>CM077669.1:21868522-26868522 GCA_039707655.1 Elymus sibiricus | reverse complement strand
CTTCATTATGCAACTCATCACACTGTGCTGGCCATTCCGACAATGTTGGTGGTACCCCGACGGCGCCAAAACCTTGACTCAGGTTCGAGAACTTACTTTTGTGTCATAAAAAACTTACTTTTGTGTCTCCCCTGTGACCACTTCATTAGGGCGAGTACCGCTAACCATTTAGAGTAAAAATGACCATTGAAGCCACCGTGGCATCAGTTTTGAGCCAAAGTGCTTATTAATGATGCCATGGCCGCATTTCGATCCAAATTGCTCATTTCTGTGCAATGATCCGCCTTCTGAACTTACTCAACATTCTTATTCTCATTTAATAGGTTTGCATCACGGATGCCTTTGATGGTCGATGTACAAGTTGCCGTCGCCACTTGTGATGCCTTTATGTAGGCCAATTTCGTTCCTTTTTCACTTGTCTTTATCGCTATTCTTGTCCTGTTTTAGCTCTCATTGAACCTCTCTATGTATGCACTCATCTGTGAGCTTCGATATTTATGCACTTTGTGGTTGATGTGTGTAAACTTGTGTAATATGTGTCAGAATAATGGCCATATTCCTTGTTGTTGCATGGGATGCTATATATGATAAATGTATCTGATGATATTTGAATGCTGTGATATATGTGTGTGATCAAACATGTATATGTATATTGATTTACATGCATGGCTGCCCCAAAATAAACAGAAAAGAAATATGATAAAAGCTTTGCCGAGTGCCAACACCCAGCAAAGCAGTTCCTGGTAAGACTTTGCCGAGCGCCAAACTCGGCAAAGGTCAGCTTCAGCTGTCAGCTTCTGTTAGCGTATGCCGGGTTTTACACTCAGCAAAGCTTTTGCCGAGTTTCGGACTAAAGGCAGTGGGCAAACAATATAGGTCATGTGTCAGTGCCACATGCGAAGAACGTCTGCTGAGTTCAAAACTCGACGAAGGTTTACCGAGTACCGGACAGAGGGAACTCGGCAAACAAAATGTGCCACGCGTCAGCGCCACATGTGAAGAACGTCTGCCGAGTTCAAAACTCGGTGAAGGTTTACCAAGTACCTGACATAGGGAACTCGGCAAACACAATGTACCATGCCACGGCACCGCATGCGTTGAGTGTGTGCCGACTTCAAAACTCGGCGAAGATTTGCCGGGTACCTGACATAGGGAACTCGACAAACACAATGTGCCACGCGACACCACCGCGTGCGTAGAGTGCATGCCGACTTCAAAACTCAGCGAAGGTTTGCCGAGTAAGTGACAGAGGGAACTCGGCAAACACGATGTGCCATGCGTCAGCACCATGTGTGTAGAGCATTTACCGAGTTCTAAACTCGGCGATGGTTTGCCGAGTCCTTGCCAGAGGGAACTCGGCAAACGTCTGTGCCATGTGGCGTCGCCGTTAACGGCCCATCCCATCTACCACCCTTTGTTTGCCGAGATTTCCGTTTTAGGTACTCAGCAATAGTTATTTTCAGTTTTGCCGATTATTTTCTGTTTTGCCGAGTTCCCGATAATAAGAACTCGGCAATATTAATAATTGCCAACCCAGTCCAACCGAGTGCCGTTCGCCGAGGGCAGAACTCGGCAAACGCACTGCTAAGTTGTTTTTCTGCTTTGCTGAGTTCCAAAGAACCTCGGGAAAGCATGCGATTCCAGTAGTGACCGTCTTCCTCTTTGGACTGTACCCGATTATATAATGTATCTAGTGTACTGCTCCCATGTATTCAGCATGACATGAGCATGCTGTGAATTAATATAAGCTCTTATTCGCAAAACAAAGGACCTAGAAGGTCCATTTTGTTTTGTTTTCTTGTATTCCAGGGTGTTTTGTGCAATAGCTCTGGCACGGGTGTCTCCGGATGGTTCTGGTGTGTGTCTTCGTGTACTCACCTTGTTGACTAATATACGAGTCTACCACTTCTCCGCGACCGATAATTACGGAATTACCTCCAACCAGGGTCTTGATTTTTGCATGGTTTTCTCGGCGGATAACCCTGGAACCGTAGGAAGATCCATGTGGGACAGGACGGGATGCAAGACAAAATGAAGTGGCCACAGCACACCTCGCTCCATCAAAAGAGCAGTGTTTTCTTTTACTTGTCGAGCCTTGTGCACGCAAGCAGACAATCACCCGTCACGTCGTTTTACGCAACCTAATCTCGAATGTCTCGTCAACTGTTTAGCATGCCCGGAAAGAGGGCACAGCACACTGAACCAATTTCTGAAGTTCGGTAGGGCTGTAGTGGGACTGACGACGAAATGCCGCCACAAGTCAAAGAAGATGCCGACTTGCACAGTTGTACTGGCCAGTGGCTGTTATACACTTCTCTGGATAGTTTATACTCCCTCCGTTCCATAATGTAGTGCATATAGATTTTTAGGAAAGTCAAACTTTACAAATTTTGACCAAATTTATAGCGAAAACTATTTATATCTACAATACCAAATATATACAATATGAAAATATGTCTTGTGATGTATCTAAGGATATGTATTTGGTATTTTAGATGTATATATTTTTCCCTACAAACTTAGTCAAAGTCTATAAAGTTTGACTTTTCAGAAAATCTATACGCACTACATTGTGCAACAGAGGGAGTAAAAGAGTTTCTGCATTGCATTTGACAACACACATGTCATGTCACACGGACCAAGTCCAGACCACTGCCCTGGATTTCTCAATGGAGACAAATATATACGCATTACGCTTACGCAGACGCACCATGCTGGACGGTGTGGCGAGTGAGGAGATCTGGGTAGGTACATGTATCTTATTATTTTCAAGCTGCGACAGCGACGCTGGTGGTGGTATCTTATTACTTTTAAGCTGCGACAGCAACTCTGTTGGTGGATAAGATCCAGTTAAATTTTACTTTTTTTTTGCAGGACTCTCGCCTACAGATCCAGCTAAATTTTACTGTTTTGGGGCAGTAGGATGTGTAGGCTCAATTTACTATATTCTGAATTCTCGTGCTGCGGAGGTCAATTCAGTTATGGCTCGGCTCGCTATCTCATGACAGTGATCTCATTCGATTCTCTTTTTTTCTCTTTGAGAAGGTACCTGCGCATAACATTAAGTAAGCAGGATTCAGGGATGGAAGTGGAGTTTTTGAGCTCGAGGTCAAATGAGCTCAGTGAACAGTAACTCAGGAAAATATTGATAAAAAATTCAAAAAATTCTGATTTTTTTTCGTGAAAACATTGACAAAATTTTTACGTGCTCACAAAATTTCATCTTGAAAGTCGTGACAAAAAAAACAAAATTGATGCTCCAAAAGTGCTATTTTCGAAAGCATTTTGGAGTGTTGATTTTGTTTTTTTTTGCCACTACTTCCACGAATGTATTTTCTAGATGAAATTTTGTGGGCACTTAAAACTTTTGTCAATGTTTGCACCAAAAAAATTCAGAATTGTTTGAGTGTTTTTTTATTATTTTCTGATTATACTGTTCATCCCGAGCTCAAATGAGCTCGGGAGCAGATGATGACTTTCCAGGATACAGAACTAACACACACAGACATCTCATGAAGCAAAGAGAAAGGACACCTGTACAGGAACAAAAGCAAAAAGGACCCCAGCAAAAAGAAAAATACAGTCAAGCCCTTGGGGGCCCCTAAGCTCATTCACCTCCATGGCCGTCGCCCCTTGCCAGCGCTGCCGAGCGTCCGCCGAACGGGAAGAAGACGCGCCGCCTACGCACCAAAGACGGGAGGCACACCATCGCCAGATGGAGGCTTTGTGAACCGAAGAAACGCTCCGCCAAAGGTGAAGCTCCTGTCAATGTGGAGCGTCGACCACGGATCTGTTGGAAATAAGCCCTAGAGGCAATAATAATTTAGTTATTATCATATTTCTTTGTTCATGATAATTGTTTATTATCCATGCTATAATTGTATTGATTGGAAACTCAAATACATGTGTGGGTACATAGACAACACTGTGTCCCTAGTATGCCTCTAATAGACTAGCTCGTTGATCAAAGATGGTTAAGATTTCCTAGCCATAGACATGAGATGTCATTTGATAACGGGATCACATCATTAGGAGAATGATGTGATGGACAAGACCCAAACTATAAACATAGCATATGATCGTGTCAGTTTATTGCTATAGTTTTCTGCATGTCAAGTATCTGTTCCTATGACCATGAGATCATGCAACTCACTGACACCGGAGGAATACCTTGTGTGTATCAAACGTCACAACGTAACTGGGTGACTATAAAGGTGCTCTACAGGTATCTCCGAGGGTGTCTGTTGGTTTGGCATGGATCAAGACTGGGATTTGTTACTCCGTGTGACGGAGAGGTATCTCAGGGCCCACTCGGTAATACAACATCACAATAAGCCTTGCAAGCAATGTGACTAAGTGTTAGCCACGGGATCTTGTATTACGGAACGAGTAAAGAGACTTGCCGGTAACGAGATTGAACTAGGTATAGAGATACCGACGATCGAATCTCGGGCAAGTAACATACCGAAGAACAAAGGGAACAGCATACGGGATTAACTGAATCCTTGACATAGAGGTTCGACCGATATAGATCTTCGTAGAATATGTAGGAACCAATATGGGCATCCAGGTCCCGCTATTGGTTATTGATCGTAGAGGTGTCTCGGTCATGTCTACATAGTTCTCGAACCCGCAGGGTCTACACACTTAACGTTTGGTGATGATTAGTATAGTTGAGTTATTGTTGGTGACCGAAGGTTGTTCGGAGTCTCGGATAAGATCCCGGACATGACGAGGATCTCCGGAAGGGTCCGGAGGTAAAGATTGATATATGTGATAATAGTGTTTTGATCTCCGGAAGGGTTCCGGAAGTCACCGGAAGGGGTTCCGGATGATTACCGAAGTGTTCGGGTGCAGTAGCACTTTATATGGGCCAAAGGGGTAAAACCCACGAGGTATTGGAAAGTGCAAAAGGGAGTTTTGCTGCTGCCTTAAGCGGTACTACCGCTGGTGAGGCAGTACTACCGCGCAAGCGGTACTACCGCTTGGGTGAAGCGGTACTACCGCTCAATCGGTACTACCGCTTGTGCACGGTACTGCAGGGATCCGAGTTGGACTCTTTCCTTGCGGGCCAAACCGGCCTTGTGCGGGCAAAACCGACCTTGTAGAGGTTTTTCCTCCAAGTTTAGACCCCAGGGCTCAACATATAAATAGAGGGGCAGGGCTAGCACACGGGACACATCAGGATTTCCCAAGCCGTGTGCCGGCAACCCTAGCCCTCTAGATCCTCCGTCATAATCTCCGTAGTGCTTGGTGAAGCCCTGCAGAGATTGTTCCTCACCATCATCACCACGCCGTCGTGCTGCTGGAACTCATCTACTACTTCACCATCGCTCGTTGGATCGAGGAGGTGAAGGCGTCATCAAGCCGTACGTGTGTTGAACGCGGAGGTGCCGTCCGTTCGGCACTAGATCAGAAGGACCGTGATCAAGATCGCGGGACGAATCATGATGGGACCGCGGGCCGGATCGTGATGGAATCGCGAGAAGGATCGTGATGGGATCGCGGGACGCTCGGCGATTTGAATCGCGAAGACGTTCGACTACATCAACCGCGTTTCTTAACGCTTCCGCTTAGCGATCTACAAGGGTATGTAGATACAATCTCTCTCTCGTAGATGCTCATCACCATGGATAGGTCTTGCGTGTGCGTAGGAAAATTTTTGTTTCCCATGCAACGTTCCCCAACAGTGGCATCTGAGCTAGGTCTATGCGTAGATGAGATCTCGAGTAGAACACAAAGGAGTTGTGCGCGTGGGTGTATACATATTGCTTGCCGTTACTAGTTGATACTTGATTCAGCGGTATTGTGAGATGAAGCGGCCTGGACCGACATTACGCGTACGCTTACGCGAGACTGGTTTCACCGCTGCGTGCACTAGTTGCATAAAGGTGACTGGCGGGTGTCTGTCTCTCTTACTTTAGTTGAATCGGTTCAATGAAGATGGTTCTTTTAGAAGATCAAAAAGCAATCACTACACCACGTTGTGGTTTTGCGTAGGTAAGAATCGTTCTTGCTAGATACCCGTAGCAGCCACGTAAAACTTGCAACAACAATTAGAGGACGTCTAACTTGTTTTTGCAGGGTATGTTGTGATGTGATATGGCCAATTACATGATGAGATATATGTGATGTATGAGATGATCATGTGTTGTATAGAATATCACGACTTGCATGTCGATGAGTACGGCAACTGGAAGGAGCCATAGAGTTGTCTTTAATTATTTTCGCCGTTTTGCTTTACTTTATCGCTATGAGTTAGCAATAGTCGTGGAAGCAACAGTCGGTGCGACAACCTCATGGCGACACGTTGATGGAGATCAAGATGATGGAGATCATGGTGTCATGCCGGTGACGATGGAGATCATGCCGGTGCTTTGGAGATGGAGATCAAAAGCACAAGTTCATGGCCATATCATGTCACTTATGATTTGCATGTGATGTTAATCCTTTTATGCATCTTATTTTGCTTAGGACGCGGTAGCATTATAAGGTGATCCCTCACTTAAATTTCAAGATAAAATTGTGTTCTCCCCGAGTGTGCACCGTTGCGAAAGTTCGTCGTTTCGAGACACCACGTGATGATCGGGTGTGATAGACTCTACGTTCGCATACAACGGGTGCAAGCCAGTGTTGCACATGTGGAACACTCGGGTTAAACTTGACGAGCCTAGCATGTACATACATGGCCTCGGAACACAAGAGACCGAAAGGTCGAACATGAGTCATATAGTAGATATGATCAACATGGAGATGTTCACCATTGAAACCACCTCAACTCACGTGATGATCGGACTTGAGTTGGTGGATTTGGATCATGTGACACTCGAATGACCGGAGGGATGTCAATTTGAGTGGGAGTTTTTAAGTAATAAGATTAACTAAACTCATTATCATGAACATAGTCAAAATGTCTTTGCAAATTATGTTGTAGATTACTAGCTCGCGCTGTAGCTCCCTTGAATTTTTATATGTTACTAGAGAAATAGAGTTGAAAGATGATGGTAGCAATAATGCGGACTGGGTCCGTGATATGAGGATTGTCCTCATTGTTGCACAGAAGGCTTATGTCCTTAATGCACCGCTCGGTGCGCCACCCCCTCTAGCGTCGTCTGTAGATGTTCTGAACATCTGACAGGCACGTTTTGTTGACTACTTGATAGTTCAGTGCGTCATGCATTATGGCTTAGAACTGAGGCTCCAAAACGTTTCGAACGTCACGGAACATATGAGTTGTTCTAAGAGCTGAAATTGGGATCTCAGGCTCGTGCCCGTGTTGAGAGGTATGAGACCTCCAACAAGATTCTTTGCCTGCAAGATGAAGGAGAATAGCTCAATCGTTGAGCATGTGCTCAGATTGTCTGGGTGCTACAATCGCTTGAATCGAGTGGGAGTTGATCTTCCAGATAAGATAGTGATTGATATAGTTCTCCAAGTCACTGTCACTAAGCTACTAGAGCTTCGTGATGAACTATTAAATGCCAGGGATGGAAATAATGATCCCTGATCTATTCGCGATGTTTGGCACCGCGAAGGTAGAAATCAAGAAGGAGCATCAAGTGTTGATGGTTAGTGAAACCACTAGTTTCGAGAAGGGCAAGGGCAAGGACGGAAACTTCATGGATAGCAAGTCAGTTGCTGCTCCAGTGAAGAAACGCAAGGTTGAACCCAAACCTGAGAATAAGTGCTTCTATTATGAGGAGAACGGTTGCTGAAGCGGAACAACCCAAGATACTTGGTAGATAAGAAGGCTGGAAACGTCGATAGAAGTATATTTGATATACGTGTTTTGATGTGTACCTTGCTAGTACTCCTAGTAGCACCTGGGTATTGGATACCGGTTTGGTTGCTAAATGTTAGTAACTCGAAATAAAAGCTACGGAATAAATGGAGACTAGCTAAGGGTGAGGTGACGATGAGTGTTGGAAGTGTTTCGAAGGTTGATGTGATCACCATCGCACGCTCTCTCTACCTTCGGGATTAGTGATGAACCTAAATAAATGTTATTTGGTGTTTGCGTTGAGCATGAATGTGATTAGATCGTGTTTATTGCAATACGGTTATTCATTTAAGTTAGAGAATAATGGTTATTCTATTTACATGAATAATACCTTTAATGGTCATGCACCCAATGAGAATGGTTTATTGAATCTTGATCATAGTGATACACATGCTCATAATATTGATGCCAAAAGATACAAAGTTAATAATGATAGTACCACATACTTGTGGCACTGCCGCTAAATGTCATATTGGTGTAAAACGCATGAAGAAACTCCATGCTGATGGATCTTTGGACTCATTCGATTTCGAATCGGTTGAGACATGCAGACCATGCCTCAAGGGCAAGATGACTAAAACCCCGTTTTCTGGCTTGATGGAACGGGCAATTGACTTATTGGAAATGATACATGTTGATGTATACGGTCCAATGAGTGTTGTAGCGTGCGGTGGATATCATTATTTTCCTACCTTCACTGATGATTTGAGTAGATATGAGGATATTTACTTAATGAAACACAAGTCTGAAACATTTGAAAAGTTCAAACAAATTCAGAGTGAAGTTTGAGATCATCGTGACAAGAAGATAAAATATCTACGATATGATCGTAGAGGTAAATATCTGAGTTACGAGTTTGGTATACAACTTAAGACAATGTGGAAGTTGTTTCACAACTCACGCCACCTGGAACACCATAGTGTGATGGTGTGTCCGAACGTCGTAGTCGTGCTCTATTGGATATGGTGCGTACTATGATGTCTCTTATCGATTTGCCACTATCGTTTTGGGGTTATGCATTAGAGACAACTACATTCACTTTAAAAAGGGGCACCATCTAAGTCCGTTGAGATGACACCGTATGAATTTTGGTTTGGTAGAAACCTAAGCTGTCATTTCTTAATGTTTCGTGCTGCGACGCTTATGTGGAAAAGGTTTTCAACCTGATGAGCTCGAACCCAAAGCGGACAAATGCATCTTCATAGAATACCCTAACATGACAGTTGGGTAAACCTTCTATCTCAGATCCAAGCACAAAGTGTTTTTTGCTAAAACGGGTCCGTTCTCGAGAAAGAGTTTCTCTCGAAAGAATTGAGTGGGAGGAAGATAGAACTTGATGAGGTTGTTGAACCTTTGTTTCAACCGGAGAGTAGCGCAGCGCAGAAAGTTGTTTCTATGCAGCCTACATTAGTCGAACAGGAAGTTAATGATGATGATCATGAAGCTTCGGATCAAGTTACTATCGAACCTCGTAGGTCGACAAGGACGCGTACTACTCCTGAGTGGTAAGGAAACCCTGTGTTAGAAGTCATGTTGTTGGACAACGATGAACCTACGAGCTATGGAGAAGCGATGATGGGCCCGAATTCCGAGAAATGGTTAGAGGCCATGAAATCCGAGATGGGATCCATGTAAGAAAACAAAGTATGGGCTTTGGAAGTATTACCTGAAGGGCGAAAGGCCATTCAGAACAAATGGATCTTTAAAAGGAAGACGGACGCGGACGGTGATGTCACCATCTATAAAGCTCGACTTGTGGCAAAGGGTTTTTCACAAGTTCAAGGAGTTGACTACGATGAGACTTTCTCACCCGTAGCGATGCTAAAGTCTGTTGGAATTATGTTAGCAGTTGCTGCATTTTTCGATTATGAAATCTGGCAGATGGATGTCAAAACAGAGTCTCCTTAACGGTTTCCGTGAGGAAAGGTTGTATGTGATACAACCGGAAGGTTTTGTCAGTCCTAAGGATGCTAAAATGTATGCAAACTCCAGCGATCCTTCTATGGACTGGAGCAAGCATCTCGGAGTTGGAATATACGCTTTGATGAGGTGATCAAAGTTTTTGAGTCTATACAAAGTTTATTAGAAACTTGTATTTACAATAAAGTGAGTGGGAGCACTATAGAATTTCTGATAAGTATATGTGGTTGACATATTGTTGATCGGAAATGATGTAGATTTTCTGTAAAGCATAAAGGGTTGTTTGAAAAGGAGTTTTTTCAAAGGAATACCTGGAATGAAGCTACTTAAATATTGGGCATCAAGATCTATAGAGATAGATCAAGATGTCTGATAAGACATTCAATGAGTACATACCTTGACAAGATTTTGAAAGAGTTCAAAATGGATCAGTCAAAGAAAGAGTTCTTGCCTGATTTGTAAGGTATGGAGTTGAGTGAGACACAAAGCTCGACCACGGCAGAAGAAAGAGAAAGGACGAAGGTCGTCCCCTATGCCTTATTCATAGGCTCTGTATAGTATGCCATGCTGTGTACCGCACCTGTGTGTGCCTTGCCATGAGTATGTCAAGTGGTACAAGAGTGATCCAGGAGTGGATCACTGGACAGCGGTCAAGATTATCCTTAGTAACTAGAGGACTAAGGAAATATTTCTCTATTATAGAGGTGATAAAGAGTTCGTCGTAAAGGGTTACGTCGATGCAAGCTTTAACACCAATCCGGATGAATCTGAGTAGCAATCTGGATACGTATAGTGGAGCAGCCATTTGGAATAGCTCCAAGTGGAGTGTGGTAGCAGTGTCTACAGTATGACATATAGATTTACAAAGAACACACGGATCTGAATGTTCCAGACCGTTGACTAAAGACCTCTCTCACATGCAAAGCATGATCGAACCCCAGAACTCATTGGGTGTAAGACAATGTAAATCACATGGTGATGTGAACTAGATTATTGACTCTAGTGCAAGTGGGAGACTGTTGGAAATATGCCCTAGTGGCAATAATAATTTAGTTATTATCATATTTCTTTGTTCATGATAATTGTTTATTATCCATGCTATAATTGTATTGATTGGAAACTCAAATACATGTGTGGGTACATAGACAACACTGTGTCCCAAGTATGCCTCTAATAGACTAGCTCGTTGATCAAAGATGGTTAAGGTTTCCTAGACATGGACATGAGATGTCATTTGATAACGGGATCACATCATTAGGAGAATGATGTGATGCACAAGACCCAAACTATAAACATAGCATATGATCGTGTCAGTTTATTGCTATAGTTTTCTGCATGTCAAGTATCTGTTCCTATGACCATGAGATCATTCAACTCACTGATACCGGAGGAATACCTTGTGTGTATCAAACGTCACAACGTAACTGGGTGACTATAAAGGTGCTCTACAGGTATCTCCGAGGATGTCTGTTGGTTTGGCATGGATCAAGACTGGGATTTGTTACTCCATGTGACGGAGAGGTATCTCAGGGCCCACTCGGTAATACAACATCACAATAAGCCTTGCAAGCAATGTGACTAAGTGTTAGCCATGGGATCTTGTATTACGGAACGAGTAAAGAGACTTGCCGGTAACGAGATTGAACTAGGTATAGAGATACCGACGATCGAATCTCGGGCAAGTAACATACCAAAGAACAAAGGGAACAGCATACGGGATTAACTGAATCCTTGACATAGAGGTTCGACCGATATAGATCTTCGTAGAATATGTAGGAACCAATATGGGCATCCAGGTTCCGCTATTGGTTATTGATCGTAGAGGTGTCTCGGTCATGTCTACATAGTTCTCGAACCCGCAGGGTCTACACACTTAACATTTGGTGACGATTAGTATAGTTGAGTTATTGTTGGTGACCGAAGGTTGTTCGGAGTCTCGGATAAGATCCCGGACATGACGAGGATCTCCGGAAGGGTCCGGAGGTAAAGATTGATATATGTGATAATAGTGTTTTGATCTCCGGAAGGGTTCCGAAAGTCACCGGAAGGGGTTCCGGATGATTACCGAAGTGTTCGGGTGCAGTAACACTTTATACGGGCCAAAGGGGTAAAACCCACGAGGTATTGGAAAGTGCAAAAGGGAGTTTTGCTGCTTCCTTAAGCGGTACTACCGCTGGTGAGGCAGTACTACCGCGCAAGCGGTACTACCGCTTGGGTGAAGCGGTACTACCGCTCAAGCGGTACTACCGCTTGTGCACGGTACTGCAGGGATCCGAGTTGGACTCTTTCCTTGCGGGCCAAACCGGCCTTGTGCGGGCAAAACCGACCTTGTAGAGGTTTTTCCTCCAAGTTTAAACCCCAGGGCTCAACATATAAATAGAGGGGCAGGGCTAGCACACGGGACACATCAGGATTTCCCAAGCCGTGTGCGGGCAACCCTAGACCTCTAGATCCTCCGTCATAATCTCCGTAGTGCTTGGCGAAGCCCTGCAGAGATTGTTCCTCACCGTCATCACCACGCCGTCATGCTGCTGGAACTCATCTACTACTTCACCATCGCTCGCTGGATCGAGGAGGTGAAGGCGTCATCAAGCCGTACGTGTGTTGAACGCGGAGGTGCCGTCCGTTCGGCACTAGATCAGAAGGACCGTGATCAAGATCGCGGGACGAATCATGATGGGACCGCGGGACGGATCGTGATGGAATCGCGAGACGGATCGTGATGGGATCGCGGGACGTTCGGCGATTTGAATCGCGAAGACGTTCGACTACATCAACCGCGTTTCTTAACGCTTCCGCTTAGCGATCTACAAGGGTATGTAGATACAATCTCTCTCTCGTAGATGCTCATCACCATGGATAGGTCTTGCGTGTGCGTAGGAAAATTTTTGTTTCCCATGCAACGTTCCCCAACAGTGACATCTGAGCTAGGTCTATGCGTAGATGAGATCTCGAGTAGAACACAAAGGAGTTGTGCGCGTGGGTGTATACATATTGCTTGCCGTTACTAGTTGATACTTGATTCAGCGGTATTGTGAGATGAAGCGGCCTGGACCGACATTACGCGTACGCTTACGCGAGACTGGTTTCACCGCTGCGTGCACTAGTTGCATAAAGGTGACAGGCGGGTGTCTGTCTCTCTCACTTTAGTTGAATCGGTTCAATGAAGAGGGTTCTTTTAGAAGATCAAAAAGCAATCACTACACCACGTTGTGGTTTTGCGTAGGTAAGAATCGTTCTTGCTAGATACCCGTAGCAGCCACGTAAAACTTGCAACAACAATTAGAGGACGTCTAACTTGTTTTTGCAGGGTATGTTGTGATGTGATATGGCCAATTACATGATGAGATATATGTGATGTATGTGATGATCATGTGTTGTATAGAATATCACGACTTGCATGTCGATGAGTACGGCAACTGGCAGGAGCCATAGAGTTGTCTTTAATTATTTTCGCCGTTTTGCTTTACTTTATCGCTATGAGTTAGCAATAGTCGTGGAAGCAACAGTCGGCGCGACAACCTCATGGCGACACGTTGATGGAGATCAAGATGATGGAGATCATGGTGTCATGCCGGTGACGATGGAGATCATGCCGGTGCTATGGAGATGGAGATCAAAAGCACAAGTTCATGGCCATATCATGTCACTTATGATTTGCATGTGATGTTAATCCTTTTATGCATCTTATTTTGCTTAGGACGACGGTAGCATTATAAGGTGATCCCTCACTTAAATTTCAAGATAAAATTGTGTTCTCCCCGAGTGTGCACCGTTGCGAAAGTTCGTCGTTTCGAGACACCACGTGATGATCGGGTGTGATAGACTCTACGTTCGCATACAACGGGTGCAAGCCAGTGTTGCACGTGCGGAACACTCGGGTTAAACTTGACGAGCCTAGCATGTACAGACATAGCCTCGGAACACAAGAGACCGAAAGGTCGAACATGAGTCATATAGTAGATATGATCAACATGGAGATGTTCACCATTGAAACCACCTCAACTCACGTGATGATCAGACTTGAGTTGGTGGATTTGGATCATGTGACACTCGAATGACCGGAGGGATGTCAATTTGAGTGGGAGTTTTTAAGTAATATGATTAACTAAACTCATTATCATGAACATAGTCAAAATGTCTTTGCAAATTATGTTGTAGATTACTAGCTCGCGTTGTAGCTCCCTTGAATTTTTATATGTTCCTAGAGAAATAGAGTTGAAAGATGATGGTAGCAATAATGCGGACTGGGTCCGTGATATGAGGATTGTCCTCATTGTTGCACAGAAGGCTTATGTCCTTAATGCACCGCTCGGTGCGCCACCCCCTCTAGCGTCGTCTGTAGATGTTGTGAACATCTGACAGGCACGTTTTGATGACTACTGGATAGTTCAGTGTGTCATGCATTATGGCTTAGAACTGAGGCTCCAAAACGTTTCGAACGTCACGGAACATATGAGATGTTCTAAGAGCTGAAATTGGGATCTCAGGCTCGTGCCCGTGTTGAGAGGTATGAGACCTCCAACAAGATTCTTTGCCTGCAAGATGAAGGAGAATAGCTCAATTGTTGAGCATGTGCTCAGATTGTCTGGGTGCTACAATCGCTTGAATCGAGTGGGAGTTGATCTTCCAGATAAGATAGTGATTGATATAGTTCTCCAAGTCACTGTCACTAAGCTACTAGAGCTTCGTGATGAACTATTAAATGCCAGGGATGGAAATAATGATCCCTGATCTATTCGCGATGTTTGGCACCGCGAAGGTAGAAATCAAGAAGGAGCATCAAGTGTTGATGGTTAGTGAAACCACTAGTTTCGAGAAGGGCAAGGGCAAGGACGGAAACTTCATGGATAGCAAGTCAGTTGCTGCTCCAGTGAAGAAACGCAAGGTTGAACCCAAACCTGAGAATAAGTGCTTCTATTATGAGGAGAACGGTTGCTGAAGCGGAACAACCCAAGATACTTGGTAGATAAGAAGGCTGGAAACGTCGATAGAAGTATATTTGATATACGTGTTTTGATGTGTACCTTGCTAGTACTCCTAGTAGCACCTGGGTATTGGATACCGGTTTGGTTGCTAAATGTTAGTAACTCGAAATAAAAGCTACGGAATAAATGGAGACTAGCTAAGGGTGAGGTGACGATGAGTGTTGGAAGTGTTTCCAAGGTTGATGTGATCACCATCGCACGCTCTCTCTACCTTCGGGATTAGTGATGAACCTAAATAAATGTTATTTGGTGTTTGCGTTGAGCATGAATGTGATTAGATCGTGTTTATTGCAATACGGTTATTCATTTAAGTTAGAGAATAATGGTTATTCTGTTTACATGAATAATACCTTTAATGGTCATGCACCCAATGAGAATGGTTTATTGAATCTTGATCATAGTGATACACATGCTCATAATATTGATGCCAAAAGATACAAAGTTAATAATGATAGTACCACATACTTGTGGCACTGCCGCTAAATGTCATATTGGTGTAAAACGCATGAAGAAACTCCATGCTGATGGATCTTTGGACTCATTCGATTTCGAATCGGTTGAGACATGCAGACCATGCCTCAAGGGCAAGATGACTAAAACCCCGTTTTCTGGCTTGATGGAACGGGCAATTGACTTATTGGAAATGATACATGTTGATGTATACGGTCCAATGAGTGTTGTAGCGTGCGGTGGATATCATTATTTTCCTACCTTCACTGATGATTTGAGTAGATATGAGGATATTTACTTAATGAAACACAAGTCTGAAACATTTGAAAAGTTCAAACAAATTCAGAGTGAAGTTTGAGATCATCGTGACAAGAAGATAAAATATCTACGATATGATCGTAGAGGTAAATATCTGAGTTACGAGTTTGGTATACAACTTAAGACAATGTGGAAGTTGTTTCACAACTCACACCACCTGGAACACCATAGTGTGATGGTGTGTCCGAACGTCGTAGTCGTGCTCTATTGGATATGGTGCGTACTATGATGTCTCTTATCGATTTGCCACTATCGTTTTGGGGTTATGCATTAGAGACAACTACATTCACTTTAAAAAGGGGCACCATCTAAGTCCGTTGAGATGACACCGTATGAATTTTGGTTTGGTAGAAACCTAAGCTGTCATTTCTTAATGTTTGGGGCTGCGACGCTTATGTGGAAAAGGTTTTCAACCTGATGAGCTCGAACCCAAAGCGGACAAATGCATCTTCATAGAACACCCTAACATGACAGTTGGGTAAACCTTCTATCTCAGATCCAAGCACAAAGTGTTTTTTGCTAAAACGGGTCCTTTCTCGAGAAAGAGTTTCTCTCGAAAGAATTGAGAGGGAGGAAGATAGAACTTGATGAGGTTGTTGAACCTTTGTTTCAACCAGAGAGTAGCGCAGCGCAGAAAGTTGTTTCTGTGCAGCCTACGTTAGTTGAACAGGAAGTTAATGATGATGATCATGAAGCTTCGGATCAAGTTACTATCGAACCTCGTAGGTCGACAAGGACGGGTACTACTCCTGAGTGGTAAGGCAACCCTATCTTAGAAGTCATGTTGTAGGACAACGATGAACCTACGAGCTATGGAGAAGCGATGATGGGCCCGGATTCCGAGAAATGGTTAGAGGCCATGAAATCCGAGATGGGATCCATGTAAGAAAACAAAGTATGGGCTTTGGAAGTATTACCTGAAGGGCGAAAGGCCATTCAGAACAAATGGATCTTTAAAAGGAAGACGGACGCGGACGGTGATGTCACCATCTATAAAGCTCGACTTGTGGCAACGGGTTTTTCACAAGTTCAAGGAGTTGACTACGATGAGACTTTCTCACCCGTAGCGATGCTAAAGTCTGTTGAAATTATGTTAGCAGTTGCTGCATTTTTCGATTATGAAATCTGGAAGATGGATGTCAAAACAGAGTCTCCTTAACGGTTTCCGTGAGGAAAGGTTGTATGTGATACAACCGGAAGGTTTTGTCAGTCCTAAGGATGCTAAAATGTATGCAAACTCCAGCGATCCTTCTATGGACTGGAGCAAGCATCTCGGAGTTGGAATATACGCTTTGATGAGGTGATCAAAGTTTTTGAGTCTATACAAAGTTTATTAGAAACTTGTATTTACAATAAAGTGAGTGGGAGCACTATAGAATTTCTGATAAGTATATGTGGTTGACATATTGTTGATCGGAAATGATGTAGAATTTCTGTAAGGCATAAAGGGTTGTTTGAAAAGGAGTTTTTTCAAAGGAAGACCTGGAATGAGGCTACTTAAATATTGGGCATCAAGATCTATAGAGATAGATCAAGATGTCTGATAAGACATTCAATGAGTACATACCTTGACAAGATTTTGAAAGAGTTCAAAATGGATCAGTCAAAGAAAGAGTTCTTGCCTGATTTGTAAGGTATGGAGTTGAGTGACACTCAAAGCTCGACCACGGCAGAAGAAAGAGAAAGGACAAAGGTCGTCCCCTATGCCTTATTCATAGGCTCTGTATAGTATGCCATGCTGTGTACCGCACTTGTGTGTGCCTTGCCATGAGTCTGTCAAGGGGTACAAGAGTGATCCAGGAGTGGATCACTGGACAGCGGTCAAGATTATCCTTAGTAACTAGAGGACTAAGGAAATATTTCTCGATTATGGAGGTGATAAAGAGTTCGTCGTAAAGGGTTACGTCGATGCAAGCTTTAACACCAATCCGGATGACTCTGAGTAGCAATCTGGATACGTATAGTGGAGCAGCCATTTGGAATAGCTCCAAGTGGAGTGTGGTAGCAGTGTCTATAGTATGACATATAGATTTACAAAGAACACACGGATCTGAATGTTGTAGACCGTTGACTAAAGACCTCTCTCACATGCAAAGCATGATCGAACCCCAGAACTCATTGGGTGTAAGACAATGTAAAGCACATGGTGATGTTAACTAGATTATTGACTCTAGTGCAAGTGGGAGACTGTTGGAAATATGCCCTAGAGGCAATAATAATTTAGTTATTATCATATTTCTTTGTTCATGATAATTGTTTATTATCCATGCTATAATTGTATTGATTGGAAACTCAAATACATGTGTGGGTACATAGACAACACTGTGTCCCTAGTATGCCTCTAATAGACTAGCTCGTTGATCAAAGATGGTTAAGGTTTCCTAGCTATAGACATGAGATGTCATTTGATAACGGGATCACATCATTAGGAGAATGATGTGATGGACAAGACCCAAACTATAAACATAGCATATGATAGTGTCAGTTTATTGCTATAGTTTTCTGCATGTCAAGTATCTGTTCCTATGACCATGAGATCATGCAACTCACTGACACCGGAGGAATACCTTGTGTGTATCAAACGTCACGACGTAACTGGGTGACTATAAAGGTGCTCTACAGGTATCTCCGAGGGTGTCTGTTGGTTTGGCATGGATCAAGACTGGGATTTGTTACTCCGTGTGACGGAGAGGTATCTCAGGGCCCACTCGGTAATACAACATCACAATAAGCCTTGCAAGCAATGTGACTAAGTGTTAGCCACGGGATCTTGTATTACGGAACGAGTAAAGAGACTTGCCGGTAACGAGATTGAACTAGGTATAGAGATACCGACGATCGAATCTCGGGCAAGTAACATACCGAAGAACAAAGGGAACAACATACGGGATTAACTGAATCCTTGACATAGAGGTTCGACCGATATAGATCTTCGTAGAATATGTAGGAACCAATATGGGCATCCAGGTCCCGCTATTGGTTATTGATCGTAGAGGTGTCTCGGTCATGTCTACATAGTTCTCGAACCCGCAGGGTCTACACACTTAACGTTTGGTGACGATTAGTATAGTTGAGTTATTGTTGGTGACCGAAGGTTGTTCGGAGTCTCGGATAAGATCCCGGACATGACGAGGATCTCCGGAAGGGTCCGGAGGTAAAGATTGATATATGTGATAATAGTGTTTTGATCTCCGGAAGTCACCGGAAGGGGTTCCAGATGTTTACCGAAGTGTTCGGGTGTAGTAACACTTTATATGGGCCAAAGGGGTAAAACCCACGAGGTATTGGAAAGTGCAAAAGGGAGTTTTGCTGCTGCCTTAAGCGGTACTACCGCTGGTGAGGCAGTACTACCGCGCAAGCGGTACTACCGCTTGGGTGAAGCGGTACTACCGCTCCAGAGCGGTACTACCGCTTGTGCACGGTACTGCAGGGATCCGAGTTGGACTCTTTCCTTGCGGGCCAAACCGGCCTTGTGCGGGCAAAACCGACCTTGTAGAGGTTTTTCCTCCAAGTTTAAACCCCAGGGCTCAACATATAAATAGAGGGGCAGGGCTAGCACACGGGACACATCAGGATTTCCCAAGCCGTGTGCGGGCAACCCTAGACCTCTAGATCCTCCGTCATAATCTCCGTAGTGCTTGGCGAAGCCCTGCAGAGATTGTTCCTCACCGTCATCACCACGCCGTCATGCTGCTGGAACTCATCTACCACTTCACCATCGCTCGCTGGATCGAGGAGGTGAAGGCGTCATCAAGCCGTACGTGTGTTGAATGCGGAGGTGCCGTCCGTTCGGCACTAGATCAGAAGGACCGTGATCAAGATCGCGGGACGAATCATGATGGGACCGCGGGACGGATCGTGATGGAATCGCGAGACGGATCGTGATGGGATCGCGGGACGCTCGGCGATTTGAATTGCGAAGACGTTCGACTACATCAACCGCGTTTCTTAACGCTTCCGCTTAGCGATCTACAAGGGTATGTAGATACAATCTCTCTCTCGTAGATGCTCATCACCATGGATAGGTCTTGTGTGTGCGTAGGAAAATTTTTGTTTCCCATGCAACGTTCCCCAACAGTGGCATCTGAGCTAGGTCTATGCGTAGATGAGATCTCGAGTAGAACACAAAGGAGTTGTGCGCGTGGGTGTATACATATTTCTTGCCGTTACTAGTTGATACTTGATTCAGCGGTATTGTGAGATGAAGCGGCCTGGACCGACATTACGCGTACGCTTACGCGAGACTGGTTTCACCGCTGCGTGCACTAGTTGCATAAAGGTGACTGGCGGGTGTCTGTCTCTCTCACTTTAGTTGAATCGGTTCAATGAAGAGGGTTATTTTAGAAGATCAAAAAGCAATCACTACACCACGTTGTGGTTTTGCGTAGGTAAGAATCGTTCTTGCTAGATACCCGTAGCAGCCCCTAAAACTTGCAACAACAATTAGAGGACGTCTAACTTGTTTTTGCAGGGTATGTTGTGATGTGATATGGCCAATTACATGATGAGATATATGTGATGTATGAGATGATCATGTGTTGTATAGAATATCACGACTTGCATGTCGATGAGTACGGCAACTGGCAGGAGCCATAGAGTTGTCTTTAATTATTTTCGCCGTTTTGCTTTACTTTATCGCTATGAGTTAGTAATAGTCGTGGAAGCAACAGTCGGCGCGACAACCTCATGGCGACACGTTGATGGAGATCAAGATGATGGAGATCATGGTGTCATGCCGGTGACGATGGAGATCATGCCGGTGCTTTGGAGATGGAGATCAAAAGCACAAGTTCATGGCCATATCATGTCACTTATGATTTGCATGTGATGTTAATCCTTTTATGCATCTTATTTTGCTTAGGACGACGGTAGCATTATAAGGTGATCCCTCACTTAAATTTCAAGATAAAATTGTGTTCTCCCCGAGTGTGCACCGTTGCGAAAGTTCGTCGTTTCGAGACACCACGTGATGATCGGGTGTGATAGACTCTACGTTCGCATACAACGGGTGCAAGCCAGTGTTGCACGTGCGGAACACTCGGGTTAAACTTGACGAGCCTAGCATGTACAGACATGGCCTCGGAACACAAGAGACCGAAAGGTCGAACATGAGTCATATAGTAGATATGATCAACATGGAGATGTTCACCATTGAAACCACCTCAACTCACGTGATGCTCGGACTTGAGTTGGTGGATTTGGATCATGTGACACTCGAATGACCGGAGGGATGTCAATTTGAGTGGGAGTTTTTAAGTAATATGATTAACTAAACTCATTATCATGAACATAGTCAAAATGTCTTTGCAAATTATGTTGTAGATTACTAGCTCGCGCTGTAGCTCCCTTGAATTTTTATATGTTCCTAGAGAAATAGAGTTGAAAGATGATGGTAGCAATAATGCGGACTGGGTCCGTGATATGAGGATTGTCCTCATTGTTGCACAGAAGGCTTATGTCCTTAATGCACCGCTCGGTGCGCCACCCCCTCTAGCGTCGTCTGTAGATGTTGTGAACATCTGACAGGCACGTTTTGATGACTACTTGATAGTTCAGTGCGTCATGCATTATGGCTTAGAACTGAGGCTCCAAAACGTTTCGAACGTCACGGAACATATGAGATGTTCTAAGAGCTGAGATTGGGATCTCAGGCTCGTGCCCGTGTTGAGAGGTATGAGACCTCCAACAAGATTCTTTGCCTGCAAGATGAAGGAGAATAGCTCAATCGTTGAGCATGTGCTCAGATTGTCTGGGTGCTACAATCGCTTGAATCGAGTGGGAGTTGATCTTCCAGATAAGATAGTGATTGATATAGTTCTCCAAGTCACTGTCACTAAGCTACTAGAGCTTCGTGATGAACTATTAAATGCCAGGGATGGAAATAATGATCCCTGATCTATTCGCGATGTTTGGCACCGCGAAGGTAGAAATCAAGAAGGAGCATCAAGTGTTGATGGTTAGTGAAACCACTAGTTTCGAGAAGGGCAAGGGCAAGGACGGAAACTTCATGGATAGCAAGTCAGTTGTTGCTCCAGTGAAGAAACCCAAGGTTGAACCCAAACCTGAGACTAAGTGCTTCTATTATGAGGAGAACGGTTGCTGAAGCGGAACAACCCTAGATACTTGGTAGATAAGAAGGCTAGAAACATCGATAGAAGTATATTTGATATACGTGTTTTGATGTGTACCTTGCTAGTACAACTAGTAGCACCTGGGTATTGGATACTGGTTCGGTTGCTAAATGTTAGTAACTCGAAATAAAAGCTACGGAATAAATGGAGACTAGCTAAGGGTGAGGTGACGATGAGTGTTGGAAGTGTTTCCAAGGTTCATGTGATCACCATCGCACGCTCTCTCTACCTTCGGGATTAGTGATGAACCTAAATAAATGTTATTTGGTGTTTGCGTTGAGCATGAATGTGATTAGATCGTGTTTATTGCAATACGGTTATTCATTTAGGTTAGAGAATAATGGTTATTCTGTTTACATGAATAATACCTTTAATGGTCATGCACCCAATGAGAATGGTTTATTGAATCTTGATCATAGTGATACACATGTTCATAATGTTGATGCCAAAAGATACAAAGTTAATAATGATTGTACCACATACTTGTGGCACTGCCGCTAAATGTCATATTGGTGTAAAACGCATGAAGAAACTCCATGCTGATGGATCTTTGGACTCATTCGATTTCGAATCGGTTGAGACATGCAGACCATGCCTCAAGGGCAAGATGACTAAAACCCCGTTTTCCGGCTTGATGGAACGGGCAATTGACTTATTGGAAATGATACATGTTGATGTATACGGTCCAATGAGTGTTGTAGCGTGCGGTGGATATCATTATTTTCCTACCTTCACTGATGATTTGAGTAGATATGAGGATATTTACTTAATGAAACACAAGTCTGAAACATTTGAAAAGTTCAAACAAATTCAGAGTGAAGTTTGAGATCATCGTGACAAGAAGATAAAATATCTACGATATGATCGTAGAGGTAAATATCTGAGTTACGAGTTTGGTATACAACTTAAGACAATGTGGAAGTTGTTTCACAACTCACGCCACCTGGAACACCATAGTGTGATGGTGTGTCCGAACGTCGTAGTCGTGCTCTATTGGATATGGTGCGTACTATGATGTCTCTTATCGATTTGCCACTATCGTTTTGGGGTTATGCATTAGAGACAACTACATTCACTTTAAAAAGGGGCACCATCTATGTCCGTTGAGATGACACCGTATGAATTTTGGTTTGGTAGAAACCTAAGCTGTCATTTCTTAATGTTTGGGGCTGCGACGCTTATGTGGAAAAGGTTTTCAACCTGATGAGCTCGAACCCAAAGCGGACAAATGCATCTTCATAGAATACCCTAACATGACAGTTGGGTAAACCTTCTATCTCAGATCCAAGCACAAAGTGTTTTTTGCTAAAACGGGTCCTTTCTCGAGAAAGAGTTTCTCTCGAAAGAATTGAGTGGGAGGAAGATAGAACTTGATGAGGTTGTTGAACCTTTCTTTCAACCAGAGAGTAGCGCAGCACAGAAAGTTGTTTCTGTGCAGCCTATGTTAGTTGAACAGGAAGTTAATGATGATGATCATGAAGCTTCGGATCAAGTTACTATCGAACCTCGTAGGTCGACAAGGACGCGTACTACTCCTGAGTGGTAAGGCAACCCTGTCTTAGAAGTCATGTTGTAGGACAACGATGAACCTACGAGCTATGGAGAATCGATGATGGGCCCGGATTCCGAGAAATGGTTAGAGGCCATGAAATCCGAGATGGGATCTATGTAAGAAAACAAAGTATGGGCTTTGGAAGTATTACCTGAAGGGCGAAAGGCCATTCAGAACAAATGGATCTTTAAAAGAAAGACGGACGCGGACGGTGATGTCACCATCTATAAAGCTCGACTTGTGGCAAAGGGTTTTTCACAAGTTCAAGGAGTTGACTACGATGAGACTTTATCACCCGTAGCGATGCTAAAGTCTGTTGGCATTATGTTAGCAGTTGCTGCATTTTTCGATTATGAAATCTGGCAGATGGATGTCAAAACAGAGTCTCCTTAACGGTTTCCGTGAGGAAAGGTTGTATGTGATACAACCGGAAGGTTTTGTCAGTCCTAAGGATGCTAAAATGTATGCAAACTCCAGCGATCCTTCTATGGACTGGAGCAAGCATCTCGGAGTTGGAATATACGCTTTGATGAGGTGATCAAAGTTTTTGAGTCTATACAAAGTTTATTAGAAACTTGTATTTACAATAAAGTGAGTGGGAGCACTATAGAATTTCTGATAAGTATATGTGGTTGACATATTGTTGATCGGAAATGATGTAGAATTTCTGTAAAGCATAAAGGGTTGTTTGAAAAGGAGTTTTTTCAAAGGAAGACCTGGAATGAGGCTACTTAAATATTGGGCATCAAGATCTATAGAGATAGATCAAGATGTCTGATAAGACATTCAATGAGTACATACCTTGACAAGATTTTGAAAGAGTTCAAAATGGATCAGTCAAAGAAAGAGTTCTTGCCTGATTTGTAAGGTATGGAGTTGAGTGAGACTCAAAGCTCGACCACGGCAGAAGAAAGAGAAAGGACGAAGGTCGTCCCCTATGCCTTATTCATAGGCTCTGTATAGTATGCCATGCTGTGTACCGCACCTGTGTGTGCCTTGCCATGAGTCTGTCAAGGGGTACAAGAGTGATCCAGGAGTGGATCACTGGACAGCGGTCAAGATTATCCTTAGTAACTAGAGGACTAAGGAAATATTTCTCGATTATGGAGGTGATAAAGAGTTCGTCGTAAAGGGTTACGTCGATGCAAGCTTTAACACCAATCCGGATGACTCCGAGTAGCAATCTGGATACGTATAGTGGAGCAGCCATTTGGAATAGCTCCAAGTGGAGTGTGGTAGCAGTGTCTACAGTATGACATATAGATTTACAAAGAACACACGGATCTGAATGTTGCAGACCGTTGACTAAAGACCTCTCTCACATGCAAAGCATGATCGAACCCCAGAACTCATTGGGTGTAAGACAATGTAAATCACATGGTGATGTGAACTAGATTATTGACTCTAGTGCAAGTGGGAGACGGTTGGAAATATGCCCTAGAGGCAATAATAATTTAGTTATTATCATATTTCTTTGTTCATGATAATTGTTTATTATCCATGCTATAATTGTATTGATTGGAAACTCAAATAGATCTGTGGGTACATAGACAACACTGTGTCCCTAGTATGCCTCTAATAGACTAGCTCGTTGATCAAAGATGGTTAAGGTTTCCTAGCCATGGACATGAGATGTCATTTGATAACGGGATCACATCATTAGGAGAATGATGTGATGGACAAGACCCAAACTATAAACATAGCATATGATAGTGTCAGTTTATTGCTATAGTTTTCTGCATGTCAAGTATCTGTTCCTATGACCATGAGATCATGCAAATCACTGACACCGGAGGAATACCTTGTGTGTATCAAACATCACAACGTAACTGGGTGACTATAAAGGTGCTCTACAGGTATCTCCGAGGGTGTCTGTTGGTTTGGCATGGATCAAGACTGGGTTGTTACTCCGTGTGACGGAGAGGTATCTCAAGGCCCACTCGGTAATACAACATCACAATAAGCCTTGCAAGCAATGTGACTAAGTGTTAGCCATGGGATCTTGTATTACGGAACGAGTAAAGAGACTTGCCGGTAATGAGATTGAACTAGGTATAGAGATACCGACGATTGAATCTCGGGCAAGTAACATACCGAAGAACAAAGGGAACAGCATACGGGATTAACTGAATCCTTGACATAGAGGTTTGACCGATATAGATCTTCGTAGAATATGTAGGAACCAATATGGGCATCCAGGTCCCGCTATTGGTTATTGATCGTAGAGGTGTCTCGGTCATGTCTACATAGTTCTCGAACCCGCAGGGTCTACACACTTAACGTTTGGTGACGATTAGTATAGTTGAGTTATTGTTGGTGACCGAAGGTTGTTCGGAGTCTCGGATAAGATCCCGGACATGACGAGGATCTCCGGAAGGGTCCGGAGGTAAAGATTGATATATGTGATAATAGTGTTTTGATCTCCGGAAGTCACCGGAAGGGGTTCCAGATGTTTACCGAAGTGTTCGGGTGTAGTAACACTTTATATGGGCCAAAGGGGTAAAACCCACGAGGTATTGGAAAGTGCAAAAGGGAGTTTTGCTGCTGCCTTAAGTGGTACTACCGCTGGTGAGGCAGTACTACCGCGCAAGCGGTACTACCGCTTGGGTGAAGCGGTACTACCGCTCCAGAGCGGTACTACCGCTTGTGCACGGTACTGCAGGGATCCGAGTTGGACTCTTTCCTTGCGGGCCAAACCGGCCTTGTGCGGGCAAAACCGACCTTGTAGAGGTTTTTCCTCCAAGTTTAGACCCTAGGGCTCAACATATAAATAGAGGGGCAGGGCTAGCACACGGGACACATCAGGATTTCCCAAGCTGTGTGCCGGCAACCCTAGCCCTCTAGATCCTCCGTCATAATCTCTGTAGTGCTTGGCGAAGCCCTGCAGAGATTGTTCCTCACCATCATCACCACGCCGTCGTGCTGCTGGAACTCATCTACTACTTCACCATCGCTCACTGGATCGAGGAGGTGAAGGCGTCATCAAGCCGTACGTGTGTTGAACGCGGAGGTGCCGTCCGTTCGGCACTAGATTAGAAGGACCATGATCAAGATCGCGGGACGAATCATGATGGGACCGCGGGACGGATCGTGATGGAATCGCGAGACGGATCGTGATGGGATCGCGGGACGCTTGGCGATTTGAATCGCGAAGACGTTCGACTACATCAACCGCGTTTCTTAACGCTTCCGCTTAGCGATCTACAAGGGTATGTAGATACAATCTCTCTCTCGTAGATGCTCATCACCATGGATAGGTCTTGCATGTGCGTAGGAAAATTTTTGTTTCCCATGCAATGTTCCCCAACAGGATCATCCCCATGTAGCTTTGGCCCAAGATCCGGCTGTCCCCAAAGGCCTCGTCGGGAGAAACCACTAGAACTGCCAACTTCAAGCCACCAACCCCGCTCCTACGCAGCCGTCCACCTCGAAGCACCGGCACCACTAATCAGGAACCTCGCAACACTCGTCGGAACGCTCCTGTACAAATCCCCTCGCACCCCTCACCGGATCCGGAGCAGACTCCACCAAGGAAGGAGCAGAGAGAAGGGAACAAAAGTCTTATGTAGCGGCACCAGCGCTGCCTCAAAGCCCCCGCCAGGAATCCTAAGTCACCTATCCAGATCCATAACTGACGCAGGCCAAGACCACGTCGGAGCGATATCTGGAGGCACCTTATTGGACACCGGCGCCGGAGCAGAGTGGACGGAGGGACACACCAAAGCAAAGAGGAGGAGGTGACTACAAAATATCTTGAGCATCTTTGACATCTTTTGGCACCTTGTCATCTATCCACGAGAAGTACCCGCAAAGAGGAGGAGGTGACTACAAAATATTCATACATGTGTTAGTACTATGAAATCTAAATTGAGAGGCGATGATGGCATTATATCCATCACGGCCGACTTTATTTGGATGCTTCCGATCGTACTTGTAGCTGGCACAAAGGAAAAACCCCTGGCCTTTTGTCCAATACTTCTTTCGGTCCTTGTTGCGCTTCACAACACACTCAACTTCACACCAACCACTAGTAGAAAACAGGGCTTTCGTCCCAGCTCGATCTACACATTAGTCCTGGTTGCATTACGAACCCGGACTAATGTGAGAAATTAGTCCCGGTTCGAGCGGCTAGGGCGCCAGTCGGGCATCAGTCCCGGTTCAAATGGGACCTTTAGTCCCGGTTGGAGACACCAACCGGGACTAAAGGGGCCGATACCCTTTAGTCCCGGTTGGTGTCTCCAACCGGGACTAAAGCCTTTAGTCCCGGTTGGAGACACCAACCGGGACTAAAGGGGTTGAGGCTTTAGTCCCGGTTGGAGACACCAACCGGGAGTAAAGGGGTTCTGAAAGTTTTTTTTTTCTGTTTTTACATTTGTTTTCTATTTTTAGTTTCTGTTTTAAATAGCTTATATCTTTTAGGATATTTGATGTTTTTGAGTGATTCTTTTTACATTAGATTCAAAATTTTGTTTAGTTTATGTTTGTGCCATTAGTTTTCAAATTTGAATGGTTTAAATTTGAATTTGTTCAAATTTGCTTCAAACCCTAGATTGTGAATAACTTGAGTTTACAAATAGTTTTTAATTTAATTCTTTTTGCTCCTAGTCACGCGTTAGATTGTTGTCACAGTAAGATTTATTTGGTTATTTTTAGAATAATTGAAAGTAGGATTTTAATTAAAACAATACTATTTTGCTTATATAGTTGTTTTAGTCATTTAATTGTTGTTTTTTATTATTTTTAGTTAGTTCTTTCTGTAGATTTTAACATGTTGTAGTATGGTGCATATTGAATGCACAAAAAGTCTGGTGTTGAAATAAGTTTAAAAAATGAAATGCCTTTGTAACAGACGAGTTTTCGTCCGAAACCTTGATACTTCGAAGGAGATGGTCCAGTTTGTACACGAAGTGCATCCAGTTTTTGCCGTAACCCTCTCAACTTTGTAGCACATGCTATGTGGGTGAAATGATGATACCATGCCAAGTTTCAACCTTTTCAGAGTTCATTTGTAGGGCTTTTCAATTTCAGGGTCATTTAGATCAAAAAAAATCATTAAATGCACGAAAAATAGCAAATGAAGTTAGAAAGGGTTGAAATTTGAGAATGTGGCTTTGAATGGTGCATATTGAATGCACAAAAATTCTGGAGTTGAAATAAGTTAAAAAATGAAATGCCTTTGTAACAGACGAGTTTTCGTCCAAAACCTTGATACTTCGAAGGAGATGGTCTAGTTTGTACACGTAGTGCATCCAGTTTTTGCCGTAACCCTCTTAACTTTTTAGCACAAGCTATGTGGGTGAAATGTTGATACCATGCCAAGTTTCAACCTTTTCAGAGTTTATTTGTAGTGCTTTTCAATTTCAGGGTCATTTAGCTCAAAAAAATCATTAAATGCATGAAAAATAGCAAATGAAGTTAGAAAGGGTTGACTCTGGCTTGGTTAACCTTAGTTGTGACTCTGGCTGGTATGGTGCTAGCAGATGTAGTCGACGATATGATTGGATGGACACCAACCCGGACTAAAGGGGTTCTGAAATTTTCAAACTCTACCCCCCCTAGTGGACCGCCTTTTTTAGTTTTGTAGAAAATAAACAAAAATTATAAATCTTCAAAAAATAAAATCCTTTGAGATGTAGTTAGGTTTTAGTGTCTAGTTGATATAGAAATTTTGAAATATGAATTTTGACCGTTTTTGCAAAAAAAGGAAAAACATGTAAAACGGCCATAATTTTTGCATACAACGTCGAAAAAAAAGTTTAATATATCAAAAAAACTAGAGAAAAATTGGGACTCGATTTCACCCGGGTTTACCCGGTGAAGTTTTCTCAGATTCTCAAAATTCCGAAAGTAAAAAAAGTTATTTCAAAAAGAATATTTTTTCCTACAAAATCAAAAAAATAATTTTAATAATTTTAAAAATTAATTTTATTTAAAAATAAATAAATGATGTCATATTTGGATTCCTCGCATTTTTCTGATAATAATGGATATATTATTTGTCGAATTTCGATTTACAGATTTAAAGATATTAATTATGCCATATTAAATGAATAAATGGCAAAAAAATGAATAAAATAATATTATTACTTATTTTATTTTCATTGAAATTCAATATTATTATTACTTATTTTGCTTATTTTAATAATTGTTTGGAATTTAAAAAATTAAATCATGTGACATTAAGACCTAGGGGTTAATAGGATTGATAGCTTACTATTGTCACGAAAACAACAAGTGCAGACTTGGAAACTAGGGGCGATAGAACCAGGAAGTTAAGCGTGCTGGGGCTGGAGCAGTGAGAGGATGGGTGACCGGCCAGGAAGTTAGACGATTTTGAATGAGTGCTCCACGCTGGAACAGTGAGGACGGGTGATTAGAGATTAAATTGTCAAATAATTCAAAGATTTGAAAATCGGAATAAAACTTAAAAACAAATAAAAAAATTCAAAAAAAAAATCAATTTTTTTTTCTAAAAATTCCTTTAGTCCCGGTTGGTGTTACCAACCAGGACTAAAGGTGGAGCCTTTAGTCCCTTTAGTCCCGGTTGCCAACCGGGACTAAAGGTCCTCCTTCCCCCGCCCCAGACAGCACCACGTGGAGCCCCTTTGGTCCCGGTTCGTAAGCAAACCGGGACTAAAGGTTTTGGGCATTAGTCCCGATCGGTTCGTCTCGGTTCCAGAACCAGGACTAAAGGCACTCTGGAACCGGGACTAGTGCCCTGTTTTCTAACAGTGACACATGAGAGTCTTCACATCCTCTTTCGCTGGGTATTCTAACAAGCTAGCCCACTCCCGCACACTTGGCAAGTCCTCCTTATTGGCGCACGGGGGACCTCGTCATGGAACTGGACGAAGCCATGCCAACAAGAATAAGAATTGTTAGCAAAATACATCCACCTTTAGTCCCTTTAGTCCCGGTTGGTAACACCAACCGTCCCGGTTGGTAACACCAACCGGGACTAAAGGTCCTCCTTCCCCCGCCCCAGACAGCGCCACGTGGAGCCCCTTTGGTCCCGGTTCGTAAGCAAACCAGGACTAAAGGTTTTGGGCATTAGTCCCGATCGGTTCGTCCCGGTTCCAGAACCGGGACTAAAGGCACTCTGGAACCGGGACTAGTGCCCTGTTTTCTAACAGTGAACACATTAGAGTCTTCACATCCTCTTTCGCTGGGTATTCTAACAAGCTAGCCCACTCCCGCACACTTGGCAAGTCCTCCTTATTGGCGCACGGGGGACCTCGTCATGGAACTGGATGAAGCCATGCCAACAAGAATAAGAACTGTTAGCAAAATACAATAAAACAACATGTGCTCGCTTGGAAATATATGAAAAAACATTTACCATTCATATTATATCAACCATACAGATTAAGCAAAACATCAATAGGCCGTCCTTTATCAATCCTTCGCCTCTTACTACCACCAGAACCACGAGCACCACTGCCGGCACTTAAAACACTCGTCCATCCTCTACGGCCACCACTAGTGCCTCCTCATGTGCTACCTCTAACACTCATTCGTTCTCCACGGGCATCTCCTCGTGGATCACCAGAACCTCCTCTACGGCCACCCGTTTGACTCGTGCTCGTGTTGGCATTGGTCCTTGTCCTTTTGTTGCATGACCTAACATTGTGTCCCAGATCATCGCATTGACCACAATTGTTGGTGTCTGGTGGCTCCATGAAATGCCCGCAACCAAATTGTTTCATGCCGGTGTATCCAGCTAGATCATCCATGTCACCCCTGAACCTCTTCTTTCTTCTTCTTCCCTTTGTAGGCACCATGAGTTCAGGATCATGCATGATATGTGGGCCATCATATTGAGGCCATTGTGATTGGTCTAGGAATGGATGGAATCGATTCGCCCGTGTCAACCTCGTGGCTTCCAATGTGAACTCCTGCAACCGCATGGTCCTCCCATCAGAAACGGACAAGTGCGTCGCTTTGGCCACCGTCATCAAACGCGAGCACGACCAGTGATACTTATTAGGCCCCTCGAACGCACACCACTAGTTCTTGAGGTACACCTCGTACGCAACACCACCGTACATCACACCTTCTTGTGTTGTGCCATCTGGCTCGTCGACTTGGTAGATCATTTCTTTGTCGTTGAATCTAATGATTTGTTGATGCGAAGACTTGCTTGCTTGAAACCTCAGACAATCCTAAACCTTGTCGGGATACTCTTTTTTTTCACCTATCCATTTGAAGGTGGTCCGGGAATGCTTAAGAAAATACTCATTGAGCTTCAAGAAAGTATATCTCACTACTGCAGTCACCTGCAATGAACGGACACCCTTAAGCACATTGTCGAAGCATTCAACCATGTTGCTCGTCATGTCGCCGTATCTCCGACCTCCATCATCGTAAGCGCGTGACCACTTATGCTTCTCCTCGAAGTGCCCTTTCAAGAATTCTTTTCCCCCTTTGTTCATTTCCAACGCCTTGAAGAGTTTATCATAGCGGCTTTTGAATGCATCGGCGGTGAATGCTACACAAACATGGGTAAGGTCTTTGCAAAACTCCTTGCTCTTGCATGCCTGGTAAAAGTTGGTCATGAAATGCCTCATGCACCATCGGTGGTGAAGCTTTGGAATGCCTGGAATAACAACATCTATCGCGTTGAGAATGCCATGGTGCTGATCTGATATGATGCATACCTCCCTAAACCCAATTACCTTGGCCCTCACATGGCCCATGAACCACTCCCAGTTTTCGTCGTGCTCGGAAGGCACCAAAGCAAATGCCATCGACAACACATTATCATTGGATGAGTGAGCCATTGCCACCATTAGTGTGCGTCGATATTTGCCGGTGAAGAAAGTGCCATCTATAGACAAAATGGGTTGGCAATGCTTAAATGACTCGATGCATTGCCTAAAACTCTAGAAGGCACGGTGAAACACTCCATAAATTTCCTCGACCCCATGCCGCATGCCCAGGTGCCTGTGTTCAATCGCTCCGAACATCCACGGGAGAATATTGTATGCGGCTGCATAATCACCATGGAACATCCTAATAGCATTTGCCTTGGCCTTCCCATACTTGACCTCATATCCATATCGTTCTTCCACCGAACTCATGAGAAACTTCACCTTCATGGTTGGATCGTGGGATATCTCTTTAAATAATTTATAGCCGATAAACTCAGACGCTAGTTGACGGTGTCCCCAAATCCGGTCAACCTGAGTCGGCAGTGGGCAATGTGAGTGGCTACACAACTCTTCAACACCCATTGCCCTGTTTCATAGATTCTTCTTCCACGGACCTTTGATGGGCAACCTTCTTTGTCGCATTTCACGGTGTAACGCATCTTTTGGTTGGAATTACCAACAACAAATGGCCTATGGTTCCAAATGGTGTTGTCACTCAACCACACCTTGAACTCTTGCAAGCACCCAAACTTGACGCGTTTCTTCAAATGAGCATTCTGGTCCTCATTCTTTGGCCTTGCTTCACCGACTTTCGGTTTTCTTGGTCCCACCATTAAATGTCTGGAATAATAACGTCTATTGCCTTGAGATTTGGTTTTCTTGCTCCGTCAATCTATGGTCATACAATTCTACCTCCTGACCCTCGTCGTCCGAGCCATACCCATACATACGGCTATAGGGGAGGCCATGATCCATGTCTTGATGGAAGACAACGATATCCAAGTTACCGATGGGATTATAATGAATCTCTTCATCTTCCGCATAATCACCACCATGTGCAATAGCATGATCATCACCGTGAGCAATAGAATGATCATCACCATCAGCAATAGCATGATCATCACCATGAGCAATAGCTTGAATCTCTTTCTATAGAATTACTATGGCTCTAGCATTCATCTCCACTTCATTTGGTTGGCTACTTGGTGGTTGACTAGATGAATTGGGGACATAACCCTCCCATCATGCATTGGGGAGGAGACATTCCGGTTCAAGTCGATTTGTAGCCGACGAACTTCAACCTTTGTGGCAAACGATTCAAGTGACTTGTCTTTCGATTCCTCAACTTTATCCGTGTACACCTTCCAATGCAATTCTGAGGTGATAGGCATACTCTTCAATGGAGACTTTGCTCCCACTCCAACATCATACTTTCCAATAATTTTAACCTCATCATTGGGGTCAATCCATCTAACAAATTTCTCACTTTCACAACAACCTCATCATAGCTTGGGCTTGAGTCAAAAACCATGGGTTCTTCCCCTTCGTCGGCACTGCCATTCATAAATGCCTCCTTGTCCAAATAATGAACATTAACAAGTCTATCGATCTAAAAATAATGTGAAATAAATAAAGTCATCTATGGGCCGGCCAATTTATATGGATCAAGTACCTATACTATGGATCCAATGTATCAAGGAACTTGTATGCAATGCATTCAAACAAAAAAACAAGTAAGAAAATAGCATGGTGAAATTAACAGATAAATGATGTCATTCATTAACCCTAACCCTAACACTAGATCTTGCTACCAACAACAATGTTAGGCATACCACACATAGTCAAGCACAAGCACAACCCAAAAATGCATCATATACATTGATTTCATGGCAAGAAGAGCAAGAACTAGGGTTTACACAATAGTGAGCAATGCCACCAAATAAGATGATTCCAGCCAACCAAAATGAGGGTGGGTGAGCAATGTACCTTGAGTGATGAAAATGCTCCGGATCCACTGGACAAATCTCAAGCAATGGAGAGATCTAGTGGGGGTTTGCGTGGGGGAGAGAGGGGGAGAGAGGCTAAGCTCATGGGAGGAAGAAGATGATTGGGGGTGAATGGGTGGGGGTGTTGGGGAACGCAAAAGAAAACAAAAAATTTCCATCCTACGCACCAGCCCAGGACCACTATGAAGATGCATACAAGGTTTGATCTGATTGTTACCAACTCGTAGCGCAGTGGAAGGAGAGTCGGTGAAGATCGCCGGTGCAGATCTCCGCAGCTAGGATTTTACAACCTCCCAACCGCGAGGATGTTCTCCCTCGGACAGCCCTTGGGGTGGTCACTCAGAAAGCCCTCTGGGCGGTTCTCGAACAGAAACTCGGACGGTCACTCGGACAGCCCTTCAGGAGACACTCTCGAAATAAGATCGAAACTACGACCTCTCTACTGGGTTGCACACATACGGTGTCAACTATCCGACAGGGCTTCACCGTCTAGGACTAGGCGCTGCCGGAAACAAGGCAGCGTTTTGGCACTACGAAACTATTTCGTGGAGGGAGAGAGAGGAGGGCAGATCATTGCATGCCATTGTATGAGAACTCAAGACAGAACTTGGATGAAAATGAAGAGCCCTCCCCACCTCTATTTATAGGGTGAGAGGCTATGGGAAAATACCAAAATGCCCTCAGATATTTTCGCACTATTCATGAGATATTTTCCCTTAATAGTGTTTCCACTATTCATAATAGTGTTTCCGCTATTCATGAGATATTTTCTGCTAATATTGTTTCCACTATTCATGAGATATTTTCTCCTAATAGTGTTTCCACTATTCACAAAATATTTTTCTGTGACTGTTTTATCCGAAAAAATTACCGAAGGTCCAGAACATTTCCGGCACCCCCTAAAATAATTCTGGACGCGTTCTGAAACATTTTCGGTAGGATTTTTTCTTCGAATCATTTTCGGTTGTCTCTGAAAATTATCCGTCGCCTTCGAAACTTTTTCGTCGACTTTCTCTCTCTGGAACTTATTCCAGTGTCTCCAAAACTTGTCTGGTGACTTTCTCTCTGACTCCCTGTCTAGTACTCAGCTGATAGATGACCCTTAAGTGTGTGACCCTGTAGGTTCGGTGAAGTATAGACATGACCGGAACAATTTCCGATCAATGATCAATAGCGGAACCGTGGACATCCATATTGATCCCTATACCCACACGAATGAATAGTCGAGTGAACCTGTTAGTTTCCCTGTGCTATTCCTGTTGCTTCATCATATGTTACAAAACCCGAGGTGAGATTTATCGGCATCCTCGTAAATCAACAATTTTGTTCATTATGGAAATTTTCTCGTTACCGGTTTTGTTCTCTTTTCTCGTTCCCGTGTTCCGGCATCCCCGTGATCAAATCACGCTGTGTCTGGCCAGACGATGATGGATACCATGACGCCGAGAGGGTCCAAAGAATATCTCTCTATCGTCGGAGGAAAAAATTCCAGTCTTGATCTATGAAGTCCCTTGTCATGGTTTTCGTGAACCCGTAAGCTGACATAATAACCACTCTTTTACAGATCACGTTTAACAAACCCCAAAGTTCACGAAGCAAGTATGAAGGAACCTGATACTCTCATGGTTTAAGAAATTATGCAAATGTTAAATTTCTCTGTGTTATTTATCATTAACTTGTGACGAATGTATCTCATAGCATAACATCAATCGGGTCGATTCAACACAAGTGTTCTTCTAACATTGTGTCCTCAAAGTTGCCGGCATACTCATGCCCATGATTAGGAAAACGTAACCATCATGCAACACTTGAGCTAGTCTTAGAGGCTTGACTAGGAATACATTTTACCATTTATTATTCTACACATGCACATATGTTTTCCTCAGAGCTTTTATGGATATACGGGCTCGGGAACCATCGCAATTATAGCACAGAACATAAACATAATTACGAACATGAAGGTAAATAATAACATTTATTATTGCCTCTAGGGCATATCTCCTATAGGGGGCCCACTCATGTCCCCTCCACTCACTTAACTCTTCACGACCCTGCCTCCAGGGGCCTCGGCGGTAGGGTATCACCACCTACCGCCAGGGCCTCCGGCGGTAGGAACTTATCCACGTCAGCATGCATTGACGGGCCGTTAGCCGTCTGCCGTTACCCTACCGCCAAGGTCCCTGGCGGTAGGGTGTGTTAGCCTACCGCCGAGACCTACGGCGGTAGGAAAAGGGTCAGATCTGGATTTTTTTTAAACTGGGATCAGATCGTGCTTAAGTTTTCAAAAAGGGTCAAAACAGTGATTTCGACCTGCCGTTGTTTCTCAATGGAGACGAATATATACGCATAACGCAGGCGCACCATGCTAAAATGTGTGGTGAGTGCCAAGATCTAGCTACAAGTATCTTATTATTTTTATGTCGGCGTCTGGAAGCTGTGATGAAGCTGGCGGTGGATAAGATCCAGTTAAATTTTACTGTTTTGGGGCAGTAGGATGTGTAGGCTCATTTTTCTTTATGGAGCGTCTATGTCTCTGACTGAAAATTAATTCTCATTGAATTTTATAAATTAGTTCATACAGATCTAAAAAAAATTGTCCTTGCTATAGAAATTTGTTCGTCTAGTAAAAAATAATATAATATTGTCTCAGTCGACTGATAATTTAGTTTATCTTAGAAGTATGTTCATATAGATGCGAAAAAGTTCACCGTGATGTAATAATTTATTCATCTAGTGCAAAACAATTGTAGTGATTGTTCTTAGAGTTCAGAAAAATATGAAATCTTGCACCGATCTCAACACCAGGTCGACGGTCACCGGTGACGACTGATATTCTGAGAATAAATAAATCCTTTTTTATTCTGAATTCTCCTGCTGCTATAATGATTTGATGGTTTCGCTTTGTATAAAACAGGGTCAATTGACCTTTCACAAAAGGAGACCATGGAGGTCATTTCGGATGTGGCTCGGCTCGCTATCTTCCGTCCTGATCGCATTCATTTCTCTTTTCGATTACACACGCATGTGCGAGCACTTATGTACACAAATGAGTACCTCCGCAAAGTAGGCATCTAAATGTATAGGGTCAATAATACGTAGAATTATCTGGTGGAAACCAAGTCACAAAAAAAAAATCAGCCATGTTTGGATATTTTCAAAAAAAATCTGGAAAAAACGTATCTTAGAAAGGTGATGTTCTATGAACATGTGAAATTTCAAGTTCAAACTCTTGTTTATTTTGAGATAAGAAAAAACAAATTATGCATGAATGGTGATGTTGTGCTATTTGTCATTCTTCATTATTGAATTTGGTGTTTTCATACCTCCCAAATGAATTTGGCTTTGAACTTGAATTTTTATAGGTTTGTAGAGAACCACCTTTCTAACAGACCATATTTTTCCAGAATGTTTGGAAACTTTGAAGGATATTTTTCAATTGGCTTTCGTCGGTTTGCACTGCAATTTGCTTTTCACCTGATATTTTCTCAACGCGGCTTCATGGATGAGAAACAATTAACCCATCCCTAATATTTTGTCGAGGTATATTTAGAAAACTTGATTTTTTTTCATAGCATGGAAATGTAGTACTCACTCGAGATAGTTTGACAACTAGCGTTGTGCCATCTCTATACACATGATCCTACATTAATCACACAAGGTCCTTAATAAGATCAATAAAAAAATTGTTGTTATTTCAGATAGCCTGTCAAGCTTGCCGTTCGGTAAAACTTGGGTCTATGTTCAACAGAAAAAAATCTCAAGAGCTACGGAAATTATTTTGTTCTACAGAACTGGTAAAACTTCTGCCACAAATAATGGTTGAAAGAATTTCGCATTCTTCCTAAAAGGAAGACAGTTTGTCACTCATGGGGGAGGAGGACACTGCCTACCGGTGATGTCAACCGATCATAATTTGCAATCCAACATAATGAGACACGGTTGATACATATGGCGTATCATTAATTGTGCAATCGGTCGGCCTTCCGTATTCGATCTCCGCATCGAGGCGTGGTTCACCTTGACGCGCTGATGTGTTCAGTGGTATTTTGCGTGTCTCTTGGTTCATGAGGCAGGGCACTCGCAATGCATCGGCTCTTAACACGTCATCTTAGGTGGCGGAAAATTTTAGAGACAACCACCCCAATGCATTGTTTCTTAGGTGTTGTATCTAAGTGATGTTGCATTTCATTGGCTTAGTGATCATGTTTATATATCTACATTGTGGCCTAGTTGTGGAGAGAAGGGAAGTAGAGAAAAATAGGGAAATAAGCCACACGGGATCAGTGTTAATTACACTGCATGCGGAAACGAGTTAAGAGTCGTATTTTCAATAACATACAACTCCCCTCTCTCTCCTCTTTAAATACAGTGCCACGCCAGCTTTTGGTCTATGATACGTGCTAAGAAACAAGCATTGGGAGTGCCCTCATGGCATAAAATTGTATATTTTCCTGGGAAAACTCTATCTGTTTCAGATCGAACGTGTGTTTCGGTAGAATGTCCACACGCGCCGAGTTTTCTAGTCATGGTTGATTTATTAAAATAAGGACATGTCTACATAGTGCGCGCACACTGTGTAGCGATGGAGGGTGCTCCCGAGAGAATATCTAGTGTTCCCACCTCTTTGTGTACTACCGTGCTACCATCGCACGGTAGGACCTATAAAGAGTTACGAATGTTTTTCATTTTTTTTTAAAGAGTCAGACAAGATATGTGTCTACAACCTCACAAAATTTCAAATCCAAATTTAATCTATGCATATAGAAATAAAAAAGACAAATCCAGCATGAATAGTTGATAGTTTATAGCAAGTAAAAAACTATCGTTGTCTAGAGCACCCTAAAACATGCAAGTCTAACGAATGTAAAGGCAGAAGCGAAACTTGCGAAAAGTAGAGGAGCGAGAGTAAGGGATCGCAAGCACAAACATGTATCCCAAGGTCCAGATTGTTGACACAATCCTACATCCTCATTGGCCGGCCTCCTAGATTCGATCTTTGCATCGAGGATTGTTGCACCTTCACGTGCTTGTGCGTTCCGTGTAAAAAAAAGTGTGTCTCTCGGTTTGTATGGCACAGAACAAAATTAATCAAATTGTACAGTCGGTTCCAGATCGAGAGTGTGTTTCAGTAAAATGTTCGCACGTGCTGCGAGTAGGGTTTGTGTGAGTGTACTCTTTGTAGCTACAAAATAAATCATTAGTAGATTCATGGTTGATTGATTAATTAAAATAAAAGAATGGTGGTAAACTGTGAACCAACCTGTGTTTGGATGGTTAACAAGACAGTGGTATCTCGAGCCCACCAGATTTCAAGTCCTAGACTTGACATTGGTGCTCGCATTTTACCGGATTTTATTCCAGGCCTTTCCACGATGTGCGTTCAGTGGAATGAGACGTTCCCGTCAACTATGAAAGTGTCTGTGGCGACTTGGCCTCCCAGCACGTCCAATCCCAGCCCACCCCGTGCACCGCCACCGGCCTCCCAGCACCCCGCGCGCCGCCTATAAATACACCGCGCCACACCACGCACCACAACCGAGCCAGACACGATCAGGCCGGCGAGCGAGACGCGGCGTGATACGGTGAAGAGGGGAACAGAAATCAAATCCACCTCCATTCGGTGGCAGGCAACCCCGATGTGCTGCTCCCTCCTAGCCACCCTCCTGCTAGCCTAAGCGGCGGCAGCCACACTCCACACCACACCACACAGCCACACACCACATGCAGCCACCACACCCTCCCAGAACCCGTGAATGAAGTGCGGGATGAAGGAGGACGGGGTGTACGGGGCCGGGTTCGTCCGGGCGGACCAGATCGACCTCAAGAGCCTGGACGAGCAGCTCGAGCGCCACCTCAGCCGCGCCTGGACCATGGAGAAGCAGCACAAGCACAAGGACCAGGAGCAGGAGGGCCGCCGCCGGCGGGAGGATTGGGAGGCCGACCCTGCCAGGCTCATCGTCAGGGGCGTCATCGCCCGCGGCACCTTCGGCACCGTCCACCGCGGCGTCTACGACGGCCTCGACGTCGCCGGTCCGTAGCATTTTCCATGCTAACTAACCACTCTACTCCCCCGTTTACTGCCAGCACGGACGCACACTCGGTACAGTACACCAGCCAGGCCAGCTGTGTCTTTACGCGCGCCCGTTACGCTCATTGGGCTGAGAGGTGCCGCGCGCTCGCCTGTCTGTCTGTCTTAAGCTGTTCCTTAATTTGCCACTTTTAGCATAAATAAACAATATCTATGCTGAATCTGAATCATCAAATTTTCTGTGGCAAATAGCCCATATCCCAGGATAGGTGGTAATACAATTTTTCTGTAGCAAATAGGCCATATCCCAGGATAGGTGGTAATACAATTTTTCTGTAGCAAATAGGCCATATCCCAGGATAGCTCATACAAATTTCTGTAGCAAATAGTCTGTTCCACCTCTCTTTGTTGCTTGCTATCTAATTCCTATTTTGGCACAACAGTTGTATGGAAGTTGAAAGCTCTTATTATCAAAGGCCCGATAACCATCGGCATAGGCTATGGCGATGGCAGCCGTCGGCATATGCCCGTTGTCAACGTATGCTTCGGCAAACCTCGTCGAACTGTCGGCATAGGTCATCTAAGCCAACGGCTAATGCTCTGGCCGTCGGCATAGTTTTCTGTCGGCAAAAAAAACACACGGCACGCCCCTTGACACCGTTCGGACACGTGTCAAAGCAAGGATGGGCCATGTGTCCATCTATGCCTACGGTAAAACCCGTTGGCATATCAAGAACCTATGCCGATGGCTTTTACCATCGGCATAGATGGACATGTGGCAGCAGCCAGTGCCTCGTGGCTGGCCTCTATGACAACGGTAAAAGCCGTCGGCATATATAGAATTTATGCCGACGGCTTTTACCGTCGGCATAGGGGTGGATGCATGTCGTTAGCTGGTGCCGACGGCAATGCTTTGGCCGTCTGCATAGCTGCCACGTGTCGACAACTGGTAGCTCGGCCAAAACTATGCTGACGGCACTGGTCAATTTTTGTTTGTTTGCATTTGGTTCCGCCCTGCAGATTTAAAAGCCTACAGCTACTACATCATTATCATCACACATATAACCTCATCCTCATTGTCATCACACATATAACCTTATCATCACGTCAACTATATAGCACATAGATGCCACGTATCATCACATATAGCATCATGTCATCACTATATAACACATAGAGCATCATATCATTACATAGCAAGTATAAAACATGAAACCAAGTATGAAACATCATCATCATATCATAACACATAGTATCATCAACTCAACCAACTAAGACGGAATGAAACCAAGTCCTTCGAGCACCTCCCACCGCCAGAACCCGAAGTCCACCGACAAAGAGCATTGTCACTACATGAAGTAGGACGACCCTTTAGGATGGCATTTCGCATGGCATTTTGACTAGTTCTAAGTTTGCGGTTGAAAATGAAGTTGTTGAGATTGGGGGACTAACCAGAAGGGGCGAGCCACGAGTCAAGCTAGAACAACCACCTGCATCACCACCTCGGTGATAAACTGGGGTGACTGGACCCGTGAATCAGGAGTACCATCACCAGGAGCTACGTGTGATGCCTACATTTTGTTCGAAAGTGACATTAAGGAGAGATTTCAAGCTATTTGTTGAAAAACTAATAGGTAATGCTTGAGTAGATTGCCAATGTACTAACTGGAGTCCCATCACCATCACGTGCCAAGAATTCTTCTATCGTTAGCATTATTGGGGCCGGTCCAGGATTTGGTGGTTGTTGTCCCATAGATGGAGCCCGAGTGCCCCTTTCCATCACCAAGTACATATTCTGCAAATTAGTTGTCAAGCGAAGACGGTGATCAAAATAGTGAAAGCACAAATTTTAGCCTATGCCGGCTCTAAGTGGTCAAAACTAACCTGCATTTGTTGGGCGCGGTAGTCATCGAGGCATTGCCGTCTGGCCTCGTATGCAGCGTACTCTTGACCAAAAGCAGAGACATACCGAAAGTAGGCCTACAATTCGACATAATGGATCTAATCAGCATAGCCATGCAGGAAAGAAAAGTGAGAAAGACGATAAAAAGGAGAGATGCTTACTTCCTCCTCTCTAGATCGGGTGGGCCGTGCCCTGAATGGGCTAGCCGCACTCGCACTCGCGCTCATGCCGGATGTCCGGAGCTATGTGTACTTGACTGTGGGCTGGACCACGGCATTCAGAACCCCGAAGCGGCCATGTGGCCTGCCGGGTCCAGACAAATCCACCGCCGTTTCGTCGGTCTCCGATAGAATGGGATCAGCTACATCCGGATTCCGCCGATGAAACGTATCCTCATAGGATGCCACATGTTCCTCGGACCTGTAGTAAGGGCTATCCCCCTGCTTGGGCGTCTTCCGCACACGGCCAAGCTTCCACGCCTCCATATCTTAGACGGGCTTCTTCAACACGGCCTCCTGCAATGCCAAACAGATGTTACGCATACATAGGAAAATGACGGGAAATGAAATAAAGGATGTTTCATATATATACCAAGTTCTTCTTGTGGCGATGGTGGCTCCGGTTTCCTTGAGAGTGTGTTCCGTCAGATCCCCAGTTTCTTGTGTTGATGCTGCTAGTGGCCACAAAGTCTACATCGGCCCTAAGCCACCTATTCACCAATGCCGCCCATCCATCACTCTTTTCGGAGCACCAAGAAGGAATCATCTAAATAATTAAAGCATCGCATTTCAAGACCAAACAATGAAATTTACCACAAACGTGATGAGAATAAGAAAATTGTACTACTTACGTCCACGTACTGCTCCTTGATCATAGGGGGGCGCTCCATCCTCGCTCTCTGCTTGGTCATCTTTTGGTGGAGAACAGGATGGTAGTACTGCATGATGGCCACCCAGCGCGCCTCGTAGTTCATCTGACGAAGCATCTTCACCGCAGCCACCACAAAGACCTTGTCGGCAAGGTCCTTGTCCTCCTCTAAAACTCTATAAAATTCCTACAGTCATGCATACAATCAGAATGGAACAAGCCATGAGTTAGTGATGAATTAGGAATGAAATGGACACAATATTTGACTAGTGTAGTTCTGAAGGAAACTTACCCCAAAATGACTGATCACGGCTTGAGTGTGATTCCCGTAGTCCGCAAAAGGAGCAGCTTCGTAGTGCTGCCAGCGTGTTGCTTATAGCCGCTGCTCGCACGGTGGGTTCGCGTCTGGGCACGAGTTGAACAGCCCCGGCCAGAACCCCCTCAGCAGGATAGTAATCACATCGTTTGGAATCCGGCCCATCCCGACAACCTCCCAATTGCTGCAGAAGAATCAAAATATTAGTATATGTTGATTTATTAGAATCAGAACACTGAAAAAAGATTTAAAATTGAAAAAACAAAATAACACTTACACGGTCGTCTTGGTCCTGATGAGGGTCTTCTGCGCCTCGGTAACAGGACGGGGAGGGAGCTATGCCACTCCACGCAGCCACCCCTCCTAGCCCGTACCCTCCACATTCTCCTCATCCTTGTTGGGCCCCTCCTCGCCCTCAACCTCCCCCCCTCCTCGGTCGTCCGCTCTTCGCATTCCTCCTCCTCCTCCTCACCCTCCTCGCCCGCCATCTCCTCACCCTCATCCTCCTCCTCTTCATCCTCATCGCCATCTGTGGTGCAACTGGCAGACGGCACCTCAGTAGAGGAGGACGTTCATCGCCTGCCCCTATGTCGGAGACGGAGCACAGTTTCTGGACTGCTTGGCCGCCCCCTCGTCCCCCACTCCTCGGCCGCCCCTTGCTCCTCTATGGGGTCTTCCCACATCATCGTCAAGTAGTTGAGAGGGAACGTTCCATGGTCTTCCACTTCTAGTCAACTTTGAACAAACCTTGTCAAGCAAACTGCCGGAATTAGCCTTCCCTATGGTTCAATCACCTGCATTAAGAGAGAATAAACAATTAGTAAGGATAATAAATGTTTATGCAAAGTAGGGAAGCACATTAATAAATCTTTGTGCAAAGAAATGAATTATATTAAAAAATAAAATAGCTAGAACCATACAAAAAAAGACCAACAAACGTATATCTACTAGAACCCATATGAATCATCACTATTGTAATCCATTCCTTGACCGGTCTCATCACAACTGTCACGCATAGCATCATCATTGTCTGAGGAGGGTGTAGGCTCATCTATGTCGTCATGGTCATCATGTAACTTCTGAAGCATATATATGTCCTTTACATTGACAACTACCTCACAATCACACCGTGCATTGTCATCATTTGGGCCCACGTCAACAGCACCCAAATGTATGTTGTCATCCTTGTTTCGGTCCATGCTATCCTCATAATATTGCTCTTGATAGAACACTCCCTCGTATGCCGTAGTCGTCATCGTTTGGGCCAGGTAGCTTACAATGCGGCGATACTTTGAACACAACTTCCCTGCCCTTTAGGTACTCTTTCTGGCATGGGTAGGGCTAATAATAAACTTGCGTGGCCTGGTTAGCCACAATAAAGAGACCAGCTCCGGCATATACGGTTGATGGTTTAACTTCGACTAAACCAATGGAAGGGGTATGTCTCAGTCCCTCAGCTGGCTTGAACCATCGGAATTTGAACACAACGAGACTGAGTTCTTCGTGCCCAAGACGGAATGAAAGCTCGTATATCTTTCCTATCCCTCCGTAGTAGTCAACTTTATTGTCTCCTTCGGTAAACACTCCTGTATTTATGGTTTTTGGATCTGGCCTACTGTTCTGATGCTCCTTTGTATGGAAGCGATACCCATTCATAATATATATTTCACATGTCATAACCCGACGGCCAAAACCCATGGAAACCCATCTCAATTTGTCATCCATGTGTGTGTTGGGATCTTTTCCCTACAAGTTCAATTGAAATTGTTGGGTTGATTAGTTCCGTGCAAGTTAGAAATTACTTTTTCCATGAACCAAGCAACAAATTTTTCTTCTTCCGGGGGGAGCCTTTTGGAGAAGAGTATCCAGCTTCTTGGTACTAGGACTCAACGCAAGATTTGGGGGGATTGCTACCCTCCGAAGACCCCCGAGCGGCCTAGCCCCGACCCGTTCGACCGGGAAAAGCTATCCCCTTTGACTTTCACCGAACGGCCTTTGAGCAATGGACTTTTCTACTTGGTTGTGCTAGGTTAGCTCAGAGGAACATTTTAAAACAAAATTTGAGCCCAACCTATCACAACATTCCCTCCGTTGCAATTCCCCCTCTAAGTGTTGACGGTAGTGCCATCCGCGAAGGGGGTCACACTCCGGAGCTGGGTATTGGGTGTTTAAACCTCCCACAATCCTAGAAACTATCTAATGCATGTAGATATAAAATTTGTCTCGTTTGGCCAAGGAATGAAAAATATACAGAAAAGTCAAAATAAAAGGGTGTTTTTTGTAAATTTGAAGCAATCATGATTTTAGTTTGTTCAAATTTTAAACAATAGTATACCAACAGAATTCTTTCAAGATTCTGATAAAAAACATATAAAATTTGTCAAAATCAATGCAAGTATGAATTAATTGTGATTTTAACAAAGTATAAGGACCTATTTGCAAAATTATACAGGTCGCATTTTTAACATATTCAAAAACAGAAACAAAGTGGATATTCATAATCAATGAAAAATTCTATCCCAAATCAATATATAATTTGTATATGTTTAAGTTTAGATAAGTCAGATTTAAATTAATCAAATTTTAACTTTAAAAAAGTAAGTGATAAAAACAAAAAAATAATGGAGATAAAATCTATGCCGCCGGCCGCCGTCAGGGCCGTCGGCATAGATCTGACGGCGTCAACCGTTCGTCAGCGGACGGGTCACCAGGGCCACGTGGCAGAACATACGCCGACGGCCGTATCTATGCCAACAGTGGCCGTCAGCATATATGGAGCTTTGCCAACGGCCGATCTATGCCGACAGCTGCCATCGGCATAATTCTATGTTTGCCAATGGCAATTTTATGCCGACGGTGTTTCCTAGGCCGTCGGTTTATGTCCAAGTATGCCGACGGCCCCGACAAAAAGCCGTCAGCATATTGTATTATTCCGGTAGTGTATAACCGTCAATTTTAAACATGGACAATTATGTTTCAGTGAAATTACTTGATTGGGGGGAGGATGGTCATAGGTCAGAGCAAGAAATAACTGCACTGAGAGCAGCTTTTTCACAAGAAGTATCCATCTGGCATAACCTCGACCATCCAAATGTAACTAAGGTACTGTTTGGCTAGATATGTTATAGTGGTTCCTTCAAAATTATTTGGTTAGTCTGATTTGCCGTTTTGAAATGCGTCATTGATGCATTTATCGATTCTTGAAGAAATGATGAAAAATTGAAATGCATCTCCAATGTTGGGACTTATTATGATTGATGATACTGATTGTCTAAATGCCATATAGGCGCATTGCTATGAAAAAGTTATTAACTGTCTCTGCAGCGTAAGCTTCTTCAGTTAGATCTCTAATAAATTTAGAAGTCGTCACTAAGTCCAATATAAAACTTAAACAGCAGCCTTATCGTCTTGTATAATACTCTATTACTTGCAATATATCATCATTAAAGCAGATGGAGATATTAGTTTCTGTAAAAAAAATGAAGTGTTCACATGTATCAATTCTTTCACTTCTGAGTCTGACTTGTCAATTGTCAGGCTGTTATGCGCTTTATTTATTGTGTAATTGCTATATCCGAATTGAAGCTATATTCACTTCTGTGTTTTTAAGATACTTGGCAAGTATTATTGCCTTCTGCTGTATTAAACATTTAAAGTTGCCCTAACACCAGTTTCGATCTTCCTGTACAGTTTATAGGGGCTATAATGGGTGCTAGGGATCTGAATATTCAGACAGAAAATGGAAATATTGGCATGCCAAGTAATATCTGCTGTGTTGTTGTGGAATACCTTGCTGGAGGTGCACTGAAAACATTTCTGATAAAGAACAGGAGAAGGAAGTTAGCTTTTAAAGTTGTGGTCCAGATAGCTCTCGACCTTGCCAGGGGCTAAGTAGTTGGTGCATTCTCATCAGTCTGGCAATTCTATTTTTGACTCCCAGTAGCCTCCAAAGTTCTCGTTGATTTGAGTAATATCGACCTTTAAATCTTTGATAGATTAAGCTATCTTCACTCAAAGAAAATTGTGCATCGTAATGTGAAGACTGAAAATATGCTTCTTGACAAAACAAGAACGGCAAAAATTTCAGATTTTGGTGTTGCTCGCCTTGAGGCTACAAACCCCACTGATATGACAGGTGCCACATGCACCCTTGGTTACATGGCACCTGAGGTATCTTATTTTGGACAGTGACTAGTCTGTTGTGGTCTCATAGTTTCTCTTGTACTCCATTTTGCCGTTACTTATGTAGTTTCAGCACAGACTAATCTAGTACAATTTGACATTTTGGCATCAAACAGCCCCCTGCATGTTACATGCCTTATATCGGCGGCATCTGATGTGCAGGTTCTGAACGGCAACCCTTACAACAGGAAATGCGACGTTTACAGCTATGGGATTTGCTTATGGGAGGTATACTGCTGCAATATGCCGTACGCAAATCTGAACTTCACGGAGGTCACATCCGCCATTGTTAGTCAGCTACAACAAGTCTGCAGTTCACCCTATTTGTTATTTTATGATCACTGAACTAGTGGGCACTTGAGAATATACACAATCTATGATTTCCAGAAGCTGAGGCCAGAGATACCACGGTGTTGTCCAAGCTCCTTCGCGAACGTGATGAAGTATTGCTGGAACGCAAACCCCGACAAGCGGCCTGAGATGGCGGAGGTGGTGTCCATGGGCGGGGGCATGATCCCTGTGGATCAGCCGAGAGGATGCCTCTCGTGCTTCCGGCAACACAGGGGCCCCTGATGGATGGATTATGCCAGTGAGATGTAGTAGTTCAGATTGACCGCTAGAACCTGCCTGAATCGATTGTGTTTGTTTTGATTTTGAGGTAAGCAGACTGGTTAATGGAGCTAGCTAGCTAGTGTGCCTGTGATCCTTGGTTCTACATGTAAATTCCTAGTCTGTACTCCCTTGTCCTTTTTTTGTGAAAAGGTCCCTGGATTTATTATAAAGCCACAAAAGTAGTACAAAGTACCTCAGAAGTAATAGAAATTACAACAAGGACTTTGGACCACCTATCGACGACTATACTCACCGGAACGAGTTTAAGGCGCGCCGCCGTCATAGCCCTTCGCTCGATGGATCCGGGCGAACCTTGTCGAAGCTCACGACCGAGAATCCTCTCTGCGCTCCCCGCCCCCGCCGAAGACGACGCCGAGATGGAGACGGAGCTGGAGATCCATTATTCGCCACGCCGTAGCCACCCCCATCACGACGACTGCGCCCGCAGCCCTAACCCTAGAGACCCTATATACACCGCCGAAGCGCGAATCCCTACTTTCGCCTTATGAGTCGTGAGAAAGAGAAGGAGAAACGGGTTCGGGGAAAAGGTACTCCCTTGTCCTTATCGATGAAAGAACCGGCTCCTTCGTCTGTGTTTAAGGTTCAGATACTTCACCATGATCTCCTAATCGTCTGCTTCAGCTCTCAGTGTCTTCTGCCAGCACGACGAGTCTATTAAACACTTATTTTTTGAGTGCAAGTTTGCTCGGTCTGTGTGGGCTGTTCTTCAAATAGCTTCAAATCTTTACCCACCACGTAGTGCACGGAACATATTCGGCAATTGGTTGAGGGGTATTCAAAAACAATTTCCTGCATACATTCTAGTTGGGGCAGCTGCCTTATGTTGGGCACTGTGGCTTACCAGGAATGATGCTGTGTTTAACAATAAAAGTGTTTCATCTCCTATGCAGGTTATCCATGCATGCTCGTGATGGCTCCGTACTTGATCTATCCTGCAGAGGCCGGAGGACAGGGACCTTTTTATGATGGTGTCTACACGGCTGGAGCGTACGGCCAGGGAGGTTTTTTACCCCCATGGATGGCGGTGTGATCTTCGGATAGGATCTGCCACGTCCTAGACTGGCTTATGTTTTTTTCCTTAGCTACTTTTTTGCTTTTTCGGACTTGTGGACTTGTTGGCTGTGTGCATCTGGTTATGCAGAGGCCGGGCTTTCTTATGATGCGATTGTATCACCTCGATATTTCAATTCAATGAAATGCCCTTTATCGAAAAAAAGCCCTAAAGATTAGTGTTCTCGAGGTTTTACCCCTGACAATAATCAAGAAAACTACCTTTCCAATTTTGCTAAAACAAAAACTAAAATCCCAATTTAATATCATCCGATGTGTTCTCCACGATAGTTTGCAGACACACATATTGATGCAGAAGTACAACTTCCTCCGTCCGGGTTTATTAGCCCCCCTCAAATTTCGAGACTAACTTTGATTGACAAAATATGAGTTATATGCCACGAAAGGTATATCATTGGATTTGTATAGCTCATAATTTATTGGTCAATTTTGGGGTCAAAATTATGCTCAAAATTCGAGAGGGACTTATAAATCCGGACAGAGCAAGTAGTTACTACATCCTGACCTGCGATCCCTCTGCTGCCTCCTTCTTCAACCTCCATGTTTGAGAAATTGGGAGGGCCCAATCCCCTTGCTGCTTTTGGCGTATGGCAAGTAAAAGTTCATCAGTGATGGCGCTGTTTTCGCCGCGGACGAGGTCGACAATGGTGATGGAACCCGATTGTGTTTTCCAAATTTTATTTGAGGTCTTCTGTACAAAATGGAAGGACTGCTTTGTATTTTTCTATTGCTTAGAGGTCCTTTCAAGGGCTGTGATGTAATAACTTTTCACATGGGGAGGTACTGCTCCTTTACAGAGTAATCTTGGTATGGCGGAAACTATCGTAACATCTGGTTGGTATCTGTGGTGGGAGAGAAGAAAAGCGGTACATGGTGAAAATGTTGAAACTCCGGTACGCTCGGTGATCTCCATTACGGCGCTGGCTACAAATTATAAAAACGCAAATGCTCGGAAAGAAGTTAAGCCGAGGGAAGGTTGAAAGAAGACTTTGGAAGGGAAGATCTTGATCAATGTTGATGCTTATTTTATGGAGGACACAGGAGATGGAGGAGATGGGGTCATTATTAGGGATCATCTCGGAGCTTGAATTGCGTGTTACCAGCGTTATCTTCTTCATGTTGCTGATGCGGCTATGGGGAAGGTTTTGCATTGAGAGTAGGTCTCCTAGCACAACATGTGGGTAATAATTCCTACACTATTCATACTGATTGTCTTCAGATGGTTCAAACTATGAAGGATGGAGGTTTCTCGGCTACTTCAGCGGCAGCTGTGTATGCTGATTGCAATATCCTTATTTCTGGATTGTTTTTTTTTTTTGCAACTTGATCCTTATTTCTGGATTTGATAATGTGCTTGTTTATCATTGTAATAGGGAGTCCAGTATAGTGTCTCATGAGCTTGCTAGGAATGATTCGATTTCAACTAATACCTTTATCTGGGACGTTGATCCCCCTAGCTTTATTTTCGAGAGTATTGTGAACGATGTAACCATTTTATCAAATCAATAAAGCTCGTCATGATGGCTTTCCAAAAAAAAAACAGCTTTTGGATCCTTTGGACCCTCCCGTTGTTCGGAAAATTCTCCCTAGCGGGTGACCGCATCCGCGGTTATTCCCGACCGCGTCCGATATGGCCCCCGCCCATTCCACCCGTACGTTTTAACCCTGCTAAAATATCTCACCTTCCACCATTTCCATTAGAGCCCTGCTATGAATACGATATTATCTATCTGATTTTTGTACTACGCTGCAATCAAGCCGTCTATGCATTCGCAAAAAAAACCCACAGCACACCACTGGATTGGTCTCGTACAATGATCGTACACACTAAAGATCGTACGCACAGCAGATCCGTTTCCATTACTGGGTTTGGACCCCACTACCCAAACCTTATCTCTTCCCTGGCTTCTGCTTGCTTCTCGTCCTTTCGCTTCCTCCACCGAGCAGAGGTAGGAGGACCGTTCAAAAAAAATAAAAAATAAAGAGAGGTAGGTTTTATTCGAGGTCTTCTGTGCAAAATGTTTCTTTGGCAAACGCACCAAGGCCAGTCATTCTGTATGTCGACAACAAGTGTGCACTTTTTGACGAAGAATCCTGTTTTTCATGGGAGAAGTAAACATATTGACACTCGGTTCCATTTTATCCGAGAGTGCGTTGAAAATGGACAGATAGTGGTCAAGTATGTACAAACTGAAGAGCAGAGAGCTGATGTCTTCACCAAAGCACTTGGCAGAGTCAAGTTCGAACAGATGTGTGACTTACTCAGCGTGAAGAACCTGGAGTAAGCCAAGTCAAACTTAGGGGGCGAGTGTTAGTGTAATCTTGACTTGGCTGTGTGCTGTTTACTGTTTCTGTATACGTATATGATGTAAGCATGATGTTATGAAGATGCTGGGACATTGTATCTGGCGGATGAGTTACCGCGCTGGACACCTCAAGTACTAGAACAGGACAACTCACCTAGTAATGAATAAATGTTGAATCTCAGCAGTGGCGGAGCTTCGAAGAAAAAAACTGGGCGGGCCAGCTCAAAGAAGAGCACAACTATCCAGTCTGTAACTACCCTTGTTCCTTAGTTTCCGAGTTTCTCGTTGTTGCTGTTTTTTTTTTTTTTTTGCGAATTTTGTTGCTGCTTTTCTATAAGTTTGGCCTGCGTGAGCATTGCCTTTGTTTAGGTTGTTGCAAGGAGCATGGCTCTGGTTAGTGGTGGGTGCTGCGGTGTGGGCATGTGGCTGGTGATCCCAGCACATGACTGTGCTGGTTTCGCATAAAAAATGGCACACGGCGATTTGGCTGAGAGGGCTCCCAACTGCAATTTGTAGAATGTAAAGAACAGTTGGGTGAAAAAATCAGGCTATGAAATAGCGATCTCGGAACTTGGGGAAAGAAATAAGATTACCTATGCTGCGCAGACTCGCAGTTGCAAGGAAATTGGAGATGCAATGCTCGATTGCTCGTTGCCTAGGCTGTTGGCTGCCCGCTCCTCGATGTGACTCTGCCCCTGCCTCGCTGCTGGACCTCTTGCGGTCTGGCGGGTGCCCCGCGAGTAGCATGCCATGGGTGGCAGCTGCTGCTTCCGTGTTCCTGTGCCGCTGCTAAACCTAGACGAGCACAAGCAGCTGCTCGTTGTGGGTGGTGGAGGACGCTCACCGCGACCATCAGTTTTTTTAGAAGAACCACGACTACCTGCTGGCTTCCGGCCCTTGGAGGCTTTTGGATCTATCGTGAAGCAGTTGCATACTTGCATGTCATTGCGGAATAGCCTGAATAGACGCTGCTTGCTTAGTGGACTGGGCTCTAAAGCATAGGTATTAAAAAGGTCACCAAAATCCTGGGCGGGCCACGGCCCAGGTCGGCCCCAACTAATCTCCGCCACTGCATCTCAGGCTAGATAGTAACTTCGATAGGATAGCAATGTGTGTGTTGAGTTGTGCGATATGGTGTTGTTGCTGTTGAGGTATATGTGAAATGCCCAACCTTCTCCATCAGTTTGGACTTTTGGGTGAACTAGTTGGTGCATGAAATTTTACATGGCATTTGCTCCCTCCCATTCACAAAAACGGACGCCAGCACCTGTCGTGCCCACGTTTGAGGCGAGTGCCTGCACGTGTGTGTGTGTGTGTTGGGGGGTTGGGGGGGGGGGGGGGGGGGGGTTAAAGTATACGTGAAATGCCCAACCTTCTCCATTAGTTCGGACTTTTGGGTGAACTGGTTTGTGCATGAAACTTTACAGTAGCTCGTAGCTTCGTGAGATTGGTGACAGTGTTTAAGTGGTTCTGTAAAACATATAAAAGGTAGTTACTTTGTACTCTCTGGAAGATAAGGAGAAGGAAGAGCAGTTTGCCTCCATACGGTGCCTTGGTACTCTGTGGGAAGGGGAGGAGGGGTGGGCAGTGAGCAACCTCAGGGGTTGCTCGCGGATTCGGACGGGGATGGCAGAGGGCAACGTGGTGTAGCCGGGAAGGAGATGGCCCGTGGCGACTAGAGCTAGGCTGGAGGGGGCAGCTGGAGCAAGGCGGATGGGGGCTTAAACCCTAGCGCAAAGGGCCCGCTCAGGAGTGGTTTTGGTGTGTGTGTGTGGGGGAGGGGGGGGGGGGGGGGGGGGTAGATTGGAGAGACCGGGAGAGCGGAGTGGAGAGAGACCGGGAGAGCGGAGTGCAGGGGCAAAGGCCCTGAGAGGCCTCTGCAAGGTCCCATATGTCAGAGAGACACGCGCGGCAAATGCCCTGAGAGGCCTCCCAATCGGCTGGCTTTGAGGTTTGGAATGATCTACCGTGTTATCGTGACTGCCCGTCGAAGCTGGAGCATATCCTAATCCGTGTGAGATGTCCATCGAGTTTGTCTACACATCACCGGCGCAAGTTATTCTTTAAGGTACGTGTGAATAATAAACGATTTTCCATGTGCATGGATGCTTCGGCTCAGTTTACTACAATTGATCCAGTATTCATGTGCCACGTGTATGAACTCGGTTTGGGGATCATGTATACATCTTAAAACAAATCTCTAGATATATGATCACTGAGGCGAATTGCTGCGTGCAACCATCGTTGAGTTGCATTAATCGTTGATGAAGGTAAAGTTCCTGTCCATGCAAAAAACACACTGTAACCTTTATTGGTGCTGTGCTAGCAAGCACTCCTAAACCTGACCTATATTTGTGAACCTACATATAGAAGAAACGTGTACTCCCGTACGGCGTACTGCTGATCAATATAGTACCAAGGAAATAATTGAAGTTGCCTAATAAGAACCTACACATATGTTCTCTTGGAAAATTAGACAATTTCATGACCAATTTCAGAATATAAATCAGGACAAACGCAAGCACTAGCATGTAATTCTCTGTCATACTAGATGGATTGAGCAGGTTGTATAACATCATCATGTAAGAGCAACCATGATTAAACAGTAGATCGGATCAGTAAGCAAGTGCTAGTCGTTTGGAGATGAAGTCGCCGTGGCTGGTGCAGAAGCAATGTTGTTGACGACGACGTTGGCAAAGACCGGGCGAAGCAGACAGCGACGAAGACGACGGTGCGCAGCACCACCTGACTTGGATGGAAGACGACCCGTGGTGAAGAATGCGAGCAGTTACGCGAAGCGCTTTCCAAAAACCTTATTGACCCTCTTCCGATGCAGGATCATAAGAACGAGAGTTTCCGAAGACCAGCTCTCCCATTCACCGGTGCACACAGGCGATCGAGATGAAGTAGACTACGATGGCGACGCAACAACGAGAGGAGGCAAAAATCCTAGCTCGATTGGATGTATATACATACACACACCTATATATACATACACACACATATATATAAAAGAAGAGACTGACTATTCATCACACAGGGTGAAGAATAACTATTCTTCACCCCTCTCTTATTACATCACTACACCACATTTTTACGTCTCATAATTTTTTACCTAAGTCGAAAGTGAAAAGAGAAGGTGAGAAAATGTATGTTGGTCAAAATAATATATTTTACGTGATATAAAATTACGAACGTCAAAACACAATACAAACTATACATATAAATGTAAATTTTGTGGTCTTATGACTCATATCGTACTTTTTCTAATGTCCAATTTTGTGTAGTGAATCAATATGAATGTAACTATTTGTATATCAAATGTAATTTTTTTATGAAACGGTCGTAAAATTACCACGGGTGCAAAATAACTTATTCTGCACTTTGAGTGATGAATAATATTACTATATATATATGGCGGGTCTATTCTACTAACACCCATTAAGAGTCTTATTCTACTAATACTAGCTTATTCTGCTAACAGTACACCCCACGAAACGAAGGCAAAAAACACATATTTGACCTTTGTGCGAAACTAATTCACAAACTGAACTGCAATTCGAAAAAATTCACAAACTGACCGTTTTGTGTGGCGCCTGACAGCCGGGCGCTGCACTTGACTATGCAGCGCCTTTGCCTTCGGCGCTGCACTTCCGGCCAGCGTGGCAGACCGGGGCCAGGCGAGGCCCCACAGCCAGCAGTGCAGCGCCTGAGAGATAGGCGCTGCACATTGTAATGTGCAGCGCCCAACCCTTAGGCGCTACACATTGACCCCACCCACTTAGGCTGGTCCCCCCCCCCACCCAACCCCACCCCACACACCGCCACCCCACCCAGACCCTTTCTCCCCCTCCCCCTCTCCCCCCTTTCAAACCCTTCTCAAATCTTGCAAATCTGGATTATTTGTCCGTGGATTTCGAAGCCAACCCCTCCCTTAAGGTAATCTCCTCCGATCCCCTCGTTTTCATCCGTAGGAATTGTCACATTATCTCATATCTTGCTAGTTTGAGGAACCTAGTTGTTGCTTGGATTAGTAAATTTGTGTGGAAATGTGTGGGGTATCTTTCCCAATTTGCTAGGGTTAGGGTTCCTACTATGGTAGGGTTAGGGTTATGTGTGTTGTTATGTTGGGGTTAGGGTTAGGGTTATGCTATTGTTAGGGTTGTGGTTATTGTTAAGTGGGGGTTAGGGTTATTGTTTCATATCTATGTTAGGGCTTATGTATTTTGTGCAAATAATCGGTGAAGTACTTATTGGATATATGTGTGTTTTTGATTTTTGTAGGGATGGGAAGAACATGTGTTTATGTTCATCATGCGGATAAAGAGGCCTTTTTGAAAGGCAATGTTGAGACGGACCCGGATGAGCTTGACATGGTGTTTGATAGTAGTCCTATCTATGTGGATGTCTTGGAACAAGTGAGGAAGGATTTGAATTGGATGGACCCAAGTGACGTTGTTGAGTTGGAGGGAAGGCATAATGTTGGAAGACAATGCGTGTGAACTCCGAGTAACGTTGGGTTGCATACAAGGAGACGGTTGCCGAATCTCCAGACATGGCTCTTGAGTTATTTGCCTCCAAGAAGGTTGAGTCTAGTTTGCATTTGGACTTGAACCGGAACCCCTCCCCATTGGTTGCTAGTACTCCTCCACCTGTGAGCCAAGATCAAATGAGTGAACCTCATTTCACGCAACAAGTTTGGCCAACATTGAGCCCGATTTCAGACAACCAAAATGAAGCTTTTCAAGCGGATAATGATGAGTACGAGGAGGATGACAACGAAGTTGATCTCCATGAGAACAATGTGGGTGATCTCGACAAATATAATTTGCAAGAGACAATGGACCAATCCATCCCTTTTTCCCGTTCATATGCATCGGACTCGGATGATGATGGTCCCGATGAAGAAGTTGATGAGGAGGGGTTCACGGCGAAGGAGGCCGAAGCATTTCAGAAGGTATTCCGACGGGATCACAAGACAACATTGTTCAAGGATCTTAGTCTCGCGGATGAAGCCGTTGTAGATGGTGGCAAATGTATATCTCTTGGAGCTAGGCCAAGTTCTCACCGTGATTTGGGAGACGGCAAGACCGGGATATATCCCGGTTGTGAGTTTGAATCCTTCTTGGAATTGAAGATGTGGCTCGACAACTACTCGGTTACGCATTATCGTCCACATAGAGTGGCCAACTCGGACGTCAATGTGCGTTACACGGTTAAATGTGAAGTGGCAAGATGTCCATGGATTGTGCGTGCAAGGCCATGGAAAGGAGGTCGCACTTGGCGCATAGTGAGTTGTGTACCAAGTCACATGTGCCGACACAAGAATGCGGATGGCAAGCTTGTGTCCCAAGAACACAGACAACTCACGTCCGAGTTCATCGCTTACAGGTTTTCCAACTCAATATCCACACTTCCAACAATGAGCATTAAGAGTGTCATTGACCTTGTGAAAGCCATCTTTCATTACAAGGTGAAGTACGGCAAGGCATGGAAGGCGAAGCAAGCCGCATTCAAGATGTTGTATGGCAATTGGTAGGAAGCATACAACCGACTCCCTAGGTTGTTGTTAGCTATGGCTGTCACAAACCCAGGCATGGTTCACGTGGTCGAGCCTCATGGGCACCAAACATTGATTCACAACGGGAGGAGCGTCAGAATATTTGGCCGTGCATTTTGGGCCTTTGAGCAATGCGTGAGGGCTTTTGAGCATTGTCGGCCCGTCATCGCCATTGATGGCACGTTCTTGACCGGACAATACAAGGGCACTATATTGGTTGCAATAGCAAGTGATGCCAATAACCGGGTTTTGCCTTTGGCTTTCGCTTTGGTTGAGGTGGAGAACAATGATAAATGGGAGTGGTTCTTGCGTCAATTGAGAACAAGGGTAATACCGGCTGAAAGGGAAATTTGTGTCATATCGGATCACCATCAAGGAATTCTAAACGCGGTGGTGATTGACATTCCCGGACATGCAAAGTTGCACCATCGATGGTGCATAAGGCACTTTTGTGCAAACTTTTATAGGGCATGTGGTATCAAGGAGTTGGCCGATGATCTTCAAGATTGTTGTTTCGCTTTCTCCGAAAAGCGGTTCGCCACCTTGTACAATGCATTGCTCACACACAAGAAACTTGATGCAGGAGGTCTTGACTTTCTCAATAAGAACATTGTAGAAAGTAATAAATGGGCACGTGCTTTCGATGAAGATGGTCGTAGGTACGGTCAAATGACAAGCAACATGGCAGAATGCTTCAATAAGGTGCTCAAGGGTGTACGTGCATTACCCGTGACGGCAATAGTTCAATACACATTTGACAAGATGAATGCGTACTTTTTAAAGTACTCAATGGAGACGGATAAGCAGATTGCCAGTGAGAACAAGGAAAAGCACAAGTATAATTTCCCACCAAAGGTTGAAGAATGGTTGTAATTTCAATCACGGAAGGCAGACTCCCAAGAAGCTGTACTATATGACGACAACGATTGGATGTATGAAGTGAAAGAGCCTGGAGGAACCACATACGATGGCCACCAACACGGCGGCCGGGCATTCGAGGTTTCCCTAACACGGTGTGATTGCACTTGCATGAGGCCATCGTTGCTTCATCTCCCATGCTCGCACTTGTTAAACGCATCTCGTGGTAGGAATGTGGACGTCAATCACCCTCTTACCGTGCGGGAGTCTGAGTTCTCAATCATGACGGTAAAGAATACATGGGCTCCCCGGTTTAGGCCATACATGGACCAATCACAATGGCCAGAATATCATGGAGATACTCCGGCACCGGCCAATTCCAAGAGCCTCGTGAGCAATCCCGTTGTGGGGAGCGCAATGATGGGGGACACACCACAAGAACTTGTAGCAAACCAAGAAAGAGATCCAAGAAAAATGATGCAAGCACAAGTCAAGCAAATGGTAGCCAACCAAGTCAAGCAAGTAGTAGCCAACCAAGCCAAACAAGTGCCCAAGTGCCAAACCAATCAAATCAACCAAGCCAACGAGGAACTAGGCAACAAAGAGGGAGTCAACTAGGTCTTAGCCGTGGTGGTAGAGGCCGTGGTGATGGTAGAGGTCGTGGGGGTGGTGGTAGAGGCCGTGGTGGTGGTGGTAGAGGCCGTGGTGATGGTACAAGCCGTGGGGGTGGTGGTCTAGGCCTTGGTGGTTGCTATGGCCGTGGTGATGGCCTAGGCCTTGGTGGTGGCTATGGCCGTGGTGGTGATCTTGGCTATGGCCGTGGTGGTGGTCTTCGCCATGGTGATGGCCTAGGCCTTGGTGGTGGCTATGGCCGTGGTGGTGATCTTGGCTATGGCCGTGGTGGTGGTCTAGGCCGTGGTGATGGCCTAGGCCTTGGTGGTGGCTATAGCCGTGGTGGTGGATATGGCCGTGGTGGACGAATGTTTTCTTGGCTCAATGGGCCATTGCCGTATGTGACTTACTATTATCATGTTACTTTGGCTCAATGTTATTGTCATTTCGCATTATGTGACTTACTATTATCTTTTTCTTAGGTATGGCAACAATGAAGGGAGATGAGATGCCGGGGTGGTGGGAGAAGAATGGAAAAGGTTCTTGCTCGGCGCCATAGATCACCGTGACCTTCTTATGCAGCGCCCATAGATGCCAGGGTGGTGGGAGAAGAATGGAAAAGGTATAGGCGCTGCACTATATTATGCAGCGCCCAAGAGTAAGGCGTTGCACAGTACAATGCAGCGCCTAGCTATGAGGCGCTGCAGTACTGATAACCTGGAAACAGCAAAAAACAGAATGTTCTGACAGCAATTTCAATTAACAGAATAGACTTACAATAACTTGAAATTCACAGCAATTGGAACAAACACAAGGTATATGCCGACGAGTTCATCATTTAAGACATATCACATAGCACACTACTAACAGTTCACCAACATATCACTACTAAGACAAGTAGCACACTACTAAGAGTTCACCAACATATGACATAACCTCACAAGTTTAGTTTCACAATAAATAGGACAACGACTAATGCCTTCCATGCGTGTTCCTACTGCCACGCCTGGTGGTTATCTTCTTCCTCCTGACAGGAGGAGCCTCCTCTTCCTCCTCTTCCTCCTCCGCCTCATCATCCAAGCTCGCCATCTGCGAGCTCTCTACGGGCATCTTTGGGTTGCCTCTGTTGTCATAGTCGAAGGGCGTGTACCGGCGTCTGGGCTTCCTAGGCTTCAACATGTATGCGGACCGAACTTGAGCTTCTTCCAAAGTCATGTCATCATCAAGTTCCTCAACCTATCACACAGTCAAACATTATGGTAAAGACCGGCGTCGTAATCAAGTGAGAATTACATCTAAAAGATTAGTCATACCTGTTGGGTGACTGCACCCTCATCATCCACATTAGCATATGAGGAACTCACATCGTCCCCCTGATGGTGATATAAGGGGTCTGATGGTGTACCAGACCTAGAGGCTGATGGTTCATCATATTCTGGGTCACGGCAACCGAGAAGGTTCGATAACCGCCTTAACTTCTTGGCCTGACTCTGTAACATGAACAAGTGTATAAGATACCAAACTCCGCAACATATGTAACATTGACACCTGAGTGCGATATGTAGCTTCAGGAATTTTCGAAGTGGACCTTCAACATTGCGTTCTTCAACCGGTGTCTTCTCCAGAATAGACTGGCTTTCATCCGCTGTTTTCTTGATCAGGTTGCGTTGCGGATGAGAACGAAGTAACACGTTAGCCATTCAAACATGTGTAATACGGTCAACGGGAAAGTAAAGAAGGGAACACTTTACCACATAGTTAATCACCGAAACAGCAGGGACTCCTAGCCCTTCCCTGACATTTTTGTTGTACTACTGCTTCGATAGATCCTCAAAGTTTGTGGGATCTTCAAGAATATCATCATTGTATGCCGGCGGGCATATCTCAACTCGAGAATTTTGAAGAAACCTTCGTAAGTAGTTATCGAAAGCAAGTGAGCAATGCTCACGAAGCTGGGAGCGTGCACTTTCACGAGCTTTCTCCACACTAAGATGGAAACGGGTAACATACGATGCATGATGCTTGTCCCGCTCCTTTATCTTCCGTTGCCTTTTCCTGTCCAACCTGCATGGTAGAAACCAAACATTAGCACAATCAAAAAGGAGTGGCGATGCTAAGTCAATACGGTTCATGCTCTCTTATCTATGAAGTGCCTTGTCCGTGTCCACCCATTCCGGTGGGTGAGCCTGGAACAGACCAAACTGACAATACACACGGTGTGGCAAATGAAGCTCAACCGCCCAGTTGCATATCAGTGGGCACCGCATAAGCCAAAGATCCCTATCCCGCAAGCACATCGGGTTGAGGACAAACTCGGGGGTGACCCCTAATGTGTCATCCGCGCCATATGGCTGCCATTCCACCTATGAAATAGGACAACAATGCAACATTAATGACAAGTTTTCAGACAAGCATGAGAAATGATTGATGTAATGTCCTCGTTACCTGCTCAGGCGTAATCGTGTCCAACTCGGCGATGTACTTTTGGTACATGAGATTGACATCGTTCGTCATCTCGGATACCACATCCCACTTGTAAGCCCAAGTGGGGCGCCGTAAATCGGCTTCTTCATCCCAAGGATTAAACTTGACGCTCTTCGGGCGTCTAACAGGCAGACGCTCCCAGCTCCATACAGAAAGTAGAAGCATATTACCACCAATGCCTGCACTATCTGTGATCCCGCAACACGCACCGTCCAGCTGCATATCAAAGAAAACAACGTTAACTTGACAGCAAGGTTGAATTGCTAATGAAGAAATGAATTGATAACAAAACAAAACAACTACCTGTCTATACAAGTAGGCAAGGGTCGCTGAACCCCAGCTCCATCTGCTCTCGAAGACGGTCAACGCCTTCAGCCACATCCATGGAGCGTTCTTGCCTGTGGCGTCCGGAAACAAAGTCCTAGATATAACGTACCACATATAGACACGAGCATGTGTCTGGATCACATCATCAGTGGCACCTTGAGGGCAATGCGCGAAGTTTGCTTGAATCCACGTGAAAGGAGCTCCGGCTGCTTTTCTTTCCTTCTTCTTCTTCTCTTGTCCCTCCTCTAAATCAGCCTCAACCTCGGTAGGAGCCATACCAATAAGAACAGTCATCTGCTGGCGCCACCCATCAGAATCGGTGCTCATACAGAGAGGCCTCCCGTCGATAGGAAGACTGGTGATCGAGGAGATATCCTGGAGCGTCACGGTCATCTCCCCAGTCCGAAGATGGAAACTGTGCGTCTCCGGCCTCCACCGATCAACAAGAGAGGACACCAGTGGAGCGTTGAGGTTCGGCGTGGACCGGCTGACCAACTGAATCCACGGGAGGAGTCCTGCCTGCTCGATGTAGGGTGTGTACAGCGGATCGTAGGGCGTGGCAGCACCAGAGACCCCGTGATACCGAATCTTCAGAGGTTCAAGCTTCTGCAAAAAATAAGTAATGACAAATCTTAGGGCATGTGAATTTCAACTAAAGGCAAATTTGCAAAATATTTACATTACTCATTATTACCATCCCCTGCTCGCGCATCATGTAGGCCCGGTGTCGTGTGTCATACGCATCGTCGAGAAGCCAAACCATCCTTACAAAATTCAAACAATACACATATATGAGTTCATCTCCAATATCGGCATACACTCAACATGTCATATGTGTTCATCTCAACATCTCATATTTCAAATAAACTCAACATCTCATATATATCTAAAAAAGACTCAACATCTCATATACAACTACAAAACTCAACATCTCATAATTATCTACAAAACTAGGCATCTCATATATATCTAAAAAAATAAACAATCTAGGGTTTCACTAACAAGAATCATATATTGTGAACTAATGGACAATACTACACATCCTACACATCCTAAATCATAATTATCTACAGAACTAGGCATCTCATATATATCTAAAGATCCAATGCAAGCAAATCAAGGGTTCCACCCAATCTTGGACAAATCTCTACAATGGCAACGAATTTACGGAGGAAAAGAAAGGGGAACGGAGGAGTTTACCTAGTAGGAGGGATTAGAGATCGATTCCACGGCTAAAATCGCCAGATCTGAGAGGGGTGGGGGGGGGGGATCGAAGGGGGCGCCGCCCCAGCTCTCTGTTAAACAGAGAGGAACTGCTGGGGGAGAGGGAAGAACTGCCTGGGAAGGACTGGCCGATGTGGCTTAAGTCAATGTGCAGCGCCTAAGGGTTGGGCGCTGCACATTACAATGTGCAGCGCCTATCTCTCAGGCGCTGCACTGCTGGCTGTGGGGCCTCGCCTGGCCCCGGTCTGCCACGCTGGCCAGAAGTGCAGCGCCGAAGGCAAAGGCACTGCATAGTCAAGTGCAGCGCCCGGCTGTCAGGCGCCACACAAAACGGTCAGTTTGTGAATTTTTTCGAATTGCAGTTCAGTTTGTGAATTAGTTTCGCACAAAGGTCAAATATGTGTTTTTTGCCCGAAACGAACTAGACAGAGCAAAACCAAAAAACCCATCCCACCCCGTGTCAGCCCACCTACCCATCTTCCCCACCGCCCCACAACCCGACCCACCTCCTCCCACTTCCTCCCCACATTCCTCCAAAGCGCGCCGCCGTCGCCGCGTTCCTCCTAGCCACGCCGCCGCGACCAGCCAGCCAGCCCCACCACCTCCCTCCGCCTCCTTCCTCCCACCCGCTCAACTTCCTCCCACCCAACCCACCCCATGCACAGCCACACCCAACCTAAACGGAGCCTCACTCATCCCCTCACCTCCACCTTCCTCGAACGGCCTCCCACGGCCCAGTTCCACGACGCCATTCCATCCCGCCAACGGTCATGGCCCCCCATCCCGCGACGGCCGGCCTCGGCGGCCTCGGCCCCGCTCCACAACGCCCCCTTCCCCCGGCCGCGGCTACGGCCCCGTCCCGTGACGGCCGGCATCGGTGGCCCCGACCCCGCCCCGTAACGTCGTCCCACCCCAATTGCGGCTAGGGCCCCGCCCCGCGACGGCCGGCCACAGCCCCGCCTGGAGATGCCCAGCGTCCACGGCCCTCCTAAATCCGGCGAGATCTACGCCATGCCGAGCCTCCACCAATCGGATCCTAACTCCTTGTCGGCTATTTCTTGTCTCCCCCACCGTGCCACTTCTCCTTCTCCTTCTGCTCCGTCAAGGGCAAGGACGGGCTCTGCCGCGCCATGAGCGAGGGATTTCGTGCCGGGAGCAGTTCGCCAGGGACGGGAGAACCACTTCGGGTGATGTTGTTCGCGAGATGCTGGATGTGGCATTGCAGTGCATCCGTATCTCTCTAGCAGTGCGCCTCTCGCCATCGTGCTGTTCATCCACGAGAGCGACGAAGTCCCTCCCACCTCCAATCGTTCCCCTCGTTGGGGGTCATGTCGCCACCGTCCGTCATCTCATCGACAATCTCCGGCCTCCACCCCAGCGCCCATGTAGTTCAGTCGATGCGTTCGTGCGGTGCGGTGTGTATCTGCGTGCAGTTTGCTGGCCGGCTGTGTGGAGCGCATGTGTGCAGTACTATTCTCACGGTGGTGTAGTTCACTACTGGGTGGTGCTCCAGTGCAGTTTTCCCGCACTAGGAGTCCCTGCGAGGACGATAGTCCATGGCGTGGATATGCAGTCCACTTGTCCATGTGTGTTTCAATTTGCTCGAGAAAAATGTATATTTGATTTGTTCAAAATTGTTTATTTCGTGAAAAATGTTCCAATGGGTAGTGGATTGATGGCAGCTTGCGGTTCTGGTCAGAAGTGTTTTTAGATGGTTTCAGTTCAGAGCTTCTCCTGTGAAGTACAGCTCGCGGATCTCAAGTGGTTCGGTTCCTAGGGTGTTGTAGTGCGGTTCTTGGGAGGGACGTGATGTGTCCCAAGCTGCCGTGGTGGTCTGTTTTTTGAGCACAGCTGCAACGAAAAGCCAAGCAGCCAAAGGCAGTACATGGGCGGCCTGCTTGCTGATGGATGCGCATCCTCAGCTGCACGCAGTTCATTAGGGCTGGTTGTGTTTTTTTGTTTTGTTTTGAGGCAGTCCATGATTACCACAGGCGCAAACCTTTGGAATTTTGTTTGCGACATTTGCAGTTCTCTCAATGTGTAGAAGAGAAATATTTCACTTTTTTGAAGTTCGCTTTGTTCTTGGTTGTGGTACCGGAAAAAAATAGGTGATGCAGTTTGCCCGGTTCACAATTGCATTTTTGGGGGGCTCTTTTCCTATAAAAATGTCCAGTCCTGATGTAGTTCACAAGATAAAAAACACATGTGGTTCACTCACTATGTAAAAAATGCAGTTCATCTGTAACTATGTTTGTTGTTCGGTCGCTATGTAAAGAAAATTGTAGACACATGCACTACTTTCGTCCCGTTCAGAACAAATACACGGTTTTTTTTAAATATAGTTCACTAGTTTCTGCGTTGTGGTTCATTTTGCTGACTAAAAAAAATGCAGTTTAACATTTATTCAACATTTTGGGGACAGAGAGTGTTCGACATAAAAAAGTTGCGCCTCATCGATATCTTTTCAACGGCGTATCATTTGCATCATTCCGATGAGCGGTTTCAAAAAATCAAGAAAAAACACTTGCTAGCACTCATCGAATCCCGCACTATATTCAAAATTCATTTAAAACTGTAAGTAATCTCAAAATATGTCCTATATATTAAAGTTGCGCCTATTCCATAGATTTTCAATAGCATGCCATACGCCTCGTTTCAACAAACGGTTACAAAACTACAGCGAAAACCGTAGCGAAAAATCCGCTCTTAAACCGTAAATTTAAAAACAGAGTTTTCGTGTTTCGCTTAATTTGAAACTGGTCTTAAACCGTAAAGAATTTGAGAGTGTTTTCTATATGATAAAGTTGTGCCTCGACGATATATTCCCAACGGCATATCATTTGCATCATTCCGACGAGCGCTGCCACACGTCGGACATCGCACCGTTTTCAAAACTGCTCTTAAACCGTGATGAATCTTAAAAAGTGTTCAACATGGCAAAGTTGCACCTAATCTATAGCTTTCCAACGTTATATCACTCGACTCATTCTGACAAACCGTTTAAAAATTGGATAAAAAATAATACTGAAAATCACGTGCAGTTTTTTTGCGACGCGTAGTTCACTCGTCCTAGTATTGCAGTACTCTTGCTTCGAAAATGCCGTGCACTTGGATTGAGCATGCAGTTCGAAAGTGTTATCAGAATATTAAATTGTCCTACCGACCCACCCATCCTTGCCACCTCTGCCCCCATCCATGACGGCCACCCCGCCCCAACCCTGACCGGCGCCGTCCACCTCCGCATCCCTGTGAGATCCGACGACGAGGAACCGGTCCCCGGCGGCCCTCGCCTGCCCGTCCCCTCTCCTCCTCATCGCGGTGGTGATGAATGGCTGGCCTCATCTCCGATCCCGGCCAGGGCTCACCTCGTCTCTCCCCTCCCTCCCCCCCGGTCCACACCCGGCTCCTTCACAGTCCATCGTCCCACCCAGGAGATTCTCCTCCTTTGTTCCCGACTGATGAACAGTAAACCACGTGAGCATTAATGTTGTAGTTCACTTTTTTGATTTTGGGAGGAAAAATCCATTGCAATTTGGCCAACGACGGCGTGCAGTACGGCCAATGGCGGCGTGCAGTACGACCAACGACGGCGTGCAGTTCGGCGACAACGAATTCGCCGGTTGTGTGGCCACTGCAGTTCATCGGCGAGCCGCTCGCGGTTGGAGCAGCACGGGCGTGCAGTTCATTTTTGGTTTTTTTGTTTGTCCTTTCTGCTGGTCGCGGCCGAGGACGCAGTGCCTTTTCTTTTGCAGTCGTTCACTTGTATGCCATGTCATTCACTTGTAATTAATTTTTGAAAACTCAAAATTCTCATTGTTTTTATTATAAAAAAGATTGTGTTCGTTGTGTTGCAGTGTAGCCGTCGCTCGGTTGTATCTCGTGTGCAATTCGGCTGGAGATCCCATATGTACTAGATGGGTGCATTGATGTGTTTTAGTGTGTGAGAAAAAAGAAGTTCAGTGCTTCGAACACGAAACGAAAACCGTGACGAGAAAAAATTGTTGTGTGTAGTCCAAATTTTTTGGATGAAAAACAAAAGTGCAAATGCGGTTCACTAATTATTGTTCTCACGGTTCAGTTAACTATATTTTACATGAGAAGATGAACACACAAAAAAATTGATCGAGCTCACTAACATTGACCATGTAGTCCAGATGAATTTACAAGAAGAAGTTAAAAAAGACAAAACAATTATGTAGTTCATTTTGATACATGTCGCGGTTCATTTTTCCATTGATGTAGTTCACTTGCCCTCATCTCTGCGGTCCACTCTCGTTCATAAAAGAAGTTAGAAAAATGGATAAAAGAAACCATGCAGCTAGCTTGCCCGTCTGATGCGGTGTGGTTTTCAGTCAGAAGCAGTGCGGTTATCTGTCTGATGCAGTTCACTCCATTGATTTGGGTGTCGCAAAAAACAGAGTGTCCGTATTTTGGTAAATTCAAAACTGCTCTTAAACCGTAAGAAATTAGAGAGAGTGTTCTACATGAAAATTTTGCGCCTCGTCGATATCATTTCAACGGCATATCATTTGCATCATTCCGATGAGCAGTTTAGGAAAACTCACGAAAAAACGCTCGCCGCCACTCGTCGAGTGCTGCACCATTTTCGAAATTCATTTAAAATCATAAGGAATCTAAAAAAAAGTTCAGCATATGAAAGTTGTGCCTATTCCATAGCTTTCCAACTGCATATCACACTCCTTGTTTCGATAAACGGTTAAAAAATTACAGCAAAAATAGTACCAAAAACCGCTTCAATCCCCTTAGTCGACATTGCAGTGCAATTTCCTGACTGATGAAGTTCTCTTCTTCGATTATGGGTCTGTGAAAAAACAGATTTTCCGCGTATCGGTAAATTTGAATATGCTATTAAACCGTAAGTAATTAGAGAGAGTATTCTATATGAAAAAGTTGCGCCTCATCGATATCTTTCCAATGGCGTATTGTTTGCATCATTCCGATGAGCGGTTTGGAAAAAATAATGAAAACACGGTCGCTGTCACTCGACGGGTGCCGCACTATATTCAAAATTCATTTAAAACCGTAAGAAATCTCATACAATGTCCTACACATGAAACTACCGCCTATTCCATACCTTCCCAACAGTGCATCACACGCCTCGTTTTGACAAACGGTTAAAAAACTACAGCAAAAACCGCTCCGACAAAACCGCTCTTAAACCGTAAATTTGAAAAACAGAGTTTCCGCGTTTCGTTAAATTTGAAAATTCTCTTAAACCGTAAGGAATTAGAGATGGTCTCCTATATGAAAATGTTGCGCCTCGACGATATCTTTCCAATGGCATACCATTTGCATAATTACGACGAGCAATTTGAAAACAATCACGAAAATACGCACGCTGTCACTCGTCGGGTGTCGCACCGTTTTCGAAGCTGCTCTTAAATCGCGAGGAATCTTGAAAAGTGTTCAACATAGCGAAGGTGCGCCTAATCCATAGATTTTCATCGGTACATCACACGCCTCGTTCCAATAAATGGTATAAAAATTGGATCGAAAACAGTACCATAAAACTTGTGCAGTTTTTTGTGCTAACATTGCAGTTTATTTTTGCTAACAGTACAATTCTTTTAGCTTCCCGCAGGAGGTTCAGAAGTGTTAGCAAAATATTATACTGCTAATATTAGCCGAATAGACGCTCCTGCAAGGCCAGGGGCCGGATTACGGCGGACCATTCACGCACATGTCGCGAGCCCTAGCCCGGCCAGGCGAGGTAAGCACGTGTGGTGTTCACTTTCTCTCCCCATACTCATTACTTAGTGAAGTCGAGAGACTTCTCTATATAAGGAGATCAAACTCCACCTCCACTAGTGGGGTGGGACTAAAGATTGCACCTCCACCTCTTACCATACATGGGCCTTTGAGATTTATTTTAAAATTCTAAAATGCACACGGGCCAGGCCCAAAATTCAAACAATCCCCCATCAGATCTCAAATGCCCATTTATTGATTTGCCTGTTCCCGCTATTGTTTAATATACTAGCATTTCTGCAAACTATTAAGTTGAACATCCGCCTAGAGCATCAAGGTACACCCATCCACAACTTGAACAATGGACTACACCTTGAATTGCAAGTTTTGTGTGAACATATTTCACTCATAGTCATAACCAGTACCTGGCTGCAAGTAGCCTACCCCGCGGGTCGAGCATATATGTCGTACTCCCTGGTCTCTTCATGAGCTTACTAGAGATCACACAAATCTCATAGACTACGACGCTTTCGGGCACATATAGATGTGTTCTTTCAAGAATGCTCTGCTGGGCAACATCTTTACTAATCATAAGCAATATAAAAATATTAAGGCATGTTACCAACCTCCCTTACAGCTTTGAGAATTTTGCATCTTCAGTTAGAGAGGGTTATAGATTAATTTTCTTTATTAACAAATAGTTTGATTTTCCACGTCCTAATTCACGGGATCCCCGATCACAAAGGTTGGGTTATTACTATGGTGTAACACACATGGGTCTCATACCCATCTCCCTCAGTACATTATCTATCACATTCTGTGATAGTCCCTTTGTAAAGAGATCTGCCAGGTTTTTGTCTACTTGATCATACGTCGCAGCTACTACTTCAGAGTTTCTCAATTTTCTAACAGACTTCAAACGTCTCTTTACGTGTCTTGAGGACTTCGCATTATTCTTAGTACTATTCATTTTGAAAATAACCATTCTGTTGTCAAAATTCATAAGGATAGCCGGCGCTGGTTTTTCAAGCACACGCAAGTCCATCTTGAGCTCATGCAGCCACTCTGCCACGGCAGTAAGTTCTGCTTACATGGTTGACCTCATCAATATGGTCCGTTTGCAATACCTCCATGACACTGCGCCACCTCCAAGAATAAATACATACTCACTTGTGGCGTAGATCTCATCAACATCATAAATCCAAATTGAATCATTATATCCTCGCATGCCAATGATCATTACCGGGGTTGGACATGGACCTGCTCAATTTTCCCACAACAAAAGAGATGTCGGGCCTGCTAACTAAGTACATGAATGAACCAATAATTTGAGAGTATCTCAATTGATCTCTCACTTTGCTTTTGTTCTTTTGAAGTGTCACACTGAGATCCTAAGGTGTTGGAGAAGGCTTGCTATTAATAAAGCCAAACCGGATCATTAATCAGTTTGATGCTTAGAATCACATCAACTTCTCCTAGATCTTTCATATCAAAAGCTCTTTGATAGAAAAGACTTGACCTCATTGATCACATCAATTCTTGTACCAAAAATCCGTATGTTCTCCACATACAAACATAATATAACACCTTCACTCCACTATGGCGATAGTAAACACACCTATCAACCTCATTAATGGCAAAGCCTACAGAAATTAGAGTTATGTCAAACTTCTCATGCCATTGCTTAGGTGCTTGTTTCAGTCCATAGAAAGATTTTAACAAGTTACACGTACACCTTGCTCTCTTCAGCCTTCACCATAAACCCATCAGGCTGGTCCACATAGATTTCCTCGTCCAACTCTCCATTAAGGAAAGTTGTCCTCACATCCATTTGATGAACGATAAGACCATGAGAGATAGTCAGGGAACGTAGTACTTGAATGGTGGTCAGTCTAGCTACAGGTCAATAGGTATCAAAGTAATCTTCGCCTTCTTTCTAGGTGTAACACTTGGCCACAAGCCGATCCTTGTACTTCTCAATTGTACCACAAGGCGAAAGCTTCCTTTAGAACACCCATTTATAGCCCACAAGTTTACAGCCATAGGGTCGTTTAGTTATTTCCCAAGTCCATTAAAAAGAATCGAGTCCATCTAATTATGGATAACTTCATTCCAATAATCTTCATCTGGAGATGCATATGCCTCTATAATAGACATCACTACTAGGAAAAACCCTATAGGTAGACCAATAACAGTGGTGCGGGGTAAGTGGCACGGGCTACTGTTAAGTAGTAGTAGTGCAGGTCAGAATGGCACGCTATAGGTATAGTGTAGTAGTAGCGCGGGGTGGTATACCCCGCATTGCTGCTAAGTGGGCCCCCCATGGTACAGCCCGGGTCGAGCCGTAGTAACATCGTCGGGTATACCACCCGCGCTACAACTACAGGCTTATCTGTAGCGCCGGTCTCCATTCCCGCGCTGTTACTACATATAGGCGGGACCAGCTTCTGGGCCTCACTTAGTAGCATTACGGGTATAGTGGCCCGCGCTACAGGTAGAGCCCTTAGCAGTAGTGTCGGCCTCTTACCCGCACCACTGCTAAGCGGCCTTATCCTCTCCCTGCCCGTCACTCTCCCTCTCCACTCTCCACACTAATCTCACTCTCACTCTCCCTACTCCGGCGCTCAGCACCATCCGGTTGCCCTTCCCCGTCCCGGCCGGCCCGTTCCCATCCCGGACCTCCCCCGTGCCCGCCCTCCCCCATGCCGGCCCTCCCCGCGTGGCCGCCCTCCCCCGTGCCGGCCATCCCCCATGCCGGCCCTCCCCACGCGCGCCGGCCGGCGACTACGCGCTACCTCTCCGGCTCGGCCCCGCCCCCACCGTGAGCACCTCCCTCTCCTCTGTGTTTAGTTTTAGGTTTTGTTTTTTTAGATGGATGGCTAGATGGATGGATGCATTTATTCAAACTGTTTGAACTTGTAAAACCATTTAGATGGAATGTGATTTATGAATATTTTAGGGGAATTATTGGGAGAAGTAAAATCCAACCATGTTGAATATAACTGATATGTTTTACTCTGAAAACCGATTTGAATGAGGTTCAAATGGGTTGAAACTTGGGAGGGTGGCTGAATACAAAATGAAGGATTTATGGCAAGATTTGAGCACGAATGGAAGAAGTAAAAGTGCAACTCAAGATAAATAAAAATAGCAAAAGAGAAAGAAGTTGCACTAGGCTTTTGAAACTTGGGTGCAGGAAAGAAGTTGCAAAATTTAGCATTTGAAATATCATTTTGCAGGGAACACCTCCGAGTGGCCCATGTTTTGCCAGAATATTGATTTATTTCCATTCCGGCAAATTTTTGGCGCTCGATATGTCCTATTTTTAGCAAAGGTGATGCCAAAAAAATTCATTGATTTTGGCGAGACTTGTGCTAGAAAGTAGGACATATCGAGTGTCCGGGATTTGCCAGAACGGGAATTAAATGACATTCCGGCAAAACATAGGCCATTTTTATGTAATGTTAATTGATTGATGCTTAGGGTTGACTTTCAGTCTTTTGGGGCTCCTTGTGTGACTTTTAGTCTGTTCTTGAAGGAATGATCCCGACTGTTGTCGTGGGGGTCGCTTTTCTTCCTTCTCCTTGCTATAGACCTTTTGGTAATGCACGGGGAGAAGGAGAAAAGCGATCATGACCGACGGTCGTAATATCAGTGTGAGGGAGTGTCCACCATATACACCACCATATACGGTGGAAATACCAGTGAGGAAGAATCCCGACTATTGTTGTGGGGGTCGCTTCATTTCCTTCTCTTAGTGGTAGACCTTTTGGTAATGCATGGAGAGAAGGAGAGAAGCGACCATCAGCGGTGGTCATAATATCTGTGTGAGGGAGTTTCCACCATATACACCACCATATACGGTTGAAATACCGGTGAGGAAGAATCAGGACTGTTGTCGTGGGGGTCGCTTCTCCTTCTTCCCCGTGTGCTAGACCTTTTGGTAATGCACTAGGGGAAGAAGGGAGGAGCGACCATCACCGACGGTCGAAATATCTTAGAGGGAGAGCCCACCATATACACCACCAGAGATGATAATTTTTCAAGGGAGACCCGACTGACCGAAATGCAACCCGTGCTGTATAGTGATCTCTGTTCTATGTGTTGAGATCTCCACCTTTTTAATCGTTGAATTATGAACACAGCAAATGGATAATGATGATAGGATCCTCGAGTGCAATGACTGTACCGACAACGGGGGTATGTGCGATAGTTTTCCTCACTTGAACAATGATAGGTGCTTCTTCGTTACCCTTAAGGAGGAGTTCGATTATTTTACGGTATATAACTTCAGCGGCACATATTTCTTCTTAATTAATCATGGCTTAATATTTTTGCTTTAACGTGTTATTTCCGTTTTTTATAATTTGACTAGTGCATCCCATACTATGCAAGAAAGTATGTTCTAGAGAAGCTCTCTTTCGCTGACGTGGAAATGGTGGAGACTAAGAAATTTCACCTAAAGACGAAACATGGTTTCATTTTTGAGGCTAAGCTCTACAATGAAGTAAGTCACACACATTTTGGTTGTAAAAATTGGAGAGAATTATGCAAGGCATATGGATTTGAGGAGGGTATGATAATTACCTTCGATATTGGCATTCCTTAATATGATCCAGTCATCGGTCCTCAACATGATAACAACATTTGGGTGGATCTGGACATGATTCCAATTCTACCTCCGTGTGAGTTTGTTAAACAAATTTGTTAAATAATCTATATTTCTCATTTAAAAATAGTTGTTATTCACCCATACTTAACTTATTTATTTGTAATTGACATCTTATTTCCTTTCTACCAGAGATACACAGAAGATAGTAAACGGGACATATTACACTAATGGATCAGAGCTAACTTGGGAGGAGAAGAATTCTCATCTCCTTTGTTAATGATGCTCTGTCTACTAAGGACATCTATTATGATTATGGCCGAAATTATACAGCATACATGCCACTAGTGCACAGGTTGAGCGATGCTAACATTCGTGCAAATATCATGGTAAGATTTTTCTAGTATTGTGTCACTAGTCCATCTTTTTCATAGATTCTTCTTAAGTAACCTACATTGCTAACTATCTTACTATTATGTTCTTAAACAGAAGCTCCCAAATGTTGTTGTGCCTCCGCTGATGCATGCCAGAGGTGAGATGACAATTGCTAACCCAAATTGAAGGATGGAGGGAAATAGTAAATGAGTGCAGGCCACGAATTGGAGATCGGTGGATCTCTATGCTTCATCATGGAGATAGATGGTTTTTTCTGTTTTATGTAATTTTACCTAGGAGAAAGGAGGAGGTCATGCTAGTACTTGTCACGTGCTAGAAAGTTATTTACCTAGGATGATAACACTTAGCTAGTAGTGGTTAACTTATGATGATCATAATGGTGAGATTGTTATATCACTATGATGATGATGAGTTGTATATGACTACGATGACGATGAGTTGTTATATGACTACGATGATGATGAGTTGTTATATGACTACGATGATGATGAGTTGTTATATGACTATGATGATGATGAGTTATTATATCATTGCTACTGTACACAAATTTGTAGAAGAGTGTACAAATATGATGAAATGAAATATGCAGTAATAGTAGTGGCGCGGGGTAATAACAAGCGCTGCTGCTATTTAGCAGTAGCGTGGGTCCTACCCCCACGCTGCTGCTAACACTGGTAGTAGTAGCGCTGGTCGGCCCCGCGCTAGTACTAATCATTAGCTGTAGCGCGCTAGTAGTAGCGCGGGCCCCCCGCGCTACTGCTAGGCCATTACCCCGCGCTACTACTAGGGTTTTCCCTAGTACTGCGTGGGAGTATCGTCCACATGGTACACAATGAAATCACTGCCAAAAGATCTTGCAATGCTCTGTCTCTTACTCCTCGTAGCACTTTCATTGTCATCCTTTCCAAAGACTTTCTCATGTGGTTGTTCAAAATACTCACGAGATGAATTAGATTCAGGAAATATCTCAGAAGAAAATTTAGAAGTGCTATGCATATCTTTCATAGGAAACAAGTACTCAAAAAATTCTGCCTCACGAGATTTCATAATAGTATCAACATACATATCAGGTACCTATGATTTAAGCACTAAAAATCTATAGGTAATGTTGCACTGAGCATAGCCTAGAAAGACACAAACCACTATCTTCGGTCTGAGCTTGCGCTTTTTAGAAATTGGTATGTTGACTTTCACTCAGCATCCCTAAGTGCGCAAATAAGAAAGTGATGGTTTTCTGTCAGCCCACTCCTCATATGGGATTTAATCTTTATTCTTTTTCGGAACTTTATTTAGGACATGCCATGAAGTTAAGAAAGCCTACCCCACCATGCCTTAGATGAACCAGCAGTGTGTAACATCGCATTCACCAAGTCAGTCAGCGTGCATTTTTCCACTCGGCAATCCCATTTGATTGGGGAAATAGGGAGGCATCCTCTCATGAATAATACCGTGTTCCTCACAAAATTCATCAAATATTTTAGGAAAATACTCGCCACCACAATCCAACCGCACGGTCTCGTGTCACGATTAAAGGCCAAGAAACTCAAAATAAAACGACAAAAGGAAGCCGCGCTCCTGCAAGGCCATGGACCGGATTTGGGCGGACCATTCACGCGCATGTTGCGAGCCCGGCCAGGCGAGGCGAGCGCGCACGTGTGTTGTTCTCTTTCTCTCCCCATACCCATCACTTAGTAAAGTGGAGAGACTTCCCTATATAAGGGTGTCAAATTCCAGCTCCACTAGTGGGGTGGGACTAAAGATTGCACCTCCACCTGCTGCCATACATGGGCCTTTGAGATTTATTTGGATTTTTCTGAAAATGCACCTGGGCCAATAGTGGCAGAGCTGGACGAAATCTGCCCGGGGGGGGGGGGGGGGGGGGCGAAAGATAAAATCTGACAACTTGGTTCAAAGTTGGGGAGGCGGTGCACACCCCCACCCCCCCACCCCCCCCCCCCACCCCCCCCCCCGCCCCCACCCCGCTGCCCCTTGCCCCTCCCGTGACATGTACATAGCTCCGCCTCTTATCTTACACATGGGCTAGCTAGCCATGGCAATGGAAGTTGAGAGATGCATTTATGGGAGCATGTAAAGTTCCCAGCTAGCTTGCTTCTGCTGACATCATGCATGCTAAGCTTGTCGGAACGTCATCACCAACTAGCTCCTCTCCTTGCTTAACTAATGTAAATAGGCATCAACTTGGCTTTCAATGGCATGTGAAGAGAGCCCGGATGTGGAGGAGTGTAAATTATGTGGTTCTCTCTTGCACTGGAACATGGGGGTTTAAATTCCACTTCTACTTAATTACCTTATTTAGCTGACCATAACAAGGAATTAATCATGGATCTATCCCTAGCTGGCATCATATGCTGCTTGCCATCCACTGCTGTCTCCCGCTTAGCACTTCACCCAAATTCCACCGACAGCTCAAGACCTCGCTAGAATATGGCACATCTTGCCGGCTCATTAAGCTCTGCATACTAACACCTACTTGATTACGGAACTCCTTGCACTATATAAGTAGCTGCATACCTGCACGTCTCATGCATTGACAGAGCTACCTAGCTGCTACCAAGAGTTGCCCTAGACCCTAGATAGCAAACTCTATATAGTAGCTGCCCTGAACACCATCACTAGTAGCTCGACCTTAACTTAGGTAGGAAACAGTGACACAGAGCTGGCTGCCGAGACAATGGCAAGCAAGCGGGCCACCACACGGGAGCTCCGGGCAATGTACGACGATGAGCCCTCCATGTCCATTGAGCTCTTCGGCTACAACGGTGTGGTTGTCGATGGTGATGACGACGACAATGACACCGCCACCGCCCTGCCTCAGCTTTCCTTCGCCAACAACTTTAAAGGCGGGTGCGGGTCGTCGGCCGACTACTACAGCTGGGTATACAATGCCTCCGGTGGGATGTCAGGCGCGTGCTCCAGCTCCAGCTCGTCGGTGCTCAGCTTTGAGCATGCAGGCGGTGCCGGTCATCAGCATCAACTTTGGGTTTGTAAACCCACGCTCGGCCGATGTCGTCCCAGAAATCCAGGAGAGCAGCATCAAGCCGCCAGCCAAGTCTGAGAAGAAGCGTGCATGCTCGGTAAGTACCTACTTCAAATTTCTTCCATGCGTCATGACACGTTCGTGAAAATATTTTGTTAACCACGTGAACTTTGCATCAAGTCAATTTTAGTGAATAATGTGATTTGTGTCCATCCGTGAAGGGTGGTGAGGCGCAAGCAGTGGCAAAGAAGCAGTGTGGAGAAGGCAAGAAAAGCAAGGCCAAAGTTGCCCCTACCAAGTACACTCAAAGCGCCGTTGCGAAGGTACAATCAGTATGAGTTAGTTTCTCCCTATTTTTGTGCAAGATTCTTTGTACAGTGAGCAAATTGTTTCAATAAAACCAAATTAATCCAAGGTACTCGGTCGATCATGTATGTGTAGGTTCGAAGAGAGCGCATCAGTGAGAGGCTCAAAGTTCTGCGGGGTCTCGTGCCCAATGGCATGAAGGTGCGTACCATGATTTCTTGTCATGCATACCAGTACCATGCATGCTTTAGTACTGTTTTCCATCAAAATTACCTGGTAATTAGTTGTTAATTTTGATGAAACCAACTCCTGTAGGTGGACATGGTCACTATGCTAGAGAGGGCAATCACCTATGTCAAGTTCCTGCAGGTGAAAGTCAAGGTATGCGGCGATCGGTCATCGATACACCGAGTACTCTTTCGACCCAATTCGATTCAAGATGAACTATAACCCGATGTCTGATCTGTAATCTATAACCCGGTTCACACATATTTGGTCTATATATGCAGGTGTTGGCGACCGATGAGTTCTGGCCAGTGCAAGGAGGGAAGGCTCCAGCGCTCTCTCATGTGAGAAACGCCCTCAATGCCATTTTGTCTTGCCAGCGTCAACCCTAGGCCATGCATGCATCCATGTGAAATTTTATCCAGTTTTAATTGATCCTGGCACATGTGCGAAAAGAAAAGAAAAGAGAACACAAGCTCTGTAAACATATATGCGGGAACTCAAGTCATGAGGGATCATGTTTTTGTTTCTCACCCTTTTTATATAGGTGATTGGAATTTGTTTCAATTCTCCTTGTTTTTTGTATTGGAATTTGAAGTTCTGGTCACTGTAATTAACTTGTCCAATCAAATGTAAACCAACATGGTGTTTTACAGATTATTGAAACAATTGAGAATCAAATTGTTTTTTGTTTCCCTTTGGAAATCGAATTGTTTTCTGTGAAACTGCTGTGTCCCAAACAATTGAGAACTGAGTGAAGCTGGTCAGAAATAAATGAAATATTGTATGAAGAAAGTTGAGAACTTGGTGCAGAAAGCAATCCAGTATTGAAAGTGCTGTTCTAATCCCGAGCTCATGTGAGCGCGGTTGAACAGTAAAATCAAAAAGTATAAAAAAGTTCAATTTTTTTTGAAATTTTTGTGTGAAACATTGACAAATGTTTTGATAGCTTGCAAACTTTCATCATAAAACGACATTCGTGGAAAACGTGGCAAAAAAAAACAAAATCGATGCTCCAAAATGAGTTTGAAAATAACATTTTGGAGCATCGATTTTGTTTTTTTTTTGCCACCTTTTCCATGAATGATATATGGTGATGAAATTTTGCAAGCTATCAAAACATTTGTCAATGTTTCACCGAGAAAAAATATTTTTTTTAAATGTTTTTCAATTTTTTTGAATTTACTCTTCACCCCCCGCTCACATGAGCTCGGGATCAGCACAGCCGCGTCCATCCAGTATGAATATCATAAAGCGAACATAGCTTAAAAAACATTTACGTGAAGAAACTGCCAATCCAATCTCCTCGTCATGTTGGATGAACTGTAAACTAAAAGTATAAGCGGTTAATTGTCACTTTTTAAAGGCCATGCAAGAATTTGATGGAAATACATACATGTAACAATGATGATCTTTATCTTGTTGATCACATAGATCTAAGATAATGCTGGATGAAGAAACTTGACAACTGAATGAAGGAAGCATCCGAAAAAAAAAACAGGAGCCCAATAAGTGCTCTAAAATGTTTCTGAATAAAAGAAAGAGATTGTAGCTGACCACCGTACCGCAGGATAAAATTAATTGCCCGATAACACATCATATGGTTCACATGTGGAACTAACTGTCGTTTACATCTTCATCGAATCACCCGTAGATAACCTATATGATATGATAAACAATGTTGTTGAAATGCCGCTAATCCCTAATCAGTGTGATAATGGTCAGGAAGCCAGGAAATGATACAATGAGATGCTGTGTCATGCAACTGGTCGGTGTCTTGAATGTAGAAAAAGGTAAATGAGCATGTGGTCCTAAGACCTACAGATTTCTAGGTTCCAATCGTGTAAAACCAAGGTTAGATCATAGTTTCGACCATGTGAGAACTCCATTACTTTAGTTGTGGATAATGGGTGCAATGCAATGTATTGTACAAGCCAAACAAATCAGAATGAATATCCATGAATCAAGGTCGTCAACGATAATATATTGTACAAGCCAAACAAATTAGAATGAAGATCTAAGTATCATAGTCAATGATGATATATTGTACAAGCCAAACAAATCAGAATGAAGATCCATGAATTGAAGTCAATGATAATATATTTTATGGCTGAATGATTTCACACCAGCATTCAGCACATGAATCGAAGTATACACCGTCCCATGATTTTAGCTTCCTAGATGTTTCATTTCCCTAGAAAAAATATGAACCAATCGGTCTTTCAAGCATTATATGGTCATGAAGCTTCAAATATTAGATCAGGAAAATAAAAAGAATATATTTGTTCTTGACACAACATACAGTCATACACCATCTAAAATAAATAATTGAGAACTTTTAGGACATGTTCAAATAACCCCTTTAGGAGGACCAGAAAGGCATAATACTGTCAGCTTCCCCTACATTTTTCCCTAGAAACACTTGCTGGAAGTTTTGTGCTGCTGAGGTTCTCTAACATAGTGATATCGGTGAATCCAAAAGGAATCAGTGGCCGTACGTGTCATGTGTGTGTTTCTGTGAGCATGGCAGGCTGTCTATGATATCACATTCCAGCAGAATAAAATCTACAAATTCCTGCACAACATCTTATACGCCGAGTATCAGCAATACTTGGCGAAGGATAATATATACTAGGCAAAGTCTTTGCCGAGTGTCAAGCACACTCGGCTTACCCCATGTCGGCAACGTGGGGTATGCCGAGTGTCTTCTGTCGGACACTCGGCAAACGCTTTGCCGAGTGTAAAATGACGGCACTCGGCATAATAAAGCAGCTGACGGTCACCCGGCGGAAAAGGCAATGCCACGTGGCACCTAGGTTTGCCGAGTGTCTGGCGGCGGTGCTCGGTAAACACCGATACAGGGTAGGGTGCCACATGGCACAATCGTTTGCGGAGCACCGTTATCTCGATACTCGGCAAAGCCTTTGCCGAGTACCAGGACTTGGCAATCATGTCTGCTAGGGCTTCCAAGGGACTGCCACTTGCCCCTGTGTTTGCTGAGTACCCTTATCCTGATACTCGGCATAGTCCTTTGTCGAGTACCGGTACTTGGTGAACTTGGCTTCCCGGATCGTGCCATGTATCTAGTAGTTTGCCGAGTGGTGTCACCAGGTGCTCAGTATAGGCTCTTTGCCGAGTACCTTTGCCTCGACACTCAGCAAACACAGACGCCAAGCAGTGCCATTTGGTCCAACTATTTCTAGATCGTGCCACGTGTCTCCTTTACCGAGTGTAACACTCGGCAAAGGACACAATTTTTTTTTTGTTTATTGAAACAACCATGCAATTCGAAGCGCGCGCGCGCGCGCACACACACACACATACATATATATCCTGGAGGTCGAAGCGCCATGACCCATAGTAGGCGTCATTGGGCTTCCTGGCCTAGGGGCAGATCAACCTACCGGCACATTGTTCGATCAAGCCAATTGATGGATCTGTAAGCATGAGACGGTAAGATGAATGATTGAAAAGTTGCAAGATAACTTACAAAGTTGAAGACGAGCGGAGGAAGAGGAGGAAGAGGCTGTTGCTGAGCTGCGCCACTCATAGTATCAAGCCTCTGCAGATTATTTTTTAGCAAGTAAGGTTACATGTTCTAGCCTAGATGAATGGAAATAAAACTACCTTCTGACTATTTTGGGCAAGAACTTACCGTGCAGCGGGTATCATAGGCTGCGAACCTCGCCCTGTAGGCTCCCTGATGTTGAGCCATCAGATCCTGCATTCGCTGTAGACTAAGCTCGGCCTACTCCTGCCGTCTTGTTTCTTCATCCAGCTGGGTCTACAGTATGTCATCACAAGGTCATCATCGTTGAAATGCAAACATGTAATCATGTGGAAGATCAATGAAGAACACATACCAGAAATTGGTTAAGTATCTGCACTGCAGACTATGGGCGACGCTCTATAGTAGGCTGTCACCTCATCCAGCTAGCACCTAGCCGGGAGAGAGTTGGAAGGTTCATCGTATCAACGGAACCGTCGCCATCCCATAACCGGCCATTCTTCAGGCCGCCTCCCACTAGCATAGCAACTTCAGCGTCAAAGGGCTTCTGGCGCGGACAGACTCGGCCCCGTGCACCTCCTTGAACTTGTTCGCATATGCCTCCACCCTCAATGCAGCTCCTGGGCAGATCCACTGCTCCCCCGGAATTTCTAGATCCTGCTCCTTTGGTGCACGGGTCTGACAAAATGTTGTAAAGTGAGTGATCACCTTGCCTTTGTTTTTTCTCTGCAATAGAAAGCAATAAGATCCATAAAGATGACACTCGCGCATAAAGAATAACTTGATGGCTAGAAACAAATGCTATTGCTTACCCTTTTTTGCATGATGAAAGTGAGGGTGAGGTTGCCTTGACGGTGTGCTGGACCACTCATCAAGCCACGCCACACCGATGCTTCCTTGTGTTCCTCCTTGAACTTCTTACTCACTAGTAGAAAACAGGGTTTTTGTCATAGCTCGATCTACACATTAGTCCCGGTTGCATTACGAACCGGGACTAATTTGAGCATTAGTCCCGGTTCGAGTGGCTAGGGCGCCCGTCGGGCATCAGTCCTGGTTCAAATGGGACCATTAGTCCTGGTTGGAGACACCAACCGGGACTAAAGGGGCCGATACCCTTTAGTCCCGGTTGGAGACACCAACCGGGACTAAAGGGGTTGAGGCTTTAGACCCGGTTCTACTGTAGCTAGCCTTTTTTTTTTTCTGTTTTTACAATTGTTTTCTGTTTTTAGTTTCTGTTTTAAATTGCTTATATCTTTTAGGATATTTGATGTTTTTAAGTGATTCTTTTTGCATTAGATTCAAAATTTTGTCTAGTTTCTGTTTGTGCCATTAGTTTTCAAATTTGAATCGTTTAAATTTGAATGTGTTCAAATTTGCTTCAAACCCTAGATTGTGAATAACTTGAGTTTACAAATAGTTTTTAATTTAATTCTTTTTGCTCCTAGTCACGTGTTAGATTGTTTTCACAGTAAGATTTATTTGTTTAATTTTAGAATAATTTAAATTAGGATTTTAATTAAAACAATACTGTTTTGCTTATATAATTGTTTTAGTCATTTAATTGTTGTTTTTTATTATTTTTAGTTAGTTATTTCTGTAGATTTTAACATGTTGTAGTATTGTGCATATTGAATGCACAAAAAATTTGGAGTTGAAATAAGTTAAAAAAATGAAATGCCTTTGTAACAGATGGGTTTTCGTCCGAAACCTTGATACTTCGAAGGAGATGGTCCAGTTTGTACACGAAGTGCATCCAGTTTTTGCAGTAACCCTCTCAACTTTGTAGCACAAGCTATGTGGGTGAAATGATGATACCATGCCAAGTTTCAACTTTTTCAGAGTTCATTTGTAGGCTTTTCAATTTCGGGGTCATTTAGCTCAAAAAAATCATTAAATGCATGAAAAATAGCAAATGAAGTTAGAAATGGTTGAAATTTGAGGATGTGGCTTTGAATGGTGCATATTGAATGCACAAAAAGTCTGGAGTTGGAATAAGTTAAAAAAATGAAATAATTTTGTAACAGATGGGTTTTCGTCCGAAACCTTGATACTTCGAAGGAGATGGTCCAGTTTGTACACGAAGTGCATCCAATTTTTGCCGTAACCCTCTCAACTTTGTAGCACATGCTATCTGGGTGAAATGATGATACCATGCCAAGTTTTAACCTTTTCAGAGTTTATTTGTAGGGCTTTTCAATTTCAGGGTCATTTAGCTCAAAAAAAAATCATTAAATGCATGAAAAATAGCAAATGAAGTTAGAAAGGGTTGAAATTTGAGGATGTGGCTTTGAATGGTGCATATTGAATGCACAAAAAGTCTGGAGTTGGAATAAGTTAAAAAAATGAAATGTCTTTGTAACAGAGGGGTTTTCGTCCGAAACCTTGATACTTCGAAGGAGATGGTCCAGTTTGTACACGAAGTGTATCCAAGTTTTGCGGTAACCCTCTCAACTTTTTAGCACAAACTATGTGGGTGAAACGATGATACCATGCCAAGTTTCAACCTTTTCAGAGTTCATTTGTAGTGCTTTTCAATTTCAGGGTCATAGGGGTTCTGAAATTTTCAAACTCTACCCCCCCACCCAGTGTGGACCGCCTTTTTTAGGTTTGTAGAAAATAAAAAAAATGATAAAATCTTCAAAAAATACAATCCTTTGAGATGTAGTTAGGTTTTAGTGTCTAGTTGGTATAGAAATTTTGAAATACGAATTTTGACCGTTTCTGCAAAAAAACGGAAAAAAATGTAAAACGGCCATAACTTCTGCATACGATGTCGAAAAAAAAAGTTTAATATATCAAAAAAACTAGAGAAAAATTGTGACTCAATTTCACCCGGGTTTACCCGGTGAAGTTTTCTCAGATTCTCGAAATTCCAAAAGTAAAAAAAGTTATTTCAAAAAGAAGATTTTTTCCTACAAAATCAAAAAAAATTAATTTTAAATATTAATTTTCTTTAAAAATAAATAAATGATATCATATTTGGATTCCTCACATTTTTCTGATAATAATGGATATATTATTTGTTGAATTTCGATTTACAGATTTAAAGATATTAATTATGCCATATTAATTGAATAAATGGCAGAAAAATGAATAAAATAATATTATTATTTATTTTATTTTCATTGAAATTCAATATTATTATTACTTATTTTGTTTAATTTAATAATTGTTTGGAATTCAGAAAATTAAATAATGTGACATCAAGACCTAAGGGTTAATAGGATTGATAGCTTACTATTGTTAGGAAAACAACAAGTGCAGACTTGGAAACTAGGGGCGATAGAACCAGGAAGTTAAGCGTGCTGGGGCTGGAGCAGTGAGAGGATGGGTGACCGGCCAGGAAGTTAGACGATTTGGAATGAGTGCTCCACGCTGGAGCAGTGAGGACGGATGATTCGAGATTAAATTGTCAAATAATTCAAAGATTTGAAAATCGGAATAAAACTTAAAAACAAATCAAAAAATGGTGAAAAAATATTCAAATTTTTTTTCTTCTAAAGGTGGAGCCTTTAGTCCCGGTTGGTAACACCAACCGGGACTAAAGGTCCTCCCTCCCCCGCCCCACACAACGCCACGTGGAGGGCCATTGGTCCCGGTTCGTAAGCAAACCGGGACTAAAGGTTTTGGGTATTAGTACCGACCCTTTAGTCCCGGTTCCAGAACCGGGACAAATGGCCCTCTGGAACCGGGACAAATGGCCCTTTTTCTACTAGTGACTTGTCCACCTGGATATGATCGCCTCATAGCAAGGAAGCTTGTCGGCGCACCACTCAAGAATTACCTAAATACAGAAATACATCATAGGAATGAAACTAAGTGACGGTACTCTTGGCAATAATACGAAAATAGTACCAACCTTGAAGTACTGGTCACGTTTCAGGAATTTTCCACAGGCATCCTTTTTTGGGAGCTTTATCTTGCGGTGTTCCGCATAATACTTGACCACACAGTTCACGCGCCCCTCGTACTGCATGTCATGGACAAGCATGTTGGCAATCGTCTCCACAACCGCATTTGCATGAGCCTGGAAACCATCGGTGCAATTAAAGAAATCCTACAATCATACATATAGGCGCATAGGACAAAGTCATTAGTACAATAATTTCCAAGCTCTTGGTATGGACTAATGTAGTTTCAAAGAAACTTACCCAAAAAGCGTAGACCACCTGCTCAGCGCTGTCGTTATACCTCCTCCCGGCCATGGCCTTGGCATCCGGAGCCTCTTCATAGTGCTCCCATGACCAAACTGGCTCATGGACACCGTTAGGCATGTCGACTAGGCGAGCGTAATATTCCCTGCAAAGAAGGCCAATAATGCCGCTTGGCAGGTGTGGCGGCCACATGTCGGCAACCACCTCGAAGCTCCTGCACAATAGAAAGCCAAGTCATTGTGTATGTGCTGAAATATTGAAAGTACGGAGGCTATTAATTTGTAAAAGTTGATAAACCACTAACTTCTTTCCTTCTGGTTTAAGAATGGCCCCCTTTTGTGCATATGGTCACGTCAGGAGCATCGAAGGCCCACACAACCACACTTTGCCCGTGGTAGGCTATGGAACATGCTCGTCGTCCTCCTCCAACTCCACCTCCGCATCCTCCTCTGCCGACCCACACGAGGGTCCTTCCGCACCCTGTGTATCCTGATGAACAATCGCCTGATGCTCCTTCTCCTCCTCCTTCTTGGACTAAGCCGCATGGATAGAACTTGGAGGGTGTGTTGGACTACGAGCACATTCTCTACCCTGGCCTCGGCACCTGCCTCCTTCTCGTGGTGGTTTTCCCCTGCCTCCCTATTTGGATGCTTGTCTAGCTTCCGAATCTCTGGCCTTCTTTTTACCCGTGACCTTCTCTATAGCCATAGAAATACAGTTGTATACCACGTCAATTTTCTTGAAGGCCCCGGTGAGGCCATTTTTGCCACCTGGCATGTTTCAATCACCTGCTATGACAAAGAGTATCTCGATCAATACACATGATACAACTTAATGAAAGTAAATGAATCACAATAGAAAAATAAACATTAAAGCAATAATGAGAATGCAACAATATGTATTTACCAAGAAAGAAGCATGCTGAAGAAAGAAGCATATATCATGACATTCCTCAAACAATCAAACATCACATATCAAAAGCAATGCTATACATATATCACAAGAAGTCATACATCACATATCAGAATTTCAGAAGCACAATTTTAGAAGGTCACAATTACAAATTCTGAAGTTCAGGTTCAGAAGTTCATAAGCACAAGTTTAGAAGTTCAAAAGCACAAGTTTAGAAGTTCGCAAGCCATTGAGAACATCTAGAAGTACATTCATGAGTACATAGAGCTATTACACTTGGCAAAGTATACATTCATTAATACAGAGTTGTTACAAAGTTCAAAAGCCATAGTCATAATCATTGGGATCATCAGTTGGATCAGGAGTTTTGTCATCACTATCATGCTTGTACCACCATCCATCCTTGTAATCTAGAGGTGAACCGTATGGCTCATTGTCATCGCCTAGTTGGTACTATTCAAGTAAATACAACTCCTTCTGGTTCTGAACCTCCTCATTGCCGTCTTGCACTTTGTCTACTTCCACACCCTCATCTTTGTGTTGCGCATTGTCTACTTCCATGCCCTCAGCATGTGGCAAGGTGATATTGAATTGCCCCATGAGCCCATCTTCTTGATAAAACTCTCCCTCGTATGTGTTGGGTCTTCATCGTTTGGGGCAGGTGGTTTAGTATGCGTCAGTACCGTGACCCCAACATCCTAGCCCTCTAGATGTTTCACATTTTTGCACCGGTATGAGAGATAACAAACTTGCGTGCCATTGTTAGCCAACATATAGACATCATGTCCCACATAGACGGATGCTGGTTCAATTTTGACCCACCCAATATCAGGTTTCCGTCTCACTTTGGTTGTATCGAACCAATGACATCTGAATAAATGGGATTCACTTGGTTGCCAAAACCTTAATTCAGTCAGTATATTTCCTCGATTGTTCCATAGTAATCAAATCCATATTTATTGTCTTTCGATTGGACTGATTCAGTGTGTAAGAATGGGTATGAAAGCGATACCCGTTCATGTCGTAAGCATTTAATGTCTTGACGGAATATTTGAAGCCTTTGGCAATTTGTCTCAAATCGGCTCTCATGTCAATGTCTTTTCTTGCCTACAGGTTTAATAGAAGAAGTTTGGTGAATTAGTTGCATGTAAGATTAACTTGAAATGTCGGCACTAGAAGACAAGTTAGACAGAAAAGATATTTTTTGAGAACCAGCAAATGAAACAGCCATCTTCTTCACCACCTTTTTTAAAAAGGTCCAAAGCTTCCTCGTTGGTATGGGTCCTTTGTAGGTTCTAGGATTCATGCATGAATTCGCTATAGCAATGAGAAGAAGCAGAGTTAGACAGAAACTTGTGACTATTTGTGAAACGATATTGAGCACCGTCGGGACCTGAGATCTAGGTTATACAACTCAAGCTGTAAACCATCATACATAAGTCTAACTCGATACAACTGAGCCGGAGCACTAGCGCATGGCGTAGCATGGTAAACTTGTAAGGGCAAATATCGACCAGAAGGGGGGTGAATCGGAGATTTAAAAACATGGATAAAATGAACTAGCCGAAGAATAATAGTTATCTAACAAAGGTAGATGCAGTACAGAGGACTAATATGATTGAGTAAAAGACAACAACATGCTCGACAGGAGGAGAACTATATAGAAATACATGTAGCAAAGTCTAACAAAGAAATAAACTACCTTAGGCATAACAGTGGCAAAGACAAAACAAAACATGGATCATGAACTGGAATAGAAAGGCATACATCAAAGTCTTTGCAATGGATACATAGAACGTAGAGAAGCCAAGTTCCTTGCAATACAGATAATACGCAGAATGAAAACAGAGTTGTGAGGAAATAGAACCCATAGGCTTGGTGAAGACCATGGTTTGTTCAGCCAGTTCAAGTTGCTGGCACAATCCGATGTCTGGTTGGAGGGGCTAAGATTTAACTCAGAAGACAAAGTTTTCACCCTATTATTATTGGGCTACAGTCAGCTCAGACTGCGCCCAATCACTCATGACATATCTCCAAGGCCTTCATAGACTTGTTCTTCAGGTAGTCCAGAATTACTCGTAGACGCTCAGAACAGACACCTAACCGTCTAGTGGATGCATAGTTCACAAAAGTAATACGTTAAGATCAGATTTGATCAAGTTCTTCTGTGATGCTCAATCACTTTGTATTTTAGGCTTTGGGTTTTTCCTCACTAGGATTCTCTTAGATCTGTGGGAGGAAAATGGGTTGCTCAAACAATCACTATCTAAATTCGATGACCTGGCAACAGCCAACCATCTTAGGTTGAGATAGGGGCTATTTATAGATAGTGGAACAAGCCAGAAGGCTGATATGATCGTTGGAGGCGCACACGCAATATCAACATGACACGTGGCTAACGGTCGGATTTCAAAGCAGCTCACTCACGTGGTCTGTCTTGCCAAACAAGACATCCAATAATATCGTGATGGAAATGCAATAAGGAGTTCAGAATTATGACGTCTCTTACTTTGAAGCCGAAAGCACTCGCTCTAACTCTCTCAAAATCTCCACTTGAAGATTTTAGGTTTGATTGCGCACACACTTGAAGATTTCACTCTAACTTTCACTTTGACTCCCATTCATAGTACAGTTTGCCCTACTGACTCAAATAGAAGCAGAAGAAACTTGTAAACAAAAGAGTACTCTTATGTTTCATATTCTTCAATGAAAAATCATTCGCTTCAAATGGGCTTCTCATATTCTTTATTGCTATAACAACATTTTACGGGGCCATAACTCTTTGTTAAGCCAAATCCTCAAGGACTACTATCTGTGTAAACTCACAAACACATTAGTCCCTTAACTATTTTGTCAATAGAATCATCCAAAACCCTCAGGGGCACTAGATACACTTACAATCTCCCCCTTTATGGATGATTCGATGACAACATAGTTAACGCTTCATACTAATGAATAATAGTAACAGTAGTGAGGGAGTCCGGGACTAAGGGATCCTTGGGCCACCGTTCCACCTCTTGTGGGCCGGACAGGTGGGCCGCCCTGCGACTGTTGCTGGAAGACCAAGCTACAAGGCGACTTCGTGTTCGGCCAGGAAACCTCCGAAGCCTTGGTGTGTCCGCCAAGTCAAGGTGATAGATTCGGCATGTTTGTTCCTCGATGACAACCAACTATGTGTAACCCTAGGTTCCCCTGGTGTATATATAAACCAGAAGGTTTAGTTCATAGAGGGCAGAACCATTATTCCTACTCGTCTAGGATTTAGTTCATCTGATCTCGTGGTAGATCGACTCTGTAATCATCATACACTCATCAATTTAATCATGCAGTACGTAGGGTTTTAGTTCCTCGAGAGGGCTCGAACCTGGGTAAATACTGTCCCCGTGTTTTCCTGTTACCCATTGATCCAAGATCCGTAGCTCGGGACCCCCTACCCGAGATCCGCCGGTTTTGACACCGACATTGGTGCTTTCATTGAGAGTTCCGCTGTTAGATCGCCAAAGGATTGATGGCTCGCCTAATCATTAGCAGTGATGTCTGCAACAGGAACGTTTTTGCCCCTAGATAGATCTTTGCATTCGGCAGCATCGTGCTGCACGCCGATCCAACCGGCCACCTTGGCCAGGTCGAAAGCTTCGCCCCCGATCAGGAGGTCAGGTTCGGGAACCTAGAGTTCGTCGCCGACTCCCGGAGAGATCTTATTCTAACAAGGCTTTTAGCTCCCCTTGAGGAGCCCGCAAGTCCCGATGCCTTAACTTCTAGAGCGGTGAACCCCGCCACTGGGGCGGCCTCAACCGTGGGTCCAGCCTTAAAGCCCGATCCAGTCGATATGCCCAAATTAGATTCGGCCGAATACTACCCAGGCACGGCCTTAAACGCCCCTGGGACAGCGGTACTATAGATCGACCCCATGTATTCCAGGAGCATGCACTCCACTGATGTCTCATCGTTAAACGAGTTACGCGACCGGATCCAAGCCATGGGGATGACTGACGGCTAACCCTCGGTCTACGACCAAATCGGGCTTAAACCCGATGACAGGGAAATTCACATCCCACCTATCACACACTTGGTCGCCACCATTGAGGACCCGGCCGAAGGTTCGCCCTCTCAACCGCCGGAGCTAAGAACGGTTTATGTTTGGGTCTCGGACCATCAGGATATTTCCTCTAGTTCAGAATCCGGACCCTGCCCCGAAAAGAGTTCGGGATCAATCACCGATTCAGCACATGACCCGGAGTCTGTGCGGCGGTGTCTGGCTGATAATCCGGACCCCGGACTCGGCGCGCTAGGTTCCACGATGGTACGGGACACAACCGCCAAAGCTCCACACTCACATCCTATCGGGATACAAAGTTTTTTCCCACCCACCCCCCCATGTCGAGCACTCGTCAAGTAATTCGGGGGAGCCCGACATGCGGGACCTATGGCACGTCAAACAACAGCCAGGGGAAATGGTCCATCACTTCTAGGCTAGATGCCTCCTTGCCAAAAATAGGATAGCAGACTGCAGTGGCCAGGAAATGATAGCAACCTTCCGGCATAATTGCCGCGATGAAGGAATCCTAAATGCCCTCGCCCGTCACCATGTTCAAGACTTCGCTGAGCTATCGGATCTAGTACGCAAATACTGCGCCATGGAAAGCACCTAGCAGGCTCAACAAATGCGCACGTAGTTAATCCATCCCGAGCAACCCAGAGGAGCTTGAATGAAGCGCATACCTCCAGGACGGCCGGCCAAACACGAGCCTGTCAAGAAAAAGAATAAACCCCTTACAGGATTCAGAACCGTCCTTGATGAACTGATGGATAAGTCGTGCCCCATACACTCCGTCCTGCTGAACACGAATCCAACTCACAGCCTTCGAGCTTGCTGGGTCATTAGGTAAGTCACAAAAAGTGAAGAGGCCATCCTCGAGGTCTCACCCCCGAGCAGACGTTCAGTGACACCACGGAATCACAACGCCGAGATCCTAACGATCTACGAGACATTTTCCTTAAAAATCAGAGGAAGAGAGCTCTTCGAGAACTCGACCAAATACACCAGGTGGCAGCGACGAATTCATGGACGAACACACCCAATACCTTCGAAGAGGCAGACCAGCCGAGAACCTGCTCCGAACGAACACCTGCCCCCTGGTCCTCAATCCCATACTAGATGGCTTCAGACTCCACAAGGTGCTAATGGACGGCGGCAGTGATTTATTCCTCATCTATGAGGATACCCTAGATAAAATGCAATTCGACAGATCTCACGTCGAACAAATCCACACCACCTTTCGAGGGATCATCCCCGGAAGAGAGGCACGTTGCACCGACCGAGTTAATCTCGATGTGGTGTTCGGCACCCCTGAGAACTATAGGTCCGAAGAACTGCTCTTCCAAATTGTGCCCTTTCACAGCGGTTATCACGCTCTATTGGGGCGTGACGTTTTCACAAGATTTTACGCCATACCACATTATGGGTATATGAAGCGCAAAATGCCAGGGCCCAACGGTGTGATCACAATTATAAGCGACCCGGATAGAGCCCTTCAGGCCGAAAACAAAACAACATCGCTCGCCCTCGAGGCACTGTCCGAAACCCTCGCGACAGAGGAATTAACCCTGCTCCGCTCAGTGGTAGACAAGGATGATGTAATCCTCAATAAGAGGCCCAAATCCACATCTTTCAAACCAGCAGATGAAATCATTAAATTTCAGGTGCATCCAATGGACCCCAACAAAATAGCGTCCATTGGAGCTCAGCTGGACTCCACGGTTGATGAAGCACTTCGCACATTCTTGTGTGAAAATTGGGAAAAAGACATATTTGCCTGGCACCCCTCAGATATGCCAGGAATCCCACGAAGACTAACGGAACATAGCCTAAACATAACCGCAGGCTTCAAGCCAGTCAAACAGGCATTACGCCGATTTTCCGAACATAAGCGTCAAGCTATGGGTGAAGAACTAGTAAAATTACTCGAAGCTGGATTCATCGGAGAAATCAAACACCCTGAGTGGTTGGCAAATCTAGTCATGGTGCCAAAGAAAGACAAATCCTGGCAGTTGTGCGTTGATTTCAAAGACCTAAACAAAGCCTGCCCCAAGGATCCCTTTCCCTTACCTTGCATAGACCAGATCATCGACTCACTATGCTTCCTCGATGCCTACTCCGGATACCATCAAATCAAAATGAAGGAGTCCGATCAAGCCGCAACCGCCTTCATCACCCCCTACGGACCATTCTGCTTCAACACAATGCCCTTCGGGTTAAAAAACACAGGCGCCACATACCAGCGCATGATTCAGACATGCCTAGAAAATCAAATCGGCAAAACACTCAAGGCATACGTGGACGATGTGGTCATCAAGACCAAACACGTCAGCCAGCTGGTAGACGAAATCCGACAAACCTTTCGTAATCTACGGGAATGCGATATTCGGCTCAATTCGGATAAATGCATCTTCGGAGTCCCCACGGGAAAACTACTCAGATTTATCATCTCCCATAGAGGATAGAGTCCAATCCAGCTAAAATCCGAGCCCTATCCCAACTAGCGAACCCTACAGAGCAGAAGCACGTTCAAAAACTGGCGGGCTGCGTGGCGGCTTTAAGCCGCTTTATCTCCTGCCTTGGTGAAAAGGCACTGCCACTCTACAGACTGCTCAAACGGACCAACATTTTTGAGTGGACCGATGAAGCAGCGGCCGCACTGGAAGAAATCAAAACATTGTTGGCCGGCAATCCCATACTAGCAGCACCCGGCATAGGTGAACCTATGCTTTTGTACATCTTGACCACAAATCAAGTGGTCAGTGCGGTTCTCGTTGTCGAACAAGAAGCTGAGGGTGACAAGTTCCGGGTGCAAAAGCCAGTCTATTACGTATCAGAAGTGCTCACACTCTGCAAATGTAGGTATTCGCATTACCAGAAGATAGCCTATATAGTTTTCATGGTATCCCGAAAGCTCCGACACTACTTTCAAGTGTGTTCGGTCACGATGTCATCCGAAGTACCTCTGAATGATATAATCAACAACAGGGACGCCACTGGCCGCATAGCCAAATGGGCCATTGAGCTCCTGCCTTTCAAAATTGTGTACAAAGCACGCCGAACTATTAAATCTTAGGTGTTGGCTGATTTTCTTGCCGAATGGACGGAGGCCGAGCTCCCCAGAGAATACAGTACATATTCCCATTGGACGATGTACTTTGAAGGATCCAAGACACTGGCCGGACTAGGGGCTGGAGTTATACTTACATCCCCCACTGGTGATAACGTCCGGTACGTATTGCAGATCATGTATGCCGATTCCATCAATGCGGCCCGATACAAAGCTCTGTTGCATGTACTTCGGATGGCAACATCAATGGGCGTACAATGGCTCGAAGTACGGGAAGACTTTAACCTCGCCATCTCTCAAATCAACGGCGAATTCGACGTTAAAAACCCAAAGATAGCAGCATATAGAAATGTCGTCCTTAAAATATCCGCACGGTTTGAAGGATTAGAATTGCACCATGTCTCCAGAGACAGCAATCAAGCTGCCGACATCCTCGCCCGCATTGGCGCCAAGCACGACCCCATCCCTAAGAGCACCTTTTTGGAACGGCTCTTCAAGCCATCCGTGGTGTGGTAGAACAAGGACAAGGACACTGGAGCCAATATCCCTGAAAAGATCACTCCTCCTGTCATCGAACCAAATGAACAAATCATCGGCGGCTCGGCACTTGAAGAAACGCCTTCAGCTCTTGAAGTCTTGGAAGTAATCACGCCATGGACCGAGCCCTTCCTTGCCTATCCTCTCCGCCAAGAACTCCCCGACAACCAGACCGAGGCAAGACGCATAATTTGGCGATCCAGGGCTTAAAAGATCCAGGGCTTACAAGGTCCATGAGCTCGGGCCCTAGTAAGCAAGGCCTTTGAAGCCACATTCTTTTGGCCCACAACTCGCGCGGACGCCCACTCGCTCGTCCAACATTGTGTTGGTTGTCAGCTCTTTGCAAATCAAAGCCACATGCCCCCAACAGCTCTTCGGACGATACCGTTTACCTGGCCTTTCATGGTCTGGTGGCTGGATATGGTCGGACCACTTAAAGGGGGGACCAAGAAAAAGAAATATATACTGGTCATGGTCGATAAATTCACTAAGTGGATTGAAGCGAAACCAGTAAGTTCAGCTAAGTCTGGACCGGTCATCGACTTTATGTCCGGCATGGTGCACCATTACGATGTCCCCCACAGTATAATAACGGACAATGGATCCAATTTGACAGCCCAGGAGGTAACGGACTGGTGGACTAACATGGGCATCAAGCTCGATTACGCCTCAGTGTATCATCCACAGATCAATGGACAAGTCCAGCGGGCCAACGGTCTTATTATGAGTGGTATCAAGCCTCGAATGGTCCGATCTCTCAAAGATTCTGACTGCCATTGGGTGGAGGAGCTTGACTCCATACTATAGGGCTTACTCACCACCCCGAATCGATCAACGGGATACATACCATTTTTTATGGTGTACGGGGCAGAAGCAGTCCTCCCCTGCGACATCATCCATGACGCGCTGATACGTCTCCAACGTATCTATAATTTTTGATTGTTCCATGCTGATATATTAACATTCTAGGATACTTTTTGGGCATTTGTTTAACAATTTATAATATTTTTGAGCACTAACCTATTGACCCAGTGCCAGTTGCTGTTTTCTACGTGTTTTTTGCTTTGTAGGTTTGCCCTGCCAAACGAAGTTCAAATGTCACGAAACTTTAATATTTATTTTCTGGACAATATGAAGCCCTGCAAGCATCAGAAGTGGACGAGAGGAGGCACGAGGGAGGCACAAGCCAACAGGCCGCGCCCCTAGGGGGGCGTGACCAGATGGCTTGTGGCCCCCTCGTGTGCCTCCCGATGCCCCTCTCTGGCCTATAAATTCACATATATTCCAAAAACCCTAGAGGCGCTCCCGAAACACTTTTTCCGCCGCCGCAAGTCTCTGTTCCGACGGGAGGCCATCTATACCCCCGTTCAGGCATCCTGCCGGAGGGGAGATCAATCACGAAGGACCTCTACATCAACCTTGCTGCCCTCACCATGATGTGCGAGTAGTTCACCATAGACCTATGGGTCCGTAGGCAGTACCTAGATGGCAATCTCTCTCTCATATGATCTTCAATACAATGTTCATCACATCTTCGCTTTGATCTTTCCGATGTAATCCCTTTGTATGGTGTGTTTGTTGGGATCCGATGAATTGTCAGTTTATGTTCAGATTATTCATGAAAAGTATTTGAGTCACCTCTGATTATTATGATTCTTATTTGCATGATAATTATAGCTTTGTAATGCTCTCCGATCTATTGAGATAGTATTGCCAACTAGATTAATATTTCTTTAGTGGGAGTGGTGCGTTGTAGTAGGTTCAACCTGGCGAGTTTCTATATCCCAGTGACAGAAGGGGACAAGCTGCGTCTTTGTGTTGCTGCTACTAAGGATAAAATGATGGGGTTTATTCATATTCATTGAGTATTCTTTGTCTACATCATGTCATTGTTCTCCAAGGATTACTCTGTTTTTACTTAATACGTAGATCGGCGAGCATAGAAGCGCTCTTGAAGTGGAGTAATAGTAATAGGTACAGGCAGGAGTCAGCCTATTTGCTTATGGACGTGATGCCTATATACTTATGAACATTGCCGTGAACGTCGCATAATTAATCGCTTTTCTATCAATTGCCCAACACTAATTTGTTAACCCACCGTATGCCTTTGTCATGAGAGATGCCACTAGGGAACACTACGCCCCCCGGGTCTATTAACTTATATATTCATAAACGCTATTGCTACCTTGCTGCCATTATTTGTCTTTTATTCTATTTTGCAATTTACAATTATCTACAATTATCTACACACCTCATTTGCTTGTAAATAACGAGATCAAGGGGATTGACAACCCTCTTGCCCGCGTTGGGTGCAAGTTGTTTGTTCTTTTGTGTGCAGCCACTGAAGACGGTTGAGGATTGGTATTCCTATTGGTTCGATAAACCTTGGTTTCATAACTGAGGGAAATACTTACCCGCATTGTGATGTGATAACACGTTCCTCTTCACGGAAAACCCAACGCAGATCACAGTCATCACGCATCTAGTGTGCGCGTGTACTAAGAAAAGGAGGCCGTGCTAGATCGGCAGGACAACCTAGACACCCGGGAAGGGGAGCGAGATATAGATCGGACCTGCTCTATGTTTTATCAGCAGCAGGCCCGGCGCTACCAAAGTAGGGATGTTCGAGCGAAGACATACACTGTGGGCGAACTTGTTTTACGCCTCCCGGAGAAGCATAAGAATAAACTCACACCCAAATGGGAGGGCCGTTTCATAATTGATGAAGTACTCGCAGGAGGAGCATCTCGCCTTCGCAACCCACCGGACAATCGCCTTGAACCGAACCCATGGAACGCAGCTCATCTTCGGCGCTTCTACGGCTAGACCGGTGTCGCCACCTTCTATAGTCTTTTTCTTCCTTTTATATTTTTTTTCTTTTTTACTTTTTTGGATTGGATAGCATCTCCCAGGCTATGTTCGTGTAAACTGAGCTACGTTAAGTTTTCCTAGGCATACATCCTCAAATGTATTACCCGGTGACACCTCGGGGCTTCTTAATAAAGCCGATCAATATATTTTTCGTGCATCTATTGGTATCTGTTATGTATGCATCCTTACAGTATCGTTTTAAGCCACTATATGCATCAATTGCACTTAAGATTTGGCCAAGCTGGGTTGCCTTGCTCCTATGCTTACCCTCTACGTTCCCGATTGTTCGTCTAGGGGGTAAAGTGAGCACCTCTGTGATTGTTATGACCGAATCACCCGGGTACGTACCTCAGACGGGTGATGCCGAAAGCTAGCGTTCTTAAGAAGACAATTTGTCGGCCATGAGGGAAGTGAAAATAATTGGTGATAATCACCAAAACTCGGGTTTATTTTCCTGAAGTAGCCATTATCCGCATACCACGGGTATCCGGTTATGACGTCTACGGTTAACGTAGCAACCTGAAGAAAGGAACCCATTAAGGAACTATTTTCTTCAGAAGATGTTTCTTACGTTAAATAGTAACATAATATAACTCCCTATGCATGTTCTATCTGTTCGCACCAAATGGCCGGATTGCCTGGTTCTCCGAAGTGATTTCCTGTTACCTCAGGTCACACGGTAGGGAACACTACCCGGTTACTGGCAGGGGAGGCAGAAGCCGATGGTCGGTTAAGACAACATTTACAGCAAGGACGTAGTAGGCTTGATGTAAAGTACATAGCTACATAGAATCAAAAACCTGGTTGCTGGTCAAGATTATCTATTATGCTATCTAGGGAGCAGTCTTCTTGCGAGATACGAGCGACGGGCATCACTTGGTCATAAACCAAATGAAGTGGCACCTCTTGACCATCTGGCCCTACCGGCTGTCGGTGTCAAAACCGGCATATCTCATAGTAGGGGTCCTAAGCTAGGCGTCTTGGAGCGATGGTAAGATGGACACAGGATTTTACCCAGGTTCGGGGTCTCTCGATGAGATAATACCCTACATCCTGCTTTTGATTGTATTCATATGGGGGATAGTAGAGAGTACATGTATCTACCACGAGATTGTTGTAATGAATATGAGATTGTCTATTGACTAGCCTGGCCTCGGTTTATATAATGCACCGGAGGCCTAGGATAACGAGAGTCCTAGTTGGCTACGTCGGTGGAGAGGAGTCCTTGTCTTGATCACCAAGTCTTGTGGAATCTTCCCCGTATATGTCATGGGCTGCCCGAAGTAGCCCATTAGTGAATCGCCCTGGGGTCCTCGGCCCGACCCACTGGTCGGGAGACGACGTAGTGAGTACCCCCCCAGTCCAGGATACCATCAGTAGCCCCCTGAACCAGTCTTCAAGTTGGGGACGATCCTCGGTTCTTCCGAACTGTTCTTTGTCTTCAGCCGTCGGTCTTGAAAACTGGTTCAACAAATCTTCCAATCTCCGATCTTGAGGATCGCTGAGGTGTATCCGAAGAGGTCACACGTCGGGCATCCGAGGAGCCCCTTTAAGTTCTCGGCCTTTATCATTGCCTTGTCATTTCTACACAACACCTCGGGTTCGAAGTTTTTCCCGAGCGGCGGTGTCTTCCTGTAGCCGAGCTCCAACGCCGGACTGTATCCGAGGTATCTTTTTGCAGCCGAGCTCCAACGCTAGTCGGCATCCGAGGTGTCTTTTTGTAGCTGAGCTCCAACGTCGGTCGACATCCGAGGTGTCATAGATTACCTCGGTCTTGAAAAAGTTGAAGGAGTTTATCCGAGCTTAATGCCGGAAATAGTCTTTTATGGAGCCAGCCATTCGCATCTGAGCTTTATACCGGACTGCGTCCGAGGTGTCTCTGATATTGAGCTGTATGCCAGACTGCTTTCGAGCTCCAATGCCGGACTGCATCCGAGCTCCAACGATGATCAGCGTCCGAGGTGTCATAAATTACCTCGGTCTTTAAAAAATTGAAGGAATTCAGCCGAGCTTAATGCTGGAAATGCCTCTATGGAGCCAGCCACTTGCGTCCGAGATTTATGCCGGACTGCTTTTGAGGTGGTGCATCACTCTGACCGTGGGCTTATTTTTGTGGATATTTTTCATTGGTGCAATTTATTCTCTGCCGAGATATATAGCCAGTAGCCCTCAAGGTGCGTGTCGGTCTAAAACCCGGGATGCACCTCAAGGATAAAAGAAAACCACTAATCCCAGTAGCCCCTGAGACTCAGGTCGATTCACGAAATCGGCCTGAGGATCAATTCCTTGCTCGGCAGCATACTTTAGGAATTAAAATGCGGTGTGCAGTAGCCCCGAGACTCAGGTTGGGTGCGGCCGACCGACCTGAGGATCGAATCTCCTCGGAAACCATATTGCACTTTGAATTTTCTGCATTGAATAGTCAATGCAGTAGCCCCCGAGCCTTAATTTGGGCACGGGAGGTCGAATTAAGGATCAATATTTGTTTGACACAAACTTTGTTACGTTTGACACAATTTATGTGTAATGATTCTATGTATCCAAGTACTTTACATCATTAATGCTCGGATCGCATTGTACAAGACTTTGTTGACCGACCATTGGCTTCAACCTCCTCGGCCAATAGCCAAGGAGTGTTTGTCCTACTTTATGAAGCCTTTAAAAAGGCAGATATTTACGGCAAACAAGGCAATCCGGCCATACGGTTTTATAAAAAAGGTACGCGGAGAGATATGTTATATTACTTTTTAACGTAAGAAACATCTTCTGGGAAAAATAGTTCATTTATAAGTTCCTTTTCCAGGATATCATGTTGACCATGATCGTGAAACCTCAACTCCGAACAATGTGGGAGGAAAAATATTGAGGATTTAGTTTGGGGAATGTTCCCGAACTCTGTGGCCTTTAATCTATACTTATACTAATTAGGCACTCCCAAGAAATTCCCACGTTAATCAGAATTTAGAAGCCGTTAATCTAATGGGGCCGAGTTATAACGGTGTAGATTAACTTATGTAGATTTGATTTGTTTTTTCTTTGGCTTAGAAGGCCCACAATATTTTCACGGTTTTAGATAGTAGAAGTCAAAAGAAAATATGCTTGCAAAGGTCCATAGTGCTTTCACGTACATACGTTTGGGATGATTACAGAATCCTAAAGAAAAAACAAGAAATTGTTTGGAGATACGATTAGCTAGCTTTCCTTATCTTTCACGACAGCAGTAAGCCAAAAGGAAAGAAAATGTTACAGATACGATTAGGTAGCTTTCCATATCTTGCACAGCAACGTTAATCCCATCTAATCTCTGATCTCTCACGTTGAAGATCTGTTTGCACAAAAAGAGCTACAATTAACTTCCTTCTCTTACACGGAAGAAGTTAATGACGATCTAATCTCTCATCCCTCATGTTCAAGATATTTTTGGGGCAGAATCGCCATCTCTATGGAACTTGGAGTGCCCCTGCATGGCTAGCAGGAGCAGCTCAATGTCGTCTCTCACATCTCAACCGTGGAAGAATGTATGGTATGGATGTGTGGCAACGGCATGCCGGATGCATGCTCAAACCAGTCAGCACAAGTCCAAGTCATGGATGCATGTCTCTAGCACTCTTGACTACAATTAGCTCAACGTCGTCTCTCACATCTCAATGGGATGTGCGGCAGCGGCATGCCGGAGGCAGGCTCAAACCAGTTAGGGCAAGTTCAAGTCATGGATGCATGTCTCTAGCGCTCCTAAGTCCTGACTACCATCAGAATCTCTATAACAAGCATAGTGTGGTGAGGGCAGGCGAATTCATGCGATCCGGAAAGAATTTCTGGTAACAGCGGAAGCAACTGGCATCTCACCGAGAAAGGTTAAATCATATGGTGGTGTTCAATGGACTGCTCCCTTATTTATTGTTCTGTTTGAGTTCTAATACATTTACGCATTCTCTATTCTTGCAATTACTCCGTTCTCTATGTGCAATCTGAATGCAGTTTCAAATTCAATTCCGACTAAAAAAACTTTGAAATGATCTCTTTTTCCTAAATTTATTCACTAATTTCAGTTTTGTACGTTCTACATTTACTAATGGCTTCGATCACAGTTCAGGACAATCTCATTGTTATAAGCTGAATCATTATTTGCACTCTTTAGTATACAAGATTTTGAATAGAACAGTTTTATTTGTTAGCTATTGTACTGACTTATTGATTCAGCTTTTGTAGATTTTGGCAGGTTGCCAGACAAGTTCTTTCTGACATTCATCTAATCACAACTTTGCAAGTTCACAAAAAACATTGAGTCCCTTACAATCAGTTTGCCCTGCGGTCAGATTTAGTTGTGATCTATCAAGTAAATGAATGGATTCTATAAAACATTATGCAAATGAACTATACTGATTGCTAAGCGTATCAAGCGACTTCGAAAGGAAAAAATTGGCTGAATTAGCGTTAATCTAAAGTGAGAACAGAGAGAAACGCAAGGACTGGGAACCTCCTATTGTCCTGTAATTCATGTGGTTAATATGCTAAATATCCCTGCATCGCATCCTTTCCAGATCATCAAATGATTCAGGCTATGGCTGATGTGGCCAGTGGCTATTACAAATGGTCGATACTGCATTCCAGGATGAACGTGCAGTCATACCTTAGCATTCATGGGTATTCCCAAGTTTGCTTCTTTTGCAGGCTTTCTACATCCTAGCATAGGCACGGTACCAAAACTAACATGGGGCCAAGTTTTCTGCCCTGCTACCTTGCCAGTACTTTTGCAAATCATATCACCTACACCAAGCTAGCCTGATACTCCATGGATGATGCCACTTTTGATGAACAATAATTGAGTGACATGCCCATCCAATCATCCAGTGACTAAATTTTCTACAATATTTTCATGTGATGAAATGCCTCCTCAGCTATCGGGTTTTCTCTGCTGCTTTGGGGGCCTTCATGTGTGATTAGATCAATTATGCAAGAATAAATACAGCCACATGTTGTGCAAAACACTATTATTCCATATTCAATGTCACAAAAATACACTAGCATACATGTAAGGAATATGTTAGGAAAATGTTTTATCTTCAAATGTTTATTTGTTAGAACGTATTATGAGATAGTTACATGTATAAGATGTCACGTTCCTATGTTTAAGCAAATAAGAAGCACATTTGGTAGGTCTGCATCCTTTCCGAACAAGACAAACAAACTTACGTGCCTGGAAACTGTGCGCATGTCGCATGACTCTATCTTCCGTTTTTAAAATACCTTCTACGATTAACTTCGGGATTTTAACATCTGGCTTACCACCATATATTTTCCTTGCGTATGAAATCCCGTGTTTCTTAACCTATATGTTGGTTACACAACTTAGCAAAATCATAAATCAATATATGATCATAACATAGACAAAATGATAAATTGAGATAACCTGCCCATATGTTTATTGAATCCACTACTAGAGGTTGATTTATTTCTGTACAAAACAAAGAGATGTTTATTTCTGATATGTATGTGTCTATTTATTGTTGCGATCAAAACGAGCGAGGGAGAGTAGTTTGTGCTGCGTAAGACTGCAGCTTTTCTGCCTCGGCCTTCTGCCGTTTTATTCAGTGCGAAAGCAAACGCAAGTCACGCGATAAGCCCACGATCGATCCAGACGTGCCATCCCACGTCCACGATGCATGAGAATCGGTCGTGCTGCTCCTAGCTACTCGCCACGGTGCGCACGTATTGTGGCCCTGGCCTAATCTTTAGGGAAAGGAAAGACTGAATCCTAACAGACTAGCTAACTGAAGGAAAAAAACGAAACTGAAACTACTGATCGGCGCGAGATGGGTTCAACCCCAACAGTCTCCCCCTTGAACTTGTCACGCGCCGGTGGTGTCGAGGATGCCGATCTTGGCGCGCAGCTCCTGGAAGTGCACACGCCCAAGGGACTTCGTGAGAATGTCAGCCAGCTGCTCTCCGGTGTTGACATGATCAACCTTCACCTTTCCTGCTTCAACCTTGTCTCTGAGAAAGTGGTATCGAATTTCTATGTGTTTGCTTCTGTCATGGAACACCGGGTTCTTGCTGAGCTGAATCGCAGACTTGTTGTCGATCAGAATCGACGGTGGCTTGACCTCGGCGCCCGTTGCTTCTGCCAGCAGCCGAGAAAGCCAAACGCCCTGGCAAGTAGTGGATGCGCCAGCGACATATTCCGCCTCGCATGATGACAGCGAGACCACCTTCTGCTTGGTGGACTGCCAGCTGATCGGGCTCTTGTCGAGGAAGAAGAGCGAGCCAGTGGTGCTCTTGCGGTCGTCGACGTCGCCGCCAAGGTCGGAGTCGCTGTAGCCGATGAGTGAGGGATCTCCGCTCCCCCTAAGATACACACACCCGAGCGTCAGAGTGCCCGCAATGTACCTCAGCAAGTGCTTGGCCGCCGTCAGGTGTTCGACGGTGGGTTTCTCCATGAAGCGGCTGAGGTAGGAGACAGCGAACGTGATGTCTGGCCTGGTCTGCACCAGGTACCGCAAGCTGCCAATCAGGCTGCGGTAGTACGCGGCGTCTGTCGCCGGCGCCGTGCTGTCCTTGCTGAGCTTCAGCTTCGCTTCCATGGGCACCGCACTTGGCTTGCACTCTGCCATGGACGCCTTCTCGAGCAGTTTCCGTGCATAGCCTCCCTGACACAGAGTGATGCCGCGCCCTGTCTGACGTACCTCTATGCCAAGGTAGTAGGTGAGCCGCCCGAGGTCACTCATCTGAAAGAGTTTCTTCATCTCCTCCTTGAAGATGCTCAGCTCCCGTGCCCGCGCGCCGGCGATGATGAGATCATCGACGTACACGCCAACGGCTAGGAGCGTGTCGCCGGTGCCGCGCATGTAGACCCCGTGCTCGGAGTCGCTCCTCTGGAACCCGAGCGACAGCAGACTGCTGTCCAGTTTTGCGTTCCAAGCGCGCGGGGCCTGACGGAGTCCATACAGCGCCTTGGCAAGCTTGAACACCTTGTGCTCCTGTCCGGCGAGCTCGAACCCCGGCGGCTGCGCGACGTAGACTTCCTCAGCCAAGTCACCGTTGAGGAAGGCCGACTTCACGTCCATGTGATGGACCTCCCACCCATGGTGAGCGGCGAGCGCAGTCAGGAGCCGCACGGAGTCGAAACGAGCCACCGGCGCAAAGACCTCCTCAAAGTCGATGCCGGCACGCTGCACGTAGCCCTTGGCTACTAGGCGTGCTTTGTGCTTGACGATGGCGCCGGATGGGTCCTTCTTCACCTTGAAGACCCATTTGAGGCCAATCGGGCGCAAACCCGGCGGCGGCTCCACGAGCGCCCAGGTGTTGTTGGCGTCGATCGCGGCGAGCTCCTCTCGCATCGCCCGTAGCCAGCACGGTTGTGCTGCAGCTTCTGGGAACGATGCAGGCTCCTCTCCTGCGACGAGGCAGATCGGGTCCGCGGCCTCATCGTCGTCCACGACGTCGACGAGATGCACATAGTCGTCGTCGTACTTGGTGTTGCACTGGTGGATGCCGTCCTTGCTCCGGGTGTGCATCGGGTGCCCACCCTGGTCTCCGGCCCGATCACCTCCTTCTGCGTCGGCGTCGGAGCGCGCCTCGCTGAGAGGCGCCGCGTCCCCTTCCGCGACCGTGTCCTCGCCTGCAGGGCCTGGCGTGACCGGCTCCCGTGCAGGCGAACGAACTGCAGGAGACGCCGCTGCTCCCCCGTCCTCTAGGCTCTCTGGCCGAGTGACGGAGACGGTGTAGCTCACCGTGAACGGCTCTGGTGCGGCTGCGGCGTCGTCCCACTTCCAGCACGCGCCTTCGTCGAAGACCACATCACGGGACACGTGAACACGCCCAGTCCCAGGGTTGAAGACACGGTAGCCCTTGGTCCCTTCCTCATAGCCAACGAAGACCATGGGCGTGCTCCGATCGTCCAGTTTCTTCAACATGGGCCTGGCGGTCTTGACATGTGCAACGCATCCAAACACACGAATATGCTGAACACTAGGCTTTTCACCGTGCCATACCTCGTACGGAGTTTTTCCTTCGACGCTGCGCGTAGGAGATCGGTTCAGGAGGTAAACAGCGGTGGTGACCGCCTCCCCCCAGAACTTAGCCGGCATGCCCTTCGCCTTGAGCATGCTGCGCGCCATGGCGACCACTGTCTGGTTCCGCCTCTCCACCACCCCGTTCTGCTGGGGTGTGTACGGCGTCGTGAGCTGTCGCTTGACGCCTTCTTCGGCGCAGTACTCCATGAACACCGCCGATGTGAACTCGCCACCCCGGTCCGTCCGGAGAGCGCGCAGGGGCCGCCCCGCCTCGACCTCGACGGTGGCCTTGAAGCGCCTGATCGCGGCTTGGGCCTGGTCCTTGGAAGCGAGGAGAACCAGCCACATATACCTGCTTTGGTCGTCCACGAGGAGCAGGAAGTACCTCTTCCCCCCGGGTGTTGGCGGCGAGATCGCGCCGCACAGATCACCGTGCACGAGGTCGAGCAGGTTGTCGGCGCGCCACTTCGCCTGCTGTGGGAACGGCGTCCGCCGCTGCTTGCCGGCGAGGCAGGCGTCGCAGAGTTCGTCGACGTGGTCGATCCGCGGGAGGCCCCGCACCATCTCCTCTCGAGCCAGCTTCTGCAGCGCCTGGAAGTTCAGGTGTCCCATGCGCGCATGCCAGCGCCAGGACACGTCGTCGTAGCGCACAGCCATGCACTGAGGCTGCGCCGGCTTGACGCGGAGTACGTAGAGGCGGTTGCCGTTGCGCTGAACCTTGGCGAGGAGTTGGCGTCGAGTGTCGAGCACACACAGCTCCCCGTGCTCGATCGTGACCCGGCAGCCAACCTCGTCCAGCTGCCCGAGGCTCACTATGTTCGAGCGCAGGCGGGGTATGAAGTACACCCTGGTGAGCGCGCGCTGGCGTCCGTCTTGGCATGTGAACAACACCGTGCCGCGTCCGCAGATGTCCACTACGGACCCGTCTCCAAAGCGCACGCTCCCGCCGACACCAGTGTCCAGCTCGGCGAAGAGTGACCGCTCCCCGGTCATGTGATTACTCGCGCCGGTGTCGAGGAACCACGCCGTGCCGTGTCGCTCCCCGTCACGCCCGGGCAGCACGCCGGCGCGCTCTTCGTTGAGCATGACGATCTCCGTCGGCGGAGCAGGAGCCGCCACCTCCTCTGTGGCCTCCGTCAGAGCACACACCGACGTCAGGAGGAGGGCTGGGTCGGCGTCGTCGTCGCCGGCAGCCTGCACAAGGTGCGCCTGCTCGCGCTTCCTTGTGTTGCAATCGCGGGCCCAGTGGCCCAGCTTCTTGCAGTACCTGCACTGGTCCGTGGGGCGAGGGCCGTTGCGCGAACCGCCGCCCCGGCCACGCCCTCGCCCACCGCGCCCCCTGGAGTTGGACCCAGAGGCGCCGGTGCCGCCGCCATTGTTGTTGTTGCCGCCGGTCCCGCTGCCAGTCTCACGGTTCTTCCGGCGCGCGTCCCACTCCGCCTCCGTCATCAGGAGAGTGCCGGAGCTTGAGCCGCCGGAGTCGTCGAGGCCGTAGCGCTCCTCCATAGAACGGAGCCGCCCCGTCAACTCCTCGATCGTGAGAGTGCTCACGTCGAGCAGCGTCTCGATGGCAATCGCCACCTGCGAATAGCGCCGTGGAACAACTCGAAGAAACTTGGTGACTACCTTTGCATCTTCAATGTTGTCTCCGACGGTGCGCATGTTGTTGACGAGGGACGTGATCCGCATCCCGAACGCATCGACGGATTCCCCGTCCTTGAAGGAGATGGACTCGAATTCGCTGCGGAGGCGTTGCGCCGTCGCCTGGCGCGCCCGCTCGACGCCCATCCTCAGCACCTTCACCGCCTCCCACGCCTCCTTCGCGGACGGCTTGACGGCGAGGATGCCGTGCATGTCCGCGGGCACAGCGCGCAAGATCGCCGCCATGGCCGCACTGTCCTCGCGCTCGACGTCGCACCCCAGCTCAATTGCATCCCAAAGGCCCTGAGCCTTCAGGTTGACCTTCATGACGAGTGCCCACTCGATGTAGTTGGTCGACGTGAGCTCAGGGTAGACGAACGAGCCGCCGCCGTGCTCCCGCACGACGCGCTCCTGGACCACCACGGCGCGGCTGTTGCGCCTGGTCCTACTCCTTCCCCGTCGCTGCGACGGAGGAGTCACGGACCTGGCCGGCGAGCGAGCGCCGCCGCGCCCATCAGCGGACATGATCGCAGGATCGGGAAAACGGCTCTGATGCCACTTGTTGCGATCAAAACGAGCGAGGGAGAGTAGTTTGTGCTGCGTAAGACTGCAGCTTTTCTGCCTCGGCCTTCTGCCGTTTTATTCAGTGCGAAAGCAAACGCAAGTCACGCGATAAGCCCACGATCGATCCAGACGTGCCATCCCACGTCCACGATGCATGAGAATCGGTCGTGCTGCTCCTAGCTACTCGCCACGGTGCGCACGTATTGTGGCCCTGGCCTAATCTTTAGGGAAAGGAAAGACTGAATCCTAACAGACTAGCTAACTGAAGGAAAAAAACGAAACTGAAACTACTGATCGGCGCGAGATGGGTTCAACCCCAACATTTATCAGCCTTACTAGAGATGTCCAAAGTCGACAAAGCTGCCATCCCATGATTTTTTCCGGAGCAGATTTTTATATGTGGAAGTTCATCATGATACAAAGTTTCTTACATCATGATCTGCATTAGCTTGAATTTGTAAATCTGGACATTCATCCGGATCAGAAAAAATCAGGAAAGTACATTAAAATCAAGATCGATGCCTTCCACAGCCTCAGCCATAGGACAAAGATTTTCTGTCAAGACATGAGTCTTAGACTATCCGGTGATAAATTTTGTAGTATGGCACTTCTCATCTAAGGAGTTAACTACACTGTTTTTTGGGTGCCAACAACTGAGTAAAAATATCCTATTGCTCTATGAGCTGTTCATTCGTTTTTTATTTCTAGCGTACGTGTACTTCCAACCAGTTTCCTGCATGTAAAATTTGTCCTAGAATAACAAGCTTACATATGTGTCATTTTTTTATGGTGGTATGTTGTGTGGCTAATGCTTCTGACTGAATATCTACATACCTTCCTCGACGGGACTGTACACACAACAAATACAGTATTTTCCGGCCCCAACAACAATAATTGCAAATTTGTTTTTATCATCTAATGTCTTTTTCTTATGAACTCTGGTGATTTATTAACTCAACGGGCTTGCTTTATATTTCTTGGGCATGCAAATAATTTCCTCCTTTCCTACTATATTTTTCTGGGTGGTAAAGTGGAACTCGGATTATTGTTGCATGTTTGATTATCCTATTTTGTCAACATATGGTCAGGTATTCCATGATGCAACTATACATTTTACCAGGTACTATCGTGTTGCTCTTTTGTGAGCTCTATCATCTACTCAAAGTTCTGGATAGTTGGTCGACTAGACGAGCTATAATACCTATTGGAACTGATGAGGTGCTACTGGTAACATTTGGGATAAATGCATGCATTGTCCAATAGATAGGATAATGATGTGTTAGTTATGTCATAGTGCTATACGTGTTAGATCGGGTTTCAAGCAAAAAATACAACGGGAAATGTCTCCTTGGATGTTAAGATTGTTTCCTTATTGCTTCTCCCAAATAACAACATACGTATAGCTTATGTTTGATAAACCAATTAATGATATATTTGTTTGTGGATAAATCCAATTTAATTGCTTACTTCTTGCTTCCATTTTCTTTGTAACAATATGAACTATGTACTATCAATATTGTTTATGTTGCAAATGTATAGATTGGACTACTTTTGCATCTTGAGATGATATTTTGAGAGTGTCCATAGGATATTTTGTTTGAAGTTATGCAGGCATAATGCATGTTGTTTAAGGCCTAGGTATACCTGTTTTCAAATTTTATTAAGAAACATTAGAATATATCATTTGTTTTTTGAAAGTTGCTTTCTTCGTTTGATTGAGAGCCTAGCAGCTGAAATTGCTCGACTATTGAAGCCTTTGTCCTTGGTACTTTCAATTATCAGATGCAAGTAGACACAAATAAAAATGATATAGTAGTTGTTTACGAGGTGAAATGAATTCTGAATTTTGGAAAAATATTAAAACATTTGGAAGTTCTGCCGAAAATGGATGTACATATCTATGTACATGCCACCTCAAGTTTTACACCATTTTAATAGTTCGATAGTCGTTGCAAGTTAAGTAATAGGTATTTCTTAATAATCTCATGTAAATCATGCATGCATAGGAAGTACAAGGCAACACAAATAGAAAAAAATAATGTTATGCATAATCCAAAAGACTAGCGCGTGCGGATGCACGGGTTGACGACTAGTGAACCTAAATTTTCACTTCCGTCATTGCCGACCAATTATATTCTTAAGATTGCTAGCTTTTTGCTTCACCTAGTCTGAGGTACTAACCCGGATGACCCGGAAGTAACAATCATAGAGGTGCTCCCTTTACCCCCTAGCCGAACAGTCGGAAATGTAGGGGGTAAACACAGGAGCCAGGCAACCCAGCTTGGCTAAAGTCTTAAGTCAAATTGATGCATATTTATGGCTTTATAACAATGATTACGGAAGGCAGCACTCACATATTGAATACAAATGCTTTTATGCTATATGCTATTTTGACTCCTTTGTGACCGTTTATCATTTGAGAGTGGTCCATCGTCGGCTTCTACCCCTTTGTAGATGCTACGCAGGGTGTTTCCGCAGTAACAAGACAACCCTTAGCCGATATCTCGGTGCCCGAAGGCGGTTGTGTTAGCGGAAAGAAGGCAATCAGATATCTAGGCTTTATAACTTTTACTTAGTCATAGGAGCTTAAAGTTTGGGAGGCCAGTTACTAGCCCCCGGTTAGTGTTCGGCGTCAGCCGAGGTCAAGCCATTAACAGTTCAGCCAATTTTATGAAAGGCCCACGGGGTAACCTCTATCGGTCTATAGTTTGACAGCGTGATCGGATCGCTGACCAGTTTGTGCTCATTGTGACAGTCAGTTTTCGGCTTTCTCCACTTAGTTACTTGAGCAGTTAAATCGGAAGTACAATCGCAGTGGTTCTCCCTTTGCAGACCTAGCTTAACAAAGCAGAATGTAGGAGGCAATCACAGGAGCCGGGCAACCCAACTATGGACCGAAGACACAATTCGAAACTGATGCATATAAAGCAAAATCCGAGAACGTTTTGCCGAGGACTCCTCGGAATACCTGGGTTTTTGGTGGGTTCGGCTCTAGTCGCAGTCCCCCATTGATATTGCCGATACTTTAAAGGCATCCGACGTTGTACTATGAGAGTTATGCTGGAGACACACAGTATCCCCGAGACTCAGGTTGGGTGCGGCCGACCAACCTGAGGATCGAATATCCTCGGGAACTAGTCCAGATGTCATGTGTGTTTCGCCAACACCGAAGTGTAAGTCGGCAGGAAATATGCCGAGCTACGGGTTGGAAAAGATCTCCCGAGCTGAATTATTACGCAGGGCACCTCGGTCATGAGGATGTCCCACCTCCTAAAAGAAAAACATACAAATAGCTTAAAAGTGCCATAAGCTCGAAAAGCCAAAAAAACTTATGTTAAAACTTTGACGTCCGAACTAAATCAAGTTTTTTTTGGTGCCAATCTGAAAATTGGTCTTAAACTAATTTTTTTCCTTCCGTCGTGCTTTAACATGACACATCCAATCTCTAAACTTCAAGTAGGTCAGCCTTCGGCTTCAACCTCCATATCCCGAACGCGGAGTGCTTCTCAGAGGCCAATTTAGCGAAATAAACTCGAGCGGCTTTAGGAAGAAACCAGGCTATCAGGCTATTGACCATACACTCGAGTTGAAAAAGGAGTGTTTAGCAAAAGACTTCACAACGACTTAGAAGAAAAAGAATCTATTATAAAACAACTCACATAAATTTAAGAGCCCCAGTTAACTTGGGTAAAAAAAGTGTTTTTTAACAAATAATGTTTCTAACAAACAAAGTTTTTAACAAATAACTTTTTTGTTTGACACAAATATAATGCTTGGTTGAACCACACGGAAATTAAAAATTGAAAAACAGTTGAGCATGAAAGCGACTTAGCTGGTCAATGGGCTCGGTGTTGATGACATGGGCCGAGCTTGCTGCGGGTCGAGGTCCCAACCCCCAAGCCGGTCCCGAGGTGGCCGAGCGAAGAGCTCGGCTTGATGAAGTGACGACGCAGCATGGTCGATGTGGCGAGGCGAAGCCCCTGGTCCAGCCGAGGTAACAAAGTTGGTCGGCTGGTAAAACTGAAGTAGGTTGATGAAGAGATGGCAAAGCCCCTGATCTAGCCGAGGTGATGGAGCAGGTCTCTAAGATGATGTGCAACCCCCATGCCAGCCGAGGTGTCGAAGCAGGTCAGCGTGGTAGACATCATCCTCAAGAAGCAACGACACGGTGATGCCAGGTCAGAACTTGTGACACGGTCAATGCCAGCTTGATAAAAGTGACCACGCAGTGATGGCGTCGCGCCCGATCAATTTAATCCATGGGGCGACGATGTTGTCTTGATGATTAGTTGGCCATCACGATGCCAAACTCTTGGTCGGCTCGTCGAGGTGATGATTCGAGGTGGTTGTCGTTGGCTCGATGGAGCGACGACGCAGTCTATGCTGGCGCAGCTCGGAAGTAGTGGAGCAACATTGTCGGGCCAGTTTGACACTGGCGTGATAGTGAAGATTGCCTTGGAAAAGGCTCAAAATTTATGGGCATGTGTTATAGAACAACACATAATACCTAAAAAAAATCCTTCAAAAAGGATGTGCGATAATCCTCTCATGAAAAAGATGAACTCGGGTCGGATTCGTTTCCGTGTAGAAAACTGATCCGAAAATTGATCTATTCATCGGATGTTTCCCGGAGTTTGGACGGTCGTATCGAGCTGAAATTTGGAGGGGTGATCGGTATGAGAATTCCGCAGCCGATGATCGGTGACACCTTCCAAACGATGTCCGAGCTAGATGCTAGACTCCTCACCCTAAACTCGTCAAGATTCTCATCCAGATTCGATAGGGCTCCGGTATATCGGAGATCGATAGAGATTCCTCCATCGGAACGTGATGAAATTTTACAGGGTTGTTCTAGACTCAATTCCACACAATTCCACCAAAGAAATTGTCCAAGCGATACTCGAGGAGGCGAGGACGATGAACACAAATCCACTGTCCAGAAAAACTGCACCGTCGTCTGAGGACCATTTTGAAGTCGAGCCCCCGAGCTCCATGGATGATTCCCCGTGATCTTGATAGAGATTGGAGTTGATGATAATGAAAGTTTCCGTCCGATCTATATGATCTAATGCGAAGTGCAGTCCTCGGTCCAGCCGAGGTGACCAGTCGAGCCGGCGACGAAGATGTCGACATCGACAACAAAGTTCGGTTCCGACGCGTAGATCGCGCCAGAGACGATCTGAATTCCCATCGCACCGTGGCGAATGCCAGAAGGCTCTCAATGAAAGCACCAATGTCGGTGTCAAAACCGGCATATCTCATAGTTGGGGTCCTAAGCTAGGCATCTTGGAGCGATGGTAACATGGACACAGGATTTTACCCAGGTTCGGGCTGTCTCGAGGAGATAATACCCTACGTCCTTCTTTTGATTGTATTCATATGGGGGATAGTACAGAGTACTGGTATCTACCACGAGATTGTTGTAATGAATATGAGATTGTCTATTGACTAGCCTAGCCTCAGTTTATATAATGCACCGGATGCCTAGGATAACAAAGAGTCCTAGTCGGCTACGTCGGTGGAGAGGAGTCCTTGTCTTGATCACCAAGTCTTGTGGAATCTTCCTCGTATATGTCATGGGCTGCCCGAAGTGGCCCATTAGTGAATCACCCTAGGGGTCCTCGGCCCGACCCACTGGTCGGGAGACGACGTAGTGAGTACCCCCTAGTCCAGGACACCATCACCGGCCCAACTCGAGCCAAGTTCTCGGGGTATAGTTTGGTAAAGCGGGTCTTCACCATTGCCCATGCCTTCCGTGCTCCCTCTTGACAAGCCGATGTCTTCCATAACTCAAGGCGATAGCGCGCTCCTTTAAATCGATCAGACAGCTCATCCATCCTTTTCAGAGGCGTCTCGGCTGGCCGTAGCACCTTGACCATGCTCTTAAGAGCTTTCCGAGCTCGCTCATGCACGATGGACAGCTCCTTTAGCAGGTTACCTCTGAACGAGCTGGCTTCTTCCTCGGGGCGCCTGGTCAGGAGACCTAACAAGAGACATGGAATGCCTCTTAAATTTGCAAAATACACATATTTCATGGAATTATGGGTTAAAATTTCACTTACAAAACATGCCACCCTTCGATCTCTGGTTCTCTTCATGAGCTTGCGCTAGTTGAGTTTTTAAACTATCAATTTCTGCGGCTTGTCGCTGGTTTTCCGCCTTAAGCTGGTTCTTTTCCTCATGACTTCGAGTCAGTACCCGCCGGCCGGCTTCATACTGTGATTCGGCATACCTTTGAGATTCTCTGGCCGCATCCAGATCTTTTTGTAGTTGACCTATGGACTCGGCTGCTATAAGGCAATCTTTCATTAGAAAAGGTGCCCCAAGCAATTCCGCATATTAAATGCTTTTTTACTCACCGTGTGCCTCCCTGGTGAACTGCTTAAGCTCTTCTAGTTCAGCCTTCGCGGCTGCCAACTGTGTTCGGTTTACCTTGAGGTCCTCGGACAATTTTTCATTTTGTTCCCTCGAGGCCTACACAATGTTGAAACAGTATTCAGACCCTTAACTCGGCCGTCCCGACCAAATTAAGGCTCGAGGGCTACTGGGTTAGGATTTGTGTTCGGTTGTGAAAACCAATCACTTACCTGCAGGTTGGTCAACATTAGCTTGGCGGCTCCCTCAAGTCCTGCTTGGGCGGCTCCGAGATACGCATCCATCGAATTAAGAGCATTGAACTCATGTTCGGAAAACACTTGGTGGCGCAGTGACTCCTTTCGCCGTCGGTGATTCATCATGCTTTCGACTTTGGAATTGGTAACCGAGACATCCTCGGAACCATCTGGAGGCTGGTCCGTAGAGGGAACCTCCGCATCAACCCTAGCCTGGGCCGAAGACCACGGCTCGGGATAACCACCTGGCACCTCGACGGAGGTGGCTGTACCCGTCTCCTGTATACCTCAGCCAAAATAAGTACCTAGAGCGTCTATAACAATGACCGAACATTGAGTTCAATATATTACCTCTTGGTCAGAGGCGCGGTCGAGCTAACTCCCGTGGCCTCCACATGCTCGGGATCCCTACCGTCATTCGGATGGGGCACAGCCGGTGCTGCTCTCGCCGGTGTTCGGTGTGTGGTGCGACGACCCTTAGGAGTAGAAGTCAGCATACTCGAAACGACGGGAGGAGAGCGCTCTTTTCGGGAAGAGGCCTTCTTATTAGTTACAGTGGAGGAAGGTAGCGGCCCGGTGAAAAGGGAACGAGAAGAGTACGTCTAGAGGGGGGTGATTAGACTACTCGACAAAATCAAAACCTAGCCTTTTCCCAATTTTAATGGTGGGCAGCTTTTAGCAATTATAGCAGGTCAATCACACCCTACACGTGCATGTCTAAGAGATTGCAGCGGAAAGTAAATACAAGCACATATAAGGAGTAGAGATAGGAGATCAAACGCAATTGGAGACACAATGATTTTTTCCCGTGGTTCCGATAGGTGGTGCTATCGTACATCCACGTTAATGGAGACTTCAACCCACGGAGGGTAGCGGCTGTGAGAGTCCACGGAGGGCTCCACCCACAAGGGGTCCTCGAAGAAGCGGCCTTGTCTATACCATCATGGCTTCCGTCCACGAAGAACTAGCCTTACTCGGGGTAGATCTTCAAACTTCTTCGTTCACTCCACAAGACGAAGTAGGAGGCTCCCAAGCGACACCTAACCAATCTAGGAGGCACCACCCTCCAAAAGGTAATAGATGTGGTAGTCAATGATGAACTCCTTGCTCTTGTGCTTCAAGATGATAGACTCCTCAACACACAATCACTCTCTCACATATTTGGCTTGGTAGGAGGGATTGATTGAGTGGAAAGCAACTTGGGGAGGCTAGAAATCAAGATTCATATGGTTGGATTGGAATGTCTTGATCTCAACACATGAGTAGGTGGCTCTCTCTCAAAAAAATGGATGGGACAAGTGTGAAAATGTTCTGAGTGCTTCCTCTACGAGTGAGAGGTGGTGGAGGGGTATATATAGGCATCTCCAAGAATTTGACCGTTACAACATTATTGCCCAACTCGGTGAAACCGAACCAAAACTCGGTCTTACCGATTAGTGCAAAATGTGGCAACTTTAGAAGTCTTGGTGAAACCGATATACAAATCTCGGTCGGTCCGATTTTGATCTTGCCTAGTCAGATGCCAAACTCGGTGGGACCGATTCTCAAAACTCGGTGGTACCAATCCTTAAAAATAGGACACCCGAAAGTTGGTCACTGATTTTATCCAACTCGGTGGCGCCGATTCTTAGATCTCGGTGGTACCGATTCTTGAACATAAGGAACCAGAAGGTTGGTCACTGATTTTGGTGGGACCGAAATGGAACTTGGTTGTACCGAGATGCTAGGGTTTGGCTTAGGTCTGTCTGGGGTTTGAAACTCGGTGGGGCCGATTTTGGAATGTTGGTTGCACCGAATTTGTCTTTGTGGATTTTGACAGAATGATTTGTGGGAGAATGAATGAGTATTTTTGGTGGCTAACTCTAAGCACTTGAGCAACCTGATCATCATAGATACCTCATCCCCTTTTAATAGTATTGGCTTTCCTGTGGACTCAAGGTGATTTCTCACATAAAGGAAAAATGTAGAGTCTTCAAGCTTGTTGTCCTGCCAATCCTATTCCTTTTCTTCTTCTTCTTCCCATGGGGTTCTCCTCACATCTTAGCCAATCCTCAGCTGTCTTCTGTACTTTCCTAAAACAATTGATAAAACCATTAGTCCAAGAGACAATGTATGTTGCCATGAATTATCAAAACCACCAAGGGAGCAAATATGCTTTCACCAGGGGTGATCAGCCAAAAGGGCCACCTTAGAGCCGTCAAGACTCTCCTGGTAAAAGACCCCGTCCTCAAAATCAATTGACGTCTCTAGATCATCATGAAATCCTGGGTCATCATCGCGGGAATAACTCTCCGGTTGAGGAGAAGGGCAGTTGACTGTCTCGATCTAGCGCCTCCAGTTCTGTTGGGAAAGTCAAAAGATTCAATCAACAAAAATGGACACGACATCCAGACTATGAAAATATAACTAAACTTACACATTCAATGGGATTATAGCTCGAGTAGCCGTCCCTGGCCTTCATGCGGGCAAATTCCTCCTTTTCTCCTTTAAAGAGATTGGTCAGTATGGCTGCCATTGTTGCCTGGTTGGCAGGCCCTTGCCGTTTGTAGCGGGTTGTGTCGCTTGTCCCATTGCTGAATGGTGCGTCCTTTGTTGAAGAGGTTGGACACATCGAGTAATAGCAGCGGCCATCATGTCAATAATGGTTAGCTTATTGTGATCTAACGACCTCACCTGAGTGGCTAGACGCTTTACTTCGGTCCTCTCCTCTTGGGAAGGGCTTTTCGGTCGCCAGTTAAACAGCTTCTTTAAAGGGCCTTCTGAGTATTCGGGCAGACCCCTCCGAGCTGGATCGAGTAGGGGGACGTCCTCAATATAGAACCATTCTGAGGTCCACTCTTCGGAATCCTTCTTTGGGGTCCCAATAGGGTACCCTGTCCCGGCTATACGCCATACTTTGGCTCTGCCCACTTCAAGGATCGCCCCTCCCCGAGTGCGGGGAACAAGACAGAAATATTTTCTCCATAATTCGAAATGGGCCTCGGAGCCCAGAAACATCTCGCAAAGGGCAACATAGCCCGAGATATGTAGAATAGATCTGGGGGTAAGATGATGGAGCTGAATCCCGTAAAACTCTAGCAAACCGCTCATGAAGGGGTGGATGGGGAAGCCCAGGACTCGTAAGAGGAAGGGCACGAAGCATACCCTCTCTCCCTTGCGTGGAGCAGGTAAGTTCTCTGCAAAGGCCTCGCCATTCACGGAGGTTAATCCGGGGCGGGTGGGCGCTAGATCCAAATCAGGAAGGTAACCTTGTGCCTGAAGATCGTGCAATTGGAGACTGTAGACTATACAGCTGGCCCAGTTGCCTAGGAGAGGGCCATGAGGGCGTGAGGAGGAGCCTGGGACGCTTGCCATGTCTCCAAGCTCTTTGATTTTTGACTTGTCGATGGTGAGGGAATGGAATGTGTTGCCAATAACACACCCAGCCTGTTTAATAGGCGGTTTTCCATGGAACCGCGAAGGGCATTTCTGTAAAAGACTGTTGGGCCGCTCGTCTCCTGTTGGCGCACGGAAATCGAAGGGTGTCATTAACTCTAAGTAGGAAGGTTAACCCTATGGGCCCCGTGACGCTTCGACAACCAGGAACTCGTTGATGGCCGAATTATTACCAGCCGAACAAGAAGAACTCGCCCCGCAAGACGGAGACTTTAGACGCATGAAAGCTGCTGGAAATTATATACTTTGGCATTGGAGGCTAGTTTGGGGGCTACTGAGGGAGTCCGGGACTAAGGGTCCTCGGGCCGCCGGTCCACCTCTTGTGGGCCGGACAGGTGGGTCACCCTGCGACTGTTGCTAGAAGACCAAGCTACATGGCGACTCCGTGTTCGGCCAGGAAACCTCTTGATGACCTTCTTGAAGAATTGATCCTTCAAGGAGCTTGATGAAGACATAGCAATCTAGATCTCGAAACCCATACCACATACCTATTCCTATTTAGGGTTTTGGAGTCTTCCAGAAAGTTTTTTGATGTACTCTTCCGGTGTAATTACTTGTATAACGTCCATATCTACCTCAAGGGGGTACCGGAAATATAATGCATAATTCTTTGCCCATTAACCACCCTTGGTTTATTACCTTCAGCGTTGTTAATCTTAATAGCTCTGGATCGGTAAACTTCTTCGATTGTATACGGTCCTTCCCATTTGGAGAGAAGTTTTCCTGCAAAATGTCTAAAATGAGACTTGTACAAGAGTACTTTATTACCAATGTTAAATTCTCATTTTTGAATTCTTTTATCACGCCATCTTTTAACTTTTTCTTTAAATAACTTGGCATTTTCATAAGCTTCAGTTCTGCACTCATCTAAAGAACTCATATCTAGTAACCTCTTTTCTCTGGCAAGTTTAAAATCATAATTAATTAAGTTCCTTAATAGCCCAATAAGATTTATGTTCTAACTCAAGAGGTAAATGACATGCTTTTCCATAAACCATTTTATAAGGTGACATCCTGATGGGATTATTATAAGTAGTTGTATAAGCCCACAAAGCATCATCAAGTTGCTTAGATCAATTCTTTCTAGATTTATTAACAGTCTTTTACAAGATTAATTTGATCTCTCTAATAGTCCATTCTACTTGCCCACTAGACTAAGGATGATAAGTGATGCTAATCTATGGTTTACATCATATTTAGCCAAAACTTTTCTAAAAAGACCATAAATATAATGTGAACCACCATCAGTCATACGGTATCTAGGAACTCCAAACCTCGGAAAGATAACATCTTTAAGAATTTTAATAGAAGTCTTATGATTTAATAGCTTCTACCCATTTAGTAACATAATCAATAGCAACTAGTATGTGAGTCTTACCATGAGATGAAGGAAAAAGTCCCATATAATCAAAACACCAGACATCAAAAGGTTCAATAACAAGTGAATAATTCATAGGCATTTCCTGACGTCTACCAATATTACCAACTCTTTTACATTCATCGCAAGATAATATAAACTTATGAGAATCCTTAAAGAGAGTAGGCCAATAGAAACCGGATTGTAATACCTTGTGTGTAGTTCTGTCTCTAGCATGGTGTCCTCCATATGGACTGGACTGACACTTCCTTCAGATTTATTCCTGTTCATGCTCAGGCATAAAACGTCTAATAATACTATCTACTCCATCTTTACATAAATGTGGGTCATCCAAAAACTAATGTCTTAAGTCAAAGAAGATTTTTTTTTGTTGATAGGAAAAAATAGGTGGCAAATATTTAGCAACAATAAAGTTTGCATAATCAGCATACCAAGGATTTTCATGAGAGGAAGCATTAATAACAGCTAATTGCTCATCAGGAAAACTATCATTAACAGGAATAGGATCATCAATTATTTTTTCCATCCTAGAGAAATTACCGGCTACCAGATTCTCAGCTCCCATTCAATCAATAATACGCAGATCAAACTCTTGTAATAAGAGAACCCACCTAATCAACCTAGGCTTAGCATCTTTCTTATCCATAAGTTATTTAATAGCAGCATCATCATTATGAATAGTCCCTTTAGAATTAACATTATAAGGTCTAAACTTATCACAAGCAAAGACAACTGCTAAAAATTCTTTCTAAGTAGTAGCGTAATTTCTTTGGGCACTGTCTAAAATCTTACTAGCATAATGAATAACATAAAATTTCTTATAAATTCTTTGACCAAGAACAGCCCCTACGGCATAATCACTAGCATCACACATAATTTCTAATGGTAAATCCTATTCGGTGGTTGAACAATAGGTGCAGTTATCCAAGCTTTCTTAAGAATTTCAAAGGCATCTCTACAATCATCATAAAAAACAAAAGGAGCATCTGTTTGCAAAAGATTGGTAATAGGCCTAGAAATTTTAGAAAAGTCTTTAATGAATCTCTTATAGAAACCAGCATGGCCAAGGAAACTTCTTATACCTTTGATATCTCTCGAACATGGCATTTTCTCAATAGCGTCTACCTTAGCTTCATCAGCCACAATGCCTCTTTCAGAAATTTTATGTTCAAGGACTATACCTTCATTTACCATGAAGTGCCACTTCTCCCAGTTCAAGATAATGTTAGTTTCCTCACATCTTTGCAGAACTTTGTTAAAATGAAAACATCAGCAATTTTTCACAGAAAATAGAAAATATAGCAGTCATCCATCTTTGAAAGGTAGCAGGTGCACGGCATAAACCAAAAGGCATATGTCTATAAGCATAAGTTCTGAAAGGACAAGTAAAGGTGGTTTTCACTTGAACTTCAGGGTGAACATGTATTTGAGAAAAACTAGAATAACCCTCTTGAAAGCAAAAGTGTGTATGTTTAGTTAGTCTTTGTAGCATTTGATCAATAAAAGGCAAAGGATAGTGGTATTTTCTAGTAGCTTTATTTAATTTTTTGAAATCAATAACCATCCTATATCCAGTAACAACTCTTTGTTGGATAAGTTCATTTTTATCATTAGAAATATTAGTAATGCCACCTTTCTTGGGGACACAATGAACATGACTTACCCATCTACTATCTGCTATAGGATAGATTATACCTACTTCAAGGATCTTTAGTATTTAATTTCTTACCACTTCTTTCATTTTAGGATTCAAGCGATGTTGATGATCAACAACAGGTTTAGTATCGGGTTCCATATTAATTTTATGCGAACACATGGTTGGGCTAATTCCTTTGCGATCATGCAGAGTATAACCAATTGCAGCACAGTGTTTCCTGAGAACACTTAATAATCATTCTTTCTTGTGCACTGAAAGGTTAGAATTGAAAAATAACAAGATATACTTTCTTTTGATCCAAATAAGCTTATTTCAGTGTATCAGGTGAAATATCATGCATTACTTTTTGATAGAAAGAGAAAGGAATAGCACTTATACTAGCACCCATATCACAGAAACCATGATAGCAATGACCCCCAATCTTAACAGAAACGAGAGGCATGCCAACAACTTTAACATTTTTATCTTTTTCATCTTTATGCTGCTTAGCAATTCTAGAATCTTGCTCACAAAAATAAATAACATGCCCATTAGCATTTTCATCCACAAGATCTTTAACCATAGCAATATGAGATTCGGCTTTAATTCGTTCAGAATGTTTAGGTGTTTTATTATAACTTTTATTAACCATTGTTTTTGCAATAGAATATTCTTTAATCCTAACAGGAAAAGGAGGCTTTTCAATATAAGCAATAGGTACAACAGGATCTACAGTATAAGCATGTATTTCATTATTAGCAATAATGGGTTCCTTACAAATATCTTTGATGGGTTCATGATATTTAAATAATTTCTCCTTAAGCATATCAACATGTGCAACAAAAGATTTACAGAAATTGACAACTATCTCAGAATCAAGTCCATATTTTGCACTAACCTCTTGAAAAACATCAGTTTCAACAAAATACTTAACACAATCATATTCAAGATTTATACCTGACTCTTTACCGTTGCCGACTTCCCAATCTTTAGCATTATGTTTAATTCTTTCAATAAGATCCCATTTGAAATCAATTTATCTACTTGTAAAAGAACCAGCAGAAGAAGCATCAAGCATTTCCTTATCCAGAAGAGAAAGCCTAGCATAAAAATCACGAACAATAATATCTCGTGACAACCGATGATTGGGGCATTTGAGCATTAAGTCCTTAAGACTCCCCCAAGTTGGAGCGATAATTTCTCCATCATGAGGCCAAAAATTATAGATAAAATTCCATTCACGATGAACTAGATGCATAGGATAAAATTTATTATGGAACTCCAGTTTTAACCGATTCCAGTCCCATGAGTGCGGATTATCCAATAGCCCAAACCATGCCAATGCCTTTCCCTCCAAAGATAAATGGAATATCTTCTTCTTTATTTCATCCCCTGATAAACCTGCAAGCTTAAAGAATCCACATAGTTCTTCTATAACTAGCAAGTGCCTATCAGGATGAACCGTTCAATCTCCTCCATAACGGTTAGTTTGCAATTGTTCTAGGATACCAAGAGGAATTTCATAATAGACATTTTTAGTAGGTGGGGTTTCCTTCCTAACCACTTCAACACATGGAGAGGTCACCCCAAACAAGCCCCTCAAAGGATTATTTCCGTAGTAGCACACAAGAAGAAAAATCAGCATGTACGATAAAAGTTCCCTTACCAAATTCCACTTACCAAGAGCGCTACAATCCTTGGTAACGGCACCAGAAAAGAGTATTAATGACCTAAAAGTATAGGGGATCAATCATAGTCCTTTCAATAAGTAAGCGTGTCGAACCCAACGAGGAGCAGAAGGAATTGACAAGTAGCTTTCAGCAAGATTTCACTTCAAGTGTTGTGAGATCGTTTTGATGGATAGTTTGATAGGAAGATAATTCGTAACCAAGAAACAAGCAACAAAAGTAAATAGGTGCAGCAAGTGGCCCAATCCTTAATTGTGCTAAGGATAGGCGGAGGTATTTCTTATAGTGACGAAAACTCTCTTGAGGACACACGGAAATCTCACCAAGTTACTTTCACCATGATTCATTGAGTTAACGTTCACTGCCTTGATAAGTGTTGTGGAGTGGACTAGAGCTAAGGTACTGTCCTAACTTGAACAAATATGTACTTATGATTATATCCTCCATGCAAGAATTCCCAACTACAAGAGATGTAATTAAGATAAATCTAACCATAGAATTAAACAGTTGGATCCAAAACAGCCCCTCATGGAACAATCCATAAACTAGGGTTAGCATTTCTATCACTCCCGCAACCCATCATCTACAAACTATATCCACAATGCCTTCCCCTAGGCCCAAGGATGGTGAAGTGTCATGTAGTCGACATTCACATAACACCACTAGAGGAAGAACAACACAACATAATATCAAAACATTAAACGGGAATCAAGTTCACATGATTACTAGCAACAATCCTTCTGCCATGTTGTCAAGAACTAATGGAACTACTCACAACTCATCATATGAATTATGATCAGTGGGTATAAATATATGATTAACAATCTGAACATAAAAATCTTCCACCAATAAAACCTCTAAGCGTCAACTACAAGATGTAATCAACACCTACAAGCACTCCTAGGTACCAATCTGAGGTTTCATATAAAGATTGAACACAAAGGAAGAACTATGGTTTGGAGATGAGATGGTGCTTGTGAAGATGTTGATGAAGATGATGATCCCCACGATGAACATAGTGTTGGTGATGATGAAGGCTTTGATTTCCCCATCCCGGAGGGAAATCCCCCCCCCCCCCCCCCCCCCGCGCAGAATTGCTTCGCCGGAGAGCAAAAGTGCTCCGCCCAAGTTCCGCCTCGGAGATGGCGATGGAAAGTTCCAAACATTTTTTGTGATTTTTCTAGGGTAAATGTGAATTTATAGCAAAGGGGCATCAGGAGATGAGCTACCAGGGGCCCACACGGCCACATGGCATGCCCTGGGGGGTGGGCGCGCCACCAGGGTGTGTGGGGCCCTGGTTGGTCCCCTCTGGCCTATTCTGGCTCCATATTTCTTCATATATTCCAAAATAATTCTAGAAAAATCCATGAGAATTGCCTTTTCTTCTGTTCTTTTTAGGTCCAGATTTCCAGTTGTCCGGTAGTTCCCCTCTGTTTGTATTCCTTGCATTTCAAGAGAACAAAGGCATTAGAATTGCATCATATTTTGAAATATATCATTGAAATAGGATAAATTATAGTAGCAAATAATGATGGAAAATGGACGTATCACTATCTCTATAGCTACTATATAAAAAAATGCAATACATAAAATTTGACACGCAGGTCATAAAAGTAACAATCATATGGCTCCAGCCATCATGTCGTACCATGACACACATGTCATGTTAATTAATTACAACATATAGACATCTCATACATAATCTCATTAATATGACGAAGGCTATACCACATCTCATGCAACCTGCAAAACAAAGTTAGATGCCTCTTATCGGTTTACGCAAAATTTTATTTTACGTGTCTTCTTGGTTTCAAAACAAACCGTCGCTACCTACATTCATCATCAAGTCTGATTATTCAAGTTGCTAGATTAACTTTGCGGGGTGTATGAAACAAGAGACTGAATTAAAAATATATATCCACCTTGCTAAACTTCATCATACACGTGACCCCCATGTAGATCACATCTCCATGCCCTCTAGTTTATGAAAATTGAACTTCCTTGACTAAAGTGGAACCCAAAGAACTGAGATGGCACATCATTTATCTAACAACTAGCATACTCTGAGCATCATAGAACTTTCACAAATAGCCAAAACTTTGTAACAAAATTCCACCATGCCGCCAAGAATTGAAAAGACGCAAATTCAAGGGAAGCAACATTGAACATCAGGAAAAAGATTGAATCTACTAACAATAGATCTTATCGTCTATTCGCACAAAACTTTTGTCAAGCAATAGATCTCATCTACTTCTGAAAAATTAATGTGCAATACTGATGACCCACCAGTATAGGGGATCTATCATAGCCTTTTCGATTAGTAAGAGTGTCAAACCCAACGAGTAGTAGAAGGCATTGACAAGTAGTTTTCAGCAAGGTTTCACTATAAATGTTGTAAAGATAGTTGGATAGGTTGTTTGATAGCAAGATAATTTGTAAAAAGGTAAAAAGTAACAAAAGTAATAGAGTGCAGCAAGTGGACCATTCCTTATGTATGCTAAGCACAAGGCGGTTGTGTTTCTTATATGGACTAAAACACTCTTGAGGACACATGAGAATTTCGTTGAGTTGCTTTCACAAAGTTCCATTAAGTTATCATTCATTGTTTTGATAAGTGTTGTGTGGGTGGACCAGAGCTAAGGTATTGTTATTACTTGAACAAATACCTACTTATGATTATACCCTCCATGCAAGCATCCATAAATACAAGACAGGTAATTTAGATAAATCTAACCGTAGCAGTAAACATTAGGATCGAAAACAGTCCCTCGCGAAACAATCCATAAACTGGGGTTTAGGTTTCTATCATTCCCGCAACCCATCATCTACAAACTAATTCCACAATGTCTTTACCTAGGCCCAAAGATGGTGAAGTGTCATGTAGTTGACGTTCACTTAACACCACTAGAGGAAGAACAAGACAACATAACATCAAAACATTAAACGGTATACAACTTCACATGATTACTAGCAACAAGACTTCTCCCATGTCCTTAATAACTAAAGGATGTACTTGCAAGACATCATATGGATCATGATTAGTGGGTATAAATGTGTGATAAACAATCTAAACATAATAATCTTTCACCAATAAATCAATGGATGAACTAGGGTTGGAGATGAGATGGTACTGGTGAATATGTTGATGGAGATGATGATCCCAATGATGAACGGGGTGTTGTTGATGATGATGGCTTTAATTTCCCCCTCCCGAAGATATGTTTCACCGGCGGAATCCCTCCACCAAAGAGAAAAAGTCAATTGCCTTAGTTCTGCCTCGCAGACGGCGGCGAAAAGTCCTGAGAATTCTCTATGATTTTTCTAGGGTGAACTATAATTTATGACCAAAGGGCATCAGTAGAGGGGCCACCAGCCCCCCACGCGGCCAACCCTCATGGCCTGGACGTGACCCACGGGGCCAGGCTATGTGGGGCTCTGGTAGGTCCCCTCTGGCCCCTCTTTGGTCTCCGTTCTTCATATTTTCTTGAAATAATTCATTAAAATCACAGATGTTTCTGGAGCTCCAAAAAATTGCTTTTCTTCTGTTGTAGTTTAGGTCCAGAATTCCAGCTGTCCGGCAATTTCCCTCTCTGTGTTCACCTTGCATTTTAAGAGAGAAAAAACATTAGAATTGCGTCATAATGTGAAATATATCATTGAAATAGGATGAATTATAATACAAAATTGTGATGCAAAATGGACGTATAAGCTCCCCCAAGCTTAGACCGCGCTTGTCCCAAAGTGAATATCGAGCTCGGTAAACATGACCAACTGTTTATGGAGAGAGGTGTCAATAATAAAGAATATGGACATGAGAGCATCACATTTGGTAACATCAACATATACCATTAACAACAACCCTCTCTCATAAAACTTCTCACGAACAAGTAATGATCAATTAACATGTTAAGGTTTAACTAATAAATTCTCTTGAATCCAGCAAACTATGTTCTCAGTCATTGATGACTGTGATATACATTGGGTTTTCCGTGAAGAGGAACGGGTTATCGCAGCATAATGCGGGTAAGTATTTCCCTCAGATATGAAACCAAGGTTTATCGAACCAATAGGAATACCAATCCTAAACCGTCTTTAGCGGCTACACATAGAAGAACAAACAACTTGCACCCAACGCGGGCAAGAGGGTTGTCAATCCCCTTGATCTCGTTATTTGCAAGCAAATGAGGTGTGTAGATAATTGTAAATTGCAAAATAAAATAAAATACAAATAATGGCAACAAGGTAGCAATAGCGTTTGTGTATATATAAGTGAATAGACTCGTGGGCCGTAGTGTTCCCTAGTGGCATCTCTCATGGCAAAGGCATACGGTGGGTAAACAAATTACTGTTGGGCAATTGATAGAAAAGTGAATAATTATGCGATGTTCATGGCAATGATCATGTGTATATAGGCATCACGTCCATAAGCAAATAGGCCGACTCCTGCCTGCACCTATTACTATTACTTCACTTCAAGAGCGCTTCTATGCTTGCCTCTCTACGTATTATGTAAAAACAGAGTTATGCTTGGAGAACAATGACATGATGTAGACAAAGAATACTCAATTAATATGAATAAACCCCATCGTTTTATCCTTAGTAGCAGCAACACAGAGACTCATCTTGTCCCCTTCTGTCACTGGGATATAGAAACTCGCCAGGTTGAACCTACTACAACACACCACTCCCACTAAAGAAATATTAATCTAGTTGGCCAAACTATCTCAATAGATCAGAGAGCATTACGAAGCTATGATGATCATGCAAATAAGAATCATAATAATCAGAGGTGACTCAAATACTTTTCATGAATAATCTGAACATAAACTCACAATTCATCGGATCCCAACAAACACACCATACAAAGGGATTACATCGGATAGATCAAAGCGAAGATGCGATGAACATTGTATTGGAGATCATAAGAGAGAGAGATTGCCATCTAGGTACTGCCTACAGACCCGTAGGTCTGTGGAGAACTACTCACACATCATGGTGAGGGCAGCAAGGTTGATGTAGAGGCCCTCCGTGATTGATCTCCCATCTGGCAGAGTGCTGGAACGAGGTGTAGATGGCCTCCCATCGGAACAGAGACTTGCAGCGGCGAAAAAAGTGTTTCGGGAGCACTTCTAGGGTTTTTCTAATATATGCGAATTTATAGGCCAGAGAGGGGCATCGGAGGACACACGAGGGGGCCACAAGCCATCTGGCCACGCCCCCCAGGGGCGCGGCCTGTTGGCTTGTGCCTCCCTCGTGCCTCCTCTCGTCCACTTCCGATGCTTGCAGGGTTCATATTGTCCAGAAAAAAAATTATTAAAGTTTCATGGCATTTGGACTTCGTTTGCTAGGGCAAACCTGCAAAGCAAAAAACACGGAGAAAACAGCAACTGGCACTGGGCACTGGGTCAATAGGTTAGCGCTCAAAAAATATTATAAATTGGTAAACAAATGCCCAAATAGTATCCTAGAATGATAATATATCAGCATGGAACAATCAAAAATTATAGATACGTTGGAGACGTATCAGCATCCCCAAGCTTAATTCATGCTCGTTCTCGAGTAGGTAAATGATAAAAACAGAATTTTTGATTTGACATGCTATCCATTATGTAATCTTTTGTATGTATGCTCATTGAGAAATGAAGAATTAACAAACAACAACATAGTAATATTTATAAGTATAAGCAATACAATTATTGATTTTCAAAGTATACGATCCTAAAAGAATGTTTACCCCCATTCATCATGTTATATTAGCAAGGCATGACTCCGTATTCACCACATAAATACAAATGTTAAGCACCACGGTGTCCAAGTCAGGCAATTGGATCATACTTTTTCAATATTCAACTTTTTATTCTTTACGCAATACATGAGCGTGAACCATTGGACATATCATTTAGGTGGAATAGAATATGGTGGTAGGTATCAAAGGGGAAAAAAGTGGAGAAGATAGTCTCACATCAACTAGGCGTACCAACGAGCTATGGAGATGCTCATCGATAGATGTCAATGCGAGGAGTAGGGATTGCCGTGCAAATGATGCACTAGAGCTACAAGTGTGTGAAAGCTCAACTGAAGCTAAGTGGGGTGTGCATCCAACTTGCTTGCTCATGAAGACCTAGGGCGTTTGAGGAAGCCCGTCATTGGAATATACAAGCCAAGTTTATTTTGACAAGGTAATTCCCACTAGCATATGGAAGTGACGGCATAGGAGACACTCGATATGAAGATCATGGTGCCACTTTGAGGAACAAGTGTGGTAAAGGATAGTAGCAAAGTCCCTTCCCTCTTTTTCTCTCATTTTTTTTATATGGTGGGCTTTTCTCTTTTTTTTTGCCTCCCCCATAATATTTTTTTACATGGTGGGCTCATTTGGCCTCCCCCATTTTATTTTATTTTTCTTCCGGAGTCTCATCCCGACTTGTGGGGGAATCATAGTCTCCATCATCCTTTCCTCACAGGTACAATGCTCTAATAAGGATGATCATCACACTTTTATTTACTTACAACTCAATATGGAGAACTGATAGGAAGATATGACTCTCTGTGAATGCCTCTAGCAGTGTACTAGGATGTGCAATGATGTAGCGTGACAAGTACCAAAAATATGATATACGGTGGCTTCGCCACAAATACTACGTCAGCTCTATATGATCATGCAAAGCAATATGACAATGAACGAACTAGTCATGTGGAGTGACGATGGAATTTGCATGGCAATATATCTCGGAATGGCTATGGAAATGCCATAATAGGTAGGTACGGTGGCTGTTTTGAGGAAGATATAATGAGGCTTATGTGCAATAGAGCATATCATGTCACGGGGTTTGGATGCACCGGCGAAAGTTGAACCAATTCTCGAGGTGAGAATGGGCTATGCACGGTACCGAAGAGGCTAGCAAATATGAGAAGGTGGAGATGCGTATGTCCATGGTGTCACATTAGTCATAAAGAACTCATATACTTATAGCAGAGTTTTATTAGTTTTATCACACATCAAAGTACAACTCGCATGCCCCGAGGGAGGAGGTTGGTAGGAGTTAACCGCCACGCGCCCCCGACTCGAAACAACACTAGGATTTTAACGAGGAATAGAAATGCTCACACATCATCACCATGCCTCTTTAATTTTTAGATTAACAACAAGTTAACACCCCTTAATCTCGACACTTATATGAATCAATAATTATGGACTCACACCTTTTTCATATTACCACATCAATGTCATTAACTCACAATTTCTCTATATGTGCTACATGATGATTTTGATTATCGTTCATTGAATACCTATTATTTTTGGACTAGTCTTATGACCCATGCAAATTACCGTCACTATTTATTCAGCTCTCATACAAATATAAGTGAAGAACGAGAGCATATTATTTCTATAAAATCTACATGCCACCATGCTCGAAAAGATATAAGTGAAGTACTAGAGCAACTGCCAAGCTCAAAAGATATAAGTGAAGCACATAGAGTATTCTAGCAAATTGTAATGAAGGTGAGTCTCTATCTCTAATAGGTGTGTCCAGCAAATGATGATTGTGACAAACAGAAAGTAAAAGCAAACAAAAGCAAACGACACTCCAAGCAAAACACATATCATGTGATGAAAAAAAATGTAGCTCCAAGTGACATACCGATGGTTTGAGACGAAAGAGGGGACGCCTTCCGGGGCATCCCCAAGCTTAGATTGTTGAAACTTCCTTAGAATAATACTTGGGGTTCCTTGGGCATCCCCAAGCTTAGGCTCTTGCTACTCCTTATTCCATGGTCCATCGGGATCACACGCAAAACTTGAAAACTTCAATCACACAAAACTCAACAAAACTTCGTGAGATCCGTTAGTATAAGAAACATATTGCATACTTTAGGTACTGTTGTAAATTGATTCTTAATTCATAATTGCATAATAGGTACGGTATTCTAACTCCTCCATGGCTTATACCACCCGATATAATCCATAGCATAATCAAAACAAGCAAACTATGCAAGCAAAACAGAATCTGTTTAAAACAGAATAGTCTGTAGCAATCTGTAAAGATGCCATACTTCTGTAACTCTAAAAATTCTGAAACATTCGGACAACGTGGATAATTTGTACAGAAATACTGTGTAAAAATTTCAAGAATTTATCATGCTCCAGCAGATGACAAAAAATTCTGCACTGGAGGCGAAAGTTTCTGTTTTTGCACAGCATCAATCAGACTCATCAAATAAGTTATCCCAAAGGCTTTACCTGGCACAAACACTAATTAAAACATAAAAACATAATTATTACAGAGGCAACAATCATGTTATCACAGAATAACATAAATTATTGGGTTGTCTCCCAACAAGCTCTTTCTTTATAGCCATTAAGATAGGCTTGAGATTTCAATGTGCTCACATAATAGACAAGAATTGAAACACAAAGAGAGCATCATAAAGCATGTGAAAAACACATCTAAGTCTAACATACTTCCTATGCATGGGCGTTTTATAGGAAAACAAATTCTCAAGACAAGTGGAATGAAGCATATGCAAATAGGAAGAATGAAGCATTAATAATTTCAACACAAAGAGAGGTAATTGAGAAACATGTAAATTCCTATAACCATATGTGCCTCTCTCATAATAATTACATGTAGGATCATAATCAAACAGAACAATATAACTATCATGTAAAATATTCTCTCCATGATCCACATGCACAAAAGTTTTACAATCTACCAAGATAGTGGGATTAACATCAACTAAAGTCATGACCTCTCCAAACCCACTTTTAGTAGCATCACAAATATCATTATCAATAGTAAATTCCTCATGATGCTCAGAATTATCAAGATCAAAAGAATTATCATGATCATCACCCCAATCATGATCATTAGCATAATTGACATTCATAGAATTTATACTAGGAAAATTGCAATCATGCTTTTCACTCAAGGAAATATCAAGCAAGACCTCATAAATATAATCTAGTGCACTCTCACTAGCAATTGGTTCAACATAATAGGGTCTTTTGAAAAGATTAGCAAGTGGATGAGGAACCATTTATCTCATACTTTTGCTTTTACTTTCTGTTTTTGTGTGACAAAGATAAAGATAACATAACTAGGCAAGCAAGCAAATAGAAATATTTTTGTATTTTTGATTTTTATGAGACAAACTAAATATAACAGCAAATAAAAATAAGAACAATTGAATGAAAATTTGTGCGAATTTACTTGATAGTTGGTGATGGTATTCCCCGGCAACAGCGCCAGAAATCCTTCCTGATGACTGTGATTTGCGTTGGGTTTTCCGTGAAGAGGAACGCGTTATCGCAGCACAATGCGGGTAAGTATTTCCCTTAGTTATGAAACCAAGGTTTATCGAACCAATAGGAATACCAATCCTCAACCGTCTTCAGCGGCTGCACACAAAAGAACAAACAACTTGCACCCAACGCGGGCAAGAGGGTTGTCAATCCCCTTGATCTCGTTATTTGCAAGTAAATGAGGTGTGTAGATAATTGTAGATAATTGTAAATTGCAAAATAAAATAAAATACAAATAATGGCAGCAAGGTAGCAATAGCGTTTGTGAATATACAAGTGAATAGACCCCGGGGCCGTATTGTTCCCTAGTGGCATCTCTCATGGCAAAGGCATACGGTGGGTAAACAAATTACTGTTGGGCAATTGATAGAAAAGCGAATAATTATACGATGTCCACGGCAATTATCATGTGTATATAGCAATCACGTCCATAAGCAAATACGCCGACTCCTGCCTGCACCTATTACTATTACTCCACTTCAAGAGCGCTTCTATGCTTGCCTCTCTACGTATTAAGTAAAAACAGAGTAATGCTTGGAGAACAATGACATGATGTAGACAAAGAATACTCAATCAATATGAATAAACCCCATCGTTTTATCTTTAGTAGCAGCAACACAAAGACGCATCTTGTCCCCTTCTGTCACTGGGATATAGAAACTTGCCAGGTTGAAACTACTACAACGCACCACTCCCACTGAAGAAATATTAATCTAGTTGGCCAAACTATCTCAATAGATCGGAGAGCATTACGAAGCTATGATGATCATGCAAATAAGATTCATAATAATCAGAGGTGACTCAAATACTTTTCATGAATAATCTGAGCATAAATTCACAATTCATTGGATCCCAACAAAGACACCATACAAAGGGATTACATCGGATAGATCAATGCGAAGATGCGATGAACATTGTATTGAAGATCATAAGAGAGAAAGATTGCCAACTAGGTACTGCCTACGGACCCGTAGGTCTGTGGTGAACTACTCACACATCATGGTCAGGGCAGCAAGGTTGATGTAGAGGCCCTCCGTGATTGATCTCCCCTCCGGCAGAGTGCCGGAACGAAGGTATAGATGGCCTCCCATCGGAACAGAGACTTGCGGCGGAAGAAAAAGTGTTTCGGGAGTGCTTTTAGGGTTTTTGAAATATATGTGAATTTATAGACCAGAGAGGGGCATCGGAGGACACACGAGGGGGCCACAAGCCATCTGGCCGCGCCACCCCAGGGGCGTGGCCTGTTAGCTTGTGCCTCCCTCGTGGCTCCTCTCGTCCACTTTGGATGCTTGCAGGGCTTCATATTGTCTAGAAAAAAATATTAAAGTTTCGTGGCATGTGGACTTCGTTTGGTAGGGCAAACCTGCAAAGCAAAAAACACGCAGAAAACAGCAACTGACACTGGGCACTGGATTAATAGGTTAGTGCTATGCCCAAAAAGTATCCTAGAATGATAATATATCAGCATGGAACAATCAAAAATTATAGATACGTTGGAGACGTATGAGTCATCAGACAATTACAATTCATCCTTATTTTTGCAGAAGAGTCTATGCAAGAGCTTTGGTTTTGCAAACCTCACATGCTCAACTATCATTTAGTCTTTATATGATTGCTGGCACTTAGGAGCATATTTTTAGAATAAACATCCTCCATTGGGCACAAAGGAAGATAGAGGTTTAGCAATGCTTAACGTTCCAACTTACTGATCTCGGGGATAATGTCAACAATAATGAATCATGATCGTATATATTGAACTGGAAATGTGTGCCTGGATCTTTCCCCAACATACAATGTTTGCCAGGTGGAGAATAAACGAGGTTGGAATGAGATATGTTGACTCAACATAAAAATTAAAAGATAGGCCCTTCGCAGAGGGAAGCAGAGGTTGCATGCACTTTTGAGTTAGGTGTCTGAATATTTAATGAAAAGGAACATGACTTTAGTATTGCCCCTTGTGATGGTATTCATACTATTTTTTTCTCTTCTTTTATTCTTTTATTTTCTTCTTTCTATCCCACCACAAGTTCATACAAAGCTTATTTCCCTTCCAATAAAAGTTCACACATATTTAAGGACAATTTTTATTGTCTGCACCGATGACAGCTTACTTGAAGGGCCATACTCAACCCGTAGGTAGGTATAGTGGACACTTGTGATAGAAACTTGGATCAAAGGTTTTGGATGCACGGGCAGTATTTCTGCTTAGTGTGGATGTATTTGCTAGCAAAGATTATAAGCAAACAATGTGATGTTGGAGGATCCATGAAAATATAACTTCTATGCAAATATACACAAACATAACCATTACATAGTCTTCCTTGTCCAGCATCAACTATTTGAACAAGTTTGAAAATATTCATTGAGAGTTCACAATCATAAAAGATGTCCAAGATAGTGTATTTGCATGTGAGGTTTCTCTTCCTTGCACTACGCTTTCATGAATTGTTCAAATGACCAATGATATGTTTGCTAAACTTGAATAGATTTTATTTCCTAGACCCAATATAAAGCCACTACTTCCCACAATATCAGCATATGAGATTGATTTGCAATGCTAGAGTACATAATAGCAAAAAAGCAAACAAAATACTCATACTATTCTTCATTATAGATACCCGCACCAATGGATACAATGATAACACTAATTGAACAATAGAACACATTGCAAACTATCTCACACTATAACTTTCCTAAACCATGATATAACTAAGGATCGAGCTAATAGATAATAATTATAGTGATAAAGGTGGGAATACCATACCGGGGCACCTCCCCCAAGTTTGTAACAAGCCAAGGGGACTGCACTTACCCATGTGGTCATGCATGTTTCTTTGGTGAAGATGATGACGGTGATGGCGCACGCTTGTCATTTGTATTCCAAGGAATGGGTTCTCCCTCCACAAAAGAAGAAGTAGTGTCCAAGGTCCTATAATTTGCAGCTAAACCAATCATCTTGAACTTGGTTTCATACTAACAGTTTTGATTTTGGAGATCATTGATTTGTGCTTGAAGATCCTCAACTTTCACGTTGAGGCGGTCAATTGCCTCCCACCTATTTGTCCTCTCCCACTTGTGCTCATGGATGAATTCTGTGATCATGGTGTGATTTGCATCTAGCCCACGCTCCACCATCTTCTGACACTTGAAGAGTTCTTGCTCTACCTCCTTCAGCCTGGCCTTCTCATCTCCCTCCTTTTTCGACGCTTTGATATCCTTGATGTGCAGCACCGCATCCCTATATTGCATGGTCCTGGGGGGCATCGTCACCGCGGGGAGATAGGGATTGATGACCTTCGCGAAGAATTGATCCTTGGAGGAGCTTGATGAAGACATAGCAATCTAGATCTCAAAACCCGTACCACATACCTATTCCATTTTAGGGTTCTCGAGTCTTCCTGAACGTTTTTTATGTACTCTTCCGGTGTAATTACTTGTATAACGTCCATATCTACCTCTAGGGGCGTACCGGCAATATAATTATTAATTATTTTCCTATTAACCACCCTTGGTTTATTACCTTCAGCGTTGTTAATCTTAATAGCTCCGGATCGGTAAATTTCTTTGATGATATACGGTCCTTCCCATTTGGAAAGAAGTTTGCCTGCAAAATGTCTAAAATGAGACTTGTACAAGAGTACTTTATCACCAATGTTAAATTCTTAGTTTTGAATTCTTTTATCATGCCATCTTGTAACTTTTTCTTTAAATAACTTGGCATTTTCATAAGCTTCAGTTCTCCACTCATCTAAAGAACTCATATCTAGTAATCTCTTTTCTCCAGCAAGTTTAAAATCATAATTAATTAAGTTCCTTAATAGCCAATAAGCTTTATGTTCTAACTCAAGAGGTAAATGACATGCTTTTCCATAAACTATTTTATAAGGTGACATCCCGATGGGATTATTATAAGTAGTTCTATAAGCCCACAATGCATCATCGAGTTTCTTAGACCAATTCTTTCTAGATTTATTAACAGTATTTTACAAGATTAATTTGATCTCTCTATTAGTCCATTCTACTTGCCCACTAGACTGAGGATGATAAGGTGATGCTAATCTATGGTTTACATCATATTTAGCCAAAACTTTTCTAAAAACACCATAAATATAATGTGAACCACCATCTGTCATAAGGTATCTAGGAACTCCAAACCTCGAAAAGATAACATCGTTAAGCATTTTAATAGAAGTTTTATGATTAGCACTTTTAGTTGGAATAGCGTCTACCCATTTAGTAACATAATCAATAGCAACTAGTATGTGAGTCTTACCATGAGAGGAAGGAAAAGGTCCCATATAATCAAAAGACTAGACATCAAAAGGTTCAATAACAAGTGAATAATTCATAGGCATTTCCTGACGTCTATGAATATTACCAACTCTTTTACATTCATCACCAGATAATATAAACTTATGAGCATCCTTAAAGAGAGTAGGCCAATAGAAATCGGATTGTAATACCTTGTGTACAGTTCCGTCTCTAGCATGGTGTCCTCCATATGGACTGGAGTGACACTTCCTTAAGATTTATTCATGTTCATGCTCAGGCATATAACATCTAATAATACCATCTACTCCATCTTTATATAAATGTGGGTCATCCGAAAAGTAATGTCTTAAGTCAAAGATGATTTTTTTTCTTTTGTTGATAGGTAAAATTAGGTGGCAAATATTTAGCAACAATAAAGTTTTTATAATCAGCATATCAAGGATTTTCATGAGAGAAACCATTAATAATCAGCATATCAAGGTTTTCATCAGGAAAACTATCATTAACAGGAATAGGATCATCAATTATGTTTTCCATCCTAGATAAATTATCGGCTACCAGATTCGCAGCTCCCATTCTATCAACAATACACAGATCAAACTCTTGTAATAAAAGAACCCACCTAATCAACCTAGGCTTAGCATCTTTCTTATCCATAAGATATTTAGTAGCAGCATGATCAGTATGAATAGTACCTTTAGAATCAACACTATAAGGTCGAAACTTATCACAAGCAAAGACAACTGCTAAAATTTCTTTCTCATTAGTAGCATAATTTCTTTGGGCACTGTCTAAATCTTACTAGCATAATGAATAACATAAAATTTATTATCAATTCTTTGACCAAGAACAGCCCCTACGGCATAATCACTAGCATCACACATAATTTCTAATGGTAAATCCTATTCGGTGGTTGAACAATAGGTGCAGTTATCAAAGCTTTCTTAAGAATTTCAAAGGCATCTCTACAATCATCATAAAAAACAAAAGGAACATCTGTATGCAAAAGATTGGTAAGAGGCCTAGAAATTTTAGAAATGTCCTTAATGAATCTCCTATAGAAACCAGCATGGCCAAGGAAACTTCGACATGGCATTTTCTCAATAGCGTCTACCTTAGCTTTATCAGCCTCAATGCCTCTTTCAGAAATTTTATGTCCAAGGACTATGCCTTCATTTACCATGAAGTGCCACTTCTCACAGTTCAAGATAAGGTTAGTTTCCTCACGTATCTGTAGAACTTTGTTAAAATGAAAACATCAACAATTTTTCACAGAAATCAGAAAATATAGTAGTCATCCATCTTTGAAAGGTAGCAGGTGCATGGCATAAACCAAAAGGCATAAGTCTATAAGCATAAGTTCTGAAAGGACAAGTAAAGGTGGTTTTCTCTTGATCGTCAGGGTGAACAGGTGTTTGAGAAAAACCAGAATAACCCTCTTGAAAGCAAAAGTGTGCACGTTTAGAGAGTCTTTCTAGCATTTGATCAATAAAAGGCAAAGGATACTGGTCTTTTCTAGTAGCTTCATTTAATTTTTTGAAATCAATAACCATCCTATATCCAGTAAATACTCTTTGTGGGATTAGTTCATTTTTATCATTAGGAATAATAGTAATGCCACCTTTCTTAGGGACACAATGAACATTACATACCCATCTACTATCAGCTATAGGATAGATTAGACCTGCTTCAAGGAGCTTTAGTATTTAATTTCTTACCACTTCTTTCATTTTAGGATTCAAGTGACGTTGATGATCAACAACAGGTTTAGTATATAGTTCCATATTAATTTTATACGAACACATGGTTGGGCTAATTCCTTTGAGATCATTCAGAGTATAACCAATTGCAGCACAGTGTTTCCTGAGAACACTTAATAATCATTCTTCCTCATGCACCGAAGGGTTAGAATTGATAATAACATGATATAATTTCTTTTTATCCAAATAAGCATATTTCAGTGTATTAGAAAGTGTTTTGAGTTCGAACACAGGATCACCTTTAGGAGGCATAGCCTCTCCCAAACTTTCTATAGGCAAATTATGTCTCACTATTGGTTCTTGCCTAAAGAAGATATCATCTATGTCTTTTCTTTCAATCATATTTGTTTCATTTTCATGCTCTAACAAATATTGCTCCAAAGGATCAGTAGGAGGTACAGCTATGGAAGCAAGACTAAGAATTAAATCCTCCTGAGGCTGATCTTTATCATGTTGTTGTTTAGTGAACTTAGAAAAATTAAATTCATGAGATTCTCCACCAAACTTAACAGTAACTTTTACTTTCTCACAATCTATAACAGGACAAGTGGTGTTTGTGAAGAGTCTACCAAAAATTATGGGGCAAAAGTTATCTTGAGGAGTTCCAAGTAATAAAAAATCAGTAGGATACTTAATCTTACCATAAAGAAATTCAACATCCTTTACAATCCCTATGGGTGAAATGGTAGCCCTATTTGCAAGTTTAATAGTAACATACATCTCTTCTATCTCACAACGTGAAATATCATGCATAACTTCTTGATAGAGAGAAAAGGGAATAACACTTATACTAGCACCCATGTCACATAAACCATGATAACAATGGTCACCAATGTTAACAGAAATAACACGCATGCCAACAACCTTAGCGGATACATCATCCCTAACAATATTACAAGCTTGCTCACAAAATTGAATAACATGCCCTTCAACATTTTCAGCTACAAGATCTTTTGCCATCGCTATTTTAGGTTGAACTTTAATTTGTTAAGAATGTTTAGGTGCTCTAATATGACTTTTATTAACCATTGTTGTCACCATAGAGTGTTCCTTAATACTAATAGGAAAAGATGGTTTCGCAATATAAGCAGTAGGTAAGGCATGATTAACAGTGTGAACTTGTAATTCCCTGTTAGCAATGATAGTTTCTTTACAAGCATCTTTAATGGGTTCATGATATTTAAACATTTTCTCCTTAGGGAGATCAACAAGGGTAGCAAAAGATTTCAGAAGTTGACAACTATTTTAAAATCAAGTCCATATTTAGCACTAAGCTCCTTAAAAACATTAGTTTCAACAAAAGACATAACGCAATCATACTCAAGTTTTATACCAGATTCCTTACCTTTGTCGATCCCCCATTCTTCAGCATGGTGTTGAATTCTTTCAATGTGATCCTATTTATAATCAATATGTTTGCTTGTGAAAGAACCAACAGAAGAAGCATCAAGCATTTCTTTATCGCAAAAAGAAAGTCTTGCATAAAAAATATTAACAGTAATATCTTTAGAGAGCTCATGATTGGGGCATTTGAGCATTAATGACTTAAGCCTCCCCCAAGCTTGAGCGATACTTTCTCCGTCACGAGGCCAAAAATTATAGATATAATTCCGATCACGATGAATCAAGTGCATGGGATAAATGAAAAGCAGATTTCAGCTGCTTCCATTCCCATGAGTACGGATTATCCAATCGCCTAAACCATGCCAATGCATTTCCCTCTAAAGATAAAGGGAATATCTTCCTTTCAACTTCTCTCCTTGGAAACCTGAAAGCTTACATAGACCACATAATTCTTTTATTACGAGGAAGTGCATATCAGGATGAATTGTTCCATCTCCTCCATAATGGTTAGCTCTTACTTGATCAAGGTTGCCAAGAGGTATTTGATAATAAATATTTCTAGTAGGTGAGGGTTCTCTCCTAACCACTTGTGCAGTTGGGGAGGCCCCTCCAAGCAAGTTTCTAAAAGCAAGGTTTTCCATAATGAAGCAAAAGAGCAAATGAGAATAAAAAACAGCAAGTACGGCACCAGAACAGAGTCTTGATGACCCACAATTATAGGGGATATATCGTAGTCTTTTCGATAAGTAAGAGTGTCAACCCAAACGAGGACCAAAAGGAATTGACAAGTAGTTTTCAGCAAGGTTTCACTTTAAATGCTGTAAAGATAGTTTGATAGGTTGTTTGATAGCAAGATAATTTTTAAAAAGCAAATAGTAACAAAAGAAATAGAGTGCAGTAGGTGGCCCAATCCTAATGTGCTAAGGAAAAGCCGGTTGTGTTTCTTATAAGGACTAAAATGTTCTTGAGGACACACGGGAATTTCATCAAGTTGCTTTCACCAAGTTTCATTAAGTTACCGTTCATTGTTTTGATAAGTGTTGTGTGGGTGGACCGAAGATTAGGTACTGTTCTTACTTGAACAAATACCTACTTGTGATTAAACCCTGCATGCAAGCATCCACAAATACAAGAGAAGTAATTAAGATAAATGTAACCATAGCATTAAACATTCAGATCCAAAACAGCCCCTCACGAAACAATTCATAAACTGGGGTTTAGGTTTCTATCACTCCCGCAACCCATTATCTACAAACTAATTCCACAATTTCTTCCCCTAGGCCCAAAGATGGTGAAGTTTCATGTAGTCGACATTCACATAACACCACTAGAGGAAGAACAACACAACATAGCATCAAAACATTAAACAGTATTCAACTTGACATGATTACTAGCTACGAGACTTCTGCCAAGTCCTCAAGAGCTAAAGGATCTACTCGCAAGACATCATATGGATCATGAATAGTGGGTATACATATGTGATAAACAATCTGAACGTAACCAAAATTCACCAATAAATCTCCTAAGCATGAACTACGAGGTGTAATCAACACACAAAAGTACTCCCAACAATCAATCTGAGGTTTGATACAAAGATTGAAAAGATGGATGAACTAGGGTTGGAGATGAGATGGTGCTGGTGAAGATGATGATGCCAATGATGACTGGAGTGTTGGTGATGACGGTGGCTTCAATTTTCCCCTCCCGGGGCGAAGTTTCCCCGGCAAAATCGCTCCGCCAGAGAGCAAAAGTGCCCCACCTCAGTTCTGCCTCGCAGACGGCGGCAGAAAGTCCCGAGAATTTTCTATGAGATTTTCTAGGGTAAACTAGAATTTATGGCCAAAGGGCATAGGGAGAGGAGCCACCAGGCATCCATGCGGCTACCCCACGCGGCCAGGTGGTGACCCTTATGGCCAAGGGGCTTTGGGCCCTGGTGGGTCCCTTGTGTCCCCCCTTGGTCTCCCTTCTTTATATTTTCTGGAAATAATTTAGCAAAATGCCCGGTATTTTTGGAGATCCAAAAAATTGCTTTTTCTTTGTAAATTAGGTCCAGATTTTGAATTGTCTGGCAATTTCCCTCTCTGTGTTTACCTTGCAGTTTAAGAGATAAAAGGCATGATAATTGGATCATAATATGAAATATATCAGTGAAATAGGATGAATAATAATAGGAAACAGTGATGGAAAATGGACGTATCAAATACCCACACATCTCCATATGTTCTAAATCATAACCTGCATCTACTCATAGAACCGCTCTGATACCACTGTTGGGAAACGTATTAGGAAAAAAATCAACCCACGAATCAAGTCCCAAGATCACTATGAAGATAGATACAAGGTTACATCCGATCGTTACCAACTATGAGTTGCAGCGAAAGAAGAGTTGGTGAAGATCACATTCTTGAAGTCCCACGAACAGTTCCCTCGAACAAGAATTGAACGGATGGTCCCTATGGATTGCACATGTATGAAACGAGTGATCCAGCAGCGGTTCGCCATCCAGAGCTCGATGATGTCGGAGTAGAAGAAGAGGAAGGAGCAGCCCTTCGGGGAGGAACAACTTTGGTCTTGAACGAGACATGGGGGGGGGGGCGATTCTTCATGTAGAAACTTGTGTGCAATAGGGGGCGCCCCCTTGGGTATTTATAGGTGGAGGGGAGGGCAGCCGGCTTGGAGGACACTACTAGGAAAAGGGCTATAGCTAATATGGACATTAATGGCGCACCACATATGTGGTGCGCCACTGCTATATAGCAGTGGCGCACCATGTGTAGGTACGCCATTAGTGTCCATATCAGTAATGGCGCACCACACCAACGGTGCGCCACTACTAACAATTTTTTTTCCAAAACTAGTAATGGCGCACCAGTGTCTAGTGCGCCATTACTAGTTTTAACTAGTAATGGCGCACCACACACTCTGTGCGCCACTACTGACAATTTTTTTTTACTTTTTTTTTCAAAACTAGTAATGGCGCACCAGGGTATAGTGCGCCATTAGTAGTTCAAACTAGTAATGGCGCACCCCAACCACGGTGCGCCACTACTAACAATTATTATTTTTATATTTTTATGCAAAACTACTAATGGCGCACCACATGAAAGGTTCGCCATTAGTAACTAGGATTACTAATGGCGCATTTTAAGGTGGTGCGCCATTGGTAACCTGAGAGCAGCTAGATATTTTGGACAGCCACCTACCACACTCACTTTCCCCACTTCATTCTCTCCACCTCCTCCTCCAAGCTTGTCTCGGGTGCCTCCTCCTCCTCACCTCATTTGCACCATAGATTCACCCAAATTAAGTGGTTAAATTTCCTTTTTTTGATAGGTAAGTATGGGGAAAGCTTTCTGTATGTTGTAGATCTACTTTTTTCTCCCTCCAACAACGTGCACATGCACTTTTTATGGCCTAGTTCTACGTATGTTTGTGGTGTTGCATATGTTTGTGGTGTTGCATATGTTTGTGTTTGCAGGTACCGGTATTTGAAATGCGATAGTTGCCAATATTTTGCCGGAATGTTGATTCATTTCCGTTTCGGCGAGAATTTGGCACTATGCATTCTTTTTGGTCCTATTTTTAGGCAAAGTCATGCCAAATTTTTTTTTGGTTCTAAAATATCGTTTTGCTCTACCCCGCAGGCGACCATGGTCCGCACGATGACCGAAGGCATCGTGAATAGGTTTTTGAGCTCCGCGAAGGCCGAGATGCTTCAAAAGAACGAGACGGAGATAAGATGTCCGTGTCGAAGATGCAAGCTGAAGAGCCTTATGGACCCGGATTCTGTACAGGTGCGGGACCACCTGCTCTTGCGTGGTTTCATGGATGGCTATCGGTGGCAAGGTGATGAAGATGATTATGAAGTCGTCCATGGGGGCCGGGCAAGAAATGAGGAAGGGCAGCAAGACAACCGCGGCGAGGGCGGGCGAGAAGACGAAGAATCTCCAGGACATGATCACGAAGTAGATGCAGTAGTACACAGTCATCATGTAGAAGATGCCGGACATGATGATGAGGAAGATGCCGGAGCAGACGAAGGGCATGATCATGAAGATGCCGGAGCAGACGACGATGGACCATCGATGGGCTGGGTGCAGGACCCTCATATTCAAGAGCTGCTTCTCAAGCAGACGGATAACGCAAGAGCTGCCGCCCGAGAGAAAGCCAAAATGGATCAGCTGGAGATAGACGCAGTTACTCCATTGTATGAAGGATGCAGGCCCGAGGATACCCGCCTGAAAGTAACGCTCATGGCTCTGCAGATGAAGGTAAAACACAAAATGACTGACGCATGCTTCGACGAGAACATGTCATTCTGGCACGAACGTCTTCCCAAGGGGAACAAGTGCCCGACCAGTTTCGAGGAGGCGAAGAAAATCGTGTGTCCTCTGGATTTACCGCACGTGAAATACCATGTGTGCATGAACAATTGCATCATTTATCGGGACGAGCACGCGGAGTCTACCATATGTCCGGTGTGCGGCGTCACTCGATACAAGAAGAGGAAGAAAGCTCCTCGAAAAGTGGTGTGGTACTTTCCGATCACTCCTCGTCTGCAGCGGTATTTCCCGGACCCTAAGGTAGCAAAGCTCCTGCGTTGGCACGCGGATAGGGAGGAGAAGAAGCGAGAAGATGACGGAAATGATCCGGAGATAAATAAAAAAGACAAGATGCTGAGTCACCCTAAGGATGCGAGCCAGTGGCAAGCGTTGAACTTCGAACACCCAGAATTTGGGGACGATCCAAGGAACATCGTGCTGGGCGCGAGCACCGATGGAGTCAATCCGTTTGGCAGCTAGAGAAGCACACATAGCACCTGGCCTATGTTTGTGTGGATGTACAACCTTCCCCCCTGGTTGTGCATGAAGAGGAAGTACATTCACATGAGTATGCTAATTGAAGGGCCGAAACAACCAGGGAACGACATCAATCTGTATCTGGGGCTGCTGAAAGAGGAGCTAGACACGCTGTGGAAAACGCCAGCCAATACGTGGGACGCCGTAGGGAAAGAATATTTCCCTATGACAGCCGCACTGCTTACGACGGTGCATGACTATCTCGGTTACGGATATGTCGCAGGGCAGGTGGTCCACGGATTTTCTGGATGCGTCAGGTGCATGGATGACACAACGTATCGCCAGCTAGATAGAGGTCCCGGGTCTTCGAAAACTGTGTTCATGGGACATCGAAGGTGGCTTCGCGACGATGACTCATGGAGAAAACGCAAGGATCTGTTCGACGGTGAAACCGAACCCCGAAGACGCCCCCGTACGAGGAGCGGCGAGGAAATAGCCGAGCTGTTGAAAAATTGGAAAGAGTGCCCACCGCCGGGAAAGACGCCAGAGCCGGGAAAGAAGCGAAAGGCGCCAGAGCCGCTGCTGAAGGTATGGAAAACAAGGTCTGTTTTCTGGGACTTGCCGTACAGGAAGATCCTCCGTGTGCCTCACAGCCTTGATGTCATGCATATCACGAAGAACGTGTGCGAGAGTCTGCTTGGTACCCTGCTCAACATGCCAGAGAGGACCAAAGATGGGCCGAAAGCAAGGGCAGACTTGAAATCAATGGGCATCAGGGAGGAGCTTCACGCTAATGATGATGATGATGATGATGATGATGATGAGGCGAAGGACACGGAAAGTCGTCGCAAAGGCAAAAAGGCCAAGAAGATCGGAAATGACTTCCCTCCCGCGTGCTTCACTCTAAGTCAGGAGGAGATCGAGCAGTTTTTCACCTGCCTCGTAGGAGTAAAACTTCGTTACGGTTACGCGAGGAAGATAAGCAGATACCTAGACTCAGCGAAGCAGAAGTTCAGCGGGATGAAGTCTCACGACTGTCACGTGCTGATGACGCAGATACTTCCAGTTGCCATCCGTGGGATCATGGACGCGCACGTCCGTGAAACGCTATTTGGCCTATGCAACTTTTTCGACGTCATCTCTCGAAAGTCGGTTGGCGTGAGGCAACTCAGAAGGCTACAGGAAGAGATCGTGGTGATACTATGCGAGCTTGAGATGTACTTCCCGCCCGCATTCTTCGACGTTATGGTGCATCTGCTGGTCCATATTGTGGAGGATATCATCCAACTCGGGCCGACGGTCCTGCACAACATGATGCCGTTCAAAAGGATGAATGGTGTCATCAAAGGATACGTTTGCAACATGTCACGTCCAGAGGGAAGCATAGCCAGGGGCTTTCTAACCGAAGAGTGCATCTCCTACTGCACGAATTATCTAGGCATCGAGAACCCCGTTGGTCTGCCCGTCAACAGGCACCTCGGCAGGCTCGCTGGATGGGGTCACCGCGAGGGTCGCCGCGAAATGCATGTCGACTTCGAGGGTCGACTCGCCGACTTTGAAAGAGCAAACCTAGTCGCGCTACAACACATAGACGTGGTCGATCCTTGGGTGGTAGAGCACACAACCTTTATTGAGAAGACGTACAATGACCGAGGCCAACAGAGGACGGACGGAGATATAATCAAAGAGCACAACTCATGTTTCACGCGTTGGTTCAAGGAGAAGCTTCTGTCGTACCCTTTACATGAGGATTCTTCCGCGGAAGAACAACTCATATTCGCCTTGTCACAGGGCGCCGAGCATAACCTGATGACGTATGAGGCGTACGATATCAACGGCTACACATTCTACACCGAGGGAAAGGACATGAAGAGCGATGGTTATCAGAACTCCGGGGTAACGATGGAATCCTACACCGGTAACGACAAGGACAGATACTACGGAAGGATCGAGGAGATCTGGGAGCTGAGCTACGCTGGAGAGAAGGTCCCGATGTTTCGTGTCAGCTGGGCCAAGAGCGTCCTAAAAGAAGACCGGTATTTCACCACCATGGTTATACCCGAAGCCAAATCCAAGACCGCGGGCGCAAACGTCACCGCGAAAAATGAGCCAGGGGTACTGGCTTCCCAAGTGGTCCAATGCTTCTTCATTACCGACCCGTCAAAGCCCAGTCGTGTTGTCGTGAGGAGCGGCAAAAGGAAGATGATCGGAATGGATGGAGTCGCCAATGAGCAAGACTTCGACAAGTACGGCGACCCGAAGATGGAACATGACGACGACGATGAAGTGCCATACACCACAAGAAGAAGCAGGACCACCCTACCTAAAGGACGTCCGTTCAAGAGAAGAACTCCATTTGTGAAAAAGAAGGGCAAGAAGATTGTGAAAAGATAGCTAGCTAAGATCGATTGTATTTAAATTGTAGTCTTCATTTCTCGATTGTATTTCGACATATATATGGAAATGATATTTCTTCTGTTCTAGTCCTCATAAATATTTATTTATGTTTATTCTGTTATTTATGTTTATTCTGGTATACCAATTTTTATTTGATGATATTTTTTGAACTCATGAATATTTTTAAATTTCATGGGCACGGCCATGCCCTCTTCCTCCTCTCCTCCCTCCCGGCCATGCCCTCTTCCTCTCTTCCTCCTCTCCTCCCTCTGCCTCTCTTCTACTCTCTTCCTCCTCTCCTCTTTATCTCAAATCTTAAATTATTACATGCAAGTAATAATTCAAAAAAAGAAAAAAATGTTAGTAATAGCGCACCAGGAGAAGGTGCGCCATTGCTATCACGATGTTTATGGTGCACCCCTAAGAGGTGCGCCATTGCTATAACGATGCTTATGGCGCACCCCTAAGAGGTGCGCCATTGATATACCTGTTTTTATGGCGCACCCCTAAGAGGTGCGCCATTGCTATCATTCTACCCTAAATTAGGGTATCCTCCCCTCCCCTCCCCGCCTCCCCACACAGTACACCCCCCGCGCCCCCGCCGCCTCCCCGTCTCCGGCGACCCCGCGCCCCTGCGCCCGTCTCAGGCCAAGTGCCCCCGTTGGCCCGCATCACCCCTCCCCTCGATTCAGCTCTCCTTTCCTCACCGAACCCTAGCCGCCGCACACAAAACTCCATGGCGCAGAGCACCTTGCCCGCCGGCGGCCGCCGTCTCCACCGCCGGTAGAGCAGGCAGCGACCCACCCTTCCCCGCCCTGCTCTCCCTCGTCCGTCGCCGTCCCCGGCCTGTTCGTCCGCCACCGTCAGCGACCAGCTCGTCCGCCTCCGTCAGCGACCAGTGCCCTGAATCGAGGTCCTCCGCCACTATTCGACCAGCAAGCACACGGGCTGCATCGATTCTCTGCCTCCACGACCTCCTCTTCCATTTTTTGGAAGGTGATGCCCGATTTGCAGCCCTTCCATCTGTCCTGTACATTCTGTTGTTGGATTTGAGATATGTATGGTGATTAGTTGTAGGATTTGTTGATGTGATATGGTAATTACTTGTAGGTGATGTGCTATGATGATTTGATGCATAGAACACCATATGTGGATGTAGATGTTCTGTACAGGAAGGGGATAGAAAAAAAATCTGTAGATGTTGTGTACATTTTTCTGCCAGTACATGTTCAGTACATGCTCATGACCATTATGCTGCTACATGTTCAGTATAAGTTGATTGACAGCGAGTGTATGTTCTCCTGGTACATAATGACATCGAGTGTATTTATAGTTAAGCACTCACTGATTTTTTTTTAGTCAAGTTTGAACCATGACTTCGAGCATGACTGCCAAGTGGAATGAAGAGAACACTAGAATTGTTACTGACTTGTATGTGAAGCAAGTGCGGGCTGGAAATAGGCCAAACAAAATGATAGTGCTACCAATTCAGTTCTGTCAGCAGGGCTGCTCTAGTGAGCAGGGGTGTCGTATCTCTGTTTTGTCCAACAGCAGTTCCATTCATGTTGTCATGTTTGTTGTTGTCAGCATGAGTTAAACTTGGCATTGCTCACATTCTAATGAGTAGGGGTATACATTAGGCGATTTTGCAGGTACCCCGAGAGGCCCTTGAGTTTGCCGGAATGTCGATTAACTTCCGTTCCGGCACATTCGGGTACTCCATATGTCCTATTTTCAGCAAAGGTCATGCTGAAATTTTCCGTGAATTTTAGCATGACTTTGCTAAAAATAGGACATATGGGGTACTTGCGACTAATGCATGGGACGGGGTATCTTAGTACTTAATTAAGTAGGATCAACTGTTTTTTTGTCCATCACTCGATAAACTACATGTGTGTGAGAGAGATAGTGAGAGGAGACAAGAAGAAGGGGGTTAGGAAGGGACTTGGACCTTAGCAACAACACACTAACAGGTCCAAACTTTTTTCCTATTTAGAGCGAACATGGCCCACAACGATGCCGGCGGTTCGGGCAAGCAATTCTGGGAGCTGTCCCAGGAGATGTAGGAAGAACCTCACCGCTATGAGGATGCCGCGGAAGACACCGATCCCGACTACACAACCCCTAGTGGCGTCGGGGATGACACCACTGATGGTGCCGCCGAGGATGCCACCACTGATGATGGCAGCGCACGCACAGATGGCAGCCAACCGAAGAGGCAACGGAAGGACCGGCGCCCGAACGTGCTCGGCACCGTCAAGCAGGAATTTACTGAAGTGTCCTCCAATGGGCATCCAACGGCGCCCAAAGAATTAGTCAGTGGGTACTCGGGACAACTCGGGTCCATTCTCCGGAGCACCGTCTCGATCAACACCGAGAACCTAAGGCATCGTGACCGAGGGAAATTGCGCAACCTCCTCTTCACAAAGCTGCACGAACGATACAAGTTCCCCGGTGACGTCGCAAACACACGCCTCTCAGGGAATAAAGTGAACAGTGCCGCCCTCACGAAGATGAGCACGGCCCTGGCTACTTGGAGAGCCTCGGTGAGGAGAAGGATTCTAAGAGGTGATAGTTATGAGAAGATCAAGGAGACAAATCCTTCGATCAGCGAAGCTGACTACCTCGAGTTCAAGGCCAAGTGCGAGTCCCCGGGGTCCGCGGAATCAAGTCAGTGGGGGAAACATATGCGGGACTTGAACTTAGGGGTCCACAAACTCGTTCCCGGCGGTTACAGAGTGGCGGAACCTATATGGGACAAGGAGGACGCAGAGCGTGCCGAGCAAGGCCTACCGCCCCTCTTCGATAAATACCGTGACAAGCAGACCAGGAACTATGTCAGGGCCCGGTACAAGGTGGACCCGGTAACAACGGAGCTTACCACGGATCTGAAGACCAAGGCGCTTGAGCTTGTTCTGGTAAGGAATACACCCCCGCGTAATTAGCTCCATATGGTTGCATTCTAATTAATGAAGCCAAATTTCTAAATGGTTCACGTTCCTTCCACAGGACACTGAAAGCAGTAGTGCGGGGTCATCTCAGAGCTCCCCTTGGGACACCACTTTAAATAGGGCGTTGAACGTAATGAAAGACAAGGATAAGTTCAGTAAGCCGTCGTCAGCTGGTCGTGTGGCCGGCAAAGGCTTGTCCACGAAATGGTCGGAATACTATAACGCTGGGCGAAAGGAGAGAAAGACCAGCTCGGAAAGCCAGCAGCGCGAGGTTCAAGAACTCAAGGCACAAGTGGCGCGGATTCCGGAGATGGTCCAAGAGCAAGTGCGAGACCAACTGGGAGCAACGATCACCGCCATTGTGCCTACCTTGATTGAGGGGCTGCAGACGTGGATTGCGGGCGGCCAACAGGGGCCGCCCCCGATTCCCAGCTTCACGGGCAGCAACTCGCACAACGCGCCGGCGGCGCCATTGGTGTCTCCGGCGGAGGCGGTATTGGTGTCTCCGGCGCCGGCGCGGGCATTGGAGCTTAATGCACCCGGGTGTGGGAAGAATACGCCGGCCGGCACCTCGGCAGCAAGCGGCCTCTCCGTCACTTGCACGCCCACCGTTGGCGGTGCCTCGACATTAGCTGAGCTCGACGCCATCACGGTAACTAAGCCTCTCGGCCAATGACTTCATCTCCTTCCCTTTACTGGGCATCCCTGACGCCCTACATGTTTTCGCAGGGCGCCGCCGACGTTCCATGCACTCTCCTGCACTTCGTGGGCAGCGAGTTGATCGATGTCGCCAAGGCCAGAATCGTTCAACCGGGCAACCCCGTGTTCCACGGTAATCCGATGCCACCCACCGTGTATAGGGTTCAACTGGTTCGGGTGCTGCCGGGCTGCGACGACTTGTTACCTCCGTTTCGACCCGCTGGGGCCGACGAAGATGATGTGATGACCCTCAGCGCCTGCTTAAGCTGGCCCCTGCTTTGGCCAAAGAGCCAGATTCGTTTGGGGGCGGGGGACACCACCCGACAGACAACACCGCCAGTCGTGCCGGCCCCAAGCCATGGCAAGACCGCCGCAACGCTACCGGACATGGCGGACATGCATATGGCACAGGATCCGGACGACGACGACGACGACGACGGTACATTTACCAAAGTCGATAAGTACTTCAACGAACATGGGTACGATGACGAATTCTTGGGGCCTCCTTCTCAAGAACCCAACCCTGCAAAAGACGATCGCGATCTACCTGGTACCGCGAAGAAACCCAATTGCAACAGGCGTCGTCTGGCGTTCAGTTCTCAGGAGACGCCTCCAGCTGCCGCCTTCACCGAGCCTCAGATAGCCGAGGTGCAAAATATTATCAGCCCCAACACACTCAAGAAGGCGGTCTCTCAGCAGAACTCGATCCCATTACAGCAGAAGAAGAAGGGACGGAAAAGAAAGATTAAGGGTGCGAGCCAGCCGGCACCGAGTACGATCCGTGCTCAGGACGGGCCACCTTCACCTAAGGATATCTCGAGGAGGGTGCATGTGGCGGGTAGGCCGATGCTACCGACTAATATGCTCAATGCTGCAACCGGTGCTATGCGGAGTGTGCATGACAGTGTTCTTTCTTTGGAGAAGCGGCGTCTCTCCGAGAATGATGTGGCATACCCGGTTTTCGTGGCCAAGGTGCCAGAGGGCAAAGGCTTTGTCGATAGCAAAATCGGGGGTATGATCGTCCTGCGGTTTGATGACATCCTCGCTATGTTTAACCTTCATCCGCTCCACTACACCTTCATTCGGCTATTTTCGCTTAGTATGGAGATGCGGATCATTAGAGACAAGACCCCGGACATCGTGATAGTCGACCCCTTCTACATGCGTGCCAAGATCTTGGGCAGCGCTGGGGACCGGCAAGTCGCGAGTTCATACCTCGAAGGCGTCATTCTGGCGAACCCAGATAAGGATAACTTCCTCGTGACTTACTTTCCCGAGTAAGTCATCCCCTCACCGCCCCGTAACATATGATTTCTTAGATTTCGATCGTTCTTTTTTTTTCTAACATTCCGTGTTTTGTGCAGTGACACACATTGCACACTCATCCTCTTAAGCCCGAAATATTCCATGACCACGTATTTCGACTCGGACCGTCAGTCGAAGAAAGACTACACAAATATCAAGAAAGTTCTTGATGAAGCTCTCCCCGGCTACGCCAGATCTGGAGGCACCTTCAAGAGGCCAATTTGTAAGTACGGCAAGCACGTGTTCGCCCACAATACGATGTTCCCCTGCGTCAAGCAGCCGCCTGGCGGTCAGAAGGATGCCTACTACGCCCTCCATCACATGCGGGCGATCGTGCGGGACCATAATCACCATCTGCTACCAAATAATCTCAAAGATTGGGCCGCAAGCATGTCGGCAATCCAGGACACGGACATCAAACAAGAATTCTTTCGCATCCAGTCGGAGTTTGCGGAAATCATCCATCAAGATGTCCTTCGTACCTCGGGGCAGTTCTACCTTAGATATCAACCGTCCAACAGTGAGATAGAAACAACGCTACAAACGCAAGCTGACAACGACCGCGATTTCATGACCATCACGATAGACGGCGGCTTCATCCACGCTCCGGTCCCTGAGTCGAGTCAAAAGTAGTGATGGTATGTAGTTTTGAAATATCGATTAGCTCTTTAGTTTGGACAGTCGTTCAACTTATATGTAATCGATGCTATTTATTAGTAGGACCACGAATCGTGATATTAATGTGTTGCTTTTCTCTTCCGATCCTTTTGTTGCATACTTATATATTGCTTATGTATTGTCTGTGAATTGCTACTAACGTTTTGTTTGTCTAGTGCATAGAGATGCCGTCGTATGTCGTGTACAAGGGTAAGGTTCCCGGAGTCTACGACGACTGGGAGGAGTGTCGGAAACAGGTTCACCGTTTCAGCGGTTACAGTTACAAAGGGTACACCACTAGGGCGGAGGCGGAAGCTAGATACGCGCGCTATCTAGCGGGAGAGAGGAGGGAGCGTTGGAGGAACCGGATGAAGACCAGTTTCATCGCGATGATGCTCATCGTGATGACCGCTTCTCTCTTCTATGTGATGGTAGTTTAGATGATCGATATCGACTTGTAATGTGAAGACAAACTCGCTACTCGCGGTCTCGAGACTTGTAATGTTCTAACTTTGTTCGGTATTTTGAATTCGGAGACTAATATGATGAATTGTATTCGGAGACTAATCTTCTATTGTATTCGATAAATGTGTTGTTTATATGTTGTGCTGTGTATATTCTATGCAGTAATATATTTTGTAACCTGTGCAAATATCAGAAAAGAAAAAAAATTCCTAATATTCATACTAGTGGCGCACCACACTGCACTTTAGTGGCGCACTGCAATAAAAACACTAGTGGCGCATTATCTAGGAGTGCGCCATTAGTAACCCAGAGCACAAGGTAAATATGGCCCCCTGGGAGGCATAGTAATGGCGCACCAGGGGACATAGTAATGGCGCACTGCCAGGTGCGCCACTATTGTCTGGTATACTAATGGCGCACCAGGGGGGCGCCATTAGTACTTGTTACTAGTGGCGTGATGATAGTGGCGCACCTGTAGTGCGCCATTAATGGCCAAAACAGGTGCGCCACTAACAGGCCTTTTCCTAGTAGTGGGAGGGGCTTCCTCCCCTAGGAGGCGACGCACCAAGGGTTGGGGCCACCCCAAACCCTAGCCGCACCCCCTTGTCCTGGGCGCCAAGGCTAGAGGTGGCACCTCCCCCTAATGGGCCTCAAAGGCACATGAGGCCGCCCCCTTTGTAGGCCTTGCCTATGGGGCTGGCCCAGGGCACCTCCCACACTTCCGGGAGGTTCCTGAAAATTCCAAAACCCTTCCATATGTATTTTAATGCCCTCCAAAACTTTTTCCTTCTTCCCGTTTAATCTGTTTTTTCTCCGAAACACTTCTGGTTCTCTCTCGTAATTATTTCCATCATCTCCGAGACCTTTGAGTGATATTCCCTGAAGCTCCTAACTCATCTAATACTCAACAGATCAAATTTTCTTAAGCATGTGACCCTGTAGGTTCTGTGAAATATAGACATGACCGAAACACCTTTCGTTCAATGATCAATAGCGGAACCATGGACATCCATATTGAACCCTATACCCACATGAATGATTATCGAGTGAACCTATAGCTACTGTATGTTATTCCTTTTGCTTCGTGATACTTTACAAAACCTGAGGTGAGATATGTCGGCATCCACGTGAGTCAAACACATGCTCACTATGCCAGTTTCCTCGTTACCGGATTTGGTCTCTTTTTTTGTTCTCTTGTTCCGGCATCCCCGTGAGCTGTTCATGTTGTGTCTGGACAGACGATGATGGATGTCATCACACCAAGAGGGCCCTAAGAATATCTCTCCATCACCGGAGGAGCAAAGCTCAATCTCGAGCTATCAAGTCCTTTGTCATACTTTTCTGATGAACCCGTAAGTGTGCCTTTATATTCATCCTGTTACACTTGATGTAAGAACAAGCCCAATGTGCATCATCCAGTATGAAGTGACTTGATACTCTCATGGTTTAAGGAATTCTGCATACGTTAACTTTCCCAGGTTATGGATTATAGACTTGTGTCGAAATCATCTCTTAGTATAACATACCACTTGGGTCAATTCAACACAAGTGTTCTTCTAACATTGTGCCCTCAATGTTGTCGGCATCATCGATACACTTAATTATGCCCATGACTAGGAAAACAGAACCATCATGCAACATTTGAGCTAGTCCTAGAGGCAAGACTAGGAATCTATTTTACCGTTTATAATTCTACACGTGCACATGAGTTTTCCTCTGAGCCTCTTGGTTTTCGCAGGCTCCAGAACCATAGCAGTTATAGCATAGAATATAAACATTAATCATAAACTTGGAAATAAATAATAACACAATTATTATTACCTCTAGGGCATATTTCTAACAAGTCGGTCCCAACAAAGGTGAAAACACATAGGGGTCTTCTTCCAGATATCCTCGGCAAAGAGAGAATTCCTTATTTAACACTGTGCTTAAATTTTATGCCCTATTTGACATCGACAAATAATTTCTTCCCTATCTAACAATGAGTTTAAATTTTATGCCTTATATAACACTTTTGTCCATTTAAAGACAAAATGACACCTGAAAAGACCCTTTTGCCCCTCATATGGTATGTTGGTGTGCACATGTGTGCGTGCTGCTCCATGTGTGTATGCGCATACACGCACGTGTGCTATTGATGTTGTATGTGTGGGTGTGGTGTTGCGTGTGTGTGTGTGCATGCATGTGCTGCTGCGTGTTTGTGTGTGTGTGTGTGATGCGTGCGTGAGTTCTGCTGCTGCATGTGCTGTTGCGTGTGTGTGATGCATGCGTGAGTGTGTGCTGCTGCATGTGCTGTTGCGTGTGTGTGATGCGTGCGTGAGTGTGTGCTGCTGCGTGCATGTGCTCTGTTGCGTGTGTGTGCTGCGTGCATGTGTGATGTTGTGTGTGTGCGCGTGCGTGTGTGTTGGTGTGTGTGTATGTGCTGTTGTCATTGGGTGCGTGCGCTACGGCCCCGCATTGATGTTATGTGTGTGCTACTGTCCCGCACACACACATACCATATGAGGGGCAAGAGGGTCTTTTCAGATGCCCTTTAGGCTTAAAATGGAAGAAAGTGTCATAAAGGGCATAAAATTTAAGCTTGTTGTTATATAGGGAAGAAAAAGGTTTCCAGTGTCAAATAAGGAAACAAAATTTAAGATAGTGTTAAATAAGGAATTGTTTCCTCGGCAAATATGATGTGCCTGTTAGATGAATATCTGTTGGGCCATGAAGTTCAACGGTTTCTAGCACAAAGCAAGTTTCCCTCAGTGAGAATCAATGTATTAATCCATGGAGTTCTTTAATGAGCCAATGATCAGTACCTGCACACAACTAGAAACGTATCCTGGTCCCCAACTTAGACTAGTGAGCTTGTCAATCCAGTAGTTTTGCTTGTTACAAGAATTAACGTATAGTGTGGTTCGAAATAATTTTTGTAAGCAATGAAAGTAAAAGTTCAGATTGTAAAAAAAAAGAAAAGAAAGCAATCGAGGTTGTTTTTATGAGGAATAAAGGACCAGGGATCCATAACTTCACTAGTACCATATCTTCATAAAAGATTTGGTGTGGTAAACAAATTACAGTTATGTATTGATTAATTGCAATGTTTATCGTTTAATCATACATGTCATGATTGCATATAGGTTGTCCTTGCCTTGGAGGCATCGAAAAGGGACACATCTAGCATACTGACTTGGTGGCGGTTGATAGACAAGTTGGGTTCGCTGCATGCTTTATCCCTCTGTGCCTAAATTCCTACAACAAATTACTGTGGTTTGCTCTCGTTGTTTCTTTTCATTCCTTTTATGCTACTGGCCAATCAATGGTACCAAGAATTTATCAAACAAGTCCTCATAGTTTAAGCTCAGTAAAGCATTCCTATATTACCAGCTAATAACTTACAACTTGAGGACATACCTTCAAAATAAGGTTTCCAACAGCAGTACATCAAAGAAAAAAATACTGCTGATGCCGAAACGAAAAGTTTTACGCATGTTTCTTCAAAATATGTTTTCAACATCTAGTTATTAGTAAGTTGTCTTAAAACGCTTTTGTTGTTTCTCAATCGATTGGGACACAATTATCACTCAATTAACATCTGGACGGTTGGATCGTGATGCACGGTGATTCGTGCGTGGGGGCGGACTAGCCCGTGCGGTTATGCATGTGGCGCAGCGCAAGTCCCGTTTTCTCTTTTCCTGTTGTTTTGGGCGACGGTGGGGTGAGCCCTGTTGGGGTTTATGGGTTTTTCCCTTTCTGTTTTGCCAAACTGGGTTTTTTTGGTTCCATGGGCCACTGGACAATGTTTCTTGATGTCGCCCAGCTTTTACTTTTTTAGTGCTTTATATTTTCATTTACGAAGAGGCTGGCAATTAGATCCATTCAAGAACCGAACAGAGTGGGGAAGAGAGCAGGTTCCCTCGACCGCTTCGTCTTCCCCGGCTGCAGTACAAGGGGAAGAGTAGTGGTTCTAATTATCTTGCAAGTTTGCATTTTTACTCATTCTTCTCTTTTTCCTGTTGTTATTTTATTTTGGTTCATTTTGTCGTATATTTTCCTTCTTGTTTTCTCTTCTTCACCAATTAATTTTTTTCCTACTACTTGTAAGAAACTACCAATCTATAAATTGTAAGAATTTTTTTATTCCTTGCTTCTTTATTATTCTTTTTTTATGCTTTCTTTCTTATTTCAGTTTTTGTTTCTTTGGTATTACTCTCTTCATTTCTTTTACGGATTCCACAACACTCGGACGCAGTGGCGGAGGACGGACAAAAGTTGAGGTAGGGCGGGCTTTGGTCACTTGCCTCCGGCAACGCCGCTGTGCCGATGCACCGCCTTGCGCCCTGCCTGCGCCGGCGAAATCAAGGTAGGGTGGCCGCCAGGCCTTGCCCTACCGGGTCCTCCGCCCCTGTCGGACGTGTCACTTTAGTTGCACGTCAGTCACGCGCAACTAGAATTGCATGGGTCATGGGTTGATAGCGAATTTGATATTTTTTCCTTTTTCTTTTTCCACTTAGTTGTACATCCCTGGCGCCACATATGCAACTATAGTTTCCACACCCACGGGATGCGCAACTGTAATTGCATGCCAGTGCTGCCATGCCGCAATTAGTGTTGCATGGGACGCAGAGGTGGTTGAAGTGGATTTATTTTCTTCTCTTTTTTTTTGTTTGCTGCCTATTTTCTTCTCTTTTCACCATGGACACCAACGCGCACATACAACTAGTTCTGTGCTGGGTTTTTTTTTTTTTGGTAAAAATCTTATCAGTCCCACACCAGCCCTTTCATACGCAATTGCAAGCGTCACAACACGCATGCAACTGTATGCACCCCACCCCATGCGCAACTACAAGCATCGCAACTCGCGTGCAATTGGGGAGTTCTTTTTTATTTTTATTTTCTTTATTTTTATATTTTTAGTTTTTTATCGTGCATGCCAATGCCCAGATGCAACCAACTTTTTTTAATGGGTGTTTTTTATTTATATTTTTTTTCTCTTTCCCATTAGTTGTACATCTCGTGTGGCCACACGCAATTGGTGCGGCCCAACCAGTCGCATAGTGCCCCATCCACGTGCAATTGCACTTGACGCACCCCATGTGCAATTGCAACCATCGCAACACGTGAGCAACTAGTGTGGCCACTTTTTTTTATTTTTTTATTTTAAATTTTGATACTACTCGCCCTAGCGTGCAACTGCACATGACGCCCCACATGCGCAATTGCAAGCGCCGTAGCACGCGCGCAACTGGTGCGGGCCTGTTTTTTTTTCATTTTTTGAAAAAAATCCTAAGACTCGCACGCTCGCTCCTCGCGCGCAACTGCACGTGACACACCCCATGCGCAATTGCAATCGCTGCAATACACGCGCAACTGGTGCAGGGCCAACCGTTTTTCCTCAGTTACTTTTTTCTAAAATTCCCTACTACTCGCATGCGCCCCGCGTGCAATTGCACGCCCTACTACTCGCATGCGCCCCGTGCGCAACTTGTGGAGGCCCAAATGTTTTTTTTTTCACTGACGTTGCTCACAATGGTTGATGTGTGATTTATTTGTAAGAAAATTATTATTTTTATGAGCAGTAAAATTGTTAAGTCTCATTTTTGCTAGTTCATATCCTTATAGTGAACAATTCACACTTTTTAAAGACCATAGTTTCACAAATAATCTATATGCAACTCAATTGTTAGAAATCTGCTATTAGGGAAAACATTGTTGCCATGTTCTTCATGTTTTTATCCTTTTCCATTTTGCGCCCCCTATGGTTGACTTGTATATTTTTAAGAAAACTACCATTTCCATGTATCATCCTTTCACTGTGCTAGGCTTTTTTCCCGTACACTGGTTGTTCTTTTTTGGTCTATATTACCAGCCAATAATTTTAATTAACTTCTTTTGGTATGGACTCCAGACATATTTTTCATGAAAAATATTTGTTTAGTTTTTCTTTCCCTATGCAAGTGTGGTTTGGTTCTGGAAGCCTCGGCCCAAGGAATACAAATGTTGAAACAAAATGTTGGTCGGATGTTGCGGTTTAGCAGCTATGCTTTTTTGAAAATTTGTGTTTTTGGAAAGAGACATATTTTGACAGGTCGCTTGTTCGTGGGCCGTTACTAGGCAGTACAGAGGGATTCTAAAAGCAACACAACACCTCGGATACTGACTGATTCCTGTAACACAGCAGCAATTCTTAGCAAAGTGTACGCACACAGCGGTGGATGCAAGAATAGCGGAAGTCAGAGCAAACACCCGTGAGCCGAGAGAAAAAGACAAGAAAAAAAACCTAACATATCCGCAGCCTAGTCCAACAACCATCAAACACAAACAACCAAAGACAAGGACAACACCGGGCCCGGATCAAAAGCAACCAGGACATGTAGGGAGAGACCAGCGGGATGATTTACATCGGATGGCAGCTGTCTGAGCTGCCGGCGCGGCACGGGATGTACAGCTACACACGTACGAACAAGGGAGACAAGAATTGCATGTGGATTATTCTCATACCATGCATCTCTTTCCAACGAACAATCAATCAATGATTACAAGCCAGTCTACGTAGCAGAATGAACAACTAAAAATCACATGCAAGTGCAGTGCTGCTCTCTGAGGAGTCACCACCACTCGTACATGTGTGCGCGCCCACTTTCAGCATAGGTGGGGAAGCAAAAGGTTAGCCTTTGAACCGAGTATTTAACAAAAAGCAAAGGCCAGCCATGTCATAATCCGGCTTAAAATGCCCGAATCGATACCTTACCAAAAATGGTAGTTTTTAGCAAAAAAGTAGAGACAAAACAGGGCACCGCCCTAGCTCCATATTTTTATATATGGGACCAAACCAACGTCACAACATCATTGAAGTAGTCGGGGCAAGCACAACCGCCAAACGCAGAAACTCGAACTAAGTAAAATAAAGAAAGGGGGGAACCACAAGTTTGGAAAACCCCGGGGAGAGCACCCAAGAGCCCCCCTATAGGGGAAATGGGCACGCAGGCACCAGACTGGAACAGTTACAGAAACATAGAGGAAAACGGGATCTTGCCACCCAGACCAGCAGCACCGCAGCTCACGAGAGAGAACCATGGAGTGAAGGGGATCTTATTCATCAGCCTGGGTCCGGCCAAAGTACCAGTGGAGGTGTTCGAGCAAGCCCCCATACCGCTTTGGTAGCCTCCACCAGACTTGATCGATCCGCTCCTGTGCGCAACACCTTCCAGAGATCGCACAACCCGGCTACGCTTCTCAGCACGTCCTGCAAACCCATCCATGGAACTCCATTAAAACACGGGTTATTTTGCAAAGTTTTAAATAGTGCGCTAAGCCTCTTAGCGGCAGCTCAGCCAAAAGCTATGAAACGCTATAGCGCAGCTATAGCTGCGCTATAGCATGCTAAACCCCATTTAGCGTTTCAGTATAAATCAATAAAAAAATGAGAAAATAGACATAGAATCAGTCATCAATTCAACATATATATACTTGACAATTGACATATATCAACTAGCATACAACCAAATCAATAGAAGAATGATACTATATTGTGTAGTTCAGAACATACTCATTCAAAGAACAACCACATAATTCACTAACAGAGCAAAGTTCAGCATAATGCAAAGAATAGCCGCATAACAAATTAACAATACATCCTAACATAGTGCAGTTCATTACATGACAGAGAATAGTCACATATTTCTGTAGCAGTACAAGCATTCAGAAGAAGAGATAACAGAGGATAAATAAGCTTACCTGCTGACGGGATTTGCTGGCTCATGGTCGCCTGGTGGACACCATCGCCGCAGGGAGCACCGTCGCGCCGGGAGCTCCGTCGCCCTGTGGATGCGGTCGTCGACTCAGCAGAGAGGAAGTGGCGAGGAGGGATCAGCCGAGAGGAAGTGGCCAGGAGTTGCCTCGCCTGGTGGAATACCCCGTCGCTGGGAGGGAGTGGCGAGGAAGGTCAGTCGCCGGAGTCACAGCTCGAGGCCGCCGCCATGGTTGGTCGTTGGTCGGCCGCCGCCGTTGTTCCTGCTTGAGAAGAGGACTGGAGTGAGGATAGGGTTTGGCTCGAGAGGAGGCTTGGGGTCTTCGACTTGGTAGGCTTGGGCTTTGGCCCGCGTAGCGATTCAATTTTGGACCGAAAATTTTAGGCCAGAGACGTGGGACGCTAACGCTAGAGGCCCAATTTTAGCACTAAGTGACCTCTAGCGCGCTATTAGCACGCTAACCCGTCGTAGGTGAAATCGAGCTTCGCGTAGCGCGGCGTATGTCTTGGACGCTATAGCGGCGCTATAGCGCCACTTTAGCGCGCTATTTAAAAGTTTGTTATTTTGACACTTCCAAATAGCCCAAAGAACAGATGCGTTAACAACATTAGCCACAACACGCTTGTAATTACTAAGCCACCATCCTGCAATGTCAATGAAGCCAGGGTCGGTGCTGCCACCAGTAATTGGTTGCACACTTCTCCACAGCTCTTTGGCCACCACACATTCAAAGAAAAGGTGGGTGCAGAATTCAAGTTCGGAGCAAAACACGCAGTGTAAGTCATCAACAGTCTGCCTTTTGCAAAGATTATCTATAGTGAGAAGCTTATTGTGAGATAATAACCAAAAAAAATGTGAATTCTGGGGGGAACATGGACCTGCCAAACAGCAGGTACAAAAGTAGGCACAACCCCCCTAAAATTAACTACAATATATAAAGAACTAACAGTGTACACATCCTTGGAACCAAGTTTCCAAATGAGAGAATCATCTACATCAGACAAGGAAAGAGACTTAGCAATGCAAAGGAGGTCAAACCACTGATGTAGCAATCTCTCATCAACACATCTCCTAAAAGTCAGCTTAAGGTTGATTCCATCCCAAGCATCAACAATGGTAATACTTTGCTCATTCGAGATAGAGTATAGCTCCCAGAACTGAATAGCAAGGCTACAAGTACCAAACCACTGATCCTCCCAGAACTTCACTTTTTTTCCATTCCCACCCTGCCAGTTGTAACCAAATTTTGCAGCTTGGGCAGCCCACATCACACCTTTCTAGAAAGGAGAGGCATGAAGTGTAAGACAGGAATATATATTGGGAGATGTTGTGTTATATTTAAAATCTATGATCTGTTTCTAGATCTTCCCATTCCCTTGCTCATGTCTTTTAACCCAAGAGGCCAGGAGGCATAGGTTCATGTCAGCAAGGTTGGGAATACCTAGCCCACCAAACTCCTTCTTCATAGTAAGGAGGCACTTGCCTGAATTGTGGTAGTTTTTTTTGTTAAATACTCCCTTTGAACCAAATCGGGATTTTGAAGGGCAATGGACCATGGTACTTGCTTTGCAACTCGCAACAGCACCAACCGGTACATCACCACCACCATTCTACATTGTCCATACCAAGGATTTGGATTTCGTTTTTAGATTTTTACCGGGCCCGAATGAAATGGACGAAATCCGGTATTTCGGAAAAAAATTGGAATTTTTTTGACGAAAAGCACAAAACAAAATTTAAAATATAGAACAAAAAATGACCGAAATTTGAACAAAAAATGACCGAAATTTCCTCAAAAAAGGTTTGAACCGAGCAGTACCAAAACGTACAGCAGAATACATTCAACAGGTGGAAAATTGAAGTAGAATCAACGGTTACATAATTAATAATCCGAATCACAGCTGGGCCTTTTGTAAGCAAGCACAAAGACACCGGCGCCTGCATCTGATTCCCTAGCAATCCAGCGCTGCCTGATGCGAGGATTCACCAGCAGCCGCCACGGTGAAGTGGATGGTAAGTAGGGGAACGAGAAGGATGTGGACTTGGGGTGGAGAAGGATGGGAGGAGAAGGTGGCGCTGCCCGGCCTCGGCTTGCGTCGGCAGGAGCCGCCGCCGGGCTGTAAACAGGAGCGGAGCGCATGGTCAAAATTTAGGGTTGGAAGGCTTGTGTAGAGACTTTTATATCATCGGGGTACATGTGCGCCCTACATTGGAACATGGGCCGGGCTAGGAATTCAAAATTGGCCGAAAATTTTGGCCGGCTTACATTCATACCGGGCCTTGGCGAGACGGACGAATTTCGGGCGAAAACCAGAAATTTCGGACGAAATCCAAAACTCTGGTCCATACGAGAGATATCTATTATCTACGAATAGTCTGTGGAATCCAACGTGCAACTTTGCAGCCAGCCAAGCTTTCCTTTCCGATCTTGTCCCGCTTTATGCTCTCCTCTTCTTATGAAAGCTCAAGCTTCACCACCCTCATTATTATTACCACTGAAAAAATAGCACACTATAGCGTGTAGAGAATCGTCTCGCTAAATAAAACACAGTACAATGTCTCGCTAATAGCATGCTATAGAGCGCTATAGCATGCTAATAGCGTAATTTAAGGGCGGCACTATTTTGTATAGCCACTACTGGAATCAAACCCTATGTCGAGTGCCAGAAATACTCAGCAAAGGGCCTAAAACACTCGGCAAACCCTTTGCCGAGAATTCTTCTCGGCAAAGACCACCCGGCGTACACCTCTCAGGCAAACAAAAATTTGCCGAGATCGAACCATCGGACACTCGGCAAAGAGTTTGCCGAGAGCCGAACAGTGCGTTTCGGCAAAATAAAATGACTTCACAAACGCTAGTTCCGTCAGGTCTTTGCCGAGAGCGGCTACACTTGGCAAAGTGGGACACTTTGCCGAGTGTCTCACTCGGCTTAACTATAACAGACAAGTTCCAGCAACTCCCATTTACCGAGCGTCACTCTCGGCAAAGTAACAACCAAACTGCCAGCGCATGCCACTTTGCAAGCGTCGCTCTCACTAAAGGGAGGTCTTCCGAGTGCTGCTCTCGGTAAAGATTCATTGGTAGTATTGTTTCTACCTCTTTTTCATCGATCGCTGCAGCAAAAATAGATATACAATACACAAGCTTCATATGAAGTCACATTGTTAACAACAAACTCAGAAAGGGCTTATATATGGTCCACCCAAGCTTAACAACAAACTCAAATAGGCATTTATAAATAGTTCACACAAGCTTCATTTGAAGTCACAAAGTAGTTCTTTAGCACAAGTGCCTACTTACTAAACAACAAAGTGGTCAATGCATGTCTACATGCGACCACATGATAAAAGCAACATCACAATTAGGACGAACTGAAAGAGAATTATCAAGTTCTTCAATCCACTCAACCCGATAAGCCGTTTCTGGCTTGCACCATTGCCTAATTCAGTGTTTCTCTTCTGGTCAAGCACATACCGATTGTAATGATTCTCTGCCTCCTCTCTACTATTGAACGAGCCGTGGGAGCTTCTTGGGTATCGAACCACTTGTTCATTGCATGCGGACCATGAATCGTAGACTCCTGGACACCTACCTCTTCATGCCACTTCATCTACAAAGAAAGAGAAAAAGAGGCAGAGAACAAATGCAAGGTTAAAATAACACATCATACATAATCCAAGTAAGCATTCATCACTTATATACCCAAAAGCATTGCAAGTCGCAAGCGTGGACTACTCCGAGGTGTAGTCGGTGAAAACAGTGATCCTGGAGTCGGACCACGTGGGGGCATCCCCCACAGTGGAGGACAAAACGTCATCGGGAATGATGGTCGGTGGACTCAATGTCAACGCGCGGGTCGTCACTCTCCTTACGTGGTGGGGCCTTGCTCTCCTTAGTTGGCAGATTCTTCTAGGCCAGATCCTCAAAATACTTTATTAGGATCAGCTGTGGGTTCTCCTTAATACTGCCAAGCGGTCCTCAGCGCGCTTTCTCCTTGACCGCAGAGTCGACCCTAATGGAAGCTGCGTCGTCGGAGGAAGCCATAACCGCGAAATCGATCGGTGCTAACACCTTTCATCACACAATGAAAAATAACATAAGAATCGAACATCAAAGATTACTTCTTAGCAAATTTATCATGGTGGACACTCTCACGAATATTTTGACTTTTGGTGATGGTCGAGCTGGGCGAGCTCATCGTGCGTACTCAAGGTATCACGGTATGAACTCGCCCAGATCGATTGTCATCATAAAAAATCGATTTCTTTCCGCCAAGAACAACTCTCATCGACTGTCGGTGATGGTCGCTCTTTCTCTGCTCCTCCTGCTTTACCAAGATCTCAGAGGAAGAGCAGAGGAAGAGTGACCCCCTACGACAACAGTCGGTAACATCTCTCATATGTCAAATATGGTGGACACTCACTCTGGTGGTTGTATATATGGTGGACACTCTCTCACAGGTATTTCAACTTTCGGTGATGGTCGAGCTGGGCGAGCCCATCGTGCGTTATCAAGGTATAAACAGGACGAGCTCACCCAGATCGACCGTCATCGTCAAAAGTCGATTTCTTTCCACCAAGAACAACTCTCACCGACTGTCGGTGATGGTCACTCTTTCTCTGCTCCTCCTGATTTACCACGATCTCAGAGGAGTAGAGGAAGAGAGACCCCCTACGACAACAGTAGGTAACATCTCTCATCTATCAAATATGGTGTACACTCTCTCTGGTGGTTGTATATATGGTGGACACTCTCTCACGGGTATTTCGACTTTCGGTGATGGTAAAGCTGAGCAAGTCCATCGTGTGTGACAAAGGTATATCACAGGACGAACTCGCCCAGATTGACCGCCATCATCAAAAGTCGATTTCTTTTCCTCCCAGAACAACTCTTATCGATTGTCGGTAATGGTCACTCTTCCTCTACTCCTCCTGCTTTAAAAAGATCGCAGAGGAGGAGCAGAGGAAGCGCGCCCCCCTACGACAAGAGTCGGTGCCATTCCTCTGACAACATCTCTCATCTGTCAAATATGGTCGACACTTGCTCAAGATAAAAACTACTACATAAAAACTACTACAAAAAATACTAGGTATAAACTACTACATAAAAACTACCACATAAAAACTATTACAAAAAATTACTACAACAACTACTAGATAAAAACTACTACAAAAAACTAGTACAAAAACTACTAGATATAAACTACAAAATCCATACATACATCCACCCATAGCATCCATCAATACAACATCATCAAAATTTATCTATATAGCATCCACCGATACATCTATTCATCCATCCATCTATGCAGCTATTCATCCATCCATCTATGCATCCATCGGGGGGGGGGGGGAGTCCACCAAGTAGACCGGAGGGGAGGAGCTCGGGGGAGTGGGGGTGCCCGTGGGGTGGGGGGCGTCGGCTAGTGGGGGATGCACCGAAAGAGTGGGGGCGCCGGCGGGGTGGGGGCGCTGGCCGGTGGGGGGATGCCGGCCGGGGGGGGGAGGCGCCGTAGGGGAGCCGGCCGGGTGGGGGGCCGCTGGGGGGGGCGCCGGCGGGGAGCAGAGGAGGGGGAGGCGTGCACTACAAATGGAAAAGAGAGCACCAGGATTTCACTTAAGTGTCCCGCGGACCTTTCCCGAGAGCCTGTCGGTGGGGCACTCAGAAAAGGTCGTAAAACCTAGATCTAGGTTTTAACTTTTACCGAGTGCCGCACTCGGTACAAATAATTCTGCCGAGAGGCCATCTCCGAAAATGTCTACGAACCTAGTTCTACGCTTTCTCTTTTACCAAGTGTAGATCTCGGAAAAGACTCCTTTACCAAGTATTGCTCTCGCAAAAGACATATATACCGAGTGCTACTCTCGGAAAACATAGATCATTTGTGCCTCTTTCATCTAACCCTGCATCACATATGATTTTCCATTAAGCTTCTAGGCATGATTTCATGTGCCGCCTTGCAGATTTGCAATTTTCGGCGCTAAAACCCTTGCAGTGCAATAAATGTCTCAAATATTGCAAGAGGGTCCAAAAAAATGCGGGGGCCTGACACGTGTCATGTGATGGCCTCCTGTAAGAGCACATTTCTCCATGTGTGGTTTTGGGTAATTGATGACAATCCCTATGGACTAATGGTTGCCTTAAGTTATATTTGAAGGATTTGTCCATAGGTACTTCTTGAAGTCCATCTGTTGGTTTCAAGGAGTTTATATGGTGACCAAGGTGGTATTCAAGGTTTATCCAAAGATTGGTCATGTGGGAGTTGAGCTTATTGCAAGCATGTCTTGAAGAAGAAGATTGTGTGAGCATTCATGTTTACCTTCAAGACATCATCTTTATGAAGAGAGAAGATAAGACACAAGGTTGATCAAGATTAAGGCAATGAATGATTCAAGTTGATCAACACACAAAGCGTAGAAGATGTACCAAGTGGGATCAAGTGATCCCATGGTATGGTAAGCATTGTCCATTACGCTTTGTGTACTAACCCATGGTCTACGTGAGAGTTCGTTGTGGGGTTAGGTAAATTTCCATGGGTTTGCGTTAAGAGGAAGATCTCATACAACCCATGGAGGATGACATCAAGTGGTGATCGTCATCAAGGTTGCGGTGTGCAAGTTCAAGTGAAGCATCACGGAGAGATCATGCTTGAAGCTTGCCATCCATTGTGGTGACAATGGACTTGTGAAGATGTGTCGAAGAGTGGCTCACCCATAGTGGAGTATGGGGGAGCAATCAACTAGTCTTCATCGAGCCAACGCAATCAAGAAAGGTGGTCCATCTTGAGGAAGTCAAGATCGTCATCATCTAAGCTCAAGTGGACTATGCGCAAGGCTAAGGTTTGACCTTGATAGGGTTTTCTATTTTACCGGTCTCATAGTGGTAGTTGGGAGACCGGGTTATAGGATAGATAGCCGTACTATCAAGGGGGGCTCTCAAGTGAGTAGCTTGATCGTATCGTTCGTTGAGAGCTCAAACCATTGCATTCTTGGCATCATCATCTTTCTTGGTTCTTGGTTGGTTTTTCTCTTTGTGGGTTCTTGAGCTTATGGTCAGCTTCATGACAAGCTCAAGTTCATCAAAAACGGAGTCCATATGCATCTTCTATGATGTTTTCGATGTTGGAGTTTTTGCCGGTTCTTCATTGATAGAGGTTTCACATCTCTATATCGCTGTCGGATAGCTCTTGTCGTCCTGAATCCAACAAGCTTGAGTTTGCTCAATTCGGAGCTCATTTGCAGAAGTTATGGCAGTTCAGGTTTTATTGCTTCCATCTGTTTTGCTGGGGTAATTTTATTGCTCCCAAGCGGTAGTACCGCTTGTTCCCACGGTAGTACCGCTTATGCGGTAGTACCGCTGGGTACTACCGTGGCACTACCGCTTGGGGTTTCCCCGAGCGTGCAACTTTCTGTTGCCGGTTTGCATTTCACGGCAGTAGCACGGTAGTAGCACGGTAGTACCGCTCTAGCGGTACTACCGCCCGTACTACCGCCGCCGCTACCGCTTGCGGGGTTTCCTCTGTGCTTGCTTCGGTTTCCATTTTACCCTAAGCGGTAGTACCGCCTGGGGCAGCGGTAGTACCGCTCCGGCGGCACTACCGTTGAACACTCAGTGTATTTTTTAGGCTTGTGCGTGGTAGTACCGCCTAAGCGGTAGTACCGCTCCTAGGAGCGGTAGTACCGCTTTACTGCGGCAGAGCACATAACGGTTGGATTTTTCCCCCTCCTATAAAAGGGGGTCTTCTTCCCCATTGCTCCTTATCCTTTGAGCAAGTTTTTCCCCCACCATTGTTGACCTCTTGAAGCTTGCTATCTCTCAATCCCTCCAATGATTCTTGCTAGTTCTTGAGGGAATAGAGAGAGGAGATCTAGATCCACATTTCCACCAATCACTTTCTCCTCTAAGTGAGGGGAACCCCTTGGATCTAGATCTTGGAGTTCTTCGTGTTCTTCTTCGTTCTTCCTCTCATTTTCCTCCCTAGCATTAGTTGCTTTGGTGGGATTTGGGAGAGAAGGACTTGGGCACTCCGTGTGCCCTTGCCATTGCATTTGGTGCATAGGTTTGAGTTCTCCACGGTGATACGTGGAAGTGAGAAGTTGAGAAGCTTATTACTCTTGGGTGTTTGTGCATCCTAGAGCTTGTTCCTCTTGGGTGCCTTGGCGCCCTAGACGGCTTGGTGGTGCCTCGGAGCTCAATCATTGTGGTGTAAAGCTCCGGGCAAGCGTCGGGGTCTCCAATTAGGTTGTGGAGATTGCCCCGAGCAATTTGTAAGGGTACTGGTGAACCGCCCCCAAAGGTTGCCAAAGTGTACGGGTACCGGTGACCGCCCCCAAGGGTCGCCATTTGTACGGGTTCGGTGACCGCCCTCAAGGGTCCCTTAGTGGAATCACGGCATCTTGCATTGTGCGAGGGCGTGAGGAGATTACGGTGGCCCTAGTGGCTTCTTGGGGAGCATTGTGCCTCCACATCGCTCCAAACGGAGATTAGCATCCGCAAGGGTGTGAACTTCGGGATACATCGTCGTCTCCGCGTGCCTCGGTTATTTCTTACCCGAGCCCTTTACTTATGCACTTTACTTTGTGATAGCCATATTGTTTCTTGTTATATATCTTGCTATCACTTAGTTGTCTATCTTGCTTAGCATAAGTTGTTGGTGCACATAGGTGAGCCTAGTTGTTTTAGGTTTTGTGCTTGACTAATTAAACGTTAGTTTTATTCCGCATTTGTTCAAGCCTAAACTGTAATTATTTTAAAGCGCCTATTCACCCCCCCCCCCTCTAGGCGACATCCACGTCCTTTCACCTCCTCTCAGAGGTCTAGAAGTTTCGAGGCCAATGGAGCAACAAGACTTGCACTTCCTTCAAAAACCGGACACGTTCCCTCTCGATACCCAGAGACTAGCTGGGAGATGGTGTGGTTTACAAGCGGCCTCAGGGGAGGCTTATTCCAAACGTGCCCAAAATTTTACCACACCCTACAGGGGCCATGTGATGAACCGTGCCAGCTCCAGAGGATTTCCGGCATCATACGAATTTTCGAGGATTTAAACGGTTGGATCAGGCATGCCGGCGAGGTAATTTTGCCACCCCCCCCCCCGCCCGCCCTTGGTGGGGCTGCCCCTCCCTCATCTGCACAAAGCCTACGCACGTCACAAAGACATAAAATAGGATTTTCCATTCAGCTTATGGGCATGATTTCATGTGCCGCCTTGCAGATCTGCAATTTCCGGTGCTGAAACCCTAGCAGTGCAATAAATGTCTCAAATATTGTTAGAGGGTCCGAAAAATGCGGGGGCCTGACACGTGTCTTGGGATGACCTCCTCTGAGAAGTCTAGAAGTTTTGGGTCCAACGGAGCAACAGGACCCGCACTTCCTTCACAAACCGGACACTTTCCCTCTTGATACAAGAGACTTGCTCGGAGATGGTACGGTTTACAAGCGGCCTCAGGGGAGGCTTATTCAAAACATGCCCAAAATTTTACCACACTCTACAGGGGCCATGTGATGATGACGTGCCAGCTCCCGAAGATTTCCAGCATCATACGAATTTCCGAGGATTTGAATGGTTGGATCAGGCATGCCGACGAGGTAGTTTTGGCCCCCCCCCCTCCCCCCGTGGTGGGGCCTGCCCCTCCCTCATGTGCACAAGGCCTACGCATATTGGAAAGACATCAAATAGGATTTTCCATTCAGATTATGGGCATGATTTCATGTGCCACCTTACAGATCTGCAAGTTCCGGTGCTAAAACCCTAGCAGTGCAATAAATGTCTCAAATATTGCTAGAGGGTCCAAAAAATGTGGGAGCCTGACATGTGTCTTGGGATGGCCTCCTCTAAGAGGTCTAGAAGTTTCGAGGCCAACGGAGCAATAGGACCCGTGCTTCTTTCACAAACCGGACACATTCCCTCTCGATACCTAGACACTAGCTCGGAGATGGTGCGGTTTACAAGCGGCGTCAGGGGAGGCTTATTAGAAATGCATCCAAAATTTTACCACACCCTACAGGGGCCATGTGATGATGCTGTGTCAGCTCCCGAAGATTTTTGGCATCATACTAATTTCAGAGGATTTAAACGGTTGGATCAGGCATGCCGATGAGGTTATCCCCCTCCCCCCCCCCCTCCCGGTGGCGGGGCCTGCCCCTCCCTCTTCTACACAAGGCCTACGCATGTTGCAAATACATCAAATAGGATTTTTCATTCAGCTTATGGCATGATTTCATGTGCCGCCTTGCAGATCTGCAATTTCCGGCGCTGAAACCCTAACAATGCAATAAATGTCTCAAATATTGCAAGAGCGTCCAAAAAATGCGGGGGCCTGACACGTGTCTTGGGATGGCCTCCTCTGAGAGGTCTAGAAGTTTCGAGGCCAACGGAGCAACAGGACCCGCACTTCCTTCAAAAACCGGACACTTTACCTCTGGATACCCAGAGACTAGCTCGGAGATGGTGCGGTTTACTAGCGGCCTCAGGGACCATGTGATGATGCCGTGCCAGCTGCCGAAGATTTCCAGCATCATACGAATTTTCGAGGATTTAAATGGTTGGATCAGGCATGCCAACGAGGTAATTTTGCCCCCCCCCCTCCCGTGGCGGGGCCTGCCCCTCCCTCGTGTGCACAAGGCCTACGCATGTCGCAAAGACATCAAATAGGATTTTCCATTCAGCTTTTGGTCATGATTTCATGTGCCGCCTTGCAGATCTGCAATTTCCGGCACTGAAACCCTAGCAGTGCAATAAATGTCTCAAATATTGCTAGAGGGTCCGAAAAATGCGGGAGCCTGACACGTGTCTTGGGATGGCTCCTCTGAGACGTCTAGAAGTTTTGAGGCCAATGGAGCAATAGGACCCGCACTTCCTTCACAAACCGGACACATTCCCTCTCAATACCTAGAGACGAGCTCGGAGATGGTGCCGTTTACAAGCGGCCTCAGGGGAGGCTTATTCAAAACGTGCGCAAAATTTTACCACACCCTACAGGGGCCATGTGATGATGTCGTGCCAGCTGCCGAAGATTTCCAGCATCATACGAATTTCAGAGGATTTAAATGGTTGGATCACGCATGTCGACGAGGTAATCCAACCCCCCCCCCCCCCCGCCCCCCCGCCCTCGTGGCGGGGCTTGCCCCTCCGTCATCTACAGTAGGCTTACGCATGTTGCAAAGACATCAAATATGACTTTCCATTCAGCTTCTGGGCATGGTTTCGTGTGCCACCTTGCAGATCTGCAATTTCCTGCGCTGAAACCCTAGCAGTGCTATAAGCGTCTCAAATATTGCAAGAGGGTCCAAAAAATGCGCCGGCATCCATCATTAGGAATATGCACTGTCAGTATGGACCTTCTCTGTCTGGAACAAATGAAGATTCATAGCGACAGTTCATATCCTTAACAAGAGTGTAGTGAAGACCGAGGCTTGCTTGTTTAAACCGGTCCTGATGGTTGTCGTTAAGCGAGGTGGGACTAAACTCAGCTCCCACGTAGATGAAAAACAGAAGAATTAATAAGGCAAGTAAACATGGCTTTGCTGAGAGCCGTTTCACGGGCGCTCGGCAAAGCCACACCACCGTCAAAGCGACATTAACCACTGCCGGACTTGCCACGTGGCTACACTTTGCCGTGTGGTTTCGGTTGGCTCTTGGTAAATAGATCGTTTGCCGAGTGGTGACCTTTTCCTGAGTGTGGTTTTTCGCTTTGTATTGGCAGATGAAAGTGTTTGCCGTGCGGTACCTCTCGGCTTACTTAGCTTTGCCGAGTGCTCGTGATTTCGCTCTCGGCAAAGAGCCTCGCACTCGGCATATAAGGAAATTCTAGTAGTGAGCGTGCTATTTTTTTACCTTGATTATTACGCTGTTCGCGACATCGTCTGTGACTCCCACGCCACTATTGTCTGCATCCAGGAGAATAAGTTGCATATCGTTGATGATCCACTCATTCATGATATGATTGGCCCCAACTTCGCGGCAAACTACATCATTTTGCAGGCTGATGGCACAAGAGGTGGCGATCATGGCTGCTTCCGACCAGTTCTTCGTCTTGTCTGACTTCCACCCTACCCCTGGCTCCATCTCGGCCATGGTCACCATGCTGAATGAGTGCACTTCCTGGACCCTCACTTGCATCTACGGCCCTCATGGTGACCATGAGAAGCTGGCCTTCATGGAGGCGCTGAAGATGTTGCAGCCCCTAGTGTAGCCCGAATGGCTCATGATCGGCGATTTCAACCTCATCACCAAAGCGACGGACAAAAACAACGCGAACATAAACAAGCGGCTCATCGGCAAATTTCAGGCCATGCTTGGTTTCCTCCATCTCATGGAGATGCGCCTCAACGGGAGAAAATTCACTTGGTCCAACGAGCAGGAGGCTCCAGTTCAAACAAAGATTGACCACTTCTTCCACTCAATTGACTGGGATCTGCACTTCCCGAAAGCCCACCTCCAAGTGGTCTACACTGCCTGCTCCGATCATGCTCCCCTATTCCTCAAGGGGGGATGTTGATGTGGTTAAGAAGCCCTCATTCAAATTTGAGTAGTTCTGGTTGCACCTTCCTGGAACAAACCTTTGATGGGCACCAACGCCGTCTGAAGGATCCGCATTAAGTTGTGTTGTACGGTGAAGGCACTAAAGAAATGGCAGCGGGAGCGCATGGGGTTGCTCAAGAACTAGATTTCCAACGCGAAAGAGGTGATTTGGCGCTTGGACCTAGCTGAGGAGTCTCGCCCGCTGTCCTACCCTGAGCGCACGCTTAGACGATAGCTGAAATCCTCCTACCTTGGCCTCCTATCGATCCAGAATCTGAAGCTTCGTCAGCGCTCCCGATTTACCTGGATCAAACTAGGGGATGTCACCTCGAAACTTTTCCATGGAAGAGATAATGGTCGCCGTAGGAAGAACTTTATACATGCTTTGCACCACAATGGTAGAACTGCCATCACACGCGAAGACAAAGAGCAGGCCATTCTATTGCACTTCCAAGAGCACCTTGGAACGCCTAGGCAAAGAACCACCTACCTCAACTAGGAGAAAATTGACATCACCAGACACGACCTATCTGACCTCGACACCCCTTTTGACAAGAGCGAAATCAAGGAGACGGTCTTCTCGCTGCACTTGGTCAAGGCTCCGGGCCCCCATGGTTTCATCGGGGCTTTTTTCAAGAGATGTTGGGATACCATAAAGGCGGACCTCGTGGACGTGATTTTTCAGCTGAGTTCTCTTAGAGGGGACTGTGCTAAGCTTATCAAGTCGGCGATCCTCATCCTCCTCCCCAGGAAGCAGGATGCTGCCATGGTCGGCAACTTTAGACCGATCAGCCACATGCATAGCATCTCGGAGATCTTCTCCAAGCTTCTGGCCAACCAGTTGGCACCATGGCTGCCAACGCGTTTCTCCAAGTGTCAGAGTGCTTTCGTGCGGAAGAGGTGCATCCACGACAATTTCATGTATGTGCAGAACTTGATTAAAGAACTCTACCAATCGAGCACACCGGGCCTTTTCTTCAAGCTGGATATCTTAAGGCTTTCGACACCGTCAATTGGGCTTACCTAATTAAGATTCTCCACCAGCTTGGTTTTGGACAACACAGGCTCGACTGGATATGCATGCCCCTGGCAACATCATTCTCTCGTGTGCTTCTGAACGGCGACCCTAGCACCCCCTTTGACCATGCATGTGGCCTGCGCTAGGGAGACCCCCTTTATCCCATGCTCTTCATCCTGGCCATCGCCCCCATGCAAAAAATTCTTAAGATGGCTTTCGACATCAAAATCCTCGGGACTACAAAGGTGCGAGCGGCTACCTGTCGGGTATCCCTATTTGCTAATGATGCTGGCATCTTCGCCAGACTGAACAAGGAGGAGCTGGAGGCCCTCTGTACGATCCTAGCCAATTCTAGGGAGGATAGTGGTCTGATCATGAACATCAGCAAGTCGGAGGTGTTCCCGATTCATTGCGGCGACATCGACCTCCCGGCCATGATTTCTGCTTTTCCGGTGCGCGTGGCCACGTTCCCCAGGAAGTACCTAGGACTCCCCCTGCACTTCAGAAGGCTCAGAAAGGTGGATGTCCAGCCCTTAATTGAGAAGGTCGCTGGGAGGCTGCCGGGTTGGATTGGGAAGAACCTTAATAAAATGGGAAGAGTAACTTTGGTGAAGACTGTTCTTACTGCTATTGCGACGTACCACCTAATTGCGCTCTGCCTTCCCAAGTGGGCCCTCAACAAGCTCAACAGAATCTCGTGCAACTTCTTCTGGGGTGGAGATGATTGTGAGAACACTTCAGGCGGCCGCACTTTGGTGAATTGGAAATCTGTCCGCCACCCCAAACGCCTGGGGGGCTTGGCCTCACTGATCTGGAGCGCTTCAGGCGCACGCCGAGGGTTCGTTGGCTTTGGTTCCAATGAACCGACCCGGAGCCACCATGGGTAGGATAGACCCTACCATGTGATGCCTCTGACTTGGCCATTTTCCGTGCATCAGCAACCATCACCATTGGAAACGGTACCGAGACCCTCTTCCGGCATAATAGTTGGACAGTGAAGGGCACCCTCAAGTTTTTCGCCCGTGGCTTTTTCAAGATCTCCACCAGAAAAAATAGAACCGTTAGGATGGAGAGCTGACGAACGGCAGTTGAATTCGGTCTGTGCCATGGCTAAGCTTAGTGGCCCAACCTCACGACTTTGTGAATTTATGGATGTTGCTTGCAAACGCTCCCCTAGACCCGGACATGGAGGACTCTATCTCTTGGAATTGGACAAGCAATGGCATCTACTCTGCCGCCTCGGCCTACGCCGCCCAATTCCAGGGATCTTACCAGAAGTTCTTTCCCGCAAAGATGTGGTCGGCTCATGTGGAACCGAAGTATAAATTCTTTTCTTAGTTGGCGCTTCAGGGTAAAATTCTCTAGGCCCCGGAGACGGCGTTGTAGATCTGCAAGGACTACACCTTCTCCAACGCCAAGGTTTGGACTGGCGAGAACATCCCAGATGATCATGTTGCCTCAGCCCCTTTGGGGATATCCGCTTGGTGGGACTCCATGCTGTCCTCGGCGCCGAAAGAAACTAAGCGGCGACGGAGTGGAATGCTTCTGCACCCTTTGGAACGTATGGAAAGAGTGAAACCACCGTATCTTCAGAGGCGCGCACATGACCCACACTGAGGTGGCGGCCCTGGCATTTGAAGATATCAATCAGAGAGCAATGGCTTTTGCTATGCCACAAGTCAGTGAGGGTATTGGTTAATAGACATCTGTGTGTGTTGGGGTTTTCGACAAGTTCCCTCCAAAAACTTGTCACCTCTATACATAAACAATCTATTTTTCTCCTTCTAAATGAAACGGCAGTACTCCTGTCGGTTTCTCAGAAAAATTTATTATTTTTTCTTCTTCTCTCCACTCCATAGCACACGGGAATCAAACCAATCCAATCCGGCCGCACTGCCAGTAACCACTTATTGGCAATGCGCCCATCAAAGATATAAAAAATCTAGAGAAATAGGAATCAAGGGTCAAAATGATGGAGAAAATGGTCGAGTTGCGTGGCACTTGGAACTCCAAAAAGAATAAGCTTGTCATGGCGGCGAACTTGGATCACCAGTGGATGCCCGGTAGTTCCACCCTCAGCCTCTTATTGTTGTTCATCGCTGCCGTGACGGAGAAGGAGGCGGTGTCGAAGTACTATGGGCGTCGCTCGGGTGGGACCCCAATCTCTTGGACGTCAATGATGGATCGCAGCATCATGGTGTAGCAGGCATATACATCCTCCTGAGCACAACAACATCGGCCATCAGCCAAACTGGTTTGACCCACACCCACTGGAAAGAACGTATAAGGACCTATGATATGTTGGAGGAGCAAGTCACCTTCTCGAGGAGGTAAGACGGAGAGAGGCTGCTCATCTTGGATTCCAGTGGCTCTCTCGTCAGCGCGCCATGTGTTGCCGCCAAGACGGCCACGGCGGCCACGGTGGACGGCCGATAGTCGAGCACGCTCGCCGCTGCAAGAACAGAACACAGTCAGCAGAGCACGGTCCATGGATCGATGTGGTTGTTGGGACACTAGCTAAGTAAATAACCTTTGGCGGCAGAGAAGATCAGGGAGGCAGCCTTGACGGCAATAAGGCCACCGCCACCTCCGCGGCCAGCGCCGTTGCCTCGACGAAGCCTGGAGGAGAAGCAGGGGAGGTAGTCGAAGGGTGTGACCGCGCCCATCCGCCAGTCGAGCGTGGAGAGCACGACCACCTCCATGCGGCGGATGGAGTCGCAGCTGAACTCATAGTCGTCGGCGGCGCAGAACTCCGACAGCGCCGGCGCCCGGTACTCATCCATCTTCGCCGCCAGCGACACGCACGAGATGGCCAATAGCCGCGCCGCCCACGGCATCATCGACCTGTGCACGCACGCACACGCATCAATCATTCACCAGTTACCACCACTGAAAAAAATAGCGCGCTATAGCGCCGCTAATAGCACGCTATAGCGTGTAGAGAATTGGCTCGCTAAATTGATCCGTGTGCAATGCCTCGCTAATAGCACGCTATAGCGCGTTATAGCACGCTAATAGCATATTTTAAGGGGACACGTTATTTTGTATAACACGCTATTTTTTTCCTTGGTTACCACTAACAGTGTCCGCGTCGTTGAGAAGGGATTAATGGATGCCGATTGTTTACGTACGTCGACGCATCGCCGGCGGATCGGCACGTACGCTGTGCGGTGGCAGAACCCAAAGTGCCCGCGCGTCTGCAATAGCGCCGGTGAGATGTCAGGGGCTCTGTTTCATCAAGAAACCAATGGATGCAGATATATAGATGCGTCTGTTCGATCGTTCACCTCAAGGATCCACCTGACGGCGTCGCCCCGCCTGCACTGGAACCACTCCTCGGACGCCATGGAAGGCAATGGGTCGGCGGAGCAGAAGCTGCTCTCCTTGGACACCAGGTGGTCCATGTACCCCTCTTCGTCTTCCCCGCCGTCGTTGTCGGCGCCGGCACTGTACATCAAGTGCAGGTTGCCGCCTTCGTCGTTGGTGAAGCCGTCACCGAGGTCGGCGCCGTCCTCTTGGCACATGACGGAGAAGCAGCACCCGGCGGCGTAGTCCTCTGCCCCCATTCTCGATCCTTTCCGTTATATACACTCTGCTGAACGGTAGCACTGCTGGGCTTGTCAAAGTGCCATGAGTGTTAGGATCCGGACGGGGTAAGGCCGCCGGAGCTGGCAGTGGTACTGAGGTGAGAGTGGAGGAGGAGGGAGAAAGACAAGCGAGGTGGCTGCGCCTCAAGCGGTCAAGCCGCTGCCCTGTATTTATGTGGCTCTCGCAGCCTCGCCTCACTTCACTACACTACACTATCTGAGCCGGTACCTACTGGCGCTCCATCCCATTCAACAACAGTTGGAGATCCGTATAGTTTTTTTCTTTTATAAACCAGCTAATCCATTTCCCAATTTATTTATTTTTAAAATCATTTCCCAATTGAATACATAGGAATACTACCCATAGGCCCCTCTGCATGCAGCACGCAGCTTTGTCAGATTGTGTATGCATGTCGTACGATTGCATTTAAAACTTCTCACGGTCTCCCTCCCAGAGAATAGACATCTATTAAATTCTAAAGCAATTATTTTGGAGATTTATATCTTTTCAACCGTAAATCCAATTAGTGATATTTTTATATTTTGAATTCCTGGCGACAAGACCAATATTGGATACTTTTGGACTGCTTTTAATTTTTATTGTTTCAATAACTAGAACAGTGGCCCTCGGAAATGCGAGGGCTTCATCTTTTGTGTATTGAATATTTACATTTGTCTTGTGTACAATATTGTTCCTCTGATTGTCTCCTCACTGCAAAACATGTGACATCTTCAACATGGTCATATTCGATAGAACTTTCACATTTACCATGTACATAAACATATGCATGTATCATATCTTATTTAATGTGTTATATATGTGTGTATACAATGTACCAATCGTACCTAAATTTGTGCATGCAACAATTTAATGGACGTTGTGTAGAAGGCTATGATGGATCATTAGAAACACACCATGTATGTGATATTTTCTTTGCTGGAAATAACATGCAAGGGAGTATTAAGCCCGTCGTATTGTTTGTCAGTACACTTGTTTTGTATATGATTGTGTTAGTATGTGAGTAAAGTTTAAATTGTATATTAGGTCATGACACATTATTTGTAAAACTTTATATTAGATCAATATAATGAAAATAATTGGATGTGGTGCCTGCAGTTTTGGATCAGTTGTATATACAATATTTACATCTATAAATTATGTGTATTACGGTTATGGTTTAATAATAATAATGACCGGTTGGATTAATAAGAAGATGGACTCAATAAGATTTTATGTCATCCACATAATCAATGTCTCAGTTTCTTTTTTATTTTCAAGGACTTCTACTTTGCACATCTTTAATCGCACAATGCCATACAGTGGCGGAGCTATGTACAACTTGGGGGGGGGGGGGGGGGGGGGGGGGCTGATTGGATGGACTAATAGTTAGCGCTCTTAAACATAATCTACTCTAGCTCTATGGATCGATCGATATATATATCCCAAACAAAAATTCACAAACCATTGGTTAAAAAGGCAGTTTTATACACTTAAAATAAATATATTAAATATATGAGTACTATATATTTTGTTGTCAAGATAGATAAATTATTTGCATATATTCTTGTAAAGCAAAGAATATTCTTAAAGACTAATAGCTCGATAATATTGATTAATTGTCGACGATGGTGATGTCACTACGTGCATGCACTATATTACGAATCGTCACTTTTGGTTGACCTCAAGATCTGCGTGCATACACTATATCATGAACCATTGTTTTGGATCAAATTGTTTATTCTTTGGACGTGGAAAAAAGCATTAAAAGAAATGTGGCTTCTGTAAATAAGAGAAAGGGGAGAACAATTAATAAGAAGTGGTTATTTTCACCAATTTTCTCGGGTTCCTACATTACTAAGTAGTTTAAGACTCTTATTTTTAAATAAGTTGGGTATGTTTTGAAACTGAGTTTTTCAGTTATAAAATCTCAGCTGGTTATGCACACGGCAATGGAAAGCACGTATATAGATGGGACCAATAATTTTAAGAGATGGGGCCAACTGTTTTCATTATAAAAAAACAGATCATGATGTAGACGGGCTGGACTCAGGAGTATTTGTTGATCCGCCGTTGTCGGCATTTGCTTCTTTTGTTTTTTCTCTGTCGTTTCTTTTGGGCGTGACTGTGTTGCTTACGCCCCAGCACCTATCACTGAATGGTTCGGTTGGTTGCTTTGTAATACAAAGCGGGGGAACCCTTTCTCGTGAATCAGGAGTATGTGTTGTAGACGTGTTGGGTGCATGTTCAGCTAGACGTTTCCCCTCCAAAAAAGCTAGCTAGACGTGTTTCCCTTTTGACGTGTTGGATTGGCGCCTACCTAGACTCATAAAAAAGGAGTGGTGCGTATGTAGCCAGACGTGTCAGACGGCGGCCGTGGCTGTTATTTTCCTTTGATTAAAAAGTTAGTCTTTCTACTATGGGTCCACCCTTTTACGAAGATTGAACGGTTCTATTTTTTTTTATTATAAAGACTTATTAGATCAAGGGCTGGTATTTTCTGATTAATGTGGGATTTTCTAGCCAATATCTTTATTTTGACCCGTATTTTGCTTTTAGTAGATAATAGATATTTGAATTACGTTTCGTAAACTATTTCATTTTTACAAAAAAGTTATTTCCATTATTTCAAAAAAGTGTTTGTAATTACTGATATCATTTTTTCCAATAATGAAACTGCTTGTTTCATTGTTTTCAGATAATTCACTTTTTTTGAAAAAATGGAATAGTCTTTTGACATAATTGAAACCAATGTTGAAATTAGTGTTTTCAAAAGACCTATTTAAATTTTTCAAAAGATTCATTACAATTATTTTAAAAGACCGGTTTCAATTATTTGAAAAGATAGATTTCAATTTTTTTCACAATACCGATTTCAATTATTTCGAAAGACCTATTGCAATTTTTCAAAAGAACTATTCAGTTATTTCAAAAGACCCATTTCAAATGTTTCAAAATACCAATTTCAATTATTTCAAAAGATCCATTTCAATTATTTTGAAAGATCGATTTCAATTGTTTCAAAAGACCCATTACAATTATTTCAAATGGCTCACTTCAAGTATTTTGAATGACCGATTTCACCAAATGTCACATATTTCACTTAATTCACTTATCACAATATTCCACAAATCACATCTCACATATCAATTCCAATACCCATTGTGCAGATCCATTTCACAATCACAAAAATCAATATGTGCATCCATTTCAATACATGATCATATATAAATTTCAATACGAGATGTGCAGATCCATTTTAGTACCAAACATGTGAAATAAGATATGAGTGACATCCATTTTCAGTAACAAACATGTGAAATAAACATCAATTCCAGTCAAATCCATTTCATTGACAAGTAAAATATTTGTTATCACTTGTGAAATTTATTTCAATTTCAATGAATGCGAGAAACAACAAAAATTAAATGAGTTTAAAATATATTCAACACTGGTCTTGTCGTCAGGATTTCAAATATATATAAAAAATTCAAATATGGAGTTGTGATTTAAAAGATATGAAGCATCTAAATAATCACTAATAAATAAAATGCTAGCCTTTTATATGGGAGAGAGCGGAGAGAATCTCAGAGCCTTGAATGGACCATGCATAATTTGTCAGACCAAAGGTGGTGGGACCAAGTTAGAGAAGTACACACGATTCTAAAATAGGAAACCAGAATATAAAAGATAGGTAGAGGGGATTTTTGCACATCTACCCCGCTGCCCAATGCAATTGCCAAAAATACACCCCTTCGGTTGCAATTGGCAAAAATGCCCAGGCGGAAGGCTGACGTGCCGACACGTGTACCTTCCACCATAGGTGATGGCGGAAAGTACACGTGGCAGGCTGGTGTGGCGAATGTGTACCTTCCGCCTGGCGACACATGTACTTTCCGACATCCCCTATGGCGGGAGGTACACATGTCGCCATGCCAGCCTTCCGCCCACTTGGAAGCAAGTGTTCTTTCCACCATATGGTATGGTGAAAAGAGACATGTGTCGCCCTGCTGTTCTTTCCACCATAGGGTCTCGCAGAAAGGGACACGTGTCGCTCTACTGAGCATCCATAGGGCATTATTGCCAATCCCACCGAGTGGGGTGTATTTTTGTCAATTTCATTGTGCAAAGGGCTACAAATGTAAAAAAAATCAATCAAATCATTGCCGTGGTCCCTAACTTTATGGAAATAAAAAATATCCTAAATTATGTACCAATCAAATCAACTAATGGTGATACATCTGTCTACTACATAAAATGTATAATAATTGCGGTAATTTTAATTTCTTGGTATCTTGATAGGTAATCTCTGAGAGTGAACGGGTCGCCGCCAACTCAGATCTTTATAAAAGTAAAAATAAAGATACAGATAATTCCCTAAATTCAATTAAGAATCTTAATTACCCATGATAACACTTTTGAGTTCTCTACATACCACTTTGTAAATTACAGTGCTACCTAAATCCAAGGAGGTAATCTGCATTCAGCAGTACATGCTCCTATACCTTATGAATGCTAACTTCACATATTTATCATGGTAGTTGTAAGTGCATCTAGTGCCATCCCTTCTTGATTTTGGAGTATTGACGACAAACTTGGTTAAGGGAATGTTGTGTTTGTGAGTGTACAGAGGATAACACAGATAGGAGTCCCTGGAAATTTGGTTTAACCGTCGAAGATGACCCCTAAAAATGTCTGAAGACATTGAAGACTTTGGTGGCTCGCGAAGACTTTTGCTTGAAGACAATGGAGCACGAAGACTTAGTCTTTTGGTTGTTTCATTTTCATGCAGATTAAACGATAATGTGAGCACAGTACATTGTTCATTGTCTTTCTTAGATCTTGCAGATGCATCTTTAGCAACTAGTAATACTTCAAAACGAAATAATAACTCTTGGTCAGGGCATGCTGCCTCAACGGCTGATGCAAAAATAGAAGCACATGAAATGATATTTATAGATGGGCATCTAGATTCAGAAAAGTATTCCACGTGTTGTGTTTTTTCTGCAATGGATACCGAATGGTCAAGCACATATTTCTAGGCATCACATCTCACATCGTACATGCACAAGTAGAAATGTTTGCATGAGTTCTACTAACAATTCAAACTATATACGTACTGCAAGGATTTGTACTATCTGAACAAAACCAATGCAATATAGATTAAGAGAAATTACATACTTGCTAAATCCTCTTGCTACTCATTCTTATTCGACATGGAAGAATGAATAACTTCGTAGATCAATAAGCATTGTCAAACATGTCGACCTTTTCCCCGCACAAAGACGCATTGCCTCAGAAAGTTGGAAGGTCCTAAAGTTGATATTCTTGAGAAAATATATGTTGAGTTGGCCCAGTGTTGGAGCATATAATAGAAGTATGAGACCACAAAAATGGGACAAGTGCTTACTTACATGTAAGAAAACAATTGTGTTTCTAACATCTAAAGGACCGGTAATACAACCATGTTTGATCTCAATATTCCAGTTTAATTTGTTGGAAGAAAATATAGGATTCAGCAAGCTGAATAATTTTTTTTCCAAACAAATGGCCATGGTTTTAGAGAACTGGCGCGTAATACAGATATATGGAGTGGCACAATTGGAAATAGTCACCATTTCAAAGGGCCATAAATCATCTATTTTGTTGCGCACATATGCCCAATTAAGATTAACCATAATATTAGGACATGAGCACTGTAACAAATAACATGAAGGCTTTAGAAAGAAAATATAGGTAGCATGAGATTACCTCAAATATATCATAAATTATGTTTCCATCAGAAGACGCACATGCTTGAATTTGTGCATTCAGGTAAAAGAAACTGTAGACTCTTACTTTTAGTATTCATAGCTGAGACGTACCTTAATTTTTATCATCAAATTTCTAGATTGATATAGAAATTGAAAATAGTAGAAGAGATCAAGCATTGCAAAACCATCATCCCTAATCTCGGCATGGTATAATCTACGACCTTAACTGTGTTGGAGTTGTTGCTCGATAATCCTGCTGGTACAACCATAATAGTTAAGATAATTACCTTGGTGTTATCATTTCAAACAAAATAGTGCCAACCATGGTGAGGCCCATAAGGAGTCAACTAATCCTGAATCTGGACCGGTATAAGATTTATCCTTAATAAGTTCCTAGTAGTTAATTAGAAAAAAATAGCTTCGCCAAACAACAAAGGTATTTAGCATTTGCTAAATATCATCATGAGAGGAGTACAAACAAAAATGAATATAACAAAACCTGGCATATAAGAACTTTTCACGCTTAAATAACCGAAGGCCTACTGACCATATCGATATGAAATTCTGTAATTCCGTTTGAAACACATGTGAATTCAACACATCAATTATGCACAAGGTGTGTGGCTGGTTAAAACCATCTATTTTATCTGGTTCTAGAGCATAATAAGAAACCTTGATTTATCACTAGTACAAAACAGGGCATTCGTCACAGGTCACCCAACACATTAGTCCCGGTTGCATTACGAACCGGGACTAATGTGAGCATTAGTCCCGGTTCGAGCGGCTAGGGCGCCGGTCGGGCATTAGTCCCGGTTCAAATGGGACCTTTAGTCCCGGTTGGAGACACGAACCGGGACTAAAGGGGCCGATACCCTTTAGTCCCGGTTCGTGTCTCCAACCGGGACTAAAGGTTAAGCCTTTAGTCCCGGTTGGAGACACCAACCGGGACTAAAGTGGTTGAGGCTTTAGTCCCGGTTGGTGTCTCCAACCGGGACTAAAGGTTAGACCTTTAGTCCCGATTGGAGACACCAACCGGGACTAAAAGGGTTCTAAAAGTTTTTTTTTTGTTTTTACAAGTGGGATCTGTTTTTAGTTTCTGTTTTAAATTGCTTATATCTTTTAGGGTATTTGATGTTTTTGGGTGATTTTTTTTGCATTAGATTCAAAAAAAAAAATCTAGTTTCTGTTTGTGCCATTAGTTTGCAAATTTTAATGTTTAAATTTGAATTTGTTCAAATTTGCTTCAAACCCTAGATTGTGAATAACTTGAGTTTACAAATAGTTTTTAATTTAATTCTTTTTGCTCCTAGTCACGTGTTAGATTGTTGTCACAGTAAGATTTATTTGGTTATTTTTAGAATAATTTAAAAATGAAATGCCTTTGTAACAGACGAGTTTTCGTCTGAAACCTTGATACTTCGAAGGAGATGCTCCAGTTTGTACACGAAGTGCATCCAGTTTTTGCCATAACCCTCTCAACTTTGTAGCACATGCTATGTGGGTGAAATGATGATACCATGCCAAGTTTCAACCTTTTTAGAGTTCATTTGTAGGGCTTTACAATTTCAGGGTCATTTAGCTCAAAAAATCATTAAATGCATGAAAAATAGCAAATGAAGTTAGAAAAGGTTGAAATTTGAGGATGTGTCTTTGAATGGTGCATATTGAATGCACAAAAAGTCTGGAGTTGAAATAAGTTAAAAAAATGAAATGCCTTTGTAACAGATTGGTTTTCGTCCGAAACCTTGATACTTCGAAGGAGATGGTCCAGTTTGTACACGAAGTGCATCCAGTTTTTGCCGTAACCCTCTCAACTTTTTAGCACAAGCTATGTGGGTGAAATTATGATACCATGCCAAGTTTCAACCTTTTCAGAGTTCATTTGTAGTGCTTTTCAAATTAAGGGCCATTTAGCTAAAAAAATCATTAAATGCATGAAAAATAGCAAATGAAGTTAGAAAGGGTTGACTCTGGCTTGGTTAACCTTAGTTGTGACTCTGGCTGGGACGGTGCTAGCAGATGTAGTCGACGTTATGATTGGATGGACACCAACCCGGACTTAAGGGGTTCTGAAATTTTCACACTCCCCCCCCCCCGGTGGACCGCCTTTTTTAGTTTTGTAGAAAATAAACAAAAATGATATAATCTTCAAAAAATAAAATCCTTTGAGATGTAGTTAGGTTTTAGTGTCTAGTTGGTATAGAAATTTTGAAATATGAATTTTGACCGTTTCTGCAATAAAACGAAAAAAAATGTAAAATGGCCATAACTTTTGCATACGACGTCGAAAAAAAAAGTTTAATATATCAAAAAAAACTAGAGAAAAATTGGGACTCGATTTCACCCGGGTTTACCCGGTGAAGTTTTCTCAGATTCAAGAAATTCCAAAAGTAAAAAAAGTTATTTCAAATCAAAAAAATAATTTTAAAAATGAATTTTATTTAAAAATAATTAAATGATGTCATATTTGGATTCCTCACATTTTTCTGATAATAATGGATATATTATTTGTCAAATTTCGATTTACAGATTTAAAGATATTAATTATGCCATATTAAATGAATAAATGGCAAAAAAATGAATAAAATAATATTATTACTTATTTTTTTTTCATTGAAATTCAATATTATTAGTACTTATTTTGTTTATTTTAATAATTGTTTATAATTCAAAAAATTAAATCATGTGATATCAAGACCTAAGGGTTAATAGGATTGATAGCTTACTATTGTCAGGAAAACAACAAGTATAGACTTGGAAACTAGGGGCGATAGAACCAGGAAGTTAAGCGTGCTCGGACTGGAGCAGTGAGAGGATGGGTGACTGGCCGGGAAGTTAGACGATTTGGAATGAGTGATCCACGCTGAAGAAGTGAGGACGGGTGATTAGAGATTAAATTGTCAAATAATTCAAAGATTTGAAAATCGGAATAAAACTTAAAAACAAATCAAAAAAATTCAAAAAAAAATCAATTTTTTTTTCCTTTAGTCTCGGTTGGTGTCTCCAACCGGGACTAAAGGATTCACCTTTAGTCCCGGTTGGTAACACCAACCGAGACTAAAGGTCCTCCCTCCCCCGTCCCAGACAGCGCCACGTGGAGGGCCTTTAGTCCCGGTTTGTAAGCGAACCAGGACTAAAGGTTTTGGGCTTTAGTCCCGACCCTTTAGCCTTCATGTATTTTTAAAGGTTGTGTATGCGATGCATCCACAACGTTATATCTCTTATATAGTCATAAAATTCATCTATTAATTCACACATTATCACATTTCAGAAAAAAGTATGGCTCCACAATATGATATATATTGCCTTGTAGTAATATTCATCTATTGCTTTTTTCACGGAAAGTGCTATTCATCTATTAGTTTGCACCCTTTGGTCCCCGTTCCAGACACGAACCGGGACCAATGTGCCTCGCTCCTGGCCCACACCCATTGGTCCCGGTTCGTGGCTGGAACCGGGACCAAAGGGGGTCCTTTAGTCCCAGTTCCATCCACGAACCGGGACCAATGAGATGCCTATATATACCCCCTCGCCAGCGAGCAGACTGCTCTGTTTTTCTGGCCGGCGAGGGGAGAGCTTTGTGGTGCTCTAGCTCACCTCCTATGCACATGAGGTGTTCGATGAAATGCCCGAGCCACACTTAAGATTTCTCCTGTCGAAGCTCCTTGTCGAAGCTCCATTTTCCTCAAGATTTGTTTAGGTTTGGCGGTCCGTCCTGTCCCGTCCCCGTCCTCACCGCCGTCGATCGCCCGCGCCCATCTCGGTACCGGCACCACCGTGGTTAGCCTCTTCTATTTATCTTCTTTCTAAAAGAAAAAAGTTCTTACTTGTATCATTTAGATAGATACTTGTGTAATTTTCTGACTTTTATTATTGTTTGTTATTATATAGTGCCATGGTCATGGTATCCTCCCACGTCGGCCCTCGTCCGGTCTATGATTCGGATGTGGTATATATTATCTTTTATAAGTATTTGTTTTATTTAGTGTTTATGACAATTATGCCGACCAACGTGACATAGATTTTTTAATCTAGGAGGTATGTGAATCGGAAATTCCAACCGACATAGAAATTTTATAGTTTCAATGTATGTTTTAATTAGATGCTCTAGAGAGTTATATGTTGTTCAATAATGAGAACTATGTATGAACGTTATGTATTTATTTTGGTCACTACTGTATTTTGGCTTTAATGTGATGATGAATTTCTATTAATTTGGTCACTTCTCTATTCATGATATGCACGCAGATGAACCGGCAATGGATGTACGGTGACCGACGCACCTCCGAGTATATTGAGGGCCTGCATAATTTTCTCGAAGCGCCTGAGGCAAACAAGCAGAATGGTTTTATGCATTGTCCATGTACTGTCTGTGAGAATACGAAGGCTGTCTCCAACTCTAAAAGCCTTCACTTCCACCTGCTTGAAAAGGGTTTTATGCCACACTATAATGTTTGGACCAAGCACGGAGAAAGAGGGGTTATGATGGAAGACAACGAAGAAGAAGAGGATGACGACAACTACCCGCCCCCTGAATACGGTGATGCTGCAATGGGGGAAGCTGAAGATCAAGAGGAACCAGACGATGTGCCCGATGATGATCTTCGCAGGGTCATTGTTGATGCACAGAGAGAATGCGAAAGTGAAAGGGAGAAGTTGAAGTTCGATTGCATGTTAGAGGATCACAAAAAAGGGTTGTACCCAAATTGCGAAGATGACAACAGAAAGCTCGGTACCACACTGGAATTGCTGCAATGGAAGGCAGACAATGGTGTATCTGACAAGGGATTTAGTTCGCTACTGAAAATAATGAAGAAGAAGCTTCCAAAGGATAATGAATTGCCCGACAGTACGTATGAAGCAAAGAAGGTTCTATGCCCTCTAGGATTGGAGGTGCAGAAGATACATGCATGCCCTAATGACTGCATCCTCTACCGCGGTGCGTACGAGGATTTGAACGCATGCTCGGTATGCGGTGCATTGCGGTATAAGATCAGAAGAGATGAGCCTGGTGATGTTGAGGGCCAGCGCACCGGGAAGAGGGTTCCTGCCAAGGTGATGTGGTATGCTCCTATAATACCACGGTTGAAACGTCTGTTCAGAAACAAAAAGCATGCCGAGTTGATGCAATGGCACAAAAAAGAGCGTAAGAAAGACGGGAAGTTGAGAGCACCCGCTGACGGGTCGCAGTGGAGAAAGATCGAGAGAAAGTGGAGCGACTTTACAGGTGACCCGAGGAACGTATGGTTTGGTTTAAGTGCAGATGGCGTTAATCCTTTTGGGGAGCAGAGCAGAAAGCATGGCACATGGCCTGTGACTCTATGTATGTATAACCTTCCTCCTTGGTTGTGCATGAAGCGGAAGTTCATTATGATGCCAGTGCTCATCCAAGGCCCTAAGCAACCCGGCAATGACATTGATGTGTACCTAAGGCCATTAGTTGATGAACTTTTACAGCTATGGAATGGAAGAGGTGTACGTGTGTGGGATGAGAACGAACAGGAGGAATTTGACCTACATGCGTTGCTGTTTGTAACCATCAACGATTGGCCTGCTCTCAGTAACCTTTCAGGACAGACAAACAAGGGATACCACACATGCACACACTGTTTAGATGACACCGACAGTATATATTTGGACAAATGCAGGAAGAATGTGTACCTGGGGCATCGTCGATTTCTTTTGACCAACCATCAATGTCGAAAGAAAGGAAAGCATTTCAAAGGTGAGGCAGATCACCGGAAGAAGCCCGCCCTCCGTACTGGTGATCACATACTTGATATGGTCAATGATTTACAAGTAATATTTGGAAAGGGTCCTGGCGGACTATCTGTTCCGACTGACGATGCGGGACGCGCACCCATGTGGAAGAAGAAATCTATATTTTGGGACCTACCCTATTGGAAAGACCTAGAGGTCCGCTCTGCAATCGACGTGATGCACGTGACGAAGAATCTTTGCGTGAACCTGCTAGACTTCTTGGGAGTGTATGGGAAGATAAAAGATACACCGAAGGCGCGGGAGGAACAGCAACGTGTGCATGAAAAAGACGGCATGCATCCAGAGCAGTATGAAGGTCCTGCCAGCTACGCTCTTACCAAAGAAGAGAAGGAAATCTTCTTTGAATGCCTGCTCAGTATGAAGGTCCCGTCTAGCTTCTCGTCGAATATAAAGGGAATAATAAATATGGCAGAGAAAAAGTTCCACAACCTAAAGTCTCATGACTGCCACGTGATTATGACGCAACTGCTTCCGGTTGCATTGAGGGGGCTTCTACCGGAAAACGTTCGATTAGCCATTGTGAAGCTATGTGCATTCCTCAATGCAATATCTCAGAAGGTGATCGATCCAGAAATCCTGCCAAGGTTAAGGAGTGATTTGGTGCAATGTCTTGTTAGTTTCGAGCTGGTGTTCCCACCGTCCTTCTTCAATATCATGACGCACGTCCTAGTTCATCTAGTCGACGAGATTGTTGTTCTGGGCCCTGTATTTCTACACAATATGTTCCCCTTTGAGAGGTTCATGGGAGTCTTAAAGAAATATGTTCGTAACCGCGCTAGGCCAGAAGCAAGCATCTCCATGGGCCATCAAACAGAGGATGTCATTGGGTTTTGTGTTGACTTCATTCTTGACCTTAAGAAGATTGGTCTCCCTCAATCGCGGTATGAGGGGAGACTGACTGGAAAAGGCACGCTAGGAGCGGACTCAATAATATGTAGGGATGGCCATTCTTGGTCTCAAGCACACTACACAGTTCTACAGAATTCTACCTTGGTGACCCCGTATGTTGATGAACACAAGAATATTCTGCGCTCCAAACACCCGGAGCAGTGTGACGACTGGATTACATGTGAACACATCAGAACTTTCGGCAGTTGGTTGCAAACACGTCTCATGCGTGACAACACTGTTTCTGATGAGTTGTACTCGTTGGCCAGGGGACCATCTTCGACTGTAATGACTTACAAAGGGTACGAGATAAATGGGAATACATTTTACACGATCGCCCAGGATCAAAAGAGCACCAAACAAAACAGTGGTGTCCTCTTTGATGCAGCAACCAAGAGGGGAAAGGACACATATTATGGTTACATAGTGGACATATGGGAAATTGACTATGGACATGATTTGAAGGTCCCTTTGTTTCAGTGCAAATGGGTCAATCTGTCAAGAGGCGGGGTACAGGAAGATCCACAATATGGAATGACAACAGTGGATGTGAACAATCTTGGGTACACAGACGAACCATTGGTCCTAGCCAATGATGTGGCACAGGTTTTCTATGTGAAGGACATGTCTACCAAACCGAGAAAAAGAATAGATAAGGAAGCGAATACATCATACGATGAGCCAAAGCGCCACATAGTTCTTTCAGGAAAAAGAGACATCGTGGGATTGGAGGGCAAGACAGACATGTCTGAAGATTATGAAAAGTTTCATGAAATTCCCCCCTTCAAAGTCAAGGCTGACCCAAGCACCCTGTTAAACGATGAAAATTATCCATGGTTACGGCGCAATAAGCAAAGGACACAAGCAAAGAAAAAGTGAAGACTTTCTCTCCACAACTAGTATGATGATGCCTTTGATCTAGAATATCACTGCAGTTACATGTGAAGAAATGAAATGCCTTTTGTAACAGATGAGTTTTCGTATGAAACCCTGATACTTCGAAAGAGATTGTTGGTTTTGTAGACGAAGTGCATCTAGTTTTTGCCGTAACCCTCTCAACTTTTTAGCACATGCTATTTGGGTGAAATGATGATACCATGCCAACTTTCAACCTTTTCAGAGTTCATTTGTAGTGATTTTCAATTTCATGGTCATTTAGCTCAAAAAATCAGTAAATGCATGAAAAATCCCAAATGAAGTCAGAAAGGGTTGAAAATTGATGATGTGGCTTTGAATGGTTCATTTTGAACACACAAAAACTCTGGAGTTCAAATAAGTTCAAAAAAATGAAATACCTTTGTAACAGATGAGTTTTCGTCCGAAACCCTCATACTTCGAAAGAGATTGTCCGTTTTGTACACGAAGTGTATCTAGTTTTTGCCGTAACCCTCTCAACTTTTTAGCACATGCTATTTGGGTGAAATGATGATACCATGCCAACTTTCAACCTTTTCAGAGTTCATTTGAAGTGTTTTTTAATTTCAGGGTCATTTTGCTCAAAGAATGAACTAATAGAAAAAAGAATGAACTAGAAAACTTTTATGAAACTCTAATAGCAAAAAGAATGAACTAAAAATAATCAGTTAAAATATTCTGTTATGATCAACTAAAACAAAATTATAATATTCTTCAATAGCAAAAAGAATCAACTAAAAAGCTTTTATAAAACTCTAATAGCAAAAGGAATCAACTAAAAAGCTTTTATAAACCTCTAGTATTCTTGAAACTAAAATTATATAAAATTTATGCAACTAAAATTATCAAAGAATTTTTTGTTCAAAACATTAATAGCAAAAAGAATTTTCATAAAGAAATTTTTTGTTAGAAACTTTAATAGCAAACTAAAATAACCAAATCTGTTTTTGATTAAAACAGACATTTAAAATAACCTAAAACTTACCAAATTGAATATAATGATAAAACACAGTAATATTAAATAGCAGGAAAAAGAATCACTCAAAAATCTATTTTTTTAGTAAAGTTATTCACAAACTAGTGATTCACACAAATTTCAAAAAATTCTAATTTAAACTATTCAAATTTGAAAACTAAAGGCACTAACAGAAAGTTTATAATTTTTGTGACCTAAAAGCAAAAAGAATCACTGAAAAACAGTAAGTAGGAACAAAATAAAATAAATAAAGCAAAAAACAAAACAAAAAACTAAAATTTGTTTTAAAAAAATGCCACCTATTGGGCCGCCACGGCCTGAATACGACTTGAACCCAACCAGCTTGTTGGGCCAGGATTCAGGCCCACAGAAGGCCCAATAGGCCCACAGGCAGTGACAGATTAGGCCCGGAGGCCTGCGGTAGAGAGGAGCTCGAGAGGGTATGCGCAGCAGCGCTTATAAACCACTCTCGAGCTCTCTCGGCTAGCGAGGTGGGACTAAAAATTTGGCCCCGGGCAGAATCACCCTTTGGTCCCGGTTAGTGCCACCAACCGGGACCAATGCCCCCTTTGGTCCCGGTTGGTGCCACCAACCGGGACCAAAGGTCTCTGCTTCCCGCACTTTGGGCTGCTGAAAAGAGACCTTTGGTCCCGGTTGGTGGCACCAACCGGGACCAAAGGTGGGCATTGGTCCCGGTTGGTTCCCCGAACCGGGACCAATACTTCTTCTATATAAGTAAACACTTGGAAAATTTCAGTTTTCATCTGCCAATGCCCCGAGCCCGCCGCCCCGTCGCCGCCCCGTCGCCTCCGTCCCCGTCGCCGCCCCTAGCCCCGTCGCCGCCCCGTCGCCGCCATCCTCGTCGCCGCTCCGAGCCCGTCGTCCCCGTCGCCGCCCCGTCGCCGTCCCATCACCGCCCCGTCGCCGCCCTGAGCCCGCCTTCCCCGTCGCCGCCCTCTCCCTCCGCGCGCTGTGGTGAGCTCCTCTTCCACCCTGGAGCCGTCCAGCCGACCCCCTTTCCTCCCCGCACGCGTTCCCTCCGCGCGCGCGTGCGCCACCATCGCCTTGGACGGCAGCGGCGGCGGCAACGTCGCCATCGTCGTCTTTGCCTTCATACGTAGATGTATAACGATGTATAACGATGTATAACGATTAGCATAATTCCTTCACATTTCATGGGGTTTTTGTGGTGTTGTCGAACTTGATACGAAAAATAGTAGTGTGTGTATGGTTGTAGCACCAAAAATTGTTGTTTTTTCTTTTAGGGATCGATTTATTGCATTCTTATTAGGTTTCTTGTATAGGGAAAAAATCATAAATTTTTTAATTTGATAAAAGTTTTGTTTGTGATTTGTCGAACAAACATTTACAAGGAAATTACAACAAGAGTGAAAACAAGCTGAGTGAAAAAAATCTTAGGGTTACGCGATATCGTGAGGAGTCCCGACAATCGCCGGTGAGTAGTCCCCGACGATCGCCGGTGAGGATCAAGTTTTTCCACCGAGTCCACGTCGCACCGAGCACCCGCGGCGAAGCAAGTCTTTTTTTGAAGGTAGTTTTTTTGTTAAATGAAAATGTTGGCATCGGCTCTATCATCACGTTGGCATCGGCTCTATCTATCAACAAGGCCACGGGAGCACCCGGCCCCCTATCATCACGTTGGCATCGGCTCCCCGAGAGCTTTCCAACGGATCCGGAATGTATGTCGTTGTCGATATACCCCCTCCCCGATAACTTCGACATGAGGGGGGGGGGGGTCGATATACCCCCTCCCCGATAACTTCGACATCAGGGGGGGTCGATCCCGCGCACACACACACGCATGAACACACACACACACACACACACACACATATATGTTCTATTTTTTTATATAATGTTGTTTTTCTATAATTAGTGTTTAATTAGTATATATGCTTAATTAGATTTCCTAATAAAATGACATTGCATATATAGGAATTTTTACAAGCGCTCGATATGTCCTGTTTTTAGCAAAGGTAATGCCTCATATTTTTCATGAATTTTAGCATGACTTGTGCTACAATGTAGGACATATCGAGTGCTTGTGATTTGCCAGAACGGGAATTCAATGATATTCCGGCAAAACATAGGGCATTTTTTCTATGTCATTGCTCGTTATATGGAACGGGTTGACTTTAGGTCTGTTTCGGCTCCTTGTGCGTCTTTCAGTGAGGGAGAGTGTCCACCATATATATATATGAGAGAGGAAGAATCCCGACTGTTGTCGTGGAGGTCACTTCTCCTTCTTTTCCTTGTGCTAGATATTTGTAATGCACACGGGAAAGAAGGAGTAGCGACCATCACCGACGGTCGAAATATGAGAGAGGAAGAATCCCGACTGTTGTCGTGGGGGTCGCTTCTCCTTCGTTCCCGTGTGCTAGACATTTTGGTGTAATGCACTCGGGGACGAATGGAGGAGCCACCATCACCGACAGTCGCAATATCAGAGGGAGTGCCCACCATATACGTGAGATGAGAGTTTAGGAAGGAAAGACTCGACAGACCTAAAGTCAACCCGTTGCATATTTTGAGTAATAGTGATATGTGTGTTGATCAGTTTCCTGCTAGTTGCCTTCGATCGATTTTAAATGTTTGAACTATGAACATAGGAAATGTCTGACGACGATAGCGAAAGGGAATTCGGTATGTGCGAATACAGCGAAGACGAGCGCGGTCTGTGCGACACGACTCACCTAGTTGATGGTAGGCGCTTCAGCATCGTGCTGGATGAGACCTTCGAAGTGGATACAGTAAGTCACAACGACAAGTCTTTTTTCGTAATTAAGCATGACTTCTGCTTCTTTTGCTTGAACTTAAAATTTTAATTTTTTACTATTCTACTAGCGTATCTCCTGCCATGTAAGAATTTATGTCTTGGATAAGATTGGTTTCGATACTAAAAAAAGTATGGAGGTAAAGAGAGTTCACTTGAGGACCGAGCATGGTTATACTTTTGCCGTAAAATTGTACAATGTAGACACCTACTCCTATTTTGAATGCAAAAGTTGGCAAGCACTATGCAAGGCTTATGCATTTGAGCCGAATATGCTTATCACCTTTGATATTCGTCCGGAAGATGAAATTGAAGGTAATATCGACATCTGGGTCGATGTGCAGACGCCTCCAGTTCTACCATTATGTGAGTTTCTCAACCATATTTATTATGATTCCGATTCTGCCTCCTTGTGAGTTTGTTAAACATATTTATTATGTAATTTATATTGTTTATTTCAAAATAGTTGACAGCTTATTTCCATTGACAGCTTATTTTCATTCTTCAAAAAATGTACGGAAGATGGTAGACAGAACCTACTACACCGATGGCGCAGAATTAACTTGTCAGGAGAAAAATCATCTTATCGCATTTATTAATGATCTTCAGAATTACAATACCTATTATCAAACTCCTACACATTATGGTCAATACGTGCCACTAGTGCACGTGTTGAAGTACGGTAACATCCATGGAGATCGCATGGTAAGATTTTTTACTATTACGACATCCGTGCATCTTTTGCATAAATTATTTTTAAAACTAAACTACATTGCTAACTACGAAGTTATTACTATGTTTTTCAACAGAAAATCCCGAATGATTGTGTGCCTCATCTGATGTTTCCAAAAGGTCACCTTGATGTTATGAGCTTACGGCCAGGTCATCATATGCATCACTGTTGTCCATACCGGATTTCTAAAACCGATGAAGACATAACAATCAAAGATTGGAAAAATTGTATGGTCGATTGTAGGGAGCTACTTGGAAGCAACATTGTGCGACGTGCAAGAATTGGAGACAGGATAATCTCCATTCTCCATAATGGAGAGTCAGGGCCTATCTTGTTTTATGCTATTTTACCTAAGAGAGGCCGGGTAGTTAGGTCCTAGCTAATACTCATGATCATGTGCTAAGAACAATTAAGTATGGTTGGTTAGATGACTATGATGATGATGATCGAGTATGACTTGTTATTATGATAACGAGTAGTTCTAAGAGCAATTAAGTATGGTTGGTTAGATGACTATGATGATGATGATCGAGTATGACTGTTTATTATGATAACGAGTAGTTCTAAGAACAATTAAGTATGGTTGGTTAGATGACTATGATGATGATGATCGGGACACTTCTCTCTATTAGCTAGCTAACACAATATGAAACCCTAAATTAACCCTCCAACCCCCCCCCCCCCCATTTGAAAAAAAACAAAAACCCTAGTGCCTTTTGGTCCCGGTTGGTGTTGCCAACCGGGACTAAAGGTCCTGCCTTTTGGTCCCGGTTGGTGTTACCAACCGGGACTAAAGGTCCTCCTGCCTGGGCTCCCGGCACCGGCCAAGTGGAGCCCCTTCTGTCCCGGTTTGTAAGCGAACCGGGACTAAAGGTTTTGGGCTTTAGTCCCGACCCTTTAGTCCCGGTTCCAGAACCGGGACAAATGGGCCTTACGAACCGGGACAAATGGGCCTTTTTCTACTAGTGCATGATCGAACCCCAGAACTCATTGGGTGTTAGATTCATAACAATGTAAATCACATGGTGATGTGAACTAGATTATTGACTCTAGTGCAAGTGGGAGACTGTTGGAAATATGCCCTAGAGGCAATAATAATTTAGTTATTATCATATTTCCTTGTTCATGATAATCGTTTATTATCCATGCTATAATTGTATTGATTGGAAACTCAAATACATGTGTGGGTACATAGACAACACCGTGTCCCTAGTATGCCTCTAATAGACTAGCTCGTTGATCAAAGATGGTCAAGGTTTCCTAGCCATAGACATGAGATGTCATTTGATAACGGGATCACATCATTAGGAGAATGATGTGATGGACAAGACCCAAACTATGAACATAGCATATGATCGTGTCAGTTTATTGCTATTGTTTTCTGCATGTCAAGTATATGTTCCTATGACCATGAGATCATGCAACTCACTGACACCGGAGGAATACCTTGTGTGTATCAAACGTCGCAACGTAACTGGGTGACTATAAAGATGCTCTACAGGTATCTCCGAGGGTGTCTGTTGAGCTGGCATGGATCAAGACTGGGATTTGTTATTCCGTGTGACAGAGAGGTATCTCAGGGCCCACTCGGTAATACAACATCACAACAAGCCTTGCAAGCAATGTGACTAAAGTGTTAGCCGTGGGATCTTGTATTACGGAACGAGTAAAGAGAATTGCCGGTAACGAGATTGAACTAGGTATAGAGATACCGACGATCGAATCTCGGGCAAGTAACATACCGAAGAACAAAGGGAACAACATACGGGATTAACTGAATCCTTGACATAGAGGTTCAACCGATAAAGATCTTTGTAGAATATGTAGGAACCAATATGGGCATCCAGGTCCCGCTATTGGTTATTGACCGTAGAGGTGTCTCGGTCATGTCTACATAGTTCTCGAACCCGCGGGGTCTGCACACTTAAGGTCCAGTTTTTGCCGTAACCCTCTCAACTTTTTAGCACAAGCTATGTGGGTGAAATTATGATACCATGCCAAGTTTCAACCTTTTCAGAGTTCATTTGTAGTGCTTTTCAAATTAAGGGCCATTTAGCTAAAAAAAATCATTAAATGCATGAAAAATAGCAAATAAAGTTAGAAAGGGTTGACCCTGGCTTGGTTAACCTTAGTTGTGACTCTGGCTGGGACGGTGCTAGCAGATGTAGTCGACGTTATGATTGGATGGACACCAACCCGGACTTAAGGGGTTCTGAAATTTTCACACTCCCCCCCCCCCCCCCCCGTGGACCGCCTTTTTTAGTTTTGTAGAAAATAAACAAAAATGATATAATCTTCAAAAAATAAAATCCTTTGAGATGTAGTTAGGTTTTAGTGTCTAGTTGGTATAGAAATTTTGAAATATGAATTTTGACCGTTTCTGCAATAAAACAAAAAAATGTAAAACGGCCATAACTTTTGCATACGACGTCGGGAAAAAAAGTTTAATATATCAAAAAAAACTAGAGAAAAATTGGGACTCGATTTCACCCGGGTTTACCCGGTTAAGTTTTCTCAGATTCTCGAAATTCCAAAAGTAAAAAAAGTTATTTCAAATAAAAAATAATAATTTTAATAATTCTAAAAATTAATTTTATTTAAAAATAATTAAATGATGTCATATTTGGATTCCTCACATTTTTCTGATAATAATGGATATATTATTTGTCGAATTTCGATTTATAGATTTAAAGATATTAATTATGCCATATTAAATGAATAAATGGCAAAAAAATGAATAAAATAATATTATTACTTATTTTATTTTCATTGAAATTCAATATTATTAGTACTTATTTTGTTTATTTTAATAATTGTTTATAATTCAAAAAATTAAATCATGTGATATCAAGACCTAAGGGTTAATAGGATTCATAGCTTACTATTTTCAGGAAAACAACAAGTGCAGACTTGGAAAACCAGGGGCGATAGAACCAGGAAGTTAAGCGTGCTCGGACTGGAGCAGTGAGAGGATGGGTGACCGGCCGGGAAGTTAGACGATTTGGAATGAGTGCTCCACGCTGAAGAAGTGAGGACGGGTGATTAGAGATTAAATTGTCAAATAATTCAAAGATTTGAAAATCGGAATAAAAGTTAAAAACAAATCAAAAAAAATCATTTTTTTTTCCTTTAGTCTCGGTTGGTGTCTCCAACCGGGACTAAAGGATTCACCTTTAGTCCCGGTTGGTAACACCAACCGGGACTAAAGGTCCTCCCTCCCCCGTCCCAGACAGCGCCACGTGGAGGGCCTCCCGGTTTGTAAGCGAACCAGGACTAAAGGTTTTGGGCTTTAGTCCCGACCCTTTAGTCCCGGTTCCAGAACCGGGACTAAAGGCCCTTACGAACCGGGACAAATGGGGTTTTCCTACTAGTGTATAATGTAATGATGAATGATTGATAAAAGTCATCATCGAGGATGTTGAATTTGACATATTTTCTGATATGTTATTTTTTTCCCAGTTAACGCCTTCATGTATTTTTAAAGGTTGTGTATGCGATGCATCCACAACGTTATATCTCTTATATAGTCATAAAATTCATCTATTAATTCACACATTATCACATTTCAGAAAAAAGTATGGCTCAACAATATGATATATATTGCCTTGTAGTAATATTCATCTATTGCTTTTTTCACGGAAAGTGCTATTCATCTATTAGTTTGCACACTTTATCATATGACTTAAAAACAGAGTGGCATATATAATATAACTGGCATGCAGATGAGCTGGACATGGAGTAATGCTGTAATAAACTCTGACGTGTTCTTTTATCAAGATTCAATATGCCAATCAATTAATGTGGCAAATACACAACAATATTTTAGGGCATGCTAGAGCTTATAGAAGAATAATTAATTACATGCATGCATGGCACCTAAACTGAAACAGTTTTATACTTGATACTATATGCGCGTACGCCTAACTGTGTGTGCCTATGTCAGTGTCCAAGGTTGGGATGGATATATAACTTGACGTTATATATACAGATGGACATGCAGAGTGCTCAGAGAGATAAATTTGTACATGACGCATAGAGGAGGAAGCAGACCAAGAGGTTGTGGAGGCGGCGGCGACAGGCCTGGTCCATCATGCTGATGTTGTGGAAGCAACTGCCGATGCTCCGGTCGACAGTGTATGTTGTGGGAATTGCATGATGTATTACTCAGGTGCAAACGCACGTATATATGAAGTACAATGGTGGACCACGACCTCGACTATACAGGCCACTAGGAGGTTGGCCCAATACACAAATATGCACAACACATATACTCAACACCCCCCCCCCCCCGCAGTCGAAGAGGCACCACTGCTGACGCAAAGACTGGACCGGAACTCCTCAAATGACGCCGTAGGCAAGCCCTTGGTCATGATATCGGCAAATTGTTGGGAAGTAGGAACATGTAGAACACGAATATGGCCAAGAGCCACCTGTTCCCGAACAAAATGGATATCTAACTCAATATGCTTGGTCCGACGATGATGAACCGGGTTAGCGGAGAGGTAGACCGTCAAGACATTGTCGCAGTAGACCACCGTGGCACGATCGACAGGACAAGATAGCTCCTGAAGCAGCTGGCGAAACCACGAACACTCGGCGACGACGTTGGCCACAGCACGATACTCAGCCTCAGCACTGGAACGAGATACCGTAGGCTGCCGCTTGGACGACCACGAGATGAGCGAGGGTCCAAGGAAGACACAGTAGCCCGAGGTAGAGCGACGAGTGTCAGGGCAGCCCGCCCAGTCGGCATCGGAGTAGGCGGTGAGGGCGGAGTCGGTGGAGGCGTGAAGCATGACGCCGAGGTCCATAGTGCCACAAACATAGCGGAGAATCCGCTTGACGGCGGCCCAGTGAACATCCCGAGGAGCGTGCATATGGAGACACACCTGCTGGACAGCATACTGGATCTCCGGTCGAGTCAGAGTAAGGTACTGAAGAGCACCAACGATAGACCGGTAAAAAGCAGCATCCGAAGCAGGAGAACCATCCGTGGCAGAGAGCTTGGCCTTCGTATCAACAGGCGTAGCGGCGGGTGTTGGAAATATGCCCTAGAGGCAATAATAATTTAGTTATTATCATATTTCCTTGTTCATGATAATCGTTTATTATCCGTGCTATAATTGTATTGATTGGAAACTCAAATACATGTGTGGGTACATAGACAACACTGTGTCCCTAGTATGCCTCTAATAGACTAGCTCGTTGATCAAAGATGGTCAAGGTTTCCTAGCCATAGACATGAGATTTCATTTGATAACGGGATCACATCATTAGGAGAATGATGTGATGGACAAGACCCAAACTATAAACATAGCATTTGATCGTGTCAGTTTATTGCTATAGTTTTCTGCATGTCAAGTATCTGTTCCTATGACCATGAGATCATGCAACTCACTGACACCGGAGGAATGCCTTGTGTGTATCAAACGTCACAACGTAACTGGGTGACTATAAAGATGCTCTACAGGTATCTCCGAGGGTGTCTGTTGAGTGGGCATGGATCAAGACTGGGATTTGTTACTCCGTGTGATGGAGAGGTATCTCAGGGCCCACTCGGTAATACAACATCACTATAAGCCTTGCAAGCAATGTGACTAAGGTGTTAGCCACGGGATCTTGTATTACGGAACGAGTAAAGAGACTTGCCGGTAACGAGATTGAACTAGGTATAGAGATACCGACGATCGAATCTCGGGCAAGTAACATACCAAAGAACAAAGGGAACAGCATACGAGATTAACTGAATCCTTGACATAGAGGTTCGACCGATATAGATCTTCATAGAATATGTAGGAACCAATATGGGCATCCAGGTCCCGCTATTGGTTATTGACCGTAGAGGTGTCTCGGTCATGTCTACATAGTTCTCGAACCCGCAGGGTCTACACACTTAACGTTTGGTGACGATTAGTATAGTTGAGTTATTGTGTTGGAGTCTCGGATAAGATCCTGGACATGACGAGGATCTCCGGAAGAGTCCGGAGGTAAAGATTGATATATGTCATAATAGTGTTTTGATCTCCGGAAGGGTTCCGGAATTCACCGAAAGGGGTTCCGGATGTTTACCGAAGTGTTCGGGCGCAACAACACTTTATATGGGCCAAAGGGGTAAAACCCACGAGGTATTGGAAAGTGCAAAAGGAAGTTTTGCTGCTGCCTTAAGCGGTACTACCGCTGGTAAGGCAGTACTACCGCGTAAGCGGTACTACCGCTTGTGTGAAGCGGCACTACCGCTTACGAGCGGTACTACCGCTTGTGCGCGGTACTGCAGGGATCCGAGTTGGACTCTTTCCTTGCGGGCCAAACCGACCTTGTGCGGGAAAAACCGACCTTGTAGAGGTTTTCTCTCCAAGTTTAGACCCCAGGGCTCAACATATAAATAGAGGGGCAGGGCTAGCACACGGGACACATCAGGATTTCCCAAGCCGTGTGCCGGCAACCCTAGCCCTCTAGTTCCTCCATCATAATCTCCGTAGTGCTTGGCGAAGCCCTGCAGAGATTGTTCCTCACCACCATGACCACGCCGTCGTGCTGCTGGAACTCATCTACTACTTCACCATCGCTCGCTGGATCGAGGAGGTGAAGGCGTCATCAAGCAGTACGTGTGTTGAACGCGGAGGTGCCGTCCGTTCGGCACTAGTTCGTGATCGGATCGAGGGACGACTTGCGATTTGGATCGCGGAGACGTTCGACTACATCAACCGCGTTTCTTAACGCTTCCGCTTAGCGATCTACAAGGGTATGTAGATTCACTCTCCCTCTCGTAGATGTTCATCACCATGGATAGATCTTGCGTGTGCGTAGGAAATTTTTTGTTTCCCATGCAACGTTCCCCAACAGCGGGCTTGCAGTTAAGCATGCCAGCACGATCCAGGAGCTCATGAGCGTACTTCCGCTGATGAAGGAAGAAGCCATCCAGACGGCGCACCACCTCAACACCGAGGAAGTAGTGCAAAGGACCCAAGTCCTTGATGGCGAACTCAGCGCGAAGACGAGCAGTGAGCCGACTGAGAAGACCAGCCATGGATGCCGTCAGGATGATGTCATCGACATAAAGCAGCAAGTATGCCATGTCGGAGCCCTGGTGATAGACGAAGAGCGAGGCATCCGAGCGGGTAGAGCGAAACCAGAGCTGGTGCAGAAACGCCGCGATGCGTTGGTACCAAGCACGAGGGGCCTGCTTGAGTCCGTACAAGGACCGCGAGAGCAGGCACATGTGGTCGGGAAGTGTTGGATCAAAGAACCCCATGGGTTGCTGACAGAAGACCTGCTCCTCAAGGTGACCATGAAGGAAGGCATTGGAGACGTCCATCTGGTGCACCGGCCAAGCACGGGAGACCGCAAGGTGGAGAACCGTGCGAATCGAGCCGGTCTTAACAACCGGAGCGAAGGTGTCGGTGAAGTCGATGCCGGCACGTTGCCGGAAGCCACGAACAACCCATCGCACTTTATAGCAGTCGAGGGTACCATCAGGACGGAGCTTGTGTTGAAGACCCACTTCCCGGTGATTACGTTGGCGTGCCGGGGACGGGGAACAAGCTGCCACGTCCGGTTGCGCAGTAGGGCATCAAACTCCTCTTGCATCGCAGCCATCCAGAGCGGGTCACGAAGAGCAGCTCGTACGGAGGATGGCAATGGCGATGGCGAAGAGGTGGATGCCACGTGGATGTACTCATCTGAAGCATAGCGCGAGCTCGGACGAAACACGCCCGTACGGGCGCGAGTGACCGGACCGACTGCGGGCTCGGCCACAGTCGCTGGTGAAGAGGGCGCCGGGGGCGCCGGAGCCACGGATGCCTGGTCCACGGGCGCCGAGGCCGCAGACGGAGGGAGCGCCACGGGCGCCGGGGTCGCGAGCGCGGGAGCCGCGGGCTCAGGAGCCGCGGGAGCCACGGGCAGAAGGGGCGCCGAAGGCGCCGGGGCCGCGGTCAGAGGGGCGCCGAACCGAAGGATGCCGGCGGGTGACGTGCCTCAAAGCCAGGGGGCGGGCCAAGAGCGGCGCGCGAGCGCCCTGGGAGAGGCGTCGAGGCTCCCACGCATCAGTGGCGGGAGGAACAGCCGGGGGTACCTGGTGAACGGAAACACATGCTCATCAAAGTAAACGTGCCGGGAGGTGAACACACGGTGGGAGATGGGATCGTAGCACCGATAGCCCTTGGAGTTAGAAGGGTAGCCGATGAAGATGCATGCAACAGAACGGGGTGCAAGTTTGTGAGGAGCAGTGTCGGCAGTGCTAGGATAACAAAGGCACCCAAAAATACGCAAACCATCATAAGACGGTCGCGTACCAAAGAGAAGGTGGTGAGTCCGAAATTCCACCGTGGGCGGCAAGGTCGAAGGTTAAGGAGAAGTGAGGCGGTAGCAAGTGCGTCCGGCCAGAAGCGAGGCGGCACATTAGCGCGGAACAGGAGCGTGCGAACGCAGTCGTTCAGAGTGCGAAGGACGCGTTCGGCTCGACCGTTCTGCTGTGAAGTATACGTGCATGTGAGACGAAAAACGGTGCCATGACGCGACAAAAAGGTGCGGAAAGCAATGTTGTCGAACTCTTTTCCATTGTCAGTCTGAAGAGCAAGAATGGGACGCCCAAACTGCGTGCTGACATAGGAGTAAAAAGCCGTCAAAGTGGAGAGTGCATCCGACTTTCGTCGCAAAGGAAAAGTCCACACATAATGGGAATAATCATCAAGGATAACCAGATAATATAAGTAGCCCGAATTACTAGGAACTGGAGAGGTCCACACATCGCTATGAATGAACTGAAAAGGAAAAGAAGCAATGGTGGTGGAGTTATTAAATGGAAGGCGAACATGTTTGCCACCATGACAGGCATGACAAGTGTGATCCTCTATCTTATTACAACTGAAACTGAAACTCCTAAGAATATGACGAAGTGTGACGGGGTTGCGATGACCCAAGCGAGCGTGCCAGAGATCGACGCCAACGGAGAGAGCAACCGGTGCGGTGGTGGTGGAGGAAGGCGGATGCACCGGATAAAGCTCGTCGGGGCTGTCACATCAGTGAAGTATCATCCTGGTTCGAGCGTCCTTGACACAAAAACCAAGCCCGTCAAATTCAACAGTAATAGGATTTTCACGAGCAAGACATTTAACAGAGACAAGGTTCTTAATAAGATCAGGAGACACAAGTATGTTAGACATAGATATAGGCATGGAATTAGAAGGAAAAGAAGTGTGCCCGACGTGTGTGATGGGAAGTGTGGAACCGTCGCCGACAATGATGCGGCGTTCGGTGTTGACTGGAGTGAAAGAGGCAAGATTACCAGGATGAGCAAACATGTGAGCCGTGGCCCTGGTGTCCATGTACCAATCACCGCCTCCAGTGTACTTGGTCGGCGTAGGGGCAGTGTGTAGCGCGGCGAGGAGCGCCGGATCCCAAGGCGCCGGTGGCAGCGCCGGCGAGGGGGACGGAGACGCCATCGGGAAACCGCCACTCAGCTGCGGCGGTGGGTACCCTCCATAGGGCTGCGGGGCCGCGTAGTACGCCTCATGTGCCGGCGGACGCGGCATGGGAAGGGTCGGCGCAGGGGCCCGTGGGACCGGCATGGTGTACGCATGAACGACACCGGTCCACGGGTTATAACCGGAGGCCCACGGAGGAGGCACCTGGAACTGCTGCTGCTGCTGACGCGGCGCACCTGCGCCTGCTGCTGCTACTGCTGGCCGCCGCGCCGGCCTCCGCGGCGCCGGTCGGCAGGAGGGGCGGGAGGGGCGGGAGGCCCGTACGGGAGAGGCAGTAGCCCCGGCTGCGGCTGCGGTGCCGGGTACGGCTGTGGCGGCGCCGGGTACGGCGCCTGGTGGCGCGGTTGAGGGGGCGCGGCCGGGGCAGCGGGGGGTGGCAGGGGCCCGCCACGGGTGGTGCCGGCGGCAAGGACGGTGTGGATGGCCCGCGCCTTCACCTGCTTCATCCGCCGCTCCTCCAGCCGGAGGTACGCAACGAACTTGGTGAAGGATGGCTCGGGGATGAGGGAGAGGTTCGCCGCGGCGTTGCCGAAGTCCTCGTTGAGCCCGGCGGTAAGCGTGCTGAGGAGGGTGTCATCATCGATCTTCTAGCCAATATCGCGGAGCTCGTCAGCGAGAGTCTTGAGGCGGCGACAATAGTCGTCGACGGAGGAGTTGTCCTGGTGGCACCCAAAAAACCCTTGCTGCAAAAAAACACGACGCAGAAGGCAATTGTCGGTGAAGAGCCCGTTCAGCTTAGTCCACACGGCGTGGGCGTCATCACCGTCCTGCACGACCGTCTGAAACAGGTCCGGCGAGATGGTGAGGAAGAACAACCGGATGATCCTGGTGTCGATGGTGGACCAGTCATGGAAGTCGGGGACGAGGCTGGAGTCAATGGAGCCGTCCACATGATCAACGAGATGGTACTCCCGGAGCACGAGGGAGAAGTAAGTATTCCACGTGTAGTAGGAGGAGTTCGTCTGGGAGAGACGAACCAGAACCCGCACGTGGATGTTGAGGTTGCGGATGTCTTTGACGTCGGCCGGGTTGGCATCGGCGAACGGGTTGGAGTTGGTGGAGGCGCCCGAAGTGACGGATGACATGGTGGTGAGTGGCGGCGGCGTCGGGTGTGGCTAGGGTTAGGGTTGGGTGAGCGGCGGCGGCTGTGAGAGGAGCAGCAGCGGCCGCTTCGGGTTGGGAGGAGTAAGTCGCGGCGACGGGAGAGCGGCGGCGACCGGAGGTAAGGCGGCGGCGGCGCACGGGGTAAGGCGGCGGCTGCGGTGTCGCGGTGGCGGCGATCGGGTCGGCCGAGGCAAGCAGGGAGAGCAGCGGCGGCAGGAGGAGGGTCGCGCGGCGGCGGCGCAACGGGAGAGGCGCGGCGGCGGCGGCTGGAGCGGCGGCGGCGCAACGGGAGAGGCGCGGCGGTGGCAGCGGAAGCTAGGGTTTAAACCTAGGAAACTGATACCATGTATGTTGTGGGAATTGCACGATGTATTACTCAGGTGCAAACGCACGTATATATGAAGTACAATGGTGGACCACGACCTCAACTATACAGGCAACTAGGAGGTGAGCCCAATACACAAATATGCACAACACATTTACTCAACAGACAGGACCGCTCTCAACAGCGATATATTTCTCCCATGTATGTGTACATATGTATATAATATATGGGGTGATATGGCTGGCGGCCGGCGGCCCTTGTCAAATCAACACAACAATTACGTACCGTGCATGCGCCTAGTTACGACCATCGATTTTGTCTAACCCTGGATCATAATAAGCAGACCTTGAATTATGATGTGATGAGATGGGAAAACCTCAGGCGACCAAACCTTGCAGGGCGTGTGTTTTTGCTGTACTCTTCTAATGCGCTCCACAAATCCCTTGTTGGCTCGATCAAGAATGTTGAGAAGAGGAGACCAGGGCATCATCGCAGGTGTGGGGGATGACGCCACAGCGAGAAGTACCAGACAGCGCGAGCACTTCTCTGAACGGTGGTACCGTGAGGAGAGGACCGTGAAGAGATGGCGACGTCAACCCTGGGAGGCGGTCATGCAGGAAGGGTAGAGGAGGCACTGACCTGTTTTGCATGTTGAATGAATCGTTAGAGGCCCCAGGTCTAGACGAGGACTGAGAGACGGCAGGGTTAGAGCCGTGGAATAGATGAACAGACGTATCTAATTTTATTTTATTTACAGCGAGGAAGATATTTCTCTCTTTTTTTGCGTGGAGGAACATATTCTCTGGATCCGTGGAATAGGAGCTAAAGAGGATGGTGGGACATCAGGCGAGGACTCTTGCAACCTCATCCAACGGCTGTAGACATTTAACACCGAGATCGGACGACAATTTCCTTAGTTTCTAAGGATTAACGTGGAGCCTCGTATGGTGTATCTGTTGGAAATATGCCCTAGAGGCAATAATAAATTGGTTATTATTATATTTCCTTGTTCATGATAATCGTTTATTATCCATGCTATAATTGTATTGATTGGAAACTCAAATACATGTGTGGGTACATAGACAACACTGTGTCCCTAGTATGCCTCTAGTTGACTAGCTCGTTGATCAAAGATGGTTAAGGTTTCCTAGCCATTGACATGAGATGTCATTTGATAACGGGATCACATCATTAGGAGAATGATGTGATGGACAAGACCCAAACTGTAAACGTAGCATTTGATCGTGTCAGTTTATTGCTATTGTTTTCTCCATGTCAAGTATCTGTTCCTTTGACCATGAGATCATGCAACTCACTGACACCGGAGGAATACCTTGTGTGTATCAAACGTCGCAACTTAACTGGGTGACTATAAAGGTGCTCGACAGGTATCTCCGAGGGTGTCTGTTGGGTTGGCATGGATCAAGACTGGGATTTGTTACTCCGTGTGACGGAGAGGTATCTCAGGGCCCACTCGGTAATACAACATCACATTGAGCCTTGCAAGCAAAGTGACTAAAGAGTTAGCCACAGGATCTTGTATTACGGAACGAGTAAAGAGACTTGCCGGTAACGAGATTGAACTAGGTATAGTGATACCGACGATCGAATCTCGGGCAAGTAACATACCGAAAAACAAAGGGAACAGCATACGGGATTAACTGAATCCTTGACATAGAGGTTCGACCGATAAAGATCTTCGTAGAATATGTAGGAGCCAATATGGGCATCCAGGTCCCGCTATTGGTTATTGATCGTAGAAGTGTCTCGGTCATGTCTACATAGTTCTCGAACCCGTAGGGTCTACACACTTAACGTTTGGTGACGATTAGTATAATTGAGTTATTATGTTGGTGACCGAAAGTTGTTCGGAGTCTCGGATAAGATCCCGGACATGACGAGGATCTCCGGAAGAGTCCGGAGGTAAAGATTGATATATGTGATAATAGTGTTTTGATCTCCGGAAGAGTTCCGGAGTTCACCGGAAGGGGTTCCGGATGTTTATCGAAGTGTTCGGGTGCAGCAACACTTTATATGGGCCAAGGGATAAAAGCCCACGAGGTATTGGAAAGTGCAAAAGTAGTTTTGCTGCCGCGTAAGCGGTACTACTGCTTGGTGAAGCGGTACTACCGCCCGAGCGGTACTACCGCTTGTGTGAAGCGGTACTACCGCCCAAGCGGTACTACCGCTTGTGTGCGGCTGTGCACGGTTCGGCAGGGATCCGAGTTGGACTCTTTCCCTGCGGGCCAAACCGACCTTGTGCGGGCAAAACCGACCTGGAGGAGGCTTTTACTCCAAGTTTAGACCCCAAGGCTCAACATATAAATAGAGGGGCAGGGCTAGCACACGGGATAGATCAAGATTTCCCCAAGCCGTGTGCGGCAACCCTAACCCTCTAGTTCCTCCGTCATAATATCCGTAGCGCTTGGCGAAGCCCTGCAGAGATTGTTCCTCACCACCATCACCACGCCGTCGTGCTGCTGGAACTCAACCACTACTTCACCATCGCTCGCTGGATCGAGGAGGTGAAGGCGTCATCAAGCCGTACGTGTGTTGAACGCGGAGGTGCCGTTCGTTCGGCGCTAGTTCGTGATCGAATCGAGGGACGACTTGCGATTTGGATCGCGGAGACGTTCGACTACATCAACCGCGTTTCTTAAACGCTTCCGCTTAGCGATCTACAAGGGTATGTAGATTCACTCTCCCTCTCGTAGATGCTCATCACCATGGTAGATCTTGTGTGTGCGTAGGAAATTTTTTGTTTCCCATGCAACGTTCCCCAACAGTGGCATCATGAGCCAGGTCTATGCGTAGATGAGATCTCGAGTAGAACACAAACGAGTTGTGGGCGTGGGTGTATACATATTGCTTGCCGTTACTAGTTGATATTTGATTCGGCGGTACTGTGAGATGAAGCGGCCCGGACCGACATTACGCGTACACTTACGCGAGACAGGTTCCTTCAACTAACATGTAACTTCGTTGCATAAAGATGGCTAGCGGGTGTCTGTCTCTCTCACTTTAGTTGAATCGATTTCAATGAAGAGGGTTCTTTTAGAAGATCAAAAAGCAATCACTACACCACGTTGTGGTTTTGCGTAGGTAAGAACGGTTCTTGCAAACCCGTAGCAGCCACGTAAAATTTGCAACAACAATTAGAGGACGTCTAACTTGTTTTTGCAGGGTATGTTGTGATGTGATATGGCCAATTACATGATGAGATGTATGTGATGTATGAGATGATCATGTGTTGTATAGAATATCACGACTTGCATGTCGATGAGTACGGCAACTGGCAGGAGCCATAGAGTTGTCTTTAATTATTGTATGACCTGCGTGTCAATCTTTAAGCGCTATGTAATGCTTTACTTTATCGCTAAACGTTAGCAATAGTCGTGGAAGCAACAGTCGGCGCGACAACCGTATGGCGACACGTTGATGGAGATCAAGATGATGGAGATCATGGTGTCATGCCGGTGACGATGAAGATCATGCCGGTGCTTTGGAGATGGAGATCAAAAGCACAAGTTCATGGCCATATCATGTCACTTATGATTTGCATGTGATGTTAATCCTTTTATGCATCTTATTTTGCTTAGGACGACGGTAGCATTATAAGGTGATCCCTCACTTAAATTTCAAGATAAATTGTGTTCTCCCCAAGTGTGCACCGTTGCGAAAGTTCGTCGTTTCGAGACACGCCGTGATGATCGGGTGTGATAGACTCTACGTTCACATACAATGGGTGTAAGCCATGTTGCACGTGCGGAAACACTCGGGTTAAACTTGACGAGCCTAGCATGTACAGACATGGCCTCGGAACACAGGAGACCGAAAGGTCGAACATGAGTCATATAGTAGATATGATCAACATGAAGATGTTCACCATTGAAACCACCTCGACTCACGTGATGATCGGACTTGAGTTGGTGGATTTGGATCATGTTACACTCGAATGATCGGAGGGATGTCAATTTGAGTGGGAGTTTTTTAAGTAATATAATTAACTAAAACTCATTATCCTGAACAATAGTCTAAGTTGTCTTTGCTATATTTATGTTGTAGATCATGGCTCGCGCAGTAGCACCCCTGAATTTTAATGCGTTCCTAGAGAAAGCTAAGTTGAAAGATGATGGAAGTAACTTTGTGGACTGGGCCCGTAATCTAAGGATTATCCTTACGGCTTCCCAGAAGGCTTATGTCCTTGATGCACCGCTTGGTGATCCACCCGCTCCAGTTGAGTCTCTAGACGTTGTGAACGCCTGGCAGGCTCGTTCTGATGATTACTCAATAGTTCAATGTGCAATGTTGTATGGCTTAGAACCGGGACTTCAAAGACGTTTTGAACGTCATGGAGCATATGAGATGTTCCAGGAGTTGAAGTTTATCTTTCAGAAGAATGCCCGGATCGAGAGATATGAGATCTCCGATAAATTCTATGCTTGCAAGATGGAGGAGAACGGGTCTATCAGTGATCACGTGCTCAGAATGTCTGGGTACTCCACCCGTCTGGCTGAGTTAGGGATGCCCCTTCCGCCAGAGGCTATCACTGACAGAGTTCTTCAATCATTGCAACCTAGCTACAAGAGCTTCGTGTTGAACTATAACATGCACGGGATGAACAAGTCAGTCGCCGAGCTGTTTGCGATGCTGAAAGCCGCTGAGTCTGAAATTCAGAAGGAGCATCAAGTGTTGATGGTCAATAAAACCACTAGTTTCAAGAAAAATGGCAAGGGTAAGAAGGGTAACTCCAAGAAGAGTGGCAAAGCAGTTGCTCCTCTCGTGAAGAAACCCAAGGCTGGACCCAAACCAGAAACTGTGTGTTTTCATTGCAAGGGAACTGGACACTGGAAGCGGAATTGCCCCAAGTATTTGGCTGACAAGAAGGCGGCCAACAACAAACAAGGTATATATGATATACATGTTATTGATGTGTACCTTACCAACTCTCGTTGTAGTGCCTGGGTATTTGATACCGGTGCAGTTGCTCATATTTGCAACTCAAAACAGGAACTGCGGAATAGACGGAGGCTGGCAAAGGACGAAGTGACGATGCGCGTGGGAAATGGTTCCAAGGTTGATATGATCGCCGTCGGCACGCTCGCTCTTCGATTACCATCGGGATTAGTGATGAACCTGAATAATTGTTATTTAGTGCCTGCGTTAAGCATGAACATTATATCTGGATCTTGTTTATTGCGAGACGGTTACTCATTTAAATCAGAGAATAATGGTTGTTCTATTTATATGAGTAATATCTATTATGGTCATGCACCCAATGTGAGGGGTTTATTCTTATTGAATCTCGATAGTAATGATACACATGTTCATAACATTGATGCCAAAAGATGTAGAATTGATAATGATAATACCACTTTCTTGTGGCACTGCCGTTTAGGTCATATTGGCGTTAAACGCATGAGGAAGCTCCATGCTGATGGACTTTTGGAGTCACTTGATTTTGAATCACTTGACACATGTGAGCCATGGCTCTTGGGCAAGATGACTAAAACGCCGTTCTCTGGAACAATGGAACGGGCAAGTGACTTATTGGAAATCATACATACTGATGTGTGCGGTCCAATGAGCATTGAAGCGCGCGGTGGTTATCGTTATTTTCTCACCTTCACTGATGACTTAAGTAGATATGGGTATATTTACTTAATGAAACACAAGTCTGAAACATTTGAAAAGTTCAAACAATTTCAGAGTGAAGTTGAGAATCATCGTAACAAGAAGATTAAATTCCTACGATCTGATCGAGGAGGAGAATATCTGAGTTATGAGTTTGGCAGTCACTTAAGACAGTGTGGAATTGTTTCAAAACTGACACCGCCTGGAACACCACAGCGTAATGGTGTGTCCGAACGTCGTAATCGAACTTTATTGGATATGGTGCGATCTATGATGTCTCTTGCCGATTTGCCACTATCGTTTTGGGGTTATGCATTAGAGACAGCTGCATTCACTTTAAATAGGGCACCATCGAAATCCGTTGAGACAACGCCATATGAACTTTGGTTTGGCAAGAAGCCAAAGCTGTCGTTTCTTAAAATTTGGGGATGTGATGCTTATGTCAAAAAGCTTCAGCCTGAAAAGCTGGAACCCAAAGCGGAGAAATGCGTCTTCATAGGATACCCAAAAGAGACAGTTGGGTATACCTTCTATCTCAGATCCGAAGGCAAAGTGTTTGTTGCTAAAAACGGTACATTTCTTGAGAAAGAGTTTCTCTCGAAAGAATTGAGTGGGAGGAAGATAGAACTTGATGAGGTTGTTGAACCTTTACTTCAACCTAAGAGTAGCGCAACGCAGAAAGTTGTTTCTGTGGAGCCTACATTAGCTGAAGAGGAAGTTAATGATGATGATCATGAAGCTTTGGATCAAGTTGCTATCGAACCTCGTAGGTCGACAAGGACGCGTACTGCTCCTGAGTGGTACGGCAACCCTGTCTTAGAGGTCATGTTGTTAGACAACGATGAACCTACGAGCTATGGAGAAGCGATGATGGGCCCGGATTCCGAGAAGTGGTTAGAGGCCATGAAATCCGAGATGGGATCCATGTATGAAAACAAAGTATGGACTTTGGAAGTATTACCTGAAGGGCGTAAGGCCATTCAGAACAAATGGATCTTTAAGAGGAAGACAGACGCGGACGGTAATGTCACCGTCTATAAAGCTCGACTTGTGGCAAAGGGTTTTTCACAAGTTCAAGGAGTTGACTACGATGAGACCTTCTCACCCGTAGCGATGCTTAAGTCCGTCAGAATCATGTTAGCAATAGCTGCCTTTTTCGATTATGAAATTTGGCAGATGGATGTCAAAACAGCGTTCCTTAACGGTTTCCTTAAGGAAGAGTTGTATATGATGCAACCAGAAGGTTTTGTCGATCCAGAGAATGCTGACAAAGTTTGCAAACTCCAGCGATCCATTTATGGACTGGTGCAAGCATCTCGGAGTTGGAATCTTCGTTTTGATGAGGTGATCAAAACGTTCGAGTTTATACAAGTTTACGGAGAAGCTTGTATTTACAAGAAAGTGAGTGGGAGCTCTATAGCGTTTCTAATATTATATGTGGATGACATATTGCTGATTGGAAACAATATAGAAATGTTGGAAAGAGTGAAGGAATATTTGAACAAGAGTTTTTCAATGAAGGACCTAGGAGAAGCTGCTTTTATATTAGGCATCAAGATCTATAGAGATAGATCAAGACGCTTAATAGGACTTTCACAGAGCACGTACCTTGATAAGATTTTGAAGAAGTTCAAAATGGATCAGTCCAAGAAGGGGTTCTTGCCTGTTTTGCAAGGTGTGAAGTTGAGTAAGACTCAATGCCCAGTGACTGCAGAAGATAGAGAAAAGATGAGTGTCATCCCCTATGCTTCAGCCATAGGCTCTATCATGTATGCAATGCTGTGCACAAGACCCGATGTCAGCTTTGCCATAAGTATGGTCGGAAGGTTTCAAAGTGATCCAGGAATGGAACACTGGACGGCGGTCAAGAATATCCTGAAGTACCTGAAAAGGACTAAGGACATGTTTCTCGTTTATGGAGGTGATCAAGAGCTCGTCGTAAAGGTTTACGTCGATGCAAGCTTTGACACTGATCCGGATGACTCTAAGTCGCAAACCGGATACGTATTTATTCTTAATGGGGGTGTGGTTAGCTGGTGCAGTTCCAAGCAAAGCGTGGTAGCAGATTCTACATGCGAAGCGGAGTACATCGCTGCCTCGGAGGCGGCGAAGGAAGGTGTCTGGAAGAAGGAGTTCATGACAGATCTTGGAGTAGTGCCTAGTGCACTTAACCCAATGACTCTGTTTCGTGATAATACTGGTGCCATTGCTCTAGCCAAGGAACCAAGATTTCACAAGAGGACCAGACACATAAAGCGACATTTCAATTCCATCCGCGATTACATCAAGGAGGACGACATAAATATTTGCAAAGTACACACAGATCTAAATGTTGCAGATCCGATGACTAAACCTCTTCCAAGGGCTAAACATGAACAACACCAGAACTGCATGGGTGTTCGATTCATAACAATGTAAATCACATAGTGATGTGAACTAGATTATTGACTCTAGTGCAAGTGGGAGACTGTTGGAAATATGCCCTAGAGGCAATAATAAATTGGTTATTATTATATTTCCTTGTTCATGATAATCGTTTATTATCCATGCTATAATTGTATTGATTGGAAACTCAAATACATGTGTGGGTACATAGACAACACTGTGTCCCTAGTATGCCTCTAGTTGACTAGCTCGTTGATCAAAGATGGTTAAGGTTTCCTAGCCATTGACATGAGATGTCATTTGATAACGGGATCACATCATTAGGAGAATGATGTGATGGACAAGACCCAAACTGTAAACGTAGCATTTGATCGTGTCAGTTTATTGCTATTGTTTTCTGCATGTCAAGTATCTGTTCCTTTGACCATGAGATCATGCAACTCACTGACACAGGAGGAATACCTTGTGTGTATCAAACGTCGCAACGTAACTGGGTGACTATAAAGGTGCTCGACAGGTATCTCCGAGGGTGTCTGTTGGGTTGGCATGGATCAAGACTGGGATTTGTTACTCCGTGTGACGGAGAGGTATCTCAGGGCCCACTCGGTAATACAACATCACATTGTGCCTTGCAAGCAAAGTGACTAAAGAGTTAGCCACAGGATCTTGTATTACGGAACGAGTAAAGAGACTTGCCGGTAACGAGATTGAACTAGGTATAGTGATACCGACGATCGAATCTTGGGCAAGTAACATACCGAAGAACAAAGGGAACAGCATACGGGATTAACTGAATCCTTGACATAGAGGTTCGACCGATAAAGATCTTCGTAGAATATGTAGGAGCCAATATGGGCATCCAGGTCCCGCTATTGGTTATTGATCGTAGAAGTGTCTCGGTCATGTCTACATAGTTCTCGAACCCGCAGGGTCTACACACTTAACGTTTGGTGACGATTAGTATAATTGAGTTATTATGTTGGTGACCGAAAGTTGTTCGGAGTCTCGGATAAGATCCCGGACATGACGAGGATCTCCGGAAGTGTCCGGAGGTAAAGATTGATATATGTGATAATAGTGTTTTGATCTCCGGAAGAGTTCCGGAGTTCACCGGAAGGGGTTCCGGATGTTTACCGAAGTGTTCGGGTGCAGCAACACTTTATATGGGCCAAGGGATAAAAGCCCACGAGGTATTGGAAAGTGCAAAAGTAGTTTTGCTGCCGCGTAAGCGGTACTACCGCTTGGTGAAGCGGTACTACCGCCCGAGCGGTACTACCGCTTGTGTGAAGCGGTACTACCGCTTGTGTGCGGCTGTGCATGGTTCGGCAGGGATCCGAGTTGGACTCTTTCCCTGCGGGCCAAACCGACCTTGTGCGGGCAAAACCGACCTGGAGGAGGCTTTTACTCCAAGTTTAGACCCCAAGGCTCAACATATAAATAGAGGGGCAGGGCTAGCACACGGGATAGATCAAGATTTCCCCAAGCCGTGTGCGGCAACCCTAACCCTCTAGTTCCTCCGTCATAATCTCCGTAGCGCTTGGCGAAGCCCTGCAGAGATTGTTCCTCACCACCATCACCACGCCGTCGTGCTGCTGGAACTCAACCACTACTTCACCATCACTCGCTGGATCGAGGAGGTGAAGGCGTCATCAAGCCGTACGTGTGTTGAACGCGGAGGTGCCGTCCGTTCGGCGCTAGTTCGTGATCGGATCGAGGGACGACTTGCGATTTGGATCGCGGAGACGTTCGACTACATCAACCGCGTTTCTTAAACGCTTCCGCTTAGCGATCTACAAGGGTATGTAGATTCACTCTCCCTCTCGTAGATGCTCATCACCATGGATAGATCTTGTGTGTGCGTAGGAAAATTTTTGTTTCCCATGCAACGTTCCCCAACAGTATCCAATTAGTAAATATAAGATATAGTGTGTGACTATATCTCATCTAGATGAGAGATAATACCTCACATCTAAGTATAACATCACCACTGTTTGTGGCCCCCTTTGTTTGTTTGTTTCTCTTTTGTTTGTGTTGGGCCTGTTTCTTTCTCTCAGTTTTTTTGTTTGGTTGTGCAGCTGTAGGCCTTGTTTCTGGCTGTCACGCGCCGCACGGGCAAGCCTGTAGCTAACCACTAGAGCTACTGGGCGTTAGTGACTTTTTGTCACCGCAAAACACTAAAGACTATATTCAGCGGCAGATCGAACAATTCCGATTTTTTTTTGAACATTTCTTGAAATTGTGATTTTTTAATTGAGACGAACAAATTTTGAAATTGAGATATGTTTCTGCAAAAAATGAGAAGCAATTTTTAAAATTGGGAAACATTTTTTGGAAAGAAGAATAATTTTACAAACTTTAAAACATTTTCTAAAAACAAGGACATTTTTTGAAAACTATGTAGTCTTTTCAAAAAATTGAACATTTTTAGAATTTTGCAAACAATTTTTGGAAACATGAACATTATATCAAACATTTGAACTTGTTTCGAAAAAACATGTACATTTTTATAAGTTACGAACATTTTTTGAAAAACATGAACACATTTTGAAATTTTCAATTTTTTGATAAACACGAACAATTTTGGAAAATGAACAAACTTATGAATTTTGGAAAATGTTTTGAAAGTTGTGAATTTACAAAAAAAAAATTCAAAAAAACAAAAAAGAAAATAAAAATAAAAAAATGAGATCATTTTTTGAAAAATAGAAGATTAAAAGGAGAGGAAAACCAATGAAGAAAAAATGATAAAAGAAAAAAAGACTAAAAAAATGATGAAAACAAAACAAAACAAAACACAAATATCCTAGCTATTTGTACCTGCTCATCTCAGATTTGCTCGCTGTCGAGGGTGGACTTGCAATTGAGAAAAAAAACATTGGTTGGACCCCAGTTACTAGTCGAGGTTCTCACAATTGGCACTAAAAATGGTCGGGCCACAATTGCAACTCGAGTTTGGACTTGCAAATGGGACAAAAAACGGCTGGGCCCAATTACGAGTCGAGGATGGACTTGCAACTTGGATAAAAAAAGGTCAGGCCCTAGTTGCGAGTCGAGGGTGGCCTTGCAACTTGGGCAAAAAAAGGTCGGGCCTCAGTTGCAAGTCGAGGGGGGACTTGCAATTGGGACTAAAAAAGGTCGGGCCGCAGTTGCGAGTCGAGAGTGGACTTGCAACTCGGACAAAAAAGGTTGGGCCCTAGTTGCGTGTCGAGGGTGGACTTGCAACTGCGACAAAAAAAGGTCGGGCCCCAGTTGTGAGTCGAGAGTGGACTTGCAACTGGGACAAAAAAGGTTGGGCCCTAGTTGTGAGTCGAGGGTGGACTTGCAACTAGAACAAATAAGGTCGTGCCCCAGTTGCAAGTCGATGGTGGATTTGCAACTAGGACAAAATGGTTGGGCCACAGTTGCGAGTCGAAGGTGAACCTGCAACTGCGACAAAAAAAGGTCGGGCCCTAGTTGTGAGTCGAGGATGGACTTCCAACTGGGACAAAAAAGGTCGGACCCCTAGTTGTGAGTGGAGGATGGACTTGCAACTAGGACAACAAAAAGGTCGAGTCCAAGTTATGATTCGAGTGTGGGATTGCAACTGGGAAAAAAACTCGGACCTTAGTTGCGAGTCAAGAGTGGACTTGCAACTCGGACAAAAAAGGTCGAGCCCAAGTTGCGAGTCGAAGGTAGACTGGCAACTGGGAGAAAAAAGAATGGGTCCCAGTTGCGAGTCGAGGGTGGACTTGCAATTGAGAAAAAAAAATGTCTAACCCAGTTGGGAGTCGAGGGTGGACTTGCAACTGAGACAAAAAAAGGCCAGGCAACTGTTGCGAGTCGAGGGTGAACTTACAACTTGGACAAAACAAGGTTGGGTCCCAGTTGCGAGTCGAGGGTGAACTTACAACTTTGATAAAAAATAAATTGTGGGCCCAATTCCATGTCAATGGTGGGCTTGCAATTGGGACTACACAAAATTACAATACCAGTTGCGAGTCGATGATGGACCTGCAACTGGGACAACTACAAGCTATCATCCCTAGTTGCGAGTCGAGTGTGGAGTTGTAACTGAGATAAAAAAAATTGTAGTCTCAGTTGCGAGTCAAAGGTGGGCTTGCAATTGGGATGAAAACAAACTATAAGATTGGGCCCAAATAATACACAACAAACAATGTTGAGCAGCTAAAAAAGGGGAAAAAAAAGAAAAAGTGGACTAGTAATGTTTGGGTCGGAGCTCACATTTTGCATACTGAAAATGATATTGTAACTCAATAAAAATTGGTCACTCACCGCAGTGGCAAGTAAATGTGAACTTGTAACTGCGACAGGAAAAACTTGGAGCCCAATTGCAAGTCGATGGTGGACTTACGACTCGAGAACCAAAAAAGGATCGGTGCTAGTCGTAAGACAAGAGTGGACTTGCAAACTAAGGTGACAAATAAAACTTCAAGCCCATTTGCGAATTGAAGGTGGACATGCAATAGGGATGAAAACAAACTACGTGCCCAGTTGCGAGTCCAGGGTGGAGTTGCCACTGGGGCAACTACACAGAACTACGAGACCAGTTATGAGTCGAAGGTAGATTTGTAGTTGGGACAACTATGAGCCTTGTTGTGAGTCGAGGGTGGACTTGCAACTAGGATGTAAAGCATACTACAGTACTAGTTGCGAGTCAAGGTGGACTAGCAACTGGAACAATTACACAAAACGACGATATCAGTTATGAGTCAAGGATGGACTTGCAATAGGGAAGAAAACAAATTACGACCAAGTTGTGAGTCGGATGGTGAACTTGCACTTGGGATAACTACACAAATCTACGGGCCCAGTTGTGAGTCAAGGGAGGACTTAAACTGGGATGAAACAAACAACGGGCCTAGTTGCGAGTCAAGGGCGGACTTGCAACTGAGACAACTACCCAAGTATGGACCTGCGACAGGGACAATAACAAACTACGAGGCGAGTTGCGAGTCGAGCATGGAGTTGTAACTGGGATAAAAAAATTATATGCCCAGTTGCGAGTCGAGGGTGGACATGCAACTGGAATAACTACAAGCCCATTCGCGAGTCGTGGGTGGACTTGCAACTGAGACAACTATTAAACTACGAGCCCAATTGCAAGTCAATGATCGACTTGCAACTGGTATGAAACACACTATGCGGCCAGTTGCGAGTCAAGGGTGGACTTGCAACTGGGATGAAAAACAAAACACATGCTTCAGTTGCTAGTCGAGGGTGGGCTTGCAACTCGGACAACTACATGCCCAGTTACGAGTCGAAGGTGGACTTGCAACTGTGACAACTACAAAAACTATAAGTCCAGTTACGAGTCGAAGGTCAACTTGCAACTAGGATGAAACAAACTACAGACACAGTTACGAGTCAAGGATGGACGTACACATTTCTACCCCTGCATCTAGAGAAAAAGAACCCTTCATCTGCTTCGTTATATAAAGGGCTCTAGTGGGGTGGACTCTACAAATTCTCCACCAGGCCACAAAAAACACACAACCAAAATGAAAAAGTGACAAACAACGACTGATATGAGCCCATGTGAAAAGAAAACGCGAGAACGGGCTGATACAAAAGAAAAATGACAAGAGGATGCACGACAAAAAAGAACGAACTGACACAGGCGTGCATGGCCGAGTTTGTGCGAACATTAAAGAAACATATCAGACAGTTATAGACTTAGATTAGACATTTAACAAATCCGAAAAAAAATTCTAGTTATGCTCTCCTCTAGCTACAAGTCAAATCATTATAAACAAAAAAAAAGACACGTGGCCCTCCAGAAAAAAGCTACAACCCACAAAATAAACTCAATAGACAAAACATAAAAGCAGCCCACTAAAAATAGTCATGTCGGGCCTTACTGCCTCATGAGGGATGAACAACGACAACGAGCACAACTCAGAATCTAGTGGTATATAAGTTTGATGAGACCTCGCTAATTCTCATTGATCAGAATTAGCAAAGCCAATCCGAAACGAGAGACCTAATTGCGCCGCAAAAACGACCCAGCAAAAGACGCACATGCAAACAAGCCAACAAGTAGACACCAGACACACGACACGACACGGGGCACGCATGACAAAGCAACCCATGTTCAAGATTTGCACGACATGTAAAGCGAACATATGACAATGAAAAAGTTCATTAATTAAAAATAAATAAATAAAAAAGAAGAAAAAAGAAGGAAAAGAAATGGACAACGAGGAAATAGAAAATGTAAATAAAAAACATAAAAACATAAATTTAAGATAGTTCATAATTTAAAACAAATAATGAAAGACAAAAAAGAAAAAAATAGACACGGAAAAAGAAAAAGAAACAAAAGGTGCTGAACGGGAGTGTATGAAAACAAATTAGACTGAGTCGCAGCACAGACTTGAAAAAGAAAAAAAGAAAATGCAGCCGGCGGCCGAAAAAATAAAGGTTCACAACAGAAATAGGCCCAGCACAGGCATGGGGGAACACATCTACGCGCGGACATGCGAGTAGAAAGGCCTAGACTCAACACGAAAGCAACATAGACGAGGACTGTACAGGATCGACAGGTTATTCGTCAATTGCCTGAATCTTGTAGCAAGTCTGATCAAGGTTCTGGACTTAGATCTGAGGTAATATATTACATCTAGATATGAAATAGCAATACTATAAGATATAAGATGAGTGCTACCTGTGGGAACCCTGACTTGAAGATCCAAACTAAACACAATGCAATAATTAATCAATTGCCATCAATAACACACACATGGAATGCTTTCATGGCCATATAGTTCTAACCCCAAATTCACATTGTGTTCACAAACTTGACACCCCTACAGGAAGCGAGTCAATGCAAATCCTCTAACATTCACTACTGCATAACAGCTTACCCGTGGGACCTTACCAGTGTTGGGTCCATGTTTGCACCCGCCACTGCTAATCGGGCTAACTACTAGTGGCGGGCCCAAAGTCAGGCCCACCACTGGTATTTATATACCAGTGGCGGGTGGAACTTTTAAGCGGCCACTGGTAAGCTGGGGCTGACTTAGCCATGGGCGGCACATACTAGTGGCGGGTGCACCACTAGGCCCGCCACTGCTACTTGAGTTACCAGTGGCCGACCCGGTGATGCACCCGCCTCTGGTATGTGCCTCCCATGGCTAAGTCAGCCTCAAATACTAGTGGCGGGCCCAAAGTCAGGCCTACTACTAGTACATAAATACTAGTGGCAGGCAGTTTTAGGCCCTCCACTGGCTATCCTATCCCAATAATTGAGCCCGAAGCTCACTATTCATTGAGCTCATTCTTGTTCTCTCCTTCACCTCTTCTCCACCTCCTACTTCTCCCACAACCCCTACCTTAGGCATCTCCATTTCTTGATCTAGCTAACTCTCTCTCCCTCCTCTCCACCCCACACTAGATCTCTCCCCCCTCTCTCTCCTCCATCTCCCCTCCATTAAAGAACACACTATCTCTCCTCTGCCTCCCTCTTCATTAAAGAACACTCTCTTTCTCTCTCTACTCCAATTAATATAGCTAGCTAGCCCATCCCCCCAAACCCCTCTCACCTCCATAATTGTGCTTTCCTAGTTAATTATAATATCTCCTCGATCTTCGCCTAAAGATTCCACCACCACCCCGGCTACTCTAGGTGAGATTTAAATTTGGGGTCGTCGACTGTACCGATTGTATGAGACGAATATTTGTGCAAGTTTGTGTCTGGCCATCCAGCCATATATCATTATGTGACGACTTTATTTACGCATAAATAGCATATATATATGTGTGTGGTACCAGCCATCGAGCTGAGGCAATAACTCCAAGTAGCTCCATGTATCTTATTTCAGAGAATATATATGAGTTGCCAACGTTTTGACAAAATGCTGATTCGTCAATGTTTTGTCAAATTTCTATTGCCTCTTTTGATATATACTAATTAATTTGAGCAACGGTCATGCCAAAATTTTCAATTGCCTCTTTTGATATATACTAATTAATTTTAGCAAAGGTCATGCCAAAATCGAAGTTGGATGTATACCTCCAAACGGGTGTCACACTACAGGAATCAGAGACTTTGCCGTCCGCCATGGCAGACGGCAAAGGCACAACCACGGACGGCAAAGGTCTTTGTCGTCCGCCAACAGACGGCAAAATTTTGGGATGAATAAAATCCGGCAAAGAGGTCCTTTGCCGTCTGCCTAGGCACAGCGGACGCCAAAGATTTGTTGCCGTCGGTCTGCAGACGGCAAAGAGCCCGGACGGCGAAGTTTGACGTTTGCACCGTTAGGTGGCTAACGGCCCCACCAAAATCTTTGCCGTCTGCCCCAGACGGCCCCACAAAGGCCTTTGCCGTCTGCCCACCCCCAAAATTTTTGCCGTCCACCCCCGATATGCCGACGGCGGCCGTCGGCAAAGAACCACAAAGACCTTTGCCGTCTGCCCACTCCCAAAATCTTTGCCGTTCGCCCACGATATGCCGACGGTGGCCGTCGGCAAAGAAGACAGCCCTTTGCCATCCGCCCCGCCTATGCCGACGGCGGCCGTCGGCAAAGAAGCCAAATGGCCGAGGATGGCGCTCCAGAGTTAACAGGTCGCTGCCACGTGTCCCATATGCTGACGGCCGCCGTCGGCATAGCTGTCTTTGCCGTCCGGGGCAGACGGCAAAGCGGCTGTATTGCCTCTTTTTTGCTTGTGTTTCATATATTCAACAATTTCCAGAGGCAAATATATGATATGTATATATATATTTCACAAAAACAATATCCCTGCCATATGGATATGATCAACCAACAATTATACCAAATTAAAAGTATCAAATGTCACATTGTTCACCATATTACATTAGTTTCATCCATACATACATAGGTAGAAAGTTTCACGTAAGTTCATCGATACAAAATGAAAACAGAAATTAAACACTAGCACTACATCAAAGCAAGCTGCCGTGAACTCAATCAAATCTGCACAATTGGAAATAAGAAAGTTAGAATAAGAATGCTAGAAGAAGTAGAAGAAGATCTAGAAGTAGAAGAAGATCTAGAAGACGAAGATGATGAAGAAGCATTTTTCTTCTCTCTATTTCTCCTCTTCTTTTTCTTCTTCTTATTGCTTATTTGTGTCATTTTATAGCTAACCTAGGTAATTATCAAATTTTTGACCTAACTAAGCTTATTGTGTCATTTTGCAAGAAAATAAGCTAAGTCTATGGCATCTATGAGGTTACCAAGTCTATTATGCCATTTTTGAGTTAACTAAGCTTATTATGTCATTGTGAAGGAAACAATGCTATGTATAGGTCATTTTATAGCTAACTTAGGTACAATATGTCATTTTGGAGGTAAGTAAGCTTACTATGTCTTTTTAGAGGAAACAAAGCTAACATAGGTAAAATATGACATTTGTCTAAGTGCTAAGTTTGTCTAAGTGCTAAGTTTGTCTAAGTGCTAAGTTTGCCTTTGTTTGAGAAAATGAGCCAACTAAGTGGCATATTATGGCTTACCGTCCTCGTCATCACGAAGGTGAAGCACCGGGGTTGCTCGGCCCGGTGTCAGCTGGAGCACTACTTGGCCCTGGAGAAGGATCGTGCGATGCGGCTCGGGAGTTATGCTGCACCAAAGATCATTTGCGTTAGCATGATGACGCTGAAACGTTAAGACTAGTAACTAATGAACATTGAAATGAAACTCACTGTTCCAGCCGTGGTAATGACTGGCATCGGCGCAGGGGTCTGGCCGGTCTTCTCGCACAAAGTCTGCACATTTGGTTTTGACAAGTCAATCATATTGGTTATTAATGAAAAGAACATGTAGTGCATGATTTGGCTAATATGAAGAAGAAACTTACCACGATGAGCTCGTACATGGCCCGGTTAGACGCATCGTTCCGTGCCCTCTCCTCCTCCAACAACCTAGCCATCCTCTCCTCCAAATCCCTCTTCTCATCCGCCGCCTGCCGGGCCTGTTCCGCCAGAAGCGCCTGAGTTGCCTCTCTCTCTTTCTGCAGAGCAGCCTGCAACACAACTCCTCATTAGCATTGTAATCATCTTTGTTCGCACACACAATGTAATGGAGGAAAGCTATTTGAGTCCGTATGACTAACCTCGATGGCGAGCTGGACTGGCCGTGGACGAGGCGTCATCTCAGGACAGGAGCTCGTTTGGCACGCCTTGATCTGTCGGAGAGTGCGCGAAGACCGTATAAGTCCATCTCCAATGGCTATATGGCCATGGGGCCTCCCGTCGCCAGCTATCATCACCAGGTCTGGATCAATAGGATGCTGGCTCGGGTTGAAGTCCTCCCCATTCACCGCCTTCCCCGCATCTCTGTACCTCACGAGCTTGTTGTGGGAGGAGATGTTGGTGAAGTTGTTGGGATTATCGAGGTCAGACTCAGAGAATGCCTTGGCCTTCTTGTACGAGGCAGTATGGGCCATGACATAGAGGTCGTACACCTGTGGCACCTCCGTCTTATTGTAATTCGCCTACAAGAGAGGAACAAAGTATTAATAAAGGGGTCAAGCTAGCATCAAAAAATGAATTGTAGGAATCATGAAGCAAACCACATACCCAGTTCGCTCGAACTGAAATAAGTTGGTGCTGCCTTGATGGTGTGGCACACCTTCCATTTGGGCACGTCGTTCCTTGGTATCGTCGTGGACGGCTCGCCATTCGTCAGAGCACCACTCTTTCACCAACGCCTCCCAACAATCCATCTTATCCGCACACCATCTCGGGGGCACCTAAGTTAGTAAAGAGAAATTTGAGAGCTACGCCTACGAATCAAAGCAAGAAAACTAAGTGCAAGGCCTTAAGAATAGATAATTACCTTCATGTACTGCTCCTTGTCCAGAAACTTTCGGCGGGATGACGACTTGTCCTTCTTAATACGCCGCGAGGCGTAGTAGTCTCGAACAGCCTGTACCCGAGCCTCGTGCCGTAAGTTCTGTAGTAGGCGCCTGCACTCGTAATCGATAAGCTTTGCCGCGGCCTCCTCGTATCCCTCCTCACACCTGTAGAAGGTCTACAATCAAACGAGACAACACTGATTAGTACAATAAATAGCTATTATTGATTTTTAATTGTGTAAAGGAGAAATTACCCAGAACTTTCTGATCACCATGTCGGCCCTCGTGTGGCACAACACATCGTGGATCATCTCCTCCGGCGGGGCCGGGGCAGCCAAGTAGTGCTCCCATTTCAATCCTAACTCTCGAAGCTGACCCTCGCCGGGCAACGTGACAAACCCCGGGAAGTTATGCCGTAAAAGCACACCAAAGATGGAGTTGGGCCTGCGGACATCCTTGGCGTGAATCCAACCCCTGCAGTATGACTAAGCCAACGTATTAGATATGTGAAGAAACATGAAGGCAAAAGGTTTAAAAAGAGTAAATGTACTTACTTCAGTGACTCAGGCCTAATCGGCCACCTCTGCTCGCGGGTCGCCGGCACGGGCGGGAGCCGTGTACACCCACGCTGGTAGATGGTGGCCCCCTCAGCCACCTCGTCCTCGCTATCAGAAAGCTGATCCCCGCCACCATCAGCATGGCCACTCGGCTCCAGCTGATGCAGATCCGGCCAGGTATCCCATCCGGTCGAAGCGTGTGGAGTCTCGTAGGACGAAGCGTCTGGCACAGGAGTCTCGCGGGACGAAGCGTCTGGCACAGGAGTCTCGCGGGTCGAAGCGTCGGAGACAGAAGGATCGTCGACCCGAGGCTCGTGGACAGGAGTCCTTGTAGCCTCCACCTCAGACGGGTCCACCGTAGCAGTCCTGTGCTCGGGTGAATCAGCTGGGGGTGGCGGCGAGGAAGGCATAGCAGCCTTCCTACCTCTCCCGCGGCCACCACGTGTACCTTTAGCAGCCTTCCTACCTCTCCCCCGACATCCTATCCCGGTCGGCAACTTTGCCGATGAAGAAGCACCCTCGGGTGTCCCAATACTGTCATACAACACTCTCCGGAGAGTTTGGGGTGGAATGGAAGTACCCCTCCCACCACGCACCGACGAAGGAGCCTCGGATCGCTCTTGACCCGCGCCCACCATCTTTCAACACCTGCCATAACAAAGAGTAAACGAAATTAGTACAACATAAAAATTGAATACCGACATGAATAATAATATGTATATATATAATTTGAGTGTATCATCATCATGTATATAATAAAAATTGAATAATACCTGACATGAACTAATAATAATCTTCATCGTCTATATATTCTCCGGGATCAATAAATGCATCGTCATCATCACAATCATCAATAAATGCATCATCATCATCACTATCGGGAACAACATGTGGAAGGCCTCCTTTATGTAATCAGTCAAGCATTGAGAGGTCATCCGCAGCAGTAACCTCTTCTTCTTCCGTCTCTTCTTGTTCCGGCTCAGGGGTGAAGCGGGATTCACTTGCGTTGTCTACTTCAATGTTCTCGGGTGAAGTAGAGGGGTTCTTGAAACGTTTTTTGGAAAGACGTGTTTCTTGGAAGAATTCTCCTTCATATGTGTCTGGGTTAATGTGAGGTTCATAATCATCTTCATTGAGGGGAGGTGGTCTAAAACGTGGCGGCACATCATAAACGACATCCCAACCATTCAGATTTGGATCAGTTTGGCAGGCCCACGGTAGATAAAAAACTTGGGTCGCCTGTTGAGCCATAATATAGACATCGGGGACATCTAAATGGGTGCTTTGTTTGATTTCGACTAGCCCTATATGTTCGTGAGTCCTTCTAGTCTCCTTCGGCTGGAACCAATAACATTTGAAGACTACGACGTTTGGTGGGTTTTCACCAAAGAATATAAGTTCATAAATTGCTTCAACTCTTCCATAATACTCGACACCTCCTTCGCCGATAGCAGAGATACAACAATTTGTAGACTTTCGGTCGGCCATAGATAGCTCTTTGCCAAAAGTACGAAAGCGATACCCGTTGATGTCGTATTTGTCAAATGAACGGACCTTATAGTCAAAACCATTAGCGACTAGTCTCAATTCGGAGTTCATAGACTCTGAATTAGCCTACAAGTTTAATACGAAAGGATTGTTGCATTAGCCGCAAACTAGACGAAGAAAGGAAATGGTCTAATGGAAATTACCGTTTGTTTGAACCAAGAGATGAAACCGGGATAGCCGCCTCCATTCTTTGCCAGAAGCTCATATTCTTCGATCGAATCCTTTTGGATCACCGCTCCATCCGAGAATTTGGCGACGTATCGACTGTATCACATATCCGGGAATAAGAGCATTTCAAAAGGAATTAGAAGTTGCGAAACAATGTACCGAGAACTTACTCGATGTACGGCCGCACTTCTGTTAGGTTGTTGAAGATATACAACGAAATGGTCCGTCATTCTTCGACATCCAACGCTATTGCTTTCGAAGCACCGGCTGGTGCGAGCTTCCCTTTGAATAGTCTGAGGTTGGATCGACCTTTTTCACGGTCGCCATCATTGTACCGAGGCTTCGGATTATGCAAATGATGATTCTTGGCTTCGTAGTGTGCTGTCACGAAGTTTGCCGCCTCCTCAGTAATGAATGCCTCGGCCATCGATGCTTCAATGCTACGTTTTTTTTACATTTTGCTCGAAGCGTCTTCTGCATCCTCTCAGTTGTGAAGCACCAGTGATTTTGCACGCCCCCCCCCCCCAATCTTGCCTCGGTCGGGAGATGCAAAATCAAATGCTGCATTGGATTAAAGAAGCCCGGTGGAAAGATCTTTTCTAACTTGCAGATCAACTCCGGCGCCAACTCTTCCAGTTGATCTAGCACGTCAGGCGATAGTTCTTTCGCACAAAGAGCACGGAAGAAATAGCTCAGCTCTGCCAGTACTAGCCATTCATCCTCATGGATAAAGCCACGCAACATCATCGGCATTACCCGCTCAAGCCATATGTGCCAATCATGACTCTTGAGATCAAATATTTTCAATTTGTCAAGACTCACTCCCCTCTTTAGATTCGCTACATACCCATCGGGGAACATCAACTACATTTTCACCCACAAGATCATTTCCCTCATAGCTGGCCTTCCAAGATTGAACCATGCCTTTGGCTTCCTCCAGTTCTTCTTTCCTTTCGGTTGTCGCATGTTTTGTAACGGTCTATCACATAGAGCCTCCTGATCGACTCTAGCCTTAGGGTTATCCTTTGACTTCCCCTCTATGCCGAACAATGTACCAAAAAGGGCCTCGGCGATATTCTTTTTAGTGTGCATCACGTCGATGTTGTGTGGGCAAATGAGGTCTATAAAGTAAGGCAGATCCCACAACCTTATCTTGTGAGTCCAGGCATGTTCCGAATTATACCCTTTGAAATATCCTGGACGCTGTGGATCAGGCTCGAGAGCGTTTAACTGATCCAGGGTCTGTTGGCCTGTCAATGCAGGTGGTGCAGAGTTTTTGACAACTCTACCTTTGATGAAATTCTTCTTGTCTTTTCTGAACTTATCGCCAGATTCTATGAACTGTCTATGCCAGTCAAAGCAAGAATACTTGCGACCCGCCTGCAGCCAACGGAACTGAAGAGCTGCCTTGCATGTGGGGCACGGGAACCGTCCATGCACACACCAGGCAACGAATAGCGCATACGACGGCAAGTCATGCGTCGAGTACATGTACCACACATGCATTTTGAAGTTTTGTTTTGTAGCGGCGTCATATGTCTTGATCCCATTATCCCAAGCTTCTTGCAATTCATCCTTAAGTGGCTGCATGTACACATTCATATTCTTCCCCGGATAGTTGGGCCCTGGAATTATCAACGTCAAGAAAATGTTCTTTCTTTTCATAATCTCTCCGGGGGGGGGGAGATTGAGTGGAATGACAAATACAGGCCAACAACTGTATTGGGTTGCCGTCATACCAAACATATTGAACCCATCCATGCTGATGGAGACTCGAGGATGCCTTGGATCTGCCGCTTTGTCCTTATGTAATGCATCGAAGTGCTTCCACGCAAAAGCGTCTGAAGTGTGTCCCAACATCGGATTCCCATCTGCATCTAGTTCGGTTCTTTTGCCCAATTAGTGCCACGTCATCTGTCTGGCCGTCTCTTCGACCATGAAAAGACGTTGAAGTCTTGGTATGATTGGCATATACCGAAGAACATTAACTGGGATTTTGGTCTTACTCTTCTCACCCATACCGTTGTCTGCCACAACATACCTCGAAGACTTGCAAATGGGACAATAGTTCAAGCCCGCATACTCAAGCCTAAATAAGGCACATCCATTCTCACAGGCATCTATCTTCTCAAAGGGCATCTTAAGCGCGCATATGATTTTGTCCGACTGGTACAGGTTTGCAGGCAATACATGGCCTTTGGGCAGAAAGCGTCTAAATATAGTCATCATCGCGTCGAAGCATTCTCTGCCCAGGTTGAACTGAGCCTTCAGAGCCATTACATGTGCGATGGCATCCAGCTGACAAAGCTCAGTGTGCTCATGGAGAGGACGTTTTGAAGACTCCAACATTTCATAGAAGGCCTTTGCAGATTCCTCCATCTCATCGTCCGAATCCCGAGCATCATCAAAGTCTTGCACCATCTCTTCGATCCCGGTACCATGCTCCTCGGTGCGATGATGAACCACCTCAGCTCTGGCACGTTAGGCAGACTCACCATGAAATCTCCACACCGAATAATCAGGCGTAAAACCCCACTTCTGCAAGTGTTTACCAATTTCATCCCGTGTCCACTTTTTATGGTTGTCACACCGGACACAGGGGCACCAGGTTATTTCCTGGCCATTTGCAAATGCGGCGCTCAGAAACCCCTTGGTTTTTGTTAACCATTCAATGGTCATGTCTTTTTGACTAGGGTGACCGGTGTACATCCACGCACGATCACACATCTTGCCTACCTACTAAACACACAAGAAATATATATATAATTCATCATCTATATTCATCAGTTAATCAAGTTTGTTAGTTTTATTATGTCCATGCAACCTACACGCTAATAGGTAAAGATAGGTCCTAATCCCACCCGAGTATGTGTAGATTGGGTTCGTTTTCCCATGCTCTGCTCCGGATCCGACGCAGAATTTCGACAGCACCTCCCCGCTGTTCTCCTGATACACGTCTCGGCAATAAGCAGAGAGGATGTGTACCCGGAGAAAAACAGGGAGGCACTGACGAAATTCCGCATCGGATCCGGAGCAGAGCATAAGGGAAAATGAACCCAATCTACACATACTCGGGCTGTCCATGGATAACATTGGACAATTCAAAAGGATGGCAGTTATAAATATGCAAAGACATGCATATTTATAGATGCCGCCCTTTCGAACGGGAGACGCATACTGGTCACGCATACTGAAGATTGAAGACACCTATAGCTAGCAAGTTTCATCGGCACGAAGACCGGAACAGAGCAAATTAAGGGGGGGAGGAGATGTGTGCTCACCCATGAACGCAGGGGAGCTCGTCAAACACACAGGGAGGTCGTCGAACAGCAGACCCTCGCAGCGACGAAACAACTGCACATTGAAATCCAAAGATGAGTAACATAGCATTATTGTTTTTTCCGTCAACCTAACTAAATATTTAAAATATGATGCCACCGCCAAGTTGAAATTTAGGGTTCCATCGATGCCGAGGTACGCCCTCCGCCGACAGGCCACCCTGGCCCTCTCTTTCCTATCCTCCTCCTCCTCCTCCTCTTCTTCTTCTTCTTTCTTCTTTTCCTTTTTCCTCTTCTTCTCCTTATTTTTCTTTTCTTCTTAGTTTTTTTCATCTTTCTTCTTCTTCTTCTAATTATCTAAACCTAAACTAAACCTAGCCCTAACCTAAACCAAACACTAATTAACCTAAACCTAAACAGTAAAAAACAGAAAAAAGGAAAAAAATCACCTTGAGGGCCAGTGGAGGAGGGCCGGCGCGGTGGTGGAGAAGGGTCGACGCGGTGATGGAGGAGGGCCGGCGCAGGGGGAGGAAGGCCGCGGAGAGGGGGGCAGAGCCGCGGCCTGCTCCGGCAGTGGGTCGGCGGTGGGGCGGTGGGGCAGAGCCGCGGACGCTCCGAGGTCATTGGGGGAGGGGCGGGCGCAGGGGGAGGAGAGCGGGGCGGCGGGGCAGGTCGTCAGGGAGGGGCGGCGGGGGAGCTCGTCGGGGGAGGGGCGGGCGTAGGGGCCGGGGAGCGTGGCGGGGCGGCCGGTGACGGTGGCGGCGGGATGAGGGGCGGCCGGTGAGGGTGGCGGGTGAGGGGCGGCGGGGCGGCCGGTGAGGGGCGGCGGGGCAGGGGCGGCCGGTGAGGGGCGGCGGCGTAGGGGCGGCCGGTGAGGGGTGGCGGCAGGTGAGGGGCGGCTGGTGGTCGTGCGGGGTGAGAGAGAGATGCACAGAGAGAGAGGGGGGTCGGGGCCGGCTGGGCCGGGGGGGTTTGTTAGGCCGGGTGAGGGTCTTTGCCGTCTGCCGTTCGCCCCTTTGCCGTCCGCTAGCAGACGGCAAAGAGGGGGTGGGGCCGGGGGCTAACGACCGTTAGCCAGGCGTCTTCTTTGCCGTCTGCTAGCGGACGGCAAAGGGACGAACGGCAGACGGCAAAGATCCGGCGGACGGCATCCAGGTCGTCCATTTGACCTAACCAGCTTCACTGCCCAGTGGGACCCAGCTCGGCTCTTTGCCGTCTGCCTTTGGTCCCTTTGCCGTCCGCTGGCTGACGGCAAAGAGCTGGCGGACGGCAAACAATATCTTTGCCGTCAGCCTGTATTTTGCCGTCAGTTTCTTGTCAGCGGACAGCAAAGACGTTCTTTGCCGTCCGCCAGCAGACGGCAAAGAACTGGTAGTCGGCAAATTCCTGGATTCCAGTAGTGTCACATGATTTCATGGAAGTATGTTTGAAGGAATTCTTAGATTTTGCCAAGCAAAATATGGTGTGAAGAGGTGGCATGAAGATATGTTGTCTGTGTGTTAGATGCAAAAACTTGATTATGTACACAAGGGCCTCTAGAAAGTTGCTTCATCACTTGATGATCTATGGTTTCATGGATGGTTATACAAGGTGGAGAAGTCATGGTGAGGAGGTTGATGGGCCTGATGAAGAAGCGGGACATGGATAGCCGGACGAAGAAAGGATGGAGCACCAAGGTTCGAATATGAAGAGGCCGAAGGGGACATGAGAAGCACGCGGGGCATGTTGTCCGGAATGGTGCAGGACCCTCATGTGCAAGAGATGATGGTGAAAGAGACTACTAATGACAGAGGGACTCATAGAGATGCTGCCAAGTTGGCAACACTTGAGAAAGACTCAAAAACTCCATTGTATGAGGGTTGTGATCCCAACCACACCTGCATCGCTGTCATGCTCAAACTTCTAGACATCAAGGCAAAAAACAATAGCACGGACACATGCTTCGATAAGATATTGGCGTATCTACATGAAGTTTTTCCCGGAGGGGAATGTGTTTCCTAAGACTATCGATGAGGCCATGAAGGTCATGTTCCCTATTGGTTTGTAGATGATCAGATACCATGCGTGCAAGTATGACTGCATCATTTATCGAAACGAGCATGAGAACCTAACAAAGTGTCCAGAGTGCAACACACCCTGATACAAGTGGGGAAAGAACACTAAACTAGATCATGGTGAGAACGGACAGAACGGTGGCACTCCTCAAAAGGTTGTATGGCACTTTCCACTCATTCCCTGCTTGAAGCGTCTATACACAAACAAGAAGCAGGCAAAGCTCATGAGTTGGCATGCCGAGAGGACAAAGAAATATGTTGACGTCCTGAGATACCCTTCAAATGGTTGCCAATGGAAAGCACTCGACGGTGATTACCCCTATTTCAAAGGATATCCGAGGAATGTCAGAATTAGTATTAGCACAGACGGACTCAATCCTTTTTGTAAGCAGAGTAGCACGTGCAGCACCTGGCCCATGGTGGTATGCATCTACATCCTTCTCCCGTAGATCTACATGAAGCGGAAGTATCTACAGATGGTTATGCTAATTCAAGGGCTGTCACAACCAGGGAACCATCTTAACCTGTCTCTCCAGCTATTGAAGTATGAGCTAAACACATTATGCGATGACAAATGGGTCCATACCTGGCTCACTTACGGAGAACAATATTTCCCTATTGGTGCTACGTTGCTCATGACCGTGCAAAACTATCCCTCTTATAGATATCAATCCGGCCAGGTTTGCCACGAAAACTATGGAAGTATTAAGTATATGGTTCAAACAACCTATCTCTATCTAAAGGCCGCTCATAAAACCGTGTACATGGGGCACCGAAGATGGCTTAAAAAGGATGATGAGTGGAGACGTGCTCCAGAACTTTTTTACAACACAATTGCGAAGCGAGGGAAGCCACGTCAGAGGGGCGGAGAATTAATCTCTGACCTGTTGAACTCTTGGCAAGGGTGCCCTAAGCTTGGAAATAGGCAAAAGAAGGTTGACCCGCTGTTAAAAATATGGAAAACACGGAATGTTTTTTGGGACTTGCCTTACTGGACATTTCCCTCAATGCTTCACTCTATCAGTGTCATGCATATCATGGAGAATGTTACTGAGAGTTTGCTTGGTTCCTTGCTCAACATGCCGGACAAGACAAAAGATGGGATGAACACAAGGAAAGACTTGGAAGACCCCAAGATAAGACATGAGCTGTGGGCTGAAATGAAGGAGAGCAGAGTTGGCAATAATGTTAAAAAATATGAGTGAAAATGTCTCCCCACTTACCACAATCGAAGTCTAGAGGATCTCGGTAAACTATTCAAATGCCTAGAAGTTGTCCGAGTTAGTTCCGGGCACTCGTCGAACTTACATAGATATCTAGACATGAAGAACCACAAAAATATCCGGGATGAGGTCTCATGACTATCACGTGATGATCACACAGATACTTTTGGTTTCACTTAAAGGGCTAATGGACATGCATGTCCGCCAGACAGTTCTTGACCTCTGTAACTTTTTTGACGTTATCTCTCAGAAGTCGACCAGTAAGAAGCATTGCCAAAGACTATAGGAAGAGATTGGTGTCATACTTTGTGAGCTTGAGATCTACTTCCCGCCCGCATTCTTTGACGTCATGGTACATCTCCTGATCCACGTGGTAGCAGAGATCATCGACTTGGATCCGATATTCTTGCACAACATGTTTCGATATGAAAGGTTAAATTGGATCATCAAGCGATACATTCATAATAGGCCCCATACAAGATGGAAGCATCATTCAGGACTTTTGGACCGAGGAGTGCATCTCATTTTTCAATGACTACATGGTAGTCGACGTACCTGTAGATCTTCCTATTAATAAGCACATTATTAGGCTCAATGGTGTAGGTCACAAACGCGAAAAGAGGCATTTGCATGTGGAGCTTAGCGAACCCCATCGACACCACAACTACGACAGAGCACACACAGTAGCATTATAGCACCTTGAAGTGGTCAGCCCATTTGTGACGACGCACCTCAAAAAATTGAAACAAATGTATGTTCGCATTGGGAAAAGGAGGACCGAGGAGCAAATCACGAGAGAGCACAACTCTCAATTTGCGGCCTGGTTTAGAAAGTACATTCAAGATAATCCATTGCCATCGCATAATGACAGAGGAAGGACGTTGTTCACCTTGGCACGATGACTCATCAGGTATCTCATGACATACCAAGCATATGATATCAATGGATACACATTCTATACGGAGGCCATAGATTTGCAAAAAGGTGTGTACCAGAACACAGGGGTGATGATGGAGGCCTTTACCGGTTAGGGAAATGACAAATTCTATGGCAGGTTCAAAGAGATTTGGGAAGTTGACTACTCGGGGGTGACCAAGATCCCCATGTTCCGTGTCAGATGGGCGAAGCAAATCGAATTTGAAGACTATTTCACTATGATGTTTATACCTCCATCTAAGCCTTTTGGGCAAGTGAATGTGCAAGCAACCACCTACCTAAATGAGCCATGTGTATTAACCAAAAAGGTGTCCCAATGCTTCTACATAACTAACCTGACAAGGCCAAGCCATGTTGTCTCGAGGAGAGGCAAGAGGAGTATCATCGGAATGGACGAAGTTGTTGATGAGGAAGACTTTTAACAATTCGGTGAGCCAGCAGAAGAAGTAAATGACAAAGGTAAGAAATGGACCAGTAGAAGGGGCATAACTACATTACATACTACAGGCAGGCCCATCACAAGACAGAGCCACAACAGGGTAATAGTGCATACCAGGATCAAAATCAAGAGAACCGTTATGAAGACTGTCAATAAGTGACATTTTTTAACTGTATCTTGATCCTTTTGTACTTGCACTTAACTAATGATGTAATATCCAGTTGTATCTCTTTTGCATGCACATTACTATGTACTTGTGTAATATGAAGATCAAATGATGAACAAACCGTTGAATTTTCCTTTTGTATACAATTTGTCTTCGAAACTATATATACGGTTTTTCTTCCTCGGACAATCTTCATTTTGTAAGCGACGTACATCACAACTATTGTTAACTCACTAAAATATTTACCACAGCCACTAGGTGCGTTACCATGACACCATGCCATGTTTAAATATTTTTCAGACTTCAGTTACACTTTAAAAAAAATAAAAAAAAAATTACTTCCAAGTTTCTATTTCATTTTGCCCACATACTTGTTTCAATTATCCTAACATTTCTTCCATATGAGCTGCATATATACTCAAGAACTTAAATATGATTTTTCCACCAAATTTTGCGCTTTTTTTAACGTACATGTAGTTCAAAATTGAATTATATCCATTGAATAACTAGAAATCCATTAAATGCCCTAAAAATATCAAATTAACCCGAAAAAGTCCAAAATTTTTACATGGAACTTACAATGGTGTATCTTCAACATAGAAAAAGTTTCAAGGGGAAATGATGAAAAACATTGAGTTGCCCTTCAAACCTCACACTTTCCTTTCGAAACTCTGATTCTTCCCCGAAAATGCTTCAGTTTCAAAGAGAAGTACATCGCCACTTTTTTGTTACTCTCTCAAAATTTTACGACAGCCTCTAGAGGTCATACCATGATACCATACCAAGTTTCATATTTTTTAGACTTTATTTACACTTAAGAAAATCAAAATCCATTTACCTGCATTAAATACTAAGAAATTCATTCAATGCCCTAAAAATAGAAAATTAACCCAAAAAAGTGTCAAAATTTTACATGCAACTTCTTATGGTGTACCTATAATATAGAAAAGAAATTGGACCATAAATCTATCCTTAAAACCCTAAAACCCTAAGATTACAAAAAATTGGGAAAAAATACCTGTGGCGGGCAGCCCTTTGCGCCCGCCACTGATAACCTACTCGGCTGCTAAGCCATGGGACTTAGCAAAAATTTCCTAATCCCGCCTGCGCCTGTCTGATCTCTTCTCTCTGGCGCATTAGAAATCGGTCGTGTCGCCCTCGCCCTTGCCGTCATCGCCCTCGTTGCCCTAGCCCTCACCCTTGCCGGTATCTCCCCCACCCTCACCCTCACCATCTTTACCCACGTCGCCCTCCTCCAACACTGACGCCACCTCGATCCCTCCTCCTCCAGCATCGGTCGGTGCCACCCCGACCCCTCCAGTGAGCTACTTCCTCCTCCTCTCCTTTCTTTTTTAATTTTTTTGGATAATTAGTTAGTTAGTTTTAGATCTAATTTTGTTAATGTTAGTTGGTGTTAGCAAAAATTAGTGTTAGTAACAAAATTTTGGTTGGTTAGTTAGCAAAAATTAGTGTTGGTAGCAATTTTATTAGTTAATTACTTAGTACTATTTAATTCTAGAGCTAATTCGAGAGCTAATTTTATTAGTTAGTTAGTTTGCAATAAATAGTGTTAGTACCAAAAATAATTTGCTAACAATAAGTGGAATTAACTAACACTACTTAGCCCAATTTCTTTTTGCTACTTAGTGTGTGTTAGTTATAGTTCTAATGCTAATTTTTGCTACTTAGTGTTAGGGTTAGTTCTAGTTAGTGTTAATTATAGTTCTAGTTAGTTATTGTTCTAAGTAGTTAGTGTTAGTTAGTGCCTAGGTTAGTTAGGCCGTGTAACCCCCTGCTCATCCCCTCTCTCTATTTTTTCATTTTTTTGCAATCTAAATTCTTAGACTGCATATGCTTTACAATTTCATTGTTTTTGTGAATGTGAGATCAAATCCTAGAATGTGAGTTCAAATGTGATAGGATATGGTTTGCAATTTAATTTTTTGTGCAATGTTTGAATGTTTGGGATTAATGTCAGCTTTGTGAGATGTGAATATACATGATATGGTTTGAATTTTTGGTCATGTCAAATCCTAGTATGTGAAATTTGAGCTCATGTCGATGTGAGCTTCACCAATGTGAGCTTTGTGAAATGTGAATAGACATCATTGGCTACGGATGAATAGTTTCTATATATATATGGATGAAATTTTTGTCTCTAGATAATTTTTTTAGCTATTGGTTGTGTTGCATATGTCTATTGTGGTACTGGCCATCAAGGCCACACAAAATGTGAGCTCATGTCGATGTGAGCTTCACCAATGTGAGCTTTCTGAAATGTGAATAGACATTATTGGCTATGGATGAATAGTTGCTATATATATGGATGAAAATTTTGTCTCTAGATAATTTTGTAGCTATTGGTTGTGATGCATATGTCTATTGTGGTACTGGCCATCGAGGCGAGGCAACTTACTGTGTTGCTCGCCGTGTTGTCTTCCTTTTCAGGGAATATAAATGAGTTCCAACATTTTGACAAAAATGTTTATTCGTTAACATTTCGTCAAATTTTTGGCAATCAATTTGTCCCATTTCTATCAAAGGTCACGTCGAACATTTCCATGAATTTTATAGTTATTTTAGTTAATTATATAGTTACTTTAGTTAAATAATCAATTCATTTTTAGATTTTGTATGCTCAATTAATTTTATTTATAAGATGGCCGGGGAAACCCCCGTATCTTCGGAGCGGACAGCGACGAATGATGCTCTGGCACCCTCGTATCTGGATGCCTGATACGCCTCCGTCATATCTATAATTTTTGATTGTTTCATGCCAATATCCTACTATTTCCACATAGTTTTATGATTTTCTTGGACTAACATATTAATCCAGTGCCTAGTGCCAGTTCTTCTTTGTTGCCTTTTTTTGTTTTTCAGAAAATCCATATCAAACGAAGTCCAAAGGCGATAAAATTTTATGAAAATTTATTTTGGAATATATGTGAATATTTGGTGCAAGAATCAATGCAAACGGAGCCCCACGGGCTCCACAAGGCAGGAGGCGCGACCACCCCCCAGGGTGCGCCGGGTCACTTTGTGGGCAGCTCGTAAGTCGGTTGGAGCTCTCCTTCTGGCGCAAGGAGGCTTATATCGAGAAAAAAATCGTGTTAAATTTTTAGCCCTATCGGAGTTACGGATCTCTGGCTATAAAAGAAGCGGTGTTGGGCCAGAAAAGAGGGTCACAAAACAGAGAAAACAGAGAGAGAGAGAGAGAGAGAGAGAGAGAGAGAGAGAGAGAGAGAGAGAGATCCAATCCCAGAGGGGCTCCCGCCCTTCGGGGGCCATGGCGGCCAAGGACCAAAGGAAGAATCCTTCCCCCATCTAGGGAGAAGGCCAAGGAAGAAGAATAAGGAGGGGGACCTCTCCCCCTGTCTTCCAGCAGTGACGGAGCACCGCCGGGGGAACCATTGTGATGGTGATCTACCTCAACAATTTCGCCGCCGTCACCACCAACTCTCTCCCCCTCTATGCAGCGGTGTAACCCTCATTTTCCCGCTATAATCTCTACTTAAATATGGTGCTTTATGCTTCATATTATGATCCAATGATGTGTTGCCATCCTATGATGTTTGAGTAGATTCGTTTTATCCTATGGGTTGATTGATGACCGTGATTGGTTTGAGTTGTATGTTTTATTGCGGTGCTGTCCTATAGTGCCTTCCGTGCCGCGCACACATGGGGGATTACCGCTATAGGGTGTTGCAATATGTTCATGATTTGCTTATAGTGGGTTGTGAGAGCGACAGAAACTTAAACCCGAGTAAGGGAATTGTTGCATATGGGATAAAGGGGACTTTATACTTAAGGCTATGGTTGAGTTTACCTTAATTAACTCTAGTAGTTGCGGATGCTTGCTAGATTTCCAATCATAAGTTCAAGTGATCCAAGTACGGAAATTGTGTTAGCTTATGACTCTCCCTCATATAAAATTGCAACGACGACGACCGATCTAGTTATCAATTGCCTAGGGACAAATCCTTCTCTTGTGCTACAAAAAGCTCTCTACTAAAACTAACTAACTTAATAGTTTCTTTATCTAAACAGCCCCTAACTTTTATTTACGTGTTCTTTATTATCTTGCAAACCTATCCAATTAAACCTACAAACTAGTTTTATTTATTGTTCTAGGTAAAGCAAATATTAGTGTGTATAGAGTTGTATCGGTGGGTGATAGAACTTGAACAGAATATTAATTCTATCTTTAGCTCTTCGTTGGGCTTGACACTCTTATTTATCAAAAAGGCTACAAACGATCCCCTATACTTGTGGGTTATCAAGACCTTTTCTGGCGCCGCTGCCGGGGAGCCATATCATAGGGTGAATATTCTCGTGTGTGCTTGTCTTCTTTATCACTATGTAATCTTTATTTTCTATTCTAAGTTGTTTTATATCTTTAGTTATTGATATGGAACATGAAACACCAAAAAAAATAGTTGAACTTGCTACTCATGGAGATGGGGAACCTCCTAAAACCCTCGATGCTGGTTATGTTGAAAAGATTAAATATTACTTTGATAATCCTGATAAATCCCCGTTCAACTTGATAATGGGAGACACTTTGGATCACCAGGAATAATTTAGGGATTATCGCTTGTCTCAAAAAGGGAAACACTTATGGGATCAAATTAAAATGTTGGGTTGGTATGCTTGGAATTTGTGCTTAAGATATGATTATACTTGTTGCTCCAAGATCAAGGCTCCACACCTTCCCTTTCAATGTGAATTTAATGATAATGAAACCTTGGCTTCTTATGCTAATGGTGTATATGATTATTATGATGTGGAGCAAATAGAAGACTTTGTTGCTTTTAAGTGTGCATATGAAATTAAAGCTTTGTTTGAAAAGTATGAAAACTGTGATGATGCCCTCTACAGATCTAAAATTATTGCTATACTTAAACATTGCTATGAAAATTGTAAATACAATGCTGATATTGATGAATTTATTAAGAGAATGTCTACTGCCCTAGACAAGACTAATATTTTTAGGCCCCTATGGAAGAAGAAATTGATGAAACTATGAGCTCATTAAATGAAAAAGATGAGGAGGAGAGCAAAGAACAAAAGGAGGAAGAGCGGATTAGCTACCCGTGACCACCTTCTAATGAGAGTAACTCTTCGTCTCATCCATTGTTTAATTTCCCTTCATGCTTACCGGAGGACGAATGCGATGTTGATAATTGCTATGATCCCTTTGATGAACTTGATCCTTGCTATGCTTATGGCCAGGATGCCAATATGAATTATGCTTATGGAGATGAACTTGGCACAGTTCCTTATGTTAAGCATGAAATTATTGCTATTGCACCCACACATGATAGTTCTATTATCTTTTTGAATTCTCCCAACTACACTATATCAGAGAAGTTTGTTCTTATTAAGGATTAAATTGATGGGTTGCATTTTACTATTGCACATGATGATTTCGATGGATATAATATGCATGTGCTTGCTGCTCCTACTTGCAATTATTATGAGAGAAGAACCAAATCTCCACCTCTCTATGTTTCTAATGCTATAAAATTGCAAGAAACCGTTTATACTATGCATTGGCCTTTACTTTGTGTGAATGAATTGTTCTTTTATGACATGCCAATGCATAGGAAGAGTGTTAGACTGTATTGTTCTATGATATATATTACTTTGTGCTCACTACTGAATTATAAATCATTGTTAATTAAAATTGGCTTTAATATACCTTGGGATCCGGGTGGATCAATTGCTTGAGCATTATATGCCAAGCTTAACGGCTTTAAAGAAAGCGCTGCCTGGGAGACAACCCAGAAGTTTTAGAGAGTCATTTTATTCTGTTGTGTGCTGATAAAAATATTTAAAAACAAAAAAATAAAGTGGGGAACTTAAAACTTTTTCAAAAATAAAAGTGAAATTGGGGGACATCCTTGAACTTTTTTCATGCCCATGAAAACTTTGTGAATGTAGCAAACAGGACCAAGATAATTAATGAACTACCTGGGCAAAATTGGTTTGAATGGTGGCGAAGTACAGTGTTTGCATTCATGGGGAATCCATGGGAATGCACACTAGTGGTCCGTTCGCTCAGGCTCAAAGGGATCCATCATGTTTTCATAACTAGAAGCTTACGTGTGCAGCCACAAGCTACTATGGGCTCTGGATTGGTTAACTAGGATGTAGTGACTCTTACTTGGTAGTGCTACGAGAAGTAGTTATAAGTAGGTGGGATGGGCACTACTAGAGTTAAGGGAAACTCTTCTAAAAGACCATGTCTCGATCTTCCAGCTCACATAGAATAGAGTGTGATGAGCTACAAAGGAGGTGATCGTGTCCTGTGGGGAATGTGCGCAAACCTCTGCAGACTGCAAAACTAATTGATTAGCCGTGTCCACGGCTACGGAGAAATTTCAGCATCTAGAAGTGGGAATATCGAGAGATCTCATCACATTTAATTAATTTAATGGGTTTAAGCAACTTAGGGAATAGATTGAGTTGGAGGTACCATCTCAATCATAAGCTATTTGTAGAAATAGAGCATTCTTTTCATAGTAGGGAAAAACTGGCTTTATGCAAATTGAAACTTAGAAACTTCCAATAGCCAAATTGCATATAGAAGTAGGACTTTTATACTCTCCCGTGGTGTGACTTTCCAGTACAGTCAATGTACAGACCTACACGGCTGCAACTTATCATGTTGTATGTTTTTTTTGCGATGACTAAGTAATACGATGTAGGGTTACGATGTCTATACTCAACTTTTCCCTGTGGTGTTGATGGACTCCATGAAGATCTTATTTGTTTTCCCGCTGTATTTTCATTTGTATGCTAGCCTTGAGATATGCAGGTATGTAATATTTAAATTCTGGATCTGCGATGTAGTATTATGGCATGTGGTTTATTCTTGATATTACATCATGTACTGTGTGTGCTAGCTATTGATCCAGGGACTAGCACAGTAAGCACAAAGACTCCGATCCATTCGGGCCGGGTCGCTACAGCTATCCAGCATGCATCTTGAGGTATTAAGTTTGCAAGAAACAGCCCATCGCAATAAGCAAGATGACATAATGTAGACATCGTCAGACCCTTCCAGGGGCCACAGTGGGGTCAACCCCTAGTGAAAAGTGAGTTTATCACTATGATGGTTGATGCCATCATGGACCTGATGGGGCGCGGACTTGAGGTGGTGCACATCATCATCAACTTACTCCACCAGTGGCTTCCTTCTTTGAAGGCCAGGAGTAACCTGGCTGGTTGTGTTGAAAACATGCCCTGGAGGCAATCATGTGATGATGATATTTCCCTATGTATTCATGAGTTATTTATATTTTCCTTCAACATCATCACTGATATGTATCAACAAGTATGTGACTTGGTTGTGTGACGATATATTTTATGATGATTGTTTTAATGGTCCTTGATTGATATGATTATGCGGACACATATCCTTTGACTAGTATACGACTCAGTTGATGACTTTGTTTCACAAGTCATGGGCATAAAGATGATAACCCGATAGTACGGACTTGGATAGGATCCGAGTGACTAACTATCTTGTGATCAAAGTGAAACACCTGGATGGATTGTCGAGTAGGACAGACCCACTCTGAGATGTAGAAACATATTGTCATATGTTAGTCCCAGGTACAATGTATATGCCATGTCCTAAACCTGAGCTCCTCGCATGTTCTCGAGTTGAGGGCCAAATCACTAAGGGTCTATCAAATGATACTCCGTAACTGAGCAGTTTTAAAGGTAGCTTTCGGGTGAGTCATGAAACATGCCGCGAGACATGGTCGACCAAGATGGGATTTGCCCCTCCGACTCGGAGAGATATTCTTTGGACCCTCTCGAGTGATCACACTCGGAAATCATGGCCATGCAACTTGGGTTAAGTGTTAACTTGGTTCGGGAGTCTGTATCATGGTTTCGAGAAGAGTGGTTGAGCTACCCACACTAGTAGAAAACTGACCTTTCATCCGGAGCACTAGTCCCGGTCGGATTTGGGCCCGGGACTAATGTGAGCATTAGTCCCGGTTCCAACGGCTAGGAGCGGACGGGGGCATGGTCAGGATTAGTGCCGGTTCAAATGGGACCTCTAGTCCCGGTTGGTGATACCAACCGGGACCAAAGGGGTTGCAGCAGGCTGGGGCCCCTGCGAGCCCCTTTAGTCCTGGTTGGTATCACCCACCGGGACTAAAGATAGACCTTTAGTCCCGGTAGGTATGTCCAACCGGGACTAAAGTCTTCCCCATATAAAGCTGCTCTGTCCAGCCCGAGTCCAAGCTTTCTCTCCTCTCTATTTCCTTCACCAAGCTCGAGTTCATCCTCCATTTTTGCCAAGATTTGTCAAGATTGGCGGCACCCCATCTATCCAAGGGTTCTAAAAGGTTCGCAACTTCATCCTTTCATCTCTCATTGCTAGTTTAGCTTGTTTCATGCTCTATAAGTATAGTGATTTGTGGGTTTTAGTTTGGGAGTAATTATGTGGGAGTTTATTTGATTTATATGCAATTTGAGCTCAAATTAACTTCTTAGTTTACATATATGTAGGTGTGGTTTATTTAGTGCCTTCCTGTCCCCGTCCTCACCGCCGTCGATCGCCCGCGCTGTCCCGTCGCCGGCACCACCTTGGTGAGCCTCTTGTTCTTATCTTTTTTGTAAAAAAAATCTTATTTGTATAATTTAGATGGTTACTTGTATAATTTTCTTACTTGTATGGTTTTTTGTTATATATAGTGCCATGGTTTTGATATCCGTCCCCGTCGGCCCTCGTCTGGTTTATGATTCGGATGTGGTATATTATCTTTTATAACTATTTATTTAATTTCGTGTTTATGACAATTATGCCCATCAAGTTGACATAGATATTTTTATCTAGGAGGTATGTGAACCGGAAATTGCAACCGACCCTCTTGTCGAGAAGTTAAACTTAGTTAAAGAAGAAAACGATTATTTGAAAGAAAAATTGAAAAGAATTGAAGAAGAGAAGATGGAATTGGAGTTGTATGTTGGCGATGTCATCGATGATCACAAGATCAAGATGAATGCAATGCGCTTGAAGATTAGAAAGTTAGAAAATATGCCATTAATAAAGAGGCTTGGTATCATTATGCTATTGGATCAATTATTAACTTTGTTGCGATTTTGATCGCATTTGTTGTCGCATTTAAATGCTTTAGATAGTTGTATGTTGTTTTATGAGAAGTATGTATGAACTTTATGTATATATTTTTGCAGTAATAACATTTGGTCACTACTCTACTTTGGTTTTAATGTGATGAACTTGTATTAATTTGGTCACTTCGATGTTGTGTAATGAAGATGAGCCGGCAATGGATGTACGATGACCGACGCTCTGCCGAGTTCATTAATGGCCTGCATAATTTTATGCGTGTGGCTGAGGCAAACAAGCGGAATGGTTTTATATGTTGTCCATGTGGTGTCTGTAAGAATAATAAGGATTACTCTACCTCAAAAATCCTTCACAGCCACCTGCTTCAGTCTGGTTGTTGGAAATATGCCCTAGAGGCAATAATAAAGTGGTTATTATTATATTTCCTTGTTCATGATAATCGTTTATTATCCATGCTAGAATTGTATTGATCGAAAACTCAGATACATGTGTGGATATATATACAAACACTATGTCCCTAGTGAGCTTCTAGTAGACTATCTCGTTGATCAAAGATGGTCAAGGTTTCCTGACCATAGACATGAGTTGTCATTTGATAACGGGATCACATCATTAGGAGAATGATGTGATGGACAAGATCCAAGCGTAAGCATAGCATTTGATCGTGTTAGTTTATTGCTAATGCTTTATCCATGTCAAGTATCTATTCCTACGACCATGAGATCATGCAACTCACTGACACCAGAAGAATCTCTTGTGTGTATCAAACGTCACAACATAACTGGGTGACTATAAAGGTGCTCTACAGGTATCTCCGAGGGTGTCTGTTGGGTTGGCATGGATTGAGACTGGGATTTGTTACTCTGTACGACGGAGAGGTATCTCTGGGCCCACTCGGTAATACAACATCACAGGAAGCTTGCAAGCAATGTGACTACGGAGTTAGTCACGGGATCTTGTATTACAGAACGAGAAAAGAGACTTGACGGTAACGAGATTGAACTACGTATGGAGAAAACGACGATCGAATCTTGGGCAAGTAACATACCGATGGACAAAGGGAACTGTATACGGGATTTTCTGAATCCTTGACATCGTGGTCCGACCAATAAAGATCTTCATGGAATATGTGGGAGCCAATATGGGCATCCAGGTCCCACTATTGGTTATTGACCGGAGAGTGTCTCGGTCATGTCTGCATCATTCTCGAACCCGCAGGGTCTACACACTTAATGTTCGGTGACGATATAGTATAGTTGAGTTATGTATGTTGGTGACCGAAGGTTGTTCGGAGTCCCAGATGAGATCCCGGACGTCACGAGGAGTTCCGGAATGGTTCGGAGGTGAAGAATGATATATAGGAAATTCCGCTTTGGTCAACGGAAGGAATTCGGAATCACCGGTAATGTACCGGGAGTGCCGAAGTATTCCGGGGGTCCACCGAAAGGGGTCCACCAGCCCCGAAGGGCCACATGGGCTGAGAAGGGTGCGCACCAGCCCATGGTGGGCAGGGCGCCCCTCCCCACCTAGGCCCATGCGGCTAGGGCTGGAGGGGAGCAAACCCTAAAGGAGGCCGGCCACCCTAGCTTGGGGGCCAAGCCACCCTTGGGGAGCCGCCCCAACTAGGTGGCGAACCCTAGGACGCCACCCCTCTCCCTTCCCCCTATATATACTAGAGAGGAGAGAGGGCAGCCGCACCCAAGCCACGGCGAAGCCCCTCTCTCTCTCTCATAGTTCTTCTTCCTCGTCGCGGTAGCGCTTGGCGAAGCCCTGCCGGGACAGCTCCACCACCACCGCCACCATGCCGTCGTGCTGCCGGAGAACTCATATACTACTCCGCCCTCGCCCGCTGGATCGAGGAGGCGGAGACATCATCGAGCTGTACGTGTGCTGAACATGGAGGTGCCGTCCATTCGGCGCTAGATCGGGATGGATCGTGATTGGATCAGAGGACAGATCGTGATTGGATCGCGAAGACGTTCGACTACATCAACCGCGTTTCTTAACGCTTCCCGCTTAGCGATCTACAAGGGTATGTGGATCCACTCCCCCTCTCATAGCTGTTGATCTCCATAGATAGATCTTGGGTGTTCGTAGGAAAAATATTGTTTCCCATGCAACGTTCCCCAACACTGGCATCATGAGCTAGGTCTATGCGTAGATAACATGCACGAATAGAACACAAAAGATTTTGTGGGCGTTGATGTTCAGATTGCTTACTTCCTTAGTCTTATCTTGATTCGGCGGTATTGTGGGATGAAGTGGCCCGGACCAACCTTACTCGTCCACGTACGAGAGACCGGTTCCACCGACTGACATGTAACCTCGTTGCATAAAGGTGGCTGGTGGGTGTCTGTCTCTCCCACTTTAGTTGAATCGGATTCGACAGAGGCGGTCCTTGTAGAAGGTTAAATAGCAACTTGAATATCACCGTTGTGGCTATGCGTAGGTAAGAACGGTTCTTGCTAGTTGCCCATAGTAGCCACGTAAAACTTGCAACAACAAAGTAGAGGACGTCTAACTTGTTTTTGCAGGGCATGTTGTGATGTGATATGGCCAAGACGTGATGTGATATATGTGATGTATGAGATGATCATGTTTTGCATAGATTTTCACGACTTGCATGTCGATGAGTACGGCAAACGGCAAGAGCCATAGGATTGTCTTTAATTTATTTGTACCATTTGCTTTACTTTATCGCTATGAGTTAGCAATTGTTGTAGAAGCAATAGTTGGTGCGACAACCACATGGCGACACGTTGATCGAGATCAAGATGATGGAGATCATGGTGTCATGCCGGTGACGATGGAGATCATGCCGGTGCTTTGGAGATGGATATCAAAAGCACAAGATGATGATGGCCATATCATGTCACTTATATGATTTGCACGTGATGTTAATCCTTTTATGCATCTTATTTTGCTTAGGACGACGGTAGCATTATAAGATGATCCCTCACTAAAATTTCAAGATAAAATTGTGTTCTCCCCAAGTGTGCACCGTTGTGAAGGATCGTCGTTTCGAAGCACCACGTGATGATCGGGTGTGATAAACTCTATGTTCGCATACAACGGCTGTAAGCCAGTTTTACACATGCAGAACACTTGGGATAAACTTGACGAGCCTAGCATGTACAGACTTGGCCTCGGAACAAAGGCGACCGAAAGGTCGAACATGAGTCATATAGTAGATACGATCAACATGGAGATGTTCACCATTGAAACCACCTCATCTCACGTGATGATCGGACTTGGGTTAGTGGATTTGGATCATGTCACACTTAGACAACCTAAGGGATGTTGATTTGAGTGGGAGTTCTTAAGTAATATGATTAATTGAACTCATTATCATGAACATAGTCTAAGTTGTGTTTGCAAAATTATGTTGTAGATCAATGGCTCGCGCAGTAGCTCCCCTGAATTTTAATGCATTCCTAGAGAAAGCTAAGCTGAAAGATGATGGAAGCAACTATGCGGACTGGGTCCATAATCTGAGGATTATCCTCATTGCTGCACAAAAGGCTTATGTCCTTGATGCACCGCTTGGTGAAGCGCCTTACCCTGAGAATCCAGACGCTACGAACGTTTGGCAAACTCGAGCTGATGACTACTCGATAGTTCAGTATGCCATGCTGTATGGCTTAGAATCGGGACTTCCAAAGCATTTTGAACGCCATGGAGCATATGAGATGTTCCAGAAGTTGGAGTTAGTGTTTCAAGCAAATGCCCGGATCAAGAGGTATGAGACCTCTGATAAGTTCTTCGCCTGCAAGATGGAAGAGAATAGTTCTGTCAGTGAACACCTACTCAAAATGTCTGGGTACTACAACCGTTTAACTAATTTGGGAGTTGAGCTTTCGCCCGAAACGGTCACTGACAGAATTCTCCAGTCACTGCCACCTAGCTACAAAAGCTTTGTGATGAACTATAATATGCAAGGAATGAGTAAGTCAATCTCCGAGCTATTCGTGATGCTGAAAGTCGCAGAAGTAGAAATCAAAAAGGAGCATCAAGTGTTGATGGTGAATAAAACCACTAGTTTCAAGAAAGGCAAGGGAAAGAAGGGAAACTTTAAGAAGGGTGGCAAAAAAGTTGCCACGCCCGTGAAGAAACCCAAGGCTGGACCCAAGCCTGAGACTGAGTGCTTCTACTGCAAGGGGACTGGCCACTGGAAGCGGAATTGCCCCAAGTACTTGGCTGATAAGAAGGTCGGCAAAGTCAACAAAGGTATATTTGATATACATGTTATTGATGTGTACCTTACTAGCTCTCGTAGTAGTGCCTGGGTATTCGATACCGGTTCGGTTGCTCATATTTGTAACTCGAAACAGGAACTACGGAATAAACGAAGGCTGGCAAGAGATGAAGTTACGATGCGCGTCGGAAATGGTTCCAAGGTTGATGTAATCGCCGTCGGAGAGGTAGAGAATCATCGTAACAAGAAGATAAAATTTCAGAGTGAGGTAGAGAATCATCGTAACAAGAAGATAAAATTTCTACGATCTGATCGTGGTGGTGAATATTTGAGTTATGAGTTTGACATGCATTTGAGACAGTGTGGAATTGTTTCACAGCTTATGCCACCTGGAACACCACAGCGCAATGGTGTGTCCGAGCGTCGTAATCGCACTCTATTGGATATGGTGCGATCTATGATTACTCTCACTGATCTGCCACTATCGTTTTGGGGTTATGCATTGGAGACAGCCGCATTCACTTTAAATAGGGCACCATCAAAATCCGTTGAGACGACACCGTATGAATTATGGTTTGGCAAGAAACCTAAGCTGTCGTTTTTTAAAGTTTGGGGTTGCAATGCTTATGTGAAAAGGCTTCAACCTTATAAGCTCGAACCCAAAGCGGACAAATGCGTCTTCATAGGATACCCTAAGGAAACAGTTGGGTACACCTTCTATCTCAGATCCGAAGGCAAGGTCTTTGTTGCCAAGAATGGATCCTTTCTAGAGAAAGAGTTTCTCTCGAAAGAATTGACTGGGAGGAAAGTAGAACTTGATGAGGTTATTGAACCGTCACTTCAGTTGGATGGTAGCACGACGCAGAATGATGTTTCTGTGGCGCCTACACTGAATGAAGAGGAAGTTAATGAGGATGATCATGACACTTCGGATCAAGTTATCATCGAGCCTCGTAGGTTGAAAAGGAATCGTACCGCCCCTGAGTGGTACGGCAATCCTATCTTGGAGGTCATGTTGTTAGACAACAGTGAACCTACGAGCTATGAAGATGCGATGGTGGGCCCAGATTCCAACAAATGGCTTGAGGCCATGAAATTTGAGATAGGATCCATGTATGAAAACAAAGTGTGGACTTTGGAGGACTTACCATATGATCGTAATGACATACAGAATAAATGGATCTTTAAGAAAAAGACGGACGCGGACGGTAATGTCACCGTCTATAAAGCTCGACTTGTTGCAAAAGGGTTTTCACAAGTTCAAGGAGTTGACTACGATGAGACTTTCTCTCCCATAGCGATGCTTAAGTCCGTAAGGATTATGTTAGCAATAGTTGCATTTTTCGATTATGAAATTTGGCAGATGGATGTCAAAACAGCGTTCCTTAATGGGTTCCATAAGGAAGAGTTGTATATGATGCAACCAGAAGGTTTTGTCGATCCTAAAAATGCTGACAAAGTGTGCAAGCTCCAGCGATCCATTTATGGACTGGTGCAGGCATCTCGTAGTTGGAATCATCGCTTTGATGAGGTGATCAAAGCGTTTGGGTTTATACAAGTTTATGGAGAAGCTTGTATTTACAAGAAAGTGAGTGGGAGCTCTATAGCGTTTCTAATATTATATGTGGATGACATATTGCTGATTGGAAACAATATAGACCTTTTAGAAAGCGTGAAGATATATTTAAACAAGAGTTTTTCAATGAAAGACCTCGGAGAAGCTGCTTACATATTAGGCATCAAAGATCTATAGAGATAGATCGAGACGCTTCATAGGACTTTCACAAAGCACATATCCTGATAAGGTTTTGAAGAAGTTCAAAATGGATCAGTCCAAGAAAGGGTTCTTGCCTGTCTTACAAGGTGTGAAGTTGAGTAAGACTCAATGCCCGGCGACTACAGAGGATAGAGAAAAGATGAGTGTCATCCCCTATGCTTCAGCCATAGGTGCTATCATGTATGCGATGCTGTGCACAAGACCAGATGTCAGCCTCGCCATAAGTATGGCAGGGAGGTTTCAAAGTGGTCCAGGATTGGAACACTGGACAGCGGTCAAGAATATCCTTAAATACCTGAAAAGGACTAAGGAAATGTTTCTCGTTTATGGAGGTGATCAAGAGCTCGTCGTAAAGGGTTACGTCGATGCAAGCTTTGATACAGATCCGGATGACTCTAAGTCTCAAACCGGATACGTATTTATTCTGAATGGTGGAGCGATAAGCTGGTGCAGTTCCAAGCAAAGCGTGGTAGCAGATTCTACATGTGAGGAGGAGTATATAGCTGGTTCAGAAGCAGCGAAGGATGGTGTCTGGATGAAGGAGTTCATGACTGATCTTGGAGTTGTGCCTAGTGCACTGAACCCAATGACCCTCTTCTGTGACAACACTGGCGCCATTGCTCTAGCCAAGGAGGCAAGGTTTCACAAAAGGACAAGACACATAAAGCGCCATTTCAATTCCATCCGCGATTACATCAAGGAGGAGGACATAAACATTTGCAAAGTACATACGGATCTGAATGTTGCAGACCCGTTGACTAAACCTCTTCCACGGGCAAAACATGATCAGCACCAGAACTCTATGGGTGTTAGATTCATTACAATGTAAATCACATGGTGATGTGAACTAGATTATTGACTCTAGTGCAAGTGGGAGACTGTTGGAAATATGCCCTAGAGGCAATAATAAAGTGGTTATTATTACATTTCCTTGTTCATGATAATCGTTTATTATCCATGCTAGAATTGTATTGATCGAAAACTCATATACATGTGTGGATATATAGACAAACACTATGTCCCTAGTGAGCTTCGAGTAGACTAGCTCATTGATCAAAGATGGTCAAGGTTTCCTGACCATAGCCATGAGTTGTCATTTGATAACGGGATCACACCATTAGGAGAATGATGTGATGGACAAGACCCAACCGTAAGCATAGCATTTGATCGTGTCAGTTTATTACTACTGCTTTATCCATGTCAAGTATCTATTCCTACGACCATGAGATCATGCAACTCACTGACACTAGAGTAATGCCTTGTGTGTATCAAACGTCACAACGTAACTGGGTGACTATAAAGGTGCTCTACAGGTATCTCTGAGGGTGTCTATTGGGTTGGCATGGATCGAGACTGGGATTTGTCACTCCGTGTGACGAAGAGGTATCTCTGGGCCTACTCGGTAATACAGCATCACAAGAAGCTTGCAAGCAATGTGACTAAGGAGTTAGTCACGGGATCTTGTATTACAGAACGAGTAAAGAGACTTGCCCGTAACGAGATTGAACTAGGTATGGAGATAACGACGATCGAATCTCGGGCAAGTAACATACCGATGGACAAAGGGAACTGTATACGGGATTGTCTGAATCCTTAATATCATGGTTCGACCGATAAAGATCTTCGTGGACTGTGTGGGAGCCAATATGGGCATCCAGGTCCCGCTATTGATTATTGACCGGAGAGTGTCTCGGTCATGTCTGCATCATTCTCGAACCCGCAGGGTCTGCACACTTAACGTTCGGTGATGATATAGTATAATTGAGTTATGTATGTTGCTGACCGAAGGTTGTTCGGAGTCCCGGAAGAGATCTCGGACGTCACGAGGAGTTCCGGAATGGTCCGGAGGTGAAGAATGATATATAGGAAGTTTCATTTTGGTCATCGGAAGGAATTCGGAATCACCGGTAATCTACCGGGAGTGCCGAAGGGTTCCGGGGGTCCACCGGAAGGGGTCCACCAGCCCCGGAGGGCCACATGGGCTGACAAGGGTGCGCACCAGCCCCTGGTGGGCTGGGCGCCCCTCCCCACCTAGTCCCATGCAGTTAGGGCTGGTGGGGGGCAAACCCTAAAGGGGGCCGGCCACCCTAGCTTGGGGGCCAAGCCACCCTTGGGGCGCCCCCCCTTGGCCGCCGCCCCCCCCCTAGGGGGGGAACCCTAGGGCGCCACCCCCTCTCCCTTCCCCCTATATATACTAGAGAGGAGAGAGGGCAGCCACACCCAAGCCATGGCGCAGCCCCTCTCTCTCTCTCATAGTTCTTCTTCCTCGTCGCGGTAGCGCTTGGCAAAGCCCTGCCGGGACAGCTGCACCACCACCGCCACCACGCCGTCGTGCTGCCGAAGAACTCATCTACTACTCCGCCCTCGCTCGCTGGATCGAGGAGGTGGAGATGTCATCGAGCTGTACGTGTGCTGAACGCAGAGGTGCCGTCCGTTCGGCGCTAGATCTGGACGGATCGTGATTGGATCGCGAAGACGTTCGACTACATCAACCGCGTTTCTTAACGCCTCCCGCTTAGCAATCTACAAGGGTATGTGGATCCACTCCCCCTCTCATAGCTTATGATCTCCATAGATAGATCTTGGGTGTTCGTAGGAATATTTTTGTTTCCCATGCAACGTTCCCCAACACCGGTTTCATGTCCGGCTATAACTGTTGGACCAAGCAGGAAGAAAGAGGGGTTATAATGGAAGACAATGAAGAAGAAGAGGATGATGACAACTATCCTAGGTTCCCTGAATACGATGGTACTACAATGGGGGGAGCTGAAGAAGAGGCATCAGATGAGCCCACTGATGATCTTGGTCGGGCCATTGTTGATGCACAGAGAAACTGCGAAAGTCAAAAAGAGAGGTTGAAGTTGGAGCGCATGTTAGAGGATCACAAAAAATTATTGTACCCAAATTGCGAAGATGACAAGAAAAAGCAGGGTACCACACTGGAATTGCTGCAATGGAAGACAGAGAATGGTGTATCTAACAAGGGATTTGAAAAGTTGCTGATAATGATAAAAAAATATGCTTCCAAAGGATAACGAATTGCCCGCCAGTACGTACGAAGCAAAGAAGGTTGCCTGCCCTCTAGGATTAGAGGTGCAGAAGATACATGCATGCCCTAATAACTACATCCTCTACCGCGGTGAGGATTACGAGAATTTGAATGCATGCCCGGTATGCGGTGCATTGCGCTATAAGATCAGCCCCGATGACCCTGGTGATGTTGAGGGCGAGCGCCCCAGGAAGAGGTTCCTGCCAAGGTGATGTGGTATGCTCCTATAATACCACAGTGGAAACGTTTGTTCCAAAACAAAGAGCATGCCAAGTTATTGCGATGGCACAAAGAAGACCGTAAGAAAGACGCGATATTGAGAGTACCCGCTGATGGGTCGCAATGGAGAAAAATCGAGAGAGAGTTCCCGGACTTTACAGATGATGCAAGGAACTTATGGTTTGGTCTAAGTACAGATGGCATGAATCCTTTTGGGGAGCAGAGCTGCAGTCATAGCACCTGGCCTGTGACTCTATGTATCTACAACCTTCCTCCTTGGTTGTGCATGAAGCGGAAGTTAATTATGATGCCAGTGCTCATCCAAGGCCCTAAGCAACCCGGCAATGACATTGATGTGTACCTAAGGCCATTAGTTGAAGAACTTTTAGAGTTGTGGGATAAAAAAGGTGTACATGTGTGGGATGAGCACAAACTGGAGGAATTTGACCTACGAAAGTTGCTGCTTGTAACCATCAATGATTGGCCTGCTTTTAGTAACCTTTCAGGACAGACAAACAAGGGATACAATGCAAGCACGCACTGTTTAGATGAGACTGAAAGTATATATTTGGATAAATGTAAGAACATAAAAAAGGGAAAAGGATACAATGCATGCACGCACTGTTTAAAATGAAAAAGAATTGAATGGAAAACACAAAATGAAAAGAAAAAATAAACCATAAACCCTAAACCCCATAAAAAAAACTCAAAATCCTTAGTCCCGGTTGGTGTTACCAACCGGGACTAAAGGTCCTCCAGCCCCTTTCTAATAAAATTTGCTATGAGTACCACAATGATTTTGAGTCGGGGGTAAACCCTAAACCCTAAAACCCTAAACCCGAACATGAAAAAAAAAACACAAAATCCTTAGTCCCGGTTGGTGTCACCAACCGGGACTAAAGGTCCTCCAGCCCCCGCCGCGAGCTCGCGGCCACCTGGAGGGACTTTAGTCCCGGGTTGTGGCCAACCGGGACTAAAGGGTGGGGGCCTTTAGTCCCAGTTTCGTAGTCCCGGTTGGTGACCCGGGACTAAAGGCCGTTGCCAACCGGGACTAAAGCCCCGTTTTCCACTAGTGCCACAAGGGTTACAAGTACTCGTCTTGATCTTGGCAACATATGTCGTGAGGCCAAAGGAATGTTGCATATGACACATTGTCAAGGTTCATCAGAGTGACTTCACGCAGACTTGAGAGTTAGAATGCTGTACTAGTAACCACTACCGGCTATCGATTTCGGTCGTGTCCATGTGTACGTGATCCTATGGGGTCACGTACTTAAGGGGCAAGCACCTGCTCAGATTGACTCTGACTGGCCGACTCAGATGGGATCCTAGTGGCACTCAGACTCGGTTTGAATCCAACTGGATTTGGGCATATAGAGTTGGACATGTTTCAGTTGTATTTTGAACTTGTCTATATGGAACAGGCTGATGTTTCGTCGATGTTGGCATTTCCTGGCCAGGAACTACGATATTGCCATGTTTCGAGTTAGGATCATGTGTTTTGAGTCCTTGAGGATTTGGCGATTTTAGGTTTTACGTAGTAGCGAACTCAGAGCCTCCAAGCACCTCGTCTAGGCTCCCTCGCCCATCGAGTGAGGAGCTTCGTGTTACTTATGTACTCGCGAGATCACGATTCCCAGGCACTGTGCGTGGACTCGCTGGTCCACGAGGTGAGGACTTTGAGCTGTTTACCCGGAGTGGAGGGCCAGCAATTCCCAAGCACCACGCTAGGGCGCGCTGGCTCATGGGGTGAGGAGCCCTAGTCGCTCAGACACTCAGAGCTTGCGCTAATTTCATGTAGCCTTTTTCATTTCTCAGAATGATATCTTTGATCGTGTTTACTTTGCGACATGCTAAGGCGATGAGCCATCACGCCTGCCTTGTGAGCCCCGACTATTTATGCCAGCTGTGGAACTCGGATGGTCAATCAGTGAGCAAAGTTGAGGCTGCTAGCAGGGCAATAGCTAGCAGCATAGTTTTGACTTTCGAAACCAAAAAAATTTCGCTCACCCTCGAAAGCACCGAAATTTCGGAAATTTCGTAAATTTCGAAAATCATTTCGAGCAAATTAACGAAATTTTTAATTAAAAATTAATAAATTCGAACACGAAGTATTGAATAAGTAACATTTTAGCAACAATTTTTCATCAGAACTTGTCTATCAGAATGGTGCGATCGTTACTTCAGCCTTTGTTGATCCAGGTTCGAAACCCAGTGTCGTACATTTTTTGTCAAATTTTGGCATAGCAATATTAGTAATATAGTAGTAAAAAAAATAAAACGTGCGCCCCTCGGACTCGAACCGAAGACCTAAAGTGTGGAACAACACCAGCCTACCACTCTGCTAAGCAAATAAATACGATTTAGTTCAATTCCAGCTCTCTGTTATACGTTTAATTTCAAAATACGGAAATAATTTAAACGAAACATAAATGTTTCGAGGACCCTCGAAATGAGCGAAATTTCGAGAAATTTCGGAAATTTCGTCGAATTTTTTTTCTATGGCTAGCAGACAAGCCTGCAGCCGCATGAGTTGGGGAACTCAGTTTGCAATTGACAGGGTGGCTATGGTTCAAACCATTGAGGCACGGAAAGGATTTTGTTCACCGTGACCACCCCTAAACTCCAGATGTGTTAGCACAGGCTGTTGAGGAACTCGCGAGGTGCTAGTCCGCAGACGCAGACCGATAGGGAATAAGGGCGGGAGTACACGAATGGGTGGTAATAGGAAAAGATACAAAATTTCATGCATCTATCTATTCTATTATATACTAAAAGGAAAATACAGGTCAAAAATAAGAGAATATGTTAGAAATTCTCACGTTAACCAGAAAATACCAGCCCTTCATCTGGTGGACCCTAATGAGTAATGAAACGAATGAAGCATACTCATTAGATTTAGGACGTCGATATCCACCTGATGTGCGGCAGGGAGGGAGGTGGACCGAACGCCCCTATAGCCACAGATTGTGCCACGTCACCGCATGCATGCATGTGGGAATATTTTGGGTTTTCAGTTTTTAAAATGTTTTATCTCTTAAATGAAAAATCGGATTAAAAAACCGTTTTCACCATTAAATCCGTCCCGACGAGATCTTCGAAACTAGATCTCATATCGATATGTTTCGACGACTTTTTTTGGTTAAAAGTTGACATGTCTATTACACATAAATTGCCATGGTATTTACACTGAAGTTGCCATGATATGTTTCAACTACTTTTCTTCTACGTTTAAAGTAAAATTTGACATGTAATAAAAAAGGGAATTAAGAAACTAAACTTGCCATGATGAATTAATAAATTTTGCCATGATCCATGAAATAATTTTGACATGGTTAATAATTAAAAAAAAATCCGTCGACAATTACTTTAAAAATGCATGATCAATGACTCAAATTTGCCATGAACTATAAACTAAAATTGCCATGGTAAATTACTTAAATTTGCCATGATACATGCACTAAAATTTGCCATGGTTTATACAAAAAATAATTTTCATGTTCAAAATACTAGAATTGCCATGGTCAAAATACTAAAATTGCCATGATCTATAAACTAAAATTGCCATGGTTTATAAACTAAATTTGTCATCATGAATTACTAAAAATTATCATGATCCATGAATTAAATTTGCGGGGTTAATTATTAAAAAAAATCATGGTCAATTAAATAAAAATTGCCGTGAAAAGTAATTGAAATACAATGATGGCTTCAAATCTAGAAGAAAAAACTAGATGAAACATGTCATGGCAACTTTAGTGTAATCACTATGGCAACTTCGGTGTAAAAATCATGGCAACTTTTGGCCAAAAAAAAGTCATCGAAACATATCAATATGGGATCTAGTTTTGAACATCTCATCGAGACAGATTTAATAATGAAAACGAATTTTTAATCAGATTTTTTACTTAAGAGATAAAATATTTTGAAGTCTGAAAAACGAAAAAGATTTCGCTGATGTCATCTGTTTGATGTGGCAAGATGAATGGTAATAGAAGCGTTTGGACCATGCTGCTTTGTGCTACACGTGTGGCACTTATCATTTGGGTAGATTTATGTAATGGCGCTATACGTTGGGTGGACCCAGTCAATATGCAGCGAGCATGCACATATGTAAATTTTCAACCTCCCGTGACCCATCACGTACGTAGGTTTATTACTAAACTGGAGAAATTCTAGCCATCCTATTTTGTTAGATGAAACCCTAGCCGCGAACCAACCTGTGGTTGGATGGTTAGGTGGACAGTGGTATTCTCAGCCCACCAGAGTTCAAGTTCTAGACTTGATATTGGTGCTCGCATTTTTCTAGATTTATTTCAGGCCTTCCGGCGATGTGCATTTAGTGGGAGGAGACGTTCCCGTCGACTATGAAGGCGTCTATGGCGACTTCGTCAATCTCAAGATGATGTGCCGGCTCAGTCTCTCGGAGGCACTCATAGGTGGAGGGTGTGCGTGTGTGCGTTCATAGGGGTGAGTGTATGTGCATATGTATGAGCGCCTGCGTCTGTACTATGTTAAAAAAAAGATGAAACCCTAGCCGACCTAAAGGAGGACTCTTCTATGAGCCGCCGCCAGAACTTTGCCACCATCGTAAACGCAAGCCTCCCTCTACAACCCATCCTTCTCTCATCCTCCCGCCACAACTTTGCCCCCATCGTCCATGCATACATGACACATGCCTCCCTCTACGACCCACCTTTCTCTCATCCTCCACATGGCACGTGCACTCGGGCATGGCGCGAGCACTCGATCTTCTTCGGCGAATCATCATCATCGAGACTTCGAGAGCATGCTTGGGAGATAGCAGAGGCGTTTGCAGCGACGTTGAGCAGGACTCACGAGGATTGGCGAGGATGACCATGGCTAGGCTGGGTTGCTAGCTTGGGGCTGGAGCTCCTCTACGATTCTGTTTTCCTCTATTGGGTTTTTCGTGCCAATAGGTGGGCCTAACTTCAGTAGCGTTTGTCCAATCTATTCTGTATGCAATATCTTCCACGCCATCCTCACGAGAAATAGGCCGGCCGATCTGGGCGATCTGGCGAAGCTTGCGAAGTTTCGGTCTACTGGACGGCAGACCTTGCCGGCGAGGCTTGCAGAGTTGTGATCACCATGGCGTTGTGTTTTTCCAATCAATTCTTTACGCAATACCTTCTTTCAACTACTTCGCACACCTTCCAACCAGAACCAGACGGATCGATATACGGATGATCGATCATGCGGCCAGACCTGTGAAAACTTCAAGTCTTCGGCTCGGCTGATTTATGGCCGACTCGCTCACGAGAGCATTCTTGGTCTCTAGACCGACTCATGAATCCAAATGCATGCAACATGCATCACCGTACAGGTAATGTGCACCCCCATTTAAAAAAAAAATAAGTGCACCCTTTCTCTCGTTTGGTTTCTCATTGTATTTTGAAAGGATACATATACTTGCATGCAACCGTTTCTCTTTTGGTTTTTCATCGTATTTTTAAATGATACGTACATGCATGCATGATGCATCCAGATGTCCTTACTTGGCCATCGTTTGGTCTTTTACTTACACTTTGCAAGCGTGTAACAGATTAATTAATAACTGTAGCTAATTAAGATGCTTCCATCGCGTATAGCACAAAAATCAATAATGGTCAACTTGAATATGAATTAGGTGATGATTGTGTACAGTCAGTTGATCAGGTATATAATGTGGCATAATAATAACGGCAGCAAGATCTATTTATGAAAATACTGTGAGAGACTAACAAGCCGCTAATGTACATTCGACAGTGTACATGATTCCAAACTATACTCTGCAAAGAGCGTCGAATCTTAAGCCTAGAGAAAATAACCATAGATTGCATTGTATAGGAATCCCGAGATCTAACTTATATATATATATATATATATATATATATATATATATATATATATATATATATATATATATATATATATATATATATATAGAAAGTCTATTCATCACCCAGGGTGTAGAATAAATTATTCTTCACCCGAGGTAATTTTACGATCGATTCATAAATAAATTGCATTTGAAATGCAAATAGTTACATTTATATTGATTCACTACGTAAAATTTGGCATAAGAAAACAAATATATAGGTCATAAGATCAGAAAAATCGCATTTTATGTGAATTTTACACCATGTTTTTATGTTTCTAATTTTACGTGGCATAAAATATTTTTTACGGTAACCATATATTTTTTTACGGTCTCTTTTTACGTATGAAATAAGATTAAAATTTACGGAACGTAAAATTACGGTACGTTGATGTGAAAATAGAGAGGGGTGAAGAATAACTATTCCTCACCCAGGGTGACGAATAGCGCGACCCTATATATATATATATATATATATATATATATATATATATATATATATATATATATATATATATATATATATAACAGAATACAACAAAAGAAAGTGAGATATACTAGAAGGAAAATACGGATAAAAAATAGAAGAATTAGCTAGAAAATCCCACAATAATCAGAAACATCTGACCCTTGATTTAGTAGATCAGATCTACTAAATTAAGCTTAGCCATTAGATCTTCATAACTCGGTGGCCTACCCATTAGATCTTCACGTGGAGGCTTTCCCTCTCTTCATGCACATTAGGTGCAATACTTAACCACGAAGTCAAGAAAAAGGTGCAATACGTGAACCAACATGTGATTGAATGGTTAGGAAGACAGTGGTATCCCCAGCCCACCAGAGTTCAAATTCTAGACTTGACATTGGTACTTGCATTTTCCTGGATTTATTACAGGCCTTCCGACGATGTGCGTTCAGTGGGAGGAGACGTTCCCGTACACTATGAAGGCGTCATTGATGACTTTGTCAATCTCAAGATGATGTGCCGGCTCAGTCTCTCGGAGGAGCTCATAGGGGTAGGGTGTGCGTGCGTGCGTTCATAGGGGTGAGTGTATGTGCGTGTGTATGTGTCTGCGACTGTACCGTGTTCAAAAAAAAAAGGTGTAATACATAACCAGGCTTTCCCTAGATGTTAAAAAAAATATTTTTTCCCTCGACTATAAAAAACTTCCCTGTTATCATGCACGTATTTTTTTCCCTTTGACTCGCCTCATGCACGTTTTGTTGCAATTCTAACAAACTCATAGACGATTGGATTTATCCTTCCATGATTCCATCACGCATCCCTCAAATCAATCTCAGTCTCCCGATCGCATCCCTTCCTTCATCTCAAATTCACAACGCCGCCGTCCATCCTCCTTCTCTTTTCTCAGCAAGTCGCCCCACCCACCTCCCTTTCGCCGCTACATCAATTTGCAAGCCTGATCTTGTCTCATACCGAAGCCTCCATCCATGCTGCTGGTGCCAAGGCCTAGCTACCCGATCTGTGATGCCATGCCCCGTCCATGCTGTTGGTCCCCTAGCAACGTCGCTGCCAGGTACCCGATCTGTGACTCCACTACGTAGACAGGACAACGGTGGTATAAGAGTATCCCGTGGAGGCTCTCCACTACAAATACAACGCGCATACGACAAGCAGCTGGATGCATGCGTGCCCCGTGCATACATATACGCAGACCTGACCAAAAGAAACTCCAGGACAAGCAAATCAGAGGTACGTATTGACCACAATCATAGTCATTAAACATGTTACTCTTGCAATGTCCATATTAATTAACTTGAGCGGAAGTTATTCAGTTTGCTAATTCCCAGGCTCTTATTTTTTTTCCGAAACTTTTAGTTATTTAAACTGTACAGTATTCACAAATATACCAAAATAAGAAATTGGGCAATCCTAACTACACCATAATTTTACATAGATTATATATTAAGTGAGGTTTTGATCACCTCAGTCATAAGTGGTTCAGTTCTGCTAATCCTTGGTTGTATCATGTTACGCCAGAAAAACACAACCATTTGATTTCGCCATTAAACATGGTGAAAACTACCCACCTATCTCATGATGTAAAAAAATACAGTTTCCTCTAAACCTAGATTAATATTTCTGAGTGAGATCGATTAAATTCAGATCATATATTTTTCTGGACATGGTAATACTCGAATGAGATTAGAAAAGTCCTTCCATTGCAAGAGAACACCTGAGTCATGTGAAATAATAAAGCTCATGGTAGTACATCACTGTACGTACAAGTTGGAATTAATAATACCTAATCAATATGCAAGTTGTTTCATTGCATGATTTCAGCATTACCATAGTGCTTTTGAACCAGATTAGGGATGTGATTAAGCCTCTTCCAGGGGTTCGATCAGAACATTATCAGCGATTGTAACATGATTTTACCACTTTGTAGTAGGAGAGAGCCAGATAGTTCCTTTCCTCCATTGAATCCTTCAATGGCCTATTTGCATTGGTTTGAAAACATGACAAGCTAGATCTGTCTTCATGTGAAAATTAGTTGATTAACTTTATGCACTGATTTGGTTGTTCATTTGACTGGTGCTAGCTTATTGGAGGTGCTCACCATCTGTTTGATGTAATGTTTTAGCAAAAGACCTACGACATGATCATTTTTTTGCGACTATTTGTGGTGACTTACTATTGAAAAGGGATATCTTGATACAAAATTGAACAAAATATCCGACAAGGTAATGGTAAAAGGCCGAAAATTAGAGTCAGATGTGTTAGCCATTCACACATATGTCTGAAAGTAACAATAGCTTGTATGAATATTTATTTTCATTTATATGACACTGAAATTTCAGTAAGGATTACTTCTTATGTTTTATCCCTTTGAATTTCAGACGTTTTCCCCTTTTTCATCCGGGGAAAATGGCAGTTCAGATATAATTCCACTCATGACATGTGTGGGCCCTCCGTACATGCATTTTCTGAGCAAGTTCATGGCTGATCGACAGCCCTAATAGTATTGTATGTGAGTGCAGAGAACACAAATCATCTAATATTAATGTATATGGATGGACAGAATAGAAAGGTACTACGGCATATCATTTTAATTTGCATTTCAAAGAAAAGATTTATAAAACATCACCTCACAGTTCTCTAGAATCAAGAATATGAATGGGACTAAAATTTGAGACAGTGATTCAAAACCTAAAATGATTTAGATGTTCAAAGTAGGCTTCTAATTGAATATGCCCAAGAAAAGAAACATCTTTGTTTGATTAGTCAATTTTATTGGAGTAGAATCGACGAATCCAAAGTTCCAAACTCATATATGCACGGTTTGTGACCATGTAGATGCATGCAGATATGTTAGATAAGTGTCGAGGAGTGCTTGAAAGGATAGAAGAATTATTAGATTCTCCTGCATGACATGTGATGAAGAGCAACAATCAGTGCTAATATGTGACATATATAGTTTTTGGAGGCACAACCTTTTTATGTTATACACATGTCCTAATTTAAAAGAAGTGTGTGTAACTATTAATTGGTTTCCCATTGTGTGCGTGATGGTTTTGGAAGTGCATAGTACCATGATGACATAATATTCATTGTGAGGTCTGGATGGTCTCGCCCATAAGTAGCCAGTGAATAACATGTCCAATTTATAGTTACTTAAGGAAAGTTAGAACCCTGAGTTGTGGTTTGACAATTTAGTTGAAATTCTTATTTGTTTCCATGTATATCCTATCGTCTTCTACACTTTGGTAGCAGTCAGCAATACTATGTCTTTTGCAACTTATGTTCTTATACTTGGTGTGTACTTCCCTTATATGGAGGAAGATATATTGATAATTACTTTATGATGGAAAATAAGGGTTGATCAGAATTTTGAATCAACTAATTACTGTTTTCTTTGGTTGAGGGACCTCATAAAAATATACAATAGTACATTTATCCTCATCCTTTGCCTTATTATTAATTAACACTTCACAAACTATCCAAATCGTTATGATTGATATGAATGGCATGAAGACACGGACTTCTTGAGTGAGGATCAATGGCAACATAAACACATGTGGTCCAAATCTTTCTCCCAGTGAGGTTCTAATGGGGGTCAACATATACCATGTATCTTTTTCCAACGGTGACAAAGTGTATCCAGCAAGCAAGAAACTGAGAACGAATGGTTAGCATCACCGCTTTGTGTCCAGCAAGCAAGATACTATAGAAAGGAATGATAAGTATCACTCATCCCTTTCTGCTAAATGTATGCTTATGAGTGAAGTGCTGATGGCTTCTATTGTAATGGTTAAATAAGTTTTCATTTTCCTTTATTTTTATCTACTCAATGGTTTATGTATTCTTACGTCTCTATATGTGCAAGTTGTCCATGTGAATTTTTTCTAAATAACAAATTATATGCTTTGGGTTGGAATGCTTTGTGAGGATTTTGGTGATACAACTTTTGCAGTTCCAATCTATAAAATAACTAAAAATGTAAAATACTCCCTCTGTCCCTTATTAATTGACGCTGAAATGGATGTATGTAGCTAAAACCTAAGTCCATATAGTGTTTTACTAAAGCTTGATTTCACTGGTAAACCTTCAAATGGCCAACGTGTTAGGCGTTGAAATGAGTTATGTCCACACGGGTGCTTTACGGTTGTTGGTGCAACTACTTTGGTGGGTGATACGTCTCAAACGTATCTATAATTTTTGATTGTTAAATGCCATTATATTATCACTTTTATATGCTTTATATATCATTTTATATTATTTTTACGGACTAACCTATTAATTTAGTGCCCAGTGCCAGTTTCTGTTTTCTGCATGTTTTTTGTTTTGCAGAAAAACCATATCTAAAGAAGTCCAAACACGATGAAACTTTTTGATGATTTCTTCTGGAACATAAGAGACCCTAGAAGCTTAGGGAGGAGTCGAGAGGAGCTACGAGGGCTCCACATGGCTGCCCGGCGCGCCTAGGGGGGTAGGCGCACCCCCTGGCCGTGTGGACCCCCTGGAGCTCTGTTTGACCTAATTCCAAGCCTATAAATACCCATATTTTCTGAAACCCTCGAAACGAGACCCAATTTTTTTTTATCGCCACCGCAAGTCTCTGTTCCGAAGCAATCCCATCTGGAGCCCATTTTCGGTACTCTACCGGAGGGGGAAATCATTGGGGAGGCCATCTTCATCAACCTTCCTGCCTCCATGATGATGTGTGAGTAATTCTTTCAGGACCTACGGGTCCATAGCAGTAGCTAGATGGCTCTCTCTCTCTCTCTCTCTCTCTCTCTCTCTCTCTCTCTCTCTTGATCTTCAATACAATGATCTTCTCTAAGATCCATCCGATGTAATCTTTTGCGGTGTGGTTGTTGGGATCCGATGAATTGTGGATTTATGATCAGATTGATCATTGATTTATATTGAGTGTTTTGAGATCTCTTTCTTGTGTAATTTGATTGCTATGTATGCTTTCCGATCTATGAGTCTTCTTTGGCCAAGATAGATGAGTAGTTCTTCAGAGGGAGTGGTGCATAGTAGTGGGTTCAATCTTGTGGTGATCTTGCCCTGTGACAGGAGGGGCAAAGGCACGTATTGCATTGTTGCTACTAAGGATAAAACGACAGGGTTTGGTCATATTGCTTGATCTTTTTCTGTCTACATTATGTCATCATGTTTATTGCGTTACTCTGTTTGTCACAAACTTAATGCTTTGAGATACATGCTGGATAGCGGTCTTGGGGTGGAGTAATACTGGCCACGGATGTAATGCCTATGTGAGATTATGCCATGAATGATCCAAGTCATAACTATGCGCTTTTTTGTCAATTTCCCAACAGTAATTTATTCCACTGTTGCTATGCTTTCGACAGAGATGCCACTAGTGAACCTATGGCCCCGAGGGTCTATCTTCCAATTAATACAAAAACTCCTACAAATTGTTGTTTTACTTACTTTTTTACTTTATTCTATTACTATCTGTTTTTAATCTTGTAACTGGCGAGAACAAGGGGAGTGTCGACCCCCTTGCCTTTGTTGGGTGTAAGCAAATTATTTTTTTGTGTGCAGGTGCTGCTGAAGTTGGTAGCTTAGTGACTCCTACTGGTTCGATAAACCTTGGTTCTTAACTGAGGGACATACTTTCTGCTGCTGTGCTACTTCACCCTTCCTCTTCGGGGAAATCCAACAACTCCATCGTGAGTAGTAGTGGGCATGATGTTGCCTACATGCATGAGGTGTTTGTAAGTATAAGATACAATTTTAGTATTTACTATGTCAGCGCTATGCATTTCTAATTAGGAGTGCAAAAATTCAAATCAGCCTTTGCTTAACAAAATAATAACCAAATGTATACATTTTTATTTGTTTTAGCCATGTTCATAAGTTGAAATTACCATCTTAGTGTTGGTCACCATCATCTTAAATTTGTATGCTATCAATAGTTCCATAATTAAGGATTCATGTGTATACTAAATCAGAAATATCAATGTCTTGGACATGTTATGGGGTATTTTCTTTTGACTATTTATTAATTCACATTAGATTGTAATGATTGCCGGTATCACAATCTACTCTACTGAATAATTTTGGCATTTTGGTCATACCTGATTCATAGACTGAACAGGTAGTTGTTGTTACAAGGAATATTACTGCAATTGCAAGCGGCTCTCTTTTACTTGCTACCTGGAGCAATCATGCCATGTATCAGCAAATAATGTATTTCTTTTCTTTATACTTTTATGTACATTGGAAATAACTATATTGATGTTGCTGAAATATTATAAGCAGCAAACACATTGCAACTATTGAAGTGTTAACGGTTGGGGTCCTTAGAGTTTTAGTAGATCAGACTCCTTCTCTCTTTTACTTAACCAGTGCACTTTATATCATGCAGTACATAATATGCTCCCTTTTGGAACAATGTTGATACTCATTTTTTAAGCAAAGTAATATGAAATGAATCTGGAACAATTCAAGAAAAACCTGTCATGATCAATGGTGTCATAAAAAGTATGTGACCACTGAAGAGAAATATTTATATTAATGATTAATATAAAGTTTGTTCTTACAAAAAACCTCCAGGTGTTTCAAGAATATATATTAGGGGAATTCCGTAATTGTTTTTATTTTTTTCACAGTCTAAATAGAGATTTCTAAATTATGTGAAGCCAATTAGTAGAACTAAAGTTAATTGTAAAAATACACCTTTAAAATTATACACATCTAAAATGACGCGTAATATGCAATGAATGTGTTCAATAAAAATCCAAGAGTTAAAAGTAAATACTTAACATTGTCGATGCACTAAGGATGTTGCCCTCGCATTTGCGAGGGCCATTCTACTAGTTGATATATAGTATGATAAAATATATGCGCACGCAGGTGATACGTCCTAAACGTATCTATATTTTTTGTTATGTTTCATTCCATATTCATGTCATACAGGTGGAGTTTTATCATTTTTCTGGACTTACATATTAATAAAGTACCAAAGTGACAGCTGCTATTTTTTAGTGTTTTTTGTTTAACAGAAAGGGTATTTTATGGAGATATAAAAAATCAGGAAAAAATACAACTGAAGTTCTTTCTCCGAAGAAGGGGCAACATGGACCAAAGATGGGAGAGAGGGCTGCCACCCAGGGCCCACACACCCCCCTACATGCGCCCCCGAAACCCGTCATCATATTTATCGAAGAATTGTTTGCTGCCATGTCGACATGATCTGAGGCAATCCAATCAGGAGTCTTTTTCTGGTACTCTCGGAGGGGAAAATCATCACCAACGTATTCTTCCTCGACGTTGCTGCTCCTATGGTGATGTGTGAGTAGTTCACTCTTGGACTATGGGTTCATAATAGTAGCTATGTAGCATCTTCTCTCCCCCATTCCTCAATATAAAAATCACTTGAGCTGCCTAACATGATTGTGATCAATCTGATGTAATCTCCAGTATGTTAGTTGATGTGTGATGAATTGTCACTTTATGATCAGATTATATATGGATTTCTTTAGGGTTTTGTTTGTATGATTTATAGATGCATGTGCTCTCTGATCTATTAGTTTATTCACTGGCCATGTTTAGATGAATGATTTGAAAGAGGGGCTTGTGTACATTAGTTGGGGTTGATCTCTTTGGTTCAATATTTTCTATGACCGTCAAGAATACAAAGCTCATTGTTGCATCCTTGCCACTAAGGATAAAAAGATAATTGTCTCGCGCTCGTCACTAGATGAAGGTGTAGGGAAATATGGTTATCAACATTATGTCAATTTTCTTAATGCAATACTCTTTTTCATTACTTAATACTCGGGATGCATGCAGGATAGTGGTCTTTGGGTGGAGTTTTAGCTATAGATGCATGATGGATAGCGGTCTATGGATACTGGGACGTAATGCCTATATGTAATCATGACACGTATGATGGGCCTTAAGACTTTTCTGGCTCCGTTGACGGGGAGTCACCACCACTTGTAATACATGAACTTGATCCTCGTCAATAGCACTTTTTTGGTGCCATTGCCGAGGAATCATCACACAGGTTTATAGGTTTTGCATTTGATTACTTTTCTTACTTGTTATTTACTTTGCTTAGTTACTTTTACCTATCCTTAATTTGCTTTTCTGCATTACTCAAAAATAGCAAAAATATTTAAATTTCAGGAAGTAGTATTATTTCTTTTACCTAGTATAAATGGATCCTATCAGAGAAAAAAACAAAAACATTTATCTTGGGGCATGGGATTATTATTGGAAAGGACATCATTCAAGAATTCTTTAATTGTGTTGGGTTAATACCTTTATATGAAGTGACAATTCTTGGAAGAACAAAAAGTTACCATGAGACTGTTTTCCTGATAGTAAGAGAACTAGAAAGAAAATTTGTTCATTTACACCCATCTTTGTGGAGAATGTTCCGTGAACTACAAAACATTGAAGATCCTATGGTGAAAAAATTGGTAGTAATGACACTAATGAATGAATTTGAGCCACTACTAAGGGAAGGTAGGGAAGTATTTTTTTTTTATCTCATGTCTCGTGAAGGACCAGTAATAGCTGATATTATCAGTGATAGATATGCGATGGAAAGTATGTGGGGAAAGAATTATAAAGCTTATGATGAACACCAAAGAATAGTTGTCCCTGCACCTATATTAACTGAAAATCTTTTTAAAGTGGTACAAGATAAATTTGAGTGGGTCATAAAAGCGTTAGAATATGGATTTTTCCCTGACAATCTTAAGTAAAAAAAGCATAGATTTGGGGTGGATGAAATAATAGCAAACTATAAGGCACCTGTAGACAAAAGAACCACCCATAAGTTTATTTGAAGCTTTAGGAATCAACTGCCCAACCATAATCCCATTCAAATATAAATGCCCAGCTCTTAGAGAAGGAGTTATAGAGAAAGAAAATGGAAACTCCTTGGGAAGTAGTGATGAGAAAACTTGAAAAATATCAAAAAATACTATGCCTAGCTAAAATGCATTAAAGAAAAGTGCTTGTGGGAGGCAACCCATAGTTATCCTTTATTTATATTTTGCATGTGTCATGTTGCTATGTTACTATAGCAACATAGTTTTTTTATGTTTTGCTTTAATAAAGTCCGTAGAGTTACCTTTAGCATGACTAGTTTACAAATTATAGTGTTGTTGTGCTGAAACTCCACATTTTCTGTTACGAGAAAATTTTCCATGCTCTACTAAATCATGGTAAATCATGAAATTTTAACACAATCGACACTTACGATTCTTATATTAAGTGATAATTTTTTAGAATTTTTGGAGTTACAAAATTCCACTTCTTAATTACATCTTTACATGCTGGTCTGTTTTGATAGATTCTTGTGTAACTTACTTTTAGTTATGTATGTTTTCTTTTTGCTGTTTCTATGGGGGCGTAGAAATCTCAAAATTGCATAAATATATTGTAGCTAATGCTAAGTTATATCATCAAGATTTGTTCACAACAAGGTTAGACTTAGATAATTATTTTATGGACTAACCCAACTCACAAGTTTGTTTAAGTTTTGTGTGAATGAAGTTTCTAAGACCCAGGGTAGACATTGATATGAGAGTAAATTGGAAACAAACAAGCGTTCAAACTTGGATTTAAACTTCAAAGAGATCTCAAGCTTCAAGCTTGGGGATTCCCAAGGCATCCCACATCTGCCTCGACAACTATCAGTTTGTCCCGGTTGGACCTATGTTTTTATTTGTTCACATTTTATATGTAGTTCTTGGAGCATCATTTATTTTTATTTTTCAATAATACAATCATGAAATTTAAAATCTTTTGATATTGGGAGAGAATTGCATCACTACTTATTTAATATTACTCTATGTGCTTCACTTACATCTGTTAGAGTAATCACGAAGTAGAAACGGTATAACTCTTCGTTCTTCATAGTCGGCATATGAATTTACTGAATATCTTTGTTACTTTTAATGTGTTGGGACTAAAATGTGATGGTTGCATGTATGACATGATCAAAAATTTGCATAAACAACTTTGAGAATTTGCAACTTATAGGACTGGATACTTGACAATTGTTTTGAGATAATTTGATAGCTATTGATAGGCATTGTGATGAATGAACTTGTAACTAGAAGTGGTTGGTGTTTTAATGCTTGACTAAACTAATGCCATTATTTCACCTAATAAACTAAAAATTGGGAACTTGCGTAGAGACTGAGGTAGCTCAAAGTGTTGACGTGGTAGTTGAAAGTAAACCAACAACTTTGGTTTAGGCCGGGGCGGCGCGATGGTTAACTCCTACCAACCTTCCCCCTAGGAGTACTTGATTGCATGGTTCTGTGATAATGTCACAATGCTGTTGTGTAGTATTTTGATTTCTTATGACTAATGAAAGTTCAAAACTTTATGCACTTCCATTTCATCTTATAATTGCTAGCCTCTTCGGTATTGAGCATTTTCCACTCTCACGTTGAGACTTGGCGCATACTTCACTAGTACATCCAAATTCTCTGGGAGAAGTTTCTCTTGTTATCCTACACATAAGCCAAATATTTTCCACAAAATAACCATCCTACGTACCTATCATGGCATTTCCATAGCCATTCCAAGATATATTGCCATGCAACTACCATCATCACTACATGACTAGAGATGTGACCTTTATTGTCATTTGCTTTGCATCATCATATATAGCTAACTTCATATTGATATGGCACACCCATTGTACATCATTTTCATATGCTACACTAGATCATTGCACACCCTGACACATTGACAGAGGCATTCATATAGAGTTTCTGTATAATGTTCACTAGTTTGACATATGAGTATATTCAAAAGTGTATTGATCATTCATGTAAGGTGTTGCTCCTACCAAATAAAATAGAAAGAGAGAGAGAGAGAGCGAGAGAGAGATCAAATAAAAGATGCACCATGGAGGTGTCACATAAAAAAAGAGGATGAGAGAGGGAGCAACACCGTTGTCCTTTTTAGTATACAATAAAGTTTTTCAAATTAGCACTAGTACTGAGTAGTAAAATTATTTAAGTGCATCAAACTAGCATTGTTGCATTGTAAAGTAGAAAGTTTTCATGATCTTCATGTTTCATATATATACTAGTGGGGACTTTACGTTATAGAACTTGGCTTGTTTATTCCAATGATGATCTTCCTCAAATACCCTAGGTCTTCATGAACAAGCAAGTTGGATGCACCTCCCCCCCCCCCCAAATTAGTCCATTAGGAGAGCTTTCATACATTCATAGCTCTATGTGCATCCAATTGCATGGCATCCCTACTCCATGCATTAACATCAATTTTAAGGCCTTACCATTGCCTAATGATCAATTGCGCTGATGCACGACTACAATTATTTTTGACTTCTTCCAACCCCCATCATTATTCTATTTTTTCATATAAGTGTTAAGGTCTAGACTTGCAATCAGGTGTTGCATCAGTAAGTTGCTTGAATAATGCAGAAATATTATTCAATTATTGTACTTGGTCGACGTTCGGTTCGGTTATGATAAGATTGCCATTAAAGCATTGAGATGTCTTACAAAGGTCAAAGCTTAGTTCCTAGCATAATATTGACATTCTTTCTAAACCTTGGCAAAAGGAACGTTACTTAATGCATTGATTTATGAAAAGGTAATAGGGAATTTGTCTATGTGCTTTGATATGGTTTGAAAATTGTTAACTATAGACAATTGCCTTGTATCACTTATTCTATTTGTCCATCTTCATATAGAGAATTCCATCAATTAATCATGTTTATGTTAAGCTAGCATTAACATACAAAAATTATATTTTATCATATACATGCTCTAGGGCGAGCTGTTGAAAATATGCCCTAGAGGCAATAATATTTGAGTATTATTTATTTCTAGGTTTATAATTAATGTTTATACTCCATGCTATAACTGATATGGTTCTCGAAACTGCGATAATCAAGAGGTTCAGAGGAAAACTCATGAGCACACGTAGAGTTAAAAACGGTAAAACAAGATTCCTAGTCTTGTCTCTAGGACTAGCTCAAGTGTTGCATGACGGTTCTATTTTGCTGATCATGGGCATAGTTAAGTGTAACAATGATGCCGGCAACATTGAGGGCATAGTGTTGGAAGAATAGTCGTGTTGAATTGACCCAAGTTGTATGTTATACTAAGAGACGATATCATTACAAGTCTATAGTCCATAACAAGACCATGAGAATATTGTGTTACCCCATACTGGACGATGCACTTTGGGGTTGTCTAACGTCAATGGTAATAGGGTGATCATAATGGCAACTTACAGGTTCATCTGAAACGTATGATGAAGGACTAGATAGGTCGAGAGTGGGATTTTGCTCCTCCGGTGAAGGAGAGATATTCTTAGGGCCCTCTCGGTGTGGCGGTATCCATCGTCGCCTGGTCAGACACATTGTGACTTGCTCACGGGGATACCGGAACGTGAGAACGAGAAAAGAGAACAAAAACGATAACGAGGAGACTGGTATAGTGAGCATGTGTTGGACTCATGGGGATACTGATATATCTCACCTCGGGTTTTCTAAAGTATCACAAAGCAAAAGTAATAGCGTACAGTAGCTATAGGTTCACTCGAATAACATTCGTGTGAGTATAGGGGTCAATATGGATGTCCACGGTTCCACTATTGATCATTGATCGAAAGGTTTTTCGGTCATGTCTATATCTCACCGAACCTGCAGGGTCACACGCTTGAAAACCTTTGATCTGTTGAGTAGTAGATGAGTTAGGAGCATAGGAGAATATCACAGAAATTGTTTCTAAAGAGAACCGAAAGAGTTTTAGAGAAACCGGAAACGTTTCGGAGAAAACCGGATAGGTGGAAAAAGTTACGAAGGATGTAATAATAATATATCAGGGATCCAGAGTTTACTGGCAGCACCCTCGAAATATTATAGGTGCCATGGGCTGCCTAGAATAGGCTTGGCCTATTAGGGGGCAGCCACATGGGCCTTAAGGCCCATGTAGGTGGCGCCCCCTTTCTAGCCTTGCCCTCCAAGTTAAGGGGGACGGCTAGGGTTTGGGGAGGGGCCCCACCTCCTTGGCCGCCGCCACAAGGGAGGGAGACCCCTCCTCCAAGTCGGCCTCCGCTCCCTCCACCTATATATATACCCTTGCCCCCCCCCCATTTGAGAGAGAACTTCTCCCGTGGTCTCGGTTGCCCCTTCTCACCCTCTAGTCTCTCCACCATAGTTCTTCTTCCCGACGGGCTGCTCGTCCGTCCTCTTCTACTCCGGCAACGTCTAGCTCTGGACGGCGAAGCATTGCCGGATCTCTGGTGTCGTATGCGTGCAATTCACGGAGGGACCGTGCGTTCGATTCTTGTTCAAGGGAACTGTTCATGGGACGGTTCGAGGGATGGTTTGAGGGATTTCAACATGATCTTCACCAACTTTTCTTCCGCTGCAACTCAAAGTTGGTAACGATCAGATCTAACCTTGTATGTACTTCTTCATAGTGATCTTGGGTTCTTAATCCATAGGCCAATTTTTTTTGTTTTCTACTACGTTTCGCAACACGAGCATGGATTAAACTTGGTAATGGCAATACATCCTAAACATATGTATAATTTTTGTTATGTTTCATGCTATATTCATGTCATATAGGGATAGTTTTATCATTTTTGGGGGCTACATTTTAATAAAGTGAATAGTCCCAGTTGTTGTTTTTTAGTATTTTTGGTTTAACATAAAATGGTATTTTACAAACATATAAAAAATCATAAAAAATAAAACTGAAGTTTTCTTCGGAGAAGGGACAACATGGGGCAAATATGGGCTAGAGGGGCGGGCACCCAAGGCCCACATGCCCTGCTGATACGTGTCCAACGTATCTATAATTTTGGATTGTTCCATGCTATTATATTATCATTCTATTATATTTTTAGGGTGTTTATATACCAATTAATATTATTTTTGAGTACTAACCTATTGAACTAGTGCCCAGTGCCAGTTGCTATTTTCTGCATGTTTTTTGCTTTTCAGGTTTAACATACCAAACGAAGTCCAAATGCCACAAAACTTTAATATGATTTTTTCTGGACCAAAAGAAGACCTGGAAGCTTCGGGAGGAAACGAGAGTCTGCACGAGGGAGCCACGAGGCAACAGGGTGCAACAGGGGGCCAGGTCGCGCCCTGTTGGCTCGTGCCTCCCTCGGCCACCCTCTGGTGCCCCTCTCTGGCCTATAAATACTCAAATATTCCAAAAACCCTAGGGGAGCTCCTGAAACACTTTTTGTTGGAAATATGCCCTAGAGGCAATAATAAAGTAGTTATTATTATATTTCCTTGTTCATGATAATCGTTTATTATCCATGCTATAATTGTATTGATTGGAAACTCAAATACATGTGTGGGTACATAGACAAACAATGTGTCCTTAGTAAGCCTCTAGTTAACTAACTCGTTGATCAAAGATGGTAAAGGTTTCCTGGCCATGGACATGAGATGTCATTTGATAACGGGATCACATCATTAGGAGAATGATGTGATGGACAAGACCCAAACTATAAACATAGCATATGATCGTGTCAGTTTATTGCTATGGTTTTCTGCATGTCAAGTATCTGTTCCTATGACCATGAGATCATGCAACTCACTGACACCGGAGGAATGCCTTGTGTGTATCAAACGTCACAACGTAACTGGGTGACTATAAAGATGCTCTACAGGTATCTCCGAGGGTGTCTGTTGAGTTGGCATGGATCAAGACTGGGATTTGTTACTCCGTGTGACGGAGAGGTATCTCAGGGCCCACTCGGTAATACAACATCACTATAAGCCTTGCAAGCAATGTGACTAAGGTGTTAGCCATGGGATCTTGTATTACGGAACGAGTAAAGAGACTTGCCGGTAACGAGATTGAACTAGGTATAGGGATACCGACGATCGAATCTCGAGCAAGTAACATACCAAAGAACAAAGGGAACAGCATACGGGATTGACTGAATCCTTGACATAGAATTTCGACTGTTATAGATCTTCGTAGAATATGTAGGAACCAATATGGGCATCCAGGTCCCGCTATTGGTTATTGACCGTAGAGGTGTCTCGGTCATGTCTACATAGTTCTCGAACCCGCAGGGTCTACACACTTAACGTTTGGTGACTATTAGTATAGTTGACTTATTGTGTTGGTGACCGAAGGTTGTTCGGAGTCTCGGATAAGATCCCGGACATGACGAGGATCTCCGGAAGGGTCCGGAGGTAAAGATTGATATATGTGATAATAGTGTTTTGATCTCCGGAAGGGTTCCGGAATTCACCGGAAGGGGTTCCGGATGTTTACCGAAGTGTTCGGGTGCAGCAACACTTTATATGAGCCAAAGGGATGAAACCCACGAGGTATTGGAAAGTGCAAAAGGAAGTTTTGCTGCTGCCTTAAGCGGTACTACCGCTGGTAAGGCAGTACTACCGCGCAAGCGGTACTACCGCTTGGGTGAAGCGGTACTACCGCTCAAGCGGTACTACCGCTCACGAGCGGTACTACCGCTTGTGCGCGGTGTTGCAGGGATCCGAGTTGGACTCTTTCCTTGCGGGCCAAACCGACCTTGTGCGGGCAAAACCGACCTTGTAGAGGTTTTCTCTCCAAGTTTAGACCCCGGGACTCAACATATAAATAGAGGGGCAGGGCTAGCACACGGGACACATCAGGATTTCCCAAGCCGTGTGCCGGCAACCCTAGCCCTCTAGTTCCTCCGTCATAATCTCCATAGTGCTTGGCGAAGCCCTGCAGAGATTGTTCCTCACCACCATCACCACGCCGTCGTGCTGCTGGAACTCATCTACTACTTCACCATCGCTCGCTGGATCGAGGAGGTGAAGGCGTCATCAAGCCGTACGTGTGTTGAACGCAGAGGTGCCGTCCGTTCGGCACTAGTTCGTGATCGGATCGAGGGACGACTTGCGATTTGGATCGCGGAGACGTTCGACTACATCAACCGCGTTTCTTAACGCTTCCGCTTAGCGATCTACAAGGGTATGTATATACAATCTCCCTCTCGTAGATGCTCATCACCATGGATAGGTCTTGCGTGTGCGTAGGAAATTTTTTGTTTCCCATGCAACGTTCCCCAACAGTGGCATCTGAGCTAGGTCTATGCGTAGATGAGATGTCGAGTAGAACACAAAGGAGTTGTGGGCGTGGGTGTATACATATTGCTTGCCGTTACTAGTTGATACTTGATTCGGCGGTATTGTGAGATGAAGCGGCCTGGACCGACATTACGCGTACGCTTACGCGAGACTGGTTTCACCGCTGCGTGCACTTGTTGCATAAAGGTGACTGGCGGGTGTCTATCTCTCTCACTTTAGTTGAATCGGTTCAATGAAGAGGGTTCTTTTATAAGATCAAAAAGCAATCACTACACCACGTTGTGGTTTTGCGTAGGTAAGAATCGTTCTTGCTAGATACCCGTAGCAGCCACGTAAAACTTGCAACAACAATTAGAGGACGTCTAACTTGTTTTTGCAGGGTATGTTGTGATGTGATATGGCCAATTACATGATGAGATATATGTGATGTATGAGATGATCATGTGTTGTATAGAATATCACGACTTGCATGTCGATGAGTACGGCAACTGGTAGGAGCCATAGAGTTGTCCTTAATTATTTTCACCGTTTTGCTTTACTTTATCGCTATGAGTTAGCAATAGTCGTGGAAGCAACAGTCGGTGCGACAACCTCATGGCGACACGTTGATGGAGATCAAGATGATGGAGATCATGGTGTCATGCCGGTGACGATGGAGATCATGCCGGTGCTTTGAAGATGGAGATCAAAAGCACAAGTTCATGGCCATATCATGTCACTTATGATTTGCATGTGATGTTAATCCTTTTATGCATCTTATTTTGCTTAGGACGACGGTAGCATTATAAGGTGATCCCTCACTTAAATTTCAAGATAAAATTGTGTTCTCCCCGAGTGTGCACCGTTGCAAAAGTTCGTCGTTTCGAGACACCACGTGATGATCGGGTGTGATAGACTCTACGTTCGCATACAACGGGTGCAAGCCAGTGTTGCACGTGCGGAACACTTGGGTTAAACTTGACGAGCCTAGCATGTACATACATGGCCTCAGAACACAAGAGACCGAAAGGTCGAACATTAGTCATATAGTAGATATGATCAACATGGAGATGTTCACCATTGAAACCACCTCAACTCACGTGATGATCGGACTTGAGTTGGTTGATTTGGATCATGTGACACTCGAATGACCGGAGGGATGTCAATTTGAGTGGGAGTTTTTAAGTAATATGATTAACTAAACTCATTATCTTGAACAATAGTCTAAGTTGTCTTTGCTATATTTATGTTGTAGATCATGGCTCGCGCAGTAGCACCACTGAATTTTAATGCGTTCCTAGAGAAAGCTAAGTTGAAAGATGATGGAAGTAACTTTGTGGATTGGGCCCGTAATCTAAGGATTATCCTTACGGCTTCCCAGAAGGCTTATGTCCTTGATGCACCGCTTGGTGATCCACCCGCTCCAGTTGAGTCTCCAGACGTTGTGAACGCCTGGCAGGCTCGTTCTGATGATTACTCGATAGTTCAATGTGCAATGTTGTATGGCTTAGAACCAGGACTTCAAAGACGTTTTGAACGTCATGGAGCATATGATATGTTCCAGGAGTTGAAGTTTATCTTTCAGAAGAATGCCCGGATCGAGAGGTATGAGACCTCCGATAAGTTCTATGCTTGCAAGATGGAGGAGAACGGGTCTGTCAGTGATCACATACTCAGAATGTCTGGGTACTCCACCCGTCTGGCGGAATTGGGGATGCCCCTTCCGCCAGAGGCTATCACTGACAGAGTTCTTCAATCCTTGCCACCTAGCTACAAGAGCTTCGTGTTGAACTATAACATGCACGGGATGAACAAGTCAGTCGCCGAGCTGTTTGCGATGTTGAAAGTCGCTGAGTCTGAGATTCAGAAGGAGCATCAAGTGTTGATGGTCAATGAAACCACTAGTTTCAAGAAGAATGGCAAGGGTAAGAAGGTTAACTCCAAGAAGAGTGGCAAAGCAGTTGCCCTTCCCGTGAAGAAACCCAAGGCTGGACCCAAGCCAGAAACTGAGTGCTTTCATTGCAAGGGAACTGGTCACTGGAAGCGGAACTGCCCCAAGTATTTGGCTGACAAGAAGGCGGCCAACAACAAACAAGGTATATATGATATACATGTTATTGATGTGTACCTTACCAACTCTCGTTGTAGTGCCTGGGTATTTGATACCGGTGCGGTTGCTCATATTTGCAACTCAAAACAGGAACTGCGGAATAGACGGAGGCTGGCAAAGGACGAAGTGACGATGCGCGTGGGAAATGGTTCCAAGGTTGATGTGATCGCCGTCGGCACGCTCGCTCTTCGATTACCATCGGGATTAGTGATGAACCTGAATAATTGTTATTTAGTGCCTGCGTTAAGCATGAACATTATATCTGGATCTTGTTTATTGCGAGACGGTTACTCATTTAAATCTGAGAATAATGGTTGTTCTATTTATATGAGTAATATCTTTTATGGTCATGCACCCAATGTGAGGGGTTTATTCTTATTGAATCTCGATAGTGATGATACACATGTTCATAACATTGATGCCAAAAGATGTAGAATTGATAATGATAATACCACTTTCTTGTGGCACTGCCGTTTAGGTCATATTGGCGTAAAACGCATGAAGAAGCTCCATGCTGATGGACTTTTGGAGTCACTTGATTTTGAATCACTTGACACATGTGAGCCATGCCTCATGGGCAAGATGACTAAGACGCCGTTCTCTGGATCAATGGAACGGGCAGGTGACTTGTTGGAAATCATACATACTGATGTGTGTGGTCCGATGAGCATTGAGGCGCGCGGTGGTTATCGTTACTTTCTCACCTTCACTAATGACTTAAGTAGATATGGGTATATTTACTTAATGAAACACAAGTCTGAAACGTTTGAAAAGTTCAAGCAATTTCAGAGTGAAGTTGAGAATCATCATAACAAGAAGATTAAATTCCTATGATCTGATCGAGGAGGAGAATATCTGAGTTATGAGTTTGGCAGTCACTTAAGAAAGTGTGGAATTGTTTCACAATTGACACCGCCTGGAACACCACAGAGTAATGGTGTGTCCGAACGTCGTAATCGAACCTTATTGGATATGGTGCGATCTATGATGTCTCTTGCCGATTTGCCACTATCGTTTTGGGGTTATGCATTAGAGACAGCTGCATTCACTTTAAATAGGGCACCATCGAAATCCGTTGAGACGACGCCATATGAATTGTGGTTTGGCAAGAAGCCAAAGATATCGTTTCTTAAAGTTTGGGGATGTGATGCTTATGTCAAAAAGCTTCAGCCTGAAAAGCTGGAACCCAAAGCGGAGAAATGCGTCTTCATAGGATACCCAAAAGAGACAGTTGGGTATACCTTCTATCTCTGATCCGAAGGCAAAGTGTTTGTCGCTAAAAACGGAACATTTCTTGAGAAAGAGTTTCTCTCGAAAGAATTGAGTGGGAGGAAGATAGAACTTGATGAGGTTATTGAACATTTACTTCAACCAGAGAATAGCGCAGCGCAGAAAGATGTTTCTGTAGAGCCTACATCAGTTGAAGAGGAAGTTAATGATGATGATAATGAAGCTTCGGATCAAGTTGCTATCGAACCTCGTAGGTCGACAAGGACGCGTACTGCTCCTGAGTGGTACGGCAACCCTGTCTTAGAGGTCATGTTGTTGGACAACGATGAACCTACGAGCTATGGAGAAGCGATGGTGGGACCGGATTCCGAGAAGTGGTTAGAGGCCATGAAATCCGAGATGGGATCCATGTATGAAAACAAAGTGTGGACTTTGGAAGTATTACCTAAAGGGCGTAAGGCCATTCAGAACAAATGGATCTTTAAGAGGAAGACGGACGCGGACGGTAATGTCATCGTCTATAAAGCTCGACTTGTGGCAAAAGGTTTTTCACAAGTTCAAGGAGTTGACTACGATGAGACCTTCTCACCCGTAGCGATGCTTAAGTCTGTCAGAATCATGTTAGCAATAGCTGCCTTTTTCGATTATGAAATTTGACAGATGGATGTCAAAACAGCGTTCCTTAACGGTTTCCTTAAGGAAGAGTTGTATATGATGCAACCAGAAGGTTTTGTCGATCCAGAGAATGCTGACAAAGTTTGCAAACTCCAGCGATCCATTTATGGACTGGTGCAAGCATCTCGGAGTTGGAATCTTCGCTTTGATGAGGTGATCAAAGCGTTCGGGTTTATACAAGTTTACGGAGAAGCTTGTATTTACAAGAAAGTGAGTGGGAGCTCTATAGCGTTTCTAATATTATATGTGGATGACATATTGCTGATTGGAAACAATATAGAAATGTTGGAAAGCGTGAAGGAATATTTGAATAAGAGTTTTTCAATGACGGACCTAGGAGAAGCTGCTATCATATTAGGCATCAAGATCTATAGAGATAGATCAAGACGTTTAATAGGACTTTCACAAAGCACATACCTTGATAAGATTTTGAAGAAGTTCAAAATGGATCAGTCCAAGAAGGGATTCTTGCCTGTTTTGCAAGGTGTGAAGTTGAGTAAGACTCATTGCCCAGTGACTACAGAAGATAGAGAAAAGATGAGTGTCGTCCCCTATGCTTCAGCCATAGGCTCTATCATGTATGCAATGCTGTGCACAAGACCCGATGTCAGCCTTGCCATAAGTATGGCCGGAAGGTTTCAAAGTGATCCAGGAATGGAACACTGGACGGCGGTCAAGAATATCCTGAAGTACCTGAAAAGGACTAAGGACATGTTTCTTGTTTATGGAGGTGATCAAGAGCTCGTCGTAAAGGGTTACGTCGATGCAACCTTTGACACTGATCCGGATTACTCTAAGTCGCAAACCGGATACGTATTTATTCTCAATGGAGGTGCGGTTAGCTGGTGCAGTTCCAAGCAAAGCGTGGTAGCTGATTCTACATGCGAAGCGGAGTACATCGTTGCCTCGGAGGCGGCGAAGGAAGGTGTCTGGATGAAGGAGTTCATGACAGATCTTGGAGTAGTGCCTAGTGCACTGAACCCAATGACTCTGTTCTGTGACAACACTGGTGCCATTGCTCTAGCCAAGGAACCCAGGTTTCACAAGAGGACCAGACACATAAAGCGACGTTTCAATTCCATCCGCGATTACATTAAGGAGGACGACATAAATATTTGCAAAGTGCACACGGATCTGAATGTTGCTGATCCACTGACTAAACCTCTTCCAAGGGCTAAACATGATCAACACCAGAACTGTATGGGTGTTAGATTCATTACAATGTAAATCACATAGTGATGTGAGCTAGATTATTGACTCTAGTGCAAGTGGGAGACTGTTGGAAATATGCCCTAGAGGCAATAATAAAGTAGTTATTATTATATTTCCTTGTTCATGATAATCGTTTATTATCCATGCTATAATTGTATTGATTGGAAACTCAAATACATGTGTGGGTACATAGACAAACAATGTGTCCTTAGTAAGCCTCTAGTTAACTAACTCGTTGATCAAAGATGGTAAAGGTTTCCTGGCCATGGACATGAGATGTCATTTGATAATGGGATCACATCATTAGGAGAATGATGTGATGGACAAGACCCAAACTATAAACATAGCATATGATCGTGTCAGTTTATTGCTATGGTTTTCTGCATGTCAAGTATCTGTTCCTATGACCATGAGATCATGCAACTCACTGACACCGGAGGAATGCCTTGTGTGTATCAAACGTCACAACGTAACTGGGTGACTATAAAGATGCTCTACAGGTATCTCCGAGGGTGTCTGTTGAGTTGGCATGGATCAAGACTGGGATTTGTTACTCCGTGTGACGGAGAGGTATCTCAGGGCCCACTCGGTAATACAACATCACTATAAGCCTTGCAAGCATGTGACTAAGGTGTTAGCCACGGGATCTTGTATTACGGAACGAGTAAAGAGACTTGCCGGTAACGAGATTGAACTAGGTATAGGGATACCGACGATCGAATCTCGGGCAAGTAACATACCGAAGAACAAAGGGAACAGCATACGGGATTGACTGAATCCTTGACATAGAGGTTCGACCGATATAGATCTTCGTAGAATATGTAGGAACCAATATGGGCATCCAGGTCCCGCTATTGGTTATTGACCGTAGAGGTGTCTCGGTCATGTCTACATAGTTCTCGAACCCGCAGGGTCTACACACTTAACGTTTGGTGCGGTTAGTATAGTTGAGTTATTGTGTTGGTGACCGAAGGTTGTTCGGAGTCTCGGATAAGATCCCGGACATGACGAGGATCTCCGGAAGGGTCCGGAGGTAAAGATTGATATATGTGATAATAGTGTTTTGATCTCCGGAAGGGTTCCGGAATTCACCGGAAGGGGTTCCGGATGTTTACCGAAGTGTTCGGGTGCAGCAACACTTTATATGAGCCAAAGGGATGAAACCCACGAGGTATTGGAAAGTGCAAAAGGAAGTTTTGCTGCTGCCTTAAGCGGTACTACCGCTGGTAAGGCAGTACTACCGCGCAAGCGGTACTACCGCTTGGGTGAAGCGGTACTACCGCTCAAGCGGTACTACCGCTTGTGCGCGGTGCTGCAGGGATCCGAGTTGCACTCTTTCCTTGCGGGCCAAACCGACCTTGTGCGGGCAAAACCGACCTTGTAGAGGTTTCCTCTCCAAGTTTAGACCCCGGGACTCAACATATAAATAGAGGGGCAGGGCTAGCACACGGGACACATCAGGATTTCCCAAGCCGTGTGCCGGCAACCCTAGCCCTCTAGTTCCTCCGTCATAATCTCCGTAGTGCTTGGCGAAGCCCTGCAGAGATTGTTCCTCACCACCATCACCACGCCGTCGTGCTGCTGGAACTCATCTACTACTTCACCATCGCTTGCTGGATCGAGGAGGTGAAGGCGACATCAAGCCGTACGTGTGTTGAACACGGAGGTGCCGTCCGTTCGGCACTAGTTCGTGATCGGATCGAGGGACGACTTGCGATTTGGATCGCGGAGACATTCGACTACATCAACCATGTTTCTTAACGCTTCCGCTTAGCGATCTACAAGGGTATGTAGATACAATCTCCCTCTCGTAGATGCTCATCGCCATGGATAGGTCTTGCGTGTGCGTAGGAAATTTTTTTTTTCCCATGCAACGTTCCCCAACACTTTTCCCGCCGCCGCAAGTCTCTGTTCCGCCGCGTGCCCATCTGGCGACCTTTTCCGGCAATCTGCCGGAGGGGGAATCGATCACGGAGGGGCTCTACATCACCCTTGCTGCCTGCATGATGAGTTGTGAGTAGTTCACCACAGACCTACGGGTCCGTAGTTAGTACCTAGATGGCTATCTCTCTCTCTCTTGATCTTCAATACAATGATCATCTCATCTTCGCTTTGATCTATCCGATGTAATCCTTTTGTGCGGTGTGTTTGTTGGGATCTGATGAATTGTGGGTTTATGTTCAGATTATTCATGAAAAGTATTTGAGTCACCTCCGATTATTATGATTCTTATTTGCATGAACAGTATAGCTTCGTAAATCTCTCTGATCTATTGAAATAGTTTGGCCAACTAGATTGATATTTCTTCAGTGAGAGGGGTGCGTTGTAGTGGGTTCAATCTGGCGGTGCTCTATATCCCAGTGACAGAAAGGGACAAGACACGTCTTTGTATTGTTGCCACTAAGGATAAAATGATGGGATTAGTTCATATTAATTGAATTCTCTTTGTCTACATCATGTCATCGTTCTCCAAGCATTACTCTGTTTTACTTAATACTCTAGATGCATGCTGGATAGCGGTCGATGAGTGGAGTAATAGTAATAGATGCAGGCAGGAGTCGGCCTATTTGCTTATGGATGTGATGCCTATATATACATGATCATTGCTGTGAATAAAGATTGCATAACTATCCATTCTTCTATCAATTGCCCAACAGTAATTTGTTTACCGACCGTATGCCTACTACATGAGAGATGCCATTAGGGAAAACTACGGCCCCCGGGTCTATCCACTTATAAGTTTACAAACGCTTTCAATACCTTGCTGCAATTTATTTACTTTTATTTTATTTCGTAATTTACAATTATCTACTATCATCTACACATCTCATTTACTTGCAAATAACGAGATCAAGGGGATTGACAACCCTCTTGCCACGTTGGGTGCAAGTGTGTGCTCTTTTGTGTGCAGCCGCTGAAGACGGCTGATGACCGATATTACTATTGGTTCAATAAACCTTGGTTCTTAACTGAGGGAAATACTTACCCGCATTGTGCTGCATCACCCGTTGCTCTTCACGGAAAACGCAACGCAGATCACAAGCATCAGGAAGGATTTCTGGCGCCGTTGCCGGGGAATATCATCATCAATTATCAAGTAACTTCACAGAAATTATCATTCACTTGTTCTTCTTTTTATTTGCTGTTATATTTAGTTTGCATTATAAAAATCAAAAATACAAAAATATTTATCTTTGCTTGTTTACTTTGTCGCTTGCTAGTTTACTTGTCCTGCTTGATACTTTGCTTGCTTGGTCGCCATGTCTCAATATACTACTAAGTTATGTGACTTATCAAATACTAATAACAATAATTTTATTAGTACTTCTATACCACCCGCCAGTAGTGCGGAGGCTTTTGATATTAATGCTGCATTGCTGAATCTTATGATGAAATATCAATTTTCGGGAAGTCCTAATGAGGAGTCCTAATGAGGATCCCGCTGCTCATCTTAACACTTTTCTTGAACTTTGTGATATGCAAAACAAAAAGGACATGGATAATGATATTATGAAATTAAAATTATTTCCTTTTTCACTAAGAGATAAAGCTAAGGCTTGGTTTTCATATTTACCACGTAATAGTATTGGAACATGGGATAAGTGTAAGGATGCTTTTATTGCCAAGTACTTTCCTCCTGCTAAGATCATCTCCCTTAGAAATCAAATAATGAATTTTAAACAACATGAGAAAGAACATGTTGCACAAGCTTGGGAGAGGATGAAATTGATGATTAGAAATTGCCCTACTCATGGTTCAAACTTGTGGATGATTATCCAAAATTTATATGCTGGACTGAACTTTGTGTCTAGAAATCTTCTAGATTCTGCTGCAGGTGGTACCTTTATGGATGTGAACTTAGGAGAGGACACCAAACTTCTGGACAACATCATGACAAACTACTCTCAATGGCATACCAAAAGAGCTCCAACTGGTAAGAAGGTAAATTATGTTGAGGAAATCGCTACTTTGAGTGACAAAGTGGATGCTCTTATGAATATGATTGCTAGTAAAAATACTCATGTTGATCCAAATGATATGCCCTTGTCTACCTTGATTGAGCAAAATGATGATGCTATTGATGTGAACTTTATCTCGCGAAACAATTTCAACAATAATGCTTATAGAGTAAATTTCAATGCTAGGCCGTATCCCGGTAATTTCTCTAATAATTATGGAAACTCTTATGGAAATTCCTATGGAAATTCTTCTACAAATGCTAATAGGATTCCCTCTGATCTTGAGAACACAATTAAAGAACTTATTAGTTCTCAAAAAAAAATTAATACTATGGTAGAAGAAAAGTTGCATACGATTGATGCTTTGGCTAAAACATGGATAGAATTGCTCTTGATGTAGAAACTCTTAAAAGTAAAGCTTTGCCACCCAAGCATGATTTTAATGAGACTATTAAATCTATCCAAATATCTATTAATTAAAGTAAGGAGAGGACCGCTAAGTTGAAAGCTAAGCGGGAATTCTTAGAAAAAGCTCTTACACCCGGTTTTTACCGGAATCATGATGAAGATCTTAAAATGCTTGGCACTTTTCCTATTAAATCTTTGTTTACTTCTCTGAAATTAAATGATAAAGGGACTGGAGTTGAGTCAACTATAGCTAGAGAGAGTCCCGTTTACTTGGAGGGTGATGATTCTAATGTTAAAACTGAAAAAGGTGGGTTTGGAGAGATTAAAACTTTGACTAGTGATGTGCCCACTATCTTGGATTACAAGGATTTTAACTATGAGAGCTTCTCTTTAGTAGAATGTATTTCCTTGTTGCAATCCATTATTAGCTCACCCAATGCTTATGAACAAAATAAAGCTTTTACTAAACATATAGTAGAAGCTATGATAAAAGCTTATGATGAGAAACTTGAGCTAGAAGTTTCTATTCCTAGAAAATTGCATGATGAATGAGAACCTATTATTAAAATAAAGCTTAAATAATATGAATGCAATGCTTTGTGTGACCTTGGTGCTAGTGTTTCAACTATACCTAAATCTCTTTGTGATGTGCTTGGTCTCACGAATATTCAAGATTGTTACCTAAACTTGCATCTTGCGGATTCTACCATCAAGAAACCTTTAGGTAGAATAAATGATGTTCTTATCCTTGCTGATAGGAATTATGTGCCTGTAGATTTCATTGTGCTTGATATTGAATGCAATCCTACTTGTCCAATAATACTTGTAAGACCCTTTCTACGAACTATAGGTGCAATAATTGATATGAAAGAGGGAAACATACGATTCCAATTCCCATTAAAGAAAGGGATGGAACACTTCCCTAGAAAGAGAATCAAACCACCTTATGAATCTATCATGAGGGCAACTTATGGGTGGAGCGTCAAAGATGACAACACTTGATCATACGCGTTATGCCTAGCTAGGGGCGTAAAACAATAGCGCTAGTTGGGAGGCAACCCAATAGTTATCTTATTTTTAATGTTCTACTTTCTGTTTGTGTGTCATAACATGATTGTTGCCTCTATAATTATCGTGTTTTTATGTTTTAATTAGTGTTTGTGCCAAGTAAAGCCTTTGGGATAATTTGCATGATGAGTATACTTGATGCTGTGCAAAAACAGAAACGTTTGCTTCCAGTGCAGAATTTTTAGTTCTCTGCTGTAGCGTGGTAAATTACTGAAATTTTTACAAAGTATTTTTATACAGATTCCCCAGGTTTTCCTATTTTTTCAGAATTTTTATAGGTACATAAGTATAGTTTCCAACCAGATATTTACAGACTGTTCTGTTTTAGACAGATTCTGTTTTTGCTTGCATGTTTTGCTTGTTTTGATGATGCCATGGAGTATATTGGGCGGTATAAGTCATGGAGAAGTTAGAATACAGTACCTTATATAATAATAAAATATGAATCAATTTATAACAGTATCTAAAGTATTTGATATGCTTATTATACTAACGGATCTCACGAGTTTTCTGTTGAGTTTTGTGTGCTAAAGTTTTCAAGTTTTGGGTGTTATCACGATGGACGAAGGAATAAGGAGCGGCAAGAGCCTAAGCTTGGGATGCCCAAGGCTCCCCAAGGTAATATTCTAGGAATACTCAAGTGTCTAAGCTTGGGGATGCCCCGGAAGGCATCCCCTCTTTCGTCTCAATCCATCGGTATGTTACTTGGAGCTATATTTTTATTCATCACATGATATGAGTTTTGCTTGGAGCATCATTTGCTTTAGTTTGCTTTTGTTTTAGATTCCCACAATCATTGTTTGCTGCACACACCCACTTGAGAGAGACACACTATCATCATAATTTATTAGAATACTCTATGTGCTTCACTTATATCTTTCGAGCTTGGCAGTTGCTCTAGTACTTCACTTATATCTTTTAGAGCACGGTGGCATATAGATTTTATAGAAATAATTGCACTCTCGTTCTTCACTTATATTTGTTTGAGAGTTAATCAATAGCGACGGTAATTTGCATGGGTCATAAGACTAGTCCAAAAATAATAGGTATTCAATGAGTGCATAATCAAAACCACATGTAGCACATAAAAGAGAAATCATGGTTAATGATATTAATGTGGTAATGTGAAAATCATGAGTGCATGATCATTGGTTAATAAAGGTATCGTGAATTAGAGGTTGTTAACTTGCTGTTCATCCAAATATTTTTATGGCATGGTGATGATGTGTGAGCATACTTATTTCTCTTGTTGAAATCCTAGTGCTGTTTAGGTCGGGGGCGCGCGATGGTTAATTCCTACCAACCTCCTCCCTAGGGGCATGTGAGTAGTGCTTTGCTTTGAGAGAGCTAATATAATCTTGCAATAAGTATGTGAGTTCGTTATGACTAATGTGAATCCATGGATATACGCACTCTCACCTTCACATATTTGCTAGGCTCTTTGGTACCGTGCATTGCCCATTCTCACCTCGAGGATCGGTGCAACTTTCGCAGGTGCATCCAAAACCCGTGACATGATACGCTCTGTTGCACATAAGCCTCATTATATCTTCCTCAAAACAGCCGCCATACCTAACTATTATGGCATTTCCATAGCCATTCCGAGATATATTGCCATGCAACTTCCACCGTCACATCATATGACTTGTACTTCCATTGTCATATTGCTTTACATGATCATAAAAGCTGACATAGTATTTGTGGCAAAGCCACCGTTCATCATTTCTTATACATGTTACGATTGAACATTGCACATTCTGGTACACTGCCAGAGGCAATCGTATAGAGTCATACAGTTTTTCATGTTGAGTGTTAAGTAAATAAAAGTGTGATGATCATCATTAGTAGGGCACTGTCTCAGTGAGGAAAGGATGATGGAGACAATGATTCCCCCACAAGTCGGGATGAGACTCCGGACGAAAAAAAAAAGAAAAAGAAAGAAAAAAAAGAGAAAATGAAAAATAAAAAGAAAAAGAAAGAAAAAAAGGAAAAATAAAAAAAAAGAAAAAATAAATAAATGAGAGAAAAGAGAGAATGGACAATGCTACTACCTCTTATTCCACACTTGTGCCTCAAAGTGGCACCATGTTCTTCATATAGAGAGTTTCTTGTTTATCACTTCCATATGCTAGTGGGAATTTTTCATTATAAAACTTGGCTTGTATATTTCAATGACGGGCTTCCTCAAATGCCCAAGGTCTTCATGAGCAAGCAAGTTGGATGCACACCCACTTAGCTTCTGTTGAGCTTTCATACACTTATAGTTCTAGTGCATCCGTTGCATGGCAATCCCTACTCCTCGCATTGATATCTATTGATGGGCATCTCCATAGCCCGTTGATACGTCTAGTTGATGCAAGACTTTCTTCTCCACTTTTCACCCCTTTGAAACCTACCACCATATTCTATTCCACCTTTATGCTATGTCCATGGTTCACGCTCATATATTGCGCGAGTAATAAAAAGTTGAAGCGAGTTAAAAAGTACGATCCAATTGCCTGACTTGACACCGTGGTGCTTGACATTTGTATTTATGTGGTGAAGATGGAGCCATGCTATTCTAATATGATAAAATGAATAGGGGGTGAACATTCTTTTTGTATCGTATACTTTGAAACTTGATTATTATGTTTCTTATGTTTATAAATATTACTATGTTGATGTTTATTAATTCATCGTTTCTCAATGAACAAACCTGCAATAGATTACATGTTGGGTAGCATGTCACATCAAAAAATCTTATTTTTATCATATACCTACTCGAGGACGAGCAGGAATTAAGCTTGGGGATGCTGATACGTCTCCAACGTATCTATAATTTTGATTGTTCCATGCTATTATATTATCATTCTAGAATACTTTTAGGGTGTTTATATAACAATTAATATTATTTTTGAGTACTAACCTATTGACCTAGTGCTCAGTGCCAGTTGTTGTTTTCTGCATTTTTTTGCTTTTCAGGTTTACTATACCAAACGAAGTCCAACTGCCACGAAACTTTAATATGATTTTTTCTGCATCAAAAGAAGACCTGGAAGCTTCGGGAGGAGACGAGAGACTACACGAGGGAGCCACGAGGCAACAGGGCACGCCAGGGGGCCAGGCCGCGCCCTGTTGGCTCGTGCCTCCCTCGTCCGCCCTCTGGTGCCCCTCTCTGGCCTATAAATTATCAAATATTCCAGAAACCCTAGGGGAGCTCCCGAAACACTTTTTCCGCCGCCGCAAGTCTCTGTTCCGCCGCGTGCCCATCTGGCGACCTTTTTCGGCGATCTGCCGGAGGGGGAATCGATCACGGAGGGGCTCTACATCACCCTTGCTGCCTCCATGATGAGTTGTGAGTAGTTCACCACAGAGCTACGGTTCCGTAGTTAATTAGTACCTAGATGGCTCTCTCTCTCTCTCTCTCTCTCTCTCTCTCTCTCTCTCTCTCTCTCTCTCTCTCTCTCTCTCTCTCTCTCTTGATCTTCAATACAATGATCATCGCATCTTCGCTTCGATCTATCTGATGTAATTCTTTTGTGCGGTGTGTTTGTTGGGATCCGATGAACTGTGGGTTTATGTTCAAATTATTCATGAAAAATATTTGAGTCACCTCTGATTATTATGATTCTTATTTGCATGATCATTATATCTTCGTAGATCTCTCCGATCTATTGAAATAGTTTGGCCAACTAGATTGATATTTCTTCAGTGAGAGGGGTGCGTTGTAGTGGGTTCAATCTGGTGGTGCTCTATATCCCAGTGACAGAAAGGGACAAGACACGTCTTTGTATTGTTGCCACTAAGGATAAAACTATGGGGTTAGTTCATATTAATTGAATTCTCTTTGTCTACATTATGTCATCGTTCTCCAAGCATTACTCTGTTTTACTTAATACTCTAGATGCATGGTGGATACCGGTCGATGAGTGGAGTAATAGTAATAGGTGCAGGCAGGAGTCGGCCTATTTGCTTATGGACGTGATGCCTATATATACATGATCATTGCCGTGAATAAAGATTGCATAACTATCCGCTCTTCTATCAATTTCCCAATAGTAATTTGTTTACCCACCGTATGCCTACTACATGAGAGATACCATTAGGTAAAACTACGGCCCCCGGGTCTATCCACTTATAAGTTTACAAACGCTTTTAATACCTTGCTGCAATTTATTTACTTTTATTTTATTTCACAATTTACAATTATCTACTATCATCTACACATCTCATTTACTTGCAAATAACGAGATCAAGGGGATTGACAACCCTCTTGCTGCGTTGGGTGCAAGTGTGTGCTATTTTGTGTTCAGCCGCTGAAGACGGTTGATGACCGATATTCCTATTGGTTCGATAAACCTTGGTTCTTAACTGAGGGAAATACGTAACCGCATTGTGCTGCATCATCCGTTCCTCTTCACGAAAAACCCAACGCAGATCACAAGCATCACCTGCCCAGGCGCCCTAGGCCTAGGGCGCATGTAGGGGGCCCTTGGCCACCGCCTTCACTATTTCTTTGTCCCACTGGCTTTATATAGCCCCGAAAACCTTCGTCATATTTATCGAAGAATTATCTGTCGCTGCCTCGACACGATCCGAGGCGATCCAATCTGGGGTCCTTTTCTTGTACTCCCGGAGGGGGAAATCATCACCAACGTCTTCTTCCTCGACGTTGCTGCTCCAATGGTGATGTGTGAGTAGTCCACTCTTGGACTATGGGTTCATAAGAGTAACTATGTGGCATCTTCTCTTCCCCGTTCCTCAATACAAAGATCACATGAGCTGCCGAACATGATTGTGATCCATCCGATGCAATCTCCGGTATGTGTGTTGCAGCGTGATGAATTGTCACTTTATGATCAGATTATATATGGATTTGATTTGGTTTTATTTTTGGTTTTGTTTGCATGATGTATAGATGTATGTGCTCTCCAATCTATTAGTTTAGTCACTGGCCATGTTTAGATGAATGATTTGCGAGAGGGAGTTGTGTACATTAGATCGAGTTGATCTCTTTGAGTGATTAGTTTATGTGACAGTCAAGAATACAAAGCTAATTGTTGTATCCTCACCACTAAGGATAAAAAGATAACTATCTCACGCCCATCGCTAGATGAAGGTGTAGGGAAATACGGTTATCAACATTATATCAATTGGCTTAATGCAATACTTTTTTTTATAACTTAATACTCGGGATGTATGTTGGATAGCGGTCTTTGGGTGGAGTATTAGTTGTAGATGCATGCTGGATAGCGGTCTATAGATATAAGGACGTAATGCCTATATGTAATCATGACATGTATGATGCAGCATGAAAACTACACTTTAATTGATACACAACTGTGATTTGTTTACTATACCAATATTATTTGGAGAGATATCTCTAGTGAAATTATGAACCCGGGTCCAATTTTCCTCATTGATACAAGCTTTCTTTTACTTTTATTTGCACTTTTATATTCCGCAATTTATTATTTCTCGCATACAAAAGCAATTCCAAACACTCGAGACATTAATCTCTTGTGTAACTAGCAAAGCTAGTGAGATTGACAACCACACTAGAACCTGCTGGGGACACAAGTCAAGTTTCTTAGTTGAACGCAGGGATGATCATTAGCTTGTGAGTGGTGATTCACGGATTGATAACATTGGTTCCTTAACTGAGGGGAAAGCCTACTACTGACTACAAACCATTACACTTTGTGGCCCAACAATAGTTTTTACATGTAGCAGAAGGCACTAGACAAGACACAAGAAAACTACTAAGTTGTAAAATCTATGCAGCGCCATAGGGCGCAAATGTATGTGGTCATCCACACTGTCATGCTGGAGGTAGCTTACTCGAAGTCAATGATATGTGGGTGTGGTCAACTGGCCCGCTACTCATGGCTAGAACTGGAGCCATTGTCGACCTTCTGGTGGTCCGTTCCACCTCCGGGTGAGGTGGCTCAGAATACTTGGGCTTGCCGCAGGGCGGCCTCGACTCGTCTCTTGGCTAAGAATGGGGAGTTGACTCGTCCTGGTCATTGGACTCAATGTTGTCAATGTACTCACTGGCCGAGCGAGCCCCCAAGTCAAGCTCTGCCTGTGGCACTTAACGGCGTGCTCCATCGATCCGGGGACTTTGATAATACCCTTAGGCCCGGGCACCATCATCTTAATGTAAGTTTAGTTTGGTATGGCCATGAATTGAGCAATTTGTGGCCGGCCTAAGAGGGCGTTGTAGGCCATCTTGAAATCAACCACCTCAAAGGTGCAAAGCTCCCTTCTGAAGTTGTCCCCCCTGCCCGAAGATCATGGCCATCATTATTTGACCAGTGGGCTTGTGCTCCATCACGGGTATGATTCCTCGGAATGATTTAGAGACCGGCTTGATCTCAGATTGTGGGGTCTGAATGCACTCCAAGACTTTGGTTGTGATAATGCTAAAATAACGGTTGCCATCTATGAGGACGCAATGAACTCGGGCACTGCCGATCCGGTGACACTACTAAGGGGAAGCGTCCGGGGTATGGGCAGTCGGGAGGGCAGTCATTTTCGTTGAAGGTGATAGGGTTGTGTGACCACTTTAGCCTTGACGGTCATTAATAGAATTTTCAACTTTGCCAAGTGCCCACAGCACTCGGCAAAGGCTGAAAAACACTAGGCAAAGTATTTGCCGAGCGCAACACTCGGCAAACATGACTCGGCTAGACGCCTGTCGGCGTAATTTATTTTGCCGGGTCCCTTCCCACGAGTACTCGGCAAATACCTTTGACGAGTGTAAAATAAGGGGTACTCGGCACAATAGTACACCGACGGAAGGGAGCTGCTAACAGTTGTGCCACATGGCGTAGGTCCTTTGCCAAGTGCATGCACTCAGCAAAGGGGCATAACAGTCGGCTGCAAACTTGTTGAACAAGAATAAAAAAAAGACGTCGACCGGTGCACGGTGCGGCTAGGCCTCGATTTCCTGGCGCGTGGGCAACGCTCACAGCCCGCCCACGGTGCGGACCTGAACCCTCGACGCCGGCCACACTCGTTCCCCATCTCGCTCCCATGGCCACCAGTACACAAGCAAGCAAGCAACCTCCTGGATGCAAAAACGGACGTGGATATTTATAAAGCCTACGCGTCCCGACCGCGACTCCGGGTCCTGTACCTCGAGATACGAGGATCACCAGATAGCTTATCTACCGTCGTTACCGTGGTATACACTGTCTCAGGCTGCTGTTTTGGTAGGCTCGATGCGGTCCTAGGCTCTGCGCACATTTGTTCGCTTCTGCCCCACCAGAGAGATGAGAAAAATGCCCGTGATATGTACCGACAAGGTTCAGACTTGCGCTGGAATAACCTGCATCGCAGTGTCCTCTCGTGTTTAAATGCTTATGATATCTCTACCTAATAATAAACCACCGATAACTTTTGGTTGTACGTCGTCGGCAATTTTGCAGAAAAGCCTCTCTGTTTTATTGATTTCAACCCTCGGTCCTCCAATAATTGGGAAAAATGTTCCATCTTTACAAAAAGGCCCCTCGGCATCGTCACTCCCGCTCTCCATCTTGGCTGCGCATCAACAGCCGCCCCTCGCCGTCAACCCGCTTCACTCCGGGGCAGCGACCCCCCCCCCCCCCCTCCTATCCTCCTCCCCTCGCCGCCGACCGTTTGCATTCTCCGGGCAGGCGAAGACAAGAGGAGGGGACAAGAGAGGGTGGATGAGAGGAAAGAGAGAGAGAGGGTCATGGCTGATGCTTGCTATTGATTTGCAGGGAGGAAATTCTGATAGGGGGAACATTGAGATGGCGCTATTCAGGTGTCTGTGGAGCGCTCGAGCGGGTCGGCTGCGAGCGGGGCCGCGGTGAGGTTGGCCGGGGAGAGCGCGGCGTACAGCAAGTCGGCGAGCTCGCGGTGTCTCTAAAAAACTGCACGTTGCTCCTCTCTCTCCTCAAGCCGCCATGGATCTCGCGTTGGTGGATCCACTCCTCTCCCCCCGCCCCCCCTGCGCCGCCGCTCCTATCCCCACGGGCCGCCGCTCCTCTCTCCCCTGAGCCGCCGCTCCTATCCCCACGGGCCGCTGCTCCTCTCTCCCCTGAGCCGCCACTCCTCTCCCCCGGACTGCCGCACCTCTCCCTTCACGAACCGCTGTGGATCTCGGGCTGCTGAAGGTGCCCGTCATCATGGGCACACCAGAGTCGCCAACTGCTGCAGGAGGGAGCCCCACATACCCTAGCTCGATGGGCTCGCCAGCCGCCTGGTCGAGGTCCTCACCATGGTCCTCGATCTTCACAGTCACCTTCATAGCCGTCTCAGGTGAAGTTCAAGGGAGGATTGGGCCATGCAAAGAGGTGAGGTCTCCATGGGGACACAAGAGGAGGGGACAAGAGAGGGTGGATGAGAGGAAAGAGAGATAGAGGGTCATGGCTAATGCTTGCTATTGATTTGCAGGGAGGAAATTCTGATAGGGGGAACATTGAGATGGCGCTATTCAGCAGCTGCTGTAGGCCATGGCGAAAGAGAGCAATTGAAAGAAATTGACAAGGTAAGTTACATGATTCAATTTAATCATCTTCAAATATTTCATGATTTGGGGAACCTCTTGGAAGTTAAGTGTGTCCAATGGAAATCTTACGACATGAATGTTTACTTGTGTGGTTTGGAGCAGGAGAAGATGAAACCAATCAGTTTTGTTGTGCTTGTGTGTCATTTTCTTCTTGACTTCATATTATGAGTTACTACTTACTACCTCTAGAGTATTATGATGTCTGCAAAAGACAGTTTTGTCATATGCGCCAATTACCCTTCTCAAGCAGGCTTTGGAAGACGGTATGCTACCCTTTGCATATTTTACGTAGCCATCTAATTTTGTGAGTTTTGCTTAGCCAGTAAATAAAATAGATCGCTATATTTTGGTCCCTACAGATACTTTGCTATTCGAGGACTAAACATTGAACCTGTTGTAGTTTTCAGTCCATGACATGTAGATTAGTTATTTGTTTTTTTAGCTGTAGATTAGTTATTTGTTGAGTTACTAGAAACTGTTAGGCTTTCAATTTATTCTTAGTTATGTTGTCATGGCTGCGCACGTGAATCAACAGAGCAAACCTTAATGATCAGATCAAGAGCCACTTCATTCATGAGGCTGCTGAGCAAAGGTCTGTGTGTCTATGTACTTGTGGCGCAGCTGTTCAAAAAACTGCAAGGATACTAAACATTGCTTCCGATCTACGAAAGACAACTAGCTTTTCTGCCTAAAACATCTGACTAAAGGTTTGACTTCTGTAAAAAATCTGCGCATTATTAGTACTTCTACTTCTGTAGTAGTACGTCTACATAGTTATTTCATACAAAACTGTTATAACTTAATTAATTGTGACCTATTGCTAGAGGGAGTGCAACTGGTGGAGCAGATTATATAGGTACATGAACAGATAATCTGATAACAATATTTTAAGCTACTATGTCCTACAGATTGGAAACTTGGAATATGTCTCCATCCATAAACCAAAAAACAAGTTTCCATGATACAATAGCTTTATCTATTTTTTGCCTCCTATTTATCCTTTCAGTTTGAACCGGTGTTCATTCACCATCAACTTTTTTATGCAAAATCTTTGGTGTGAGCCTATCAACCGATAGTACGGCAACATTATCATATGAGGAATGATAATGCACCATGTGTAGAGTTTGAGTTTGGTCATATTCCTCACACTGAGAAACTAATAGAAGTAGTAACAGAACATATATGTTCTTTCTTTTCTCGGTAGCAATGAAATTTGCAGTCTTCATGTTAGTCATCAGTAATCAGATGTCTTTTCTTTTACTGAAGGCCTTCCTATCTTACTGCATGTATCACTTAATATTAACGCTTTGGTCTTACTCGTGACTTGCGATGACACAATGTGTTCATTATCCGATGAGCTGCAGGACCATTGAACGTTGCTTAGAGCATACACCTATTCGTGCCTCGGTATGCTGGACTTAGATGAAGTTCCCCAAAATAGTTGGCAGTTTACATCGGCATGACAGGCAAGGATGTGGAATGATAAAAGATGATATTTTGGAAGAGCTGGTTCTGGATCTGATGTTCCAACTACTTTGAGTATTTCCAGTATTCTTTTCTACTTTCAAAGTTGTTTGAGTGGTAAATTATTTTCAAGTTTGCAAGCATATATTTATTAATTTTGTACCCGATGCAACGCACAGGCCTTTTGGCTTGGCCTTCGCCCTCCACGCACGCCAGCTGCGGTGGAAGCCTAGCTCCGGTAGCTCTACAGTGAGACCACGCAGAGAGTGTCGACAACTTCTGAAGCCATGGCTATCCTGTGATTGCTAGAGTGGCGATGAGTGTGGTTTGGATACCTGTTTTATTTGCTCCTTATGTTTTTCTTTGAGCTGATGGGAGTGAGATGTGACCCAGCTGTTGGGCGTCGCAAATGCCACGCCTCCAATGTGTGTCCCAGCTTCAGTGATGCACGGGCGAGGCTACTTGATTTGGTGCAGTCGCCCTCCTTCCAAGAAATAAAGTTTTTTCGTTCAGCTTTTAGACCTATTTAGTTTCTGCTTAGTTCAAGAATAGATAGCTTGCTCCTTATAGATTCAACAAGAAATACCCAGAATTGGATGGTGTGGTGCACCTTCATCTTGTTGTCCAAATTCTTAGCTTATTTGCTTTAACCGTACTACAGTTATACAACAGGATAAGCATCCAATCTTGTGACTCCTCTCCATTTGCACCATCATCAAAGTTGCACATTACTCGATTCAGACTTTCAGAGTTCAGAGAACACCTAGCAGAGTCAAATCGTCCTGAAGGTATATCAGATCCTAAGGAAAGGGGACCCGGTTCAGATTTGTCACTACTCTGTTGTTGGATAGCCATGTTATGTGTTAGTTTTATTTTACCACAGAAGTTCGATTCTTGGGAGTTACGATATAGGTGTATACATTAATTTTCTCATGAATCTATTCTCTTTTAGTGCACTATCTATCTATCCAAGTTTCAAAGAAATTGGTGGCGGCGGCTCAGTGGCGTCGTGGCGAATGGTGAAGCTTCTAAAATGGACGGGAGAGAGGTGGTGACCCGCGGCTGGGAGACATACATATTTGACGAAATACGATTCATAAGGTTTCATATTAACAAAAATTGATAGTCTCAACATTTTATTGATTCCAGGACAACTTTATTCTCCAATATGAATCTGTAAGAAAATGTATGAGTTACACTTGTGCAAATGATAATGTAAGTTCATCTCGAAACTTTATTCTTTTTTCAAGATTGATTTACTTGGTGGTGATAACTTCCATTTTCTCAAACCAAGACATGCGTGCTATTTCTGAAAAATGAAGCTTCTCTGTTGGCTGGCATCCCTGATGGTACTTTTAGATACGTTGCAAAAGAAATGACATCTCATAATGCATTGGATGTAGACCAATAGGGTAAATTACAAATTCTTGTTTGTAAATGACTTCCAGTTTCTAGCTTTCATAAACTTTAGACATGTACTCTTTAACAATATGATGTGGTTAATGCATGGTGGTCCCTATGAACTGGTTGAAATTATCATGGTGGATAGTATTGCTTTTACTAGCAGTTGCAGTGCTCTTATTATTCTATTTCCACAAATATCATCACCTTTTGCTATTGATGTAGTGCTAAGTCCCTTGACTAACATCAAACCCATTAGTTTCTGATGTGGTGCTCTTATTATTTTTATATTCCTTCATAGAAAGCTAACATTGCTCATGGCTAACTTTTGCAGATAGAGAGTTCAAAATCATCAATCTGAGGAACATTCTAGGCATGTATTTGATTTTATATATTTGTTGAAAACCCAATATATGATGAGGTGCTGCATCTTCTGATGTTGAGCTATATGGACTCTATGAGTAGAACCACCATGACAAATATACGGATCAATAGAATTCAGAAAGTTGTAGTTTATTTGCTCTATACAATAATGGCTTCAATTTCAATGAAAATAGTTAACTAGACTCCCATGATTGCGGTGGTGTATTATTTTGCAAAAAGTAGTATTGTTGCCTTTTAATGTTTTCACTCACATACATGGTCATATATGCTGCTTCGACGACACAATTTATCAACTCCAACTGCAATCCCCACCCCAACGGCGGCTGTTCACCCCGACCCCCTGGGGAGCCCTCCATGAAGGCGCACGGGACGAAGGGATAGGCCCATGTCGACGGAGGAGGTAGGCACAACACGGGCAATGGAGGCGCAGAGCACTTCGACAAGGGAGACTTGAGAATGGGGAACAATAAGGAAGAAATTTATTTAAAGAGATCTCGCCTGATTTATTGATTCTCAACAATGTTCATCGATACAAGGTTTTGGTCATGGGGCACGCCCAACAAAATATGTCTCCCTACACCTAAATTACAACTAAATTTGGCGAGATTGTGAGCTAAAGAATGAAAAGGAAGATGACTTCGTGCGTCCTTCTGTCTATGTCAAGTGCTTTGTTTGGGTCAAGCCCAAATAGTTAAAAAAGTAATAAAATCTTCCGAACCGAACAACCATCTTTAAAAATCCCCTAAAAAATGGCCTAAAAAATATTTGTAAAAAAACTTAATATAGTAAAATAGTTTAAAATGTTCATAGTTTTACATATGTTCACACTATATTTGTTTCAAAAAAATATGTTCGCACTTTTTAAAAATCTTAAAAGTTCCCCAAAACAAAGTTCCATTTTACTAAAAAAATTCCATTTAGAAATGTAAAAAAAAAATCTTTTTTAAGAATACATTTGTTCAAAAAAAGTTCTTCTTTAGAGAAATGTTCCGGTTTTCATAAAACGTTAACTATTCTTAAAAAAGTGTTACATTTTTATGAAAACGTTAAATTTTATTAAAAATAAGAAATTTTCCATGTTTAACCTTATTATCAATGTTTATAAAAAATGGATATAAAGATGATGCACACTGTCACATGAGGCAGGTTGTGCTTTTTTTTGCCCGGTGCAACGCACGGGCATTTGTACTAGTAAACGTTTACGCGTTGGGATAAAAAAATAGAAAATACTACAAGCTATGCCACTGCGAGCATGTCACGTACGTGGCACAGCTTGGTGTAGCCGCACATGGCACGTATCACTAAGGGCACTCCAATGCGTACCCTCAAAATATCCGCAAACGTCTAGATTGAGGTGTTCCGAACGTATTTTGTCATTCAACGTGTTACCCATCGCTTCACGGACATGTCTGCTTGTCCGAAATCCCGCAAATCGGATGCAAACCATGAAGAGGTTTGTGGGCGTCCGGACCGTCGCCTCATACGCGTCCGACAGCGTAATCCCACCAAAAACATGTCCGCGTCCGCTCCCGCACGACCGCACCTCCACGTCTATCATGGACCTCATCTCGACCAGCGCCGTCCAGGCCGTGGACTCCTGTTTAGATGAAGATCATCCGGTTATTTCACGTCCCTTTTCAAATGTGTTAGGATGTTTGAGGTACTCTGTCCGTTCCATAATATAGTGCGCCCACACTTTTCGAGATTCAAGTTTGACCATAAATTTAACTAACGTAGTCGACTGCGTCGGGAGCAAAAATTATACCATTGAATTCGTATTCGAAAGAAGTTTTCAATGGTATACTTTTTGCTCTCACTGCAGTCGCCGACGTTGGTTAAATTTATGGTCAAACTTGAATCTCGAAAAACGTGGGCGCACTACATTGTGGAATAGAGGGAGTATACGGTTTGATGTCCGGCTTCCGTTTCAGTGGGTGCGGACGCGTCCACGGACCAATATTGTGTTCATTTTAGGGGTCTCCCCACACGAATACTACACTACGTCTCGGCGAAACACGACCTGCGCCCATGTCTTTACCGTACCAAACAGCCAAATCACAACCATGAACATGGACCACTTACGTCGGTATAACTATATCACCCATGAAAGTTGTGCGTGTGTGTCCTGTGCGGAGCACAACTATACCGGCCGCTATGTTCCGTGCATACGTCGGAACACATACATACTTGACATCTGTGCCAGCCGCTGGAATGCCGAAGAGACCTTCGCTTCGTGACTCTCGTTGAGCCTGTTTCACAGTGTAAGCACCTGTTCCGTCAAATTTGTCCGTATGCGTATGTCTTTGTCTTTGAGTCGGGGTGCGCATCTCCTCTCCGGTACAGGAACCTACTGGAACCTATACTGATTACAGTCCTGCGGCGCGTCATCCCAACGCCACTAGGCCCGTGACCTGATTTAGCTGCTGGGGAGGACGCGGATCCCTGTGAGTACGGACGGCCTAGATAACACGACCGGGATGCCTACGCTCTACTGAATGTTTTCGCAAGCGAAAGGGACAAGGAGAAACGAGTCGTACGTCTCTTTTGATTGCCACCTCATCGATCCAAGTTTCTCTGCTAGGCCAATCACAGCATACAGATCGTGTGTTTCCTCTTAAAAAATATTTCTCCACACTATTTCTTTCTTTTCTTATTTTTTATTTCTTTATTTCATTGTTTATTTCTTTTATTTATTTATTTATTTATTCTTTGTCTATTTCTTTGTTTAATTTCTTTGTTTATTTCTTTGTTTCCTTATTTATTTATTTATTCCTTTGCTTATTTCTATGACTTCAAATTTGTGTGAAATCTTCTCACATTTTTACCACAGCTTTTAGAGGTCATGTCATATCATTATGCCAACTTTCATATTTTCCAGACTTTGTTTGCAATTTCTAGAATTTAAAAATCAGTAAGCTCCATGTTTGTGGTTGAGTCGTGGCACCCCGATGTTTGTAAGTCCTTTTCTTTTCTTGGATCAAGCGTAAACATGGACTCAAGGAGACACATAGATTTTTCAACCCAATTTTGTCAATTTTCTCATGCGTTTGTAGTTCAAATTTGAATTATATGCACTAAATGACTTAAATATAGCAAACAATCTGGGAAAAATTCCAAATTTTGACATGGAACATGTAATTGTGTATCTTGAGTGTAGGAAAAAAATTCAAGGTCAACCGATAATCATCACTTTGCCTTCAAACATCACTCATTCCCTCTCAAAATCTAGATTCTTCCTCAGAGATGGTCCATTTTCTAAGCAGTGTACATCACAAATTTTGCGAAACCTTCTCAATTATTTACCACAACATATTGATGCCATACGATGATACCATGCCAAGTTTATCTTTTTTTTGACCTCGTTTGCATTTTTTGAAATTAAAAAAACCGACAACCTCCATGTTCGGTGTCGAGTCTTGGCACCCTGAAGTTTGGAATTTCTTTTTTTTTCTGGGATCAAGCGTAAACATGGACTTAAGAACAGAAATATGATTTTTTTAACCCAATTTTGCCAACTTTCTCATCTACTTACAGTTTAAAAATGAATTATATGCACTAAATGACTAGAAATGCACTAAATACCTTAAATATAACAAATGAACCCCAAAAAATACCAAATTTTGTTTAACATGTTAAAATGGCATTTCCCTCCCTAAGTGATTTTGGTGCTGATCACAACGCAATTTGCGGACTAACCGTGTGCTTAAGCTACACAGGCATATTCGAAAATGTCACAAGACGGTTAGGTTCCCGTCTGAAAGGATAAGAACAAAGACTGTGTTTCCGGCGATTTTACTTTCTTTGCGTCGTAAGAAAACGGTACTATCAAGAGGGGGTCCATGTTAGAAGGCATGGGTGTAATCAAAACACGTACACGAAACCAAAAATGCAGCCCACATTACCTTCCCATGTTTTCGAGGAGAGCTTCGGATTCTACCAATGTGCATGATGACTGCTACCCGGTAGTACCGCAGTGGTACGCGGTAGTACCGCTCACCTAGTGGGAGCCGTACTGCTGCGGACCACTCCAGACAGGTAGTACCGCGTACTCGGCCGGTAGTGCCGCTCCCCTGTTGGAGCGGCACTACCGGGTCAAGTACTGCACGTACTACCGCAGTGGGGGATTTCCCTATAGTTTTGGTAAAGGCACTTGGACGGTACTGCAATAGAAGCACTAGCTATTTTATTTTAGCCGGTACTACCGGATCCCTGAGCGGTAGTACCGCTCAGGCGTTGCAGTGCAGCTCTAAAGGAGGTTGCGGTAGTACCGCTCTCCGGAGCGGTAGTACCGCTCTCCGGAGCGGTAGTACCCCTTGGTGCACTAATCTGCACAACGGTTGGATTTGGCAAGAGCTATAAAAGGGAGGGGTTCAGTCCAGTGGCTGCGGCTGCGGCAGCAAACCTGCACCACTGCCGGCGTGCAACTGCTCAAAACACGGAGGCTGCAGCTGCAGAAGGCAGTCTAACTGGCCGCCACCCACCTGGCCGCCCTTCGTCCCGCTGCCATGGTCGACCGAGGAGAGCCCGCCCGACGCCTGCTCCATCATGTGATGAGATTGATCTATGATTACTACTATGAACACCGCAATTGCTTTGGATTGCATGGATATGCTGCTACGTTAGCTACCATACGTGCAGTATGTACGTCTACAAGTTTTGTTGATGCTTTGCACTGTCAAACGCTGGTATTCCGAGACTCCGAGTGTGTATGCTGCTTTTATAAAAAGCTGGGCTGTATAGACTATTCTCTAAAAATATATGAACAGGAATATGTGTAACTAATTATGCTTTGTACATGTAATCCTGTTTATTTGTGAAAGAAATTTCATTGATCTGTTGTACGAGGCATGAATAGTGAAGCCAAGTGCTGATGTTAAGCAGGAAATTATTTACATTAGTGAATGGGTGAGTGAGGGCAATTTGGTGTTCTTTAAGTGTCGTAGTTGAGGTGCAAAATCCTAGAACAACATGCCTTTAGGAACGAAAGGATTATCTGTACCTTTCAATTCAACAGAGACGGTTTTAAAAACAGTATGTGCATGATGTGCAATTTAATGAAACTGGCCAGTGATTTATTAGCTAAATTTAACACGGACAGATTTGGTAAATGATGAGCCGTCCAATATTAGGCTAGCATTTTTAGTATATAGTGAAGCATGGAAATTGAACATGTGCAGGAGAACCTACATGTAAACAGAAAATTGGTTTTAAACTCGAGCCAAGAAGAACGCGAATCTGGACGATGAGATTATACCATCCATTATTTCACACCCAACTAAACTAGGCCCACAGCCCTCTTATCATGAGTCAACATCAACGACGACATACAATTTGATCTGATCTAAGATGAATGGATTGCCTGTCAGTGGCCAACACCGACACACGGAGGGCACCAAGCCTCGTGAAAATTGACAGATTTGACCCTTTTTGAAAACTTTGGCATTAAATGAACCGGATCTGGAAAAAATTCACAATCTGACACTTTTTCATGACCCCCGGGCCTGGGTGCCATGCTAGATAGCATGACACCTTGGCCTGGGACTCCTTGCTAGATAGCACGGCACCCTTGGTAGAGGTAGTTGTCACGCCATCCATCATGGCGCCTCAGGCCAAGGCTCCATGCTATCTAGCATGGCGCCCTAGCCTAGGGCTTCATGCTATGTAGCATGGCGCCCCAGACCAGGGCATCATGCAAAAGGGTCAGATTGTGAATTTTTTCCATATCCTGTTCATTTTGTGCTGAAGTTTTCAAAATGGGTCCAATCTGTCCATTTTCACCCAAGCCTCACAACATGAGGTCTAAGCAGATAGGTAGGCATAGGGTGGTACTATGAACAATCCTTTTCTTGAATTTTTCCCAGCTAGCTACAAATTACATATGTATCCAAGTATATATATTGGACGTCAGTCACTTTATATAGGACACTACAGGACGCTACACTGTGCTACAGTACACCAACTTAACCGTGCCATTGACTACAGTATACCAACTACAGTACTTCGGGCCAGCGTGTCATCGACAGCTGTTTCATTTTGGTTTGGGGTTTCCCGTTTTCATTGGATTTGTTCTTGCCACTGCCACCAACTCCAGTGAGCGACTCGCCCTATCTCGGATCGACGTTCATCATTTGATTGGTCCATCTTCTCAAGGGCTCGTAGTACAGTGGCGATTGATTGACACTTTTGTCTGTATACGTACATATGTCATTGATCATATCATACGAGCTTATTTTCATATGTGCATCTCGACTAATAATTTCCTCTGTTCAATCTGCTAAGATTGAATTACATGTTTTTTTTCATGATATATATCGGCCTTACTTCTAGAAAAAGTGCACTTTAAACGTTCAGTTTTACACCATAAATTTGGGACCCTGAGCTTCACAATACTGGTCATTTACACCATACACTTGCTTGCCACGGTAGAAAAAAGGAAATCTCGACCATGCCCTCTTCTGTAAAGGAAGAAACTAATCAGATACTGAATTACTGATACATCAACGCCTTTCCAGAAATGGTCTTTAGAGCCAGGGTGACTGGGAGCTCGGTGTCGGTATCAGAGGCATCCTTATATGGTTCGCGCAAGCTTTCTGCACAATGTCTTCAGCATTAGTTATCGAAATGGCACATTCTTAATTAGTCCCGAAAATACTGCCAATAATGCTGTAAACTTTACCCAGAGTTATATTGTTCTTAGTTGCTTAACCAAGTCATTTGTGTACTTGTATATGTGCCTGTGGGACTGCTAGTGGGGCTTCTCTCCACAAGTCTTGACATGGTTGTGTTATCCTGTGTTGCCAGATGTACCACGCGTTGTCATCGGACGTAAGCAACCAAATTAAGGCTGTGAACTCACACCTACTAGAACGGCTATTATGGACACCCTTTACCAAATTAAGGACACCCGCACAACCACCTGAGTATTCCTCCTCTTCCTCAGCGACTACCGCATCGTCGTCGCCTGCGGCTTGGTGAGAGATCGGTTCTGCGACATGATTGATGTTTCTTGAACGAGAATGTTGGTTCCGAGAGATGATTGCTCGTCCATATGCATGCATTGCCCAGTGACTAGACTTCTAATTTCTTTCCATCGCCCGCGTACGTGCGCACAGTGCTCGCTCCGGTTTGATGGTCAGATCATAGTACTCTCAATCCTGTGTGCTAGCTACATCCCATTGCCAGCTCTCCGGCCACTACTACATAAACATCACACTCGCGTAACAAAGATAGAGATCCATCGATCGATCGATGCACAGTGAAAAACAAAATGCCTAGCTAGGGTGCTAGCTACTCTTCCTCCTTTATCTCTTCAGTTTCAGTTTATTGCAGACAGCGCTACTACCAGACCTGGCCAGATGGGCCGGCCCGGCACGGCACAGCCCGGCCTAAGTTATACGGGCCAGGCACGGCACGGCCCAGCCAAGCACGCTAACTACACGGGCCGTGCCGGGCCGGCACGCGTGCTGCACTCTCTGGCCCAAGCACGGCACAGTAAGGAAACGGGCCGGCCCATCGGCACCGATTCAGATTCGCTGCCTTGCCGTGGCAAAGGCAGTGAAGCTACAGCGCCGCTACCTTTGTCCAGTCTCGTTCATCGGATTAAAAAGCAGCGGTACAGACCGAATGCTACAGTATGCTCAACAGTAAATCGTGCAAACAATAATGTATGTGAACAGTATTCGTGGACAATGTTCGGCCGATCACAGCCCTTGCTTCTTGATCCTGCGGCAAAGTCAGCGGGGACTTGCTGTGGCTAAGTCAGTAAATCCGGATCCTACTAGTACTAACCTGTCCGTCTGTCACACAAATTATTAATTGGACCAGCACTGTGTACACTTTGACTACCTTGTTCTTCGATAGGAGTAAAATGTACTCCAAAGTGTCCGACCGGTCATATAATTGCCTATCACCAATCTGGCTAGTACTGCTAGTGCATTATGCACGCAAATTCCATCGAAACGTAGAGAACCAAACTACGAGTCATGATTAGGATCCCCGCAAAAAAAAATGCATGATTAGGAGGATGGTTGTAACCCCAACCCACCAGGGATCAACACCAGGTTTGACGCCTTGTGTGTCTCTTTAAGGCGGAATATTTTTTGAGTGCTAGTTTCATCTATCTTGAAACTCCGAAACTCCAGTCTGCTATTTCCACACAGGACACTCGACACCATTTGCTCTTCCCCCCCCCCCCCCCCCCCTCCCTCCTATAGTAAAGTACTGAGAGGCGACCGGGTGGCAAAACGTCTTCCTCCCACGGCCGCCGGCAGCCCGTGGGTTCCCCACCCCTCCAGCGGCTGCTCCGTGGGTGGGAGGGAGAAACATCAATCATGTCGGGATGTGCGTCAACCCGCAGTATTGTTTTTCTGTATTCATACATAGACGAAATACAATGATGTGGATCACGAGGCTGGACTACACGCCTAGGATACCGAGCATCGTGTCGCTCGGGACCTAAACGTCCACTCTCAATGCCTGCGGCCTCGTCTTCGTTGCCTCTCTCCCGTCCTGTCGCCCCACTCCGCGACGTCCAGCTCAACGCGGTGCTCCGGCCGTTTCCTCCTCGGCGGCACCCAAGCCCGCACGTCCTCCCTAGTTATAAATAGGACCCTGCTCGGTTCCTCCCAGCATCCCGGCCTCCTCACCCAGCCTCAAATCGACCCCCAGCTCACCGAGCCAAGTCCGGGAGGCCCTCTGGCCCCGGATCCCACCGGAGCTCCGCCGCATAGCTAGCTCCGCCTCCGCCCGCCTCTGGCCCACCCCAGACCCAGTCGTCGCTTTCCCTGAGCTCCCATGCTCCTCCTGGTCCTGCTGTTGTGCCGGATTGCTCGAGCCCGTGCCGGAACGAGCAACTCTGACAAGTGCTGCCGCCGGCCGAATCTGGAGAGGAAGCTCCCGTCGCCGTCCGTCCATCCCCAGCCATCTTTCGGGTACATGCGGAACCGCCGTCGTCTCCTTTCTCCATTCCACTCATCTCCGGCCGCCGCCGAGGTCTCCTCGCAGGAGAATCATCGCCGGCAGAGCCGCGCTGCTTTGTTCCTCTCTCTCTCTCTCTCTCTCTCTCTCTCTCTCTCTCTCTCTCTCTCTGTTTAAACCCAACCGTACCCCACATGTCAGTCTCTCTTTTCCTGCCAAAGCGGTATAAGTGGAGATGCCCTTGGCGTTTACGCCTTTGACGTGGCCACCACCAGGATTTTCTAATTTTCTGTTTTTATTCAGATTTTAACCAAAACTTTGGCTGTCCACTATTCCCAAACCACAAGTCCAAATGAGATGAAACTGTTTGCATTAGTTTTCAATTTAACCCCTTTATCCGTTGACAACTTTTCATAATTTTCCAGGCTGTACGGAATTTCTGGACAGTAAAAATGCTCTATGTGACATTTATTTTTGCTTTTTAAAAATATTTTCAGAAGGAAATAACTTTGGTGGTGAAGCCCAGGAGTATTGTGACCCTCATTTTGATCAAGGCAAGCCACATAATTCATTTACTCTTATTTAAAATATGAGAATATTATGGTTATTGTTGCTTTAATATTTGCATATTCCTCTGTTATGATAGTGCATTCATGTGTGATGACCAGTAGGTAGATTTTTTGTGTTGATCATACTTGAGTTAGTTGATCGGATTATGACAATAGGAATAATATGATCATGTTGATTTTTATTTTGGTAAGTTCATTTTTAATATGACTTAGATCAACTCTATCTAGTTAAAATGTTGTTGATTAACTAAACTTGAGGTAGCCTGTTGATCAAGTCATAGTGTCACCGACCCGAACTTACCAAGTGCAGCCACATTTGCCTTTTATGGGAAGGCCCTGACTTGGTCTATTGGCGTGCCTGTTATCGGTATCACCAAAGAGGGAAGGTTATGCGTGCGTGCTACCCTGGCCCGGTAGGCGGCGATAACCTTGTGAGCCCGAGTTATTTGGCCATGGGTCCCCGTTTGGGACAATTTTGTTTAGCCACGAGGTGGCAGGTGTCAGTAAGGACACAGGGGACACCCAGGACATGACCCGGAGGGTATGTCGGTGGAGTGCCACGAGATAGACAAGTTTCCTTGGATGAATGTCCATGGTGTGGGAAAAGTGCGCAACCTCTGCAGAGTGTAAGAATCTATTCGAATAGCCAAGTCCACGGTATTGGACACAGTTCACACTAGGTCACACTATCTAATCAACATTAATGATGGAAGAACTTGTCGTTACACTAGTTTGACCTGGTTGATCATGAGAATTGTGGTGATCATGGGATGATCTCAAAAGAAAGTGAATTGGTCCATGTGACCTTAAACGATGGTTTCCAGTGCCGTAAGTTTAACAATATATAGCATGCTAGTCATTACTTCATAACTATTTAATCTGTTATTGCCATGCTGTTGTTTTGCCATATTGTTTTGGTTGATGTGAGCTTGCAGGTACATTCCAAGTACTCACCTGGCTTATCATGCCAGATGTAGGAGAAGCTGTGTGTGGAGATCCCGAAGGTCCTTACATTGCGAACTAGGCCGTGTCCTAGCAGTGTCCCTATGGAGTGGAGTTCCATCACCCCGTTGTTCCGCTACGCTGTAGTATTCCACCACTAGTAACGAGGCCCCTGATATGCCACATAAGTAATGTAGATATTGTCAGAGCACAAGATGTTCCCTTTGCCTCGTAACCTCATGAAACACTGAACCTTGTACTTGTATTATATCAATAAAGTTCAGTTATGCTCTGTTCCAAGTTGTTGTGTGTTTCTAGAAGACATGATCTCTGGGTTGGGAACACAGGGTAAACCAGTCCTCTGAGTCGGGGTGCCACAGGTGGAATGTTTAAATATCCAATACCCATCTCCCGAGTGTGACCCGCTTCACGAACGACACTAACCCCGAAGGAATGTTCGACACCTAGAGAGGGAAACTGCCGCCACGGGTAAGCCGGAAGGAATCTTGTGATAACTTGGGCTCAAACTTTTTTTTCAATGTTCCTATGGCCTAACCTAGCACAACCAAGTACAAAAGTTCATTGGTGATATACCGTGCGATGTCGGTCAAAGGGGTAGATTTCCCGGTCAAAAGGGGCATGGTTCGGCCGCTAGGGGGTCTATGGAGGGTAGGAATATCACCAAACTTGCATTGTGTCCTAGTACATGTATTTAGGTGTGGTGGGATGTTTAAATATCCAATACCCAGCTCCCGAGCGTGACCCGCTTCATGGACGGCAATAACACTGAAGGTGCACCAGCGAAGACAGACCAAAAGACGGCGTTTCATACGACTGCGACCGCTCGTATGAGCGGTCGTATGGTGTTGGTTCTGAGGCGCCTCGTCCACCTGAACAACTTTTATAAAGGGAACCATGCCGAAATGTCAACATAACATCGAAGAACATCAAGGAAGTCGTCCAGAACAGAGCCATATTCATCCCCTTCATCAACCCTAGCCTCCGCCATCTCATCTACATAGCCACCATCACAACCATAGTTCATCTTCCTCTATTTCATACTTGTAATCGTGCATCGCACAAGGCAACCATTTTAAGACATATTACCCATCAATCCATCTTCAAGATGTGTTCTTCAATGTTTTTTTCATGTGATTTGATCTTCATGTGTGAGTGGTTCGGTAAGGTATGGGTTGAGGCATAGGCCTTGCAACCCTCTGTATTTGTTGTGGGGATCAATGGAAGAGCTTTGAATTAACGTCCCGTATGTGTGAAATAAAATTGTTTCGTAGATGTCTCTTGTCTTGTCCGCATTCTTCATCCCTGCAGGTACCCAGGATCATGGAGAGCGAGTCACGGTGAGGCTAAGGGCAGGAAGAACATGAAGTATTATTCTGAACACTAGTGACAAAAAGGTTCAGTACGGTAAAAGGATCCAATCCTTGGGGATTCATGAGGTGTAGTCATTAAAAGCCCAAAGCTCTTGTCTGATTATTATAATCTTAATTATTGAGGCAACACCGTGCGACGGATAGGGCCTGTGGTAGGACAACTGATTCTTGATGCAGGACTCATGCCGGTCAAGATGTTATTTGGACACATCCCCCCACTTCGGTTCGTAACAAGCACATCTCGATGGGTGACTTCCAGCACACAAATTAAGATCATATCTGGTCCCAACACAAATATATGGTCGTAAGCATTAAGACCTCATACCCGTACCTCTTTTTATTATAAGTGTTACATCACTATTAGCTTGATTGATCCGGTCAAAAGCTGAAATTATTCCTTTAACAATTGCTTGCTAGAGACCATCACTTCAAGGGAACCTTCCTCTCACGGGTTTGATAACCCAATGTCACCTCTTTGGGGAAATAGGTGCGGGGTACTTTCTGTTCCGTTACCGGATCATACAAAAAGGAAGTATCAGATACCGAGGCGACTCGCCTAGCAGCTCAAGTGTCCTGCTTAGCTTATCACAAGCTGACCATCATCAATGTGATGGTTGTTGCTATCCTTCGGGGTGTCCAGCCTCTTCAACAGCGTATCCATCCCTTGTGGAGATACAATGGAACAGACGATGCAACTCAGTTTGTGAGGAAGGGTTTTAAGGATCAAGCAGCCGTAGCAGCCGTATTAGAAGGGATTTATAAAGGGGAGAAATAAGATTTTAACCGGAAAAAAATTCATGGACGGCTTCTCCTATCATCAACCCGTCAAAGCGGTGAGTTCTTTTACTTGAACATCTCGTCAATCCGAGCAGTGTATTTATACTTCTGATTAGTTGTTTAACATATCCGAGCAGGGATGGAGGCGTTGGATCGCAACAGTGAACTCTCCGGCTCCAGAGCCGGAGTCTTATGTCCGTGATGATGACCCTGATTTTAACAAGGACCCCGAGCTATCCCTAATTTATAAAGTTGGTGTTTTGTACCAAGAGAGCGATGATGGCTCTGAAATGGCTCTTCTTCTTGATTTACCAGGAGTCCTGCCCTCCTCCACAGTAAGTGTTCCTCAAGCCTCTTCTCGAAAAAGATCCGCTGCACCTATGGCCCCGAGTACTCTGACTTCTCTCCCCAAGGGTCGCTAGCGCTCCCGTGCGGCCCACCGTTTTGGGCAACTTTTTATCCCTCGTCATCCTTGATTTGGAAAAAGCTAAAAAAGGAAATTACCAACCAATCATTCCACATGATCCTTCCCACGTGATGGATGCCCCATGCCCCCTGCAATTAATGCATTCACACCATGCAGAGTTTGCTTTGTTGTGCCTTAAATTCGGGTTTTCATTTTTTTTAAAGGCATAGCTTTCAGACCGCGCTTCGGAATTCGGATCCGTTTTCAGCATTGTAATCCTTACGTCGAGCTCTTTGAAACTAGACCTCATTTGTGTATGTTTCGATGAACTTTTTTCATTGCCAACTTTTGATGCTATATGGTGCAACTTCGTCTGCGGCACTGGCCATCTCCCTAGCAGTCGATGTGCAACTTTCCTTTCTACCCCGTGAATGTGGTTGCACATCGACTGCTAGGAAGTTGGCCATGCCAGGAGACAAAGTTGCACATGTCACTGGTAGGATAGGTGAGGGAGGTGCCAGTAGAGAAAACTACACATCCACAATTATGGAGGGTAAGGAGTTGCACATCGACTACTAGGCAGTTGGCGAGGACAAAAAGACTAAGTTGCATGTCTCGCTAGTAGGGTAGGTGGGGCATGGTGTACCAGTAGTGAAAACTACACATCCACGAGTAGGGAGGGGGAGAGAGTTGCACATCATCTACTAGGTAGTTGGCTGGGGTAGCAGACTAAGTTGCACATCTCACTGGCAGGGGTACGTGCCAACAATGAAACTGCATATCCATTGTAAAAAATTGCACAATCCATGGGGTTAGAGGAAAAATTGCACATCGACTGCTAGGCAGTTGCCAGAGCCGCGCACAAAGTTGCACCATATAGCATCAAAAGTTGGCAATGAAAAAAATTCTGTGGATATGCAGTTTTCATCGCTAGCACCCCATCCCAGCTACCATGTAAGTGGGATGTGCAAACTTCGTCTTCTGCCCCGGCCAAATGCCTAGCTGTAGATATGCAATTTGCACCTAAACAGTAAGTTGGCACATGTGGCACTATAGTTGGTTTCCGTAGCACTAAAGTTGGTTTCTGGAGCCCAAAAGTTACAAAAAAAAGAAAGTTCATCAAAACATACCCATATGGGGTCTAGTTTCGAAGAACTCGTCGTGAGGAGAGAGCGGATTTTAAATACGATGCTCGGTTGAAAACTTATGGCTTTTTAAAATTTCTAAAATGCAAGTAAAAAGCACGTGGATCTGTTTTTTTTTTCAACCGATTCTCTCCCGCACGTGATATGTTATGTGTGTTTAGTGTGAACATATTTAATGCCAACGGCCACATGCGCTAGCAGACAAAAAAAAGTGACACATGCATTTGTGTGGTAGAGTGGCTGCTCGCTCGCGCGAAATAATGCACGCGCACTAATTAGAATTTAGGTGGCAATAATTGGCACGCTGTGTCCTTTATATTCGAGACGCGATCCGACAAAGCAGACGCGACATCAGCATTTTTTGGCTGGTTTCGGCGTATTCCCAATATAAGTAACGCATGGTTCTCTGCCTGCATCATCCACCTCCATTTCTCCCCTCTCGCTCATCGAGACTGCAACCTTCGTACTACAGAGTTGAGTGGTAAGCTTGATTAAATTCCCCACACCCTAGTACTGGGTTGTTGTTTCCTTTACTTGCTGCGTTTCTAGTCGTACTAATCGTCGAGCTAATCAACATTGGCATATACTTTTTTTTATCTTCGATGCATTCGGTATGTTGCTGAACAGCTAGAAATTTCAGAAATCGATCGACACATGTAGGACTATAGGAAGGACGCTAGCGGCAGAAAACGATTCTGATGATTTCGTTAGGATTGATTTTGGTCAGATATAAATGTTCATCTGTGTGCCTGTTTGCAGATGGGTATACTGGTGATTACGGTAGACCTGCAATGCTGCCGCTGCAAGAAGAAGATCAACGATGTCCTGAAGTGCCTCCAAGGTAAAACCTGGTAAATGGTATCTCAAACCCAGGAAATTTATTCTTTATGATGCTCTTCATGTTGAACAGTTTTTCACATTAATATATCGTGTTTACGTGTGTGTGTGTGTGTGTGTGTGTGTGTATGTGTGACAGAGGATTACTGCATCGAGAAGATTGAGTACGAGGACAAGGCCAACAAGGTGATCGTCCGCGGCAAGTTCGACGCGGAGAAGCTCCGTCAGAAGATCTGGTGCAAGGCCTGCAAGGTCGTTGAGGAGATCATCATCGTCGAAGTATGGCCGCCGCCGCCGCCTCCGCCAACAGAAAAATGCCCGTCCAAGTCCAAACAATGCACGCCGGAGCCGGAGACGCCGAAACCAGCATGCAAGTTCGTGCCGTACCCGTACCCGATGCCGTACCCTATGCAGTGCTACTGGAACTGCCCTCCGCAGCAGTGTCGCTGCTGCCCCGCCCCCAAGCCACCGCCGTCGCCTCCCCCACCGCCGCCCGAGCCGAAGCCCTGCAAGTGCTCGCAGTCACATCACCACGGCGGCTGCGGCTGCGGCTGCGGCAGCAAACCTGAGCCGCCGCCGCCGTGCAACTGCTCAAACCACGGAGGCTGCAGTTGCAGCAAGCAGCCTACCTGGCCGCCGCCCACATGCCCACCTTGGTTGGAGTGGGGGCCTGGGCGTTGATGTATTGTCTAGAATCTAGATGAAGAAACCGAAGAGTAAAAGAACATGGATGGTGCGCATGTGCATCTTTACTATTATCTCTACTGCTAGTAAGCATGCAACGCACGTCTCGACTAATATTACAACCAGATGCGAGAATTCACATACATAAAAAAGTTATTCTAATAGCACTAAAAGAATATTACAAATCAACTATAATTTAAATGAGTTTGAAGAATGATATAGTTTAGCGGCATACATATAAAGACACACACTAACTATCTCAGCATTTATTAATATGCTTAAGCATTTCTCAATGTAGCAAAAGCATAGAAGGTGCAATGTATGTGTAGACTGTTATAGATTATATTTGTGGGTGCAAGGAAAATTCTATAATCAAGGGAAAATTTAACCCAATTTCAAGAATCCATATAAAAGCTATAGGACAAAAATCTCCGCATGCAAGTGCCATAATGAGTCAATAATTATATGTGGCGACCATAATGCTTGAGCTTTTCATCGTTCAGACAACACATACGCATGTCAAATGTCACACATACGCATCTCAGATGTTGACAACAAAACAAAATCTCAACCTCCAATTATAATCTTTAGGCTATCACTGTTTTTTCGCTAAGGTACAGAGAAAGATTGAGTCGTTAAACATAATTGCTCTCCTCTATGACCCTATTCTACACGATAAGAAAATCACCATAGAAGATTTGGATGAGCTGATGATGCCATTTGACTTGGGGAAAGGAAAGATAAAAGCAAACACACATTTACATGGCATGTGCCTTTGCTATTTGTTTGATAAAAGCAAACACACATTTCCATGGCATGTGCCTTTGCTATTTGTTTGTAATACAAGTATTCACAAAAAATAATGGAAAAAATGTGCTCATGCAACTCAAATCTTTTTGGTCATGCACAATTAAATCAGTAATCAAGATAAAATATCAATATGAGACGCTAATTTAGTTATTCAGAAAACGAATTGCAAATGGAAAGTATTTTTTAACATTCTTCACAATGAGGGAAAGAAATGGAAGCTTAATTCCAAGAGTGGTAGCAGGAGCTGGGGCAGGTGATGTAGGTTGATTGCACATTTGTTCCAATAATTTCAAGTATGTTAGATTGAATAATCAGACCAGCATATTTGACAAAACTGTATGTAGATAATAGTTAATGACAATCACATGTACTTAATTTCCTGAAACAATGCCAAATTACGGCATGAAGCACATGAACTGACACACATACTCGAAAGTAAGTCCATTATCCATAACTGCCTAACAAACATAATTAGGTATCGATACTACTCCCAAATCATGACCATAGTAAAAATAGGCTCATCTCTCAGAAAGGTAGTTGGCATGCAGAGAGGAGTGTGGCGTTTTGGTGGCCGAGCTACCTGCAAGCCGTAATCTTGCGCCGTGTAATGTAGCAACGCGATCTGTGCTGGTCTCTGTTGCATGCGTCTATACGCTGGGTAGTAACTCGAAATACACCAGTGCCACGGCTGGCGTGCCATCGTTGTACCTGGGCATCGCGTGGGCGTACATGCGCTAGAAGGTGATGTGCCTCGTGGGCTGGGTTGAAAAATCCACATCAGCTGGCGGTAGGTTGGGCTGGTGAGCCATTAAATTTTGGTTTGATGGGGTAACTTAACTCACAAAAAGCCGTGTTTTTTCCCCTCTCGTTCAATCATTCATCCCCTTCCGGTCGGTAGCTGGGCGGAGCGACGATTTGACATGGATGGCCTCGAGTTCTTCTTTGAGGAAGCAGAATCAGGGTGAGGACTGATCTGCCATATATATTTCTCCTGCTCTTACGTATGCAAGCAAGCGGGCTATTCTGTGCTGGGATTTCTGTTGATTCGTTTGATTTTGTTTCGTTCCTGCCTACTTCTTGTTCCCTTGTTGCACGGATCTGACGGGGATGAGTATCCTGTGCGTGCTGCAGACTCGTTCCTAGGGCGGATGCAGCTGAAATTTTGGGTGGCGGAATCGATGTTGTCGAGTCTGCGGTTGCTTCCATCCATGGAACTCGAGGGCGCTCCGATGGTGTGATTTCTTCTGAACCTGTGGATGGCGGTGACGGCGAAAACCAAATCCGAGTGCTAGACGAGAGTGAGGTCGTTGCCGACTCAAATGACCTGGCTCCTGGGGATACGACCGCTGCAGATATGAGAGAGGATGGAGATGCAGAAGGTGTCGTCGTCAAAAACTCAAAGGGCTCCTGCTGGACTCGCCGGTAACAAGCGCACACTCGTTCTGTCATTTCATATTTCTGTAACACAGCTGTGTAGAGAAACTTCCAAAGCCAGCGGCACTGATGCTAGCTTGACACTAGTAAATTTTTAGTCAGTGTTACCGTAGCAGCGCACAATTTTGTGATTTTGTGTGTCCGCTGAACGTGTGATATATTTGGGATCATGTGATACGTTTTCAGATGTGCACATGTTTTTAAAAATTGATGTGTTTGTCTCGGACTGGGCTTGCAGAACTGTTTTTTAAGAATTGCTTTGTTTTTATCCCGGTCCGGACAAGAATGAAACACGTTCACAGAACATTATCGGAACTGCAGTGTTAGGATTGGCACTATGCAGCACACTTGTGCCTGCTAGTATACGTGAGCCCGCACTTTTTATTTGGTAACAAATACGAGCAGCGTGGAGCGGCATATTCTACAGAATACGGTTGAATACAGTAGCGGCATACCCGCTTGGCACCGATCGCAGCAAGCACTGACGGGGCTGATTACGGCCTGCAGATAGCTCGGCCACCAAACACCATTTCGTGCAGAGAGGCAGAACATTCCAGCTCTAAACAATCAACACCATGTGTTCATCAAATACCTGTAGTAAAAATAGGCTCATGTCTAGAAAGGTAGTCATGAGGTACAATATACCCGTAGGGATGAGGGGGCGTACGTACGAATATGGCCGTACGACGCGTACGGCACGTACGGGTGTGCGGGACACGTCTATTTTTAAAATGCCCATCATACCTTTCTTTACGAAGGGGTATGAATAAATCTTCACAGTTGATGTATTTAAAGAGGGTCTACAGAAGCAGAAGTTAAACGATGTTTGTGTTCATTGCAGGAGGCAGGTGCAGAGTAAAGAGTACTACTGTACTGATGATTAGACAACACGCAACCATTGACATGTCGTCCGCGTTTTTGATGAGGCATGGTTCGTTCGTCCTGGGAACAGTCTGACAATGACCTGACGATGTATCTTGATGGGTGGCGGGGCCAGATTCCGACGGATCCGGTGCGTTGTTCCATCCTGTACCGGTCCGCTCTTGTTGCCAATAATGAATCTTTAACTAGTTAGTTAGAATCATTAAAGAAAAATGATTAAGTTGGTCCACAATGACGATTAAAATAATTAGATAAAATCTAGCGATAATTAGTTGGTGCGCTGGATAGTGTTTTTTGAGCAGAGTACAATCGAAGTCGCTCATATACACGAGCATACACTCACCCCGTCTATTGGATTGTGTTAGGCGAATTGATGATGCTGATCGTTGGAAGAAATACGTTATCATACGTCATTACTTATTTATGGCAAGAAACAGTTGATGTTAGCGAAATTAATTATTTAATGGAGACGGTAAACTAATGGATTACTTGAACATGATGATGGAACTGCTAGACAAGATTAATTAATCCATACTTATTCGGAGGTACAAAAATATTAATGCTACTTAAAGTTATTTGCACTGTCTGGAAAGCGTGCTAACAACATGCGATTATTTTATGTCGTCACGTGGATGAACAATGCCTCTGGACCGTGCTAACAACATGCGATTATTTTATGTCGTCACGTGGATGAACAATGCCTCTGGACCGATTGGAACGGTGTGACACCTTATGAGCCTGTTCTAGTTGACAGCACATGCTGGTTTGGCAGATTCCCTGGTCAACAAAAGCTAGCCCCATGGGCGAACGCCCACCACGGTACAATTGGCAAGCCCTGTTCAAATAGCTCGATTTTTTTTAACATGGTACAGACGAAGACGCTCGTACATACGTACCCATATGAACACTTTCGAGAGACTGAGCCGGCACATCATCTTAAGATTGACAAAGTTGTCACAGACGCCTTCGTAGTCGACGGGAACGTCTTCACCCACTGAACGCACATCGCCGGAAGCCTCGTAATAAATCCAGGAAAATGCGAACACCAATGTCAAGTTTAGGACTTGAACTCTGATAGGCAGTAGATACCACTGTCCTGCTAACCATTCAACCACAGGTTGGTTCGCAATTCTAATAGCTAGATTGTGTGTCCAAAGCTACCTACGAGTCCCAGAATACATGGGCTGGAAGCGCTCTACAAGGAGACAGCATGCGCAAATACCGGGACAGCTCAGATCCATAGGTCGAGCGAACGGCCAGGATAAAGTTATCCCCCTTGGACCAGATGCAAAGTTGAAGCTCATTGACATGGACATGGATGAGATATAAACCGGAAGCATCATCAGCCCGTGACAAGATGGTGCGACGAGAGTGATACCTTCACTCCTTGTGGAAGCGGAATTCTGGAGAAACTCGAGGCAGTCAAATCCAAGACAATAATGCCGTCATTGTGAGTGATATAGATTTTATTGTTAACGAGCACAACATTCGGTGTCTTCAGCGGAAGAAGGATCTGGTCTATGGCTGAGGTATACATGCACCAGACGCTACCTTGCAACACATATACGCACATCTTGAAATTTCTTGTCCCCTTGGTCCACTCCACTATCACATACATGTAAGACAATCCGCCACCGCCTTCTTCTTTGGAGAGGAGTGCAGTGAGAATTTGTTTACTGGGGTCCTAGGTGCTTGGGAGTGATGGGACAATGTGCATGGCTCTCAGGGTAGAGTAGGTGTTGCATTCCATGTCTCAATACACTTCCGCCGCGGAGCCCGGTGAAGACGCCGCCGTTCTGGTAATCCATTTTCCATAGTATGTCACTATAGGCGCCGAAGCTTTGGCTTGCCATGCGGCGGATGACGGTGGCGAGCTTCAGGGGCTGGGGTGCATCGGGACGAAGGGCAGAGTGGCGTTCGACCCCAACAAGACCACCCCTCTGTTGATGTAGAAGCCAAGGAAGCAAGGCGGGTGGCACTTGTGGAAACGGGAGAGGAACCTGCGATCAGAGGTGTGATGGTACCAACGCTTGCAGATGAGGCCGGCGCAGACGAGGGTGGTAGGGAAGCCGGTGCGGAGGAGGATCTTGACGAGGAGGTTGTCGTCGTCGAGCACTTTTGATACCGTGGCCGCCATCAATGTTGGGGAATGCTGTTGTGATTCACCTTCCACACATAGTTTCTTCTCAGGAGTTGGGATGGACTCTGGAACATGGTCACCAACAAAAAAAACCAAACAGGCGTCAATTTATTGTACCAACGCAGTAAAACATAAAGCATACATCATCCAGCAGAAGGGATACAATCAAATTGCAGGAAATGCGGGAAAATGGAAAGAGATGGGAAGAATGGATCTTATCGCCGGGGAATCTCCTCAGCAGCATCCATCATCTATCGAAGCCTCGGAATCTCCTCTCACATGAGCTGCCACTGGCAAGTAAATTATAGGTAGGGTATAGGGAGAAAAAAAATCCGCGAGAGAAGAGAAGAAATTGGGAGATGGCATGAAGGAGAAAAGCCGACTTCAACCAAATCGGGAGAGGGAGACGAAGCGGTCGGTGGTCGCCACCATGCACGGGCGCCTGACATCGCTGGCGCCGCTCCTTTTCTTCAGGTCGGGAGTTGCGGTGGAGGAGACCGAGCAGCGCTGGGTGAGAAGTGAGACCTCCTTTCCGTGCGCTGAATAGCAAGGAAACGCGCTTAGGTGCGCTCTGGCGATGGGTGTTGGGCTGCGTTCAGCCTGCCCATTTACTGTTTTGACATTTTTTGGTTTTTTTATTCCATTATTTTAAATGAATAGAAATGTAAAAAACAGTTAACATGGAAAAGATTAAAAAATATATTTTTAAGTATAAAAAATAGAAAATGTATTTTTTAAATGTTATGTATTTAAAAATAATGTTCATATATCTTGAAGAATGTACATAGAAAAAAAATTGTATTTCTGAAATGTTCATATAATTTTAAAAGTGTTTACGCTTATAAAAATCATATAAATTTTAAAAAGAGGACACGTATTACAAAAAAAGTATTTGTATTTTTAGAAAAATGTTCATACAATTTAGATAGTGTTCATGTATTTAAAAGAATATTCATGCAATTAAAACAGTGTACACATATTTCTAAAAAAAATGTTTGTATAATTTAAAAAGTTTTTACGCAATTTTAAAAGGTGTTTGTGTAATTTAAGGTTTTTTTGACATATTTTAAAAAAAATGTTCATGTAATTAAAAATAATTTACAATTTTAGTGTTCATGCATTTTATAAAACATGTTTTATATTTATTTTAAACAAGAGAAATAGAAAAAACATAAAACCGATTGAAAAAATAAAAAATGAAACAGAAGCAGCAAAATATAATGGGAAAATAGAAAACGAACAACAAAACAGAAAAAAAAAACAGAAACGAAAAAAAAAAGGAAGCCGAACAACCGCTCCCGTGCGCGCGTCGTCGCCATTCCGTACTGAATCACATTTAGTTGCCCCTACCTGCCAGCGCACAGGTAGATAGGGCGGCTGGGCGCAGCGACGGATGTCTGAGCAGTTGAAAGAGCCGCCCTACGCGCGGAGTGAAACGATGTCTCACCTAGCCTGGCAATTCCGGGCCATGCCGGTACAGTTCAATTGAGCACTCCATGTGGCCATAAAGCCCCCCCTCAAAAAAAAAAAAAAGTGGCCATAAAGCCCAACATATATGGCATAGAACAAAGATGCACACCTTGCTTCCGATAGAAAACCACAAGAAATTCGTACCTTAAAAAGGAACTAGATATTTTTCTTTTCTTATGCTCAGTAGATTTGATGCATTTTATTTATCTCTTCCATCTTTTCACCCCGTGCTTGTGTGTTTTCAATTAACTCAAACAACTAGAAAGTCTTTCCTTGTGCTCAGCACATGGATGCATTTTAGTTACGGATCTCTTCGATGTTCAGGGCTACAAGGTGTCTGTTCTGTGATTGTGGCATGCATCATGCTACAAGGATGATAGTGAAGGAGAGCCTTGTGACATGAGCATCAAGCCCAGTCCGCCCGTGGACACGACGAACGCAACACGAAGCTGCTAGCGGCGAGCTAAACAATATGCAAATGAAGTGCTCACCAACTGGATTATCATCTGCATAATCAGCCGAGAACCGAATGCTATTTCCTTCAACAGAACCGGCGGTGGCCGCCAGTAGTACACCTCACATTGCAGGCAGGCAATCTGCTTACAGAGTATTCCTGTTGCAGCAACAGCAACAGTTCCAAAACCCTTCCATTTGTGATTCTCCGTTCAAAAAAAAAAAAAAAAAAACTGCCCTTATCTCGATGCCCCTGTTTGCTTTCACTTTCACCCAAGCAAACAAACAGGTGACACAAAACATACAAGTCTTTTCAACCACCATCTGCTCCGTTACATATAACATCCTAATCCAGCACCGAGTTAACTTGTGACTGACTCAAACACAGCTAACAGATACTGCACTTGCTTCTCCAAGACTTCTTTTTTGTCTACTGCACACCCAGCTGGTAGCAAATAAATGCATCTCGACTCGCTCTTCTTCGATCCAAGGCCTTCCTCATCTTCACGTGTCGTCACTGTTCGAAGCAAAACAGACCAAGGATCAGGATAATTAAGATCTCGACAACTGAAGACACCTAGTTGTACAACAAAGGTCGAATACCATTCCTGTGTAAGATGCAGGATCCAGAATTTTAGTGTATATTCAGAGCGACAATTTAGTTTATGACAGATCCAGAATTGAAAAAGCTTTTAAATGTAAATCAACGATTTTGTTCCCAAGTTAAATACTTTTTACAATCGAATGAAAGGTATATATATAGCGTGTGCGCATAACATGGGCCTATATACACACACATTCAAAAATGATAAAACAAAAGCATCGCAACACATTTCTATTAAAGTAGAACACTCTTTGTAATTTTCTTCCATTGCACTTAGAAAGACCAAAGTAACTTTGCCCAGGTAGGCAAACATACTCTTTGTGAATATTAGTCTTTGCATTCTTGAAATCAAACTAAGGAGACAAATATTAGAAACTATCAAGTGACAAATTTCTAGATACTCAATTAAATATAGTTATTAGTATACAACAACATAGTAGGAACATCAAGCAAGTGATACTTTTCTAGCTACGGAAAACATCATGAAATATAGCGTCAACTTAAGAGAAGTTTTTCGGATAATTTTACAGAGGTGTGAAAAGATCATGTAGCAACTGAACATATGTTTCCTCACTAACCTTTTCTTCGAAGTAGGCAATTTGGGCTAGGAAAGACGGCCACAACAAACTGTAGAGTGATAAGGACGATGGCGTTCAGGACACTATCCAGCACCTTCTTCACCAGCACTTCCATCACAGCGAAGAGAGCGTGTCTAAGGCAAGCATGGTGGACAGAGTACATCGGCTTCAGAAGATCCATCCACCCCATTGCTTATCTACAAAACTGAAGGTAATCCTAGGTGGCGTGCACTAACTAGGCAGCAGCCTTAATCCTAGATACTTTATATTACACAACATGTGCAAGCATTGTCTGTCTCTGCTGCATGTGGTGAGGTGATGTTAGAGAGCATTATCACAGTCCGAACACTAGCAAGACTCAGATGATCAGTTGCACATAGGGACTTCACAGAGACCATGTCTTAGTGCCAGAGCCTACTGCTTCTTGTCCATTCACCTAGCTGGTACCTCATACCATAGAGCCAAGCATTACCATAGTAACTTGACAAGTCACTATCTAGGCATGCAAGTGGAATAATGTCTACAGATACAAGGTAATAAAAAAAGTTACACAATTAAATCCCACAAGTCCACTTCACAAGCCATGGCATACAAACTAATGGAAGAACCTACCTACTATATAGAGGGTCAATTTCAGCGTCAACACACCACATGCCAGAACATACAAAATGGAAGAACCAACATAGTTAGAGGGTTAATTTTTAGCGATGACTGCATCACATGCCCAGCATACAAAATTAAAGAACCTGCACCTAATAGCCACTTCTGCGTCTCAGCAATCCGAGCTTAACTCTCGATACCTGCAGACCAATCAATGGCATCGGTCAAACCAATTTGTGCTAGTCGGTAAAGACAATGAAGCTATAGCTTACAGTTTCGTAAATATTAACTTCACCACTGTGGAATTAATACAAAAATATCCAAAGCTGAATCATCTCAGCATTATTAGACAAAACCGGCAATACAAATCAAGAACAGCAATTAGTTTGTCATGGCACACCTTCAACCTCTACAGTTGACATGTTTTCAAGTTTCTTTGCTACATACGCACATATGTTGAAACTAAAATGACTTGACGCTTCCACCTAAACTTCCTAGATTGTCAATACATCCAAGAATTACTTTGTGTCTCGTGTGCATACAAGAGGCTCACAGTCAAAGAGTACAAAGCAAAAAACGTCTGATATCTACTCAAAGGCATGTTCGAGAATATCAAAGGCATGCTTTTCACAACTGTAATAACTAGACAGTTTAGATACTAACCAAAAACATACACTAGAAACCTAAAACAAATATGTTATGCAACATCTTACAAATTGAGTAACCAAGAAAAAAAGATAGACACATCGCAAAAAGATAAATTTACCACACCTGCTGTACCAGCAAAGCAAATTAGCAGATCTTATGCGTTTACAGTTTCATATCCACTCAACCCCCCTTCCTACAAGCAAAAGAAGTCCAATGAAAATTCAAGGAGAAGGTGAATCAATGAGAAGACAGGGTAAACTTTTGTGACAAGTACACTAAATGAAGCCACGTCTATTGTCAGGTTCAAGAGAGAATGATAATAATCCTTCACCAAGACGTGCTAAGACTGTTTGGAGAAAATTCAGTCATCTAGAATTATTCAGGAGAGAATTTGCACCAGTTATGTCCAATGGATCCAAACAAAATATGCACAGATCAAGAAACTGTAGTGACAAAACGAGCATTACTTAGCACTATTGAATTTAAAGATAGTGATACTTTTCTATTAAAAAAATACATATTGTTATGAGTTGATGTCTAGTGTTTCAAGATCAATCAAGATAAACATTACCTTGCAAGGAGATGTATTGAATGGAAAAAGCATAGCACTTCAAAATGTCCCAATCGATTAATTAGTTTACATATCAGATGGTTTCTCTATGTTCTGTTAGTAAAGTTGTTGCAAGTTTCCAATTATTAGAGAACTTATGATGTGAAGATCAATACAAGCACATAAATGGAGTTAGAAATGGCCAGGCGGCAATAGCTCTAGTTATATTTCGCTTTAGATTTAATTTAGTGCAGTAATAATATAAATAATTACATTGCCATAAGATCACCAGACTGATAAAGAAACAAACAACTCAAATTATTCTTACATATCTAGTGAACCCTTAATCACATGAACAATATTACAACAAACACATATCAATAGTAATTCAAATGACTCATGTTATCTAGTGACCCTGCAGTATAGAAATTTCTGTAGGGATAATGGTTCTTGATAATGCAGGAATTTCTTTCAGAAAATCTTCTGAACCGCATCGACTCAAGTGGGAGCATGAAGTCACCAATATACGTAGCCAGAACAATCACATTTGACTCCTCATCATACCCCACCATCTCCACCCATTTCAGGTCGTTAAGCATTCCCCGTGGAAAGAGCCCCTCCAGTTGAACGGTTTTCTGTAGCGGCACCCATCTGACAGCACCATCACAGTTTGATTTCCTCTTCGATAATTGGATGCTCAGTTTGAACAAAACTGCGAAGCCAAGGCAACTATCATCATCTGTCCGCAAGAGCTGAAAGGAGTAGTGGCCAGTACAATGGGCGCCTGCCGGCTTCTTGATCACACCAAGGGTCTGCCTTTTAATATCAAAGGCAAGGATGTCGCCACCTCCAAACAGCCAGTAAAGTGCATTCCCAATTAGGATGCTGGGCCTGAACTGAAGAATCACATCTGTAGTCACCGTCGAGACAATATTTCCCCATACACCAGAAGCAGACTCATAGACGCAAGCGAGTGCCTGTGTGTATCCGCTGCATATCAAAACCAATTTAAACGGGCTCAAGAAGCAATCACCGTGCACATGCCCATCTTCGGCGTCAGCACACAGCACCGCGGCGTGCCGGAGCCATAAACCCGCCCTTTTGGTGTTACGAAGCCGTGGTGGAAAAGATATGTGGTGCTGCCGTGCGGTGAGGGGATCCCACACGACGACCTCGCATCGCCACTCGATGAGTAGGACAGCGAGGCCATGGCGGCAGCCAAGAAAGTCCCAGTGGTCATAGGATCTGCTGCTCTTGGGCACAGAGAAGCGCGCCTCCGGGATGCGGTCGGGCTTCATGACCGGAAGAGGAACAAAACTGTGTTCTGTGCCGGTATTCCCTGTGAAGAAGCCGAGCAGAGGAGGTTTTCGGTGGTGTTTGCGATAGCGGCGGAGAAATTGTGGGTCAGAGAGGATGCTGCGCCAGTGCGTGCAGGCGAGCGAGGCGCGGGGGAGTGCGGATGGTAGCGGAGGGAGGCGGAGGAGGATCTCTTGGAGGAGACTCTCGTCGTCCAGCGGCGCAGGCGAGGAACTAGTATTGTCATCGTCCTTGGATATGGGGTTGGACAGCATTGTGGAACAGCGCAGCCTCTTGGCATCCACACTTGCTGCGCTTGGAACGGGGTCGGCCCTGAAACGGCAGAGACAAACAAATGCAGTAATCGGTGGACTGATTTTCTTCAATCAATGTGGTTGCAACCACATCAAATCTATCTATACCTTATTTTTTTATTAATAAAGGGGCTATTGCTTCTTATCACCGTAATTTCGTCCGTTTTTCGTCCGTCCACCTTGTTCATATTATATTTTTTATATTCGAGGTGGTACTAATCTATATACCAATGCTTTTGCCCTTCGTTCGTTCTATGTTTTTTTTCAAACAAAGCGTTCCAGGCTCGTATCCTTTCTCTCGAGCGACTCGCAAGCTGCGGACGTGGGCCTTGGCCAGTTCTATCCCAACACAGTGGGCCAAATATTTTAATGTGCCTCTCCTTTCGTTCCATTAATCTCTGTGATAGAAGGGTTTGCTTTCAAATTAATAGTCCCACCTCACTATTGTATATCAAATATCGCCAATTTATATACCTCAACAAATAGACAATCAGCAAGCCCGTTGGTCAATATACAAACAAAGGGTGAGGTGTCACCGGATAGTGGGAGATCCTGAAAGTAAACATAATGCGGGCTGACGGCTGAGGCCTCCACTCACACGCTTGAGAGTAAACGAAGCGAAGCTGGACATGGCCGGAGGGAAAGCGAGGAGGAAAAAAAAGTGTATGGCAACGCATACACACACGACCAGCTAGCGCAACACAAGTCAATGGCTGGAGGGGGAAAAAAGTGTATGGCAACGCATACACACACGACCAGCTTGCGCAACACAAGTCAATGACTGCTGGAGGGAACAACCCAGGCATCGGTGCTTCAAGAAGCTAGCTGATCAAAGCAAGAGATGGCTAGAATCGTGTCCACATAGGAGAAAATACATCACATTTTTTTCATGATTACTTTCCGTGAGCTTTACCATCAGTCTTTAGATACACATAGATTTGATTAAATATATAGTTGGCATAGTCAGACATCCCATTTTTTTGCATGATTAGTTTCCGTGAAAGAAATTGTTTTATCATTTGGTCTTCCACCAAGAAAGGAGAGCCCCATTGATACTTTGTCTCCCGTTGCAACGCACGGGCCTTTTTGCTATAATAATAATAAAGGGGCTATTGCTTCTGGTGGTACGTCATTAAAATTGCCCCCAAAGTTGCAAAATATTACCCACCAATGCCATCTATAAGTGACAAAAAACGTTTTACAGGGAATCCTCCGTCTGGGCCGGCCCATGCAGTAGGGATCTACTATACTGCGCTCTGCATGCGAGAGCAAACGCGCTGCGCCCGTTTGGGCCGGCCCATGTGCGGACGCCTTTTTTTTTATTTCTTTTTTTATTTTTATTTTTCTTATCTGTTTTTGTCTTTTTCTATTTTAAATAATTTGGAACGTCCAGTACAACTGGTGCCTCCACCAAGTTAGGAAAATCCACATAATTTCAATCACTTATGATCAAACTATTTGCTAGCGATGGAACAAGAAACATTTATGTTGCAGAGAGCATCAACGAACGGATTGGCTAATAAAGATAAACATATGATATAGCGCATGTACGATAAAGAGCTACATACCACAGACTGAAGTAGGAGATTGATAGATGAATGTTCTCCTCACGTTGCAACGAACGGGCAATGTTTGCTATGCATCATATGCTAATAAGTGTTATGATATTGTTTCAGAGTCAAGTATATCATTTACTATGTTGAAAAAGATTTTGATTTTGGTACATGCAAAAATGTCTACAGCCTATAAACATCTTAAGTTAAGTAAGTGATAATCGCTAAATGAATTTATGTGTGGTAGATTTATCCATCTATGGTACATATGCAAATATGCATGGGTATCATTGTTTTTAAAATTTCCAAACATTTTCTCAACAATGATCCTTTTTATCTCGAATGTGATATATTGATATATTTTCAGATATTTACACGTGCATTGCTATACGTTTATATATTTCTAATACAAGAAAACACAAAAACATCTTTAAAATGTTATTTTTTGTGTTTATAATTACTAGCACCGAGCTCGCTTTTACGTTATTAAACATGTTATGATCGAAACATGGTGCATCCGCCTTGAAACACACATTTGCACTGACCATGAAAGACTCTTCCACCAAGAAAGGAGAGCCCCATTGATACTTTGTCTCCCGTTGCAACGCACGGGCCTTTTTGCTATAATAATAATAAAGGGGCTATTGCTTATGGTGGTACGTCATTAAAATTGCCCCCAAAGTTGAAAAATATTACCCACCAATGCCATCTATAAGTGACAAAAAACGTTTTACAGGGAATCCTCCGTCTGGGCCGGCCCATGCAGTAGGGACCAACTATACTGCGCTATGTATGCGAGAGCAAACGCGCTGCGCCCGTTTGGGCCGGCCCATGTGCGGACGCCTTTTTTTTATTTCTTTTTTTATTTTTATTTTTCTTATCTGTTTTTGTTTTTTTTCTATTTTAAATAATTTGGAACGTCCAGTACAACTGGTGCCTCCACCAAGTTAGGAAAATCCACATAATTTCAATCACTTATGATCAAACTATTTGCTAGCGATGGAACAGGAAACATTTATGTTGCAGAGAGCATCAACGAACGGATTGGCTAATAAAGATAAACATATGATATAGCGCATGTACGATAAAGAGCTACATACCACAGACTGAAGTAGGAGATTGATAGATGAATGTTCTCCTCACGTTGCAACGAACGGGCAATGTTTGCTATGCATCATATGCTAATAAGTGTTATGATATTGTTTCAGAGTCAAGTATACCATTTACTATGTTGAAAAAGATTTTGATTTTGGTACATGCAAAAATGTCTACAGCCTATAAACATCTTAAGTTAAGTAAGTGATAATCGATAAATGAATTTATGTGTGGTAGATTTATCCATCTATGGTACATATGCAAATATGCATGGGTATCATTGTTTTTAAAATTTCCAAACATTTTCTCAACAATGATCCTTTTTATCTCGAATGTGATATATTGATATATTTTCAGATATTTACACGTGCATTGCTATACGTTTATATATTTCTAATACAAGAAAACACAAAAACATCTTTAAAATGTTATTTTTTGTGTTTATAATTACTAGCACCGAGCTCGCTTTTACGTTATTAAACATGTTATGATCGAAACATCGTGCATCCGCCTTGAAACACACATTTGCACTGACCATGAAAGACTCTTCCACCAAGAAAGGAGAGCCCCATTGATACTTTGTCTCCCGTTGCAACGCACGGGCCTTTTTGCTATAATAATAATAAAGGGGCTATTGCTTCTGGTGGTACGTCATTAAAATTGCCCCAAAGTTGCAAAATATTACCCACCAATGCCATCTATAAGTGACAAAAAACGTTTTACAGGGAATCCTCCGTCTGGGCCTGCACATGCAGTAGGGACCTACTATACTGCGCTCTGCATGCGAGAGCAAACGCGCTGCGCCCGTTTGGGCCGGCCCATGTGCGGACGACTTTTTTTTAATTTCTTTTTTTATTTTTATTTTTCTTATCTGTTTTTGTTTTTTTCTATTTTAAATAATTTGGAACGTCCAGTACAACTGGTGCCTCCACCAAGTTAGGAAAATCCACATAATTTCAATCACTTATGATCAAACTATTTGCTAGCGATGGAACAAGAAACATTTATGTTGCAGAGAGCATCAACGAACGGATTGGCTAATAAAGATAAACATATGATATAGCGCATGTACGATAAAGAGCTACATACCACAGACTGAAGTAGGAGATTGATAGATGAATGTTCTCCTCACATTGCAACGAACGGGCAATGTTTGCTATGCATCATATGCTAATAAGTGTTATGATATTGTTTCAGAGTCAAGTATACCATTTACTATGTTGAAAAAGATTTTGATTTTGGTACATGCAAAAATGTCTACAGCCTATAAACATCTTAAGTTAAGTAAGTGATAATCGCTAAATGAATTTATGTGTGGTAGATTTATCCATCTATGGTACATATGCAAATATGCATGGGTATCATTGTTTTTAAAATTTCCAAACATTTTCTCAACAATGATCCTTTTTATCTCGAATGTGATATATTGATATATTTTCAGATATTTACACGTGCATTGCTATACGTTTATATATTTCTAATACAAGAAAACACAAAAACATCTTTAAAATGTTATTTTTTGTGTTTATAATTACTAGCACCGAGCTCGCTTTTACGTTATTAAACATGTTATGATCGAAACATCGTGCATCCGCCTTGAAACACACATTTGCACTGACCATGAAAGACTCTTCCACCAAGAAAGGAGAGCCCCATTGATACTTTGTCTCCCATTGCAACGCACGGGCCTTTTTGCTATAATAATAATAATAAAGGGGCTATTGCTTCTGGTGGTACGTCATTAAAATTGCCCCCAAAGTTGCAAAATATTACCCACCAATGCCATCTATAAGTGACAAAAAACGTTTTACAGGGAATCCTCCGTCTGGGCCGGCCCATGCAGTAGGGACCTACTATACTGCGCTCTGCATGCGGGAGCAAACGCGCTGCGCCCGTTTGGGCCGGCCCATCTGCAGACGCCTTTTTTTAATTCCTCTTTTTATTTTTATTTTTCTTATCAGTTTTTGTTTTTTTCTATTTTAAATAATTTGAAACTTCAAAAAACTTCGGACATTTAAAAAAACTGAGAATTTTGAAATAAATGTTCAAGAAAACATAAAATGTTTGTAAATTCAAAAATGCTCAGGATTTTCTAAAAATGTTTGCATATTCAAAAAATGTTTGCAATTTTGAAAAAAATGTTTGAAAAATAAAAAAGGGTCCATGATTTTGAAAAAAAAGTCCGTGTATTAAAACTTAAAAATGAAATTGAATAAAATGTTTGCTAATTCAAATAATGTTCATGCATTTTAAAAAAATGTCCTAAAATTTTAAAAACAGTTCATGAATTACAAAAGAGTTTATTGTTTCATAATATATTTGTTGATTCAAAAAATGTTCATGCATTTCAGAAAATGTTTGTGAATTTTTAAAAAAATCCACCAATTTCGAAAAAAATGTTCGTCTATTCTAGAATTGTTCGTCAATTCAAAAGTAAATGCTTAAAAAACGTTCAAAATATAAAAAATTGTTCACAATTTTGGAAAAAAATGTTCATGATTTTTAAAAATATTCCCAAATTTTTAAAAATGTTCACGAATGATCGAAGGTATGTAGTTCAATAGTAATGATCGAAGGTATGTAGTTCAATAGTAATGATCGAAGGTATGTAGTTCAATAGTAATGCTTCTGAGTCTTTGTGATTAAAAAATGTTAAAAATGTTCACAAATTTTTAAAAATGTTCACAATTTGAAAAAGGGAACATTTTCTTGCATTTGTGTTCAAAATCATGCGATGAGATGTGAACAAAATGTGGTCATAGGCATTGGAGATTATGATTTGTTTTCTCCCGTTGCAACGCATGGGTCCTTTTGCTAGTTTAATCAATGGACCGATTTCTTCAATCAACGTGTGTTGCAGAATATCCCCCTTTGACACAACAGCATACTCAAACTCTGTTTTTTTTTTTTACTAAAATACGATAATCAATGGACTGATGATCTTACCCTTGGGGAATCTGAGCAGGATCCACCATGTACCTAACTCACAAATTAGTTGATTAACTTTATGCACTGATTTGGTTGTTCATTTGACTGGTGCTAGCTTATTGGAGGTGCTCACCATCTGTTTGATGTAATGTTTTAGCAAAAGACCTACGACATGATCATTTTTTTGCGACTATTTGTGGTGACTTACTATTGAAAAGGGATATCTTGATACAAAATTGAACAAAATATCCGACAAGGTAATGGTAAAAGGCCGAAAATTAGAGTCAGATGTGTTAGCCATTCACACATATGTCTGAAAGTAACAATAGCTTGTATGAATATTTATTTTCATTTATATGACACTGAAATTTCAGTAAGGATTACTTCTTATGTTTTATCCCTTTGAATTTCAGACGTTTTCCCCTTTTTCATCCGGGGAAAATGGCAGTTCAGATATAATTCCACTCATGACATGTGTGGGCCCTCCGTACATGCATTTTCTGAGCAAGTTCATGGCTGATCGACAGCCCTAATAGTATTGTATGTGAGTGCAGAGAACACAAATCATCTAATATTAATGTATATGGATGGACAGAATAGAAAGGTACTACGGCATATCATTTTAATTTGCATTTCAAAGAAAAGATTTATAAAACATCACCTCACAGTTCTCTAGAATCAAGAATATGAATGGGACTAAAATTTGAGACAGTGATTCAAAACCTAAAATGATTTAGATGTTCAAAGTAGGCTTCTAATTGAATATGCCCAAGAAAAGAAACATCTTTGTTTGATTAGTCAATTTTATTGGAGTAGAATCGACGAATCCAAAGTTCCAAACTCATATATGCACGGTTTGTGACCATGTAGATGCATGCAGATATGTTAGATAAGTGTCGAGGAGTGCTTGAAAGGATAGAAGAATTATTAGATTCTCCTGCATGACATGTGATGAAGAGCAACAATCAGTGCTAATATGTGACATATATAGTTTTTGGAGGCACAACCTTTTTATGTTATACACATGTCCTAATTTAAAAGAAGTGTGTGTAACTATTAATTGGTTTCCCATTGTGTGCGTGATGGTTTTGGAAGTGCATAGTACCATGATGACATAATATTCATTGTGAGGTCTGGATGGTCTCGCCCATAAGTAGCCAGTGAATAACATGTCCAATTTATAGTTACTTAAGGAAAGTTAGAACCCTGAGTTGTGGTTTGACAATTTAGTTGAAATTCTTATTTGTTTCCATGTATATCCTATCGTCTTCTACACTTTGGTAGCAGTCAGCAATACTATGTCTTTTGCAACTTATGTTCTTATACTTGGTGTGTACTTCCCTTATATGGAGGAAGATATATTGATAATTACTTTATGATGGAAAATAAGGGTTGATCAGAATTTTGAATCAACTAATTACTGTTTTCTTTGGTTGAGGGACCTCATAAAAATATACAATAGTACATTTATCCTCATCCTTTGCCTTATTATTAATTAACACTTCACAAACTATCCAAATCGTTATGATTGATATGAATGGCATGAAGACACGGACTTCTTGAGTGAGGATCAATGGCAACATAAACACATGTGGTCCAAATCTTTCTCCCAGTGAGGTTCTAATGGGGGTCAACATATACCATGTATCTTTTTCCAACGGTGACAAAGTGTATCCAGCAAGCAAGAAACTGAGAACGAATGGTTAGCATCACCGCTTTGTGTCCAGCAAGCAAGATACTATAGAAAGGAATGATAAGTATCACTCATCCCTTTCTGCTAAATGTATGCTTATGAGTGAAGTGCTGATGGCTTCTATTGTAATGGTTAAATAAGTTTTCATTTTCCTTTATTTTTATCTACTCAATGGTTTATGTATTCTTACGTCTCTATATGTGCAAGTTGTCCATGTGAATTTTTTCTAAATAACAAATTATATGCTTTGGGTTGGAATGCTTTGTGAGGATTTTGGTGATACAACTTTTGCAGTTCCAATCTATAAAATAACTAAAAATGTAAAATACTCCCTCTGTCCCTTATTAATTGACGCTGAAATGGATGTATGTAGCTAAAACCTAAGTCCATATAGTGTTTTACTAAAGCTTGATTTCACTGGTAAACCTTCAAATGGCCAACGTGTTAGGCGTTGAAATGAGTTATGTCCACACGGGTGCTTTACGGTTGTTGGTGCAACTACTTTGGTGGGTGATACGTCTCAAACGTATCTATAATTTTTGATTGTTAAATGCCATTATATTATCACTTTTATATGCTTTATATATCATTTTATATTATTTTTACGGACTAACCTATTAATTTAGTGCCCAGTGCCAGTTTCTGTTTTCTGCATGTTTTTTGTTTTGCAGAAAAACCATATCTAAAGAAGTCCAAACACGATGAAACTTTTTGATGATTTCTTCTGGAACATAAGAGACCCTAGAAGCTTAGGGAGGAGTCGAGAGGAGCTACGAGGGCTCCACATGGCTGCCCGGCGCGCCTAGGGGGGTAGGCGCACCCCCTGGCCGTGTGGACCCCCTGGAGCTCTGTTTGACCTAATTCCAAGCCTATAAATACCCATATTTTCTGAAACCCTCGAAACGAGACCCAATTTTTTTTTATCGCCACCGCAAGTCTCTGTTCCGAAGCAATCCCATCTGGAGCCCATTTTCGGTACTCTACCGGAGGGGGAAATCATTGGGGAGGCCATCTTCGTCAACCTTCCTGCCTCCATGATGATGTGTGAGTAATTCTTTCAGGACCTACGGGTCCATAGCAGTAGCTAGATGGCTCTCTCTCTCTCTCTCTCTCTCTCTCTCTCTCTCTCTCTTGATCTTCAATACAATGATCTTCTCTAAGATCCATCCGATGTAATCTTTTGCGGTGTGGTTGTTGGGATCCGATGAATTGTGGATTTATGATCAGATTGATCATTGATTTATATTGAGTGTTTTGAGATCTCTTTCTTGTGTAATTTGATTGCTATGTATGCTTTCCGATCTATGAGTCTTCTTTGGCCAAGATAGATGAGTAGTTCTTCAGAGGGAGTGGTGCATAGTAGTGGGTTCAATCTTGTGGTGATCTTGCCCTGTGACAGGAGGGGCAAAGGCACGTATTGCATTGTTGCTACTAAGGATAAAACGACAGGGTTTGGTCATATTGCTTGATCTTTTTCTGTCTACATTATGTCATCATGTTTATTGCGTTACTCTGTTTGTCACAAACTTAATGCTTTGAGATACATGCTGGATAGCGGTCTTGGGGTGGAGTAATACTGGCCACGGATGCAATGCCTATGTGAGATTATGCCATGAATGATCCAAGTCATAACTATGCGCTTTTTTGTCAATTGCCCAACAGTAATTTAGTCCACTGTTGCTATGCTTTCGACAGAGATGCCACTAGTGAACCTATGGCCCCGAGGGTCTATCTTCCAATTAATACAAAAACTCCTACAAATTGTTGTTTTACTTACTTTTTTACTTTATTCTATTACTATCTGTTTTTAATCTTGTAACTGGCGAGAACAAGGGGAGTGTCGACCCCCTTGCCTTTGTTGGGTGTAAGCAAAATTTTTTTTTGTGTGCAGGTGCTGCTGAAGTTGGTAGCTTAGTGACTCCTACTGGTTCGATAAACCTTGGTTCTTAACTGAGGGACATACTTTCTGCTGCTGTGCTACTTCACCCTTCCTCTTCGGGGAAATCCAACAACTCCATCGTGAGTAGTAGTGGGCATGATGTTGCCTACATGCATGAGGTGTTTGTAAGTATAAGATACAATTTTAGTATTTACTATGTCAGCGCTATGCATTTCTAATTAGGAGTGCAAAAATTCAAATCAGCCTTTGCTTAACAAAATAATAACCAAATGTATACTTTTTTATTTGTTTTAGCCATGTTCATAAGTTGAAATTACCATCTTAGTGTTGGTCACCATCATCTTAAATTTGTATGCTATCAATAGTTCCATAATTAAGGATTCATGTGTATACTAAATCAGAAATATCAATGTCTTGGACATGTTATGGGGTATTTTCTTTTGACTATTTATTAATTCACATTAGATTGTAATGATTGCCGGTATCACAATCTACTCTACTGAATAATTTTGGCATTTTGGTCATACCTGATTCATAGACTGAACAGGTAGTTGTTGTTACAAGGAATATTACTGCAATTGCAAGCGGCTCTCTTTTACTTGCTACCTGGAGCAATCATGCCATGTATCAGCAAATAATGTATTTCTTTTCTTTATACTTTTATGTACATTGGAAATAACTATATTGATGTTGCTGAAATATTATAAGCAGCAAACACATTGCAACTATTGAAGTGTTAACGGTTGGGGTCCTTAGAGTTTTAGTAGATCAGACTCCTTCTCTCTTTTACTTAACCAGTGCACTTTATATCATGCAGTACATAATATGCTCCCTTTTGGAACAATGTTGATACTCATTTTTTAAGCAAAGTAATATGAAATGAATCTGGAACAATTCAAGAAAAACCTGTCATGATCAATGGTGTCATAAAAAGTATGTGACCACTGAAGAGAAATATTTATATTAATGATTAATATAAAGTTTGTTCTTACAAAAAACCTCCAGGTGTTTCAAGAATATATATTAGGGGAATTCCGTAATTGTTTTTATTTTTTTCACAGTCTAAATAGAGATTTCTAAATTATGTGAAGCCAATTAGTAGAACTAAAGTTAATTGTAAAAATACACCTTTAAAATTATACACATCTAAAATGACGCGTAATATGCAATGAATGTGTTCAATAAAAATCCAAGAGTTAAAAGTAAATACTTAACATTGTCGATGCACTAAGGATGTTGCCCTCGCATTTGCGAGGGCCATTCTACTAGTTGATATATAGTATGATAAAATATATGCGCACGCAGGTGATACGTCCTAAACGTATCTATATTTTTTGTTATGTTTCATTCCATATTCATGTCATACAGGTGGAGTTTTATCATTTTTCTGGACTTACATATTAATAAAGTACCAAAGTGACAGCTGCTATTTTTTAGTGTTTTTTGTTTAACAGAAAGGGTATTTTATGGAGATATAAAAAATCAGGAAAAAATACAACTGAAGTTCTTTCTCCGAAGAAGGGGCAACATGGACCAAAGATGGGAGAGAGGGCTGCCACCCAGGGCCCACACACCCCCCTACATGCGCCCCCGAAACCCGTCATCATATTTATCGAAGAATTGTTTGCTGCCATGTCGACATGATCTGAGGCAATCCAATCAGGAGTCTTTTTCTGGTACTCTCGGAGGGGAAAATCATCACCAACGTATTCTTCCTCGACGTTGCTGCTCCTATGGTGATGTGTGAGTAGTTCACTCCTGGACTATGGGTTCATAATAGTAGCTATGTAGCATCTTCTCTCCCCCATTCCTCAATATAAAAATCACTTGAGCTGCCTAACATGATTGTGATCAATCTGATGTAATCTCCAGTATGTTAGTTGATGTGTGATGAATTGTCACTTTATGATCAGATTATATATGGATTTCTTTAGGGTTTTGTTTGTAGGATTTATAGATGCATGTGCTCTCTGATCTATTAGTTTATTCACTGGCCATGTTTAGATGAATGATTTGAAAGAGGGGCTTGTGTACATTAGTTGGGGTTGATCTCTTTGGTTCAATATTTTCTATGACCGTCAAGAATACAAAGCTCATTGTTGCATCCTTGCCACTAAGGATAAAAAGATAATTGTCTCGCGCTCGTCACTAGATGAAGGTGTAGGGAAATATGGTTATCAACATTATGTCAATTTTCTTAATGCAATACTCTTTTTCATTACTTAATACTCGGGATGCATGCAGGATAGTGGTCTTTGGGTGGAGTTTTAGCTATAGATGCATGATGGATAGCGGTCTATGGATACTGGGACGTAATGCCTATATGTAATCATGACACGTATGATGGGCCTTAAGACTTTTCTGGCTCCGTTGACGGGGAGTCACCACCACTTGTAATACATGAACTTGATCCTCGTCAATAGCACTTTTTTGGTGCCATTGCCGAGGAATCATCACACAGGTTTATAGGTTTTGCATTTGATTACTTTTCTTACTTGTTATTTACTTTGCTTAGTTACTTTTACCTATCCTTAATTTGCTTTTCTGCATTACTCAAAAATAGCAAAAATATTTAAATTTCAGGAAGTAGTATTATTTCTTTTACCTAGTATAAATGGATCCTATCAGAGAAAAAAACAAAAACATTTATCTTGGGGCATGGGATTATTATTGGAAAGGACATCATTCAAGAATTCTTTAATTGTGTTGGGTTAATACCTTTATATGAAGTGACAATTCTTGGAAGAACAAAAAGTTACCATGAGACTGTTTTCCTGATAGTAAGAGAACTAGAAAGAAAATTTGTTCATTTACACCCATCTTTGTGGAGAATGTTCCGTGAACTACAAAACATTGAAGATCCTATGGTGAAAAAATTGGTAGTAATGACACTAATGAATGAATTTGAGCCACTACTAAGGGAAGGTTGGGAAGTATTTTTTTTTATCTCATGTCTCGTGAAGGACCAGTAATAGCTGATATTATCAGTGATAGATATGCGATGGAAAGTATGTGGGGAAAGAATTATAAAGCTTATGATGAACACCAAAGAATAGTTGTCCCTGCACCTATATTAACTGAAAATCTTTTTAAAGTGGTACAAGATAAATTTGAGTGGGTCATAAAAGCGTTAGAATATGGATTTTTCCCTGACAATCTTAAGTAAAAAAAGCATAGATTTGGGGTGGATGAAATAATAGCAAACTATAAGGCACCTGTAGACAAAAGAACCACCCATAAGTTTATTTGAAGCTTTAGGAATCAACTGCCCAACCATAATCCCATTCAAATATAAATGCCCAGCTCTTAGAGAAGGAGTTATAGAGAAATAAAATGGAAACTCCTTGGGAAGTAGTGATGAGAAAACTTGAAAAATATCAAAAAATACTATGCCTAGCTAAAATGCATTAAAGAAAAGTGCTTGTGGGAGGCAACCCATAGTTATCCTTTATTTATATTTTGCATGTGTCATGTTGCTATGTTACTATAGCAACATAGTTTTTTTATGTTTTGCTTTAATAAAGTCCGTAGAGTTACCTTTAGCATGACTAGTTTACAAATTATAGTGTTGTTGTGCTGAAACTCCACATTTTCTGTTACGAGAAAATTTTCCATGCTCTACTAAATCATGGTAAATCATGAAATTTTAACACAATCGACACTTACGATTCTTATATTAAGTGATAATTTTTTAGAATTTTTGGAGTTACAAAATTCCACTTCTTAATTACATCTTTACATGCTGGTCTGTTTTGATAGATTCTTGTGTAACTTACTTTTAGTTATGTATGTTTTCTTTTTGCTGTTTCTATGGGGGCGTAGAAATCTCAAAATTGCATAAATATATTGTAGCTAATGCTAAGTTATATCATCAAGATTTGTTCACAACAAGGTTAGACTTAGATAATTATTTTATGGACTAACCCAACTCACAAGTTTGTTTAAGTTTTGTGTGAATGAAGTTTCTAAGACCCAGGGTAGACATTGATATGAGAGTAAATTGGAAACAAACAAGCGTTCAAACTTGGATTTAAACTTCAAAGAGATCTCAAGCTTCAAGCTTGGGGATGCCCAAGGCATCCCACATCTGCCTCGACAACTATCAGTTTGTCCCGGTTGGACCTATGTTTTTATTTGTTCACATTTTATATGTAGTTCTTGGAGCATCATTTATTTTTATTTTTCAATAATACAATCATGAAATTTAAAATCTTTTGATATTGGGAGAGAATTGCATCACTACTTATTTAATATTACTCTATGTGCTTCACTTACATCTGTTAGAGTAATCACGAAGTAGAAACGGTATAACTCTTCGTTCTTCATAGTTGGCATATGAATTTACTGAATATCTTTGTTACTTTTAATGTGTTGGGACTAAAATGTGATGGTTGCATGTATGACATGATCAAAAATTTGCATAAACAACTTTGAGAATTTGCAACTTATAGGACTGGATACTTGACAATTGTTTTGAGATAATTTGATAGCTATTGATAGGCATTGTGATGAATGAACTTGTAACTAGAAGTGGTTGGTGTTTTAATGCTTGACTAAACTAATGCCATTATTTCACCTAATAAACTAAAAATTGGGAACTTGCGTAGAGACTGAGGTAGCTCAAAGTGTTGACGTGGTAGTTGAAAGTAAACCAACAACTTTGGTTTAGGCCGGGGCGGCGCGATGGTTAACTCCTACCAACCTTCCCCCTAGGAGTACTTGATTGCATGGTTCTGTGATAATGTCACAATGCTGTTGTGTAGTATTTTGATTTCTTATGACTAATGAAAGTTCAAAACTTTATGCACTTCCATTTCATCTTATAATTGCTAGCCTCTTCGGTATTGAGCATTTTCCACTCTCACGTTGAGACTTGGCGCATACTTCACTAGTACATCCAAATTCTCTGGGAGAAGTTTCTCTTGTTATCCTACACATAAGCCAAATATTTTCCACAAAATAACCATCCTACGTACCTATCATGGCATTTCCATAGCCATTCCAAGATATATTGCCATGCAACTACCATCATCACTACATGACTAGAGATGTGACCTTTATTGTCATTTGCTTTGCATCATCATATATAGCTAACTTCATATTGATATGGCACACCCATTGTACATCATTTTCATATGCTACACTAGATCATTGCACACCCTGACACATTGACAGAGGCATTCATATAGAGTTTCTGTATAATGTTCACTAGTTTGACATATGAGTATATTCAAAAGTGTATTGATCATTCATGTAAGGTGTTGCTCCTACCAAATAAAATAGAAAGAGAGAGAGAGAGCAAGAGAGAGATCAAATAAAAGATGCACCATGGAGGTGTCACATAAAAAAAGAGGATGAGAGAGGGAGCAACACCGTTGTCCTTTTTAGTATACAATAAAGTTTTTCAAATTAGCACTAGTACTGAGTAGTAAAATTATTTAAGTGCATCAAACTAGCATTGTTGCATTGTAAAGTAGAAAGTTTTCATGATCTTCATGTTTCATATATATACTAGTGGGGACTTTACGTTATAGAACTTGGCTTGTTTATTCCAATGATGATCTTCCTCAAATACCCTAGGTCTTCATGAACAAGCAAGTTGGATGCACCTCCCCCCCCCCCCCCCCCCAAATTAGTCCATTAGGAGAGCTTTCATACATTCATAGCTCTATGTGCATCCAATTGCATGGCATCCCTACTCCATGCATTAACATCAATTTTAAGGCCTTACCATTGCCTAATGATCAATTGCGCTGATGCACGACTACAATTATTTTTGACTTCTTCCAACCCCCATCATTATTCTATTTTTTCATATAAGTGTTAAGGTCTAGACTTGCAATCAGGTGTTGCATCAGTAAGTTGCTTGAATAATGCAGAAATATTATTCAATTATTGTACTTGGTCGACGTTCGGTTCGGTTATGATAAGATTGCCATTAAAGCATTGAGATGTCTTACAAAGGTCAAAGCTTAGTTCCTAGCATAATATTGACATTCTTTCTAAACCTTGGCAAAAGGAACGTTACTTAATGCATTGATTTATGAAAAGGTAATAGGGAATTTGTCTATGTGCTTTGATATGGTTTGAAAATTGTTAACTATAGACAATTGCCTTGTATCACTTATTCTATTTGTCCATCTTCATATAGAGAATTCCATCAATTAATCATGTTTATGTTAAGCTAGCATTAACATACAAAAATTATATTTTATCATATACATGCTCTAGGGCGAGCTGTTGAAAATATGCCCTAGAGGCAATAATATTTGAGTATTATTTATTTCTAGGTTTATAATTAATGTTTATACTCCATGCTATAACTGATATGGTTCTCGAACCTGCGATAATCAAGAGGTTCAGAGGAAAACTCATGAGCACACGTAGAGTTAAAAACGGTAAAACAAGATTCCTAGTCTTGTCTCTAGGACTAGCTCAAGTGTTGCATGACGGTTCTATTTTGCTGATCATGGGCATAGTTAAGTGTAACAATGATGCCGGCAACATTGAGGGCATAGTGTTGGAAGAATAGTCGTGTTGAATTGACCCAAGTTGTATGTTATACTAAGAGACGATATCATTACAAGTCTATAGTCCATAACAAGACCATGAGAATATTGTGTTACCCCATACTGGACGATGCACTTTGGGGTTGTCTAACGTCAATGGTAACAGGGTGATCATAATGGCAACTTACAAGTTCATCTGAAACGTATGATGAAGGACTAGATAGGTCGAGAGTGGGATTTTGCTCCTCCGGTGAAGGAGAGATATTCTTAGGGCCCTCTCGGTGTGGCGGTATCCATCATCGCCTGGTCAGACACATTGTGACTTGCTCACGGGGATACCGGAACGTGAGAACGAGAAAAGAGAACAAAAACGATAACGAGGAGACTGGTATAGTGAGCATGTGTTGGACTCATGGGGATACTGATATATCTCACCTCGGGTTTTCTAAAGTATCACAAAGCAAAAGTAATAGCGTACAGTAGCTATAGGTTCACTCGAATAACATTCGTGTGAGTATAGGGGTCAATATGGATGTCCACGGTTCCACTATTGATCATTGATCGAAAGGTTTTTCGGTCATGTCTATATCTCACCGAACCTGCAGGGTCACACGCTTGAAAACCTTTGATCTGTTGAGTAGTAGATGAGTTAGGAGCATAGGAGAATATCACAGAAATTGTTTCTAAAGAGAACCGAAAGAGTTTTAGAGAAACCGGAAACGTTTCGGAGAAAACCGGATAGGTGGAAAAAGTTACGAAGGATGTAATAATAATATATCAGGGATCCAGAGTTTACTGGCAGCACCCTCGAAATATTATAGGTGCCATGGGCTGCCTAGAATAGGCTTGGCCTATTAGGGGGCAGCCACATGGGCCTTAAGGCCCATGTAGGTGGCGCCCCCTTTCTAGCCTTGCCCTCCAAGTTAAGGGGGACGGCTAGGGTTTGGGGAGGGGCCCCACCTCCTTGGCCGCCGCCACAAGGGAGGGAGACCCCTCCTCCAAGTCGGCCTCCGCTCCCTCCACCTATATATATACCCTTGCCCCCCCCCATTTGAGAGAGAACTTCTCCCGTGGTCTCGGTTGCCCCTTCTCACCCTCTAGTCTCTCCACCATAGTTCTTCTTCCCGACGGGCTGCTCGTCCCTCCTCTTCTACTCCGGCAACGTCTAGCTCTGGACGGCGAAGCGTTGCCGGATCTCTGGTGTCATATGCGTGCAATTCACGGAGGGACCGTGCGTTCGATTCTTGTTCAAGGGAACTGTTCATGGGACGGTTCGAGGGATGGTTTGAGGGATTTCAACATGATCTTCACCAACTTTTCTTCCGCTGCAACTCAAAGTTGGTAACGATCAGATCTAACCTTGTATGTACTTCTTCATAGTGATCTTGGGTTCTTAATCCATAGGCCAATTTTTTTTGTTTTCTACTACGTTTCGCAACACGAGCATGGATTAAACTTGGTAATGGCAATACATCCTAAACATATGTATAATTTTTGTTATGTTTCATGCTATATTCATGTCATATAGGGATAGTTTTATCATTTTTGGGGGCTACATTTTAATAAAGTGAATAGTCCCAGTTGTTGTTTTTTAGTATTTTTGGTTTAACATAAAATGGTATTTTACAGACATATAAAAAATCATAAAAAATAAAACTGAAGTTTTCTTCGGAGAAGGGACAACATGGGGCAAATATGGGCTAGAGGGGCGGGCACCCAAGGCCCACATGCCCTGCTGATACGTGTCCAACGTATCTATAATTTTGGATTGTTCCATGCTATTATATTATCATTCTATTATATTTTTAGGGTGTTTATATACCAATTAATATTATTTTTGAGTACTAACCTATTGAACTAGTGCCCAGTGCCAGTTGCTATTTTCTGCATGTTTTTTGCTTTTCAGGTTTAACATACCAAACGAAGTCCAAATGCCACAAAACTTTAATATGATTTTTTCTGGACCAAAAGAAGACCTGGAAGCTTCGGGAGGAAACGAGAGTCTGCACGAGGGAGCCACAAGGCAACAGGGTGCGACAGGGGGCCAGGTCGCGCCCTGTTGGCTCGTGCCTCCCTCGGCCACCCTCTGGTGCCCCTCTCTGGCCTATAAATACTCAAATATTCCAAAAACCCTAGGGGAGCTCCTGAAACACTTTTTGTTGGAAATATGCCCTAGAGGCAATAATAAAGTAGTTATTATTATATTTCCTTGTTCATGATAATCGTTTATTATCCATGCTATAATTGTATTGATTGGAAACTCAAATACATGTGTGGGTACATAGACAAACAATGTGTCCTTAGTAAGCCTCTAGTTAACTAACTCGTTGATCAAAGATGGTAAAGGTTTCCTGGCCATGGACATGAGATGTCATTTGATAACGGGATCACATCATTAGGAGAATGATGTGATGGACAAGACCCAAACTATAAACATAGCATATGATCGTGTCAGTTTATTGCTATGGTTTTCTGCATGTCAAGTATCTGTTCCTATGACCATTAGATCATGCAACTCACTGACACCGGAGGAATGCCTTGTGTGTATCAAACGTCACAACGTAACTGGGTGACTATAAAGATGCTCTACAGGTATCTCCGAGGGTGTCTGTTGAGTTGGCATGGATCAAGACTGGGATTTGTTACTCCGTGTGACGGAGAGGTATCTCAGGGCCCACTCGGTAATACAACATCACTATAAGCCTTGCAAGCAATGTGACTAAGGTGTTAGCCACGGGATCTTGTATTACGGAACGAGTAAAGAGACTTGCCGGTAACGAGATTGAACTAGGTATAGGGATACCGACGATCGAATCTCGGGCAAGTAACATACCGAAGAACAAAGGGAACAGCATACGGGATTGACTGAATCCTTGACATAGAATTTCGACTGTTATAGATCTTCGTAGAATATGTAGGAACCAATATGGGCATCCAGGTCCCGCTATTGGTTATTGACCGTAGAGGTGTCTCGGTCATGTCTACATAGTTCTCGAACCCGCAGGGTCTACACACTTAACGTTTGGTGACTATTAGTATAGTTGACTTATTGTGTTGGTGACCGAAGGTTGTTCGGAGTCTCGGATAAGATCCCGGACATGACGAGGATCTCCGGAAGGGTCCGGAGGTAAAGATTGATATATGTGATAATAGTGTTTTGATCTCCGGAAGGGTTCCGGAATTCACCGGAAGGGGTTCCGGATGTTTACCGAAGTGTTCGGGTGCAGCAACACTTTATATGAGCCAAAGGGATGAAACCCACGAGGTATTGGAAAGTGCAAAAGGAAGTTTTGCTGCTGCCTTAAGCGGTACTACCGCTGGTAAGGCAGTACTACCGCGCAAGCGGTACTACCGCTTGGGTGAAGCGGTACTACCGCTCAAGCGGTACTACCGCTCACGAGCGGTACTACCGCTTGTGCGCGGTGTTGCAGGGATCCGAGTTGGACTCTTTCCTTGCGGGCCAAACTGACCTTGTGCGGGCAAAACCGACCTTGTAGAGGTTTTCTCTCCAAGTTTAGACCCCGGGACTCAACATATAAATAGAGGGGCAGGGCTAGCACACGGGACACATCAGGATTTCCCAAGCCGTGTGCCGGCAACCCTAGCCCTCTAGTTCCTCCGTCATAATCTCCATAGTGCTTGGCGAAGCCCTGCAGAGATTGTTCCTCACCACCATCACCACGCCGTCGTGCTGCTGGAACTCATCTACTACTTCACCATCGCTCGCTGGATCGAGGAGGTGAAGGCGTCATCAAGCCGTACGTGTGTTGAACGCAGAGGTGTCGTCCGTTCGGCACTAGTTCGTGATCGGATCGAGGGACGACTTGCGATTTGGATCGCGGAGACGTTCGACTACATCAACCGCGTTTCTTAACGCTTCCGCTTAGCGATCTACAAGGGTATGTATATACAATCTCCCTCTCGTAGATGCTCATCACCATGGATAGGTCTTGCGTGTGCGTAGGAAATTTTTTGTTTCCCATGCAACGTTCCCCAACAGTGGCATCTGAGCTAGGTCTATGCGTAGATGAGATGTCGAGTAGAACACAAAGGAGTTGTGGGCGTGGGTGTATACATATTGCTTGCCGTTACTAGTTGATACTTGATTCGGCGGTATTGTGAGATGAAGCGGCCTGGACCGACATTACGCGTACGCTTACGCGAGACTGGTTTCACCGTTGCGTGCACTTGTTGCATAAAGGTGACTGGCGGGTGTCTGTCTCTCTCACTTTAGTTGAATCGGTTCAATGAAGAGGGTTCTTTTATAAGATCAAAAAGCAATCACTACACCACGTTGTGGTTTTGCGTAGGTAAGAATCGTTCTTGCTAGATACCCGTAGCAGCCACGTAAAACTTGCAACAACAATTAGAGGACGTCTAACTTGTTTTTGCAGGGTATGTTGTGATGTGATATGGTCAATTACATGATGAGATATATGTGATGTATGAGATGATCATGTGTTGTATAGAATATCACGACTTGCATGTCGATGAGTACGGCAACTGGTAGGAGCCATAGAGTTGTCCTTAATTATTTTCACCGTTTTGCTTTACTTTATCGCTATGAGTTAGCAATAGTCGTGGAAGCAACAGTCGGTGCGACAACCTCATGGCGACACGTTGATGGAGATCAAGATGATGGAGATCATGGTGTCATGCCGGTGACGATGGAGATCATGCCGGTGCTTTGAAGATGGAGATCAAAAGCACAAGTTCATGGCCATATCATGTCACTTATGATTTGCATGTGATGTTAATCCTTTTATGCATCTTATTTTGCTTAGGACGACGGTAGCATTATAAGGTGATCCCTCACTTAAATTTCAAGATAAAATTGTGTTCTCCCCGAGTGTGCACCGTTGCGAAAGTTCGTCGTTTCGAGACACCACGTGATGATCGGGTGTGATAGACTCTACGTTCGCATACAACGGGTGCAAGCCAGTGTTGCACGTGCGGAACACTTGGGTTAAACTTGACGAGCCTAGCATGTACATACATGGCCTCAGAACACAAGAGACCGAAAGGTCGAACATTAGTCATATAGTAGATATGATCAACATGGAGATGTTCACCATTGAAACCACCTCAACTCACGTGATGATCGGACTTGAGTTGGTTGATTTGGATCATGTGACACTCGAATGACCGGAGGGATGTCAATTTGAGTGGGAGTTTTTAAGTAATATGATTAACTAAACTCATTATCTTGAACAATAGTCTAAGTTGTCTTTGCTATATTTATGTTGTAGATCATGGCTCGCGCAGTAGCACCACTGAATTTTAATGCGTTCCTAGAGAAAGCTAAGTTGAAAGATGATGGAAGTAACTTTGTGGATTGGGCCCGTAATCTAAGGATTATCCTTACGGCTTCCCAGAAGGCTTATGTCCTTGATGCACCGCTTGGTGATCCACCCGCTCCAGTTGAGTCTCCAGACGTTGTGAACGCCTGGCAGGCTCGTTCTGATGATTACTCGATAGTTCAATGTGCAATGTTGTATGGCTTAGAACCAGGACTTCAAAGACGTTTTGAACGTCATGGAGCATATGATATGTTCCAGGAGTTGAAGTTTATCTTTCAGAAGAATGCCCGGATCGAGAGGTATGAGACCTCCGATAAGTTCTATGCTTGCAAGATGGAGGAGAACGGGTCTGTCAGTGATCACATACTCAGAATGTCTGGGTACTCCACCCGTCTGGCGGAATTGGGGATGCCCCTTCCGCCAGAGGCTATCACTGACAGAGTTCTTCAATCCTTGCCACCTAGCTACAAGAGCTTCGTGTTGAACTATAACATGCACGGGATGAACAAGTCAGTCGCCGAGCTGTTTGCGATGTTGAAAGTCGCTGAGTCTGAGATTCAGAAGGAGCATCAAGTGTTGATGGTCAATGAAACCACTAGTTTCAAGAAGAATGGCAAGGGTAAGAAGGTTAACTCCAAGAAGAGTGGCAAAGCAGTTGCCCTTCCCGTGAAGAAACCCAAGGCTGGACCCAAGCCAGAAACTGAGTGCTTTCATTGCAAGGGAACTGGTCACTGGAAGCGGAACTGCCCCAAGTATTTGGCTGACAAGAAGGCGGCCAACAACAAACAAGGTATATATGATATACATGTTATTGATGTGTACCTTACCAACTCTCGTTGTAGTGCCTGGGTATTTGATACCGGTGCGGTTGCTCATATTTGCAACTCAAAACAGGAACTGCGGAATAGACGGAGGCTGGCAAAGGACGAAGTGACGATGCGCGTGGGAAATGGTTCCAAGGTTGATGTGATCGCCGTCGGCACGCTCGCTCTTCGATTACCATCGGGATTAGTGATGAACCTGAATAATTGTTATTTAGTGCCTGCGTTAAGCATGAACATTATATCTGGATCTTGTTTATTGCGAGACGGTTACTCATTTAAATCTGAGAATAATGGTTGTTCTATTTATATGAGTAATATCTTTTATGGTCATGCACCCAATGTGAGGGGTTTATTCTTATTGAATCTCGATAGTGATGATACACATGTTCATAACATTGATGCCAAAAGATGTAGAATTGATAATGATAATACCACTTTCTTGTGGCACTGCCGTTTAGGTCATATTGGCGTAAAACGCATGAAGAAGCTCCATGCTGATGGACTTTTGGAGTCACTTGATTTTGAATCACTTGACACATGTGAGCCATGCCTCATGGGCAAGATGACTAAGACGCCGTTCTCTGGATCAATGGAACGGGCAGGTGACTTGTTGGAAATCATACATACTGATGTGTGTGGTCCGATGAGCATTGAGGCGCGCGGTGGTTATCGTTACTTTCTCACCTTCACTAATGACTTAAGTAGATATGGGTATATTTACTTAATGAAACACAAGTCTGAAACGTTTGAAAAGTTCAAGCAATTTCAGAGTGAAGTTGAGAATCATCATAACAAGAAGATTAAATTCCTATGATCTGATCGAGGAGGAGAATATCTGAGTTATGAGTTTGGCAGTCACTTAAGACAGTGTGGAATTGTTTCACAATTGACACCGCCTGGAACACCACAGAGTAATGGTGTGTCCGAACGTCGTAATCGAACCTTATTGGATATGGTGCGATCTATGATGTCTCTTGCCGATTTGCCACTATCGTTTTGGGGTTATGCATTAGAGACAGCTGCATTCACTTTAAATAGGGCACCATCGAAATCCGTTGAGACGACGCCATATGAATTGTGGTTTGGCAAGAAGCCACATATATCGTTTCTTAAAGTTTGGGGATGTGATGCTTATGTCAAAAAGCTTCAGCCTGAAAAGCTGGAACCCAAAGCGGAGAAATGCGTCTTCATAGGATACCCAAAAGAGACTGTTGGGTATACCTTCTATCTCTGATCCGAAGGCAAAGTGTTTGTCGCTAAAAACGGAACATTTCTTGAGAAAGAGTTTCTCTCGAAAGAATTGAGTGGGAGGAAGATAGAACTTGATGAGGTTATTGAACATTTACTTCAACCAGAGAATAGCGCAGCGCAGAAAGATGTTTCTGTAGAGCCTACATCAGTTGAAGAGGAAGTTAATGATGATGATAATGAAGCTTCGGATCAAGTTGCTATCGAACCTCGTAGGTCGACAAGGACGCGTACTGATCCTGAGTGGTACGGCAACCCTGTCTTAGAGGTCATGTTGTTGGACAACGATGAACCTACGAGCTATGGAGAAGCGATGGTGGGCCCGGATTCCGAGAAGTGGTTAGAGGCCATGAAATCCGAGATGGGATCCATGTATGAAAACAAAGTGTGGACTTTGGAAGTATTACCTAAAGGGCGTAAGGCCATTCAGAACAAATGGATCTTTAAGAGGAAGACGGACGCGGACGGTAATGTCATCGTCTATAAAGCTCGACTTGTGGCAAAAGGTTTTTCACAAGTTCAAGGAGTTGACTACGATGAGACCTTCTCACCCGTAGCGATGCTTAAGTCTGTCAGAATCATGTTAGCAATAGCTGCCTTTTTCGATTATGAAATTTGACAGATGGATGTCAAAACAGCGTTCCTTAACGGTTTCCTTAAGGAAGAGTTGTATATGATGCAACCAGAAGGTTTTGTCGATCCAGAGAATGCTGACAAAGTTTGCAAACTCCAGCGATCCATTTATGGACTGGTGCAAGCATCTCGGAGTTGGAATCTTCGCTTTGATGAGGTGATCAAAGCGTTCGGGTTTATACAAGTTTACGGAGAAACTTGTATTTACAAGAAAGTGAGTGGGAGCTCTATAGCGTTTCTAATATTATATGTGGATGACATATTGCTGATTGGAAACAATATAGAAATGTTGGAAAGCGTGAAGGAATATTTGAATAAGAGTTTTTCAATGACGGACCTAGGAGAAGCTGCTATCATATTAGGCATCAAGATCTATAGAGATAGATCAAGACGTTTAATAGGACTTTCACAAAGCACATACCTTGATAAGATTTTGAAGAAGTTCAAAATGGATCAGTCCAAGAAGGGGTTCTTGCCTGTTTTGCAAGGTGTGAAGTTGAGTAAGACTCATTGCCCAGTGACTACAGAAGATAGAGAAAAGATGAGTGTCGTCCCCTATGCTTCAGCCATAGGCTCTATCATGTATGCAATGCTGTGCACAAGACCCGATGTCAGCCTTGCCATAAGTATGGCCGGAAGGTTTCAAAGTGATCCAGGAATGGAACACTGGACGGCGGTCAAGAATATCCTGAAGTACCTGAAAAGGACTAAGGACATGTTTCTTGTTTATGGAGGTGATCAAGAGCTCGTCGTAAAGGGTTACGTCGATGCAACCTTTGACACTGATCCGGATTACTCTAAGTCGCAAACCGGATACGTATTTATTCTCAATGGAGGTGCGGTTAGCTGGTGCAGTTCCAAGCAAAGCGTGGTAGCTGATTCTACATGCGAAGCGGAGTACATCGCTGCCTCGGAGGCGGCGAAGGAAGGTGTCTGGATGAAGGAGTTCATGACAGATCTTGGAGTAGTGCCTAGTGCACTGAACCCAATGACTCTGTTCTGTGACAACACTGGTGCCATTGCTCTAGCCAAGGAACCCAGGTTTCACAAGAGGACCAGACACATAAAGCGACGTTTCAATTCCATCCGCGATTACATCAAGGAGGACGACATAAATATTTGCAAAGTGCACACGGATCTGAATGTTGCTGATCCACTGACTAAACCTCTTCCAAGGGCTAAACATGATCAACACCAGAACTGTATGGGTGTTAGATTCATTACAATGTAAATCACATAGTGATGTGAGCTAGATTATTGACTCTAGTGCAAGTGGGAGACTGTTGGAAATATGCCCTAGAGGCAATAATAAAGTAGTTATTATTATATTTCCTTGTTCATGATAATCGTTTATTATCCATGCTATAATTGTATTGATTGGAAACTCAAATACATGTGTGGGTACATAGACAAACAATGTGTCCTTAGTAAGCCTCTAGTTAACTAACTCGTTGATCAAAGATGGTAAAGGTTTCCTGGCCATGGACATGAGATGTCATTTGATAATGGGATCACATCATTAGGAGAATGATGTGATGGACAAGACCCAAACTATAAACATAGCATATGATCGTGTCAGTTTATTGCTATGGTTTTCTGCATGTCAAGTATCTGTTCCTATGACCATGAGATCATGCAACTCACTGACACCGGAGGAATGCCTTGTGTGTATCAAACGTCACAACGTAACTGGGTGACTATAAAGATGCTCTACAGGTATCTCCGAGGGTGTCTGTTGAGTTGGCATGGATCAAGACTGGGATTTGTTACTCCGTGTGACGGAGAGGTATCTCAGGGCCCACTCGGTAATACAACATCACTATAAGCCTTGCAAGCATGTGACTAAGGTGTTAGCCACGGGATCTTGTATTACGGAACGAGTAAAGAGACTTGCCGGTAACGAGATTGAACTAGGTATAGGGATACCGACGATCGAATCTCGGGCAAGTAACATACCGAAGAACAAAGGGAACAGCATACGGGATTGACTGAATCCTTGACATAGAGGTTCGACCGATATAGATCTTCGTAGAATATGTAGGAACCAATATGGGCATCCAGGTCCCGCTATTGGTTATTGACCGTAGAGGTGTCTCGGTCATGTCTACATAGTTCTCGAACCCGCAGGGTCTACACACTTAACGTTTGGTGCGGTTAGTATAGTTGAGTTATTGTGTTGGTGACCGAAGGTTGTTCGGAGTCTCGGATAAGATCCCGGACATGACGAGGATCTCCGGAAGGGTCCGGAGGTAAAGATTGATATATGTGATAATAGTGTTTTGATCTCCGGAAGGGTTCCGGAATTCACCGGAAGGGGTTCCGGATGTTTACCGAAGCGTTCGGGTGCAGCAACACTTTATATGAGCCAAAGGGATGAAACCCACGAGGTATTGGAAAGTGCAAAAGGAAGTTTTGCTGCTGCCTTAAGCGGTACTACCGCTGGTAAGGCAGTACTACCGCGCAAGCGGTACTACCGCTTGGGTGAAGCGGTACTACCGCTCAAGCAGTACTACCGCTTGTGCGCGGTGCTGCAGGGATCCGAGTTGCACTCTTTCCTTGCGGGCCAAACCGACCTTGTGCGGGCAAAACCGACCTTGTAGAGGTTTCCTCTCCAAGTTTAGACCCCGGGACTCAACATATAAATAGAGGGGCAGGGCTAGCACACGGGACACATCAGGATTTCCCAAGCCGTGTGCCGGCAACCCTAGCCCTCTAGTTCCTCCATCATAATCTCCGTAGTGCTTGGCGAAGCCCTGCAGAGATTGTTCCTCACCACCATCACCACGCCGTCGTGCTGCTGGAACTCATCTACTACTTCACCATCGCTTGCTGGATCGAGGAGGTGAAGGCGTCATCAAGCCGTACGTGTGTTGAACACGGAGGTGCCGTCCGTTCGGCACTAGTTCGTGATCGGATCGAGGGACGACTTGCGATTTGGATCGCGGAGACATTCGACTACATCAACCGTGTTTCTTAACGCTTCCGCTTAGCGATCTACAAGGGTATGTAGATACAATCTCCCTCTCGTAGATGCTCATCGCCATGGATAGGTCTTGCGTGTGCGTAGGAATTTTTTTTTTCCCATGCAACGTTCCCCAACACTTTTCCCGCCGCCGCAAGTCTCTGTTCCGCCGCGTGCCCATCTGGCGACCTTTTCCGGCAATCTGCCGGAGGGGGAATCGATCACGGAGGGGCTCTACATCACCCTTGCTGCCTCCATGATGAGTTGTGAGTAGTTCACCACAGACCTACGGGTCCGTAGTTAGTACCTAGATGGCTATCTCTCTCTCTCTTGATCTTCAATACAATGATCATCTCATCTTCGCTTTGATCTATCCGATGTAATCCTTTTGTGCGGTGTGTTTGTTGGGATCTGATGAATTGTGGGTTTATGTTCAGATTATTCATGAAAAGTATTTGAGTCACCTCCGATTATTATGATTCTTATTTGCATGAACAGTATAGCTTCGTAAATCTCTCCGATCTATTGAAATAGTTTGGCCAACTAGATTGATATTTCTTTAGTGAGAGGGGTGCGTTGTAGTGGGTTCAATCTGGCGGTGCTCTATATCCCAGTGACAGAAAGGGACAAGACACGTCTTTGTATTGTTGCCACTAAGGATAAAATGATGGGATTAGTTCATATTAATTGAATTCTCTTTGTCTACATCATGTCATCGTTCTCCAAGCATTACTCTGTTTTACTTAATACTCTAGATGCATGCTGGATAGCGGTCGATGAGTGGAGTAATAGTAATAGATGCAGGCAGGAGTCGGCCTATTTGCTTATGGATGTGATGCCTATATATACATGATCATTGCTGTGAATAAAAATTGCATAACTATCCATTCTTCTATCAATTGCCCAACAGTAATTTGTTTACCGACCGTATGCCTACTACATGAGAGATGCCATTAGGGAAAACTACGGCCCCCGGGTCTATCCACTTATAAGTTTACAAACGCTTTCAATACCTTGCTGCAATTTATTTACTTTTATTTTATTTCGTAATTTACAATTATCTACTATCATCTACACATCTCATTTACTTGCAAATAACGAGATCAAGGGGATTGACAACCCTCTTGCCGCGTTGGGTGCAAGTGTGTGCTCTTTTGTGTGCAGCCGCTGAAGACGGCTGATGACCGATATTACTATTGGTTCAATAAACCTTGGTTCTTAACTGAGGGAAATACTTACCCGCATTGTGCTGCATCACCCGTTGCTCTTCACGGAAAACGCAACGCAGATCACAAGCATCAGGAAGGATTTCTGGCGCCGTTGCCGGGGAATATCATCATCAATTATCAAGTAACTTCACAGAAATTATCATTCACTTGTTCTTCTTTTTATTTGCTGTTATATTTAGTTTGCATTATAAAAATCAAAAATACAAAAATATTTATCTTTGCTTGTTTACTTTGTCGCTTGCTAGTTTACTTGTCCTGCTTGATACTTTGCTTGCTTGGTCGCCATGTCTCAATATACTACTAAGTTATGTGACTTCTCAAATACTAATAACAATAATTTTATTAGTACTTCTATACCACCCGCCAGTAGTGCGGAGGCTTTTGATATTAATGCTGCATTGCTGAATCTTATGATGAAATATCAATTTTCGGGAAGTCCTAATGAGGAGTCCTAATGAGGATCCCGCTGCTCATCTTAACACTTTTCTTGAACTTTGTGATATGCAAAACAAAAAGGACATGGATAATGATATTATGAAATTAAAATTATTTCCTTTTTCACTAAGAGATAAAGCTAAGGCTTGGTTTTCATATTTACCACGTAATAGTATTGGAACATGGGATAAGTGTAAGGATGCTTTTATTGCCAAGTACTTTCCTCCTGCTAAGATCATCTCCCTTAGAAATCAAATAATGAATTTTAAACAACATGAGAAAGAACATGTTGCACAAGCTTGGGAGAGGATGAAATTGATGATTAGAAATTGCCCTACTCATGGTTCAAACTTGTGGATGATTATCCAAAATTTATATGCTGGACTGAACTTTGTGTCTAGAAATCTTCTAGATTCTGCTGCAGGTGGTACCTTTATGGATGTGAACTTAGGAGAGGACACCAAACTTCTGGACAACATCATGACAAACTACTCTCAATGGCATACCAAAAGAGCTCCAACTGGTAAGAAGGTAAATTATGTTGAGGAAATCGCTACTTTGAGTGACAAAGTGGATGCTCTTATGAATATGATTGCTAGTAAAAATACTCATGTTGATCCAAATGATATGCCCTTGTCTACCTTGATTGAGCAAAATGATGATGCTATTGATGTGAACTTTATCTCGCGAAACAATTTCAACAATAATGCTTATAGAGTAAATTTCAATGCTAGGCCGTATCCCGGTAATTTCTCTAATAATTATGGAAACTCTTATGGAAATTCCTATGGAAATTCTTCTACAAATGCTAATAGGATTCCCTCTGATCTTGAGAACACAATTAAAGAACTTATTAGTTCTCAAAAAAAAATTAATACTATGGTAGAAGAAAAGTTGCATACGATTGATGCTTTGGCTAAAACATGGATAGAATTGCTCTTGATGTAGAAACTCTTAAAAGTAAAGCTTTGCCACCCAAGCATGATTTTAATGAGACTATTAAATCTATCCAAATATCTATTAATTAAAGTAAGGAGAGGACCGCTAAGTTGAAAGCTAAGCGGGAATTCTTAGAAAAAGCTCTTACACCCGGTTTTTACCGGAATCATGATGAAGATCTTAAAATGCTTGGCACTTTTCCTATTAAATCTTTGTTTACTTCTCTGAAATTAAATGATAAAGGGACTGGAGTTGAGTCAACTATAGCTAGAGAGAGTCCCGTTTACTTGGAGGGTGATGATTCTAATGTTAAAATTGAAAAAGGTGGGTTTGGAGAGATTAAAACTTTGACTAGTGATGTGCCCACTATCTTGGATTACAAGGATTTTAACTATGAGAGCTTCTCTTTAGTAGAATGTATTTCCTTGTTGCAATCCATTATTAGCTCACCCAATGCTTATGAACAAAATAAAGCTTTTACTAAACATATAGTAGAAGCTATGATAAAAGCTTATGATGAGAAACTTGAGCTAGAAGTTTCTATTCCTAGAAAATTGCATGATGAATGAGAACCTATTATTAAAATAAAGCTTAAATAATATGAATGCAATGCTTTGTGTGACCTTGGTGCTAGTGTTTCAACTATACCTAAATCTCTTTGTGATGTGCTTGGTCTCACGAATATTCAAGATTTACCTAAACTTGCATCTTGCGGATTCTACCATCAAGAAACCTTTAGGTAGAATAAATGATGTTCTTATCCTTGCTGATAGGAATTATGTGCCTGTAGATTTCATTGTGCTTGATATTGAATGCAATCCTACTTGTCCAATAATACTTGTAAGACCCTTTCTACGAACTATAGGTGCAATAATTGATATGAAAGAGGGAAACATACGATTCCAATTCCCATTAAAGAAAGGGATGGAACACTTCCCTAGAAAGAGAATCAAACCACCTTATGAATCTATCATGAGGGCAACTTATGGGTGGAGCGTCAAAGATGACAACACTTGATCATACGCGTTATGCCTAGCTAGGGGCGTAAAACAATAGCGCTAGTTGGGAGGCAACCCAATAGTTATCTTATTTTTAATGTTCTACTTTCTGTTTGTGTGTCATAACATGATTGTTGCCTCTATAATTATCGTGTTTTTATGTTTTAATTAGTGTTTGTGCCAAGTAAAGCCTTTGGGATAATTTGCATGATGAGTATACTTGATGCTGTGCAAAAACAGAAACGTTTGCTTCCAGTGCAGAATTTTTAGTTCTCTGCTGTAGCGTGGTAAATTACTGAAATTTTTACAAAGTATTTTTATACAGATTCCCCAGGTTTTCCTATTTTTTCAGAATTTTTATAGGTACATAAGTATAGTTTCCAACCAGATATTTACAGACTGTTCTGTTTTAGACAGATTCTGTTTTTGCTTGCATGTTTTGCTTGTTTTGATGATGCCATGGAGTATATTGGGCGGTATAAGTCATGGAGAAGTTAGAATACAGTACCTTATATAATAATAAAATATGAATCAATTTATAACAGTATCTAAAGTATTTGATATGCTTATTATACTAACGGATCTCACGAGTTTTCTGTTGAGTTTTGTGTGCTAAAGTTTTCAAGTTTTGGGTGTTATCACGATGGACGAAGGAATAAGGAGCGGCAAGAGCCTAAGCTTGGGATGCCCAAGGCTCCCCAAGGTAATATTCTAGGAATACTCAAGTGTCTAAGCTTGGGGATGCCCCGGAAGGCATCCCCTCTTTCGTCTCAATCCATCGGTATGTTACTTGGAGCTATATTTTTATTCATCACATGATATGAGTTTTGCTTGGAGCATCATTTGCTTTAGTTTGCTTTTGTTTTAGATTCCCACAATCATTGTTTGCTGCACACACCCACTTGAGAGAGACACACTATCATCATAATTTATTAGAATACTCTATGTGCTTCACTTATATCTTTCGAGCTTGACAGTTGCTCTAGTACTTCACTTATATCTTTTAGAGCACGGTGGCATATAGATTTTATAGAAATAATTGCACTCTCGTTCTTCACTTATATTTGTTTGAGAGTTAATCAATAGCGACGGTAATTTGCATGGGTCATAAGACTAGTCCAAAAATAATAGGTATTCAATGAGTGCATAATCAAAACCACATGTAGCACATAAAAGAGAAATCATGGTTAATGATATTAATGTGGTAATGTGAAAATCATGAGTGCATGATCATTGGTTAATAAAGGTATCGTGAATTAGAGGTTGTTAACTTGCTGTTCATCCAAATATTTTTATGGCATGGTGATGATGTGTGAGCATACTTATTTCTCTTGTTGAAATCCTAGTGCTGTTTAGGTCGGGGGCGCGCGATGGTTAATTCCTACCAACCTCCTCCCTAGGGGCATGTGAGTAGTGCTTTGCTTTGAGAGAGCTAATATAATCTTGCAATAAGTATGTGAGTTCGTTATGACTAATGTGAATCCATGGATATACGCACTCTCACCTTCACATATTTGCTAGGCTCTTTGGTACCGTGCATTGCCCATTCTCACCTCGAGGATCGGTGCAACTTTCGCAGGTGCATCCAAAACCCGTGACATGATACGCTCTGTTGCACATAAGCCTCATTATATCTTCCTCAAAACAGCCGCCATACCTAACTATTATGGCATTTCCATAGCCATTCCGAGATATATTGCCATGCAACTTCCACCGTCACATCATATGACTTGTACTTCCATTGTCATATTGCTTTACATGATCATAAAAGCTGACATAGTATTTGTGGCAAAGCCACCGTTCATCATTTCTTATACATGTTACGATTGAACATTGCACATTCTGGTACACTGCCAGAGGCAATCGTATAGAGTCATACAGTTTTTCATGTTGAGTGTTAAGTAAATAAAAGTGTGATGATCATCATTAGTAGGGCACTGTCTCAGTGAGGAAAGGATGATGGAGACAATGATTCCCCCACAAGTCGGGATGAGACTCCGGACGAAAAAAAAAAGAAAAAGAAAGAAAAAAAAGAGAAAATGAAAAATAAAAAGAAAAAGAAAGAAAAAAAGGAAAAATAAAGAAAAAGAAAAAATAAATAAATGAGAGAAAAGAGAGAATGGACAATGCTACTACCTCTTATTCCACACTTGTGCCTCAAAGTGGCACCATGTTCTTCATATAGAGAGTTTCTTGTTTATCACTTCCATATGCTAGTGGGAATTTTTCATTATAAAACTTGGCTTGTATATTTCAATGACGGGCTTCCTCAAATGCCCAAGGTCTTCATGAGCAAGCAAGTTGGATGCACACCCACTTAGCTTCTGTTGAGCTTTCATACACTTATAGTTCTAGTGCATCCGTTGCATGGCAATCCCTACTCCTCGCATTGATATCTATTGATGGGCATCTCCATAGCCCGTTGATACGTCTAGTTGATGCAAGACTTTCTTCTCCACTTTTCACCCCTTTGAAACCTACCACCATATTCTATTCCACCTTTATGCTATGTCCATGGTTCACGCTCATATATTGCGCGAGTAATAAAAAGTTGAAGCGAGTTAAAAAGTACGATCCAATTGCCTGACTTGACACCGTGGTGCTTGACATTTGTATTTATGTGGTGAAGATGGAGCCATGCTATTCTAATATGATAAAATGAATAGGGGGTGAACATTCTTTTTGTATCGTATACTTTGAAACTTGATTATTATGTTTCTTATGTTTATAAATATTACTATGTTGATGTTTATTAATTCATCGTTTCTCAATGAACAAACCTGCAATAGATTACATGTTGGGTAGCATGTCACATCAAAAATTCTTATTTTTATCATATACCTACTCGAGGACGAGCAGGAATTAAGCTTGGGGATGCTGATACGTCTCCAACGTATCTATAATTTTGATTGTTCCATGCTATTATATTATCATTCTAGAATACTTTTAGGGTGTTTATATAACAATTAATATTATTTTTGAGTACTAACCTATTGACCTAGTGCTCAGTGCCAGTTGTTGTTTTCTGCATTTTTTTGCTTTTCAGGTTTACTATACCAAACGAAGTCCAACTGCCACGAAACTTTAATATGATTTTTTCTGCATCAAAAGAAGACCTGGAAGCTTCGGGAGGAGACGAGAGACTACACGAGGGAGCCACGAGGCAACAGGGCACGCCAGGGGGCCAGGCCGCGCCCTGTTGGCTCGTGCCTCCCTCGTCCGCCCTCTGGTGCCCCTCTCTGGCCTATAAATTATCAAATATTCCAGAAACCCTAGGGGAGCTCCCGAAACACTTTTTCCGCCGCCGCAAGTCTCTGTTCCGCCGCGTGCCCATCTGGCGACCTTTTTCGGCGATCTGCCGGAGGGGGAATCGATCACGGAGGGGCTCTACATCACCCTTGCTGCCTCCATGATGAGTTGTGAGTAGTTCACCACAGAGCTACGGTTCCGTAGTTAATTAGTACCTAGATGGCTCTCTCTCTCTCTCTCTCTCTCTCTCTCTCTCTCTCTCTCTCTCTCTCTCTTGATCTTCAATACAATGATCATCGCATCTTCGCTTCGATCTATCTGATGTAATTCTTTTGTGCGGTGTGTTTGTTGGGATCCGATGAACTGTGGGTTTATGTTCAAATTATTCATGAAAAATATTTGAGTCACCTCTGATTATTATGATTCTTATTTGCATGATCATTATATCTTCGTAGATCTCTCCGATCTATTGAAATAGTTTGGCCAACTAGATTGATATTTCTTCAGTGAGAGGGGTGCGTTGTAGTGGGTTCAATCTGGTGGTGCTCTATATCCCAGTGACAGAAAGGGACAAGACACGTCTTTGTATTGTTGCCACTAAGGATAAAACTATGGGGTTAGTTCATATTAATTGAATTCTCTTTGTCTACATTATGTCATCGTTCTCCAAGCATTACTCTGTTTTACTTAATACTCTAGATGCATGGTGGATACCGGTCGATGAGTGGAGTAATAGTAATAGGTGCAGGCAGGAGTCGGCCTATTTGCTTATGGACGTGATGCCTATATATACATGATCATTGCCGTGAATAAAGATTGCATAACTATCTGCTCTTCTATCAATTTCCCAATAGTAATTTGTTTACCCACCGTATGCCTACTACATGAGAGATACCATTAGGTAAAACTACGGCCCCCGGGTCTATCCACTTATAAGTTTACAAACGCTTTTAATACCTTGCTGCAATTTATTTACTTTTATTTTATTTCACAATTTAAAATTATCTACTATCATCTACACATCTCATTTACTTGCAAATAACGAGATCAAGGGGATTGACAACCCTCTTGCTGCGTTGGGTGCAAGTGTGTGCTATTTTGTGTTCAGCCGCTGAAGACGGTTGATGACCGATATTCCTATTGGTTCGATAAACCTTGGTTCTTAACTGAGGGAAATACGTAACCGCATTGTGCTGCATCATCCGTTCCTCTTCACGAAAAACCCAACGCAGATCACAAGCATCACCTGCCCAGGCGCCCTAGGCCTAGGGCGCATGTAGGGGGCCCTTGGCCACCGCCTTCGCTATTTCTTTGTCCCACTGGCTTTATATAGCCCCGAAAACCTTCGTCATATTTATCGAAGAATTATCTGTCGCTGCCTCGACACGATCCGAGGCGATCCAATCTGGGGTCCTTTTCTTGTACTCCCGGAGGGGGAAATCATCACCAACGTCTTCTTCCTTGACGTTGCTGCTCCAATGGTGATGTGTGAGTAGTCCACTCTTGGACTATGGGTTCATAAGAGTAACTATGTGGCATCTTCTCTTCCCCGTTCCTCAATACAAAGATCACATGAGCTGCCGAACATGATTGTGATCCATCCGATGCAATCTCCGGTATGTGTGTTGCAGCGTGATGAATTGTCACTTTATGATCAGATTATATATGGATTTGATTTGGTTTTATTTTGGGTTTTGTTTGCATGATGTATAGATGTATGTGCTCTCCAATCTATTAGTTTAGTCACTGGCCATGTTTAGATGAATGATTTGCGAGAGGGAGTTGTGTACATTAGATCGAGTTGATCTCTTTGAGTGATTAGTTTATGTGACAGTCAAGAATACAAAGCTAATTGTTGTATCCTCACCACTAAGGATAAAAAGATAACTATCTCACGCCCATCGCTAGATGAAGGTGTAGGGAAATACGGTTATCAACATTATATCAATTGGCTTAATGCAATACTTTTTTTTATAACTTAATACTCGGGATGTATGTTGGATAGCGGTCTTTGGGTGGAGTATTAGTTGTAGATGCATGCTGGATAGCGGTCTATAGATATAAGGACGTAATGCCTATATGTAATCATGACATGTATGATGCAGCATGAAAACTACACTTTAATTGATACACAACTGTGATTTGTTTACTATACCAATATTATTTGGAGAGATATCTCTAGTGAAATTATGAACCCGGGTCCAATTTTCCTCATTGATACAAGCTTTCTTTTACTTTTATTTGCACTTTTATATTCCGCAATTTATTATTTCTCGCATACAAAAGCAATTCCAAACACTCGAGACATTAATCTCTTGTGTAACTAGCAAAGCTAGTGAGATTGACAACCACACTAGAACCTGCTGGGGACACAAGTCAAGTTTCTTAGTTGAGCGCAGGGATGATCATTAGCTTGTGAGTGGTGATTCACGGATTGATAACATTGGTTCCTTAACTGAGGGGAAAGCCTACTACTGACTACAAACCATTACACTTTGTGGCCCAACAATAGTTTTTACATGTAGCAGAAGGCACTAGACAAGACACAAGAAAACTACTAAGTTGTAAAATCTATGCAGCGCCATAGGGCGCAAATGTATGTGGTCATCCACACTGTCATGCTGGAGGTAGCTTACTCGAAGTCAATGATATGTGGGTGTGGTCAACTGGCCCGCTACTCATGGCTAGAACTGGAGCCATTGTCGACCTTCTGGTGGTCCGTTCCACCTCCGGGTGAGGTGGCTCAGAATACTTGGGCTTGCCGCAGGGCGGCCTCGACTCGTCTCTTGGCTAAGAATGGGGAGTTGACTCGTCCTGGTCATTGGACTCAATGTTGTCAATGTACTCACTGGCCGAGCGAGCCCCCAAGTCAAGCTCTGCCTGTGGCACTTAACGGCGTGCTCCATCGATCCGGGGACTTTGATAATACCCTTAGGCCCGGGCACCATCATCTTAATGTAAGTTTAGTTTGGTATGGCCATGAATTGAGCAATTTGTGGCCGGCCTAAGAGGGCGTTGTAGGCCATCTTGAAATCAACCACCTCAAAGGTGCAAAGCTCCCTTCTGAAGTTGTCCCCCCTGCCCGAAGATCATGGCCATCATTATTTGACCAGTGGGCTTGTGCTCCATCACGGGTATGATTCCTCGGAATGATTTAGAGACCGGCTTGATCTCAGATTGTGGGGTCTGAATGCACTCCAAGACTTTGGTTGTGATAATGCTAAAATAACGGTTGCCATCTATGAGGACGCAATGAACTCGGGCACTGCCGATCCGGTGACACTACTAAGGGGAAGCGTCCGGGGTATGGGCAGTCGGGAGGGCAGTCATTTTCGTTGAAGGTGATAGGGTTGTGTGACCACTTTAGCCTTGACGGTCATTAATAGAATTTTCAACTTTGCCAAGTGCCCACAGCACTCGGCAAAGGCTGAAAAACACTAGGCAAAGTATTTGCCGAGCGCAACACTCGGCAAACATGACTCGGCTAGACGCCTATCGGCGTAATTTATTTTGCCGGGTCCCTTCCCACGAGTACTCGGCAAATACCTTTGACGAGTGTAAAATAAGGGGTACTCGGCACAATAGTACACCGACGGAAGGGAGCTGCTAACAGTTGTGCCACATGGCGTAGGTCCTTTGCCAAGTGCATGCACTCAGCAAAGGGGCATAACAGTCGGCTGCAAACTTGTTGAACAAGAATAAAAAAAAGACGTCGACCGGTGCACGGTGCGGCTAGGCCTCGATTTCCTGGCGCGTGGGCAACGCTCACAGCCCGCCCACGGTGCGGACCTGAACCCTCGACGCCGGCCACACTCGTTCCCCATCTCGCTCCCATGGCCACCAGTACACAAGCAAGCAAGCAACCTCCTGGATGCAAAAACGGACGTGGATATTTATAAAGCCTACGCGTCCCGACCGCGACTCCGGGTCCTGTACCTCGAGATACGAGGATCACCAGATAGCTTATCTACCGTCGTTACCGTGATATACACTGTCTCAGGCTGCTGTTTTGGTAGGCTCGATGCGGTCCTAGGCTCTGCGCACATTTGTTCGCTTCTGCCCCACCAGAGAGATGAGAAAAATGCCCGTGATATGTACCGACAAGGTTCAGACTTGCGCTGGAATAACCTGCATCGCAGTGTCCTCTCGTGTTTAAATGCTTATGATATCTCTACCTAATAATAAACCACCGATAACTTTTGGTTGTACGTCGTCGGCAATTTTGCAGAAAAGCCTCTCTGTTTTATTGATTTCAACCCTCGGTCCTCCAATAATTGGGAAAAATGTTCCATCTTTACAAAAAGGCCCCTCGGCATCGTCACTCCCGCTCTCCATCTTGGCTGCGCATCAACAGCCGCCCCTCGCCGTCAACCCGCTTCACTCCGGGGCAGCGACCCCCCCCCCCCCCCCTCCTATCCTCCTCCCCTCGCCGCCGACCGTTTGCATTCTCCGGGCAGGCGAAGACAAGAGGAGGGGACAAGAGAGGGTGGATGAGAGGAAAGAGAGAGAGAGGGTCATGGCTGATGCTTGCTATTGATTTGCAGGGAGGAAATTCTGATAGGGGGAACATTGAGATGGCGCTATTCAGGTGTCTGTGGAGCGCTCGAGCGGGTCGGCTGCGAGCGGGGCCGCGGTGAGGTTGGCCTGGGAGAGCGCGGCGTACAGCAAGTCGGCGAGCTCGCGGTGTCTCTAAAAAACTGCACGTTGCTCCTCTCTCTCCTCAAGCCGCCATGGATCTCGCGTTGGTGGATCCACTCCTCTCCCCCCGCCCCCCCTGCGCCGCCGCTCCTATCCCCACGGGCCGCCGCTCCTCTCTCCCCTGAGCCGCCGCTCCTATCCCCACGGGCCGCTGCTCCTCTCTCCCCTGAGCCGCCACTCCTCTCCCCCGGACTGCCGCACCTCTCCCTTCACGAACCGCTGTGGATCTCGGGCTGCTGAAGGTGCCCGTCATCATGGGCACACCAGAGTCGCCAACCGCTGCAGGAGGGAGCCCCACATACCCTAGCTCGATGGGCTCGCCAGCCGCCTGGTCGAGGTCCTCACCATGGTCCTCGATCTTCACAGTCACCTTCATAGCCGTCTCAGGTGAAGTTCAAGGGAGGATTGGGCCATGCAAAGAGGTGAGGTCTCCATGGGGACACAAGAGGAGGGGACAAGAGAGGGTGGATGAGAGGAAAGAGAGATAGAGGGTCATGGCTAATGCTTGCTATTGATTTGCAGGGAGGAAATTCTGATAGGGGGAACATTGAGATGGCGCTATTCAGCAGCTGCTGTAGGCCATGGCGAAAGAGAGCAATTGAAAGAAATTGACAAGGTAAGTTACATGATTCAATTTAATCATCTTCAAATATTTCATGATTTGGGGAACCTCTTGGAAGTTAAGTGTGTCCAATGGAAATCTTACGACATGAATGTTTACTTGTGTGGTTTGGAGCAGGAGAAGATGAAACCAATCAGTTTTGTTGTGCTTGTGTGTCATTTTCTTCTTGACTTCATATTATGAGTTACTACTTACTACCTCTAGAGTATTATGATGTCTGCAAAAGACAGTTTTGTCATATGCGCCAATTACCCTTCTCAAGCAGGCTTTGGAAGACGGTATGCTACCCTTTGCATATTTTACGTAGCCATCTAATTTTGTGAGTTTTGCTTAGCCAGTAAATAAAATAGATCGCTATATTTTGGTCCCTACAGATACTTTGCTATTCGAGGACTAAACATTGAACCTGTTGTAGTTTTCAGTCCATGACATGTAGATTAGTTATTTGTTTTTTTAGCTGTAGATTAGTTATTTGTTGAGTTACTAGAAACTGTTAGGCTTTCAATTTATTCTTAGTTATGTTGTCATGGCTGCGCACGTGAATCAACAGAGCAAACCTTAATGATCAGATCAAGAGCCACTTCATTCATGAGGCTGCTGAGCAAAGGTCTGTGTGTCTATGTACTTGTGGCGCAGCTGTTCAAAAAACTGCAAGGATACTAAACATTGCTTCCGATCTACGAAAGACAACTAGCTTTTCTGCCTAAAACATCTGACTAAAGGTTTGACTTCTGTAAAAAATCTGCGCATTATTAGTACTTCTACTTCTGTAGTAGTACGTCTACATAGTTATTTCATACAAAACTGTTATAACTTAATTAATTGTGACCTATTGCTAGAGGGAGTGCAACTGGTGGAGCAGATTATATAGGTACATGAACAGATAATCTGATAACAATATTTTAAGCTACTATGTCCTACAGATTGGAAACTTGGAATATGTCTCCATCCATAAACCAAAAAACAAGTTTCCATGATACAATAGCTTTATCTATTTTTTGCCTCCTATTTATCCTTTCAGTTTGAACCGGTGTTCATTCACCATCAACTTTTTTATGCAAAATCTTTGGTGTGAGCCTATCAACCGATAGTACGGCAACATTATCATATGAGGAATGATAATGCACCATGTGTAGAGTTTGAGTTTGGTCATATTCCTCACACTGAGAAACTAATAGAAGTAGTAACAGAACATATATGTTCTTTCTTTTCTCGGTAGCAATGAAATTTGCAGTCTTCATGTTAGTCATCAGTAATCAGATGTCTTTTCTTTTACTGAAGGCCTTCCTATCTTACTGCATGTATCACTTAATATTAACGCTTTGGTCTTACTCGTGACTTGCGATGACACAATGTGTTCATTATCCGATGAGCTGCAGGACCATTGAACGTTGCTTAGAGCATACACCTATTCGTGCCTCGGTATGCTGGACTTAGATGAAGTTCCCCAAAATAGTTGGCAGTTTACATCGGCATGACAGGCAAGGATGTGGAATGATAAAAGATGATATTTTGGAAGAGCTGGTTCTGGATCTGATGTTCCAACTACTTTGAGTATTTCCAGTATTCTTTTCTACTTTCAAAGTTGTTTGAGTGGTAAATTATTTTCAAGTTTGCAAGCATATATTTATTAATTTTGTACCCGATGCAACGCACGGGCCTTTTGGCTTGGCCTTCGCCCTCCACGCACGCCAGCTGCGGTGGAAGCCTAGCTCCGGTAGCTCTACAGTGAGACCACGCAGAGAGTGTCGACAACTTCTGAAGCCATGGCTATCCTGTGATTGCTAGAGTGGCGATGAGTGTGGTTTGGATACCTGTTTTATTTGCTCCTTATGTTTTTCTTTGAGCTGATGGGAGTGAGATGCGACCCAGCTGTTGGGCGTCGCAAATGCCACGCCTCCAATGTGTGTCCCAGCTTCAGTGATGCACGGGCGAGGCTACTTGATTTGGTGCAGTCGCCCTCCTTCCAAGAAATAAAGTTTTTTCGTTCAGCTTTTAGACCTATTTAGTTTCTGCTTAGTTCAAGAATAGATAGCTTGCTCCTTATAGATTCAACAAGAAATACCCAGAATTGGATGGTGTGGTGCACCTTCATCTTGTTGTCCAAATTCTTAGCTTATTTGCTTTAACCGTACTACAGTTATACAACAGGATAAGCATCCAATCTTGTGACTCCTCTCCATTTGCACCATCATCAAAGTTGCACATTACTCGATTCAGACTTTCAGAGTTCAGAGAACACCTAGCAGAGTCAAATCGTCCTGAAGGTATATCAGATCCTAAGGAAAGGGGACCCGGTTCAGATTTGTCACTACTCTGTTGTTGGATAGCCATGTTATGTGTTAGTTTTATTTTACCACAGAAGTTCGATTCTTGGGAGTTACGATATAGGTGTATACATTAATTTTCTCATGAATCTATTCTCTTTTAGTGCACTATCTATCTATCCAAGTTTCAAAGAAATTGGTGGCGGCGGCTCAGTGGCGTCATGGCGAATGGTGAAGCTTCTAAAATGGACGGGAGAGAGGTGGTGACCCGCGGCTGGGAGACATACATATTTGACGAAATACGATTCATAAGGTTTCATATTAACAAAAATTGATAGTCTCAACATTTTATTGATTCCAGGACAACTTTATTCTCCAATATGAATCTGTAAGAAAATGTATGAGTTACACTTGTGCAAATGATAATGTAAGTTCATCTCGAAACTTTATTCTTTTTTCAAGATTGATTTACTTGGTGGTGATAACTTCCATTTTCTCAAACCAAGACATGCGTGCTATTTCTGAAAAATGAAGCTTCTCTGTTGGCTGGCATCCCTGATGGTACTTTTAGATACGTTGCAAAAGAAATGACATCTCATAATGCATTGGATGTAGACCAATAGGGTAAATTACAAATTCTTGTTTGTAAATGACTTCCAGTTTCTAGCTTTCATAAACTTTAGACATGTACTCTTTAACAATATGATGTGGTTAATGCATGGTGGTCCCTATGAACTGGTTGAAATTATCATGGTGGATAGTATTGCTTTTACTAGCAGTTGCAGTGCTCTTATTATTCTATTTCCACAAATATCATCACCTTTTGCTATTGATGTAGTGCTAAGTCCCTTGACTAACATCAAACCCATTAGTTTCTGATGTGGTGCTCTTATTATTTTTATATTCCTTCATAGAAAGCTAACATTGCTCATGGCTAACTTTTGCAGATAGAGAGTTCAAAATCATCAATCTGAGGAACATTCTAGGCATGTATTTGATTTTATATATTTGTTGAAAACCCAATATATGATGAGGTGCTGCATCTTCTGATGTTGAGCTATATGGACTCTATGAGTAGAACCACCATGACAAATATACGGATCAATAGAATTCAGAAAGTTGTAGTTTATTTGCTCTATACAATAATGGCTTCAATTTCAATGAAAATAGTTAACTAGACTCCCATGATTGCGGTGGTGTATTATTTTGCAAAAAGTAGTATTGTTGCCTTTTAATGTTTTCACTCACATACATGGTCATATATGCTGCTTCGACGACACAATTTATCAACTCCAACTGCAATCCCCACCCCAACGGCGGCTGTTCACCCCGACCCCCTGGGGAGCCCTCCATGAAGGCGCACGGGACGAAGGGATAGGCCCATGTCGATGGAGGAGGTAGGCACAACACGGGCAATGGAGGCGCAGAGCACTTCGACAAGGGAGACTTGAGAATGGGGAACAATAAGGAAGAAATTTATTTAAAGAGATCTCGCCTGATTTATTGATTCTCAACAATGTTCATCGATACAAGGTTTTGGTCATGGGGCACGCCCAACAAAATATGTCTCCCTACACCTAAATTACAACTAAATTTGGCGAGATTGTGAGCTAAAGAATGAAAAGGAAGATGACTTCGTGCGTCCTTCTGTCTATGTCAAGTGCTTTGTTTGGGTCAAGCCCAAATAGTTAAAAAAGTAATAAAATCTTCCGAACCGAACAACCATCTTTAAAAATCCCCTAAAAAATGGCCTAAAAAATATTTGTAAAAAAACTTAATATAGTAAAATAGTTTAAAATGTTCATAGTTTTACATATGTTCACACTATATTTGTTTCAAAAAAATATGTTCGCACTTTTTAAAAATCTTAAAAGTTCCCCAAAACAAAGTTCCATTTTACTAAAAAAATTCCATTTAGAAATGTAAAAAAAAATTCTTTTTTAAGAATACATTTGTTCAAAAAAAGTTCTTCTTTAGAGAAATGTTCCGGTTTTCATAAAACGTTAACTATTCTTAAAAAAGTGTTACATTTTTATGAAAACGTTAAATTTTATTAAAAATAAGAAATTTTCCATGTTTAACCTTATTATCAATGTTTATAAAAAATGGATATAAAGATGATGCACACTGTCACATGAGGCAGGTTGTGCTTTTTTTTGCCCGGTGCAACGCACGGGCATTTGTACTAGTAAACGTTTACGCGTTGGGATAAAAAAATAGAAAATACTACAAGCTATGCCACTGCGAGCATGTCACGTACGTGGCACAGCTTGGTGTAGCCGCACATGGCACGTATCACTAAGGGCACTCCAATGCGTACCCTCAAAATATCCGCAAACGTCTAGATTGAGGTGTTCCGAACGTATTTTGTCATTCAACGTGTTACCCATCGCTTCACGGACATGTCTGCTTGTCCGAAATCCCGCAAATCGGATGCAAACCATGAAGAGGTTTGTGGGCGTCCGGACCGTCGCCTCATACGCGTCCGACAGCGTAGTCCCACCAAAAACATGTCCGCGTCCGCTCCCGCACGACCGCACCTCCACGTCTATCATGGACCTCATCTCGACCAGCGCCGTCCAGGCCGTGGACTCCTGTTTAGATGAAGATCATCCGGTTATTTCACGTCCCTTTTCAAATGTGTTAGGATGTTTGAGGTACTCTGTCCGTTCCATAATATAGTGCGCCCACGCTTTTCGAGATTCAAGTTTGACCATAAATTTAACTAACGTAGTCGACTGCGTCGGGAGCAAAAATTATACCATTGAATTCGTATAATTTTTGCTCTCACTGCAGTCGCCGACGTTGGTTAAATTTATGGTCAAACTTGAATCTCGAAAAACGTGGGCGCACTACATTGTGGAATAGAGGGAGTATACGGTTTGATGTCCGGCTTCCGTTTCAGTGGGTGCGGACGCGTCCACGGACCAATATTGTGTTCATTTTAGGGGTCTCCCCACACGAATACTACACTACGTCTCGGCGAAACACGACCTGCGCCCATGTCTTTACCGTACCAAACAGCCAAATCACAACCATGAACATGGACCACTTACGTCGGTATAACTATATCACCCATGAAAGTTGTGCGTGTGTGTCCTGTGCGGAGCACAACTATACCGGCCGCTATGTTCCGTGCATACGTCGGAACACATACATACTTGACATCTGTGCCAGCCGCTGGAATGCCGAAGAGACCTTCGCTTCGTGACTCTCGTTGAGCCTGTTTCACAGTGTAAGCACCTGTTCCGTCAAATTTGTCCGTATGCGTATGTCTTTGTCTTTGAGTCGGGGTGCGCATCTCCTCTCCGGTACAGGAACCTACTGGAACCTATACTGATTACAGTCCTGCGGCGCGTCATCCCAACGCCACTAGGCCCGTGACCTGATTTAGCTGCTGGGGAGGACGCGGATCCCTGTGAGTACGGACGGCCTAGATAACACGACCGGGATGCCTACGCTCTACTGAATGTTTTCGCAAGCGAAAGGGACAAGGAGAAACGAGTCGTACGTCTCTTTTGATTGCCACCTCATCGATCCAAGTTTCTCTGCTAGGCCAATCACAGCATACAGATCGTGTGTTTCCTCTTAAAAAATATTTCTCCACACTATTTCTTTCTTTTCTTATTTTTTATTTCTTTATTTCATTGTTTATTTCTTTTATTTATTTATTTATTTATTCTTTGTCTATTTCTTTGTTTAATTTCTTTGTTTATTTCTTTGTTTCCTTATTTATTTATTTATTCCTTTGCTTATTTCTATGACTTCAAATTTGTGTGAAATCTTCTCACATTTTTACCACAGCTTTTAGAGGTCATGTCATATCATTATGCCAACTTTCATATTTTCCAGACTTTGTTTGCAATTTCTAGAATTTAAAAATCAGTAAGCTCCATGTTTGTGGTTGAGTCGTGGCACCCCGATGTTTGTAAGTCCTTTTCTTTTCTTGGATCAAGCGTAAACATGGACTCAAGGAGACACATAGATTTTTCAACCCAATTTTGTCAATTTTCTCATGCGTTTGTAGTTCAAATTTGAATTATATGCACTAAATGACTTAAATATAGCAAACAATCTGGGAAAAATTCCAAATTTTGACATGGAACATGTAATTGTGTATCTTGAGTGTAGGAAAAAAATTCAAGGTCAACCGATAATCATCACTTTGCCTTCAAACATCACTCATTCCCTCTCAAAATCTAGATTCTTCCTCAGAGATGGTCCATTTTCTAAGCAGTGTACATCACAAATTTTGCGAAACCTTCTCAATTATTTACCACAACATATTGATGCCATACGATGATACCATGCCAAGTTTATCTTTTTTTTGACCTCGTTTGCATTTTTTGAAATTAAAAAAACCGACAACCTCCATGTTCGGTGTCGAGTCTTGGCACCCTGAAGTTTGGAATTTCTTTTTTTTTTCTGGGATCAAGCGTAAACATGGACTTAAGAACAGAAATATGATTTTTTTAACCCAATTTTGCCAACTTTCTCATCTACTTACAGTTTAAAAATGAATTATATGCACTAAATGACTAGAAATGCACTAAATACCTTAAATATAACAAATGAACCCCAAAAAATACCAAATTTTGTTTAACATGTTAAAATGGCATTTCCCTCCCTAAGTGATTTTGGTGCTGATCACAACGCAATTTGCGGACTAACCGTGTGCTTAAGCTACACAGGCATATTCGAAAATGTCACAAGACGGTTAGGTTCCCGTCTGAAAGGATAAGAACAAAGACTGTGTTTCTGGCGATTTTACTTTCTTTGCGTCGTAAGAAAACGGTACTATCAAGAGGGGGTCCATGTTAGAAGGCATGGGTGTAATCAAAACACGTACACGAAACCAAAAATGCAGCCCACATTACCTTCCCATGTTTTCGAGGAGAGCTTCGGATTCTACCAATGTGCATGATGACTGCTACCCGGTAGTACCGCAGTGGTACGCGGTAGTACCGCTCACCTAGTGGGAGCCGTACTTCTGCGGACCACTCCAGACAGGTAGTACCGCGTACTCGGCCGGTAGTGCCGCTCCCCTGTTGGAGCGGCACTACCGGGTCAAGTACTGCACGTACTACCGCAGTGGGGGATTTCCCTATAGTTTTGGTAAAGGCACTTGGACGGTACTGCAATAGAAGCACTAGCTATTTTATTTTAGCCGGTACTACCGGATCCCTGAGCGGTAGTACCGCTCAGGCGTTGCAGTGCAGCTCTAAAGGAGGTTGCGGTAGTACCGCTCTCCGGAGCGGTAGTACCCCTTGGTGCACTAATCTGCACAACGGTTGGATTTGGCAAGAGCTATAAAAGGGAGGGGTTCAGTCCAGTGGCTGCGGCTGCGGCAGCAAACCTGCACCACTGCCGGCGTGCAACTGCTCAAAACACGGAGGCTGCAGCTGCAGAAGGCAGTCTAACTGGCCGCCACCCACCTGGCCGCCCTTCGTCCCGCTGCCATGGTCGACCGAGGAGAGCCCGCCCGACGCCTGCTCCATCATGTGATGAGATTGATCTATGATTACTACTATGAACACCGCAATTGCTTTGGATTGCATGGATATGCTGCTACGTTAGCTACCATACGTGCAGTATGTACGTCTACAAGTTTTGTTGATGCTTTGCACTGTCAAACGCTGGTATTCCGAGACTCCGAGTGTGTATGCTGCTTTTATAAAAAGCTGGGCTGTATAGACTATTCTCTAAAAATATATGAACAGGAATATGTGTAACTAATTATGCTTTGTACATGTAATCCTGTTTATTTGTGAAAGAAATTTCATTGATCTGTTGTACGAGGCATGAATAGTGAAGCCAAGTGCTGATGTTAAGCAGGAAATTATTTACATTAGTGAATGGGTGAGTGAGGGCAATTTGGTGTTCTTTAAGTGTCGTAGTTGAGGTGCAAAATCCTAGAACAACATGCCTTTAGGAACGAAAGGATTATCTGTACCTTTCAATTCAACAGAGACGGTTTTAAAAACAGTATGTGCATGATGTGCAATTTAATGAAACTGGCCAGTGATTTATTAGCTAAATTTAACACGGACAGATTTGGTAAATGATGAGCCGTCCAATATTAGGCTAGCATTTTTAGTATATAGTGAAGCAATGGAAATTGAACATGTGCAGGAGAACCTACATGTAAACAGAAAATTGGTTTTAAACTCGAGCCAAGAAGAACGCGAATCTGGACGATGAGATTATACCATCCATTATTTCACACCCAACTAAACTAGGCCCACAGCCCTCTTATCATGAGTCAACATCAACGACGACATACAATTTGATCTGATCTAAGATGAATGGATTGCCTGTCAGTGGCCAACACCGACACACGGAGGGCACCAAGCCTCGTGAAAATTGACAGATTTGACCCTTTTTGAAAACTTTGGCATTAAATGAACCGGATCTGGAAAAAATTCACAATCTGACTCTTTTTCATGACCCCCGGGCCTGAGTGCCATGCTAGATAGCATGACACCTTGGCCTGGGACTCCTTGCTAGATAGCACGGCACCCTTGGTAGAGGTAGTTGTCACGCCATCCATCATGGCGCCTCAGGCCAGGGCTCCATGCTATCTAGCATGGCGCCCTAGCCTAGGGCTTCATGCTATGTAGCATGGCGCCCCAGACCAGGGCATCATGCAAAAGGGTCAGATTGTGAATTTTTTCCATATCCTGTTCATTTTGTGCTGAAGTTTTCAAAATGGGTCCAATCTGTCCATTTTCACCCAAGCCTCACAACATGAGGTCTAAGCAGATAGGTAGGCATAGGGTGGTACTATGAACAATCCTTTTCTTGAATTTTTCCCAGCTAGCTACAAATTACATATGTATCCAAGTATATATATTGGACGTCAGTCACTTTATATAGGACACTACAGGACGCTACACTGTGCTACAGTACACCAACTTAACCGTGTCATTGACTACAGTATACCAACTACAGTACTTCGGGCCAGCGTGTCATCGACAGCTGTTTCATTTTGGTTTGGGGTTTCCCGTTTTCATCGGATTTGTTCTTGCCACTGCCACCAACTCCAGTGAGCGACTCGCCCTATCTCGGATCGACGTTCATCATTTGATTGGTCCATCTTCTCAAGGGCTCGTAGTACAGTGGCGATTGATTGACACTTTTGTCTGTATACGTACATATGTCATTGATCATATCATACGAGCTTATTTTCATATGTGCATCTCGACTAATAATTTCCTCTGTTCAATCTGCTAAGATTGAATTACATGTTTTTTTTCATGATATATATCGGCCTTACTTCTAGAAAAAGTGCACTTTAAACGTTCAGTTTTACACCATAAATTTGGGACCCTGAGCTTCACAATACTGGTCATTTACACCATACACTTGCTTGCCACGGTAGAAAAAAGGAAATCTCGACCATGCCCTCTTCTGTAAAGGAAGAAACTAATCAGATACTGAATTACTGATACATCAACGCCTTTCCAGAAATGGTCTTTAGAGCCAGGGTGACTGGGAGCTCGGTGTCGGTATCAGAGGCATCCTTATATGGTTCGCGCAAGCTTTCTGCACAATGTCTTCAGCATTAGTTATCGAAATGGCACATTCTTAATTAGTCCCGAAAATACTGCCAATAATGCTGTAAACTTTACCCAGAGTTATATTGTTCTTAGTTGCTTAACCAAGTCATTTGTGTACTTGTATATGTGCCTGTGGGACTGCTAGTGGGGCTTCTCTCCACAAGTCTTGACATGGTTGTGTTATCCTGTGTTGTCAGATGTACCACGCGTTGTCATCGGACGTAAGCAACCAAATTAAGGCTGTGAACTCACACCTACTAGAACGGCTATTATGGACACCCTTTACCAAATTAAGGACACCCGCACAACCACCTGAGTATTCCTCCTCTTCCTCAGCGACTACCGCATCGTCGTCGCCTGCGGCTTGGTGAGAGATCGGTTCTGCGACATGATTGATGTTTCTTGAACGAGAATGTTGGTTCCGAGAGATGATTGCTCGTCCATATGCATGCATTGCCCAGTGACTAGACTTCTAATTTCTTTCCATCGCCCGCGTACGTGCGCACAGTGCTCGCTCCGGTTTGATGGTCAGATCATAGTACTCTCAATCCTGTGTGCTAGCTACATCCCATTGCCAGCTCTCCGGCCACTACTACATAAACATCACACTCGCGTAACAAAGATAGAGATCCATCGATCGATCGATGCACAGAAAAACAAAATGCCTAGCTAGGGTGCTAGCTACTCTTCCTCCTTTATCTCTTCAGTTTCAGTTTATTGCAGACAGCGCTACTACCAGACCTGGCCAGATGGGCCGGCCCGGCACGGCACAGCCCGGCCTAAGTTATACGGGCCAGGCACGGCACGGCCCAGCCAAGCACGCTAACTACACGGGCCGTGCCGGGCCGGCACGCGTGCTGCACTCTCTGGCCCAAGCACGGCACAGTAAGGAAATGGGCCGGCCCATCGGCACCGATTCAGATTCGCTGCCTTGCCGTGGCAAAGGTAGTGAAGCTACAGCGCCGCTACCTTTGTCCAGTCTCGTTCATCGGATTAAAAAGCAGCGGTACAGACCGAATGCTACAGTATGCTCAACAGTAAATCGTGCAAACAATAATGTATGTGAACAGTATTCGTGGACAATGTTCGGCCGATCACAGCCCTTGCTTCTTGATCCTGCGGCAAAGTCAGCGGGGACTTGCTGTGGCTAAGTCAGTGAATCCGGATCCTACTAGTACTAACCTGTCCGTCTGTCACACAAATTATTAATTGGACCAGCACTGTGTACACTTTGACTACCTTGTTCTTCGATAGGAGTAAAATGTACTCCAAAGTGTCCGACCGGTCATATAATTGCCTATCACCAACCTGGCTAGTACTGCTAGTGCATTATGCACGCAAATTCCATCGAAACGTAGAGAACCAAACTACGAGTCATGATTAGGATCCCCGCAAAAAAAAATGCATGATTAGGAGGGTGGTTGTAACCCCAACCCACCAGGGATCAACACCAGGTTTGACGCCTTGTGTGTCTCTTTAAGGCGGAATATTTTTTGAGTGCTAGTTTCATCTATCTTGAAACTCCGAAACTCCAGTCTGCTATTTCCACACAGGACACTCGACACCATTTGCTCTTCCCCCCCCCCCCCCCCCCCCCCCCCCTCTCTCCTATAGTAAAGTACTGAGAGGCGACCGGGTGGCAAAACGTCTTCCTCCCACGGCCGCCGGCAGCCCGTGGGTTCCCCACCCCTCCAGCGGCTGCTCCGTGGGTGGGAGGGAGAAACATCAATCATGTCGGGATGTGCGTCAACCCGCAGTATTGTTTTTCTGTATTCATACATAGACGAAATACAATGATGTGGATCACGAGGCTGGACTACACGCCTAGGATACCGAGCATCGTGTCGCTCGGGACCTAAACGTCCACTCTCAATGCCTGCGGCCTCGTCTTCGTTGCCTCTCTCCCGTCCTGTCGCCCCACTCCGCGACGTCCAGCTCAACGCGGTGCTCCGACCGTTTCCTCCTCGGCGGCACCCAAGCCCGCACGTCCTCCCTAGTTATAAATAGGACCCTGCTCGGTTCCTCCCAGCATCCCGGCCTCCTCACCCAGCCTCAAATCGACCCCCAGCTCACCGAGCCAAGTCCGGGAGGCCCTCTGGCCCCGGATCCCACCGGAGCTCCGCCGCATAGCTAGCTCCGCCTCCGCCCGCCTCTGGCCCACCCCAGACCCAGTCGTCGCTTTCCCTGAGCTCCCATGCTCCTCCTGGTCCTGCTGCTGTGCCGGATTGCTCGAGCCCGTGCCGGAACGAGCAACTCTGACAAGTGCTGCCGCCGGCCGAATCTGGAGAGGAAGCTCCCGTCGCCGTCCGTCCATCCCCAGCCATCTTTCGGGTACATGCGGAACCGCCGTCGTCTCCTTTCTCCATTCCACTCATCTCCGGCCGCCGCCGAGGTCTCCTCGCAGGAGAATCATCGCCGGCAGAGCCGCGCTGCTTTGTTCCTCTCTCTCTCTCTCTCTCTCTCTCTCTCTCTGTTTAAACCCAACCGTACCCCACCTGTCAGTCTCTCTTTTCCTGCCAAAGCGGTATAAGTGGAGATGCCCTTGGCGTTTACGCCTTTGACGTGGCCACCACCAGGATTTTCTAATTTTCTGTTTTTATTCAGATTTTAACCAAAACTTTGGCTGTCCACTATTCCCAAACCACAAGTCCAAATGAGATGAAACTGTTTGCATTAGTTTTCAATTTAACCCCTTTATCCGTTGACAACTTTTCATAATTTTCCAGGCTGTACGGAATTTCTGGACAGTAAAAATGCTCTATGTGACATTTATTTTTGCTTTTTAAAAATATTTTCAGAAGGAAATAACTTTGGTGGTGAAGCCCAGGAGTATTGTGACCCTCATTTTGATCAAGGCAAGCCACATAATTCATTTACTCTTATTTAAAATATGAGAATATTATGGTTATTGTTGCTTTAATATTTGCATATTCCTCTGTTATGATAGTGCATTCATGTGTGATGACCAGTAGGTAGATTTTTTGTGTTGATCATACTTGAGTTAGTTGATCGGATTATGACAATAGGAATAATATGATCATGTTGATTTTTATTTTGGTAAGTTCATTTTTAATATGACTTAGATCAACTCTATCTAGTTAAAATGTTGTTGATTAACTAAACTTGAGGTAGCCTGTTGATCAAGTCATAGTGCCACCGACCCGAACTTACCAAGTGCAGCCACATTTGCCTTTTATGGGAAGGCCCTGACTTGGTCTATTGGCGTGCCTGTTATCGGTATCACCAAAGAGGGAAGGTTATGCGTGCGTGCTACCCTGGCCCGGTAGGCGGCGATAATCTTGTGAGCCCGAGTTATTTGGCCATGGGTCCCCGTTTGGGACAATTTTGTTTAGCCACGAGGTGGCAGGTGTCAGTAAGGACACAGGGGACACCCAGGACATGACCCGGAGGGTATGTCGGTGGAGTGCCACGAGATAGACAAGTTTCCTTGGATGAATGTCCATGGTGTGGGAAAAGTGCGCAACCTCTGCAGAGTGTAAGAATCTATTCGAATAGCCAAGTCCACGGTATTGGACACAGTTCACACTAGGTCACACTATCTAATCAACATTAATGATGGAAGAACTTGTCGTTACACTAGTTTGACCTGGTTGATCATGAGAATTGTGGTGATCATGGGATGATCTCAAAAGAAAGTGAATTGGTCCATGTGACCTTAAACGATGGTTTCCAGTGCCGTAAGTTTAACAATATATAGCATGCTAGTCATTACTTCATAACTATTTAATCTGTTATTGCCATGCTGTTGTTTTGCCATATTGTTTTGGTTGATGTGAGCTTGCAGGTACATTCCAAGTACTCACCTGGCTTATCATGCCAGATGTAGGAGAAGCTGTGTGTGGAGATCCCGAAGGTCCTTACATTGCGAACTAGGTCGTGTCCTAGCAGTGTCCCTATGGAATGGAGTTCCATCACCCCGTTGTTCCGCTACGCTGTAGTATTCCACCACTAGTAACGAGGCCCCTGATATGCCACATAAGTAATGTAGATATTGTCAGAGCACAAGATGTTCCCTTTGCCTCGTAACCTCATGAAACACTGAACCTTGTACTTGTATTATATCAATAAAGTTCAGTTATGCTCTGTTCCAAGTTGTTGTGTGTTTCTAGAAGACATGATCTCTGGGTTGGGAACACAGGGTAAACCAGTCCTCTGAGTCGGGGTGCCACAGGTGGAATGTTTAAATATCCAATACCCATCTCCCGAGTGTGACCCGCTTCACGAACGACACTAACCCCGAAGGAATGTTCGACACCTAGAGAGGGAAACTGCCGCCACGGGTAAGCCGGAAGGAATCTTGTGATAACTTGGGCTCAAACTTTTTTTTCAATGCTCCTATGGCCTAACCTAGCACAACCAAGTACAAAAGTTCATTGGTGATATACCGTGCGATGTCGGTCAAAGGGGTAGATTTCCCGGTCAAAAGGGGCATGGTTCGGCCGCTAGGGGGTCTATGGAGGGTAGGAATATCACCAAACTTGCATTGTGTCCTAGTACATGTATTTAGGTGTGGTGGGATGTTTAAATATCCAATACCCAGCTCCCGAGCGTGACCCGCTTCATGGACGGCAATAACACTGAAGGTGCACCAGCGAAGACAGACCAAAAGACGGCGTTTCATACGACCGCGACCGCTCGTATGAGCGGTCGTATGGTGTTGGTTCTGAGGCGCCTCGTCCACCTGAACAACTTTTATAAAGGGAACCATGCCGAAATGTCAACATAACATCGAAGAACATCAAGGAAGTCGTCCAGAACAGAGCCATATTCATCCCCTTCATCAACCCTAGCCTCCGCCATCTCATCTACATAGCCACCATCACAACCATAGTTCATCTTCCTCTATTTCATACTTGTAATCGTGCATCGCACAAGGCAACCATTTTAAGACATATTACCCATCAATCCATCTTCAAGATGTGTTCTTCAATGTTTTTTTCATGTGATTTGATCTTCATGTGTGAGTGGTTCGGTAAGGTATGGGTTGAGGCATAGGCCTTGCAACCCTCTGTATTTGTTGTGGGGATCAATGGAAGAGCTTTGAATTAACGTCCCGTATGTGTGAAATAAAATTGTTTCGTAGATGTCTCTTGTCTTGTCCGCATTCTTCATCCCTGCAGGTACCCAGGATCATGGAGAGCGAGTCACGGTGAGGCTAAGGGCAGGAAGAACATGAAGTATTATTCTGAACACTAGTGACAAAAAGGTTCAGTACGGTAAAAGGATCCAATCCTTGGGGATTCATGAGGTGTAGTCATTAAAAGCCCAAAGCTCTTGTCTGATTATTATAATCTTAATTATTGAGGCAACACCGTGCGACGGATAGGGCCTGTGGTAGGACAACTGATTCTTGATGCAGGACTCATGCCGGTCAAGATGTTATTTGGACACATCCCCCCACTTCGGTTCGTAACAAGCACATCTCGATGGGTGACTTCCAGCACACAAATTAAGATCATATCTGGTCCCAACACAAATATATAGTCGTAAGCATTAAGACCTCATACCCGTACCTCTTTTTATTATAAGTGTTACATCACTATTAGCTTGATTGATCCGGTCAAAAGCTGAAATTATTCCTTTAACAATTGCTTGCTAGAGACCATCACTTCAAGGGAACCTTCCTCTCACGGGTTTGATAACCCAATGTCACCTCTTTGGGGAAATAGGTGCGGGGTACTTTCTGTTCCGTTACCGGATCATACAAAAAGGAAGTATCAGATACCGAGGCGACTCGCCTAGCAGCTCAAGTGTCCTGCTTAGCTTATCACAAGCTGACCATCATCAATGTGATGGTTGTTGCTATCCTTCGGGGTGTCCAGCCTCTTCAACAGCGTATCCATCCCTTGTGGAGATACAATGGAACAGACGATGCAACTCAGTTTGTGAGGAAGGGTTTTAAGGATCAAGCAGCCGTAGCAGTCGTATTAGAAGGGATTTATAAAGGGGAGAAAGAAGATTTTAACCGGAAAAAAATTCATGGACGGCTTCTCCTATCATCAACCCGTCAAAGCGGTGAGTTCTTTTACTTGAACATCTCGTCAATCCGAGCAGTGTATTTATACTTCTGATTAGTTGTTTAACATATCCGAGCAGGGATGGAGGCGTTGGATCGCAACAGTGAACTCTCCGGCTCCAGAGCCGGAGTCTTATGTCCGTGATGATGACCCTGATTTTAACAAGGACCCCGAGCTATCCCTAATTTATAAAGTTGGGGTTTTGTACCAAGAGAGCGATGATGGCTCTGAAATGGCTCTTCTTCTTGATTTACCAGGAGTCCTGCCCTCCTCCACAGTAAGTGTTCCTCAAGCCTCTTCTCGAAAAAGATCCGCTGCACCTATGGCCCCGAGTACTCTGACTTCTCTCCCCAAGGGTCGCTAGCGCTCCCGTGCGGCCCACCGTTTTGGGCAACTTTTTATCCCTCGTCATCCTTGATTTGGAAAAAGCTAAAAAAGGAAATTACCAACCAATCATTCCACATGATCCTTCCCACGTGATGGATGCCCCATGCCCCCTGCAATTAATGCATTCACACCATGCAGAGTTTGCTTTGTTGTGCCTTAAATTCGGGTTTTCATTTTTTTAAAAGGCATAGCTTTCAGACCGCGCTTCGGAATTCGGATCCGTTTTCAGCATTGTAATCCTTACGTCGAGCTCTTTGAAACTAGACCTCATTTGTGTATGTTTCGATGAACTTTTTTCATTGCCAACTTTTGATGCTATATGGTGCAACTTCGTCTGCGGCACTGGCCATCTCCCTAGCAGTCGATGTGCAACTTTCCTTTCTACCCCGTGAATGTGGTTGCACATCGACTGCTAGGAAGTTGGCCATGCCAGGAGACAAAGTTGCACATGTCACTGGTAGGATAGGTGAGGGAGGTGCCAGTAGAGAAAACTACACATCCACAATTATGGAGGGTAAGGAGTTGCACATCGACTACTAGGCAGTTGGCGAGGACAAAAAGACTAAGTTGCATGTCTCGCTAGTAGGGTAGGTGGGGCATGGTGTACCAGTAGTGAAAACTACACATCCACGAGTAGGGAGGGGGAGAGAGTTGCACATCATCTACTAGGTAGTTGGCTGGGGTAGCAGACTAAGTTGCACATCTCACTGGCAGGGGTACGTGCCAACAATGAAACTGCATATCCATTGTAAAAAATTGCACAATCCATGGGGTTAGAGGAAAAATTGCACATCGACTGCTAGGCAGTTGCCAGAGCCGCGCACAAAGTTGCACCATATAGCATCAAAAGTTGGCAATGAAAAAAATTCTGTGGATATGCAGTTTTCATCGCTAGCACCCCATCCCAGCTACCATGTAAGTGGGATGTGCAAACTTCGTCTTCTGCCCCGGCCAAATGCCTAGCTGTAGATATGCAATTTGCACCTAAACAGTAAGTTGGCACATGTGGCACTATAGTTGGTTTCCGTAGCACTAAAGTTGGTTTCTGGAGCCCAAAAGTTGCAAAAAAAAGAAAGTTCATCAAAACATACCCATATGGGGTCTAGTTTCGAAGAACTCGTCGTGAGGAGAGAGCGGATTTTAAATACGATGCTCGGTTGAAAACTTATGGCTTTTTAAAATTTCTAAAATGCAAGTAAAAAGCACGTGGATCTGTTTTTTTTCAACCGATTCTCTCCCGCACGTGATATGTTATGTGTGTTTAGTGTGAACATATTTAATGCCAACGGCCACATGCGCTAGCAGACAAAAAAAAGTGACACATGCATTTGTGTGGTAGAGTGCACATGTAAATAATGCACGCGCACTAATTAGAATTTAGGTGGCAATAATTGGCACGCTGTGTCCTTTATATTCGAGACGCGATCCGACAAAGCAGACGCGACATCAGCATTTTTTGGCTGGTTTCGGCGTATTCCCAATATAAGTAACGCATGGTTCTCTGCCTGCATCATCCACCTCCATTTCTCCCCTCTCGCTCATCGAGACTGCAACCTTCGTACTACAGAGTTGAGTGGTAAGCTTGATTAAATTCCCCACACCCTAGTACTGGGTTGTTGTTTCCTTTACTTGCTGCGTTTCTAGTCGTACTAATCGTCGAGCTAATCAACATTGGCATATACTTTTTTTTATCTTCGATGCATTCGGTATGTTGCTGAACAGCTAGAAATTTCAGAAATCGATCGACACATGTAGGACTATAGGAAGGACGCTAGCGGCAGAAAACGATTCTGATGATTTCGTTAGGATTGATTTTGGTCAGATATAAATGTTCATCTGTGTGCCTGTTTGCAGATGGGTATACTGGTGATTACGGTAGACCTGCAATGCTGCCGCTGCAAGAAGAAGATCAACGATGTCCTGAAGTGCCTCCAAGGTAAAACCTGGTAAATGGTATCTCAAACCCAGGAAATTTATTCTTTATGATGCTCTTCATGTTGAACAGTTTTTCACATTAATATATCGTGTTTACGTGTGTGTGTGTGTGTGTGTGTGTGTGTGTATGTGTGACAGAGGATTACTGCATCGAGAAGATTGAGTACGAGGACAAGGCCAACAAGGTGATCGTCCGCGGCAAGTTCGACGCGGAGAAGCTCCGTCAGAAGATCTGGTGCAAGGCCTGCAAGGTCGTTGAGGAGATCATCATCGTCGAAGTATGGCCGCCGCCGCCGCCTCCGCCAACAGAAAAATGCCCGTCCAAGTCCAAACAATGCACGCCGGAGCCGGAGACGCCGAAACCAGCATGCAAGTTCGTGCCGTACCCGTACCCGATGCCGTACCCTATGCAGTGCTACTGGAACTGCCCTCCGCAGCAGTGTCGCTGCTGCCCCGCCCCCAAGCCACCGCCGTCGCCTCCCCCACCGCCGCCGGAGCCGAAGCCCTGCAAGTGCTCGCAGTCACATCACCACGGCGGCTGCGGCTGCGGCTGCGGCAGCAAACCTGAGCCGCCGCCGCCGTGCAACTGCTCAAACCACGGAGGCTGCAGTTGCAGCAAGCAGCCTACCTGGCCGCCGCCCACATGCCCACCTTGGTTGGAGTGGGGGCCTGGGCGTTGATGTATTGTCTAGAATCTAGATGAAGAAACCGAAGAGTAAAAGAACATGGATGGTGCGCATGTGCATCTTTACTATTATCTCTACTGCTAGTAAGCATGCAACGCACGTCTCGACTAATATTACAACCAGATGCGAGAATTCACATACATAAAAAAGTTATTCTAATAGCACTAAAAGAATATTACAAATCAACTATAATTTAAATGAGTTTGAAGAATGATATAGTTTAGCGGCATACATATAAAGACACACACTAACTATCTCAGCATTTATTAATATGCTTAAGCATTTCTCAATGTAGCAAAAGCATAGAAGGTGCAATGTATGTGTAGACTGTTATAGATTATATTTGTGGGTGCAAGGAAAATTCTATAATCAAGGGAAAATTTAACCCAATTTCAAGAATCCATATAAAAGCTATAGGACAAAAATCTCCGCATGCAAGTGCCATAATGAGTCAATAATTATATGTGGCGACCATAATGCTTGAGCTTTTCATCGTTCAGACAACACATACGCATGCCAAATGTCACACATACGCATCTCAGATGTTGACAACAAAACAAAATCTCAACCTCCAATTATAATCTTTAGGCTATCACTGTTTTTTCGCTAAGGTACAGAGAAAGATTGAGTCGTTAAACATAATTGCTCTCCTCTATCACCCTATTCTACACGATAAGAAAATCACCATAGAAGATTTGGATGAGCTGATGATGCCATTTGACTTGGGGAAAGGAAAGATAAAAGCAAACACACATTTACATGGCATGTGCCTTTGCTATTTGTTTGATAAAAGCAAACACACATTTCCATGGCATGTGCCTTTGCTATTTGTTTGTAATACAAGTATTCACAAAAAATAATGGAAAAAATGTGCTCATGCAACTCAAATCTTTTTGGTCATGCACAATTAAATCAGTAATCAAGATAAAATATCAATATGAGACGCTAATTTAGTTATTCAGAAAACGAATTGCAAATGGAAAGTATTTTTTAACATTCTTCACAATGAGGGAAAGAAATGGAAGCTTAATTCCAAGAGTGGTAGCAGGAGCTGGGGCAGGTGATGTAGGTTGATTGCACATTTGTTCCAATAATTTCAAGTATGTTAGATTGAATAATCAGACCAGCATATTTGACAAAACTGTATGTAGATAATAGTTAATGACAATCACATGTACTTAATTTCCTGAAACAATGCCAAATTACGGCATGAAGCACATGAACTGACACACATACTCGAAAGTAAGTCCATTATCCATAACTGCCTAACAAACATAATTAGGTATCGATACTACTCCCAAATCATGACCATAGTAAAAATAGGCTCATCTCTCAGAAAGGTAGTTGGCATGCAGAGAGGAGTGTGGCGTTTTGGTGGCCGAGCTACCTGCAAGCCGTAATCTCGCGCCGTGTAATGTAGCAACGCGATCTGTGCTGGTCTCTGTTGCATGCGTCTATACGCTGGGTAGTAACTCGAAATACACCAGTGCCACGGCTGGCGTGCCATCGTTGTACCTGGGCATCGCGTGGGCGTACATGCGCTAGAAGGTGATGTGCCTCGTGGGCTGGGTTGAAAAATCCACATCAGCTGGCGGTAGGTTGGGCTGGTGAGCCATTAAATTTTGGTTTGATGGGGTAACTTAACTCACAAAAAGCCGTGTTTTTTCCCCTCTCGTTCAATCATTCATCCCCTTCCGGTCGGTAGCTGGGCGGAGCGACGATTTGACATGGATGGCCTCGAGTTCTTCTTTGAGGAAGCAGAATCAGGGTGAGGACTGATCTGCCATATATATTTCTCCTGCTCTTACGTATGCAAGCAAGCGGGCTATTCTGTGCTGGGATTTCTGTTGATTCGTTTGATTTTGTTTCGTTCCTGCCTACTTCTTGTTCCCTTGTTGCACGGATCTGACGGGGATGAGTATCCTGTGCGTGCTGCAGACTCGTTCCTAGGGCGGATGCAGCTGAAATTTTGGGTGGCGGAATCGATGTTGTCGAGTCTGCGGTTGCTTCCATCCATGGAACTCGAGGGCGCTCCGATGGTGTGATTTCTTCTGAACCTGTGGATGGCGGTGACGGCGAAAACCAAATCCGAGTGCTAGACGAGAGTGAGGTCGTTGCCGACTCAAATGACCTGGCTCCTGGGGATACGACCGCTGCAGATATGAGAGAGGATGGAGATGCAGAAGGTGTCGTCGTCAAAAACTCAAAGGGCTCCTGCTGGACTCGCCGGTAACAAGCGCACACTCGTTCTGTCATTTCATATTTCTGTAACACAGCTGTGTAGAGAAACTTCCAAAGCCAGCGGCACTGATGCTAGCTTGACACTAGTAAATTTTTAGTCAGTGTTACCGTAGCAGCGCACAATTTTGTGATTTTGTGTGTCCGCTGAACGTGTGATATATTTGGGATCATGTGATACGTTTTCAGATGTGCACATGTTTTTAAAAATTGATGTGTTTGTCTCGGACTGGGCTTGCAGAACTGTTTTTTAAGAATTGCTTTGTTTTTATCCCGGTCCGGACAAGAATGAAACACGTTCACAGAACATTATCGGAACTGCAGTGTTAGGATTGGCACTATGCAGCACACTTGTGCCTGCTAGTATACGTGAGCCCGCACTTTTTATTTGGTAACAAATACGAGCAGCGTGGAGCGGCATATTCTACAGAATACGGTTGAATACAGTAGCGGCATACCCGCTTGGCACCGATCGCAGCAAGCACTGACGGGGCTGATTACGGCCTGCAGATAGCTCGGCCACCAAACACCATTTTCGTGCAGAGAGGCAGAACATTCCAGCTCTAAACAATCAACACCATGTGTTCATCAAATACCTGTAGTAAAAATAGGCTCATGTCTAGAAAGGTAGTCATGAGGTACAATATACCCGTAGGGATGAGGGGGCGTACGTACGAATATGGCCGTACGACGCGTACGGCACGTACGAGTGTGCGGGACACGTCTATTTTTAAAATGCCCATCATACCTTTCTTTACGAAGGGGTATGAATAAATCTTCACAGTTGATGTATTTAAAGAGGGTCTACAGAAGCAGAAGTTAAACGATGTTTGTGTTCATTGCAGGAGGCAGGTGCAGAGTAAAGAGTACTACTGTACTGATGATTAGACAACACGCAACCATTGACATGTCGTCTGCGTTTTTGATGAGGCATGGTTCGTTCGTCCTGGGAACAGTCTGACAATGACCTGACGATGTATCTTGATGGGTGGCGGGGCCAGATTCCGACGGATCCGGTGCGTTGTTCCATCCTGTACCGGTCCGCTCTTGTTGCCAATAATGAATCTTTAACTAGTTAGTTAGAATCATTAAAGAAAAATGATTAAGTTGGTCCACAATGACGATTAAAATAATTAGATAAAATCTAGCGATAATTAGTTGGTGCGCTGGATAGTGTTTTTTGAGCAAAGTACAATCGAAGTCGCTCATATACACGAGCATACACTCACCCCGTCTATTGGATTGTGTTAGGCGAATTGATGATGCTGATCGTTGGAAGAAATACGTTATCATACGTCATTACTTATTTATGGCAAGAAACAGTTGATGTTAGCGAAATTAATTATTTAATGGAGACGGTAAACTAATGGATTACTTGAACATGATGATGGAACTGCTAGACAAGATTAATTAATCCATACTTATTCGGAGGTACAAAAATATTAATGCTACTTAAAGTTATTTGCACTGTCTGGAAAGCGTGCTAACAACATGCGATTATTTTATGTCGTCACGTGGATGAACAATGCCTCTGGACCGTGCTAACAACATGCGATTATTTTATGTCGTCACGTGGATGAACAATGCCTCTGGACCGATTGGAACGGTGTGACACCTTATGAGCCTGTTCTAGTTGACAGCACATGCTGGTTTGGCAGATTCCCTGGTCAACAAAAGCTAGCCCCATGGGCGAACGCCCACCACGGTACAATTGGCAAGCCCTGTTCAAATAGCTCGATTTGTTTTAACATGGTACAGACGAAGACGCTCGTACATACGTACCCATATGAACACTTTCGAGAGACTGAGCCGGCACATCATCTTAAGATTGACAAAGTTGTCACAGACGCCTTCGTAGTCGACGGGAACGTCTTCACCCACTGAACGCACATCGCCGGAAGCCTCGTAATAAATCCAGGAAAATGCGAGCACCAATGTCAAGTTTAGGACTTGAACTCTGATAGGCAGTAGATACCACTGTCCTGCTAACCATTCAACCACAGGTTGGTTCGCAATTCTAATAGCTAGATTGTGTGTCCAAAGCTACCTACGAGTCCCAGAATACATGGGCTGGAAGCGCTCTACAAGGAGACAGCATGCGCAAATACCGGGACAGCTCAGATCCATAGGTCGAGCGAACGGCCAGGATAAAGTTATCCCCCTTGGACCAGATGCAAAGTTGAAGCTCATTGACATGGACATGGATGAGATATAAACCGGAAGCATCATCAGCCCGTGACAAGATGGTGCGACGAGAGTGATACCTTCACTCCTTGTGGAAGCGGAATTCTGGAGAAACTCGAGGCAGTCAAATCCAAGACAATAATGCCGTCATTGTGAGTGATATAGATTTTATTGTTAACGAGCACAACATTCGGTGTCTTCAGCGGAAGAAGGATCTAGTCTATGGCCGAGGTATACATGCACCAGACGCTACCTTGCAACACATATACGCACATCTTGAAATTTCTTGTCCCCTTGGTCCACTCCACTATCACATACATGTAAGACAATCCGCCACCGCCTTCTTCTTTGGAGAGGAGTGCAGTGAGAATTTGTTTACTGGGGTCCTAGGTGCTTGGGAGTGATGGGACAATGTGCATGGCTCTCAGGGTAGAGTAGGTGTTGCATTCCATGTCTCAATACACTTCCGCCGCGGAGCCCGGTGAAGACGCCGCCGTTCTGGTAATCCATTTTCCATAGTATGTCACTATAGGCGCCGAAGCTTTGGCTTGCCATGCGGCGGATGACGGTGGCGAGCTTCAGGGGCTGGGGTGCATCGGGACGAAGGGCAGAGTGGCGTTCGACCCCAACAAGACCACCCCTCTGTTGATGTAGAAGCCAAGGAAGCAAGGCGGGTGGCACTTGTGGAAACGGGAGAGGAACCTGCGATCAGAGGTGTGATGGTACCAACGCTTGCAGATGAGGCCGGCGCAGACGAGGGTGGTAGGGAAGCCGGTGCGGAGGAGGATCTTGACGAGGAGGTTGTCGTCGTCGAGCACTTTTGATACCGTGGCCGCCATCAATGTTGGGGAATGCTGTTGTGATTCACCTTCCACACATAGTTTCTTCTCAGGAGTTGGGATGGACTCTGGAACATGGTCACCAACAAAAAAAACCAAACAGGCGTCAATTTATTGTACCAACGCAGTAAAACATAAAGCATACATCATCCAGCAGAAGGGATACAATCAAATTGCAGGAAATGCGGGAAAATGGAAAGAGATGGGAAGAATGGATCTTATCGCCGGGGAATCTCCTCAGCAGCATCCATCATCTATCGAAGCCTCGGAATCTCCTCTCACATGAGCTGCCACTGGCAAGTAAATTATAGGTAGGGTATAGGGAGAAAAAAAATCCGCGAGAGAAGAGAAGAAATTGGGAGATGGCATGAAGGAGAAAAGCCGACTTCAACCAAATTGGGAGAGGGAGACGAAGCGGTCGGTGGTCGCCACCATGCACGGGCGCCTGACATCGCTGGCGCCGCTCCTTTTCTTCAGGTCGGGAGTTGCGGTGGAGGAGACCGAGCAGCGCTGGGTGAGAAGTGAGACCTCCTTTCCGTGCGCTGAATAGCAAGGAAACGCGCTTAGGTGCGCTCTGGCGATGGGTGTTGGGCTGCGTTCAGCCTGCCCATTTACTGTTTTGACATTTTTTGGTTTTTTTATTCCATTATTTTAAATGAATAGAAATGTAAAAAACAGTTAACATGGAAAAGATTAAAAAATATATTTTTAAGTATAAAAAATAGAAAATGTATTTTTTAAATGTTATGTATTTAAAAATAATGTTCATATATCTTGAAGAATGTACATAGAAAAAAAATTGTATTTCTGAAATGTTCATATAATTTTAAAAGTGTTTACGCTTATAAAAATCATATAAATTTTAAAAAGAGGACACGTATTACAAAAAAAGTATTTGTATTTTTAGAAAAATGTTCATACAATTTAGATAGTGTTCATGTATTTAAAAGAATATTCATGCAATTAAAACAGTGTACACATATTTCTAAAAAAAATGTTTGTATAATTTAAAAAGTTTTTACGCAATTTTAAAAGGTGTTTGTGTAATTTAAGGTTTTTTTGACATATTTTAAAAAAAATGTTCATGTAATTAAAAATAATTTACAATTTTAGTGTTCATGCATTTTATAAAACATGTTTTATATTTATTTTAAACAAGAGAAATAGAAAAAACATAAAACCGATTGAAAAAATAAAAAATGAAACAGAAGCAGCAAAATATAATGGGAAAATAGAAAACGAACAACAAAACAGAAAAAAAAAACAGAAACGAAAAAAAAAAGGAAGCCGAACAACCGCTCCCGTGCGCGCGTCGTCGCCATTCCGTACTGAATCACATTTAGTTGCCCCTACCTGCCAGCGCACAGGTAGATAGGGCGGCTGGGCGCAGCGACGGATGTCTGAGCAGTTGAAAGAGCCGCCCTACGCGCGGAGTGAAACGATGTCTCACCTAGCCTGGCAATTCCGGGCCATGCCGGTCCAGTTCAATTGAGCACTCCATGTGGCCATAAAGCCCCCCCTCAAAAAAAAAAAAGTGGCCATAAAGCCCAACATATATGGCATAGAACAAAGATGCACACCTTGCTTCCGATAGAAAACCACAAGAAATTCGTACCTTAAAAAGGAACTAGATATTTTTCTTTTCTTATGCTCAGTAGATTTGATGCATTTTATTTATCTCTTCCATCTTTTCACCCCGTGCTTGTGTGTTTTCAATTAACTCAAACAACTAGAAAGTCTTTCCTTGTGCTCAGCACATGGATGCATTTTAGTTACGGATCTCTTCGATGTTCAGGGCTACAAGGTGTCTGTTCTGTGATTGTGGCATGCATCATGCTACAAGGATGATAGTGAAGGAGAGCCTTGTGACATGAGCATCAAGCCCAGTCCGCCCGTGGACACGACGAACGCAACACGAAGCTGCTAGCGGCGAGCTAAACAATATGCAAATGAAGTGCTCACCAACTGGATTATCATCTGCATAATCAGCCGAGAACCGAATGCTATTTCCTTCAACAGAACCGGCGGTGGCCGCCAGTAGTACACCTCACATTGCAGGCAGGCAATCTGCTTACAGAGTATTCCTGTTGCAGCAACAGCAACAGTTCCAAAACCCTTCCATTTGTGATTCTCCGTTCAAAAAAAAAAAAAAAAAAACTGCCCTTATCTCGATGCCCCTGTTTGCTTTCACTTTCACCCAAGCAAACAAACAGGTGACACAAAACATACAAGTCTTTTCAACCACCATCTGCTCCGTTACATATAACATCCTAATCCAGCACCGAGTTAACTTGTGACTGACTCAAACACAGCTAACAGATACTGCACTTGCTTCTCCAAGACTTCTTTTTTGTCTACTGCACACCCAGCTGGTAGCAAATAAATGCATCTCGACTCGCTCTTCTTCGATCCAAGGCCTTCCTCATCTTCACGTGTCGTCACTGTTCGAAGCAAAACAGACCAAGGATCAGGATAATTAAGATCTCGACAACTGAAGACACCTAGTTGTACAACAAAGGTCGAATACCATTCCTGTGTAAGATGCAGGATCCAGAATTTTAGTGTATATTCAGAGCGACAATTTAGTTTATGACAGATCCAGAATTGAAAAAGCTTTTAAATGTAAATCAACGATTTTGTTCCCAAGTTAAATACTTTTTACAATTGAATGAAAGGTATATATATAGCGTGTGCGCATAACATGGGCCTATATACACACACATTCAAAAATGATAAAACAAAAGCATCGCAACACATTTCTATTAAAGTAGAACACTCTTTGTAATTTTCTTCCATTGCACTTAGAAAGACCAAAGTAACTTTGCCCAGGTAGGCAAACATACTCTTTGTGAATATTAGTCTTTGCATTCTTGAAATCAAACTAAGGAGACAAATATGAGAAACTATCAAGTGACAAATTTCTAGATACTCAATTAAATATAGTTATTAGTATACAACAACATAGTAGGAACATCAAGCAAGTGATACTTTTCTAGCTACGGAAAACATCATGAAATATAGCGTCAACTTAAGAGAAGTTTTTCGGATAATTTTACAGAGGTGTGAAAAGATCATGTAGCAACTGAACATATGTTTCCTCACTAACCTTTTCTTCGAAGTAGGCAATTTGGGCTAGGAAAGACGGCCACAACAAACTGTAGAGTGATAAGGACGATGGCGTTCAGGACACTATCCAGCACCTTCTTCACCAGCACTTCCATCACAGCGAAGAGAGCGTGTCTAAGGCAAGCATGGTGGACAGAGTACATCGGCTTCAGAAGATCCATCCACCCCATTGCTTATCTACAAAACTGAAGGTAATCCTAGGTGGCGTGCACTAACTAGGCAGCAGCCTTAATCCTAGATACTTTATATTACACAACATGTGCAAGCATTGTCTGTCTCTGCTGCATGTGGTGAGGTGATGTTAGAGAGCATTATCACAGTCCGAACACTAGCAAGACTCAGATGATCAGTTGCACATAGGGACTTCACAGAGACCATGTCTTAGTGCCAGAGCCTACTGCTTCTTGTCCATTCACCTAGCTGGTACCTCATACCATAGAGCCAAGCATTACCATAGTAACTTGACAAGTCACTATCTAGGCATGCAAGTGGAATAATGTCTACAGATACAAGGTAATAAAAAAAGTTACACAATTAAATCCCACAAGTCCACTTCACAAGCCATGGCATACAAACTAATGGAAGAACCTACCTACTATATAGAGGGTCAATTTCAGCGTCAACACACCACATGCCAGAACATACAAAATGGAAGAACCAACATAGTTAGAGGGTTAATTTTTAGCGATGACTGCATCACATGCCCAGCATACAAAATTAAAGAACCTGCACCTAATAGCCACTTCTGCGTCTCAGCAATCCGAGCTTAACTCTCGATACCTGCAGACCAATCAATGGCATCGGTCAAACCAATTTGTGCTAGTCGGTAAAGACAATGAAGCTATAGCTTACAGTTTCGTAAATATTAACTTCACCACTGTGGAATTAATACAAAAATATCCAAAGCTGAATCATCTCAGCATTATTAGACAAAACCGGCAATACAAATCAAGAATAGCAATTAGTTTGTCATGGCACACCTTCAACCTCTACAGTTGACATGTTTTCAAGTTTCTTTGCTACATACGCACATATGTTGAAACTAAAATGACTTGACGCTTCCACCTAAACTTCCTAGATTGTCAATACATCCAAGAATTACTTTGTGTCTCGTGTGCATACAAGAGGCTCACAGTCAAAGAGTACAAAGCAAAAAACGTCTGATATCTACTCAAAGGCATGTTCGAGAATATCAAAGGCATGCTTTTCACAACTGTAATAACTAGACAGTTTAGATACTAACCAAAAACATACACTAGAAACCTAAAACAAATATGTTATGCAACATCTTACAAATTGAGTAACCAAGAAAAAAAGATAGACACATCGCAAAAAGATAAATTTACCACACCTGCTGTACCAGCAAAGCAAATTAGCAGATCTTATGCGTTTACAGTTTCATATCCACTCAACCCCCCTTCCTACAAGCAAAAGAAGTCCAATGAAAATTCAAGGAGAAGGTGAATCAATGAGAAGACAGGGTAAACTTTTGTGACAAGTACACTAAATGAAGCCACGTCTATTGTCAGGTTCAAGAGAGAATGATAATAATCCTTCACCAAGACGTGCTAAGACTGTTTGGAGAAAATTCAGTCATCTAGAATTATTCAGGAGAGAATTTGCACCAGTTATGTCCAATGGATCCAAACAAAATATGCACAGATCAAGAAACTGTAGTGACAAAACGAGCATTACTTAGCACTATTGAATTTAAAGATAGTGATACTTTTCTATTAAAAAAATACATATTGTTATGAGTTGATGTCTAGTGTTTCAAGATCAATCAAGATAAACATTACCTTGCAAGGAGATGTATTGAATGGAAAAAGCATAGCACTTCAAAATGTCCCAATCGATTAATTAGTTTACATATCAGATGGTTTCTCTATGTTCTGTTAGTAAAGTTGTTGCAAGTTTCCAATTATTAGAGAACTTATGATGTGAAGATCAATACAAGCACATAAATGGAGTTAGAAATGGCCAGGCGGCAATAGCTCTAGTTATATTTCGCTTTAGATTTAATTTAGTGCAGTAATAATATAAATAATTACATTGCCATAAGATCACCAGACTGATAAAGAAACAAACAACTCAAATTATTCTTACATATCTAGTGAACCCTTAATCACATGAACAATATTACAACAAACACATATCAATAGTAATTCAAATGACTCATGTTATCTAGTGACCCTGCAGTATAGAAATTTCTGTAGGGATAATGGTTCTTGATAATGCAGGAATTTCTTTCAGAAAATCTTCTGAACCGCATCGACTCAAGTGGGAGCATGAAGTCACCAATATACGTAGCCAGAACAATCACATTTGACTCCTCATCATACCCCACCATCTCCACCCATTTCAGGTCGTTAAGCATTCCCCGTGGAAAGAGCCCCTCCAGTTGAACGGTTTTCTGTAGCGGCACCCATCTGACAGCACCATCACAGTTTGATTTCCTCTTCGATAATTGGATGCTCAGTTTGAACAAAACTGCGAAGCCAAGGCAACTATCATCATCTGTCCGCAAGAGCTGAAAGGAGTAGTGGCCAGTACAATGGGCGCCTGCCGGCTTCTTGATCACACCAAGGGTCTGCCTTTTAATATCAAAGGCAAGGATGTCGCCACCTCCAAACAGCCAGTAAAGTGCATTCCCAATTAGGATGCTGGGCCTGAACTGAAGAATCACATCTGTAGTCACCGTCGAGACAATATTTCCCCATACACCAGAAGCAGACTCATAGACGCAAGCGAGTGCCTGTGTGTATCCGCTGCATATCAAAACCAATTTAAACGGGCTCAAGAAGCAATCACCGTGCACATGCCCATCTTCGGCGTCAGCACACAGCACCGCGGCGTGCCGGAGCCATAAACCCGCCCTTTTGGTGTTACGAAGCCGTGGTGGAAAAGATATGTGGTGCTGCCGTGCGGTGAGGGGATCCCACACGACGACCTCGCATCGCCACTCGATGAGTAGGACAGCGAGGCCATGGCGGCAGCCAAGAAAGTCCCAGTGGTCATAGGATCTGCTGCTCTTGGGCACAGAGAAGCGCGCCTCCGGGATGCGGTCGGGCTTCATGACCGGAAGAGGAACAAAACTGTGTTCTGTGCCGGTATTCCCTGTGAAGAAGCCGAGCAGAGGAGGTTTTCGGTGGTGTTTGCGATAGCGGCGGAGAAATTGTGGGTCAGAGAGGATGCTGCGCCAGTGCGTGCAGGCGAGCGAGGCGCGGGGGAGTGCGGATGGTAGCGGAGGGAGGCGGAGGAGGATCTCTTGGAGGAGACTCTCGTCGTCCAGCGGCGCAGGCGAGGAACTAGTATTGTCATCGTCCTTGGATATGGGGTTGGACAGCATTGTGGAACAGCGCAGCCTCTTGGCATCCACACTTGCTGCGCTTGGAACGGGGTCGGCCCTGAAACGGCAGAGACAAACAAATGCAGTAATCGGTGGACTGATTTTCTTCAATCAATGTGGTTGCAACCACATCAAATCTATCTATACCTATTAATAAAGGGGCTATTGCTTCTTATCACCGTAATTTCGTCCGTTTTTCGTCCGTCCACCTTGTTCATATTATATTTTTTATATTCGAGGTGGTACTAATCTATATACCAATGCTTTTGCCCTTCGTTCGTTCTATGTTTTTTTTCAAACAAAGCGTTCCAGGCTCGTATCCTTTCTCTCGAGCGACTCGCAAGCTGCGGACGTGGGCCTTGGCCAGTTCTATCCCAACACAGTGGGCCAAATATTTTAATGTGCCTCTCCTTTCGTTCCATTAATCTCTGTGATAGAAGGGTTTGCTTTCAAATTAATAGTCCCACCTCACTATTGTATATCAAATATCGCCAATTTATATACCTCAACAAATAGACAATCAGCAAGCCCGTTGGTCAATATACAAACAAAGGGTGAGGTGTCACCGGATAGTGGGAGATCCTGAAAGTAAACATAATGCGGGCTGACGGCTGAGGCCTCCACTCACACGCTTGAGAGTAAACGAAGCGAAGCTGGACATGGCCGGAGGGAAAGCGAGGAGGAAAAAAAAGTGTATGGCAACGCATACACACACGACCAGCTAGCGCAACACAAGTCAATGGCTGGAGGGGGAAAAAAGTCACACGACCAGCTTGCGCAACAGAAGTCAATGACTGCTGGAGGGAACAACCCAGGCATCGGTGCTTCAAAAAGCTAGCTGATCAAAGCAAGAGATGGCTAGAATCGTGTCCACATAGGAGAAAATACATCACATTTTTTTCATGATTACTTTCCGTGAGCTTTACCATCAGTCTTTAGATACACATAGATTTGATTAAATATATAGTTGGCATAGTCAGACATCCCATTTTTTTGCATGATTAGTTTCCGTGAAAGAAATTGTTTTATCATTTGGTCTTCCACCAAGAAAGGAGAGCCCCATTGATACTTTGTCTCCCGTTGCAACGCACGGGCCTTTTTGCTATAATAATAATAAAGGGGCTATTGCTTCTGGTGGTACGTCATTAAAATTGCCCCCAAAGTTGCAAAATATTACCCACCAATGCCATCTATAAGTGACAAAAAACGTTTTACAGGGAATCCTCCGTCTGGGCCGGCCCATGCAGTAGGGATCTACTATACTGCGCTCTGCATGCGAGAGCAAACGCGCTGCGCCCGTTTGGGCCGGCCCATGTGCGGACGCCTTTTTTTTTATTTCTTTTTTTATTTTTATTTTTCTTATCTGTTTTTGTCTTTTTCTATTTTAAATAATTTGGAACGTCCAGTACAACTGGTGCCTCCACCAAGTTAGGAAAATCCACATAATTTCAATCACTTATGATCAAACTATTTGCTAGCGATGGAACAAGAAACATTTATGTTGCAGAGAGCATCAACGAACGGATTGGCTAATAAAGATAAACATATGATATAGCGCATGTACGATAAAGAGCTACATACCACAGACTGAAGTAGGAGATTGATAGATGAATGTTCTCCTCACGTTGCAACGAACGGGCAATGTTTGCTATGCATCATATGCTAATAAGTGTTATGATATTGTTTCAGAGTCAAGTATATCATTTACTATGTTGAAAAAGATTTTGATTTTGGTACATGCAAAAATGTCTACAGCCTATAAACATCTTAAGTTAAGTAAGTGATAATCGCTAAATGAATTTATGTGTGGTAGATTTATCCATCTATGGTACATATGCAAATATGCATGGGTATCATTGTTTTTAAAATTTCCAAACATTTTCTCAACAATGATCCTTTTTATCTCGAATGTGATATATTGATATATTTTCAGATATTTACACGTGCATTGCTATACGTTTATATATTTCTAATACAAGAAAACACAAAAACATCTTTAAAATGTTATTTTTTGTGTTTATAATTACTAGCACCGAGCTCGCTTTTACGTTATTAAACATGTTATGATCGAAACATGGTGCATCCGCCTTGAAACACACATTTGCACTGACCATGAAAGACTCTTCCACCAAGAAAGGAGAGCCCCATTGATACTTTGTCTCCCGTTGCAACGCACGGGCCTTTTTGCTATAATAATAATAAAGGGGCTATTGCTTATGGTGGTACGTCATTAAAATTGCCCCCAAAGTTGAAAAATATTACCCACCAATGCCATCTATAAGTGACAAAAAACGTTTTACAGGGAATCCTCCGTCTGGGCCGGCCCATGCAGTAGGGACCAACTATACTGCGCTATGTATGCGAGAGCAAACGCGCTGCGCCCGTTTGGGCCGGCCCATGTGCGGACGCCTTTTTTTTATTTCTTTTTTTATTTTTATTTTTCTTATCTGTTTTTGTTTTTTTTCTATTTTAAATAATTTGGAACGTCCAGTACAACTGGTGCCTCCACCAAGTTAGGAAAATCCACATAATTTCAATCACTTATGATCAAACTATTTGCTAGCGATGGAACAGGAAACATTTATGTTGCAGAGAGCATCAACGAACGGATTGGCTAATAAAGATAAACATATGATATAGCGCATGTACGATAAAGAGCTACATACCACAGACTGAAGTAGGAGATTGATAGATGAATGTTCTCCTCACGTTGCAACGAACGGGCAATGTTTGCTATGCATCATATGCTAATAAGTGTTATGATATTGTTTCAGAGTCAAGTATACCATTTACTATGTTGAAAAAGATTTTGATTTTGGTACATGCAAAAATGTCTACAGCCTATAAACATCTTAAGTTAAGTAAGTGATAATCGATAAATGAATTTATGTGTGGTAGATTTATCCATCTATGGTACATATGCAAATATGCATGGGTATCATTGTTTTTAAAATTTCCAAACATTTTCTCAACAATGATCCTTTTTATCTCGAATGTGATATATTGATATATTTTCAGATATTTACACGTGCATTGCTATACGTTTATATATTTCTAATACAAGAAAACACAAAAACATCTTTAAAATGTTATTTTTTGTGTTTATAATTACTAGCACCGAGCTCGCTTTTACGTTATTAAACATGTTATGATCGAAACATCGTGCATCCGCCTTGAAACACACATTTGCACTGACCATGAAAGACTCTTCCACCAAGAAAGGAGAGCCCCATTGATACTTTGTCTCCCGTTGCAACGCACGGGCCTTTTTGCTATAATAATAATAAAGGGGCTATTGCTTCTGGTGGTACGTCATTAAAATTGCCCCAAAGTTGCAAAATATTACCCACCAATGCCATCTATAAGTGACAAAAAACGTTTTACAGGGAATCCTCCGTCTGGGCCTGCACATGCAGTAGGGACCTACTATACTGCGCTCTGCATGCGAGAGCAAACGCGCTGCGCCCGTTTGGGCCGGCCCATGTGCGGACGACTTTTTTTTAATTTCTTTTTTTATTTTTATTTTTCTTATCTGTTTTTGTTTTTTTCTATTTTAAATAATTTGGAACGTCCAGTACAACTGGTGCCTCCACCAAGTTAGGAAAATCCACATAATTTCAATCACTTATGATCAAACTATTTGCTAGCGATGGAACAAGAAACATTTATGTTGCAGAGAGCATCAACGAACGGATTGGCTAATAAAGATAAACATATGATATAGCGCATGTACGATAAAGAGCTACATACCACAGACTGAAGTAGGAGATTGATAGATGAATGTTCTCCTCACATTGCAACGAACGGGCAATGTTTGCTATGCATCATATGCTAATAAGTGTTATGATATTGTTTCAGAGTCAAGTATACCATTTACTATGTTGAAAAAGATTTTGATTTTGGTACATGCAAAAATGTCTACAGCCTATAAACATCTTAAGTTAAGTAAGTGATAATCGCTAAATGAATTTATGTGTGGTAGATTTATCCATCTATGGTACATATGCAAATATGCATGGGTATCATTGTTTTTAAAATTTCCAAACATTTTCTCAACAATGATCCTTTTTATCTCGAATGTGATATATTGATATATTTTCAGATATTTACACGTGCATTGCTATACGTTTATATATTTCTAATACAAGAAAACACAAAAACATCTTTAAAATGTTATTTTTTGTGTTTATAATTACTAGCACCGAGCTCGCTTTTACGTTATTAAACATGTTATGATCGAAACATCGTGCATCCGCCTTGAAACACACATTTGCACTGACCATGAAAGACTCTTCCACCAAGAAAGGAGAGCCCCATTGATACTTTGTCTCCCATTGCAACGCACGGGCCTTTTTGGTATAATAATAATAAAGGGGCTATTGCTTCTGGTGGTACGTCATTAAAATTGCCCCCAAAGTTGCAAAATATTACCCACCAATGCCATCTATAAGTGACAAAAAACGTTTTACAGGGAATCCTCCGTCTGGGCCGGCCCATGCAGTAGGGACCTATTATACTGCGCTCTGCATGCGGGAGCAAACGCGCTGCGCCCGTTTGGGCCGGCCCATCTGCAGACGCCTTTTTTTAATTCCTCTTTTTATTTTTATTTTTCTTATCAGTTTTTGTTTTTTTTCTATTTTAAATAATTTGAAACTTCAAAAAACTTCGGACATTTAAAAAAACTGAGAATTTTGAAATAAATGTTCAAGAAAACATAAAATGTTTGTAAATTCAAAAATGCTCAGGATTTTCTAAAAATGTTTGCATATTCAAAAAATGTTTGCAATTTTGAAAAAAATGTTTGAAAAATAAAAAAGGGTCCATGATTTTGAAAAAAAAGTCCGTGTATTATAACTTAAAAATGAAATTGAACAAAATGTTTGCTAATTCAAATAATGTTCATGCATTTTAAAAAAATGTCCTAAAATTTTAAAAACAGTTCATGAATTACAAAAGAGTTTATTGTTTCATAATATATTTGTTGATTCAAAAAATGTTCATGCGTTTCAGAAAATGTTTGTGAATTTTTAAAAAAATCCACGAATTTCGAAAAAAATGTTCGTCTATTCTAGAATTGTTCGTCAATTCAAAAGTAAATGCTTAAAAAACGTTCAAAATATAAAAAATTGTTCACAATTTTGGAAAAAAATGTTCATGATTTTTAAAAATATTCCCAAATTTTTAAAAATGTTCACGAATGATCGAAGGTATGTAGTTCAATAGTAATGATCGAAGGTATGTAGTTCAATAGTAATGATCGAAGGTATGTAGTTCAATAGTAATGCTTTTGAGTCTTTGTGATTAAAAAATGTTAAAAATGTTCACAAATTTTTAAAAATGTTCACAATTTGAAAAAGGGAACATTTTCTTGCATTTGTGTTCAAAATCATGCGATGAGATGTGAACAAAATGTAGTCATAGGCATTGGAGATTATGATTTGTTTTCTCCCGTTGCAACGCATGGGTCCTTTTGCTAGTTTAATCAATGGACCGATTTCTTCAATCAACGTGTGTTGCAGAATATCCCCCTTTGACACAACAGCATACTCAAACTCTGTTTTTTTTTTTTACTAAAATACGATAATCAATGGACTGATGATCTTACCCTTGGGGAATCTGAGCAGGATCCACCATGTACCTATCTCCTCTCCCACCTGTCCCCACTGTCTTTCTCAACGCTGTTGGGTTCGGAGGAAAAATCAAGCTAGGGTTTACCGCAAGAGAAGAAACGAAGCAAAAGAAAAGAAATTACTAGGAGGTGGAGAAGGAGAGGGGCGGCCTGACCTCGAATCGTCGGTGGCGGCTGCCGGGGATGGGGCGGCCGAGATGAGGTCGACGGCGGCGCCACTCCTTGCGCTCGACCGCGCTCTCGGGTGGAGAGCTGAGCTGAAGAGATGAAGGAGGTGAGTGCTCCAGTACTTGAGTGTGTGTGCGGCCTGTCAATAGCCCAGCCCAACCCGGTAATGAAAGCCCAGCTATTACGTAAAAAAAAACAAAAGCAATGGCAACTCCTCTCTCTCGAAAAGAAAAAAATGGCAAAGTCCACAAAATCCACCGAATACCCTGAAACAATTCTAAAAAATCCACCGAATGCCCTCAATTTTTCTATAAAATCCATCGAATAGACGTACGTAGGAGTTACTTTCAAAGAAAAGAAAAAGGTTCGCAGCATGAACTCGTGCTTGAGGAGCTTGCGCTTTCTCCTACACCAATGCCTATACCCCCTTTGATAAAGCTAGACAGTTTCGGTCGGGTCAAACGCCTTTGACCGTGTCCAAGGCATTTTCTGGACAGTTTTGCCCATCCTTACAGATCGATCCACCCGAGGTGAAAAATAAAAAGCACAACACACACTCTCCACTCTCTCTCTCTGAATATGGCACCTACATGTGGGACCCGGCCCCCCAAAACAGAAAAAGGGATAAAGTTGTGGAATTACCAGCTGACAAAGGGACCCGCCATTGTTGGAAATAACCACGCGTCCGTGTCCGGCTTGGACAGGAAATCTCTATCTCTACCTAATAATAATAAAGCACAGATTATTTTTGGTCGTCCGTCATCGAAATTGTCCTTAAAGTTGCAAAATATTACCCACCAACGCCATCTATAAGTAATAAAAAAGGTACACAAAAAAAAAGCTCGGACTGGGCCGGCCCAGTAGGAAGTTCCTATACTGCGCTCTGCGCGCTAGGAGACGACACAGCGCGCCCATTTGGGCCGGCCCATGTACGGTAGACCTGTTTTTAAATTTCGTTTTTAATTTGTGTTTTTCTTTTCCTTCATTTTCTTATACTTTAAATATTTTTCGAATTCAAAAACAAATCGAAAGTTAAAAAAAATGAGAATTTTCACATAAAATATTTAATAATTCGTAAATCATTGTAGATTTAGAAAATGTTTGTGATTTGTAAAAAATATTTGCAAATTTTAAAATGAATGTTCGGGATCTGAAAAACGTCCATGATTTTTTTTAAATAGTGTATTAAAAATGTTAATGAAATTGAACAAAATTTCGCCAATTCAAAACATTTGATGAATTGAAAAATATCCTAAAATTTTAAAAACTGTTCATAAATGAAAACGTATTTTATTGATTCATAAAATATTCGTTGATTAAGAAAAGATCATGCATTTTAAAAAATGTTCATCAATTTCGAAAATTGTCTAACCAATTTCTCAAAAAATGTTCTTTGACTCTAGAAATGTTTGCCGAATCAAGAAAAACATTTTAAAAAATGTTCACATTAAAAAAAAATGTTTGTAAATAGTATAAAATGATCACGAATTAATAAAATGTTCATGACTTAAAAAATGTTCGTGAATTGTGTTTACAATTTCAAATATGTTCACGAGTTGTAAAAAATATTTATGATTTTCAAAAATTGTTCACGATTTCACGAATATGAGAGTGATAGTGTATCTTGATGATGCAGTAAAATGTGGTCATTGCTATTGGAGATTATGATTTCTTTTCTCCCATTGCAACGCACGGCCGTTTTCCTAGTAATCACCTATTAGGATATGTAATAGGCTAGTTAGGGCATCTCCAACGCCGACCCCCAAAACGCACACAGTATTTGTCCGCGGACACGTCCGGACGTGTTCGCGGATAGTGATACGGAAGCCGGTCATCCAACGCTCGTCGTAAACGTCCACCCGCAATACAAACAAATTCGGACGTAATTCATGCAAACATGATGAAATTCATGCAAACGGACATAAGTTCGATATATATTTACATAAACCGGACGATATTTTGTCCGTTCAACAATAAAACCTAAAAAAACCAAAACTAGCTTATAGCGGACAGTGACCTTGTACGCCTGGCCGGGCTGGCCGGCGGCACCTCCATCATCGTCCGTGCCGTTGTCGTCGTCGTCGGACTCGTCCTTCCAGAGACGGAAAGGCGCGGGGGCGCAGCAGCCCTGCCTGGCTGCCGCCTGGTGCTCGCGGAGGAGACGCTCCGCTTCCTCCTGCGCTGGGCAGAGGGCCGCCTCGGCCAACGCTGACCCTGGTTGGGGTGCCCTTGCCTTGCCCCTGCCGGCGGCGGCGGCAGGGTCGCTGAGCGACCACTCCTTGCCAATCTTGGCGAGCTCCCTGTCCAGGTGACGCAGCCGCCGCGCAGACGTCTCCGCGGTGGTCACCGACCGATCGCGGGACCAGGCCTCCGCAAGGTCGGGGTCCGCGAGGACCCAGGCCGACGCCGCGTCAGACTTCGCGAACGTCGAGCGGCGCACCGCGTTGCGCCGCTCTCGCCGCGACGATGAGGAGTCGCCGCCGCCGCGGCCACTGAGGTAGTGGAGGAGGCGCCCGCGCGCCTTCGCGACGCCAGCTAGTCCTTCACGCGGCGTCCAATTTGGACGGCGCGGTTTCGCGAGGGGGACACCGGCTCCGACTTGACGCACCGGCGCGGCGGCGACGCCGGATCCACCTTGATGCGGTGGCGAGGCGGTGACGCCAGGTCCTCCTTGACGCGGGCTGGCGGGGGCGAGGGCGGCGCCGAACCGTGGTACCGGAGTGACCGTTCGATCATGACCTCAATTTGCTCCTGGAACTCCTCGTCCGTGACCCTCGCCTCCGCGAGGAGGCACGGCGGCTGCTCCTCCTCCTCATCGCCAGAGGAGATGACGATCTCCTCCTTCTCGGAGGAACCGGCCGTCGTGGAGCTTGATGGCCCCGGAGAGCGGCGGTGCCAAGATCCTGATCCGGAAGGAGATCCGAAGCCGCCGCCCGCCGGCGCGAAGAACCACGACTTCGGCATCGTCCGGTGAGCGGAGAGGAGAGGATGTGTGGTGAGCGGAGAGGAGTGGTACGGTGTGGTGTGGACGGCGCCGGAGCCGTCCTTAAATAGGCTCGGCCAGATGAACGGAGGGAAGCCGGCTTCAATGCGGTGCACTGGCTGGAGGAGGCTTCTCGGTCGTCGTGTCGGCATTGGAGCGGCGCCACCCACTCGTCCGGTCGCGTCGCTCTGACCGGCATCAATGTCGTGTGGAGTCACGTCCGTTTTGGAGCGGACTGGCCGGCATGAATGCGCGGGGACTGACGGTGTCCTGGACTAGGGGGTACTAGCCTATGCGGCCCACAGTCCACGGGCCGAGCTTATGGCCCGCCGATCATCAAGAAGGGGGGAGTACCGAAGCCGTGAACCTCGGCGTGATGAGGTGGGAAACCTCCGAAGACTTGGCGTGTACTTCAAAGACTGTCGTAGCCGACGTATCGACAACCGACCATGTGTATGACCTAGGTACCCCCCGGTGCATAACTGCATATATAAGACGAGGGGTTTAGTCCTTAGAGGCACGATTACAGCCTTAGGGTTTAGAACACAATCATACGATCTTGAGGTAGATCATCTTGTACTTTGTACCCCCTCACATCAATACAATCAAAGCAGGACGTAGGATTTTACCTCTTCGAGAGGGCCCGAACCTGGGTAAACATCGTCTCCCTTCGTCCCCTGTTACCATCATTCCTAGACCTACAGCTCGGGACCCCCTACCCGAGATCCGCCGGTTTTAGCATCGAAATTGGTGGCCCATACAGGTCCCTCTGTGTGGTCAAAAAGGATCAATGGCTCGTCTTTAGATCAATAGCAACATTGGCTGTGGTGACATCTTCGTCCCCGGCCAGCTTTTCGCGTTCGGCAGTATCGTCCTTCATGCCAACCAGGCCGGCCATCTCGGCCGTGTCGAAAGCTTCGCCCCAAACCAAGTCATTAGGTTTGGGAGTTTGGAGTACACTGCTGATACCCGTGGCGATCTCGCCATCTCCGGCTGGACTCCAGATCGATCGGAGAACCCCACGAACACCGCGGCCTTGACCTCGGAACCGACCTCAGATCCAGATATCTGATCGGGTCTTACTCCGGAACCAACCTTGAGTTTGGATCCCATCACTCCGGTGCCAAGCTAGGCTCTCGCCCTGGCTGGTCCGTGCTCCGAGGTCACTTCACACACTTCGTCGAGCGTGTTGCAGGTTAGCCCTGCTCATCGTCAAGAGATGGACCCGACAGACCTCTCGCTCTTAAACGAGATGCTAGATCAAATCCAGAATCTTGGGATTTTGGATGGCCAGTCTTTGGTCTACGACCAGATCGTATGTAAAGCCGACGATAGGGAAATTTACGTCTCACCCTCCACCCACCTAGTCGCTACTGTCGAGGATTTAACCGACGTATTGGACTGCGCCTCCGAGGAGGCTACCGACATGGATGAAGATGTCGGCGATATGCCCGGCACCGTGACGAATACTAGTAGCTGGAAGGCAACCTCCACCTACGATGTCTACATGGTCGATACCCCCAGAGATGACGAGGAGGAGAAGAAAAAGGACCCCCCAAGCGCAAACGGAGCGGTAAATGCAACAAACACGCTGGTAAGGGGAGCGCGAGGAACAACAACACCGATAATGGCAACTCCAACAACAACGCCACTCCAGATGACGTCGAGGATTAGTACAATGGTGACAACGCCACTTCAGATGGTGCCGAGGACCAAGACAACAGCAACAACATCATGTCCGGTCAAATCGATGGTGCCATAGGCATGGAGGACATCGATGACCCCGACAACAGCAATTACATGCCGGAATCAGAAGAGGAAACAAGTCTTGGACCCGATGAGTTCGACGTTCTTGAGGATCTCCTCGATTTGGAGACCTTCCGACGATGGCTCATTAGCTCCGCCTGTAGCATAAAATGAGGGCGTGACAAGCTTAAAGCTGACCAAATCACACTCAATGACAGATGGGTGGACGTCCTCACAGCCGAGCAGGGCCTCAAGCAAAGGCACGCGGACCAAACCAAGTCCTACCCACGACAACGCCTGCTTCCGTCATTCGATGACGAGGCAGATGACAACTGGCCTTACGACAATGATCAACCTGAGTGCCCTCGTTGGGGGTGGGATGGACCAAGAGGGGGACTTCGAGACTTCCCTGCTAAACCTCACCGTGAAGGCAGGGATCTGCTCCCATCGGCCCCACCATATGATTTACGAGACAGATTGACCGCACCGCCTGCACCATCACAATCCATTTACAGGTCTAGGGACCGCGCTCCTGCTGGACAGGTCAGATACCAAGCATGGCTCGATAAACATGACAGGGTTCGGGATAACATTCATCCTCGGACCACAACGGACGTCCAACAAGCTGTAGCTCAATTCCGAGGAGCTGCACACCCAATGTGCTTTACCGACGAAGTCATGGAACACCAGTTCCCAGAGGGGTTTAAACCCGTTAATATTGAACAGTATGATGGAACGACGGACCTGGCGGTATGGATTGAAGATTTTCTTCTCCATATCCATATGGCCCGAGGAGATGACCTCCACGCCATCAAATACCTACCTTTAAAGCTTAATGGGCCAGCCAGGCATTGGCTTAATAGCTTGCCCGAGAACTCCATTGGAAGCTGGGAAGAACTTGAGGATGCCTTCCGAGCTAAATTTCAGGGCACCTATGTCCGGCCCCTGGATGCCAATGACCTCAACGACATTATCCAACAGCCCGGCTAGTCCGCCAGGAAATTTTGGAATCGATTTTTGACCAAAAAGAACCAAATAGTCGATTGCCCCAATGCAGAAGCGATTGCTGCCTTCAGGCACATCATTCGTGATGAATGGCTGGTGCGACAGCTCGGACAGGAAAGACCCAGAACAATGGCCGCCCTTACATCTCTCATGACCCATTTCTGTGCAGGGGAGGATAGCTGGTTGGCACGCAGTACAAGCCACAACAATGATCCTGGCACCTCGGAAGTACGCGACGGAAACGGGAAGCCTCGGCGCAATAAAAATAAGCATCGCCATAAAGGCAACGGCAGTGATGCCGATGAGGCAACCATAAACGCTGGATTCAGCAGCCAACGGAGCGTCCAGAAGAAGACACCCTTTAAAGGGAATAGAGACGGCTCATCCATGCTCGACACGATCCTCGACAAGCCTTCCCAAATTCACGGCACACCAGATAAACCTGCGAATCACATGAACCGGAACTGTTGGATAATAAAATAGGCCGGCAAGATCGCAGCCGAAAACATGGGCAACAACCAGCCTCGTACTGAGGACAAGGATGAGCCCTCAAGGCCGAGCAATCGAGGCCAAAAGCAGTTCCCTCCCACGGTTAAGGATGTGAACATGATTTACGTCACCCACATCCCGAAGAAGGAGAGGAAACGAGTGCTGCGTGATGTTTATGCAGTCGAGCTCGTGGCGCCGAAGTACAACCCATGGTCGGCCTGCCCGATCACTTTCGACCGAAGAGACCATCTGACCAGTATTCGTCATGGAGGAACGGCGGCTCTGGTACTCGATCCCATAGTGGACGGTTTTCACTTAACCCGGGTCCTTATGGACGGCGGCAGTAGCCTCAACCTAATATATGCTGATACAATCAGGAAGATGGGTATCGATCCGTCAAGGATTAAACCCAGCAACACCACTTTTAAGGGTATCATACCAGGTGTGGAGGCACAATGCTCCGGGACTATTACTCTGAAAGTAGTGTTCGGCTCGCACGAGAACTTCCGAAGCGAGGACTTGATCTTCGATATCGTTCCTTTCCGTAGTGGCTATCATGCACTGCTCGGACGAACTGCCTTCGCCCGATTCAATGTCGCCCCGCATTACGCTTATCTAAAGCTAAAAATGCCAGGACCCAAAGGCGTCATTACAGTCAATGGCAATATGGAACGCTCCCTCCATACAGAGGAGCAGACCGCGGCTCTCACAGCCGAGGTTCAAGCCGCCGAGGAGGCATTAATGTCCATCAAGGCACCGAACACACGAGGCCCCTCTAAGCGCTTCCGAGGTGTTACCTTCACCTCCACGCAATCAAGCGGCAACCCCAAATAGGGATACGTGCTCCACGCCTCTCCCTGCTTGGCCGAGAACTACGTACCCCGGGTGCATAACTTTGCGCTTAAAATTTCATGGGAGGCCGTGGAGCACTACTTCAAAAAACACACTGTTCGGCTCATTCAAGCAGTGGTCGAATTGCATCCTGGTTGTTTCAAAAGGAACTATTAAAGGCCCACCAGGAGCTTATCAAAACAACATTAAGCTGATACACGGCTACTACGCAACATGGCCTCTTTAAAGGCCCCGCCACTCGAATGCATCTTAAGCATAGTAACGGCGGCATAACGGGCGGCATTGATGAACCATAGAGTTGACAAGGAGTCGCTGGTGCACAATACGAAGGCGCAGACGTGCGGCCGGGCCAGGACAGGAGGTTAGACCCAATGGCATATACCCTGCTTAGACCTTCCCTCTTTTTTATCTTTTGTGTACCCTTATTAGTCTCTTCGGTTGCCAACATTGTTTGGCTCGACCTTATCAATGAATAGAGAGAAGACTAAAAATGGTCGGTTCCCGCTTTTCTGTGTGCTACCTTTTTTGTCTTTTGTTTGCGCACCGTAGACAACTTTCTTAAAATGACTATTCCATACTTTTAGAAGTCATTGGCTCTAGACTGGGGGCTATGATTCAAACCACGCCCACTTATCATGCCATGGTACACACATAAAGACCTCGGCTTTTTTATTCTCGGATATTGATTTATATCCATCGGTTTCGAATTGTGTCTTTGGTCAATAGATGGGTTGCCCGGCTCCTGTGCTTACCCCTTACGTTTCCGAATGTTCGGCTAAGGGCGTAAAGGGTGCACCACTACGATTGTTATTTCCGGTTTAACTGGTCAAGTACCTCAGTGGAGAAAGCCGAAAGCTGACTGTCACAATAAGCGTAAACTGGTCGGCGATCCGATGATGGCATTAACCTACAAATCGATGGAGGTTTTCTCCGTGTTAAACGATGGGCCGTTTTCAAATGGCCGAAGTATCAAAGGCTCAACCCCGGCTAACGCCGAGTACTTAAGATACACCGGGGGCTAGTTACTGCCCCCCAAACTTTAAGCTCCTATGACTAAGTAAAAGTTATAAGGCCTAATAATCCGATTGCCTTGTTTCTATTAACACAACCACCTCCAGGCACGAGACATCGGCTAAGGGTTGTCTTGTTATTACAGAAACACCCTACGTAGTATCTACAAAGGGGCGGAAGCCGACGATTGGCCACTTTCAGATTGTAAACAGTCACAATGGACTCAAAATAATAGATCAGACATAAACGATTCATTCATATTAAAATGAAACTTGTCTTTATACATAATACACCTCGGCATTCCAAGGGGGTCTACTCAAGGCCCTCAAGGATGGTATCCCTATGGCACTTGGCCTCTGATACATGAGCGGCCGCTGTAACATCCCCAAAATATTGCTCGGGCACGCGCCTCTTTCCCTCCGGACAGCCCCTCGCCATGACCTTCGAATTTACCCCAGGGTAATGTGCCTTCACAGATGCATATGCCTGCTGAGCACCTTCCAGGCAAGCCGAACGCTTCCAGAGTTGGAAGCAAGGCCAACACTTTGAAGCCTTTGGATTAAACCAAAGTAACTGCTCGGCAGCGGCTCGGCGGGCCAAAGGGCGATGCAGAGGTCTTCCATGGCGGGCCTAACGACGTGATGAAGCTGCATCAACTGCTTCATCTAGTCGCCGAGGACTGGCGGATGTGACGGTACTTGAAATTGCGCCCAAAAGGCCTTTTGCTCGTCCGCATCCTCCCACCCACTAAAGTACTGGTGCACGTCCGAGGCACTCCTTAGCAGGTCCGTGAAGGCACCTGGTACACACTAGAGTTGCGTCAGCTCGGTGAAGCGACCACCACCAAAGACGCACAACAGTAAAAATGGCTTACCGGCGGCTATCTCCGTTACTAGCCGGAGTTGTTCTCGGTCCGACCTCGCCTGGACCTGGGCCTCTTGGCGCGCCTGCTCGAGCTTTTTAAGCTCGGCCGCGTCCTTCTCCTTGTCGATTTGGAGGGCGTCGCGCTCTGAATAGAGGTCCATCATGTCCTGCTCGACCTCTAGGATCCGGGCTTGGTGTTTCTTCCGAGCATCTTTTTCACTGGCAAGCTCGGCGATGCTCTTCTCAGCCGCAACCTTTTGCTACTCGGCTTCTTCCCAAGCTCTCTTGAGCTCGGCACGGAGTGCCTCCATCTCCGCCGCGGCAGCTGGATACAGTGAAGCAAATATATTAGTGATTGAGTTTGTTTAAGCAAAATATAAAACTATAGCACCAGTTTCCATGTCTTACCTTGCGCTTTGTCCATCTGCTCCCTTAGCAGATCGGTGTCCTTCTCGGACTACGCAATCTTGTGATTTAGCTCTTCCAACTCTTTCGAGCTGGATACCGAAGAGGCGCAGATGCCTACAGACGAATTTTATTAAGACTCCGAGGTATGAAATCGATCCTCTCGTCAGATGTGTTAATCCGACAAGAGTCTCGGGGGCTACTGCATATTCGTTTATATTTTTTTTAAAGTAAACAGTTGACCCCAAGTCAGATTTTCAAACTAACTTAAGGCTCAGGGACTACTGTATATGCATTCTTAAGGCATAAGCTATATTTGGCAAAATTCTTGAACAAACGTTTTCGGACAACCTTTTTCAAAACTTGTCTTTAAAGGGCTACTGGGTGTACTAAACATTAATTTAGGCATTGCAGTAATATAACATACCTCGAAACCTTTTGAGAGGCTTACGAATGCCTCCTCCATTCCGACCGTTGTAGACTGGAACTGATTGAACGCCACGCCAAGAATGGCACGGTGCTCAGGAAAAATCGAGGAGCTCCGTAGAGCTGCCTCTATATCCTTATGCCGCCCCAAGATGGGCAACTAGGCATCCTCGGCCACATCCCTCATAGGAGAGGTGATGGCTACCTCAGGGTGGCTCGACGGCGCTGGAGTTGTTGGGGCTGAGGACTCCGGGTAGTTAAGCATCGGTTCTTCTAGAGACGAGGGGATCTTAACCCCTTGGTCTTCGGTGACCGACGTATGGACCTTGGCCATGGGCACATCGGTACCACTCTCTGTGTTCAACACAGGAGGGTACGGATGCGAAGAAACCTCCCCCTGCTCATCACGAGCAGGGGAGGAACATGCACGCGCACCTAAGGAGCTCTCGGCCAGCTTGGCCGGAGGAACGACATTATCCGAATTCTCTCCGGGAAGGTGGCGTTGCGGGCTGTGAAAGCAAGCATTATGACAACAATCAAGAACATGTCAATTCAAACTTACTATGTACAAATGTGTCAAACAATAATACCTTCTCGGCCGCAGCCTCTCTCTGCGCCGTAGGGGAAGTACGTCTTCGGAGGATCCGGAGCGTGCAGCCTCGGTAGGGGCCGAGGACTGGCTTGGCTAGGCAGTAGAGGCTTTCCGAAGCCTTTTGAGCCGAGGAGGATCATCCTCCCCGATGTCTTCGGACACCGCCCTCCTCCTCTTGGGAGGGGAGGCCATGCCCTCCTCCTCATCCTCTTCTTCTTTCTCTTCCTCCTCATGGATTGAAGAGCCATGGGTGTCCTCGGACCTAGCATCCGAGGGAGCTCGTCAGCTGCGCAGACCCTCTTTTTTCTTCTTCGGCTCCGGGACCACATACGGGTCCTCGGCCAGAAGGGCCTCGAGCCGGGCACCTTGGCATCTTCAGGCAATGGCACCGGGGACTTCATCTTCTGGGCCTTATCGCGCCAGGCCTGATCACATGATGACAGTCCAATTACTTTATTGAAAGGATAAAAAGCATTGAAAAGTAGCGGCAAAATTAAAAACATTCTTGGATGGCTTGAAAAGCGACGTCCACATCCCATCAAGGTCCGTGCGGAAGAAATGCTGCAAGGTTGGCTCATCCTCAGGCTTATGGCGCCACATCGGATTGGCTCTTAGCTGGAGAGGTAGGACGCGGCAAGCAAGCATAACATGGATGACATCCACTAGTTTGATGCCTTGACCAACCATCGCCTTAAGCCTCTTTTGGAGCACCCCTACCTCATCCTTGTTCCCCCTGTCCAGGCCTTTCTTCGTCCAGGAGACGAGCCTCTTCGGAGGATCAGCCGTGAAGGCGGGGATCTCGGCTTGGCCTTTTGCAGGCAGGTCGGTGATGTAGAACCATTCCCGCTACCACAACTTGATTGTCTCCACAAAAATGCCCTCGAGCCAGCATACCCTTGGGAGCTTGCTTATCATGGCCCCGCCACATTCAGCGAGCTGGGTGCCACCACTCTTCGGCTTGATGCGAAAGATCTTCAGCCACAAACAAAGTGCGGCTCGACGCGGAAGAATGACTCACATATAGTAATGAAGGTAGCTATATGGAGAATTGAGTTCGGGGCTAGGTGGTGGAAGTCCAGCCCATAGAAGAACAGTAACCCCCTCACAAAGGGGTGGAGGGGCAATCCTAGGCCTCGGATGAGGTGGGGAACGAAGATCACTCTCTCCCGTTTCTTGGGAGTAGGGATGGAGCGGCCGAGCTCTGGAGCCCGCACTTGGCCATTGCGGGTATGTACCCCGTAGACCGGAGCTCCTCAATGGTGCCGCTGTGACGTTGGAAGACACCCACTTTCCACTCAGCTCGGCGTCAGATGCTGGGGCCGCTGCCTCCTTTCCCCTGCCGGCCATGGCGGGTGGAGGAATACGAGTGGAGTGGGGATTGGAAGCTTGAAGATGGATCTAAGGACGCTGGAGTTTTTCAAGCTTTTGGTGATGGAGCAGGAGATGGAAGCGTCAGGGAAAATGATTTACTGCCTGCTGCTTTTATGGGTCAGTAAAAGACCAAGAGTCCCCGTGTGGTGCTGGATAAATCGCTTATTCCCAACCCTCCGTGTCGTTATATGTGCATCAATGAATCAACTTGTTGATGATATCCCTTGAAAACCGGGGCACGATCTCCACATTGATGGGACATGCCAATGAAAGGCTACCACGGGCCACGATGCGTTTTGTGATAACTGGTTTTGGTGGTTCGCTAAAAGCTGTCAGGGTTTGAACCCTTTACGAGTATTACCTGCGTGGCAAGTCTTTGAGACTAAGTTAACTCAGGACCTCGGACAAGGGCCTTTGTAAAAAGGGATCCCTTGTTTTCCTAGCCGAGGATAAAAGTTTAAACACATGGTAGTTGAGGTCGGCTGCGAAAGAAGATCATAAAGATTTCCCGATAATTCAAGACTCCGAATTCAAGCGTTAATAAAGAGGAACTCGCCTGCCGAGCCGAACACCCAAGCCGAAGACGATCATCCGAGGAGGAAGTTATAGTCTTCGGCTCCGAAGACCAGTTCAGGGGCTACTGACGGTGTCCTGGACTAGGGGGTACTAGCCTATGCGGCCCACAGTCCACGGGCCGAGCTTATGGCCCGCCGATCATCAAGAAGGTGGGAGTACCGAAGCCGTGAACCTCGGCGTGATCAGGAGGGAATCCTTCAAAGACTTGGCGTCTACTTCAAGGACTCTGCCGTAGCCGACGTATCGACAACCGACCATGTGTATGACCTAGGTACCCCCGGTGCAGATATAAGCCGAGGGGTTTAGTCCTTAGAGGGACGATTACAGCCTTAGGGTTTAAAACACAATCATAGGATCTCGAGGTAGATCATCTTGTACTTTGTACCCCCTCACATCAATACAATCAAAGCAGGACGTAGGGTTTTACCTCTTCGAGAAGGCCCGAACCTGGATAAACATCGGCTCCCTTCATTCCCTGTTACCATCGTTCCTACACCTACAGCTCGGGACCCCCTACCTGAGATCCGCCGGTTTTAGCACCGACAGCGACTGCTTCGCGCGAAGAGGGTTTTGGGATGGGACCTGGCGGTCAGGCGCGTATGTCGCAACGGTTCAGACGCCCGCAAAGCTCACCCTGGTTTAAGGGATTTCGGACAACCAGACGTGTCCGCAGACTGACGGGGTACCGCGTTGGATGGCAAACTGTGTCCGGACACGTCGGTCCGGACGTTCGTGGGCATTTTGAGGGTCCGCGTTGGAGATGCCCTTAACTTCTTTATGTGCCTATGTAACCCACGATGTAAACCATGAGAAAAAGATAGAAATAATAGAAAGATTCGATACGGGCTTTTGGCCATCAACAAGTCTTCCGATCCATTTTTTCTGTCGCCAAATTACGTAGGAGTTCCGCCGACGGCGCCGAATTAAATCGATAGTATAACGATGTCGCTAGCTCAAGCTCACGTACGTACGTGAGGTTTTCGCTAGACGCGCGTACTGCTAGCTGCTGCAAAATCAATCAAGCAGCTTGCTTGCTTAGCTAGCTTTGCACTTGTACGTGACTTGCTGCAGGGAGGATACGGGCTAGTGTTTTAAATCCAACAATTGATGTCAGAGCCTTGATGATTTATGATGGGGGACAGCGACGTTGAGTTAGTCAAGTCCGGCAACGGTGGTTCCAAGGTGAACAAGTCCAGCAACAATGGATCCAAGGCGAACAAGAACGGCGACAAGGTGAAGAAGGGTGGCAAATCAGCGACTAGTGGTGGAGGAACGAGCGGCGCAAACGTACTATTGCATCGCAACATCCCCATCCAGTACCCGATGCTGACTGATGCCAACTACGGCATGTGGGCAGTAAAGATGAAGATTATTCTCCGAACCCTCCGAGTGTGGCAGGCAATCATGGACGACAACGTCGACAAGGAGTGCGACAAAGGTGCCATGACCGCCATAACTCAGTTCATGCCGGATTCCGTGCTGATGACATTGACAGAGTTTGAGACGGCAAGAGAGGCGTGTGACACACTCAAGGAGATGAGGATTAGAGAAGATCACATCACGAAGGCTCGGGCACAAGTGCTGAAGCGCCAATTTCACAAGTTGTAGATGGAGGAAACTGAATCGATGAACGACTACGCCATGCGGCTCGCTACTTTGGTGGGAGAGATCCGTGCGCTTGATGCAAAGCTTGAGGAAGTCGAGATCATGGAGAATTTTTTTAGTTCGGTGACTGACAAATTCACATACATCATTGGCACGCTCGAGTAGCTTACCGACATCAAGGACATGACCATAACGGAGGCGATCAGACGCCTGCGGACATGGGAAGAGAATGCATGTGGTTGTCGGAAAGGCAAGGGAGGAGGTAGTGCCCAACTCCTATACTCGCGTAGACTGGGAGGCCCCAAGTAGTAAAGGAAGGCGTGACGGTGGTGAAGGTTCACGTAACATGAAGCACGGTGGACACACTGGAAAAGGCAAGCCGCAAGGTCGTGGTAAGGCCGATCGATTTAATGCGCGGAAGCCATGGAACCTGGATATGTTCAAGGTCAAGTGATATAACTGCAACGAGATGGGTCACATTGCGAAGGAATGTTCGGAGCCTAACAAGCGGGAGATCAAGGCAAATTTGGCGAAGCAGGAAGACGAACGTCCAGGTCTTCTGATGGCCAAAGTTTGTGATCTCGTCCAAACGGGTTGTGAAACCAAACTGGAAGGTGCTACTTAACGAGAAGAAAGTAATACTGAAATTATCCGGGGACCAGAATGTGTTGTGGTATCTAGACATGGGTGCCAGTAACCACATGACGGGGTGAAGGAGAAATTCCTTGAGCTACAATATAATGTTGAAGGCTCGGTAAAATTCTATGATGGTTCAACTGTGGAGATTTGGGGCAAGGTTCTGTCCTCATCGAGGGTCTCACAGGCGAACATTGCATACTCACCGGAGTATACTACATCTCATGGCTTCGTAACAACATCATCTCTGTCAGGCAACTTGATGAGAATGGATGCAAGGTGGATACTGAGGACGTAGTGATGACGACCTTCGACAAGCTCCGACATGTGCTAGCGCATGTAAACCGCACACGGAACAGGCTCTATATCCTCAACCTTAATCAATCTCAATCAGAGTGTTGACTCGCCAATAGTGATGATGATTCATGGTTATGGCATGCTAGATTTGGACACGTTAACTTCCACGACTTGAAGAAGATGTCGAAGATGGAGATGCTATCCGGGATGCCAATCATCGACCATGTTGATCGAGTATGTGACTGGTGCTTGGTTGGAAAACAGCACCGCAAACCATTCCTTGCTCAGTCTACCTATCGTGCAAGTGTTGCACTTGAGCTGCTCCATGGTGACCTATGTGGCCCAATCACCCCAGCAACTCACACAGGAAAGAAGTATTTCTTACTTGTGGTAGATGACTACTCGAGATACATGTGGGTCGTTCTCCTATGACCTAAAGATGAGGCATTCAAAGCTTTCAAGAAGTTGAAAGCTACAACATAGATGGAACACAAGCTGAAGGTTCATGCTCTATGAACAAATCGCGGCGGGGAGTTTACGTCGAACGAGTTCAACGACTACTGCGAGAAAATTGGCATAACAAGGTTCCTTGCGACACCTTATACGCCATAGCAGAACGGTGTTGTTGAAAGGTGAAATCGAACCGTCGTTGACATGGCGAGAAGTTTACTCAAGATCAAGAACATGTCGGTGTCTTTTTGGGCAGAAGCTGTCTCGGCAGCGGTCTATCTTCTCAACAGGGCTCTAATGAAGGTGGCGATCGGGAAGACTCCATATGAAGCAATTTACGGATGTAAGCCAAATGTGTCTCATCTATAGACATTTGGGTGTGTGGCACATGTGAAGACGACGGAGCCACACCTCTCAAAGTTTGCCGATCGCAGCACCAAGATGGTGTTCATCGGATACAAGAGGAATTCCGGTACCAAGGCATACCGCTTCTACGATCCACGAACCAAGCATCTATGAATTTCACGCGACGTTGTGTTTGAAGAAAACCAAGCATGGAATTGGGGCATGATAGCTGACAATGCTCCAAACGGTAATATATTCATGGATGAATTCCCAACTGATGATGATGTAGGGGAGGACGTCCAGGTGGATGGCAAGACAACACACCAAGGTGAACGCGGTGGCGGTAATGTAGGAGATATGCCCTAGAGGCAATAATAAATGTTATTGATTATCTCCCTGTTCATAATTAGGTTTATGTTCCATGCTATAACTGCTATGGTTCTCGAGTCTACAATAACCACGAGGCTCGGAGGAAGACTCATATGCACGTGTGGGATAATAAATGGTAAAATGTATTCCTAGTCAAGCCTCTATGACTGGCTCAAGTATTGCATGATGATCCTGTTTTCCTGATCATGGGCATGGCTATGCCGGCAATTTTGAGGGCACAATTGTTGGTAGAACACTTGTGTTGAATCGACCCGATTGATGTTATGCTATGAGATACATTCGTCATAAGTTTATGGTTAATAACACAGAGAAGTTAATGTTTGCATAATTCCTTAGACCATGAGAGTGTCGAGTTTCTTCATGCTTGCTTCATGAACTTTGGGGTTTGTTAAACGTCATCCGTAAATGGGTGGCTATTACGGCGGCTTACGGGTTCATGGAAAAGTATGTCAAGGGACTTGATAGCTCAAGATTGGGATTTGCTCCTCCGACGATGGAGAGATATCTCTAGGCCCTCTCGGTGTTACGGTATCCATCATCGTCTGGCCAGACACAGGGTGATTTGATCACAGGGATGCCGGAACACGGGAACGAGAAAAGAGAACAATACCGGCAACGAGGTAACTGGCATTGTGGACAAGTGTTGATCCACGAGGATGCCGATGTTTCTCACCTCGGGTAATTGTAACATATCGCGAAGCAACAGGAATAGCTCACGGCAACTGGAGGTTCACTCGAATATTTATTCGTGTGGGTATAGGGATCGATATGGGTGTCCACGGCTCCGATGTTGATCATTGATCGGAAGGGGTTCCGGGTCATGTCTATGCTTCACCGAACCTATAGGGTCACACGCTTAAGGGTCATCTATCTGCTGAATACTAGACAGGGAGTCTGAGAGAAAATCACCGAAAAAGTTTCGGACGCCGGAAAAGTTTCGGACAGCGGAAAAGTTCCGCAGAGAGGTCACCGGATGAGTTCCGGTGAAACTGAAAAGTTGTTTCAGAGGATACCATAAAGTCAAATTGGTTTTGGCACATGCCTGATAATTCTTGGAGGGTGCCAGAATCATTCTGGAAACTTTCTGGAATTTTCCGGGATGAAAACCGGAAATGTTCCGGAGCTGTCGAAACCGCTTCAGATGCTTTTCGCAGATGAAATCACTAAACCGGAATTGTTCCGGCTCGCGTTGAAAATTATTTTGGTGTGTACTAGAATTGTTCTAAGCCCACATGAATATTTTCAGTTCGATCAGACGCTGAAAAATGTCGTCGTGAATAGTGAAAGTGCTTTTTGGGATATTTTTGGAAAGCCACCTTTTGGGGCTTTGCTCCAAAAGATCTTGGGGATGACATGGATGGATAGGGGCCAATTTTGGGGCCCCACATGAGGGTGTGGCCGGCCACATGGTGGACTCCTTCATGGAGTCCCCCTTGTTCCTTGGTTTCACCTTTTAGGTCCTTGGGAAGGACTCCTTTCCATGTGGGTTTTGGGTTTTCTTGTAAAACCACCCTACCCCTTGGGTTTCCTATAAATAGGAGGTGTGTGGGCTGCCATAAGACACACTCTTGCTCTCATACACATAGCCATGCATGATCTGGCATTCTTCTCTCCCTCCCAGCGAAATAGTTTCGTAGAGCCGAAAGGCTGTCTGGGTTCCGGCAGGAACTAGTTCTGGACGGCGAAGCCCTGCCGGATAGATGACACCGTATGTGTGCAACTCTGTAGAGAGATCGTAGTTTCGGTCTTAGTTCGAGAGTGCCTCCCGAAGGGCTGTCCGTGTGACCGTCTGAGTTTTGGAGGTCCTCCCGAAGGGCTGTCCGAGTGACAGTCCTAGTTTCGGAGGTCCTCCCGAAGGGCTGTCCGCGACACCGTCCGGGGGACTGTGCTACCGCCTCCCGGAGGGCTGTCCGCGGGGCAGATGAGGGTATACATCCTCGCGGTTGGGAGGTTGTAAAATCCTAGCTGCGGGGATCTGCACCGCCGTTCGTCATCGACTCTTCTTCCGCTGCGCTACGAGTCGGTAACGAAAGAGATCAAACCTTGTATGCAGTCTCCATAGTGGTCCTGGGCTGGTGCGTAGGTCGGAAATTTTTTGTTTTCTGCTGCGTTCCCCAACAGGTAATCATCATGGCGCCAACACCGATGACGACACACATGGGTCACAAGGTGATAGCGACAATTGCGCGCACGTCCCGAGTGGAGATCTCGGCGACGACATCGACAAAGCCACACATGGTGATTGTGATCACCATGAAGCGCATAGTGATGGCAACAATCAAGATGATGGTCATGGTCACGACGACGCGGATGCCAACGAACCGACATCTACCACGCCTGGGACTCTGCCATCTTCCTCAAGTGTATCGACGCCGACACAATTTGTGTCACCTCCTTCGCAATTCAAAATGGACTCCTCCGAGTCTCGTCGCTGCAAGACCCTCAAAAAAGTCTACAAGTACGCAAAGCCAGTTACGCTCGAGTACTCCGAGTTGTGTTTGCTCGGAGTTGAGGAGCTGGTTGCTTGCTCCCGCAAGAGTTGTTGGGATTCCCTCCCAGTGTAAAGGTGAAGTAGCCCATCGGTAAGTATTTCCCTCAGTTAGAGAACCAAGGTTATCAATCCAGTAGGAGTCCCCCAAGCTAACAAAGTGAACAACACCTACACACAAAACACAAAACACACTTGTCCCCAACACGGCAAGAGGGTTGTCAAGCCCCTTGTCTTGCTAGTTACAAGATTAAACTGCAAGTGATAGAGATAGTTGATAGCAATGTAACACGGCAAAGAAGAAATAGCAATTGTGTAGAAGAATTCAGTAATGGATAATAGACCCAAGGGGATATAGGTTCACTAGTGGTATCCCTCTCTCGTAAACAAGCAAATGGCATGGTAAACAAATTACAGTTGGGCAGTGATTAAATTGCAATATTTATATTTATGACTATGATCATTTATGGTATAATCTCATATAGGCATTACGTCCGTGATAAGTAGACCGTTAATCCAACTGCATCTACTACTAATACTCCACCCCAAAACCGCTATCCAGCAAGTATCTCGGGGTATTAAGTTTGCAAGAAACAGAACATCGCAATAAGCAAGATGACATAATGTAGACAGAAAAACATCAATCAATATGATGAGACCCCGTCGTTTTATCCTTAGTGGTAACAACACAATACGTGTCTTTGCCCTTACTGTCACTGGGTTAGAGCACCGGAAGATTGAACCCACTACAAAGCACCACTCCCTCTGAAGAAAAATCCATCAATTCGTCCAAAAAGATAGATAGATCGAAGAGCATGCAAAGCTATTTAATTATACGGCAACAAAACCTCAAAAGATTCAATTGATTTCAATGAACAATCTGATCATAAAGTGACAATTCGTCATATCCCAACAAACACACCACCGATTACATCGAATTGATCCCAATCATGTGAGGCAACTCACGGGAACATGGTATTGAAGATCCAAAAGAGAGAGATAGAGAGAATCATCTAGCTACTATTATGGAACCTAAGGTCTTGATGAAACTACTACCAGATGGTCATGGAGGCATCAAGGTTGATGAAGAAGCCTCCGGCAATGGATTTCCCCTCCGGCAAAACTCTGGAACAGGCCTCCAGATTGGATCTTCGTGAAATAGGAACTTGTGGCAGCGGAAAAATTCTTCTAAAAATATGGCGGAAGGTTTCAGTATTTTTAGGAATTTATGGCGGTGGAATCAACGTAAGGTGGTACAGGTGGGCCCCACATGCCCTGGTGGCGTGCCCTAGGCCTGGGACGCACCACCTGGCCATGTGGGCCCCCTGTGGCTCCTCTCGTTCCTTCCCGAAGCTTCCAGGGTCCTTCGTTGCCTGAAAAAAATCATGTTAAATTGGCACTGGATTTTGACCTTCCTAGATATTGATTTCCTACAAAACCAAAAACATGCAGAAAACAGGAACTGGAACTAGGCACTAGATTAATAGGTTAGTCCAGAAAAGTAATATAAAATGCTATAAAAAGTATATAAAAGTGATAATATAATAGCATGAAACAATAAAAAATTATAGATATGTTTGACACGTATCAGCATCCCCAAGCTTAATTCCTGCTTGCCCTCGAGTAGGTAAATCATAAACAAAGATAATTTTTGACATTGAATGCTACCTACCATAATCTTGATTAAATGATGTAATTGGGTATGAACTTAAGACAAGAATGATTAAACGCAACAGTCTATAAATTTGATATTAAAACAATGATACATGAGCATGCAAATAAATAGTCATTGCCTTTCGAGAATAGAAATGCTAAATATCATGATTCCGTACCAATTATTAGTCAAGTGTATTACAAGAACATAGTATACTAAGTCTTCATTGTTGGGATAGACATGAAGCAGAACAGGCTCAGGCTTGGGCCAGGCACAGAAACTATGCCCGCCTTAAACCAACCACTAAACCCCTATGCAATACTTGAGCGTGAGCTTGACTTTGGCACTTAAATGGCAAATCGAATGATGATGGGGGTTTTATAAGAATTGAAAAATTAAGAAAGTCTCAAACCAATGTAGCTGACCCTTAGGCAATGGAGAGGCCTTAAGATCGATATTGATGCGAGGAGTAGTGATTGTCATGCAACAGATGCACTTGAGCTATGAATGCATGAAAGCTCTCCAAATGAACTAGTGGCCTGCAAGTGCACACGGCTGTTGTAGCACTTTCGTGATAAGTAAAGTGTCGAACCCATAGGGAGCGGAAAGGAAGGCACCACAAACCCCGCAACTACGCTGCCACTTAACGCAGTTACGTACACACCTAAACCGGAGTTTGGACATAGTCTACTCTATAAGTTGCTAGGGAAACTGGATAAAAGGGGTGTTTACTACACTAAGAACAAGAAGGTAAAAATAGAAATAAAAAGAGACTAAGTTAGTAGAGATGGTGCTTGAGCAGTAAAGTGTCCTCTAGGATTCCGAAGTCATCACTACAAATATGACCTGCGCAGCAAGTGCGGAGCAAACGCTCTCTATCGTATCCTCTATCCATCCTTCATATGCATAAGTGGGCGGTTCCCGGCACAGAACATGTTCTACTCTAACTTAGACTTCATGCCACATATGCCACCAACCGCAACTTCCCCAAGCAGGTTATCACATATGGTCAATTAGGGGTTTCCCCATGGAAGTAGCCAGATATGGGTTTACCTGTACTCCCCTATCAATTGCAAATACTAGGAATTGAGGGTTTTACTGTCAGCTCAAATTACCCCAACATCCTAACCCATACAACGACAGTAGTTCCTCCACGGCCAATCATGACGATAATGCAAGCGAGGCCTCCTCTCAACACTCATGAAGAATACTAACTCAAACATGAATAAAAGCATATTGGATCACTTGGGAATAATTATTCTAATAAAAAAAGAGTTCATCCGTATCCTCGAGAACAAATACAATTACTCAAACATAAAGGAGAGGGCCAACTTACAAACCGGCATCGAGCTGGTGAAGGGAGAAGGTGTGGTGGTGATGGAGACTCTGGCACCGGCGATGGTGGTGATGATGATGGCACCACCGACGCGGTGGCGATGGCACCGGCCCTGAAGGTCGGTGCTCACGGTGGCGGAGCCTCTTCTTCTTCCCCATGGTCTTGTCCCTTCCTCTATGGTGGTGAATGGAACAGCAATGGAGGTGAAGATTAGATGACGGCAGCTTGTGGGAGATGAGACGTACTGACGGCGGCTAGGGTATGGAGGTGTATATATAAGATACCTCCTCGGTCTCCTCTGTTGATGAGATGCATCCAAGGGCTCTAGATGAGCCTTATCCTCTCCCAAACCCTTCCTTATTGTCCAAGGATCTTGTGGGAACAAACGGGGACAAAATCGGTGAAGAATCCCGTCTGGAAGGGCAACTTTTGGAGATGTCTGGATGTCATATGACCATCCATACGACCATGAATGGTCGTATGATACACCGTCTTTCATTCTGCCCCTCTCCGTTGTTTTGGGCGCCATTTCTTCATATGGACTCCAATTTTGATGTTCTTGGGCTCATTGGATTCGTGAGAGTGACGCCGATCCATTTTTGGTCTTAGACCTTGATTTGGAGCACTTTGAAAAAAAATTCACTTTTTCCGCCTTCCGAAACGCCCAAGTCTGGTACTATAAGTCCTCCGTATTGGGCCCATCCTTGGTACTTTCATCGTGCTTGGTGCTATGTTGCTCCAAAACACCTGTAGACACAAGAAAATAAAGGAAACTAATAAAAACTAAATAAAATACTAAATGTGCAATGCTCACAAGGAAAAGTGTAAAACCCGGTAATCATGCATAATGGACAACTATTTGGTTCAATGGGGCATAATATATGAAGATAACATGCAACAAATGAGCTCTAAAAATGCGTAAAATATAGAGCCATCAACATCCCCATGCCTAAATCTTGCTCGTCCTTGAGTAAGAAGGCTGACTACCAAAAGCTCACTGCTACCAACTCTAAAGCTTACATTGAACCAAACCCCGAAAGTGATATCCACGTTCATCGTGCAAGCATGCAAAAGTTAACCAGTAAGGGAATGGTACAAGTTATCCCCTTAGTTCCATTGCCATGGAGGTCGATAAAGAGGAAAATATTTTTGTGGAGTCCAAATTCCCATTGCCAAAGGTTTAGAGAGAAGGTCAATATTATTCCAGGAACACAACATTGACTATCAAAGACAAAAGAAATCATGCATCAGCGATCGCTTCAAAAACACCAACCCAAGGCATACTAGGTACAATAGCAAGATCGTATGTCTGCCTTATTCAACCACTCAATTACCTATGTAGCACTGAGCGCAAGCCTATGCCTCACACTTAAGGGAAAAATAGAAAATGGTTGGGGTTTTGAGAAGTCAAAAACAAAGAATGTCTTGCATCAACGCAGTTGATCACTATGCAATGGAGAAGGCCTTATGATCGATGTTAACACAAGGAGTAGGGATCACCATGCAACTAGGATGCACATAGAGCTATGAATATGTGAAAGCTCTCAAGTGGACTAAGTGGGGGTGCATCCAACATGCTTGCTCATGAAGACCTCGAGCTTTTGAGGATGCTCGTCATCGAAATATACAAGCCAAGTTCTATAATGTAGGTTCCCCACTAGTATGAAACATGAAGCTCACAAAACTTTCTACTTTACAATGCATGAAGTAGTGCTACTTTGATGCACAAGCGTGTACTAAAAAGGAAAATGGTGTTGCTCCTTCTCTCTTCCTCACCTTTTTTTTGGTAGGAGCAACACCTTACAATGGTGAATGATACACTATACAATGACTCACTTCAACTGAATGTAATCATAACTCAAAACTGAAAACATGAGAGAAACTCTATATGATGAATGCCTCTGGCAGTGTACCAGTATGTGCAATGATCCGGCGTAGCATAGATATCAAAAAATGGACAAGCCATAAAAATATTGAGCTAGCCATATGATGATCATGCAAGGAAAATGAAAACATGTCCCTAATCATGTAATATAATATGATGGTAGTGCATGGCGATATGCTCGGAATGGCTATGCAAATGCCATGTAGGTAGGTATGGTGGCTATTTTGTGGAGATGTGGTGTTTTATGTGTAGGAGAACAAGAGAAAGTCCTCCCACGGGTTTGGATGTACCTGCGAAGTATGCGCCATGTCTCAATGTGAGAGTGGACAATGCACGGTACTGTAGAGGCTAGCAATAAAAGATGATCGAAAATGCAAAGTGATACGTCCATTTTGCATCATGAATTCTTATTGCTATTTACCTCATCATTGTCCTTTATTCCACATTATTATATACTTCTTATGCCTTTTCTCTCCGAATATGCAAGGAACACCATAAGGAGGGAAATATCTGGAAACTGGAATTCTGGACCGGAAAACCGAGAAAAAGGCAGAAAAATCACCAGACTCCAAATGACCTGAAATTTAAGAACTTCTGGAGCAAAAATATACCAGAAGGGGGCTGCTAGCAGGGCACAAGCCAACAGGGCGCGCCCCCGCCTCGAGACAGTGGCGCCTCATCCCAACAGTGGTGTCCTAGTCGGCTACGTCGGCGGAGAGGAGTCCTTGTCTTGATCACCAAGTCTTGTGGAATCTTCCTTGCATATGTCATCGGCTGCCCAAAGTGGCCCATGAGTCCGGCCCATAGAGATAGGCCGGCGGCCTGAGGACCCCCTGGTCCCGGACTCCCTCACTCATTATTATACCTCTGATCTTGAACATGTTAATGATGTGTGAGTAGTTACTATTGTTCCTGAGGACATGGGAGAAGTCTTGTTATAAGTAATCTTGTGGAGTTGGTATTCGTTCGATATTTTGATGATATGTATGTTGTTACTTCTCTTAGTGGTGTCATGTGAACGTCGACTACATGACACTTCACCATGCTATGGGCCTAAGGGAAGTCATTGTGGAGTAACAAGTAGATGATGGGTTGCGAGAGTGACAGAAGCTTAAACCCCAGTTTATGCGTTGCTTCATAAGGGGCTGATTTGGATCCACATGTTTCATGCTATGGTTATATTTATCTTAATTCTTCTTTCGTAGTTGTGGATGCTTGCGAGAGGGGTTAATCATAAGTAGGTTGTTAGTTCAAGTAAGAACAACACCTTAGCACCGGTCCACCCACACATCAAATTATCAAAGTAGCGAACACGAATCAACTCAACATGATGAACATGACTAGACAGAAATTCCCATGTGTCCTCGGGAGCACTTGCTTAATATAAGAGTACTTTCCGGCCTGTCCTTTGCTATAAACAGGATTGGGCTACCTTTCTGCACCCTTGTTACTATTGTCACTTGTTACTTGTTACGAATTATCTTGCTACAAAACTATCTATCACTGTTACTCACAGCACTTGCAGAGAATACCTTGCTGAAAACTGCTTATCATTTCCTTCTGCTCCTCGTTGGGTTCGACACTCTCACTTATCGAAAGGACTATGATTGATCCCCTATACTTGTGGGTCATCAAGACTCTTTTCTGACGCCGTTGCCGGGGAGTGAAGCGCCTTTGGTAAGTGGAAATTGGTAAGGAAACATTTTCTATACGTACTGAAATTTACTGTTGCTTGTCACTATGAGCAGTCACCCTTTTAGTGGCTTGTTCGGGGCATCTTCGCCCTGAACAGAAGATGAGGAAATTGTTCCACAACCTACTAAACCTACTGAAAATATTTATTATGAGATTCCTTCGGGTATGCTTGAAAAATTACTATCCAATCGTTATGATGGTACGACTCATCCTGATTACCATTTGATATTTGTCGATGAGGTTTGTTGATTATTTCAGCTTGCAGGTCTGTCTAGGGACAAAGTTAAGAAGAAGGATTTCCCTTTATCTTTGGAGGGAAAAGCATTAATGTGGTATAGGCTATTGGATAATATTGAATCATGGGACTAGAGTCACTTGAAGCTGGAATTTCACCAGAAGTTTTATCCAATGCATCTAGTTCACCGTGATCGGAACTTCATATATAATCTCTGGCCTCGTAAAGGAGAAAGCATCGCTCAAGCTTGGGGGAGGCTTAAATCTATGATTCACACCTGCCCCAACCATGGTATCTCAAAAGGAATGATTATTCAAAACTTTTATGCTCGGCTTTCTCGTAATGATCAATCACTATTGGATTCTTCTTCCTCGGGCTCATATATGAATGAAACTATTGAATTCAAATGGGATCTTCTGGAAAGGATTAAACGCAACTCTGAAGATTGGGAATTCGACGAAGGTAAAGGGGTAGGTATAAATCTTGATTTTGATTGTGTCAAATCTTTTATGAAAACCAATGCCTTCTATGAATTTAGCAATAAATATGGTCTTGACTCTGAAATATTAGCAACTTTCTGTGAATCATTTGCTGCTCATGTTGATCTTCCCAAAGATAAGTGGTTTAAATATCATCCTCCCATTGAACCCCCATTAGAGGAACCTATTAAAATTGAGAAGGAAGAAATAATTGTTAGTCATGCTGATCAAATTGTTCCCACTGCTTACATTGAGAAACCTCCTTTTCCTGTTAGAATTAGGGAGCATGCTAAGGCTACGACTGTGGTTAACAAAAGCCATGTTAGGACACCTATACCTTCTGAACAAATAAATGTTGAACCTAATGTTGCCATGGTTGAAGACCTCCTGGAAAATAATGTTGAGGGCCAAGTCCTTTATTTCTGTGGGGAAGCTGCTAGGATTGCGAAACTTGCTAGAAACGAACGTGATAAGTTAGATAAAAATAAACCAGTCGTTGGCATGCCTGTTATTTCAGTAAAGATTGGAGATCATTGTTATCATGGCTTGTGTGACCTTGGTGCTAGTGTCAACGCTATACCTTTTACTTTATATCAAGAAATAATGAATGACATAGCACCCTCTACACTTGAAGATATTGATGTCACTATTAAGCTTGGAACCAGAGATACTATTATACCACTCGGGATTGTTAGAGATGTTGAAGTCTTATGTGGAAAAATCAAGCACCCTACTGATTTCTTAGTACTTGGTTCACAACAAGATAACTTTTTCCCTATTATATTTGGTAGACCTTTCTTGAGCACTGTTAAGGCTGAGATTAATTGTGTTACTGAAAAGGTTAGAGTAAAATTGGGTGATGTGTTTCATGAATTTAATTTCTCCAAGTTTACTAATCAATCACATGAGAAAGAGTTATCTAGTAAAGATGAGATGATTGGTCTTGCTTCTATTGTAGTACCTCCTACTGATCCTTTAGAACAATATTTGCTAGATCACGAGAATGATATGCATATGAATGAAAGGAATGAAATAGTTAACATACTCCTTGATGAAGTACCTATCCTTAAACACAACTTGCCAGTTGAGATTTTAGGGGATCCTCCTCCACCCAAGGGTGATCCCGTGTTTGAATTAAAGACTTTACCTGATACTTTGAAATATGCTTATCTTGATGAAAAGAAAATATATCCTGTTATTATCAGTGCTAACCTTTCATAGCATGAAGAGAGGAGATTACTCAAAACTCTAAGGAAGCACAGGGCTGCTATTGGATATAATCTCGATGATCTGAAGGGCATAAGCCCCACTCTATGTCAGCACAAGATTAATATGGAACCTGATGATAAACCTGTTGTTGATCACCAACGACGCCGCTTAAATCCTAAGATGAAGGAAGTGGTAAGAACTGAAATACTATAGCTTCTGGAGGCAGGTATAATCTATCCAATTGCTGATAGTAGGTGGGTAAGTCCAGTTCATTGTGTTCCTAAGAAAGGAGGTATTACTGTTGTCCCTAATGATAAGAATGAGCTTATTCCACAACGAATCGTAACTGGTTATAGGATGGTAATTGATTTTAGAAAATTAAATAAAGCTACTAAGAAAGATCATTACCCCTTGCCTTTTATTGATCAAATGTTAGAAAGATTATCTAAGAACACCCACTTTTGTTTTCTTGATGGATATTTTGGACTTTCTCAAATACCTGTGTCAAAAGAAGACCAAGAAAAAACTACCTTTACATGTCCTTTTGGAACTTATGTTTATAGACGTATGCCTTTTGGTTTATGCAATGCACCTACTACATTTCAAAGATGTATGACTGCTATATTCTCTGATTTTTGTGAAAAGATTGTTGAGGTCTTCATGGATGATTTTTCCTTTTATGGAACTTCTTTCGATGATTGCTTGAGCAACCTTGATTGAGTTTTGTAGAGATGTGAAGAAACTAGTCTTGTCTTGAATTGGAAGAAGAGCCACTTTATGGTAAACGAAGGTATCGTGCTTGGGCACAAAATTTCTAAACGAGGCATTGAGATGGACAAGGCTAAAGTTGATGCGATAGAGAAAATGCCATGCCCGAGAGATATCAAAGGTATAAGAAGTTTCCTTGGTCATGCTAGTTTTTATAGGCGTTTCATTAAAGATTTCTCTAAGATTTCTAGGCCGTTAACTAATCTTCTTCCAAAAGATGTTCCTTTTGTTTTTGATGATGATTGTGTAGAAGCTTTTGAAATACTTAAGAATGCCTTAATTTCTGCGCCTATAGTTCAACCACCTGATTGTAACTTACCATTTGAAATTTTGAGTGATGCTAGTGATTATGCTGTTGGAGCTGTTCTAGGGCAGAGAATAGATAAAAAATTAAATGTTATTCATTATGCCAGTAAAACCTTAGACTCTGCTCAAAGGAATTATGCTACCACTGAAAAGGAATTTTTAGCAGTTGTTTTTGCCTGTGATAAGTTTAGACCATATATTGTCGATTCCAAAGTAACTATTCACACCGATCATGCTACTATTAAATACCTTATGGAAAATAAAGATGCTAAACCTAGACTCATTAGGTGGTACTTTTATTTCAAGAATTTGATTTGCATATCGTTGATAGAAAAGGAGCTAAAAATCCCGTAGCAGATAACTTATCTAGGATGGAAAATGTTCTTGATGTCCCACTTCCTATCAATGATAGTTTTCCTGATGAGCAACTTGCTGCTATTAGTACTTCACGTAGTGCTCCTTGGTATGCTGATTATGCTAATTATATTGTTGCTAAGTACATTCTACCTAACTTCACCTATCAACAAAAGAAAAAATTCTTCTATGATTTGAGACATTACTTTTGGGATGACCCACACCTTTACAAAGAAGGAGTAGACGGTATTATTAGACGATGTATACCTGAGCATGAACAGGAACAGATTCTTCGGAAGTTTCATTCCAAAGCCTATGGAGGACACCATGCCGGTGACAGAACTGCACACAAGGTATTACAATCTGGTTTTTATTGGCCTACTCTTTTCAAAGATGCTCGTAAGTATGTCCTTTCATGCAATGAATGCCAAAGAGTCGGTAACATCGGTAAGCGTCAGGAAATGCCTATGAATTATTCACTTGCTATTGAACCATTTGATGTCTGGGGCTTTGACTTTATGGGACCTTTTCCTTCCTCAAATGGGTATAGTCATATTTTAGTTGCTGTTAATTTCATTACTAAGTGGGTAGAGGCTATTCCAACTAGTAGTGCTGATCATAACACCTCCATTAAAATGCTTAAAGATATTATTTTCCCGAGGTTTGGAGTCCCTAGATACTTAATGACTGATGGTGGTTCACATTTTATTCATGGTGCTTTTCGTAAACTTCTAGGTAAATATGATGTTAACCATAGGATTGCATCTCCTTATCACCCTCAGTCTAGTGGTCAAGTTGAATTGAGTAATCGTGCAATAAAATTAATCTTGCAAACGACTGTTAATAGATCTAGGAAGAATTGGTCTAAGAAACTAGATGATGCACTGTGGGCTTATAGAACTGCTTACAAGAATCCTATGGATATGTCTCCGTATAAAATGGTCTATGGAAAGGCTTGTCATTTTCCTCTAGAGCTAGAACATAAATCTTATTGGGCAATTAAAGAATTTAACTATGACTTCAAACTTGCCGGTGAGAAGAAGTTATTTGACATTAGCTCACTTGATGAATGGAGAACACAAGCTTATGAAAATGCCAAGTTGTTTAAAGAAAAATTAAAAGATGTCATGACAAGAGGATTCAAAAACGAGAATTCAATGTAGGACACTTGGTACTTTTATACAATTCTCGTTTCAGATTTTTTGCAGGAAAACTCCTCTCCAAATGGGAAGGCCCATACGTTGTTGAGGAGGTTTATCACTTCGGTGCTATAAAAATCAATAACTTTGAAGGCAAGAACCCGAGAGTGGTGAATGGGCAAAGAATCAAGCATTATATTCTAGGTGCACCCATTAATGAAGAAACAAATATCATCCAAGTCATAACACACGAATAACACATCAAGGAGACCTTCCGGAACACTTCAGAAACCTGAAAAGGGGGTAGGTATGTGGTACGGTAAGTAAACCGACTCCAAAAATTCCAAAAACATAATTTCTGTCATTTTTGGTATTTTAGAAAAATTACAAAAATAAAACGGAGTCAGAAGGACCCACGAGGGAGGCACAAGCCAATAGCCCCCCCTAGGGGCGCGCCCTTATGGCTTGTGGGCCCCTCGTGTGCTCTCCGGACTCCGATTTCTCCCACAACACGTATTCTGACCTAGAAAAAATCATTATATATACTCCCAAACGTTTTGGCCACCGCATCACGAGTTTCTCCTTTGTTCTTGTTTCGAGCTGTTTTTCTGATAGAGTTAGATCGCCATGACTTCACGAAGCCTGTCCAAGGACAAGTTCTTCGAGAAGGTCATCAACCCCTACCTGCCAGAGGTGATGTAGCACCCTCAAGCTCTCGAGATGCGTGATGGGGTGCTCCACATCCGGGATGTTCAAGGTCCCAGGAAGGAGGGAAGCGAGAAGGCCAGGCTTGCAGCGGTGGAGCAGGAGATTTTCAAGTGCCAAGGGATGGTTGAGCGTGGTCAGAGTGCTAACCACTCCATGATCACGGATTTCATCCGGGAAAACATGCTGGACACAAAGAGTGTGGGAGAGCTTCTTTCCAAGATGCAAGAACGGATTGACCACCTCTAGGATCAGATCTATGAACTCCAACTCCAGAACTCTAAGTATGAATCTAGTTTTAAAAGGATGAGCCTGGCTGCTAATTTCAGGATTCTGGAGACAAGAGCTTCTTTCTTTGATGGGGAACCTATGCCTTGGAAGATGGAGGACCACAGTACACCACCACCATCACCGAAGAATACTTGAGTACATGGGTATGGGCACCACCCTTGGCTTGTTCCAAGTTTGGGGGAGGTGCCCCGGTATCGTATCACCATCACTTTTACCATCATCATCTATCTCAGTTCGATCTTTAGTTTTTCGTGTTATAGAAAGTTAAAATTTCAGATTTGCCTTGTTTAGAGTTTTTGCTTTTAATTCCACCTATCCTTGTAATCGAGTGCGAGAGTTATATAATAAAGTTAGTGAAGATCATGTGCCTCTGCCTCACTTGCACCCATCATCTTAGCATGGCAATAAAAAGAATAGAAAAGACCATATGCTTACCTCATGAGAATTAATGACTTCACATAGAAAAGAGGTATAAGCAATAAAAAGTATTGAAAATCAACAAACATAATATTAGTAATTGGTATGATCTATGCAAAAGTATGATAGAGAAGAGGAGATTTACATATAAATATACTATCTTTAACACCTTCTATGATTGTGAGCCTTCATCAAAATATTATATAATGACCAAGTGTTGAAGTGGGACTTGGAAGACAACGTAATGATCATGGTTGTTTACATTTGCATAGAAGTTATATGGTATTGAATCCTTTAACATGTGATGCTTGCTTTAGATCTTTTCCAAGCCCAAAAATTCACACTAAGTAAAGATACTACTTGTGCATCCATAACCCTTAAACCCAGTCTCATGCCATGAGAGTCCACCATACCTACCTATGGATTGAGTAAGATCCTTCAAGTAAGTTGTCATGGCTGCACAAGGCAATAAAAATTGCACTTAATTATGTAAGATCTTTTATTGCAAGGGAAAGTAAGCTTTGTACGATCTTGTGATGGTGAAGGAATAAAAGCGACAGAGTGCATAATAAAGTTCGCTATCACAAGGGGCAATATAAAGTGATGTTCCTTTACATTAAGAGATTGAACATATCAAACAAATAAGAGCTCATGACAACCTCTGCTTCCCTCTGTGAAGGGCCTATCTTTTACATTCTTACAATTTTTATTCTTCTTGCAAGAGTAAATTATATTTCGCTTGTTCATATCCTCCAACTCTTTAGTGGCAAGCATTATATGTTAAGAAAGATTCAAATAGATATATCCAGTTGAATCTAGATGATCATGTTCCATTATTGTTAACATTATCCTTGAGGTAAATAAGTTGGGTGGCAAAAACATTAAAGCCCCCATCTTCCTATGTGTCCCACGGAGTCACTTGGTTCCAAAAATATGCAATGTATGTTAGCAATCATAGTTGAATATGTGAACTTGCTAGAAATATAAAGCTCTTACATAGACTCTTATCTTGATTGCAAAAGCTATGATTATCTCAAGGACTAATTGCATTGCTTGTTGGTTCTCAATAAAAATTATGCTTCATATTTCTTCAAGTTGTGAATAGATTGTTACTTGTTTATGAGAAGTTATATGTTGAAAAACTTGCTGCTATGATGTTATTCATGATGCTCCCATGTTCGTATTCTGTTTTTATCGACACCTCTCTCTTAAATTATGTGGTCATTATTTTAGAGTTCGGCTTTCGCTTGAGGACAAGCGAGGTCTAAGCTTGGGGGAGTTGATACGTGCATTTTGCATCATGAATTCTTATTGCAATTTACCTCATCCTTGTCCTTTATTCCAGATTATTATATACTTCTTATGCCTTTTCTCCCTGAATATGCAAGGAACACCATAAGGAGGGAAATATCTGGAAACTGGAATTCTGGACCGGAAAACCGAGAAAAAGGCAGAAAAATCACCAGACTCCAAATGACCTGAAATTTCACGGAGATTATTTTTGGAATATTTAAGAATTTCTGGAGCAAAAATATACCAGAGGGGGGCTGCCAGCAGGGCACAAGCAACAGCGCCCCCCCAGGGGCGCCGCCCTGATGGCTTGTGGGCCCCTGTTGGCTCTCCGATGCCCATCTTCTCCTATATGACGTGTTTTACCCTAGAAAAAATCATAAGAAACCTTTTGGGATGAGGCGCCGCCGTCTCGAGGTGGAAACCTGGGCAGAGGCCCTTTTGCACTATGGCAGTCAGATTCTGCCGGGGAAATTCCTCTCCGGGAGGGGGAGATCGAAGCCATCGTCATCACCAACGCTTCCTCCTTCGTGGGAGGACCAATCTTCATCATCATCTTCACCAGCACCATCTCATCTCCAACCCTAGTTCATCTTGTGTATTTAATCTTTGTCTCAAAACCTTAGATTGGTACCTGTGGGTTACTAGTTTTGTTGATTACATCGTGTAGTTGATGCTTGTTGGATTACTTGGTGGAAGAGATTATGTTCAGATCCTTGAACCTCATTGTCGGTGTCAAAACCGGCGGATCTGAGGAAGGGGGTCCCGAACTGTGGATCTTGAATCGATGGGTAATAGGAGACAAGGGAGACGATGTTTACCCAGGTTCGGGACCTCTTAATGGAGGTAAAACCCTACGTCCTGCTTTGTTTGTATTGATGATGAAGTATCGAGTACAGAGTTGATCTACCTCGAGATCGTATGTTGTAGTCTAAACCCTAAGCGTAATGAGCTTAACCCCATAATGTATGATTGTTCTCTAATGACTAGCCTGGCCTCGGCTTATATAATACACCAGAGGCCTAGGATAACAAGAGTCCTAGTCGGCTACGTCGGCGGAGAGGAGTCCTTGTCTTGATCACCAAGTCTTGTGGAATCTTCCTCGCATATGTCATCGGCTGCCCAAAGTGGCCCAAGAGTTCGGCCCATAGAGATAGGCCGGCGGCCTGAGGACCCCCTGGTCCCGGACTCCCTCACTCATTATTATACCTCTGATCTTGAACATGTTAATGATGTGTGAGTAGTTACTATTGTTCCTGAGGACATGGGAGAAGTCTTGTTATAAGTAATCTTGTGGAGTTGGTATTCGTTCGATATTTTGATGATATGTATGTTGTTACTTCTCTTAGTGGTGTCATGTGAACGTCGACTACATGACACTTCACCATGCTATGGGCCTAAGGGAAGTCATTGTGGAGTAACAAGTAGATGATGGGTTGCGAGAGTGACAGAAGCTTAAACCCCAGTTTATGCGTTGCTTCATAAGGGGCTAATTTGGATCCACATGTTTCATGCTATGGTTAGATTTATCTTAATTCTTCTTTCGTAGTTGCGGATGCTTGCGAGAGGGGATAATCATAAGTAGGCTGTTAGTTCAAGTAAGAACAGCACCTTAGCACCGGTACACCCACATATCATATTATCAAAGTAGCGAACGCGAATCAACTCAACATGATGAACATGACTAGACAGAAATTCCCATGTGTCCTCGGGAGCACTTGCTTAATATAAGAGTACTTTCCGGCCTGTCCTTTGCTATAAAAAGGATTGGGCTACCTTGCTGCACCCTTGTTACTATTGTCACTTGTTACTTGTTATGAATTATCTTGCTACAAAACTATCTATCACTGTTACTCACAGCACTTGCAGAGAATACCTTGCTGAAAACTGCTTATCATTTCCTTCTGCTCCTCATTGGGTTCGACATTGTCACTTATCGAAAGGACTACGATTGATCCCCTGTACTTGTGGGTCATCACAAAGGCTTTGAACTTGCTTTAGTCATAAAGAACTCAAACACTACACAAGAGTATCACAGTGGCATGTTGCAAAAGACTCAAAAGCTAAGTACCCCGAGGGGATAGTTTGGCGGGGATAACCCTGTTGCGTGTCCTGGATCAACCAAAGATGATGGGTTCATCAGCAAAAAGCCTCTACAATCATTCAATTGCTAATCAAGCCACCACTAGAGTCCCTAACTTATGTAATTAGGTGAAAGAAAGGCAAAAGTTCAAAGGACTCCTTTATTGGTTTCTTGATAAAAGAACATGGCAATGTTTTTCTGAAGATAACAAGATTTCCACATGCTATGTAAAAGAAATGCAAAGCAAGCATGTCAATACAGCAAGACACACAAATGCATGAGAACCATATGATCAAGAGGATTGCACAAGACACTACACATGCAAAAGTAACCTCCCCACGCTTAGAACTTTGCAATACTAAACTAGGGAAACTTACGAAAGTAAAAAGGAAGTGCAGTTATTAAAAGAGAGCACGGGAAGTAGTTACCTCCCCAAGCTTTCGTTCAAGCAACGGTTAGAAACTTTTACCATTGAGGCGCATATGACCTCTCTTCTAATAGACATGGATCTTCCTTCAATTGATCTCCTTGTTGTGGTCCGGCGGCTGCCCTCCAATAGAACCTGCTGAAAACGAACTAAAAAGAAGACAAAATATTTTTGTGCTTTCATGCTTTTTTTTGTAGCACAAAGGATTAGCAACACAAGTGATAAAAATATATGCCTCATAAAGATCGATTCATCAACCTAAGCACCATGCTCAAGATGATAAACTAGGTATAGGAGCATCGACTGTCCTATATTGGATGAAGTGCAAGTGAGACAAGATAAAAACACAAGTGTGCAGCTCCTAGGTGCCTAATAAAAAGAGAGATCCTCACTTAGGTGAGCAACTCGGTACTAAGAAAATTTTATTTCAGCAAGGTTCATATTGGAAAATACAATCGGGCACTTGTAGTTGAAGTTTGTTGTCAGTGCTAAAACCGGCGGATCTCGGGTAGGGGGTCCTGAGCTGTAGGTCTAGGAACAATGGTAACAGGGGACGAAGAGTTATGATGTTTACCCAGGTTCGGGCCCTCTCGAAGAGGTAAAACCCTATGTCCTGCTTTGATTGTATTGATGTGATGGGGTAGAAAGTACAAGATGGTCTACCTCGAGATCGTATGTTTGTGTTCTAAACCCTAAGGCTGTAATCGTGCCCCTAAGGACTAAACCCCTCGGCTTATATATGCACCGAGGGGTACCTAGGTCATACACATGGTCGGTTGTCGATACGTCGGCTACAACAGAGTCCGTGAAGTATACACCAAGTCTTCGGAGGTTTCCATCTTGATCACGCCGAGGTTCATGGCTTTGGTACTCCTTCCTTCTTGATGATCGGCAGGCCATAAGCTCGGTCCATGGACAGCAGGCCGTACAGGCTAGTACCCCCTAGTCCAGGACACCGTCAGTAGCCCCTGAACTGGTCTTTAGAGCCGAGGACTATAGCTTCCTCCTCGGATTTGATGTCTTCGGCTGGTGTCTTTGGCTTGGCAGGAGAGTTCCTCTTTATTGACGCTTGAATTCGGCATCTTGAATCAACGGAAAATATCATTGATCTGCCTCCGCAGCCGAGCTCAACGACCATGTTTGAACCTTTATACTCGGCTCAGAAGATAAAGAGCACCTTTTTACAAAGGCTTTTATTCGAGGCCATGAGTTAACTTAGTCTCAAAGACTCGCCATGTAGGTAAAACTGGTAAGAGGGTTCAAACCCTGACAACTTTTTAGCGAACCGCCACCACCAGTTATTACAAACATCATGGCCCGAGGCATTTTTTCATTGGCATGTCCCATCAATGTGGAGATAGTGCCCCGGCTTTCAAGGGATATCATCAACAGGTTGATATATCGATGCGATTTTAACGGCACACATGGTTGGGAATAAGCAATTTATCTGTTGCCATGCGAGGGGGGGGGCTCTTGGTATTTTACTGACCTATAAAAGCAAAAGGCAGTAAATCATTTCCCCCCCACGTTTCCATCTCCTACTCCATTGCCAAAAACTCAAAAACTCTGGCTTCCTCAGATCCATCTCCAAGCTTTCAAACCTCGCTCCATTCGCATCCTTTTCCCAGCCATGGCCGGCAAGGGAAAGGAAACAGTGGCCACGACATTCGACGCCGAGCTGAGGGGGAAGTGGGTGCCCTCCAATGTCATGGCAGGCATCATCGAAGAGCTCCGGTCTGCGGGGTACATACCCACAGCAGCCAAGTGCCGGGCTCCAAAGCCCGGTCGGCCCATTCCCACCTCCAAGAATGGGGTCAGGGTTATTTTCGTGCCCCACCTCATTCGAGGTCTGGGGTTCCCCCTCCATCCCTTCGTGAGGGGGCTACTTTTCTTCTACGGGCTAGACTTCCACCACCTAGCCCCGAACTCAATCCTCCATATAGCTTCATTTATGACTATATGTGAGGCGTTTCTCCATGTCGAGCCACACTTCGGCTTGTGGCTGAAGGTATTCAGTGTCAAGCCGAAGAGTAGTGGCACCCAGCTCGCGGAATGCGGTGGGGCCATGATCAGCAAACTCCCAAAGGTAGTCTGGCCCGATGCAGTCTTCGTGGAGACAATCAAGTTGTGGTAGCGGGAGTGGTTTTACATCACTGCCCTGCCCACAAAAGGCCAAGCCGAGGTCCCCACCTTCATGGCCGAGCCCCCGAAGAGTCTCGTCTCCTGGATGAAGAAGGGCCTTGACTGGGGAAACCCAGAGGAGATGAAGGCACTTTAGAGGAGGCTCAAGGCGGTGATTGATAGGGGCATTAAGCTGGTGGATGTAATCCACGTTATACTTGCCCGCCAAGTCCTACCTCTGCAGATCAGGGCTAATCCGATGTGCTGCTACAAGCCCGAGGATGAGCCAACCATGTAGTACTTCTTTCGCATGGACCTTGATGGGATGTGGACGTCGCTTTTCAAGCCATCCAAGAATAAATTCCCCAAGGAGGCAGAGGACTGCAGCCTCGACGCCAATACTGGCCTATCCGAGGTAACAGCAATTTCAACTAAGCAGCCACTTTTTGACGTTTTCATTCTTTCAATAAAGTAATTAACTTGTCATCCTGTAATCAGGGCTGGCGCAATAAGGCCCGGAAGATGAAGTCCCCGGTGCCGCTGCCCAAAGAGGCCAAAACTACCCTGCTCGAGGCCCTTTTGGTTGAGGACCCGTACGTGGTCCTGAAGCCGAAGAATAAAAAGGAGGCCCGTGCAACAGACGAGCCACCTCGTACGCTAGGTCCGAGAATACCCATGACTCTTCCATCCATGAAGAGGAAGAGAAGGAAGATGAGAAGGAGGAGGAGGAGGAGGAGAGCATGGCCTCTCCTCCCAAGAGGAGGAGGGCGGTGTCCGAGGACATCGAGGAGGTCGATCCTTCTTTGCTCAAAAGGCTTCGGAAGGCCTATGCCGCCCCACCAAGTCAGTCCTTGGATCCTGCCGAGGTTGCACATTCCGGATCCTCCGAGGATGTGCCTCCCCTCCACTACAGAGAGCAGCCGCAGCTGAGGAGGTATTTACTATTTGACACATTTGTATGTAGTCAGTTTGAATTTGACTAGTTCTTAACTGTTGTTTGTATTGTATTGCTTTTATAGCCTCCCACACCGCTTTCCCGGTGAGGATTCGAACGACGTCGTTCCTCCGGCCGAGCTGGCTGAGAGCTCCTCATGTGCGCGCACACGTTCCTCCCCTGCTCGCGATGAGTAGGGGGGAATTTCTTTGCATCCGAACCCTCCTGTACCGAACACAGAGAGTGGTATTGATGCCCCCATGGCCGAGGTCCATACCTCGTTCACCAAAGACCAAGGGGTTGAGATCCCCTGGGGCTCTGGGGATCCGGTGCTCATCTACCCGTAGTCCTCGGCCCCGACAACTCCAGCGCCGCCGAGCCACCCTGAGGTGGCCATCACCTCTCCTGTGAGGGTTGTGGCTGAGGATGCCCAGCCACCCACCTTGGGGCGGCCTAAGGACATAGAGGAAGCTCTAAGGAGCTCCTCTATTTTCCCTGAGCACCGTGCCATCCTTGGCACAACATTCAATCAATTCCGGTCTGCAACAGCCGGAATGGAGGAGGCCTTCATAATCCTTGCAAAAGGTTTCGAGGTATGTAATATCTTCGTGACATTACTATGGTGTCTAAATTAATGTTCAGTACACTCAGTAGCCCTCTAAGGACAAGCTTGGGAAAAGGTTGTTCAAAGACATATTTTTTTTATTCAAGAATTTTGCCAAAGTCAATATATGCCTCAAGATTGCACATACAGTAGCCCCCGATCCCTAAGTTAGTTTAAAAAACTAGCTTGGGGGTCGACTGTGGACTGGAATGTTATTTTTTAAAAGTGAATATGCAGTAGCCCCCGAGACTCTTGTCGGATTTGATATATTCGACGAGAGGATCAATTTCATACCTCAGAGTCTTAATAGAATTTCTTTGCCGGTGTCTGCCTCTTCAGTATCCAACTCAAAAGAGTTGGAAGAGCTGAATTACAAGCTTGCACGGTCAGAAAAGGACATCGATCTGCTAAAGGAGCAGATGGACAAAGCGCAAGGTAAGACATAGAAACTAGCGCCATAGTTTTATATTTTGCTTAAAGCAATTCGATTACTAATATGTGCGCTTGACCGTGTCCAGCTGCCATAGCGGAGATGGAATCACTCCATGCCGAGCTTGAGAAATCTCGGGCAGAAGCCGAACAGCGAAAGGCTGCGGCTGAGAAGAGCATCGCCGAGGTCATCGGCGAGAAAGATGCTCAGAAGAAAGACCAGGCCCGGATCCTGGAGGTGGAGCAGGACCTAAAGGCCCTGCATGGGGAGCGTGACGCCCTCAAATATGCCAAGGAGAAGGATGCAGCCGAGCTCAAAAAGCTCGAGCTAGCGTGCCAAGAGGCCCGGGTCTAGGTGAGGTCGGACGAGAACAACTCCAGCAAGTGATGAAGATAGCCGCCGGTAAGCCATTTTTACTGTAGTGCGTCTTCAGTGGTGGTCTATTCGCCGAGCTAACGCAAACCTGGCGTGTACTAGGTGCCTTCACGGACCTGTCAAGGAGTTCCTTGGACGCGCAGCAGTAGTTCAGCGAGCGGGAGGATGCGGACGAGCAGAAGGCCTTTTGGGCGCAATTTCAAGTACCGTCACATCCGCCAGTCCTTGGCGACCAGATGAAGCAGTTGATGCAGCTTCATCGCGTTGCTAGGCCCACCATGGAAGACCTCTGCATCGCTCTTTGGCCCGCCGAGCCACTGCCGAGCAGTTACTTTGGTTTAATCCAAAGGCTCCAAAGTGCTGATCCTTGCCTCCAACTCTAGAAGCGTTTGGCTTGCGTGGAGGGTGCTTGGCAGGCGTATGCATCTGTGAAGACATATTACCCTGGGGTAAATTCAGAGGTTATGGCGAAGGGCTGTCCCAAGGGAAAGAAGCGCATGCCCGAGCAATATTTTGGGGATGTCATGGCGGCTGCTTATGTATCGGAGGCCAAGTGCCCCAAGGATACCATCCTTGAGGGCCTTGAGTAGACCCCCTCAGAATGCCGATGTATTTTGTATAAAGACAAGTTTCATTTTGATATGAATGAAGTGTGTATTCTTTGCTATGTCATTTTGACTCCATTGCGACTGTTTATAATCTGAAAGTGGCCAATCGTCGGCTTCCGCCCCTTCGTAGATACTACGTAGGGTGTTTCCTTAATAACAAGACAACCCTTAGCCGATGTCTCGGTGCCCGGAGGTGGTTGTGTTAATAGAAATAAGGCAATCAGATTGTTAGGCTTTATAACTTTCACTTAGTCTTAGAAGCTTAAAGGTTGGGGGCAAGTTACTAGCCCCCGGTGTATGTTAAGTGTTCGGCGTTTTAGCCGAGGTTGAGCCTTTAACACTTCGGCCATTTAAAAAAAAAGACCCATCGTTTGACACGGAGAAACCTCCATCGATTTGTAGGTTAATGCCATCATCGAATGGCCGACCAGTTTACGCTTATTGTGTCAGTCAGCTTTCGGCCTTCTCCACTGAGGTACTTGACTAGTTAAACCAGAAGTACAATCGCAGTTGTGCTCCCTTTACACCCTTAGCCGAACATTCAGAAACATAAGGGGTAAGCACAGGAGCCGGGCAACCCAGCTATTGACTAAAGACACAACTCGAAACTGATGCATATAAAGCAATATCCGAGAATAAATTAGCCGAGGTCTTTAAGTATGTACCGTGGCATGATAAGTGGGCGTGATTTGAATCACAGCCCCCGGTCTAGCGCCGATGATCTTTACGAGTACGATTATAGTCATTTTAGAGGAGTTATCTTCGACGCGCAAGTAAGAGAGAAAAAGAGGTATCACCTAGCAATATGGGAACTGACCACGTTGGTCTTTTCTCTATTTATTGATAAGGTCAAGCCGATCAATATGGGCAACCGAAGAAACTAGTAAGGGTACACAGAAAAAGAAGAAGAAAAGGGAGGTCTATGTAGGGCATATGCTGTTAGGTTTGACATCCTATCCAGGCCCTACCGCACGTCTGCGCCTCCATGTTGTGTATCCGCGAGTCCTTGTCAGTTCCAAGGTTTCACCGTCGCCACCCATTATACCGCCACTGCTATGCTTTGAAATGCATTAGATTTGGCGGAGCATTTAAGGAGGTTGTATGGCACAATGGTCATGTATCTGCTTAATGCTGCTTTGGTAAGCCCCTGGTAGGCTTTTAACAGTGCCTTTGAGACAATCCAGGGTACGATTTTGGCAATTACTTGGTTGAGCTGAGCAGTGTACTTTTATAATAGTGCTCCACGACCTCCCATGGAATTTTGAGTGCAAAGTTATGTATCCGAGGTACGTAGTCCTCGGACAAGCAGGGGGAGGTGTGGAGCACGTACCACTATTTGGGGTTGCCGCTTGACTGCGCGGAGGCAAAGTTAATACCTCAGAGGCGCTTGAAGGAGCTCCGAGTGTTTGGTGTCTTTATGGACCTTGATGCCTCCTCGGCGGCTTGAACCTCGGCCGCAAGGGCCACGGTCTGCTCTTCTGTATTGAGGGAGCGTTCCATATTGCCATTAACTAGAATGACGCCTTTGGATCCTGGCATCTTTAGCTTTAAATAAGCATAATGGGGGACGGTGTTGAATTAGGCGAAGGCAGTTCGTTCGAGCAGTGCATGATAGCCGCTGTGGAAAGGAACGATATCCAAGATCAAGTCCTTACTTCAGAAGTTCTCGGGCGAGCCAAATACTACTTCCAGGGTAATAGTTCCCGAGCATTGTGTCTCCACACCCGGTATGATACCCTTGAAAGTGGTGTTGCTGGGTTTGATCCTTGATAGATTGATGCCCATCTTCCTGATTGTATCAGCGTATATCAGGTTGATGTTGCTGCCTCCGTCCGTAAGGACCCGGGTTAAGTGAAAACCGTCCACTATGGGATCGAGAACCAGCACCGTAGTTCCTCCATGTTGGATACTGGTTGGATGGTCTCTTCAGTCGAAAGTGATCGGGCAGGCCGACCATGGGTTGTACTTCGGCGTCATGGGCTCTATTGGATAAACATCCCGCAGCGCTCGTTTCCTCTCCTTCTTGGGAATGTGAGTGACATAAATCATATTCACATCCTTAACTGTGCGAGGAAATTGTTTTTGGCCTCCATTGCTTGGCATCGAGGGTTCGTCCTCGTCCTCACTGTGAGGCTGGCTCTTGCTTGTATCTTCGGCTGCGATCTTACCGGCCTGTTTTATTACCCAAAAATTCCGGTTCGTGTGATTCCTAGGTTTATCCGAGGTGCCGTGAATTTGGCAATGCTTGTCGAGGATTGTGTCCAGCATGGATGGGCCATCTCTTCTCCCTTTAAAGGGTTTCTTCTTTTGGTCGCTCCTCCGTTTCCTGAATCCAGCGTTTATGGTTGCCTCGTCGGCATCACTGCCATTGCCTTTATGGTGATGCTTATTTTTATTGTGCCAAGGCTTCCCGTTCCCGTTGCGTACTTCCGAGGTGCCAGCATCATTGTTGTTGCTTGTACTGCATGCCAACCAGCTATCCTCCCGCGCACATAAATGGGTCATGAGAGATGTAAGGGAGGCCATTGTTCTGGGTTTATCCTATCCAAGCTGTCATGCCAGCCATTCATCACAAATGTTGTGCCTGAATGCGGTAATCGCTTCTGCATCGGGGCAGTCAACTATTTGGTTATATTTGGTGAAAACATGATTCCAAAATTTCCTGGCGGACTCGCCGGGCTATTGGATAATGTGGCTGAGGTCATCGGCAACCGGAGGCCGAACATAGGTACCCTGGAAGTTAGCTCGGAAAGCATCTTCAAGCTCCTCCCAGCTTCCAATAGAGTTCTCAGGCAAGCTATTAAGCCAATGCCTCGCTGGCCCATTAAGCTTTAAAGGTAGGTATTTGATGGCGTGGAGGTCATCTCCTCGATCCATATGGATATGGAGAAGAAAATCTTCAATCCATACCACTGGGTCCGTTGTTCCATCATACTGTTCGATGTTGACGGGTTTAAACCCGTCTGGGAACTGATGTTCCATTACTTCATCTGTTAAGCACATTGGGTGTGCGTCTCCTCAAAATTGAGCTACAGTTTGTCGGACATCCGTTGTGGTCCGAGCACGAGTATGATCCCTAGCCCTACCATGTGTATCAAGCCATGCCTTGTATCCGGCCTGTCAAGCAGGAGCGCAATCCCTAGACATGTAAATGGATCGTGATGGGGCCGGCTGTGCAGTCAATTTATCTTGTAGATCATAAGGCGAAGCCAATGGTATTGGATCCTTGCCTTCATGGTGAGGTTTAGCGGGGAAGTGTTGAAGTTATCCTCTTGGTCTGTCTCGTACCCGAGGAGCGCGATCAGGTTTATCATAAGGTAAGTTGTCATCTACTTCGTCATCGAATGACGGAAGTAGGCGTCGTCATGGGTAAGACTTGGTTTGGTTCACGTGCCTTTGCTCGATGCCCTTCTTGGCTGCGAGGATGTCCACCCATCTGTCATTGAGTGTGTGTTGGTTCACTTTGAGCTTCGTACGCCCTCGCTTTATGCTATGGGCGGAGCTAATGAGCCATCGTCGGAATGTTTCCAAATCGAGGAGATCCTCGGGGACATCGAACTCATCGGGTCCAAGACTTGCTTCCTCTTCCGATTCCAGCATGTAATTGCTGTCATCGGGGTTGTCGATATCCATCATGCATGTGGCGCCGTCGATCTGACCTGACATGGTGTTGTTGCCATTGTCTTGGTCCTCGGCACCCTCCGAAGTGGCATTGTTGCCATTGAATTGGTCCTCGGCGCCATCCGGAGTGGCGTTGTTATTGCAGTTGTTGTTGCTGGCGCTCTCCTTACCAGCGCATCTGTTGCGTTTACCGCTTCGTTTGCACTTGGGGGGATCCTTCTTCTTCTCCTCCTCGTCGTCTCTGGGGGTATTGACCATGTAGACGTCGTAGGGTGGAGGTTTCCTTCTAGCTGCCAGTGTTTGTCACGGCGCCGTGTATGTCGCCAACATCGTCATCCATGTCGGTAGCCTCCTCGGAGGCATAGTCCAATATGTCGGTGAAATCCTCGACAGTGGCGACTAGGTAGGTGGTGGGTGGGACGTAAATTTCCCTATCGTCAGCTTTACATCCGATCTAGTCGTAGACCGAAGACTGACCGTCCAAAATCCCAACGTTCTGGATTCGATCTAGCATCTCGTTTAAGAGCAAGAGGTCTGTCGGGTCCATCTTTTGATGATGAGCAGGGTTAACCTGCAACATGTTTGACGACGTGCATGGAGTGACCTCGGAGCATGGAATACCCAGGCCGAGAGCCTGGTCAGGCACCGAAGTGATGGGATCCGAACTCAAGCTTGGTTTCGAGGCAAAGCCTAATCCAATATCCGGATCCGAGGTCGGTTCTGTGGTCAAGGCCGTGTTGTTCGTGGGGTTCTCCAATCGATTTGGAGTCCAGCCAGAGAGGGCGAGATCGCCCCAGGTATTAGCAGTGTACTCCAAAGTCCCGAACCTAATGACTTGGTTTGGGGCGAAGCTTTCGACATGGCCGAGATGGCCGGCTTGGTTGGCATGGAGGACAATGCTACCGAACACGAAAAGCTGGCCGGGGATGTAGATGTCGCCGCAGCCGATGTCGCTATTGGTCTGAAGATGAGCCATTGATCCTTTTTGACCACACAGCGGGACCTGTATGGGCCACCAATGTCAGTGCTAAAACCGGCGGATCTAGGATAGGGGGTCCCGAGCTGTAGGTCTAGGAACAATGGTAACAGGGGACGAAGGGAGACGATGTTTACCTAGGTTCGGGCCCTCTCGAAGAGATAAAACCCTACGTCCTGCTTTGATTGTATTGATGTGCTGGGGTATAAAGTACAAGATGATGTACCTCGAGATCGTATGTTTGTGTTCTAAACCCTAAGGCTGTAATCGTGCCCCTAAGGACTAAACCCCTCGGCTTATATATGCACGGAGGGGTACCTAGGTCATACACAAGGTCGGTTTTTGATATGTCGGCTACATCAGAGTCCGTGAAGTATACGCCAAGTCTTCGGAGGTTTCCATCCTGATCACGCCGAGGTTCATGGCTTCAGTAGTCCTTCCTTCTTGATGATCGGCAGGCCATAAGCTCGGTCGATGGACTACGGGCCGTATAGGCTAGTACCCCCATGTCTAGGACACCGTCATTCGTCATGTTGAAGCAACCAAGTGGCTTGTGTGGGTCTTTCATACAGTTGGCAACATACCATATGCTTCACCACATAAGGTCCAAGCCCCTGCGAAAATAACACATGAAATAAAAACATCGATTCGGTATACGAACGGCGGCAAAAAGAAATAAAGAAAATATAGTTGGTATAGAGATTTATTGGCTATGGAGTTTCAGGGGTAATGAACGCTAATTAGAAAGCAAATGATTGGTTAGAAAACACCTCGTCGATCTCAGATGTAAAAAATGAATCTGATAGAGGTATTTTTGCCCTCATACGAGCATGCATACGACCAGGTGCGGTCATATCGAACGCTGTCGTGCGCTCTGATAGTCAATGCCCAACATCACCCTCTGATATGAGCACGCGTACGAGAGCTCGCGCTCGTATGGCACACCGTCTTTTCGTCTGGAGGTTTCTTTGTCGGGGTGGATATGTCATACGAGCACGCGTATGAGCGCAAGTGCTCGTACGGTGCGCCGTCCTTTGCTCTGTGAAGGTGCTTCTTTGTGGCCGCTAGGTCATACAACCGCGCATACGAGCGCAGTGCTCGTATGGTAGGCCGTCTTTTTCTCTGAACCTCCTATTGCTTGTGGCCACGAGCTCATACGAGCGCGCGTACGACCGTGGCGGTCGTATGCTACATCGTCCTTTCTTCTGGAGAGGCAGAACTGTACGAATTTTTTGGTGCTCCCTCCTCATGTTAGACACATAGCATATTGCAATAAAAATAGGAGGAGGTATGCAATAAAATGCAGGCTACCGACATGCTAAATTTTTTACCAACGAAAATATCACGAAACCAACTCAAATAGCAACTACTCAAAATAAAATAAAAGTGCCAATGCAACATGAATGCAACTAGACTCAAGACACAAAGCTAAGAAGGACTCCTACGGACTTCCAGGTTACCTCCCTGGCAGTGCTTTCTTTATAGCCATATAGCTAGGCTTCGGTGCTCCATATGGTCATCCACCCGGATCCCAAGGGATATCTACCCTGAGTGTGTGGCCTATCTCCAACCGGGGTTTGGAGCACCTCATAGCAGAGCTTGGTCGGAGGCGTACTCGCTTACGATGCATCGACATCATATAGGTAAATTCATACTCGCTCTTTAGCGAGTACCGATGCAGCGAGTTAAGTGGAGATGCCTGAAAGGTTAGTGGCTGCAACATCACAATATCTTTATAATCAAGAGGATGAGGAGCTATAGGTAAGTCATAACCTTCATTAATTTCATCAAGCTGTACGTTAATTATGTCAAAACAATTACCATTTGTGGGAGTTTCTGGACAGTGGCCATTCCATCCTTCATCTCCGTGTTCCTCTGGATCATCATTTTCCAAACATTCTTCCTCTTGTGTCTTGATGATAATTTCTTCATGTTCCTGCATAAGGTTATGTTCCTGCGAAATATTGGCTTGGGAGATGGCGGCCATCTGCGCCTCGTAGTCCACGTACAAAGGATTCTCATAAAAATTATTATCTACGCAGAAGCCGTAAACTTTCTCCAACAAGCCTTCACGCTTAGTCACCGATGTATATTCTTTGGGAAACCTGTTGACCCACATTAAAAGCTCAAAAGATCTCAGCATTAAAATCATCTCCTCAATGTCTTCAACATCGTCATAAGGGTACTCACCACGATTATATGATCTCACAACCGGGTGTGGGTGATCTCTGCAGAAAAAGCTCGTGTGGCGAAGGGATTTGCACTGTATGCAACCATTAGGGATTAAACCAGCCACAACATTCAACACATAAAATTGCTCACCCATTTCAATACCTTTGTTGGAACGCCGGTATTCTTCATATACCCTTCGTCTTCCAAGGCCTCGTTCTATCGCAGCAAGTATGTCTCCTGTTGACATCTCAAAGCAGGACATATTTTTTTGTATTTTTGGGTTAAGGGAAAAACAGTAAGATAAATAGCAACAAACAAAATAAACTAAGTGCGAGCCGGTAATTAACACTACTAGGCAAAGGCCTAGTAGTGGCGCGGGTTAAATTGCAAGCAGTAGCGCGGGTGCCTGCGCTACTACTAGCGCGCTACATCTAACTAGGTAGTAGTAGCGCGGGTGCCACCCCGCGCTACTACTATGTCTGTTAGTAGTAGCGCATGTGCCACCCGCGCTACTGCTAAATATCCGTAGCTCATGTGTGGGATCCGTGCTACTATTATTAATTTCAAAAATAAATTTTTTTGTCTGCGTATTTACGCAGTATACATGTTTTATCGATCTCGTGCGTGCTGTCAATGGCGGCGATGGTTCAATCCAGCGAAGGCAGTGGTCGCCGGAACCGCGGACGGGCAGCAGCAGACCAGATCCAGCAGGGGCTGCTAGAGAGGGATCGGATCCAGGGCAGAGCAAGGTGGCGGTGTGGGGCTCCTCTTCGCAGCTAAGGCAGAGAGCTCCTGGTCGTCCATGGCGATGACCTGCACGGACATGGCCATCGGAGGGTGAGTCAAACCAGAGGGAAAGAGGGAAAAAGAGAAACGAGGGAGAGAGGATGGAGATGCAGGGAGCAGCAGGGCTGGTCATCAGTGGTGAGGTGCTCCGTTGAGGTGGCATGGAGGCACGGGGGAAGACCCGTGAGCTCCTCGACGCCGGCGGCACAGGGCGGCAGCCTGCTTGGGCGCCATGGAGGAGGAGGCATTCATGGGCAGGAGCTCCATGGGAGAGCCTAGGGACAGAGGGACGAGAGGGATGAGAGAGATGAGGGATTCGGGGAAGGAGATGGGGACTTCAGGGCTGTTAAAAAACAATGTACTTAGTAGCAGCGCGGGCTTTATACCCCGCGCTACTACTATCAACTTAGTAGCAGCGCGGGGTTACCCCGCGCTACTACTATGGCCTATCCCGGGGGGCACGATGGGGACCACTTAGTAGTAGCGCGGACTTTATACCTCACGCTACTACTATGAACTTAGTAGTAGCGCGACCTTTATAGCCTGCGCTACTACTAATTAGCAGCAGCGCTTGCCAGATAACCGGTGCCACTACTAAGTGATTAACTATAGGGGTTTTCCTAGTAGTGTAATGACCAAGCGCTACGCTTCCCGACAATGACGCCAGAAAATGCTTGGTGGCCTGCAAGTGCACAGGGCTGTTGTAGCACTTTTGTGATAAGTGAAGTGTCGAATCCACATGGAGAAAGGCATCACAAACCCCGCAACTACGCTGTCACTTAACGCAGTTACGTACGCACCCAAACCGGAGTTTGGAAATAGTCTACTCTATAAGTTGCTAGGGAAAGTGGATAAAAGGGGTGTTTACTACACTAAGAACAAGAATGTAAAAACAGGAACAAAAAGAGACTAAGTTTGTAGAGACGTTGCTTGAGCAGTAAAGTGTTCCCTAGGATTCCGAAGTCATCACTAGAAATATGACCTGCACAGCAAGTGCGGAGCAAACGCTCTCTATCGTATCCTCTATCCATCCTTCATATGCATAAGTGGGTGGTTCCTAGCACAGAACATATTCTACTCTAATGTAGACTTCATGCCACATACGCCACCAACCGCAGCTTCCCCAAGCAGGTTATCACATACGGTCAATTAAGGGTTTCCCCGTTTACGCAGCGAGATATGGCTTTACCTGTATTCCTCTATCAATTACAAAGACTGGGAATTGAGGATTTTACTGTCACCTCAAATTACCTCAACATCCTAACCCGTACAACGACAGTAGTTCCTCCACGGCCAGTCACGGCGATAATGCAAGCGAGGCCTCCTCTCAACACTCGTGAAGAATACTAACTCGAACATGAACAAAAGCATATTGGATCGCTTGGGAATAATTATTCTAATCATAAAAGAGTTCATCCGTATCCTTGAGAACAAATACAACTACTCAAACATAAAGGAGAGGGTCAAGTTACAAGCCAGCATCGAGCCACTGAAGGGAGAAGGCATGGTGGTGATTGAGACGGCGGCGCCAGTGATGGTGGTGATGATGATGGTGCCATCGGCGCGGTGGAGCTCACAGTGGCGGAGCCTCCTCTTCTTCCCCTTGGTTTTGTCCCTTCCTTTATGGTGGTGGATGGAGTAGCAATGGAGATGGAGATTGGATGACGGCGGCTTGTGGGAGATGAGACATACTGACGGTGGCTAGGGTACGGATGTGTATATATAAGATGCCTCCTCGGTCTCCTCCATTGATGAGATGCATCTAAGTGCTCTAGATGAGCCTTATCCTCACCCAAACCCTTCCTTATTGTCCAAGGATCTCGTGGGAACAAACGGAGACGAAATCGGTGAAGAAACCCGTGTGAAAGGGCAACTTTTGGAGCTGTCTGCATTCGGGAAAATTTTGTTTTTGCCACTCTAGATTTTGCCAATTTTCCTTATGCCACTCTACATTTTGACATTTCACTTTTGGCACTCTTAGCTTTTGACAATTATCACAATTGCCATTTAGTGGCAAAAGGAAAATAATTTTATTTCACTTTTGCCACTCTTAGCTTTTGACAATTATCACAATTGCCACTCTGAAATTTTTATTTTTGCCACGAAATGGCAATTGTGATAATTGTCAAAAACTAAGAGTGGCAAAAGTGAAATGTCAAAATCTAGAGTGGCATAAGGAAAATTGGCAAAATCTAGAGTGGTAAAAACAAAATTTTCCCTTTAAAGTGAGGCATGTAAAGCCTTGTATTGAAAAGAAAAAATTACCCGTTGGAACGATAATCCACTTTGATTTAACCACAAACCCCGCAACTACGCTGTCACTTAACGCAGTTACGTACGCACCTAAACCGGAGTTTGGAAATAGTCTACTCTATAAGTTGCTAGGGAAACTGGATAAAAGGGGTGTTTACTACACTAAGAACAAGAAGGTAAAAATAGAAATAAAAAGAGACTAAGTTAGTAGAGATGGTGCTTGAGCAGTAAAGTGTTCTCTAGGATTCTGAAGTCATCACAACAAATATGACCTGCATAGCAAGTGCGGAGCAAACGCTCTCTATCGTATCCTCTATCCATCCTTCATATGCATAAGTGGGCGGTTCCCGGCACAGAACATGTTCTACTCTAACATAGACTTCATGCCACATATGCCACCAACCGCAACTTCCCCAAGCAGGTTATCACATATGGTCAGTTAGGGGTTTCCCCATGGAAGTAGCCAGATATGGGTTTACCTGTACTCCCCTATCAATTGCAAATACTAGGAATTGAGGGTTTTACTGTCAGCTCAAATTACCCCAACATCCTAACCCATACAACGACAGTAGTTCCTCCATGGCCAATCATGACGATAATGCAAGCGAGGCCTCCTCTCAACACTCATGAAGAATACTAACTCAAACATGAATAAAAGCATATTGGATCACTTGGGAATAATTATTCTAATAAAAAAAGAGTTCATCCGTATCCTCGAGAACAAATACAATAACTCAAACATAAAGGAGAGGGCCAACTTACAAACCGGCATCGAGCTGGTGAAGGGAGAAGGTGTGGTGGTGATGGAGACTCTGGCACCGGCGATGGTGGTGATGATGATGGCACCACCGACGCGGTGGCGATGGCACCGGCCCTGAAGGCCGGTGCTCACGGTGGCGGAGCCTCTTCTTCTTCCCCATGGTCTTGTCCCTTCCTCTATGGTGGTGAATGGAACAGCAATGGAGGTGAAGATTAGATGACGGCAGCTTGTGGGAGATGAGACGTACTGACGGCGGCTAGGGTATGGAGGTGTATATATAAGATACCTCCTCGGTCTCCTCTGTTGATGAGATGCATCCAAGGGCTCTAGATGAGCCTTATCCTCTCCCAAACCCTTCCTTATTGTCCAAGGATCTTGTGGGAACAAACGGGGACAAAGTCGGTGAAGAATCCCGTCTGGAAGGGCAACTTTTGGAGATGTCTGGATGTCATATGACCATCCATACGACCATGAATGGTCGTATGATACACCGTCTTTCATTCTGCCCCTCTCCGTTGTTTTGGGCGCCATTTCTTCATATGGACTCCAATTTTGATGTTCTTGGGCTCATTGGATTCGTGAGAGTGACGCCGATCCATTTTTGGTCTTAGATCTTGATTTGGAGCACTTTGAAAAAAATTCACTTTTTCCGCCTTCCGAAACGCCCAAGTCTGGTACTATAAGTCCTCCGTATTGGGCCCATCCTTGGTACTTTCATCGTGCTTGGTGCTATGTTGCTCCAAAACACCTGTAGACACAAGAAAATAAAGGAAACTAATAAAAACTAAATAAAATACTAAATGTGCAATGCTCACAAGGAAAAGTGTAAAAACCGGTAATCATGCATAATGGATAACTATTTGGTTCAATGGGACATAATATATGAAGATAACATGCAACAAATGAGCTCTAAAAATGCGTAAAATATAGAGCCATCAACATCCCCATGCTTAAATCTTGCTCGTCCTTGAGTAAGAAGGCTGACTACCAAAAGCTCACTGCTACCAACTCTAAAGCTTACATTGAACCAAACCCCGAAAGTGATATCCACGTTCATCGTGCAAGCATGCAAAAGTTAACCAGTAAGGGAATGGTACAAGTTATCCCCTTAATTCCATTGCCATGGAGGTCGAGAAAGAGGAAAATATTTTTGTGGAGCCCAAATTCCCATTGCCAAAGGTTTAGAGAGAAGGTCAATATTATGCCAGGAACACAACATTGACTATCAAAGACAAAAGAAATCATGCATCAGCGATCGCTTCAAAAACACCAACCCAAGGCATACTAGGTACAATAGCAAGATCGTATGTCTGCCTTATTCAACCACTCAATTACCTATGTAGCACTGAGCGCAAGCCTATGCCTCACACTTAAGGGAAAAATAGAAAATGGTTGGGGTTTTGAGAAGTCAAAAATAAAGAATGTCTTGCATCAACGCAGTTGATCACTATGCAATGGAGAAGGACTTATGATCGATATTAACACAAGGAGTAGTGATCACCATGCAACTAGGATGCACATAGAGCTATGAATATGTGAAAGCTCTCAAGTGGACTAAGTGGGGGTGCATCCAACTTGCTTGCTCATGAAGACCTCGAGCTTTTGAGGATGCTCGTCATCGAAATATACAAGCCAAGTTCTATAATGTAGGTTCCCCACTAGTATGAAACATGAAGCTCACAAAACTTTCTACTTTACAATGCATGAAGTAGTGCTACTTTGATGCACAAGCGTGTACTAAAAAGGAAAATGGTGTTGCTCCTTCTCTCTTCCTCACCTTTTTTGGGTACCTCCATGGTGCATCTTTTATTTTGTCTCTCTTTTTTTTGGTAGGAGCAACACCTTACAATGGTGAATGATACACTATACAATGACTCACTTCAACTGAATGTAATCATAAATCAAAACTGAAAACATGAGAGAAACTCTATATGATGAATGCCTCTGGCAGTGTACCAGTATGTGCCATGATCCGGCGTCGCATAGACATCAAAAAATGGACAAGCCATAAAAATATTGAGCTCGCCATATGATGATCATGCAAGGAAAATGAAAACATGTCCCTAATCAAGTAATATAATATGATGGTAGTGCATGGCGATATGCTCGGAATGGCTATGCAAATGCCATGTAGGTAGGTATGGTGGCTATTTTGTGGAGATGTGGTGTTTTATGTGTAGGAGAACAAGAGAAAGTCCTCCCACGGGTTTGGATGTACCTACGAAGTATGCGCCATGTCTCAATGTGAGAGTGGACAATGCACGGTACTGTAGAGGCTAGCAATAAAAGATGATCGAAAATGCAAAGTGATACGTCCATTTTGCATCATGAATTCTTATTGCTATTTACCTCATCATTGTCCTTTATTCCACATTATTATATACTTCTTATGCCTTTTCTCTCTGAATATGCAAGGAACACCATAAGGAGGGAAATATCTGGAAACTGGAATTCTGGACCGGAAAACCAAAAAAAGGCAGAAAAATCACCAGACTCCAAATGACCTGAAATTTCACGCAGATTATTTTTGGAATATTTAAGAACTTCTGGAGCAAAAATATACCAGAAGGGGGCTGCTAGCAGGGCCCAAGCCAACAGGGTGCGCCCCCGCCTCGAGACAATGGCGCCTCATCCCAACAGTGGTGTCCTAGTCGGCTACGTCGACGGAGAGGAGTCCTTGTCTTGATCACCAAGTCTTGTGGAATCTTCCTCGCATATGTCATCGGCTGCCCAAAGTGGCCCATGAGTCCGGCCCATAGAGATAGGCCGGTGGCCTGAGGACCCCCTGGTTCCGGACTCCCTCACTCATTATTATACCTCTGATCTTGAACATGTTAATGATGTGTGAGTAGTTACTATTGTTCTTGAGGACATGGGAGAAGTCTTGTTATAAGTAATCTTGTGGAGTTGGTATTCGTTCGATATTTTGATGATATGTATGTTGTTACTTCTCTTAGTGGTGTCATGTGAACGTCGACTACATGACACTTCACCATGCTATGGGCCTAAGGGAAGTCATTGTGGAGTAACAAGTAGATGATGGGTTGCGAGAGTGACAGAAGCCGAAACCCCAGTTTATGCGTTGCTTCATAAGGGGCTGATTTGGATCCACATGTTTCATGCTATGGTTATATTTATCTTAATTCTTCTTTCGTAGTTGTGGATGCTTGCGAGAGGGGTTAATCATAAGTAGGTTGTTAGTTCAAGTAAGAACAGCACCTTAGCACCGGTCCACCCACACATCAAATTATCAAAGTAGCGAACACGAATCAACTCAACATGATGAACATGACTAGACAGAAATTCCCATGTGTCCTCGGGAGCACTTGCTTAATATAAGAGTACTTTCCGGCCTGTCCTTTGCTATAAACAGGATTGGGCTACCTTTCTGCACCCTTGTTACTATTGTCACTTGTTACTTGTTACGAATTATCTTGCTACAAAACTATCTATCACTGTTACTCACAGCACTTGCAGAGAATACCTTGCTGAAAACTGCTTATCATTTCCTTCTGCTCCTCGTTGGGTTCGACACTCTCACTTATCGAAAGGACTATAATTGATCCCCTATACTTGTGGGTCATCAAGACTCTTTTCTGGCGCCATTGCCGGGGAGTGAAGCGCCTTTGGTAACTGGAAATTGGTAAGGAAACATTTTCTATTCGTGCTGAAATTTACTGTTGCTTGTCACTATGAGCAGTCACCCTTTGAGTGGCTTGTCAGGGCATCTTCGCCCCGAACAGAAGATGAGGAAATTGTTCCTCAACCTACTGAACCTACTGAAAATATTTATTATGAGATTCCTTCGGGTATGCTTGAAAAATTACTATCCAATCGTTATGATGGTACGACTCATCCTGATTACCATTTGATATTTGTCGATGAGGTTTGTTGATTATTTTAGCTTGCAGGTCTGTCTAGGGACAAAGTTAAGAAGAAGGTTTTCCCTTTATCTTTGGAGGGAAAAGCATTAATGTGGTATAGGCTATTGGATAATATTGAATCATGGGACTAGAGTCACTTGAAGCTGGAATTTCACCAGAAGTTTTATCCAATGCATCTAGTTCACCGTGATCGGAACTTCATATATAATCTCTGGCCTCGTAAAGGAGAAAGCATCGCTCAAGCTTGGGGGAGGCTTAAATCTATGATTCACACCTGCCCCAACCATGGTATCTCAAAAGGAATGATTATTCAAAACTTTTATGCTCGGCTTTCTCGTAATGATCAATCACTATTGGATTCTTCTTCCTCGGGCTCATATATGAATGAAACTATTGAATATAAATGGGATCTTCTGGAAAGGATTAAACGCAACTCTGAAGATTGGGAATTCGACGAAGGTAAAGGGGTAGGTATAAATCTTGATTTTGATTGTGTCAAATCTTTTATGAAAACCAATGCCTTCTATGAATTTAGCAATAAATATGGTCTTGACTCTGAAATATTATCAACTTTCTGTGAATCATTTGCTGCTCATGTTGATCTTCCCAAAGATAAGTGGTTTAAATATCATCCTCCCATTTAACCCCCATTAGAGGAACCTATTAAAATTGAGAAGGAAGAAATAATTGTTAGTCATGCTGATCAAATTGTTCCCACTGCTTACATTGAGAAACCTCCTTTTCCTGTTAGAATTAGGGAGCATGCTAAGGCTATGACTGTGGTTAACAAAAGCCATGTTAGGACACCTATACCTTCTGAACAAATAAATGTTGAACCTAATGTTGCCATGGCTGAAGACCTCCTGGAAAATAATGTTGAGGGCCAAGTCCTTTATTTCTGTGGGGAAGCTGCTAGGATTGCGAAACTTGCTAGAAACGAACGTGATAAGTTAGATAAAAATAAACTAGTGGTTGGCATGCCTGTTATTTCAGTAAAGATTGGAGATCATTGTTATCATGGCTTGTGTGACCTTGGTGCTAGTGTCAACGCTATACCTTTTACTTTATATCAAGAAATAATGAATGACATAGCACCCTCTACACTTGAAGATATTGATGTCACTATTAAGCTTGGAACCAGAGATACTATTATACCACTTGGAATTGTTAGAAATGTTGAAGTCTTATGTGGAAAAATCAAGTACCCTACTGATTTCTTAGTACTTGGTTCACAACAAGATAACTTTTGCCCTATTATATTTGGTAGACCTTTCTTGAGCACTGTTAAGGCTGAGATTAATTGTGTTACTGAAAAGGTTAGAGTAAAATTGGGTGATGTGTTTCATGAATTTAATTTCTCCAAGTTTACTAATCAATCACATGAGAAAGAGTTATCTAGTAAAGATGAGATGATTGGTCTTGCTTCTATTGTAGTACCTCCTACTGATCCTTTAGAACAATATTTGCTAGATCACGAGAATGATATGCATATGAATGAAAGGAATGAAATAGTTAACATACTCCTTGATGAAGTACCTATCCTTAAACACAACTTGCCAGTTGAGATTTTAGGGGATCCTCCTCCACCCAAGGGTGATCCCGTGTTTGAATTTAAGACTTTACCGGATACTTGGAAATTTGCTTATCTTGATGAAAAGAAAATATATCCTGTTATTATCAGTGCTAACCTTTCATAGCATGAAGAGAGGAGATTACTCAAAACTCTAAGGAAGCACAGGGCTGCTACTGGATATATTCTCGATGATCTGAAGGGCATAAGCCCCACTCTATGTCAGCACAAGATTAATATGGAACCTGATGATAAACCTGTTGTTGATCACCAACGACGCCGCTTAAATCCTAAGATGAAGGAAGTGGTAAGAACTGAAATACTAAAGCTTCTGGAGGCAGGTATAATCTATCCAATTGCTGATAGTAGGTGGGTAAGTCCAGTTCATTGTGTTCCTAAGAAAGGAGGCATTACTGTTGTCCCTAATGATAAGAATGAGCTTATTCCACAACGAATCGTAACTGGTTATAGGATGGTAATTGATTTTAGAAAATTAAATAAAGCTACTAAGAAAGATCATTACCCCTTGCCTTTTATTGATCAAATGTTAGAATGATTATCTAAGAACACCCACTTTTGTTTTCTTGATGGATATTTTGGATTTTCTCAAATACCTGTGTCAAAAGAAGACCAAGAAAAAACTACCTTTACATGTCCTTTTGGAACTTATGCTTATAGACGTATGCCTTTTGGTTTATGCAATGCACCTGCTACATTTCAAAGATGTATGACTGCTATATTCTCTGATTTTTGTGAAAAGATTGTTGAGGTCTTCATGGATGATTTTTCCTTTTATGGAACTTCTTTCGATGATTGCTTGAGCAACCTTGATTGAGTTTTGTAGAGATGTGAAGAAACTAGTCTTGTCTTGAATTGGGAGAAGAGCCACTTTATGGTAAACGAAGGTATCGTGCTTGGGCACAAAATTTTTAAACGAGGCATTGAGATGGATAAGGCTAAAGTTTATGCGATAGAGAAAATGCCATGCCCGAGAGATATCAAAGGTATAAGAAGTTTCCTTGGTCATGCTGGTTTTTATAGGCGTTTCATTAAAGATTTCTCTAAGATTTCTAGGCCGTTAACTAATCTTCTTCAAAAAGATGTTCCTTTTGTTTTTGATGATGATTGTGTAGAAGCTTTTGAAATACTTAAGAATGCCTTAATTTCTGCACCTATAGTTCAACCACCTGATTGTAACTTACCATTTGAAATTATGAGTGATGCTAGTGATTATGCTGTTGGAGCTGTTCTAGGGCAGAGAATAGATAAAAAATTAAATGTTATTCATTATGCCAGTAAAACCTTAGACTCTGCTCAAAGGAATTATGCTACCACTGAAAAGGAATTTTTAGCAGTTGTTTTTGCCTGTGATAAGTTTAGACCATATATTGTCGATTCCAAAGTAACTATTCACACCATTCATGCTGCTATTAAATACCTTATGGAAAATAAAGATGCTAAACCTAGACTCATTAGGTGGTACTTTTATTTCAAGAATTTGATTTGCATATCGTTGATAGAAAAGGAGCTAAAAATCCCGTAGCAGATAACTTATCTAGGATGGAAAATGTTCTTGATGTCCCACTTCCTATCAATGATAGTTTTCCTGATGAGCAACTTGCTGCTATTAGTACTTCACGTAGTGCTCCTTGGTATGCTGATTATGCTAATTATATTGTTGCTAAGTACATTCTACCTAACTTCACCTATCAACAAAAGAAAAAATTCTTCTATGATTTGAGACATTACTTTTGGGATGACCCACACCTTTACAAAGAAGGAGTAGATGGTATTATTAGACGATGTATACCTGAGCATGAATAGGAACAGATTCTTCGGAAGTTTCATTCCGAATCCTATGGAGGACACCATGCCGGTGACAGAACTGCAGACAAGGTATTACAATCTGGTTTTTATTGGCCTACTCTTTTCAAAGATGCTCGTAAGTATGTCCTTTCATGCAATGAATGCCGAAGAGTCGGTAACATTGGTAAGCGTCAGGAAATGCCTATGAATTATTCACTTGCTATTGAACCATTTGATGTCTGGGGCTTTGACTTTATGGGACCTTTTCCTTCCTCAAATGGGTATAGTCATATTTTAGTTGCTGTTAATTACATTACTAAGTGGGTAGAGGCTATTCCAACTAGTAGTGCTGATCATAACACCTCCATTAAAATGCTTAAAGATATTATTTTCCCGAGGTTTGGAGTCCCTAGATACTGAATGACTGATGGTGGTTCACATTTTATTCATGGTGCTTTTCGTAAACTTCTAGGTAAATATGATGTTAACCATAGGATTGCATCTCCTTATCACCCTCAGTCTAGTGGTCAAGTTGAATTGAGTAATCGTGCAATAAAATTCATCTTGCAAACGACTGTTAATAGATCTAGGAAGAATTGGTCTAAGAAACTAGATGATGCACTGTGGGCTTATAGAACTGCTTACAAGAATCCTATGGATATTTCTCCGTATAAAATGGTCTAAAATGGGAAGGCCCATACGTTGTTGAGGAGGTTTATCACTTCGGTGCTATAAAAATCAATAACTTTGAAGGCAAGAACCCGAGAGTGGTGAATGGGCAAAGAATCAAGCATTATATTCTAGGTGCACCCATTATTGAAGAAACAAATATCATCCAAGACATAACACACGAATAACACATCAAGGAGACCTTTCGGAACACTTCAGAAACCTGGAAAGGGGGTAGGTATGTGGTACGGTAAGTAAACCGACTCCAAAATTTCCAAAAACATAATTTCTGTCGTTTTTGGTATTTTAGAAAAATTACAAAAATAAAACGGAGTCAGAAGGACCCACGAGGGAGGCACAAGCCAATAGCCCCCCCTAGGGGCGCGCCCTTATGGCTTGTGGGCCCCTCGTGTGCTCTCCGGACTCCGATTTCTCCCACAACACGTATTCTGACCTAGAAAAAATCATTATATATACTCCCGAACGTTTTGGCCACCGCATCACGAGTTTCTCCTTTGTTCTTGTTTCGAGCTGTTTTTCTGATAGAGTTAGATCGCCATGACTTCACCAAGCCTGTCCAAGGACAAGTTCTTCGAGAAGGTCATCAACCTCTACCTGCCAGAGGTGATGTAGCACCCTCAAGTTCTCGAGATGCGTGATGGGGTGCTCCACATCCGGGATGTTCAAGGTCCCATGAAGGAGGGAAGCGAGAAGGCCAGGCTTGCAGCGTTGGAGCAGGAGATTTTCAAGTGCCAAGGGATGGTTGAGCGTGGTCTGAGTGCTAACCACTCCATGATCACGGATTTCATCCGGGAAAACATGCTGGACACAAAGAGTGTGGGAGAGGTTCTTTCCAAGATGCAAGAACGGATTGACCACCTCCAGGATCAGATCTATGAACTCCAACTCCAGAACTCTGAGTATGAATCTAGTTTTAAAAGGATGATCCTGGCTGCTGATTTCAGGATTCCGGAGACAAGAGCTTCTTTCTTTGATGGGGAACCTATGCCTTGGAAGATGGAGGACCACAGCACACCACCACCATCACCGAAGAATACTTGAGTACATGGGTATGGGCACCACCCTTGGCTTGTTCCAAGCTTGGGGGAGGTGCCCCGGTATCGTATCACCATCACTTTTACCATCATCATCTATCTCAGTTCGATCTTTAGTTTTTCGTGTTATAGAAAGTTAAAATTTCAGATTTTCCTTGTTTAGAGTTTTTGCTTTTAATTCCACCTATCCTTGTAATCGAGTGCGAGAGTTATATAATAAAGTTAGTGAAGATCATGTGCCTCTGCCTCACTTGCACCCATCATCTTAGCATGGCAATAAAAAGAATAGAAAAGATCATATGCTTACCTCATGAGAATTAATGACTTCACATAGAAAAGAGGTATAAGCAATAAAAAGTATTGAAAATCAACAAACATAATATTAGTAATTGGTATGATCTATGCAAAAGTATGATAGAGAAGAGGAGATTTACATATAAATATACTATCTTGAACACCTTCTATGATTGTGAGCCTTCATCAAAATATTATATAATGACCAAGTGTTGAAGTGCGACATGGAAGACAACGTAATGATCATGGTTGTTTACATTTGCATAGAAGTTATATGGTATTGAATCCTTTAACATGTGATGCTTGCTTTAGATCTTTTCCAAGCCCAAAAATTCACACTAAGTAAAGATACTACTTGTGCATCCATAACCCTTAAACCCAGTCTCTTGCCATGAGAGTCCACCATACCTACCTATGGATTGAGTAAGATCCTTCAAGTAAGTTGTCATGGCTGCACAAGGCAATAAAAATTGCCCTTAATTATGTAAGATCTTTTATTGCAAGGGAAAGTAAGCTTTGTACGATCTTGTGATGGTGAAGGAATAAAAGCGACAGAGTGCATAATAAAGTTCGCTATCACAAGGGGCAATATAAAGTGATGTTCCTTTACATTAAGAGATTGAACATATCAAACAAATAAGAGCTCATGACAACCTCTGCTTCCCTCTGTGAAGGGCCTATCTTTTACATTCTTACAATTTTTATTCTTCTTGCAAGAGTAAATTATATTTCGCTTGTTCATATCCTCCAACTCTTTAGTGGCAAGCATTATATGTTAAGAAAGATTCAAATAGATATATCCAGTTGAATCTAGATGATCATGTTCCATTATTGTTGACATTATCCTTGAGGTAAATAAGTTGGGTGGCAAAAACATTAAAGCCCCCATCTTCCTATGTGTCCCACGGAGTCACTTGGTTCCAAAAATATGCAATGTATGTTAGCAATCATAGTTGAATATGTGAACTTTCTAGAAATATAAAGGTCTTACATAGACTCTTCTCTTGATTGCAAAAGCTATGATTATCTCAAGGACTAATTGCATTGCTTGTTGGTTCTCAATAAAAATTATGCTTCATATTTCTTCAAGTTGTGAATAGATTGTTACTTGTTTATGAGAAGTTATATGATGAAAAACTTGGTGCTATAATGTTATTCATGATGCTCCCATGTTCGTATTCTGTTTTTATCGACACCTCTCTCTTAAATTATGTGGTCATTATTTTAGAGTTCGGCTTTCGCTTGAGGACAAGCGAGGTCTAAGCTTGGGGGAGTTGATACGTCCATTTTGCATCATGAATTCTTATTGCTATTTACCTCATCCTTGTCCTTTATTCCAGATTATTATATACTTCTTATGCCTTTTCTCCCTGAATATGCAAGGAACACCATAAGGAGGGAAATATCTGGAAACTGGAATTCTGGACCGGAAAACCGAGAAAAAGGCAGAAAAATCACCAGACTCCAAATGACCTGAAATTTCACGGAGATTATTTTTGGAATATTTAAGAATTTCTGGAGCAAAAATATACCAGAGGGGGGCTGCCAGCAGGGCACAAGCAACAACGCCCCCCCCCCCCAGGGGCGCCGCCCTGATGGCTTGTGGGCCCCCTGTTGGCTCTCCGATGCCCATCTTCTCCTATATGACGTGGTTTACCCTAGAAAAAATCATAAGAAACCTTTTGGGATGAGGCGCCGCCGTCTCGAGGCGGAAACCTGGGCAGAGGCCCTTTTGCACTACGGCAGTCAGATTCTGCCGGGGAAATTCCTCTCCGGGAGGTGGAGATCGAAGCCATCGTCATCACCAACGCTTCCTCCTTCGTGGGAGGACCAATCTTCATCATCATCTTCACCAGCACCATCTCATCTCCAACCCTAGTTCATCTTGTGTATTTAATCTTTGTCTCAAAACCTTAGATTGGTACCTGTGGGTTACTAGTTTTGTTGATTACATCGTGTAGTTGATGCATGTTGGATTACTTGGTGGAAGAGATTATGTTCAGATCCTTGAACCTCATTGTCGGTGTCAAAACCGGCGGATCTCAGGAAGGGGGTCCCGAACTGTGGATCTTGAATCAATGGGTAACATGAGACAAGGGAGACGATGTTTACCCAGGTTCGGGACCTCTTAATGGAGGTAAAACCCTACGTCCTGCTTTGTTTGTATTGATGATGAAGTATCGAGTACAGAGTTGATCTACCTCGAGATCGTATGTTGTAGTCTAAACCCTAAGCGTAATGAGCTTAACCCCATAATGTATGATTGTTCTCTAATGACTAGCCTGGCCTCGGCTTATATAATACACCAGAGGCCTAGGATAACAAGAGTCCTAGTCGGCTACGTCGGCGGAGAGGAGTCCTTGTCTTGATCACCAAGTCTTGTGGAATCTTCCTCGCATATGTCATCGGCTGCCCAAAGTGGCCCATGAGTCCGGCCCATAGAGATAGGCCGGCGGCCTGAGGACCCCCTGGTCCCGGACTCCCTCACTCATTATTATACCTCTGATCTTGAACATGTTAATGATGTGTGAGTAGTTACTATTGTTCCTGAGGACATGGGAGAAGTCTTGTTATAAGTAATCTTGTGGAGTTGGTATTCGTTCGATATTTTGATGATATGTATGTAGTTACTTCTCTTAGTGGTGTCATGTGAACGTCGACTACATGACACTTCACCATGCTATGGGCCTAAGGGAAGTCATTGTGGAGTAACAAGTAGATGATGGGTTGCGAGAGTGACAGAAGCTTAAACCCCAGTTTATGCGTTGCTTCATAAGGGGCTAATTTGGGTCCACATGTTTCATGCTATGGTTAGATTTATCTTAATTCTTCTTTCGTAGTTGCGGATGCCCGCGAGAGGGGATAATCATAAGTAGGTTGTTAGTTCAAGTAAGAACAGCACCTTAGCACCGGTACACCCACATATCATATTATCAAAGTAGCGAACACGAATCAACTCAACATGATGAACATGACTAGACAGAAATTCCCATGTGTCCTCGGGAGCACTTGCTTAATATAAGAGTACTTTCCGGCCTGTCCTTTGCTATAAAAAGGATTGGGCTACCTTGCTGCACCCTTGTTACTATTGTCACTTGTTACTTGTTATGAATTATCTTGCTACAAAACTATCTATCACTGTTACTCACAGCACTTGCAGAGAATACCTTGCTGAAAACTGCTTATCATTTCCTTCTGCTCCTCATTGGGTTCGACACTGTCACTTATCGAAAGGACTACGATTGATCCCCTGTACTTGTGGGTCATCACAAAGGCTTTGAACTTGCTGAAGTCATAAAGAACTCAAACACTACACAAGAGTATCACAGTGGCATGTTGCAAAAGACTCAAAAGCTAAGTACCCCGAGGGGATAGTTTGGCGGGGATAACCCTGTTGCGTGTCCTGGATCAACCAAAGATGATGGGTTCATCAGCAAAAAGCCTCTACAATCATTCAATTGCTAATCAAGCCACCACTAGAGTCCCTAACTTATGTCATTAGGTGAAAGAAAGGCAAAAGTTCAAAGGACTCCTTTATTGGTTTTTTGATAAAAGAACATGGCAATGTTTTTCTGAAGATAACAAGATTTCCACATGCTATGTAAAAGAAATGCAAAGCAAGCATGTCAATACAGCGAGACACACAAATGCATGAGAACCATATGATCAAGAGCATTGCACAAGACACTACACATGCAAAAGTAACCTCCCCACGCTTAGAACTTTGCAATACTAAACTAGGGAAACTTACGAAAGTAAAAAGAAAGTGCAGTTATTAAAAGAGAGCACGAGAAGTAGTTACCTCCCCAAGCTTTCGTTCAAGCAACGGTTAGAAACTTTTACCATTGAGGCGCATATGAGCTCTCTTCTAATAGACATGGACCTTCCTTCAATTGATCTCCTTGTTGTGGTCCGGCGGCTGCCCTCCGATAGAACCTGCTGAAAACGAACTAAAAAGAAGACAAAATATTTTTGTGCTTTCATGCTTTTTTTGTAGCACAAAGGATTAGCAACACAGGTGATAAAAATATATGCCTCATAAAGATCGATTCGTCAACCTAAGCACCATGCTCAAGATGATAAACTAGGTATAGGAGCATCGACTGTCCTATATTGGATGAAGTGCAAGTGAGACAAGATAAAAACACAAGTGTGCAGCTCCTAGGTGCCTAATAAAAAGAGAGATCCTCACTTAAGGTGAGCAACTCGGTACTAAGAAAATTTTATTTCAGCAAGGTTCATATTGGAAAATACAATCGGGCACTTGTAGTTGAAGTTTGTTGTCAGTGCTAAAACCGGCGGATCTCGGATAGGGGGTCCTGAGCTGTAGGTCTAGGAACAATGGTAACAGGGGACGAAGAGTTATGATGTTTACCCAGGTTCGGACCCTCTCGAAGAGGTCAAACCCAATGTCCTGCTTTGATTGTATTGATGTGATGGGGTAGAAAGTACAAGATGGTCTACCTCGAGATCGTATGTTTGTGTTCTAAACCCTGAGGCTGTAATCGTGCCCCTAAGGACTACACCCCTCGGCTTATATATGCACCGATGGGTACCTAGGTCATACACATGGTCGGTTGTCGATACGTCGGCTACAATAGAGTCCGTGAAGTATACGCCAAGTCTTCAGAGGTTTCCATCTTGATCACGCCGAGGTTCATGGCTTTGGTACTCCTTCCTTCTTGATGATCGGCAGGCCATAAGCTCGGTCCATGGACAGCGGGCCATACAGGCTAGTACCCCCTGGTCCAGGACATCGTCAGTAGCCCCTGAACTGGTCTTTAGAGCCGAGGACTATAGCTTCCTCCTCGGATTTGATGTCTTCGGCTGGTGTCTTTGGCTTGGCAGGAGAGTTCCTCTTTATTGACGCTTGAATTCGGCATCTTGAATCATCGGAAAATATCATTGATCTGCCTCCGCAGCCGAGCTCAACGACCATGTTTGAACCTTTATACTCGGCTCAGAAGATAAAGAGCACCTTTTTACAAAGGCTTTTATTCGAGGCCGTGAGTTAACTTAGTCTCAAAGACTCGCCACGTAGGTAAAACTGGTAAGAGGGTTCAAACCCTGACAACTTTTTAGCGAACCGCCACCACCAGTTATTACAAACATCATGGCCCGAGGCATTTTTTCATTGGCATGTCCCATCAATGTGGAGATAGTGCCCCGGCTTTCAAGGGATATCATCAACAGGTTGATATATCGATGCGATTTTAACGGCACACATGGTTGGGAATAAGCAATTTATCTGTTGCCATGCGAAGGGGGGGGGGGGCTCTTGGTAGTTTACTGACCTATAAAAGCAAAAGGCAGTAAATCATTTCCCCCCCACGTTTCCATCTCCTACTCCATTGCCAAAAACTCAAAAACTCTGGCTTCCTCAGATCCATCTCCAAGCTTTCAAACCTCGCTCCATTCGCATCCTTTTCCCAGCCATGGCCGGCAAGGGAAAGGAAACAGTGGCCACGGCATTCGACGCCGAGCTGAGGGGGAAGTGGGTGCCCTCCAATGTCATGGCAGGCATCGTTGAAGGGCTCCGGTCTGCGGGTTACATACCCACAGCAGCCAAGTGCCGGGCTCCAAAACCCGGTCGGCCCATTCCCACCTCCAAGAATGGGGTCAGGGTTATTTTCGTGCCCCACCTCATTCGAGTTCTGGGGTTCCCCCTCCATCCCTTCGTGAGGGGGCTACTTTTCTTCTACGGGCTAGACTTCCACCACCTAGCCCCGAACTCAATCCTCCATATAGCTTCATTTATGACTATATGTGAGGCGTTTCTCCATGTCGAGCCACACTTCGGCTTGTGACTGAAGGTATTCAGTGTCAAGCCGAAGAGTAGTGGCACCCAGCTCGCGGAATGCGGTGGGGCCATGATCAGCAAACTCCCAAAGGTAGTCTGGCCCGATGCAGTCTTCGTGGAGACAATCAAGTTGTGGTAGCGGGAGTGGTTTTACATCACTGCCCTGCCCACAAAAGGCCAAGCCGAGGTCCCCAGCTTCATGGCCGAGCCCCCGAAGAGTCTCGTCTCCTGGATGAAGAAGGGCCTTGACTGGGGAAACCCAGAGGAGATGAAGGCACTTTAGAGGAGGCTCAAGGCGGTGATTGATAGGGGCATTAAGCTGGTGGATGTAATCCACGTTATACTCGCCCGCCAAGTCCTACCTCTGCAAATCAGGGCTAACCCGATGTGCCGCTACAAGCCCAAGGATGAGCCAACCGTGTAGTACTTCTTTCGCATGGACCTTGATGGGATGTGGACGTCGCTTTTCAAGCCGTCCAAGAATAAATTCCCCAAGGAGGCAGAGGACTGCAGCCTCGACGCCAATACTGGTCCTGAAGCCGAAGAATAAAAAGGAGGCCCGTGCAACAGACGAGCCACCTCGGACGCTAGGTCCGAGGATACCCATGACTCTTCCATCCATGAAGAGGAAGAGAAGGAAGATGAGAAGGAGGAGGAGGAGGAGAGCATGGCCTCTCCTCCCAAGAGGAGGAGGGCGGTGTCCGAGGACATCGAGGAGGTCGATCCTTCTTGGCTCAAAAGGCTTCGGAAGGCCTATGCCGCCCCACCAAGTCAGTCCTTGGATCCTGCCGAGGTTGCACATTCTGGATCCTCCGAGGATGTGCCTCCCCTCCGCCGCAGAGAGAAGCCGCAGCTGAGGAGGTATTTACTATTTGACACATTTGTACGTAGTCAGTTTGAATTTGACTAGTTCTTAACTGCTGTTTGTATTGTATTGCTTTTATAGCCTCCCACACCGCTTTCCCGGTGAGGATTCGAACGACGTCGTTCCTCCGGCTGAGCTGGCTGAGAGCTCCTCATGTGCGCGCACACGTTCCTCCCCTGCTCGCGATGAGTAGGGGGGAATTTCTTTGCATCCGAACCCTCCTGTACCGAACACAGAGAGTGGTATTGATGCCCCCATGGCCGAGGTCCATACCACGTTCACCAAAGACCAAGGGGTTGAGATCCCCTGGGGCTCTGGGGATCCGGTGCTCATCTACCCGTAGTCCTCGGCCCCGACAACTCCAGCGCCGCCGAGCCACCCTGAGGTGGCCATCACCTCTCCTGTGAGGGTTGTGGCTGAGGATGCCCAGCCGCCCACCTTGGGGCGGCATAAGGACATAGAGGAAGCTCTAAGGAGCTCCTCTATTTTCCCTGAGCACCGTGCCATCCTTGGCACAACATTCAATCAATTCCGGTCTGCAACAGCCAGAATGGAGGAGGCCTTCATAATCCTTGCAAAAGGTTTTGAGGTATGTAATATCTTCGTGACATTGCTATGGTGTCTAAATTAATGTTCAGTACACTCAGTAGCCCTCTAAGGACAAGCTTGGGAAAAGGTTGTTCAAAGACATATTTTTTTTATTCAAGAATTTTGCCAAAGTCAATATATGCCTCAAGATTGTACATACAGTAGCCCCCGATCCCTAAGTTAGTTTAAAAAACTAGCTTGGGGGTCGACTGTGGACTGGAATGTTATTTTTTATAAGTGAATATGCAGTAGCCCCCGAGACTCTTGTCGGATTTGATATATTCGACGAGAGGATCAATTTCATACCTCAGAGTCTTAATAGAATTTCTTTGCAGGTGTCTGCCTCTTCAGTATCCAACTCAAAAGAGATGGAAGAGCTGAATTACAAGCTTGCACGGTCAGAAAAGGACATCGATCTGCTAAAGGAGCAGATGGACAAAGCGCAAGGTAAGACATAGAAACTAGCGCCATAGTTTTATATTTTGCTTAAAGCAATTCGATTACTAATATGTGCGCTTGACCGTGTCCAGCTGCCATAGCGGAGATGGAATCACTCCATGCCGATCTTGAGAAATCTCGGGCAGAAGCCGAACAGCGAAAGGCTGCGGCTGAGAAGAGCATCGCCGAGGTCATCGGTGAGAAAGATGCTCAGAAGAAAGACCAGGCCCGGATCCTGGAGGTGGAGCAGGACCTAAAGGCCCTGCATGGGGAGCATGACGCCCTCAAATATGCCAAGGAGAAGGATGCATCCGAGCTCAAAAAGCTCGAGCTAGCGTGCCAAGAGGCCCGGGTCTAGGTGAGGTCAGACGAGAACAACTCCAGCAAGTGATGAAGATAGCCGCCGGTAAGCCATTTTTACTGTAGTGCGTCTTCAGTGGTGGTCTATTCGCCGAGCTAACGCAAACCTGGCGTGTACTAGGTGCCTTCACGGACCTGTCAAGGAGTTCCTTGGACGCGCATCAGTAGTTCAGCGAGCGGGAGGATGCGGACGAGCAGAAGGCCTTTTGGGCGCAATTTCAAGTACCGTCACATCCGCCAGTCCTTGGCGACCAGATGAAGCAGTTGATGCAGCTTCATCGCGTTGCTAGGCCCACCATGGAAGACCTCTGCATCGCTCTTTGGCCCGCCGAGCCACTGCCGAGCAGTTACTTTGGTTTAATCCAAAGGCTCCAAAGTGTTGATCCTTGCCTCCAACTCTAGAAGCGTTTGGCTTGCCTGGAGGGTGCTCGGCAGGCGTATGCATCTGTGAAGACATATTACCCTGGGGTAAATTCAGAGGTTATGGCGAAGGGCTGTCCCAAGGGAAAGAAGCGCATGCCCGAGCAATATTTTGGGGATGTCATGGCGGCTGCTTATGTATCGGAGGCCAAGTGCCCCAAGGATACCATCCTTGAGGGCCTTGAGTAGACCCCCTCAGAATGCCGATGTATTTTGTATAAAGACAAGTTTCATTTTGATATGAATGAAGTGTGTATTCTTTGCTATGTCATTTTGACTCCATTGCGACTGTTTATAATCTGAAAGTGGCCAATCGTCGGCTTCCGCCCCTTCGTAGATACTACGTAGGGTGTTTCCTTAATAACAAGACAACCCTTAGCCGATGTCTCGGTGCCCGGAGGTGGTTGTGTTAATAGAAATAAGGCAATCAGATTGTTAGGCTTTATAACTTTCACTTAGTCATAGGAGCTTAAAGGTTGGGGGCAAGTTACTAGCCCCCGGTGTATGTTAAGTGTTCGGCGTTTTAGCCGAGGTTGAGCCTTTAACACTTCGGCCATTTAAAAAAAAAGACCCATCGTTTGACATGGAGAAACCTCCATCGATTTGTAGGTTAATGCCATCATCGAATGGACGACTAGTTTACGCTTATTGTGTCAGTCAGCTTTCGGCCTTCTCCACTGAGGTACTTGACTAGTTAAACCAGAATTACAATCGCAGTTGTGCTCCCTTTACACCCTTAGCCGAACATTCAGAAACATAAGGGGTAAGCACAGGAGCCGGGCAACCCAGCTATTGACTAAAGACACAACTCGAAACTGATGCATATAAAGCAATATCAGAGAATAAATTAGCCGAGGTCTTTAAGTATGTACCGTGGCATGATAAGTGGGCGTGATTTGAATCACAGCCCCCGGTCTAGAGCCGATGATCTTTACGAGTATGATTATAGTCATTTTAGAGGAGTTATCTTCGACGCGCAAGTAAGAGAGAAAAAGAGGTATCACCTAGCAATATGGGAACTGACCACGTTGGTCTTTTCTCTATTTATTGATAAGGTCAAGCCGATCAATATGGGCAACCAAAGAAACTAGTAATGGTACACAGAAAAAGAAGAAGAAAAGGGAGGTCTATGTAGGGCATATGCTGTTAGGTTTGACATCCTATCCAGGCCCTACCGCACGTCTGCGCCTCCATGTTGTGTATCCGCGAGTCCTTGTCAATTCCAAGGTTTCACCGTCGCCACCCATTATACCGCCACTCTTATGCTTTGAAATGCATTAGATTTGGCGGAGCATTTAAGGAGGTTGTATGGCACAACGGTCATGTATCTGCTTAATGCTGCTTTGGTAAGCCCCTGGTAGGCTTTTAACAGTGCCTTTGAGACAATCCATGGTACGATTTTGGCAATTACTTGGTTGAGCTGAGCAGTGTACTTTTATAATAGTGCTCCCCGACCTCCCATGGAATTTTGAGTGCAAAGTTATGTATCCGAGGTACGTAGTCCTCGGACAAGCAGGGGGAGGTGTGGAGCACGTACCACTATTTGGGGTTGCCGCTTGACTGCGCGGAGGCAAAGTTAATACCTCAGAGGCGCTTGAAGGAGCTCCGAGTGTTTGGTGTCTTTATGGACCTTGATGCCTCCTCGGCAGCTTGAACCTCGGCCGCAAGGGCCACGGTCTGCTCTTCTGTATTGAGGGAGCGTTCTATATTGCCATTAACTAGAATGACGCCTTTGGATCCTGGCATCTTTAGCTTTAAATAAGCATAATGGGGGACGGTGTTGAATTAGGCGAAGGCAGTTCGTTCGAGCAGTGCATGATAGCCGCTGTGGAAAGGAACGATATCCAAGATCAAGTCCTTACTTCAGAAGTTCTCGGGCGAGCCAAATACTACTTCCAGGGTAATAGTTCCCGAGCATTGTGTCTCCACACCCGGTATGATACCCTTGAAAGTGGTGTTGCTGGGTTTGATCCTTGATAGATTGATGCCCATCTTCCTGATTGTATCAGCGTATATCAGGTTGATGTTGCTGCCTCCGTCCGTAAGGACCCGGGTTAAGTGAAAACCGTCCACTATGGGATCGAGAACCAGCACCGTAGTTCCTCCATGTTGGATACTGGTCGGATGGTCTCTTCAGTCGAAAGTGATCGGGCAGGCCGACCATGGGTTGTACTTCGGCGTCATGGGCTCTATTGGATAAACATCCCGCAGCGCTCGTTTCCTCTCCTTCTTGGGAATGTGAGTGACATAAATCATATTCACATCCTTAACTGTGGGAGGAAATTGTTTTTGGCCTCCATTGCTTGGCATCGAGGGTTCGTCCTCGTCCTCACTGTGAGGCTGGCTCTTGCTTGTATCTTCGGCTGCGATCTTACCGGTCTATTTTATTACCCAAAAATTCCGGTTCGTGTGATTCCTAGGTTTATCCGAGGTGCCGTGAATTTGGCAATGCTTGTCGAGGATTGTGTCCAGCGTGGATGGGCCATCTCTTCTCCCTTTAAAGGGTTTCTTCTTCTGGTCGCTCCTCCGTTTGCTGAATCCAGCGTTTATGGTTGCCTCGTCGGCATCACTGCCATTGCCTTTATGGTGATGCTTATTTTTATTGTGCCAAGGCTTCCCGTTCCCGTTGCGTACTTCCGAGGTGCCAGCATCATTGTTGTTGCTTGTACTGCATGCCAACCAGCTATCCTCCCCCGCACATAAATGGGTCATGAGAGATGTAAGGGAGGCCATTGTTCTGGGTTTATCCTATCCAAGCTGTCACGCCAGCCATTCATCACAAATGTTGTGCCTGAATGCGGCAATCGCTTCTGCATCGGGGCAGTCAACTATTTGGTTATATTTGGTCAAAACATGATTCCAAAACTTCCTAGCGGACTCGCCGGGCTATTGGATAATGTGGCTGAGGTCATCGGCAACCGGAGGCCGAACATAGGAACCCTGGAAGTTAGCTCGAAAAGCATCTTCAAGCTCCTCCCAGCTTCCAATAGAGTTCTCAGGCAAGCTATTAAGCCAATGCCTCGCTGGCCCATTAAGCTTTAAAGGTAGGTATTTGATGGCGTGGAGGTCATCTCCTCGATCCATATGGATATGGAGAAGAAAATCTTCAATCCATACCACTGGGTCCGTTGTTCCATCATACTGTTCGATGTTGACGGGTTTAAACCCGTCTGGGAACTGATGTTCCATTACTTCATCTGTTAAGCACATCGGGTGTGCGGCTCCTCAAAATTGAGCTACGGTTTGTCGGACATCCATTGTGGTCCGAGCACGAGTATGATCCCTAGCCCTGCCATGTGTATCAAGCCATGCCTTGTATCCGGCCTGTCAAGCAGGAGCGCAATCCCTAGACATGTAAATGGATCGTGATGGGGCCGGCTGTGCAGTCAATTTATCCTGTAGATCATAAGGCGGAGCCAATGGTATTGGATCCTTGCCTTCATGGTGAGGTTTAGCGGGGAAGTGTTGAAGTTCTCCTCTTGGTCTGTCTCGTGCCCGAGGAGCGCGATCAGGTTGATCATAAGGTAAGTTGTCATCTACTTCGTCATCGAATGACGGAAGCAGGCGTCGTCATGGGTAAGACTTGGTTTGGTTCACGTGCCTTTGCTCGATGCCCTTCTTGGCTGCGAGGATGTCCACCCATCTGTCATTGAGTGTGTGTTGGTTCACTTTGAGCTTCGTACACCCTCGCTTTATGCTATGGGCGGAGCTAATGAGCCATCGTCGGAATGTTTCCAAATCGAGGAGATCCTCGGGGACATCGAACTCATCGGGTCCAAGACTTGCTTCCTCTTCCGATTGCAGCATGTAATTGCTGTCATCGGGGTCGTCGATGTCCATCATGCATGTGGCGCCGTCGATCCGACCTGACATGGTGTTGTTGCCATTGTCTTGGTCCTCGGCACCCTCCGAAGTGGCATTGTTGCCATTGAATTGGTCCTCGGCGCCATCCGGAGTGGCGTTGTTATTGCAGTTGTTGTTGCTGGCGCTCTCCTTACCAGCGCATCTGTTGCGTTTACCGCTTCGTTTGCACTTGGGGGATCCTTCTTCTTCTCCTCGTCGTCGTCTCTGGGGGTATTGACCATGTAGACGTCGTAGGGTGGAGGTTTCCTTCTAGCTGCCAGTGTTTGTCATGGCGCCGTGTATGTCGCCAACATCGTCATCCATGTCGGTAGCCTCCTCGGAGGCATAGTCCAATATGTCGGTGAAATCCTCGACAGTGGCGACTAGGTGGGTGGTGGGTGGGACGTAAATTTCCCTATCGTCAGCTTTACATCCGATCTAGTCGTAGACCGAAGACTGACCGTCCAAAATCCCAACGTTCTGGATTCGATCTAGCATCTTGTTTAAGAGCAAGAGGTCTGTCGGGTCCATCTTTTGACGATGATCAGGGTTAACCTGCAAGACGTTTGACGACGTGCGTGGAGTGACCTCGGAGCATGGACTACCCAGACCGAGAGCCTGGTCAGGCACCGAAGTGATGGGATCCGAACTCAAGCTTGGTTTCGAGGCAAAGCCTAATCCAATATCCGGATCCGAGGTCGGTTCTGTGGTCAAGACCGTGTTGTTCGTGGGGTTCTCCAATCGATTTGGAGTCCAGCTAGAGAGGGCGAGATCGCCCCAGGTATTAGCAGTGTACTCCAAACTCCCGAACCTAATGACTTGGTTTGGGGCGAAGCTTTCGAAATGGCCGAGATGGCCGGCTTGGTTGGCATGGAGGACAATGCTACCGAACACGAAAAGCTGGCCGGGGATGTAGATGTCGCCGCAGCCGATGTCGCTATTGGTCTGAAGATGAGCCATTGATCCTTTTTGACCACACAGCGGGACCTGTATGGGCCACCAATGTCAGTGCTAAAACCGGCGGATCTAGGATAGGGGGTCCCGAGCTGTAGGTCTAGGAACAATGGTAACAGGGGACGAAGGGAGACGATGTTTACCCAGGTTCGGGCCCTCTCGAAGAGGTAAAACCCTACGTCCTGCTTTGATTGTATTGATGTGATGGGGTATAAAGTACAAGATGATGTACCTCGAGATCGTATGTTTGTGTTCTAAACCCTAAGGCTGTAATCGTGCCCCTAAGGACTAAACCCCTCGGCTTATATATGCACGGAGGGGTACCTAGGTCATACACAAGGTCGGTTTTTGATATGTCGGCTACATCAGAGTCCGTGAAGTATACGCCAAGTCTTCGGAGGTTTCCATCCTGATCACGCCGAGGTTCGTGGCTTCAGTAGTCCTTCCTTCTTGATGATCGGCAGGCCATAAGCTCGGTCGATGGACTACGGGCCGTACAGGCTAGTACCCCCATGTCTAGGACACCGTCATTCGTCATGTTGAAGCAACCAAGTGGCTTGTGTGGGTCTTTCATACAGTTGGCAACATACCATATGCTTCACCACATAAGGTCCAAGCCCCTGCGAAAATAACACACGAAATAAAAACATCAATTCGGTATATGAACGGCGGCAAAAAGAAATAAAGAAAACATAGTTGGTATAGAGATTTATTGGCTATGGAGTTTCAGGGGTAATGAACGCTAATTAGAAAGCAAATGATTGGTTAGAAAACACCTCGTCGATCTCAGATGTAAAAAATGAATCAGATAGAGGTATTTTTGCCCTCATACGAGCATGCATACGACCAGGTGCGGTCATATCGAACGCTGTCGTGCGCTCTGATAGTCAATGCCCAACATCACCCTCTGATATGAGCACGCGTACGAGAGCTCGCGCTCGTATGGCACACCGTCTTTTCGTCTGGAGGTTTCTTTGTCGGGGTGGATATGTCATACGAGCACGCGTATGAGCGCAAGTGCTCGTACGGTGCGCCGTCCTTTGCTCTGTGAAGGTGCTTCTTTGTGGCCGCTAGGTCATACAACCGCGCATACGAGCGCAGTGCTCGTATGGTAGGCCGTCTTTTTCTCTGAACCTCCTATTGCTTGCGGCCACGAGCTCATACGAGCGCGCGTATGACCGTGGCGGTCGTATGCTACATCGTCCTTTCTTCTGGAGAGGCAGAACTGTACGAAATTTTTTGTGCTCCCTCCTCATGTTAGACACATAGCATATTGCAATAAAAATAGGAGGAGGTATGCAATAAAATGCAGGCTACCGACATGCTAAATTTTTTACCAACGAAAATATCACGAAACCAACTCAAATAGCAACTACTCAAAATAAAATAAAAGTGCCAATGCAACATGAATGCAACTAGACTCAAGACACAAAGCTAAGAAGGACACCTACGGACTTCCAGGTTACCTCCCTGGCAGTGCTTTCTTTATAGCCATATAGCTAGGCTTCGGTGCTCCATAAGGTCATCCACCCGGATCCCAAGGGATATCTACCCTGAGTGTGAGGCCTATCTCCAACCGGGGTTTGGAGCACCTCATAGCAGAGCTTGGTCGGAGGCGTACTCGCTTATGATGCATCGACATCATATAGGTAAATTCATACTCGCTCTTTAGCGAGTACCGATGCAGCGAGTTAAGTGGAGATGCCTGAAAGGTTAGTGGCTGCAACATCACAATATCTTTATAATCAAGAGGATGAGGAGCTATAGGTAAGTCATGACCTTCATTAATTTCATCAAGCTATACGTTAATTATGTCAAAACAATTACCATTTGTGGGAGTTTCTGGACAGTGGCCATTCCATCCTTCATCTCCGTGTTCCTCTGGATCATCATTTTCCAAACATTCTTCCTCTTGTGTCTTGATGATAATTTCTTCATGTTCCTGCATAAGGTTATGTTCCTGCGAAATATTGGCTTGGGAGATGGCGGCCATCCGCGCCTCGTAGTCCACGTACAAAGGATTCTCATAAAAATTATTATCTACGCAGAAGTCGTAAAATTTCTCCAACAAGCCTTCACGCTTAGTCACCGATGTATATTCTTTGGGAAACCTGTTGACCCACATTAAAAGCTCAAAAGATCTAAGCATTAAAATCATCTCCTCAATGTCTTCAACATCGTCATAAGGGTACTCACCACGGTTATATGATCTCACAACCGGGTGTGGGTGATCTCTGCAGAAAAAGCTCATGTGGCGAAGGGATTTGCACTGTATGCAACCATTAGGGATTAAACCAGCCACAACATTCAACACATAAAATTGCTCACCCATTTCAATACCTTTGTTGGAACGCCGGTATTCTTCATATACCCTTCGTCTTCCAAGGCCTCGTTCTATCGCAGCAACTATGTCTCCTGTTGACATCTCAAAGCAGGACATATTTTTTTGTATTTTTGGGTTAAGGGAAAAATAGTAAGATAAATAGCAACAAACAAAATAAACTAAGTGCGAGCCGGTAATTAACACTACTAGGGAAAGGCCTAGTAGTGGCGCGGGTTAAATTGCAAGCAGTAGCGCGGGTGCCTGCGCTACTACTAGCATGCTACATCTAACTAGGTAGTAGTAGCGCGGGTGCCACCCCGCGCTACTACTATGTCTGTTAGTAGTAGCGCAGGTGCCACCCGCGCTACTGCTAAATATCCGTAGCTCATGTGTGGGAGCCGTGCTACTATTATTAATTTCAAAAATAATTTTTTTGTCTGCGTATTTATGCAGTATACATGTTTTATCGATCTCGTGCGTGCTGTCAATGGCGGCGATGGTTCAATCCAGCGAAGGCAGTGGTCGCCGGAACCGCGGACGGGCAGCAGCAGACCAGATCCAGCAGGGGCTGCTAGAGAGGGATCGGATCCAGGGCAGAGCAAGGCGGCGGTGTGGGGCTCCTCTTCGCAGCTAAGGCAGAGAGCTCCTGGTCGTCCATGGCGATGACCTGCACGGACATGGCCATAGGAGGGTGAGTCAAACCAGAGGGAAAGAGGGAAAAAGAGAAACGAGGGAGAGATGATGGAGATGCAGGGAGCAGCAGGGCTGGTCATCGGTGGTGAGGTGCTCCGTTGAGGTGGCATGGAGGCACGGGGGAAGACCTGTGAGCTCCTTGACGCTGGCGGCACGGGGCGGCAGCCTCCTTGGGCGCCATGGAGGAGGAGGCATTCATGGGCAGGAGCTCCATGGGAGAGCCTAGGGACAGAGGGACGAGAGGGATGAGAGAGATGAGGGATTCGGGGAAGGAGATGGGGACTTCAGGGCTGTTAAAAAACAATGTACTTAGTAGCAGCGCGGGCTTTATACCCCGCGCTACTACTATCAACTTAGTAGCAGCGCGGGGTTACCCCGCGCTACTACTATGGCCTATCCCGGGGGGCACGATGGGGACCACTTAGTAGTAGCGCGGACTTTATACCTCACGCTACTACTTTGAACTTAGTAGTAGCGCGACCTTTATACCCCGCGCTACTACTAATTAGCAGCAGCGCTTGCCAGATAACCGGTGCCACTACTAAGTGATTAACTATAGGGGTTTTCCTAGTAGTGTAATGACCAAGCGCTACGCTTCCCGACAATGACGCCAGAAAATGCTTGGTGGCCTGCAAGTGCACAGGGCTGTTGTAGCACTTTCGTGATAAGTGAAGTGTCGAATCCACATGGAGAAAGGCATCACAAACCCCGCAACTACGCTGTCACTTAACGCAGTTACGTACGTACCCAAACCGGAGTTTGGAAATAGTCTACTCTATAAGTTGCTAGGGAAAGTGGATAAAAGGGGTGTTTACTACACTAAGAACAAGAATGTAAAAACAGGAACAAAAAGAGACTAAGTTAGTAGAGACGTTGCTTGAGCAGTAAAGTGTTCCCTAGGATTCCGAAGTCATCACTAGAAATATGACCTGCACAGCAAGTGCGGAGCAAATGCTCTCTATCGTATCCTCTATCCATCCTTCATATGCATAAGTGGGTGGTTCCCAGCACAGAACATGTTCTACTCTAACGTAGACTTCATGCCACATACGCCACCAACCGCAGCTTCCCCAAGCAGGTTATCACATACGGTCAATTAAGGGTTTCCCCGATTACGCAGCGAGATATGGCTTTACCTGTATTCCTCTATCAATTACAAAGACTGGGAATTGAGGATTTTACTGTCACCTCAAATTACCTCAACATCCTAACCAGTACAACGACAGTAGTTCCTCCACGGCCAGTCACGGCGATAATGCAAGCGAGGCCTCCTCTCAACACTCGTGAAGAATACTAATTCGAACATGAACAAAAGCATATTGGATCGCTTGGGAATAATTATTCTAATCATAAAAGAGTTCATCCGTATCCTCGAGAACAAATACAACTACTCAAACATAAAGGAGAGGGTCAAGTTACAAGCCAGCATCGAGCCACTGAAGGGAGAAGGCGTGGTGGTGATTGAGACGGCGGCGCCAGTGATGGTGGTGATGATGATGGTGCCATCGGCATGGTGGTGATGATGATGGTGCCATCGGCGCGGTGGAGCTCACGGTGGCGGAGCCTCCTCTTCTTCCCCTTGGTCTTGTCCCTTCCTTTATGGTGGTGGATGGAGTAGCAATGGAGATGGAGATTGGATGACGGCGGCTTGTGGGAGATGAGACATACTGACGGTGGCTAGGGTATGGATGTGTATATATAAGATGCCTCCTCGGTCTCCTCCATTGATGAGATGCATCTAAGTTCTCTAGATGAGCCTTATCCTCTCCCAAACCCTTCCTTATTGTCCAAGGATCTCGTGGGAACAAACGGAGACGAAATCGGTGAAGAATCCCGTGTGAAAGGGCAACTTTTGGAGCTGTCTGCATTCGGGAAAATTTTGTTTTTGCCACTCTAGATTTTGCCAATTTTCCTTATGCCACTCTAGATTTTGACATTTCACTTTTGGCACTCTTAGCTTTTGACAATTATCACAATTGCCATTTAGTGGCAAAAGGAAAATAATTTTATTTCACTTTTGCCACTCTTAGCTTTTGACAATTATCACAATTGCCACTCTAAATTTTTTATTTTTGCCACGAAATGGCAATTGTGATAATTGTCAAAAACTAAGAGTGGCAAAAGTGAAATGTCAAAATCTAGAGTGGCATAAGGAAAATTGGCAAAATCTAGAGTGGTAAAAACAAAATTTTCCCTTTAAAGTGAGGCATGTAAAGCCTTGTATTGAAAAGAAAAAATTACCCATTGGAACGATAATCCACTTTGATTTAACCACAAACCCCGCAACTACGTTGTCACTTAACGCAGTTACGTACGCACCTAAACCGGAGTTTGGAAATAGTCTACTCTATAAGTTGCTAGGGAAACTGGATAAAAGGGGTGTTTACTACACTAAGAACAAGAAGGTAAAAATAGAAATAAAAAGAGACTAAGTTAGTAGAGATGGTGCTTGAGCAGTAAAGTGTTCTCTAGGATTCCGAAGTCACCACTACAAATATGACCTGCGCAGCAAGTGCGGAGCAAATGCTCTCTATCGTATCCTCTATCCATCCTTCATATGCATAAGTGGGCGGTTCCCGGCACAGAACATGTTCTCCTCTAACATAGACTTCATGCCACATATGCCACCAACCGCAACTTCCCCAAGTAGGTTATCACATATGGTCAATTAGGGGTTTCCCCATGGAAGTAGCCAGATATGGGTTTACCTGTACTCCCCTATTAATTGCAAATACTAGGAATTGAGGGTTTTACTGTCAGCTCAAATTACCCCAACATCCTAACCCATACAACGACAGTAGTTCCTCCACGGCCAATCATGACGATAATGCAAGCGAGGCCTCCTCTCAACACTCATGAAGAATACTAACTCAAACATGAATAAAAGCATATTGGATCACTTGGGAATAATTATTCTAATAAAAAAAGAGTTCATCCGTATCCTCGAGAACAAATACAATTACTCAAACATAAAGGAGAGGGCCAACTTACAAACCGGCATCGAGCTGGTGAAGGGAGAAGGTGTGGTGGTGATGGAGACTCTGGCACTGGCGATGGTGGTGATGATGATGGCACCACCGACGCGGTGGCGATGGCACCGGCCCTGAAGGCCGGTGCTCACGGTGGCGGAGCCTCTTCTTCTTCCCCATGGTCTTGTCCCTTCCTCTATGGTGGTGAATGGAACAGCAATGGAGGTGAAGATTAGATGACGGCAGCTTGTGGGAGATGAGACGTACTGACGGCGGCTAGGGTATGGAGGTGTATATATAAGATACCTCCTCGGTCTCCTCTGTTGATGGGATGCATCCAAGGGCTCTAGATGAGCCTTATCCTTTCCCAAACCCTTCCTTATTGTCCAAGGATCTTGTGGGAACAAACGGGGACAAAATCGGTGAGAATCCCGTCTGGAAGGGCAACTTTTGGAGATGTCTGGATGTCATATGACCATCCATACGACCATGAATGGTCGTATGATACACCGTCTTTCATTCTGCCCCTCTCCGTTGTTTTGGGCGCCATTTCTTCATATGGACTCCAATTTTGATGTTCTTGGGCTCATTGGATTCGTGAGAGTGACGCCGATCCATTTTTGGTCTTAGATCTTGATTTGGAGCACTTTGAAAAAAATTCACTTTTTCCGCCTTCCGAAACGCCCAAGTCTGGTACTATAAGTCCTCCGTATTGGGCCCATCCTTGGTACTTTCATCGTGCTTGGTGCTATGTTGCTCCAAAACACCTATAGACACAAGAAAATAAAGGAAACTAATAAAAACTAAATAAAATACTAAATGTGCAATGCTCACAAGGAAAAGTGTAAAAACCGGTAATCATGCATAATGGACAACTATTTGGTTCAATGGGACATAATATATGAAGATAACATGCAACAAATGAGCTCTAAAAATGCGTAAAATATAGAGCCATCAACATCCCCATGCTTAAATCTTGCTCGTCCTTGAGTAAGAAGGCTGACTACCAAAAGCTCACTGCTACCAACTCTAAAGCTTACATTGAACCAAACCCCGAAAGTGATATCCACGTTCATCGTGCAAGCATGCAAAAGTTAACCAGTAAGGGAATGGTACAAGTTATCCCCTTAGTTCCATTGCCATGGAGGTCTGGAAAGAGGAAAATATTTTTGTGGAGTCCAAATTCCCATTGCCAAAGGTTTAGAGAGAAGGTCAATATTATGCCAGGAACACAACATTGACTATCAAAGACAAAAGAAATCATGCATCAGCAATCGCTTCAAAAACACCAACCCAAGGCATACTAGGTACAATAGCAAGATCGTATGTCTGCTTTATTCAACCACTCAATTACTTATGTAGCACTGAGCGCAAGCCTATGCCTCACACTTAAGGGAAAAATAGAAAATGGTTGGGGTTTTGAGAAGTCAAAAACAAAGAATGTCTTGCATCAACGCAGTTGATCACTATGCAATGGAGAAGGACTTATGATCGATGTTAACACAAGGAGTAGTGATCACCATGCAACTAGGATGCACATAGAGCTATGAATATGTGAAAGCTATAAGGTGGACTAAGTGGGGGTGCATCCAACTTGCTTGCTCATGAAGACCTCGAGCTTTTGAGGATGCTCGTCATCGAAATATACAAGCCAAGTTCTATAATGTAGGTTCCCCACTAGTATGAAACATGAAGCTCACAAAACTTTCTACTTTACAATGCATGAAGTAGTGCTACTTTGATGCACAAGCGTGTACTAAAAAGGAAAATGGGGTTGCTCCTTCTCTCTTCCTCACCTTTTTTGGGTACCTCCATGGTGCATCTTTTATTTTGTCTCTCTTTTTTTTGGTAGGAGCAACACCTTACAATGGTGAATGATACACTATACAATGACTCACTTCAACTGAATGTAATCATAACTCAAAACTGAAAACATGAGAGAAACTCTATATGATGAATGCCTCTGGCAGTGTACCAGTATGTGCAATGATCCGGCATAGCATAGACATCAAAAAATGGACAAGCCATAAAAATATTGAGCTAGCCATATGATGATCATGCAAGGAAAATGAAAACATGTCCCTAATCATGTAATATAATATGATGGTAGTGCATGGCGATATGCTCGGAATGGCTATGCAAATGCCATGTAGGTAGGTATGGTGGCTATTTTGTGGAGATGTGGTGTTTTATGTGTAGGAGAACAAGAGAAAGTCCTCCCACGGGTTTGGATGTACCTGCGAAGTATGCGCCATGTCTCAATGTGAGAGTGGACAATGCACGGTACTGTAGAGGCTAGCAATAAAAGATGATCGAAAATTTAAAGTGATACGTCCATTTTGCATCATGAATTCTTATTGCTATTTACCTCATCATTGTCCTTTATTCCACATTATTATATACTTCTTATGCCTTTTCTCTCTGAATATGCAAGGAACACCATAAGGAGGGAAATATCTGGAAACTGGAATTCTGGACCGGAAAACCGAGAAAAAGGCAGAAAAATCACCAGACTCCAAATGACCTGAAATTTCACGCAGATTATTTTTGGAATATTTAAGAACTTCTGGAGCAAAACTATACCAGAAGGGGGCTGCTAGCAGGGCACAAGCCAACAGGGCGCGCCCCCGCCTCGAGACAGTGGCGCCTCATCCCAACAGTGGTGTCCTAGTCGGCTACGTCGGCGGAGAGGAGTCCTTGTCTTGATCACCAAGTCTTGTGGAATCTTCCTCGCATATGTCATCGGCTGCCCAAAGTGGCCCATGAGTCCGGCCCATGGAGATAGGCCGGCGGCCTGAGGACCCCCTGGTCCCGGACTCCCTCACTCATTATTATACCTCTGATTTTGAACATGTTAATGATGTGTGAGTAGTTACTATTGTTCCTGAGGACATGGGAGAAGTCTTGTTATAAGTAATCTTGTGGAGTTGGTATTCGTTCGATATTTTGATGATATGTATGTTGTTACTTCTCTTAGTGGTGTCATGTGAACGTCGACTACATGACACTTCACCATGCTATGGGCCTAAGGGAAGTCATTGTGGAGTAACAAGTAGATGATGGGTTGCGAGAGTGACAGAAGCTTAAACCCCAGTTTATGCGTTGCTTCATAAGGGGCTGATTTGGATCCACATGTTTCATGCTATGGTTATATTTATCTTAATTCTTCTTTCGTAGTTGTGGATGCTTGCGAGAGGGGTTAATCATAAGTAGGTTGTTAGTTCAAGTAAGAACAGCACCTTAGCACCGGTCCACCCACACATCAAATTATCAAAGTAGCGAACACGAATCAACTCAACATGATGAACATGACTAGACAGAAATTCCCATGTGTCCTCGGGAGCACTTGCTTAATATAAGAGTACTTTCCGGCCTGTCCTTTGCTATAAACAGGATTGGGCTACCTTTCTGCACCCTTGTTACTATTGTCACTTGTTACTTGTTACGAATTATCTTGCTACAAAACTATCTATCACTGTTACTCACAGCACTTGCAGAGAATACCTTGCTGAAAACTGCTTATCATTTCCTTCTGCTCCTCGTTGGGTTCGACACTCTCACTTATCGAAAGGACTATGATTGATCCCCTATAATTGTGGGTCATCAAGAATCTTTTCTGGCGCCGTTGCCGGGGAGTGAAGCGCCTTTTGTAAGTGGAAATTGGTAAGGAAACATTTTCTATACGTGCTGACATTTACTGTTGCTTGTCACTATGAGCAGTCACCCTTTGAGTGGCTTGTTCGGGGCATCTTCGCCCCGAACAGAAGATGAGGAAATTGTTCCTCAACCTACTGAACCTACTGAAAATATTTATTATGAGATACCTTCGGGTATGCTTGAAAAATTACTATCCAATCGTTATGATGGTACGACTCATCCTGATTACCATTTGATATTTGTCGATGAGGTTTCTTGATTATTTCAGCTTGCAGGTCTGTCTAGGGACAAAGCTAAGAAGAAGGTTTTCCCTTTATCTTTGGAGGGAAAAGCATTAATGTGGTATAGGCTATTGGATAATATTGAATCATGGGACTAGAGTCGCTTGAAGCTGGAATTTCACCAGAAGTTTTATCCAATGCATCTAGTTCACCGTGATCGGAACTTCATATATAATCTCTGGCCTCGTAAAGGAGAAAGCATCGCTCAAGCTTGGGGGAGGCTTAAATCTATGATTCACACCTGCCCCAACCATGGTATCTCAAAAGGAATGATTATTCAAAACTTTTATGCTCGGCTTTCACGTAATGATCAATCACTATTGGATTCTTCTTCCTCGGGCTCATATATGAATGAAACTATTGAATTCAAATGGGATCTTCTGGAAAGGATTAAACGCAACTCTGAAGATTGGGAATTCGACGAAGGTAAAGGGGTAGGTATAAATCTTGATTTTGATTGTGTCAAATCTTTTATGAAAACCAATGCCTTCTATGAATTTAGCAATAAATATGGTCTTGACTCTGAAATATTAGCAACTTTCTGTGAATCATTTGCTGCTCATGTTGATCTTCCCAAAGATAAGTGGTTTAAATATCATCCTCCCATTGAACCCCCATTAGAGGAACCTATTAAAATTGAGAAGGAAGAAATAATTGTTAGTTATGCTGATCAAATTGTTCCCACTGCTTACATTGAGAAACCTCCTTTTCCTGTTAGAATTAGGGAGCATGCTAAGGCTACGACTGTGGTTAACAAAAGCCATGTTAGGACACCTATACCTTCTGAACAAATAAATGTTGAACCTAATGTTGCCATGGTTGAAGACCTCCTGGAAAATAATGTTGAGGGCCAAGTCCTTTATTTCTGTGGGGAAGCTGCTAGGATTGCGAAACTTGCTAGAAACGAACGTGATAAGTTAGATAAAAATAAACCAGTGGTTGGCATGCCTGTTATTTCAGTAAAGATTGGAGATCATTGTTATCATGGCTTGTGTGACCTTGGTGCTAGTGTCAACGCTATACCTTTTACTTTATATCAAGAAATAATGAATGACATAGCACCCTCTACACTTGAAGATATTGATGTCACTATTAAGCTTGGAACCAGAGATACTATTATACCACTTGGGATTGTTAGAGATGTTGAAGTCTTATGTGGAAAAATCAAGTACCCTACTGATTTCTTAGTACTTGGTTCACAACAAGATAACTTTTGCCCTATTATATTTGGTAGACCTTTCTTGAGCACTGTTAAGGCTGAGATTAATTGTGTTACTGAAAAGGTTAGAGTAAAATTGGGTGATGTGTTTCATGAATTTAATTTCTCCAAGTTTACTAATCAATCACATGAGAAAGAGTTATCTAGTAAAGATGAGATGATTGGTCTTGCTTCTATTGTAGTACCTCCTACTGATCCTTTAGAACAATATTTGCTAGATCACGAGAATGATATGCATATGAATGAAAGGAATGAAATAGTTAACATACTCCTTGATGAAGTACCTATCCTTAAACACAACTTGCCAGTTGAGATTTTAGGGGATCCTCCTCCACCCAAGGGTGATCCCGTGTTTGAATTAAAGACTTTACCTGATACTTTGAAATATGCTTATCTTGATGAAAAGAAAATATATCCTGTTATTATCAGTGCTAACCTTTCATAGCATGAAGAGAGGAGATTACTCAAAACTCTAAGGAAGCACATGGCTGCTACTGGATATATTCTCGATGATCTGAAGGGCATAAGCCCCACTCTATGTCAGCACAAGATTAATATGGAACCTGATGATAAACGTGTTGTTGATCACCAACGACGCCGCTTAAATCCTAAGATGAAGGAAGTGGTAAGAACTGAAATACTAAAGCTTCTGGAGGCAGGTATAATCTATCCAATTGCTGATAGTAGGTGGGTAAGTCCAGTTCATTGTGTTCCTAAGAAAGGAGGTATTACTGTTGTCCCTAATGATAAAAATGAGCTTATTCCACAACGAATCGTAACTGGTTATAGGATGGTAATTGATTTTAGAAAATTAAATAAAGCTACTAAGAAAGATCATTACCCCTTGCCTTTTATTGATCAAATGTTAGAAATATTATCTAAGAACACCCACTTTTCTTTTCTTGATGGATATTTTGGATTTTCTCAAATACCTGTGTCAAAAGAAGACCAAGAAAAAACTACCTTTACATGTCCTTTTGGAACTTATGCTTATAGACGTATGCATTTTGGTTTATGCAATGCACCTGCTACATTTCAAAGATGTATGACTGCTGTATTCTCTGATTTTTGTGAAAAGATTGTTGAGGTCTTCATGGATGATTTTTCCTTTTATGGAACTTCTTTCGATGATTTCTTGAGCAACCTTGATTGAGTTTTGTAGAGATGTGAAGAAACTAGTCTTGTCTTGAATTGGGAGAAGAGCCACTTTATGGTAAACGAAGGTATCGTGCTTGGGCACAAAATTTCTAAACGAGGCATTGAGATGGACAAGGCTAAAGTTGATGCGATAGAGAAAATGCCATGCCCGAGAGATATCAAAGGTATAAGAAGTTTCCTTGGTCATGCTGGTTTTTATAGGCGTTTCATTAAAGATTTCTCTAAGATTTCTAGGCCGTTAACTAATCTTCTTCAAAAAGATGTTCCTTTTGTTTTTGATGATGATTGTGTAGAAGCTTTTGAAATACTTAAGAATGCCTTAATTTCTGCACCTATAGTTCAACCACCTGATTGTAACTTACCATTTGAAATTATGAGTGATGCTAGTGATTATGCTGTTGGAGCTGTTCTAGGGCAGAGAATAGATAAAAAATTAAATGTTATTCATTATGCCAGTAAAACCTTAGACTCTGCTCAAAGGAATTATGCTACCACTGAAAAGGAATTTTTAGCAGTTGTTTTTGCCTGTGATAAGTTTAGACCCTATATTGTCGATTCCAAAGTAACTATTCACACCGATCATGCTGCTATTAAATACCTTATGGAAAATAAAGATGCTAAACCTAGACTCATTAGGTGGTACTTTTATTTCAAGAATTTGATTTGCATATCGTTGATAGAAAAGGAGCTAAAAATCCCGTAGCAGATAACTTATCTAGGATGGAAAATGTTCTTGATGTCCCACTTCCTATCAATGATAGTTTTCCTGATGAGCAACTTGCTGCTATTAGTACTTCACGTAGTGCTCCTTGGTATGCTGATTATGCTAATTATATTGTTGCTAAGTACATTCTACCTAACTTCACCTATCAACAAAAGAAAAAATTCTTCTATGATTTGAGACATTACTTTTGGGATGACCCACACCTTTACAAAGAAGGAGTAGACGGTATTATTAGACGATGTATACCTGAGCATGAACAGGAGCAGATTCTTCGGAAGTTTCATTCCGAAGCCTATGGAGGACACCATGTCGGTGACAGAACTGCACACAAGGTATTACAATCTGGTTTTTATTGGCCTACTCTTTTCAAAGATGCTCGTAAGTATGTCCTTTCATGCAATGAATGCCAAAGAGTCGGTAACATCGGTAAGCGTCAGGAAATGCCTATGAATTATTCACTTGCTATTGAACCATTTGATGTCTGGGGCTTTGACTTTATGGGACCTTTTCCTTCCTCAAATGGGTATAGTCATATTTTAGTTGCTGTTAATTACATTACTAAGTGGGTAGAGGCTATTCCAACTAGTAGTGCTGATCATAACACCTCCATTAAAATGCTTAAAGATATTATTTTCCCGAGGTTTGGAGTCCCTAGATACTTAATGACTGATGGTGGTTCACATTTTATTCATGGTGCTTTTCGTAAACTTCTAGGTAAATATGATGTTAACCATAGGATTGCATCTCCTTATCACCCTCAGTCTAGTGGTCAAGTTGAATTGAGTAATTGTGAAATAAAATTAATCTTGCAAAAGACTGTTAATAGATCTAGGAAGAATTGGTCTAAGAAACTAGATGATGCACTGTGGGCTTATAGAACTGCTTACAAGAATCCTATGGATATGTCTCCGTATAAAATGGTCTATGGAAAGGCTTGTCATTTTCCTCTAGAGCTAGAACATAAAGCTTATTGGGCAATTAAAGAATTTAACTATGACTTCAAACTTGCCGGTGAGAAGAAGTTATTTGACATTAGCTCACTTGATGAATGGAGAACACAAACTTATGAAAATGCCAAGTTGTTTAAAGAAAAAGTTAAAAGATGGCATGACAAGAGGATTCAAAAACGAGAATTCAATGTAGGACACTTGGTACTTTTATACAATTCTCGTTTCAGATTTTTTGCGGGAAAACTCCTCTCCAAATGGGAAGGCCCATACGTTGTTGAGGAGGTTTATCACTTCGGTGCTATAAAAATCAATAACTTTGAAGGCAAGAACCCGAGAGTGGTGAATGGGCAAAGAATCAAGCATTATATTCTAGGTGCACCCATTAATGAAGAAACAAATATCATCCAAGTCATAACACACGAATAACACATCAAGGAGACCTTCCGGAACACTTCAGAAACCTGAAAAGGGGGTAGGTATGTGGTACGGTAAGTAAACCGACTCCAAAAATTCCAAAAACATAATTTCTGTCGTTTTTGGTATTTTAGAAAAATTACAAAAATAAAACGGAGTCAGAAGGACCCACGAGGGAGGCACAAGCCAATAGCCCCCCTAGGGGCACGCCCTTATGGCTTGTGGGCCCCTCGTGTGCTCTCCGGATTCCGATTTCTCCCACAACACGTATTCTGACCTAGAAAAAATCATTATATATACTCTCGAACGTTTTGGCCACCGCATCACGAGTTTCTCCTTTGTTCTTGTTTCGAGCTGTTTTTCTGATATAGTTAGATCGCCATGACTTCACCAAGCCTGTCCAAGGACAAGTTCTTCGAGAAGATCATCAACCCCTACCTGCCAGAGGTGATGTAGCACCCTCAAGCTCTCGAGATGCGTGATGGGGTGCTCCACATCCGGGATGTTCAAGGTCCCAGGAAGGAGGAAAGCGAGAAGGACAGGCTTGCAGCGGTGGAGCAGGAGATTTTCAAGTGCCAAGGGATGGTTGAGCGTGGTCTGAGTGCTAACCACTCCATGATCACGGATTTCATCCGGGAAAACATGCTGGACACAAAGAGTGTGGGAGAGCTTCTTTCCAAGATGCAAGAACGGATTGACCACCTCCAGGATCAGATCTATGAACTCCAACTCCAGAACTCTGAGTATGAATCTAGTTTTAAAAGGATGAGCCTGGCTGCTGATTTCAGGATTCCGGAGACAAGAGCTTCTTTCTTTGATGGGGAACCTATGCCTTGGAAGATGGAGGACCACAGCACACCACCACCATCACCGAAGAATACTTGAGTACATGGGTATGGGCACCACCCTTGGCTTGTTCCAAGCTTGGGGGAGGTGCCCCGGTATAGTATCACCATCACTTTTACCATCATCATCTATCTCAGTTCGATCTTTAGTTTTTCGTGTTATAGAAAGTTAAAATTTCAGATTTGCCTTGTTTAGAGTTTTTGCTTTTAATTCCACCTATCCTTGTAATCGAGTGCGAGAGTTATATAATAAAGTTAGTGAAGATCATGTGCCTCTGCCTCACTTGCACCCATCATCTTAGCATGGCAATAAAAAGAATAGAAAAGACCATATGCTTACCTCATGAGAATTAATGACTTCACATAGAAAAGAGGTATAAGCAATAAAAAGTATTGAAAATCAACAAACATAATATTAGTAATTGGTATGATCTATGCAAAAGTATGATAGAGAAGAGGAGATTTACATATAAATATACTATCTTGAACACCTTCTATGATTGTGAGCCTTCATCAAAATATTATATAATGACCAAGTGTTGAAGTGGGACATGGAAGACAACGTAATGATCATGGTTGTTTACATTTGCATAGAAGTTATATGGTATTGAATCCTTTAACATGTGATGCTTGCTTTAGATCTTTTCCAAGCCCAAAAATTCACACTAAGTAAAGATACTACTTGTGCATCCATAACCCTTAAACCCAGTCTCTTGCCATGAGAGTCCACCATACCTACCTATGGATTGAGTAAGATCCTTCAAGTAAGTTGTCATGGCTGCACAAGGCAATAAAAATTGCCCTTAATTATGTAAGATCTTTTATTGCAAGGGAAAGTAAGCTTTGTACGATCTTGTGATGGTGAAGGAATAAAAGCGACAGAGTGCATAATAAAGTTCGCTATCACAAGGGGCAATATAAAGTGATGTTCCTTTACATTAAGAGATTGAACATATCAAACAAATAAGAGCTCATGACAACCTCTGCTTCCCTCTGTGAAGGGCCTATCTTTTACATTCTTACAATTTTTATTCTTCTTGCAAGAGTAAATTATATTTCGCTTGTTCATATCCTCCAACTCTTTAGTGGCAAGCATTATATGTTAAGAAAGATTCAAATAGATATATCCAGTTGAATCTAGATGATCATGTTCCATTATTGTTGACATTATCCTTGAGGTAAATAAGTTGGGTGGCAAAAACATTAAAGCCCCCATCTTCCTATGTGTCCCACGGAGTCACTTGGTTCCAAAAATATGCAATGTATGTTAGCAATCATAGTTGAATATGTGAACTTGCTAGAAATATAAAGCTCTTACATAGACTCTTCTCTTGATTGCAAAAGCTATGATTATCTCAAGGACTAATTGCATTGCTTGTTGGTTCTCAATAAAAATTATGCTTCATATTTCTTCAAGTTGTGAATAGATTGTTACTTGTTTATGAGAAGTTATATGATGAAAAACTTGCTGCTATGATGTTATTCATGATGCTCCCATGTTCGTATTCTGTTTTTATCGACACCTCTCTCTTAAATTATGTGGTCATTATTTTAGAGTTCGGCTTTCGCTTGAGGACAAGCGAGGTCTAAGCTTGGGGGAGTTGATACGTCCATTTTGCATCATGAATTCTTATTGCTATTTACCTCATCCTTGTCCTTTATTCCAGATTATTATATACTTCTTATGCCTTTTCTCCCTGAATATGCAAGGAACACCATAAGGAGGGAAATATCTAGAAACTGGAATTCTGGACCGGAAAACCGAGAAAAAGGCAGAAAAATCACCAGACGCCAAATGACCTGAAATTTCACGGAGATTATTTTTGGAATATTTAAGAATTTCTGGAGCAAAAATATACCAGAGGGGGGCTGCCAGCAGGGCACAAGCAACAGCGTCCCCCCCAGGGGCGCCGCCCTGATGGCTTGTGGGCCCCCTGTTGGCTCTCCGATGCCCGTCTTCTCCTATATGACGTGGTTTACCCTAGAAAAAATCATAAGAAACCTTTTGGGATGAGGCGCCGCCGTCTCGAGGCGGAAACCTGGGCAGAGGCCCTTTTGCACTACGGCAGTCAAATTCTGCCAGGGAAATTCCTCTCCGGGAGGACGAGATCGAAGCTATCGTCATCACCAACGCTTCCTCCTTCGTGGGAGGACCAATCTTCGTCATCATCTTCACCAGCACCATCTCATCTCCAACCCTAGTTCATCTTGTGTATTAAACTTTGTCTCAAAACCTTAGATTGGTACCTGTGGGTTACTAGTTTTGTTGATTACATCGTGTAGTTGATGCTTGTTGGATTACTTGGTGGAAGAGATTATGTTCAGATCCTTGAACCTCATTGTCGGTGTCAAAACCGGCGGATCTCAGGAAGGGGGTCCCGAACTGTGGATCTTGAATCGATGGGTAACAGGAGACAAGGGAGACGATGTTTACCCAGGTTCGGGACCTCTTAATGGAGGTAAAACCCTACGTCCTGCTTTGTTTGTATTGATGATGAAGTATCGAGTACAGAGTTGATCTACCTCGAGATCGTATGTTGTAGTCTAAACCCTAAGCGTAATGAGCTTAACCCCATAATGTATGACTCCTACGGACTTCCAGGTTACCTCCCTGGCAGTGCTTTCTTTATAGCCATATAGCTAGGCTTCGGTGCTCCATAAGGTCATCCACCCGGATCCCAAGGGATATCTACCCTGAGTGTGAGGCCTATCTCCAACCGGGGTTTGGAGCACCTCATAGCAGAGCTTGGTCGGAGGCGTACTCGCTTACGATGCATCGACATCATATAGGTAAATTCATACTCACTCTTTAGCGAGTACCGATGCGGCGAGTTAAGTGCAGATGCCTGAAAGGTTAGTGGCTGCAACATCACAATATCTTTATAATCAAGAGGATGAGGAGCTATAGGTAAGTCATAACCTTCATTAATTTCATCAAGCTGTACATTAATTATGTCAAAACAATTACCATTTGTGGGAGTTTCTGGACAGTGGCCATTCCATCCTTCATCTCCGTGTTCCTCTGGATCATCATTTTCCAAACATTCTTCCTGTTGTGTCTTGATGATAATTTCTTCATGTTCCTGCATAAGGTTATGTTCCTGTGAAATATTGGCTTGGGAGATGGCGGCCATACGCGCCTCGTAGTCCACGTACAAAGGATTCTCATAAAAATTATTATCTACGCAGAAGTCGTAAACTTTCTCCAACAAGCCTTCACGCTTAGTCACCGATGTATATTCTTTGGGAAACCTGTTGACCCACATTAAAAGCTCAAAAGATCTAAGCATTAAAATCATCTCCTCAATGTCTTCAACATCGTCATAAGGGTACTCACCACGGTTATATGATCTCACAACCGGGTGTGGGTGATCTCTGCAGAAAAAGCTCATGTGGCGAAGGGATTTGCACTGTATGCAACCATTAGGGATTAAACCAGCCACAACATTCAACACATAAAATTGCTCACCCATTTCAATACCTTTGTTGGAACGCCGGTATTCTTCATATACCCTTCGTCTTCCAAGGCCTCGTTCTATCGCAGCAACTATGTCTTCTGTTGACATCTCAAAGCAGGACATATTTTTTTGTATTTTTGGGTTAAGGGAAAAATAGTAAGATAAATAGCAACAAACAAAATAAACTAAGTGCGAGCCGGTAATTAACACTACTAGGGAAAGGCCTAGTAGTGGCGCGGGTGAAATTGCAAGCAGTAGCGCGGGTGCCTGCGCTACTACTAGCGCGCTACATCTAACTAGGTAGTAGTAGCGCGGGTGCCACCCCGCGCTACTACTATGTCTGTTAGTAGTAGCGCAGGTGCCACCCGCGCTACTGCTAAATATCCGTAGCTCATGTGTGGGATCCGTGCTACTATTATTAATTTCAAAAATAAATTTTTTTGTCTGTGTATTTACGCAGTATACATGTTTTATCGATCTCGTGCGTGCTGTCAATGGCGGCGATGGTTCAATCCAGCGAAGGCAGTGGTCGCCGGAACCGCGGACGGGCAGCAGCAGACCAGATCCAGCAGGGGCTGCTAGAGAGGGATCGGATCCAGGGCAGAGCAAGGCGGCGGTGTGGGGCTCCTCTTCGCAGCTAAGGCAGAGAGCTCCTGGTCGTCCATGGCGATGACCTGCACGGACATGGCCATAGGAGGGTGAGTCAAACCAGAGGGAAAGAGGGAAAAAGAGAAACGAGGGAGAGAGGATGAGATGCAGGGAGCAGCAGGGCTGGTCATCGGTGGTGAGGTGCTCCGTTGAGGTGGCATGGAGGCACGGGGGAAGACCCGTGAGCTCCTTGACGCCGGCAGAACGGGGCGGCAGCCTCCTTGGGCGCCATGGAGGAGGAGGAGGCATTCATGGGCAGGAGCTCCATGGGAGAGCCTAGGGACAGAGGGACGAGAGGGACGAGAGAGATGAGGGATTCGGGGAAGGAGATGGGGACTTCAGGGCTGTTAAAAAACAATGTACTTAGTAGCAGCGCGGGCTTTATACCCTGCGCTACTACTATCAACTTAGTAGCAGCGCGGGGTTACCCCGCGCAACTACTATGGCCTATCCAGGGGGGCACGATGGGGACCACTTAGTAGTAGCCCGGACTTTATACCTCACGCTACTACTATGAACTTAGTAGTAGCGCGACCTTTATACCCCGCGCTACTACTAATTAGCAGCAGCGCTTGCCAGATAACCGGTGCCACTACTAAGTGATTAACTATAGGGGTTTTCCTAGTAGTGTAATGACCAAGCGCTACGCTTCCCGACAATGACACCAGAAAATGCTTGGTGGCCTGCAAGTTCACAGGGCTGTTGTAGCACTTTCGTGATAAGTGAAGTGTCGAATCCACATGGAGAAAGGCATCACAAACCCTGCAACTACGTTGTCACTTAACGCAGTTACGTACGTACCCAAACCGGAGTTTGGAAATAGTCTACTCTATAAGTTGCTAGGGAAAGTGGATAAAAGGGGTGTTTACTACACTAAGAACAAGAATGTAAAAACAGGAACAAAAAGAGACTAAGTTAGTAGAGACTTTGCTTGAGCAGTAAAGTGTTCCCTAGGATTCCGAAGTCATCACTAGAAATATGACCTGCACAGCAAGTGCGGAGCAAACGCTCTCTATCGTATCCTCTATCCATCCTTCATATGCATAAGTGGGTGGTTCCCAACACAGAACATATTCTACTCTAACGTAGACTTCATGCCACATACGCCACCAACCGCAGCTTCCCCAAGCAGGTTATCACATACGGTCAATTATGGGTTTCCCCGTTTACGCAGCGAGATATGGCTTTACCTGTATTCCTCTATCAATTACAAAGACTGGGAATTGAGGATTTTACTGTCACCTCAAATTACCTCAACATCCTAACCCGTACAACGACACTAGTTCCTCCACGGCCAGTCACGGCGATAATGCAAGCGAGGCCTCCTCTCAACACTCGTGAAGAATACTAACTCGAACATGAACAAAAGCATATTGGATCGCTTGGGAATAATTATTCTAATCATAAAAGAGTTCATCCGTATCCTCGAGAACAAATACAACTACTCAAACATAAAGGAGAGGGTCAAGTTACAAGCCAGCATCGAGCCACTGAAGGGAGAAGGCGTGGTGGTGATTGAGACGGCGGCGCCAGTGATGGTGATGATGATGAGGGTGCCATCGGCGTGGTGGTGATGATGATGGTGCCATCGGCGCGGTGGAGCTCACGGTGGCGGAGCCTCCTCTTCTTCCCCTTGGTCTTGTCCCTTCCTTTATGGTGGTGGATGGAGTAGCAATGGAGATGGAGATTGGATGACGGCGGCTTGTGGGAGATGACACATACTGACGGTGGCTAGGGTATGGATGTGTATATATAAGATGCCTCCTCGGTCTCCTCCATTGATGAGATGCATCTAAGTGCTCTAGATGAGCCTTATCCTCTCCCAAACCCTTCCTTATTGTCCAAGGATCTCGTGGGAACAAACGGAGACGAAATCGGTGAAGAATCCCATGTGAAAGGGCAACTTTTGGAGCTGTCTGCATTCGGGAAAATTTTGTTTTTGCCACTCTAGATTTTGCCAATTTTCCTTATGCCACTCTAGATTTTGACATTTCACTTTTGGCACTCTTAGCTTTTGACAATTATCACAATTGCCATTTAGTGGCAAAAGGAAAATAATTTTATTTCACTTTTGCCACTCTTAGCTTTTGACAATTATCACAATTGCCACTCTGAAATTTTTATTTTTGCCACGAAATGGCAATTGTGATAATTGTCAAAAACTAAGAGTGGCAAAAGTGAAATGTCAAAATCTAGAGTTGCATAAGGAAAATTGGCAAAATCTAGAGTGGTAAAAACAAAATTTTCCCTTTAAAGTGAGGCATGTAAAGCCTTGTATTGAAAAGAAAAAATTACCCGTAGGAACGATAATCCACTTTGATTTAACCACAAACCCCGCAACTACGTTGTCACTTAACGCAGTTACGTACGCACCTAAACCGGAGTTTGGAAATAGTCTACTCTATAAGTTGCTAGGGATACTGGATAAAAGGGGTGTTTACTACACTAAGAACGAGAAGGTAAAAATAGAAATAAAAAGAGACTAAGTTAGTAGAGATGGTGCTTGAGCAGTAAAGTGTTCTCTAGGATTCCGAAGTCATCACTACAAATATGACCTGCGCAGCAAGTGCGGAGCAAACGCTCTCTATCGTATCCTCTATCCATCCTTCATATGCATAAGTGGGCGGTTCCCGGCACAGAACATGTTCTACTCTAACATAGACTTCATGCCACATATGCCACCAACCGCAACTTCCCCAAGTAGGTTATCACATATGGTCAATTAGGGGTTTCCCCATGGAAGTAGCCAGATATGGGTTTACCTGTACTCCCCTATTAATTGCAAATACTAGGAATTGAGGGTTTTACTGTCAGCTCAAATTACCCCAACATCCTAACCCATACAACGACAGTAGTTCCTCCACGGCCAATCATGACGATAATGCAAGCGAGGCCTCCTCTCAACACTCATGAAGAATACTAACTCAAACATGAATAAAAGCATATTGGATCACTTGGGAATAATTATTCTAATAAAAAAAGAGTTCATCCGTATCCTCGAGAACAAATACAATTACTCAAACATAAAGGAGAGGGCCAACTTACAAACCGGCATCGAGCTGGTGAAGGGAGAAGGTGTGGTGGTGATGGAGACTCTGGCACTGGCGATGGTGGTGATGATGATGGCACCACCGACGCGGTGGCGATGGCACCGGCCCTGAAGGCCGGTGCTCACGGTGGCGGAGCCTCTTCTTCTTCCCCATGGTCTTGTCCCTTCCTCTATGGTGGTGAATGGAACAGCAATGGAGGTGAAGATTAGATGACGGCAGCTTGTGGGAGATGAGACGTACTGACGGCGGCTAGGGTATGGAGGTGTGTATATAAGATTCCTCCTCGGTCTCCTCTGTTGATGAGATGCATCCAAGGGCTCTAGATGAGCCTTATCCTCTCCCAAACCCTTCCTTATTGTCCAAGGATCTTGTGGGAACAAACGGGGACAAAATCGGTGAAGAATACCGTCTGGAAGGGCAACTTTTGGAGATGTCTGGATGTCATATGACCATCCATACGACCATGAATGGTCGTATGATACACCGTCTTTCATAATGCCCCTCTCCGTTGTTTTGGGCGCCATTTCTTCATATGGACTCCAATTTTGATGTTCTTGGGCTCATTGGATTCGTGAGAGTGACGCCGATCCATTTTTGGTCTTAGATCTTGATTTGGAGCACTTTGAAAAAAATTCACTTTTTCCGCCTTCCGAAACGCCCAAGTCTGGTACTATAAGTCCTCCGTATTGGGCCCATCCTTGGTACTTTCATCGTGCTTGGTGCTATGTTGCTCCAAAACACCTGTAGACACAAGAAAACAAAGGAAACTAATAAAAACTAAATAAAATACTAAATGTGCAATGCTCACAAGGAAAAGTGTAAAAACCGGTAATCATGCATAATGGACAACTATTTGGTTCAATGGGACATAATATATGAAGATAACATGCAACAAATGAGCTCTAAAAATGCGTAAAATATAGAGCCATCAACATCCCCATGCTTAAATCTTGCTCGTCCTTGAGTAAGAAGGCTGACTACCAAAAGCTCACTGCTACCAACTCTAAAGCTTACATTGAACCAAACCCCGAAAGTGATATCCACGTTCATCGTGCAAGCATGCAAAAGTTAACCAGTAAGGGAATGGTACAAGTTATCCCCTTAGTTCCATTGCCATGGTGGTCTGGAAAGAGGAAAATATTTTTGTGGAGCCCAAATTCCCATTGCCAAAGGTTTAGAGAGAAGGTCAATATTATGCCAGGAACACAACATTGACTATCAAAGACAAAAGAAATCATGCATCATCAATTGCTTCAAAAACACCAACCCAAGGCATACTAGGTACAATAGCAAGATCGTATGTCTGCCTTATTCAACCACTCAATTACTTATGTAGCACTGAGCGCAAGCCTATGCCTCACACTTAAGGGAAAAATAGAAAATGGTTGGGGTTTTGAGAAGTCAAAAACAAAGAATGTCTTGCATCAACGCAGTTGATCACTATGCAATGGAGAAGGACTTATGATCGATGTTAACACAAGGAGTAGTGATCACCATGCAACTAGGATGCACATAGAGCTATGAATATGTGAAAGCTATCAAGTGGACTAAGTGGGGGTGCATCCAACTTGCTTGCTCATGAAGACCTCGAGCTTTTGAGGATGCTCGTCATCGAAATATACAAGCCAAGTTCTATAATGTAGGTTCCCCACTAGTATGAAACATGAAGCTCACAAAACTTTCTACTTTACAATGCATGAAGTAGTGCTACTTTGATGCACAAGCGTGTACTAAAAAGGAAAATGGTGTTGCTCCTTCTCTCTTCCTCACCTTTTTTGGGTACCTCCATGGTGCATCTTTTATTTTGTCTCTCTTTTTTTTGGTAGGAGCAACACCTTACAATGGTGAATGATACACTATACAATGACTCACTTCAACTGAATGTAATCATAAATCAAAACTGAAAACATGAGAGAAACTCTATATGATGAATGCCTCTGGCAGTGTACCAGTATGTGCCATGATCCGGCGTCGCATAGACATCAAAAAATGGACAAGCCATAAAAATATTGAGCTCGCCATATGATGATCATGCAAGGAAAATGAAAACATGTCCCTAATCATGTAATATAATATGATGGTAGTGCATGGCGATATGCTCGGAATGGCTATGCAAATGCCATGTAGGTAGGTATGGTGGCTATTTTGTGGAGATGTGGTGTTTTATGTGTAGGAGAACAAGAGAAAGTCCTCCCACGGGTTTGGATGTACCTACGAAGTATGCGCCATGTCTCAATGTGAGAGTGGACAATGCACGGTACTGTAGAGGCTAGCAATAAAAGATGATCGAAAATGCAAAGTGATACGTCCATTTTGCATCATTAATTCTTATTGCTATTTACCTCATCATTGTCCTTTATTCCACATTATTATATACTTATTATGCCTTTTCTCTCTGAATATGCAAGGAACACCATAAGGAGGGAAATATCTGGAAACTGGAATTCTGGACCGGAAAACCGAGAAAAAGGCAGAAAAATCACCAGACTCCAAATGACCTGAAATTTCATGCAGATTAATTTTGGAATATTTAAGAACTTCTGGAGCAAAACTATACCAGAAGGGGGCTGCTAGCAGGGCACAAGCCAACAGGGCGCGCCCCCGCCTCGAGACAGTGGCGCCTCATCCCAACAGTGGTGTCCTAGTCGGCTACGTCGGCGGAGAGGAGTCCTTGTCTTGATCACCAAGTCTTGTGGAATCTTCCTCGCATATGTCATCGGCTGCCCAAAGTGGCCCATGAGTCCGGCCCATAGAGATAGGCCGGCGGCCTGAGGACCCCCTGGTCCCGGACTCCCTCACTCATTATTATACCTCTGATTTTGAACATGTTAATGATGTGTGAGTAGTTACTATTGTTCCTGAGGACATGGGAGAAGTCTTGTTATAAGTAATCTTGTGGAGTTGGTATTCGTTCGATATTTTGATGATATGTATGTTGTTACTTCTCTTAGTGGTGTCATGTGAACGTCGACTACATGACACTTCACCATGCTATGGGCCTAAGGGAAGTCATTGTGGAGTAACAAGTAGATGATGGGTTGCGAGAGTGACAGAAGCTTAAACCCCAGTTTATGCGTTGCTTCATAAGGGGCTGATTTGGATCCACATGTTTCATGCTATGGTTATATTTATCTTAATTCTTCTTTCGTAGTTGTGGATGCTTGCGAGAGGGGTTAATCATAAGTAGGTTGTTAGTTCAAGTAAGAACAGCACCTTAGCACCGGTCCACCCACACATCAAATTATCAAAGTAGCGAACACGAATCAACTCAACATGATGAACATGACTAGACAGAAATTCCCATGTGTCCTCGGGAGCACTTGCTTAATATAAGAGTACTTTCTGGCCTGTCCTTTGCTATAAACAGGATTGGGCTACCTTTCTGCACCCTTGTTACTATTGTCACTTGTTACTTGTTACGAATTATCTTGCTACAAAACTATCTATCACTGTTACTCACAGCACTTGCAGAGAATACCTTGCTGAAAACTGCTTATCATTTCCTTCTGCTCCTCGTTGGGTTCGACACTCTCACTTATCGAAAGGACTATGATTGATCCCCTATAATTGTGGGTCATCAAGACTCTTTTCTGGCGCCGTTGCCGGGGAGTGAAGCGCCTTTTGTTAGTGGAAATTGGTAAGGAAACATTTTCTATACGTGCTGAAATTTACTGTTGCTTGTCACTATGAGCAGTCACCCTTTGAGTGGCTTGTTCGGGGCATCTTCGCCCCGAACAGAAGATGAGGAAATTGTTCCTCAACCTACTGAACCTACTGAAAATATTTATTATGAGATACCTTCGGGTATGCTTGAAAAATTACTATCCAATCGTTATGATGGTACGACTCATCCTGATTACCATTTGATATTTGTCGATGAGGTTTGTTGATTATTTCAGCTTGCAGGTCTGTCTAGGGACAAAGTTAAGAAGAAGGTTTTCCCTTTATCTTTGGAGGGAAAAGCATTAATGTGGTATAGGCTATTGGATAATATTGAATCATGGGACTAGAGTCGCTTGAAGCTGGAATTTCACCAGAAGTTTTATCCAATGCATCTAGTTCACCGTGATCGGAACTTCATATATAATCTCTGGCCTCGTAAAGGAGAAAGCATCGCTCAAGCTTGGGGGAGGCTTAAATCTATGATTCACACCTGCCCCAACCATGGTATCTCAAAAGGAATGATTATTCAAAACTTTTATGCTCGGCTTTCTCGTAATGATCAATCACTATTTGATTCTTCTTCCTCGGGCTCATATATGAATGAAACTATTGAATTCAAATGGGATCTTCTGGAAAGGATTAAACGCAACTATGAAGATTGGGAATTCCACGAAGGTAAAGGGGTAGGTATAAATCTTGATTTTGATTGTGTCAAATCTTGTATGAAAACCAATGCCTTCTATGAATTTAGCAATGAATATGGTCTTGACTCTGAAATATTAGCAACTTTCTGTGAATCATTTGCTGCTCATGTTGATCTTCCCAAAGATAAGTGGTTTAAATATCATCCTCCCATTGAACCCCCATTAGAGGAACCTATTAAAATTGAGAAGGAAGAAATAATTGTTAGTTATGCTGATCAAATTGTTCTCACTGCTTACATTGAGAAACCTCCTTTTCCTGTTAGAATTAGGGAGCATGCTAAGGCTACGACTGTGGTTAACAAAAGCCATGTTAGGACACCTATACCTTCTGAACAAATAAATGTTGAACCTAATGTTGCCATGGTTGAAGACCTCCTGGAAAATAATGTTGAGGGCCAAGTCCTTTATTTCTGTGGGGAAGCTGCTAGGATTGCGAAACTTGCTAGAAACGAACGTGATAAGTTAGATAAAAATAAACCAGTGGTTGGCATGCCTGTTATTTCAGTAAAGATTGGAGATCATTGTTATCATGGCTTGTGTGACCTTGGTGCTAGTGTCAACGCTATACCTTTTACTTTATATCAAGAAATAATGAATGACATAGCACCCTCTACACTTGAAGATATTGATGTCACTATTAAGCTTGGAACCAGAGATACTATTATACCACTTGGGATTGTTAGAGATGTTGAAGTCTTATGTGGAAAAATCAAGTACCCTACTGATTTCTTAGTACTTGGTTCACAACAAGATAACTTTTGCCCTATTATATTTGGTAGACCTTTCTTGAGCACTGTTAAGGCTGAGATTAATTGTGTTACTGAAAAGGTTAGAGTAAAATTGGGTGATGTGTTTCATGAATTTAATTTCTCCAAGTTTACTAATCAATCACATGAGAAAGAGTTATCTAGTAAAGATGAGATGATTGGTCTTGCTTCTATTGTAGTACCTCCTACTGATCCTTTAGAACAATATTTGCTAGATCACGAGAATGATATGCATATGAATGAAAGGAATGAAATAGTTAACATACTCCTTGATGAAGTACCTATCCTTAAACACAACTTGCCAGTTGAGATTTTAGGGGATCCTCCTCCACCCAAGGGTGATCCCGTGTTTGAATTAAAGACTTTACCTGATACTTTGAAATATGCTTATCTTGATGAAAAGAAAATATATCCTGTTATTATCAGTGCTAACCTTTCATAGCATGAAGAGAGGAGATTACTCAAAACTCTAAGGAAGCACAGGGCTGCTACTGGATATATTCTCGATGATCTGAAGGGCATAAGCCCCACTCTATGTCAGCACAAGATTAATATGGAACCTGATGATAAACGTGTTGTTGATCACCAACGACGCCGCTTAAATCCTAAGATGAAGGAAGTGGTAAGAACTGAAATACTAAAGCTTCTGGAGGCAGGTATAATCTATCCAATTGCTGATAGTAGGTGGGTAAGTCCAGTTCATTGTGTTCCTAAGAAAGGAGGTATTACTGTTGTCCCTAATGATAAAAATGAGCTTATTCCACAACGAATCGTAACTGGTTATAGGATGGTAATTGATTTTAGAAAATTAAATAAAGCTACTAAGAAAGATCATTACCCCTTGCCTTTTATTGATCAAATGTTAGAAATATTATCTAAGAACACCCACTTTTCTTTTCTTGATGGATATTTTGGATTTTCTCAAATACCTGTGTCAAAAGAAGACCAAGAAAAAACTACCTTTACATGTCCTTTTGGAACTTATGCTTATAGACGTATGCATTTTGGTTTATGCAATGCACCTGCTACATTTCAAAGATGTATGACTGCTGTATTCTCTGATTTTTGTGAAAAGATTGTTGAGGTCTTCATGGATGATTTTTCCTTTTATGGAACTTCTTTCGATGATTTCTTGAGCAACCTTGATTGAGTTTTGTAGAGATGTGAAGAAACTAGTCTTGTCTTGAATTGGGAGAAGAGCCACTTTATGGTAAACGAAGGTATCGTGCTTGGGCACAAAATTTCTAAACGAGGCATTGAGATGGACAAGGCTAAAGTTGATGCGATAGAGAAAATGCCATGCCCGAGAGATATCAAAGGTATAAGAAGTTTCCTTGGTCATGCTGGTTTTTATAGGCGTTTCATTAAAGATTTCTCTAAGATTTCTAGGCCGTTAACTAATCTTCTTCAAAAAGATGTTCCTTTTGTTTTTGATGATGATTGTGTAGAAGCTTTTGAAATACTTAAGAATGCCTTAATTTCTGCACCTATAGTTCAACCACCTGATTGTAACTTACCATTTGAAATTATGAGTGATGCTAGTGATTATGCTGTTGGAGCTGTTCTAGGGCAGAGAATAGATAAAAAATTAAATGTTATTCATTATGCCAGTAAAACCTTAGACTCTGCTCAAAGGAATTATGCTACCACTGAAAAGGAATTTTTAGCAGTTGTTTTTGCCTGTGATAAGTTTAGACCATATATTGTCGATTCCAAAGTAACTATTCACACCGATCATGCTGCTATTAAATACCTTATGGAAAATAAAGATGCTAAACCTAGACTCATTAGGTGGTACTTTTATTTCAAGAATTTGATTTGCATATCGTTGATAGAAAAGGAGCTAAAAATCCCGTAGCAGATAACTTATCTAGGATGGAAAATGTTCTTGATGTCCCACTTCCTATCAATGATAGTTTTCCTGATGAGCAACTTGCTGCTATTAGTACTTCACGTAGTGCTCCTTGGTATGCTGATTATGCTAATTATATTGTTGCTAAGTACATTCTACCTAACTTCACCTATCAACAAAAGAAAAAATTCTTCTATGATTTGAGACATTACTTTTGGGATGACCCACACCTTTACAAAGAAGGAGTAGACGGTATTATTAGACGATGTATACCTGAGCATGAACAGGAACAGATTCTTCGGAAGTTTCATTCCGAAGCCTATGGAGGACACCATGCCGGTGACAGAACTGCACACAAGGTATTACAATCTGGTTTTTATTGGCCTACTCTTTTCAAAGATGCTCGTAAGTATGTGCTTTCATGCAATGAATGCCAAAGAGTCGGTAACATCGGTAAGCGTCAGGAAATGCCTATGAATTATTCACTTGCTATTGAACCATTTGATGTCTAGGGCTTTGACTTTATGGGACCTTTTCCTTCCTCAAATGGGTATAGTCATATTTTAGTTGCTGTTAATTACATTACTAAGTGGGTAGAGGCTATTCCAACTAGTAGTGCTGATCATAACACCTCCATTAAAATGCTTAAAGATATTATTTCCCGAGGTTTGGAGTCCCTAGATACTTAATGACTGATGGTGGTTCACATTTTATTCATGGTGCTTTTCGTAAACTTCTAGGTAAATATGATGTTAACCATAGGATTGCATCTCCTTATCACCCTCAGTCTAGTGGTCAAGTTGAATTGAGTAATTGTGAAATAAAATTAATCTTGCAAAAGACTGTTAATAGATCTAGGAAGAATTGGTCTAAGAAACTAGATGATGCACTGTGGGCTTATAGAACTGCTTACAAGAATCCTATGGATATGTCTCCGTATAAAATGGTCTATGGAAAGGCTTGTCATTTTCCTCTAGAGCTAGAACATAAAGCTTATTGGGCAATTAAAGAATTTAACTATGACTTCAAACTTGCCGGTGAGAAGAAGTTATTTGACATTAGCTCACTTGATGAATGGAGAACACAAGCTTATGAAAATGCCAAGTTGTTTAAAGAAAAAGTTAAAAGATGGCATGACAAGAGGATTCAAAAACGAGAATTCAATGTAGGACACTTGGTACTTTTATACAATTCTCGTTTCAGATTTTTTGCGGGAAAACTCCTCTCCAAATGGGAAGGCCCATACGTTGTTGAGGAGGTTTATCACTTCGGTGCTATAAAAATCAATAACTTTGAAGGCAAGAACCCGAGAGTGGTGAATGGGCAAAGAATCAAGCATTATATTCTAGGTGCACCCATTAATGAAGAAACAAATATCATCCAAGTCATAACACACGAATAACACATCAAGGAGACCTTCCGGAACACTTCAGAAACCTGAAAAGGGGGTAGGTATGTGGTACGGTAAGTAAACCGACTCCAAAAATTCCAAAAACATAATTTCTGTCGTTTTTGGTATTTTAGAAAAATTACAAAAATAAAACGGAGTCAGAAGGACCCACGAGGGAGGCACAAGCCAATAGCCCCCCTAGGGGCACGCCCTTATGGCTTGTGGGCCCCTCGTGTGCTCTCCGGATTCCGATTTCTCCCACAACACGTATTCTGACCTAGAAAAAATCATTATATATACTCTCGAACGTTTTGGCCACCGCATCACGAGTTTCTCCTTTGTTCTTGTTTCGAGCTGTTTTTCTGATATAGTTAGATCGCCATGACTTCACCAAGCCTGTCCAAGGACAAGTTCTTCGAGAAGATCATCAACCCCTACCTGCCAGAGGTGATGTAGCACCCTCAAGCTCTCGAGATGCGTGATGGGGTGCTCCACATCCGGGATGTTCAAGGTCCCAGGAAGGAGGAAAGCGAGAAGGACAGGCTTGCAGCGGTGGAGCAGGAGATTTTCAAGTGCCAAGGGATGGTTGAGCGTGGTCTGAGTGCTAACCACTCCATGATCACGGATTTCATCCGGGAAAACATGCTGGACACAAAGAGTGTGGGAGAGCTTCTTTCCAAGATGCAAGAACGGATTGACCACCTCCAGGATCAGATCTATGAACTCCAACTCCAGAACTCTGAGTATGAATCTAGTTTTAAAAGGATGAGCCTGGCTGCTGATTTCAGGATTCCGGAGACAAGAGCTTCTTTCTTTGATGGGGAACCTATGCCTTGGAAGATGGAGGACCACAGCACACCACCACCATCACCGAAGAATACTTGAGTACATGGGTATGGGCACCACCCTTGGCTTGTTCCAAGCTTGGGGGAGGTGCCCCGGTATAGTATCACCATCACTTTTACCATCATCATCTATCTCAGTTCGATCTTTAGTTTTTCGTGTTATAGAAAGTTAAAATTTCAGATTTGCCTTGTTTAGAGTTTTTGCTTTTAATTCCACCTATCCTTGTAATCGAGTGCGAGAGTTATATAATAAAGTTAGTGAAGATCATGTGCCTCTGCCTCACTTGCACCCATCATCTTAGCATGGCAATAAAAAGAATAGAAAAGACCATATGCTTACCTCATGAGAATTAATGACTTCACATAGAAAAGAGGTATAAGCAATAAAAAGTATTGAAAATCAACAAACATAATATTAGTAATTGGTATGATCTATGCAAAAGTATGATAGAGAAGAGGAGATTTACATATAAATATACTATCTTGAACACCTTCTATGATTGTGAGCCTTCATCAAAATATTATATAATGACCAAGTGTTGAAGTGGGACATGGAAGACAACGTAATGATCATGGTTGTTTACATTTGCATAGAAGTTATATGGTATTGAATCCTTTAACATGTGATGCTTGCTTTAGATCTTTTCCAAGCCCAAAAATTCACACTAAGTAAAGATACTACTTGTGCATCCATAACCCTTAAACCCAGTCTCTTGCCATGAGAGTCCACCATACCTACCTATGGATTGAGTAAGATCCTTCAAGTAAGTTGTCATGGCTGCACAAGGCAATAAAAATTGCCCTTAATTATGTAAGATCTTTTATTGCAAGGGAAAGTAAGCTTTGTACGATCTTGTGATGGTGAAGGAATAAAAGCGACAGAGTGCATAATAAAGTTCGCTATCACAAGGGGCAATATAAAGTGATGTTCCTTTACATTAAGAGATTGAACATATCAAACAAATAAGAGCTCATGACAACCTCTGCTTCCCTCTGTGAAGGGCCTATCTTTTACATTCTTACATTTTTTATTCTTCTTGCAAGAGTAAATTATATTTCGCTTGTTCATATCCTCCAACTCTTTAGTGGCAAGCATTATATGTTAAGAAAGATTCAAATAGATATATCCAGTTGAATCTAGATGATCATGTTCCATTATTGTTGACATTATCCTTGAGGTAAATAAGTTGGGTGGCAAAAACATTAAAGCCCCCATCTTCCTATGTGTCCCACGGAGTCACTTGGTTCCAAAAATATGCAATGTATGTTAGCAATCATAGTTGAATATGTGAACTTGCTAGAAATATAAAGCTCTTACATAGACTCTTCTCTTGATTGCAAAAGCTATGATTATCTCAAGGACTAATTGCATTGCTTGTTGGTTCTCAATAAAAATTATGCTTCATATTTCTTCAAGTTGTGAATAGATTGTTACTTGTTTATGAGAAGTTATATGATGAAAAACTTGCTGCTATGATGTTATTCATGATGCTCCCATGTTCGTATTCTGTTTTTATCGACACCTCTCTCTTAAATTATGTGGTCATTATTTTAGAGTTCGGCTTTCGCTTGAGGACAAGCGAGGTCTAAGCTTGGGGGAGTTGATACGTCCATTTTGCATCATGAATTCTTATTGCTATTTACCTCATCCTTGTCCTTTATTCCAGATTATTATATACTTCTTATGCCTTTTCTCCCTGAATATGCAAGGAACACCATAAGGAGGGAAATATCTGGAAACTGGAATTCTGGACCGGAAAACCGTGAAAAAGGCAGAAAAATCACCAGACGTCAAATGACCTGAAATTTCACGGAGATTATTTTTGGAATATTTAAGAATTTCTGGAGCAAAAATATACCAGAGGGGGGCTGCTAGCAGGGCACAAGCAACAGCGCCCCCCCCCCCAGGGGCGCCGCCCTGATGGCTTGTGGGCCCCCTGTTGGCTCTCCGATGCCCATCTTCTCCTATATGACATGGTTTACCCTAGAAAAAATCATAAGAAACCTTTTGGGATGAGGCGCCGCCGTCTCGAGGCGGAAACCTGGGCAGAGGCCCTTTTGCACTACGGCAGTCAAATTCTGCCGGGGAAATTCCTCTCCGGGAGGGGGAGATCGAAGCCATTGTCATCACCAACGCTTCCTCCTTCGTGGGAGGACCAATCTTCATCATCATCTTCACCAGCACCATCTCATCTCCAACCCTAGTTCATCTTGTGTATTAAACTTTGTCTCAAAACCTTAGATTGGTACCTGTGGGTTACTAGTTTTGTTGATTACATCGTGTAGTAGATGCTTGTTGGATTACTTGGTGGAAGAGATTATGTTCAGATCCTTGAACCTCATTGTCGGTGTCAAAACCGGCGGATCTCAGGAAGGGGGTCCCGAACTATGGATCTTGAATCGATGGGTAACAGGAGACAAGGGAGACGATGTTTACCCAGGTTCGGGACCTCTTAATGGAGGTAAAACCCTACGTCCTGCTTTGTTTGTATTGATGATGAAGTATCGAGTACAGAGTTGATCTACCTCGAGATCGTATGTTGTAGTCTAAACCCTAAGCGTAATGAGCTTAACCCCATAATGTATGATTGTTCTCTAATGACTAGCCTGGCCTCGGCTTATATAATACACCAGAGGCCTAGGATAACAAGAGTCCTAGTCGGCTACGTCGGCGGAGAGGAGTCCTTGTCTTGATCACCAAGTCTTGTGGAATCTTCCTCGCATATGTCATCGGCTGCCCAAAGTGGCCCATGAGTCCGGCCCATAGAGATAGGCCGGCGGCCTGAGGACCCCCTGGTCCCGGACTCCCTCACTCATTATTATACCTCTGATCTTGAACATGTTAATGATGTGTGAGTAGTTACTATTGTTCCTGAGGACATGGGAGAAGTCTTGTTATAAGTAATCTTGTGGAGTTGGTATTCGTTCGATATTTTGATGATATGTATGTTGTTACTTCTCTTAGTGGTGTCATGTGAACGTCGACTACATGACACTTCACCATGCTATGGGCCTAAGGGAAGTCATTGTGGAGTAACAAGTAGATGATGGGTTGCGAGAGTGACAGAAGCTTAAACCCTAGTTTATGCGTTGCTTCATAAGGGGCTAATTTGGATCCACATGTTTCATGCTATGGTTAGATTTATCTTAATTCTTCTTTCGTAGTTGCGGATGCTTGCGAGAGGGGTTAATCATAAGTAGGTTGTTAGTTCAAGTAAGAACAGCACCTTAGCACCGGTACACCCACATATCATATTATCAAAGTAGCGAACGCGAATCAACTCAACATGATGAACATGACTAGACAGAAATTCCCATGTGTCCTCGGGAGCACTTGCTTAATATAAGAGTACTTTCCGGCCTGTCCTTTGCTATAAAAAGGATTGGGCTACCTTGCTACACCCTTGTTACTATTGTCACTTGTTACTTGTTACTTGTTACGAATTATCTTGCTACAAAACTATCTATCACTGTTACTCACAGCACTTGCAGAGAATACCTTGCTGAAAACTGCTTATCATTTCCTTCTGCTCCTCATTGGGTTCGACACTGTCACTTATCGAAAGGACTACGATTGATCCCCTGTACTTGTGGGTCATCACAAAGGCTTTGAACTTGCTTTAGTCATAAAGAACTCAAACACTACACAAGAGTATCACAGTGGCATGTTGCAAAAGACTCAAAAGCTAAGTACCCCGAGGGGATAGTTTGGCGGGGATAACCCTGTTGCGTGTCCTGGATCAACCAAAGATGATGGGTTCATCCGCAAAAAGCCTCTACAATCATTCAATTGCTAATCAAGCCACCACTAGAGTCCCTAACTTATGTAATTAGGTGAAAGAAAGGCAAAAGTTCAAAGGACTCCTTTATTGGTTTTTTGATAAAAGAACATGGCAATGTTTTTCTGAAGATAACAAGATTTCCACATGCTATGTAAAAGAAATGCAAAGCAAGCATGTCAATACAGCGAGACACACAAATGCATGAGAACCATATGATCAAGAGCATTGCACAAGACACTACACATGCAAAAGTAACCTCCCCACGCTTAGAACTTTGCAATACTAAACTAGGGAAACTTACGAAAGTAAAAAAGAAAGTGCAGTTATTAAAAGAGAGCACGAGAAGTAGTTACCTCCCCAAGCTTTCTTTCAAGTAACGGTTAGAAACTTTTACCATTGAGGCGCATATGACCTCTCTTCTAATAGACATGGACCTTCCTTCAATTGATCTCCTTGTTGTGGTCCGGCGGCTGCCCTCCGATAGAACCTGCTGAAAACGAACTAAAAAGAAGACAAAATATTTTTGTGCTTTCATGCTTTTTTTTTGTAGCACAAAGGATTAGCAACACAAGTGATAAAAATATATGCCTCATAAAGATCGATTCGTCAACCTAAGCACCATGCTCAAGATGATAAACTAGGTATAGGAGCATCGACTGTCCTATATTGGATGAAGTGCAAGTGAGACAAGATAAAAACACAAGTGTGCAGCTCCTAGGTGCCTAATAAAAAGAGAGATCCTCACTTAAGGTGAGCAACTCGGTACTAAGAAAATTTTATTTCAGCAAGGTTCATATTGGAAAATACAATCGGGCACTTGTAGTTGAAGTTTGTTGTCAGTGCTAAAACCGGCGGATCTCGGGTAGGGGGTCCTGAGCTGTAGGTCTAGGAACAATGGTAACAGGGGACGAAGAGTTATGATGTTTACCCAGGTTCGGGCCCTCTCGAAGAGGTAAAACCCAATGTCCTGCTTTGATTGTATTGATGTGATGGGGTAGAAAGTACAAGATGGTCTACCTCGAGATCGTATGTTTGTGTTCTAAACCCTAAGGCTGTAATCGTGCCCCTAAGGACTAAACCCCTCGGCTTATATATGCACCGAGGGGTACCTAGGTCATACACATGGTCGGTTGTCGATACGTCGGCTACAACAGAGTCCGTGAAGTATACGCCAAGTCTTCGGAGGTTTCCATCTTGATCACGCCAAGGTTCATGGCTTTGGTACTCCTTCCTTCTTGATGATCGGCAGGCCATAAGCTCGGTCCATGGACAGCGGGCCGTACAGGCTAGTACCCCCTAGTCCAGGACACCGTCAGTAGCCCCTGAACTGGTCTTTAGAGCCGAGGACTATAGCTTCCTCCTCGGATTTGATGTCTTCGGCTGGTGTCTTTGGCTTGGCAGGAGAGTTCCTCTTTATTGAAGCTTGAATTCGGCATCTTGAATCATCGGAAAATATCATTGATCTGCCTCCGCAGCCGAGCTCAACGACCATGTTTGAACCTTTATACTCGGCTCAGAAGATAAAGAGCACCTTTTTACGAAGGCTTTTATTCGAGGCCGTGAGTTAACTTAGTCTCAAAGACTCGCCACGTAGGTAAAACTGGTAAGAGGGTTCAAACCCTGACAACTTTTTAGCGAACCGCCACCACTAGTTATTACAAACATCATGGCCCGAGGCATTTTTTCATTGGCATGTCCCATCAATGTGGAGATCGTGCCCCGGCTTTCAAGGGATATCATCAACAGGTTGATATATCGATGCGATTTTAACGGCACACATGGTTGGGAATAAGCAATTTATCTATTGCCATGCGAGGGGGGGGGGGGCTCTTGGTATTTTACTGACCTATAAAAGCAAAAGGCAGTAAATCATTTCCCCCCCACGTTTCCATCTCCTACTCCATTGCCAAAAACTCAAAAACTCTGGCTTCCTCAGATCCATCTCCAAGCTTTCAAACCTCGCTCCATTCGCATCCTTTTCCCAGCCATGGCCGGCAAGGGAAAGGAAACAGTGGCCACGGCATTCGACGCCGAGCTGAGGGGGAAGTGGGTGCCCTCCAATGTCATGGCAGGCATCATCGAAGAGCTCCGGTCTGCGGGGTACATACCCACAGCAGCCAAGTGCCGGGCTCCAAAGCCCGGTCGGCCCATTCCCACCTCCAAGAATGGGGTGAGGGTTATTTTCGTGCCCCACCTCATTCGAGGTCTGGGGTTCCCCCTCCATCCCTTCGTGAGGGGGCTACTTTTCTTCTACGGGCTAGACTTCCACCACCTAGCCCCGAACTCAATCCTCCATATAGCTTCATTTATGACTATATGTGAGGCGTTTCTCCATGTCGAGCCACACTTCGGCTTGTGGCTGAAGGTATTCAGTGTCAAGCCGAAGAGTAGTGGCACCCAGCTCGCGGAATGCGGTGGGGCCATGATCAGCAAACTCCCAAAGGTAGTCTGGCCCGATGCAGTCTTCGTGGTGACAATCAAGTTGTGGTAGCGGGAGTGGTTTTACATCACTGCCCTGCCCACAAAAGGCCAAGCCGAGGTCCCCACCTTCATGGCCGAGCCCCCGAAGAGTCTCGTCTCCTGGATGAAGAAGGGCCTTGACTGGGGAAACCCAGAGGAGATGAAGGCACTTTAGAGGAGGCTCAAGGCGGTGATTGATAGGGGCATTAAGCTGGTGGATGTAATCCACGTTATACTCGCCCGCCAAGTCCTACCTCTGCAGATCAGGGCTAATCCGATGTGCCGCTACAAGCCCGAGGATGAGCCAACCGTGTAGTACTTCTTTCGCATGGACCTTGATGGGATGTGGACGTCGCTTTTCAAGCCGTCCAAGAATAAATTCCCCAAGGAGGCAGAGGACTGCAGCCTCGACGCCAATACTGGCCTATCCGAGGTAACAACAATTTCAACTAAGCAGCCACTTTTTGATGTTTTCATTCTTTCAATAAAGTAATTAACTTGTCATCCTGTAATCAGGGCTGGCGCAATAAGGCCCGGAAGATGAAGTCCCCGGCGCCGCTGCCCAAAGAGGCCAAAACTACCCTGCTCGAGGCCCTTTTGGTTGAGGACCCGTACGTGGTCCCGAAGCCGAAGAATAAAAAGGAGGCCCGTGCAACAGACGAGCCACCTCGGACGCTAGGTCCGAGGATACCCATGACTCTTCCATCCATGAAGAGGAAGAGAAGGAAGATGAGAAGGAGGAGGAGGAGGAGAGCATGGCCTCTCCTCCCAAGAGGAGGAGGGCGGTGTCCGAGGACATCGAGGAGGTCGATCCTTCTTGGCTCAAAAGGCTTCGGAAGGCCTATGCCGCCCCACCAAGTCAGTCCTTGGATCCTGCCGAGGTTGCACATTCCGGATCCTCCGAGGATGTGCCTCCCCTCCACCGCAGAGAGAAGCCGCAGCTGAGGAGGTATTTACTATTTGACACATTTGTACGTAGTCAGTTTGAATTTGACTAGTTCTTAACTGCTGTTTGTATTGTATTGCTTTTATAGCCTCCCACACCGCTTTCCCGGTGAGGATTCGAACGATGTCGTTCCTCCGGCCGAGCTGGCTGAGAGCTCCTCATGTGCGCGCACACGTTCCTCCCCTGCTCGCGATGAGTAGGGGGGAATTTCTTTGCATCCGAACCCTCCTGTACCGAACACAGAGAGTGGTATTGATTCTCCCATGGCCGAGGTCCATACCTCGTTCACCAAAGACCAAGGGGTTGAGATCCCCTGGGGCTCTAGGGATCCGGTGCTCATCTACCCGTAGTCCTCGGCCCCGACAACTCCAGCGCCGCCGAGCCACCCTGAGGTGGCCATCACCTCTCCTGTGAGGGTTGTGGCTGAGAATGCCCAGCCGCCCACCTTGGGGCGGCATAAGGACATAGAGGAAGCTCTAAGGAGCTCCTCTATTTTCCCTGAGCACCGTGCCATCCTTGGCACAACATTCAATCAATTCCGGTCTGCAACAGCCGGAATGGAGGAGGCCTTCATAATCCTTGCAAAAGGTTTCGAGGTATGTAATATCTTCGTGACATTACTATGGTGTCTAAATTAATGTTTAATACACTCAGTAGCCCTCTAAGGACAAGCTTGGGAAAAGGTTGTTCAAAGACATATTTTTTTTATTCAAGAAATTTGCCAAAGTCAATATATACCTCAAGATTGCACATACAGTAGCCCCCGATCCCTAAGTTAGTTTAAAAAACTAGCTTGGGGGTCGACTGTGGACTGGAATGTTATTTTTTATAAGTGAATATGCAGTAGCCCCCGAGACTCTTGTCGGATTTGACATATTCGACGAGAGGACCAATTTCATACCTCAGAGTCTTAATAGAATTTCTTTGCAGGTGTCTGCCTCTTCAGTATCCAACTCAAAAGAGTTGGAAGAGCTGAATTACAAGCTTGCACGGTCAGAAAAGGACATCGATCTGCTAAAGGAGCAGATGGACAAAGCGTAAGGTAAGACATAGAAACTAGCGCCATAGTTTTATATTTTGCTTAAAGCAATTTGATTACTAATATGTGCGCTTGACCGTGTCCAGCTGCCATAGCGGAGATGGAATCACTCCATGCCGAGCTTGAGAAATCTCGGGCAGAAGCCGAACAGCGAAAGGCTGCGGCTGAGAAGAGCATCGCCGAGGTCATCGGCGAGAAAGATGCTCAGAAGAAAGACCAGGCCCGGATCCTGGAGGTGGAGCAGGACCTAAAGGCCCTGCATGGGGAGTGTGACGCCCTCAAATATGCCAAGGAGAAGGATGCAGCCGAGCTCAAAAAGCTCGAGCTAGCGTGCCAAGAGGCCCGGGTCTAGGTGAGGTCGGACAAGAACAACTCCAGCAAGTGATGAAGATATCCGCCGGTAAGCCATTTTTACTGTAGTGCGTCTTCAGTGGTGGTCTATTCGCCGAGCTAACGCAAACCTGGCGTGTACTAGGTGCCTTCACGGACCTGTCAAGGAGTTCCTTGGACGCGCAGCAGTAGTTCAGCGAGCGGGAGGATGCGGACGAGCAGAAGGCCTTTTGGGCGCAATTTCAAGTACCGTCACATCCGCCAGTCCTTGGCGACCAGATGAAGCAGTTGATGCAGCTTCATCGCGTTGCTAGGCCCACCATGGAAGACCTCTGCATCGCTCTTTGGCCCGCCGAGCCACTGCCGAGCAGTTACTTTGGTTTAATCCAAAGGCTCCAAAGTGTTGATCCTTGCCTCCAACTCTAGAAGCGTTTGGCTTGCCTGGAGGGTGCTCGGCAGGCGTATGCATCTGTGAAGACATATTACCCTGGGGTAAATTCAGAGGTTATGGCGAAGGGCTGTCCCAAGGGAAAAAAGCGCATGCCCAAGCAATATTTTGGGGATGTCATGGCGGCTGCTTATGTATCAGAGGCCAAGTGCCCCAAGGATACCATCCTTGAGGGCCTTGAGTAGACCCCCTCATAATGCCGATGTATTTTGTATAAAGACAAGTTTCATTTTGATATGAATGAAGTGTGTATTCTTTGCTATGTCATTTTGACTCCATTGCGACTGTTTATAATCTGAAAGTGGCCAATCGTCGGCTTCCGCCCCTTCGTAGATACTACGTAGGGTGTTTCCTTAATAACAAGACAACCCTTAGCCGATGTCTCGGTGCCCGGAGGTGGTTGTGTTAATAGAAATAAGGCAATCAGATTGTTAGGCTTTATAACTTTCACTTAGTCATAGGAGCTTAAAGGTTGGGGGCAAGTTACTAGCCCCCGGTGTATGTTAAGTGTTCGGCGTTTTGGCCGAGGTTGAGCCTTTAACACTTCGCCCATTTAAAAAAAAAGACCCATCGTTTGACACGGAGAAACCTCCATCGATTTGTAGGTTAATGCCATCATCGAATGGCCGACCAGTTTACGCATATTGTGTCAGTCAGCTTTCGGCCTTCTCCACTGAGGTACTTGACTAGTTAAACCAGAAGTACAATCGCAGTTGTGCTCCCTTTACACCCTTAGCCGAACATTCAGAAACATAAGGGGTAAGCACAGGAGCCGGGCAACCCAGCTATTGACTAAAGACACAACTCGAAACTGATGCATATAAAGCAATATCCGAGAATAAATTAGCCGAGGTCTTTAAGTATGTACTGTGGCATGATAAGTGGGCGTGATTTGAATCACAGCCCCCGGTCTAGAGCCGATGATCTTTACGAGTACGATTATAGTTATTTTAGAGGAGTTATCTTCGACGCGCAAGTAAGAGAGAAAAAGAGGTATCACCTAGCAATATGGGAACTGACCACATTGGTCTTTTCTCTATTTATTGATAAGGTCAAGCCGATCAATATGGGCAACCGAAGAAACTAGTAAGGGTACACAGAAAAAGAAGAAGAAAAGGGAGGTCTATGTAGGGCATATGCTGTTAGGTTTGACATCCTATCCAGGCCCTACCGCACGTCTGCGCCTCCATGTTGTGTATCCGCGAGTCCTTGTCAATTCCAAGGTTTCACCGTCGCCACCCATTATACCGCCACTGCTATGCTTTGAAATGCATTAGATTTGGCGGAGCATTTAAGGAGGTTGTATGGCACAACGGTCATGTATCTGCTTAATGCTGCTTTGGTAAGCCCCTGGTAGGCTTTTAACAGTGCCTTTGAGACAATCCAGGGTACGATTTTGGCAATTACTTGGTTGAGCTGAGCAGTGTACTTTTATAATAGTGCTCCACGACCTCCCATGGAATTTTGAGTGCAAAGTTATGTATCCGAGGTACGTAGTCCTCGGACAAGCAGGGGGAGGTGTGGAGCACGTACCACTATTTGGGGTTGCCGCTTGACTGCGCGGAGGCAAAGTTAATACCTCAGAGGCGCTTGAAGGAGCTCCGAGTGTTTGGTGTCTTTATGGACCTTGATGCCTCCTCAGCGGCTTGAACCTCGGCCGCAAGGGCCACGGTCTGCTCTTCTGTATTGAGGGAGCGTTCCATATTGCCATTAACTAGAATGATGCCTTTGGATCCTGGCATCTTTAGCTTTAAATAAGCATAATGGGGGACGGTGTTGAATTAGGCGAAGGCAGTTCGTTCGAGCAGTGCATGTTAGCCGCTGTGGAAAGGAACGATATCCAAGATCAAGTCCTTACTTCAGAAGTTCTCGGGCGAGCCAAATACTACTTCCAGGGTAATAGTTCCCGAGCATTGTGTCTCCACACCCGGTATGATACCCTTGAAAGTGGTGTTGCTGGGTTTGATCCTTGATAGATTGATGCCCATCTTCCTGATTGTATCAGCGTATATCAGGTTGATGTTGCTGCCTCCGTCCGTAAAGACCCGGGTTAAGTGAAAACCGTCCACTATGGGATCGAGAACCAGCACCGTAGTTCCTCCATGTTGGATACTAGTCGGATGGTCTCTTCAGTCGAAAGTGATCGGGCAGGCCGACCATGGGTTGTACTTCGGCGTCATGGGCTCTATTGGATAAACATCCCGCAGCGCTCGTTTCCTCTCCTTCTTGGGAATGTGAGTGACATAAATCATATTCACATCCTTAACTGTGGGAGGAAATTGTTTTTGGCCTCCATTGCTTGGCATCGAGGGTTCGTCCTCGTCCTCACTGTGAGGCTGGCTCTTGCTTGTATCTTCGGTTGCGATCTTACCGGCCTGTTTTATTACCCAAAAATTCCGGTTCGTGTGATTCCTAGGTTTATCCGAGGTGCCGTGAATTTGGCAATGCTTGTCGAGGATTGTGTCCAGCGTGGATGGGCCGTCTCTTCTCCCTTTAAAGGGTTTCTTCTTCTGGTCACTCCTCCGTTTGCTGAATCCAGCGTTTATGGTTGCCTAGTCGGCATCACTGCCATTGCCTTTATGGTGATGCTTATTTTTATTGTGCCAAGGCTTCCCGTTCCCGTTGCGTACTTCCGAGGTGCCAGCATCATTGTTGTTGCTTGTACTGCATGCCAACCAGCTATCCTCCCCCGCACATAAATGGGTCATGAGAGATGTAAGGGAGGCCATTGTTCTGGGTTTATCCTATCCAAGCTGTCACGCCAGCCATTCATCACAAATGTTGTGCCTGAATGCGGCAATCGCTTCTGCATCGGGGCAGTCAACTATTTGGTTATATTTGGTCAAAACATGATTCCAAAATTTCCTGGAGGACTCGCCGGTCTATTGGTAATGTGGCTGAGGTCATCGGCAACCGGAGGCCGAACATAGGTACCCTGGAAGTTAGCTCGGAAAGCATCTTCAAGCTCCTCCCAGCTTCCAATAGAGTTCTCAGGCAAGCTATTAAGCCAATGCCTCGCTGGCTCATTAAGCTTTAAAGGTAGGTATTTGATGGCGTGGAGGTCATCTCCTCGATCCATATGGATATGGAGAAGAAAATCTTCAATCCATACCACTGGGTCCGTTGTTCCATCATACTGTTCGATGTTGACGGGTTTAAACCCGTCTGGGAACTGATGTTCCATTACTTCATCTGTTAAGCACATCGGGTGTGCTGCTCCTCAAAATTGAGCTACAGTTTGTCGGACATCCGTTGTGGTCCGAGCACGAGTATGATCCCTAGCCCTGCCATGTGTATCAAGACATGCCTTGTATCCGGCCTGTCAAGCAGGAGCGCAATCCCCAGACATGTAAATGGATCATGATGGGGCTGGCTGTGCAGTCAATTTATCCTGTAGATCATAAGGCGGAGCCAATGGTATTGGATCCTTGCCTTCAGGGTGAGGTTTAGCGGGGAAGTGCTGAAGTTCTCCTCTTGGTCTGTCTCGTGCCCGAGGAGCGCGATCAGGTTGATCATAAGGTAAGTTGTCATCTACTTCGTCATCGAATGACGGAAGCAGGCGTCGTCATGGGTAAGACTTGGTTTGGTTCACGTGCCTTTGCTCGATGCCCTTCTTGGCTGCGAGGATGTCCACCCATCTGTCATTGAGTGTGTGTTGGTTCACTTTGAGCTCCGTACGCCCTCGCTTTATGCTATGGGCGGAGCTAATGAGCCATCGTCGGAATGTTTCCAAATCGAGGAGATCCTCGGGGACATCGAACTCATGGGGTCCAAGACTTGCTTCCTCTTCCGATTCCAGCATGTAATTGCTGTCATCGGGGTCGTCGATGTCCATCATGCATGTGGCACCGTCGATCTGACCTGACATGGTGTTGTTGCCATTGTCTTGGTCCTCGGCACCCTCCGAAGTGGCATTGTTGCCATTGAATTGGTCCTCGGCGCCATCCGGAGTGGCGTTGTTATTGCAGTTGTTGTTGCTGGCGCTCTCCTTACCAGCGCATCTGTTGCGTTTACCGCTTCGTTTGCACTTGGGGGGATCCTTCTTCTTCTCCTCCTTGTCGTCTCTGGGGGTATTGACCATGTAGACGTCGTAGGGTGGAGGTTTCCTTCTAGCTGCCAGTGTTTGTCACGGCGCCGTGTATGTCGCCAACATCGTCATCCATGTCGGTAGCCTCCTCGGAGGCATTGTCCAATATGTCGGTGAAATCCTCGACAGTGGCGACTAGGTGGGTGGTGGGTGGGACGTAAATTTCCCTATCGTCAGCTTTACATCCGATCTAGTCGTAGACCGAAGACTGACCGTCCAAAATCCCAACGTTCTGGATTCGATCTAGCATCTCGTTTAAGAGCAAGAGGTCTGTCGGGTCCATCTTTTGATGATGAGCAGGGTTAACCTGCAACACGTTTGACGACGTGCGTGGAGTGACCTCGGAGCATGGACTACCCAGGCCGAGAGCCTGGTCAGGCACCGAAGTGATGGGATCCGAACTCAAGCTTGGTTTCGAGGCAAAGCCTAATCCAATATCCAGATCCGAGGTCGGTTCTGTGGTCAAGGCCATGTTGTTCGTGGGGTTCTCCAATCGATTTGGAGTCCAGCCAGAGAGGGCGAGATCGCCCTAGGTATTAGCAGTGTACTCCAAACTCCCGAACCTAATGACTTGGTTTGGGGCGAAGCTTTCGACATGGCCGAGATGGCCGGCTTGGTTGGCATGGAGGACAATGCTACCGAACACGAAAAGCTGGCCGGGGATGTAGATGTCGCCGCAGCCGATGTCGCTATTGGTCTGAAGATGAGCCATTGATCCTTTTTGACCACACAGCGGGACCTGTATGGGCCACCAATGTCAGTGCTAAAACCGGCGGATCTAGGATAGGGGGTCCCGAGCTGTAGGTCTAGGAACAATGGTAACAGGCGACGAAGGGAGACGATGTTTACCCAGGTTCGGGCCCTCTCGAAGAGGTAAAACCCTACGTCCTGCTTTGATTGTATTGATGTGATGGGGTATAAAGTACAAGATGATGTACCTCGAGATCGTATGTTTGTGTTCTAAACCCTAAGGCTGTAATCGTGCCCCTAAGGACTAAACCCCTCGGCTTATATATGCACGGAGGGGTACCTAGGTCATACACAAGGTCGGTTTTTGATATGTCGGCTACATCAGAGTCCGTGAAGTATACGCCAAGTCTTCGGAGGTTTCCATCCTGATCACGCCGAGGTTCGTGGCTTCAGTAGTCCTTCCTTCTTGATGATCGGCAGGCCATAAGCTCGGTCGATGGACTACGGGCCGTACAGGCTAGTACCCCCATGTCTAGGACACCGTCATTCGTCATGTTGAAGCAACCAAGTGGCTTGTGTGGGTCTTTCATACAGTTGGCAACATACCATATGCTTCACCACATAAGGTCCAAGCCCCTGCGAAAATAACACACGAAATAAAAACATCGATTCGGTATACGAACGGCGGCAAAAAGAAATAAAGAAAACATAGTTGGTATAGAGATTTATTGGCTATGGAGTTTCAGGGGTAATGAACGCTAATTAGAAAGCAAATGATTGGTTAGAAAACACCTCGTCGATCTCAGATGTAAAAAATGAATCAGATAGAGGTATTTTTGTCCTCATACGAGCATGCATACGACCAGGTGCGGTCATATCGAACGCTGTCGTGCGCTCTGATAGTCAATGCCCAACATCAGCCTCTGATATGAGCACGCGTACGAGAGCTCGCGCTCGTATGGCACACCGTCTTTTCGTCTGGAGGTTTCTTTGTCGGGGTGGATATGTCATACGAGCACGCGTATGAGCGCAAGTGCTCGTACGGTGCGCCGTCCTTTGCTCTGTGAAGGTGCTTCTTTGTGGCCGCTAGGTCATACAACCGCGCATACGAGCGCAGTGCTCGTATGGTAGGCCGTCTTTTTCTCTGAACCTCCTATTGCTTGCGGCCACGAGCTCATACGAGCGCGCGTACGACCGTGGCGGTCGTATGCTACATCGTCCTTTCTTCTGGAGAGGCAGAACTGTACGAAATTTTTTTTGCTCCCTCCTCATGTTAGACACATAGCATATTGCAATAAAAATAGGAGGAGGTATGCAATAAAATGCAGGCTACCGACATGCTAATTTTTTTACCAACGAAAATATCACGAAACCAACTCAAATAGCAACTACTCAAAATAAAATAAAAGTGACAATGCAACATGAATGCAACTAGACTCAAGACACAAAGCTAAGAAGGACACCTACGGACTTCTAGGTTACCTCCCTGGCAGTGCTTTCTTTATAGCCATATAGCTAGGCTTCGGTGCTCCATAAGGTCATCCACCCGGATCCCAAGGGATATCTACCCTGAGTGTGAGGCCTATCTCCAACCGGGGTTTGGAGCACCTCATAGCAGAGCTTGGTCGGAGGTGTACTCGCTTACGATGCATCGACATCATATAGGTAAATTCATACTCGCTCTTTAGCGAGTACCGGTGCAGCGAGTTAAGTGGAGATGCCTGAAAGGTTAGTGGCTGCAACATCACAATATCTTTATAATCAAGAGGATGAGGAGCTATAGGTAAGTCATAACCTTCATTAATTTCATCAAGCTGTACGTTAATTATGTCAAAACAATTACCATTTGTGGGAGTTTCTGGACAGTGGCCATTCCATCCTTCATCTCCGTGTTCCTTTGGATCATCATTTTCCAAACATTCTTCCTGTTGTGTCTTGATGATAATTTCTTCATGTTCCTGCATAAGGTTATGTTCCTGCGAAATATTGGCTTGGGAGATGGCGGCCATCCGCGCCTCGTAGTCCACGTACAAAGGATTCTCATAAAAATTATTATCTACGCAGAAGTCGTAAACTTTCTCCAACAAGCCTTCACGCTTAGTCACCGATGTATATTCTTTGGGAAACCTGTTGACCCACATTAAAAGCTCAAAAGATCTAAGCATTAAAATCATCTCCTCAATGTCTTCAACATCGTCATAAGGGTACTCACCACGGTTATATGATCTCACAACCGGGTGTGGGTGATCTCTGCAGAAAAAGCTCATGTGGCGAAGGGATTTGCACTGTATGCAACCATTAGGGATTAAACCAGCCACAACATTCAACACATAAAATTGCTCACCCATTTCAATACCTTTGTTGGAACGCCGGTATTCTTCATATACCCTTCGTCTTCCAAGGCCTCGTTCTATCGCAGCAACTATGTCTCCTGTTGACATCTCAAAGCAGGACATATTTTTTTGTATTTTTGGGTTAAGGGAAAAACAGTAAGATAAATAGCAACAAACAAAATAAACTAAGTGCGAGCCGGTAATTAACACTACTAGGGAAAGGCCTAGTAGTGGCGCGGGTTAAATTGCAAGCAGTAGCGCGGGTGCCTGCGCTACTACTAGCGCGCTACATCTAACTAGGTAGTAGTAGCGCGGGTGCCACCCCGCGCTACTACTATGTCTGTTAGTAGTAGCGCAGGTGCCACCCGCGCTACTGCTAAATATCCGTAGCTCATGTGTGGGATCCGTGCTAGTATTATTAATTTCAAAAATAAATTTTTTTGTCTGCGTATTTACGCAGTATACATGTTTTATCGATCTCGTGCGTGCTGTCAATGGCAGCGATGGTTCAATCCAGCGAAGGCAGTGGTCGCCGGAACCGCGGACGGGCAGCAGCAGACCAGATCCAGCAGGGGCTGCTAGAGAGGGATCGAATCCAGGGCAGAGCAAGGCGGCGGTGTGGGGCTCCTCTTCGCGGCTAAGGCAGAGAGCTCCTGGTCGTCCATGGCCATGACCTGCACGGACATGGCCATAGGAGGGTGAGTCAAACCAGAGGGAAAGAGGGAAAAAGAGAAACGAGGGAGAGAGGATGGAGATGCAGGGAGCAGCAGGGCTGGTCATCGGTGGTGAGGTGCTCTGTTGAGGTGGCATGGAGGCACGGGGGAAGACCCGTGAGCTCCTCGACGCCGGCGGCACGGGGTGGCAGCCTCCTTGGGCGCCATGGAGAAGGAGGCATTCATGGGCAGGAGCTCCATGGGAGAGCCTAGGGACAGAGGGACGAGAGAGATGAGGGATTCGGGGAAGGAGATGGGGACTTCAGGGCTGTTAAAAAACAATGTACTTAGTAGCAGCGCGGGCTTTATACCCCGCGCTACTACTATCAACTTAGTAGCAGCGCGGGGTTACCCCGCGCTACTACTATGGCCTATCCCGGGGGGCACGATGGGGACCACTTAGTAGTAGCGCGGACTTTATACCTCACGCTACTACTATGAACTTAGTAGTAGCGCGACCTTTATACCCCGCGCTACTACTAATTAGCAGCAGCGCTTGCCAGATAACCGGTGCCACTACTAAGTGATTAACTATAGGGGTTTTCCTAGTAGTGTAATGACCAAGCGCTACGCTTCCCGACAACGACGCCAGAAAATGCTTGGTGGCCTGCAAGTGCACAGGGCTGTTGTAGCACTTTCGTGATAAGTGAAGTGTCGAATCCACATGGAGAAAGGCATCAAAAACCCCGCAACTACGCTGTCACTTAACGCAGTTACGTACGCACCCAAACCGGAGTTTGGAAATAGTCTACTCTATAAGTTGCTAGGGAAAGTGGATAAAAGGGGTGTTTACTACACTAAGAACAAGAATGTAAAAACAGAAACAAAAAGAGACTAAGTTAGTAGAGACGTTGCTTGAGCAGTAAAGTGTTCCCTAGGATTCCGAAGTCATCACTAGAAATATGACCTGCACAGCAAGTGCGGAGCAAACGCTCTCTATCGTATCCTCTATCCATCCTTCATATGCATAAGTGGGTGGTTCCCAGCACAGAACATGTTCTACTCTAACGTAGACTTCATGCCACATACGCCACCAACCGCAGCTTCCCCAAGCAGGTTATCACATACGGTCAATTAAGGGTTTCCCCGTTTACGCAGCGAGATATGGCTTTACCTGTATTCCTCTATCAATTACAAAGACTGGGAATTGAGGATTTTACTGTCACCTCAAATTACCTCAACATGCTAACCCGTACAACGACAGTAGTTCCTCCACAGCCAGTCACGGCGATAATGCAAGCGAGGCCTCCTCTCAACACTCGTGAAGAATACTAACTCGAACATGAACAAAAGCATATTGGATCGCTTGGGAATAATTATTCTAATCATAAAAGAGTTCATCTGTATCCTCGAGAACAAATACAACTACTCAAACATAAAGGAGAGGGTCAAGTTACAAGCCAGCATCGAGCCACTGAAGGGAGAAGGCGTGGTGGTGATTGAGACGGCGGCGCCAGTGATGGTGGTGATGATGATGGTGCCATCGGCGTGGTGGTGATGATGATGGTGCCATCGGCGCGGTGGAGCTCACGGTGGCGGAGCCTCCTCTTCTTCCCCTTGGTCTTGTCCCTTCCTTTATGGTGGTGGATGGAGTAGTAATGGAGATGGAGATTGGATGACGGCGGCTTGTGGGAGATGAGACATACTGACGGTGGCTAGGGTATGGATGTGTATATATAAGATGCCTCCTCGGTCTCCTCCATTGATGAGATGCATCTAAGTGCTCTAGACGATCCTTATCCTCTCCCAAACCCTTCCTTATTGTCCAAGGATCTCGTGGGAACAAACGGAGACGAAATCGGTGAAGAATCCCGTGTGAAAGGGCAACTTTTGGAGCTGTCTGCATTCGGGAAAATTTTGTTTTTGCCACTCTAGATTTTGCCAATTTTCCTTATGCCACTCTAGATTTTGACATTTCACTTTTGGCACTCTTAGCTTTTGACAATTATCACAATTGCCATTTAGTGGCAAAAGAAAAATAATTTTATTTCACTTTTGCCACTCTTAGCTTTTGACAATTATCACAATTGCCACTCTGAAATTTTTATTTTTGCCACGAAATGGCAATTGTGATAATTGTCAAAAACTAAGAGTGGCAAAAGTGAAATGTCAAAATCTAGAGTGGAATAAGGAAAATTGGCAAAATCTAGAGTGGTAAAAACAAAATTTTCCCTTTAAAGTGAGGCATGTAAAGCCTTGTATTGAAAAGAAAAAATTACCCGTTGGAACGATAATCCAGTTTGATTTATCCACGTTAATAACCTATCTAAAGTTCACTTGATTCTAGTAAAAAGACGAGGAAAAATGGAAGAAAATAGCGAACTATGTCCTCCTCCTTTTGGTGCCGAGGGACAGTTGCACCTAACTAATCACCTTACGTACGCAGCGGCTCATCACACAGTCTGCATGATCCGTGAATCACCATGCTCCGTTTCCTCATCCAACGCGAGCTTGGGATGCGACGGAGGAGGCAACTTGGGTTTGCTGCTCGCCTCGTTGCTCTTCCCCCAGAGGACCAAGTAGAGCCCCACGACCACGAGCGCCGACCCGACCACGCTCCCGAGCCGGAGCTGCTCGTGGAGCACCGTCACGTTGATCCCGGCGGCGACCATCTGGATCAGCGGCATGAACGCGGTGGTGAACACGGGCCCGCGACGCTCCACGCACCACGACATGGCCAGGAACCCCAGCCCGGACCCCACCACCCCCACGAACAGCACCGTCACCGCCTTCAGCGCCGTGCCGGGGAGCCACACCTGGAGTGTCATGGCCTCCGTCGCCGCCCCGACCGCGGCCATCTGAGCGGTGCTCAGCAGGAACATCCACGCCGTGCTGGAGTACAGAGCGGGGTACTTGGTGCCGATCTTGGACTGTAGTATGAACCACAGCGACCAGCTCGCCGAGCCGCCCAGCAGCGCCGCCGACCCGATCGCCCACCTCCGCGCCCCGCCCTGGGCACCGGGGGCGGTGGCGTGGTGGTCCGTCGTCGACGCCCCGTCAGGGATGGGCCTTGGTAGAGCGCCATCAAGATCGCTCCGGCCAGCCCCACGGCCGTTCCGGTGAGCTTGGCTGCGCCGGAGCCGGTGGCCACGTCGAGCTTCTCGATCTTGAAGGGCAGCGCCAACAGGAAGGTGAACATGGGGGTCATGTTGATGAAGGCGCTCGCGAACGTCGCCGTCGTGTACTGCAGGCCAAAGAAGAAAAGCCACTGGGTCAGTGACGCTCTGCCATGCCATTGCCATTGCCATACATTAATTAGCATATCCAACTCTTGTTACTCTTGCTTGTATAGTTAAGCTCTTTCAACACTTGTTATAATCAAACAAAATAGATAAATTACCCGACCAAGGCACTCAAGAAGAGGTAGACAAAGATCTCTGTGGTCATCTTAGGTCTAGTCTTCCTAGATATATACATACATGGAAACCACATAGTAGTAGAAATTAGCGAACTCAATATCAGAAATTAGCGAAGAACTCAATATCTTCTTTGAAAATAAAAGCTTTGATTACTCACGCGATGATGCGCCCAATACCTATATTTGTATGAACACTAATTAGGCTGACACCAACCTCTCTTTGAAGTATGCGATGGGGGCGAGGAACAGCGTCGCCGTGAGCTGGCGGAGGACGATGAGGACGGTGGTGTGCATCCCTTCGTTAAAAGCCATCTTTGTCAGCGTGTTCATCACCGCAAATACGGTGACCACCGCCACCATCGTCACCATAGGTTTCCAATCCATTCTCCTCTCTTGATCAACGCAATCAAGTTAACTAGGTCGATATATTGTGAGAGAGGCTTTGCCTTCCTTTTCGGAAAGAAAAAAGCTATATGATGCGTGTGATACTAATTAACTAACTAAACTAGGTCCTTGATTTATAACAAGAGACATGCTAGTGGGAGGGCTATTTATGGCCTCCACTCATGCCCTGCACACAATCTTTGGAGATCCATGTGTACAATATTCTACAATTTAACTAGTTAAATCAGCAGTACATCACTATTTGCTTTAATTTTGTGTGCAATATGTTCGGCCAGGCATGACTGGCATAGTGGCACTATCATCTATGTGTGCATCTAGCTAGCTTTACACGAATTAACTAGCTAAATCAGCAGTACATCACTATTTGCTTTAATTTTGTGTGCAATATGTTCGGCCAGGCATGACTGGCATAGTGGCACTATCATCTATGTGTGCATCTAGCTAGCTTTACACGAATTAACTAGCTAATTTAGTTCCTTAATTGTATCCACTCATATGCCTTGCAAACAATCTATAGGGGTGCATGTCTACAGTATTCTTTATCTTTATTAGTTTAATCAGTACAACAATATTTGCTTTAACTTGTGTGCTCTCAAGAAGGATATACCAATATGTGTTGGGCCATATGCGTATAGGACTCGTATTAGAGCACCTCCAAGAGATAATCTGAAAAGATAGGGCCTAAACCCATTTTAGATGCAGCCCCTATATTTTCGTTCTGTTTCATTTCTCTTCTATCTGTGCGTATGAACTCCATTTTCACATTATAATAATCAAACTATTATGTTTCTTCGATCGCACACAATTCAAAAATATGTCAAATCCATACTTTTGAAATATTCATATTTGAATACATTTCTTGTATGTGCCAATATGTTCAGTCATGCATGACTGGCGTACTAGATCGTCCCATCCAAAAGTAATGGAAGACATTATCACCTACCAAAAGAAATGTAAGGATTTGAACGTCTAGTTAGCTAGCTTTCTACTATTTAACTAGCTAGTTTACTTTGATAACATCGGACATGATTGTGGAAAGGCTTTATGGCCTCCATGCTCTTTGTAATCTGAAAGCGAGGGAAACCTGTCGGCTGCATGCTTTGGTGCACTAGCCATATATTACTGCAAAGTATTAGGTCAGACAAGGAATAAATATATCTCGAGCTTAGAAGCTACGCCAACCACAGTAGGGATTACATTTCACACTTATGCTACATCAATCATCTTACTAGACTGTCATCCATGTCGGTTGAATAAGGCTATGCTACAATTTCCAAGTGGTTACACTTAAAGACCAACGAATCCAGCACCCCCCACACACTACAATGTGGAAAAAATACAGATCCAGTGAGTTGCCATGAGGATAACCTACAACAAGTTGGAAACTCATTTTTTGTTAAAGTAATTTTGTTGAGAGAGTTCCAAATAGCCTAGCATAAACATAAAGTACACACTCCCAACAAAAATGAACCAATCTTGATTTCTATTGGCAGCCTTAGCTTCCAAATAATATTTTGACGAATCCTATAATTAACATTCACCAAGTTGGTATATATTGATTTGAGAGAGAACACCCAAAAATATGGAGATTACACCGATACTCTTCTAGCTCCTAGGTTAGATTCTTGGTCATTAGATGTTGCAGTAGGAGGATCCAGGTAGTCAACTTATCACTAGTCAGGATTGCGAATTTTGTCCAAGGTGGGACTGTGGGAATTAAGATCAATGATGATAATGGTCACTATTTTCGGGCGAGGAAGGTTTTGAGTCAAGGAGATCCATGTCTCCCTTTATCTTTACGTCGTCCTTGATTTGCTCGCCATTCTCATAGGAAGATATAAGGGGGTGGGTAAATCCGTGGTCTTATTCCGCATTAGTTGGTGTCGGGTTTTCCACTGTCAACAAGAAGGCAGTAAACTGTGAACCCCATTGTATGCATGTTTGAGCAATTATCCAACCTGAAGATTAACTTCCATAGAGCAAAATATTCACCTTTGGCCGAGCCAGAATCTCAAGGATCAATACAAGCAGATTTGTTGGTTGCGAGGCAGGGTCGCTTCCTTTCAAGTACATGTGAATATCCATACATTTTAGGAAGGTCGTGATATTCCTGAAAATAATTGACTACTACAGGTCAAAGTGGCGAACATAAATGGAGGTGTAGGTTAACTAGGCGGAAAATTATTTATAGACCGAAGGACTAAGATGACCTCGAATGGAAAATTTGCAGGTTAAAAAGAAATGCATGCTGAGTAAGTGGCTCTTGATGGTGCTACAAAATGAGGATGGTGTGTGTGTGTCTGGCAAGAATTGCTAGAAAATAAATATGTCTAAACACTTAAACACTGTCACGGGCAGTGGCGGGCCTTAACCAAAATTACCCAAGGTCCACTTACTTGTCAAAGCATGGATAACTTTTTTGTGGGTGATAACTAACTAAATATTCGTTCTAACTGTGAGGCAAATATTTGTAGGGCGTGCCTAGTGCCCTCTAGTTAGATAATGAGATAACATAGGTCCGCCCTAGTCACAGGTGGCTATGAAAGGGACTAATCAGTGTCAAAGAGGAGTTGCAACACACGCTCGTGGAAGATATTTGGTTGCTCATGGGAAGATATTTGGTTGGCGGACAAACCACTTAGCTAGTCAACAGTACCCAACACTTGTAACATTGCTCAGCATAAATCATGTCTTTGGTGGGTAAAGCGCTATATATGAACAGTGTCTCTACTGGATATTGGTTTGATGCCTCCACGCACAATCTATGGAGACATGTTGACAATATACTATAACTTAATTATTTAAATCAGTACGAATACAGCACTGTTTGCTTCAAGTTTTGTGCGCCGAAGAATGATGCATGTGTGTGTAGGACCATGCATGCATGTGCATTGTTGCCATTCGTTTTGCAGACCGACCATGCATCCGAAGTAATGGAAGAAGAACCTCGTTATCGTGTCTTCCAAAAGGTATAGAAGAATTTGTAGCATTATGAGAGAGAGAGAGAGAGAGAGAGGAGACTAAGGCTAGATGCTTTGAAAAAGCTAGATATCATGCCGCCCTCAGACATACTTAAATCAGGAGTATGCATGTGTCAAAGTAAAACATTGCGATCTGTATACACTGTTACAAATTTGGTTTATTCATATTTCATAGCAAAAGAAGGTGCAGTGCACTCACTTGGATACAAATTTGGTGAGACTCGCGGTTTATCCCCTATCTTCAGGGATTTCAAAAATCTTGGAAAATAGATGCATGTAGGGAACACTATGAAATGATTACATGCAAAAGCTCATCAGAAAAATATTACTATTTTTTTCCTGGATAAAGGGAGTTGGTAAATTAATTAATCCTTTTTTAATTTTCATAATAAATGCTTATGGTGCTTAACATATATTGTTGCTTCTTATTTTATAGCATTATGTACACCTATGTTTTTTCATTTTTCAGGGCATGTTTGGGGACAAAACCCCATGCACGAAATCTCCACCCAATTCCTCATGGTAGTTTTATTCCTCTGAATTTTAGCGATTTTTGAATAATTCGTAAACATTGAAAAATTTCATGGAATGTGCTCAGGTGCAGTTAATTCACTCAAAAAAAATAGAAGGGGAAATCGGCTATAATTTTTTCTATTAATGTTGTACACGCCAGTTTGCCTATGTCCACGATGTCTTCCTTTTTATAGTACCCAAGAGGTTATGGGAAATAATGGACTACAAATGGTCCAGACTTTTCTGTGAGTGCGGCGAACATAGAAGAAAGTGTAGGTTAACTATGTGGAGTATTATTTATAGAGAGAATATCATATGGAAATCAAGTTTCAAAGAAAACTTCGTGGAAACCACATTTGAATGTTCCCAAAAAATGTTTAAAAAATGGGATATTAAAAAGGTGATGCTCTATTGCCATGCGAAGTTCCAAGTTCATACACATGACCATTTACGAGCTAGGAAAAACAAATTCAGCATTGAATAGTGACATTTACTGTTCAGCACTATTCAATACTGATTTTGTTACTTTCGTACCACGTAAATGGTCATGTGTTTGAAGTTGAGAATTTCACATTCTAATAGAACATCGTACTCCTAACATCTCCTATTTTTTAACGATGTTTTAAACTTAAAAACATTGTTTCCACGTGGTTTTCATCAGTTTTCACTGAAACTTGGTTTCCATATGATATTGTAGACCAAAGGAATGAGATGGCCTCAGAATGAATTATTTGTAAGTGGCACTTTAAGGAAAGTGTATTTTTGGAGCTCGAGCTCCGTGAAACTGCTTTTTTGAAAAATAAGAAAATAATCATATTTTGACGTTTCAAAAAAACTGAAAAGGAATACACATGAACCAAAGTGTATACATCTCTTGGTTCATGTGTACAGAAATGTACTTGGTTCATGTGTACTTTTTTCAGAAATTTTTGAAACTTCAGAGTATGTTTTGAAAAAAAAACCTCCATGGAGCCCGAGCTTTGTTAGGAATTTTCGCTCTTTAAGGTGCTACTAAATGAGAATGGTCTGTGTGGCAAGCATTGCTATAGAACTTCACTCCTAGAAACCGCCGCCCAACTTACAAAAGTTATCTAAAAGAATCTTGAAATGCTTTAACAAAAATTCGGGTGGAAAAGTTGATACAGCTTGCGTATACTGTCTCATAAATGTTTCTCCACAGAATCGAATGCTTAATTTAGCTGTGAATGGAACATTGTGTAATTAGGCCCAGATTTAACACATGGGGCGGCGAGTGATAACCCATCAGCTAGATCCGCCAGACACTAACAAATCCACAAATAAATATATTTTCTTTTTTGTTTGCGGGACCATAAATATATGTTCCTGACCTGACTGGATCTTTTAAATATTGCATCGTGATTTTTGTGCGCCTGCAAAAGAACAAATAGCATCATTCGAGTCAGTAACAGTAATATATATGCTCCAACAAATCGACCAGGCATCGCATCAGTAGTAATATATTTAACCAACATAAAATAGCATATATACGTGTACCACTCGTGTTTATGCAGCTAGGTAGCTAAATCTAACTTCTCCGTTCGCGGCAAGCGAATTAATCCAATCTATTTGTCTCGAAGTCTTACCACATATATTAATCTTCCCTGATTTTTTGCATACCACATGCATATATACGAGCAATATATTAATTTTTAAAATTATTAGTATACATAAAAAATGAGCAAGTATCAACACTTATGCACTTTAAGCACACATAAAGCACTATAAGGTACTAAAAATATGCCAAATAAATAGCATTTGTATGTCTCATCTCATAAGCAAAGATATCATTCCCATGTTGCTATTTAATAATTAAAATATCACTCATAAATGATATTCATATTATTTTATTAAAAGGATATCAAAATTGATTTCAGTAAAAAATTATCCTAACCACTCTCACCCTTACTACAAGGAGGGTTGCAGGAAGGGCTCACGTGAGAGGGGGGGGTTGGGAAATCATAAAAAGAGGGGTTGCCAAGAGCATCGTCATCACCACACACCACCATGAGCCTTCAACAATGCTAGTACCACGGGAGGAGGGCGTCCTCTAAATCGAGCACCCAACTCTTCGAGACCTTTTACGGTACATCAATTAAATTTGGGCCGTTTATTTTTGTGGTTCGATGGCCCAGATGAGGCAATACTACACCAGATTTTCTGTAGTATATTGAGTCGTCAAGGGTATTTTAGGTATGTTAATCAATCCCCCAAGCAATTCGTCTAAAAACTAATGGAGACTATAGATGGAACTTCCGTTACTCGTGAGCGTTCAGTTCAACCTTCCCGCACCGTCGCCATCAGCAGCTATTCCACAGGACCCGCACGCCGGTAGCCTTTGCAGCCGGCCGCCGGCCATCGCCAGCCCGCTGCGGGCCGTCGCCCCTGTCCAACCTGCCTTGCGCCGTTGGCCCCCATGCCCATGCAGTCCGCCGTGCGCCGCCCCCACGTCTTGTCCTAGCCAGCTATTGGTAGCTCCTCGCCAAGCAGCCTCCGTCGGACGGCGCTGCCGGATAGCGCCTTGCGACTACTGGCAACACGTACTGTGAATAATTTAGAGTCCAATTTTACTTGCTAGCCATCTTATATTCATGTGAAAAATGCAACATTAGGAGCAACAAAATTACCATTCAGAGCACTCGTCCTAGCTGATGTGGATGGATCCACCTACATACAGAAATTTCAGACCGCCAATCAATTCATACATGCATGAGCCTTCAGCGACCTGGTGCACAAGGCCTTGGAGATGAGAGCTCTGCAGGTTATATGGTCCACGCATGGGTGTCCACGCAAGGCCATGCGCAAGCGGAGAGGAGGGACAGTCAACTTCGGGATGGTGGAGGTCCTGCCGCCGGCGGCGGCCTGCATGCTGCGATTTTTGGCGGCGCGGGGAGGCGGGCATGCGCCGTCAGGATGACGGAGGTTGAGGATGGAGGCCCTTAGCAGCGTCGCGTGTGATTATTGTAGTTAATTAGACGAACCTTAAATTACCAATATGTCCTTGAGCATAAATCTGACAGATCATTTCTGACCATTGGATCAATCTAATACTACACGTTATGGTTTTTTTTTTTGAACACTGTACAGACGCAAGCGCTCATATACACGCGCATACACTCATCCTTATGAAAGCACACACGCACACCCTACCCCTATGAGCACCTCCGAGAGACTGAGCCGGCATATCATCTTGAAATTTACGAAGTCACCGTAGCCAACTCGTCGTCGACGGGAACGTCTCCTCCCACTGAATGCGCATCGTCGGAAATCCTGAAATAAATCCAGGAATAAATGCGAGCACCAGGATTTAAACCCTGGTGGGCTGGGGATACCACAGTCCCTCTAACCATCCAACCACAGGTTGGTTCGCACTACACGTTATGTTGGGTAGTATGATGTACCGTAAAAAATCTCAACTCTAAACCCTCGCTCACCTCATCGTCGTCGTTGGACACCAGCTCCTCCTTGTCTTCCTTGTCGTCGCCGTTGGACTCCAGCTCCTCCTTCGTTTCGGCCTCTGGAGCAGTAGCCCACAGGAGAGCTGGACCAGATTACACATAGTACGGGACAGATCCCTTTCCACATGAGATCTGACGGCCACGAACGTTCAAATCGCGAAAACAGACGGCCAAAAATGCTAATCGTCGAGAGAGCTCGGTTTGGACTCAGTTTTACTGTCCATAATAATAGGCAGAGTTGCGCGAGTAGGGAGGATACAACCAGATGGTTTGCACTCCTGAGTGTGAACAGTGCAATATACAAATACAATAATTGGCTAATTATTACCGATAATGTTAATTGGCTGACGTTCCTGGGAGGGTGGTCCCGGCGAACGTCCTCACAACCATTGGATCATGATCAAGCAGTGGCAGTTTTGTGGAAAAGAATTTCCTTCCACATCGAAAACGGTCATACTCTTCTGAAGAAAATGTCAATCCCCTTAACTAAAACTGCCAAGAAGATCGCTCTCGAGGCCCGACCCCCGCGGTGCGCTCAGGCGACTCGGGGAAACCTAGTCGCCCGCCGGCCGGCACACCCCCCTCTCCTCCCCTTCCCCTCGCCGTCGTCGGTGGATGCGGCCGGGCTAAGCCCGTCTCATGGATGGCGGCGGCGGGGCGTTTCCCGGCGCGGAGGCGCGCATCCATGGCGGAGGGAGGTCGTGCCCTCGTCCTGCTCGGCTGCCGACGTGCTGTTGCGCCCCGGTGGCCTGGTCCTTGGATCCGGTGGGTGGCTCCTCCGGCCGTCCTCCTTTTGCTGCTTCAGGCGACGACACTTCCTGCTCCCGGTGTTCTATGGCGGCGGCTTCGGCTTCAAGCCCCAGATCCGTCCGGCTGGGTTGGGTTGGGGTGGCAACCCACCCACCCCTGCTCGCAGGCGACGCGCGGCTTGCGTGCAGGTCGCTAGCCGGGAGCGGTGCTCCTCTGGTGGGTGCCCTGCGGTTAAGGGTTGCTAGGTCTGTGAGGTGGCCAGATCTGGCTCGCCTCGCCGAGCAGTCTGTGTTGGTCCGCCATGACACCGTGAGGCCACCGTCTTGCAAGAGCCCAGCTAGGATCCCGCGCCACCGCCCGCGCCCCCTCTCCACCACCACTCCCTGCTGCGCCGCTGTCGAAGGGCTGGCCGGCGAAGCCGCGCCGTGCCCAAGGATGGTGGCGGCGGGGCTGTCCCATTCATCTCCGCGCCAGAGCTCCACCCTCCCCAACCCTCGATCTGGTCGCAAGCACATCCACCGCCGCCACCCCCCTCTCACTTCGCCTCCCTGCAAATCCGCCCCGCCCCCCCTCAGATCCACCCCGTCCGCGTCTTCCTCCTCCGCCACCCCTCCGCCACCCCCATGTTCTGCCGTCGCCGTGCTTCTGCGTGCGCTCGCCAACGTAGGTGGCGTTGTGGCTCCAGCCTTGGAGCCCTCCACCTCCCATTTCCTGCTGGGGGCGCCTCGCCGGTGGTCCTCAATGGTGCCCTCGGCATCAAGGTGCCTGCTGGCGTCGCTCTGCCGGTTGGATTCACCTGGATCTGGGGCCGCCCGTTCTTGCGCTGTCCGGCGCTATTGGCGGCTGCTCTGCGATGCTCTTCGCGTGAAGGATGTGACCGGGGATGGGAGAAATCCATGGCCGGCCGGCTGCTGCTGGCCGAGACAGCGGCGACGCTACACGTCGTTTCCATCTTGATGGCGTTGTCTTCATTCCCCGGTCATCGTGATGGCTTGGGTGTACTCTGGGGCGTTATCTGCTTGGTGATGCCCTTTGACTACGCCGGTGACACATAGGTGCCGTGGCGCCGTCTCGGCCTGGCGTGACCTGTTGACTGCACCCCGTAACATTGGTGGTGTCGCGGCGTTGTGCACACTGGCGGAGCTACATGCATTACTGCAGGTGCCATGGCCCCCCAGCCTGGACAAATTTAGTGAGGAAAATTCATATAGGGAGTTTTATATTAGAAAAAAATAAAGCTTTTGCCCTCATTAGAAACTGTATTTTCTCATTGGGCCCCGCAATCAATCTTGTCTAGCTCCGCCACTGGTTGTGCAGTCTGTACCCCATGACATTGGTGTTGTCGAGGCGTTGTGCAGTATGTACCCCATGACGCAGGTGGTGTCGCGGCGTTGTGCAGTCTGTACCTCATGACATCGGTGGTGTCGCAGCGTTGTGCAGTCCTGGTTGGCCGGCGCCTTTCGATTGCGTCGACGGTACAGTGTCTTGGCTTGGTCTCGGCTGACTGTTGCAGTCGAGTGCTCGGGGGTGCCCCCCGTTCTGTTGTCCCCCCCCCCCCCCCCCCCCCCCCCCCGCCCCCCTCAGTTTTTCACTTTATCTCTCTTCCTGTGCCCCCTTGTTCTTCTGGTTCACATGAACCCTATCTTGTATTAGGCTGCAAAGTCTATAGACAAAAATAAATACAATTCAGGTGGGAAAGAAACTCCCCCCCCCCCCCCCCCCCCCAAAATTTTTTTTTAAAAAAAACTGCCAAGAAAAACGTTCTTTCTTTTTTAAAATAAAAAAAATGTTCCTCAGCTATTGGGGTCCATTATTATTTATACCCAAAAATTTAATTAATGTATCTTATGCAAAGGTTTAATTAATTTATCTTATGCAAAAGTTTAATTAATTACCCAATCGCCTAATTCATGCATGCATGCATGCAAAACTAATCATGGTTTCTTCTCGGTACAGCTTGTGTACGGATAGATGCTGCCAGCTGACACGTACCAACAAATGAACGAAGGAACGAGTGGCTTGCAAACCAAGCAGAGCAAAGCAGGGGCGCTGGATGGTGGCATCCATTCGATCCCGCTTGTCTATCAAAAATTCGATCTATCACTAGATCTGACAGTGTTTATTTGTTTCAGCCTTTGAGGCTGGAATCGAATGGATGGACGGAAACGTTGCACGTACGTGCGCTCGTGTTCTTCGTGTCTCTTTTTGGAATACGCATCCACGGGCAGAGCGAATCAAAGTACGCCGACGGTACTGTTCTGAATGGACTAAGACTAACATAACATCCGACGCACTGCTCTCACGAATATCCGCTTTTATGCCTTTATGCAAGACAATGAGATGGGAGCTGCTAAAGCTGGATTTCGTTCTAATTAACCAGAACCCTCTTGCCTTTCCACGAAGGAGAAAAGCAAGCTACTAATGGTCAACGTAGTAGTATGTTAATGATAAAATGCGTAGTGAAAGTATCTATGCCATGGCAAAAGGGATATATAATATTTTATTGCAGATATCCTGGCAAAAAAAAAAGTGATAATCGGACCTTTCTTAGTCTTTGGGGTTAGGAATACGATGTAGAATCAAATTATAAAACGATGATCTTGAAACAGGCTTTCACTCAACTTTAAATATAAAACCTTAATGGCCCACAAGGTGATGTGGAAATCCCCATACAATCAACTTAAAAGAATAAAAACGACAATACGACGTTAATGACAACAACCACAGTCGTGTAGGAGATATGCCCTAGAGGCAATAATAATAGTTATTTTGTATCTCCAAGTTTGTAATGAATGTTTATGTTCCATGCTATAACTGTAATGATTCTTGTGTCTACAATAATCACGAGGCACGGAGGAAAACTCATGTGCACGTGTGGTATAATAAACGGTAAAATGTATTCCTAGTTATGCCTCTAAGACTAGCTCAAGTATTGCATGATGATTCTATTTTTCTAGTCATGGGCAAGACCATGCCGGCAATTTTGAGGGCACAATGTTAGAAGAACATTTGTCTTGAATCGCCCCGCATTGATGTTATGCTATGAGATACATTCGTCACAAGTAAATGGTTAATAACATAGAGAAAGTTAACGTTTGCATAATTCCTTAGACCATGAGAGCATCGAGTTCCTTCGTACTTGCTTCGTGAACTTTGGGGTTTGTTAAACGTCATCTGTAACAGGGTGGCTATTACGGCTGCTTACGGGTTCACGAAAAAGTATGACAAGTAACTTGCTAGCTCAAAATTGCGATTTGCTCCTCCGACGATGGAGAGATATTCTTAGGGCCCTCTCGATGTTACGGTATCCATCATCGTCTGGTCAGACACAATGTGATTTGATCACAGGGATGTCAAAACACGGAAACGAGAAAAGAGAAAAAAACCGGTAATGAGGTAACTGGCATAGTGGACAAGTTGTTGATCCATGGGGATGCCGACAAGTCTCACCTCGGGTGTTTGTAATATATCACGAAGCAACACGAATAGCACACGGCAACTACAAGTTCACTCGCATATTTATTCGTGTGGGTATAGGGGTCATTATGGATGTCCACGGTTCCGCTATTGATCATTGATCGAAAAGTGCTCCGGTCATGTCTATACTTCACCGTCACACGCTTAAGGGTCATCTATCTACGGAATACTAGACAGGGAGTCTAAGAGAAAGTCACTGGAAAAGTTTCTGAGACGAGGAAAAGTTCCGGAGAGAAAACCGAAAGTGTTTCGGAGCTACCGGAATTGTTTCGGAGAAAACAAAAACGTTTTGGAATTAAACCACCATACCGAAAATGTTTCAGAACATGCCCAGAATAGTTTTAGAGTGTACCGGAAATGTTTCGGAATAGCCCAGAATAGTTTTACATTGCAGTGCCAAAAGGAATTTTAACAGGAAATTGGCAATTCATGATTAAGTTTGTTGCTGTTTGATTATAAGTACGAAGTTGAACTTCTCTTGATAAAGTATTAACCAGGGACTAGTTTGTGAACTGATTGGTGCTAGGGAAAAAGAGGGAGAGAGAGAGAGAGAGTTTGCACATAGATCACATGAACATTTAAACTAAAAAAATGATGGGACACAAACTAGCAAGACGCTAAATCTTTCACGGAGAATCTTGATCAACAGTCCATCCTTTGTGTTCCTCCCTGAAAACTCCAATAATAACAATCTCTACCCGTGGACGATCAGTACACGAACAAAGATAACGATCCGTTCAGATCAGCACGTAGGCGTCGATTTGAGGATCAACCCTCTGTCGCTAGTCTATTTCCTCGATGGAAAAATCAGAAATTATACACAAGATATGGCCACCCTCGACTCGAGCGTTTTCTCTATATTCTCATACTAAAATTAAACTGATCTCAAAAACTGACGTACATGACCGATGCCGCTGCCTATTTTACATGACACCGCTGTAACCTAAACCAAGTCTCACGTGAACTACAAGGAAACTAGGGATAAGAAAATATTTAAGATGGAAAGAATCCTAACAAATCGACCAAAACGTGAACCTATCTATTGTTGTAATGGGCTAATTTATTGTGCAAGCATATGTGGATCAGCACGTCACATGCATGGGCATCGAGCCAACGAGAAGCCAGCTTGGAGGTGTCCGGAAGTGTGGATCCACCTTTGATGGTTCAGGTTCATGTGTACAATGATCTACACAGGTTGTGAACCATGGTCCTCGTTGCACACACGTTGCGAACCGTACATCCGAATAAAGTTTTGTTGTCCAGCAAGTACATCCAAATAAAGTGAAGCAATAAAGTTATGTTATTCGGATGTTGTGGTTCACGACATAACTTGTTGGACAAAATTGGGCTCCATTTATTCACATGAACTAGAATCCAGCTTAATCTCTTTATTCGCATGTACTTGGACTTCAAACGTGTGTGATTTCCTTTCCGTAACAGAAACCGAACTAATCAGCCACCCCTATGCTTTGCTGGTTTAGTCTTGCCCCATGACCTTCTGTTTTGACACGAACTTGGTTTTTGTTCATGTCGTCTAGACGGTACAACATAACTCGACTTCAGCACAGAATTGACTAGCTCAGAATCGCCACATAGCTCACGAATTATTCCGTTTCTACCTCTGTATAGTCGATGTGGCAGTCTAATCTGCTTAAATCGTTCTTCTGGTGAAGCACTATCACCTGAAAACATGTGTGGTCATCCCCGATCCGCATCAAAAAATCTCTACCTAATAACAAACCACCGATCGCTTCTGGTCGTACGTCGTCGACGATTTTCCAAAAAGGCCCCTCTGTTTTATCGAATTCAACCCGCAGTCCTATAGTAATTGGAAAAAAATGTTTCGTTTTTTAAAAAAAGCCCCTGGGCAGCGTCACTCCGGCGCATCTCGCCTGCGCGGCAGCGTCCGCCCCTCCCCCCCCCCCCCCCCCCTTCACCTCCTCCCCTCGCCGCCGACCGTTTGCGTCCTCCGGGCAAAGCCCCCGCACGGATCCGGCGGTGGCGGGGTCTCCGGCATAAAAACGGTTCGACATATTCTTTTGGGCTGCAGATCGAGTTCGAGCGGCGGCCCTCCCGATCCGATCGGGAACAGGACGACGACGGCATGGCTCCGGGAGGCGGGGAACGGCGTGGAAGTGACGGGCGTCGAGGCGAGGCGGATCAGGTCGGGATCCAGCGCGACGGTGCGTAGTGGAGGCCGCCTGCGGCGGCGCTTCATGGCCATGGCGGCTCGGCCTGCTCCTGGGAAGAAGAGACGAGGGAGAGAGAGGAGGTGAGATGGAATGAAGAGAAGGGGGAGTCGGGACGGCGCGGCTACCTGCTGCTGGTCGACAGCAGCTCCGGTCGCCGGACCCAGGTTTGTGTCTGAATTCCTCCTCTTTCCGCTGCACGATGGAAGGTCCTTCACGGCCGGCGTCAACACATGTGGCTGCTTGCATTCTTGCCGCCGTCTGAGCTTACTTCGTGGCGGTGCTTCCTCCGCCGTGCTGCCGGTCCAGCTCCGCATAACTCCTTCCTCCTAGCCATATCCAATGAACTAGATGCAATGAAGTAATCGTCTGAACCTGTGGTAACCTGCTCCTTTTGCCCTTCAAAATGTGAGATTTTCTCTGGTGACTTTGCAGTTCCTGTCAAGCCAAGCAATCTTTAGCAAGAACTGCATCCACTCCTCTCATAGTCTGATCTAATTTCTGTCGATGAAATTCTGCATCCACGTCAATTTTTATGGTAAGAGTGCTCCCTCCTGTTACATACATTTCATTGGGTACAAAACAAATTATTCTCTGGCTAATTGCAGTAGAATTTAATTAGGAGGCAAGTAATTATGGGTGATAACTACTTAGTTTATTTTTGTACTCTTAGAGTCCTGTAGGATTTTGTAATTGGGCTGAGATTGGTTGTCTGAATCTGATTTTGATTCTTAAGAGTCTCTGTCCGTGAACACCATCCGATGTTTGCCCATGGTCCACACCTTGCAAGAATATTTGAGGCATGTATGAAGCTAACTGTGGAATTTCCTGATAGTCGTCTACATGCCCATGTTTCGTTTGCACAAGGTCAGGTCATACTCCTTTAGTACGGGTGTTTTATTACTCTTTTGCTGGGAGGATTGACGATGTAATCTTGGCGATGCTCCTCCCTTCACTTACTTGCCCCAAATCTCTTAACTAATCCTTGGCTATGGATACAAAAAAGAATAGCACGGCTCGTTTCAGGAAGGTGGTGAAAAAAGTGCAGCAACTCCTGAGCTGATCCTTCAAATGGAGTTATCCCAGGATAAGCCTGCCGAATGAAAAAGGTACATAAATTAGTAATCTTCTTTCAACCAGAGGGTTGTGGTCGCGAGAAGGTGCTGGATGTCAAGTTTAGTTTAAGAAATGTCTGCATCCCCGAGCCTGTGGTGCGCATGGTCCATCACCGAGTCTGGTAGTTGCTGATTCCCCATGTATGCATTACTTATCTATGGTATCTATGGTATAAGAAAAACAGCCCAACCACTAAGACTTTAGTTTATTTTCTTTTTCTTCTTACTTGGTCAACATGCGTTTGTAGGCTCACTCTATATGTAATAACCACATGCCATCTGATTCTGACTGAGCAACTCTAAGGCAATGGATCAAGTTGATTAGTGAAATTCAACTTCACTATTCTCAGTATGCATCAGTGTTTAGTCTGCACCAAGGTTTGAACACATTGGTTCAGTTGACGATACTATGTTGGCTATCACTTTTTTCAGACTAATATGTAGCTTATACAATCAGTGAACAAAGGAAAATTGCAGCAAAAGAGTTTAAATAGGCACACAGATGAGCCACTAAGTTGAAATAGAGGATGTAGACCTATGACGGGTCCTGAGCGATGTTTATTAGGTTGTATATTTTTTTTCTCCCATTGCAACACACGGACATGTTTACTACTCGCCAGGCTTCAGATCGAGTGACGGCGGTCCCGATCCGATTGGCACATGATGCAGGAGGACGGCGGCAGGGCTCCGGGAGGCGGGGAACAGCAGGGAGACCACGAAGCGGCGGACGTCGGGGCGAGGCGGATCAGGCTGGGATCCAGCACGGCGGCGCGGAGGCCGGCGGCGGCGACGCTCCATGGCCTTGGCGGCTCGGTCTCCTGGAAAGAAGATACGAGGGAGAGAGAGGAGGTGAGATGGTGAGAAGAGAAGCAGAATAGGGACGGCACGGCTTTCTGCTGCTGGTCTGACGGCGGCTCCGGTCGGCCGATGCAGTTCTGTGTCCCGATTCTCTCCTCACTATCAAAAAAAGTATGTCGCGTCATTGCTAACTGCTAGATATGCCCTTCATAAGTTAAGCTGGTGACCAACAACAATCTCCAGGTCGCGTGAGAGTTCAATGGCATGGGCATCCTCTCCCGTGATTGATTTTGTATGGAAGATTTTGCTGTGGTGTGTGTGGGCAGCACCCATGAGTGTTGGGGTACATGTTCAGTATACATAACAGCTTCTTTGGTGACTTCATCATCTAATGGTCAGATACATAACAGCTTCTTTTCTTTCAGGCACAATAACATATGGGATCTGATCAGTTATGACAGGAAAAAGTGTGAACCTGGAGACATGGATGAGTGAGACAAGTGGAAGGGGTGTGTGTATGGTGCATACATATCAGCGATGATAGTCACAACTTGAGGGTTTTTTCTCACTTGCTCGGTCGCAAGTGCATCATCGCTTAGCTATGGGATTGAGATTGCTACACTTCAGTCACTAAATGAACAAAAAGCTAGGACTGATCATATATACCAAATATATTTATGTGTCAGTCGTGTGATGCCCTTAGTGGTGGCAACAACAACCTATTCTGTTTGTTCCCTGTTTGATACAATACAATGTTAATTCTATCTTTGTGCAATCTGAAATATTCTACGAACAAACTAACGGTTGGAGGCTTACCTTTTATTTTTGTTGAGGGGTAAGAACATTTAATTAAATCGCAATGCATATCCCAGAAGTTTTGACCAATAATGAAAAGCTTCAACAACAACACATGAGATGTGCTGCTTCAAACCAAAGAAGGCCTGCTATTTAGTTGAGCAATATCAGAAGCATGGGAAGTTGCGAGATGCTTGTTCAAGGTTACATCTTCTCTTTTTTATGTTTGGAGAAAATCAAGGTTACATCTTCTGTCTACGGCAAGTGTTTTGTTTGGGCCAGGCCAAAATAGTTAAAGAAAATAATAAACTCTTCCCAACCAAACAACCAACTATCTGTAAAACTTCCCTAAAAAAATGCCCTGAAAAACTATGCTGTAAAAAATCTTAACACAATAAATATAACTTAAAAAGGTTCACAGTTTTATACATACTTCCACACTATTTTTGTTTCAAAAAAACATGTTCGCACTAAAAAAACATAAAAAATTCCAAAAAATGCTTACGTTTTTACTAAGAAATTACCATTTAGAAATGTACACTTAAAGATTCCCAAATAAACATTTACAAATATAAAACAAAAAATATATTTTCAAAAAATCTGTTAAAAATGTTTTTTCAGAAATGTTCAATTTTTCATAAAAACTTTAATTATTCTTAAAAAATGTTCCATTTTATGAAAGCATTAAGTTTTATAAAAAATAAGGAAATTTCCATGTTTATTAAAATTATATATGAATAATGGTGCACAATGACACATGTAGCAAGTTGTGTCCCTTTTTTCGCCCGGTGCAACGCACGGGCATTTGTACTAGTAGTAATCAATTTTTTTAAAAACTGAATTTTTAGTCGAGAAATTATTACAACTATATACGTAGACGAGATTTGGATATGAAATTGGTACTACCGCAATGCCTTGTTGTTATATACTATTTTTTGTTGTTGTTGTCGTTTGAGTTGCAGAACTGTGGGTTTGATCCTTTTGGTAAGGATCATGCGGAGACAAGAAAAGTTAGGAGTTAAGTTACATGCATACCTATCTGTATATAGTTATAGTATAGGCTAATTCTCTTGTGTGTATGTGTAATATGAGGCAAATGATCAATGGAGCAGTCCAATATGGGGAAATTAATTAAAAGTGGGGTACCACAGGGCAAAGGATCAATAGATTAATCTAATATGTGGAAAATGATTAAAGGGGTCCTTCAGCTCCAATTGTGCTTACCTCGTTTCTCTTTCCCCAAAGTATGAAGTAGAGCCCCATGACCACAATTACCGACCCGATCACGCTACCAAGGTGGAGCTGCTCATTGATGATGGCAATATCGATCCCGGCGGTGATGATCTGGATTAGCGGCATGAAGGCTGTGGTGAACAAGGCCCCTCACCGCTTCACGCACCATGACATTGCCAGGAACCCCAGCCCGGAAACCCCGACACCCGCGAAGAGTACGGTGACAGCCTGGAGCAACGTGTTGGGGACCCAGACCTGCATGGTCATCTTCTCGGTTGCGGCACCTACGACAACCATCTGGATGAAGCTAAGGAAGAACATCCACACCGTGCTGGAGTACAGTGCCGGGTACTTTGTCCCAATCTTGGACTGCAGAATGAACCACATTGCCTAGCTTGCTGAGAAGCCCAGCAACGCTACCAAGCCCACCACCCACCTCCGTGCACCACTGTGGGCGGCAGCGGTGGCTAGGTGTTCTGCTGGTGCACCAATCAGGGTTGGGCCTTGGTAGAGTGCTAGCACCATCACTCCGGCCAGCCCCATAGCTGTGCCTGTGAGCTTGGCAACGCCGGAGCGGCTGGCCAAATTAATTTTCTCAAATTTGAAGGCGAGTGCGAGGAGGAATGTGAACATGGGGGTCGTGTTGTTGAAGGCTCTCGCGAACGTGGCCGTCGTGTAGCGCAAGCCCAAGAAGAAAAGCCACTGGATCAGTGAGGCTCTGTCGTTGCCATGCATGTATCAATTAAAAAATAAAATTAAACCTAATTTAATTCTTTAATACTGGTCAACACTTGCTATTTTATAGTATGATGCATGGAAATTAAACTTAAAATAAATTAGAAAGACCTGAAGCAACTCATTAAAGCGATTAATAACCCAAGCAAGGCACTCAAGAAGAGGTAGGCGAAGATCTCGATGGTCAGCTTCAGCCTATTCTTCCTACATTTATACATGGAAACCATATACATAAATTAGCTAAATTGTGACAGAAATTGGGATCATAAATTTTCTTTTTCTGAAAATAAAAAAGTGCTTATTCCAACCTCTCTTTGAAGTATGCGATCGGGGAGAGGAAAAGTGCGGCGACGAGCAGGCGGAGGACGATGAAAACAGTGGTGTGCATCCCCTCGTTGAAAGCCATCTTCGCCAGCGCGTTCAACACCGAATACATGATCACCACTGCGATCATCATTACCATAGGTTTCCAATCCATAGTCGTCTCTTGATCAACACAATCAAGCTTATTCGATGTGAAAAGTAAAGAACGAGAGAGATGAATGAATAAAAGATGATAGAAATAAGGTATTTATACCTCGACGGAAGTATTCATGTCTTTTGGAAGCCAAATAAATACATAGTTGCTTGACATCCAAGGAATTACATAGCTGCCTTGAAAGCCAAGGAAGTACATGATTTCTTGAGAACCAATCAACCTATTTGACAGCTAACTTAATCATAACGAGAAGGGTTGGGCGCGCTATGTTGCGCCGTTGAATTTGTTGAGATTCTCAAATTTCTTTACTCACTTTATTTCAAAATATATGCTGTATTACTTTTTTGAAAAGTCAAACCTCTTTAAGTCTTATCAAATTTGTTGAGAAATATACCAAAATTCATAATATCAAATCGGTGTTATTAGATTCATCAGGAAATGAATTTTCATATTTTTTGTTTAATATTGTGGAAGTCAATATTTTTGGCTCTGAACTTGGTCAAAATTATAGAAATTTGACATTACAAAAAACTAATAATCCTAATATTTTGAAATTGATGGAGTATTTAGTTTGGCCCGTGGGGAAACAATGGAGTGTGTTTTATGTTTATTTATAATGTGGTTATTTAGTGGGCCTTTCGCGGTGTGATTATGTGTTATATGCTAATCAACTCATACTTATGTGGGGATATTTTTTAATCGTTGGTTGTGTGTACTTTATTCGGTTATAATATCACATGGTAGCGCCTTTTTTTGTGGTGATAGGAGTCTGCGAGGGGTTAATATATTTTTATAGGCCGATTGCTGCTGATTGATTTGAAAAATCGTTGGCCCGATCAAACTTGTAAACGAAATCCAAAATTGAATACCTCAATTGAATGAAAGAGATTTAAAATTAGAAAACATAGAGACTTAAAATAAATTAATGGGAGAGCCTCTTGAGAAATTGTTGTCCCGGTCAATATCGGATGACCCAATTCTAAATTGAAGCCTCGATTAATTGTGAAGATTTAAAAATTAGGAGGCATAGTGTATTGTATAAAAAAATAAACGAAAGAGATTGTTAATCCGGTCAAAATTGGATGACCAAATCTCAATTGGAGACCTCAATTGATTGTGAGGCCACCAATCCTAGGGGGTTTAGTGATATAGTATATTTGGAGGTATAGTGTATTGTATAAAAAAATAAACGAAAGAGATTGTTGACCCGGTCAAAATTGGATGACCAAATCTCAACTGGAGACCTCAATTGATGGTGAGGCCTCCAATCCTAGGAGGTTTAGTGATATAGTATAATAGGAGGCATAGTGTATTGTATAAAAAATGAAAGAGATTGTTGAGCCGGTCAAAATTAGATGACCGAATCTTAATTGGAAACCTCAATTGATTGTGAGGCCTCCAACCCTAGGAGGTTTAGTGATATAGTATATTAGGAGGCATAGTGTATTGTATAAAAAAATAAACCAAAGAGATTGTTGACCCGGTCAAAATTGCATGACCAAATCTCAATTGGAGACCTCAATTGATTGTGAGGCCTCCAATCCTAGGAGGTTTAGTGCTATAGTATATTAGGAGGCATAGTGTATTGTATAAAAAAATAAACGAAAGAGATTGTTGACCCGGTCAAAATTGGATGACCAAATCTCAATTGGAGACCTCAATTGATTGTGAGGCCTCCAATCCTAAGAGGTTTAGTGATATACTCCCTCCGTTCCTCTATATAAGGTGTATTTATTTTTTGATAAAATTCCAGAATGTAAGGTGCATTTCTTATGATTCCTCCTAATTCCCTGGTTAGCCCTCCTAAAAAAGGAAAATATCTCTTTTCTGATTGTCTGTATCTCTCCTTATAGTAAAAGAAGGAAACTATCTCTTTATCGATTGCATGTATCTCATACTTTTCTGAACTAATTGATTCACTTTCCACTAACCAACAAATTTGCCAAGGGTAATTTAGTCTTAGCATGTCTATAATTATGTGCCTTGGTCACCGTGCCAAAAATAATACACCTTACATAAAGGAACGGAGGGAGTAGTATATTAGAAGGCATATTGTATTGTATAAAAAAAATAAACGAAAGAGATTGTTGAGCCGGTCAAAATTGGATGACCAAATCTCAATTGGAGACCTCAATTGATTGTGAGGCCTCCAATCCTAGGAGGTTTAGTGATATAGTATATTAGCTTAATTGATAAGAAACTTATTTATTCTTAACAATCCATATTGTATAACGCCTCTTCTTGGGTATACGCATCATCTTGAGAATCCTTCTTTTAATCTGTTGAATCTTTATAAATTAATACTATCAAAGCTACCAACAAAACTATCAGCATGAGTCTCTTAAAACTAGCTCTATCTAATAAGAAGAAACTCCAAAATGAAAAAAAATGTGTGTATGATTTATTGCTTTGTTTCTATATAGTTTATCTGATAAAAAAAACATGTGTGCTTTTAATTTCATTTTATTTACTATTTTGGGGGGGTCGCGGTGGGTGCTGGTGGCATTCTTTTTAATTGTCGTTTCACCTTTTTCCCTTTTTTGATTTTTGTGTTTTTACATCGTTTTTTATGTTAGAGGTTTAATTATTCGATTCTCGACTTGCAGGTGCACCATGGCTGGTAATGATGTACAGCAACATAGGTGATCCCTGTGATGATGTGAAGTACTACTCCTTCCTAGCTTAGGAGACCATTTAAAAGCAGGTAGAAATGGACATAACGGCAGTCTCCCTGCTTTCTTGCCAGTGATCCCGGCATTTCCATAATAGAGGAGAAACTAGTGCAGGCACCTGGGGTTGGAGGCAATCTCTGTTCCTGAAGTGTGTGCCCTGTTCATCGTGTATTCCTTGAATGAAGTTCCATTCTATTTGCAGAATCTTTGATCGTGGTGCAGCAAAGTTGCAAGGAACAACAACAGCTGCATCCTTCATTTTCATTCAGCTTGGGCAGTTGGTCGTGGTGCAGTATCGGGTCTCGACGGTGCGAATTGAAGTCTGACCTTGCTTGTTTACTCAAGTCTTGAGGTCACAATGAGCAGACTAAAGTCTGGGCAGTAGCATGGTTCTTGTTCCATCATACAACATCTCCCCGTTTATTTACCAGCATAGTCAGCTATGAAAATCAAGCTGCAGTTTCACTTGGTCGAGGTCAGCGTCGCCTTAGCCTGGCAATAAACGCCCATCCAAGTCCAGCCCATCTGAACATGTGACGAGAGCTAAAAGGCCAACCATAACGGGAGGTCCTATTAGACGCATTCTGCGTCCAATAGCTCCGGCTTCGCACAGAGGTCCGTACTCGCGGGCTTTTCTGGGCCCGAGCGTTTCTTCCCGCGGGTTTCTATTGTTTCACTGGTTCAACTGGTTCCCGCGCACAGAGGTTCAACTTGTTCGCTGGTTCGCTGGTTGGCTGGTCTACTGTTCGAAAAAATACTTGGATTTTTTTTTCACCTGAACAAATTTGAAAAAGCGAACATTTTTTGAAAATCATGATCAATTTTGAAAAATGGGAACAAATGTAAAAGTTCGAAAATAAAATTGTAAACCTGAACAAATTTGAAAACGCGAACATTTTTTGAAAATCACGAACAAATTTTAAAAAATGGGAACAAATATAAAAGTTAAAAAAAAATTGTAAATTTGAACAAATTTAAAAAGCAAAATTTTTTGAAAATCACGAACAAATTTTAAAAAATGGGAACAAATGTGAAATTGCAAACTTTTTTATAATTTGAACAAATTTGAAAACACGAACATTTATTGAAAATCACGATTTTTTTTTTGAAAAATGGTAACAAATGTGAAATTTCAAAACGTATTTGAAAAATTGAACAAATTTGGAAACGCGAACATTTTTTGGAAATCAAAAACAAATTTTGAAACACTGAACAAATTTTGAAAACACAAACAAAATTTGTACAAATTTTGATAAGAACGAAATGTTTTTTGAAACATGAACAAAAAAATAGAACATTTTTTGATAAAATGCCGAACAAAGTATTGAATATGTTGAACATTTTTTGAAATTGCGATTTTTCTAAAACAACAAGAAAAGAAAGAAACAAACAGAAAAACGAAAATGTTCGGCTTTTTTTGAAATGTTTGTTTTGAAATTTCTGAACATATTTTGAAAAATGAAAGAAAAACGTGAAAAAACTAAAAGAAGAAAGTAAAACGAAAAAAGAAACTAGAAAAAGAAAAAAGGAGAAAGAAAAAACAAAGACAAAAAAAGAAAGAAAACCGAGAAAAGCACTGGAAACAAGGAAAAAACCGGCCTTCGGCCGCACTGTAAATGGCCCGGCCCAAGGCTCGGCGCCCCTGTGCGAAACCCCGACTATTCGCCGCAGAGAGCGGCGAATAGGGTTTTCGAACCATAACGGCCATATAACATCTCCCCTAATGAAAGAACAAAAAAGATTCTCAACAACAACAAAATTGAAATCCTCTGCAACAACACGTTATGACTTGACTTGGGTGTGGAACAACACAAACATTGGTGAATTGCATTGGTATACGAGGTGCGAAAGGAAAAACACCATCCCCAGTCACATAACATTAGTAGAAAACAGGGCTTTGGTCCAGGCCAGAATATTGCATTAGTCCCGGTCGTGTTACGAACCGGGACTAATGGGTGCATCAGTCCCGGTTCATGAGGCCAGGACGCCGGCCGGGCCTCGGTGGGCACCAGTCCCGGTTCGTCTAACCCCTTTAGTCCCGGTTCCAGACACGAACCGGGACTAAAGGTCCTCGCTCCTGGCGTAGCCCCTTTAGTCCCGGTTGGTGGCTGGAACCGGGACTAAAGGGCAGTCTTCTGTCCCGGTTCTAGACACCAACCGGGACTAAAGATATGCCTATATATATGCTTGCCCCTGCCCGCTCACTCCTCTGTTTTTTGGCCGGCCAGCGTGTGGGAGGTGTGTGCTGCTCTGCTCTCACCTCCTATGCACACGAGGTGTTCGATGAAATGCCCTAGCCATGCTTAAGCTTTCTCCTCTCCAAGCTCGACCTCCAAGCTCCATTTTCCCCAAGATTTGTCTAGGTTTGGCGGTCCGTCACGTCCCGTCCCCGTCCTCACCGTCGTCGATCGCCCACGCCGATCTCGCTGCCGGCACCACCGTGGTGAGCCTCTTGTTCTTATCTTCTTTTTAAAAGAAAAAAATTCTTACTTGTATGATTTACATAGATACTTGTATAAATTTCTTACTTTTATTATTGTTTGTTATTATATAGTGCCATGGTTATGGTATCCGCCCACGTCGGCCCTCGTCCGGTCTATGATTCGGATGTGGTATATTATCTTTTATAACTGTTTGTTTCATTTAGTGTTTATGATAATTATGCCCACCAACGTGACATAGGTGTGTTTATCTAGGAGGTATGTGAACCGAAAATTCCAACCGACCCTCTTGTCGAGAGGTTAAATTTAGTTGAAAAATAAAACGCGTATTTGAAAAAAAAATTGAAAAGAATTGAGGAGGAGAAGATGAAATTGGAGTTGCATGTTGCCGATGTCGTCGATGACCACAAGATCAAGATGGATGCAATGCGCTTGAAGATTAGAAAGATAACAAAATATGTCATTGATAATGAGGCTTGGTATCATTATGCTGTTGAATCAATTGTTACCTTAGTTGCGATTATGATCGCATTTGTTGTTGCATTTAAATGTTTTACATAGTTGTATGTTAGTTTCAATTTATGTTTTAATTAGATGCTCTAGAGAGCTGTATGTTGTTCTATGAGAACTATGTATGAACTTTATGTATTTATTTTTTCAGTAATAACATTTGATCACTAGTGTACTTTGGTTTTAATGTGGCGATGAACTTCTATTAATTTGGTCACTTCTCTATTCATGATGTTCTGTAATGGTTTTTGATACACTTAATTATATAATGCACGCAGATGAACTGGCAATGGATGTACGGTGACCGACGCACCTCCGAGTACATTGAGGGCCTTCATAAATTTCTCGAAGTGGCTGAGGCAAACAAGCATAATGGTTTTATGTATTGTCCATGTACTGTCTGTGAGAATACGAAGGATTACTCTAACTCGAAAACCCTTCACTCCCACCTGCTTGAGAAGGATTTCATGCCACACTATAATGTTTGGACCAAGCACGGAGAAGGAGGGGTTATGATGGAAGACAACGAAGAAGAAGAAGATGATGACAGCTATCCTATGTTCCCTGAATACGGTGATACTACAACGGGGGAAGCTGAAGAACAAGAGGCACCAGACAATGTGCCCGATGATGATCTTCGCCGGGTCATTGTTGATGCACAGAGAGAATGCGAAAGTGAAACGGAGAAGTCGAAGTTCGATCGCATGTTAGAGGATCACAAAAAAGGGTTGTACCCAAACTGCGAAGATGACAACACAAAGCTCGGTACCACACTGGAATTGCTGCAATGAAAAGCAGACAATGGTGTATCTGACAAGGGATTTGGTTCGCTACTGAAAATAATGAAGAAGAAGCTTCCAAAGGATAACGAATTGCCCGACAGTACGTACGAAGCAAAGAAGGTTCTCTGCCCTCTAGGATTGGAGGTGCAGAAGATACATGCATGCCCTAATGACTGCATCCTCTACCGCGGTGAGTACGAGGAATTGAACGCATGCCTGGTATGCGGTGCATTGCGGTATAAGATCATTAGAGATGACCCTGGTGATGTTGAGGGCGAGCATCCCAGGAAGAGGGTTCCCGCCAAGGTTATGTGGTATGCTCCTATAATACCACGGCTGAAACGTCTGTTCAGAAACCAAGAGCATGGCAAGTTGTTGCGATGGCACAAAGAAGACCGTAAAGACGGGAAGTTGAGAGCACCCGCTGACGGGTCGCAGTGGAGAAAAATCGAGAGAAAGTGGGGGGACTTTGCAGGTGACGCAAGGAACGCATGGTTTGGTTTAAGTGCAGATGGGATTAATCCTTTTGGGGATGAGAGCAGCAAGCATAGCACATGGCCCGTGACTCTATGTATCTATAACCTTCCTCCTTGGTTGTGCATGAAGTGGAAGTTCATTATGATGCCAGTGCTCATCCAAGGCCCTAAGCAACCCGGCAACGACATTGATGTGTACCTAAGGCCATTAGTTGAAGAGCGTTTACAACTGTGGAATGGAAAAGGTGTACGTGTGTGGGATGAGCATGAACAAGAGGAATTTGACCTACGAGCGTTGTTGTTTGTAACCATCAATGATTGGCCTGCTCTTAGTAACCTTTCAGGACAGACAAACAAGGGATACAACGCATGCACACACTGTTTAGATGATACCCAAATTATATATTTGGACAAATGCAAGAAGAATGTGTACCAGGGACATCGTCGATTTCTTCCGACCAAGCATGCCTTAAGAAAGAAAGGCAAGTATTCCAAAGGTGAGGCAGATCACTAGAAGAAGCCCGTCCTTCGTACTGGTGATGATATACTTGATATGGTCAACGATTTACAAGTAATCTTTGGAAAGGGTCCTGGCAGACAATCTGTTCCGAATGACGCTGAGGGACACGCACCCATGTGGAAGAAGAAGTCTATATTTTGGGACATACCCTATTGGAAAGACCTACAGGTTCACTCTGCAATCGACGTGATGCACGTGACGAAGAATGTTTGCGTGAACGTGCTAGGCTTCTTGGGCGTGTATGGGAAGACAAAAGATACACCGGAGGCACGGGAGGACCAGCAACGTGTGAACGAAAAAGACAGCATGCATCCAAAGCAGTATCAAGGTCCTGCCAGCTACGCTCTAACCAAAGCAGAGAAGGAAATCTTCTTTGAATGCCTACTCAGTATCAAGGTCCCGTCTAGCTTCTCGTCGAATATAAAGGGAATAATAAACATGGCAGGGAAAAAATTCCAGAACCTAAAGTCTCATGACTGCCACGTGATTATGACGCAACTGCTCCCGGTTGCATTGAGGGGCTTCTACCAGAAAATGTTCGATTAGCCATTGTGAAGCTATGTGCATTCCTCAATGCAATTTCTCAGAAGGTAATCGATCCAGAAATCCTACCAAGGTTACAGAATGATTTGGTCCAATGTCTTGTCAGCTTCGAGTTGATGTTCCCACCATCCTTCTTCAATATTATGACGCATGTTCTAGTTCACCTAGTCGACGAGATTGCCATTCTGGGTCCTGTATTTCTACACAATATGTTCCCCTTTGAGAGGTTCATGGGAGTCTTGAAGAAATATGTTCGTAATCGTGCTAGGCCAGAAGGAAGCATCTCCACGGGCCATTAAACAGAGGAGGTCATTGGGTTTTGTGTTGACTTTTTCCAGACCTTAAGCCGATTGGTGTCCCTAAATCGCGGTATGAGGGGAGACTGAGTGGAAAAGGCACGCTAGGAGCGGATTCAATAATATGTAGGGACGGGCATTCCTGGGCGCAAGCACACTACACAGTTCTATAGAATTCTACCTTGGTGGCCCCGTATATCAATGAACACAAGAATATTCTATGCTACAAACACCCGGAGCAGTCTGACGACTGGATTACACGTGAACACATCGGGACTTTTGGCGGTTGGTTGCAAATGCATCTCATGCATAACAACACTGTTGGAGATGACCTGTACTTGTTGGCCAGGACACCATCTTCGACTGTATTGACCTACAAAGGGTACGAGATAAATGGTAATACATTTTACACGATCGCCCAAGATAAAAAGAGCACCAACCAAAACAGTGGTGTCCGCTTTGATGCAGCAATCACCAATAGGGCAAAGGACACATATTATGGTTACATAGAGGAGATATGGGGACTTGGCTATGGACGTGAATTTAAGGTCCCTTTGTTTCGGCGCAAATGGGTCAATCTGTCAGGAGGCGGGATACAGTTAGACCCGCGGTACGGAATGACAACAGTGGATCTCAACAATCTTGGGTACACAGACGAACCATTTGTCCTAGCCAATGATGTGGCACAGGTTTTCTATGTGAAGGACATGTCTACCAAACCGAGAAAAAAAGATAAGGAAGCGAATACATCAAACGATGAGCCAAAGCGCCACATAGTTCTTTCAGGGAAAAGAAACATCGTGGGAGTGGAGGACAAGACAGACATGTCTGAAGATTATGAAAAGTTTCATGAAATTCCTCCCTTCAAAGTGAAGGCTGACCCAAGCATCCTGTTAAACGATGAAGATTATCCATGGTTACGGCGCAGTTAGCAAGGGACACACGCGAAGAAAAAGTGAAGACTTTATCTCCACAACTATTCTGATGATGGCTTTGATCTAGAATACCACTGCAGTTACATGTCATGAAATGAAATCCCTTTTGTAATAGATGAGTTTTCGTCCGAAACCCTGTTACTTCGAAAGAGATTGTCCAGTTTGTACACGAAGTGCATCCAGTTTTCCCCGTAACCCACTCAACTTTTTAGCACATGCTATGTGGGTGAAATTATGATACCATGCCAAGTTTCAACCTTTTCAGAGTTCATTTACAGTGCTTGTCAATATCAGGGTCTTTTAGCTCAAAATAAATCATGAAATGCATGAAAAATAGCAAATGAAGTCAGAAAAGGGTTGAAAATTGATGATGTGGCTTTGAATGGTGCATATTGAATGCAGAAAAAGTCTGGAGTTAAAATATGTTAAAAAATGAAATCCCTTTTGTAATAGATGAGTTTTCGTCCGAAACCCTGTTACTTCGAAAGAGATTGTCCAGTTTGTACACGAAGTGCATCCAGTTTTTCCCGTAACCCTCTCAACTTTTTAGCACACGCTATGTGGGTGAAATTATGATACCATGCCAAGTTTCAACCTTTTCAGAGTTCATTTGCAGTGCTTTTCAAATTCAGGGTCATTTAGCTCAAAGAATGAACTAATAACAAAAAGAATGAACTAAAAAGCTTTTATAAAACTCTAATAGCAAACAGAATGAACTAAAATGATTTTATAAAACTCTAATAGCAAAAAGAATGAACTAAAAAGATTTTATAAAACTCTAATAGCAAAAAGAATCAACTAAAAAGAATCAAAATAATATTAACTAAAATTATCAAAGTATTTATTTGTTAAAAACTTTAGTAGTAAAAAGAATTTTCATAAAGTATATTTTGTTACAAGCTTTAATAGAAAATTAAAAAGCTTTTATAAAACTCTAATAGCAAAAAGAATCAACTAAAAAGAATCAAAATAATATTAACTAAAATTATCAAAGTATTTATTTGTTAAAAACTTTAATAGTAAAAAGCTTTTATAAAACTATAATAGAAAAAGGAATCAACTAAAACATATGCAAAAAATAACATTAAAAATTTAAAAACATAATATATGCAAAAAATAAAAGAAGGCCCGCCTACTAGCCACAACGGCCTGCATACGACTAGAAACCCTAGAAATGGGCCAGGATGCAGGCCCGCAGTGCTAGCAGGCCCAACAGGGCGTGAGATAGGCATGTACTGCCTGCAATAGAGAGGAGCTCGAGAGGGCAGCGGCAATAGCGCTTATAAACCACTCCGAGCCCCTCTCGACTAGCGAGGTGGGACTAAACTTTTGGCTGCGGGAAGCACAACCCTTTAGTCCCGGTTGGTGGCTCCAACTGGGACTAAAGGGCTGTGCTTCCCACCCTTTGGGCTGCTGAAATTTACCTTTAGTCCCGGTTGGTGGCTCCAACCGGGACTAAAGGCCGGCTCCAACCGGGACTAAAGGGGGGCCTTTAGTTCCGGTTGGAGCCACCAACCGGGACTAAAGGGGGGGGGGCTATATAAATGGCACTTAGAGAATTTTCCAATCCATCTGCAGTTTCTTCTCTCCTCTCCCCCGACGACGCCGACGACGACCTCGACGCCGCCAGGCTGCCGGATTTTGCCGTCGACGCCCTATCCGCGCCTTGCCCCTCGCCGACGCCCTCGACGCCCTCGCCGTGCCCTGCCCCTCTGCCCCGACGCGCGCCCTGCCCCGACACCGCCGCTCCCCGACGCCGCTGCGCCCCTGCCCTGACGCCGCCGCTCCACAGATAGTACTCCCTCCACCCCTCTCCTCCCTCCTTCCTCTCTCTTCCACCCCCCTTCGTCCCTGTTCCAGCCGCGGCCATGGATCTCGGGGTTGCTAGAGTTCTTGTGTTCTTGTTGATATATCATAAATGTTACTTGTTTGATGATTTGCTGAGCAGATTATGCTATTAGAGTTTTATAATGGATGGATGGATTGATGTATGTATATATGTATGGATGGATGGATTTATGATTTGCTGACCATGTGTATATGTATATATGTATGGATGGAGCAGATTATGTATCAATCAAACTCTAATAGCCACATGACCATGTATATATACTAGTAAGTAGCGCATGCTTTGCATGCTTAGAATCAGTTCCATCTCAATGTTAAATTTCAGGACATTTCAAAACTTCATTATTGATTATCACAATGTTGCAAACTTATCTAGTTTTCTGCCGGTATGGCATGCAATAAAGGAATTCAATAAGTCGACCATTGAGATATATATGAGTTATTACATTTTGAGAAGAACAATTATCTGACTATAAATTTTATTTATTGAATTTGAAATTTAAAAATGATACATACACGCGTCTGCAGAAGATAAGTCTGGACAGATCAAATTCCATTATTTTTTCGTTCCAGTATATTTCCTCTGAATTGTGATCCATTTCAGAGACAACTAATATGGATCGGAGGGGTATATGAACTGATTTCCTTTATAAAGTTTTCTTATATACAACAAAAGTGTTTTTTTTGCGAGGTTATTTCCACCACCTTCAGTATTTTCCAAAAAAAATTGTTTATCGCCATGTTCCATGGTTGAGACTCTCTCGCTTCTCTTTCTCCATCCAAAACTCTCTAAAGCAGTCGACTGAGTTCTGAACGAATGGGAAATCATCTCATCAAATATGCATATGCCAACCACGCCATTCCCCAAGTCAGTCAGTACCCTGCAATCATGCACTACAGCCAACTCTAAGAACTCTCCCAAAACATCACCTCGCTCCTCGCTAATGCGATTAGCACGCAGGCCGCCGGGCGCTCCTGTCCATGCATATGCTCGGCTCGGCCTGCTACACACACAGATGCACAACAGTAGCAAGCAGGTGAACTTTTCCTAAATTGATAATCTGTAGATGGTTCTGGAAAACAACAGAATCTTCACTGGTACCATAGCTAGTACTGTAGATGCGAATCCCAGCATTTTGAACCATTCGATGGACTATATCAACGGTTCACATTCGTTCCGAGTGTTGAGATTCAAAACTTAAAAACTGATACACTATATAGTAGTATAGATATGTATGGATGGATGGATTGATGTATATAGAAAATGTTCATATGTGGAGTAAAACACTTATATGAAGTGCCTCCATTAGAACTATAGATCAATGGTGATCATCTACTCTGCTCAAGATCGATGGATGGATGGATGGATGTATATACATAGAAAATGTTGATATGATGAAAATAATTTATATATGAAAATCGATCAGAAAAATATGACGAATCCGAATATGCCCTCCGTTCATCTGTCACAAGCTGCTAGCATAGCTAACCTGGAACCGTCCCCCTCCGTTTCATCTGTCCGAAAATGCAGACTTCGGGAAAACATTTTCGGATGTTATCCCCTTTCACCTATATTCTGTAGTGCCGCGTTAGAACACCCCTAACTCTCTCGGGAATTCAACATATCCCCGATAACTTCGACATGAGGGGGGGGGGGGGTCTCCAAGTTTCTATATGGAGGGAATGATTTTTGAAAACAAAGAACTATTTTTTAAATAGAGGAAACTCTGTCAAGTGTTGTATTTTGGTGACAAATATACTTCTTTTTTGCTTTATGTGATAGCTAGTTTGAAGTGTCAATGCTTTATGTGTAGAAACTATGGATCATAGAGACTTAGAAAAAGAAGAGTTATTGGGGGATATAATCCGCGACGGAGGTGATGATAATATCTTGTGGCTCAACGACACCGATGGTGATAGAAGAGAGGATGACGGCTCCGGTGATCCAATGGAGGAGGAAGGAGATCATGACGGCTCCGTTGATGGAATGGAGGAGGAAGGAGATCATGACGGCTCCGGTGATCGAATAGACAAGGGAGCCTTAACTGTTTCAAAGTCCGGCGAGGTATATATATATATTAATTAAGCCTCTGACTAGATGCATTAATTGTTTTGTATGTACATATATTAACGCTTCTTTCTTCTTTTAGCCCTCCTGATCGAGCCAAACTTCGGTAAGGAGATGAGGCCTGAAGAAAAGGTTGGACCCGGATGAAAGGTTCACGATCGAAGAAGTCTCTCCAGAAGGCCAACCGATTGCTCCCAAGCGGATCAAGGACAAATTTATACATCAGTGCGGAGTTATTGTTAGGGACAGCGTCCCGATCAGCATCCAAGAATGGAATAAGAAGAAGGACCCTGAAGTTCCTTATGTCCACGATAGACCGAAAGATGATCTTTGGAACTTGCTGTTGAGAAATTTCAGCCTACCGCCAGAGGAGGATCTGAATAACCCAGTTATACAGCAAAAGGTCAAGGTGTTTGCTCTTAAGAAAATGGCAGAACTATTCAAGAAATGGAAGAAACTATTGAACAAAAAGTTTGTCGAGAAAGACGAGACTCCAGAATTCAAAGGTCAATACTTGAAGATAAAATATCACTGGCCCGCATTTGTGGCCTACAAGAAATCGGAGAAGGCGAAGCAAAGGTCACATATAAATAAGCAAAATGCTGCAAAGAAGCAGTATCACCATGTTACGGGGTCAGGTGGCTACAGCAAAGCCCGGCCTACGTGGGACAAAGCTGAGCAAGACCTGCTTGCTAAAAATGTCCAACCAGTGACATTGCACTGGCCAGATCGGGCAAGGACTTGGTTCTTCGGGGTTGGGGGAACTTTGGACCCAGAATTAGGAAAGTGTGTTTGGACGAAAGCTCAAGTTCAAACACCCGTCACAAGGCTTGAGGAAGCAATCAAGAAAGCGCTGGAAGGGAGGTTTGTTCCCGACAGAGAGAAGGACGAGTTGTCAATGGCCCTCGGGAATCCTGAACACCCTGGACGAACACGAGGCACATCAGGCTCCGTTCCGTGGGTGCATGGGTTTCCCGACAGCACTGGTTATAGAAGCCGACAGAGAAAGAAGAAAGAGGAAGCAAGCGAAATGCAGAAGATCAATGAAAGATTAGCGAAACTAGAGGCACTTGAGAGCCAGCGAGCTATCGGCCCACCATCTCAGCGGCACGAAGATCCTTCATTGGATACTACCCACGATGCTACCCCACCATCTCAGCGGAGAAGCAGCGTGGCTTCCACGGAGCTCGTTCAGCCTAATGGCACGGCTCCTCGCTACCCCGTGGATGGTATCACGGATAATGAACATTGTGTGCTAATGGCGAAATGCCATAACCTGACCTTGAAGGCGGTGGTCGGCTATGTCTTACCTCCTCGACCTGATGCAACTTTCCATTTCACTCCGGTTCCAGCTGGCTTTGCTACTGTCGGGGTGGATGAAATAATGGACGGATTTGAGGGGCTGGAGCTTGAGTACGCTACAGGTGAAGGGGAGATTCTTCTTGAAAATGCCTTAAGGACTACCTGTCTATGGAGAAAGGAACACATCCTGCTTCCATACTGGACGCCGCCTCAGCAGACTCAGCCGGAGGAGGCCCCGGTGCCTGAGTCGTCTCCAGTGCATCAGCCGTCTCCGGTGTGTCAACCGTCTCCGGTGCGTCAGTCGTCTCCGCTGCCTGAGTCATCTCCAGCGCGTCAGCGTCTCCGCCGCCTCAGCGGACTGTGACGGAGGAGGCCCCTCAGCAGAATCTTCCTTCGCCTCAGCTGTCTCCGCCGCGTCAGCAGACTCCGCCTCCTCCGCCGCCTCAGCAACAGCGGAAGAGAGCCATCGGCGCTCCGGCGGCTAGCAGTAGTACGAAAACGAAGAAATTCATAGCAGGCCCAAGCCTCAAGGTTCCTCCCAAGTTACCCTACGAGAGGACTGAGGAGGAACTCAACGAGATCGTGACTGAAGAACTGAGACGCCAGCTTGCACCGAAACGTCCGCGTCCAAAGGAGAAAGTAGATCCGGTGAAAGCGAAGCGAACTCTGGATGCCCTTAGGCGACCACCACCGCCTCCGCCGTAATCAAACTATGACCGATGTATTCAAAAGATATTTGGTCAAGCAAGGCAGTCGGGAAGCTTAGGTAGCAGTGGCGCAAGAAGTGGGAAAACAATTCCCCAGCTCGGCGAACAAGAACTGAAATCGTACCCTCCTCTCAAGGTGGTTACCGATATCGCTAATGATCCAGAGAAAGCGGCCGGTGGTCTTGCTATCACTGCTGGTGATTACTAGCCCAATTCGGTACAGTTCGAAAAGGCCGAGGTAGTACCATCCTTAAGATACGAGCACAGGAAGCCCCTCGTCAGACGTGAGGAGCTCAAGGGTCTACCAACGAGGATGCGACAATTGCATGAATGGTACTTGGAAGCCTGCAAGGACGGGACCGGCAATATCTTCGTGAGAATTAAAGATGAGCACTTCTTCAATGGAGTCCCGGAGTTGTTCGTTGAATTTGATGAATTTTTTTAGTTATACAATCAAACGGACCTCGACAAAACTATCGTCAGTTTCTATTGTCTGTAAGTATTTTTTCTGTAAAGTCTTTAGCTCAGCTCGTTCATTGCATGTATAATTATCCTCACACTATATTATATGCAGATTGAAGATCATCGAATGCAGAAAACGACAAATCTATGACATATGGTTCATTAACCCAAATACCATAAATGAACATACGTTAAAATACAACCCCCGTGAAATAGAGCAAAACTTGCTACGGGCGTTACTTGGACAACAAGACAGAAGGGAAATAATATTTCCTTACAACTTCAAGTGAGTATTACTAGCTTGTACGTGCACATTCTGTTTTGTTTACTCGAGGTTAAGTGTAATTGATGAGTTATGCGTGCGTGCAGTTTCCACTTTATTCTGCTAGCCATTCGGCCTGACGAGGGAGTAGTACTTGTCTTGGACTCGAGACGTAAAGATCCTAAGGACTGGACGAACATGAGTGAAATGCTTCAGAAGTAAGTTAAATCATTATCGCACCATATCGGCAACTTTCGTTCATTTCCTGACATCAAGTAATCATTTTCTTTGCCGTGCAGGGTTTGGAAAAAGTTCACCAACCAGGCTAGGGGTGTATGGAGTAAGGAGCTGCGATTTCACACCCCAAAGTAAGTACTAGCTACTAGCTAGTACCGCACATCGTCTCTCATTGATTCTAGTTTCAATACCATTATCATGCTTGATTATCATTTTGATTGAACTCTATTCTCGTAAAGTGCTTGTGGCAGGCACCCGGCACTAATTTATGTGCATACTACGTTTGCGAGTTCATTCGCCACTCGACCTCTGAGCGGGGCATATCTCCAGAACAATTTAATTTTAATTTTAAGTACGTAAACAATATTCACATTTTAATTTTCTTACCATCAATTGTGTTGAGTTTCATTCATATATATATTGACCCCCTTCTTTAAATTAGATCTGGCGGAAGCGGGACGAACTCCTACCAACTGATCGCATACGAGCAATTCAAGAGGAATTGGCGGGATTCTTTGTTGAGCATGTCATACCTAAAGACGGAGAATGCCATCGGGATATGAATTGCGATCTTGGTAAAGGATCGTAAGAGATGTTATATTGTATATATGCATCAACGTGTACTATATGTAATAGCGTCGAATAAATTTATGAAAACTTTTTTGCATTGTTCGACCAAGCACGGAGAAAGAGAGGTAACTTCTCTCTATATATTGATCATGACGATGTTGTGTAATGGTTCCTTCAATGCTATATGTAGTAGCTAGCGTCGAGTTGAATGAAAAGCATAAAATAAAAATGGTAAACACAAAAAGAAAAGAGGAAACACAATACGAAACCCCTAAACCCTCCAAAAGCCCTAAACCCCTCCTTTCAAAAAAAAACCTAGCGTCTGGCAGGTGCTGACGCGTGGATGCCTTTTAGTCCCGGTCGGTGTTACCAACCGGGACTAAAGGTCCTCCTGCCTGGGCGCCCCACGGCGGCCACGTGGAGCTCCTTTAGTCCCGGTTTGTAAGCCAACCGGGACTAAAAGTGATTGGCATTAGTCCCGATCGTTTTGTCCCAGTTGCAGAACCGGGACTAAAGGCCCTCTGGAACCGGGACTGATGCCCTGATGTCGACCCGCTTAGAGCCGACCAAGACCATCACCAAGATGAGCGATCGTCCCGGGAGATGAGAGACGACAAACGCCGGACCGAGGACTCCAAGACAGTGCCTCCAACTAGGGCACCACCACAAAACGTCGCCACTGTCCGATCCGAAGAAAAAGGTTTCACACGGAGCTAGATGAAAGGAGTGGGAGCACCACGGCGAAGGCTGTAAGGAGGAACACGACATCAGCGGACGTTGTCGCCGTCGACTAGTGCTTGAACTTGGCAAGTGATGCATCCCGGCGCCCCTACCCCTCAGTCGCATCCCCGCTCCACCAACAATTCGCAGCCATTCCGCCCGAGCGGCTACGGCTGCCCGCCCGCATCCGAGTCGCGCAACGCGCTGATGACGTACGTGCCTCCCACCACCAGGGTCGTTGCCCTGCCACTTGACCACCCTGAGAGTCTCCAATGGTCACCACTTTGACCAGATCCATGACCCCAACTGCCTCCAGAAACCACAGACAACCACCCTGCATCGAGAGCGCTGGAACCGCGACCAGAGATATAGGTCGGGGGAAGTTGGAGGGGGAGGCGGAGCAGTGTTACACGGCAACGAACAGCACCCTTGTGCTGGCAACGGGCCACCCGACTACGCATATGTCCCTCGTACCAGCATCCTCCCTCCCCCCACCCCCCGAAACAACCATGTTTCTCTATCGAAAGCCGAAGTCCAGACTAGTGGAGAGCACCGGCAGGTGCCCGTCGCCGAAAAGGAGGAGGCCAAATCAGCTATCACCACAACGAGGGGAGGCCACAAGGGGGAGCCCTCATGCGCCGAGCATGGCCTTCTAGCCAAAAGGGCCCGACTGGACGGGGGCTGCCCACCTTCATCGCTGCCGCTCCTCCCCCTCACCAACGGCGAGAGAGACCCCCAACGACCCGCAGTATCAGAGCCGGATCCGGACGCGTCACCTCGAAGCAGCTGCCGCCGTCACCACCCGCTGGCCTGCACCACCACCATATGCTTCCCATCGCACCGCCTCGACGCCACCGTCACTGGCCCGCTCCGGAGCGCCGCTGCGCCCGACATCTAGCGCCGCATCCCGGCCCGTGAGATCCGGCCCGCGCCGCACTCCCAGACGAAAGGAGACGAACGGGCCCGCAGCCACCTCTAATGCACGGGCTTCACTCGCACGCACCCCGTGGTGGCGGCGAGGAGGAGGGGAGGGAGGGGAGGAAACGGCGCTAGGGTTAGCCTCCCGGACACTCAGAGGAGGGGGGAAAAGTTCTAGAAAGATCGCGAAACACAAATAATTCCACTTGTAGTTTTCAGATTGTAGTTCTGATTCCTACACTAGGAAGTGTTACGGTCCAAGGAGAAATGACATGATCGTCCTAGAGAATCGAGCGAAGCCCAAAATCCCAGAGCCCAGCAGCGGTGTTCCCACCCCACCACCCGGGGCCGGAGTTCCCACCGTCTAAGCCGCATCCTCTAGGATGCATAACCTACCGCGGGGAGGGGGGAGGCATGGAGCACCACAAAGCGCAGGGGACCGTATCATCCAAAAGACAACATTTGAGAACGCAATACTAGTAGCCAATCAAGCAGGATTGCTTAAATTTAGTTAGCATTTCCAGTTTTACTAGATAGACAAACGGTACAATGTTAGGCAGAGTACTACTGACGATGTTCGGACCGAGAGTAGCTTAAAGATACCGAATAAAGTGAACCAAGATCAGCATGCGTTTCAGAATAAGAACACATTAGTTAGCTGAAACACTTTCAGCAGCTGTGAGCTCATGGTTCATATGCTTCTGAACTTCATATGCTTTCTTGGCCTGCTCAGCATATTTTATCAGGAGCTTTTTCTTGGAAGTCCGAACACCATGAGCTTTCACAATTTGTCTAGACAGTTTCAAGCAAGCCTCCTTAACCAGCTCAACTTTATATTTAGCTGCATCATTCACCAACCTTGATACGTCGTCTTCTGAAATTATCTGAAAGAGAGATAATTTGGACGTTAAAAAAGTGACAAATTTCCAAGAAATGAGCAGCTGCAGCTGGCAACACATTCACAAAATAGTACATATAATTTACCTCGCAAGAATTGCCAGCTTCTTCAGGGCACCATATCTTCTTCAGAGCTGTTGCAATTTTCAGTGAGCCCCAACCCTCAGTGTCGATGCCAGACACCACCTTAATTAGAGTAGCTAAATAGTTCAATTCTTCAGACTTCTCTTCCTCAAGAGAATCACACTCGAACAAGGCGTGACACGTTAAGAGAATTGGCTGATCCAGCTGGATACAAAACGGACTGTTTCATCACTAAAGCAAAGATGCAAAGGATAAATTTTCAATAGAAGTTGCGTCAAAAATGAAGGATCCTAAATGGACAACAAACAAGCTCTCATGCAGTGTAAGTGTGTAACACTAAATGACAGGGAGCTATAAAGCAAAAAGGCATGGCAACTAATTAACTCACCATCTCAGGGTTGACATAATCACAATCATAACGACTCAACACTTTTTTCAGTCCTTGACTCATCGGGAGGCGGTCATCTTCTGTCACACCAGATTTTTCTCTAGACAACAACTTTGGCATCAAAATCTGTATACCCCACATTAACTCCATCACAGTTGGACCATACACGCATGATATTTTCTGAAAAAAGACAGAAAAAATGGTGATCAAGTTTGTTAAGCAATATAGGCAAACCAGGAGCTTATACTAACCAGACTTTCTTCAATGATTTTTTTATATTCAGGCTTTCCAACTGCCATTCTCTGCCCGGGGAAGTGGCACTTCCTGATCATCTCAGTAAGACTTTCATTAACACCGGTGTTTTGATTAATGGCACTGGACTTGTCCTCAAAAGTTCGAAAGTGTCTCAGCCAAACAACCTTATAAAGAAAAAAACAAGGATGAGCATGTTCAGGGGCAAGAAGAAACAATTAATCAATTATCATGACATGCCTCTCAGTTCAAGTATCTTGTTCATCAAATGCTAGTGTAGTTCATGTAAAGTTTGCCAATATAATGTGATATACGTTTACGACAGACTACAGTCATGCTCTTCAGTAGTACGAGGACATCAAGTATTAAGCATCCTAGCTAGCAGTTACATTTCAATTTGGTGCATAGCAATACCCCCACAGTAGGTTAAGCATGCTCGCACTAATTGACTAAAAATCTGTTTACGCCCACGGTGGCCACCATTTAGTAAATGTTATTTTTTGGGCGCGCATTCATTCACGAACAGGATGCATATGCTTTAGAAACAGATTTGTGAGAACGTTTGTTCCTACACTCTTATTAAAACGGAAATGACCAGTGTGTCTATCTTCTCCTCAGAGCAAAAAAATTAAAATAAATTGATAAACATGAAAACATGATTGGTGCAAGATAAGTAGTACTAGAATTAATTTGGCACGGAGCAACGTAAGGAAATAGCAACCAGAAGAAGGGAAGCGAAGGAAAGAAGAGGGCACTAACACTCTTTGACCTCCCAATCAGAGTGAAGTTAGTCCATAATTTCTGGAGGAGATAAGGACAAAGCAGAAAATAATTAAGGTGCTGACATCGACGGAAAGGGAAAGCAAGCACATCAATAAGCAAGGAAGGACATATATAGTACTTCCAGGGCATTTGGTTTTTCAATGACCGACGCCCTGAAATTGAAAATTGCGAAGCCAGAGGGCGTCTCGAACAGCAGCAGCATCAGACCGTCATCTGCAACCCAAAAGTAAAAGCAAGGTTAAACAACCAAGATAACCAAGAAAAGAAAGTACAGAATTCAGATATCAAACGTGAAGCCTTCCCGATGGGCTATTATACATCACATGGGCAACTAGGAATACCCACTCGATTGAGTGCCATCATACCCAAAATTTGGCCAGTTTTACATGCCATTTTCGAGTTTGCGCTTTCTCCTTTCCTCCTCCACTCCTGGGCCTAGCAACACCTGATCTACAATCTACGACAAGCCCTCAGACCCTTGCACTGAACTGAATTCGTACAAACGTTGTAGCCAGTGAACTGAACTGTTGCAGCCGATACAATAGAATGTTCCACCCATTGAAGGCACCTGGCAGGGGACGAGAGAAACGACGAATCGCAGTAACCCACCCAAAACACCAGTAAATCACACTGCCAAAGCACCCTCTCCAACCACGGCCCCGAACCTAAGCTAACTCGGCGATGGACCAGAGTGTCCGGATCTGTGGACTCAGACCCAAATTGGGTGTGGGCGGAAAACGCGCCCCCAAATCTCTTCCATAGTGGTTTAGGGCTCACCCATCATCAGGGAAGAACGTATTAGTTCAGCTATAGCCGGCGGAGGAGGAGCATCGAGATCGAAACCGCGTGGCCGCTTCGTCGCCGGAGAACGGGAGAACCGCTGGTCCATCACTGGAGGCGGAGGGAGATACGCCCTAGTTGCCGCTCGACGTTTGCGGGCACGGTACCCACGAAACCTAGTTGTCGTTTGGGCACTTGAGGCGCAAAAAACAAAGATCTACCGTTGGATAAGGAGCACAGATCTTAAGGCAGAGGAGCAAGACACGTCAGCTACAGGTTCTCGTCCTCTAGAACTGCTCATCGTCATGAACCGTTCCCATCTTTTTCTCTTATGAGGGGCTTCCGTTCCCATCTACATACTCCTAGTTTAATGCCCCTGCATAGTGACGGGATAAAAAAACATAGTGATCAAATACTCCCAGTTAAGAAATTTTGTTGACGCGCTTCTTTTCCCCTCACCAATGGTCGTCTCTCCGTAACAATCTTGTCCTTACAACAAGACAAAGTGATATCTAATTCTCCCTGTCACTCCTTCTGCTCCACCTTCATTTTTGATCTTGTACTTCTATAAATATATATTATTTATCGATTCAAAAGAACATTTTGATTTATATTTCTCATTGGCGAGCAACGAAGGATGTACGCAGCAAAAAATGTTTATCCCACTTATTTATGGACCACAACAAAGATAAGACTTGATTAACTCAAATGTCCCTTTGCCCCCCATTTTTTAACTTTTCGTTAAGAAAATTTAACTTTTGTGCATTGTTGGTACAAACCCACCATGTCACATGGTTGCACCCACTCACACGCTACATTTACCATTCTCCCCGTGGCCTCTCAACCAAGTCCATCTCTGACCATGAAAGCAAACTACTGCTATCATAATCTGAATAGATGTTGAAAATGAAGCAGCCATTAAAACCCATAATTTGTGCGAACGATCATACTGCATAAACCTAACATGAGTCTTCTAGTCTAGCCATGTCATTATCTTGGTAGCTGTTACCATGACAAAACTATGAAAATATTTTATGCTACTTTCTGAGATGCACATCATTACGATGACTAAAAGAAGCGGCTCTAAGTACGAAGTGAGCTTGTGCGCAACAATAAAGTGCTCAATCTAATCGAGATGAGCTTAACACATCAACAAAAACATAGTAGAGGTTCACCAAATGATTTACGACTAGACTCGGTTGCAAGTTGCGAAAAAGTACCACTCACTAGTAGAAAACAGGCCATTAGTCCCGGTTGGGAAGGGCCTTTAGTCCCGGTTCCCCAACCAGAACTAATGTATAGGGACTAAAGGGTCCAAGCATTAGTCCCGGTTGGCTACGAACCGGGACTAAACCCTTGCCACGTGGTCGGCAACGCGCGCCAAGGGATGGGGACCTACTAAAGATTTAGGGGCTTTGGGGTTTATGGGTTTAGATTTTATTGTTTATTTTTCTTTTTATTTTGTGTATTCCATTTAATTCTTTTTCATTTCAAACATATTTTACGCTACTACATACTGTACACGTTATGCATATATAATAGAATTTCTCGTAGAACCAATCATTTACATAGAACTTTTCGTATGACCATGCATACACATATGTACAATTTGGTATATACAATTTCTCCTACAATTTGCAAATAATTACATGCAGGCATTATGTGTAATGGTATTCTCCGTCGGGAGATATGACCTGCTCAAGCAAAAATCCCACCATTTCCTCTTGAATTGCTCGTATGCGGTCCTTTGGTAGAAGCTTATCCCGCATCTCGTTCATCTTTAAAGAAAAAGATCAATATGAACATGTTAGTTGTGTGTATATATATTAGATCATGATAAAAAAATGTGAATGGTGTTTACGTATCCAAAGATCTCTTGGAGTTTTGGTCCTTTCGGTCAAAAAGCGAATGTTCTCGCAAACGTAGAATGCACATAAATTAGTCCCAAGTTCCTGCCTCATGCACTTTACGAGAATATAATTCAATCAGATAATAATCAAGCATGATAATGGTATTGAAACTATAATTAAAGAGATGCGCGGACGTAGCTAATACTACTTAAATACCTTGGACCTTCGCCATTTCAGCTCTGGTTTCCATTCACCTCTAACCTCTTTGATGAACTTTTTCCAAACCCTGCCCGGCAAAGAAAATGAATAAAAGAGTTATTAATTACTTGATATCAGGAAGCGAACTAAAGAGGCCGACATAGTGCGTTAATGATTGAAATTACTTGTCGAGCATCGAATATAGGCTTCTGTATTCTTCAGGGTCTTTACTTAGTGAGTCCAGTACTTCAACAGTTCCATGGTCAATTCTAATGATTAGCAGGATCCAATGGAAGCTGCGGACACGATTTGTATAAGCGGGCATGCGTAACTCATCAACTACACTTAACATCGAGTATATATATATATAAGCAAAAAGAGAATTTGTAGTACAAGACAGTAACACTCACTTGAAGTTGTAAGGTAAAAGTATTTCTGGTTCGGCATTTAGGGCCTTCAAAAACCTTAGCAAGGCTTTCTCCGCATCGTCAATTCTAATAGATTTTTGAGTGATTGTTTTTCCTGTTGTTTAATATTAGTATGTTTTATCATTATGTTAAATTTGGGAATTTTAAGGATAATTTAAATAGGTCTTTTAATCAAAACCAGATTCCGTTTAACTCTTTTAGTTTTATACCTTCATTTGTTTTAATCAAAATCACCCAAATGAACTCCAGACTTTTTGTGCATTAAATATGCACCATTGTAAGCCACATCTTCAAATTTAAACCCTTTCTAATTTCATTTGCTATTTTTCATGTATTTAATGATTTTTTTTGAGCTAAATGACCGTGAAATTAAAAAGCACTACAAATGAACTCTGAAAAGGTAGAAACTTGGCATGGTATCATCATTTCACCCACATAGCATATGTGCTAAAAAGTTGAGAGGGCTACGACAAAAACTGGATGCACTTCGTGTACAAAATGGACCATCTCCTTCGGAGTATGAGGGTTTCGGACGAAAATTCATCTGTTACAAAGGCATTTCATTTTTTTTAACTTATTTCAACTCCAGACTTTTTGTGCATTCAATATGCACCATTGTAAGCCACATCTTCAAATTTCAACCCTTTCTAACTTCAGTTGCTATTTTTCATGCATATAATGATTTTTTTTGAGCTAAATGACCCTGAAATTAAAAAGCACTACAAATGAACTCTGAAAAGGTAGAAACTTGGCATGGTATCATAATTTCACCCACATAGCATGTGCTAAAAAGTTGAGAAGGTTACGGCAAAAAGTGGATGCACTTCGTGTACAAACTGGACCATCTCCATCGAAGTATGAGGGTTTCGGACGAAAACTCATCTGTTACAAAGGCATTTCATTTTTTAACTTATTTTAACTCCAGACTTTTTGTGCATTCAATATGCATAATTCTAAGCCACATCCTCAAATTTCAACCATTTCTAACTTCATTTGCTATTTTTCATGCATTTAATGATTTTTTTGAGCTAAACGACCCTGAAATTAAAAAGCACTACAAATGAACTCTGAAAAGGTTGAAACTTGGCATGGTATCATTATTTCACCCACATAGCATGTGCAAAAAAGTTGAGATGGTTACGGCAAAAACTGGATGCACTTCGTGTACAAAATGGACCATCTCCTTCGAAGTACGAGTGTTTCGGACAAAAACTTATCTGTTACAAAGGCATTTCATTTTTTTCAACTTGTTTCAACTCCAGAATTTTTGTGAATTCAATATGCACCATTCTAAGCCACATCTTCAAATTTCAACCCTTTCTAACTTCATTTGCTATTTTTCATGCATTTAATGATTTTTTTGAGCTAAACGACCCTGAAATTAAAAAGCATTACAAATGAACTCTGAAAATGTTGAAACTTGGCATAGTATCATCATTTCACCCACATAGCATGTGCTAAAAAGTTGAGATGGTTACGGCAAAAACTGGATGCACGTTGTGTACAAACTGGACCATGTCCTTCGAAGTATGAGGGTTTCGGACGAAAACTCGTCTGTTACAAAGGCATTTCATTTTTTTAAACTTGTTTCAACTCCAGACTTTTTGTGCATTCAATATGCACCATTCTAAACCACATCTTCAAATTTCAACCCTTTCTAACTTCATTTGCTATTTTTCATGCATTTAATGATTGTTTTTGAGCTAAACGACCCTGAAATTAAAAAACACTACAAATGAACTCTCAAAAGGTTGAAACTTGGACATGGTATCATCATTTCACCCATATAGCATGTGCTAAAAAGTTGTGAGGGATACAGCAAAAATTGGATGCACTTCGTGTACAAACTGGACCATCTCGGCTAGTCACTAGAGAAGAAAAGTGATGACGGTGAAGCCAATCACATCCCAGAGTGGGATCTTGGGGTATAAAACTTTTTCTTCTCATGTGTCCCTTCCTTATTGCGCCGTAACCATCGACAATCTTCATCATTTAACAGGATGCTTGGCTCAGTCTTCACTGTGAAGGGAGGAATTTCACCAAACTTTTCATAATCTGTTGACATGTCTGTCTTGTCCTCCACTCCCACGATGTTTCTTTTCCCTGAAAGAACTATGTGGTGCTTTGGCTCATCATATGATGTATCCACTTTCTTATCTTTTATTTTTCTCGGTTTGGTAGACATGTCCTTCACATAGAAAACCTGCGCCACATCATTGGCTAGGACGAATGGTTCCTCTGTGTACCCAAGATTGTTAAGATCCACTGTTGTCATTCCGTACTGCGGGTCTACCATTACCCCTCCTCCAGTCAGATTGACCCATTTGCACCAGAACAAAGGGACCTTCAAATCACTTCCATAGTCAAGTTACCATATCTCCTCTATGTAACCATAATATGTGTCCTTTTCCCTATTGGTGTTTGCTGCATCGTCAAAGCGGACACCATTGTTTTGGTTGGTGCTCTTTTTATCTTGGGCGATCGTGTAAAATGTATTCCCATTTATCTCGTATCCTTGGAAAGTCAATACAGTCGAAGATGGTCTCTTGGCCAACAAGTACAACTCATCTTAAACAATGTCGTCATTCATGAGATGTGTTTGCAACCAACCGGCGAAAGCCTCAATGTGTGTACATTTAATCCAGGGGTCAGACTGCTCCGGGTTCTTGGAGCGTATAATATCCATGTGTTTCTTGATATACGGGGTCACCAAGGTAGAATTTTGTAGAACTGCGTAGTGTGCTTGCGCCCAAGAATGCCCGTCCCTACATATTATTGATTTTGGTCCAAGCGTGCCTTTTCCACGCAGTGTCCCCTCATGCCGCGATTGAGAAACACCAATCGTCTTAAGGTCAGGAATAAAGTCAACACAAAACTCAATAACCTCCTCTGTTTCATGGCCCTTGGAGATGCTTCCTTCTGGCCTAGCATGGTTACGAACATATTTCTTTAAGACTCCCATGAACCTCTCAAAGGGGAACATATTGTGTAGAAATACAGGAACCAGAATGGCAATCTCTTTGACTAGGTGAACTAGGACGTGCGTCATAATATTGAAGAAGGATGGTGGGAACACCAACTCGAAACTGACAAGACATTGGACCAAATCATTCTGTAAGCTTGGAAGGATTTCCGGATCGATTACCTTCTGAGAAATTGCATTGAGGAATGAACATAGCTTCACAATGGCTAATCGAACATTTTTTGGTAGAAGCCCCCTCAACGCAACCGGAAGCAATTGCGTCATGATCACGTGGCAGTCATGAGACTTTAGGTTCTGTAATTTTTTTCTCTGCCATATTTATTATTCCCTTTATATTCGACAAGAAGCCAGACGGGACCTTCATACTTAGCAGGCATTCAAAAAATATTTCCTTCTCTGCTTTGGTAAGAGCGTAGCTGGCAGGACCTTCATACTTCTTTGGATGCATGCCGTCTTTTGCGTTCATACGTTGCTGGTCCCGCCGTGCCTCCGGTGTATCTTTTGTCTTTCCATACACGCCCAGGAAGCCTAGCGGGTTCACGCAAAGATTCTTCGTGACGTGCATCACGTCGATTGCAGATCGGACCTCTAGGACTTTCCAATATTCTAGCTCCCAAAATATAGATTTCTTCTTCCACATGGGGGCGTGTCCGTCAGCGTTAATCGGAACAAATTGTCCGCCAAGACCCTTTCCAAAGATTACTTGTAAATCCTTGACCATATCAAGTATATCATCACCAGTACGGAGGATAGGCTTCTTTCGGTGATCTGCCTCACCTTTGAAATGCTTGCCTTTCTTTCTTAAGGCATGCTTGGTCGGAAGAAATCGACGATGTCCCAGGTACACATTCTTCTTGCATTTGTCCAAAGATATACTTTGAGTCTCATCTAAACAGTGCGTGCATGCATGGTATCCCTTGTTTGTCTGTCCTGAAAGGTTACCAAGAGCAGGCCAATCATTGATGGTTACAAACAGCAACGCTCGCAGGTCAAATTCCTGCTGTTTGTGCTCATCCCACACACATACACATTTTTTATTCCACAACTGTAAAAGTTCATCAACTAATGGCCTTAGGTACACATCAATGTCGTTGCCGGGTTGCTTAGGGCCTTGGATGAGCACTGGCATCATAATGAACTTCCACTTCATGCACAACCAAGGAGGATGGTTATAGATACATAGAGTCACAGGCCATGTGCTATGCTTGCTGCTCTGCTCCCCAAAAGGATTAATGCCATCTGCACTTAAACAAAACCATAAGTTCCTTCGGTCATCTGCAAAGTCCGTCCACTTTCCCTCGATTTTTCTCCACTGCGACCCATCAGCGGGTACTCTCAACTTCCCGTCTTTCTTACGGTCTTCTTTGTGCCATCGCAACGACTTGGCATGCTCTTTGTTTTGGAACAAAAGTTTCAACCGTGGTATTATAGGAACATACCACATCACCTTGGCAGGAATCCTCCTCCTCGGGCACTCGCCCTCAACATCATCACCAGGGTCATCGCGACTGATCTTATATCGCAATGCACCGCATACCGGGCATGCATTCAAATTCTCGTACTCCTCACTGCGGTAGAGGATGTAGTTATTAGGGCATGCATGTATCTTCTGCGCCTCTAATCCTAGAGGGCAGACAACCTTCTTTGCTTCGTATGTACTGTCAGGCAATTCGTTGTTCTTTGGAAGCTTCTTCTTCATTATTTTTAGCAACTTTTCAAATTCCTTGTCAGATACACCATTCTCTGCCTTCCATTGCAGCAACTCCAGTGTGGTACCGAGCTTTGTGTTGTCATCTTCGCAATTTGGGTACAACCCTTTTTTGTGATCCTCTAACATGCGCTGTAACTTCAACTTCTCCTTTTCACTTTCGGAGTTTCTCTTTGCATCAGCAATGGCCCGACCAAGATCATCAGCGGGCTCATCTGATGCCTCAGCTTCTTCTTCTTCATTCTCTTCCCCTATTGTAGTACCATCATATTCAAGAAACCCAGGATAGTTGTCATCATCCTCTTCTTCTTCATTCTCTTCCATTAGAACCCCTCTTTCTCCGTGCTTGGTCCAACAATTATAGCCGGACATGAAACCGGACGTAAACAGGTGGACGTGAATGTGTTTTGCGCTAGAGTAAGTCTTATCATTCATACACACACCACATGGACAACACATAAAACCATCCCGCTTGTTTGCCTCAGCCGCACGCAAAAAACTATGCACGCCATTAATGAATTGGGGAGAGCGTCGGTCATCGTAAATCCATTGCCGGTTCATCTTCATTACACAACACCGAAAAGACCAAATTAATACAAGTTCATACATAAAGTTCATACACACTTATTCTCATAAAACAACATACAACTATCTAGCTAAAACATTTAAATGCAACAACAAATGCGATCAAAATCGCAACTAAGGTAACAATTGATCCAACAGCATAATGATACCAAGCCTCTTTATTAATGACATATTTTCTAATCTTTCTAATCTTCAAGCGCATTGCATCCATCTTGATCTTGTGATCATCGACGACATCGGCAACGTACAACTCCAATTTCATTTTCTCTTCTTCAACTCTTTTCAATTTTCCTTTCAAATCCTCGTTTTCTTTTTCAACTAAATTTAACTTCTCGACAATAGGGTCGGTTGGAATTTCTGGTTCAACTACCTCCTAGATAAAAATATCTATGTCAACTTGATGGGCATAATTGTCATTAACACGAAATGCAACAAATAGCTATAAAAGAGAATATACCACATCCGAATCGTAAACCGGACGACGGCCGACGGGCACGGATATCAAAACCATGGCACTATATATAACAAACAATCATACAAGTAAGAAAATTATGCAAGTAACTATCTAAATCATACAAATACGATTTTTTTATAAAAAGGATAAGAACAAGAAGAGGCTCACCAAGGTGGTGCCGGCGACGGGACGGTGCGGGCGATCGACGGTGGTTAGGACGGGGACGGGAAGGCACTAAGTAAACCACACCTAGACACATATGCAAACTAAGAAGTTAATTTGAGCTCAAATTGCATATAAATCAAAAAAACTCCCACATAATTACACCCAAACTAAAACCCACAAATCACTATACTTATAAAGCATTGCACGAGCTGATCTAGCAATGAGAGATGAAAGGACAAAGTTGCTAACCTTTGTGAACACTTGGATGGATTGGGGTGCCTCAAATATTGACAAATCTTGGCAAAAATGGAGGGATGGGCTCGAGAAGAGGAAGAGAAAACAGAGAATGGAGAGGATGAGCTCGGGCTGGAAGAACCATCTATATATAGGGATACATTTAGTCCCGGTTGGTTATACGAACCGAGACTAGAGGTCCATCTCTAGTCCCGGTTGGTGTTACAAACCGGGACTAAAGGGTCTCGCGGGGGCCCCAGTCGGACACCAGCCTGCCACCACACATTTACTTCCGGTTGGTAACACCAACCGGGACTAGAGGTTCCATCTCTAGTCCCGGTTCGTGTTAGCAACCAGGACTAAAGTGGCTCCCAGGGGCCCCAGCCTGACACCAGCCTGCCACCACCACTTTAGTCCCGGGTTACCAACCGGGACTAAAGGTTTCTCATGAACCGGGACTAATGCCTAGCCTAATGAACCGGGACTAGTGGTAGTATTAGTCCCGGTCCAGAAGCCAACCGGGACTAATGCTTCGATCCAAAGGCCTGTTTTCTACTAGTGACTCCGGAATCTGGCTAAATGTTTTTTTATACAACACACTCGATGCAAGTTTTATCTAGGCAGCAACACTGTTGAAATTCACAACTTCATAGAGTAGTTCATGCACGGAAATAAACTACTAATGATGTTGCCTAAGATTTGTCACGTAATATTTCTAGGCTAATGATGTAGAACTTCACAATTGTTGGCAGAAGCCATCATTTTCCTAAGTCATCAGTGTGTATTGATCTGGAAGAGACCACCTATTATATGCGACACGACATTCTTGACGACTCCTGGACCATACGGGATGAACAATGAAGACTAACTGGAAGACGGCCCAACCAGGGACATTCTCGGAGAACGAGAGGCCGTTGTCTCTGACACTACCTTGCAATGCAAACGCCAATGAAGTACTTGGACTCGGCTTCTCCTTTTCCTCTTTTGATCTGAAGTATCAAAAAGGTCACGTTACTGGATAGAAGTGACACCATTTACGAAGAAATTAAATAATTGTGGCATCTTCAGCATTTAGTAAAGACGAACGAGGTATAAAAATTGATAAACTTGATCTCCTAAATTGATGCAAAGTTTCACATCTCAGCTAAATTAAAACGTGCAGAGCAGAAGGAAACATACCATAACAAATCTCTTTGTCCTAGAATCATTGTAATGTGCAGGCAAACAACTTTGTTGAGGCTTCAACCCATCCGTTAGAGTTGTGTTGAATATTTTTTTTCGAAACGGAGGCAAAAGATTTGCCTCATCCATTAATTAAGAAGGAGTTTAGAGGTGCTTTTACAACAAACAGATTACAAAAGTCGTTATTCTCCCGACATGATGCGACCCAAATTTTTTGCACCCGCAGTTACCCAAAGTTTTGCTTCGCATTGGATGTTTGACAACAAGATGGACGGAAGAGTGGACTTGTGTCGGAACACCCTTGCATTCCTCTCGCACCAGATGGTCCAACATGTTAGCATCGTGAGGGAGTCAATCGCCTTCCGATTAGGCATGCAGTCGCCTGACATGTCGGACCACCAATCCTTGAGCAAGCGTTTAGATGGCCAAGTGGAGAGGTCGATGTAGTCGAGGTTGAGCCTGTTGGGTAACGTTGCATGGGAAACAAAAATTTTCCTACGCACACGCAAGATCTATCCATGGTGATGAGCATCTACGAGAGGGAGAGTGAATCTACATACCCTTGTAGATCGCTAAGCGGAAGCGTTTAAGAAACGCGGTTGATGTAGTCGAACGTCTCCGCGATCCAAATCGCAAGTCGTCCCTCGATCCGATCACGAACTAGCGCCGAACGGACGGCACCTCCGCGTTCAACACACGTACGGCTTGATGACGCCTTCACCTCCTCGATCCAGCGAGCGATGGTGAAGTAGTGGTTGAGTTCCAGCAGCACGACGGCGTGGTGATGGTGGTGAGGAACAATCTCTGCAGGGCTTCGCCAAGCGCTACGGAGATTATGACGGAGGAACTAGAGGGTTAGGGTTGCCGCACACGGCTTGGGGAAATCTTGATGTGTCCCGTGTGCTAGCCCTGCCCCTCTATTTATATGTTGAGCCTTGGGGTCTAAACTTGGAGTAAAAGCCTCCTCCAGGTCGGTTTTGCCCGCACAAGGTCGGTTTGGCCCGCAGGGAAAGAGTCCAACTCGGATCCCTGCCGAACCGTGCACAGCCGCGCACAAGCGGTAGTACCGCTTCACACAAGCGGTAGTACCGCTTGGGCGGTAGTACCGCTTCATACAAGCGGTAGTACCGCTTCACCAAGCGGTAGTACCGCTTACGCGGCAGCAAAACTACTTTTGCACTTTCCAATACCTCGTGGGCTTTATCCCTTTGGCCCATATAAAGTGTTGCTGCACCCGAACACTTCGGTAAACATCCGGAACCCCTTCCGGTGAACTCCGGAACTCTTCCGGAGATCAAAACACTATTATCACATATATCAATCTTTACCTCCGGACTCTTCCGGAGATCCTCGTCATGTCCGGGATCTTATCCGAGACTCCGAACAACTTTCGGTCACCAACATAATAACTCAATTATACTAATCGTCACCAAACGTTAAGTGTGTAGACCCTGCGGGTTCGAGAACTATGTAGACATGACCGAGACACTTCTACGATCAATAACCAATAGCGGGACCTGGATGCCCATATTGGCTCCTACATATTCTACGAAGATCTTTATCGGTCGAACCTCTATGTCAAGGATTCAGTTAATCCCGTATGTTGTTCCCTTTGTTCTTCGGTATGTTACTTGCCCGAGATTCGATCGTCGGTATCACTATACCTAGTTCAATCTCGTTACCGGCAAGTCTCTTTACTCGTTCCGTAATACAAGATCCTGTGGCTAACTCTTTAGTCACTTTGCTTGCAAGGCTCAATGTGATGTTGTATTACCGAGTGGGCCCTGAGATACCTCTCCGTCACACGGAGTAACAAATCCCAGTCTTGATCCATGCCAACCCAACAGACACCCTCGGAGATACCTGTAGAGCACCTTTATAGTCACCCAGTTACGTTGCGACGTTTGATACACACAAGGTATTCCTCCGGTGTCAGTGAGTTGCATAATCTCATGGTCAAAGGAACAGATACTTGACATGCAGAAAACAATAGCAATAAACTGACACGATCAAATGCTACGTTTACAGTTTGGGTCTTGTCCATCACATCATTCTCCTAATGATGTGATCCCGTTATCAAATGACATCTCATGTCAATGGCTAGGAAACCTTAACCATCTTTGATCAACGAGCTAGTCAACTAGAGGCATACTAGGGACACAGTGTTGTCTATGTACCCACACATGTATTTGAGTTTCCAATCAATACAATTATAGCATGGATAATAAACGATTATCATGAACAAGGAAATATAATAATAACCAATTTATTATTGCCTCTAGGGCATATTTCCAACAGTCTCCCACTTGCACTAGAGTCAATAATCTAGTTCACATCACTATGTGATTTACATTGTAATGAATCGAACACCCATGCAGTTCTGGTGTTGTTCATGTTTAGCCCTTGGAAGAGGTTTAGTCATCGGATCTGCAACATTTAGATCCGTGTGTACTTTGCAAATATTTATGTCGTCCTCCTTGATGTAATCGCGGATGGAATTGAAACGTCGCTTTATGTGTCTGGTCCTCTTGTGAAATCTTGGTTCCTTGGCTAGAGCAATGGCACCAGTATTATCACAAAACAGAGTCATTGGGTTAAGTGCACTAGGCACTACTCCAAGATCTGTCATGAACTCCTTCATCCAGACACCTTCCTTCGCCGCCTCCGAGGCAGCGATGTACTCCGCTTCGCATGTAGAATCTGCTACCACGCTTTGCTTGGAACTGCACCAGCTAACCGCACCCCCATTAAGAATAAATACCTATCCGGTTTGCGACTTAGAGTCATCCGGATCAGTGTCAAAGCTTGCATCGACGTAACCCTTTACGACGAGCTCTTGATCACCTCCATAAACGAGAAACATGTCCTTAGTCCTTTTCAGGTACTTCAGGATATTCTTGACCGCCGTCCAGTGTTCCATTCCTGGATCACTTTGAAACCTTCCGACCATACTTATGGCAAGGCTGACATCGGGTCTTGTGCACAGCATTGCATACATGATAGAGCCTATGGCCGAAGCATAGGGGATGACACTCATCTTTTCTCTATCTTCTGCAGTCACTGGGCATTGAGTCTTACTCAACTTCACACCTTGCAAAACAGGCAAGAACCCCTTCTTGGACTGATCCATTTTGAACTTCTTCAAAATCTTATCAAGGTATGTGCTCTGTGAAAGTCCTATTAAGCGTCTTGATCTATCTCTATAGATCTTGATGCCTAATATGAAAGCAGCTTCTCCTAGGTCCTTCATTGAAAAACTCTTGTTCAAATATTCCTTTACGCTTTCCAACATTTCTATATTGTTTCCAATCAGCAATATGTCATCCACATATAATATTAGAAACGCTATAGAGCTCCCACTCACTTTCTTGTAAATACAAGCTTCTCCGTAAACTTGTATAAACTCGAACGCTTTGATCACCTCATCAAAATGAAGATTCCAACTCCGAGATGCTTGCACCAGTCCATAAATGGATCGCTGGAGTTTGCAAACTTTGTCAGCATTCTTTGGATCGATAAAACCTTCTGGTTGCATCATATACAACTCTTCCTTAAGGAAACCGTTAAGGAACGCTGTTTTGACATCCATCTGCCAAATTTCATAATCGAAAAAGGCAGCTATTCCTAACATGATTCTGACAGACTTAAGCATCGCTACGGGTGAGAAGGTCTCATCGTAGTCAACTACTTGAACTTGTGAAAAACCCTTTGCCACAAGTCGAGCTTTATAGACGGTGACATTACCATCCGCGTCCGTCTTCCTCTTAAAGATCCATTTGTTCTGAATGGATTTACGCCCTTCAGGTAATACTTCCAAAGTCCATACTTTGTTTTCATACATGGATCCCATCTCGGATTTCATGGCCTCTAACCACTTCTCGGAATCCGGGCCCATCATCGCTTCTCCATAGCTCGTAGGTTCATCGTTGTCTAACAACATGACCTCTAAGACAGGGTTGCCGTACCACTCGGGAGCAGTACGCGTCCTTGTCGACCTACGAGGTTCGATAGCAACTTGATCCAAAGCTTCATGATCATCATCATTAACTTCCTCTTCAGCTAATGTAGGCTCCACAGAAACAACTTTCTGCGCTGCGCTACTCTCAGGTTGAAGTAAAGGTTCAACAACCTCATCAAGTTCTATCTTCCGCCCACTCAATTCTTTCGAGAGAAACTCTTTCTCAAGAAATGTTCCGTTTTTAGCGACAAACACTTTGCCTTCGAATCTGAGATAGAAGGTATACCCAACTGTCTCTTTTGGGTATCCTATGAAGACGCATTTCTCCGCTTTGGGTTCCAGCTTTTCAGGTTGAAGCTTTTTGACATAAGCATCACATCCCCAAATTTTAAGAAACGACAGCTTTGGCTTCTTGCCAAACCAAAGTTCATATGGCGTCGTCTCAACGGATTTCGATGGTGCCCTATTTAAAGTGAATGCAGCTGTCTCTAATGCATAACCCCAAAACGATAGTGGCAAATCGGCAAGAGACATCATAGATCGCACCATATCCAATAAAGTTCGATTACGACGTTCGGACACACCATTACGCTGTGGTGTTCCAGGCGGTGTCAGTTGTGAAACAATTCCACATTTTCTTAAGTGACTGCCAAACTCATAACTCAGATATTCTCCTCCTCGATCAGATCGTAGGAATTTAATCTTCTTGTTACGATGATTCTCAACTTCACTCTGAAATTGTTTGAACTTTTCAAATGTTTCAGACTTGTGTTTCATTAAGTAAATATACCCATATCTACTTAAGTCATCAGTGAAGGTGAGAAAGTAACGATAACCACCGCGCGCCTCAATGCTCATCGGACCGCACACATCAGTATGTATGATTTCCAATAAGTCACTTGCCCGTTCCATTGTTCCAGAGAACGGCGTTTTAGTCATCTTGCCCATGAGGCATGGCTCACATGTGTCAAGTGATTCAAAATCAAGTGACTCCAAAAGTCCATCAGCATGGAGCTTCCTCATGCGTTTTACGCCAATATGACCTAAACGGCAGTGCCACAAGAAAGTGGTATTATCATTATCAATTCTACATCTTTTGGCATCAATGTTATGAACATGTGTATCATTACTATCGAGATTCAATAAGAATAAACCCCTCACATTGGGTGCATGACCATAAAAGATATTACTCATATAAATAGAACAACCATTATTCTCTGATTTAAATGAGTAACCGTCTCGCAATAAACAAGATCCAGCTATAATGTTCATGCTTAACGCAGGCACCAAATAACACTTATTTAGGTTCATCACTAATCCCGACGGTAATCGAAGAGCGAGCGTGCCGACGGCGATCACATCAACCTTGGAACCATTTCCCACGCGCATCGTCACTTCGTCCTTTGCCAGCCTCCGTCTATTCCGCAGTTCCTGTTTTGAGTTGCAAATATGAGCAACCGCACCGGTATCAAATACCCAGGCACTACAACGAGAGTTGGTAAGGTACACATCAATAACATGTATATCATATATACCTTGTTTGTTGTTGGCCGCCTTCTTGCCAGCCAAATACTTGGGGCAATTCCGCTTCCAGTGTCCAGTTCCCTTGCAATGAAAACACACAGTTTCTGGTTTGGGTCCAGCCTTGGGTTTCTTCACGAGAGGAGCAACTGCTTTGCCACTCTTCTTGGAGTTACCCTTCTTACCCTTGCCATTTTTCTTGAAACTAGTGGTTTTATTGACCATCAACACTTGATGCTCCTTCTGAATTTCAGACTCAGTGGCTTTCAGCATCGCAAACAGCTCGGCGACTGACTTGTTCATCCCGTGCATGTTATAGTTCAACACGAAGCTCTTGTAGCTAGGTGGCAATGATTGAAGAACTCTGTCAGTGATAGCCTCTGGCGGAAGGGGCATCCCTAACTCAGCCAGACGGGTGGAGTACCCAGACATTCTGAGCACGTGATCACTGATAGACCCGTTCTCCTCCATCTTGCAAGCATAGAACTTATCGGAGATCTCATATCTCTCGATCCGGGCATTCTTCTGAAAGATAAACTTCAACTCCTGGAACATCTCATATGCTCCATGACGTTCAAAACGTCTTTGAAGTCCCGGTTCTAAGCCATACAACATTGCACATTGAACTATTGAGTAATCATCAGAACGAGCCTGCCAGGCGTTCACAACGTCTAGAGACTCAACTGGAGCGGGTGGATCACCAAGCGGTGCATCAAGGACATAAGCCTTCTGGGAAGCCGTAAGGATAATCCTTAGATTACGGGCCCAGTCCACAAAGTTACTTCCATCATCTTTCAACTTAGCTTTCTCTAGGAACGCATTAAAATTCAGGGGTGCTACTGCGCGAGCCATGATCTACAACATAAATATAGCAAAGACAACTTAGACTATTGTTCTAGATAATGAGTTTAGTTAATCATATTATTTAAAAAACTCCCACTCAAATTGACATCCCTCCGATCAGTCGAGTGTAACATGATCCAAATCCACCAACTCAAGTCCGATCATCACGTGAGTTGAGGTGGTTTCAATGGTGAACATCTTCATGTTGATCATATCTACTATATGACTCATGTTCGACCTTTCGGTCTCTTGTGTTCCGAGGCCATGTCTGTACATGCTAGGCTCGTCAAGTTTAACCCGAGTGTTCCGCACGTGCAACATGGCTTACACCCGTTGTATGTGAACGTAGAGTCTATCACACCCGATCATCACGGCGTGTCTCGAAACGACGAACTTTCGCAACGGTGCACACTTGGGGAGAACACAATTTATCTTGAAATTTAAGTGAGGGGTCACCTTATAATGCTACCGTCGTCCTAAGCAAAATAAGATGCATAAAAGGATTAACATCACATGCAAATCATAAGTGACATGATATGGCCATGAACTTGTGCTTTTGATCTCCATCTCCAAAGCACCGGCATGATCTCCATCGTCACCGGCATGACACCATGATCTCCATCATCTTGATCTCCATCAACGTGTCGCCATAAGGTTGTCGCGCCGACTGTTGCTTCCACGACTATTGCTAACGTTTAGCGATAAAGTAAAGCATTACATAGCGCTTAATGATTGACACGCAGGTCATACAATAATTAAAGACAACTCTATGGCTCCTGCCAGTTGCCGTACTCATCGACATGCAAGTCGTGATATTCTATACAACACATGATCATCTCATACATCACATATATCTCATCATGTAATTGGCCATATCATATCACATCATACCCTGCAAAAACAAGTTAGACGTCCTCTAATTGTTGTTGCAAATTTTACGTGGCTGCTACGGGTTTGCAAGAACCGTTCTTACCTACGCAAAACCACAACGTGGTGTAGTGATTGCTTTTTGATCTTCTAAAAGAACCCTCTTCATTGAAATCGATTCAACTAAAGTGAGAGAGACAGACACCCGCTAGCCATCTTTATGCAACGAAGTTACATGTCAGTTGAAGGAACCTGTCTCGCGTAAGTGTACGCGTAATGTCGGTCCGGGCCGCTTCATCTCACAGTACCGCCGAATCAAATATCAACTAGTAACGGCAAGCAATATGTATACACCCACGCCCACAACTCGTTTGTGTTCTACTCGAGATCTCATCTACGCATAGACCTGGCTCATGATGCCACTGTTGGGTAATGTTGCATGGGAAACAAAAATTTTCCTACGCACACGCAAGATCTATCCATGGTGATGAGCATCTACGAGAGGGAGAGTGAATCTACATACCCTTGTAGATCGCTAAGCGGAAGCGTTTAAGAAACGCGGTTGATGTAGTCGAACGTCTCCGCGATCCAAATCGCAAGTCGTCCCTCGATCCGATCACGAACTAGCGCCGAACGGACGGCACCTCCGCGTTCAACACACGTACGGCTTGATGACGCCTTCACCTCCTCGATCTAGCGAGCGATGGTGAAGTAGTGGTTGAGTTCCAGCAGCACGACGGCGTGGTGATGGTGGTGAGGAACAATCTCTGCAGGGCTTCGCCAAGCGCTACGGAGATTATGACGGAGGAACTAGAGGGTTAGGGTTGCCGCACACGGCTTGGGGAAATCTTGATGTGTCCCGTGTGCTAGCCCTGCCCCTCTATTTATATGTTGAGCCTAGGGGTCTAAACTTGGAGTAAAAGCCTCCTCCAGGTCGGTTTTGCCCGCACAAGGTCGGTTTGGCCCGTAGGGAAAGAGTCCAACTCGGATACCTGCCGAACCGTGCACAGCCGCGCACAAGCGGTAGTACCGCTTCACACAAGCGGTAGTACCGCTTGGGCGGTAGTACCGCTTCATACAAGCGGTAGTACCGCTCGGGCGGTAGTACCGCTTCACCAAGCGGTAGTACCGCTTACGCGGCAGCAAAACTACTTTTGCACTTTCCAATACCTCGTGGGCTTTATCCCTTTGGCCCATATAAAGTGTTGCTGCACCCGAACACTTCGGTAAACATCCGGAACCCCTTCCGGTGAACTCCGGAACTCTTCCGGAGATCAAAACACTATTATCACATATATCAATCTTTACCTCCGGACTCTTCCGGAAATCCTCGTCATGTCCGGGATCTTATCCGAGACTCCGAACAACTTTCGGTCACCAACATAATAACTCAATTATACTAATCGTCACCAAACGTTAAGTGTGTAGACCCTGCGGGTTCGAGAACTATGTAGACATGACCGAGACACTTCTACGATCAATAACCAATAGCGGGACCTGGATGCCCATATTGGCTCCTACATATTCTACGAAGATCTTTATCGGTCGAACCTCTATGTCAAGGATTCAGTTAATCCCGTATGCTGTTCCCTTTGTTCTTCGGTATGTTACTTGCCCGAGATTCGATCGTCGGTATCACTATACCTAGTTCAATCTCGTTACCGGCAAGTCTCTTTACTCGTTCCGTAATACAAGATCCTGTGGCTAACTCTTTAGTCACTTTGCTTGCAAGGCTCAATGTGATGTTGTATTACCGAGTGGGCCCTGAGATACCTCTCCGTCACACGGAGTAACAAATCCCAGTCTTGATCCATGCCAACCCAACAGACACCCTCGGAGATACCTGTAGAGCACCTTTATAGTCACCCAGTTACGTTGCGACGTTTGATACACACAAGGTATTCCTCCGGTGTCAGTGAGTTGCATGATCTCATGGTCAAAGGAACAGATACTTGACATGCAGAAAACAATAGCAATAAACTGACACGATCAAATGCTACGTTTACAGTTTGGGTCTTGTCCATCACATCATTCTCCTAATGATGTGATCCCGTTATCAAATGACATCTCATGTCAATGGCTAGGAAACCTTAACCATCTTTGATCAACGAGCTAGTCAACTAGAGGCATACTAGGGACACAGTGTTGTCTATGTACCCACACATGTATTTGAGTTTCCAATCAATACAATTATAGCATGGATAATAAACGATTATCACGAACAAGGAAATATAATAATAACCAATTTATTATTGCCTCTAGGGCATATTTCCAACAGAGCCAACCCTTGATCATACCCCAAAGTCTGGTGAAGAATCGACACTTGTAGAAAATATGGCCAACCATCTCCAGCGTCTGCTTGCAAAGCGGGCAAAGTCCACAGTTAGGCCACCCTCTTTTTTCCAATCTATCTGCCGTCCAAACCCTATTTTGGATAGCCAACCATGCAAAGAATTTCATCTTAGGGGGAGCCCAAGCCTTCCAGACCGCGGCGTGCATGGGCGAGCGGACCGTCCCAATAAGTTGGGCGTTGTACGCGGAGGTGGCGGAGTAAGTCCCGTCAGATGTGTGCTTCCATCTAATACTGTCCTCGGTGTCCTCCACAATAGGTATTACCCTCAGGCGAGCCCATAAGGTGACAATTTGCCGGATGTGTTCCATTGTCCAATCGTCAGGGAGCTTTATTTTAGTGAGCCATTTGTTCTCACGCATGGCCTCCTGAACTTTCCAGTTTTTTCGCGTGGAAGCCTCGAAAATGAGGGGAGCGATGTCGATCGGTTTTTCTCCATTAGCCCAAGGGGAATCCCAGAAGGGCGCACGTGCACCATTGCCAATGGTGATGCGCGAAGATGCATAGAATAGGTTGCGATCCAAGGCGTCACAGGGGTTAGCCATGCCCACCAACATCTTCGAAGGTTCCGCCCACTCAAACCATAGCCATCTAAGCCTCAGCGCCGTAGCAAATTTGGCCAGATCGAGAATTCCCAATCCCCCAAGCTCGGTCGGGCGGCAAACCGAGTTCCAGTTGACCTTGCATTTCACCCCAGTTGTAGTGCTGGTGCCCGCCCAAAGGAAGGCCCTCTCAATCTTGGTAATGTTAAGGAGAGTGCTAGCAGGAGGGTTGAGAGCAATGATGTGGAATATCACTTGAGAGGTGAGCACTGATTTGACCAGCGCGCCTCGCCCAATGGTGGTAATGTTTTGGCCGTCCCACGGAACAAGCCTGGACGCCACCTTGTCCACCAGAAACTGAAAGTCTGCAGCCGTTAGTTGCCGTACTGATAACAGAAGGCCCAAATATTTGATTGGGAAGGTGGCTCAAGCAGCAGGCATAGCAGCAAGGATGGTGTCCAAGTTGACATTCCCGCACCTAATTGGAACGACCGAGCTTTTTTGGAGGTTCGTACATAGGCCCGTCACCTTTCCAAAGCAGTTTAGGATATGGGCGAAGTTGATAATATCCTGCTTCACGGGCGCCATGAAAACAGCCGCGTCATCAGCGTAAAGGGACGTGCGGAAGATGGCCTTTCGCCCCCGCAGCTTGTGTAGCAGACCACGCTGGGTTGCAATCTCAAGAATTTGTTGCAAAGGATCGATTGCTAGGACGAAAAGCAGAGGAGAGATTGGGTCCCCCTGCCGGAACCCGCGGCCGTGCTTAATGATGGGGCCGGGTACCCCGTTGAGTTGGATCCTTGAGGATGACGAGCGGAGGAGGGCGGTGACCCATTCCCGAAACCGCGGTGGGAAGCCCCTCCGCTGAAGAAGGTCACGAATGTATTCCCATCTAACCGAGTCGAAAGCCTTGCGAATATCGAGCTTGAAGAGGAGCGCGGAGGTTTTGCTTTTGTGGAGGCGACGGGCAAGGCCCCGCACATACATGAAGTTGTCATGTATGCATCTCTTTTTGATGAAGGCACTTTGCGCGTTGGAGATGAGGGCATGCATGTGAGGGCCAAGTCGTATGGAGAGGACCTTCGCAATTATTTTTGCAAACGCGTGGATAAGGCTTATCGGCCTATAATCGGAGACCTCCTCCGCCCCCTCCTTTTTGGGAAGGAGCACAATGTTCGCGGAGTTGAGCCATTGTAGGTGCGCAGATTGCAAGTTGCTAAAACAGATGATGGCTTTCATGATATCATATTTGATGATGGGCCAACACTTCTTGAAGAATGTACCTGTGAACCCATCCGGCCCGGGGGCTTTGTCACCAGGCAACTGGTTGATGGCCTCCCCCACTTCCTCTTCAGTGATAGGACTGTCCAAAGCGGATAGGTCGTGGTTGGAAAAAACGAGCTCGTCCCAATTGAAGTCCACAGGGTGTGAGTTCTCCTTGCCCATAATACTGGAAAAGTGCTCATGCATCAACAATTCTTTCTGTTCATGACCAGTGACCCACCCACTGTTATGTTTGACCCTATGTATATGGTTTTTCTTTCTACGCGCGTTGATCCTCCGGTGGAAAAACTTGGTGTTTGCGTCCCCCTCTTTAAGGTTGGAGACTCTCGCGCATTGTTTTCTTCTAGCTCTCTCAAGAACTGACAAGCTGACCACCCTTCTCTTAAGCTTAGACCTGAGCTCATTTTCAGCCACGGACAGGGCCCTGCCCTCTTGGGCAATATCAAGACGAAGAATCACTAGTAGGGCGGCATGCAAGAGAAGTTTAGCCCTCAGAACTAGCTTTCTACTCCATTCAGTGAGCCTAACGCCAGTTTTCTTTAGCTTGTGAAATAGCCGCTGGTAAGGTTCGGAGTGATTACATTCCTCACTCCACGCTTTGCTCACCACCTCAAGGAATCCCGGCATGGATGTCCAAAAGTTTTCAAACTTGAACGAACGAGGCCTCCTCGGTCCACTGTCATCCGCGAGAAGAAGTGGGCAGTGATCTGAGAGCGACGAGGAGAGCGCATGGAGCACATGCGAATTGAAGGTGGTATCCCAATCTGAATTGCAAAAGAAGGAGTCGAGCTTGCAAAGAGTGGGGCTAGCTCTTTCATTGCTCCAAGTGAATCTGCGATTTTGGAGGTGAATCTCATTGAGGTCGCACGCGTGCAGCGTGTTACGGAAGCGAGTGATACGACTGCGGTTGATGCTCCTCTTATTCTTGTCGCGGGCGCGATGAATCTGGTTGAAGTCTCCGAGCACAAGCCACCTTGTCCCGCTCGGTGGCTTTTGAGCTAAGAGCTCTGCGAAGAAGGCGTTTTTCTGAGAGGAGGAAGTGGGACCATAAACAGCCGTGAGCTTGAAGGAGACGCCAGTCATGCGAACGAGAACCAAGGCAGACAGACAATACGCAGAGATAGCAACATCCGAGACCTGCACCACCTCATCATCCCAGAGAAGTAAAATTCCTCCCTTAGTGCCATCAGCAGGACGTACAGCATAGTTCTTTAGACGAGCACCTCCCAGAAAAGCAGCAGTGAATTGATCCATATTAGCTAATTTGGTCTCCTGGAGACATGCCAAATGGCAGGAAGTAGCAGCGATAGTTTCATGAATGGTAGCTCGACGGTCTGGGGAGTTTAACCCCCTTACATTCCAACAAAGAAAATTAACAGGTTGTCCTAACATTTGAACTTAAGTGACCCGCACCAACAACCAAATAGCAGCCGCCTAGGCGCTCGTAGCGGACTCCTCTTCATGGTCCAGAGCTTCGGCACCCCCATGGCCAATGAGGGCCTCCTCGACACTTGCAGCATGGGCATCGTCGATTTTGAACAGCCCCCTGAGAGCAACGATGATGCTGTCAGGCAGCTGGTCCTTGAACTGCTGCTCGAACTGGTCGAGCGCCCTGGCTGTCACGTCTTCACCATCGCGGATGATGCCGATGGAGCAGCATACCAGCCCCTGCGCCTCTTTAGCCATCGACGTGGCGAAGCCCACCTTCTTGCCTTTGATCCGAGCGCTGCTACGCTGGAGGGAGAACCTCCCACCCTGCGAGGAGATGGTCATCCCAGCCATAGTCTTGCGCCTCCTAGTAGGAGCCTGCACCGGTGATGAAACAGGGGACGGGAGCAGCGGAGGCATGCGCACAATGAACAGGTCTTCCATGGCAGGAGGAGCCGCCGGTGTCCTGGCCACAGGCGGTGGCGTCCTTGCTGGAGTGGAGTCGGAGACAAAAGGTGGTGTTGGTGACGCCACAAACCCCGGGGGCCGCGAGAGCTGCGATGAAGGCAGCTCCAGACACGCCGGGGAGCAGAGGCTGGTCACCAGCGGACTGGAGGTCGCGACCCTGATCATCAACGCAGCCTCCGAGGCCGCAGCACGGTCGTCTGCACGCTTGGAGCTCGGCCTTGAAGGGAGCACGGAGGTAGGCGAGCTCGGGGGAGACGCCTGCGGAGTCAGATTGTCGGTGGAGCGGTTTCGTTCCGCACGCGGCGACGGGTGGCGCGTGGCGGCGCGGCCACGCTCAGCAGCCATAGCCGGCGTCACGACATGCGCGTCTTCGGACGCATCCACGCCGACGAGAGGGGCTAGCGGTGCAGCGGCCTCTAGCCCGCGCCTCCCGTCGTATCTCTCCCCACGCCGGTCGTCGCGACGGCGCTGATCATCACGTCGGCCGCCGTCTTCTCTTCTGCTTCCCGTCGTACGAGAGCGGCTCCTGAAGAGTCTGCCTGCCCAGGATTGATCGCGGGCGTCCTGCCTGCCGCGACGGTCATCGTCGTCATCCCTGCGCCCGTTGCGGTCCTCATGGTCGTCGTCGTCGCGGCGGTTGCACCTCCCACGGGCAGCAAGCTAGCTTTGGCTCTCGCGTGGCTGCCGCTCGCCGTCAATGTTGCCCTTGCCCCAGTCAAAGTCCTGCCGCCTCGCGTTTCTTGGAATGTTGCCGGCCGCGTCGGGACTGAAATCTTCAAGGATGTCGAGGTGGATCAGGGCCCGGTCTTGGAGGCCATCGAGCCCCGACGCAGCAGGCGTGGCACTGCCGATGGGCTGCTGGCCAGGCCGGTCGAAGATGGTGGACCACATCACCTTGGGGATGGCTGAGGGGTCAGTTGTCCACGCCCAGAGGCTGACCAGCGAGGCGTCCGTCTTCTGCAAAGTGGCTACATCAAAGTAGTGAATGATGGTGTTCTTACCCAGGATCTTGCCGATTTCCTCTTCCCCCCAGGCCTGCAGAGGGACATTCTCCAGACAGAGATGGACATGGTACCGCATGGACGCCACCGTGGAGTGAGCATTGGCACGCCACTTGGTGGCATGGATGTCCAAGTTGCGGTGCGGGAAGCGCCCTCTAGCCGTCAGCTCGTCACGGTGATGCGGATGCCTGAAAGTGACCAGGAAGTCTTCGGGGAAGAATGGGACGACGTTGAAGAAGCACTTGGCGATGTTGGTCTCGGACTCGATGGCGAGCGCGATCTCCTCCTCGCTGACCTGCGGCCTGTTGCCGCCCAGCCAGATCAAAGCAGCGTTGGAGGAGAGGAGAGCCGCCTGCAGCTCCATAGCCGGGTTGGAGAGGAGGACCACATGCCCCTCCTCCGGACGGGCAGCCGCGTCCCCGGGCCGCGACATAGCGGCGTGGTTGACCGGAAGCGGAGGGGGACCCGGCGGAAGGACAGGGGCCAGCCTGGTGGGCGCAGCAGTTGGAGGCGGGGGAGCAGCAGATGCACGGGGCGGCAAATCGGGGTGGGCAGCGGGGGAGTGGAGTTGTTGACGATGCAGGCGCCTGAGGGAGCATCCACGGGCAAAATGACCCTGCCGGTCGCAGTAACTGCAGTGCACAGGGTCTCTGCACTCCCACGCGAAGTGCCCCGAACCACGGCAGTGGAAGTAGATCAGGTCGCCCCGTCGCTTGAATGCGCGGGATGGAGGCCGCTGGGAGTTGAATGACCCAGGCTGGCGACCGGCAGCCCGACTTGAATGCGGCGAGGTGCGCCACCAGTACGGCGGCTTAACTGTCTGCCAGGGCGCAGCAAGGGGGCGAGGAGGGGGGACGCTCCGCGCGGCGCCGGTCTCAGAGGCACCGGCCAGGCATGAATGCATCCACCCGCAGAAAGCAGATGGCTTGAATGCGCCATCCTCGGCCCGGCGGAAGGCAGGTAGCAGCGGCAGGCCCACCGGCTCCTCAGGAACGCGGCCCCAGGCCCCAGGCGGCGACTCCGGGACGGAGGAGCCAGCGGACACGGCAGCATCGGACGCGGCAGGCCGGACAGCCGAGTCCAGATCTGACACCAACCCAGGCCGCACGAGCAGCAGCGGGGGCGAGTCGAACCCCGGAGGCAGCAGCAGGGAGGCGCCCGAGCTGCCAGAGTCCCATGAGGGCGGCGAGGCAGTCAGGCGGAGCCGGGGAGCAGCGGTAGCGGTGGATGCGGTCGCCGGAGCGGCGGGTCGCATGAGCGTGGGAGCGGGTGCGGTCATACCTTTTTCCTGCAAACGGGAACCTACGACTGGGATTTGTGTCGAATATAGTGTACAAGGTAGGTTATAGTTGGACTTGTAGTTGTATTGTCTTTAGACGGGATATGGAGTCTTGTCCTAATAGGACACTTGTATCCTAGGAATCTCATATCATGCGGCGGTAGACACATGATGTAACCTATGCCAACTTAATAGCACAGGCACATAGGGGGAGCCAGCGGCGTGTGCCGGTGCCCGGGCGGCCGTAGTGCGTTATTCTGACGGTGTCATGTGGAGGAGCGCCCGCAGTCAGGCCCCGGGGATGTATCCATATCGGTGAACCTTGTTAACAAATCTCGGTATCATGCTTCATGTGATAGGTTGGACCTTGGGTGTTCGACGATGGCCTCATATTAATTCTAGCAAGTGGTATCATGAGCTAGGTTAGGAGGCGGACTCATTGATCCGGAGGATGAATCTAAGCACTAGTACAAAACAGGGCCCATTAGTCCCGGTTCACTCACGAACCAGGACCCATGGGGGCATCGGTCCCGGTTCGTGAGGCCAGGGCGCCGGCCGGGCCTCGTGGGGCATTGGTCCCGGTTCGTCTGACACTTTTGGTCCCGGTTCCAGACACGAACCGGGACCAATGCGCCTCGCTCCTGGCCCACAACCATTGGTCCCGGTTTGTGGCTGGAACCGGGACTAAAGGTGACCCCTTTTGTCCCGGTTCCAGCCACGAACCGGGACCAATGCGCCTCGCTCCTGGCCCACAACCATTGGTCCCGGTTTGTGGCTGGAACCGGGACCAATGGTTGGCCTATATATAGCCTCCGCCCGCGAGCAGAGCAATGCATTGCTCTGTTTTTTTGCCCGGCCGTGGGAGAGCTTTTGTGGTGCTCTAGCTCACCTCCTATGCACATGAGGTGTTCGATGAAATGCCCGAGCCACACTTAAGCTTTCTCCTCTCGAAGCTCCTTGTCCAAGCTCCATTTTCCTCAAGATTTGTCTAGGTTTGGCGGTCCGTCCTGTCCCGTCCCCGTCCTCACCGCCGTCGATCGCCCGCGCCCATCTCGGCGCCGGCAACACCGTGGTTAGCCTCTTCTTCTTATCTCCTTTCTAAAAGAAAAAAGTTCTTACTTGTGTGTTTTAATTAGATGCTCTAGAGAGTTATATGTTGTTCAATAATAAGAACTATATAACGCACGCAGATGAACCGGCAATGGATGTACGGTGACCGACGCACCTCCGAGTATATTAAGGGCCTGCATAATTTTCTCGAAGCGGCTGAGGCAAACAAGCAGAATGGTTTTATGCATTGTCCATGTACTGTCTGTGAGAATACGAAGGCTTTCTCCAACTCTAAAACCCTTCACTTCCACCTGCTTGAGAAGGGTTTTATGCCACACTATAATGTTTGGACCAAGCACGGAGAAAGAGGGGTTATGATGGAAGACAACGAAGAAGAAGAGGATGATGACAACTACCCGCCCCCTGAATACGGTGATGCTGCAATGGGGGAAGCTGAAGATCAAGAGGAACCAGACGATGTGCCCGATGATGATCTTCGCCGGGTCATTGTTGATGCACAGAGAGAATGCGAAAGTGAAAGGGAGAAGTTGAAGTTCGATCGCATGTCAGAGGATCACAAAAAAGGGTTGTACCCAAATTGCGAAGATGACAACAGAAAGCTCGGTACCACACTGGAATTGCTGCAATGGAAGGCAGACAATGGTGTATCTGACAAGGGATTTAGTTCGCTGCTGAAAATAATGAAGAAGAAGCTTCCAAAGGATAACGAATTGCCCGGCAGTACGTACGAAGCAAAGAAGGTTCTATGCCCTCTAGGATTGGAGGTGCAGAAGATACATGCATGCCCTAATGACTGCATCATCTACCGCGGTGAGTACGAGGATTTGAACGCATGCCCGGTATGCGGTGCATTGCGGTATAAGATCAGACGAGATGACCCTGGTGATGTTGAGGGCGAGCGCCCCAGGAAGAGGGTTCCTGCCAAGGTGATGTGGTATGCTCCTATAATACCACGGCTGAAATGTCTGTTCAGAAACAAAGAGCATGCCAAGTTGATGCGATGGCACAAAGAAGACCGTAAGAAAGACGGGAAGTTGAGAGCACCCGCTGACGGGTCGCAGTGGAGAAAAATCGAGAGAAGGTGGGGGGACTTTGCAGGTGACGCAAGGAACGTATGGTTTGGTTTAAGTGCAGATGGCATTAATCCTTTTGGGGAGCAGAGCAACAATCATAGCACCTGGCCCGTGACTCTATGTATCTATAACCTTCCTCCTTGGTTGTGCATGAAGCGGAAGTTCATTATGATGCTAGTGCTCATCCAAGGCCCTAAGCAACCCGGCAATGACATTGATGTGTACCTAAGGCCATTAGTTGAAGAACTTTTACAGCTGTGGAATGGAGAAGGTGTACGTGTGTGGGATGAGCACAAACAGGAGGAATTTGACCTACATGCGTTGCTGTTTGTAACCATCAACGATTGGCCTGCGCTCAGTAACCTTTCAGGACAGACAAACAAGGGATACCACGCATGCACACACTGTTTAGATGACACCGACAGTATATATTTGGACAAATGCAGGAAGAATGTGTACCTGGGGCATCGTCGATTTCTTCCGACCAACCATCAATGTCGAAAGAAAGGAAAGCATTTCAAAGGTGAGGCAGATCACCGGAAGAAGCCCGCCCTCCGTACTGGTGATCACATACTTGATATGGTCAATGATTTACAAGTAATCTTTGGAAAGGGTCCTGGCGGACTATCTGTTCCGACTGACGATGAGGGACGCGCACCCATGTGGAAGAAGAAATCTATATTTTGGGACCTACCCTATTGGAAAGACCTAGAGGTCCGCTCTGCAATCGACGTGATGCACGTGACGAAGAATCTTTGCGTGAACCTGCTAGGCTTCTTGGGAGTGTATGGGAAGACAAAAGATACACCGAAGGCACGGGAGGAACAACAACGTGTGCATGAAAAAGACGGCATGCATCCAAAGCAGTATGAAGGTCCTGCCAGCTACGCTCTTACCAAAGAAGAGAAGGAAATCTTCTTTGAATGCCTGCTCAGTATGAAGGTCCCGTCTGGCTTCTCGTCGAATATAAAGGGAATAATAAATATGGCAGAGAAAAAGTTCCAGAACCTAAAGTCTCATGACTGCCACGTGATTATGACGCAACTGCTTCCAGTTGCATTGAGGGGGCTTCTACCGGAAAACGTTCGATTAGCCATTGTGAAGCTATGTGCATTCCTCAATGCAATCTCTCAGAAGGTGATCGATCCAGAAATCCTGTCAAGGTTAAGGAGTGATTTGGTGCAATGTCTTGTTAGTTTCGAGCTGGTGTTCCCACCATCTTTCTTCAATATCATGACGCACGTCCTAGTTCATCTAGTCGACGAGATTGTCGTTCTGGGTCCTGTATTTCTACACAATATGTTCCCCTTTGAGAGGTTCATGGGAGTCTTAAAGAAATATGTTCGTAACCGCGCTAGGCCAGAAGCAAGCATCTCCATGGGCCATCAAACAGAGGATGTCATTGGGTTTTGTGTTGACTTCATTCCTGACCTTAAGAAGATTGGTCTCCCTCAATCGCGGTATGAGGGGAGACTGACTGGAAAAGGCACGCTAGGAGCGGACTCAATAATATGTAGGGACGGGCATTCTTGGTCTCAAGCACACTACACAGTTCTACAGAATTCTACCTTGGTGACCCCGTATGTCGATGAACACAAGAATATTCTGCGCTCCAAACACCCAGAGCAGTGTGACGACTGGATTACATATGAACACATCAGGACTTTCGGCAGTTGGTTGCAAACACGTCTCATGGGTGACAACACTGTTTCTGATGAGCTATACTCGTTGGCCAGGGGACCATCTTCGACTGTATTGACTTACAAAGGGTACGAGATAAATGGGAATACATTTTACACGATCGCCCAAGATCAAAAGAGCACCAACCAAAACAGCGGTGTCCGCTTTGATGCAGCAACCAAGAGGGGAAAGGACACATATTATGGTTACATAGTGGACATATGGGAACTTGACTATGGACATGATTTCAAGGTCCCTTTGTTTCAGTGCAAATGGGTCAATCTGTCAGGAGGCGGGGTACAGGTAGACCCACAGTACGGAATGACAACAGTGGATCTCAACAATCTTGGGTACACAGACGAACCATTCGTCCTAGCCAATGATGTGGCGCAGGTTTTCTATGTGAAGGACATGTCTACCAAACCGAGAAAAAGAAAAGATAAGGAAGCGAATACATCATACGTTGAGCCAAAGCGCCACATAGTTCTTTCAGGAAAAAGAGACATCGTGGGATTGGAGGGCAAGACAGACATGTCTGAAGATTATGAAAAGTTTCATGAAATTCCTCCCTTCAAAGTCAAGGCTGACCCAAGCACCCTGTTAAACGATGAAGATTATCCATGGTTACGGCGCAATAAGCAAAGGACACAAGCGAAGAAAAGGTGAAGACTTTCTCTCCACAACTATATCATTGCAGTTACATGTGAAGAAATTAAATGCCTTTTGTAACAGATGAGTTTTCGTCCGAAACCCTGATACTTCGAAAGAGATTGTCCGTTTTGTACACGAAGTGCATCCAGTTTTTGCCGTAACCCTCTCAACTTTTTAGCACATGCTATGTGGGTGAAATGATGATACCATGCCAACTTTCAACCTGTTCGGAGTTCATTTGTAGTGCTTTTCAATTTCAGGGTCATTTAGCTTAAAAAATCAGTAAATGCATGAAAAATAGGAAATGAAGTCAGAAAGGGTTGAAAATTGATGATGTGGCTTTGAATGGTGCATTTTGAACACACAAAAAGTCTGGAGTTCAAATAAGTTCAAAAAAATGAAATCCCTTTGTAACAGATGAGTTTTCGTCCGAAACCCTGATACTCCGAAAGAGATTGTCCATTTTGTACATGAAGTGCATCCAGTTTTTGCTGTAACCCTCTCAACTTTTTAGAACATGCTATGTGGGTGTAATGATGATACCATGCCAACTTTCAACCTTTTCAGAGTTCATTTGAAGTGCTTTTCAATTTCAGGGTCATTTAGCTCAAAGAATGAACTAATAGCAAAAAGAATGAACTAGAAAACCTTTATGAAACTCTAATAGCAAAAATAAGGAACTAAAAATAATTAATTAAAAAATTCTGTTATGATCAACTAAAATAAAACTATAATATTCTTCAATAGCAAAAAGAATCAACTAAAAAGCTTTTATAAAACTCTAATAGCAAAAGGAATCAACTAAAAATATTTTATAAACCTCTAGGATTTATGAAACTAAAATTATATAAAATTTATGCAACTAAAGTTATCAAAGTATTTTTTGTTCAAAACATTAATAGCAAAAAGAATTTTCATAAAGAATTTTTTTAGAAACTTTAATAGCAAACTAAAATAACAAAATCTGTTTTTGGTTAAAACAGACATTTAAAATTACCTAAAAATTACCAAATTGAATATAATGATAAAACACAGTAATATTAAATAGCAGGAAAAAGAATCACTCAAAAATCTATTTTTATAGTAAAGTTATTCACAAACTAGTGATTCACACCAATTTAAAAGAATTCAAATTTAAACTATTCAAATTTGGAAACTAATGGCCCTAACAGAAAGTTTATAATTTTTGTGACCTAAAAGCAAAAAGAATCACTGAAAAACTGTAAGTAGAAACAAAAGAAAATAAATAAAGCAAAAAAGAAAACAAAAAAGTAGAAAAAATGCCGCCTACTGGGCCACCGCGGCCTAAATACGACTAGAAACCCAACCATCCAGTTGGGCCAGGATTCAGGCCCGCATAAGGCCCAGAAGGCCCACAGGCAGCGGTGTGTCCGATTAGGCCCGTAAGCCTACTGTTGAGAGGAGCTCGAGAGGGTGTGCGCAGCAGCGCTTATAAACCACTCTCGAGCCCTCTCAGCTAGCGAGGTGGGACTAAACTTTTGGCCCCGGGCAGCACCACCTTTGGTCCCGGTTCGTGGCACCAACCGGGACCAATGCCCACCTTTGGTCCCGGTTGGTGGCAACCGGGACCAATGCCACCATTGGTCCCGGTTGGTGCCACCAACCGGGACCAAAGGTCTCTGCTTCCCGCCCTTTGGGCTGACGAAAAGAGACCTTTGGTCCCGGTTGGTGGCACCAACCGGGACTAAAGGTGGGCATTGGTCCCGGTTGGTGCCACCAACCGGGACCAATGCTTCTTGTATATAAGAAAACCCTTGGAAAATTTCAGGTTTTCATCTACCAGTTGCCCCGAGCCCGCCTCCCCGATTCCGCCGTCCCCGTCGTCGCCGCCGCCTCCCCGTCGCCGCGTCGTCGCCTTCCCGAGCCTGCCGTCCTCGTCGTCGCCGTCGCCTCCCCGTCGCCGCGTCGTCGCCGTCGCCGAGCCCGCCGTCCTCGCCGTCGTCTCCTCCCCGAGCCCGCCGTCCCCGTCGCCGCCGTCGCCTCCCCGACATCGCCGCGTCGTCGCCGTCGCCGAGCCCGCCGTCCTCGTCGTCGTCGCCTCCCCGAGCCCGCCGTCCCAGTCGTCGCCGTTGCCTCCCCGTCGCTGCGTCATCGCCTCCCCGAGCCCGCCGCCCTCGTCGTCGTCGCCTCCCCGAGCGCCCGCCGTCCTCGTCCCCGTCACCGCGTGCCGCCCCGAGCCCGCCGTCCTCGTCGCCGGCCTCCAGCCATCGCCGCCCACCCCAGTGAGCCCCCCCCTTTCCGGCCATGTATATGTTTTTTTTCATGTATATGTATATGTTCATGTATATGTGTGTATATGTTCATGTAAAAAGTCATGTATATGTTTTTTTCATGTATATGTATATATGTTCATGTATATGTGTGTATATGTTCATGTAAAAAGTCATGTATATGTTTTTTTCGTGTATATGTATATATGTTCATGTATATGTGTGTATATGTGTGTATATGTTATCCGGAATGTATGTCGTTGTCGATATACCCCCTCCCCGATAACTTCGACATGAGGGGGGAGGGGGGGTCGATATACCCCCTCCCCGATAGCATTTTTTTGTTCATAGCATTTTTTTCCATGTATGTATGTGGCTATATGTATGTATGTCGCCGTCGCCCTTGATCTCCTACCCCCTCCCGCCCCTACCCGACAAACTCTCGAGGCCACCCAAACCCCTAGAAGAAAACTCCGGTAAATTTGACATGAGGGGGGACGTCGGACATATCGGGCGACCAACTCTCGAGGCCACGCAAACCCTAGAAAAAAAGCGTTGTCGATCTCCTACCCCCCCCCCGTCCCCTACCTGACAAACTCTCGAGGTCAGCCAAACCCCTAGAAGAAAACTCCGGTAACTTCGACATGAGGGGGGACGTCGATCAACCCCCTCTCGCCCGACCATGAGGGGTGAGCGTCGTTGTCGTCTACCCCCTCCCCGATAACTTCGACGTGAGGGGGGACGTCGGACATGACATGAGGGGTGAGCGTCGTTGTCGTCTACCCCCTCCGGTAACATAGATAACTCCGGTAACATAGATTTATCAAGAATGCCCCCATTATGGATGTGCACAAGTTGATCCAATTTTTTTTTGATCTCATCTTTATATATTCTTTATATGTCACGTTGTCTGTCAAAGTATTGAAGAAATCCATGGCTTCATCATTAGCCGGAAGTAACATGCGTATGATGCTATGAAGCTCTTCAAAGTTGTTTTGGAACGGAGTTCCGGATAGAATAATTTGCTTTTTGGTACGAATTTCAGCAAAGGCCTTCCAAATAGCGATATTCGGAAGGCTCTTGCTGAACTTCGTACCAAAAAGCTAATTAATTATCCTATCCGGGACTCCGTTCCAAAACAATTTTGGAGAGCTTCGTACCATTATGCGCATGTTACTTCCGGCTAATGATGAAGCCTTGGTTTTCTTGAATCCTTTGACACTAGACAACGTGACATATAGAAGGGTAGATGAGATCAGGAAAAATATGGACCATTTTCTGCACATTCAGAATGGCGCCATTTTGTTAAATCCCTTAAAGGTTAAGAGAATCCCTTGTTTGACATTCATGAGAGAGGCGGTCCGGACGTCGGACATTCATGAGAGAGGCAGTCCGGACGTCGGACATTCATGTTGGTATATTAATTGCCATGTTGTAATATTTGCAGAAACTATGGATCAAAGAGACTTGGAACAAGAACAGTTGTTGGGGGAGATAATCCTCGCCGGAGGTGATGCTGTCTTGTCGTTTCTCAACGACACCGATGGAACAATGGAGGAGGAAGGACATGATCATGATGGCTCCGGTGACATGATCATGATGGCTCCGGAGGTGCTGACTAGCTAATTGATGCATTAATTGTTTTGGTATGTACATATATTAACTCTTCTTTCTTCTTTTATAGCCCTCCGGATCGAGCCAAACTTCGGTAACGAGACGAGGCCCGAAGAAGAGGTTGCGCAAGGATGAAAGGTTCACGATCACAGCACTCGCGGACGATGGCCTACCGATTGAACCCAAGCGGACCAAGGACGCATTTTCTGCTCAGTGCGGAGCTATTGTTAGGGACAACATCCCGATCAGCATCAAGCAATGGAATAAGCCTAAGGACGACGCCCCTGAAGGTGATTATGTCACCGATAGACAGAAAGATGATCTTTGGACCTTGCTGAAGGCAAATTTCACCCTACCGCCAGAGGAGGATCCGAATAAGCTAGTTATAGAGCCACTGGTCAAGGCGTGTGCTCTTAAGAAGATGGCAGATCTATTCAGGAGGTGGAAGAAGGAGTTGAAATCAAAGTTTGTCGACAAAGGTGAGACTCCAGAATTCATCGGCCGATTTGAGAACATAAGAGATCACTGGCCCGCATTTGTGGCCTACAAGACATCAGACAAGAGTAAGAAAATGTCAGAGACAAACAAGAACAACGCTGCAAAGAAGCAGTATCACCATCACACGGGGTCAGGTGGCTACCTCAAAGCCCGGCCGTTGTGGGACAAAGCTGAGAATGACCTGATTGCTAAAGGGGTCGAACCAGAGACATTGAAATGGCCAGACCGTTCAAGGACTTGGTTCTTTGGGGTTGGGGGAACTTTGGACCCTGAAACAGGGAAGTGCCGTTGGACGGATGAGCAACTTGCAATACCCGTCACGAAGCTTCAGAAGTATATCACCGCAGCGCAGGAAGGGACGTTCATTCCCGACAGAGAGAAGGACGAGCTGACTGAGGCCCTAGGGAATGGTGAGCACCCTGGACGAACACGAGGCACACCAGGCTCCGTTCCGTGGAAGGTTGGGTTTCCCGACGCAGGCGGTTACAAAAGCCGGGAGAGAAAGAGGAAAGCGGAGCTGAGCGACATGCAGAAGATGAGTGCAAGACTACAAAAGCTAGAGGAAGCTGAGAGCCAGCGAGCTGTCGGCCAACTATCTCAGCGGCACGAAGCTACCCCAGAAGCTACCCCGCCATCTCAGTGGAGAAGCAGCGTGGCTTCCACGGAGCCCGTTCAGACTGACTTCACGGAGCCTATCTACCCCGTGGATACTATCACGGAGGCTCAAAATTGCGATCTTATGACGAAATGCCATAACCTCACTTTCAAGGCGGCTCTCGGCTCTGTTGCACCTCCTCAACCCAACGGAACTTTTCACTGCCTTCCGATTCCACATGGCTATGCTGTTGTGATGGTGGATGAAGTATTGGAGGGATTTGAGGAGCTCGAGCTTTACCACTCTACAGGTGAAGGGGAGAATCAGCTGGTTCGTGCTCTGAGGAGTACATGTCTATGGCAGAAGGAGTACATCAAGCTTCCAAACTGGACGCCTCCGCCTCCTCCTCCTCCTCCGGCGAGTCAGGGCACTCCGCCTCCTCCTCCTCCTCCTCCTCCGGCGAGTGATCAGGGCACTCCGCCTCCTTCTCCAGCTCCTCCGACACGTGAGGGCACTCCGCCTCCTCCTTCGCCTACTCCGGCGCGTCGGAGCACTCCGCCTCGTCAGCAACGACGGAAGAGAGACGCCGCCGCTCCGGCGGCTAGCAGTACAAGCAGAGGCGGGAGGCAATTCAGATACGGTCCATCTCTCAAGCCTGTGGAAAAGGTACCATATGATAGGACCGAGCAGGAAAACGAGGACATATGTCGTGCCCAAGTGAGGGACCATTTTGCAAAGAAAACTCCACCTCCGAAGGAGAAGCTAGATCCGGTGAAAGTGAAGCGCACTATCGATGCCCTGAAGCGACCACCACCGCCTCCGCCGGATTCCAACTATGTCTGCATTCTTAAAAAGACATATGAAGAAGCGCGGCGGTCGGGAAGTACTTCCAGTGATGCAAGGTTAGCAGAACGAAGAAGTGGGAAAACAATTCCCCAGCTCGGCGAACAGGAGAAGAAATCGTGCCCCCCGCTCAAGGTGTCTAGCGATATCGTCGCTAATCATCCGGGGATGGTGCCTGGTACCAATCCTGGTGATTACTTGGGGGATGATGTAATTTTTCAAACGGCTGAGGTAACAAAAGAAGAATATAAATACGTGCACGGGAAGCCTCTCGTCAAACCTGATCATCCTCCTCTAACAACGATGATGTACAAATTGCATGAGTGGTACATGAAAACCTGCAGGGAGTCTGGGAGAGACACTATGTATATGGCAGTGAAACCAGAGCACGGATTCATTGGACTTCCCGTGATGCCTATTGAATTTGTGGAGTTATTTTAGTTATACAATCAACTGGCCCTCGACAAACAACTCATGACTTCCTACTGTCTGTAAGTATTACTTCTATAGTTAAGTCTCTAGCTCAGCTCGTTCATTGCATGTATATATAATTATCCTCACTATATTATGCAAATTGAAGATCTTCGAATGCAAAAAAGTAGGAATCTTCGACGTTGGGTTCATTAGCCCAGATGCCGTAAATGAATGGACGGTACAAAACAAAATCAAAGAGACCGAGGAGAACTTGCTACAGTCGTTCCTTATACATCAAAACAAAAGGGAAATACTCTTTCCTTACAACTTCAAGTGAGTATTGCTGTCTTCTCTGTATACTCAGTTTCGCTTACTCGAGGTTAAGTAATGTAATTGATGAGTTATATATGCGTGCGCAGTTTCCACTTTATTCTGCTATCCATTAAGCTTGACGGGGCATTAGTAACTGTCTTAGACTCGAGACGTAAAGATCCCGAGAATTATGCGGACATGACTGCAATGCTCAAGAAGTAAGTTCAGTCAATACCGGGACCATATCGGCATGCAACTTTCGTTAATTTTCTGATATCAAGTAATCATTTTCTTTGCCTGGCAGGGTTTGGAAGAAGTTCACCCGAAAGGTTCCCGGTCTAAACAAAGAGTTGCGATTTACGCACCCCAAAGTAAGTAGTACTAGCTAGTTCCGCGCATCTCTAATTGATTCAAATTTTCATCAATATATCATTACCATGCTTGCTTATCAGTTTGATTGAACTCTATTCTCGTAAAGTGCTTGTACCAGAAAGAAGGGACTGTTTTATGTGCATACTACGTATGCGAGTTCATTCGCCACTCGACCTCTGAGCGGGGCTTCTCTGACAAACAATTTGAAGTACGTAAATAATATTCACAATTTTATTTTATATATTACCATCAATTGTGTTGAGTTTTATTCATATATATGCATGTATTGACCCCCTTCTTTAAATTAGATCCGGCAGATGCGGGATGAACTCCTACCACATGATCTCATACGAGCAATTCAAGAGGAATTGGCGGGATTCTTTCTTGACCACGTCATACCTAAAGACAGGGAATACCATGCGGATTTGTGATTGGATCTTAGGTAGATGATGTTAGGGATTGTAAAAGATGTTATATTGTATATATGTAGTACCGTTGGATAGATATACGAAAACTTGTTGTTCGACCAAGCACGGAGAAAGAGATGTCACTTCTCTCTATATATGTTCAGCATGACGATCTTGTGTAATTAATGGTTTCCTTCATTTTCTTATTAGCTAGCATCGAGTTATCTCTATATGTATAATAGCTACCGTCGACCGAGCACGGAGAAAGAGAGGACGCTTCTCCCTATTAGCTAGCTAACACAATATGAAACCCCTAAATTAACCCTCCAAAACCTCCCAACCCCCCCCCCCCCCCCCTTCAAAAAAAAAACAAAAACCCCAGCTACTGCCAGAAGCTCACGCGTGGATGACCTTTGGTCCCGGTTGGTGTGACCAACCGGGACTAAAGGTTCTCCTGCCTGGGCTCCCCGAACGGCCACGTGGATGCCTTTTGGTCCCGGTTGGTGTTACCAACCGGGACTAAAGGTCCTCCTGCCTGGGCTTCCCGCAGCGGCCACGTGGAGCCCCTTTGGTCCCGGTTCGTAAGCGAATCGGGACTAAAGGTTTTGGGCTTTAGTCCCGACCCTTTAGTCCCGGTTCCAGAACCGGGACTAAAGGCCCTCTGAAACCGGGACTAAAGACCCTTTTTCTACTAGTGAAGCGTCATGTTGGATCATGATTATAGGCTTCGCACCTGAACATGGAGCTGATGACGAGTTCGTTGCAAACAACCGTACAAAGAAGCTGAGGTGTTGGGAGATTGGAAGCGGTGATGTCACGGGATTCCAGTCGGCGGCAGATTATTTCAGCGATCAGCGACAACAGTAGATAGATTGATCTGATCGATAATAGCGGCAGCCAGGTAGTGCGTCAGATATGTTGGTAGAAGAGCGCAAGCGCAAGCGCAAGCGTCCAAGGATTGCATGGGGGCGAGCGACCCGGTCTAGCTGGCCTAGGGCGGCCTAGTGAGGCTGGCCAGGCTGTGCTGACATAAGTCCCATGGAGCAGCATGTAGTACAATCCAGGTGCAGTTGGATGGCATCAACGGTTTTCCCTGCCATAGCTGGTTTGTTTTCTCCCGGAGGCGATTCTTTTCGCCGCCATCGAGGTTTTGACCTTCCCTCCTCCAATCTTCCGTGTGTTTTAGACTCGGGCCGCCAGGCTTTGATCTACCCCTAGGATAGAGAAGAGAGATAGGGTTCCCCTCATTTTCTCGCCTGACCTGAGTTACTCCTCGGGAAAGTTTTTTATCATGGCGGCAGACGAGATTCGAGATGACTCTGGATCAAGCGCTGCAACCGAGGGGGAGAAGGTGATGGCTAAACTCGGCCCGCGGGAAGAGGATCTGGACGATGTTGTGCACGATGAGAAAGAAGCACCGCCGGATGCACCTAGGTGGGTGGCTTTGGCTCGCGTACACATCAACAATCCCTATAGCCAAGCTTGGTTTTTAAGGAACATGCGATCTGCATGGGACCTAACACATGGTGTGAAGTTACACCCGTTGGAAGTCAACCTTTACTCCCTACAACTTTTTTGCCTTGGCGATTGGTAACGTGTTATGCAGGAGGGTCCTTAGAATTTCAGAGGCAACACAGTGGTGATCGCTTACTACGACATTGTCACAAAACCCACCAAGGTCAAGATGGACACGATTGATATGTGGATCCACATTCATGATGTTCCAGATAAATATGCCCATTTGGTGGAAGCCCTAGTAGCCAAGGTAGGCTAAGTTCTTTTTGCAGAGCCAATTACACAAGATTTCACCGGCAATTTCTACCGTGTATGGGTAAAGATCAATGTTCACAAACGCCTGAAGAATGTTGTGTCGATGATCCGTGATGGACAAAGATAGATCTACTTGGTGAAGTATGAAAGGCTCCTGGACTTGTGTGATCTGCATGGACACCAGGGGCATGTTTTCAAGGAGCATGGAGATGGCATACACGCCCCATCAGCTCTCTTATTTTCAAGGATGTCAGGGCAACATGGAATATGTGTGTGGGTTCAGGTCCAGGAGGCGGCCATGTCGAAGGATGGCGTGGCAGTCGGCAAGGTGGACGCTCATTGGGTCGTGGCGAAGGAAATTCTCAGCCCAGAGATGACGTCAAGGAGGATCATGACATGGACCTAGAAATGCAGTGTGCTGAATATACCAGAAAACGCAACTCTAAATTTGCTGACCAAAGGAGAGGAACAGTGGCCGTTGTGCCGGCGGGTAACGCCCAATTGGCTCAACCTCCACCAGTGGTGCCGGTTAGCCCATCGTCTAAGCAGGATCCGAAGAGGATATGTACGAGTGCGGAGAAGAATGTTGGGAAGAAGGGACCAGCAACGAACAAACAAACTGATGCAAAATCGGCGACCTCCCGCGTGGAGGATTGCCTTGCATAATGAATCTCCTCTGTTGGAATTGTTGAGGTGCGTGCAAAGCAGTGACAATTCGAGAGCTTCATGATCTCGCGAAGCAATTTGTCCAGACAGTGCTATGCATAGTAAAAACTAAAATTTCAAAAGCACGTGTCTAAAATCTTGTTGGTACTCTAGGATTTAATTCGTATGCTCTCAGTAGTTTAGGACATAGTGGCGGAATTGGTTTATTTTGGAATGATGGAATAAAACTTGATGTTTTCAGATACTCTAAGTACCATGTTGATGCAACAGTGTCCATTCCTTATCATGCAGATTGGAAACTCACGTGTGTGTATGGTGAAGCACAAGTGGGAGAAAGATATAAAACTTGGGATTTTCTCAAATCTTTAGCTTCGGCAAGCACCTTACCCTGGTTGTGCATCGGTGACTTCAACAAAGTGCTACATCTGCATGAACATGTTGGACTTGGCCAGCGTCGTCGAGCCTCACAAATTCAAGACTTGGGCTACCAGGGAAAGACATGGACGTTTGAGAAGAAAAAGGATGGGGGCTGTTACTGTCGAGTCCGAATCGACCCTGTGATGGCAAGCACAGACTGGTCTTCTACCCCCACGCAAGTCAGTTCCATGAGACAGGCGCTGCATCCGACCACTGTCCGATCAGACTGCAAATGGAACATGACAACCAAGTGCAAATCAAACAAAAATTGTTCAGGTATGATATAATATTGGGAGCGACATGCAGAGTTCGGCTCCTCTCTCGAGGGCATGTGGACTAGTGCGCCGGGAGGACATACCGTGACGCAGCTGAGTAAAAAACTGTGCGACCTATCAGTTTCCTTCCAACAGTGGAGTGGGTCTACCATCGGCAACATTGGAAAGGAAATTAAAAAGCTCAAAAGGAAGCTGGCTACTTTGCAGAATGGCCCTCGCCGGTTATCACCTTCACATGAAGAGGCGAAAATTAGTGATCCTCGTCGAGGTATACTACATGGAGGAAATAAAGCAACGACACCGCTCCCGTAGTGACTGGTTGACAGATGGAGACCGCAATACAAAGTTCTTCCAAAGGCATGCAAGCATGTGTCGGCGTAAGAACATGATCAAACTTCTAGAACGCCCCGATGGCACTCAAACACAAGATCCTACTGAGATGGCCTCGTTAACAAATGACTTCTATCAACAGATGTTCACTTCATAGCGTACGTCAGGTATGGACATGATGCTCAACGCGGCCCTAGTCAAGGTCATGGAGAGGAACAATGGGTTAACAGCTCTCTTTACAGCGTGTGACGTAAAGAAGGCTCTTTTTCAAATGTATCCAACCAAGGCCTCGGGCCAGATGGATAGCCGGCACATTTCTTCCAGCGACACTGGGAACTATGTGGCACCGCGGTCACATATGTGGTCCTAGACATTCTAAGTGGCGAGGATAGCCCTGAGGTAATAAATGAAAAGATATTTGTTTTGATACCGAAGGTCAAATATCCCACAAACTTAACCCAATTCCGGCCTATCAGTTTGTGTAATGTGCTTTACAAGATTGAATCAAAAGTCTTTTCTAACAGATTGAAGCAGAATCTACCTGAGATAATCTCTGAAGAATAATCTACCTTTTTTTCCTGGTCGACTAATCACGGATAGTATAATAACTACTTATGAGTGTCTACACTTCATGAAATGGAATAAATCTCAAATGAATAGATTTTGTGCAATCAAATTAGATATGATGAAAGCTTATGATCGCATGGAGCCGAATTACCTTCGAGCTATCATTTTTTTTTTCGAAACGGAGGCAAAAGCTTTGCCTCATCTATTAATTAAGCAGAAGAGAATTGCCCAGTTAATTAATGGAAAACTGGGCGTAAACCGATACATCAAGGGCCAAGCCCGCTCCCACACACTGAAGCACATATGGCTAAGCCCACTCCTGCCGACAACATGTCGAACACACAACTTCCACCGCTGCCGGAAAGAAGAAACCACGACTACTATTAGAGGAGCAGTCACGGGACCCTCCCGCAGAAAATGGAGGACATACACTCCACATGGTCCGCCTCCCTGAAATGCCAACGAGCAACATAGAAGGCAACCTCGTCGCCCACGCGACACGAAGCTGAAGCCCTCGGAAGCTGCAAAGTCTCGGAGCCGCCGCCCCGACATCCACCGCTCCATTGCGCCCTGCGCGGTCAACCGACCAAAACCACCTTCCGGAGCCGCCAACCCGACATGCCACCGCCCACACTCGAGCTGCAACGCCGCACGACGCGGATGCCCGCAGCCCAAGCTGCTCAGAGCAACAGCACGCAGACCACGGACGCCGCACCACCTCCGGGGCCGCCGCCCCGACGTACCGTCCAACCGCCCCCGCTGGGGCGCGTCGACCGAGCCGACAAACCTGCCACCCAAGTGGCCAAGGTTGCCACCCAGGCGAAGCTCGAGCCGCAACCCCGCCCCATGGAGTCGCCTCGCGCATCGCTATCCGAGGCCGCCGCCTCGGCGCACATCAGCCGTCCGGGGCCGCTGCCCCGACATCCACCAAACCCGACGCAGGAGAAAACCAGTCGCACCAAGCACATGCTAGCTCTCCCAAGCAACGCCCCCAAAGGGGAAACGACGAGGACGCCGTCGTCGCCCGCTCCGAAAACCATTCGGAACTTAGGTTTTCACCCGAAGAGCCCAAGCCCCTCGTAGGGAAAGAGGAGTTCCACGACGACGCCTCCAAGGAGGGATACGACGCCCGAGAGCGTAGTCGTCGACGGCACCGACAAAGTCGGGTCTAGACTTTCGCTCGGAACTCTCACACCCCTACACAAGCCTGCAGATCTGGACCTCCGCGAGCATGGAGATCATCGGAGCCGTGCCTTCTGCGCCTTGCGACCTCCTTCGTCGACCACCAAGCCCAACCGCGCCTGCACTCACAGCAACACCTCAAGCTGCGAGTAAGATGCCAGCGCACACGCCAGGAATACTGGACACCACCATGGCCTGGGGCCGCCGCCTCGGCTTCCTCCACGCGCCGCGCAGTGCAGCAGATCCGCGGCGGCTCCACCCCCAGCCTCCACGCCACGCCAGATCCGCTCTGCACGTGCCCTTTGAGGCCATTCCACCGCAGCGCGCCAGAGCCGAGTAGCACCCGCCCGTGCACGCGCCGGAACACCTGGCCGCCCCTGGGCCATCGCCCCACGTCGCTAGAACTGCGACGCCCCACGACACGCCCTTGCCACACCCACGCCCGCGCGACGGGCCCCTGCTGGCAGCCGCGCCTCCTGAACCACTCACGGCAGAACAGCGCCAGCAACCGCGGCCCGACGCCACCCCAAACCGCCGCGAAGCCCCAAGCGAGGCCGCCGCGCCGGCAGCCGCCGGCCCCCGCTGTAGATCGGGCCACACACATCTGGATCGGGAGCCACCAAAAGACGCCGAGCGATGGAGGAGACCCCGCCGCCGCCACCACTACGCGGGCTTTGCCCAGCGGTGGCCACTGGCGGCGGCGAGGGGGAGTAGCCGGCGAGGGACGCTGCTGGCGGCCGGGGTCGAGTCGCCGCCCGTGTCGCCTAAGCTAGGCGACGCGGGGGCCCTCGGTTTCGTTCTCTATATACTTTGTGTTGAAACCTCAATTCCTGTTGTTGTCCTTCGAGCTATCATGATTCCACGCATAACTTCATCATAAGGTACACTAGTAGAACGCCCGTGCGTTGCCACGGGCTTTTGAAATATTTTTCCATGTTAAAATTTACATGTTAATGTCAGTTGATATTTTTGAAACATCATCCAAATCCATCACTTCTTATCTCTGACGAACAAAAGTGAAATAAAAATATAAACAATATTTTATACTACATTATATAAGTATATGATGTATAGTATATAAATACGAACGTGAGACTAACACAACTTCTTTTATTTGCAAAAAAAACTGGTACCCCTAATTACGTACAAATATATAAATTCATATAAATGATATTTTACATTAATAAACATGAGAAAACAAAATAAAATCACCTATCCTATTTCTTAGCTTACCTACCTGGTCATTATTATAGTATCACCTCAGCCACTCTCTCACCGCATGCACCCCTCTCACTCTCTCACCTCACACACCCCTCACTCTCACCCTCCCACTCCTTCTCTCCGCCATGACGTTGCCCCCGCCATCCCTCTCCTCCAAGGCTTCCTGACCGCGACATCTCCTCCCCCCCCCCCCCCCCCCCCCCCGGTGGCATGTCACTGCCTCCTCCCCGCCATTCTCGCCATCCCCTCCCCCCGGTGTGACTGTAAGATGTCAGTTTACACTTGGCCACAGCCAAGATAATAATGCACTGATAGTACATCGCGTATCTATACCTCTCCATGATTGCCCGCCGTCTCACCGCTCCATCGGCACCAATGGTCAGGACAGCAGTGTCTCAAACAAATAGGTCAGCGGTGATAGCCAAGACTTCCTCTACTCAGTTCGGCTGCTCGATTGCATCTCAAATTAGACATTATATCTATTTATCATTTTCCGACGTGGTTCGTACAGATTTCTCTTTGCACATACTGGCATGGACTAAGCTTTATGAGCTAGCCTGCAAGTTAATTATCATGTATTCATGCGATTAGAATACACCCTTGTGAGAATTGTTTTCGCTCATCCCCAATTTACACTGCAGGAAAAATAAACGAAGCCGTTTATGTTTCATACACGGCAAAGACCATTTTAACCACTGCAAACTGTAAGTCAAGTGTTGCACTCGGGGTCGCGCTCACGACTTAGAATGTTTCGGCTTATGGGTTATAAGAGTGTCACTTATCGGGCATACACATATAAGTAGGCCAAGGATAAAGTAGTGGCACATTGCAAAAAAAGTGAGATCGCTGCCGGCAGCACTAACGACGAATAACTGATAATTGCAGCTCGGTATGAAGGCCTACAATTAGCTCTTGTGATTTTTTCTGAACAAATAGGAAAAATCCGGCCCCACCCTCTCGCGCACCACCGTTGTCCAGATTGATGTGATCGGCTCTACACTTTCGCCCCTATGCACAATTCACAAATTAAACACATGTTCCAGAAGACATGAATGCTTGGACATACAAGCAATGGGATGAATGCTGCTGCTGTTACTCGGTCTTCTTCTGTCTACTACCTTTGTGTTAAAAATGGAAGTTGGATGGGTGTGACTGTAGGTACAGTAGTATGACCAGAACTATGGGCGATAAAACTACAAGTTGCTGTCCATGAGACGAGCACTTGCCATATAAATAATCTCAGACTGTAAAAGAATACATAGCAATACGTATATAAATAATTTCATACTGGTAAAAATTACATAGCGATACATATAGACAGTACCTCTTTAGTCTATGAGGGCCTGAGTGCAACTTCATGTTAGTAGTTGCTAAGACGTAGTATGTTTGTTGCAGTTCTCTTTGTCAAATTATATGTGCTTGGACTCTGCATCGTCATGTGTATACCAAGGTGCCTGAAACCACAAAAACTCATTAGCTCCCATATAATTACTAACCAAACAGGAAGATGATGCAGGATTCGAATAGCTTAATTAATGTACGAGTAAGCATTGCAACAGTTCACCATGAGAAATTGAGGATTAAAAAGGAGTCTGGTATCATTTACCTTAGACTCAAGTAAATCAACTACTAAACTTGGTTAAAAAGAAAAAGAATGGAGTCATGAATTAGGCCCACACATTTTCTTCCTCGTAGCGGCTACAAATCTAAGTTCATCAAACTGTGGCACGTCACATTCATAAAGTTTTCACCTCCAATGAAGATATCCAGTGTATGTAATCATGCAATTATGGAGATCATCAATAAATTAAATGCTTGAATTTGTATATATTGGGCCAGCAGGATTTGGTAGCCATTCTCTATTGAAAATGTCACATTTTCCTATGCAAGTAGTAACTGCATCAGATTCCACAAACCAGAACACTGCAAAATTAACCAAATGGCATACTTCTTATTTTTTCAGATTTCCAAAAGAATTGGTATTTATAGATTGGCTTGTTGCAATGCCCGGGCAATTCAGCTCCCATCACATTTTGTACCTTAGATATGTACAGTGCAGTATATTAACATCACTCCATTACCATCCGGTTGACGAACGACGTGCCTTCTTTACATCACTCCACTACGGCACCGCTTCAAAGAATTATTATTTCTGAACATCAACGCCAGAAAACCCCATCCTGCTCGCGGATCCTTGCCTAGCCACCATGAGAAGAAGTCAGCAGTTAAAGTAAAGTTAAATTGTGGAACGAGAATTACCAACATCTGTGCTCTGTAGTTTAGACTACAATGAGCTGTAGCGAGACCAGTCTCCATCCTACACATCGCGGTATCCACAGGATATTACCTATGGTGTCCATTCAACGAACCATTCAACTTTGCAGAAGAGAAAACATGAAAGCTTGGGTGCGAAAGAGATGTATATCCATATGTGACATAGAGACATGTAAATAAATATTGCAGCCTCGTTTCATGTTGTCCTAGCAAGGCATTATACTGTCATTTGACTTGCATAATGGTAGTTCATCAGTCTAGCAGATGCAAATAATGTACGTCGACAAATGTGGTCTCAGCTAGAAATGACAATTCATCAGTCTAGGAAGAATTCCGTTGCCCATCCTTGTTAGCAGGCAAATACTTAAAATTCAAGAAGGGAAATAGTACAGTTATATCACAAAATTGTTAAAGAGATCTAACAAGGGTAGGAAATATTTTTTGTTCCCGTGACTGTGACTGATACAAACTAAATAGAACATAGTGCAAGGGGAAGAGTTTCTTTGCTCCCATGACTAATACAAATTAAATACAACATAGCGCAAGGGCAATAAATCTAGAATACATTTTCTTCCTGGGAAGGAGGATCAGTCGCTCAGCCTCTGCATCAAAACGATGCACACAGCAATAGAATACATATCAAACACAATATAACTATGTTCGGATTTAGGAATAGCAAGTACGCAAGTGTTGTATTCATTAATTGCATGGATAAATGAAATACCTAATCCATACATTTAGTGGAAGAACTGCGACATACATTCATTTCTGACACTTTTTTCCATTCAAAATACAAAGAAGAAACTACAGAAAATAGATGCAGTAGCTCAAAAGTGAAGCAATGTGTGATTTATGCATGTACGCACAACATGATGAAATAAGCTGCAACATTGTGATCTAGATCGTTTCATATGAATGTGGCCCTCTAGCCGGCAGTAACCAAATCCAGCTAGCATTGGCACAGCTAAAATTTCAGAGAAATAGAATCACAGGCCATATATCAAATTCAGTATAGTGTCATGCTAGTTGGCTAAATAGAATGCACATGTAGTTTAATCTACTGTACAAAAGCTGAGACTACATAACGAGGCTTAACTGACAGCAGGTGCTTCAGGTTATTAACTGAATGAAGAAGTTACAGTATACCATGGAACTAACGGAGGATTACTCAAGGAAGAGCCAAAGGCCATGTTGACGCTGCTTGCTGATTTGTCTATGTCGCCGGGGACACCGCGACGCCGCTGCCGCGGATCCGGCCATGGAGGGACGAGCGCCGTCGCCGGGGACGAGGGAGGCGGCGCTGGAGGGGGGGCGGGCGCGGTGGTGGAGGGCTCCGGCCTGATGGAGGGTTGGGGGGAAGGGCTCTGGCGCGGGGGAGGGGAACGAGGCCGCCCCGCCGGCACCTTCCCTGGGCGTGGCGCGGCTTCGCCGGCCGGCCCTCCGGCGGCGGCGCAGCGGGGAGCGGTGGCGGAGGAGGGAGCCTGGCGGCGGCGCTGGTTTTCCCCCGTGTCGCCAGACGCGGGCGACGCGGGGGACGGGCTTCCGAACTCGGCTCCCAGCTCTGGCCCGACCTCCTCCGGCCAGGCCTGCACCCTGACGCCCCTTCCAGAAGCTCGCCGAGCAGCGGGCGGCGACGAGAGAAGATGGGATCGAGATGGAAGAGGAGGGGTGCGGCTGCAGGTGCTAGGGATCGTGGGTTTTGTTTTACCGGTTTTTTCTGTGCGGGGCGTGGGATGGAAAAAATCGATGGAGCAGAAGTGATCGATCGATGGGTTGGACGAACGAACGAAACCAAGTACAGACTGCGAGTAGAGATCCAGGATTTGGAAGAATACAAGCCAAAGAGAGCTCGAGCAGCAGCAGCGGCAAACCAACGACAAAGCACTCCAAGTTGGATGCCACCGCCTCCTGGTTTCATTAAAATAAGGGTGCATGGCGCACTTGCAAGGAGTCAGAACGACGACTCTTTCAGTGCGGTGTGCAGGGACTCGTCGGGGCTCTATCTGGATGCATTAGTCATCAGAATTGCAAGTATAACAGACCCATCGATACTGGAAGCACTATTAAGTCGTGAAGCGTTTGCCGTAGCCATGGACTTAGCAGTATCACATGTTGTTGTTGCCTCTGACTGTCAAAGTGTGGTGCATGACATAAATAAGCAAATTGGTGGTGTGTACGCAAGTACTGTTAAACAGATTGTGGAGACTGCTAGAACCATCAACGGCTGTAGTTTTATCTTCGAGGGTAGAGCTACTAATATCGAGGTGCACAACTTTGCTAGGCATGCTGTCGGTCTGGATTTTGAGCGCCATGTGTGTCTGTTAAACCCATCAGATCTTGCTTGTATTCCAGTAAACATTATTGAGCAATAATAAAGTGTGTTTAGATTAAAAAAAAGTTGGATGGCCGCAAAATAGTGCAACGCGAGCAGCATGGGGGCGCACATGAGATTGCGTTGACCCAATGGACAGGTTTGTTAAGTAGTAAAAAAATGGACAGGTTTCGTTTCCCAAGAGCTGCTGTAGTCCCAGCTGTCATCAAGTTGATCTAGAGCGTGGTAAAGTAAAGTACAAAAAAAAAAAAGCCTAAGAGAGTCACGTGGTGTGGTGCTAGATGCATGAACCTGAGATGCTAGACCTTGCACGTACATGACAAGATAACAAAGGGACTAATTTTCTTGGTGTTCTTTGCATTATACGCTGAGAAGATGACATGATGGCAGCAGATGTTGTTCGGCATAAGAGATAAGGGGAGCCGAGGCCAGTGACGGATGCATAAGGTTCAGAGGATCCTATAGCTATAGACATGCAAAGAGAGTCTTGTCTCAGTAGTTGGGCGTGCAGTTGTCCAACCTAACGATCCGAGTTTAATTCTTAGAATTGACAGATGATGCAGAGGGTTTTTCTCCATTTACTGAGGTAAAGATTGGTGTTTGATGGAACCACTCATCAAGAAATATCTTGATACTCATTTAAAAAATTCTAAGGACCATGTCTATGTTGGTACTCATACGAAAATAGCCGTATACATCCCTAGTTGGTGCAGTGGCCGGTATGTAAAAATCTCTCTCATTTTTAAGTGAAAGCAGTCTTTTTTCATAAAACAAAGTTCATCATTGGGAACGGTCAGTCTACTAGATTTTGGGAGGATACGTGGGGAGACACTGTTGGCTATGTAGTATCCATGTTTATATAATATTGTGCACCATAAGGATACATATGTTGCGACAGTATTACAGTCCGTACCTCTAAATATCCAGTTCCATAGGTCGGTTGTAGACGACCGATGGAATGATTCGCTTCATCTTGTCAGGAGGTTGATGGATGTCCATCTATCGTATGAGCCAGACTACATTCACTAGAAGCTAACGATGAGCGGGAATTTTTCAATGAAATCCATGTATATTGATTTAATTAACTCTGGTCCAATACCGAGATTGACACATGATTGAAAAACTAAAGTACCTTTAAGAATCAAAGTGTTCATGTGGTTTATTCACAACGAGGTGATTCTGGCTAAGGACAACTTGGCAAAGCACAGATGGGTGGGCAATAAACGATGTGATCATGAAGAAACGATTAAACACCTCTTTCTCGAGTGTCCGTGGGCTACATTATTTTGGCGCTTAGTTCATATAGTTTTTAACATCACACCTCCAAACAATATACACATATTATTTGGGACGTGGTTAAATAGAGTTTACCCGACTATAGCAGCACATATTCGGATAGGAATATGTGCGCTACTTTGGGCTATATGAAACTACATGAATGATATGATTTCTAATAGACAAACTCAGATTAATTTTTTGTAGGTCATCTATGAGGCCACTACTTGGATCCATACATGGTTGCTACTCACTTCTGTGGAGGCCAGGGAGTTTTTGGTTACTGGGCCTATCCGATGGAACATGGTAGCTCAGAATTTTTGTAACCGGTTTGAATGGTGGTTCAACAATAGATTAGGTGTTTAGTCATCTTAACCTATTGTTGTTGGTTGTGGCGCTTTAACTTTTTTTTTATCTTCATTTAGTCTCATTTCAGCTCGGAATGAGCTTGTAACCGTACTTGAAGATTGTTTACTTTCTTGCTTAACAATATGACCGCATGCATGGTGTTGATGTAGAGACCGGGGGTCTTTCCTCCTTTTCGAAAAAAAGGCTATAGATATGGATTAATCGTGTAATCTGCTATTTAAAAAAAAAACGTGTCATATGCTAGCACGTAAACAAAAAACAGCTAGGCATCTCGATCGTTTAGGACTTACTAAGTGTTGGAATAGATCTCCGATGATCCATAGCTAGCCTGGTACGTGTATATTAAACCCATAGAAGCATACCGAGATGGAAAAGGACGAACATGTCTAGGAACATCCCCCGCCACGTCCTGCTCTGCACCAATCTCCGTTGCCGTCTGGGGGCAGTACAGCAACGATTCTTCTCCCAGTCCGACCACGCCAAACGGCCACCACCATCACCGTTGATCAGCTCCAGCCGGCCGCCAAAGACCCCGTGGCACCACGACCCGCGGAAGGTCGCCGCGGCGACGGCCCTAGCGACGGGCGTGGCCGCGATCGCCGTGCGCCTCAAGTACGGCGAGAGGGCGCCCTTCAGCGGACGCACCCACCTGGCGCTGCTCTCCCACAAGGAGGCGCGCGCGCGTGACGAGGCCGAATTCGCCAAGTTCAAGAAAGAGCACGCCTCCAGGATCCTCGGCCCGCGCCATCCCGACAACGTTCGTGTCCGCCGCATCGCCCTCGACATGGTCCGCGCTGCCCACCATGGCCTCGCCATCAGGCAGCTGCACGCCGCGAAGCAGGTCAGGGCGCGCTCCGATGAGCTGCAGTGGATGGATGGGCTCGACTGGGAGGTGATCGTCGTCAGAGATGACAATATTAATGGAGACTCCTTCCTGATTGGAAAGAAAGGTGCAGAGACCTTCCCGGGTGCCGGCAAAATCGTGGTCTACACTGCATTACTCCACGCCCAACAAAACGATGCCGAGATCGCCATCACACTCGCGCATGAGGTAGGCAAACATATGACTTCCTACATAGTTTTTTTTTTCTTTTGCCAAGAAATTGGGAGTTTTATTCCTTCGGTAATAGGATTACAATCAGCTAGCAAGAAATCCTCGATACAACGGGGACTTCTTTGAAGCCAAACAACAGTGCATGACTCAATACGGCTGTAATTAGCCAAACAATCTGCTATCCTATTCTAAAACCTAATAAGCTTTTTTTAGAGAGAACCTAGTTACCTTTTGGAGAATAAACTTCGGTCCTTCCATTAGAAATTTAATTTCCATTGCCAGAAGGCCATATGCAGACCGAGATAATGTATCGTCTGAAAACGAAAATATGTTGTAGAGCATAGGCTTAGGTGCACCTCCTTATCTAGCCATCCATTTCTACATCGCGATTCGTGCAAAAACTTTTATCTTTTTTGTTTCTTCCAAATAAAACAACATATAAACTTCAAACTTTGCAGGATAACAAAACATTCTAACTAGAATGTGAGAAAAAACTTTCTGATTTTTTCGTGAAATATAAATACGAAAAATAATATTTTTTACTCAAAAACATCTCAGTTCGTATATGTATGTCGGACGAAAAAATCTGAAAGTTTTTACCCACGTTCTAGTATGTGTGTATTGTTGTCCTGCAAAGTTTAAAGTTCATATGTTGTTTTATTTGGAAGAACCAAAAAAGAGAAACTTTCATGTACTAAGTTAGTTGTCTAGCACACATCTCAAAGCAATAATGAAGGGTCGTGATAGGAGGTGTCCAGGAGCCTAACCTCCAAAAATCCACGTCCAAAAACGTCTGAAAAGATGGACAAAGCTTCTGACGAATTTGACTGCACATACACTGGTAGCTATGTATGCTGACAGGTTAAAGCCATACCTTGCTTAATAGCATATGTACTTCCACTTCGAGTGCATGATTACAGTTAAAAATAACTTGTTACACTGCAAAAATCATGGTTCCATCTTCTGCAGCCGCTGACCCATCAGAGATGAAACCGAGCCATCAGATAGGGGAGCGTGTCCAGCCGGAGGCCGAGGCCATGGTGCAGGCTTAAGAACATCCACCGCCATTTTTCCTTTAATAATTTCCTCAATACTGAACCTCCTAGCATGTGATAATGACCTTAGGTATCCAGGAAGTCAACACTCATCTCGAGCGTGGGTATTATTTACCATGCCCAATATCCAATCGCAGCTGTCAAATACGCCAAATAAGAATGATTACCATGTCGCGGCACTCCTCCGTGCAGTTAGCAAGAACGTGCAGCAGCCATTCAGTGCCATTATCACTGAGCCGCTCATTTGAAGCAAGTGACCAAATTGCTCTCAGGGCTTCCCATAGACTCCTAGCATGACCACAGGTGACCAATGCATGGAATGAGTCTTCTTCATCAATACCACAAATCATGCATGCATGTACCTCGTGTAACTATATAGCGGTGAGACTTGCACCGGTCGCCGCTTTCCATGCAGTCACGCACATCTTTAGTGGCACCTTAGCGCGCCAAATAAAATTCCTGAGCGAGCGCTCTCCACTTGGCTGGGTACTGGACACGCCGGCATGCTCATCCATAGCTAAACTGTAAGCACTCTTATCTATTACTAATAGAAAACACAAAGTGTTCAATTATTGTATTTTCACTCGTAGTCCAAATTTCTTAATTTTACATATGAAAATTATGTTTTGTGCTGATTGATTGATGGACCTGATCATGTAAGGGCATCTTCAATAGTTTGTATGTAGTCTTGTTGGTAAAATTGTCCATGTCATCAACCAACAAAGGATCATACAACTACTCCAATGGTTGTATCTATATTATCCAATAGAAGAAGAGAGAATAAATGCAATTGCTCTCTATTCAACCTTGGAGCTTGTGCAAGAGCTGTTGGTTAATCTACATACAACTTTCCTTTCTCTCCTCATTTATTTGTTGTCACATCATTATATATCCTAGGTGGCAAAGTTTACCAATACCTATCTTACAGCTATTGGAGATGCCTTAAGCATGTGCTGTTTTTCACCAGACATACATTAATTGGTGCCACCCTTGTTTTTATTGTTCATATAGGTTGGGCACATTATTGCAAGGCACTCGTCGGGGATAATCCACTGGTTTTGTCCGATCATTGAAAATATGCCGATCTTGTTCCTCGTCCTACTGCCCTTCGTATTTCCCGTATTAGCACCCTTCAAACGAAGGTTATTTATGCTTCATCTTCATCACATTAATTGTTCGTAAACCATGCATGATATTTATCTTCATGATATGTTACCCTACATATATGTGTTTGATACTTAGGTGTGAGTTAGAAGCGGATCACATTGGAATCCTCCTGCTCGCTGCTGCTGGAGTTGATCCGGTCATAGCCGTTCAGTTCCACAAGGAGAATGCAATGATGAAAGGAGAATCAACATTGCAAGAAGGCCTCTCTTACTTCAGGTTTCAACCTGCTGCTAAGAAAAGATGTCAGTTTCTGTCGCAGCCCAAGGTTTTGCTGGAAGCGCTGGAATTATACAAACAAGTAACAAGTCAAGCACAAGGTTGATTAAATTAATCATGAAGTTGTCACATGTTGTTGACAAATAGATAGTATACTACATACAAACTTTGTAAGATTATACAACATAACCTTTAAATTTTCAGAGATGTTGGTTCTTTATTCAGATAATATGAATGATACAAACATTGCGAGTAAAAATGTTTCATATTTCAGATAATATAACACTCGTGTATCGCGACACTGCCCTCTACTATTGCAAACAAGTTAGGTACCCCCACCCCCCTCACTAGACATACAAAGGGTAATATAGACCTTTCACAAATTATACGGGCGAGCAAATAGGCCGGCCCAATGCACAGTGCTGAGCAAATTCAGGAATGTCACGAAACATATAAAAGCGCATCTGGCAGAGGATCGAACCCCCAACCTAGGCATGCATGCTAGCCAGACGAGCTAGCCAGTGATGACGGCTTAAATGCAACCCTAAATCTTAAAGTACTAATTAAAGTAGCAGATCCGCATTTTTTCTTTACTTTTCATTATTTTTTGAAAACGTTGTCAATATGATTTCTTGGAAATGCAAAGATGTTTGAAATCATAAACAAATTTTGAATATTCTTTTCCTAAATGCAAAATTTTTCTTAGTATACGGTGAATTTTATTCAAATACACCCTAAACAATTTTTTTAAATATATGCCAAACATTTTTGAAATGCAGGCTGAACCAAATTCCTATGCATGATGATTTTTTTTATAAACTGTGAACATTTCTCAAAGTACAGTGAACATTTTTCCTCAATCCGGCGATCTATTTGAACATTAACATCTTGGGAAAAAGAACAAAATTGGAATTTTGAACACTTATTGGAATTTGGAATTCCAATTTTTCCAAAATATGAACAATTTTTGAAGAAGTCAATAAAATTTCGAATTTCAAACATATTTTAAAATAATGAACATTTTTAAAAAAATGTAAATTTATGAAAAATAAATAGGAAATAGAAAAAATTTAAAAATACATATACCTACTAATAAAATACCCATTAGTTCTACCCGTTCACCTTTGATAATCTTTCATAAAAGCGCATTTGGTTTTTTATTATTCAACCTGTAGTCCTTTTTTAAGCGGCTAATCCAAAAAATGATTCGTTCTTACAAAAAAGACCCTGCATTGTAGACTAATCAACCTGCAGTTTCTTTTTTTGGAAAACGATTCACTGAGCCTTCCGGATCAACTAAAAATTAAAAAAAAGGGTTAGCTCACCTTAATGGGCCACGTACATATTTTATGGAAAACGATTAACTGAGCCTTCTCTTATGGAAAACTCCTATTTGTCGCTCATCAAGGCAAGTAGTCGAGGCGACGCACTGGGCCGGTCCGTTGAAGCATTTGAGCGATTATGGTTTTGGGAATATTTTTGTTGGTTTCTAGCCGGTTTTTCCAGGTTTTGGGAAACTTCTAGGAGGTTTCTGAACCGGTTTTTCTATTTCCCGTTCTTTTCCCTTTTTTCTTTTTTTCTGTTTCTTTTTTCTTTTTTCTTTTTTCTTTTTCTTTTTCTTTTTCTTTTTCTTTTTAATTTTATTTTTTGCTGTTTCTTTTCCCCTTCTTTGCCCGCGCCATCCCCACACCGCCCTCGACATGGTCCGCGCTGCCCACCATGGCCTCGCCATCAGGCAGCTGCACGCCGCCAAGCAGGCCAAGGTGCGCTCCGATGAGCTTCACTGGATGGATGGGCTCGACTGGGAGGTGATCGTCGTCAGAGACGACATTATTAATGGAGAGTGCTTCCTGCTTGGAAAGTTTGGTGCAGAGACCTTCCCGGGTGCCGGCAAAATCGTGGTCTACACTACATTTTGCCGAGATCGCCTTCACGCTTGCGCACGATGTAGGCAAACATATGTCTTCCTATAAAGTGCATAGTCAAACTTATTTTCACTATTAGTAATGCAAAACATGAAGTGTTCGATTATTATATTTTCACTAGTAGTGCAAATTTCATAATTTTACATATGAAAATTTAGCAACTTTTAGAGATCTAGGAGTACGTACCTATTGCAGACAATATCGGAATCTAAAACCTCTTTATACATGTGTTGCATGGACCTGATTGGTTGACGGACCTGATCATATATGCATGTGTTGTTTTTGCTCGTGTTTCACAAGACATAAATTAATTGGTGCCGCCCTTCTTTTTGTTGTACATATAGGTTGGGCACGTTATTGCAAGGCACTCGTCAGGGATAATCCACTGGTTAAGACTGATCATTGAAAAAATGCCGACTTTGATCCTCCTCATGTTACCCATATTGCCGTCCGACAAATAAAGGTTATTTATGCTTCATCTCCATCACATTAATTGTTCATCAATCACGCAGGGTATTTTTCTGCCCTCTTATCATGTCATCAAATATATATATGTTAATTATATGTTACCCTACATATATGTGTTTCATATTTAGGTGTGAGTTAGAAGCGGATCGCATTGGAATCCTGCTGGTAGCTGCTGCTGGAGTTGATCTGGTCATAGCCGTTCAAACCATGCAAGAGAATGCAATGCCGAGAGGAGAATCAACATTGCAAGAATTCCTCTCTTACTTCAGGTTTCAACCTTCTGCTAAGAAAAGCTTGCAGTTTCTGTCGCAGCCCAAAGTTATGCTGGAGGCGCTGGAATTATACGAACAAGTAACAAGTCAAGTACAAGGTTCATTAAAATAGTCATGGAGTCATGACATGTTTTTGACAGACAGATAGTATTTTTTTTAGAAAAGGAGGATGACACCAGTGACGACGCATGCAGACACTTTATTAATTATTCACAAAACCTTACAAACTAACATTTCCTCCGTTCCTAAATATAAGTCTTTTTAAAGAATCTAATAAGGACTACATACAGATGTATATAGACATATCTTCGAGTGTATATTAATTAATTTTGCTCCATATATAGTTCATAATAAAATTTCTAAAAAGACTTATATTTAGAAACCGAGGGAGCACATCAGTAAGTTTGAAGCCACCATCTCGGCAACATCTGTCGCTACTCCTATCCATTGGATGAAGGGGTGCCAAAAATCCGAGCTAAATACCAAACAGACTTCGCATCAAAGCCTAACATCTAAAGCCACACTGCTGGGACTGGGGGCACACACCGGTCTGGCGCACTCTTAGAGGCAACCGGTGCCATCTTCCACCTATCCATCTTCAGAACTGACATGACGCAACAACCTTGCCAGGCATACCGTCGACACCACCACTACACCGGACATCGCCGTCCTCCTGCGCGAGCCTATCAACCCGCATCCGACACCGAGACTCCACTGAACCACGCTGCCGAGATCCCTCGTCATCGATGCAGAAGAAGAAACACCACTTCGACTCTGGGCCCTGCCAGTCAGCACCATCTCCAAAACGATACCCCGTGGGGGAGAACGGAATCGAAGATGTCGTCATCGTCTGATCCATGAAGACCCAGATCTAGGGTTTCCCCCGGAGCTGCCGGATGGATATGACATTGCGTGCAACGACGATGCCTCAAACAAGGAAACAACGCCAATGACGCAGCCATCATCCGTCAAGACCGAAGTTTACGCGATTTTCACCGGCAATCGTGCCATCCCAACCCAATAGCTGACTGGAACTGCGTGATGATGTGGACATAGACATCATAGATATGCCTATAAATATTACACGACATAATTTTCAGGTAATTTCTATTAATAATTATTTAATATTTTATTTTATTACCAAGGGCAAAAATACTACACATTTTTATGTTTTATGCATAATTATTGGAACCGAATACACGCTACGTACAGATGTTCCAGATGCCATAAAAAATCAGATGAGCCAGGCACGTGTATGTGTGCTTTCACTATATGATGATGAAGCAGCCCGTGAATCAAACAATTGGAGTCAAGCCATGCACATACGTGCATGTGGGCATGCATGCATGATCGTTGGGATTGGGAGTCCCTGTGCACGACATCTACAGCAAAACTCAACCGGTCAACTAGCCAATGGGCCCTACCGCGTGGGGGACTTCACCAGGGAGTCGGCCTGGGTCCAGCCCATCGACCACATCTGATCGGATACCGCCTCCAATCGCACCAGCTCATGCTTTCCGCAGTTAATAAATAGCCAGTGTAGCGGCTAGTGCGATCGTCAAGACATCTTATCGGAACTCCATCTTATGAGATTTATTCAACTAGCATATTCGCAATTTCAGATTGCTTGGCTATTATTTTCTTGCGCGTTCTTCGATCGCGCCGTTGGCTCGGTCGATAACACAGTGGAGTTGGTTAAGCAATTGCCGTGGATATCAGTCGTGTACGGTTCTCCCTGTACGGTTGGTAGCCGGATCGTGAGGGTCGAGTCCCACAAAATCGTAGTTATCACCTTTCATCGAAAGACCGGGCCCCGGTTCACATCACGTGGTCCCTCGTCGAGTAGACGCATGCAGCCGCTGGAACACCGAGGACCACCACCGCAGCCCTAATCCACCATCGCCGTTGGCCAGTACTGCCCCGAATACTGCACCAGCCGGCCACAGTTGCCGTCCGCAGCCCACGCTGCCTGGTGCTTGAGAGAATAGTTCTGTGCCAGATCGCCGCCGCCGCCAAGTCCCAGCACGCCCCACCACCAGAGGCCACATCCGCGTCACCCGCCTCCTAACGTAGCCACTAGGAAGCCGTATCGCGCCGCCGCGACCCTCCGTATCACGACACCCTTGCCCGTCAAATCTGACCCGCATAGGATCCACGAGAGAGTGGGCGGAAGAGCCCATCCTTCCGCCGGCCCCGGCCGGGCTTCGCCGATCATGCCTTCTGGCGGTGGCAGGGGAGGGGTGGAGTGGGAGAAGGGGCGCTAGGAGGCGGCTAGGGTTCACTCCTGTCGCCTGCGGGTCGACTTGGGAGGGGCGAGCTTTAAAATGGGAGATATCTCAACAGCTGATCTAGCATGGGAAATCTGACAGAGATGCAAGGATATATGACCACACTGGTTCTTCGTCCAGGCCCAACCCATTGGCCTTACAAGGCTCGTCATTGGTACGGCCGAGTCATAAATACAATAACAATAGGCAAACACAGGAGCAAATAATTAAGGAGCGCTCCTTCGGGAGCCTTCCAAGGATGACTCTTAGGCGCCGCCACGTGTCGCGCTTTCGGCGCTCCTCCGATTTTTTTTCGCACACATTTTCGGCATTTTAGATGGTTTTTTTGGGGTTTTCATGTGTTGGGAACGCGACAGAAAACAAAAAATTTCCGACCTACGCACCAGCCCAGGACCACTATGGAGACTGCATACAAGGTTTGATCACTTTCGTTACCAACTCGTAGCGCAGCGGAAGTAGAGTCGATGACGATCGGCGGTGCAGATCCCCGCAGCTAGAATTTTACAACCTCCCAACCGCGAGGATGTATACCCTCATCTGCCCCGCGGACAGCCCTCCGGGAGGCGGTCGCACAGTCCCCCGGACGGTGTCGCGGACAGCCCTTCGGGGGGACCTCCGAAACTCGGACTGTCACTCGGACAGCCCTTCGGGAGGACCTCCAAAACTCGGACGGTCACACGGACAACCCTTCGGGAGGCACTCTCGAACTAAGACCAAAACTACGATCTCTCTACAGAGTTGCACACATACGGTGTCATCTATCCAGCAGGGCTTCGCCGTCCAGAACTAGTTCCTGCCGGAACCCAGACAGCCTTTCGGCTCTACGAAACTATTTCGCTGGGAGGGAGAGAAGAATGCCAGATCATGCATGGCTTTGTGTATGAGAGCAAGAGTGTCTTATGGCAGCCCACACACCTCCTATTTATAGGAAACCCAAGGGGTAGGGTGGTTTTACAAGAAAACCCAAAACCCACATGGAAAGGAGTCCTTCCCAAGGACCTAAAAGGTGAAACCAAGGAACAAGGGGGACTCCATGAAGGAGTCCACCATGTGGCCGGCCACACCCTCATGTGGGGCCCCAAAATTGGCCCCTATCCATCCATGTCATCCCCAAGATCTTTTGGAGCAAAGCTCCAAAAGGTGGCTTTCCAAAAATATCCCAAAAAGCACTTTCACTATTCACGACGACATTTTTCAGCGTCTGATCGAACTGAAAATATTCATGTGGGCTTAGAACAATTCTAGTACCCACCAAAATAATTTTCAACGCAAGCCGGAACAATTCCGGTTTAGTGATTTCATCTGCGAAAAGCATCTGAAGCGGTTTCGGCAGCTCCGGAACATTTCCGGTTTTCATCCCGGAAAATTTCAGAAAGTTTCCAGAATGATTCTGGCACCCTCCAAGAATTATCAGGCATGTGCCAAAACCAATTTGACTTTATGGTATCCTCTGAAACAACTTTTCAGTTTCACCGGAACTCATCCGGTGACCTCTCTGCGGAACTTTTCCGCTGTCCGAAACTTTTCCGGTGTCCGAAACTTTTTCGGTGTTTTTCTCTCAGACTCCCTGTCTAGTATTCAACAGATAGATGACCCTTAAGCGTGTGACCCTATAGGTTCGGTGAAGCATAGACATGACCCGGAACCCCTTCCGATCAATGATCAACATCGGAGCCGTGGACACCCATATTGACCCCTATACCCACACGAATGAATATTCGAGTGAACCTCCAGTTGTCGTGTGCTATTCCTGTTGCTTCACGATATGTTACAAATACCCGAGGTGAGACATGTTGGCATCCTCGTGGATCAACAACTTGTCCACTATGCCAGTTACCTCGTTGCCGGTATTGTTCTCTTTTCTCGTTCCCGTGTTCCGGCATCCCTGTGATCAAATCACAATGTGTCTGGCCAGACGATGATGGATACCGTAACACCGAGAGGGCCCAGAGATATCTCTCCATCGTCGGAGGAGCAAATCCCAATCTCGAGCAATCAAGTTACTTGACACACTTTTCCATGAACCCGTAAGCCGCCGTAATAGCCACCCATTTACGGATGACGTTTAACAAACCCCAAAGTTCATGAAGCAAGCATGAAGAAACTCGATACTCTCATGGTCTAAGGAATCATGCAAACGTTAACCATCTCTGTGTTATTAACCATTAACTTATGACGAATGTATCTCATAGCATAACATCAATTCGGGTCGATTCAACACAAGTGTTCTACCAACAATTGTGCCCTCAAAATTGCCGGCATAGCCATGCCCATGATCAGGAAAACAGGATCATCGTGCAATACTTGAGCCAGTCCTAGAGGCTTGACTAGGAATACATTTTACCGTTTATTATCCCACACGTGCATATGAGTCTTCCTCCGAGCCTCGTGGTTATTGCAGACTCGAGAACCATAGCAGTTATAGCATGGAACATAAACCTAATTATGAACAGGGAGATAATCAATAACATTTATTATTGCCTCTAGGGCATATCTCCTACAGACTCCCACTTGCACTAGAGTCAATAATCTAGTCAACGCTAATGCACTTTACACCTATGGCATACTGGTGTAAAATATGCTTCGCATGTGGTATAGCCTGATGTCCAACGGATCTGACGACTTCAGCTCCGTGTGTAACTTTGCATATCCTCGCGTTTTCACGCTTTCACAAAATTCATATTTTGTGTGGACTTGGCTTTGCATATGTGTGAATCATTGGTCGAAACCTGATTCCTCAGACTGAGCTATGGAGCAACTATCTGCAATAGTGTCCCATAGACCAAAGTCATCTTGGAACCATACTAAGTTCATGAATGAACTATATGATTCAACAACTTCTTTGTCGCTTCTTAAGCATCAACATACTTAGCCTTTGTTATAGAATTCGCCACAGTATCTTGTTTGGAACAATTTCCAACTACCGTGCCACCATATTGTGTATCACACAAAACCCTCAATTTAAATCGAAAATCGCATGGAGCATTGATGAAGACTGTATCGATGTAATCACTTACAACGAGCACTTCATAATCTCTACTTGCGAGAAAACATGTCATCAGCACTACTCTTAGCACTTAATGACATCTTTCACTGTTGTCCTATGATCAGTACTTTGATCACTATGGTATCTATACTCGCAACAACTTTGGAGTATTGGACATATCTGTTTGTTTTTACATACCATGGAATACATGATTAATCCAAACACAAGAGTGTGTGGAATCTCCATCATGTATTTTACTCATCAGTGTTTTGGGACACCGAGTCTTGCAAAAACTCTTTCCATGTGACTTCGGCAAGAATCACTCCTTGGCGTTTTAAATGCTAAAAGGTTTTAGCATCTTGTCAATATGTATTCATTGCTTAGCCCCATTAGGTAAATCTATCTCCATAGATCATCATGCCTAATATTGAGGCTATTTAGCCTAAGCACTTCATTGAAAAACTATTTTCAAATGAAGTCCTAATTCGTGTCAAGAAATTTATTTCCAATTAACAATGTGTCAAGTACACAAGGTTTTTAGAAATATTATTATGCTCCCACTTACTTTCTTGAATCACAAGCATCTTCGATACCCATTTGATGAAGTCAAACCCCTTTGACCATTCCATAAAAAACGAAGATTCCAACTCCACTTTGCTCTCTTCTGTCCATCGCTGGAACTCTGAAGTTTGCATACTTACTAGCATCCTCTGGATCGACAAATTACTTTGGACTGTATCACATACAAGTCCTAGGTTTCATTTTCATCAGATGGAAATCCCTTTGTCATCCATGTTTCATATCTCATGATTGAAATATGTATTAATTGCTAGTTCAACCCGAACCGACTTTAAGCATCGCTACGGTGAAACAATCTCATCGTAGTCAACTCCTTGAACATGTTATTGCAACAAGTCGAGCTTTATGGATAAAACATTTTTTTCCGTATCAGTTTTTAGTTCCATAAATATTCGTTAGACTCTAAGTCTTCCGAAAGGTGTATCAAGATTTTAATCTTGAATCACATATATGGAAACTATCTCAGATTGTATTGGCATTTAGCCAATTCCGGAGTCAGGGCCCATCAACGCTTCCTTGTGTATTGTAGGTATACTGTTGTCTAACAACAATATCTCGTTTGCGCACCTGATAGGTTTGCACGAGCTTTGCCTACGTGGTTCAGCTGCAAGTTCGACCGAAGTCCATACATTTTATTGTAGAGACTTCCGTATCAGTCGCAGTAGGAAACTCCGGAATCACTTCCAAGGTTTCTTTCCTTTGATCTGATGATGAAGATACTGTTTATCTCGTCGAGTTGCACTGTCCTCCCACTCACCTTTTTGAAAGAACTATTCTCTTTAAAAGCATACCGTTTTGCGGCAAAACCCTTTGCCTCGGTATAGTGGTGGGGGAATTCCCAATGACTTGGGATAACCTTACAAAGCAGCACTTGTCTGATTTGGAATAGGTTTGTAACCTTTTACACAAGCCCCATATTCCAAATGTTAAGAAAAGATATAACATGGTTGGGCGTACCATACCATGGCGTCATTTCAACAGACCTGATGGAGCTCTTTTCAGTGTAAAAGCCGCAGTCTCTAAAGCATCACTCTATAAAAGGGGTAATGGCAAATTTATTTATGTCATCTTTGATCTTACCATGTCATAAATGGTTCGATTACATCTTCACGGACTTTCCACTTGCAGCGGTGTTCCGGGAGGTGCAAGTTATGAAACCCCTTTCACAACTCATCAGACATTCGCTAAACTTGTAACTCAAATATTCCTTTCTGCAATCAAATTGCAGAAACATAATTTTCTTGTTACAATAACTTCTACTTCATTTTTGAAAACCTTCTGAATGAATTCAAAAGATCCAGACTTACGTCTCAACAAGTAAATATCCATATATCTACTTGAGTCATTTCTGAAGACAGATAAATCCACTACTTGCAACAACATTTATTGGACTACACACATCATAATGTATGATTACCAATATGTTCTTTGCTCGTTCCTTATGGCCTGTGAACGGTATTTCAGTCACTTTACCTTTCAGAGGAAAGTTGCAAGTGTCAGATGATTCAAAATCAAACGACTTCAAAATCCATCATAATGGAATTTTCCATGCGGGTTTCTCCAATGTGACCAAATGCAGTGCCACACTTGTGTGGTATTCTTTTAGTCTTGCGACATTTAGCGTCAGTGTTATGGATGTATCATATTTGCATCAATGTTCATAACATACATCCCATCTTCGATGGAAGCATGGCCCTTCATTTTATTCATAATACTGAACAACAATTGTTGTTTCTATGAACAACTCTTTTGCAACAAACATTGTGCAATGGGCTAGAGTGTACGAAACTCTAAAATGAATTATGAAAGTAAACCCAGAGGTAATGTATTATTATCAATATTCATAACATACGTCTCATTCATAATGAAAGTATGGCCCTTATGTTATTCATAACACCGAACATTAAAAGTTCTCTTATGAATAACCTTCTTGCAAGATACCTTATGCAAAGGGCTAGAGTGTGAAACTCTAAAATGAATTATGAAAGTAAATACATAGGGAATACACCGATGGAAGGCATAGTAACATTTACTATGTTCCCTGCGTGTATCTAAACCTCATTCCTGGCTAGTCTCTCAGGCCATAGTAGTTCTTACATCGAGTTGCAACAGAATGCAATCGAGCGGGTATCTTTGTGATTAACTCACAATACCCAAGAATTAGTGATTAACATGTTTAACCATAATTCCCAAGAACTATATCTTTGACCAGCCTTCTATACATCAAAAAACCTGTATGACATTCATACATGAGCTGGATATTCCAGTCTTCTATCCTTTTGCCATTATACTTCTAACAGTTTAACTTTCAGTATTTCTCCTACTCTCAGAAGAAGCACCCAACTTAAAAGTGGTGTTAGCCCCGGATTTCCTAGGCGTGAAAGTTTCACTAACACCCTTCGGATACTTCCTTTCTCTTTAAGTTGTTGTTTTATTCACCATCATCATATGACAGGCGTTCTTCTGGATCCCTCTCTTATCAGTCAAATGCCCAGTAAACACTTTTACTAATAGTTTGCAAACAAACATGGCTTTAGATATCTCATATCTTTCAGCCTTTGTTTGTATCTGAAAATTAATTTTCAGTTCCATGAATATCACATAACTATCCCAAAACTTTTGAAGTTCGGGTCTCATGGAAGCAAACATATTTCACTCGACCGTAACGGAATTTTAGCTTTTGGATCGAAGGACGTGAGTCACATGATCCATAGCATTAGCGGGAGAATACCGAAAATATGCGATAGGACAAAGTCCTTCTCGGCACTCTAGAGGACAATCCTCACATTACGTTTACCAACCGTAAAGTTTTAACCAGATATTAAACAGCTATTCAATTTTAATAGGAAAGGTGGAAACGCGAGCCATTCTTCTACAACTATTATGCAAATCACACTTAGACAGTGTTCAAAATTAATTGCACTGACAATTAAACAAGTTAATTCAACAGTGCGCTCCCACTCAAATCAATATCTCTCATAATTGATTGTGAGTGATACAAGACCCACGTATCAATTGTTCGCCATTGGTGTAACACCACTGATGACGAAAATCTCAACCGGTGGGCAAACTTGCCAATCACATCTTCCATGCGACTCTTGTTCATCTTTCGATGCGTGTGTTCCGAGCTCATGACGGTCATGCCTGAACGTCAAGACAACCAAGTGATCTCGCTGCGAGGTCTCAACTCACCCGCCTCACACATCCCTAATCGTTCGTACCCGTGTGACACGGCGCACCCCGAAAAGATAGGTGCCGTGACGGTGCTACACTTGGGAGAACACTAACTACTTGATATTTTTGTGAGAGATCACCCTAATAAAAGCGACTACCGCGCAATCAAGAAGGGTGCATCATAAGGGATAAACATCTCAGGCAATTCATAATAGCATGATATGGTATAGCCCTTCCGACGGAGAAGTCTTGTATTTCTTCGTTTTCGGCATTCACGTCGGTATTCACCTTCGCGAAGATTGCCACCACCTTGTCGGTGCACCAGATGATATTGCTATCTCTATAGCTAATAAAATAAGTGCATTACATAAGGTTGACACGCAGGTCATTAAAGTGCAATCATATGGCTCCAGCCATCATGCCGAATCATGACACGCAGGTCATGTTAATCAATTTACATCATATAGTCATCTCATACATAATCAAATTATTATGAACACTGCTATACCACATCACATGCACATGCAAACCATCCTGCAAAACCAAGTTAGACGCCTCTAATCGGTTCATGCAAAATTTTATTTTACGTGGCTTCTAAGGTTTCGAAACAAACCGAAGCTACCAACGTCCATCATCAAGCATGATAATCCAAGTCGCTAGATTAACATTCCAGGGTGTATGAAACACGAGATAATAAAATCTCGAGCCCCATACAAAACTTTGTCATACGCGTGACCCCCGTGCAGATCACATCTGCATTGCCCTTTCGTCTGCAAAATTTCATCTTTCTTTTTAACTACGGTGGAATTCAATGAACTGTTAGCACTTCATTGATCAATCAGGATCGCGGATTGCCAGAACATTGAAACTCCACCATACTGTTATCAAGATCAGAAATATGCAAATTCGAGGGAAGCAACAAGAACATCGGGTAACAGACTTCATCTGCTACCCGCACAAATAATTTTCAGCAATAGATCTCATCTACTACCTAATTATATTGTGCAACACCCATACATCTCTATGTATTCTAGATCGCAACCTGCATCTACGCATAGCACGGCTCTTGATGCCACTGTTGGGAACGCGACAGAAAACAAAAAATTTCCGACCTACGCACCAGCCCAGGACCACTATGGAGACTGCATACAAGGTTTGATCACTTTCGTTACCGACTCGTAGCGCAGCGGAAGTAGAGTCGATGACGATCGGCGGTGCAGATCCCCGCAGCTAGGATTTTACAACCTCCCAACCGCGAGGATGTATACCCTCATCTGCCCCGCGGACAGCCCTCCGGGAGGCGGTCGCACAGTCCCCCGGACGGTGTCGCGGACAGCCCTTCGGGGGGACCTCCGAAACTCGGACTGTCACTCGGACAGCCCTTCGGGAGGACCTCCAAAACTCGGACGGTCACACGGACAGCCCTTCGGGAGGCACTCTCGAACTAAGACCGAAACTACGATCTCTCTACAGAGTTGCACACATACGGTGTCATCTATCCAGCAGGGCTTCGCCGTCCAGAACTAGTTCCTGCCGGAACCCAGACAGCCTTTCGGCTCTACGAAACTATTTCGCTGGGAGGGAGAGAAGAATGCCAGATCATGCATGGCTTTGTGTATGAGAGAAAGAGTGTCTTATGGCAGCCCACACACCTCCTATTTATAGGAAACCCAAGGGGTAGGGTGGTTTTACAAGAAAACCCAAAACCCACATGGAAAGGAGTCCTTCCCAAGGACCTAAAAGGTGAAACCAAGGAACAAGGGGGACTCCATGAAGGAGTCCACCATGTGGCCGGCCACACCCTCATGTGGGGCCCCAAAATTGGCCCCTATCCATCCATGTCATCCCCAAGATCTTTTGGAGCAAAGCCCCAAAAGGTGGCTTTCCAAAAATATCCCAAAAACACTTTCACTATTCACGACGACATTTTTCAGCGTCTGATCGAACTGAAAATATTCATGTGGGCTTAGAACAATTCTAGTACCCACCAAAATAATTTTCAACGCAAGCCGGAACAATTCCGGTTTAGTGATTTCATCTGCGAAAAGCATCTGAAGCGGTTTCGGCAGCTCCGGAACATTTCCGGTTTTCATCCCGGAAAATTCCAGAAAGTTTCCAGAATGATTCTGGCACCCTCCAAGAATTATCAGGCATGTGCCAAAACCAATTTGACTTTATGGTATCCTCTGAAACAACTTTCCAGTTTCACCGGAACTCATCCGGTGACCTCTCTGCGGAACTTTTCCGCTGTCCGAAACATTTCCGGTGTCCGAAACTTTTTCGGTGTTTTTCTCTCAGACTCCCTGTCTAGTATTCAACAGATAGATGACCCTTAAGCGTGTGACCCTATAGGTTCGGTGAAGCATAGACATGACCCGGAACCCCTTCCGATCAATGATCAACATCGGAGCCGTGGACACCCATATTGACCCCTATACCCACACGAATGAATATTCGAGTGAACCTCCAGTTGTCGTGTGCTATTCCTGTTGCTTCACGATATGTTACAAATACCCAAGTGAGACATGTTGGCATCCTCGTGGATCAACAACTTGTCCACTATGCCAGTTACCTCGTTGCCGGTATTGTTCTCTTTTCTCGTTCCCGTGTTCCGGCATCCCTGTGATCAAATCACAATGTGTCTGGCCAGACGATGATGGATACCGTAACACCGAGAGGGCCCAGAGATATCTCTCCATCGTCGGAGGAGCAAATCCCAATCTCGAGCTATCAAGTTACTTGACACACTTTTCCATGAACCCGTAAGCTGCCGTAATAGCCACCCATTTACGGATGACGTTTAACAAACCCCAAAGTTCATGAAGCAAGCATGAAGAAACTCGATACTCTCATGGTCTAAGGAATCATGCAAACGTTAACCATCTCTGTGTTATTAACCATTAACTTATGACGAATGTATCTCATAGCATAACATCAATTCGGGTCGATTCAACACAAGTGTTCTACCAACAATTGTGCCCTCAAAATTGCCGGCATAGCCATGCCCATGATCAGGAAAACAGGATCATCATGCAATACTTGAGCCAGTCCTAGAGGCTTGACTAGGAATATATTTTACCGTTTATTATCCCACACGTGCATATGAGTCTTCCTCCGAGCCTCGTGGTTATTGCAGACTCGAGAACCATAGCAGTTATTGATGGGGAACGTTGCATGGGAAACAAAATTTTTCCTACGCACACATAAGATCTATCCATGGTGATGAGCATCTACGAGAGGGAGAGTGAATCTACATACCCTTGTAGATCGCTAAGCGGAAGCGTTAATAAACGCGGTTGATGTAGTCGAACGTCTTCGCGATCCAAATCGCCGAGCGTCCCGCGATCCAATCACGATCCTTCCGATCTAGTGCCGAACGGACGGCACCTCCGCGTTCAACACACGTACGGCTTGATGACGCCTTCACCTCCTCGATCCAGCGAGCGATGGTGAAGTAGTGGTTGAGTTCCAGCAGCACGACGGCGTGGTGATGGTGGTGAGGAACAATCTCTGCAGGGCTTCGCCAAGCGCTACGGAGATTATGACGGAGGAACTAGAGGGCTAGGGTTGCCGGCACACGGCTTGGGGAATCCTGATGTGTCCCGTGTGCTAGCCCTGCCCCTCTATTTATATGTTGAGCCTTGGGGTCTAAACTTGGAGTAAAAGCCTCCTCTAGGTCGGTTTTGCCCGCACAAGGTCGGTTTGGCCCGCAGGGAAAGAGTCCAACTCGGATCCCTGCCGAACCGTGCACAGCCGCGCACAAGCGGTAGTACCGCTTCACACAAGCGGTAGTACCGCTTGGGCGGTAGTACCGCTTCACACAAGCGGTAGTACCGCTCCGGCGGTAGTACCGCTTCACCAAGCGGTAGTACCGCTTACGCGGCAGCAAAACTACTTTTGCACTTTCCAATACCTTGTGGGCTTTATCCCTTTGGCTCATATAAAGTGTTGCTGCACCCGAACACTTCGGTAAACATCCGGAACCCATTCCGGTGAACTCTGGAACTCTTCCGGAGATCGAAACACTATTATCACATATATCAATCTTTACCTCCGGACTCTTCCGGAGATCCTCGTCATGTCCGGGATCTTATCCGGGACTCCGAACAACTTTCGGTCACCAACATAATAACTCAATTATACTAATCGTCACCAAACGTTAAGTGTGTAGACCCTGCGGGTTCGAGAACTATGTAGACATGACCGAGACACCTCTACGGCCAATAACCAATAGCGGGACCTGGATGCCCATATTGGCTCCTACATATTCTACGAAGATCTTTATCGGTCGAACCTCTATGTCAAGGATTCAGTTAATCCCGTATGCTGTTCCCTTTGTTCTTCGGTATGTTACTTGCCCGAGATTCGATCGTCGGTATCACTATACCTAGTTCAATCTCGTTACCGGCAAGTCTCTTTACTCATTCCGTAATACAAGATCTCGTGGCTAACACTTTAGTCACATTGCTTGCAAGGCTCATTGTGATGTTGTATTACCGAGTGGGCCCTGAGATACCTCTCCGTCATACGGAGTAACAAATCCCAGTCTTGATCCATGCCAACCCAACAGACACCCTCGGAGATACCTGTAGAGCACCTTTATAGTCACCCAGTTACGTTGCGACGTTTGATACACACAAGGTATTCCTCCGGTGTTAGTGAGTTGCATGATCTCATGGTCAAAGGAACAGATACTTGACATGCAGAAAACAATAGCAATAAACTGACACGATCAAATGCTACGTTTACAGTTTGGGTCTTGTCCATCACATCATTCTCCTAATGATGTGATCCCGTTATCAAATGACATCTCATGTCAATGGCTAGGAAACCTTAACCATCTTTGATCAACGAGCTAGTCAACTAGAGGCTTACTAGGGACACAGTGCTGTCTATGTACCCACACATGTATTTGAGTTTCCAATCAATACAATTATAGCATGGATAATAAACGATTATCATGAACAAGGAAATATAATAATAACCAATTTATTATTGCCTCTAGGGCATATTTCCAACAGTCTCCCACTTGCACTAGAGTCAATAATCTAGTTCACATCACTATGTGATTTACATTGTAATGAATCGAACACCCATGCAGTTCTGGTGTTGTTCATGTTTAGCCTTTGGAAGAGGTTTAGTCATCGGATCTGCAACATTTAGATCCGTGTGTACTTTGCAAATATTTATGTCGTCCTCCTTGATGTAATCGCGGATGGAATTGAAACGTCGCTTTATGTGTCTGGTCCTCTTGTGAAATCTTGGTTCCTTGGCTAGAGCAATGGCACCAGTATTATCACAAAACAGAGTCATTGGGTTAAGTGCACTAGGCACTACTCCAAGATCTGTCATGAACTCCTTCATCCAGACACCTTCCTTCGCCGCCTCCGAGGCAGCGATGTACTCCGCTTCGCATGTAGAATCTGCTACCACGCTTTGCTTGGAACTGCACCAGCTAACCGCACCCCCATTAAGAATAAATACGTATCCGGTTTGCGACTTAGAGTCATCCGGATCAGTGTCAAAGCTTGCATCGACGTAACCCTTTACGACGAGCTCTTGATCACCTCCATAAACGAGAAACATGTCCTTAGTCCTTTTCAGGTACTTCAGGATATTCTTGACCGCCGTCCAGTGTTCCATTCCTGGATCACTTTGAAACCTTCCGACCATACTTATGGCAAGGCTGACATCGGGTCTTGTGCACAGCATTGCATACATGATAGAGCCTATGGCTGAAGCATAGGGGATGACACTCATCTTTTCTCTATCTTCTGCAGTTACTGGGCATTGAGTCTTACTCAACTTCACACCTTGCAAAACAGGCAAGAACCCCTTCTTGGACTGATCCATTTTGAACTTCTTCAAAATCTTATCAAGGTATGTGCTTTGTGAAAGTCCTATTAAGCGTCTCGATCTATCTCTATAGATCTTGATGCCTAATATGAAAGCAGCTTCTCCTAGGTCCTTCATTGAAAAACTCTTGTTCAAATATTCCTTTACGCTTTCCAGCATTTCTATATTGTTTTCAATCAGCAATATGTCATCCACATATAATATTAGAAACGCTATAGAGCTCCCACTCACTTTCTTGTAAATACAAGCTTCTCCGTAAACTTGTATAAACTCGAACGCTTTGATCACCTCATCAAAACGAAGATTCCAACTCCGAGATGCTTGCACCAGTCCATAAATGGATCGCTGGAGTTTGCAAACTTTGTCAGCATTCTCTGGATCGACAAAACCTTCTGGTTGCATCATATACAACTCTTCCTTAAGGTAACCGTTAAGGAACGCTGTTTTGACATCCATCTGCCAAATTTCATAATCGAAAAAGGCAGCTATTGCTAACATGATTCTGACGGACTTAAGCATCGCTACGGGTGAGAAGGTCTCATCGTAGTCAACTCCTTGAACTTGTGAAAAACCCTTTGCCACAAGTCGAGCTTTATAGACGGTGACATTACCGTCCGCGTCCGTCTTCCTCTTAAAGATCCATTTGTTCTGAATGGCCTTACACCCTTCAGGTAATACTTCCAAAGTCCATACTTTGTTTTCATACATGGATCCCATCTCGGATTTCATGGCCTCTAACCACTTCTTGGAATCCGGGCTCATCATCGCTTCTCCATAGCTCGTAGGTTCATCGTTGTTTAACAACATGACCTCTAAGACAGGGTTGCCGTACCACTCAGGAGCAGTACGCGTCCTTGTCGACCTACGAGGTTCGATAGCAACTTGATCCAAAGCTTCATGATCATCATCATTAACTTCCTCTTCAGCTAATGTAGGCTCCACAGAAACAACTTTCTGCGCTGCGCTACTCTCAGGTTGAAGTAAAGGTTCAACAACCTCATCAAGTTCTATCTTCCTCCCACTCAATTCTTTCGAGAGAAACTCTTTCTCAAGAAATGTTCCGTTTTTAGCGACAAACACTTTGCCCTCGGATCTGAGGTAGAAGGTATACCCAATTGTCTCTTTTGGGTATCCTATGAAGACGCATTTCTCCGCTTTGGGTTCCAGCTTTTCAGGCTGAAGCTTTTTGACATAAGCATCACATCCCCAAACTTTAAGAAACGACAGTTTCGGCTTCTTGCCAAACCAAAGTTCATATGGCGTCGTCTCAACGGATTTCGATGGTGCCCTATTTAAAGTGAATGCAGCTGTCTCTAATGCATAACCCCAAAACGATAGTGGCAAATCGGCAAGAGACATCATAGATCGCACCATATCTAATAAGGTTCGATTACGACGTTCGGACACACCATTACGCTGTGGTGTTCCAGGCGGTGTCAATTGTGAAACAATTCCACACTGTCTTAAGTGACTGCCAAACTCATAACTCAGATATTCTCCTCCTCGATCAGATCGTAGGAATTTAATCTTCTTGTTACGATGATTCTCAACTTCACTCTGAAATTGTTTGAACTTTTCAAATGTTTCAGACTTGTGTTTCATTAAGTAAATATACCCATATCTACTTAAGTCATCAGTGAAGGTGAGAAAGTAACGATAACCACCGCGCGCCTCAATACTCATTGGACCGCACACATCAGTATGTATGATTTCCAATAAGTCACTTGCCCGTTCCATTATTCCAGAGAACGGCGTTTTAGTCATCTTGCCCATGAGGCATGGCTCACATGTGTCAAGTGATTCAAAATCAAGTGACTCCAAAAGTCCATCAGCATGGAGCTTCTTCATGCGTTTTACGCCAATATGACCTAAACGGCAGTGCCACAAGAAAGTGGTATTATCATTATCAATTCTATATCTTTTGGCATCAATGTTATGAACATGTGTATCATTACTATCGAGATTCAATAAGAATAAACCCCTCACATCGGGTGCATGACCATAAAAGATATTACTCATATAAATAGAACAACCATTATTCTCTGATTTAAATGAGTAACCGTCTCGCAATAAACAAGATCCAGATATAATGTTCATGCTTAACGCAGGCACCAAATAACACTTATTTAGGTTCATCACTAATCCCGACGGTAATCGAAGAGCGAGCGTGCCGACGGCGATCACATCAACCTTGGAACCATTTCCCACGCGCATCGTCACTTCGTCCTTTGCCAGCCTCCGTCTATTCCGCAGTTCCTGTTTTGAGTTGCAAATATGAGCAACCGCACCGGTATCAAATACCCAGGCACTACAACGAGAGTTGGTAAGGTACACATCAATAACATGTATATCATATATACCTTGTTTGTTGTTGGCCGCCTTCTTGTCAGCCAAATACTTGGGGCAATTCCGCTTCCAGTGTCCAGTTCCCTTGCAATGAAAACACACAGTTTCTGGTTTGGGTCCAGCCTTGGGTTTCTTCACGAGAGGAGCAACTGCTTTGCCACTCTTCTTGGAGTTACCCTTCTTACCCTTGCCATTTTTCTTGAAACTAGTGGTTTTATTGACCATCAACACTTGATGCTCCTTCTGAATTTCAGACTCAGCGATTTTCAGCATCGCAAACAGCTCGGCGACTGACTTGTTCATCCCGTGCATGTTATAGTTCAACACGAAGCTCTTGTAGCTAGGTGGCAATGATTGAAGAACTCTGTCAGTGATAGCCTCTGGCGGAAGGGGCATCCCTAACTCAGCCAGACGGGTGGAGTACCCAGACATTCTGAGCACGTGATCACTGATAGACCCGTTCTCCTCCATCTTGCAAGCATAGAATTTGTCGGAGATCTCATATCTCTCGATCCGGGCATTCTTCTGAAAGATAAACTTCAACTCCTGGAACATCTCATATGCTCCATGACGTTCAAAACGTCTTTGAAGTCCCGGTTCTAAGCCATACAACATTGCACATTGAACTATTGAGTAATCATCAGAACGAGCCTGCCAGGCGTTCACAACGTCTAGAGACTCAACTGGAGCGGGTGGATCACCAAGCGGTGCATCAAGGACATAAGCCTTCTGGGAAGCCGTAAGGATAATCCTTAGATTACGGGCCCAGTCCACAAAGTTACTTCCATCATCTTTCAACTTAGCTTTCTCTAGGAACGCATTAAAATTCAGGGGTGCTACTGCGCGAGCCATGATCTACAACATAAATATAGCAAAGACAACTTAGACTATTGTTCTAGATAATGAGTTTAGTTAATCATATTACTTAAAAAACTCCCACTCAAATTGACATCCCTCCGATCATTCGAGTGTAACATGATCCAAATCCACCAACTCAAGTCCGATCATCACGTGAGTTGAGGTGGTTTCAATGGTGAACATCTTCATGTTGATCATATCTACTATATGACTCATGTTCGACCTTTCGGTCTCTTGTGTTCCGAGGCCATGTCTGTACATGCTAGGCTCGTCAAGTTTAACCCGAGTGTTCCGCACGTGTAACATGGCTTACACCCGTTGTATGCGAACGTAGAGTCTATCACACCCGATCATCACGGCGTGTCTCGAAACGACGAACTTTCGCAACGGTGCACACTTGGGGAGAACACAATTTATCTTGAAATTTAAGTGAGGGATCACCTTATAATGCTACCGTCGTCCTAAGCAAAATAAGATGCATAAAAGGATTAACATCACATGCAAATCATAAGTGACATGATATGGCCATGAACTTGTGCTTTTGATCTCCATCTCCAAAGCACCGGCATGATCTCCATCGTCACCGGCATGACACCATGATCTCCATCATCTTGATCTCCATCAACGTGTCGCCATAAGGTTGTCGCGCCGACTGTTGCTTCCACGACTATAGCTAACGTTTAGCGATAAAGTAAAGCATTACATAGCGCTTAATGATTGACACGCAGGTCATACAATAATTAAAGACAACTCTATGGCTCCTGCCAGTTGCCGTACTCATCGACATGCAAGTCGTGATATTCTATACAAAACATGATCATCTCATACATCACATATATCTCATCATGTAATTGGCCATATCACATCACAACATACCCTGCAAAAACAAGTTAGACGTCCTCTAATTGTTGTTGCAAATTTTACGTGGCTGCTACGGGTTTGCAAGAACCGTTCTTACCTACGCAAAACCACAACGTGGTGTAGTGATTGTTTTTTGATCTTCTAAAAGAACCCTCTTCATTGAACCGATTCAACTAAAGTGAGAGAGACAGACACCCGCCAGTCACCTTTATGCAACAAGTGCACGCAGCGGTAAAACCAGTCTCGCGTAAGCGTACGCGTAATGTCGGTCCGGGCCGCTTCATCTCACAATGCCGCTGAATCAAGTATCAACTAGTAACGGCAAGCAATATGTATACACCCACGCCCACAACTCGTTTGTGTTCTACTCGAGATCTCATCTACGCATAGACCTAGCTCATGATGCCACTGATGGGGAACGTTGCATGGGAAACAAAATTTTTCCTACGCACACATAAGATCTATCCATGGTGATGAGCATCTACGAGAGGGAGAGTGAATCTACATACCCTTGTAGATCGCTAAGCGGAAGCGTTAATAAACGCGGTTGATGTAGTCGAACGTCTTCGCGATCCAAATCGCCGAGCGTCCCGCGATCCAATCACGATCCTTCCGATCTAGTGCCGAACGGACGGCACCTCCGCGTTCAACACACGTACGGCTTGATGACGCCTTCACCTCCTCGATCCAGCGAGCGATGGTGAAGTAGTGGTTGAGTTCCAGCAGCACGACGGCGTGGTGATGGTGGTGAGGAACAATCTCTGCAGGGCTTCGCCAAGCGCTACGGAGATTATGACGGAGGAACTAGAGGGCTAGGGTTGCCGGCACACGGCTTGGGGAATCCTGATGTGTCCCGTGTGCTAGCCCTGCCCCTCTATTTATATGTTGAGCCTTGGGGTCTAAACTTGGAGTAAAAGCCTCCTCTAGGTCGGTTTTGCCCGCACAAGGTCGGTTTGGCCCGCAGGGAAAGAGTCCAACTCGGATCCCTGCCGAACCGTGCACAGCCGCGCACAAGCGGTAGTACCGCTTCACACAAGCGGTAGTACCGCTTGGGCGGTAGTACCGCTTCACACAAGCGGTAGTACCGCTCCGGCGGTAGTACCGCTTCACCAAGCGGTAGTACCGCTTACGCGGCAGCAAAACTACTTTTGCACTTTCCAATACCTTGTGGGCTTTATCCCTTTGGCTCATATAAAGTGTTGCTGCACCCGAACACTTCGGTAAACATCCGGAACCCATTCCGGTGAACTCTGGAACTCTTCCGGAGATCGAAACACTATTATCACATATATCAATCTTTACCTCCGGACTCTTCCGGAGATCCTCGTCATGTCCGGGATCTTATCCGGGACTCCGAACAACTTTCGGTCACCAACATAATAACTCAATTATACTAATCGTCACCAAACGTTAAGTGTGTAGACCCTGCGGGTTCGAGAACTATGTAGACATGACCGAGACACCTCTACGGCCAATAACCAATAGCGGGACCTGGATGCCCATATTGGCTCCTACATATTCTACGAAGATCTTTATCGGTCGAACCTCTATGTCAAGGATTCAGTTAATCCCGTATGCTGTTCCCTTTGTTCTTCGGTATGTTACTTGCCCGAGATTCGATCGTCGGTATCACTATACCTAGTTCAATCTCGTTACCGGCAAGTCTCTTTACTCGTTCCGTAATACAAGATCTCGTGGCTAACACTTTAGTCACATTGCTTGCAAGGCTCATTGTGATGTTGTATTACCGAGTGGGCCCTGAGATACCTCTCCGTCATACGGAGTAACAAATCCCAGTCTTGATCCATGCCAACCCAACAGACACCCTCGGAGATACCTGTAGAGCACCTTTATAGTCACCCAGTTACGTTGCGACGTTTGATACACACAAGGTATTCCTCCGGTGTTAGTGAGTTGCATGATCTCATGGTCAAAGGAACAGATACTTGACATGCAGAAAACAATAGCAATAAACTGACACGATCAAATGCTACGTTTACAGTTTGGGTCTTGTCCATCACATCATTCTCCTAATGATGTGATCCCGTTATCAAATGACATCTCATGTCAATGGCTAGGAAACCTTAACCATCTTTGATCGACGAGCTAGTCAACTAGAGGCTTACTAGGGACACAGTGCTGTCTATGTACCCACACATGTATTTGAGTTTCCAATCAATACAATTATAGCATGGATAATAAACGATTATCATGAACAAGGAAATATAATAATAACCAATTTATTATTGCCTCTAGGGCATATTTCCAACAGTTATAGCATGGAACATAAACCTAATTATGAACAGGGAGATAATCAATAACATTTATTATTGCCTCTAGGGCATATCTCCTACATCATGTTTCACCGGTCTTTCTTAGCTTTTGGACGAAAAATGAATTTCAAAAACAATTTTTTCCAAGAAAAAACGTGTTTTCTTTTTGTTTCTCCTCGAGAGACACGGATCTGATCCCGCGAAAGGTAGGTCGCGCCTCTCGAAAATGGAAGAAAAAGTGTTTTCGTTTTACTTTCCTTCCTCGAGAGGCAGGGTTTTGCTTCCGCGAGAGGCACGGTCGTGCCTCTCGGAAACGGAAAATAGACGCATTTTCTTATTACTTTTGTCCTTCCTCGAGAGACACGGTTTTGGTTCCGCGAGAGGCATGGATTGGCTTTCGTGAGAGGCACGGCCATTCCTTTCGGAAACGGAAAAAAGTAACGCATTTTTTTCGTTTCTCTAGAGGCAAGGTTTTCCTGCCGCGAGAGGCACGGACCATGTCTCTTGGAAACGGAAAAAAACACGTTTTTTTTTGCGAGAGGCACGACCGTGCCTCTCGGAAACGGCAAAAAAACACATTTTTTTTCCGCGAGAGGCGCAGTATTTTTGTCAGTATTTTCGTGATTTTTTTCCAAAACCTATCAACATGGGAGCTAGTTTTGAAGATCTGAACGCGAGGAATCCAACGGTAAAAACTGTTGGAGATTTTGATGCACGATTCAAGGGACAAAACTTTTTGAATAAACGGATGTAGAAAAAAAGGGAAAACTCCTAGTTTGCGACAAGTGGCACACATGTCGTGCGTCACTTGTTGCAACATGGAGAGGTGGGAGTGACTTTTGGAAGATATACACCTCAATTAGTCATTCGGGTAAACCGTACTTGCAAGACTTCTAATATTTGATTTTCATTAGACCATCATCTCACCACTCGTTTGAGAGAGCAACTAATCACGGAGTACTCCTTCGGGTGCGTCTGCAAGGGTTACTTTTGGTGGGCTGGGATGACGCCACTTGATGCGCTATCAACATGTCGCGTATTCGGCCTTTAGATGATTTTTTTTTTGGGTTTTTAGGCTTTTTGGGATTCCCCCAGTTTTCCTTAGGTTTTCGACAAAAACAAATTGGGCGACAAAACATGTTTTTTTTGTGAGAGGTATAGATTTACTTCTCGTTGAGGCACAGATATACTTTCGCGCGGAACACATATTTGCTTCCGCAAAAGGCACAGGTATGTCGCCATTCTTTCTGTTGTGCATGTAGGTTGGGCACGTGATCCTCCTCATATTGCCCTTCATGTTACCCGTATTGTAGCCCTTCAAACCAAGGTTATTTATGATTCATCTCCATCACATTAATTGTTCATGAATCATGCATGGTATTTGTCTGCCCTCTTATCATGTCATCATATATATATGTTCATCATATGTTACCCAATATATACGTGTTTCATATTTAGGTGTGAGTTAGAAGCGGATCACATTGGAATCCTGCTGCTCGCTGCTGCTGGAGTTGATCAGTCATAGCCGTTCAGATCAGGCAAGAGAATGCCATGCCGAGAGGAGAATCAACATTGCAAAAATTCCTCTCTTACTTCGGGTTTCAACCTTCTGCTAAGAAATGGTGGCAGTTTCTGTCGAAGCCCAAGGTTTTGCTGGAGGCGCTGGAATTATACAAACAAGTAACAAGTCACACACAAGGTTGATTAAATTAGTCATTGAATCATGACATGTTGTTGACAGATAGATAGTATACTACATACAAACTTTTTAGGATTATTATACACCATAGGCTCTAAATTTTAAGAGCTGTTTGTTCCTTCTTCAGAGAATATGAACGATACAAACATTGTGAGTAAAGCGGTTTCATATTTCAGATAATATTAACACTCCTGGTTCACCGCACTGGCCCTCTACTATTGCAAACAAATAGAATCACAAGATAACACATTCTTTTTTTCCCTCTCAAAGAAGAAACAAAGATCACTCAGAAAGCAGGAATAACATTAATTACCATCATGGGATAACCTAATTCAGTCTCTTATAAAAATAATATGAAAGGCTAGTTTACAACGAGCAGCGATAATAGCATGAGAAATCTGACAGAGAAGCAAGGATATAAGCCCACGCTGGTTCAGCGTCTAGCCCCGGCCCACTGGCCTTACAAGTCACTTGGTACTACATCCATGCTAGTGATCGGAAACCTCGGATCATGGGCCCATTATGCACAATCTTGGTCGTCCTCAAGACAACTCTGTTAGTCGCTCCTTTCGGTATGAGGCGATGTGGGAGAAACATGATGGATTCAGGGGGATTGTACACTCGGAATGGATAGCTGGTGGCCCTTGTGCTAATGTGCAACTGTTGCATGATAAACTGATGAGTGTTTCGAGGGAAATTAACAAATGGAACAAGCAGTCTTTTGGAAGTGCTCAACATGAAATAAAAGAACTAAAGAGAAAGCTAGATGAGCTGCCGGGAGATCCTCTACGCACAGCACCCACTCATGTGGAGCTGAAAACAAATGAAAGGTTGGTTGAACTCTATCACCGCGAGGAAATAATGTGGAGACAACGGGCACGGATTGAATGGCTTTCCTCTGCTGGTTAGAACACAAATATTTTCATCTCCGGGCGAGTATTAGAAGAAAAAAGAACACGATCCGAGCACTGGAAAATTCTTGGGGAGTGATCATAGCAGATCTGATTGAGACGAGGTACATGGAAAAGTTATTTTATAATGAACTTTATGCTTCAGAGGGAGTACAAAGCATAGATAATGTCATTGAACATGTTCCTTGCAAGGTAACGGTGGCTATGAATGCCAATCTGTGTGCCCCATACACATGAGAAGGGGTTAAGGTAGCACTCTTTCAGATGTGTCCTACCTCAACCTGGCAGTCGGGTCGGGTTTGCCCGGGTCGACCTTTACCAAACCCATGCCCGATAAGTAAATGGGTCTACCCATTCGCCCACGACCCTACCCATGGGTGTAGGAGCAGACCCACGCCCGAACCCGATGGGTAACCCGACCCGATGGGCGACCCATCGGGTTGTTGTACAGTGCTAAAAATCATATAAAATGACTGATTGACAGAGGTAAAAATGTACAAATAGCTTCAATTTATAACCATCAATGTGAATATATTGTAGAACAAATAGAAAATACAGTAGCATGAAGCAGAAGCACAAAATAGCATCACAAATACATGGTTCAGGTCTTCAGAGCACAAATACATGAATGGTTCAAAATAGGATCACAAATACATTGTTCAGGTCTCCAGGAGCACAAATACATGGTTCAGGTGCACAAATAGCAGCACAAATACAAGGTTCAACAGCTCACAACACAAATAGAAGGTTTAACAGCAACATAAATACACAAGTAGTAGTGTAGCAGCTCATGGAAAATGTAAATAACAAGTAGCACTGAAGATGAGGTGGCAGCAAATAGTAGTGTAGCAGCTCATCGCAACCAAGCAGCAGCACAACATCATACAGTCAAGTTTCAGGCTTCAGTTAGGATGGATTGATCATCAACCTCCTGAAACATAAGAAAATAAAAGCATTCAGAGTAAAGAACATGATTTGCATTAAAATATAAGATTAAAAGCCATGGTAACCTGCTGAAAGTAGAATCTGTTACCATCATTTCTATGTCATCCTTAAGAACAGTTTCAAATTCCGCAAAGAGAGTAGAATTGCAATCCCCTGATGCATAGATTTAGATATTAGCACATAACAAGGAAATAATATTGTGCATGAAAAGAAGAGACATGATTCAACTAGATTATCACCTAACATGTCTGCACGAGACCACGCTTGCATACACATAAGAGCTTCGGTCATGTTTAGTGCAAGTGAACATCTATGTGCACTTAGTATTCTCCCACTAGTGCTGAAGGCAGATTCCGACGCCACGGTTGTTACAGGAATGGCTAGTATATCATGAGCCATTCTTTGCAATGTAGGATACTTGATACCTCCAAACTTCCACCAATTGATGATGTCAAGCCCCTCTGGCCTATGGATAATATCCTCTTCCAAATATAAGTCCAGTTCTGTCCGCACACGAGAAGCACTCGAAACAGGTTTCGAGGACATATATTGGTGAAATATATTCTCCATTTCATCTACTGCAGCACCACCTTGGGCAGAAACACTTCTACCTACCTCCGAGGTACCCACACCACCGTCAGATGCTTCATATTCTTGCAACAAATCACCCATTAACTTCCTAATTTTCTCCACTTCTTTAGTTGCATGTTCAAATCCATAGAGAGAGCCAAACAAAGCTTGCAACATATGAAGCTTATATCTTGGATCAAGTACTGTTGCTATAGACATAAGACCATGTACTTCTTTCCAATACTTCTCAAACTTCGTCTTCATTTCCTTAGACATCTCTTGCAAAGGAACATGCTCACTAGTAGACCATTTCCGTATTGCTAGACGAATAGAAGATATTTTGGGGAAGAACAGATTTGCTGTGACATATTGTTCATGGTGTAATTTGGCTAGTAGTTTGTAGTTAGGCCAAATTAATTTAAATGACTATGGTTAGATTATTGGTTGACATAAATATTTTGGACTTGCTGTTTGGTTCAGAATGCAGGCTTGGATCATAGTACAGTACATGTGTTGCAGCGGCAGATCAGGCGTAGCAACGTTATTTACCCAGGACGAATATATGAAGTTTTGCATGGATTAGAGGCTACCGAGGACAAGTGCTGGCGTTGAGCTAAAATGCAGCTGTTTAAGACTGCTACCAAGCTGAAGGAGTTTTTGGCATGAGCGATCGAGTTATGTACGTGAAGGTGCACAACACAAGGAAGATGATTAATCATTGTTATATCATGTGATAGCGACGTGGCCGGTATATTTTATTCATAAGGCAAGAAGAGTATATGGCCAGGAGGGGTCGCCGACTGATTCAAAACGTAAGTACATACGTGGTAGTCCAATTAAGATGACCTGATTAGATTCTAATCGGTTTAGATTTTAGAGTTCTAATCGGTTTAGATTTTAGAGTTCTAATCGGTTTAGATTTTAGAGTTCTATTCGTATACGTCAAGGGCTGCCTTGTATACGCGAAAGTCCAGCGTGCCTTGTATATATAAGGCCACGGCCGATTGGAAAGCCACCAGCAATCGATCTATCAATACAAACACATTACTTTTTCACGTACGTTTTTTCTATCGTTCTTCTCCGCCGAGCCCTAGCAGCCCTAGGGTTTGGTCAATCTTTGCCGTTTTGCGCTGAAAAGCGGCCGGTTCTTCTCCACGAAAGCGAGATATCTTTGTTGCTTTGCTTGAAAAGCAATCATTCGTCGTCACGAAAGTACGACGGTTATCATGTTGTTGCGCTGCAATTTTGCGTGGCAACACATATTTAGTCCCCGAGAAGAGCTCAGTGATCTCAAAGAAAGCTACCAGCCTATCACAAAGTTCTTTTGCAAATTTCCAATCTTCTGCGGTTGGGCAACATTTGAATAGGAGCTCAACGTGTGCTTAGTTTATCAAACACAGCAGTGTATAGTAATGCAATGGATATCATTTTATATGTTGAATTCCACCTAGTCTTGCAATCCAAAAACAACCTTCTAGAATAGTCAATGTGTGGTGCCACCTTCTGTTGCTTTAGGCCTACAGGTGCACTCTTAGCACAACAAGTTTTCAAGTGGTTGTTCAAATGTGTGGTGCCACCTGTACTCGATGCACTAAGCCATTTTTTACAATACATGCATTGAGCTTGCCATTTCCCACCAATAAATTCTTTCTGAAACTCATTCCATACTTCAGATGTAAGTTTCCTCTTTCTAGTTTTTCCAGGTTGGGTACCAGTACCTTGGGTCGTCTCAGCCTCGATGCCATCTGTACCCTCTGTTGCTTGTGGAGTGGATGACTTGTCATGTTCAGTTCCATGTACAGCTGAGCTTTCCACTGCCGGCACCGAGGAACTATCTACCGGCGAACTCATCTATACAAGACCACGAAAAACAACTTAGTTGAACTCATCTCTCCTCTGTTCTACTGCTGTAAACCAAATAGAAGGGATGTTCTACTGCTGCAAACCTTGGTGAGACAGAGGTGGTGCTGCTCCGGTAAACGGGGTCGGTGCAGAGGAGGAGTTGCTGCTCCAGCGCGGTGGTGCTGCTCCGGTTGACGGGGTCGGTGCAGAGGTGGAGTTGCTGCTCCGGCGCGGTGGTGCTACTCCGGTGGACGGGGTCGATGCAGAGGTGGAGGGGTTGCTGCTCCTGTGCGGTGGAGCTTGCTGCTCCGGTTGGACGGGGTTGCTGCTCCTGTGCGGTGGAGCTTGCTGCTCCAGCCGGCCGATTGCATATATTTTGACCTCCGTTCTTGGTCCCTATACACATAGTTTTTGCCGTTATCCGCGCCAATAAAGGAAGCAATTAGGAGGCTCATCATCAACCATTGAACATGGAGCGCTACCACGGTGCTACACCACAATATTACTACAGCACACCCAAGGTACAACTTGCGAATGAATCGCCTGTTTCTTATGATTATTTTGCAAGTGCCATGAATTCTTATGTTGATGCTGCTAGGCCTAGTGATAGTGTGCATATTACATCAGCTAGTTCAGATGATGGTTTTGGCTGTGCAAATTATGAATCAGAAAATTATATGCCAATGCCGACAAATAATATGCATACTTTGAATTTTAATGCCACTAGCAACATACAACATGCACCCGTGTATTCACACGCATCGGCAGCAGAACAAGTTCATATGCCGATGAATCATTATCAAGGCCGAACTAACATGGCGACTTCAACCAGTTATTATGAAACATCACATGCTAGCAGTTTTTATAATATGCAACATGGTGTTTCATCTTTTTATTCATCGGCAGCTAATTCGCAATATGTGGATCCATCACAAAACATGCCGGTGAATGAGATAATTGATCATGCTAATACTAATTATCCAACCAATTATTCTCAATTACCATATGTTGCACCTCAGGCCACCAGAGTAGATGTCGTACGTACGAATTCGACATCATATATAAATCCTAATTATCATGATTCGGCTCCATATGTTACTTTTAATTTTAGCCGGATTAATGAGAATTCAGCTGGTATGCTACCTCCACACACAGAACATAGGGTAGCAATAATAAAATCAGAACATCCGGTTCTAGAGACTGGACCATCCGGTGTTTTAGAAAAAAGGCACACGATGAACACCGAAACCAAGAATAGGAGCGACACCGACTTGGAGACCATCATCGCCGTCACACTCGATGATCTGTCGGAAGATGATCGGCGTGAGCTTGAACAGGAGCTTGAGAAAGAGATGGTTGGGAGGCTGAAGCTTAAGTTGGCTAAGTACCAAAAGACGAGGAACGGCGTCGTAAAAAAGGTAGCTCCAAGCCCTTTCGATGCGTTCAAATCTGATGTGCAATCGGCCATTAATGAAGGACGATTGATGTTTACAGAACGTTCTAAGATGAAGCTCGACAATGACCCTTTTCCTATCAATGTGGTCAAGCTTGAGAGTAAGAAAATGCTTATTCGGTTGGATCAGACCAAATCCGCAATAGAAAAAAATGTTGTTGATGATAATGCTGCTCCAAGGATGATCAAACCAAAAAATTCAGAAGTAGTACCGTGGAAAAGAATTGAAAGAAAGAGGCAATTAGCTCCAAGACCAAAGCCGACTGTTAAACAACTATTGGACAAATACGCTTCGCGTAAGGAAAACAATGTGTTTAGTCGGCTTGGAAGTACTAATTTTCTTAGGTCTCTTTCTGGACATGGGGGGCATGATAAATGGCGAGGCAACTCATCTTACCAGCAGCTGTATTCTGCAATGGAGCAGACATATTGGGGCGGTGCACCTCCTGTTTATTCTCAATTTCCGTCCCGGGTCTTTAAGCATTTGGCGCCAAATCCAACAAGGCCAGCTGGCTCTTTTCTATGGGAATGGATTCCGTCGAGCCCTATGTTCAGACCACGTATGCATGAGAAAAGGGTTCGGTTCAATGAGGAGGCTAGATCACATGATACTGTTGAGATTCGAGGAAGCCGATCACCGGTACGCAATACATATGGAAAAAACTATAAGGGTAACCACAAGCACGTATGGATGCCGGTGAAGCGTGCTGAACCTAAACCTATAAAAGGTCCAGATAATTTAGATGATGGTCTGAAAGTGGTGGAACGCCAGTTAGCTGAAGATGTTGTCAATAGTACAGAAGCAAGCAGTGTTGTTGGACTAGGATCAATGCCAAAAGAAGCTACTATTAGAAAAGAGAATAATAATGGCGTCAAGTTGCAGCAAACTGGCCGGTTTAATCAATGTGAAAAAGAAACTAATTTTGGGTATAGCATACATGCACAATCAGACAAGGCATTTCTGGTATCCTCACGTCCTAGTGAAATATCTAAATCGACAAGGTCACAAGCTGAATTAGTCATGGGATGTTGTGGCCCAGGTAAGTCCAAGAGTTCGCCTTCACTGGATTTCAAGTCTAACAGCAGTATACGTACGTGTTGGGATTCAAGCCATGTACGCGGCCAGAAGTTTAATGCTAGTAACATATATGATCTGCAGAGAAGTTCTTCGGCCAAGAATAATTCTTTGGCCACAAAACTACGTCAGTACCGGCCAAAGGACCCGGGGGCAGCAGAACTCAGTCGGTCGCGCCTGGGACTAAACCGGCACTTCGCTGGTGCCCTACAGGACTTACGCACATTCAGAAGAGGTGTGTACAAAGACTGCGCGCATTGGAAATAAAAGAAAAGATAGCTAAAAAGGAGCGCAATGAATGGTTTGATCAAGATAAACCAATGATGCCGACAAAAACTTGGAAGGCGAAGCGCATCACGGCGAAGGAACCCACATGTAAGAAGGACGTGCAAAAATTGCTAGGAAAAGTTAATTACTTGAGACGATTCATATCTAACCTTGCAGGTAAAATTGAATCGTTTGTTCCATTGCTTCGGCTAAAGAATGAAGCCGAATTTACTTGGGGGGCAGAACAACGGGAGGCTTTTAATAATATAAAGAGATATTTGTCGAGTCCTCCGGTATTGCGAGCGCCCGAGTCCGGTGTGCCGTTCAGGTTATACATTGCTGCACAAGATAGAGTGATCAGTGCGGTGTTGGCGCAGGAAGACGGCGGGAAAGAGTACATTATTGCATACTTAAGTCGCCATTTGCTGGACGCCGAGACTCGGTACGTGTTTATTGAAAAGTTATGCTTATCTTTATATCATGCGTGTACCAGGTTTCGACCGTATTTACTTTCTAGCACATGTGTACTAGCCTGACAAGCCGACGTGATTAAATATATGTTGCAACAGCCGATTCTTAGTGGTAGGATTGGAAAGTGGGCTTATGCATTAATAGAATATGATTTAGAATATGAATCGTTGCGTGCTATGAGAGGTCAAGTTATCGCCGATTTTATTGTGGATCATAGGATTGAGGATGAAGAGAATATTAATTATGTTAGTGTATGCCCATGGAAACTTTATTTTGATGGATCGGTTTGTAGAGAAGGACAAGGCATCGGTAATGTTTTAATTTCTCCTAACAATGTTATTTATGAGACATCGGTCCGTTTAGAGTATCTTTGCACTAATAACCAAGCTGAGTATGAAGCTTTATTGTCTGGTTTACAAAATTTAGTAGACATGGGTGTGAAAGATATAGATGCTTTTGGGGATTCGCTTCTTGTAGTACAACAAATTAAAGGCGAATTTCAGTGTTTTGATGGGTTATTAAATAGTTATTTGGACCGATGTTTAGATATAATTAAATCTCTAGATACATTCACCATCCATCATATACCTAGAGAAGAGAATTCTAGAGCTAATTGTTTAGCACAACAAGCATCCGGTTATCACATTAGTAAAGGAGTGTTTTTTATACTACACAAGCCGATGCATACTGATGTAAGAGATAAGTCCACAGTGTTGGGTACTTTGTCACATGGTACACTTGGTCCTAGGTCAGTTCAACGACTAGCAGTACAATGTGGTGCAGATTCGGTGCATGAGTTACAAACGACCGAATTAGCAAATAATTTAGAGCCAAGTGATTGGAGAATTCCTCTAGTTAATCATTTAAAAGATCCAAGTCAAACGACAGATAGGAAAATTCGGCGACAAGCTTTAAACTATACTTTGTTTAACGACGAGTTGTATCGCCGAACAATAGATGGGTTATTTTTAAAGTGCTTGGATTCTGATCAATCTAGAGTAGCTATGGGTGAAGTGCATGAAGGAATATGTGGGACACATCAGTCGGCTCACAAAATGCGATGGTTATTAAAAAGAGCGGGTTTTTATTGGCCGACTTTGCTAGAGGATTGTTTTCGGTACTATAAAGGTTGTGAGGCATGTCAAAAATTTGGTAATATACAGTTAGTACCCGCGGCTATGTTAAATCCCATAATTAGGCCGTGGCCATTTAGAGGATGGGGCTTAGATTTTATTGGTGAAATTCATCCTTCGTCTTCTAAAAGACATCGCTTCGTCCTAGTAGCTACAGATTATTTTGCTAAATGGCCTGAAGCGATTCCTTTGAAAAATATGACTTATAAGGAAGTTATTAGTTTTGTTTTGGAGCATATTATTCACAGATTCGGCATTCCTCAAACTTTGACTACCGATCAAGGTGCTTCTTTTATGTCTCGTCAATTTCGTGACTTTGCCGAATCTTTGGGAATTAAATTGTTAAATCCGTCGCCTTATTATGCTCAAGCTAATGGACAGGCCGAATCTAGCAATAAAACTTTAATTAGGCTTATAAAGAAGAAAATTGAGGAGCATCCGAAAAGATGGCATGAAGTACTTTCGGAGGCTTTATGGGCTCATCAGATTTCTAAGCATGGAGCGACTCGAGTAGCACCGTATGATCTAGTATATGGTCAGGAGGCGGTGTTACCTGTAGAGGTTAATTTACAAGCTCTTAGAGTGGCCAGACAAAATGATTTGTCGGCTGTAGATTATAATGACTTGATGATGGATAAGATAGATGTCATTTCAGAAGAGAGATTAAGAGCCTTGCGAGAAATTGAGAAGGAAAAATTAAGAGTGGCTAAGGCTTATAATAAAAAGGTGAGAGAAAAATCGTCTCAAATAGGAGATTTAGTGTGGAAAACGATTTTACTTATTGGAACTAAAGATAGAAAATTCGGCAAATGGTCGCCGAGTTGGGAAGGCCCGTATAAAATTGTAGAGATTGTTCCTGGAAATTCATATTTTGTACAATCTTTGCAGGGAGAGAAGTTGTCCAGACCGCTCAATGGAAAATATTTGAAAAAATACTATCCTAGCATGTGGTAGGAGGCTTGAGCACATTTGGCCGATATATTGTTTAAGATATCGCCCTAAGAAAATTTGGCCGATGTATACTTTGGACATCGCCCTAAGCAATTATATGACCGGTGAATTGATCGACATCGTCCTAAGGTATTATAGTAGTGTTTTTGGTGAATACAACTATACCAAAATCAGGGGGGCATGTGTTCATGGTGTAATTTGGCTAGTAGTTTGTAGTTAGGCCAAATTAATTTAAATGACTATGGTTAGATTATTGGTTGACATAAATATTTTGGACTTGCTGTTTGGTTCAGAATGCAGGCTTGGATCATAGTATAGTACATGTGTTGCAGCGGCATATCAGGCGTAGCAACGTTATTTACCTAGGACGAATATATGGAGTTTTGCATGGATTAGAGGCTACCGAGGACAAGTGCTGGCGTTGAGCTAAAATGCAGCTGTTTAAGACTGCTACCAAGCTGAAGGAGTTTTTGGCATGAGCGATCGAGTTATGTACGTGAAGGTGCACAACACAAGGAAGATGATTAATCATTGTTATATCATGTGATAGCGACGTGGCCGGTATATTTTATTCATAAGGCAAGAAGAGTATATGGCCAGGAGGGGTCGCCGGCTGATTCAAGACGTAAGTACATACGTGGTAGTCCAATTAAGATGATCTGATTAGATTCTAATCGGTTTAGATTTTAGAGTTCTATTCGTATACGTCAAGGGCTGCCTTGTATACGCGAAAGTCCAGCGTGCCTTGTATATATAAGGCCACGGCCGATTGGAAAGCCACCAGCAATCGATCTATCAATACAAACACAATAGTTTTTCACGTACGTTTTTTCTATCGTTCTTCTCCGCCGAGCCCTAGCAGCCCTATGGTTTGGTCAATCTTTGCCGTTTTGCGCTGAAAAGCGGCCGGTTCTTCTCCACGAAAGCGAGATATCTTTGTTGCTTTGCTTGAAAAGCAATCGTTCGTCGTCACGAAAGTACGACGGTTATCATGTTGTTGCGCTGCAATTTTGCGTGGCAACACATATTTAGTCCCCGAGAAGAGCTCAGTGATCTCAAAGAAAGCTACCAGCCTATCACAAAGTTCTTTTGCAAATTTCCAATCTTCTGCGGTTGGGCAACATTTGAATAGGAGCTCACGTGTGCTTAGTTTATCAAACACAGCAGTGTATAGTAATGCAATGGATATCATTTTATATGTTGAATTCCACCTAGTCTTGCAATCCAAAAACAACCTTCTAGAATAGTCAATGTGTGGTGCCACCTTCTGTTGCTTTAGGCCTACAGGTGCACTCTTAGCGCAACAAGTTTTCAAGTGGTTGTTCAAATGTGTGGTGCCACCTGTACTCGATGCACTAAGCCATTTTTTACAATACATGCATTGAGCTTGCCATTTCCCACCAATAAATTCTTTCTGAAACTCATTCGATACTTCAGATGTAAGTTTCCTCTTTCTAGTTTTTCCAGGTTGGGTACCAGTACCTTGGGTCATCTCAGCCTCGATGCCATCTGTACCCTCTGTTGCTTGTGGAGTGGATGACTTGTCATGTTCAGTTCCATGTACAGCTGAGCTTTCCACTGCCGGCACCGAGGAACTATCTACCGGCGAACTCATCTATACAAGACCACGAAAAACAACTTAGTTGAACTCATCTCTCCTCTGTTCTACTGTTGTAAACCAAATAGAAGGGATGTTCTACTGCTGCAAACCTTGGTGAGACAGAGGTGGTGCTGCTCCGGTAAACGAGGTCGGTGCAGAGGAGGAGTTGCTGCTCCGGGGCGGTGGTGCTGCTCCGGTTGACGGGGTCGGTGCAGAGGTGGAGTTGCTGCTCCGGTGCGGTGGTGCTACTCCGGTGGACGGGGTCGATGCAGAGGTGGAGGGGTTGCTGCTCCGGTTGGACGGGGTTGGTGCTCCGGCGCGATGGAGCCTGCTGCTCCGGATCCAGCGACCTGCGAGGCTGTGACCCGCGAGGATGGAGGTGGGGATCCGGCGGGATGGAGACGGGGATCCGGCAGGGTGGCGAAGGGGACCTTGCGTGCGGCGTGCCTGGCTGCCTGCGAGGGTGGAGGTGGGGATCCGGCAGCTTGTGGCGGAGTGGCCACGCGGGGCAGTGGCTGGCGGCGGCGTCTTGAGGATGGGAGAGGGAGAGGGAGAGGGAGGGAAAGGGAGTGTGGCGGGCTGGCGGCTAGGTTTGGGAGTGGATGAGTGAACTGAGGAAGAGGAGGTGGTTCGGTTGGGTAACCCTAATGTGTTTTGACTGGGACGGGGATGGTGGGCTGATAAGCTAGGCTGGGCTGTGAGAGGCTATTTAGATATAAAAGGGGCCCACATGTCAGCTAATCGGGCGACCCATCGGGCTACCCACGGGCAGGACCTCATGCCCATACCCTACTCGTGACTAATCGGGTCACCCATCGGGCTAACCCATGGGTGAATATGCCGACCCATACCCTACCCATTCGGGCCGGGTGCCCATGGGCGCGGCCGCCCATGGGTAGAATTGCCGGGTTGAGTCCTACCAAGGCACCAGGCCCAGATGGTCTCCCTGCACAATTTTTTTAGGAACACTGGGATGTATGTGGGGATGACGTCACCAATATAATACTCAGGATTGTCAGAGAGCAGAAGAGCCCGGATTACATAAATGATACCATACTTGTCCTATTCCCCAAGGTGAGGAATCCTAATCTTCTCTCACAATTCAGGCCAATCAGTCTTTGCAACGTGTTATACAAGATTGCATCAAAGTTTGTGGCAAATAGATTGAAGCTTGTGTTACCAGATATAATCTCAGAGGAGCAGTTTGCGTTCGTGCCTGGTAGACTGGTAACATACATATTAGTTGTTCCTATGAGTGCATACACTTCATGAAACATAACAGGTCCAAGAGTAACTGTTACTATGCTTTAAAGCTAGATATGATGAAAGCCTATGACAGGCTACAGTGGCCTTACTTGAGGGCCATCATGGGTAAGCTGGAATTTGCACAGACATGGATAAATACAGTTATGTCCATGGTCTCCTCCGTGAGTATGATCATTTAGGTAAGGATCTTGCGGAGACAAGAAAAGTAGGAATTAAGTTACATGCATACCTAATCTGTATATTGTATAGGCCAATTCTCTTGTATGTATGTCTAATATGAGGCGAATGGTCAATGGTGTATTCCAATATGGGGAAAATGATTAAAAGGGGGTAACACGGGGCAAAAGATCAATACATTAATCCAATATGTGGAAAATGGTTAAAGGGGTCCGTCAGCTCCAATCATGCTTGCATCGTCGCTCTTTCCCCACAAGATGAAGTAGAGCCCCATGACCACAATTAGCGACCCGATCACGCTACCAAGGTGCAGCTGCTCATGGAGGATGGCAACGTCGATCCCAACGGTGATGATCTGGCTTAGCTGCATGAAGGTTGTGGTGAACACGGCCCCTCGCTGCTCCACGCACCATGACATGGCAAGGAACCCCAGCCCAGACGCCTTGACACCCGCAAACATTGCAGTGATAGCCTGGAGGACTGTGCCGGGGAACCAGACCTGCAAGGTCATCTTCTCGGTAGCGGCGCATACGACAGCCATCTGGATGAAGCTAAGGAGGAACATCCACGCCATGCTGGAGTAGAGTGTCGGGTACTTTGTCCCAATCTTGGACTGCGGGATGAACCACATTGACCAGCTTGCTAAGAAGCCCAACATCGCTACCAAGCCCACCACTCACCTTTATGTACAACTGTGGGCGGCATCGGTGGCTAGGTCTTCCGCTAGTGCACTAATCAAGGTTGGCAACCCCACAGCACCGCCGCTCCAGCAAGCCCCACAGCTGTGTATGTGAGCTTGGTAGCGCCGGAGCAGCTGGCCACATTAATCTTCTCAAATTTGAAGGCAAGTGCGAGGAGGAATGTGAACATGGGGGTCGTGTTGTTGAAGGAAAGTGATTGTCGTGTACCGCAAGCCCAGGAAGAATATACATTGGATCAGTGAGGCTCTGTCGTTGCCATGCATGCATCAGTTAGCAAATAAAATTCAAGCTAATTTAATTATTTAATACTGGTCAACACTTTTTATTTTACCGTATAATGTAGGGAGAATTAAAGTTAAAATAAATTGTAAAAAACCTAATGCAATTAATTAAAAGAGATTAATTACCCCAAACAAGGCACTAAGAAGAGGTATACGAAGATCTCCATGGTCAGCTTAGGTCTACTCTTCCTACATATATACATGGAAACCATATACATAAATTAGCTAAATTAATACATAAATTAGGCCCAATTAATGTATAAACAATTAAAACTATAAAGATAACGGTTAGTACTGATTCAAACCTCTCTTTGAAGTATGCGATCGGGGAGAGGAAGAGCGCAGCGATGGGCAGGCGGAGGACGATGAAGACGGTGGTGTGCATCCCTTCGTTGAAAGCCATCTTTGTCACTGCGTTCAACACCGCATACATGATCACCACTGCCATCATCATCACCGTAGATTTCTAGTCCATCGTCCTCCCTTGATACACAATCAAGCTTTTTCAATGTGAAAAGTAAAGAACAAGGGAGATGGATGAATAAAAGATGATAGAAAGGAGGTATTTATACCTGTGCGGTAGTATACATGTTGTTTGGAAGCCAACTAATTAAATACATAGTTACTTGAGATACAAGGAATTATACATCTGCCGTGCCTTGAGAGCCAAGTACATGATTTCTTGAGAACCACTCAACCTATCTGATAGCTAACATAATTCTAATTAGCTTAATTGAAAAGAAAATTATTTATTCTTAGCACTCCACCTAGTACGATGCCTCTTCTTTAGTATACACAACATCTTGAGAATCCTTCTTATAATCTTTTGAATCATTATATACTCCTCAAAAAACTATCAAAGCTACCAACAAAACAATGAGCATGTGTCTCTCAAAAATAGCTCTATCTAATAAGAAGAAACTCCAAAAAGGAAAAAAAAATGTGTGTATGATTTATTGCTTTGTTTCTTACTAGTTTATCTTATAGAAAAACAAAAAAACATGTATGCGTTTAATTTCATTTTACTTTTTTATTTTGGTGGGTCACGGTGGGTATTTGTGGCATTCGTTTTAATTGTCATTTCACCTTTTCCCCTTTTTGTTCTTTGTGTTTTTACATCGTTTTTCATGTTAGAGGTCTAATTATTTTGACTTGGAGGTGCACCATGTCTGGTAATAATATACAACAACATAGCTGATCCATGTGAAGTACTACTCTTTCCTAGCTTATGAGACTATTTAAAAGCAGGTAGCAATGGAAATAACGACAGTCTCCCTGTTTTATTTGCAGTGATACCGGCATTTCCATAGAACAGGAGAGACGTAAAGGCACCTGTGGTTGGAGGTAATCTCTATTACTGAAAAGTGTGCCCTGTTCATCGTGTATGCCAGATTACCTTGCTTGCAAAATTGCAAGGAACAACTAAAGCTGCATCCTTCGTTTTCATTCAGCTTGGGCAGTTGGTGGTGGTGTAGTATTGGGTCTTGATGGTACGAATTGAAGTCTGACCATGCTTGTTTAATCAAGTCTTGAGTTCACAATGAGCAGACTAAAGTCTGGGCAGTAGCATGTTTTGTTCTGTTTGGTATTATAAAATTTACATGTGTGTTCACCTTGCTTCTTGTTCCATCATACAAAATCTCCCCGTTTATTTACCAGAGCATTCATCTATGAAAATCAACCTGCAATTTCACTTAGTTGAGGTCAAGTGAATTTGCCCTGAGCAACCGATGCGTCACCTTCTTCCTGCCCCTTAGCCTGGCAATGACGGCCCATCCAAGTCCAGCCCATCTGAACATGTGACGAGGCTAAAAGGCCAACCATAACAGCCATATAACATCTCCCCTAATGAAAGAAAAAAAAACTGAATTTTCTCAACAACAAAAAAACTGAAATGCTCTGCAACAACACGTTATGACTTCACTTGGGTGTAGAACAACAGAAAGATTGGTGAATTCACTGGTATACGAGGTGCAAAAGGAAAAAAAAAACATCCCGAGTCACATAACATCGAGTACAGAACTGAAATGAAAGGAAAAAAAGAGGAACATGCATATAGATAGAATGGTTCTCATGAGACAAGCATATCAAAGCAGCACACCATGATCCTATTACATACTTATCCTAATCCACTACAAAATCCCCATGAACAAAAACAAAATCCCTTTTGGAATTGACCATTTCCACAAAACACAAATATATACTTCAAAATTCCCATGAACAAAAACAAAATGCACAAACAAGGGTTTCCCATGAAATGGACCATCTCCACAAAACACAAATATATACTTCGACGAAAAAGGGTTTCCCCCGCTTTATATTATAAAGCAACCATCACTTACATCCAAGCAACCGATCCAAACCCATACCACAAACACACCTAAGGTAAGTTACAAGGATGCCGATCACCGACACACAACTCCAAGGACTACCAAGCACATAAAAGATGCGCACAAAAGACTAGCTTAGAGCCGACCGAGACTACCACCAAGAAGAGAGATCGTCCGGGGAGATGAGAGATGACCAACGCCGGACCAAGGACTCCAAGATGATCCCTCCAAGAAGGGTACGACCATGGAACATCGCCACCGTCCGATCCAAAGATCAAGTTTTCACCCGGAGCTAGACGAAAGGAGTGGGAGCACCACGGTGGAGCCTGTAAGAGCAACTCCAACCGGGCGACCCAAACGGACGCGCGGTTTGTCCGCCTTTTGTCCGTTTGGGTCGGCATGTCCGCCCCCTTTTCTAAATGGGTCGGCCGGTCGCCCAACGCGCCGACCCATTTTTCGACCGCAATTTCCAGTTTTCAAATAAAAAGGGCCCGCGGCCATCGATCAAGCCAGCGGCCATGCCATCCCAGGCAGAGTTCGCGCCGGCGACATGCCAGCGGCCGGCAAACACATGCCAGCCTCTAGAAAGAGCACGCTGTTCGCTGGGCGCGCAAGCCAGCGGCCGGCAAACACATGCCAGCACACAAAAAGTGAGACTGCAGTCTACCACGCCAGCTAGGCCGTGGTCTCATGCGGGCACACATGCCAGCATACAAAAAACACATGGCGCTCTCGGCCATAGATCACCCAGCGATGTCGTTGAGCATGTGGGCCTGCATCTTCTCGAACCAAGGCCGCTTCCTTGGGGACACCGTGGTCAAGTCCACCATCAAGATCTCGGCCCCTTGCTTCATGGCAGCTAGCCGGACCTCTCTCGCTTTGGTAGTAGCCTTGAGTTCCTCGATGGCGAGCATCTTCGTTTGCTTCTCCGTCTCCAACGCCAGCTTCTTCTCTTGTATCTCAATGAACGCACAGACTTGCTCGTCCTTGTCTTGCCGGCGCTTCTCCTCTCTTGAGTCCTTGCCGGTGATCATGCCTTGCAAAGTAGCTTGCAATGCAAGGGACGCGGCCTCGTGCTTGTCCTCTTTCTTGGAGTTGCTCTTCCCCCGTGGCCGCGGCTTCTCTCCCTCACCAAGCTCTTCCACGGCCTCCTTCCCTCCACGAGCACGAATGGCGGCGTATTGCTCCTTGAACTTCTCCTCTGCATTGATTATCACCCAACAATGGGAGTGAGTGAAGTTCTTCCCGCCATGTTGGGCCTTGAAGGCGTCCAAAGCTTGGAAGACCTAATAAGTTGCATAAAAACAACAATGACAAGCAAGCATGTGTGCAAGCATATGTGCAAGCATATCGGCAAGCATGTATGAGCAAGCATGTCGGCATACCATATCCTTCATGCCAATGCCGCTCTTGGGACGGGCCTCGATGCTATCAAGGGTGGCGCGAAACTTGTTGCACTCTTGTTGAATCACCCTCCAACGCTTGCTGAGCGAAACCCATCCACGCTTGCTCTCAAATTGGTAGGGCTTGAACTTCTTCCTCTCGTGGAACTCCCGATGAACTCGCAGCCAAAAAGCCGAAGCCTTTTGCTCGGCGCCAATCTTGGGGTCTTGTCCAATGTCCCTCCAACATTGACAAAGGAGTGTGTCCTCATCCTTTGAGTACGCCTTGGTCCGCTTGCTCTTGCTCTTCCTCTTCTTCTTTGCGTTGGCTTGGTTGACGACCTCGGGCTCGTTGAACAACGGTTCCCCATCGATGTCTATCTCATCGTCCTCCTCGTCGAGGCCGTAGTCCTCGGGGAACTCATGCTCGACCGGGAAAGAGCCCAAGCCGACTTGGTCTTCCATCAATGGGTCGGACGTGTCATCGTCGAGGTCATACGTCATAAAGGGGGCTCAGCCATCCTGGCCTTGCGTCTCGTCGGGGTCGAAGGGCATGCCCCCATCGCCGTCGTAGATGAGGCCCTCCATGAACAAGCTCTTGGCCTCGTCCTCGGCCGTCGGCATTGCCTCGAACAGGTTGCGGGCGTGCGGCATGGCGTCGGCTGGGAGCTCGCGCTGGCGTTTCCGCGAGCCACCGGAGGACGATCCACCGCCCACAGGCGTGGTGTTGAGGTCGATGTTGATGGGCGCCGGCGTGGCAGGCGCGACAACGCTGACCTCCGGCGAACCCGAGCCCGAAGAGTTGGACAAACGGGAAGCTTGCGGCTGGCTGGGGTAGCAGGGACGCGCCCGCACCGGCGCGGACGACAAGCGCGGCGAGTCCGGAACTGGGTATGGCAGGCGCGACGAGCCGGTGCTGGCAGCGGCGACGGCGGTCGCGACGGTGGAGTGCTGCCCAGGGTTTAAACCTAGGAGAACAAGTGCCTGCCTCGTGGCCTCGCGGACGAGATCGGTTTGGTGCGCGGCGGCGGACTCTCTGTCCGCGGCCATCAGGAGGGCCGCCGCGGCCGCTGCCTCCGTCTGGGCTTCCTACTCATGCCGGCGCGCTTTCCTCTTGGCCGAGTCGACGGCGCGGCGCGCGGTGCGCTGTTCCTCCGTCAGCGGCGCCTTCTTCTTCTTGGCCGCCGCCGGCGCCTTGCGCCGCACACGCGGGCGGGGGGCGGGAGGTTTTTCGGTTTTTTGGGGGAAATGGTGGCGATGTGCTGCCGACAGGCGGGCCAGGGGGAGGACAAGGGTGGACGACGCGCGCGTCCATCTCGTGTCCGCGCCGACGCAAATGCGGCTCAAATTTGGGCCGCGAATGGGTCGCGGGCGGACAAAAAACGGACGCGCGTCCGTTTGGGTCGGCGCGTTGGGCCATCTTTTCTGTCCGCGGCGACCCAAACGGACGCGGGCGGACGAAATGGGTCGGCCGGTTGGAGTTGCTCTAAGGAGGATCACGACTTCCACGGACGCCGTCGCTGTCGACCAGTCCACGGACTGGGCAAGTGGTGTACCCCGGTGCTCCTACCCCTGAGTCGCATCCCCTCTGCGACAACCATTCACAGTCATGCCACCCGAGCGGCCATGGCTGCCCATCTGCATGCGAGCCACGTAATCCGCCGACGACCAACGCGGCTCCGACCGTCAGGGATACCGCCCCGGCACCGGACCACCCTGAGAGCCACCAAAGGTAATCCTCTAAAACCGAGTTGGGACAGCCATATGCTAGAGGAGGGGATTTCTAAGTTGCGTTCTTTGTCAGCATTGTACGTGGGAACTAGAAATGACCGCCTATATCCTTTACAAATATCGTCTCTCTGTTCACATTTGGTGCATGATCAAGGATGGGTCGGCCTTGCCCACTTGAACATTTTTTATTGGTATATTCGTCTCCATAGTGGTCGGAGCAACGTACGACATCTCTAGTGTTACTAGTGTATTGGGAGATTTGTAATGAAAGAAATGTCAGGGCTTTTTGAAATAAGTCTTCCTTACAACCGAACATAATGCAGTGCAATTTAGGACCTATCCAATTGTGTATTTTGCAACTTACCTTACTCCTAACCAATATCTTTTTTTTCAGAACATCCTAACTAATATCTGTTCGGATGTACCTTGCGGTTCATTTGACGAGCACATCAGGGTCAAGTAAATGAGTGAATTTAGATCGGCACTTTGAAACTACTTTAATTTTCAAGTAACGCAATCCATATTTTTTAGCCAGCCTTTGTTAATTTATGGATTCCTAATTTATATGAACCAAATAGCGCATACTAGCGGAAGGAAGTATTTTTCTTCTCTTTGAGAATAAATCATAGGCAGTATAAGGTTGCTGATACTTTTTTATGCAAAAGGTAAGGTTGATAAATGCTAATATTATAGATTTTTTTTTGAGGTAAAAACCCCCTCATCTATTAACTCATGATGTTCATGGGGATAATTACAGAGTCATGCGGGGTGCCAAACCACACATGGCGACCAAACTCCAAAGAAATAGCAAATCTAGCTAAAGCATGTGCTTCCTTATTACTCTTTCTACTCTCAAAATGAAAAGTGCATGCATCGAAATCAGCTCTTCCTGCTATGATCTCCCTCACGATAGCTTCGTTCCTTCCACCAGTACCTTCTGCGATGTCTTTAATAACTGATTGATAGTCGGAGGCAATGATCAGATGATGTTCATCTAGGTCGAGCACCAAAGGCATAGCCTCCCTACACGCCAATGTTTCAAGTGTCGGTGGGTCTGTAATCGCATAGACCATGGCCGAAGCGCCCAGGTACTTGCCCTTCTCATCCCTGCAAACCACAGCAGCCGAACCCCTGCCCTTATGTGAAGGAACAGCAGCATCGACATTGAACTATGAAAATCCCACAAGTGGAGGAACCCATGGTTCATGAGCATTACAAGTAGGTGACTGATTTGCTTGATTGTGTCGATGTGGCTTCCCGGTCAAGGCCAGATCCTCGATGAACCTCTTAACAAACAGATGAGTTGTCATTGGAGATTGGAATTCCGCCTCATGGATCGCCTTGCGGCGTGCAGACCAGATTGCCCATAGTGTTACCGTTAGCTGAACAAACTTGTCATGCGATAACGTTGCCTGCAGGGTGAATAACCAAATCCGGGCATGAATTTCAGTTGTATGCATAGGTTTTCAATTTCGAAACGAAATAATTTCGGACCTCACCGAAATATGCAAAATTTCGGAAATTTCGCATATTTCGGATTTTGAGATTTCAAATTTCACTTAATTTTAATGAATTCGAACATAATTTAAATTTATTTTAAAATAAGTTTGAATCTGCATTGAAATTTCGGAGCCCACTGAAATATGCAAAATTTCGGAAATTTCATTGAAATTTCGTTGAAATTTTTAACCCCTTGCATCATATGCTCGACCATATTTGAGTCTGCCAAAGCCCACACACATCGGGACGCCGAACATTCTAACAGAGCATGCTTTCAGGAGTCTTCCATACCACACAAGCTGCATCTCGGATATTCAGCCATATTACGCTGGGCCCTGACATCGTTAGTTGGCAATGAGTGCAGGGCAAGCCTCCATAAGAATAGTTTGAGCTTGGCTGGCACTTGAGTTCCCGGAGAGTTGTCCAATCCTTTGCCGTTTGATCGTTCGTTGAGGAACCTGTTGTTTCCTCCAGCCAGCCGCCGCTTGTAAATTTTGTGTCAACCATCATTCTATACGCAGAGCGGACGGTGAATATACCCTTTTTTTCCATGCTCCACGACCAGAAATATGGAACCTGGCGCGTGCACAGAGGCATTCCCAAGATGGTCGCAGCATCCATAGGTAAAAAAATATGTCAGACTAGCTCTTCCCTCGATCGCGCTGATGTCTCATCAATAAGTTCACTAACCAGAATAGGTCCCGAGGTCGGTGGTGAAGTGATGGGCCTCATAGTTGTCTCTCTTGGTAGCCAATTGTGACGCCAAATCTCGGTGCTAGCACCGTTACCAATCCTGCGTATAAGGCCTTGGGCCAGCACATCTCTCCCTTCCAGTATTGATCGCCAGATCTGCGATGGGTGACTCCCCAAAGAAGCTTCCAGGATCGTCGTTTGAGGGAAGTAAACACTTTTCAAAATTCTGGCGCTCAACGATAGGGGTTCTTGAAGCACCCTCCAGGCTTGTCTCACTAACAATGCTAGGTTAAACAGTTCCATATCACGAAAACCAAGTCCCCCCATGTGCCTTGGCCGAGACATAACATCCCAAGATACCCAGGCGACCTTGCGACTTCCATCCTTCCTCCCCCACCAGAACTTGCGAATGATGGAGTTAATATGTTCACAAAGGCCTCTTGGAAGTTTAAAGCATGCCATTGAGTACACTGGAATAGCTTGAACAACACATTTAATTAACACCTCTTTGCCTCCTACTGACAACAGCTTTTCAAGCCATCCCTGAACCTTGTTCCAAACTCTGTCTTTCACGTACTTAAAAGTTCCATTTTTTTGATTTACCCACATCAGACGGCAAACCAAGGTATCTATCATTTAGTGCCTCTGAAGTGACACCAAGTGAAGTTTTGACCTCCTCTCTCAGGGATTCTGGGCAACCCTTGATGACTTGTCACGATTAATTCTCTGACCCGATGCATTACAATAAATATCCAATAGGTCTGACAGCTCTTTCGCCCCTTCATGGCTTGCTTTAACAAACAGCAGGCTGTCATCAGCAAAAAGAAGGTGACTTACTGCCGGAGCAGAATCTGCCACTTTAATTCCACGGAGATTAGATGAATGAGCATTAGCTTTTAAGAGGCACGAGAGGCCCTCCGCTGCCAGCAAGAATAGATAGGGTGAAAGAGGATCTCCCTGTCGGATACCTCTCGAAGGTTTAAACTTTTCTAACTTTTTTCCATTGAATAAAACTGAGAAAGATACAGAGCTCACCATATTCATGACCACAGAGATCCAGTGGGGAATAAAACCCAACTTGGTCATGATTGCTTCCAAATAGGTCCACTCCACACGGTCATAAGCCTTCATCATATCCAGTTTTAGAGCACAAAACCTATGTTCTTTTTGCCTTGTTTCTCTTCATGAAGTGCAGACATTCATAAGCAGATATGATATTACTGTTGGAAATATGCCCTAGAGGCAATAATAAATTGGTTATTATTATATTTCCTTGTTCATGATAATCGTTTATTATCCATGCTATAATTGTATTGATTGGAAACTCAAATACATGTGTGGGTACATAGACAACACTGTGTCCCTAGTAAGCCTCTAGTTGACTAGCTCGTTGATCAAAGATGGTTAAGGTTTCCTAGCCATTGACATGAGATGTCATTTGATAACGGGATCACATCATTAGGAGAATGATGTGATGGACAAGACCCAAACTGTAAACGTAGCATTTGATCGTGTCAGTTTATTGCTATTGTTTTCTGCATGTCAAGTATCTGTTCCTTTGACCATGAGATCATGCAACTCACTAACACCGGAGGAATACCTTGTGTGTATCAAACGTCGCAACGTAACTGGGTGACTATAAAGGTGCTCTACAGGTATCTCCGAGGGTGTCTGTTGGGTTGGCATGGATCAAGACTGGGATTTGTTACTCTGTGTGACGGAGAGGTATCTCAGGGCCCACTCGGTAATACAACATCACAATGAGCCTTGCAAGCAATGTGACTAAAGTGTTAGCCACGAGATCTTGTATTACGGAACGAGTAAAGAGACTTGCCGGTAACGAGATTGAACTAGGTATAGTGATACCGACGATCGAATCTCGGGCAAGTAACATACCGAAGAACAAAGGGAACAGCATACGGGATTAACTGAATCCTTGACATAGAGGTTCGACCGATAAAGATCTTCGTAGAATATGTAGGAGCCAATATGGGCATCCAGGTCCCGCTATTGGTTATTGGCCGTAGAGGTGTCTCGGTCATGTCTACATAGTTCTCGAACCCGCAGGGTCTACACACTTAACGTTTGGTGACGATTAGTATAATTGAGTTATTATGTTGGTGACCGAAAGTTGTTCGGAGTCCCGGATAAGATCCCGGACATGACGAGGATCTCCGGAATAGTCCGGAGGTAAAGATTGATATATGTGATAATAGTGTTTTGATCTCCGGAAGAGTTCCGAAGTTCACCGGAAGGGGTTCCGGATGTTTACCGAAGTGTTCGGGTACAGCAACACTTTATATGAGCCAAAGGGATAAAGCCCACAAGGTATTGGAAAGTGCAAAAGTAGTTTTGCTGCCGCGTAAGCGGTACTACCGCTTGGTGAAGCGGTACTACCGCCGGAGCGGTACTACCGCTTGTGTGAAGCGGTACTACCGCCCAAGCGGTACTACCGCTTGTGCGCGGCTGTGCACGGTTCGGCCGGGATCCGAGTTGGACTCTTTCCCTGCGGGCCAAACCGACCTTGTGCGGGCAAAACCGACCTAGAGGAGGCTTTTACTCCAAGTTTAGACCCCAAGGCTCAACATATAAATAGAGGGGCAGGGCTAGCACACGTGACACATCAGGATTTCCCAAGCCGTGTGCCGGCAACCCTAGCCCTCTAGTTCCTCCGTCATAATCTCCGTAGCGCTTGGCGAAGCCCTGCAGAGATTGTTCCTCACCACCATCACCACGCCGTCGTGCTGCTGGAACTCAACCACTACTTCACCATCGCTCGCTGGATCGAGGAGGTGAAGGCGTCATCAAGCCGTACGTGTGTTGAACGCGGAGGTGCCGTCCGTTCGGCACTAGTTCGTGATCGGATCGAGGGACGACGTGCGATTTGGATCGCGGAGACATTCGACTACATCAACCGCGTTTGTTAAACGCTTCCGCTTAGCGATCTACAAGGGTATGTAGATTCACTCTCCCTCTCGTAGATGCTCATCACCATGGATAGATCTTGTGTGTGCGTAGGAAAATTTTTGTTTCCCATGCAGCGTTCCCCAACAGTGGCATCATGAGCTAGGTCTATGCGTAGATGAGATCTCGAGTAGAACACAAACGAGTTGTGGGCGTGGGTGTATACATATTGCTTGCCGTTACTAGTTGATATTTGATTCGGCGGTACTGTGAGATGAAGCGGCCCGGACCGACATTACGCGTACACTTACGCGAGACAGGTTCCTTCAACTAACATGTAACTTCGTTGCATAAAGATGGCTAGCGGGTGTCTGTCTCTCTCACTTTAGTTGAATCGATTTCAATGAAGAGGGTTCTTTTAGAAGATCAAAAAGCAATCACTACACCACGTTGTGGTTTTGCGTAGGTAAGAACGGTTCTTGCTAACCCGTAGCAGCCACGTAAAATTTGCAACAACAATTAGAGGACGTCTAACTTGTTTTTGCAGGGTATGTTGTGATGTGATATGGCCAATTACATGATGAGATATATGTGATGTATGAGATGATCATGTGTTGTATAGAATATCACGACTTGCATGTCGATGAGTACGGCAACTGGCAGGAGCCATAGAGTTGTCTTTAATTATTGTATGACCTGCGTGTCAATCATTAAGCGCTATGTAATGCTTTACTTTATCGCTAAACGTTAGCTATAGTCGTGGAAGCAACAGTCGGCGCGACAACCTTATGGAGACACGTTGATGGAGATCAAGATGATGGAGATCATGGTGTCATGCCGGTGACGATGGAGATCATGCCGGTGCTTTGGAGATGGAGATCAAAAGCACAAGTTCATGGCCATATCATGTCACTTATGATTTGCATGTGATGTTAATCCTTTTATGCATCTTATTTTGCTTAGGACGACGGTAGCATTATAAGGTGATCCCTCACTTAAATTTCAAGATAAATTGTGTTCTCCCCAAGTGTGCACCGTTGCGAAAGTTCGTCGTTTCGAGACACGCCGTGATGATCGGGTGTGATAGACTCTACGTTCGCATACAACGGGTGTAAGCCATGTTACACGTGCGGAACACTCGGGTTAAACTTGACGAGCCTAGCATGTACAGACATGGCCTCGGAACACAAGAGACCGAAAGGTCGAACATGAGTCATATAGTAGATATGATCAACATGAAGATGTTCACCATTGAAACCACCTCAACTCACGTGATGATCGGACTTGAGTTGGTGGATTTGGATCATGTTACACTCGAATGATCGGAGGGATGTCAATTTGAGTGGGAGTTTTTTAAATATGATTAACTAAACTCATTATCTAAGAACAATAGTCTAAGTTGTCTTTGCTATATTTATGTTGTAGATCATGGCTCGCGCAGTAGCACCCCTGAATTTTAATGCGTTCCTAGAGAAAGCTAAGTTGAAAGATGATGGAAGTAACTTTGTGGACTGGGCCCGTAATCTAAGGATTATCCTTACGGCTTCCCAGAAGGCTTATGTCCTTGATGCACCGCTTGGTGATCCACCCGCTCCAGTTGAGTCTCTAGACGTTGTGAACGCCTGGCAGGCTCGTTCTGATGATTACTCAATAGTTCAATGTGCAATGTTGTATGGCTTAGAACCGGGACTTCAAAGACGTTTTGAACGTCATGGAGCATATGAGATGTTCCAGGAGTTGAAGTTTATCTTTCAGAAGAATGCCCGGATCGAGAGATATGAGATCTCCGATAAATTCTATGCTTGCAAGATGGAGGAGAACGGGTCTATCAGTGATCACGTGCTCAGAATGTCTGGGTACTCTACCCGTCTGGCTGAGTTAGGGATGCCCCTTCCGCCAGAGGCTATCACTGACAGAGTTCTTCAATCATTGCCACCTAGCTACAAGAGCTTCGTGTTGAACTATAACATGCACGGGATGAACAAGTCAGTCGCCGAGCTGTTTGCGATGCTGAAAGCCGCTGAGTCTGAAATTCAGAAGGAGCATCAAGTGTTGATGGTCAATAAAACCACTAGTTTCAAGAAAAATGGCAAGGGTAAGAAGGGTAACTCCAAGCAGAGTGGCAAAGCAGTTGCTCCTCTCGTGAAGAAACCCAAGGCTGGACCCAAACCAGAAACTGTGTGTTTTCATTGCAAGGGAACTGGACACTGGAAGCGGAATTGCCCCAAGTATTTGGCTGACAAGAAGGCGGCCAACAACAAACAAGGTATATATGATATACATGTTATTGATGTGTACCTTACCAACTCTCGTTGTAGTGCCTGGGTATTTGATACCGGTGCGGTTGCTCATATTTGCAACTCAAAACAGGAACTGCGGAATAGACGGAGGCTGGCAAAGGACGAAGTGACGATGCGCGTGGGAAATGGTTCCAAGGTTGATGTGATCGCCGTCGGCACGCTCGCTCTTCGATTACCGTCGGGATTAGTGATGAACCTAAATAAGTGTTATTTGGTGCCTGCGTTAAGCATGAACATTATATCTGGATCTTGTTTATTGCGAGACGGTTACTCATTTAAATCAGAGAATAATGGTTGTTCTATTTATATGAGTAATATCTTTTTTGGTCATGCACCCAATGTGAGGGGTTTATTCTTGTTGAATCTCGATAGTAATGATACACATGTTCATAACATTGATGCCAAAAGATATAGAATTGATAATGATAATACCACTTTCTTGTGGCACTGCCGTTTAGGTCATATTGGCGTAAAACGCATGAAGAAGCTCCATGCTGATGGACTTTTGGAGTCACTTGATTTTGAATCACTTGACACATGTGAGCCATGCCTCATGGGCAAGATGACTAAAACGCCGTTCTCTGGAACAATGGAACGGGCAAGTGACTTATTGGAAATCATACATACTGATGTGTGCGGTCCGATGAGTATTGAGGCGCGCGGTGGTTATCGTTACTTTCTCACCTTCACTGATGACTTAAGTAGATATGGGTATATTTACTTAATGAAACACAAGTCTGAAACATTTGAAAAGTTCAAACAATTTCAGAGTGAAGTTGAGAATCATCGTAACAAGAAGATTAAATTCCTACGATCTGATCGAGGAGGAGAATATCTGAGTTATGAGTTTGGCAGTCACTTAAGACAGTGTGGAATTGTTTCACAATTAACACCGCCTGGAACACCACAGCGTAATGGTGTGTCCGAACGTCGTAATCGAACCTTATTGGATATGGTGCGATCTATGATGTCTCTTGCCGATTTGCCACTATCGTTTTGGGGTTATGCATTAGAGACAGCTGCATTCACTTTAAATAGGGCACCATCGAAATCCGTTGAGACGACGCCATATGAACTTTGGTTTGGCAAGAAGCCAAAACTGTCGTTTCTTAAAGTTTGGGGATGTGATGCTTATGTCAAAAAGCTTCAGCCTGAAAAGCTGGAACCCAAAGCGGAGAAATGCGTCTTCATAGGATACCCAAAAGAGACAATTGGGTATACCTTCTACCTCAGATCCGACGGCAAAGTGTTTGTCGCTAAAAACGGAACATTTCTTGAGAAAGAGTTTCTCTCGAAAGAATTGAGTGGGAGGAAGATAGAACTTGATGAGGTTGTTGAACCTTTACTTCAACCTGAGAGTAGCGCAGCGCAGAAAGTTGTTTCTGTGGAGCCTACATTAGCTGAAGAGGAAGTTAATGATGATGATCATGAAGCTTTGGATCAAGTTGCTATCGAACCTCGTAGGTCGACAAGGACGCGTACTGCTCCTGAGTGGTACGGCAACCCTGTCTTAGAGGTCATGTTGTTAAACAACGATGAACCTACGAGCTATGGAGAAGCGATGATGGGCCCGGATTCCGAGAAGTGGTTAGAGGCCATGAAATCCGAGATGGGATCCATGTATGAAAACAAAGTATGGACTTTGGAAGTATTACCTGAAGGGCGTAAGGCCATTCAGAACAAATGGATCTTTAAGAGGAAGACGGACGCGGACGGTAATGTCACCGTCTATAAAGCTCGACTTGTGGCAAAGGGTTTTTCACAAGTTCAAGGAGTTGACTACGATGAGACCTTCTCACCCGTAGCGATGCTTAAGTCCGTCAGAATCATGTTAGCAATAGCTGCCTTTTTCGATTATGAAATTTGGCAGATGGATGTCAAAACAGCGTTCCTTAACGGTTACCTTAAGGAAGAGTTGTATATGATACAACCAGAAGGTTTTGTCGATCCAGAGAATGCTGACAAAGTTTGCAAACTCCAGCGATCCATTTATGGACTGGTGCAAGCATCTCGGAGTTGGAATCTTCGTTTTGATGAGGTGATCAAAGCGTTCGAGTTTATACAAGTTTACGGAGAAGCTTGTATTTACAAGAAAGTGAGTGGGAGCTCTATAGCGTTTCTAATATTATATGTGGATGACATATTGCTGATTGGAAACAATATAGAAATGTTGGAAAGCGTAAAGGAATATTTGAACAAGAGTTTTTCAATGAAGGACCTAGGAGAAGCTGCTTTCATATTAGGCATCAAGATCTATAGAGATAGATCAAGACGCTTAATAGGACTTTCTCAAAGCACATACCTTGATAAGATTTTGAAGAAGTTCAAAATGGATCAGTCCAAGAAGGGGTTCTTGCCTGTTTTGCAAGGTGTGAAGTTGAGTAAGACTCAATGCCCAGTGACTGCAGAAGATAGAGAAAAGATGAGTGTCATCCCCTATGCTTCAGCCATAGGCTCTATCATGTATGCAATGCTGTGCACAAGACCCGATGTCAGCCTTGCCATAAGTATGGTCGGAAGGTTTCAAAGTGATCCAGGAATGGAACACTGGACGGCGGTCAAGAATATCCTGAAGTACCTGAAAAGGACTAAGGACATGTTTCTCGTTTATGGAGGTGATCAAGAGCTCGTCGTAAAGGGTTACGTCGATGCAAGCTTTGACACTGATCCGGATGACTCTAAGTCGCAAACCGGATACGTATTTATTCTTAATGGGGGTGCGGTTAGCTGGTGCAGTTCCAAGCAAAGCGTGGTAGCAGATTCTACATGCGAAGCGGAGTACATCGCCGCCTCGGAGGCGGCGAAGGAAGGTGTCTGGATGAAGGAGTTCATGACAGATCTTGGAGTAGTGCCTAGTGCGCTTAACCCAATGACTCTGTTTTGTGATAATACTGGTGCCATTGCTCTAGCCAAGGAACCAAGATTTCACAAGAGGACCAGACACATAAAGCGACGTTTCAATTCCATCCGCGATTACATCAAGGAGGACGACATAAATATTTGCAAAGTACACACGGATCTAAATGTTGCAGATCCGTTGACTAAACCTCTTCCAAGGGCTAAACATGAACAACACCAGAACTGCATGGGTGTTCGATTCATTACAATGTAAATCACATAGTGATGTGAACTAGATTATTGACTCTAGTGCAAGTGGGAGACTGTTGGAAATATGCCCTAGAGGCAATAATAAATTGGTTATTATTATATTTCCTTGTTCTTGATAATCGTTTATTATCCATGCTATAATTGTATTGATTGGAAACTCAAATACATGTGTGGGTACATAGACAACACTGTGTCCCTAGTAAGCCTCTAGTTGACTAGCTCGTTGATCAAAGATGGTTAAGGTTTCCTAGCCATTGACATGAGATGTCATTTGATAACGGGATCACATCATTAGGAGAATGATGTGATGGACAAGACCCAAACTGTAAACGTAGCATTTGATCGTGTCAGTTTATTGCTATTGTTTTCTGCATGTCAAGTATCTGTTCCTTTGACCATGAGATCATGCAACTCACTAACACCGGAGGAATACCTTGTGTGTATCAAACGTCGCAACGTAACTGGGTGACTATAAAGGTGCTCTACAGGTATCTCCGAGGGTGTCTGTTGGGTTGGCATGGATCAAGACTGGGATTTGTTACTCTGTGTGACGGAGAGGTATCTCAGGGCCCACTCGGTAATACAACATCACAATGAGCCTTGCAAGCAATGTGACTAAAGTGTTAGCCACGAGATCTTGTATTACGGAACGAGTAAAGAGACTTGCCGGTAACGAGATTGAACTAGGTATAGTGATACCGACGATCGAATCTCGGGCAAGTAACATACCGAAGAACAAAGGGAACAGCATACGGGATTAACTGAATCCTTGACATAGAGGTTCGACCGATAAAGATCTTCGTAGAATATGTAGGAGCCAATATGGGCATCCAGGTCCCGCTATTGGTTATTGGCCGTAGAGGTGTCTCGGTCATGTCTACATAGTTCTCGAACCCGCAGGGTCTACACACTTAACGTTTGGTGACGATTAGTATAATTGAGTTATTATGTTGGTGACCGAAAGTTGTTCGGAGTCCCGGATAAGATCCCGGACATGACGAGGATCTCCGGAATAGTCCGGAGGTAAAGATTGATATATGTGATAATAGTGTTTTGATCTCCGGAAGAGTTCCGAAGTTCACCGGAAGGGGTTCCGGATGTTTACCGAAGTGTTCGGGTACAGCAACACTTTATATGAGCCAAAGGGATAAATCCCACAAGGTATTGGAAAGTGCAAAAGTAGTTTTGCTGCCGCGTAAGCGGTACTACCGCTTGGTGAAGCGGTACTACCGCCGGAGCGGTACTACCGCTTGTGTGAAGCGGTACTACCGCCCAAGCGGTACTACCGCTTGTGTGAAGCGGTACTACCGCTTGTGCGCGGCTGTGCACGGTTCGGCCGGGATCCGAGTTGGACTCTTTCCCTGCGGGCCAAACCGACCTTGTGCGGGCAAAACCGACCTAGAGGAGGCTTTTACTCCAAGTTTAGACCCCAAGGCTCAACATATAAATAGAGGGGCAGGGCTAGCACACGGGACACATCAGGATTTCCCAAGCCGTGCGCCGGCAACCCTAGCCCTCTAGTTCCTCCGTCATAATCTCCGTAGCGCTTGGCGAAGCCCTGCAGAGATTGTTCCTCACCACCATCACCACGCCGTCGTGCTGCTGGAACTCAACCACTACTTCACCATCGCTCGCTGGATCGAGGAGGTGAAGGCGTCATCAAGCCGTACGTGTGTTGAACGCGGAGGTGCCGTCCGTTCGGCACTAGTTCGTGATCGGATCGAGGGACGACGTGCGATTTGGATCGCGGAGACGTTCGACTACATCAACCGCGTTTCTTAAACGCTTCCGCTTAGCGATCTACAAGGGTATGTAGATTCACTCTCCCTCTCGTAGATGCTCATCACCATGGATAGATCTTGTGTGTGCGTAGGAAAATTTTTGTTTCCCATGCAGCGTTCCCCAACAATTACCAGTGATCAAATGGCCAGGAACAAAGGTTGTTTGCTCCTCTGAAATTATCTCTTGCAAAATCTTCTTTAAACGGTTCGCAACTACCTTGAAAGCAATCTTGTAAAGAACGTTACATAGGCTTATTGGACGGAATTGTGAAAGGGTAGAGGGGTTGGATACCTTTGGAATCAGAACCAGAATTGTGTCATTAATGGAGGCAGGGCTCTCCACTCCCTCGATGATCCGAAGAACCGCATCCGTCACATCATCACCACAGATATCCCAATTATGTTGGAAAAACTAGGCTGGAAAACCATCAGGCCCTGGTGCTTTCTGAGGGAACATCTGGAAAAGAGCATTTTTAACCTCGTCCCTCTTATATGTCGCTATAAGGATCGCATTCATGGCCTCAGTAACCTTTACTGGAACTGAATTGATGACTTTGTGCATGTCGGTCAACCCTTGAGACTGAAAAAGTGATGCATAGAAATCTGTGACCATAGCCTCCAACTGTGCCGGTTCATCAATTGTTATCCCATTGGCAGCTGCTATAATTTTAATCAAGTTTCTTCTTCGTCTTTTATTTTCTCTCTGATGGAAGAAGAATGTGTTTTTGTCACCCGAAGATAGCCATTCGATCCGAGCCCTATGCCTCCACATAATCTCCTCACGGTGATAAAGTTCCACCAGGTTTTCATTAATCTTGAGCTCAAGATGGTCAGGCCCAATCCTGTTATTCCTGTTGCGGAGCCTATCTAGCTCGGCCTTTTGCTCTCTTATTTTCTTTCTCACCGACCCGAAAGTATCAGCCTCCCACCTACTATGGGCTCTGGATGAACGACTTGGAAAAACTATGGGCTCTTTTCTTTAATTGATATATATGTGGCTGCACTTACTGCATGATTGTAGGCCGCTGCATCAGGGGAGTTTTCTCTTCTAAAAGAAATATGTCGCCCCAGGCCCAGTCCATCCGCAGTTTGTCTCCACTGCTGATTTCTTCTCCTTTCTCTTCTTTCCTAGCTCGTTGGCGGCCATGTTTGATCCGAAGGTGGCCAACTCCCTCTACACCGGGTCACCGGCAGCTAATGGTAGCCCTCCTCCCTCCCACCTAGCCCTTCTCTGGTCACCACAAAGGACACGGGTCTCCCCTCCAAGATCCGAACCAATCTCCCTTCTCCTCTTTTCACAATTTCCTTCTCCGTTCCCCTTTTCATAATTTCTCATCTCAAATTTGGCGTCTGCTAGAGCCATAGTCACGAACTTTGCTTTACATTGCAGCGCCAGAAGGAATTTTAACAGGAAATTGACAATTCATGATTAAGTTTGTTGCTGTTTGATCATAAGTACGAAGTTGAACTGCTCTTGAGAAAGTATTAACCAGGGACTAGTTTGTGAACTGATTGGTGCTAGGGAGAGAGAGAGAGAGAGAGAGAGAGAGAGAGAGAGAGAGAGAGAGTTTGCACATAGATCATATGAACATTTAAACTAAAAAAATGATGAGACACAAACTAGCAAGACGCTAAATCTTTTACGGAGAATCTTGATCAACAGTCCATCCTTTGTGTTCGTCCTTGAAAACTCCAATAATAACAATCTCTACCCGTGGATGATCAGTACACGAACAAAGAATATGACCAGTTCAGATCAGCACGTAGGCGTCGATTCGAGGATCAACCCTATGTTGCTAGTCTATTTCCTCGATGGAAAAAACAGAAATTATACACACGATAAGGCCGCCCTTGACTCGAGCGTTTTCTGTATATTCTCATACTAAAAATAATCTGATCTCAAAAACCGAAGTACATGACCGATGCCGCTGCCTATTTTACATGACACCGCTGTAACCTAAACAAAGTCTCACGTAAACTACAAGGAAACCAGGGATAAGAAAATATTTAAGAGGGAAAGAATCCTAACAAATCAAGCAAAACGTGAACCTACCTATTGTTGTAATGGCCTAATTTATTATGCAAGCATATGTGGATCAGCACGTCACATGCATAGGATCGAGCCAACGAGAAGCCAGCTTGGAGGCGTCCTGAAGTGTGGATCCACCTTTGATGGTTCTGGTTTGTGTGTACAACGTTGTACACACATTGTGAACCATGGTCCTCGTTGCACACACCTTGCGAACCAGAACCATCAAGTACATCTGAATAAAGTTATGTTATCCAACAAGTACATCCGAATAAAGTGAAGCAATAAAGTTATGTTATTCGGATGTTGTGGCTCACAACGTGTGTGCTTTCCTTTCCGTGGAAACTCTCGGAATGATGGCGGCAGCCTTGTCGGGATGACGCTGTGGGGTCGGCCCATTGTACGCTGGCTTCGTGCCCGGAGCAGCGGCGGGTCAAATCAGACCTGGCCCTGGCAGCGGAGGCATTGGGCCTAGTCTCCGCTCAAATTCTTGTGCACACGATGCTGGATGGAGGGTCCTCGAGCGGATCCTGGTGAAAGTCCTACTCTTGGCACGTTGCCAAGGTCAGCGATGGCGGCGTTTTTCTACGTCGTCCCCTTCTTGAATGCATCATCGTGGAGAAGCTCTAGACCCCTATCCGCTTTCTCGGGGGGGGGGGGGGGGGGGGGGGACCCTAGATCGGTCGATCGGATGACGGTGACACTCATGTGTCGTACCACTCTCGAGGGCATCATTCTTGGAGGTGTGCATAGGCTCGGGGGACCAGTGGACAACATCTGCAGTGGAGAGGCGTTGTGACGCATCGACGGCGTGGAGTCTCGACGGCGAGGCGCAACAATGTCTAGGCGACGGATACGTGCAGCAAAGTCTTTGAGAATAAATCGCAGGCAGTAGAAGGTTGCCGATCTTTTCTTTTTTTAAGACAAGAAGTATGGTTGCTGATATGAGAGATGGGCTCTTGAAGACGACTCAGAAAATCTATGGGCTCTTTTCTTTAATTGATATAGGTGGTTGGGCTTACATGGGCCGAGACTGCATGCGCTTGTATGAAGCCGTTGACTTTTTTATACCTACAATTAAAGTACGGAGTGTTTCTGCCCGTCCGTCGTACGTTTATAAAAAAGACTCTGGTTTTTTCTTTAAATAACCCGTGGTCCAACATTAAGTGTCTTTTTCTGTTGGGCTTTGGCCCAATTGTGGTAGCCGCTATCTTGCGCTTCAGGGCGCTGGTTAGTATTTAGCGCATGTCCAGTTTGCTCTGTTTTTGGTCCGTTGAGGTCCCTGGTCTTTTATTATTTATAAAAAATATTTTAAACGTGATCGCGCTATAACTTTTCAACCGTAACTCGGATTAAAATAATTTTATATGTAATTTGATCAAAAATGCATAGTTTCCAGCCATGCTATTATTTGTTCCAGTTAACCAGTTTAAGATTCTATTTAGTGCATAACCTTAATAAACCTAATTAATTGCAATGGTGTATTTTTAAAAATGCTACCACACAATATAATTTTTTATATAATCTTTATAAATATGAAGTATGTTAGAAGGGCATGTATGGATCGAAGGGAGTACGAATGATCGGTTTCAATGGGCATATGTTAGTAATAAAGAAAGGAAAGAATAAATGACACGAGGATAAAAACAGAACAGGAGATTAAAATAATATGAAGGAGAGAATAACAAAAAGGAATTGGTATTAATATCAAGGGTGTGGTATGCATGCAATGCAATAATGAAAAGGAATTAACACTAAAGGACATGGAAGGGGCATCCATATATGTGTTGTTGCACAATGTGCGACCATTATGTGCAACTGAAATAACGCAACCAGAAAGGTGAGAGACACTTTCTAAGCATCGAGTTACATGCCGTACCAAAAGTATTGTCTCTAACATGTTTCTTAATGTACTACCGATATGAATTTCTGCTAGACCTCAGTGTGCGTCTCTCTGCCGTGACCGGACATAATTCGAATGTTGTTGGACCGTGCTGATGGATATCCACTGAACACGTCAACTTTATCCCCCGTTGCAACGCACGGGCATATGTGCTGGTCTCTTCTAAAACAAAAAATCTCACCCTAGGCCCAGTCCATCCGTGGTTTGTCTCTGCTGCACACAACGAGAGAGAGAGAGAGAGAGGGGGAGGGAGGGAGGGAGGGAGGGAGGGAGGGAGGGAGAGAGAGAGAGAGAGAGAAGCGGCGCCGACGATTTGAGGTCAGACACCCGCTGATTTCTTCCTCTCCTTTTCCATCTCCTGCTAATTTGTTCTCCTTTCTCCTCTTTCCTAGCTTGTTGGCGGCCGTGTCTGATCGGAAGGTGTCCATCTCCCTCTACACCGGACAGGTAATAGTAGCTCTCCTCCCTCCCTCCTGGCCCTTCTTTGGTCGCCGACAAAGGACACGGGTCTCCCCTCCAAGATCCGAACCAATCTCCCTTCTGTTTTCACAATTTCCTTCTCAGTTCCCCTTTTCATAATTTCTCATGTCAAATTTGGCGTCTGCTAGAGCCATGGTCGCGAACTTTGCTTTACATTACAGTGCAAGGAATTTTAACAGGAAATTGACAATTCATGATTAAGTTTGTTGCTGTTTCATTACAAGTATGAAGTTGATCTTCTCTTGATAAAGTATTAACCAGTGACTAGTTTGCGAGAACAGATTGGTGCTAGGGGAAAAGAGGGAGAGAGAGAGAGTTTGCACATAGATCATATGAACTAAAAAAATGCTTACACACAAACTAGCAAGACGCTAATTTGTACGTGTAGACGGCCCGATCTTTCACGGCGACTCTTGATCAAAAGTCCGTCCTCTGTCTTCCTCCTTGCAAACTTCCATGATAAGAGTCTCTACCCGTGCACGATCAGTACACGAACAACGATAATGGCACCCTCAGATTAGCACGTAGGCGTCGAATGAATGATGAACCCTCTGTCGATTTCCTCGATAGAGAAATCACAAATTATACCCACGATATGTCCGCCCTCGACTAGAGCGTTTTCTGTATATTCTCATACTAAAATTTAACTGACATCAAAGACTGCCGTACAAGACCGATGCCGCTTCCTTTTTTGCATGACACAGCCATAGCATAAACCAAGTCTCACGTGAACTAAGATGTTGATGAAAATTAGAGACACAACACACCGATTCTATTCATCTGATGCTACTTATGTACAGGTTACAGGAGGCAGTTCAGAGAGATCGTGTGAGTTCCACTAACTCCACTAACTCCACTAAGTCACGCACGTCACAGGGAGAGTGAGACCGTGCGGTGACCACGCACACATACACACACACATGTACACTTCTGCTAACACCCCCCCACCCCCCCCCCCCCCCCCCCACCCCGCAGTCTGAGCGGCGATGGTCAAGATGCAAAGACTGGAGCGGAATTCGTGGAAAATGTCCGCGGGTAGGCCTTTGGTCATCACATCAGCAAACTGTTGATGCGTGGGAACGTGCAGAACGCGAAACTGGCCGAGCGCCACTCATTCGCGAACGAAGTGGATGTCGAGCTCGACGTGTTTGGTGCGCCGGTGATGTACGGGGTTGCTGGAGAGGTAGACCGCCGAGACATTGTCGCAGAAGACAAGTGTGGCAGACGAGACGGGGCAGAGCAGGTCACCAAGTAACTGGCGAAGCCAGACACACTCAACGACAGCGTGGGCGACGCCGTGGTACTCTGCCTCCGCGCTGGAGCGGGACACCGTCGCCTGGCGCTTGGAGGACCAGCTGACAAGCGTGTCGCCGAGTCAGACGCAGTATCCGGAGGTCGAGCGGCGGGTGTCGGGGCAGCCGGCCCAGTCTGCATCAGTATATGCGCCGACGTCGAGGGCGGAGGAGGCGCGCAGATGAAGACCAGCGTGGTGGTGCCGCAGACGTAGCGCGGGACGCGGTTGAGCAGGGCGAGGTGGCACTCCCGCGGGTCGTGCATGTGCAGGCAAAGCTGTTGAACAGCGTAAGCGAGCTCAGGCCGCGTGAGAGTCAGCTACTGGAGAGCGCCAGCCATGCTCTGGTAGCCGGTGGCGTCATCGACGCGCGGTCCTTCCGCCGCGGGTAGCTTGGCCTTGGTGTATACTGGGGTAGCGCATGGCTTGCAGTTGTCCATGCCAGCACGCTCCAGCATGTCGTCGGCGTACTGTTCTTGAGACAGGAAGAAGCCGGCTGGACTGCGGGTGACGCGGATGCCCAGGAAGAAGTGCAGTGGCCCGAGGTCCTTCATCGCGAATTCGCCCGTGAGCTGGGTCACGATGTGGCGGAGGAGCGCTGGCGTGGAGGCAGTCAGGACGATGTCGTCCACGTACAGCAGTAGGTAGGTGGCGGTAGTGTTGGGGAACGTTGCATGGGAAACAAAAATTTTCCTACGCACACATAAGATCTATCCATGGTGATGAGCATCTACGAGAGGGAGAGTGAATCTACATACCCTTGTAGATCGCTAAGCGGAAGCGTTAATAAACGCGGTTGATGTAGTCGAACGTCTTCGCGATCCAAATCGCCGAGCGTCCCGCAATCCAATCACGATCCTTCCGATCTAGTGCCGAACGGACGGCACCTCCGCGTTCAACACACGTACGGCTTGATGACGCCTTCACCTCCTCGATCCAGCGAGCGATGGTGAAGTAGTGGTTGAGTTCCAGCAGCACGACGGCGTGGTGATGGTGGTGAGGAACAATCTCTGCAGGGCTTCGCCAAGCACTACGGAGATTATGACGGAGGAACTAGAGGGCTAGGGTTGCCGGCACACGGCTTGGGAAATCCTGATGTGTCCCGTGTGCTAGCCCTGCCCCTCTATTTATATGTTGAGCCTTGGGGTCTAAACTTGGAGTAAAAGCCTCCTCCGGGTCGGTTTTGCCCGCACAAGGTCGGTTTGGCCCGCAGGGAAAGAGTCCAACTCGGATCCCTGCCGAACCGTGCACAGTCGCGCACAAGCGGTAGTACCGCTTCACACAAGCGGTAGTACCGCTTGGGCGGTAGTACCGCTTCACACAAGCGGTAGTACCGCTCGGGCGGTAGTACCGCTTCACCAAGCGGTAGTACCGCTTACGCGGCAGCAAAACTACTTTTGCACTTTCCAATACCTTGTGGGCTTTATCCCTTTGGCTCATATAAAGTGTTGCTGCACCCGAACACTTCGGTAAACATCCGGAACCTCTTCCGGTGAACTTCGGAACTCTTCCGGAGATCAAAACACTATTATCACATATATCAATCTTTACCTCCGGACTATTCCGGAGATCCTCGTCATGTCCGGGATCTTATCCGGGACTCCGAACAACTTTCGGTCACCAACATAATAACTCAATTATACTAATCGTCACCAAACGTTAAGTGTGTAGACCCTGCGGGTTCGAGAACTATGTAGACATGACCGAGACACCTCCACGATCAATAACCAATAGCGGGACCTGGATGCCCATATTGGCTCCTACATATTCTACGAAGATCTTTATCGGTCGAACCTCTATGTCAAGGATTCAGTTAATCCCGTATGCTGTTCCCTTTGTTCTTCGGTATGTTACTTGCCCGAGATTCGATCGTTGGTATCACTATACCTAGTTCAATTTCGTTACCGGCAAGTCTCTTTACTCGTTCCGTAATACAAGATCTCGTGGCTAACACTTTAGTCACATTGCTTGCAAGGCTCATTGTGATGTTGTATTACCGAGTGGGCCCTGAGATACCTCTCCGTTATACGGAGTAACAAATCCCAGTCTTGATCCATGCCAACCCAACAGACACCCTCGGAGATACCTGTAGAGCACCTTTATAGTCACCCAGTTACGTTGCGACGTTTGATACACACAAGGTATTCCTCCGGTGTTAGTGAGTTGCATGATCTCATGGTCAAAGGAACAGATACTTGACATGCAGAAAACAATAGCAATAAACTGACACGATCAAATGCTACGTTTACAGTTTGGGTCTTGTCCATCACATCATTCTCCTAATGATGTGATCCCGTTATCAAATGACATCTCATGTCAATGGCTAGGAAACCTTAACCATCTTTGATCAACGAGCTAGTCAACTAGAGGCTTACTAGGGACACAGTGTTGTCTATGTACCCACACATGTATTTGAGTTTCCAATCAATACAATTATAGCATGGATAATAAACGATTATCATGAACAAGGAAATATAATAATAACCAATTTATTATTGCCTCTAGGGCATATTTCCAACAGTCTCCCACTTGCACTAGAGTCAATAATCTAGTTCACATCACTATGTGATTTACATTGTAATGAATCGAACACCCATGCAGTTCTGGTGTTGTTCATGTTTAGCCCTTGGAAGAGGTTTAGTCAACGGATCTGCAACATTTAGATCCGTGTGTACTTTGCAAATATTTATGTCGTCCTCCGTGATGTAATCGCGGATGGAATTGAAACGTCGCTTTATGTGTCTGGTCCTCTTGTGAAATCTTGGTTCCTTGGCTAGAGCAATGGCACCAGTATTATCACAAAACAGAGTCATTGGGTTAAGCGCACTAGGCACTACTCCAAGATCTGTCATGAACTCCTTCATCCAGACACCTTCCTTCGCCGCCTCCGAGGCTGCGATGTACTCCGCTTCGCATGTAGAATCAGCTACCACGCTTTGCTTGGAACTGCACCAGCTAACCGCACCCCCATTAAGAATAAATACGTATCCGGTTTGCGACTTAGAGTCATCCGGATCAGTGTCAAAGCTTGCATCGACGTAACCCTTTACGACGAGCTCTTGATCACCTCCATAAACGAGAAACATGTCCTTAGTCCTTTTCAGGTACTTCAGGATATTCTTGACCGCCGTCCAGTGTTCCATTCCTGGATCACCTTGAAACCTTCCGACCATACTTATGGCAAGGCTGACATCGGGTCTTGTGCACAGCATTGCATACATGATAGAGCCTATGGCTGAAGCATAGGGGATGACACTCATCTTTTCTCTATCTTCTGCAGTCACTGGGCATTGAGTCTTACTCAACTTCACACCTTGCAAAACAGGCAAGAACCCCTTCTTGGACTGATCCATTTTGAACTTCTTCAAAATCTTATCAAGGTATGTGCTTTGTGAAAGTCCTATTAAGCGTCTCGATCTATCTCTATAGATCTTGATGCCTAATATGAAAGCAGCTTCTCCTAGGTCCTTCATTGAAAAACTCTTGTTCAAATATTCCTTTACGCTTTCCAGCATTTCTATATTGTTTCCAATCAGCAATATGTCATCCACATATAATATTAGAAACGCTATAGAGCTCCCACTCACTTTCTTGTAAATACAAGCTTCTCCGTAAACTTGTATAAACTCGAACGCTTTGATCACATCATCAAAACGAAGATTCCAACTCCGAGATGCTTGCACCAGTCCATAAATGGATCGCTGGAGTTTGCAAACTTTGTCAGCATTCTCTGGATCGACAAAACCTTCTGGTTGCATCATATACAACTCTTCCTTAAGGTAACCGTTAAGGAACGCTGTTTTGACATCCATCTGCCAAATTTCATAATCGAAAAAGGCAGCTATTGCTAACATGATTCTGACGGACTTAAGCATCGCTACGGGTGAGAAGGTCTCATCGTAGTCAACTCCTTGAACTTGTGAAAAACCCTTTGCCACAAGTCGAGCTTTATAGACGGTGACATTACCGTCCGCGTCCGTCTTCCTCTTAAAGATCCATTTGTTCTGAATGGCCTTACGCCCTTCAGGTAATACTTCCAAAGTCCATACTTTGTTTTCATACATGGATCCCATCTCGGATTTCATGGCCTCTAACCACTTCTCGGAATCCGGGCCCATCATCGCTTCTCCATAGCTCGTAGGTTCATCGTTGTTTAACAACATGACCTCTAAGACAGGGTTGCCGTACCACTCAGGAGTAGTACGCGTCCTTGTCGACCTACGAGGTTCGATAGCAACTTGATCCAAAGCTTCATGATCATCATCATTAACTTCCTCTTCAGCTAATGTAGGCTCCACAGAAACAACTTTCTGCGCTGCGCTACTCTCAGGTTGAAGTAAAGGTTCAATAACCTCATCAAGTTCTATCTTCCTCCCACTCAATTCTTTCGAGAGAAACTCTTTCTCAAGAAATGTTCCGTTTTTAGCGACAAACACTTTGCCTTCGGATCTGAGGTAGAAGGTATACCCAACTGTCTCTTTTGGGTATCCTATGAAGACGCATTTCTCCGCTTTGGGTTCCAGCTTTTCAGGCTGAAGCTTTTTGACATAAGCATCACATCCCCAAACTTTAAGAAACGACAGCTTTGGCTTCTTGCCAAACCAAAGTTCATATGGCGTCGTCTCAACGGATTTCGATGGTGCCCTATTTAAAGTGAATGCAGCTGTCTCTAATGCATAACCCCAAAACGATAGTGGCAAATCGGCAAGAGACATCATAGATCGCACCATATCCAATAAGGTTCGATTACGACGTTCGGACACACCATTACGCTGTGGTGTTCCAGGCGGTGTTAATTGTGAAACAATTCCACACTGTCTTAAGTGACTGCCAAACTCATAACTCAGATATTCTCCTCCTCGATCAGATCGTAGGAATTTAATCTTCTTGTTACGATGATTCTCAACTTCACTCTGAAATTGTTTGAACTTTTCAAATGTTTCAGACTTGTGTTTCATTAAGTAAATATACCCATATCTACTTAAGTCATCAGTGAAGGTGAGAAAGTAACGATAACCACCGCGCGCCTCAATACTCATCGGACCGCACACATCAGTATGTATGATTTCCAATAAGTCACTTGCCCGTTCCATTGTTCCAGAGAACGGCGTTTTAGTCATCTTGCCCATGAGGCATGGCTCACATGTGTCAAGTGATTCAAAATCAAGTGACTCCAAAAGTCCATCAGCATGGAGCTTCCTCATGCGTTTTACGCCAATATGACCTAAACGGCAGTGCCACAAGAAAGTGGTATTATCATTATCAATTCTACATCTTTTGGCATCAATGTTATGAACATGTGTATCATTACTATCGAGATTCAATAAGAATAAACCCCTCACATCGGGTGCATGACCATAAAAGATATTACTCATATAAATAGAACAACCATTATTCTCTGATTTAAATGAGTAACCGTCTCGCAATAAACAAGATCCAGATATAATGTTCATGCTTAACGCAGGCACCAAATAACACTTATTTAGGTTCATCACTAATCCCGACGGTAATTGAAGAGCGAGCGTGCCGACGGCGATCACATCAACCTTGGAACCATTTCCCACGCGCATCGTCACTTCGTCCTTTGCCAGCCTCCGTCTATTCCGCAGTTCCTGTTTTGAGTTGCAAATATGAGCAACCGCACCGGTATCAAATACCCAGGCACTACAACGAGAGTTGGTAAGGTACACATCAATAACATGTATATCATATATACCTTGTTTGTTGTTGGCCGCCTTCTTGTCAGCCAAATACTTGGGGCAATTCCGCTTCCAGTGTCCAGTTCCCTTGCAATAAAAACACACAGTTTCTGGTTTGGGTCCAGCCTTGGGTTTCTTCACGAGAGGAGCAACTGCTTTGCCACTCTTCTTGGAGTTACCCTTCTTACCCTTGCCATTTTTCTTGAAACTAGTGGTTTTATTGACCATCAACACTTGATGCTCCTTCTGAATTTCAGACTCAGCGGCTTTCAGCATCGCAAACAGCTCGGCAACTGACTTGTTCATCCCGTGCATGTTATAGTTCAACACGAAGCTCTTGTAGCTAGGTGGCAATGATTGAAGAACTCTGTCAGTGATAGCCTCTGGCGGAAGGGGCATCCCTAACTCAGCCAGACGGGTGGAGTACCCAGACATTCTGAGCACGTGATCACTGATAGACCCGTTCTCCTCCATCTTGCAAGCATAGAATTTGTCGGAGATCTCATATCTCTCGATCCGGGCATTCTTCTGAAAGATAAACTTCAACTCCTGGAACATCTCATATGCTCCATGACGTTCAAAACGTCTTTGAAGTCCCGGTTCTAAGCCATACAACATTGCACATTGAACTATTGAGTAATCATCAGAACGAGCCTGCCAGGCGTTCACAACGTCTAGAGACTCAACTGGAGCGGGTGGATCACCAAGCGGTGCATCAAGGACATAAGCCTTCTGGGAAGCCGTAAGGATAATCCTTAGATTACGGGCCCAGTCCACAAAGTTACTTCCATCATCTTTCAACTTAGCTTTCTCTAGGAACGCATTAAAATTCAGGGGTGCTACTGCGCGAGCCATGATCTACAACATAAATATAGCAAAGACAACTTAGACTATTGTTCTTAGATAATGAGTTTAGTTAATCATATTTTAAAAAACTCCCACTCAAATTGACATCCCTCCGATCATTCGAGTGTAACATGATCCAAATCCACCAACTCAAGTCCGATCATCACGTGAGTTGAGGTGGTTTCAATGGTGAACATCTTCATGTTGATCATATCTACTATATGACTCATGTTCGACCTTTCGGTCTCTTGTGTTCCGAGGCCATGTCTGTACATGCTAGGCTCGTCAAGTTTAACCCGAGTGTTCCGCACGTGTAACATGGCTTACACCCGTTGTATGCGAACGTAGAGTCTATCACACCCGATCATCACGGCGTGTCTCGAAACGACGAACTTTCGCAACGGTGCACACTTGGGGAGAACACAATTTATCTTGAAATTTAAGTGAGGGATCACCTTATAATGCTACCGTCGTCCTAAGCAAAATAAGATGCATAAAAGGATTAACATCACATGCAAATCATAAGTGACATGATATGGCCATGAACTTGTGCTTTTGATCTCCATCTCCAAAGCACCGGCATGATCTCCATCGTCACCGGCATGACACCATGATCTCCATCATCTTGATCTCCATCAACGTGTCGCCATAAGGTTGTCGCGCCGACTGTTGCTTCCACGACTATAGCTAACGTTTAGCGATAAAGTAAAGCATTACATAGCGCTTAATGATTGACACGCAGGTCATACAATAATTAAAGACAACTCTATGGCTCCTGCCAGTTGCCGAACTCATCGACATGCAAGTCGTGATATTCTATACAAAACATGATCATCTCATACATCACATATATCTCATCATGTAATTGGCCATATCACATCACAACATACCCTGCAAAAACAAGTTAGACGTCCTCTAATTGTTGTTGCAAATTTTACGTGGCTGCTACGGGTTTGCAAGAACCGTTCTTACCTACGCAAAACCACAACGTGGTGTAGTGATTGCTTTTTGATCTTCTAAAAGAACCCTCTTCATTGAAATCGATTCAACTAAAGTGAGAGAGACAGACACCCGCTAGCCATCTTTATGCAACGAAGTTACATGTCAGTTGAAGGAACCTGTCTCGCGTAAGTGTACGCGTAATGTCGGTCCGGGCCGCTTCATCTCACAGTACCGCCGAATCAAATATCAACTAGTAACGGCAAGCAATATGTATACATCCACGCCCACAACTCGTTTGTGTTCTACTCGAGATCTCATCTACGCATAGACCTAGCTCATGATGCCACTGTTGGGGAACGTTGCATGGGAAACAAAAATTTTCCTACGCACACATAAGATCTATCCATGGTGATGAGCATCTACGAGAGGGAGAGTGAATCTACATACCCTTGTAGATCGCTAAGCGGAAGCGTTAATAAACGCGGTTGATGTAGTCGAACGTCTTCGCGATCCAAATCGCCGAGCGTCCCGCAATCCAATCACGATCCTTCCGATCTAGTGCCGAACGGACGGCACCTCCGCGTTCAACACACGTACGGCTTGATGACGCCTTCACCTCCTCGATCCAGCGAGCGATGGTGAAGTAGTGGTTGAGTTCCAGCAGCACGACGGCGTGGTGATGGTGGTGAGGAACAATCTCTGCAGGGCTTCGCCAAGCACTACGGAGATTATGACGGAGGAACTAGAGGGCTAGGGTTGCCGGCACACGGCTTGGGAAATCCTGATGTGTCCCGTGTGCTAGCCCTGCCCCTCTATTTATATGTTGAGCCTTGGGGTCTAAACTTGGAGTAAAAGCCTCCTCCGGGTCGGTTTTGCCCGCACAAGGTCGGTTTGGCCCGCAGGGAAAGAGTCCAACTCGGATCCCTGCCGAACCGTGCACAGTCGCGCACAAGCGGTAGTACCGCTTCACACAAGCGGTAGTACCGCTTGGGCGGTAGTACCGCTTCACACAAGCGGTAGTACCGCTCGGGCGGTAGTACCGCTTCACCAAGCGGTAGTACCGCTTACGCGGCAGCAAAACTACTTTTGCACTTTCCAATACCTTGTGGGCTTTATCCCTTTGGCTCATATAAAGTGTTGCTGCACCCGAACACTTCGGTAAACATCCGGAACCTCTTCCGGTGAACTTCGGAACTCTTCCGGAGATCAAAACACTATTATCACATATATCAATCTTTACCTCCGGACTATTCCGGAGATCCTCGTCATGTCCGGGATCTTATCCGGGACTCCGAACAACTTTCGGTCACCAACATAATAACTCAATTATACTAATCGTCACCAAACGTTAAGTGTGTAGACCCTGCGGGTTCGAGAACTATGTAGACATGACCGAGACACCTCCACGATCAATAACCAATAGCGGGACCTGGATGCCCATATTGGCTCCTACATATTCTACGAAGATCTTTATCGGTCGAACCTCTATGTCAAGGATTCAGTTAATCCCGTATGCTGTTCCCTTTGTTCTTCGGTATGTTACTTGCCCGAGATTCGATCGTTGGTATCACTATACCTAGTTCAATTTCGTTACCGGCAAGTCTCTTTACTCGTTCCGTAATACAAGATCTCGTGGCTAACACTTTAGTCACATTGCTTGCAAGGCTCATTGTGATGTTGTATTACCGAGTGGGCCCTGAGATACCTCTCCGTGATACGGAGTAACAAATCCCAGTCTTGATCCATGCCAACCCAACAGACACCCTCGGAGATACCTGTAGAGCACCTTTATAGTCACCCAGTTACGTTGCGACGTTTGATACACACAAGGTATTCCTCCGGTGTTAGTGAGTTGCATGATCTCATGGTCAAAGGAACAGATACTTGACATGCAGAAAACAATAGCAATAAACTGACACGATCAAATGCTACGTTTACAGTTTGGGTCTTGTCCATCACATCATTCTCCTAATGATGTGATCCCGTTATCAAATGACATCTCATGTCAATGGCTAGGAAACCTTAACCATCTTTGATCAACGAGCTAGTCAACTAGAGGCTTACTAGGGACACAGTGTTGTCTATGTACCCACACATGTATTTGAGTTTCCAATCAATACAATTATAGCATGGATAATAAACGATTATCATGAACAAGGAAATATAATAATAACCAATTTATTATTGCCTCTAGGGCATATTTCCAACAGGTAGCACCGTTGGAGTAGGTGAACAGGGAGCTGTCGGAGCGAGTGGGGGTGAAGCCGATCTGTGCGAGGAAGCCTGCGAAGCGCAAGAACCTGGCCCGTGGTGCCTGTTTCAGTCCGTAGAGGGACTTCGACAGGCGGCAGACGTGATCCGGCTTTGCGTCATCGACGAATCCGACTGGTTGGTGGCAGTAGACCTCCTCGGTGAGCGTGCCATGGAGGAAGGCGTTATTGACGTCCAGTTGGTGGACGGGCCACGCATGCGACGTGGCGATCGTGAGAACGGTGCGGACCATCGCCGGCTTGACGACGGGACAGAAGGTCTCGCTGTAGTCGACACCTGCACGCTGGGTGAAGCCCCGGACCACCCACCTGGCTTTGTACCGCTCGAGTGAGCCGTCCGCGCTAGTTTTGTGCCGGACAATCCATTTGCCGGTGATGATGTTGTCCCGCGGCGGCCGGGGCACCAGCTCCTAGGTGCGATTGCCGACTGTTGGAAATATGCCCTAGAGGCAATAATAAAGTGGTTATTATTATATTTCCTTGTTCATGATAATCATTTATTATCCATGCTATAATTGTATTGATTGGAAACTCAATTGCATGTGTGGATACATAGACAACACTGTGTCCCTAGTATGCCTCTCGTAGACTAGCTCGTTAATCAAAGATGGTCAAGGTTTCCTAGCCATAGACATGAGATGTCATTTGATAACGGGATCACATCATTAGGAGAATGATGTGATGGACAAGACCCAAACTATGAACGTAGCATATGATCGTGTTAGTTTATTGCTATAATTTTCTGCATTTCAAGTATCTGTTCCTATAACCATGAGATCATGTAACTCACTGACACCGGAGGAATACCTTGTGTGTATCAAACGTCGCAACGTAACTGGGTGACAATAAAGATGTTCTACAGGTATCTCCGAGGGTGTCTGTTGAGCTGGCATGGATCGAGACTGGGATTTGTTACTCCGTGTGACGGAGAGATATCTCAAGGCCCACTCGGTAATACAACATCACAATAAGCCTTGCAAGCAAAGTGACTAAAGAGTTAGGCACGGGATCTTGTATTACGGAACGAGTAAAGAGACTGGCCGATAACGAGATTGAACAAGGTATAGAGATACCGACGATCGAATCTCAGGCAAGTAACATACCGAAGGACAATGGGAACAGCATACGGGATTAACTGAATCCTTGACATAGAGGTTCAACCGATAAAGATCTTCGTAGAATATGTAAGAACCAATATGGGCATCTAGGTCCCGCTATTGGTTATTGACCGTAGAGGTGTCTCGGTCATGTCTACATAATTCTCGAACCCGCAGGGTCTCCACACTTAACGTTCAGTGACGTTTCGGTAGTATTGAGATATATGTGTTGGTGACCGAAGGTTGTTCGGAGTCCCGGATGAGATCCCGGACATCTAGAGGAGCTCCGGAATGGTCCGGAGGTAAAGATTTTTATATAGGAAAGTGGTATTTGGGTTTCGGAAAAGTTTCGGGTATTTCCGGTAGTGTACCGGTAGTGACGAATGGGTTCCGGGGGTCCACCGGGTGGGGCCCACCCACCTCCGGGGGCCACGTGGGCCCAAGAGGTGGCGCACCAGCCCCTAATGGGCTGGGGAACCGACCCCATAAGGGCCCATATGCCCAAGAGGAAAAAAGGTGGAGATAGGAAAGAATAGGACTCCTTCCTAATATAAATCCACTTCCTAGTAGGAAGTGGATTGGACTCCTCCTTGCCCTAGTTCGGCCGACCCCTAGGGGAAACCCTAGGGAGGCTGCCTCCTCCCCCCTCCCTCCTATATATACTAGAGGAATAGAGCCCCCAAAGACACACGGCCACGTGTTAGTTCTCTATTCTCTAGTTCCTCCAACAAATAGATTCCGGTAGTGCTTAGGCGAAGCCCTGCCGGGATAACTCCACCACCACCACCACAACGCCGTCGTGCTGCTGGAGATCTCATCCACCTCTCCGCCCCCTCTTGCTGGATCAAGAAGGCGGAGATCGTGATCGAGCTGTACGTGTGCTGAACGGGGAGGTGCCGTCCGTTCGGCGCTAGATCGGGACGGATTGCGATTTGGATCGCGAAGACGTTCGACTACATCAACTGAGTTTCCTAACGCTTCCCGCTTAGCGATCTACAAGGGTACGTATATCCACTCTCCCTCTCGTAGATGCTCATCACCATGGATAGATCTTGCGTGTGCGTAGGAAATTTTTTGTTTCCCATGCAACGTTCCCCAACAGTGGTATCAGAGCTAGGTCTATGCGTAGATGAGATCACGAGTAGAACACAAAGGAGTTTGTGGGCGTTGATGCTCAGATTGCTTCCTCCCTTGGTCTTTTCTTGATTCAGCGGTATTGTGGGATGAAGCGGCCCGGACCAAACTTACTCGTACGCTTACGAGAGACCGGTTCCATCAAATGACATGAGACTTTGTTGCATAAAGATGGCTGGCGGGTGTCTGTCTCTCCCACTTTAGTTGGATCGGATTCGACAAAGGCGGTCCTTGAGAAGGTTGAATAGCAATTTGTGTATCACCGTTGTAGTTTTTTCGTAGGTAAGAATCGTTCTTACTAGATACCCGTAGCAGCCACGTAAAACATGCAACAACAATTAGAGGACGTCTAACTTGTTTTTGCAGGGTATGCTGTGATGTGATATGACCAATTACATGATGAGATATATGTGATGTATGAGATGATCATGTTTTGTATATAATATCACGACTTGCATGTCGATGAGTACGGCAACCGGCAGGAGCCATAGGGTTGTCTTTAATTTATTTTCGCCCTTTTTGCTTTACTTTATCGCTATGAGTTAGCAATTGTCGTAGAAGCAACAGTTGGCGCGACAACCTCATGGCGACACGTTGATGGAGAACAAAATGATGGAGATCATGGTGTCATGCCGGTGACGATGGAGATCATGTCGGTGCTTTGGAGATGGAGATCAAAAGCACAAGTTCATGGCCATATCATGTCACTTATGATTTGCATGTGATGTGAATCCTTTTATGCATCTTATTTTGCTTAGGACGACGGTAGCATTATAAGGTGATCCCTCACTAAAATTTCAAGATAAAATTATGTTCTCGCCAAGTGTGCACCATTCCGAAAGTTCATCGTTTCGAGACACCACGTGATGATCGGGTGTGATAGACTCTACATTCACATACAACGGGTGCAAGCCAGTGTTGCACGTGCGGAACACTCGGGTTAAACTTGACGAGCCTAGCATGTACAAACATGGCCTCAGAACACAGGAGACCGAAAGGTCGAACATGAGTCATATAGTAGATATGATCAACATGAAGATGTTCACCATTGAAACCACCTCATCTCACGTGATGATCGGACTTGGATTGGTGAATTTGGATCGTGTGACACTCGAATGACCAGAGGGATGTCAATTTGAGTGGGAGTTTTTTAAGTAATATGATTAATTAAACTCATTATCTTGAACAATAGTCTGAGTTGTCTTTGCAAAATTTATGTTGTAGATCAACGTCTCGCGCAGTAGCACCCCTGAATTTCAATGCGTTCCTAGAGAAAACTAAGTTGAAAGATGATGGAAGTAACTTTGTAGACTGGGCCCGTAATCTGAGGATTATCCTCACGGCTTCCCAAAAGGCTTATGTCCTTGATGCACCGCTTGGTGAATCACCTGCTCCAGTAGAGGCTGCAGACATTGCGAACGCCTGGCAGACACGTTCTAATGATTACTCAATAGTTCAGTGGGCAATGTTGTATGGCTTAGAACCGGGACTTCAAAGACGTTTTGAACGTCATGGAGCATATGAGATGTTCCAGGAGTTGAAGTTTATCTTTGAGAAGAATGCCCGGATCGAGAGGTATGAGACCTCCGATAAGTTCTATGCTTGCAAGATGGAGGAGAACGGGTCTGTCAGTGAACACATACTCAAAATGTGTGGGTATTCCAACTGTCTGGCTGAATTGGGGATGCCCCTTCCGCCAGAGGCGATCACTAACAGAGTTCTTCAATCACTGCCACCTAGCTACAAGAGCTTCGTGTTGAACTATAACATGCACGTGATGAACAAGTCAGTCGCCGAGCTGTTTGCGATGCTAAAAATCGCTAAGTCTGAGATTCAGAAGGAGCATCAAGTGTTGATGGTCAATAAAACCACTAGTTTCAAGAAGAATGGCAAGGGCAACAAGGGTAAATCCAAGAAGAGTGGCAAAGCAGTTGCCCCTCCTGTGAAGAAACCCAAGGCTGGACCCAAGCCAGAAACTGAGTGCTTTCATTGCAAAGGAACTGGTCACTCGAAGCGGAACTGCCCCAAGTATCTGGCTGACAAGAAGGCGGCCAACACCAAACAAGGTATATATGATATACATGTTATTGATCTGTACCTTACCAATTCTCGTTGTAGTGCCTGGGTATTTGATACCGGTTCGGTTGCTCACATTTGCAACTCAAAGCAGGAACTACGGAATAGACGGAGGCTGGCAAATGACGAAGTGACGATACGCGTGGGAAATGGTTCCAAGGTTGATGTGATCGCCGTCGGCACGCTCGCTCTTCGATTACCATCGGGATTAGTGATGAACCTGAATAATTGTTATTTAGTGCCTGCGTTAAGCATGAACATTATATCTGGATCTTGTTTATTGCGAGACGGTTACTCATTTAAATCAGAGAATAATGGTTGTTCTATTTATATGAGTAATATCTTTTATGGTCATGCACCCATTGTGAGGGGTTTATTCTTATTGAATCTCGATAGTGATGATACACATGTTCATAACATTGATGTCAAAAGATGTAGAGTTGATAGTGATAGCACCACTTTCTTGTGGCACTGCCGCTTAGGTCATATTGGTGTAAAACGCATGAAGAAGCTCCATGCTGATGGACTTTTGTAGTCACTTTATTTTGAATCACTTGACACATGTGAACCATGCCTCATGGGCAAGATGACTAAGACCCCGTTCTCTGGAACAATGGAACGGGCAAGTGACTTGTTGGAAATCATACATACTGATGTGTGCGGTCCAATGAGCATTGAGGCGCGCGGTGGATATCGTTATTTTCTCACCTTCACCGATGACTTAAGTAGATATGGGTATATTTACTTAATGAAACACAAGTCTGAAACGTTTGAAAAGTTCAAGCAATTTCAGAGTGAAGTTGAGAATCATCGTAACAAGAAGATTAAATTCCTACGATCTGATCGAGGAGGAGAATATCTAAGTTATGAGTTTGGCAGTCACTTAAGACAATGTGGAATTGTTTCACAATTGACACCGCCTGGAACACCACAGCGTAATGGTGTGTCCGAACGTCGTAATCGAACATTATTAGATATGGTTCGTTCAATGATGTCTCTTGCCGATTTGCCACTATCGTTTTGGGGTTATGCATTAGAGACAGCTGCATTCACTTTAAATAGGGCACCATCGAAATCCGTTAAGACGACGCCATATGAACTGTGGTTTGGCAAGAAGCCAAAGTTGTCGTTTCTTAAAGTTTGGGGATGTGATGCTTATGTCAAAAAGCTTCAGCCTGAAAAGCTGGAACCCAAAACGGAGAAATGCGTCTTCATAGGATACCCAAAAGCGACAGTTGGGTATACCTTCTATCTTAGATCCGAAGGCAAAGTGTTTGTCGCTAAAAATGGAACATTTCTTGAGAAAGAGTTTCTCTCGAAAGAATTGAGTGGGAGGAAAATAGAACTTGATGAGGTTGTTGAACCTTTACTTCAACCAGAGAATAGCGCAGCGCAGAAAGATATTTTTATAGAGCCTACATCGGTTGAAGAGGAAGTTAATGATGATGATCATGAAGCTTCGGATCAAGTTGCTATCGAACCTCGTAGGTCGACAAGGCCACGTACTGCTCCTGAGTGGTACGGTAACCCTGTCTTAGAGGTCATGTTGTTGGACAATGATGAACCTACGAGCTATGGAGAAGCGATGATGGGCCCGGATTCCGAGAAATGGTTAGAAGCCATTAAATCCGAGATGGGATCCATGTATGAAAACAAAGTATGGGCTTTGGAAGTATTACCTGAAGGGCGAAAGGCCATTAATAACAAATGGATCTTTAAGAAGAAGACGGACGCGGACGGGAATGTCACCGTCTATAAAGCTCGACTTGTGGCAAAGGGTTTTTCACAAGTTCAAGGAGTTGACTACGATGAGACCTTCTCACTCGTAGCGATGCTTAAGTCCGTCAGAATCATGTTAGCAATAGCTGCATTTTTCGATTATGAAATTTGGCAGATGGATGTCAACACAACGTTCCTTAACGGTTTCCTTAAGGAAGAGTAGTATATGATGCAACCAGAAGGTTTTGTCGATCCAAAGAATGCTGACAAAGTTTGCAAGCTCCAGCGATCCATTTATGGACTAGTGCAAGCATCTCGGAGTTGGAATCTTCGCTTTGATGAGGTGATCAAAGCGTTTGGGTTTATACAAGTTTACAGATAAGCTTGTATTTACAAGAAAGTGAGTGGGAGCTCTATAGTGTTTCTAATATTATATGTGGATGACATATTGTTGATTGGAAACAATATAGAAATGTTGGAAAGCGTGTAGGAATATTTGAACAAGAGTTTTTCAATGAAGGACCTAGGAGAAGCTGCTTTCATATTAGGCATCAAGATCTATAGACATAGATCGAGACGCTTGATAGGACTTTCACAGAGCACATACCTTGACAAAGTTTTGAAGAAGTTCAAAATGGATCAGTCCAAGAAGGGGTTCTTGCCTGTATTGCAAGGTGTGAAGTTGAGTAAGACTCAATGCCCAATGACTGCAGAAGATAGAGAAAAGATGAGTGTCGTCCACTATGCTTCAGCCATAGGCTCTATCATGTATGCAATGCTGTGCACAAGACCCGATGTCAGCCTTGCCATATGTATGGCCGGAATGTTTCAAATTGATCTAGGAATGGAACACTGGACGGCGGTCAAGAATATCCTTAAGTACCTGAAAAGGACTAAGGATATGTTTCTCGTTTATGATGGTGATCAAGAACTCGTCGTAAAGGGTTACGTCGATGCAAGCTTTGACACTGATCCGGATGACTCTAAGTCTCAAACCGGATACGTATTTATTCTCAATGGGGGTGCGGTAAGCTAGTGCAGTTCCAAGCAGAGCGTGGTAGCTGATTTTACATGCGAAGCAGAGTACATCGATGCCTCGGAGGCGGCGAAGGAAGGTGTCTGGATGAAGGAGTTCATGACAGATCTTGGAGTAGTACCCAGTGCACTAAACCCAATGACTCTATTCTGTGACAACACTGGTGCCATTGCTCTGGCCAAGGAACCAAGGTTTCACAAGAGGACCAGACACATAAAGCGACGCTTCAATTCCATCCGCGATTACATCAAGGAGGAGGACACGAATATTTGCAAAGTGCACACGGATCTGAATGTCGCAGACCTGTTTACTAAACCTCTTCCAAGGGCTAAACATGATCAACACCAGAACTGTATGGGTGTTAGATTCATTACAATGTAAATCACATAGTGATGTGAACTAGATAATTGACTCTAGTGCAAGTTCGAGACTGTTGGAAATATGCCCTAGAGGCAATAATAAAGTGGTTATTATTATATTTCCTTGTTCATGATAATCGTTTATTATCCATGCTATAATTGTATTGATTGGAAACTCAATTGCATGTGTGGATACATAGACAACACTGTGTCCCTAGTATGTCTCTAGTAGACTAGCTCGTTAATCAAAGATGGTCAAGGTTTCCTAGCCATAGACATGAGATGTCATTTGATAACGGGATCACATCATTAGGAGAATGATGTGATGGACAAGACCCAAACTATGAACGTAGCATATGATCGTGTCAGTTTATTGCTATAGTTTTCTGCATGTCAAGTATCTGTTCCTATAACCATGAGATCATGTAACTCTTTGACACCGGAGGAATACCTTGTGTGTACCAAACGTCGCAACGTAACTGGGTGACTATAAAGATGCTCTACAGGTATCTCCGAGGGTGTCTATTGAGCTGGCACAGATCGAGACTGGGATTTGTTACTCCTTGTGACGGAGAGGTATCTCAGGGCCCACTCGGTAATACAACATCACAATAAGCCTTGCAAGCAAAGTGACTAAAAAGTTAGCCACGGGATCTTGTATTACGGAACGAGTAAAGAGACTTGCCGATAACGAGATTGAACTAGGTATAGAGATACCGACGATCAAATCTCGGGCAAGTAACATACCGAAGAACAAAGGGAACAGCATACGGGATTAACTGAATCCTTGACATAGAGGTTCAACCGATAAAGATCTTCGTAGAATATGTAAGAACCAATATGGGTATCCAGGTCCCGCTATTGGTTATTGACCGTAGAGGTGTCTCGGTCATGTCTACATAGTTCTCGAACCCGCAGGGTCTGCACACTTAACGTTCAGTGACGTTTCGATAGTATTGAGATATATGTGTTGGTGACCGAAGGTTTTTCGGAGTCCCGGATGAGATCCCGGACATCATGAGGAGCTCCGGAATGGTCCGGAGGTAAAGATTTTTATATAGGAAAGTGGTATTTGGATGTCGGAAAAGTTTCGGGTATTTCCGGTAGTGTACCGGTAGTGACGAATGGGTTCCGGGGGTCCACCGGGTGGGGCCCACCCACCCCCGTGGGCCACGTGGGCCCAAGAGGTGGCGCACCAGCCCCTAATGGGCTGGGGAACCGACCCCATAAGGGCCCATATGCCCAAGAGGAAAAAAGGTGGAGATAGGAAAGAATAGGACTCCTTCCTAATATAAATCCACTTCCTAGTAGGAAGTGGATTGGACTCCTCCTTGCCCTGGTTCGGCCGACCCCTAGGGGAAACCCTAGGGAGGCTGCCTCCTCCCCCATCCCTCCTATATATACTAGAGGAATAGAGCCCCCAAAGACACACGGCCACGTGCTAGTTCTCTATTCTCTAGTTCCTCCAACAAATAGATTCCGGTAGTGCTTACGCGAAGCCCTGCCGGGATAACTCCACCACCACCACCACAACGCCGTCGTGCTGCTGGAGATCTCATCCACCTCTCCACCCCCTCTTGCTGGATCAAGAAGGCGGAGATCGTGATCGAGTTGTACGTGTGCTGAACGGGGAGGTGCCGTCCGTTCGGCGCTAGATCGGGACGGATTGCAATTTGGATCGCGAAGACGTTCGACTACATCAACCGAGTTTCTTAACGCTTCCTGCTTAGCGATCTACAAGGTTACGTAGATCCACTCTCCCTCTCGTAGATGCTCATCACCATGGATAGATCTTGCGTGTGCGTAGGAAATTTTTTGTTTCCCATGCAACGTTCCCCAATAGTGGTATCAGAGCTAGGTCTATGCGTAGATGAGATCACAAGTAGAACACAAAGGAGTTTGTGGGCGTTGATGCTCAGATTGCTTCCTCCCTTGGTCTTTTCTTGATTCAGCGGTATTGTGGGATGAAGCGGCCCGGACCAAACTTACTCGTACGCTTACGAGAGACCGGTTCCATCAAATGACATGTGACTTTGTTGCATAAAGATGGCTGACGGGTGTCTGTCTCTCCCACTTTATTTGGATCGGATTCGACAAAGGCGGTCCTTGAGAAGGTTGAATAGCAATTTGTGTATCACCATTGTGGTTTTTGCGTAGGTAAGAATCGTTCTTGCTAGATAACCGTAGCAGCCGCGTAAAACATGCAACAACAATTAGAGGACGTCTAACTTGTTTTTGCAGGGTATGTTGTGATGTGATATGGCCAATTACATGATGAGATAAATGTGATGTATGAGATGATCATGTTTTGTATAGAATATCACGACTTGCATGTCGATGAGTACGGCAACCGGCAGGAGCCATAGGGTTGTCTTTAATTTATTTTCGCCGTTTTTGCTTTACTTTATCGCTATGAGTTAGCAATAGTCGTAGAAGCAACAGTTGGCGCGACAACCTCATGGCGACACGTTGATGGCGATCAAGATGATGGAGATCATGGTGTCATGCCGGTGACGATGGAGATCATGTCGGTGCTTTGGAGATGGAGATCAAAAGCACAAGTTCATGGCCATATCATGTCACTTATGATTTGCATGTGATGTGAATCCTTTTATGCATCTTATTTTGCTTAGGACGACGGTAGCATTATAAGGTGATCCCTCACTAAAATTTCAAGATAAAATTATGTTCTCACCGAGTGTGCACCATTTCGAAAGTTTGTCGTTTCGAGACACCACGTGATGATCGGGTGTGATAGACTCTACATTCACATACAACGGGTGCAAGCCAATGTTGCACGTGCGGAACACTCGGGTTAAACTTGACGAGCCTAGCATGTACAAACATGGCCTCGGAACACAGGAGACCGAAAGGTCGAACATGAGTCATATAGTAGATATGATCAACATGAAGATGTGCACCATTGAAACCACCTCATCTCACGTGATGATCGGACTTGGATTGGTGAATTTGGATCATGTGACACTCGAATGACCAGAGGGATGTCTATTTGAGTGGGAGTTTTTTAAGTAATATGATTAACTAAACTCATTATCTTGAACAATAGTCTGAGTTGTCTTTGCAAAATTTATGTTGTAGAACAATAGCACCCCTGAATTTCAATGCGTTCCTAGAGAAAACTAAGTTGAAAGATGATGGAAGTAACTTTGTAGACTGGGCCCGTAATCTAAGGATTATCCTCACGGCTTCCCAAAAGGCTTATGTCCTTGATGCACCGCTTGGTGAATCACTTGCTCCAGTAGAGGCTGCAGACGTTGCGAACGCCTGGCAGACACGTTCTGATGATTACTCAATAGTTCAATGTGCAATGTTGTATGGCTTAGAACCGGGACTTCAAAGACGTTTTGAACATCATGGAGCATATGAGATGTTCCAGGAGTTGAAGTTTATCTTTGAGAAGAATGCTCGGATCGAGAGGTATGAGACCTCCGATAAGTTCTATGCTTGCAAGATGGAGGAGAACGGGTCTGTCAGTGAACACATACTCAAAATGTCTGGGTATTCCAACCGTCTGGCTGAATTGGGGATGCCCCTTCCGCCAGAGGCGATCACTGACAGAGTTCTTCAATCACTGCCACCTAGCTACAAGAGCTTCGTGTTGAACTATAACATGCACGGGATGAACAAGTCAGTCGCCGAGCTGTTTGCGATGCTAAAAATCGCTAAGTCTGAGATTCAGAAGGAGCATCAAGTGTTGATGGTCAATAAAACCACTAGTTTCAAGAAGAATGGCAAGGGCAACAAGGGTAAATCCAAGAAGAGTGGCAAAGCAGTTGCCCCTCCTGTGAAGAAACCCAAGGCTGGACCCAAGCCAAAAACTGAGTGCTTTCATTGCAAAGGAACTGGTCACTGGAAGCGGAACTGCCCCAAGTATCTGGCTGACAAGAAGGCGGCCAACACCAAACAAGGTATATATGATATACATGTTATTGATCTGTACCTTACCAACTCTTGTTGTAGTGCCTGGGTATTTGATACCGGTTCGGTTGCTCACATTTGCAACTCAAAGCAGGAACTACGGAATAGACGGAGGCTGGCAAAGGACGAAGTGACGATGCGCGTGGGAAATGGTTCCAAGTTTGATGTGATCGCCGTCGGCACGCTCGCTCTTCGATTACCATCGGGATTAGTGATGAACCTGAATAATTGTTATTTAGCGCCTGCGTTAAGCATGAACATTATATTTGGATCTTGTTTATTGCGAGACGGTTACTCATTTAAATCAGAGAATAATGGTTGTTCTATTTATATATATGAGTAATATCTTTTATGGTCATGCACCCATTGTGAGGGGTTTATTCTTATTGAATCTTGATAGTGATGATACACATGTTCATAACATTGATGTCAAAAGATGTAGAGTTTATAGTGATAGCACCACTTTCTTGTGGCACTGCCGCTTAGGTCATATTGGTGTAAAACGTATGAAGAAGCTCCATGCTGATGGACTTTTGGAGTCACTTTATTTTGAATCACTTGACACATGTGAACCATGCCTCATGGGCAAGATGACTAAGACCCCGTTCTCTGGAACAATGGAACGGGCAAGTGACTTGTTGGAAATCATACATACTGATGTGTGCGGTCCAATGAGCATTGAGGCGCGCGGTGGATATCGTTATTTTCTCACCTTCACCCATGACTTAAGTAGATATGGGTATATTTACTTAATGAAACACAAGTCTGAAACGTTTGAAAAGTTCAAGCAATTTCAGAGTGAAGTTGAGAATCATCGTAACAAGAAGATTAAATTCCTACGATCTGATCGAGGAGGAGAATATCTAAGTTATGAGTTTGGCAGTCACTTAAGACAATGTGGAATTGTTTCACAATTGACACCGCCTGGAACACCACAGCGTAATGGTGTGTCCGAACGTCGTAATCGAACATTATTAGATATGGTTCGTTCAATGATGTCTCTTGCCGATTTACCACTATCGTTTTGGGGTTATGCATTAGAGACAGCTGCATTCACTTTAAATAGGGCACCATCGAAATCCGTTAAGACGACGCCATATGAACTGTGGTTTGGCAAGAAGCCAAAGTTGTCGTTTCTTAAAGTTTGGGGATGTGATGCTTATGTCAAAAAGCTTCAGCCTGAAAAGCTGGAACCCAAAGCGGAGAAATGCGTCTTCATAGGATACCCAAAAGCGACAGTTGGGTATACCTTCTATCTCAGATCCGAAGGCAAAGTGTTTGTCGCTAAAAACGGAACATTTCTTGAGAAAGAGTTTCTCTCGAAAAAATTGAGTGGGAGGAAAATAGAACTTGATGAGGTTGTTGAACCTTTACTTCAACCAGAGAATAGCGCAGTGCAGAAAGATGTTTCTGTAGAGCCTACATCGGTTGAAGAGGAAGTTAATGATGATGATCATGAAGCTTCGGATCAAGTTGCTATCGAACCTCGTAGGTCAACAAGGACACGTACTGCTCCTGAGTGGTACGGTAACCCTGTCTTAGAGGTCATGTTGTTGGACAATGATGAACCTACGAGCTATGGAGAAGCGATGATGGGCCCAGATTACGAGAAATGGTTAGAGGCCATGAAATCCGAGATGGGATCCATGTATGAAAACAAAGTATGGGCTTTGGAAGTATTACCTGAAGGGCGACAGGCCATTCAGAACAAATGGATCTTTAAGAAGAAGACGGACGCGGACTGGAATGTCACCGTCTATAAAGCTCGACTTGTGGCAAAGGGTTTTTCACAAGTTAAAGGAGTTGACTACGATGAGACCTTATCACTCGTAGCGATGCTTAAGTCCGTCAGAATCATGTTAGCAATAGCTGCATTTTTCGATTATGAAATTTGGCAGATGGATGTCAACACAACGTTCCTTAACGGTTTCCTTAAGGAAGAGTTATATATGATGCAAGCAGAAGGTTTTGTCGATCCAGAGAATGCTGACAAAGTTTGCAAGCTCCAGCGATCCATTTATGGACTGGTGCAAGCATCTCGGAGTTGGAATCTTCGCTTTGATGAGGTGATCAAAGCGTTCGGGTTTATACAAGTTTACAGAGAAGCTTGTATTTACAAGAAAGTGAGTGGGAGCTCTATAGTGTTTCTAATATTATATGTGGATGACATATTGCTGATTGGAAACAATATAGAAATGTTGGAAAGCGTGAAGGAATATTTGAACAAGAGTTTTTCAATGAAGGACCTAGGAGAAGCTGCTTTCATATTAGGCATCAAGATCTATAGACATAGATCGAGACGCTTGATAGGACTTTCACAGAGCACATACCTTGACAAAGTTTTGAAGAAGTGCAAAATGGATCAGTCCAAGAAGGGGTTCTTGCCTGTATTGCAAGGTGTGAAGTTGAGTAAGACTCAATGCCCAGTGACTGCAGAAGATAGAGAAAAGATGAGTGTCGTCCCCTATGCTTCAGCCATAGGCTCTATCATGTATGCAATGTTGTGCACAAGACCCGATGTCAGCCTTGCCATAAGTATGGCCGGAAGGTTTCAAATTGATCTAGGAATGGAACACTGGACGGCGGTCAAGAATATCCTGAAGTACCTGAAAAGGACTAAGGATATGTTTCTCGTTTATGGAGGTGATCAAGAACTCGTCGTAAAGGGTTACGTCGATGCAAGCTTTGACACTGATCCGGATGACTCTAAGTCTCAAACCGGATACGTATTTATTCTCAATGGGGGTGCGGTAAGCTAGTGCAGTTCCAAGCAGAGTGTGGTAGCTGTTTCTACATGCGAAGCGGAGTACATCGCTGCCTCGGAGGCGGCGAAGGAAGGTGTCTGGATGAAGGAGTTCATGACAGATCTTGGAGTAGTGCCCAGTGCACTAAACCCAATGACTCTATTCTGTGACAACACTGGTGCCATTGCTCTGGCCAAGGAACCAAGGTTTCACAAGAGGACCAGACACATAAAGCGACGCTTCAATTCCATCCGCAATTACATCAAGGAGGAGGACACGAATATTTGCAAAGTGCACACGGATCTGAATGTCGCAGACCTGTTGACTAAACCTCTTCCAAGGGCTAAACATGATCAACACCAGAACTGTATGGGTGTTAGATTCATTACAATGTAAATCACATAGTGATGTGAACTAGATTATTGACTCTAGTGCAAGTTCGAGACTGTTGGAAATATGCCCTAGAGGCAATAATAAAGTGGTTATTATTATATTTCCTTGTTCATGATAATCGTTTATTATCCATGCAATAATTGTATTGATTGGAAACTCAATTGCATGTGTGGATACATAGACAACACTGTGTCCCTAGTATGTCTCTAGTAGACTAGCTCGTTAATCAAAGATGGTCAAGGTTTCCTAGCCATAGACATGAGATGTCATTTGATAACGGGATCACATCATTAGGAGAATGATGTGATGGACAAGACCCAAACTATGAACGTAGCATATGATCGTGTCAGTTTATTGCTATAGTTTTCTGCATGTCAAGTATATGTTCCTATAACCATGAGATCATGTAACTCACTGACACCGGAGGAATACCTTGTGTGTATCAAATGTCGCAACGTAACTGGGTGACTATAAAGATGCTCTACAGGTATCTCCGAGGGTGTCTGTTGAGCTGGCATGGATCGAGACTCGGATTTGTTACTCCGTGTGACGGAGAGGTATCTCAGGGCCCACTCGGTAATACAACATCACAATAAGCCTTGCAAGCAAAGTGACTAAAGAGTTAGCCACGGGATCTTGTGTTACGGAACGCGTAAATAGACTTGCCGATAACGAGATTGAACTAGGTATAGAGATACCGACGATCGAATCTCGGGCAAGTAACATACCGAAGAACAAAGGGAACAGCATACGGGATTAACTGAATCCTTGACATAGAGGTTCAACCGATAAAGATCTTCGTAGAATATGTAGGAACCAATATGGGCATCCAGGTCCCGCTATTGGTTATTGACCGTAGAGGTGTCTCCGTCATGTCTACATAGTTCTCGAACCTGCAGGGTCTGCACACTTAACGTTCGGTGACGTTTCAGTATTATTGAGATATATGTGTTGGTGACCGAAGGTTGTTCGGAGTCCCGGATGAGATCCCGGACATCACGAGGAGCTCCGGAATGGTCCGGAGGTAAATATTTATATATAGGAAAGTGGTATTTGGGTTCCGGAAAAATTTCGGGTATTTCCGGTAGTGTACCAGGAGTGATGAATGGGTTCCGGGGGTCCACCGGGTGGGGCCCACCCAGCCCGGGGGCCACATGGGCCCAAGAGGTGGCGCACCAGCCCCTAATGGGCTGGGGAACCGACCCCATAAGGGCCCATATGCCCAAAAGGAAAAAAGGTGGAGATAGGAAGGAATAGGACGCCTTCCTTATATGAATCAACTTCCTAGTAGCAAGTGGATTGGACTCCTCCTTGCCCTGGTTCGGCCGACCCCAAGGGGAAACCCTAGGGAGGCTGCCTCCTCCCCCCTCCCTCCTATATATACTAGAGGAATAGAGCCCCCAAAGACACACGGCCACGTGCTAGTTCTCTATTCTCTAGTTCCTCTAACAAATAGATTCCGGTAGTGCTTAGGAGAAATCTATTTGTTGGAGGAACTAGAGAATAGAGAACTAGCACGTGGAGGTGCCGTCCGTTCGGCGCTAGATCGGGACGGATCGCGAAGATGTTCGACTACATCAACCGCGTTTCTTAACGCTTCCCACTTAGCGATCTACAAGGGTACGTAGATCTACTCTCCCTCTCGTAGATGCTCATCACCATGGATAGATCTTGCGTGTGCGTAGGAAATTTTTTGTTTCCCATGCAACGTTCCCCAACACCGACGAGCGTCGCGAATTCTTCGCGCATGGCGGCGAGACAGTTGGGGTCCCGCACCGCAGCTCGGACGGAGCGAGGGATGGGCGAGACGTCCGTCGGGGTGTTAGCGAGGCAGGCGTAGTCCTGGGCGTACCGCAGGTTGGGGCGGAAAACGCCTGCCGGGCACGAGTCACCATGGTGCGCGGGGCGGCGACGGTTGGTGAAGAAGCTGTAGACGAGCCAGGGGGGCCATCCGATGGAGATCCGACGCCCCGACTTGAAGCAGAGGAGCGCGCGGAGCTGGATGCTGGGTACGAGCCGCTCGATGAGGATCCGGCGGTGGTGGTTGAATGGATGGAGCGCGCGCCTGTGCTGGAGCAGCTGTCCCGCGCGCCAACTAGCGAGGGCGCAGCAGGACGTGGGGTAGCCGTACCTTCCACGGGGGCGGTGATACGTCCATTTTGCATCATGATTTGCTACTGTTATTTATTATGTTTTGTTGAATAATAATGTTTTAGGGAGTGATTCTAATGCCTTTTCTCTCATAATATGCAAGGTTTACATGAAGAGGGAGAATAACGGCAGCTGGAATTCTGGACCCGAAAAAGCACATCAGAGATACCTATTCTGCACAACTCCAAAGAAGCTGAAATTTTACGGAGAATATTTTTGGAATATATTAAAAATACTGGAGCAAAGAACTACCGGAGGGGGCCACCCTCGTGGGTTGTGCCCTCCTCGGCCCACCTCCGGTGCCCATTGATGGGGATATGTACCTAGGGTAGGGTCATAGGCCTGACCTACATACCCTACCTAAGGACACCACATTGGAGAACTTAAAGGTTACAAGATTACATGGAGGACTCCGACTGAAATCACCATGGCGCATGAGTCACTCGGCAGAAAATCCACTCGGAGGTTTCTCCCTCCATTCGACAGCCGCCTTTCACTCGGAAAAACTAGAAGTCAGTCGACCGCAGAAGACCAGAAGCCACTCCAGGGAGGCCAACGGGCAGGCGTTCGACTGGTCGCCATAAGTAGCATTTATTACATACGTTGTCAGTAACGTTCACCTTTATTACCACGATCGGACCCTTGGTTGCCGGGGATTGATGAGGGGCAGCCCACTCTATATAAGTCACCCCTCCCCTCTGGCACAAGGGGTCACACCCCCTGTAACTCATACATTCGACACGACAGAAGCTCCAGAGCGCACGAGACGTAGGGTTGTTATCTCCACCGTGAGAGGCCCGAACTCGCTAAAACCACTGTGTCATCCATTTGCATCTCGATAGATCATGCTCCCTTACATTACCCCTCTCTATTGTCGGAATCATTCCCACGACAGTTGACGCCCACCGTGGGGCTTGGCGTCTATCGAACCATGATGCGAACGGTTTGTATCCATTCTTACATCTATTCCCTATTTAACTTGTGATGCATTTCGCCTTCTCGAAGAACAGGGTCGTCTTCGGCCTGTATGCGAACGCCATCGCCGTGCTCGCTGGCCGCACGCCACGCTTGCCAGCGCAGCGTCGTGCTCGCCCGCCCGCGCCGCGCTTGCCGGCCACGCGCAGTACTCGCCCGCGCGCGCTACGCTTGCTGGCCCAGCGCCGTGCTCGCCCGCCCGCGTCGCGCTTGCCGGCCACGCGCCACGTTTGCCAGCACAGCGCAGTGCTCGCCCGCCGGCGTCGCGCTTGCCGACCCAGCGCCGGGCTCGCCCGCCCGTGCCGTGCTTGCCGGCCACGTGCCACGCTTGCCACTCCGCGCGACGTGCTCGCCCTCCCTGTCACGCGCCACGCTACCCGCTCCGCGGCGCGCTTGACGGCTCTGCGCCACATTCGCAGCCCTGCGATGCGCGCACCAGCCCTCACTTGCATCGCTGGCAGTCTGCGTGGGAAAGTACGTAACCCACAAACCCAAGTGCTTGTCGTGGGCCGGTTAGGGCACGTCCAACGGGGACGCTTCGGACGAGCGCCAGGATCAGATTCCCGGCGAATTAGCAGTTAATTTGTAGAATCCCGGTGTTAAGTTAGGCATCGATGCAAGAGGATGCGTCGAGCGCTTGCGTGTTCTGCTGCCCGTTCGAAGCGCCCCGGTAGTTTAATTTAGGCCACACAATTAGCGGCTGCCGTTGCAAGTCTAGGCGCTTAGGTGTTTCTTATTTATTTTATAATCTTAATTTTTTCTGGTAAGCGCCTATATTAGCGTCTAGTATTGTAGATGCCCTTACCATTTCATTAAGGTAATCACCTCATTAAGCGGCCAATTACCGTGAGGATTTCCAGCCTCAATTACCTAATTACTGCGGCCGAAACTGACGCGCTCATTTAACTACTACTTCCACTATTCGTATGCGACTTAATTTGTGCATGCATGCATGCGTAACTGCATGGCCTTAAAGTCTCACAAATAGCATCATTTCATGCATGCGTAACAGTTCAGCAAGAGGATCCTGGCTGTCCTTGGTGATTGGTAGGGTCAGTCCGTGGATTTTTTGACTCCGCTAGCCAGGACAGACAGATAACAGATCCTTCACTCAGACAATTAATATCTAGGTTTACTCGGGTTACTACGAAGGTTCGTGGTTGTGCCTGTATTCTAACTTGCAGGCTCACTCGGTCAAACCCATCACTACCGAGCCGGCTCACCTGTTTGGTCGGACGAGTATTTGCTCCGGACGACTACCAGACTCACTCAGCTGGATTTTGAGCTCAAACTACTAATTTACAACTATACTTTGATGAATATTGCACTCGGACTAGCTAATGTGCAGATTTATCGGAGACTGGCTACGCCCCTGCGAGCGGCCACATCATCCTTCGAAATCAATGGCCCCACGTGGCACGAGCTTGGCGCGACCCGGGCACTCGGCGACGGCTTCAGCAGCAGAGGCGGAGCCAACGTACAAGCGTTGGGTTCAGTTCAACTGAACCCAACGGATTTTGCTCCGTACGTGTATATACATGCATGTCTACTTGATGTGAACCCATTAAAAAGTTGTAACTGACCCCATCAACGAAAGGTTGTCACGTAAGCAAAGCAAAGGGCCCAGCCCACGAGGAGTCATTGAGTCCTTGCCGTAATTAATCACCTTGATTAGCCTTAGCCATGTACGCAGCCGCACCAGGGCTGAGCCGCAGGACTGTTCGCATCTGATCTCTTTCGTCTATTCGTGTTCCTGTGCCTCGCCGCGACGGCGCCTCGGCCGGGCGCGGCCAGATCGACAGCGGCAGAAAAATACCCGAAACTTCAAGCTAATTACTAATTAGATTACATTGCCTCGTCTCCTCCCTCTTATGTATGTTCCATCTAGCCTAATAGCCTAGTTTGATAGTGATTTTTTGCCCTAGTTTTTTGATTTTTTTTTCTCATGGACTTTGCTTGATCTAGGCTATGGAGCGGTATTTTTCGAAGAAAACTCATTCACCAGATCGAGATAATGATACAGGCACATCAAGGTCACCCATTAGACGAAGGCTAAGTGCATCAAATGTCACTACAGCTAGTCTTCCAAAGGCAGCTATTCATACAGAAATTAATTTAGATGAGTTGCCTTATGATCCGGCTGATAGGAAAAGAATTTCAGAGTACACAAGAAATCCAAAGAAGCGGGATGAGATTAGGCGCATATATTTAACGAGGGGGCCTTACAGGCCGCCGTCTAATTTTGATTACCCGCAGAGGGGGATTGGAGATAATTAACGAAGATTTAATCCAGATTGGTTTGATGAATATGATCGCTGGCTTGAGTATAGTGATAAAGTGCATAAGGCCTTTTGTTTGTGCTGCTACCTTTTCAGAGATTACATTGAGGGACAAACTGGGAGTGATGCATTTGCAATTAACGGCTGGAACGGTTGGAACAAGAAAAGCAGGCTAGATATGCATGAGGGTAAGGGTAATGTTAATAGCTTTCATAATGTAGCAGTAAAAAGATGCGATGCTTTGATGAATCAAGATAGGTCAATTCAGGTTGCTCTTGATAAGCAAACTGATCTTACAAAAAAACAGAAATCGAATCCGGCTTAATGCTTCCATTGATTCGGTGAGATGCTGGGTTTTATCCATATGACTTTGATTCAAGAAAAATGGATGGTCTTGGTCCTGAACTTTGCACTTACATTTACAATGTGCGAGCAGATGAAAGGTTTGCCAATTTTGGACGGAATTGCTGATCTCGCTAAACTAATGGTACAAACAAATAAGCATGTTACGTTTCCTTTGGTCTATCATCTTTTAAAGCTAGTACTTATATTGCCAGTTGCCACAACATCAGTGGAGAGATGTTTTTCAGCTATGAATGTTGTCAAAAAGAAGTTGCGCTACAAAACGGGTGATCAGTTCATTTGTGATTGTCTAATTTGCTATGTGGAGAAAGATATATTTTCTACCATTACCAATGATGCAGTGTTTAATATTTTTAAGGCGATGAAAGATCGAAAGGGGACACTCTAAAATGTGAGTGCCTTTACAAGATTATTTCGTTGATAGTACTTATTCTAAACTTGTCAAACTAATTTGTAATGTTTTCAATGTTCCAGGAAGATGAGAAGCTACACCTGGAGCTACAAAGTTATTTGATACTACTCTATTTAAAATATGTGAACAAGTGATTTTGTAATTTTATTGAACCGGTATGTCTTGCATTCTTTAGTTTTTAATGCAACACAATGTGTGATAGGTGATACCATATTTTTATTCATTACACTGTTTTTGGGTGCTACAATTTTGCTGTAAGGTAATTTAAAATTAGACCTTAGACTTCACATATTAGTACCAAGTTCTCACAACGAGTTATGGAGTGAACCCAATGGCCAAAATTTCTGGCTCCGCCCCTGTTCAGAAAGGGAGGCACCTCCCTCATGGCGCGGCAAGAACGCTCCTCCCTCATGCATGATCTGCCTGATGCAGCATGGGCCTGCTACGGCTCCTCCATCAGCCGGACGCTCCATCGTCACTCGGCCGCCCCGCGCGCTGTCACTCTACTGGACGCGTCGTCATCACTCGGCCGCCCCGCGCCGTCACTCTACCGGACGCGTCGTCGCCACTCGGCGAGACACGTCTTCGTCACTCGGCCGCCCCGCGCGCCGTCATTCTGCTGGACGCGACGTCACCACTCGGCAGCTCGGCGCATCGCCACTCGGCGAGACACGTCTTCGTCACTTGGCCGCCCCGCGCATCGCCACTCAGCCGGACGCTCCATCGTCACTCGGCCGCCCCGCGCGCCGTCATTCTGCTGGACGCGTCGTCACCACTCGGCAGCTCCGCGCATCGCCACTCGGCGAGACACGTCTTCGTCACTCGGCAGCTCCGCGCATCGCCACTCAGCCGGACGCTCCATCGTCACTCGGCCGCCCCGCGCGCCGTCACTCTACTGGACGCGTCGTCATCACTCGGCAGCTCCGCGCATCGCCACTCAGCCGGACGCTCCATCGTCACTCGGCCGCCCCGCGCGCCGTCACTCTACTGGACGTGTCGTCATCACTCGGCCGCCCCGCGCGCCGTCACTCTACCGGACGCGTCGTCATCACTCGGCAGCTCCGCGCATCGCCACTCGGCGAGACACGTCTTCGTCACTTGGCCGCCCCGTGCATCGCCACTCAACCGGACGTGTCTACTTCGCTCGACCGCCCCGTGCGTCGTCAGACAGCTAAGTCATTCTTCACATGTTGCATTCAATTAAATAATTATTTATGCAATACCGAGTGTCAAGTAAATCGCACATGATGTTCACTCGGAGGCCATGCCACCGAGTGTACCTCTGCGCTCGGTTCTTTATTTTCATGTCAGATCCTTCACTTTCACAAGTTCAGTCGGATCCTTCACTCTTTAAACTCTTGCTGGTTCCGGACCAGCAAACACCTGACACACCCAGCGGGTGTCTATGGGTGTAATTTACACGAATCATTTCAACAAACATCAAATTACTTCGAGAATTTTTTATGTTAGCTTGTGTTATTTTTCATACACAGGTTACCTGGACGCCTCTGTGCGCCATTCTCGACGACATGCTCGACTCGGTCGCCCCGCGCGCCGTCACTTGTTCGGACGCCTCCTCGACGACATGCTGGACTCGGCCGCCCCGCGTGCCGTCACCTGGTCGGACGCCTCCGTGACAACATTCTCGACTCGTCCGCCCCGCGCGCCGTTACTTGACCGCCCCGTGCGTCGCCACTCAGTGAGACGTATCTACCTCACTCGGATGCCCCGCGCATCGCCACGGTGCTGGACACGTTTACATCGCTTGGCCGCTCCGCGCGCCGTCACTCAACTAGACGCTCCTTCGTCACTCGGCCGCTCCGCGCGCCGTCACTCAACTAGACGCTCCTTCGTCACTCGGTCGCTCCGCGCGCCGTCACTCAGCTAGACGCTCCTTCGTCACTCTGTCGTTCCGGGCGCCGTCACTCAGCTGGACGCTCCTTCGACACTCGGCCGCTCCGCGCGCCGTCACTCAACTAGACGCTCCTTCGTCACTCGGTCGCTTCGCGCGCCGTCACTCAGCTGGACGCTCCTTCGTCACTCTGTCGCTCCCCGCACCGTCTCTCAGCTGGACGCTCCTCCGTCGCTCGGCCACTCCGTGCGCCGTCACTCCGCTGGACGCTCCTTCGTCACTCGGTCGCTCCGTGCGCCGTCACTCAGCTGGACGCTCCTTCGTCACTCTATCGCTCCGCGCACCGTCACTCCGCTGGACGCTCCTTCATCACTCGGTCGCTCCGCGCGCCGTCACTCAGCTGGACGCTCCTTCGTCACTCTGGCGCTCCGCGCACCGTCTCTCAGCTGGACCATCCTCCGTCGCTCGGCCACTCCGTGCGCCGTCACTCCGCTGGACGCTCCTTCGTCACTCGGTCGCCCTGCACGCGCCGTCCCTCAGCTGGACACCCCTTCGTCACTCGGTTGCTCCGCGCACCGTTACTCAGCTGGACGCTCCTTCGTCACTCGGCCGCTCCCGCGCCGTCAGACAGCTAAGTCATTCTTCATACGCTGCATTCAATTAAATAGTTATTTCCGCATTACCGAGTGTCGAGGAAGTCGCACCTGACGTTCACTCGGAGGCCACGCCACCGAGTGTACCTCTGCGCTCGGTTGTTTATTTTTATGTCGGAACACTTCACTTCCGATTCTTTTGGGTCCAGTACTCAAATGAGTTCAGTCGGATCCTTCACTTGCACAAGTACAGTCGGATCCTTCACTCTTTTTGGTTCCGAACCAACAAGCACCTGGCACACCCAGCGGGTGTCTATGGGTGTTATTTACACAAATTATTTTAGCAAAGATCAAATTACTTTGATAAATTTTTATGTTCGCTTGTGCTATTTTTTCATACACAGGTTACGCGATCACTCGACGCATCTGTGCGCCATCTTCGTCGCTACTCAGGCTCAGTCGCCGCAACGATCATTCGTGTGTTTCCACTTGTTCGGATGCCTCCGCGACGACATGCTCGACTCGGTCACCCCGCGCGTCGTCACGTATTCGTACGCCCCCTCGATGACGTACTGGACACGGCCGCCCCGCGTGCCGTCATTGGGTCAGACGCCTCCTCGACATACAAGACTTGGCTGCCCCGCGCGTCGCCACTCAGCCGGACTCGTCTACCTCACTCGGATGCCCAGCACATTGCCGCTCCGTGTGGCACGTCTTCATCACTCGGCCGCCCCGCGCGCCATCGCTCAGCTTAGCTGCGACTCCGTATCGCCTAAGTCAAAAACTAATCCGAGTGCGGACATCCTCCACACTCAGGGGCTTAGCTGCGAACCTAACTTTGCCTAAGTCAAAAACTACTCCGAGTGCGGACATCCTCCAAATTCGGGGGCTTAGCTATGAACCTGACTTCGCCTAAGTTAAAAAAACCACACCGAGTGAGGACATCATCCACACGCGGAGGCTTAGCTGTGATTCCGTATCACCTAAGTTAAAAACTATTCCGAGTGAGGACATCATCCACACTCGAGGGCTTAGCTGCGATTCCGTATCGCCTAAGTTAAGAACCACACCGAGTGAGGACGTCATCCACACTCGGGGGCTTAGCTGTGATTCCGTATCGCCTAAGTAAAAAACCATTCCGAGTGAGGATATCATCCACACTCGGGGGCTTAGCTGCGATTCCATATCACCTAAGTTAAAAACCATTCCGAGTGAGGACATCATCCACACTCGAGGGCTTAGCTGCGATTCCGTATCGCCTAAGTTAAAAACCACACCGAGTGAGGACATCATCCACACTCGGGGGCTTAGCTGTGATTCCGTATCACCTAAGTTAAAAACCATTCCGAGTGAGGACATGATCCACACTCGGGGCTTAGCTGCGATTCCGTATCACCTAAGTTAAAAAACATTCCGAGTGAGGACATCATCCACACTCGAGGGCATAGCTGCGATTCCGTATCGCCTATGTTAAAAACCACACCGAGTGAGGACATTATCGACACTCAGGGGCTTAGCTGTGATTCCGTATCACCTAAGTTAAAAACCATTCCGAGTGAGGACATCATCCACACTCGGGGGCTTAGCTGCGATTCCGTATCGCCTAAGTTAAAAACCACAGCGGGTGAGGACATCATCCACACTCGGGGGCTTAGCTGTGATTCCGTATCACCTAAGTTAAAAACCATTCCGAGTTAGGACATCATCCACACTCGGGGGCTTAGCTGCGATTCCGTATCACCTAAGTTAAAACCCATTCCGAGTGAGGACATCATCCACACTAGAGGGCTTAGCTGCGATTCCGTAGCGCCTAAGTTAAAAACCACACCGAGTGAGGACATCATCCACACTCGGGAGCTTAGCTGTGATTCCGTATCACCTAAGTTAAAAACCACACCGAGTGAGGACATCATCCACACTCGGGGGCTTAGCTGTGATTCCGTATCGCCTAAGTTGAAAACACTTCCGAGTGACGAGGGCTTATCTCACTAGGGGGCTTAGCCGCGAAGAAGTTTTCGCCTAAGTTAAAAAATCCTGCCGAGTGCATAGCATCCCATTCACTCGAAAACTTAGCTGCGAACCAGTCTTCGTGTAATTAAGTTAAAACTCTTCCGAGTGACGAGCGTTTCTCTCACTCGGGGGCTTAGCTGCGAACAAGTTTTCGCCTAAGTCAAAAACCCTACCGAGTGAATAACATCCCCTTCACTCGGAAACTTAGCTGCGAACCAGTCTTCGTCTAAGTTAAAAACTCTCCCGAGTGACGAGCACTCCTCTCACTCGGGGACTTAGCCGCGAGTCAGACCTCGCTTAAGTTAAAGGCTGTTCCGAGTGACAGGTAACACTTTCACTCGAAAACTTAGTTGCGAACCAGTTTTCGCCTAAGTTCAAAATTCTTTCGAGTAATGAGCATCTATTTCACTCGGAAACCAAACAAACTTAGCCAAGCAAAGGATTGGAAAGCAAACATGCAAACATTGTCTCTATCAGACCCCCGCCGATGCAAGCACTCGACGGCGGTCTCGGGGACTACACCCAGTGGGTGCACTCAGCGTGCCCCCACTGGACCTACTATCACTCGACCAGGTCCGGCCTGTCGAGTGACAAGCGACTATCAAAGCAAATCTAAGACCCCTGCCGATGTCACCGCCATTCGACAGCGGTCTCGGGGACTACACACAGTGGGTGCACTCAGCTTGCCCCCACTAGACCAGAAACCACTCGACTAAGACCTGCTCTACTCGAGGGGAAAACAAGCAAGTATGCACCAAAAGAAAACACATATCAAGACAGAATCGATCAGGGTGAATGAAAAAGATTCCAATCGACACAGACTTTTGTGAAGCCCTAAAATGCACTCGGAATTTTTGTGTCTTATCAGAACCTGCATCGATCCCTTTTCACTCAAACCCCGATCCATTCGGGAACTAATGATGGGGATATGTACCTAGGGTAGGGTCATAGGCCTGACCTACATACCCTACCTAAGGACACCACATTGGAGAACTTAAAGGTTACAAGATTACAAGGAAGACTCCGACTGAAATCACCATGGCGCATGAGTCACTCGGCAGAAAATCCACTCGGAGGTTTCTCCCTCCATTCGACAGCCGCCTTTCACTCGGAAGAACCAGAAGTCAGTCCACCGCAGAAGACCAGAAGCCACTCCAGGGAGGCCAACGGGTAGGCGTTCGACTGGTCGCCATAAGTAGCATTTATTACATACGTTGTCAGTAACGTTCACCTTTATTACTACGATCGGACCCTTGGTAGCCGGGGATTGATGAGGGGCAGCGCACTCTATATAAGCCACCTCTCCCCTCTGGCACAAGGGGTCACACCCCCTGTAACTCATACATTCGACACGACAGAAGCTCCCGAGCGCACGAGACGTAGGGTTGTTATCTCCACCGTGAGAGGCCCGAACTCGCTAAAACCACTGTGTCACCCATTTGCATCTCGATAGATCATGCTCCCTTACACTACCCCTCTCTATTGTCGGAATCATTCCCACGACAGTTGGCGCCCACCGTGGGATCCTTCACTTGCACAAGTACAGTCGGATCCTTCACTCTTTTTGGTTCCGAACCAACAAGCACCTGGCACACCCAGCGGGTGTCTATGGGTGTTATTTACACAAATTATTTTAGCAAAGATCAAATTACTTTGATAAATTTTTATGTTCGCTTGTGCTCTTTTTTCATACACAGGTTACGCGATCACTCGACGTATCTGTGCGCCATCTTCGTCGCTACTCTGGCTCAGTCGCCGCAACGATCATTCGTGTGTTTCCACTTGTTCGGATGCCTCCGCGACGACATGCTCGACTCGGTCACCCCGCGCGTCGTCACTTATTGGTACGCCCCCTCGATGACGTACTGGACACGGCCGCCCCGCGTGCCGTCATTGGGTCAGACGCCTCCTCGACATACAAGACTTGGCCGCCCCGCGCGTCGCCACTCACCCGGACTCGTCTACCTCACTCGAATGCCCCGCACATCGCCACTCCATGTGGCACATCTTCATCACTCGGCCGCCCCGCGCGCCATCGCTCAGCTTAGCTGCGACTCCGTATCGCCTAAGTCAAAAACTACTCCAAGTGCGGACATCCTCCACACTCAGGGGCTTAGCTGCGAACCTAACTTCGCCTAAGTCAAAAACTACTCCGAGTGCGGACATCCTCCACATTCGGGGGCTTCGCTGCGAACCTGACTTCGCCTAAGTTAAAAAAACCACACCGAGTGAGGACATCATCCACACTCGGGGGCTTAGCTGTGATTCCGTATCACCTAAGTTAAAAACTATTCCGAGTGAGGACATCATCCACACTCGAGGGCTTAGCTGCGATTCCGCATCGCCTAAGTTAAAAACCACACCGACTGAGGACGTCATCCACACTCGGGGGCTTAGCTGTGATTCCGTATCACCTAAGTTAAAAACCATTCCGAGTGAGGACATCATCCACACTCGGGGGCTTAGTTGCGATTCCGTATCACCTAAGTTTAAAACCATTCCGAGTGAGGACATCATCCACACTCGAGGGCTTAGCTGCGATTCCGTATCGCCTAAGTTAAAAACCACACCGAGTGAGGACATCATCCACACTCGGGGGCTTAGCAGTGATTCCGTATCACCTAAGTTAAAAACCATTCCGAGTGAGGACATCATCCACACTCGGGGGCTTAGCTGCGATTCCGTATCACCTAAGTTAAAAACCATTCCGAGTGAGGACATCATCCACACTCGAGGGCTTAGCTACGATTCCGTATCGCCTAAATTAAAAACCACACCGAGTGAGGACATCATCCACACTCGGGGGCTTAGCTGTGATTCCGTATCACCTAAGTTAAAAACAATTCCGAGTGAGGACATCATCCACACTCGGGGGCTTAGCTGCGATTCCGTATCGCCTAAGTTAAAAACCACACCGAGTGAGGACATCATCCACACTCGGGGGCTTAGCTGTGATTCCGTATAACCTAAGTTAAAAACCATTCTGAGTGAGGACATCATCCACACTCGGGGGCTTAGCTGCGATTCCGTATCACCTAAGTTAAAACCTATTCCGAGTGAGGACATCATCCACACTCGAGGGCTTAGCTGAGATTCCGTATCGCCTAAGTTAAAAACCACACCGTGTGAGGACATCATCCACACTCGGGAGCTTAGCTGTGATTCCGTATCACCTAAGTTAAAAACCATTGCGAGTGAGGACATCATCCAAACTCGGGGGCTTAGCTGCGATTCCGTATCGCCTAAGTTGAAAACTCTTCCAAGTGACGAGCGCTTCTCTCACGCTGGGGCTTAGCCGCGAAAAAGTTTTCGCCTAAGTTAAAAAATCCTGCCGAGTGCATAGCATCCCATTCACTCGGAAACTTAGCTGCGAACCAGTCTTCGTCTATGTTAAAACTCTTCCGAGTGACGAGCGTTTCTCTCACTCGGGGGCTTAGCCGCGAACAAGTTTTCGCCTAAGTCAAAAACCCTACCGAGTGAATAACATCCCCTTCACTCGGAAACTTAGCTGCGAACCAGTCTTCGTCTAAGTTAAAAACTCTCCCGAGTGACGAGCACTCCTCTCACTCGGGGACTTAGCCGCGAGTCAGACCTCGCTTAAGTTAAAGGCTGTTCCGAGTGACAGGCAACACTTTCACTCGGAAACTTAGTTGCGAACCAGTTTTTGCTTAAGTTCAAAATTCTTCCGAGTAATGAGCATCCATTTCACTCGGAAACCAAACAAACTTAGCCAAGCAAAGGATTGGAAAGCAAACATGCAAACATTGTCTCTATCAGACCCCCGCCGATGCAAGCACTCGACGGCGGTCTCGGGGACTACACCCAGTGGGTGCACTCAGCGTGCCCCCACTGGACCTACTATCACTCGACCAGGTCCGGCCTGTCGAGTGACAAGCGACTATCAAAGCAAATATAAGACCCCTACCGATGTCACCGCCATTCGACAGCGGTCTCGGGGACTACACCCAGTGGGTGCACTCAGCGTGCCCCCACTAGACCAGAAACCACTCGACTAACACCTGCTCTACTCGAGGGGAAAACAAGCAAGTATGCACCAAAAGAAAACGCATATCAAGACAGAATCGATCAGGGTGAATGACAAAGATTCCAATCGACGCAGACTTTTGTGAAGCCCTAAAATGCACTCGGAATTTTTGTGTCTTATCAGAACCTGCATCGATCCCTTTTCACTCAAACCCCGATCCATTCGGGGGCTAATGATGGGGATATGTACCTAGGGTAGGGTCATAGGCCTGACTTACATACCCTACCTAAGGACACCACATTGGAGAACTTAAAGGTTACAAGATTACAAGGAAGACTCCGACTGAAATCACCATGGCGCATGAGTCACTCGGCAGAAAATCCACTCGGAGGTTTCTCCCTCCATTCGACAGCCGCCTTTCACTCGGAAGAACCAGAAGTCAGTCCACCGCAGAAGACCAGAAGCCACTCTAGGGAGGCCAACGGGCAGGCGTTCGACTGGTCGCCATAAGTACCATTTATTACATACGTTGTCAGTAACGTTCACCTTTATTACCACGATCGGACCCTTGGTTGCCGGGGATTGATGAGGGGCAGCGCACTCTATATAAGCCACCCCTCCCCTCTGGCACAAGGGGTCACACCCCCTGTAACTCATACATTCGACATGACAGAAGCTCCCGAGCGCACGAGACGTAGGGTTGTTATCTCCACCGTGAGAGGCTCGAACTCGCTAAAACCACTGTGTCACCCATTTGCATCTCGATAGATCATGCTCCCTTACACTACCCCTCTCTATTGTCGGAATCATTCCCACGACAGTTGGCGCCCACCGTGGGATCCTTCACTTGCACAAGTACAGTCGGATCCGTCACTCTTTTTGGTTCCGAACCAACAAGCACCTGGCACACCCAGCGGGTGTCTATGGGTGTTATTTACACAAATTATTTTAGCAAAGATCAAATTACTTTGATTAATTTTTATGTTCGCTTGTGCTCTTTTTTCATACACAGGTTACGCGATCACTCGACGCATCTGTGCGCCATCTTCGTCGCTACTCAAGCTCAGTCGCCGCAACGATCATTCGTGTGTTTCCACTTGTTCGGATGCCTCCACGACGACATGCTCGACTCGGTCACCCCGCGCGTCGTCACTTATTGGTACGCCCCCTCGATGACGTACTGGACACGGCCGCCCCGTGTGCCGTCATTGGGTCAGACGCCTCCTCGACATACAAGACTTGGCCGCCCCGCGCGTCGCCACTCACCCGGACTCGTCTACCTCACTCGGATGCCCCGCACATCGCCACTCCATGTGGCACGTCTTCATCACTCGGCCGCCCCGCGCGCCATCGCTCAGCTTAGCTGCGACTCCGTATCTCCTAAGTCAAAAACTACTCCGAGTGCGGACATCCTCCACACTCAGGGGCTTAGCTGCGAACCTAACTTCGCCTAAGTCAAAAACTACTCCGAGTGCGGACATCCTCCACATTCGGGGGCTTAGCTGCGAACCTGACTTCGCCTAAGTTAAAAAAACCACACCGAGTGAGGACATCATCCACACTCGGGGGCTTAGCTGTGATTCCGTATCACCTAAGTTAAAAACTATTCCGAGTGAGGACATCATCCACACTCGAGGGCTTAGCTGCGATTCCGTATCGCCTAAGTTAAAAACCACACCGAGTGAGGACGTCATCCACACTCGGAGGCTTAGCTGTGATTCCGTATCACCTAAGTTAAAAACCATTCCGAGTGAGGACATCATCCACACTCGGGGGCTTAGCTGCGATTCCGTATCACCTAAGTTAAAAATCATTCCTAGTGAGGACATCATCCACACTCGAGGGCTTAGCTGCGATTCCGTATCGCCTAAGTTAAACACCACACCGAGTGAGGACATCATCCACACTCGGGGGCTTAGCTGTGATTCCGTATCACTTAAGTTAAAAACCATTCCGAATGAGGACATCATCCACACTCGGGGGCTTAGCTGCGATTCCTTATCACCTAAGTTAAAAACCATTCCGAGTGAGGACATCATCCACACTCGAGGGCTTAGCTGCGATTCCGTATCGCCTAAGTTAAAAACCACACCGAGTGAGGACATCATCCACACTCGGGGGCTTAGCTGTGATTCCGTATCACCTAAGTTAAAAACCATTCCGAGTGAGGACATCATCCACACTCGGGGGCTAAACTGCGATTCCGTATCGCCTAAGTTAAAAACCACACCGAGTGAGGACATCATCCACACTCGGGGGCTTAGCTGTGATTCCGTATCACCTAAGTTAAAAACCATTCCGAGTGAGGACATCATCCACACTCGGGGGCTTAGCTGCGATTCCGTATCACCTAAGTTAAAACCCATTCCGAGTGAGGACATCATCCACACTCGAGGGCTTAGCTGCGATTCCGTATCGCCTATGTTAAAAACCACACCGAATGAGGACATCATCCACACTCGCGAGCTTAGTTGTGATTCCGTATCACCTAAGTTAAAAACCATTCCGAGTGAGGACATCATCCACACTCAGGAACTTAGCTGCGAACCAGTCTTCGTCTCAGTTGAAAACTCTTCCGAGTGACGAGCGTTTCTCTCACTCGGGGGCTTAGCCGCGAAGAAGTTTTCGCCTAAGTTAAAAAATCCTGCTGAGTGCATAGCATCCCATTCACTCGGAAACTTAGCTGCGAACCATTCTTCGTCTAAGTTAAAACTCTTCCGAGTGACGATAGTTTCTCTCACTCGGGGGCTTAGCCGCGAACAAGTTTTCGCCTAAGTCAAAAACCCTACCGAGTGAATAACATCCCCTTCACTCGGAAACTTAGCTGCGAACCAGTCTTCGTCTAAGTTAAAAACTCTCCTAAGTGACGAGCACTCCTCTCACTCGGGGACTTCGCCGCGAGTCAGACCTCGCTTAAGTTAAAGGCTGTTCCAAGTGACAGGCAACACTTTCACTCGGAAACTTAGTTGCGAACCAGTTTTCGCCTAAGTTCAAAATTCTTCCGAGTAATGAGCATCCATTTCACTCGGAAACCAAACAAACTTAGCCAAGCAAAGGATTGGAAAGCAAACATGCAAACATTGTCTCTATCAGACCCCCGCCGATGCAAGCACTCGACGGCGGTCTCGGGGACTACACCCAGTGGGTGCACTCAGCGTGCCCCCACTGGACCTACTATCACTCGACCAGGTCCGGCCTGTCGAGTGACAAGCGACTATCAAAGCAAATCTAAGACCCCTGCCGATGTCACCGCCATTCGACAGCGGTCTCGGGGACTACACCCAGTGGGTGCACTCAGCGTGCCCCCACTAGACCAGAAACCACTCGACTAAGACCTGCTCTACTCGAGGGGAAAACAAGCAAGTATGCACCAAAAGAAAACACATATCAAGACAGAATCGATCAGGGTGAATGACAAAGATTCCAATCGACGCAGACTTTTGTGAAGCCCTAAAATGCACTTGGAATTTTTGTGTCTTATCAGAACCTGCATCGATCCCTTTTCACTCAAACCCCGATCCATTCGGGCGCTAATGATGGGGATATGTACCTAGGGTAGGGTCATAGGCCTGACCTACATACCCTACCTAAGGACACCACATTGGACAACTTAAAGGTTACAAGATTACAAGGAAGACTCCGACTGAAATCACCATGGCGCATGAGTCACTCGGCAGAAAATCCACTCGGAGGTTTCTCCCTCCATTCGACAGCCGCCTTTCACACGGAAGAACTAGAAGTTAGTCGACCGCAGAAGACCAGAAGCCACTCTAGGGAGGCCAACGGGCAGGCGTTCGACTGGTCGCCATAAGTAGCATTTATTACATACGTTGTCAGTAACGTTCACCTTTATTACCACGATCGGACCCTTGGTTGCCGGGGATTGATGAGGGGCAGCGCACTCTATGTAAGCCACCCCTCCCCTCTGGCACAAGGGGTCACACCCCCTGTAACTCATACATTCGACACGACAGAAGCTCCCGAGCGCACGAAACGTAGGGTTGTTATCTCCACCGTGAGAGGCGTGGAAAAGGGGGGAGCGTAGTCTGTCATTGAGTGTGCGCAGTGTGCGCTCGGATTTTCCATTTTGCTGGCTAGTGTATGGGCAGGAGAGGTGGAGAACTGAGTCATGCGACGCAAGGAGCGTGCGAACGGCTGCGTTAGCAAATTCCCGACCATTGTCAGTTTGCAGGGCGAGGACAGGTAGCTGAAACTGGGTGCGAGTGTAGGCGTAAAACTCAACGAGAATGGGGTAGACGTCAGATTTGCGATGCAAAGGGATCGTCCATACATAATGAGTATAATCATCCAGGATTACACGATAAAAATCGTAGCCAGATATGCTTACAATAGGAGATGTCCAAACGTATAAGTGCAACAACTGAAAGGGAAAAGTTCTACTGGTTGTGGAAGAAGAAAACGGCAGCCGTGTGTGTTTGCCAAGGCGGCACGCACGGCAGGAGTGTGGCGCGGACTTGGAACAGTCGAACGGAAGGCGACGGAGCGAGCCGGAGTGCGCGTGCCCGAGGCGTTGGTGCCAAAGCTCGACGGAGGTAGCGCCAGCGAAGTGGTGAAGACAACGCATCGGCGGGCTGCCAGCGACGGGATACAGGTCGCCGGTGGAGTCAGAGCGCAGAATCACCATCCGGGTGCGGCGGTCCTTGACAGAGAAACCAAATGCGTCAAACTCAATAGTGATGGGATTGTCACGGCAAAGTTGTCTAACAGAGAGTAGATTGATGATGAGAGAGGGAGAAACAGCAACGTTGCGAAGGAGAATGGGGGAGGTGCCAGTGATGATCGAACCAGTGCCAACGTGGGTGATCGGCAAGTGAGCGCCGTTGCCAACCACGATGGAGGAGGCGGTGGAGGAGGGGTGGAGAGAGGAGAGAGTACCGGGATTCGAGGACATGTGGGAGGTAGCTCCCGTGTCGAGGTACCAGTCGGAGGTGTTGCCGGACGAGGAGGGGCCAGCAGTGGCGGCGTGGAGCACGGCCTGTGGGGCGCGGCTGCCACCCCGGGAGCAGCACCATACGGGCCCGGCGCACCACCGGGCGCAGCACCGTAGGGGCTGGCACCATCGCCGGACGGGGTGGAGTAGGGTGGCGCCATGGCCATCGTGGCCTATTGGTGAGGAGTGCCAGGACGTGGACCGAGGACGCCGGAGCCTGGCGCGCGCCAGGGCATAGGGCAGGCCTGAACCATGCCGGTCCAGGGGTTCGCCCCTGGGGCCGATGCAGGGGCCGCAGGAGACGTGGAAGACGAGCCCCCCCCCCCCCCCCCCCTCGTTGCCGCGGCCGCGCTTGCGGGGGCGACCACGCCCGCGACCACCGGACGAAGCAAAGTCGGGCGCATGTGCAGGAGTGGGCAGGGTGGGGCTGGCAGGCGCGCGGACTGCTCAGCGCGGTGCTCCTCCAGAAGGAGGAACGAGCGCGTCTCGAGGAAGGTGGGCAGCGGCACACGCGCGGTGATGTGCGGGATGGCGTTGTGGTACTGGCGGTTGAGACCGCGGAGGAGGTGAAAAACCTGGCGTGTCTTAGTGACGGGCTGCCCCAGATCGCGCAGTTGGTCGGCGTAGAGCTCGAGCTTGGTGCAGTACTGCATGATGGTGAGGTCGCCCTGCACGACGGCGTGGTACTAGGCGTCGATGTAGACGGCGCGAGACAGCTGGTTCGCCCTGAAGATGGCATCGATGGCGGTCCAGACGGTGAGTGCCGTGACCTCAGGTTCCATCACAGCGTCAAGCAGCTCGGGGGAGATCGTGGCGTACAGCCAGTGGACGACAGCATGGTCAGCCATCACCCACTCTGGATCGGCTGAGTACGCGACGGCGGCGGCGTCGACGTGATCACGCAGACCGAACATGCCGAGAACAGCATCGAAGTGGCGGCGCCACTGAGCATAGTTCCCGGCGGTGAGGTCGAGGACGACGGGGACATGGCGGCGGATGTCCACGGTCTGAAGGACAGAAGAGGTGACGGCGGGTGGCGCGGAAACCAACAGGGGCGCGGCTTGAGCGATGCGGAGGGGCACCGTGGCCGCAGCCGGGGAGGGGGCCGGGGCGGGCGGCTGAACAGCGGCGCCGGCAGCGTCATTGCCTTCGTCGTCAGCGAGGGAGGAGGGTGGGGTTTGAACGGGGTTGTGGTCCATGGCAGCAGCGGAAGGGGTGGCGGAGCTCCGCCCAAAGGGATTGAATTCCTGCTCAGGTACCATGTTGATGAGAATTAGAGACACAACACACCGATTCTATTCATCTGATGCTGCTTATGTACAGGTTACAGGGGGCAGTTCAGAGAGATCGTGTGAGCTCCACTAACTCCACTAACTCCACTAAGTCACGCACGTCCCAGGGAGAGTGAGACCGTGCGGTGACCACGCACACATGTACAATTCTGCTAACATAAAAGAAAACTAGGCATAATAAAATATTTAAGATGGAATGAATTTTAACAAACCAACCAAAAAGGTGAACCTACCTATTGTTGTAATGGCCTAAATTATTATGCAAGCATATGTGGATCAGCACGTCACATGCATGGGCATCGAGCCAACGAGAAGCCAGCTTGGAGGCGTCCGGAAGTGTGGATCCACCTTTGATGGTTCTGGTTTGTGTGTACAACGTTGTACACACATTGTGAACCATGGTCCTCGTTGCACACACCTTGCGAACCAGAACCATCAAGTACATCCGAATAAAGTTATGTTGTCCAACAAGTACATCCGAATAAAGTGAAGCAATAAAGTTATGTTTTTCGGATGTTGTGGTTCACAACGTGTGTGCTTTCCTTTCCGTAATAGAAACCGAACTGATCAGCCTCCCCTATACTTTGCTGGTTTAGTCTTGCCCCATGACCTTCTGTTTTGGCACGAACTTGGCTGTTGTTCATGTCGTCTAGACGGTACAACATAACTCGACTTCAGCACAGAACTGACTAGCTCAGAATCTCCACATAGCTCACGCACTATTCAGTCTCTACCTCTGTATAGTCGATGTAGCAGTCGAATCTGCTTAGATCGTTCTTCTGGCGTAGCACTATCATCTGATAACATTTGTGGTGATCCCGGGTCCGCATAAAAAAATTAATATTTTTTTTTGAAAACTGAAATTTTTGGTCGAGAAAATTCTTACAACTAAATGCATAGATGATATTTGGATTTGCAATTGGTAGTACCACAATGCCTTGTTGTGAACCATTTATTCGACTGTTTTTTTTGTTGTCGTTTGAGTTACAGAACCGTGGGTTTGATCCTTTAGGTAAGGATCATGTGGAGACAAGAAATGTTAGGAATTAAGTTACATGCATACCTAATCTGTATATAGTATAGGTCAATTCTCTTGTGTGTATGTGTAATATGAGGCAAATGATCAATGGACCAGTCCAATATGGGGAAAATGATTAAAAGCAGGGTAACACGGGGCAAAGGATCAATAGAATAATCTAATATGCGGAAAATGATTAAAGGGGTCCTTCAGCTCCAATCGTGCTTGCCTCGTTTCTCTTTCCCCATAGGATGAAGTAGAGCCCCATGACCACAATTACCGACCCAATCACGCTACCAAGGTGGAGCTGCTCATTGAGGATGGCGACGTCGATCCCGGCGGTGATGATCTGGATTAGCGGCATGAAGGCTGTGGTGAACACGGCCCCTCGCCGCTCCACGCACCATGCCATTGCCAGGAACCCCAGCCCGGACACCCCGACACCCGCGAAGAGTACGGTTACAGCCTGAAGCACTGTGCCGGGGAGCCAGACCGGAATGGTCATCTTCTCGGTTGCAGCACCTACGACAGCCATCTGGATGAAGCTAAGGAACAACATCCACGCCGTGCTAGAGTAGAGTGCCGGGTACTTTGTCCCAATCTTGGACTGCAGGATGAACCACATTGACCAGCTTGCTGAGAACCCCAACAACGCTACCAAGCCCACCACCCACCTCCGTGCACCACTGTGGGCTGCAACGGTGGCTAGGTGTTTCGCTGGTGCACCAATTAGGATTGGCCCCTGGTAGAGTGCCAGCACCATCGCTCCAGCCAGCCCCACAGTTGTGCCTGTGAGCTTGGCAGCGCCGGAGCGGCTGGCCACATTAATCTTCTCCAATTTGAAGACCAGTGCGAGGAGGAATGTCAACATGGGGGTCGTATTGTTGAAGGCGCTGGCGAACGTGGCTGTCGTGTACCGCAAGCCCAGGAAGAAGAGCCATTGGATCAGTGAGGCTCTGTCGTTGACATGCATGCATCAATTAGCAAAAAACAGTAAAGCTAATTTAATTATTTAATACTTGTCAACACTTGTTATTTTATAGTATAATGCATGGAAAATTGAAGTTAAAATAAATTAGAAAAGACCTAATGTAATTCATTAAAAGAGATTAATTACCCAAGCAAAGCACTCAAGAAGAGGTAGACGAAGATCTCGATGGTCAGCTTCGGCCTACTCTTCCTACATATATACATGGAAACCATATACATAAATTAGCTAAATTATGACAGAAATTAGGGCTATGAATTTTCTTTTTCTGAATAAAATAAAGTGCTGATTCGAACCTCTCTTTGAAGTATGCGATCGGGGAGAGGAAGAGCGCGGCGACGAGCAGGCGGAGGACGATGAAGACAGTAGTGTGCATCCCTTCGTTGAAAGCCATCTTTGTCAACACGTTCAACACCGCATACATGATGACCACTGCCGTCATCATTACCATAGGTTTCCAGTCCATTGTCGTCTCTTGTGATGACCTGTACGTGACCACTGCTTGTTCGATGTGAAAACTAAAGAAACAGAGAGATGAATGAATAATAGATGAGAGAAATGAGATATTTATAACCAGACGGAAGTATACAAGTTTTTTGAAGCTAAGTAAATACAAAGTTACTTGAGATCCAAGGAATTATATAGTTTCCTTGAAAGCCAAGGAAGAACATGATTTCTTGAGAACCAACCAACCTATTTGATAGCTAACTTAATCCTAATTATCTTAATTAATAAGAAACTTATTTATTCTTAACACTCCATCTTGTACAACGCCTCTTCTTGGCTATACGCATCATCTTGAGAATCCTTCTTATAATTTTTCAATCTTTATAAAATCATCCAAAAACTATGAAAGCTACCAACAAAACTATCAGCACGAGTGTCTTAAAAGTAGCTCTATCTAATAAGAAGAAACTCCAAAATGAAAGAAATGTGTGTACGTTTTATTACTTTGTTTCTTAGTAGTTTATCCGGTAAAAAAACAAAAAAAACATGTGTGCGTTTAATTTCATTTTACTTCTTACTTGGGCGGCGGGGGGGGGGGGGGGGGGGGGGGGGGGGGGTCGCGGTGGGTGCTGGTGGCATTCATTTTAATTGCCGTTTCACCTTTTTTTTTCCTTTTTCGTTTTTGTCTTTTACATTGTTTTCATGTTAGAGGTCTAATTATTTGACTTTCTGACTTGCAGGTGCACCATTGCTGGTAATGATATACAACAACATAGCTGATCCATGTGAAGTACTATGCTTTCCTAACTTACGAGACTATTTAAAAGCAGGTAGCAATGGAAATAACGACAGTCTCCCTGTTTCTGGCAGTGATCCGGCATTTCCATAGAAGAGGAGAAACTAGTGCAGGCAACTGGGGTTGGAGGTAATCTCAGTTACTGAACTGCGTGCCCTGTTCATCGTGTATTCCTTAAATGAAGTTTCCATTCTATTTGCAGAATCATTGATGCCAGCTTACCTTCGTTTTCATTCAGCTTGGGCAGCTGGTGGTGGTGCAGTATCGGGTCTGGACAGTGCGAATTGAAGTCTGACCTTGCTTGTTTACTCAAGTCTTGACGTCACAATGAGCATCTTAATGTCTGGTCAGTAGCATCTTTTGTTGTGCTTGTTATTATAAAATTTACAAGGGTGTTAACCTTGCTTCTTGTTCCAACATACAATATCTCCCCGTTTATTTACCAGAGCAGTCATCTATGAAAATCAACCTGCAGTTTCACTTAGTCGAGATCAAGTGAGTTTGCCGCGAGAAACCAATGCGTCGCCTTCTTCCTGCACCTTAGCTTGGCTTTGAAGGCCCATCCAAGTCCAGCCCATCTGAACATGTAACGAGGTCTAAAAGGCCAACCATAATGGACATATAACATTGCCCCTAATTAAATAAAAATTTGAATTTTCTCAAGAACAAAAAAAACGGAAATGCCCTCCAACAACACGTTATGACTTGACATGGTTGTAGGACAACACAAACATTGGTGAATTGCACTGTTATACGTGGTGCAAATGGAAAAACACCATCCCCAGTCACATAACATCAAGTACACAACTGAAATGAATGGGAAAAAAATAGTAGCATCCACATAAATAGAATGGTTCTCATGAGACACGTATATCAAAGCAGCACACCACGATCCTATTAAATCTATATCTATATCTATAACTACTAATAAAGGGATCAATGCTTCTTTCTCCCAAATTTTCGTTCATGCTTAAGTCCCTCATTTTCGTCCATTTGTCAGGCATTATACCAGAATTATCGTACGTAGCTGAATGGGCCTCGGCCCACCCACGTGCTGGCCCAGGAAAAACGATGCAGTTTGGGAAGCAAAAACCATAGACCACTTGGAGTAGAACTCGCGACCTCCCGTTCAATTTTCATGCGCCTGTTCCACTGAAACTAGGCCGCGGTTGGGTTAAAGAAAACACGTTAGCTAGTTTTAAATTATCCCACCTTGCTCTCTTATATAAAAACCCATCAGCTTATGTACGTCTACCGGTTGACATCAATACGCCGCCTAGAAAATTGGTAATGGGTGGATCCATCTCGAGGAAAATGTGGGATTAATGGAGAGACAAACCGGGAGAAAATTATGTAATTAATTGGCGAGAAAAACCGGGAGGAAATTGTGGGACTATAATGGGAGAGCATTAATAGGGGAGAGTACGTATCCACGCCCCTATATGTTGCCTAATGATTACTCTAGAAAAATAAGTTGCCTAATTATAAGTTGTATACATAAAGAGGGAATTAATGAGAGAACCATACTGCGCGCGGAAACAAGGGAAAACAAACCCAGTCCGATTATGTTGCACGTGTCAGGTTTGGAAAGTGTCAAGAAATCACGTTCTGAAAGTCTCAACAATGCAAGAAAAGGTGCCAGGTTTAATCAAAGCTGGATTTGTTAATTATGTATGTGTCCTTTACGGACTGGTATCAACGTGAAAGCCGAAGAGAAAACGAGCATACATTTAGAAGTCACATGGTCATTGAGTTTTGCCTAATAAATATATATACACCGGTTAGCACACCCATTGCATTATGTCACTGCATAATAAACCACCGGCAAAAAAACGAATACATTTAAAAGTCATGGTCATAGAGTCTGTTCTCAATGAAATTGTCATTCTAGAACAGGAAGAAGATGACATGCTTAACGTCCCTGAAGATGGACATGCTAGACGTGGTATGGAGGAACAATTGCATCTAGGTAAATTTACATCAACTATAGTGTTGCATGTAGGACATGTTTATTGTCTGATGTGAGTAACTCATTAAGATGGTTAATTTTCTGGTGTGATATGCTTCGTCACAATGCAAATATGATGCGGTCTTAAACGTCGTACTGAAGTTGGACGGAAAATGTTGTGTGTATACCAATGGCCTTATTTCAATATCATTTTTTTGAATAAATTGCAAACAGGGAAAACATGAGACTCTATCAACACATCCACCAACATTAGTTGACTCATTCATTCTTAATTCAAACTTCTTTAGGCATACCACACGACAAAAAATATTATTTAGACAAAACAATACCGTAAACAAAAGTACCTTAATTTATTAAAAATAGCTATATTTATTCTCTCTTTTACTTCTTTACACACATCATGTCTACAAAAACTAACCAGCTGCTTCATTTGATTTTGTGTATTATTAAGATACATGTGTATGCTATATTTTTGCTAGTAGCATCCTAATCTATTACATGATTCCCATGAACAAATAAAATCCATTTTGAAATTGACCATCTCCAAAAAACACAAATAATTCAACTTCTGGTTTCCTTGTAGTTCTCAGTTTGTAGTTTGGATTCCTTGAATTCCACTTGTAGTTCTCAGTTTGTAGTTTGGATTCCTACACTAAGGAAATCTCATGGTCCAGTGAGAAATGACATGATTGTCCCAGACAGCCGGACAGAACTCAAAATTCCAGAGCCCACCAGCGGTGTTCCTACCCCACCACCCAGGGACGATGTTCCCACCCATCTAAGCCGCATCCTCTAGGATGCAGAACCTACCGCGGGGAGGGGACAGCCGTAGACTACACCATCCAAGAGACGATATTTGAGAATGCAATACTAGTAGCCAATCCAGCAGGATTGCTTAAATTTAATTAGCACTTCCAGTTTTCCTAGATAGTCAAACGATAAAATGTTGGGCAGAGTACTACTGACCATGTTCATCTGAGAGTAGCTTAAAGATACAGAATAAAGTCAACCAAGATCATGATGCATTTCAGAATAAGAACACATTAGTTAGCTGAAACACTTTCAGCGGCTGTGAGCTCATAGTTCCTAAGCTTCTGTGCTTCATATGCTTTCTTGGCCTGCTCAGCATATTTTATCAATAGCTCTTTTTTGGAAGTCCGAACACCATGAGCTTTCACAATTTGTCTAGACAGTTTCAAGCAAGCCTCCTTAACAAGCTCAACTTTATATTTAGCTGCATCATTCACCAACCTTGATACGTCGTCTTCTGAAATTATCTGAAAGAGAGATAATTTGGACGTTAAAAAAGTGACAAATTTCCAAGAAATGCACAGCTGCAGCTGGCAACACATTCACAAAATAGTACATATAATTTACCTCGCAAGAATTGTCAGCTTCTTCAGGGCACCATATCTTCTTCAGAGCTGTTGCAATTTTCAGTGAGCCCCAACCCTCAGTGTCGATGCCAGACACCACCTTAATTAGAGTAGCTAAATATTCCAATTCTTCAGACTTCTCTTCCTCAAGAGAATCACACTCGAACAAGGCGTGACACGTTAAAAGAATTGGCTGATCCAGCTGGATACAAAACGGATTGTTTCATCACTAAAGCAAAGATGCAAAGGATAATTTTTCAATAAAAGTTGCGTCAAAAATGAAGGATTATAAATGGACAACAAACAAGCTCTCATGAAGTGTAAGTGAGTAACACTAAATGACAGGGAGCTATAAAGCAAAAAGGCACGGCAACTAATTAACTCACCATCTCAGGGTTGACATAGTCACAATCATAACGACTCAACACTTTTTTCAGTCCTTGACTCATCGGGAGGCGGTCATCTTCTGTCAGACCAGATTTTTCTCTAGCCAACAACTTTGGCATCAAAATCTGTATACCCCACATTAACTCCATCACAGTTGGACCATACACGCATGATATATTCTGAAAAAAGACAGCAAAACTGGTGATCAAGTTTGTTAAAAAATATAGGAAAACCAGGAGCTTATACTAACCAGACTTTCTTCAATGATTTTTTTATATTCAGGCTTTCCAACAGCCATTCTCTGCCCGGGGAAGTGGCACATCCTGATCATCTCAGTAAGACTTTCATTAACACCGGTGTTTTTATTAATGGCACTGGACTTGTCGTCAAAAGTTCGAAAGTTTCTCAGCCAAACAACCTTATAAAGAAATAAATTAGGATGAGCATGTTCAGGGGCAAGAAGAAACAATTAATAAATTATCCTGACATGGCTCTCAGTTCAAGTCTCTGGTTCATCAAATGCTAGTGTAGTTCATGTCAAGTTTGTATTCCAATATAATGTGATATACGTTTACGACAGACAACAGTCCTGCTCTTCAGTAGTACCAGCACATCAAGTATTAATCATCCTAACTAGCAGTTAAAATTCAATTTGGTGCATAGTAATACCCCCACAGTATGTTAAGCATTCTCGCATTAATTGACTACAAATCTGTTCACGCCCACGGTGGCCACCATTTAGTAAAAGTTGTTTTTTGTGCACGCATTCATTCATGAACAGGATGCATATGCTTCAGAAACAGATTTGTGGAGAAAATTTGTTGCTACACTCTTATTAAAACAGAAATGACCAGTGTGTCTGTGTTCTCCTCAGAGCAAAATAAATAAATAAATTTATAAACACGAAAACATGATTGGTGCAAGATAACTAGTACTAGAATTAATTTGGCACGGAGCAGCGTAAGGAAATAGCAACCAGAAGAAGGGAACCGAAGGAAAGAGGAGGGCACTAACACACTTTGACCTCCCAATCAGAATGAAGTTAGTCCATAAATTCTGGAGAAGACTAGGACAATGCAGAAAATAAGGTACTGACATAGACGGCAAGAGAAAGCAAGCACATCAATAAGCAAGGAAGAACATAGTACCTCCAGGGCATTTGGTTTTTCAATGACCGACGCCCTAAAATTGAAAGCTGCGAAGCCAGAGGGCGTCTCGAACAGCAGCAGCATCAAACCATCATCTGCAACCCAGAAGTAAAGCAAGGTTAAACAACCATGGTAATAACCAAGAATAGGTTTAGAATTCAGATATAAAGCGTGAAGCCGTCCCAAGGGGCTGTTATACCCAAAACACATGAGCAACTAGGAATTAATACCCACTAGATTGAGTGCCCATCGTACCCAAAATCTGGCCGATCGTGACTACCTATCATGTACAAGCCCTCAACTGTTGCAGCCGATACACTAGAATGTTCCAGCCATGGAAGGCACCTGGGAGGGGATGAGAGAAACGACGAATCCCAGTAACCCACCCAAAATCACCCGAAACACCAGTAACCCACACTGCCAAAACACCACTAACTCGGCGATGCACAAGATCTATGGACTCGGACCCAAATTCGGTGAACGCGGAAGAACGTATTAGTTTGGCTATAGCCGGCGGAGGAGGAGCATCGAGATCGAAACCGCGTGGCCGCTTCGTCGCCGGAGAACGGGAGAACCCGTTCCGCTGGTCCATAACCGGAGGCGGAGGTTTGCGGCCACGTCTGGATTTCAGCGACTCGATTATCAGAGATGTAAAAGAGCCGCGGTGCCCACGAAACTGCTGCTTGGGCACTTGAGGCAAAAAAAAAAGGATCTAGCGCTCGGATAAGAAGCACGGATCTTGAAGCAGAGGAGGAAGACAAATATCACAGAAAAAATAACATAAAAAACTAGAAAAAATTCAGAAAAAATTCTATCACACATGCCAAGTTTACGACTAAAACCTTAGTGAGCATGCTGCACCACAATGAATCTAGCCATCTCACACTGGTGCATGCAGATTGGTCCTATTAAAACACATCTATCGTGTTGCAGATGTTCTAAAAAGACACAACTATCGCACACCCTATCATCAAAAAGTGTGCGGTGAACGCATCTCAGACATTATAAAAATTTAAACCGTATCTGAAAGTGAAATGTATGCGATGAGCATCACATCAAACATGATTTGGAAAGGAAAACTTTTGCGTGTTTCTATACAAACAGTTTTTCCTGAAAAAAGATGTGCAATGAACAGAACTCTCGCACAAGCTTGATCGAAGCGAACTATTCCACATATAGAAAAAAACACTTCAACAAGGTCACGATGGTGGTAGCCTTCCATACGCCCCAAACCCCAGGCAAGCAGAATGGAACAAAATCTCTGAAGACAGGCGCCACCACTGTGGTAAAACGACGTCAAGGACGCCGCCGCCGTCCGATCCAGAAGCTAGATCTAAGGCTTTCGCCTAGAGAATGAACAAAGTAGGCGCGAAACCAATGCATCACACAACGGCACCTCCAAGGACGGATCCGACGCCAGAAGGCGTCGCTGCCGCCGGTGCCGACCGAAATCAACACAGGGCTTTCACCCGAAGCATCACCCGCGCCACCCGTTGCTGAGCTAGGTCGCTGCCCGAGACCGGAGTCACCGTCGAAAATGGCAGGCCATCGTCCAGGGCCCCCCTCTCCCACGCAGCCCGAGCAGCCACCGTCCCGGGCCGCAGATTGGCCGCGCACCAAATCCGCGCAGGCCGAGAGCCCGCGCCGCCCCCGCGCGCGCACACGGCACCCCAGCCCCGCCACACCACCACCATCGCCCTGCAGCCACCGCCAGCCCAAGATCCGGGCCCGAGCCCCTTGATCCGGCCATGGACGGCCGCCAACGGCGACGTGAGGTCCAGGCCCGAGCACCCGCGAGCACTCACCCAGCCAGGGCCGCCTGGACACAGTTGCACGCCACCCCATAGCGCACCGCCATGGCCAGGCACGACGCACCGCCGTCACCAGATCCGGGGCCGCCGCCCCGGGCACCGAGCTCCGCCGCGCTGAGCGGCCAGAGGACCCCCTCCCCCGTTTGAGGCAGGGGCCGCCGCCACCGCGGCAGGGCCAGCGGCAGCGGCGGCGGGGGGGCTGAGGGGAGGACCGGCGGCGTGCGCGCGGTTGTCGCACCCGAGTCGCTCGGGAGGGAGCGACGCGGGGGGGGGGGGGGGGGGGGGGTGGGGGAGAAACTCGAGGTCTCAATCCCGAAGTTCAATTTTGTAAAACACACAATAAAACTTGTAAAAAAGGCTTTGAAACACGATACAATGACATGCTCCAATAGCTCGTGAGGAGGCGGACTGTCACTGCAAAGAGGAGTGCCTCTGTTGGCGCTTCGGCCCTGCAACCATCGATTACCAGCGACGGGGAGGAGCAGAAGAAGATCGCAGCCACCTCACTCACCACACCGAGGAGGAAGCCGCAGTCGAGAAAGAGCACTCCCTCTATTGGAGCCTCGGTCTACTGCTCCACGACGACCACCGCTTCGACTACATCAACGAGATCGAGGAGGATGACTAGAAGAAGGACATGAGGACGACGATGAGGAGTAGCAGCGTCAGCGTCGGAGTAGCTAGCGGTAGTAGGAGCTAGCAATGTTAAATAACGATATTGCATATTTTGAAAATGTCGCTTACCTGCTTTTCAAGTCGCAACATATATGTAAATGCGGTTAATTGTTTGCCACTATTATACAGGTAATTTGACTGAAGTTTGTTCTAACGACTTTGTGTGCGTGCGTGATATCTTTTTTTTTTTTTGAAACGGAGGCAAAAGTTTTGCCTCATCATATTAATTAAGAAGAAGTTTTACAACAAGGTAACAGGGGCATAGATGCCCAAAAAAAAACGGGATTACTCTCGCGGCATCAAAGTTCTCAAGTGCTTAGCGCCGGCCAAACCCCAAAGTGAAGCCTCGTGCTTGATTTTGGCGAAGACCGCAGAAGGCATGGAGGAGACCCCACGGAAGACGCGAGCATTGCGCTCGTTCCACAGCTCCCACACGACAAGCAGAAGGAGGGAGGACAAAGCCCGGCGTCGTCTGCCACCAGGAAGGCATAAAGAGGACCACCATTCCTTGACCGTAACAAACGCGCTCCAGGAGTCGGGTTCGAAGCTAACCAGACCAAGCCAGGATTGGATCATCCTCCAGATGCGCACGGAGTATCGACACTTGAAGAGCATGTGTGCAGCCGACTCTCCTTGGACTTTGCAGAGCTGGCACTCTCCGCAGTTTGGCCAACCCCGCCGTTGCAATCTATCGGCTGTCCAGATTCTGTCTTGAAGTACGAGCCAGGCAAATGTCTTGCACTTTGGAGGTGCCTAGTTTTTCCAAACCAGAGGGTTCATAGTTGTAGGAGCAAGGTCCTCGAATTGGGCCCGGTAAGCCGATGTGGCGTCGTAAACTCCAGAGGCATTTAGCGTCCAGACAATCTCATCCGGGGTGTTGTCCTGCAGCTGTACAGTGGCCACCTTCTCCCAGAGAGCCACGAACTCGAAAATATGTTGTGCGGTGGTGATTTTGGAGGTGTTGATGTGCCTGACCCACTCGTCGTTATGCTTAGCTTTTTGGACGCAACCTTTGGTGCACCTAGAGATGTTGAAGATGGAGGGCGCAATATCCTTAGGCTTGGCCCCTCCTAGCCACGGCGCGTGCCAGAACTTGGCTGTCTTCCCATCCACAAGCGTGATGAACGTTGCCTTATAGAAAAGGTCCATGTCCTCATCGTCACAAGGAGTACCTAACCCAACCCACGCTCTTTCAGGGTCCTTCCACTCCCACCAAGGCCAGCGCAACCTGAGGGCACGAGAGAATTTGTCCAACTCAAGGATGCCCAGACCACCGAGAGAAGTTGGCCTACACACAATCTCCCACCTCACTTTGCATTTTCCTCCATTAACCTTGTCTGTGCCGGCCCATAGGAAAGCCCTTATAATCCTCGTGATGTCGTGCAGGACACCCTTTTTCATGTGAAGTGGAATGAGGTGATGGATGGCTTGGGAGGTTATGGACGACTTGGCGTAAATATTCCGGCCGGCCATGGTGATGTTGGCCCCATTTCCCGCAGCCAGCTTAGTGCGCATCTTGTCAAGCAACGGTTGGAAATCAATGGCTCTGAGATTGTGGATGGATAGGGGCAGCCCCAAGTATTTCATCGGGAACAATGACCGGCCCTCCGGGAAGCTAGCCAAGACGACGTCAAGGTCGATCTGGGAGCATCTGATAGGCGCGACCATGCTCTTGTGAACATTTGTGACCAGGCCAGTGACATTCCCAAACTCGTCAAGAAGGTGTGACAGGATGTCGACGTCCTCCTTGATGGGCGCCAGAAAGATGGCCGCGTCATCCGCATATAGCGGGGTGCGCAAGAAGGGGCCACGGCCACGCAGTCGATGCAAGTCGCCATTTCGGGTGGCGGCTTCAAGGGGTCGATGGCGAGCACGAATAGGAGTGGCGACAAGGGGTCCCCCTGACGCAGACCACAGCCATGGGCCATTGGCTTTCCCGGTATTCCATTGAGGATTACTCTGGACGATGCAGAAGACCAAAGAGCAGCCAACCAATCTCTGAACCGCGGAGGAAAGCCCAGCCGCTGTAGTAGATCGAACATGTACTCCCAGCTGACAGAGTCGAAGGCCTTCCTGATGTCCAGCTTGCACAGCAAGGCCAAGGTTTTGGTGCGCTGGAGTCTGCGAGCATAGTTGCGGACGAATAGGAAGTTGTCGTGTATGCTCCTAGTCTTGATAAATGCACTCTGGGCGCGTGATGTAAGCTTGTTCATGAAAGGGGCAAGCCGGGATGCCAACATCTTGGCAATAATTTTTGCCACCGCATGGATGAGGCTAATGGGGCGGAAATCTCCGATAGACTGAGCACCATCTTTTTTTGGTAGGAGGGAGATGTTGGCTGAGTTGAGCCAATGCAAGCTAGCCGATTGCAGACTGGAGAAAGCAAGAATAACCTCCATGAGGTCATCTTTTATAACAGTCCAGCAGGACTTGAAGAATGCGCCTGAGAATCCATCCGGACCGGGGGCCTTGTCTCCGGGCATGGCCTTGATGGACTCCCAAACCTCGAGCTCGGTGAACGGCTCGCCAAGAGGAGAGAGATCCACCATGGGCAATGGCAATGCTTCCCAAATAAAGTCACGTGTCCTGGTTGGCCCCTTGGCAAACGAGGAGGCGAAATGCTGCTGGATGACTTGCTCTTTGTCTTCATGTTTTGTAGCCCATCCATGGCCCGTACACAGACGGTGGATAATTTTTTTTTCTCCTCCTAGCATTGACTTTCCGATGAAAGAATTTAGTGTTCGCATCTCCCTCCTTGAGGTTGGTGATTCTCGCACATTGCTTCTTCCTAGATCTTTCCAGCACAGCGAGGCTGATCACACGCCTCTTGAGCCTACAACGGATGTCGACCTCAGCAGGAGAGAAAGGGCGGGTATCTTATGCTTCGTCGAGACGGAGGATGACCGCAAGGGCCATGTGCAACTGCAACTTAGCCTCGGAGAAGAAGCCACGACTCCACTTGCGAAGACTTTTCCCGGTATTAGCAAGCTTGATACACCTTATGACAAGGTTCGGTGTGGGGAACGGGCGTATCCCAAGCGTCCCGGACGACCTGAAGGAACCCAGGGAGTTTTATCCAGAAATTCTCGAACTTGAAGGTTCGCAGGCGTTTGGGACCACGGTCATCCACAAGAAGCAGAGGCCAATGATCGGAAAGCGATGAGGAGAGGGCGTGGAGGATGTGGTCATTGAAGTGCAGATCCCACTCGGCATTGCAAAAGAAGCTATCGAGCTTGCAGAGTGTCGGATTATTGCGCTCGTTGCTCCAGGTAAATCTTCTATTTTGCAGATGAATTTCCTTCAATTCGCAAGAAGCAAGAGTATCGCGGAAACGGTTCATCCTGGAGAGACATATGTTACGATTGCTCTTGTCGCGAGCCCGATAGATTTGGTTGAAGTCGCCGTTGACAAGCCATTTGATGCCTGCGGGGGGCCGAGAGGCCAGGAGTTCAGAGAAGAACTCATCCTTCAATGCATGGGAAGTAGGCCCGTAGACCGTAGAAAGCCTGAAAGAATACTGGTCAAGCATTGACGTGATCGTTGCCGAAAGGCAAAAAACACCGGTGTGAACATCCGACACCAGGATCTTATTCTCATCCCAGAGTAGGATTATCCCACCCTTAGTACCGAGCGTGCGTGATATCGATGTGTGGTGTGTGTGTGAGTAGGAGAGCAGCGTTTTGGTGCCTGGGCTCAGATGAGCCCGGGCGTGAACAGTACTGTGATTTGAAAGTTCAAAAATGTTTAAAAAATTCCAAATTTTTTTGTGGGGCAAGATGCTTCTGTGCGTGAGCTCCGTGCAAATTTTTGTGAAGTTTGAACTTTCGAGGAGCTCGTGGCAAAAAAGATAAATTTCAGATGTCTGAGAAACTTTTGAAAATCGCACTGTTCACGTCTAATTTTTTCTTTTTTGCCACGAGCTCGTCGAATGTTCAAACTTCACAAAAATTTGCACGGAGCTCACGCACAGAAGCATCTTGCACCATAAAAAAAATTGGAATTTTTTTGAACATTTTTGAACTTTCAAATCGCGGTACTGTTCACCGGGCTCATGAGCCCGGGTTCAGGAGTGAATTATCGTGTGAGTAGTGCCTTCTCTAGCATGCTCTAGCACTGACGTCTATCAATGTGCGCGTGAAGAAATTTGCTGACAAGTGCGTCCCACATGAGAAGGAAAATATAGAGGCTATGAATTTCTCCATCATCTGCTGAGCCTGCAAAAAACTTGGGAGTGCAGTTTATAATTTTGAGGCCGCGCATATAACAACTCTCCTAGAGTTGCTCTTAGTATAGTTGCATGATGAGAGAATTAGACAACTCGTGCGCCTCACACGTGTCCCTGCAAAACCCACGCAATTCTTATCTCTTCTTGCTGCTTCCGGTCGTCTCAACCAACAAATGCACACATGATTGTACTCCCTTTTCTCTCTCTTTCTCCTGTCGCAGGTTATCCCCGTTTGCGGCACTACGCGGAGATGCAACATGGTCAGACGAGGCTCCGATGTTACAATCTAGGTCGCTGATTCACTCCGTGTTGCTACCGCCATACCGAAGGCGAAGCTGTGTTGCAGCAGGCGAGGCACGAGGACGCAGCTGACATGCCCTGCGTTGGAGCTACGCTACAGCAGGTGAGGGTTCGAGATTTTTTTTTTTTTTTGAGAATGGTGAGGGTTCGAGATAGAAACAAGAAAAACAATACAGGTTTCATAATAGAAAAAAGAAAAAGATATTAAAAAAATAGAAAAAAAAGAGAGTAGACGGGATCCTCCCAGTCAGGTTCCCAAACGCGCCTGAACTGGGCCGGATGTTCTCGCTGGCCCACATCCGCGGCTGTGTGTATATTGCAGACCCTCCTGAGACCTCCCGTTCCCAGAACCCAGGCGCGCCGACCGCAATCCCGAGCTACGTTGCAGGGATACGGCGCACAGGTGCCGAATCGGTGCAGGATACTGCACCGGGACGGGGATACGCACAGATACGTGTGGGATACGCGTATCCCTAAGTATCCCATTTTCTGAATTAAAATAAAGGGGGAAAATCAGAAAACGGCTGGGACACACAAGACACAAGGGACAGTTTACCCCCTAGCCATCGAAGGGACATGTACGGGCCTGTACATTTATACATATACCTGTACGGGCCTGTTACTGCCCATCGGAAGAGGCCTCCTCGATGGATGACAAAACCTAAATCACCTAGAATCCTCAAAAATATTGTTTAGAGGTGCTGATTTTTTATGCTTTATACATATACCTGCCGTATCCCCGTAAGTCTATTTTTAGAAAATGTCGTTTTCCCGTATCGCCGTTTCCGTATCCCCGTACCATGTAACATAGATCCCGAGACCTCCCATCGCCTGCGTGCCTTGGCTCTCTCCGTCGTCGCGACGTCCCCGCCGTCACCACAAGCACCACGCCGACGACTGTCTAACGGTGGAGCCACATCAGGCCTGGATGAGCCGCCGTTCCTCCCCAGCGTCGGTGCTCCCGCTGGACGACGATGATCTACTGGAGGAGATCCTCCTCCGTCTGCCTCCTAGGCCGTCGTCCCTCCGCCGCGCTTCTCTTGTCTGCAAGCGCTGGCGTGGCATCCTCACTGACCGCCGATTCGTCCAACGCTTCCGCAAGCACCACCGGAAGCCTCCTCTGTTGGGCTACTTTGACAGAAAATTTAGAGTGGCCGGCTTCACTCCGATGGCAGGCTTCACCCCCATTATGAGCTCCATCCCTCGTCTTCGCCACCTCGACCTCGTCGACTGCCGCCATGGTGTTGCCCTTTTTCTTGATCATGCACGCCGCAAGATCCTCGTGTGGAACCCCATGGCCGGCATCCAGTGCCACGTGGCTTTTCCGCCGGGGCTCAACCATGACGCTGATTGCCGCGTCGAGACCGCCGCTGTGCTCTGTTCTGCCTCTGATGATCTCCCCAAGCAGGGTGATTCCCATTTGAGCGCATTTACACTAGTGTTGGTTGGCTACTATCCTAACCAAGCAAAGGCATTCACATGTCTCTACGAATCCAAGTCTGGTCTATGGGGAGAAATTATCTCAACATCGGCTCGGTTTTCAGTTTACATGAACAGGCCCAGCGTCCTGGTTGGAAATACACTTTGCTGGTTGCTTTATAACGCCGACATTTTTCAGTTTGATTTTGGAAATCAGACGTTAGTTGCGATTGAGAAGCCGTCAGACATCCCTGCTGGCACCAACATGTGGTGTTTTCAGCCCTTACAAACAGAGGATGGAGGCCCTGGCCTAGCTGTTTCTCAAACGACATAAGCATTCAACTTTGGGCCAGGAAATCCAACTGCGATGACATTGTTTCGTGGGTGCTACAGAAAACCGTTCAATTGGATGACCAAATCTCACATCCCGTGTTCCTGGGTAAAGGAAGATGGGCTGTTATGATGGGGTATGACGAGGACACAAATGTGATCTTCCTATGTTTCGAATGTCGTCATCACTTCATGCTCCAGCTTGACTCAATGCAGTTTAGGCATATTGGTACGTACGGTAAACTACTGGGATTACAGCATGTGTTATCCATATAGAAATTTCTGTACTGAAGGTAATACAAGTTATCTGCATTGCATACGTAACAAAGTCCCATCAAATATTTTGCCAAGAGTTATTCATATTACTTCTCGTAACTGTTTGAAGTGATATAGTTGGTGTGATCAATGGTTAACTAGATATTTAAGAATAATTTGACTTGCTTGTTTCTTTGTCTGCATGGTGATGATATTGACAATTTAATTTTTCTACATCATTATTTGTTACCAAACTACTCAATGCTATAATTAAAAATATATTGATATAACTGTAGCTATTGCTGCTTGGCAATCACTATGTGTGTAAACAGTTGATACCAGTATGTCCTTGTATTGACCTAAATTTTCAACTAGTCTTTTGTTTGGCACTTCAAAAATTAAAGCATGTTAATTTTATTTAATTAATATTTTTCTCAAGGAATAGTTGCTCGATTGGCACATTTAGTAGTGTTTCTCTTGATTGATCCTACTAATAACCATTTTTCATAATAGCATGTATTTATCTTTCATGGAAGCCTATGGTAATGTTACCTAATACTTAAATAGTTATAGTACTAGGGAGCGCCCATTTTTTCATTGAACTTGGTCAACTCTAGAATGTTCTGTTTCGAACCATTCGGCATAATGGAACAAATTCCTCTGGAATAATTCTAGATGAATACATCTTCTCTGAACATATAAAGTTCCTTAAGCCCATAGCATAGCCTTCATTACTTGGTAATTGTTTATTATTGATTTTTCGTCTTCCTTGCACCTCTCAAACCGACTTTGCGGAGAAACAATCATTCGGATCATAATGTCAGGGTCAGTGATCTTCAAAACTCTTATACAATATTGGCAGTGCTAAAATGTTAGTTATGTCTTGAGGTCAGAACAAGTCATGAACAAGCTCGAAATCCCATGTTTCAGTATTAGGGTTTGTCAACTGCGAGACCTTGTCAGGCAGGATCTGTCCATGACAGCGAGTCTAGTTCAGAAAGCATCATCCATCCTTGCTTTGCCAACATAGCCATGTTAAACCAGTGTAGATATTTGTACAATAGAGGATATGTCCATTTTAATAGTTTGCCTGCGCTTGTTAACCCCTTAAGAGCTTTTCGAATGTTATTGTACCATGGAATCAATCTTCCATATGTGTGTGCTGAAGCATCTTATCTCTCTAATGAATTCAGTTATGAATATTACAGTTTACACTGTCATGCTTGTGATTATGAATGTTTTCTGATGTAGTTATATATATACAATGAAGATTTTCCTCTTATGTATGGTAAGCGTATAATGCAATCAGTGTATAATGCAATCTAGATTTTCCTCTTGTAGGGTACTTGGGTGATGTTTGTTTTACCCTCTTATGTGTCAAGTTTTGAATGTTTTAGTGGGTGAACAGTAAGTAGATCTGTTTGGGGTATCAATGCATTTAATATCTGTATTGCTGGAAGGATTTTATCTTTTTCACATTCGAGCATCGTGCAACGTTTGATTTTCGTTGTACAACTAGTTGTCTATATCTTGTCATGCTTAATTATGTCCCTATATTGATCTTTGTTCTGTTTTTTTTAACAAAGACGCCACAAGAAAATGAGGAAGGTCTTGGATCGAAGAAGATGAGCCGCGCTACATTTGTGATGTGGCAGCTGGATATGCGGTAGAGGAACCGTCTTAGGGAAGCAAGTACAATAGTATGAGTATTTATTAGCTGAGTTCTGAGTCAGTGGCAAGTTTCGACCGGGTTAGGATGTTAGATGTAAGTGGACCAGATGCTGCTATGATGTACATCTGAACTGTTTCTAGAGTCCTCGTACCTTATGTTTGAAAAGACCTTCTTCTAGTGTTGCAGACCTGCAGCTCATCTGCAAGTTGCTGCTAGTTATGTTATTTGCCTTCATTTCCAAATCCTGTTCTGGTTACCAATGTGCAGCTCCTCTTTAAATTTAGTTGCTAATTTGAGGAAACAATATCACTACGTACATCGACGACCATGGATGTAACAAGCTCGCTTGGATAGTGGAAATCGCAAATTCTGAGACTTCTTGTTTCGATTCAGGTGATCATTGGCATCAATCCGTTTGAAGCTAGAAACTTATTGCTGCTGCAAGGAATTGCAATTGGTAACCCAGTTCGATACTTTCAAGAGTTCAGCTCCTTATTCCAACGCGAAGTGCATCTACACTGTTTAATTGGAACCACACACTGCTTTAATAGATATACAAAAATTGCAGTGTTCTTGAAAATATTGAGCTAGTTTGTATGTTCATCAGGTTTCTGTACTTACCTAAATATGAACAATTTGAATTTGAATTATTCTTCAACCGGTAGCGTTCCCAGATGGCAGGGGCGTTCCCAGCTCAATGCACGACACATCGAGGACCATCCAATGACGACAGGGGCGTTCCCGGGCCTCCTGGCCGACATCTAGTGAGGTCAGATCAGTCGTGATAGTGGCCCTGGTCCTCGGTGGAGTGGTGGGGTGGCTGCCGGAGAACTTCCCCTGTCTGGATCTGGCCGGCTGGGTCCCCTTCCGGTGAAGGGGCTTGTTATGGGTGGGAAGAAGGGCCCTACTGCTCTGCACCGACCAGTGGCGTGCGTGTGCCGCGGCGGCGGCCTGGTGGTGGGAGTCCCGGTGCTCACGAGAGGAGCTCGCGGCTCAGGTGTGGGCTGGCTGCCATGGTCGTGGAGTGATGACCCACAAGTATAGGGGATCAATCGTAGTCCTTTCGATAAGTAAGAGTGTCGAACCCAATGAGGAGCAGAAGGAAATGACAAGCGGTTTTCAGCAAGGTATTCTCTACAAGCACTGAAATTGTAGGTAACAGATAGTTTGATAGCAAGATAATTTATAACGAGCAAGCAACGGTAACGGTAAACAAGGTGCAGCAAGATAGCCCAATCCTTTTGAGGCAAAGGACAGGCCAGAACAATCACTGGTAATAGGCAAAGTGTTCTTGAGGGTACACGGGAATTTCGTCTAGTCACTTTTATCATGTTGGTTTGATTCGTGTTTGCTACTTTGATAATTTGATATGTGGGTGGACCGGTGCTAAGGTGCTGTTCTTATTTGAACTAACAACCTACTTATGATTAACCCCCTCGCAAGCATCCGCAACTACGAGAAAAGTATTAAGACAAAATCTAACCATAGCATTAAACATGTGGATCCAAATTAGCCCCTTACGAAGTAGCGCATAAACTAGGGTTTAAGCTTCTGTCACTCTAGCAACACATCATCTAATAACTATTCCATAATGCATTCCCTTAGGCCCATGAATGGCGAAGTGTCATGTAGTCGACGTTCACATGACACCACTAAGGGAATCACAACATACATATCATCAAAATATGGAACACATATCAAATTCACATGATTACTCGCAACATGACTTCTCCCGTGACCTCAAGAACAAAGATAACTACTCACAAATAATAATCATGCTCAAGATCAAAGGAGTAATGAATAGCATAATGGATCTGAACATATAATCTTCCGCCAAATAAACCATATAGTAATCAACTACACAAGGTAATCAACACTAATAGTCATCCACAGGTACCAATCTGAGGTTCCGGTACAAAGATTGAACACAAGAGATGAACTAGGGTTTGAGAGGAGATGGTGTTGTTGAAGATGTTGATGAAGATTGACCTCACAAAGATGAGAGGGGTGTTGGTGATGACGATAGCTTCGATTTCCCCCTCCGGGAGGGAAGTTCCCCCGGCAGAATCGCTCCGCCGGAGGGCAAAAATGCTCCTGCCCAAGTTCCGCCTCGAGGCGGCGGCGCTTCGTCCCGAAAGTCCTCCTCCTAATTTTTTTTTAGGTTTTTTGGGAATTTATACCAAAAGATGGGCTCCGGAGGTGGGCCAGGGTGAGCACCACCCACCAGGTCGCGCCAGGGGGTGCCTGGCGCGCCCTGGTGGGTGCTCCTCACCAGGTGGCTCCCCTCCGGTATATTTTTGCTCCAGTATTTTTTATTAATTCTAAAAATAATCTCCGTAGAGTTTCAGCTTCATTGGAGTTGTGCAGAATAGGTATCTCTGACGTGCTTTTCTTGGATCCAGAATTCCAGCTGCCGGTATTCTCCCTCTTTGTGGAAACCTTGCATATTATGAGGGAAAAGGCATTAGAATCACTCCCAAAACATTATTATTCAACAAAACAAAGTAAATAACAGTAGGAAATCATGATGCAAAATGGACGTATCATGGAGCCGGCGTGGTGGCTGGTGTTTGGCATGCGTTGGCGATTATACTATTACCTACATGTATTTTTTCCCAGCTATTACCTACGTGTATTTTCACTAGCAAAAGGTCCGTGCGTTAACGGGAGGAAACAATTTATAATCACCAATGGCCATGATCACATTTTACTGTATCACCGAGACACACTGTTACTCTCAATTTCGTCAACTCATGAACAATTTTTGAAATCATGAACATCTCTTTAAACTCGTGCACATGTTTGTAATAATGAACATTTTTAAAAATCGTGAATATTTATACAGATTTTCGAACATTTCCTAAAATCAAGAACAGTTTTAAATTCAGGAACATCTAATACTATTTGCAAACATTAATTTCAAATTATGAACATTTTTTAAAACAATTTTCTTGAATAAGCGAACATTTCTTGAATCAATGTACATTGTTTTGGGAAGGTGGAACATTGTTTTGACATAACAAACATTTTTTTAACTTAACAAACATTTTTTAAATGCATGATCATTTTTTGAATTAGGGAACATTTTATGAACGACTATACTCTTCTGTAAGTCACGAACAGTTTTTGATTTTTTAGAATATTTTTCCATTCATGAACATTTTATGAATTGGCAAAATTTTATTCAATTTCATTAAGATTTTTCAGTACACAAACGTTTCAAAAAATAATGAGCATATTTTCATTTCCCCAACATTTGCTTTCAATATTTCGAACGTTTGTTTGAATGAGCAAACATTTTTTTTACGGAATCACGTACATTTTTTTAATTCAAAAACATTTTAGGATTTACTAAACATTTTATTTAAAATTTCTAATTTTTTTATTTCGCAGAAATTTTTGAAGTCCCAAATTATTCAAAGTTCAAAAAAATAAAAACGGAAAATAAAAATAAAAAATAAAAACAAAAGTTTAGAAAACAGGCTGCCCGGATATGGGCCAGCCCAAACGAGTGTGTTGCGTCTCCTCCCTACACGGAGAGCGTAGTATAGGAGATCCCTACTGCATGAGCCGACCCAGGCGGGGTATTTCCCTGTGCGAAACATTTTTTATCACTTATAGGTGGCATTGGTGGATAATATTTTGTAACTTTGGGGGCAATTTCCGTGATGTACCACAAAAACAATAGCCCATTTATTATTAGGTATGGTTATGGGCAAGTGTTCAGCGGCCCAATATACATATTACCTACATGTATTTTCATATGGGCCCCGTGTTTAGCGGCCCAATATACAGCCCAGTCCAAGCCGTTCCATACTCCTAACGAAGACCTGTCGCACTGGAGACCCCTAAAAAAAGCCTAACACACTGGACTGGAGGATGGATGGACGCGAGGCGACCAGCTCCTGCTAGTCCGCCGCCAGCCGCTGGAGACGTCTACCCGCTCCCCGGCCTCGCTCGTGACCCTTCAGGCATGCCCTAGTCATGTTGTCGCGGAGCGCTCCGGCCCAAGGTCTTCCACCATTGCTGTGACGAGCCGACGAGCCCAAGCTCCGATGGACGCCTGCGCCTACGCCCGTGCTGCCGTCGTGATCCCATCCGCCACGGGCCGAGCGCACCGGTGACCCATACCTCGTCATGCACTTTCCGTTGTGCAAAAGATGATTTTCAACGGTATGGGAACTAGTTACTTCTAAGGAATTCCTAAGTGTTCAGATACAACTGCAAAAGTCAAAGTACTACAAGGAGAGGCGTGATTGAAGATAGGTCTATTTCGATCCATTAGAAGAATGATGGAACTACTGCCATGAATGTGACAAATTCCAAGGCATTATGGTACATGCAGATGCGGAGTTAAATTCAGTGATATTGAGGTCAGCAAATGCATATTAGGCGGAATAAATAGGTAAACTGAGATTTTCTAGTCAACTATGACACTGAAAAAATTAGGATATTGGCACTTATATTTGAAGAGTGAATGTTAATAAATATATAACTGATTCTAAAATGACTAGCAATGCTTGAACATAAATAATACAACGTCAACCTGAAATCATAAAACCTTCAAGGTCTCGCAATGGGTTTTTACATCAGCTTGGTAAGTATTTAAATGTGTATCAATGATAATTATTTCACCTCATGGCTATGCCTTTTCTTATGAAATTATACTTTCGATGCCTTGAAGGTGCCGGTTATTCTTCTACCGTTAATCAGGTTATGGGAGCGATCCATAGATGAAGTAATCAAATGATTTGGTACTCTCTTCCATCCCCGTATTATTATATATATTTTTCCTGTTTTATCTGTTATTTTTATCATTACCCATTGAGTTTAACTCTTGATTTAGAGCAATTGAGCTTTATTTGTATGTTTTTCAACGGGGTATTTTTTGGGAATGTTCTAAGGTATTTTTGGGTACTGACAACTTGCCAAAAATATTGGATATTGAGAAAAATGGGCCCAGGGTTTGCTTCAATTCTGTCTCCGCCACTGAGAACTAACCACTTGTTTATCTCGTGCTTGCTTTCTTCCACTTTGTAGTTGCAATATAGTCGTCAAGAGCTTTGTTAATTTAAAGTGAGGCCTGTAAAGCCTTGTATTGAAAGAAAAAATTACCCGTTGGAACGATAATCCACTTTGATTTATCCACGTTATTAATAACCTATCTAAAGTTCACTTGATTCTAGTAAAAAGATGTGGAAAAATGGAAGAAAATAGCGAACCATGTCCTCCTCCTTTTGGTGCCGAGGGACAGTTGCACCTAACTAATCACCTTACGTACGCACCGGCTCATCACACACTCTGCATGATCCGTGAATCACCATGCTCCGTTTCTTCATCCAACGCGAGCTTGGAATGTGACGGAGGAGGCAACTTTGACTTGCTGCTCGCCTCCCTGCTCTTCCCCCACAGGACGAAGTAGAGCCCAGCGACCACGAGCGCCGACCCGACCACGCTCCCGAGGCGGAGCTGCTCGTGGAGCACCGTGACGTTGATCCCGGCGGCGATCATCTGGATGAGCGGCATGAACGCCGTGGTGAACACGGGGCCCCGCCGCTCCACGCACCACGACATGGCCAGGAACCCCAGCCCGGACCCCACCACCCCCACGAACAGCACCGTGACGGCCTTCAGCGCCGTGCCGGGGAGCCACACCTGGAGGGTCATCGCCTCCGTCGCAGCTCCGACGGCCGCCATCTGCGCCGTGCTCAGCAGGAACATCCACGCGGTGCTCGAGTAGAGAGCTGGGTACTTGGTGCCGATCTTGGACTGTAGTATGAACCACAGCGACCAGCTCGCCGAGCCGCCCAGCAGCGCCGCCGACCCGATCGCCCACCTCCGCGCCCCGCCGTGGGCACCGGCCGTAGCGTGGCGGTCCGTCATAGGCGCCCCAGTCAGGGCCGGGCCTTGGTAGAGCGCCATCAAAATCGCTCCGGCCAGCCCCACGGCCGTGCCGGTGAGCTTGGCTGCGCCAGAGCCCGTGGCAACGTCGAGCTTCTCGATCTTGAAGGGCAGCGCCAGCAGGAAGGTGAACATGGGGGTCATGTTGATGAAGGCGCTCGCGAACGTCGCCGTGGTGTACCGCAGGCCAAAGAAGAAGAGCCACTGGGTCAGTGACGCTCTGCCATGCCATTGCCATGCATTCATTAGCATATCAAATTTAAGGCTGGTAACGCTTGCCACAAAAGAGGTTAAGCTCTGTCCAAATTTGATATAATTAAGCAAAATAGATTAATTACCCGAGCAAGGCACTCAAGAAGAGGTAGACGAAGATCTCTGCGGTCATCTTAGGTCTAGTCTTCCTACATATATACATACATGGAAACCACATAGTAGAAATTAAGTAGCGAACTGAACATGAGAAACTAATGTCTCCTTTTAAAATAAAAAAATGCATTACTCTCGGTCTCTGTATCTATGATGAGCCCAATACCTATATTCGCAAGAACATTAATTAGGCTGACACGAACCTCTCTTTGAAGTAGGCGATCGGGGCAAGGAAGAGCGTCGCGGTGAGCTGGCGGAGGACGATGAGGACGGTGGTGTGCATCCCTTCGTTAAAAGCCATCTTCGTCAGCGTGTTCATCACCGCGAACACGGTCACCACCGCCACCATCGTCACCATAGGTTTCCAATCCATTCTCCTCTCTTGATCAACGCAATCAAGTTAACTAGCTCGATATATGGTGAGAGAGGCTTTGCTTTCCTTTTCGGAAAAAAGATATATGATGAGTGTGATACTAATTAACTAGCTAAACTAGGTCCTTGATTTATAAGAAGAGACATGCTAGTGGAAGGGCTATTTATGGCCTCCACTCATGCCCTGCACACAATCTTTGGAGATCCATGTGTACAATATTCTATACAATTTAGCTAGTTAAATCAGCAGTACATCACTATTTGCTTTAATTTTTTGTGCAATGTGTTCGGCCAGGCATGACTGGCATAGTGGCACTATCATCTATTTGTGCATCTAGCTAGCTTTACACGAATTAACTAGCTAATTTAGTTCCTTCATTTTATCCATTCATATGCCTTGCAAACTATCTATAGGGGTGCATATGTACAGTATTCTTTAACTTTACTAGTTAAATCAGTACAAGAATATTTGCTTTAACTTGTGTGCTCTCAAGAAGGATATTCCAAAATGTGTTGGGCCATATGCTTGTAGGACTCGTATTAGAGCAACTCCAAGAGATAATCTGAAAAGATAGGGCCTAAACCCATTTTAGATGCAGCCCCTATATCTTCTTTCTCTTCTATTTCTCTTCTATCTGTGCGTATGAACTCCATTTTCACATTATAATAATCAAACTATTATGTTTCTTCGATCGCGCACAATTCAAAAATGTTTTAAATCCATACTTTTGAAATATTCATATTTGATTACATTTCTTGTATGTGCCAATATGTTCAGTCATGCTAGATCGTCCCATCCAAAAGTAATGGAAGACATTATCACCTACCAAAAGAAATGTAAGGATTTGTACGTCTAGTTAGCTAGCTTTCTACTATTTAACTAGCTAGTTTACTTTGATAACATCGGACATGATTGTGGAAAGGCTTTATGGCCTCCATGCTCTTTGTAATCTGAAAGCGAGGGAAACCTGTCGGCTGCATGCTTTGGTGCACTAGCCATATATTACTGCAAAGTATTAGGTCAGACAAGGAATAAATATATCTCGAGCTTAGAAGCTACGCCAACCACAGTAGGGATTACATTTCACACTTATAATACATCAATCATCTTACTAGACTGTCATCCATGTCGGTTGAATAAGCCTATGCTACAATTTCCAAGTGGTTACACTTAAAGACCAACGAATCCAGCACCCCCCACACACTACAATGTGGAAAAAATACAGATCCAGTGAGTTGCCATGAGGATAACCTACAACAAGTTGGAAACTCATTTTTTGTTAAAGTAATTTTGTTGAGAGAGTTCCAAATAGCCTAGCATAAACATAAAGTACACACTCCCAACAAAAATGAACCAATCTTGATTTCTATTGGCAGCCTTAGCTTCCAAATAATATTTTGACGAAACCTATAATTAACGTTCACCAAGTTGGTATATATTGATTTGAGAGAGAACACCCAAAAATATGGAGATTACACCGATACTCTTCTAGCTCCTAGGTTAGATTCATGGTCATTAGATGTTGCAGTAGGAGTATCCAGGTAGTCAACTTATCACTAGTCAGGATTGCGAATTTTGTCCAAGGTGGGACTGTGGGAATTAAGATCAATGATGATAATGGTCACTATTTTCGGGCGAGGAAGGTTTTGAGTCAAGGAGATCCATGTCTCCCTTTATCTTTACGTCGTCCTTGATTTGCTCGCCATTCTCATAGGAAGATATAAGGGGGTGGGTAAATCCGTGGTCTTATTCCGCATTAGTTGGTGTCGGGTTTTCCACTGTCAACAAGAAGGCAGTGAACTGTGAACCCCATTGTATGCATGTTTGAGCAATTGTCCAACCTGAAGATTAACTTCCATAGAGCAAAATATTCACCTTTGGCCGAGCCAGAATCTCAAGGATCAATACAAGCAGATTTGTTGGTTGCGAGGCAGGGTCGCTTCCTTTCAAGTACATGTGAATATCCATACATTTTAGGAAGGTCGTGATATTCCTGAAAATAATTGACTACTACAGGTCAAAGTGGCGAACATAAATGGAGGTGTAGGTTAACTAGGCGGAAAATTATTTATAGACCGAAGGACTAAGATGACCTCGAATGGAAAATTTGCAGGTTAAAAAGAAATGCATGCTGAGTAAGTGGCTCTTGAAGGTGCTACAAAATGAGGATGGTGTGTGTGTGTGTGGCAAGAATTGCTAGAAAATAAATATGTCTAGACACCTAAACACTGTCACGGGCAGTGGCGGGCCTGAACCAAAATTACCCAAGGTCCACTTACTTGTCAAAGTATGGATAGCTTTTTTGGGGGGTGATAACTAACTAAATATTCGTTCTAACTGTGAAGCAAATATTTGTAGGGCGTGCCTAGTGCCCCCTAGTTAGATAATGAGATAACATAGGTCCGCCCCCTAGTCACAGGTGGCTATGAAAGGGACTAATCAGTGTCAAAGAGGAGTTGCAACACACGCTCGTGGAAGATATTTGGTTGCTCATGGGAAGATATTTGGTTGGCGGACAAACCACTTAGCTAGTCAGCAGTACCCAACACTTGTAACATTGCTCAGCATAAAACATGTCTTTAGTGGGTAATGTGATATATATTGGCTTGATGCCTCCACGCACAATCTATGGAGACATGTTGACAATATTCTACAACATAATTAGTTAAATCAATACTAATACAGCACTGTTTGCTTCAATTTTTCTGCGCCGAAGAATGATGCATGTGTGTGTAAGGCCATGCATGCATGCGCATTGCTGGCATTCGTTCTGCAGACCGACCATGCATCCGAAGTAATGGAAGAAGAATCTCGTTATCGTGACTTCCAAAAGGAGTAGAAGAATTTGTAGCTTTATGCGAGAGAGAGAGAGAGAGAGAGAGAGAGAGAAAGAGAGGAGGAGACTAAGGCTAGATGCTTTGAAAAAGCTAGATATCCTGCCGCCCTCAGACATAATTAAATCAGGAGTACGCATGTGTCAAAGTAAAACGTTGCGATCTATACACACTATTACTAATTTGCTTTTTTCATATTTCATAGCAAAAGAAGGCGCGGTGAACTCACTTTGATATATATTTAGTGAGACTCGTGGTTTATCCCCTATCTTCAGGGATTTTCAAAAATCATGGAAAACAGATGCATGTAGGGAACACTATGAAATGATTACATGCAAAAGCTCATCAGAAAAATATTACTATTTTTTCCTGGATAAAAGGAGTTGGTAAATTCATTTATCATTTTTTTAATTTTCATAATAAATGCTTATGGTGTTTAACATATATTGTTGCTTCTTATTTTATAGCATTGTGTACACCCATGTTTTTTTTTCATTTTTCTGGGCATGTTTGGGGACAAAATCCCATGCACGAAATCTTTACCCAGTTCATCATGGTAGTTTTATTCCTCCGAATTTTAATGACTTTTGAATAATTCGTAAACATAGACAAATGTCATGGAATGTGCTCAGGTGCAGTCAATTCACTCAAAAAAACAGAAAGGGAAATCAGCTATAATTGTTTCTATTAATGTTATACGCGCCAGTTTGCCTATGTCGAAATGTCTTCCTTTTTATAGTACCCAAGATGTTACGGGAAATATTAGACTAAAAAATGTCCAGACTTTTCTGTGAGTGCGGTGACCATAGAAAAATGTGTAGGTTAACTATGTGGAGTACTATTTATAGAGAGAATATCACATGGAAATCAAGTTTCAAAGAAAACTTCGTGGAAACCACATTTGAATGTTCCAAAAAAAAACAAAAAAAGGGATATTAAAAAGGTGATGCTCTATTGCCATGCGAACTTCGAAGTTCATACACATGACCATTTACGAGCTATGAAAAACAAATCAGCATTGAATAGTGACGTTTACTATTCAATAATGATTTTGTTTTTTTAGTACCAGTAAATGGTCACGTGTTTGAAGTTGCAAATTTCACATGCTAATAGAACATCGTACTCCTAACATCTCCTTTTTTAACGATTTTGTAAACTTAAAAACTTCGTTTCCACGTGGTTTTCATCAGTTTTCATCGAAACTTGATTTACATATGATAGTGTATACCAAAGGACTGAGATGACCTCAGAATGAATTATTTGTAAGTGACACTTTAAGGAAAGTGTATTTTTGGAGCTCGAGCTCCATGAAACAGCTTTTTTGAAAAGTTGAAAAAAACACATATTTTGACGTTTCAAAAAAACTGAAAAGGAATATACATGAACCAAAGTGTATATCTCTCTTGGTTCATGTGTACAGAGACGTACTTGGTTCATGTGTACTTTTTTCAGAAATTTTTAAACTTCAAAGTATGTTTAAAAAAAACTCCATGGAACCCGAGCTCTTCTAGGAATTTCTGCTCTTTAAGGTGCCACTAAATGAGAACGGTCTGTGTGGCAAGCATTGCTAAAGAACAAATATCTTCACTCCTAAACACTTCACTGGGCGGTAGCGGACCTAAAACCAAGATTACCCAATGTCCACATGCAAAAGTTTGTATAACCACTGTTTATGGAGTGTCAAAGCACTAACTGTCTGTCATATAGCAGTGAAAAATATATTTGTCAGCATCAACCAGAGTGCCCTGGTAAAATAACGTAGGTCTGCCCCTGGTCACAGGTGGCTATGAAACCCACGGACTCCTATTTTTGGATCAAAGATGACTTCTTGGGTAGATTTTCTTTCGTCGTTCGAAATGGTACCAACACACGTTCATGGGAATAATTTGGTTGACGGACAAACAACCACTTAGTTAGCAGTACCCAACACTATGGAGAAGGCTTCCACGCATGTCGTGCAGACAATCTATAGAGATTCATGTTGACATAATTCTACATCTTAAATAGTTAAATCAGTCTAGTATAACACTATTTACTTTCATTTTTGCTGCCCCAAAGAATGATGATATTGTGTGTAGGGTCATGTATGCATGCCATTAGTTATGCACACCGATCATGCATCTGAAGTAATGGAAGAAGGACCTAACTATCGTGTCTTCCAAAAGGAATGGAAGAATTTGTAGCTTTATGCGAGAGAGAAAGAGAGGAGACTAAGGCTAGATGCTTTGCAAAAGATAGATGTTAAATCAGGAGTATGTGTCAAAGTAAAATCTTGACATCTATATACATCAATACTGTTCTAATATAGTTTATTCCAAGCAAAAGAAGTGTGTGGCATTCACTAGGATATATATATTTAGTGAGACTCACGGGTTTATCCCCCATATTCATGAGTTTCCAATCCTATCGAAAATACATGCATGTAGGTAACACTATGAAATGATAACATGCAAAATTTCATCAAAATATGACTATTTTTGTAGCTGATAAAAGGACATGTGTATCCATTTATCCCTTGATAAATGCTTATGATGGTTAACATATGTTGCCACCACTTATTCCACAGTATTATGTATATTCATGTTGTTTCGATTTTTCTGGGTATGTTTGGGCACGAACCCCATGCACAAAACCTCTACAAAGTTCTTACTCTATTTGGTTCTTTGTGGCAGTTTTGTTCCTCCAAAATTTTAGTGGCTTTTGAAATAATTCATGCACATGGACAAATGTCGCGGAATGGGCTTTGGTGCAGTTGGTTCCCTCTGAAAAAAGAGGAGAAATAGGGTGTATTATGTTTACCTAAAGAGCCTCATCGGTGATTTTCATTAGAGAAACCGCCGCCCAACTTACAAAAGTTCTCTAAAAGAATCTTGAAATGCTTTAACAAAAATCCGGGTGGAAAAGTGGATACAGCTTGCGAATACTGTCTCATAAATGTTTCTCCATGGAATCAAATGCTTAATTTAGCATGTGAATGGAACATTGTGTCATTAGGCCCGGATTTAACACATGGGGCGACGAGTGATACCCCATCAGCTAGATCCGCCAGACACTAACAAATCCCCGCATAAATATATTTCTTTTTTGATTGTGGGGCCATAAATATATGTTCTTGACCTGACTAAGTTTTGAAATATTGCATCGTGATTTTTGTGCTCCTGCAAAAGAACAAATAGCATCATTCGCGTCAATAACAGCAATATTTATGCTCCAACGAATCGACCAGGCATCGCATCAGTAGTAATATATTTAACCAACAGAAAATAGCATCTAGATGTGTACCGCTGAGAACAATCGAAGAGAGCAGAGAAGACGGTGCAAGATGATCAAGCGCGTGTTTATGGAGCTAGGTAGCTAAATCGAACTTCTCCGTTGGCAAGCGAATTAATCCAATCTGTGAGGTAAATTAAGGACTTCATTTTTCCTTTTAACCTCTATTTGTCTCGAAGTCTTACATCATGTATTAATTTTCTCTGATTTTTGCATACCACATGCATATATACGAGTAATATATTAATGTTTTAAATTAATAATATACTTGAACAATGAGCAAGTATTAACACTTATGCACTTTAGGCACACATAAAGCACTATAAGGTACTAAAAATATGCCAAATAAATACCGTTCGCATGTCTCATCTCATAAGCAAAGATAGCACTCACATATTGCTGCTAGTTAATACTTCAAATTTCACTCATGAATGAATATCCATATTATTTTATTAAAAGGATATTGAAAATGATTTCAGTCAGAAATTATTCTAACCACTTTCACCCTTACTACAAGGAGGGTTGCAGGGAGGGCTCACGTGAGGGGGAGGGGTAGTTGAAATCAAAAGAAGAGGGGTTGCCAAGAGCATCGTCATCACCACGCATCACCATGAGCCTTCAACAATGCCATCTACCATGGGAGGAGGGTGCCCTCTAAATCGAGCATCCAAACTCTATACCCTTGCTCACCTCATTGTCGTCGGTGGACTCCGGCTCCTCCTCATCTTCCTCCTCGCCCGCGATGGCAGCACCACCGTCATCCCCTTCGTCAGCGCCCACACGGGTTGTGACGGCCTCGATCTCCCCATCCACCAAGCCCTCTTCCCCCCATCCTTGTCGGATTCGAAGCCGTCGGCGTCGGACAGGTACTTTTGCTCCTCACAAGTGGGAAAGGAGGAGACCTGACTAAGTTTTGAAATATTGCATCGTCATCGTCGTACCTCTTGACACGATGTGGATTCGAAGTGTTGAGGATGTGGATTCGAAGTGTCGACTAATTTGGGGGAGAGTGGGTGGGAGCTAGCGATGTGAAGATCGAAAGGTGCGGCGATGGCGGGGCACCTGGGCCTACTTTCAGTGCAGGAGTGGGTTGGCTGCTCGCAGACAGCCCAATGCACCGGAGGCCTTCGTTTCGGCCTCTGGAACAGTAGCCCACAGGACAGTTGGGCCAGATTACACAAAGTACGGGACAAATACCTTTCCACACGAGATCTGACGGCCACGAGCGTCTAAATTGCGAAAACAGACGGCCGAAAACGCTAATCGTCGAGAGAACTTGATTTAGACTCAATTTTACTGTCCATAATAATAGGCAGTTACGCGAGCAGGGAGCATACAACCAGATGGTTTGCACTCCTGAGTGTGAACAGTGCAATATACAAATACAGTAACTGGCTTGTGGAATAGTGCATTAGCAAATTATTATCGATAATGTTAATTGGCTGACGTTCCCGGGGGAGGTCCCGGCAAACGTCCTCACAGCCATTGGATTATGATCAAGCAGTGGCAGCTTTCTGGAAAAGAATTGCCTTCCGCATCAAAAACTGGCATACTCTGCTGAAGAAAATGCCATACCCTATAACTAAAACCGCCAAGGAAAACATTCGGAAATGCCTTTCTTTCTGGCGAACGTTCCTCGGGTAGCGGGGTCCGTTATTATTTATACCCAAAACTTTAATTAATTTAGCTCTTGCAAAAGTTTCATTAACTACCAGGCAGCAAGCCTGGTAAGCTAAAAAAAGTTTCATTAATTACCCAATTTGCAAAACTAATCACTCGTTCCAGCTTGTGTACTGATAGATGCTGCCAGCCGACACGCACTAACGATTGAAGGAACGAACGAATGGCTTGCAAACAAAGCAGAGCAGAAGCAGAGCAAAGCAGAGGCGCTGGATGGCGGCATCCATTCGATCCTGCTTGTCTATCAAAAATTCGATCTATCACTAGATCTGACCGTGTTTATTTGTCTCAGCCTTTGAGAGGCTGGAATCGAACGGGTGGACGGAAACGTTTGACGTACGTGCGCTCGTGTTCTTCGTGTCTCTTTTTGGAATACGCATCAACGGGAAGAGGGAATCAAAGTACGCCGACGGTACTGTTCTGAATGGACTAAGACTAACATATATAACATCCGACGCACTGCTCTCACGAATCACCGCTTTATGCCTTTATGCAAGACAATGAGAGGATCGCTAGTCGCTACTAAAGCTGGATTTCATTCTAATTAACGAGAACCCTCTTGCCTTTCCACGGAGGAAAAAAAGCAAGCTACTAATGGTCAACGTACGTACTACTACTAGTATATTTCATGGGAGAACCTTTTGAAATAGGGTCCACGGAGGGAAATACAAAAGAAAGTGAGTGCAAAATTAATCCAATTATTCATCCCGCCACGGGCCCCAAGCTAGCTTACTGACCGGTGTCAAAGCAAGCCACTCAAGCTAAGCTTGGTTCTTATGATATACTGTATTAACCAATACAATTTGTTGAACACAATAAATGACGTGTCATGGTGCATGCATGCGCCATCCACACTCCAAGGTAAGAAAAAGGCAGGCCGGTGGCACGCATCCGTCAGTTTTTTTATTGCAAAGTTCCCTCCAACATGCCTCTAGGTCAACGCCTATTAGCTTACCCCATTCATGGACATGAAAAATGTTCGTCAAATAAAAAAATTGAAAATTGTATGAGAAGTTATAAAATATATCATTTTTTGTGAAAATAAAAAATGTTCATGAATTCTAAGAATGGTCACGAATTTGAAAAATATATTCAAGATATAAAAGATGTTCGACAACTTAAAAATGTTGTTGGATTCCAAAAATATTCGTGATTTTAAAATTTGTTCATGATTTTGTAAAATTTCATGAATTTCAAAAAATGTTCCTTTTTCTAATCACAAGGTTGAAAAATGTTCGTGAACTCTTAAAAGTACATTGGGCAAGAAAGTTGCTTGTCGGGAGTGTAATTGGACTTGCAACTATGACAAAAAATGGGTTCAGAACGAGTTGCATGTCGAGGTTGGACTTGCAGCTCGACAAGAAAAAAGGCGAGCCTCCAATTTCATATTGGAGGTGGAGCTGCAATTGGACAAAAAGGGTAGGGGCCCAGTTGCGTGTCGAGGGTGTACTTGCAACTAGGTCAAAAAAGGGACGTCCTCTTTCTCAGTTGCGTGTCGAGGATGGAGCTGCGGTTAGGACAAAAAGGGTAAGGGCCCCCAGTTGCGTGTCGAGGGTGGACTCGCAACTAGGATAAAAAAAGGACGTCCCCTCTCTCAGTTGTGTGTCGATGGTGTACTTGTAACTAGGACAAAAAAGGGACGCCCCCTCTCTCAGTTGCGTGTCGAGGGTGGATCTGCAATTGGGACAAAAAGGGTAGGGGCCCAGTTGTGTGTCGATGGTGGACTTGCAACGATGACAAAAGGGGGGACATCCCCTCTCTAAGTTGCGTGTCAACGGTGGAGGAGCAATTGGGACAAAAAGGGTAGGGGGGCCTAGTTGCATGTCACTGGTGGACTTGCAACTAGGACAAAAAAAGGGGACATCCCCTCTCTTAGTTGCGTGTCAAGGGTGGAGCAGCAATTGGGACAAAAAGGATAGGGGGCCCAGTTGCATGTCGATGGTGGACTTGCAACTAGGACAAAAATGGGACACCCCCTCTCTCAGTTGCGTGTCGAGAGTGGAGCTGCAATCGGGACAAAAAGGGTAGGGACCCACAGTTGCGTGTCGAGGGTGGACTTGTAACTAAGACAAAAAAAGGACATCCCCTCTCTTAGTTGTGTGTCGAGGGTGTACTTGCAACTAGGACAAAAATAGGATCTCCCCTCTCTCAGTTGCATGTCGAGGGTGGAGCTACAATTGAGACAAAGGGGGTAGGCCCCAGTTGTGTGTCGAGGGTGGACTTGTAACTAGGATAAAAAAGGGACATCCCCTCTCTCAGTTGTGTGTCAAGGGTGGAGCTGAAATTGGGACAAAAAGGGTAGGGGCCCCAGTTGCGTGCCGATGGTGGACTTGCGATTAGGACAAAAAAGGGACGTCCCCTGTCTCAGTTGCGTGTCAAGGGTGGAGCTGCAATTGGGACAAAAAGGGTAGGGGTGCCCAGTTGCGTGTCGAGGGTGGACTTGCAACTAGGACAAAAAAGGGCAACCCCTCTCTCATTTGCGCGTCGAGGGTGTACTTGCAACTAGGACAAAAAAGGGACGTCCCCTCTTTTAGTTCCGTGTTGAGGGTAGAGCTGCATTTGGGACAAATGGGTAGTGTTGGGGAACGCGACAGAAAACAAAAATTTCCGGTATAGCGAGCATGCCCAGGACCACTATGGAGATTGCATACAAGGTTTGATCTGATCCGTACCGACTCGAAGCGCAGCGGAAGAAGAGTCGGTGGAGATCGTCGGTGCAGATCCCCGCAGCTAGGATTTTACAACCTCCCAACCGCGAGGATGTACTCCCTCGTCGGACAGCCCTTCGGGAGGAGGTCGGACAGTCCCCCGGACGATGTCGCGGACAGCCCTTCGGGAGGACCCTCGAAACTCGAACGGAGACTCGGACAGCCCTTCGGGAGGACACACGAACAGCCCCTCGGGCAAAAGATCGAAACTACGACCTCTCTACGGGGTTGCACACATACGGTGTCATGTATCCGGCAGGGCTTCGCCGTCTAGAACTAGTTCCTGCCAGAACCCAGACAGCCTTTCGGCTCTACGAAAGACTCTTTTCGTGGGAGGGAGAGAGAGAGAGCTTGCAAAGCAAAGCATGTGTATGAGAGCACAAGGGATGAGGAGAAATGGCAGCCAACTCTCCTCCTTTTATAGGCCAAGGCAAGGGGTGGGGTGGAGGAGGAAATACCAAAAATGCCCTAGCAACATGTCCCACATGTAAGGCAAAAAGGCAAGGCAAGTGGGCCACCAAGGGGACACCAAAGGGGGCACCCCTTGGCCGGCCACAACCTTGTCCCCCCCCCCCCCCATGGGGGGGACCCCCCAACAAGCCACCAACATGTCTCCTAGAAACATGGGTGTTCACTAGACAAAAAGCCACCAAACATGCAACCCCCGATTCGTGGGATCTTGTCCCCTCGTACTGAGACAAGATGTTTTTCTGCGATCGTTTCTTCTGAAAAAATCCCGGACGTTCCCAGAACATTTCTGCTACCCTCCAAAATAATTCTGGGCTCATGCCGAAACATTTCCGGTATGGTGGTTTTCATCAGCGAAAAGCAACAACAGCAGTCCCGGCGGCTCCGGAACATTTCCGGGTTTTTTCTCCGAAAAAATCCCAGAAGTTCCCACACCAATTCTGAGACCCTCTAAGAATTTCCAGGTGAGTGCCGGAACCATTTTGGCCTAATCATATATTCTGAAACAACTTTTCGGTTTTACCGAAACTCTTTCGGTGTTCTCTCTCCGGAACTCTTCCGTCGTCACCAAAACTTTTCTGGTGACTTTCTCTCAAACTTCCCGTCTAGAATTCAGCAGATAGATGACCCTTAAGCGTGTGACCCTATAGGTTCGGTGAAGTATAGACATGACCCGGAACCCCTTCCGATCAATGATCAACATCGGAGCCGTGGACACCCATATTGACCCCTATACCCACACGAATGAATATTCGAGTGAACCTCCAGTTGCCGTGTGCTATTCCTGTTGCTTCACGATATGTTACAATTACCCGAGGTGAGACATGTTGGCATCACCGTGGATCAACAACTTGTCCACTATGCCAGTTACCTCGTTGACGGTATTGTTCTCTTTTCTCGTTCCCGTGTTTCGGCATCCCCGTGATCAAATCACAAAGTGTCTGGCCAGACGATGATGGATACCGTAACACCGAGAGGGCCCAGAGATATCTCTCCATCGTCGGAGGAGCAAATCCCAATCTTGAGCTATTAAGTTACTTGACATGCTTTTCCATGAACCCGTAAGCCGCCGTAATAGCCACCCATTTACGGATGACGTTTAACAAACCCCAAAGTTCATGAAGCAAGCATGAAGAAACTCGATACTCTCATGGTCTAAGGAATTATGCAAACATTAACTTCTCTGTGTTATTAACCATTAACTTATGACGAATGTATCTCATAGCATAACATCAATACGGATCGATTCAACACAAGTGTTCTACCAACATCGTGCCCTCAAAATTGCCGGCATAGCCATGCCCATGATCAGGAAAACAGGATCATCATGCAATACTTGAGCCAGTCTTAGAGGCAAGACTAGGAATACAATTTACCGTTTATTATACCACACGTGCACATGAGTTTCCCTCCAAGCCTCGTTTAATTTGTAGACTCGAGAATCATTGCAGTTATAGCATGGAACATAAACATTCATTACAAACTCTGAGATACAAAAGTAACTTATATTACTGCCTCTAGGGCATATCTCCTACAGTCTCCCACTTGCACTAGAGTCATAATCCAGTTACATGGCTTCCCTAACACCAATGGCTATCCGGTGTTGCTCATGCTTTGCTCGTGGTAGAGGTTTCGTCATCGGGTTTGACACATTCAGATCCGTGTGAACTTTGCGTACTTTCACTAAACCTTCTTCGACATGATGTCGAATGAGTTTAAATTTGCGTTGAATATGCATTGTCTTATGGTGCGAACATGGCTCCCTTGCCTGAGCCACGGCGCCACTATTATCACAATAGATCTCCACCGGGTCCAGAGCACTTGGAACCACACCAAGGTCTTCAAGGAATTGCTTGATACCGACAGCTTGCTTGGAGGCTTCTGAAGCAGCAACATATTCCGCCTCCGTCGTAGAATCCGCCACAGTCTTTTGTTTGGAACTTTTCCAATCAACTGCGCCGCCGTTCAATATGAAAACATAGCCTGATTGAGATTTGAAGTCATCTGGGTCAGTCATGAAGCCTGCATCAGTGTAACAACTTACCATGAGCTCTTCATCACCTCCGTACACAAGGAGTAAATCCTTGGTCCTTCTGAGGTACTTAAGAATACCCTTAACTGCGGCCCAGTGTTCCAATCCTGGATCACCTTGGTACCGGCTGCTAACACTTAGCGCATAGGAAACATCCGGTCTTGTACATAGCATGGCACACATAATAGAACCAACTGCCGAAGCATATGGAATATCATTCATTTGTACTCGCTCATCGAGGGTCCGAGGACACTGATTCTTGCAAAGCACTGTGCCAGGTGACATGGGGAGTAGGCCTTTCTTGGAGTTCTCCATGTTGAACCTTTTCAACACCTTGTCAATGTACGTGCTTTGGCTAAGTGCTATCAGGCGTCTTGATCTATCTCTATAGATTCTGATGCCCAATACATATGCCGCTTCGCCTAAGTCTTTCATTGAAAAACTCTTCTTCAATGAGTCTTTTATTTCGCTAAGAAATTTCACATCATTTCCAATCAACAATATGTCATCTACATACAAGATTAGAAATGCTTTTGCGCTCCCACTAAACTTCTTGTACACACAAGATTCTTCATCGTTCCTGATGAAGCCAAACTCTTTGACCACTTCATCAAAACGAATGTTCCAGCTCCTTGATGCTTGCTTCAGACCATAAATGGCTTTCTGAAGCTTACATACCTTTCCAGCATTCTTAGGATCGACAAAACCTTCTGGCCGTATCATGTATACATCCTGTTCAAGGTTTCCATTTAGGAAAGCCGTTTTGACATCCATCTGCCATATTTCATAATCGAAATAAGCAGCAATTGCTAGTAATATCCGAACAGACCTTAGCATAGCTACGGGCGAGAAAGTCTCGTCGTAGTCTACCCCTAGAACTTGCGTGAACCCTTTCGCGACAAGTCTAGCTTTGTGGATAGTAATGTTACCATCCGCGTCCGTCTTTCTTTTGAAAATCCATTTACAACCAATGGGTTTTACGCCATCTGGAAGTTCTTCCAAGTTCCAAACTTGGTTTTCGTACATGGATTCCATTTCGGATCTCATGGCTTTGTGCCATTCCTTTGAGCTAGGCCCCGCCATCGCTTCCTTGTAGTGCGCAGGTTCATCGTCTTCAAGAATGAAGATTTCGTTATGAAACCATTCAGGTGGCTGGATAGCCCTACCTGATCTGCGCGGTTCAGTAACAACATTGTTTGAAGTTTCCGCATCACATGCGACAACTTCCGGCTCGGTTGTAGGGATAATTTGCGGAATTACTTTCGGTTCCTTAGCCATATCAACGGTTGCCGAAGATTCACTAATCTCATTAAGTTGTACTGTCCTCCCACTCACTTCTTTAGCGAGAAACTCCTTTTCAAGAAAGATTCCGGTTTTTGCGACAAACACTTTGCCCTCGGATGGGTGGTAGAAGGAATACCCAAAGGTTTCCTTGGGATAACCTACAAAGTTACATTTGTCTGATCTGGGATCGAGTTTGCTCGGTTGTAAACGTTTTACATAAGCTTCACAACCCCAAACTTTGAGATGCGACAAATTGGGTTTCTTCCCAAGCCATAACTCATATGGTGTCGTCTCAACAGACTTAGACGGTGCTCTGTTTAATGTGTGAGCGGCAGTGAGTAGTGCGTGACCCCAAAAAGATATCGGTAGATCTGTAAGAGACATCATCGACCTTACCATGTCTAACAGGGTTCGGTTACGTCGTTCCGACACTCCCTTTCTTTGTGGAGTTCCGGGAGGCGTAAGCCGTGAAACGATTCCACGGTCACTCAGATGTTGGCCAAACTCGTGACTAAGATATTCGCCTCCGCGATCAGACCGCAGAAACTTAATCTTTTTGTCACGATGATTTTCTACCTCATTCTGAAATTCTTTGAACTTTTCAAAGGTTTCCGACTTATGCTTCATCAAGTAGATATAGCCATACCGACTTAAATCATCAGTAAAAGTCACGAAGTAAAAATACCCACCCCGTGCGGCCGTGTTCATTGGACCACATACATCACTATGTATTATTTCCAATAATTCACCCGCCCGTTCAGGATGACCCGTGAATGGCGTCTTGGTCATTTTTCCCATCAAGCAAGCTTCACATGTGTCAAATGATTCAAAATCAAGGGACGGTAAAACTCCATCTTTATGGAGTCTTTGCATGCGTTTCTTTCCGATGTGGCCAAGCCGACAGTGCCACAAATAAGTGGTGGTGGTATCAGCCTTTTTAAGGCGTTTAGCATTCACGTTAAAGACATCATTTCCACATTCAAGATTTAGTATGAAAAGGCCCCCAACAATGGGTGCAAATCCATAAAATATATCCTTACAATAAAGTGAACAATCATTGTTCTCAGACTTGTAAGAGTACCCATCGTGTACTAAACATGATCCAGAGATAATGTTTCTACACAACAACGGAACAAAATAACAGTTACTAAGTTCCAAAATAAATCCTGAAGGGAGACGTAGAGGCATAATGCCGACGGCTTGCGTGGCGATCCCAGCGCCGTTCCCGACACGCATCACGACTTCATTCTTTGCCAGCTTGCGCACCTTTTGAAGCCCCTGTATCGAGTTGCAAATGTGAGCAACAGATCCGGTATCAAATACCCAAGACTTGGAATTTTCGCTAGCAAGCAAAACGTCAATGACATTAACTTGTATAACAATTATACCTTTTCCAGTTTTCCCGGACTTCTTATCTTCCAGATATTTCTTGCAGTTTCTCTTCCAGTGTCCTGTGCCCTTGCAGTAGAAGCACTCAGTTTCATTCTTGGCTCCGCCCTTAGATTTGCGTTGGAAGCCGGTCTTACCGGCGCCCTTGCCTTTCTTTGGCTTGCCTTTCTTTTTGAAACTGGCAGTTTTATTCACAAGCAACACTTGCTTGCGATTTTTCTGCAGTCCTCCTTCAGCAGTTTTCAGCATAGCAAGCACCTCATTTGCTATTTTGTCCAACCCATTCATGTTGTAGTTCATGATAAAACCGCCATAAGACGGGGGGAGTGAACCTAGCAGCAAGTCCATAACATGCTCTTCTGGAAGTGCGAATTCCAGGGTTTTAAGCCTTTCAGCGTAGCCAATCATATTGACTACGTGCTCGCCAACTGAACTGCCATCAGCCATCTTGGTCTCCGCCATCATTTTCATGATGTCAAAACGTTCAGACCTTGCATTAAACTTGTAAAGAGCATCCAGATCCTTGATCATATCAAAGGAGTTATGGAATTCAAAACGTTTTTGAAGCTCGGAACTCATGCAAGACAGCATGAGGCACTGCACTAAGTTGTAATCATCATCCTTAGTGGCCCAGACATTTTGTATGTCTGCCGTGGTAGTTGCCGCCGGTTTAGGAGGAAGAGGTCCGTCAAGCACGTACACTTTCTTAGCACCCCTGAGGACAATCCTCAGGGCACGGACCCAGTCCGCATAGTTGTTTCCATTCGCAGCTAACTTCTCTTTCTCTAACATAGGGCCTAAGCTGAACGCGGTGTTGCGAGCCATTTGATCTACAACGGAAAACACAAGTTCACTTAGACTTTGTTCATAATGATATTTGGCACTAGTGAATAAACAATTTTATTCTAAAGTGCGCTCCCACTCAAATCAATATCTCTCAAAATTGATTATGAATGATTCAAGACACGAATTTTAATTCAACGCCATTGATGGTTAGCATCACTGATGACGAGAACTTCAATTGTTAGGCAAACTTGCCGGTCACATCTCTATGTGACTCTTGTTCATCTTTCGATGCGTGTGTTCTGAGCTCATGACTTTCATGCCTGAACGTCAAGACAACCAAGTGATCTTGCTGCGAGGTCTTAACTCACCCACCTCACACATCCCTAATCGTTCGTACCCATGTCAGCATGGCGCACCCCGAAAAGTTAGGTGCCGTGACGGTGCTACACTTGGGAGAACACTAACTACTTGATATTTTAAGTGAGAGATCACCCTAATAAAAGCGACTACCGCGCAATCAAGAAGGGTGCATCATAAGGGATAAACATCTCAGGCAATTCATAATAGCATGATATGGTATAGCCCCTTCTGACGGAGAAGTCAAGTTTTTCTTCGTCTTCGGCATTCGTGTCGGTGTTCACCTTTGCGAAGATTGCCACCACCTTGTCGATGCACCAGATAATATTGCTATCTCTATAGCTAATAAAATAAGTGCATTACATAAGGTTGACACGCAGGTCATTAAAGTGCAATCATATGGCTCCAGCCATCATGCCGAATCATGACACGCAGGTCATGGTAATTACATCATATAGCCATCTCATACATAATCAAATTGAATATGAGCATTGCTATACCACATCACATGCAAACCATCCTGCAAAACCAAGTTAGACGCCTCTAATCGGTTTATGCAAAATTTAATTTTACGTGGCTTCTAAGGTTTTGACTCAAACCGCAGCTACCTCCGTTTATCATCAAGTATGATACTTCAAGTTGCTAGATTAACTTTCCAGGGTGTATGAAACACGAGATAATAAAATCTCGAGCCCCATACTAAACTTCGTCATACGCGTGACCCCCGTGCAGATCATATCTGCATTGCCCTTTCGTCTGCGAAACATCCATCTTTCTTTAACTATGGTGGAACCCAAAGAACTGTTAGCACTTCGTTGATCTGTCAATCAGCATACTCAGGAGCAGCATGAAAGGATCGCGGATTGCCAGAACTTTGTAAGATTCCACCATGCCGTCAAGATCAGGACTACGCAAATTTACGGGAAGCAACAGGAACATCGGGTAACAGATTTCATCTGCTACCCGCACAAATAATTTTCAGCAATAGATCTCATCTACTACAAAATTATACTATGCAATACCCATACATCTCATGTATTCTAGATCATAACATGCATCTACTCATAGCCTGGCTCCTGATGCCACTGTTGGGGAACGCGACAGAAAACAAAAATTTCCGGTATAGCGAGCACGCCTAGGACCACTATGGAGATTGCATACAAGGTTTGATCTGATCCGTACCGACTCGAAGCGCAGCGGAAGAAGAGTCGGTGGAGATCGTTGGTGCAGATCCCCGCAGCTAGGATTTTACAACCTCCCAACCGCGAGGATGTACTCCCTCGTCGGACAGCCCTTCGGGAGGCGGTCGGACAGTCCCCCGGACGATGTCGCGGACAGCCCTTCGGGAGGACCCTCGAAACTCGAATGGAGACTCGGACAGCCCTTCGGGAGGACACACGAACAGCCCCTCGGGCAAAAGATCGAAACTACGACCTCTCTACGGGGTTGCACACATACGGTGTCATCTATCCGGCAGGGCTTCGCCGTCCAGAACTAGTTCCTGCCGGAACCCAGACAGCCTTTCGGCTCTACGAAAGACTCTTTTCGTGGGAGGGAGAGAGAGAGCTTGCAAAGCAAAGCATGTGTATGAGAGCACAAGGGATGAGGAGAAATGGCAGCCAACTCTCCTCCTTTTATAGGCCAAGGCAAGGGGTGGGGTGGAGGAGGAAATACCAAAAATGCCCTAGCAACATGTCCCACATGTAAGGCAAAAAGGCAAGGCAAGTGGGCCACCAAGGGGACACCAAAGGGGGCACCCCTTGGCCGGCCACAACCTTGTCCCCCCCCCCATGGGGGGGACCCCCCAACAAGCCACCAACATGTCTCCTAGAAACATGGGTGTTCACTAGACAAAAAGCCACCAAACATGCAACCCCCGATTCGTGGGATCTTGTCCCCTCGTACTGAGACAAGATGTTTTTCCGCGATCATTTCTTCTGAAAAAATCCCGGATGGTCCCAGAACATTTCTGGTACCCTCCAAAATAATTTTGGGCTCATGCCGAAACATTTCCGGTATGGTGGTTTTCATCAGCGAAAAGCACCAACAGCAGTCCCGGCGGCCCCGGAACATTTCCTGGTTTTTTCTCCGAAAAAATCCCAGAAGTTCCCACACCAATTCTGAGACCCTCTAAGAATTTCCAGGTGAGTGCTGGAACCATTTTGGCCTAATCATATATTCCAAAACAACTTTTCGGTTTTACCGAAACTCTTTCGGTGTTCTCTCTCCGGAACTCTTCCGTCGTCACCAAAACTTTTCTGGTGACTTTCTCTCAAACTTCCCGTCTAGAATTCAGCAGATAGATGACCCTTAAGCGTGTGACCCTATAGGTTCGGTGAAGTATAGACATGACCCGGAACCCCTTCCGATCAATGATCAACATCGGAGCCGTGGACACCCATATTGACCCCTATACCCACACGAATGAATATTCGAGTGAACCTCCAGTTGTCATGTGCTATTCCTGTTGCTTCACGATATGTTACAATTACCCGAGGTGAGACATGTTGGCATCACCGTGGATCAACAACTTGTCCACTATGCCAGTTACCTCGTTGCCGGTATTGTTCTCTTTTCTCGTTCCCGTGTTCCGGCATCCCCGTGATCAAATCACAAAGTGTCTGGCCAGACGATGATGGATACCGTAACACCGAGAGGGCCCAGAGATATCTCTCCATCGTCGGAGGAGCAAATCCCAATCTTGAGCTATTAAGTTACTTGACATGCTTTTCCATGAACCCGTAAGCCACCGTAATAGCCACCCATTTACGGATGACGTTTAACAAACCCCAAAGTTCATGAAGCAAGCATGAAGAAACTCGATACTCTCATGGTCTAAGGAATTATGCAAACATTAACTTCTCTGTGTTATTAACCATTAACTTATGACGAATGTATCTCATAGCATAACATCAATACGGATCGATTCAACACAAGTGTTCTACCAACATCTTGCCCTCAAAATTGCCGGCATAGCCATGCCCATGATCAGGAAAACAGGATCATCATGCAATACTTGAGCCAGTCTTAGAGGCAAGACTAGGAATACAATTTACCGTTTATTATACCACACGTGCACATGAGTTTCCCTCCAAGCCTCGTTTAATTTGTAGACTCGAGAATCATTGCAGTTATAGCATGGAACATAAACATTCATTACAAACTCTGAGATACAAAAGTAACTTATATTACTGCCTCTAGGGCATATCTCCTACAGGTAGGGCCCCAGTTGCGTGTCGAGGGTGTACTTGCAACTAGGACAAAAAAGGGACGTCGCCTCTCTCAGTTGCGTGTCGAGGGTAGAGCTACAATTGGGACAAAAGGATTGGGACAAAAATAGTTACAAGCAAGTTACAATGTGTGCACTTGTATATCAAGCAGTGGACATATAACTGAAACCATAAGAACAAAAAGCTTGCAAAAACAACACTGCAAGAAGAAAAAAATCTTTGAATGTGTGTGCCATCGAGAAGAACACAAACGAATGGGGTCAGCTCACGACCAAAAAACAAAATCAAAGGCAGCAGCCCGACACGGGAAAAAGACTAACTACCAGCCCACACACACAGATAAAATGAGCTCGCGGCCCACACGAGAAAAACAGCTAACAAAAAAGAAACAGAAAACGAGAGAAACAATATACCGTGCGGGCATACGTGAGGGTGTTCGGGAGTACAGATCTTGAAGCAGTCAGATCGTGTGATAGGAAGGTTAGATGTGACATCCTTAATTTTCATCTAGATGTGTTTTAGCCAATCTAATAATATGTTATCGCAGATATCCTGGCAGAAGAAAACAATGGACTCTGTTTTTGCCTTTGGGGTTAGGAATATGATGTAGAATCATATTGTAAACGATGATCTGGAACAGGCGTTCACTTAACTTTAAATATAAAGCCCAAATGGCCCACAAGGCGATGGGGAAATCCCCATACAATCAAGTCAGAAGAATAAAAACGACAATACAACGTTAATGACATCAACCAAGGTAGAGCATGAAAACAGGAGACACCACACCTAACAAGAGGCAACCAAGACTATCGAACATGACCAATCAAGATGATTTGGAAAACCACTGGAACCCGATGCATCGAACACACCAAGCTGTCGCCGAAGAGGCAACCTGTTTGCCCTCTCCCGTGGAGCCCCGATCACACCAACGGATAGCAAGGACCAAGGATTGTGACTACAAGGAGATGTGTAAAAGAATAGGAGACCAATGAATGGACTCCACACCAGAGTCAAAGAATCTTCTTGCAGGAACACCGCAAGCCCCAAGACGTTGCCACACTACGCGTGGAAGGATAATGAAACAATGCGCTGCCGCCTCCAAGATGGGCTAGGTTTTTTAATCAATACCCTGGCATGGAAAGAAAACCCACAACAATGTCCGCAAGAGCAAGCGATGTTCAAAGGCATCACCATCGCCAGCGCCAAAGGGCAGAGGTTTTGGTCGGACCCTCACTCGTGCCACCACGAGGTACCTGTTGAACCGACCCAACCTGGTGGAGGGGCTGCCTTGCCAACACTTGGCCTCTAGATCTTGACCAGGGGCCGACACCGCTGAATCCACGATGACACTAGGATCACCCGCCATCCCCGCCCTTACTACTCGTGTAGACAAGGGGAGGCACCACCTCCGTTACAGACAGAGCCAACCGTGCAACCTCACCACTCAAGGATGTCGCCCCGTTATCCAAGGACGACACACCATTGTCATCGAGACAACAAGCCACCAAAACTAATGCACCTTGAGACGGATAACAGAAGGGTTGAACCGTTGTGCCGCCACACCACCACAGTCAGGACCTACCAATACTGTAGGAGATATGCCCTAGAGGCAGTAATATAAGTTACTTTTGTATCTCAGAGTTTGTAATGAATGTTTATGTTCCATGCTATAACTGCAATGATTCTCGAGTCTACAAATTAAACGAGGCTTGGAGGGAAACTCATGTGCACGTGTGGTATAATAAACGGTAAATTGTATTCCTAGTCTTGCCTCTAAGACTGGCTCAAGTATTGCATGATGATCCTGTTTTCCTGATCATGGGCATGGCTATGCCGGCAATTTTGAGGGCACGATGTTGGTAGAACACTTGTGTTGAATCGATCCGTATTGATGTTATGCTATGAGATACATTCGTCATAAGTTAATGGTTAATAACACAGAGAAGTTAATGTTTGCATAATTCCTTAGACCATGAGAGTATCGAGTTTCTTCATGCTTGCTTCATGAACTTTGGGGTTTGTTAAACGTCATCCGTAAATGGGTGGCTATTACGGCGGCTTACGGGTTCATGGAAAAGCATGTCAAGTAACTTAATAGCTCAAGATTGGGATTTGCTCCTCCGACGATGGAGAGATATCTCTGGGCCCTCTCGGTGTTACGGTATCCATCATCGTCTGGCCAGACACTTTGTGATTTGATCACGGGGATGCCGGAACACGGGAACGAGAAAAGAGAACAATACCGGCAACGAGGTAACTGGCATAGTGGACAAGTTGTTGATCCACGGTGATGCCAACATGTCTCACCTCGGGTAATTGTAACATATCGTGAAGCAACAGGAATAGCACACGACAACTGGAGGTTCACTCGAATATTCATTCGTGTGGGTATACGGGTCAATATGGGTGTCCACGGCTCCGATGTTGATCATTGATCGGAAGGGGTTCCGGGTCATGTCTATACTTCACTGAACCTATAGGGTCACACGCTTAAGGGTCATCTATTTGCTAAATTCTAGACGGGAAGTTTGAGAGAAAGTCACCAGAAAAGTTTCGGTGACGACGGAAGAGTTCCGGAGAGAGAACACCGAAAGAGTTTCGGTAAAACCGAAAAGTTGTTTCGGAATATATGATTAGGCCAAAATGGTTCCGGCACTCACCTGGAAATTCTTAGAGGGTCTCAGAATTGGTGTGGGAACTTCTGGGATTTTTTTGGAGAAAAAACCCGGAAATGTTCCGGAGCCGCCGGGACTGCTGTTGTTGCTTTTCGCTGATGAAAACCACCATACCGGAAATGTTTCGGCATGAGCCCAGAATTATTTTGGAGGGTACCAGAAATGTTCTGGGACCGTCCGGGATTTTTTCAGAAGAAACGATCGCGGAAAAACATCTTGTCTCAGTACGAGGGGACAAGATCCCACGAATCGGGGGTTGCATGTTTGGTGGCTTTTTGTCTAGTGAACACCCATGTTTCTAGGAGACATGTTGGTGGCTTGTTGGGGGGTCCCCCCCATGGGGGGGGAAAGGGTTGTGGCCGGCCAAGGGGTGCCCCTTTTGGTGTCCCCTTGGTGGCCCACTTGCCTTGCCTTTTTGCCTTACATGTGGGACATGTTGCTAGGGCATTTTTGGTATTTCCTCCTCCACCCCACCCCTTGCCTTGGCCTATAAAAGGAGGAGAGTTGGCTGCCGTTTCTCCTCATCCCTTGTGCTCTCATACACATGCTTTGCTTTGCATGCTCTCTCTCTCCCTCCCACGAAAAGAGTCTTTCGTAGAGCCGAAAGGCTGTCTGGGTTCCGGCAGGAACTAGTTCTGGACAGCGAAGCCCTGCCGGATAGATGACACCGTATGTGTGCAACCCCGTAGAGAGGTCATAGTTTTGATCTTTTGCCCGAGGGGCTGTTCGTGTGTCCTCCCGAAGGGCTGTCCGAGTCTCCGTTCGAGTTTCGAGGGTCCTCCAGAAGGGCTGTCCGCGACATCGTCCGGGGGACTGTCCGACCGCCTCCCGAAGGGCTGTCCGACGAGGGAGTACATCCTCGCGGTTGGGAGGTTGTAAAATCCTAGCTGCGGGGATCTGCACCAACGATCTCCACCGACTCTTCTTCCGCTGCGCTTCGAGTCGGTACGGATCAGATCAAACCTTGTATGCAATCTCCATAGTGGTCCTGGGCATGCTCGCTATACCGGAAATTTTTGTTTTCTGTCGCGTTACCCAACAGTGGCATCAAGAGCCAGGCTATGAGTAGATGCATGTTATGATCTAGAATACATGAGATGTATGGGTATTGCATAGTATAATTTTGTAGTAGATGAGATCTATTGCTGAAAATTATTTGTGCAGGTAGCAGATGAAATCTGTTACCCGATGTTCCTGTTGCTTCCCGTAAATTTGCATAGTCCTGATCTTGACGGCATGGTGGAATCTTACAAAGTACTGGCAATCAGCGATCCTTTCATGCTGCTCCTGAGTATGCTGATTGACAGATCAACGAAGTGCTAACAGTTCTTTGGGTTCCACCATAGTTAAAGAAAGATGGATGTTTCGCAGACGAAAGGGCAATGCAGATATGATCTGCACGGGGGTCACGCGTATGACAAAGTTTAGTATGGGGCTCGAGATTTTATTATCTCGTGTTTCATACACCCTGGAAAGTTAATCTAGCAACTTGAAGTATCATACTTGATGATAAACGGAGGTAGCTGCGGTTTGAGTCAAAACCTTAGAAGCCACGTAAAATAAAATTTTGCATAAACCGATTAGAGGCGTCTAACTTGGTTTTGCAGGATGGTTTGCATGTGATGTGGTATAGCAATGCTCATATTCAATTTGATTATGTATGAGATGGCTATATGATGTAATTAACATGACCTGCGTGTCATGATTCGGCATGATGGCTGGAGCCATATGATTGCACTTTAATGACCTGCGTGTCAACCTTATGTAATGCACTTATTTTATTAGCTATAGAGATAGCAATATTATCTGGTGCATCGACAAAGTGGTGGCAATCTTCGCAAAGGTGAACACCGACGCGAATGCCGAAGACGAAGAAATACTTGACTTCTCCTTCAGAAAGGGCTATACCATATCATGCTATTATGAATTGCCTGAGATGTTTATCCCTTATGATGCACCCTTCTTGATTGCGCGGTAGTCGCTTTTATTAGGGTGATCTCTCACTTAAAATATCAAGTAGTTAGTGTTCTCCCAAGTGTAGCACCGTCACGGCACCTAACTTTTCGGGGTGCGCCATGCTGACATGGGTACGAACGATTAGGGATGTGTGAGGCGGGTGAGTTAAGACCTCGCAGCAATATCACTTGGTTGTCTTGACGTTCAGGCATGAAAGTCATGAGCTCGGAACACACGCATCGAAAGATGAACAAGAGTCACATAGAGATGTGATCGGCAAGTTTGCCTAACAATTGAAGTTCTCGTCATCAGTGATGCTAACCATCAATGGCGTTGAATTAAAATTCGTGTCTTGAATCATTCATAATCAATTTTGAGAGATATTGATTTGAGTGGGAGCGCACTTTAGAATAAAATTGTTTATTCACTAGTGCCAAATATCATTATGAACAAAGTCTAAGTGAACTTGTGTTTTCCGTTGTAGATCAAATGGCTCGCAACACCGCGTTCAGCTTAGGCCCTATGTTAGAGAAAGAGAAGTTAGCTGCGAATGGAAACAACTATGCGGACTGGGTCCGTGCCCTGAGGATTGTCCTCAGGGGTGCTAAGAAAGTGTACGTGCTTGACGGACCTCTTCCTCCTAAACCGGCGGCAACTGCCGCGGCAGACGTACAAAATGTCTGGGCCACTAAGGATGATGATTACAACTTAGTGCAGTGCCTCATGCTGTCTTGCATGAGTTCAGAGCTTCAAAAACGTTTTGAATTCCATAACTCCTTTGATATGATCAAGGATCTGGATGCTCTTTACAAGTTCAATGCAAGGTCTGAACGTTTTGACATCATGAAAATGATGGCGGAGACCAAGATGGCTGAGGACAGTTCAGTTGGTGAGCACGTAGTCAATATGATTGGCCACGCTGAAAGGCTTAAAACCCTGGAATTCCCACTTCCAGGAGAGCATGTTATGGACTTGCTGCTAGGTTCACTCCCCACGTCTTATGGCGGTTTTATCATGAACTACAACATGAATGGGTTGGACAAAACAGCAAATGAGGTGCTTGCCATGCTGAAAACTGCTGAAGGAGGACTGCAGAAAAATCACAAGCAAGTGTTGCTTGTGAATAAAACTGCCAGTTTCAAAAAGAAAGGCAAGCCAAAGAAAGGCAAGGGCGCCGGTAAGACCGGCTTCCAACGCAAATCTAAGGGCGGAGCCAAGAATGAAACTGAGTGCTTCTATTGCAAGGGCACAGGACACTGGAAGAGAAACTGCAAGAAATATCTGGAAGATAAGAAGTCCGGGAAAACTGGAAAAGGTATAATTGTTATACAAGTTAATGTCATTGACGTTTTGCTTGCTAGCGAAAATTCTAAGTCTTGGGTATTTGATACCGGATCGGTTGCTCACATTTGCAACTCGATACAGGGACTTCAAAAGGTGCGCAAGCTGGCAAACAATGAAGTCGTGATGCGTGTCGGGAACGGCGCTGGGATCGCCGCTCAAGCCGTCGGCATTATGCCTCTACGTCTCCCTTCAGGATTTATTTTGGAACTTAGTAACTGTTATTTTGTTCCGTTGTTGTGTAGAAACATTATCTCTGGATCATGTTTAGTACACGATGGGTACTCCTACAAGTCTGAGAACAATGGTTGTTCACTTTATTGTAAGGATATGTTTTATGGATTTGCACCCATTGTTGGGGGCCTTTTCATACTAAATCTTGAATGTGGAAATGATGTCTTTAACGTGAATGCTAAACGCCTTAAGAAGGCTGATACCACCACCACTTATTTGTGGCACTGTCGGCTTGGCCACATCGGAAAGAAACGCATGCAAAGACTCCATAAAGATGAAGTTTTACCGTCCCTTGATTTTGAATCATTTGACACATGTGAAGCTTGCTTGATGGGAAAAATGACCAAGACGCCGTTCACGGGTCATCCTGAACGGGCGGGTGAATTATTGGAAATAATACATAGTGATGTATGTGGTCCAATGAACACGGCCGCACGGGGTGGGTATTTTTACTTCGTGACTTTTACTGATGATTTAAGTCGGTATGGATATATCTACTTGATGAAGCATAAGTCGGAAACCTTTGAAAAGTTCAAAGAATTTCAGAATGAGGTAGAAAATCATCGTGACAAAAAGATTAAGTTTCTGCGGTCTGATCGCGGAGGCGAATATCTTAGTCACGAGTTTGGCCAACATCTGAGTGACCGTGGAATCGTTTCACGACTTACGCCTCCCGGAACTCCAAAAAGAAACGGAGTGTCGGAACGACGTAACCGAACCCTGTTAGACATGGTAAGGTCGATGATGTCTCTTACAGATCTACCGATATCTTTTTGGGGTCACGCACTACTCACTGCCGCTCACACATTAAACAGAGCACCGTCTAAGTCTATTGAGACGACACCATATGAGTTATGGCTTGGGAAGAAACCCAATTTTTCGCATCTCAAAGTTTGGGGTTGTGAAGCTTATGTAAAACGTTTACAACCGAGCAAACTCGATCCCAGATCAGACAAATGTAACTTTGTAGGTTATCCCAAGGAAACCTTTGGGTATTCCTTCTACCACCCATCCGAGGGCAAAGTGTTTGTCGCAAAAACCGGAATCTTTCTTGAAAAGGAGTTTCTCGCTAAAGAAGTGAGTGGAAGGACAGTACAACTTAATGAGATTAGTGAATCTTCGGCAACTGTTGATATGGCTAAGGAACCGGAACTAATTCCGCAAATTATCCCTACAACCGAGCCGGAAGTTGTCGCATGTGATGCGGAAACTTCAAACAATGTTGTTACTGAACCGCGCAGATCAGGTAGGGCTATCCAGCCACCTGAATGGTTTCATAACGAAATCTTCATTCTTGAAAACGATGAACCTGCGCACTACAAGGAAGCGATGGCGGGGCCTAGCTCAAAGGAATGGCACAAAGCCATGAGATCCGAAATGGAATCCATGTACGAAAACCAAGTTTGGAACTTGGAAGAACTTCCAGATGGCGTAAAACCCATTGGTTGTAAATGGATTTTCAAAAAGAAAGATGGACGCGGATGGTAACATTACTATCCACAAAGCTAGACTTGTCGCGAAAGGGTTCACGCAAGTTCTAGGGGTAGACTACGACGAGACTTTCTCGCCCGTAGCTATGCTAAGGTCTGTTCGGATATTAATAGCAATTGCTGCTTATTTCGATTATGAAATATGGCAGATGGATGTCAAAACGGCTTTCCTAAATGGAAACCTTGAACTGGATGTATACATGATACAGCCAGAAGGTTTTGTCGATCCTAAGAATGCTGGAAAGGTATGTAAGCTTCAGAAAGCCATTTATGGTCTGAAGCAAGCATCAAGGAGCTGGAACATTCGTTTTGATGAAGTGGTCAAAGAGTTTGGCTTCATCAGGAACGATGAAGAATCTTGTGTGTACAAGAAGTTTAGTGGGAGCGCAAAAGCATTTCTAATCTTGTATGTAGATGACATATTGTTGATTGGAAATGATGTGAAATTTCTTAGCGAAATAAAAGACTCATTGAAGAAGAGTTTTTCAATGAAAGACTTAGGCGAAGCGGCATATGTATTGGGCATCAGAATCTATAGAGATAGATCAAGACGCCTGATAGCGCTTAGCCAAAGCACGTACATTGACAAGGTGTTGAAAAGGTTCAACATGGAGAACTCAAAGAAAGGCCTACTCCCCATGTCACCTGGCACAGTGCTTTGCAAGAATCAGTGTCCTCGGACCCTCGATGAGCGAGTACAAATGAATGATATTCCATATGCTTCGGCAGTTGGTTCTATTCTGTATGCCATGCTATGTACAAGACCGGATGTTTCCTATGCGCTAAGTGTTAGCAGCCGGTACCAAGGTGATCCAGGATTGGAACACTGGGCCGCAGTTAAGGGAATTCTTAAGTACCTCAGAAGGACCAAGGATTTACTCCTTGTGTACGGAGGTGATGAAGAGCTCATTGTAAGTTGTTACACTGATGCAGGCTTCATGACTAACCCAGATGACTTCAAATCTCAATCAGGCTATGTTTTCATATTGAACGGCGGCGCAGTTGATTGGAAAAGTTCCAAACAAAAGACTGTGGCGGATTCTACGACGGAGGCGGAATATGTTGCTGCTTCAGAAGCCTCCAAGCAAGCTGTTGGTATCAAGCAATTCCTTGAAGACTTTGGTGTGGTTCCAAGTGCTCTGGACCCGGTGGAGATCTATTGTGATAATAGTGGCGCCGTGGCTCAGGCAAGGGAGCCATGTTCGCACCATAAGACAATGCATATTCAACGCAAATTTAAACTCATTCGACATCATGTCGAAGAAGGTTTAGTGAAAGTAAGCAAAGTTCACACGGATCTGAATGTGTCAGACCCGATGACGAAGCCTCTACCACGAGCAAAGCATGAGCAACACCGGATAGCCATTGGTGTTAGGGAAGCCATGTAACTGGATTATGACTCTAGTGCAAGTGGGAGACTGTAGGAGATATGCCCTAGAGGCAGTAATATAAGTTACTTTTGTATCTCGGAGTTTGTAATGAATGTTTATGTTCCATGCTATAACTGCAATGATTCTCGAGTCTACAAATTAAACGAGGCTTGGAGGGAAACTCATGTGCACGTGTGGTATAATAAACGGTAAATTGTATTCCTAGTCTTGCCTCTAAGACTGGCTCAAGTATTGCATGATGATCCTGTTTTCCTGATCATGGGCATGGCTATGCCGGCAATTTTGAGGGCACGATGTTGGTAGAACACTTGTGTTGAATCGATCCGTATTGATGTTATGCTATGAGATACATTCGTCATAAGTTAATGGTTAATAACACAGAGAAGTTAATGTTTGCATAATTCCTTAGACCATGAGAGTATCGAGTTTCTTCATGCTTGCTTCATGAACTTTGGGGTTTGTTAAACGTCATCCGTAAATGGGTGGCTATTACGGCGGCTTACGGGTTCATGGAAAAGCATGTCAAGTAACTTAATAGCTCAAGATTGGGATTTGCTCCTCCGACGATGGAGAGATATCTCTGGGCCCTCTCGGTGTTACGGTATCCATCATCGTCTGGCCAGACACTTTGTGATTTGATCACGGGGATGCCGGAACACGGGAACGAGAAAAGAGAACAATACCGGCAACGAGGTAACTGGCATAGTGGACAAGTTGTTGATCCACGGTGATGCCAACATGTCTCACCTCGGATAATTGTAACATATCGTGAAGCAACAGGAATAGCACACGACAACTGGAGGTTCACTCGAATATTCATTCGTGTGGGTATAGGGGTCAATATGGGTGTCCACGGCTCCGATGTTGATCATTGATCGGAAGGGGTTCCGGGTCATGTCTATACTTCACTGAACCTATAGGGTCACACGCTTAAGGGTCATCTATCTGCTGAATTCTAGACGGGAAGTTTGAGAGAAAGTCACCAGAAAAGTTTCGGTGACGACGGAAGAGTTCCGGAGAGAGAACACCGAAAGAGTTTCGGTAAAACCGAAAAGTTGTTTCGGAATATATGATTAGGCCAAAATGGTTCCGGCACTCACCTGGAAATTCTTAGAGGGTCTCAGAATTGGTGTGGGAACTTCTGGGATTTTTTCGGAGAAAAAACCCGGAAATGTTCCGGAGCCGCCGGGACTGCTGTTGTTGCTTTTCGCTGATGAAAACCACCATACCGGAAATGTTTTGGCATGAGCCCAGAATTATTTTGGAGGGTACCAGAAATGTTCTGGGACCGTCCGGGATTTTTTCAGAAGAAACGATCGCGGAAAAACATCATGTCTCATTACGAGGGGACAAGATCCCACGAATCGGGGGTTGCATGTTTGGTGGCTTTTTGTCTAGTGAACACCCATGTTTCTAGGAGACATGTTGGTGGCTTGTTGGGGGGTCCCCCCCATGGGGGGGGACAAGGTTGTGGCCGGCCAAGGGGTGCCCCCTTTGGTGTCCCCTTGGTGGCCCACTTGCCTTGCCTTTTTGCCTTACATGTGGGACATGTTGCTAGGGCATTTTTGGTATTTCCTCCTCCACCCCACCCCTTGCCTTGGCCTATAAAAGGAGGAGAGTTGGCTGCCATTTCTCCTCATCCCTTGTGCTCTCATACACATGCTTTGCTTTGCAAGCTCTCTCTCTCCCTCCCACGAAAAGAGTCTTTCGTAGAGCCGAAAGGCTGTCTGGGTTCCGGCAGGAACTAGTTCTGGACGGCGAAGCCCCGCCGGATAGATGACACCGTATGTGTGCAACCCCGTAGAGAGGTCGTAGTTTCGATCTTTTGCCCGAGGGGCTGTTCGTGTTTCCTCCCGAAGGGCTGTCCGAGTCTCCGTTCGAGTTTCGAGGGTCCTCCCGAAGGGCTGTCCGCGACATCGTCCGGGGGACTGTCCGACCGCCTCCCGAAGGGCTGTCCGACGAGGGAGTACATCCTCGCGGTTGGGAGGTTGTAAAATCCTAGCTGTAGGGATCTGCACCAACGATCTCCACCGACTCTTCTTCCGCTGCGCTTCGAGTCGGTACGGATCAGATCAAACCTTGTATGCAATCTCCATAGTGGTCCTGGGCGTGCTCGCTATACCGGAAATTTTTGTTTTCTGTCGCGTTACCCAACAATGCATGTCCACATGTTGAGGACTAGAACCTATGGGTGCTTGATCCCATATAGATCCAGCCCCCACCAAGGTCGAGAATAGGTATCGTCGGGTCTAGACAGCATCACGCGGCAGGATGACCGCCGACCTACTCATCATCGGGGCCGGCTTGCTGACATCCAAACTCTAGATCCCACCCTGCATTGGTATCCGGAGCCAAGTGCCACACCACCTCACACTGGCAGCCACCTAGGCAGCATTGAAGCTGCACTTGTCTCGTGCCCACGCGGAGGTCACCACACCCACACTTAAATAAGTTATTTCATCATATATTTAAGAAGATAACTGCGGTTTGTTAATTCCAGATATCTTTTTTATGATTTGAAGATTATGTTTTAGAATGATTACAAGATTGATATCCATGCCTGCAACGTGATTCCAGTTATCTCCTCTAGGGGGTTGCTACAGACTGCTTGAGGTGTGCATAGCGCCCAGATCATCCACTTGGGTGGGCCCACTAACCATTGGTAGGTATGGCACCAGCACCTATCTGATAGGCGAGCACATGTCTTAGTGAGTTGGTAAAAATATATTTCATTTCTCTTAATTTTATTTCAGTTTATTTTTAATAAATATTGATCTAATTCTAAGATGTATTCATATATTTTCATAAAATTTACAAAATTACAAATATTTTAGAAAAATTATCATGCATTTTGAAAAGCACTCGCGAAAATAAAAAAATTGTTCAAGTATGTGTTTCATAAATATCACATGTTTAAAATTAATGTATTGTCTTAAAGTGTTCATGCACTTTTTAAATGCATATAAAATTAAAAAATGTTCAGATATTTAAAAAAATGTTTATATAAGTTCAAACCATGTTCACATATTTTTAAGTGGTTCACAATGTTAAAAATGTGTTTACGAATTTGAAAAATATTCAAGTAATTGAGGAAAGGAATGTACCTCTTTTAAGAAATATTCTAGTTTATTTGTAAGAATTTTCTTTCGAAATGTGCATCTTGGTCCATCGGTGCTCGCATGGATGACCCGTTTATATAAACTACGTATTGGCACAATTTTTGGGGAGCAACTATCCAAGGGTTATCCGTTGGAGGGCGCCTGCAAGGTCCTTGGAATGCAAGCAAGCCAAGTATTGTGCTCAACCATCTGTCGTGTGCTAGGCGCTCCCCCGGGATTTCATTTTTTTTCTGTACATGTATTTGGTTTTTAGAAGTTTTTTTTTCCACTATTCGTTTTCTGCATGGTTTTGTTTTGGAGCAAAATTGCACTTCTCAAAAACAAAAAATATGTGCTTTCACGGGAAGCACAACTTACCTTCTCCGGAAAAAAAAATGTGCTTCCACGAGAAGCAAAATTTTACTTCTCGTGAAAGCATAGATTTGCTTCCGCGAGAAGCATTGTGCTCCTCGAAAAAGGAAAAAATATGTGCTTCCACGAAAAGCATAGTTTTCATTCTCGTGAAAACACAAATTTACTTCCGGGAGAAGCATTGTGGTTCTTGAAAAGGGAAAAAACATGTGCTTCCATGAAAAGCATTTTCCTTCTCGTGGAAGCATATATTTTCTTTCTCGAGAAGCACAGTTATGTGTGCTTCTTGAGAAAAGAAATATGTGCTTCTCGGAAAGAAAAAAAATTAACAACAACCAAGCTTCTCGGCATGGTTTTTTCTTCCTTTTTTTTTGTTTCCCTCCTTTTTTGTTTTTTTACCGGATTTTTTTTTTTTTTGCTTTTCGGTATCCGGTTTATTTCATGAAAAATGTTTCTTCGAAACATATTTACGTGGGTCTAGTTTTGAATATGTCGACGTAAGAAATCTAATGATGAAAATAATTTAGGATTTAGACGCACTGTTCAAGAGATAAAATGTTTTGAATAAAAGAATCTATGAAAAGGAGGAAAAGAATTAGGTTGCGACAAGTAAAACACATGCAGTGCAACACTTGTCGGGACCGAAGAAAGTTGGGGTGAACTTTGCAAATGTTACCCCTTAATTAGTGATTTCGCATTTTTCTGCGATTCTTCATATATGCTAAAATACCCAAACCTTATTTGACGGCACCTGTTACTTTGTTATTACTAACTGGAAATACCCTCGATCCTTTCTGTTGGCGAACTAGGGTGGACCATATAAGAGTTATTCACGCTTGGTTTTTTAGAAGCCCCTCTGGTTTTGGGCATATTCGAGAAGGTTTCCCGGACGTTTTTTTTATGGGGTTTTGGTTTTCAAATTTCACTCATTTTGATCGGTTCTCATTTTTTTTTCCTAAACTTTTTTCAAATGCATGAACTTTTATAAAATTCAAAAACTTCTATTTGCAAAATTTGGAACAACGTCCAATTTTGGTCACTATTTTTTTGGAAAGAAAAACAAATCTCTTGCTAGGTCTCGTGTGGATTCCTACATCTCAGCAGCATGTCCATGGTTCAAGTAACAATTAAACTGCGCTAATTTTCTTGCTGGCTACTAATACGCCTAAGAATATGGAAAATATGGAATACTTTTTCTCAAATGCATGAACCTTTTTAAAAATTAAAAACCTCTTTTCGTAAATTTTTGAACCTCGTCCAATTTTGGTGAACTATTTTCCGAATTACGATTTTATTTTAAATTTTTGTCAAGTTTTTACATTTTTTAGATTTTTTTTAAGTCTAAAATTATTTTGAAAATCATGAACTTTTTTCTTGAATTCATAAATGTTTTCAAAAAAAATTGAACTTTTTCGAAATATTTCATCTTTTTTTTTAAAACAAGCTTTTTGATGATTTTTTTGCTATTATGATTTTTCAATTTCGATAACTTTTTACGAACGACCAACGGTGGAGTTAACGGTCATTCGGTCAAGCCTACGGTCAATGGACATCACTGGGTTAAGTCAAACCGTGTCCCTACGAAAAAAATAGATCGAACCGAAGGCTTGACCCGAGTGAACGACCTGCTAGCGTTTGTTGGCTGGCCAACCAGGACTGCAAAGAGTTCCCATTGCTTTTTCGGTGCAAAATGTGCCGAGGAGGACGGACGCGACTATGGGCCAGTTCTTTTGGGCGGCTTATAAAATAAGCTGCCTCTCCCCAGCTTAAAAAATATGCCGCTCCCTAAAATCTATTGAGGCTTCTAAATTAGTTATCCCATAACTATTTCAGAAGCCCCACTCAAGCAGCGAGGCGACTTATGAAGAATGTTGGGGAGGCGGCTTATTTTTAGCCGCCAAAAGAACTGGCCCTATGTGTTGTGTCACACAACACAAAACCACGTCTCGCTAAAGGACCACACGAATGGGTGGGCCTAGTGCACAGGAGGCTACTGGCTCTTTTTTTTCTTTGTTTTTCACAATTTTTTATTTGCTTTTTGATTTCATTTTTTACTTTTGTATACACTTCTAAATTTTCAACATATTGTGGTTATTAAACACTGATGACCAAGCATTTGGAAAATGTTAAATGTCTAAATAAAAATTGTTGAGCATGTATTCCAAAAATGTTCATCTTGTATTTAAAAAATATTAATCAAGCATTTGAAAATTGTTAAATGTCTAAATAAACAATGTTCATCTTGTATTTTTCAAAGATGTTAATCAAGCATTTGAAAAATGTTAAATGTCTAAATAAACAATGTTTACCATATATTCACAAATATAAATATTGTATTTTGAAAATTTAAATCAAGCATTTTAAAAAACTAACAAAGCATTTTAAAAATGTTAAATGTACAAACAATATTCACCATGTATTCAAAAAAATATTGATCTTGTATTTAAAAAATGCTAATCAAGCAATTAAAAAAACTTAAATGTATAGAAAAACAGCGAAAACCAAGAGAAAATAAAAAATGTTGAAAAACAAGAAAGAAACAAAAAAAAACCAAACAAAAATGAAGGAAAAAGAAAGAACATACAAAAGCCAATGAAAACTGTGATAGTAACAAAGTAAAACGAGGAAAAATGAAAAAAAAAATGGTGAAAACAGGGAAAGAAACGTAAAAAGTCGGTGTAAAACCAGAAACAAAAAACCAGTGAAAGCCCGAATAGAATGAAAGAAAAATAGAAGAAATAGAATTAAAATAAATTAAAAACAAAAAAATGCTGAAAAGAAATTAAAAAACATATAACAGAACAAACCCAATAAAGAAATAGAGACAAGCAACGAAGGAACTACAAACCTGAAAGAAAAAGGAAACGAAAAAATAAAGAAAAATGAATTGAACACAGAACTGCGAATGAACGAAAAGACAACCGGCGAACGAACACGCGCTAAACAAATTGGTCGGCCTAGTACTGTATGCACGCAGCGAAGTCCTTAGCGAGACGCAACGTAGCCTCGGTGCTAGGAACCTTCGCTGAAGGAGAGAGCGAGATGTGCTGACCCAGGCTCGCGGGACGCGACGGCCTCCTTTTTTTCACGTTTTGTTTTTTTATCTTTTCTTGTATTTTATTTTTGATTTATACTTATAAATATTATAAATAAATATATTATAAAAATATTTTGCATAAAACATTGAAAAAAATGTTCTCCCAGCATTTGAAAATGTTTAAAATGTACAGAGAAAATGTTTCTCATGTATATGAAAAAAATATACAATGTGTTTCAAAACCGTTGATCATGTACTTAAAATATGTTAATCTAAATGTTTGAATTCTTTTTGTTAAATAAATATTTGAAAAATGTTAATCAAGCATTTCAAAAAGGTTAAATATTTATAGATAACAATGTTTACCAAGTATTCAAAAATGTTAAATTTGTATTTGAAAGTTGTAAGTCTGTATAGAAAAAAGTTGACTATGTACTCAAACCTCGATAAATCCTGAACATTCACATTTTAAGCATGTTATGCCGAACTTTTTTTTCATGGCAACTTTACTTGATGCGAGGTGACAACTTTATTTCTTAAAACATGGCAACTTTGTCTCAGTTTGTTTTTTCTCAGAAAATTGCCATGTTTGTCGACCTCTCTTGAACTAAACTTGCCATGAAAATTGTTTGGGTTACCATGCTTAAATTCAAACGTTCGGGATTTATCATTTCCGCTCAAACATAATTAAACTTGTATTCTAAAAATGTTAAATGTATATAGAAACAAATGTTAACCATGTATTCAAATGATTGTTAAAATTTTATTTAAAAAATGTTAAATGTGCATTGAAAAAGTTCATGATATATTTATTAATGTTAAACTTGTGTTTGAAAAATGTTAAATGTTTACACAAAAATACTTAACATGTATTCAAGAAATGATAAATGAGTATAGAAATTTTTATGACCATGTATTCAAAATGTTAAACTAGTATTTGAATAATAAACATTTCAAAAGCATGTGCATACAAAAAATATTGACCATATGTTAAAACATGTTAATCTAGTATTTGAAAAATGTTAATCAAGAATTTGAAAAAAAAAGTTATACAAGTATTATAAAGGTGCATTCTATATATATAGAAAAAATGTGTATAGAAAATCATTAAAACCTGATAGAAATCAAGAAAATTCAATGAAAAACGAGAAAAAAGACAAACATAACCGAAGTAAAACGACGAAGAAAGAAAGAAAAGAAAAAAGACCAACGAGGGCCGTGAAAAACATAAAGAAAATCTAACAAAAAGAAAGGAAAGAAAAAAAACGAGAAAAATAAAGAAAACCCCATGAAAAAACAAAAAGAAGAAAGAGAAGACAAAAGCCAGAAAACAATGAAAAAACAGACTCAATTCGCCTCAAGTAGCACGCCCACTACTTATCCCGTGAAAGCTGTGGGCGTGGCGTAGCCTCGCTTTAAGTGAGATATAGATCTCACGGAGGAGGAGCAGTTCGTCAAATAGTGGAACCCGGGCGTGATGCAAGCCACAAATGGCCTGCCCGATTGAGTGTTTTCCTTTCTATGTGGTTTTTAAGTTGGTGTTTTCAATAACCATCTGTTTGATTTTTAAAATTTAATTTTATAATTTAACAATATTCACCGTGTGTTTACAAAAAAAAAATCGATTTGTACACGAGCAATTATTTTGTACATTGAAAAGAATTCAACATAGAATGAAAACAAGTTCATTGTATACTAAAAAATGTTGCATGTTTGTTTGAAAAGAAATCACTGTTATTCGAAAAAAGTTTATAACACAAAAATCTATCAAACGGAAAACTTGCAAAATGAAACACACCGAAAGAAACACCAAGAGAAAAATAAACTCTGAAAAAACCTAAATTATGAAAAAAATTGAACACACAGAAAAACATGAAAGAATAACCCAATAAAAATAAAAAATAAAAACCAGAGAAGACAAAAAGAACCTCAGAAATGCAGCATCGAAAGAACAGCGGCCGCGCGCAAAGTCGGGAACCGAGTCACCCAACTTGCCCCACTTTTGGGTGTGGCCATGACTATTTGAAGCTTGTGTTACCCATGTTTCTAGTGGCAGATCCTATTGGACGCCCGCATGCATCAAATGGACGCGGTGAAACCCATGTGCAACGTGATATGGACCAGCCTAGTTCGGATCTCTGTCCTTCGCAACGCTTTTTCCGTTTTCTGTTGTGTTTTTTTGTGTCAATATTTATTCTATTTTTTGTTTTCTATTTTAATTTCATTCTTAGTTTCCTTTTTTATTACTTTTCCTTCTTTTCTTTTTCATTTTTTTTCTAAATATATGGCAAACAAATTTTCAAACATGGTGAACATGTTTTAAGTACACGTTGAACATTTTTATTGAACATTATGACATATTTTTAATAAATAGGGAATATTTTTAATATGAGTGATCATTTCTTAAGTACATTATGATCATTTTTTTAATACGTAAGGGCATCTCCAATGCCGACCCTCAAGCCGTCCACATACATGTGCACCATGCAGCCGGATCCCGGAAGCCATCCAACGCGGGTGTGTATCAGTCCGCCAAGCGGTTCTGACCATGTTTTCCCCGTATAACGGAACCAAATGTGTGTGTGTGGGGGGGGGGGGGTGCTTTGCGAGAGTCCGGACACGAGACACGTCAGACTCTTACACCCATGGCCCACCCAAAAAGAAGGTGGAACCCTCGCTATTGTAGCATCCCGCACTGTTTCCACGCCAAAATCCTCTACTCTCTTCTTCCATCCCGCCGCTCTCCACCCAATTCTCGTCTTTTTCTCCCACTATGTTCTTCGCTCTTGTCGCCGACGCATGGATCCAAACAATGCAAGGACCTGCCGGAGATGGAGGTGGTGGAGGTGTAGGAGAATCCGAGCATCACCCTCGCCCGGAAGATCAACTCAGCAACGCGACAAAATCGCCACGTCAAAGCGAAGGTTGCAAAGGAGGAAAACTTAGGAAGCTGAAGTCTGGCGGAGGGCGCGCTGATGGCGTTTGTGGCGGTGGGCGTGCTGGTCGCAGATGTGGTGGAAGTCGCGACCAGGGGCGCGGAGCCCTCATGGTGACGCCACTGTCCTGACGCCGCAATGGCCGGAGCATTGTAAGGCCTCTTACTACTACTCCGCCAAGCATCTCGGTAAGCAGTCCATGACAACCGTCGTCGGGCAAGTGTGCAACATCGTCGACGTAAACGCGGCACCGCAACGGATGCAAGCGGGGGGCGGGGAGCACGCTCGCACACTGTTCGCTGCTATCCCTAAATCAGGGGAGAAGGCGTACAACGACGGGGAGAGGGAGATGTTCGACATCATCCACGATGGAGGCGGAGGAGGAGATGGTTATGAGGACGGGCGGGTGGAAGAATCGGATCCCAGCCGGTCCGGCAACTACACCCACACGTAGTCAGGCTACACCCAGATCGGCACACAGTCCTACACACAAACCGGCATTGAGGACACAACAATAGGATTGGGCCGCCGGACAGACAGAGGAGGAGGAGATGGAGGAGAAGGAGGACGATGATTCGAATGATTTTCCTGGCGATCCGAAGAAGAAAGCTAGTGGAGAAAGTTTCAACATCCAGGAGGGTGATCTATTGTGTGATGCATGGTTGACCACTATTCTCGATCTGATCCACGGCACGAAGCAAAAAGGCTCAACTTTTTGGGCCAACATCCACACATGGTTCCATGAACACAAGCATTCCGCGCCCTACAACAACGTGGTCATCCGCAACCATGAACCAAAGTCCCTCAACCATCAATGGTGCACCATCCAAGGGACCATCTCGAAGTATTGCGGCCGCTTTGTGCATCTCCTTGCATTGTGGCCTAGTGGTGCGCAAATCACCGAGCAAGTAAGCTCATTGGCCGAATATGCATAGTTTTGTTGATCATTGGACGGATATGCATAGTTTTGTTGATCATTGACCGAATATGCGTAGGTTTCATGATCACTAGCCAGATATGCATAGTTTTGTTGACAATATTTTATTTTGTAGCCTTCTCGTGTGTGTCGGGTGTTCAAGAAGTTGGAGAAGAAAAACACGACTGCCATGCAGTGTTAGTTGAAGTTGAATGGGAAACGGAAGTGGAACATATACATAGCCAAGACCGCCGCCAAGACACCGAGGAAGAACCGGTGACCCAACCGATCCAACAAAAGAACCACCCAAGAAGGTTAGAAGAAGGTTTCGCGAAAGAAGTGGGAGAAGGAGAGCGAAGCGATAAATTGCGGAGGTGAAGATGACAGAGAGGTTCAAGGACATCTAGTCCAAGAAGGAGGAGGCATACGTCAAATGCTTGGATATCAAGGAGGAAAAAAGGCGAAAAGGTTCAAACTGTTGATGGAGGCGACCGAGAAAAGGCTAGTGCACGAAGAGAAGAGAGCCGCACTTGAAGAGAAGAAGGCCATGCTCAAGGAGAAGAAGGCTCTTCTCGAAGAAAAGAAGGTGAAGATCGCAGCTGATAGGGAGGACACCAAGATGTTGCATTTGAATTTGGAGTCTTTGGATGCCGACGCAAGAATGATCATGCAATTCGTTCGCTACAAGCAGGGGTGAAGCCATAATAAAAGGTCGCCGGAGTCAACACAAACAAGCAGCACTAATGTATCCCCTTAAAAACAAAGTGAGAATAATATATGGCTAAAAATATGTAGCTCGTATAAAGTAACATGTCTATGATATTTTATTAGTAACCTCCCATAAATAAGAAATAATATTTGCCAATGTATCATAACAAAATAAGCTCCTTAAAAGAGTAGTTATCTCTCAGTTTTTCTTGACATCTATGATCTTTCATCCTCAAAAGGTTAATTTATCACATCCCAACATGGAGTTGAATATAGAAGTTTTTGCTCCAAAAAGAAAATGATGCAGTAGTTCATGAAATGAACACGTCAAAAAAGTACTAAAATAATAAGAGAATAGGAATTTTATACAATAGAAGAAATAGGAATTAGATGAAGAAATCGGTTTTAGTTCTACTTACGGATCGAATCTGCGAAACAGATCTTCAATTTTTATGAAGGAGAGGCTTGGAGACCAGGAGCGGCCGGACGAGCACACAACACCTGAAGAAAGAAAATTGGGGCAACATGAGTGTGTTCGAGATGAGGGCAGGCGTGAACCAGAACGAGCGACCCTGACCCAGTTTTTCTTGGTTTTTGAGACAAGATTGATCCTGACTTCTGATCGATCTATTGTTTTGAGATGGATCGGGAGTGCGACTGAGTGCCCTGGAGATCGATCCAAGTGGAAACGGGCCTACGTGCGCGCTGATTTGGTTGCTATCTTTTGGGAATTTCTGCACTGGGGTCAGTTTTTTCTTCACTGCATCATTTCCTTCATAGGCTGTCCGTATGTAACAGTGTGTGGGCCAAAGTCATTGGGGTCACTTGATCCCGGTTCAACACTATAGCTCCGCCCCTGGTTACGAAATGTTTTCCTTGAATTTAAAGTCTTTGTCCGCTATAAGATGTTTTTTGTGATCGGGCATATGATCCGGTGCGGACCACATGCCCGATCATTACCAAAAAGAGGTCACTATAATATGCTGGAGAATATGAACTCACCATGCGTTCTCACTGTGGCCGGTTAGCTTCTGAGGCTCTGCGCGGCCTTACGAGGGAAATTGGGAAAGCAGAGGATCCGATTCCCTTGTTGCCCGACAAAAAATGTTCGGCGGCAAAATGTAGTGGCAAGCCCAAGAATGCTTCATCCGTGATATAGATTCAGACCATCCCATTCCCTCCAAAAAAAATCAATCCAAGAGGGGGATCCTCTTCTTCTTTCCCCTGCTACAGTGCCTAGAGGCGAGCGGAAGGCGATTTCGAGAGAGTTCCCTCTCACCGGCGGGCCCGGCGGTTTCCCTCGGCTCTGGGAGTCTCCATGGCTCCTCGAGGTGGTGCGGACCACAGCTCCTCGCCGGTGGGTGGGGGTAGTTTCTATTTTCTGTAGTTTAAGGTCTCTAGGCAAGGGCGGCGAGGCGGCGGCGACGCCCTTGCATAGGAATAAGTTCTCCCTGCTCCAGCCCCGTCGCGGAGGTGCTCGTGTAGGCACCAATGAGGAGCACGTGGAGCTTTTGGCGTGGTGGTCGTCCGACACTTCGGCCGTGTGCGGTGGTGGCGGCGAGCTGCGTGGCGAGGACGGCGGTTGCAACTGGCAAGGTATGTGGCCAGAGGGAGAGGGATCTGGCCGCCTCCTGCGAGGTGGTGCGCCGATAAGCCCAGATCCGGGGCGGAAGGAGCTCGGGGAGCAAATCCACAAGGGATTTTGCCTCCGGCCGATGGAAGATTCAGATTTAGATCCAGCTTCATGGAGCTGTGGATGTTGCGGCTCATCAACGCCTTATGGCTAGGGGCTCTTCTAGCTCCACGGTTTGACCTGGCCAGCGTTGTTTTTCTTCTATGGAGTTGGCTTCAACGAAGGATTTGGACGCTGGGAGGTCGTGAGGAAGATGATGGATTCCTAGGACTGTTCTGTAATTTTCATTTAATGGGAATCCTTCGTGTAACTAGGTGGCAACAGTGGCACCGGCTGTATCCTTTGCGTTCGTTCGTACTTGTATGCATGTATGTACTGTTTTCCTACTCAGATGAATGCAAGTAATCGTATGCCTTCGGGTGTACGCTTCAAAAAAAAAAAAAATCAATCCAAGATGGCGGACACCACAGATACCCCGAGCGCCGCGCCGATCACCATGAGGCTCCTGGTGGACACCAGGCCGCCGCGGCCGCGCGTGGTCTTCGCGGAGGCCGGCAAGGACGCCGTCGACTTCCTCTTCTCCCTGCTTACCATGCCGGCCGGCACGGCCGTGAGGCTGCTGGGGAAGGAGTCCATGGCTGGCAGCGTCGGCAACCTCTACGCCAGCGTCGAGCGGCTCGAGGGCAGCTACCTGCGTCCCGGCTTCGCCAAGGACGCCCTCCTCTGCCCCGCCGTGCAGGCGAGCCCCCTCCTCCGCCTGCCGGCGCCGCCGGCAATGGCCCCGAGGACCTTCTTCACGTGCGGCGGCGGCAACCACTTCAACTACCAAGGCTGCCGCGGGTACGTGTCGGACGCGAGGGGCGCCCGGTGCCCGGCCTGCGGGAACGAGATGGCGACCGAGTCCCAGTACGTGGCGGAGCAGAGCGCCGGAACGGCGACGACGGGGTACGTGCAGGGGGCCGTGAAAATATTTTAAAATTTTAGAAGCATCGACCTAGGTTGTGTACCGCTCTCTGCAACAGAAGGCCACGCGAGATCCCCCTCCCTCCCATACTAAGCTCTGCTCATCCCTACAGCATCCCAAGTTCCAGATCCACAGATTTGCTCATTCCTACAACATACCATGAACCAAAGCCAGCAAGGGGGCGCAGAAGCACCAGAGCTTCAAGGACCAGACGACACAGATCCAAAAGGAAATCCAGAGCATCTAGCTAGCCACAGTTAGCCAGGGTGAAGCCACATCGGAAGCGGTGGATCGCGAGCCAGTTGTTCCAGTTTTCTCACCAGATCCACTAGCAAATACTCTCTACGTCCCAGAGTGCAAGCACATATTTTGGAACGGAGGGAGTACTTGGCAAGCACAGAGCATATAACCTCCCACAGCTAAAGAATGGACGTTGTTTTTCGCCAGATAGCCTGCATACCAGATCAGACACCATGGTTGAAATAAACCAAAGTTCTACCGAAACAACACAACCAAAAAATAGATGCTTGCAAGATTCAGCTGAAGCACAAAATAGATAGGTTGGATCAGGAACACTTTGCCACTTGTTCAGGCTATCTCTAGTGAGCAGTTTTGTTGTTTGCAAGCAACCAGAGAAAAATACGAGTTCTGGGGGGATCTTCAAACACCAAACTTCAGGAGTTGACAGGAAGAACCCCTCTAAAATTAATAACTTTATACAAGTATTTAACAGTATATATCCCTTTGGAATTAAGGTTCCAAATCAGGGCAGTTAGAAAGCTCAAGCCATTCATTAAACAAATCTTGAATAAAACACCTTCAAAAGGTGATCTTGAGATGGACACCATCCCACACTTTGTCAACAGTAATATTATGCTCATTAGCTAGAGAATAGAGATTCCAAAATTGAGTAGCTAGAGAAGCAGAGCCAGACCACTACGGTTGTTACCATTTGGCCCACATCAAGGTATTGATCCTCCCGTCTTTGTCAGCCTGAACACGAGATGTGAAGTGTGGATCTTTCATCCCAAGTTTTGCAAAACCTTCCATTGTCTTCCTAACATCATCTTCTGCTTGCTCACCGCTGATTTTACCACACAAATTCCTCAAAGCTCACTTCGTCAAAGGGATATTATCCATTGATTAAAAAAACTACCTATGATGCCGTAGACTTTCGACAGACTCACATTGTTCTGGCGCAGCTCTTTATCGATCAGGTCCCAGATGTACACATCCATGTGCTTGTATGATGACCAGTGTATTGTCTCCCTGCAGTTTGGTGATAATGAGTGGTTGTGTTGTCTCCCAGCAGCCTGATAAGAGCAGGGCACTCACACTGGCACGATCTATTGTTCTCAACTCCTGCCTTACCCTACAACACAAATCACACACTAGAAAATAAGTGCGCTTACAACTGAATTGAACAAAATGAAAATCCGAGGAACTGACCGCACATCCACATCTGATTCCCTGCATGCATTTTGTCCTCCACATTTGATCTTCTTTTCTCATCTAATTCTGAATCCTTTCTCCCACGAGTAGAGGTTGTAAAAATCATATGCCTCCCCTAAAGCATTGAAGCTTGTCCCTAATGTTGGCACAATTACAATATCTCCTGGATTCTCTGCAAATTCACGAATTGCCTTCTCAAGGGCAGAAGTACGACCAGGACACGAGGTACTGCAAGGCGCCGCCGCAACAATCCTGACTCCAAAACAAGTTTCATGTTTTAATTCAAATTTGAACTAAAACCATGACCCTTATTTTTTTTTAATGTTCTAAATATTTTTTTGAATGTTCACGACCCTTATTTTGGAACGGAGTGAGTAGTCTTTATGCTATGGTAGCATCAGTTTTTCATGTGTTTTCTAATCACCCAGAATATCACCAACGCATACCAAGCATCATTTAAAAAAAAAGGATTACTCCATTTTTTGCAACCTTTGACACAATCCTGCAGCTCATATCTACTGTAATTACTCACTGTCCATGTTCAGCGAGACATTAATTCATATCTTTTAACGCTATCACCTTTTATGTCGCACACAATTAGTTAGTAATGGTGTTGTACAAATTCTGTCATTTAACGACACTACACGTGCACACTGCAAATTATCCACCAAATTAGCCATTTTTTCATTGTCACACATCCTACAACTTTGTTGTTTTATTCTCTATGATTCTCACACTTACAGAACATCTGACCCGAAATCACCCTATGGACTAGCAACCATTCTGACCTCAAAATGCAGTGCACTGCTAAAGACAGTATATTTATATGATGTTGGCTCTATCCAGGAGAACAGCTTTCATACGATGCTCTCATCGCATCAGTACTGACCCCCTTCCAAATGCAGTTCTCCTCCAGATAGGAAGCACTCACTCCATAATTCAAAGTTTGCTGATTTTATTACATTCATTTAAATCATAGATTAAAATCGCGGGAGAAACGATTTCGCGGCACCCTCTCCCAGCAGCTATAGCGGCTGCCATAGAGGGCAATCGCGGCAAATAGCGGAATTTTTTCTGGTGGGAGAGGTTATTTCTGAAGGGTTTTACTGATTTTTGAGCCATTTAGAAGGATATGTGAAGGATTTCGCGGCAGCAGCCATAGCGTAGCGGCGAGGCTCCCGGGCAGCTATAGCGCAGCTATCGCGGCTATTTCGCGGGCTATTTAATTCTATGATTTAAATTCAGAACCACCTACTCCACAATCTGTTCCACACAACACCGTTGCCAACTAGGTTTGTGGGCAACTAACCTCCGATTCACATATTGAATTCATTAACTCTGTTGCTAACTAATTCAGAGCTAAATTTTCCTACCATTCATTTCAATTCGCACCGTATGCACATCACTAGGGCCATGGATTCCAATACACAAAACTGTCGTACCTTCGTGTCCATTCGGGTGTTTTAGGGTCGATCTGCTCAATCAATTGCTACAATGCCTGCGACGACTCTTCCAATCCTGCATCCGCAGCCCCCTCTGGCGCACAGATTTGGGCGTCCACGCTCAGTCCCTTCATAGGCGCCAGCTGCTGCTCCATCACCGGTGTTCATACTGATCATAATTCATCAGTTATTTTAGATAACTTCAGACAAAGAGGGAGAAAAAAAAACTTAGAAGCCCTTACGGATTCGGGTATCTGAATTCTGGTGGAAAGTGTATTAGTACATACTTTATGCTTCATATTCATAATGAGACCTGAAGATGAAACGTTACTAAATTGCAAAGAATCATTATAGTTAAGTTTGGCTACGAAGCTTCAGTATACTAGAGCTTCAAATCATCTCATTATCATCCAATTGCACTGTTTCATCCCCAAATATAGCCCTCGTCTATATTTTGCTGGCATGGCTCTTCAGTATACTAGGGCACGGTGCTCTCCTTGGTGCAGCAGCACCAATCCTCAACTTGCAAACACCAAACACACTTGCAACATGATTTATCTGAATGTGTTTTACTAACTGCTCTGAACTCAGATTGATGCAGTCCCCTGATTCCTGTAGTGCTGTCAATTTTTATAACTATACCAAATCTTCTGCATCTCTGAAGACGCAAGGAAGATTTTCCACTGATCATTTTTTTCATTACTAAATAGTTTGAATCTCTGAACACAACATAATGAACATTTTGCACTCCTCAATTTTTCAGTACTAATGTAGTTCCCTGATTCCTATAGCGGCTGTCAATTTTTTATTACTAAATCTTTAGCATCTCTAAAGACCTAAGATAGATTTTCCACTGATCATTTTTTCACTACTTAATAGTTTGAATCTCTGAACACATAAGGAACATTTTGCACTCTAATTTTTTTTCATTACTCAATCTTTTGCATCTCTGAAGATGTAACGGAGATTTTTCACTAACCTCTTATTTCATCCGGGAGCCTGGGGATTCATCTTCCCCGTCGACAGCTCAGACATTGTAGGAGAGCTCTCCCTTGTGGCCGCTGCGTCCTCCTTGGCCGACCAGATCTGTGCTTCTCCGCTCGCCGCCGCCCCATGCTGCTGTGCTGCGGCACGGCCGGCTCCGGCAGCATGCAACCATTCCCAACTAGAGGCGTAGGCACAAAACTCTCTCCCACCTTCTCAAGCAGAGCAGATCTAAAACATGGGGGAAAACAAACGTACTCAATCAGCTAATCAAAACGCCCAAAAAAAATGCAGACAGCATCGCCGGCGAAGTAAAGACCCACGAACCTGCCGATAGGTTGCATCAAAAACTCCATGGTGGATCGCCGCCGCCTCGCAGTCTTCACCTTCAAGACGCCACTCGCTTTTGCAAGAGAAAACGCTGGACCCTGCATTCAATTCGAGTCTGCAGCGGGCAGACGGTGAAGCAAAATACTTTCGGATCCACGGATCAGACGGCAGCCCGGATTGTGATCCTCGGCGTTACTTCTGGTCACTGTGCCTTGTCTCGTTGTTTTTTTTTTTAACACAGTACAGTACAGACGCAAGCGCTCGTATACACGCGCATACGCTCACTTGCCTCGTCTCGTTGGCCCACCACGACGCGCTGCCGCATACTTATTTTGGCACAGTGCCCGATTTCTGGACGACCTCCAACTCTCGTATAAAACAACGGTTTTGCTAGAACTCATCTAACTGAGTTTTAGTTATGTCTCATTCATCTTTATAGCCATTGGATGTGATACTTTAAGATGTGTGTATCTGACGTGGGTTGTAGCGCTACTTTATATGTTTTGTTTTCCAGATGAATGAGACCAAATTATATCTCATCTAAATGAGTTATAGGCACTCCCATAAAACAAGGGCACGGATCAAGAGACGCTAATCGATGCTGTGGATAACAGGAGCATTTGTGGTCGTGACCAGTTACTCCGCGTCCGAATATGAATTTACGGGATTAGCGTGTGTTCTGAATGCGACCGGTAAGCCTCTGAGGCTCGGGAAAGCAGAGGATACGATTCCATCAAGTGCCCGACACACAATGTTGGGCTGCAAAATGCCATTCCATTCCATTCCCTTCCCTTCAAAGAAATCAATGTTGGTCTGGCGATATAGGTTCAGAAGACCATTCCATTCCCTTGAAAGAAATCTATCTCGCCAGAGAAAGTTGTTGTGCTGTGGTCGTCCAAGATGGCAGACAACAGCGTAGCCCCGAGCGCCGCGCCGATCACCATGAAGCTCCTGGTGGACACCAGGCCGCCGCAGCCGCGCGTGGTGTTCGCGGAGGCCGGCAAGGACGCTGTCGACTTCCTCTTCTCCCTGCTCACCATGCCGGCCGGCACGGCCGTGAGGCTGCTGGGGAAGGAGTCGATGGCGGGCAGCGTCGGCAACCTCTACGCCAGCGTCGAGCGGCTCGAGGGCAGCTACCTGCGTGCCGGCTTCGCCAAGGACGCCCTCCTCTGCCCCGCCGTGCAGGCGAGCCCCCTCCTGCGCCTGCCGGCGCCGCCGGCCCCGGCCCCGAGGACCTTCTTCACCTGCGGCCCCACCAGCAGCAGCGGTTTCGGCTACCGGCAAGGCTGCCCCGGGTACGTGTCGGACGCGAGGGGCACCCGGTGCCCGTCCTGCGGGAACGTGATGGCGACCGAGTCCCAGTACGTGGCGCCGCCGCCGCTGGCCCAGCCGGAGCAGAGCGCCGCCACGGCGACGACGGGGTACGTGCAGGGGGCCGTGACGTACACGGTGACGGACGACCTGGCCGTCACGCCCATGTCGGCCATCTCCAGCATCGCGCGGCTCGGCGCGGTCGCCGCCGTTGGGAGCCTCGCCGCGCTCCAGGAGAAGACCGTGCAGCTCGGGTACATGGAGGGTCTGGAGATCCTCAAGGCGTCGCTGCGGTCCAAGACTGTGCTCACGGACGTCTTCCTCGGCACCGGCGGCAAGAAGCCTCCGTCGTCCAAGAACAACGGCAACGGCGGCAAGAACAACGGCAACGGCGGCACAAGATACGAGTGTCTCACCTGGCGTGTCTGAGCGTGAAGCCCTCCCTGTTTGACGTGCGTGCAGCTTCATCTATGGTACAATCTTGCAGCGAATGGACGGAGGACAACAACAAAAGGGAACAAAGTTATTAGAGGCATAAGTTCCCACTTATAAGCAGGCGGTTTATTTTCTTAAATATATAGTATATGCCCCCACCATGTGTGGTGGTTTAGCAATAATGCATCCTACAAATATATCCAGCTTCAAATTTCTAAAATGTTTTAAATAGTTTTTGAAAGGTATGTAATGAAATTCGTGACATGATGTGAAATAGTTTAAAAATGGATGATTGATTGAACAATTGAATGTTTCCAAATGGTATGGAATAATTAAAGTTGTTGAGAAATGTGTGTGGATTTGTTTATTAAACCTCACCTAAATGTGTTTCAAACTATTGAAATATTTGATTCTAGAATGTCATTAGAACCATTTCAAATTTTATTTTTTTGAAATATGTACGTAATTTTGAAATTGGTAATTGTGAAATTTCATAAAATGGTTTCAAAACGTTTTTATGTATATCAAATTCATTTGAAATTTGAGTTTTTAAAATGACACTGAAATTATTGTTTTCATTTTTCTAAATCACTGTTTTTTTTAATTGAACAAGAGTTTGGTTGATTATAGAGTTAAAAATACTTGAAACTATCAGCTTCATTTTGTGAAATGAAATTGCGAGCTTTACACCTCAATTCGAAAAAAGCAGCTTGTACAGAGGGAGTATTATCTTTGGTATCTTTGGTATTTATATGTACCATGTATTTTTATTTGAAATAACGCCAAAAATACGAAAGATAATACTCCCTCTGTAAGGAAATATCGGATCTTTTAGATCACTATATTACTGATCTAAAAGATCTTATATTTCTTTACAGAGAGAGTACATTTTACCAATGGGTGTCAAAATAATTATTTTTACAAAAAATGTTTTCCAAAACAATTTCAAAATACTTGAAACTGAGAAAAGTGAAATAATTAAATTTTCCAAAAGGTTTGAAATAGTTTCCGAATGGTATGTATTAAAACCTCTAATATAGTGCGAAATAGTTTTAAAATAGATGATTAATTGAAGATTTGAATATTTCCGAATGGTATGGAATAATTGAAGGTGTTGTGAAATGTGTGTGGAATATTATTGAAATTGACAGAAAATAATATCAAGCTATTTTTGAAACCTTGAGCTATTTATAATGACCTTTTAAAATATTCAGATCATTTTGTATTTTGTTAAAAATACATAAAATTATTAATAGCACAAATGCCCGTGCGTTGCAACAGGGCATATATATTCTTTTGCACAATACCAATTTTGTGCGGCATGTATCTTTAGGATACATATTCCATGGTTCAATATCAATGGTGTGTACTATCATGTACATCAGGCGGCAATGTCCACCTTTTTTACCGTCGAATTAGTCGTTCCTCCACCCTACAGTCATTTTAATCGGATATTTTACAACAATGGGATCAATATTCGCTGCAGACCAGGCCCAACATCGGGCCATATGCGGGATAGAATGTCCATAAGTTTGTTTGTATATATATTAAGCAGCTACCTCTATTTTGTAGCACAATTCAGAGCTAGCTTAACTGGCAATGGTCATAGTAATAGGACGGGAGCTCTGGAGTTGGACTCCCATCGCGGGAACTATATATTGCTTAGTGCGAGGGTTCCTTCAGTCTCGTTGAAGGGATTCCGTCACTCACCTATAGTTACTGGACCCACCCATATTTATTGTTTTTCTCCATTCATTGGATTTCAATTGCGTTCGCCGTGTTCGTTAGCCAGGTTGGTGTTTTTTCTTTTTCTCTTTCAGTTTTTTGTTCCTTCTCCAATTTTCCCCTTTTTCACCGTTTTTTCTTACCTATTTTCTTTGCTTTTTCATTGGTTTTCTTCATTTCTTTATTAGTTGTCATCGGATTCTCATTTTCTTTTATTTTTATTTCTTTCTTTCTTATTTTTATTGGTTTTTTGCTTCTCCTTTTTTGGTTTCCATTGGTTTCTTTAATTCCTACACGGTTTTCTTGGGTTTATTCTTTTGCATTGCTTTCTTCGGCATTTCATTGTTTTCTTTATTTTTCTTTTTGGTTTCCATTATATTTCTTTATTTTTTATTATTGATTTTTTTCATTTTTGTTCAACACGTGTTAATTTTTTTTAATACAGATTCAACATTTTTCTTCTACATTAGAAACATGTTCTATTGTACATGATTAACATTTATGAAAACTTATTTTTGGGGTGTCTTTTTTTCATACACATTCCACATTTTTTATATATATCTAGTACATTTTTCTAATACATGTTTAACTTCTTTCAAATACAAGCTTAATATTTTATGAATATATGGTCAACATTTTTCTATATACCTTTAATATTATTTTTCAAATGCTCTATTAATATTTCAGGTAAAATGTTACCATTTTTCATACATGGTCAATACTTTTTATACACATTTTACATTTTTAAAATGCTTGATTACCAGTTTTCAAATACATGATTAAGTTTTGTGAATACATGGTCAACATTTTTATACACCTTTAGCATTTTAAATTCTTGATTAACATTTTTCAAGTACAAAATTAACATTTTTCTAAATATGTATTTTTCAAATACTGGCTTAAACTTTTTTTTTCAAATGCTTGATTAATATTTTTCAACAGATGATCAACTTTTTTCACACATACTGTATAATTTTTGTATACATATTTAGTTTAAATGAGAAATATTTTCTCTATACACACTTAACATTTTTCAAACGCTTGGTTAATATATTGTTTCCAGATGTTTTATATAATGTTTTGTTTGTAGTATATTTATTTAGAATATTTTAAAGTAAAAAACAAAAGTAAAAAACCGAAGCAAAAACGAAAACAAAAGCATGCAAAGAAAAACAAAAACAAAAAGATGTTGTGTCTCCCGGGCGCATTGGCCGACCCAACTCGCGCCTCCCGTTAGGAGAGGGTTCCCTCTGTCTCGCATGAAGCGAGACATAGGGGCGCCCGACCGCCACCTCCTCATTTTCTTTTATCTGTTTCTAGCATTTGATTGTCTACACTCTGGGACGGATGTGCCGAGCGAGGTCGCGGTCTAGCCCAGCCTGGTATCTACGCTCTACCAGCCCAACCTGTTGTTCATAGGCTTTTCTCAAAAAAATAAATGATGTGCATACCCTCTACGCCCGAACAACGGACGAAAATCCGATGGAGATAACGGGCGAAAAAATAGCCAACTACAAAAGGACCCAAGGACAAAAAAAGTGGATAAACAATCCTCCCCTTAATATTAATTAGGTATAGATAGATATAGATATAGATTTTCTATTTTTTGTATATGAATAGATTTCTTTACAATAGAGACAATGTTTTCTAGTATACTTTAAAGGCTTGTTTCAATGCATGTACCATGTATTTTAGCAATGGATTTAAATATATTGTAGCAATGGATTATATATATATATATATATATATATATATATATATATATATATATATATATATATATATATATATATATATATATTATTACAGAAAAGATGTTTTCCAAAACATGTCCAAAATACTTGAAACTGTGAAAAGCGAAATAATTCAATTTTCGAAAAGGTTTCAAATAGTTTTGAATGATATGTATTAAAGTTTCTTATACAATGTGAAATATTTTAAAAATATATGATTAATTGAAAAAATGAATATTCTGAATGGTATGGAATAATTGAAGTTGATGTGAAATGTGTGTTGAATACTATTGAAATTGAGTAAAATGTGTATGAAACAGTTGAAATCTGTGCGTCTGGAATGCCATCGAAATTATTTCAAAATATTGATTTTTTGAATATGAATGGAATTATTGAAAGCGATGTTTCCTGAAATGTCATAAAATTAAGCCAAATTTTAAATATCTATGGAATAATTTGAAATGTTTGTTGAATAGGATGAAACTGTTTGTCGTATCTTGAATTAATTTGAAATATGTACAAAAGAAATTGAAACATTTGTTTCTAAAATGACATTGAATTTATTTATGTCAACTTTTAAGAAAATATCATTGGTTTTAAAAGGAAATTCAACCAACGAAACCCGGAAAAACCATGAAGCTGTTTTTGAAACCTGCTAAATCATATTGACTTTTAAAATCTTCACATTATTTTTCATTTTGGTAAAAATACCTAAAAAAATATTATTACGGAATAGAGAATAGATTTTTGTATATGAATAGATTTTTTATAATAGAGACAGTGCTGTCCAGTATACTTTAAAGACCATACACATGGCAGCTAGTGATTGGCCGGAGTTATTCAAATTTTGATATTTGCACCCCAGAGAAAAGAATTTAGTTATCCGAATGAAGTCACTTTGAACACTATCATAGGACGCGGGCGGCTTTTCCCTCCAATCGGGCGCTCGGTCACCACCACTTGCTTCTCACCTCGTCTCCCTTCCACTCACTCCGTCGCCTCCTCTCATCCCAAATACCACCACCCAATCCACTCACGCACCGCACGTCCACACTCCACCCACACAATGGCCTCCCTGACAGCCGCTCTGCCATCCTACTCCCCGGCCGCAACCAAGGCCGCCGGCGGCTCGTCGGCGTCCTGCACCGCCAGCCACTTCCTGTCCTACTCGACCCGCCGGTTCCGCAATGGCGTGCGCGCGCAGGTGTCGACGACGGAGACCGCGGAGCCGGCCCCCGCGGCGCCGGCCAAGCCGGTGAAGATCTCCAAGAAGCAGGACCAGGGGGTGGTGACCAACAAGTACCGCCCCAAGGAGCCGTACGTGGGGCGGTGCCTGCTCAACACCCGGCTCACCGGCGACAACGCGCCCGGGGAGACCTGGCACATGGTGTTCAGCACCGAGGGGGAGGTGCCGTACCGGGAGGGGCAGTCCATCGGGGTGATCGCCGACGGCGAGGACAAGAACGGGAAGCCGCACAAGCTCCGGCTCTACTCCATCGCCAGCAGCGCGCTGGGGGACTTCGGCGACTCCAAGACCGTGTCGCTCTGCGTCAAGCGCCTCGTCTACACCAACGACGCCGGGGAGGTCGTCAAGGGCGTCTGCTCAAACTTCCTCTGTCAGTATATTTCTTCCTCTTTTTATTTCCATAGCTTTTCGTCGTTCATCAATTGATTGCTGAAGATTGATCCGAGATTAAGAGGGGGATTGAAAATTTGAGATCCATTGAACTGATTTCTTTATGATACCGAGATGCATGTTTGCTGCTAATCTCTGTCATCATCATTCTTGTCTGCTCAACTGCTAATTTGGTGTGCAGGTGACCTGAAGCCGGGTTCAGAAGTGAAGATCACCGGACCGGTGGGCAAGGAGATGCTGATGCCCAAGGACCCCAACGCAACCATCATCATGGTACTGCACAATCACTAATTCTTGCTTAAAATTAATGGGATGGATAACCACCACTTGCATCCATCCATCCATCCATCCATGATCTATCCATAGCCATAGGCTCATGAACACCTTGCTGACATATGGATGAATAATCACAGCTCGCGACGGGCACGGGTATCGCGCCGTTCCGCTCCTTCCTCTGGAAGATGTTCTTCGAGGAGCACGAAGACTACAAGGTCAGTAATTTTACATGGATCAACCACCACACAAGTTCAGAACAGTAACCCTGCTTGAACAAAATCTATGGCACTGAAATTAATCAGCCAGTGTTTAATTACCAACGAGACACAACATAATATCAGAGTTAACTGTTGATCTATAAACATATTAAACATTGCTGCAGTTCAATGGCTTGGCATGGCTCTTCCTGGGAGTCCCCACAAGTGACACTCTGCTCTACAAGGAGGTACGAAATTAAATGTGGCCAGCTAGTACTGTTGGTAAGTTCAGACAGTCAACCATCTGCCTCACATGGAAACTGTGCATCTTTCAGGAGTTTGAGAAGATGGTGGAGATCGGCGGAGACAACTTCCGGCTGGACTTCGCGGTGAGCCGGGAGCAGACGAACGGGGCAGGGGAGAAGATGTACATCCAGACGCGGATGGCGGAGTACAAGGTGGAGCTCTGGGAGATGCTCAAGAAGGACAACACCTACGTCTACATGTGCGGGCTCAAGGGCATGGAGAAGGGAATCGACGACATCATGGTCGACCTCGCCGCCAAGGACGGTATGTACCAACAGTTCATTCATCTTGCTCTGTGAAGTTGGAAAAATAGTGGATCGACTGGATTTGTTGTTAAGAAATGTACGATGAGGTTATGAAATTTTATGTTGTTGTTGGTAGGGATCAATTGGCTTGACTACAAGAAGCAGCTCAAGAAGTCCGAGCAGTGGAACGTCGAAGTCTACTGATCATCATCGTCGTCATCATCATCGTGCCATTGCAACGGAAGGATTTGCATGCATATGTTGCAGATGTTTTTCCCACACCTAGTTTTCATTTTCACTCCGCAGTTGAATTGTGCAAAGCTCACGCTTCGGCCATATTCGCCTTGTATCTAGCGATGAGTGTGTAGCACCGCGAGCATCAAATGTTAAACCAATTGCTAGCTCCTCTGATCGATCGATCGATCAATGTAGATATTGACACACATTTGTCCCGAGCTCACTTGATCGCCGTCTCATCTTATACACCATTTGCAGCTATACGTCTTTTTAGTAGAATATTAGAAGAGCGTTCGTTAGACTTAAATGGACGGTTAATATATCTTAGATGTACCGTAAAAGGTTTCTATTTGGAAAGAATCATTTTTTCTGCAAAATAATGTTTTAGGGCTTGAGAAATATTTGTATGCCAAGTAATTTGCAAAAAAAAAATGTTAATCATATCATAGAGTGGTAGATTGATTTGTGGGCCCTGAATCAGGCTCACAGTGCAATTGGGCCTAGTCAGGCCCACTACACGCCCAGAGCCACCCTTTACTCTCGCCGACAAATAAAACTGCTGTAACATCTCTCCTTTGAACAACATGTCTAGGAGTGGTGCAGTGTTAAATACGTTGCTCCACCGTCAGCAGTTCATGGGTCCAAGTATTGTTTCTTTTTTGAACGACAGGAGCTTGGGATAGAGAATTCGCTTCTCGAACTTGCGATCTAAACAACTAGGACAACTGTAGAGAACCTTCCACTAAGCCAGTAGTTGGTTTGTGATCGATATGATGTCAGTACTTGCCTGTATTTAGGTAAAGGAATTGGCACATTTTTATTTGAAATTTCATCACATGACCGTTCAGTCTGCCGTTGCCGCCCGTGCGCACACATAGCCGCCCTGTCCCTACCCGCACCGTTGTCGCTGTCGAAGAGCGTGAAGAGTTGAAGCCCGTGGTCGAAGATAATATAAAGATGATCCTGGCATCGAAGATAATATAAAGATGATCCTGGCATCGAAGAAATTCTTTTGCGAGAAGAAGGTAACTTTGCTTTACCAAACCAACGATAGGTGTATCTCATAGATATAGGCTTGAATCCCGGTTACAGTCTTATTTATCATTGTAGTTTGTGATTTTTTTTATATGACATGCGTTGTTGCTCTGAGTAGACTCCTTTCTTCTAGTTTTTTCATCACTATTGGAAGTTAAACACAAATATTCATATTCCGTAATTAAGTTGATAGTTTACCATTCCCTTTATGTGATGTGATGTGTGGCTTTACTAGCAGTGGCATCCCATGTGTTAGTTTGCTTAGAAATGTAAATATATATATATTAATGATTCTTTCGAGAGATTAGAATATCAAGTGTTGTTTCAGTGAAATTAGTTTGTTCATCTTAGGCTACCATTACGATAGTGGTGGGATATGAACTATAGAAGCACTAGCATTTTTGTTTTTGTGATGGTTTATATGGCTTCAATTCTTCGACATTGCTATATGTGATTCTTCCTTTTCTTGGATATAGTGGCAGAGCCATGATCGAGGAAGAACCGGGCCAAGAAAATTAAGCATGAGGGAAAAAACTTTAGCACCTTTCTAAATAACCTCAAAATACATTATAACTACCTTAAAGAACCCCATGCAAAAACATATAAAGTATGGCTCAGTTGCACAATAAATCTGAAATTCAAATATAATGCTTGGTGATCCAAATATATAAAACATGGCAAAAACAAAAATAAGAATAGCGAGATACAAAAAAGGACCTAAATGGGGAAAACATCTCTTCATCTTCTATTGGACAATTTCCACAATGATTGAAAACAAAATGTCAAACTAGTCATACACATTAACACATGCAACCGATGACACCAGAGTCTAACACATTGCACATACTCATACTAGACACATACACATGATACTGTCAAGAATACAAAATAATTCACCGGCTGCCATGCTCACAATTCTGACAAAAAATCATATTTTTTTCCAAACAGATAAGAACATACAAGAAAATAACATATTCAGGTCCTTCTTCTGTCAAATATTGACCAAAAATGAAATTGTCTAGAAAAAATTGAAATAATTTTATAAAATGAAAACTACCTTGCTGATCATGTTGAAAAGGTTTCCAACTTCTTTGCCAAACTGATAGAAAAAATACAAGGACAATAAATATTTGGTATACCGTTTTTGGTCAAATTTGGACCAAAAAAATCAAAGTATCCTTAAATAAATTGCGAAAATTCTCTAAAACGAAAACTAGCATGCTGATAAATTTAGTAAGGTTTCATATATTTTTCAGAACATATTAAAAATACAAGGCAAATACATATTCACGACCTTTTTTGGTCATAGGTTTTAAAGATGTGTTATCCTGCAAGAATTCGACATGTACTGGAGCCGAACTGGTTTCCACCCTTACGGCCCCAACACAGCCTGGGCCGACCGAGTGTGGGGTTCCCTCCCTTTATGTCCTCTTATGTTTTCTATTGATTTCTATTAGTATTTTCTTAATTTTAAAATAAATCATGAACATTTTTAGAAATTATGCATATATTTTGGAATTACATATATATATTTGTATGTGTGTGTGTGTGTGTGTATTTGTATTTTCCCACCTTTTTACCCGCGCCTACCGCGCGGGATATGACCTCTCGTAGGAGGTCTTGTATTCTACCTGTATGGCGGCGGGGGGGGGGGGGGGGGGGGATACATGCAATCTACGATATTAATTCGGGCTGGTCAATTCTTGGGGAAGGTGCAAGACGAACTAAGTTTATGATGGCTTCTAGTTGGTGTTGGGCCTGTTTTTTATTTGGGGAAATTGTTATATATAATATGAAAAATACTTTGGTAAAGTAATAGAGAAATATACTACGGAAGCAAAGGTTCAATATAGTCTTGAATTTTGAAAAATATTGAATAATAAAAAAACTTAAATGTCTCCTATATCAAATATTTGCAAAAATAAAAATATATTCTCGAAATTACTATTGTTGTAAACGTTACACAAATGCTCGTGAATCTTTACTTAAAAAATATTGATGAAATTTAAAAAAGTGTCCTTGAATTATTTATTAATTGAAAACATTGTTTGAAAATATTAAACATTTAAAAAAATACATTCATAAAATTTGATAGTGACAGTGAGTTTTTTAAAATGTTCACCATTTTTAATATAATGTTTTGACACTATTATATAACATTGTTAGACTTTGGATAATTTAGTTGTTGTGCAAGGTGAAAAATATAAACATCTAAAAATTCGCTGCACACCTATCCGTGAATGGGCACATCTTCAGTGCGTAAGACTTTGCTGGCGCATCATTGGTGGAAAGAGACCCATTAGTCGCTTTTAAGGAAATCTCGCTACCACAGCTCGGTCGCTCGTTTGATCGCATAGTTTGCTCTCTCAAGTGCCGATAGGTACTGGTTCAGACATAATAACCATATCTGGTTTTTATAGGTTAAAAAATTCATTCATTAAAAATGAATTCACAAAAATGTTCTAAGTTTTTTAATAGGTCAAGGATTTGAATATGTTTCAGGAATCTTAAAGAATCACAAATTTAAAAATGATCACGAATAAAAAATAAAAAATAAATTTAATAAATTTTTGCAAATTTTAAATAATTTTAACAGACTACAAATTTTTTTCGAATTCATGACATGTTTTGAAATTTTAATTGTATTTGCCCAACTGAAAAATATGTATGAATTAAAATAAATGTTTATTCATCTACCAAAATCTTGGCAAATTCACATAAACAAATTTGTAAAAACGTTCGTCAATTTCAAAATAAGCTCACCAATTGGAAATATGTATTTAAAAAAATCATGAATTGGGACAAATTATGCATGGATATTTTAAAATGTTGATGGTTTAACAAATAGGATATGGAAAATAGATACACAAAATAAGAAAAAAACGAATACAAAAGTTTGAAAATATATAAAAAAGCAATATAATAGGGAAACAGGTCCAAAAACACCGTCAAGCATCTACAGTAATGGTTTGGGCCATTAGTGCATTTAAAAGAAGTATATTACACAAATATAAATAATTAGAATGAATGTTCAATGATTTGTTAGAAAATGTTCAAAAAGTGTTCTCAAATTTTAAATAAGTCACTAATTTGAATAGTTTTCACGAAGGTTTAAGAATCACAAAATTTTAAAAAATCATCATGAATTTAGAACATTTAAATAATTTACTACAATGTTTGCAAATATCAAATAATGTGAGAAGAATAGAAATTTTCACGGATTCATAGCATGTTCACAAAATTTGAAATATATTGGGAAAACTTAAAAATATATATGAATTAACTTAAATGATCACGCATCTAACAAAATTAATTCACACAAACGAATTTATAAAATTATTCAACAATTTCCAAAATAAGGTCATCTATTGAAAATATCATCTATTTTAGAAACAGAGACAAGTCATGCCACTAAAAAATAGTGTGCATGGATATTTTAAAATGTTGATTATTTTACAAATAGGATACAGAAAGTATGTACGGAAAAGAAGAAAAACACAAATAGAAAATATTTGAAAATATAACAGAACCAGAAATATATGGAAAATCGGGCCAAAAACAACATCCAGAGTCTACAGTAATGGGTTGGCCGTGTAGGAGATATGCCCTAGAGGCAATAATAAATGTTATTGATTATCTCCCTGTTCATAATTATGTTTATGTTCCATGCTATAACTGCTATGGTTCTCGAGTCTACAATAACCACGAGGCTCGAAGGAAGACTCATATGCACGTGTGGAATAATAAACGGTAAAATGTATTCCTAGTCTGGCCTCTAAGACTGGCTCAAGTATTGCATGATGATCCTGTTTTCCTGATCATGGGCATGACTATGCCGGCAATTTTGAGGGCACAATTGTTGGTAGAACACTTGTGTTGAATCGACCCGAATTGATGTTATGCTATGAGATTCATTCCTCATAAGTTAATGGTTAATAACACAGAGATGGTTAACGTTTGCATGATTCCTTAGACCATGAGAGTATCGAGTTTCTTCATGCTTGCTTCATGAACTTTGGGGTTTGTTAAACGTCATCCGTAAATGGGTGGCTATTACGGCGGCTTACGGGTTCATGGAAAAGTATGTCAAGTAACTTGATAGCTCAAGATTGGGATTTGCTCCTCCGACGATGGAGAGATATCTCTGGGCCCTCTCGGTGTTACGGTATCCATCATCATCTGGCCAGACACTTTGTGATTTGATCACGGGGATGCCGGAACACGGAACGAGAAAAGAGAACAATGCCGGTAACGAGGTAACTGGCATAGTGGACAAGTTGTTGATCCACGGGGATGCCAACGTGTCTCACCTCGGGTATTTGTAACATATCGCGAAGCAACAGGAATAGCACACGGCAACTGGAGGTTCACTCGAATATTCATTCGTGTGGGTATAGGGGTCAATATGGGTGTCCACGGCTCTAATGTTGATCATTGATCGGAAGGGGTTCCGGGTCATGTCTATACGTCACCGAACCTATAGGGTCACACGCTTAAGGGTCATCTATCTGCTGAATACTAGACAGGGAGTCTGAGAGAAATTCACCGAAAAAGTTTCGGAGACAACGGAAGAGTTCCGGAGAGAGAGCACCGGAAGAGTTTCGGTAAAACCGAAAAGTTGTTTCGGAGTGTACCATAAAGTCAAATTGGTTTCGGCACATGCCTGATAATTCTTGGAGGGTGCCAGAATCGTTCTGGAAACTTTCTGGAATTTTCCGGGATGAAAACCGGAAATGTTCCGGAGCTGCCGGAACCGCTTCAGATGCTTTTCGCATATGAAAATTACTAATCTAAAAATGTTTCAAACCGTGTCAAGAATTGTTTTGGTGGGTACTGGAATTATTCTAGGACCCATAGAAATATTTTCGGATTTATCGGTCACGAAAAATTGGTTTCGTGAATAGTGAAAATGCATTTATGGTTATGGTTGGAAGTTGGCCTTTCACAAATATCTTCCCAAGATCTTTTGGGATGACATGGAAGGATAAGGGCTGCCTACTTGCTTTTACCTTTGTGCCCTTGTGAAGGGCATTTTGGGTATTTCAAGTGCCACCCTACCCCTTGGGTTTTCCTATAAATAGAGGTGGAGATGCACTCTCCACTCTCACTCTTTCTCACATACAAATGCCATCTGATGTTATCTGGCTTCTCTCTCCCTCCCAGCGAAATAGTTTCGTAGAGCCGAAAGGCTGTCTGGGTTCCGGTGGGAACTAGTTCTGGACGGCGAAGCCCTGCCGGATAGATGACACCGTATGTGTGCAACTCTATAGAGAGATCGTAGTTTCGGTCTTAGTTCGAGAGTGCCTCCCGAAGGGCTATCCGTGTGACCGTCCGAGTTTTGGAGGTCCTCCCGAAGGGCTGTCCGAGTGACAGTCCGAGTTTCGGAGGTCCTCCCGAATGGCTGTCCGCGACACCGTCCGGGGGACTGTCCGACCGCCTCCCGGAGGGCTGTCCGCGGGGCAGATGAGGGTATACATCCTCGCGGTTGGGAGGTTGTAAAATCCTAGCTGCGGGGATCTGCACCGCCGATCGTCATCGACTCTACTTCCGCTGCGCTACGAGTCGGTAACGAAAGAGATCAAACCTTGTATGCAGTCTCCATAGTGGTCCTGGGCTGGTGCGTAGGTCGGAATTTTTTTGTTTTCTGCTGCGTCACCCTACAGTGGCATCAAGAGCCGTGCTATGCGTAGATGTAGGTTGCGATCTAGAATACATAGAGATGTATGGGTGTTGCACAATATAATTAGGTAGTAGATGAGATCTATTGCTGAAAATTATTTGTGCGGGTAGCAGATGGAATCTGTTACCCGATGTTCCTGTTGCTTCCCCTGAATTTGCGTAGTCCTGATCTTGACGGCATGGTGGAATCTCACAAAGTTCTGGCAATCCGCGATCCTTTCATGCTGCTCCTGAGTATGCTGATTGACAGATCAACGAAGTGCTAACAGTTCTTTGGGTTCCACCTGTAGGAGATATGCCCTAGAGGCAATAATAAATGTTATTGATTATCTCCCAGTTCATAATTATGTTTATGTTCCATGCTATAACTGCAATGATTCTCGAGTCTACAAATAAAACGAGGCTTGGAGGGAAACTCATGTGCACGTGTGGCATAATAAACGGTAAAATGTATTCCTAGTCAAGCCTCTATGAATGGCTCAAGTATTGCATGATGATCCTGTTTTCCTGATCATGGGCATGACTATGCCGGCAATTTTGAGGGCACAATTGTTGGTAGAACACTTGTGTTGAATCGACCCAAATTGATGTTATGCTATGAGATACATTCGTCATAAGTTAATGGTTTATAACACAGAGATGGTTAACGTTTGCATGATTCCTTAGACCATGAGAGTATCGAGTTTCTTCATGCTTGCTTCATGAACTTTGGGGTTTGTTAAACGTCATCCGTAAATGGGTGGCTATTACGGCGGCTTACGGGTTCATGGAAAAGTGTGTCTAGTAACTTGATAGCTCAAGATTGGGATTTGCTCCTCCGACGGTGGAGAGATATTCTCGGGCCCTCTCGGTGTTACGGTATCCATCATCGTCTGGCCAGACACTTTGTGATTTGATCACAGGGATGCCGGAACACGGAAACGAGAAAAGAGAACAATACCGGTAACGAGGTAACTGGCATAGTGGACAAGGTTGTTGGTCCACAGGGATGCCGATAAATCTCACCTCGGGTATTGTAACATATCGCGAAGCAACAGGAATAGCACACGGCAACTGGAGGTTCACTCGAATATTTATTCGTGTGGGTATAGGGGTCAATATGGGTGTCCACGGCTCCGATGCTGATCATTGATCGAAAAGTGTTCCGGTCATGTCTATACTTCACCGAACCTATAGGGTCACACGCTTAAGGGTCATCTATCTGCTGAATACTAGACAAGGAGTCCGAGAGAAAGTCACTGGAATAGTTTCGGAGACAACGGAAAAGTTCCGGAGAGAACACCGAAAAAGTTTCGGTAAAACCGAAAAGTTGTTTCGGATAGAACCATTGATCCAAAAAGGTTTCGGCAAGCACCGGGAATGTTTTGGAGGTTGCCAGATTGGTCTGGTAATTTCTAGAATTTTTCTGGAGAAAAAACCGAAAAAAGTTTTCGGAGCTGCCGGAATTGTTTAGCGGGTAAACGAAGATGGTTTTAAATTAAACCACCATACCGGAAATGTTCCGGAGCACGTCCAGATAATTTTAGAGGGTGCTGGAAATGTTCTGGGACCTTCCGGAATTTTTCAGAAGTAATAGTCACGGAAAACATCTTGTCCCAGCGTGAGGGGACAAGATCCCACGAAGCGTGGGGGCTGTTTTGGGGCGCCTCCCCTTGGGGGGGCAGCCCCTTGTGGCTGGACAAAAGGTGTTGGGGGGGCCCCCCATGGTGGGGGGCAGCCTCCACAATTGGTGGGAAGTGTTGGGAGGTGGTGGGGCCCCATGTTGGAGCACCATGGACAAGGGAACATGTTCTCCTTGTTTTGTGGGAACATGTTTTCCCCATGTTTAGTGGGCTGAATTTTCAGCCCCCTCCACCCCTTCCACCACTATATAAGGAGGAGGAGAGGTGCTCTCCAACTCCACTCCAACTCTCTCACACAAGCCATGCATGATCTGGCATTCTCTCTCCCTCCCACGAAATAGTTTCGTAGTGCCGAAAGGCTGTCTGGGTTCCGGTGGGAACTAGTTCTGGACGGCGAAGCCCTGCTGGATAGATGATACCGTATGTGTGCAACTCTGTAGAGAGATCGTAGTTTCGGTCTTAGTTTGAGAGTGCCTCCCGAAGGGCTGTCCGTGTGACCGTCCGAGTTTTGGAGGTCCTCCCGAAGGGCTGTCCGAGTGACAGTCCGAGTTTCGGAGGTCCTCCCGAAGGGCTGTCCGCGACACCGTCCGGGGGACTGTGCGACCGCCTCCCGGAGGGCTGTCCGCGGGGCAGATGAGGGTATACATCCTCGCGGTTGGGAGGTTGTAAAATCCTAGCTGCGGGGATTTGCACCGCCGTTCGTCATCGACTCTACTTCCGCTGCGCTATGAGTCGGTAACGAAATGATCAAACTTGTATGCAGTCTCCATAGTGGTCCTGGGTTGGTGCGTAGGTCGGAAATTTTTTGTTTTCTGCTGCGTTCCCCTACAGTGGCATCAAGAGCCGTGCTATGCGTAGATGCAGGTTGCGATCTAGAATACATAGAGATGTATGGGTGTTGCATAATATAATTTTGGAGTAGATGAGATCTATTGCTGAAAATTATTTATGTGGGTAGCAGAAGAAGTCTGTTACCCGATGTTCTTGTTGCTTCCCTGAAATTTGCGTTTGCTCAATCTCGAGACAGCATGGTGGAATTTCACAAAGTTCTGGCAATCCGCGATCCTGATTGATCAAGGAAGTGCTATCAGTTCTTTGGGTTCCGCCATAGTCAAAAGAAAGATGAAATTCGCAGATGAAAGGGCAATGCAGATGTGATCTGCACGGGGGTCACGCGTATGACGAAGTTCAGTATGGGGCTCGAGATTTTATTATCTCGTGTTTCATACACCCCGCAATGTTAATCTAGCCACTTGGATTATCATGCTTGATGATGGACGTTGGTAGCTTCGATTTGTTTCGAAACCTTAGAAGCCACGTAAAATAAAATTTCGCATGAACCGATTAGAGGCGTCTAACTTGGTTTTGCAGGATGGTTTGCATGTGCATGTGATGTGGTATAGCAGTGTTCATAATAATTTGATTATGTATGAGATGGCTATATGATGTAAATTGATTTACATGACCTGCGTGTCATGATTCGGCATGATGGCTGGAGCCATATGATTGCACTTTAATGACCTGCGTGTCAACCTTATGTAATGCACTTATTTTATTAGCTATAGAGATAGCAATATTATCTTGTGCATCGACAAGGTGGTGGCAATCTTCGCGAAGGTGAACACCGACGCGAATGCCGGAGACGAAGAAATGAAAGACTTCTCCGTCAGAAAGGGCTATACCATATCATGCTATTATGAATTGCCTGAGATGTTTATCCCTTATGATGCACCCTTCTTGATTGCGCAGTAGTCGCTTTTTATTAGGGTGATCTCTCACTGAAATATCAAGTAGTTAGTGTTCTCCCAAGTGTAGCACCGTCACGGCACCTAACTTTTCGGGGCATTGCATGATCTCCATGGGTGCGAACGATTAGGGATGTGTGAGGCGGGTGAGTTGAGACCTCGCAGCGAGATCACTTGGTTGTCTTGACGTTCAGGCATGAAAGTCATGAGCTCGGAACACACGCATCGAAAGATGAACAAGAATCGCATAGAGATGTGATCGGCAAGTTTGCCTACCGATTGAAGTTCACGCCATGGGTGTTCATCTCGAACCGTGACGTTGAATGGATATGCGGGTCTTGAATCACTCACAATCAATTATGAGAGATATTGATTTGAGTGGGAGCGCACTATAGAATTAACTTGTTTAATTCTCAGTGCAATTAATTTTGAACACTGTCTAAGTGTGGTTTGCATAATAGTTGTAGAATAATGGCTCGCATTTCCACCTTCCCTGTTAAAATTGAATAGCTGTTAAATATCTGGTTAAAACTTTACGGTTGGTAACGTAATGTGAGGAATGTCCTCAAGAGTGCCGAGAAGGACTTTGTCCTATCGCATGCTTTTGGTATTCTCCCGCTAATGCTATGGATCATGTGACTCTCGTCCTTCGATCCAAAAGCTAGAATTCCTTTTCAGTCAAATACAATATGTTTGTTTCCATGAGACCCGAACTTCGAAAGTTTGGATAGTTATGTGATATTCATGGAATCTGAAAATTATTTTCAGAGATAGACAAAGGCTAAAAGATATGAGATATCCAAAGCAATGTTTGTTTGCAAACTATTAGTAAAGGAGTTTACTATGCATAAGACTGATAAGAGAGGGATCCAGGAGAACGCCTGTCATATGATGAAAGGTGAATAAAACAACAACTTAAAGAGAAAGGAAGTGTCCGAAGGGTGTTAGTAAGACTTTCACGCCTAGGAAGTCCGGGGCTAACGCCACTCTTAAGTTGGGTGCTTCTTCTGAGAGTAGGAGAAATACTGAAAGTTAAACTGTTAGAAGTATAAAGGCAAAAGGAAAGAAGACTGGAATATCCAGCTCATGTATGAATGTCATACAAGTTTTTGATGTATAAAAGGCTGGTCAAAGATATAGTTCTTGAAAATTATGGTTAAACATGTTAATCACTAATTCTTGGGTATTGTGAGTTAATCACAAAGATACCCGCTCGATTGCATTCTGTTGCAACTCGATGTAAGAACTACTATGGCCTGAAAGACTAGCCAGGAATGAGGTTTAGATACACACAGGGAACATAGTAAATGTTACTATACCTTCCATTAGTGTATTCCCTATGTATTTACTTTCATAATTCATTTTAGAGTTTTACACTCTTGCCCATTGCATAAAGTATCTTGCAAGAAGGTTATTCATAAGAGAACTTTTGATGTTCGATGTTATGAATAACATAAGGGCCATACTTTCATTATCAATGAGATGTATGTTATGAATATTGATATTAATACATTACCTCTGTATTTACTTTCATAATTCATTTAGAGTTTCATACACTCTTGCCCATTGCATAAAGTATCTTGCAAGAAGGTTATTCATAAGAGAACTTTTGATGTTCGATGTTATGAATAACATAAGGGCCATACTTTCATTATGAATGAGATGTATGTTTTGAATATTGATATTAATACATTACCTCTGTATTTACTTTCATAATTCATTTAGAGTTTCATACACTCTTGCCCATTGCATAAAGTATCTTGCAAGAAGGTTATTCATAAGAGAACTTTTGATGTTCGGTGTTATGAATAACATGAAGGGCCATGCTTCCATACAGGATGGGATGTATGCTATGAATATTGATGGTAATATGATACATCCATAATACTGACGCTAAATGTCGCAAGACTAAAAGAATACCACACAAGTGTGGCACTGCATTTGGTCACATTGGAGAAACCCGCATGGAAAATTCCATTATGATGGATTTTGAAGTCGTTTGATTTTGAATCATCTGACACTTGCAATTTTCCTCTGAAAAGTGAAGTGACTGAAATACCGTTCACAGGCCATAAGGAACGAGCAAAGAACATATTGGTGATCATACATTATGATGTGTGTAGTCCAATAAATGTTGTTGCAAGTAGTGGATTTATCTATCTTCAGAAATGACTCAAGTAGATATATGGATATTTACTTGATGAGACGTAAGTCTGGATTTTTTGTAATCATTCGAAAGGTTTTCAATACGAAGAAGAAAATATTGTAACAAGAAAATTATGTTTCTACAATTCGATTGCAGAAAGGAATATTTGAGTTACAAGTTTAGCGAATGTCTGATGAGTTGTGAAAGGGGTTTCATAACTTGCACCTCCCGGAACACCACTACAAGTGGAGAGTCCGTGTAGATGTAAACGAACCATTTATGACATGGTAAGATCAAAGATGACATAAATAAATTTGCCATTATCCCTTTTAAAGTGATGCTTTAGAGACTGCGGCTTTTACACTGAAAAGAGCTCCATCGGGTCTGTTGAAATGACGTCATGGTATGGTACGCCCAACCATGTTATATCTTTTCTTAACATTTGGAATATGGGGCTTGTGTAAAAGGTTACAAACCTATTCCAAATCAGACAAGTGCTACTTTGTAGGTTATCCCAAGTCATTGGGTATTCCCCCACCACTATACCGAGGCAAATAGGTTTGCCACAAAGAACGGTATGCTTTTTGAAGATAATAGTTCTTTCAAAAGGTGAGTGGGAGGACAGTGCAACTCGACGAGATAACCAGTATCTTCGTCATCAGATCAAAGGAAAGAAACCTTGGAAGTGATTCCGGAGTTTCCTACTACGACTGATACGGAAGTCTCTACAATAAAATGTATGGACTTCAGTCGAACTTGCAGCTGAACCACGTAGGCAAAGCTCGTGCAAACCTATCAGGTGCGCAAATGAGATATTGTTGTTAGACAACAGTATACCTACGATACACAAGGAAGCGATGATGGGCCCTGACTCCGGAATTGGCTAAATGCCAATACAATCTGAGATAGTTTCCATATCAATGTTTCAAGATTAAAATCATGATACACCTTTCGGAAGGCTTAGAGTCTAACGAATATTTATGGAACTAAAAACTGATACGGATAAAAATGTTTTATCCATAAAGCTCGACTTGTTGCAAAAACAAGTTCAAAGAGTTGACTACGATGAGATTGTCTCACCGTAGCGATGCTTGAAGTCGGTTCGGGTTGAACTAGCAATTAATACATATTTCAATCATGAGATATGAAACATGGATGACAAAAGGATTTCCATCTGATGGGAATGAAACCTAGGACTTGTATGTGATACAGTCCAAAGTAATTTGTCGATCCAGAGGATGCTAGTAAGTACGCAAAGTTCAGAGTTCCAGCGATGGACAGAAGAGAGCAAAGTGGAGTTGGAATCTTCGTTTTTGATGAAATGGTCAAAAGAGTTTGACTTCATCAAATGGGTATCGAAGATGCTTGTGATTCAAGAAAGTAAGTGGGAGCATAATAATATTTCTAAAAACCATGTGTACTTGACACATTGTTAATTGGAAATAAATTTCTTGACACGAATTAGGACTTCATTTGAAAATAGTTTTTCGATGAAGTGCTTAGGCTAAAATGGCCTCAATATTAGGCATGATGATCTATGGAGATAGATTTACCTAAATGGGGCTAAGCAATGAATACATATTGACAAGATGCTAAAACTTTTTAGCATTTAAAACACCAAGGAGTGATTCTTGCCGAAGTCACATGGAAAGAGTTTTTGCAAGACTCGGTGTCCCAAAACACTGATGAGTAAAATACTTGATGGAGATTCCACACACTCTTGTGTTTGGATTAATCATGTATTCCATGGTATGTAAAACCAACCAGATATGTCCAATACTCCAAAGTTGTTGCGAGTATAGATACCATAGTGATCAAAGTACTGATCATGGGACAACAGTGAAAGATGTCATTGAGTACTAGAGCAGTACTGATGACATGTTTTCTCGCAAACGGAGATCATGAAGAGTTCGTTGTAAAAGGTTACATCGATACAGTCTTCATCAATGCTCCATGCGATTTTCGATTTAAATTGAGGGTTTTGTGTGATACACAATATGGTGGCACGGTAGTTGGAAATTGTTCCAAACAAGATACTGTGGCGAATTCTATAACAAAGGCTAAGTATGTTGACGCTTGAGAAGCGACAAAGAAGTTGTTGAATCATATAGTTCATTCATGAACTTAGTATGGTTCCAAGAAGGCTTTGGTCTATGGGACACTATAGCAGATAGTTGCTCCATAGCTCAGTCTGAGGAATCAGGTTTCGACCAATGATTCACACATATGCAAAGCCAAGTCCACACAAAATATGAATTTTGTGAAAGCGTGAAAACGCGAGGATATGCAAAGTTACACACGGAGCTGAAGTTGTCAGATCCGTTGGACATCGGGCTATACCACATGCGAAGCATATTTTACACCAGTATGCCATAGGTGTAAAGTGCATTAGCATTGACTAGATTATTGACTCTAGTGCAAGTGGGATTCTGTAGGAGATATGCCCTAGAGGCAATAATAAATGTTATTGATTATCTCCCAGTTCATAATTATGTTTATTTTCCATGCTATAACTGCAATGATTCTCGAGTCTACAAATAAAACGAGGCTTGGAGGGAAACTCATGTGCACGTGTGGGATAATAAACGGTAAAATGTATTCCTAGTCAAGCCTCTATGACTGGCTCAAGTATTGCATGATGATCCTATTTTCCTGATCATGGGCATGACTATGCCGGCAATTTTGAGGGCACAATTGTTGGTAGAACACTTGTGTTGAATCGACCCAAATTGATGTTATGCTATGAGATACATTCGTCATAAGTTAATGGTTTATAACACAGAGATGGTTAACGTTTGCATGATTCCTTAGACCATGAGAGTATCGAGTTTCTTCATGCTTGCTTCATGAACTTTGGGGTTTGTTAAACGTCATCCGTAAATGGGTGGCTATTACGGCGGCTTACGGGTTCATGGAAAAGTGTGTCAAGTAACTTGATAGCTCAAGATTGGGATTTGCTCCTCCGACGGTGGAGAGATATTCTCGGGCCCTCTCGGTGTTACGGTATCCATCATCGTCTGGCCAGACACTTTGTGATTTGATCACAGGGATGCCGGAACATGGAAACGAGAAAAGAGAACAATACCGGTAACGAGGTAACTGGCATAGTGGACAAGGTTGTTGATCCACAGGCATGCCGATAAATCTCACCTCGGGTATTGTAACATATCGCGAAGCAACAGGAATAGCACACGGCAACTGGAGGTTCACTCGAATATTTATTCGTGTGGGTATAGGGGTCAATATGGGTGTCCACGGCTCCGATGCTGATCATTGATCGGAAAGTGTTCCGGTCATGTCTATACTTCACCGAACCTATAGGGTCACACGCTTAAGGTTCATCTATCTGCTGAATACTAGACAAGGAGTCCGAGAGAAAGTCACTGGAATAGTTTCGGAGACAACGGAAAAGTTCCGGAGAGAACACCGAAAAAGTTTTGGTAAAACCGAAAAGTTGTTTCGGATAGAACCATTGATCCAAAAAGGTTTCGGAAAGCACCGGGAATGTTTTGGAGGTTGCCAGATTGGTCTGGTAATTTCTAGAATTTTTCTGGAGAAAAAACCGAAAAAAGTTTTCGGAGCTGCCGGAATTGTTTAGCGGGTAAACGAAGATGGTTTTAAATTAAACCACCATACCGGAAATGTTCCGGAGCACGTCCAGATAATTTTAGAGGGTGCTGGAAATGTTCTGGGACCTTCCGGAATTTTTCAGAAGTAATAGTCATGGAAAACATCTTGTCCCAGCGTGAGGGGACAAGATCCCACGAAGCGTGGGGGCTGTTTTGGGGCGCCTCCCCTTGGGGGGGGGGGCAGCCCCTTGTGGCTGGGCAAAAGGTGTTGGCCCCCCCCCCCCATGGTGGGGGGCAGCCTCCACAATTGGTGGGAAGTGTTGGGAGGTGGTGGGGCCCCATGTTGGAGCACCATGGACAAGGGAACATGTTTTTCCCTTGTTTGGTGGGAACATGTTCTCCTTGTTTTGTGGGAACATGTTTTCCCCATGTTTAGTGGGCTGAATTTTCAGCCCCCTCCACCCCTTCCACCACTATATAAGGAGGAGGAGAGGTGCTCTCCAACTCCACTCCAACTCTCTCACACAAGCCATGCATGATCTGGCATTCTCTCTCCCTCCCACGAAATAGTTTCGTAGTGCCGAAAGGCTGTCTGGGTTCCGGTGGGAACTAGTTCTGGACGGCGAAGCCCTGCTGGATAGATGATACCGTATGTGTGCAACTCTGTAGAGAGATTGTAGTTTCGGTCTTTGTTCGAGAGTGCCTCCCGAAGGGCTGTCCGTGTGACCGTCCGAGTTTTGGAGGTCCTCCCGAAGGGCTGTCCGAGTGACAGTCCGAATTTCGGAGGTCCTCCCGAAGGGCTGTCCGCGACACCATCCGAGGGACTGTGCGATCGCCTCCCGGAGGGCTGTCCGCGGGGCAGATGAGGGTATACATCCTCGCGGTTGGGAGGTTGTAAAATCCTAGCTGCGGGGATCTGCACCGCCGTTCGTCATCGACTCTACTTCCGCTGCGCTACGAGTCGGTAACGAAATGATCAAACCTTGTATGCAGTCTCCATAGTGGTCCTGGGCTGGTGCGTAGGTCAGAAATTTTTTGTTTTCTGCTGCGTTCCCCTACACCACCATAGTTAAAGAAAGATGGATGTTTCGCAGACGAAAGGGCAATGCAGATATGATCTGCACGGGGGTCACGCATATGACGAAGTTCAGTATGGGGCTCGAGATTTTATTATCTTGTGTTTCATACACCCTGGAAGGTTAATCTAGCAACTTGGATTAGCATGCTTGATGATGGACGTTGGTAGCTTCGGTTTGTTTCGAAACCTTAGAAGCCACGTAATACAAGTTTTTGCATGAACCGATTAGAGGCGTCTAACTTGGTTTTGCAGGATGGTTTGCATGTGCATATGATGTGGTATAGCAGTGCTCATATTAATTTGATGATGTATGAGATGACTATATGATGTAATTTGATTAACATGACCTACGTGTCATGATTCGGCATGATGGCTGGAGCCATATGATTGCACTTTAATGACCTGCGTGTCAACCTTATGTAATGCACTTATTTTATTAGCTATAGAGATAGCAATATTATCTGGTGCATCGACAAGGTGGTGGCAATCTTCGCAAAGGTGAACACCGACGCGAATGCCGGAGACGAAGAAATAAAAGACTTCTCCGTCAGAAAGGGCTGTACCATATCATGCTATTATGAATTGCCTGAGATGTTTATCCCTTATGATGCACCCTTCTTGATTGCGAGGTAGTCGCTTTTATTAGGGTGATCTCTCACAAAAAATATCAAGTAGTTAGTGTTCTCCCAAGTGTAGCACTGTCACAGCATCCTTCCTTTCGAGGTACGCCATGATCTATATGGGTACGAACGATTGTACGGGTGTAAGGCGGGTGAGGTCAGACCTCGCAACAAGATCACTTGGTTATCTTGACGTTCATGGCAGGATCGTCCTGAGCTCGGAACACACACATCGAAAGATGAACAAGAGTCACATGGAGATGTGATTGGCAAGTTTGCCTACCAATTAAAGTTTGCGCCATCAGTGTTCATCTCGAACAATGGCGTTGAATGGAAATGTGGGTCTTGAATCACTCACAATCAATTATGAGAGATATTGATTTGAGTGGGAGCGCACTGTAGAATTAACTTGTTTAATTCTCGGTGCAATTAATTTTGAACACTGTCTAAGTGTGGTTTGCATAATAGTTGTAGAATAATGGCTCGCGTTTCCACCTTCCCTATTAAAATGGAATAGCTGTTAAATATCTGGTTAAAACTTTACGGTTGGTAACATAATGTGAGGATTGTCCTCAAGAGTGCCGAGAAGGACTTTGTCCTATCGCATGCTTTCGGTATTCTCCCGCTAAAGCTATGGATCGTGTGACTCTCGTCCTTCGATCCAAAAGCTAGAATTCCTTTTCAGTCAAAGTGCAATATGTTTGCTTCCATAAGACCCGAACTTTGAAAGTTTGGATAGTTATGTGATATTCATGCAATCTGAAAATCATTTTCAGAGACAAACAAAGGCTAAAAGATATGAGATATCCAAAGCAATGTTTGTTTGCAAACTATTAGTAAAGGTGTTTACTATGCGTTTGACTGATAAGAGAGGGATCCAGAAGAACGCCTGTCATATGATGAAAGGTGAATAAAACAACAACTTAAAGAGAAAGGAAGTGTCCGAAGGGTGTTAGTGAAACTTTCACGCCTAGGAAGTCTGGGGCTAACGCCACTCTTAAGTTGGGTGCTTCTTCTGAGAGTAGGAGAAATACTGAAAGTTAAACTGTTAGAAGTATAATGGCAAAAGGAAAGATGACTGGAATATCCAGCTCATGTATGAATGACATACAAGTTTTTGATGTATAGAAGGCTGGTCAAAGATATAGTTCTTGGGAATTATGGTTAAACATGTTAATCACTAATTCTTGGGTATTGTGAGTTAATCACAAAGATACCCGCTCGATTGCACTCTGTCGCAACTCGATGTAAGAACTACTACGGCCTAAAAGACTAGCCAGGAATGAGGTTTAGATACACTCAGGGAACATAGTAAATGTTACTATACCTTCCATTAGTGTATTCCTTATGTATTTACTTTCATAATTCATTTTAGAGTTTTACACTCTAGCCCATTGCATAAATTATCTTGCAAGAAGGTTATTCATAAGAGAACTTTTGATATTCGATGTTATGAATAACATAAGGGCCATACTTTCATTATGCATGAGATGTATGTTATGAATATTGATATTAATACATTACCTCTGTATTTACTTTCATAATTCATTTAGAGTTTCATACACTCTAGCCCATTGCATAAGGTATTTTGCAAGAAGGTTATTCATAAGAGAACTTTTGATGTTCGGAGTTATGAATAACATGAAGGGCCATGCTTCCATACAGGATGGGATGCATGCTATGAATATTGATGGAAATATGATACATCCATAACACTGACGCTAAAAGTCGCAAGACTAAAGGAATACCACACAAGTGTGGCACTGCATTTAGTCACATTAGAGAAACCCGCATGGAAAATTCCATTATGATGGATTTTGAAGTCATTTGATTTTGAATCATCTGACACTTGCAACTTTCCTCTGAAAAGTGAAGTGACTGAAATACCGTTCAGAGGCCATAAGGAACGAGCAAAGAACATATTGGTGATCATACATTATGATGTGTGTAGTCCAATAAATGTTGTTGCAAGTAGTGGATTTATCTATCTTCAGAAATGACTCAAGTAGATATATGGATATTTACTTGTTGAGACGTAAGTCTGGATCTTTTGAATTCATTCATAAGGTTTTCAAAAATGAAGTAGAAGTTATTGTAACAAGAAAATTATGTTTCTACAATTCGATTGCAGAAAGGAATATTTGAGTTACAAGTTTAGCGAATGTCTGATGAGTTATGAAAGGGGTTTCATAACTTGCACCTCCCGGAACACCACTGCAAGTGAAAAGTCCGTGAAGATGTAATCGAACCATTTATGACATGTTAAGATCAAAGATGACATAAATAAATTTGCCATTATCCCTTTTATAGAGTAATGCTTTAGAGACTGCGGCTTTTACACTGAAAAGAGCTCCATCAGGTCTGTTGAAATGATGCCATGGTGTGGTACGCTCATCCATGTTATATCTTTTCTTAACATTTGGAATATGGGTCTTGTGGAAAAGGTTACAAACCTATTCCAAATCAGACAAGTGCTACTTTGTAAGGTTATCCCAAGTCATTGGGTATTCCCCCACCACTATACCGAGGCAAAGGGTTTTGCCGCAAAACGGTATGCTTTTAAAGAGAATAGTTCTTTCAAAAGGTGAGTGGGAGGACAGTGCAACTCGACGAGATAACCAGTATCTTCGTCATCAGATCAAAGGAAAGGAACCTTGGAAGTGATTCCAGGGTTTCCTACTTCGACTGATACGGAAGCCTCTACATGAGATGTATGGACTTCGGTCGAACTTGCAGCTGAACCACGTAGGCAAAGCTCGTGCAAACCTATCAGGTGCGCAAACGAGATATTGTTGTTAGACAACAGTATAACTACGATTCACAAGGAAGCGTTGATGGGCCCTGACTCCGGAATTGGCTAAATGCCAATACAATCCGAGATAGTTTCCATATAAATGTTTCAAGATTAAAATCTTGATACACCTTTCGGAAGACTTAGAGTCTAACGAATATTTATGGAACTAAAACTGATACAGATAAAAATGTTTTATCCATATAGCTCGACTTGTTGAAATAACAAGTTCAAGGAGTTGACTACGAAGAGGTTGATTCACCGTAGCGATGCTTAAAGTCGGTTCGGGTTGAACTAGCAATTAATACATATTTCAATCATGAGATATGAAACATGGATGACAAAAGGATTTCCATCTGATGGAAATGAAACCTAGGACTTGTATGTGATACAGTCCGAAGTAATTTGTCGATCCAGAGGATGCTAGTAAGTATGCAAACTTCAGAGTTCCAGCGATGGACAGAAGAGAGCAAAGTGGAGTTGGAATCTTCGTTTTTGATGGAATGGTCAAAGGGGTTTGACTTCATCAAATGGGTATCGAAGATGCTTGTGATTCAAGAAAGTAAGTGGGAGCATAATAATATTTCTAAAAACCTTGTGTACTTGACACATTGTTAATTGGAAATAAATTTCTTGACACGAATTAGGACTTCATTTGAAAATAGTTTTTCGATGAAGTGCTTAGGCTAAATAGCCTCAATATTAGGCATGATGATCTATGGAGATAGATTTACCTAATGGGGCTGAGCTAAGATACATATTGACAAGATGGTAAAACTTTTAGCATTTAAAACGCCAAGGACTGATTCTTGCCGAAGTCACATGGAAAGAGTTTTTGCGAGACTCGGTGTCCCAAAACACTGATGAGTAAAATACATGATGGAGATTCCACACACTCTTGTGTTTGGATTAATCATGTATTCCATGGTACGTAAAACCAACCAGATATGTCCAATACTCCAAAGTTGTTGCGAGTATAGATACCATAGTGATCAAAGTACTGATCATGGGACAACAGTGAAAGATGTCATTGAGTACTAGAGCAGTACTGATGACATGTTTTCTCGCAAACGGAGATCATGAAGAGTTCATTGTAAAAGGTTACATCGATACAGTCTTCATCAATGCTCCATGCGATTTTCGATTTAAATTGAGGGTTTTGTGTGATACACAACATGGTGGCACGGTAGTTGGAAATTGTTCCAAACAAGATACTATGGCGAATTCTATAACAAAGGCTAAGTATGTTGACGCTTAAGAAGCGACAAAGAAGTTGTTGAATCATATAGTTCATTCATGAACTTAGTATGGTTCCAAGATGGCTTTGGTCAATGGGACACTATTGCAGATAGTTGCTCCATAGCTCAGTCTGAGGAATCAGGTTTCGACCAATGATTCACACATATGCAAAGCCAAGTCCACACAAAATATGAATTTTGTGAAAGCGTGAAAACGCGAGGATATGCAAAGTTACACACGGAGCTGAAGTCGTCAGTTCCGTTGGACATCAGGCTATACCACATGCGAAGCATATTTTACACCAGTATGCCATAGGTGTAAAGTGCATTGGCATTGACTAGATTATTGACTCTAGTGCAAGTGGGAGTCTGTAGGAGATATGCCCTAGAGGCAATAATAAATGTTATTGATTATCTCCCTGTTCATAATTAGGTTTATGTTCCATGCTATAACTGCTATGGTTCTCGAGTCTACAATAACCACGAGGCTCGAAGGAAGACTCATATGCACGTGTGGAATAATAAACGGTAAAATGTATTCCTAGTCTGGCCTCTAAGACTGGCTCAAGTATTGCATGATGATCCTGTTTTCCTGATCATGGGCCTGACTATGCCGGCAATTTTGAGGGCACAATTGTTGGTAGAACACTTGTGTTGAATCGACCCGAATTGATGTTATGCTATGAGATTCATTCGTCATAAGTTAATGGTTAATAACACAGAGATGGTTAACGTTTGCATAATTCCTTAGACCATGAGAGTATCGAGTTTCTTCATGCTTGCTTCATGAACTTTGGGGTTTGTTAAACGTCATCCGTATATGGGTGGCTATTACGGCGGCTTACGGGTTCATGGAAAAGTATGTCAAGTAATTTGATAGCTCAAGATTGGGATTTGCTCCTCCGACGATGGAGAGATATCTCTGGGCCCTCTCGGTGTTACGGTATCCATCATCGTCTGGCCAGACACTTTGTGATTTGATCACGGGGATGCCGGAACACGGAACGAGAAAAGAGAACAATGCCGGTAACGAGGTAACTGGCATAGTGGACAAGTTGTTGATCCACGGGGATGCCAACGTGTCTCACCTCGGGTATTTGTAACATATCGCGAAGCAACAGGAATAGCACACGGCAACTGGAGGTTCACTCGAATATTCATTCGTGTGGGTATAGGGGTCAATATGGGTGTCCACGGCTCCGATGTTGATCATTGATCGGAAGGGGTTCCGGGTCATGTCTATACTTCACCGAACCTATAGGGTCACACACTTAAGGGTCATCTATCTGCTGAATACTAGACAGGGAGTCTGAGAGCAATTCACCGAAAAAGTTTCGGAGACAACGGAAGAGTTCCGGAGAGAGAGCACCGGAAGAGTTTCGGTAAAATCGAAAAGTTGTTTTGGAGTGTACCATAAGGTCAAATTGGTTTCGGCACATGCCTGGTAATTCTTGGAGGGTGCCAGAATCGTTCTGGAAACTTTCTGGAATTTTCCGGGATGAAAACCGGAAATGTTCCGGAGCTGCCGGAACCGCTTCAGATGCTTTTCGTAGATGAAAATTACTATTCTGAAAATGTTTCAAACCGTGTCGAGAATTGTTTTGGTGGGTACTGGAATTATTCTAGGACCCATAGAAATATTTTCGGATTTATCGGTCACGAAAAATTGGTTTCGTGAATAGTGAAAATGCATTTATGGTTATGGTTGGAAGTTGGCCTTCCACAAATATCTTCCCAAGATCTTTTGGGATGACATGGAAGGATAAGGGCTGCCTACTTGCTTTTACCTTTGTGCCCTTGTGAAGGGCATTTTGGGTATTTCAAGTGCCACCTTACCCCTTGGGTTTTCCTATAAATAGAGGTGGAGATGCACTCTCCACTCTCACTCTTTCTCACATACAAATGCCATCTAATGTTATCTGGCTTCTCTCTCCCTCCCAGCGAAATAGTTTCGTAGAGCCGAAAGGCTGTCTGGGTTCCGGTGGGAACTAGTTCTGGACGGCGAAGCCCTGCCGGATAGATGACACCGTATGTGTGCAACTCTGTAGAGAGATCGTAGTTTCGGTCTTAGTTCGAGAGTGCCTCCCGAAGGGCTGTCCGTGTGACCGTCCGAGTTTTGGAGGTCCTCCCGCAGGGCTGTCCGAGTGACAGTCCGAGTTTCGGAGGTCCTCCCGAAGGGCTGTCCGCGACACCGTCCGGGGGACTGTCCGACCGCCTCCCGGAGGGCTGTCCGCGGGGCAGATGAGGGTATACATCCTCGCGGTTGGGAGGTTGTAAAATCCTAGCTTCGGGGATCTGCACCGCCGATCGTCATCGACTCTACTTCCGCTGCGCTACGAGTCGGTAACGAAAGAGATCAAACCTTGTATGCAGTCTCCATAGTGGTCCTGGGCTGGTGCGTAGGTCGGAAATTTTTTGTTTTCTGCTGCGTCACCCTACAGGCCGTGTGGGCATGATTCGACCCATTGAGCTCCTAGTTCCTTACTAGCACTGGTAGCCACTGAGCCATGGTCGAGTTGGTGTGAGATAACTAGGGCAACTTGAAGAAAGGTTGCTTTCCACTAGCTTTCAGGGTTTTTTCGTATTACTTTTTCTTGTTTTCTATCGGGTTTTCTTCGTTTCTCTATCTGTTTTTACTGGTATTTTGCTTTATTTGTATTTTATTTTATTTTTTGGGTTTATTTATCTCTTTCTTGATATTTAGTAGCCTTTTTTTCCATTTTTCTTGGTTGTCTTTTTTCTTTCTTGTATTTCATCTATTTTTATTTTATTTTCTCTTGGGTTTCACTGTTAACTAGCATGAGTAGCACGACAAGTTCATGACAATCAAGTTTCCAGGTTTAGCTCGAGATACTTCCCAATGCATCTCATTTCTACGATCTTAAGACCTACTCTTTTCATCCAACCAAATTAAAATAGCTATCAACCTGATGGCTTTTGCAACCAAATTTTGAAGTGATGATCTGCTATGTGCAAGCTAATGAGTGGTGCTGGTGCGTAGATGCAAAAAGTGACTCTGACTCGGAAGAAAACAGCGACTCGACCTTTAATTGTATGGCATCAACGACCTATTGCTGGAGTATTTATCCTCTGACCGAGGTCAACTGCCATTCGAGTATTTATACACACAATCTTCACATGATTTATACACATGCTTGCTATATACTCCCTTCGTTCCTAAATATAAGTCTTTTAAGAGATTCGAATACGGACTACATACGTAACAAAATGAATGAATCTACACTCTAAAGTATGTCTATATACATCCGTATGTAGTCCGTAGTAGAATCTCTTAAAAAACTTATATTTAGGAACAGAGGGAGTATAAGGGACAGTTCGAATCTCCATGTTCTGGGTGGTGTGGGCTTGAGACAAGACGTCGCAAGGTGTAGGGGCCGTTCGTCCACTCCACCATTTGGTGATTATTTATTGAGGACCTTCACCAGGTGATCATACATCAATTGTCTCAACAAATCAGAACGCCAAACTAAAGCCTATTAGACTCGCGTAGATGTTAGGTTTAATCTTGATTATGTATCATACTACTTTGTTTCCGTTCTACACAGTGGCAAAGCCAGGTTATCGCTGTGTAGTCAAGCGATTATGTATCCCATCTGTAGGCCTTTTCCGGTAATCTTCCGGTGGGAGAATCCATCATACAGGCCCTCTTCATCAACCTTGCTGTCTCCCTAATGTTGTTGGAGTATTTCCTACAGGACCTACAGATGCATAACTATAGCTAGATCTCTCTCTATCTCTCTGTGTGTGTGTGTGTGTGTGTGTGTGTTTTATCTTCAATACAATGATCTCTTCGGAGACCTATTCAATGTAATCTTTGCGGTGTGTTTGTTGGGATCTAATGAATTGTGAGTTAATGTTCAGATTATTCATTAAAAGTAATTTATCCAATATTATATTTATTATGTGTGATTTCGTATAGCTATGTATGATTTTCAATCTATAAGTCTGTTTTGGGCAAGTAGATGAGTCGATCTTCAAGGGAGTGATACATAGTAGTAGGTTTAATCTTGCGGTGTCCTTACTCGGTGACAGGAGGACTAGAGAGGCACATATTTTATTGTTGTTACTAAGGATAAAACGACGGGATATGAACATATTATTTGCTCTTACTTTATCTATATTATGTCATCTTGCTTAAAGCATCACTCTGTTTGTCATGAACTTAATACCATAGATGCATATGCTTAATAGCGGTCGATTTGTGGAGTAATAGTAGTAGACATCAGTAAGTTTAACGGTCTACTTATCACACACGTAATTTGTATGTATTGATCATGCCATGAATAACGACATAATTATTTGCTTTTCTATCAATTGCCCAACAGTAATTTGGGCACCCACTGCTACTATGCTCAAGAAAGAGATGCCTCTAGTGAATGCTATGGCCCCTGAGTCCGTCTTCCAATTTTACTTATGAAAAACATACACAAATACTTGCTGCTATTTATTATCTTCTTATTTATAAGTATCTATTCTACACTATATGATTTGATCCTTGCAATTAACGAGTACAAGGGGCTTGACAACCCTCTTGCCCGCGTTGGGTGCAAGTATTTGCTCTTGCGTGTATAGGTACTGTTGACCATTTGTTTAGATATCTTCCTATTGGTACGATTAACCTTGATTGTGAACTAAGGGAAATGCTTTTCTCTACATTAGGGTAGGACGACCTACGAGGGGCCCACAAGCTCAACAGGTGCCCCCCTGGGGGGCGCTGCCTGAGCTTGTGGCCCTCTCTCTGGCGTCTGGTCCCTTTCCAATGCTTCTAGGGTCCCTTCTGGTCCATGAAAAATCATCGTAAAGCTTCGTTCCATTTGAACTTCGTTTGGTATTGGATTCCTACGAAACAAAAAATAGGCAAAAAACAGGAAATGACACTTGGCACTAGATTAATAGGTTACTTCGCAAAAATGATATAAAATGGCCTCTAAAGCATATAGCATTGATTATATAATAGCATAATGCAATAAAAAATTATTGATACATTGGAGACATATCAGTCACCACCATGAATTTATCATCATATTCTCCCCCTGCTCCCATGAAGAATAGTCGAAGTACGTGATCCCACAACCTCTTTATGTACACATTGGATTGTTTCATGATCAATTTTAGACCATATTCGATGGAAAACATAGAAAAATGGAAAAAAACCGTTGGGGGCAATTTGCCAAACACCTTGTGGGTGGACGTGGTAGGAGCAAAGGCGGCCAATAACGGAGCTCCGGCTATAGATGAATGGAAGCAGAGGATACCGATGATGGTGCCTAGCTGGCCGCAAAGGTGGTTCCCAAGCGAGGAGGCGATGAAGGTAGTGGAGATGTAGGGGCGGCGATGGAGGCGGCGGCGGTGGTCAACTTGGCCGGTTCTGACGCTGTCGGCCGGCAAGGGCTTGCATGTGAGCCTCCTATGCTATCTTCGAGGTCGGGCGGTTAGATTCCCAGTGAAAGTGGACCTCAGTGGCAATGGGGTGAAACTACACGACAACAACCTTATGGCAGCGAAAATGCCGATTCTAGGGCCAGTGAGGAGACAGAGCGGGAGAGGGCGGCAGGGATGCTGGGTGGCCGCGCGGAATGGTTGTGCCTCTGGGGGGTTGACAGCGGCGGCGAGGGGTGGGGCGAGGCGAGTCGCACCGCAAGGAAGGTCGGGCACCTGCCTATATTTGCTGAGAAGTGGTGTTGCTAGTGCAAAATTGGCTAGAGGGCTGACATACGGGGGGGTTAAAAAGTTATATTTTTGGGGATTTATGACCTGGGGATGGGCTAGATGTTTAATACCCCAAACCAGAAAATTTCCCGCCAAATATAACTTTTGGGGGATCGTCTAGAGATACTATGATGGTGCTAGATAGATAATTCAATTTTGAATTAACATTTGTTTTCTCTCTGAAATCAATGCCGGGTGGTCTTAGCTCTAGATACAAGAACTTCATAGCAGAACATAGTCTGGATGATGATGGCAACGCTGAATCTGGGCTAGCTCTATTCTGGATTCAAGGCTCGGGATTAGAAAACATGCAAGCAATTCAAGTTGATGCAGTAAGTTCTTAATCATATAATAGTATGTAATTAAGATTGTCTCTTTGTATCATATGCTTCGTCTCTACCATTTATTCACTAAGCGGCTTCATCATTAAATTTATCATTATTTTGCATTCTACATGATGGAGACAATGTTTTTACATGGATTGGGAACCTTACGACCTCACCGGATCATGACTTGGTTGAGAGGCAGCTAGATACAATCAATGTGTAATCTTTCCTAGGCGAATATATATCTTGGTTTTTATGCAACTTTACTCATTCTTGGTACATAGGTTTATGCCTGCAACAGTTGTAGTTTCAGTATTTGAGAGCACCAAATAAAAATATTCCCCCAGAGACATAAACTCCCTCCGCTTCTATGATTTCTCAACACATTTGCAGGCTTACTACACACGCGGTTTTGTAGCCAATAGGAAGAAAAGAAATAGCCTACGCTACAGACAGTTGTCGGTTGTGTGATTGGATCCCTTCCATTTAGGTATCTTGGGATTCCAATTCACCAGCGAAAGCAAACTAATAAATATGGAAATGTATTTAAGATCATTGAGAAGATGCTAAGTTGTTGGAAGGGCAAGCTTATGTTATACATGGGTAGGCTCATTCTTATTATTAATTCAATGATTATGAGCATGCCGATGTTCATGTTATCTTTCTTTGAAATACCCGTAGGGGTATGAAACTAAATACAGGCTGGCTAAGTGGAACATACTATGTAGGACAAAAGACCAAGGGGGTTTGGGGATTGAAGATCTAGAGGTCAATAATAAGTGCCTACACTAGTAGAAAATAGAGCTTTCGTCCCAGCTCGATCTACACATTAGTCCCGGTTGTATTACGAACCGGGACTAATGTGAGCATTAGTCCCGGTTCGAGCGGATAGGGTGTCGGTCGGGCATCAATCCCGGTTCAAATGGGACCTTTAGTCCCGGTTGGACACACCAACCGGGACTAAAGGGGCCGATACCCTTTAGTCCCGGTTGGTGTCTCCAACCGGGACTAAAGGGGTTGAGGCTTTAGTCCCGGTTGTACTGTAGCTAGCCCTTTTTTTTTTTCCTGTTTTTACATTTGTTTTCTGTTTTTAGTTTCTGTTTTAAATTGCTTATATCTTTTAGGATATTTGATGTTTTTGAGTGATTCTTTTTGCATTGGATTCAAAATTTTGTCTAGTTTCTGTTTGTGCCATTAGTTTTCACATTTGAATGGTTTAAATTTGAATTTATTCAAATTTTCTTGAAACCCTAGATTGTGAATAACTTGAGTTTACAAATAGTTTTTAATTTAATTATTTTTGCTCCTAGTCACGTGTTAGATTGTTGTCACAGTAAGATTTATTTGGTTATTTTTAGAATAATTTAAATTAGGATTTTAATTAAAACAATACTGTTTTGCTTATATAGTTGTTTTAGTCATTTAATTGTTGTTTTATATTATTTTTAGTTAGTTCTTTCTGTAGATTTTAACATGTTGTAGTATGGTGCATATTGAATGCACAAAAAGTCTGGAGTTGAAATAAGTTTAAAAAAATGAAATGCCTTTGTAACAGACGAGTTTTCGTCCGAAACCTTGATACTTCGAAGGAGATGGTTCAGTTTGTACACGAAGTACATCCAGTTTTTGCCGTAACCCTCTCAACTTTGTAGCACATGCTATGTGGGTGAAATGATGATACCATGCCAAGTTTCAACCTTTTCAGAGTTCATTTGTAGGGCTTTTCAATTTCAGGGTCATTTAGCTCAAAAAAATCATTAAATGCATGAAAAATAGCAAATGAAGTTAGAAAGGGTTGAAATTTGAGGATGTGGCTTTGAATGGTGCATATTGAATGCACAAAAAGTCTGGAGTTGAAATAAATAAAAAAAAATGAAATGCCTTTGTAACAGACGAGTTTTCGTCCGAAACCTTGATACTTCGAAGGAGATGGTCCAGTTTGTACACGAAGAGCATCCAGTTTTTGCCGTAACCCTCTCAACTTTTTAGCACAAGCTATTTGGGTGAAATGATGATACCATGCCAAGTTCCAACCTTTTCAGAGTTCATTTGTAGGGCTTTTCAATTTCAGGGTCATTTAGCTCAAAAAAAAATCATTAAATGCATGAAAAATAGCAAATGAAGTTAGAAAGGGTTGAAATTTGAGGATGTGGCTTTGAATGGTGCATATTGAATGCACAAAAAGTCTGGAGTTGAAATAAGTTAAAAAAAATGAAATGCCTTTGTAACAGATGGGTTTTCGTTCGAAACCTTGATACTTCGAAGGAGATGGTCCAGTTTGTACACGAAGTGCATCCAGTTTTTGCCGTAATCCTCTCAACTTTTTAGCACAAGCTATGTGGTTGAAATGATGATACCATGCCAAGTTTCAACCTTTTCAGAGTTCATTTGTAGTGCTTTTCAATTTCAGGGTCATTTAGCTAAATTGGGACTCGATTGGGACTCGCTTTCACCAGGGTTTACCCAGTGAAGTTTTCTCAGATTCTCAAAATTCCAAAAGTAAAAAAAGTTATTTCAAAAAGAAAAAAAATAATTTTAATAATTTTAAAAATTTATTTTATTTAAAAATAAATAAATGATGTCATATTTGGATTTCTAACATTTTTCTGATAATTTTGGATATATTATTTGTCGAATTTCGATTTACAGATTTAAAGATATTAATTATGCCATATTAAAATTATAAATGGCAAAAAATGAATAAAATAATATTATTACTTATTTTATTTTCATTGAAATTCAATATTATTATTACTTATTTTGTTTATTTTAATAATTGTTTGGAATTCAAAAAATGAAATCACGTGACATCAAGACCTAAGGGTTAATAGGATTGATAGCTTACTATTGTCAGGAAAACAACAAGTGCAGACTTGGAAACTAGGGGTGATAGAACCAGAAAGTTAAGCGTGCTGGGGCTGGGGCAGTGAGAGGATGGGTGACCGGCCGGGAAATTAGACGATTTGAAATGAGTGCTCCACGCTGGAGCAGTGAGGACGGGTGATTAGAGATTAAATTGTCAAATAATTTAAAGATTTGAAAATCGGAATAAAACTTAAAAACAAATCAAAAAATATTCAGAAAAAAATTAAAAAAAAATTCAATTTTTTTCTTCTAAAAATTCCTTTAGTCCGTCCCGGTTGGTAACACCAACCGGGACTAAAGGTCCTCCCTCCCCCGCCCCAGACAGCGCCATGTGGAGGGCTTTTAGTCCCGGTTCGTAAGCAAACCGGGACTAAAGGTTTTGGGCTTTAGTCCCGACCCTTTAGTCCCGGTTCCAGAACCGGGACTAATGGGCCTCTGGAACCGGGACAAATGGGCCGTTTTCTACTAGTGCTACTTAGCAAATGGTTATATCGTTTATCCTTGAAGGAAGAGAGGGTGTGGTTATAGTTATTACGTAACAAATATCTACACTCGCCGAATGATTCACCCTTTTGGAGTAAATTTATTATTGGGAATGGCCACACTACTTGATTATGTGAAGATAGTTGGCTGGGGAGACGGATGTAGCTTTGCAGTATCCAACGATTTATAATATTGTACAACGTAAAGACACATTTTTGAGTACAGTATTAGGCACATCTCCCATAAATATACAGTTCAGGCGGGCACTGGTTGGGGAACGATGGGATAGATGGCTGCATTTAGTGCTTAGGTTGACGGTAGTTAACTTCTCTAATGAGCCAGGTGTATTCCGATGGAAACTTTTGGTTTCAGGCGTATTCTGAGTTAAATCTATGTATGCGGACGTGGTTAATACTGGACCAATCCTCGGGTCTATGCATATCTAGAAAACAAAGGTGCCTTTAAAAATCAAGATTTTTATGTGATTTGTGCATAAGGGAGTCATTCTAACGAAGGACAATTTGGCAAAACGTAGGTGGGAGGGGAGTGAATGATGTTATTTCTGTGAAAACGAGGAACTATTCAAGATTTATTTCTCACATGCCCATTAGAGGCCATAGTGCAACGGACGGCTAAAGCATACTGATAATATCAAAAGAGGCCGCGGTAGACCGAACTTGACATGGGAAGAGTCCGTAAATAGAGATCTGAAGGATTGGAGCATCACCAAAGAACTAGCCATGAACAGGGGTGCGTGGAAGCTTTCTATCCATGTGCCAGAACCATGAGTTAGCCGTGAGATCTTATGGGTTTCATCTCTAGCCTACCCAACTTGTTTGGGACTAAAGGCTTTGTTGTTGTTGTTGTTGTTGTTGTTGTTGTTGTTGTTGTTGTTGTTGTTGTTGTTGTTGTTGTTGTTGTTGTTGTTGTTGTTGTTGTTGTTGTTGTTGTTGTTGTTGTTGTTGTTGTTGTTGTTGTTGTTGTTGTTGTTGTTGTTGTTGTTGTTGTTGTTGTTGTTGTTGTTGTTGTTGTTGTTGTTGTTGTTGTTGTTGTTGTTGTTGTTGTTGTTGTTGTTGTTGTTGTTGTTGTTGTTGTTGTTGTTGTTGTTGTTGTTGTTGTTGTTGTTGTTGTTGTTGTTGTTGTTGTTGTTGTTGTTGTTGTTGTTGTTGTTGTTGTTGTTGTTGTTGTTGTTGTTGTTGTTGTTGTTGTTGTTGTTGTTGTTGTTGTTGTTGTTGTTGTTGTTGTTGTTGTTGTTGTTGTTGTTGTTGTTGTTGTTGTTGTTGTTGTTGTTGTTGTTGTTGTTGTTGTTGTTGTTGTTGTTGTTGTTGTTGTTGTTGTTGTTGTTGTTGTTGTTGTTGTTGTTGTTGTTGTTGTATGCCCACTAGGCAAGTTATTGTGGAGAACAATGTTGTATGCCCACTAGGCAAGTTATTGTGGAGAACAATGTAGGAGATATGCCCTAGAGGCAATAATAAATGTTATTGATTATCTCCCTGTTCATAATTAGGCTTATGTTCCATGCTATAACTGCTATGGTTCTCGAGTCTGCAATAACCACGAGGCTCGGAGGAAGACTCATATGCACGTGTGGAATAATAAACGGTAAAATGTATTCCTAGTCTGGCCTCTAAGACTGGCTCAAGTATTGCATGATGATCCCGTTTTCCTGATCATGGGCATGGCTATGCCGGCAATTTTGAGGGCACAATGTTAGAAGAACATTTGTGTTGAATCGACCCGAATTGATGTTATGCTATGAGATACATTCGTCATAAGTTAATGGTTAATAACACAGAGATGGTTAACGTTTGCATGATTCCTTAGACCATGAGAGTATCGAGTTTCTTCATGCTTGCTTCATGAACTTTGGGGTTTGTTAAACGTCATCTGTAAATGGGTGGCTATTACGGCGGCATACGGGTTCATGGAAAAGTATGTCAAGTAACTTGATAGCTCAAGATTGGGAATTGCTCCTCCGACGATGGAGAGATATCTCTGGGCCCTCTCAGTGTTACGGTATCCATCATCGTCTGGCCAGACACTTTGTGATTTGATCACGGGGATGCCGGAACACGGAACGAGAAAAGAGAACAATACCGGTAACGAGGTAACTGGCATAGTGGACAAGGTGTTGATCCACGGGGATGCCAACATGTCTCACCTCGGGTATTTGTAAACATATCGCGAAGCAACAGGAATAGCACACGGCAACTGGAGGTTCACTCGAATATTCATTCGTGTGGGTATAGGGGTCAATACGGGTGTCCACGGCTCCGATGTTGATCACTGATCGGAAAGGGTTCCGAGTAATGTCTATACTTCACCGAACCTATAGGGTCACACGCTTAAGGGTCATCTATCTGCTGAATACTAGACAGGGAGTCTCAGAGAAAATCACCGAAAAAGTTTCGGACACCGGAAAAGTTTCGGTCAACGGAAAAGTTCCGAAGAGAGAGGTCACCGGATGAGTTTCGGTGAAACTGAAAAGTTGTTTCAGAGGATACCATAAAGTCAAATTGGTTTTGGCACATGCGTGATAATTCTTGGAGGGTGCCAGAATCATTCTGGAAACTTTCTGGAATTTTCCGGGATGAACACCGGAAATGTTCCGGAGCTGCCGAAACCGCTTCAGATGCTTTTCGCAGATGAAAATCACTAAACCGGAATTGTTCCGGATCGCATTGAAAATTATTTTAGTGGGTACTGGAAATGTTCTAAGCCAACATAAATATTTTCAGTTCGACCGGACGCTGAAAAATGTCGTCGTGAATAGTGAAAGTGCTTTTTGGATATTTTTTTGGAAAGCCACCTTTTGGGGCTTTTCCCAAAAGGCTTTTAGATGAACTTGGGGACTAAGGAACCCCTTTGGGGGGCACCCATGAGGGGTGGCCGGCCACACATGTGGATCTCCATGGAGCTCCACTTGCCTTCCCATTTTACCCTTATGAAGGATCCATGTGATGGGTTTTTTGGGTATTTTCCCCATGGGCTTTTCCTATAAATAGAGTTGGGGAGGTGCTCTCCACTCTCATTCTATTCTCACATACACATGCCATTGCAATGATCTGGCTTCTTCTCTCCCTCCCAGCGAAATAGTTTCGTAGAGCCGAAAGGCTGTCTGGGTTCCGGCATGAACTAGTTCTGGACGACGAAGCCCTGCCGGATAGATGACACCGTATGTGTGCAACTCTGTAGAGAGATCGTAGTTTTGGTCTTAGTTCGAGAGTGCCTCCCGAAGGGCTGTCCGTGTGACCGTCCGAGTTTCGAAGGTCCTCCCGAAGGGCTATCCGAGTGACCGTCCGAGTTTCGGAGGTCCTCCCGAAGGGCTGTCCGCGACACCGTCCGGGGGACTGTCCGACTGCCTCCCGGAGGGCTGTCCGGGGGCGGATGAGGGTATACATCCTCGCGGTTGGGAGGTTGTAAATCGTAGCTGCGGGGATCTGCACCGCCGATCGTCATCGACTCTACTTCCGCTGCGCTACGAGTCGGTAACGAAAAGTTCAAACCTTGTATTCAGTCTCCATAGTGGTCCTGGGATGGTGCGTAGGTCGGAATTTTTTTGTTTTTTGCTGCGTTACCCTACAGTAGCATCAAGAGCCGTGCTATGCGTAGATGCAGGTTGCGATCTAGAATACATAGAGATGTATGGGTGTTGCACAATATAATTAGGTAGTAGATGAGTTCTATTACTAAAAATTATTTGTGCGGGTAGCAGATGAAATATGTTACCCGATGTTCTTGTTGCTTCCCCTGAATTTGCGTAGTCCTGATCTTGACGGCATGGTGGAATCTCACAAAGTTCTGGCAATCCGCGATCCTTTCATGCTGCTCCTGAGTATGCTGATTGACAGATCAACAAAGTGCTAACAGTTCTTTGGGTTCCACCATAGTTAAAGAAAGATGAATGTTTCGCAGACGAAAGGGCAATGCAGATATGATCTGCACGGGGGTCACACGTATGACGAAGTTTAGTATGGGGCTCGAGATTTTATTATCTCGTGTTTCATACACCCCGCAATGTTAATCTAGCGACTTGGATTATCATGCTTGATGATGGACGTTGGTAGCTTCGGTTTGTTTCGAAACCTTAGAAGCCACGTAAAATAAATTTTTGCATGAACCGATTAGAGGCGTCTAACTTGGTTTTGCAGGATGGTTTGCATGTGCATATGATATGGTATAGCAGTGCTCATATTAATTTGATTATGTATGAGATGACTATATGATGTAATATTAACATGACCTGCGTGTCATGATTCGGCATGATGGCTGGAGCCATATGATTGTCACTTTAATGACCTGCGTGTCAACCTTAAGTAATGCACTTATTTTATTAGCTATAGAGATAGCAATATTTTCTGGTGCATCGACAAGGTGGCGGCAATCTTCGCGAAGGTGAACATCGACGCGAATGCCGAAGACGAAGAAATAAAAGACTTCTCCGTCAGAAGTAGTTAGTGTTCTCCCAAGTGTAGCACCGTCACGGCACCTAACTTTTCGGGGTGCGCCATGGATGCATGGGTACGAACGATTAGGGATGTGTGAGGCGGGTGAGGTCAGACCTCGCAGCAAGATCACTTGGTTGTCTTGACGTTCATGGCAGGATTGTCCTGAGCTCGGAACACACGCATCGAAAGATGAACAAGAGTCACATAGAGATGTGATCGGCAAGTTGGCCTACCGATTAAAATTCCCTTCATGAGATGATGATTCTATGGCGATGAATTGAAGTCTGGATCTTGTATCACTCAAAATCAATTATGAGAGATATTGATTTGAGTGAGAGCGCACTATAGAATTAACTTGTTTAATTCTCAGTGCGATTAATTTTGAACACTGTCTAAGTGTGATTTGCATAAAAGTTGTAGAATAATGGCTCGCGTTTCCACCTTCCCTATTAAAATTGAATAGCTGTTAAATATCTGGTTAAAACTTTACGGTTGGTAACGTAATGTGAGGATTGTCCTCAAGAGTGCCGAGAAGGACTTTGTCCTATCGCATACTTTCGGTATTCTCCCGCTAATGCTATGGATGATATGACTCTCGTCCTTCGATCCAAAAGCTAGAATTCCTTTTCAATCAAAGTGCAATATGTTTGCTTCCATAAGACCCGAACTTCGAAAGTTTGGATAGTTATGTGATATTCATGGAATCTGAAAATCATTTTCAGAGACAGACAAAGGCTAAAAGATATGAGATATCCAAAGAATTGTTTGTTTGCAAACTATTAGCAAAGGAGTTTACTATGCATTAGACTGATAAAGAGAGTGATCCAGGAGAATGCCTGTCATATGATGAAAGGTGAATAAAACAACAACTTAAAGAGAAACGAAGTGTCCGAAGGGTGTTAGTAAGACTTTCACACCTAGGAAGTCCGGGGCTAACGCCACTCTTAAGTTGGATGCTTCTTCTGAGAGTAGGAGAAATACTGAAACTTAAACTGTTAGAAGTATAAAGGCAAAAGGAAAGAAGACTGGAATATCCAGCTCATGTATGAATGTCATACAAGTTTTTGATGTATAGAAGGCTGGTCAAAGATAAAGTTCTTGGGAATTATGGTTAAACATGTTAATCACTAATTCTTGGATATTGTGAGTTAATCACAAAGATACCCGCTCGATTGCATTCTGTTGCAACTCGATGAAAGAACTACCGTGGCCTGAAAGACTAGCCAGGGATGAGGTTTAGATACACACATGGAACATAGTAAATGTTACTATGCCTTCCATCGGTGTATTCCCTATGTATTTACTTTCATAATTCATTTTAGAGTTTCACACTCTAGCCCTTTGCATAAGGTATCTTGCAAGAAGGTTGTTCATAAGAGAACTTTTGATGTTCGGTGTTATGAATAACATAAGGGCCATACTTTCATTATGAATGAGACGTATGTTATGAATATTGATAATAATACATTACCTCTGGGTTTACTTTCATAATTCATTTTAGAGTTTCATACACTCTAGCCCATTGCACAATGTTTGTTGCAAAAGAGTTGTTCATAAAAGCAACAATTGTTGTTCAGTATTATGAATAACATGAAGGGCCATGCTTCCATCCTAGATGGGATGTATGTTATGAATATTGATGGAAATATGATACATCCATAACACTGACGCTAAAAGTCACAAGACTAAAAGAATACCACACAAGTGTGGCACTGCATTTAGTCACATTAGAGAAACCCGCATGGAAAATTCCATTATGATGGATTTTGAAGTCATTTGATTTTGAATCATCTGACACTTGCAACTTTCCTCTGAAAAGTGAAGTGACTGAAATACCGTTCACATGCCATAAGGAACCAGCAAAGAACATATTGTTGATCATACATTATGATGTGTGTAGTCCAATAAATGTTGTTGCAAGTAGTGGATTTATCTATCTTCAGAAATGACTCAAGTAGATATATGGATATTTACTTGTTGAGACGTAAGTCTGGATCTTTTGAATTCATTCATAAGGTTTTCAAAAATGAAGTAGAAGTTATTGTAACAAGAAAATTATGTTTCTACAATTCGATTGCAGAAAGGAATATTTGAGTTACAAGTTTAGCGAATGTCTGATGAGTTATGAAAGGGGTTTCATAACTTGCACCTCCCGGAACACCACTGCAAGTGGAAAGTCCGTAAAGATGTAATCGAACCATTTATGACATGGTAAGATCAAAGATGACATAAATAAATTTGCCATTATCCCTTTTAAGGTGATGCTTTAGAGACTGTGGCTTTTACACTGAAAAGAGCTCCATCGGGTCTGTTGAAATGACGCCATGGTATGGTACGCCCAACCATGCTATATCTTTTCTTAACATTTGGAATATGGGGCATGTGTAAAAGGTTACAAACCTATTCCAAATCAGACAAGTGCTACTTTGTAGGTTATCCCAAGTCATTGGGTATTCCCCCACCACTATACCGAGGCAAAGGATTTTTTCCACAAAACGGTATGCTTTTAAAGAGAATAGTTTTTACAAAAGGGGAGTGGGAGGACAGTGCAACTCGACGAGATAACCAGTATCTTCGTCATCAGATCAAAGGAAAGAAACCTTGGAAGTGATTCCGGAGTTTCCTACTGCGACTGATACGGAAGTCTCTACAATAAAATGTATGGACTTCGGTCGAACTTGCAGCTGAACCACGTAGGCAAAGCTCGTGCAAACCTATCAGGTGCGCAAACGAGATATTGTTGTTAGACAAAAGTATACCTACAATACACAAGGAAGCGTTGATGGGCCCTGACTCCGGAATTGGCTAAATGCCAATACAATCCGAGATAGTTTCCATATATGTGATTCGAGATTAAATTCTTGATACACCTTTCGGAAGACTTAGAGTCTAACGAATATTTATGGAACTAAAAACTGATACGGATAAAATGTTTATCCATAAAGCTCAAATTGTTGCAATAACAAGTTCAAGGAGTTGACTACGATGAGATTGTCTCACCGTAGCGATGCTTAAAGTCGGTTCGGGTTGAACTAGCAATTAATACATATTTCAATCATGAGATATGAAACATGGGTGACAACAGGATTTCCATCTGATGGAAATGAAACCTAGGACTTGTATGTGATACAGTCCAAAGTAATTTGTCGATCCAGAGGATGCTAGTAAGTATGCAAACTTCAGAGTTCTAGCGATGGACAGAAGAGAGCAAAGTGGAGTTGAAATCTTCAATTTTGATGGAATGGTCAAAGGGGTTTGACTTCATCAAATGGGTATCGAAGATGCTTGTGATTCAAGAAAGTAAGTGGGAGCATAATAATATTTCTAAAAACCGTGTGTACTTGACACATTGTTAATTGGAAATAAATTTCTTGACACGAATAAGGACTTCATTTGAAAATAGTTTTTCGATGAAGTGCCTAGGCTAAATAGCCTCAATATTAGGCATGATGATCTATGGAGATAGATTTACCTAATGGGGCTAAGCTATGAATACATATTGACAAGATGCTAAAACTTTTTAGCATTTAAAACGCCAAGGAGTGATTCTTGCCGAAGTCACATGGAAAGAGTTTTTCAAGACTCGGTGTCCCAAAACACTGATGAGTAAAATACATGATGGAGATTCCACACACTCTTGTGTTTGGATTAATCATGTATTCCATGGTATGTAAAAACAACCAGATATGTCCAATACTCCAAAGTTGTTGCGAGTATAGATACCAAAGTGATCAAAGTACTGATCATAGGACAACAGTGAAAGATGTCATTGAGTACTAGAGTAGTAGTGATGACATGTTTTCTCGCAAGCAGAGATTATGAAGTGCTCGTTGTAAGTAATTACATCGATACAGTCTTCATCAGTGCTCCATGCGATTTTCGATTTAAGTTAAGGGTTTTGTGTAATACACAATATGGTGGCACGGTAGTTGGAAATTGTTCCAAACAAGATACTGTGGTGAATTCTATAACAAAGGCCAAGTATGTTGACGCTTAAGAAGTGACAAAGAAGTTGTTGAATCATATAGTTCATTCATGAACTTAGTATGGTTCCAAGATGGCTTTGGTCTATGGGACACTATTGCAGATAGTTGCTCCATAGCTCAGTCTGAGGAATCAGGTTTCGACCAATGATTCACACATATGCAAAGCCAAGTCCACACAAAATATGAATTTTGTGAAAGCGTGAAAATGCGAGGATATGCAAAGTTACACACGGAGCTGAAGTTGTCAGCTCCGTTGGACATCAGGCTATACCACAAGCGAAGCATATTTTACACCAGTATGCCATAGGTGTAAAGTGCATTAGTATCGACTAGATTATTGACTCTAGTGCAAGTGGGAGTCTGTAGGAGATATGCCCTAGAGGCAATAATAAATGTTATTGATTATCTCCCTGTTCATAATTAGGTTTATGTTCAATGCTATAACTGCTATGGTTCTCGAGTCTGCAATAACCACGAGGTTCGGAGGAAGACTCATATGCACGTGTGGAATAATAAACGGTAAAATGTATTCCTAGTCTGGCCTCTAAGACTGGCTCAAGTATTGCATGATGATCCTGTTTCCCTGATCATGGGCATGGCTATGCCGGCAATTTTGAGGGCACAATGTTAGAAGAACATTTGTGTTGAATCGACCCGAATTGATGTTATGCTATGAGATTCATTCGTCATAAGTTAATGGTTAATAACACAGAGATGGTTAACGTTTGCATGATTCCTTAGACCATGAGAGTATCGAGTTTCTTCATGCTTGCTTCATGAACTTTGGGGTTTGTTAAACGTCATCCGTAAATGGGTGGCTATTACGGCGGCTTACGGGTTCATGGAAAAGTATGTCAAGTAACTTGATAGCTCAAGATTGGGATTTGCTCCTCCGACGATGGAGATGTGGGTAACGCAGCAGAAAACAAAAATTTTCCGACCTACGCACCAGCCCAGGACCACTATGGAGACTGCATACAAGGTTTGATCATTATCGTTACCGACTCATAGCGCAGCGGAAGTAGAGTCGATGACGATCGGCGGTGCAGATCCCCGCAGCTAGGATTTTACAACCTCCCAACCGCGAGGATGTATACCCTCATCTGCCCCGCGGACAGCCCTCCGGGAGGCGGTCACACAGTCCCCGGACGGTGTCACGGACAGCCCTTCGGGAGGATCTCTGAAACTCGGACTGTCACTCGGACAGCCCTTCGGGAGGACCTCCAAAACTCGGACGGTCACACGGACAGCCCTTCGGGAGGCACTCTCGAACTAAGACCGAAACTACGATCTCTCTACAGAGTTGCACACATACGGTGTCATCTATCCGGCAGGGCTTCGCCGTCCAGAACTAGTTCCTGTCGGAACCCAGACAGCCTTTCGGCTCTACGAAACTATTTCGCTGGGAGGGAGAGAAGAATGCCAGATCATGCATGGCTATGTGTATGAGAGCAAGAGTGTGTATTATGGCAGCCCACACACCTCCTATTTATGGGAAACCCAAGGGGTAGGGTGGTTTTACAAGAAAACCCAAAACCCACATGGAAGGGAGTCCTTCCCAAGGACCTAAAAGGTGAAACCAAGGAACAAGGGGGACTCCATGAAGGAGTCCACCATGTGGCCGGCCACACCCTCATGTGGGGCCCCAAAATTGGCCCCTATCCATCCATGTCATCCCCAAGATCTTTTGGAGCAAAGCCCCAAAAGGTGGCTTTCCAAAAATATCCCAAAAAGCACTTTCACTATTCACGACGATATTTTTCTGCGTCTGATCGAACTGAAAATATTCATGTGGGATTAAAAACAATTCTAGTACCCACCAAATTTTTTTTCAACGCGAGCCGGAACAATTCCGGTTTAGTGATTTCATCTGCGAAAAGCATCTGAAGCGGTTTCGGCAGCTCCGGAACATTTCCGGTTTTCATCCCGAAAAATTCCAGAAAGTTTCCAGAATGATTCTGGCACCCTCCAAGAATTATCAGGCATGTGCCAAAACCAATTTGACTTTATGGTATCCTCTGAAACAACTTTTCAGTTTCACCGGAACTCATCCGGTGACCTCTCTGCGGAACTTTTCCGCTGTCCGAAACTTTTCCGGCGTCCGAGACTTTTTCGGTTATTTTCTCTCAGACTCCCTGTCTAGTATTCAGCAGATAGATGACCCTTAAGCGTGTGACCCTATAGGTTCGGTGAAGCATAGACATGACCCGGAACCCCTTCCGATCAATGATCAACATCGGAGCCGTGGACACCCATATCGATCCCTATGCCCACACGAATAAATATTCGAGTGAACCTCCAGTTGCCGTGAGCTATTCCTGTTGCTTCGCGATATGTTACAATTACCCGAGGTGAGAAACATCGGCATCCTCGTGGATCAACACTTGTCCACAATGCCAGTTACCTCGTTGCCGGTATTGTTCTCTTTTCTCGTTCCCGTGTTCCGGCATCCCTGTGATCAAATCACCCTGTGTCTGGCCAGACGATGATGGATACCGTAACACCGAGAGGGCCCAGAGATATCTCTCCATCGTCGGAGGAGCAAATCCCAATCTTGAGCTATCAAGTCCCTTGACATACTTTTCCATGAACCCGTAAGCCGCCGTAATAGCCACCCATTTACGGATGACGTTTAACAAACCCCAAAGTTCATGAAGCAAGCATGAAGAAACTCGACACTCTCATGGTCTAAGGAATTATGCAAACATTAACTTCTCTGTGTTATTAACCATAAATTTATGACGAATGTATCTCATAGCATAACATCAATCGGGTCGATTCAACACAAGTGTTCTACCAACAATTGTGCCCTCAAAATTGCCGGCATAGCCATGCCCATGATCAGGAAAACAGGATCATCATGCAATACTTGAGCCAGTCATAGAGGCTTGACTAGGAATACATTTTACCGTTTATTATCCCACACGTGCATATGAGTCTTCCTCCGAGCCTCGTGGTTATTGTAGACTCGAGAACCATAGCAGTTATAACATGGAACATAAACCTAATTATGAACAGGGTGATAATCAATAAGAGTTATTATTGCCTCTAGGGCATATCTCCTACAGACTCCCACTTGAACTAGAGTCAATAATCTAGTCAATGCTAATGCACTTTACACCTATGGCATACTGGTGTAAAATATGCTTCGCATGTGGTATAGCCTGATGTCCAACGAATCTGACGACTTCAGCTCTGTGTGTAACTTTGCATATCCTTGCATTTTCACGCTTTCAAAAAATTCATATTTTGTCTGGACTTGGCCTTGCATATGTGTGAATCATTGGTCGAAACCTGATTCCTCAGACTGAGCTATGGAGCAACTATCTGCAATAGTGTCCCATAGACCAAAGTCATCTTGGAACCATACTAAGTTCATGAATGAACTATATGATTCAACAACTTCTTTGTCGCTTCTTAAGCATCAACATACTTAGCCTTTGTTATAGAATTCGCCACAGTATCTTGTTTGGAACAATTTCCAACTACCGTGCCACCATATTGTGTATCACACAAAACCCTCAATTTAAATCGAAAATCGCATGGAGCATTGATGAAGACTGTATCGATGTAATCACTTACAACGAGCACTTCATAATCTCTACTTGCGAGAAAACATGTCATCAGCACTACTCTTAGCACTTAATGACATCTTTCACTGTTGTCCCATGATCAGTACTTTGATCACTATGGTATCTATACTCGCAACAACTTTGGAGTATTGGACATATCTGTTTGTTTTTACATACCATGGAATACATGATTAATCCAAACACAAGAGTGTGTGGAATCTCCATCATGTATTTTACTCATCAGTGTTTTGGGACACCGAGTCTTGCAAAAACTCTTTCCATGTGACTTCGGCAAGAATCACTCCTTGGCGTTTTAAATGCTAAAAGGTTTTAGCATCTTGTCAATATGTATTCATTGCTTAGCCCCATTAGGTAAATCTATCTCCATAGATCATCATGCCTAATGTTGAGGCTATTTAGGCTAAGCACTTCATTGAAAAACTATTTTCAAATGAAGTCCTAATTCGTGTCAAGAAATTTATTTCCAATTAACAATGTGTTAAGTACACAAGGTTTTTAGAAATATTATTATGCTCCCACTTACTTTCTTGAATCACAAGCATCTTAGATACCCATTTGATGAAGTCAAACCCCCTTGACCATTTCATCAAAAACGAAGATTCCAACTCCACTTTGCTCTCTTCTGTCCATCGCTGGAACTCTGAAGCTTGCATACTTACTAGCATCCTCTGGATCCACAAATTACTATGGACTGTATCACATACAACTCCTAGGTTTTATTTCCATCAGATGGAAATCCTTTTGTCGTCCATGTTTCATATCTCATGATTGAAATATGTATTAATTGCTAGTTCAACCCGAACCGACTTCAAGCATCGCTACGGTGAAACAACCTCATCGTAGTCAACTCCTTGAACTTGTTATTTCAACAAGTCGAGCTTTATGGATAAAATATTTTATCCACATCAGTTTATAGTTTCATAAATATTCGTTAGACTCTAAGTCTTCCGAAAGGTGTATCAAGATTTTAATCTCGAACCACTTATATGGAAACTATCTCGGATTGTATTTGGCATTTAGCTAATTCCGGAGTCAGGGCCCATCAACGCTTCCTTGTGTATCGTAGGTATACTGTTGTCTAACAACAATATCTCGTATGCGCACCTGAGAGGTTTGCACGAGTTTTTCCTACGTGGTTCAGCTGCAAGTTCGACCGAAGTCCATACATCTCATGTAGAGGCTTCCGTATCAGTCGCAGTAGGAAATTCCGGAATCACTTCCAAGGTTCCTTTCCTTTGACCTGATGACGAAGATACTGGTTATCTCGTCGAGTTGCACTGTCCTCCCACTCACCTTTTGTAAGAACTATTCTCTTTAAAAGCATACCGTTTTGCGGCAAAACCCTTTGCCTCGGTATAGTGGTGGGGGAATACCCAATGACTTGGGATAACCTTACAAAGTAGCACTTGTCTGATTTGGAATAGGTTTGTAACCTTTTACACAAGCCCCATATTCCAAATGTTAAGAAAAGATATAACATGGTTGGGCGTACCACACCATGGCGTTATTTCAACAGACCTGATGGAGCTCTTTTCAGTGTAAAAGCCGCAGTCTCTAAAGCATCACTCTATAAAAGGGGTAATGGCAAATTTATTTATGTCATCTTTGATCTTACCATGTCATAAATGGTTCGATTACATCTGCACGGACTTTCCACTTGCAGCGGTGTTCCGGGAGGTGCAAGTTATGAAACCCCTTTCACAACTCATCAGACATTCGCTAAACTTGTAACTCAAATATTCCTTTCTGCAATCAAATTGCAGAAACATAATTTTCTTGTTACAATAACTTCAAATTCATTTTTGAAAACCTTCTGAATGAATTCAAAAGATCCAGACTTACGTCTCAACAAGTAAATATCCATATATCTACTTGAGTCATTTCTGAAGACAGATAAATCCACTACTTGCAACAACATTTATTGGACTACACACATCATAATGTATGATTACCAATATGTTCTTTGCTCGTTCCTTATGGCCTGTGAACGGTATTTCAGTCACTTCACCTTTCAGAGGAAAGTTGCAAGTGTCAGATGATTCAAAATCAAATGACTTCAAAATCCATCATAATGGAATTTTCCATGCGGGTTTCTCCAATGTGACCAAATGCAGTGCCACACTTGTGTGGTATTCTTTTAGTCTTGCGACATTTAGCATCAGTGTTATGGATGTATCATATTGCCATCAATATTCATAGCATACATCCCATCCTGTATGGAAGCATGGCCCTTCATGTTATTCATAACACCGAACATCAAAAGTTCTCTTATGAATAACCTTCTTGCAAAATTCCTTATGCAAAGGGCTAGAGTGTATGAAACTCTAAATGAATTATGAAAGTAAATACAGAGGTAATGTATTATTATCAATATTCATAACATACGTCTCATTCATAATGAAAGTATGGCCCTTATGTTATTCATAACATCGAACATCAAAAGTTCTCTTATGAATAACCTTCTTGCAAGATACTTTATGCAATGGGCTAGAGTGTAAAACTCTAAAATGAATTATGAAAGTAAATACATAGGGAATACACCGATGGAAGGCAGAGTAACATTTACTATGTTCCCTGCGTGTATCTGAACCTCATTCCTGGTTAGTCTTTCAGGCCATAGTAGTTCTTACATCGAGCTGCAACAGAATGCAATCGAGCGGGTATCTTTGTGATTAACTCACAATACCCAAGAATTAGTGATTAACATGTTTAACCATAATTACCAAGAACTATATCTTTGACCAGCCTTCTATACATCAAAAACTTGTATGACATTCATTCATGAGCTGGATATTCCAGTCTTCTTTCCTTTTGCCATTATACTTCTAACAGTTTAACTTTCAGTATTTCTCCTACTCTCAGAAGAAGCACCCTAACTTAAGAGTGGCGTTAGCCCCGGACTTCCTAGGCGTGAAAGCATCACTAACACCCTTCGGACACTTCCTTTCTCTTTAAGTTGTTGTTTTATTCACCATCATCATATGACAGGCGTTCTTCTGGATCCCTCTCTTATCAGTCTAATGCATAGTAAACTCCTTTACTAACAGTTTGCAAACAAATATTGCTTTGGATATCTCATATCTTTTAGCTTTTGTCTGTCTCTGAAAATGATTTTCAGATTCCATGAATATCACATAACTTAAGAGTGGCGTTAGCCCCGGACTTCCTAGGCGTGAAAGCATCACTAACACCCTTCGGACACTTCCTTTCTCTTTAAGTTGTTGTTTTATTCACCATCATCATATGACAGGCGTTCTTCTGGATCCCTCTCTTATCAGTCTAATGCATAGTAAACTCCTTTACTAACAGTTTGCAAACAAATATTGCTTTGGATATCTCATATCTTTTAGCTTTTGTCTGTCTCTGAAAATGATTTTCAGATTCCATGAATATCACATAACTATCCAAACTTTCGAAGTTCGGGTCTCATGGAAGCAAACATATTGCACTTTGACTGAAAAGGAATTCTAGCTTTTGGATCGAAGGACGAGAGTCACATGATCCATAGCATTAGCGGGAGAATACCGAAAGCATGCGATAGGACAAAGTCCTTCTCGGCACTCTTGAGGACAATCCTCATATTATGTTACCAACCGTAAAGTTTTAACCAGATATTTAACAGCTATTCAATTTTAACAGGGAAGGTGGAAACGCGAGCCATTATTCTACAACTTTTATGCAAATCACACTTAGACAGTGTTCAAAATTAATTGCACCGAGAATTAAACAAGTTAATTCTACAGTGCGCTCCCACTCAAATCAATATCTCTCATAATTGATTTTGAGTGATACAAGATCCAGACTTCAATTCATCGCCATAGAATCATCATCTCATGACGGGAATTTTAATCGGTAGGCCAACTTGCCGATCACATCTCCATGTGACTCTTGTTCATCTTTCGATGCGTGTGTTCCGAGCTCATGACACTCATGCCTGAACGTCAAGACAACCAAGTGATCTTGCTGCGAGGTCTCAACTCACCCGCCTCACACATCCCTAATCGTTCGCACCCATGCATCCATGGCGTACCCCGAAAAGTTAGGTGCCGTGACGGTGCTACACTTGGGAGAACACTATCTACTTGATATTTTTGTGAGAGATCACCCTAATAAAAGCGACTACCGCGCAATCAAGAAGGGTGCATCATAAGGGATAAACATCTTAGGCAATTCATAATAGCATGATATGGTATAGCCCTTTCTGACGGAGAAGTCTTTCATTTCTTCGTCTTCGGCATTCGCGTTGGTGTTCACCTTCGCGAAGATTGCCACCACCTTGTCGGTGCACCAGATAATATTGCTATCTCTATAGCTAATAAAATAAGTGTATTACATAAGGTTGACACGCAGGTCATTAAAGTGCAATCATATGGCTCCAGCCATCATGCCGAATCATGACACGCAGGTCATGTTAATCAATTTACATCATATAGTCATCTCATACATAATCAAATTATTATGAACACTGCTATACCACATCACATGCACATGCAAACCATCCTGCAAAACCAAGTTTAGACGCCTCTAATCGGTTCATGCAAAATTTTATTTTTCGTGGCTTCTAAGGTTTCGAAACAAACCGAAGCTACCAACGTCCATCATCAAGCATGATAATCCAAGTCGCTAGATTAACATTCCAGGGTGTATGAAACACGAGATAATAAAATCTCGAGCCCCATACTAAACTTCGTCATACGCGTGACCCCCGTGCAGATCACATCTGCATTGCCCTTTCGTCTGCAAAATTTCATCTTTCTTTTTAACTACGGTGGAATTCAATGAACTGTTAGCACTTCGTTGATCAATCAGGATCGCGGATTGCCAGAACATTGAAACTCCACCATACTGTTATCAAGATCAGAAATATGCAAATTCGAGGGAAGCAACAAGAACATCGGGTAACAGACTTCATCTGCTACCCGCACAAATAATTTTCAGCAATAGATCTCATCTACTACCTAATTATATTGAGCAACACCCATACATCTCTATGTATTCTAGATCGCAACCTGCATCTACGCATAACCTGGGTCTGATACCACTGTGGGTAATGCAGCAGAAAACAAAAATTTTCCGACCTACGCACCAGCCCAGGACCACTATGGAGACTGCATACAAGGTTTGATCATTATCGTTACCGACTCGTAGCGCAACGGAAGTAGAGTCGATGACGATCGGCGGTGCAGATCCCCGCAGCTAGGATTTTACAACCTCCCAACCGCGAGGATGTATACCCTCATCTGCCCCGCGGACAGCCCTCCGGGAGGCGGTCACACAGTCCCCGGACGGTGTCGCGGACAGCCCTTCGGGAGGACCTCTGAAACTCGGACTGTCACTCGGACCGCCCTTCGCGAGGACCTCCAAAACTCGGACGGTCACACGGACAGCCCTTCGGGAGGCACTCTCGAACTAAGACCGAAACTACGATCTCTCTACAGAGTTGCACACATACGGTGTCATCTATCCGGCAGGGCTTCGCCGTCCAGAACTAGTTCCTGCCGGAACCCAGACAGCCTTTCGGCCCTACGAAACTATTTCGCTGGGAGGGAGAGAAGAATGCCAGATCATGCATGGCTATGTGTATGAGAGCAAGAGTGTGTCTTATGGCAGCCCACACACCTCCTATTTATAGGAAACCCAAGGGGTAGGGTGGTTTTACAAGAAAACCCAAAACCCACATGGAAGGGAGTCCTTCCCAAGGACATAAAAGGTGAAACCAAGGAACAAGGGGGACTCCATGAAGGAGTCCACCATGTGGCCGGCCACACCCTCATGCGGGGCCCCAAAATTGGCCCCTATCCATCCATGTCATCCCCAAGATCTTTTGGAGCAAAGCTCCAAAAGGTGGCTTTCCAAAAATATCCCAAAAAGCACTTTCACTATTCACGACGACATTTTTCTGCGTCTGATCGAACTGAAAATATTCATGTGGGCTTAGAACAATTCTAGTACCCACCAAAATAGTTTTCAACGCGAGCCGGAACAATTCCGGTTTAGTGATTTCATCTGCGAAAAGCATCTGAAGCGGTTTCGGCAGATTCGGAACATTTCCGGTTTTCATCCCGAAAAATTCCAGAAAGTTTCCAGAATGATTCTGGCACCCTCCAAGAATTATCAGGCATGTGCCAAAACCAATTTGACTTTATGGTATCCTCTGAAACAACTTTTCAGTTTCACCGGAACTCATCCGGTGACCTCTCTGCGGAACTTTTCCGCTGTCCGAAACTTTTCCGGCGTCCGAGACTTTTTCGGTGATTTTCTCTCAGACTCCTTGTCTAGTATTCAGCAGATAGATGACCCTTAAGCGTGTGACCCTATAGGTTCGGTGAAGCATAGACATGACCCGGAACCCCTTCCGATCAATGATCAACATCGGAGCCGTGGACACCCATATCGATCACTATGCCCACACGAATAAATATTCGAGTGAACCTCCAGTTGCCGTGAGCTATTCCTGTTGCTTCGCGATATGTTACAATTACCCGAGGTGAGAAACATCGGCATCCTCGTGGATCAACACTTGTCCACAATGCCAGTTACCTCATTGCCGGTATTGTTCTCTTTTCTCGTTCCCGTGTTCCGGCATCCCTGTGATCAAATCACCCTGTGTCTGGCCAGACGATGATGGATACCGTAACACCGAGAGGGCCCAGAGATATCTCTCCATCGTCGGAGGAGCAAATCCCAATCTTGAGCTATCAAGTCCCTTGACATACTTTTCCATGAACCCGTAAGCCGCCGTAATAGCCACCCATTTACGGATGACGTTTAACAAACCCCAAAGTTCATGAAGCAAGCATGAAGAAACTCGACACTCTCATGGTCTAAGGAATTATGCAAACATTAACTTCTCTGTGTTATTAACCATAAACTTATGACGAATGTATCTCATAGCATAACATCAATCGGGTCGATTCAACACAAGTGTTCTACCAACAATTGTGCCCTCAAAATTGCCGGCATAGCCATGCCCATGATCAGGAAAACAGGATCATCATGCAATACTTGAGCCAGTCATAGAGGCTTGACTAGGAATACATTTTACCGTTTATTATCCCACACGTGCATATGAGTCTTCCTCCGAGCCTCGTGGTTATTGTAGACTCGAGAACCATAGCAGTTATAGCATGGAACATAAACCTAATTATGAACAGGGAGATAATCAATAACATTTATTATTGCCTCTAGGGCATATCTCCTACAGGAGAGATATCTCTGGGCCCTCTCGGTGTTACGGTATCCATCATCGTCTGGCCAGACACTTTGTGATTTGATCACGGGGATGCCGGAACACGGAACGAGAAAAGAGAACAATACCGGTAACGAGGTAACTGGCATAGTGGACAAGGTGTTGATCCACGGGGATGCCAACATGTCTCACCTCGGGTATTTGTAAACATATCGCGAAGCAACAAGAATAGCACACGACAACTGGAGGTTCACTCGAATATTCATTCGTGTGGGTATAGGGGTCAATATGGGTGTCCACGGCTCCGATGTTGATCATTGATCGGAAAGGGTTCCGGGTCATGTCTATACTTCACCGAACCTATAGGGTCACATGCTTAAGGGTCATCTATCTGCTGAATACTAGACAGGGAGTCTGAGAGAAAATCACCGAAAAAGTTTCGGACACCGGAAAAGTTTCGGTCAACGGAAAAGTTCCGAAGAGAGAGGTCACCAGATGAGTTTAGGTGAAACTGAAAAGTTGTTTCAGAGGATACCATAAAGTCAAATTGGTTTTGGCACATGCCTGATAATTCTTGGAGGGTGCCAGAATCATTCTGGAAACTTTCTGGAATTTTCCGGGATGAAAACCGGAAATGTTCCGGAGCTGCCGAAACCGCTTCAGATGCTTTTCGCAGATGAAAATCACTAAACCGGAATAGTTCCGGATCGCATTGAAAATTATTTTAGTGGGTACTGGAAATGTTCTAAGCCCACATAAATATTTTCAGTTCGACCGGACGCTGAAAAATGTCGTCGTGAATAGTGAAAGTGCTTTTTGGATATTTTTTTGGAAAGCCACCTTTTGGGGCTTTTCCCAAAAGGCTTCTAGATGAACTTGGGGACTAAGGAACCCGTTTGGGGGGGCCCCCATGAGGGGTGGCCGGCCACACATGTGGAGCTCCATGGAGCTCCACTTGCCTTCCCATTTTACCCTTATGAAGGATCCATGTGATGATTTTTTTGGGTATTTTTCCCCATGGGCTTTTACTATAAATAGAGGTGGAGAGGTCCTCTCCACTCTCATTCTATTCTCACATACACATGCCATTGCAATGATCTGGCTTCTTCTCTCCCTCCCAGCGAAATAGTTTCGTAGAGCCGAAAGGCTGTCTGGGTTCCGGCAGGAACTAGTTTTGGACGGCGAAGCCCTGCCGGATAGATGACACCGTATGTGTGCAACTCTGTAGAGAGATCGTAGTTTCGGTCTTAGTTCGAGAGTGCCTCCCGAAGGGCTGTCCGTGTGACCGTCCGAGTTTCGAAGGTCCTCCCGAAGGGCTGTCCGAGTGACCGTCCGAGTTTCGGAGGTCCTCCCGAAGGGCTGTAGCGACACCGTCCGGGGGACTGTCCGACCGCCTCCCGGAGGGCTGTCCGGGGGGCGGATGAGGGTATACATCCTCGCGGTTGGGAGGTTGTAAATCCTAGCTGCGGGGATCTGCACCGCTGATCGTCAACGACTCTACTTCCGCTGCGCTACGAGTCGGTAACGAAAAGATCAAACCTTGTATGCAGTCTCCATAGTGGTCCTGGGCTGGTGCGTAGGTCAGAATTTTTTTGTTTTCTGCTGCGTTACCCTACAAACAATACATGTGTCCTTTAACGTACCTCCACCTAGTAGTCTGTCCAATCTGTTTGGCAACTGCTTAGGTGGGGTTGAGCCTAATACATCGGCACAAATCCGCGTGGGAGCATGTGCATGACTGAGGGCTATTTGGAACTGTCGGAATGATGTTGTGTTTAATAGGACAAATATCACAAACTTTTTGCACGTTATTTACCGGGCGTTTGGATGGATCTGTACATGGTCATTACTACACCGTGCGGAAGTGAGTGAGCTTATGGCCTCTAGGTGTAACAGATGGGAGATGATAGCACGACCTACATACAATCGGTTTGGATGGTGGGCCAATAATAGAATAGATGTTTAGGCATGTTGTCCTATTTTTGCGGGTGTGTGACTATTTTGTTTACTTTATTGGTTTAGATTACCTACTTGGGATGTTATTCGTACTTTGAGACTTTAATCAGTTAAATAAGTGGATGTGTGCATGCAAAGGTCCTGGTATTCCTTATTTAAAAAAAAAGACAAATAAGTATGGACTAAAATGAATTATTAAAACATAAAACCCTTGTCGGCGCAGCAAAGCACGCCCTACGCTTCTATGATTTCTCGACACGTTTGCAGGCTTTCTACGCGTGCGGTTTTGTAGAAGAAAAGAAACAGCCTGCTGCTGACTGGCGGTCTGATTCCATGCTACTGGGACTGTATCGTTTCAGACAGTGTGTGTTCTGAAACATCATCCTAGCACCCACTTGCATATGTTTCTTTTAGCAGGGTAATATCTGGAAAGGAATCAAATTAAGAATAAACGCCTCCTTAAATTCAAAGATGTCATCAGATCATTCGACAGGAAAAAAACAATCAGCCTCAAGGACGTACTTTAATGTTTTATTTTTATTTTTTTCAGAGTATATGTACTACTGGAATCGTTATCTTAATGAGGCAAAGCCCACACGATAGACGGGAGGCATGGTACGAGCCACTCCCTCGTATACATGGTCGAACCGTGGAAGGAGATACATTTCGAATCAGAAATATAGTATTGGAGTACGAAGGAGATACAATTTGAATCAGAAATATAGTGTTGGAGTATGAAGGAGTACGAATAAATATAGAAAGATGACTTTCCCGCAGAGTTCTATCAGAACAGAAGTCATCAAATCAGATCTCCTATTTTGTTTAGCGACATACATATTGGCCAACTAGAATTGTATCGCTTAAACTTTTGTGAGATTATTTTATTACCTAAGGTTGATGAGGCTGAAAGGATACAAAATATAGACATATTTGCCTCCTTAATGTTAGTTTTAAAATACTCACAAAGGTTACGACTATTAGGCTAAACTCGATTGATGAACAAGTGATTCGTCCTTCACAGACAACTTTTATGCAAGGCAGACACATCCTAGATGGAATTGTTATCTTTCATGAAACAGTCCATGAATTAAACCAAGAAAAGTTGAATGGGGTGGTACTCAAAATAGACTTTGAAAAGGCTTATGACAAAGTCAAGTGGCCCTTTCTTCAATAGACTCTCAGAATGAAAGGATTTCCTGCAGAGTGGCGCGCTATGATCAATAGCTTTGTTTCTGGAGGTAGTGTTGCTATAAAGGTCAACGATGACATTGGACAGTATTTCCAAACGAAGAAGGGATTGCGACAAGGTGACTCGTTATCGCCCATGCTATTCAATATAGTGGCGGATATACTAGCGGTCATGATTGAGCGTGCCAAGGTTGATGGCCAAATTGATGGGGTAGTAAATCATATACTTGATGGTGGTCTCTCTATACTTCAATATGCCGACTATACGATTGTCTTCATGGATCATGACCTCGAGAAAGCGAGAAATATGAAACTGATTTTATCAGCATTCAATCAAATCTCGGGTCTTAAGATCAATTTTCATAAAAGTGAATTGTTTTTCTTTGGCGACACACATGACGAGGCCCACCGTTATGTTGAACTGTTCGGATGCGGGTTGGGCCAGTTTCCGATCACATATTTGGGAATACCGATACATTATCGTGGACTCACAAATGTTGAATGGAAACACGTTGAGGAGAGACCACAAAAAAGACTTAGTAGGTGGAAAGGTAAATTGTTGCCTCTGTGTGGAAGATTGGTCCTCATAAATTCAGTACTAAGTAATATGGTACTATATATGATTTACTTCTTTCAGTTGTCGAAAGGAGTTTTACATAGATTGGATTATTTCTGATCAAGATTTTTTTGACAAGGAAATAGCGAGAGAAAGAAATATCAACTGGCTGAATGGAGTGTGGTTTGCCGTCCCAAAGACCAAGGCATCTAGGGAATTCATGACCTTGAGGTTAAGAATAGGGCCCTCCTCGAAAAATAGTAGTTTAAATTACTGATGGAAGATGGTGTATGACAAAGCCTCCTAAGGAGCAAATATGTGTATTCCAAGGCAGTATCCCAATTATATTGGAAGCCTGCGGATTTTCACTATTGGGCAGGTCTAATGGCTACGAAGAAATATTTCTTATGCTATGGATCCTTCTAGATCAAGGACGGCTCGGAAATTAGATTATGGGAGGGCAAGTGGCTAGGAAATGCCACACTCCGGGAACAGTATCCAGCTCTATACAACATTGTGTGTCACAGGTGATACTATTGCCACCGTAATGGTATCATTTTCGGTAAATGTGACGTTCAAGGGATTTAACTGGACCTAGACACCAATTGTGGAACATCCTGCTCCACCGGTTCTCCATGGTGCAATTATCACATGGGTCTGATGTATTCCGATGAAACCTCCATAGGAATGGACAATTCTCAGTGGAGTCCATGTATAGAACGTTAATGCAGTCTGATGTGTCAGTTGATAATAACAAAAAGATCTGAAAGATGAAGATACCTCTTAAGAATAAAGTCTTTGCATGGTATCTTCGTCCCAGAGTCATTCTTACTAAAGATAACCTTATTACGAGGAATTGGCATGAAAGTCCGCAATGTGTCTTTTGTCACCGTGATGAGACAATAAAACATTTATTCTTCCAGTGCAAATTAGCTCGTTCTATATGGTCATTCATTCAAACAACTTCTGGCTTGTATCCTCATTATAGTGTTGCTAATGTATTTGGCCAGTGGTTACATGAGATTGATCACAGATTTAGAACTCTTCTCATGGTGGGAGCGCTTGCCGTTCTTTGGTCGCTTTGACTATATAGAAATGAGAAGGTTTTTAATGAGAAAAGCACTTCTCTGATGCAGGTTATCTACAGATGTACTTGGACTCTTCTCTTATGGTCCTCTCTACAACGTGTGAAGAATCAAGATGTGTTTACGGAGGTGTGTACACGAATGAAGGCTACAACAAGGGATACTTTTACCTAAAATGGGTGGCAACATGATCTTAGGATTGGCCCCCTCCACTTTAGACATTATACGGACTATACATGTCTCTTTGTATTTTGCTTTTTTATTTTTCGTTTGTATGAGACGACCTTGATTGACCGAGTGCATCTTAGTTATGTAGAAGCCGGGTGTAATACTTAAATCTTTCAAGTAACAAAGCGTCCCTTTCTGAAAAAGCAGTCATTGTCACAACTTGATAACTACATAGAACTACAACTTGATAACTACATAGATGATGATATGAGAAAAGATGAGAACTTTCGAGGCCTTGGAAATCTTGTTGATCTCTCGGTTAAGCTTGTTCAAACAAGGAGACATAAAGTTCATCATTTGGTGTACTTGCTTCTAAAATTGGTATTGATTCTACCGGTGGCAACAACAAATGTTGAGAGAGCATTTTCTGCAATGAGCATAGTCAAGAGCAAGTTGAGAAATAAGATGGGCGATAGTCTTTTGGATGATTGCCTAGTCACATACATTGAGAGGGATGCTTTCTCCGAGGTGAATGAAGATGATATAATTGATACATGCATATAGGCCGGAAACATAGTCTTTTTGAACTTCTCAAGGTATGTCTATGGTCCATGTAGTATGTACTATGTAGACTTCTTTATGCAAAACTTAGACTTAATTTAGAATTCTAGTGTGTTTGCAAGACCATATTGATCTATTTCTATGTGATACTGAGAACTAGTTAGAACGTTCACATGTTAAATTTGTTGTCAATTTTTTTTTGGGGGGCGGATCACCTGATGTGAAAAGCTAGCTCGGCCACTGTCAGTGTGGTGCAGCTAGTGACTGACATTAGCACGGTTTGTTCGCACAAAAAAAGACATTAGCACGGGTTCTCAGCCGCATTAATTGGCTGGGCATCTCGTGCAGCTTTCTACGAGCATCTTGCACGGGTTCTCAGCTGTCCAAAACGTCAGCTGCGCGAAGACAAAAAAGGAAAAATAAAAGGCCCGTGTGCATGTTTTTTGAGTTACCAGGCGCATGCACCCAGCACTGCTTTGTACCAGTCGAAAATATTCCCATGAAACCCCGCTGCTGGTAGCTGCTGCATGCATGTCAGCCGAAACTTTATATGTGTTTCCAAACACGTATTACTCCCTTCATTTCAAAATATAATACATATTAGGTTTTTTAAAAGTCAAATATGTCAAGTTTTTAGAATAAACTATCAGCATTCAAAATAATCCCTCCGTAAAGAAATATAAAAGTGTTTAGATCTAAACGTTTTTTGTATTTCTTTACAGAGGGAGTACTATATAAATAGAATATAAAAGTATATTTCATTATGAATGTAATAATACTAATTTTGTATCGTCAATGTTGATTTTTTCCCTCAAACCTGATCAAACATAGACATATTTGACTTTTAAAAAACAAAAAATACACACTAAATTTTGAACGGAGGAATTATATAACTTCCAGCTTGTTTCAGCCATGGATCAGAGAACTATTAATTTCCCAGGATCATGAAGCTAAAGACTGGTGATCGCTCATCATGGCATGTGCAGGTAAAGTGGTCAGCTACCCACCGTTTGGTGCTTGATGCAGGGCAAGTACCATTTGGCGCTTATTTCTATGACTGAAACTAATTAAAAGTCGCACTATCTAGCTTTTCAGCAAATCAATCAATCACTGTGTACTAATTAAGAGAGAGTTACTGCCTCTCCGATTTCCTAAAAAGAAAAACAAAGATTCAGTTTGACAAACTACCAGCGGGAAAGGAAACTAGTAGTACAGCCCGTGAACCAAACGGAGCAGAAAAGCCTAGGCCCAGGCCCAGGCGTCGCTTGCCTCAACATTCGTCGTATGCGACGAGGGTCCCGTACCAACGATATCTGCGGCTGTTGTATACCACGCTTCGACGCAAAAACAAATCAAAGGCAGCAGTATGAACATGTGCAGCGTGTCGTCCCAAAGCAAAGGCATAAGGCAGCCACTAGACATTAGTTAGTGGCACACGGACTACAAGGTTTGATTTGATCCTCACGTGAGTAGTAAAATATATACTACTCTCTTCATTCCATAATGTAATGCGCATATGTTTTTTAAAATTTAATTTTGACCATAAATTATATCTATAATACAAAAATCATGTTACTGAAAAAAATATACCATTGAAAGCTTCTTTCGAATACGAATTCAATGATATAATTTTTAAGACACACAATTTGCATTTTATTGGTTGAATTTATGATCAAACTTTTTTCGATAAAGGGAATATATTAATATCGCGGAGATACCAATTACACCCAGCCTCTGCAACAACGCAGTGCCCTAGTGGCAATACGGATGCACACAGCCAAAAAAGAAAGAAGAATTACATAAATAAAAAGTCCCGCTACAGTGATCTACTCCTTGTTGCAGCAGACCAAAACACCACCAAGACAACACCAGAAATCCAGCTTCTCCAAAAGCGATGCCTCCAATAAGGGAACAGTGCACAAGCGCCGTCATCGCCCTGATCATCGATCATAGGTTTTCACCTAGGAGAAAGTCCATGCTCACAAAACAATGTCTCCAACAAGATCATTGACAGGCACAACCAACTAAGGCTAGACCTTGGGTTTTCACCCTGCAAGTGTAGACCCTGAATTTCTCCTGTGTTGACGCCCCCAGCTGCCGCTGTCGCTGCTCCAAGTCTCGAAGCACCTAGCCGAAACCTCAACAACAGCAGGACTCGAACCACCATTACCTGTCCTTAGACCATGCCATTCTCCACGACTGACTTCACCGATGGAACTAAAGACATGTTCCACGGCGGCAACAGTCTGCAGAGCTTCGCCACACTCCCTCTGAAACCAAACGGTCAGAAAAAAACATGGTTGCGCGCGACCGAAGCCCATCCGATCCGGCAAATCTCCAGGCATGTCATCCATTTGGAGTTCGCCAGCGAAGTGTTCCGGAACTCGGCATTCCGGCTATATCACCGACGACAGGCAACAAGAAGAACATCATCATGGATTGAGAGGGATCTGAGGACCACCACCTTTATTAGGCAGATCGTCGGCCCCCACGCCGCCGTCCGCCGGAGCACGGCGTGGGATCCCAAGATCCCCCACACCAGGCCCAAACTGGCCGACCACCTCTGGAGTAGGAGGCCGCCGCCGCCATGCCCGAGGCCGCCGCCCCGGCGCCCATGAGATGCGGACGGAGCTGCCGTCCTGCAATAGCGCCGGAGCACACAGGAGCACCGCAGCCGCAGGGCCAAAACGGCCCAGATCGGACCCAGATCGAGCCCATGCCACCGCAGTCTCCTGCCTATGATGTACGCTTCCGGCCGCCGCCGCCGCGCCCCACCACCGCCGCAGGAGTAGATCGGGCGCCGCCATCTCCTCCCAGGCCGTGACCAGCAAGATCCCCGCCGCCGCCATGCCGCACCGGCTTTGCCCGGCGACAACTCCGGCGGCGGCGAGGGGAGAGGACGGAGAACGGGGAGGGGAGGGACTGCGGAGGGGGTCTCCCCGGGGCGGCGCGGCGCCGCCACCACGGGGTCCTTATGATCAAACTTAAATCTCGAAAAATAGGTGCGCACTATATTATCAAACGGAGGGAGTGCTTACTGTCCCTCGGGTGAGGTACTAGAGTGATGCTTCGGTGCATCTGAATCGTTGAAGCCTTCAAACACATCTACAGATCAAAGAAAGGTGAAGCCGGCGGAACCAAATCGCCGTGCAGGGCAGAAATCGAGATCTGATCAAAGAAACTCTTCTGGTACTTCTCGCGAGATGAATCCTCTTCATTTTGTTCTTTTTTTCTTCAGTTTGCTGCATTCGCCACCAAACAAATCAGATGCTATTTATCTTAACAACTAGCTCGGTCACCCGCACCTTTGCTCGGCTAGATTATATTATTCTTTTTATTTTTTAAATATTATGTTGTAGTTTTCTTGAAGTAAATAATTTAAAACATATTTTATCATATGTCAGGGATATTCGATTGATTTTATAAATATATGCCTACATTTTTAAACTTTAAAGGGTTCATTGAGTTATGCATTAGAAAATGCAAGACATTTTCTAGTTATGACTAATGCTTTGTATGGTTCAACTTATTAAATGCACATCGGTTTTATAACTATAAAATTTGCATCGCATATTGTGGATCCTGCCTCAAGATGAGATAGTCCTTTATGTCTTGTATAATTCTAGTATTTTATTGATAGTCAATATAGCTATATTATTGCCTGGAATAGTAGTTACATAGTTCTTATCTTTTGTGGCATACCGTTCATCCATTCTTACATTATTCTGTTGTGCAGTAGTGGTCTTTTCTTTGCGTGTTCTCTCTTACTCTTATCACTTGGTGTTGAATACCTATTGCATTATTATTTGTAACATGGTACACACATTTGGATACTTTTATTGTTAGAAAAATAGTATGTTGTGACTTGCTAAAATAGACGTCGTGACTAAAGGTTATAGATAAGCACATATGAAATAATAATAAATGGGTTACTTGGGCAACAGCATGCCTAGATTTACTATATATATTGTTTTCATACTGTTGTCAACTGCTATTTGATTTAATTTGGCTCTATATAAGCATTGGTACATAATTGAAATTAACACACTACATGGAAAATGAAAGTCTTGAGAAAGATGGTTTTATTCTATAGAAATTATTTTGCAGTCTGTATATTGTTGGTAAAAAGAATGGTAAATGACAATGAGCGGACGATGGCATGAAGATCACGGCCTCATGTACAACAATGTACTTTTAGTTCACCAAAGTTTACAGGCTTATTTCCTCCACACTTCGGCCTAGTTTGGTAACACAGTTTTTGCAAAACCATAGTATTACAAAACCTCGGTATTTTAATGTGTGGGCAATAAATACTTTAGTTTCTAAAAAGCGTAGTTTTTCTCAGTTTTGGTAAAACTGTGGAGGCGTTTGGCAAATGGCAATTTTTATTAAGTTTCTCTGATTTTGAACGATTGTTCTATCGTTGCATGGATAATCTTGACGATACCTATAGCCAAACCTAACTCAGCTGCACTCATGGCCGGATCAACTCGTGCTAACAGGCGCCGTATCCATGTTGGGCATGAGCAGGTTCTCTGTAGATGCTAGGATACATGGTCGAGTTATCTCTTGTGATCCATCAAAGACGGAGCGTTGTGACAGGCACAGAAGGTGCAGCTCGTGCATCTAGAAGTGACCACAAGCAACACACCCCTGTAAGAATCGCCTCCGCGTGCACATGTTTCCGGCCGGTGCTAAGTTATACGTACGTGTACGCACACCTCTGGCCAAGATAGATCTATCGTCTAGCAAGTATTGGTCATAAGATGATGGACTCAGAGAGACCAATGAGGCAGCGTTTCTCAGTGTATTAGGCTGCAGTATTTTTTTTTTATCCAAACACCTCAAAGTATTTAATACTGAAGTTTTTTTCAGAAACCACAGTATTCCTAGAAATTTTCAAAAATACTTAGCTCCCAAACGCATCATGTTTTGCATATCTAATCGTGAGGCTTCTTGTTACAATCCAATCCCTACATTAATGGCTCCCGTACTTAATGCCCCTTATGTCATCATCATAATCTAATTGCGGCAGTCGATCTAATTAAATCAATACACTGATGTCTAGTACTAGTACTATAATCTTTGTTCTCTTTAATTAGCAAATTGAAGTCATCGTTTGGTCGCGTGCCCATCTAAGAAAATATAGTCGTAGGATTGCCACAACATTGTTTGCTTTCTTAACAACTTGGATGCTACGCTAGCTTGCACATCTAATTATTGACCGCTCCCCTGGATGTGTGTGTACGTTTTGTTGTCTTTCTTTTACACTGTCGTATATATTTCTGATCCTTTTTTTCCAAATTAACTTCCACTGTTTTACTGTTTTTCTCTTGTGAATATGGGATGTTCCTTTTTGTTTGTCCCCATATGCTCTTAATAATAATAAATATTATTTTAATCAGTAAAGGTCAAATAGAGTGGAGCATGCATATGCTTCTCGCCAGTGCCATAATATTGTGTTGCTTCTTTATGAAATGCACTCGCATGAACATATAGCATATTACACTACTAGGGAAAACCCTAATAATAGCACGGGGTATGGAGCTATCAGTAGCGAGGGCCACGCTACTGCTAGTGCGCTACAACTAATATTTAACAGTAGCATGGGGTTGCCAACGCTACTGGTAACAAATTTATCAGTAGCGTGGGGATGGGGCCCGCGCTACTGCTAAATAGCAGCAGCGATTGTCTCTGCCCTGCGCCACTACTAATCATGTGTATTTTTTTGTATTTATACATGGTTATACAAATTAATATACAACATCAATAAATATTTTGGAAAAAACAACAATGAGATTAAAGTGTATGGATGCATTGCCTTCATTCGACACTTGTGTGCCGTGGCAACATCATATTTTCCTACTAATTCAACTTGGTCACTTGCATCCATACACTTTAATCTAATCGATCTCATATAGTAACTCATCATCCGTAGTTACATAACAACTTATCATCATCTTAATCATATAACAACTCATCATCATCTTAATCATGTCAAGTTAACCACTACTACATAATGTCTTAAAACAGAAAAACTGCTCTCTTCTAGGACCTACTCCTCTCTCCTAGGTAAAATGTCATTCAACAGAAAAACTCAGACATCTCCATGATGACGCACAAGATCCAACGGTCTCCAATTTGTGACTTGCGCTCCTTCTTTATTTCCCTTCATGCTTCAATTTGTAGTTTTCCTTGTGGTTTGCGTTCAGTGGAGTATGAAAAATCGAAAATGGCCCTCCAAGCGCAAGTAATTGTCATCTCACCTTTGACATTCATCAACGGAGGCAGAACATCATTTGGCAGCTTCTGTAAAATAACATAATTAATAGTAGCATAGTTAGGAATGTAATTTACATAATAGTAGCATCATTAGCAACTATTACCAAGATATTTGCGCAAATGTTATCAGCGCTCAACCTATGCACTAGTGGCATGTATCCTGTATAATTTCGGCCAACTCCATAATACATGCCCTTAGTAGACAGAACATCACTAACAAAGGAAGCACAATTGAAGCATGCCCTTGCGAATCTCATTCAGGTCATTCATAATCCGATCCATAATATGGTTCTAACTCGCGGAATCCTCCGATCTACTGCTCTCTTTCTTCCTTCCAACAACGTTAGACTTTTTCGTACTAGCTTTCTTGTTTTTGTCAACTTGTTTTTTGTAATTTTTTCAACCTGTGTAATATTGTCATCGATCTACAACATGAAAACCCTTACATTCAAATCGTAATCATATTAATAATTATTTGCACGATGTCAATGTACAAAAAAAAATACCACACGTGTTACCATCCCATAACCACGACCAAAATGAAAGTCATACTTGTCTCTTTTCCTCGTTAATGCATCTGTCCAGTTCCTCATCAGGGGGCTCAACAGCGCCAACAGATCATATTTCGGACCGGTGGTTCAGAGCACCTTCTCCCAATCACTACTAGGGTAAACCCTAGTAGTAACGCGGGACCAAGAGATAGCAGTAGCGCGGGCCCCCGCACTACTGCTAGGACGCTACAACTAAATTTTAGCAGTACTGCTGGGTTTGACCCCACACTGTTGCTATATCGCCTGGCAGTAGAGCTGGTCAACCCCATGTCGCTGCTACTTACATGTAGCGCAGTCGGCCGACCAACGCTACTACTAATTTTGTGTAGTAGCAGCGTAGGTCCCCACACTGCTGCTAGGATCTTACCCCGTGATACTAATAAGTTTATGTATTATTAGTTTTTCTAGATCATCTTACACAGTATATATGTAGAAACTATATCACTAGTTGAAAACAGGGCTTTGGTCCTGGCCAGATCAGAACATTAGTCCCGGTCGTGTTACGAACCGGGACTACAGGTAGCATCAGTCCCTGTTCGTGAGGCTAGGACGCCGGCCGGGCCTCGGCAGGCATCAGTCCCAGTTCGGTTGGGACCTTTAGTCCTGGTTCCAGCCACCAACCAGGACTAAAGGGGTTGCTGCCCTTTAGTCTCGGTTTGTGTCTGGAACCGGGACTAAAGGGTAGGCCTTTGGTCCCGGTTTTAAATAAAAACCGGGACTAATGTTTTGCCTATATATATCCGCGCCCCCCCATCTCCTCTTGTTTTTTGGCCGTGGAAGGGTGTGGGAGGTGTGTGCTACTCTATTCTCACCTCCTATGCACATGAGGTGTTTGATGAAATGCCCGAGCCACACTTAAGCTTTCTCCTCTCCAAGCTCGACCTCCAAGCTACATTTTCCCCAAGATTTGTCTAGGTTTGGCGGTGCACCAACTACACAAGTGTTATAAAAGGTTAGCAACTTCATCCTTTCATCTCTCACTGCTAGTTTAGCTCATTTCAAATGCTCTAGAAGTAGAGTGGTTTGTGGGTTTTAGTGGAGGAGTGTATATGTAGTGGAGGAGTGTATTAATTTGGTCACTTCTCTATTCATGATGTTCTGTAATGGTTTTTGATATACTTAATTATATAATGCACGCAGATGAACCGGCAATGGATGTACGGTGACCGACGCACCTCCGACTACATTGAGGGCCTGCATAATTTTCTCGAAGTGGCTGAGGCAAACAAGCAGAATGGTTTTATTTATTGTCCATGTACTGTCTGTGGGAATACGAAGGATTACTCTTCCAAGAAAACCCTTCACTTGCACCTGCTTGAGATGGGTTTCATGGCACACTATAATGTTTGGACCAAGCACGGAGAAAGAGGGGTTATGATGGAAGACAATGAAGAAGAAGAGGATGATGACAACTATCGTCCTATGTTCCCTGAATACGGTGATACTGCAATGGGGGACGCTGAAGATCAAGAGGCACCAGATGTGCCCGATGATGATCTTCCCCGTGTCATTGTTGATTATTTTATAAATAGGATACAGAAAGTATGTACGGAAATTAAGAAAAACACAAATAGAAAATATTTGAAAATATAACAGAACCAGAAATATATGGAAAATCGGGCCAAAAACAACATCCAAAGTCTACAGTAATGGGTTGGCCGTGTAGGAGATATTCCCTAGAGGCAATAATAAATGTTATTGATTATCTCCCTGTTCATAATTATGTTTATGTTCCATGCTATAACTGCTATGGTTCTCGAGTCTACAATAACCACGAGGCTCGAAGGAAGACTCATATGCACGTGTGGAATAATAAACGGTAAAATGTATTCCTAGTCTGGCCTCTAAGACTGGCTCAAGTATTGCATGATGATCCTGTTTTCCTGATCATGGGCATGACTATGCCGGCAATTTTGAGGGCACAATTGTTGGTAGAACACTTGTGTTGAATCGACCCGAATTGATGTTATGCTATGAGATTCATTCCTCATAAGTTAATGGTTAATAACACAAAGATGGTTAACGTTTGCATGATTCCTTAGACCATGAGAGTATCGAGTTTCTTCATGCTTGCTTCATGAACTTTGGGGTTTGTTAAACGTCATCCGTAAATGGGTGGCTATTACGGCGGCTTACGGGTTCATGGAAAAGTATGTCAAGTAACTTGATAGCTCAAGATTGGGATTTGCTCCTCCGACGATGGAGAGATATCTCTAGGCCCTCTCGGTGTTACGGTATCCATCATCATCTGGCCAGACACTTTGTGATTTGATCACGGGGATGCCGGAACACGGAACGAGAAAAGAGAACAATGCCGGTAACGAGGTAACTGGCATAGTGGACAAGTTGTTGATCCACGGGGATGCCAACGTGTCTCACCTCGGGTATTTGTAACATATCGCGAAGCAACAGGAATAGCACACGGCAACTGGAGGTTCACTCGAATATTCATTCGTGTGGGTATAGGGGTCAATATGGGTGTCCACGGCTCCGATGTTGATCATTGATCGGAAGGGGTTCCGGGTCATGTCTATACTTCACCGAACCTATAGTGTCACACGCTTAAGGGTCATCTATCTGCTGAATACTAGACAGGGAGTCTGAGAGAAATTCACCGAAAAAGTTTCGGAGACAACGGAAGAGTTCCGGAGAGAGAGCACCGGAAGAGTTTCGGTAAAACCGAAAAGTTGTTTCGGAGTGTACCATAAAGTCAAATTGGTTTCGGCACATGCCTGATAATTCTTGGAGGGTGCCAGAATCGTTCTGGAAACTTTCTAGAATTTTCCGGGATGAAAACCGGAAATGTTCCGGAGCTGCCGGAACCGCTTCAGATGCTTTTCGCATATGAAAATTACTAATCTGAAAATGTTTCAAACCGTGTCGAGAATTGTTTTGGTGGGTACTGGAATTATTCTAGGACCCATAGAAATATTTTCGGATTTATCGGTCACGAAAAATTGGTTTCGTGAATAGTGAAAATGCATTTATGGTTATGGTTGGAAGTTGGCCTTCCACAAATATCTTCCCAAGATCTTTTGGGATGACATGGAAGGATAAGGGCTGTCTACTTGCTTTTACCTTTGTGCCCTTGTGAAGGGCATTTTGGGTATTTCAAGTGCCACCCTACCCCTTGGGTTTTCCTATAAATAGAGGTGGAGATGCACTCTCCACTCTCACTCTTTCTCACATACAAATGCCATCTGATGTTATCTGGCTTCTCTCTCCCTCCCAGCGAAATAGTTTCGTAGAGCCGAAAGGCTGTCTGGGTTCCGGTGGGAACTAGTTCTGGACGGCGAAGCCCTGCCGGATAGATGACACCGTATGTGTGCAACTCTATAGAGAGATCGTAGTTTCGGTCTTAGTTCGAGAGTGCCTCCCGAAGGGCTATCCGTGTGACCGTCTTAGTTTTGGAGGTCCTCCCGAAGGGCTGTCCGAGTGACAGTCCGAGTTTCGGAGGTCGTCCCGAAGGGCTGTCCGCGACACCGTCCGGGGGACTGTCCGACCGCCTCCCGGAGGGCTGTCCGCGGGGCAGATGAGGGTATACATCCTCGCGGTTGGGAGGTTGTAAAATCCTAGCTGCGGGGATCTGCACCGCCGATCGTCATCGACTCTACTTCCGCTGCGCTACGAGTCGGTAACGAAAGAGATCAAACCTTGTATGCAGTCTCCATAGTGGTCCTGGGCTGGTGCGTAGGTCGGAAATTTTTTGTTTTCTGCTGCGTCACCCTACAGTGGCATCAAGAGCCGTGCTATGCGTAGATGCAGGTTGCGATCTAGAATACATAGAGATGTATGGGTGTTGCACAATATAATTAGGTAGTAGATGAGATCTATTGCTGAAAATTATTTGTGCGGGTAGCAGATGAAATCTGTTACCCGATGTTCCTGTTGCTTCCCCTGAATTTGCGTAGTCCCGATCTTGACGGCATGGTGGAATCTCACAAAGTTCTGGCAATCCGCGATCCTTTCATGCTGCTCCTGAGTATGCTGATTGACAGATCAACGAAGTGCTAACAGTTCTTTGGGTTCCACCATAGTTAAAGAAAGATGGATGTTTCGCAGACGAAAGGGCAATGCAGATATGATCTGCACGGGGGTCACGCGTATGACGAAGTTCAGTATGGAGCTCGAGATTTTATTATCTCGTGTTTCATACACCCTGGAAGGTTAATCTAGCAACTTGGATTATCATGCTTGATGATGGACGTTGGTAGCTTCGGTTTGTTTCGAAACCTTAGAAGCCATGTAAAACAAGTTTTTGCATGAACCGATTAGAGGCGTCTAACTTGGTTTTGCAGGATGGTTTGCATGTGCATATGATGTGGTATAGCAGTGCTCATATTAATTTGATTATGTATGAGATGACTATATGATGTAATTTGATTAACATGACCTGCGTGTCATGATTCGGCATGATGGCTGGATCCATATGATTGCACTTTATGGACCTGCGTGTCAACCTTATGTAATGCACTTATTTTATTAGCTATAGAGATAGCAATATTATCTGGTGCATTGACAAGGTGGTGGCAATCTTCGCAAAGGTGAACACCGACGCGAATGCCGGAGACGAAGAAATAAAAGACTTCTCCGTCAGAAAGGGCTGTACCATATCATGCTATTATGAATTGCCTGAGATGTTTATCCCTTATGATGCACCCTTCTTGATTGCGCGGTAGTCGCTTTTATTAGGGTGATCTCTCACAAAAAATATCAAGTAGTTAGTGTTCTCCCAAGTGTAGCACCGTCACAGTATCCTTCCTTTCGAGGTGCGCCATGATCTATATGGGTACGAACGATTGTACGGGTGTAAGGCGGGTGAGGTCAGACCTCGCAACAAGATCACTTGGTTATCTTGACGTTCATGGCAGGATCGTCCTGAGCTCGGAACACACGCATCGAAAGATGAACAAGAGTCACATGGAGATGTGATTGGCAAGTTTGCCTACCAATTAAAGTTCGCGCCATCAGTGTTCATCTCGAACAATGGCGTTGAATGGAAATGTGGGTCTTGAATCACTCACAATCAATTATGAGAGATATTGATTTGAGTGGGAGCGCACTGTAGAATTAACTTGTTTAATTCTCGGTGCAATTAATTTTGAACACTGTCTAAGTGTGGTTTGCATAATAGTTGTAGAATAATGGCTCGCGTTTCCACCTTCCCTATTAAAATTGAATAGCTGTTAAATATCTGGTTAAAACTTTACGGTTGGTAACGTAATGTGAGGATTGTCCTCAAGAGTGCCGAGAAGGACTTTGTCCTATCGCATGCTTTCGGTATTCTCCCGCTAAAGCTATGGATCGTGTGACTCTCGTCCTTCGATCCAAAAGCTAGAATTCCTTTTCAGTCAAAGTGCAATATGTTTGCTTCCATAAGACCCGAACTTCGAAAGTTTGGATAGTTATGTGATATTCATGGAATCTGAAAATCATTTTCAAAGACAGACAAAGGCTAAAAGATATGAGATATCCAAAGCAATGTTTGTTTGCAAACTATTAGTAAAGGTGTTTACTATGCGTTTGACTGATAAGAGAGGGATCCAGAAGAACGCCTGTCATATGATGAAAGGTGAATAAAACAACAACTTAAAGAGAAAGGAAGTGTCCGAAGGGTGTTAGTGAAACTTTCACGCCTAGGAAGTCCGGGGCTAACGCCACTCTTAAGTTGGGTGCTTCTTCTGAGAGTAGGAGAAATACTGAAAGTTAAACTGTTAGAAGTATAATGGCAAAAGGAAAGATGACTGGAATATCCAGCTCATGTATGAATGACATACAAGTTTTTGATGTATAGAAGGCTGGTCAAAGATATAGTTCTTGGGAATTATGGTTAAACATGTTAATCACTAATTCTTGGGTATTGTGAGTTAATCACAAAGATACCCGCTCGATTGCACTCTGTTGCAACTCGATGTAAGAACTACTACGGCCTGAAAGACTAGCCAGGAATGAGGTTTAGATACACACAGGGATCATAGTAAATGTTACTATACCTTCCATTAGTGTATTCCTTATGTATTTACTTTCATAATTCATTTTAGAGTTTTACACTCTAGCCCATTGCATAAAGTATCTTGCAAGAAGGTTATTCATAAGAGAACTTTTGATATTCGATGTTATGAATAACATAAGGGCCATACTTTCATTATGAATGAGATGTATGTTATGAATATTGATATTAATACATTACCTCTGTATTTACTTTCATAATTCATTTAGAGTTTCATACACTCTAGCCCTTTGCATAAGGTATTTTGCAAGAAGGTTATTCATAAGAGAACTTTTGATGTTCGGAGTTATGAATAACATGAAGGGCCATGCTTCCATACAGGATGGGATGTATGCTATGAATATTGATGGAAATATGATACATCCATAACACTGACGCTAAAAGTCGCAAGACTAAAGGAATACCACACAAGTGTGGCACTGCATTTAGTCACATTAGAGAAACCCGCATGGAAAATTCCATTATGATGGATTTTGAAGTCATTTGATTTTGAATCATCTGACACTTGCAACTTTCCTCTGAAAAGTGAAGTGACTGAAATACCGTTCACAGGCCATAAGGAACGAGCAAAGAACATATTGGTGATCATACATTATGATGTGTGTAGTCCAATAAATGTTGTTGCAAGTAGTGGATTTATCTATCTTCAGAAATGACTCAAGTAGATATATGGATATTTACTTGTTGAGACGTAAGTCTGGATCTTTTGAATTCATTCATAAGGTTTTCAAAAATGAAGTAGAAGTTATTGTAACAAGAAAATTATGTTTCTACAATTCGATTGCAGAAAGGAATATTTGAGTTACAAGTTTAGCGAATGTCTGATGAGTTATGAAAGGGGTTTCATAACTTGCACCTCCCGGAACACCACTGCAAGTGAAAAGTCCGTGAAGATGTAATCGAACCATTTATGACATGGTAAGATCAAAGATGACATAAATAAATTTGCCATTATCCCTTTTATAGAGTAATGCTTTAGAAAATGCGGCTTTTACACTGAAAAGAGCTCCATCAGGTCTGTTGAAATGATGCCATGGTGTGGTACGCCCATCCATGTTATATCCTTTCTTAACATTTGGAATATGGGGCTTGTGTAAAAGGTTACAAACCTATTCCAAATCAGACAAGTGCTACTTTGTAAGGTTATCCCAAGTCATTGGGTATTCCCCCACCACTATACCGAGGCAAAGGGTTTTGCCGCAAAACGGTATGCTTTTAAAGAGAATAGTTCTTTCAAAAGGTGAGTGGGAGGACAGTGCAACTCGACGAGATAACCAGTATCTTCATCATCAGATCAAAGGAAAGGAACCTTGGAAGTGATTCCAGGGTTTCCTACTGCGACTGATACGGAAGCCTCTACATCAGATGTATGGACTTCGGTCGAACTTGCAGCTGAACCACGTAGGCAAAGCTCGTGCAAACCTATCAGGTGCGCAAACGAGATATTGTTGTTAGACAACAGTATAACTACGATTCACAAGGAAGCATTGATGGGCCCTGACTCCGGAATTGGCTAAATGCCAATACAATCCGAGATAGTTTCCATATAAATGTTTCAAGATTAAAATCTTGATACACCTTTCGGAAGACTTAGAGTCTAACGAATATTTATGGAACTAAAACTGATATGGATAAAAATGTTTTATCCATATAGCTCGACTTGTTGAAATAACAAGTTCAAGGAGTTGACTACGATGAGGTTGATTCACCGTAGCGATGCTTAAAGTCGGTTCGGGTTGAACTAGCAATTAATACATATTTCAATCATGAGATATGAAACATGGATGACAAAAGGATTTCCATCTGATGGAAATGAAACCTAGGACTTGTATGTGATACAGTCCGAAGTAATTTGTCGATCCAGAGGATGCTAGTAAGTATGCAAACTTCAGAGTTCCAGCGATGGACAGAAGAGAGCAAAGTGGAGTTGGAATCTTCGTTTTTGATGGAATGGTCAAAGGGGTTTGACTTCATCAAATGGGTATCAAAGATGCTTGTGATTCAAGAAAGTAAGTGGGAGCATAATAATATTTCTAAAAACCTTGTGTACTTGACACATTGTTAATTGGAAATAAATTTCTTGACACGAATTAGGACTTCATTTGAAAATAGTTTTTCGATGAAGTGCTTAGGCTAAATAGCCTCAATATTAGGCATGATGATCTATGGAGATAGATTTTGTTGGAAATATGCCCTAGAGGCAATAATAAATTGGTTATTATTATATTTCCTTGTTCATGATAATCGTTTATTATCCATGCTATAATTGTATTGATTGGAAACTCAAATACATGTGTGGGTACATAGACAACACTGTGTCCCTAGTAAGCCTCTAGTTGACTAGCTCGTTGATCAAAGATGGTTAAGGTTTCCTAGCCATTGACATGAGATGTCATTTGATAACGGGATCACATCATTAGGAGAATGATGTGATGGACAAGACCCAAACTGTAAACGTAGCATTTGATCGTGTCAGTTTATTGCTATTGTTTTCTGCATGTCAAGTATCTGTTCCTTTGACCATGAGATCATGCAACTCACTGACACCGGAGGAATACCTTGTGTGTATCAAACATCGCAACGTAACTGGGTGACTATAAAGGTGCTCTACAGGTATCTCCGAGGGTGTCTGTTGGGTTGGCATGGATCAAGACTGGGATTTGTTACTCCGTGTGACGGAGAGGTATCTCAGGGCCCACTCGGTAATACAACATCACATTGAGCCTTGCAAGCAAAGTGACTAAAGAGTTAGCCACAGGATCTTGTATTACGGAACGAGTAAAGAGACTTGCCGGTAACGAGATTGAACTAGGTATAGAGATACCGACGATCGAATCTCGGGCAAGTAACATACCGAAGAACAAAGGGAACAGCATACGGGATTAACTGAATCCTTGACATAGAGGTTCGACCGATAAAAGATCTTCGTAGAATATGTAGGAGCCAATATGGGCATCCAGGTCCCGCTATTGGTTATTGGCCGTAGAGGTGTCTCGGTCATGTCTACATAGTTCTCGAACCCGCAGGGTCTACACACTTAACGTTTGGTGACGATTAGTATAGTTGAGTTATTTTGTTGGTGACCGAAGGTTGTTCGGAGTCCCGGATAAGATCCCGGACATGACGAGGATCTCCGGAATAGTCCGGAGGTAAAGATTGATATATGTGATAATAGTGTTTTGATCTCCGGAAGAGTTCCGGAGTTCACCGGAAGGGGTTCCGGATGTTTACCGAAGTGTTCGGGTGCAGCAACACTTTATATGGGCCAAAGGGATAAAGCCCACGAGGTATTGGAAAGTGCAAAAGTAGTTTTGCTGCCGCGTAAGCGGTACTACCGCTTGGTGAAGCGGTACTACCGCCCGAGCGGTACTACCGCTTGTATGAAGCGGTACTACCGCAGAAGCGGTACTACCGCTTGTGTGAAGCGGTACTACCGCTTGTGCGCGGCTGTGCACGGTTCGGCAGGGATCCGAGTTGGACTCTTTCCCTGTGGGCCAAACCGACCTTGTGCGGGCAAAACCGACCTGGAGGAGGCTTTTACTCCAAGTTTAGACCCCAAGGCTCAACATATAAATAGAGGGGCAGGGCTAGCACACGAGAGACATCAAGATTTCCCCAAGCCGTGTGCGGCAACCCTAACCCTCTAGTTCCTCCGTCATAATCTCCGTAGTGCTTGGCGAAGCCCTGCAGAGATTGTTCCTCACCACCATCACCACGCCGTCGTGCTGCTGGAACTCAACTACTACTTCATCATCGCTCGCTGGATCGAGGAGGTGAAGGCGTCATCAAGCCGTACGTGTGTTGAACGCGGAGGTGCCGTCCGTTCGGCGCTAGTTCGTAATCGGATCGAGGGACGACTTGCGATTTGGATCGCGGAGACGTTCGACTACATCAACCGCGTTTCTTAAACGCTTCCGCTTAGCGATCTACAAGGGTATGTAGATTCACTCTCCCTCTCGTAGATGCTCATAACCATGGATAGATCTTGCGTGTGCGTAGGAAAATTTTTGTTTCCCATGCAACGTTACCCAACAGTGGCATCATGAGCCAGGTCTATGCGTAGATGAGATCTCGAGTAGAACACAAACGAGTTGTGGGCGTGGGTGTATACATATTGCTTGCCGTTACTAGTTGATATTTTTATTCGGCGGTACTGTGAGATGAAGCGGCACGGACCGACATTACGCGTACACTTACGCGAGACAGGTTCCTTCAACTGACATGTAACTTCGTTGCATAAAGATGGCTAGCGGGTGTCTGTCTCTCTCACTTTTGTTGAATCGATTTCAATGAAGAGGGTTCTTTTAGAAGATCAAAAAGCAATCACTACACCACGTTGTGGTTTTGCGTAGGTAAGAACGGTTCTTGCAAACCCGTAGCAGCCACGTAAAATTTGCAACAACAATTAGAGGACGTCTAACTTGTTTTTGCAGGGTATGATGTGATATGATATGGCCAATTACATGATGAGATATATGTGATGTATGAGATGATCATGTGATGTATAGAATATCACGACTTGCATGTCGATGAGTACGGCAACTGGCAGGAGCCATAGAGTTGTCTTTAATTATTGTATGACCTGCGTGTCAATCATTAAGCGCTATGTAATGCTTTACTTTATCGCTAAACGTTAGCAATAGTCGTGGAAGCAACAGTCGGCGCGACAACCTTATGGCGACACGTTGATGGAGATCAAGATGATGGAGATCATGGTGTCATGCCGGTGACGATGGAGATCATGCCGGTGCTTTGGAGATGGAGATCAAAAGCACAAGTTCATGGCCATATCATGTCACTTATGATTTGCATGTGATGTTAATCCTTTTATGCATCTTATTTTTCTTAGGACGACGGTAGCATTATAAGGTGATCCCTCACTTAAATTTCAAGATAAATTGTGTTCTCCCCGAGTGTGCACCGTTGCGAAAGTTCGTCGTTTCGAGACACGCCGTGATGATCGGGTGTGATAGACTCCACGTTCACATACAACGGGTGCAAGCCATGTTGCACACGCGGAACACTCGGGTTAAACTTGACGAGCCTAGCATGTACAGACATGGCCTCGGAACACAAGAGACCGAAAGGTCGAACATGAGTCATATAGTAGATATGATCAACATGAAGATGTTCACCATTGAAACCACCTCAACTCACGTGATGATCGGACTTGAGTTGGTGGATTTGGATCATGTTACACTCGAATGACCGGAGGGATGTCAATTTGAGTGGGAGTTTTTTAAGTAATATGATTAACTAAACTCATTATCTAGAACAATAGTCTAAGTTGTCTTTGCTATATTTATGTTGTAGATCATGGCTCGCGCAGTAGCACCCCTGAATTTTAATGCGTTCCTAGAGAAAGCTAAGTTGAAAGATGATGGAAGTAACTTTGTGGACTGGGCCCGTAATCTAAGGATTATCCTTACGGCTTCCCAGAAGGCTTATGTCCTTGATGCACCGCTTGGTGATCCACCCGCTCCAGTTGAGTCTCTAGACGTTGTGAACGCCTGGCAGGCTCGTTCTGATGATTACTCAATAGTTCAATGTGCAATGTTGTATGGCTTAGAACCGGGACTTCAAAGACGTTTTGAACGTCATGGAGCATATGAGATGTTCCAGGATCGAGAGATATGAGATCTCCGATAAGTTCTATGCTTGCAAGATGGAGGAGAACGGGTCTATCAGTGATCACGTGCTCAGAATGTCTGGGTACTCCACCCGTCTGGCTGAGTTAGGGATGCCCCTTCCACCAGAGGCTATCACTGACAGAGTTCTTCAATCATTGCCACCTAGCTACAAGAGCTTCGTGTTGAACTATAACATGCACGGGATGAACAAGTCAGTCGCCGAGCTGTTTGCGATGCTGAAAGCCGCTGAGTCTGAAATTCAGAAGGAGCATCAAGTGTTGATGGTCAATAAAACCACTAGTTTCAAGAAAAATGGCAAGGGTAAGAAGGGTAACTCCAAGCAGAGTGGCAAAGCAGTTGCTCCTCTCGTGAAGAAACCCAAGGCTGGACCCAAACCAGAAACTGTGTGTTTTCATTGCAAGGGAACTGGACACTGGAAGCGGAATTGCCCCAAGTATTTGGCTGACAAGAAGGCGGCCAACAACAAACAAGGTATATATGATATACATGTTATTGATGTGTACCTTACCAACTCTCGTTGTAGTGCCTGGGTATTTGATACCGGTGCGGTTGCTCATATTTGCAACTCAAAACAGGAACTGCGGAATAGACGGAGGCTGGCAAAGGACGAAGTGACGATGCGCGTGGGAAATGGTTCCAAGGTTGATGTGATCGCCGTCGGCACGCTCGCTCTTCGATTACCGTCGGGATTAGTGATGAACCTAAATAAGTGTTATTTGGTGCCTGCGTTAAGCATGAACATTATATCTGGATCTTGTTTATTGCGAGACGGTTACTCATTTAAATCAGAGAATAATGGTTGTTCTATTTATATGAGTAATATCTTTTATGGTCATGCACCCTATGTGAGGGGTTTATTCTTATTGAATCTCGATAGTAATGATACACATGTTCATAACATTGATGCCAAAAGATGTAGGATTGATAATGATAATACCACTTTCTTGTGGCACTGCCGTTTAGGTCATATTGGCGTAAAACGCATGAGGAAGCTCCATGCTGATGGACTTTTGGAGTCACTTGATTTTGAATCACTTGACACATGTGAGCCATGCCTCTTGGGCAAGATGACTAAAACGCCTTTCTCTGGAACAATGGAACGGGCAAGTGACTTATTGGAAATCATACATACTGATGTGTGCGGTCCTATGAGTATTGAAGCGCGCGGTGGTTATCGTTACTTTCTCACCTTCACTGATGACTTAAATAGATATGGGTATATTTACTTAATGAAACACAAGTCTGAAACATTTGAAAAGTTCAAACAATTTCAGAGTGAAGTTGAGAATCATCGTAATAAGAAGATTAAATTCCTACGATCTGATCGAGGAGGAGAATATCTGAGTTATGAGTTTGGCAGTCACTTAAGACAATGTGGAATTGTTTCACAACTGACACCGCCTGGAACACCACAGCGTAATGGTGTGTCCGAACGTCGTAATCAAACTTTATTGGATATGGTGCGATCTATGATGTCTCTTGCCGATTTACCACTATCGTTTTGGGGTTATGCATTAGAGACAGCTGCATTCACTTTAAATAGGGCACCATCGAAATCCGTTGAGACGACGCCATATGAACTTTGGTTTGGCAAGAAGCCAAAGCTGTCGTTTCTTAAAGTTTGGGGATGTGATGCTTATGTCAAAAAGCTTCAGCCTGAAAAGCTGGAACCCAAAGCGGAGAAATGCGTCTTCATAGGATACCCAAAAGAGACAGTTGGGTATACCTTCTACCTCAGATCCGAAGGCAAAGTGTTTTCGCTAAAAACGGAACATTTCTTGAGAAAGAGTTTCTCTCGAAAGAATTGAGTGGGAGGAAGATAGAACTTGATGAGGTTGTTGAACCTTTACTTCAACCTGAGAGTAGCGCAGCGCAGAAAGATGTTTCTGTGGAGCCTACATTAGCTGAAGAGGAAGTTAATGATGATGATCATGAAGCTTTGGATCAAGTTGCTATCGAACCTCGTAGGTCGACAAGGACGCGTACTGCTCCCGAGTGGTACGGCAACCCTGTCTTAGAGGTCATGTTGTTAGACAACGATGAACCTACGAGCTATGGAGAAGCGATGATGGGCCCGGATTCCGAGAAGTGGTTAGAGGCCATGAAATCCGAGATGGGATCCATGTATGAAAACAAAGTATGGACTTTGGAAGTATTACCTGAAGGGCGTAAGGCCATTCAGAACAAATGGATCTTTAAGAGGAAGACGGACGCGGACGGTAATGTCACCGTCTATAAAGCTCGACTTGTGGCAAAGGGTTTTTCACAAGTTCAAGGAGTTGACTACGATGAGACCTTCTCACCCGTAGCGATGCTTAAGTCCGTCAGAATCATGTTAGCAATAGCTGCCTTTTTCGATTATGAAATTTGGCAGATGGATGTCAAAACAGCGTTCCTTAACGGTTACCTTAAGGAAGAGTTGTATATGATGCAACCAGAAGGTTTTGTCGATCCAGAGAATGCTGACAAAGTTTGCAAGCTCCAGCGATCCATTTATGGACTGGTGCAAGCATCTCGGAGTTGGAATCTTCGTTTTGATGAGGTGATCAAAGCGTTCGAGTTTATACAAGTTTACGGAGAAGCTTGTATTTACAAGAAAGTGAGTGGGAGCTCTATAGCGTTTCTAATATTATATGTGGATGACATATTGCTGATTGGAAACAATATAGAAATGCTGGAAAGCGTAAAGGAATATTTGAACAAGAGTTTTTCAATGAAGGACCTAGGAGAAGCTGCTTTCATATTAGGCATCAAGATCTATAGAGATAGATCGAGACGTTTGATAGGACTTTCACAAAGCACATACCTTGACAAAGTTTTGAAGAAGTTCAAAATGGATCAGTCCAAGAAGGGGTTCTTGCCTGTATTGCAAGGTGTGAAGTTGAGTAAGACTCAATGCCCAGTGACTGCAGAAGATAGAGAAAAGATGAGTGTCATCCCCTATGCTTCGGCCATAGGCTCTATCATGTATGCAATGCTGTGCACAAGACCCGATGTCAGCCTTGCCATAAGTATGGTCGGAAGGTTTCAAAGTGATCCAGGAATGGAACACTGGACGGCGGTCAAGAATATCCTGAAGTACCTGAAAAGGACTAAGGACATGTTTCTCGTTTATGGAGGTGATCAAGAGCTCGTCGTAGAGGGTTACGTCGATGCAAGCTTTGACACTGATCCGGATGACTCTAAGTCGCAAACCGGATACGTATTTATTCTTAATGGGGGTGCGGTTAGCTGGTGCAGTTCCAAGCAAAGCGTGGTAGCAGATTCTACATGCGAAGCGGAGTACATCGCTGCCTCGGAGGCGGCGAAGGAAGGTGTCTGGATGAAGGAGTTCATGACAGATCTTGGAGTAGTGCCTAGTGCACTTAACCCAATGACTCTGTTTTGTGATAATACTGGTGCCATTGCTCTAGCCAAGGAACCAAGATTTCACAAGAGGACCAGACACATAAAGCGACGTTTCAATTCCATCCGCGATTACATCAAGGAGGACGACATAAATATTTGCAAAGTACACACGGATCTAAATGTTGCAGATCCGATGACTAAACCTCTTCCAAGGGCTAAACATGAACAACACCAGAACTGCATGGGTGTTCGATTCATTACAAATGTAAATCACATAGTGATGTGAACTAGATTATTAACTCTAGTGCAAGTGGGAGACTGTTGGAAATATGCCCTAGAGGCAATAATAAATTGGTTATTATTATATTTCCTTGTTCATGATAATCGTTTATTATCCATGCTATAATTGTATTGATTGGAAACTCAAATACATGTGTGGGTACATAGACAACACTGTGTCCCTAGTAAGCCTCTAGTTGACTAGCTCGTTGATCAAAGATGGTTAAGGTTTCCTAGCCATTGACATGAGATGTCATTTGATAACGGGATCACATCATTAGGAGAATGATGTGATGGACAAGACCCAAACTGTAAACGTAGCATTTGATCGTGTCAGTTTATTGCTATTGTTTTCTGCATGTCAAGTATCTGTTCCTTTGACCATGAGATCATGCAACTCACTGACACCGGAGGAATACCTTGTGTGTATCAAACGTCGCAACGTAACTGGGTGACTATAAAGGTGCTCTACAGGTATCTCCGAGGGTGTCTGTTGGGTTGGCATGGATCAAGACTGGGATTTGTTACTCCGTGTGACGGAGAGGTATCTCAGGGCCCATTCGGTAATACAACATCACATTGAGCTTTGCAAGCAAAGTGACTAAAGAGTTAGCCACAGGATCTTGTATTACGGAATGAGTAAAGAGACTTGCCGGTAACGAGATTGAACTAGGTATAGAGATACCGACGATCGAATCTCGGGCAAGTAACATACCGAAGAACAAAGGGAACAGCATACGGGATTAATTGAATCCTTGACATAGAGGTTCGACCGATAAAAGATCTTCGTAGAATATGTAGGAGCCAATATGGGCATCCAGGTCCCGCTATTGGTTATTGGCCGTAGAGGTGTCTCGGTCATGTCTACATAGTTCTCGAACCCGCAGGGTCTACACACTTAACGTTTGGTGACGATTAGTATAGTTGAGTTATTTTGTTGGTGACCGAAGGTTGTTCGGAGTCCCGGATAAGATCCCGGACATGACGAGGATCTCCGGAATAGTCCGGAGGTAAAGATTGATATATGTGATAATAGTGTTTTGATCTTCGGAAGAGTTCCGGAGTTCACCGGAAGGGGTTCCGGATGTTTACCGAAGTGTTCGGGTGCAGCAACACTTTATATGGGCCAAAGGGATAAAGCCCACGAGGTATTGGAAAGTGCAAAAGTAGTTTTGCTGCCGCGTAAGCGGTACTACCGCTTGGTGAAGCGGTACTACCGCCCGAGCGGTACTACCGCTTGTATGAAGCGGTACTACCGCCCAAGCGGTACTACCGCTTGTGTGAAGCGGTACTACCGCTTGTGCGCGGCTGTGCACGGTTCGGCAGGGATCCGAGTTGGACTCTTTCCCTGCGGGCCAAACCGACCTTGTGCGGGCAAAACCGACCTGGAGGAGGCTTTTACTCCAAGTTTAGACCCCAAGGCTCAACATATAAATAGAGGGGCAGGGCTAGCACACGAGAGACATCAAGATTTCCCCAAGCCGTGTGCGGCAACCCTAACCCTCTAGTTCCTCCGTCATAATCTCCGTAGTGCTTGGCGAAGCCCTGCAGAGATTGTTCCTCACCACCATCACCACGCCGTCGTGCTGCTGGAACTCAACTACTACTTCATCATCGCTCGCTGGATCGAGGAGGTGAAGGCGTCATCAAGCCGTACGTGTGTTGAACGCGGAGGTGCCGTCCGTTCGGTGCTAGTTCGTAATCGGATCGAGGGACGACTTGCGATTTGGATCGCGGAGACGTTCGACTACATCAACTGCGTTTCTTAAACGCTTCCGCTTAGCGATCTACAAGGGTATGTAGATTCACTCTCCCTCTCGTAGATGCTCATCACCATGGATAGATCTTGCGTGTGCGTAGGAAAATTTTTGTTTCCCATGCAACGTTACCCAACAGATTTACCTAATGGGGCTGAGCTAAGATACATATTGACAAGATGCTAAAACTTTTAGCATTTAAAACGCCAAGGACTGATTCTTGCCGAAGTCACATGGAAAGAGTTTTTGCGAGACTCGGTGTCTCAAAACACTGATGAGTAAAATACATGATGGAGATTCCACACACTGTTGTGTTTGGATTAATCATGTATTCCATGGTATGTAAAACAACCAGATATGTCCAATACTCCAAAGTTGTTGCGAGTATAGATACCATAGTGATCAAAGTACTGATCATGGGACAACAGTGAAAGATGTCATTGAGTACTAGAGCAGTACTGATGACATGTTTTCTCGCAAGCGGAGATCATGAAGAGTTCGTTGTAAAAGGTTACATCGATACAGTCTTCATCAATGCTCCATGCAATTTTCGATTTAAATTGAGGGTTTTGTGATACACAACATGGTGGCACGGTAGTTGGAAATTGTTCCAAACAAGATACTGTGGCGAATTCTATAACAAAGGCTAAGTATGTTGACGCTTAAGATGCAACAAAGAAGTTGTTGAATCATATAGTTCATTCATGAACTTAGTATGGTTCCAAGATGGCTTTGGTCTATGGGACACTATTGCAGATAGTTGCTCCATAGCTCAGTCTGAGGAATCAGGTTTCGACCAATGATTCACACATATGCAAAGCCAAGTCCACACAAAATATGAATTTTGTGAAAGCGTGAAAACGCGAGGATATGCAAAGTTACACACGGAGCTGAAGTCGTCAGTTCCGTTGGACATCAGGCTATACCACATGCGAAGCATATTTTACACCAGTATGCCATAGGTGTAAAGTGCATTGGCATTGACTAGATTATTGACTCTAGTGCAAGTGGGAGTCTGTAGGAGATATGCCCTAGAGGCAATAATAAATGTTATTGATTATCTCCCTGTTCATAATTAGGTTTATGTTCCATGCTATAACTGCTATGGTTCTCGAGTCTACAATAACCACGAGGCTCGAAGGAAGACTCATATGCACGTGTGGAATAATAAACGGTAAAATGTATTCCTAGTCTGGCCTCTAAGACTGGCTCAAGTATTGCATGATGATCCTGTTTTCCTGATCATGGGCATGACTATGCCGGCAATTTTGAGGGCACAATTGTTGGTAGAACACTTGTGTTGAATCGACCCGAATTGATGTTATGCTATGAGATTCATTCGTCATAAGTTAATGGTTAATAACACAGAGATGGTTAACGTTTGCATAATTCCTTAGACCATGAGAGTATCGAGTTTCTTCATGCTTGCTTCATGAACTTTGGGGTTTGTTAAACGTCATCCGTATATGGGTGGCTATTACGGCGGCTTACGGGTTCATGGAAAAGTATGTCAAGTAATTTGATAGCTCAAGATTGGGATTTGCTCCTCCGACGATGGAGAGATATCTCTAGGCCCTCTCGGTGTTACGGTATCCATCATCGTCTGGCCAGACACTTTGTGATTTGATCACGGGGATGCCGGAACACGGAACGAGAAAAGAGAACAATGCCGGTAACGAGGTAACTGGCATAGTGGACAAGTAGTTGATCCACGGGGATGCCAACGTGTCTCACCTCGGGTATTTGTAACATATCGCGAAGCAACAGGAATAGCACACGGCAATTGGAGGTTCACTCGAATATTCATTCGTGTGGGTATAGGGGTCAATATGGGTGTCCACGGCTCCGATGTTGATCATTGATCGAAAGGGGTTCCGGGTCATGTCTATACTTCACCGAACCTATAGGGTCACACGCTTAAGGGTCATCTATCTGCTGAATACTACACAGGGAGTCTGAGAGCAATTCACCGAAAAAGTTTCGGAGACAACGGAAGAGTTCCGGAGAGAGAGCACCGGAAGAGTTTCGGTAAAACCGAAAAGTTGTTTCGGAGTGTACCATAAAGTCAAATTGGTTTCGGCACATGCCTGATAATTCTTGGAGGGTGCCAGAATCGTTCTGGAAACTTTCTGGAATTTTCCGGGATGAAAACCGGAAATGTTCCGGAGCTGCCGGAACCGCTTCAGATGCTTTTCGCATATGAAAATTACTAATCTGAAAATGTTTCAAACCGTGTCGAGAATTGTTTTGGTGGGTACTGGAATTATTCTAGGACCCATAGAAATATTTTCGGATTTATCGGTCACGAAAAATTGGTTTCGTGAATAGTGAAAATGCATTTATGGTTATGGTTGGAAGTTGGCCTTCCACAAATATCTTCCCAAGATCTTTTGGGATGACATGGAAGGATAAGGGCTGTCTACTTGCTTTTACCTTTGTGCCCTTGTGAAGGGCATTTTGGGTATTTCAAGTGCCACCCTACCCCTTGGGTTTTCCTATAAATAGAGGTGGAGATGCACTCTCCACTCTCACTCTTTCTCACATACAAATGCCATCTGATGTTATCTGGCTTCTCTCTCCCTCCCAGCGAAATAGTTTCGTAGAGCCGAAAGGCTGTCTGGGTTCCGGTGGGAACTAGTTCTGGACGGCGAAGCCCTGCCGGATAGATGACACCGTATGTGTGCAATTCTGTAGAGAGATCGTAGTTTCGGTCTTAGTTTGAGAGTGCCTCCCGAAGGGCTGTCCGTGTGACCGTCCGAGTTTTGGAGGTCCTCCCGAAGGGCTGTCCGAGTGACAGTCCGAGTTTCGGAGGTCGTCCCGAAGGGCTGTCCGCGACACCGTCCGGGGGACTGTTCGACCGCCTCCCGGAGGGCTGTCCGCGGGGCAGATGAGGGTATACATCCTCACGGTTGGGAGGTTGTAAATCCTAGCTGCGGGGATCTGCACCGCCGATCGTCATCGACTCTACTTTCGCTGCGCTACGAGTCGGTAACGAAAAAGATCAAACCTTGTATGCAGTCTCCATAGTGGTCCTGGGCTGGTGCGTAGGTCGGAATTTTTTTGTTTTCTGCTGCGTTACCCTACAAACAATACATGTGTCCTTTAACGTACCTCCACCTAGTAGTCTGTCCAATCTGTTTGGCAACTGCTTAGGTGGGGTTGAGCCTAATACATCGGCACAAATTCGCGTGGGAGCATGTGCATGACTGAGGGCTATTTGGAACTGTCGGAATGATGTTGTGTTTAATAGGACAAATATCACAAACTTTTTGCACGTTATTTACCGGGCGTTTGGATGGATCTGTACATGGTCATTACTACACCGTGCGGAAGTGAGTGAGCTTATGGCCTCTAGGTGTAACAGATGGGAGATGATAGCACGACCTACATACAATCGGTTTGGATGGTGGGCCAATAATAGAATAGATGTTTAGGCATGTTGTCCTATTTTTGCGGGTGTGTGACTATTTTGTTTACTTTATTGGTTTAGATTACCTACTTGGGATGTTATTCGTACTTTGAGACTTTAATCAGTTAAATAAGTGGATGTGTGCATGCAAAGGTCCTGGTATTCCTTATTTAAAAAAAAAGACAAATAAGTATGGACTAAAATGAATTATTAAAACATAAAACCCTTGTCGGCGCAGCAAAGCACGCCCTACGCTTCTATGATTTCTCGACACGTTTGCAGGCTTTCTACGCGTGCGGTTTTGTAGAAGAAAAGAAACAGCCTGCTGCTGACTGGCGGTCTGATTCCATGCTACTCGGACTGTATCGTTTCAGACAGTGTGTGTTCTGAAACATCATCCTAGCACCCACTTGCATATGTTTCTTTTAGCAGGGTAATATCTGGAAAGGAATCAAATTAAGAATAAACGCCTCCTTAAATTCAAAGATGTCATCAGATCATTCGACAGGAAAAAGACAATCAGCCTCAAGGACGTACTTTAATGTTTTATTTTTATTTTTTTCAGAGTATATGTACTACTGGAATCGTTATCTTAATGAGGCAAAGCCCACACGATAGACGGGAGGCATGGTACGAGCCACTCCCTCGTATACATGGTCGAACCGTGGAAGGAGATACATTTCGAATCAGAAATATAGTATTGGAGTACGAAGGAGATACAATTTGAATCAGAAATATAGTGTTGGAGTATGAAGGAGTACGAATAAATATAGAAAGATGACTTTCCCGCAGAGTTCTATCAGAACAGAAGTCATCAAATCAGATCTCCTATTTTGTTTAGCGACATACATATTGGCCAACTAGAATTGTTTCGCTTAAACTTTTGTGAGATTATTTTATTACCTAAGGTTGATGAGGCTGAAAGGATACAAAATATAGACCTATTTGCCTCCTTAATGTTAGTTTTAAAATACTCACAAAGGTTACGACTATTAGGCTAAACTCGATTGATGAACAAGTGATTCGTCCTTCACAGACAACTTTTATGCAAGGCAGACACATCCAAGATGGAATTGTTATCTTTCATGAAACAGTCCATGAATTAAACCAAGAAAAGTTGAATGGGGTGGTACTCAAAATAGACTTTGAAAAGGCTTATGACAAAGTCAAGTGGCCCTTTCTTCAATAGACTCTCAGAATGAAAGGATTTCCTGCAGAGTGGCGCGCTATGATCAATAGCTTTGTTTCTGGAGGTAGTGTTGCTATAAAGGTCAATGATGACATTGGACAGTATTTCCAAACGAAGAAGGGATTGCGACAAGGTGACTCGTTATCGCCCATGCTATTCAATATAGTGGCGGATATACTAGCGGTCATGATTGAGCGTGCCAAGGTTGATGGCCAAATTGATGGGGTAGTAAATCATATACTTGTTGGTGGTCTCTCTATACTTCAATATGCCGACTATACGATTGTCTTCATGGATCATGACCTCGAGAAAGCGAGAAATATGAAACTGATTTTATCAGCATTCGATCAAATCTCGGATCTTAAGATCAATTTTCATAAAAGTGAATTGTTTTTCTTTGGCGACACACATGACGAGGCCCACCGTTATGTTGAACTGTTCGGATGCGGGTTGGGCCAGTTTCCGATCACATATTTGGGAATACCGATACATTATCGTGGACTCACAAATGTTGAATGGAAACACGTTGAGGAGAGACCACAAAAAAGACTTAGTAGGTGGAAAGGTAAATTGTTGCCTCTGTGTGGAAGATTGGTCCTCATAAATTCAGTACTAAGTAATATGGTACTATATACTGAAATTGGATTATTTCTGATCAAGATTCTTTTGACAAGGAAATAGCGAGAGAAAGAAATATCAACTGGCTGAATGGAGTGTGGTTTGCCGTCCCAAAGACCAAGGCGTGTAGGGAATTCATGACCTTGAGGTTAAGAATAGGGCCCTCCTCGAAAAATAGTAGTTTAAATTACTGATGGAAGATGGTGTATGACAAAGCCTCCTAAGGAGCAAATATGTGTATTCCAAGGCAGTATCCCAATTATATTGGAAGCCTGCGGATTTTCACTTTTGGGCAGGTCTAATGGCTACGAAGAAATATTTCTTATGCTATGGATCCTTCTAGATCAAGGACGGCTCGGAAATTAGATTATGGGAGGACAAGTGGCTAGGAAATGCCACACTCCGGGAACAGTATCCAGCTCTATACAACATTGTGTGTCACAGGTGATACTATTGCCACCGTAATGGAATCATTTTCGCCAAATGTGACGTTCAAGGGATTTAACTGGACCTAGACACCAATTGTGGAACATCCTGCTCCACCGGTTCTCCATGGTGCAATTATCACATGGGTCTGATGTATTCCGATGAAACCTCCATAGGAATGGACAATTCTCAGTGGAGTCCATGTATAGAACGTTAATGCAGTCTGATGTGTCAGTTGATAATAACAAAAAGATCTGAAAGATGAAGATACCTCTTAAGAATAAAGTCTTTGCATGGTATCTTCATCCCAGAGTCATTCTTACTAAAGATAACCTTATTACGAGGAATTGGCATGAAAGTCCGCAATGTGTCTTTTGTCACCGTGATGAGACAATAAAACATTTATTCTTCCAGTGCAAATTAGCTCGTTCTATATGGTCATTCATTCAAACAACTTCTGGCTTGTATCCTCATTATAGTGTTGCTAATGTATTTGGCCAGTGGTTACATGAGATTGATCACAGATTTAGAACTCTTCTCATGGTGGGAGCGCTTGCCGTTCTTTGGTCGCTTTGACTATATAGAAATGAGAAGGTTTTTAATGAGAAAAGCACTTCTCTGATGCAGGTTATCTACAGATGTACTTGGACTCTTCTCTTATGGTCCTCTCTACAACGTGTGAAGAATCAAGATGTGTTTACGGAGGTGTGTACACGAATGAAGGCTACAACAAGGGATACTTTTACCTAAAATGGGTGGCAACATGATCTTAGGATTGGCCCCCTCCACTTTAGACATTATACGGACTATACATGTCTCTTTGTATTTTGCTTTTTAATTTTTCGTTTGTATCAGACGACCTTGATTGACCGAGTGCATCTTAGTTATGTAGAAGCCGGGTGTAATACTTAAATCTTTCAAGTAACAAAGCGTCCCTTTCTGAAAAAGCAGTCATTGTCACAACTTGATAACTACATAGAACTACAACTTGATAACTACATAGATGATGATATGAGAAAAGATGAGAACTTTCGAGGCCTTGGAAATCTTGTTGATCTCTCGGTTAAGCTTGTTCAAACAGGGAGACATAAAGTTCATCATTTTGTGTACTTGCTTCTAAAATTGGTATTGATTCTACCGGTGGCAACAACAAATGTTGAGAGAGCATTTTCTGCAATGAGCATAGTCAAGAGCAAGTTGAGAAATAAGATGGGCGATAGTCTTTTGGATGATTGCCTAGTTACATACATTGAGAGGGATGCTTTCTCCGAGGTGAATGAAGATGATATAATTGATACATGCATATAGGCCGGAAACATAGTCTTTTTGAACTTCTCAAGGTATGTCTATGGTCCATGTAGTATGTACTATGTAGACTTCTTTATGCAAAACTTAGACTTAATTTAGAATTCTAGTGTGTTTGCAAGACCATATTGATCTATTTCTATGTGATACTGAGAACTAGTTAGAACGTTCACACGTTAAATTTGTTGTCAATTTTTTTTTGGGGGGCGGACCACCTGATGTGAAAAGCTAGCTCGGCCACTGTCAGTGTGGTGCAGCTAGTGACTGACATTAGCACGGTTTGTTCGCACAAAAAAAGACATTAGCACGGGTTCTCAGCCGCATTAATTGGCTGGGCATCTCGTGCAGCTTTCTACGAGCATCTTGCACGGGTTCTCAGCTGTCCAAAACGTCAGCTGCGCGAAGACAAAAAAGGAAAAATAAAAGGCCCGTGTGCATGTTTTTTGAGTGCAGTTACCAGGCGCATGCAGCCAGCACTGCTTTGTACCAGTCGAAAATATTCCCATGAAACCCCGCTGCTGCTAGCTGCTGCATGCATGTCAGCCGAAACTTTATATGTGTTTCCAAACACGTATTACTCCCTTCATTTCAAAATATAATACATATTAGGTTTTTTAAAAGTCAAATATGTCAAGTTTTTAGAATAAACTATCAGCATTCAAAATAATCCCTCCGTAAAGAAATATAAAAGTGTTTAGATCTAAACGTTTTTTGTATTTCTTTACAGAGGGAGTACTATATAAATAGAATATAAAAGTATATTTCATGATGAATGTAATAATACTAATTTTGTATCGTCAATGTTGATTTTTTCCCTCAAACCTGATCAAACATAGACATATTTGACTTTTAAAAAACAAAAAATACACACTAAATTTTGAACGGAGGAATTATATAACTTCCAGCTTGTTTCAGCCATGGATCAGAGAACTATTAATTTCCCAGGATCATGAAGCTAAAGACTGGTGATCGCTCATCATGGCATGTGCAGGTAAAGTGGTCAGCTACCCACCGTTTGGTGCTTGATGCAGGGCAAGTACCATTTGGCGCTTATTTCTATGACTGAAACTAATTAAAAGTCGCACTATCTAGCTTTTCAGCAAATCAATCAATCACTGTGTACTAATTAAGAGAGAGTTACTGCCTCTCCGATTTCCTAAAAAGAAAAACAAAGATTCAGTTTGACAAACTACCAGCGGGAAAGGAAACTAGTAGTACAGCCCGTGAACCAAACGGAGCAGAAAAGCCTAGGCCCAGGCCCAGGCGTCGCTTGCCTCAACATTCGTCGTATGCGACGAGGGTCCCGTACCAACGATATCTGCGGCTGTTGTATACCACGCTTCGACGCAAAAACAAATCAAAGGCAGCAGTATGAACATGTGCAGCGTGTCGTCCCAAAGCAAAGGCATAAGGCAGCCACTAGACATTAGTTAGTGGCACACGGACTACAAGGTTTGATTTGATCCTCACGTGAGTAGTAAAATATATACTACTCTCTTCATTCCATAATGTAATGCGCATATGTTTTTTAAAATTTAATTTTGACCATAAATTATATCTATAATACAAAAATCATGTTACTGAAAAAAATATACCATTGAAAGCTTCTTTCGAATACGAATTCAATGATATAATTTTTAAGACACACAATTTGCATTTTATTGGTTGAATTTATGATCAAACTTTTTTCGATAAAGGGAATATATTAATATCGCGGAGATACCAATTACACCCAGCCTCTGCAACAACGCAGTGCCCTAGTGGCAATACGGATGCACACAGCCAAAAAAGAAAGAAGAATTACAGAAATAAAAAGTCCCGCTACAGTGATCTACTCCTTGTTGCAGCAGACCAAAACACCACCAAGACAACACCAGAAATCCAGCTTCTCCAAAAGCGATGCCTCCAATAAGGGAACAGTGCACAAGCGCCGTCATCGCCCTGATCATCGATCATAGGTTTTCACCTAGGAGAAAGTCCATGCTCACAAAACAATGTCTCCAACAAGATCATTGACAGGCACAACCAACTAAGGCTAGACCTTGGGTTTTCACCCTGCAAGTGTAGACCCCGAATTTCTCCTGTGTTGACGCCCCCAGCTGCCGCTGTCGCTGCTCCAAGTCTCGAAGCACCTAGCCGAAACCTCAACAACAGCAGGACTCGAACCACCATTACCTGTCCTTAGACCATGCCATTCTCCACGACTGACTTCACCGATGGAACTAAAGACATGTTCCACGGCGGCAACAGTCTGCAGAGCTTCGCCACACTCCCTCTGAAACCAAACGGTCAGAAAAAAACATGGTTGCGCGCGACCGAAGCCCATCCGATCCGGCAAATCTCCAGGCATGTCATCCATTTGGAGTTCGCCAGCGAAGTGTTCCGGAACTCGGCATTCCGGCTATATCACCGACGACAGGCAACAAGAAGAACATCATCATGGATTGAGAGGGATCTGAGGACCACCACCTTTATTAGGCAGATCGTCGGCCCCCACGCCGCCGTCCGCCGGAGCACGGCGTGGGATCCCAAGATCCCCCACACCAGGCCCAAACTGGCCGACCACCTCTGGAGTAGGAGGCCGCCGCCGCCATGCCCGAGGCCGCCGCCCCGGCGCCCATGAGATGCGGACGGAGCTGCCGTCCTGCAATAGCGCCGGAGCACACAGGAGCACCGCAGCCGCAGGGCCAAAACGGCCCAGATCGGACCCAGATCGAGCCCATGCCACCGCAGTCTCCTGCCTATGATGTACGCTTCCGGCCGCCGCCGCCGCGCCCCACCACCGCCGCAGGAGTAGATCGGGCGCCGCCATCTCCTCCCAGGCCGTGACCAGCAAGATCCCCGCCGCCGCCATGCCGCACCGGCTTTGCCCGGCGACAACTCCGGCGGCGGCGAGGGGAGAGGACGGAGAACGGGGAGGGGAGGGACTGCGGAGGGGGTCTCCCCGGGGCGGCGCGGCGCCGCCACCACGGGGTCCTTATGATCAAACTTAAATCTCGAAAAATAGGTGTGCACTATATTATCAAACGGAGGGAGTGCTTACTGTCCCTCGGGTGAGGTACTAGAGTGATGCTTCGGTGCATCTGAATCGTTGAAGCCTTCAAACACATCTACAGATCAAAGAAAGGTGAAGCCGGCGGAACCAAATCGCCGTGCAGGGCAGAAATCGAGATCTGATCAAAGAAACTCTTCTGGTACTTCTCGCGAGATGAATCCTCTTCATTTTGTTCTTTTTTTCTTCAGTTTGCTGCATTCGCCACCAAACAAATCAGATGCTATTTATCTTAACAACTAGCTCGGTCACCCGCACCTTTGCTCGATTAGATTATATTATTCTTTTTATTTTTTAAATATTATGTTGTAGTTTTCTTGAAGTAAATAATTTAAAACATATTTTATCATATGTCAGGGATATTCGATTGATTTTATAAATATATGCCAACATTTTTAAACTTTAAAGGGTTCATTGAGTTATGCATTAGAAAATGCAAGACATTTTCTAGTTATGACTAATGCTTTGTATGGTTCAACTTATTAAATGCACATCGGTTTTATAACTATAAAATTTGCATCGCATATTGTGGATCCTGCCTCAAGATGAGATAGTCCTTTATGTCTTGTATAATTCTAGTATTTTATTGATAGTCAATATAGCTATATTATTGCCTGGAATAGTAGTTACATAGTTCTTATCTTTTGTGGCATACCGTTCATCCATTCTTACATTATTCTGTTGTGCAGTAGTGGTCTTTTCTTTGCGTGTTCTCTCTTACTCTTATCACTTGGTGTTGAATACCTATTGCATTATTATTTGTAACATGGTACGCACATTTGGATACTTTTATTGTTAGAAAAATAGTATGTTGTGACTTGCCAAAATAGACGTCGTGACTAAAGGTTATAGATAAGCACATATGAAATAATAATAAATGGGTTACTTGGGCAACAGCATGCCTAGATTTACTATATATATTGTTTTCATACTGTTGTCAACTGCTATTTGATTTAATTTGGCTCTATATAAGCATTGGTACATAATTGAAATTAACACACTACATGGAAAATGAAAGTCTTGAGAAAGATGGTTTTATTCTATAGAAATTATTTTGCAGTCTGTATATTGTTGGTAAAAACAATGGTAAATGACAATGAGCGGACGATGGCATGAAGATCACGGCCTCATGTACAACAATGTACTTTTAGTTCACCAAAGTTTACAGGCTTATTTCCTCCACACTTCGGCCTAGTTTGGTAACACAGTTTTTGCAAAACCATAGTATTACAAAACCTCGGTATTTTAATGTGTGGGCAATAAATACTTTAGTTTCTAAAAAGCGTAGTTTTTCTCAGTTTTGGTAAAACTGTGGAGGCGTTTGGCAAATGGCAATTTTTATTAAGTTTCTCTGATTTTGAACGATTGTTCTATCGTTGCATGGATAATCTTGACGATACCTATAGCCAAACCTAACTCAGCTGCACTCATGGCCGGATCAACTCGTGCTAACAGGCGCCGTATCCATGTTGGGCATGAGCAGGTTCTCTGTAGATGCTAGGATACATGGTCGAGTTATCTCTTGTGATCCATCAAAGACGGAGCGTTGTGACAGGCACTGAAGGTGCAGCTCGTGCATCTAGAAGTGACCACAAGCAACACACCCCTGTAAGAATCGCCTCCGCGTGCACATGTTTCCGGCCGGTGCTAAGTTATACGTACGTGTACGCACACCTCTGGCCAGATAGATCTATCGTCTAGCAAGTATTGGTCATAAGATGATGGGCTCAGAGAGACCAATGAGGCAGCGTTTCTCAGTTTATTAGGCTGCAGTATTTTTTTTTTATCCAAACACCTCAAAGTATTTAATACTGAAGTTTTTTTCAGAAACCACAGTATTCCTAGAAATTTTCAAAAATACTTAGCTCCCAAACGCATCATGTTTTGCATATCTAATCGTGAGGCTTCTTGTTACAATCCAATCCCTACATTAATGGCTCCCGTACTTAATGCCCCTTATGTCATCATCATAATCTAATTGCGGCAGTCGATCTAATTAAATCAATACACTGATGTCTAGTACTAGTACTATAATCTTTGTTCTCTTTAATTAGCAAATTGAAGTCATCGTTTGGTCGCGTGCCCATCTAAGAAAATATAGTCGTAGGATTGCCACAACATTGTTTGCTTTCTTAACAACTTGGATGCTACGCTAGCTTGCACATCTAATTATTGACCGCTCCCCTGGATGTGTGTGTACGTTTTGTTGTCTTTCTTTTACACTGTCGCATATATTTCTGATCCTTTTTTTCCAAATTAACTTCCACTGTTTTACTGTTTTTCTCTTGTGAATATGGGATGTTCCTTTTTGTTTGTCCCCATATGCTCTTAATAATAATAAATATTATTTTAATCAGTAACGGTCAAATAGAGTGGAGCATGCATATGCTTCTCGCCAGTGCCATAATATTGTGTTGCTTCTTTATGAAATGCACTCGCATGAACATATAGCATATTACACTACTAGGGAAAACCCTAATAATAGCACGGGGTATGGAGCTATCAGTAGCGAGGGCCACGCTACTGCTAGTGCGCTACAACTAATATTTAACAGTAGCATGGGGTTGCCAACGCTACTGGTAACTAATTTATCAGTAGCGTGGGGATGGGGCCCGCGCTACTGCTAAATAGCAGCAGCGATTGTCTCTGCCCTGCGCCACTACTAATCATGTGTATTTTTTTGTATTTATACATGGTTATACAAATTAATAGACAACATCAATAAATATTTTGGAAAAAACAACAATTAGATTAAAGTGTATGGATGCATTGCCTTCATTCGACACTTGTGTGCCGTGGCAACATCATATTTTCCTACTAATTCAACTTGGTCACTTGCATCCATACACTTTAATCTAATCGATCTCATATAGTAACTCATCATCCGTAGTTACATAACAACTTATCATCATCTTAATCATATAACAACTCATCATCATCTTAATCATGTCAAGTTAACCACTACTACATAATGTCATAAAACAGAAAAACTGCTCTCTTCTAGGACCTACTCCTCTCTCCTAGGTAAAATGTCATTCAACAGAAAAACTCAGACATCTCCATGATGACGCACAAGATCCAACGGTCTCCAATTTGTGACTTGCGCTCCTTCTTTATTTCCCTTCATGCTTCAATTTGTAGTTTTCCTTGTGGTTTGCGTTCAGTGGAGTATGAAAAATCGAAAATGGCCCTCCAAGCGCAAGTAATTGTCATCTCACCTTTGACATTCATCAACGGAGGCAGAACATCATTTGGCAGCTTCTGTAAAATAACATAATTAATAGTAGCATAGTTAGGAATGTAATTTACATAATAGTAGCATCATTAGCAACTATTACCAAGATATTTGCGCAAATGTTATCAGCGCTCAACCTATGCACTAGTGGCATGTATCCTGTATAATTTCGGCCAACTCCATAATACATGCCCTTAGTAGACAGAACATCACTAACAAAGGAAGCACAATTGAAGCATGCCCTTGCGAATCTCATTCAGGTCATTCATAATCCGATCCATAATATGGTTCTAACTCGCGGAATCCTCCGATCTACTGCTCTCTTTCTTCCTTCCAACAACGTTAGACTTTTTCGTACTAGCTTTCTTGTTTTTGTCAACTTGTTTTTTGTAATTTTTTCAACCTGTGTAATATTGTCATCGATCTACAACATGAAAACCCTTACATACAAATCGTAATCATATTAATAATTATTTGCACGATGTCAATGTACAAAAAAAAATACCACACGTGTTACCATCCCATAACCACGACCAAAATGAAAGTCATACTTGTCTCTTTTCCTCGTTAATGCGTCTGTCCAGTTCCTCATCAGGGGGCTCAACAGCGCCAACAGATCATATTTCGGACCGGTGGTTCGGAGCACCTTCTCCCAATCACTACTAGGGTAAACCCTAGTAGTAACGCGGGACCAAGAGAAAGCACTAGCGCGGGCCCCCGCACTACTGCTAGGACGCTACAACTAAATTTTAGCAGTACTGCTGGGTTTGACCCCACACTGTTGCTATATCGCCTGGCAGTAGCGCTGGTCGACCCCATGTCGCTGCTACTTACATGTAGCGCAGTCGGCCGACCAACGCTACTACTAATTTTGTGTAGTAGCAGCGTAGGTCCCCACATTGCTGCTAGGATCTTACCCCGTGATACTAATAAGTTTATGTATTATTAGTTTTTCTAGATCATCTTACACAGTATATATGTAGAAACTATATCACTAGTTGAAAACAGGGCTTTGGTCCTGGCCAGATCAGAACATTAGTCCCGGTCGTGTTACGAACCGGGACTACAAGTAGCATCAGTCCCTGTTCGTGAGGCTAGGACGCCGGCCGGGCCTCGGCAGGCATCAGTCCCGGTTCGGTTGGGACCTTTAGTCCTGGTTCCAGCCACCAACCAGGACTAAAGGGGTTGCTGCCCTTTAGTCTCGGTTTGTGTCTGGAACCGGGACTAAAGGGTAGGCCTTTGGTCCCGGTTTTAAATAAAAACCGGGACTAATGTTTTGCCTATATATATCCGCGCCCCCCCATCTCCTCTGGTTTTTTGGCCGTGGAAGGGTGTGGGAGGTGTGTGCTACTCTATTCTCACCTCCTATGCACATGAGGTGTTTGATGAAATGCCCGAGCCACACTTAAGCTTTCTCCTCTCCAAGCTCGACCTCCAAGCTACATTTTCCCCAAGATTTGTCTAGGTTTGGCAGTGCACCAACTACACAAGTGTTATAAAAGGTTAGCAACTTCATCCTTTCATCTCTCACTGCTAGTTTAGCTCATTTCAAATTCTCTAGAAGTAGAGTGGTTTGTGGGTTTTAGTGGAGGAGTGTATATGTAGTGGAGGAGTGTATTAATTTGGTCACTTCTCTATTCATGATGTTCTGTAATGGTTTTTGATATACTTAATTATATAATGCACGCAGATGAACCGGCAATGGATGTACGGTGACCGACGCACCTCCGACTACATTGAGGGCCTGCATAATTTTCTCGAAGTGGCTGAGGCAAACAAGCAGAATGGTTTTATTTATTGTCCATGTACTGTCTGTGGGAATACGAAGGATTACTCTTCCAAGAAAACCCTTCACTTGCACCTGCTTGAGATGGGTTTCATGGCACATTATAATGTTTGGACCAAGCACGGAGAAAGAGGGGTTATGATGGAAGACAATGAAGAAGAATAGGATGATGACAACTATCGTCCTATGTTCCCTGAATACGGTGATACTGCAATGGGGGACGCTGAAGATCAAGAGGCACCAGATGTGCCCGATGATGATCTTCCCCGTGTCATTGTTGATGCACAGAGAGAATGCTAAAGTGAAAGGGAGAAGTTCAAGTTCGATCGCATGTTAGAGGATCACAAAAAAGGGTTGTAGCCAAATTAAGAAAATGGCAACACAAAGCTCGGTACCACACTGGAATTGCTGCAATGGAAGGCAGAAAATGGTTTATCTGACAAGGGATTTGAAAAGTTACTGAAAATAATGAAGAATAAGCTTCCAAAGGATAACGAATTGCCTGACAGTACGTACGAAGCAAAGAAGGTTCTCTACCCTCTAGGATTAGCGGTGCATAAGATACATGCATGCCCTATGACTGCATCCTCTACCGCGGTGAGTACGAGAATTTGAACGCATGCCCGGTATGCGGTGCATTGCGGTATAAGATCAGACGAGATGTGTTTGGGGAACGCAGCAGAAAACAAAAAATTTCCGACCTACGCACCAGCCCAGGACCACTATGGAGACTGCATACAAGGTTTGATCATTATCGTTACCGACTCGTAGCGCAGCGGAAGTAGAGTCGATGACGATCGGCGGTGCAGATCCCCGCAGCTAGGATTTTACAACCTCCCAACCGCGAGGATGTATACCCTCATCTGCCCCGCGGACAGCCCTCCGGGAGGCGGTCACACAGTCCCCCGGACGGTGTCGCGGACAGCCCTCCGGGAGGACCTCCGAAACTCGGACTGTCACTCGGACAACCCTTCGGGAGGACCTCTAAAACTCGGACGGTCACACGGACAGCCCTTCGGGAGGCACTCTTGAACTAAGACCGAAACTACGATCTCTCTACAGAGTTGCACACATACGGTGTCATCTATTCGGCAGGGCTTCGCCGTCCAGAACTAGTTCCTGCCGGAACCTAGACAGCCTTTCGGCTCTATGAAACTATTTCGCTGGGAGGGAGAGAAGAATGCCAGATCATGCATGGCTTTGTGTACGAGAGCAAGAGTGTGTCTTATGGCAGCCCACACACCTCCTATTTATAGGAAACCCAAGGGGTAGGGTGGTTTTACAAGAAGACCCAAAACCCACATGGAAAGGAGTCCTTCCCAAGGACCTAAAAGGTGAAACCAAGGAACAAGGGGGACTCCATGAAGGAGTCCACCATGTGGCCGGCCACACCCTCATGTGGGGCCCCAAAATTGGCCCCTATCCATCCATGTCATCCCCAAGATCTTTTGGAGCAAAGCCCCAAAAGGTGGCTTTCCAAAAATATCCCAAAAAGCACTTTCACTATTCACGACGACATTTTTCAGCGTCTGATCGAACTGAAAATATTCATGTGGGCTTAGAACAATTCTAGTACCCACCAAAATAATTTTCAACGCGAGCCGGAACAATTCCGGTTTAGTGATTTCATCTGCGAAAAGCATCTGAAGCGGTTTTGGCAGCTCCGGAACATTTCCGGTTTTCATCCCGGAAAATTCCAGAAAGTTTCCAGAATGATTCTGGCACCCTCCAAGAATTATCAGGCATGTGCCAAAACCAATTTGACTTTATGGTATCCTCTGAAACAACTTTTCAGTTTCACCGGAACTCATCCGGTGACCTCTCTACGGAACTTTTCCGCTGTCCGAAACTTTTCCGGCGTCCGAAACTTTTTCGGTGATTTTCTCTCAGACTCCCTGTCTAGTATTCAGCAGATAGATGACCCTTAAGCGTGTGACCCTATAGGTTCGGTGAAGCATAGACATGACCCGGAACCCCTTCCGATCAATGATCAACATCGGAGCCGTGGACACCCATATCGATCCCTATACCCACACGAATAAATATTCGAGTGAACCTCCAGTTGCCGTGAGCTATTCCTGTTGCTTCGCGATATGTTACAATTACCCGAGGTGAGAAACATCGGCATCCTCATGGATCAACACTTGTCCACAATGCCAGTTACCTCGTTGCCGGTATTGTTCTCTTTTCTTGTTCCCGTGTTCCGGCATCCCCGTGATCAAATCACCCTGTGTCTGGCCAAACGATGATGGATACCGTAACACCGAGAGGGCCCAGAGATATCTCTCCATTGTCGGAGAAGCAAATCCCAATCTTGAGCTATCAAGTCCCTTGACATACTTTTCCATGAACCCGTAAGCCGCCGTAATAGCCACCCATTTACGGATGACGTTTAACAAACCCCAAAGTTCATGAAGCAAGCATGAAGAAACTCGACACTCTCATGGTCTAAGGAATTATGCAAACATTAACTTCTCTGTGTTATTAACCATAAACTTATGACGAATGTATCACATAGCAGAACATCAATCGGGTCGATTCAACACAAGTGTTCTACCAACAATTGTGCCCTCGAAATTGCCGGCATAGCCATGCCCATGATCAGGAAAATAGGATCATCATGCAATACTTGAGCCAGTCATAGAGGCTTGACTAGGAATACATTTTACCGTTTATTATCCCACACGTGCATATGAGTCTTCCTCCGAGCCTCGTGGTTATTGTAGACTCGAGAACCATAGCAGTTATAGCATGGAACATAAACCTAATTATGAACAGGGAGATAATCAATAACATTTATTATTGCCACTAGGGCATATCTCCTACAAGATGACCCTGGTGATGTTGAGGGCGAGCGCCCCAGGAAGAGGGTTCCTGCCAAGGTGATGTGGTATGCTCCTATAATACCACGGTTGAAACGTCTGTTCAGAAACAGAAAGCATGGCAAGTTGTTGCGATGGCACGCAGAAGACCGTAAGAAAGATGGGAAGTTGAGAGTTCCTGCTGACGGGTCGCAGTGAAGAAAAATCGGGAGAAAGTGGCGGGACTTTGCAGATGACGCAAGGAACGTATGGTTTGGTTTAAGTGCAGATGGCATCAATCCTTTTGGGGAGCAGAACAGCAATCATAGCACCTGGCCCGTGACTCTATGTATCTATAACCTTCCTCCTTGGTTGTGCATGAAGCGGAAGTTCATTATGATGCTAGTGCTCATCCAAGGCCCTAAGCAACCCGGCAACGACATTGATGTGTACCTAAGGCCATTAGTTGAAGAACTTTTACAGTTGTGGAATAAAAAAGGTGTACGTGTGAGGGATGAGCACAAACATTAGAATTTGACCTACGAGCATTGCTGTTTGTAACCATCAATGATTGGCCTGCTCTTAGTAACCTTTCAGGACAGACAAACAAGGGATACAACGCATGCACGCACTGTTTAGATGATACCAAAAGTATATACTTGGACAAATGCAAGAAGAATGTGTACATGGGACATCGTCGATTTCTTCCGACCAAGCATGCCTTAGGAAAGAAAGGCAAGCATTTCAAAGGTGAGGCAGATCACCGAAAGAAGCCCGTCCTCCGTACTGGTGATGATATACTTGATATGGTCAAGGATTTACAAGTAATCTTTGGAAAGGGTCCTGGCGGACAATCTGTTTCGAATGACGCTGAGGGACACGCAGCAATGTGGAAGAAGAAATCTATATTTTGGGACCTACACTATTGGAAAGACCTAGAGGTCCGCTCTGCAATCGACGTGATGCACGTGACGAAGAATGTTTGCGTGAACCTGCTAGGCTTCTTGGGCGTGTATGGGAAGACGAAAAATACACCGGAGGCACGGGAGGACCAGCAACGTGTGAACGAAAAAGACGCCATGCATCCAAAGCAGTATCAAGGTCCTGCCAGCTACGCTCTTACCAAAGCAGAGAAGGAAATCTTCTTTGAATGCCTGCTCAGTATCAAGGTCCCGTATGGCTTCTTGTCTAATATAAAGGGAATAATAAACATGGCAGAGAAAAAATTCCAGAACCTAAAGTCTCATGACTGCCATGTGATTATGACGCAACTGCTTCCGGTTGCATTGAGGGGGCTTCTGCCAGAAAATGTTCGATTAGCCATTGTGAAGCTATGTGCATTCCTCAATGCAATTTCTCAGAAGGTAATCGATCCAGAAATCCTACCAAGGTTACAAAATGATTTGGTCCAATGTCTTGTCAGTTTCGAGTTGGTGTTCCCACCATCTTTCTTCAATATTATGACACACATCCTAGTTCACCTAGTCGACGAGATTGCCATTCTGGGTCCTGTATTTCTACACAATATGTTCCCCTTTGAGAGGTTCATGGGAGTCTTAAAGAAATATGTTCGTAACCGTGCTAGGCCAGAAGGAAGCATCTCCACGGGCCATCAAACAGAGGAGGTCATTGGGTTTTCTGTTGACTTTATTCCTGACCTTAAGCCGATTGGTGTCCCTAAATCGCGGTATGAGGGGAGACTGGGTGGAAAATGCACGCTAGGAGCGGATTCAATAATATGTAGGGACGGGCATTCTTGGGCGCAAGCACACTACATAGTTCTACAGAATTCTACCTTGGTGGCCCCGTATATCAATGAACACACGAATATTCTACGCTCCAAACACCTGGAGCAGTATGACGACTGGATTACACGTGAACACATCGGGACTTTCGGCGGTTGGTTGCAAATACATCTCATGCGTAACAACACTATTGGAGATGACCTGCACTTGTTGGCCAGGACACCATCTTCGACTGTATTGACTTACCAAGGGTACGAGATAAATGGGAATACATTTTACACGATCGCCCAAGATAAAAAGAGCACCAACCAAAACAGTGGTGTCCGCTTTGATGCAGCAATCACCAATAGGGCAAAGGACACATATTATGGTTACATAGAGGAGATATGGGAACTTGACTATGGACATGAATTTAAGGTCCCTTTGTTTCGGTGCAAATGGGTCAATCTGTCAGGAGGTGGGGTACAGGTAGACCCGCAGTACGGAATGACAATAGTGGATCTCAACAATCTTGGGTACACAGATGAACCATTCGTCCTAGCCAATGATGTGGCGCAGGTTTTCTATGTGAAGGATATGTCTACCAAACCGAAAAAAGAAAAGATAAGGAAGCGAATACATCATACGATGAGCCAAAGCTCCACATAGTTCTTTCAGGGAAAAGAAACATCATAGGAGTGGAGGACAAGATAGACATGTCTGAAGATTATGAAAAGTTTCATGAAATTCCTCCCTTCAAAGTGAAGGCTGACCCAAGCATCATGTTAAACGATGAAGATTATCCATGGTTACGGCGCAATAAGCAAGGGACAGACGTGAAGAAAAGTGAAGACTTTCTCTCTAGTGAAGACAACATATCAGATGGTAAGATTGTTCAAGTAACTGCAGTTACATGTCAAAAAATGAAATCCCTTTGTAATAGATGAGTTTTCGTCCGAAACCCTGATACTTCGAAAGAGATTGTCCAGTTTGTACACGAAGTGCATCCAGTTTTTGCCGTAACCCTCTAAACTTTTTAGCACATGCTATGTGGGTGAAATTATGATACCATGCCAAGTTTCAACCTTTTCAGAGTTCATTTGCAGTGCTTTTCAAATTCAGGGTCATTTAGCTCTAAATAAATCATGAAATGCATGAAAAATAGCAAATGAAGTCAAAAAAGGGTTGAAAATTGATGATGTGGCTTTGAATGGTGCATATTGAACGTACAAAAATTCTGGAGTTAAAATATGTTAAAAAAATGAAATCCCTTTTGTAATAGATGAGTTTTCGTCCGAAACCCTCATACTTCGAAAGAGATTGTCAACTAAAAAGAATCAATTATAATTTTTTGTTATGATCAACTAAAACAAAACTATAATATTCTTCAATAGCAAAAAGAATCAACTAAAAAGCTTTTATAAACCTCTAGTTATGATCAAAATAATATTAACTTAAAATTATTTAAAATTTATGCAACTAAAATTATCAAAGTATTTTTTGTTAAAAACTTTAATAGCAAAAAGAATTTTCATAAAGTATTTTCTGTTAAAAACTTTAATAGCAAAAAATTTCATAAAGTATTTTTTGTTAAGAACTTTTAATATGCAAAAAATAAAAAACAATGCCCGCCTACTAGGCCACCACGGCCTGCATACGACAAGAAACCCAAATATACATGGGCCAGGATGCAGGCCCACGGGGCAAGTAGGCCCAAGAGGGCAAAGAGTGTGTTAGGCATGTACTGCCTGTAATAGAGAGGAGCTCGAGATGGAGGCCGCAGCAGGGCTTATAAACCACTGCGAGCGCGTATCGCTTGGCGAGCTGGGACTAAACTTCCACCACCCCTCGGCCGTACCAGGAACAGGCCTTTAGTCCCGGTTGGTGGCTCCAACCGGGACTAAAGGCCCCTTTAGTCCCGGTCCAAACCACCAACCGGGACTAAAGGTCTGAGCTTCTCGCCCTTTCGCCTGGTGAAATTCACCTTTAGTCCCGGTTGGTGGCTCTAACCGGGACTAAAGGGGGGCCTTTAGTCCCGGTTAGAGCCACCAACCGGGACTAAAGGGTTGGGTTTCACACACTTTGAGCTGCTGAAATTCACCTTTAGTCCCGGTTGGAGCCACCAACCGGGACTAAATGTCGGGGTATATAAGCTGCACTTAGAAAAATTTCCCCAATCTCTCCCATTCCCCCCCCGACGCTGAACCACAGCGCACGACGCCGCCAGGCTGCTGTGCCGGAGTTCGCCGTAGCCGCCCCCGTGAGCTCCGCTGCCTTCGCCGCCCCCGTCGAGCTCCGCTGCTTCATCGCCGGGCCTCCTCGCCATCGCCGCCCCCGTCAATCGAGCTCCGCTGCTTCGTCGTCGGCCTCCTCGCCATCGCGACCGCCGTTCTTCGGAGATCGTCGTCGCCTCGGTGAGCACTGCTCATTCCCCTCCGTTTCCTACCTCGATCCGTCGCCGTCGCCGTGGCCGTAGCCGTCGCCTCAATTTTTGTTTGTTTTTAATAGTCATACTATGTTTTTAGATACATGCATATACTCAATGTGATACCTAGTTTGAAATGTTAATGCTTTATGTGTGACCTAGCTAGTTTGCCTAATTTGTTCATGTGCTCATAATGTCAACACACGAACATTTTTAAAAAGAGCAAACAACATTTTGCTCGTCCATGTGCTAGCTAGTCGTATATATTGTGTAATTCATAGATGTTTTGGTTCTATGTAATAGCTAGAAATATGTTATTTGTTGTGTGTGCGAGTGTGTGCGTGTGGATTTTTTATAAAATATGGTATTGTTTTTATTTTTGTTAAATGAAATGTTATTTGCTAGCCACAATTTGTTCTCGTCGACGATGCCCAAACCGTATCCTCGTCGTCGACTCGGCGCCGTCAACCAGTTGCGCCATGTCCGGGACTGGGCTCCGCCGGGCTGGCACTGGGAGATGCTACCTTCCGGAGCGCGCAGCTTGGTGAGGAATCCGGGTCTTGTCATCGACCCGGAGCTTCTTTGGTGGCGGTCACGTGGGCCACTATCGGTGCGGAGGGAGCCGGCCCCTACGGAGGTGGTACGTCGCCGTGTCAGGGAGGAGGACGAGCACGTCCATCGCTACATGATTGCGTTGGACGTCAGGTTCTCTAATACCTGGCTGGTTCTTCAGGGATCTCACCCGAGTTATGGTCCTGTGATGGTTCCTTCTCTTTGGGTGTCCACCGCCCGCGCCTCAGGAACCGCGAGTCAACTAGATTATTCGATAATATTCGAGCTGTATTAGTGATAATATTCGATAATATTCGATGCTCCATTAACTGGGTTATTCGAGATGTATTAGTGATATTATATGATAATATTATATGAAGAGTCCCCGACGATCGCCGATGATATTATATGTATTTGTGATATTATATGATGATCTTGCTAAAAAAAATTGCCGTCGATTTTTAATCTTATAATCCTGAACACAGGAAATGTCGACGTCGTCTCACGACGATAGGATCCCTCAGTGCCCTTTGTGCTGGGATGACAGGGGTATATGCGACCTTTGTTCTCACCTAGACAACGGTACATCCTTCACCGTCAAGCTAACGGAAGAATTTAGTATTATTACGGTATGTCTAGACAGCATGTATTTTTTTGTTAATGTAGTATGACGTGTTTTTTTTGCTTTAATTAACCTTTAATCTACTTTTGTACAATTCGACTAGTGCGTTCCCTGCCATGCAAGATTCGCTGTGTTGGACAAGTTCCATTTCAAAGAGAAGGGTAGTACAGAGCCTAAGATAGCTCACCTAAGAATGGAGCATTACACTTTTGTTGTTAAGGTACAAAATAACGAAGATCACACATATTTTGGTTGTTCTAATTGGAGAGCATTTTGCAAGGCGTATGGGTTGGATGAGGACATGAACATTACCTTCGATCTTGGTAATGACGATGTTCGTGATAATAATATAGAAATTTGGGTGCATGCGGAGGATGACTTGATTCCAGTTCTACCTCCACGTGCGTTTGTCAACAGATTTATTAGGTAATTTATATTGATGATTGAAAAGTATTTGGTACTCATCCCGACTAAATTTCTTTACTTTTTATTATTAGCTTATTTCCATGCTACAAGAACTACCCGACAGATAATAGATCGCACCTACTACAGTTATGACTCCGAGCTTACTTGGTTGGAGAAAAATCATCTGATATCATTTATTCATGATGTTGAGTATCATGCTAAATATTACAAGACTGTCAACATTTATCATGGATATGTGCCACTAGTGCACAAGTTGAACCGTTATAACATCATTTCAGACAACTTTGTAAGATTTTTTTTACCATTGCGTCACTAGTCCATCTTTTTCATACATTGTTCTTAAGCAAAACTAGTTTGCTAACTATGTTATTATTACTAGTGTTCTTCAACAGTTACTCCCCCAGAGACCGTGCCTAAATGGATGTTTCAAAATGGTGATTTGCAAATGGTTAGCTTACGGCCACTCCCGATTAATTACAATGGTAAATACATGATATCTCAAAGTCAAGAAACCCTGAAAATCAAAGGATGGAGAAATGCAATACAAGCATCCACGCTACCACTTGGAGAGGAATACTTGCGCATCCCACAAGTTGGAGATAGGTTGCTCTGTGTTCTTCAATGGGGAGATGTCGGAGTTCAACCTTGTGAGATAACTACAATGATGAGGATCGGAGTTGATTAAGATGATGATGAGTTGTTGGATGTTGAATGATGATGAGTTGATTAAGATGATGATGATGAGTTGTTATATGACATATACCAGTACAAATTAGATGGATGCAATAGACCAAGTTGAATTAATTAGAGGAAAATACGATTTTGAAAATCCGCAACATCGTGTTTTCCTCTAATTAATTCAACTTGGTCTATTGCATCCATCTAATTTGTACTGATGTTGGATGTTGTTCTTCCATAATTTGTACTGATGTTGTATATTAATATGTGTAACCGCGTGAAAATACAATATAAATATAAAAGAAAATGAAAACACAAAATGAAACATGGTCCTTTCCAAAAAAAAACCAACGCTTACTGGTGCTGACGCGTGGCTGCCTTTTAGTCCTGGTTGGTGTTACCAACCAGGACTAATCGTCCTCCTGCCTGGGCGCCCGACAGCGGCCACGTGGAGCCCCTTTAGGCCCGGTTCGTAACCCGACCGGGACTAAAAGTGAGGGCCTTTAGTCCCGATTGATTTGTCCCGGTTGAAGAACCGGGTCTAAAGGCCCTTCAAAACCGGGACTGATGGCCCATTTTCTACTAGTGTATACACATACACATATAATGAAAATATATCAGGCAATAATCATCATAGTGCTACAACATAGTCACATCATGCATCCGCTTCACCATGAGTGATCAGTATGAGCAAGAGCGGGATTATATAGTTTTTGAGCTGGTTCTGAGTCATCTCTCGCGCTAGCTTCTGCTTCACCTCTACATGGAAACCCTTCGTGGCTTTTGCCCGGGAAGCGGACAACGTGGGCCTGACACTCTGGCCACTTGTCGTACACTCCTCGAACCCTCCCTATGTACACAACATAGCACTTCTTCACTATCAATGATCTATATCCCTGAGCGGCCAGAAAATCGATCAATAATATGCAACATAATATAGTTAAGCAACACGAAGAAAAAGATTTAGCAAATAGAAGCAACATATAGTAAACATAATTAACGAAGTTCATCTTACCCAAACTAAATAGCTAGAGCGCTATGTAAGTTCTAGAGGACTATTTACATCACAAATTTTCTTCGTAAAGAAATTCAAAGTAGTAATTCAACGGACACGTCATCATCATCATCGTCAATAGCTAGAATTCCGCACGTCCATATCTGGGAGGATGCACCGCATATTCGTAAAAGGTGTCATGTCCTGACGCTATAGGCCTATGTGAGTTCAGATGATCGTCGGCACAGAACATCACATCCTTTTAGACGACATATTTCATGATGGTCATCGCAATGTCCTGCTGGATGCGATAGAAGTCATTTACGAGTTTATGATCTGGTTCGGCTCCTATGTCGGCGGCCCATTTGCAGGTATGGCCATCGGATGTAGATGACATGCTAAGATGTTGGCAATCCCTTTTGAACTCCATCATGTGATGGATGACGTAAAATCCATCATCCGTACTTGATGTTGGTTGCTGGACTCAGCAGAAGTCGGTTTTATGGCTGAAACCCAGCCAGCCCTTCCTTTGTTTCCTGACCTTGATGCAGCTACCCCTCACGCCGAAGCCTAAGAGTTCACGGTGCAGAACTACCATTATGTGCATGTAGTATTTCCTCTATTTGTTTTTGGACGAGTCCAAATACACAGCGTGCGAGACTTGCGGGTAAAGAACGATAAGGAAGGTGCACCCCTTGCTGTGCAAAACAAATACACCTCAAATTATCCTCCCTAAGTGCAGAGGAATCATTGAAATGTATGAAAGGATGTGTTATAGCAGCTATCCGGGAATGACTTGCATGGGATGATAAGGCAGGAGAATTGTTTCCTCCTTATTCACTATCATGCAGTCTTTGATGTACTCCCTCGCAATTGCCACGTTCCATGTCGTTGATTCCCAAGAAGCCCTCATGCATGTCGTACGGGTCCGCTACCGCAATTTGCGAGACTTGCTCTTTCCTGGTGATGTAGTTCATATGTAGCGCAAAAAGGCGGACAAGCGTAAAATCTAGCCGCCTCATATGAAACATGTCGAAGATCCGATCAAAACGCAGGAAGAACATACCCGCGGGGCATTTATGAACGTATCACTTCCCCATTGACACATCAACCACGTAAAGTGGGTATCCTAGATCATTGGAGAGGCAATGACTCTTCTATGTCAACAACACATGGTCATGTAGTCTCCTAAGATCCCCTGATATGCCCTTGAGCGCTCTCGGCGGTAGTATCGGGTTGCCCGCGATATGGAGCAACGTGATGTCTATCACACAACTTTATTCTTGTAGACTCCGTTGGTCCTCCAAGCGCAGAGTTTTGTAGGACAATAGCAAGTTTTCCTCAAGACGATGACCTAAGGTTTATCAATCCGCGAGAGGTGCAGGATGAAGGTGGTCTGTCTCAAACAATCCTACAATCAAATACAAGAAGTCTCTTGTGTCCCAAAAATGCCTAATACAATGGTAAATTGAATAGGTGCACTAGTTCGGCGAAGAGATGGCGATACAAATGTAGTATGGATAGTAGATATATGTTTTTGGAATCCAAAACAACAAAAACAGCAAGGTAACAATTGATTTTTCGAAAAGTCAAACATTAGAAACTTCCACCATATTTATTAAAAAAATAGGTACATCTAGAATATGAAATGCACATCAATGAATAAATCATGAGTTAGATTTGCATAATGTACTTGTTTTGTAGTTTAGATGTAGACAATCTCTATAAACTTGGTCAAAATTGGCAAAGTCTGATTTTCAGAAAAATTTATATGCGCTACATTGTTGAATGGAGGGAGTACTACTCAAATCCATCATGGATGAACTGACATGACAGTTCTGCACTGATCTGTGACGGATGAAGACTCTCTTGTATTAACTGATTTCTTGTAGTGTGGAGTTCGACGTCGCCGAGTAGTTCAGAGGTCCTAGGCAGGAGGCATGCGCATTTTTGATCTAGCGTCTCTGTTTTGCTCATCCTCCTTAAGGCAAAACTTGTTTAACTTGCCTATAGTCAGACCTAACTCTTTATTTAATATCGGATCTTGCGATCCCTATTTGTAATATATTGTTTTATGTTTAATTTGTGTCGTAGAGTTGTGTTGTGGTACTACCGTGAGTCACTGTTCGTGATCGTGCATGCTGCGTGTATGATTAGTGCACGGTTATGAATGAGGGCGTCACAATCATGGATGGCATACCTGGTCAATTTGTTGAATTTGTTCAGATATTCAGCCACTGTGAGGGTGCCTTGGGTTAGGGACAGAAATTCCCTCTATTTCATCTTGATGATCCATTTGGGAATGTGAACCTTTCTAAACTGTTCTTTGAGTTCAGCCCAGGTGGGGGTTTCTCCTCCGTTCAGCATCTCTTTGAGATTATCCCACCTAACTCCTATGGATCCCTCCAGATAATGAGTGGCAAAAGAAACCTTGTCTATCTCATCACAGCGAGACATTTTCAGTTTTTTTTCAATGGTCCTTAGCCAGTCATCGGCCTCGAGAGATTTGATTGCTTGAGGGGAAGTTGGCGGGTTGGTCCTCTGAAACTCTGACAATTTGGATATTTTTCGATAAAGGATGCTTTTATTATCTCAAAATGTAGCATCAAGCAAAGCATTAAGAGTAACACCCGGCCTCTGCTTAACCAGAATGCACACAGCCAACTACCAGCAGTCTGACAAGGAGAAAGGTAAAAGAACGACAATTCGGCAACAGTAGAGTCCTATAGACCGACACTATGCCTATGTCGAAAGGGATGGTGGAACGATCCGGAGATTATGCTGCCACCCATGTTGGGTAAAAACCTCCGTAGCCACCTGCTCCAACTGCGTACACACCACCTTGAACAACGATTGATACTCCGCACGTTGTAGCGTAGACCACGTACGAAGCAAGTGCGTACAACGGAAAACCACCTGCAAAGGAGAAGCATTTTTTTCATTAAAAACAACATCATTTCTACATAGCCAAAACGACCATAGTAAGGCAAACGCTCCCACCCTTATTAGCGTTTTGTACCTATTTGAAATACCGTCCAGCCAATGATCAAGAATATTGGCAACACTTGTGGGCGGAAACAAATTTGACACTATTTGGATGACTGACCACGTAGAACGCGCAAACTTACATTGGGAAAAAAAGGTGTTTGATTGTCTCATCATGAGTACAAAAACAACACTTCTTACTTCCTCGCCAGTTGCGTCGTGCGAGGTTGTCTTCGGTTAGCACAACTCCCCAACAGAGATACCACATGAAGATTTTAACTTTAAGTGGTATCTTTGTTTTCCAATTTTTTTTGTTATTGCTCACCGGTACCTCAGAATGTGTGAGTGCACGATACATGGAGTCTACTGTGAAAGACCCCGATGTAGTAAGGTTCCAGCGAAACACATCCCGGCCTTGTGTTAGGTTAATCGAATCCAGACGGGACAAGAGATTATGCCATGACGTAAGTCGAGTGCCAATCAAGTCCCGCCTAAAAGAAATATTTGGCGGGGATGAACTGAGCACCTGCGCAATAGTACTATTCTTATCGCGTGCTATGTTGTACAAGGCCGGATATTGTTCTCGGAGACTAGCATTGCCTAGCCATATGTCTTCCCAAAAACGAATCTGCGACCCTTACTTTATCGCGAAAGACCCAAAGCGAAAGAGATGTTTCTTTGCCGCCATTAGGCCAGACCAAAAATGCGAGTCTCCAGGTTTCCAATATACCCGAGACACCGCTTTTTGGCCTATATACTTGTTGCGCAACATGGTTTGCCAAACGCCATCCTCAGTAAGAAGTTTGAACAACCATGTACTAAGTAGGGCCTCATTCTTGACCTGCAGGTCATGAATACCAAGACCACCTTGGTCTTTCGGCCTACAAACCACACTCCATTTGGCTAGCCTATATTTTTTCTTTTCACCGTCTCCTTGCCAAAACAATCTGGACCTAAAATAGTCCAGTCTTTGCAAGGCCCCTTTTGGGAGCTGGAAGAACGAAATCATATAGAGAACCATATTTGTGAGGACAGAGTTTATCAAAACCAGTCGTCCTCCAACCGAGAGCAACTTGCCTTTCCAACTGCTCAAGCGTTTCTCAAGTCGTTCCTCTACATTCTTCCACTCTGCAATGGTGAGACGCCGATAATGAATCGGTATTCCTAGATATTTAATTGGGAATTGGCCATGTGCGCAACCAAATAGGTCAGCATAATCGGCCGCCGCCTCAACGACTTCTCCAAAGCAGAACAATTCGCTTTTATGGAAGTTAATCTTAAGACCTGACATTTGCTCAAACGCTGACAATAGGAGTTTCAGGTTTATAGCCTTGTCCAGGTCATGATCCATAAAGAGAATTGTGTCATCGGCATATTGCAGAATCGAGAGGCCACCATCCACTAGATGTGGCACTACTCCTGCAATCTGGCCGTCCTGCTTAGCGCGCTCAATCAGAATAGCCAACATGTCAGCCCCAATGTTGAATAACATTGGGGACATGGAGTCACCCTGCCGTAGTCCTTTTTTGGTCTGAAAGTAATGGCCGACATCATCATTGACTTTGATGGCCACACTACCTCCAGTTACAAAATTTTGGATCCACTGGCGCCATTGATCGGAGAAACCTTTCATCCTTAGGGCCTGTTGGAGGAAAGACCATTTCACCTTGTCATAGGCTTTTTCAAAGTCAATTTTAAATATTACTCCACTCATGTTTTTTCGGTGTATCTCGTGGACGGTCTCATGCAGGATTACTACGCCATCGAGTATATTCCTTCCTTGCATGAAAGCCGTTTGAGATGGCCGAACAACATGGTCAGCTACCGAGTTTAACCTATTCGTCGCCACTTTGGTGAAAATCTTGAAGCTAACATTAAGGAGGCATATGGGTCTAAACTGCTGGATCCGGTTGGCCTCCTTAATCTTCGGCAACAAGACAATCTCACCAAAATTAAGTCTGAATAGGTCAAGTCGGTCGGCATGAAGACAATTGAACAACTCCAAAAGCTCAGACTTGATGATATCCCAGAAATTCTGATAGAATTCTGCGGGGAAACCATCAGGGCCTGGAGCTTTGTTATGTTCCATTTGAAACACCGCAGCCCTCACCTCATCTTCTGAGAATGGTGCCGTGAGGAAATCGTTTTCTTCTGCCGTGACTTGTGGAATATAATCTGTTCGGGTCTCGTCAAGCTTGAATTTTCCTTCAGACGGCGCTCCGAACAGAGATTTGTAGTACTTGGTGATATACTTTTTGAGCTCCTCCTGACCTTCGATCTGCCCCTCATCTTGTTGGAGACTGTAAATACATTTCTTCCTATGCCGCCCATTGGCGACCAGTTGGAAGTATCTTGTATTACTATCACCCATCAAAATGAAATCAGCTTTGGATCTCTGGTAGTATTTGATCTCCTCTTCTCGCAGAAGACGGGCAACCATCTCATTAGATTGATTTTTCAATACAATCTCTTGCTGAGATAATGTGCGCGTCTCTGCAATTTTATCGAGGTCATCAATGATGGTACAGAGCCTTTGTTTTTCTTTTTTATAAATTCCGTTGGTGTGTTTTGCCCATCCAGAGAGGTGTCGCCTAATGGCTCTTATTTTAAAGTTCCATCTCTGAATAGGTGTACGACCAACGGCATGCCTCTCCCAAACATTCTTGATTATGTCTATGAATCCGTCCCTATGCAGCCATCCCAATTCAAATTTGAAAGGGCGTCGGGTCGCCGGGTTCGTAGAGTTAGAATCCAGAATGATGGGTGCGTGATCCGATAAGGCCTCGATATGCTCTAGGGCTCGAACGGTTACCAGAGGAAATTTTAGTTCCCATTCTGTATCCATGAGTACCCTATCGAGCTTTTCGTATGTCGGCACAGATCGGTTGTTGGCCCAAGTGAATTGACGCCCCGACATATTGTCCTCTCGTAGATCCAAACTGTCTATCACAGCATTGAATAGGAAAGGCCAATGAGTGTCAAAACGATGATTATTTTTCTCTTCTTGGTACCTAAGAATATTAAAGTCCCCTCCAATAAGCATTGGATACGGGTTATTCTTAGCCAAGTTCACCAATTCCCGAAGGAAAGCAGATTTATGCTCATCTTGGGCAGCTCCATAGACAGCGACGAGAGTCCATGTGAAATTATCAGCTCTGTTTCTAAGGTGAAATTTTATATGAAATTCACCGATCGAAAAAGCCAACAAGTCCATGACTGTGGTCATTATCCCAAGAAGTATTCCGCCGGATCTTCCACGAGCTGGTAGACTATGCCATGTGTTGTCGAAACCACTTGATAGGTGATCGAGGACATGCGGGCGAAAGTCACACTTGCCAACCTCGGAAATTGCCACAAAATCCAAACCGTGTTCCCGCACACAATCACCGATGTGTTTATGTTTAGCCAAGTGTGAGAGACCTCTGCTATTCCAAAACATGCCTCTCATGTGGAAACTCGGGTTTGTGTTGAATTCTTCGCCTTCTTGGATGGTTTTTGTTTCTTTTTAGACGAGTGCGATTTAGATTTCCGCAAAGACGCCGTGAAGTCACAAATCATGGACCCAGGTCTTGCGTCATCCAATTCAACCTCGGTAACCTCCCCAACCAAGTGGGATAAAAGCGGACCATCATATTTGACATCTGCTTCATCCTCCTCCTCAGTTTCTGGGTCATGTATGGTGGTTTTACACTTCGGAGAAACATTTACACGGGTCGATCTCCATATGTTTAAGCACCCCATACCGACAAATTAATTTCATTATCGGTCTTTCCCATAGATACTCCGACTTTATTTAAACTAGCAGAAATGTGATTGTCGGAAAAGGAAAGAAATGACTGAACGGACGAGGTACCTGTTGTGAGGTCCAAATTCCTCGCAGCTTGGCGACGCATAGCCTTCGCAAGAGAGTGCTCATCGGTCGAGGAAGAACCATCAGCATCGAGGGAGTGACGGTTACTACGTCGAAGGGGCGAAACCAACCCTTCGGACATAGTCCCCGTCGATGTCTTCAGCGGAGTAGATGAAGTCTTCTGCAAAGCAGGTGGCGTCCGAAGCGTCCCAAAGGTTGGTGAAGAGGGACGCGTCGCAGGTCCCATCGGAACGACCGCAACGGGTGGTGAAGAAGATCCTCTAGCAAGATCCTCTAGCACGCTGAAGAAGATCCTCTAGCACGATCCTCTAGCACGATCCACCGCTGGCGACGTCGAAGCAGGAAGAGCCGCACTCGCGGCTGGACCGAAGGCCGGGACAATTTGGATATGGATGCATAGACATTCCCATTCCATTTCAATTGTTATTTCCATTGCCATTTCTGTTGTTATTTCCGTTGATATGGAGTCCACTCACTATGTTTGTCTTGGCTATCTGCTCTTCTCACCTTTCTTCTAGCATAATGAACATGTGAGCCCAGGGAGGATCATATGGAGGAGGTGGTGGCGGTTGTTCGGCGGGTTTACTAGCTTGTGAAGCGAACCGACGGGCATGGGTGCCTTCGTTTACAGTAGCACTCCCATCTATCCTGTCCATGAACAATCCAATGGGAAAGAGAGCAACATGATAAGGAACATCCGGTTGGGGGCTACATATGTCAACCGAATCCAAATAAGAACCAAATGGGAGAAAAGAACATAATTATACATAACGCTCATGAATTAGTTGCATGGGGAGTGAGCCTAGCTCAACTGGTTGGGGGATTGGATGTACAAACCCAGCACCTGAGTTCAAATCCTCACGGACGCGAATTTAGGTTTCCTATTTATTCTTGAGGACTAGCCTTTGCTGGTACTCATACAATTTATCTAGAGGACCAGGCTTGGTTATTAACCAAGATAAAAATCCTGGTACTCATGCATAATGGCTGTATGTATCCTTAGTTGTATCGCCGTGTCTCGACCATCGCCGGTCACCTCCGAAGACGATGCCAACTACGGGTGAACTTCCAAGTGTATCGTTAAGGCCCCCGCGTCGTCCCAGCGGACGACACGGGCGGCGATCCCGCCGCCGCTCCTCCAACTCCCCCTCTACACCACCTCCCCCCGCCGTCTCGCGCTTTGCCTGGGACCGGCGCACCCTCTGCATCGCCGCTGGTCGTATTCTTCCTGCACGCGTGGACTCACCTGCTACAGACCGCCGGAGGGAACCCTTCCGTCTGTGCCTCCAATGGCTGGCGGACGGATCTGGGTCACCTCGTCCAAGATCTAGTCTAGCTGGCGCCATGCTGCCCTCCGGTGGTCGTGACTAGTTGGGGCCAGTGCATTGCTGCGTGGGTTGGCTCGTGGCTTTCCCTCAGCTCTAGCAGGTCCCGGCGGCACCACGGCTGTGAAAGCAACATTGGGGCCGGCAATGGTACACCACCTCCCCCCGCCGTCGCCGGTGGCGCTGCCAGGGCAAAGCCCCCGGGTGGTGGTCGGTGGCGGTGGGTGCTCGCGCTTTGCCTGGGACCGGCGCACCCTCTGCATCGCCGCTGGTCATATTCTTCCTGCACGCGTGGCCTCACCTGCTACAGACCGCCGGAGGGAACCCTTCCGTCTGTGCCTCCAATGGCTGGCGGACGGATCTGGGTCACCTCGTCCAAGATCTAGTCTAGCTGGCGCCATGCTGCCCTCCGGTGGTCGTGACTAGTTGGGGCCAGTGCATTGCTGCCACTAGTACATAAGAGCGCTTTGGTCCAGGCCGGGCCAGCCCATTAGTCCCGGTTTACTCACGAACCGGGACTAATGGGGGCATTGGTCCCGGTTCGTGAGGCCAGGGGGCCGGCCGGGACTCGTGGGGCATTGGTCCCGGTTCGTATGACCCCTTTGGTCCCGGTTCCAGACACGAACCGGGACCAATGGGCCTCGCTCCTGGCCCACAACCATTGGTCCCGGTTCGTGGATGGAACCGGGACCAAAGGGGATCCTTTAGTCCCGGTTCCAGCCACGAGCCGGGACCAATGAGATGCCTATATATACCCCCTCGCCAGCGAGCAGAGCACTCCACACTGCTCTGTTTTTCTGGCTGGCGAGGGGAGAGCTTTGTGGTGCTCTAGCTCACCTCCTATGCACATGAGGTGTTCGATGAAATGCCCGAGCCACACTTAAGCTTTCTGCTCTCGAAGCTCCTTGTCCAAGCTCCATTTTTCTCAAGATTTGTTTAGGTTTGGCGGTCCGTCCTGTCCCGTCCCCGTCCTCACCGCCGTCGATCGCCCGCGTCCATCTCGGCGCCGGCACCACCGTGGTTAGCCTCTTCTTCTTATCTTCTTTCTAAAAGAAAAAAGTTCTTACTTGTATCATTTAGATAGATACTTGTGTAATTTTCTTACTTTTATTATTGTTTGTTATTATATAGTGCCATGGTCATGGTATCCACCCACGTCGGCCCTCGTCAGGTCTATGATTCGGATGTGGTATATATTATCTTTTATAACTATTTGTTTTATTTAGTGTTTATGACAATTATGCCGACCAACGTGACATAGATGTGTTTATCTAGGAGGTATGTGAACCGGAAATTCCAACCGACCCTCTTGTCGAGAGGTTAAATTTAGTTGAAAAAGAAAACGAGGATTTCAAAGAAAAATTGAAAAGAATTGAGGAGGAGAAGATGAAATTGGAGTTGCATGTTGCCGATGTCGTCGATGACCACAAGATCAAGATGGATGCAATGCGCTTGAAGATTAGAAAGATAAGAAAATATGCCATTGATAATGAGGCTTGGTATCATTATGCTGTTGGATCAATTGTTACCTTAGTTGCCATTATGATCGCATTTGTTGTTGCATTTAAATGTTTTACATAGTTTTATGTTAGTTTCAATTTATGTTTTAATTAGATGCTCTAGATAGCTGTATGTTGTTCTATGAGAACTATGTGTGAACTTTATGTATTTATTTTTTCAATAATACATTTGATCACTTCTCTATTCACTTCTCTATTCATTTGCCCTCGTCCGGTCTATGATTCGGATGTGGTATATATTATCTTTTATAACTATTTGTTTTATTTAGTGTTTATGACAATTATGCCGACCAACGTGACATAGATTTTTTAATCTAGGAGGTATGTGAACCGGAAATTCCAACCGACATAGAAATTCTTGTCGAGAAGTTAAATTTGGTTGAAAAAGAAAACAATTACTTGAAAGAAAAATTACAAAGAGTTGAAGAGGAGAAGATGAAGTTGGAGTTGCATGTTGCCGATGTCGTCGACGATCACAAGATCAAGATGGATTAAATGCGCTTGAAGATTAGAAAGATTAGAAAATATGACATTCATACTGAGGCTTGGTATCATTATGCCGTTGGATCAATTGGTACCTTAGTTGCGGTTATGATCGCATTTGTTGTTGCATTTAAATTTTCTAGTTTCAATGTATGTTTTAATTAGATGCTCTAGAGAGCTATATGTTGTTCAATAATGAGAACTATGTATGAACGTTATGTATTTATTTTGGTCACTACTGTACTTTGGCTTTAATGTGATGATGAATTTCTATTAATTTGGTCACTTCTCTATTCATGATATGCACGTAGATGAACCGGCAATGGATGTACGGTGACCGACGCACCTCCGAGTATATTGAGGGCCTGCATAATTTTCTCGAAGAGGCTGAGGCAAACAAGCAGAATGGTTTTATGCATTGTCCATGTACTGTCTGTGAGAATACGAAGGCTTTCTCCAACTCTAAAACCCTTCACTTCCACCAGCTTGAGAAGGGTTTTATGCCACACTATAATGTTTGGACCAAGCACGGAGAAAGAGGGGTTATGATGGAAGACAACGAAGAAGAAGAGGATGACGACAACTACCCGCCCCCTGAATACGGTGATGCTGCAATGGGGGAAGCTGAAGATCAAGAGGAACCAGACGATGTGCCCGATGATGATCTTCGCCGGGTCATTGTTGATGCACAGAGAGAATGCGAAAGTGAAAGGGAGAAGTTGAAGTTCGATCGCATGTTAGAGGATCACAAAAAAGGGTTGTACCCAAATTGCGAAGATGACAACAGAAAGCTCGGTACCACACTGGAATTGCTGCAATGGAAGGCAGACAATGGTGTATCTGACAAGGGATTTAGTTCGCTACTAAAAATAATGAAGAAGAAGCTTCCAAAGGATAACAAATTGCCCGGCAGTACGTACGAAGCAAAGAAGGTTCTATGCCCTCTAGGACTGGAGGTGCAGAAGATACATGCATGCCCTAATGACTGCATCCTCTACCGCGGTGCGTACGAGGATTTGAACGCATGCTCGGTATGCGTTGCATTGCGGTATAAGATCAGAAGAGATGACCCTGGTGATGTTGAGGGCCAGCGCACCGGGAAGAGGGTTCCTGCCAAGGTGATGTGGTATGCTCCTATAATACCACGGTTGAAACGTCTGTTCAGAAACAAAAAGCATGCCGAGTTGATGCAATGGCACAAAAAAGACCGTAAGAAAGACGAGAAGTTGAGAGCACCCGCTGACGGGTCGCAGTGGAGAAAGATCGAGAGAAAGTGGAGCGACTTTACAGGTGACCCGAGGAACGTATGGTTTGGTTTAAGTGCAGATGGCGTTAATCCTTTTGGGGAGCAGAGCAGCAAGCATAGCACATGGCCTGTGACTCTATGTATGTATAACCTTCCTCCTTGGTTGTGTATGAAGCGTAAGTTCATTATGATGCCAGTGCTCATCCAAGGCCCTAAGCAACCCGGCAATGACATTGATGTGTACCTAAGGCCATTAGTTGATGAACTTTTACAGCTATGGAATGGAAGAGGTGTACGTGTGTGGGATGAGAACGAACAGGAGGAATTTGACCTACATGCGTTGCTGTTTGTAACCATCAACGATTGGCCTGCTCTCAGTAACCTTTCAGGACAAACAAACAAGCGATACCACGCATGCACACACTATTTAGATGACACCGACGGTATATATTTAGACAAATGCAGGAAGAATGTGTACCTGGGGCATCGTCGATTTCTTCCGACCAACCATCAATGTCGAAAGAAAGGAAAGCATTTCAAAGGTGAGGCAGATCACCGGAAGAAGCCCGCCCTCCGTACTGGTGATCACATACTTGATATGGTCAATGATTTACAAGTAATATTTGGAAAGGGTCCTGGCGGACTATCTGTTCCGACTGACGATGCGGGACGCGCACCCATGTGGAAGAAGAAATCTATATTTTGGGACCTACCCTATTGGAAAGACCTAGAGGTCCGCTCTGCAATCGACGTGATGCACGTGACGAAGAATCTTTGCGTGAACCAGCTAGGCTTCTTGGGAGTGTATGGGAAGACAAAAGATACACCGGAGGCACGGGAGGAACAACAACGTGTGCATGAAAAAGACGGCATGCATCCAAAGCAGTATGAAGGTCCTGCCAGCTACGCTCTTACCAAAGAAGAGAAGGAAATCTTCTTTGAATGCCTGCTCAGTATGAAGGTCCCGTCTGGCTTCTCGTCGAATATAAAGGGAATAATAAATATGACAACAGTGGATCTGAACAATCGTGGGTACACAGACGAACCATTCGTCCTAGCCAATGATGTGGCGCAGGTTTTCTATGTGAAGGACATGTCTACCAAACCGAGAAAACGAAAAGATAAGGAAGCGAATACATCATACGATGAGCCAAAGCGCCACATAGTTCTTTCAGGGAAAAGAGACATCGTGGGATTGGAGGGCAAGACAGACATGTCTGAAGATTATGAAAAGATTCATGAAATTCCTCCCTTCAAAGTCAAGGCTGACCCAAGCACCCTCTTAAACGATGAAGATTATCCATGGTTACGGCGCAATAAGCAAAGGACACAAGCGAAGAAAAAGTGAAGACTTTCTCTCCACAACTATATCATTGCAGTTACATGTGAAGAAATGAAATGCCTTTTGTAACAGATGAGTTTTCGTATGAAATCCTAATTAATACTTCGAAAGAGATTGTCCGTTTTGTCCGCCAATTGAGCATCATCCTTTCTATTTGTCTTTTGTTTCTTTCTAAGTGTCTTTGTAAAAATGGAGTTGGAAAAATGAAATATACCGTCGGAAAATGAAAGGATTTCTAGATAGATCAACAAAACACACGGTGTCCCCTGCATACAGCCCGACGGTGGCTCGTGAGTGCCCGCATATGAAATGCAACGTCGGACCGTATGCAGGGAATCCGAATGATTTGCATTCGGTCGATGAACTGCTGGATTTCTAGATAGATCAACAAAACACACGGTTTCCCCTGCATACAGCCCGACGGTGGCTCGTGAGTGCCCGCATATGAAATGCACCGTCGGACCGTATGCAGGGAATCCGAATGATTTGCATTCGGTCGATGAACTGCAGAATTTCTAGATAGATCAACAAAACACACGGTTTCCCCTGCATACAGCCCGACGGTGGCTCGTGAGTCCCCGCATATGAAATGCACCATCGGACCGTATGCAGGGAATCCGAATGATTTGCATTCGGTCGATGAACTGCAGGATTTCTAGATAGATCAACAAAACACACGGTTTCCCCTGCATACAACCCGACGGTGGCTTGTGAGTGCCCGCATATGAAATGTACCGTCGGACCATATGCAGGGAATCCGAATGATTTGAATCCGAATGAGTACACACACTAAGTGTCCGAGAGGTGGGCTATATATAGGGTCGTGTGCCTCTTTAGTCCCGGTTGCTAGCACGAACCGGGATTAGTCGTTATAGTGCTGATCCAACAGTTCACAAGCGCTTGAAAGAAACACACGATCCGTGTGCTTCTTCCTGAATGGTGCATTTTGAACACACAAAAAGTCTGGAGTTCAAATAAGTTCAAAAAAATGAAATCCCTTTGTAACAGATGAGTTTTCGTCCGAAACCCTGATACTTCGAAAGAGAAATCCATTTTGTACACGAAGTGCATCCAGTTTTTGCCGTAACCCTCTCAACTTTTTAGCACATGCTATGTGGGTGAAATGATGATACCATGCCAACTTTCAACCTGTTCAGAGTTCATTTGTAGTGCTTTTCAATTTTAGGGTCATTTAGCTTAAAAAATCAGTAAATGCATTAAAAATAGGAAATGAAGTCAGAAAGGGTTGAAAATTGATTTTATAAACCTCTAGTATTTATGAAACTAAAATTATATAAAATTTATGCAACTAAAGTTATCAAAGTATTTTTTGTTCAAAACATTAATAGCAAAAAGAATTTTCATAAAGATTTTTTTTTAGAAACTTTAATAGCAAACTAAAATAAGAAAATCTGTTTTTGGTTAAAACAGACATTTAAAATAACCTAAAAATTACCAAATTGAATATAATGATAAAACACAGTAATATTAAATAGCAGGAAAAAGAATCACTCAAAAATCTATTTTTATAGTAAAGTTATTCACAAACTGGTTATTCACACCAATTTAAAAGAATTCAAATTTAAACTATTCAAATTTGGAAACTAATGGCACTAACAGAAAGTTTATAATTTTTGTGACCTAAAAGCAAAAAGAATCACTGAAAAACTGTAAGTAGAAACAAAAGAAAATAAATAAAGCAAAAAAGAAAACAAAAAAAGTAGAAAAAAATTAAAAAAAATGCCGCCTACTAGGCCACAACGGCCAGGATTCGGGCCCGCTGAAGGCCTAGAAGGCCCACAGGCAGGGGTGTGTGCAATTAGGCCCGTAAGCCTGCTGTTGAGAGGAGCTCGAGAGGTTGTGCGCAGCAGCGCCTATAAACCACTCTCGAGCCCTCTCAACTAGCGAGGTGGGACTAAACATTTGGCCCCGGGCAGCACCACCCTTTGGTCCCGGTTGGTGGCACCAACCGGGACCAATGCCCACCTTTGGTCCCGGTTGGTGCCACCAACCGGGACCAAAGGTCCCTGTTTCCCGCCCTTTGGGCTGACGAAAAGAGACCTTTGGTCCCGGTTGGTGGCACCAACCGGGACCAAAGGTGGGCATTGGTCCCGGTTGGTGGTACCAACCGGGACCAAAGGCTCTGGGTATATAAGCCCACGCACTTAGCAGTTTCTCCAAATCGTGTTCTTCTCCGCCCGACGCCCTGCTCCTCGTCGCCGTCGCCGCCGAGCCCTGCCCCGACGCCGTCAGGCTGCTCCACCTCGCCGTCGTCGCCGTCGCCGAGCTGCCCCCGACGCCGTCCCCGCACCCACTGTGAGCCGCCTCGCCGTTCCCCTCCTCTCATCCTCCCCCCCCCTGCGCCCCGACGCCGTAGCCCGCCGCGCCGTTCCCCTCCTCTCCTCCTCCCCCCCCCCCCGCGCCCCGACGCCGTCGCCCGTCGCCCGCCGCGCTCTGCGAGCCATAGCTCTGCTTGTCTCGCCCCGTCGCCCGTCGTCCGCCGTCGGGAAGGGCCTCTCCGGCGACGCTGACGTGGCGCTGACGTGGCGCCGTCGTTCATGTATATGTTTTTTTCATGTATATGTGTATATGTTCATGTATATGTGTGTATATGTTCATGTATGAGATGAGATAGATAGATAGATAAATTTTCATGTGTATATGTTCATGTATGAGATGTATATGTGCACTTTTGTATACAAACTTTGTTGTTTTTCATATGTACAAAAATGCAAGTCTTTTTTGGAAGGTAGTTTTTTTGTTAAATGAAAATGTTGGCATCAGCTCTATCATCACGTTGGCATCGGGCATGTATATAGAAGTGTTGTCGAGGCCACCCCAAACCGTAGAAGTGTTGTCGAGGCCACCCCAAATGGATCCGGAATTTGTCGAGGCCACCCAAATTTACCAAGTTAAACGAGTTAAATGAGTTAAAAGAGCGTTGTCGAGGCCACCCCAAACCCTAGAAGAGTTGTCGAGGCCACCTGTACCCCCTCCCCGATCAACCCCCTCTCGCCCGAACAAGTTTGATCATATGTCAAAGTTTGAATTTTGACATATGCAACATTTGATCATATATCAAAGTTTGATCATATGTCAAAGTTTGAATTTTGACATATGCAACATTTGATCATATGTCAAAGTTTGATCATATGTCAAAGTTTGAATTTTGACATATGCAACAATATTTTATCATATGTCAAAGTTCTTCAATCCTTTGACGGTACTAGACAACGTGACATATAGAAGGGTAGATGAGATCAGGAAAAACATGGACCATTTTCTGCACATTCAGAATGGCGACATTTTATTAAATCCCTTAAAGGTTAAGAGAATGCCTTGTTTGACATTCATGAGAGAGGCGGTCCGGACGTCGGACATTCATGAGAGAGGCGGTCCGGACGTCGGACATTCATGTTTGTATATTAATTGCCATGTTGTAATATTTGCAGAAACTATGGATCAAAGAGACTTGGAACAAGAACAGTTGTTGGGGGATATAATCCGCGACGGACGTGATGTCTTGTCGTATCTCAACGACACCGATGGTCTGGAAGGAGAGGATGACAGCTCCGGTGATCGAACAATGGAGGAGGAAGGACATGATCATGATGGCTCCGGTGACCGAATGCCGGAGGACGGAGCTGTTGCAAAGTCCGGCGAGGTATATATATTAATTAAGCCTGTGCTGGCTAGCTAATTGATGCATTAATTGTTTTGATATATTAACTCTTCTTTCTTCTTTTCTAGCCCTCCGGATCGAGCCAAACTTTGGTAACGAGACGAGGCCCGAAGAAGAGGTTGCAGAAGGATGAAAAGTTCACGATCACAGCACTCGCGCACGATGGCCATCCGATTGAACCCAAGCGGACCAAGGACGCATTTTCTGCTCAGTGCAGAGCTATTGTTAGGGACGACATCCCGATCAGCATCAAGCAATGGAATAAGCCTAAGGACGGCGCCCCTGAAGGTGATTATGTCACCGATAGACAGAAAGATGATCTTTGGACCGCGCTGAAGGCAAATTTCACCCTACCGCCAGAGGAGGATCCGAACAAGCCAGTTATAGAGCCACTGGTCAAGGCGTGTGCTCTTAAGAAGATGGCAGATCTATTCAAGAGGCGGAAGAAGGAGTTGAAATCAAAGTTTGTCGACAAAGGGGAGACTCCAGAATTCAGGGGCCGATATGAGAAGATAAGAGATCACTGGCCCGCATTTGTGGCCTACAAGACATCGGACAAGAGTAAGAAAATGTTAGAGACAAACAAGATCAATGCTGCAAAGAAGCAGTATCACCATCACACGGGGTAAGGTGGCTACCTCAGAGCCCGACCGTTGTGGGACAAAGCTGAGAATGACCTGATTGCTAAAGCGGTCGTACCACAAACATTGAACTGGCCAGACCGTTCAAGGACTTGGTTCTTCGGGGTTGGGGGAACTTTGGACCCTGAAACAGGGAAGTGCCGCTGGACGAACGAGTAACTTGCAATACCCGTCACGAAGCTTCAGGAGTATATCACCGCAGCGCAGCAAGGGACGTTCATTCCCGACAGAGAGAAGGATGAGCTGACTCTGGCCCTAGGGAATGATGAGCACCCTGGACGAACACGAGGCACACCAGGCTCCGTTCCGTGGAAGGTTGGGTTTCCCGGCGCAGGCGGTTACAGAAGCCGGGAGAGAAAGAGGAAAGCGGAGCTGAGCGAAATGCAGAAGCTCAATGCAAGACTACAAAAGCTAGAGGAAGCTGAGAGCCAGCGAGCTGCCGGCCAACCATCTCAGCGGCACGAAGCTACCCCAAAAGCTACCCCGCCATCTCAGCGGAGAAGCAGCGTGGCTTCCACGGAGCCCGTTCAGCCTGACTACACGGCTCCTAGCTACCCCGTGGATACTATCACGGAGGCTCAACATTGCGAGCTTATGACGAAACATCGGAACCTCACTTTGAAGGCGGCTGTCGGCTCTGTTGCACCTCCTCAACCCAACGGAACTTTTCACTGCTCACCGATTCCACATGGCTATGCTGTTGTGACGGTGGATGAAGTAATGGAGGGATTTGAGGAGCTCGAGCTTGAACACTCTACAGGTGAAGGGGAGAATCATCTGGTTCATGCTCTGAGGAGTACATGTCTATGGCAGAAGGAGTACATCAAGCTTCCAAACTGGACGCCTCCGCCTCCTCCTCCTCCTCCGGCGAGACAGGGCACTCCGCCTCCTCCTCCTCCTCCTCCGGCGAGTGATCAGGGCACCCCGCCTCCTTCTTCGGCTCCTCCGACGCGTGAGGGCACTCCGCCTCCTCCTCCTCCTCCTCCGGCGAGTGATCAGGGCACCCCGCCTCCTTCTCCGGCATGTCGGAGCAGTACGCCTCCTCCTCAGCAACGGCGGAAGACAGACGCCGCCGCTCCGGCTCCTCCGGCGCGTCGGAGCACTCCGCCTCCTTCTCCGCCTCGTAAGCAACGACGGAAGGGAGACGCCGCCGCTCCGGCGGCTAGCAGTACAAGCAGAGGCAGGAGGGAATACAGATACGGTCCCCGATCTCTCAAGCCTCTGGAAAAGTTACCATATGAGAGGACCGAGTCTGAAAATGAGGAGATATGTCAGGAGCAATTGAGGGCCCATTTTGCAAAGAAAACTCCACCTCCGAAGGAGAAGCTAGATCCGGTGAAAGTGAAGCGCACTATCGATGCCCTGAAGCGACCACCACCGCCTTCGCCGGATTCCAACTATGTCCAGATTATTAAAAAGACATATGAAGAAGCGCGGCGGTCGGGAAGTACTTCTAGTGATGCAAGGTTAGCAGAACGAAGAAGTGGGAAAACAATTCCCCAGCTCGGCGAACAGGAGAAGCAATCGTGCCCCCCGCTCAAGGTGTCTAGCGATATCGTCGCTAATCATCCGGGGATGGTGCCCGGTACCAATCCTAGTGATTACTTGGGGGATGATGTAATTTTTCAAACGGCTGAGGTAACAGAAGAATATGAACACTTGCACGGGAAGCCTCTCGTCAAACCTGATCATCCTCCTCTACCAACGATGATGTACAAATTGCATGAGTGGTACATGAAAACCTGCAGGGAGTCTGGGAGAGACACTATCTATCTGGCAGTGAAACCAGAGCACGAATTCATTGGACTTTCCGTGATGCCTGTTGAATTTGTGGAGTTATTTCAGTTATACAATCAATGGGCCCTCGACAAACAACTCATGACTGCCTACTGTCTGTAAGTATTACTTCTATAGTTAAGTCTCTAGCTCAACTTGTTCATTGCATGTATATATAATTATCCTCACTATATTATGCAGATTGAAGATCGTCGAATGCAAAAAACTAGGAATCTTCGACGTTGGGTTCATTAGCCCAGATGCCGTAAATGAATGGACGGTACGAAACAGAATCAAAGAGACCGAGAAAAACTTGCTAAAGTCGTTCCTTATACATCAAAACAAAAGGGAAATACTCTTTCCTTATAACTTCAAGTGAGTGTTGCTGTCTTCTCTGTATACTCGGTTTCGCTTACTCGAGGTTAAGTAATGTAATTGATGAGTTGTATATGCGTGCGCAGTTACCACTTTATTCTGCTATCCATTAAGCTTGACGGGGCATTAGTAACTGTCTTAGACTCGAGACGTAAAGATCCCGAGAGTTATGCGGACATGACTGCAATGCTCAAGAAGTAAGTTCAGTCAATACCGGGACCATATCGGCATGCAACTTTCGTTAATTTCCCGATATCAAGTAATCATTTTCTTTGCCTGGCAGGGTTTGGAAGAAGTTCACCCGAAAGGCTCCCGGTCTAAACTCGGAGTTGCGATTTACGCACCCCAAAGTAAGTAGTACTAGCTAGTTCCGCGCATCTCTAATTGATTCAAATTTTCATCAATATATCATTACCATGCTTGCTTATCAGTTTGATTGAACTCTATTCTCGTAAAGTGCTTGTACCAGAAAGAAGGGACTTCTATATGTGCATACTACGTATGCGAGTTCATTCGCTACTTGACCTCTGAGCAGGTCTTCTCTGACAAACAATTTGAAGTACGTAAATAATATTCACAATTTTATTTTATATATTACCATCAATTGTGTTGAGTTTTATTCATATATATGCATGTATTGACCCCCTTCTTTAAATTAGATCTGGCAGATGCGGGATGAACTCCTACCACATGATCGCATACGAGCAATTCAAGAGGAATTTGCGGGATTCTTTCTTGACCACGTCATATCTGAAGACGGAGAATACCATTCGAATATATGATGTTAGGGATTGTAAAAGATGTTAAGGATTGTAAAAGATGTTATATTGTATATATGTAGTAACGTCGGATAGATATACGATAACTTGTTGTTCGACCAATCTCTCCGGAGAAAGAGAGGTCGATCACTCCTCTCTGTATATGTTCATGACGATCTTATGTACTTACTGGTTCCTTCATTTGCTTACTACCTAGCGTGTCGAGTTCTCTCTATATGTATAGTACGTAGCGTCGACCAAGCACGGAGATAAGAGAGGTCACTTCTCTCTAGGTAGCTATTAGCTAGCTAACACAATATATGAAACCCCCAAATTAACCCTCCAAAACCCCCAAACCTCCCCCCCCCCTTTCAAAAAAAAAAACCCCAGCTCCTGAGCTGCTGACGCGTGGATGCTTATTGGTCCCGGTTGGTATTACCAACCGGGACTAAAGGCCCTCCTGCCTGGGCTCGCCGCAGCGGCCACGTGGAGCACCATCTGTCCCGGTTCGTAAGCGAACCGGGACTAAAGGTATTGAGCTTTAGTCCCGACCCTTTAGTCCCGGTTCCAGAACCGGGACAAATGGGCCTCTGGAACCGGGACAAAAGGGCCTTTTTCCACTAGTGTGCGTGGGTTGGCTCGTGGCTTTCCCTCAGCTCTAGCAGGTCCCGGCGGCACCACGGCTGTGAAAGCAACATTGGGGCCGGCAATGGTGGCTGGTGGCGGCGGATCTAGGGTTCCCGGTCCAGATCTGTTTCTCTCTGACGGGGGTCCTTCAGTTCTTCTAGCACCAAAACAATGTTCTGCTTGATGACGGCCCTTATTGTTCCGTTCGTTGACGAGTTCCGGAAGGCTCCGCCGGAGATCTTCAGTGCGTGCTTGACGCCTGTAGATATCTGGATCGGATGGGATTCGGTCGTGTGCGCCCTTATTTCAGCTCGGGTGGCTTCAAGAGGGCAGGACACGAAGCTTCGTGTCTGTTGACATTGTGGAAAATTTCGGTATTTCGATTTTCATGATGAAGACCGTGACGGAGAACGTCATGGCGACTGACATATGAGGCCATTCTAATGGTGGATCGACTTCGTGGTGATGGGAACTTTGCTTGGTGATTCGTGATTTGTAGTGACGGCATCGGCAAGTGGGGGCGGCAACACTGGCGGAGTACAGAGTCTTAGCTTTCAGGGTGAAAACCCAAGGCCTGGCCTTAATTGGTTGTGCCTGACAGTGACCTTGTTGAAGGCATTGTTTTGAGAGCGCGGATCATCTCCAGGGTGAAAACCTAAGATCTAGTATCAGGCGATGACGGTGTTACAGAGGCTGGGTGTAATTGGTATCTTCGTGATATTAATATATTCCCCTTGTAAAAAAATGAATTAGTTGCACAAATAGAAAATAAGCACTACAACGACATGTCTTGTACTGTTACGCAGAACAGTTGCACGATATGAATACAACCGGTACATGTGATGATACTCATGCAAATGAAGCTACTCAGATCCACCTAGGTCTAATCGTCGATGTGCACCACGCGCGGTCTGAGTGAGCTAGGGTACACGGCGATCGTCCTCTGAGTCCAAACTAGAAATCTCCCCATTCTCACGAGGCGAGCGAGCTAAGACATAATGGGATCCTGGTCTGAGGTAGTGAAACGATGAAAGACAAAGGAATCCACGAAGGGCTACCCTCTGTGTGCGGCCGTGGTGGAGAAAGTAAGTGTACCGATCTAGTCTGTGGGCGTGACCGTGGCAACGGTGTCACTAAACCACCGGGAGCATGTGTACGAGTAGATGGCCTGCAGCGTGGTGAGCAGAAGCATGCTGATGGTGGCTAGGAAGGTGAGCATCTTCGAGGAGCTGAGCACATACTTGCCATCTACCGCTTCGCCTTGACGCGCTACCGCCCGTCGTAGTAGCGGTTCATGTGCTCGATGACAGTGTCCATGTCCGGCACCTTGTAGTGGTTCCCCGACCGTCTCATGCCGTTCAACATCTTGTCCGCCTCCTCATCACTCTTCATGCGGTTGAGCACCACGCCGCGCTTGCAGAGTAACGCGACGTCGTCATTGGTGTCGATGATGCCGTTCATCAGCTCCGTGTATCGGGTGAGAACCAGTGGGCCCGACTCGGCGGATGATTTGTAGGCGACCAAGTTCCGAAGCACCACCTCCGTGTTGTAGTTGAGGGTCAAAGCCGGAAGATGTGTTATAGAGGCTATCCGGGAATGACTAACACGGGATGATAAGGCTGGAGAATCGTTTCCTTCTCCTTATTCACTAGCATGAAGTCTTGGATGTACTACCTCACAATTGCCACGTTCCACGTCACCGATTCCCAAGAAGCCCTTGTAAATTAGGTTGGAAGCGTTGAACCCTTTGGTCTCGGGCCGCATGTATATATATTGGTGAAACCTTGGCGTACAAGAAGAGATCGATGATCTCAAGAGGAGTTCGGTTACATAGGAGATTCGAGAGAGAGAAGAAGAGATAGAATAGGTTACAAGTTTAAACAGATATCCTATCCTATACATATTCTAACACTCTCCCTCAATCTAAACCTCATGAACTTCTGCCAAGGTTGAGATTGTACTTGAACTCATCTAACCTCCTCATAGTGAGTGGTTTTGTGAATCCATCAGCAAGTTGATCTCCTGTAGGGATGAACCGAATCTCGAGAAGCTTTCTAGCTACTCTTTCTCTGACGAAATGAAAATCAACTTCAATATGTTTCGTGCGTGCATGAAAGACAGGATTGGCTGACAGATAGGTTGCACCAATATTATCACACCATAGTCTGGCAGCTTTTGGAGCTTTAATTCCAAGCTCATAGAGTAGTGTTTGTATCCACATTACTTCAGCTGTGGCATTTGCCAAAGCTTTGTATTCAGCCTCAGTGCTTGACTTGGAGGCTGTAGCCTGCTTTCTTGCACTCCATGACACAAGATTGGTTCCCAGAAACACAGCAAATCCACTAGTAGACCTTCTATCATCAACACATCCTGCCCAGTCTGCATCAGAGTAGGCAGTAACAAGGATAGAAGAGGACTTGGTAATCTGAAGTCCAAGCCCCTCCGAAAACTTAAGATACCTCAAAATTCTCTTGACTGCAGTCCAATGAGTAGTGCTAGGGGCATGAAGATACTGACATACCTTGTTTACAGCATAAGAAATGTCAGGACGTGTAAGTGTTATGTATTGTAAAGCACCCACAACGCTCCTGTAATTTGTTGCATCCTCTGATCAAAGTGCCTCTCCACTTTCAACTGAAAGTTTTCCTGAGGTTGAGATAGGTGTACTCACAGGTTTACAATTTTCCAATCCTACCCTCCTGAGTATGTCAGCTGTGTACTTTTCTTGTGTGAGAAGTATACCATCTCTTCTCTGTTTGACTTCTATGCCAAGGAAATAATGAAGATCTCCCAAGTCCTTGAGAGCAAACTCCAACTTGAGGTCTTTAAGCAGACAAGTAGTAGCACTTGAACTTGAACTGGCAACAATGATATCATCAACATAAACAAGCACAAAAATAGTGACATTTCCTTTATTGTAAAAGAATAATGAGGTGTCTGCCTTGGATGATCTAAATCCAAGTTGTTGTAACTGCATACTCAATCTAGAATACCAAGCTCTTGGGGCCTGTTTCAAACCATATAAAGCTTTATCCAACTTACAGACATAATGTGGTGTGCCTTGATCCTCATAACCTGGTGGCTGCCGCAAGAACACCTCTTCCTCAAGAACACCATGAAGAAACACGTTCTGAACATCTAGCTGTCTTAGGCTCCAACCTCTGGAAATAGCAATAGACAAGACAAGTCGAATAGTAGCTGATTTAACAACATGACTGAAGGTATCCTCATAATCAATGCCAAACCTCTGTTTGAAACCTTTAGCAACTAATCTAGCCTTGTATCTGTCTATACTTCCATCAGACTTTCTTTTTATCTTGTACACCCATTTACAGGCAATGACATTCCTACCGCTCTTTGGTGGTACTAAGTGCCAAGTTTTATTTTTCATAAGTGCATCATACTCACTGACCATGGCTTCTTTCCAATCTTTGTGAGCCAGAGCATCAGACAAATTAACTGGTTCACCAGCAGTAGTAAGAAAGGCACGTTTTTTTTTCTGTCATACCTTATTGTACCATCTGTGTATTCCTTCTCCTTGACAATACCAGACTGAGACCTTGTATGCCGGCGAGAAGCTATAGGAGCTGGACGTTGAGGAATTATTTGTGCAACATTTTCTGCAGCAGACGAAGACGCCGCAGAAGATCCAGGCACCTGATCCGCCTGGTCAAAGATCGCCCTCGGGATTTCCCCGCCAGCGGAGGCGCACCGCGTGTCACCCTCCGGATCCGCGCGAGTGGACGTGCGCGTCGGGACAGCCGGGCTGGGCCCAGCCGCTGTCGCCTGGTCGGCCACCCCCTCGGCCCGTGGACTCATGGAGAGAGGGGAGTCGCCCCCGCCCGCGCCTGGGCTGGTGGGCTCCGCGCTATCGGCCACCGGGTCGCGAGCCGCCCGCAGAGGGGAGGGATCCCCCTGGGATCGCGCGCCAATGATTGCGCTGGCGCGAGGATTCTCCTTGGATCGCATGCCAGATCCCCTGCTGGCGGGATCCTCCTCGGGGCGAGCGCCGGCTGTGTTGGCTGCATCTTCACACATAAAATCATGGGCCAAATCTGCACATGAATTAGTAGAAATACAATTTTCCATGGATTTATTCACATGATCAGCTTTAGATAATTCACCCCCGTGATCAGAAATTGTGTCATAGTCCGGGAGAAGTGCTATTTCAGCACGAAGAAGGGCTCCTGCATTGGGATGAAGTTTGGCAAACGGAAAGAGAGTTTCATCAAAAACAACATCTCGAGACATATAGATACGTCCAGTTGCAATTTCTAGGCACTTGTATCCCTTATGAAGATTGCTATAGCCAAGAAAGACACATTGAGTGGACTGGAACTCAAGCTTATGATGATTGTATGGACGTAAATTGGGGTAGCATGCACACCCAAAGATTTTGAGAGAGTTGTAGTCAGGTTTTTGATGGTATAGACGTTCCAACGGAGTGGAGTTGCCAATGACTTTACTAGGAAGTCGATTAATGAGATATGTTGCTGTAATGAATGCTTCATCCCAATATTTGAGAGGCATTGATGCATGAGCTAATAATGAGAGGCCAACTTCAACAATGTGACGATGTTTTCATTCGGCAGAGCCATTTTGTTGATGAGCATGTGGGCAAGAAACATGATGTTGAATGCCTATGCTACGAAAGAAAGAGTTGAGTTTTTCATACTCCCCTCCCCAGTCACTTTGTACTGTCGGGATTTTCCTGTTAAAGTGCCTTTCAACAAGTTTCTGAAACTCTTGGAAAATGGAGAAAACTTCAGATTTATATTTGAGCAAATAAATCCAAGTGAACTTGCTATAGTCATGAGTGAAACTAACATAATATTTTTTTCTTCCAAAAGAATCTCTGTCATGACCCCATACATCACTGAAAATAAGCTCTAAAGGAGAATGAGACACACTATTTGACTTGGGATAAGGAAGTTGATGACTTTTGGCACATTGACAAGCCTCACAAACTGACTCACTAATTTGACTATGTGACAATGGAAGTTTGTCTTTATTGACTACTTGTTTAACTATGATCGATGATGGATGTCCTAATATTTGATGCCACCTTGCCAAAGAGGGTTTGATGGCGGAATAAACTTGACGACGATTGCGACTAAGTGCTCCGGATGTGATGGGGTAGGGCCCTCCAATGCATCTACCATGATGAAGAACTTCCCTCGTTGCCCGGTCCTTTATAAAAAAGTAACGAGGGTGAGTTTCAAAAAAGACATTATTATCAGTGGCTAGACGAGACATAGATGCAAGGTTTTTATCGGCTTGTGGAACATGAAGGACATCTCTAAGGACTAGATCACGTTTGAGAGTAGGGGAATTAATGGAAGCTTGACCAATGTGACAAATATCCATACCTCCACCGCTTGCGGTGTGAATTTGGTCGTTGCCGAGGTATCTCTCACGAACAGCAAGTTGCTCTAGTTCGCTTGTGACATGGTCTGTTGAACCAGAGTCAACGTACCAAACGCCATCTCCTCCTTCTTCACAAATAGCTGCAGCAACGTGACGAGCGTCGGGGACGTAGTCTTCATCATAGCGGTGCCAGCAGTCCATGACCTCATGGCCTGGCTTCTTGCACAACTGGCAGCGAGGACGTCGAGACGAAGAAGTGCGGCGGCTGTTGTTGTTGTTGAAGCCGCCACCTCCCGTGTTGCCGCCGTAGCCGCCACCACCAGAACGACCGCCCTCACCTTGGTTGATGCCACGGCCGCGACCGTCGTTGGTGTTGCGGTTCTGCCCCTGGTGACCGCGCCCACGTCCGCGGCCACGGGAAGCAGAGTTGGCGGAGGACTACCTGATGTTGGTGCTGTGGAGAAGGGTCAGGCGAGCGTCAAAGCTCAAGAGCTGGATGTATAGCTCCTGAACCGAGACTGGCTCAACCCTAGCAGCCAAGGCGGACACAACTGGATTGTACTCCAGATCGAGTCCAGCCAAGATTTTGGAGACGATCTCGTCGTCAGGAAGAGGAGCTCCGGTGCAGCATGTGACTTCATCTGTAAGAGTCTTGATTTTGCCAAGATATTCAGCCATGGTCATGTTACCTTTTTGCAGGTTCGTGCGCTCGATGCGGGTGTTGATGACCTGGGCTTGGCTTTGGGCAGCGAACATGGCGTGGATGGCGCTCCACACCTCTGCCGGCGTCTGAAGCGTGGTGACTTGTGCAAGGATATCGCGGGAGAGAGATCCCATCAGATACCCTTGGAGCTGTTGCTGCTGTGCGTACCAGAGGGATCGGGCAAAGTTGATGATCTGTTCTTCTTTTCCGTCCTTGGTGATGGTGAGTGTGGCTGGTGGTACCGGACTCTTCCCTTCGAGGTGATGCTCCATCTGTGCACCTCTGATCTGAGGGAGCACAACGGCCTTCCATACGAGGAAGTTTCCCCTCGTCAGCTTCTCCTGAGGTGGCAGTCCGAGAGAGGCAGCGTTGCTGCTGGATGATGATGCGAAGGTGGAGGATGTGGAGGTGATTAGTGCGCTTATGGTGGAAGATAGGGCTGCGGAAGAAGACATGATCTCGGCCGCGGGAGAGGTATCTAGATGCGATCTTCGATCTATGAGGAAGATGCTCTGATACCATGTAAATTAGGTTGGAAGCGTTGAACCCTTTGGTCTCGGGCCGCATGTATATATATTGGTGAAACCTTGGCGTACAAGAAGGGATCGATGATCTCAGGAGGAGTTCAGTTACAGAGGAGATTCGAGAGAGAGAGAAGAAGAGATAGAATAGGTTACAAGTTTAAACAGATATCCTATCCTATACATATTCTAACAGCCCTCATGCATGTAGTACGGGTCCGCTACCGCAGTTTGTGATACTTACTCTTTCCTGGTGATGTAGTTCATATGTAACGCAAAAAGGCGGACAAGCGTAAAATCTAGCCGCCTCATATGAAACATGTCGAAGATCTGATAAAACCAAAGGAAGAACATACCCGTGGGGCATTTATGGACGGAGCACTTGCCCATCGACACATGAACCGCGTAAAGCAGGTATCCTGAATCCTTGGAGAGGCAAAGGCTCTTCTATGTCAACAACACATGGTCATGTAGTCTCCTGATATGCCCTCGAGCGCTCTCGACGGAATCATCAGTTTTCCTGCGGTATGGAGCAACGTGATGTCTACCTCACAACTTTATTCTTGTAGACTCCGTTGGTCCTCCAAGCACAGAGTTTTATAGGACAGTAGCATGTTTTTCTCAAGTCGATGACCTAGGGATTATCAATTCGTGAGAGGTGTAGGATGAGTATGGTCTGTCTCAAACAACCCTGCAATCAAATACAAGAAGTCTCTTGTGTTCCAAACACGCCTAATACAATGGTAAATTATATAGGTGCACTAGTTCGGCGAAAAGATGGTGATACACATGTAGTATGGATAGTAGACATGTTTTGTAATCTGAAACAATAAAAGCAGCAAGGTAACAATTGATTTTTCTAAATGTCAAACATTAGAAACTTCAACCATATTTATAGAGAAAAATAGATACATCTAGAATATGAAATGCACATCAATGAATAAATCATGAGTTAGATTTACATAATGTACATGTTTGATAGTTTAAATTTAGACAATCCCTATAAACTTGGTCACAATTTGTTTAGATATTCAACCACTGTTAGGGTGCATGGGTTAGGGATAGAAATTCCCTCTGTTTCAGCTTGATGATCCCTTTTGGAATGTGAGCCTTTCTGAACTGTTCTTTGAATTCAGCCCAGATGGGGTTTTCTCCTCCGTTCATCATCTCTTTGAGATTATCCCACCAAAGTCCTATGGATCCCTCCAGTTAATGAGTGGAAAAAGAAACCTTGTCTATCTCATCACAGCGAGTGATTCTCAGTTTCTTTTCATTGGTCCTTAGCCAGTCATCGGCCTCGAGAGGTTCGATTGCTTGAGGGGAAGTTGGCGGGTTGGTCCTCTGAAACTCTAACAGTTTAGATCTGGATGCATAGACATTCCCTTTTCCATTTCTATTGTTATTGCCATTGCCATTTCCGTTGTTATTTACGTTGGTACGGAGTCCATTCAAGATGTTTGTCCTGGCTATCTGCTCTTCTCACCTTTATTCAGCATAGTGAACATGTGAGCCCAGCGAGGATCATATGGAGGAGGTAGTGGTGGTTGTTCGGCGGGTCTGCCAGCTTCTCTAGCGGACCGACGAGCAGGGGTGCCTTCGTTTACACTAGCACTTCCAAACATCCTCTCAACAATCCAATGGGAACAAGAGCAAGACGATAAGCAACATCCGGTTGTGGGGGGGAGGGGGGGTATATATGTCGACCGAATCCAAATAAGAACCGAATGGGAGAAAAGAACATAATTATACATAACGCTCATGAATTAGTTGTACAAACTGAAATAAGCACTACAACGACATGCCGTGAACTGTTACGCGGAACAGTTTTACATGTGATGATACTCATGCAAATGAAGCTACTCGGATCCTCCTAGGTCTAATCGTCGATGTGCACCACGCGCGGTCTGAGAGAGCTGGGGTACACGGCGATCGTCCTCTGAGTCGGAACTAGAAATCTCCCCCTCCTCACGAGGAGAGCGAGCTAAGACATGGTGGGAGCCTGGTGTGAGGTGGTGACACGACGACGGACAAAGGAATCCACCAAGGACCACCCTCTGACCGGGAGTACGTACGTACGTGTAGCGATCTACTCTGCCGGCCTGACCGAGGCAACGGTGTCACTGACCCACCGGGAGCATGTGTACACGGAGCAGAAGGCCTGCAAGGTGGTGAGCAGCAACATGCTGATGGTGGCGAGGAAGGTGAGCATCTTCCAGGAGCTGAGCACATACTTGCGCATGTACCGCTTGGCCTTGACGCGCCACCGCCCGTCGTAGTAGCGGTTCACGTCCTCGATGACCGCGTCCAACTCCGGCACCTTGGAGTGGTGCACCGACCGGCTCATGCCGTTCCACATCCTGGCCTCCTCATCACTCTTCATGCGGTTGAGCACCACGCCGCGCTTGCGGAGCAGCGCGACGTCATCGTCGGTGTCGATGATGCCATTCATCAGCTCCGTGTATCGGGTGAGAACCAGCGGGCCGGACGCTGCGGATGATTCGTAGGCGACCAGGTTCCGGAGCACCACCTCCGTGTTGCAGTCGAGGGTCACCACCGGAAGATGGAGCGTCCTTGTCTTGCGGTTGAAGGCGATGGTGGACAGGTTGCCGTTGGTCGGCGCGAACTGAATGCCGCTGCTAGCCAGCTCGGATACCGAAGGGATCGTGATCTCGGACGCCTGTTCGCTCCCGTCGGCGGGCATGAGGAAGGACTCCACAGGGTCCTTCACCGCCGAGATGCCGGTGAGCATCTTCCATGGCGCCTTGGCCGCAAACTCCATCGGCTTCATCACGTGACGCAGGCGGCCGCCCTTGAGCAGGGCCAGCCCTGAGATTTCGGGGGCCCTGGGTGAAACTATAACCCAGGGGCCCTAATTGATATAAATATCAAAATACTAGCATATTCTATAGAAAATGAATTAAATATTTGCTGATAATCACTTACATTGTTATCAGCTGTTGATTGCCCTTGTCTTCTGAATTAACGCTAATTGTTCCTCAAGGACAAATGGCAAGCCTGTTTTTTTTTTTTTTTTGAAACAACAAAGCCTCCTCGTGGATTTCCATTAAAGAAACCGCCAACACAAGTACTACAAAGGTTCAGAAATGTAAAAAGCAATGCCTGGATTTCTTCAAGTGCTGGTATTATACTCTTAAAAGAAATATATCAATGGATCCTATATCAAGTCATCTGCATGCTCAAAAGAAAAAAAAAACTCATCTGCTCGTTCCTCCTTTTCTTTTCCCCACTGCCGCTGGATGCATATGTCTTAGATGGCATGCGGTGTTAAAATTTAAAGAAGAAGAAAAATTAGTATTTGAAAACCAGCGAAAAGTTAGAAAGGATCAAATCTTACCTAGCATGAGTTTATCAATGGCGGACTCACAAATTTTAAATCCCAATAGCATCTTTCTATACCCAGTGTAGAAGAAGAGAGAGAGATGTGCAACGCTCACTGTATTCAATATTAAGGTGTGGCTTAAGTACAGGCGTTTGACCCACTAACCAACTCCCTAACTATCTCCTAGATACAAGCTAATCATGGAGAAAGAGGGGATCGTGAGAGACAAAGGCGGAGGTACACGCCCATAGGTTACAACGGTACGGAGGAATAAGTCATCACTTCATGCACCCAGTACGTTAGAGCTACCAGAGAAGTTGGAGGGATTGAGGAGCGCCGTGCGGGGACAACGATGGGGAAATCTTGGCAGGAGCTAGTAGATGGTTGCGCCACGAACATCACAGCAGATCCTCGACATCAATTCAAGCGGCGCGACAGGAGAGAATCTCGGCATGGCGAACCTCGCCGAACGAAATATGCGTCTCGCTGTGCGCTACTCAGGCCCATGAGGCTATTTACTGCCAAGAGGGGGCCCCTTTCGTGTGGGGGGCCCGGGGCGGCCGCCCCGCTCGCCCCCCCTCAGGGCCGGGCCTGCCCTTGAGCCTCGACGCGATGCGACCCACAGCGGCCAACAGCTGCATCACGTACTCGCTGCCGGCGGAAGGGTTCTCCTGGCCTTGGCCGCCGCCGTCCGGTCGCTGCTCCTCGATACCCTCCTCGACGTCGCCGCCGTTAGCGTCGACATCTGAGGGTTTGGGCACGAGCAGGTGGTAAAGCAGCTCGAGCAGGTGCGCGTGCTTGGCGACGTCGATCTCCTTCTCCGGGAAGTTTCCCTTCATCTTGAAGGGGCAGAGCTCCTTCATGAGGCCTGTCACCATGCCAGTGAGCCGCGCGGTGGACTCATGGACGGACTGGGACTGGCACTGCGCCTCGAGGATCTCTCGGAGGACGAAGAGTGGGATCTGGTTCTCCAGCATGAGCAAGTCACGGAGGATGAGGCCGTGCGCGGATGACTTCCTCCCGGTCCCGCCCACGTCGGCGAGGTGCGCCATCCTCCTGGTCAAGGTCAAAGACACCGGCGGCTCAGCGGCGGCGTGGTGGATGGTGAGGAACTCGAGCAGGAACGCGCCGTCGACGAGCATCATCAGCGAGAGCGTCTCGCTGCCGAGGTCGAGGTAGCGGTGGTAGTGGGCGCGGACCTTGAACTCGTGGCGCGCGAGGTTAGAGACGAAGTCGTCGAGGCTGCCGCGCCCGCGGAGGGTGTGGAGCGCGCGGCGGGCGGCGTCGATCTTGTAGCCCTCCATCTCGTAAAGGTCGGGGCGCCAGTGGTGGTAGGGCCCCAGGGCGATGAACTGGGGGGCGTAGGCCTCCGGCTTGTGCACCTGCAGCTGCTTGGGCACGTCGAACACCGACACAGGGATGCCGTCGCCGTCCTCCTTCCTCCGGAGGGACTGCCGGATCTTCTCCACCCACCCGGACTCCTCGAAGCCGTACCGGTTGCTGCGGGCCTTCTGTGGTTGATCAGAGGCGGCCATTGCTCTACCTCTACCTCTACCTCTACGGTGGGCTGTTTGCTTGCTGATCCGATCAATGGTAGAGGCACTATATCAAAAAAGCGAACACGGCGAACATGGTGACGTGAACGCCTCGTGTATATAATAAGAAAGAAAGAAGTCTAGCCTTCTATTTCAGCCAATAAGCGATTTTTTTTTTTTTTGGATAGGTAGTGTCGCGCGCGCAGGCCTGGTAGATTCCTGCCTAGTCCATGCGCAGCTGGCATATTGACATGAGCGATCGCTGCGCAAGTGTTGGAACTCTAAATTTTTGCTACGGGGTACTACTGTACTATGTGACCATACGTGACTGCGAGATGCGGCATAGTCAAGAATCTGCTTTTTCTGTGCATGGCAAGAATCTTGCTCCTGATGCATAGTACGTGATAATACATAGGGCCCACATCCTTCCATGCATGGACACGTGGTACATGTCTATCTGTGTGCCTCCCGGGTCTACACATGTAAACTAGACCTAAGAGAATTAAAAAACTATCGTCAAGCTGGCACCTCTTGTCGCGGCATCGTGATGACCTGTTCCGGGCACATATTGCCCACGTTCTGTACCAGGAGCACGACCGGCGTGGTTAGGTGTAGTTGATGTCGCTGAACAAGAGATAATATTGGTGTACCCGGAACAGGTAAGGGAGAGAGAAATATTGATGTACCCGGCACAGGTAATGAAGAGAGAAATATTGATGTTCCAGGAACATCTGGTCATGCATGTTGTTCATGGTGCAAGAAGGGTACTTCTACCTGGTACATCTTATCAAACGTGTTGTTCATGGAACAAGAACATCAGTTGTACCTAGAACATGTTGTTAATGGAACAAGAACGGTGGCTGTACCTGGAACATCTTGTTAGGCATGTTGCTCATGGAACAAGAACGGATGTTATGCTTGTCACGGGAGTGCAAGATGAGCGAGTTTATTTGTTTAACACCATAAAAAAACAGAATCATTTGAAAAGAATATGAGTATTTGATGGATCCGGGCGTGTCCGCTGACAGTGATCGGACACGCCTCAAATTTCTACTCTACATCCGAGACTCTCACATTTCAACCCCTAGATCCACACCAAGCATGCACAAGAAATCCTACATACTCCCTTCATTCCATAATATAATGCGCCCATGCTTTTTGAAATTCAATTTTGATAATAAATTAGACCAATAAATTCAAATAGTCACGTTGACGTTCGTATTAACAATTAATTGCATGTCTGGATCAGTTCAAAATATATATGGTTAACAATTAATTGCATGTCTGGATCAGTTCAAAATATATATGGTGTGAACCGCATCACAAACATTGTCTTACTGTTTTATCTGGGTTTACGGCATCTGGTCATATATGTCTGGATCGAGCTATCCGAACGTAGTTCGCCATCCAATGCGGTATCCCATTTATCCACGGACCAGATCAGCTGTCTGAAATCCCGTAAACCAAACACAAATTGAGGGCCTTCGCGGCAGTCCGGCATCGTTGGCCGCAATGTCACGGCGTTGTGTGGACGTGACGGGACAACATCGTTGGCCGCACTGCGTCGCCGGGAGGCAGAGAACAATGCAAAGCTACTGCTTCCACGAGCGACGCGGTGCAGGGCAAGCTCCTCCACGCCATGCAACTCCGCATCACACAACATTGACTTCTAGTCTGATGGGTCACAACCTGACACTGCGCTGCTTTCGTCACTTGACATGGATCGAAACGGAATGGGTCAAGGAGATGGGGAGACGGTGAGAAGTGGAGTGTAGTGTTTACTACGGTTTAGTGCTTGTCCGTTTGAGGATTTATCTGGTGTCGAGGTGGGTCACAACCTCAGAACCCTCGGCCCATAGGATTCCGACCCCCTCGTCCCACCCAAATTCTCCTTCAGGGTCACATTTCTTGCACTCTGTCCCCTTCCCCCTTATTTTCCATCCGCACCTTCCTTGTCCGTGGTTGTACCTATCCGCCCGCCGTTGTTGCATTGCCGGACTTCCGAAGCCCCCCACCCACACGAACGAGAGATAATATTGATGTACCGGAACAGGTAAATGAGAGAGAACTATTGATGCACCTGGCACAGAAATATTGATGTACCCGGCACAAGTAATGGAGAGAGAAATATTGATGTACATGGAACAAGAAGGGCACTTGTACCTGGTACATCTTGTTAGACATGTTGTCCATGGAACAAGAACATCAGTTGTACCTGGAACATGTTGTTCATGGAACAAGAACGGTGGTTGTACCTGGAACATCTTGTCAGGCATGTTGTTCATGGAACAAGAACGACCGTTGTGCTTGTCACAAGAGTGCAAGATGAGCGAGTTTATTTGTTTAGCACAATAAAAAAACATAATCATGTAAAAAGAATATGAGTATTTGATGGATCCGTCTTCCAGTAAGAGCATCCACAGCCGGAGTTGGCAAATCCGATACCCTATACATTCGCGGACGCATCCGGGCATGTCCGCTGGCAGTGATCAGGCACGCCTTAAATTTCTACTCTGCATCCGAGTCTCTTATATTTCAACCCCTAGATCCACACAAAGCATGCAAAAGAAATCATACGTACTCCTTTCATTTCATAATATAGTGCGCCCACACTTTTTGAGATTCAACTTTAACCATAAATTAGAACAATAATACACAAGTCATTTTACTAAAAAAATATACCTTTGTAAACTTCTTTCGAATACAAATTCAAATGTATCTGTGACGCTCCTGCCGCAGTTGCCTGTGTTGGTTAAATTTTTGGTCAAAGTTAAATCTCAAAAAGCATGGACGCACTACACTATGGAATTTAGGGAGTACTACATACTACATACTGCCCTAGCTATCGTCGTCGGAGATGTCCACAACATCGGTGCCGGGCACCAGGTAGACGGCCCGTAGGAGGTCTCCGGCTCCTCCTCCTCCTCGACCTCATTGGCTGCCTCCATGTCGCTTTTCAAGTCATAAATGAGCATCCATGTCATCAATACTCATGGTGTATGCAAAAAACATCATATGATATTATTAGAATCGGTCAATTTAAGATTGATAAGCATGAAAAATTAAAACCAATAAAGAAGTTGGCTTGTAGCTTGCTTACCAAATGAATATATTACATATATTTCCTTGATGCTTCCTAGCGGAGAAGACTGGAGTTAGTCAAGGTGGCTGCTAGGCGAGACATGATGGCGGTGAGGTGAGTGGCACCCACGGCCACGGCGGTGAGCCACTCTAGACGACGGCGGCGCGAGCTCCTACGAGTCGATCCAATGTGTGCTTCTTCTTGCCGGTGCGGTCGAATAGGGAAGGAGAGAGTGCATGTTAGGGTTAGTGGCATGGGCTTCCTATTGGGCTCGGGGATGCACCCTTGTCATAGTCGTATCCCAGCCATCTAATATTTGTAGTTGAATTATTGTATTGAACTATTGATGTACTGCTACAGAGAGGACCAACTTGTATTGAGGAAATTCTACCTCTCGAATATACCCCTATAATTTTCAAAGAAATATCTTTTTTACCCCTAAGAAAAAGAGTACAACCGATATCGTCGATGTAGACAGGGTTGCATAGCCGGCTCCCAAATCAGTGTTCATGGACATCCGAAGCAATTCATGGACAAATACAATATTTGTTTTAAGGGTTAGTGTTGAAAATGCCCTTCGTCTTTTTTGCAAAAACAGAGCATTTGACCAAAATACCTCATTTATGAGGGGCTTGAGCACTTAGAGTAGTTTTTTCAGTAATCCAAGGTCTGTATGGTGTGTTTTTTTTGCATCAAAAGAGCTTAATTGATTATCACACAGGTTATGGTCATTCATGATACAATCAACTAAGAAAGCAAGAACATAATTTACCCACATGCACCGACGCCTAGAGGAGATAGCTTGCTAGGCACAAAGGTGTGCAAGCTCATTTGCTTTCCCGGGCGTGACAACAAGCTTTAAAGATTCCAATCTCCTACTTAGCTCTTGAATTTAAGAAAAAGGATCGCTGGTAACTCAGAGCGATTAAAATTCCTTGACTTCCACATTCTCACAATCTGCTGTTCATCTGTCTCAAGAATAACATAGCGCAAATGGACATGACTATTTTCTAAACAAACGTTCACCCAGCTATCCCTAAACAATTCTGACAATGCCTCCTCCTCCTGCTTGGATTCTGACAGTGCCTGCTCAACCTGCCTGGGTTCTGACAGTGCCTCCTCCTGCTTGGATCCGTCACGCGTCAAGCCGGCTGTGAGTTGATGCTCCGGTCCAACTTGTCCATATGCTCTTGACCCTTACGGTGTGTGCAAGAGTGCAGCTAGCCTTTGGCACAGTAGCCTACTAGGACGTAGGCTGCTCATAGCCTTACCTCCTCTGTAATCCCTACTATTTTACCGTGACGCGAGACCCTGGTCACTGGTTTAGCAGCTAAGACGACCCGTATCCCTATGGGTTTGTACGGTAGGGATAACGGGACCGGTGCGCCTATGCTCTATAGAATATTTTCGGCATAAACCCTAAGCCCGTGGCCACCACATCTTTATCCTCTCTAACTTCCTCTCGCATCCATGCCGGCAGCCCGTAGTGACGTCGCCATCGCTACAGTACCACCAAACCAGCAGGACTGCAACACACAGGCTACCAGCAGGACCTGGGACAGATAAAGGTTGATTCAAGGGCTATGACTTCAGTACAACACAGATGAGTCGAACAACTCCTCATGGGCTACTACTACTCCGGAGCCCATTGATGCATGCATGATCATGTCCTCCATTCCCCGATTACGTAGTCTTCATCGTCGGGCTGGCTTTCTGTCCACCATGACGGTTGGAAGCTGTCATCTTCCATGGCCGTCACAGGCTGGCAAAGGGGAGGAGCACATCTATGAGAAAAAGCAGCTCGGTTAGATGCGATCGGCATGCATGGGTCGTTATTAGATGTGATCAGGAGTGGAAGGCGCAGACGAACAAATAAGCATCAGGAAAATGCACCAATGGTGCTTGAGTCATTAGAGCAGAGGTGACACATAGAAGGAGAGGGGCTCAGCCTACCCATAGTGGGAAGTAACTTGGAGTCCTAACATGTATAGGTTCCTAGTCTGTGTTACTACCTTTAAAATGGAGAGTAACATAAATGTGGTGTCATGAAACACTTATTTTATTAGTTTGTAGACTCATCTTGTCTTGATATGTGTGATGTTACTCATAATATGAGTAATTAAATCATGTTACTCAAGATCAATTGGTATGTGTGATGTTACTCTAGCACAAAAATCCGAGGCACGTAGTCGATCATCCGAGGACCAAACAATCACACGAGGCACGACACCGATATTTGTTAACGAGGTTCACCGTTATGGCTACATCCCTAGGACCTGACTACGGGCGCTCCTCCCCGTGACACCGTCATACTACCGTATCCTGGCCGTCCGGGCGCCGGCACACACCACCAGCTCACCCTGCGTGCCTGTGCTATTATGTTGGCATAGGTTACATCGTGTGTCTATCCTCATATATAAGAGGCCAAGGATACAATTGTCCTACTAGGACACGACTCCATATCATATCTAAACACAATACAACTCAGAGTCCAACTGTAACCTACTTTGTACATCTTATTCGACAGAACTCTAACAACACATGCCATGTCAGCGGTTCTGCCCCCGCTATCACATTTCTCTGTAATTTCGTGAAGCCATGTCATCATGATCCCTTTGGTAGGCCCGCAGTTTCCTGTCCCATCTCCTTCCCTTACCTAAGTTAGTTGCTTTATGAACTTACGATCTAGACAACCAAACGCCCCCCTCGAATTTGTAAAGGCCGATTCATGGCACTACTACTTCGAAATCAAAAGTCCCTCCAAGATACTACTCATCTTCTTGCTATCACATTTCTCTGCAATTTGTGAAGCAACAACATCGTATTCCTCTAGCTAAGCCGCTTGCTTTGTGCAGTTATGATTTAGGCAAGCACACGACCCCCTCGGATCCGCAAAGGCGGCTTCATAGCGGTACTACATGGAAATCAAGAGTCTCCATGGTACTATTTGACGGTGTCCTAGACTAGGGGGTACTCACCACGTCGTCTCCCGACCAGGTGAGTCGGGTCGAGGACCCCATGGCGGTTCACTAATGGGCTTCTTCGGGAAGCCCATGACGTGTACAAGGAAGATTCCACAAGACTTGACACACAAGCCGAAGACTCCTCTTCACCGACGTATCCGACTAGTAGGAAGATTCCACAAGACTTGACACACAAGCCGAAGACTCCTCTCCATCGACATATCCGAATAGTACTCTTGTTATCCTAGGCCTCCGGTTTATTATATAAGCCGAGGCCAGGCTAGTCGATAGATCATATTCATTACAACAATCTCGTCGTAGATACTTGTACTATGTACTAACCCCCATACCAATAAAATCAAAAGCATGACGTAGGGTATTATCTCTTCGAGAGAGCCCAAACCTGAGTAAAATCCTTTGTCCATGTTACCATCGCCCCAAGACGCCTAGCTTAGACCCCCTAACTTGAGATATGCCGGATTTAGCACCGACATTAGTAGGCACCAACATTGGTGGCTCATACATGTCCCTAACGGAATCTACGCATCGGAATTTAGCTTAATCATCAATGTTGGCATCTTCGTCACCGGCTTGACTAGTCGCCTCGGCTAGACCAAGAATTGCTCTCGTTGCGGATCGTCGTGATTGGACTGGTGCCTTCATCAACATCGACTCCAATCTGAATTGAGATCATGGAAGAATAATCCATGAGGCTCAGGGGTCAACATCAACATTGCCCTCGCGCGACCGTGCAGTTTATCTAGATAGCGGATTCGTGTTCATCGTCCCCGCCTCCAAGAGCGTTGTTTTTACAATTGCTTCTGTGGAACTGTGAAGAATTGAGTCTACAACAACCCTCTAAAATTCCGTCATATTTCGATGGAGGAATTTCCGGCAATCTCCGATATACCGGAGCCCTGTCGAATATGGACAAGTTTGGGGCGAGGTGTCCTGAGGCCAACTCAGGCATCTTTTGGAAGATCCAACCATTCCTCGGCTGCAGAATTCCCATATCGACAATCCCTCACAATTGCACCTCAATCCGACCGTTGAAACTTCCGAAAACGTCCGAGGAGTGCATCAATTTGCGGGTCTATTTTCCGTGCGCAAACGAATCCGACCCGAGTTCATCTTTTTCATGAATGAGACATCGGATGTCCTTTTTGAAGGAATTTATTTTGACGGTGTAAAGCCGGTCCGATTTCATTGCTCCACGAATGCCGACCTGGACTAGACAGATTGTCGCTTCGTCAAGCCGACGTCAATCACATCGGATCATCACCTCGGCGAGCCGACCAAGAGTTCGGCATCACGAAGGCTAAATCATCACGACAATATCCGCGGGGTCACTTCATCAAGCCGGCATCGACCGCGTCACAAATTCCGACCAGCGTCGGCATCGTCGCGCTGTCGCTTCTTCAAGCCGACGTCCACCATGCCGACCTGCTTCGACGCATCGGCTGGCTTGGTAGCTTCGATGCCACTTCACTGACCTGCTCCGTTATCTCGGCTATATCGGGGGCTTCGCCATCGCTTCATCGACATGCGTCATGGACTTTCTATCTGGACAATGTCATGTTTTGCCGTTCAGCATTGAATTTCAAAGTGGCATCCTTCAGCCACACTCACGCTGCCTGAACAGAGTTTTACTCAATCACAATTAAGTAGTTAGACAAAAGTCATTTTGCTTCACATATACACAGCGCAATCACACGATAGCGAGTAATAGGAAGCCTGGGTGCACAACTGATATCAATCATTGTGTTATTATTGCATGCTCTTCCATTTACAAATTTTGAGATGTCAATTATAAGGTTTTAGATCACCGTTTCATATCTTAGCGCGTGCGTGTATGCATTAACATTATACGGGATTTTAAATCCAGTGTATCATAAGAACGTGATCTCATTTTGTTTGTTGTGCCTTCGATTGTATTATGTGCTTTCCACGTTAATTTTATGGCCTCCACATCCTGGATTTTTTTTTTTCAAATAGGTTCGCGTCAGACATGCAGAATTCTGCACTCATCCAGTAGGCGGCAAACAAGGTCAAAAGCTAGTGTTTTAGCTGTCGTACCGCACCGCCGCTACCCCAGCCTAGTACCCCGATTTCAAGCATATCTTCAGATGCTCAAGCCCTTCACGGGTCCATCATTGCATATTGTTGCACATCCATCCTTGCTTGCCACCTCCAGGTCTCCCCCCATAACGTGATGAAGAGATGGACAAAAGATGCCAGGGGCAATTCCAGAACACTTGAAAACATATCTGAAGGATGCGAGCATGCAAGTGTCGAAGACTTTTAGGCACAACATTATTTATGTTAAAGCATTTGAGATCGTTCAGTTGGCTAACAGGGGTGTTGATCATTTCCAGCACGGGATGGCCGCCCCTGATGCATTGAAAAAGGAATTGGAGTCAATTGAACTAGTTCAAGAAACAGTTCATGGCACCCGTGGTGCAGCCCCCGTGAATAATACATCAGATCAACCAAACATCAACCATAAAGAACCTGAGTCTGAGATCATCGCACAATTCAAAGCAAGGTCTTGCTGATGCACAACCACAAATTGGAGATGAAACTACAGAATTATTTCCTCATGAGAAGAAGGCCAGCAAGGGAAGACCAAAAACAAAGCGCTTCAAGGCAGCAGGTGATAGTGCAACCAGAACAAACAAGTGTGCAATATGTGGATTAAAGGACCATTTCACAAGGTCTTGCCCTTGCCACCTGGTGGGTCCAGTTACTTAAAGCGATTCAGAGAAGGATAATTTCGACCAAGAAGGAGAACGTGATGAAATTGATGACCAAGATAAAGATGTTGAGGTGGAAGAAACACATGTCAGCATGGGAACTCAGAGAGGAAGTGGGAGCATGACTTGCAAGAGAAACAACCATCCCCAATCTGCAAAGAGGAGGTGCAAAAACTATGGGTTGGAAAGGCACTATACTCCTAAGTATCCAAGGCATGTCACTGGCCTGGTCACAAATGTTCACAAGAGCATGGTCGCGCCTATCAGATGCTCCCAGATCGACCTTGACGTCGTCTTGGCTAGCTTCCCGGCGGGCCGGTCATCGTTCCCGATGAAATACTTGGGACTGCCCCTATCCATCCACAATCGTTGCTTGACAAGATGCGCACTAAGCTGGCTGCGGGAAAGGGGGCCAACATCACCATGGCCGGCCGGAATACTTACGCCAAGTCGTCCATAACCTCCCAAGCCATCCATCACCTCATACCACTTCACATGAAAAAGGGTGTCCTGCACGACATCACGAGGATTATAAGGGCTTTCCTATGGGCCGGCACATACAAGGTTAATGGAGGAAAATGCAAAGTGAGGTGGGAGATTGTGTGTAGGCCAACTTCTCTCGGTGGTCTGGGCATCCTTGAGTTGGACAAGTTCTCTCGTGCCCTTAGGTTGCGCTGGCCTTGGTGGGAGTGGAAGGACCCTGAAAGAGCGTGGGTTGGGTTGGGTACTCCTTGTGACGATGAGGACATGGACCTTTTCTATAAGGCAACGTCCATCACGCTTGGGGATGGGAAGACTGCCAAGTTCTGGCACGCGGCGTGGCTAGGAGGGGCCAAGCCTAAGGATATTGCGCCCTCCATCTTCAACATCTCTAGGTGCACCAAAGGTTGCGTCCAAAAAGCTATGCATAACGACGAGTGGGTCAGGCACATCAACACCTCCAAAATCACCACCGCACAACATATTTTCGAGTTCGTGGCTCTCTGGGAGAAGGTGGCCACTGTACAGCTGCAGGACAACACCCCGGATGAGATTGTCTGGACGCTAAATGCCTCTGGAGTTTACGACGCCACATCGGCTTACCGGGCCCAATTCGAGGACCTTGCTCCTACATCTATGAACCCTCTGGTTTGGAAAAACTGGGCACCTCCAAAGTGCAAGACATTTGCCTGGCTCGTACTTCAAGACAGAGTCTGGACAGCCGATAGATTGCAACGGCGGGGTTGGCCAAACTGCGGAGAGTGCCAGCTCTGCAAAGTCCAAGGAGAGTCGGCTGCACACATGCTCTTCAAGTGTCGATACTCCGTGCGCATCTGGAGGATGATCCAATCATGGCTTGGTCTGGTTAGCTTCGAAACCGACTCCTGGAGCGCGTTTGTTACGGTCAAGGAGTGGTGGTCCTCTTTATGCCTTCCTGGTGGCAGACGGCGCCGGGCTTTGTCCTCCCTCCTTCTGCTTGTCGTGTGGGAGCTGTGGAACGAGCGCAATGCTCGCGTCTTCCGTGGGGTCTCCTCCATGCCTTCTGCGGTCTTCGCCAAAATCAGGCCAAAATCAAGCACGAGGCTTCACTTTGGGGTTTGGCCGGCGCTAAGCACCTGAGAACTTTGATGCCGCGAGAGTAATCCCGTTTTTTTTTCTGGGCATCTATGCCCCTGTTACCTTGTTGTAAAACTTTTTCTTAATTAATATGATGAGGCAAAGCTTTTGCCTCCGTTTCAAAAAAAAATGATGGCCCAAAGAAGCCTCCGAAGGAGGTGACCTGCAAGAAATGCTTCCTTGACGGTCACTATGCATCAACATGTGGAGGGGAGTCGTCTTACAAGCATAAGCGCTAGTAATAAAAAATGGCAGGCAAATAACAACCGACGGATCATCCGTAATGATTGGTTCCAATTACATGTCGTGAAGGACCTAAATTTGTGGAAATATTTAAATTTTTATTTTGGGGCAGTAGCTCCATCCAGACAATTTAGTTCTAATTCATGTTATTTGTAATTTGAATCCCATCATGCTTATTTGGATTCACATTACTGTTTCTATTATTTTGCAATTGACACTGTATATCTCGCCTACTACTAAGGCACATTGTGTCTGTTCATTGCATGCCCCTGATGTCCGATGGACGCAATGAATCATCAATCTTGCCCCGCCATCATTGTTTCACAGGGTTCTATATCTCATATATTTAAGACAACTGATGCCAACCAATTTTCCAGGTGACCATTTGATTTAGAATACTCCCTCCATTCCATAATGTAATGCATATAGATATTTTTAAAAGTCAAACTTCACCAACCTTGACCAAGTTTGTGGGAAAAAACAATTACATCTAGAATGCCTAACATATATCATTGGATTCATCATAAGACGTAGTTTCATATTATATATATTTGGTATTATAGATATAAATAGTTTTGTCTATAAACTTGGTCAAATTTGAAAAAGTTTGACTTTTCAAGAAATATATATGCACTACATTATGGATCGGAGGGAGTACTTATGATTGTGTCCAACAGCAATCCGGTCATGTGAATATAGGATGATTGAAGTATGGTGTTTAGGCCAAGCGCTAGACCGTAAAAGGACGTCCGCTTTGTCCGGATTTGTCCGTTTTCTGTCTAGAAAATGGATGTCTGTGTCCGGCTTTTGTTTGAGGCGCCCAACGCTGCAGACCATCCCAAAAAATGTCCGGCCACGGCCCCACTCACACTGTGCCCGTGCCTCGCCTGGGCCCGCCCGCGCATCGGCCCCGCGCCGCACACCGTGCCACCCCGTCATGCGCCCGTGCCTGAGCTCGCTCAGCCTGCCGTGCGCACATGGCCGACCTCGCTCAGCCCGTCATGCGGCCATCTATGCTTGTCGAACGCTCGCCGCGCGCATTCCAGCGCGCCTACCCGTGCATGTCGTGCGCCCTCCCTCACTCGCCACGCTCCCGCCCTCGCTCGCTACACGCACTCCGGCGCGCCTGTCGCGCCCTGCCCCGCCCCGCATACTGCCACGCCTGCCCGGGCCCGTCGAGCTGGAGCGTGCACCTGCCGTGCTCTGCCCCGCCCCGCAAACCACCGCGGCCTACTGCGCTCCACCCCGCCCAGCAGCCGTCGGGCCCTACCCTGCTCATGATTTATTTATTTATTCATAAAAAAATGTTTTCAAGATTTAAAAAAAGTTCCAAAATTTAAGTTTTGTTCTCGATTCAATTTTTTTCAAGAATTCAAAAAATGATTCGTGATTTTGATAAAAATGATTCGGAGGTCCTAGGCAGGAGGCCTGCGCATTTTCGATCTATTGGGGAACGCGACAGAAAACAAAAAATTTCCGACCTACGCACCAGCCCAGGACCACTATGGAGACTGCATACAAGGTTTGATCATTTTCGTTACCGACTCGTAGCGCAGCGGAAGTAGAGTCGATGACGAACGGCGGTGCAGATCCCCGCAGCTAGGATTTTACAACCTCCCAACCGCGAGGATGTATACCCTCATCCGCCCCACGGACAGCCCTCCGGGAGGCGGTCAGACAGTCCCCCGGACGGTGTCGCGGACAGCCCTTCGGGAGGACCTCCAAAACTTGGACTGTCACTCGGACAGCCCTTCGGGAGGACCTTCGAAACTCGGACGGTCACACGGACAGCCTTTCAGGAGGCACTCTCGAACTAAGACCGAAACTACGATCTCTCTACAGAGTTGCACACATACGGTGTCATCTATCCGGCAGGGCTTCGTCGTCCAGAACTAGTTCCTGCCGGAACCCAGACAGCCTTTCGGCTCTACGAAACTATTTCGCTGGGAGGGAGAGAGAATGCCAGATCATGCATGGCTTGTGTATGAGAGTAAGGATGAAGAGATGGCAGCCCTCTCCACCTCTATTTATAGGAAAACCAAGGGCTAGGATGGGCATTTCAAAAATACCAAAAACTTGCTCATGAAGGAAACACTTTCCAAGGGCAAAATGGGAAAGCAAGTGGGCAAGTGGGGCTCCAAGGTGGAGCCCACTTCTTGGCCGGCCACAACCCTTGTGGGGGCCCCCCAAGGTGGTCCCCATCCATCCATCCCTTCTAGAAGCCTTTTGGGAAAATATCCCAAAAGGTACTTTTCCAAAAATATCCCAAAAAGTACTTTCACTATTCACGACGACATATTTCAGCGTCTGATCGAACTGAAAATATTCATGTGGGCTTAGAACATTTCCAGTACCCACCAAAATAATTTTCAACGCGAGCCGGAACAATTCCGGTTTAGTGATTTTCATCTGCGAAAAGCATCTGAAGCGGTTTCGGCAGCTCCGGAACATTTCCGGTTTTCATCCCGGAAAATTCCAGAAAGTTTTCAGAATGATTCTGGCATCCTCCAAGAATTATCAGGCATGTGCCAAAACCAATTTGACTTTTTGGTATCCCCTGAAACAACTTTTCAGTTTCACCGGAACTCATCCGGTGACCTCTCTGCGGAACTTTTCCGTTGTCCGAAACTTTTCCGGTGTCCGAAACTTTTTTCGGTGTTTTTCTCTCAGACTCCCTGTCTAGTATTCAGCAGATAGATGACCCTTAAGCGTGTGACCCTATAGGTTCGGTGAAGCATAGACATGACCCGGAACCCTTTCCGATCAATGATCAACATCGGAGCCGTGGACACCCATATTGACCCCTATACCCACACGAATGAATATTCGAGTGAACCTCCAGTTGCCGTGTGCTATTCCTGTTGCTTCGCGATATGTTACAATTACCCGAGGTGAGAAACATCGGCATCCTCGTGGATCAACACTTGTCCACAATGCCAGTTACCTCGTTGCCGGTATTGTTCTCTTTTCTCGTTCCCGTGTTCCGGCATCCCTGTGATCAAATCACCCTGTGTCTGGCCAGACGATGATGGATACCGTAACACCGAGAGGGCCCAGAGATATCTCTCCATCGTCGGAGGAGCAAATCCCAATCTTGAGCTATCAAGTTACTTGACATACTTTTCCATGAACCCGTAAGCCGCCGTAATAGCTACCCATTTACGGATGACGTTTAACAAACCCCAAAGTTCATGAAGCAAGCATGAAGAAACTCGATACTCTCATGGTCTAAGGAATTATGCAAACATTAACTTCCTGTGTTATTAACCATTAACTTATGACGAATGTATCTCATAGCATAACATCAATTTTGGGTCGATTCAACACAAGTGTTCTACCAACAATTGTGCCCTCAAAATTGCCGGCATAGCCATGCCCATGATCAGGAAAACAGGATCATCATGCAATACTTGAGCCAGTCATAGAGGCTTGACTAGGAATACATTTTACTGTTTATTATCCCACACGTGCACATGAGTTTCCCTCCAAGCCTCGTTTTATTTGTAGACTCGAGAATCATTGCAGTTATAGCATGGAACATAAACATAATTATGAACAGGGAGATAATCAATAACATTTATTATTGCCTCTAGGGCATATCTCCTATAGACTCCCACTTGCACTAGAGTCAATAATCTAGTCAATGCTAATGCACTTTACACCTGTGGCATACCGGTGTAAAATATGCTTCGCATGTGGTATAGCCTGATGTCCAACGGATCTGACGACTTCAACTCCGTGTGTAACTTTGCATATCCTCGCGTTTTCACGCTTTCACAAAATTCATATTTTGTGTGGACTTGGCTTTGCAAATGTGTGAATCATTGGTCGAAACCTGATTCCTCAGACTGAGCTATGGAGCAACTATCTGCAATAGTATCCCATAGACCAAAGCCATCTTGGAACCATACTAAGTTCATGAATGAACTATATGATTCAACAACTTCTTTGTCGCTTCTTAAGCGTCAACATACTTAGCCTTTGTTATAGAATTCGCCACAGTATCTTGTTTGGAACAATTTCCAACTACCGTGCCACCATATTATGTATTACACAAAACCCTTAACTCAAATCGAAAATCGCATGGAGAAATGGTGAAGACTGTATCGATGTAACATATTACAACGAACTCTTCATGATTTCCGCTTGCTAGAAAACATGTCATCAGTACTACTGTAGTACTCAATGACATCTTTCACTGTTGTCCCATGATCAGTACTTTGATCACTTTGGTATCTATACTCGCAACAACTTTGGAGTATCGGACATATCTGGTTGTTTTACATACCATGGAATACATGATTAATCCAAACACAAGAGTGTGTGGAATCTCCATCATGTATTTTACTCATCAGTGTTTTGGGACACCGAGTCTTGCAAAACTCTTTCCATGTGACTTCGGCAAGAATCACTTCTTGGCATTTTAAATGCTAAAAGGTTTTAGCATCTTGTCAATATGTATTCATCGCTTAGCCCTATTAGGTAAATCTATCTCCATGGATCATCATGCCTAATATTGAGGCTATGTAGCCCAAGCATTTCATCGAAAAACTATTTTCAAATGAAGTCCTAATTCGTGTCAAGAAATTTATTTCCAATTAACAATGTGTCAAGCACACAAGGTTTTTAGAAATATTATTATGCTCCCACTTACTTTCTTGAATCACAAGCATCTTCGATACCCATTTGATGAAGTCAAACTCTTTTGACCATTTCATCAAAAACGAAGATTCCAACTCCACTTTGCTCTCTTCTGTCCATCGCTGGAACTCTGAAGTATGCATACTTACTAGCATCCTCTGGATCAACAAATTACTTTGGTCTGTATCACATATAAGTCGTAGGTTTCATTTCCATCAGATGGAAATCCTTTTGTCATCCATGTTTCATATCTCATGATTGAAATATGTATTAATTGCTAGTTCAACCCGAACCGACTTCAAGCATCGCTATACGGTGAGACAATCTCATCGTAGTCAACTCTTTAAACTTGTTTTTGCAACAAGTCGAGCTTTATGGATAAAACATTTTTATCCGTATCAGTTTTTAGTTCCATAAATATTCGTTAGACTCTAAGCCTTCCGAAAGGTGTATCAAGATTTTAATCTTGAAACATTGATATGGAAACTATCTCAGATTGTATTGGCATTTAGCCAATTCCGGAGTCAGGGCCCATCATCGCTTCCTTATGTATCGTAGGTATACTGTTGTCCAACAACAATATCTCGTTTGCGCACCTGAGAGGTTTGCACGAGCCTTGCCTACGTGGTTCAGCTGCAAGTTCGACTGAAGTCCATACATTTTATTGTAGAGACTTCCGTATCAGTCGCAGTAGGAAACTCCGGAATTACTTCCAAGGTTTCTTTCCTTTGATCTGATGACGAAGATACTGGTTATCTCGTCGAGTTGCATTGTCCTCCCACTCGCCTTTTGTAAGAACTATTCTCTTTAAAAGCATACCGTTTTGCGGCAAAATCCTTTGCCTCGGTATAGTGGTGGGGAATACCCAATGACTTGGGATAACCTTACAAAGTAGCACTTGTCTGATTTGGAATAGGTTTGTAACCTTTTACACAAGCCCCATATTCCAAATGTTAAGAAAAGATATAACATGGTTGGGCGTACCATACCATGGCATCATTTCAACAGACCTGATGGATCTCTTTTCAGTGTAAAAGCCGCAGTCTCTAAAGCATCACTTTAAAAGGGATAATGGCAATTTTATTTATGTCATCTTTGATCTTACCATGTCATAAATGGTTTGATTACATCTTCACGGACTTTCCACTTGCAGTGGTGTTCCAGGAGGTGCAAGTTATGAAACCCCTTTCATAACTCATCAGACATTCGCTAAAGTTGTAACTCAAATATTCCTTTCTGCAATCGAATTGTAGAAACATAATTTTCTTGTTACAACAACTTCTACTTCATTTTTGAAAACCTTATGAATGAATTCAAAAGATCCAGACTTACGTCTCAACAAGTAAATATCCATATATCTACTTGAGTCATTTCTGAAGATAGATAAATCCACTACTTGCAACAACATTTATTGGACTACACACATCATAATGTATGATCACCAATATGTTCTTTGCTCGTTCCTTATGGCCTGTGAACGGTATTTCAGTCACTTTACCTTTCAGAGGAAAGTTGTAAGTGTCAGATGATTCAAAATCAAACGACTTCAAAATCCATCATAATGGAATTTTCCATGCGGGTTTCTCCAATGTGATCAAATGCACTGCCACACTTGTGTGGTATTCTTTTAGTCTTGCGATATTTAGCGTTAGTGTTATAGATGTATCATATTACCATCAATATTCGTAACATACATCCCATCTTGGATGGAAGCATGGCCCTTCATGTTATTCATAATATTGAACAACAATTGTTGTTTTCATGAACAACTCTTTTGCAACAAACATTGTGCAATGGGCTAGAGTGTATGAAACTCTAAAATGAATTATGAAAGTAAACCCAGAGGTTATGTATTATTATCAATATTCATAATATACATCTCATTCATAATGAAAGTATGGCCCTTATGTTATTCATAACCCCGAACATGAGAAGTTCTCTTATGAATAACCTTCTTGCAAGATACTTTATGCAAGGGCTAGAGTGTGAAACTCTAAAATGAATTATGAAAGTAAATACATAGGGAATACACCATTGGAGGGTATAGTAACATTTACTATGTTCCCTGTGTGTATCTAAACCTCATTCCTGGCTAGTCTTTCAGGCCTTAGTAGTTCTTACATCGAGTTGCAACAGAATGCAATCGAGCGGGTATCTTTGTGATTAACTCACAATACCCAAGAATTAGTGATTAACATGTTTAACCATAATTCCCAAGAACTATATTTTTGACCCGCCTTCTATACATCAAAAACCTGTATGACATTCATACATGAGTTGGATATTCCAGTCTTCTTTCCTTTTTCCTTTATACTTCTAATAGTTTAACTTTCAGTATTTCTCCTACTCTCAGAAGAAGCACCCAACTTAAGAGTGGCGATAGCCCCGGACTTCCTAGGCGTGAAAGTTTCACTAACACCCTTCGGACACTTCCTTTCTCTTTAAGTTGTTGTTTTATTCACCTTTCATCATATGACAGGCGTTCTCCTGGATCCCTCTCTTATCAGTCTAATGCATAGTATACTCCTTTACTAACAGTTTGCAAACAAACATTGCTTTGGATATCTCATATCTTTTAGCCTTTGTCTGTCTCTGAAAATGATTTTCAGATTCCATGAATATCACATAACTATCCAAACTTTCGAAGTTCGGGTCTCATGGAAGCAAACGTATTGCACCTGACTGAAAAGGAATTCTAGCTTTTGATGGAAAGACGAGAGTCACATGATCCATAGCATTAGCGGGAGAATACCAAAAGTATGCGATAGGACAAAGTCCTTCTCGGCACTCTAGAGGACAATCCTCACATTACGTTACCAATCGTAAAGTTTTAACCAGATATTTAACAGCTATTCAATTTTAATAGGGAAGGTGGAAACGCGAGCCATTATTCTACAACTATTATGCAAAACACACTTAGACAATGTTCAAAATTAATTGCACTGAGAATTAAAAGAATTCAATTCTACAGTGCGCTCCCACTCAAATCAATATCTCTCATAATTGATTGTGAGTGATTCAAGATCCAACTTTCAATTCAGCGTCAAGGATGCAACCATCTCAAGTGACGAGAATTTCAATTGGTAGGCCAACTTGCCAATCGCATCTCTATGTGACTCTTGTTCATCTTTCGATGCGTGTGTTCCGAGCTCATGACTTTCATGCCTGAACGTCAAGACAACCAAGTGATCTCGCTGCGAGGTCTCAACTCACCCGCCTCACACTTCTCTAATCGTTCGTACCCATGCAACCATGTGATACCCCGAAGAGATAGGTGCCGTGACGGTGCTACACTTGGGAGAACACTAACTACTTGATATTTAAGTGAGAGATCACCCTAATAAAAGCGACTACCGCGCAATCAAAAGGGTGCATCATAAGGGATAAACATATGCCCTAGAGGCAATAATAAATGTTATTGATTATCTCCCTGTTCATAATTAGGTTTATGTTCCATGCTATAACTGCTGTGGTTCTCGAGTCTGCAATAACCACGAGGCTCGGAGGAAGACTCATATGCACGTGTGGGATAATAAATGGTAAAATGTATTCCTAGTCAAGCCTCTATGACTGGCTCAAGTATTGCATGATGATCCTGTTTTCCTGATCATGGGCATGGCTATGCCGGCAATTTTGAGGGCACAATTGTTGGTAGAACACTTGTGTTGAATCGACCCAAAATTGATGTTATGCTATGAGATACATTCGTCATAAGTTAATGGTTAATAACACAGGAAGTTAATGTTTGCATAATTCCTTAGACCATGAGAGTATCGAGTTTCTTCATGCTTGCTTCATGAACTTTGGGGTTTGTTAAACGTCATCCGTAAATGGGTGGCTATTACAGCGGCTTACGGGTTCATGGAAAAGTATGTCAAGTAACTTGATAGCTCAAGATTGGGATTTGCTCCTCCGACGATGGAGAGATATCTCTGGGCCCTCTCGGTGTTACGGTATCCATCATCGTCTGGCCAGACACAGGGTGATTTGATCACAGGGATGCCGGAACACGGGAACGAGAAAAGAGAACAATACCGGCAACGAGGTAACTGGCATAGTGGACAAGTTGTTGATCCACGGGGATGCCAACGTGTCTCACCTCGGGTATTTGTAACATATCGCGAAGCAACAGGAATAGCACACGGCAACTGGAGGTTCACTCGAATATTCATCCGTGTGGGTATAGGGGTCAATATGGGTGTCCACGGCTCCGATGTTGATCATTGATCGGAAGGGGTTCCGGGTCATGTCTATGCTTCACCGAACCTATAGGGTCACACGCTTAAGGGTCATCTATCTGCTGAATACTAGACAGGGAGTCTGAGAGAAAAACACCGAAAAAAGTTTCGGACACCGGAAAAGTTCCGGAGAGAACACCGAAAAAGTTTCGGTAAAACCGAAAAGTTGTTTCGGATAAAACCATTGATCCAAAAAGGTTTCGGCAAGCACCGGGAATGTTTTGGAGGTTGCCAGATTGGTCTGGTAATTTCTGGAATTTTTTCGGAGAAAAAACCGAAAAAGGTTTTCGGAGCTGCCGGAATTGTTTACCGGGTAAACGAAGATGGTTTTAAATTAAACCACCATACCGGAAATGTTCCGGAGCGAGTCCAGATAATTTTAGAGGGTGCCGGAAATGTTCTGGGACCTTCCGGAATTTTTCAGAAGAAATAGTTTCAGAAAACATCTTGTCCCAGCGAGAGGGGACAAGATCCCACGGATCGTGGGGGCTGTTTTTGGGCTGTTTTTGGGGGCGCCCCCTTTAGGGGACAGCCCCCTTATGGCTGGACAAAGTGTTGGGGGGGGCCCCCATGGTGGGGGGCAGCCCCCACAAATGGTGGAGAGTGTTGGGAGGAAGGTGGGGCCCCATGGGGGAACACCATGGACAAGGGAACATGTTTTCTCCATGTTTGGTGGGAACATGTTTCCTTGTTTGGTGGGTGCTTGTTTTGTGGGCTGAAATTTCAGCCCCCCCCCCTCACCCCTTCCACCACTATATAAGGAGGTGGAGAGGAGCTCTCCATCCTCACTCCAACTCTCACACACATGGCATGCATGATCTGCCTTTCTTCTCTCCCTCCCACGAAATAGTTTCGTAGAGCCGAAAGGCTGTCTGGGTTCCGGTGGGAACTAGTTCTGGACGGCGAAGCCCTGCCGGATAGATGACACCGTATGTGTGCAACTCTGTAGAGAGATCGTAGTTTCGGTCTTAGTTCGAGAGTGCCTCCCGAAGGGCTGTCCGTGTGACCGTCCGAGTTTTGGAGGTCCTCCCGAAGGGCTGTCCGAGTGACAGTCCGAGTTTCGGAGGTCCTCCCGAAGGGCTGTCCGCGACACCGTCCGGGGGACTGTGCGACCGCCTCCCCGAGGGCTGTCCGCGGGGCAGATGAGGGTATACATCCTCGCTGTTGGGAGGTTGTAAAATCCTAGCTGCGGGGATCTGCACCGCCGTTCGTCATCGACTCTACTTCCGCTGCGCTACGAGTCGGTAACGAAAAATGATCAAACCTTGTATGCAGTCTCCATAGTGGTCCTGGGCTGGTGCGTAGGTCGGAAATTTTTTGTTTTCTACTGCGTTACCCTACAATTCATAATAGCATGATATGGTATAGCCCTTTCTGACGGAGAAGTCTTGTATTTCTTCGTCTTTGGCATTCGCGTCGGTGTTCACCTTTGCGAAGATTGCCACCACCTTGTCGATGCACCAGATAATATTGCTATCTCTATAGCTAATAAAATAAGTGCATTACATAAGGTTGACACGCAGGTCATTAAAGTGCAATCATATGGCTCCAGCCATCATGCCGAATCATGACACGCAGGTCATGTTAATCAAATTACATCATATAGCCATCTCATACATAATCAAATTAATATGAGCTCTACTATACCACATCATATGCACATGCAAACGATCCTGCAAAACCAAGTTAGACGCCTCTAATCGGTTCATGCAAAATTTTATTTTACGTGGCTTCTAAGGTTTCGAAACAAACCGAAACTACCAACGTCCATCATCAAGCATGATAATCCAAGTCGCTAGATTAACATTCCAGGGTGTATGAAACACGAGATAATAAAATCTCGAGCCCCATACTAAACTTCGTCATACGCGTGACCCCCGTGCAGATCATATCTGCATTGCCCTTTCATCTGCGAAATATCCATCTTTCTCAACTATGGCGGAACCCAAAAATTGTTAGCACTTCGTTGATCTGTCAATCAGCATACTCAGGAGCAGCATGAAAGGATCGCGGATTGCCAGAACTTTGTGAGATTCCACCATGCCGTCAAGAACAGGACAACGCAAATTCAGGGGAAGCAACAGGAACATCGGGTAACAGATTTCATCTGCTACACGCACAAATAATTTTCAGCAATAGATCTCATCTACTACCTAATTATATTGTGCAACACCCATACATCCCTATGTATTCTAGATCGCAACCTGCATCTACGCATAGCCTGGCTCTTGATGCCACTATTGGGGAACGCGACAGAAAACAAAAAAATTCTGACCTACGCACCAGCCCAGGACCACTATGGAGACTGCATACAAGGTTTGATCATTTTCGTTACCGACTCGTAGCGCAGCGGAAGTAGAGTCGATGACGAACGGCGGTGCAGATCCCCGCAGCTAGGATTTTACAACCTTCCAACCGCGAGGATGTATACCCTCATCCGCCCCACGGACAGCCCTCCGGCAGGCGGTCAGACAGTCCCCCGGACGGTGTCACGGACAGCCCTTCGGGAGGACCTCCAAAACTTGGACTGTCACTCGGACAGCCCTTCGGGAGGACCTTCGATACTCGGACGGTCACACGGACAGCCCTTCGGGAGGCACTCTCGAACTAAGACCGAAACTACGATCTCTCTACAGAGTTGCACACATACGGTGTCATCTATCCGGCAGGGCTTCGCCGTCCAGAACTAGTTCCTGCCGGAACCCAGACAGCCTTTCGGCTCTACGAAACTATTTCGCTGGGAGGGAGAGAGAATGCCAGATCATGCATGGCTTGTGTATGAGAGTAAGGATGAAGAGATGGCAGCCCTCTCCACCTCTATTTATAGGAAAACCAAGGGCTAGGATGGACATTTCAAAAATACCAAAACTTGCTCATGAAGGAAACACTTTCCAAGGGCAAAATGGGAAAGCAAGTGGGCAAGTGGGGCTCCAAGGTGGAGCCCACTTCTTGGCCGGCCACAACCCTTGTGGGGGCCCCCCAAGGTGGTCCCCATCCATCCATCCCTTCTAGAAGCCTTTTGGGAAAATATCCCAAAAGGTACTTTTCCAAAAATATCCCAAAAAGTACTTTCACTATTCACGACGACATATTTCAGCGTCTGATCGAACTGAAAATATTCATGTGGGCTTAGAACATTTCCAGTACCCACCAAAATAATTTTCAACACGAGCCGGAACAATTCCGGTTTAGTGATTTTCATCTGCGAAAAGCATCTGAAGCGGTTTCGGCAGCTCCGGAACATTTCCGGTTTTCATCCCGGAAAATTCCAGAAAGTTTCCAGAATGATTCTGGCATCCTCCAAGAATTATCAGGCATGTGCCAAAACCAATTTGACTTTTTGGTATCCCCTGAAACAACTTTTCAGTTTCACCGGAACTCATCCGGTGACCTCTTTGCGGAACTTTTCCGCTGTCCGAAACTTTTCCGGTGTCCGAAACTTTTTTCGGTGTTTTTCTCTCAGACTCCCTGTCTAGTATTCAGCAGATAGATGACCCTTAAGCGTGTGACCCTATAGGTTCGGTGAAGCATAGACATGACCCGGAACCCCTTCCGATCAATGATCAACATCGGAGCCGTGGACACCCATATTGACCCCTATACCCACACGAATGAATATTCGAGTGAACCTCCAGTTGCCGTGTGCTATTCCTGTTGCTTCGCGATATGTTACAATTACCCGAGGTGAGAAACATCGCATCCTCGTGGATCAACACTTGTCCACAATGCCAGTTACCTCGTTGCCGGTATTGTTCTCATTCTCGTTCCCGTGTTCCGGCATCCCTGTGATCAAATCACCCTGTGTCTGGCCAGACGATGATGGATACCGTAACACCGAGAGGGCCCAGAGATATCTCTCCATCGTCGGAGGAGCAAATCCCAATCTTGAGCTATCAAGTTACTTGACATACTTTTCCATGAACCCGTAAGCCGCCGTAATAGCCACCCATTTACGGATGACGTTTAACAAACCCCAAAGTTCATGAAGCAAGCATGAAGAAACTCGATACTCTCATGGTCTAAGGAATTATGCAAACATTAACTTCCTGTGTTATTAACCATTAACTTATGACGAATGTATCTCATAGCATAACATCAATTTTGGGTCGATTCAACACAAGTGTTCTACCAACAATTGTGCCCTCAAAATTGCCGGCATAGCCATGCCCATGATCAGGAAAACAGGATCATCATGCAATACTTGAGCCAGTCATATTGGCTTGACTAGGAATACATTTTACTGTTTATTATCCCACACGTGCACATGAGTTTCCCTCCAAGCCTCGTTTTATTTGTAGACTCGAGAATCATTGCAGTTATAGCATGGAACATAAACATAATTATGAACAGGGAGATAATCAATAACATTTATTATTGCCTCTAGGGCATTTCTCCTACACGATCTAGTGTCCTTGTTTTGCTCATCCTTCTTAAGGCAAAACATGTTTAACTTGTCTATAGTCAGATCAAACTATTTATTTAATATCGGATCTTGCGACCCCTATTTGTAATACATTCTTTTATGTTTAAGTTGTGTCCTAGAGTTGTGTTGTGGTATTACCGTGGGTCATTGTTCGTGATTTTGCATGATGCGTGCATGATTAGTGCACAGTTATGAATGAGGGCGTCACAATCATGGGTGGCATACCTAGTCAATTTTTTGAAATTGTTCAGATATTCAGCCACTGTCACGGTGCCTTGGGTTAGGGACAAAAATTCCCTCTGTTTCAGCTATGATCCCTTTTGGAATCTAAGCATTTCTGAACCACTCTTTGAATTCAGCCCAGGTGGGGTTTTCTCCTCCATTCAGCATCTGTTTGAGATTATCCCACCAAACTCCTATGGATCCCTCTTGAGATTCGATTGCTTGAGGGGAAGCTGGCGGGTTGGTCGTCTGAAACTCTGACAGTTTGGATATGGATGCATAGACATTCCCATTCCATTTCAATTGTTATTGCCATTGCCATTGACATTTACGTTGTTATTTCCGTTGGGTTCTAACTCGCGAAGCGTGACTCATGAATTCGTGAACCAGGCTGCTAAAGCTGAACACTTTTTGTGAACATTAAGCAGCACAAACTTTTAAGTAGTTGGACTCGCATAAAGTTTCTAAAAGCATGGACTCATCAGGATTTGAACTCGTGACCTCCTGGTAGTTAGCAGTGGTACATAACCAGTGGAAAACATAATTTTGGTGTCTAAAAATTGCAGCGTGGCTTAAAAGAACTGTGAGCGGCGGCAGATCAAAATATTATTTTAAATTTCAAAGGCGATTTCATTTAGGAAAGCGAATATTTTTTGAAACAAAAATATTTCAAGACTGCAAACAAATTTTACAAATTGGAAAATTATTTGAAAACACGAACAATTTTGTGGACAAATCGAACATTTTTCAATCTTAAACATTTTTAAGAAAAATGGCACATATATTAACAAATTATAAAACACTAAAGTTTTTTTAAAAACATGATTTTTTTGGAAAGAATGGAACATTTATTCAAACTCCAAACAAATTTTTTAAAAGTGAACAATTATTGCATATGTAAATAATTTTTGAAACTGTGATCAAAATTAGGAACAAGGCAACCTTTTTCTGAATATCATGAACATTGTTTTGAATTTGTGATCAAAATTTGAAAAAGCCCGAACAAAATTTAGAAAAATCAAATATTTTTTAAATTTGCGAATTTTAGTTTAAAATGCCAAACATTTTTTGAATTTATGAACGAAATTTTAATGACATGAACATTTTTTAACTTCCGAACAAGTTTTCAAAACCTCGAACCAATTTTGTAAAAGGCAAACATTTTTCCAAATATATGAATAACTTTTGAAATTCAAGGATATATTTTGAATTCGTGAACAAAAGTTAAAATGGAACATTTTTGAATTTTTGAATATTTTGTTGGAATCGTGAACATTTTTGAAATTTGCGAACTAAATTCGAAAAAGGAACATTTTGTGAAATCTTGAACAATTTTTGAGCAACACCAACATTTTTAGTTTTTTTGAACAATTCAAATTCCGAACATTTTTTGACAAACACGGACAAGTTTTAAAGATGTGAAGATTTTTGTGAACATTTAGTTCTGGACGGCGAAGCCCTGCCGGATAGATGACACCGTATGTGTGCAACTCTGTAGAGAGATCGTAGTTTCGGTCTTAGTTCGAGTGTGCCTCCCGAAGGGCTGTCCGTGTGACCGTCCGAGTTTTGGAGGTCCTCCCGAAGGGCTGTCCGAGTGACAGTCCGAGTTTCGGAGGTCCTCCCGAAGGGCTGTCCGCGACACCGTCCGGGGGACTGTGCGACCGCCTCCCGGAGGGCTGTCCGCGGGGCAGATGAGGGTATACATCCTCGCGGTTGGGAGGTTGTAAAATCCTAGCTGCGGGGATCTGCACCGCCGTTCGTCATCGACTCTACTTCCGCTGCGCTACGAGTCGGTAACGAACATGATCAAACCTTGTATGCAGTCTCCATAGTGGTCCTGGGCTGGTGCGTAGGTCGAACAAATTTTTGTTTTCTGCTGCGTTCCCCAACAGATACCATGCCAACTTTCAACCTTTTCAGAGTTCATTTGTAGTGCTTTTCAATTTCAGGGTCATTTAGCTCAAAAAAATCAGTAAATGCATGAAAAATAGCAAATGAAGTCAGAAAGGGTTGAAAATTGATGGCGTGGTTTCGAATGGTGCATACTGAACACACAAAAAGTTTGGAGTTGAAATAGTTTAAAAAAATGAAATGCCTTAGTAACAAACGAGTTTTCGTCTGAAACCCTGATACTTCGAAAGAGATTGTCCATTTTGTACACGAAGTGCATCCAGTTTTTGCCGTAACCCTCTCAACTTTTTAGCACATGCTATGTGGGTGAAATGATGATACCATGCCAACTTTCAACCTTTTCAGAGTTCATTTGTAGTGCTTTTCAATTTCAGGGTCATTTAGCTAAAAAAAATCAGTAAATGCATGAAAAATAGCAAATGAAGTCAGAAAGGGTTGAAAATTGATGACGTGGCTTTGGACATAATATTTCGACGCGTTTCAAATGCCAAAACACATAAGTACACTACTATTACAAAGATTTCCTCCGGTTTGTCCAAAGTGGGACTTTCCAGATATATAAGTCCGGAAACTAACTAGAGAAGCCGGTCACATCCCAGAGTGGGATCTTTGGGTATAAAACTTTTTCTTCGCGTGTGTCCCTTTGCGTCGTAACCAAGGACAATCTTCATCGTTTAACTTGATGCCCGGGTCAACATTCACTTTGAAGGGAGCAATTTCATGAAACTTTTCATAATCTTCTGACATGTCTGTCTTGTCCTCCACTCCCACGATGTTTCTTTTCCCTGAAAGAACTATGTGGCGCTTTGGCTCATCATATGATGTATTCGCTTCCTTATATTTTCTTTTTCTCGGCTTGGTAGACATGTCCTTCACATAGAAAACATGCGCCACATCATTGGCTAGGACGAATGGATCGTCTGCGTACCCAAGATTGTTGAGATCCACTGTTGTCATTCCGTACTGCGGGTCTTCCTTTACCCCGCCTCCTGTCAGATTGACCCATTTGCACCGAAACAAAGGGACCTTCAAACCAAGTCCATAGTCAAGTTCCCATATCTCCTCTATGTAACCATAATATGTGTCCTTTGGCCTATTGGTGTTTGCTGCATCAAAGCGGACACCACTGTTTTGGTTGGCGCTCTTTTTATCTTGGGCGATCGTGTAAAATGTATTCTCATTTATCTCGTACCCTTTGAAAGTCAATATAGTCGAAGATGGTAACTTGGACAGCAAGTATAGTTCATCTGCAACAGTGTCGTCATGCATGAGACGTGTCTGCAACCAACCGGCGAAAGTCACCGTTTGTTCATGTGTAATCCAGTCGTCAGACTGCTCCGGGTGTTTGGAGCGTAGAATATTCTTGTGTTGCTCGATATACGGATCCACCAAGGCGGAACTTTGTAGAACTGTGTAGTGTGCTTGCGCCAAAGAATGCCCGTCCTGGCATATTACTGAATTCTTTCCTAGCGTGCCTTTTCCACCCAGTCTGCCCTCATGCCGCGATTCAGGAACACCAATCGGCTTAATGTCAGGAATAAAGTCAACACAAAACTCAATGATCTCCTCTGTTTCATGGCCCTTGGAGATGCTTCCTTCTGGCCTAGCACGATTATGAACATATTTCTTTAAGACTCCCATGAACCTCTCAAAGGGGAACATATTGTGTAGAAATACAGGACCCAGAATGGCAATCTCCTCGACTAGGTGAACTAGGATGTGCGTCATGATATTGAAGAAGGATGGTGGGAACACCAACTCGAAACTGACAAGACATTGCACCAAATCATTCTCTAACCTTGGTAGGATTTCTGGATCGATTACCTTCTGAGAGATTGCATTGAGGAATGCACATAGCTTCACAATGGCTAATCGAACGTTTTCCGGTAGAAGCCCCCTCAATGCAACCGGAAGCAGTTGCGTCATAATCACGTGGCAGTCATGAGACTTTAGGTTCTGGAACTTTTTCTCTGCCATATTTATTATTCCCTTTATATTCGACGAGAAGCCAGACGGGACCTTCATACTAAGCAGGCATTCGAAGAAGATTTCCTTCTCTTCTTTGATAAGAGCGTAGCTGGCATGACCCTCAAACTGCTTTGGATCCATGCCGTCTTCTCCGTGCATACGTTGCTGGTCCTCCCGTGCCTCCGGTGTATCTTTTGTCTTCCCATACATGCCCAAGAAGCATAGCAGGTTCACGCAAAGATTCTTCGTCACGTGCATCACGTCGATTGCAGAGCGGACCTCTAGGTCTTTCCAATAGGGTAGGTCCCAAAATATAGATTTCTTCTTCCACATGGGTGCGCGTCCGTTAGCGTCATTCGGAACAGATTGTCCGCCAGGACCCTTTCCAAAGATTACTTTTAAATCCTTGACCATATCAAGTATATCATCACCAGTACGGTGGCGAGGCTTCTTCCGGTGATCTGCCTCACCTTTAAAATGCTTGCCTTTCTTTCTTACGGGATGCCTGCTCTGAAGAAATCGACGATGCCCCAGGTACACATTCTTATTACATTTATCCAAATATATACTGTCGGTATCATCTAAACAGTGCGTGCATGCATGGTATCCCTTGTTTGTCTGTCCTGAAAGGTTACTGAGAGCAGGCCAATCATTGATGGTTACAAACAGCAACGCATGTAAGTCAAATTCCTCCTGTTCTTTCTCATCCCACGCACGTACACCTTTTCCATTCCACAGCTGTAAAAGTTCTTCAACTAATGGCCTTAGGTACACATCAATGTCGTTGCCGGGTTGCTTGGGGCCTTGGATGAGCACTGGCATCATAATGAACTTCCGCTTCATGCACAACCAAGGAGGAAGGTTATAGATACATAGAGTCACAGGCCATGTGCTATGATTGTTGTTTTGCTCCCCAAAAGGATTAATGCCATCTGCACTTAAACCAAACCATACGTTCCTTGCGTCCTTTGCAAAGTCCTTCCACTTTCTCTCGATTTTTCACCACTGCGATCCGTCAGCGAGTACTCTCAATTTCCCGTCTTTCTTACGGTCTTCGTTGTGCCATCGCATCAACTTGGCATGCTCTTTGTTTTGGAACAAACGTTTCAACCGTGGTATTATAGGAGCATACCACATCACCTTGGCAGGAATCTTCTTCCTGGGGCGCTCGCCCTCAACATCACCAGGGTCATCGTGGTTGATCTTATAGCGCAATGCACAGCATACCGGGCATGCATTCAAATCCTCGTACTCACCGCGGTAGAGGATGCAGTCATTAGGGCATGCATGTATCTTCTGCACCTGTAATCCTATAGGGCAGACAGCCTTCTTTGCTTCGTACGTACTGTCGGGCAATTCGTCGTCCTTTGGTAGCTTCTTCTTTAACATTATCAGCAACTTTTCAAATGCCTTGTCAGATATACCATTCTCTGCCTTCCATTGCAGCAATTCCAGTGTGGTACCCAACTTTTTCTTGTCATCTTCGCAATTTGGGTACAACAATTTCTTGTGATCCTCTAACATGCGCTGCAACTTCAGCTTCTCCTTTTCACTTGCGCAGTTTCTCTTTGCATCGGCAATGGCCCGACCAAGATCATCAGCGGGCTCATCTGATGCCTCTTCTTCAGCTCCTTCCCGCATTGCTGGCTCAGCTTCTTCCCCCATTGTTGTACCATCGTATTCATGGAACCCATGGCCAGGATAGGTGTCGTAATCCTCTTCTTCTTCATTCTCTTCCATTAGGACCCCTCTTTCTCCGTGCTTGGTCCAACAGTTATAGCCGGACATGAAACCGGACTCAAACAGGTGGACGTGAATGGTTCTTGAGTTAGAGTAATTTCGATCATTCTTACAGCCAGCACATGGACAATACATAAAACCATCCGCCCGCTTGTTTGCCTCAGCCGCAACCAGAAAAGTATGCACGCCATTAATGAACTGGGGAGAGCATCGGTCATCGTACATCCATTGCCGGCTCATCTTCATTACACAACACCGAAAAGACCTAATTAATATAAGTTCATACACACTTGTTCTCATAAAACAACATACAAACTCTTTAGCTAAAGCATTTAAATGCAACAACAAATGCGATCAAGATCGCAACTAAGGTAACAATTGATCCAACAGCATAGTGATACCAAGCCTCACTATCAATGGCATATTTTTTAAATTTTCTAATCTTCAAGCGCACTGCATCCATCTTGATCTTGTGATCATCGACGACATCGGCAACATACAACTCCAGTTTCATCTTCTCTTCTTCAACTCTTTTCAATTTTTCTTTCAAATACTCGTTTTCTTTTTCAACTAAATTTAACTTCTTGACAAGAATATCTATGTCGGTTGCAATTTCCGGTTCACATACCTCCTAGATAAAAATATCTATGTCAACTTGATGGGCATAATTGTCATAAACACGAAATGCAACAAATAGTTATAAAAGAGAGTACATACCACATCCGAATCATAAACCGGACGAGGGCCGACGGGGACGGATATCAAAACCATGCCACTATGTATAACAAACAACCATATAGGTAAGAAAACTATACAAGTAACTATCTAAATCTTACAAACATGATTTTTTTTTATAAAAAGGATAAGAACAAGAGGCTCACCAAGGTGGTGCCGGTGACGGGACGGTGCGGGCGATCGGCGGTGGTTAGGACGGGGACGGGAAGGCACTAAGTAAACCACACCTACACATGCAAAGTAAGAAGTTAATTTGAGCTCAAATTGCATATAAATCAAATAAACGACCACATATAAATACTCCCAAACTAAAACCCACAAATCACTATACTTATAGAGCATTGCAAGAGCTAATCTAGCAATGAGAGATAAAAGGACAAAGTTGCTAACCTTTGTGAACACTTGGATGGATGGGGTGCCTCCAAATCTTGACAAATTTTGGCAAAAATGGAGGTGAGCTCGAGCAAGGGGAAGAACAAAGGAGAGGAAGAAGGGGGGAAATAGGGAGGAGTGTGCTCGGGCTGGCCGAAGGGTTCATATAGGGGATCTTTAGTCCCGGTTCGTGACACAAACCGGGACTAAAGGTGAGCCTATAGTCCCGGTTCGTGCCACGAACCGGGACTAAAGGTGATCGTGGGGCCCCAGGCTGACACCAGCCTGCCACCACCCCTTTAGTCCCGGTTCGTGTTACGAACCGGGACTAGAGGTCCGGAACGAACCGGGACTAATAATGCCCGTCCCGAACTGGGACTAATGGTCACATTAGTGCCGGTTCAAAACCAGACCGGGACTAATGCTTTGGACAAAAGGTCTGTTTTCTACTAGTGCATGCCTTGCGGCATTGAGCCATGTGCTTAGACTCTTAACTTTTATAGGCTTCACACCGTGTCACGCTTCATAAAATGTTAAGGCCATAATTCATGAGAATCGGCCTATCAAAATTGCTAAGTCGGGCGCTAGCTTTTGCCTCGACCGCGTCTCATATTACCTTGTGTGAGTTTTCAGGAATTTATCTTTTCATCCGAAACCCTGATAATTTTATGGAGTATCTCATGATGAGTTCTCTTTTCCGCAGAAAAGATAGGAGGTTAAACTCCTCACGGACTGCACATGATAAATCGTGGATCCGAACTCTCTGCCCCTGCAGCTTCTGCTATTTGGAAAATTTTTAGGGGGTCTTCCCTTGGCCAAATAGGCTGAACATTGTACACGAGCTGGATACATGTGTCTTCTACATCTGTAAAAGTCTTGAGTTCAAAACTCTTTGTGCAGTGGCAAATTTCTTCATGGTCTGTTGTAGCTCCTGCAATTATGCACGGAATTTCTTCGGCGAGCCATATGCTCATGTATATTTTCTTCCCCATACAATACTTGTTTGCCATTTTTTGTAAGACTTGTTCGTCGTTTGTACCTGTTTTGATCGGCGAACCAGTCTATATTTCTGGAAAATTAATTGGTCGATAAATCGGCCTTTCCCAGAAAATATGAGTGGACCGAACCAATCTTAAATCTAAATTCTCACGCGGACGGTGTATGCCAACTTGATTCTTCAAGCCCACCTGTTGATCGGTATGAACCGATTTTGATCGGCGAACCAGTCTATATGTCTGGAAAATTAGTTGGTCGATAAATCGGCATTTTCCAAGACAATATGAGTGGAGCGAACCGATCTAATATCCGAGACAACATATTGATCGGTGTAAACCAATCTTATTCTGAGCCAACAAGCCATAAGGAAGTAAGGGATCTGTATGTATGATCTCACCATTCCTTACGAAAAGGCGCGTAGCCACATCGATGGAGCCGCCGGCGTCGGGAAGTGACCTCTCACATGCGTGAACTCTCGGTGGTGGACGTGAGATGGACATGCACATCTAGATATATATGTGTAGCATAACGGAGCTTTCAGCCGTGTGCGTGCGTGCGAACCTGGCGGCGATCAGCAGCCTCGGATGTATGAGCCTGAGCAGCCCAGGTGCTGCCAGCCATGTGCGTGTGTCTTGCTCTTCGGACGTGTACGTGTGAGCAGCCTCACGGCCGGCTGTGTGCGTTTCTGCCCTCCTGTGCGCAGACCGGCGACGGCCGTCGCGTGGGTGTGTGTGGCTCTAACCAATCTAGGCCTCGATCGTGCGCGTGTAAGCAGCCCGACGGACGTGTCTCATGTGCGCTGCGGCGGCTGCCGCGTGCGCGTGTGTGCGGCCTGGCAGCCGTGCGCGTGTGTGCTCTATTGATCTAGGTAGCCTCAGGGCGTGTGCATGCAAGCGGCCCGGCGGCCAGCCCTGCGGCGGCGGCCGCGTGCGCGTGTGTGAGCGGCCTGACGGCCGGCGTCTGTGTGCCCCTCATGCAATGGCAAAATGTGCTCCTTATATACAATAACCAGCGGGACGAAGAGATAAGCCAGCGTCGCCGTTGAGTGGTTGACGAGCGAGCGATTCTGACGTGCCGTTCGTGTGCGTTCAGCTATGCTCGCTGCATGCACGGCGTGAGTGCTAATCCACAAGTCTGTTGCTAACAACTTTGAACGTCTCCGTAATTACCTGGCTATTAGGCGTGCTCTACTAACTCAAATATTGCACGCATAAGCTCAGCTGCACGTCTCAGTTTATTAACCAGATAAACATGACACTGGATAATGTATGGCCTAAGAACCAGGTCGTTAGACCATGCATGGATGTGCTAGCTGATGTGTGCCATACTTGCATGTACGTGTTGGTTCTTCGTTTTGGATAAAACTGCCATTTTAGCAATGCTAAATAATGAATAGATCACCACGGGCCGGCCATACATACACTGACCAGCTGGACATGGGCTGCATCCTGTGAAGCCCTACTAATCAAGCCAGAGATATTATCACCATGAAAATGTGCACGATCCAATAGTACTCTCGGTTGTACACACAAGTGTTTCATACCAGTTATATATTTTTTGTATGACATAATTAAGGGGCAAACAAATACATGACAAAATCTCGTCAAACACACGCGTGGCGTAGTAGTCTCGAACAGCCTGTGGCCGAGCCTCGTGGCGTAAGTTCTGTAATAGGCGCTTGCACTCGGTATCGATAACCCTTGCCGCCTCCTCCTCGTGTCCCTCCTCACACCTGTAGAAGGTCTGCAATCAAACGAGACAACACTGATTAGTACAATAACTAGCTATTGTTAATTTTGGATTGTGTAAAGGAGAAATAAACCCAAAAGCTTTTGATCACTATCTCGGCCCTCGTGTGGCACAAGACACCGTCGATCATCTCCTCCGGCGGGGCCTGGGCAGCCTTGTAGTGCTCCCAGCTCAATCCTAGTTGTGGAAGCTGACCCTCACCGGGCAACGTGACAAACCCCGGGAAATTTTGCGGGCAAAGCACACCAAGGACGGTGTTCGGCCTGCGGACTCCACGGGCGTGATGCCAACCCCTGCAGTATGACAAGGCCAACGCATTGGATATTTGAAGAAACGTGAAGGCAAAAGGTACAAAAAGAGTAAATGCACTTACTTCTCCCCATCAGGCCTAATCATCGGCCTCTGCTCGCGGGTCGCCGGCAGGGGCGGGAGCCGTGTACCACCACGCTGGTACACGGTAACCCCCTCAATCACCTCTCCCTCACTATCAGTAGACTCATCCCCGCCACCATCAGCATGGCCACCTGGCCCCTCAGGCGGATCCGGCCAGGTACCCCATCCGGACGTCTCCTGGGACGTAGCCCCTGGATCCGGAGTCTCGTGGGCCGAAGCCTCTGGGTCCGGAGTCTCCTAGGACGTAGCCCCTGGGATCGGAGTCTCATGGGCCGAAGGCCCGTCGACCTGAGGCTCGTGGTCCGGAGTCCCCGTAGCCTCCACCTCAAACGGGTCCACCCTAGCAGTCATGTGCTCTGGTGAATGAGCTGGGGGTGGCGCCGCGGAAGGCGTAGCAGTCCGCCTACCTCTCCCGCGGCCACGTCCTGTACCTCTCTACTTCTTCCCTCCCCGAGCTCCTCTCCCGGTGGGCAACGACGCCGACGAATAAGCGCCTGCGGGTGTCCCCATACTGTCTATCAACGCTCTCCAGAGAGATAGGGTTGGAATGGAAGTAGGCCTCCCGCGGGCCGCTGACGAATAAGTACCCGCGGAGCGCTCTGGAACCGCACCCACCATCTTTCAACACCTGCCATGACAAATAGTTAACGAAATTAGTACAACATAAAAAAATGAATACTTGACATGAATAATAATATATACATAATTAAAGTTCGGATGCATACAAACTAATAATAGTCTGGATCGTCGTCATTAATAAATGCATCATCATCATCACTATCACGCGTGTCGTCATGAATGACGTGCTCATCGGGTTCAGCGGCATCAACATGTGGAAGGCCTTTCTGCAATCGGTCAAGCATTGACAGGTCATCCGCAAAAGTAACCTCTTCTTCTTCCGGCTCTTCTTGTTCCGGCTCAGGGGTGAAGTCGGATTCACTGTCGATGTGTACTTCCATGTTCTGGGGTAAAGTAGAGCGGTTCTTGAAACATTTTTTGGAAAGACGTGTTTCTTGGAAGAATTCTCCTTCATATGTGTCTGGGTTAATGTGAGGTTCATAATCCTCTTCATTGGGGGGAGTTGGTCTAGCTTGTGGCGGCACTTCATAAACGACATCCCAACCAACAGACCACGGTAGATAGAAAACTTGGGTCGCTTGTTGAGCCGTAATATAAACATCGGGAACATCTAAATGGGTGCTTTGTTTGATTTCGACTAGCCCTATATGTTCATGAGTCCTTCTAGTCTCCTTCGGCTGGAACCAATAACATTTGAAGACTACGATGTTCGGTGGGTTTTCACCATAGAATAGAAGTTCATAAATTGCTTCAACTCTTTCATAATACTCGGTACCTCCTTCGCCGATAGCAGAGACACCACAATTTGTAGTTTTTCGGTCGGGCATAGATTGCTCTTTGCCAAAGGTACGAAAGCGATACCCGTTGATGGTGTATTTCTCAAATGAACGGACCTTATAGTCAAAACCATTAGCGGCTTCTCTCAATTCGGCGTCCACAGACTCTGAATTAGCCTACAAGTTTAATACGAAATGATAGTTGCATTAGCCGAAATTAGACCAAGAAATGAAATGGTCTATTAATGGTAATTACCGTTTGTTTGAACCGAGAGATGAAACCGGGATAGCCGCCTTCATGCTTTGCCAGAAGTTCATACTCTTCGATGCAATCCTTTTGGATCACCGCTCCATCCGAGAATTTGGCGACGTATCGACTGTATCAAATATCCGGTAATAAGAGCAGTTCAAAGGAATTATAAGTTGCGAAACAATGTACCGAGAACTTACTCAATATACGGCCGCACTTCTGTTAGGTTATTGAAGATATACAACGAAATGGTCTGCCATTCTTCGACATCCAACACTATTGGTTTCCGAGCACCGGCTGGTGCGAGCTTCCCTTTGAATAGGCTGAGTTTGGATCCACCTTTTCTAGGGTCGTCAGCATTGTACCGAGGCTTCGGATTATGCAAATGACGTTTTTTGACTTCGTAGTGTGTTGTCACGAAGTTTGTCGTCTCCTCAGTAATGAATGCCTCGGCCATCGATGCTTTAATTCTACGTTTATTTTTAGATTTTGCTCGAAGCATCTTCTGCATCCTCTCAGTTGCATAGCACCAATGATTTTGCACCCCCCCCCCCCCAATCTTGCCTCTGTCAGGAGATGTAAAATCAAATGCTGCATTGGATTAAAGAAGCCCGGTGGAAAGATCTTCTCTAACTTGCAGAGCAACTCCGGCGCCAACTTTTCCATGTCATCTAGCACGCCTGGCGATATTTCTTTCACACAAACAACACGGAAGAAAATAGCTCAGCTCTGCCAGTACTAGCCATTCAGCCTCAGGGATAAAGCCACGCAAGATCACCGGCATTACCCGCTCAAGCCATATGTGCCAATCATGACTCTTGGGACCAAATATTTTCAATTTTTCAAGACTCGCTCCCCTCTTTAGATTCGCTGCATACCCATCGGGGAACAACAAGTGCATTTTCACCCACAAGATAATTTTCCTCATAGCTCCCCTTGCAAGATTGAACCAGGCCGTTAGCTTCGACCAGTTCTTCTTTCCTTTCGGTGGTCGCATGTTCTGTGATGGTCTATCACATAGTGTTTGCTCATCGACTCTAGCCTTAGGATTATCCTTTGACTTCCCCTCTATGCTGAACAATTTACCAAAAAGGACCTCTCCGATATTCTTTTGAGTGTGCATCACGTCGATGCTGTGTGGAAGAAGGAGGTCTTTGAAGTAAGGCAGATCCCACAATCATGTCTTGTGAGTCCAGGCGTGTTCTGAATTATACCCCTTGAAATACCCTTGACGCTCTGGATCAGGCTCAAGAGCGTTTAACTGATCCAGGATCTGTTGGCCTGTCAACGCAGGTGGTGCAGAGTTTTTGACAAATGTACCTTTGATGAAGTTCTTCTTTTCTTTTCTGAACTCATGGCGAGGATCCAGGAACTGTCTATGCAAGTCGAAGCAAGAATACTTCCGACCCGCCTGCAGCCAATGAAGCTGAGCTGCCTTGCATGTGGGGCACGGGAACCTTCCATGCGTACCCCAGCCAGCGAATAGCGCATACGCCAGCAAGTCATGCATCGAGTACATGTACCAGACATGCATTTTGAAGTTTTCTTTTCTAGCGGCGTCGTATGTCTTGAACCCATTATCCCAAGCTTCATGCAATTCATCCTTAAGCGGTTGCATGTACACATTCATATTCTTCCCCGGATAGTCGGGCCCTGGAATTATCAACGTCAGGAAAAATGTTCTTTCTTTTCATAATCTGTCCGGGGGGGGGGGGGGGGGGGGAGATTGAGTGGAATGACAGATACAAGCCAACAACTGTATTGGGTTGCCGTCATACCAAACGGATTGAACCCATCCGTGCCGATGCAGACTCGAGGATGCCTTGGATCTGCCGCTTTATCCTCATGTAATGCATCGAAGTGCTTCCACGCAAAGGCATCCGATGTGTGTACCAACATCTGATTCCCATCTCCATCTAGTTCGGTTCTTTTGCCCAATTTGTGCCATGTCATCTGTCTGGCCGTCTCTTCGACCATGAAAAGACGTTGAAGTCTTGGTATGATTGGCATGTACCGAAGAACATTAACTGGGATTTGGTCTGCCTCTTCTCACCCATACCATTGTCTACCACAACATACCTGGAAGACTTGCAAATGGGACAATAGTTCAAGCCCACAAACTCAAGCCTAAATAAGGCACATCCGTTCTCACAGGCATCTATCTTCTCATAGGGCATCTTAAGTACACGGAGGATTTTGTCCGACTGGTACAGGTTTGCAGGCATGACATGACCTTTGGGTAGAAAGCGTCCAAATAGTGTCATCATCGCGTCGTAGCATTCTCTGCCCAAGATGAATAGAGCCTTCAGAGCCATTACTTGCGTGATGGCATCCAACTGACAAAGCTCAGTGTGATCATGGAGAGGACGTTTTGAAGACTCCAACATTTCATAGAAGGCTTTGCAGATTCCTCCATCTCATCGTCCGAATCCCGAGCATCATCAAAGTCTTGCATCATGTCTTCGATCCCGATACCATGCTCGTCGGTGCGACGACGAACCACCTCAGCTCTGGTACGTTGGGCAGACTCACCATGAAATGTCCACACTGTATAATCAGGCGTAAAACACCACTTCTGCAGGTGTTGACCCATTTCACCCTCTATCCTCTGTTTAAAGTTGTCGCACCTAATACAGGGGCACCAGGTTTTTCACTGGCTATTTGCAAATGCGGCTTTCACAAACCCCTTGGTTTTTGTTAACCATTCATTGGTCATGTCTTTCTAACTAGTGTGACCGGTGTACATCCACGCACGATCACTCATCTTGCCTAGCTACTAAACACACTCACAAAAAATATATATAATTCAACATATATGTATATATATTCATCAGTGAATCAAGTTTGTCAATTTTATTACGTCCATGCAACCTACACGCTAATAGGTAAAGATAGGTCATAATCCTACCCGAGTATGTGTAGATTGGATCCGACACAGAATTTTGGCAGCACCTCCCCGCTGTTCTCCTGATACACGACTCGACATTAAACAGACATGATTTGTACCCGGAGAACAACAGGGAGGCACTGACTAAATTCTGCATCGGATCCGGAGCAGAGCATGGGAAAACGAACCCAATCTACACATACTCGGGCTGTCCATGGATAACGTGGACAATTCGAAAGGATGGCGGTTACAAATATGCAAAGACATGCATATTTATAGATGACGCCATTTCGAACGGGAGACGCCTTGGTTACGAGACTTGACATGAAAGTAAAATCTAGTGGCATCGGCACGATGACTATAATAGAGCAAATAGGGGAGGGGGAGGAGATGACAGTCGAGCTCGCCCCTAGACCGTAGAGGCGATAGTCGAACGATGACGGCAATGGCAACGGGACCGACGGTGCTCCTGGAGGTGAAGAGAAGATCCCTGCACATGGAAAGCACCAACACGACCAACATAAGCACCAAAAAATCAAGTACTATTTACAATCTATCCAAATCATCTAGTTTTTCCTCTTCTTCTACTTATTCTTCTTTTCTTCTTCCTTTTTTTCTAACCTAACCTACCACTAACCTAATTAACCAAACCTAACACTCTCTAACAGCAAAAATTAAATGAAAAAAAAAACAAAAAAAGGAGAGAAAAGGAAAAAAATCTCACCGGAGGGAGGGAGGCGGCCGGGCGGCGGGGGCGGCGTGGCCGCGGGGCGGCGGGAGGTGGGGCGGCGGCCGCGATGGGCGGGGCGCGGCGGGGGCGGTGGTAGGGGCGTCGGGGCGGTGGGCACGGCCGGTTATTCGGGGCGGGGGCGGCCGGCCGGGGGAGAGAGAGAGAGAGGGGGTGGGGGCGGTGACGGCCGTTACATATGTTAGCCTCTTTGCCGTCTGCTCGCGGACGGCAAAGAGCCTGACAACAGACGACAAAGAATGTACCGACGACATCTGTGCCATCCATTTGACCTAGCCATCAGGGCTGTCCAGTGGGGCTCGACTGGGCTCTTTGCCGTCTGCCAGCAGACGGCAAATAATGTATCTTTGCCATGAGTCCCTTCTTTGCTGTCTGTTTTCTGGAAGCGGACGGCAAAGAACTTCTTTGCCGTCGGCTGGCAGACGGCAAAGAATGGACATATGGAAAATTCTCGGATTCCAGTAGTGCATGTGGGTAAACAATCTGTGGCAGCCCTCCAAAGCAAGTTACGTACTTGCCCAAGAGCCAGAGAACTTTGGCAAGCCATGGAGGAGTCATGGAGCATGCCAAAGCTGGACACAGTTGCTAATACGGGACCGGAGTGGTTGCTGCACCTACTGGAGCGTTGTAGTGATTCAGAACGCCTTCCTCTACTCATGACGGTATGGCGAATATGGCATGTACACAATGAGATCACCCACAATAAGCCGGCGCCACCTACTTAAGTATCTCGACGATTCCTCTCGAGCTACATGGACTCGCTGTTGTGCATTAAACAACATCCAAATGCAGACATTGCTAAAGGAAAGATGGTGGTCAGCTATGGTCGCACGGAGAGGAAAAAGCAAGACTGTCTCTCCCCTGCTGACAACCCAAGGCCCCCGGAGAGATGGAACGCACCGCCGGAGGGATGGTGTGCAAACTGAATGTCGATGGGGCCTTCGTGGAAGCGGACAAAACAGGAGCTGCTGGTATGATTCTTCGTAATTCCGAGGGTGAGGTGATATTTGCATCTTGCCGCTATTTATCATCATGTGCGAGCGCGCTGGAGGCAGAACTCGCTGCTTGTCGAGAAGTGATCTCACTCACTCTTGAGTGGAGCACGCTACCCTTCATCTTGGAGACGGATTGCACCATGGCCGTGAGCATGCTAAATGGCATAGAAGTTGATAGATCACCAGCTGCGACGATCGTGGAGGAAGCAAAACATATGCTGAGCTTGGGACGACCACATGAAATAATACATGTTAGGAGAGGCTTGAATTGTGTTAGCCATGCACTTGCACAACTAGGGAGGCAGCCTCGTACAGCGGTTTGGCTACGCCATGCCCCTGAACATATCTTAGCCCTATGTAAACTAACCTGTAATGCTCCTGGCTGATGAATGAAGTTTTAATTTCGCAAAAAAAAAAAGCAAGTTACGTACTGTAGTCACAAGACCATATAAACTGCCAACTTGATCGTCTCCCATCAGGTCTAGAACAACATCTTCTTTTTATAACCCATTCTCCTTATTTTCGTACTATATGTAGTACAAAATCTCGTCGAACACACATAAGCATGAATAACCTGGATATGAATCCTAAAGTTGAACTGGTGTGTAACTAACCATGGACTTCCTGAATACAAGCGGGTAAATCGAACATGTCCACATATATGTACGCCAGTCCGGATCTTCAATAGCTAGGGTAGTGAGGGAGGGGGAGATGATTGTTACCTGTCCGTTTATGATTAGTTCTTGGCTTCAACGTCGATCCTGTAGACCTTGGCTCTAGGTTCCTGCGGGCATGCCGCTCGACGACGACGGTGTCGGAAATTGCCGGAAACTCGCCCCAAACTCGTCACAAACTCAGGAATCCTCACCCCAAACTCGTCTAGAATCCCGTCCAGATTCGACAAGGCTCCGGTATATCGGAGATTGCCGGAAATTCCTCTATCGGAATACGACGAAATTTTAGAGCGTTGTTGTAGACTCAATTCCCGACAGTTCCACTGAAGCAATTGTAAAAGTGACGATCGAGGAGGCGGGGACGGTGAACATGAGTCCGCTGTCTAGTAAAATTGAACGGTCGCCCAAGGTCAATGTTGATGTTGAGCCCCCGAGCCCCATGGGTGATTCTTTCATGATCTCAATTGAGATCGGAGTTGATGTTGATGAAGGAACCGGTCCAATCAGGACGATCTGCGAGGAGCGTAATTCTCAGTCTAGCCGAGGCGACTAGTCAAGCTGGTGACAAAGATGTCGGCGTTGATGGTGAAGCTCGGTTCCGATGCGTAGATCGCATCAGAGCTGATCTGAATTCCCATCGCACGATGGTAACTACCAGGAGGGACCAGTATGGGCCACCAGTGTCGATGCTAAATGCGTCATATCTCTAGGTTGCGGTCTAAGCTAGGCATCTTGGACCGATGGTAACATGGACACATGATTTTACCCAGGTTCGGACTCTCTCGAAGAGAAAATACCCTACGTCCTGCTATTGATTGTATTGATATGGGGATAGTACATAGTACATGTATCTACCACGAGATTCTTGTAATGAATATGATCTATCGACTAGCCTATGTAGGAGATATGCCCTAGAGGCAGTAATATCAGTTACTTTTGTATCTCCAAGTTTGTAATGAATGTTTATGATCCATGCTATAACTGCAATGATTCTCAAGTCTACAATAACCACGAGGCTTGGAGGGAAACTCATGTGCACGTGTGGTATAATAAACGGTAAATTGTATTCCTAGTCTTGCCTCTAAGACTGGCTCAAGTATTGCATGATGATCCTGTTTTCCTGATCATGGGCATGGCTATGCCGGCAATTTTGAGGGCACGATGTTGGTAGAACACTTGTGTTGAATCGACCCAAATTGATGTTATACTATGAGATATATTCGTCATAAGTTAATGGTTAAATAACACAGAGATGGTTAATGTTTGCATGATTCCTTAGACCATGAGAGTATCGAGTTTCTTCATGCTTGCTTCATGAACTTTGGGGTTTGTTAAACGTCATCCGTAATAGGGTGGCTATTACGGCTGCTTACGGGTTCATGGAAAAGTATGTCAAGTAACTTGATAGCTCAAGATTGGGATTTGCTCCTCCGACGATGGAGAGATATCTCTGGGCCCTCTCGGTGTTACGGTATCCATCATCGTCTGGCCAGACACTTTGTGATTTGATCACGGGGATGCCGGAACACGGGAACGAGAAAAGAGAACAATACCGGCAACGAGGTAACTGGCATTGTGGACAAGTTGTTGATCCACGAGGATGCCTACATGTCTCACCTTGGGTAATTGTAACATATCGCGAAGCAACAGGAATAGCACACGGCAACTGGAGGTTCACTCGAATATTTATTCGTGTGGGTATAGGGATCGATATGGGTGTCCACGGCTCCGATGTTGATCATTGATCGGAAGGGGTTCCGGGTCATGTCTATACTTCACCGAACCTATAGGGTCACACGCTTAAGGGTCATCTATCTGCTGAATACTAGACAGGGAGTCTGAGAGAAAATCACCGAAAAAGTTTCGGACGCCGGAAAAGTTTCGGACAGCGGAAAAGTTCCGCAGAGAGGTCACCGGATGAGTTCCGGTGAAACTGAAAAGTTGTTTCAGAGGATACCATAAAGTCAAATTGGTTTTGGCACATGCCTGATAATTCTTGGAGGGTGCCAGAATCATTCTGGAAACTTTCTGGAATTTTCCGGGATGAAAACCGGAAATGTTCCGGAGCTGCCGAAACCGCTTCAGATGCTTTTCGCAGATGAAATCACTAAACCGGAATTGTTCCGGCTCGCGTTGAAAATTATTTTGGTGGGTACTAGAATTGTTCTAAGCCCACATGAATATTTTCAGTTCGATCAGACGCTGAAAAATGTCGTCATGAATAGTGAAAGTGCTTTTTGGGATATTTGTGGAAAAACACCTTTTTGGATATTTCCAAAAAGGTTTCTAGAAGGCCTTGGGGGCCAAGGCAGCCCCTCATGGGGGTACCCCAAGGGTGTGGCCGGCCAAGATGGGTGGGGCACCATGGTGCTCCACATGGCACTCCCATATGGCATATTCCTTTTATGAAAGGGATATTCCATGGGCATTTTGGGGTTTTTGTATGACAACTTTACCCCTTGGCTAGCCTATAAATAGAGGTGAGTGGGCAGCCCACTTCCTCATCCTTGTGCTCTCATACACATGCTATGCTTTGCTAGCTCTCTCTTCTCCCTCACACGAAAAGAGTATTTCGTAGAGCCGAAAGGCTGTCTGGGTTCCGGCAGGAACTAGTTCTGGACGGCGAAGCCCTGCCGGATAGCTGACACCGTATGTGTGCAACCCCGTAGAGAGATTGTAGTTTCGATCTTTTTGCCCGAGGGGCTGTTTTCGAGTGTCCTCCCGAAGGGTTGTTCGAGTTACCGTTCGAGTTTCCGGCGTCCTCCCGAAGGGCTGTCCGGGTAACTGTTCGGGTTCCGTGGGTCCTCCCGAAGGGCTGTCCGCGACATTGTCCGGGGGACTGTCCAACCGCCTCCCGAAGGGCTGTCCGGAGTGGGAGTACATCCTTGCGGTTGGGAGGTTGTAAATCCTAGCTGCAGGGATCTGCACCGACGATCTACACCGACTCTTCTTCCGCTGCGCTCCGAGTCGGTACGGATCAGATCAAACCTTGTATGCAGTCTCCATAGTGGTCCTGGGCGTGCTCGCTATACCGGAAATTTTTGTTTTCTGTCGCGTTCCCCAACAGTGGCATCAAGAGCCAGGCTATGAGTAGATGCATGTTATGATCTAGAATACATGAGATGTATGGGTATTGCATAGTATAATTTTGTAGTAGATAAGATCTATTACTGAAAATTATTTGTGCGGGTAGCAGATGAAATCTATTACCTGATGTTCCTGTTGCTTCCCGTGAATTTGCGTACTCCTGATCTTGACGGCATGGTGGAATCTCACAAAGTTCTGGCAATCCGCGATCCTTTCATGCTGCTCCTGAGTATGCTGATTGACAGATCAACGAAGTGCTAACTGTTCTTTGGGTTCCACTTTAGTTAAAGAAAGATGGATGTTTCGTAGACGAAGGGCAATGCAGATATGATCTGCACGGGGGTCACGCGTATGACGAAGTTTAGTATGGGGCTCGAGATTTTATTATCTCGTGTTTCATACACCCTGGAAAGTTAATCTAGCAACTTGAAGTATCATACTTGATGATAAACGTTGTAGCTGCGGTTTAAGTCAAAACCTTAGAAGCCACGTAAAATAAATTTTTGCATAAACCGATTAGAAGCGTCTAACTTGGTTTTGCAGGATGGATTTGCATGTGATGTGGTATAGCAATGCTCATATTAAATTTGATTATGTATGAGATGACTATATGATGTAATTAACATGACCTGCGTGTCATGATTCGGCATGATGGCTGGAGCCATATGATTGCACTTTAATGACCTGCGTGTCAACCTTGTGTAATGCACTTATTTTATTAGCTATAGAGATAGCAATATTATCTGGTGCATCGACAAGGTGGTGGCAATCTTCGCAAAGGTGAACACCGACGCGAATGCCGAAGACGAAGAATACTTGACTTCTCCGTCAGAAGGGGCTATACCATATCATGCTATTATGAATTGCCTGAGATGTTTATCCCTCTTGATGCACCCTTCTTGATTGCGCGGTAGTCGCTTTTTATTAGGGTGATCTCTCACTAAAAATATCAAAGTAGTTAGTGTTCACCCAAGTGTAGCACCGTCTGAAATTCGTATCTTTTCGGGGTGCGCCATGTCCACATGGGTACGAACGAATCGAGAGGAATGAGGCGGGTGAGGTCAGACCTCGCAGCAAGATCACTTGGTCGTCTTTGACGTTCAGGCGGGATCGTCCTGAGCTCGGAACACACCCATCGAAAGATGAACAAGAGTCACATGGAGATGTGATCGGCAAGTTTGCCTACCGATTGAAATTCTCGTCATCAGTGATGTCCACATCAATGGCGTTGAATTAAATGTGGGTCTTGTATCACTCATAATCAATATTGAGAGATATTGATTTGAGTGGGAGCGCACTTTAGAATAAACTGTTTATTCACTAGTGCAAAAATCATTATGAACAATGTCTAAAATGAACTTGTGTTTTCCGTTGTAGATCAAATGGTCGCAACACCGCGTTCAACTTAGGCCCTATGTTAGAGAAAGAGAAGTTAGCTGCGAATGGAAACAACTATGCGGACTGGGTCCATACCCTGAGGATTGTCCTCAGGAGCGCTAAGAAAGTGTACGTGCTTGATGGAGCTCTTCCACCTAAGCCGGCGGCAACAGCCGCGGCAGACATACAAAATGTCTGGGCCACTAAGGATGATGATTTCAACTTAGTGCAGTGTCTCATGCTGTCTTGCATTAGTTCAGAGCTTCAAAAACGTTTTGAATTCCATAACTCCTTTGATATGATCAAAGATCTGGATGCTCTGTACAAGTTTAATGTACGGTCTGAACGTTTTGATATCATGAAAATGATGTCGGAGACCAAGATGGCTGAGGGCAGTTCAGTTGGCGAGCACGTAGTCAATATGATTGGCTACGCTGAAAGGCTTAAAACCCTGAAATTTCCACTTCCAGAAGAGCATGTAATGGACATGTTGCTCCGTTCACTCCCCCCTTCTTACGGAGGTTTTATCATGAACTACCACATGAATGGGATGGACAAAACACCTAATGAGGTGCTTGCCATGCTGAAAACTGTTGAAGGAGGACTGCAGAAAAATCGCAAGCAACTGTTGTTTGTGAATAAAACTGCCAGTTTCAAAAAGAAAGGCAAGCCAATGAAGGGCAAGGGCGCCGGTAAGACCGGCTTCCAACGCAAATCTAAGGGCGGAGCCAATAATGAAACTGAGTGCTTCTACTGCAAGGGCATAGGACACTGGAAGAGAAACTGCAAGAAGTATCTGGAAGATAAGAAGTCCGGGAAAACCGGAACAGGTATAATTGTTATACAAGTTAATGTCATTGACGTTTTGCTTGCTAGCGAAAATTCTAAGTCTTGGGTATTTGATACCGGATCAGTTGCTCACATTTGCAACACGATACAGGGGCTTCAGAAGGTGCGCAAGCTGGCAAAGAATGAAGTCGTGATGCGTGTCGGGAACGGCGCTGGGATCGCCGCTCAAGCCGTTGGCATTATGCCTCTACGTCTCCCTTCAGGATTTATTTTGGAACTTAGTAACTGTTATTTTGTTCCGTTGTTGTGTAGAAACATTATCTCTGGATCATGTTTAGTACACGATGGGTACTCCTACAAGTCTGAGAACAATGGTTGTTCACTTTATTGTAAGGATATGTTTTATGGATTTGCACCCATTGTTGGGGGCCTTTTCATACTAAATCTTGAATGTGGAAATGATGTCTTTAACGTGAATGCTAAACGCCTTAAGAAGGCTGATACCACCACCACTTACTTGTGGCACTGTCGGCTTGGCCACATCGGAAAGAAACGCATGCAAAGACTCCATAAAGATGGAGTTTTATCGTCCCTTGATTTTGAATCATTTGACACATGTGAGGCTTGCTTGATGGGAAAAATGACCAAGACGCCGTTCACGGGTCATCCTGAACGGGCGGGTGAATTATTGGAAATAATACATAGTGATGTATGTGGTCCAATGAACACGGCCGCACGGGGTGGGTATTTTTACTTCGTGACTTTTACCGATGATTTAAGTCGGTATGGCTATGTCTACTTGATGAAGCATAAGTCGGAAACCTTTGAAAAGTTCAAAGAATTTCAGAATGAGGTAGAAAATCATCGTGACAAAAAGATTAAGTTTCTGCGGTCTGATCGTGGAGGCGAATATCTTAGTCATGTGTTTGGCCAACATCTGAGTGACCGTGGAATCGTTTCACAGCTTACGCCTCCCGAAACTCCACAGCGAAACGGAGTGTCGGAGCGACGTAACCGAACCCTGTTAGACATGGTAAGGTCGATGATGTCTCTTACAGATCTACCGATATCCTTTTGGGGTCACGCACTGCTCACTGCCGCTCACACATTAAACAGAGCACCGTCTAAGTCTGTTGAGACGACACCATACGAGGTATGGCATGGGAAGAAACCCAATTTGTCGCATCTCAAAGTTTGGGGTTGTGAAGCTTATGTAAAACGTTTACAACCGAGCAAACTCGATCCCAGATCAGACAAATGTAACTTTGTAGGTTATCCCAAGGAAACAGTTGGGTATTTCTTCTACCAACCCTCCGAGTGCAAAGTGTTTGTCGCTAAAAATGGAGTCTTTCTTGAGAAAGAGTTTCTCGCTAAAGAATTGAGTGGGAGGACAGTACAACTTGATGAGATTAGTGAATCTTCGGCAATCGTTGATATGGCTAAGGAACCGGAAGAAATTCCGCTAATTATCCCTACAACCGAGCCGGAAGTTGTCGCATGTGATGCGGAGACTTCAAACAATGTTGTAACTGAACCGCGCAGATCAGGTAGGGCTATCCAGCCACCTGAGTGGTTTCATAACGAAATCTTCATTCTTGAAGACGATGAACCTGCGCACTACAAGGAAGCGATGGCGGCGCCTAGCTCAAGGGAATTGCACAAAGCCATGAGATCCGAAATGGAATCCATGTACGAAAACCAAGTTTGGAACTTGGAAGAACTTCCAGATGGCGTAAAACCCATTGGTTGTAAATGGATTTTCAAAAGAAAGACGGACGCGGATGGTAACATTACTATCCACAAAGCTAGACTTGTCGCGAAAGGGTTCACGCAAGTTCCAGGAGTGGACTACGACGAGACTTTCTCGCCCGTAGCTATGCTTAGGTCTGTTCGGATATTACTAGCAATTGCTGCTTATTTCGATTATGAAATATGGCAGATGGATGTCAAAACGGCTTTCCTAAATGGAAACCTTGAAAGGGATGTATACATGATACAGCCAGAAGGTTTTGTCGATCCTAAGAATGCTGGAAAGGTATGTAAGCTTCAGAAAGCCATTTATGGTCTGAAGCAAGCATCAAGGAGCTGGAACATTCGTTTTGATGAAGTGGTCAAAGAGTTTGGCTTCATCAGGAACGATGAAGAATCTTGTGTTTACAAGAAGTTTAGTGGGAGCGCAAAAGCATTTCTAATCTTATATGTGGATGACATATTGTTGATTGGAAATGACGTGAATTTTCTTAGCGAAATAAAAGACTCATTGAAGAAGAGTTTTTCAATGAAAGACTTAGGCGAAGCGGCATATGTATTAGGCATCAGGATCTATAGAGATAGATCAAGACGCCTGATAGCGCTAAGCCAAAGCACGTACATTGACAAGGTGTTGAAAAGGTTCAACATGGAGAACTCCAAGAAAGGCCTACTCCCCATGTCACCTGGCACAGTGCTTTGCAAGAATCAGAGTCCTCGGACCCTTGATGAGCGAGTACAAATGAATGATATTCCATATGCTTCGGCAGTTGGTTCTATTATGTATGCCATGCTATGTACAAGACCGGATGTTTCCTATGCGCTAAGTGTTAGCAGCCGGTACCAAGGTGATCCAGGATTGGAACACTGGGCCGCAGTCAAGGGTATTCTTAAGTACCTCAGGAGGACCAAGGATTTACTCCTTGTGTACGGAGGTGATGAAGAGCTCATTGTAAGTTGTTACACTGATGCAGGCTTCATGTCTGACCCAGATGACTTCAAATCTCAATCTGGCTATGTTTTCATATTGAACGGCGGCGCAGTTGATTGGAAAAGTTCCAAACAAAAGACTGTGGCGGATTCTACGACGGAGGCGGAATATGTTGCTGCTTCAGAAGCCTCCAAGAAAGCTGTCGGTATCAAGCAATTTCTTGAAGATCTTGGTGTGGTTCCAAGTGCCCTGGACCCGGTGGAGATCTATTGTGATAATAGTGGCGCCGTGGCTCAGGCAAGGGAGCCGTGTTCGCACCATAAGACAATGCATATTCAACGCAAATATAAACTCATTCGACATCATGTCGAAGAAGGTTTAGTGAAAGTACGCAAAGTTCACACGGATCTGAATGTGTCAGACCCGATGACGAAGCCTCTACCACGAGCAAAGCATGAGCAACACCGGATTGCCATTGGTGTTAGGGAAGCCATGTAACTAGATTCTGACTCTAGTGCAAGTGGGAGACTGTAGGAGATATGCCCTAGAGGCAGTAATATCAGTTACTTTTGTATCTCCAAGTTTGTAATGAATGTTTATGATCCATGCTATAACTGCAATGATTCTCAAGTCTACAATAACCACGAGGCTTGGAGGGAAACCCATGTGCACGTGTGGTATAATAAACGGTAAATTGTATTCCTAGTCTTGCCTCTAAGACTGGCTCAAGTATTGCATGATGATCCTGTTTTCCTGATCATGGGCATGGCTATGCCGGCAATTTTGAGGGCACGATGTTGGTAGAACACTTGTGTTGAATCGACCCAAATTGATGTTATACTATGAGATATATTCGTCATAAGTTAATGGTTAAATATCATAGAGATGGTTAATGTTTGCATGATTCCTTAGACCATGAGAGTATCGAGTTTCTTCATGCTTGCTTCATGAACTTTGGGGTTTGTTAAACGTCATCCGTAATAGGGTGGCTATTACGGCTACTTACAGGTTCATGGAAAAGTATGTCAAGTAACTTGATAGCTCAAGATTGGGATTTGCTCCTCCGACGATGGAGAGATATCTCTGGGCCCTCTCGGTGTTACGGTATCCATCATCGTCTGGCCAGACACTTTGTGATTTGATCACGGGGATGCCGGAACACGGGAATGAGAAAAGAGAACAATACCGGCAACGAGGTAACTGGCATTGTGGACAAGTTGTTGATCCACGAGGATGCCTACATGTCTCACCTTGGGTAATTGTAACATATCGCGAAGCAACAGGAATAGCACACGGCAACTGGAGGTTCACTCGAATATTTATTCGTGTGGGTATAGGGATCGATATGGGTGTCCACGGCTCCGATGTTGATCATTGATCGGAACGGGTTCCGGGTCATGTCTATACTTCACCGAACCTATAGGGTCACACGCTTAAGGGTCATCTATCTGCTGAATAATAGACAGGGAGTCTGAGAGAAAATCACCGAAAAAGTTTCGGACGCCGGAAAAGTTTCGGACAGCGGAAAAGTTCCGCAGAGAGGTCACCGGATGAGTTCCGGTGAAACTGAAAAGTTGTTTCAGAGGATACCATAAATTCAAATTGGTTTTGGCACATGCCTGATAATTCTTGGAGGGTGCCAGAATCATTCTGGAAACTTTCTGGAATTTTCCGGGATGAAAACCGGAAATGTTCCGGAGCTGCCGAAACCGCTTCAGATGCTTTTCGCAGATGAAATCACTAAACCGGAATTGTTCCGGCTCGCGTTGAAAATTATTTTGGTGGGTACTAGAATTGTTCTAAGCCCACATGAATATTTTCAGTTCGATCAGACGCTGAAAAATGTCGTCATGAATAGTGAAAGTGCTTTTTGGGATATTTGTGGAAAAACACCTTTTTGGATATTTCCAAAAAGGTTTCTAGAAGGCCTTGGGGGCCAAGGCAGCCCCTCATGGGGGTACCCCAAGGGTGTGGCCGGCCAAGATGGGTGGGGCACCATGGTGCTCCACATGGCACTCCCATATGGCATATTCCTTTTATGAAAGGGATATTCCATGGGCATTTTGGGGTTTTTGTATGACAACTTTACCCCTTGGCTAGCCTATAAATAGAGGTGAGTGGGCAGCCCACTTCCTCATCCTTGTGCTCTCATACACATGCTATGCTTTGCTAGCTCTCTCTTCTCCCTCACACGAAAAGAGTATTTCGTAGAGCCGAAAGGCTGTCTGGGTTCCGGCAGGAACTAGTTCTGGACGGCGAAGCCCTGCCGGATAGCTGACACCGTATGTGTGCAACCCCGTAGAGAGATTGTAGTTTCGATCTTTTTTCCCGAGGGGCTGTTTTCGAGTGTCCTCCCGAAGGGCTGTTCGAGTTACCGTTCGAGTTTCCGGCGTCCTCCCGAAGGGCTGTCCGGGTAACTGTTCGGGTTCCGTGGGTCCTCCCGAAGGGCTGTCCGCGACATTGTCCGGGGGACTGTCCAACCGCCTCCCGAAGGGCTGTCCGGAGTGGGAGTACATCCTTGCGGTTGGGAGGTTGTAAATCCTAGCTGCAGGGATCTGCACCGACGATCTACACCGACTCTTCTTCCGCTGCGCTCCGAGTCGGTACGGATCAGATCAAACCTTGTATGCAGTCTCCATAGTGGTCCTGGGCGTGCTCGCTATACCGGAAATTTTTGTTTTCTGTCGCGTTCCCCAACAGCCTAGCCTCGGCTTATATAATGTACCGGAGGCCCAGGATAACAAGGGTACTAGTCGGATACGTCGGTGGAGAGGAGTCTTCGGCTTTTGTGTCAAGTCTTGTGGAATCTCCCTTGTATACGTCATGGGCTGCCCGAAGAAGCCCATTAGTGAATCGCCATGGGGTCCTCAACCTGACCCACCTGGTCAGAAGACGACGTGATGAGAACCCCCTAGTACAGGACACCGTCAAGTAGTACCAAGGAGGGACTCTTGATTTCCAAGTAGTACTGCTATGAAGCCGCCTTTGCAGATTCGAGGGGACGGTTTGGTTGTCTAGATCGTAAGTGCATAAAGAAAGTGACTTAGGTAAGGGAAGGAGATGGGACGGGAAAGTGCGGGCCTACCAAAGGGATCGTGATGACATGACTTCACGAAATTGCAGAGAAATGTGATAGTGGGGGCTAGAGCCGTTAACATGGCATGTGTGTTGAAGAGGATAGGCTGCATATTGAGGCAAATTGTTTGTGGGAATCACTCTCTTAGGTAGTATAGGATATGACATATAATTTAGGTAGAAAATTTAGCTAGGGTGGGTTTTTGGGATTTTCTTCATATATTATCATTGATATTTAGTTGGGCTTAAATGGTCAGGTGGGTCCCGCCCAACCTTTACTCCCACATGAACCACCCTTAGGCTGGTCATAGTGGGAGTAATTTAGCTAGTAACATAGCGTATTTTAAGAAAAAATTGCCTATGTGTCATGTAGTTAATGAGAAGAGAGGTGTTTGCAGTAACATAATATGTTACTATAACATAGCGCTTTCCGATAAAAAATGAGGCTAGAAACTAATAAATGAAGTCATCTATGACACTAGTCCTATGTTACTTTGCACTGTGAAGGTATTAACTAAGACTAGTGTCGGATGCATGACACTAGTATAAGTTACTCTCCACTATCACTAGCCTTAACAGTTTCACTAGTTTAATTCGCTCTTTTGTGTGGTCCAACTTTCTTAATTAATTACACGTCGACGCTCTGGCGTTGCCACATTTCAATTCGTTTTTTTTATATACTCGGCATATTCCTATCTTGTAGCGATAGTTTTCGTTTGAGACTATCCATAGTGGAAGTAACTTCAGAGTAACATAAGGTCCAACTCAACAATTTTTCTTATGTGGCAATGTTTTAATGAGGAGAGAGATGATTTGAGTAACATAGCTAGTTACTCATATTATGAGTAACACCACACATAGCAAGGCAAAATGAGTCTATAAACGAATAAATAAAGTATTGCATGACACCACACTTATGTTACTTCCCACTATAAATGTCGTAATATAAACTAGTAACATATGCATGGGGAAATATACTTTGGTTCCTGGTTGTATATGCATCCTATATGGGGATTTTTCTTAATAATTAATTAAAAGTCAAAATAGTTCTGAAGTACTTTTAGTTTAAACTTTACTTTGTTTTGTACTAGTATATACATTTTCACGAAAGAAAAGCCTACATTAACTTCTAGGCAAAAAAGACAAAATTTATTTGCTATTAGAGGTCACTATTCACACTATTTTGACAGAAAAAAATATCTTTTTTCAAAAAGAAGACAAAGTGTAATTTTCTTTTTGTGGAATTTTTCTCACAAGTTCAATGAAAAGATCAAGTTTATTTTAAAAGTATTTTCAGAATTTTTTGACTTTTTCTTGAATTGCTATTTTTTTTTGCATATAGGGTGTATATGCACCCAGGTTTCAAAAGTTCCCGTCCCATATGCATGTTACTAAGTTACTCCCCACTATGGGTAGTCTGAGCCCCTCTCCTTCTATGTGTCACCTCTGCTCTAATGACTCAAGCACCATTGGTGCATTTTCCTGATGCTTATTTGTTCGTCTGCGTCTTCCACTCCTGATCACATCTAATAACGACCCATGCATGCCGATCGCATCTAACCGAGCTGCTTTTTCTCATAGATGTGTTCCTCCCCTTTGCCAGCCTGTGACGGCCATGGAAGATGACAGCTTCCAACCGTCATGGTGGACAGAAAGCCAGCCCGACGATGGAGACTACGTAATCGGGGAATGGAGGACATGATCATGCATGCATCAATGGGCTCCGGAGTAGTAGTAGCCCATAAGGAGTTGTTCGACTCATCTGTGTTGTACTGAAGTCATAGCCCTTGAATCAACCTTTACCTGTCCCAGGTCCTGCTGGTGGCCTGTGTTGCAGTCCTGCTGGTCTGGTGGTACTGTAGCGGTGGCGACGTCACTACGGGCTGCCGGCATGGACGCGAGAGGAAGTTAGAGAGGATAAAGATGTGGTGGCCACGGGCTTAGGGTTTATGCCGTACCGTACGTATAGGCAGCAACGCTCTATATATAGCAGTATATAGTGCCTCTACCATTGATCGGATCAGCAAGCAAACAGCCCACCGTAGAGGTAGAGGTAGAGGTAGAGCAATGGCCGCCTCTGATCAACCACAGAAGGCCCGCAGCAACCGGTACGGCTTCGAGGAGTCCGGGTGGGTGGAGAAGATCCGGCAGTCCCTCCGGAGGAAGGAGGACGGCGACGGCATCCCTGTGTCGGTGTTCGACGTGCCCAAGCAGCTGCAGGTGCACAAGCCGGAGGCCTACGCCCCCCAGTTCATCGCCCTGGGGCCCTACCACCACTGGCGCCCCGACCTTTACGAGATGGAGGGCTACAAGATCGACGCCGCCCGCCGCGCGCTCCACACCCTCCGCGGGCGCGGCAGCCTCGACGACTTCGTCTCTAACCTCGCGCGCCACGAGTTCAAGGTCCGCGCCCACTACCACCGCTACCTCGACCTCGGCAGCGAGACGCTCTCGCTGATGATGCTCGTCGACGGCGCGTTCCTGCTCGAGTTCCTCACCATCCACCACGCCGTCGCTGAGCCGCCGGTGTCTTTGACCTTGACCAAGAGGATGGCTCACCTCGCCGACGTGGGCGGGACCGGGAGGAAGTCCTCCGCGCACGGCCTCATCCTCCGTGACTTGCTCATGCTGGAGAACCAGATCCCACTCTTCGTCCTCCGAGAGATCCTCGAGGCGCAGTGCCAGTCCCAGTCCGTCCATGAGTCCACCGCGCGGCTCACTGGCATGGTGACAGGCCTCATGAAGGAGCTCTGCCCCTTCAAGATGAAGGGAAACTTCCCGGAGAAGGAGATCGACGTCGCCAAGCACGCGCACCTGCTCGAGCTGCTTTACCACCTGCTCGTGCCCAAACCCTCAGATGTCGACGCTAACGGCGGCGACGTCGAGGAGGATATCGAGGAGCAGCGACCGGACGGCGGCGGCCAAGGCCAGGAGAACCCTTCCGCCGGCAGCGAGTACGTGATGCAGCTGTTGGCCGCTGTGGGTCGCATCGCGTCGAGGCTCAAGGGCGGCCGCCTGCGTCACGTGATGAAGCCCATGGAGTTTGCGGCCAAGGCGCCATGGAAGATGCTCACCGGCATCTCGGCGGTGAAGGACCCTGTGGAGTCCTTCCTCATGCCCGCCGACGGGAGCGAACAGGCGTCCGAGATCACGATCCCTTCGGTATCCGAGCTGGCTAGCAGCGGCATTCAGTTCGCGCCGACCAACGGCAACCTGTCCACCATCGCCTTCAACCGCAAGACAAGGACGCTCCATCTTCCGGTGGTGACCCTCGACTGCAACACGGAGGTGGTGCTCCGGAACCTGGTCGCCTACGAATCATCCGCAGCGTCCAGCCCGCTGGTTCTCACCCGATACACGGAGCTGATGAACGGCATCATCGACACCGACGACGACGTCGCGCTGCTCCGCAAGCGCGGCGTGGTGCTCAACCGCATGAAGAGTGATGAGGAGGCGGCCAGGATGTGGAACGGCATGAGCCGGTCGGTGCACCACTCCAAGGTGCCGGAGTTGGACGCAGTCATCGAGGACGTGAACCGCTACTACGACGGGCGGTGGCGCGTCAAGGCGAAGCGGTACATGCGCAAGTATGTGCTCAGCTCGTGGAAGATGCTCACCTTCCTCGCCACCATCAGCATGCTGCTGCTCACCACCTTGCAGGCCTTCTGCTCCGTGTACACATGCTCCCGGTGGGTCAGTGACACCGTTGCCTCGGTCAGGCCGGCAGAGTAGATCGCTACACGTACGTACGTACTCCCGGTGCCTAGTGTTCCCGTGGCTTCTGCACCACGGCCTCACGCAGAGGGTGGTCCTTGGTGGATTCCTTTGTCCGTCGTCGTGTCACCACCTCACACCAGGCTCCCACCATGTCTTAGCTCGCTCTCCTCGTGAGGAGGGGGAGATTTCTAGTTCCGACTCAGAGGACGATCGCCGTGTACCCCAGCTCTCTCAGACCGCGCGTGGTGCACATCGACGATTAGACCTAGGAGGATCCGAGTAGCTTCATTTGCATGAGTATCATCACATGTAAAACTGTTCCGCGTAACAGTTCACGGCATGTCGTTGTAGTGCTTATTTCAGTTTGTACAACTAATTCATGAGCGTTATGTATAATTATGTTCTTTTCTCCCATTCGGTTCTTATTTGGATTCGGTCGACATATATACCCCCCCCCCCCCCCCCCTCCTCCCCCCCACAACCGGATGTTGCTTATCGTCTTGCTCTTGTTCCCATTGGATTGTTGAGAGGATGTATGGAAGTGCTAGTGTAAACGAAGGCACCCCTGCCCGTTGGTTCGCTTGATAAGCTGGCAGACCCGCCGATATGATCCTTGCTGGGCTCACATGTTCATTATGCTAGAAGAAAGGTGAGAAGAGCAGATAGCCAGGACAAACATAATGAATGGACTCCATACCAACGGAAATGACAACAGAAATGGCCATGGCAATAACAATTGAAATGGGAATGGTAATGTCTATGCATCCATATCTAAACTGCCAGAGTTTCAGAGGACCAATCTGCCAACTCCCCCCCCCCCCCCCCCCCCCCCAAGCAAAATCGAACCTCTCGAGGCCGATGACTGGCTAAGGACCATTGAAAAGAAGCTGAAAATCACTCGCTGTGATGAGATAGACAATGTTCCTTTTTCCACTCATTATGGAGGGATCCATAGGAATTTTGGTGGGATAATCTCAAAAGGAGAGGAAGAAACGCCCCCCACTACAATAGTCGGGATTCCTCCATCAAGAACACACATGAAAGTCATACAAGGAGCAACGACAGACCGAAAGTCACACACGCATTATAACAATATAATATCACCAATACAATTATAATGAACTCGAATATAATATCACTAATACATTTATAATGAACTCGAATATAATATCACTAATCTAGTTAATAATGCATCATCAAATATTAACTAATACATCTCGAATATTATCATATAAGATCACTAACCGAATCATGGATCTATATAATCAAGTTCTGCAAAAGCCTGAAACCATGTTTTTAGAAAGAATGAGTAATAGACATTTTCTGTAAAAATGAGTTTACGTACAGCAGGTCCAATTCATCGAAGAAAAGGACACCTTGCGTAGAATCACGATGTCCACTAATTGAGCCTAAGAAGGCGAGGAAGCACCTTGTCGTGCGGTAGCAAATAGTCGTGGGAGAAAAGGGCGATGTAGTACCAGTTGACAAAGGTGATTGGTGTGGCAAGGTCCAGGTGCACCAGAACTCGTGTATGGCATGGTCCTATTGGCCTTCTCCAGTGAGACCTCCGAGCAACAAGGTAGAGATAGTGAAATCAGGGGATGATGTCCCAAGGTGAAGCGACCTCCGAGCAACAAAGTAGCGATAGTGAAATTGGGGGATGATGACACCAGGTGATGCTGAGGTCTGACAAGCTAGTGATTGTCACACCCTGGAGCGATCATGTGGTTCTTTGAGACGATGTCCGCGACGACAACCAGGCGCGGGGTGAAAGGCCTCTAGTGAGGCTAGCATGGGTAGTCGTGACTACGACAACGTTGGCGTAAGAAGGTATGCTATGAGGTTCGTCCATCAGGATGAGAGAGGTCTTGCCCTCATGCAAAGATGCTTCTACAACTATTGGAACCATGTATCCTCCTGAGTAAGCGAGCTGGTGATACACGCACTGAACCTCGTGCACCGAGCTTTTCTAGTGTTTTCGGTGACAGTGACCATGAGAGATGGACGAGAGGAGGGAGAGAGAAACTCGATGTGAACTAAATAATCTATTTTCTTATTTTATTTTTCCACAAACAAGGGATTGTATAGAGTTGCCTTAAAAAAATAACAAAAAGTGATTTTCCTAAACATAATTCACAAACTCGTTTTCTAAATCTCACATTTAATTTTTATTATCCAAATAACCACTAAAGCCAAGGAAAAGGTAACTTTTTCACAAATCATGGTTCCTTCTCAAGAGCATAAATGCTGAGAACATCACCTACACAAGTGGGTCCTAAGTTAGCAACCGAGGAGCAAGTATGCTCATATCGAACAGTTGTCGTCAGAAACCTCTTCCCTACATTTTAAAATTATTGAAGTTTTACGTTGTTCTAACTCAACTGATTTAAGTTTCCTGGGAACAAAAAAAACTTGTACCACAAATATAAATAGACTTACGCAAAAAAAAAAAAAAAAATCGTCACTGTATGAGAACAAGCGCACACCTCATACTGTGGACGGGTCACTAATAGTTCTTTAGTATGTTGGGCCCAATAATTACTAGGAAAACATAGATTGTATTAGTATAGACGGAATTTCATAACAGACGCTCGCTGCGTCAAGTTGTCGCTGTTTCGCACAGAGGCGAGAACTACTGTATTAAAAAAATTGGAACGTTTAGAAGGTTCCTGGCAGGTTTTGGGAACCTTTCGAAGGTTCCTAAACCAGGTTTCACTGCTTTTTTTATTCTTATATAGTTTTTTTCTGTTTCTTTCTCTCTATTTTTCATTTTTTTTATCAATTTTACTTTCTTTTTGTTTACTTCTTTCATTGTTTCTATCTCGTTTCTAATTCCTTTTTCTTCTATTTTTATTATTGTTTTTAATTATTTCATAAAATGTTCAGAAGTTCAAAAATGTTCATCTAATAAATTTTTGTTCACAAATTTAAGACTGTTGTTGAATTTTCATAAAAATGTGGCTTTAAATTTTTGTTCATAAATTCAAAATCGTTCGCAAATTTCAAATAATTTTTGCTTTTACTAATTTTGTACTTAAATTCAAAATTTGTTCACAGGTGTAAAAAAATGTCCCTTTTTCCGAAATTTTCATGTTTTCAAATTACGTTCTGCTTTCTCAAAATTTGTTTGCAGATTAAAAAAATCTTGACATCTTTAAAACTTGTCCGTGTTTGTCAAAAAATGTTCGGAATTTGAATTGTTCAAAAAAACTAAAAATGTTGGTGTTGCTCAAAAATTGTTCAAGATTTCACAAAATGTTCCTTTTTCGAATTTAGTTCGCAAATTTCAAAAATGTTCACGATTCCAACAAAATATTCAAAAATTCAAAAATGTTCCATTTTAACTTTTGTTCACGAATTCAAAATATATCCTTGAATTTCAAAAGTTATTCATATATTTGGAAAAATGTTTGCCTTTTACAAATTTGTTTCGGGGTTTTGAAAACTTGTTCGGAAGTCAAAAAATGTTCATGTCATTAAAATTTCGTTCATAAATTCAAAAAATGTTTGGCATTTTAAACTAAAATTCGCAAATTTAAAAAATATTCGGTTTTTCTAAATTTTGTTCGGGCTTTTTCAAATTTTGTTCACAAATTCAAAACAATGTTCATGATATTCAGAAAAAGGTTGCCTTGTTCCTAATTTTGATCACAGTTTCAAAAATTATTTACATATGCAATAATTGTTCACTTTTAAAAAATTTGTTTGGAGTTTGAATAAATGTTCCATTCTTTCCAAAAAAATCATGTTTTTAAAAAAACTTTAGTGTTTTATAATTTGTTAATATATGTGCCATTTTTCTTAAAAAATTTTAAGATTGAAAAATGTTCGATTTGTCCACAAAATTGTTCGTGTTTTCAAATAATTTTCCAATTTGTAAAATTTGTTTGCAGTCTTGAAATATTTTTGTTTCAAAAAATATTCGCTTTCCTAAATGAAATCGCCTTTGAAATTTAAAATAATATTTTGATCTGCCGCCGCTCACAGTTCTTTTAAGCCACGCTGCAATTTTTAGACACCAAAATTATGTTTTCCACTGGTTATGTGCCACTGCTAACTACCAGGAGGTCACGAGTTCAAATCCTGATGAGTCCATGCTTTTAGAAACTTTATGCGAGTCCAACTACTTAAAAGTTTGTGCTGCTTAATGTTCACAAAAAGTGTTCAGCTTTAGCGGCCTGGTTCACGAATTTATGAGTCACGCTTCGCGAGTTAGAACCCAACGGAAATAACAACGTAAATGTCAATGGCAATGGCAATAACAATTGAAATGGAATGGGAATGTCTATGCATCCATATCCAAACTGTCAGAGTTTCAGACGACCAACCCGCCAGCTTCCCCTCAAGCAATCGAATCTCAAGAGGGATCCATAGGAGTTTGGTGGGATAATCTCAAACAGACGCTGAACGGACGAGAAAACCCCACCTGGGCTGAATTCAAAGAGTGGTTCAGAAATGCTTAGATTCCAAAAGGGATCATAGCTGAAACAGAGGGAATTTCTGTCCCTAACCCAAGGCACCGTGACAGTGGCTGAATATCTGAACAATTTCAAAAAATTGACTAGGTATGCCACCCATGATTGTGACGCCCTCATTCATAACTGTGCACTAATCATGCACGCATCATGCAAAATCACGAACAATGACCCACGGTAATACCACAACACAACTCTAGGACACAACTTAAACATAAAAGAATGTATTACAAATAGGGGTCGCAAGATCCGATATTAAATAAATAGTTTGATCTGACTATAGACAAGTTAAACATGTTTTGCCTTAAGAAGGATGAGCAAATCAAGGACACTAGATCGTGTAGGAGATATGCCCTAGAGGCAATAATAAATGTTATTGATTATCTCCCTGTTCATAATTATGTTTATGTTCCATGCTATAACTGCAATGATTCTCGAGTCTACAAATAAAACGAGGCTTGGAGGGAAACTCATGTGCACGTGTGGGATAATAAACAGTAAAATGTATTCCTAGTCAAGCCTCTATGACTGGCTCAAGTATTGCATGATGATCCTGTTTTCCTGATCATGGGCATGGCTATGCCGGCAATTTTGAGGGCACAATTGTTGGTAGAACACTTGTGTTGAATCGACCCAAAATTGATGTTATGCTATGAGATACATTCGTCATAAGTTAATGGTTAATAACACAGGAAGTTAATGTTTGCATAATTCCTTAGACCATGAGAGTATCGAGTTTCTTCATGCTTGCTTCATGAACTTTGGGGTTTGTTAAACGTCATCCGTAAATGGGTGACTATTACGACGGCTTACGGGTTCATGGAAAAGTATGTCAAGTAACTTGATACCTCAAGATTGGGATTTGCTCCTCCGACGATGGAGAGATATCTCTGGGCCCTCTTGGTGTTACGGTATCCATCATCGTCTGGCCAGACACAGGGTGATTTGATCACAGGGATGCCGGAACACGGGAACGAGAAAAGAGAACAATACCGGCAACGAGGTAACTGGCATTGTGGACAAGTGTTGATCCACGAGGATGCCGATGTTTCTCACCTCGGGTAATTGTAACATATCGTGAAGCAACAGGAATAGCACACGGCAACTGGAGGTTCACTCGAATATTCATTCGTGTGGGTATAGGGGTCAATATGGGTGTCCACGGCTCCGATGTTGATCATTGATCGGAAGGGGCTCCGGGTCATGTCTATGCTTCACCGAACCTATAGGATCACACGCTTAAGGGTCATCTATCTGCTGAATACTAGACAGGGAGTCTGAGAGAAAAACACCGAAAAAAGTTTCGGACACCGGAAAAGTTTCGGACAGCGGAAAAGTTCCGCAGAGAGGTCACCGGATGAGTTCCGGTGAAACTGAAAAGTTGTTTCAGGGGATACCAAAAAGTCAAATTGGTTTTGGCACATGCCTGATAATTCTTGGAGGATGCCAGAATCATTCTGGAAACTTTCTGGAATTTTCCGGGATGAAAACCGGAAATGTTCCGGAGCTGCCGAAACCGCTTTAGATGCTTTTCGCAGATGAAAATCACTAAATCGGAATTGTTCCGGCTCGCGTTGAAAATTATTTTGGTGGGTACTGGAAATGTTCTAAGCCCACATGAATATTTTCAGTTCGATCAGATGCTGAAATATGTCGTCGTGAATAGTGAAAGTGCTTTTTGGGATATTTTTGGAAAAGTACCTTTTGGGATATTTTCCCAAAAGGCTTCTAGAAGGGATGGATGGATGGGGACCACCTTGGGGGGCCCCCACAAGGGTTGTGGCCGGCCAAGAAGTGGGCTCCACCTTGGAGCCCCACTTGCCCACTTGCTTTCCCATTTTGCCCTTGGAAAGTGTTTCCTTCATGAGCAAGTTTTGGTATTTTTGAAATGCCCATCCTAGCCCTTGGTTTTCCTATAAATAGAGGTGGAGAGGGCTGCCATCTCTTCATCCTTACTCTCATACACAAGCCATGCATGATCTGGCATTCTCTCTCCCTCCCAGTGAAATAGTTTCGTAGAGCCGAAAGGCTGTCTGGGTTCCGGCAGGAACTAGTTCTGGACGGCGAAGCCCTGCCGGATAGATGACACCGTATGTGTGCAACTCTGTAGAGAGATCGTAGTTTCGGTCTTAGTTCGAGAGTGTCTCCCGAAGGGCTATCCGTGTGACCGTCCGAGTTTCGAAGGTCCTCCCGAAGGGCTGTCCGAGTGACAGTCCAAGTTTTGGAGGTCCTCCCGAAGGGCTGTCCGCGACACCGTCCGGGGGACTGTCTGACCGCCTCCCGGAGGGCTGTCCGTGGGGCGGATGAGGGTATACATCCTCGCGGTTGGGAGGTTGTAAAATCCTAGCTGTGGGGATCTGCACCGCCGTTCGTCATCGACTCTACTTCCGCTGCGCTACGAGTCGGTAACGAAAATGATCAAACCTTGTATGCAGTCTCCATAGTGGTCCTGGGCTGGTGCGTAGGTCGGAAATTTTTTGTTTTCTGTCGCGTTCCCCAATAGTGGCATCAAGAGCCAGGCTATGCGTAGATGCAGGTTGCGATCTAGAATACATAGGGATGTATGGGTGTTGCACAATATAATTAGGTAGTAGATGAGATCTATTGCTGAAAATTATTTGTGCGGGTAGCAGATGAAATCTGTTACCCGATGTTCCTGTTGCTTCCCCTGAATTTGCGTAGTCCTGATCTTGACAGCATGGTGGAATCTCACAAAGTTCTGGCAATCCGCGATCCTTTCATGCTGCTCCTGAGTATGCTGATTGACAGATCAACGAAGTGCTAACAGTTCTTTGGGTTCCGCCATAGTTGAGAAAGATGGATGTTTCGCAGATGAAAGGGAAATGCAGATATGATCTGCACGGGGGTCACACGTATGACGAAGTTTAGTATGGGGCTCGAGATTTTATTATCTCGTGTTTCATACACCCTGGAATGTTAATCTAGCGACTTGGATTATCATGCTTGATGATGGACGTTGGTAGTTTCGGTTTGTTTCGAAACCTTAGAAGCCACGTAAAATAAAATTTTGGATGAACCGATTAGAGGCGTCTAACTTGGTTTTGCAGGATGGTTTGCATGTGCATATTATGTGGTATAGCAAAGCTCATATTAATTTGATTATGTATGAGATGGCTATATGATGTAATTTGATTAACATGACATGCGTGTCATGATTCGGCATGATGGCCGGAGCCATATGATTGCACTTTAATGACCTGCGTGTCAACCTTATGTAATGCACTTATTTTATTAGCTATAGAGATAGCAATATTATCTGGTGCATCGAAAAGGTGGTGGCAATCTTCGCAAAGGTGAACACCGACGCGAATGCCAAAGACGAAGAAATACAAGACTTCTCCGTCAGAAAGGGCTATACCATATCAAGCTATTATGAATTGTAGGGTAACGCAGTAGAAAACAAAAAATTTCCGACCTACGCACCAGCCCAGGACCACTATGGAGACTGCATACAAGGTTTGATCATTTTTCGTTACCGACTCGTAGCGCAGCGGAAGTAGAGTCGATGACGAACGGCGGTGCAGATCCCCGCAGCTAGGATTTTACAACCTCCCAACCGTGAGGATGTATACCCTCATCTGCCCCGCGGACAGCCCTTCGGGAGGCGGTCGCACAGTCCCCCGGACGGTGTCGCGGACAGCCCTTCGGGAGGACCTCCGAAACTCGGACTGTCACTCGGACAACCCTTCGGGAGGACCTCCAAAACTCGGACGGTCACACGGACAGCCCTTCGGGAGGCACTCTCGAACTAAGACCGAAACTACGATCTCTCTACAGAGTTGCACACATACGGTGTCATCTATCCGGCAGGGCTTCGCCGTCCAGAACTAGTTCCCACCGGAACCCAGACAGCCTTTCGGCTCTACGAAACTATTTCGTGGGAGGGAGAGAAGAAAGGCAGATCATGCATGCCATGTGTGTGAGAGTTGGAGTGAGGATGGAGAGCTCCTCTCCACCTCCTTATATAGTGGTGGAAGGGGTGAGGGGGGGGGGCTGAAATTTCAGCCCACAAAACAAGCACCCACCAAACAAGGAAACATCTTCCCACCAAACATGGAGAAAACATGTTCCCTTGTCCATGGTGTTCCCCCATGGGGCCCCACCTTCCTCCCAACACTCTCCACCATTTGTGGGGGCTGCCCCCCACCATGGGGGGCCCCCCCAACACTTTGTCCAGCCACAAGGGGGCTGTCCCCTAAAGGGGGCGCCCCCAAAAACAGCCCAAAAACAGCCCCCACGATCCGTGAGATCTTGTCCCCTCTCGCTGGGACAAGATGTTTTCTGAAACTATTTCTTCTGAAAAATTCCGGAAGGTTCCAGAACATTTCAGGCACCCTCTAAAATTATCTGGACTCGCTCCGGAACATTTCCGGAATGGTGGTTTAATTTAAAACCATCTTCGTTTACCCGGTAAACAATTCCGGCAGCTCCGAAAACCTTTTTCGGTTTTTTCTCCGAAAAAATTCCAGAAATTACCAGACCAATCTGGCAACCTCCAAAACATTCCCGGTGCTTGCCGAAACCTTTTTCGATCAATGGTTTTATCCGAAACAACTTTTCGGTTTTACCGAAACTTTTTCGGTGTTGTCTCCGAAACTTTTCCAGTGACTTTCTCTCGGACTCCTCGTCTAGTATTCAGCAGATAGATGACCCTTAAGCGTGTGACCCTATAGGTTCGGTGAAGCATAGACATGACCCGGAACCCCTTCCGATCAATGATCCACATCGGAGACGTGGACACCCATATTGACCCCTATACCCACACGAATGAATATTCGAGTGAACCTCCAGTTGCCGTGTGCTATTCCTGTTGCTTCGCGATATGTTACAAATACCCGAGGTGAGACACGTTGGCATCCCCGTGGATCAACAACTTGTCCACTATGCCAGTTACCTCGTTGCCGGTATTGTTCTCTTTTCTCGTTCCCGTGTTCCAGCATCCCTGTGATCAAATCACCCTGTGTCTAGCCAGACGATGATGGATACCGTAACACCGAGAGGGCCCAGAGATATCTCTCCATCGTCGGAGGAGCAAATCCCAATCTTGAGCTATCAAGTTACTTGACATACTTTTCCATGAACCCGTAAGCCGCTGTAATAGCCACCCATTTACGGATGACGTTTAACAAACCCCAAAGTTCATGAAGCAAGCATGAAGAAACTCGATACTCTCATGGTCTAAGGAATTATGCAAACATTAACTTCCTGTGTTATTAACCATTAACTTATGACGAATGTATCTCATAGCATAACATCAATTTTGGGTCGATTCAACACAAGTGTTCTACCAACAATTGTGCCCTCAAAATTGCCGGCATAGCCATGCCCATGATCAGGAAAACAGGATCATCATGCAATACTTGAGCCAGTCATAGATGCTTGACTAGGAATACATTTTACCGTTTATTATCCCACACGTGCATATGAGTCTTCCTCCGAGCCTCGTGGTTATTGCAGACTCGAGAACCACAGCAGTTATAGCATGGAACATAAACCTAATTATGAACAGGGAGATAATCAATAACATTTATTATTGCCTCTAGGGCATATCTCCTACAGACTCCCACTTGCACTAGAGTCAATAATCTAGTCAATGCTAATGCACTTTACACCTATGGCATACTGGTGTAAAATATGCTTCGCATGTGGTATAGCCTGATGTCCAACGGATCTGACGACTTCAGCTCCGTGTGTAACTTTGCATATCCTCGCGTTTTCACGCTTTCACAAAATTCATATTTTGTGTGGACTTGGCTTTGCATATGTGTGAATCATTGGTCGAAACCTGATTCCTCAGACTGAGCTATGGAGCAACTATCTGCAATAGTGTCCCATAGACCAAAGCCATCTTGGAACCATACTAAGTTCATGAATGAACTATATGATTCAACAACTTCTTTGTCGCTTCTTAAGCGTCAACATACTTAGCCTTTGTTATAGAATTCGCCACAGTATCTTGTTTGGAACAATTTCCAACTACCGTGCCACCATATTATGTATTACACAAAACCCTTAACTTAAATCGAAAATCGCATGGAGCATTGATGAAGACTGTATCGATGTAATTACTTACAACGAGCACTTCATAATCTCTGCTTGCGAGCAAACATGTCATCACTACTACTCTAGTACTTTAATGACATCTTTCACTGTTGTCCTACGATCAGTACTTTGATCACTTTGGTATCTATACTCGCAACAACTTTGGAGTATCGGACATATCTGGTTGTTTTACATACCATGGAATACATGATTAATCCAAACACAAGAGTGTGTGGAATCTCCATCATGTATTTTACTCATCAGTGTTTTGGGACACCGAGTCTTGCAAAACTCTTTCCATGTGACTTCGGCAAGAATCACTTCTTGGCATTTTAAATGCTAAAAGGTTTTAGCATCTTGTCAATATGTATTCATTGCTTAGCCCTATTAGGTAAATCTATCTCCATAGATCATCATGCCTAATATTGAGGCTATGTAGCCCAAGCACTTCATCGAAAAACTATTTTCAAATGAAGTCCTAATTCGTGTCAAGAAATTTATTTCCAATTAACAATGTGTCAAGTACACAAGGTTTTTAGAAATATTATTATGCTCCCACTTACTTTCTTGAATCACAAGCATCTTCGATACCCATTTGATGAAGTCAAACCCCTTTGACCATTCCATCAAAAAACGAAGATTCCAACTCCACTTTGCTCTCTTCTGTTCATGGCTGGAACTCTGAAGTTTGCATACTTACTAGCATCCTCTGGATTGACAAATTACTTTGGACTGTATCACATACAAGTCCTAGGTTTCATTTCCATCAGATGGAAATCCTTTTGTCATCCATGTTTCATATCTCATGATTGAAATATGTATTAATTGCTAGTTCAACCCGAACCGACTTCAAGCATCGCTACGGTGAGACAATCTCATCGTAGTCAACTCCTTGAACTTGTTATGGCAACAAGTCGAGCTTTATGGATAAAACATTTTATCCGTATCAGTTTTTAGTTCCATAAATATTCGTTAGACTCTAAGTCTTCCGAAAGGTGTATCAAGATTTTAATCTCGAATCAATTATATGGAAACTATCTCGGATTGTATTGACATTTAGCCAATTCCGGAGTCAGGGCCCATCAACGCTTCCTTGTGTATTGTAGGTATACTGTTGTCTAACAACAATATCTTGTTTGCGCACCTGATAGGTTTGCACGAGCTTTGCCTACGTGGTTCAGCTGCAAGTTCGACCGAAGTCCATGCATTTTATTGTAGAGACTTCCGTATCAGTCGCAGTAGGAAACTCCGGAATCACTTCCAAGGTTCCTTTCATTTGATCTGATGACGAAGATACTGGTTATCTCATCGAGTTGCATTGTCCTCCTACTCACCTTTTGAAAGAACTATTCTCCTTAAAAGCATACCGTTTTGCGGCAAAACCCTTTGCCTCGGTATAGTGGTGGGGGAATACCCAATGACTTGGGATAACCTTACAAAGTAGCACTTGTCTGATTTGGAATAGGTTTGTAACCTTTTACACAAGCCCCATATTCCAAATGTTAAGAAAAGATATAACATGGTGGGCGTACCACACCATGGCGTCATTTCAACAGACCAGATGGAGCTCTTTTCAGTGTAAAAGCCGCAGTCTCTAAAGCATCACTTTAAAAGGGATAATGACAATTTTATTTATGTCATCTTTGATCTTACCATGTCATAAATGGTTCGATTACATCTTCACGGACTTTCCACTTGCAGTGGTGTTCTGGGAGGTGTAAGTTATGAAACTCTTTTCACAACTCATCAGACATTCGCTAAACTTGTAACTCAAATATTCCTTTCTGCAATCAAATTGCAGAAACATAATTTTCTTGTTACAATAACTTCTACTTCATTTTTGAAAACCTTCTGAATGAATTCAAAAGATCCAGACTTACGTCTCAACAAGTAAATATCCATATATCTACTTGAGTCATTTCTGAAGATTGATAAATCCACTACTTGCAACAACATTTATTGGACTACACACATCATAATGTATGATTACCAATATGTTCTTTGCTCGTTCCTTATGGCCTGTGAACGGTATTTCAGTCACTTCACTTTTAAGAGGAAAGTTGCAAGTGTCAGATGATTCAAAATCAAACGACTTCGAAATCCATCATAATGGAATTTCCATGCGGGTTTCTCCAATGTGACCAAATGCAGTGCCACACTTGTGTGGTATTCTTTTAGTCTTGCGATATTTAGCGTTAGTGTTATGGATGTATCATATTACCATCAATATTCATAGCATACATCCCATCCTGTATGGAAGCATGACCCTTCATGTTATTCATAACACCGAACATCAAAAGTTCTCTTATGAATAACCTTCTTGCAAAATACCTTATGCAAAGGGCTAGAGTGTATGAAACTCTAAATGAATTATGAAAGTAAATACAGAGGTAATGTATTATCAATATTCATAACATACATCTCATTCATAATGAAAGTATGGCCCTTATGTTATTCATAACATCGAACATCAAAAGTTCTCTTATGAATAACCTTCTTGCAAGATACTTTATGCAATGGGCTAGAGTGTAAAACTCTAAAATGAATTATGAAAGTAAATACATAGGGAATACACTAATGGAAGGTATAGTAACATTTACTATGTTCCCTGTGTGTATCTAAACCTCATTCCTGGCTAGTCTTTTAGGCCGTAGTAGTTCTTACATTGAGTTGCAACAGAATGCAATCGAGCGGGTATCTTCGTGATTAACTCACAATACCCAAGAATTAGTGATTAACATGTTTAACCATAATTCCCAAGAACTATATTTTTCACCAGCCTTCTATACATCAAAAAACCTGTATGACATTCATACATGAGCTGGATATTCCAGTCTTCTTTCCTTTTGCCATTATACTTCTAACAGTTTAACTTTCAGTATTTCTCCTACTCTCAGAAGAAGCACCCAACTTAAGAGTGGCGATAGCCCCGGACTTCCTAGGCGTGAAAGTTCCACTAACACCCTTCGGATACTTCCTTTCTCTTTAAGTTGTTGTTTTATTCACCATCATCATATGACATGCGTTCTTCTGGATCCCTCTCTTATCAGTCAAATGCCCAGTAAACACTTTTACTAATAGTTTGCAAACAAACATGGCTTTAGATATCTCATATCTTTCAGCCTTTGTTTGTATCTGAAAATTAATTTTCAGTTCCATGAATATCACATAACTATCCCAAAACTTTTGAAGTTCGGGTCTCATGGAAGCAAACATATTTCACTCGACCGTAACGGAATTTTAGCTTTTGGATCGAAGGACGTGAGTCACATGATCCATAGCATTAGCGGGAGAATACCGAAAATATGCGATAGGACAAAGTCCTTCTCGGCACTCTAGAGGACAATCCTCACATTACGTTACCAACCGTAAAGTTTTAACCAGATATTTAACAGCTATTCAATTTTAATAGGGAAGGTGGAAACGCGAGCCATTATTCTACAACTATTTTGCAAATCACACATAGACAGTGTTCAAAATTAATTGCACTGAGAATTAAAAGAAGTTAATTCAACAGTGCGCTCCCACTCAAATCAATATCTCTCATAATTGATTGTGAGTGATACAAGATCCGCATTTCAATTCAACGCCATTGACGGGTTCATCACTGATGACGTGAATTTCAATCGGTAGGCCAACTTGCCAATCACACCTCTATGTGACTCTTGTTCGTCTTTCGATGCGTGTGTTCCGAGCTCATGACTCTCATGCCTGAACGTCAAGACAACCAAGTGATCTCGCTGCGAGGTCTGACCTCACCCGCCTCACACATCCCTAATCGTTCGTACTCATGTGTACATGTCGTACCCCGAAAAGTTAGGTGCCGTGACGGTGCTACACTTGGGAGAACACTAACTACTTGATATTTTTGTGAGAGATCACCCTAATAAAAGCGACTACCGCGCAATCAAGAAGGGTGCATCATAAGGGATAAACATCTCAGGCAATTCATAATAGCATGATATGGTATAGCCCTTTCTGACGGAGAAGTCTTGTATTTCTTCGTCTTCGGCATTCGCGTTGGTGTTCACCTTCGCGAAGATTGCCACCACCTTGTAGACGCACAAGATAATATTGCTATCTCTATAGCTAATAAAATAAGTGCATTACATAAGGTTGACACGCAGGTCATTTAAAGTGCAATCATATGGCTCCAGCCATCATGCCGAATCATGACACGCAGGTCATGTTAATCAATTTACATCATATAGTCATCTCATACATAATCAAATTATTATGAATCATTGCTATACCACATCACATGCACATGCAAACCATCCTGCAAAACCAAGTTAGACACGTCTAATCGGTTCATGCAAAATTTTATTTTTTCGTGGCTTCTAAGGTTTCGAAACAAACCGAAGCTACCAACGTCCATCATCAAGCATGATAATCCAAGTCGCTAGATTAACTTTCCAGGGTGTATGAAACACGAGATAATAAAATCTCGAGACCCATACTAAACTTCGTCATACGCGTGACCCCCGTGCAGATCACATCTGCATTGCCCTTTCGTCTGCAAAATTTCATCTTTCTTTTTAACTACGGTGGAATTCAATGAACTGTTAGCACTTCGTTGATCAATCAGGATCGCGGATTGCCAGAACATTGAAACTCCACCATACTGTTATCAAGATCAGAAATATGCAAATTCGAGGGAAGCAACAAGAACATCGGGTAACAGACTTCATCTGCTACCCGCACAAATAATTTTCAGCAATAGATCTCATCTACTACCTAATTATATTGTGCAACACCCATACATCTCTATGTATTCTAGATCGCAACCTGCATCTACCCATAGCCTGGCTCTGATACCACTGTTGGGGAACGCAGCAGAAAACAAAAATTTGTTCGACCTACGCACCAGCCCAGGACCACTATGGAGACTGCATACAAGGTTTGATCAAGTTCGTTACCGACTCGTAGCGCAGCGGAAGTAGAGTCGATGACGAACGGCGGTGCAGATCCCCGCCGCTAGGATTTTACAACCTCCCAACCGCGAGGATATATACCCTCATCTGCCCCGCGGACAGCCCTTCAGGAGGCGGTCGCACAGTCCCCCGGACGGTGTCGCGGACAGCCCTTCGGGAGGACCTCCGAAACTCGGACTGTCACTCGGACAGCCCTTCGGGAGGACCTCCAAAACTCGGACGGTCACACGGACAGCCCTTTGGGAGGCACACTCGAACTAAGACCGAAACTACGATCTCTCTACAGAGTTGCACACATACGGTGTCATCTATCCGGCAGGGCTTCGCCGTCTCGAACTAGTTCCCACCGGAACCCAGACAGCCTTTCGGCTCTACGAAACTATTTCGTGGGAGGGAGAGAAGAAAGGCAGATCATGAATGCCATGTGTGTGAGAGTAGGAGTGAGGATGGAGAGCTCCTCTCCACCTCCTTATATAGTGGTGGAAGGGGTGAGGGGGGGGGCTGAAATTTCAGCCCACAAAACAAGCACCCACCAAACAAGGAAACATGTTCCCACCAAACATGGAGAAAACATGTTCCCTTGTCCATGGTGTTCCCCCATGGGGCCCCACCTTCCTCCCAACACTCTCCACCATTTGTGGGGGCTGCCCCCCACCATGGGGGGCCCCCCAACACTTTGTCCAGCCACAAGGGGGCTGTTCCCTAAAGGGGGCGCCCCCAAAAACAACCCAAAAACAGCCCCCACGATCCGTGGGATCTTGTCCCCTCTCGCTGGGACAAGATGTTTTCTGAAACTATTTCTTCTGAAAAATTCCGGAAGGTCCCAGAACATTTCCGGAACCCTCTAAAATTATCTGGACTCGCTCCGGAACATTTCCGGTATGGTGTTTTAATTTAAAACCATCTTCGTTTACCCGGTAAACAATTCCGGCAGCTCCGAAAACCTTTTTCGGTTTTGTCTCCGAAAAAATTCCAGAAATTAACAGACCAATCTGGCAACCTCCAAAACATTCCCGGTGCTTGCCGAAACCTTTTTGGATCAATGGTTTTATCCGAAACAACTTTTCGGTTTTACCAAAACTTTTTCGGTGTTCTCTCCGGAACTTTTCCGTTGTCTCCGAAACTTTTCCAGTGACTTTCTCTCGGACTCCTCGTCTAGTATTCAGCAGATACATGACCCTTAAGCGTGTGACCCTATAGGTTCGGTGAAGCATAGACATGACCCGGAATACCTTCCGATCAATGATCAACATCGGAGCCGTGGACACCCATATTGACCCCTATACCCACACGAATGAATATTCGAGTGAACCTCCAGTTGCCGTGTGCTATTCCTGTTGCTTCGCGATATGTTACAAATACCCGAGGTGAGACACGTTGGCATCCCCGTGGATCAACAACTTGTCCACTATGCCAGTTACCTCGTTGCCGGTATTGTTCTCTTTTCTCGTTCCCGTGTTCCGGCATCCCTGTGATCAAATCACCCTGTGTCTGGCCAGACGATGATGGATACCGTAACACCGAGAGGGCCCAGAGATATCTCTCCATCGTCGGAGGAGCAAATCCCAATCTTGAGCTATCAAGTTAGTTGACATACCTTTCCATGAACCCGTAAGCCGCCGTAATAGCCACCCATTTACGGATGACGTTTAACAAACCCCAAAGTTCATGAAGCAAGCATGAAGAAACTCGTTACTCTCATGGTCTAAGGAATTATGCAAACATTAACTTGCTGTGTTATCAACCATTAACTTATGACGAATGTATCTCATAGCATAACATCAATCGGGTCGATTCAACACAAGTGTTCTACCAACAATTGTGCCCTCAAAATTGCCGGCATAGCCATGCCCATGATCAGGAAAACAGGATCATCATGCAATACTTGAGCCAGTCATAGATGCTTGACTAGGAATACATTTTACCGTTTATTATCCCACACGTGCATATGAGTCTTCCGCCGAGCCTCATGGTTATTGCAGACTCGAGAACCACAGCAGTTATAGCATGGAACATAAACCTAATTATGAACAGGGAGATAATCAATAACATTTATTATTGCCTCTAGGGCATATCTCCTACAGACTCGCACTTGCACTAGAGTCAATAATCTAGTCAATGCTAATGCACTTTACACCTATGGCATACTGGTGTAAAATATGCTTCGCATGTGGTATAGCCTGATGTCCAACGGATCTGACGACTTCAGCTCCGTGTGTAACTTTGCATATCCTCGCGTTTTCACGCTTTCACAAAATTCATATTTTGTGTGGACTTGGCTTTGCATATGTGTGAATCATTGGTCGAAACCTGATTCCTCAGACTGAGCTATGGAGCAACTATCTGCAATAGTGTCCCATAGACCAAAGCCATCTTGGAACCATACTAAGTTCATGAATGAACTATATGATTCAACAACTTCTTTGTCGCTTCTTAAGCGTCAACATACTTAGCCTTTGTTATAGAATTCGCCACAGTATCTTGTTTGGAACAATTTCCAACTACCGTGCCACCATATTATGTATTACACAAAACCCTTAACTTAAATCGAAAATCGCATGGAGCATTGATGAAGACTGTATCGATGTAATTACTTACAATGAGCACTTCATAATCTCTGCTTGCGAGAAAACATGTCATCAGTACTACTCAAGTACCTAATGACATCTTTCACTGTTGTCCCATGATCAGTACTTTTGCTCACTTTGGTATCTATACTCACAACAACTTTGGAGTATCGGACATATGTGGTTGTTTTTACATACCATGGAATACATGATTAATCCAAACACAAGAGTGTGTGGAATCTCCATCATGTATTTTACTCATCAGTGTTTTGGGACACCGAGTCTTGCAAAAAACTCTTTCCATGTGACTTCGGCAAGAATCACTCCTTGGCGTTTTAAATGCTAAAAGGTTTTAGCATCTTGTCAATATGTATTCATTGCTTAACCCCATTAGGTAAATCTATCTCCATAGATCATCATGCCTAATATTGATTACGCATTCTCTCTCGACGACGCCGAACGCGCGAGACGCCGCCAGGCTGGTGCGCAACGCCGTCGCCTCCCCCGACGCCGGAGATCGTCGCCGCCGCCCCCGACGCCGGCCGCCCGCGCCTCCTCCCCGACGACGCCGGCCGCCCGCGCCTCCTCCCCGACGCCGTCCGCCCGTGCCTCCTCCCCGACGCCGCCGCTCTCCTCGCGACCTCGTGCGCCGTCGCCGTCACCGTCGCAGTCACCGTAGCCGACGACTCGCCTCGCCTCGCCGGCCGTCGCCCCGCTATGAGCCCCTGTCGCCATGGCCGCCCCTCCCATCGATCGAGCCCGCACACACACACACACACACACATGCATGAACACACACACACACACACATTTTTATTTTCTGTTTTTCTGTTTTCTAGTTTTTTTATACTTTTAGTTATATAAATGTTAGATATATAAATGTTAGATGAAATGTTACATATATAAATGTTAGATGAATGTTTTTTAGTTTTTTATACTTTTAGTTATAGCTAGATAAATGTTAGATATAAAAAAGATATAGAAATGTTTTTTAGTTTTTTATACTTTTTTTATTGCTATATAAATTTTAGATATAAAAAAGATATAGAAATGTTAGATGAATGTTAGATTTGCATTTAGTATATGTATGTATACAATAGATTCTCTTAGTCCTTTAAGGGATTTAGGAATGCCCCCATTATGGATGTGCACAAGTTGATCCAATTTTTTTCTGATCTCATGCATCTACCCTTCTATATGTCACGTTTTGTCTAGCTAGTGTCAAAGGATTCAAGAAAACCATGGCTTCATCATTAGCCGGAAGTAACAGGCGCATGATGGTACGAAGCTTTTCAAAGTTGTTTTGGAACGGAGTTCTTGATAGAATAATTAGCTTTTTTGGTACGAAGTTCAGCAAAAAGGCCTTCCAAATAGCGATATTCGGAAGGCTCTTGCTGAACTTCGTACCAAAAAGCTAATTATCCTATCCGGGACTCTGTTCCAAAACAACTTTGGACAGCTTCGTACCATCATGCGCCTGTTACTTCCGGCTAATGATGAAGCCATGGTTTTCTTCCTTTGACACTAGATAGACAACGTGACATATAGAAGGGTAGATGATATCAGGAAAAATATGGACCATTTTCTGCACATCCACAATGGCGCCATTTTGTTAAATCCCTTAAAGGTTAAGAGAATCCATTTTGATTCTGAAGGTTCCTCGTATATAAGAAATCACAATCAAGCATTTAAAAAATGTTAAATTTGCATAGAATTTCTTCTCGGAGTCAACGATGTCCGGCCCGCATCCTCGTCGTCGACTCGTTCACGACGACGTCCTGCTTCAGAGGGGCAACGTTCAGGACTGGGCTCCGCCGGGATGGCATTGGGAGGTGCTACCTTCAGGGGCGCGCAGCTTGGTGAGGAACCCGGCCCCGGGTCCCGTCGTCGACCCGGAGATTCTTTGGTGGCGTTCGCGTGGGCCACTTTCGGTGCGGAGGCAGCCGGCCCCATCGGAGGTGGTACGTCGCTGTGTCAGGGAGGAGGACGAGCACGTCCGTCGCTACATGGATGCGTTGGACGTCAGGTTCTCCAATACCTGGCAGGTTCTTCAGGGATCTCACCCGAGCTATGATCCTGTGATGGTTCCTTCTCTTTGGGTGTCCACCGCCCGCGCCTCAGGAACCGCGAGTGAACTAGATTCTTCGATAATATTTGATCTGTATTAGCTAGTGATAATACTCGAGATGTATTCGAGATTATATTCGATAATATTCGAGACGATTTATTCGAGATTATATTCGATGATGCATATTACATGAATTATTCGAGATGCATATTATGTACTATGATTTAGTTTTTCCTTATTGATTGCATGCATTCTAATTTGAATACTAAATTGTTTTATCTTTCTTCTGGATTAGTTAAATAAAAGCTATGGACAATACCGGTAGAGAAGGAGAAGAGGCTCTGTTCGACATCATACGCTCCCTGAGCCCAGAGCATGAACCTGAAGATGATGACGGCTCGCAATATCTGAACAATTCCGATGAGGGTTGTATGATATTTGATGAAGACGAACGAATAGATGAAGGCGACGACAACGATGTTGACGAAGAAAATGTTCTTCAAATAACAAAGACCGGCGAGGTATATTTATTATATAAGCCATCCGGTGATCATTACATGTCTTAATTGATTTGTATGTATTAACGAATCGATCTTTCTTCTTTTAGGCCTCCGGATCGAGCAAATCTTCTACAAGCAACAGTGTAGTTCGAGGCCCGGCCAGAAAGTTGGAACCTGGCGTAAAGTTCAACATCGATTCCATCAAAACGTCAAATGGCGAATCGCTTGAACCTAGGAAAAATGCGACCAAGTTCAAGAATCAATGCGGAGTTATTGTCAGGGACCAAATCCCGATCTCCGTTCAAGAATGGAAAAAGCCAGCAAAGGGAGATCGAGCAGGAGTTACTTTTGTCGACGAAAGAGCAAAAGATGTGCTTTGGGATTCGCTCATGCGGCATTTCACCCAACCAGATAATTTGACAGATGCAGATCTGAAGAAAGTGAGAAACTATGCTCTTAAAAAGATGGCGATCGCATTCAACACCTTGAAGAAAAATACATGGACTGCGTATGTCAAAGCAAAAAAAGAAGACTCCAGAATTCAAGGGAGCACTGGTGAAGGCAAAAGATCACTGGGACGCTTTCATGAAGTTCAAGGAATCGGAACACGCTAAGGAACGGTCGAGAAAAAACAAGATTAATGCTGCGAAAAAGAAGTGGCACCATACTCTGGGGTCAGGTAGCTACCAGGTGGCCCTGCCTAAGTGGGATCAATCTGAGCAAGAGATGATTAGTGCAGGGGTCACTCCAGTTACATTGACATGGCTCCCCAGGTGCAGGACATGGTTTTATGCGCATGGGGGAAGTTGGACCCAGAGACAGGGCTGGTTAAGGTGAAGGCAAGTCTTAAAGAAGCGACAGACGAAATACTTCTTGCAATAGAAGAAGCTCGAACGGGGGTGTTCACGCCTAACAGAGAGAACGACGAGCTTACGCGCGCCCTGAAGAATCCTGAACACCCGGGAAGAACATGAGGCAAATGCGTTGTTCCGTGGTTTGAGGGGTTTGCGGATTGGAACGACGACTACAGAAGCCGTGCGAGAAAGAAGAAGCATGAGGAGCAGAAGAAGAAGGAGGAAGCACTCCGCCTTGAAGGCCTAGAATCAAAGCACCTGGAGTTGGAACGCGCTTTCAGGCGGCAGCAGGAGCAGATCGACTCACTCAGCCAGGAAAGGGCGTCTCATCGGCAGCATGAGCAGATCGATCCAGCATTGGATAGCACCGTCCCATCTATGCTGAGAAGCAGCGTGGGTTCCGCCCCGGCCGATATCGATGATGCACTGCTAGCTAGCTACCATGTGGATGATATCAAAGACAGGACTAACTGTGAGCTACACATGAAAGTGAAGAACTTATCCATGAAGGTGGCGGACGGCTATGCTTTAGCAAATCCCCCTGAAGCAACCTTCCATTGCAATCCCATTCCAGCTGGCTATGCTCGTGTCGGGGTTGATGAAGTGATGTCAGGATATCACGAGCTACAACTTGACATTCTTGGAGCTGACGAGGAGAGAACACTGGGAGAGGCCATACATCGTATCATTCTATGGAAAAAGGATTGCATCGTCTTTCCAAGGCCACCGACTCCTCCTCCAAGTCCACCGCCGCGTCAGTCAACTCCTCCTCCTCCAAGTCCGGCACCGCGTCAGCCGACTCCTCCTCCAAGTCCGGCACGGCGTCAGCCAACTCCTCCTCCTCCAAGTCCGGCATCGTGTCAGCCGACTCCTCCTCCAAGTCCTGCATGGCATCAGCCGACTCCTCCTCCTCCAAGTCTGGCACCGCGTCTGCCGTCTCCGCTGACTCAGCGTGCTCCATCGCCTAAGCAACAACGGAAGAGAGAGGCCGCAGCTACGACGACTAGCGGTACAAAAGGCAAGAAATTCAAATATGGTCCAAGCCTCAAGCCTCTTCCGAAGTTGCCTTACCACCTGACTGAGGACGAACTCGACACCATAGTGGATGCCAAAGTGAAGGCCCATTTTGGACCGAAACCGCCCCCGCCGCCAAAGGAGAAAGTTCCTGAGCATGTCTCACAACACTTTATTGATATGGCTCGACCGGCTGTCAATCAGAAGGACTGCGACTATGTGCGGTCTATCAAGAAGTCATATTTTCCAGGACAAAAGGAGTCGAGCTCGAGCTCGAGCCAAGCAGTTGGCAAAAAAAGCGGGAAAACTGTTCCCCAGCTGGGAGAACAGGCAGTGCAATCGATCCCCCCGCTCATTGTACAAACACCTATGAGTACCGCCGATCGGCTGGTAGTAACCGACGATCATAAAAGGCAGGCTAAAGAGGCCGGTGTCACTGTTGAACAACTCCTAGGCCTTGAGAAAATCCCCAAGCTTAAAGAGGAGGAAGTAAAATGGCAATATGTCCGCGGCAAACCTCTGGTCAAGCCTGACGATGTCAAGCTTCTACCAACGAGATTGTACAATTTGCATACGTGGTACATGCAAGAAACAGCAAATACCAATCAAGAGTCCCTCATGGTGAAAGTCAAGAAAAAGCATTACTTCCATAAAAAAGATTTGTGGATTCATTATTCAGAGTTGTTTCAGTTATTAAATCAAGACGCACTCGACAAATCTATCGTCAGTTGCTATTGTCTGTAAGTGATTTCTTTCTGTAATTTAAGTCTCTAGCTAGCTAGCTGTGCTCTCGTTCATTACCTGTAATTATCATCACTATATTCTTTTCTATGGTATTATGCAGAATGAAGATGTATGAAATGAAAAAAGCTGGACGCTATGGCATTGGGTTCATTGACCCAAATACGGTTAATCAAAAGATATGGGAAACTGAATATTCGAGAAAAGACACAGAGAGATTCCTGCTAGAGTTTTTGAAGCAACTAAACACCTAACCAGAAATATTACTTCCTTACAACTTCGGGTGAGTGTTACTATATCGTGTACTACAAATTCTATTTTTTGCTTACTAGATGAGTGTAGTTGATGAGTTATGCACATGCCCGCTTAATTATACAAAACGTGTGCGCATGCAGTTACCACTGGATCTTGTTAATCATTGAAGTTGACGAGGGAAAAGTTGAAGTACTGGACTCACTATATAAGAATCCATCCGAATACGCAACTGTGAGGGGGATGGTCGACAGGTAATTTCAATCATTATCGCACTATGTCGGCCTCTTTACTTCATTTCCTGATATCAACTAGTTAATAACTCCTTTATTCATTTTCTTTGCCGGCGGGCAGGGCTTGGGCCAAGTTCATCAAACTGGTCCCAGGCGACTGGGAACAAAAGTTGACATGGGTGCGACCCAAGGTAATTTAGTACTAGCTAGCTACATCCGTGCATCTCTTTAATTCTAGTTTCAATATCATTATCATGCTTGATTAATTATTACCTGATTGAATTTTATTCTCGTAAAGTGCATGAGGCAGGAGCAGGCGAATAGTTTATGCGCATACTACGTTTGCGAGAACATTCGCATGATCACGTCTGAAAGGAGCAGAAACGAAAGAAATCTTTGGGTACGTTTGCCAGAACATTATCCATAATTTTTTTATCATGATCTAGCTAATATATATACACACAACTAATATATTCATCTTGATCTCCTTCTTACAGCTGACGGAGATGCGGGGCCAGCTCCTACCAACGGCTCGCGTACGAGCAATTCAAGAGGAAATAGCTAGATTTCTGCTCGACCAGGTCATAGATCCCAAAGGAGAATACCATTACAAGATCAAGCAGTAATGCCTGCATATGTAATGATCCGCAAATTGTAGGAGAAATTGTATATACCACTTGTATATATATATGTATGTGAATGGTCGTCGTACGAGAAATTCGATGATATATATATATATGATCGGTTCTACGAGAAATTCTATTTATATATATATGCACAACGTGTACAGTATGTAGTAGCGCAATATATGTTTGAAATGAAAAATAATTAAATGGAAAACATAAAATTAAAAGGAAAAATAAACCATAATTAATTCATAAACCCCTAAAGGATTAAAAGGAAAAATAAAACAAAATTAAAATAATTAAATACTTTTAGTCCCGGTTGGTGTTACCAACCGGGACTAAAGGTCCCCCAGCCCATGGCGCCGACAGGTGCCACGTGGTGGGCCTTTAGTGCTGGGCCGTGTTGAACCGGGACTAAAGGGGGGGGGGGGCTTTAGTCCCCACCCTTTAATGCCGGTTGGAGAACCGGCACTAAAGGCCCTTACGAACCGGCACTATAGGCCGATTCTGCACTAGTGATGACGTGTTCTCAGGGCTAGAGGAAATAATCATCTAAAAGAGCATTTGTGATGATGAGGCAAGAATCCCACCATTGACATAATTCACGTATCCATGGTTAAACCGTGGCGTGAGATGAGCACTATGAAATCTCTTATTACGCTCCGTGACCGATGAGGCTGGAATTTTGCATCTCTATCTAGACCGACGACGCTGGACATAGTTCTCCTTGGACGATGAGGTCAGGAGATCGTTTCCCTTTACCGTGACCGACGAGGCCGGAAATATTCAGAAGACTAGGCCGATGAGGCTAGACATACCCCTCCTTGGCCGACGAGGCCATGAGGTCGTTTCCATTTTGCGTGACCAAAGGCCGGAAATATTCACAAGTCTAGGCCGACGAGGCTAGACATACTTCTCCTTGGCCAATGGGGCCAGGAGGTCATTTCCCTTTTTCGCGTCCGACGAGTCCGGAAATCGCTCATGTCCTGACCAATAAGGTTGGACCCGCTTTGTTCGTGACCGACGAGGCCGAACACATGTTTGAGAAGTTACTATGTACCCGGTGCCGACGAGGCTGGACGTTTCATACCAATGGCCGACGAGGCCTTGGGAAATTCATATATGCCACTTTTAGTTTTCGACATATCATGAGAATATTTCAGGTTCAAGACCACGACCATCGGCGCAACTTAATCGGAGGTGTTCTGCTAGATTACCAGCAGATGTAATTAACCGGATTGGCTTACGAGGCTCCGGGAACCAGAACCTTCACAATTGTTGGATATTAGTTAGATGCACTTGTCCATGGCGCAATATATGTAATCATGTGGGAAACCGCACTTTGTAATTCCCAAGAGAATTAATAAAGCAGTATTTCCCTATGTGATTGTCTCTTTTATTTATTTGTATACGAATGTATACTGGCACGCCCGCATTTTTATTATCGTTACGCATTAGGAAATATCCCTTACCCGGGGACGTTTCTTTTTCGCGAAACAGTGTGGTATTAAGAAGGACAAGTCGTCGTGCTGCGAAAAGTTTCTGAAGAAGCAGCAGTACATGAAGGTAATTACCTATTCTTAAGGCCTTGTACATGATTTGATTCGTAGGCGTAGCGCTCAAATTTCTATTTACTAACTTTGGTGCCCCCGAGATGGTGTGCGGATAAGATGGATTGTTGGGAGGCATTGGTGGATGAGTGGTGCACATGCCAATGGCGAGCCGTCCACGACAATGCCAAGGACCGGCGTGCCCAAATGGTTGGTGTGCCACACCATCAAGGCATCGCCAACTTATTTCAGTTCGGGCGGAACTGGGTATGTGGTTTGGTTCATGATTCATGCAATTCATTCTTCATCCTAGCTTGAGCCCTTTACTAATACTTTGTTCCTCTCTTTTAGGCACAACACAATAACACGGAGGTGCCAGAGGTGTACGACCTCTATGCCATGGCCCATACTGCCTCGTACAAGAAGGCCAAGGCATTCTCCGAGTCTGACCTTGATCATCCAGAAAAGTTCACCAACATCTCCTCCCACCACAAGCTCGTGAGGTACAACGAGGAGGGGAAGGCGAGGAAAGGGGAGGACTTTAACCCGAGCCAGCAACCTTTGGATCCAGAGCTGGTGATGATAGCTGGTGGCGGGAGGCCCCATGTCTCGATAGCCATTGGAGATGGGCTGATACGTTGTCCTCTCACTCTCACGGAGATCAAGGCGCACCAAACGAGCTCCTGTCCTGAGATAAGCACTCGTCCACGGTTAGTCGATCTCGCCATTGAGGTTAGTTATACGGACTCAGATATCTTTCCTCCATTACATTGTGTGTGTGGCCATCGATGATTACAATGCAAACGAGGAGTGGTGTTGCAGGCTGCTCTTTAGAGAGAGAGAGCGACAACCTAGGCGCTTCTGCAGGAGAAGGACCGAGTGGCGGCGGTGAAGGAACTATCCGCGGAGGAGAAGACGACTCGGTTGTTGGAGGAGGAGAGGGCACGGAATGAGGCAGATCACCGGGCCATGTACGATGTCCCCGTGGTAAGTTTCTTCTTCATATTAGCCAAATCATGCATTGGAATGTTCGTTTCATTACTAACTAATATGACTGACTTGTCAAAACCAAATGTGCAGTCTGTGTGCGAGAAGACCGGTCACACCCCTCCGTCGATGCCAGTAATTACTGCGGCGAGAACGGTAAGTTTCATTTGAATAGTCATTAGTTACTAGTCTTAACATTTGAGTGTCATCATGCTAACAAGACATTGCAAATGATATTTGGTGCAGAATAACTCCCGAGCCGCATCGCACACCCATTCTCCTGGTGAAAGCGGCCCGAGAAACCCTGATGCTTCACATCCGTGATGACGACAACGGTAAGTTTTCTCTAGTGTTTTGCTTAACAAATGCATACTTAGCTTCGTACATTCTAGTTAGCGCTATTATGCCACATACTTAGCTTATTTTCCCCAAAAAGACATACTTAGCTAATTATCCTTCAAAATGACATAATTAGCTTATTTAGTTCATTTATGACATAATTAGCTTACTTAGGTCAAAAATGGCATAATGACCTTGGTTAGCTCATAAATGTCATATACTTAGCTTTTTTTTCCTCCAAAATGACATAATATGCTTAGTTAGCTCTAAAATGGCATAATTACGTAAGTTAGGTCTACAATGACACAAACAAGGAATAAGAAAAAGAAAAACAAGGAAGAGGAGAAAAAGAATGAATAGAAGAAGAAAGAGAAGAAAAAGAAAGAATAAAAGAAGAAGAATGAGAAGGAAAAGGATAAAAAGATAGAAGAGAAGAAGAAGAAGAAAATATATTCTTATTCTTCCTTTTTCTCTTCTTTCTTTTTCTCCATCTTCTACTCCTTCTTATTCTTATTCTTCTTCTTTCTTCTTCTTCTTTCTTTCTTCTTCTTCTGCTTTCTTTCTCCAAAATGATATAATTAGCTTATTTAGTTCATTTATGACACAATTAACTTAGTTAGGTCCAAAATTGCATAATAACCTTGTTTAGCTCATAAATACTTGTTCAACATTTGTTGAAATTCTTGATCAATTGTTTTTTCAATACATTATCAATTTGCTTCATACTTATTTTTATTTATACATTTATTGTATTTTAACCTTGGTTAGCTCATAAATACTTGTTCAACATTTGTTAAAAAATTTGATCAATTGTTTTTTAAATACATTATCAATTTGCTTCATACTTATTTTTAATTATACATTTATGACATAATTAGCTTAGTTAGGTCCAAAATGGCATAATAACCTTGGTTAGCTCATAAATACTTGTTCAACATTTGTTGAAATTCTTGATCAATTGTGTTTTAAATACATTATCAATTTGCTTAATTCTTATTTTTATTTATACATTTATTGTATTTTATACGTTAAAAACATATTCTCTATACACATTAACATTTGCCAAATTCTTGGTTGATATGTTCTAACATTTTATGTTGAGTCTTTATTGTAATCCGTATAATTAGAATATTTGAAGGTGTAACCAAAATAAAAAATACAAAAAACGAAAACAGAAAACGCGAATGCCCCCAAAAATAAGCGAGGGTCTGGCCTAGTGTGCGTTCGGCCGGGCCCATTCCGGGCTCCCGTTCACGCGGCTGGGCTGGCCCATAGAGTCGTGCGACTTTAGCGAACCAGAAAGTTGCCTCGCGCACAACAAACCGAGGGATCCATCTAGAAGTTTTCAAGACCGTAGGAGTAAATTCTATATGGGCCTGCCCACTTAGCAAGTATGGACCCTGTACGAAAACATCTATAATGCGGAAAAGAATCGAAACCTATATCTCTCTTTGGGTGTGTGGGAAAACCCTATTTGAAGCTCTTTGCGGCAAGGAGTCGCGGTTTCACAGAAGGGATCAAGCGACCGATCGGGGTTGGGCCGGCCCGTTCAGCGTTTCAGCGATACTGGTTCTGGGAACCTTCTAGTAGCTTCCTGACACCGGTTTTTTCTTTTTCGTTTTCTTTTTTCTAGTTATATTCCTTTTCGTTTTTTATTTTATTTTCTCTGTTTCTTTTTATTTACTTGCCTTTTTTAATTACTTTCACCTTTTATTTTTTACTTTTATCAAATTATTTTAAATTCGAAAAATGTTTTGTTTAGAAATTACAAAAAAGTTTAGAATTTCATAGTTTGCCCGCTTCTTTTCAAAAAATGTTTGCGAATTCAAAAAAGTTCAGAATTTAAAATTTCTTAATATTATAGAATTCAAAAAATGTGCAGTCTGTGTGCGAGAAGACCGGTCACACCCCTCCGCCGATGCCAGTAATTACTGCGGCGAGAACGGTGAGTTTCATTTGAATAGTCATTAGTTACTAGTCTTAACATTTGAGTGTCATCATGCTAACAAGACATTGCAAATGATCTTTGGTGCAGAATAACTCCCGAGCCGCATCGCACACCCATTCTCCTGGTGAAAGCGGCCCAAGGAACCCTGATGCTTCACATCCGTGATGACGACAACGGTAAGTTTTCTCTAGTGTTTTGCTTAACAAATGCATACTTAGCTTCGTACATGCTAGTTAGCCCTATTATGCCACATACTTAGCTTATTTTCCCCAAAAAGACATACTTAGCTAATTATCCTCCAAAATGACATAATTAGCTTATTTAGTTCATTTATGACATAATTAGCTTACTTAGGTCAAAAATAGCATAATGACCTTGGTTAGCTCATAAATGTCAAATACTTAGCTTTTTTTCCTCCAAAATGACATAATATGCTTAGTTAGCTCTAAAATGGCATAATTACGTAAGTTAGCTCTACAATGACACAAACAAGGAATAAGAAAAAGAAAAACAAGGAAGAGGAGAAAAAGAATGAATAGAAGAAGAAAGAGAAGAAAAAGAAAGAATAAAAGAAGAAGAATGAGAAGGAAAAGGATAAAAAGATAGAAGAGAGAAGAAGAAGAAGAAAATACATTCTTATTCTTCCTTTTTCTCTTCTTTCTTTTTCTCCATCTTCTACTCCTTCTTATTCTTATTCTTCTTCTTTCTTCTTCTTCTTTCTTTCTTCTTCTTCTTCTTCTGCTTTCTTTCTCCAAAATGATATAATTAGCTTATTTAGTTCATTTATGACATAATTAGTTTAGTTAGGTCCAAAATTGCATAATAACCTTGTTTAGCTCATAAATACTTGTTCAACATTTGTTGAAATTCTTGATCAATTGTTTTTTAAATACATTATCAATTTGCTTCATACTTATTTTTATTTATACATTTATTGTATTTTACCCTTGGTTAGCTCATAAATACTTGTTCAACATTTGTTAAATTTTTTGATCAATTGTTTTTTAAATACATTATCAATTTGCTTCATACTTATTTTTAATTATACATTTATGACATAATTAGCTTAGTTAGGTCCAAAATGGCATAATAACCTTGGTTAGCTCATAAATACTTGTTCAACATTTGTTGAAATTCTTGATCAATTGCTTTTTAAATACATTATCAATTTGCTTAATACTTATTTTTATTTATACATTTATTGTATTTTATACGTTAAAAACATATTCTCTATACACATTAACATTTGCCAAATTCTTGGTTGATATGTTCTAACATTTTATGTTGAGTCTTTATTGTAATACGTATAATTAGAATATTTGAAGGTGTAACCAAAATAAAAAATACAAAAAACGAAAACAGAAAACGCGAATGCCCCCCAAAATAAGCGAGGGTCTGGCCTAGTGTGCGTTCGGCCGGGCCCATTCCGGGCTCCCGTTCACGCGACTGGGCTGGCCCATAGAGTCGTGCGACTTTAGCGAACCAGAAAGTTGCCTCGCGCACAACAAACCGAGGGATCCATCTAGAATTTTTCAAGACCGTAGGAGGAAATACTATATGGGCGTGCCCACTTAGCAAGTATGGACCCTGTACGAAAACATCTATAATGCGGAATAGAATCGAAACCTATATCTCTCTTTGGGTGTGTGGGAAAACCCTATTTGACGCTCTTTGCGGCAAGGAGTCACGGTTTCGCAGAAGGGATCGAGGGACCGATCGGGGGTGGGCCGGCCCGTTCAGCGTTTCAGCGATACTGGTTCTGGGAACCTTCTAATAGGTTCCTGACACCGGTTTTTTCTTTTTCTTTTTCTTTTTCCTAGTTATATTCCTTTTCGTTTTTTATTTTATTTTCTCTGTTTCTTTTTATTTACTTGCCTTTTTAAATTTCTTTCACCTTTTATTTTTTACTTTTATCAAATTATTTTAAATTCGAAAAATGTTTTGGTCAGAAATTACAAAAAAGTTTAGAATTTCAAAGTTTGCCCGCTTCTTTTCAAAAAATGTTTGCGAATTCAAAAAAGTTCAGAATTTAAAATTTCTTATTATTATAGAATTCAAAAAATGTGCAGTCTGTGTGCGAGAAGACCGGTCACACCCCTCCGCCGATGCCAGTAATTACTGCGGTGAGAACGGTGAGTTTCATTTGAATAGTCATTAGTTACTAGTCTTAACATTTGAGTGTCATCATGCTAACAAGACATTGCAAATGATCTTTGGTGCAGAATAACTCCCGAGCCGCATCGCACACCCATTCTCCTGGTGAAAGCGGCCCGAGGAACCCTGATGCTTCACATCCGTGATGACGACAACGGTAAGTTTTCTCAAGTGTTTTGCTTAACAAATGCATACTTAGCTTCGTACATGCTAGTTAGCCCTATTATGCCACATACTTAGCTTATTTTCCCCAAAAAGACATACTTAGCTAATTATCCTCCAAAATGACACAATTAGCTTATTTAGTTCATTTGTTACATAATTATCTTACTTAGGTCAAAAATGGCATAATGACCTTGGTTAGCTCATAAATGTCATATACTTAGCTTTTTTTCCCTCCAAAATGACATAATATGCTTAGTTAGCTCTAAAATGGCATAATTACGTAAGTTAGCTCTACAATGACACAAACAAGGAATAAGAAAAAGAAAAACAAGGAAGAGGAGAAAAAGAATGAATAGAAGAAGAAAGAGAAGAAAAAGAAAGAATAAAAGAAGAAGAATGAGAAGGAAAAGGATAAAAGGATGAGAAGGAAAAGGATAAAAAGATAGAAGACAGAACAAGCAGAAGAAAATATATTCTTATTCTTCCTTTTTCTCTTCTTTCTTTTTCTCCATCTTATACTCCTTCTTATTTTTATTCTTCTTCTTTCTTCTTCTTCTTTCTTTCTTCTTCTTCCGCTTTCTTTCTCCAAAATGATATAATTAGCTTATTTAGTTCATTTACGACATAATTAGCTTAGTTAGGTCCAAAATTGCATAATAACCTTGTTTAGCTCATAAATACTTGTTCAACATTTGTTGAAATTCTTGATCAATTGTTTTTTAAATACATTATCAATTTGCTTCATACTTATTTGTAGGGTAACGCAGCAGAAAACAAAATTTTCCGACCTACGCACCAGCCCAGGACCACTATGGAGACTGCATACAAGGTTTGATCTCTTTCGTTACCGACTCGTAGCGCAGCGGAAGTAGAGTCGATGACGAACGGCGGTGCAGATCCCCGCAGCTAGGATTTTACAACCTCCCAACCGCGAGGATGTATACCCTCATCTGCCCCGCGGACAGCCCTCCGGGAGGCGGTCGCACTGTCCCCCGGACGGTGTCGCGGACAGCCCTTCGGGAGGACCTCCGAAACTCGGACTGTCACTCGGACAGCCCTTCGGGAGGACCTCCAAAACTCGGACGGTCACACGGACAGCCCTTCGGGAGGCACTCTCGAACTAAGACCGAAACTACGATCTCTCTACAGAGTTGCACACATACGGTGTCATCTATCCGGCAGGGCTTCGCCGTCCAGAACTAGTTCCTGCCGGAACCCAGACAGCCTTTCGGCTCTACGAAACTATTTCGCTGGGAGGGAGAGAGAGAGCCAGATCATGCATGGCATTTGTATGAGAGTAAGAGTGTGTGAGATGGCAGCCCACTCACCTCCTATTTATAGGAAAACCAAGGGGTAGGGAGGTTTTACAATAAAACCCAAAAACTCCCATGCACTAGCTCACACATGAGGGTGTTAAGTGCAAAATGGGATGCCATGTGGAGCTCCATGGAGGAGCTGCACATGTGAACGTCCCACCTTCATGGGGGGGCCCCCAAAGGGGGTTCCTTGATCCCCAAGTCCTTCTAGAAGCCTTTTGGGAAAAGCCCTAAAAGGTGGCTTTCCAAAAAATATCCCAAAAAGCACTTTCACTATTCACGACGACATTTTTCAGCGTCTGATCGAACTGAAAATATTCATGTGGGCTTAGAACAATTCTAGTACCCACCAAAATAATTTTCAATGCGAGCCGGAACAATTCCAGTTTAGTGATTTCATCTGCGAAAAGCATCTGAAGCGGTTTCGGCAGCTCCGGAACATTTCCGGTTTTCATCCCGGAAAATTCCAAAAAGTTTCCAGAACGATTCTGGCATCCTCCAAGAATTATCAGGCATGTGCCAAAACCAATTTGACTTTTTGGTATCCCCCGAAACAACTTTTCAGTTTCACCGAAACTCATCCGGTGACCTCTCTCTGCGGAACTTTTCCGCTGTCCGAAACTTTTCCGGCGTCCGAAACTTTTTCGGTGTTTTTCTCTCAGACTCCCTGTCTAGTATTCAACAGATAGATGACCCTTAAGCGTGTGACCCTATAGGTTCGGTGAAGCATAGACATGACCCGGAACCCCTTCCGATCAATGATCAACATCGGAGCCGTGGACACCCATATTGATCCCTATACCCACACGAATAAATATTCGAGTGAACCTCCAGTTGCCGTGTGCTATTCCTGTTGCTTCGCGATATGTAACAAATACCCGAGGTGAGAAACATCGGCATCCTCGTGGATCAACACTTGTCCACAATGCCAGTTACCTCGTTGCCGGTTTTTGTTCTCTTTTCTCGTTCCCGTGTTCCGGCATCCCTGTGATCGAATCACCCTGTGTCTGGCCAGACGATGATGGATACCGTAACACCGAGAGGGCCCAGAGATATCTCTCCATCGTCGGAGGAGCAAATCCCAATCTTGAGCTATCAAGTTACTTGACATACTTTTCCATGAACCCGTAAGCCGCCGTAATAGCCACCCATTTACGGATGACGTTTAACAAACCCCAAAGTTCATGAAGCAAGCATGAAGAAACTCGATACTCTCATGGTCTAAGGAATTATGCAAACATTAACTTCCTGTGTTATTTACCATTAACTTATGACGAATGTATCTCATAGCATAACATCAATTTGGGTCGATTCAACACAAGTGTTCTACCAACAATTGTGCCCTCAAAATTGCCGGCATAGTCATGCCCATGATCAGGAAAACAGGATCATCATGCAATACTTGAGCCAGTCATAGAGGCTTGACTAGGAATACATTTTACCGTTTATTATCCCACACGTGCACATGAGTTTCCCTCCAAGCCTCGTTTTATTTGTAGACTCGAGAATCATTGCAGTTATAGCATGGAACATAAACATAATTATGAACAGGGAGATAATCAATAACATTTATTATTGCCTCTAGGACATATCTCCTACAGACTCCCACTTGCACTAGAGTCAATAATCTAGTCAATGCTAATGCACTTTACACCTATGGCATACCGGTGTAAAATATGCTTCGTATGTGGTATAGCCTGATGTCCAACGGATCTGACAACTTTAGCTCCGTGTGTAACTTTGCATATCCTCGCGTTTTCACGCTTTCACAAAATTCATATTTTGTGTGGACTTGGCTTTGCATATGTGTGAATCATTGGTCGAAACCTGATTCCTCAGACTGAGCTATGGAGCAACTATCTGCTATAGTGTCCCATAGACCAAAGCCTTCTTGGAACCATACTAAGTTCATGAATGAACTATATGATTCAACAACTTCTTTGTCGCTTCTCAAGCGTCAACATACTTAGCCTTTGTTATAGAATTCGCCACAGTATCTTGTTTGGAACAATTTCCAACTACCGTGCCACCATATTGTGTATCACACAAAACCCTCAATTTAAATCGAAAATAGCATGGAGCATAGATGAAGACTGTATCGATGTAACCTTTTACAACGAACTCTTCATGATCTCCGCTTGCGAGAAAACATGTCATCAGTACTGCTCTAGTACTCAATGACATCTTTCACTGTTGTCCCATGATCAGTACTTTGATCACTTTGGTATCTATACTCGCAACAACTTTGGAGTATTGGACATATCTGGATGTTTTACATACCATGGAATACATGATTAATCCAAACACAAGAGTGTATGGAATCACCATCATGTATTTTGCTCATCAGTGTTTTGGGACACCGAGTTTTGCAAAAACTCTTTCCATGTGACTTCGGCAAGAATCACTCCTTGGCGTTTTTAAATGCTAAAAGGTTTTAGCATCTTGTCAATATGTATTCATAGCTTAGCCCTATTAGGTAAATCTATCTCCATAGATCATCATGCCTAATATGGAGGCTATATAGCCCAAGCACTTCATCAAAAAACTATTTTAAATGAAGTCCTTAATTCGTGTTAAGAAATTTATTTCCAATTAACAATGTGTCAAGCACACAACGTTTTTAGAAATATTATTATGCTCCCACTTACTTTCTTGAATCACAAGCATCTTCGTTACCCATTGATGAAGTCAAAAACCTTTTTGACCATTTCATCAAAACACGAAGATTCCAACTCCACTTTGCTCTCTTCTGTTCATCGCTGGAACTCTGAAGTTTGCATACTTACTAGCATCCTCTGGATCGACAAATTACTTTGGACTGTATCACATACAAGTCCTAGGTTTCATTTCCATCAGATGGAAATCCTTTTGTCATCCATGTTTCATATCTCATGATTGAAATATGTATTAATTGCTAGTTCAACCCGAACCGACTTTAAGCATCGCTACGGTGAATCAACCTCATCGTAGTCAACTCCTTGAACTTGTTATTTCAACAAGTCGAGCTATATGGATAAAACATTTTTATCCGTATCAGTTTTTAGTTCCATAAATATTCGTTAGACTCTAAGTCTTCCGAAAGGTGTATCAAGATTTTAATCTCGAAACACTTATATGGAAACTATCTCGGATTGTATTGGCATTTAGCCAATTCCGGAGTCAGGGCCCATCAACGCTTCCTTGTGTATTGTAGGTATACTGTTGTCTAACAACAATATCTCGTTTGCGCACCTGATAGGTTTGCACGAGCTCTGCCTACGTGGTTCAGCTGCAAGTTCGACCGAAGTCCATACATTTTATTGTAGAGACTTCCGTATCAGTCGCAGTAGGAAACTCCGGAATCACTTCCTGGGTTTCTTTCCTTTGGTCTGATGACGAAGATACTGGTTATCTCGTCGAGTTTGCACTGTCCTCCCACTTACCTTTTGTAAGAACTATTCTCTTTAAAAGCATACCGTTTTGCGGCAAAACCCTTTGCCTCGGTATAGTGGTGGGGGAATACCCAATGACTTGGGATAACCTTACAAAGTAGCACTTGTCTGATTTGGAATAGGTTTGTAACCTTTTACACAAGCCCCATATTCCAAATGTTAAGAAAAGATATAACATGGTTGGGCGTACCATACCATGACGTTATTTCAACAGACCCGATGAAGCTCTTTTCAGTGTAAAAGCCATAGTCACTAAAGCATCACTCTTTAAAAGAGATAATGGAAATTTATTTATGTCATCTTTGATCTTACCATGTCATAAATGGTTCGATTACATCTTCAGAGACTTTCCACTTGCAGTGGTGTTCTGGGAGGTGCAAGTTATGAAACCCCTTTCACAACTCATCAGACATTCGCTAAACTTGTAACTCAAATATTCCTTTCTGCAATCGAATTGTAGAAACATAATTTTCTTGTTACAATAACATCTATTTCATTTTTGAAAACCTTATGAATGAATTCAAAAGATCCAGACTTACATCCCATCAAGTAAATATCCATATATCTACTTGAGTCATTTCTGAAGATAGATAAATCCACTACTTGCAACAACATTTATTGGACTACACACATCATAATGTATGATCACCAATATGTTCTTTGCTCGTTCCTTATGGCCTGTGAACGGTATTTCAGTCACTTCACTTTTCAGAGGAAAGTTGCAAGTGTCAGATGATTCAAATCAAATGACTTCAAAATCCATCATAATGGAATTTCCATGCGGGTTTCTCCAATGTGACCAAATGCAGTGCCACACTTGTGTGGTATTCTTTCAGTCTTGCGACATTTAGCGTCAGTGTTTATGGATGTATCATATTACCATCAATATTCACAGCATACATCCCATCCTGTATGGAAGCATGGCCCTTCATGTTATTCATAACACCGAACATCAAAAGTTCTCTTATGAATAACCTTCTTGCAAAATTCCTTATGCAAAGGGCTAGAGTGTATGAAACTCTAAATGAATTATGAAAGTAAATACAGAGGTAATGTATTATTATCAATATTCATAACATACATCTCATTCATTATGAAAGTATGGCCCTTATATTATTCATAACACCGAACATTAGAAGTTCTCTTATGAATAACCTTCTTGCAAGATACTTTATGCAATGGGCTAGAGTGTGAAACTCTAAAATGAATTATGAAAGTAAATACATAGGGAATACACCGTTGGAAGGTATAGTAACATTTACTATGTTCCCTGTGTGTATCTAAACCTCATTCCTGGCTAGTCTTTCAGGCCTTAGTAGTTCTTGCTTCGAGTTGCAACAGAATGCAATCGAGCGGGTATCTTTGTGATTAACTCACAATACCCAAGAATTAGTGATTAACATGTTTAACCATAATTCCCAAGAACTATATCTTTGACCAGCCTTCTATACAACAAAAACTTGTATGACATTCATACATGAGCTGGATATCCCAGTCTTCTTTCCTTTTGCCTTTATACTTCTAACAGTTTAACTTTTAGTATTTCTCCTACTCTCAGAAGAAGCATCCAACTTAAGAGTGGTGTTAGCCCCGGACTTCCTAGGCGTGAAATTTTCACTAACACCCTTCGGACACTTCCTTTCTCTTTAAGTTGTCGTTTTATTCACCATCATCATATGACAGGCGTTCTTCTGGATCCCCTCTTATCAGTCAAATGCCTAGTAAACACTTTTACTAATAGTTTGCAAACAAACATGGCTTTAGATATCTCATATGTTTCAGCCTTTGTTTGTATCTGAAAATCAATTTTCAGTTCCATGAATATCACATAACTATCCCAAAACTTTCGAAGTTCGGGTCTCATGGAAGCAAACATATTTCACTTGACCGTAACGGAATTTTAGCTTTTGGATCGAAGGACGAGAGTCATATCATCCATAGCATTAGCGGGAAAATACCGAAAGTATGCGATAGGACAAAGTCCTTCTCGGCACTCTTGAGGACAATCCTCACATTACGTTACCAACCGTCAAGTTTTAACCAGATATTTAACAGCTATTCAATTTTAATAGGGAAGGTGGAAACGCGAGCCATTATTGTACAACTATTATGCAAACCACACTTAGACAGTGTTCACAATTAATTGCACTGAGAATTAAAAGAATTAATTCTACAGCACGCTCCTACTCAAATCAATATCTCTCATAATTGATTGTGAGTGATACAAGATCCACATTTCAATTCAACGCCATTGATGGTAGCATCACAGATGACGAAAAATCTCAACCGGTAGGCCAGCTTGCCAATCACATCTCTATGTGACTCTTGTTCATCTTTCGATGCGTGTGTTCCGAGCTCATGACTTTCATGCCTGAACGTCAAGACAACCAAGTGATCTCGCTGCGAGGTCTCAACTCACCCGCCTCACACTTCTCTAATCGTTCGTACCCATGGTAGCATGTGATACCCCGAAAAGTTAGGTGCCGTGACGGTGCTACACTTGGGAGAACACTAACTACTTGATATTTTTGTGAGAGATCACCCTAATAAAAGCGACTACCGCGCAATCAAGAAGGGTGCATCATAAGGGATAAACATCTCAGGCAATTCATAATTAGCATGATATGGTATAGCCCTTTCTGACGGAGAAGTCTTTCATTTCTTCGTCTTCGGCATTCGTGTCGGTGTTCACCTTCGCGAAGATTGCCACCACCTTGTCGATGCACCAAACAATATTGCTATCTCTATAGCTAATAAGATAAGTGCATTTCATAAGGTTGACACGCAGGTCATTAAAGTGCAATCATATGGCTCCAGCCATCAGGCCGAATCATGACACGCAGGTCAAGTTAATTTTACATCATGTAGTCATCTCATACATAATCAAATTAATATGAGCACTGCTATACCACATCATATGCACATGCAAACCATCCTGCAAAACCAAGTTAGACGCCTCTAATCGGTTCATGCAAAATTTTATTTTTACGTGTCTTCTAAGGTTTCGAAACAAACCGAAGCTACCAACGTCCATCATCAAGCATGATAATCCAAGTCGCTAGATTAACATTCCAGGGTGTAAGAAACACGAGATAATAAAATCTCGAGCCCCATACTAAACTTCGTCATACGCGTGACCCCCGTGCAGATCACATCTGCATTGCCCTTTCGTCTGTGAAATTTCATCTTTCTTTTTAACTACGGTGGAATTCAATGAACTGTTAGCACTTCGTTGATCAATCAGGATCGCGGATTGCCAGAACATTGAAACTGCACCATACTGTTATCAAGATCAGAAATATGCAAATTCTAGGGGAAGCAACAGGAACATCGGGTAACAGATTTCATCTGCTACCCGCACAAATAATTTTCAGCAATAGATCTCATCTACTACCTAATTATATTGTGCAACACCCATACATCTCTATGTATTCTAGATCGCAACCTGCATCTACGCATAGCACGGCTCTTGATGCCACTGTAGGGTAACGCAGCAGAAAACAAAAATTTCCGACCTACGCACCAGCCCAGGACCACTATGGAGACTGCATACAAGGTTTGATCTCTTTCGTTACCGACTCGTAGCGCAGCGGAAGTAGAGTCGATGACGAACGGCGGTGCAGATCCCTGCAGCTAGGATTTTACAACCTCCCAACCGCGAGGATGCATACCCTCATCTGCCCCGCGGACAGCCCTCCGGGAGGCGGTCGCACAGTCCCCCGGACGGTGTCGCGGACAGCCCTTCGGGAGGACCTCCGAAACTCGGACTGTCACTCGGACAGCCCTTCGGGAGGACCTCCAAAACTCGGACGGTCACACGGACAGCCCTTCGGGAGGCACTCTCGAACTAAGACCGAAACTACGATCTCTCTACAGAGTTGCACACATACGGTGTCATCTATCCGGCAGGGCTTCGCCGTCCAGAACTAGTTCCTGCCGGAACCCAGACAGCCTTTCGGCTCTACGAAACTATTTCGCTGGGAGGGAGAGAGAGAGCCAGATCATGCATGGCATTTGTATGAGAGTAAGAGTGTGTGAGATGGCAGCCCACTCACCTCCTATTTATAGGAAAACCAAGGGGTAGGGAGGTTTTACAACAAAACCCAAAACCTCCCATGCACTAGCTCACACATGAGGGTGTTAAGTGCAAAATGGGATGCCATGTGGAGCTCCATGGAGGAGCTGCACATGTGAACGTCCCACCTTCATGGGGGGCCCCCCAAAGGGGGTTCCTTGATCCCCAAGTCCTTCTAGAAGCCTTTTGGGAAAAGCCCTAAAAGGTGGCTTTCCAAAAAATATCCCAAAAAGCACTTTCACTATTCACGACGACATTTGTCAGCGTCTGATCGAACTAAAAATATTCATGTGGGCTTAGAACAATTCTAGTACCCACCAAAATAATTTTCAATGCGAGCCGGAACAATTCCGGTTTAGTGATTTCATCTGCGAAAAGCATCTGAAGCGGTTTCGGCGGCTCCGGAACATTTCCGGTTTTCATCCCGGAAAATTCCAAAAAGTTTCCAGAACGATTCTGGCATCCTCCAAGAATTATCAGGCATGTGCCAAAACCAATTTGACTTTTTGGTATCCCCCGAAACAACTTTTCAGTTTCACCGAAACTCATCCGGTGACCTCTCTCTGCGGAACTTTTCCGCTGTCCGAAACTTTTTCGGTGTTTTTCTCCCAGACTCCCTGTCTAGTATTCAACAGATAGATGACCCTTAAGCGTGTGACCCTATAGGTTCGGTGAAGCATAGACATGACTCGGAACCCCTTCCGATCAATGATCAACATCGGAGCCGTGGACACCCATATTGATCCCTATACCCACACGAATAAATATTCGAGTGAACCTCCAGTTGCCGTGTGCTATTCCTGTTGCTTCGCGATATGTAACAAATACCCGAGGTGAGAAACATCGGCATCCTCGTGGATCAACACTTGTCCACAATGCCAGTTACCTCGTTGCCGGTTTTTGTTCTCTTTTCTCGTTCCCGTGTTCCGGCATCCCTGTGATCGAATCACCCTGTGTCTGGCCAGACGATGATGGATACCGTAACACCGAGAGGGCCCAGAGATATCTCTCCATCGTCGGAGGAGCAAATCCCAATCTTGAGCTATCAAGTTACTTGACATACTTTTCCATGAACCCGTAAGCCGCCGTAATAGCCACCCATTTACGGATGACGTTTAACAAACCCCAAAGTTCATGAAGCAAGCATGAAGAAACTCGATACACTCATGGTCTAAGGAATTATGAAAACATTAACTTCCTGTGTTATTAACCATTAACTTATGACGAATGTATCTCATAGCATAACATCAATTTGGGTCGATTCAACACAAGTGTTCTACCAACAATTGTGCCCTCAAAATTGCCGGCATAGTCATGCCCATGATCAGGAAAACAGGATCATCATGCAATACTTGAGCCAGTCATAGAGGCTTGACTAGGAATACATTTTACCGTTTATTATCCCACACGTGCACACGAGTTTCCCTCCAAGCCTCGTTTTATTTGTAGACTCGAGAATCATTGCAGTTATAGCATGGAACATAAACATAATTAAGAACAGGGAGATAATCAATAACATTTATTATTGCCTCTAGGGCATATCTCCTACATTATTTTTATTTATACATTTATTGTATTTTACCCTTGGTTAGCTCATAAATACTTGTTCAACATTTGTTAAATTTTTTGATCAATTGTTTTTTAAATACATTATCAATTTGCTTCATACTTATTTTTAATTATACATTTATGACATAATTAGCTTAGTTAGGTCCAAAAGGCATAATAACCTTGGTTAGCTCATAAATACTTGTTCAACATTTGTTGAAATTCTTGATCAATTGTTTTTTAAATACATTATCAATTTGCTTCATACTTATTTTTATTTATACATTTATTGTATTTTATATGTTAAAAACATATTCTCTATACACATTAGCATTTGCCAAATTCTTGGTTGATATGTTCTCACATTTTATGTTGAGTCTTTATTGTAATACGTATAATTAGAATATTTGAAGGTGTAACCAAAATAAAAAATACAAAAAACGAAAACAGAAAACGCGAATGCCCCCCAAAATAAGCGAGGGTCTGGCCTAGTGTGTGTTCGTCCGGGCCCATTCCGGGCTCCCGTTCACGCAACTGGGCTGGCCCATAGGGTCGTGCGACTTTAGCGAACCAGAAAGTTGCCTCGCGCACAACAAATCGAGGGATCCATCTAGAATTTTTCAAGACTGTAGGAGGAAATTCTATATGGGCCTGCCCACTTAGCAAGTATGGACCCTGTACGAAAACATCTATAATGCGGAATAGAATCGAAACCTATATCTCTCTTTGAGTGTGTGGGAAAACCCTATTTGACGCTCTTTGTGGCAAGGAATCGCGGTTTCGCAGAAGGGATCGAGCGACCGATCGGGGGTGGGCCGGCCCGTTCAGCGTTTCAGCAATACTGGTTCTGGGAACCTTCTAGTAGGTTCCTGACACCGGTTTTTTCTTTTTCGTTTTCTTTTTTCTAGTTATATTGTTTTTCGTTTTATATTTTCTTTTCTCTGTTTCTTTTTATTTATTTGCCCTCAAAAATGTTCAAGAAATTCAATACAAATGTTCCCATTTTTAAAATTTGTTCGCACATTAAATAAATGGTCATGATTTATTATTTTTTCATAAATTCAAATAAATGTACGCATTTTTAAATTTTATTCACAAATTCAAAAATGTTCAACAATTTCAAAAAAATGTTCTTATTGTCTAATTTGTTCACAAATTAGACAAATGTTATCGTTTCAGAAATATATACAATTTTTTTTAAAACAATTCATGTTTAAACATTCGCAAAATCAAAAAATGTTCCCGGGAATATTGAAAAACTTTTTTGAGTTTTCGCAAAAAATTGTTCATAATTTTCAAAAATGTTCACGTTTAAAAAAATTCTTTTTTTAAGAATTTTTTTTGCATTTTGTAAATTGTTCATAATTTCGGAAAATGCTCTCCTATACAACTTCGTTCCTTTATTCAATAAAAATAATGATTTTCCATAATAATGTTTGCGTTTCAATAATGTTCTTTTTTCCTATTTTGCCTTTTCTCTCCTTTTTCTTTCTTCGTTTTTCAATTATCTTTTCTTTTTAGTTTTTCCTTTTTTGTTTCTCATTTTCTTTTATTTTCTTTCCTTTTTCTAGTATTTTTTATTTTTTTAACAAAAGTTCAGCAATTTTATATATGTTTTCATTTTAAATTACTGGTCACAAATTCTGACTTTGGTTGTCCAAAAAATGTTCCTATCTCAAATTTCTATTCACAAGCTATAAAATGTTCGCCTATTTGAAGAAATGTTCGCTCATTCAAAATATGATTTGTGTTTTTGCAAAAAAAGTTCAGAATATTTCTGCTCCAAAACTTCACAACTTTTCAACAATTGTTCCCGTTTCAAAAAAAGTTCACGCATTCATTTTTATGAAGTTTCGAAAAATGTTCCCATTTAAAAAAAATCAGAAATTTCAAAAAATGTTGATGTTTTAAAATTTTGTTCGTGAATTCAAAAAATGACCGCTTATTTGAAAAATTGTTTATGTTTTTGCAAAAGAAGTTCGGAATGTTTCTGCTACAAAATTTCACAACTTTTCCGAAAATGTTACCGTTTCAAAAAATGTTCATGTTTTCAAAAAAGTGTTCGGTATGTTTTTCTTGAAAATATTCACAACTTTTCACAAATTTTGCCCGCTTCGATTGAAAAAAGGTTTTAGAATTTCAAAAAATGTTCCTGCTTTCAAAAATAGTTGAAATTTATAAAAAAAATGTTAATGTTTCCATTTTGGCAGGGGTTTCCAATGTTTTTCACAAAATTTAAAAATTATTTGTAAAACAAACTGTTCTTTTACGAGTGTACCTTATATAATGTTTTGGAGGCACTACTTTTGTAATAATAGCAGGGAACGCGCGCGGAAACAACTTAACGCGCGAAGAAACAGTCGCGGCCCAGAAAAGCCAGCCAGGAAGCAGCTCTGTGCTAGTTGACGCAGAATGCGTCCAATAGGACCTCCCATCCATTTCGCATGAAGCTTGGTTGCGCTGGATGTTGGGGTAACGCGGCAGAAAACAAAAAATTTCCGACCTACGCACCAGCCCAGGACCACTATGGAGACTGCATACAATGTTTGATCATTTTCGTTACCGACTCGTAGCGCAGCGGAAGTAGAGTCGATGACGAACGGCGGTGCAGATCCCCGCAGCTAGGATTTTACAACCTCCCAACCGCGAGGATGAATACCCTCATCTGCCCCGCTGACAGCCCTCCGGGAGGCGGTCGCACAGTCCCCCGGACGGTGTCGCGGACAGCCCTTCGGGAGGACCTCCGAAACTCGGACTGTCACTCGGACAGCCCTTCGGGAGGACCTCCAAAACTCGGACGGTCACACGGACAGCCCTTCGGGAGGCACCCTCGAACTAAGACCGAAACTACGATCTCTCTACAGAGTTGCACACATACGGTGTCATCTATCCGGCAGGGCTTCGCCGTCCAGAACTAGTTCCTGCCGGAACCCAGACAGCCTTTCGGCTCTACGAAAAACTCTTTTCGTGTGAGGGAGAAGAGAGAGCTTGCAAAGCAAAGCATGTGTATGAGAGCAAAGGATGAGGAAGTGGGCTGCCCACTCACCTCTTATTTATAGGAAAACCAAGGGGTAGGATGGTAACTCCAAGTACCAAAATATCTCACTTTATGTCACACATAATAAACATAAGAAGGAAAAAGGGGTGCCATGTGGAGCTCCATGGAGAAGCTCCACCCTTGGCCGGCCACCCCTTGGCCCCCCCCCCATGTGGAGCTTGCTTGCTCCCCAATCCCTTCTAGAAGCCTTTTTGGAAATATCCAAAAAGGTGTTTTTCCACAAATATCCAAAAAGCACTTTCACTATTCACGATGACATTTTTCAGCGTCTGATCTAACTGAAAATATTCATGTGGGCTTAGAACAATTCCAGTACCCACCAAAATAATTTTCAACGCGAGCCGGAACAATTCCGATTTAGTGATTTCATCTGCGAAAAGCATCTGAAGCGGTTTCGGCAGCTCCGGAACATTTCCGGTTTTCATTCCAGAAAATTCCAAAAAGTTTCCAGAACGATTCTGGCACCCTCCAAGAATTATCAGGCATGTGCCAAGACCAATTTGACTTTATGGTATCCCCTGAAACAACTTTTCCAGTTTCACCGAAACTCATCCGGTGACCTCTCTCTGCGGAACTTTTCCGCTGTCCGAAACTTTTCCAGTGTCCGAAACATTTTCGGTGTTTTTCTCTCAGACTCCCTGTCTAGTATTCAACAGATAGATGACCCTTAAGCGTGTGACCCTATAGGTTCGGTGAAGCATAGACATGACTCGGAACCCCTTCCGATCAATGATCAACATCGGAGCCGTGGACACCCATATCGATCCCTATACCCACATGAATAAATATTCGAGTGAACCTCCAGTTGCCGTGTGCTATTCCTGTTGCTTCGCGATATGTTACAATTACCCGAGGTGAGACATGTTGGCATCCCCGTGGATCAACAACTTGTCCACTATGCCAGTTACCTCGTTGCCGGTATTGTTCTCTTTTCTCGTTCCCGTGTTCCGGCATCCCTGTGATCAAATCACCCTGTGTCTGGCCAGACGATGATGGATACCGTAACACCGAGAGGGCCCAGAGATATCTCTCCATCGTCGGAGGAGCAAATCCCAATCTTGAGCTATCAAGTTACATGACATACTTTTCCATGAACCCGTAAGCTGCCGTAATAGCCACCCATTTACGGATGACGTTTAACAAACCCCAAAGTTCATGAAGCAAGCATGAAGAAACTCGATACTCTCATGGTCTAAGGAATCATGCAAACATTAACCATCTCTGTGTTATAAACCATTAACTTATGACGAATGAATCTCATAGCATAACATCAATTCGGGTCGATTCAACACAAGTGTTCTTCCAACATTGCGCCCTCAAAATTGCCGGCATAGCCATGCCCATGATCAGGAAAACAGGATCATCATGCAATACTTGAGCCAGTCTTAGAGGCCAGACTAGGAATACATTTTACCGTTTATTATTCCACACGTGCAAATGAGTCTTCCTCCGAGCCTCGTTTTATTTGTAGACTCGAGAATCATTGCAGTTATAGCATGGAACATAAACATAATTATGAACAGGGAGATAATCAATAACATTTATTATTGCCTCTAGGGCATATCTCCTACACTGGAGTTTTCTGTTTTTTTTGTTGTTTCTTTTTTATATACGTTTGTTTAATCACTATTTTTTTGTTTTTAATATTTTTTTCTTCACTTTACTTTTCTTTTCCTTTTTATTTAATAATGGTTTTGTTTTGTTTCATCCTCAGGTTTTCTTTTTTCATTGTTTTTTCTCTTTTTTCCATTTTGTTCTTCAGTTTTTTTGTTTCTTTATTTGATTTTTTCTTTTCTGTTTTCTTTTCTTTGTTCTCATTAGCCTTTTAATTTCTTTCTTAGTTTTAATCAGTTTTTTTCGTTTTTCTTTGCTTGCTCATGAGTTTCAGAGTTTTCTTTAGGATTTTCATGTTTCTTTTTCTATGAGATGTTTCATTTGTTTGTTTTCTAACATATTTTAGGTTTTCAACGCTTTTCTTTGTCTATTTTTCTTTAACACATGTCTACATTCTATATACGCATTTTTAAATATATACCAGGAAAGTTTTTTAAATAAATTTTTATATTTTTAAAATATATTATTAACATTGTTTTATGCATCATCAAAATTTTCTAAAAGTTATGTTTTTTTACTTTCAACTATTTTCATACAACTTAAACATTTTTTATTTTTTTAAAAAAAATTGTACAGGTTTAACATTTTTTCAATAAATTATTTACTTCTGTTATAATAATTTCAATTTATTAATACTTTTTGCATACATGATCAACGTTTTTTGAAATATTTTTTGTGGCGATTATAAAATGTTCGTGCAGTCAAAATAATGTTCCCGATTTTGAAAAAAATTCGCATATGTAAAAAAAAATCTTGATTTGGAAAAATATTTTTGCGAAATCATCAATTGTTCAAATATACAAAACAAATTGTGCATTTGAATACATGTTAGTAAAATCAAAAAATGTTAATGAAATTATAAAAAATATTCGTAAAATTCAAAACAATTTTTGTCATAAGAAACAAGCTGATCCATTCGAAAAATATTCGTGAATTACAAAAAAGTTAATCGATTAAGAAATTGTTTAATGATTCGAAATATATTCCTGAGTTGGAAAAATCTTAATCCAATTGAGGAAAATGTTCATCGCAGAAATTTGTTTTCATGAATTTTAAAAAAGTTCCATAATTTATTTGTTTTTGCTCGATATTTTTTTCCAGAATTCAGAAAATGATTCACGATTTTGAGAAAATGTTCAACATTCCAAGAAATCTTTGCGAATTCGAATAATGTTTATGATTTTTGAAAATGTTGAGGAATTTAAGAATGTTCGTGAATTCAAAAAATGATCATGATTTGCTTCACTTTTCATGATTTAAAAAAATGTTGAAGAGTTGAAAATATGCTTTCAAATGGAAAAGGAAATGAAGAAAGAGTTCTAGAATCTAAAACTAAAAATAAATGGAAAATATAAATACAAAATAAAAATAAAAGAAAAAAGAACATGAAAAAAATAAAAAAGATGAAAAAAGTAAAATAAGAAAAGGTAATGAAAAAAGAAAGGAAATGAGCTAGTTGGGCTGGCCCAATGTGTACTTACCGGGAAGCATACTTGCTCCTCGGTTGCTAACTTGGGAGCCACTTGTGTAGGCGATGTTCTCAGCATTTATGAAAAAGTTACCTTTTCCTTGGCTTAAGTGGTTATTTGGATAACAAAAATTAAATGTGAGATTTTAGAAAACGTGTTTGTGGATTATTTTATGGAAAATCAATTTTGGCTATTTTTTTGTTAAGGCAACTCTATACAATTCCTTGTTTGTGGAAAAATAAAATAAGAAAATAGATTATTAATTCACATTGAGTTTCTCTCTCCCTCCTCTCGTCCATCTCACACATTCACTATCACGAAAAACACTAGAAAAGCTCGGTGCATAAGGTTTAGTGCGTGTATCACCAGCTCGCCTACTCAGGAGGACACACGGTTGCAAGTCGCAGAAGCCTCTCTCATCCCGATGGACGAACCTCGTAGCACACGTTCCTATGCCAAGGATGTCGCAGTCCCAACTACTCATGCTTGCCTCACTAGAGGGCTTTCACCCCGCGCTGGTTGTCGTAGCCGACATCCTCTCAAAGAAACACATGATCGCTCCAGGGTGCGACAATCACTAGCTTGTCAGACCTAAGCATCAACTTGGGACATCATCCCCCAATTTTACTATCGCTACCTTGTTGCTCGAGGGTCGCTTCACCTTGGGACATCATCCCCCGATTTTACTGTCGCTACCTTGTTGCTCGGAGGTCTCACTGGAGAAGGCGAATAGGACCATGCCATACACGAGTTCTCGTGCACCTCGACCTTGCCACACCAATTACCTTTGTCAGCTGGTACTACATAGACCTTTTGTCCTGCGGCTGTCTGTTACCGCCCGACAAGGTGCTTGGCTCGCCTTCTTAGGCTCATTGTGAACTTTTATTTGATGAATTTGACCTGCTGTACATAAACTCATTTTTACAAGAAATGTCTATTAGTATTTTTTCCCCCTAAAAAGTTGGTTTCCGTCTTTGCAGAACTTGATTATATAGATCTATGATTCCGTTAGAAAATCAAAAAAGGTTTTTGGTTCACCTCTCCCCCTAATTAACAGAAACCATTTAAAAAATGATTTATCTTTCAAACTAATAACCCTACTATTGAGTTCTCTTACCGAAAAAGGCTTTCGCCCTGCGTTAAAAATAAAGCAAACCGCAGAAAGCAAGACAAAGTTCACATGGAGGATACAAACACACACCTACACGCACGCGCACACGCGCACGCACACACACAGTAGGACCGATAAGGTTGTGCTGAGGACACCAGCTTAACAAGCCCAAGAAAGGAAAGAAAACAACATCAAGGAACCACCATCGAATTAATCAGGTTCCGGGGGAGGGGCGGCGATAGGCGGAGCACCAACGTCTGGAGTCCAGCGGTCATAGCGTCGGTGGCGAGCGTCCGATGACAAGCTCTCAAGTTAGCATGTTTGTATATAGCATCAGCAGGTCATTGCAGTGGTGAGCGTCCGATGACAAGCTCTCAAGTTAGCATGTTTAATTTTTTTTATGTTGCCACTAGTTACCAGATTTGTAGTACATGGCTGCCATATTATTCACATCGAGATACCTAATCATTTCATTCCTAGTTACCAGAAATTTTCTCTCTCCCTAATTACCTTGGAGATGACATTCTGGAAGCTGGTAACAATGTTTATTATACTTTCATAACTCAAGTGAATATAATCTTGTATGTAAGTGACATCAATCTGATAACTACTGACGGAAAAAAGTTGTCAAAATATATTAGTAAGTGATGTAGTTTTAAAGATCTCGTCGTAAAGAAACCACCAAAGGAAAAGTATTTGCAGACGGATGAGCGGTTCTAGATATAACCTTTTTTTAGTGTAGTTCCATGTAAGACACCTTGGAACACGCCCCCGTGCAGTACAATGCATGTATGATTGCACATCTGTGTTTGTAAGTTTTCTTTTCAGTTTAGTATTCAAAAGCTAAGCACCAAGCTGAGTTCTGGTACAACCCTTTTTCCAGTGTTGTTGTACCTATGCGATTGTTTTTTATTTCGGAGGAGCCTAAGCGAAGCACCTGTCAGCCACTCTGATTCTTTAAAGCTTTTCAGGATTGGGTGCCTAATCTCGATTACTTCCAATCATCTCGATTGGGTGCCTAAGCGAGGTATCCATTAAGTTCCCAGTACAAGGATTCAAAACTCAAAAGCTTAGAAAAGGTACATCTACTGCATAGTGGACGAGTCAGACAACTAACTCGGTACCCTCACTACAGCAAAAAGAACATTACAATTTTGATCACAATCCTGTCTTGAGTTTCATAATGCTTGCACAAATCATCTTCGAAGAAAGTTCACATTGGTGCGTCTCCTCCTCAGGTTCTTGTCTGTTGCTCTTCTTGATAGTACTATTCTGTGCAGCATGAGAGCTCAAAGTCCCACTGAAGGCACTCCCATGAAGCAAAAAAGCTCGTTGCAAAAAATGAATGGAACAAAGGTGCACAAATTTGGTACAACCGTAGAGATGAGATCTTTGTCAATATGTTCAAAATTAAAGGGCTCGGTACCATCCAGGTGTACGTACCTAAAACGATAGACGACACCTTTGTTAAAAGGTGGATCACATCGCGTGAAAACATAACATCTCGATGTACTTTTCGTTCATCTGAAGTTAAACATCAGTCCTCCACTGTGCTTTAGCACTTACAATAGTCTGAAAAGCACACTGCATTATTGCAGAAAATTAAAATAATTCACACTGCCATTAGTCGATGGCCTAATCTTGGACAACACACATGTAACATCCCAAATTTTTACTTTGATGTTAATATAATCATCTCATATGCACAATCATTTCTGATAATTTTGGATATGTCTCATATACATATTTGGGTCTCTAAAAACATTGCATGAACAATTAAAATCCTAGAAATATTTCTTGGCAATTAATATTAAGGCCATAATAGCTTTATTAAAATAAAATGATTTTACTAAAACATGCATATGAGATGGAAATAATTCTCCTAGACTCTATAATACTGTTTTAATTTAAAAGAACATTCATTTTTTGGAATAAAAATATAAATTATATATGCTATATTTATTTTCCTGCATAAGAAAAATAAAAAATGGAATTCAAGTAGCAGCTAGCCAGGCTCAAACCACCTTAGCTAATGTAACCGACGATGCGGGCCGCTTGGCCTTTATTCCCGGGCCCTCTATAAATAGCCAAAGCGGTAAGCATTACCACCAATTGGATCTGAATCATACATTGTCGTGCATCCCTTCTCATCTTGATTCCTTCCACTGAAGTAAGATTGAGGTGAAGTGGGGTGTGGCTAAAAAGTTTAGAGCATCTCTACCCCTTCCCTTAAAATCCTTTGCTAACTCCTTAATTGTTTATTTAATAGGTTAAGCTCTAGTTAGCTCTTCACTCAAATCCTTTAACTAAATAATTTGAGGACTAACTCCGTAAACCCACCCACTTCTCAAACATTGGCAGTCCCCAAATCTGCCACAAATGGAAGGCAAGAACCAAGCGCACCCTCGCCATCGCTCTCCTATATGCAACTCCTCTCTGACAACACCTCCAATCTTCCTAAGAATCACACCTTTCATGCTAGCCCCTTAACATCTCCCATAATCTGAGACGCTATGGCTAGGTCCGCGGCAACTCTGTCATCATTTGGGAAGAGCATGGCCATATCATGCATCTAGAAGATGAGCTTGTAGGGGCGGGTCATGATGTGTACAACGAGGTTGACAAACAGGGCGAGGAAGATGTTGTCTAGGACAACGCCACATCATTTGAAGTAGATACATGTGTTCTTGGGTTTTCTTGGCATCGTTGCATAATCAATAATATATGGCAGTGTGCATCAATCCAAGGGGAGGTCAGGGTTGATCCTCTTTTTTGAAAAAAAATGTGCGCTTGGTTCTTCTCGAGGACACCTTCCCCGATATCATAACATCTGCCTATAGTAATTAGCACAACTTGCGAAATAACTAGAAACCAGAATAGTGAAATTTTCTCTCAAATATAGGACTATTTCAAGTTTAATATCACAACAATTTGTGAACTTCGAGCATTCAAGGATGCATGGATCAGAAGGCACTAACTAGGGGAGTAAGGCAAAGTATCCAGGCCAAGATATTGCAAAAGTAATTTGACATTACAAAAAGGGGCGCGGATAACCAAAGGATGCAGAAAGCAACCAAAAGAGTACCGATCCACAGAACATAATTGATGTCCCCGGCCATATAAGTATCCCTCCTGCACCTGCTCTTTTGGGTAAATGTATTTTGGGTAATTAATGTGTTAGTGCAAGATTTGGGCAAACATTAGCACGCCACTAACTGTGATCAGAAGCCATGTATGGCTACTTTGGAGTGATAGGAAGAAATATAAAGGTGGTACAGGACCAACACACTTTGGTTAGGCGATTGTGATAACGCTAATAGCTGATGGGTGCAAGCAGCTGCAACACGCTCTACTAAAGTGGGCATGCTAATTTGCCCCCCCCCCCCCCCCCTTTTCCCCTTTCATTTATGAAAAGCATCCTAACTTTTATCAATGGGAGATAACAGGTAATCTGCATGATGGTGATAGAAAAAACAGGGGTATGATTTTTCAGGACAGGGATCTTGCATATGATCTGATCATTTTACTACTAATTTGTGGCACGAGTGTCATATGATCAGATACAAACCTTATGTGAAGACTGTACATCCGTCTGCTAAAATCAAAATTATAACACATTTACCTATAAATACTGGGCAGCTTTCTCGTGTTTACTAAGCTTGTCTGAATAAGTGCCTTAGAAGAACCATTTTGTTATATGAATCGTCTTTTTCATTCACTAATCTAAGACTTGCATTTGACCATTTCTATACAAGTTTGTTGACATTTGCGCTTTAGTCATTGCATTCTTGTAGTAACATAAAAACAGCCCACCAAGGGGATCAAATCAGTGGCTAATGTTCTGTTAAAATAGGAGACAACCCGCTATAAATCATGAGCATCTTTTCTTATAGTCTGCTACAAAGGAAAACGGGCTTTTGCTTCAATGATTTCCTAGTGGTCCAAAGACTGTTCGGTGGACATATATCCGAAAACAAAAGGCTTATGCTGATATACCTATTTGCAAAATAATACTGCTAGGAAATATTTCTTAGAAAAGGGCACTGTTGAACAAATACACGATATTAAAATAACCTAGTGTTATGTATACATGCTGTAAAAAAATGTCGTTTTATGTATACATAAGGTATACTAGAATGTAGTTTCAGCATGTGTGTTCCAACAGACTGAACCGTGAACATAACATAATTCAATTAGTTAGAATCACAGTTGTAGAACTTGTGGAGATATTTATGCAGCACACGTGCTTCAAGGGATATTTCCCGGATGTTGCCTTGGAGCAGTTTACACGCCTTCCTAAAAGACAATTAGATTCACGTTGCTTTTTCACAATCTCCGACCTGCCTAAGATGCCAAATGGCAATTCTATAGGGCTGCATCACTGTTTGCATTGGAGTATCTTTCACTACTTTTTGTTAATATCTTAATTATTGGCATTATGAGGCCAAGACGCCGGTGCTTTATTGAATCTTTGCAGGGCAGCCACTGAACTTTTTGAAATATTTTTTAAAGCTGAACCTCCGAGAGTGACTTCAGAACGTACATCACATACTGGAATCCCTTTCTCTGAGGTGTATAGCTAGGATCATTGTAGAACAAATTTGATGGAAGGTAATGTGCACCTTCATTAAGACCGACTTACAAACCTAAGTGAGTACTTCTTATGTCCAGATTTATTAGCCTGCTATATTTTGAGTCAAATTTTCATGTTAGGTTTAACTAGCAGTATATAAGTTATATACCAAAAAAATAGTATCATTGAAAATGTCTTTCGAATATAAATCCAACAATACATTTTTTACGATATACAACTTATGTTTTGCTAGTGAATTCTATATTATAAATTGACACAAACTAGGAAGTACATGTGCTAGTAACATCTAAATTGCCCAGGAAAATCTTCAACGAATGCGAGAGGAAAAAGCATGTCGGAAAGGCAAACCATCTCAGACCACAGCCGTAAACATGCATTAAAAAAGGAACGGCGATCAACCAAGTAGGCAAAAAGGTTTCTATTTTTTCATGTCCTCCCACCCGCTCAGCCACGCATACTACCACAAATACCTCTTTGCAGAATATTCTTCATGTCTAGGATCTTCTTCTTCATGATCTCGATCGTAGTAGTCTTGACTTGGAATAATTTTGCTTTTGTTGAGAAGGGAAAATGGTTTAATTCTAGCTAGCTCGCCGACGGAGTGAATGTATGTTACTTCCCTGAAAAGGGCTTTTCCTTTGGCCTTTAAGCCACGCTTTTTATGCTAGTAGCCGGACAGGAGAAAGCGGCTACTGCTCGGCCATCCTTTGCTGCGTGCGAGAATAGTTAATTGAAGATTAGCGGTCAAGATGGCTCCGAATTATCCCCAAAGGTCAGAAGCAAGAAATTTCCATGCTTCTTTTTCAGGCAGACATCGAGTTATACTAGGATTAACTGTATTACCCTGTTGCCTAAAAACGTGGAAAACAAATTGATTTGGCATGTCAGTATATCACCTTTTGACAACCATGTGTAGTGTGATATGGCATCAGCAAGTACGTTCGAAGGGGTACAATCCAATACTCCATATTTTTCTTCCCATATAAGATTTATTTTTAAGTTAATCTTTATATCGTTTGGCCAAGAGGCTACAGAAAAAATATTAACATTCACAATACCAAATCAACATCATTAGATTCATCATGCAATATATTTTATATGTGTTACTTATTTTCTATTGTAGATGTTGATTTGTTCTAATATAAAGTTGGAATTTTTTAACCGGGTTTAACTAAAGATAAAACTAATATTAGAAGTGCATTAATAAATAGAGAATATTCGCACAGCCTTACTCTCTCCACACATTTATTTTTTGCCACATCACAAAAAAATCGTATTATTGCATACTCCATTACAGGTGACCTGATGGGTAGATATCAGGTGATACCGTACTTCACATGCTGCCATGGTCCAAATTTTAAAAAGTCACATTTAAAAGTTTACAAAAATTCAGTTTTTATTGTGAATGTTCACAAGACATGTATCTATAACCCCTAAAAATTTAAGATAAAAATTTAAAACACAATGAGACACAAAAATGATAAATATAGCATGAATAGTCTCAAAAGAAGACAAACCATGTGAATTTTTGTTTCTCGTGTGATTTTTGAATTTGCATCCGATTTTTTCACGGTCTGTAAGCACATGTCTTGTGAACATTAACAAACAAAATCATAAGTTTTTAATATATATTTAAATGTGACTTTCAAACATCGAGGCATGAGAGCATGTGAAGGGTGGTATCACCTGATTTTTCCCCATGCCCGGGCTGTTTGTTTGAAAATGAATATTAATTTTGCCGGCAAAGCATGCAAAGCAGAAAAACCTATGGAAGACAACAAATTAACCTGGTAGTGCACTAGAAAGGACCAGAACAAGTGGGCGCTAGCCTGGCGGCTATGTGTTGCACGCACAATCTAGAAAATCAATGGACGATAGTAGAAAGTATATTCATTAGATGTGAGAAAATAATGTGCGTGGCCGTTTTTCTGACCAGATGGCGAATGTACGTCATAGCACATGTTAATTCACGACCAGAGAGCAGATAACTTTTCCCAAAAGGAAAAGAAAAATCTGGGGAGCCGTTCTTTGCTCCTCCCAAGTTCCAATGGACTTTTCCTTTACACAATCATGATCATGGGGACCCTTAATTCAATCGCATAGTTGTATCGACCCATGGTCAAAAGGGAGTGAAAGCTTCAAAGCTTTTGTTACCATATGCATGTGGTGTCCTTCTTATATACTTCCTCCGTATTCAAGCTTAAACTTTGTCCATCAATATGACTAACTAAACATGGAGTATATGTTATAAAAGTATATTTATTTGATTTTTTATATATAGTATCTTATATTTCATTAGTAATTTTTAAGTCAAAATTTGATCCAAGTCATGAGAAAACTTGTAAATACGAGCAGATGAAGTAGTATGTTACACATCTTCTTAATTTAAAATAGTCATTACATTACAAAACTACTTCAGGCTCAGGAAACAGGCTGTAAGAAAAGGCAGGAGAAGATAGCTGAAATAATTAGGCACCTTGTTTGTGCGTGCGTGCCCGAAGCCTTCCAAGATTGATCATGGAAGCAAGCAAAGGGCACTGGCGTATGCCCACTTTTAACGAATCCGCACACTTGCTACATACAGCTGGTACGGATCGACGTGTTGTTTCAGCTGGCTCATGACTCACACCATATTCATGTATACAATCTTGCAAGTAACCGCATGATAAGTCCTAGCGTTACATGTTACATTGCATGTTTCACGTGCGCACGCTAGGTAACCTTTGAAAGATGGGAGCATATTAGAACCTGTAAACCATGTGATAAGTCCGCCGTTATAATTGTCGATAAGTTTTTCCAGAAAACTGTCTTTCTCTCTGTTTTATAATGGAACAAGTACGGATCAAGCTACACGCAGAGTACAAAATCCAACATAACTTGTTAGGGCCAAACCATTAGTGATACCAAAAACAAAAGCTAACAGGGAATTTGTCGTGCCGGGGCACAGCCTGTTCTGAGGGGGCCATTCCAGGCTCCTCTTCCGCGAGAAACAATCTCCAAATAGTCCAAGCACATGGCGGACAGTTCTCTAGTGACCATCCGATCAATTCCGGACAGGGACTGATAGGGCACAGTCTTCTAGCGAGTCTACCTAGCCTGAATCCTTGTCCAGTGCTTGGGCAAAGGTTGGTAGTTTGGTAGCTCTCTTCAGTGGAAACAATACGATCAAGTGCTTCTGCGAATATGGAAACATATATCACACAACTGTCGGTTCTCAAATATAGCAAATGCATCATTATCCTCTTTGAGAGTCTACTCGGACATGGCAAGGCACATTGCATGTTAGCCCTTAGACAGTCTTCCCGGTGACTTGGTCCGGACATGTCTATAAGGCATCCTGCTTCGAGTAGGTGCCATTACTAACTGACAAAGGGTACCCTAGTTGCCACCTGTGTCACCAGAACACGAGAGCAAAACCACATTTAACTTACGATAATTTTCGGGAGGAATAACGAGAAGAAAAGCCGTTCTAGTTATTGTCTAGAAACTCAATCGAGCTTCAAAAAAATGCAGAATTATATGAGTGGCAGTTAAGTAATTGTTGCTGAATGTTAACATGACTAGAGTCTAAGTAAATGTCACCTGCAAGTTGTACTGTGTATTTCCTAAGAAAACAAAATGTTTGGATCTCATCTAATGATTTACAGGAGCTAGAGTTGGCTGTGTGCATCCTAGTTATGCAGATGATGGGTGTGTGATCATTGTGTTATGTATCCTCTTGATGCATCATTATGAGTCAATAAAATCGACCCTTTTGTCGAAAAGAGTTGGACACTGGCCTTTCTTTTAATTAGGCGCAAGGCCAGCTGGGAAAGAAACACATGTGATCCTTTGCAGCTCTGCGGCTTCTATAGCTCTTTGGCTTCTCCAGGTACGGCTAGGTTGCCCTTATCTAGGATAACTTGAAGTGTAAGATAGGGAGGTAACTGAGAGAGAAAGAGTGTAAGACAGGCACTTCGTGTAATGCATGCTGATGATTATCTTGTCCTTTGTTTAATGTGGCTCATGGCTGCGATTGATCAGGAACAGTTTGTGTTGGCCACGGGAGTCACGCACCATAAGGCATTTGCACCTTTATTTTTTCGCTGGCCCCAAGCTTCTAGCACTATATAAACCCATCTAAGCTCCATCTTCCTTCAAGCTCTCAAACAACAACCTCAGGTAGTAGGCTGGCAGTTCTTCTCTTCCCACTGAACCATCTCTACAAGGGAGAGGGAATCCTGAAGCCTAACTATCATCCTAGTTAGCTAGCTTGGTAGAACTATCTCATTGTGATTTCCTCACCAGCTCCAAAGGAAGTTAAGATCTTGCAATGGGTGGTCTCTCTCTTCAGAACCCGTGGGCCTTTGCCTTTGGCCTCCTAGGTATATTGATGATGTCCACTTCAATAGATGATTCTCAAACTTCCATCTTTTAAGAGTTCTTACTTATGGCCTTTTATTTTATTTCCATATTTGTTCAATATTGTCTGCCAGAGCTAATGGATCATGGCCAAAACTAATATTTCCGCATGTGGTGGTATTCTGAGTATCCAAGAAAAAGCACATGTAGCTAGTTAGTGCGGATTGCACCATGGATGCCTGTGATCCTTCCTCTTTTATGTAGACGTAGTGATCCATTCCTCCGCCCCCAACTCTGCCGTTTATTAATTATTTTTGTTTAAACTTTAAAAGGAGCACATCATCAAGTGCAAACAACAAAAACGTTGAGAAAAGGGAAGGAAAGATGTAAACTAAAGGCCTTTAATTTATACATTTTCTTATGGTGTAGCGTAACACCTCACCGGCGTCACCCACACAAGAAAGCTAGCCATTAAGTGGGGATTGTGTAACGTACGTACAGGTGTCTCCTTGTTCTCGCTGTCTAACTGTCGTATGTACCATTTTGCTTCCTGCAGGCAACGTCATCTCCTTCATGACCTACCTGGCCCCACTGTAAGCCTCTCGATCACACTCAACATCGTTTCTCTCTAACTTAGTTTCATGAGAAATTAATGGTGCATGGGGGCATGGGATGCAGGCCGACGTTCTACCGGATCTACCGTAGCAAGTCGACGCAGGGGTTCCAGTCAGTCCCTTACGTGGTAGCGCTCTTCAGCGCGATGTTATGGATCTACTACGCGCTGCTCAAGTCTGACGAGTGCCTCCTCATCATCATCAACTCTGCCGGCTGTGTCATCGAGACCATCTACATCATTGTCTACCTCACCTACGCACCAAAGCAAGCTAAGGTACTCGACCGCTTGCACCCAGCTGCAGAAGAGGATAAATTTCGGCCTCTGCATCGATTGGTGCATACAGTCGTATATTATTAGATACATGATGCATGTCGCTGACATGAAAATATGCGCATGAGTGCAGCTCTTCACGGCGAAGATCCTCCTTCTCCTAAATGTGGGCGTGTTCGGTCTTATACTCCTCCTCACCCTGCTCCTGTCGGAGGGCGAGAAGCGTGTCGTCATGCTCGGGTGGGTTTGCGTCGGCTTCTCCGTCAGCGTCTTCGTCGCTCCCCTCAGCGTCATCGTAAGCAACTGAGCATACTCCCTCTAGAGTGTTAGTTTATTGATCCATGAATGATTCTTACAAAGGTACCATGTCTTTGACGGTTGCAGCGCCTTGTGATGCGTACTCGGAGCGTGGAGTTCATGCCCTTATCCCTCTCCCTCTCCCTCACCGTCAGCGCTGTCGTCTGGTTCCTCTACGGTTTACTCATCAAGGACAAATACGTTGCCGTACGTCAATAACACAATTAAAATCTCTCAATTCATGGTAACTCAACTTTCCTTTTTGTTTAATTGTTCGTTTTGATGTGCATGCAGCTGCCCAACATTCTTGGGTTCGCCTTCGGGGTGATCCAGATGGGGCTCTACGCCCTCTACCGCAACGCCACGCCCACACCGGCGCCCAAGCAGGTGGACGGTGATGATGCCGTCAAGGTACCCGAGCACGTCGTCGACATCACTAAGCTCAGCCCAGCGGCTGCCGTCGAGCTCAACACACACTACCCCGTCGAACCAGGGATGCCACCGCCGATGAAGGAGAACGCCAAGGCTAGCATCAGCGACAAGACCAGCGGGAGCATTGACATGGTTGGCAAGGCAACCCACGTTGAGCAAGTCTAGGCAGTCGCGTTCATGACATGGATGTATGCGTCCAGTTAAGCCATGACGGATAGAAAAATGCATGCACGCGGGCTTGTGATTTCGACTATTGACGTTCCATTAGATGCTTGAGCTAGTTATTTTATTATGGTCGTATTCATTAGTACATCCATCGACCACTTCCATGTAATGGTCTTATAATAAAAGTTGCCATTTTCTTGTGAAGCATACTACCAAACTATACACATAATCAACTTCAACTCTCCTATCTCCTCCTTTATTCGGTTCTGCAGCTTCATTATTTACATGGATCATGTCTAATAAACCCTAACCTTGTTTAACACTATACCATGATGGAAGCACCTCCGGAGGCAAAGTCTACCTCTCATTTACATTGATGAGCAAGTCCTCCATAAAACATTTGAAATACAAGCCAGTATGACGAACTATGGTAAGAATAATTATCAAGTAAAATATGCTACATTTTGTAAGACTTTGTAAAACTTGTTCTCTCGATAGATGGTGGTTTGGGTCAGTTATCAAGTAAAAATGAAGCAGATAAGTAAAATGGATCAAGTAAAATATGGTTTCTGTCGAAGTCCTTCAACTAACTACCGAGAGTTAATAGTCAAGATTATGCTTTGCCTGTCAATGGAATACAGAAGATCTTAAGTTCTATTTCATCATATGTAAAGGCATTCAATTTATATGTCCTGCATATCTCGTCGAATAATTGTACATGTTGATACGGGTCTTCCATCCCATCACTCACAAATTTCTTAGTACGCTGCATGGCAGGTATACTTGGATTTATTTCCTAATTTTCTTCATCTGGTCTTGGTTCCAAAGATGTGAAAACATTCTTTAGTTGCGGTCCTGAGAGTTGCACTGCAGTGAGTTTATACATATTTTTAAAATTAGTCATGGTTGTCTAGGAGCCCCAAAACAATTTAGTACACAATACTAAACCAAGACTCAAAACAACAACCAAAGACTCTTAGATACCAGACAATGGCGCCAAAAAAATATCTTGATGTCTTGCAGTAGCACAAGGCTAGTTGTAGCCGCTTTAGAAGTGAGAGTATATATCATATGAAGAGCTGAGGACATGGTCATTTGCCGCATCTAGAGGTCTGTTGTGTTGTGTCTGTTATTTTGATTCCAAGCAAGAGTATTGTGATGGTGGGTTGGGACAAGAGTATTATGAGGAAACACTAGAGTGCACAGTAATTTTAACAAAGAACAAGAGAGATGTAGTAATATGGGAACTACAATAGGATAAAGGTATTCTCGAGGGTTTCAGATTCCCCACTACTGTGTAATGAAGACGTGGGGGTAAATTTTGTATCACTGTGATATATGTTTGTATGAGGGCGACACTAATAATAAGATACATACTAATCTCTTAGTCTCCCCTCCACAGCTGCGGCCGGAGTACGATGATGATTAAGTTTCTCCCCATGGATGTGACATAATGCATATGGGTCTCCATTATTATTTTACGAATGTTCCTCTAAGGATAGACACATACCTTATGCCACAATTGTACCTCCAAGCCAGCTTTACTATGGCATTGACTTCCTTTAAGTCCTTCGAGTCATATGTTGTGCAGTAAATGTTGGAGAAAACATTGCGAAGAACATCATCATGACATTATCACATCGATCGAATACAATATTGCATACCAATAACATGACAAGTAGGGTCCCTCCATATCATCGAGAACTAGGTAAAGTATTTAGACATAGAAGCACAAGACATAAACGAGATATTCATATGAATTATGAATGTATGATTAAAGTAATCCGCATATGAATACACAATGGTTTTGGTAATTAAAACTAGTTCGATGAGAGAGTCGATAGTAAATATTGCATGTATTAGGATGAAGGTGGTCTAGGTTGATGCCATGAGCTCTGTGATCGAGTTATTGACATGGTGTGCGTGGCCTTCTGTTGACCCCATGTGAATCCTCCCGGAGGTGAGATGCCTAATAATATTTCGTATGGTGGAGTCTCTTTGTCCATCGTATCTCAGTTCCGATTGCATGGGATGAAAAATGTTCATGCCATTTAGCTCAAAATTGTTTGAAAATTGTTAATGGATTTTCAAAAAAAAAATCATGAATTTTAGAAAGTTTTTCATAATACTTAGAAAATGTTCATCTATTTAAAAAAAATGTTTGTGGATTTTCCAAAATAATATTAAAGGAAAAATAGAAAAGAGGAATGAAAAGAATAAGGGAAAGGGACAGAAACTAAAAATATACTTTAAAACAAAAAAAACATAAATAGATAATAAAATGAGTACAATAAGGTAAAAACACATGGCATGAACGGAAGGAGGCATGAGCTTGGAACCTGGAGCAGAGAGACGGATGCTCTGACCGAACCGGGGAAAGACACAACTAAACCCACCAAGCCTAGAACTAGATATCAAAGCCGAACTAGCAAGACGACAAACATCTCTATGTCCAATACCTGGGACGCCGCGAGCGAGCAAGGTAGCGCGCCTTCAAGAAAGTGATAGATGCTGTGACGCCGCTGCCATCCGATCTGAAGAACCAAACCTAGGTTACCCCCAATGCTCGAAGAGGGGCGGGATGGCGCTTCCAAGAAGGGAAACGACACTGGTGAGTGCCACCATTGCCAGCATCAACAAGCTGCGCATGGATTTTTCCTAGATTGAGTCCGAGCAATCCCATAGCCGCCAGATCAGAATCTTGTCCAACTCTCATGTTCACTGTCACAGACAACATTGGAAAAGCTCAATGCATGTCATTTAGTGTGCGAATCACTATAGCGTCGGTTTCTCACGAGGAGGCGGTGTTCCTGTAGTCATAGAAGCAACTTTGCATGAAGGGCAATACCTCTCTCACCCCCCATAGATGGAACTTGTAGGACACCTTTCCTACGCCAACGCTACCACAACCCCTACTACTCGTACTAGCCTCGGTAGAGGGCTTTCACCCCGCGCTGGTTGTCATCACGGACATCCTCTTGAAGAACCACATGATTGCTCCAGGGCATCACTACCTTGTTGGAGTTCACCGTCACCTTGGAATATCATGCACGATTTCACTATCGCTACCTTTGATTAGTACTATATCGACCTTTTCTCCCGCGACCCAGGGTACCTTTGTCTAGTAGTCATTTAAAAAAATCGGTTTTGGTTAGAACTCGATATACATATGCACTATCCAGTTAGAAAATCAAAATGAGGTTTCAGTTATTACTCTAGAAATCGAGTATAAGTAGAACCTCTCTCTAAGTGGCCATGGTTCTGCTACTCCATGCTTGGTGCACTGGTACTTGATTATGGATCTCTCGAGATGATGGCAACAACCTAGTATCCTAGAGTGATAATGCAGGGACAAAGAAATCCCCCACCCCACCTCCAATAATTATTTAGAATGATTTATCTAACAAACTAACAATCCCATAGTGTGTCATCTTCACAACAAATTTGTCTCGACGAGGGCATCTATCCAAGTTCTTATGCTAGCATGTTTTAATAAAAACCTTTCGTGACGAGTTGCCAGATTTACAGTACATGGTTGCCATATTAGTCACATCGTGTTACCTGGTCATTTCCTATTTACCAAATATTTTGTCGTGCTAATTACCATGGAAATGATATTCTGTAATCTGGTAACTAAGTGTATTATACTTCCATAAATCAATTGAATATGACCTCTTATGTAAGTGACATCAATACGATAACTAATGACGGGGAAATTTGTCAAAATATACTAGACACGGATTTTTCTATCCTGAACTCACGTCCACCTTCATGAACAGTAAAACAAAACAATAAGTTTTTTTTGGTGATAAACATTGATCAATTCTTCATCCACGTACCAAATTTAGTGATGAAATAGCATTCACGGAGGTCTAGACCAAAAAAACAATACCGATGCTCCGAAAAGACATTCAGCACAAAAAAATCAATTTTTATCACAATTTTTTTTACGAGGCCTCCAATAATGTCACTTCATCACAAAAATTTGCAGAATTGAAACATTCAGCACAAAAAAATTCAATTTTTAATTAGTTTTACCATTTTCTCAAAATTTAATGTTCACAAGGGAGCATTTGTGCTCGGGAACAAAAGAGCACTTTCGTTAATAAGTGCTCTAATTTCAATGATCTCACCGTAATGAAACCACCAATGGAAAACGCTTTGCAGTCAGATTAGCGGTTCTAGGGATAACCATTTTTTAGTGTAGTTCCATGTAAGACACCTTGGAACACGTCCCCATATATGATTGTACATGTATGATTGTACATCTGTGTTTTTAAGTTTTCTTTTTCTGTTTAGTATTTCAAAGCTAAGCACCAAGCTGAGATCTGATACAATCCTTTTTTGTCAGTGTTGTTGTACATAAGCGACCCATTTTTCTTTCGGAGAAACCTAAGCAAAGCACCTGTCATCCACTGATTCTTTAAAGCATTTCAGGATTGGGTGCCTAATCTTGATTCCTTCCTATAATCTTTTAGTTAAGTTGTGCGGAGTATCCGTTTAGTTCCCGGTTCAACGAATTAGAATTCAAAAGCTTACACAAAAGGTACATCTTCTTCATAGTGGAAAATCCAGACAATTAAATGTGTACCCTCACTACTGAAAAAAGAACACTAAAATTCTGATACACAATCTCGCCCAGAGTTTCATAATGTCAGCACAAATCATCTACCAAGAAAGTTCACATCGATGTATCTCCTCCTCAGGTTCTTGTCTATTGCTCTTCCTAATAGTATTCTGCGCACCACGAGAGCTCAAAGTTCCACCAAAGGCACTCCCAAGAAGCCAAAAAGCAAGTAGCAAAAAATGAATGAAACAAAGGTGCAGAAATTTGGTACGTCCATAGAGATAGGATCTATGTACGTAAAATGATACACGACACCTGCAAAAATGGTGGATCATATCGTGTTAAAACATAACACACCCAAATTTTCACTTGGACGTTAATAGAATCATCTCACATGCATAATCATTTCTAAGCATTGATGCTATGTCTCATATGCATATATGGGTCTTTAAAAACATTAAGGGAATAATTAAAATTATTGATTTTTTTGGAATTAATAGTAAGGCAATAACAACTTTATTAAAAAAATGAATTTTAAAAACCCGCACTTGTGATGGAAATAATTGTCTTAGGCTCTATAATATTATTTTGATTTCACAAAAAAATCTAATTATTTGAAATTGAAAGGGTAATATTATTTTTCATGTATAAAGGAAATACAAAAACAAAATTAAAATCCCTGCCAACAAACTCAAACCACCCATGCGGATTGTTCTGCCTTTAACCTTGGACCCTCGTTAACAAGCAGAAGCAGTCCCGTCCCCCCCCCCCACCCCCTCACCCCGCGTCCTCAACTAATATAACCGACCATGTAGTCGCAGCTGTTTTTCTTGCCCGTGTAATCGATATGCGGGTGTTTGGGCGAGGAAGAAGATAAGAAGGTAGTTGGGGACAACACGGTTCAAACATGGCATTCTCGGCAAAATGAAAGGTGTCGTCGGGCCTACCGCTGGATGCACTCGAGTCTAGGCTATAGACGGGTTTCCAATTTCGCTGAAGAAGAGGGGTGGGGGGGAGATCCACATGGGACCCATGTTTATTATGTGTGTGCAAAGGGCCAGATGCAACACAATTAAACTCCCCTAAATTTGAGGAGTTTTAAAATTTAGTGAAATGTCTAGAGATGCCCATAGAGAGTATTGGGAGGGGTCTATACCTATATAGGGCAGAGGGGAGAGGATACGATCAACCGCTTAAGGTTGTTGCGGTCTTTAGGAGAAAGCGGAGGAAATATATGGCTTGTGTGGCTTGCTACAGTGACATCAAAGGGGGCTGCTGTCAAATAGGATGTTGCACGCTTAAAACGAAATGCTTTCCCCTCGCATGTGATGGTTATGTAAACTGGTGCCAGTAGCTAGCGCGTGGTGCACCGAGTGGGGTTGATCTCTAGCTGAATAACGTAGCTATGGATGCGGCGCTGCCGGATTGATTCGTGATGTATGTGCATTTCGGCTTGCTTCAGTTTGTTTGGCATCATTGAATAACCAATAATATATGGTCGTGTGTTTCAACCGATGCAGAGGTCTGGTTTGATCGTCGTCGTGTGTTTCAACCGATTCGTGACGTATGTGCGCTTCGGTTTGCTTCACTTTGTTTGGCATCATTGAATAATCAATAAGATATCGTCGTTTGTTTCAACCGATGCAGAGGTTTGGTTTGATCTTCCATTTCAGGAAAATGCACACTTTGCATCTTCTTGAAGCCACTTTCCTCGATATCACAACATCCTATGTTCCTATAGCACTTAGCAGGGCTTGGTAAGTAGCTAGAAACCAAAATAGTGAAATTCTCCCTCAAATATAGTACCAATTTATGTTTAATATGTATATCAGAATGATTGGTGTACTGCAAGCAGCCAAGGATGCCTGCATCAGAAGACACTAACTAGTGGATATAAGGCAGAGTATCCCAAGATATTTCAAAAGTAATTTGGCATTACAGAAAGGGGAGCGGATAACCAAATGATGCAAGAAGCAACCCAAAGAGTACTAATCCTCACAACACAACCCATGACCCCGACCATAAAAGTATCTCGTGTAGACACTCTCTTTTGGCAAAATGAGTTTTGGGTAATTAATGTGTGCATGACGTGGGCAAACATTGAAACGTCACATATGTGATTAGAAGCTATGTATGGCTATGTTTGGAGTGATAGGAAGAAAGATAAAGGTGGTACAGGACCAACATACTTTTGTAAGGCGATTGTGATAACACTAATCACTAATAGGTGCAAGTAACTACAACGCAATATGCTAAAGTGGGCTGGCTAATTTGTTCCTTTTTCTCTTCTCTTTTAATTTCCCAAAAGCATACTAACTTTTATCTATCGGAGATATCAGGTACTATGCATGATATTGATAATACAAAAAGAACATATTGACAAGTTCTTTTTCAGGATTGGGATCCTACATTTGATCTGATTGTTTCGCTATTAGTTAGTAGCACCATAATCATCCGATCAAAAAAAATAGTAGCACCATAATCATACGATCAGATACAAACCTTACTTGTGTAGGATATATGCCCTAGAGGCAATAATAAATGTTATTGATTATCTCCCTGTTCATAATTACGTTTATGAACCATGCTATAACTGCAATGATTCTCGAGTCTACAAATAAAACGAGGCTTGGAGGGAAACTCATGTGCACGTGTGGGATAATAAACGGTAAAATGTATTCCTAGTCAAGCCTCTATGACTGGCTCAAGTATTGCATGATGATCCTGTTTTCCTGATCATGGGCATGGCTATGCCGGCAATTTTGAGGGCACAATTGTTGGTAGAACACTTGCGTTGAATCGACCCGATTGATGTTATGCTATGAGATTCATTCGTCATAAGTTAATGGTTAATAACACAGAGAAGTTAATGTTTGCATAATTCCTTAGACCATGAGAGTATCGAGTTTCTTCATGCTTGCTTCATGAACTTTGGGGTTTGTTAAACGTCATCCGTAAATGGGTGGCTATTACGGCGGCTTACGGGTTCATGGAAAAGTATGTCAAGTAACTTGATAGCTCAAGATTGGGATTTGCTCCTCCGACGATGGAGAGATATCTCTGGGCCCTCTCGGTGTTACGGTATCCATCATCGTCTGGCCAGACACTTTGTGATTTGATCACGGGGATGCCGGAACACGGGAACGAGAAAAGAGAACAATACCGGCAACGAGGTAACTGGCATTGTGGACAAGTTGTTGATCCACGAGGATGCCTACATGTCTCACCTCGGGTAATTGTAACATATCGCAAAGCAACAGGAATAGCTCACGGCAACTGGAGGTTCACTCGAATATTTATTCGTGTGGGCATAGGGATCGATATGGGTGTCCACGGCTCCGATGTTGATCATTGATCGGAAGGGGTTCCGGGTCATGTCTATGCTTCACCGAACCTATAGGGTCACACGCTTAAGGGTCATCTATCTGCTGAATACTAGACAGGGAGTCTGAGAGAAAATCACCGAAAAAGTTTCGGAAGGCCGGAAAAGTTTCGGACAGCGGAAAAGTTCCGCAGAGAGGTCACCGGATGAGTTCCGGTGAAACTGAAAAGTTGTTTCAGAGGATACCATAAAGTCAAATTGGTTTTGGCACATGCCTGATAATTCTTGGAGGGTGCCAGAATCATTCTGGAAACTTTCTGGAATTTTCCGGGATGAAAACCGGAAATGTTCCGGAGCTGCCGAAACCGCTTCAAATGCTTTTCGCAGATGAAATCACTAAACCGGAATTGTTCCGGCTCGCGTTGAAAATTATTTTGGTGGGTACTAGAATTGTTCTAAGCCCACATGAATATTTTCAGTTCGATCAGACGCTGAAAAATGTCGTCGTGAATAGTGAAAGTGCTTTTTGGGATATTTGTGGAAAAACACCTTTTTGGATATTTCCAAAAAGGTTTCTAGAAGGCCTTGGGGGCCAAGGCAGCCCCTCATGGGGGTCCCCCAAGGGTGTGGCCGGCCAAGATGGGTGGGGCACCATGGTGCTCCACATGGCACTCCCATATGGCATATTCCTTTTGTGAAAGGGATATTCCAAGGGCACTTTGGGGTTTTCTGTATGACAACTTTACCCCTTGGCTAGCCTATAAATAAGAGTGATGTTGGCAGCCACAAAACACACTCTTGCTCTCATACACAAAGCCATGCATGATCTGGCATTCTTCTCTCCCTCCCAGCGAAATAGTTTCGTAGAGCCGAAAGGCTGTCTGGGTTCCGGCAGGAACTAGTTCTGGACGGCGAAGCCCTGCTGGATAGATGATACCGTATGTGTGCAACTCTGTAGAGAGATCGTAGTTTCGGTCTTAGTTCGAGAGTGCCTCCCGAAGGGCTGTCCGTGTGACCGTCCGAGTTTTGGAGGTCCTCTCGAAGGGCTGTCCGAGTGACAGTCCGAGTTTCGGAGGTCCTCCCGAAGGGCTGTCCGCGACACCGTCCGGGGGACTGTGCGACCGCCTCCCGGAGGGCTGTCCGCGGGGCAGATGAGGGTATACATCCTCGCGGTTGGGAGGTTGTAAAATCCTAGCTGCGGGGATCTGCACCGCCGATCGTCATCGACTCTACTTCCGCTGCGCTACGAGTCGGTAACGATAATGATCAAACCTTGTATGCAGTCTCCATAGTGGTCCTGGGCTGGTGCGTAGGTCGGAAAAATTTTGTTTTCTGCTGCGTTACCCTTCAACTTGTGTATATTGTGAAGTTTTTTCGTGTTTAGTATGCTTATTTGCACAAATATTAGGAGAACCATTTCTACACAACTATGTTGACATTAGCACTTTAGTCATTGATTTGTTAACTTATAGTAATATAAAGACTGCTCATCAAGGGGATCAAAGCAGTCACTAATGTTCTATCAACATAGGAGATCGTGCGCTCCAAACCATGACCATTTTTTTTTATTTTCTGCTAGTATAAAGGAAAACAAGCTTTTGCTTTAATTATTTCCTAGTGGAGGAAAGACTGTTTGGTGCACAAATATCCCACACAAAAGGCTTGTACTGATCTACTTATTTCCAAAATAATAATGATAGAAAAATATGTATAAGAAAAAGGCGGTGTTGATAAAATATGTACTTTTAAAACAATATTTTTATGTATGCAAGCTGTAAAAATAATGTAGTTTTGTGTGTACATAAGTTTCAGCATGTGTGTGCTCCCAATGGACTGCACCGCGAACCGAACATAATTTAATAGGTAAGATTCGTTATGATACAATCGCCCTACACAGGTCCAAGTCCTAAATTTGGCACAGGGTGCTTGCATTCTATTGGATTTACTACAGGATTGTCGGCACTATGTTTTCCAGGTAGGCAACATTGACATCGACATGCCTATGATGACTTTCTTGATTTGCGGGCTCAGTATCTCGGAGATGCTAATAAGAGCAGGGTACATGTGCGTACATTATGAATGTGTGTGCATGTATGTAAATGTCTACTTTTGTGTTTCCAACGAAACACTAAACCTGCAGCATATAACAAATAGAAACTTCGCTGATTTTGTTTAATACATTCTGGTCAGGGTACCAAGTATCCACCAATTCATCTTGGACGAGGCGTTCAAAACTGAAGAATCAAACTACTGTGCCATGTATTTTTCACATATACATGTGTGCACCTTAGGAATACATGTTAACTTTTTTTCTTACAGAATAGCTAATATGTGTGTGGGTTGGTGGGGGGCGATCTTGCAGTAACCTGTTGCGGAGATAAGCTTGTGGAGATATTTGCGTGTTGCTCGTGCTTCACGAGATATTCCCCGATGCTGTTTCGGAGCGGCTTACGCGCCTTCCTAGAAGATATTCAGATTTTCGTTTTTTAAATCTCTGACCTGTGTGAAGATGCCATTTGGCAATTCTATACGCTTGCAGCACCGTTTACATTGGAATATCTTACACACCTTTTTGTTAATATATTAATTAATGGGATTATTACTTTATAAGGCCATGAAACAGGTCCTTAATTGAATCTCTACAGGGCAACCACCAAACTTTTCATATATTTATTAAAGCTTGAACCACTGAGAGTGACTTCATAATATCACATACCGGAATATCTTTCTCTGAAGCGTATAGCTAGGATCTTTGATGGAAGTGAATGAATAGCTCGATTAAGTCCAATGTACATTGGTAAGTACCAATGCGAGTGGCATCTAAATTGCTTGCATTGTGATATTTTATTCCAGTGCATTTCTTTACGTGTATGTTCCATATTTTGAATGTTCGCCCAAAACTCCAACTTTAGTCTCAAACTTCTTTGTTGCGCCTATTTGTATCGTGAGTGCTTCATTGCACCTATTTCTTGAGCTGATATGTGTGGTGATCTTAATATATCTTGTTGCTCTTCTCTCGTTTTTACGATTAGCAGTTCTCATCTGTAACAATTATTGCCGGTGTGCAAATTTGGATCCAAAGTGCCAGAAAATCGCTGTTCACTACCTTCAAAGTTAGGGACCCCCTATGATTCAAGGGACCAGATTTTTCTGAAGTTTCAGTCGAATCATTTAGACCATTGGATTTTAATCCAGCAACCTCCATTTCTTCTTCACCACCAACGTACTGTTTTCTTTCATCACCCCGCCACCCCTTCCTCTCCCGCCTGCCAACCCAGTTCCTTGCCTATGCGGGTGGCGTCATGGTCAGCCGTATTGTCCCTGCCTCCGGCAAGGTCCTGACTCGCCCTTGGCGAGGATGCCAAGATGCAGCCGCTCCTCTCTACCACCCAGAATCAACTGACGTGAAAATCTTTTTCCTTTGCCTGTGAAATTATCAAATCCTTAAAATTTAAATTTTGTCTTGTTCAAATTACCATAGAAGTCTCGCAAGGAAAATACGTCGTTAGGTTTGCATACGTGGAGGCACCCATATTATAAAATATTACCACCATATGTACTTCCATGAGTTGTACAAATTTTCGTAAAACACATGCTGTTCAATTGCATGAGAAAACTGGAAACTTTCCAATGAATGCGCGAGTAAAATATCCACCCCCCGCCCCTATAAAAAAATATGCGGCAGAAATTAATGCAAACCATCGCTATAAGGAACGGTGATCAAACAACTAGGCAATTTCTTATTTTCCTGTCCTCCCATGTGCGCTTGGGTTGACACGGCTGGTAGCTAGACCCACTCACCCATAGGTACTACCGCGAATACCTCTCGGGAGAATATTCTTCATGTCCAGCATGTTGATCTTCATAACCTCGATCATAGCAGTTTTCAAATGGAATAATTCAGCTTTTGTTGAGACGGGAATATGGTTTAGTTACTTGGTAGCTCACCGACGCAGCGAATCTGGACGTGCAGTGAATCTATGTTAGTTCCCTGAAAATGGCTTCCCTTTGGCCTTTAGACCATGCTTTTTCATGCTAGTTGCCGGACAGGAGAAAGCAGCTACTGCTCGACCATCCTTTGCTACCTGTCAGAGCATGGGTTAATTGAAGATTAGCGGTTCAGATGGCTCCGAAGTGCGTCCAAAAGGTCAGACGCAAGAAAGGCCCATGTTGCTTCAGCAGGCAAACATCGAGTTGTACCAGGATTGTATTAGTTTATTGCCTGAACCGTGGAAAACAAATTGATTTGGCATGTCAGTATGTCACCTTTTGACAACATTGTATAGTGTGTTATGACATCAGCTCGTAAACCACATGGCATATGTGGTAAGCTATCATAAAATCCCAACTTATCGAAGAAAAAAAAGGACATCAGCTCGTACGTTCGAAAGGGGTACAATCCAATACTACGTTTGTTTTCTTCCAATATCAGGTTTGTATTTTTAAGTCAATCCTTATAAAGTTTGACCAAGTCTACAAGAAAATATATTGACATTCACGATACCAAATCAATATCATTATATTCGTCATACAATAATTCTCATATAGGGTACTTATTTGTATAGTAAATGTTGATATTTTCAATATAAAGCTGGACAAAATTCATGGATTTTAACTTAAGACAAAACTAATGTTCAAAGAGCATAAAAAACCCGAGGATCTTTACAGAACCTTACTGTCTCCCCACATTTATTTCTTGCAATGTCATAGAAAATCCTCCTATTGCATACTGCACTAGAGATGCCCTAACGGTCTATTTGAAGATGCACTATTAATTCAGCCTGGAAATCAAATACTAGGAATAATTTTTAGATGAACACAACAAATTAACCTGGAAGTGCACTGGAAAGCGCCTGAACAAGTGCATGCTGATGGCGCGTAAGGTCTGGTGGCTATCTATCGCATGCACAATCTGGAAAATCCATGGACGAGAGTAGTATACAGTAGATCTGGGGAAAACATGTTCATTTTAATGGCTGTCTATCTGACTAGACGGCGAACGTACGTTGCAGCACATCTTATATCACCAACAGAGTGCACTTAACTTTTCCCAAATGGAAAAGCAAAACCTGGCTAACCGTTCTTTGCTCCTCCCAAGTTCCAATGGTTTCTTTTTCTTTAGTCAATCATGATCATGAGGCCCCTTAATTAAATCACATCGATGTATGGACCCATTGTCAATGGCAGCGAAAGCATCAAATCTTTTGCTACCATATGCATGATGTTTCCTTCTTACATACTTCCTCCGTCTGGGTTTAGCAGACCCTTGTATTCTAGGTTAAAATTTACCCACCAATGCAATATCACTAATTAAAATGGAGTATAGGTCATAAAAAGTATGTTATTTGATTTTTTTCAGTGGTGCAACTTTTGTGATATAGAAGGCGATCAGACTTAGGTTACTTCTATTTCCAATCTCTAACCTGTCTGAAGATGCCAATCAGCAATTTCATACGCTTGCAGCACTATTTACATTGGAATATGTTACACTACCTTTTGTCAATATCTTAATTAATGACATTATGAGTCCATGATGCCGGTCATGTATTGAGTCTCTACTGTCAGCCGCTGAACTTTTAATATATTTATTAAAGTTTGAACCTATGAGAGTGACTTCATAACGTCACCTATTGGAATCTCTTTCTCTGAAGGGTATAGCTAGTATTAGTTGTACAATAATAAAACCGATGTACCTTGGTCAATACGTATGTTAGTGCCATCTAATTTTTTTGTCTTGTGTTTTTGTAATTCCGGTGCATTTTTTGGATGTAAGTTCCGGATTGTGAATGTTTCCCAATTTTTTTTAACTTTAATTAGTCTCAAAATTCTATGTTGCACCGATCTGTGTAGTGAGTGCCACTTTATTTCTCCAGCTGGTATGTGTGGTCATCTTTATCTTGCAGGTTTTCTCTCGTTTTCATCATTTGTAGTTCGTCACTTTTTAAAATTGTTGCATGTGTTCATATTTAGATTCAAAGTGCCAGAAAATTTCGGCACACTACCTTGAAATTTAGGGACCGCCTATGATACGGCAACCAATGTTTTCCGAAGTTTCCTTCGAATCATCTAGACCGGTTGGATTTTAATCCAACAACCTCCACTTATTCCTCCACCTTCAATGGGTGTGTACTATTTGAGTTTCTTAACTGCCGTCTCCCACAATGTGAACCTTATTCCTCGCCCATGATGACGACATCACGGCCAGCTGTGGCGACGTTCTTTACCACCCATAATCGACTGGCGTGAAAATCTGAGATACAACGGTTCCTCTACCACCAATAATCGACTGGCGTGAAAATCTTTTTCAGTTGCATGAAAAATAACAAATTCATAAAATTTAAATTTTGCCCTGTTAAAACTTAAATAGAATTATCGCGAGCAAAATATATTATTTGGTTTGCATACGTGGAGCCACCCATATTTCCAATATTACCGCCATATTTATTTTCATGATTTGTTACCATTTTTATATAACACAGATATTGCTTCAATTGCCTCGGAAAACTTGAATTTGCAACGAATGTGCGAGTAAAAAGTGCGTCAGAAATTAAGGCAAACCATCGCTAAAAGGAACGGAGATCAACCAAGTAGGAAAAAAGGTTCCTCTTTTTTGCTCAGTCTCCCTTGTTTGCTTTTGCCTATTGGCTGGTGAGAGGCCCTAGACCCACCTACCAAATTCCACTTTTGTTGAGACAGGAAAATGGTTTAATCCTAGCTAGCTCGCCGATGCAGTGAACTTGGACGTGAATTAAATCTATGTTACTCCCCGGAAAAGGGCTTTTCCTTTGGCATTTAAACCATGCTTTTTATGCTGGTAGTTGCAGAGAGGAGAAAGCGGCTATTGCTCGACCATCCTTTGCTTCCTGCCAGAATAGTTAATTGAAAATTAGCGGTTCGGATGGCTCCCAAGTGCATGCAAAAGGTCAGACGCAAGAAATTTCCATGTTGGTTCTGCAGGCAGTCATCGAGTTGTACCAAGAATAACCGTATTAGGTTGTTGCCTGAAGCGTGGAAAACAAATTGACTTGGCAACTAATTCTGACATGTCATCTTTGGAAAACCATGGCATCAGCTAGTACGTTCCAAGGGTAGAGTGATTGACCAAGTCTACAAAAACTATATTAGGCTGTTCATAGTGGGCGTAACTTAGCTGGTAACATAATAGCGAATGAGGAGAGAAGTGTGTGGAATAACATAATATGTTATCGTAATATAACGCAACCCAAAGCAAAATGAGTCTATAGTTTAATAAATGCAATCATGTATGATACTATTTTTATACTCCTTCCGTCCCAAAATAAGTGACTCGAGTTTGTACTAACTTTGTACTAAAGTTAGTGCAAACTCGAGTCACTTATTTTGGGACGGAGTGAGTATTATTTTGCACTATGAAGATAGTAACATAGACTAGTGTTATATGCTTGACACTAGTCTAAGTTACTCCACACTATGACTAGCCTTAACATTCAATATCAAATCACCATCACTAGATTCATCATGATTTTTTTTTTCATATTCTGCTTATTGTATTGTTGATGCAGCTATTTTTTCATATGAAGTTAAATTTTTTTTACGGAGTTTAACGTATGACAAAACAAACATTAGACTCTCTCCCCACATTTTTTTTGTAAAATCTCCCAATTTAGTTTTTGCCACGGCCTGTTTGAAGATGTCCTGTAAAATCAGCCGGCAATGCAGCAAAACTTATGAAAGACTAGGACTAAATTGTAGATGTACGCAACAAATCAACAAGTGTGTGCTGATGGTACGTAAGGCCTGGCGGCTATCTGTTGCATGCATATTCTGGAAAATTCGTACGCGCACGAGAGTAGTATACAATAGATTTGTATGCAAACGCACATGTCAATTAAGATGGGAAAAACTCAAATCTGGATGTAGTACTCCTACACTAACAAGAGAGAGCAAATACCTTTTCCCAAAAGTAAAAGCAAAACCTGGCAGAGCCGTTCTTTGCTCTCCTCCTATGTTCCATGCTAATTTTGTTTACTCAATCATGATCCTGAGGCCCCTAAAATAAACCGCATAGATCTATCAACCCATGGTCAAAAAGCCTCGTCAAAGCTTTCGCTACCACGCAACCTCCTCCTTACGTACGTTAGACACCTTCGTGAATTAACGTTTTCTTTAAATCAGGGAAATGACTATATAGGAAAAGGCACGAGAAGCAAGCTGGATTAATTGAGAAGCCTATTTGTGTGTATCCCTTAGGCCTTCCAAGATCTATCATGGAAGCAAGCTAAGGGGCTTACGTATATATGCCCACTTTTATCAGATCTGCACTTGCTACGTTGTGTACAGCTACTACAAACTACGTGTTATTTCAGCTGCCTCGTGATCGAGACCATATTTATTTATGGAACCATGTAAACGTGCAAGTAACCGCGTGATAACTCCTAGCGTTACCTGTTACATTCATGTTTCACGTGTGCGCCAGATGACCTATGAAAAATGGAAGCTTATCATAAAGCATAAACCATGTGAAAAGCTAGTTGTTATAAGTTGTCGATAAGTTTTTCCAAAAATAGGCTTTCTTTTCGCTTTATAGATAAAACAAGTTGAGTGATAGCCTCCCTTCCTCGCTAGCAAGGGGAATAACAAGAAGATCTGATCGGACTCTGATTGAGATCAGACTCGGCTCCACAATGGACGCTAAATTTCAATGATTAATGCACTGTAGGCGATCTACATAGAGTCGTGAAAAGAAGTACTGGGATGTGTGGTGCCCGAAGTGATCTTGTTGGCGGTGAAGGTGACATAGTAGGTTTACCCAGGTTCAGCCCCCTAGGTGGGTAATAAGACTAGATCCTACTTCTTATTGATCAATAAGAGCATTATATTAGAATGGTCTTTCTCTTATCTACTGAGCTAGGTTACGGGTGTAAGGTTCCGAGATGACGTTATTCCTTGGCGGGGGTTCGCATGTCCTTTATATGGGTAGGCGAACGGTATACGATATGATCAGGTGACCCCACAAATATAAGAAACATATGTTCCATAACCATCAATTTCCAATATATCTCATCCATCTGTATCCACTTCGAGTGTCTACTCGGGCATGGCAATGCGCATGACTCGGGAGACCTTAAACATTCTTTCGGCTGACTTGATACGGGCATATCGGTAGGGCATCCTCCTCCGAGTATGGGTTCTCACTGACTAGGTAGACCCAAGTTGCAACCATTGTCACCCGGACGGGAGAGCACAACAATATTTCACTTCCGGTACATTTTGAACAGGAGTAACGAGAACAAAAGCCAATCCAACTATACTCTAGAAACTTGACCGAACTCCAAAAACACAAAAATATATGAGTGGCGATTAAGTAATTGTTGGCTGATGTTATAATGAGTGGAGTTTAAGTAACTGTCACGTGCGAGTTGTACTTGGTATTTCCTAGAAAAACTAAAGGTCTGGATATCATCTGATGAGTTACAGGAGACAAAGTTGGACACTGGACTCAGTCATTTAATTAGACGCAAGGCCAGTTGGGAAAGAAACATATGCGATCATTTGCGGCTCCGTGGCTGCTACAGCTCTCTGGCTTCTTCAGGTATGGCTAACTTTTAATCTTATCTAGGATAACTTGAAGTGTACAACAATTTCCTTTGTAAATCCATGCAATTGGGAACTAACTGAGAGAGAAAGGGGAGAATATCATATTGAAACGAACATTCGATGAAAACAGTATTTTAAATAGTGGGATATGCCAAATAGCGGTGGACCTCCAAATTAGCTATAGAGAAGCTATAGTGGGCTATAGCCGGCGATAGCGAGCTATTTATACATGAGACCATTTAGTGGCACCCTGCTGAAAAGGCTATCGCGAGGCTATAGCGGGGCTATTGCCAGTTATTTAAAACTATGATGGAAACCGGTGAAAACCACGCGAAAAGGATGTTTCGAAGTATTGAAACAATCTGAAAAGAATATTGAATGTTTCATTTCTTTTTTTTCTGATATCTCACATCTCATAATGTGTTTCAACTTGAAATTTTGCATGACAATAAAACATCACCCTTTTAACATCCCATGTTTTTTGGATTTTCCAAAAATTCCAAATGTGGTTTTCACAAAGTTTACAATAAATGGTGGTTTCTCTATGACATTCTCCTGAGAGAAAAAGTGTAGAGAGAAGATAGGCACTTTGGGGCATGCATCCTGAAAATTATCTTGTCCTTTGTTTAATGCGGCCCCATGGCTGTGATTGATCAGGATGAGTTTGTGTGTGCCACTCGATTCACACCCCATAAGGCACATGCACCTTTTCATTGGCTGCGAGCTTCCTTCCTAGCACTATATAAACCCATCCAAGCTCCAGTTCCCTTCAAGCTTTCAAGCAACAACCTCTAGTACTAAGTTGGCAGTTCTTCTCTCCCCATTGAACCATCTATACAAGGGAGAGGGAATCTTGAAGCTTAACAATCATCCTACCTAGTTAGCTTGGTAGAACAATCTCATTGTGATCTGCTCATCAACTCCAATTAAGATCTTATAATGGGTGGCCTCTCTCTTCAGCACCCATGGGCCTTTGCCTTTGGCCTCCTAGGTATATTGTGCTCTACTTCAATAGTTGCTTTTGAAACTTCTATCTTCTGAGAGTTCTTTATTCTTGCCATTTAATTTATTGCCATCTTTGTTGGCTACAGTTTGCGAGAACAAATAGATCACTACCAAAATTAATATTTCTTCCTGTGGTGGTATTCTGAGCATCCAGGATATAAATACGTACTCCAACCGTTTATAAATACAAGACTGTTTAGAGATTCTGGTACAGACTAAATATGGATGTATATAGACGTATTTTAGAGTGTAGATTCACTCATTTTGCTCTGTATGTAGTTCGTATTGGAATCTCTAAAAATTCTTATATTCATGAACTGATGAAGTACATACATAGCTAGTCAGTGTGGATTGCACCGTACGTAGCATGTGATCCTTCCTCTTTTGCGTACTCTAGTTAGTGATCTTTCTTCCTCTTTTGTTCCCCATCATCATGTTTTTACAACCCCCAGCTGTTCATCAATATTTTGTGTGTAAAGTAGAAGAGGAGTCTATAATGTATTGTGATCGCAAACAAACAAAGGTGAGAAAAGGGAAGGAAAGATGTAAACTAAAGAGCTCCAAGTTATACATTTGCATATGGTGTAGCACATTTGCTTATGGTGTAACATGACACCTCACCAGCGTCACCCACACAAGAAGCTTTCTCGCTAGTCTAAGTGGGGATTGTGTATTGCTTTCTCGCTGGCTAAATGTGGTATTGCTTTATGCCTGCAGGCAACGTCATCTCCTTCATGACCTACCTGGCCCCACTGTAAGCGTCTCTATCACACCCAACATCATTTCTCTCTCTTGCTTTGCTCAGCTGCATGTAAAATTAATGGTGGTGCATGCAGGCCGACGTTCTACCGGATCTACCGGAGCAAGTCAACTCAGGGGTTCCAGTCGGTCCCGTACGTGGTGGCGCTCTTCAGCGCGATGCTGTGGATCTACTACGCGCTGCTCAAGTCCAACGAGTTCCTGCTCATCACCATCAACTCTGCCGGCTGCGTCATCGAGACCATCTACATCATCGTCTACCTCACCTACGCGCCAAAGCAAGCCAAGGTACTCGATCACCCGCACATCAACTGCACATATTTTTCCTTTGAAAACACGATAAAATTTCAGTCTCTACATCGATTGATGAATATTCATATACGAAAATGTGAAATGTCCTTTATTGACAAAAAATGTAGCTGAGATGAAAATATGTGCATGGATGCAGCTCTTTACGGCGAAGATCCTCCTCCTCCTGAATGTGGGCGTGTTCGGCCTCATCCTCCTCCTGACCTTGCTCCTCTCGGAGGGCGAGAAGCGTGTCATCATGCTCGGGTGGGTCTGCGTCGGCTTCTCCGTCAGCGTCTTCGTTGCGCCCCTCAGTGTCATCGTGAGCACCCGCCCGGCCTATCCCATGTTAGTTTGCTTTGATCCATGATTAATTCTTACAAGTTTATTGTGCATCAATCATCATCACAGCGTCTTGTTGTGCGCACCCGGAGTGTGGAGTTCATGCCCTTTTCCCTCTCCCTCTCCCTTACCGTTAGCGCCGTCATATGGTTCCTCTACGGCCTCCTCATCAAGGACAAATACGTCTCCGTAAGCAAAATCGATTTGTAGCTACAATTTTTTTAGCAGACCTTCTAATTTACTGAGGACAGTTCTTCTTTTCGTTTGCAGCTACCCAACATTCTTGGGTTTGCCTTCGGGGTAATCCAGATGGGACTCTACGCCATCTACTGCAACGCCAAGCCCACACCGGCGCCCAAGGATGTGGACGACCCCATGCCCGACCATGGTGCTGCCGTCAAGGCGCCCGAGCACGTTGTCAACATCGCTGAGCTCGGCCCAGCGGGTGCCCTCGAGCTCAACACACACTACCCCGTCGAACCGGGGATGCCGCCGCCGATGAAGGAGAACGCTGTGGCCTGCGCCAGCGTCGTGACCACGGGGAGCGTTGACAAGGTTGACAAGGCAACCCACGTCGAGCAACTCTAGGCAGTCATGCGTTGGCGCCATGGATGTATGCGTGCACTTAAGCCATGATGGCCGGGCAAACATGGGAGAGAAAATGCATGCAGGGGGGTCGTCATTCCACTGTTGACGTTCCATTAGATGCTCGAGCTAGTTATTTTATTCTGGTTGTATTCATTAGTACATCCATCGATCACTTCCATGCAATGGTCTTATTGTAAAAGTTGTCATTTTCTAGTGAAGTATACTACAAAACTAGCAGCAGACGCGCGCCTTGGAAAAATGATTTAATACAGTCATAATCATAATCAACTCTTCCGTATCCTCCTTTATTTAGTTCCCCAACTTCATGTTTTACATGGATCGCATAAGACTTTATATGAATATGGTTTATTTAAAGTTAGCAGGAGACATGCTAAAATTCCGTTAAGAAGAAGAAGCCGATGGCTTAGAGTCATACAAAGATCCAAAGATCGAAGGAAAATAAAAGAGCCTCCCTGCATGAACAAACATGCAACATGAGACAAACCCACGACAGTAGAGCTTCGACTACACCCCTAAGGAACCAAGATCATCTCAACCAGGGCCAAAGGGGGATTGGGCAGCCAACAAGCATCCAGTGTGCTGCCTGGTCCCTAATCCGGGCAAGAGTTCTTCAAAATAGAGTGGCCTGTGCTTGAAGAATCAACGGTTCCAGCCAGATTTTCCAGCAGACAAGCATCTCTAGCTAGGGCCTTGGTCCCCCTTTTTTCATTAGGTCCAGGCAGTCCAAGAAGCGACGTCAAAGGCAGGAAGGGCCACAGCAACAACAACGGCACCCCACAGTCGCCGGACCCAAGGGTTGTCCAGTAGAAGGTGAGATGCAATATGGAGGCTACTCATACAGGGGGGAAGAAAATGTTGTTATCCCAACCGCACAAAAGGGGCAGTTCAGCCGTGGGTATCTTTAATTGAACAGCCATCCAGAGGAAATTTTGTACTTAGACGGCACCCAGACCCGTTAAATCAATGACAAGAATGGAGCGCTTGTTTGCCTAGCAAATTCCAGGTGGTACACCGACCAAGAGAATAAACACTAGAGCTGCAGTTCTTCCAGATGATGGAGTCCCTCAAGTTATTGTCCAGCACCACCGTGTCAAGTAAGGATGTCTAGCTACGTCAATAAGCTCCTGAAGCATCCCCTCCACAATACTGAACTGGAGATCACTGATTCATCGCTCGTTGATGAGAGCATCCGCCAGTGTTATGTTGTGATCCAAATTCATATATAAATATAAAGGATAAGTTCTGACAAACGGAGTGGAGCGGAGGCCAGTCGCGGGAGGCTTGGGCCGGAGGTCAAACTTTATGTAGTTTGACTTTAAATTAATCTTATTTCCAGAGTAAAAAGGAGACGAGGGAGTAATAATTTAAGTAGGGTACTGATTTAAGAAAGGGCATAATGTGCGGTGCTTGTTATACCCAAGCGAAGCATCTGTGATCCACTGTGATTCTTTAAACAATTTCAGTACTAGGGTGCGTAATCTCAGTTCCTTCCAATCATCTTACAGTTAAGCAGTGTGAGGTGTCCATTGAGTTCCTGGTTCAGAGATTCAAAACTCAAAAGCTTAGACAAAAGGTACATCTGCGGCATAGTGGACAATTCAGACAATCCACTCTGTACCCACAACAGAAGAAATAACATTAAAATTCTGATGACAATCTCTCGCCTAGAGTTTCATATTTTCAACACGAATCGTCTTCCAAGAAAGTACACTTAGATGTATCTTTCTCAGGTTCTTGTATGTTGCTCTTCTTAATACAAATCCGTGCACCATGAGAACTCGGAATTCCACTAAAGGCATTGAAGCCTAAAAGCTCGTCGAAGAAACATCTATGAAACAAAGGTGCACAAATTTGGTATGTCCAATGAGACAGCATTTTTTGTGTGAATAATATATAACTGTAATCCTCCGTACCATCCAAGTGTAAGTACGTAAACATGACACCTTTGCTAAAGGGGTGAATCACATATTTTTTGTAGAAAAAAACTTAATATTTCAATGTACTTTTCGCACATCTGAATATAAACATCTATCCTTAATCCACAGTGCTTTACGACTTACAAAAGTCCAAAAGGCACACAACATTATTGTAGAAAATTAAAAGCAAATCTAGTGCCAATTTCCTAGTTGTAAACCATACATGACATTCTAGTCATATACATTGTCGATTGCTAAATCCTGGACGACACATGTGTAATGTCCCAAAATTTTATTCTTGGATGTTAACAAAATCATTTGATATGCACATTTTTTAAGCATTTTGGAAATGTCTCATATGCATATTTGGGTCTTCAAAACATTTTTTAAAATTTTAAAACACTAGAAATATTTTCGGCAATGAATATTAAGGCCATAATAGCTTTATTGAAAGAAAATGAATTAAAAACACACGTTTAGGTGCAAATAATGTTATGAAGATACTAATTGGATTTACATATAATTGAAATAACAGTTATATAAGTGAAATTCATTTTCATGTATAATATAAATAATGAAAAGAATTAAAATCGCTGCGAGCCTGGCTGAAACTACTTTGGCCCTTAGCCTATGAAGTACCGACCATTAAATCAGAGACCCTCTGTCAACCCAGGCCAATGCTTCATCTTCTTCCCATATCTCAACTGCGCGCCAAATCCGGACAAAATTGCAGTAATGTCGATTTTCCCTGAACCATAGTCTATGATGATTTCCTATAAATACCCACGAGCACTCCATAGATTCCGCACCAAACCTAAATTCTCATGCCCTAGAAGATGAGCCACCACCTTTTCCAAGCCCGGCAGCCGCAATCTCTCCTTTCGGTGCAAAGCCATCTGGCCATCTGAGCTCATATCTACGCTTGAGATTGGATATAATAACCATGTGAACCGGTACACGATAAGAACCGTAGATTTTGGATCTAATGGCCCGGATTAGATATTTAGATGAATTGGTATTGGCCTATTAGAAGCGCCTATCCGCGTTCTACTTTCTGTTTCTTTGTCGTATTTTCTGATGAGCCACGTCACTCTGTAAACCCTAAAATTTTGAAACTCCATATCTTTTTACAGACAACTGCCATTGCTATGATACTTTTTTCATATGCTATATCATGTGACACAAAAATATTAAACTTTCAAAATTTAAAAATTTAGTCTCTTTTGAGTATAACTTGAGATTTATAGATCTTTAAAAATTCAGTTTGCACTCTATCCGCTAGTAGAATCCCAAGCAGTGGACACTAGAGAAACCCAGCCTTTACTTTGGACGTGTCGGGTTGGATTCACCATGGCAACACTAATAAATTTATTCTCGACCTATTGAATCCTTCTAAGTTCTAGAGGACCAGGATATGGCCACCTTCCCCGACATCACTTCATTATATGTTCCTATAGCACGGATTGGTAACAAGCTATAAAACAGCAAAGTGAAATTTGCTATCATGGAGTTAATATCACAATGATTTGTGAAATGGAAGCAGCCAAGCATGCATGCATCAGAAGACACTAACTAGGGGAGATGAGGCAGTGTGTCCCAAGATATTGCAAAAGTAATTTGGCATTACAAAAAGGGGCACGGATAACCATATGATGCAAAGTGCAACCAAAAGAATACTGATCCACACAACATAATCCATGGCCCCTGACCATATAAGTATCTCTTGTGCACCCTCTCTTTTGATGAAATTTGTTTCAGGTAATTAATATGTTAGTGCACGATCTGTGTAACATGGGCACGTCACCGATTGTGATTAGAAGCTATGTGTTACTAACCTTGGAGTGTGATAGGAAGAAAGATAAAGGTGGTACAGGCTCTAGTAAAGTGGGCAGCCTAATTTGTTAATTGGTTAGGCGATTGTGGTAATGCTAATTGCTCATGGGTGCGAGCAGCTGCAACACGCTCTAGTAAAGTGGGCAGGCTAATTTGTAATTTCCCCCTTTTATCTAAGGTTAGTATCCTAACTTTTATCAATCGGGAATATCCAAAATACATGAAGATGATAAAATAGAAATAATAATAGGGGCATGTTATCTTTGCAGGATCGGCATCCTGCATATTATATGATTATTTCACTATTAATTACTACCAACGGACTTATAGGATCAGATAAAAACCTTACCTGTGAGAAATCCAGACCCCCCTGCTAAACTCTGAAATTATAACACACTTATCTAAGAAAGCACTGGTAATTTCGTTTGTGTTTGTTAAGCTCATTTTTTTCAAATATTAGAAGAAGCATATGGTTATATGAGTAGTCTTTTTCGATCAGTAATCTGAGACTTGCATTTGACCATTTTAGGCGACTCTGTTGACACATACGCTTTAGTCGTTGCATTGTTAACTTGTATAAATATAAAAACTGCTCACCAAGGGGATCAAATCACTCACTAATGATATGTCAACATAGGAGATCACGCACTTTATATCTGACGCAACAAATTATTGTGCCACGTGACATTTTTCTCATGTACACATGGCTCTGTTAGGCAGAAATATGTTCGTTTATCCCCCCTTGCCCACCCACCCACACACCACCACCACTATGTTCCTTGGACGCCTATGTCCGCACCATCACCTTGGCCTCGGGCCATTCTCACAATCCCCGTCGCTGGCGTGGCTGGCCGCAGTGTCACATGGCCGTCTCAGTCCGCCACATCGTCTTTTACTCCAATGACATATTCATGGTGTAACTGCTTTCGCTCGCTCGTCGTACATGTGGTGTCATAAGATGGTTGGTGCGAATATAGTCATTGATGCAGTTTGCTAATCATGTATCTGGTTGCTTTGGGATATTTTTTTTCTTTTTTACTCGCCTAGGCATAGCTTTGGTCTTATACAACTTTGCTAGTTGTCGGCTAGTTTTTGTTTGTGCTGGTGTTGGTTGTGTGCATCCTAACTTTGCAGAGGCCTTGTGTGCTCACTGTGCTTTGTATCCCCTTGTTACTTCATTTTGGGTCAATAAAATCCACCCTCTATCCAAAAAAGAGCAATTTACGTGCCTTCCTAGAAGACGATCATATTTACGTTGCTTTGTCGCAATATTCAACTTGTCGGAGCATGCCAATGGGCAATTCTGTATGCTTGGAGCACTGTTTAAATTGGAATATCTTGCATTACCTTTTGTTGATATCTTAATTATTGGCGGTATGAGGCCATGACGCCAGTCCTTTATTGAATGTTTGCGGAGAAGCCACTGAACTTTTAGTATATTTCTTAAAGCATGAACCTCTGAGAGTGACTTCATAATGTCACATGTTGGAATCCCTTCCGCTGAAGTGTATAGCTAGGATCTTTGTAGAACATCCTTTTTCATCTCAGACCCACGCACCTACGGGTACTACCGCATATATCTCTCCCGAGAATATTCGCCTGTCCAGGATCTTCTTCATGTCTTGACCTGGAATAATGCTGCTTTGCTGAGACGGAACATTGGTTTAATTCTAGTTAACTCGCAAACGCAGTGAATCTGGACGTGCAGTGATCTAAGTTACTCACCTGAAAGGTGCATTTCTTTTGCTGGCTAGTTGCCGTAGAGGAGAAAGCTGCTACTGCTCGACCATCCGTTGGTTCCTTTTCCTTTGCTTTGTTCCGAATGACCATCCGTTGCTTCCTGACTGGCAGAATAGGTTAATGGAAGGGATTAATTAGTTAGTGGTTCAGAGGGCTCTGAAGTGCGTCTTTCGAGTTGCAAGAAATCTCTACGTTGCTTCTGCAGGCAGACATTGATGAACCGTTGAAAACAAATTGGTTTGGCTTGGCCATGTCACCTTTTAGCAGCCATGTGCAGTGCGAAATGGCATCTGCTAGTACGTTCGAAGGGGTAGAATTCAGCCGGCAAAGCATGCAAAACCTACGAGGACTAGGGCCAAGTTATAGATGCACTAAAACCTCGCAGTGCACTGGAAACCACCTGAGTAAGTGTATGCTAATGGCGTAAGCTTGGCGGCTATCTATTGCACGCACAATCTGGAAAACCATGGACGATGGAAAGTACGCCATTGATGTGCGACATAATATGCATATGGCCGTGTTCTTAACCAGATGGCACACGTACACCAACAACAGAGATCAGACACCTTTTCCCAAAAGGAAAAGGAAAACCTGGCGAGCCGTTCTTTGCTCCTCTCAAGTTCCAATGGATGTTTTCTATACTCAATCATGATCATGAGGCCAAATCTTTTTACGCAATCAATCAACCCATGGTCAAAAAGCATCAAAGCTTTTCTGCTAGCGTGCAGCCTCCGCCTTACGTACTGCATTACGTTAAATACCTTCTTATTTTTTATTTATCTACTACAGTAGGAAACTATGTATCATTAAATCAGGAGAAAGTGAGCAGCTTGTTTATGTGTGCCGTTGAAGCCTTCCAACATAGATCATGGAAGCAAGCAGAGGTGCTATACTAACGTATACAGCTCATACATACGTTTTGTTTCGTGGACATACGTGTTGTTTCAGCTGTCCTAAAAACCCGGCCCCCTTGTGACTGACACGATATTGAAGTACGTAACCGTGCAAATAACCGCTTGATAACTCCCAACGTTACATACATGTTTCACGTGTGTGCCTGATAACCTGTGGAAGATGGAACCTTATCACAAACCATGTGATAAGCTGGCTGTTATATGTTCGCGACATTATTAATAAAAAAAGAGGGCTTCAACTCGCTTTAGAGATAAAGCAAGTACGGATCAATTTTCACACGAATTACAAGATCCAATATAATCATGTTGGGGCCACATCACAAGAGAGCGCTAAAATAAAATCACAGTGATAAAACAGCTAGGCAGAAGTCGCCTGGATGCGAGAGTGCGGCCAACTTTTGGTATTTCAGTTCCTTAAGTTTTCGAGTGAAATGACAAGAAGAATAGTTGATCCAGCTATTGTCTTGTAACTTGATCAAAACTATGAAAACGTAGAAGGATAAAGATATTAAGATTTACAAACTCCATGTGCATTTATGTACATACATGAGTGGCGGTTAAGTAGTTGTTGCTGAGTGTTACCATGATCTGGCATCAATCCAACTGATGTATGCAAGTTATATATGATAATTCCTAAAAATAGAAAGAGCTTTCTATCTCAACTGATGATTTTTTTTGGAAGAGAAAATGGCATATATTAAAGTTAACTAACCCTTACAAGGCCATTCTTAAAAAAAATACACACATCTCCTTGGTGAAATTGACAATGTCTTCCTCATGCACTCGATGACAGGTTGCCATTAGCGAAGATCGATGCCATTTTTGGACCACCGAAACACCATCAGAGCCAGAGAAACATTCTGATTGTAGTTCGAATATGACGGTGACACTGGTTTGACAAATAGAACACTGTCCCAGAAGAAGGCACTGAAGAGGGTTGGAGGAGCACCCCAGATCCGGCCAGACATATATTCGGGACATGTACTGACAAGATCCTACATTGAAGTTGCCAGAATAGGAGATCGAGTCATAGAATCAACTCACTGGACATCGTCCATTACGCCAAATGACACCTTCGAAAACAAAATGCATGACATGAATCACAACCAGCTCCACCGATCCAGACGACTCCCAATCCTCCTCAACGCTGTCGGCGATACACTCACCGATGAGGTGGACCGGGAGTCGAGTAAACCTTATTCTTAATCGGCACGACGCCAAAATTGGTACCAGTGCGCCGCCGTTGGTAGGAAGGAAGCTCTACCATTAGGATACCTAACTATATCACCACATCGCTGATCCGCGTTCCCCACCCCCTACATCCCCGAAGAGGCAAACATGAAAGGACGAGACCTCATGACTTGTCGGTGGGGAGGTGGGAGGTGGGTCGGTGGCAAATATGGTTAAAAGAGGATTTTTCATGTTTCAAGTTCATTGCAGGTTGTAATCATGGTTTGGTCGCATGTATCACCAGATAATTTACAGGAGCTAGAGTTCGACACTAGTCTGAGTCGCTTAATTAGACGCATGGCCAATTGTGTGTGTGTGGGGGGGGGGGGGCGGGGGGGGGGGGGGGGGGGTTGTGAACCTTTTGCGGCTCAACAGTAGCTATTTTTTTAGAAAAGGAGGATCACCTCCGGCCTCTGCATCAGCGTGATGCATACGGACCCTTTATTAATGAAAGCAAACACAATGTCTGTAGTTCCGAACAAAGTCTGAAAAAACAAGAAATCCAAAATAAAAAGGGAAAGTGCCACAACCGGCGAAAATAGGCCAAGATGCCTAACCATCTATCCTATTACTGGACCGCCATCCAAACCGGTTATAGATATCCCGAGCGACCGTCTCCAATCGGATAGACCCAGTAACCAAAGGCTCAACAGTAGCTATAGCTCTCCAGCGTCTACTGGTATGGCTAAGCTGACGTTACCTAGGATAACTTGAAGTGTGCAACAATTTCCCTAACAAATACATTCCAATAATTGGGAGAGAAAGAGTGTACTGAGAAGATAGGGTCTTTGTGTCATGCATGCAGATGATTATCTTGTCCTTTGTTTAACGCTGTTCCATTGCTGTGATTGATCAGGAATAGTTTGTGTGTGTGTGCCTTTGGAGTCACACACCATAAGGCATGTGTACCTTTTTGGCTTCCTTGCTAGCACTATATAAACCCATCCAAGCTCCAGCTCTCTTCAAGCTCTCAAGCAACAACCTCAAGTAGGAGGCTGGCAGTTCTTTCTCTTCCCACTGAACCATCTGTACAAGGTATCTATAGAGAATCTTGAAGCCTTACTGTTATTTTAGCTAACCTTATAGAGCTATCTCATTGCTCTCCTCATCAACTCCAAAGCTAGCTAATTAAGATCTTGCAATGGGTGGCCTCTCTCTTGAACACCCGTGGGCCTTTGCCTTTGGCCTCCTAGGTATACTGATTGATGTCCACCTCAATTACATCATTTAGAACTAATTCATTTCAAGTATATTTTTAGAGTTCTTCTTATTGGTTTTATTTTCTTTTCATACTTTTTTAATGGTTTTCAAAAACTAATACTCTAGGGCCTTTGCCTTTGGCCTCCTAGGTATACTGATTGATGTCCACCTCAATATATGCTTTCAGAACTAATTCGTTTCTAGTATATATTTTAAGAGGCAGTATTATTATTTATTTTTATTGGCCTTTTATTTTATTTTCATTCTTATTTAATATAATTTGCCAAAACTAATACTTGTGGAAGTATTTTGTGTATCCAACACAAATACAATATATATCTAATTAGTGCGGGTTGCACCATGGGATGCATGTGATCCTTCCTCTCTTGTGCAAACGTAGTGATCAATCCTTCCTCTTTTGTCCCTCGTCACTACATTGTTGAAGGCCCCTCGCTGTTTACTCTTTTGAGTAAACTAGTATATCTAGAATAGTTCATTAGTCGTTGGAGGTGGCAAACTAAAGTGTTCGGTTTTTCGCAAAGTGGAGATTGTACGTGTACGTGTATCCTTGTTCTCGCTGCCTAACTGCCGTATTGCTTCCATGCAGGCAACGTCATCTCCTTCATGACCTACCTCGCCCCACTGTAAGCCTCAGTTTCGATCACATCGTTCTCTGTCTCTGTCTCTCTCTCTCTCTCTCTCTAGCTTAGCATGTTGGTCTCTAATGGTTCATGGGGGGCGTGCCATGCAGGCCAACGTTCTACCGGATCTACCGGAGCAAGTCGACGCAAGGGTTCCAGTCGGTCCCGTACGTGGTGGCGCTCTTCAGCGCGATGCTGTGGATCTACTACGCGCTGCTAAAATCTGACGAGGTCCTGCTCATCACTATCAACTCTGCTGGCTGCGTCATCGAAACCATCTACATCGTCATCTACCTCGCTTACGCGTCAAAGCAAGCCAAGGTACTCGCACCTCAGCTGCACATTCATGCATGTGTCCATCCGTCTTCATCTGTCTGGGCTATTTGAGTGAACTGTTTTGTGCTGACAAAACAAATTCCTTACATGCAGCTCTTCACGGCGAAGATCCTCCTCCTCCTGAACGTGGGTGTGTTCGGCCTCATCCTGCTCCTCACCCTGCTGCTGGCGGTGGGTGAGAAGCGTGTGGTCCTGCTTGGGTGGGTCTGCGTCGGCTTCTCCGTCAGCGTCTTCGTCGCGCCCCTCAGCGTCATCGTGAGCACCCACCCGGACTCTCTCTCGCGTGTTAGTTTCCAGTGATCAACAATGATTGATTGATTATATCGATCCATGGATCATCATGACCATTGTGCAGCGTCTGGTGGTGCGCACCCGGAGCGTGGAGTTCATGCCCTTCTCCCTCTCCCTCTCCCTCACTGTCAGCGCCGTTGTCTGGTTCCTCTACGGCCTCCTCATCAAAGACAAATACGTCGCTGTACGTGAACAACACAAACAAAATTTCTCAATTTCTAACTCAAATTCGTGTTTGTTTGACTTTAGTGTTGGTGTTGATTGACATGCAGCTTCCCAACATCCTGGGGTTCGCCTTCGGTGTGATCCAGATGGGGCTCTATGCCCTCTACTGCAACGCCACGCCCAGGCCGGCACCAAAGGAGGTCGATGCGCCCCTGCCTGAGCATTTCATCAACGTTGCTAAGCTCAGCCCCGTGGCTGCCATCGAGCTCAACATGCCAGCTGCCCTCCAGCCACCAACGAAGGAGAACATCGTGGCTTGTGCCAGCGGCGAGATCAAAGAGATCAGCGTTGAGAAGGTTGACACGGTAACCAACGTCGAGCAAGTCTAGGCAGGAATGTCATGGATTAGGGGCGGCGCTAGAGCCTTGCCTAGGGCCGGTCTGGTGGAGAGATTCTTTGTTGACTGTAGCGCAAATAATACACTAGTGTACCATAGCTACTGTAGCTATTTGGGCTCGGGTCGTGTCATGGATGTATGCATCCAGTTAAGCCATAACAGTCAGGGGTGGAGCAAAGAAGCATGTGATTTCCACCGTTAATGTTCCATTTCTTGCAAAGTGTTATTCAGGTCGTATTCATTAGTATCCACTTTACGATCACTTTAATGTATTGGTCTTGTTATAAAAATTCCAATTTTCTTGTACGAAATTATTAAGTGAATGGCAATGATTCGTGCTGGTACTAAAATGCCTTTCCTGGCCTTTTTCATTGTTTCTTTGGGCGGCAAAACTGTAAACTAGCTCGGACTGAATCAGCCTTTCCTGGAGCATCGTGGCATAACTTCACTATGAGAGGAATGGAGTACACAGGCCATGCATGTTTGAGCTGACGGGGTCCCTCTTGGATCGCAATGTGAGTAGTAGAATGTCTTTCTTTTGGCTTTCTTTCTAGACGAAAGCAACTAGTAGTGTGCATGTGTTTTCTTTTGGATGTGCTGTGCTTTCTATGGGCCGGACATGGATGGGCCTTTATTGTGTCCAACTCACCATACCTCACCTCACTTCACTTCACGAAGCTCGGCTCCTCCAGCGCCAGCGCGACGTCCGACCGAGATAAATGACCGGCGACATCAGCTTTTCCGCGGCGATAGCTACCGACCGATGCTTCTTCTCGCTCGTCCGATTTGAGGCGAGCTCTTCTCTTTCCTGTCCTCTCCCAATCTCTTATATTTTATCTTCTACTAGATCATTGAAGGCGCGCGTTGCTGCGCCTGTCCATTTTACAATATAATGACCGAAAGTTTCTTAAATATATAGAAAATTGATTGCTAAGTTGGAAGATAATGCTAGTTTTGTTGAAGCCAGCATGTTTCCATCTCAGTTTTGCAGGCATACTTATGAGATAGTATATGTCAACAGGAACAAAGTAAACATCCAAATATACGTTCTCACATTTCCACACTGCATTTTTTCACATACATAGGCAGGCACAAGTAAAAAATGTTAATCTAGCGAACATCCATCAGCTGGCCAGCATATGATTAGACATATAGAGCAAGAAGATTGAATAGCTTCATCAACATCACACGGATTTTGCAACCACCGATAGCATTACTTCCATGACTTGAGATTGTAACGTCAAAACATGTCTAAAGAGTCTGTGTATCTTTTGTTCCGTCCTTACTTGTGCTTGTCTTCCTTCCATACATGTGCTTGTCACTTAAAAATGTGGCTTTCCAATATGGCTCTTTTGAGCAAGTTTTGCTACAGTCATATCAAGATAGTAATGCATCTAAGTGCTACTTGTGACATGTTGTTGAGTAAGCCTGAAATTACCATTGTTATTTCAGAAATAGGGAAATCAACAGCACTATGTAAACTCTAGCCTGCCTTACATCAGCGAACTCGATGACTGCAAACTTATGAATAGAGTGGAGATGACGATTTGACCACATATTCTGCAATGGACAATCTTAAGACGGAGAGGAAATTAGTATTTGTAAATTTCCAGCAACACATCTAGCAACACATCGCAGAGAATTGCATTACAATTCACAGTCATGCACATAACCTGGAAATGACTCAAATTATCATACTACACACATTCAGTTGTTCGGTCAATTCTTTTGTACACTGATATATTGCTTATTGACCAAAAATATCGGTCTTACACATGTGGGGCCAAGGAATATATGAAAACATAAATACTGGACAAAATTCGGGTAGCTACTACTGAAGCTTATGGTAAAATATTTACAATGACTCCATGAGTAGACTTAACTACCACAAGGGGTCATCACATACAATAAGTATATTTCAGTATTGAATTCCTAATAAAAAACAATTAGAATTTTATGTTTGTTTGGAGCAGATTTGAAGATCATGAAAATGAGCATGTGAAGCTTATGGTAAAATATTTACCATGACTCCATGCGCAGACTAAACTACCATAGTGGGTCATCACATATAATAAATATATTCCGGTATTGAATTCATGATACAAAAACAATCAGAATTTTATGTTTGTTTGAACCAGATTTGAAGATCACCAAAATGAATGAACAATAAATTTCTGGACACAGATATAAATTTTGCAATAAGAATTCATGTTCACAGCAAGGAGAGTAGCTAACCTTGATGTTGACATAGCTATCATTCATGTAAGATTTGTAGTCAAATAGTATAAGCTCACAAACTCTTGCATGGTTTTCTTGAGGCAGCTGTCATATTACGGTATAAACCAAAGACATTGATTTTGAGAGGAATAATACACACGACAAATTGTTTACGATTTTCGTGCGGTGCATCACATCAAGCCGTCCTTGCGTAGAGCAGAACTGGACAATGCCATTCAATCCTCTGTCGTACAAAGTTCGGATGCAACTTTTCGTACTCACATTAGTTCCATATTGAGAGATTGTCGTGTTTAAATGGACTGCAAAACCAACAAAAGTGACAATAAATGTGGAGCTGGAGGAGTGGAAATTTGTATGAGAAAATATTAATGTCAATGTGTAACGATGCATCTCTCAAATTGAGGTGGCGACCAAGACAACATAACCAGTGTAAAATCATAAATTATTTATTATTGTAATAGAACAGGGCAAGTTATTATTACCATATAACCGAACTGTACGACGAAGAAAGCTGATGGTGACAAGTAACACGCCACGCACGCACACCACACCACGCCACACACGCATGCAGCATTTTCTCTTTAGCTTAATATACATGAATATTTTTGAAAAATATGGTTTGCATTAATACACACTTGTGTCAAGAAATAAATCCTACTATTTGTTGCATTTTCACATATACCATGTTCTTAAGAGATGCCATTTTTGTTTTGGACCAAGAGGCACTTTATGTCAGCAGAGATAATGAGCATTTGAGTTCCATCTCTGGGAAAATTATCATGAAGCAGATTGTTAGCACATTGAAAGGAGATATATGATTTGAACACACTATAGTACCAATTTTTTTATTCCATATGCACTTACACGCACTGAATCCATTGTAAAAATGCAACAGTGGAATCCAACCAAACTACGTGTGCAAGCTTTGTAGCCCTGCAAGTATTTTCACTTGTTTTGTTGCTGGAATAGGCTCGGTGTACTGGACTGAAACGGGTTTTGATTACTTCACTGAAAAAACTTGTTCTCATTATTTTGATTGGTAGGAAATTAACTCACTTTCCAGTGCACGATTCATTTCATCTGAAGGGCTTTTGCATATCTGAAGAGCATAAGATGTACTTGATGCGCGTGAAAGGAAGGAGCACAAGGAATCATCAGGAAACATGCTAATCTATCGATCCATGGATGCTGCAGTTGAAGTGAAGAGTGTTCGGCCTCCGCTTTTCCTGCGTGAAAGACATACAGAAGACCATTTGACCAAAAGCCATAGTTTCGAATATTAGAGATCAACCTTCCAGCTTTCTTCTCTTTCCACATAAGAGATTAACGGATCTGAGAGCATTTGGATGCGATGGTTGGCGACGAAATCCAACGATACCTGCAGAGAAAACAACAAGCGTGAAGGGAGGGCGGAAGCGTGACGGACCTCTTGGAGGATTCGTTGCCTGGGGATGCCGGTTCTATGAGCAGCGCCGCGAGTCGTGGTGGACTCTGCCGCTCGAGTTCAAGGTCGGGCGACGGGGACGCTCCTGTTACCACTGTGCTTAACTGCTTATCCATATCGCCGGGAATGTGGTGGTTCGCCGTCTCTTATCCAGATCGCCGGGAAGGTGGTTGCCAGCCGTCATCGTCGGGGAAGGCGCCGCCGCAGCTGCGGCATGAGACATTGTCGCCTCCTCTATTAGGGTTCACGAGGCGTGGCATTGTTTTTCTTTTCGGGATATCCCGAGGCACTACGTCAAATGAAATAGAGGACTACATGGGCTTCTTGCGGGTGTTGGGCCCAATAAACCAGGATGCTACGATTTGGCCACCGGAGTAGCTGCTCACAGGACAGCCAGCCCACTTAGCGGAAAACCACGAGATTACTCAGCAATCGGACGGCCAGAGATGATCCATAACCAAAATCTGACGGCCAAAATTGCTAAATGCGTGAGAGGGCTGGGATTAGGTTCAGTTTTACTGTCCTTAATTCTTACGGGATTAAACCCTAGCTATATCCACTTGTTTAAACCGAGCTCAGTGTTCGTTGCTTTATAATATAAAGCAGGGGAAAACCCTTTTTCGTAGCTAATAGGAGGAAGAAAGACAGATGATGGACGTAATTCAGAGCTTGACTAGACTGGCCATTGGCTCGCTTTGTCCGCCTACCTTGTGGAGGAACCTCAACATTACTTCCGTCTCCTTGATCACATGTGGTTATTTTGCCACTGACAGTGCCAGGAGTTGGTCTGCATCGAGGGCAGCTCATAGGGGAATCTCCCCTGTAAATAAAAAAAAGTCTGACCACAAATATCTCATGAATGTGTCATGGTTTATAGCGGGATAAAACTAGCAAAATGATAGATAGACCTAGGATTACCGGGACAAACAGCTCGTCAACTAAATTATTTTTCTAAACAAAGTTGTGGACATGCACATAGTTTCATAGTTGTCGAACAATGGACGCACACCTTCAAACGATTGAATCACAAAGTGCTCCTGAATGTTGGAACCCAAGCCATCAAATTCATCTCGTAGGGGATATTCCCGTTCATGTACTGGAGCCGAGAATCCTTGAACCACCTTACGATCTCCATGGACCGCAGGTCGAGCCAGAAGAAACTGCAGCCTGAACTGAGGAGCACGGTCCCGCTCCTCTCAGCAAAACACACTAGATGGAGATGGCCTGCCTTCATCACTGGCCTGTTTCCGCTCTCCTTGTCCAGGAACCGCAAGATTGCATCCTTGTCGATCACTGCCTCCGGTCGTTGCTGCCACTTGGCTGTTTGTTTCGACCAAGCTGATATTTTGTGGCCATCCGTGACGAGCACGATTAGGCTCGCGCCCACCGACGATGTCGCTAGGATATGGCTGTCCCACTGTATGCAGCTGAAGCTCTTCGGTACCATCGTCACCGTCACATGCGCGGTTTTGACGTGGAGCTTGAGGAGGTAGGCCGAGGTGTCACTCATACACAACCAATTCACAGTGCCGCCAATGACCAGGGACCTGCCGAGGCCTCGTTGCAAGTAGTTGCCACACAGGTTATGAGCCCACGCCTCGGTGTGGCGGCCCCACACACCGTGCTCCGACGAGAAAGTCTGGAGCTGCAGGAGACGGCGGTTCAGTGACAGCTCTAGGTACGCCATGATCACTAGGAAATGCCGGCCAACGGCGGCGACACCCTTATTGTCATCGCCGCCGCCAACGAGCCAGACATAACTTATGTATCGTCCAGCGTCCATGCGGTCCACGCCCACGGGGAAGGCCAGTTGAGGTGGCAAGGTCTGGCTGCTACGGGTGGCCGGGTCACACACGCGGAGCTCTCGGTCCACGCGGGTGAGGACAAGTCCGTCACGCGAGGCGAGGGGTAGGCCGCCGCTGGTGACCCTGCGCAGCCTGGTGGCGTCCTGCGCTGTGGTGTCGACCAGGAACACGTCCGCCTCGACCCTGCGCCAGTCCACGTACTTGAAGATCAGGTGGCCGTGAAGGAGGGAGGGCACGAACCGGTCGCCGTGCTGGAGGCGGAGGCGGTCGCGGAGGCCGGTGTCATCCTTGATGCGGCAGCGCATGTCGACACACGTCGCGGCGCAGCGCACGAGCGTGGCCGGGTCGCTGCGTGTCGCGATGTCCACCAGCACGTCCAACGGCAGCGAGGTTGCCGTCTGCCGCCGCCCTCTTACTTGTTGCGTCCGTGATCTGGCGGCAGCGGCGGGCGGCGCCACCTGCCATGGTCGATGGCTCTAGGAGGGAATTCAGTACGGGGAAAGATCCGATCCGTCCCGATCGAGTGGTAGAATTACCCTAGGGCCAGATCCAATCCTTTACCTCCGTCGCTCCGTCTAATGATGTAGGATTAGCATCGCACGTAATAAACTATTGCGTCCAATGTGATACTATTGTATTAAACAATTGTGAACGATTATGAGGTTTTCTTTCTACTCCCTCCGTTCTAAAATAAGTTTCGATGATCTAGTATAAAATTTGTACTGGTTTAGTACAAAATTTACGACACTTATTTTGGGACGGATGGAGCATAATTGTGTCTCTGCCATGCTAATAATGTGGGATTGGCAGTTATCTAGTCCCATTACGACTCTACGTGGTGGTGTCCTAGGAAAATATACTAGTAATTCCGGGTTCTTTCTTTTCATCATTATAAGCAAATATTGATTCAAATGTTATTCAGATTATATCTTTTTTTTAACAGAGTACAACCGCAGATGGTCAGTCGGTCGCATGCAAATATTGTTCTGGATTTTATATATTCAAATTTGCTTTCGTGTGAGCGATATTCTCTTTTATACAAATATTGTAATGATTTGTTTTCGCGGCTGCGTGGATTAGAAAGAAATTTGTTTCCATAGTGAAAGAAACAGTTGCTCTCCCTCCAAAAAAATTATTATACAAAATCGGATAATTCCATCAACCAAACTATTGCCTCCAATGTGATACATTTTTGCAAACTGTGAACTAAGCGTACCTCAGAAGGTTAAGTTCCTTGTGATGGAACAAGCTCACAAGGGTTAGTCCTAAACTTGACACTGATACTTGCATTTTCCTGCATTTATTCTAAGAATTCAAACCATGTTCGTTCAGTGGTAGGAGACGCTCCCGTCGATGACGAGGCGCCTGGGGTGACTTCATCAATCTCAAGATGTGATGTGGGATCAATATTTTGGATGTGCTCATAGGGTTAGGGTGTGCATGTATGCGTTCATACGAGTGAGTGTATATGCGTGTTTGTTGGCATTTGCAATTGTATTATGTCAAAAAATAAACTATTTCATGTGTCATGATTATTAATTAAACTCTCCAATTGAATTTGTAAGTTAGGGATTGCATGCATCGATGATTCTCATTGATGGTGCACTAGGCACATATATAGGTACAAGTGGTGCAACTCATATCTTGTCTCCCAAGTTACATACAGATTACAATGAGAGGCAGACGTGACAGGTGCAATAGACAAACCAAGACCTATAAACGTGTACGCGGAGTATACATGTTCAACCCCCCCCCCCCCCCCCCCCCCCCCCCCCGCGCGCGGTCGAAGCGTCGCCGGAGACGCAAAGACTGGACCGAAACCCCTCGAAGGTCGAGGTTGGTAGCCCCTTTGTCATGACATCGGCGAACTGCTGATCGGTGGGCACATGTAGGTCTCGGATGCGGCCAGGTGCAACCTGCTCACGAACAAAGTGAATGTCGAGCTCAATGTGTTTGGTGCGTCGATGATGAACTGGGTTGGCCGAGCGGTAGACGGCGGACACATTGTCACAGAAGACAAGTGTGGCCTTAGGAACCTCAATCAGCAACTCCTGAAGCAGCTATCGTAGCCAGGAACACTCCACAACGGCATTAGCCACAGCGCGGTACTCCGCCTCAACACTCGAGCGAGACACCGTGGGCTGTCGTTTAGACGACCACGATATCAAAGAGGGCCCGAGGTAGACACAGTAGCCAAAGGAGGAGCGGCGAGTGTCCGGGCAGCCCGCCCAATCCGCGTCAGAGTAGGCGACTAGGTCGGTGGCGGAGGAAGCTATCAGAGTGAGACCCATGGCCATGGTGCCACGTATGTATCGAAGAATGCGTTTCACCAAGGCCCAATGAGTATCACGCGAAGAGTGCATGTGAAGCCACACCTGTCCGACAGCATACTGGAGATCTGGCCGCGTGAGTGTGAGATACTGAAGAGCGCCGGCGATAGACCTATAGAAGGCGGCGCTGGACGCTGGAGATCCCTCGGCAGCGGACACCTTGGCCTTCGTATCAATAGGCGTGGAAGCAGTCTTACAGTTAAGCATGCTTGCTCGCTATAGAATCTCATGGGCGTACTTCTGCTGATGCAGAAAGAAGCCGGTAGGGCGGCGAACGACTTCGATGCGGAGAAAGTAGTGCAGAGCCCCCGAGTCCTTAAGAGCAAACTCTGCGCTGAGGTGAGCAGTGATCTGCTGGAGTAGCGCGGAGGAGGATGCTGTCAGGATGATGTCATCGATGTAGAGGAGGAGGTATGCAGTACCGGTACCCTGATGATATATGAAGAGTGAGGCGTCGGAGGAAGTGGACCGAAACCCCATCTGCTAAAGAAAGGCCGCCATACGTTGGTACTATGCCCGAGGTGCCTGCTTCATACCATAGAGTGACATGGAGAGCAGACACACATAATCTGGGTGTGCGGCATCGACGAAACCGGTGGGCTGCTGACAGAACACCTGCTCCTGGAGATGACCGTGGAGAAAGGCGTTCGACACGTCCAGCTGGTGAACATGCCAGGCACGAGAGACAGCCAACTGGAGGACAGTGCGAATCGTGCCAGGTTTCACAACCGGGGTGAAAGTGTCGGTGAAGTCGACGCCAGCTCGCTGTCGAAAGCCGCGGACCACCCAGCGCGCCTTATGGCGCTCAAGAGAACCATCAGGGCGAGTCTTGTGGCGGAACACCCACTTGCCAGTGATGATGTTGGCATGAGGAGGCCGCGGAACAAGCCGCCATGTGTGGTTGCGCTGAAGAGCGTCGAACTCCTCCCGCATCGCCGCAAGCCAGTTCGGAACCCGGAGGGCTACACGAGCGGAGGATGGTAGCGGAGACGGTGATGATGTCGAGGCAGCACGCGCATACTCGGCGGAGGTGTAGCGTGTGCTAGGCCGTAGCGTCCCGGTGCGAGCCCGGGTCACCACCCCGGAAGGGGGCCCAGAGGTGCCAGCCGTGCCAGGGGCGTCCGGAGGGACCGCCATGGCGGCTGGAGAGCCGGTGGAGGCAGCGCCTGAGGAGGCGGCCGAGCCCAAGACGTCTGAAGGGACCGTCGGGGCAGGAGGCGTCGCGCTCGTTGGTGAGGCCGGGGTGCGACCCGGTGACGACTGCAGCCTGCCAGGAGGTGCTGCAGGGGCGGGCTGCGGCTGGGTCCCGTGCCAAGGTAGGGCGTCCTGAGAGTCCGCTGAGGGCACGGCGGGGGAAGGTACCTGCTGAAAAGGGAACACCATATCATCAAAGTACACGTGCCGCGAGGTATAGACGCGGTGGGACACTGGATCATAGCACCGGTAACCTTTGGTGTTAGGAGGATAGCCAAGAAAAATACAGGGAACAGACCTAGGCGCAAGTTTATGAGGAGTGGTGGACGCTATGCTAGGATAACAGAGACACCCGAAGATGTGGAGGCCATCGTAAGATGGAGGTGCACGAAAGAGAAGCTGATGAGGTGCGTAATTCCAATGCGGACGGCATGAGCGGATGTTGATGAGAAGGGTGGCGGTGGCGAGCGCGTCCGGCCAAAACCGGGGAGGCACATTAGAGTGGAAAAGTAAGGTGCGAACGCAGTCATTAAGAGTGCGTAGGATGCGCTCAGCGCGACCATTCTGTTGCGACGTGTAAGGACAAGTGAGGTGGAAGATAGTGCCGTGGGAGGCAAGAAGGTGGCGAACGGCGGCGTTGTCAAATTCTTTTCCGTTATCAGTCTGGAGTGCTAGGATGGGACGACCAAATTGTGTGGTGACATAGGAGTAGAAATCGGTGAGTGTGGCCAGCGCGTCGGACTTGCGACAAAGAGGAAACGTCCACACATAATGAGAGAAGTCATCTAAAATCACCAAATAATAGATATAGCCTGTGTTGCTTGCAACCGGGGATGTCCAAACATCGCTATGAATTAACTGAAACGGAAAAGTAGAAATAGTCGTAGACGCACTAAAGGATAGACGAACGTGTTTGCCAAGACAACAAGCCTCACAAGTGTGGTCATGAACCTTATTACATGAAAAGGAAAAACTCTGCAGAATATGACGCAAAATGGTGGAGTTGGGATGGCCCAGGCGAGCATGCCAAAGATCGACTCCAGCAGCAAGGGAGACTGGTCGGGTGGAGGCGGTGGAGGAGGGATGCACCGGGTAGAGATCCTCAGGGCTATCACAGCGGTGCAGTACCATCCGGGTACGGGCGTCCTTCACAGAAAAACCGACAACGTCAAATTCAACAGTTAGAGGATTCTCACGAGCAAGACAATGAATAGAACAAAGGTTCGTGACTTCGTCGGGAGAAACAAGAACATTAGACATGATGATAGGTGTAGATGAAGAGGGAAACGAGGTATGACCTATATGTGTGATGGGTAAGGCGGAACCGTTACCAACGGTGATACGAGTCCATGTATCGGGATGAATTGGAGTGCAGGAGATGAGGTTACCGGGATGAGAGGTCATATGAGCAGTGACGCCCGAGTCCATGTACCAGTCACCACCGCCTCCATAGTTGCTCGGAGAGGGACCGGAGTGTAACACCGCCAGGAGGGCGGGATCCCACGGCGAGGGCGCCTGCTGTGGGAAGGTCCCGCCATAGGGGGTCCCTCCATATGGAGGCAGCGGGGCAGCAGGATAGCCGCCAGCCATCGGCGGGGCGGGCAGGGCCGGGAGGCCAGCAGGACCCGGCGCGGCGAGGTAGGCCTGGTGACGAGGTGGAGGCGGCCCGAGGAGACCAGGTGCAGGGGGCCGAGGCACCGGCATCGAATAGGCGTGGACGACTCCAGTCCATGGATTCGTGCCGTAGGTCAAGGGCGGGGTAGGTTGCTGTTGATGAGGCGGCCCCCCGTACCCCGGTTGATGCTGTTGCTGCTTCTGGCGTACGCCGCCACGGCGGTTGTTGCGTTGGCCGCCGCCACCACCGGGCTGCTGCTGCGGCTGCTGCGGCATGGGCGGCGCGGGCGGTAGGGGGAAGAACCCCGGGGGGGCGGGAGGTGCCGAGGCCCGAGGCGCGGGAGGCGGAGCGCCGCGAGAGGTGCCCGCGGCGAGGGCGGTGTGCTGGACCCGTCGCTTGACCTGCTTCATCCGTCGTTCCTCCAAACAAAGGTAGGCGACGAACTTGGGGAACGAGGGGTCCGTCATCAAGGTAAGGTTGGAGGCGGCGTTCATCGGATAACGTCTTGAGACGGCGGCGGTAATCGTCAATGGACTGATCATCTTGATGACAGCCAAAAAACTATTGCTGCAAGAGGACGCGGCACTGAAACTTGTTATCGGTGAAGAGGCCGTTGAGTTTAACCCATACGGCATGCGCATCGTCGCCCCCACTAACGATGGTGTGGAAGAGATCCATGTAGATGGTGAGGAAGAACCACCGGATGAGGGTGGCATCGATGGCTGTCCACTCGGAGTCGTCCTTCATATCGGCGGCGTCGACGGAGCCGTCGATGTGATCCACGACGTTGTACTCGCGAAAGACGAGCGAGAAGTAGGTCTTCCACGCATAATACGAGGAGTCGTGGGGATCGAGGGTGACGGGAACGTGCCCATGGATGTCGAGGTTGCGGATGTCAGCAGGATCAGGGCCGGCGAAGGGGTTGGTGTTGCCGGATAGGGATGAGTGAACCGACATGGTGGCGGCGGCGCGACAGGAGGGAAGGCGTGGCGCGGCGGGGTGGCGGGTGAGGCTACGGGGGAGTAGATGGCAGCGCAGGGTTTAGGGTTGAGCGGCGGCGGCGGCACGGGGCGGCGGCAGCGGCTGGGGAGGAAGAGTAGGGTTAGGAGGGGAGGGGTAGCGGCGGCGGCGGCACGAAGCGGCGGCGACGGCGCGGGGCGGCGGCAGCGGCTGGGGAGGAAGAGTAGGGTTAGGAGGGGAGGGGTAGCGGCGGCGGCGGCACGAAGCGGCGGCGGCAGCTAGGGCAGCGGAGGAGGTAGGATCGGTGTGCTATCTGATACCATGTAAGTTAGGGATTGCATGCATCGATGATTCTCATTGATGGTGCACTAGGCACATATATAGGTACAAGGGGTGCAACTCATGTCTTGTCTCCCAAGTTACATACAGATTACAATGAGAGGGAGACGTGACGGGTGCAATATACAAACCAAAACCTATATATGTGTGCGCGGAGTATACATGTTCAACAGAATTGGTGATGTGCATCTAAATATATTAATTTTGTTCAAACTTTTGTTAGAATCTATGGGAACTGTGGCCGCCTACAATAAAAAAAGGGAGGCGCTAAGTTACCTCTAAGGGATGTGTCGGCGTCTGTTCCCCTCACCTCCGGGTGCCATCTGGCATCGGCAAGGTACAGAGAACCTCAGTCTTGGTTGTTTCGGGTCCTCCTAGCTTTAGTTAGGGATCACTCTAAGTGTCTGGGTGGTGGTGGTGGTGGTGCAAACGCGTCATTGGTAGTGAGGAATTAGTCCTCCCCATCATGTCCTTGTTCCAGTGATGGTGCTTGGCATCGAGGAAAGGCATGTGGAGCCTCGGTAGGGCCAGATCTTGGGCCTGGTTTTTGTCTTTGTTTCCTCTAGGTGATAGGCAGTGCCTGGTGGAGGGAATGATGGCATGGTGTGTTTTTGTTCATATATGAATTGGATGAATGTTCTTTTTTTTTGACTCGGGTGAAGTTCGGATATGAAGTTAGGATTTCAGTTTATATGATCCATATAGAATTTTTTTTTGACTCGGATGAAGTTCAGTCACTTATACTTTTATTTTATACACTATATATATATATATATATATATATATATATATAAGCGAGAGGGCGTGCTGGCTCACGTCCCGAACCAATTTTTGAGCGTCAAATTGGGCTGGACTTAGACGAATCTCATCGATAGGCTGCACGCACACACGCCGACACACATTGATTTTTCAACATAGCGTGCGGTAGCCGGAGAGGAAGGAGGAGCGGCGCCGCCGGCTACTTCGGCCACCTTCCTTTCTCTTGTCTTCTTGCGGAAAACCTTAGCGAGGTTCCCCCTCGCAACTAAACACAAAGTACGTTTACTTGCTGCCGGAGTTTAGAGGAGAGGCGAGATATAGATGATGGAGCGTGATGATATTCCCCAGCGGTAAGATCACCCAATTTCCATGTTTATTTTCTACGCTAGATGCATGCATGTATGTTGTGTGTTGGATGTTTGGCCAACCTGATTTTGCAAAAGAAAAATCAATTCATTGATTGATCTGAATTTGTCTTCCGGTGTTACTGTTTCAGCATTGATCTCGTTCCCACCACGCAGTCCGTGGATTCCCCAGCGCCATCACACGTCGTTTCCAAGGTGCTCGACGACGACAACCTCCTTGACGAGATCCTCCTCCGTGTCGGCTTTCCCACCACCCTTGTTCGCGCCGGCATGGTATGCAGGCGCTGGCTCGGGCACGTCTCTGACCCTAAATTCCTCAGCAGCTTCCGCAAGCTCCACCCGCCCCCGCCTCCTTGGCTTTTACGTCAGCAATGTTATGGAGCGCACAGTACCCTTCGTGCCCGTGCCAACGCTGCAGCACCCAGAGCTCGCTTCTGTCATCCGACGTGCGAGCTTCAACTTGGACACCTACAGGAATAGGAGCGTAGGGACCCGCATCGTGGACTGCTGGGGTGGCAACGTCTTCATGAGCTTACACAATTATGATGGTGGAACCGGATACACATTTGCGGTGCACAGGCCATTGTGCTCTCGGAGTGGCTTGACCATCTTTCCACCATTGCCAAGCCATCAACCTCAGAATAGAATCCTCCCCTTCGTCAGTGAACTCTTCTTCAGAGAAGAAGGCGGCGCCTTATCCTACCTGCTAATGGATTCTACCAATGAGAGAACCGTGGTGCACGTATATATGTTGCAAGATGGTGTCTGGTGCATGAATGCCTCAGCCACGACGGAGGTCCATGGTCTGCCACTAACCCAAAAACTTCTACTCGTTGACAATAAAGTCTATATGTGCATCGCAAGCTACATTCTTGTCTTCGATTTGACGACCTTGAGTTTCTCTAGAATTCAGTACCCTCAAGGTATGGGGTTTCCGGAGATGATCGTGTTGTCACAAGCTGATGATGATTTTGGTCTATATCTCATCTGTGCCAAGGAGCTTCAACTTGCCATATGGCTCTACAAGGAGAACAGTTGGCTGCTGGTGGACACCATTTGTTTGCATGAGATGTATGATGATTGGGGGATATCACATCACAAGCTTGTTGTGCGGCATAAGATACGTCATGTGGGGGTCAACGCTGAGTTTGTCCTCTTAGAGTTGGACTGGTTAGTACTCTACTTGGATATTAAGTCGAGGACGTTGCATAAAGCATATGAGATGACGATAGCCGATCGTCATCTTGGTTATTATATTCACCCTTTTATGATGATATGGCTGCCCACATTCCCCACGCTCAAGCATGATCCTGCGAGGTATGTATTTTGTTCTCTGGATCGTTCTGCTAGAATTCATTTTTGTGTGGTTGTACTAGAAGTTGTATATGTGAGTTCCTCACATAAACTACGATGGCTCACATTGTTATATTTTTTTCTTATTAGAACGGTATTAAATAATTGAAGGAATTTTGCTCCCAAAATTTTACAATGGTATGCTCGTGGGGTTGTGGATATGCGTATCTTTTATGATCCAGACATATCTCAATGAAGATATTTCTCTCTTTTATGACATCTGTATAATAATGCAATCTATGAACACATAGGGTACCTCTAAGTAAGTCTGTTTGGGCCAATTGCATCATTTTAACCTTTCAACCAGTTGTCCAGATCTTGCCATGATTAATAATTTCCATCCTGATCCTTGTTCTCTGTTGTTGTTTGGAATAGCCACGCCACATGAAGATGGGGAAGGTCTTGGGATCAACGAAGAGGGAGATTCATTTCTTTTCCTAGACAACTATTGTTTCTCAGACTATGACAAGCTTATTAGGCACTAGATTCAGATATGGTATGTAACTGGACCAGGTTATCTACTTGTGAGAATCCTTGTCGATCTATTTTATGTTTGAGAACACCTCTGTTGCAGCTCGGGTAATCCGCTACCAGGCAGCTTGTTAAGTTAAAAATTTCTTTCAAGTGTAGCAATGTGCACCTGTAGCAAAACTTAATGTTCTGCTAATGTTTTTGCAATAAATATTGTTACATTAATCAAAAGATACAATCTGTGTACGATTACGTACAAAAGAAAGAGGATGATGTACTTTATCTGTGATTTAAAGTGGACATCAAAGGACACTATCGGTTTAAAATCCCATACTGCTTAGCTCACCCAAATCGCCAGTGGAATATTATCGTTTTGCTCGTTTATTTATTAATTCATCATTCTTATGGTGGAATATGTTTTCATTGCTTTTGATGATTGACAGACTAATATTATAATAAATAAAGAGTATTTAGTTTGTTGTCTCTTTAAAAAAATCATACGTGGTAAAAATATCAAAATGCATGGCAATGAGGAAAACATTGTACATATGTTCCACATTACATGGTAACAAGAAAGTTCATATATATAATTTTACACGAGCAAGCCATAATGCATGAAGAAGACCCTACGTATTATGCATGTTTATTCACGATCAACAATGACTGAAGAAGCCCTCCGTCGTCTGGAATCAAGGCAATTTTTTAATCTCCCCAGTGATTAAATAATTGTGCACGATTATCAAGTCTTGGATCAGAGTACTATAGATGATGGAGCGTAATGAGATTCCCCAGCGGTAAGTTCATCCAATTTTCATGTTTATTTTGTGCGATGGATCGATGTAGATATGCTCTGCGTTGGATGTTAGGTCAACTTAATGTTGTACAAGAAAAATCAGTCCATTGATTGATTTGAATTTGTTTTCCGATGTTACTGTTTCACCATTGATCCCGTTCCCACCACGCAGTCCCTGGATGGCGGGCAGCGCCGGGATTCCCCAGCGCCATCACAGATCGTTTCCATGGTGCTCGATGACGACAACCTCCTTGACGAGATCCTCATTCGTGTCGGCTTTCCCACCACCCTTGTCCGCGCCGCCATGGTATGCAGGCGCTGGCTCGGGCACGTCTCTGGCCCTAAGCAGCTTGCGCAAACCCCACCCGCCCCGCCTCCTTGGATTTTACGTCAGCAATGGTGCGGAGCGCAGAGCACCCTTCGTTCCGGTTCCAACGCCTTAGCCCCCAGAGCTCGCCACTATCATCCCTCGTGCAAGCTTCAGCTTGGACACCTACGGGTACAGAGCGCAGGGATCCCCATTGTGGACTGCTGGGGTGGCAACGTATTCATGAGCTTGCACCATTATGATGGCCGAGCCGGATACACATTTGCCGTGCACATGCCATTGTGCGCTCAAAGTGGCTTGACCGTCTTGCCACCATTGCCAAGTTATCAATTCCGGGATAGCAACACCCCCATGTTAAGTGAACTTCTCTTCGAGGAAGAAGATGGCACATTGTCCTACCTGCTGAAAGATTCTACTATGGAGAACCACGGCGCATGTATATATGTTGCAAGATGATGTATGGTGCATGCATGCCTCAGCAACCACGGAGGTCCATGGTCTGCCATTAACACAAAAACTTTTGCGCGTTTACAATAATGTCTATATGTGCATCACAAGCTACATTCCTGTCTTTGATTTGACAACCTTAAGATTCTCCAGAATTCAGTACCCACAAGGCATGGGGTTTCCAGAGATAATCATGTGGTCACAAGCTGACGATGATTTTGGTGTCTACCTTACATGTGCCAAGGAGTTTCAGCTTGCCATCTGGCTCCACAAGGGGGGCAATTGGCTCCTGGTAGACACCTTTTGTTTGCGTGAGATGCATGGTGATCAGCGATGTTATATCACAAGCCTGTGGTGCGGCGTAAGATAAGCCAAGTGGGGGCCAACACTGAGTTTGTGCTCTTAGAGATGGGCTGGTCGTTACTCTACTTGGATATTAAGTCAAGGACGTTGCATAAAGCGTATGAGATGACGATACCCGATCATGCTTTTGGTCAATATATTCACCCTTTTATGATGATATGGCTGCCCACATTCCCCACGGTCAAGCGTGATCCTACGATGTTTGCCTTTTTGTCCTCTACATGATTCTGCTATGATTCATTTTTGTGTGGTCATACTAGAAGTAGTTTATGTTAGTTACCTTCGACGATAAATATTCATAGTACTAGTGTTGCAAAAGAGGACGAGGGTGTCCCGTGTTCATGGGTGCATGTTTGGTGAGTTGAGAATAGCAATAGGGTAACGGAGGATAAATAAGATAGAAGCTAGGGTTGCGGAGGGGGGTTAGCCTTCGAAATGTTATCCTCAAACTATGATGTCTCACATTGTAATATTTAGTATTATTAGAATGATGCCGTATAATTAACAAAATTTGCTGGACCATGTAGTTGCTCCCACGATTGCAATTATGAATCACAAACTTTAACATTGGCATGCTTGTGGGGTTGTGGTAATGCGTGTTTGATAATCCAGACATACCACGATGAAGACTTTTCTCTCTTTAATACAATCTATCAACACGTAGGGTACCTCTAAGTAAATCAGTTTGGGGCACTTGCATCATTTTAACCTTTTTGAGTTGTGCTAGATGTTGCCATATGATTAATAATTTCCATCCTGGTCCATGTTCTGTATTGTTTCTTGGAACAGCGACGTGCCGCTTCAAGATGGGGAGGGTGTTGGGATCAACAAAGAGCGAGTTGCATGTTTTTCGTAGACAAGTGATGTTTTTTGAGTCAGTCACAAGCTTATTGGGCACTAGATTCTGATGTTATATGTAGCCGCACGAGATTCCCCACTAGCAAGAATCCTTGTCTGTTTTATCTATGGAAAGATATGCGTTGTTACTCAGTTGGTCCGCTACCGGGCAGCTAGTAATGTTACGATTCTTTCAAATGTAGCAATGTGCAGCTCTAGTACAATTTAATGTTGTGTTAATATTTTTCAAATATATAATGCTATTTTATTCTAAAGCCACAAATGTTCACAAACAAAATAAATAGATTTCAATAGGAATTGAGTAAGATGATTTGCAAATATTGGTGGTCACAGCAGAAAGATGAGGAAAAAATGCATTGGGTAGGATGGGAAAAAATAAAGCTTCCGAAGGAGGAGGGCGGGCTTGGGTTTCGGCACATCTACTCTTTCAATCTAGCTTGCTCGCCCGTCAAGCCTGGTGACTGCTACAAGCACCTGAGTCTCTTTGTGCCAAGGTTTTTCGGGCTCGATACTTTCCGGGTAGCAATATTCTTACTGCCGTTCCGGTGGCCAATATGAGCTATACTTGGAGGAGTATTCTGAAGGGCCTGGAAATTGTCAAGGAGGAATGCATTTGGAGAGTGGGAACGGGAGAGAATATAGGCATATGGACCAACCCATGGCTTCCAAGGGATCTGTCATTGAGGCCATTGTCGAGGCAAGGACCAAGTCTAGTGACACGTGTGTCAGAGGTTATTGATCCCGTCCTGTAGACTTGGGATGAGGGGTTGGCTAGACAAACTTTTCTGGCTGTGGATGCAGATATGATCTTGACCATACCTATATGTGACCGACATGATGACTTTGTGGCTTGGCATTATGATGCCAAAGGTCTTTTCTCGGTGAGATTCACGTAGAGGGTCCACACAAACATGTGCAAGAGACAGAATACTAGACCAGCCGGAGAGGGCTCAAATAACACGAACTGGAGAAGAGTTGTTTGGTCTGCAATCTGGAAAGTGAATTGTCCCGGTAAGGTGCACCATTTTTTTGTTACAGTTCGCTCATAAAAGCCATATGTTGTATATGAATATTGAGAGAAGAGGAGTTCAGCTAGACACATCGTTGTGCTGTTTGTGGCCACTACTTTGAAGATGGGGGCCTTTTTTCTTCAGGTGTAAGTGTGTAAAGACCGTTTGGAGGATGGATGGTTTAGAGAAGGAGAGGTGCTCACTTATGCAGCCTGTAACACCACTCGAGGTTTTGGAAGGAATTTTTTCCATGCCTGAAAAGGAAAAGCTGCTAATCATTTGTCTCCTGTGGCGTTGGTGGTCGGAAAGGAATAGGATCATGCATGGAGAACAACGGCTGACACCAGAGTCTGTTGGAAATAAGTCGTGACGGAGCACGGTGCGACCGGCGTCGGTGCGCAAGGTCGGGTCCGTGGCGGTGCGATCGGCGTCGGTGCGTCAGGTCGGGTCCGCAGGCTGAGTCACGGTTATGTGTGTACGTATGTGCGTACGTCTGTAGCGTGTGTGTGCGTGCTTGTGGCACTTGCATGTGTATGTGCTCGTGGTGGTAGTAGTAGGCCGTTAGCATGGAGCTGGCAGTTAGCAGCGCTGTGCGCGTCGTGCGCGTGCGTGCTGGCCGGGCGGATCGCTCGCTCCACGACGTGCGTGTGTGCGCAGGAGACGTGGGCGTTGTGTTGTTGTAGTCCTACAACAGCCACAGCGGTGTACGTGTGTTTGTTGATGGGTGTTCGAGCACTGGGAAGAAAAAGGAGGCTGTGTGTGCGCATGGCCGGGCGTTAGTCGCCGGAAAAGTTCCAGTGTGTCCAGCTCTCGTCCGTCTACCTCCAATCTGAGTGTGAGAGAGAGAACTGTCCCAACAGAGTCTCTTGTGAGCTAAGCTTCTGTACTGCTTAGTGAGTGGATGGAAATAAATGGCACAAAACCAAAAATCAGAGTAAATACACACTTTACACAGCCAAGATGGAAGGGACCCCCTACGGACTAGGCGATGATCAACAGCGATGCAATTTCATCAGCGAGTCGAGGACAGGAAGATGGGGATGTATTGGCCGGGATTCATATGGTGAAGTTATATTTGCAGCAGCGGGTAATTTATCAGGCATCTTTGAAGCTTTCCAAGCGGAGACAATGGCCCTCATGAAGGCTATTCGGTTGGTGGAGAGCTTTGGCATGGGCCGTGTTATTTTCAGTACTGATTGCCAGCCACTCATGCACGCTGTGTGCTCCAACCATGTTGATCGTGCAAAAATTGGCACCCTCTTCCGTGAGACAAAATTCCTACTCCAGTTGGGTTTTATAGACTACTCCCCGTGAATATAATGTGCCTGCAGATTTATTAGCTAGGCATGGTGCGAGTATAGAATCAGGCAGTCAACGTGTTTGGCTCACTGATTTACCCTTTGATGTAATTTGTGTTGTGGCCCGCGATTTAGCCGCGTCCACTAGTTGAATGGAATACATGGTGTTCCTCGTCAAAATGATAAGATTTCAATAGGAAGTTGCGCTTTTTCTGTTATGGTTGCATCAGCACAAACCAATGCTTAGCTCAACCTCAACTCCCCATTGGAATATATTTCTGGCTCGTTTATTTATTTATTTTTCATTCCAATGGTGGAATATGTTTTTATGTCTTTTGATGATTGAAAAATAAATATTTCCGATGCCATATCTTTTGGTATATTCTGATAAGCTGTTAAAAAATAAATGTGAAAATACGATCTTGGTCAAACTTCGGCCATTATTCAAAGTACTTTTAAACCACTTGGAATTGGTACAATCTCTGTACATGAAAAGGTAGCGCATTTTCATATGTTTTCCAGCGCCATATCATTTGCATCAATCAAATGAGCCATTTTCAAATGAAGAAAAATATACGTACTCAGCTGTTCGGTTCGAAAAATTCCATAATTTTGTAATTACCCTTTAATCATAGGCAATTTGGGAAATATATGAGAAGTGGGTTTGCAACAACTTTCTTATGCCAGATCATTTGCCTAATTTCCATAAACAGTTTAGAAATAGTCTCGAAAACACGGTTCATGTTTTTTTGTATGAAAAACCAGTTTCGAAAACTGCTCTCAAAGCATGGAAATTTTGTAGAAATGTTCAACACAGCTTGTGATCCTCGTGTCCACATGTTTTCAGTGTTATATCTACAGCTGATACAAATGGGTCGGTTTTTTTCTAGGGTACTGGTTAAGACTTTGAGTGAAACTTCTTCACACAAAACTAGCAATTCAAGGCATAGTCCATTGTCAAGTTGTCGATGGGTGTAACTCAAAACTCTAGGTAGAAGTTCAACTTAAGATTTTGTGTTGAAACACTAGTATATTAAACAAGTAGCGTGAAAAGGCAAATCTTTAAATGGGTATTCGAGATCTGGTGGGGGATTGTTACAAATAATGGGCCTAGCCCAAGTAGAATTCCTGAAATCTCAAACTGGCCCCCTGAATAAATGTCAGGTGGTGGTTCTAAAGTTTAGTACCTTCCTGGAAGTTGATGTGCGAGGCCTCTATATATAGTGGGTTTTCTACATCATACTTAGTGATGTGTGAAGGAGAGAATAGAAGACCACATGTGCGTACGCCTCGCCTCGTCTGGCTGGTCATAGGGTCAGGCCGGGGCCGCCACGCATGTGGGGCATGAACGTGAACAGTCCACCAAAATCCGGTCCGGTGATTTGCAGGGGCGCAGCTTTTTTTGCCATGTTATTTTCTGATTCTTGACAGACAAGTTAATTGTTTTTTGTCCGAAAAGTACACAATTAGACACCAAGTCAAATTGAGATTGTGATCGCGAGCCAATACCACCATTGGTCTTATTATCTATACTTCTTCCGGACGCGGCCAAAGACATGTCGATAGTAGTTTATTAATTTATTTTTCATTCAACTTGTGATAGTTACATCCGCACCATCCACATTGCTTAGCTCAGAGGCCTCAATTGGACAGCGGAATATATTTCTTGCCCATTTATTTATTTATATATTTTTCATTCTTAAGACGGATATGTCTTTTAGTTGCTTTTGAAAGAATAATATAACAATAAATATAGTCAGACTAACTTTATTGTCTCTATCAACCAAATCATACATTTTAAGATTACTGAGAGTTTGAGAAAATAAGAACAAAATTGCAAGGTGTCGATATTAATATATTGTCAAAAATCTCAAAAGTGTACTAAATGAGATCTCTACTAATTATGAAGTCATATTTGGTAACTTGGACAAAACTACCAGCTAGAAACAACTTTATGTACGTCATATATATAGCTAGCTCCATCCAGTAGGAAAATGAGAAGAAAAATAAATATATATTTTTTTTCCACTACTACAATCTGAGGACACAATCTGTCCACATACATAAGACAAAAATGTACTTTGAGTGTGATGGCCAGTTAGCTACGTCAGCAGCACAAAAACTGCATAGATCAGCCTCAACTCGCCAGCATCAGCACAATATGCTAATTAGCTATGGTAGAATATGTTTCTTATTCAATTTTTTCTAAAGAATATGTTCCTTCTTTCTCTTGGAGAAGCAATATCACGGTAAATAAAGCGGTTTTTACTTTGTTGGTATTAAGGAAGAAAATGTTCAAGTATTTTGAAAAGGAAGGAGTACCATTTGACCAGTAATCGCATATAATTTTCCTCTAGGCAACTACTGTAGATCATTGGAAGCTGTATGCATGCTACATGAGCTGTCTGCTCATTTATTAAATCCAACAAACGAACGGTTGCCGATGCCTTCAAGAACTCAGCCTGGCTTAAGGGGAGCTGGCTCCTCTAACTTGCCTCTTGCCCAGTTAGGAGCCTAACATAGCCCATATCCACCGCACAAATCAGATCCGATGGCTCTCCTTTTCCCAGTACTACTTGCCGCTGCAGCTCTGTACTACTTCCACCGCTGCTCTGTTTTGGTGAATCTATCCTGAAACCTTACTTATTGGCACTTATTTAGTATCACAGGAACAAAACAATCTTATTGTCTGTATCACTGCCTGTGATTTCCTAAATCAAGAAGATTTGTACACCAAATTTGGTTTGAGATCGTCGGTGATTTTGATTTGATCCGTAGAGAAACTGATGTATCTAGGAAGTAAAAAAAGGATCTTCCAGAAACTAAATAAGTTGAACAAAATAACAAGTTTCATATATCCCGTACAACTTGAAGGTCTACAAAAGTTCAACAATTGAAAGTCTACAGAAGTTCAACAAAATAATGATTATGATGTTCTCCAAAGCATCATGATTAGAATATATCCTTAGGATATATGCCTCCAGTGGAGGCTCTAGCACTAGGCATATTTAGTAGTTCAGTGAAGTTTGTAATGTGCTCATATCCACGCAAGTCTTCCTCATTCAGAGTTTGCACCGTTGAATGATTTTCTTTTGTCTTGAACTCTGTTTTTTTCTGCTTTGTTATCTGTTGCAAGTGATAGTTTGAATATTAGTACTCGAGTAAAGTACATTTGAATGGTACAATGTGTCAATGGTACCTTAGATAATGGTGGTGTGGTAGTTGTGGCTGGTCCTATCTTCTTTCTTTTGTACTGCCTTTCAGTCCAATCTTTCCTTCTTTTGGAATTTTTGTCTGCCTTGTTAACTTCCTTCTTTTTTAGGCACGCAGCAGCCAACAAATCAGTTGTTGCTGGAGGAGTCACTTTGGCATTCAACAAATCGTCTGATGTTGGCGGAGGCACTTCCGCATTCAACAACTGTCGTTTCACTTCCTTACTAAGGTTGTCAAGTGTATTGTCGATCACAATACAACATTCTTCAGAATGTGATGCTTCAGTTGCCAAGTTATTAAATTTGTGCGATAGGCCATTGTGGCGGAGAACTGCCTCTATATTTGGATCTGCAATCACAATCCTTCCATGACTATCCTTAATAGATCCTGCTCGTGCTTCTCGAGTCCATCGCTTCAAAATATAGTGTGATGGAAGCAACTTAATGTTCATCAAGTCAAGAACTTTTAAAGCATGTGCACACAATATTCCTAGTCTATCAAACTGACCACAACTGCATGATGATGTTTGTTCCAAAGGGTTACCAGTAACTTCCCATTCTTCTTCAAATATTGGATGCTCAAAAGGATATCCAATTTTAACCATGTATTTGTATTGTCCATCTAGTGCTTCGGCGCATGCTGACATAGATCTCTGGTATTCCTTTTGAAAAAAATCAAATATAGCAGGAGTGTAAAGTGGGCCGACTTGCATCAACATTGGGGTCTTCATTTTGATTCTTGGTAAGTACTTCCTGGAATCAAACTCTGAATTGACCTCAACATCTCTTTTTACCTTGACAGCTCTTTCGAAGTGCTGAAAGAACCGGACAATATCTAAATCTGACTTCAGATGATGCTTTAAGTCATTGTTGAGACTCTCACTTAGCTGCGTGCTCCGCATACCCAAGGTAAATGCATTTTTCATGAAACATTCCGCCCACTTCTCTTTTACTTTGTAAATACTATCGAACCAAGTTTGTGTTGGCACTTGAGCCCTCATATTTTCAAATGCTTCCTCAAATTCTTCTTGGTGCCCATGTTGATACATGCAAGCACTGAAATCTGCAAGAAGAGTTGATTCTTTGTCCATATAACTAGATAAATGTTTGACCGCATTTTGCATAATGTGGAAAGTACATAATCCATGCCGTGTTTCCGGAAAAACATACCCAACTACCTTTCCCATTGCACAGTCTTGATCAGTATATATGGTTCTAGGATGCTTCTCACTATGTACTAATAAGAAAGAATCAAACAACCATTTGAAAGATTCAAATGTCTCATCATAGAGGAGAGAAGCACCGAAGATAACAGTTTCTCTAAAATGGTTGAATCCAACGAACACACCAAATGGCCTATGTTCCTTATTTGTTCCAAAAGTGGTGTCAAAGGTCATGACATCACCAAAATGAGCATAATCAATTATCATCTTAGCATCAGCCCAAAAAATGTTTGTTATTTTTTCATCACAGTCCAGCTGTAAAACATATTTGAATGCTGGATTCTCTGCAGCTCTATCTTGAAAATACTTCAACATGCTACCCGCTTCACCATACTTAAGGTCCCTTTGGCGCTTAGTTCTCAAATGATTCTTGTGATCCCGAGGAGTGTAGCTCAGGTTAGATGATCCACCAACCCGTCGACTAGCAAACTCATGAGCAGCTTTTGGTGCAATACCAGAGTTATCAGCACATTCAATTTCAAAAGCCTGTACATCAGAGATCACTCTCTTTGATAGCAATAGGTGGCATGCTTCTGGCAATTGAAGTGTGTGATTGTGTTCAAGAAAAAGATCAGATATTGCCCAATTACCAGCTTCCCGATTTATTGAAAGGGTCATACGAACTCTACAGTCAATCCTAGTCTCAGCTCTTGGATTCTTAACAACATTATCTCTTTTGTCTACTGCCTTTTTACCCTCTTTGAAACAAACATATTTACAGGAGGTGACTTTCTGATCATATTTGCTTATGTTTTTATACCTTTGTCTGATGCTGAACCCCATCCTTCCTCCATAATCCCCAAAATTTCCAAGCCTCATCTGGGGTGTTGAACTCCATGCCAAGCTGAGGTATCCAAGTAGGCAATACATTTTCTCTGTAGAATGCACAAGTGCAGAAAATAGTCATTCATTTGCAAGAAAAGAGAGGAATCCAGCACAAAATTGAAAATGTTATTCTCACTTACTTGTTTGAATCTGCTTCTGCTTGGTTCTCCATTAGAGATTGACTCCAGTAATTTGAACTCTTAGCAGATCTAAGACCTGGACTTGGTTCTTCCAATCCGGACACTCATGCATGAAGAAGTGTGAGAAAGAACAAGAAAACGTGTGGAAGGAAGGAGAGGGAATGTGTGGGAGCTGTGGTCCTAGGGAGAATGTGTGGGAGCTGTGGTCCTATTTTGGCGGTAAAGTGAGCAGAAGTTTCCATTTTCCCTCCAAAACAGAGCAGCGGTGGAAGTAGTACAGAGCTGCAGCGGCAAGTAGTACTGGGAAAAGGAGAGCCATCGGATCTGATTTGTGCGGTGGATATGGGCTATGTTAGGCTCCTAACTGAGCAAGAGGCAAGTTAGAGGAGCCAGCTCCGGCTTAAGGACCTGGCAGGCAACTTCAAAGACGAGATGCTCAAAGAACTTATCGGTCTCTCCTCGAGGCTACAGCATATTGAACTGCAAACGGATGTCCGTGACACAATTATCTAGAAGCTGACAAGGGACGGAGCCTACTCAGCTCGGTCGGCTTACCGAATGCTTTTCTCTGGACACGTTGGGACTCCGTTTGTGCGACTCATTTGGAAGGTGCGCGCGCCCCTCAAGTGCAAGTTCTTCATGTGGACTGCGGTCCAGAGCCGAGTGCTAACAGCTGACGTCCTAATGTCGCGCAGCTGGGAGAACGACTATTTATGCCCGCTATGTCGCCGCAACTTGGAAACGGTGTTCCACCTGCTTACGGAGTGCCCTTGGTCCCGGCGACTCTGGAATGAGGTGGCAGCTGCGACACGACTCCAAACTGCGCGCCCAGCGTCCTGGAGTGGGACTAGTGGCTTGATTCAGTGGCTGGAGGAGCTCTCTCTCTCAAGACAGGACAAGGCAGAAATCAAGTCCCTAACGATGCTGACCTGCTGGGAGATTTGAAGTGAACGCAACCGAAGGATTTTTGACAAGAAAGAATTGCCCATTCACGCAGTACTGGCTCTTATACGAGACGAAGCTTCCATCTGGCTGTTGGCTGGTTGCCCCATCCCCTTTGACCTAGGCTGAAACAAGAGTCAGGGAGGGTTTTAGATGGTCCTTAGCAAAGCTAACCATCAGGTGTCTCGGCTTGTTTCTCTTTCTCTTCTTTTCTTTCGGTGGCCCTTGCCCCTTTCGTTTTATTTGCCTTACCCTGTGAACTTTGCCTTTGGCAACCCCTTCTGATATGGAATCCTAGCAGCTCTCCTGCTAGCTTTCAAAAAAAGTAGCTTGGACAGAAGGGAACAGTAGTACCAGCTAGGAATAACATCATATATAACATATATAGCTAGCTGCATCCAGAAGCAAGTAAAATGGGAAGAAAAGCTACATATTATTTGTTGCATTCCGGTAACCGGATCCAAGGGCGTAGTCTCTCTACAGTTTCACGACCTGTCGTCAGCTTGTTCGTCGACTTGCTTGGTAGTGGTAGTGGTACAAGATACAGATGCTTCATCCCTCTTCTTTCCCCAGAGCACACGATAGAGCCTGAGTATCATCAGTACGGATCCTAGCACACTGTGCTGGAATTTAATCTAAACGTGGGCCAGCCCAATAGCATTTTTCACAATTCCTAATAAATCCTAAAGGCCCACTAAGCCCATTAGTGCAAGGCAAGAGGTGGGACAAAAGTTTAGTCCCACATTGCTAGTTTAGTAGGAGTTGGACCGAAAATTCGGTCCTGAGCTCGAGCTCAGATGCTCCCGCTGACCAAAAAAATCAAAAACAATACTAAAAAAATTCAAAAAATTCCAATCTTTTTTAGTGGTAGATATTTTATCGCGTGAGGTCCGCTCCAATTTTTAGGCTATTTGAACATCTGAGGAGCTCTCGGCAAAAAAGACAAATCGGGTCTGAAAAATTCGTGAAAAGTAAACCTTTTTTACAGACCCCGATTTGTCTTTTTTGCCGAGAGCTCCTCAGATGTTCAAATAGGCTGAAATTTGGAACGGACCTCACGTGATAAAATATCTACCACACAAAAAAACTTTGGAATTTTTTGAATTTTTCTAGTATTTTTTTTGATTTTTTTCGTGAGAGGGGGAGCATCTGAGCTCGGGAGCCGAAACGGCCCTCTCGAGTTGGACCTCCTTATAAAGGAGGATGTTTCCCCACATGTATGAGCATGAGAACAAGAGGGACATACACGCGCGCTCCTCCTCCGCCGCCCGCCACGTCTCGTCACGACGCGGGTTGCGGGAATGAGCCGAGCCGATGACCTTCGTTTCGCCTTCCGTCGCTGTCTGTTCGCCTCCTTCTCCTGTGCCTATAAAAGGGAGGTCGTTCCTCTCCAGAGAGACACACCAGAACCTCCTCCTCCTCCTCACGCCATCGAGTTCCAATCCCTGAGCTGCTGTAAGGTTCTTCCCCATCCCGGCTTGCGACGTGCACCGCAGGTCGGGATAGTAGGCCTCCGAAATCCCACCACTTTGTGTCCTGTACGGGAGAAGGGTGATAAGGTTTTTGGGGAGCGCTCTGCGCGACTACTGGCTTCTTCATCACGGACGCTGACGATCACTTCCCAGACGACGACTTCTTCCCCAACGTCAACAACCTCTTCGACGACATGGCCGGTGACGACGTCAACGCCCATCCTGCTGCTACCTCCACTCAGTACGTGTTCATGTCTTTCTTGTTCGAGGTTTTGCTAGGGATTCTTGGTCTAGTTTCTGTTCTACATATGTTTCGGTATAGTTCACATGTTCACATAATATTCACCTACTATCCTTTAGTTTCCCTGATAAGTTTTGATCCTCTTATTGTGGGATACTCTCCTCTACGTTGCATGACTAGTGTTGCCTCTGTTACCATGATCTTGTTTTATCTACTGTTTATTTCGTTTAAATCATTCGGTAAATTGCTCATATATTGAACACACTGTACATGCACGCCGATGTAACGATAATTAACAAGCAGAAATAGTTGCATCCCTCGGAACCGGCTTTCCCCCGCTTTGTATATTTTTGTATATAAAGCACAAATTGCTGAACCGATACAAAGTGGTGACGAAATCCTCCAACAATCATATCAAAAGAAAAATAAAATGACATTTGAGAAGGAGGCACAACTGCTGCTACCCCAACACCGACCGTGAAAATAGGAGATGCCACACCTAACAAGAGGCACCCAAGACTAATGAACAGCACCGAAACCGCACCTCCTTGAGAAACTTGTGCTGTTCCATGGAGCGTAGAGGTGATTGTGTCTACCAGTAGACCAAGCTTATGGGCTGCCAATGCATATGAAAGAAAAATCATACATATCCTTGGCGGTCCACGGCCACTTTAGCCTTGCCGTAGCTCCGCCACTGATCAAGAGGGTTATGACGTCGTCGAGCCAAAAAAGACGGACTCGCTACCACCGTCAGCGCCACGACCATGTTGCATCCACTAGAGTTCATCAATGAAATGAGCTGCCTCTTTGTCATAGTTTCCTTTCTCTATGCTGAGGTTGAGACAACACTTCTTCCACTGCCATCACTTCCCTGCAGCCAGTAAAGGACCGCTACTACCCATCACTACTTCAGATATAGAAAAATTATTAACTTCTCTAACAACTAAGCGGTTAAAATTATTCAAGAGTTGATATATCACCTTCCGGAGACAGTTAACAACATAAAACTAGTCTTGAGACCGGCATATCCTCTTTAGTAGAATAAAAAAAAGGTAAACTATCAAAACAGTAGAGCAACATTACACAGTGACAACTTTGACGGTTGATGGGGCAAAAAAAAGTACTTGAATAAAATATATTTTCTTAACAAAGTCGATGCACCTAACACATGCATCCAAAGTGGTCGAACAATCACAAAGTAAAGTCGAGACTGAAAACAGAAATGAAAACTAGTGAATCACAAAGTGCTACCGAATGTTGGAACCCAATCCGCCAAATTCATCTCATAGCCTATATTCCCGTTGACGCGCGGCACCTCATGATCCCAGAACCACCTCACAATCTTCATGGACTGCAGGTCGAGCCAGAAAAAACCATAGTATGAATTGATGAGCACGGTGCCGCTCCTCTCACCAAACCACAGTACATTAAGACTCTCTCCGCTCGATGGCGGCATGCTTCCGCCTACATTGTCGATGAACCGCAACATTGCCTGATCCTCGAGCACCACATGCGGTCGTTGTTGCCACTTGGCCGTTTGCTTGGACTGCGCCCAAGCTAATATCTTGCCTTTATCCGCAGTGAGCACGATCGGGCTGCCGCCCACCACCAGCGTCGCCAAGATTTGGTGGTGTGAGCCGTCCCGGGGGAAGCATTCAGGGAGCATCGTCACCGACACGTGTGTCGTTTTGATATGGAGCTTGAGGACATAGGCCCCGGTGTTGGTCATGCACAACCAGTGCACGGCACCACCGACGACCAGGGCCCTGCCGAGGCCTCGTTCCAAGCGGCTGCCCTGCAGGTTGTGCGCCCGGATCTCGGTGTGGTGGCCCCACGTGCCGTGCTCCGACGAGAAAGTTTGAAGCTGCAGGTAGCGGCGGTGCCGTGACACCTCTAGATATGCCATGACCACTTGAAAATGCCAGCCAACGGCGATGGCACCATCATCGTTATCGCCGCCGACGAGCAAGACATAACTTATATCTCTAGCCTCCACACTGTTCACACTCAGAGGGAAGGCTGGTTCAGGTGGCAGGGTCTGCCCACTGCCGGTGGCCTGGTCACAAACGCGGAGCTGTCCATCGACGCGGAAGAGGACGAGGCCATCGCGCGACGCGAGGGGGAGGCTGCTGATGGCGGTGGCCCTGTGCAACGTGGTGTCGTCTGAAGCGGTGGTGTCCACCTGGAACAACTCCTTCTTGCGATAGCGCCGGTCGTACACAGCGGTGGTGTCCACCAGGATCAGGTGGCCGCGCAGGAGGGGGAGCATGAAGCGGTCGCCGTGCCGGAGGCCGGGGTCATCCTTGATGCGGCAGCGCATGTCGACACACGTCGCGGCGCAGCGCACGAGGGTGGCCGGGTCGCTGCGCGTCGCGATGTGTCCACCAGCACGTCCAACGGCAGGGAGGTTGTTGTCTGCCGCCGCCCTCTTGCAGGCTGTGTCCGCGATCCGCCGCCACCTGCCATGGTCGATGATGGGTGGCTCTAGGAGGGAATTCAGTCAAGGGCAAGATCTGATCCGTCCCGATCGAGGTGGTACAAACACTTAGCCTAGGGATCGTTGTGGGATCGGAATACTAATTGTGCATCGCAGGAAATAAGACTGCGATTTCTTTTCTAGTAAATATAAATTGTGTCTCTCCGACGCATAATTGTAGTCCCATTACGACTCTACGTGGTGGTATCCTATGAAAACAATTACGGATTCTTTTCCTCAGTTAGCAAATATTGCTTCTAATGTTCTTCAGATTTGTTTCTGTTTTTTAACAGTGTACAATCGTAGACGGTCAGTCGGTCACATACAAATATTGTTCTAGGTATTTTATTCAATTCTTCTTTCATGTGAGCAATGTTTGCATTCTATACAAATATTGTAATGATTTATTTTCGTGTCTGCGTCGATTAGAACGAAATTTGCTTCCATAGTAAAACAAAAGCTGTGGCCCGTGACGTCCTTGCAACGCATACCAACCCGATTTGCTTTCATTGAGATGCTTTATCTATCTATTCTATTATCTATCTATCTATTCTATCTATTATCTACTAAAAGCAAAATACGGGTCAAAATAAAGATATTGGCTAGAAAATCCCACATTAATCAGAAAATACCAGCCCTTGATCTAATAAGTCTTTATAATAAAAAAAATAGAACCGTTCAATCTTCGTAAAAGGGTGGACCCATAGTAGAAAGACTAACTTTTTAATCAAAGGAAAATAACAGGCACGGCCGCCGTCTGACACGTCTGGCTACATACGCACCACTCCTTTTTTATGAGTCTAGGTAGGCGCCAATCCAACACGTCAAAAGGAAAACACGTCTAGCTAGCTTTTTTGGAGGGGAAACGTCTAGCTGAACATGCACCCAACACGTCTACAACACATACTCCTGAGTCACGAGAAAGGGTTTCCCCCCGCTTTGTATTACAAAGCAACCAACCGAACCATTCAGTGATAGGTGCTGGGGCGGAAGCAGCACAGTCACGTCCAAAAGAAACGACAGAGAAAAAACAAAAGAAGCAAATGCCGACAACGGCGGATCAACAAATACTCCTGAGTCCAACCCGTCTACATCATGATCTCTTTTTTTATAATGAAAAATGTTGGCCCCATCTCTTAAAATTATTGGTCCCATCTATATACGTGCTTTCCATTGCCGTGTGCATAACCAGCTGAGATTTTATAACTGAAAAACTCAGTTTCAAAACATACACAACTTATTTAAAAATAAGAGTCTTAAACTACTTAGTAATGTAGGAACCCGAGAAAATTGGTGAAAATAACCACTTCTTATTAATTGTTCTCCCCTTTCTCTTATTTCCAGAAGCCACGTTTCTTTTAATGCTTTTTTCCACGTCCAAAGAATAAACAAGTCGATCCAAAACAACGGTTCATGATATAGTGTATGCACGCAGATCTTGAAGTCAACCAAAAGTGACGATTCGTAATATAGTGCATGCACGCAGTGACATCACCATCGTCGCCAATTAATCAATATGATCCAGCTATTAGTCTTTAAGAATATTCTTTGCTTTACAAGAATATATGCAAATAATTTATCTATCTTGACAACAAAATATATAGTACTCATATATTTAATATATTTATTTTAAGTGTATAAAACTGCCTTTTTAACCAATGGTTTGTGAATTTTAGTTTGGGATATATATATCGATCGATCCATAGAGCTAGAGTAGATTATGTTTAAGAGCGCTAACTATTAGTCCATCCAATCATATTAATTGTTGTTGAACAGTCATGAAGCATATGTATATCCATCCGCTAGGTCATCTAAGCTCTCCTCAAATAATTTCTTCGCAGTTTAGTCAAAAGTTGCCCCCCCCCCCCCCCCCCCCCCGAGTTGTACATAGCTCCGCCACTGTATGGCATTGTGCGATTAAAGATGTGCAAAGTAGAAGTCCTTGAAAATAAAAAAGAAACTGAGACATTGATTATGTGGATGACATAAATCCTATTGAGTCAATCTTCTTATTAATCCAACCGGTCATTATTATTATTAAACCATAACCGTAATACACATAATTTATAGGTGTAAATATTGTATATACAAGTGATCCAAAACTGCAGGCATCACATCCAATTATTTTCATTATATTGATCTAATATAAAGTTTTACAAATAATGTGTCATGACCAAATATATAATTAAACTTTACTCACATACTAACACAATCATATACAAAACAAGTGTACTGACAAACAATATGATGGGCTTAATACTCCCTTGCATGTTATTTCCAGCAAAAAAAATATCACATACATGGTGTGTTTCTAATGATCCATCGCATTCTACACAGCGTCCATTAAATTGTTGCATGCACAAATTTAGGTACGATTGGTACATTGTATACACACATATATAACACATTAAATAAGATATGATACATGCATATGTTTATGTACATGGTAAATGTGAAAGTTCTATCGAATATGACCATGTTGAAGATGTCACATGTTTTGCAGTGAGGAGACAATCAGAGGAACAATATTGTACACAAGACAAATGTAAATATTCAATACACAAAAGATGAAGCCCTCACATTTGCGAGGGCCACTGTTCTAGTTAATCGAAAGAGAAAAACATAAATCTATCGTCGACACAACTCACGGCGGCCCGAGCGGAAGGAGAAGCGGTTCCGCCAGCGCCCTCAGCCCACCATAGACGATTCTCTCTGGTCAGGCTTCCCCTTCCTCTCCTTCTCGCTTCGCTTCCATATTAATTCCTATCCGTTTCTCTTCTTTTCTCATGGAAAACCCTAGCTAGCTAGCTAGCGAGGTTTCCTCTCAATCGCAACTAAACGCAAAGTACGTTTACTTGCTGATACAGGAGTGGAGAGGTGATACATAGATGATGGATCCTCATGAGATTCCCCAACGGTAAGACCATCCAATTTCATGTGTACATGATGCACTGTATGTCAACGTATTTTTTTTAAGAAATATCAGTCCATGATTGATTCGAATTTGTTTTCTGGTGCCGCTATTTCAGCATCAATCTTGTTTTTGGCAAGCGGTGCCTGGATGGCGAGAGGTGCCGGGATTCCCCAGTGCCGCCGTCAGATGACGTCGCTTCTAAGGTGCTCGATGATGACAACCTCCTTGATGAGATCCTCCTCCGTGTCGGCTTTCCCACCACCCTTGTCCGCGCCGCCATGGTTTGCAGGCGCTTGCTCCAGCATGTATCTGACCCCATATTCCTCAACAACTTCCTCAAACTCCACCCGCCCCGCCTCCTTGGCTTATACGTCAGCAATGGGTTGGAGAGCATAGCCCCCTTCGTGCCGGTGCCGACGGCACAGCACCCAGAGCTCGCCACTATCATTCGTCATGGAAGCTTTAGCTTGCGCACCTACAGCTACACGAGTGCAGGTATACGCACCGTGGACTGCTGGGGTGGCAAAGTCTTTGTGAGCTTGCACGAGTACAATGGCGGAACCGGATACACATTTGCGTCGCACAAGCCCTTTTGCGCTCGGAGAGGCTTGACCATATTCCCACCATTGCCAAGCCATCAACCTCTGGATAGAAACATCCCCTTCGTCAGCAGTGAACTCCTCTTCAAAGCAGAAGGCGATGCCTTGTCCTACCTGCTGGTGGATTCTACCAATGATAGAACCGCGGTGGACGTATATATGTTGCAAGATGGTGTCTGGTGCATGCTTACCTCAGCCACGACGGAGGTCCATGGTCTGCCACTAACCCAAAAACTTTTGCTTCATGGCAATAAAGTCTATATGTGCATCACAAGCGACATTCTTGTGTTTCATTTGACGACCTTGAGTTTCTCTAGATTTCAGTATCCACAAGGTGTGGGGTTTCCCAAGACAATCATGTTGTCACAAGCTGACGATGATTTTGGCGTGTACCTCGTATGTGCCAACGAGCTTCAACTTGCCATTTGGCTATACAAGGGGGGAAATTGGTTGCTGGTAGACACAATTGGTTTGCATCAGATGTATGATGATTCGAGGATGTCATTTTACAGGCTTGCGGCAGGGTATCAAATAAGCCAAGTGGGGGTCAATGCTGAGTATGTGCTCTTGGAGATGGGCCCATTGGTACTCTACTTGGATGTTAAGTTGCATAAAGCGTATGAGATGACGATAGCCGATCATAGTTTTGGTCATTATATTCACCCTTTTATGATGATATGGCCGCCCACACTCCCTGCCCTAAAGCAAGATCCCGCAAGGTTTGCCTTTTGTCCTTTGGATGATTTGAATAATTAATTTTGCGTGCGGTCGTAATAAAAGTTGTTTGTGTGAGTTACATTGGACGAGAAAATATGCATAGGACTAGTGTTGCAAAAGAGGACTAAGGTGTACGGTGTTCATGGGTGCACGGTTTGGTGAGTTGAGAATGACAATACGGTAACTGAGGATAAATAAAATATAAGCTAGGGTTGGGGAGGGGTGATAGCCTTTGAAATGTGAACCTCAAACTATGATATCTTGCATTGTAATATTTTAAATTCTTAGAATGATGTTGCATAATTAAACGAATTTTGTTGGACCATGCAGTTGCTCCCACGATTGCGATTATGAATCACAAAATTTAACATTGGCATGCTTGTGGGGTTGTAGTTATGTATATGTTTTATGATCCAGACATACCACGATGAAGATTTTTCTCCCTTTTATGCCATGTGTATAATAATACAATATATCAACACGTCAGGCACCTCTAAGTAAGTCTGTTTGGGACAGTTGCATTATTTAAACCTTTTTGAGTATGCTTAGTAGGGTTTGACTTGTACTGTCCTTTCAGCTAGTAGTCTAGATGTTAATATGATTAATAATTTCCATCCTTGTCCTTGTTCTGTATTGTTGTTTGGAACAGCGACGAAGCATGAAGATGGGGAAGGTCTTGGGATCAACGAAGAGCGAGCTGCATTTTTTCCCTGGACAAGTGATGTTTTTTGAGTGAGCGACAATCTTATTGGGCACTAGATTCGGATGTTATATGTAATTGCACAAGGTTCCCCACTTGCAAGAATCCTTGTTTGTTTTAGTTTGGAAAGACCTGCCTTGTTACTCAGTTGGTCCACTGCCGGGTAGCTAGTTATGTTAAGATTTCTTTCAAATGTAGCAATGTGCAGCTCTAGCAAAATTTAAGGTTGTGCTAATATTTGTTCGATAAAGAATGTTATGTTACTCTAAAGCCACAATATGTTTACAAACAAAATAAATAGATTTCAATAGGAGGATGTACTTTTTCTGTGATGGTTGCATCAGCAGAAACCAATGCTTAGTTCAATCTCAACTCCCCACTGGAATATATTGCTGGCTCGTTTATTTATTTAGTTTTCATTCTAATGGTGGAATAAGTTTTTATTGCTTTTCATGATTGACGAAGTAATATTATAATGAATAAACTCGTGATTGCTGTGTTGTCTCTATCAACAAAATCATACAAAGTAAAAATATCAAAATGCATGGCAATGATCAGAGCCTTATGCATGAAAAAATCATGCATGTAATATTACACGAGCAAGCAAAAAAGGGTGAACAAGACCATATGTACCATGCATGTTTATTTAAGATCAAACAATGAACCAAGAAGCCCTCCATTTAGAATCAAGTCCATTTATTGATCTTCCCAGAGAATTGCTTATGTTCTGCTCTCTTTTCTCCAATAAAGGGCATTTTTATTAAGGCCAGTGCTAGGCGTCGGCCGGCCGGCCCAAAATTTGGCCAGTCTCGCATCCCCAAGGTGTGGTCGGGTCAACATTGACCGTCTGATCTGGATTCAGTTCCTTCTTCCACCTTGCACAATCATCCCTCTCTGTAAAAAAAGAATGGAAACAGAGGAGAAGAAAGAAATAGCAAACCTGCTGCCACATGCGTGGCCCTCTCGCCTGCCGCCCTCCCCAGCCACCGCCATCGCCCACAGGTAGCAGCTGTTGGTCATCCTCGCGTCGGCCCGCGGCTAGCCGTCCTTGTCGCCGGGTGCAACAGGTCCAGATTGTCACTAGTAGGAAAGGGCCCATTTGTCCCGGTTCGTAAGGGCCTTTAGTCCCGGTTCTGGAACCGGGACTAAAGGGTCGGGACTAAAGCCCAATACCTTTAGTCCCGGTTCGCTTACGAACCGGGACAGATGGTGCTCCACGTGGCCGCTGCGGCGAGCCCAGGCAGGAGGGCCTTTAGTCCCGGTTGGTAATACCAACCGGGACCAATAAGCATCCACGCGTCAGCAGCTCAGGAGCTAGGGTTTTTTTTTTTGAAAGGGGGGGGCGGTTCGGGGTTTTGGAGGGTTAATTTGGGGGTTTCATATATTGTGTTAGCTAGCTAATAGCTACCTAGAGAGAAGTGACCTCTCTTATCTCCGTGTTAGCTTGGTCGACGCTACGTACTATACGCATAGAGAGAACTCGACACGCTAGGTAGTAAGCAAATGAAGGAACCAGTAAGTACATAAGATCGTCATGAACATATACAGAGAGGAGTGATCGACCTCTCTTTCTCCGGAGAGATTGGTCGAACAACAAGTTTCATAATAACAAGTCATACTAGATCATCATCACCATAGTCATCTAACCAACCATACTTAATTGTTCTTAGCACATGATCATGAGTATTAGCTAGGACCTAACTACCCGGCCTCTCTTAGGTAAAATAGCATAAAACAAGATAGGCCCTGACTCTCCATTATGGAGAATGGAGATTATCCTGTCTCCAATTCTTGCACGTCGCACAATGTTGCTTCCAAGTAGCTCCCTACGATCGACCATACATTTTTTCCAATCTTTGATTGTCATGTGTTCATCGGTTTTAGAAATCCGGTATGGACAACAGTGATGCATATGATGACCTGGTGGCAGTAAGCTCATAACATCAAGGTGACCTTTCGGAAACATCAGATGAGGCACACAATCATTCGGGATTTTCTGTTGAAAAACATAGTAATAACTTCGTAGTTAGCAATGTAGTTTAGTTTTAAAAATAATTTATGCAAAAGATGCACGGATGTCGTAATAGTAAAAAATCTTACCATGCGATCTCCATGGATGTTACCGTAGTTCAACACGTGCACTAGTGGCACGTATTGACCATAATGTGTAGGAGTTTGATAATAGGTATTGTAAATCTGAAGATCATTAATAAATGCGATAAGATGATTTTTCTCCTGACAAGTTAATTCTGCGCCATCGGTGTAGTAGGTTCTGTCTACCATCTTCCGTACATTTTTTGAAGAATGAAAATAAGCTATCAATGGAAATAAGCTGTCAACTATTTTGAAATAAACAATATAAATTACATAATAAATATGTTTAACAAACTCACAAGGTGGCAGGATCGGAATCATAATAAATATGGTTGAGAAACTCACATAATGGTAGAACTGGAGGTGTCTGCACATCGACCCAGATGTCGATATTACCTTCAATTTCATCTTCCGGACGAATATCAAAGGTGATAAGCATATTAGGCTCAAATGCATAAGCCTTGCATAGTGCTTGCCAACTTTTGCATTCAAAAAAGGAGTAGGTGTCTGCATTGTACAATTTTACGGCAAAAGTATAACCATGCTCGGTCCTCAAGTGAACTATCTTTACCTCCATACTTTCTTTAGTATTGAAACCAATCTTATCCAAGACATATCTTCTTGCATGGCAGGGGATACGCTAGTAGAATAGTAAAAAATTAAAATTATAAGTTGAAGCAAAAGAAGCAGAAGTCATGCTTAATTACGAAAAAAGACTTGTCGTTGTGACTTACTGTATCCACTTCGAAGGTCTCATCCAACACGATGCTGAAGCGCCTACCATCAACTAGGTGAGTCGTGTCGCACAGACCGCGCTCGTCTTCGCAGTATTCGCACATACCGAATTCCCTTTCGCTATCGTCGTCAGACATTTCCTATGTTCATAGTTGAATCATTTAAAATCGATCGAAGGCAACTACCAGGAAACTGATCAACACACAGATCACTATTACTCAAAATATGCAACGGGTTGACTTTAGGTCTGTCGAGTCTTTGCTTCCTAAACTCTCATCTCACGTATATGGTGGGCACTCCCTCTGATATTGCGACCGTCGGTGATGGTGGCTCCTCCATTCGTCCCCGAGTGCATTACACCAAAATGTCTAGCACACGGGAACGAAGGAGAAGCGACCCCCACGACAACAGTCGGGATTCTTCCTCTCTCATATATCGACCGTCGGTGATGGTCGCTACTCCTTCTTTCCCTAGTGCATTACAAATATCTAGCACAAGGAAAAGAAGGAGAAGCGACCCCCACGACAACAGTCGGGATTCTTCCTCTCTCATATATATATATATGGTGGACACTCTCCCTCACTGAAAGACACACAAGGAGCCGAAACAGACCTGAAGTCAACCCGTTCCATATATCGAGCAATGACATAGAAAAAATTCCCTATGTTTTGCCGCAATGACTGGCAAAACACAAGCACTCGATATTAACTAATACATCATCCCGAACAATCCAGTTAATGCATCATCAAATATTAACTAATACATCTCGAATATTATCATATAAGATCACTAATACAGATCGAATATCCTAGAATCCAAAGTGGAGGACGGTGAACTAGGTTCACTAGCGGTCTCTGAGTCGCCGGCGGTGGACACCCAAAGATGAGGAACCATCACGGGATCATAACTCGGGTGAGATCCCTGAAGAATATGCCAGGTATTGTCGAACCGGGCGTCCAACGCCGCCATGTAGCGACGGACGTGCTCGTCCTCCTCCCTGACACGGCGACGTACCACCTCCGCGGGGGCCCGCTCCCTCCGCACCGAAAGTGGCCCGTGTGACCGCCACCACAGAAGCTCCGGGTCGACGACGAGACCTGGATTCCTCACCAACCTCCAAGCCCGGGAAGGTACCACCTCCCTGTAGGAGATATGCCCTAGAGGCAATAATAAATGTTATTGATTATCTCCCTGTTCATAATTATGTTTATGTTCCATGCTATAACTGCTATGGTTCTCGAGTCTACAATAACCACGAGGCTCGGAGGAAGACTCATATGCACGTGTGGGATAATAAACGGTAAAATGTATTCCTAGTCAAGCCTCTATGACTGGCTCAAGTATTGCATGATGATCCTGTTTTCCTGATCATGGGCATGGCTATGCCGGCAATTTTGAGGGCACAATTGTTGGTAGAACACTTGTGTTGAATCGACCCGATTGATGTTATGCTATGAGATACATTCGTCATAAGTTTATGGTTAATAACACAGAGAAGTTAATGTTTGCATAATTCCTTAGACCATGAGAGTGTCGAGTTTCTTCATGCTTGCTTCATGAACTTTGGGGTTTGTTAAACGTCATCCGTAAATGGGTGGCTATTACGGCGGCTTACGGGTTCATGGAAAAGTATGTCAAGGGACTTGATAGCTCAAGATTGGGATTTGCTCCTCCGACGATGGAGAGATATCTCTGGGCCCTCTCGGTGTTACGGTATCCATCATCGTCTGGCCAGACACAGGGTGATTTGATCACAGGGATGCCGGAACACGGGAACGAGAAAAGAGAACAATACCGGCAACGAGGTAACTGGCATTGTGGACAAGTGTTGATCCACGAGGATGCCGATGTTTCTCACCTCGGGTAATTGTAACATATCGCGAAGCAACAGGAATAGCTCACGGCAACTGGAGGTTCACTCGAATATTTATTCGTGTGGGTATAGGGGTCAATATGGGTGTCCACGGCTCCGATGTTGATCATTGATCGGAAGGGGTTCCGGGTCATGTCTATGCTTCACCGAACCTATAGGGTCACACGCTTAAGGGTCATCTATCTGCTGAATACTAGACGGGGAGTCTGAGAGAAATTCACCGAAAAAGTTTCGGACGAAACGGAAACGTTCCGGAGAGGATATCGGAATAGTTCCGGTAAAACTGAAAAGTTGTTTCAGAGGATACCATAAAGTCAGATTAGTTTCGGCACATGCCTGATAATTCTTGGAGGGTGCCAGAATCGTTCTGGAAACTTTCTGGAATTTTCCGGGATGAAAACCGGAAATGTTCCGGAGCTGCCGGAACCGCTTCAGATGCTTTTCGCAGATGAAAATCACTAAACCGGAATTGTTCCGGCTCGCGTTGAAAATTATTTTGGTGGGTACTGGAAATGTTCTAAGCCCACATGAATATTTTCAGTTCGATCAGACGCTGAAAAATGTCGTCGTGAATAGTGAAATCAGATTTATGGATATGGTTGGAAGTTGGCTTTCCACAAATATCTTCCCAAGATATTTTGGGATGACATGGCATTTTGGATATGCCCATCCTACCCCTTGTTTTTCCTATAAATAGAGGGGAGGAGGCAGCCCCATATGCTTCATGCTTGCTCTCACATACACATGCCATTGACTTGTCTGGCTTCTCTCTCCCTCCCAGCGAAATAGTTTCGTAGAGCCGAAAGGCTGTCTGGGTTCCGGTGGGAACTAGTTCTGGACGGCGAAGCCCTGCCGGATAGATGACACCGTATGTGTGCAACTCTGTAGAGAGATCGTAGTTTCGGTCTTAGTTCGAGAGTGCCTCCTGAAGGGCTGTCCGAGTTACTGTCCATGTTTCGGGGGTCCTCCCGAAGGGCTGTCCGAGTGACCCGCCCGAAGGGCTGTCCGTGAGGCCTCCCGGAGGGCTGTCCGAGGATCCGTCCGGTGGGACTATCCGAAGGACTGTCCAGAGGCCTCCCGGAGGGCTGTCCGAGGATCCGTCCGGTGGGACTATCCGAGGGACTGTCCAGAGGCCTCCCGAAGGGCTGTCCGAGGATCCGTCCGGTGGGACTATCCGAGGGACTGTCCCGATGCCTCCCGAAGGGCTGCCCGGAGATCCGTCCGGTGAGCTGACGAGGGAGTACATCCTCGCGGTTGGGAGGTTGTAAAATCCTAGCTGCGGGGATCTGCACCGCCGATCGTCATCGACTCTACTTCCGCTGCGCTACGAGTCGGTAACGAAACAGATCAAACCTTGTATGCAGTCTCCATAGTGATCCTGGGCTGGTACGTAGGTCGGAAATTTTTTGTTTTCTGCTGCGTTCCCCAACAGTGGCATCAAGAGCCAGGCTATGCGTAGATGCAGGTTGCGATCTAGAATACATAGAGATGTATGGGTATTGCACAATATAATTAGGTAGTAGATGAGATCTATTACTGAAAATTATTTGTGCGGGTAGCAGATGAAATCTGTTACCCGATGTTCTTGTTGCTTCCCTGGAATTTGCGTTTGCTCAATCTCGAGACAGCATGGTGGAATTTCACAAAGTTCTGGCAATCCGCGATCCTGATTGATCAACGAAGTGCTATCAGTTCTTTGGGTTCCGCCATAGTCAAAAGAAAGATGAAATTCGCAGATGAATGGGCATTGCAGATATGATCTGCACGGGGGTCACGCGTATGACGAAGTTTAGTATGGGGCTCGAGATTTAATTATCTCGTGTTTCATACACCCCGAGATGTTAATCTAGCAATTTTGAATTATCATACTTGATGATAAAACGTTGGTAGCTGCGGTTTTGTTTCGAAACCTTAGAAGCCACGTAAAATGAAATTTTGCATAAACCGATTAGAGGCGTCTAACTTGGTTTTGCAGGATGGTTTGCATGTGCATATGATGTGGTATAGCAGTGTTCATAATAATTTGATTATGTATGAGATGACTATATGATGTAAATTGATTAACATGACCTGCGTGTCATGATTCGGCATGATGGCTGGAGCCATATGATTGCACTTTAATGACCTGCGTGTCAACCTTATGTAATGCACTTATTTTATTAGCTATAGAGATAGCAATATTATCTGGTGCATCGACAAGGTGGTGGCAATCTTCGCGAAGGTGAACACCGACGCGAATGCCGGAGACGAAGAAATGAAAGACTTCTCCGTCAGAAAGGGCTATACCATATCATGCTATTATGAATTGCCTAAGATGTTTATCCCTTATGATGCACCCTTTTGATTGCGCAGTAGTCGCTTTTTATTAGGGTGATCTCTCACTTAAATATCAAGTAGTTAGTGTTCTCCCAAGTGTAGCACCGTCACGGCACCTAACTTTTCGGGGCATTGCATGATCTCCATGGGTGCGAACGATTAGGGATGTGTGAGGCGGGTGAGTTGAGACCTCGCAGCGAGATCACTTGGTTGTCTTGACGTTCAGGCATGAAAGTCATGAGCTCGGAACACACGCATCGAAAGATGAACAAGAATCACATAGAGATGTGATCGGCAAGTTTGCCTACCGATTGAAGTTCGCGCCATTTGAGTTCATCTCGAACCGTGGCGTTGAAATTAAATGCGGGTCTTGAATCACTCAAAATCAATTATGAGAGATATTGATTTGAGTGGGAGCGCCCTTTAGAATTAATTCTTTTAATTCTTAGTGCAATTAATTATGAACTTTGTCTAAGTGAAAATTGCATAATAGTTGTAGAAGAATGGCTCGCGTTTCCACCTTCCCTATTAAAATTGAATAAGCTGTTAAATATCTGGTTAAAACTTTACGATTGGTAAACGTAATATGAGGATTGTCCTCAAGAGTGTCGAGAAGGATTTTGTCCTATCGCATGCTTTTAGTATTCTCCCGCTGATGCTATGGATAATGAGACTCGTCCTTTGATCCAAAAGCTAGAATTTCGTTACGGTCAAGTGCAATATGTTTGTTTCCATGAGACCCGAACTTCAAAAGTTTGGGATAGCTATGTGATATTCATGGAACTGAAAATCATTTTTCAGACACAAACAAAGGCTAAAAGATATGAGATATCCAAAGCAAGGTTTGTTTTGCAAACTGTTAGTAAAAGGTGTTTACTATGCATTTGACTAATAACAGAGGGATCCAGTAGAACGCCTGTCATATGATGAAGGTGAATAAAACAAACAACTTAAAGGAAATGTCCGAAGGGTGTTAGTAAGACTTCCACGCCTAGGAAATCCGGGGCTAACGCCACTCTTAAGTTGGATGCTTCTTCTGAGATAGAAGAAATACTAAAAGTTAAAACTGTTAGAAGTATAAAGGCAAAAAGAAAGAAGACTGGAATATCCAGCTCATGTATGAATGTCATACAAGTTTTTTATGTATAGAAGGCTGGTCAAAGAAATAGTTCTTGAGAATTATGATTAAACATGTTAATCACCAATTCTTGGGTATTGTGAGTTGATCACAGAGATACCCGCTCGATTGCACTCTGTTGCGACTCGATGCAAGAACTACTATGGCCTGAAAGACTAGCCAGGAATGAGGTCTTAATACACGCTGGGAACTTAGTAAAAGTTACTATACCTTCCATCGGTGTATTACCTATGTATTTATTTTTCATAATTCATTATAGAGTTTTACACACTCTAGCCCTTTGCATAAGGTATCTTGCAAGAAGGTTGTTCATAAGAGAACTTTTGATGTTCGGTGTTATGAATAACATAAGGGCCATACTTTCATTATGAATGAGATGTATGTTATGAATATTGATAATAATACTTTACCTCTGTATTTACTTTCATAAATCATTTTAGAGTTTTATACACTCTAGCCCATTTGCATAATGTTTGTTGCAAAAGTGTTGTTCATGAAAGAACAATTGTTGTTCGGAATCATGAATAACATAAGGGCCATGCTTCCATAGTGGATGGAACGTATGTTATGAATATTGATGGTAATATGATACATCCATAACACTGACGCTAAATGTCACAAGACTAAAGAGAATACCACACAAGTGTGGCACTGCGTTTGGTCACATTGGAGAAACCCGCATGGAAAATTCCATTATGATGGATTTTGAAAGTCGTTTGATTTTGAATCATCTGACACTTGCAACTTTCCTCCGAAAAGTGAAGTGACTGAAATACCGTTCACAGGTCATAAGGAACGAGCAACAAACTTATTGGTGATCATACATTTTGATGTGTGTAGTCCAATAAATGTTGTTGCTGGCAGTGGATTTATCTATCTTCAGAAATGACTCAAGTGGATATATGGATATTTACTTGATGAGACGTAAGTCTGGATCTTTTGAATTCATTCATAAGGTTTTCAAAAATGAAGTAGAAATTATTGTAACAAGGAAATTATGTTTCTACAATTGGATTGCGGAAAGGAATTTTTGAGTTACAAGTTTAGCGAATGTCTGATGAGTTGTGAAAAGAGTTTCATAACTTACACCTCCCGGAACTCCACTGAGAGTGGTACGTCCGTGAAGATGTAATCAAACCATTTTTGATATGGTAAGATCAAAAATGACATAAATCAATTTGCCATTATCTCTTTTAAAGTAATGCTTTAGAGACTACGGGTTTTACACTGAAAAGAGCGCCATCAGGTCTGTTGAAATGACGCCATGGTATGGTACGCCCAACCATGCTTGGTCTTTCCTTAACATTTGGAATATGGGGCTTGTGTAAAAGGTTACAAACCTATTCCAAATCAGACAAGAACTATTTTGTAGGTTATCCCAAGTAATTGGGAATTCCTCCACCACGATACCGAGGCAAAAGGTTTGCCACAAAGAACGGTATAATTTTGAAAGAAAATGTTTCTTGCAAAAAGGTGAGTGGGAGGACAGTGCAACTCGACGAGATAAACAGTATCTTCGTCATCAGATCAAAGGAAAGGAACCTTGGAAGTGATTCCGGAGTTTCCTACTGCGACTGATACGGAAGTCTCTACAATAAAATGTATGGACTTCGGTCGAACTTGTAGCTAAACCACGTAGGCAAAGCTCGTGCAAACCTATCAGGTGCGCAAACGAGATATTGTTGTTAGACAACAGTATACCTACAATACACAAGGAAGCGTTGATGGGCCCTGACTCCAGAATTGGCTAAATGCCAATACAATCCGAGATAGTTTCCATATAAGTGATTCGAGATTAAAATCTTGATACACCTTTCGGAAGACTTAGAGTCTAACGAATATTTATGGAACTAAAAACTGATACGGATAAAATGTTTTATCCATAAAGCTCGACTTGTTGCAATAACAAGTTCAAAGAGTTGACTACGATGAGATTGTCTCACCGTAGCGATGCTTAAAGTCGGTTCGGGTTGAACTAGCAATTAATACATATTTCAATCATGAGATATGAAACATGGATGACAAAAAGATTTCCATCTAATGGAAATGAAACCTAGGACTTGTATGTGATACAGTCCAAAGTAATTTGTCGATCCAGAGGATGCTAGTAAGTATGCAAACTTCAGAGTTCCAGCCATGGACAGAAGAGAGCAAAGTGGAGTTGGAATCTTCGTTTTTGATGGAATGGTCAAAGGGGTTTGACTTCATCAAATGGGTATCGAAGATGCTTGTGATTCAAGAAAGTAAGTGGGAGCATAATGATATTTCTAAAAAACCTTGTGTACCTGACACATTGTTAAATTGGAAATTTCTTGACACGAATTAGGACTTCATTTAAAAATAGTTTTTCGATGAAGTGCTTGGGCTAAAACAGCCTTGATATTAGGCATGATGATCTATGGAGATAGATTTACCTAATGGGGCTAAAGCAAAAAAAAAAAAAAAAAAAAAAAATACATATTGACAAGATGCTAAAACTTTTTAGCATTTAAAAACGCCAAGGAGTGATTCTTGCCGAAGTCACATGGATAGAGTTTTGCAAAACTCGGTGTCTCAAAACACTGATGAGCGAAATACATGATGGAGATTCCACACACTTTCGTGTTTGGATTGATCATGTATTCCATGGTATGTAAAACAACCAGATATGTCCAATACTCCAAAGTTGTTGTGAGTATAGATACCAAAGTGATCAAAAGTACTGATCATGGGACAACAGTGAAAAATGGTCATTGAGTACTAAAGTAGCACTAATGACATGTTTTCTCGCAAGCGGAGATTATGAAGAGTTCGTTGTAAAAGGTTACATCGATACAGTCTTCATCATTTCTCCATGCGATTTTCGATTTAATTTGAGGGTTTTGTGTAATACACAATATGGTGGCACGGTAGTTGGAAATTGTTCCAAACAAGATACTGTGGCGAATTCTATAACAAAGGCTAAGTATGTTGATGCTTAAGAAGCGACAAAGAAGTTGTTGAATCATATAGTTCATTCATGAACTTAGTATGGTTCCAAGAAGGCTTTGGTCTATGGGACACTATAGCAGATAGTTGCTCCATAGCTCAGTCTGAGGAATCAGGTTTCGACCAATGATTCACACATATGCAAAGCCAAGTCCACACAAAATATGAATTTTGTGAAAGCGTGAAAACGCGAGGATATGCAAAGTTACACACGGAGCTGAAGTTGTCAGATCCGTTGGACATCAGGCTATACCACATGCGAAGCATATTTTACACCAGTATGCCATAGGTGTAAAGTGCATTAGCATTGACTAGATTATTGACTCTAGTGCAAGTGGGAGTCTGTAGGAGATATGCCCTAGAGGCAATAATAAATGTTATTGATTATCTCCCTGTTCATAATTATGTTTATGTTCCATGCTATAACTGCTATGGTTCTCGAGTCTACAATAACCACGAGGCTCGGAGGAAGACTCATATGCACGTGTGGGATAATAAACGGTAAAATGTATTCCTAGTCAAGCCTCTATGACTGGCTCAAGTATTGCATGATGATCCTGTTTTCCTGATCATGGGCATGGCTATGCCGGCAATTTTGAGGGCACAATTGTTGGTAGAACACTTGTGTTGAATCGACCCGATTGATGTTATGCTATGAGATACATTCGTCATAAGTTTATGGTTAATAACACAGAGAAGTTAATGTTTGCATAATTCCTTAGACCATGAGAGTGTCGAGTTTCTTCATGCTTGCTTCATGAACTTTGGGGTTTGTTAAACGTCATCCGTAAATGGGTGGCTATTACGGCGGCTTACGGGTTCATGGAAAAGTATGTCAAGGGACTTGATAGCTCAAGATTGGGATTTGCTCCTCCGACGATGGAGAGATATCTCTGGGCCCTCTCGGTGTTACGGTATCCATCATCGTCTGGCCAGACACAGGGTGATTTGATCACAGGGATGCCGGAACACGGGAACGAGAAAAGAGAACAATACCGGCAACGAGGTAACTGGCATTGTGGACAAGTGTTGATCCACGAGGATGCCGATGTTTCTCACCTCGGGTAATTGTAACATATCGCGAAGCAACAGGAATAGCTCACGGCAACTGGAGGTTCACTCGAATATTTATTCGTGTGGGTATAGGGGTCAATATGGGTGTCCACGGCTCCGATGTTGATCATTGATCGGAAGGGGTTCCGGGTCATGTCTATGCTTCACCGAACCTATAGGGTCACACGCTTAAGGGTCATCTATCTGCTGAATACTAGACGGGGAGTCTGAGAGAAATTCACCGAAAAAGTTTCGGACGAAACGGAAACGTTCCGGAGAGGATATCGGAATAGTTCCGGTAAAACTGAAAAGTTGTTTCAGAGGATACCATAAAGTCAGATTAGTTTCGGCACATGCCTGATAATTCTTGGAGGGTGCCAGAATCGTTCTGGAAACTTTCTGGAATTTTCCGGGATGAAAACCGGAAATGTTCCGGAGCTGCCGGAACCGCTTCAGATGCTTTTCGCAGATGAAAATCACTAAACCGGAATTGTTCCGGCTCGCGTTGAAAATTATTTTGGTGGGTACTGGAAATGTTCTAAGCCCACATGAATATTTTCAGTTCGATCAGACGCTGAAAAATGTCGTCGTGAATAGTGAAATCAGATTTATGGATATGGTTGGAAGTTGGCTTTCCACAAATATCTTCCCAAGATATTTTGGGATGACATGGCATTTTGGATATGCCCATCCTACCCCTTGTTTTTCCTATAAATAGAGGGGAGGAGGCAGCCCCATATGCTTCATGCTTGCTCTCACATACACATGCCATTGACTTGTCTGGCTTCTCTCTCCCTCCCAGCGAAATAGTTTCGTAGAGCCGAAAGGCTGTCTGGGTTCCGGTGGGAACTAGTTCTGGACGGCGAAGCCCTGCCGGATAGATGACACCGTATGTGTGCAACTCTGTAGAGAGATCGTAGTTTCGGTCTTAGTTCGAGAGTGCCTCCTGAAGGGCTGTCCGAGTTACTGTCCATGTTTCGGGGGTCCTCCCGAAGGGCTGTCCGAGTGACCCGCCCGAAGGGCTGTCCGTGAGGCCTCCCGGAGGGCTGTCCGAGGATCCGTCCGGTGGGACTATCCGAAGGACTGTCCAGAGGCCTCCCGGAGGGCTGTCCGAGGATCCGTCCGGTGGGACTATCCGAGGGACTGTCCAGAGGCCTCCCGAAGGGCTGTCCGAGGATCCGTCCGGTGGGACTATCCGAGGGACTGTCCCGATGCCTCCCGAAGGGCTGCCCGGAGATCCGTCCGGTGAGCTGACGAGGGAGTACATCCTCGCGGTTGGGAGGTTGTAAAATCCTAGCTGCGGGGATCTGCACCGCCGATCGTCATCGACTCTACTTCCGCTGCGCTACGAGTCGGTAACGAAACAGATCAAACCTTGTATGCAGTCTCCATAGTGATCCTGGGCTGGTACGTAGGTCGGAAATTTTTTGTTTTCTGCTGCGTTCCCCAACACTCCCAGTGCCAGCCCGGCGGAGCCCAGTCCCGGACATGGCGCCTATCAAGCAGGCTCTCGCGGACCACTCGACGACGAGGATGAGGGCCGGGCATCGTCGACGTCGAGACAAATTCCTATGAGAACGTTTTCTTATCGTTTAATCACTAATTTTTCATAAAACCAATTTTTTTTTTGTAATCTAACATACACATACTAATTTTTTCCTAAGACTCCTAATATTTAAATAAAACATAAAACAACTAAAACATAAACATTCATCATATAAAAAAATCAACATATATTTAACATGCATGCATATATACATCCATCCATTCATCCATCCATACATACACATACATATATACATGGACATATACACACATATACATGAACATATACACATATACATGAAAAAAACATATACATGAACGACGGCGCCACGTCAGCGCCACGTCAGCGTCGCCGGAGTTAAGCCGGCGAGGCCCTTCCCGACGGCGGACGACGGGGCGCGACAAGCAGAGCTACGGCTCGCAGAGCGCGGCGGGCGACGGGCGACGGGGCGCGGGCGGACGGCGGGCGGCGGACGGCGGGCGGCGGGCGGCGGGCGACGGCTCGCAGAGCGCGGCGGACGGCGGACGACGGGCGGCGGGCGACGGCGTCGGGGCGCGGGGGGGGGGGGAGGAGGAGAGGAGGGGAACGGCGCGGCGGGCGACGGCGTCGGGGCGCGGGGGGGGGGGGGAGGATGAGAGGAGGGGAACGGCGAGGCGGCTCACAGTGGGTGCGGGGACGGCGTCGGGGGCAGCTCGGCGACGGCGACGACGGCGAGGTGGAGCAGCCTGACGGCGTCGGGGCAGGGCTCGGCGGCGACGGCAACGAGGAGCAGGGCGTCGGGCGGAGAAGAACACGATTTGGAGAAACTGCTAAGTGCGTGGCTTATATACACACACCTTTAGTCCCGGTTGGTGGAACCAACCGGGACCAATGCCTCCCTTTCGTCCCGGTTGGTGCCACCAACCGGGACCAAAGGTCTCTTTTCGTCAGCCCAAAGGGCGGGAAACAGGGACCTTTAGTCCCGGTTGGTGCCACAAACCGGGACCAAAGGTCTCTTTTCGTCAGCCCAAAGGGCGGGAAACAGGGACCATTGGTCCCGGTTGGTGGCACCAACCGGGACCAAAGGTGGGCATTGGTCCCGGTTGGTGCCACCAAGCGGGACCAACGGGTGGTGCTGCCCGGGGCCAAATGTTTAGTCCCACCTCGCTAGTTGAGAGGGCTCGAGAGTGGTTTATAAGCGCTGCTGTGCACAACCTCTCGAGCTCCTCTCAACAGCAGGCTTACGGGCCTAATTGCACACCCCTGCCTGTGGGCCTTCTAGGCCGGCAGCTGGCCCGAAGTAGGCGGCATTTTTTTTAATTTTTTTCTACTTTTTTTGTTTTCTTTTTTGCTTTATTTATTTTCTTTTGTTTCTACTTACAGTTTTTCAGTGATTCTTTTTGCTTTTAGGTCACAAAAATTATAAACTTTCTGTTAGTGCCATTAGTTTCCAAATTTGAATAGTTTAAATTTGAATTCTTTTAAATTGGTGTGAATAACTAGTTTGTGAATAACTTTACTAAAAAAATAGATTTTTGAGTGATTCTTTTTCCTGCTATTTAATGTTACTATGTTTTATCATTATATTCAATTTGGTAAGTTTTAGGTTATTTTAAATGTCTGTTTTAATCAAAAACAGATTTGGTTATTTTAGTTTGCTATTAAAGTTTCTAACAAAAAAATTCTTTATGAAAATTATTTTTGCTATTAATGTTTTGAACAAAAAATACTTTGATAATTTTAGTTGCATATTTTTTATATAATTATAGTTTCAACCCTTTCTGACTTCATTTGGTATTTTTCATGCATTTAATGATTTTTTTGAGCTAAATGACCCAGAAATTGAAAAGCACTACAAATGAACTCTGAAAAGGTCGAAAGTTGGCATGGTATCAACCTTTCACCCACATAGCATGTGCTAAAAAGTTGAGTGGGTTACGGCAAAAACTGGATGCACTTCGTGTACAAAACGGACAGTCTCTTTCGAAGTATCGGGGTTTCGGACGGAAACTCATCGGTTACAAAAGGCATTTCATTTTCTTGAACTTATTTGAACTCCAGGCTTTTCGTGTGTTCAAAATGCACCATTCGAAGTCACATCATCAATTTTCAACCCTTTCTGACTTCATTTGGTATTTTTCATGCATTTAATGATTTTTTTGAGCTAAATGACCCTGAAATTGAAAAGCACTACAAATGAACTCTGAAAAGGTTGAAAGTTGGCATGGTATCAACCTTTCACCCACATAGCATGTGCTAAAAAGTTGAGTGGGTTACGGCAAAAACTGGATGCACTTCGTGTACAAAACGGACAGTCTCTTTCGAAGTATCGGGGTTTCGGACGGAAACTCATCGGTTACAAAAGGCATTTCATTTTTTTGAACTTATTTGAACTCCAGGCTTTTCGTGTGTTCAAAATGCACCATTCGAAGCCACATCATCAATTTTCAACCCTTTCTGACTTCATTTGGTATTTTTCATGCATTTAATGATTTTTTTGAGCTAAATGACCCTGAAATTGAAAAGCACTACAAATGAACTCTGAAAAGGTTGAAAGTTGGCATGGTATCAACCTTTCACCCACATAGCATGTGCTAAAAAGTTGAGTGGGTTACGGCAAAAACTGAATGCACTTCGTGTACAAAACGGACAGTCTCTTTCGAAGTATCGGGGTTTCGGACGGAAACTCATCGGTTACAAAAGGCATTTCATTTTCTTGAACTTATTTGAACTCCAGGCTTTTCGTGTGTTCAAAATGCACCATTCGAAGCCACATCATCAATTTTCAACCCTTTCTAACTTTATTTGGTATTTTTCATGCATTTAATGATTTTTTTGAGCTAAATGACCCTGAAATTGAAAAGCACTACAAATGAACTCTGAAAATGTTAAAAGTTGGCATGGTGTGCGTGCTTGCCAACAATGACAACCCACTTTTTTGTTGCATTTTGTTCTCAGCCACAATCGGAATTTAAGAAAAAACTGAATTGAAAAGCACTACAAATATATAATAGCTAGAGAGATATGTAATATATATATATAATAGTTCAGATATCCATTACAGAAAGTACTCGTCCAAGCGAACACTACTAGCTAGTCTGAATCAGAAGAATATTCCAATGGTGGTGGTGGTGCGAGGTGACGCTGCCCATAGTTCACGGTTCGAATCTTGCGGTACAACTCATATGCAACGTATGCATCTTTTGCTGCATACTCAATGTTGATAGGCTGAAGTGGGGTCCTCTCCCACTCTTTGTGCTGCGCCCGGGGGAATTTGGTCTTCATATCTCCGTAATAGTCGTCGATCAAGGCGACTGCCATAGAAGCCATCGAAGTCCTCTCATACCGAAGCCTGAATATGTCTTGGATATCAATAAGGCAGCCAGCTGGTATCTCAATACCGAAGCTGCGCCTCATCTTCAGCTTGTCATTACTTACATCAACGCTAGCAAAATGTATGCCGCTGCGTAGGAAGTCCATGAGTGCTGGGCAGTGCTTGTCACTACTGCAACATCAACAAATTAAAATGGAACAAATGTTAAATACTGCTGCAACAAGTATATTTCGGCAGAATTATAATATGCAACTATATAAAGGAAAATTATTTCGCTGCAACAAAAGAGGAAGACGCAGAGTTTTTGCTCCCCGGGCTCATTTGAGCCCTGTGAACAGTAATATCATAAAAAAATTGAAAATTATTTCACTACAACTTAAGAGAAATTTATCTTTGCCATAGGATTCAAAATAGAACATATATATTGCTATATCCTATATATATGCAATTTTCATATCCTATGAATTGATGAAGAAACCCTAAATTAACTATATGACATATATGTTCTCCCACGTTTTGCAACAAGGAAAATTGTTTCACTACAAACTTAAAAGAAATATTGATCTTTCCCATAGGATTCAAAATGGAACATATTTCTATCCTATGCAATTTTCATAATAATCTATAAATTATTAATTGATCAAAGAAAACCCTCAAAACTCACCTTGCCCATTGGAAGATCATGACATGTTTCTTGAAACATAGCTGGATGACGGCAACATCTTCTTGCTTGGCCGTGTACTCGAGATCAAGCCCTATGAACTTGTCTTTCTCATCCGCCACTTGAAGCCATTTCTGCAAAAGGGAAAGAAAATGCGGCACCATGGCGCTGTCGTTCGTGTAGACGACATCGAGATTGGTACTGCCATGTGCGAGCACCTCCCCGTAGCGAGTGATTGGATTCATGGTAGAAGATATGGGGGAAGAAGAGAGGAGAAGATGAGAAATGGGCGAAGTTACTGTAGCCCTCGCCGAGGAACAGTTGCTTTATCCTCCTGTTTCTCGGAGCGCGAAACGTCGTGGGATGCGAGACGTTCGAACCTTTAGTCCCGGTTTGAACCACCAACCGGGACTAAAGGGGCGCGCACCAGGCGAACGGTTACACATTTGGTCCCGGTTCCTTCCACGAACCGGGACCAATGATTGTGGGCCAGGAGCGAGGCACATTGGTCCCGGTTCGTGTCTGGAACCAGGACCAAAGGTTACAGACGAACCGGGACCAATGCCCCACGTGGCCCGCCCGGCCGTCTGGCCTCACGAACCGGGACTGTTGCACCCATTAGTCCCGGTTCGTGACTGAACCGGGACTAATGGGCTGGCCCGGCCTGGACCAATGCCCTGTTATGTACTAGTGTGTGTTGCAACTATGTCATCGTTTTGTTGCCGGTGGCCACCTCTCATGCACCATCATGGCCGCACACATCCTCAGCGTTGTTTCATGTTGGAGAGTTTGTAGTGTTGGCTTCGTGCGGCACCATGGTTGCAGCTCTTTCTACCTGAGGTTCCAGCTTTTCTTTGGTTGTCGGTCGCAGCTCACCACCGTGCCCCATCCCAGCACAGAGCATTTGCCAGATCCAGTAATTCATCTCACCGATTGCAGCAAACACATTTATATTATTCATGAAAATGGGAAGTGCTCTATTCAATCCACCGCTGTCTTTCTCCAGAACTCATACTCTGTGCTTTCTGACTAGAAGGGCCAGGGCATTTGACAAGAAATGTAAGAACCTTTAATTTGCTTGCTTTAGCATACAAGTCTGAATCTTCGGTTTCATACGTAAAGAAATTCGGTCTGTTTTAGACCAGTTTTCTGGGTGTTCTATTATCAAAGTTAAGAGATATTGTAATGCTGCAGCAAATGAACATGATGTTTTTCCTTGCGTGTGTGCACAAGTTGTTTTTTTTTTTTTGAAAAAGGAGGATAACACCCGACCTCTGCATCAGTGTGATGAATGCAGCCATATTATTAAGCAAAGGTTAAAAAATCTCTGTGCTCCATTACATGCTCTGTCAGAGCTGAAATGAAATCATAAAAGGGTAAAATGCCACGTCCGGCAAAAATAGAACAAGGTAACTAAACACCTAGCCTATTATTGGACCGCCATCCAAACCGGTTATAAATATCCTGAGATACCATGTCCCATTGGGTAGACCTACTAACTAAAGTCTCCCTATCTTCCGCGGGAGTGAGTAACGACCATGTACGGATCCAAGTAGTGGCCTTGTAGATTACCTGCAAAAAATTAATCAGAGTTTGTCTATTAAAAACCATATCATTTCTGCAGTTTCATATAGTCCATAGTAGCGCACTAGTGCGCCTTGTGCACAAGTTAGTGAGTGTTTGTGCTTTAGTTTGTCTGGCAATGTGAGCCACCTTGTAAAGAATGATTGTGACCATGTCACCCATGAATGCAATCTCTCGGTAATACTGAAAAATCAATTCAATTCATGTATGTTCATTTTAGGTCCTAGAACATACAGATGAAGATTTGTGCAGGTAAGAAATTCTAGGAAGAAAAAGAACGGATCTCATTTGTGCTCTTATATGGGCCCTAAAGATTCTTCGGCAAAACAAAAACGATGTATCTTTTCTTTGGGTTTATAGGTCTTGTTATGAAAAGTAGAGGGTCTTTGGACTTCACCAGTGACCTCTGCATTAGTAACCAGCTTAAGTTAATCAAATTAAAGGAGATACATTTGTATGGATAATAGTAGTGTCGCATGTAGTACAAAGGAAGCGAAATAACAATCGACATTGGCTTTTTTGTATCAGGCCTGGCTGGAGTTAGATAGCCCAAAAAAGAAACACGCCAACACACTTTAGTCCCTCATAAGCGACAGTTCGAGCTCAGGCCATCGATCACCGTCTCGCTCCCCTTGTAATTCCTATCTGATCATCTTGTTTTCTGGTGGAATCGCAATTAATTAGGTATGCCACTTGCTACGACAGTGGTGAGTAGAGGAGATCGACAGATGATGGATCCCGTTGAGATTAACCCAGGGTATGTGCCAGTCAGTTTAATTTTCCACCGTTTGCATATGTCGTGTTGGATGGATGCATGTTGTATGTTGAATACTGGGTATTTTGCCAACCAGATTTGTTGAAAACATCAGTCAATCTCCACCCGCCGCGCCTCCTCGGATTCTACTTTGGCAATTGCTTGGAGCAGAGCCCACGCTTTGTGCCGGTGCTGACGCCGCAGCCCCCGGAGCTCACCGCCCTCATCCGTCCTACGAGCTTCCACTTGAACACCGACAGCTACGACAGCAGAGGAGCCGACATCGTGGACTGCTGGGGCAGCAACATCTTTGTTACCTTGTAAAATAAAGATGGAACTGGATGGCCATTTGCAGTGCATGACCATATTCCCACCACTCCCATGTCATCAACTTGGGTATGGCGATATCAGCTATGTTCATGAACTCGTCCTTAGAGGAGAAAGGGATGACTTGTCCTACTTGTCGACGGAGTCTACCCCCGTGAAAGTTAATCCAAAATTCAATACCCACAAGGGATGTTCATGTTTGCTGTCGAAGGGGAGACGTTGATGATTGTACTTCTCCACCCCTCATCTCATACAAGATATGTGGGCCTTAACAAATAAAATTCAGAAAGCAGATCTTGAACACATATAGATCTTGCCATGCTTAATTATCTCCATCCTAACGATCATTCTGTTTTGCGCGCAACAGATACACCGTGTGAATATTGCGAAGATCGTGAGACACGTTTCTTTACCTAGACAAACTTTTGCAGTCAAGGGCAAGTTTATTGGGCAATAGATGTATATGTTATATACATGTAACTGGATCAGGTGCTCTACTTGCGAGAACCCTCCTGTGTTTTATGTTTGAAAAGACCTTTGTTGCAACTCAGCTGTTCCCACTGCGTGGCAGCTAACTTGACAAGTGTAGCAGTGTGCAGCTGTAGCAAAATTCTATGTTGTGTTCATCTGAGGCCAGAGGACACAATCTGTCTACATAAAACAAAAGAAATATATTTGAAGGTGCACTTTCATTGTGCTAGTTACGTCAGCAGCATCCAAATTGCTTAGCTCAGCGGCCTCAACTGGACAGCGGAATATATTTCTTGCTCGTTTATTTATTTCTTTTGCCATTCTTGTGCCGGAATATTTTTTCTTAAGTTGCGTTTGACAGAATAATATAACAACACATAAAGTGATGATAAGTTTATCGTCGCAATCAACAAAATCATATATTTTAAGATTGATGAGTGTTTGAGAAAATATGAAAAAAAATTGCAAGGTGTCGATAATACGGAAGATTATATTGTCAAAATCACAGTCTGCTAAATGGGCTCTCTGCTCATTTACTAAATCTTATTTGGTAAATATTTGGACAGAAGGGAAAAGGTACCAGCTAGGAAGGATCCATTTCAGCTCCCGGGCGCATCTTATCTCGGCAAACAGTAAAATTTTAACAAATACAAAATAATCACAAAATTCCAAAAAAAATCATGAGGTCCGTGCCAAAGTTCAGCGCATTTGGACATTTGAGCAGCTCTCAGCACAAAAAACAAAATCAGTCATGAACAGTGCATGTACAATAAACTTTTTCACAAACCCCAATTTTATATTTTTTGTACTTGCGTAAGAGCTCCTCGGATGTACAAATGAGTTAAAAGTTGGCACGGACATCACACACTAACCCATCTTCCATGCAAAAAATATTCATTTTTTTAATTTCTAGTATTTTTTGTTTAGTTTTACTGTTCATGCGTGCATGAGCAAATGAGCTCGGGAGAACAGCACTTTCGAGCTAGGAACAACTTTATATCTATTGCATATAGCTCCATCAACTACTACAATCTGAGGACGCAATCTGTCCACATACATAAGAGGAAAATTCCACTTTCACTGTGCTAGCTAGTTAGGTACGTCAGCAGCACCAAAGTTGCATAGCTCAGCCTCAACTCGCCAGCACCAGCACAATATGCTACTCCCGCCGTCTCATAATATAAAAGCGTTTTTTACGCTAATATAGTGTCAAAATCGCTATTATATTATGGGACGGAGGGAGTATAGTTAGCTACGGTAGAATATATTTTTTATTCATCATTCTAAAAAAGAGAATATGTTTCTTATTGCCAGCTAAATCATACGCATAATAAGATCACCAAAAAAATCGATGAAATATGAACGAAATTGCAAGGCATGGTACTACGAAAGAATAAATTCAAAATTACAAAGTTCTTGAGAAGCCGTTGTTTGACCCGTAATCGCATATACATTTCCCATATGCAGCTACCGCAAGAGCATTGGCAGCTGTATGATAAATGAGCTCTTTGCTCGTCTTATATTTTTGAAAAATTGGTCCCAATTCTTTTAACATGCAAAGTGTCCACTCAACGTCTCATTAAGCAATGCGTTTAAATTTTCTCTCCCACTAAGCCATGTAAAATTTGTCACATAAACACTCATTATTTTTAAGTTTGTACTTTCTTTTCATTATATTTAGCAAGTACTTGCGCATTTTTTTAACAAAGTTACCGCAGCAACGCGGGAAGAGAGTCATCCTCATTACTCATGTTCAATTTTTTTTCTCAATGAAAGAAAACACACACGTGAACAACTAAAAAAAAACCATATTATGCTACTTATGTTCCAAAACTATTTTGCAACAATAAACTAATCGAGTATAATAAATCTCATATATTTGTATTTTCATGCTCATATTGTTAATTATAATATTCACGTTCCATATAAGGAAGTATCATCTAAACATATTGCCAACAATTCCCACACCAACTGGCTAGGAATTGTCTAGTTTACTAAATCCCATTATACGGTAGCTTGGACAAAGGAGAATAGTACCAGCTAGGAACAACCATGTATATAACAAAACATATATAGCTGGCTGCATCCAGCAGCAAGTAAAATGGGAAGAAAAACTACATAATATGTGTTGCACTGCCGTAACCGAATCCAAGGGTGTTATCTCTCTATAGTTTCACGGCTTGTCGTCAGCTGGTTCATCGACTTGCTTGTTAGTGGTAGTGCTGCAAGATACAGATGCTTCATCCCTCTTCTTTCCCCACAGCACAAGATAGAGCCCCTGTATCATCAGTACGGATCCTAGAACGCTGTACATGCACGTCAATGTAACGATAATCAACAGGCAGAAATATGTATATATTTTCATTACTACTTGATTGTGGAAACAATTAACATTGTTTATCTCCAGCCAACAATCACAATTCAGTTGGCAACAATGTATATATGAAACTTCGGCAATGGCAATCATCATCGCAAAAAGACAGCACATGAAACTTAGAAGAACCATATATATATTACCTTCCAAGATAGATTTGTTCATGGAGGAAGAAGAAATCGATGGCGGCAACCATGATCTGGATCATGGGGATGAAGGCCGCGGTGAAGACCGGACCTTTCTTCTCCACACACCACGTCATTATCAGGTACCCGGCTCCAGATCCGACTATCCCCTGCACGTTTGATTTCATTGTAAGATTAACCAGTTAGGTCCATAACTACTACTATTATTTTCACCGCTATTTTTGGTTTCAGTTGTTCAAGTTGGTCAAAGCAGCTATTGTACGTATTGATTGCATAGACTTGTGTAAGCTGTGAGCTAAAGCATTGGCTTTTATAACTACTTGCTCCTTTTAGACAAGTTTCCGTTTCCTTACTTTGTGAAGGTGGTACAAGTCAAGGAGACGAAGAAGATGATGGTGATGTTTTTAGCTTACTGCATACAAGACGGTAACGATCTCCAGCTTGCTGGTCAGCATCCACAGCGACACGTGTCTCTCCATCGCCAACGTCACCGCCCCACCCTGCAGCGTGCTGATGAAGAACATGATGGCAGTGCTGGAGTAGATGGCCGGGTACTTCTTGGTCAGCTTTGTCTGCAGCAGCAGCCAGAAGGAGAAGCACAGGCAATTGAACAGCAAAGCAATGGTGCCCAGCATCCAGCTCCTGTTGCCGCTGCTGTCAGAGGCTGCTGCGTGGTGAGCGGCCGGGCCATGTGCAGTGGCGGCCTGGTGCGTCAGTGGCACGCCCTTGTAGAGACTCAGCAGCAGCAAGCCAGCCAGCGACGTGAGCGTTCCGGTGATCTTTGCGGCTCCCGCCATGCTCTTTATCTTCAGCGGTTCCATCCTCAGCACAACGGCGATGAGGAAGGTGAGCACAGGAGAGAGGTTGATGAAGGTTATGGCGAAGGTGGCGGTGGTGTACTGCAGGCCATAGAAGAAGGTGTACTGCGAGAGCGCCGCGCCAAACACGGCGCTGAAGAAGAGGTACGTCAGGATCTCAAGTGTGAGCTTGGGCCTCGTGCTCCTGCAGGAATGCCATGGCGCTATGCAGTTTGAGTCACCCAGGGAATGAATGCATACTGTATGTACAAGGATGCATGTGTTTGCCTACCGTTCTTTGAAAAATGCTATTGGAGCCAGGAAGATGGTGGCGACCAGCTGCCGGAGCGTGACGAGGACCAGGCGGTTCAGCCCTTGCTCCAGTGCCTTCTTCACCAGTGCTGTCATCACCGCTGAGATGAGGTCGAAGGCCAGCATTCCCATCACCGGCTTCCACTCCTGCAGCCACATTGTAAGATTGCCGCTACAAGATGACTGATACGCTCAACAACTGTCTGATTATATATATAGCCCTGCAATGCTACTCAGAGACCAAAAGTGACGGCTCTCATTCAATATGCTATCAACATAATAAATTATTTCCTTTGCTACTGTTGTGACATTACTAGTACTACTGGAGATTTTTAATAATAATATATAAAATGGCATATCAGTAGACAGTAGGAATCAAATTGTAGTGCAAATGTGAAAAGTAACATATATGTCCTGATTCAGTCCCTTACCTTTTCTGGTGCCCCGACCAAAATTACATAAGATGCCAAGAAAGTGGACAAAAGACGGAAGCACTGAGATTGCAGAAACTCCTTTTTATGTATGTGGTGTGGACTAGTCGTCTCACTTCCTAGCATCAAAAGAACTTCCAAAAGCAACCAAAAGAACCTAATATTTACCATTAGTAAAAAAGGTGACCTGGTATATGTCAACCAGCAATGCTATCCTCGAGATGGCAATGCAATGACAAGATGCAGTGAATTGCTCAACTCAAACGCCACTACTGACCATTCACCTTTGTGCTTGTTAGTGTGATTTTCCTCCCGCTCAACTGTCATTTTCAGTGACAAATTAGGCCTAGTTTTGCATGCCAATGAAGGGGGTAAAACCCACAATGAGTGTTTTCTTTAATCATTTGGTACACTGTTGAATACTACAGGCAAGGAAGGCAACCTCACCAGGCACCACACTACCAGAAAGTAAAGTGCACAATGATCACAAATATGACACTGACTTATTCAAACCTGTAACAACGTACATAGAGCATGGGCCAGGGCAGATAGTTGGAACATTTAGGGTGATTCTTGACATAACAAAGACTAACTACTACGAATGCCCTTTCTATACTTTTACTTCACAAATTTTCCTGTGTCTCCTTATCTTCTTCCAGTCCTTTCTCTGATAAAACGGCAGCTGACGATGCATCCTTGCTCTTCCCCCAGAGGAGAAGATAGAGGCCTCCAATGACAAGAGCAGCGCCTACCACACTTCAAGGACAAAAAGGGAAACACAAGTGTGACTTTTCCGTTGCTTTGCCGAAGTTCTATGTCTTAAAGCAAAGTTGTCGTTTGGCCGATAGTTCTGTATGCAACTTAGCAATATGTCAATTGTTAGTCTGTTCATGATAGTCGATGTTGATAAGTATTTACACTTGCAACATTTAAGAAGCATGTCAATTCTTAGTCCATATAGGTGATAAGTCATAGTACGAGTGTACAATGATATCTGGATCATTCAGAGATTTTTTCTATCTAATTTGGACATATGATCTGTACTAGACTTTGAGAAAGTAAATGGCTAATTTAACAAGCATGATATTTCACATGATGTGCTACCGAACAACTAAATAGAGTTTATTCCTATTTTGCACATTTCTCTGTCATGCAGTTTTCTTCCTAAACTTTAGTAAAAGCCAATACCTTCCCACGTAAAGCTGCTCATGAAGGACGAGGAGATCAAGGACTCCAGCAATGATCTGAATGAGAGGCAAGAAGCCTGCAGTGAACACTGGTCCCCTCTGCTCGATGCACCAGGTCATCAACACATACCCTATTCCCGAAACTCCCACTCCCTGTACAGCAAAAGTGCAACATTTCACTGTAAATTACGCTGAACCTGAACCATTCTTTGTGAAAAAAATTCCTGTTCTAACTGAATTTACACTTTTTTTACGCCAGACCAAGGCATGTGTCTAACTCGTTGCACCATGTGTTCATAACTATCAGAACCAGGAAGAATTGGAATAAGGTCTCCTTACATTACCAAATCCAACCCCAAACATGAAGAATTATATAAGCTAGACTGTTAGAGTAGCAAGGTCAAGAAGTTAGTGTTAAATAATTCTGGTTTATGTCGAGTCAAGTAGGGTCAAATAGCTGTAACGGAAGATTTTATTTATTCTTTACAGGTTGGTGGTTATCTGAGCAATCTTACGTACCGCGAAAAGAATAGTTCCAATCTGTATACTTCCTCGGAGCAGCCAAACTGAGAGGTGCCTTTGGGTGGTGACTGCCAGTGCCCCTGCTTGCAGTGAGCTGAACAAGGCCATGAATGCAGTGCTGGAGATGACTGCAGGATACTTCTTGGTGAGCTTCCCTTGCAGCAGCATCCAAAATGAGAAGGTGATGCAGTTCAGCAGCAGCAACGCAGAGCCCAGCAACCATCTCCCCTTGCTGCCACTAGTGCCGGTTGTGCCATTTCCAGCGTGTTCTTGGGTCGAAGATGCTGTGTGAGTCAGGGCAACACCCTTGTACAGGCTCAGCAGTATCGCGCCACCAACAGACGCTAGTGTTCCAGCGATCTTCGCCAGACCTGCCTTGCTCCTAACATCTACTGTTTCTGACCTGTGTAACTAGTTTCAGTCTGGATGAACAGTTTGTAACTTGAAGATATGTGTCAATTAAGAAACTGACCGGAGAGGGACGGCGATCAAGAAGGTGAAGACTGGGGTCATATTGGAGACGGTTGCAGCCAGTGTTGCAGTGGTGTAGCTCAAGCCCAAGAAAAACAGATACTGAGCGAATAGTGCCCTGTATATACGCACATTCAGAGAAAAAAGGAAATAACATTAATTTACAGCATTCTTTTGAATTGTCTCCTCCAATGCAGTTAGACCAAAGTAGCATTACCAAATTAGGACTCTCAAAAGACAAAGTGACATTACCCAAGAAGCGCACTCATGAACAAGTAGGCAAAGATCTCCTTTGTGAATCTTGGCCTTGCATTCCTGAAATTAACTAAAAATAATTAGGAGAAATTAACAGCGCAATTTTCTAGATACTGAAATATATACATTAGTATACAACAACACAACATTTAGAACACCTCATCTCAAGGTTTCTGAAAACATCATGCAGTGCAGCATCAGCTTAACAGAAACTTCTACGGATAAACTTCCAGAGGGCAGGATCATGCGTGTAGCAGCATATCATCAGCATGAGTTGCCAGGTGTGAAACATCATACAAAAACAACTCAGCAACTGAAGTCTGAAGGTCAAGTTCTTCCCCACAAACCTTTCTTTGAAGTATGCAATTGGGGCAAGGAAAGCCGCGCCGACAAGCTGCCGCATGGCGATAAGAACGACAGGGTTCAGGCCGCCATCGAGTGCCTTCTTCACCAGCACTGTCATCACGGCGAACAGCATGTCGAACGCGATCATGGCCGCCACTGGCTTCAGGAGCTCCATCCACCCCATTGATTTTGCACAAACCTGGAACTGAAGGTGTCTTGTCACTGGTCCTGGTGGTGGGCACTAACTATCCAGGCAGCAGACTTGATCCTATCCGTCCTGTAGTATACACAATATATACAAGCATTGCATGTGCATGTGGTGATGTGAGAGGGCATTATCACAGTCAGGTCAGTAGCTTTATATGTGAGAAAGCAATGTTATTGTTAATGCTAAGCACTGATGATTGGAGCAGGCAGGGAGGGTACACAAAGGCAAGTTGAGTGGAGGAATGGTACAAAGTGCATGCATGACTACTGGTTTAGATGGTGCCTGGAATAAAAAAGGAATAGATGAGGGCACTAGATCAGGTTCCTATATATAGTCACTGTACTGGAGTCAGATCACCTACTAGCTTTATTTGTGTGAGAGGAAGCACTGTGGATGAGGAACGGTGAACAGAGCTGCCGTGTTGAAGACGAACGGCACTACCTCCGTTCCAAAATAAAATGGATAACGTCGAATAACTGCACATTACTAACTAGAAGTCTAGAACGCAACTAGCACAAGGAGAAGATGTGTCACAACACAGATATATTGGGCTCTGAACATACAGATAGGCATTCTCAAACATAAACATACAAGGGTTCTCAAAAACAGAGCAGAGGAGTACCTGATATAATTACACATAACATCCTAATCCAGTAGTGCCCAACAAACTTGTGACTGGCTCAAAACAAGTTCGCACATAATATAATAGGCTTTGCTAGGAAAGACCTTCCCGATCTGCCCTGTTCTTCGCAGGGTGTCCCTGTTCCAAGCAAAACAGAACAAGGATCAGGATGGGCGTAATTGAGCATGAACAAGGATCTGGAGAAATTTTAAAAAGTGGTGTTACAAAAGGAAGTCCAACACGGGCAACACTACGCAGCACCCAAAAGCCAAAACAATAGAACCATTCATGCAGAACATATATATATTAAATGCCTTAATATCCCTCCAAACATACAAACTGGTCTTAGAGGGTCCCTCACCCAGGTACCATACTTTGGTCAGATTAGATTTATTATACACTACTTGTCATATAAGAGGAAAATCTTCATTCGCACATATCGGAATCAGAAAGCACATGTAACCACGAGCATACGATTCATGTGAGAGGCAGTATGCTGAAAAGGATGCATAACCACGAGTCCACGAGCATACGATTCATGTGAGAGGCAGTATGCTGAAAAGGATGCATAACCACGAGCATACGATTCATGTGAGAGGCAGCATGCTTCAGCGTACTGTAATGAAATATTGATTCCATTATACAACAGTACTCTGAAAATACAGATGATTGACAACCTGAAGTATATTCGCTTGAGGGCCACAGTTCAAAGGATAACCCCTAGTCCTCTAGGTTCTCTTACCTATCGCAAATTGCCCAATTCCCCCACCATGCTTCTCAACTTGCCGATCATGCACTCATGCACAGGGGACAGCCCTATTATGAATGTTTCTCCTCTACGGTAACTTAAATAAAAACTTCTATTCAAACAACACAAAACAAACATCATCCTAGTCATCAAAGAACAATTAGTTCTACAGGCACACCTTCACACTGTGACGCAGACATGCTGTCAATTTTTCTTTTTGCTACACATGATCGCAGTCAGTGACTCAAATGTCTCCCATCAGAGGCAAAAACTAAACTTTCTAGATTTTCAAGTTATTTGAGATTTACTTTGTGTATCATGTGCATATGAGAGGCTCAAGGAATACAAAGCAGAAACATATGGTATGTTACTCAAAGGTATGCTTTTTGGAAATGTAAAGAACTAAACAGCTCAGAAATTAAACATACTCATGCACTAGAAAGTAAAATTCTAACACAATATATCGTACATCATCTTATAAATTAAGTAACCAAGGCAAAATAAAAAAAAACGGTGACCTCACCTGGTCAACCAACATAGCACATTAGCAGATCTTATGTGCTCAGAGTTTCCGATCCAACCATTTCCACCCAACTCCCCTGCCTAGAAGCAAAATAACGCAAATCAACCAAATGAAAATTCAAGGAACGTTACATGTTCCATGTAACTAGGGGGTGTAGATTTTGTGACAATGCCACTAAATGAAGCCAAATCTATTGCCAAGTGGAAGAAAGAACGACAATAAGCCTTTAACATAGTTCAGAGAAAATGCATCCATCCAGAATTATTCAGAAGAGAATCTGTACCAGCTAAGTCCAATAGGCCCAACAAAAACTTTTGTGACAGCATTACTTAGAGCTATTCGAATTTAATGAACTTGACCAGTACAAGCACAGAAACATAGTTTAGCAATGACCAGGCAGCAACAGATATAGTTATGTTTCTGTTCTAGACTTAATTTAGCCTGGTAATAACATGAAGATTTACATTGGCAGTTTTCCAGAAGACCAACAGACTGACCAAAAACCAAACAACTCAAGTATTCTTAAATATCTAGTCGGCCCTTAATCGCATACACATTAATACAGAAGCCCATATTGATAGTGTTTGGATGAATCTTGTTACTCACAAGGTACATATTACCTGCAGTATAGAAATTTCTGTAGACATAATGGATGGAATTGTCCCAGCCATTTCTTTCAGATGTACTACCTGCAGCATAGAAATTTTTGTAGGCATAATGGATGGTATTATGATATTATCCCAGCCATTTCTTTCAGAAATTCTTCTGAACCGCATTGACTCAAGTAGGAGTATGAGCATGCCGGCAAGGCCGTGACGGTAGCCGAGGAATCGCCAGCGCCCATGAAGGGTGCAGCTCCTGGGCTTCTTGCGAGAGAGGAGGCTCCCACCTTGTCATGAAGCCGAGGAGCGGGGGCCTCCGGTGGTGCCGGCGGTAGCAGCCGAGGAAGCGTGGGTCGGAGAGGATGCCGCGCCACCGCTTGCAGACGAGGGAGGCGCGGGGAAGGGCGGACGGCAGCGGAGGGAGACGGAGGAGGACGTCCTCCAGCGGCAGCGCCGGAGCGGGGGGAGGAATGGCGCCGGCGGCGGCGTCTCATCTGAGCTAGGTCTGAAGATCTTTTTTTCCTAGCAGTAGTAGCTAGGCCCGCACGACGCCAACCACCGCCCCGAGCTCCACCGGCGACGCGCTCCTGCGGACGGCGGGATCCGAGCCGCGCGGGAGTTGGTGCAGATGGCGAACGCGAGGCAGGCCGGGAGGTGGGGCAGAGGGAGCAGGCGCGTGGGATGGCGGCAGGTCGGATCGACAGGGGGCCGGGCGCGGGGAGGGGCGGAGGACGGCAGCCGCCGGCGGGTGCGGGGGGCAGGAACGGCTTCTCTTTTTCTTTTTCTTTTTCTCTTTTTCTTTTGCTTTTCGTTTCCAATCTGAAGAACGCTAATGCCACAAGGGTAGGAAGGTCTTTTCCATTTGTGATGAGTGTGAGACTTTTTTTTTTTGCGTGATGATGAGTGTGAGACTGAGAGGCTAGACTCAGTATACACGCACATACACTCCTTCTATGAACGCGTGCACACACACCCTATCATTTGAGCACTTTTTGAAAGACTGAGTCGGCATATCATCTTGAAATTGACAAAGTCACCATAGACGTCTCGTAGTCGATGGGAACACCTCCTTTCACTAAATGCGCATCGCCGAAATCCTCAAATAAACCCAAAAAAATACGAACACCAGAATTTGGGGTCTTATCTTCATTGATTCATGTTGTTGATCACATAGTCGGCGACTTCTCGAACTTCTAAAGCGTCATAAGCAAAGGTAGTCACACGTGAAAAAAAATATCTGAACGGGTATTGGTAGATTACAGTTTTTTTTTTTTTTTTGGTTTGAGAGATTAGACTAGACATGTCTAGAGGTGTTGGTGTTGGTGTTTTGCTATGCCGGATGTTTGCATCTGAGGATAGTTTCTTGTAAGTGGACATGGAGTTTTTGCTCCCAAGCTCAAATGCTCCCTCATGAACAGTAAAATCGAAATATAATAGTAAAAGAACTTTTTTCTGGTAAACTTTGATGAATGTTTTGTATGCTTGCAAAATTTCAGTTCGAAATGACATTCTTGGAAGTCGTGGTAAAAAACAAAATCGATGCTCCAAAAAGACTAGTTTTGAATACATTTTGGACTGTCGATTTTGTTTTTTTCGCCATGACTTCCACGAATGTTATTTATTTTATACCGAATTTCGGTATGCATGTAAAACATTTGTCATGATTTACCACAAAAAATTCAGAATTTTTTAAATTTTTAACTATTTTTTGATTGTACTGTTCATGAGGGAGCATTTGAGCTCGGAAGCAGAATAGGACTTTCGCTTGTAAATTTGTTTCTTTCTTTTTATAAAAATATGGTACGTTGTTGGCGTACTCTTGAACAAAATTATTATTTTTGAGCAATTTACATATGATGAAGGGTAAGTCTAAACATAGCATCTCCAGTTGTCTTATCTGCAGCGCCGACTATGTGATCAATGCCATGAGTGCAATGAAGAGAAGGTATGTTAGATGACATTGACAACTGGAGTAATTGTTGGCAAAGTTGTCCACGAGGTGGCGGACATGGCGAGGCAGCCGAGCCGTGTTGCGCATGCCCGCTTGCAAACAAACACTGGCCGTTCGCAACCCACCAACGTATCCACGTCCCACTACCGCTATCACCATGGTGTCAACTGTCCATGCCGAGGAGTTTTGGACATAAGTAAGAGACTTAATGGACCTTGAACTAAAGTGCTCTTTACGTAGACTAGTAAGCTTGCACGTGCAAATGCACGTCTCGACTAATATTACAAGCATATGTCAGAAACATGCATAGAATTATATTGTGTAATTTGTACCAAAAGTATATTACAAAACAAGAAAATACTTCAATGTATATTATGCATAGAGCCAAAAAAAGAAAAATAGGTAATCTTGTTTCCATCGCCATTTAAATCAAGCTAACTGTTTCCAGCAAGAAAAAATTAATCAAGGTAAGCTCCATGTACATCAAAACAAAGAAGCTCTTCTCATAGATATGCATACGAATACTGGATGATGATAAAGCAATCCAACAAACGTGTGTACCTTAACCTCAACATTCCTTAACCACAATGAAGGCTTGCTATAGTGATGAATTATAATCTTGTGTTATAACCTTGTGCACTGAATAGCCGACATTCATCATCGCGTCATCATCATGGCAGGTTTCTCCCTCTTTGGTGGTATCCAAGCATTCTACGAGAACACAAGTATTGAAATCAAATAAACATAATGAATGTGGGTAATGCTATGCTATACAGAAAGACAATACACCTTCAAGTTCAGTAGCCTGCCCAACAGACTCGAAAATTCCATGTGCATCGGAGTCCTTGTCAATGATGCAGCCTCCTTGAAAATGTGTCAATACCACCCCGAAAGAGCAGAAAAGTTGTCAAATGGAGCAAGGCATCCACAATGTGAATATGAGGAGGTGAATGCATCAAAATACACACGCGAACATTACTTGGTGAGGGGATGTTGGATCCACCTTGCGCCTCCGGAATGTCGGATTGGTCAGATGATGGGACAGTATGGCCTTTTCCCATCTTGTACGCATGCTTCTCACGCAACACGGCCTCTTTATCTTCTGCCGTCATCCCAACATATTGTTCTCTCATTCCCCGTCGCTTCTTCTCAGAAGATGTCTCTCACACCGATACATGGTTAGAAGACTATATCTGTAAAATCAAAATGAGATAGTCAGTAATGTCTCGTGAGTATACTTTCATTTGGACTGATCGACTGAGGAACCAACATGATATTTTGATGTAGGAAGGGAAGCGAAAAAACTAAAACAACAACAATAATTTCAGTTGGGTACTACCTCACTTATGAGCTCCATCGTTTCTAAAGAGTAGTATTATAATATGATGAGTGGCAAAGTACACACCCGATACTTAAAATAGGCATAGAAAGGGGATGTATTGCATCTATTGGCACATTCTAAGATTGTCAACTCCTTTAAAGACATGAATTTTGCACCAATTAAAAGAGATGCATGAGTTTTTTCGCTTCCCTCTAGCCCTTGTAGAAATCTCCTCCTGACTACTTGTAATTTGGCATCAAATGGTTCGAAAAAATTGACATTTTTTAAGAAACATACATCCTGTAGTCTGTTGACACTTGAAGAAAGTTACTACATGCAATCTGTACACACTTGAGGGAAGCATCTAACAGAAAACTGAACATTAAGCTCGAGGTCGCTGGGTGCGACCCCCATGGAGCAGTAGCGCCGGCAGCCAGGGATCCTCTCCCGGGCCCCTTCCTCCATCTCCCAGGCCAAGCACCTCTGAGCGAACAAAACGATGGGCCCTTGACCCAGATCCAAACCTGACATGATGAAGAAGAACGATCACAACTCTTGGGCTCCGGGATAAGGAAGTTTAGTTTAGCTCCTATCCTTTCCCATGTACAAAAACAATCAGTCTATTTGTCTGCTGAATTCGAATTTACACATTCAGTTTGTTTGTTTTCTATCTAGTCCTCCAGTCCAGTACAACAAGACTTTATTTGATTTGTGTCAAGAGATTTGTGAGATTGATGTTGTTACTGAGTGCATGCACGTTGATACATTGCAAGAAAGCTCCTTGCTGGACCCAGTCAATTTCCACCTTTGTGCTAAGCTAAATTAGCAAACTACTAATTGAGTACCATTCATTTACATGGTGGACCTTTGTCTCTATGATTCTCAACAATTACAGCTAGTCTAGTCAAAATAGAAAACAAAAGCATGAGTTTCTTCTAATTATTCTAATATGTGGTTCACCAAAAAAGGAAATCAGATGAGGTTCTTCTAATTATTCTAATCTGTAAACACTTCAAGCAGGCAAACATCTACCAGAAAAGTGAATATGAATCTCATTGTAGTGATTTTCCAAAAGAAAAATCGCATGAGTTTCTTCTAATTATTCAATCTGTAAACACTTCAAGCAGGCAAACATCTAACAATTAACTGAATATGAAGCTCATTGCAGTGGTTTTCCAAAAAGAAAATCACATGAGTTTTCTTCTATTGTTCAATCTGTACACACTTCAAGCAGAAAAACAGCTAACAGAAAACTGAATACGAAGCTCATTGCGGTGGTTTTCCAAAAGGAAAACTCATGAGTTTCCTTTTAGAAACTCATGAGATTTTTTATCTAATTATTCTGTTGGCCTAGCCATGGTGTTTCAGGAAATCAGAATCATTTGCTTGCTATAGAGTATGAGGTACACCCAACTAAGGGCTTGATGTTGCCGGCTTGGTTAGTATGTCTGGATTGTAATAGGATACATGGATTCTACCAATTTGATAAAAACCTGATGAAAACAGGATACATGGATTCTACCAATTTGATTGCATAGTATGTGTTGATTGTAATATATATAGTTCCATTCCATTTCAAATACAGATCCCGACATATATTTTTCCTGATTCTTCTCATATATTTTTCTTGTCCATTGCATTCCAATTCTTTGTAATTATCGATTTATCATATCCAGTTAAATAACCATTACAAAAACTGAAATCTAGAATATATGTTCGCCAAAAAACAGAAAAGAGGGATGGAAGTGCATATCACGATGGACTCGCCCTTGAACTCTTATGACTGAGATATCAATTGAAATGTGATTCATCAACAAATAGGAAATATATGGCTGCAACATATCAATGGGCTTGAATAATGTGCAACATATCAATATCAGCTATACAAGACACAACCAATTTAACCAAAATTCTGAAATATGACCGGGGGACGGCGGCACTGACGGGGACGGGCCCAGCGGGCGAGCGGGCAGTGAGGCGGGGGCAAGCGGCGGATGCACGAGGCGGGGGCAGAGCGGCGGGTGCGGGGCCTAGCGACCGGCCGCGCTGAGCGGTGGGAGGCGACCGGTGCAGGCGGGATCGGCGGTGTTGAGCGGCGGGAGGCGAGGCGGGGGCGAGCGGCGGCACCGACGGGGACGGGCCGAGCGGGCGAGCGGGCAGTGAGGCGGGGGCGAGCGGCGGATGCACGAGGCGGGGGCAGAGCGGCGGGTGCAGGGCCTAGCGACCGGCCACGCTGATCGGGGGGAGGCGACCGGTGTAGGCGGGATCGGCGGTGCTGAGCGGCGGGAGGCGAGGCGGTGGCGAGCGGCGGCACCGACGGGGACGGGTCGAGCGGGCGAGCGGGCAGTGAGGCGGGGGCGAGTGGCGGATGCACGAGGTGGGGGCAGAGCGGCGGGTGTGGGGCCTAGCGACCGGCCGCGCTGAGCGGTGGGAGGCGACCGGTGCAGGCGGGCTCGGCGGTGCTGAGCGGCGGGAGGCGAGGCGGGGGCCAGCGGCGGCACTGACGGGGACGGGCCGAGCGGGCGAGCGGGCAGTGAGGCGGGGCGAGCGGCGGATGCACGAGGCGGGGGCAGAGCGGCGGGTGCGGGGCCTAGCGACCGGCCGCGCTGAGCGGTGGGAGGCGACCGGTGCAGGCGGGATCGGCGGTGTTGAGCGGCGGGAGGCGAGCCGGGGGCGAGCGGCGGCACCGACGGGGACGGGCCGAGCGGGCGAGCGGGCAGTGAGGCGGGGCGAGCGGCGGATGCACGAGGCGGGGGCAGAGCGGCGGGTGCGGGGCCTAGCGACCGGCCGCGCTGAGCGGTGGGAGGCGACCGGTGCAGGCGGGATCGGCGGTGTTGAGCGGCGGGAGGCGAGGCGAGGGCGAGCGGCGGCACCGACGGGGACGGGCCGAGCGGGCGAGCGGGCAGTGAGGCGGGGGCGAGCGGCGGATGCACGAGGCGGGGGCAGAGCGGCGGGTGCGGGGCCTAGCGACCGGCCGCGCTGATCGGGGGGAGGCGACCAGTGGAGGCGGGATCGGCGGTGCTGAGCGGCGGGAGGCGAGGCGGTGGCGAGCGGCGGCACCGACGGGGACGGGTCGAGCGGGCGAGCGGGCAGTGAGGCGGGGGCGAGTGGCGGATGCACGAGGCGGGGGCAGAGCGGCGGGTGTGGGGCCTAGCGACCGGCCGCGCTGAGCGGTGGGAGGCGACCGGTGCAGGCGGGCTCGGCGGTGCTGAGCGGCGGGAGGCGAGGCGGGGGCCAGCGGCGGCACGGACGGGGACGGGCCGAGCGGGCGAGCGGGCAGTGAGGCGGGGCGAGCGGCGGATGCACGAGGCGGGGGCAGAGCGGCGGGTGCGGGGCCTAGCGACCGGCCGCGCTGAGCGGTGGGAGGCGACCGGTGCAGGCGGGATTGGCGGTGTTGAGCGACGGGAGGCGAGGCGGGGGCAAGCGGCGGCACCGACGGGGACGGGCTGAGTGGGTGAGCGGGCAGTGAGGCAGGGGCGAGCGGCGGATGCACGAGGCGGGGGCAGAGCGGCGGGTGCGGGGCCTAGCGACCGGCCGCGCTGAGCGGGGGGAGGCGACCGGTGCAGGTGGGATCGGCGGTGCTGAGCGGCGGGAGGTGAGGCGGGGGCGAGCGGCGGCACCGACGGGGACGGGTCGAGCGGACGAGCGGGCAGTGAGACGGGGGCGAGGGGCGGATGCACGAGTCGGGGGCAGAGCGGCGGGTGCGGGGCCTAGCGACCAGCCGCGCTGAGCGGTGGGAGGCGACCGGTGCAGGCGGGATCGGCGGTGCTGAGCGGCGGGAGGCGAGGCGGGGGCTAGCGGCCGCACTGACGGGGACGGGCCGAGCGGGCGAGCGGGCAGTGAGGCGGGGGCGAGCGGCGGATGCACGAGGCGGGGGCATAGCGGCGGGTGCGGGGCCTAGCGACCGGCCGCGCTGAGCGGTGGGAGGCGACCGGTGCAGGCGGGATTGGCGGTGTTGAGCGGCGGGAGGCGAGGCGGGGGCAAGCGGCGGCACCAAAGGGGACGGGGCGAGCGGGCAGTGAGGCGGGGGCGAGCGGCGGATGCACGAGGCGGGGGCAGAGCGGCGGGTGCGGGGCCTAGCGAGTGGCCGCGCTGAGCGGTGGGAGGCGACCGGTGCAGGCGGGATCGGCGGTGTTGAGCGGCGGGAGGCGAGGCGGGGGCGAGCGGCGGCACCGACGGGACGGGCCGAGCGGGCGAGCGGGCAGTGAGGCGGGGGCGAGCGGCGGATGCACGAGGTGGGGGCAGAGCGGCGGGTGCGGGGCCTAGCGACCGGCCGCGCTGAGCGGTGGGAGGCGACCGGTGCAGGCGGGATCGGCGGTGCTGAGCGGCGGGAGGCGAGGCGGGGGCGAGCGGCGGCACCGACGGGGACGGGCAGAGCGGGCGAGCGGGCAGTGAGGCCGGGGCGAGCGGCGGATGCACGAGGCGGGGGCAGAGCGGCGGGTGCGGGGCCTAGCGACCGGACGCGCTTAGCGATGGAAGGCGACCGGTGCAGGCGGGATCGGCGGTGCTGAGCGGCGGGAGGCGAGGCGGGGGCGAGCGGCGGCACCGACGGGGACGGGCCGAGCGGGCGAGCGGGCAGTGAGACGGGGGCGAGGGGCGGATGCACGAGGTGGGGGCAGAGTGGCGGGTGCGGGGCTTAGCGACCGGCCGCGTTGAGCGGTGGGAGGCGACCGGTGCAGGCAGGATCGGCGGTGCTGAGCGGCGGGAGGCGAGGCGGGGGCGAGCGGCGGCACGGACGGGGACGGGCCCAGCGGGCGAGCGGGCAGTGAGGCGGGGGCGAGCGGCGGATGCACGAGGCGGGGGCAGAGCGGCGGGTGCGGGGCCTAGCGACCGGCCGCGCCGAGCGGTGGGAGGCGACCGGTGCAGGCGGGATCGGTGGTGTTGAGCGGCGGGAGGCGAGGCGGGGGCAAGCGGCCGCACCGACGGGGACGGGCCGAGCGGGCGAGCGGGCAGTGAGGCGGGGGCGAGCGGCGGATGCACGAGTTGGGGGCAGAGCGGCGGGTGCGGGGCCTAGCGACCGGTGCAGGCGGGATCGGCGGAGTTGAGCGGCGGGAGGCGAGGCGGGGGCGAGCGGTGGCACCGACGGGGACGGGCCGAGCGGGCGAGCGGGCAGTGAGGCGGGGGCGAGCGGCGGATGCACGAGGTGGGGGCAGAGCGGCGGGTGCGGGGCCTAGCGACCGGCCGCGCTGAGCGGTGGGAGGCGACCGGTGCAGGCGGGATCGGCGGTGCTGAGCGGCGGGAGGCGAGGCGGGGGCGAGCGGCGGCACCGACGGGGACGGGCCGAGCGGGCGAGCGGGCAGTGAGGCGGGGGCGAGCGGCGGATGCAAGAGGCGGGGGCAGAGCGGCGGGTGCACGAGGCGGTGGCAGAGCGGCGGATGCGAGGCCTAGCGACCGGCCGCGCTGAGCGGTGGAAGGCGACCGGGGCAGGCGGGATCGGCGGTGCTGAGCGGCGGGAGGCGAGGCGGGGGCGAGTGGCGGCACTGACGGGGACGGGCCCAGCGGGCGAGCGGGCAGTGAGGTGGGGGCGAGCGGCGGATGCACAAGGCGGGGGCAGAGCGGCGGGTGTGGGGCCTAGCGACCGGCCGTGCTGAGCGGTGGGAGGCGACCGGTGCAGGCGGGATCGGCGGTGTTGAGCCGCGGGAGGCGAGGCGGGGGCGAGCGGCCGCACCGACGGGGACGGGCCGAGCGGGTGAGCGGGCAGTGAGGCGGGGGCGAGCGGCGGATGCACGAGGCGGGGGCAGAGCGGCGGGTGCGGGGCCTAGCGACCGGCCGCGCTGAGCGGGGGGAGGCGACCGGTGCAGGTGGGATCGGCGGTGCTGAGCGGCGGGAGGCGAGGCGGGGGCGAGCGGCGGCACCGACGGGGACGGGTCGAGCGGGCGAGCGGGTAGTGAGGCGGGTGCGAGGGGCGGATGCACGAGGCGGGGGCAGAGCGGCGGGTGCGGGGCATAGCGACCGGCCGCGCTGAGCGGTGGGAGGCGACCGGTGCAGGCGGGATCGGCGGTGCTGAGCGGCGGGAGGCGAGGCGGGGGCCAGCGGCGGCACGGACGGGGACGGGCCGAGCGGGCGAGCGGGCAGTGAGGCGGGGGCCAGCGGCGGATGCACGAGTCGGGGGCAGAGCGGCGGGTGCGGGCCCTAGCGACCGGCCGCGCTGAGCGGTGGGAGGCGACCGGTGCAGGCGGGATCGGCGGTGTTGAGCGGCGGGAGGCGAGGCGGGGGCGAGCGGCGGCACCGACGGGGACGGGCCGAGCGGGCGAGCGGGCAGTGAGGCGGGGGCGAGCGGCGGATGCACGAGGCGGGGGCAGAGCGGCGGGTGCGGGGCCTAGCGACCGGCCGCGCTGAGCGGTGGGAGGCGACCGGTGCAGGCGGGATCGGCGGTGGTGAGCGGCGGGAGGCGAGGCGGGGGCGAGCGGCGGCAGCGACGGGGACGGGCCGAGCGGGCGAGCGGGCAGTGAGGCGGGGGCGAGCGGCGGATGCACGAGGCGGGGGCAGAGTGGCGGGTGCGGGGCCTAGCGACCGGCCGCGCTGAGCGGTGGAAGGCGACCGGTGCAGGCGGGATCGGCGGTGCTGAGCGGCGGGAGGCGAGGCGGGGGCGAACGGCGGCACCGACGGGGACGGGCCGAGCGGGCGAGCGGGCAGTGAGGCAGGGGCGAGCGGCGGATGCACGAGGCGGGGGCAGAGCGGCGGGTGCGGGGCCTAGCGACCGGCCGCGCTGAACGGTGGGAGGCCACAGGTGCAGGCGGGATCGGCGGTGCTGAGCGGCGGGAGGGGAGGCGGGGGCGAGCGGCGGCACCGACGGGGACGGGCCGAGCTGGCGAGCGGGCAGTGAGGCGGGGGCGAGCGGCGGATGCACGAGGCGGGGGCAGAGCGGCGGGTGCGGGGCCTAGCGACCGGCCGCGCTGAGCGGTGGGAGGCGACCGGTGCAGGCGGGATCGGCGGTGCTGAGCGGCGGGAGGCGAGGCGGGGGCGAGCGGCGGCACCGACGGGGACGGGCCGAGCGGGCGAGCGGGCAGTGAGGCGGGGGCGAGCGGCGGATGCACGAGGCGGGGGCAGAGCGGCGGGTGCGGGGCCTAGCGACCGGCCGCGCTGAGCGGTGGGAGGCGACCGGTGCAGGTGGGATCGGCGGTGGTGAGCGGCGGGAGGCGAGGCGGGGGCGAGCGGCGGCAGCGACGGGGACGGGCCGAGCGGGCGAGCGGGCAGTGAGGCGGGGGCGAGCGGCGGATGCACGAGGCGGGGGCAGAGTGGCGGGTGCGGGGCCTAGCGACCGGCCGCGCTGAGCGGTGGAAGGCGACCGGTGCAGGCGGGATCGGCGGTGCTGAGCGGCGGGAGGCGAGGCGGGGGCGAACGGCGGCACCGACGGGGACGGGCCGAGCGGGCGAGCGGGCAGTGAGGCAGGGGCGAGCGGCGGATGCACGAGGCGGGGGCAGAGCGGCGGGTGCGGGGCCTAGCGACCGGCCGCGCTGAACGGTGGGAGGCCACAGGTGCAGGCGGGATCGGCGGTGCTGAGCGGCGGGAGGTGAGGCGGGGGCGAGCGGCGGCACCGACGGGGACGGGCCGAGCTGGCGAGCGGGCAGTGAGGCGGGGGCGAGCGGCGGATGCACGAGGCGGGGGCAGAGCGGCGGGTGCGGGGCCTAGCGACCGGCCGCGCTGAGCGGTGGGAGGCGACCGGTGCAGGCGGGATCGGCGGTGCTGAGCGGCGGGAGGTGAGGCGGGGGCGAGCGGCGGCACCGACGGGGACGGGCCGAGCTGGCGAGCGGGCAGTGAGGCGGGGGCGAGCGGCGGATGCACGAGGCGGGGGCAGAGCGGCGGGTGCGGGGCCTAGCGACCGGCCGCGCTGAGCGGTGGGAGGCGACCGGTGCAGGCGGGATCGGCGGTGTTGAGCGGCGGGAGGCGAGGCGGGGGCCAGCGGCGGCACGGACGGGGACGGGCCGAGCGGGCGAGCGGGCAGTGAGGCGGGGGCGAGCGGCGGATGCACGAGGCGGGGGCAGAGCGGCGGGTGCGGGGCCTAGCGACCGGCCGCGCTGAGCGGTGGGAGGCGACCGGTGCAGGCGGGATCGGCGGTGCTGAGCGGCGGGAGGCGAGGCGGGGGCCAGCGGCGGCACTGACGGGGACGGGCCGAGCGGGCGAGCGGGCAGTGAGGCGGGGGCGAGCGGCGGATGCACGAGGCGGGGGCAGAGCGGCGGGTGCGGGGCCTAGCGACCGGCCGCGCTGAGCGGTGGGAGGCGACCGGTGCAGGCGGGATCGGCGGTGTTGAGCGGCGGGAGGCGAGGCGGGGGCGAGCGGCGGCACCGACGGGGACGGGCCGAGCGGGCGAGCGGGCAGTGAGGCGGGGGCGAGCGGCGGATGCACGAGGCGGGGCAGAGCGGCGGGTGCGGGGCCTAGCGCCCGGCCGCGCTGAGTGGTGGGAGGCGACCGGTGCAGGCGGGATCGGCGGTGCTGAGCGGCGGGAGGGGAGGCGGGGGCGAGCGGCGGCACCGACGGGGACGGGCCGAGCGGGCGAGCTGGCAGTGAGGCGGGGGCGAGCGGCGGATGCACGAGGCGGGGGCAGAGCGGCGGGTGCGTGGCCTAGCGACCGGCCGCGCTGAGCGGTGGGAGGCGACCGGTGCAGGCGGGATCGGCGATGCTGAGCGGCGGGAGGCGAGGCGGGGGCGAGCGGCGGCGCTGAGCGGCGGGAGGCGACCCTGGCAAGGCGTGGGCGAGCGGGTGTGGCGAGGCAATGCTTCGTGAGTGAGGGGGCGAGCGGTTCCCAAACGTGGTGGGCGTCGGGGTGATTCGTGGGTGATTCGTTTGCATTAGCTAGCGAGGGGATTAACGTTTCTTTTTTTTTTACGGGATTAACATTTCTTAACGATGATTGGTGGCTTGCTGTGTTAAACATTAAGAGGTTCTGAACCTTTAGATTTTGTAGATGGACGATGGATATGGCTTGGATCTGCCCCCTCTCGTCCTTTTATAGGGGTAGTAGATAAATAGTAGATAATGACCGAGAAGATTTTACTGACAAGGTGATTTTGTTACAATACCTGCAAGGTGTTTTTTCGGGGAAAACTTGATGACTTAACATATGAGTGTTGGCACATGGGTGTAAATTTCCGGTAAAAGCATTTTAGTGCAATCCAAAACAAGAATTTTTCAATGGTTCGACCTGAAACTAAACCAACTTTAAAAAATATATAAATATGGTTAGTGATCTGAGAAAGCATTAACATGTGGTCACGTTCGAACCGAAATGAAAGTATCATGATTCATGACTCTTTTCTAAAGTTCCATCAACGACATTAATCTATACCTACTATTAAAATACGGAGTGTTTTTGCCTTTCCGTCGTACATTTTACAAAAAAAGCCGCTATTTTTTTTAAATAACCCGTGATCCAACATTAAGTTCCTTTTTCTGTTGGGCTTCGGCCAAATTACGGTAGCGCGTATCTTGCGTTTCTGGGCGCTGGTTAGTATTTCGCGCATGCCTAGTTTGTTCTGTTTTCGGACGTTTAGGTCCCTGATATTTTATTATTTACAAAAAATATTTTAAACGTGATCACGCTATAACTTTTTAACCGTAATTGAATTAAAATAATCTTTATATATAATTTGATCAGAAAGATGTGTAGTTTCCAACCGTGTAATTATTTGTTCCAGTTAACCAGTTTAAGATTCTATTTAGTGCATAACCTTAATAAACATAATTAATTACAATGGTGTATTTTGGAAAATGCTATAAGAACACACAATATAAATTTTTATATAATCTTTATAAATATGAAGTATGTTAGAAGGGCCTATATGGATCGGAGGGAGTACGAATGATCGGTTTCAATGGGCATATGTTAGTAATAAAGAAATGAGAGAATAAAAGGCGTGCGGATAAAAAAACGGGAGATTAAAAAAAATAAGGAGGAGAGAATAACAAAAAAGGAATTGGTATCAATATCAAGTGTATGGCATGCATGCGATGCGATAATGAAAAGGAATTAACCATAAAGGATGTGGAAGGGGCACGCATATATGCGTTGTTGCGCAATGTGCGGTCGTTATGTGCAATTGAAATAACGCAACCAGGAAGCTGAGAGACGTTTTGTGAACATCGAGTTACATGCAATGAACTAGGGTCATTTCGCTAACACGTAGACAAGTTTTTTTATTAATCTTCAAGCGTATGTGTATGTGGAGATGGGCTAAAACACATTTAATAAAGTCCTTTTATTAAGATTTTTCTCACGACTTGGTGTTAATATCGAACATTGTTTTAACTTACAAATAATGCCTTGGTATTAAAAAATTAAAAATTAGGCTCTTTAAGATCAGAATGGCCGTACCAAAAGTATTATCTGTGTAGCATGCTTTTTAATGTACTGCAGGTAAGAATTTTTGCTAAACCTCAGTGTGCGTCTCTCTGTCATGACCGGACACAATTCGAATGTTATTGGACCGTGCTGATAGATATTCCACTGAATACGTCAACTTTATTCCCCGTTGCAACGCATAGTCATATGTGCTAGTTCTCTACTAATATGGTAGGTGAAGTGAGAAAGCATTACCGCAGTTGTGCACCAATGGTAAATTGTACACCAATTTCTTTTTTTGCAAGCTAAATCCTTCTTTCAGGTCTTGTACACTTGGTACGAAAAAACTTTTGCCGGCAATACATGCAGGCGCCATGTGTTTTAAATTCTTTTTTTCTTCTTAATTTTGTTTTTTGTACTTTAAATAACTTTGGATTTCAAAGAAGTTCCTTTTTTAATATATTTGTTTCAAAAAATAATCAAGATATCATAAAATATTGAGTATTAAAAAACCTCCGTGATTTCAAAAAAATTCACATATTAGGAAAATGTTCACGATTTTGAAGAAAAAAAAAAACTTGCAAGCTCTAGCTAGCTACACTGGAATTCTGAAAATAAAAAAGGCTTCAGCGATGTTCGGAGGCACCTTTGGGGCCCGAACATGTTCGGAGGCACCTTTTTAGGTTCGTTTGTTCCTTTTATTTTTTTTTCTTATCCACTGTCATTTTTTATATCTTAAACAATTTCGGATTTCATGGAAGTTCCAGATCGTTTAAAAAAATGTTCAAGAAATCATAAAATGTTCGTGGATTCAAAACAAGTTCATGATTGTCAAAAAAATGCTCATATTCGAAAATGTTCATGATTTTGAACAATGTTCACGCATTCAAAAAATGTTCTTCAATTTGAAAAGGTACCAGAAATTTAAATAATGTTGACGATTTGAAAACTATGTTCACAAACATGATTTAAAAGTTCATGATTTAAAAAACAATGTTCCAAAATTCGAAAAATGTTGATGATTTCAAAAACAATGATCACCAATTTGCAAGTATTGTTCACGGTTTTAAAAAAATGTTCGCAAATTTGGAAGATGTTTGTGAAGAATAAAAAGAAAAACAAAAAAATAAAAATAAAAAAAAGAAAAGGACAAACTGAAAAGAAATGAAAGATAACAAGAAACAAGAAGGAAAACAACCGGAAGTAAAAAAAAGAAGAACTGAGAAAACTGGTTCAGGGAAGGTTCTAAAACCTTGTGAAAACAGGTGAGGAATACACATAAAATGGACCGGCCCAAACACAGATCGAGCGCACTGGTGGGGTGCGTGCTGGGTCGCTCTTTGGCGACCTACGCGCCAAAGAGGAGATGGCAGGAATCGAACTTGAATCCCCCATACGATCGGACAAGCGGAGTAAACCTGTGCCTGCAGGAATCAAATTTTGACTGCATTGTTGATCTTTCAATATGGGCCATTGATGGGCCTTTTTTTTATGGACCATGAGATGGGCAAAAAAATTGTACTGCTGGGAATCGAACCCATGGTTGGTACTGTCCAAACATGGCTGCAACAGGCAACAACGAACTCGACCATCAAACCTTCCTCCTTTAGACAGATTCTTTCCAGATTATATAGGATAAGAACTTCCCTGGAATATCGGCAGGACGTCTCAAAGCGGCAAAAGGCCTGGAAGGATGGTTTCAGATAATTAAGCATAATAGTGGACGCTCTTTGGGGATATTTAAAAAGAAACAATAATTTTGAAAAGGAATTGTGGGCTATCTTCGGGTTGGGGCTGTTAAAAGGAAGGATGAATCTATTAGCAGTGCTCATGCAATGCTTTAAAGATCCAGGGCGTGCAGTCGGCCATGAAGCTATTGAGCTCAAAGAAGACCTTTCTTATCAAGAGTAACCTATTCCCATTCTCGACAAAGGGGAACGTTGCACCCACAACAAAGCTGTAAAATTCTTAAAGGTTTAGTGGTCTCATCACTCAGAGAAGGAAGCAACGTGGGAACGTGATGATCACCTCAGATCTGAGTTTAAGTTTGGTGAGTGTGCAATGTATTCATGATAATTAAGTTTGATGAGTGCAAAGTATTCATTATGCCACCCAAGAGAAAGATTCTGAGTAAACAATATCGTAGGTTTGACATTTCTTTTGACATGCGTATGTGTCTATATGTAATTTCGTAACGAATAATCCGATGGCATTTACAAGTTACTACGTATGAACTGGCTGGTGTACTTGTTTAGTTTATATGACAACTATAACTGGCGTACCTGGATCGGGATGTTTGTGTAGGCCATATAATATAACATAAAGTTTATATGTACAATATTTGTCAAAACATTGATTGGCTGGATAAAGTACAGCGGCCTGCAATCAATTGTCTTATGTGTATGCTGCGTACATAAAGAACACTGGATTCATGTGTCGCAGCTAGTGGATCAATATTTTTCCGTACAAGGACAGTTAGTGGTTAGATGGATGACATTTTAGATTAAGATGCCAAGGACCATATGCATTTTTGTTGATTCGGATCAGGACAAGCTAGTGTAGTGTTTTGGAGGAACATCGCTATATGTATAGGAAAGAAATGATCAGGGGTATCTTCTCTTTTCTATGCTCCAACAAATTATCTAAATTTGGATACCTGAAGTTTATTTTCCTTCTAGCTCTCGTAGAAAACTAGTATATGTTTAGCACAAACAATATTAGACGATTCTAATGTAGGGAATGGTGGCATTCTATTCCTAAAAGATACATAGTTTCCTCTAATATTGAAATACGTGATGTCCAGGTAAAGTTTCGTGGTGTTCGGACATCTGCGGAGGTCATGGCAAAAAGGACAAAATCAAGTCCAGACAGTACATTTTTTCAAACTTTCTCACATGCCCGAATTTGTTTTTGCGGAGGGCTACTCAGATGCGTAAACACCACCAAATTTGACATGAATGTCACACACTCGAGCATATTGCATGCCAAAAAAATCTTTTTATTACTATTATTTTCCTATTTCTTATTATTTTACTGTTCAAGCTAGGGAGATGATGAGCTCGGGAGCCAAATCTATGCGTCCATTTCCTAGCATGTATACAACTGTATTTTTTCCTTCTGGTTGGGTTTGGGAACACTATCCAAAATCAAGCTCACTAACCTGCTTAGTCCCTTTGATAAAGGGTGTCTTTAGGTTATAGGCGGGCTACTAGATCCCCCTAGTAGTTTATGGCAACTAATTGTGTCAGTTGCAAACATAAAACTGGCTTCCACGATCCAAACATAAAACTGGCTATATGTTATACTGCTACTTTGATCATTATTTATTATACATATGTAGTTGTATAAAATTATTAAGGTAGTTGCATAGTGTTCTGGCAAATTTAGGTAAAATCCTCGTGTGTAGCAGTTGATTTGAGCGAAGCACAGTTTTTAGTTTGGTAAATTTGGATATGGGTCAAGAGAATTTTAGGCTATTACCCCCTCCGTCCGTGAATAAGTGTACATCTAGGTTTTGTCTTAAGTCAATGTCTTACAATTTTGACCAACTTTCTAGGGAAAAGTAACAACATTTATGACACTAAATTAGTATCACTAGATCCGTTATGAAATGTACTTTGATAATATACTAATTTAATGTCATATATGTTACTATTATTTTCTATAAAATTGATCAAAATTTTAAAACTTCGACTTAGTACAAAAGCTAGATGTACACTTATTCCCGGACGAGGGAGTACGTAATAGGTACATATATAGAGATAGCAAGCCATCTACCAAATCTGTTGGACCCCTGTTTTAGGCATATTTTTCGTTTTTAGTTATAGAAATTGAGTATGGGCAATAAATTGAAGATGTTCTTAGTTACTTATTTTACATGCAACTACAGAAAGATGGTAGGACATATTGTGCATAGTTCGTCTACCGGGGCACCCCGTCCATCTGAACTGTGCAACTGAAAGCACAACTTCTCCCTAAGTGGTTTTGGTAATTAATAACAACATATAGTTCATTTGACTAATGTTTCCACTAAGTGTATATCAGGAAAAAGTTCAATGATGGGTTGGCTAAAAGATTGTGTGGAGATCCTCCCCAAGGAAAGGAAGAAATAGGATTGGCCATGCTTCAAAGATCAAGGACTCTACATTTTACACTTTGTGAGAAATCATTTTGAGTCCATAGGAAAGCCAATACTATTAAAAGGGAATGAGGTAAATATGATGATCCGGTTGCTCAAGTGCTTAGAGCTAGCCACCAAAAATACTCAACCACTTTCCCACACATATCCTCTGTCCAAAGCCTAAAGTCAAAACTTGGTGACACCAACTTCCCAATCGGATCCACCGATTTTATCCAAGACAGAAGCCAAACAAAACCCTAGCATCTCGGTACTACCAGCTTTTCTTTCGGTGCCACCGAAAACAGTGACCAACTTCCTGGTTAGCCATTTTCTAGAATCGCTCCCCACCGAGTTCTGAGAATCGGTCTCATTGAGAAGTTGGACCAACTTTCTATTAGCCCATTTCTTGAAATCGGTCCCAACGAGATTGAGGAATCGGTCTCACCGAGATTTCGAAACTGCCTAGGTCACCCATATTGGTACCACCGAGATTTATATATCGGTTCCACCGAAAAGCCTAAAGTTTCCACATTTTCCACTAATCAGTACTACCGAGTTTTTACTTCGGTGTCATCGGGTTGGGAAATAATGTTGTAACGGTTGGATTTTTTGGAGAAGCCTATATATACCCCTCCACCACCACTCACTCACAAGAGAAGTACTCAGAACATACACCCACTTGCCATATCCAATTTTCTGAGAGAGAACCACCTACCCTTGTGTTGAGGTCAAGATCATCCACTCCAACCATATGGATCTTGATTTCTAGCCTCCCCAAGTTTCTTTCCATCCAATCAATCTCTTCTACCCATCCCAAATCTGTGAGAGAGTGATTGAGTCTTGAGGAGACTATCTTTTGAAGCACAAGAGCAAGGAGTTCATCATACTACCACATCTATTACCTTTTGGAGGGTGGTACCTCCTAGATTGGTTAGGTGTCGTTGTTGGAAATATGCCCTAGAGGCAATAATAAAATGGTTATTATCATATTTCCTTGTTCATGATAATCGTTTATTATCCATGCTATAACTGTATTGATCGGAAACTCAGATACATGTGTGGATACATAGACAACACTATGTCCCTAGTGAGCCTCTGCTAGACTAGCTCGTCGATCAGACTTGGTCAAGGTTTCCTGACCATAGACATGAGTTGTCATCTGATAACGGGATGACATCGTTAGAAGAATGATGCGATGGACAAGACCCAACCGTAAGCATAGCATTTTATCGTGTTAGTTTATTGCTACTACTTTATCCATGTCAACTATCTGTTCCTATGACTATGAGATCATGCTACCCCCTGACACCGGAGGAATGCCTTGTGTGTATCAAACATCACAACGTAATTGGGTGACTATAAAGGTGCTCTACAGGTATCTCCAAGGGTGTATGTTGGGTTGGCATGGGTCGAGACTGGGATTTGTCACTTCGTATGACGGAGAGGTATCTCTGGGCCCACTCGGTAATACAACATCATAAGAAGCTTGCAAGCAATTTGACTAAGGAGTAAGTCACGGGATCTTGTATTACGGAACGAGTAAAGAGACTTGCCCGTAACGAGATTGAACTAGGTTTGGAGATATCGACGACTGAATCTCGGGCAAGTAACATACCGCTGGACAAAGGGAACTGCATACGGGATTTATTTAATCATTGGCATCGTAGTTCGACCGATATAGATCTTCGTGGAATATGTGGGAACCAATATGGGCAACGAGGTCCTGATATTGGTTATTGACCTGAGAGGTGTCTCGGTCATGTCCACATGATTCTCGAACCCATAGGGTCCGCACGCTTAACGTTTTGTGACGATATAGTATTATTGGGTTATGTATGTTGGTGACCGAATATTGTTCGGAGTCCCGGATGATATAATGGATGTCACGAGGAGCTCTGGAATGGTCCGGAGGTAAAGATTTATATATGGGAAGTAATATTTTGGCTAGCGAAAAAGTTTCGGGTTTTTCCAGTATGGTACCGGGAAGCTTCTAGAAGGTTCTGGAAACTTCCGGAGGAGTCCGGAAGTCCACCAAGGGTTCCACCACGTCCCAAGTGTTTGCATGGGCTGAGGGGAGGCCCTGGCCTTATTGGCCCAGGCGCACAAGTCCCTCTAGGCCCATGTGGCTTGCGAGAGGTGGAAAGTCCACCTGTGTATGGAAAAAGGTGGGAATTGGACTAGGAGTCCAACTCCCCCCCTTGGCTGCGCCCTAGGGCTTGGAGGGGCTGATCTCCACGCCCCTCCACCTATATATAGAGCGGAGGGGGCTCCCCAAGGGCACACACCAAGCCCTTGGCGCCCCTCTCTCTCCCTAGATCGTTTTCTCCTCCGTTCGCGGTTTCGGTAGTGCTCGGCGTAGCCCTGCCGGGATTGCTCCACCACCATCTCCACCACGCCATCGTGCTGGTTGAGAACCCATCTACTGCTCCACCCTCGCTCGCTGGAACGAGGAGGCGGATACGTCATCGAGCCACACATGTGCTGAACGCAGAGGTGTCGTCCGTTCGGCGCTAGATCGGGACGGATCGCGATTGGATCATGAAGACATACGACTACATCAACCGCGTTATATACGCTTCCGCTTAGCGATCTACAAGGGTATGTAGATACACTCCCCATCTCGTAGCTATGCATCTCCATGGATAGATCTTGCGTGTGCGTAGGAAATTTTTTGTTTCCCATGCAACGTTCCCCAATAGTGGCATCATGAGCTAGGTCTATGCGTAGATGATATGCACGAGTAGACCACAAAGAGTTTGTGGGCGTTGATGTTCAGATTGCTTACCTCCTTAGTCTTATCTTGATTTGGTGGTATTGTGGGATGAAGCGGCCCGGACCAACCTTACTCGTCCACGTAAGAGAGACCGGTTCCATCGACTGACATGCAACTTGTTGCATAAAGATGGCTGGCGCGTGTCTGTCTCTCCCACTTTAGTTGAATCGGATTCGACAGAGGCATTCCTTGTAGAAGGTTAAAAGGCAACTTTATTATCACCGTTGTGGCTTTGCGTTGGTAAGAACGGTTCTTACTAGTTTCCCATAGAAGCCACGTAAAACTTGTAACAAGAAAGTAGAAGACGTCTAACTTGATTTTGCAGGGCATGTTGTGATGTGATATGGCCAAAGACATGATGTGATATATGTGATGTATGAGATGATCATGTTTTGTATAGATTATCACGACTTGCATGTCGATGAGTACGGCAACCGGTAGAAGCCATAGGGTTGTCTTTAATTATTTTTCGCCTTTTTGCTTTACTTTATCGCTATGAGTTAGCAATAGTTGTAGAAGCAATAGTTGGCGCGACAACCATGTGATGACACGATGACGATAGAGATCATGATGATGGAGATCATGGTGTCATGCCGGTGACGATGAAGATCATACCGGTGCTTTAGAGATGGAGATCGAAAGCACAAGATGATGATGGCCATATCATATCACTTATATGATTTGCATGTGATGTTAATCCTTTTATGCATCTTATTTTGCTTAGGACGATGGTAGCATTATAAGATGATCCCTCACTAAAATTTCAAGATAAAATTGTGTTCTCCCCAAATATGCACCGTTGCGAAGGTTCGTCGTTTTGAATCACCTCGTGATGATCGGGTGTGATAGACTCTACGTTCGCATACAACGGGTTTAAGCCAGATTTCCACACGCGGAATACATGGGAACTTGACGAGCCTAGCATGTACAGACATGGCCTCGGAACACAGGAGACCGAAAGGTCGAAGATGAGTCATATAGTAGATTGTGTCAACATGGAGATGTTCACCATTGAAAACACCTCATCTCACGTGATCAACATGTAGAAGTTCACCATTCTTTTTAGTTCATTCTTTTTGCTATTAGATTCTTATAAAAGCTTTTTAGTTCATTCTTTTTGCTATTAGTTCATTCTTTGAGCTAAATGACCCTGAAATTGAATAGCACTACAAATGAACTCTAAAAAGGTTGAAACTTGACATGGTGTCGTAATATCACCCACATAGCATGTGCTAAAAATTTGAGAGGGTTACGGGAAAAACTGGATGCACTTCGTGTACAAACTGGAAAATTTCTTTCGAAGTATCAGGGTTTCGGACGAAAACTCATCTATTACAAAATGGATTTCATTTCTTGACATGTAACTGCAGTGATATTCTAGATCAAAGCCATCATCATAGTAGTTGTGCAGAAAAAGTCTTCACTTTTTCTTCATCTGTGTCCCTTGCTTATTGCGTCGTAACCATGGATAATATTCATCGTTTAACATGATGCTTGGGTTAGCCTTCACTATGAAGGTAGGAATTTCATGAAACTTTTCATCATCTTCAGACATGTCTGTCTTGCCCTCCACTCCCACGATGTCTCTTTTCCCTGAAAGAACTATGTGGCGCTTTGACTCATCGTATGATGTATTCGCTTCCTTATCTTTTCTTTTTCTCGGTTTGGTAGACATGTCCTTCACATAGAAAACCTATGCCACATCATTGGCTAGGACGAATGGTTCGTCTATGTACCCAAGATTGTTGAGATCCACTTTGTCATTCCGTACTGCGGGTCTACCTGTACCCCGCCTCCTGACAGATTGACCCATTTGCACCGAAACAAAGGGACCTTCAAATCTTGTCCATAGTCAAGTTCCCATATGTCCACTATGTAACCATAATATGTGTCCTTTCCCCGGTTGGTTGCTGCATCAAAGCGGACACCACTGTTTTGGTTGGTGCTCTTTTTATCTTGGGCGATCGTGTAAAATGTATTCCCATTTATCTCGTACCCTTGGTAAGTCAATACAGTCGAAGATGGTGTACTGGCCAACGAGTACAGCTCATCTCCAACGAAGTTGTTACCCATGAGATGTGTTTGCAACCAACTGCCGAAAGTCCTGATGTGTTCACGTGTAATCCAGTCGTCAGACTGCTCCGGGTGTTTGGAGCGTAGAATATTCTTGTGTTCATTGACATACAGGGTCACCAAGGCAGAATTTTGTAGAACTGTGTAGTGTGCTTGAGCCCAAGAATGTCCGTCCCTACATATTATTGAAGCCGCTCCTAGCGTGCCTTTTCCAGTCAGTCTCCCCTCATACCGCGATTGAGGGACACCAATCGGCTTAAGGTCAGGAATAAAGTCAACACAAAACCCAATGACCTCCTCTGTTTGATGGCCCATGGAGATGCTTCCTTCTGGCCTAGCACGGTTACGAACATATTTCTTTAAGACTCTCATGAACCTCTCAAAGGGGAACATATTGTGTAGAAATACAGGATCCAGAATTGCAATCTTGTCGACTAGATGAACTAGGACGTGCGCCACGATACTGAAGAAGAATGGTGGGAACACCAACTCGAAACTGACAAGAAATTGCACCAAATCATTCCATAACCTTGGTAGGATTTCTGGATCGATTACCTTCTGAGAGATTGCATTGAGGAATGCACATAGATTCACAATGGCTAATCGAACGTTTTCCGGTAGAAGCCCCCTCAATGCAACCGGAAGCAGTTGCGTCATAATCACGTGGCAGTCATGAGACTTTAGGTTCTGGAATTTTTTCTCTGCCATGTTTATTATTCCCTTTATATTCGACGAGAAGCCAGACGGGACCTTCACACTGAGCAGGCATTCAAAGAAGATTTCCTTCTCTTCGTTGGTAAGAGCGTAGCTGGCAGGACCTTCATACTGCTTTGAATGCATGTCATCGTTTTCGTGCACACGTTGCTAGTCCTCCCGTGCCTCCGGTGTATCTTTTGTCTTCCCATACACGCCCAAGAAGCCTAGCAGGTTCACGCAAAGATTCTTCATCACGTGCATCACGTCGATTGCAGAGCGGACCTCTAGGTCTTTCCAATTGGGTAGGTCACAAAATATAGATTTCTTCTTCCACATGGGTGCGTGTCCCTTAGTGTCATTCCGAACAGATTGTCCGCCGTGATCTTTTCCAAAAATTACTTGTAAATCATTGACCATATCAAGTATGTCATCACCAGTACGGAGGACGGGCTTCTTCTGTTGATCTGCCTTACCATTGAAATGCTTGCCTTTATTTCTTAAGGCATGCTTGGTCGGAAGAAATTGACGATGTCCCAGGTACCCATTCTTCTTGCATTTTTCCAATTATATACTTTGGGTATCATCTAAATAGTGCGTGCATGCATTGTATCCTTTGTTTGTCTGTCCTGAAAGGTTACTAAGAGCAGGCCAATCATTGATGGTTACAAACAGCAACGCTCGTAGGTCACATTCCTCTTGTTCATGCTCATCCCACACACGTACACCTTTTCCATTCCATAGCTGTAAAAGTTCTTCAACTAATGGCCTTAGGTACACATCAATGTCATTGCGGGGTTGCTTAGGGCCTTGGATGAGCACTGGCATGATAATGAACTTCCTCTTCATGCACAACCAAGGATGAAGGTTATAGATACATAGAGTCATGGGCCAGGTTCTATGATTGCTTCTCTGCTCTCCAAAACGATTAATGCCATCTGCACTTAAACCAAAGTCCCCCCACTTTCTCTCGATTTTTCTCCACTGCGACCCATCAGCGGGTGCTCTCAACTTCCCATCATTCTTACGGTCTTCCTTGTGCCATCGCAACAACTTGGCATGCTCTTTGTTTCCGAACAGACGTTTCAACCGTGGTATTATAGGAGCATACCACATCACCTTGGCAGGAACACTCTTCCTGGGACGCTCGGCCTCAACATCACCAGGGTCATCTCGTCTGATCTTATACCGCAATGCACCGCATACCGGGCATGCGTTCAATTCCTTTTGTACTCACCGCGGTAGAGGATGCAGTCATTAGGGCACGCATGTATCTTCTGCACCTCCAATCCTAGAGTGCAGAGAACCTTTTTGCTTCGTGCGTACTGTCGAGCAATTCGTTATCCTTTGGAAGCTTCTTCTTCATTATTTTTAGCAACTTTTCAAATCCCTTGTCAGATACACCATTCTCTGCCTTCCATTCCAGCAAATCTAGTGTGGTACCGAGCTTTGTGTTGTCATCTTCACAGTTTGGGTACAACCCTTTTTTGTGATCCTCTAACATGCGATCGAACTTCAACTTCTCCCTTTCACTTTCACAATCTCTCTGTGCATCAACAATGACCCGGCAAAGATCATCATCGGGCACATCGTCTGGTGCCTCTTGCTCTTCAGCTTCCCCCGTTGCAGTATCACCGTATTCAGGGAACATAGGATAGTTGCCATCATCCTCTTCTTCTTCGTTGTTTTCCATCATAACCCCTATTTCTCCGTGCTTGGTCCAAACATTATAGTGTGGCATGAAACCCTTCTCAAGCAGGAGGGAGTGAAGGGTTTTCGAGTTAGAGTAATCCTTCGTATTCTCACAGACAGTACGTGGACAATACATAAAACCATTCTGCTTGTTTGCCTCAGCCACTTCGAGAAATTTATGTAGGCCCTCAATGTACTCGGAGGTGCGTCAGTCACCGTACATCCATTGCCGGTTCACCTGCGTGCATTATATAATTAAGTGTATCAAAAACCATTACAGAACATCATGAATAGAGAAGTGACCAAATTAATACAAGTTCATCATCACATTAAAACAAAAGTACAGTACTGATCAAATGTTATTACTGAAAAACTAAATACATAAAGTTCATACATAGTTCTCATAGAACAACATACAACTCTCTAGAGCATCTAATTAAAACATAAATTGAAACTAACATACAACTATGTAAAACATTTAAACGCAACAACAAATGCGATCATAATCGCAACTAAGGTAACAATTGATCCAACAGCATAATGATACCAAGCCTCATTACCAATGGCATATTTTCTTATCTTTGTAATCTTCAAACGCATTGCAACCATCTTGATCTTGTGATCATCGATGACATCAGCAACATGCAACTCCAATTTCATCTTCTCCTCCTCAATTCTTTTCATTTTTTCTTTCAAATACTTGTTTTCTTTTTCAACTAAATTTAACCTCTCGACAAGAGGGTCGGTTGGAACTTCCGGTTCACATACCTCCTAGATGAAAACATCTATGTCACGTTGGTCGGCATAATTGTCATAAACACTAAATGAAACAAATAGTTATAAAAGAGAATATACCACATCCGAATCATAGACCGGACGAGGGCCGACGTGGGCGGATACCAAAACCATGGCACTATATAATAACAAGAAATAATAGAAGTAAGACATTTATACAAGTATCTATGTAAATCATACAAGTAAGAATTTTTTTATTTTAAAAAGAAGATAAAAACAAGAGGCTCGCCACGGTGGTGCCGGCGACGAGATTGGCGCGGGCGATCGACGATGGTGAGGACAGGGACGGGATGGGACAGACCGCCAAACCTAGACAAATCTTGGGGAAAATGGAGCTTGGAGGTCGAGCTTGGAGAGGAGAAACCTTAAGCGTGGCTTGGGAATTTCATCGAACACCTCATGTGCATAGGAGGTGAGAGCAGAGCAGCACACACCTCCCACACGCCGGCCGGCCAAAAAACAGATTAGTGAGGGGGCAGGGGCAAGCATATATATATATATATATATATATATATATATATATATATATATATATATATATATATATATATATATATATATATATATATATATATATATATGCATCTCTTTAGTCCCGATTGGTGGCTAGAACCGGGATAGAAGACTGCCCTGCAGTCCTGGTCTAGCCACCAACCGGGACTAAAGGGGCTGCGCCAGGAGCGAGGACCTTTAGTCCCGGTTCGTGTCTGGAACCGGGACTACACGGGTCAGACGAACCGGGAGTGGTGCCTGCCGAGGCCTGGCCGGCGTCCTGGCCTCACGAACCGGGACTCATGCACCCATTAGTCCCGGTTCGTAACACGATCGGGACTAATGTGCTTACCTGGCCTGGACCAAAGCCCTGTTTTCTACTAGTGGAATCATGCCTCATGGGTAAGATGACTAAAACCCCGTTCTCCGGTACAATGGAGCGGGCAAGTGACTTGCTGGAAATCATACATACTGATTTGTGCGGTCCGATGAGTATTGAGGCGCGTGGTGGATATCGTTATTTTCTTACCTTCACTGATGACTTAAGTAGATATGGGTATATTTAGTTAATGAAACACAAGTCTGAAACATTTGAAAAGTTCAAATCAATTTCAGAGTGAAGTAGAAAATCATCGTAACAAGAAGATAAAGTTTCTACGATCTGATCGTGGTGGAGAATATCTGAGTTATGAGTTTGGCATGCACTAGAGACAATGTGAAATTGTTTCACAGCTTACGCCACTTGGAACACCACAGCATAATGTTGTGTCCGAGCGTCGTAATCATACTCTATTGGATATGGTGTGATCTATGATGTCTCTCACTGATCTGCCACTATCGTTTTGGGGTTATGCATTAGAGACAGCCGCATTCACTTTAAATAGGGCACCATCAAAGTTCGTTGAGACGACACCGTATGAATTATGGTTTGGCAAGAAACCTAAGCTATCATTTCTTAAATTTTGGGGCTGCGACGCTTATGTGAAAAGGCTTCAACCTGATAAGCTCAAACCCAAAGCGGACAAATGCGTCTTCATAGGATACCCTAAGACAACAGTTGGGTATACCTTCTATCTCATATCCGAGGGCAAAGTGTTTGTTGCTAAAAACGGGTCATTTCTCGAGAAAGAGTTTATCTTGAAAGAATTGAGTGGGAGGAAGGTAGTACTTGATGAGGTTGTTGAACCGTCACTTCAGTTGGATTGTAGCACGACGCAGAAAGATGTTTCTATGGCACCTACACCAAATTAAAGAGGAAGCTAATGATGATGATCATGAATCTTCAGATCAAGTAACTACCGAGCATCATAGGTCTACGAGGACTCGTACCGCCCCTGAGTGGTACAGCAATCTTGTCTTGGAGGTCATGTTGTTGGACAACAGTGAACCTACGAGCTATGAAGAAGCGATGGTGGGCCTGGATTCCAACAAATGGATAGAGGCCATGAAATCCGAGATAGGATCCATGTATGAGAACAATGTGTGGACTCTGGAGGACATACCATATGATCGCAAGGCCATACAAAATAAATGGATCTTTAAGAAAAAGACGGACGCGGACGATAATGTCACCATCTATAAAGCTCGACTTGTTGCAAAAGGGTTTTCACAAGTTCAAGGAGTTGACTACGATGAGACTCTCACTCCCGTAGCGATGCTTAAGGCCGTCAGGATCATGTTAGCAATAGCTGTATTTTTCGATTACGAGATCTGGCAGATGGATGTCAAAACAACGTTCCTTAATGGTTTCCTTAAGGAAGAGTTGTATATGATGCAACCAGAAAGTTTTGTCGATCCTAAAAATGCTGACAAAGTGTGCAAGCTCCAGCGATCCATTTATGGACTGGTGCAGGCATCTCGGAGTTGGAATCTTCGCTTTGATGAGGTGATCAAAGCGTTTGGGTTCATACAAGTTTATGGAGAAGCTTGTATTTACGAGAAAGTGAGTGGGAGCTCTATAGTGTTTCTAATATTATATTTGGATGACATATTACTGATTGGAAACAATATAGAACTTTTAGAAAGCGTGAAGATATATTTGAACAAGAGTTTTTCAATGAAAAACCTCGGAGAAGCTGCTTACATATTAGGCATCAAGATCTATAGAGATATATCAAGATGCTTAATAGGACTTTCACAAAGCACATATTTTGATAAGGTTTTGAAGAAGTTCAAAATGGATCAGTCCAAGAAAGGGTTCTTGCCTGTCTTACAAGGTGTGAAGTTGAGTAAGACTTAATTCTCGGCGACTACAGAGGATAGAGAAAAGATGAGTGTCATCCCCTATGCTTCAGCCATAGGCTCTATCATGTATGCGATGCTGTGCACAGCCCAGATGTTAGCCTCGCCATAAGTATGGCCGGGAGGTTTCAAAGTGATCCAGGAATGGAACACTGGACAACGGTCAAGAATATCCTTAAGTACCTGAAAAGGACTAAGGAAATGTTTCAAGTTTATGGAGGTGATCAAGAGCTCGTCGTAAAGGGTTATGTCGATGCTAGCTTTGACATGGATCCGGATGTCTCTAAGTCTCAAACCAGATATGTATTTATTCTGAATGGTGGAGCGGTAAGCTGGTGCAGTTCCAAGCAAAGCGTGGTAGCAGATTCTACATGTGAAGCGGAGTACATAGCTGCTTCGGAAGCAGCGAAGGAAGGTGTCTGGATGAAGCAGTTCCTGACGGATCTTGGAGTTGTGCCCAGTGCACTGATGTCTACTACACAACTTTATTCTTGTAGACTCGTGTTGGGCCTCCAAGCGCAGAGTTTTGTAGGACAATAACGATTTTCCCTCAAGTGGATGACCTAAGGTTTATCAATCCGTGGGAGGTGTAGGATGAAGATGATCTCTCTCAAACAACCCTGCAATCAAATACAAGAAATCTCTTGTGTCCCCAACACACCCAATACAATGCAAAATTGTATAGGTGCACTAGTTCGGCGAAGATATGGTGATACAAGTGTAGTAATGATAGTAGATATTGATTTTTGTAAGCTGAAAATATAAAAACAGCAAGGTCTAGGGTCCGTACTTTCGCATGTGCAATCTCTCAACAATGCTAATATAATTGGATCACATAACCATCCCTCAACGTGCAACGAAGAATCACTCCAAAGTTCTTACCTAGAGGAGAACATAAGAAGAAATTGTTTGTAGGGTCCGAAACCACCTTAAAGTTATCCTTTTCGATCGATCTATCCAAGAGTTCGTACTAAAATAACACAAAGTTATCCTTTCCGATCAATCTATCTAAGAGTTCGTACTAGAATAACACCATATGATACACATCAACCAACTCTAGTGTCACTTAGATACTCCAATGTCACCACAAGTATCCATGAGTTAATTATACAATACGCATCAAACAATTTCAGATTCATAATACTCAATCCAACACAAAGAATCTCAAAGAGTGCCCCAAGATTTCTATCGGAGAACATGGTATGAAAACATGCAATCAACCCCTATGCATAGATTCCCGAGGTCACCGGAATCCGCAAGTTGACGCCATAACAGATATCAAGTGAATAACTTTTTTACCCCAATGTCACTACGGGTATCCGCATGCAAGACATACATCAAGTGCTCTCAAATCTATAATAGTATTCAATCCGGTAATAACAAAATCTCAAAGGAAAAACTCAATTCATCACAACAATATAGAGAGGGGAAAACACCATATGATCCAACTATATTAACAAAGCCCGTGATACATCAAGATTGTGCCATCTCAAGAGCACGAGAGAGAGAGATCGAACACATAGCTACTGGTACAAACCGTCAGCCCCGAGGGTGGACTACACCCTCCTCATCATGGCCTCCACCGGGATGATGAAGATGGCCACATGCGATGATCTACCCTCTCCGGCAGGGTACTGGAACGCCTCCAGATTGGTTTTTTCATCGATACAGAGAGTTGCGGCGGCGGAACGAGGAGTCTAGGGTTATTTCTGATTGTTTCTGTATTTATAGGAATTTTGAGCATCAGTTTCATGCGAAGATGGTCCACGAGGAGAGCACCACCCACCATGGCGTGCCTGGGGGCCTGGCTCGCCCTGGTGGGTTGTGCCTGATACGTCTCCAACGTATCTATAATTTTTGATTGTTCCATGATATTATATTATCTGTTTTGGATGTTTTATATGCATTAATATGCTATTTTATATTATTTTTGGGATTAACCTATTAACCTAGTGCCTAGTGGCAGTTTCTGCTTTTTCGTTGTTTTTGAATATTGCAGATAAGGAATATTAAACGGAGTCCAAACGGAATAAAATCTTCGCGATGATTTTTCTTGGACCAGAACAAACCTACCAGACTTGGAGATGGGGTCAGGAGACCTGCCAGGAGGCGACAAGCCTGCAGGGCGTGCCCCTGGGGGGGCGCCCCTAGCTTGTGCCCCCCCAGCAGGCCCTCCAACCCTAATCTTTGGCCTATAAATTCCCAAATATTCCCCAAATACCAAAGAGAGCCACGATAATACTTTTCCGCCGCCGGAAGCCTCTGTTCCCGTGAGGTCCCATCTTGGAGCCTTTTCCGGTAATCTGCCGGAGGGGGATTCGATCACGGAGGGCATCTACATCAACTCCATTGCCCCTCCGATGATGCGTGAGTAGTTCACCATAGACCTTCGGGTCCATAGCTAGTAGCTAGATGGCTTCTTCTCTCTCTATGTTCTTCAATACCATGTTCTTCATGATCTTCATGGAGATCTATCCGATGTAATACTCTTTTGCGGTGTGTTTGTCGAGATCCAATGAATTGTGGGTTTATGATCAGATTATCTATGATTATTATTTGAATCTTCTCTGAATTCTTATATGCATGATTTCATATATTTGCAAGTCTCTTCGAGTTATTGGTTTGGTTTGGCCAACTAGATTGGTAATTCTTGCAATGGGAGAAGTGCTTAGTTTTGGGTTCAATCTTGCGGTGTCCTCACCCAGTGACAAAGTAGGGGTAGCGAGGCACGTATTTGTATTGTTGCCATCGAGGATAAAAAGATGGGGTTTTCATCATATTGCTTGAGTTTATCCCTCTACATCATGTCATCTTACCTAATGCGTTACTCTGTTCTTCATGAACTTAATACTCTAGATGCAGGCAGGAGTCGGTCGATGTGTGGAGTAATAGTAGTAGATGCAGAATCATTTTGGTCTACTTGACACGGACGTGATGCCTATATGCATAATCATTGCCTTGGATATCGTCATAACTATGCGCTTTTTTATCAATTGCTCGACAGTAATTTGTTCACCCACCGTATTATTTTCCTTCAAGAGAGAAGCCTCTAGTGAAACCTATGGCCCCTGGGTCTATTTTCCATATTATATTTTCAGATCTATAAACCAAAAATACCAAAAATACTTTGCTGCAATCTTTTTACTTTTGTTTTACTTTTCGTTTTAGCAATCTTTTATATCTATCTCTATCCGATCTCATCCTTGCAAGTAATCGTGAAGGGATTGACAACCCCTTTATAGCGTTGGGTGCAAGAGTTTGATTGTTTGTGTAGGTGCAAAGATTGGGGACTTGCTTGTATCTCCTACTGGATTGATACCTTGGTTCTCAACAACTGAGGGAAATACTTATCTTCTTTGAAAGGGAAAACCCTTTCCTCTTCAAGGGAAAACCAACCCAAGCTCAAGAAGTAGCAAGAAGGATTTCTGGCGCCGTTGCCGGGGAGATCTACGTCAAGCCTACCAAGTACCCATCACAAACTAATCTCTTGCATTTACATTATTTGCCATTTGCCTCTCGTTTTCCTCTCCCCCACTTCTAAAACGATTTTCAGAAAAAAATCAAAAAGATTTGCCTTTTTGTTCGCCCTTCTTCCGTTCGCCTTTTCGTTTAATCTTTGTGTTTGCTTGTGTGCTAGATCGATTCGTTGCCACCATGTATGAATCTAGGGAGGTTTTCACTGAAAAGGATAGTAATAATCTTGAGGGGAATTTTGATGACTTTGCTAATAACGACCCTCATGAAGAACCTACTATCACACATACAAAAAAAATTCGCATAGGTAGCGGTAATATTATTGGAAAAGGAGTTATTCAAGATTTCTTTACTTGTGCTGGTACGCTACCTACTTTAGGAGGTTCTATTCTCAATAAAACTAATAGTCTTGCGGATGCAATAACACTTTTAATAATTGAACTTGAGAGGCAATTTGTTCATATGCATCCTTGCATACAAAGATTTTTTCTAGAGTTCTCTAATATTCAGCTTTCTTACGTTAAGCGCGCCGCCACTATATTTCTAGCCCACGAATTTAGATTCATCATGAAAGAGGCTAGCGAAATTTTTGCTCATTATAAAATTAATGGAGGGTGTCCCCATATAGAGGAGATCCTTTTTAATCAAGAAGAAATAATGAGATTTCAATCTGAGGATTATGTTGCTTATAATGAAAATGTGAGAAAGAGGGTTCCTACCGAGGTTTTGGTTGATAAGATTTCTGAACTCAATGATAATTTTGCTATACAAAACAATGGATTAGAGTTCATATGAAGAGATAGACTTATGACTTTCCACCAAAGGAAAGCTTACAATGATGAATTGATTATACACTATAGGGGGCCGAAGGAGGAACCTATCCCTCCCGCACTTGATCTTCAGGATCCTTATCCTATTAAATTTAGCCCTTTTGATTATTTTTGCTTGCCACAAAGGAAACTTGCCGCTGAAAGAAGGGAGTATGAGATGAGCATGGATGATCTCCCTTACTATTATGACAATACCTAGATCTATTGCGTTATGCCTAGCTAGGGGCGTTAACCTATAGTGACAATATTTTGAGATAATTTTTGATGTGGAATGCTACCTAGCATAATCTTGTTCATATAATCTAATCATGGCATGAATATTAAGACACGAGTGATTCAAAGCAATAGTCTATCATTTGACATTAAGACAATAATACTTCAAGCATACTAATAAAGCAATCATGTCTTCTCAAAATATCATGGCTAAAAGAAAGTTATCCCTACAGAATCATATAATCTGGCTATGCTCCATCTTCATCACAGAAAGTATTAAATCATGCACAACCCTGGTTTTAGCCAAGCAATTGTTTCATACTTTAGTATTCTCAAACTTTTTCAACTTTCACGCAATACATGAGCGTGAGCCATGGATATAGCACTATAGGTGGAATAGAATATGGTGGAGGTGTGGAGAAGACAAAAAGAAGGAGATAGTCTCACATCAACTAGGCAAATTAATGGGCTATGGAGATGCCCATCAATCGATATCGATGCAAGTGAGTAGGGATTGCCATGCAACGGATGCACTAGAGCTATAAGTGTATGAAAGCTCAAACTGAAAACTAAGTGGGTGTGCATCCAACTTGCTTGCTCACGAAGACCTAGGGCAATTTGAGGAAGCCCATCATTGGAATATACAAGCCAAGTTCTATAATGAAAAATTCTCACTAGTATATGAAAGTGACAATATTGGTATCAGAGCTTTGGTCTCCATTGCATTGGTCTCACAACCTAGGAGAGTATAGCATCTAGTAAGGGAAATTATCACCGTAGAGGTCCATATTTTGATGGTACAAACTTTTTTAGTTGGAAGCATAAGATGAAAATGCATATTCTTGGTCATAACCCTGCCATATGGGCTGTTGTTCATGTTGGCTTGCAAGGTGAATTCTTTGGTGATGGAAAGGAACCGGATCGTGAAACGACCGTGGAAGAATTGAAGATGTTGTAATACAATGCTCAAGCATGTGACATTTTATTCAACTTCTTATGCCCCGAAGAATTCAACAAGATTAGCCGTCTTGAGAATGCAAAGGAAATTTGGGATACTTTGGTTGATATGCACGAAGGTACCGAATCCGTTAGGGAATCTAAGTTGGATGTGCTTCAAAGTCAACTTGACAAGTTCAAGATGAAGGATGGTGAAGGAGTCGCCGAAATATACTCTAGGCTTGCTCTCATCACAAATGAGATTGCCGGCTTAGGAAGCGAAGAGATGACCGACAAATTCATCATCAAGAAGATACTTAGATCCTTGGATGGAAAGTACGGCACCTTATGCACATTGATCCAAATGAACGAAGATCCTCAAGGAGAAGCAGGGAATATCAGAGAAGAAGGACAAGTACACCAAGAGCTACACAAGAACAAGACATCAAACTCATGTTGGTGAATGGGTGTTCGGCTCCGAATCCGACAATCACTCCGAGAGAAGTTATCACTCCGACTCCGACTATAGTCACGATGAAGGTGTTGCCGGACTTGCACTCGTTTCCTCCAACTCCTACGACATATTTGATTCACCAAATGAAGGGAGTGGAAGTTGCTTCATGGCTAAAGGCCCCAAGGTATCACACCCTGAATACATTGACTTCAATAGTGATAAGGATGACTTACTTGGAGATGTTGACTTGCTATTTGACAAAACTAGTGATATTAGTTAAAATGAGCTAGATAATGATCGTGCTAGTCAAGATAAGTCATGTGATGATGATAAGAAGGAAATAGAGCGACTAACTAAAGAATTAAACACTCTTAAGTTAGCCCATGAATCTACTCTAGAAGATCATAGAGAGCTTGTAAGAACTCATGAGAAGCTACGCTTCGAGAAGCTCAATTTGGAACAAGAACATGAGTTTCTTAAAGTAATCAATGACGATCTCCGAAAGAAGACTTCTTCTTATCTAGCCAAACGACTACTCTTGTCTATATTTATTTCACAAGTTAAGACTAAGCAATCTAGTAACAAAGGCAAGAAAGGTTCTTCAACTAGTAGCAATAAAAATGATAAATCTAATGATATTGCTTCTAGTAGTTCTATTGATTCCACTAATGGTTCTCTTAGCCAAGTTACACTTGAGCAAGCAAATGATCTATTGAAAGGGATTATAGAAAAAGGTATCTACAAAAGTCTTTCCAGATGTAAGCAATTCGAGGATATTGTACGCAAACATGGAGGATACCGGAAGAACCAAGGCATTGGCTAATTCAACGCCAATGGAGTTGAATGGGAAGAAGGTCAATACCCCAAGCTGAAGTTTGTTCCTCAAAAGGAGAAGTATGAACATACTCTACCCAAGGGAACAAAAGCTCAAGATGACCATCCACCACAAACCACAAGCTCAAGGGCAAGGACAAGCTTCAAGAGGAGATTGACACATTTGAAGTTGAGTCCCAAGCTTTGGTCAAGTGGGTTCCCAAGGCTACTCCAAGTTCTACTTCAACTAGTGCTACTTCAACTCCAAGGATTCCCATCAATTTGATGTGGGTCCCCAAGAAGAAGAACTAGAGTAGTTCTTGAGGGGTGACTCCACCAATGAAATTCACTCATATTTATTATTGGCAAGGACTATTTGCAATCAACTCCAACCTTATACAATAGTTAAAGGAGTCACACATTCCCTCAAAGGTAAGCAAGGGACAAGGTAATGAAAGAATCCATGGACATCATCATGCATACATTGCACTCGATATCCATAGATATCCTAGTATTTGTCTCTTGTGTGGGACTAACCCATGTAGGTGAGAGGAGTAAGAAAACAATGAGGATTGCTCCCAACTAAAGATGATCTTTATCAACAATGAGCATCCACTACTACCTCACCCACATGAAGTCTTCTACGACAAACCCAAGGTTAGTTTATCCCTCTTAAGGGTGGATGTCACATCAAGGGGGAGCTTTACTCTAAGACTTGAGTTAAAGCATCTCTTAAAGATATGAACACATTAAATGCTTTATGTAAAAGTGGCAACCCCACTTGTGCTTAAACGATGAGTTTGACCTATGATCAAGTATTCTTACTTGGCTCCTAAGTCAATATACTCATATATAGATGACTCTGTCATCGCCAAAGTGCTTCGTAGATACTAGAGTGGTTTTGCATATTTGCCATATTTCATTTGACAATATACTCATATATAGATGACTCCGTCATCGCCAAAGTGCTTGGTAGATACTAGAGTGGTTTTGCATGTTTGCCATATTTCATTTGACAATTTATTGTGTGAGCATGTTGGTATGCATATCTTTTCTCATTCGAGGATATCCAATTGTTATTATTTGGATTTCATTTTTGTTTGGCCAATTGGATATACAAGAATGTCTAAGTACCTCCCTCTAGCTATCTATGCTTTCTCGTCTCAAATTCTATTCATGCTTCATCACAAAATTTGAGCAAGCACTTCTCGAACCGTCTGTGTGAGGAGCACTCGGAGTTCCGTTTCGTTAAGACCTGACTACCAAAACCTCCCCAGTGCAATCTCGGTGTAACCAACTCCAAAATCTCGGTTTCACCGATGCCTAGGGTTGATCTGATTTTTAGAATCACGGTAGCACCAATTCCATAATCTCGGCTTCACCGAGTTTCCTGTCAACTGACATTAGACGAACTCGGTGGCACCGATATTTTAGAACCAGTGTCACCGACAACTACGGGTACTTATACTCCGCGGAACCGGTTTTTGAAATTCACTTTGTCAAAGCTGTGGTCCCCGCAAACCCTAGCAGCCGCTCACGTCTACGGACTTCTCCCCTTGCTCCCATGCGTCTGCACCACAGGAAGCCTTCGCCGTCGACGGAAATCGCCCCCGCCGTTGCCGCCGTAGAGAGGCCGTCGCCAAGTTAGGGTAACGACCTCAGAATTCTTTACACTCCCCATCTAATTCATGCGCAATAGAATACGTTCCATTTTCTGCCCACCGTAAGCACAACCTCCATCCTCAAGAAACTCAATTAGATTAGAGAACTACGGATTTTTAGGTTTAACCATCCGCAGATTGAATCTTGGCGTCACCGAGTAGTAAATTCATCTCCATAAGCATCATTCATATTGGCATCATGGCCACAAGCATAGCAAGCATCAAGTTCATCAAAAATGGATATTTCAAACGAATACAAAGGGATCATAGCAATTATCATAGCATTCATCCTTCGGTAAGAACGAAGGGAAATTAAACAATGTATGAGTTGAAGAGTTACTCTCATTAGAAGGTGGGCACGGGTAGCTAATCCGCTCTTCCTCCTTTAGTTCTTCGCTCTCCTCCTCATCTTTTTCATCTAATGAGCTCACAATTTCAGCAACTTCCTCTTCCATAGGTTCCTGTAAAATATTAGTCTCTTCCAAGGCAGCGGTCATTCTTTCAATAAATTCTTTAATATAAGCATTAGAAGCATAGTTTCCATAGCAATATTTAAGTATGACAAAATCTTCACATTTGTAGAGAGTAGCATCATACTTTTCAATGAAATAAGCAATTTCATAGGCACCTTTAAAAGCAACAAATTCTTCAATTTGTTCAACATCATTATAGCAATAGGCCTCCTTGACATAAGAGGGTAATATTTCATTATCATTAAACACACATTGGTAGGGAAGGTGTTTTTTAGCTTCTTTAGAGCAACAAGTAAAGTAATAAATTTCACATAGATTCCAAGCATAGCAACACAAAGTATTAATTTGATGCCACAAGAGTTTCCCTTTTTGAGATATGCGGTGTCGAACATAATGAGCATGCTCATTTAATGATTTTTGCTCAACTAACCTAGTTTGTTTTCAGCACGACCACAAGTGGATCGAAGATGACCCAAGTAATATTCTTCGGTGGTATGGAACACTAGTATTTCCTCAACTTTTGGAGCAGCAAGTACATCTATTTTTTTTGGTATTTTACGTTTCCTACCCATATCTAAAGATAGAAAACAAGCTAATAACAGAAAAATAAAAATTACTTAGTGATAAAACAAACAAGCACACACGAGAATATTCACCCCACGCTATTGCTCCCCGGCAACGGCGCCAGAAAAAGGTCTTGATAACCCACAAGTATAGGGGATCAGTTGTAGCCTTTCTCGATAAGTAAGAGTGTTGAACCCAACGAGGAGCTAAAGGTAGAACAAATATTCCCTCAAGTTCTATCGACCACTGATACAACTCTGCGCACGCTTACCGTTCGCTTTACCTAGAACAAGTATGAAACTAGAAGTACTTTGTAGGTGTAACGGGATAGGTTTGCAAGATAATAAAGAACACGTAAAAAAAATCTAGGTGCTGTTTAGAAAAAGAAACAACTAAGTTAGTTTTAGTAGAGAGCTTTTTGTCACAAGAAAGTTATTTGTCCCTAGGCAATCGATAACTAGACCGGTAATCATTATTGCAATTTTATATGAGGGAGAGGCATAAGCTAACATACTTTCTCTACTTGGATCATATGCACTTATGATTGGAACTCTAGCAAGCATCCGCAACTACTAAAGATCATTAAGGTAAAACCAAACCATAGCATTAAGTATCAAGTCCTCTTTACTCCCATACGCAAACAACCTACTTACTCGGGTCTGTGCTTCCGTCACTCACGCCACCCACCATAAGCGAATCATAAACATATTGCAAACCCTACAAAGGGGATCCCTCACGCTTGCGCGACACGGAGAGCACCATAGGACAGCACCAATAATAAAACATGCAAGTCAAACCAATCATGATCATCAATCAACCCATAGGACAAAACGGATCTAATGAAACAGCCATACATCATTGGGAAATAATATATAGCGTTGAGCACCATGTTTAAGTAGATATTACAAAGGGGAGAAGGGGTGTTTCACCGCTGCATAGAGGGGGAGAGAGTTGGTCATGACGGGGGCGAAGTTGTTGGTGTAGATCGCCGTCACGATGATGGCCCCGGTGGCGTTCCGGCGCCACCGGGAGAGAGCCCCCCTCCTTCTTCTTCTTCGTTCTCCTTCCCCCTAGATGGGAGAAGGGTTTCCCCTCTGGTCAATGGCCTCCATGGCGGCGGAGGGGCGGGAGCCCTTCCGAGATTGGATCTCTCTCTCTGTTTCCTTCTGTTTTTGCATTCCCAGATTATGGCCTTTCACTGTTTCTTAAATTCCCGGAGATCCGTAACTCCGATTGGGCTGAAATTTTAACACGATTTTTATCCAGATATTAGCTTTCTTGTGGCGAAAGAAGGGCACCAACCTCTTTACAGGTGACCACAAGGGTCCAGGGCACGCCCTACCCCCTGGGGCGCGCCCCTATGGCTTGTGGGCCCCTCGAGCATCATGTCGCGTTGATTCTTTTTCCCAAAAATCACATATATTCCAAAAAAAAATCTCCGTAAGTTTTTATCGTGTTTGGACTTCGTTTGGTATGGATATTCTGCGAAACAAAAAACATGCAACAAACAGGAACTAGCACTGGGCACTGGATCAATATGTTAGTCCCAAAAATAGTATAAAAAGTTGCCAAAATTATATGAAAGTTATACAATATTGGCATGAAACAATCAAAAATTATAGACACGACGGAGACATATCAGCATCCCCAAGCTTAATTCCTGCTCGTCTTCGAGCAGGTAAATGATAAAAAAGATAATTTTTGATGTGGAATGCTACCTAGCATAATCTTGTTCATATAATCTAATCATGGCATGAATATTAAGACACGAGTGATTCAAAGCAATAGTCTATCATTTGACATTAAGACAATAATACTTCAAGCATACTAATAAAGCAATCATGTCTTCTCAAAATATCATGGCTAAAAGAAAGTTATCCCTACAGAATCATATAGTCTGGCTATGCTCCATCTTCATCACAGAAAGTATTAAATCATGCACAACCCCGGTTTTAGCCAAGCAATTGTTTCATACTTTAGTATTCTCAAACTTTTTCAACTTTCACAGCGTGAGCCATGGATATAGCACTATAGGTGGAATAGAATATGGTGGAGGTTGTGGAGAAGACAAAAAGAAGGAGATAGTCTCACATCAACTAGGCAAATTAATGGGCTATGGAGATGCCCATCAATCGATATCGATGCAAGTGAGTAGGGATTGCCATGCAACGGATGCACTAGGGCTATAAGTGTATGAAAGCTCAAACTGAAAACTAAGTGGGTGTGCATCCAACTTGCTTGCTCACGAAGACCTAGGGCAATTTGAGGAAGCCCATCATTGGAATATACAAGCCAAGTTCTATAATGAATAATTCCGACTAGTATATGAAAGTGACAATATTGGAGACTCTCTATCATGAAGATCATGGTGCTACTTTGAAGCACAAGTGTGGAAAAAGGAATAGTAGCATTGCCCCTTCTCTCTTTTCTCTCATTTTTTTTTGTTTTTTTTGTGGGCTTCCTTGGCCTCTTTTTTTATTTGGGCTTCTTTGGCCTCTTTTATTTTTTTTGTAAAGTCCGGAGACTCATTCCAACTTGTGAGCGAATCATAGCTTCCATCATCCTTTCCTCACATGGGACAATGCTCTAATAATGATGATCATCACACTTTTATTTACTTACAACTCAAGAATTACAATTCAATACTAGAACAAAATATGACTCTATATGAATGCCTCCGGCGGTGTACCGGGATGTGCAATGATCTAGCGTAGCAATGACATCAAAAAACGGACAAGCCATGAAAACATCATGCTAGCTATCTTACGATCATGCAAAGCAATATGACAATGATGGTGCGTGTCATAATAAACGGAATGGTGGAAGTTGCATGGCAATATATCTCGGAATGGCTATGAAAATGCCATAATAGGTAGGTATGGTGGCTGTTTTGAGGAAGGATATATGGTGGGTGTAATGCACCGGCAAAAGTTGCGCGGTACTAGAGAGGCTAGCAATGGTGGAAGGGTGAGAGTGCGTATAATCCATGGACTCAACATTAGTCATAAAGAACTCACATACTTATTGCAAAAATTTATTAGTCATCGAAACAAGGTACTACACGCATGCTCCTAGGGGAAGGGTTGGTAGGAGTTAACCATCGCGTGATCCCGACCTCCGCACAAACGATGACAATCAATAAATAAATCATGCTCCGACTTCATCACATAACGGTTCACCATACGTGCATGCTGCGGGAATCACAAACTTTAACACAAATATTTCTACCAATCCACAATTACTCACTAGCATGACTCTAGTATCACCATCTTTATATCGCAAAACTATTGCAAGGAATCAAACATATCATATTCAGTGATCTACAAGTTTTATGTAGGATTTTATGACTAACCATGTGAATGACCAATTCCTGTTGACTCTCTAAATAGATATAAGTGAAGCATGAGAGTTTAATTCTTTCTACAAAAGATATGCCCACGCTCTAACAAATATAAGTGAAGCAAAAGAGCATTCTACGAATGACGGTTTTCTATGTGTAGAGAAACAAGCAATCCAAACTTCAAATGATATAAGTGAAGCACATGAAGCATTCTATAAAGCCATAATCAAAAGATATAAGTGAGGTGCAAAGAGCCTTCTATAAATCAACCAAGAACTTTCTCATACCAGCATGGTGCATTATTAAAATAAAAATAAAAAGCACACGACGCTCCAAGATTTACGCATATCATGTGACGAATAAAAATATAACTCCAAGTAAAATTACCGATGGTCGTTAGAAGAAAGAGGGGATGCCTTCCGGGGCGGAAGGCATCCCCAAGCTTAGTTTCTTGGGAGTCCTTGAATATTACCTTGGGGTGCCTCGGGCATCCCCGAGCTTAGTCTCTTTCCACTCCTTATTACTTCATCCATCGTGATCTCACCCAAAACTTGAAAACTTCGATCACACAAAACTTAACAAAACCCTCGTGAGATTCGTTAGTATAATAAAGTAAATCACCACTTTAAGTACTGTTGTGAACTCATTCCAAATTCATATTAGCATTATATCTACTGTAGTCCAACTTCACCATGGTTCATACCCCCCGATACTACCCATAGATCCATCAAAATAAGAGAACAATGCATAGAAAACAGAATATTTCGAGAACAGAACAGTCTGTAGTAATCTGAACATCTACCATACTTATGTAACTCCAAAAATTCTGAAACATTAGGAAAAAATAAATTTTTTGCATAGCCGTACTGTGTAAATTCACGCACTACAGCCAAAGTTTCTGTTTTTTTTTGCACTGCACACACCAAACAAGCAATCTAATCATCCTAAAGGCAAATCTTGGCACATTATTTTTATAATACAAGGGATTTATACAAGGGGATAATTATTTTTGTTGAAAAGTTTCTGTAATTAAGATTCACAAAGTTTCCATGAGCATGAAGAAAGTTCAAGGAGCTCCCCCACTTCAACGGTGCTCGTCTTTCTTACTTTCACTTCCCTTTTTGAAAAGTTTTAGGTTCCCCACTTTATTTTTTTGTTTTTAAACTATATAAAAGCACACAACAGAATAAAATGACTCTCTAAAACTTCCGGGTTGTCTCCCTGGCAGCGCTTTCTTTAAAGCCATTAAGCTAGGCATAAAGTGCTCAAGTAATTGATCCACCCGGATCCCAAGGTATATCAAAGCCAATTTTAATTAACAATGATTTGTAATTTAGTAGTGAGCACAAATTAACATATATCATGCAACAACGAAGTGTAACTCTCTTCCTATGCATTGGCATATCATAAAAGAACAATTCATGCACATCAAGTAAAGCCCAATACATAGCATAAGCAGTTTCTTGCAATTTTATCATATTGGAAACATAGAGAAGTGGTGATGTAGTTCCTCTCTCATAATAATTGCAAGTAGGAGCAGCAAGCACATGCATATTATATCTATCAAAATCATCATGTGTAATAGTAAAAGGCAACCCATCTATATAATCCTTAATAAGTGCAAACTTCTCCGATATAGTGTAGTTCCCATTCTGATTCACCGAGTTTATCCAAGATAGAAGCCAAAAAAAACCTAGCATCTCGGTACTACCAGATTTTCTTGAGGTGCCACCGAAAACAGTGACCAACTTCCTGGTTAGCCATTTTCTAGAATCGGTCCCACCGAGTTCTGAGAATCGGTCTCATCGATTTCTGAGAATCGGTCTCACCGAGAAGTTGGAGCAACTTTCTGTTAACCCATTTCTTGAAATCGGTCCCACCGAGATTGAGGAATCGGTCTCACTGAGATTTGAAGCTTCCTAGGTCACCCATATCGGTACCACCGTGATTTTTATATCGGTTCAACTGAAAAGCCTAAAGTTGCCACATTTTCCACTAATCGGTACCATCGAGTTTTTACTTCGGTGTCACTGAGTTGGGAATAATGTTGTAATGGTTAGATTTTTTGGAAAAGCCTATTTATACCCCTCCACCACCACTCACTCGCAAGAGAAGCACTCAGAACACACACCCACTTGCCATATCCATGTTTCTGAGAGAGAACCACCTACCCTTGTGTTGAGGTCAAGATCATCCACATCTTGATTTCTAGCCTCCCCAAGTTGCTTTCCATCCAATCAATCTCTTCTACACATGCCAAATCTGTGAGAGGGTGATTGAGTGTTGAGGAGACTACCTTTTGAAGCACAAGAGCAAGGAGTTCATCATACTACCACATCTATTACATTTTGGAGGGTGGTGCCTCCTACATTGGTTAGGTGTCTCTTGGGAGCCTCGTTCTTCGTGATTGTGAGTTGAACCAAGAGTTTGTAAGGGCAAGGAGATTGCCTACTTAGTGAAGATCTACACCGAGTAAGGCTAGTCCTCCATGGACGTAGGCCATCATGGAATAGACGAGGTTGCTACTTCGTGGACCCTTCGTGGGTGGATCCGTCTGTGCACTCTCGTGGCCGTTACCCTCCTTGGGTTGAAGTCTCCATAAACGTGGATGTACGATAGCACCACCTATCGGAACCACGGGAAAAAATCTCTGTGTCTCCAAATTGCGTTTGACCTTCCAATCCCTAACCTCTTACATTTGCATGTCTTTACTTTCCCCTGCTATACTCTTAGACTTGCATGTGTAGGGTGAACTTGACTTGCTACAAGTGCTAAAATATGCCCACAACTAAAATATGGAAAATGTTATACTTTTATTTGGTCAAGTAGTCTAATCACCCCCCTCTAGACATACTTTCGATCCTACAGCAACCCTAATGAATGTCATGAAAACTAATGCCGATTGAAATGGAAAACACATATATTGTTGTCTATTTGATGATCCATGTTAATTGGAGTATGGGATAATCATTATATACTTTCGTAGAAAGTAAAAATAAAATATAAGGACAACACATATATTGAGGGAAAAACATATCTAGCTATGAGCATGCGGCATTGAGTGAACCCACACGAATGGCCGCATACCTCAGATGTGGGCATCGAACATACACAAAATGCGTCTGTAGTTTTTAGGAGTGTTTTCGTTGTGTGCACTTGGCATTGCATTCGAAATTGAACATTTTATCTGGATGAAAAGAGACGCTGTTTTTGCTCGCACAAACCTATCTAGATTTCCAACCTTAATGATTGACACAATTTGTTGATGCAACTGTCAAGCTCGCTTGTTCATTTTGTTCACTCCAAAACAATTAGGTGATGACTTGTCAACTTGGTCAATACGAACAAATAAACGATACTACTCCAACTTTCCTCAGCTAAATTGTTGTGTTTATTAGTATACTCTGATATGATAACAATATGTATATGGATATTTGTTGGAAATAATCCATTTTTTCTTTGAGTTTTGTCCACTGTTCGGGATATCGCTTCTCGTTAACTTATCGGTCGACACATGATAAGAGATAAATCGGCTTATCTGCCGATTTATCGATTTTATCGGTAGATCATTTATGGGCAAGGTTTTTTTTAATCTCAGGTTTCCCCAACCGAAATAATGTAAAATATGCTATACCACACACACACACACACACACACACACACACACGCACGCACACGCACAAATTGTGCTCTAAGCCTTTAAAACAGAATACACACACAAGCACATTCATGACGATCTACAATTACGTTGCACTCCTAGCCTTAAAAACATGTTATATTAGTGTATTACATAGTAGACAGTACACACACACAAGCACAAACATGACCATCTACCATCAGGTTGTGCTCCAAGCCTTCAAAAATCAAAGAAATGGACAAATCTAGGCGCACACACATGACAAACAGTGAGAAATAAACAGTCCAGCAATACATATAAATATTACATAGTAATGTCCACAAACACAGAAATAACCGTAGTTTTGCACATAGTCCAAGATAATACATATTACATAGTCAGGTCCACAAACACACAAATAACAATAGTTTTGCACAGTTGCATCATTGCATGACAAAGCAAAATAGGAAACTAGCAAACATCATACATAGGGGTTCTTGGTTTTCTCACAAGTCACAACCAAAATATATACCTACACTACTAGGAGAAAGCCTATAGACAGGATTTTAGCAGTAGCGCTGGATATAGGGAAAGCGCTATTGTTATGTATTAGTAGCGCTGGAACCCAACCAGCGCTACAAGTAGAACCATAGCACACTACAAGGATTCGGGTCTATTGCAACAAAATCGTTCGTCGCAATACATGTCGATTTGTGGCGATAAGTGCCTATCGCCACAAAACGACTTTTGTTGGCAGCCGTTGCGACTGAACGCATGGTAATAGGCTATCGCCACGAAAAAGCAATTGTGGCAATAAAGTGTTCTATTGCAACATCCATGTGGGAAGTTGCCACATGGTTTCCCGTGGCAACATTCACCTGATGCCACAATTAGATTTGTGGAGATAGCTTTAATGCAACATGTAACAAATCATGGCATTTGATAGTTCATGGCGATAGACATTTGTGGCAATAACCTATGGCAACGATACTCGTTTTGTGGTCAGAACTCTTCTGTGGCAATAGTTAATTGTGGCAACAAACTATGGCCACAATCCTTGCTTTCGTGTCATTAGGCATTTTGCCACAAACCACTACACTCGTGGCATTAACTTATGGCAACAAATATTCCATTCGTCGTAACAAGACATTGCAACATACTCGTTTCGGTGGTGACAAATATGTATCACAACGGGCAAAATGTTTGTAGCGAGAAACTATTGCGACAATTTAAACTTTTCATGGCGATACTCTATTTCAACAAAACTTAGCTTCGTGGCGCAAAATAGTTATCGCAACGGGCAAAATGTTTGTAGCGAGATGGTACTGCGACAATGTAAATTTTCGTGGCGACACTCTATTTCAACAAAACTTACTTTCGTGGCGCCACACAGTTATTGCATCATGAAAAACAATTGTGGTGCCAAAGCTATTGCGACAATATAAACTTTCGTGGCGACTGAGATTTGACGCAACACTATATTTTTCGTGGTGCTACCATGTGGCAACCGAAACTGGGTTATGGTAATAGCCTATTGCAACCTTAAAAAAAATACAGGCATTCAATTACAATATTCAAAACCATGACTATAATATTTAGATTCATAAAATTCATAATTATCATAGCAAATATCCATCAAATGTAACTTAGCCATCCTAATTAAGTGCCAAGACTAAACTATCTGTGATCTCGATTCCAATCCAACTAGTTCTTTGGATCCTGCAATCAAGAAATAAAAAAAAGTTCTAGTTAATGAGCCCAGCATAACATACACCATACAATATTCCAGCCCCATTGTTAAACAGAAATGTCCCCACACTAACTGGACTAATACCGTGTTAGCAAGCGGGTAACCGAGGGATCAGAACAATTTTACAAGTGTAAATGTTTAAATCATAAGCACAAGTACATCTACTAAAAGCTTTCGCTATTGATTTAAGTTGTGACTCGATGGATAATTTCAGTTAAGTTCATGTCCCTAGCTAGCACATATTCGTTTTTTGTTCAAGTTGTGACCATGTAGTATAAGATTTTGACCATGTAGTGCAACTTTGTAAACTAACTCACAGTATAGGTGGTTCTCTGTCTAGTGACAGTACAATTATATATTACACAGCTGCAGACAGAAATTACTCTGCTCCCAAAAACAGGTTCTGACTTATAAAATGTAGGTGAACCTGAAGAGAAAGCAAGGTTGTGACTTACCATTGCTTTAAACATTCGAGAATTCCTTGTTGCAGCTTGTATGAGCGCATTTGAAGAAATAACAGTTGGCCTTGCACTTGAAGTCTTATTAGGACTAGATCTCTGTAAAAGAGTATTTTGCAAGTTTGGATTACTATTTTCTTTGTCATTCCTCTTCATAGGCACCTGTAAATAGAAGTGCACTTTTAGCAATGCAAGTAAGCAACATAAATCTTAAAGGTCGCAAGCATATGCCTGTAATCACCTGTTGGGTTCCCATCTGTTGGCTCAATTCTGCAAACTTTGCCATCATGTTCTTTTCAAATTCCAGTCTTGATGTTCGCTCCGCTTCCAACAATCTTTCCCTTTCAGCACGCTCTTCTTTTAACCTCTCCTCAAGTTGTTCTCTCTCAGCACGCTCCAAGTCAATCCTCTCTTGTGTGTTTGCACGTTCAGCTTGTAGTTGATCTTGTAATTCATTGACCTGCTGGCTGAGCTCAGAGTTTTGCTGTTGGGTGGCTGCTGTAGCACGAGCTTGCTCTTCAATCTGGATACGAAACCTTTCAAAACCAGTTGAAGGTTTGGCCATGTATCCGTACCCACGAGGCTGCGATGACTTGCATTTCAGAGTGTCTTTGTATGCGGTCTGGAAAATATTGTTTCTCTGCTCACTTGAAAGTGGACCTTGAGTTTCCGTTTCTTTGTTTTGAACCTCTACAATTGCTTTGTCCTAAAAATGAAAAGAACAATTGTAGGTACGACATCAATATTGACACTATAAAAGATGAAACAAGATTAACACGATCCAACGCATGAATAATCCCAGCTGATGTCGTGTACCTTGCAGAAAGGAGTCATGTGCATCATCTCTTTCCTCTGAATGGTGAACATTGGCTGACGCATCCCTAACTGCATGTTAATCCAAAATGTTAATTACCTACTCTCATATGGCATAAATTGAAGTGAACATAAATGTTATTACCAAGTTGTCGTTGTATTGTACTCGGTTTCCTACCAGCAGGATCTTGTGTTGAATTCATCATTGTGCCATTCTGTAGGCAATATCATAATTTGAAAAAATATAAAAAAAACACAATACTTAAAGTAGGCATAAAAAAATGACAGGAAAAATACCACTTCACTCGGTTTCATTCATACAGTAAGTTTAGTCAGTTTATTTTCCTTATCATAAACTCATTTTGGCCTATATACAACGATCTGACCACAAATATTATCACCGAAGAAGGCTTACCAATATACATGCTTAATTGAAACACTAGAAATTGCAAAGTATCATACAAATTCTTTTGAGCAGAAAAAATACCACACATATATATAATCAATAAGTACAGAAGCTCTAGCGATTGCTCAATCTTCCTCATGATGTGCGAGAGATGTGGCTCTCTTAATGTAATCATACAAACACATATTAACAGGAACTTGGAGTGAATACAAATTACAGCCTATTTGGCTGCCAATTTAAGCTACAGGGCTAATCTACAGGGCTGGCTATGGAGGTTCAGGGGTGATGAACCTGCTCTGCTTTTTCTTTGTTCTACAGCGCTTCAGTGTGAGACCAAACAACCAAAAACAAAACGACTGACCTACAACGCTTGCTATGGCTCCTCCTTCTAATCTACACACATTAATTGTATAACCATCGTGCTGTTACTGCTACTAATCACAGTCAGAGTAGTTGTAGTGATATGTACACACGGATCAAGGTATGAACCTATGAGTACTAATTAATTTAATTAATACAATTAAGGAGCCCTAGCTAATCCCTGGAGGTCAGCCTGGATGGATAATAACCTGATCCACCCCGAGAATATCCTCCGGAAAGAAGATGATGCATAAGCAAACCACTAACACGAGCGGATTGGTGATGAACCTGGTCGCAGCGTCTCCATCTCCGGGTCGGTCATGTGGCGAGCAACCCCGACGTGGGCAGGCCGGCAGTGCGCTCGCGATGCAGGGGAGAAGACGGAAACTCCGCCGGCGCCGACGCCAAACCGCATCGCTGCCGCCGGCAACATGGCTGAGGACACGGAGACACGGTTCGCGTCGGCGACCACCCTGGAGCGGCGAGGCGAGGGAGCGCACTGCACGCGGCGGCGCACACCACGGCACACACTGGCCGGCGGAAGATTTGCTGCGACGCTGCCAATTTCTGTGGTGTGGGCTGAGAAATTGCCGGCCAGTGCTACTCATATATACTGCTTCTACTACTCCGTGTCCATGGGGAGGAGGAGATGGGGAATTTGGGGATTTCTGATCTCTGTGTGTTGACGCCGATTTGGTTCCGTGTGAGAGATCAGCGTAATGATGCTGTTCGCTGTGTTCAGGGAGAGGCGGAGACAGAGGAGATCAGGGAGAGGCGGAGACAGAGGAGATCGGGGAAAGAACAACCTGAGACGCGGATCGGTGTGTTGACGCCGATGTGGTTCCGTGTGTTGACGGCGTCATGCGTCATGACGCCGTCGCGAGCAGAGCTCAGATCCAATCGCCTGGAAAACGCGGTTCAGAATAATAATCGGGGTTAAATATAGGCTACTTTTTGGTGGGAACCAAAACACTAATTTGGGACCTTTTAGCGGGAGGCTAAATTTTTTTTGGCGCCAAAAAAAATTAGAGTAGTCTTGGACCTTTTTGGTGCGCCGCCCCGCACCACCCCGCGAACGACTCGGGTGCCCTACCCTAGCCGCGGGCCTCCGCCCCCCTCCCTCTCCCCCTCCCCGTCGCCGCCGTGCAAAGCCCGCGTGGTGCCGGCGGCGACGGGATCTCTCTTGCTCTCTGCTGGAGCGGTGGTCGCGGGGGGCTGCTTCTTCAGCCTGATGGCGGATCTCGGTGGCCGGCGCGTTGGACGGCTGCGCGCTGGCGGGTGGTGGTGCGGGACGGTGTAGCGGTCTGGTGGTGGTGCGGGGCGGCGCGCTGGCAAGTTCGTGCTTGTGCAGATCCGTGCCGACCGGAGGTGGGGATTGAGGGTCGGCGCTCTGCGGGAGGCCTGGTGGCGCGGTGGGCCTGGCGGGGCCTGGCAGCGGTGGGGTGGTCCGTTCCTGGTGGCGGAGGCGCTAGCTGGAGTCGGCGGCGAGTCCCACGAACAGGATGGTGGCGGCGCTTCGATGGCTCGGCCAAGATGGAGTCTTGGCGAGCAGCAAGCGGCGTTTCTCTTCTGCTGGTGTCGCTTGGGTGGAATACTAACATTTGTTTGTAAAAAGTTATATCGTGGTGAAAAAAACACCAAATCTGAGAAACGTGGAGGGGCGATCCGGCGCCCTCCCCTCTAATGGTCGATCTATGTAAGTCTCGATCTCACATTCCGATCTTCAAAACCATAAAGATACACGCGTGCATTAATGATTGTGTGCTATTCCGTAATGAACATGTTGATGCCGAAGAATGCCTTGTCTGTCATGCGTCTCACATTCCGATCTTGAGATAGGGTGATCTCAACATCTTTTGTCTTACCGGACAATCCGTGAAGGGTTCCACCGCGCAGAGTAGGTCCAACATAATTATGTTGATTTTTCTTAAACGAAAACCGTAGGACTCGTGCCATTCGGGCCCAATAGCTGACTCGCGCGGTGCATCGCAAAGAAGACGGACGTAGCCGTCGGAACACGAAGGACCGGCCCCGCAACCCGATCGACCGTCGTCAACATCTTTCATCTTACCAGACGGTGCGTCGAGGGGTGCTCTGCGCCATAGTAGGTCCAACATAATCATGTCGCTTTTGGTTTAACAAAAATAATAGAGATTCAACTATGTCAATTATCAACCAAACCAATATAGTTTTGAGATTACTTATTGCGTATCACAAATTTCCAAAACAATCTATTTTTAATTTACAATAAAAAAGAAAAAAAATATCATATGAGGCCAATGCCTCGTCTCCGTTTACATATTCATCAGATATAAAAAACCTCCAAGTCTTAGACGTCGTCGACTCTTCCTATCCGCTCCTTGTTGTGATTCTTTTGTTGGATAGCGACGAAGAACTCAATTTCCATTTTTGTTCATTTGACCTACGCCATCATCAATAATACTTCCCCGTGGATAGCTCTACGACAACGCGGCACAACCGCCGACGCATTTTTGAGGGAATCGGAGAAGAAGAAGAAGGTTTCCTACCATGTCGTAGCCGATCGAGGAAGCTCCAACAAGGCCTCTCCGATGGCCGATCGATGAAGGCCGGATCGACGAAGAACCCATACGTTCTGGCCGATTCCTCATCGACTGCGGAATAATAGGATGCGGAGGATGTCGACGTTGGCGGGTCGACGAAGCACCGTCTTGCCTTCTTCGCTGGCGGATCGAGGAACAACCAATATGCCATCACTGCTAGCAGGTTAACGAACCGCCAAGACGCCGTCTTCGGTGGCGGATCGGGAAACTGGCAAGACGCTGTCGCCGCTAGCGGGTCGACGAACCGCCAAGACGCAGTCTCCGGTGGCAGATCAGGAAACCGGCAAGACGCCGTCGCCGGTGGCGGATTGGGAAACCGGCCAGACGTCGTTGCCATTGGCGGGTCGAGGAACCGCGAAGACACCGTCTTCGGTGGCGGATCAAGAAACCGGCAAGACGCCGTCATCGCTGGCGGGTCGAGGAAGCGATGTCATGACGTCTTCGGTGGCGGATCGAGAAACCGGCAAGACGTCGTCATCGGTGGCGGGTCGGGAAACCAGCAAGACGTCGTTACCGCTAGCGGGTCGATGAACCTCCAAGACGCCGTCTCCGGTGGCGGATCGGGAAACCGGCAAGACGCCGTCGCCGGTGACGGATGGGAAACCGGCAAGAGGCCGTCGCCGCTGGCGGGTCGAGGAACGGCCAAGACGCCGTCTCCGGTAGCGGATCGAGAAACCGGCAAGACGTTGTCATGATGAATCCTGGAATGCAAAAGATTAAGTTGTTCACCACGCAAAAAAAAGAGATTAATTTGTTCATTCTGTTTTGTTGGATGAGTTGTCTCCTTAGGCTGGACTCGTAAATCTGATTCAGCTTGTACTTTAACTCCTATCCCAGTATATTCAGTTGGTTCGGTTAACTCAAATTTAACTATCATCAATATCCAAAAGTAGCAGCAGCAGCGATCTGCAACATGAAAGCGTTGAGAGGAGCTTGGAGCAGGACAGCAGTAGCAGACAAGGGCAGCCACGCTCCAAGTTTGATGGAGCGCGCCAACAGCTCACGCGGAGGACCAGACGCGGCCGCTCCGGCGTCTGATGGAGCGCGCCGTCTGGTGGCAACCGAAACAAAAGAAAACACACAAAAAATACAACCCAGATCCTAAAAAATAATCCCCAGATCCCCTGTTACTCCGCCGCCCGACCCAAGCGCTGGCCGCATCCAGCAGCCACATCATGGCGGCGCGACGAAGCAGCCCGCGCTGGCGCCTCCCTGCCGGTCCCCTGTCCCTCTAACCTTGCGCCAGAACTCGCCGCTTCGCGCCTCCCGCCCGTCGGCCTCCTCCTCCCTGGATCTCGGGTGGTCGGTCCTGCCCGTGGGCGCGTGGCTAGACCGTCCGACACCTCAACTCCGGCGCCAACCGGCTCTGCTCCGGCTCTTCCGTCATCCTGCTCGCCTGCCAGGGACTCGCCCCCAATCAGCCCACTCCAAATCTCGCCGCAGGTACAGACCCATCGATCCATCTCCGCCCTCGCCGCTATTTCTTTCCACGATCTATTGACCCATCGATCCATTAGACACTATAGTCTGTATGCCTGCCTGTGGTTGATCGCATCAGAAAGTGTGAGGGCTGTAATTTATCTCTGATTTCTGTCTGGAATGGCTATAGATGCAATCCGTTCAATCATTTTTTCAGATACAATCCATCTTGTGAATCCAGTTAGTAAGAACACGTCAACCATTATCTAAAAAAGGACACAAAAATAACTTGGCAGTGGAATATCTTACAAGAATGCTTCAGAAGACGTGTACGTGCTAGATAATGTACATCAGTAGTTCAGTACATGCCTGATATCTCACGTTGTATATTCTGGAAATAAGTTAGATCATATACTTTCAGCCACCTAATTGTTTTTCAGTTAAGTTCAAGCTGCACATCTTTTGTTTGTTTGTTGGTCTATTCTTTAAAAAAAAATCAAATGCACATCTATGTATGATTGGTCTTATGATTCACAAATGTAATATAGTTTCTGGAGCTCCATTGTGTTTTGCATCTTTCTTTGAGAATGATTTGTTTTTCCGGCCATTCCTCGCTAAAAAAATGCGGCCGCGCTCCAGTTTCACCAGCCTTATGTTCCTGCAACAGCAATGCAAATTGTAGCATCATCATTCATGTTGCATTTTTCTGTAAACATCGAGCCCTAGTACAGACCCGTGGTGGCGCACGGCACGGCGGTAGTCATTCGCTATGTTTGACCCATGTCGAGGTCGACAGGATGGTCAATCATGTATTGATGTGACGATGTGATTGATGACAGTATTTTTTTTCCTTCACCACTTGTTACATAGATTGTCTGTTTGATATCCCATCTTTGTTTAGATTTAGTGCTGATGTGGATTCGAGGGGGACCCTTACATTCTAGGCCTCCAAGCTCAACAGGTTTTCTATGTGAGAGATGTGAAGAACCCTGATTGGGAAGCTGTTATTCAAATTAATCCACACAATTTGTTTGCTCCTTCTGTTTTAAATGGTGTAGGCCTTGATGAAGCTGTTGAAGACGATGAAGGTGGTGAGGCAGATGTACTGGATGTCATAGATGCAGAAATTACAGTGCCAAAGATTACAGTACCTGAAGAGATCACTAGTTGGAGTAGAAATGATGACGAAGGATCCAGCGTTGATGTTTCAGTCATAGAAAATATAAAACCTGTTAAGTTTGAAGATGTTCAATTCGAATCTGATGATGATACGGATGATGATGAGGCTTACGTAAATGATGGCCATGTTGCTCCTTTGGGACAAGAAGAATTGGATGATGACCAGGGGTTCTTTGTGTAGGCTTTAATCTCTTGGTAAGGTGCTTTTCACATGTTTAAGCCATGAATATAAATTCCCAAACTTTTTTGATGGTTACCTACGAGTAGTCTCTCTCCTGAAGTTTAATCTGATGTGAAACAGGTTCAAACAAGGCGCACATGCATAGTGTCATCTGTTGTGGTGAATGGGAACAGAAGCTAGTGCTCAGCGCTAACAGTTTGTTGATGAAGAGAAGAGAAGAGAAGAGTAGTTGTTGATGTGTAATATCATGGATGTTTTTCTTTTAGTGTTGTTGCTATTTTGATAGTGATGCTATGTACACACCGTTGCTGAACTTGTGGTCTTTTAGTGTTGTTGCTATTTTCATCACTTTGCCGTGAACTTATGGTCTTTTGTGTGAACAATCGATACAAGTATGGCTGCTAAAACTTGTGTGCTGTCATGTTGAAAGATGTGTTGTATTTCTTGATGTAGTGTTGTTGATCTACTGCTGAATTCTTGCTGGAAATTATGCCGGGATACTTGCTGTTATGCTGCTCAATTGGTGGCTGATTAAATGGAGCCTGGGAGTCTTTTCTCTTGAGCAAAGGTAATGTCCATGAATTATTTAAATGTAGCCTCGGAATGCCATGTGTCTCGTGGATGCACCGTACCAGTAGCAGTCTCAACTTGACCAGTAGCGGGTGCTTTGCAAACAGAAACTTGAGGCATTTATTTTAGGATGGATGAAGTATCAGTTTGGAAACTTGGAGTTTATATATATGTTTAAAAAAGAACAAGAGTGGAGGATGATTTGGACTTTCAGGATATAGTCCCATATATAGGCAAGGATTAGTCATGATGGAGTGGCGCCAGTTCATGGTCGTCGCCGTCGTCACCATCGGGCTGCAACTCTAAAGTTTTAATTCAAGTGCAGTTAACCTCGCGAGTACACGATATCTACCGCGAGGCCATTATACTGTCACCAACGCATGCACATCCTAGTGGTCTGAACCTGCTTCTACATCCTCGAGGGTGTGAGTTCGAATCCTCGCAAGACTTTGTTTTTGATTTCTATCCCACAAGTCTATGTTTTAGGGAGAAAACACCCTAGTTCCAAAATAAAATATGTATTCCTATGGGAAAAATAAAATTGGTATTTCTAATAGAAAAATGTGTTCTATCCATTTATAAACTTTGTTCACTATTTTGGTTAATTAAAATTGGTGCAATTAATAAATACTTTAATTCCTCCTTAAAACTTGCAAAAATCATCACTTAATATTTATAAATCCGAATATAAATTATATGTCTGTAACTAAGAGAAAAATGCATAGATGTGCTATTGCTCCTTTTTTGCATCACTAGGGGATTGTTGCAATATGTTGTAGATATTACTATGATAGCATAATTTGTTGCAATATATGACAGCTATTGCAACACAATGAAGGCAAGGCAAAAAGGCGTCCTATTACAACCAATACATGGTTTGTTGCAATACGGAACCATTTTTTTGCAACAATATCGGTGACTAGCGCCTCACGCCGGAATTGCTGCAATATATGCCAGAATATTACCACAAAGAATTTCTTTGTTGCAATACCTAGTCTCTATCGCAACAAACTGACTAATTTCCGCAACGGAACATAGATGTTGCAATATCGCTAGCATATTACGACGGTGACACAGCTTGTGGAAATACACGGCTTCTATTGCAACAAAAGGAGTACCTAGCGAGACAAAACAAAAATGTGGCAATATGTAGGGCCTATTACCACGAGCTGGAAGTTTGTGGTAATTCACCATTTTATTGCAACGAAAGATAGCTGTAGCAATAAATTTTGTTGCAATAGACCGGAATCCTTGTAGTGGCAGCAGCGTGGGCTACCGAACCAGCGCTACTGATAAGTGGTCCTGTCGCCACCGCCAGTGGCTACCTATAGTTGTAGCGGCTGTCCAAAACCAGCGCTACTACTACGGCTTTAGTTATAGCGCTTGTCGGTGGACCACCGCTACTGCTACGGCTGTACATTGCCAGCAGGTGGGCCGTGATTAGCAGCAGCGCCTGGGCTCCGACCAGCGCTACTGCTACTCGACCCACCCTCCCTCCCCATTCGATCCCCACCGTCTCACTCCCGGCCCATTCGATCCCCTCTTCCTCTCATCAGTCCTCTCCTCCGACCGCCGCCGTCGCCATCGCCTCGACGCCGCCACCGTCGCGCCCCGGCCCTCACTTGCGTCGCGCCCCCTCCCTCGCCTTCGCGCCCCCTCAATCACCGTCGCGCCCGCCCTCACCGTCGCCCCCTCCCTCACCGTCGCGCCCTCCCTCGTCGTGGCCCCCTCCCTCACCGTTGCGCCCCCTCCTTCCGCAGGTAGCCCCTACTCCCTCCTTCCTCCCTCTTCCCTCTCCCCTCACTCCCTTCACCCCCTCTCGCATCCAGCCATTTTGTAATATTAGGGTTAGGTTTGTTAGGTTGATTCTAGGGTTAGTTTGATTAGGGGGGTTAGGTTGATTCTAGGGTTAGGTTTGTTAGGTTGATTCTAGGGTTAGGTTGATTAGGGGGGTTAGGTTCATTCTAGGGTTTGGTTTGTTAGCTAAATTAGTTTAGAGCCAAATATGAATTTGCCAAATATGAAAAACCTTATTCCATTTTCTTCAAGTTCTATATTTTTCTTACTGTTATATGCAAATGATCTGAGTGGCCTATGTTTCGCCGGAATGTTGATTCATTTCCGTTCCGGTGAATTTCAGGCGCTTGATATGTCCACTTTTTAGCAAAGGTCATGTCGAAATTTTGGCATGACTTGTGCTAGAAAGTAGGCATATCGAGTGCCGAGATTTGCTGGGAAACGACATTCCGGAAAACCAAGTCAAAAATGAGTTTAAGAAATTAAGCATTTCTGAAATAGCAAAACATTAAACGATAAGAAAATGTTCTCATAGGAATTTGTCTCGACGTCGACGATGCCTGGCCCGCACCCTCGTCGTCGTCGAGTCGGCATCCTTGAGAGGCGCAATGTCTGGGAGTGGGCTCCACCGGGCTGGCACTGGGAGGTGCTACCTTCCCGGGCTCGGAGCTTGGTGAGGAATCCTGGTCTCGTCGTCGACCCGGAGCTTCTTTGGTGGCGGTCGCGTGGGCCACTTTCGGTGCAGAGGGAGCGCCCCCCCCCAGAGGTTGTACGTCGCCATGTCAGGGAGGAGGATGAGCACGTCCGTCGCTACATGGCGGCTTTGGACGCCAGGTTCTCCAATACCTGGCAGGTTCTTCAGGGATCTCACCCGAGTTATGATCCGGTGATGGTTCCTTATCTTTGGGTGTCCACCGCCAGCGACTCAGAGAACGCTACTGAACTGAGTTCACCGTCCTCCACTTTGGATTCTAGGATATTCGATCTGTATTAGTGATCTTACATGATAATATTCGAGTTGTATTAGTTAATATTTGATGATGTATTAGTGATATTATATTCGAGTTCATTATAAATGTATTAGTGATATTATATTCGAGTTCATTATAAATGTATTAGTGATATTATATTCGAGGACATATCGAGTGCTTGTCATTGCTCGATATATGGAACGGGTTGACTTTAGGTCTGTTTCGGCTCCTTGTGTGTATTCTTTCAGTGAGGGAGAGTGTCCACCATATATATATATGAGAGACGAAGAATCCCGACTGTTGTCGTGGGGGTCGCTTCTCCTTCTTTTCCTTGTGCTAGATATTTGTAATGCACTAGGGAAAGGAGGAGTAGCGACCATCACCGACGGTCGAAATATGAGAGAGGAAGAATCCCGACTGTTGTCGTGGGGGTCGCTTCTCCTTCGTTCCCGTGTGCTAGACATTTTGGTGTAATGCACTCGGGGACGAATGGAGGAGCCACCATCACCGACGGTCGCAATATCAGAGGGAATGCCCACCATATACGTGAGATGAGAGTTTAGGAAGGAAAGACTCGACAGACCTAAAGTCAACCCGTTGCATATTTTGAGTAATAGTGATCTGTGTGTTGATCAGTTTCCTGATAGTTGCCTTCGATCGATTTTAAATGTTTCAACTATGAACATAGGAAATGTCTGACGACGATAGCGAAAGGGAATTCGGTATGTGCGAATACTGCGAAGACGAGCGCGGTCTATGCGACACGACTCACCTAGTTGATGGTAGGCGCTTCAGCATCGTGCTGGATGAGACCTTCGAAGTGGATACAGTAAGTCAGAACGACAAGTCTTTTTTCGTAATTAAGCATGACTTCTGGTTCTTTTGCTTCAACTTATAATTTTAATTTTTTACTATTCTACTAGCGTATCCCCTGCCATGCAAGAAGATTTGTCTTGGATAAGATTGGTTTTAATACTAAAAAATGTATGGAGGTAAAGAGAGTTCACTTGAGGACCGAGCATGGTTATACTTTTGCCGTAAAATTGTACAATGCAGACACCTACTCCTTTTTTGAATGCAAAAGTTGGCAAGCACTATACAAGGCTTATGCATTTGAGCCTAATATGCTTATCACCTTTGATATTCGTCCGGAAGATGAAATTGAAGGTAATATCGACATCTGGGTCGATGTGCAGACACCTCCAGTTCTACCATTCTGTGAGTTTCTCAACCATATTTATTAAGTAATTTATATTGTTTATTTAAAAATAGTTGACAACTAATTTCCATTGACAGCTTATTTTCATTCTTCAAAAAATGTACGGAAGATGGTAGACAGAACCTACTACTACAGTGATAAAGTAGAATTAACTTGTAAGGAGAAAGATCATCTTGTCGCATTTATTAATGATCTTGGGAATTACAATAGCTATTATCAAACTCCTCCACATTATGGTCAATACGTGCCACTAGTGCACGTGGTGAACTACGGTAACATCCATGGAGATTGCATGGTAAGATTTTCTACTATTACGACATCCGTGCATCTTTTGCATAAATTCTTCTAAAACTAAACTACATTGCTAACTACAAAGTTATTACTATGTTTTTCAACAGAAAATCCCGACGGATTGTGTGCCTAATCTGATGTTTCAGAGCGGTCACGTTGATGTTATGAGCTTACGGCCAGCACGGCCAGGTCAGCCTACGCATCACTCCTGTCCATACCGGATTTCTAAAACCGATGAAGACATGACAATCAAAGAGTGGAAAAAATGTATGGTCAATCCTAGAGAGCTACTTGGAAGCAACATTGTGCGTAGGCCAAGAATTGGAGACAGGATGATCTCCATTCTCCATAATGGAGAGTCAGGGCCTATCTTTTTTTATGATATTTTACCTAAGAGAGGGTAGAGTAGGTCCTATGAGAGAGGAGTAGGTCGTAGGTACAATGTGTTATTATGTGCTACAATGTGTTAGAGTTGATGATGATGATGAGGAGTTGTGATTATGACTAGTGACCAACTTGTTATTATGATCATGATTAGTTATTATATCATCGGGGGAAGAAAAGCGAATTAGATTCATGTCGATGGATCAAAAGTGACCAAAAGTTGAATTAGTAGGATCGTCGTCCTACTAATTCAACTTTTGATCACTTTTGATTCATTTGGATGAATAAAATCCATGATGAAACTACTGTATAGAGCATGTATGAATGAAACTACTGTATAGAGCCTGTATGAATACATCACAAATACGTAGAGGGGTATGAATCTGTGAAAGCCGTAGTACTAGCAGCAGCGCTGGAAACCATTTAGCAGCAGCGCTTTCATTTTTGCCGCGCTACAGATATTTAGCAGTAGCGCTGGTAAGTGCAGCGCTACTGCTAACCATACTTAGCAGTAGCGCTGCACAAACCAGCGCTACTGTTATAACTTAGCTGTAGCGCCTTAGCAGTAGCGCTGGGTCCAGCGCTACTAGTAGGCTGAAAACCAGCGCTACTACTAGGCTTTTTCCTAGTAGTGCTAGCAAACATAAAAGGCACACATATATAGTGCAAAGCATTGAAGGCTTGAAGCCCTATTAATGCTCCATCAGGTCCTCCTCCTCATATTCATTGGCATTGCCTTGTATCACCCCATCATCATCGGACTCGAAATCTATGTCATCCTCATTGACAAGCCCATGATCAGATTCTTCCCCATCGGAAACAAATTCTTCCACTTCATGAAGTTCTATCACTCTTGCACTTCTACGTAGCTCAACAAACTCGAAAGCTCCCATTGCATCAACCTCGTCCGCATGAACATAAGCACCAATTCACATATCCAATCTTGTGCCATGGAAGCATCTTCACCAAGACAAACATCACAAGATGAAGAGTACTTCTTCTCCTGTTGTCTATCATTCTCCCATTGAATTGAATATAAACTAAATCGTCCCTACGACGCACATCTAGTTTATTTCTCCTCTTGGCATGTACCTACAAATTGCAAAATGAAGCTTAGTGATTCACATTTGATCAAAAATAATATACGAATCAGATTTGAGTACTTCCAAGTTGAGACTTACTTGTTCAAAAACACTCCAATTTCTTTCACATCCGGATGAACTTGTGGTCAAGTGAGTATCCTCAAAGCAAAATGCATCAATGTCGGAGTTTGTAGTCGATAAGTTGCCCACCACTCCCCTACATTGAAAGGAAAATACAAAGTAATATGCATCAGCCCGAAAATTTCATAATTGCAATATGACAATAATATATTGAGAACAAGCTTAACGGCATTGAAATTTTCATTGCCACTTGCTTTTATGGAAACCACCTTCCCAAACTTGTAAAACTACTAAAACTTTTCGTTTCAAAATGCGGTCAAAACGACGGGCATGACCGTTCGTAGCCATGGGTTGAATCTTGTAAAAAAATTGGTGTATCTCTGATTAAATAGATACTTGTGTACCAAAAAATGATTTAAAAAAATAAAGAGCAACCTATGAGGTAGTTGTAGTTCAAATTTGACCCGTTTCCTACAGAAACGTTGGGAATTTATTTTCATGAGAGGTGGATCAAAAGCTTTTGACACCCAAACATTTGGTTAATTGTTCAATAAATATGTCCTAATATTTTATAAAATTTATTTGGTCTAATTTTGTAACAAATATTTGGTAGGTTCTTCACAAAAAGACTCATTTTGGGCACTCCAAGATGAAATTTTCGTGCAAAGAAAATGAAAAATTCCTTAGGAAACATTGTTTGACACTCCAAGACGCACCCTTGTGCAAAATATGATATAATTTGAACAAATTATGCCATGAATATTGTCATAGGAGTGGCCATTTGCTTTGAAATCCGTGGATCTTCATACATGATAGTTCGTTTCTGAGAACACTTTTTAAGACATTTACCGTAGTCCCAGTTTGTTATTTTTCCTAAAAAATAGGTTCCAGATAATTACACATTGCGAAGGTTTTCAATTTATTTGATTTTTATTGAATTTCTTATGTCCGTTTCAAAAGGGGGTCAAGACGGTGGGCATGACTGTTCGTAGCTAGGGTTTGAATCTTGCCAAACTTTTGGTGTACCTCTGCTTAAATAGATACTTGTGTACCTAAAATAGATTTACAAAAATAAATAGCAAACTATGAGGCAACTGTAGTTCAAATTTGACCCGCTTCCTACTGAATCGGCGGAAATTTGTGTTTTTCATGAGAGGTGGATCAAAAACTTTTGACACCCAACCAATTAGTCAATTGTAAATTAAATATGGCCTAATGTTTTACAAAATTGATTTGGTCCAATTTTTCAACAAATATTTGATAGGTTCTTCACAAAAAAACTCATTGTAGGCACTCAAAAAATGGAAAATCAAATTTTCGTGCAAAGAAAAAAAATTCCTTAGGCAACATTGTTTTTCATTCCAAATATCGAAGCCTGGGAAGAGTCTGCCATGGGAAGTCCTACTTGGTGAGCAACTTCTGCTGCTTGCCACGCTTGTGGTGGGCGTCACCTACGCAGCAGGGATAAATCCGTCTGGCGGAGTGTGGCAGGAGAATGGATTCGGCCACAAGGCCGGGGACTCCATCCTCCTGACCACGTATCGGGAGCGATATACTGTGTGTGTGTGTTCTACAGCTGTAACTCGACGGCGCTTGACGCATGGTAGTATTCCTCCTCCTCTTCCTCAAGAAACTGAGACGGGGCTGCCAGCTCGTTCTGCTTCGGGTGGTCATGTGGCTGGGCCGGCTGGGCCTCATGGGGGCCTACATCGCCGGGAGTAGCCGTTATATTCCTTCCGCTGTGTAATATCACAGCTAGGTGGCATCGTCAATCAAGCACAGATGCCACCACGTCAACAACAAAGCATGGTGAGCAGCAAGAAGAGACTTTGGGCAGCGATGTTATCCAGCCAGGGGGCAGCACAGAGGAAGAATACAGAGAGGTCAAATCCCTAACTATGCTGCTTGCAACTTTGACGGCCACAGTCGGCTAAATTTTGTGTTTTGACCCATTTGGGCATCTTTAGCCCGATTTGACTCCCGTTTGATTTTTTTTCGGGATTTGACCCTTTTGGTACCGTTAGAGGGCATAGTGGTAGGTCTGTGCAAGATACCGCCAGGGACCCATGCGGTAGCTGACTAATCCACGTCAGCGCCTAACTGACGCCCGTCGTTACCCCGCAGGCCCTACCGCCACAGGATCAGGAGGTAGGACGTGAAACCCTATCGTCGCACCCGCCGGCGGTAGGATCTGGGCACTCAAAAGGCAGGGGCGCCGGTTCGCCCTCCCCATTTTCTCCCCACCCCACCCCGCGGCGGCTGCCTCAAGAACAGAGAGGCCCTCTCTCTCATCCCCTCCACTCCCCCCTTGGATTTCTTTCGTTTCTCCACCGTTTTTGCGGAACGAGAAAAGTAAGCTCATCCGATCCCTCCAATTAGTTTTTGTCATATAGCTTCCGATTCGTCGCATTATTTGATTCAAATCACTCCTATTTTCGAACTAGATTTAATTTTTTGTACCATAGGATTGTTTTAGGTTGATTCTAGATGTTCTATGGGGTTGGATTTGAACTTGTGTATTTACTTGTTGGAGAGATTGTATGTATTTTCATGATGAACTACATGATGAACCCTAGTTACATGATGAACCCTAGTTCATGTAAAAAAATGTTGATATGATGCATCTTGAAGGAATGAATCCATAGGTTTGTTTTGATGTGATGAACCTTTGTGGTATGAATCAAGCCATGCATACGTTAAGATGGAGTATGACGAGCGCTACACGCCGTTCTACAAGAGAGCCCGACTGTTGGGTTTCGTCCTGCAGTTCAGGCGTAAGCCGTCGACACTCGTCCACTCAGCTCTCACAGCTTTGATCGACCGGTGGCGGTCATAGACGCACAGTTTCCATCTTCCATGTGGGGAGATGACGGTGACCCTCTAGGATTGGGGGATGATTATGGCCCTACTGATCGAGGGTCGTGCTCTCACTGGCCGAGTGGACAGGAATCACTGGGAGGATAGGGTTATCGCCCTCATCGGCCACTCCCCCCCCCCCAACCCCCCCGCTAAGGGTAAGCAGACTTCTGGCGTACCGCTGCCCTGGCTCCTGAAGCACCGGAGCAAGTGTTCGGAAGATGCCGAACCCCGGGTGGTGGAGCAGTACGCCAGGGCCTACCTGTGGTATCTTCTCACATAGGTCGTGTTTCCAGACTGCTCTGGGGACACAACCCTATGGATGTATTTCGATTTTCTAAAGGATTGGGATGCAGGGTACAGCTGGGGGCCCGCCGGCCTCGCCTACCTATACCGTTCGGTAAGAGAATATCTCACAGTTTTTCATTGAAGTGTGCTGCTTTAGATTATGTCATCTGATCATCAACACATGTTTTGTAGCTTGACGACGCAACCCAGAGGACGGAAGTAAAATCCGGTATGTGCGGATGTGCATGGGCTCTCTCCATTTGGATGTGGGAGCGAATCCTGGTGGGGCGTCTGGAGAAACTTAAACAATGGGAATGGAATGACTATGACGAAGATGACGATTCAACTCGATACCCAACCATCGCGTACGCTTGGCACGTGGTGGGTGTCTACACGGGCACATCCAAGGCTTTGTAAAAGGTCTTCACGAACGAGATTGATGCTCCGACTGCTTTCCAGGTATACGAACTAGATTTTGAATATTTTCGACGACACTATCACTTGAGCTTACCATTTTTTGGTACTAGGTTTGGCAGCCGTATGATGAACGAGAGTGGGGGTTCGACCTGAACGTGATGTGCACGCATGACAGGTTTCTCTGGCGGTGCAAGGTGCCCATGATTTGTGTCGATGCTGTCGAGTACCACATGCCACATCGCGTTGCCGCACAGTTTGGTACGGCGCAATGTACCCCACCGGACGGTCGCATCGACACCGGTGGCTTGGACCTACACCTATGAGTGCAGTGTATTGTTCTCTATTTCTGTGTTTTCGTTATGATGTTTTACATACTTTCTTATGATGTTTTACATTCTTTCCTATGCCTTGCAGTATGAGCAGACAGAAGAATTAGTCGATCGTATACCGGGGAGAGACACATGAGAAATACGTGAAAGCATGGAACGAGTGGAGAACTCGCAAAGATGTGGAGAGGAAAGTCATCGACTGGGATGACTACGAGGATCACCTCCGGTGGTACGATGATGACATCAAGCATCGTTTGCGCCTGAGGCCCTAGTGGACGAAAGCAGATGCCGAAGAACTGTACGAGGATGACTCCGAGAATGAAGCCTACAATGGCAGCATCAGAGAGCTAAAAGGCGGATCTAGGGAGTATGCACCCCTCATGAACAGAAGCATGAGGTCTACTGTAGAGAATGTGACTCATTTATTGTTTTGCAGTCTTCGGAGCTGAACAAAAGCATTTTTGAAGGCTCGGATGCGCTAAGTTCCATCCCAAGGACTCGAGATAGTGAGAATAAGTTGAGGGGAACAGTGAAGGTAACATTCTTAAGTTCATTTTCGTTTGTAATCATAAACTTGATCCATATTATGTTCTTGTGTCGTTCTTATTGCAGAAGATCGTCAACAAATGTCGCAAGCTAGTGGGCCTGCTTGGGTGCGCTACCTCTTCTACTGATGCTTATGCTCCTGAAGCCCCTATGCGTAGCCTCGCTTCATCGAGCCAGGCTGCCTCGTCATCTAAGGTGGTTGAGAATGCTGAGGAGGAAGAGGACGATGAGGAGCGAGCAGAAGAAGAGGAACAGAGCGATGAGGAGGAGGAGTACGACAACGATGAGGGACCTCCACTAACTCAGACAACCCAGCTTGAGAAGAGGAAGGCCCCGAAGAAGTATTGGGCAAATCCATCCCCGTTTTAGAGACCGCGGCTTGCTCAGCGCAAGAAGGCAGGTGAGACCCGTTCAAAGTATAATGATGACCGTACCTCCAAGAGGGGCAGGAGTGAGTGAAGTTGCTTCCAAAGGTGAACTATGTGAAACTATTTAGTATTTGGTAATTGAACTATTTGCTATGTAGAACCATTAGCTACTATTTGGATGTGTGCCATGTTTGGATCTGTAGAACCATTTGCTATGTTGAACTATTTGCTATGTTGAACCATTTGAACTATTATTAGTATCGAGGTGTTATACATGTTGTATTTGTGTTGCTGTACATATTTTTGTGTTTTCAGTCTATAATATTGTTGTGCTGAAAAACAAATAAAGTGTCTACCGCCAATGGTCCTGGCGGTAGGGTGGCCAGATTTAGCACAAACTTTTCTGACGTCTCAGATGATGTTTTTTTTTCGGTAGGGTCAGGAACCTACCGTCGAGGGTCCTGGCGGTAGGCTTTCCACTATGTGTTTTTCACTACTTTCCATTCTTTTTTTGTGATGAAAACTCTCAAACATAAAACTAAATAATGAAACGATGGACACTCAAGCAATCATGTAATTCCGACATAGTTCATTACATTGAGGAGTTCAAATAATAAGGGTACAAGTCATTACAACCATAGAACATCAAGTTACTTAATATGACATAATAGTTCACATGATAAGGGTACACGTCATAATAGTTCAAATGACAACACGGTAAAGCAAAGTGGTACATGTCATTTTAGTTCAAATGACAAAGGTTACATAGCCTCATGCTAATGAACACCCATTCTATTTGTCGTACGGTACAGGGTTGCAATAAAGAACATCCTTTCTTTCTTTGACCCATGCCCAGCGAGAAGCCTTCTTCGGTACCGACGAAAATGGTTGCCTCACTAACCAATCAATGACCTGGCCATGGTTTTCCACATCAAACTGAACATATTCTTCCCTTTTTGTACACAATGCAATTTGCCTTGCAAGATCACGCCTATGATATTTTTCCTCCTTCTTGAGCTCGGTGATCTTCCTCTCCTTTTTTTCGACTAAATTTTCCGAAACATCCTTCAAGAAATGGTACTTTGAAAATGCTCTACACGCCACATTCAACGCATCAACGGCTTCGACCCACTGGTTCATCTTTTCCTCAAGAAATTCGCGTTCAAGCTTCGTCACCGCCTCAGCAGAAGCCGCAGCATAAATGATCGGTCTCATCCTACATTTCGAGGAGTGAATACTCAGGTAATTATTTTCTTAAGCCTAACACTAATTTCTAACCCTAGCACTAGATCGAGGTACCCACAACAATGCTAGGCACATAATACATAGATCGATGTACCCACAACAAGGGCCTCACAAAAATAATCCTAAATCCATCATATTCATTGATTTGAGCATAACAAAATAATGAATTAGGGTTTACAATAAAATAAGAAAATGCACTCAAAATAGATGATTTCAACCGATCAAAATGAGGGGAAGTGAGAGAGGTACCTTGGGTGATGAAAGTGCTCCGGATCGAACGGATAAATCTCAAGCAAATGGGAGAGATTTAAGATGCCCTTGTGTGAGCAAGGGAGAGGGGGGAAGAGTTGAGCTCGAGGGAGAGGTGAGGGGGTGAATGTGTGGGTGTGGGGGAGGGGAGGTAAGACCCCACCCCAACACTTAACCTTATCCACCCCAGGACCCTACCGCCAGAGGCTTAGGCGGTAGGTTTTTATACCTACCGCCAGGCTGTCCGGCGGTAGGACCTTTGCCATGTCACACACTGCCTGATGGCCGTCCTTCCTCCTCCATCTCCCTACCACCAGGACATGGGGCGGTACGATGTGGTGGGCTACCGCCATGCCCTCTGGCGGTAGCCAAAAGGGTCAGATCCCGAATTTTTTTCAAACGGGATCAAATCGGGCAAAGATGCCCAAAAGGGTCAAAACACGAAATTTAGCCTCCACCGTCACCTACCAAGCTGGATTGCACCCGTCAGGTGGCTTCTGGTCGGACGGCGGAGGGGATAGGTACATCGCTGGCCACCTGATACTCCTGTCCACCAACTGGTGGCGCTACATCGCTGGTCGGACGACCAGGCCGGTTTGAAACCCGCCAGGAGGGCTATGGCAGGATGACAACAACCGTGGACGCGCGGGCAACCCAGTGCTGTACGACTCGAGCAGCCATCGGTACCTCGTCTTCTACTACTGCAACACCACAGCGCTGCTTTGTGGCGTCGGTCTTTCTCGCCCTGCAGCTGCAGCAGATCATGTGGAAACACCGGCCCAACAACACCAGACGTCTCAGGCTTGTGACGAGATCAGCGTTGGTGCTGGACCTGCTGGGTCTCCTTGCAGCCAACGCGGCCTGCACCACCTGGGAGCTAGGAAATGCAATTGTATTGGGCATGTCCTGCATGGCAATCCACTTAGTGCTTTACGTACGTATTATGCATACTTGGGCTCATGCTGCACCCCGTGCTTCTGATCCACAAAACCCCTAATATATGTTTGGAAAAAATGCCTTCGCATATTATTTGTAAGGGCTCCAGCGTTATCTTGGGGTCTATTGCTTTCCACATTTATTTACAAACATATGATGCATATACACATTGACTCCGTACTTTGAATACCCTGCGTAGGCCGGAGGGCAATGGCCTTTTTATGATGGCCTTTATCTAGTTGGAGCATATTGTGGCCAAGGAGATCTCTTCCTTCATGCGTGCAGGTGTAGTCTTCGAATATTTTTTTCGAAACGGAGGCAAAAGTTTTGCCACATCGATTAATTAAGAAGGAGAGAGTTCCCGGTTAATGTAGTCTTCGTATATGACCACATGCATTCTAGGCAATTCCTTTTTTTTACAATTTTTGTAAAATGCAATTTTTCCCTTTCTTCGACGTGTTGACTGTATGTATCTTGTTAAGCAGAGGTCAGGTATTTGCGCGATATGGTTGTATCATATAGATATAATGATTGAGTGGGGCTGGCCATTATTATCGCAAAAAAGAAACATGTCATTCAAAACACTTTGAATTCATATTACACAATTTGCTTTAAGATATAACAGGACACAGATGGGATACATTCGCAGGGCCACGCGGTGGCCTGCGTACGAATCCTCTTGTCCGAAGAACTGTGTCGCGATTCAAAAAATTAGCTGGAACCAATATTGCAGGAAAAGCGAACTAGAGGTCGATCGCAGCCTAGAAAAACCATCTCGATGACAAAGCGTTACCATCCACCGGGCGCCCCCTCCGGAACGACCACAACATCCTCCACAAACCACCAGACAGAACGAAACACCACCGAAATGTGGGAGGGGTGGGTAGATTTGTTTGCATGCCTCTATCATCGCCATCGTCTCGCCTCCTTCGATGGGAGACAAAACTTAAGCTATTCCTACCCCTACGATGACTGGTCCGAATCATCGGGTCCCATCCCGCTACCGTCGCTAGGAGGTAGAGAGGGCTCAATGCCAACAATGGAGAGGGGTTTATATCGGCCACTGCTTTATTCTCCTTGGTCGGAAGAGTTGTGAGGAAAGATGATAGAACAAGCTGCAAATAGATGACCTAGACTACAAAATTAATGTTGCTGAAAATAAAATTAACCTAGTTAAGTGGAAGAACCTGTCGGGTGTCTTTTCCATCTAGGTTAGGTACCTTAGGCCTCTCCTAGTGCATACATGCTTAGGCGAGGTGCTAAGTTCATGAAAGGGTTTAGCAACTAAACTCCCCATTGCATATGTGCTTGACTTCCTGTTGCTAAGCTTAATCCATTTACCTTTTTTATGTAATTGAAATGGTATTGACGAATAACAAAAAAAACATAATAGTGCATATTAGTGTCGCAAAAAACTAGAAATGGGCCGTGGCCAAGTGGTAAGGCAGCGGGAGTTATAGCTTGTAAATTGTGTTTTCGTCTAGGTACGCGCATCTAGCATTGTCTATCCATGCATGGTTCACCAAATTGTGCTCTCTGCTCCTAAATATATTGCCACATCAGTTTTTCTACAACCTGACAGACTTGGCACATGTACAAGGTTGAGCACTGGGACGGTCTAAGAAAAAAAAAACTGAATTAAGAGACATGGTTATGGCCCAAAGATCCAGTCAAGACTTCCAAGCACGTTGATTGGCACAGTTATTAGGTGATATTTAACGGTGGAGCCCGCTCATGCATTTCATGAAATGATGCACAGCAATTAGGTTATGTTTTTTCAACATGGTCAATGCGTACGAATAAACACTGCTAGTTTTTTGTTATTACTATGTGTACATGGATGTTTGTTGAAATAATTCAACTTCTCACAGCTGAGTAGAAGTGAAGCTACTATTGTGTGTTTGTCTTGCATCTGTGGGTTGCACGTTACCCTCTCTGTTTCTGAATTTTGGGTTTATTAAGTGTCATTTTTTTCATGCGCGGATGACTATCCTTCTTTTCGCAAATAGTTGCAGTTGAGCTATCCTAACTTCTTCCTCCTTCCGTCCGGGTTTATTGGGGATCCGCATGTTTTTGTCAGAACTTAACCATCTATGTAACTGATAAAATATGAGGTGTAAGCTACAAACAATTTACTGTTGGATATTGTATTTGCAAGAGGTTACCAAGGGTATAGTTTTTATAAAAAATAATTTATATTTTAAATTAAACTTATTATCAAACTTTCGGTCAAGTAAAAAGGAGGCCTAATACAGTACGGATGTAATAGTATATATAAATGCGACAGCTAAGAGCCTAAGAAGCTAACGTTAGAGGATACAAAACATGGCCGTTGGACATAGTGACCGGGTCTCTAACTATGTACCTTATTTTTTGGCGATTAGTAAGGTACGAGATGGTAGTACGTCCGTTTATTTGAGCGTTGGTGGCTTTTGTATTTGCAGGGTTATTAAAGCAGGAGTGGTTAGCTCATTTTTGGCTTTGCTTGCATCCCTGATTGCAGCAAGCAGATCCAACGACTCTATGTATAGTGGAGGACCCCATTGGAGACAATGAGACATGCAAGATATTATAAATTTGGTTCATGACGTCGTTTGCAATATAAATTTGGTGCATTGCTGGGTCGATTCCCTGTAAGCAGTACAGCTACATGTTATTTATGTTCTTCCTAAAAGGAATCTCTATGCTTTGTCGCATTGCGGATGCAGCTTTCTGATTTTGCTAACAGATTTGAGGGACGCCGTTTGGGGTTGGGAAAGGACGAAGACTCACAGTGCAATAGAAAAAATAATTCTGACACTAGTTGCTTTCACAACAGAACTAAGGGTATTCTCATGATCTGGCCTTGTACCTATCTATACCATAGGATGTGAAAAGATGCAGCTTACACTATTAATCGCTATCACTAATTTATCAAAATTGTAGAACTGACCTGTCAAAAAGCGATGAATCAATTCATCTGCTCGCTCCGTTGTTCACCACTCGTAGGATCTGTACACAACGTAAACACATGTGTGATACATCATACCTTTTGAATTAGCAAATTGACTTGCAAGTTTTCCTCTTTCATTTGGGTACCATATGACAGAACTTTAGTTCTTCCAATCCAAAACCACACCGTTTGCGTCCTCCTATGCCTAAAAAAAAGAGTGATTGCCCGCTGCCTGCGTTTGCCTGCTTGCCGCCAAACATGTGTTTGCGTGCCGCTCCTGGCTGCTACCGCTCCGCCGGCCCGCGCTTCATATTCTAGGGTTGAGGGAGCCGCTGCGGTGCCGTTTGACGACGCAACAGATGAGCATGATCGGTGCCAATTCTCCTCTAAGTCTCCCTACGTTCCTGGCCAACAACCACTTCGTAGTCTCCATTACTGTATGAGGCACGACCTTCCCCGCAGCTCTAATGGAGATGTCTCCAGAGATCCGATTTCTTTTTAGTTCCATGTCCATGAACTACACATGTAGGATCCAGGGGACCCTGCGCGGTCACCTACCTCGCACACCCTTATGGACGGCCCTGAGTGGAGAGTTGAGTTCGCGGCTGATTGGGAGGAGGCAAAAATGTTGACCACGAAGATCAATGAGTTGGGTCCCAAACAGTCGATGATCTTGCACGTCGTCCGTGTCAAGATGTTGAAGCACTTGGCAGCCAAGATGAAGGAGGCCGAGAAGCAGGTAGCTGATTAGGATCCGGTGGCAAAGTGAGTGAAAAGGCTCGGACATCGGATCTCACAGCGCAAAAAAGAACGCTACTAGGGAAAAGCATAGCAGTAGCGCGGGAAATAGGGCTAGCAGTAGCGCGGGTGCCCGCGCTACTGGTACGGCACTACAGCTAACATTTAGAAGTAGCGCAGGCCAACACGCGCTACTGCTATATAGAGGTAGCAGTAGCGCGGGTCAAGACGCGCTACTGCTATATAGAGGTAGCAGTAGCGCGGGTCAAGACGTGCTACTGCTATATAGAGGTAGCAGTAGCGTCTATTTGTAAAGCACGCTGCTACTAATAGCTGTAGCGCTGCTGCTAAAAGGTGCTGCTGCTAAAAAGGCGCTGCTGCTATAATACCTGCATATTCCAGAAAAAAATCTGCCGCCCATTTCCTTTGTATCTATACAGGTTATATACAATGGTCTCTAGGATATCATACACATACAAACCTAAACATATCATACACATACAAATAATCTTGCAAGAAATAATCCTTAGAAATAACATTTAGCATATCAACTCTAATATATGTCATCTCTAATAACTCATCATACTTAGTGACATAACACTTATCATCATCTTAATCATCTAATAACTCATGACCAATTGACCATTAGTACACAATGTAATAAACTAGAAAAGTTCCTCTTTCTTATTTAGCACATACTATTCTCTCCTAGCTAGGTAGAACCTACTATTCTCTCCTAGGTAAAATAGCATAAAACAGGTAAGCATCGCCCCCTCCATTGTGAAGAATAGAGATTCACCTATCTCCGATACATGGCCTCAGCAAATCATTTGCACCTCCGCCAAGTGATTGTCTTCTGTCGTTCATTAATTTTGTAAGTCCTTTGAGTTTCAGACTTTGATCGCTTTTAGAAATCGAGTATGCATTGCGGAATATTTTAGGCATCCGCGTCCATAAGCTGATAACATTCAAACGACCTTCTACAAACATCAGTTGAGGCACAACCTCCGAAGGGAATTTCTGTTGAAGAACATAATAATAATATAGTTAGCAATCTAGTTTTGCTTAAGAAAAAATTATGTATGCAAAAAATGGACTAATTAATGACAGAATAATAAAAAAGAATCTTATCATGCTATCTGCAGCAATGTTATCATGGTTCAACGGGTGCACTAGTGGCACGTATTCAGGAAAACTTTCGCCAATATCTTCATAATTGATCTTAAAATGCTCAATATCATTAATAAATGAGATCAAATGATCTATCTTGAACCAAGTTTGTTCGGAGCCATGACTGTAGTAGGTCTGATCTACTATCTTTTGAATTTTTGGTGAAGAAGAGAAATAAGCTGACAATTAAAGATAAACAAATTTAGTATGGATGAACACCAACTATTTTTAGATATACAATGCAAATTACTTGACAAATATGGTTGACAAACTCACATGGAGGTCAAACTGGAAGCATATCGACATCCACCCAAATGTCGATATTACCTTCAATATGATCTTCAAGACGAAGATCGAAGGTTATTTCCATATCCTCCTTCAATCAATATGCCTTGGCTAGAACTTCCCAATTTGAGCACCCTAATTCTATGTTATTAACTGCATTCATTACTTTGACCAGAAATATGTGACCATGTTTAGTCCTCAGGTTAGCTCTCCTCGTCTGCATACTCTCGTGGTCTTTGAAACCGAGCCTCTCCAAGACATACCGTCTTCATTGCGTACCGTAGAAACATCAAAGGTCTCATCAAGCTTGATGGTGAAGAACCTGCAGTCTCGCAGGTGAGGCCTGTCACACAGACCGTAATCTCCGCCGTAGAGTTCACACTCAGGGATCCTATCGTCGTCAGACATTTCCTGTGTTCATGATTCAAAAATTCGGCATGACCATTATTAAAATAAGACATATTGAGCGCCTGAAATTTGCGGAACAGAAATGAATCAATATTCCGTCAAAACATAGGCACTAGGACATGTTCCATGCAATAACATACACACATGTACAAATAGAACTAATTCAATATCGGTTGACTTTCAATATGTCGAGCCTTTCCTTAAAAAACTGTCAATATCTCATGGTGTGTTGGTTCGCACTCTCTCACACTGATTTGGTCGTGTATGTTGGTGGACACTCTCTCGCACTAATAGTTTGACCGTCAGTGATGGGCGCACCTCTTCTTCTCTCCTTGAGCATTATACCGAGGTATATATCGCAAGAAGAGAAGAAGAGGAAGCGACCCCCACGACAACAGTCGGGATTCCTCCATCAATAACACACATGAAAGTCATTCAAGGAGCAACGAAAGACAGAAAGTACCAGATATTTTTTACTAAAAAATTCTAGACATATTTTTTACTAAAAAATTATAATGCATGAGGTATTTATGATGAAACCTCTTAACTTAAAATTTCTGAAATTGCTACTCAATTTATAATGAACTATCTACCTATAAACTAAACCCCTACAAAAACTAAGTCCTACCTATAAACTATCTACCATATGAACCCTACAATAAAATGTTCATATAATTTTTATGCAATTGCTAATTAATTTATAATGAACTATCTACCTATAAACTAAATACCTACAAAAACTAAATCCTACCTATAAACTATGTACCATATGAACCCTAAAACTTAAAACAGAGAAGAAGAGGGGTAGAGGATGGAGGCTACCTGCGGCGGAGGGGGTTGACGGCGGGCCGGGGAGGGACGGGATGGGGAGGGACGGAGGAGGGAGGGACGGGCCGGGGAGGGACGGAGGAGGGAGGGACGGGTCGGGGAGGGACGAGACGAGGGAGGGACGGTACGGGCCGAGGGAGATGGGGAGGGCCGGGACAGGACTAGGGAGGGCCGGGACGGAGAGGGCTGCCGCGTTGGGAGGACGGCCAAGAGGAGCGCCGGCACAAGGGAGAGAGTGGAGAGGGAGGGAGTGAGGAGGGAGAGAAGGTAAAGTTCAAGGGCGCTACTTAGCAGTAGCGCGGGGTAGCAAAGGGTGCTACTGCTACGGATTTAGCAGTACCGTCGGTTTTCGACAACCGCTACTACTACAGGTAGCCCCTGTCGGTCGCGAAGGGACCACTAAGCAGTAGCGTCGGGTGAGCAGACCGCGCTACTGCTACGTGGCTACCTGTAGCGCCTCTTGGTGCCCGCGCTACTACTACTTAACAGTAGCGCTGTCCGTTTATCCTGCGCTACTGCTAAAATTATATTTATAAGCTTTCTCCTAGTAGTGAAAAGTTATTTGCACGGACTGTGGGGCAACAACTATAATGACGGACACATGTAAAAACTATGAGCATATTGTTATGAACGGCACACTTTAATTATCTCCATATTGTTATGTATTTGAAATGAATTTCGCCGGACCTGGACGGACATCTAGGGGATGCGAGTGGACGGATGGCTCCGGTATCAATGTCTGTGCATTGCACCGAATCAGTCCGTAGACAAATAGTGTACCCGTGGACAAATAGTGTGTCCGTTTTAGGGGCATTGTGTCTACCACATGCGTTGGCGTGCATGCACCAAGTTAAATCTGTGGCAGTGGATATGTATACATAAAAGCAACTTGATATGGTTTAACTGTGCACATGTATCTACTGCACAAAAGACAAACAAGAGCAGCAAGTGGCTCACACATCGCTCTAATGTAATCCCGATAGTACCTAGTTGATTTGAAAGCAAGTGCTTATTATATATACAAAAACAAAGCAAGTTGATATATGATGCAGCCATGCACATGCATCTGCCGCAGCGTGTCCCTAGGAGAGCAGGATTGCATTTTGAATCTCGTGCATGGCACCCTCGCCTCTCGCGTCGTCTGCATGTTGTGGCTGGCCTGTAGTAAGCCAAATAGATCAGATTCATCGTACGAACCATTGCCTAACTTGTCCTCTTTACATATGTGATAATACTAGATCTACATATAGTGACAGAGGTTTTATGGAATCCCTTCACACTTATTACCTCTCTCACCCTGAATTTCATGGGGACGGGTACCACCCATAGTTTTAAATAGCCCGCTATAGCCCCGCTATAACCTTGGTATAGCCTTTTCAGCAGGGTGCCGCTAAATGATCTCATGTACAAAATGCATGCTATAGCCCGCTATAGCTCCGCTATAGCCTTTTTGAGGGTCCGCCGCTATTTGCCATAGCCTGTTATTTAAAACATTGTACCACCTCCCTCCATAACCCATCCGGAAAATGCCACATAACATCAATTTGCTAGAACCTGTAGAACCTGCCTGATAGTACAAGCATAAAAATTAAGTTGTCCAACCACTTGATTGGTAGTCAATCCTAGGACTTGAACAATTCAAGTTTGTGAGATGTGTCCAATAATGTGACAATTTATTTTGTTCGTAGCATGTGATTTTTTTTCTTAGAATGGTTTGAATCTTTCTCCAATGTAAGCGTATATTGGAGACTGGATTCCTGAGAATTTGGTATTTGCTTCCAAATAAATAGGAATATGCTTCCAAAGAATTGAAAATTTGCATCCAAAGAAATGAGTATTGGCTTCCATGGAATATGTAATCTGCATCAAAGAAATCAGAATTTACTTCAGTACAACTAAAACGATTTCATACGCCCAGGTTTTGCATCGTCTAAGCACAATACAAAAGTCTTGTTCCGAGAGGTATATATTTTGCTTCCAAATCATTACTATGGTGTTGTTTTCATAGTCTACAGAATTGTTTTATAGTTATATGAAAATAGAGTCGTTTTCACTACGGTGGACATTTGCTTCTATGATGGTCCCGAAGACACCATCTACCGCCGTGTTCAAGAATTGCAAGGAAAAGTGCAAATGACATTGTCCCTCGCACCGTCGCCATATGGACAGACGTGTTGCTTCTTACACACTTCTTATGTGCTCCCTGAAATCCGAGTACATAATCATGTTTCGGAGTTAGCAAAATCCGATTAACAAATCAAACAGAAATGAAGAATTGTACAGACTATGATGCTTCAAACAATGGAAATATTTCTGTAGAAAAAAGAACAATACATACTGAATGAATGCCACATGCAATATTCTAATATAGCGCATCATAGACACCTCACATCCACTAGGTTGGCTTATTTCATTTAAGTGTTTTGTCTAGGTTCATGCGCCCGGCATTTTTTCTTCCTTTGATCACCACATCCATCTTTCTTCTCTTAATTACCTCGCGACATCAGATTATTTGCCTACATGACAGCCTTAGTACCTATACAAGATGAAGTATTGGGAGGGGACCTTAGTGCAGCGCGCACACACACATGTGAAGGAAACTCACTTCGTAGTGCTAGTATTAGCTCTTTAACTGAATGCGAATGGAATGATGTGATTACAACCGGGGTGTGGACATCAGCACATGCTTCAGATTCTACATTACGAAAGTGGTCTTGCCAACCTGCTGGTACTGCCTTCCTTCGTAGCAAAGTAATGCTTCGTAGGCATGGGTGGAGCCCACAATACAAACATCACACTTGTTCCATCTTTATAAACAGAACATTGGTGCATCCAACTCTTCCATGATCCTTCCCTTCCATTCCCTTGCACACTAGAAAGTACGCAGGGTTACAATGCAAACGGCAACAAAGCCTCTAGTAGGTGCACAGGTCGTCCCTTTTGCCCGGCGGTCGGTGCTGGTGCCAGAGGCTCGCCGGCGACCGGGCAGTGCTCGCCACACCTCCAAAGTGGGCTGCACCACCACCACCACTACCACAACCACCTTATCCCACGCCAATGGGCCGGCCACCAGCACGGTTGCCACCCCTGACCTCCACTTTGACCTTGAGCAGACCGTCGAGCTGAGGGCCACTGTGACGGTAAACATGACAAATTTTTTGTTAAAAGAGGATATAGTTGATCGGGTGTCTGATGGGTTCCACGATTTCATTACCAAAAATTGGTTGTACCTCGAGCTTGTTAGCTCCGAATTGGATCCAAGTGAGAAACCCCCCTTCTCCCTTCTATTGCATGCTCTCTCTCTCTCTCTCTCTCTCTCTCTCTCAATGCGTTTGTAAATATTGGTGTATTTTCCCGTAACCTTGGTCAAATTTAAACAAGTCTGAGCTATATATGTGCAGAAACAGGACAGGAGTGGGATGTAGTCTCCGGCGAAGTACAGTACTCACGGAGCCTGGAGAACGACTGGCACATGTACGATGCAAGCTTCATGGTTCCGGCGTCGTTCGGCCCCATTGGCGCCGTGCAAGTGATGAACTACCACTACATGGAGATGTTGTTAGGGGACATCCAGGTCTTCCCAGCTGGGGGGAACCCGGGTTCGTCCGCCGTTGCATTATTCCACTGCAACTCCTGGATCAACCCCTCGCACTACAGCCCTGAAAAGCGTAGTTTCTTCCCTCTCGAGGTTGGTTTGTGTTCATTACGCTTCCCCGTGAATGGATCTACTCCCTTTGTAAAGAAATATAAGATCTTGTAGATCACTACATTAGTGATCTAAAAGATCTTATATTAGTTTACAGAGGGAGTACTTTACGAATACACACTAAGTAGGAAGGAAATACATGCGAGGTCGACCCCTTAGCTTACCATTTACATAATGCGGGTGTGGCGGTGCAGCACTCGTACCTCCCGTCGCAGACTCCCAAGGGTGTGGAGAAGCTACGCGAGAGCGAGCTGGTGGCCCTTCGTGGTACCGGCTATGGCGAACGCAAGGTATATGACCGCATCTACGACTACGACGTGTACAACGACCTTGGGAACCCCTGCCAAGACATCAGCACCAATCGGCCCGTGCTCGGCGGCAAGGAGCACCCCTACCCACGACGCTGCCGCACGGGACGTCCTCACAGCTGGAAATGTACAGTATTATCACCACCTCTCGAAGTCACAACCGATTTACTATATACTCTTGCTGTTTGTATTTACCTGGCATATTAGTTTTGACCTAAGTCAAACTTTTTAAATTTTGACCAAATTTATAAAAAAATAATCTAAACTTTCACAACAAAAAAATATTGTATGGAAATATGTTGAATGGAGATTCCAACGGTATTTATTTGGTATTGTGAACGTTAATATTTTTCTATAAACTTGGTCAAAGTTTAAAAAGTATGACTCGATACAAAGCTAATATGTGAAGCAAATAAAAACCGAGGAAGTACTATCAGTAGATGAATTAATGAATCTTGTGTGCAGATCCCCTGTCGGAGACGAGACCACCCAAGGGGGTATCCATTTATGTTCCCGAGGACGAGAATTTCACGGAGCGCAAGGAGGCAGCATTCAACACAAAGTTGCTCATGTCGGAGCTCCACGGGATATGCAGGATTCTGAAGTTGTCGAAGAACAGTAGCCAGAGTTTCCCCACCTTGGAGGCCATCAACGCGATGTACGACGATGAGTTCACGAACCAGCCAGTGCAGCCAGATGGTGGAAGGTTCAAATTTATCGCTGAATTTCTTGAGAAGGAGGCGGCTCTTCTCTTTGACAAGGAAGGGGCAGAGTTTCTTGAAGGGATACGCAGAGTCTTCAAGTTCGAAACGCCCGAGATTCACGACAGTACGTACAAATCGAGTGCTGCAACTTCTTTTAGCTGCCACTCTTATTATTTTTTGCTAACAAATTCTCAAAAAAAGAACAGAATCAACTCACCTAACCTGCAAATGCAGGGGACAAGTTTGCTTGGTTCAGAGACGAGGAGTTCGCGCGTGAAACCCTTGCAGGGATGAATCCACTCAGCATCCAACTAGTCAGGGTAGGTACCTTGCTTCTCGCCTTCTCTACACACCATCGAATTATATATCTGATGGACCGTCACCGTATTACATATATGTTCTCCACCAATCTATTTGTGTCAGCATGCAAAAATGCCTGAAAAAGCTCCTGATGAGAAACTCTTTAGCTACGGTTCAGTTTACATAAAAACAGTTATAGTCAGCCGATTCTATTCCAATCTGCGCACACACGTCTACACTACCAGTCTACCACAACGTATGCATGCATTGCAGCATGCACCCAGTACTTCAGGACGATGACACAGCCAGTACGTACAGATGGGTGACGCTACCACTGAGATTATTAATGGGGTATGTTAGTGGAGAGTAATTGAGATCAATCAAACCACCCCGTTTTAATTTGAATTTAACGGCATATTTTCATGAATTTTGTCTATGATGTCAACGGACAAGTCCAAATGTCTTATCTGTCTCTACTATGTGTCTCCTTTATTATTTTTCCTTTCCTTTTCATTTTTAAATGTGTGTGCGCTCGTGTGTGGGTGTGCGGGGTCGACACAGAAGTCATCCTCTTTTTTGATATTATAAAATGGTGTTACTTGCTTACCCTTGCATATTATAAAAAGACACAATTTCATGAAAAAAACATTATGTTTGTTATAGAGTTATTTTCCATGCTTCAAAATAATTTACCAAAATAATTAGAGATAAAAATTGGGGCCGTGTGTCGCTGTCACCATGGGTAGAGAGTTATTTTTTTTATGCATTTTGGACATTATTTATATTAAGGTAAGTATATATTGGCACTTCTGGTTTCATGGAATTTCCAGCATAGGGCAAAAGTATTGGTTGGGAAAATTGGATATTTGGTATTGAATTGGGTCTTGGTTGTGGTGGTGGACCGTTTCACTGGCTCATTTCATTCCTCTTCAATTCCCAATGAACAACATGATCTTGAGCTATCATTTGTTCAATTTGGTCGATCTGATACTTAGTTAACTCATTCATCTTGATGTTCCCACTGATACCTAATTGATAACGAAGCTGAATGGCTTTTTTCGGACCAATTCCATCCATTTTTGTTGAGGCAATTTTGACTTGTTCATCGGGAAGTGATCTAGCTCCTGAGATATATGACATTCTTTATCCTTATCTTTTCTTGGTCTTCTCTGCTGGAATATACAATCTACACCTCTCCAAACACACAATCTCGATTTCTCTTCAGCTATGTCGAAGAGATTTACTTATTTGCCGCGCTGTCAAACCTTCCAATTCCAAAATCGCACCCCCAAAGACAAGCGGCGATGATCCGTACATCGAACGCCTGTTTTGAGAAGAGGGCATTGCTAGGATGGTTTGATCGAGGGTCACGACCTGACTAGACCCACACATCCTAGCAACGTGGACTATCCCACTGAGCTAATGAAAGAAAAATATCAGTTTTTTCATTTTCTTTTCTTAAAGAGTAATGCCAATGCTACTTCGTTATTCTTCCTCATAAAAATCTTATTTCCATTTCGTTAAGTTTTGTTTAATTTTCTTTCTTTATTTGTTAGTACCAATGCCAACAATTCATTACTTCTTATACATGTTTTTTTTGCAAAATTCTACTATTACATGCCTATTCTTGAATAATATAAAAGGAAGCAAATTCTTGTAAAATTGTACGCAAATTTTATCATTATTTGTTTTATTTTGGTATTTTCTTCCTCTTAAAGGGCAATACCAATGTCACTAATTTACTCCATCAGAAAACTTCATTATTTTGAGTTTGTTCTCTTCCTCACAAAACTTCATATTTTTATTTAGATTTCGTTTTTATTTCATTTTCTTTCTTCTTTAAGGGTAGTACCAATGCCACCAATTCATTACTTCTTAAAAAAATATTTTGCGAAAATTTCACTATTATTGGCTTATTCTTGCATATTATAAAAATAAGCAATTTCGGTGTACATTGTATGCAAAAAAAAATCCATTATTTAGTTTAGCTTTTTTTCTTTCTTCTCAAAGAGTAAGACCAGTGCCACTAATTCATTCCCTCGCAGAACTTAATTTTTTATTACATATTTTCCTAGAAACTTTATTATTTTGATTTTGGTTTACTTTGTATTCGTTTTCATTCTTGTTCAGGGATAATACTAATGCCACCAATTTATTACTTCTTATAATATATTTTTCAAAATTCTACTATTACGTGCTTATTCTTGCATATTATAAAAGGTCGCAATTTCTGCGTAAATTGTATGCAGTTTTTTTAACTGTTTGTTTTAGGTTGTTTTCATTTTCTTTCTTCATAAAGGGTAATATCAATGCCACTAATCCATTCTTCCTTAGAAAACTTTTTTTTCGTCTTCATGACTGGTAATACATATGCCAATAATTCATTCTTCCTTTGAAAACTTCATTATTTTGACTTAGTTTTTGTTTTTATTTCATTGTGTATCTTCTTTTTTTGCGAGAACTCCATTATTATACGCTTATTCTTAGATATAAAAAACAATGCAGTTTCTATGTAATTTGTGAGCAAATCTGGTCATGGTTTGTATTAATATTTCTAGGTTTTACATTTGAAGGGTAATACCAATGACATTAATTAATTTTTTCATAATAAACTTCATTGTTTTATTTTTTATTTTTTATTTTATTTTCTTCCATTTTAGGGGTAATACCAATGCCACTAACTCATCCATTCTTAGAAACCTTTTGTTGTGAAAATACCACTATTATGTGATTATTCTCTCATATTATAAAAAGCACATTTTATGCGTAAATTGTGTGCAAATTTTTCATTATGTGATTACTTTATTTATTTCTTTCGTCTTTTATGGTAATATCAATGTCAGTCTTTAAAAACAGTATTTCTTTAATTTATTTCTTCTTTTAATTTTTGTATATTAGTATGGGGAATAAGAAGGGTAGATAAAGTATAAGTTTTTATGTTATAGTGAGTAATTTTAGTTTCCATTTAATGTTTTTATTTTTACTTAATTTAGGGTTAATCTAGTTCCTCAATTCACTTGTATGTACAAATAAATGTTTTTTTCTTCCTTTTTCCTTGATCAAATTTCCTATCAAGTAGTTTCTCGGTTTTCGAGCTTTAAGTTTGACCATAAATCTAACGAATGTGGGCGACTGCGGCGGGAGGAAAAATTATGCCATCGAAAACTTCATTCGAATACGAATTCAATGATATAATTTTTGTTCCTGCGGCTGTCGGTCTCGTTGGTTAAATTTATGGTCAAACTTAGATCTCGGGAACCGCATGCGTATTACATTGTGGAATGGAGGGAGTATCTATTAGACGATTGAAGCAAAAGAAAAATAAAGAAAATAGTCTCCGCTGATTAGCCGGCCGGTACTGAACTCATGAAAAAATCACACGCACCATGCACGGCAAATTTGACAAATTTGACCTAAAGTCGAAACGAATTCACGGAGTGAACTGATTCCGAAAAAAATTCACTGGCCTGACCCTTTAGTGTGGCGCCCGACAGAAAGGCGCCACACTGCACTATGTGGCGCCTCGCTGTTAGGCGCCACACTACTGCCACGCTGGCGCCCCGTGGCAGGGGCCCGACCCCACTCACCTGTGTGGCGCCTAAGATCTAGGCGCCACACTGTTATGTGTGGCGCCTAGATCTTAGGCGCCACACATCCACTTATCCAGCAGCGGCCCGGCCCCCTCCCCCCACCACTTCCCCATTCACCCCCCACATTGCAAGACAGAGCAGCGGCCCCCTCTCCTCCCTTCTCAAATCCCTCCTCAAAGCAAGGTTTGGTCCGTGGATTTCGGCCCCAATCCCTCCCTGAAGGTAACCTCCCCCGATCCCCTCTCTTTCATCCACGGAAAATGCTCTGATTTGCTCTCTTTTTTGTAAGTTTGAGCAAACCCTAGTTCTTCTTGAATTTTGGGATGTGTATGATTTTGTTACACTTTGGTAGGGTTAGGCTTGTTTGTATGCTAGGGTTAGGCTTAGGGTTCTTTGTTAGGGTTAGGGTTATGTTTTTTTGTATGTTAGGCTTAGGGTTATTTGTATATTTAAGGTTAGGCTTAGGGTTAGGTTATGTTGGTGTTAGGGTTATGATGGGGTTAGGGTTGTCCATTTCATTACGCAAATGTTGTAATGTTTGGATGAGTTCTTATAGAATTTATTGTATGTTGTGTTGTTTAAATTTTTTAGGGATGGGAAGAACATGTGTTTATGTTCATCACGTGGACATATGTTTATGTTCATCACGTGGACAATTTTTTAGGGATGGGAAGAACATGTTGACCTGGACCCGGATGAGCTTGACATGGTGTTTGAGTGTAGTCCTAGCTATGCGGAGTTGTTGGAACAAGTCCGAAAATATTTGAATTGGATGGATCAAAGTGATGTTGTTGAGTTTGATGGTAGGCATAATGTGGGATTTGGAATGCACATTCGCTGGAAGGCCATGCGTGTGAACTCCGAGCAACGTTGGCTTGCATACAAGGAGACGGTGGCCGAATCACTAGACAAGGCTCTAGAGTTATTTGCCACAAAAAAGGTTGATGCTAACTTGCACTTGGATTTGAACCGGGTTGCCTCTCCGATTGTTGATAGTAGTCCTCCAGGAATGAACCAAGATGAGATGATTGAACCTCTTTTGACCCAACAAGTGAGGCCAACATTGACCCCGATTTAGGGTTGTCGTGGTCATTCCAGTCCTTGAACGTTACCCCTTTAGGGCGCCCAACTGGAAGGCGTTCCCAACTCCATACAGATAGTAGGAGCATACAACCACCAATGCAGCCGTCTCTCGAGGACCTACGACAAGCATCGTCCAACTGAACGCCAAGCAAAACATGTATCAGTTAAGTACAATAATGAAATCTAAACAAAAACTAAGTACAAAAATTTAGTTACCTGCCGGTACAAGTAGGCCAATGCCGCCGACCCCCAGCTGAACTTGTGGTCGAGGACCGTCAACGCCTTCAGCCACATCCATGGAGCATTCTTGCCGCCGGCGTCAGCGAAGATAGTCCTAGAGATAACATACCACATGTACACGCGAGCATAAGTCTCGATCACATCTTCATTTGTGCCCTGAGGACAATGCGCAAAGTTGGCTACGATCCATTTGAAAGGAGCGCCGGCGGGGACTCGGTGGTCTTTCTTCTCTCCCTCTGCTGGTTCCGGCTCCGCAGGAGACATACCAATAAGGGCCTCCATTTGTTGGCGCCATCCCTCTGAATCAGTGCTCATACAAAGAGGCTTCCCCTCGATTGGAAGTGCGGTGATCATGGAAAGATCCTGAAGAGTCACGGTCATCTCTCCGGTACGAAGGTGGAAACTGTGGGTCTCCGGCCTCCACCGATCCTAAGTGCGGTGATTGCCGCCGCGTTCAGGTTCGGCGTCGACCGGCTCACAAGTTGAATGAAAGGAAGGAGTCCTGTCTTCTCGATGTACGGTGTGTACCGCTCATCGTACGGCATGGCAGTCGACGCCCCGTGGGAACGAATCTTGAGGGGCGCAAGATTCTGCAAACATAAAGTGAGATGATTACGGTTTGATCTTTTCAAATAAACACAAGATATAAACTATCATGTAGTATGCTATCATTACCATTCCTTTCTCCGACATCAAATATGCCCGGTGTTCAACGTCATAGTAATCATCCAAAAGCCACACCATCCTACATATTTCAAGATAATTATATGAGTTATACAATACAATTCATCTCAACAAATACATCTGAAAAATGATAACACAAAATGGACAAATCATACATATGTTCATACATCTGAAAAATGATACCACAAAATGGACAACTCATACATCTGAAAAATGATACCACATATGTTCATACATATGTTCATCTAATATATATTCATACATATGTTCATCTAATATGTTCCACAAAATGGTAGCACAAATGCACAAATCATATAGTAAGACTCATTTCAATAATCATCTACTCATATACGAATCCTCATTTCGAATCCAAGCAAATCTTGCCTATCATCCTAACTTACACAAATCTGAAAAAAATGCAATATTTATCGGATAGAAAGATGGGGAACGGAGGAGATTACCTTGTAGAATGGTTTGGGGAAGAAATCCACGGAAGAAAACCTCAGATCTGAAGGATTTTGGAGAGGGGATTGAGAGGAAGAGAGGAGGGAGCCGCCGCCGCCACCCTCTGTTTGCTGGAAGAACTGGTGGGGGTGGGGGGAGGGGGGAGGGCCGCTGCTGGATAAGTGGATGTTGGCGCCTAAGATCTAGGCGCCACACATAACAGTGTGGCGCCTAGATCTTAGGCGCCACACAGGTGAGTGGGGTCGGGCCCCTGCCACGGGGCGCCAGCGTGGCAGTAGTGTGGCGCCTAACAGCGAGGCGCCACATAGTGCAGTGTGGCGCCTTTCTGTCGGGCGCCACACTAAAGGGTCAGGCCAGTGAATTTTTTTCGGAATCAGTTCACTCCGTGAAATCGTTTCGACTTTAGGTCAAATTTGTCAAATTTGCCACCATGCACATGTACTACATGCGTCATTGGCGCACAAACTGGGGCAGAAAAGCAGCAGATGTGCCTGCTAGTCAGAAGGTGCACATGTATGCAGCTCGGCTAGACCTTGGTGTTGCCGGCATCCAAAGACAATAAACAAAATCGACTGACGGAGTATTAGGCAAGACATTTTTCTTTGTAGATCAATGTTACCTGTCCATTTGTTCTAAATCGAACGGCAGATCAAAAAGTGACTTGGCCAAATTTTAAAGTCAGATGCCTGACATCTAGCCGGTCCCTAATTTCATTCAATTATGTCACTTGTATCTACCCAATCATCATTTCTTTTCAGTTTGAGTTCGCATGCATATTACCCCCTCTATAGCTAAATACTAGTTCTCCCCAACTACAAGTATTTAGATACAGACGGAGTATAAATCTGCATATTTGTGTTCTATATATACAACAAAATCTTATCGAATGATATATATAGGAACCAATTCGATATCATGACTAGAGTAGTATATATACTATACATAGTTGCATATGGTGCCATGCATGACTAAAATTATGCGTGCAGGCGTTGCCAATCGTGAGCAAGTTGGACGAGCAAATGTACGGCCCGATGGACTCCTTGATAACTAAAGAGGTGATTGAAGAGCAGATCAATGGTGCCATGACAGCCGAGGAGGTGAGGTCGAATTAGCAATATTTCACCAAATATGTGGTTGAAGATCAGAATGTAGTAACAATTGAGCACCTAATATATATGACGGCATGCAGGCCGTTGCTAAGAAGAAGTTGTTCATGCTGGACTACCACGACTTGTACCTTCCATTTGTGAACAAGGTGCGACAGCTCGAGGGCACGACCTTGTACGGGTCACGTGCGCTCTTCTTCCTGGCCGACGACGGCACGCTCCGGCCCATCGCCATCGAGTTGACGAGGCCCAAGTCCGCGAGCAAGCCACAATGGCGTGAGGTCTTCACGCCGGCATCAGGACACGAGGCCAGCATCACTGGGTCCTGGCAGTGGCAGCTTGCCAAGGCTCATGTCGTGTCTCTTGACACTGGCTACCATCAGCTTGTCAGCCACTGGCTGAGGACACACTGCTGTGTCGAGCCGTACATCATCGCGGCCAACAGGCAGCTAAGCCAGATGCACCCCATCTACCGGCTGCTGCAGCCATCCTTCCGGTTCACCATGGAGATCAATGCCGAGGCACGCGCATTACTCATCAATGCCGACGGGATCATCGAGAGCACCTTCTCACCAGGGAAGTACTCCATGGAGATCAGCTCGGCGGCCTACGCCGAGCAGTGGCGGTTCGATAAGGAGGCGCTGCCAGAGGACCTCATCCGGAGGGGCATGGCGGTCAGAGGGGAGGATGACAAGCTGGAGCTGGCCATAGAGGACTACCCGTACGCCAACGATGGCCTGCTCATCTGGGATGCCATCAAGCAGTGGGCGTCCGATTATGTGGCGCACTACTACCCAGCAGGTGCGGCAGACATGGTCAATGACGTGGAGCTCCAGGCTTGGTGGAAGGAGGTGCGCACCAAAGGCCATGCGGACAAGCAGGATGAGCCGTGGTGGCCGCAGCTCGACTGCCACGAGAGCTTGGTCCAGACCCTATCCACCATCATGTGGGTGGCGTCGGCGCATCACGCCGCCGTCAACTTTAGCCAGTACCCATTTGCTGGCTACGTCCCAAACCGCCCCTCCATAGCCCGCATCAACATGCCGTCAGAGATGGGCTCCGATGACATGCGCGCCTTCATGGAGGCGCCAGACAAGGTGCTGTTGGACACTTTCCCATCCCAGCACCAGAGCGCCCTGGTGATGGCCATACTGGACCTTCTGTCATCGCACTCATCAGGCGAGGAGTACTTGGGCACTTACCAAGAGCCGGCGTGGGAACAGAACGGCAAGATCAACAAGGCGTTTGAGGACTTCAGGGAGAGGATGTTGAGGATCCAAGCGCAGGTCAACAAGTGGAACGGTGACCCTGAGCGGAAAAACCGCTGTGGTCCTGGCATGGTGCCGTATGTGCAGCTAAGGCCGTCGGATGGTGATCCTATGGCCGCCAAAACGGTGATGGGGATGGGCGTTCCCACCAGCATCTCCATTTGAAGAGAATATATATTATCCGTTTCACGTTGTTAAATGTAATAAAGTCTTCAAGTGCCACAACTTAAATTCGTGCAACATGACCTTCAGAATAAGACCAATGTTGAATACATTTCCAACTCATTTTAATTTCATAGTTTCAATCATATTTTATATAGCTCAAAATTGTGTGTTTATTTTAAATAATGAAATAACTGAAATCATTATTTTTGTTTTAAATCCAACCCACCCCCTTTGAAAATAATTGCAATAACTTTTGCAGAATATGAATCATTCGGAATCAAACTCGTGACATAATTGAAATGGCTACCATGATTCATGTACTAGGCTTGGTATTCAACACTCTTCAGGAATCAGCCGTAGTTAAGGCAGCTAGATTTTTAGATCAACTTAATTCAACTGTACGAGAACAAGCAAGGTTTTTACAATACAAAGTGCCTGGTTGTGGTAAGGTGGAAGCCGTACTCATTAGTAAGGTAGAATCTGTTAAGGATGTTGTTCGACCCAAAGGTGTGTTGTTTCTTCAGGAGCGCTGCTACTTGTAAACTGCGTTGCGATGTTCCACGAAGAGGAGAGAAGATGCAACACAGTAGAGATAAGTGTTTTTCTCAGTGAGAACCAAAGTTATCAACCCAATAGGAGAATCACGCAAAACTTCCTTAGCAGCACCTACACACACATAATCAAACACTTGCACCCAACGCGGGCAACATGGCTATCAAGCCCCTTGAACTTTTTACTCTCAAGGATTAAATATTGATAGATACATAATATAAATATAAAAGTAAATAATAGAAAATAAATGGCAACAATATTTTTTTTTTGTAGTTTTAGCAATATGATTTAAGTAGACCCGGGGGCCATAGTTTTCTTTAGAGGCTTCTCTCTTAAAGATAACATATGGTGGGTAGACAAATTATTGTTTTGAAATTGACAGTATATCGCATAGTTATAACATCTTATTCAAGGCACTGATCATGTATATAGGCATCATGTCTATAAACAAGTAGACCGACTCCTGCCTGCATCTACTACTATTACTCGACTCATCGACCGCTATCCAGCATGGATCAAGAGTATTAAGTATGAAACAGAGTAATTCTTGGAGCAGGATGACATGACGTAGAAAAAGTAAGAGAAGCAATATGTTTAGACCCCATCGTTTTATCCTTAATGGAAACAATACAATACGTGTCATGTCCCTTTCTGTCACTGGGATTGAGCACCGCAAGATTGAACCCACTGAAGATAAATCAATCTAGTTGGCAAAACCAAACCGATAGATTGGAGAGAAATACGAAGGTATAACAATCATGCATAAAAGAGTTCAAAGAAGACTCAATTAATATTCATGAATAATCTGATCATAAACCCACAATTCGTCGGATCCCAACAAACACACCGCAAAAGAAGATTACATCGGATAAATCACATCGGAATATCAACGAGAGAGAGAAAGCCATCTATGTACTAACTATGGACCCGAACTACTCACACATAATCATGGAGGCAGCAAGGTTGATGTAAATAGCCTCCCATCCATGATTAATTCCCCCTCCAGTATGGCACCTAAAAAGGTCTCCAGATGGGATCACGGCAGAGCAGAGACTTGTGGCGGCGGAAAAAGTATTTCGGGTGGCTCTCTGTTGGTTTTCTGATATATAAGAATTTATAGGGGTGGAATTAGGTCAGATGGAGCCAAGAGGGGCTCATATGCTAGGGGGCGCGCCGACCCCCTGGGCGCGCATTGTTGCCTTGTCGTCTCCTCGTACGTCGTCTGGTCTCCCTCTGAAGCTTTCATGTCTTATTTTGGTCCAGAAAAAATTATTAAAAAGTTTCGTAGCGTTTGGACTCTGTTTGGTACTGGTTTCCTGAAAAGCCAAAAAAACAAGCTGTTAAATGTAATAAAGTCTTCAAGTGCCACAACTTAAATTCGTGCAACATGACCTTCAGAACAAGACGAATGTTGAATACATTTCCAACTCATTTTAATTTCACTGTTTCAATCACATTTCATATAGCTCAAAATTGTGTTTTTACTTTCAATAATGAAATAACTGAAATCATTATTTTGCAGTAAATCAAGCCCGCCCCCTTTGAAAATAACTGCAATTACTTTTGCGGAATATGAATCATTCGGAATCAAACTTTCGTGATATAATTGAAATCTTCATTTTGAAACAATTGAAGTCCACCATTGTGAAATAACCAAAATCGCTTTTTTATTGTGGAATATTTGTGAACATATTTTAAACAGTCCTTTTTAAAATAATTGAAATATATCCTTTTGACAAACTGAAATAAATAAAATTTAATTTTCTGATATAATTGAAATCCTACTTTATTTGTTCCTAATAGAAATTAACAAGGGGGAACAAATTCTTTGCAACAGGGGTGCCAATCTTCCCTTGGCACCTTCTATGATTTTGACACGTCAGCTCATAACACCAATCCTAAAACTCTTTCATCGTAGTACCAGAGTGCCATACTGATGGCCATATTGGATCCATTAGACGAGTAGTACATCGGCACATACCAAGGGACGACGTGGGAACGGAATGGATAGATCAACAAGGCATTTAAGTACTTCAGGGCGAGAATGATGGGGATCGAGGCGGAAGTCGAATAGTGGAGCTAGTACCCCGTCCAAAAAACCGGTATGGTGCACTATGTGTTGCTCAAGCCTTCGAATGGTGATCCTATGGATGCCAAAATTGTGATGGCGATGGATCTTCCCAGCAACATATCTATTCTAATAGAATGTATATGATGTGTTTCACGTTGTTAAACGTAACAAAGTAAAAAATGATGTTCTCTCCAAGTGCCACACACTACTAGGAAGCTGCTTATACGTGAGATCAAATCAGTGGTGGGCAGGCTCAGAGACCCGCCACTGATAATTTAGTAAAATACCAGTGGTGGGTGTTAATCATCTGTGACACTGTATTTACTTTACCCGTGGCAAGCGGTGTCTTCCGGCCGCCAATTGTAATTCCCCTTCTTCTCCTCCTCCTCCTCCTCCTCCTTCTTCTTCTTCTTCTTCTTCTTCTTCTTCTTCTTCTTCTAGTGGAGAAACGGGCTTTAGTCCCGGTGGGCGAAGGCCTTTAGTCCCGGGTCGCCAACCGGGACTAAAGGCCCCCACCCTTTAGTCCCGGTTGGTCACGACCCGGGACTAAAGTCCCTCCATGTTGCCGCCCGCGCGCGCTGGGGGTTTGGGGACCTTTAGTCCCGGTTGGTGTCACCAACCGGGACTAATGATTTTTTTGTTGGGGTTTAGGGTTTTAGGGGTTTAGGGGTTTATGGTTTATTTTTCCTTTTTATTTTGTGTTTTTCATTCAATTATTTTTCATTTCAAACATATTTTACGCTACTACATACTGTACACGTTATGCATATATAATATGATTTATCATATGACCATACATATATCATGTAATTTCTCGTACGACCATGCATACACACATATATATACAATTTGGTATATACAATTTCTCCTACAGTTTGCAGATCATTACATGCAGGCATTAGGTGCAATGGTATGCTCCGCTTTCAGATATGACCTCCGTAAGCAAAAATCCTGCAATTTCATGTTGAATTGCTCGTAGGCAGTTCTCTGGTAGGAGCCTATCCCGCATCTCTTGCATCTTTAAAGAAGGAGATCAATATGAATATATTAGTTGTGTGTATATATATTAGATCATGATAAAAAAATTGTGAATAGTGTTTACGTACTTGAAGTTGTCTTTGATCTCTGCGCCATTCGGTCGTAATGCGAATGTTCTCGCAAACGTAGTATGGGCATAAATTCGTCCCCTGTTTTTGCCTCATACACTTTGCGAGAATAGAATTCAATCAGATAACAATCAAGCATGATAATGATATCGATACTGGAATTAAAGAGGTGCGCGGACCTAGCTAGTACTACTTAATTACCTTGCTCAGTCGCCATGTCAGTTTCGGTTTCCATTCACCGACAACCTCTTTGGTGAACCGTCTCCAAACCCTGCCCGGCAAAGAAAATGAATAAAGGAGTATTTAATTACTTGATATCAGGAAATGAACGAAAGAGGCCGATATAGTGCGATACTGATTGAAATTACCCGTCGAGCATCTTAATCACACTGGTGTATTCTTGAGGGTCTTTACGTAGTGAGTCAAAGACTTCAACAGTTCTAGCATCAACTTTAATATCCAGCAGGATATAGTGGAACCTGCGCACACGTTTATATAAGCAGGCATGCATAACTCAACTACACTTACAATTGAGTAAGGAAAATAGAACTTGTAGTACAAGACAGTAATACTCACTTGAAGTTGTAAGGAAATAGTATATCTGTTTTGGTATTTTGTTCCTTCAAAAACATTAGCAAGTTATCCTCTGTTTCATCACCGAAGTCCTTTATCACTATTTCATGAATGATATATGGGTCAATGTGTTGGGGAACATTGCATGGGAAACAAAAATTTTCCTACGCGCACGCAAGATCTATCCATGGTGATGAGCATCTACGAGAGGGACAGTGAATCTACATACCCTTGTAGATCGCTAAGCGGAAGCGTTAAGAAACGCGGTTGATGTAGTCGAACGTCTTCGCGATTCAAATCGCCGAGCGTCCCGCGATCCCATCATGATCCGTCTCGTGATTCAATCACGATCCGTCCCGCGATCCCATCATGATTCGTCCCGCGATCAAATCACGAACCGTCTCGCGATCTTGATCACGGTCCTTCCGATCTAGCGCCGAACGGACGGCACCTCCGCGTTCAACACACGTACGGCTTGATGACGTCTTCACCTCCTCGATCCAGCGAGCGGTGGTGAAGTAGTAGATGAGTTCCAGCAGCACGACGGCGTGGTGATGGTGGTGAGGAACAATCTCTGCAGGGCTTCGCCAAGCACCACGGGGATTATGACGGAGGAACTAGAGGGCTAGGGTTGCCGGCACATGACTTGGGAAATCCTGATGTATCCCGTGTGCTAGCCCTGCCCCTCTATTTATATGTTGAGTCCCGGGGTCTAAACTTGGAGAGAAATCCTCTACAAGGTCGGTTTTGCCCGCACAAGGTCGGTTTGGCCCGCAAGGAAAGAGTCCAACTCGGATCCCTGCAGTACCGCGCACAAGCGGTAGTACCGCTCGTGGGCGGTAGTACCGCTTCACCCAAGCGGTAGTACCGCTTGCGCGGTAGTACTGCCTCACCAGCGGTAGTACCGCTTAAGGCAGCAGCAAAACTTCCTTTTGCACTTTCCAATACCTCGTGGGTTTTATCCCTTTGGCCCATATAAAGTGTTGCTGCACCCGAACACTTCGGTAAACATCCGGAACCCCTTCCGGTGACTTCCGAAACCCTTCCGGAGATCAAAACACTATTATCACATATATCAATCTTTACCTCCGGACCCTTTCGGAGATCCTCGTCATGTCCGGGATCTTATCCGAGACTCCGAACAACCTTCGGTCACCAACACAATAACTCAACTATACTAATCGTCACCAAACGTTAATTGTGTAGACCCTGTGGGTTCGAGAACAATGTAGACATGACCGAGACACCTCTATGGTCAATAACCAATAGCGGGACCTGGATGCCCATATTGGTTCCTACATATTCTACGAAGATCTATATCGGTTGAACCTCTATGTCAAGGATCCAGTTAATCCCGTATGCTGTTCCCTTTGTTCTTCGGTATGTTACTTGCCCGAGATTCGATCGTCGGTATCCCTATACCTAGTTCAATCTCGTTACTGGCAAGTCTCTTTACTCGTCCCGCAATACAAGATCCCATGGCTAACACTTAGTCACATTGCCTGCAAGGCTTATTGTGATGTTGTATTACCGAGTGGGCCCTGAGATACCTTTCCGTCACACGGAGTAACAAATCCCAGTCTTGATCCATGCCAACCCAACAGACACCCTCGGAGATACCTGTAGAGCACCTTTATAGTCACCCAGTTACGTTGTGACGTTTGATACACACAAGGTATTCCTCCGGTGTCAGTGAGTTGCATGATCTCATGGTCATAGGAACAAATACTTGACATGCAGAAAACAATAGCAATAAACTGACACGATCATATGCTATGTTCATAGTTTGGGTCCTGTCCATCACATCATTCTCCTAATGATATGATCCCGTTATCAAATGACATCTCATGTCTATGGCCAGGAAACCTTGACCATCTTTGATCAACGAGCTAGTTAACTAGAGGCATACTAGGGACACAGTGTTGTCTATGTACCCACACATGTATTTGAGTTTCCAATCAATACAATTATAGCATGGATAATAAACAATTATCATGAACAAGGAAATATGATAATAACTAAATTATTATTTCCAACAGTCTCCCACTTGCACTAGAGTCAATAATCTAGTTCACATCACCATGTGATTTACATTGTCTTACACCTAATGAGTTCTGGGGTTCGATCATGCTTTGCATGTGAGAGAGGTCTTTAGTCAACGGTCTGCAACATTCAGATCCGTGTGTTCTTTTGCAAATCTATATGTCATACTGTAGACACTGCTACCACACTCCACTTGGAGCTATTCCAAATGGTTGCTCCACTATACGTATCCTGACTGCTACTCAGAGTCGTCCGGATAGGTGTCAAATCTTGCATCGACGTAACCCTTTACGACGAACTCTTTATCACCTCCATAATCGAGAAATATTTCCTTAGTCCTCTAGTTACTAAGGATAATCTTGACCGCTGTCCAGTGATCCACTCCTGGACCACTCTTGTACCCCTTGACAGACTCATGGCAAGGCACACACTAGGTGCGGTACACAGCATGGCATACTATACAAAGCCTATGGATAAGGCATAGGGGACGACCTTCGTCCTTTCTCTTTCTTCTGCCGTGGTCGAGCTTTGAGTCTCACTCAACTCCACACCTTACAAATCAGGCAAGAACTCTTTCTTTGACTGATCCATTTTGAACTCTTTCAAAATCTTGTCAAGGTATATACTCATTGAAAGTCTTATCAGACGTCTTGATCTATCTCTATAGATCTTGATGCCCAATATTTAAGTAGCTTCATTCCAGGTCTTCCTTTGAAAAACTCCTTTCAAACGACCCTTTATGCTTTCCAGAAATTCTACATCATTTCCGATCAACAATATGTCATCCACATATACTTATCAGAAATTCTATAGTGCTCCCACTCACTTTATTGTAAATACAAGTTTCTCATAAACTTTGTATAGACTCAAAAACTTTGATCACCTCATCAAAGCGTATATTCCAACTCCGAGATGCTTGCTCCAGTCCATAGAAGGATCGCTGGAGTTTGCATACATTTTAGCATCCTTAGGACTGACAAAACCTTCCGGTTGTATCATATACAACCTTTCCTCACGGATACCGTTAAGGAAACGATGTTTTGACATCCATCTGCCAGATTTCATAATTGAAAAATGCAGCAACTGCTAACATAATTCCAACAGACTTTAGCATCGCTACGGGTGAGAAAGTCTCATCGCAGTCAACTCCTTGAACTTGTGAACAACCCTTTGCCACAAGTCGAGCTTTATAGACGGTGACATTACCGTCCGCGTCCGTCTTCCTTTTAAAGATCCATTTGTTCCGAATGGCATATTGCCCTTCAGGTAATACTTCCAAAGCCCATACTTTGTTTTCTTACATGGATCCCATCTCGGATTTCATGGCCTCTAACCATTTCTCGGAATCCGGGCCCATCATCGCTTCTCCATAGCTCATAGGTTCATCGTTGTCCAACAACATGACCTCTAAGACAAGGTTGCCGTACCACTCAGGAGCAGTACGCGTCCTTGTCGACCTACGAGGTTCGATAGCAACATGATCCGAAGCTTCATGATCATCATCATTAACTTCCTCTTCAACTGATGTAGGCTCTACAGAAACATCTTTCCGCGCTTGCGCTACTCTCAGGTTGAAGTAAAGGTTCAACAACCTCATCAAGTTCTATCTTCCTCCCACTCAATCTTTCGAAAGAAACTCTTTCTCGAGAAAGGACCCGTTTTAGCAACAAACACTTTGTGCTTGGATCTAAGATCGAAGGTTTACCCAACTGTTACGTTAGGGTATTCTATGAAGATGCATTTGTCCGCTTTGGGTTCGAGCTCATTAGGTTGAAAACCTTTTCCACATAAGTGTCGCAGCCCCAAACATTAAGAAATGACAGCTTAGGTTTCTACCAAACCAAAATTCATACGGTGTCATCTCAACGGACTTATATGGTGCCCCCTTTTAAAGTGAATGTAGTTGTTTCTAATGCATAACCCCAAAACGATAGTGGCAAATCGATAAGAGACATCATAGTACGCACCATATCCAATAGAGCACGACTACGACGTTCGGACACACCATCACACTATGGTGTTCCAGGTGACATGAGTTGTGAAACAACTTCCACATTGTCTTAAGTTGTATACCAAACTCGTAACTCAGATATTTACCTCTATGATCATATCGTAGATATTTTATCTTCTTGTCACGATGATCTCAAACTTCACTCTGAATTTGTTTGAACTTTTCAAATGTTTCAGACTTGTGTTTCATTAAGTAAATATCCCCATATCTACTCAAATCATCAGTGAAGGTAGGAAAATAATGATATCCACCGCACGCTACAACACTCATTGGACCGAATACATCAACATGTATCATTTCCAATAAGTCACTTCCCCGCTTCATCATACTGGAAAACGGGGTCTTGGTCATCTTGCCCATGAGGCATGGTCCGCATGTCTCAACCGATTCGAAATCGAATGAGTCCAAAGATCCATCAGCATGGAGTTTCTTCATGCGCTTTACACCAATATGACATTTAGCGGCAGTGCCACAAGTATGTCGTACTATCATTATTAACTTTGTATCTTTTGGCATCAATATTATGAACATGTGTATCTCTACGATCAAGATTTAATAAACCATTCTCATTGGGTGCATGACCATTGAAGGTATTATTCATGTAAACAGAATAACCATTATTCTCTAATTTAAATGAATAACCGTATTGCAATAAACATGATCTAATCACGTTCATGCTCAACGCAAACACCAAATAACATTTATTTAGGTTCATCAGTAATCTCGAAAGTAGAGAGAGCTGCGATGGTGATCACATCAACCTTGGAAACACTTCCAACACTCATCGTCACCTCACCCTTAGCTAGCCTCCGTTTATTCCGTAGCTTTTATTTCGAGTTACTAACATTTAGCAACCCAACCGGTATCTAATACCCAGGTGCTACTAGGAGTACTAGTAAGGTAAACATCAATAACACGTATATCAAATATACTTCCGTCGACGTTGCCAACCTTCTTATCTACCAAGTATCTAGGGTTGTTCCACTTCAGCGACCGTTCTCCTCATAATAGAAGCACTTAGTATCAGGTTTGGGTTCAACCTTGGGTCTCTTTACTGGAGCAGCAACTGGCTTGCCATCCATGAAGTATCCCTCCTTGCCCTTGCCCTTCTCGAAACTAGTGGTTTTACTAACCATCAACACTTGATGCTTCTTCTTGATTTCTACCTTCGCGGTGTCAAACATCGCGAATAGATCAGGGATCATTATTTCTATCCCTGGCATTTTATAGTTCATCATGAAGCTCTTGTAGCTTAGTGACAGTGACTTTGGAGAACTATATCAATCACTATCTTATCTGGAAGATCAACTCCCACTCGATTCAAGCGATTGTAGCACCCAGACAATCTGAACACATGCTCAACGATTGAGCTATTCTCCTTCATCTTGCAGGCAAAGAATCTTGTTGGAGGTCTCATACCTCTCAACACGGGCACGAGCCTGAGATCCCAATCTCAGCTCTTAGAACATCTCATATGTTCTGTGACATTCAAAACGTTTTGGAGCCTCAATTCTAAGCCGTAATGCATGACGCACTGAACTATCAAGTAGTCATCGAAACGTGCCTGTCAGATGTTCACAACATCTACAGACGACGCCAGAGGGGGTGGCGCACCGAGCGGTGCATTAAGGACATAAGCCTTCTGTGCAGCAATGAGGACAATCCTCAGATCACGAACCCAGTCCGCATTATTGCTACCATCATCTTTCAACTCTATTTCTCTAGGAACATATGAAAATTAAGGGAGCTACAGCGCGAGCTAGTAATCTACAACATAATTTGCAAAGACATTTTGACTATGTTCATGATAATGAGTTTAGTTAATCATATTACTAAAAAACTCCCACTCAAATTGACATCCCTCCGGTCATTCGAGTGTCACATGATCCAAATCCACCAACTCAAGTCCGATCATCACGTGAGTTGAGGTGGTTTCAATGGTGAACATCTCCATGTTGATCATATCTACTATATGACTCATGTTCGACCTTTCGTTCTCTTGTCTTCCGAGGCCATGTCTGTACATGCTAGGCTCGTCAAGTTTAACCCGAGTGTTCCGCACATGCAACACTGGCTTGCACCCGTTGTATGCGAACGTACAGTCTATCACACCCGATCATCACGTGGTGTCTCGAAACGACGAACTTTCGCAACGGTGCACACTCGGGGAGAACACAATTTTATCTTGAAATTTAAGTGAGGGATCACCTTATAATGCTACCGTCGTCCTAAGCAAAATAAGATGCATAAAAGGATTAACATCACATGCAAATCATAAGTGACATGATATGGCCATGAACTTGTGCTTTTGATCTCCATCTCCAAAGCACCGGCATGATCTCTATCGTCACCGGCATGACACCATGATCTCCATCATCTTGATCTCCATCAACGTGTCGCCATGAGGTTGTCGCGCCGACTGTTGCTTCCACGACTATTGCTAACTCATAGCGATAAAGTAAAGCAAAACGGCGAAAATAATTAAAGACAACTCTATGGCTCCTGCCAGTTGCCATACTCATCGACATGCAAGTCGTGATATTGTATACAACACATGATCATCTCATACATCACATATATCTCATCATGTAATTGGCCATATCACATCACAACATACCCTGCAAAAACAAGTTAGACGTCCTCTAATTGTTGTTGCAAGTTTTACGTGGCTGCTACGGGTATCTAGCAAGAACGATTCTTACCTACGCAAAACCACAACGTGGTGTAGTGATTGCTTTTTGATCTTCTAAAAGAACCCCCTTCATTGAACCGATTCAACTAAAGTGAGAGAGACAGACACCCGCCAGTCACCTTTATGCAACAAGTGCACGCAGCGGTGAAACCAGTCTCGCATAAGCGTACGCGTAATGTCGGTCCAAGCCGCTTCATCTCACAATACCGCCGAATCAAGTATCAACTAGTAACGGCAAGCAATATGTATACACCCACGCCCACAACTCCTTTGTGTTCTACTCGAGATCTCATCTACGCATAGACCTAGCTCAGATGCCATTGTTGGGGAACGTTGCATGGGAAACAAAAAATTTCCTACGCGCACGCAAGATCTATCCATGGTGATGAGCATCTACGAGAGGGAGAGTGAATCTACATACCCTTGTAGATCGCTAAGCGGAAGCGTTAAGAAACGCGGTTGATGTAGTGGAACGTTTTCGCGATTCAAATCGCCGAGCGTCCTGTGATCCCATCACGATACGTCTCGCAATTCAATCACGATCCGTCCCGCGATCCCATCATGATTCGTCCCGCGATCAAATCACGAACCGTCTCGCGATCTTGATCACAGTCCTTCCGATCTAGCGCTGAACGGACGGCACCTCTGCGTTAAACACACGTACGGCTTGATGACGCCTTCACCTCCTCGATCCATCGAGCGGTGGTGAAGTAGTAGATGAGTTCCAGCAGCACGACGGCGTGGTGATGGTTGTGAGGAACAATCTCTGCAGGGCTTCGCCAAGCACCACGGGGATTATGACGGAGGAACTAGAGGGCTAGGGTTGCCGGCACACGGCTTGGGAAATCCTGATGTATCCCGTGTGCTAGCCCTGCCCCTCTATTTATATGTTGAGTCCCGGGGTCTAAACTTGGAGAGAAATCCTCTACAAGGTCAGTTTTGCCCGCACAAGGTCGGTTTGGCCCGCAAGGAAAGAGTCCAACTCGGATCCCTGCAGTACCGCGCACAAGCGGTAGTACCGCTCGTGGGCGGTAGTACCGCTTGAGCGGTAGTACCGCTTCACCCAAGCGGTAGTACCGCTTGCGCGGTAGTACTGCCTCACCAGCGGTAGTACCGCTTAAGGCAGCAGCAAAACTTCCTTTTGCACTTTCCAATACCTCGTGGGTTTTACCCCTTTGGCCCATATAAAGTGTTGTTGCACCCGAACACTTCGGTAAACATCCGGAACCCCATCCGGTGACTTCCGAAACCCTTCCGGAGATCAAAACACTATTATCACATATATCAATCTTTACCTCCGGACCCTTCCGGAGATCCTCGTCATGTCCGGGATCTTATCCGAGACTCCGAACAACCTTCGGTCACCAACACAATAACTCAACTATACTAATCGTGACCAAACGTTAAGTGTGTAGACCCTGCGGGTTCGAGAACTATGTAGACATGACCGAGACACCTCTACGGTCAATAACCAATAGCGGGACCTGGATGCCCGTATTGGTTCCTACATATTCTACGAAGATCTATATCGGTCGAACCTCTATGTCAAGGATTCAGTTAATCCCGTATGCTGTTCCCTTTGTTCTTCGGTATGTTACTTGCCCGAGATTCGATCGTCGGTATCCCTATACCTAGTTCAATCTCGTTACTGGCAAGTCTCTTTACTCCTCCCGCAATACAAGATCCCATGGCTAACACTTAGTCACATTGCTTGCAAGGCTTATTGTGATGTTGTATTACCGAGTGGGCCCTGAGATACCTCTCCGTCACACGGAGTAACAAATCCCAGTCTTGATCCATGCCAACCCAACAGACACCCTCGGAGATACCTGTAGAGCACCTTTATAGTCACCCAGTTACGTTGTGACGTTTGATACACACAAGGTATTCCTCTGGTGTCAGTGAGTTGCATGATCTCATGGTCATAGGAACAAATACTTGACATGCAGAAAACAATAGCAATAAACTGACACGGTCATATGCTATGTTCATAGTTTGGGTCCTGTCCATCACATCATTCTCGTAATGATATGATCCCGTTATCAAATGACATCTCATGTCTATGGCCAGGAAACCTTGACCATCTTTGATCAACGAGCTAGTTAACTAGAGGCATACTAGGGACACAGTGTTGTCTATGTACCCACACATGTATTTGAGTTTCCAATCAATACAATTATAGCATGGATAATAAAAAATTATCATGAACAAGGAAATATGATAATAACTAAATTATTATTGCCTCTAGGGCATATTTCCAACACAATGAACCCAATGTCAAAGATTTCGTCTCTTTGGCATTCGAGAATCTTCATTCTGCATAATACCGTACAAAAGAATATAGTGAGGATAATTCCAGGCAATGAACAAGCTGAGCTAGAGATTTAAATTACAGAAAGAAATCACTTACAGACAATAGCAACTGACGATAGATTTGTCGAGTGCGTCTTGATTGTATAACTGAAAAATTTCTGAAAGCTCAATCATTATCTCTGAATTAGAGAAGTAATGCTCTTTCTTGACTTTCACCATGAGCATATGTCGCCCCTTCTTTACTTCTGTCATGTACCACTCATGCAATTTTCGCATTTGTGTTCATAGAAGCGGGACCTGCTCAGGACAGACTAGAGGGTTCCTGGAGACATATTTCCATGCTAATTCAGTCATGGGGAATTCCTCGGTGCCTCGGAGTTGTTCAACACTGAAACCAAATTCTTTAGCAACGTCGGTCGTTACCTTATCGGAACTCACCTTAAGCGGGGGGATCGATTGCACTGCCTGTTCTCCTAGTTGGGGAACTGTTTTCCCACTTTTATTACTACTTGTATTTCTCGACGAGTGCTGCATTTGTTCATGATATGACTTGCTAATACAGCGTTCATAGTCTGATGGCATATTCTATACATGTGCCGAGGGTCGCTCTCGAAGATCCACAAAGTGTTGTACGGTTTCCGCAGGTATTTTCTCCTTTGGCGGCGGGACCGGCGTCGGTGCAAAATGTGCCTTCACTTAGGAAGCCACGATATCTCTGGTTTCCTCCTCAGTCATCTCGTAAGGTAACTTCTTTTTGGCAGGAAGCTCGGGTTTCTTCTTTGGTGCTCTCTTCCGCTTTTGGCCCTGCTGCTGGGACATAAGGGGTCGAGTCGGCTAACACGGCGGAGATCGATATGATGGACTCGCGCTAGATTCCGTCTCGAGGTGGGGTGGAGTCGGCTGACGCGGCGGACTTACACCTGTATTGCTACTCGGAGGAGTCGGTGGCCTTGGCGCCGAGTTTGGAAACACGATGCATTCCTTTCTCCATACAATGACAGCACGTATGACTTCTCCCAGTGTCTGCTCCCCTTCACCTCCAGGAAAGTCAAGCTCTAGTGAGTCATATCTAGATAGAACTTCATCGACCCCAACACGAGCATAGCCAGCTGGAATCGGATTGCCATGGATGGTTGCTTTAATTGCATTCGGTAAAGCAAAGCCGACCGCCACCTTCATGGATATGTTCTTCATTTTCATGTGTAGCTCACAACTTGTCCTCTCTTTGATATCATCCACGGGGTAGCGAGCCAGCAGTGAATCATCGGCCGGGACCCTCGTGGAACCCACGCTGCTTTTCTGCAAAGATGGGACGGTACTATCCAATGCTGGATTTGCTTGCTCCTGCCGCGTAGACGCCCTTTCCTAGGTAATTCTGCCCAGTTGCTCGATATGCCGCTTATACATGCTTTCCAACTCCTCGTTATTTCTTTCAAATTTTGAAGCCAGTCTGCATCCTGTTTCTTTTTTCTCTGATGGCTTCTGTAACTGTCGTTGCACTCCGAAAACCCCTGAACCCACGGAACAACGCCTTTGCCTCGTGTTCGTCCTCCATGTTCAGGATTCCCGAGGGAACGTGTAAGCTCGTCGTTCTTTCTTTCGGGGTGGAACGACCCCTTTTGATCATCTTCTATTGCTTCAAGTAAAGCGTCCGAGGCTTTTTTAAGAGATGCCTTTTCAATAATCTCCCTTGTTACTGGGTCCAACTTTCCCCCATGCGCATAAAACCAATTATTGGACCTCTCAGGCCAATTCATTGTTTTTGGAATGACCCCTTCATCAAGCATCTTGGCCTTAGATGCTTCCCACTTAGGCATGCCTTTCTTGTAGCCACCTGTCCAGAATATGGTGATACTCTTTTTTTACAGCATTTATCTTATTTTTTCTCAATCTTTCCTTAGCTTCATCCGATTCCTTGTACTTCACAAATATGTCCTAGTGATCTTTTACCTTCTCTAGTGCTCCAGTGAATTCTGGAGTCTTCCTTTCTGCCTTGACATAGTCGTTGTATAATCTTTTCTTCCAGGTCTGGAATTGTGTGCCCATCTTCTTAAGAGCCCACTTCTTGACTTTCAACCGTTGGCCATCTGTCAAACTCTATGGTAGGTTGAAATGTGACATTAACGTATCCCAAAGCAAATTTTTCGATCTTACGTCGATATAAGTAACTCCTCGATATACCTTTGGCTTATTCCACTCTTGAATGGTGATCGGGATTTGGTCCCTAACAATAACTCCGCATTGATTTATAAATTTACGGGCATTGTTTGCAGGAGCAATCGGTTCGCCATCTTCTTTGACTACATTGATGTTGTACTTTATGCCATCGGGCAACTTTTTGGCCTGTCCTCGTACCCTTGTAGAAGATTTTCTCGAACCGGAGGGCTAAAAGAAGAAAGATTCGTTAATATATGTATATACAAATCAATTAATACATCTAATGATCATCAGAGGACTAATATATATACCGCACTGGACTTTGTTAATTGGAGAAAATTTTCTTCGCCATCACCATTTGTTTCCCCTTCATCTCTTGGTTCTTCCTCAAGTCCCTCACCGGATACGTTAAGATATTGTGAGCCATCATTTGGTTCATTCTCTTGGTTTTGGGAGGAGCGTATCATGTCGAAGATGATATCCTCTTGATCATGGTCTCTGCCGCTATCGTCCATAGCTTATGTAATTAATTCAGAAAAAGATAAAACAATTTAGTATTTAAATTAGAATACATTCAATAAGCAAAAACTGAATCATAGTAGTCAGCCTTAGGCGAGGTTCGATCTGAGGGGTGAGGGATGGCGAGGAGGATTAAATTATTTAGCAAGATCATCATATAATATCACTAATACATATAATATCACCGGCGATCGTCGGGGACTCTTCATATAATATTATCATATAATATCACTAATACATCTCAAATAATCCAGTTAATGCAACAATAATATCACATAATATCACTAATACATCTCGCCCAATCGAACTGAACTTCGACTCGCGGTTCCTGAGCCGCGGGCGGTGAACACCCAAAGAGAAGGAACCATCACAGGATCATAGCTCGGGTGAGATCTCGGAAGAACCTGCCAGGTATTGGAGAACCTGACGTCCAACGCAACCATGTAGCGACGGACGTGCTCGTCCTCCTCCCTGACACGGCGACGTGCCACCTCCTCGGGGGTCGGCTCCCTCTGCACCGATAGTGGCCCACGTGACCGCCACCAAAGAAGCTCCGGGTCGACGACGAGACCCCGATTCTTCACCAACCTGCGCGCCCCGGAAGGTAGCACCTCCTAGTGCCACCTTGGCGGAGCCCAGTCCCGGACATGGCGCCTCTCAAACTGGTTGTCGCCGCCGATTCGACTACGAGGATGCGGGCCGGGCATCGTCGTTGAGAACAAATTTCTATGAAAACAAATTCAATTGACACCAATGCTTTTCAGTTTTTCAGCTAATACGGTCAACAAAGTTTGTGTCTGACCCCAGCCCAAAAAGCTCATTGGCCCCAGCCCAGTAGCTAATCCCAAAGTCTCAATGTCAAAATCTTTAAAAAAAACCTACAGAACACTACTAACAGGGGAGTGTATCTGGTGCACCGGGGCAATTGGTGCTACCGGTGCACCGGACCCTGTTGCACATTTTAAAATGGTCGAAAAAATTTGAGAAAAAATTAATGCATTCACACAATATCAATGTATGTTGTCACAAAAATTCGAAACATTGTTTGAGATACAAAAATGACAAATTTGACAATGAATAATACATAACACAAGTTGGGGTTCAGATTTGGCCCATTAGCACAGTGATGCTGAATTTGTCATTTTTGTATCTCGAGCAATGTTTCGAGTTTTGATTTGATTTTTTGTGACAACATACATTGATGTTATGTCAATGCACTAACTTTTTCTTGGATTTTTTTGAATATTTTAAATGTGCAACAGGGATCTGGTGCACCGGTAGCACCAATTGCCCCGATGCACCAGATACATCCCCCTACTAACAGATAGCGTCAGCACAGAAAGCCCATTGGCCCAATGCATAACGCACGGTGGTTCATCACCTGTATGCGAACAGGCGTCTGTTCGCTCGTCCCATCGCCTCCTCGGCTCCTCTTCTCAGATCCCTAATTCCTTCAGGCTACACCAACAAACAACGACGAACCCGACCCCGTTTCACCTGGTGAATGGTGATGCCGGCCGGCCACAACGGCAAAATCTTTAATCTGCCAAGTGTTGGCTCTTCCCAGGTAACATGCACCATCCCTCAGTCCCCCACACGCACTATGATTTCCTGATCGCTATCGGCTAAGTAATTTGTTCTATTTTTGTTCTTTGATTCATCTAGGACCAAAAGGATATGGATAAATCTTTGTTGAAACGAACAGCAGCACCTGATACTGATGTGGCACGGATTTCAAGGCTAATTAGACCAAGACAAAGTCATGCATCAAAGATTGGTACTATTCCTCCGACAGGAATTAATTTCGATAAACTTCCTCCTGATCCAGCTGATAGAAAAAGAATACCACAGTAAGCTAAAAATCTCCGCTTTACTCACAATTGATGGATCTTGGTCATGATCTTCAGATTTACATTGACAATTTGCCAATTTAGATGGCATTGCTTATCTTGCTAAATTGTTGGTGGGCATTAAGAAGCATCTTCTTTTTCTTTGGTGTATCAACTTCTAAAGTTGGTGCTAGTTTTGTTGGTTGCTACAACTTCAACGGAGAGATGCTTTTCAGCCATGAATATTGTCAAGAGCGTTTTGCGGAACAAAATGGGTGACGAGTTCATGAGTTATTTGTTGATTTGCTATGTGGAGAAAGACTTATTTTCTACCATTTCGAAAGATACTATGATTTATATATTTAAGAAGATGAAAGATCGAGAAGGGAAGTTATAAACTGTGAGTCTCACGATCACTTTATATTTTTGCTTGATGATATTTATTTTTTGTATTAGTATTTGTTTTGTATCATTGTTGTGAATATAAAAGTTAGAAATGAAATGCTCTGAAGTCATTTTTTTGCTTATTATCTGTTGAATATGTAAAAAAGTGTGGTTTTATGACTTCGCTCAGCGAGTACTCAATTTGACAAAAAAATCACGTAATAATAAAATTGTTGGCTAATTGCATATGTTTTCTATTTATTTCGGCCCGGACATTATCTATGTTGCGTTGCTATAGTTCGTGCTAGTCTACTAGAGTGGGCAGCGGTTGACACCGGTGCCAATCTTTTCTAGCTTCGTCCCTGGCGGCGGCGAGCAGGAGCACGGAGTGCCGACGCGCTGTCGAGCCCGGAGGTGGGCTCGTCGAGAACGAGCACGGCGGGGTTGCCCACGGAGGTCGAGGATGGCGATGGCCATGGCGGCAATGGCGGACGGGAGGCTCACGTACGGGAGGGGGCTTCGAGAGAGGAGAGGGCCTCACAGCGGGCTCGGCAAAGTTCGAGGCGATCGTCAGCGGGCTCTGAGGGGGGAGGGGGGAGCGAGCGGGACGGCGTCGGCTAGCAGGACGGTGTCGGTTGGAGGTTGAAGAAGAGTGGCCTGGCGGCGTGTGTAGTTCTCGATCTGTTCCGGGCGGTGGCTATCCCCGGGATTTATATAGGCGGGGTCTTTAGTCCCGATTCCAGCCACACACCGGGACTAAAGGCACCTTTAGTCCCGGTGCGTGGCTGGAACCGGGACTAAAGGGCCACCTTTAGTCCTGGTTGCAGCCACGCACCGGGACTAAAGGTCATTTTCGGGGGCCCAAAATACGCGCGGGAGGAGGACCTTTAGTCCCGGCTGGTGCTGGCAACCGGGACTAAAGGACTTTTTCATGTTTTCTGTTTTTGTTTTTTGCTTTTTTTTTTTAATTTTGTTTCTACTTACAGGCAATATTTAGAGTTTTTTAGTCGAATAAATTTTATTTAATTCTAAGTTAATATTATTTTGATCAAAACTAGAGTTTTATAAAAGCTTTTTAGTTGAATCTTTTTGCTGTTGAAGAATATTATAAAATACTTTTTGTTAACCTAATAATGTTATATTTTCTTTTCTATTATGTTATTTGTAGTTATATATTTTGTATACTAGAGTTTTATATTTTCTTTTCTGTTAAGTTATAAAATACTTTTTGTTAACCTAATAAAATACTTTTTACTTTTGTTTCTACTTACAGGCAATAACTATTTTTGTTATTTGTAGTTAAGTCCTACAGTTCCCTTAGGAGTTTTTATTTGGATTTCCTTGAAGTTTTGGTTTGCTTTCTATTTGCTTTTTCTTATTGTTTTCTTTATTGCTTTATTCATTGATGTATTTTGATTGCTAGAATGCTTGCTAGAGTGAATGCTTATATGAATGCAATGTTTGATTATATGTTCATGAGGTATGCCAAAACAATAGACTTTTCTTATAGGATTCTCTGATTTCTCATAACTATGGCTTTCAACCCAGAATCAACAGTGTAAATTCTTTGGTTATCTTGTATATGCCGAACAGTTACTTGATTAACTCCTCTGTATAATTAAAATCTAAAAGGATAGGAATAACTAAAAATTCATAACTTAAGAAATAATTATTCAAAAATCATGTTTCAAATGCCAAAATGCCCTAGCTCTTACAAAGATTCCCTCCGGTTTGTCCGAAGTGGGACTTTCCAGCTATAAGTCCGGAAACTCACTAGAGAGAAAGTGATGACAGTGAAGCCGGTCACATCCCAGAGTGTGATCCTAGGGTATAAAACTTTTTCTTCGTGTGTGTCCCTTGCTTATGATTGCGCCGTAACCATGGAGAATCTTCATCATTTAACAGGATGCTTGGGTCAGTCTTCACTGTGAAGGGAGGAATTTCATCAAACTTTTCATAATCTTCGGACATGTCTGTCTTTTCCTCCACTCCCACGATGTTTCTTTTCCCTGAAAGAACTATGTGGCGCTTTGGCTCATCGTATGATGTATTCGCTTCCATATCTTTTCTTTTTCTCGGTTTGCTAGACATGTCCTTCATGTAGAAAACCTGCGCCACATCATTGGCTAGGACGAATGGTTCCTCTGTGTACCCAATATTGTTGAGATCCACTGTTGTCATTCCGTACTGTGGGTCTACTTTTACCCCGCCTCCTGTCAGATTGACCCATTTGCACTGAAACAAAGGGACCTTAAAATCACGTCCATAGTCAAGTTCCCATATCTCCTCTATGTAACCATAATATGGGTCATTTTCCCTAGTGTTGTTCGTTGCATCAAAGCGGACACCACTGTTTTGGTTGGTGCTCTTTTTACGTTGGGCGATCGTGTAAAATGTATTCCCATTTATCTCGTACCCTTGAAAAGTCAATACAGTCGAAGATGGTGTCCTGGCCAACAAGTATAGCTCATCTCCAACAGTGTTGTTATTCATCAGATGTGTTTGCAGCCAACCGCTAAAAGTCGCCATGTGTGTATGTTTAATCCAGGGGTAAGACTGCTCCGGGTTCTTGGAGCGTACAATATCCATGTGTTCCTCGAGATATGGAGCCACCAAGGTGGAATTTTGTAGAACTGTGTAGTGTGCTGGAGTGAAAGAATGCCCGTCCATACATATTACTGCTCTCTTTCCTAGCGTGCCTTTTCCACTCAGTCTCCTCTCATGCCGCGATTCAGGAACGCCAATCAGCTTAAGGTCAGGAATAAAGTCAACACAAAACTCAATAACCTCCTCTGTTTCATGGCCCTTGGAGATGCTTCCTTCTGGCCTAGCACGGTTATGAACATATTTCTTTAAGACTCCCATGAACCTCTCAAAGGGGAACATATTGTGTAGAAATACAGGACCCAGAATGGTAATCTCTTTGACTAGGTGAACTAGGACGTGCGTCATAATATTGAAGAAGGATGGTACGAACACCAACTCGAAACTGACAATATATTGTTCCAAATCATTCTGTAACCTTGGTAGGATTTCTGGATCGATTACCTTCTGAGAAATTGCATTGAGGAATGCACATAGCTTCACAATGGCTAATCAAACATTTTCCGGTAGAAGCCCTCTCAATGCAACCGGAAGTAGTTGCGTCATAATCACATGGCAGTCATGAGACTTTAGGTTTTGGAATTTTTTCTTTGCCATATTTCTTATTACTTTTATATTCGACGAGAAGCCAGACGGGACCTTCATACTGAGTAGACATTCAAAAAATATTTCCTTCTCTTCTTTGGTAAGAGCGTAGCTGGCAGGACCTTGATACTGCTTTGGATGCATGTTGTCTTTTTCGTTCATACGTTGCTGGTCCTCCCGTGCCTCCGGTGTATCTTTTGTCTTCCCATACACGCCCAAGAAGCCTAGCAGGTTCATGCAAAGATTCTTCGTCACGTGCATCACGTCGATTGCAGAGCGGACCTCTAAGACTTTCCAATAGGGTAGGTCCCAAAATATAGATTTCTTCTTCCACATGGGTGCGTGTCCGTTAGCGTCATTCGGAACAGATTATCCGCCAGGACCCTTTCCAAAGATTACTTCTAAATCCATGACCATATCAAATATATCATCACTAGTACGGTGGTCAGGCTTCTTCCGGTGATCTGCCTCACCTTTTAAATGCTTGCCTTTCTTTCTTAAGAGATGCCTGGTCAGAAGAAATCGACGATGTCCTAGGTACACATTCTTCTTACATTTATCCAAATATATACTTTCAGTCTCATTTAAACAGTGCATGCATGCATTGTATCACTTGTTTGTCTATCCTAAAAGGTTACTAAGAGTAGGCCAATCATTGATGGTTACAAATAGCAACGCTCGTAGGTTAAATTCCTCCTGTTTGTGCTCATCCCACACACGTACACCTTTTATATCCCACAACTGTAAAAGTTCTTCAACTAATGGCCTTAGGTACACATCAATGTCGTTGCCGGGTTGCTTAGGGCCTTGGATGAGCACTGGCATCATAATGAACTTCCACTTCATGCACAACCAAGGAGGAAGGTTATAGATACATAGAGTCACAGGCCAGGTGCTATGATTGCTGCTCAGCTCCCCAAAAGGATTAATGCCATCTGCACTTATACCAAACCATAAGTTCCTTGCGTCATCTGCAAACTCCGGTCACTTTCTCTCGATTTTTCTCCACTGCGACCCATCAACGGGTACTCTTCACATCCCGTCTTTCTTACGGTCTTCTTTGTGCCATCGCAACAACTTGGCATGCTCTTTGTTTTGGAACAAACATTTCAACCATGGTATTATAGGGGCATACCACATCACCCTGGCAGGAATCCTCTTCCTGGGGCGCTCACCCTCAACATCACCAGGGTCATCGCGGCTGATCTTATAGTGCAATGCATCGCATACCGGGCATGCATTCAAATTCTCGTACTCACCGCGGTAGAGGATCCAGTCATCAGGGCATGCATGTATCTTCTGCACCTCTAATCCTAGAGGGCAGACAGCCTTCTTTGCTTCATACGTACTGTTGGGCAATTCGTTGTCCTTTGAAAGCATCTTCTTTAACATTTTCAGCAACTTTTCAAATCCCATGTCAGATACAGCATTCTCTGCCTTCCATTGTAGCAATTCCAGTGTGGTACCGAGCTTTTTCTTTTCATCTTCGCAATTTGGGTACAACAATTTTTTGTGATCCTCTAACATGCGTTGCAACTTCAACTTCTACTTTTCACTTGCGCAGTTTCTCTTTGCATCAGCAATGGCCCGACCAAGATCATCAGCGGGCTCATCTGATGCCTCTTCTTCAGTTTTTCACCCATTGTAGTACCATCGTATTCAGGGAACCTAGGATAGTTGTCATCATCCTCTTCTTCTTCATTGTCTTCCATTATAACCCCTCTTTCTCCATGCTTGGTCCAGCAGTTATAGCCGGACATGAAACCGGACTGAAGCAGGTGGCTGTGAAGGACTTTTGAGGTAGAGTAATTCCTATCATTCTTACAGACACCACATGGACAACACATAAAACCTTTCCGCTCGTTTGCCTCAGCCGCACGCAGAAAACTATGCATGCCATTAATGAACTGGTGAGAGCGTCGGTCATCGTACATCCATTGCCGGCTCATCTTTATTACGCAACATCGAAGTGACCAAATTAATACAAGTTCGTACATAAAGTGTAGGGTACCGCAGCAGAAAACAAAAAAATTCCGACCTACGCACCAGCCCAGGACCACTATGGAGACTGCATACAAGGTTTGATCATTTTCGTTACCGACTCGTAGCGCAGCGGAAGTAGAGTCGATGACGAACGGCGGTGCAGATCCCCGCAGCTAGGATTTTACAACCTCCCAACCGCGAGGATGTATACCCTTATCTGCCCCGCGGACAGCCCTCCGGGAGGCGGTCGCACAGTCCCCCGGACGGTGTCGCGGACAGCCCTTCGGGAGGACCTCCGAAACTCGGACTGTCACTCGGACAGCCCTTCGGGAGGACCTCCAAAACTCGGACGGTCACACGGACAGCCCTTCGGGAGGCACTTTCGAACTAAGACCGAAACTACGATCTCTCTACAGAGTTGCACACATACGGTGTCATCTATCCGGCAGGGCTTCGCCGTCCAGAACTAGTTCCTGCCGGAACCCAGACAGCCTTTCGGCTCTACGAAACTATTTCGTGGGAGGGAGAGAGAAAGCCAGACGAGCATGGCACTAGTATGTGAGAGCAAGGATGTCAAGATGGCAGCCATCTCCCTTCCTATTTATAGGAAATCCCAAGGGGAATATCCCTTTCTCAAAAGGAATATGCCTTTGGAATATCCCTTTCTCAAAAGGAATATGCCTTTCTCAAAAATATCCAAAAAGTGCTTTCACTATTCACGACGACATTTTTCAGCGTCTGATCGAACTGAAAAATATTCATGTGGGCTTAGAACAATTCTAGTACCCACCAAAATAATTTTCAACGCGAGCCGGAACAATTCCGGTTTAGTGATTTCATCTGCCAAAAGCATCTGAAGCGGTTTCGGCAGCTCCGGAACATTTCCGGTTTTCATCCCAGAAAATTCCAAAAAGTTTCCAGAATGATTCTGGCACCCTCCAAGAATTATCAGGCATGTCCCGAAACCAATTTGACTTAATGGAATACCCCGAAACAACTTTTCGGTTTCATCGGAACTATTCCGATATTCTCTCCGGAACATTTCCGTTTCGTCCGAAACTTTTTCGGTGAATTTCTCTCAGACTCCCTGTCTAGTATTCAGCAGATAGATGACCCTTAAGCGTGTGACCCTATAGGTTCGGTGAAGCATAGACATGACCCGGAACCCCTTCCGATCAATGATCAACATCGGAGCCGTGGACACCCATATTGACCCCTATACCCACACGAATGAATATTCGAGTGAACCTCCAGTTGCCGTGAGCTATTCCTGTTGCTTCGCGATATGTTACAATTACCCGAGGTGAGAAACATCGGCATCCTCGTGGATCAACACTTGTCCACAATGCCAGTTACCTCGTTGCCGGTATTGTTCTCTTTTCTCGTTCCCGTGTTCCGGCATCCCTGTGATCAAATCACCCTGTGTCTGGCCAGACGATGATGGATACCGTAACACCGAGAGGGCCCAGAGATATCTCTCCATCGTCGGAGGAGCAAATCCCAATCTTGAGCTATCAAGTCCCTTGACATACTTTTCCATGAACCCGTAAGCCGCCGTAATAGCCACCCATTTACGGATGACGTTTAACAAACCCCAAAGTTCATGAAGCAAGCATGAAGAAACTCGTACTCTCATGGTCTAAGGAATCATGCAAACGTTAACCATCTCTGTGTTATAAATCATTAACTAATGACGAATGTATCTCATAGCATAACATCAATTCGGGTCGATTCAACACAAGTGTTCTACCAACAATTGTGCCCTCAAAATTGCCGGCATAGTCATGCCCATGATCAGGAAAACAGGATCATCATGCAATACTTGAGCCAGTCATAGAGGCTTGACTAGGAATACATTTTACCGTTTATTATCCCACACGTGCACATGAGTTTCCCTCCAAGCCTCGTTTTATTTGCAGACTCGAGAATCATTGCAGTTATAGCATGGAACATAAACCTAATTATGAACATGGAGATAATCAATAACATTTATTATTGCCTCTAGGGCATATCTCCTACAGACTCCCACTTGCACTAGAGTCAATAATCTAGTCAATGCTAATGCACTTTACACCTATGGCATACTGTGTAAAATATGCTTCGCATGTGGTATAGCCTGATGTCCAACGGATCTGACGACTTCAGCTCCGTGTGTAACTTTGCATATCCTCGCGTTTTCACGCTTTCATAAAATTCATATTTTGTGTGGACTTGGCTTTGCATATGTGTGAATCATTGGTCGAAATCTGATTCCTCGGACTGAGCTATGGAGCAACTATCTACAATAGTGTCCCGTAGACCAAAGCCATCTTGGAATCATACTAAGTTCATGAATGAACTATATGATTCAACAACTTCTTTGTCGCTTCTAAAGCGTCAACATACTTAGCCTTTGTTATAGAATTCGCCACAGTATCTTGTTTGGAACAATTTCCAACTACCGTGCCACCATATTGTGTATTACACAAAACCCTTAACTTAAATCGAAAATCGCATGGAGCATAGATGAAGACTGTATCGATGTAACCTTTTACAACGAACTCTTCATGATCTCCGCTTGCGAGAAAACATGTCATCAGTACTGCTCTAGTACTCAATGACATCTTTCACTGTTGTCCCATGATCAGTACTTTGATCACTTTGGTATCTATACTCGCAAGAACTTTGGAGTATTGGACATATCTGGTTGTTTTACATACCATGGAATACATGATTAATCCAAACACAAGAGTGTATGGAATCACCATCATGTATTTTGCTCATCAGTGTTTTGGGACACCGAGTTTTGCAAAAACTCTTTCCATGTGACTTCGGCAAGAATCACTCCTTGGCGTTTTAAATTCTAAAAGGTTTTAGCATCTTGTCAATATGTATTCATTGCTTAGCCCCATTAGGTAAATCTATCTCCATAGATCATCATGCCTAATATTGAGGCTATTTAGCCTAAGCACTTCATCGGAAAACTATTTTCAAATGAAGTCCTAATTCGTGTCAAGAAATTTATTTCCAATTAACAATGTGTCAAGTACACAAGGTTTATAGAAATATTATTATGCTCCCACTTAATTTCTTGAATTACAAGCATCTTCGTTACCCATTGATGAAGTCAAACCCCTTTGACCATTTCATCAAAACACGAAGATTCCAACTCCATATTGCTCTTTTCTGTCCATCGCTGGAACTCTGAAGTTTGCATACTTACTAGCATCCTCTGGATCGACAAATTACTTTGGACTGTATCACATACAAGTCCTAGGTTTCATTTCCATCAGATGGAAATCCTTTCGTCATCCATGTTTCATATCTCATGATTGAAATATGTATTAATTGCTAGTTCAACCCGAACCGACTTTAAGCATCACTACGGTGAAACAACCTCATCGTAGTCAACCCTTTGAACTTGTTATTGCAACAAGTCGAGCTTTATGGATAAACATTTTATCCGTATCAGTTTTTAGTTCCATAAATATTCGTTAGACTCTAAGTCTTCCGAAAGGTGTATCAAGATTTTAATCTCGAATCACTTATATGGAAACTATCTCGGATTGTATTGGCATTTAGCCAATTCCGGAGTCAGGGCCCATCAACGCTTCCTTGTGTATTGTAGGTATATTGTTGTCTAACAACAATATCTCATATGCGCACCTGAGAGGTTTGCACGAGTTTTTCCTACGCGGTTCAGCTGCAAGTTCGACCGAAGTCCATATATTTTATTGTAGAGACTTCCGTATCAGTCGCAGTAGGAAACTCCGGAACATTTCCAAGGTTCCTTTCCTTTGACCTGATGACGAAGATACTGGTTATCTCGTCGAGTTGCACTGTCCTCCCACTCACCTTTTGTAAGAACTATTCTCTTTAAAAGCATACCGTTTTGCGGCAAAACCCTTTGCCTCGGTATAGTGGTGGGGGAATACCCAATGACTTGGGATAACCTTACAAAGTAGCACTTGTCTGATTTGGAATAGGTTTGTAATCTTTTGCACAAGCCCCATATTCCAAATGTTAAGAAAAGATATCACATGGTTGGGCGTACCATACCATGGCGTCATTTCAACAGACCTGATGGAGCTCTTTTCAGTGTAAAAGCCGCAGTCTCTAAAGCATCACTTTAAAAGGGATAATGACAATTTTATTTATGTCATCTTTGATCTTACCATGTCATAAATGGTTCGATTACATCTTCACGGACTTTCCACTTGCAGTGGTGTTCTGGGAGGTGTAAGTTATGAAACTCTTTTCACAACTCATCAGACATTCGCTAAACTTGTAACTCAAATATTTCTTTGTGCAATCGAATTGTAGAAACTTAATTTTCTTGTTACAATAACTTCTACTTCATTTTTGAAAACCTTATGAATGAATTCAAAAGATCCAGACTTACGTCTCATCAAGTAAATATCCATATATCTACTTGAGTCATTTCTGAAGATAGATAAATCCACTACTTGCAACAACATTTATTGGATTACACACATCATAATGTATGATCACCAATATGTTCTTTGCTCGTTCCTTATGGCCTGTGAAGGGTATTTCCGTCACTTCACTTTTCAGAGGAAAGTTGCAAGTGTCAGATGATTCAAAATCAAACGACTTCGAAATCCATCATAATGGAATTTCCATACGGGTTTCTCCAATGTGACCAAATGCAGTGCCACACTTGTGTGGTATTCTTTTAGTCTTGCGACATTTAGCGTCAGTGTTATGGATGTATCATATTACCATCAATATTCATAGCATACATCCCATCCTGTATGGAAGCATGGCCCTTCACGTTATTCATAACACCGAACATCAAAAGTTCTCTTATGAATAACCTTCTTGCAAAATACCTTATGCAAAGGGCTAGAGTGTATGAAACTCTAAATGAATTATGAAAGTAAATACAGAGGTAATGTATTATCAATATTCATAACATACATCTCATTCATAATGAAAGTATGGCCCTTATGTTATTCATAACATCGAACATCAAAAGTTCTCTTATGAATAACCTTCTTGCAAGATACTTTATGCAATGGGCTAGAGTGTAAAACTCGAAAATGAATTATGAAAGTAAATACAGAGGTAATGTATTATCAATATTCATAACATACATCTCATTCATAATGAAAGTATGGCCCTTATGTTATTCATAACATCGAACATCAAAAGTTCTCTTATGAATAACCTTCTTGCAAGATACTTTATGCAATGGGCTAGAGTGTAAAACTCTAAAATGAATTATGAAAGTAAATACATAGGTAATACACCGATGGAAGGCATAGTAACATTTACTATGTTCCCTGTGTGTATCTTAACCTCATTCCTGGCTAGTCTTTCAGGCCATAGTAGTTCTTACATCGAGTTGTAACAGAATGCAATCGAGCGGGTATCTTTGTGATTAACTCACAATACCCAAGAATTAGTGATTAACATGTTTAACCATAATTCCCAAGAACTATATCTTTGACCAGCCTACTATACATCAAAACTTGTATGACATTCATACATGAGCTGGATATTCCAGTCTCCTTTGCTTTTGCCATTATACTTCTAACAGTTTAACTTTCAGTATTTCTCCTACTCTCAGAAGAAGCACCCAACTTAAGAGTGGCGTTAGCCCCGGACTTCCTAGGCTTGAAAATCTTACTAACACCCTTCGGACACTTCCTTTCTCTTTAAGTTGTTGTTTTATTCACCTTTCATCATATGACAGGAGTTCTCCTGGATCCCTCTCTTATCAGTCTAATGCATAGTAAACTCCTTTACTAATAGTTTGCAAACAAACATTGCTTTGGATATCTCATATCTTTTAGCCTTTGTCTGTCTCTAAAAATGATTTTCAGATTCCATGAATATCACATAACTATCCAAACTTTCGAAGTTTGGGTCTCATGGAAGCAAACATATTGCACTTTGACTGAAAAGGAATTCTAGCTTTTGGATCGAAGGACGAGAGTCACATGATCCATAGCATTAGCGGGAGAGTACCGAAAGCATGCGATAGGACAAAATCCTTCTCGGCACTCTAGAGGACAATCCTCACATTACGTTACCAACCGTAAAGTTTTAACCAGATATTTAACAGCTATTCAATTTTAATAGGGAAGGTGGAAACGCGAGCCATTATTCTACAACTATTATGCAAACCACACTTAGACAGTGCTCAAAATTAATTGCACTGAGAATTAAACAAGTTAATTCTATAGTGCGCTCCCACTCAAATCAATATCTCTCATAATTGATTATGAATGATTCAAGACACGAATTTCAATTCAACGCCATTGATGGTGAGCATCACTGATGACGAGAACTTCAATCGTTAGGCAAACTTGCCGATCACATCTCTATGTGACTCTTGTTCATCTTTCGACGCGTGTGTTCCGAGCTCATGACTTTCATGCCTGAACGTCAAGACAACCAAGTGATCTCGCTGCGAGGTCTTAACTCACCCGCCTCACACATCCCTAATCGTTCGTACCCATGTCAGCATGGCGCACCCCGAAAAGTTAGGTGCCGTGACGGTGCTACACTTGGGAGAACACTAACTACTTGATATTTTTGTGAGAGATCACCCTAATAAAAAGCGACTACCGCGCAATCAAGAAGGGTGCATCATAAGGGATAAACATCTCAGGCAATTCATAATAGCAAGATATGGTATAGCCCTTTCTGACGGAGAAGTCTTTCATTTCTTCGTCTTTGGCATTCGCGTCGGTGTTCACCTTCGCAAAGATTGCCACCACCTTGTTGATGCACAAGATAATATTGCTATCTCTATAGCTAATAAAATAAGTGCATTACATAAGGTTGACACGCAGGTCATTAAAGTGCAATCATATGGCTCCAGCCATCATGCCGAATCATGACACGCAGGTCATGTTAATCAATTTACATCATATAGTCATCTCATACATAATCAAATTATTATGAACACTGCTATACCACATCACATGCACATGCAAAACCATCCTGCAAAATCAAGTTAGACGCCTCTAATCGGTTCATGCAAAATTTTATTTTACGTGGCTTCTAAGGTTTCGAAACAAACCGAAGCTACCAACGTCCATCATTAAGCATGATAATCCAAGTCGCTAGATTAACATTCCAGGGTGTATGAAACACGAGATAATAAAATCTCGAGCCCCATACTAAACTTCGTCATACGCGTGACCCCTGTGCAGATCACATCTGCATTGCCCTTTCGTCTGCGAAATTTCATCTTTCTTTTTAACTACGGTGGAATTCAATGAACTGTTAGCACTTCGTTGATCAATCAGGATCGCGGATTGCCAGAACATTAAAACTCCACCATACTGTTATCAAGATCAGAAATATGCAAATTCTAGGGAAGCAACAAGAACATCGGGTAACAGACTTCATCTGCTACCCGCACAAATAATTTTCAGCAATAGATATCATCTACTACCTAATTATATTGTGCAATACCCATACATCTCTATGTATTCTAGATCGCAACCTGCATGTACGCATAACCTTGCTCTGATACCACTGTAGGGTAACGCAGCAGAAAACAAAAAATTTCCGACCTACGCACCAGCCCAGGACCACTATGGAGACTGCATACAAGGTTTGATCATTTTCGTTACCGACTCGTAGCGCAGCGGAAGTAGAGTCGATGACGAACGGCGATGCAGATCCCCGCAGCTAGGATTTTACAACCTCCCAACCGCGAGGATCTATACCCTCATCTGCCCCGCGGACAGCCCTCCGGGAGGCGGTCGCACAGTCCCCCGGACGGTGTCGCGGACAGCCCTTCGGGAGGACCTCCGAAACTCGGACTGTCACTCGGACAGCCCTTCGGGAGGACCTCCAAAACTCGGACGGTCACATGGACAGCCCTTCGGGAGGCACTCTCGAACTAAGACCGAAACTATGATCTCTCTACAGAGTTGCACACATACGGTGTCATCTATCCGGCAGGGCTTCGCCGTCCAGAACTAGTTCCTGCCGGAACCCAGACAGCCTTTCGGCTCTACGAAACTATTTCGTGGGAGGGAGAGAGAAAGCCAGACGACCATGGCACTAGTATGTGAGAGCAAGGATGTCAAGATGGCAGCCATCTCCCTTCCTATTTATAGGAAATCCCAAGGGGAATATCCCTTTCTCAAAAGGAATATGCCTTTGGAATATCCCTTTCTCAAAAGGAATATGCCTTTCGCAAAAATATCCAAAAAGTGCTTTCACTATTCACGACGACATTTTCAGCGTCTGATCGAACTGAAAATATTCATGTGGGCTTAGAACAATTCTAGTACCCACCAAAATAATTTTCAACGCGAGCCGGAACAATTCCGGTTTAGTGATTTCATCTGCCAAAAGCATCTGAAGCGGTTTCGGCAGCTCCGGAACATTTCCGGTTTTCATCCCAGAAAATTCCAGAAAGTTTCCAGAATGATTCTGGCACCCTCCAAGAATTATCAGGCATGTCCCGAAACCAATTTGACTTAATGGAATACCCCGAAACAACTTTTCGGTTTCATCGGAACTATTCCGATATTCTCTCCGGAACATTTCTGTTTCGTCCGAAACTTTTTCGGTGAATTTCTCTCAGACTCCCTGTCTAGTATTCAGCAGATAGATGACCCTTAAGTGTGTGACCCTATAGGTTCGGTGAAGCATAGACATGACCCGGAACCCCTTCCGATCAATGATCAACATCGGAGCCGTGGACACCCATATTGACCCCTATACCCACACGAATGAATATTCGAGTGAACCTCCAGTTGCCGTGAGCTATTCCTGTTGCTTCGCGATATGTTACAATTACCCGAGGTGAGAAACATCGGCATCCTCGTGGATCAACACTTGTCCACAATGCCAGTTACCTCGTTGCCGGTATTGTTCTCTTTTCTCGTTCCCGTGTTCCGGCATCCCTGTGATCAAATCACCCTGTGTCTGGCCAGACGATGATGGATACCGTAACACCGAGAGGGCCCAGAGATACCTCTCCATCGTCGGAGGAGCAAATCCCAATCTTGAGCTATCAAGTCCCTTGACATACTTTTCCATGAACCCGTAAGCCACCGTAATAGCCACCCATTTACGGATGACGTTTAACAAACCCCAAAGTTCATGAAGCAAGCATGAAGAAACTCGATACTCTCATGGTCTAAGGAATCATGCAAACGTTAACCATCTCTGTGTTATAAATCATTAACTAATGACGAATGTATCTCATAGCATAACATCAATTCGGGTCGATTCAACACAAGTGTTCTACCAACAATTGTGCCCTCAAAATTGCCGGCATAGTCATGCCCATGATCAGGAAAACAGGATCATCATGCAATACTTGAGCCAGTCATAGAGGCTTGACTAGGAATACATTTTACCGTTTATTATCCCACACGTGCACATGAGTTTCCCTCCAAGCCTCGTTTTATTTGCAGACTCGAGAATCATTGCAGTTATAGCATGGAACATAAACCTAATTATGAACATGGAGATTATCAATAACATTTATTATTACCTCTAGGGCATATCTCCTACAGACTCCCACTTGCACTAGAGTCAATAATCTAGTCAATGCTAATGCACTTTACACCTATGGCATACTGTGTAAAATATGCTTCGCATGTGGTATAGCCTGATGTCCAACGGATCTGACGACTTCAGCTCCGTGTGTAACTTTGCATATCCTCGCGTTTTCACGCTTTCACAAAATTCATATTTTGTGTGGACTTGGCTTTGCATATGTGTGAATCATTGGTCGAAACCTGATTCCTCGGACTGAGCTATGGAGCAACTATCTGCAATAGTGTCCCATAGACCAAAGCCATCTTGGAATCATACTAAGTTCATGAATGAACTATATGATTCAACAACTTCTTTGTCGCTTCTAAAGCGTCAACATACTTAGCCTTTGTTATAGAATTCGCCACAATATCTTGTTTGGAACAATTTCCAACTACCGTGCCACCATATTGTGTATTACACAAAACCCTTAACTTAAATCGAAAATCGCATGGAGCATAGATGAAGACTGTATCGATGTAACCTTTTACAACGAACTCTTCATGATCTCCGCTTGCGAGAAAACATGTCATCAGTACTGCTCTAGTACTCAATGACATCTTTCACTGTTGTCCCATGATCAGTACTTTGATCACTTTGGTATCTATACTCGCAACAACTTTGGAGTATTGGACATATCTGGTTGTTTTACATACCATGGAATACATGATTAATCCAAACACAAGAGTGTATGGAATCACCATCATGTATTTTGCTCATCAGTGTTTTGGGACACCGAGTTTTGCAAAAACTCTTTCCATGTGACTTCGGCAAGAATCACTCCTTGGCGTTTTAAATGCTAAAAGGTTTTAGCATCTTGTCAATATGTATTCATTGCTTAGCCCCATTAGGTAAATCTATCTCCATAGATCATCATGCCTAATATTGAGGCTATTTAGCCTAAGCACTTCATCGGAAAACTATTTTCAAATGAAGTCCTAATTCGTGTCAAGAAATTTATTTCCAATTAACAATGTGTCAAGTACACAAGGTTTATAGAAATATTATTATGCTCCCACTTAATTTCTTGAATTACAAGCATCTTCGTTACCCATTGATGAAGTCAAACCCCTTTGACCATTTCATCAAAACACGAAGATTCCAACTCCATATTGCTCTTTTCTGTCCATCGCTAGAACTCTGAAGTTTGCATACTTACTAGCATCCTCTGGATCGACAAATTACTTTGGACTGTGTCACATACAAGTCCTAGGTTTCATTTCCATCAGATGGAAATCCTTTCGTCATCCATGTTTCATATCTCATGATTGAAATATGTATTAATTGCTAGTTCAACCCGAACCGACTTTAAGCATCACTACGGTGAAACAACCTCATCGTAGTCAACCCTTTGAACTTGTTATTGCAACAAGTCGAGCTTTATGGATAAACATTTTATCCGTATCAGTTTTTAGTTCCATAAATATTCGTTAGACTCTAAGTCTTCCGAAAGGTGTATCAAGATTTTAATCTCGAATCACTTATATGGAAACTTTCTCGGATTGTATTGGCATTTAGCCAATTCCGGAGTCAGGGCCCATCAATGCTTCCTTGTGTATTGTAGGTATACTGTTGTCTAACAACAATATCTCATATGCGCACCTGAGAGGTTTGCACGAGTTTTTCCTACGCGGTTCAGCTGCAAGTTCGACCGAAGTCCATACATTTTATTGTAGAGACTTCCGTATCAGTCGCAGTAGGAAACTCCGGAACATTTCCAAGGTTCCTTTCCTTTGACCTGATGACGAAGATACTGGTTATCTCGTCGAGTTGCACTGTCCTCCCACTCACCTTTTGTAAGAACTATTCTCTTTAAAAGCATACCGTTTTGCGGCAAAACCCTTTGCCTCGGTATAGTGGTGGGGGAATACCCAATGACTTGGGATAACCTTACAAAGTAGCACTTGTCTGATTTGGAATAGGTTTGTAATCTTTTACACAAGCCCCATATTCCAAATGTTAAGAAAAGATATCACATGGTTGGGCGTACCATACCATGGCGTCATTTCAACAGACCTGATGGAGCTCTTTTCAGTGTAAAAGCCGCAGTCTCTAAAGCATCACTTTAAAAGGGATAATGACAATTTTATTTATGTCATCTTTGATCTTACCATGTCATAAATGGTTCGATTACATCTTCACGGACTTTCCACTTGCAGTGGTGTTCTGGGGGGTGTAAGTTATGAAACTCTTTTCACAACTCATCAGACATTCGCTAAACTTGTAACTCAAATATTTCTTTGTGCAATCGAATTGTAGAAACTTAATTTTCTTGTTACAATAACTTCTACTTCATTTTTGAAAACCTTATGAATGAATTCAAAAGATCCAGACTTACGTCTCATCAAGTAAATATCCATATATCTACTTGAGTCATTTCTGAAGATAGATAAATCCACTACTTGCAACAACATTTATTGGATTACACACATCATAATGTATGATCACCAATATGTTCTTTGCTCGTTCCTTATGGCCTGTGAAGGGTATTTCCATCACTTCACTTTTCAGAGGAAAGTTGCAAGTGTCAGAGGATTCAAAATCAAACGACTTCGAAATCCATCATAATGGAATTTCCATGCGGGTTTCTCCAATGTGACCAAATGCAGTGCCACACTTGTGTGCTATTCTTTTAGTCTTGCGACATTTAGCGTCAGTGTTATGGATGTATCATATTACCATCAATATTCATAGCATACATCCCATCCTGTATGGAAGCATGGCCCTTCACGTTATTCATAACACCGAACATCAAAAGTTCTCTTATGAATAACCTTCTTGCAAAATACCTTATGCAAAGGGCTAGAGTGTATGAAACTCTAAATGAATTATGAAAGTAAATACAGAGGTAATGTATTATCAATATTCATAACATACATCTCATTCATAATGAAAGTATGGCCCTTATGTTATTCATAACATCGAACATCAAAAGTTCTCTTATGAATAACCTTCTTGCAAGATACTTTATGCAATGGGCTAGAGTGTAAAACTCTAAAATGAATTATGAAAGTAAATACAGAGGTAATGTATTATCAATATTCATAACATACATCTCATTCATAATTAAAGTATGGCCCTTATGTTATTCATAACATCGAACATCAAAAGTTCTCTTATGAATAACCTTCTTGCAAGATACTTTATGCAATGGGCTAGAGTGTAAAACTCTAAAATGAATTATGAAAGTAAATACATAGGTAATACACCGATGGAAGGCATAGTAACATTTACTATGTTCCCTGTGTGTATCTTAACCTCATTCCTGGCTAGTCTTTCAGGCCATAGTAGTTCTTACATCGAGTTGTAACAGAATGCAATCGAGCGGGTATCTTTGTGATTAACTCACAATACCCAAGAATTAGTGATTAACATGTTTAACCATAATTCCCAAGAACTATATCTTTGACCAGCCTACTATACATCAAAACTTGTATGCCATTCATACATGAGCTGGATATTCCAGTCTCCTTTGCTTTTGCCATTATACTTCTAACAGTTTAACTTTCAGTATTTCTCCTACTCTCAGAAGAAGCACCCAACTTAAGAGTGGCGTTAGCCCCGGACTTCCTAGGCTTGAAAATCTTACTAACACCCTTCGGACACTTCCTTTCTCTTTAAGTTGTTGTTTTATTCACCTTTCATCATATGATAGGAGTTCTCCTGGATCCCTCTCTTATCAGTCTAATGCATAGTAAACTCCTTTACTAATAGTTTGCAAACAAACATTGCTTTGGATATCTCATATCTTTTAGCCTTTGTCTGTCTCTAAAAATGATTTTCAGATTCCATGAATATCACATAACTATCCAAACTTTCGAAGTTTGGGTCTCATGGAAGCAAACATATTGCACTTTGACTGAAAAGGAATTCTAGCTTTTGGATCGAAGGACGAGAGTCACATGATCCATAGCATTAGCGGGAGAGTACCGAAAGCATGCGATAGGACAAAATCCTTCTCGGCACTCTAGAGGACAATCCTCACATTACGTTACCAACCGTAAAGTTTTAACCAGATATTTAACAGCTATTCAATTTTAATAGGGAAGGTGGAAACGCGAGCCATTATTCTACAACTATTATGCAAACCACACTTAGACAGTGCTCAAAATTAATTGCACTGAGAATTAAACAAGTTAATTCTATAGTGCGCTCCCACTCAAATCAATATCTCTCATAATTGATTATGAATGATTCAAGACACGAATTTCAATTCAACGCCATTGATGGTGAGCATCACTGATGACGAGAACTTCAATCGTTAGGCAAACTTGCCGATCACATCTCTATGTGACTCTTGTTCATCTTTCGACGCGTGTGTTCCGAGCTCATGACTTTCATGCCTGAACGTCAAGACAACCAAGTGATCTCGCTGCGAGGTCTTAACTCACCCGCCTCACACATCCCTAATCGTTCGTACCCATGTCAGCATGGTGCACCCCGAAAAGTTAGGTGCCGTGACGGTGCTACACTTGGGAGAACACTAACTACTTGATATTTTTGTGAGAGATCACCCTAATAAAAAGCGACTACCGCGCAATCAAGAAGGGTGCATCATAAGGGATAAACATCTCGGGCAATTCATAATAGCAAGATATGGTATAGCCCTTTCTAACGGAGAAGTCTTTCATTTCTTCGTCTTTGGCATTCGCGTCGGTGTTCACCTTCGCAAAGATTGCCACCACCTTGTTGATGCACAAGATAATATTGCTATCTCTATAGCTAATAAAATAAGTGCATTACATAAGGTTGACACGCAGGTCATTAAAGTGCAATCATATGGCTCCAGCCATCATGCCGAATCATGACACGCAGGTCATGTTAATCAATTTACATCATATAGTCATCTCATACATAATCAAATTATTATGAACACTGCTATACCACATCACATGCACATGCAAAACCATCCTGCAAAACCAAGTTAGACGCCTCTAATCGGTTCATGCAAAATTTTATTTTACGTGGCTTCTAAGGTTTCGAAACAAACCGAAGCTACCAACGTCCATCATTAAGCATGATAATCCAAGACGCTAGATTAACATTCCAGGGTGTATGAAACACGAGATAATAAAATCTCGAGCCCCATACTAAACTTCGTCATACGCGTGACCCCTGTGCAGATCACATCTGCATTGCCCTTTCGTCTGCGAAATTTCATCTTTCTTTTTAACTACGGTGGAATTCAATGAACTGTTAGCACTTCGTTGATCAATCAGGATCGCGGATTGCCAGAACATTGAAACTCCACCATACTGTTATCAAGATCAGAAATATGCAAATTCTAGGGAAGCAACAAGAACATCGGGTAACAGACTTCATCTGCTACCCGCACAAATAATTTTCAGCAATAGATCTCATCTACTACCTAATTATATTGTGCAATACCCATACATCTCTATGTATTCTAGATCGCAACCTGCATCTACGCATAACCTCGCTCTGATACCACTGTAGGGTAACGCAGCAGAAAACAAAAAATTTCCGACCTACGCACCAGCCCAGGACCACTATGGAGACTGCATACAAGGTTTGATCATTTTCGTTACCGACTCGTAGCGCAGCGGAAGTAGAGTCGATGACGAACGGCGGTGCAGATCCCCGCAGCTAGGATTTTACAACCTCCCAACCGCGAGGATGTATACCCTCATCTGCCCCGCGGACAGCCCTCCGGGAGGCAGTCGCACAGTCCCCCGGACGGTGTCGCGGACAGCCCTTCGGGAGGACCTCCGAAACTCGGACTGTCACTCGGACAGCCCTTCGGGAGGACCTCCAAAACTCGGACGGTCACACGGACAGCCCTTCGGGAGGCACTCTCGAACTAAGACCGAAACTATGATCTCTCTACAGAGTTGCACACATACGGTGTCATCTATCCGGCAGGGCTTCGCCGTCCAGAACTAGTTCCTGCCGGAACCCAGACAGCCTTTCGGCTCTACGAAACTATTTCGTGGGAGGGAGAGAGAAAGCCAGACGAGCATGGCACTAGTATGTGAGAGCAAGGATGTCAAGATGGCAGCCATCTCCCTTCCTATTTATAGGAAATCCCAAGGGGAATATCCCTTTCTCAAAAGGAATATGCCTTTGGAATATCCCTTTCTCAAAAGGAATATGCCTTTCTCAAAAATATCCAAAAAGTGCTTTCACTATTCACGACGACATTTTTCAGCGTCTGATCAAACTGAAAATATTCATGTGGGCTTAGTACAATTCTAGTACCCACCAAAATAATTTTCAACGCGAGCCGGAACAATTCCGGTTTAGTGATTTCATCTGCCAAAAGCATCTGAAGCGGTTTCGGCAGCTCCGGAACATTTTCGGTTTTCATCCCAGAAAATTCCAAAAAGTTTCCAGAATGATTCTGGCACCCTCCAAGAATTATCAGGCATGTCCCGAAACCAATTTGACTTAATGGAATACCCCGAAACAACTTTTCGGTTTCATCGGAACTATTCCGATATTCTCTCCGGAACATTTCCGTTTCGTCCGAAACTTTTTCGGTGAATTTCTCTCAGACTCCCTGTCTAGTATTCAGCAGATAGATGACCCTTAAGCGTGTGACCCTATAGGTTCGGTGAAGCATAGACATGACCCGGAACCCCTTCCGATCAATGATCAACATCGGAGCCGTGGACACCCATATTGACCCCTATACCCGCACAAATGAATATTCGAGTGAACCTCCAGTTGCCGTGAGCTATTCCTGTTGCTTCGCGATATGTTACAATTACCCGAGGTGAGAAACATCGGCATCCTCGTGGATCAACACTTGTCCACAATGCCAGTTACCTCGTTGCCGGTATTGTTCTCTTTTCTCGTTCCCGTGTTCCGGCATCCCTGTGATCAAATCACCCTGTGTCTGGCCAGACGATGATGGATACCGTAACACCGAGAGGGCCCAGAGATATCTCTCCATCGTCGGAGGAGCAAATCCCAATCTTGAGCTATCAAGTGCCTTGACATACTTTTCCATGAACCCGTAAGCCGCCGTAATAGCCACCCATTTACGGATGACGTTTAACAAACCCCAAAGTTCATGAAGCAAGCATGAAGAAACTCGATACTCTCATGGTCTAAGGAATCATGCTAACGTTAACCATCTCTGTGTTATAAACCATTAACTAATGACGAATGTATCTCATAGCATAACATCAATTCGGGTCGATTCAACACAAGTGTTCTACCAACAATTGTGCCCTCAAAATTGCCGGCATAGTCATGCCCATGATCAGGAAAACAGGATCATCATGCAATACTTGAGCCAGTCATAGAGGCTTGACTAGGAATACATTTTACCGTTTATTATCCCACACGTGCACATGAGTTTCCCTCCAAGCCTCGTTTTATTTGCAGACTCGAGAATCATTGCAGTTATAGCATGGAACATAAACCTAATTATGAACATGGAGATAATCAATAACATTTATTATTGCCTCTAGGGCATATCTCCTACATAAAGTTCATACACACTTATTCTCATAAAACAACATACAACTATCTAGCTAAAGCATTTAAATGCAACAATACATGTGATCAAATTTGCAACTAAGGTCATAATTGTTCCAACAGCATAATGATACCAAGCCTCTTTATTAATGGCATATTTTCTAATCTTTCTAATCTTCAAGCGCATTGCATCCATCTTGATCTTGTGATCATCGACGACATCGGCAACATACAACTCCAATTTCATCTTCTCTTCTTCAATTCTTTTCAATTTTTCTTTCAAATAACCGTTGTCTTTTTTAACTAAATTTAACTTCTCGACAAGAGGGTAGGTTGCAATTTCCGGTTCACATACCTCCTAGATAAAAATATCTATGCCAACTTGATGGGCATAATTGTCATAAACACGAAATGAAACAAAATAGTTATAAAAGATAATATACCACATCCGAATCATAAACCGGACAAGGGCCGACGGGGACGGATATCAAAACCATGGCACTATATATAACAAACAAGCATACAAGTGAGAAAATTATACAGGTAACTATCTAAATTAGATTTTTTTTTACAAAAAGGATAAGAACAAGAGGCTCACCAAGGTCGTGCCGGCGACGGGACGGCGCGGGTGATCGACGGTGGTGAGGACGAGGACGGGGACGGGAAGGCACTAAGTAAACCACACCTACACATATGCAAACTAAGAAGTTAATTTGAGCTCAAATTGCATATAAATCAAATAAACTCCCACATAATTACTCCCAAACTAAAACCCACAAATCACTATACTTATAGAGCATGAAACGAGCTAAGTAGCAATGACAGATGAAAGGATGAAGTTGCTAACCTTTTAGAACCCTTGGATAGATGGGGTGCCTCCAATTTTGAACAAATCTAGGCAAAAATGGATGATAAGCTCGAGCTAGGGGACGGAAACAAAGAGGAGAGGAAAGGAGAGCTTGGGCTCGGGCTGGAAGAAGCATCTATATATAGGGATATCTTTAGTCCCGATTGGTGATACGAACCGGGACTAAAGGTCCATCTCTAGTCCCGGTTGGTGATACCAACCGGGACTAAAGGGGGCTCACAGGGGGCCCAGCAGCCTGACGCAACCCTGCCATAACCCTTTAGTCCCGGTTGGTATCACCAACCGGGACTATAGGTCTCTCATGAACCGGGACTAATCCTGGCCGTGCCCCTGACCGCTCCTAGCCGTTGGAACCGGGACTAATGGTCACATTAGTCCCGGTCACAAACCCGACGAGGACTAATGCTCCGGATGAAAGGTCTGTTTTCTACTAGTCCAAAACTTATCAGTGGGGGGTACTTTTATCTGCTCGTCACTTGTATTTGGATCACCAGTGGTGGACATATTTATCCGAGTTGCCCAACAATAACGATGTGACAATCATTACAAGTGGCAGGCCCATATGGTTTCCATGTAAAATATTTAGGTATTTAGGTTTTTTTGTTTTTGTTTTACCGTGTTTTTTTATGGTATTGTATGATAAATGATTTGAACATTGTAGTTTCATTATTCGAAATCTTTTTGGTATTTCATAAATAGATTTTTATTTCACTCAATATAAATAAAAAATAAACGCCAAGTACATTGACAGATTTAGAAAAATAGGAAGAAAGATCATAAAAAATGTAGTTATCATATATTTTGGTCTTCTAAAACAAAAGTTTGGTGCTTTCAAATATGAATATGTTAATTTAAATTCATGAACATAATTTGAAAAGATTATGATGGAGTTTATTTATAAACTGCCCGCAAAAAAAGAAGATTTTAGAAGCTGAAGATGGCCTCATGCATTTTCAACATAGAATTTTTTTAAAGCTGAAATGTAGAAAGAAAATTAAGTTCCCGGTTATGCCTGACCAGGAATATAGATCGGTGCCTGATCCGCCCCGCTTCCAAGTCAAAATATCTCAGGTTAGTTATAATTCTTCCGGCCAGATTTAGCTTAGTTCGAACTAATATTATGTTTATGCGGGCTCATGTGGGATGCCCGCCTACATCCCTATGCCTGACCCTCTCCCATTGTAACTCGGATACTTTAGTGGAGACTGTTCAGTTTCTAAGCGAAGTTCATCGCATCTTTTACGTAACAATCTAAAGTTTTTACTACACTCCCCAGGGTTCATATCACGACATCATGCCAAGTTTCACCTTTTCAGATTTCATGTACTCCTCTTTTAGAATTAAAAGTCATAGGTTCATAGAATACCAAGAAATTCTTTTAATTCCGTAAGCATATCAATGTAAGAAAGTGCCAAAGTTTTTGCCAAGAAATCTATTGCCTTGGAGGGTCTAGTGCATGCGTGGAATTTGGGAAAGTAATCTAGATGTGGACAATAAAGGACACATTAGTTGGCGTTGTTTACACTAATTTGTTGTGGGAAACGAAAAGATGGATGTGAAAGAAGAAGGGAAATGCTCCGTATCTGTAGTCTGAAGGGATTCCCGCGCCAGACCACTCGAAGCCCGTCGATAAGTTGGAAAGTTGATTACAAAAAAAGGAAAAAAACCAATTCCTCCGTCTCCCCACGCGCAATCCCCTCTCCCAATTTCTCGCCAACGAACCAGCATTAATCGCCCCTGCTCTGCTTCCCACCTCTCGCAGCCTCGCCGCCAGCTCGTGCTCCACCAGATCCACTCTGCCGCCGCCGCTCCGTCGCGACTCCACCAGCCACCGACGGCCACCCCGCGAAGCGACCTCACCGGCGACCGACGAGACCTCACAATTCCACCTAACCAGCCGGTTCCAACCACGTCGCAGCTCCAGCTCGATCCCATTCGCATCGGTGGATCGCACCGCCCTGCTTCCTCTTTCGTTCCACCCCGCCGAGCAGCCCGATACGCCCCAGTCCACTCCAGCGATACTACCCCCATGCGATTCTATGGTGTTTTCTCAGTCGCAATGCTCCCCCTTGTATTGCATCAGATGTATCTCCATCTCATGATTCCGCCCGTCGGAGTATAGGATTTTCTGGATTGCAAAATTGTGCTCCAATTTGAAGGAAGGCACCTCCAAACCAAAGGTATGTGCACTTTGTGAAATGCCCCACATTTGGGGATTTACAATTTTTGCAACGGGATGGTGCCGTGTAAATCATCCAGTAGCTTGATTTTAATTGTTGTTTATGTTCATTGCCGGCCTAGTATTGTTCAGAGTATTCCGTTGTTTCAATTTTGGTCGGTCCTTCCAATATAATTTACAATTGCTGCGACATTACATTTTCAATGCATCATACAATGCTTCCTGTATATGGAGCATCCAAGTATACATACACACAGCTTGACGTTAAATTTTGTTATGTTTTCCTTTTTCAAAATTCCATGCTTCCACCTATGACGAAAATTGCACCCTACTGAATACAGGGAGGTTTCACATTTGTGATCTGTCTATTCAGAAATTGATTTTAAATTGCACCTTACTGCATCTTATACCGCATCACACAAACATGCTTCTAAATTGTCCCATTTCCCATAAGGTGATCTACAAAAATTCTTCCAACCGAAAGTAACTAACAGCTGCATCCTCATCATGGCATCAAGCTTACAAATTTCAATGTTATGTGTCTTATTTTTAGTGTACATATTTCGTGCTTCTGTCATTCTTGATGTCATCGGTCATGAAATATATATTGTTATTACTAGTGTATTGCTTCCATTCCACAACAGAGCAAATATATAACTTCATTCCTCGTAAAACATTTAAACTGAAATGCTAACACACTACATTCCGTCTGTTCTCAGGTCACACTCAACAATGAGTGAAAAAGAGTCGATCATGCTCTAAAGTCGATATGCAGCTGGTCGGTTGCATGATATTGTCGAGGGCCTCACACCGAGAAGGAATGACCTCATTTGTAAAAAAAATGGGGTAATTTACTTAATATTAGCAAATTCTCAGCTCCCGAGGGTCTCCTAGAATGGATGGTTGACAGGATTGATCCGAAGCTAGGCGAATATCGGAATCCACGTAACAATACTAGCATCGTATTCACTCCAGAAATCATTGAAAAGGTTCTTGGACTTCCTCGTGGTACTAGGCCTGTGGTTATCATAAGCAAGCATGAAGAATGACCACACCGCGAATTCTACAAGAGGACTTTGAACATGGGATACGGGCACCCATTCACTATGCTGCAACTACGCTGGAAAAATACAATGATCTATACGATGAGACCTTCTTTAGGACCTTCTTCATAGTAGCATTGCTACTCATTTTTCACTAGGAATTGGAAATATGGTGCCTCTGGAGAATTTAGGCAGCCTTGATGTTGCTTCCGAGGTTTGCGAGTATGCATGGGGAGAACAAATTCTGAAAGATGTCATGTCCGAGATCGATACATTCCAAAAGAAGAATAAAAAAGCACTACAGGATGGTGTCTTCAAAAAAATATGGGTTGGCAGCTACCTACCCTTGGTCGTGGTATCCACACTAACCTACACATCTTTTCCATGTCAAACTTGATAGCATATTCTTTATTTAAATTCACAAGTTTTGATCCAACTTTTTATTCTAGATTATATACATGGACCATCTCTGCTTTCCCGAGTCATATTTGTCAACGCATCGCATAAATTAATCACTTCCCAGAGCATCTCATGTAACCCATGGCGAATTCAAATTTGTCATGCTACATGATAAAACTAGACTGACCCTCAACTCGCATATTTACGGCGCACGACTGGTAAGACACAAATAAAATATGCCTTTCGTGCCAATTATTTTCCATATCTTGAAATAGGTGCAAACCATTCCCAATACACTCTAGCCTCTTCCTCCATATCCCTGTGTTCATTTATATTCTAGTAATTAGCCACCACTAGTCACTATATTCTATCCACCATTGCTCTAATGGTGTATATTATTTGTAGTTCCGTGCACCCGACAACACCCCATATGCCATCCAAGTGCAGAACTACGAGTAGCAACCTACTCAACAGCCATATATACAGCAAACTGAAACAGATTGTACCAACCATCCAGCTGAGGTACCCAACCAGTGTTTTACTCATTTCATGACATATTTTTTCCCATAGATTATACTCCTTGTGTCTTGTGTTTTCTAATATTTTCTTCGCCTCCAATGTATCTATAATTCTTTATTGTTCCATGATGTTATATTATCAATCTTGGATATTGGATAAGCATTTATATGATGTTTTCTATCATTTTTGAGCACTAACCTATTAACCCAGCATTTATATGATGTTTTCTGTCCTTTTTGAGCACTAACCTATTAACCCAGTTCTCAGTGCCAGTTGCTGTTTTCTGCATATTTTTGGCCTTTCAGGAATACTGTACCAAACGAAGTCCAAATGCCCCGAAACTTTTTTGATGATTTTTTCTGAACAAAAATAAGACCTAGAAGCTTCAGAGGGAGACCAAAGGCCACATGGGGTGGCGCAATGCCAATGGGTGCGCCCAGGGGGGTGGCCACACCTTGATGGCTCCCACGGCCTCTGGCCCTGATCTCTTCGCTATAAATTTACCTATATTGGAAAAACCCTAAAGAGCCTCCCGAAACAGTTTTTTTGCCGCCGCAAACTTTTGTTCCGCCGTGTGTCCATCTGGAGCCCTGTTCTGGTGCCCTGCCGGATTGGGGATCGATCACGAAGGGTCTCTACATCAACCTTGCTGCTCCCATGGTGATGTCTGACTAGTTTACCACAGACCTACGGATCCGTAGTTAGTACCTAGATGGATATCTCTCTCTCTATGTTCTTTATTGCCAAGATCACCGTGATTACCACGGTAATCTATCTTATGTAATCACTCTTTGCGGTGTGTTTATTGGGATCCCATGAATTGTGGGTTTATATTGAGATTATTCATGAAAGTATATTGAGTCTTTGCTGGTCTTTTATATATGCATGATTATGATAGTTTCGTATTTCTCTCCGATCAATCGGTTTGGTTTGGCCAACTAGATTGATTTATCTTCAGCGGGAGTAGTGCATTATAATGGGTCCAATCCTGCGGTGCTCAATCCCAGCGACAAAAAGGAACATGACACGTATTTGTATTGCTGCCATTAAGGATAAAACAATGGGGTTTATTCATATTAGTTGGATTTACTTTGTCTACATCACGTCATCTTGCTTAACGGGTTACTCTGTTTTACTTAATACTCTAGATGCATGCTGGATAGCGGTCGATGAGTGGAGTAATAGTAGTAGATACAAGCAGGAGTCGGTCTATGTGCTTACGGACGTGATGCCTATATGTGTGATCATTGCCATGTATAAATATTGCATGACTATGCTCTTTTCTATCAACTAGCAAGATGGCCCTCGCAAATGGGAGGGCATCTCTTTAGTGTATTGAGTTCAAATAATCAAATAGTATGAACATACAAACAAATCACCATTTCTGAGATTGTCGGACTGGGACATGATGTTATATTTGTGCGTGCTTTTAGATAAATATATAACTCAAATGTGTGTACTGATTCTGTAGTGTAGTTATTTTCGTGGAAGTTATAATCATATTATTTTTGTTTTACTGTAATGATTTTATTTGCCAAGGGTGATAACATGTAGATACTTTGATGCATAGATATGATGCGCAGTCTGTTAACAAATAGGTTCCACCAAGATGTGAGTGCATGGATGTGAATCCAAGGATGTACGCACTCTCACCTTTTTCATATTTGCTAACCTCTTCAGTACCGTGCATTGCCCATTCTCACCTCGAGGATCGGTGCAAACTTAGCTGGTGCATCCAAACCCCGCGACATGTAATGCTCCACCATACGTACCTATCATGGCATTTCAATAGCCATTCCAAGATATATTGCCATGCAACTTCCACCGTTACGTATCGTGACTTGTGTGTTCATCATCATATTGCTTTGCATGATCATGTAGCTGACATAGTATATGTGGCAAAGCCACCGTTCATCATTGTTTACATGTTACGCTAGATCATTGCACATCCCGGTACACTGCCATAGGCATTCATATAGAGTCATCTTGTTTAGTAGATTATCATATCGAGTTGTAAGTAGATAGAAGTGTGATGTTTATCATTATTAGAGCACTGTCTCAGTGAGAAAAGGATGATGGTGACAATGATTCCCCCACAAGTCAGGATGAGACTCCGGACAAAAAAAAGAAAAAAAAGAAAAAAAGAAGAAAAAAGTGAAAAAAAGAGAAAACAAAGGAGAAAAAGGAAAAAAGTAAAAGAAAAAAAAGAGAAAAGAGAGAAGGGACAGTGCTACTACCTCTTTCTCCACACTTGTGTCTAGTGAAAGCACCATGTTTTTCATATACACAGTCTCATGTTTTGTCATTTTCATATGCTTGTGGGAATTTTTGATTATAGAAGTTGGCTTGAATATTCCGATGACGGGCTTCCTCAAATGCCCGATGTATTCATGAGCAAGCAAGTTGGATGCACATCCACTTAACTTCCGTTGAGCTTTCATACACTTATAGCTCTAGAGCATCCGTTGCATGGCAATCCCTACTTCTCGCATTGATATCGATTGATGGATATCTCCATAGCCCGTTGGTCCGCCTAGTTGATGCGAGACTTTCTTCTCCACTTTTACTCCTTTGAAACCTACCACCATATTCTATTCCACATATATGCTATGTCCATGGTTCACGCTCATGTATTGAGTGAGGTATAAAATGCAGAAGCGCGTTAAAAAGTATGATCCAATTACTTGGCTTAACACCGTGGTGCTTGACATTTGTATTTATATGGTAAAGACGGAGCTATGCCATGCTAATATGATAAAATGTATGAGGAGTAAATATTCTTTAAGGAGAACTATCGATGAGTGTAGTAATAGTAGTAGATGCAGGCAAGAGTCGTTCTACTTGCTTACGGAAGTGATGCCTATATGTGTGATCATTGCCATGAATAAATGTTGCATGACTATCCCCTTTTCTATCAACTAGCAAGATGGCCCTCCCAAATACGATGGCATCTCTTTAGTGTATTGAGTTCAAATAATCAAATAGTACGAACAAGCAAACAAATCACCATTTCTGAGATTGTCGGACTGGGACATGATGTTGTGTTTGTGCGTGCTTTTAGATACTTATATAACTCAAAAATGCATATTGATTCTATAGTGTAGTTATTTTTGTGGAAGTTATAATCATATTATTTTCGTTTGACTGTTCTTACTAATATGTTAATTCATGGATATTCCGAGCATAAAAATTTGATGACACACCCTCATGGTTGTTATCTATGTATGAACACACTTACACATGTAGTTTTATTTTTATCTATTTTCTTTCACTCTCTCACCGCTATTCAATCCACACATTCTAAGTCCTCTCTCACATGTATATGTTGTGTGATGTGACATGATCACTGCATTCCTTCATTAGTTATTGTTTTACTACTTCTTTTTGTTCTCGAAATAATTTCCATTAGCTCATGCAGCTCCAAAATCGTCCCCCATTCAGTCAACAACGCTCATTTGTAGTGAATTGGGCAATGCTTTAGGATGATGGCGCAAAGCACACACATCGCCGCCACTCTCCTCTCTTTGCAAGCCAACTATAATGATTTTATTTGCCAAGGGTGATAACACGTGGATAATTTGACGAAGAGATATGATGCGCAGTTTGTTAACAAATAGGTTCCACCAAGATGTGAGTCTGCCTAGTTTGGTTGATTAGGGATGTGGTAGTACAACCCAACCCGGTTGAAGTCTTCACGGGTAATAGGTTTATATCTAGTTGTAAAGATCTACATGTTTCCATTAAAAATAAGGTAAATGGACTAATAGTAGGGAGTTTAGGTTCAATTGTGAGGATCCATCATCCATGTGGACTACAAAATTGATGTCTTTGTATTTTGATTTCCTGTGATTTATCTAAGATCATTGTATTTTTCTATCTAATCGTAAGTGTTTATAATTTAGAATAAACATGGTGTGTTTGGAAAATATATGAGAACATAATGTACGATCATAATATCATGATGGAAAATATATGATTGTTTATTTTGGTGCTTATAATACCATACAAATATTTCCATCAGATTTCCAATAAAATAACAAAAATGATTGGTTTATGAAGTGAATAAAACAAAATAATCCTTTCATGTTGACTGTTTGTACAAATAATAAATCAATTGAATTATTATCATTTACTCACATGTTTGAAAAAGTACGATGTTCTAGAAATGGTTCGAATCACCGAAAGATATATTTGATATTTATTTTGTATATGAATATATATTGTTACAAAATAAGATTGTTTGCGGTGTAGGTATTTTCCATGAAAATTATAATCATATTGTTTTTGTTTGACCGTTCTTACTAATATCTTAATTCATGCATATTAAGAGTATAAAAATATTCATCACACACATTCATGGTTGTTATCTATGTTCGAACACACTCACACAGGGTGTGTTCTGAAAATATTTGAGAGCGGTTGAGCCGGTGCTTCTCCCATCCCATCTCATGGTACGCTTGATATATTCAGGTTCATGTACAAGCAATAATTGGTTCATTTTTCTGACCCTGAACTAATTTATACATTACGTCAAAATCAGTTTTGCTTTACAGTTCACATGATAGGTGCTAGTGTAGATTAAAGGTCGGCTTATCTTTTAACAAAATAATTTGCCATGCCATTCTACTAATGTGTTGATTCACAGCCATGCACTTATCACTTACACTTGGTTGCATTTCTCGAGGATTTGTATGTTAAATTAGTAGTTCACCTTGCTTCAATGGCTATGTAGGACATTGGTAAACACTATGACTATCGTTGTGTAACTTTAGTTTGATTATCACTTGTGGTCAATTCTTGGTTTACCCAACTCAATATGTCTGGGACGGCCAACTTACAAAAAACAAAGTACGTACTGGGCTATACTCTAGCCATGATCAATAGAATTAGCCAACATGCCATCATCTAATTTTTTTTCTATGATAAAGTAATATTGTCAAGCAAAAAACAGTGTGTATCTTGTTTCTCAAACATGTGGGAGAAATAGGAAACTTCCCTTGTAGCTGCCCTTGCTCTTTCTTTTATAACAGAATGCCTGCTCCTTTGTTGTGACCCGTGCAGATTTCATTATCACTTTGTCTTCCATTCTTGGTTTGCCCAACTAAATATGTATGGGGCGTCCAACTAAAAAAATGATATGTACGGGGCTGTACCGCAGCCATGATCAACGAAAATATAGCGCACTATTTTGGTGTTATAGCATTGCTATAGTGTATCCGGAAGGGGCACGTTACGACGCTAATCGCATCATAGCATGCTATTTCAGCGCTAAAAGTGGTGATATATTTAAAAAATAGCTTCTAAAATCCATAAATTATGTGATATATTTGACATTTTGTAAGACGGAATTTTAATATATAGCATGCTATTAGCACGCTATAACTTGTGTAGCATCTGGAGAAGGGCGAAGCTATATCTTGCAGCACGTTATTCTCTTCATTGGCCATGATAGATGAAATTAGCCAACATGCCATCTAATTCTTTTTCAATGATGAAGAAATATTCTGAAGCAAAAAGTTGTAGTCTGTATGTTGTTTCTCATACCTGTGGCACAAATAAGAAAATGCCCGTGTAGCTACCATTTTTTAATCATTTTTTCATTGCGGCAGCCCTTGTTCCTTTTGTATAATTGTAGTGCATGTCAGACTGTATTTTGCATGTTCTGTCCGCAGGACTAAAGCTACCGGACTGTATTTTGCATGATATGTCCGCAAGAATCCCTGCCTACATTGAATAAATAAGGGACTGGTTGAATTTAAAATAAATATTAAGAGTCCTAGTCCAGGACATTTCAACTCTTTTTTCTTTTTGATGGGCATGACGTTCGGATCTAAACATGGTGTGGGCCTGCTTTTAGTTATGAAGATCCAAGGGGTTATCCTTCCTCATTAATAAAGGGTCCACCAAATCAATGCCTGATGTTTTTGATTATTGTGAGATTTTCTAGGATATTCCTCTATTTTTGACCAGTGTTTTCCTTTTAGTAGATAATAGAAGATTGCGCAAAAGTAATTTGTTTTCCCACCGTATGCTTTCTACGAGAGAGAAGCCTCTAGCGAAAACTATGGCCACCGGGTCTTTACAAATCAAATTCCAAAAGCACTAAAAATATTTCTGTTATTTATTTTCTGTAATTTTATTTTATATTTATATTATCTATCTACTCACTACTTATCTATTACAAGTAACGAGTTCAAAGGGATTGACAACCCTCTTGCCCGCGTTGGGTGCAAGTGTGTGCTCTTTTTTGTTTAGGCGCTGAAGACGGTCATTTGCGTGCTCCTCCTATTGGTTCGATAAATTTGGTTCTCATTGATGGAAATACTTATCTCTACTATGTTGCATCTCCCCTCCTCTTCGGAGAAAATCCCAACGCAGTTTACAAGTACTAGGAAGAATTTCTGGCGCCGTTGCCGGGGAGAATCACCAAACACCTATCAAGTACCTTCACACAAATTATTATTCACTTATTCTACTTTTTATTTGTTGTTATCTTAGTTTGCATAAAATGATAAAAAATAAAAAATATTTATCTTTGCTAATTTAATTGTTTGCTTTGCCTGTTACAATGTATGCACCATGAGTTAATGTGTCCCCTAATTTCGAAGTACACAATTTTAAACAAAAATAGGTTGAGAGTATGAAGGATGTTTTGTACGGCATAATTGAGTCTCACCATAATGTTACTATAAAAAATGATATGAAGATCCTTCTTTGTAATTTTTATATAGGACTGGGAATGTCCAATAGACAAGTTCTTGACTTTGCTGCAAAAGGATATTTTATCAAACTGGACCCCAATGCTGCTTATGAAATACTAGAAGGGTTGGTACGAACTCCTCCATTACCTCAAATATCTTCTTTTACACATGAGGGGGTCGAAATATTAAAAATTTTAGGGGATTTGCAGAAAAATATTGTTGCAATACAAAAGGTAAACGAACCTATTAAAACTTTAGGCCCTAGCCTTCGTCGTATGAAATTTTTCCTCACTACTTCCATAAAAAATCTTGAGTCACTTGAGAAAATGGTGACTTTACTTTCAGAGCTTATGAATAAAAGGAAGGAACCTCCAGGATCCGATAATGGTCCCGCTAAAGTAGCTAAGTTGGATGATATCACTTGAAACTATGCATTATGCCTAGCTAGGGGCGTAAAACAATAGCGCTTGTTGGGAGGCAACCCAATAGTTATCTTATTGTTTTTGTGTTATACTCTATGTTATTGTAAGTTGACATGATTATTTCTACTGTAATTATTGTTTTTTCATGTCGAAATTAATGTTTGTGCCAAGTAAAGCCATTGGGATGATCTGGATGATAAGTAGAATTGATACGCTGCAAAAATATAAACTTTTACGCCCAGTGCAAAATTTCTGTGATTTTACTAGAACGTATTTTTGAAATGAATTTCTTGCACAATATTGGTATACAAATTACTAAGGTTGTCCTAATTGTTCAGAATTTTTATAGTTACAAAAGTATTGTTTCAGTGCTGATCACTACAGACTGTTCTGTTTTAGACAGATTCTGTTTTTGCTTGCATAGTTTGCTTGTTTTGATGATGCTATGGATTGTATCAGGGGGTCTAAGCCATGGAGAAGTTAGAATACAGTACCTTATGCAATAATTAAGTATGAATCAATTTATAACAGTACCTAAAGTTTATGATTTGCCTATTGTACTAACAGATCTCACGAGTTTTCTGTTGAGTTTTGTGTGCTAAAGTTTTCAGGTTTTGGGTGCCATCACGATGGATGAAGGAATAAGGAGTAGCAAGATTCTAAGCTTAGGGATTCCCAAGTCACCCCAAGGTAATATCCAAGGAAGACTCAAGCATCGAAGCTTGGGGGTGCCCTGGAAGGCATCCCCTCTTTCATCTCCATTCCATTAGTATGTCATTCAGAGCTATATTTTTATTCATCACATGATATGTATTTTTCTTGGAGCGTCGTGTATTATAGTTTGTTTTTGTTTTGGTTTTCCACAATCATTGTTACCTAGACACATCTACTTGAGAGAGACACATGTTCAGCATGATTTGTTAGAATACTCTATCTGCTTCACTTATATCTTTTGAGCAAAGCAGCTGCTCTATTGCTGCACTTATATCTTTTTGAGCACAGTGGCGTGTAGATTTTACAGAAATAATTGCACTCTCACTCTTCACTTAAAATTGTTTGAGAGTTTAATAAATAGCAATGGTAATTTTCATGGGTTATAAGACTATTCCAAAAAAGATAGGTATTCGAGGTTGATATAATAAATACTTTCACGTAACACACAAAAGAGAATTTGTGGGTTAATGATATTGATGTGGTAATATGAAACGGCATGAGTTCATGGTTGTTGGTTAGTAAAAATATCGATAGTTAAAGGGTGTTAACTTGTCGTTCATATAAATATTGGTTATGGCATGGTGATGATGTGTGAGCATTCTAATTCCTCGTTGAAATCCTAGTGTTGTTTAGGTCGGGCGCGCGCGATGGTTAACTCCTACCAACCTCCTCGCTAGGGGCATGCAAGTAGTACTTCGCTTCGAGAGAGCTAATAAAGCTTTGCAATAAGTTAATGAGTTCTTTATGACTAATGTGAATCCATGGATGTACGCACTCTCAGCTTTTTCATATTTCCTAGCCTCTTCAGTACCGTGCATTGCCCATTCTCACCTCGAGGATCGGTGCAAACTTCGCCGGTGCATCCAAATCCTGCGACATGTAATGCTCTGTTGCCAATAAGCCACCTTATATCTTCCTCAAAACAACCACCATACCTACCTATCATGACATTTCCATGGCCATTCCAAGATATATTGCTAGGGAAATTCCACCGTTACGTATCATGACTTGTGTGTTCATCAACATATTGCTTTGCATGATCATGTAGCTGACATAGTATTTGTGGCAAAGCCACCGTTCATCATTGTTTACATGTTATGCTAGATCATTGCACATGCCAGTACACTGCCATTGGCTTTCATATAGAGTCAGCTTCTTTAGTAGATTTTCATATCGAGTTGTAAGTAGATAGAAGTGTGATGTTTATCATTATTAGAGCACTGTCTCGGTGAGGGAAGGATGATGGTGACAATGATTCCCCCACAAGTCGGGATGAGACTCCGGACGAAAAATAAAAAGAAAAAAAAAGAAAAAAAGAAAAAAAAGAAAAAAAAAGAGAAAACAAAGGAGAAAAGGAAAAAAAGGAAAAGAAAAAAGAAAAAAAAAGATAAAAGAGAGAAGGGACTGTGCTACTACCTCTTTTTCCACACTTGTGTTTAGTGAAAGCACCATGTCTTTCATATACAGAGTCTCATGTTTTATCATTTTCATATGCTAGCCATTGGAACCAGGACTAATGCTCACATTAGTCCTGGTTCCAAACCCGACCGGGACTAAAGCTCCGGACGAAAGGTCCGTTTTCTACTAGTGGTGGCAAACCTTTTGCCGCGGCACAGTGATGGAGGAATACCCAACAATTTGGGATAACCAACAAAGTAGCACTTATCTGATTTGGAATAGTTTTGTAAACATTTTACACATGTCTCATATTCGAAATGTTAAGAAAAGACAAAACATGGTTGGGCGTACCATACCATGGTGTCATTTCAACAGATTAGACGGCGCTCTTTTCAGTGTAAAAGTCGTAGTGTCGAAAGCATTACTTTAAAAGGATCAATGGCAAATTGATTAATGTCATCTTTGATCTTACCATGTCATATATGATTTGATTGCATCTTCACGGCCATTCCCTCTTAGCGGTGTTTCGGGAGATGCAAGTTATGAAACTCTTTTCCCAATTCATCAGACATTCGCTAAACTTGTAACTCAAATATTCCTTTCCACAATCTAATTGCAGAAACATAATTTTCTTGTCACAATAATTTCTATTTCATTCTGAAAACCTTTTGAACTATTTCAAAGGATCCAGACTTATGTCTCATTAAGCAAATATTCATATATCTACTTGAGTCATTACTAAAGTTAGACAAATCCACTGATAGGAAAAACATTTATTGGACAACACACATCAACATGCATGGTTATCAATAAGTTTGTTTGCTCGTTCCTTATGGCATGTGAACAGTATTTTAGTCATTCTACTTCTGGATAAAATTCGCAAGTGTCAGATGATTCATAATCAAATGACTTCAAAATCCATCATGTATGGAATTTCTCCATGTTGGTTTCTCCAACGTGACCAAATGCAGTGCCACATATATGTGGTATTCTTTTAGTCTCGCGACATTTAGCGTCAGTGTAATGGATGTATTATATTATCATCAATATTCATAACATGCATCCCATCATTATGGAAGCATGGCCCTTATGTTATTCATTACACCGAACAACAATTGTTCTCTTATAACAACCTTCTTGCAACATCTATTATGTAGTGGACTAGAGTGTATAAAACTCTAAAATAAATTAATGAAAATAAATGCAGAGGTAATATGCCGATGGAAAGTGTAGTAACTTTTACTATGTTCATAGTGCGTATCTCAACCTCATTTCTAGCTAGTCCTTTAGCCCATAGTAGTTCTTGCATAGACTTGCAACAGAATGCAATCGAACGGGTATTCTTGTGATCAACTTTTAATCATAATACCCAAGAATCAGCGATTAACAATTTAATCCTAATTCCCAAGAATTATATTTTTGACCAGCCTCCTATATATTTATAACTCGTATGACATTCATACCTGAGTTGGACCTTCCAGTCTCCTTTCTATTGCCTTTATACTTCTAACAGTTTTACTTCCAATGTTTTTCCTACTCTCAGAAGAAACACCCAACTTTAAGATTGGCGTCCGCCCCAGACTTCCTAGGCATGTAAATCTCACTTACACCCTTCGGACTTTTCGTTTCTCTTTAAGTTGTTGTTTTATTCACCATCATCACATGACAGGCGTTCTTCTGGATCCCATCCTATCAGTCTAATGCATAGTAAACACTTCACTATTTCTCACAAACAAACACTGATTTGGATATCTCATATCTTTTAGCCATTGTTTGTATCTGAAACTAATTTTTAGTTCCATGAATTTCACATAAGTATACCAAACTTGCGAAGTTCGGGTCTCATGGAAGCAAACTTATTGCACTTGACTGTAACGGAATTCTAGCTTTTTGATCAAAGGACGAGATTCACATCATCCACATCTTTAGTGGGAGAATAACGAATGCATGCGATAGGACAAAGTCCTTCTCGGTACTCTTGAGGACAATCCTCAAATTACATTACCAATCATAAAGTTTTAACCAGATAAATAACAGCTATTCAATTTTAATAGGGAAGGTGGAAACGCGAGCCAATATTCTATAACTATTATGCAAATCACACTTAGACTATGTTCATTATTAATTGCACTGAGAATCAAACAATTTAATTCTAAAGTGCGCTCCCACTCAAATCAATATCTCTCATAATTGATTGTGAGTGATTCAAGATCCATATTGCAATTCAATGCCATGGATGCATCTATCTCAAATGATGATAATTTCAACCAGTAGGCCAACTTGCCGATCACATCTCTATGTGACTCCAGTTTATCTTTCGATTTGTGTTCTGAGCTTAGGACTTTCCTGCCTGAACGTCAAGACAACCAAGTGACTCGCTGTGAGGTCTCACGGTCACCCGCCTCATACTTCTCAATTCGTTCGTACCCATGCATCCATGTGGTACCCCGAAAAGACACATATTTCAGACGGTTCTACACTTGGGAGAACACTAACTACTTAATATTTTAAGTGTGAGAGATCACCCTAATAAAAGTGACTACCACGCAATCAAAAAGGGTGCATCAAAAGGGATAAACATCTCAGGCAATTCATAATAGCATGATATGGTATATCCCTTTCTCACAGAGAAGTCTTTATTTATTTTTTGTCTTCGGTTTCTGCGTCAGTCGCCACCTTCGCAAAACTTGTCACCGCCCTTGACGATGAATCAATTAACATTGCTATCACTATAGCTAATAAAATTAATGCATTACAACAAGGTTGACACGCAGGTTATTAAAGTGACAATCATATGGCTCTAGCCATCATGCCGAATCATGACATGCAGGTTATGTTCATTTACATTATACAGTCATCTCATACATAATCAAATTAAATATGACAAAGACCATACCACATCATATGCCATCCTGCAAAACCAAGTTAGACGCCTCTAATCGGTTTATGCAAAATTTTATTTTAAGTGGCTTCTAAGGTTTCAATCCAAACTGTAGCTACCAACGTTCACTATCATTTTTGATTATTCATGTCGCTAGGTTAACTTTGCGGGGCATATGAAACACGAGATAGAAATCTCGAGCCCCATACTGAACTTCGTCATACGCAAGAACCCCATGCAGATCATATCTGCATTGCCCTTTGGTCTGCGAAACATTCATCATTCTTAACTATGACGGAACCCAAAGAACTATGATAGCACATTGTTGATCTACAACCAGCATACTCAGGAGAAGCATAGAAGGATCGCGGATTGCCAGAACTTTGTACCAAAATTCCACCATGACGTTAGGATCAGAACTACGCAAATTCAAGGGAAGCAATAAGAACATCGGGTAATAGATTTCATCTGCTACCCGCACAAATAATTTTCAGCAATAGATTTTATCTACTATAAAATTATATTATGCAATACCCATACATCTCATGTATTCTAGATCGTAACCTGCATCTACGCATAGCACGGCTCATGATGCCACTGTTGGGGAACGCAGCAGAAAACAAAAAATTTCCGAACTACGGGCACGACAAGGATCACTATGAAGATCCTCGTAGTTAGGATTTTACAACCTTCCAACCGCGAGGATGTTCTCCCTCGGACAGCCCTTCGGGCGGTCACTCGGACAGCCCTCCGAGAGGTTCTCGGATAGAAACTCGGACGGTCACTCGAACAGCTCTTCGGGAGGCTCTCAGACAAAAACTCAGGCGGTCACTCGGACAGCCCTCCGAGAGGCACTCTTGAACTAAGATCAAAACTATGACCTCTCTACCGGGTTGCACACATACGATGTCAGCTATCCGACAGGGATTCGCCGGCCAGGACTAGGCGCTGCCGGAAACCAGGCAGCCTTTCGGCAGTATGAAACTATTTCGTGGAGGGAGAGAGAGAAAGGTAGATCATTGCATGCCTGTGTATGAGAACTCAAGAGAGAACTTGGATCAAAATGGAGAGCCCTCTCCACCTCTATGTATAGGGTGAGAGGCTATGGGGCAAATACCAAAAGGCCCTCAGATATTTTCACACAATTCATGAGATATTTTCCCTTAATAGTGTTTCCACTGCTCAAGATTGAGCCCATCTTAAGCTCAATTTTATGCCTACATGATGCTGTCAAGGGCATATGCACCCAGCTTGTGAACCTTTGATGTGTTTTAATTAAGACATATGCCCAAGATGCTCTTATGGAAGCAATTCATGCTCATGTTTAAGTTGTTCATATGATTGAACCATGATTAGCTCAAGTTCTTGCTTGATCTATTTGATCAAGCTAAAGAACTAAAGGGACCTTCCTGTTTATGATAAGGATCAAGCTGTCCTTAATGTTTAAATACAGCTTGAATCCTTTTGAGCCCTATAAATGATAGATTGGTCTTGATCTGCTTGAATTAAGCTAAAGTTCATGTTATTCTTATGATCAATCAAGGTTCCATTATTCATGATATATTTTCTCCTAATAGTGTTTCCACTATTCATGAGATATTTTCTCCTAATAGTGTTTCCACTATTTATGAAATATTTTTCGGCGATCGTTTTATTTGAAAAAAATCACGAAGGTCCAGAACATTTCCGGCACCCCTTAATATAATTCTGGATGTGTTCGGAAACATTTCCGGTTGGATTTTTTTTCTTCGAAACATTTCCGGTTATCTCTCTGAAACTTTTCCATTTTCTCCGAAACTTTTTCCTCGACTTTGTCTCCGGAACTATTCCAGTGTCTCAAAAAATTTTCCGGTGACTTTCTCTCTCTCGATCTTATTCCAGTGTCTCCGAAACTTTTCCGATGACTTTCTCTCTGACACCCTTTTTAGTACTCATCAGATAGATGACCCTTAAGTGTGTGACCCTGTAGGTTCGGTGAAGTATAGACATGACAGGAACACTTTCCGATCAATGATCAATAACGGAACCATGGACATCCATATTGATTCCTATAACCACACAATGAATATTCGAGTGAACCTATTAGTTTTCATGTGCTATTCATGTTGCTTCGCAATACTTTACTAAACCCGAGGTGAGATTTATCAGCAACCCCACAAATCAATAACTTTCTTACTATGCCAGTTTCTTCGTTACCGGTTTTGTTCTCTTTTCTCGTTCCCGTGTTTCGGCATCCACGTGATCAAATCACGCTGTGTCTGGCTAGACGATGATGGATACCGTGACACCGAGAGGGCCGAAAGAATATCTCTCCATCGTCGGAGGAGCAAATCCCAGTTTTGAACTATCTAGTCCCTTGTCATACTTTTCCATGAACCCATAAGCCGCCGTAATAGCCACCCTGTTACGGATGACGTTTAACAAATCCCAAAGTTCATGAAGAAATCACGAAGGAACTCGATACTCTCATGGTCTAAGGAATCATACAAATGTTAACTTTCTCTGTGTTAGAATCCATTAACTTGTGATGAATGTATCTCATAGCATAACATCAATTTGGTCAATTCAACAAAAGTGTTCTTCTAACATTGTGCCCTCAAAGTTGCCGGCATAGTCATGCCCATGATTAGGAAAGCGTAACCATCATGTAACACTTGAGCTAGTCTTAGAGGCTTGACTAGGAATGCATTTTACCGTTTATTATTCCACACATGCATATGGGTTTTCCTCAGAGCCTTTATGGATATACGGGCTCGAGAACCATCGCAATTATAGCACAGAACATAACCATAATTAAGAACATGGAGATAAATAATAACATTTATCATTGCCTCTAGGGCATATCTCCTATGGCCATGGCCTCTCCTAAGTGCAGAAAAAGTTTGGAGGCCAAGCAAGCAACCGGCCCTGCACTCCCATCACAAACCGGACCCTTTCCCTCTCAAAAGCTAGATCCTTCCCGGGAGACGGTCCAGCTTCTACGCAGTCTCCCGGCAGGCTTTTGCGAAATGCTCTCAAATTTTTGTGACACCCACCAGGGGCCATCTGACTGCACCGTGCCATGTCCCATGAAGTTCCGGCCTCGTATGATTTTCCGTGTATTTAAATGACACCATAAGGCATGTCGACAACCAAGCCTTGCCACCCCTCATTTTCGGTTGCCCACCTGACTAGCTACCACTGTTTGAGCCTTGGAGCTCTGAACGATGTTTGATTTAATTGGGTGGCATTGGGATCAGGGGAAACCCCCTTCGTTAAAGAAAACAAAAAGGTATTGAGAAAGAGAGTAGACGTACCCGAAAAGGTAGCAAACACATTGCCTATAACATTATAAGAAAATAAAAAGAGAAATAAGAAAGGAAAAAAGAAAGATAGAAAGTAAGAATAACAAAAAATAAAATACAAAAAAATAATTCTTTGCCGAGCTTGATTACTATGAGCTCGTCAAAGACTATCTTTGCCGAGCTCCCATGGTTCTTGGCAAATCTTCCTTACTTTGTTTTATGTTTCTATGACCCTTTCGACCCCGTGAGGAGAGCAAGATGAGAAAAACCCTCCCCTTAAAATTGTAAGGCGAGCTGCGAATAATATCGTATCCTCCTTCGGCAGGCAGCTCCAAACTGAAGTAGGCCACGAAGCATCGCCGACAAGCTCGAGCTGCGAAGATCTGTATGTTTGATCTGCATATGGTGGACATGTGATCTATTTATTGCACCGTTAAATCTTAAGTGATTCGATATATTACTACTGAGTGTTGATGTTTATGTTATATCTTTTGCACTCACTACTCGATTTTTGATTGATATATGAGTTGTCTGTTATTAATTGCGTATCCATTGTCAACGTTCATTGAACACTTCGCAAGAAATTTGTCTATGTAGGTCAGCAACTGTATAATAATGTTCTGTCATAACACGGCAATAACGTTTAGTTGTAGTACATGGCGTCTAGGTTTGTGTTGTTAAGAATGGGTTTAATGCATTGTACAATTTTACTTAGTTCTGGTTTAATGCTTTGTCTGAACTGACTTTCGTTTGCAAATGCTAATTATGTTTTCGCATACGTGCATTTGCTCTGAAATTACATTACTATAGTCTCCTTCAATCGTCTGAAGGGAGGAGGTGTCATAGGATTGAACTTGCTGAGAGCTTTCTTTGGCCAACAGTCTTGCGGAAATACAGCTTGTAACCAGTTCTCTCGCTCGATTTCACACGTCCGCCTCTCCGGAGGGCCCCACAACGTCTACTCGTAGCTTTTCGTCAAAAGTACTAGCTACACATATAAACATAGGAACCATTGCATTCATGCACCGATATAAATAACAACTATATCATACTAAAACCAAAATAGCAATGTCCAAACTAGGGTTCCACAAGTCGGACCCTCTAATTAAGACTAGCTAAAGTACTGGGCATCTAGTCCTTCTTCTTCTTGGATGCCTCCTCCGGGACATAGTCTAGGCACGGACGCTTGCCGCTGACCGTCGGCTGGTCGTCCTCGTCGCCGTAACCATCGTCGTTGTCCTCCTCCTCCTCTTCCTCCTCCTCCGACTCGGGATACACCAACTCCGATTCGGTCTCCGAGGGGTCCTTCGGCCCTTCCATGACCTTGATAAAGTCGGGGTCGTCGGAAGTATAGGGGCCGGAGGGTGGCGTCGGCGCACCCGAATCCTTGCTTAAAGTGGGACTGCAGGTGTCATCATCACTGGAGGAGTCGACATTCCATGGCCCTTTCTAGTAGGCCAAGGATGTGCTTCATTTGCTACTAACTTATTTTTTATCTACCGAACTATCTAACAATTAATAAACTATATATAACTAGCATTTGCTACTAACTTATGTTTTATCAATATAGCTAAACTCTAATACACATCATATCTAACTTATTTTAACAAATAAACATGCGTGCATTTTATCAAAAAAAAAAAATAGGAAGAAAAGGTGATGAAGAAGCTCACCTCGCGCACTTCTCCTCGACGATGCGGACGCTGGTGCCGGTGAGAAGAGGAGCGGGGCTGCCGGCTGCGATGGCGGTGGCGGTGCTTGTGGCCGCGGCGGCGACGGCGGTGGCGCCCGTGCCCACGTTTATATGCGCGGGGGAGACGAAGGGTCGGCACTTTGCCGAGTTTCGGAACTCGGCATAGGAAGCCCAACCGTCAAATTGCCGTTACCACATCTTCGGTGGGCCCGCATGTCAGATCTTTGCCGAGTTTTACCCACGGGTGCTCGGCATAGACGTGACCCTGGAATTCTGTAATAAAAAAAGAAAAAGGCAAAAGGTTGCCGTGTTTTCGTTAGTGGAAACCAAGCAAACTTAGACCGCCGTCACGTCTCCGTTGCCTGGTCGTTGGTGGGGCCCACATGTCAGGACACTGCCGAGTTTCTGGCCAGCGGAACTCAGCGAACGTGCGACATTGCCGAGTTTCTTTTTGGTGCCGAGTCCCTTTTTCTAGACACTAGGCAAACAGTGATGTTTGCCGAGCTGCCTGGAACTACCGAGTTCAATTAACTGAAAACTCGGACACTGCTGAGCTCCCGATAAAAGGAACTCGGCAAATCGTGGAAACTCGGCAGCAACGGCGATTCCAGTAGTGTCGGCACCCCTAGGGATTTGAATGCAATATTATTTTTCTGTATGAGTGTGTTTGTAAGAATCCGTGATACCTAATATATGGTGTTAGGCCCTTTTGAAAAAAAAAACCACCTAGTGGATTTCCTCTTCTTCATTCCCTATTCGTTGAAACATAACAAGCGTAACACCATAAATACCAACGAACACCAACAAATCATCAAATCATAACCAGAAAAACAGTCCAAGAGGGGCTACGAAGATTGGTTTTGTTTTTGGAATAAAAAAATGGTTTTGTTATGCAGAGAACGGCAGAGAAATAAAAACTTCCATTCTCTAAAAAGCTACCGTACAAAAATATTATTAAACTGTTTTTTAAATCGTGTGCTCTCATAATCTTTCTATAAAATATATTACAGTAAAAATTAGTCGTTTCGTTGAGGTGGCATTTGGAGATCAAATGTTTTGTTAGGTGCAAATTACTAGTACTATGTAAGCTAGTCAGATCCAAACTCGCCTGTCCCGCGACCCACCCCATGCGTTCCATGCGCTCGTGAGAAAGACGATAATAGTTCAATTTTTATTTATTTTTTGTTTGCGGGAAGATAATAGTTCAATTTCAATCATCTCGAGCCAAGCAAAGTTCTTGCTAACCTGGGAACACATGCATGCGCATGGACCATACTACGTTTATAATATATATATATATATATATATATATATATATATATATATATATATATAGCCACAGGCCCATAGACCATAGAGGTGCATGCATCTAATTGGACTTTTGCACGCCCTCCCGATCTACATGCGTGTATGGCGTGCTAGGTATCGTACTCCGTATGTATTACATTATTGCATGTGGAACCCACCAGGAATCCTAGTAAACATAGATATGGCGTACGTGCTAGGTATCGTACTCTGCCAGCTGGTCGGTTCATGGAACCTGCGTGGTGACGAGGCCCTGCCATCTCACGAGAACCATGCACAAGAGAGACAATCCAATTCATACTCTGCAAGCTAGTCAGAGTGACCGATCCAAAGCACATCATGCGACCTGATACTATTAACCTTGATCTGGCTACACTTTTATTACTTGCATGTTTCTTCTGCCGAACAGCGGTTTATGTATTATGTGCCGAACAGCCCGGTCGCACGCACGCGCACATGTGGTTGTGGCCCCCAACGCCACCGCTTCTCTCGTTTGCCTTATCCTTTTTTATCCAGGAGAACCACGTTCACACGTTACTTATCCTCTTCTAATTTCGTTTGACGGCAGACGGTCGGTGGAACCGACTTTATCGAGTGTCTTTTTGTAAAACACTCGGTAAACAAGTAAAATCCAATATGATGCCTGTATACATTTAGACTTTTAAGAGCAAACTTTTGAATTTTTAGTTCACTTTTTCCGAAGGAGCTATATATATGTGTGCGCGCGCGCGCGTACGTGTGTGCCGCGCGCGCACGTGTACCTAAATATGAATTTAGGTATGTGTTCTGAGTGGTGAGGTAGCGCACTCTCAGGCCACGTTCACGCTTGGACCTGCAAATTTTCATGGTATATGGAGCTGAAGCGTCCTCCCCAATGACCTCGAACATGATGCTGCTCGCGTACGTCCCTACGTGGAGCGTGATGCCGAGCTAGAGCACCAGGATGACTTGGATGCATTGGATGAAGCCCGGGATGTCGTCGTAACCAGTATAGCTACCTACCAGCAACAACTTCGCCGCTATCAAGCATGCGATGTACGAGGCCGAGTGTTCAACGTCGGCGACCTTGTTCTTCGTCTCATATAGGACGGGAGGGGACTGCACAAGCCTTCGCCGGCACGGGCCGGGCCCTTCATAATCGACAAAGTGCTGCATGACGGAGCATATCGGACCCGGCATGGAGAGACCAGAGTCCTCAAGCCGAACTTCTGGCCTACGTCGCTTTTACGGTTAGCTCTTTTTCATTTTTTAGTTTAAACTAGTACAAATGACCGTGCGTTGCACCGGACGAGAAAAAAAATGCAAAACCTCCTTGTTGTGCAATTATGTGGCATTAATTGTAATAAATGTGAATTATAATATTAAATGTTATTATTTTAGTTTTTAAAATATAAGGTAATGCTTACAGAAAAATTTAGACAATTCTACAAGTGGAGCATCTCCAACTACATCCACCACCTACAGCACTTGCAGGATTTCTTCAGCTGGGGGCGGCCTGTAACCCGCAGCTACAAGTTCCCACACAAATCAGTCGAGCGGGGAGCAGAGGGAAAAAAGGGAAACAACAAGCAATACAGCAGCACTGTAAATTTAGACAATACAAATCATACACACATGAAAACCTAGGCATTAACAGTAGATGCAAAAAAGATTACAGTGTAACTACTGTACAAATTACACAGTAATTTTGGGTAAAATTACACTGCAAGAAAGGTCACACAAACAACCTCATAATTACACTGTAACTCTGGCATAAATTACACAGTAAATCTTGTGACAATTACACTGAAACTACGGGAAAAATACACATTAAATCAAGTGAAATTTACATTGAAACTACGGGACAATTACACAATAGTTACAGAGAAAATTACACTAAAATTATAGTGAAAACCCTAAACACAAGCATGAGAATTGGGACATAGTACAGTGTAATTCTAGCACATGACACACAGTGATTCCAGCACAAAATAGACTGCAAAATAGTGATGCATTACAATGTAAAGTATGGTTAGATTACATTGTAAATGTAGGTTAAATTACACAGTGATTCTAGGGCACATTACACTGGAAAACTGGAACTATGGGGGATTACAAACACTACAACTATGGGGTAAAAACACTGAAAATATTAGTTAAAATACACCACAAATATGCATGGGGACACTGAAAATACGGAGGGGATAAGAATCAGACACTACAAACATGAATCAGACACTGCAAAACAAATTCAGACTGGCATCAGCCACCAGGGGGACCATGACGAATTCAGACTACCTATAAGCAGCTACAAACTCCCACACAAGCGGAAGGAGAAGGGGGAAATGACAAAACAGTGGATAGTAGAAGCTGTTGCGGGCAAATCAACGCGCAGCCAACAAGCAAGCAGCCCGCCAGCAGCGTCCACCTAGCCCCGGACCACCCATCGCAACTCCAAGCAACACCAAGAGCTGCGAGCAGTTCAGCCCGGTCCCGTGCAACCAATCCAGCGCCCATTAGAGCATTTCGAGAGGAAACAAAAACAAGCAGAGGAATCCCCAACGAACCAACACAACAACACCTACCACAGGATTCACAAACAACAAAAAACCGTCACCTACCAGTACACCAAGATCTGAATCCGCGAATCCATGGATGCGAAACTCACCTCGATCTGGAACTACACGAGCAATACACGAGCAAAAACACACGGGGAAATAGAGAGGAGCGATAGCTTGGAATCGCCATGAACAGAGGGAACAGCCTCGTCTCCTCCGCCGCTCGAGCTCTCTCCCTCAGCCTTATCTAAACAGAATGACGACGGGACAAATGAAAAGGGGAACGACACCCACTCCAAAATTCAAACAGGACAAAAACCTACAGAACCGGGCCGGGAGGCGATAACGGGCTGAGACAACGAAAAACCGAACCCGAGAAAGAAAACCAACCCGAACAAACAGAGCGCCGGCACGGAAAAAAAATAAGGCAACGTGAATCTCCGCGCGAGAAACGACGGTCACAAAATTGAATGATGACGAATTGAAAATCACTCGACTGTAAAATAGCAAAACCGTAAATTTATTTGGAGAGCCGCGATAGGGAAGAGTTATGAAGGAACTTTTTTTTTTTTTGACGTGGAGAGTTATCAAGGAACTGCTAGAGATGATCAAGCAATTTAAAATGTTTGGAACCATGCATGCATTCCCTTTCGTAGTGGGGATGCCGAGGGACCATGCATTCCCTTTCGTAGTGGGACATGCTTCCGCGTGCCTCCAGCCGCTGAGTCGTCATTGACCCTGGAACCCAGCCAAAACAACAATACCGGATGTATATGCACGCACGGATCTAGGCCACACGGACCTTATCTATCCGAGACACACACCACAAGCCATGCATTTTGCATGGGCTATATATATGCTGCATGTGCACACAATAATGCAAGATACTACTACTACCGTCCATGGAAATGTTCTCCTCCACGTCCATATAGTGGGGCCCAAAATTTATTTATCGTTTTATTTAAGGATAACTATATATGCGCTCCCCTGCTGGATACATATACGTACATGGATACATCACATTTGTTCCATCAGTATAAATAGAACATCCAGGGCTCACTCTTTCAGGCATCCAACTCTTCCATCACCCTTACCTTCCATTCCCTTGCACACTAGAAAGTACGCAGGGTTACCATGCAAACGGCAACAAAGCCTCTAGTAGGTGCACAGGTCGTCCCTTTTGCCCGGCGGGCGGTGCTGGTGCCAGTGGCTCGCCGGCGACCGGGCAGTGCTCGCCAAACCTGCAAAGTAGGCAGCACCACCACCAGCACTACCACCACCAACTTATCCCACGCCAATGGGCCGGCCACCAGCACGGTTGCCACCCCTGACCTCCACTTTGACCTTAAGCAGACCGTCGAGCTGAGGGCCACTGTGACGGTAAACATGACAAATTTTTTGTTAAAAGAGGATATACTTGATCGGGTGTCTGATGTGTTCCACGATTTCATTACCAAAAATTGGTTGTACCTCGAGCTTGTTAGCTCCGAATTGGATCCAAGTGAGAAACCCCCCTTCTCCCTTCTATTGCATGCTCTCTCTCTCTCTCTCTCTCTCTCTCTCAATGCGTTTGTAAATATTGGTGTATTTTCCCGTAGCCTTGGTCAAATTTAAACAAGTCTGAGCTATATATGTGCAGAAACAGGACAGGAGTGGGATGTAGTCTCCGGCGAAGTACAGTACTCACGGAGCCTGGAGAACGACTGGCACATGTACGATGCAAGCTTCATGGTTCCGGCGTCGTTCGGCCCCATTGGCGCCGTGCAAGTGATGAACTACCACTACATGGAGATGTTGTTAGGGGACATCCAGGTCTTCCCAGCTGGGGGGAACCCGGGTTCGTCCGCCGTTGCATTATTCCACTGCAACTCCTGGATCAACCCCTCTCACTACAGCCCTGAAAAGCGTAGTTTCTTCCCTCTCGAGGTTGGTTTGTGTTCATTACGCTTCCCCGTGAATGGATCTCCTCCCTTTGTAAAGAAATATAAGATCTTGTAGATCACTACATTAGTGATCTAAAAGATCTTATATTAGTTTACAGAGGGAGTACTTTACGAATACACACTAAGTAGGAAGGAAATACATGCGAGGTCGACCCCTTAGCTTACCATTTACATAATGCGGGTGTGGCGGTGCAGCACTCGTACCTCCCGTCGCAGACTCCCAAGGGTGTGGAGAAGCTACGCGAGAGCGAGCTGGTGGCCCTTCGTGGTACCGGCTATGGCGAACGCAAGGTATATGACCGCATCTACGACTACGACGTGTACAACGACCTCGGGAACCCCTGCCAAGACATCAGCACCAATCGGCCCGTGCTCGGCGGCAAGGAGCACCCCTACCCACGACGCTGCCGCACGGGACGTCCTCACTGCTGGAAATGTACAGTATTATCACCACCTCTCGAAGTCACAACCGATTTACTATATACTCTTGCTGTTTGTATTTACCTGGCATATTAGTTTTGACCTAAGTCAAACTTTTTCAATTTTGACCAAATTTATAAAAAAACAATCTAAACTTTCACAACAAAAAAATATTGTATGGAAATATGTTGAATGGAGATTCCAACAGTATTTATTTGGTATTGTGAACGTTAATATTTTTCTATAAACTTGGTCAAAGTTTAAAAAGTATGACTCCATACAAAGCTAATATGTGAAGCAAATAAAAACCGAGGAAGTACTATCAGTAGATGAATTAATGAATCTTGTGTGCAGATCCCCTGTCGGAGACGAGACCACCCAAGGGGGTATCCATTTATGTTCCCGAGGACGAGAATTTCACGGAGCGCAAGGAGGCAGCATTCAACACAAAGTTGCTCATGTCGGAGCTCCACGGGATATGCAGGATTCTGAAGTTGTCGAAGAACAGTAGCCAGAGTTTCCCCACCTTGGAGGCCATCAACGCGATGTACGACGATGAGTTCACGAACCAGCCAGTGCAGCCAGATGGTGGAAGGTTCAAATTTATCGCTGAATTTCTTGAGAAGGAGGCGGCTCTTCTCTTTAACAAGGAAGGGGCAGAGTTTCTTGAAGGGATACGCAGAGTCTTCAAGTTCGAAACGCCCGAGATTCACGACAGTACGTACAAATCGAGTGCTGCAACTTCTTTTAGCTGCCGCTCTTATTATTTTTTGCTAACACATTATCAAAAAAAGAACAGAATCAACTGACCTAACCTGCAAATGCAGGGGACAAGTTTGCTTGGTTCAGAGACGAGGAGTTCGCGCGTGAAACCCTTGCAGGGATGAATCCACTCAGCATCCAACTAGTCAGGGTAGGTACCTTGCTTCTTGCCTTCTCTACACACCATCGAATTATATATCTGATGGACCGTCACCGTATTACATATATGTTCTCCACCAATCTATTTGTGTCAGCATGCAAAAATGCCTGAAAAAGCTCCTGATGAGAAACTCTTTAGCTATAGTTCAGTTTACATAAAAACAGTTATAGTCAGCCGATTCTATTCCAATCTGCGCACACACGTCTACACTACCAGTCTACCACAACGTATGCATGCATTGCAGCATGCACCCAGTACTTCAGGACGATGACACAGCCAGTACGTACAGATGGGTGACGCTACCACTGAGATTATTAATGGGGTATGTTAGTGGAGAGTAATTGAGATCAATCAAACCACCCCGTTTTAATTTGAATTTAACGGCATATTTTCATGAATTTTGTCTATGATGTTAACGGACAAGTCCAAATGTCTTATCTGTCTCTACTATGTGTCTCCTTTATTATTTTTCCTTTCCTTTTCATTTTTAAATGTGTGTGCGCTCGTGTGTGGCTGTGCGGGGTCGACACAGAAGTCATCCTCTTTTTTGATATTATAAAATGGTGTTACTTGCTTATCCTTGCATATTATAAAAAGACACAATTTCATGAAAAAAAATTATTTTTGTTATAGAGTTATTTTCCATGCTTCAAAATAATTTACCAAAATAATTAGAGATAAAAATTGGGGCCGTGTGTCGCTGTCACCATGGGTAGAGAGTTATTTTTTTATTTTTTTATTTTATGCATTTTGGACATTATTTATATTAAGGTAAGTATATATTGGCACTTCTGGTTTCATGGAATTTCCAGCATAGGGCAAAAGTATTGGTTGGGAAAATTGGATATTTGGTATTGAATTGGGTCTTGGTTGTGGTGGTGGACCGTTTCACTGGCTCATTTCATTCCTCTTCAATTCCCAATGAACAACATGATCTTGAGCTATCATTTGTTCAATTTGGTCGATCTGATACTTAGTTAACTCAGTCATCTTGATGTTCCCACTGATACCTAATCGATAACGAAGCTGAATGGCTTTTTTCGGTCCAATTCCATCCATTTTTGTTGAGGCAATTCTGACTTGTTCATCGGGAAGTGATCTAGCTCCTGAGATATATGACATTCTTTATCCTTATCTTTTCTTGGTCTTCTCTGCTGGAATATACAATCTACACCTCTCCAAACACACAATCTCGATTTCTCTTCAGCTATGTAGAAGAGATTTACTTATTTGCCGCGCTGTCAAACCTTCCAATTCCAAAATCGCACCCCCAAAGACAAGCGGCGATGATCCGTACATCGAACGCCTGTTTTGAGAAGAGGGCATTGCTAGGATGGTTTGATCGAGGGTCACGACCTGACTAGACCCACACATCCTAGCAACGTGGACTATCCCACTGAGCTAATGAAAGAAAAATATCAGTTTTTTCATTTTCTTTTCTTAAAGAGTAATGCCAATGCCACTTTGTTATTCTTCCTCATAAAAATCTTATTTCCATTTCGTTAAGTTTTTGTTAATTTTCTTTCTTTATTTGTTAGTACCAATGCCAACAATTCATTACTTCTTATACATGTTTTTTTTGCAAAATTCTACTATTACATGCCTATTCTTGAATAATATAAAAGGAAGCAAATTCTTGTAAAATTGTACGCAAATTTTATCATTATTTGTTTTATTTTGGTATTTTCTTTCTTCTTAAAGGGCAATACCAATGTCACTAATTTACTCCATCAGAAAACTTCATTATTTTGAGTTTGTTCTCTTCCTCACAAAACTTCATATTTTTATTTACATTTCGTTTTTATTTCATTTTCTTTCTTCATTAAGGGTAGTACCAATGCCACCAATTCATTACTTCTTAAAAAAAATATTTTGCGAAAATTTCACTATTATTGGCTTATTCTTGCATTTATAAAAATAAGCAATTTCGGTGTACATTGTACGCAAAAAAATCCATTATTTAGTTTAGCTTTTTTTCTTTCTTCTCAAAAAGTAACACCAGTTCCACTAATTCATTCCCTCGCAGAACTTAATTTTTTATTACATATTTTTCCTAGAAACTTTATTATTTTGATTTTGGTTTACTTGGTATTCGTTTTCATTCTTGGTTAGGGATAATACTAATGCCACCAATTTATTACTTCTTATAATATATTTTTCAAAATTCTACTATTACGTGCGTATTCTTGCATATTATAAAAGGTCGCAATTTCTGCGTGAATTGTATGCAGTTTTTTTAACTCTTTGTTTTAGGTTGTTTTCATTTTCTTTCTTCATACAGTGTAATATCAATGCCACTAATTCATTCTTCCTTAGAAAACTTTTTTTTTCGTCTTCATGAATGGTAATACATATGCCAATAATTCATTCTTCCTTAGAAAACTTCATTATTTTGACTTAGTTTTTGTTTTTATTTCATTGTGTATCTTCTTTTTTTGCGAGAACCCCATTATTATACGCTTATTCTTAGATATAAAAAACAATGCTGTTTCTATGTAATTTGTGAGCAAATCTGGTCATGGTTTGTATTAATATTTCTAGGTTTTACATTTGAAGGGTAATACCAATGACATTAATTAATTTTTTTCATAATAAACTTCATTGTTTTATTTTTATTTTTTATTTTATTTTCTTCCATTTTAGGGGTAATACCAATGCCACTAACTCATCCATTCTTAGAAACCTTTTGTTGTGAAAATACCACTATTATGTGATTATTCTCTCATATTATAAAAAGCACATTTTATGCGTAAATTGTGTGCAAATTTTTCATTATGTGTTTACTTTATTTATTTCTTTCTTCTTTTATGGTAATATCAATGTCAGTCTTTAAAAACATTATTTCTTTAATTTATTTCTTCTTTTAATTTTTGTATATTAGTATGGGGAATAAGAACGGTAGATAAAGTATAAGTTTTTATGTTATAGTGAGTAATTTTAGTTTCCATTTAATGTTTTTATTTTTACTTAATTTAGGGTTAATCTAGTTCCTCAATTCACTTGTATGTACAAATAAATGTTTTTTTCTTCGTTTTTCCTTGATCAAATTTCCTATCAAGTATTTTCTCGGTTTTCGAGCTTTAAGTTTGACCATAAATCTAACGAATGTGGGCGACTGCGGCGGGAGGAAAAATTATGCCATCGAAAACTTCATTCGAATACGAATTCAATGATATAATTTTTGTTCCTGCGGCTATCGGTCTCGTTGGTTAAATTTATGGTCAAACTTAGATCTCGGGAACCACGTGCGCATTACATTGTGGAATGGAGGGAGTATCTATTAGACGATTGAAGCAAAAGAAAAATAAAGAAAATAGTCTCCGCTGATTAGCCGGCCGGTACTGAACTCATGAAAAAATCACACGCACCATGCACATGTACTACATGCGTCATTGGCGCACAAACTGGGGCAGAAAAGCAGCAGATGTGCCTGCTAGTCAGAAGGTGCACATGTATGCAGCTGGGCTAGACCTTGGTGTTGCCGGCATCCAAAGACAATAAACAAAATCGACTGACGGAGTATTAGGCAAGACATTTTTCTTTGTAGATCAATGTTACCTGTCCATTTGTTCTAAATCGAACGGCAGATCAAAAAGTGACTTGGCCAAATTTTAAAGTCAGACGCCTGACATCTAGCCGGTCCCCAATTTCATTCAATTATGTCACTTGTATCTACCCAATCATCATTTCTTTTCAGTCTGAGTTCGCATGCATATTACCCCCTCTATACCTAAATACTAGTTCTCCCCAACTACAAGTATTTAGATACATACGGAGTATAAATCTGCATATTTGTGTTCTATATATACAACAAAATCTTATCGAATGATATATATAGGAACCAATTCGATATCATGACTAGAGTAGCATATATACATAGTTGCATATGGTGCCATGCATGACTAAAACTATGCGTGCAGGCGTTGCCAATCGTGAGCAAGTTGGACGAGCAAATGTACGGCCCGGCGGACTCCTTGATAACTAAAGAGGTGATTGAAGAGCAGATCAATGGTGCCATGACGGCCGAGGAGGTGAGATCGAATTAGCAATATTTCACCAAAGATGTGGTTGAAGATGAGAATATAGTAACAATTGAGCACCTAATATATATGACGGCATGCAGGCGGTGGCTAAGAAGAAGCTGTTCATGCTGGACTACCACGACTTGTACCTTCCATTTGTGAACAAGGTGCGGCAGCTCGAGGGCACGACCTTGTACGGGTCACGTGCGCTCTTCTTCCTCGCCGGCGACGGCACGCTCCGGCCCATCGCCATCGAGTTGACGAGGCCCAAGTCCGAGAGCAAGCCACAATGGCGTGAGGTCTTCACGCCGGCATCAGGACACAAAGCCAGCATCACTGGGTCCTGGCAGTGGCAGCTTGCCAAGGCCCATGTCGTGTCTCTTGACACTGGCTACCATCAGCTTGTCAGCCACTGGCTGAGGACACACTGCTGTGTCGAGCCGTATATCATCGCGGCCAACAGGCAGCTAAGCCAGATGCACCCCATCTACCGGCTGCTGCAGCCATCCTTCCGGTTCACCATGGAGATCAATGCCGAGGCACGCGCATTACTCATCAATGCCGACGGGATCATCGAGAGCACCTTCTCACCAGGGAAGTACTCCATGGAGATCAGCTCGGCGGCCTACGCCGAGCAGTGGCGGTTCGATAAGGAGGCGCTGCCAGAGGACCTCATCCGGAGGGGCATGGCGGTCAGAGGGGAGGATGGCAAGCTGGAGCTGGCCATAGAGGACTACCCGTACGCCAACGATGGCCTGCTGATCTGGGATGCCATCAAGCAGTGGGCGTCCGATTATGTGGCGCACTACTACCCAGGCGCGGCAGACATCGTTAACGACGTGGAGCTCCAGGCTTGGTGGAAGGAGGTGCGCACCAAAGGCCATGCGGACAAGCAGGATGAGCCGTGGTGGCCGCAGCTCGACTGCCACGAGAGCTTGGTCCAGACCCTATCCACTATCATGTGGGTGGCGTCGGCGCATCACGCCGCCGTCAACTTTAGCCAGTACCCATTTGCTGGCTACGTCCCAAACCGCCCCTCCATAGCCCGCATCAACATGCCGTCAGAGATGGGCTCCGATGACGTGCGCGCCTTCATGGAGGCGCCAGACAAGGTGCTGTTGGACACTTTCCCATCCCAGCACCAGAGCGCCCTGGTGATGGCCATACTGGACCTTCTGTCATCGCACTCATCAGGCGAGGAGTACTTGGGCACTTACCAAGAGCCGGCGTGGGAACAGAACGGCAAGATCAACAAGGCGTTTGAGGACTTCAGGGAGAGGATGTTGAGGATCCAAGCGCAGGTCAACAAGTGGAACGGTGACCCTGAGCGGAAAAACCGCTGTGGTCCTGGCATGGTGCCGTATGTGCAGCTAAGGCCGTCGGATGGTGATCCTATGGCCGCCAAAACGGTGATGGGGATGGGCGTTCCCACCAGCATCTCCATTTGAAGAGAATATATATTATCCGTTTCACGTTGTTAAATGTAATAAAGTCTTCAAGTGCCACAACTTAAATTCGTGCAACATGACCTTCAGAATAAGACCAATGTTGAATACATTTCCAACTCATTTTAATTTCATAGTTTCAATCATATTTTATATAGCTCAAAATTGTGTGTTTATTTTAAATAATGAAATAACTGAAATCATTATTTTTGTTTTAAATCCAACCCACCCCCTTTGAAAATAATTGCAATAACTTTTGCGGAATATGAATCATTCGGAATCAAACTCGTGACATAATTGAAATGGCTACCATGATTCATGTACTAGGCTTGGTATTTAACACTCTTCAGGAATCAGCCGTAGTTAAGGCAGCTAGATTTGTAGATCAACTTAATTCAACCGTACGAGAACAAGCAAGGTTTTTACAATACAAAGTGCCTGGTTGTGGTAAGGTGGAAGCCGTACTCATTAGTAAGGTAGAATCTGTTAAGGATGTTGTTCGACCCAAAGGTGTGTTGTTTCTCCGGGAGCGCTGCTACTTGTAAACTGCGTTGCGATGTTCCACGAAGAGGAGAGGAGATGCAACACAGTAGAGATAAGTGTTTTTCTCAGTGAGAACCAAAGTTATCAACCCAATAGGAGAATCACACAAAACTTCCTTAGCAGCACCTACACACACATAATCAAACACTTGCACCCAACGCGGGCAACATGGCTATCAAGCCCCTTGAACTTTTTACTCGCAAGGATTAAATATTGATAGATACATAATATAAATATATAAGTAAATAATAGAAAATAAATGGCAACAATTTTTTTTGTCGTTTTAGCAATATGATTTAAGTAGACCCGGGGGCCATAGTTTTCGTTAGAGGCTTCTCTCTTAAAGATAACATATGGTGTGTAGACAAATTATTGTTTTGCAATTGACAGTATATCGCATAGTTATAACATCTTATTCAAGGCACTGATCATGTATATAGGCATCACGTCTATAAACAAGTAGACCGACTCCTGCCTGCATCTACTACTATTACTCGACTCATCGACCGCTATCCAGCATGGATTAAGAGTATTAAGTATGAAACAGAGTAATGCTTGGAGCAAGATGACATGATGTAGAAAAAGTAAGAGAAGCAATATGTTTAGACCCCGTCGTTTTATCCTTAATGGAAACAATACAATACGTGTCATGTCCCTTTCTGTCACTGGGATTGAGCACCGCAAGATTGAATCCACTGAAGATAAATCAATCTAGTTGGCAAAACCAAACCGATAGATTGGAGAGAAATACGAAGCTATAACAATCATGCATAAAAGAGTTCAAAGAAGATTCAATTAATATTCATGAATAATCTGATCATAAACTCACAATTCGTCGGATCCCAACAAACACACCGCAAAAGAAGATTACATCGGATAAATCACATCGGAATATCAACGAGAGAGAGAAAGCCATCTATGTACTAACTATGGACCCCGAACGTCTATAGTGAACTACTCACACATAATCATGGAGGCAGCAAGGTTGATGTAAATAGCCTCCGATCCATGATTAATTCCCCCTCCTGTAGGGCACCTAAAAAGGTCTTCAGATGGGATCACAGCAGAGCAGAGACTTGTGGCGGCGGAAAAAGTATTTCGGGTGGCTCTCTGTTGGTTTTCTAATATATAAGAATTTATAAGGGTGGAATTAGGTCAGATGGAGCCAAGAGGGGCTCATATGCAAGGGGGCGCGCCCAGGGGGTCGGCGCGCTTGGGCGCGCATTGTTGCCTTGTCGTCTCCTCGTACGTCGTCTGGTCTCCCTCTAAAGCTTTCATGTCTTATTTTGGTCCAAAAAAAATATTAAAAAGTTTCGTAGCGTTTGGACTCTGTTTGGTACCGGTTTCCTGAAAAGCCAAAAAAACAAGCAGAAAACAGCAACTGGCACTAGGCACTGAGTTAATAGGTTAGTTTCTAAAAATGATATAAAATAGCATATAAGGTATACTAGATTGATAATATAATAGCATGGAACAATAAAAAATTATCGATACGTTGGAGACGTATCAAGCGCCTTCTTCCTGTTCTCAAGAATGTGGATTTGGTTCTGAAGATGAAGTATATGATTGTGTATATAACCTGTTGGATCGACGGAAAACAGAAACATAGGCCACCATATGAGGACCAGGATTTGTTCCAATTTGAGCCTATTGTTTTATATATTTTTGAATTTCCTGAGGAATGATTGCAAGTCTTGCAGCGATATCCGCCTACTTTCTCTTCTCTTAAGTCTACAACAAGTGGGAGAGGCAGGATCGAACCTACGTAGAAAACCTTCAACAGATTTCTAGTCTGTCGCTTTTGACCGCCCGACCACTCTCCCCTTCCCGGGGATATGCACTCCTCAAACAAAGGGTTCCTGAATAAGAAGGATGGCAGCCTTTGTGCCGCAAGAAGAATTAGAATGGCAGTCCCCGCTCCTTGAGAGGTACCAAATAAATGATTACTCACATCAGGGTGTTGGGCATAAAGATTCCACTGACCCGTTGATGAGGTCGTCTACCATGGGTAGGGTCAGAAGACTGACTTCTTGGCCCACCTAGGGGCCCTCACCGACATTGAAGCTCAGGAGGTGGAAGTGCACTCGGACACGCCTGAAGAGTCACTCGGATACACCTGAAGATACACTCGGATGGCCTCATCCACACTCCGTCAATAGGAACTCAACGGCCCAGGAGACGTAGAGTTGAGTAATATGAAGAGACATCCTCTGGGAATCAATCAGACGTGCGTTACCGGTACCGCTCTAGTTAAAGCGGCAGTTCCTGTAACGTAGCTTTAACTAGCATTTATTGTGGCGCTCAGCTGGCGGTGGCGCACTCTATATAAGCCATCGCCAGACGCCGTAGCAAGGTTCGGACACTTGTATTCTCATACTCCCTCATAAGCAAAACAAACCAGTACCCGGGCTCGAGACTTAGGGCTCTTACCACTTCCGAGTAGGGCCTGAACTCGTACACATCCGAGCGCAACACCTGAGCCGTAGCTAGACATCGCCCCTCCATTCGTACCCCCTAGTACTATTGTCAGGGTCAATCCCACGACTGTTGGCGCCCACCTTGGGGCAACGCATCTAGCGAATTTCGGCGCAGGTGCAATTTCTATTCTCCCGTTCATCATGAACACTTTTGGCAGCGAGATCTTCTTCGGATCCCTCAGCTTCGCCGTCGACGATTCGGCGTGGCTGCAGGAGGCACCGCTGGACGCTAAGACACTGCTCGCCCGCGGCGCAGGGCACTTTAGCGCGATGACGTGCGGAGTTCTTCTCCGGCAACCGTCTACGCCATATCGACCAACTTCTCCGACTCATCTTGCGGCTTCTCGCCGGCGCTCCAGGCACTCTCGGCTGCAGCGCTGGATCAAGCACGCTGCAGCAGCACAGGCCGCAGGGTAGCAACTGGATGCACTCGAAGCTGATGAGTCAGTCCATTGCCTTTTCTCATCTTCGGATGATGACTCCTCCGATGCTGCTAGTTGCGAGACCAGCGGCAAAGTGGCGGAGGTTATGATGGCCGGTCCATCCCGAGACGCTGCTCCTCCAGGGTATTTGGCGGGAGACGCCCGCGATCGGGACGGCGACCACCGTAACGCCAGTACCGACGGATACGTTCCCCGACCGCTCACCCGGGAGCAGTGGGAGGAAATCAGGCGCAGGAATGACCAAGTCCTCTAGACGCCCATTGCGGGGAACACCCCCGAAGAGATAGCCCTCGAGGCCGCTCGCCAAGCTACCTTGGATGAGCGCGAGCGTCTCGAGCGGTTGCAGCATTCACTCGACGAACGCGCGGTAAGGGAACTTCCTAGTTCCAGCTGTAGCCGCCGTCAGTTGACGTTCACGAAGGAGCGCCCGTACACCATCCCGACGATGCGTACGCCTTTGATGAATCTGGCCGCGGCCACTCGGATCGCAGATTCGATCCAGCCATCCAATTCGGTAGCAGGCAAGGGCATTCGGCAGATCCAGGCTCTGCTGAAGATCGCCTTGCAACAAAACTCAGAGGTATCACAATCTCACCAGCGCATTCATAATGAATCTACTCGGGCAGATACTGTGAAGTTGGCTCACAGTCCGCTCGTGCCGAGGAAGTATCCGCGAACTCCTCCTCATCCGAGAGGTCCGTACAGAGGGCTATCCACTCGGGAGAAACCACGAGCGGAGTCCTGTTTGACATAGGGGCTACGACGCCCGATCGGATATCACTCAGCGAGTGGTTGATCGGAACAGATATGACAGAGATCGAGCGAGAGGCTGGGGAGTTTCTAGTCTTGGATGCTTCAGCAGATACATCCGAGAGGCAGTAATACCCCCCAATTACCGACTGGCAACCGGAATTGAAAAGTTCAATGGCGAGTCCAAGCCAGAAACGTGGCTGGAAGATTATCGACTCACTGTCCAAATCGGCGGCGACGACGATTTTGTTGCCATGAAGCACCTTCCGCTCATGTTGGAAGGATCTGCGCGGGCGTGGCTAAATCAGTTGCCTGCCAACTGCATTTACTGCTGAGATGATTTGGCCCGAGTGTTCGTCAAGACATTCGAAGACACCTACAAGCATCCGGGTGGACTGACGGAACTCCAGCACCGCGTTCAGAAGAACAATGAAACTCTCCGAGAGTACATTCAGCACTGGACCACGTTGCATAACTACGTGGAAAACGTCACCGACCATCAGGCCGTGTGCGCCTTCAAGGCAGGCACTCGGTATCGGGAGTTAGTCTTGAAGTTTGGTCGATCTGGGGATCTGTCCCTCAGTCGGGCCATGGAGATTGCGAACAAGTACTCTAATGGTGAAGAAGAAGACCCCCTCCGAAGCGGCAAAGCGAGAGCCGGTAACGCCCCTCCAACGGGAGGCAACGCCGGGAAGAATCAGAAGCGGAAAGCTGACACCTCCGGCAAGGCGGAAGTCGCAGCCGTCCAAGGGCAAGGGCAAAGCAAGCCGAAGCCCAAGAAGAAGAAGAAAGAATGGATTCCCAAGTATAAATCCGAGTACAAATACGACGTTCTTGACCAACCGTGCCAGATTCATACCAAGACGGATGAAGAAGGCAACGTTGTGCTTCCGAAGCACACCACTCGGGAATGTCGCCTGCTCAGGCAGGAGATGGGCGCTGAGCCCTCGAGTGAGATGGTCGATGTCGAAGAGGAAGAGGATACTTCCAAGTATACTAAAGTGGATAAAGTCCTCAATGTGATCTTCGCCGATGTTGAAAGCAAGAGGCAACTGAAGGTTATCAATCGGGAGGTTAATATGGCAGTTCCGACTGCACCCAAGTCCCTCAACTGGACGAAGACTCCTGTCATCTTCGACTAGTCCGATCACCCGCCCCACATTGCCACCCCTGGGAGGCAAGCGCTGGTCGTTGACCCAGCGGTGGGCGGTGTCCGATTGCGTAAGGTCCTAATGGACGGAGGCAGCGGGCTTAATATCATATACGCCGACACGCTCAAGGCTATGGGCATCCCGATGTCCCTATTGAGCAAGAGCAATATGCATTTCCATGGGATCGTCCCTGGAAAGAAGGCAGAATCACTCGGCCAGATCGCGCTGGACGTAGTCTTCGGTGGCGAGCGGAATTTCCGAAAGGAAAAACTAATCTTCGAGGTGGTCGACTTCCGCAGTGCTTACCACGCCATCCTGGGTAGGCCTGCCTATGTGTGTTTCATGGCCAGACCATGTTACGTGTATCTCAAGCTCAAGATGCCAGGGCCTAAGGGTGTGATTACAGTCACTGGTGATCGAAAAGTCGCCGAAGAGTGCCTTCAGCAGGGCACAACGATAGCCAATGAACAAGTGCTTGCGGTTGAGCTTGAAGGGTACAAGAAAGAGGTGGATACGGCTGATCTGCTCAGGCCAAAGAGGCCGGCTTCAGAATCAGCCTTCCAGTCAGCCGGCGAGACTAAGCAAGTTCATGTCCATCCGAGTGACCCGAGCGCCGCTCCGACGAATATCTCCTCTTCACTCGGAGACAAATAGGAAGCCGAGCTCATCCAATTCGTCCGTGAGAACTGGGACATCTTCGCATGGAAGCCGTCTAACATGCCCGGTGTTCACAGGGAACTGGCTGAGCACCGACTCCGAACCGATTCCAAGGCCAAGCCAGTCAAGGAGTACTTGCGCTCATCCTCCGTGGAGAAGTGCAAGGCGATTGGTCAAGAGATAGCTCGGCTCCTCGCCACCGAGTTCATCCGCGAGATTTACCACTCCGAGTGGCTCGCGAATGTTGTCCTGGTACCGAAGAAGGACAAGTCACTCCGTATGTGTATTGACTTCAAACATCTCAATGGGGCCTGCCCGAAGGATCATTTTCCTTTACCTCGTATAGATCAGATCATAGATTCCACAGACGGATGCGAACGACTGTCGTTCCTGGATGCGTACTTCGGGTACCACCAGATCCGAATGTATGGTCCTGATGAAATAAAAACAGCCTTCATCACCCCATTCGGGTGCTTTTGCTATGTCACGATGCCATTCGGCTTGAAGAATGCCGGAGCCACTTTCCAGCGCATGATCCCGAAGTGCTTGCAAAGGCAAATCAGCCGGAACGTGGAGGCCTATATGTACGATATCGTGGTCAAGTCTAGGAAAGGTTCCGACCTCTTGACTGACCTCGCCGAAACCTTCGCGAACCTGTGGAGCTTTGGGATAAATCTGAATCCAGTTAAGTGCACATTCGAAGTGCCAGCAGGAAAGTTACTCGGTTTCCTCGTTTTTGATCGGGGGATCGACACCAACCCAGACAAAATCGACGCCATAGTCCGAATGAAGCAACCAGAGCGCTTACATGACATGCAAAGGTTGACAGGATGCCTTGTGGCCTTGAGCCGATTCATTTCAAGACTCGGAGAGAAGGCACTCCCTCTCTACCGATTGATGAAGAAGTCTAACAAATTCGAGTGGACTAATGAAGCGCAAGCTGCGTTCACGGAACTCAAGGCATTGCTTTCCACCCAGCCGGTGTTAGCTGTTCCGGGCAGCTAGGAACCTCTACTCCTGTACATTGCAGCGACCAGCCAGGTGGTGAGGACAGTCCTTGCGGTAGAGCACGAAGAGCCAGGAAAAGAACCATATATTACATCTCAGAAGTGCTAACCCCTTCCAAGCAAAGGTATCCGCACTACCAAAAGCTGGTCTATGGCATTTACCTGACTGCTAAAAAGCTGGTTCATTACTTCCAAGATCACTCGGTCACGGTTGTCAACAGCGCTCCGCTATCAGAGATCCTGCATAACAGGGACGCCTCCGGCCAAGTGGCTAAGTGGGCAATCGAGCTCCTTCCGCTGGAGATCAAGTTTGAAGCTAAAAAAGCAATTAAGTCCCAGGCATTGGTTGATTTTATGGCCTAGTGGATCAAGCAGGAACAACCAATTCTGAGTGTTCCCGAAGACTGGACTATGTTCTTCGATGGATCCAAGATGCTCAATGGCTCGGGAGCTGGCGTGGTTCTTGTCTCTCCCAAAGGAGACCGGCTGAACTATGTCCTCCAAATCCATTTTGACTCATCAAACAATGAGGCCGAATATGAAGCCCTCCTGTATGGGCTCCGCGTGGCCATTTCGCTCGGCATTCGTCAGTTGATGGTCTACAGTGACTCGGAACTCGTTGTCAATCAAGTGATGAAGGAGTGGGACATTCGGAGTCCAGCAATGACCGGATACTGCAACGCGGTCAGGAAGCTGGAGAAGAATTTTGAAGGCCTAGAACTGCATCACATTCCTCGCGCAAAGAATCAGGCGGCAGACGATCTGGCAAAGATTGGGTCCACTCGGCGAGAGATCCCGAAAGACATATTCCTTGAACATCTGCGCGCTCCAACAATTGCAGAAGATCCTTTCACAGAGGAGCCCCCGCAAGAAGTCGGTCCATCTGATCCGACTGAGGTTGAAGTTCCAGCCAAAGTGGATCTGGTCCATGAAATGCTGGTAATCACTCCCGAGTGGACTCAACCCTTTTTGGCATACTTGCTCAGACAAGAACTACCCGAAGATGAAGAAGAAGCCCGTCGGATCGTCCATCGATCCAAGTCATTCGAAGTTATAGGTGATCAGCTGTACAAGAAAATTAAGCACCACAGGAGTCACCCAAAAATGCATCTCCCCAGAGGAAGGGCTGCAAATCTTACACGAAATCCACTCGGGAACTTGGGCCACCATGGGTCCTCTTGGAATTTGGTTGCTAAAGCTTTCCGAGCTGGTTTTTACTGGCCCCGGGCCAATGAAGCAGCAAGGGACCTGGTAGATCTGTGTGTCGGGTGTCAGTTCTACAAGAATAAGTCCCACAAGCCAGCATCCGCGCTGAGGACGATTCCGATCACATGGCCGATTGCAGTATGGGGCCTTGATATGGTCGGTCCCTTACGGACTGGGTCGAGTGTATTCAAACATCTACTCGTCGCGGTTGACAAGTTCACCAAGTGGGTCGAAGAGAAGCCCATCAAGAGTTTGGATGCAGGTACTGCCGTTAGTTTCATTCGGCAAATCATCTTCAGGTTCGGAGTACCGCATGATATCATCACGGATAATGGAAATAACTTCGACTCAGAAGAGTTCTGTGAATTCTGTTTCTCTCAAGGCACTCGGGTTAATTACGCCTCTGTGGCTCACCCGCAGTCGAATGGACAGGCAGAGCGCGCAAACGGAATGATTCTGCAAGGTCTGAAGGCCCAATTGATGAGAGACCCGAAGTACGCTGCTGGAGCTTGGGTCGAAGAACTGCCTTCTATTTTATGGGGCATTCGGACAACCCCGGACCGCTCTACGAAGCACACACCTTTCTTCATGGTGTACGGGTCAGAGGCGGTTTTACCGAGTGATCTTTAGCACAATTCCCCCCGATTGGAACTGTATGATGAAGCTGAAGCCGAAGCCACTCGGCAAGACGGCCTCGACCTTTTGGAGGAATAGAGGCAGCTGGCCCTCATCAGATCGATGCTCTATCAGCAGGATCTGAGGTGTTATTATGACAAACATGTCCAAGGCCGAGCCTTTCAGGAAGGAGACCTGGTTCTCCGACTGGATCAGCAGAAACCCCACAAGCTAGCGCCTCCGTGGTAGGGGCCGTATGCAATCTCCAAAGTCTTGCACAATGGAGCCTAACGGCTTTACAATATCAAAGATGGACTAGAAGAGCCTCGGACTTGGAACGCGGACCTGCTTCGCAAGTTCTACACCTAGAGCATAAATACTTTAGCTTGTTATTCCAGTAATGAATCTGAGTGATCTCGATGACTAAAGTTTTATTTCATTATATCTTGTTGAAATTTGACTGCCACCCCCTGTGGGTGTAAAACACAAACACTTAGCCGCAAACCGGATTTTGCCTAAGTAAAAACTACTCTGAGTGAGGGTCTCGCCCACGCTCGGGGGCTTAGCCGCGGCTCCGCGTCGCCTAAGTTAAAAAAATCTTTCGAGTGGGACATCCTCCACACTCGGTTGTCAAGATGAACAGGACCATAATTGTTCGTCTAAGGACAAACTACTCCGAGTGAGGGCCTCGCCCGAGCTCGGGGGCTTAGCCGCGGCTCCGCGTCGCCTAAGTTAAAAAATCTTTCGAGTGGGACATCCTCCACACTCGGTTGTCAAGATAAACATGACCATAATTGTTCGTCTAAGGACAAACTACTCCGAGTGAGGGCCTCGCCTGCGCTCGGGGGCTTAGCCGTGGCTCCGCGTCGCCTATGTTAAGAAACTTTTCAAGTGGGACATCCTCCACACTCAGTTGTCAAGATGAACAGGACCATCATTGTTCGTCTAAAGAAAATCTACTCCGAGTGAGGTCCTCGCCCACGCTCGGGGACTTAGTCGCGGCTCCACGTCACCTAAGTTAAGAAACTTTTTCGAGTGGGACATCCTCCACACTCGGTTGTCAAGATGAACAGGACCATCATTGTTCATCTAAAGACAAACTACTCCGAGTGAGGGCCTCGCCCGCGCTCGGGGACTTAGCCGCGGCTCCGCGTCGCCTAAGCTAAGAAACTTTTCGAGTGGGACATCCTCCACACTCGGTTGTCAAGATGAACAGGACCATCATTGTTCGTCTAAAGATTAACTACTCCGAGTGAGGGTCTTGCCCGTGCTCGGGGGCTTAGCCGCGGCTCCACGTCGCCTAAGTTAAAATTCACGCCAAGTGCGAATATTGTACACACCCGAAATCCCATGCGCGATCCTGCAATCGCTCGAGTATAAAACACTCAAAAGATCAAAGATCAAGTTAAAATATGGTAGATGAGAACTGCATCGTTCATAGCAGAAGTACGAACGATAGGAGCCTCAGGTTCATTAATAGTCTTACAGATACCACTCGGCATTCCGAGGCAAATGTTCAAAGAAGTTTTTAACCCGACGATCACTCGGGGTTAGGCACTGCTTCGACGAATGTGTCGAGGTCAAGACTCTTTGCAATCGGGGTTGCTGCCTCCAGGAACATCTCCATGAAGTCTTGAATTCTGGCGTGCTTCTGATTGGCGACTTCCAAGGACTTCAGTTTCTTCTCGTCCACTCCCTTGCAGTGGACCTGAACTAGTGAGAGAGCAATGTCCGCTCCGGCTCGGGCCGCTGATTTTTTCCAGATCTTCACTCGGTGAGGGACGTCTCTCACTCGGTTAAGAATGGATTCCAGGTCCTTGGAAGGTTCTTCATCGGAGAAGAGTTCCTTTTCGATGTCCGCGATGCCAGTACGGAGCCTCTTGATGAACGAAACTGCTTTGTCCACGCGTTCTTCCAGACGGAGAAAGGCCAAGGCAGCACTGTCCTTGAGCAGTTCTTGGGATGGATTTAGCTCCTCGACGAATTGCTCCAGCTCAGCCTTCTTGGCATTGATATGTTCAAGCTTGGTCTTCCATTCGGCAAGTTCTTCCCTGGACTTCTTCACAGCAGCCTCGAGGGTTTTCTTCTCCTCTTCTAACTTCCCGACTGACTTCAGCTTCTTATCAGCCTCCTTGGCCTTCCGACTGGCCTCCTTCTGAGCTGCTACCAGTTATGTGTCCTTCTTCTCAAGGGCTGTCTTCACAGTCACTAAAGAAACAGAACTCTTCAACCTCACAAACGGACTACAAATGACAAATGGAAGAAAAATTATGATCAAGAAGACATACGATTCGTCAAACGGATAATATGTACAGATCATTCGGTCAGATTCCAAAACTCTAAGACTCCCACCAACTACTTTAGTCAACGGCAGTCTTAGGGACTACACCCAGTGGGTGCGCTCAGTGCACCCCCACTGGAAAATTTAAGTTCAAGTCAGGACAGACATTTCTACGTTATTAGACTACCGCCGACTTCTTCAGTCGACGGCAGTATTGGGGACTACACCCAGTGGGTGCGCTCAGCGCGCCCCCACTGGAAAGTCAACACCCACTGGGTGTGCCCAGATGCAAACCCACTAGGGTCTTAAACCATGGACAAATTGACCAAGATGCCGAATGAGGAAGGTACTTACGATAGTACTTACTGGGACATTCTTCTGCAGTGCCGCACTCGCGTTGTACGCCGTCTTCAGTTTATCGCACATCAGCTCCAGCTGGATCATCGCCTCTTTGCTCGCTCCCGTCTGGTCCTCTGGGACATGGTGTAGCGAGAAGATGGTGGTCTCATGAGCAGTCGGCATAAGAGTTGACGAGCCGGTTCCGAGTGTGACTCCAGCGCCCAAGCTGGTTCCCTGCGATGTTGCCAAAGCACCGGCAAGTGATGGCTCCTGCGTTTGATACGTCTCCAACGTATCTATAATTTATGAAGTATTCATGCCATGTTTACAATAATTCTGTATGATTTTGGTATGATTTTATTAGAACTAACCCGGACTGACGTTGTTTTCAGCAGAACTACCATGGTGTCATTTTTTTGTGCAGAAATAAAAGTTCTCGGAATGGGCTGAAAATTTACAGAGAATATTTTTGGAAAATATAAAAAATACTGGACCAAAAATATACCGGAGAGGAGTCCCGAGGCAGCCACAAGCCTAGGGGGCGCTGAAAGCACAATATGCTCCCTTGGTGGTTTTGATAATTCATGACAACATACATTATCTCTTGGACTAATGCTTTTATCAAGTGTATTTCAGATACAAGTCCATGGAGAAAAGGATTGGCAAAAGGAGATTGTGGAGATACCCCAAGTTGCAAGGAAATAGGTTGGCCAAGCTTCAAGCAAGAGGACTCTACATTTTATATTTGTGAGAAATCACTTTGAGTCCATAGGAAAGCCAATACTACTAAAAGGGGGTAAGGTTTTGTTGGTGAACAATATGCTCATACGTGCACAAGAGATAGTGGCCAAAAACATCCACAAGCTCTCCCACCAAAGTCTGTCCTAAGCCAAACATTCAAAATCGGTGCAACCAACTTTCCTATCTCGGTGCCACCGATTCCAAACCCTAGACAGACTCAGCCAAACCCTAGCCACTTCGGTGCAACCGATTCCATACCGATGCCACCGAGTTTGGATTGCCAACTTTCTGTTACGGAAATTCACATTTTCGGTCCCACCGAGAATGTTGGATCGGCGTCACCGAGATTGGAAATCTGACCGTTGGTCACCTTATCGGTGCAACCGAGTTTCCTATATCGGTCTCACCGAGATTCAAAAGTTGCCACTTTTTGGTCACTTCGGTACCACCGAGATTCACACATCGGTGTCACCGAGTTGGTCATTTTGTGTGTAACGGTTGGATTTTTGGGGATGCCTATATATACCCCTCCACCACCACCTACTCAAGAGAGAAGCAGTCAGAACTATTCCATACTTGCCCATCCAGTTTTCTGAGAGAGAACCACCTAGTCTTGTGTTGAGGTCAAGATCTTCCACTCCTACCATATGGATCTTGATTTCTAGCCTCCCCAATTTGCTTTCCACCAATCCCATCTCTTCTACCAAGCCATATCTGTGAGAGAGTGATTGTGTGTTGAGGAGTCTATCATCTTGAAGCACAAGAGCAAGGAGTTCATCGTCATTACCGAGCCTATTACCTTTTGGAGGGTGGTGCCTCCTAGATTGGTTAGGTGTCGCTTGGGAGCCTCCTACTTCGTGTTGTGGAGTGAACCAAGAAGTTTGTACGGGCAAGGAGATCGCCTACTTCGTGAAGATCTACCCATAGTGAGGCTAGTCATTCGTGGACGGAAGCCGTTATGGAATAGTCAAGGTTGCTACTTCGTGGACACTTATGGGTGGAGCCCTCCGTGGACTCTCGGGACCGTTACCCTCCGTGGGTTGAAGACTCCATAAACATGGATGTACGATAGCGCCACCTATCGGAACCACGGGAAAAACCATCGTTTCTACAACTGCGTTTGATCTTCCTATCTCTACTCCTTACTTCACATGCATTATTCTCATCTTTCCGCTGCCATATCTATTGACGTGCATGTGTAGGGCTGTTAGACTTGCTATGCTCACTAAAATTGTTAAAATCTGTCAACCTATTCAATCGGGAAAAGGTTAGCTTTTAAATTCCTGCTAGTAGTCTATTCACCCCCCCTCTAGACACTCTTCTAGTGATCCCTCAGGCGCCCCCCTAGGTCGTGCCCCCCTGGCTTGTGGGCCCCTCGGGAACCCCCTTGACGTGAGACCAACGCCAAAAATTCCTATAAATACCAAAACCCCAGAAAGAAACCTAGATCGGGAGTTCTACCGCGGCAAGCCTCTGTAGACACAAAAAACAAATCGGGACCCGTTCTGGCATCCTGTCGGAGGGGGAAACCATCACCGGAGGCCATCTTCATCATCCCGGTGGTCTCCATGACGAGGAGGGAGTAGTTCACCCTCGGGGCTGAGGGTATGTACCAGTAGCTATGAGTTTGATCTCTCTCTCTCGTGTTCTTGAGATGACATGATCTTGATGTACCGTGAGCTTTATTAATATAGATGAATCATATGGAGTTTTCCCCTCTCTATCTACTTGTGATGAATTGAGTTATCCCTTTGAAGTTTTCTTATCGGATTGAGTCTTTAAGGATTTGCGAACACTTGATGTATGTCTTGCGATGGGATATCCGTGGTGACAGTGGGATGTTCTATTGATCCACTTGATGTATGTTTTGGTGATCAACTTGTGGGTTCCGTGACCTTGGGAATCTATGCATAGGGGTTGGCACATGTTTTCGTCTTGACTCTCCGGTAGAAACTTTGGGGCACTCTTTGAAGTTCTTTGTGTTGGATTGAACATGATGAATCTGAAATTGTGTGATGCATATGGTATAATCAAGCCCATGGGTACTCATGGTGACATTGGAGTATCTAGGTGACATTAGGGTTTTGATTGATGTGTATCTTAAGGTGTTATTTTAGTACGAACTCTAGGGCTGTTCGTGACACTTATAGGGATAGCTCACATGATTGACCGTAAAAGATAACTTTGAGGTGGTTTCGTACCCTACAATAATTTATTCGTTTGTTCTCTGCTATTTGTGACTTTGGAGTGAACTCTTTCTCACACGTGAGGGATTTACATATGATTCAACTATGTCAGTATTGTTGAGAAAACTTGCCCTAGTGAAAGTATGAACCCTAGGCCTTGTTTTCAAGCATTGCAATACCGTTTTTTCTCACTTTTGTTACTTGCTACCTTGCTGTTTTTATATTTTCAGATTAGAAAAACCTATATCTACCATCCATATTACACTTGTATCACCATCTCTTCGCCGAACTAGTGCACCTATACAATTTACCATTGTATTGGGTGTGTTGGGGTCACAAGAGACTCTTTGTTATTTGGTTGCAGGGCTGTTTGAGAGAGACCATCTTCATCCTGCGCCTCCCACGGATTGATAAACCTTAGGTCATCCACTTGAGGGTAATTTGCTACTGTCCTACAAAACTCTGCGCTTGGAGGCCCAACACGAGTCTACAAGAAGAAGGTTGCGTAGTAGACATCAAGCTCTTTTCTGGTGCCGTTGCCGGGGAGGTGAGTGTTTGAAGGTATATCTTTAGATCTTGCAATTAAATCTTTTAGTTTCTTGTTTCTCACTAGTTTGGTTTTATAAAAGAAAACTACAAAAATGGAGTTTAGGTTGCATCAATTGTTTCGTCTCTTTAATGTCTTTCGTGAAAATGATGGTTCGGAAAATTGTGCTCAATTGGTAGAGGAAGAATTTATGAAAATACTTGATGAGAATTCCTTGAATGATGGGCATGATAGAAATATTGTTAGTATGAATTCTCTGAATATCCATGATGCTAATGATATGCAAAGCCACAAGCTTGGGGATGCTATGTTTGATGAATATGATATTTTTAGTCCCCCAAGTTTTGATGAGCAAAACGATTATGATGATTGCATGCCTCCTACCTATGATGATTATGATGATGACATGTATGATATAAAGATTGATAGTAACCATGAAACTTGTTATCATGATTTTAATATTCAAAGTGGTTATGTCTACCAAGTACCTCATGATAATTATTTTGTTGAGTTTGCTCCCACTATTATGAGTGAGAAGAAATTTGCTTATGTGGAGAGTGATAAAAATTCTATGCTTGTGCATCATGAAAAGAATGTTGTATGTGATAGTTATATTGTTGAATTCCTTCATGATGATATTGAAAATTATTATGAGGGAGGAACATATGCTTGTAGGAATTGCAATAATATCAAGTTTCCTCTCTATGTGTTCAAAGTTTTGAAGTTATGCTTGTTTTGCCTTCCTATGCTAGTTGATTCTTGTTCTCATGAATTGTTTGCTCACAAAATCCCTATGCATAGGAAGTGGGTTAGACTTAAATGTGATTTTCATGTGATTCATGATGCTCTTTTGCAATTCTCAAATACTATTTCCTATACGAGCATCATTGCAATCATTATGCCTAGGTAGGGGCGTTAAACAATAGCACTTGTTGGGAGGCAACCCAATTTTATTTTTATGTTTTTGTTTTAGTTTCTGTTCTTGAATAAATTACACATTATTACCTCTGTAGTAATTTTGATTTAGTGTTTTAATTAGTGTTTGAGCCAAGTAAGATCTTTGGGATGGTTTACGGTGATTGTTGATTTGATCTTGCTGAAAAACAGAAACTTTTGCGCTCAGTCAAGTAATTTTATAAATTCACCAGAGTGTCGAATGAGTCTGAAATTTTTACACAAGATTGATATACAAATTCTTCAGGTTTTCCTAAGTTTTCAGAATTTTTAGATACAGGGAAGTATGGTTACATTACAGATCTTCACAGACTGTTCTGTTTTAGACAGATTCTGTTTTGCATGCATAGTTTTCTTGTTTTAGTGTTTCCATAGCTTATATTTAGTGGCATAAATTATGGGAATGGTACAATACAGTAGGTATCATGTGGGAACAATTCTGAATCTTGTCTTGACAGTACCTAAGTGAATGATCTATCTTTATTATACTAACCCATCTCACGAAGTTCCGTTAAGTTTTGTGTGATTGAAGTTTTCAAGTTTTGGGTGAGACACCGATATGAGGAGAATAAGGAGTGACAAGAATCTAAGCTTGGGGATGCCCAAGGAAACCCCAAGGTAATATCCAAGGAATACTCAAGCGCCTAAGCTTGGGGATGCCCCGGAAGGCATCCCCTCTTTCATCTTCAACACTATCGGTATATCTTACTTGGAGCTATATTTTTATTCGTCACATAATATGAGTTTTGCTTGGAGCGTCATTTTATTTTCTTGTTCTCTGTTAGGTGTCATTTATAATCTTGTTTTTCAATAAAAAGTTCCATGACTTGCCTTAGGATGCTTGCATTGCATGTTTGATGTGTGCTGTGTAAAAAACAGAAACTTTTGCCCTAGTGTTTGAATTTTCATATTTTACTGGAACGTGGAAAGTTTCTAAAATATTTACACAGTATTGTCATGTAAATTATTTAGCATTTCCTAAATTTTCATAATTTGTTGAGTTATAAAAGTACACTGTTTTCATAAATTGCTACAGGCTGGTCAGTTTGGACATATTGCTGTCATAGTTTTGTTATCTACTTATCCTCTAGTTTCCATAGCCTATATTGGTAGATATAAATTGTGGAAAAGATAGTAAACAGTAGATGATGTTTGAAAATTATTGTGCAACTTGTCTTGGCAGTACATAAAGAGTTGATTTATTATTATGTGTACTAACCTATCTCACGAGTTCTTTTCGAGTTTTGTGTGGATGAAGTTTTTGAGAATAGGTGAAACCATGATATGAGAGGATTGAACGAGATATAAAAGCTCAAGCTTGGGGATGCCCAAGGCAGCCCAAGTAAATATTTCAAGAAGTCTCAAGCATCTAAGCTGGGGGATGCTACGCATCCCACCTCTCTTCATCAACAATTATCGGTTAGCCTTTGTTGAGCCTAAATTTTTATTCATTCACATGATGCGTGCTATTTTTATTTTGCTTGCTGTTTAATAAAATACTTAAGATCTGAAATTCTTAGATGAGAGAGTCTTCACATAGTTATTTAATTGTTGACTACGCATTGATCTTCACTTATATCTTTTTGGAGTAGTTTGTCATTCACTCTCGTGCTTCACTTATATCCTATGAGTAAATGGTTGAATGAATTGACTATCATAAATCTGATATTAAATATGCTTCATATACTTATCCCATGGGGAGTAGTGACTTCACACATAATAAGTATAGGTGGTAAAATTTATTGAAAGTTAGCAAACACCGCATTGGTCACTTGAACAATTCATGAAACAATATTGAAGGAAGAGAGATTCCACATATAAATATACTATCTTGGAAATCTTCTATGATTGTGAGCTCATTAATTATTTTCAAACTCGAGCAAATTAGTTAAAATTGGACAAGGAAGACAATTTAATGAGTTATGTTTGGGTATATTTGTATAGAAGTTATATTGTTATGGATCCTCCAACATGTGTTGCTTGCTTCCACCTCATACTAGCCAAAACTTCCGCACCAAGTAGAAATACTACTTGTGCATCCAAACACCCTTAAACCAGTTTTGCCATGAGAGTCCAGTATACCTGCCTATGGATTGAGTAAGATCCTTCAAGTAAGTTGTCATCGGTGCAAAAAGCAATAAAAATTGCTCCTAATTATGTACGATCTTTTATTATAAGGGAAAATAAGCGTTGTATGAACTTGTGATGGTAAAGAAATTAAAGCGACGGACTGCATAATAAAGGTTGCTATCACAAAGGGCAATACAACGTGACGTTCCTTTGCATTAAGGGTTTGTATATCCAAAAACAAAAAGCGCATGACAACCTCTGCTTCCCTCTACGAAGGGTCTATCTTTTACTTTGTAGTACTTACCTTTATGCAAGAGTCATGGTGATCTTCACCACTTCCTATCTTTCGCCTTTTTCTCTTGGCAAGCGTCATGTGTTGGGGAATGATCTAGACATATATATCCACTCAAATATGTTTGATCATGAATTATTATTGTTGACAATTATCTATATGATAAATAAGTTGGGAGCCGAAACATTAAGCCCATATGTTGCTCTGTGTTCGATGGATGCTATTTGTTCTAAAAATATGCTTTGAGTGTCAATAATCATGGAAGACTATATGATAGTTGAGTATGTGGAATTTGCTAAATCAAAGCTCTTACATAGACCCTTCCTGAAAATAAGATGAATTGCAATTGTTCGATGACTAGGAAGATGGTTTGTTAGTTTTCAAGAAACTTTCTGGTCTATACTTTAACATGTGAATAGCTTGTTACTTGATCATGAGAAGTTTTATGAGATGAGCTACTGTTTATGGTTTATATTGATGCTAGAAAAAGTGGTTGGAATTATCATTGATCAAACTTGTGCACTTGCTAGCATTCACACTTCACAAATTATTTCTTTTATCATTTACCTACTCGAGGACGAGCAGGAATTAAGCTTGGGGATGCTGATAGGTCTGCAACGTACCTATAATTTATGAAGTATTCATGCCATGTTTACAATAATTCTATATGATTTTGGTATGATTTTATTAGAACTAACCCGGACTCACGCAGTTTTCAGCAGAACTACCATGGTGTCGTTTTTTTGTGCAGAAATAAAAGTTCTCAGAATGGGCTGAAAATTTACGGAGAATATTTTTGGAAAATATAAAAAATACTGCAGCAAAAAGATACTAGAGAGGAGTCCCGAGGCAGCCACAAGCCTAGGGGGCGTGCCCCCCTGGCCTGTGGGCCCCTCGGGAACTCCCTTGACGTGAGACTGACGCCAAAAATTCCTATAAATACCAAAAACCCCAGAAAGAAACCTAGATCGGGAGTTCTGCCGCCGCAAGCCTCTGTAGCCATGAAAAACCAATCGGGAGCCCGTTCCGACATCCTGTCGGAGGGGGAAACCATCACCGGAGGCCATCTTCATCATCCTGGCGGTCTCCATGACGAGGAGGGAGTAGTTCACCCTCGGGGCTGAGGGTATGTACCAATAGGTATGTGTTTGATCTCTATCTCTCATGTTCTTGAGATGACATGATCTTGATGTACCGCGAGCTTTATTAATATAGATGAATCATATGGAGTTTGCCCCTCTCTATCTACTTATGATGAATTGAGTTATCCCTTTGAAGTTTTCTTCTCGGATTGAGTCTTTAAGGATTTGAGAACACTTGATGTATGTCTTGCGATGGGATATCCGTGGTGACAATGGGATGTTCTATTGATCCACTTGATGTATGTTTTGGTGATCAACTTGCGGGTTCCGTGACCTTGGGAATCTATGCATAGGGGTTGGCACACGTTTTCGTCTTGACTCTCCGGTAGAAACTTTGGGGCACACTTTGAAGTTCTTTGTGTTGGATTGAACATGATGAATCTGAAATTGTGTGATGCATATCGTATAATCAAGCCCATGGGTACTCGTGGTGACATTGGAGTATCTAGGTGACATTAGGGTTTTGGTTGATGTGTATCTTAAGGTGTTATTTTAGTACGAACTCTAGGGCTGTTCGTGACAATTGTAGGGATAGCTCATACGATTGATCGGAAAAGATAACTTTGAGGTGGTTTCGTACCCTACAATAATTTCTTCGTTTGTTCTCTCCTATTTGTGACTTTGGAGTGAACTCTTTGTCGCACGTGAGGGAAATTTGCTACTATCCTACAAAACTCTGCGCTTGGAGGCCCAACACGAGTCTACAACAAGAAGGTTGCGTAGTAGACATCAGCGTTGCACCTTCTATGTTCGCAGTAGGATTTGGCAGATCAGCTTTGCCATCCACATCGAGGTCGATCACTTCATTCGGAGGTACAAGATATACAAAAGTCATTCGGAAATGAGCAGAAACAAAATTGCAACATATGCAAGAAAAGTTTCGAAGTTTACCCTTTGAGGACGCCACGTCTGCTTCGGCTCGCTCCTTCTCCAGAGTTTGGGGTAAGGCGAAGTGGTTGAAGTATCAGCACTACAAAGGAAACATTCGGATTGTTAAACTCACTCGGATAGATCTCGACAATGATTTTCGAGTGAAAGTTCTTACGCTGAAGCAATCGGGATGGTCATCTTGATCCTCGGAATGGGCACGGCCTTCTGGGGTTTTGTCGCAACAACTTTAGCTTGCTTCGCAACCTTCTCGGGCGACGAAGCCAGTTCTGCACGACCACGCTTCGAATGACGGGTCGAGGGTGCATTGGCAGTCGGCTTGACAACACTCGACGCCTTCGGGTCGCCGCCAGCAACCCCCGGGTCGTGGCGTGACTTGGAGCGGGATTTAGGCACGCCGCCTTCCGAGCGCGAGGACACCACCTCATAATTCCCGTCCAAATCATCCTCGTCGTCGTCGTCGTCGTCATCGCCACCTTCTTATTCTTCTACTCCGGTTGGTTCTCCCGAAGGGTCTGTATCGCTCGCCACATCAATCGGATCTCGATTGACGACTGGAATTTCACTAATCAAGCCCACGAAAGCCTGCCGAATGAAGAATAGATCAATCGAGATGGTATTTGGCAAGAACAACAATATCATTTGGATAACAGGTGGGACTCTGAAGTTACCTCATTCGGCGGATTTTTTGCTGAGAGTGGAAGCACCTGCCTGTTTCCCCTGGGGTTATCTCGCGCTAGAGTGACTGCTTTGATCTTGGCTTCAACCGTCTCTTCGTCAAGTTCATCGGGGTGCGTCCGAGTGATGTCGTCTGGTCTGGTATATCCCCACATGGGATGAACTCTAGCTTGCAATGGTTGGATTCTCCTCTGAAAGAAAACCTCTAGCAAGTCTAGTCCGTTGACACCCTTCTGCACTAAGGCTACCAGAGCAATTACCAGGATGTCTACATCTACTTTCTCTTCTTTGGTCACATTCAGTCGGGGAAGAGACTGAATGCGTTTCGACGTATACAGTGGGAGTCCTGGTTGATTTTCTCCGACTGGGATATCTTGGCAGTAGAACCAGTTCTCCTGCCAACACTTCACCGAGTCGAGAAAGTTAATCGCTGGGAAGCAGACCTTGCCCCGCAGCTGGATACTCAATCCCCCGCACAGTTGGACCACGTTGGTCTTATGCTCTAACCGAGTGGGTTTCTTCACGGTCATCACCCGACAGGTGAACAAGTGCTTAAACAGGCCCCAATGCGGGTGGCAGCCCAGAAAGTTCTCACACAAAGAAACAAAAGCAGCTAGATACACCATGGCATTGGGTGGAATGTGGTGAAGTTGGACACCAAAGAAATCCAAGAAGCGGCAGAAGAACGGATGGGGAGGAAGTGAAAAACCTCGTTCCAGATGAGTCACTAGGAGAACGCGCTCGTTCCCATGCGGCGAAGGATCATCTTCGCCCGCCTTCGGCAATCGCCAGCTCCCTTGGGGTAGGAGGCCCTGGTCCTCCATCTCGAGCAACCGGGCTTCAGTGACCCGCGACGCCATCCAGTCGCCTTGGGTCCATCCTGCCGGCATGCTGGCGCTCGATGAAGAACCGCGCGAGCCTTTCTTCGCCCGCTCATCCTTCGCGGTCGTCGCGCGGCTCATCTCCGGTGATACTGGGCTCTGCTCGCGGCGGAGTTCTCTGTGGAGGCTGGCGTCGGAGAAGCTGAAGGAAGGGAGGAGAAGTGAGATCTATTCCCCCCAGCACAGTGCCTTTACCTCTTATATTAAAAATTGGGCGTAATCTGTGGCCGTCAGTCCGCAAGCGGAGAGAGATCCGCGGATCTGCTGTACAGGCTCTCAGGGACACGTGGCGAAAATCACGGCACGGTTATTGAGGCGTCTGATACGTGCATTTTACATCATGCTTTTATATCGATATTTATTGCATTATGGGCTGTTATTACACATTATGGTACAATACTTATGCCTTTTCTCTCTTATTTTACAAGGTTTACTGAAGAGGGAGAATGCCGGCAGCTGGAATTCTGGACTGGAAAAAGATCAAATCTGAGATACCTATTCTGCACAACTCCAAAAGTCCTGAAAATCTACGGGGAATTATTTTGGAATATATAAAAAATATTGGGCGGAAGAAATACATCAGAGGGCCCACCAGGCTGTCACAAGCCAGGGGGCACGCCCTACCCCCCTGGGCGCGCCCCTGTGGCTTGTGGCCCACCTGGCAGCCCTCCGGTGCCCATCTTCTGCTATATGGAGGGTTTTGACCTGGAAAAAATCATAACAGAGCTTTCGGGGTGAAGCGCCGCCGTCTCGAGGCGGAACTTGGGCAGAACCAATCTAGGGCTCCGGCGGAGCTATTCTGCCGGGGAAACTTCCCTCCCGGAGGGGGAAATCGAAGCCATCGTCATCACCAACGATCCTCTCATTGAGAGGGGGTCAATCTCCATCAACATCTTCACCAGCACCATCTCCTCTCAAACCCTAGTTCATCTCTTGTATCCGATCTTTGTCTCAAAACCTCAGATTGGTACCTGTGGGTTGCTAGTAGTGTTGATTACTCCTTGTAGTTGATGCTAGTTGGTTTACTTGGTGGAATATCATATGTTTAGATCCTTGATCATCATTAATACTCCTCTGATTATGAACATGAATATGCTTTGTGAGTAGTTACGTTTGTTCCTGAGGACATGGGATAAGGCTTGTTATAAGTAATCATGTTAATTTGGTATTCGTTCGATATTTTGATGAGATGTATGTTGTCTCTCCTCTAGTGGTGTTATGTGAACATCGACTACATAACACTTCACCATTGTTTGGGCCTAGAGGAAGGCATTGGGAAGTAATAAGTAGATGATGGGTTGCTAGAGTGACAGAAGTTTATGTGTTGCTTCGTAAGGGGCTGATTTGGATCCACACGTTTCATGCTATGGTTAGATTTATCTTAATTCTTCTTTCGTAGTTGCGGATGCTTGCGAGAGTGGTTAATCATAAGTGGGAGGCTTGTCCAAGTAAGGGCAGCACCCAAGCACCGGTCCAAGCACATATCAAATTATCAAAGTAACAAACGCGAATCATATAAGCATGATGAAAACTAGCTTGACAGAATTCCCATGTGTCCTCGGGAGCGCTTTGCTTTATATAAGAGTTCGTCCAGGCTACCTTGCTGCACCTTATTTACACTTGTTACTTGCTACACGTTAAGAATTATCTTATCACAAAACTATTTTTTATCGATAATTTCAGTGCTTGCAGAGAATACCTTACTGAGAACTGCTTGTCATTTCCTTCTGCTCCTCGTTGGGTTCGACAGTCTTACTTATCGAAAGGACTACGATACATCCCCTATACTTGTGGGTCATCAGCGTCATGCCAATTACCCCCAAATCACGCGGAGTAACCGTTTCATCGTGCGTCCGCGCGCGCTCTTCGCGATTTCGAACGCGTGAGGACTTCTTCATACCTTATAAGGGGAAAGCTCCACGCTCCGGATCGCCTGACGATCCATTTATAAAGCAGAATGACCAGACAGTCTACAACGAGACATTCGGATTGAACATCTAAGCATTTGGATCGTTTCTCTAGAGAAAAACTTCAGTTACAGAGATAACATCGAATATGTAAAGTAAATCATTCGGCCAAGGAATGATAATCCTGAATCCATCCAGATTTGGAGCCGGGTGAGAAATGATCCAGCTCATTTTTTGAAGCACCTCCAGGGTGTCGTTGACATTCCCGAATGTCTATCACCCATCCATTCAAACCTCACGGATTCTGGGGCTACTGATGAGGTCGTCTACCATGGGTAGGGTCACAAGACTAACTTCTTGGCCCACCTACGGGCCCTCACCGACATTGAAGCTCAGGAGGTGGAAGTGCACTCGGACACGCCTGAAGAGTCACTCGGACAGACCTGAAGATACACTCGGATGGCCTCATCCACACTCGGTCAACAGGAAGTCAACGGTCCAGGAGACGTAGAGTTGAGTAATATGAAGAGACATCCTCTAGGAATCAATCAGACGTGTGTTACCGGTAACGCTCTAGTTAAAGCGGCAGTTCCTGTAACGTAGCTTTAACTAGCATTTATTGCGCCGCTCGGCTGGCGGTGGCGCACTCTATATAAGCCACCGCCAGACGCCGTAGCAAGGTTCGGACACTTGTATTCTCATACTCCCTCATAAGCAAAACAAACCAGTCCCCGGGCTCAAGACGTAGGGCTCTTACCACTTCCGAGTGGGGCCTGAACTCGTACACATCCGGGTGCAACACCTGAGCCGTAGCTAGACATCGCCCCTCCATTCGTACCCCCTAGTACTATTGTCAGGGTCAATCCCACGACACCCGTCAAAAGGGGTCCCAACCCCTGGAGATAGGGTAATACATCTAAGAAATTATTACATCGAACGTACTCCCCTTGGATGTGGGAATAGCAACATGAACTAAATATACTTATTTTTTTACTGTGGCGCCATATTGGTGGCGTTGGATGTCCACGCCAGCAAGGCCATTTTTGCCACGCCATAACTAGGCTTTTCTGCACTAGTGGTGCGTGTGTGTTTTTATTTTTTTGTCCAGTGATTCTATGAGGGAATAAAAAATCGGTGGGGAGGACAGATCGATCATGGAAGGGGAGCTAGAATGAACGATTGTTGATTTGTGTTATGCATCATTAGAAGGAAAGGGTGGTCGAGCATGGCTGGTTGCTTTTTTGTATGGCAAGTCTTGATTGTTGTTTTATTTAGCTGGTTTTGTATATGGGAAATTTAGATTGTCAATTTTTGTTATTCACTGTTAGAAGGAAAGGATGGTCGAGCATGGCTGGTTGGTTTTGTATATGGAAAGTCTTGATCAGTCTTTTATTTTGATGATTTTGGATACGAGAAGTTTAGATTGCTGATTTGTGTTATCCATCGTTAGAAGGAAAGGGTGGTCGAACATGGTTGATTGGTTTTGTATATGGGAAGTATTGATTGATGTTTTATTTTTATGGGAAGTTTAGATTGTTGATTTGTGTTATTCATCGTTAGAACGAAATGGTGGTCGAGCATGGTTTATTGATCTTGAATATTGGAAGTCTTGATTGTTGTTTTATTTGCTGGTTTTGTATGTGGGAAGTTTAGATTGTTGATTTTCGTTATCCATCGTTAGAAGGAAAGGGTGGTCGAGCATGACTGTGATTGGTTTTTTATATGCAAAGTCTTGATTGTCGTCTTATTTTACTGGCCTTTAATTCGGGAAGAGGTGTATGAGACGAACGACGTACCAACTGTCCCTTTAGGAGTAGAGATCCAGCCCAGTTCGAGCCCAGATGAAGCGAGCTTGGAGGATCCTTTGTTGTCTAAAAAAATGTGTTTCTTTTTTCCTATTTTGATCCTCGACCGTTTCCTTTTTTTTCTGCGATGAATTTACTCGTGGTGGTAAAAAATTGAATTAACAATAATCATGAGTACCATATATTATTGCAGATTAAAACATTTAGTTCCACCAAACATATTATATGTTTTTTGGGGCAAAAATTCATCCAAAATATGTGTCTCAATTTTGTAATAACTTTAGTACAATTTACACTTATTTTAAAATGGAGGGAGTATATGTTTGAATTTACCGTCATTGTTTTTAGACTTACAAAGTCCGAAATCAGGACTAAAGTTCATACACACAAAACGTAACACCCCTCTTGCATATGTCCAGTCTTCAACTGCCTAGATGAGATACGAATGGAAACTATGTTTTCCTCAAGTGCATATTTGCTAGAGTCCACTTGACGGAAACATACCTCGATCTTGTTCATGAGCAGGTGTTGTCCCGTTTCAGTACCTTTTGATGCTGCAAGGACGCAAAGCCCGATAAAGCTGGACATGGGACTCTCTTCTCATTCCTTCGGTCTCCTCTGGGATATCAGGAACTCTCGCAATGTTGTTGTGGCCAGCGACCAACTAGCGGAAGACTATGGCTTCTTCGACTCAATGATAGGTTTGAATTCACAATTTACCTGTGCAGAATACCGTCTCCATCTCCGACGGTTCCTGCCTCATGAGGACTTGCTGAAGGTTAACATGTTTATGTATTCTGAAGGTTTGACAGTGGGTTTTATGCTTCATCTGGTATCACCGTATGGGTATGTGGGGTCTCTGCATTAGAGACAATGATGTCGTCACTGTCCAAGCTGTTGGAATGGGTATGCTGCAGGACCTTGCCTATCTTCTTCATGCTGAAACTACTGCCTGCAGGATCCGGGATGCGATGGATTATCCTTAAGTCTGAAGTAATTTTCCGTACAGACCTGTGAGTTGTGAACTTGCGATCAAGACTTGGTGTCTCATGGAATCCTCTTCCGAAGCCAAATTACCTTTTATGAGTTTTTATTGTGTCAAAGATCTCTTGTTGTAATCATTGTTGTTATTTCAAAACTTTGTATCATTATGGTTGCCAGCAGTTTACCAGCACGAGCTGAGGATTAAAGCCCACCTGTTCATGTAAAAAAAACACATCAAAACATCACAATGCGAACAATGGCAGGACCCTTGTATCTCCATGAAGTTCTGAAGGTATCTTCAATGCGAACCAACGGTAGGAAAGATGAGACCATCGCATCAACATCTTACATCTCGTTATCATGGTCTGAAAAGTTACATCTAACATCCAAATCTAATACGAACTAAATTTGTTCTTGGCAAAAAATACAGCTAAAAAATACTGTTTTTAGATCACACATCCAGCAGCTAGCAAAGCATGCAGATCAGCTCACTCTTCTTCAATCCAAGACCTTCCTCTCTCCATCTGGCGTCTCTGTTCCACAAACCAAGAATCAGGATGAAGATAATTAAGCGTCAAAAGTTGAAAATAGCCAAACATAGAACTACTTGTATGAGGAAAGTCAAATATATCACGCGACACTTACAAGCCAAATTGCAGGATGAAGAGTTGATAACAAACAATGAAAATACAACGAATCATTTTATGCACGTGAATTGACCAAGAAACAATACCTATAGTTCTACCTTTTTACCCGTGTAAGTACTTTTGTATGAAATAAGGATATTAAATGATTACATTATCATTATTATAACTATCTAGTAGAGTCTGAGGCACACTAACAATATCAAGTCAAATATATATGTACCCGAAGTAATTGTAGTGAATCTGCGAAAAATAAGTGACCAGGCTTTGTTACGTATGCAATGCAAAGACAAGGTATTACCTGCAGTCTGAAAATTTCTGTAGGGATAATACATTCCAAAAACCATGTATTGTCTTGCACCAAGATATCTGAACTGCATAGAGTCAATGTGGATCATGAAGTCATCAAATTCCGAAGACATGAAGATCACATTTGTAACCTCATCATACCCCATCATGACACCCAGTCTTGTGGCACCCGGGACAAGGAGTTCTGAAAATTGATTTTCCAGTTGGACAGTTTTCTGTAACACCCATGAGGCACCACCATCACACTCGGATTTCCTCGCCCATAACTGCATGCTTAATTTTGACATGGATAAAACGGCGAGGCCAAGGCCACCAAACTCTGTCCTTAAGGGCTGGAAAGACGAGCAATTGGTAGTAGCATGGGCGCCCTCCGACTTCTCAATCACAACAAGGTTCTGCCTTTCGAAATCAAACTCAAGAATGCCCCCTGAGGAAAGCAACCAACAAAGTGTATTCCCAACCAAAATGCTGGGCATGTCCATATAAACCATATCTATTGTTGGTATGGAGATGTTGTCCCCCCATAAATCAGACTTGGATTCATAGACACATACGAATGCGTTTGCGCGTTTTGGTTCGTCTCCAACCAGCACCAACGTGAACGGTCTCAATTTGTAACCGCCATGCACATGATGATCGTCGCCGGCGGAGGATAGCACGGCGACGCTCCGGACAAGGCTACCTCTGCCTCTGTTTAGCCCATGTGGGAAACCCACACTGCGGCGGATCCCGGTGATGGGGTCCCACACAAGGACCTCGCGCCGGGGTCCACGGTCAAGGAGGACGGCCATGCCGTGGCGGCAGCCGAAGAAGACGAGATCATGTGAAGTCCAATCCACTAGGCTCGCCGTCGCCTTTACAGCATGAAAACTGGCCGTCGGAGTGAAGACCGGGGTTTGACGATATTTTTTGTGGAAGTAGCCCAACAGTGGAGGCTTCGCGTCGTGCTTCCGGTGGTGCTTGCGAAAGCGACGAAGGAATCTGGGGTTGGAGAGGATGCGACGCCAGCGTTTGCAGACGAGGGAAGCGCGTGTGAGGAAAGATGGATGCGGAGGGAGGCGGAGGAGGATCTCCTCCACGAGGTCCTCGTCATCCAGCGGCCGCTCCGGCACCAGCGCTGGCAGGGAACGGCGGTGGCTCATCCGTGCAGCAGGAAGCCAAGTCGGCGGTGGATCCCCTCCGGCACAGTCGGCAGTTATGTGCTGGTGCAGATGGCGGGGAAGGCGCAATGGCGGAGCTAGCGGCCGGAGAGGCGTGGTAGATGGCGGCCGCCGTTGTGTCTGGACACTGGAGGCCTCCACGTGTACAACAAGGAGTCCCGGCACTGGTGCCCTCCGGCGGCCGTGGCACTGGTGCCCTCCCCGAGTCGGCGGCGACGTGGTGCCGGCGCGGTGGCAGGTGATGGCGGCGGAGGGCTCGATTCGTTTCTGTTACACGGCAGCGTCGTTCCCTAAAGGGTTGCGGTAGTGGGCCACCATGAAAATGAAAACCCAGCCCAATTCCAGCACAGGTGCAGCGATGCATATACGTCTAGTTATTTAGGGTTCTTCTAAAACAAAAACTAGTTATTTAGGGTCAACTAAAATAAACTCTAGTTATTTAGGGTATATGTAACCCGGGGACGTGCAACAACAAACGTACGCTTGTACCTCGCGAAACGAGAGTTTTGGTCTAGGGCAGCGGCGGCGGGAAGGGAATTTTTGGTCCCTTCACGGCTATCATCTTAACGCTGAGAGGTGGGGATCTCACATCTTCAAGAGTTCTAGTTTTTTTTCATTCTTTAATGATCATCGTTTTTCGTGAGAATAAATTTACCTTATTTCTTTGGTGATGTGATGAGATTAGGAGGGTTTTCTATCCTCGCAGATCCGATTGTTCGGATCTAATGAGTTTATGTTGGTGTGTCAAACCTTTATTTTTTGGTTTTATTCTGTGTGGAGTTGAAATCTTTCATCGACATCATGGTGAAGATATTGTGATCCAAGGGCCTACACTTCCAGGGATCATCCGCAGCCCAAATACATTCATCGATCAAGACTTCCCATCTTTTTAGACGGGTGACTCAGGGCACTTTCAAAAACCACTATTGGTACTATTCGTGTGCATAAACTAGACCAAGAAATTCTAGCAGGACCTCTAAGAGAAAAGATACAAACACTTACTGAGCAGTGGCAGTAGCATTAGCATTGGCGTTGACGTTGTCACCGGCCATGTCGTCGAATTGGTTGTTGACGTCTGGGAAGAAGTCGTCGTCGGGGAAGTGGTCGTCGGTATCCGTGGCGTTCGTGATGAAGAAGCCAGTAGTCGCGCAGAGCGCTCCCCAAAAACATTATCACCCTTCTCCCGTACATGACACAAAGTGGCGGGGTTTCAGAGGCCTACTGTCCCAACCTGCGGTGCACGCCGCAAGCCGGGATGGGGAAGAACCTAGCAACAGCTCAAAGTTTGGAACTCGATGGCGAGAGGAAGATGATGTTATGATGTGTATATCTGGAGAGGAGCGACCTCCCTTTTATAGGCATAGGAGAAGGAGGCGAACTGGTAGCGACGAAAGGCGAAGCAAAAGCGGGAGACGATACGAACAGGCAGTAGCCGAAAGGTGCAGCGTTCGTATTCAATCTCCACTACAGCAAAGCCTTTCAGCTCCCGAGTGACCTTTCGTATACCAGTCGTGCGTGGCAAAAATTTAGACATCGGCTCGGCTCATTTCCGCAACCCGCGACGCGTCTTGACGAGGCGTGGCGTGGCGTGGCGAGGCGGGCGGTGAAGGAGGAGCGCGCGTGTATGTCTCTCTTGTTCTCATGCTCATACATGTGGGGAAACATCCTCCCTTATAAGGAGGTCCAATTCCTACTAAACTAGCAACGTGGGACTAAACTTTAGTCCCACCTCTTACCTTGCATGAATGGGCTTAGTGGGCCTCAAGGATTTATCAGGAATTCTAAAACTGCTTATTGGGCTGGGCCATATATGGATCATAAAATTCCAGCAATCCCCCACCAGATCCCAGGGGCACACAAATTTTGCCTTTGGTTCCAAAACACTGTTTATATACCGGTACTGAAGTGGAGACTGTTAAGTTGAACTTCCACCTAGAACTCTATGCTACACTAGTAAGCAACTTGAATAGTGGACTATGCCTTGAACTGTAAGTTTTCTGCGAATCTAGCTTCACACAAAGCCTTGACCAATACTAGGCTACCGTGGGACTTCCCTGCGGATGGAGCTTATGTGTCATACTCCGAGGCCTTTCATGAGTTTACTAGAGAGCACCCTACTCTCATAGATTGCAATGTCAACAATCAGACTCATATAGGTGTGTTCTTTAAAAGATGTTCTGCAGGACAACATCCCTCCTTAAATAAGCCACTTAGAACACATTAAGATATATATCAACCTGCCATGCAGATTAGGAAAGTATTGCGTGTTCATGGGGTGGTATTTTTAATAGTAAGGATACTCTCCTCTCGGTTGATCAACATCTTGTCTTCCACATCTAATTCACTGGGTCTCCGATCACATAGACTAGGTTACCACTATGAACAACTCATATTGTGGGTATCATACCCATCTCGTTTGATGCATTATCTATCACATTACGTGATGGACCCTTAGTAAAAGGATCTGCCAGATTTTTTGACGTTTGGATATAATCCAATGCAATAACTCCAGAGTTTCTCATTTTCCTGACAGGCTTTAGCCTTCTCTAAACATGTCTTGATGACTTCGTGTTATCCTTTGAACTACTCACTTTGGAGATCACAGTTTGATTGTCGCAGTTCATAAGGACACCCGGCACAGGTTTCTCAACAACCGGTAAGTCATTCAGGAGCCGACGAAGCCAATCTGCTTCAACCATAGTTGTATCTAGTGATGTGAGTTCTGCTTCTATTGTTGACCTCGTTAAGATGGTCTACTTTCAAGACTTCCAAGAAACAGCGCCACCACCACGAGTGAATACATATCCGCTTGTGGCCTTTGTCCTATCAGTATCAGAGATCCAGTTTGAGTCACTATACCCTTCAAGTACCTTTGGGTACCCGGTGTAGCAGATTCCATAACTTCTAGTGCCCTTCAGATAGCCCATAACTCTTTCTAGAGCTTTCCAATGATCATCTCCTGGTTTTGAGACAAACCGGCCCAGTTTGCTAACAGCAAAAGAGATGTCAAGTCTCGTAGCACTAGCTAAATACATAAGCGAGCCAATTATCTAAGAGTATTTCAATTGATCTCTAGCAATTCTTCGATTCTTTCAAAGCATCACACTAGCATCATAAGGTGTTGGAGAGGGCTTGCAGTCACTATAACCAAAGCGACTCAAGATCTTTTCCACATAGTGAGATTGAAGCAATGTAATCCCACCATCATCATCTCTCAACAACTTGATATTCAGAATAACATAAGCTACTCCGAAATCCTTCATCTCGAAATAACGAGATAGGAAATCCTTGACCTCCTTAATAACATTCAGATTTGTTTCGAAAATCAATATGTCATCAACATACAAACAAAGGATAACTCCCTCCCCCACCATGGTGATAGTACACACTTTTGTCAGCTTCGTTTACAACAAAGCATGCGGCTGTTAAAGTTCTTTCAAACTTAGTAATGATGCCTCCGGCAACAAACCTATCTGGTAACATACAATTGAAGCGCTCATTTTCTCTAGCAAATGACTGTATCTCGCGAGCTTGCTCAACCATGGAGCGCTCATCAGTCATCCTGTAGTCTTAGAATTGTTCCATGATATACAGCTCAGTGCCGGCATCCGAGACCCCAAACTTGGCTTCGAGTGTATCCCACATATCTTTTCCATTATCAATTGACGCATGAGCATCAACTATGTTCTCACCAAGCACACTCAAAAAAGCAGCCTTAAACAAGGTATCCATTTTCTGAAAAGCTTGTTCCTCTTGAGGATCAAGATCTCCTTCAGGATTACCAAGAGTGGTGTCATAGCAGCTCATGCTTTGAAACCATAGAACGGCCCGCACATGCCACCTCTTATCGTGCACACCCTCAAACATAGGAGGCCTCATGGAAGCAGCAAAACCACTCGGGGTAAATTGCCAATAAAAAGTTTTTTGGATTGTTGGATATATGAGAAATTTACCGAGTGATTTAAAAAGAATAAACAGTAGATAAAGCATGATCATAGTAATGGAAACAACTCTAGTCATGCAAACTAGAGAAGAGTAGGCCACAATAATAGAAACTAGACTTATCAGGCAAACTAAAGGACAGCGACGAAAAATTATGCGATCATGTGAACTCGACCAAAACATTTCTATAGCATAAATTAGACCAAGAAATTCTAGCAGGACCTCCAAGAGAAAAGATATGAACACGTACTGAGCAGTGGCAGTAGCATTAGCGTTGGCATTGACGTTGTCACCGTCCATGTCGACGAAGAGGTTGTTGGCGTCGGGGAAGAAGTCGTCGTCAGGGAAGTGGTCGTTGGTATCCGTGGCGTCCGTGATGAAGAAGTCAGTAGTCGCACAGAGCGCTCCCCAAAAACCTTATCACCCTTCTCCCGTACAGGACTCAAAGTGGCGGGGTTTCGGATGCCTACTGTCCCGACCTGCAGGCACGCCGTAAGCCGGGATAGGGAAGAACCTAGCAGTAGTCGTTCGTATTCGATCTCCACTACAGCAAAGCCTTTCAGCTCCCGAGTGACCTTTCGTATACGAGTCGTGCGTGGCAAAAATTTAGACATCGGCTCGGCTCATTCCCGTGCAGTGTGGTGATACGTCTCCGGCGTATCTACTTTTCCTCAAACTTTTGCCCTTGTTTTGGACTCTAATTTGCATGATTTGAATGAAACTAACCCGGAGTGACGATGTTTTCAGCAGAACTACCATGGTGTTGTTTTTGTGCAGAATTAAAAGTTCTCGGAACTGGACGAAACTTTTTGGAGATTTATTTTATAATAAGTAAAAAACACTGGAGTGAAGAACCACCAGAGGGGGGCCCTGGCTAGGCACAAGACACCAGGGCGCCCCAGCCCCCCCGGCGCGCCCTGGTGGGTTGTGCCCACGTCGTGGCCCCACTGACCCTAACTCCGACGCTATAAAATCCTATTTTTCGAGAAAAAAATCAGAGAGAAAGTTTCATCACATTTCACGATACGGAGCCGCCACCACTTCCTGTTCTTCATCGGGAGGACAGATCTGGAGCCCGTTTGGGGATCCGGAGTGGGGAATCTTCGTAATTCGTCATCGTCAACCCTTCTCCACCGCCAATTCCATGAAGCTCCCCACCGGGAGTGAGTAATTCCTTCGTAGGCTTGCTGGTCGGTGAGGAGCTGGATGAGAGTCATCATGTAATCAAGTTAATTTTGTTAGGGCTTGATCGCTAGTATCCACTATGTTCTGAGATTCATGTTGCTATGACTTTGCCATGCTTAATGCTTGTCACTAGGGCCCGAGTGCCATCATTTCAGATGTGAACCGTTTATGTTATCACCATTATATCTATGTTCTTGATCCGATCTTGCTAGTCATACGCACCTATTACGTGTTGTGATCCGTAAACCCCGGAGTGACAATAGTCGGGATACTTTCAGGTGATGACCGTAGTTTGAGGAGTTCATGTATTCACCATGTGTTAATGCTTTGTTCCGGTTCTCTATTAAAAGTAGGCCTTAATATCCCTTAGTTTCCTTATGGACCCCGCTGCCACGGGAGCGTAGGACAAAAGATGTGATGCAAGTTCTTTTCCATAAGCACGTATGGCAACATCTCTCCTTAAATAAGCCACTTAGAACACATTAAGATATATATCAACCTGCCATGCAAATTAGGAAAGTATTGCGTGTTCATGGGGTGGTATTTTTAATAGTAAGGATACTCTCCTCTGGGTTGATCAACATCTTGTCTTCCACATCTAATTCACGGGATCTCCAATCACATAGACTAGGTTACCACTGTGAACAACTCATATTGTGGGTATCACACCCATCTCGTTTGATGCATTATCTATCACATTACGTGATAGACCCTTAGTAAAAGGATCTGCCAGATTTTTAGACGTTTGGATATAATCCAATGCAATAACTCCAGAGTTTCTCATTTTCCTGACAGGCTTTAGCCTTCTCTGAACATGTCTTGATGACTTCATGTTATCCTTTGAACTACTCACTTTGGAGATCACAGTTTGATTGTCGTAGTTCATAAGGACACCCGGCACGGGTTTCTCAACAACCGGTCTGGCACGGGTTTCTCAACAACCGGTAAGTCATTCAAGAGCCGATGAAGCCAATCTGCTTCAACCGTAGTTGTATCTAGTGATGTGAGTTCTGCTTCTATTGTTGACCTCGTAAAGATGGTCTGCTTGCAAGACTTCCAAGAAACAGCGCCACCACCATGAGTGAATACATATCCGCTTGTGTCCTTTGTCTTATCAGTATCAGAGATCCAGTTTGAGTCACTATACCCTTCAAGTACCTTTGGGTACCCAGGGTAGCAGATTCCATAACTTATAGTGCCCTTCAGATAGCCCATAACTCTTTCTAGAGCTTTCCAATGATCATCTCCTGGTTTTGAGACAAACCGGCCCAGTTTGCTAACAGCAAAAGAGATGTCAAGTCTCGTAGCGCTAGCTAAATACATAAGCGAGCCAATTATCTAAGAGTATTTCAATTGATCTCTAGCAATTCTTCGATTCTTTCAAAGCATCACACTAGCATCATAAGGTGTTGGAGAGGCCTTGCAGTCACTATAACCAAAGCGACTCAAGATCATTTCCACATAGTGAGATTGAAGCAATGTAATCCCACCATCATCATCTCTCAACAACTTGATATTCAGAATAACATAAGCTACTCCTAAATCCTTCATCTCGAAACAACGAGATAGGAAATCCTTGACCTCCTTAATAACATTCAGATTTGTTCCGAAAATCAATATGTCATCAACATACAAGCAAAGGATAACTCCCTCGCCTCCACCATGGCGATAGTACACACATTTGTCAGCTTCGTTTACAACAAAGCATGCGGCTGTTAAAGTTCTTTCAAACTTAGTAATGATGCCTCCGCCAAGAAACCTATCTCGTAACATACAATTGAAGCGCTCATTTTCTCTAGCAAATGACTGTATCTCGTGAGCTTGCTCAACCACAGAGCGCTCATCAGTCATCCTGTAGTCTTAGAATTGTTACATGATATACAGCTCAGTGTCGGCATCCGAGACCCCAAACTTGGCCTCGAGTGTATCCCACATATCTTTTTCATTATCAATTGACGCATGAGCATCAACTATGTTCTCACCAAGCAAACTCAAAAAAGCAGCCTTAAACAAGGTATCCATTTTCTGAAAAGCTTGTTCCTGTTGAGGATCAAGATCTCCTTCAGGATTACCTAGAGTGGCGTCATAACAGCTCATGGTTTGAAACCATAGAACGGCCCTCACATGCCACCTCTTGTCGTGCACACCCTCAAACATAGGAGGCCTCATGGAAGCAGCAAAACCACTCGGGGTAAATTACCAATAAAAAGTTTTTTGGAGTGTTGTATATATGAGCAATTTACCGAGTGATTTTAAAAGAATAAACAGTAGATAAAGCATGATCATAGTAATGGAAACAACTCTAGTCATGCAAACTAGGGAATAGTAGGCCACAATAATAGAAACTACACTTATCAGGCAGACTAAAGGATAGCGACGAAAAATTATGCAATCATGTGAACTCGACCGAAACATTTCTAGAGCATAAACTAGACCAAGAAATTCTAGGAGGACCTCCAAGAGAAAAGATATGAACATGTACTGAGCAGTGGCAGTAGCATTAGCGTTGGCATTGACGTTGTCACCGTCCATGTCGACGAAGAGGTTGTTGGCGTCGGGGAAGAAGTCGTCGTCAGGGAAGTGGTCGTTGGTATCCGTGGTGTCCGTGATGAAGAAGTCAATAGTCGCACAGAGCGCTCCCCAAAAACCTTATCACCCTTCTCCCGTACAGGACTCAAAGTGGCGGGGTTTCGGATGCCTACTGTCCCGACCCGCGGGCACGCCGTAAGCCGAGATAGGGAAGAACCTAGCAGTAGTCGTTCGTATTCAATCTCCACTACAGCAAAGCCTTTCAGCTCCCGAGTGACCTTTCGTATACCAGTCGTGCGTGGCAAAAATTTAGACATCGGCTCAGCTCATTCCCGTGCGGTGCGGTGATACGTCTCCGGCGTATCTACTTTTCCTCAAACTTTTGCCCTTGTTTTGGACTCTAATTTGCATGATTTGAATGAAACTAACCCGGACTGACGATGTTTTCAGCAGAACTACCATGGTGTTGTTTTTGTGCAGAACTAAAAGTTCTCGGAACTGGACGAAACTTTTTGGAGATTTATTTTATAATAAATAAAAAACACTGGAGTGAAGAACCACCAGAGGGGGGGGGCTGGCTGGGCACAAGACACCAGGGCGCCCCAGCCCCCCCGGCGCGCCCTGGTGGGTTGTGCCCACGTCGTGGCCCCACTGACCCTAACTCCGACGCTATAAAATCCTATTTTTGAAGAAAAAAATCAAAGAGAAAGTTTCATCACATTTCACGATACGGAGCCGCCGCCACCTCCTGTTCTTCATCGGGAGGCCAGATCTGGAGCCCGTTTGGGGATCTGGAGTGGGGAATCTTCGTACTTCGTCATCGTCAACCCTTCTCCACCGCCAATTCCATGAAGCTCCCCACCGGGAGTGAGTAATTCCTTCGTAGGCTTGCTGGTCGGTGAGGAGTTGGATGAGAGTCATCATGTAATCGAGTTAGTTTTGTTAGGGCTTGATCCCTAGTATCCACTATGTTCTGAGATTCATGTTGCTCTGACTTTGCCATGCTTAATGCTTGTCACTAGGGCCCAAGTGCCATCATTTCAGATGTTAACCGTTTATGTTATCACCATTATATCTATGTTCTTGATCCGATCTTGCTAGTCATACGCACCTATTACGTGTTCTGATCCGTAAACCCCGGAGTGACAATAGTCGGGATACTTTCCGGTGATGACCGTAGTTTGAGGAGTTCATGTATTCACTGTGTGTTAATGCTTTGTTCCAGTTCTCTATTAAAAGTAGGCCTTAATATCCCTTAGTTTCCTTATGGACCCTGCTGCCACGGGAGGGTAGGACAAAAGATGTCATGCAAGTTCTTTTCCATAAGCATGTATGACTATTTACGGAATACATGCATACATTACATTTATGAACTGGAGCTAGTTCTGTGTTGCCCTAGGTTATGATTGTTATATGATTGTTATACGAGTTTTCCACATAAGTTACTATTGCTACTGCTACTGCTACGCTTGCTACAAAACTATTGCTATCACTGTTATCGTTACTATTACTGCTACTACTGCTATCAAAACTATGATACTACTGTGCTACTAATCACTCTGCTGCAGATAATTAATCTCCAGGTGTGGTTGAATTCACAACTCAGCTGCTAATACTCTCAAATATTCTTTGGCTCCCCTTGTGTCGAATTTATAAATTTCGGTTGAATACTCTACCCTCAAAAATTGTTGCGACCCCCTATACTTGTGGGTTATTAAGACCTTTTTCTGGCGCCGTTGCCGGGGAGTATAGCTATATTTGTTGAGTCACTTGGGATTTATATCACTTGATCACTATGAAGAATCTGAAGGATCCAAAGACCAAGATTTTTCCCTCTAAGACGAGGGGAGGTAAGGAACTGCCATCTAGCTTTGCACTTGATTCACCTTCTGTTATGAGTAAGTTTGCAACACCACCACATGCTAGTAATCCTGATATGTCGCAAGTTATTGATGATGCTACTTCTGCTATGAATGATGCTTATGATTATGCTAGTACCATGCTTGATGATAATGTGCCACTAGGTGAATTTCTTGATGAACAGATTGCTAGAGTTAAAGAAAATGAAATTACTGAAACTGATGAGATAGCTGAAACTGATGAAGCCTTTGAAACTGATGGACCAGCTCTCCTAGATTTGAAATGCCTAAGATACCCGAGGGTTATGTTTTGGATGGAGAGATAGCTACAGAAATTCTTTCTTGCAAGGATAGAGATGATCTTAAGAAATTGCTACACAAGTATAAGGAAAAGACTTTGAATGCTAGAATGAAATGTGATCTTAAGTTTGCTACTTCACCTATCTTTGTTACCGAAGGATTATGAATTCTTTGTCGATCCAGAATTAATCACTTTGGTTGAATCTGGTCCTTTCCATGACTATGAAACTAAAACTGTAGTGGCACACCTTACTAAGTTGAATGATATAGCCACACTCTTTGCTCATGATGAGAAGATTCGCTACTACTATATCCTCAAATTATTTCCGTTCTCATTAAAAAGACCTTCTCGCCGAGGGAGTTCAAAATGGAGATCAGCTCGGCGGCGTACGACAAGTAGTGGCGATTCGACATGGAGGCACTACCAGAGGACAATATCCGGAGGGACATGGCAGTCAAAGGGGAGGATGGTAAGCTAGCCCTAGAGGACTACCCGTACGCCAGCAATGGCCTGTTGATATGGGATGCAATCAATTAATGGACGTCAGCACTACTACCCATGCGTGGTGGACATCGTCGACGATGTGGAGCTCCAGGGTTGGTGGACGGAGGTAAGCTCAAATGGCCACGCGGACAAGCAGGACGATCCATGGTGCCCGGAGCTGGACTGCCACGAGAGCCTAAAACACAATACACTGACACTAAATATTTAAATTTCTTGTTTGAAGAACCAAGTGGATATATGCAGGTGATGATTTTTTATCAAACCGTCATCCACTTGAAAGCTTGGTCGTGACCATGGGTCGCGCGCAAATGTCGGATCGGGTAGCCCAGATGCTTTGTGTTCCCCACGGCCACCCTCCATGAAAACATGAAAGCGATGAGGGGTGAGTGGTGAGTGGATACTTGCTCCACTACTTGTTTTGTGTGTTGGCCGGTGAATGGTGACCACTTGAAAGCAATGTTTTCTGTTTTATCAAAACAACCATCCACTTGAAAGCTTGCTCATGACCAACACCCGCTCGCGTCCAATTGTTGGATCATATGTAGCAGGCCGATGTTTTATTATCATTCTTCTGTCAGGTTTTTTATCCCGATTCAGTATAGATCGGATCAATGTTTTTTAAATGAGTTGATATTCATCCCCGGTGACAGCTGAAAAGACACATTCTTTTTCGCCAGGGAACTGGAGCTAGCAATGACCAGTGTTCGAATCAGTGCTATTGGTTATTTCATCCGTATAGGTTTATTTGCTCTTTCATAAATTTGACCATAAATTTTCTATACGTACTAATAATGAAAATAGATATTCTTGGTCTGTCATAAATATTTTCATAAAACCCCTTCAAATTCCTGGTAACCAACCCGCTGTACATATTAAGTGATTTTTTTAAAATCCATATCTTTTAAACCCTAACATCAAATTTATCATGTTATATATGAAATTCGATTGAAAAAGTATATGGAATCTAAATATTGTATTATTTTACCTGTTAGCCATTAAAAGTTGTATTTATAATGAAACCTTAATCGACAACATATGGTTATTTTTCTTTCATAACGGGGCCAATTCAAATTGAAAATTAACAGTTCGGAAAACCATGATGAGAAGCCAAAAGAAATATCTATAACCTCGCATGCACACCTCGTCCAAATCTCACAACAAAATTTAATTTATCTTCCTATACCGAATGGGAGATGTATTAAGATTGACAACATTCAAACATGTTGTGATTGTGTAAACAGTGAGGCCACGGTCGACGAGAGTGGGAAGAAGAATAAATAAAAATACAGATGGGACGCCATGTATTAATTAAAGGACATGAACCTATTGAAATCTCGAGTCATGCTTAGTAGGTTAAGCAGTGTGTTTTCTTTTCACCCGTTGCAACGCATGGGCTCATTTTCTAGTGACTACTAAAGTATGGATCATGTCATTATATGTAACAAATATAGTATCACTGAAATGTTTTCCAAATAAAAATCGAATAGTGTATTTTGTGACTCATAATATATTTTTTCCTCTCAAATATGTATTCAAAGTATTATCCAAAACACGGGGTGTATTTTTATTAACCCAACCGGATGATGTAGAAATTATATGTACCATATTACGGGGGTTAAGTGGCTAAGGCCATCTTTTTTTGTCATCCAGTGCATCAGTAAATTAATATATGAACTGTCTAGTTTATTCATGATTTTCGGTACTTTCTCTTGATTTAAAATAATAAAATACTCAAGATCTTTTTATTTCTTCCAAAATTACACTAGTTCTCATTTTTTTAATAAAAAAATAATTTCACAGAATGAGCTTGCAAATGTGCAAAACCAATAACCTGCTATCCTTTTTTTGCATGGTAATAGGTGTCCCATTCGTATCATAAAGATCAAAGTACGAGTCACGTAAAGATCAACATGGCAAAACTGAAAATATAGCAGAAAATCTTTGAGCTTGACACCAACGCCCGTCACCTGCCTTCAGCACCACCACAGCAGACACCGAATAAAAGAATGACAGATCATCTCCTCACCCGAACTCAACGCGGCTCCATCGCTGATATGCAGTTTTGCGGACCACCAAGGTGGCTCACCAAAAGTGAAGCCCTTACCGTTGAACGAATCAAACCAGGGCAACACCTCAGACATGCCATCGAACTCCAGATCTGGCACCCCACCATGACTAAGATGCAGAAGGAGGAAACCATACATTCCATCCATGAACCACGAACCCAGCACACATCCCGTCTTCCAAATGTCGTCGATGCAGACCACAATCTGCATCCGCTCCTGGACTACCTCCCAAGCTTCACGCCGACGCTGGAGCAAACATTGTCGCAACGGCGGAGCCTGAGGACACAGGTCCACCACGAGGATGCCGCCGCCGCCAAGCCATCCTTGCTTGAGCAGACTGCTTTTCAAATCCATCCCCAACCATAGGACAATGTCCTTGTCAGGGAAGGATCCGAAGAATTTTTTATTCAACACCGCCATCGTCACAACCGAAAACAAGACGATGAACATCGTAAAAACTAAACTACGAAAACTAAAAATGATCCACACACTTGTATCGCGCGACCCCCCTCACCAATGACGACCGAAGTCACCGGCGGAGGGGAGCCGTCGGAGGACGGCGCTGGAATTTGGCCTCTCCTGGCAGCGGCTAGGGTTCCAATAACCTGATGTCCTTGTTCATACATGTGTTGGTCACTGATACAATGTACACATATGATGTGGCGCCCCGCCTGATTATCACTGTAGCCAGACGGTCGCCACGCACGCCAGCCCAGGGAATCACTCTGGCATGTGCGTTTACGACAAGTATCACGAACACATGCATTTCAATTAATGGATATATCAGTCTTATAAGATATATTACAAGAGTGATGGCAGCGGAAAAGCTCTATCTAAGGCAGCATGGTCTTGGTGCGGCTCCAATCCACAGGGATCTGACTGGGTTACTCCCCTAGCCCGCGAACGCTCCAGCTCCTCGTCGACAGACGACGGATCCTTATGTGAACCTGGCCACATTGAAGGCTGCTGAGTACTTTTGAATGTACTCGCAAGCAAACCAAACTAACATATACACCAAGCAATGAAATCCATGGCATTCAAGCATGTAATTGTTATCTTAACATTACTAACTATCATGACATAGTTTTCTAGCAATATTAATCACCATGTGTAACAGGATTATCTAGTGTGATACTACTAAAGTAATGTAAGGCATGGCAAGTAAATAATCCATACTCTGAATATTCTCAGGATCCAGTCCAAACCAGATCCAGCTTACTCTCTTCCGGGTTGCCTTACAACCGTCAGAACATCCATGATCCACTGAGTACTTCAGGGCATAAGACAAGTTCTTCCATCATTATTATCATTGTTATGGTTGACCACCTAGCGAGGCCTGGACGGACTGTCCCATACCGTGGACGCGGCTATTCGAATAGATTTTACACTCTGCAGAGGTTGCGCACTTTACCCACACCATGGAGCACCTGGCCTCGTGATCCCATTCGGGTGGACCAGTGTTACTCCAACGAAACCCGCCTAACCCGTGACTCCTCCACCATACCACTGACAATCATTCTCCCCCGAAGTCATGCCCTGGTTGGCCCCTATGTCACCTTGTGACACCTGCCACCGTCGTGGCCAAACAAACTATCCCAAACGGGGACCGCGCGCAAAACCAAACTGGGCTCACAGGATTATCGCCACCTACTGGGCCAGGGTAGCAAGCACGCATAATCCCCCCCTCTTTGGTGGTACCGATAGAAGAGCACGAAGCCAGACCAAGTCAAGGTTGTCGCATACCGACAAATGTGGCTGCGCGGATAAGCCCGGACAGGTGACTCTGGACCAACCGACTAGGTTCAATTTTAGCAAGTACTTAACCGGCAGGTATATCCATCATGAGAAACTTGACCTGGTGGTAACTATGTATGAGGTAATAGCTGCATAAACATATCAACCTATCTTCATATCATAATGAGTCATTAGCACGGTAATGCTAAACATGATCAAGTAATGTAAATGATGAATACAAACTAACATGAATTTAAGTCGTTCTAGCACGGACATCATTATTAGGTTAAACACACAAGAATAACATAGAGCAATGCTTTAGGACATATATCAGATGGTCGGCTTGTCTGGGGGGTGAAGGAACACTCCGGGAGAAGTGCGGGGAGTCCGCGGAAAGGATCGCCGGAAATCGTTCTCTCTCGGCGGGCTGATAGAAGGGCAAGGGCAAAATGGTCATTTTCACAATGTGAAAACATTATGAAAATGATATCATCGGGACGAGCTTGACGAATTGAAGACGTGAGCGTTGGTTTCACCTGATACAAAGTTATGGATTAAAAGATATGAGTGGTTGACTGTTCAGGGACCTTTTTGAAAAACTTTTATTCACATCCAGGTCCTTGGATAGTTTTTCTGTGAATAAAATGAAATGGCACTGTTGCACCGGGCAGAATTGGGCTGAAACTGCAGCTGTTGCTACTGCTCCACTGGGCCAGCCCAGCCGGACCGCTGCCTTAAAAACGGAGGGGAGGGGTGCTGGGCCGCTGACGTGCGGGGCCCGCCGGCAGAGTCTTCGCCCATCTCCCGCTCGCACGCCCGACCGCGATTACCGGTGACGTGGGTCACCTCCCGCGACGCCAGGCCTACCTACGAACTCAGCGCGACAAGGCGCACCCGTTCAGGTAGGACACGAACTCGAGGAGGATCGATGGGGGCACGCCTTTGGTCATGGCGGCGATCGGCGTCGGGCGGAGATGGGCAGGACGCCATTGTTGCGGAGAGAAGGGGATGAGGCCATGGGAGGACTCAGAGTAGCTAGGGAAGGGTACTGGCAAGGGTTGGAAGGAGGGGGAGGGGAGCTGCTATGGGCGGTGATGGGGCTCGGGAAGGCTCAGGCCATGGCTATATATAGCCGGCCGCGGCCGAGGCAATAGGGACGGCCGCCATGGCGTCCTTAGCCACTTACTGGCGCTCCGGCGAGGTGGCACGCTAAGGGGGGGTGCCGACCAGACGGTGCCAGAGAGAGGGGACGGCTCGGGGAGGAAGGAGACAAGGGGAGAGTAAGACGACGACGCTCACGGACGGACAATGCTGCGGCGGCGACGTCCGTGGCGTGAGGAGGAGGAAAGGGGAGGGGGAAGCTGCTGGAGGGGGTCGGTGTGGACGTCGCGGAGCCACTAGACACGTCGGGACACGCTGGAGCTGGCCGGAACGGGCTGCCAGACGAGGACAGAACGCAGAGCGCCGCTTCTGCCTGCTGTCCACGCGGTCACCACGTGCATATGGTGCCACGGCCACGTCTTTGACCTGAAACCCTGTCTGGTGTGTGACTCAGAGGTCAATTAGACCCCAGGAGTGAGTGGATTCAACGGGAAGGCTGGGAGGTGAGGGATATATCCAGAAACATGTTATGACATGAAGGTGTTTGTAGATATTTCTGGAGAGATCACTAGGTGAAAGGAGCTGGAACTTGGCATGCAGTAGTGATCTACCAAGGTGACTACCCTGGTAAATTTTCAGATCAAATGAAGCAATACAGCTAGCACTTCCTTCACAATCCAAAAGTGGGTCCAGAAACTGGAATTTGGAGCTGTGATCAAATGGCTTGATGTAATGAGTTACAATTTGGTGGAGAGTTATTATATGAACATATGGAGATACTGGAAAAGTATTAGCTCATTTGGAAAAGCCTACATGGTACTTCCTTCACAGCACTTCCAAATGGACAGAAATTTGAGAAAAATGCTGTGGATGAAAGGATAGAGGGATTGAGCTGGTCTTTCGTTTCCATGAGTGATTTATCAATGTTAATCAGCATGAAAAATTTCAGCTCAAATAGATCAAGGGTTCAAGCACTTCCTTTGCAAATTGCCCCACTGGACAGAATTTGCAAATTGATGTTGTGCTCAAAATTTGAACTATGGAAGTTGGGTTCTTGGTGGAAATGGTGAATATATGGATAGGAAAAGCTCCACAATTTATTTGGGATTTTTCCTGGCTACCAAAATGGTAGTTCCTTTAGAAACTTCCCAAAATACAATATTGGCATTAAATAGGAAAATGCCATTTCCCTTATTTAATTATGGCCAATATTTTTGTAGGAGCTCAATATGATCACAAAGAATATCTCCACAAGTTTTCATGAACTTTGGAGATGGATAGATATTTTCCTGGATTTAATTCCTTTAACTGGCAGAAAAAGGAATTAATTATAAATGAAAAATATTGCAAAAGACTTGGCAATATTTTTGCATATCCAAGGTTTATAGATAAAGGATGATCACTGAGAAAAGTTTGGGAGGCAACAGATCAAAGGAAATTGAGGTTCCTTTGTAACTGAAAGGATTAGGGTTTCCCTTCCGGTGACTGGGAAGGCATGGTTTCGATGGCAAAGTCCGGAGATAGATCTTAGGTGGCAAGGTTGGACTAGGGAGAAACTCTGGTTGGATAGGGAAGGCAAGGCTAGATGACCATCTTCACATACCCAAGAGCTAGAGAAATCTGATAACACTGAGAAAAAGGACGGGAGTCGAATCCCGCAAAGGGAAAAAACTGGAGCGAAAACCAGGGTGTTACAAACCTACCCCCCTTAAGAAAATCTCGTCCTCGAGATTTCCGGGCTTACCTCCCGGTGAAGGGGAACTTACCTATGTGCGACTTGGATCCATCAGTTGTCCTGTCTTCGCTGGTTCACTCACCTTTTAACTGCCTCTTCTGATGGACCCTGTGTTGTCTCTGCACACAGCTTTCTTGAATCCTTCTCTTTCCTGTCAGGTGTACCTTTTGTCCTAGTAGTGGTGTTGTTGGGTGGGGTAGCGAGTAGTACCAACAGACGTCTCGGGCAAGACCTCCTTTCCTGGTGCAAGGCCTACGTGCTCGTATGTCCTCGAGAGGGTGGGATGACTTTCTTTTTGCCGTGTCAGAATGCCCAGTCTGGCTGTGGGTTCCATACTGATGTTTCTCTCTGCCTTAGGCATTCTGACTTTGTCCTAGGTGTTCCACAATCTAGTATGACCAGGTTATTACTGTCGCATCCCTAACTGAAATGTTAGGCATGATCACAAAGTAATCATAGACAGTAATCTCTTATTCCAATTATGTCATGATGTCTATGAGTTGTTGCTGCTGATGTGCTTTGTGCCGTTCTATCTGAATGCCTTGTTTCAAACTCTGTCGCTTGTGAAGAGAATTATGTTATATATATCTTCTACAGTCCTTGCTATGACCACTGAGCTGAGCATAGTATGGCTAGCATCCGGTGTATCTTTTGGAGCATAGCCTCTTATCTTGGTTGATGGGCCATATTTATGATGAGTACGGCAATCTCACTTGTAACCGCAAGTAGTGCATTGTTGTGGCCGGACATGCAAGAGGCTTACAGGGATTGGTAATACCACTCTGTCCGTGAAGTTGAATCTGGTTGACCGTCACGAAGGTTTTTTGTCCACCACTTCTTTGTTCTTGAGGATTCATTTGATGGATCTGTAATGACCTCCGAGCATGGCTCCTTGATTGTTTTCCCAGCTTGTCGGGCTTGTTCTCACAACTTACTATTGCATACCTCGTAGGGGTTGTTGTGCTCATATTCTTCCTTTCAACATAGGGCCAATGTTTCTCTGAACACAGTCATACCCGTGTACGAGTGGCTCGCATGAATTGATCGACTGGACTGCATGCTCACAACACATGCAGGTGTAGGGTAAATACTTTCATAACCACTTAGTTCTGAGGCGGATGTGTGCCCAGACTAGTTCTTGCTTCTGACACGCTTGTTGGGGCACGATGGTGTGTTGAAGAAGGATGAATTCCTTATGCTCGAAGCTTCTGTCGGAGTAGTGTGCTGAAGAAGGCTGGGTATCATACCTCAAAAGCTTTCCTTCATGTGTGGCTTGCCACGGAAGGTCAGGTGCCTTATGCCGGAAGTCTTCCGCGGTAGCCCGCTGTGGAAGATGGGAGTGCCGTACCCAGAAGCTTTTCTCACCAAGTGACGTACGGAGGAAGATTGGCAGTCTGGTATCATAAGCCCCTTCTCATGGGTTGCTTATTTCAGAAGCATTGGGTACGCAGTCGGGTCTATGGCCGATTCTGGCTACCTTCCAAAGTATTCGGAATTTTACCCATAGCGGAGCCAAACTTGGTATAGGCCATACCTTGACTGAAGATATTCCGATGGTCGCGCACATCGCTTGTCTTCTGTTGGTCTGATCATTCTTGCTGTAAAGGTTGCATAACTGGTGCAGACTTCATGTCGTTAATTAACTCAGAATACCCTTTGCATTCAACGCAGGTGTTGCCGATAATAAGCAGTTGACAGATAATTCCATTTGGTTCAGCTGAGCTTCCAAGCATGTGAAGTTCTCATTAATTCCTGCAACCGCAAATTTATCCATATTGCTTGCAGACCTTGTTCACAGTGCCCAGAAAACTTTGTATTTGTACCGGTGAACTTCAAAATATTCTTTGAAATTTGTACCAACGTACCAGAGTTTTGTTGCTGCTTTTGGCTCATTCACATTCTTGAAATATGTCCTCGGTGGGTGATAAATGATTCTTGGGTCCACTGAGAAAAGACTCAAGGTTCACCCCACTGACTGAAATAATCCTTGTGTCGAGGACGGAATCATCTGTCCCTACTGGTGTTTATTCTTGGTAGCTCATCTGACTGCTCGTCGGGTATGAACGGTTCTGAGGCCAACTCTCTCAGGTATATTCTGGCCTTGTTTGTTGCACACATATTTTGCTTCTGACCCATTCTTCGTTCTTGCTATTCTAAATATCAGGCAGTTGGCATGGCTTGACTTTTGTTGAATCTGGATTATTGGGTATTATCCAGGTTGTATGCTAGTCTTCTTCACGGCACTTGCGGATGGATCCAGTCGGAGCGAAGAAATGGAACCGACAAAAGAAATAAAAACTGCGAAAAAAATAGGAAGCAAATAAAGCTCAAGTGTTGCGGATCTTACACACATGGCCAAGGATCCACTAGTATAACTATTATAGCGCACTCGATGTACCTCTAAGGATTTAGAAGCGAAACCACACAATGCTCCTGGTAGCACTGATGTCAAGCTCCTACTATTTCCTTAGAGAACATCACACCTGATGCAAGACCATAGCCAAAGTGGCTTGGTCAACGATCCTAGGGTTATCGGGGAAAGATGGTATTTACATGCGTATCCCAAAGGAAACTAGAGTATGAAGAGAAATGCCATGGCTATGAAGCAGGGTAAGGATATCTGGTTTACCTAGAGGTTTCAGGGCCCACGGGTCGTTGCCCGATGCGAGCGTTTCACACCGGAGGCAAGGGCCACGAGAGTTGGGGTCTGATGGAGCCAAAGACCAATGGGGTTGCCTTATGATCACTAGTAGCCGTGCCAGGTTGGCAAAGATGGCTGAAATCCATCTGGGCTTTCTACTGAGCACAAGGCAATGAAGTCTGGCTAGGGTAACCTATGGCCAGCCTAGCTGCTCTCATACCATCCGTTGTGGCGACCTGCCTGATTACCACTGTAGCCCGATGGTCGCCACGCACGCCAGCCCAGGAAATCACTCTGGCATGCGCGTTTACAACAAGTATAATGAACGCAGGCATTTCTATTAATGGATATATCACTAGTAGAAAACAGGACTTTGAAATGGGCCAGAATATTGCATTAGTCCCGGTCGTGTTACGAACCGGGACTAATAGGTGCATCAGTACCGGTTCGAGCGGCCAGGGTGCCGGCCGGGGTTCGTCAGGAACCAGTCCCGGTTCGTGTGACCCCTTTAGTCCCGGTTCCAGACACGAACCGGGACTAAAGGGCCTCGCTCCTGGCCCAGTCCCTTTAGTCCCGGTTCTAGCCAAAAACCGGGACTAAATATATGCCTATATATATATATATATATATGCTCACCCCTGCCCGCTCAATCCTCTGTTTTTTGGCCGGCCGGCGTGTGCGAGGTGTGTGCTGCTCTGCTCTCACCTCTAATGCACACGAGGTGTTTGATGAAATGCCCGAGCCACGCTTAAGCTTTCTCCTCTCCAAGATCGACCTCCAAGCTCCATTTTCCCTAAGATTTGTCTAGGTTTGACGGTCCGTCACGTCCCGTCCCCGTCCTCACCGTCGTCGATCGCCCGCGCCGATCTCGTCGTCGGCACCACCGTGGTGAGCCTCTTGTTCTTATCTTCTTTTTAAAAGAAAAATAATTCTTACTTGTATGATTTACATAGATACTTATATAAATTTCTTACTTTTATTATTGTTTGTTATTATATAGTGCCATGGTCATGTTATCCGCCCACGTCGGCCCTCGTCCGGTCTATGATTCGGATGTGGTATATTATCTTTTATAACTATTTGTTTCATTTAGTCTTTATGACAATTGTGCCGACCAACGTGACATAGATGTGTTTATCTAGGAGCTATGTGAACCGGAAATTCCAACCGACCCTCTTGTCGAGAGGTTAAATTTAGTTGAAAAAAAAGAGGATTTGAAAGAAAAATTGAAACGAATTGAGGATGAGAAGATGAAATTGGAGTTGCATGTTGCCGATGTCGTCGATGACCACAAGATCAAGATGGATGCAATGCGCTTGAAGATTAGAAATATAAGAAAATATGCCATTGGTAATGAGGCTTGGTATCATTATGATCGCATTTGTTGTTGCATTTAAATGTTTTACAATTGTTACCTTAGTTGCGATTATGATCACATTTGTTGTTGCATTTAAATGTTTCACATAGTTGTATGTTAGTTTCAATTTATGTTTTAATTAGATGCTCTAGAGAGCTGTATGTTGTTCTATGAGAACTATGTATGAACTGTATGTATTTATTTTTTCAGTAATAACATTTGATCACTTCTCTATTCATGATGTTCTGTAATGGTTTCTGAGACATTTAATTATATAATGCACGCAGTGGAACCGGCAATGGATGTGGGTGAAATTATGATACCATGCCAACTTTCAACCATTTCAGAGTTCATTTGCAGTGCTTTTCAATTCAGGGTCATTTTAGCTCAAAATAAATCATGAAATGCATGAAAACTAGCAAATGAAGTCAGGAAATGGTTGAAAAGTGATGATGTGGCTTTGAATGGTGCATATTGATTGCAGAAAAAGTCTTGAGTTAAAATATGTTCAAAAAATTGAAATCCCTTTGTAAGAGACGTGTTTTCGTCCGAAACCCTGATACTTCGAAAGAGATTGTCCAGTTTGTACACGAAGTGCATCCAGTTTTTCCGGTAACCCTCTCAACTTTTTAGCACATGCTATGTGGGTGAAATTATGATACCATGCCAACTTTCAACCATTTCAGAGTTCATTTGCAGTGCTTTTCAATTCAGGGTAATTTTAGCTCAAAATAAATCATGAAATGCATGAAAACTAGCAAATGAAGTCAGAAAATGGTTGAAAAGTGATGATGTGGCTTTAAATGGTGCATATTGATTGGGGAAAAAGTCTTGATTTAAAATATGTTCAAAAAATAGAAATCCCTTTGTAATAAACGTATTTTTGCCCGAAACCCTCATACTTGGAAAGAGATTGTCCAGTTTGTACAACAAGTGCATCCAGTTTTTCCGGTAACCCTCTCAACTTTTTAGCACATGCTATGTGGGTGAAATTATGATACAATGCCAACTTTCAACCATTTCATAGTTCATTTGCAGTGCTTTTCAATTCAGCGTCATTTTAGCTCAAAATAAATCATGAAATGCATGAAAACTAGCAAATGAAGTCAGAAAATGGTTGAAAAGTGATGATGTGGCTTTGAATGGTGCATATTGAATGTAGAAAAAGTCTTGAGTTAAAATATGTTCAAAAAATAAAAATCCCTTTGTAATAGACATGTTTTCGTCCGAAACCCTCATACTTCGAAAGAGATTGTCCAGTTTGTACACGAAGTGCATCCAGTTTTTCCGGTAACCCTGTGAACTTTTTAGCACATGCTATGTGGGTGAAATTATGATACCATGCCAACTTTCAACAATTTCAGAGTTCATTTGTAGTGCTTTTCAATTCAGTGTCATTTTAGCTCAAAATAAATCATGAAATGCATGAAAACTAGCAAATGAAGTCAGAAAATGGTTGAAAAGTGATGATGTGGCTTTGAATGGTGCATATTTAATGTAGAAAAAGTCTTGAGTTAAAATATGTTCAAAAAATTGAAATCCCTTTGTAATAGACGTGTTTTCGTCCGATCAAAGTTATTTAACTTAATATTATATAAAATCTATGCAACTAAATTATCAAAGTTATTTTTGTTAAAAACGTTAATAGAAAAAAGAATATTCATAATGTATTTTTTGTTAAGAACTTTTAATATGCAAAAAAATAACATAAAAAATAGCAAAAGTGAAAATAGATGCGCTTATAGAGAAAATGCAATCTAAATTCAAAGTGCTAGTAACCTAAATAGATGTACTAGCGCTTTGAATTTAGGTTGAATTTTCTTTACAAACACATCTATTTTCACTTTGAATTTAGGATTTGAGAGGAACATAACAAGGCATAGAGGGCCGGGCTTATAAACAGGTGCTAGCGCCTCTCGCTTGGCGAGGTGGGACTAAACTCCCCCTTTAGTCCCGGTTGGAGCCACCAACCGGGACTAAAGGGTTGCGCTTCCCGCCCTTTCGGGCTGCCGAAAACTATCTTTAGTCCCGGTTGGAGCCACCAACGGGGACTAAAGGGCTGGGCTTCCCACCCTTTCGGGCTGCCGAAAACTACCTTTAGTCCCAGTTGTTGGCTCTAACCGGGACTAAAGGGGGGTCTTTAGTCCCGGTTGGAACTAACAACCGGGGCTAAAGGTTGCACTATATAAGCGGGACTTGGAAAAGTTTCCAAATCCATCTGCTTTCCCTCTCCCCCGACGGCGCCGAAAACCACCTCGACGCCGCCAGGCTGCCGGATCTCGCCGTCGCCTCCCAAACGCCGTCGCCTCCCTGAGCCCGCTCGCTCCTCATCGCCGCCCTTGACGCCGTCCCCGTCGCCGCGCCCGACGCCGTCCCCATCGCCGCTGATGGGGATACTTACCTAGGGTAGGGTAATAGGCCTGACCTACATACCCTACCTAAGGACACTACCATATCAAGCTTAAGGACTACAAGGAAGTCTTCGACTGAAATCACCAAGGTGTATGAGTCACTCGACAACATACACTCGGAGGTCTTTTTCTCCACTCGTTGGTTACCTTTCACTCGGAAGAACCAGAAGACAGTCGACCGCAGAAGACAAGAAGCCACTCCGGGGAAGCCAACGGGCAGGCGTTCGGCTGGACCATAAGTAGCATTTATGACATAAGTTACCAGTAACGTCCATCTTTATTGCCACGATTGAACCCTTGGTTGCTGGGTATTGATGAGGGGCAGCGCACTCTATATAAGCCACCCCTCCCCTCTGGCACAAGGGTTCGCACCCCCTGTAACTCTCATATTCCACACGACAGAAAGCTCCCGAGCACTGAGACGTAGGGCTGTTACCTCCACGAGAGGGGCCTGAACTCATACATCTGCGTGTACATCCTCGCCGTAGCTAGGACTCTGCCCTCTCCTTTCGTACCCCTACCTTCTACTATCAGGCTCGTTCCCACGACAGCCGCCCCCGACGCCGTCCCCGTCGCCGCTCCCCGACGCCGTCGCCTCCCCGAGTCCGCTTCGGCCTCCTCCTCCTCCTGGGTGAGCCGCCGGCCACACCGCCGTTCCCCTCCTCCTCCTAGCTATCCTCCCTCACCCCCGCGGTTACCGTCGTCACCCGCGTCCGTCGCCGGCCGAAGCAGTGGCGGTCAACAGCGGATCCAGAGCTAGTTAGAAAATTAAGCTGGCATTTTAAGTTAGTTAGGAAATTAAGATGGCATTTTAAGTTTATTTGTTGATCTATGAGGAAGATGCTTCTTTATTTGCTAACTTACACAGTTGGCGCCCACCGTGGGCAGGCGTCTAAGCGACTTCCGGCGAGGTTGCATTTTTTCTCCTTCGTCATTCGTGGGGCGGCGCACTTCCGCGCGAGCTCCTGCGGCGTTATTCTATGGCAGCCGTCGACTCCGTACTGGTCGGCCCTCCCCGCTGTTCGTCGCCACAAGCGGTCCGGTCGTTCGCAGCTCCAGCGCTGGGTGAAGCATGCGACGGCTCACCAAACTTCGTCTCTGCAGATTGCAGCTATCGAGCCCGCTGAATCACTTCACGGCGTGTTCGACTCGGCGTCAGATCAGTCTGACGTACCCTCTGAGTGTGAGAGCTGCGATCCTGCGGCTGAAGTTCTTATGGCTGGTACACATCAGAGTCCGCCGCCTGGCTTCGGCCGCGGCAAACGCGAGGTTGGAGTACCGTCGGATGACCAGCAGCGCCGGGATGAGGAGATTCTCCATACTCCCATCATCGGTGCGACTGCTGAGGCCCAGGCCATGGAGGCCATGCGCCTTCGGCTCAAAGAGATGCAGGAGGCACTCGACGAGCGTGCCCGACAGCATCCACCCGTTTCTAGTCGACGTTAGCGACATCTGTTTCCGAGTGGATCTCATAACAACGTCAAGGTATTCCGTACTCCAATTCTGAATGTTGCAGCAGCTGCTAAGATCGCAGATTCCATTCAGCCATCCCGTTCGGAGGCTGGCAGAGGTTTGCAGCAGATCCAAGCATTGCTTGATGCCGCGGAACAGCAGAATTCAGCTGTTTCTCAGTTGCGCAACAGATTACACAGTAACTCTCCCAAAGCAGACACAATTCAGTCGGCGCAGAGTCCGGGGTCGCCTCTGCGTCGCAGGGGCGGAGGTTACCATGAGGATCAGTACCAAGATCAGGGGCGAGATCTTTTTGCTCCTCGTTATCACCGTGATGACCACCGTCGAGTGCCTACTCCACCGCGGAGTGGTTCATATGTGCCCCGGCACAATGACGATAGGCGCCCGTTAGGCGATGAGCGGAATCCTGGGTTTGACATGAGGAACGTCCTCGCGCAAAGGCCGATCGACAGAGGCAGAGCCCACAGGGATGGTTATGACAGAGATTATCCGAGTGGAAGTGGTACCGTTGTTTCTAGCCCCGAATGTTTTAGCAGAGCCATTCGCTCCGCAGAGATTCCCCCCAACTTTAGTTTGGCGGCTGGAATAAGCAAGTTCTTCGGCGAGTCGAAGCCAGAAATATGGTTAGATGATTACAGAGTGGCTGTGCAGATTGGTGGAGGACATGACAATGTAGCCATGAAGCATTTATCCTTGATGTTGGATGGTTCGGCCCGGGCGTGGTTGAATCGTTTAGCTCCTTCTAGCATATATTGCCGGGAAGATCTTGCCCGAGTGTTCATCAGTACTTTCGAGGGCACTTGCAAGCGTCCTGCGGGTTTGATCGATTTGCAGCACTGTGTTCAGAAGCCCAATGAGTCCTTGAGAGATTACATTCAGCGTTGGTCCACCTTGCATCACACAGTGGAGAATGTTTCCGAACATCAAGTTTTTTGTGCCTTCAAGGCCGTGTGAAGTACAGAGAGCTTTACTTGATGTTTGGATGGACGGGTGATATTTCCCTGAGCAAGATGATGGAGATTGCCACTCGGTACGCCAATGGCGAAGAGGAAGACCGCCTCCGTAGCGGCAAAGGAAAAGCAGTCGACAATGATGCCGGCGGCAATTCCAGTCGTAAACAGAAGCGCAAAGCTGATAGCCCTGCTCAGGCAGAGGCGGCCACTCTGGTGGCACAAGGAAAGAATAAGGGGAAGGGGAAGTTCAAAGGACAGTTTACCCCTAAGAAAGGAAAGAATGAGTTGGGAACAGACGTTCTGGATTTACCGTGTGCAATCCACACGAAGAAAGATGAACAAGGCAATTTGATATTGCCTAAGCATACCACCCGACAGTGTCGTCTATTGATCCAGCAGTTCAAGGAAGGTCAGTCGAGTGAGAAGACTCCTGAAAAGGAGGATGATGAAGACAAAGAAGAGTTTCCTGAGGTCAATGCCACCTTGTTGATTTTTGCTGATGTAGAAAGCAAGAGTCGACTGAAAGTTATCAACAGAGAAGTCAACATGGTAGTTCCTGCCACTCCCACATACCTCAAATGGTCTCAGACTGCTATCACATTCGACCAGTCAGACCACCCTGATCATATCGCTACCCCCGGTCGGCAAGCACTGGTGGTGGACCCGGTTGTGGGAGGCACTTGACTCCGCAAAGTCCTGATGGATGGTGGGAGCGGTTTGAACATCTTGTATGTAGATACCCTAAAGGGGATGGGCATTCCAATGTCCCGACTCAGCGAAAGCAACATGCCGTTCCACGGAGTCATCCCTGGGAAGAAGGCCAAGTCACTCGGCCAAATAGCATTGGATGTGCTGTTCGGCACCGACAAAAAATTTCGCAAAGAGAAATTGCCGTTTGAAGTTATGGAGGTCCAGAGCGCTTACCACACCATCCTTGGCCGTCCGGCTTATGCCCATTTCATGCCCGTCTATTCTACGCATATCTCAAGCTGAAGATGCCCGGGCCCAAGCGTGTGATCACAGTCACTGGCAATCGACAGAGGGCTGAGGAGTGCCTTCAGCAAGGCTCCAAATTTATCGATGATCAGATGGCTATGGTCGAGTGGGAGGAATACAAGAAGAGTGCTGATCCTGCTGATCTGTTGCGTGCCAAGAAGCCCGCCTCTGAGTCAGCTTTCCAGTCGGCAGGCGAAGTGAAGCAAGTGCACATTCACCTGATGGATCCAAATGCTGCCCCGAGCAACATTTCAACAACACTCGACAGCAAATAGGAAGCCGAGCTCATCCAGTTCCTCCATGAGAACTAGGACATCTTTGCATGGAAGCCTGCTGACAGGCCGGGTGTACCCACGGAACTGGCTGAGCACCGACTGAGAGTCGACCAGAAAGCCAAGCCTGTGAAGGAGCACTTATGTCGGTCGGCAGTAGAGAAGCTGTCATGGTTTTATCACGGGAGATGTCCGAAGACTTTGGTTCGAGGCCATCGCCGAAGAGGTGGACTCAAAGGGGTTAATCGAGACGAGGGACATGAGTTTACCCTGGTTCGGCCCTTCCAGAAGAGGTAAAAGCCTACGTCCTGCTTGTGTTGTATTGATTGGAGTATCGATTACAAGGGAGCGGTTTCGCTTGACCTAGTTCTTGACTTGTTGGTTTCTTGTCTAAGCCGCCCCAGGGTCTCACCTTTATATAGGAGGTCAAGGCCCTGGGTTACACGAGTCTCAAACCGACTTATACAACGTAACCTATTCTGTCTCTAAGCCGCCTTGCCGTCTTGGGCAAGCCGTCTCCGGGCGGCTTAACCGCCCGGGTCTTCATACCATCTTCTGACTCTGGGCCTCCGTCTTAGCCCATCTGGTAAGCCGCCATGCGGCCCGGCCTTCATCTTTCGGCCCATCTTATGGTTCTTGGGCTATGATCCGCCAGGTATGACCCGGCCCCTCCTGGGCGGGTCTTACCGCGGGGGTATATCCCCAACATTAGGCCCCAGGTTGATTTGAGCTTGCTCATGTCAATCTTCAAACTTACTTGGCGGCGAGTCTTGGCATTTCTGTCATCTGAAAATAAAACTTATAACCCGCCATGATGTCATATCGAATATTCCAAAAAGATTCTGTAACGTTTCCAACGGATCTTCTCATTGAAGAGCCATCCTGAAAATCGAGGCACCACGTTCGGTCAATCATCACTATGCCTCCTCAATTTTCACGCGCACTGTTGCTCTCCTTACTCATAAATAGGGACCCGTGGTGCCCTTTTTTCCTTTCTCCACCTCCTCTGTCTTCTTCCTCCTTCGGTCAGCAGCGCCTCCAGAGCACTGCCGCCGCCGACTGGACCTCGCCGTCATCTCCATCGCGGGCCGCTGCATCGACCTGAGCCGGACCAGATTTTTCGCCGGCGCGTCTGCATCCGCAAGGTACTGCTTTCAGCCCTCGTTCCAATCTAGTTTCCCGAGCTACTCGGGTTTCTCTGTTGTTCATAGCAGTTCGTCAGTGTTCGTCATAGCATAGACCACTGAGCACCACTTTGCGTCCCATGATGCTGTCTATTTGTTGCGGTTATCCCTTTAGTATCAATGCCCATCGGTTTTAGATCCGTATAGCACTCATCTCTGCATACTGATTTAGTTGTTCTTCCACTACCGTTTTTAGGTCATGAATATTTTCTATTTTACCTTCATCTGTAGATCTTGCAGCCATGGTGATATTATATGAAACCTGTTTATTCACACTTAATCGTTTCTTCCAATATTGCCTTGCCAACTTAACCCGCCATTGCTTTGGCGGCTCTCTACTAGAATGCTTTGGTGGCTTAACTCCTCACCATTACACTGTCCACAGCTGCCTCATCCAGTTAATGTTTTTCTAATCCGCCATACTCTGTGTCTTCATAGCTTAAATGGCCATCGTGTCAATGGCACCCTCATCTTGTGATTGGGTTAGCTCCGGAGTCACCGAAGAGCTTCTGCTTAATTTCGTAGAGTCGGGTATCTTGCCGGCCAAAGATGTCATACACTGGCAGGTTCCAGGATCAGAAAAAAGACCTGAGCCTAAGGATGGAGAGGTGGTCATGTTTACTGATCACCTCCTTCGCGGATTTAGCTCTCCCGGGTCAAAGTTTTTCCGGGACGTTCTTCCTTTTTTCAAGCTTCACCCTCAAGACATCGATCCCAACTCTATCACCAACATGTGTCAGTTTCAAGTTTTATGTGAAGTATATCTGCAAGAAGAGCCGTCAGTTGACCTCTTCCATGACTATCATTATGCCAACCGCCAAACTGAAGTGGCAGTTGGGCCAAGCTTGGAGCTAGGCGGGGTTTCCATCCAGAGACGGAGAGATTTGCCTTATCCAATAGCTCTCCTACCAAGCCATCCCAAGGACTGGAACAAAACATGGTTCTACTGCAAGGACACTTCTCCTGAAGGTGAAAATCAACTGCCGGGTTACTGTCCAACCCGGCTTTGCAACACAAGTGAACTCCCAAACCGGTTGACTGCCACAGAGCGAGCAAAATATGCTCCGTCTTACGCCAAAATCAAGGCCTTACTGGCGAACGGCATGACTGGCGTTGATTTAACCCGCTGCTGGGTTAGCTGGAAGATCTTGCCGCTGAGCCGGCGTGACTGGCTCATGCATCAATTTACGGGTGAGCCCAATGACCCCCTCTATTTCAACGCCACTCCTCTAACAGAAGAGGACATCAACTCCACCGTCAAAGGACTCCTCGGCGAGAAACAAATGGTTTGCAACAAAACCGGGCTCAAACCCTTTTGTGTCAAGAACCCGGCTCCAGCTGTATGAAATTCTTTCCACAAAATTGGTCACTCTTCTTTACCTTTTGTCTTGCTCCTTCTAATCTTTGTTGGCGGCTTATGTATAGGCCGGCTCTCCTTTCTGGAAGAAGAAGTATAACCCTCCTGTGAGGAATCCTAGGGTGAAAGCCCGCGCTCAGAAGAAGAAGAAAGCCGCCACTCAAGACCCGCCTGAGCTTGACGACTCAGAGGTAGAACTTGACTCCCTTGGCCGTCTTTTTATGCAACTTATTGACGACAATCATTCACTGGAGGAAACGGAGACCTGCCATGTAGACACCCCTGAGGAAATTTACATTTCTTCTGACTCAGAAAACCTTCTACCAGAGAAAGTGCGGCAGGTAATCCGAAAAGTCCCTTTTTCTCATCCTCTTGCTCATTTAGACCCCAATTTTCTTTTGAAAAAGCAATAGCACAACTCCCGACGTCAGACCCGGAGCACCGGCTCTGAAAATCTTGTGGCCGGGTTATCACATTCTCCGGCTCCACGGAAACGGCCGGCTAAGGTATTCTTTTAACTGAGGTTTAGTTTTAACAATCTTGCATTGTAACCTTAGTCTGTTTTGTATTGTCTTAACCGTCTTCAGGATGCCCCCCTTCTTCTGGCGACTCTACTGCCACCAAACTGCCTGCAATGAAGATCAACCCGGAGTGCGTATCTTTACTTTTGCACCATACATTTTAATACTCTTGTCCTCTATGTAACAATCTTTCATGTCTTCCAGGGCTCAAGAAAAATGAAGGAAGACCGGCGGGTCTACCGCCACTCCTAGCGCCCAAGAACTGGAAATTGCTAAGCCAGACTCCCCTTCAGCTCATGTGGAGTCCACTGATCTTATGAAAGATGCACCTGAAGCCACTCATCGGCCCTCTGAGCCAGCTGATCATGACATGGCAACTGATAGTCCTCCAAGGGATGATCCTAAGCCGCCCAGCCCTTCAACAGCCATCGAAGACATGGCTCTTCCAGACGTTATCGTCACTAGGATGGGTCATCAATCTCCCGAGCGTCATGTATTGACAAGACGTACTAGCAAGGCTAAAGCTTCCACACCTGAGAAGTTTGGTTTCGAATTCCCTGTGTTGGAGAAGCTAACTGCTGATGAATTACACGCTGGTTATCTGAACCGCCTGACCACAAGCCGGAATATGGAGCTCAAGCTTGTCGGTCTAATGAAACAGAAATATGAGGTACCCTCTTTGCCTGCTTTTTCCTTGTAACCTTACGTAGCCCCCAAGAGTTGGTTAGTATTGCAAATGGTAGACCAGGTCTTCCAAACTATGTCATACTGCCACTTGCTTCGCCTGTAGCCCCCAAGTATCGGGTTAGTATAGATAGTAAGCCGATACTCATTGTGCAGAGTTGATCAATGGTAGCCCCCAAGTTAGGGTCAGTATTAAAATGATGAACCGGAACTTTACTTAGAAAACTTGGAAAGCGAATAGTAGCCCCCAAGTGCCGGCTTATCTTGAAGAAGATGAGCCGGGACTTCACTTGTAAACTTGGAGAGCGCGTCTGTAGCCCCCAAGTGCCGGTTTATCTTGAAGAAGATGAGCTGGAGCTTTCATGGTAGGCTTAGAGAAAACACAGACATTAGCCCCCAAGTGTCAAGTATATTGCTTGCAATCTGCATGAGACTTGCATCATATTTTCTTCCTCAATCGTGAACAAACCTTATCCTGGCGACTTAACCCTCCTGAACTGTTGTTTTGTTTTTGTACAATACAGGAGGCCTTGGAGGCGGCCGAGTCTGAACCGACCGGCGTAAAAGAGAACCTTGCTGCACAACAAACCGCCCGGTCTAAGGCGGAAGAGAAATGGCAGGTTGCCGTGAAGGAGCTTGAAAAAATCCAGGCTGACTTTGATGCCTATAAGAAGACTGCTGAAGCTGAACAAGCCGCCCTGACCAAGCGCGCAGATGACACGGACCAGCGGCTCAAACTTGTGTCAGAGGAGCTACAAACTCTGAAGTGCCATATATCCAGGATGACTTGTGCCATCTTTGGTAAGTATTGAAAACGTTAGAAAATTTTCGTGCTAGGTTGAAAATCTTGCGGGGGCGGCTTATAATACCAAATCCTCCCTTGCAGGTCAAAGAAGCCGCCAGCTATCATCTGACAGCCTGTTAAAGCTGAAAGCAGTATATTCCTTGGCAGAACAACTCTACTGCGGGACCCTTTGCACCATCAAGGCGATGTTAACTGAGAAAAGCATCCGCAAGTACATGAAGGGAGTCATAGAACTGTTTTCAACTCTGCCGAAGCAAATCGAAGAGCTCAAACGATCAGCCGCCAGGAAGGGAGCGATGGCCGCGCTAAGCCGGGCGTTGGCCTTTGCCCCTGAACTGACTGCTGAAGAGATGATGGACGGCTTTCCGTCGAAGAAAGACGACGTCTCAGAATTCACAGAAGCAGATTATGCCAAGTGTATGAAGGCCTCCAGAGTCCTTGCATCGACACTGGTTGATGAGCTTGATCTGTCAACTTACCAGGCGGCTTACAGCGAGACCAGCAAAAGAGTGCATGGTCCAACTTTTGAAACTAGAGATTTGACTCCTGCTCGTCGTAAGCACCTCTTCGCCCCTGAGATTGACCCGTCTCCCCTCTTTGAAGAGGCTCAGTTTAAAGCTCTAACAAACTGCAACTGGTATGTGGATAATCTTCAGATCGAAGAGGTCGAAGACCCGGCGCAGGATGACCCGCCTTCGAGCTGAGCCCTTGATGCTTGAAATTGATAACTCGGCTTGCTGAGCCACCAGACTAAAAGTTGTATAAAACTTTAAGTCTGTTGCCTTTTGGGCTCCGTGGAGAGCTTTGTAATAGGATTAGAAAATCTTGAACTGTCTGAGCCGTGCCATCATGCACGTAGTAAAACTTTGCATAGCTTGATGCATGTTTCTGTTGTGTTCTGCTTATAATATCTGACTGCACGGCGGCTCATCTTAAGAAGATAAACCCTACAAAAACAAACAAGACAGAATATGTTCTGTATTGTTGTAAGGGCGGCTTGAAAAAGCACAACCCAGAGATGTCGAATCTTCCATGATCTTGCTTTTTAGAACTCATAAGCCGGTTCTTCTGGGTGGACTCGTTACTTGAACTCTTTAACAGTACAGGGTCTCTAGCGAGAGTGACCATCAATTCTTTGAACGCCTCAGGGTCTCTAGGCGAGATAAACTGATAAGAGCGCAACAAACTAGAGAGAGACGCAGCAGGGTATGAGTACCCTGAAGGCCCATAAGCTACCTCTCACGTGGCGTAAATCCGTCGTTTAAACCTTAAACAGTGCAGGGTCTTTAAAAGAGTAACTGCTTAAGAGTACGAATGGGCCACATAGCGGAGAGTCGGCAGCAAATGAGTGAGTTTATCCTCGCTTTCCGTAAGCCGGCCCTCACGTGACAAGAGCCACCGGTTGAACATTGACCAGTATAGGGTCTCTAGCGAGAGTGACTGTCAAATATGTTTGAACTGCTCAGAGTCCCTAATCGAGATTAACTGGTAGGAGTTCGGCGGGTCACCTAGCGGAGCGGCAGCAGCTTACAGGCAGGTTTAAGTCTAACTTGCGGTGGATGAAGAGCCGATCAAGAGGGTGTGTAAGCTAAACCCGGTGGGTTGGAAGCCCCCAAATGACCTTGTTGACGGAGTCAACTTGTTGGGTATATAACCCGGCCTTACTGTGGCTGAAAAGCCTGATCGAGAGGGTTGAGGCTTAACCCGGCGTGTTGAAAGCCCCCAAACGACCTTGTTGATGACATCAACTTGTGCACCGTCTTGTAAGCCGCCGTCATGTGGACAGCTAACTTGTAAGCCGCCAGATGATTGTGCTGTTTTGGCTGAAGAGCCGATCAAGAGGGTTGAAGCTTAACCCTGGCGGGTTAGAAGCCCCCAAGTGACCTTGTAGTTGTATCAATCTTTGCACAATGTGAGATACGTAAAAAAGGCAGAGGCCCCAGTTTGCAGGGATGACAACTTTATTATATATATATGTGATATATACAATGATGATGTACAAGATGGGAGTCGATGACTCAAGTATAGTAAGGCCGCAGATGAGCGATATTCCACGACCGGTGGGTCTCCTGCCCAGAAGTGCGTGACTCGTCTCGTACGTCGATGAGATAGTATGACCCATTGTTGAGGTTTCTGCTAACCACAAAAGGTCCTTCCCATGGAGGAGACAACTTGTGCGCGTCCGTCTGATCTTGAATCAGGCGCAACACTAAGTCGCCTTCTTGAAACGTCCGGGTCTTGACTCTGCGGCTGTGATAGCGACGCAGGTCTTGTTGATAAATTGCCGATCGAGCCGCCGCCAGATCACGCTCTTCATCCAAATCATCTAACGCGTCCTGACGCGCCGTCTCATTGTCTGCCTCAATAGAAGCCGCCACCCTTGGCGAGTCATGACGTATGTCGCTTGGTTACACGGCTTCTGTGCCGTAAACCATGAAGAAAGGCGTATAGCCTGTTGACCTATTGGGAGTTGTTCTGATGCTCCATAGAACTGATGGTAACTCCTCAACCCAAAAACCCGGCGTTCTCTATAAAGGGACCATAAGCCGGGGCTTGATACCTCTCAGGATCTCCTGGTTAGTCCGCTCCGCCTGACCATTAGACTGTGGATGAACCACATCAGAGACGTCAAGACGGATGTGCTCACTTTCACAGAACGCTTGCATAGCCCCCTTGGATAGGTTTGTGCCGTTATCTGTGATGATACTATGAGGGTAACCAAACCGATAGATCAATTTTTTGACAAACTGAACCGCCGTAGTCGCGTGACACTTGCCGACCTGCTCAGCCTCCACCCACTTGGTAAACTTATGCACCGCCACAAAAAGGTGGGTCTTCTTGTCTTTGGATCTCTTGAAGGGCCCGACCATATCAAGCCCCTAGACCACGAACGGCCAGGTAATTGGGATCATCCGCAATTCCTGAGCCGGTATGTGAGGACGTCGCCCGAACATTTGACACCTGTCACACTTGAGAACCAAGTCTTCTACGTCCTTATGAGCCTTCAGCCAGAAGAAACCGCGTCGAAAAGCCTTGGCCACCAGAGATTTTCAACCGGCGTGATGACCACAATCCCTAGCATGAATCTCACTTAGGATTTCCTTGCCTTCTTCCGGTGAAACACAACATTGAAAAACGCCGGTAACACTGCACTTATGCAACTCGCCATTGATGATTGTCATGGACTTGGAACGCCTGATGATTTTCCGTGCCAAGGTCTCATCCTCAGGTAACTCGCCACGAGTCAAGTACGCCAAGTAGGGCAACGTCCAATCTGGGATGGCGTGAAGAGCCGCCACCAGCTGCCCCTTCGGGTCAGGTATTGCCAGATCCTCCTCCGAAGGTAACTTGACTGACGGGTGATATAATACATCCAAGAAAACGTTAGGCGGCACCGGCTTACGCTGAGAGCCTAGCCTTGTTAATGCATCAGTCGCCTCGTTCTTGCGACGGTCTATATGATCCACCTGATAGCCCTTGAAGTGACCAGCAATGATGTCCACCGCCTGACGATAAGCCGCCATCCGTGGGTCTTTGGAATCCCACGTGCCTGAAACTTGCTGTACCACGAGGTCTGAGTCGCCGATGCATCTAACCCGGCTTAGGTTCATCTCCTTAGCCACACGGAGGCCATGAAGCAAAGCCTCATATTCAGCTGCATTCATAGTACAAGGAAATGCCAACCTTAGCACATAACAGAACTTGTCACCTTTAGGGGCAGTTAAGACAACTCCAGCCCCCGAGCCTTCCAGCTGCCTGGATCCGTCAAAGTGAATCGTCCAGTCTGTGTTATCCGGCTTCTGCTCAGGCGACTGACACTCTGTCCAGTCGTTTATAAATTCCACCAATGCTTGAGACTTAACAGCTGTGCGAGGCACATACTTCAGATTAAGAGGACCAAGCTCCAATGCCCACTTAGCTATCCTGCCAGTGGCTTCTCTGTTTTGAATTATGTCTCCCAACGGAGCAGAGCTAACCACCGTGATCTGGTGTCCTAGGAAGTAATGCTTCAGCTTACGATTCGCCATGAACACTCCATAGATCAGCTTCTGCCAATGTGGGTACCTTTGCTTGGACTCAATCACAACTTCGCTGACATAGTAAACCGGCCTCTGAACCGGATACTCCTTTCCTGCCTCCTTACGCTCCACAACGACCGCAGCACTGACTGCTCTGTTGTTAGCTTCCACGTAGAGGAGCAAAGGTTCCTTCTCAGCCGGAGCAGCCAAGATTGGCGGCTCAGTCAGTTGCTTCTTGAGCGCCTCGAACGCCTCACCCGCCGCCTTGCTCCAGACAAAGTTGTCTGTTTTCTTCATCATTTGATACAAAGGGATAGCTTTCTCACCCAGGTGGCTTATGAACCGTCTTAAAGCAGCGATTCGACCTGCCAGGCGCTGAACGTCATTGATGCACGCTGGCTCAGACAGGGAAGTGATAGCCTTTATCTTGTCCGGGTTAGCTTCAATACCATGCTCAGAGACCAGAAATCCCAAGAGCTTGCCTGCAGGAACTCCGAAGACACACTTGGCCGGGTTAAGCATCATCTTGTAGACCCGCAAGTTGTCAAAAGTTTCCTTCAGGTCGTCCAGTAGAGTTTCCTTCTTCCTTGACTTGACCACAATATCATCCACATAAGCATGAACATTGCGTCCAGTTTGACTGTGAAGACAATTCTGTACACAACGCTGGTAAGTCGCCTGGGCACTGTTGAGCCCAAAAGGCATAGACACATAGCAGAAAGCACCAAAAGGCGTGATGAAAGCCGTCTTCTCTTGGTCTTTGACTGCCATCTTGATCTGGTGATAACATGAATAAGAGTCCAGGAAGCATAAACTCTCACAACCCGCCGTTGCATCAATAATCTGGTCGATACGGGGGAGAGCAAACGGGTCAACTGGACAGGCCTTGTTAAGATCCGTGTAATCCACACACATGCGCCACATGCCGTTCTTCTTAAGAACTAGCACCGGGTTAGCTAACCACTCCGGGTGAAAAACCTCCACGATGAACCCTGCTGCTAAGAGCCGGGCCACTTCTTCTCCAATAGCCTTGCGCCGCTCTTCATTGAAACGACAAAGAAACTGCTTGATCGGCTTGAACTTAGGATCCACATTAAGGTGGTGCTCAGCGAATTCTCTCGGTACACCCGACATGTCAGACGGCTTCCATGCAAAGATATCCCAATTCTCATGGATGAATTCGATGAGCGTGCTTTCCTATGCGGGGTCCATGTTAGCCCCGATAGTGAACTGCTGTGATGAGTCGCCCTCAGTGAAATCGACCTGCTTGGTATCATCCGCCACAAACTTGAGGGGCGGCTCAGATTCCGTGTTAGGCTTCTTGAGTGGAGTCATGTCTTCCGTGTCAACATTCTCCTTATAGAACTTGAGCTCTGCCTCAGCACAACTTGACTCTGCATAAGCTGCGTCCCCTTCCTCACACTCAAGAGCCGTCTTCCGATCACCATGCACAGTGATCGTCCCGTTCAACCCGGGCATCTTAAGCTGTAAGTAAACATAACAAGGCCTAGCCATGAATTTGTCGTAAGCCGGCCGTCCAAACAGAGCATGATATGGGCTCTTGATCTTGACCACCTCAAACCACAAAGATTACACCCTGTAGTTGAACTCATCACCAAAAGCTACCTCCAAATAAATCTTCCCCACTAGATAAGCCGACTTGCCGGCACCACACCGTGAAAAACTATTGAAGAGGGCTTAAGATCCTTATCAAGCAGACCCATCCGACTAAAAGTATCATAATACATGATGTTGATGCTGCTGCCACTATCCATAAACACTTTGGTGAACACATATCCTCCAACTTGGGGGCAACTACCAAAGCTAGTTGCCCCGGGTTATCAACACGCGGTGGGTGATCCGCCCGGCTCCAAGTTATATCATACTCAGACCACCTCGAATACTGCGGAAGAGCCGGCATGACTGCATTAACCGCCTGCTTGCGCACCTTTCGGTCTTGCTTGTCAAGGCTGGTTGTAAAAACATGATACTGACCCCCACTAAGCTGTTTCGGGTTAGTCTGGTATCCCGACTGGTTATGCTGTTGCTAGCCTCCACGACCAGATTGTTGTGATGACCTCCTTGATTGCCTTGACCCTGGTAACCGGACCCTGAGCCGCCAGCACCAAAACCAGCTCCTGACCTGCCTGGCCCTGAGCCGCCTGCCGGACCATTACCATTATTATGATGCTGTTGAAGGCTGTAGTCCCGGAACTGTCGCATGATACTGTAGTCCCTCCAAGTGTGATTTGTCGGCTTGTCTGGCCGGCTGTGCTCCGGAAAAGGTTTGTTGAGCATCACTTCCAAGTTGAAAGGAGCTTTGCCCTTGTTAAAGGGCGGCCTGAAGTTCCCGTTGCCCTTAGCACGAATGTTTCCGGCGCTGGTGTTCGCAACCAGCTCTGACCCGCCGTCCGGGTTCTTCCACTTGCCGGAATTGCTATTTCCGGCCGCGTTTTGCAGCTGACCCTTTGCATTGTTACTCTTCTTCCCCTGACCTGATTTTTCATCATCAGAGCCCGGGTCCTTCGTGTTATCAGAGTCTGCATATTTGGTGAGAGCGGCCATGAGCTCCCCCATGTCTTGACACGAGCACTTGAGTCGGCCAAGCTTCTGCTTCAAAGGCGTAAAGTGGCAATTCTTCTCCAGAATCAAAACCGCTTGAGCCGTCGTAATCTGTTCTGAAGAGTGGATGATGGTTGAGACCCGCCGGACCCAGTAATGAGCCGACTCATCCGCCTGTTGCACACAATGATCCAAATCCACGATCGTCATGGGCTGTGTGCACGTTCCTTTGAAATTTTTGATAAATTTCACCTTCAACTCGGCCCAGGAATTAATGGTGTTGGGTGGCAAGCCTTTCAACCATGTGCGAGCCGGCCCTTCCAGCATCATGATGAAATATTTAGCATATACTGCGTCACTGACGTCTAACATCTCCATAGCCAGCTCATAGCTTTCAATCCAAGCCTCCGGAGGTAGGTCAGCATTATAATTTGGCACCTTGCGAGGACCCTTGAAATCCTTTGGCAAACGCTCATTCCGCAGAGCCGGCGCTAAGCACAGCACTCCCACAGCCCTGGAAGTTAACCCCGCTCCAACTAAGACGGAAGGTGCTACTGTGGGTTCCTGATGAGCCGCCGCTACCGCCAGAGCTGCCGCCTCTCACTGTGCTCTCGCTCGATCCATGAGCGCCTGAGCATCCAGACCCGCCCGATCAGCTTGCGGCAGGTTCCGATGTCGTTCACTGCTAGAAACCGCCGGCGACCCATAACGCCGACTGTAGCTGCAAGTTGGGATGGGGGTTGAGTGCACGTGACTCCGGCTGTAAGTATACTTCTCCTGCTGGGCCACCGCCGTCTGCAGGTATCCAACAGCATTCTGCACCTCTTCTGCGAAAGCCGACTCATCGGGGATGGGGATTGCAGCGAGCCGGGTTGCCGCCACCACCATGTTCTCCGCCGGGTTAGAGTAATGACCCGCCGGCGTTAGGAAAGAAGCTGGTGGGGTCTGGTTCCGCCGGGGCGGGTGTCGGTCTCAAAACTGGCGGATCTCGGGTAGGGGGTCCCGAACTATGATGCTTGGATCGATGGTAACAGGAGACGAAGGGGACAAGGTTTTACCCAGGTTCGGGCCCTCCTATGGAGGTAATACCCTACGTCCTGCTTGATTATATTGATGGTATAGAGATTACAGAGTGATCTACCACGAGATCGTCGGACTAAAACCCAAGATGAGTTCTCCCCTAATGATCTAAAACCCTCCGGCTTATATAGACACCGGGGGTGCCTAGGTTTTACACATGGTTGGTTACACGTCGAGGGGATAAGCATGCCTATTCTACTTTAAACGTGGAGCACATGCCTTGCTTCTAGAAACTTCCCTTCTGGAGTCCGGTCCTTCGAGTGATCCAGTGCCCGGCGAACGGCCCATATAGTCCGGCCCATATTAGATAGGCCGGCCTCCCGAGGACCCCCTAGTCCAGGACTCCCTCGGTAGCCCCCGGACTAGCCTCCAACGCCAATGTGTATCTGGAGAATCTTGAACAGAGAAGTCTTCGGCTTGCGAGGCGAGTCCCTCTTCCCCTGATTGTTTGGCATCCGACCTGTGATCGGCGAAATCCCAAACGTGGCGGGATTGCCGAGTCCATTGCAATAATGCTTCTTGAACTTCGCGCATTGCGAGGAGATGAATGGTTTAGCAGTTCTTTTACAGAGCTGCCCCCCTCTGAAAAGGGGTACCATCTATTTAATTAAACTGGATCGCGAACACATCTTCACCTTCCCCCTTTAGACAAAACCCCCAGCGAAAAGACCTCTACCAAAAGAAAATGGCGAGCGCTCCTGGGTCTTCTTCGGATCCTTATGGATCTCGCCCAGGGGATTGGGGAAGCTGTTCCATGTCAACTCTCCGTCTTCGCCAACTAGAGACCCAAGGATATCTCCCTTCCTCAGATCTGACGACCGTCCGTGCCGGCTTGAATTCATTCAATGGCGTGGTCCTTGCGGAGAACTTCCCCCATCCACAAAAGGGAGAGCACGTGTGCTTCGTTCCGTTCCTCCTGCGAGGGCTCGGATTTCCCATCCACCCATTCTTGAGAGGGTTATTGGCATTCTACGGGATCCAGCTCCATCACCTTACCCCAGGGTCTATCCTTCACATCTCAGGCTTCGTGGCCCTCTGCGAGAAGTTCCTGGGGTGCGAGGCACATTTCGAATTGTGGAGGAAGTATTTTTGCCTTGTCCCTCGAACAAGGGACGGGGCAATTTTTGAAGTTGGCGGAGCCGAAGTACGCCGCATAGCGGGGACGGGTTACCCCGTAGGAACCCCGAAGGAATTTGAAATGTGTACCTCGGAGTGGTTTTATATTGAAGACGTTCCTTTGTTCGATCTAACTCGGCGTGGCTTGCCCGAATACTCCGATGCCTTTCCGAAAAAAAGGTACAACTGGCGTCCGAAGAGCCTGCCCCAAGAGGAAAGTGCCGAGGTGCTGCGTTTATCGACCCATGTGAGGCTATTAGCCCATCACAAGCTGACCATGATTGATGTCATGCCGCCGTCCTCACTCGATGCGTCCAACCTCTTCAGCAGAGGGTACATCCTTTGTGGTGCTATAACGGGACAAGCGACACTACTCGCTCCCGAAGACTGGGTCCTGCCAATCAAACAGCATTAGCCGCCGCACTTGCCGATCTATTCAAGGGGGAGCAAGAGGACTTTGTTCAGCGGTCATCAAAGGACGAATATTCTTGCCACAATCCCATCGAATGGGTGAGCCTTTATACCTACTGTAGTTATAGTTCGGTTTTTCCATTATGTCCCTCTCTGACCGAAGCCGTCAAACTTTATGCAAACATGAATGGAGGAGCTTCATCGAGACAGTCAACTGTCCGGCTCCTCAACCCGAAGACTATGCCCGTGAGGACGATCCGGGCTATCATGAAGACCCGGACCTATCAATCGAATTCGAAGGCGGGGTTTTCTACCAGGAGGGCCTTGATTACGCCAAAGTGGCCATCGTTGCTGACTACCCTGGATCTTTTCCTTCCCCCGCCGTAAACAAGAAGAAAAAGAAGAAGACGTCCCACAAGAGACAAGTGTCCACCAGTGACCCTGACATACCGGTTCCTATCGTCAAACGTCGTAGATCTGCGCGACTTACACCGGCCGCAGCGACAGTGGCCGAATCGGGAAGTAATAAGGGTCCGGCAGATAGGCCGGTCACAGGGGCAAGCGCACCAGCGAGCTCATCCCAAAGGTATTTCGCTTGATCACACAATTCAACACCATGATTTGATAAAGCTCGTCGAAAGATAATTCCGCCGAAATATTCAGGCAAGAGGTTCTGCCGTCTCCTGCCGAGGACGCCGTAAAGACATCCATCTGTGCCCAAGGTTCAAGGCCTTCCTCCCATGTTGATCCTATTGCCGGAGCTGCCACCGCCAATCCCGCCCCAGCCGATTCGGGCGATGCCATATCGGTCACCAAATCAGAGGTTGGGAGCGCTATGCGTCATCGGCAGCGACGTAAAGTCCTGCAACATCCAGCCTTTTCTGAACAAGAATTCGGCGCTCTACGCACGGCGGATGCATACCTTGGGGCCGCCCGAACTGGGTTCGGTGAAGCTATAAAGTTGATATCGTCCAGCTTGCAGGTGAGTTGTTGGTTATTCAAAATCCGAACACGCATGTAAACCCAGTAGCCCCCGAGCCTTAACTTGGTCGGCACGACCGAATTAAGGATCCCTTTCTGCAAATGCAGGCCTCTAAGCAACAGTGCAAGCAACTGGCCAAGGAACTTAAAGACAGCCGAACACAGGTCGAATCTGTGAAGACTGAGCTAGAGCAAGTGAAGAGCTTTACTCGGGAGGCACACGGTGAGTGCATATATTAGCCGAATATATAACATGTTCCCATGCTTACGCGAGGGTACTATGTAGCAGCTGAATCAATAGGGCAATTACAAAAAGATTTGGATGTAGCCCGAGAATCTCAGCGGTACGCCGAGTCCCAGCACAAAGCTGGAGGTCGCGTTATGACGTGACACATTGAAGAGAAGAACCGCTTCAAAGAGGAGAACCAGAAGCAAGCCGAGGAAATTGAAAGCTTGAAGGCTCAATTGGCCCAGGTCCAAGGAGAGAACCAAATCTTACAGAGGGGCATGTATGGTGAGCGTGATTCTAACATCAGAAGGTAATTTTTCCTTTATGGATGTAATATAACCCGTATGCCATAACTCATGTGTAGGTCTCCTGACCGGGCATTCGGAAGAAGAGATCGGATCTTACCATGGAAACTTGCTAACGGATCTAACCGCCTTGCACGATTGGGCTCGGAAGGTCATAAAGGGCATGGTAAAAGCACTTGGCCCGCTGAGCAGCCTTCCGAGGGGATGACCGAGCTAGTCGATCGTTTCAAGGGAGCTCGAGCTAGGTTCGAGCTGTGGAAGACATCGGCATGCCGGGAGGGAGCGAGGGAGGCGTGGGCGATGATCAAAACCCGCTATACCGGACTTGATCCTGAGCATATGGCTCAGGTTGGGCCAGTGGGGGTAGATGGACAAGAAATTCCGCTCCACCTGGTTTATGACCAGGTGATGCCTGCCGCCCGATTGTCACAACAGGACTGCTCCCTGGACACTGTAATCGATAATCTCGATCAATAGCCGGATATATGATTGTATGTAGCAGTGTACTATCAATCAAAGATTTGCTCCGCTGTGTTGTAAACTTTGTCTTAACCGGCCATCGGCTTTAGCCTCCCGTGCTAGAAGCTTGGGAGTGTTCCGCTGAAAGTATCACCCTAGGGTGGACGAACTATATTCGGGGAACCGGGCAATCCGGCCATGTGGTGCGAACAGACAGAAAGCACGCAGGGAGATATGTTATATTACTATTTAGCGTAAGAAACATCTTCTGAAGAAAATAGTACCTCTACCGATACCTTTCGTCAGGTTGCTACATAAGGCGTAGGCTGTAGCCCGTACACTGATAGTATGTGGCTAAGGGTGATTGTAAGAAGACAAGACCCTGGTAATGGTCATGACGACCATAGTGTTACAAATTATTTCCGTCGGGGCCGATCAATTGTCTACGCAAGATAGCTAGCTTTTGGCTTCACCCGTCTGAGGTACGTGTCCGGATGACCCGGTCGTAACAATCGCAGAGGTGCTCCCTTTACCCTCTAGCCGAACAATCGGGAACGTAGAGGGTAACCAGAGGAGCGAGGCAACCCAGCTTGGCGAATCTTAGTTCGAATTGATGCATACGATGGCTTAAAAACGACAAGGAAAAAGGGGCACCCACAGTGAGTGTGAACAAGTGCGGAGAATATAAAATCATTGGCTTCGGAAAGGAAGCCCCCAGGTGCTGTGTTCGGATTTAACACTTGAAGGTGTAAAACGAAAAGTCTTATAACAAGATTGAATGAGCCGAACACAGAGTTGGGATAGAAAGGGTGCAGACCTGACAAACATTAGTGCGAAAGGAGAATTGGAAAAAAAAAGGAAAACACGAAGGAAGAAACATAAAGTAAGGAGTGCGACGACACCGGTTTATCCGTAGAAGCGCCGAAGACGAGCTGCGTTCCATGGGTTTGGTTCGAGGCGGTGATCCGACGGGTTTCGAAGACGATAAGCCCCTCCCGTGAGCACTTCGTCGATTATGAAGGGGCCTTCCCATTTGGGCTTGAGTTTATGCTTCTGCTTCTCCGAGAGTCGTAGGACTAATTCGCCTACGTTGTATGCTTGCGCCCTCACCTCTCTGCTCTGGTAACGCCGGGCCTGCTGCTGATAAAAAGTGGAACGGGCCCGAGCTATGTCTCGCTCTTCCTCCAAGGCGTCCAAGTCGGCCTGCCGATCTAACTCGGCCTCTCTTTCCTCGTACATGCGTACTCTTGGCGCATCGTGAATGATATCACAAGGAAGGACCGCTTCTGCCCCGTAGACCATAAAGAACGGGGTGTAACCCGTTGATCTATTTGCGGTATTGCGCAAGCCCCATAGTACGGAGTCCAGCTCCTCAACCCACTGACAATCGGATTCGTGCAGAGACCGGACCAAACGCGGCTTGATGCCGCTCATTATGAGGCCGTTTGCTCGTTCAACTTGTCCATTAGTCTGCGGGTGATAAACCGAGGTATAATCGAGCTTGATGCCCATCTTTGCACACCAGTCTATGACTTCCTGAGCAGTGAAATTAGATCCGTTATCAGTTATTATACTGTGCGGGACACCGTAACGGTGTATCACGCCGGATATAAAGTCGATTACTGGTCCGGATTTGGCTGACTTGACTGGTTTAGCCTCGATCCATTTGGTGAACTTGTCGACCATAACCAGCAAGTATTTATTTTTCTTGGTCCCCCCTTTAAGTGGTCCGACCATGTCTAGCCCCCAGACCGCGAAAGGCCAAGTGATCGGAATAGTCCGAAGAGCTGTTGGGGGAATGTGACTTTGGTTTGCGAAAAGTTGACACCCTATGCAATATTTGACAAGTGACTGGGCGTCCGCCCGAGCTGTGGGCCCAAAGAACCCCGCCCGGAAGGCCTTGCTTACTAAGGCTCTTGCTGCGGCATGATGACCGCCCATCCCTGCGTGTACTTCGGTGAGAAGCTCCCGCCCCTCTTCCTTAGATATGCACCGCTGTAGTACTCCAGTAGTGCTCTTTTTATATAACTCTCCTTCATGTACCTTAAAGGCTTTGGAGCGCCGGACTATGCGTCGGGCCTCCGTTTGATCATCGGGGAGTTCCTTACGAAGGAGGTAGGCGAGGAAGGGTTCGGTCCAAGGAGCGATTACTGCCATGACCTCGTGGGTCGAGGGCGTTTCGTTCATTACGGATCCGCCGATAATTCTGTCGTCTGGTTTGTCAACAGGGGGAACAACCGTGTGTGCGCCTGGGAGATTGGCGCCCGCTTGATCGTCCTGCCAAACCACGGATGGCTTAAAGAACCGTTCCAGGAAAGTGTTCGGCGGGACAGGGTCGCGTTTGGCTCCTAAACGTGCCAGTATGTCACCGGCTTGGTTGTCGTCTCGAGCGACGTGGTGGAACTCCAGCCCCTCGAACCGTGCGGATATTTTGAGGACATCGTTTCGATATGCCGCCATCTTCGGATTTTTGGCGTCGAACTCACCGTTTACTTGAGAGATGGCCAGATTAGAATCTCCCCGTACCTCCAGCCATTGTATGCCCATTGAAGCTACCATCCGAAGACCGTGTAGAAGGGCTTCATATTCGGCTGCGTTGTTGGAGTCGGCATACATGATCTGGAGCACGTATCGGACGTTGTCACCTGTGGGGGATGTGAGAACGACTCCAGCCCCCAGTCCGGCCAAGGTTTTGGATCCATCAAAGTACATCGTCCAATGTGGGTATATACTGTATTCCCTGGGGAGTTCGGCTTCTGTCCATTCGGCAAGGAAATCCGCTAATACCTGAGATTTAATAGCTCGGCGCGGTTTGTATGTGATCTCGAAAGGAAGGAGCTCAATCGCCCATTTGGCTATACGGCCTGTGGCGTCCCTGTTATTGATTATATCATTGAGGGGTACTTCCGATGCCACCGTGACCGAACACTCTTGGAAGTAATGTCTTAATTTACGTCATGCCATAAATACCGTATAGGCTATCTTCTAGTAGTGCGGGTATCTTGACTTGCATTGCGTTAGCACCTCTGACACATAATAGACCGGCTTCTGTATCTGGAATTTGTGCCCCTCCTCCTCTCGTTCGACAACGAGCACCGCGCTGACAACTTGGTTGGTGGCCGATATGTATAACAACATGGGCTCACCCGCGCTTGGTGCTGTGAGTATGGGGTTACTTGCCAGCAGTGTCTTGATATCTTCTAACGTAGCCTTTGCTTCGTCGGTCCATTCAAAAGTCTTGGTCCGTTTCAGCAATTTGTACAGCGGTAAAGCTTTTTCACCGACGCGGGAGATAAAGAGGCTTAATGCCGCCATGCAACCCGCCAATCTTTGCACATGCTTTAGCTCTGTGGGGATTGCAAGTTCTGACAAGGCGCGGATCTTGGCCAGATTCACTTCTATTCCTCTATGGGAAACGATGAATCCGAGCAACTTACCAGCGGGAACTTCGAAGACACACTTCTCCGGATTGAGCCGAATATCATATTCGCGTAGGCTTGCAAAGGTTTTCCTTAGGTCGTCGATTAAATTGCTAACGTGTTTTGTTTTGATGACCACGTCGTCCACGTATGCTTCGACTGTTTTGCCGATCTGTTTCTCAAGACAGGTCTGGATCATGCGCTGGTATGTAGCCCCAGCGTTTTTTAGCCCGAAAGGCATTGTGTTATAGCAGAACGGCCCGTAGGGGGTGATGAATGCGGTTGCCGCTTGATCGGATTCCTTCATTTTAATCTGATGGTATCCGGAATAAGCGTCAAGGAAACACAGCGAGTCGTGTCCGGCTGTGGCATCAATGATATGGTCTATTCATGGTAGAGGGAAAGGGTCCTTGGGGCAGGCCTTGTTGAGGTCTTTAAAGTCGACGCACAGCCGCCAGGATTTGTCTTTCTTTGGTACCATCACCAGGTTTGCCAGCCATTCGGGGTGCTTAATGTCCCGAATGAATCCGGCCTCTAGCAATTTAGCTAATTCTTCACCCATAGCTTGTCGTTTGGGCTCGGAGAAACGGCGGAGAGTCTGTTTGACGGGCTTAAAACCTGCCATGATGTTCAGACTGTGTTCTGCCAATCGTCGTGGGATGCCAGGCATATCGGAAGGATGCCAGGCGAATATATCCCAATTTCCTTGTAAGAATGCTCGCAGCGCCTCCTCCGTGGTATTGTCGAGCTGTGCTCCGATGGACACTGTCTTGTTAGGGTCCGTCGGGTGCACCTGAACTTTAATGATTTCTTATGCTGGCTTGAAGGACGTGGATTTGGGCCTCTTACTCAGGATCACGTCGTCTTTGTCTACCGTTGACCGGAGTGCGGTCAGCTCTTCTGCAGCAAAGGTCTCAGCTAGGGCCCCGAGGGCGAGTGCTGCTATTTTGTTTTCGGCCCGTAGGGCTATATTCGGATCACCAGCTATTGTGATTACTCCGTTTGGTCCTGGCATTTTAAGTTTCATATACCCGTAATGTGGTATAGCCTGGAATTTTGTGAAGGCTTCACGTCCCAGAAGGGCGTGATAGCCACTGGGTAAGGGCACGATGTGGAAGAGGAGCTCTTCCGATCGGTAGTTGTCGGGCGTGCCGAACACTACGTCCAGGGTAATACATCCTGAGCAGCGTGCCTCCTTCCCTGGGATTATTCCCCGAATGGTTGTGTTGCTATGCTCGATCCGAGATCGGTCGAATTGCATTTTTTCTAGCGTGTCTTCATAAATTAGGTTTAGACCGCTGCCGCCGTCCATTAGCACTTTGTGTAACCGGAAGCCGTCGATGACGGGGTTCAGGACTAGTGCAGCTGGTGAATGGTCGGGATGAGTGGCTGGTCGATCAGCATCTCCAAAGGTGATGGGTGTATCTACCCATACACTTGTTGCAGCCATGTGGTACACCTGTCCAATTTCTTTAAGGGCTCTCTTCCTTTTGTTCCTCGAAGGGAACGTTTCGTAGATCGTCAGCACTTCGGTGTGATGTTCCGATGAGTCTGCGGGGCGCCCTCTGGGCGGTGACGCCCTGAGGATGGCCTCGCCGCTTTTTGCGATCTGTCTGACGACCCAGCAAGTTCTAAAACTGTGGGTTGGAGCTGTGTTCAGCAATACGGAGTGTATAGGGCAAGGTTTGTCCAATAGTCCGTCCAGGACAGTACTGACCCCAGGAAGGGATCTGTTTCTCTTTTTGGCGGACTGAGTTTGGGCTGTTTGGTTCGGGGGTATCCTCTTTTGCCGATCTCCTCTAAGGTATTCGGCACAGGTGTGGTCCGAAAATAGCCGCTCTGCTTGCCAAGCACTTTCCATGGCACAATACTTATGTACCAAGATGGATAGCTCGAAAAGGTCAGTTATGTGCCGCCGCGCCAGGGCGTTGAGGATTCCCTCGTTGTGGCAATTACGTTTGAAGGTTGCCATTATATCTGTGTCGCTGAGGCCGCGCACGTTGTCTCGTGCGAGGAGTAGTCTGGCCCAGTAATGATGGACCGACTCCCCTGGCAAATGCGCAATGTCCGGTGGATTCGAACGATTGGGCTCTGATGCGATGATCGGGTCATCGGCTTGGGAGGTGGGTGGGAGAAAAGGTAGTCCCTCACCAAGATGGGAGTCCGGAACTATAAGTTCCGAACTGCGGGATAGGACGGGGGCCGACATCGGACTGTTGCTGGAGCCGGTGATTGGGTCACGGGCAAGATCTCGGTGGTCGAAAATTGAGGTGTAGACCGTTTTTAGTTCCGGTAGCCGGGAGGTCGAACCCTCCGCTGGACACTCGACGGTGGCGATGAGGTGGGTGACCGCGGGGACGTAAATTTCCCTGTCGTCGGGTTTAAGCCCGAGCCGGTCATAGACCGGGATCTGGTCATCGGCCATTCGCATAGTCTCCATCCGATCGAACAATTCGTTGAGAAACGAGGCGATGGTGGGATACGTGTCACCAAAGCAAGTGGGGTCGGTATGCGGCGTCGCTGTTCCAGAGTCGCGTGAGGGCGTTCTTGGATCCTGTTCAGATCCACCCCGACCCGTACAAAAACCGATCTGAGAGTAGATCGGGGCTGGGTCGTCGTTGATTTTTATCGACGAGATCCGATCTAAGGCTTTGTCGAGAATCGAGAGCTCGATCGGACCAATCTGCCCAGAGCTTCCGGAGTTATCCTCCGATGCATCCGTGCAGGGAGTGTGTTCGGCAAGAACGGGTGTTCGGATGTCGGGCGCTATGACCTGATCCAAACTTAAGATCGGGCCTCCACTAGGGCAGATCCCATAGGCGGAGCCGGAAGATGGATCCGAGGTTAAAGCCTCGGGGTCATCGGGAATGGCATGCGAGATTGCAAGCCCGGTTAGCGATAGATCGCCGCGGGAGTCTACGGAGAACTATAAGTTCCCGAATCTGACCTCCTGATTAGGGGCGAAACTTTCGACGCGGCCAAGGCGGCCGGTCGGGTCGGCGTGCAGCACTATGCTGCCGAAGGCGAAGATCTGTCCAGGGGCAAAAGTCCCTGTGTTGCGGACCTCTTCGTTAACGACTAGGCGAACCATCGATTCCTTCTGGCGATCACAGTGGAACTCTCAATGAAAGCACCAATGTCGGTGTCAAAACTGGCGGATCTCGGGTAGGGGGTCCCGAACTATGATGCTTGGATCGTTGGTAACAAGAGACAAAGGGGACAAGGTTTTACCCAGGTTCAGGCCCTCCTATGGAGGTAATACCCTACGTCCTGCTTGATTATATTGATGGCATAGAGATTACAGAGTGATCTACCACGAGATCGTATGACTAAAACCCTAGATGAGTTCTCCCCTAATGATCTAAAACCCTTTGGCTTATATAGACGACGGGGGTGCCTAGGGTTTATACATGGTCGGTTACACGTCGAGGGGATAAACATGCCTATTCTACTTTAAACGTGGAGCACACGCCTTGCTTCTAGAAAATTCCCTTCTGGAGTCCGGTCCTTCGAGTGATCCAGTGCCCGGCGAACGGCCCATATAGTCCGGCCCTTATTAGATAGGCCGGCCTCCCGAGGACCCCCTAGTCCAGGACTCCCTCGGCGGGTTAAGCTGCTGATGCTGAACCGCCGCCCGGCTTCCAGGTACTTCCACCGTTCGGGTTATGGTCAAAGGCACGTTCCGTCCCGTCCCTGGCGTGTTGAAAAGGTTTCTGGCTTCATACTGATCCGGCAAGCGGGATTGATGCCTCATCCGCTGAACCGCTGCTGCTGACTGCTGTTCTAACTCAAGACGGAAAGCGTTTGCCCTAAGGCGTTCCGCCTCAGCGTCCATGTGAGCCTTCAGCGCATTGATTTCATGTTGGACTTCGGTCATCTGGTTCTTCAACCTTGCGATCTCCGTGTTACGGGCCGCTTGGTTTTCAGCCGTGACCTCAGTTGCCATCAGGGTTGTAAACTCATTCATCACATCCAGATGAACTTGAGCCGGCGGCCTGCCAGCTCCAGACCCGGTTGCACCGGCGGCTGTGCTACTGGGGGCCGGCGCTGAACCCGCCATGAAGACGGCAGCGCGGTTCGGCGGCTCGTATTCCTCCGGCTCATGATATTCTGACTCGGGGAAATGCTCGATGTAGCCCCCGAGCCCGCCATTGTGAAGCTGATAGATTGATTCCGTCTCTCCGCTCGAAGAACCGGCCTCGGAGCAGATGAGAGTTTCCTTCTGCGACGTAGATCCTTCGAGATCCATGCCTTGAGTGAAGCGGACGAAGACATGCTTCATGCCCGGGTTAGCACGGGCGGGTTGCACGCGTCGGGCGGGTTGCTCGCGCCGGGCCGGCTCGACGATGTTGGTGCAGACATCCGGCCCGGGTTCAGATCCGCCGATCTTGGCGATGAAGACGTGGATTCCGCCGAAGGGAACCAGGAAACCGTACTCAATATAGTCAACCTCGGGATCCCAGCCAGCGTCGTCGATGTAGATCTGGCCACGGCGACTCTTGGTCATCCTGCCAACAGCGTACCCCTCGATCTCTGGGAGAGAGCCCTTTGAGAACTCAACACCACCGAGCGCTGGCCCCACGGTGGGTGCCAACTATCATGGTTTTATCACGGCAGATGTCCGAAGACTTAGGTTCGAGGCCATCGCCGAAGAGGTGGACTCAAAGGGGTTAATCGAGACGAGGGACACGAGTTTACCCAGGTTCGGCCCCTCCAGACGAGGTTAAAGCCTACGTCCTGCTTGTGTTGTATTGATTGGAGTATCGATTACAAGGGAGCGGTTTCGCTTGACCTAGTTCTCGACTTGTTGGTTTCTTGTCTGAGCCGCCCCAGGGTCTCACCTTTACATAGGAGGTCAAGGCCCTGGGTTACACAAGTCTCAAACCGACTTATACAACGTAACCTATTCTGTCTCTAAGCTGCCTTGCCGTCTTGGGCAAGCCGTCTCCGGGCGGCTTAACCGCCCGGGTCTTCATACCATCTTTTGTCTCTGGGCCTCCGTCTTAGCCCATCTGGTAAGCCGCCACGCGGCCCGGCCTTCATCTTCCGGCCCATCTTATCGGTCTTGGGCTATGAGCCGCCAGGTATGACCCGGCCCCTCCTGGGCGGGTCTTACCACGGGGTTATATCCCCAACAGAAGCGGAAGGCAATCGGCGAGGAGGTGGCTCGTCTCTTGGCGGCTAATTTCATACGCGAGATTTACCACTCCGAGTGGCTCTCTAACGTCGTTATGGTCCCCAAGAAAGATAAGTCACTCCGCATGTGTATTGACTTCAAACATATCAATCGGGTCTGCCCGAAATATCATTTTCCGCTCCCCCGCATCGACCAGATTGTCGATTCGACTGCGGGGTGCGAGCATTTATCTTTTCTCGATGCATACTCCGGTTACCATCAGATCCGTCTGTTTGGTCCGGATGAAATATAGACAACATTCATCACCCCATTCGGGTGTTTCTGTTATATCACCATGCCTTTTGGTTTGAAAAATGTTGGCGCTACTTTCATGCGCATGATTCAAAAATGCCTTCTTGATCAGATCCCTCGGAATGTTGAAGCATACATGGATGATATTGTCGTCAAGTCTCGCAAAGGTTCCGACCTGCTGACTAACTTGGCTGAAACATTCGCCAACTTGAGGAGGTATGATATCAAGTTAAACCCGACAAAGTGCACTTTTGGTGTTCCTGGTGGCAAGTTGCTCGGTTTTCTCGTTTCCGAATGAGGAATCGACGTCAATCCTGAAAAGATCAGTGCTATTACCCGGATGAAGAGCCCTGAATGTGTGCACGATGTCCAGAAGCTCACAGGTTGCTTGGCGGCGTTGAGTCGATTCATTTCTCGTCTAAGTGAGAAGGCATTGCCTTTATACCGACTGATGAAGAAGTGTGATACGTTCGAGTGGACTCCAGAAGCAGAAGCAGCGTTTGTCGAGCTCAAAGCCCTTCTTTCCACCCAGCCGGTGCTTGCTGCTCTGCACAGCAAAGAGCCCTTGCTCCTGTACATCGCGGCCACTAATCAGGTCATTAGTACAGTTCTCACTGTTGAGCGGGAAGAGGAAGGCAAAGCTTACAAAGTCCAGCTTCCTATTTATTACATCTCTGAAGTGTTGACTGCTTCAAAGCAAAGGTACCCACACTACCAAAAGCTCGTATATGGTATATATCTGTCAGCGAAGAAGGTGGCACACTACTTTCAAGATCACTCAATTTCAGTCGTCAGTGATGCTCCATTGTCTGAGATCCTCAACAATCGAGATGCGACTGGTCGAGTGGCCAAATGGGCTATTGAGCTCCTTTACTTTAATATCAAGTTTGAAGCGAAAAAGGCAATCAAATCTCAAGCACTCGCTGATTTCCTGGCCGAGTGGATAGAATAGCAGCAACCAATCCAAATCCACTCGGCACACTGGACCATGTTCTTTGACGGATCGAAGATGCTGAATGGGTCTGGTGCTGGCGTAGTATTGTTATCGTCAAAAGGCAACAAACTCAGTTATGTCCTGCAGATTCACTTTGATTCCTCCAATAACGAAGCCGAATATGAAGCACTTCTGTATGGGTTGCGTATGGCCATTTCACTCGGCGTCCGGCGCCTGATGGTATATGGTGACTCTGATTTGGTGGTCAATCAGGTGATGAAAGAGTGGGATGTCAGGAACCCTGCTATGACTGGATACTGCAACGCTGTAAGAAAGCTTGAGAAGAAGTTCGAAGGTTTGGAACTCCATCATGTTCCCCGAGTGAAGAATCAGGCAGCTGATGAGCTAGCAAATATTGGATCCACTCGGAAGCCTGTCCCTAGCAATGTGTTTCTAGAACACCTACATTCTCCTTCAGTGCAGGAAGATCCCTTCACTGAAGAGCCCCCGCAAGCAAAGAGCGCCTCTGATCCGACTGAAGTTGATGTCCCAGCGGTCATAGATCTGATCATGGAGATTTTGGTGATCACGCCCGACTGGACAGTACCTTATATTGCATACATTCTGAGGCAAGAACTCCCAGATGACGAGGTTGAAGCTTGACAGATCGTCCGCAGATCCAAGGCCTTTAATGTTATGGATAGACAACTTTACAGAGAAAGCGTAACTGGCATGACTCAGCGGTGTATCTCTCCTGAAGAAGGTCGGCTGATTTTGGAGGAAATTCACTCGGGGACCTATGGTCATCATGCGTCCTCTAGGACGATTGTTGCCAAAGCATACCGAGCTGGTTTCTTCTGGCCGCGCGCCAACGAGATTGCTAAGGAGATTGTTGATCACTGTGAAGGGTGCCAGTTCTATTCGAACTTGTCACACAAGCCTGCATCTGCTTTGAAGACTATTCCACTCGTCTGGCCGTTCGCTGTATGGGTTTATATATGGTCAAACCCCTTCGAACAGGCTAGAGTGGATTTACTCACTTGCTTGTAGCACTCGACAAGTTCACTAAGTGGATTGAGGCTAAACCCATAAAGAAGCTGAACTCGCGCACTGCAATCAAATTCGTGAAAGAGATAACATTCCGATATGGAGTTCCTCACAGTATCATTACAGACAACGGCTCAAACTTTGATTCGGAAGAGTTCAGACACTTTTGCTCCTCTCAAGGCACTCGGGTAGATTACGCATCTGTTGCGCACCCCCAGACTAACGGTCAAGCCGAGCGAGCAAATGGCCTTATCCTTCAAGGGCTGAATCCTCGACTCATGCGAGATCTTGATCACGCAGCTGGAGCTTGGGTCACTGAATTGTCGTCTGTTCTGTGGGGCTTGAGGACGACTCCTAACCGGTAGACTAGACACACTTCTTTCTTCATGGTGTATGGAGCCAAAGTCGTTTTGCCAAGTGATGTCCTTACAATTCTCCCCGAGTGGACCTTTACTCCGAGGCTGAGGCTGAGCAGGCGCGACAAGACGGTGTAGATCTCCTGGAAGAAGAACGCGAGATGGGTCTGATTCGGTCGACTGTATATCAGCAAGATCTATGCCGCTTCCATGCAAGACACGTCAAGAGTCGGTCGTTCCATGAAGGTGATCTTGTGCTCCGAGTAGATCAGCAACGACCTCACAAGCTGGCCCCATCATGGGAAGGCCCTTTCATCGTCACGAAAGTGCTGAACAATGGAACGCGGATTTACTTCGATGTTTTTATACTTGACGACTGAGTTGTTTTGATGTAATAAGAGTACTTCAGACAGTGTCGTTTGTCAAAGTTATGACTCCTACAGTCTATTGTCGATTCCGATCGGACAATTTCACATTCAAAAACTTCTCCGAGTGATGAGCGATCCTCTCACTCGGTAGCTTAGTTGCGAACCAGTTTTCGCCTAAGTTAAAAACCCTTCCGAGTGGATAATAGTCTATTCACTCGGAAACTTAGCTGCGAACCAGTCTTCGCCTAAGTTCAAAACTTCTCCGAGTGACGAGCGATCCTCTCACTCGGTGGCTTAGCTGCGAACCAGTTTTCGCCTAAGTTAAAAACCCTTCCGAGAGGATAGTATTCTATTCACTCGGAAACTTAGCTGCGAAACAGTCCTCGTCTAAGTTCAAAAACTACTCTGAGTGACGAGCAATCCTCTCACTCGGGGGCTTAGCTGCGAACCAGTTTTTGCCTAAGTTAAAAACCCTTCCGAGTGGATAGTATTCTATTCACTCGGAAATTTAGCTGCGAACCAGTCTTCGTCTAAGTTCAAAAACTACTCCGAGTGACGAGCGATCCTCTCACTCGGGGCCTTAGCTGCGAACCAGTTTTCGCCTAAGTTAAAAACCCTTCCGAGTGGATAGTATTCTATTCACTCGGAAACTTAGTTGCGAACCAGTCTTCGTCTAAGTTCAAACCTTCTCCGAGTGACGAGCGATCCTCTCACTTGGGGGCATAGCTGCGAACCATTTTTCGCCTAAGTAAAAAACCCTTCCGAGTGGATAGTATTCTATTCACTCGGAAATTTAGCTGGGAACCATTCTTCATCTAAGTTCAAACCTACTCCGAGTGACGAGCGATCCTCTCACTGGGGGACTTAGCTACGAACCAGTTTTTGCCTAAGTTAAAAACTCTTCCGAGTGGATAGTATTCCATTCACTCGGAAACTTAGCTGCGAACCACTCTTCGTCTAAGTTCAAACCTTCTCCGAGTGACAAGCGATCCTCTCACTCGGTGGCTTAGCTGCGAACCAGTTTTCGCCTAAGTTGAAAACCCTTCCGAGTGGATAGTATTCCATTCACTCAGAAACTTAGCTGCGAACTAGTCTTCGTCTAAGTTCAAACCTTCTCCGAGTGACAAGCGATCCTCTCACTCGAGGGCTTAGCTGCGAACCAGTTTTCGCCTAAGTTAAAAACCTTTCCGAGTGGATAGTATTCCATTCACTCGGAAACTTAGCTGCGAACCAGTTTTCGTCTAAGTTCAAACCTTCTTCGAGTGACGAGCGATCCTCTCACTCGGGGGATTAGCTGCGAGCCAGTTTTCACCTAAGTTTAAAAACCCTTCTGAGTGGATAGTATTCCATACACTCGGAAACTTAGCTGTGAACCAGTCTTCGTCTAAGTTTAAAACTTCTCCTAGTGACGAGCAATCCTCTCACTCGGGGACTTAGCCGCGATACAGTTTTCGCCTAAGTTCAAAACTCTTCTGAGTAACGAGCAAACTTAACCAAGAAAGAGATCGGAAAGCAAAATGCAGATAAATCCAAAATCTCTAGCGCGGTTAAAAGTTGTTCGCGCAAAGGAAAGTACTCGGACCCAAGGCCCGAACGAAGGTTTAAACGGTCACACCATCACTCGGCATACCAAGGCAAATAAAGTGTTTTTTAAAGCGCCGGTGGGGCTCGAGGGCTCGACGAAGGTGTCAAGGTCAATCCCATCGGCAATCCGAGTGGCTACTTCGATGAAGGTCTGCATGAAATCTTCGAATTGAAGTTTCTTCGTGCTCATCACCCGTAGAGCCTTCAGTTTGTCCTCCTTGGCTTCCTTGCAATGGACCCGGACAAGTGAAAGCGCCACGTCAGCTCCGCAGCGAGCAGCAGAATTTTTTGACGCCTGCACTCGACCAGGAATGTCATTGAGGTGGGTCATCATCACCTCAATGTCAGTCTGGGGAGTGTCTTCTGGCCACAGTTCTTTGTCGACCTTCTCCAGCGCAGCCCTCAGTTGAGTGATGTATCCTTGGACACTCCTGAGACGAGCTTCAAGTCGAAACATGTCCATGGCCACGGCGTCCCCGACGGGTGACTTGGTGGGATCCATATTTGGTTCGATCTGTTTAGTCTCCTTTTCAAAATCTTGACAGAATTCTGCACGAAGAGAAAATGAAAAGGTGGTCACACTGCTATTCTGAAGAAATCAAGGAAATTCACTCGACGGAAGAAAGTTACCTTCAAGCATGCCGAACATCTTCTTCGTGAAGTCTCCCAAGTATTTCTCCAGAGTGCTCCTTCTCTTGGTCAGCTGTTCAACCTTCTGGATACAGTCGGCCTGTTCCTGCTTAAGTTTGGCATTCTCTTCTTCCAACTTATTGGCTGCAGCAAGGTTCTTCTCAGCATCCTCGGTTTTCTCTCACGCCACCTTCTGAGCGTTGGCGAGTGCCTTGTCTTTATCTTCGAGTGCCTTCTTCATGGTATCTAAAGAAATAACATTGTTGAGTCGCGCTCGGAGTCGACGGTTCTCATCACGTACGTCTGTTCGAGTGAAGACACTCGGTTCAAAGAATAGAAGACGAAAGTGATAGTGCAGTTGGTCGAGAAGGATTACCTCCCAGGGTCTTCAGATCGGTCTGCGCACGGTCTAGGTTGTTCTTGGCCACCTCTAGATCTAGCTGAAGTTGGTTTTTCTCCTTCTCCAGGTCGACGTACTTAGTCCCAAGCTCACAAGCTTTCTGAAATCAGAAAAGAGCAAGTTCAGTCGACTGGATGGCGGCCCGCCGCCCCACCCCACACCCCTACAAAGCGTCATATCATGGTTGATGGAAATGATGTCCATGAAACCAGCAGGACAGGTGACAAGCGTACTCCAAGTACGGAAAAGGACCCCGAGTCCAAGTTCTTAAGACTACTGCCCATCGTAAACGATCGACAGTAGTCTCAGGGACTACACCCAGTGGGTGCACTCAGCGTGCCCCCACTGGATACGAAACCACTCGACCAGGTCCGACCTGTCCGAGTATAAAAAAAGCAAACATACAAACATTATCTCTATCAGACCCACACTGATGCTAGCACTCGACGCCGGTCTCGGGGACTACACCCAGTGGGTGCACTCAGCGTGCCCCCACTGGACCTACTTTCACTCGACCAGGTCTGTCTTGTCGAGTGACCAAGCAACTATCAAGACAAATCTAAGACCCCTGCCGATGTCTTCGTCATTCGAAAGCGGTCTCGGGGACTACACCCAGTGGGTGCACTCAGCGTGCCCCCACTAGACCAGAAACCACTCGACTAAGACCTGATCGACTCGATGAGAAAACAAGCAAGTATGCATCAAAAGAAAACACCCAGTGGGTGTAGAGTCAAGATGGACAGGAATTCAATCGGAAATGAACTTACAATAGCACTTACTCGGACATTGGCACGAAGCACTGAACTGGCATCATAAGCCAACTTGCTGGCGTCATACACCTCCTTCGTACGCATCATCATTTGTCAAGCCTGGTCATGGCTTCTTTGGCAGCTCCGGTCTGGTCCTCTGGGACGTGGTACAAAGGATATGCTGACGTCGGATGAGTCGGTGCTGTAGCTGAGGTAGCAAGAGGTGCTTGAGGCTTCCCAATCGGCGCTGAAACTACCAGAGTCGAAGTTGCTAGCGGAGCACTTGACAGCGGAATCACAAGATCAGCCCAGGTTCGGGAAGAGTCGGCAAGGACTTGAGACGATGCAGTGGTCGACCTACGAGGCGCCTGTCCCGACGATGTTCTCCGAGCGCGTACGCGTGGAGTGTCCAAGGGCACAACTTCATCCTCTGCTCCCCGCTGTGGCTCCTCATCGTCTTCCAGTTGGATGACGTCGTCAGCTAGCAATCGACAACCTTAACTCAGTCAATCCACGATTCTTCTTCAAAAAACAGAATAGAGTGTAGATTTGTTATACCTCATTGAGAGGTGGCCACATCAGCAGTGTCCACTTCCATGAGATCTTCTTCATCTCGGTAAGGCAATGTCACCGAGGTAGCAGCTCTGGCAAACAAATTCCACTCGATCAGCAAAGACATGAAGTTCCACAATAGCAGAAAAAGGAAAATGAACACTCACGTTGAGGTGATAGGCACGGCGATCTTCATAAGGGGCAGAGCCTTCCGAGGCTTTGGTGCGTCAGACCTGGGCTGTTTCGCAGCCTTTTCAGTCGACCCAGATGCTGCAGCACGGTGGCGCTTCGGGTTTCTGGTGCTTGATGCCAAGGTTTTTCTTGGGACGGCTGCTGGATCTTGGCGCTGCTTGGAACGGTTCTCGGTGCGCGGAGGAGACTGGATCTCTTCCTCGCTCCCCTCCGGGTCATCACCACTGCCTTCACTGTCCTCGACGTAGTCAACGTGTGCGCTGCCGCCTGCGCTCCTTTCTTCGTCATCAGGCTACTCTCCATTCGGGACAGGCGAATACATGTTCGTAAACTCCTGCAAGATACAAACTGTAAAGTCAGTCGGCTGAAGACGCAATCACTCGACGAAACATGAAAGCACTCGACAAAGATATAACTCACCAGGTTCGTCGGTGGGTTCAAAGTAGAGAAGGGCAAGATTCGCTTGGCTCCCAGAGGGTTATCATAGGCTCCGGTGATGATTCTGAGCCACTGGGCAACAGTCTCGTCAGAGACTTCCTCTGGATGTGTCCGAGTGGTGTCTTCGGGCCCTGAATATTGCGAAAAAGTGTGGTCCCTAGCTTGAAGAGGCTGGATTCACCAACTGAGAAACGCCTCAAGGAGGTCCATACCAGTCACTCCGCCACGGATCAGATCTAATACTGCATTCACCAAAATTCCTACCTGGACTTTCTCTCCCTTTGTCACGTTCAGTGTTCTGGGAGTAGTGGGTCGATCCAATGTGAAAGGGGGAAGGCCATTCGACATATTGGGAGATGCAAAATCTTTGCAGTAAAACCATGTCGACTGCCAGCCCCGAACAGATTCAGGAACGGTCATCGACGGAAACGCACTCCTACCCCTCTTTTGGAGTCCCAGGCCACCGCACAGCTGAATGACATGGGTCTTGCTATCACTAGGATTGGCCTTTTTAACACATTGGGACCGGATGGTGAATATATGTTTGAACAAACCCCAATGAGGAGAACAACCCAAGAAGCATTCGCACAGAGTTATGAACACAGCAAGATATGAAATGGCATTCGGAGAAAAGTGGTGGAGTTGCGCTCCGAAAAAGTTCAAAAACCAGCGGACGAATGGATGAGGGAGTAGGGAATAACCTCGCTCAACGTGGGTGAGGAGGAGAACTCGCTCCCCTTCGCGCGGTTCCAGCTCGATCTCCCCCTCCGACAGCCTCCACGAGCCTTCGACTATGAGCCCGTCGGTGACAAGGTTCTCGACGTCCCCCACCGTGACCGTCGACGCGAGAAAATCTCCTTGGATCCACCCCGGCGGCGCCGTGAATCGGGCGCCCGACGGCTTCTTCGCCTTGGCCCCTCCCTTCTTGGCGCACTCGGGCTTCTCCGTCCTGCTCTTCGTCATCGCGACGGCGGTCGTCGAGGCGGAGTTGAGCGGCGCGCGTGCAGCAGGGGATGCGGAGGAAAAGAGAGGATTTGGGGGAGAAGTACTGTGTTGTCCGCGGCGCGGTCTAATCTTATATCATCCCGAGTGAGTCTCTGACCTGTGGGCCCACCAGATCTCTGTGTATCTCCACCGCAGAAGTCACGCTGTACGTGGCGTAATGGGCGGCATGGAAATCGAGGCGTTATGCTCCCACTTGCCCCAGTCGTGTCGTCATCTTCGCGCAGCGCGCGCTTCCCAAATTTTCGAATCCCGTGAAATCCGGGACTGACGAAGCGACCCGTCGCATCGGAAGACCCTGCTGACCGCTCGGACCCGATTCCGAGCTCAAGTTCACTCGGACACATTTCAAGACAGAATCGATCAGGGTGAATAACAAAGATTCCAATCGACGCAGACTTCTGTGAAGCCCTAAAATGCATTCAGAATTTTTGCGTCTTATCAGAACCCGCATCGATCCCTTTTCACTCGAACCCCGATCCATTCGGGGGCTAATGATGGGGATACTTACCTAGGGTAGGGTAATAGGCCTGACCTACATACCCTACCTAAGGACACTACCATATCAAGCTTAAGGACTACAAGGAAGTCTCCGACTGAAATCACCAAGGCGTATGAGTCACTCGACAACATTCACTCAGAGGTATTTTCCTCCACTTGACGGTTACCTTTCACTCAGATGAAGCAGAAGACAGTCGACTGCAGAAGACCAGAAGCCACTCCGGGGAGGCCAACGGGCAGGCGTTCGGCTGGACCATAAGTAGCATTTATTGCATACGTTACCAGTAACGTCCATCTTTATTGCCACGATCGAACCCTTGGTTGCTGGGTATTGGTGAGGGGCAGCGCACTCTATATAAGCCACTCCTCCCCTCTGGCAAAAGGGTTCGCACCCCGTGTAACTCTCATATTCCACACGACAGAAAGCTCCGGAGCACTGAGACGTAGGGCTGTTACCTCCACGAGAGGGGCCTGAACTCATACATCTGCATGTACATCCTCGCCGTAGCTAGGACTCTGCCCTCTCATTTCGTACCCCTACCTTCTACTGTCAGGCTCGTTCCCACGACAGCCGCCCCCGACGCCGTCCCCGTCGCCGCCCCCGACGCCGTCCCCATCGCCGCCCCCCGACGTCGTCGCCTCCCCGAGTCCGCTTCGGCCTCCTCCTCCTCCTGGGTGAGCCGCCGGCCACACCGCCGTTCCCCTCCTCCTCCTAGCTATCCTCCCTCACCCCCGCGGTTACCATCGTCGCCCGCATCCATCACCGGCCGAAGCAGTGGCGGTCAGCGACGGATCCAGGGCTAGTTAGAAAATTAAGATGGCATTTTAAGTTAGTTAGGAAATTAAGATGGCATTTTAAGTTGATTTGTTGATCTATGAGGAAGATGCTTCTTTATTTGCTATCTTACACATCACTAGGCTTTGTTATTAAAAAATTTATTGTTGTTTTATTGTTGTTAAATAAAATGATATTTGCTATAGCCACAATTTGTTTTCATCGACGATGTCAATCCCGCATTTCTAAAAAAGCAAAACATTAAACGATAAGAAAATGTTCTCATAGGAATTTGTCTCAATGTCGACGATGCCTGGCCTGCATCCTCGTCGTCGTCGAGTCGGCGGCGACATCATGCTTGAGAGGCGCAATGTCCGGGACTGGGCTCCACCGGGCTTGCACTGGGAGGTGCTACCTTCCCGAGCTTGGAGCTTGGTGAGGAATCCTGGTCTTGTCGTCGACCCAGAGCTTCTTTGGTGGCGGTCGCGTGGGCCACTTTCGGTGCAGAGGCAGTGGGCCCCTACGGAGGTGGTACATCGCCGTGTCAGGGAGGAGGACGAGCACGTCCCACTACTGGAATCAGCAACTTTGCCGTGTGCCATGGCTGACGGCAAAGGCATGCATTGCGGACGGCAAAGGTCTTTGCCGTCAGCCAGCAGACGGCACCACATCCGGTTGAACAAGCTCCGGTAAAGGGCACTTTGCCGTCTGCTGGCTGACGGCAAAGCCTTTGCATCTTTGCCATCTGCCAGCAGATGGCAAAGGGCATGGACGGCACACGTGGCAGCTTAGGTCCGTTAAGGGGTTAACGGCGTGCTTTGCCGTCTGCTGGCAGACGGCAAAGATGCAAAGGTCTTTGCCATCTGCCAGCAGACGGCAAAGCTTCCAAATAGGCCAGCCCAGTGCACCCCAGGTTGCACAGGTAGCTGCCACGTGGCAGATTTGCCGTCTGCTGGCTGAAGGCAAAGCGCTTTGCCGTCTGCCAGCAGACGGCAAAGAGCCTGTACAGCCCCTGTTTTTTTCTGTTTTTTCTTAAATTCATTCAATTTCACAGAATTTCACACACACATATATATATATATATATATATATATATATATATATATATATATAGACATTTGAAAATACTTTCAACAATCATAACAACACATATACATACCAAATCATATCCCTGCCATATGGATATGATCATCGAACACATATACATACCAAATGAAAAGTCCATATGCAACATATATAGCTAGCCAACATATCCAACAACAAGCATACAATGGTTTCATCCATACGTACATATATAGGTAGCAAGTTTCACATTGTTCATCCTACAAAATCTAAACAAAAAGGAAGCACAAGAAGAAAAGTAGACTCCATCAACGCAAGCTTCCTCATCGCAAGCAAATCTGCAAATTGGGAAAGAAGAAAGTTAGAAGAAGAAGAAGAAGAAGAAGAAGAAGAAGAAGAAGAAGAAGACTAGAAGAAGAAGACTAGCTAGAAGAAGAAGAAGAATATTTCTTCTCTTTCTTTTTCTGCTCTCCTCTTCTTTATCTTCTTCTTCTTCTAACTAAGGTAGGTAAAAATTCCATTTTTTAGCTAAGCTAGGAAAAAAATGCTAAGAGTAGGTCATTTTAGAGCTAAGCTAGGTAAATAGGTCATTTTGGAGCTTAGTAAGGTTATATGTCATTTTCGAGGATGATGCCATTTTTGATCCAACTTACGTAAGTATAGCTCATTTTTTATCTAACTTAGGTAATTATGCCATTAAGGAGGAAAATAATCTAAGTACGCATTTGTTAAGCAAAACACTAGAGAAAACTTACCCTCGTCACAACAAATGCGATGAAGATCGCAACTAAGGTAACAATTGATCAAACGGCATAATGACACCAAGCCTCATTATCAATGGCATATTTTCTAATCTTCTTAATCTTCAAGTGTATTGCATTCATCTTCATCTTGTGATCATCGACGACATCGGCAACATACAACTCCAATGTCATCTTCCCTTCTTCAATTCTTTTAATTTTTTCTTTCAAATACTCATTTTCTTTTTCAACTAAATTTAACTTCTCGACAAGAGGGTCGGTTGCAAATTCCGGTTCACATACCTCCTAGATTAAAATATCTCTATGTCAACTTGATGGCCATAATTGTCATAAATGCGAAATGCAACAAATAGTTATAAAAGAGAATTTACCACATCCGAATCATAAAGCGGGCGAGGGCCGACGGGGACGGATATCAAGACCATGGCACTATGTATAAGAAACAATCATCCAAAGTAAGAAAATTATACAAGTAACTATATAAATGATACAATCATACAAGAAAATCATCATCATCGTCTATAATAATTGAATGCCTGACATCACTAATATTAATCTTCATCGTCTATATATGCTCCAGGATCAATAAATGCATAATCATCATCACTATCAGTAATGACGTGCTCATCGGCATCATCAATAAATGCATCAGCATGTGGAAGGCCTCCTTTATGTAATCGGTCAAGCATTGACAGGTCATCCGCAGCAGTAACCTCTTTTTCTTCCGTCTCTTCTTATTCCGGCTTAGGGGTGAAGCCGGATTCACTGTCGCTGTCTACCTCAATGTTCTGGGGTGAAGTAGAGCGGTTCTTGAAACATTTTTTGGAAACACATGTTTCTTGGAAGAATTCTCCTTCATATGTGTCTGGGTTAATGTGAGGTTCATAGTCATCTTCATTGAGGGGAGGTGGTATAAAATGTGGCGGCACATCATAAACGACATCCCAACCATTCAGATTTGGATCAGTTTGGCAGGCCCACGGTAGATAGAAAACTTGGGTCGCCTGTTGAGCCGTAATATAGACATCGGGAACATCTAAATGGGTGCTTTGTTTGATTTCGACTAGCCCTATATGTTCATGAGTCCTTCTAGTCTCCTTCGGCTGGAACCAATAACATTTGAAGACTACGACGTTTGGTGGGTTTTCACCAAAGAATGTAAATTCATAAATTGCTTCAACTCTTCCATAATACTCGACCCCTCCTTTGCCGACAGTGGAGACACAAATATTTGTAGACTTTCGGTCGTCCATAGATAGCTCTTTGCCCAAAGTACGAAAGCGATACCCGTTGATGTCGTATTTGTCAAATGAACGGACCTTATAGTCAAAACCATTAGCGACTTGTCTCAATTCGGAGTCCATAGACTCTGCATTAGCCTACAAGTTTAATACAAAAGGATTGTTGCATTAGCCGCAAACTAGACGAAGAAATGAAATGGTCTAATTAATGCAAATTACCGTTTGTTTGAACCAAGAGATGAAACCGGGATAGCCGCCTCCATGCTTTGCCAGAAGCTCATACTCTTCGATGGAATCCTTTTGGATCACCGCTCCATCCGAGAATTTGGTGACGTATCGACTGTATCACATATCCGGGAATAAGAGCATTTCAAAGGAATTAGAAGTTGCGAAACAATGTACCGAGAACTTACTCGATGTACGACCGCACTTCTGTTAGGTTGTTGAAGATATACAACGAAATGGTCCGTTATTCTTCGACATCCAACGCTATTGCTTTCGAAGCACCGGCTGGTGCGAGCTTCCCTTTGAATAGGCTCAGGTTGGATCGACCTTTTTCACGGTCGCCATCATTGTACCGAGGCTTCGGATTATGCAAATGACGATTCTTGGCTTTGTAGTGTGCTGTCACGCAGTTTGCGGCCTCCTCGGTAATGAATGCCTCGGCCATCGATGCTTCCATTCTACGTTTATTTTTACATTTTGCTCGAAGCGTCTTCTGCATCCTCTCAGTTGCGAAGCACCAACGATTTTGCATGCCCCCCCCCCCAATCTTGCCTCGGTCGGGAGATGCAAAATCAAATGCTGCATTGGATTAAAGAATCCCGGTGGAAAGATCTTTTCTAACTTGCAGATCAACTCCAGCGCCAACTCTTCCAGTTCATCTAGCACGTCAGGCGATAGTTCTTTCGCACAAAGAGCACGGAAGAAATAGCTCACCTCTGCCAGTACTAGCCATTCATCCTCAGGGATAAAGCCACGCAACATCACCGGCATTACCCGCTCAAGCCATATGTGCCAATCACGACTCTTGAGACCAAATATTTTCAATTTGTCAAGACTTGCTCCCCTCTTTAGATTCGCTGCATACCCATCGGGGAACATCAACTGCATTTTCACCCACAAGATCATTTCCCTCATAGCTGGTCTTCCAAGATTGAACCATGCCTTTGGCTTCCTCCAGTTCTTCTTTCCTTTCGGTTGTCGCATGTCTTGTAACGGTCTATCACATAGAGCCTCTTGATCGACTCTAGCCTTAGGGTTATCCTTTGACTTCCCCTCTATGCCGAACAATGTGGCAAGGATGGACTGGGGAGAATCTCTGGTTGGATAGGGAAGGCAAGGCTAGATGACCATCTTCACATACCCAAGAGCTAGAGAAATCTGATAACACTGAGAAAAAGGATGGGAGTCGAATCCCGCAAAGGAAAAAAAAACAGGAGCGAAAACCAGGGTGTTACATATGTACATACAGATACGATGTCGAGTTAAGCATTGAGCGGACTCCATCGATAACTTCGACGACGTAAAGGGAAAATCTGCGACACAATTAAATTTACCTAGGTTCAGGACGTCGAGACCCGTAATGCCTCTATGTAATGCTTAGGGCCCTTGCATTATCTCAAGGAGTACCATGGACAAGTGGTGCTAGGCTAGATTTCATCTACATACACTGGATGAAGAATTGTGCTTGTTCAGGCGCCATGGACAACATCTCTGCAGAGTTGCATCGTAACCTCTTCGGTTATGTGAGTCATGCTTCTAATAAATCTTGGCCTCCAAGCTTGATCATTCACGAGATATTGTGACTGCATGTATCATTCACGTGATATTATGACTGAATGTACTTACACTGGATCACGCCCAAATGTATTCTAGCCTGCTTCATGAACAAGTTCAAAAAAGGTACATGTCCCACTGTTTTGCGGACAATTTGAATTTGAAGATGCCGATGCTGGGATTGATGTGCGGCAGGAGGAAAGATGATGTCGGAGTGGTAGGCAAAGTTAGGTTCAAGCTTTGTGCCGCCTGTTGACAAGGCTGTTGATAATTTAGTACTGCATGGAGGCTATGTTTTTCTAACGGATATAATGCCAGGGAACAATGGAAATTGGCAGGATTCTATAAAAAAGTATTATGATGAAGCATGAAATTTCCTTTCTAATATGAACTTTGATAATACCTACTATTTTTCAATATTCCTTGAATCTTCCTTATTTTGTGTATGTTGTCTCTTTTTTTAAACATATTTCACTTGCAATTGTTGTTATTCTCTTATACTTGTCAATATTTGTTGTCATCCAAGTGTCCAAAACCACAACAATCTGTGACCGTGAGGGATCGGAACTAGATGATTTTGGTACCTAAGGGATGAAACTAATCTGGTATTTGAACATACGCAAATTTAAACTTTGACAAGAACCAAACCTTCCTATTGCGAAGCCTGGTAGAAGAGAGTGAAGGAAGTGTACGCCCTCCAGTTTTGGACCGTCGACAATGACTTCTGCCAGAAAATGATCTTCATAACCAAAGGAACTGCAGCCTATCCTGATGAAAAATCAAGGACTGGACCACCATTTGTAATAGGTGAAGGAAAGGCATATTACAATCCACTGTGGATCGAGAAATTACAAGGGCACACAGTGATGGTAATATGTCTAGGGTGTGCGTGCGTGCCTTCATCGGGTGAGTGTATGTGCATGTATGTGGGCATCAACATTTGTACCGTGTTCAGGAAAAAAAAAAACAGGAGCAGTGAAGGTAATATGTATTTCCAAGTAAGTACAACGTGTCGCATCTCCACCACGGGTTGGTAACTTGGCATGCATTATGCACAAAAGCAAGTTGATATGATCTAGCTATGCACCAACAACAAGCATGGCGCGGTCAAACAATGCATCCATTGCCCCTGCGAGCAAACATTTCTTTAAACCAATAATCTATCTGATCGGTACTGTGCCGTAGTTGATCTGGAAGCAAGTGGATATGTGATCCTGCTATGCACATGCATTGCGCGCGCAGAGGTCGGATCTGATCTCATATCCACATGCTTCACTGGCCTACTTATATACCGGTGTTCCCATCTACTCAATCCATCCACCTTGGGTTGAGTTGTTAGCCATGGCTGTGGGTATGGGTTCCAAATCCAACAAGATGCGCAGCAGCGGCGGCGTTGTGGTGTGGTGTGTAGTCCTTGGTCTCGCCCTGCTCATCGCCGAGGCGGCCGGCCATGACACATCTTACTGCCAAAACTTGTGCCGCGGCCGTCCCTACCTCCAGCACATACAGTGCCTCGACGTGTGCATGTTGACCCCCGGTCACGGTGCCGCCGCGCGTCTGGCGGGACATAGGAGGACAGCTGGAGAAGAAGCTGGTCTCCTGGCGATGCCGGCGGAGCGCGCCGCACGGGAGGAAGGAGAGAAGGGGAAGCAAGAGGACGCCGGGCACTTGGCTGAACCGCATGGGGATGCAGCCTACTGCTCCGCGTTCTGCAACGGGCGGTCCGACTTCGGACCATGCTACAACGAGTGCTTGTACGGGAGGTACGTAGTACTGCTCTGCTTTTGTTCGTAGTGAGCAAGCTTACCTATAGCTCGTTTCCTTTCCAAAAAGTGATAGCGGTCATGCTGCGAGCGTGCGTGCGAGGCTGGCTGAATCTGTTCATCTGGTGCCAGATCAATTTGTTTGCTTTAATTCTATTGGCTACAACTAATTGGCGTTTGGCGGCCCACAGGGTGACAGGACAAGAAGAAGCAAGAGGAGGTGGTGGAGTTACCGGGCGAGCTGGTCTCCTGGCGATGCCGACGGAGCGCGCCGGACGCAAGGGAGAAGAGAAGGGGAAGCAAGCGGATGCCGTCATCCACCTGAGCGACCCAGTCTGGTGCTACGACGCCTGCCGTGAGCAGACGATCATGCCCCAAGACCAATGCGTCAGAGAGTGCTACGCCGAGAATATGCCGGACGCCGCACGGTTGGCGGCCAATGGAGGAACCGAAGGAGAAGAAGCAAGAGGAGGTGCTGTTGATGGGCTGCCGGCGGTGGGGATACACAGGTGCGACTGGTTCCGCGACTGTAGTGTATCCCCATGCGTCTGGCGCTGTGGGAAGAAGGCGCAAGAGGAGGACGTGCCCTTAGCCTGAACATGGACCGACAAAGCTATTGTCGCCGAGAAGTTGTTGCCGCCTCCTGCACGGACAATATCGTCTGTTCTAATAAGGTTTTAATTAGGTGGTCGATCTTGTTGTTAGCTACTTTCTCAATTACTATTTCCGTTTTTCTTTTATTTCATGTGCGAGCACACAACCTCTTCTGTGTGTGCCGCGCTTTTAAGGCAACCACTGCTTTTCCTTTCTGAATAAAAGGAGGTGTGATGCAAGAAAAACTGCACTCGTGTTCCCAATGTGTTTATCAATTATGGTTTTTTTTAGCTTAACCAATTATGGTTATATGCATGGCGTCAAGGAATGAAGCTAACTAGCACTAAGTATAATGAAGCTGACTGCACTAGATCGACACACAGTGCTCCCAATATTTTCAGCGTCACAAAATAAAGAATGAAAGAGGACACGTGACGCATGGGCATCCGCGCTAACTGCACTAGAACCACTTGATGCTAATATAATCTGGCGGCAAGGTTGCATGCACATGCATTCACCACGTAGCAGCTGGGCCACTTGATCCACCTGTTAAGCTTATGCATGGATTGGCCATGGAAGAGTTAATTAAGAAGCTACACCTGCACTGCACTGCACGCACGCAGATGTCGGGTCAGGTCTGATCGGATGGATGAAGGTACCTCTATGTTGTGATCCGTCAATTTAAAGAAATTATCGAGATCTTTCATTGGTACTCGTAAAGCCGACATCTAATTGATAGACATGTCATTTTTATTGGTACAGTTGAACAACGAACATTATTTGACTATATTCAGAATTCCGGATTTATCCCTGTTTTATATATAAAACAACCATAGAACAAAGTATACGGCTACAAGGTCACGGGGTAGTGTCAGCACCCCTGACATAACTGGCCCACCTGTCAGCAACATGGCGTCAGGCGTGAGGCCTCCTAGGCGTATACCAAGGCCCAACGCCGGGGTGACTGAGTCTGAGTGGGTCCAGTGGGGCTCAGCCTCCCTCGACCATCTACTTATCCCCTCTCCCGCAGGATAGTAAGGCATCCAGAGATGAAGGCACCGGCGGCGGCTAACAATTCTTTCCCTTTCTCTCCATTTGTATAACCAAATTGTAACCGAGACTTTTGAATCAAGGCTAGTGACGGTATAGATCGATTCCTCCCCTATTTCCATGCCTAACACCTAGTACCAGTCTCCACACACTACCCTTCCCTCGATCCCGTACTTTTGACGCAGGTGGCTGATGAGGAACCAGTGGCAAAGTGAGCGAGAACGCTCGGACATCCGATCTGGCAGGGCCAAAATCACAGTTATTTGCACTGACTGTCGGGCAGCAACTATAATGATCGAACGCATGTAAAAACTATGAGCATCCACCTCCTTTTGCTTCTGATCGGGACCTATGAACGACGCACTTTAATTTGCTCCATATTACTATATATTTGAAATGAATTTTTCCGGACCGGGAAGGACATCTAGGGGATGCGTTGGATGGACGGCTCCGGTATCAATGATTGTGGATTGGACCGAAACAGTCTGTAGACAAATAGCGTGTCCGTTTTAGGGGCATTGTGTCTACCACATGCGTTGGCATGCATGGACCAAGTTAATTTTTTTTGCAATGGATATGTATACATAAAGGCAACTTGATATGGTTGAACTGTGTCCATGTATCTGCTGCACAAAAGACAAACAAGAGCAGCAAGTGGCTCACAAGCAGGCCGTCAAACAAGGAAGATCGACACATCGCTCTAATTGTCACCATAGTTCTGCTAATCTAATCCCCCTAGTACCTTGTTGATTTGAAAGCAGGTGCTTATTATATATACTCGCTAGAACCTGCACCACCTCCCTCCATATATAATCCATCCGGAATATGCCACATAACATCAATTCGCTAGAACATGTAGAACCTTCCTGTAATCCTAACATTACACTTACATATGTGTGCGCCCGTACCGTTAGCCATGGCCAAATTTTCTAATGTTTTTGGAATTGCACCTATGGCTAATTAGAGGTGTAGCAGCTAGCCAAGCTACCCAGAACGAGATGGGTACCATAAGGATATGGGTTGGGTTCCAACAAAAAGCGTAGAAGTAGCGGAGCTGTTATGTAGCCTAGCCCTCGTGGACGCTGCAGCGTGGAATCACCAAGGCTACTGGAACAATCTCTGCAACGGCCAGCACTAGTATGACGAATGATTGGCAATGTGCAAGGAGGAGAAGAAGCAAGAGAAACTTGCTTATAATTTTTATTTATTTATTACTGCATGTAATTAAGTTCATACTATGCAGCGATTGATAAATTTGCACACGCGTCTGCTGCACTAACAACAAACTTGGGTTGGTCATATGTGTCAGTTGATCGATCAACATATCGCATCAATTGTGGATTTTTTTCAGAAGTATGTCTAAATTTATAGCAAATTTGAAAACTATATGGCGCAATGCAAGAAAGCCGAAAATATGTCCCCGTCGGCCTGCGGTTGGCCGAAGGGGGCCTGTCGGCCAGCAGTGGGCCAAGGGGAGGCCCGTCGGCCAGCAGTGGGCTGACTAGTGGCCTGTCGGCCTCCACGCGGCCGACGAGTGGCTGTCGGCCTCCAACCGGCCGAGAGGGGCCTGTCGGCCTCTGGTAAGCCGAGGGGCCGTAGTTTCCCTGGATAAGGCCGACCGAGCCACTCCTTTCTTCCTCCTGTACTCGCTAGCTCCTCCTCTTTCTCCCGTTGCTCTCTGGTGCTTCCACCCCCGCGCCGATCTCTTCCCTCGTCCACCCATTTTCCTATCCAACCCGCAGAAACAATAGATCATAGCATTCTCCGCCGGCTTATGGTATTTTTTTTCCTACGGGGTAGTTTTTTGTGCGTGAGGAGGAGGAGTTCCGGTGGTGTTGTCCGGTGGTGCAAGGAGTCCGCGAGGTGGTAATGTCTTACCCCTTTTGCCGAGCTCCAGGTGGCCCTTGTTCTTCCTTTGATTCTTGTGCGTCTGTCTTCACTGTGGTGCTGGATCGTCGCTGTTCAAGGCGTGTTGTAAGATTCTATATCTTGTTTATCTGATTGTGGCATATGGTTGATGTTGTTTTGGTTGGAATGTATTCTAATGCCTTTGTTTATATGATTATGATGTTTGCTTCCATTCTTTTTGTAGTATGTTCCCTGCAGTGTTAGATCACATCTTGCTCGGTACATTAAGAAATGCAGAGCTTTAGCTATTCGGAGGGGTGACACAGATATTGATCTTGCTCTTCACAATAGTGAGGGTAACTTATATGGTGTTCTGTTTAGTCATGGTCGGGTGAGCAGTAAATTCCATGGTCCTTCCTGGGAGGAACTTGTGAATGATTATGGTCTCCGTCATCGTGACATGATGACTGTTTGGCTTGAGCACTATGGAACTATGATTGGTGTTGATTTTCATCGGGATGGTGTTATGTTGTTCCCTTTACCCTGCGTTGGTAAGTTTTTTTTTGAGTGATTTTAAGTTTTGTTTCATCTTATACGTTTTGCTGTTCTGCTCAATTTGTGAAATTATTTTTTTGTAGGTCTTGAGGATCTGAGTGAAACTCAGAGGGAACTTGTTGACAGTTGTTTTTATAGTCGTGGTGTCTTTAGTCTGAATTATCACCAAATGTCTGTCATGTCACGACAGCTCTTTGATGACAACTACATATTGTGTACTCCTTTTGTTCATAGGATTGATTCCATGAATGTTAATGGTCAACATATGGTGAGCTTTGTTTTTTGCTACTGTTTATTTATTTGTTCTTTGTTGTAGTATACTGTTTTAAATTTGTAAGCTGAACATCATATAACTTGATGTTTTTTGTCAGGTTATTCCGAGCATGGTTGTGAGGAGTTTGAAGGATTTTTTTGTCAATTCCTAGGACTGGTTCTTTAACTCTTGAAATTACTTTGGATTCTGAAGATGATGATATATCTGTGAGCATTCCTTGTTCGTACTTTATTGGCTTGGGTGGTAGAATGGTGTTCAACAAGGAAGGTTTCGGTAATTTTCTTCGGGCATCATCTATTGAAGTAAACAATTTGGTGCTCATAACCTTCAAAGAGCGTGATCAGGAGCTTGCTGTTGTTTTCAGCCCTCTGCCGCAGTGATCGTCATTTTCTTTTCCCGCCCTACTATCCCGCCATTTTCTTTCCCGCCCTTCTTTCCCGCCATTTTCTTTCCCACCATTCTCTCCCACCATTTTCTTTCCCGCCATTTTCTTTCCCGCCATTTTCTCTCCCGCCATTTTCTTTCCCGCCTTTCTCTCCCGCCATCTTCTCTTCTGAACCTATATAACCCCCTCCGCAGTAAGGTGTGTGAGCAGGCAAGTGTAGTTTCGTGGAGATGTCCCATTATCCATTTGATCATAGTTTTCACTCTGGTATGTCCGATCGTCTTCTCCGTCTAGCCGCCAATTTCAAGATCGACGATAGAGTTGTTCCATGGGAGGAACTCATCAGTAGTGACACCATAATGAATGAGTTGGCTCACTCATTAGCTAGGAGTGGGTGGCCTCCCAGGACATTTGAGGAGATACGGAAATAACTTCTCAGGTTGCATGGCAGATGGCAGAAGCAACTGCATAAAGGTGAATCTTACCTCAGGCTTGCTGTAAATAATTCAGATTTATGGTCAGAAGACAGTGAGGACAAAGACGACCTCTTCATGCCTAGCACAAAGGTCAAGACTACCGCATCGTCGAAGGGCAAGAGCTCTACATCGACGAAGGGCAAGAGATCTGCATCGACGGAGCACGAAGACGACCTCTTCATGCCGAGCACCACGGTCAAGACTACCGCATCGTCGAAGGGCAAGAGTTCTGCATCGACGAAGGGCAGGCGCTCTACATCGATAAAGGGCAAGAGCTCTGCATCGACAAAGGGCAAGAGCTCTGCATGGATGGAGGAGGACGATGATGCATTCATGTAGTTTTTTAGCTATAATTTGTAATTTCAGTTGTATTGTTTAATTCTGCTGTATTTTATATTCTTGTTTTGTGGGCATTATGTTTTATGTAAAGCGCAGCGTTTAGTTTGGATGCATTTAGTTTACAGTACAAGTGTTATCCCTCTAAACCAATTGACCACTTAAATAGAACATGAATATGTCTCATACATAAGTAGATATAGTAATTTGTCCCATACATAAAATAGACATATGTCTCATACATAATTAGATAGTCATGTCTCATACATAGATAACCATATCACTGCAGGGGACGGCGACGAATCTTGGTCTTTCCTCGGACGAGGACTGGAAGGCGATAAGCGCTCAGGCGGTGGACGAGTCTCACGATGACCACGACCATAGACCACCTCGTCTGTCAGTGTCTGTGTCTCTTGCGTCCATGGTGGTGGTGGAGTGTGAAGAACTGTCTGCGAGAACTCATAGGTGTTTGCAGCTCGGTCATCGTCGTCGCCGTCGCCGTCTAAGAACGAACCAGCACCACTAAGCATCGGTGACTGGACTGAATGCATGAACGGTTGCGACTGGCTGCCGACTGCGGTAAAGTAAAACATGTAAAATTGATTTCCGAACCTACAATATTTAAAAGAATGTACAAACTAGTGTTACCTAGGTCCATCTGATTATGCCAGGAAGAGCTCCCTGGTTGTGAAGGAGGTGGCTGCTAGTAGAAATAGCTCCCTGGTTGTGAAGGAGGTGTCTGCTGCCAGGAAGAGCTCCTTGGTTGTGAAGGAGGTGTCTGCTACCAGGAAGAGCTCCCTGGTTGTGAAGGAGGTGTCTGCTGCCAGGAAGAGCTCCCTGGTTGTGAAGGTCGTGGTTCCGAACGGTGCACAGAGGGTCGAGGTTCTGAACGTTGCAGAGAGGGGCGTGGCGGACGATGTGCTGGACGAGGAATAGCAACATCCGAAGATCGTCTACATGTAACAGCTGCGTAAATCCCGCGTACCTTCTCATGAAGACCCCTCAACCATGAGATGTGCTCTCGCGGTGGGATATTATCTCCCCTCTCAAAGCGTTGCATTAAAGAGGAAACCTCCTCTAGCACTTCGCATGCCAAGTCACCCTGTACACGGAGAGTTAACCAATTAGATCATCGTTGTATGGCAGACAACACGAATAGTTAACCAATTGTATATGTTCAGGTTAAGAAAAAACTTAACATGTGAGAACCATAGCACGTACCGCGTGGTGTCTGGTCCCCACAACAGAGGCAGTTGGGAACAGAAGCCAAGAATCCTGGGACTTGTTTCCTCCTGCGCGACTGTACCTGAGATTGAAATGTTATATCCCGAATGTAGACATGAGTACTAAAATAGTATTACTTACTTGTGCACGTGATCTGGTAAGTGTGGAATAACTGGAATGTCAGGCTCTTGGCATAGACCGAACTGTCTCATCACCCTATGAAGAGCCATCTCCTCAACCGTCACGTCGAACACCAATTTGGCCTTGGTCATCCAATAGTGCTGATCTCTAGTTCACAATCCAGAAATCCCAGCTGGACACCTGAATAATATAGCATGGACGGATTATGGCTCCCAGATAACTTGATCCTCGTGCAAACTATCAAACTGCGCCGTGAAGGAGGGGTAGCAGCCCCTCACCTGGCTATGCACAAACTGTCTCTGTGCATGACAACAAATAAGCATTAGTAATTCTATTGAATGGCAAGAAATAAACATTAGTAATTCATATTGTTACTTAATATGAAAATACCTCTCTCCGTGTCCACACAGATCCCATAGTAGGCAAGTCGCCGATAGTAGGCACATAAGTCCCAGCCATGTCCTCATAACCAAAAGGTTTATCAACGCAGACATAGGGTCGACCAATAGGAAATCTCTCGTATGACCAGAGCTGCAACAATAGTGGACTTCCAACAAGAGCTGATTTTCTAGACTTCAACACGCAAGCTTTGCACAGGCCTCTGTACGTAGCCGCTAACACAGCAGAACCAAAACTCCTCTGCAGAATGTCCCCCGGGCAACGTGCGTCAGCTATCTCTCGTGCAATACCGATGAGTCGTGCATCGACAGTGGTCACGTGGTTCTCCGTGAACATCGTCTTGCCGAACAACCACATAATATATGCCTCTAGGGATCGGTCAATCTGTGCCTCTGACAACTGAACATCGGTATATCCTAAGGAGACAATCTATATAGAAAACGATTGTATGAACTATGCACTGAGGACAACAATGAAAACAACATTTTTTAAGCATGTCGTGAAGGTTACCTGAAACTAGCTCAACCACCTAAAACGAGGCCCGTGACGATCGTTGTCTAGGACTGATGCAGTTGGCACCGCAGCCAAAAAACGGGCCTGCATCGATGCTAGCCAACCAGGTTCTACCTCTAAAGGACATATGGCAGCACCGGCCAGAGGTAATCCCAACAAGTAAGACACATCCTGTAAAGTAGGCGCCATCTCTCCCCAGGGAAAGTGAAACGTATGTGTCTCTGGTCTCCATCTATCTACTAAGCAGGTAAGGAGTGACCTGTCGTAAGAGAAACGTGTCACTTGCCTCTTGTGTAACTGCATTGGTTCACCTGCCTCATCCAATTCCGGATGTTCAACCCACTCATCCAATGTACCCTGAACCAGACGTGCCAACGGTAGAAGTCCAGCCCAACTTAACCTACAAAATAAAGAGAATGTAGCATACAGTTAGCGGCTATCAAAAGGATGTCAAACATAGTAAGTCATTATACCGCCACATACCTATCAACCCATAAAGGGTGTATCATCCAGTTAGACTTTGGGGTGCGAGTGATCAGCACGTCTAAGTTCTTGCACGCTTCCATAAGTGCGGCCCGGTGCCCTCTATCGATATTACCATTAAGCAACGGATACGAAGCCATATCTGCAATTAAAACATAGTCCAGACATATTTCAAATTAAAACATAGTCCAGACATATTACAAATTATAACCTAGTCCAGACATATTACAAATTAAAACATAGTCCATAGTCCAGACATATTACAAATTATAACATAGTCCAGACATATTACAGAATAAAACATAGTCCGACATATTACACATTAAAACATAGTCCAGACATATTACAAATTAAAACATAGTCCGGCACATTACATAGCTTGTGAGTTATTTCTTCCTTGACCGCCCCTTCGGCCTCGACTTCCACGACCACCACGACTGCCACGACCACGTCCGCCTCTTGCTACTGTTGTCGCAGTTGTCGATGTGGAAGCACCGTCTTTGTTCAGGTCGGGACAATATTTCATCCTATGCCCACAAGCCGCGCATAGCAAACATTGTCTGGTTGCTCCACCAGCTTCAGATTGGTCCATATCGTTACGGATGCTCTTTACCTTGCGTCTGCCCCTGCTTTTTCACCGAAGTTCTGGATCCGGGATGTATACTCTTTCCCTATCGTTTACCTTGTTGAAATTGCCGACGACTCTAAACCCTGTCATCTCACCTGTCCAGACATTGAGTACTGCATCTTTTAAATAGTACGGGGACACGAAGGAGATAGCGTCCAACTCAATCTGGCCACAGGCAGCCAACACATGTGAGCAAGGCAAGTAACAACTTTGGTTTGTTGCATGTACACTCACAACTTGGATAAAAATCCGTTCCAATTTTTACCTCGTGCGTCTTCACCTCATTTGCAGAACCAAAACCATCAGTAGGAAGCTGAACCTCATACCTCCTTTCCTGATTACCTATGAGTCTGACAATGTGCTTCTTTGCTTTCTCTATCTTCTTTGCCATGTACTCCATGACACGGCTACAATAAGGTGTGTTCTGATTATCTGCAATATGCATCTTTGCTAACTCGTGCCTTTCTCTAAAATATCTCAAAGTGCCATGGAATACAGCCTCCACAATAGCTATGAGTGGCAATGCTCTATTCCCTCTGAGTACAAAGTTATACACCTCTGCAAGATTGGTTGTCATGTGGCCATACCTAGCTCCATGGGTGTCATGCAGCAAAAACCAATTCACTGGAGGCTCTTTCTCTATCCACTCAGAAAAATTCTATATTGCCCTGCCCTTCTTTCTCTGAGTATTAGGAGGGTCAATTGCTGGCAAGTCACAAAGAGCTACTGGCTCCTCTAGCTCCGCGATGAGTGCTGCTAATTTAACCTGGTCTTTTTCCATTTTCTTCCTGGCATGGACCTGCTTCTTAGTAAACTCATCTAGTTTTGACCAAATAAATTCGTATTTGCACTGCTGGTTTTGCTTGCATAATTTTTTGAACAAGTTTATCAACCGTTTGTTCTTGAACTGTGAGAAAAAATTAGCCCCAAGATGGCGCATGCACCACCGGCTCTGCAAGTCCTTCCAAGGTGTTGGTTCGTCAGCTGTTGGATTCCTTAGTGTCTTCACGGCCTTCAATATACCAGAATGTCTGTCATGAATGACACACACGTTTGGCCGGTCCTTCACGATCGCAATTTTAACTTGCCGGAAGAACCATACCCAGCTCGGAAAGTTCCCACCCACCACAAATGCCATGGCTAGTGGGATGATTTGATTGTTCCCGTCCACACCAATAGCAGTCAGGATTTTCCCTTTGTACTGACCAGTCAGGAATGTACCATCCACAAATGTCACAGGAGGACAATGCCGGAAAGTTTCGATGCACATAGGGAAAGAGAAGAATACTCATTTCTACACCTTGAAATATGGTATACTCTCCAACCTCGTGTGTTGTATGTTAACATAAGTGCCGGGATTCCTCTCCTTCAGTATGTCAAGGAGACGGACAACATTATCATATGAGTCGAAGAACGTCCCAAACCTTTCCTCCATAGCCTTTTGCTTAGCCCTACAAGCCTTCCCATAAGGAATGTCATAATTCCATCTGACCTTCACTGCTGTCTGGATGTGTTTTGCTTCTATATCTTTCTTCTCCACTATTTCAGTATACATGAGTTGCGCAATGAGAGTTGAAGTCAGGTTTGGATGACGAACCAACAGGTTTTTCCTGACACAATTATGTGGGACCACATTGGTGACAACCCAGTGGATATCATACTTCGGCACGTGCCCGTGCACCTTCCCAGGACAACCTGCTTCAACACACTTCACGGTATAGTTTGTTGGACTCGATATGTGTGTCCGGAAAACCCTCTGCGTAGACATAGCCCACTTTATCACCGCATACTTCAATTTTTTCTTTGTATCAGACATAGCCCCTATCTAGACTTGGTTCTGATTATATTACCATGGAGTCTCATGGCCATTGTTGACAGTAAGGCCGGTGGATATGTCCTGATCCCATGCAGAAGGAATCGGTACCTCCACTTCATCCTCGGAATTTTCAGAATCCAGATCCTCCGCAAATCCATCCTCGTCCTCTTCCTCCATCACCCTCTGCATTTCATCGCCTTCCTCATCCCCATCAGCAACACCAGAACCAGCTAATATTATCGACTGAATACTCTGCCCAGTATCATGACCACAAACATTGTGTGGCACGTAGTCTGACTCTTTCTCGGCTTGGCTAGCATCCACATCCGGTGGCTGTGACCCGGATAAATAAATATCGTTAGCCACTTGACTACCCTGGCCTGGTTCATACCCCACGTGGGGTTGTACAGTATTCTCCTCCTTCGCCCGTTGCACTAGGGCATATGGGTGGATTCTTCGGTTTTGGCAACGACTTAACAGGGTCACCCAATGCTGGCTCCTATCTATCGGCATCAACTCCCACTTGACATTTTGACAGGATTTGGTCCACAATGCATGAATACTGACGGAACATACTTCAGGATCCAGCCCAAAACTAGTAGTCAACCAGTGCTTCAACTGTCTAATGTCCAGTCTGTCAGGGCCTGAAAGTGTCATGACGCCATTTTTAAACTCGCTAAGATCAACCCCCAACTCATTATATCGAACATTATCAGGGCCGTAGTAAACAGTCAAATTTACTGATTCAGACATTTTCACCTGTCATACATTGCCACATTCTCATTAATCGCAAATTACAAAATTATTACCGGCTACACTAACTATCCGCTAAAATGACAATGTATACTAAATAAATTATACAACTCATAGAAAATTATTACCGGCTACAATACCTATCCGCTAAAATGACTACGTACACTAAAATGACTATGTACACTAAATAAACTGTACACTAAAACTACACTAACTACACGAACAAAAATATACCTTCGACGCGTGTGTCCCCTTCTTCTTCCTCTACACACCACCACCTCCTCACCAGCCACACCTCCTCCACCCCACCACCTCCTCCACCCCACCATGGCTCCTCCTCACTTACGCACAAATAACTACCCCATAGCAAAAAAAATTACCGTAGGCCGCTGGAGAATGCTATGATCTATTGATTCTGCCGCTTGGAAGGGAAAATGGGTGGAAGAATGAGTAGATCAGTGAGGGGATGGAGAGTACAGAGAGAAAATGAGAGAGAGAGAAGTGCCAGCGACCAGAGGAAGAAGAAACCGCTCGGGCGGCCTTATCCAGGGCCTCTCGGCTTACCAGAGGCCGACAGGCCCCCCTCGGCCTGCTGGAGGCCGACAGCCCACTCGTCGGCCGCGTGGAGGCCGACAGGCCACTAGTCGGCTCACTGCTGGCCGACAGGCCTCCCCTCGGCCCACTGCTGGCCCACAGGCCACCCTTCGGCCCACCGTAGGCCGACGGGTAGGGCTGGACACGAGCCGAGCCGAGCCGAGTTTGCTCCGAGCCTGCCTTTGGCTCGCCATGAGCGAGCCGAGCTCGGCTCGGCTCGCTGGATGAACGAGCCTGCTTTTGGAGGCTCGGCTCGTCTTGGCTGTGGCTCGGTCCCGCCCGAGTGGCTCGTGTGTGCCCTGCTGTATCCATGGACGCCGATGCAGTGTGCGTGCTTGCCTGCGTCAATTAGTGCCAGTGCATGCGTGTAGTCCGCGTGCTAGCCGCCGGTGTGTTGTGTGCAGTTTCAATGCGTGCGCGCCGCCGGCGCCGATGCAGTGTGCTCGTGCTCGGGGCGGCGGACACTTGGGGCGGCGGCACGCTTGGCGAGGAACCGCGGGAGCGACGAACGGCGTCGTCCGACGCGGCGCGTCCGCCGGCGTTGTCAAGAGGGAGTCTTCCAGCGTCGTGCACGGCAAGGAGGACGACGGTCAGGTCGTGACCAGAGAGGCGGCGCGGCGGCGGAGAAACAAATCCTATAGCGGACGAGGAGGCCGGTGTCCTGTGTACGCACTCGCTAGGTTTTTTTTGAGTCGCTTGGGTAGTCGGGGTGCTTTAGTGGGCTTGGGCTGCTCGTGTAGGCTACTATGTCATTACACTGGGCTGCAAATTTACAAAAAAAAAACTACAGGGCTTCGAAACGAGCCACCGAGCTGGACCGAGCGGAAACAGGCTCGGCTCGGTCGCTGAACGGGCCGAAATTTGCAGCTCGGCTCGGCCTTTTTCTATGTCGGGCCGAGCTGAGTCGGGCCGAGCTGGAGCGAGTTTCGGGCCGAGCCAAAAAGCTCGCTCGTGCGTCCAGCCCTACCGACGGGGACATATTTTCGATTTTTTTGCATTGCGCCATATAGTTTTCAAATTTGCTATAAATTTAGTCATACTTTTGAAAAAAAATCTCAATTGTGCCTGCACGCAAACATTTCATTAATCTAATATAACCTAACTAGCTGTATTGTATGCATTTGATTCTGAAGCAAGTAGATATGTGATCCCAGCAGTTATGCTATGCACATGCATTGCACGCGCGAAGAGGTCGGATCTAATCAGACTGGGTCGACAGTGGCAGGAAGATTAATCACAACCTAGCTCGCCTCACAGCCCTATTTATATACCGGTTTGCCAATCTCCTCAATCAAACCATCTTGAGTTGTTAGTTATAGCTAAATATTTCACCAGCAAAGGCAGCCTACGAAACCAGTGCTAATAAATAAATTAGAACGGCACATAGTGATGGTAATATATCCATCGCAGAGGAAAAGAAGAATGAAGCAAATAATTCTAATAAGAAAAAAAATCACGCTAATATTACCAATAGGAGTATAAGTAACTAAAAAAATCACTTTGTTGGACGGGGGACATTGGAGTCCTATATTTTGAATAGTGGTAAAATGGTTTTTGAAGTATATTTTTTTTGGAAAGAGTTCAACATTATTATGCCTACCACACTTGTTGGCATGCATTCACCAAGTTGAGTTTGTGGCAATGGATATGTATACATAAAAGCAACTTGATATGATCCAGTTGTGCACATGTATCTAGTGCCCAAAAGACAAACAAGAGGAGCAAGTGGTGCAAATGCAGGCCCTTAAATAAGGAAGCTTGGCACATCGCTCTAATTTTACCACATTTCTGCTAATCTAATCCAGCCAGTACCTAGTTAATTTGGAAGCAACTGCTTATACATAGACATAAATAGGAAGTTGATATATGATGCAGCTCTGCACATGCATCTGCCGCAGTGTGTCCCTGGTAGTGGAGGATCGCATTTTCAACCTCGTGCATGGCACACTCGCAAATGTAGGATCGAGATGCCTATTGCGTGGTCATCATATGGTGGCTGGCTTGTAGGAAGCCAGATGGATCAGATTCATCGGGTGAGGCTTTTCCTAACTTCGCACCTTTATATATGTGATAATACTATATGTAAGACGGAAGCGGAGCTCCCTCGGTCGCTCCCGCAGGCGACCAGGGAGCTGACCTGGCCGCCGCCGCAAGAGCCTCACCCAGGCGTACTCCTCCCTCGCCGCCGCCGGCAGGAGTCGCCGGGCGAAGCCCGCGCGGCTCGGCGGTGGCAGGGCCGTCACCCTCCTCCTGGTCGAGCGGCGCCCTACTGGCCACCACTAGTACGACCAATGCTTCGCAAGGACGATCTTTGCACTCGTGGTTGTTGTGTGGCCTAGCCCTCGTGGATGCTGCAGCAGGGACGATCTTTGCACTGGCCACCACTAGTACGACCAATGCTTCGCAAGGTGCAAGGAGGAGAGGAAACAAGAGAAACTTGAATATAAATTTGTTTATATTTATAACATGTAATTAAGTTTGGGACGTGACTCTCTGGCGCTCGGGCACCCGAACGCGCGAGCCAGCGCTCTCGCAAAAAAAGGAAACCGCAGCCGCGCGCGCCCACGACCGGGCGAAAAAGGAAAGCGCTCGCGCGCGCGTTGTCTGGTCGGGCCCGCGGCTCGCGCGCCAGCTGGCGCATCCAAGCGCTTGCGTCCCCCACGCCCTCCTGTCCAACGCCCACACCCACGCCCCCTTTTCTTTCCTTTCTTGCTGTGCAAGCCCATACCTGCCCCTTCTTCCTCCTTTCTCCTCCTTCTTCTTTCTTCCTCCTAATCAGATCTGAAACCCCCCAGGCAAAGCTCCCCCCATCCCATGGCTTCTTGAGACAGAGGTAAGCACCGAACCTCCACGTCGACCACTTCACCATCTCCACACGCCCCCTCCTTCCCACCCTCCAAAACACTGCCCCCTCTCTCCATTCATCTTGCATCAACTCTCCCACGCGTGAAAAATCACCCAAACCCCATGCTGGTTGAACATCAACATGGCTTTTTGTTCCTGCTTTGCACAAAAGAAAAGTTGTGATGTAACATTGGTGAAAAGAAAAACACAATGGAAAAGCGAGGAACTAGAGCTCTAATTGTGAGCAACTAGAGCTCTGATTGTAGGCAACTGTAATGAATCGATGGAGCAACTGTGCAGTTGCTTGACGTTGAACCAGTAGGTTTTTTGGTGATTTATGAGCAACTAGTGCTCGGATTGTGGGCAACTCTAAAGAGTTGATGGAGCAACTGTGCATTTGCTTGATGTTCAACCAGTACTGGTTTTGGGTGATTTATGAGCAACTAGTGCTCTGATTGCAGGCAAGTCTGATGAGTTAATGGAGCAACTGTGCATTTGCTCCAGTTCCCCTTCATCAACCTCTATCCTCCTTGATATAGTGAAAACCATCTCCCCTCATTGATCAACCAGTACTGGTTTTTACAAAGAAAAGTGTGCATAATATGTAAAACTGAGCAACTAGTACTCTGGTTGTAGGCAACTATATTAGTTTGTGCAGCAACTGTGCACTATAAGCAAGCAAGTATGAAAAAAAAACCAGGGTGTAGCTTGACACATGTGCTGAATGAAGAAGTAAAAGCAATGATATTACTACAAAATGCAGCAACTCCTGCGTGTTTTCGTGCATTTGCATCAGGTTATTTGTGTGATTTCCATGTGAACTTTGCCACCAGCTAGTTCACTAAGTTCACTAGGCTGTAGGTACCAACAACATGCATAAACAACCAAAACCATAAAAAAGGTAGTGATGCTGTAGGTACCAGTAACATGCATATATTCTTGCTAAATTCAAACCACAAGTCCACAAACCACAACCACAAACGATTCCAACTAGTTCACTAGGCTTCTAGAAAATTAGAAAAAAGGAACATGAGGTTTAATGTACAGCGCTATATGTTTTCTCCATCCATCTACGTCATGTTCCATATGTCTTCGGCATCCTTCTAAGCTCTCCATACGATATGTGCTGACCTTGTTTCTCCTTCAAAAGTTGTCATCATCCCTGCCTGTAAAAACACAAAAAAACAAACAAAATGTCAGCTATATGGATAGAAAGTTGCCTCAGGTTAACTATGTAGTTGCTGAGAAACCTACATGCAGTTGCACAGAAAACTACATGCAGTTGGTCTTTCAAAAAATAACTAACTTCCTGTCCATTACTCGTCGCAAAAAAAACAGTGGGTTTTTTGTTTTGTGCACATAAATGATGCATGCTTATGTTGTCCACTAACACATAGTTTGTTGCAGGTTTGATGTGTTGAGGGAAGGACAGTTAATAGTGCAAAAAAGAAGATGATTGATCTCAATGAACCACCGCTCGACGTAGAGTGCGTCAACATTTCAGTTGAGTTGGGTACACCCTTCTTACATGCAGGTTATGAGCAAGAGGATCACGATTTGGAGGAGGGGGTTGGTGACTCTCTTGACCCCAACATTGGCTCTAACACTACTCATGTCCCGAACAATCGTGTCCCTGCTCCCCCACCTATGGTTGCTCCTGCTAATGCTTTAGTTGATGAGGCACATGAGTAGGAAGACGAAGAAGCTGGGTCACAGCCACAACTTCCTTATGTTGGCATGCGCTTCGACACATTAGTCGATGCGAGGGAACACTACAATCGCTACGCTTTGATGGTGGGTTTTTCAATCAAGTTGAATACATCTTACAGGTCAGCCTACATGGGCGTGCTGGAAAAACAACAATTATGCTGTAACAAGTTCCGCAAGCCGATGGAGAGGGTTGGGGTCTCGGATGCTGTTTCGTCGAGCAAAAACACTACATGCCCGAGCTCACCTGAACAAGATGGTGAAGAGGATGGCGAAGAACACACTTACAAGAAGAAGAGGAAGCGAGAGACTATAAAGCAAACAAAATGCCCTGCTAAGATGGTGGTGAAGCTTATAGATGGCAGATGGGAGGTTGTCACTTTTGTTGCAGATCACAACCACCCACTGATTGACAAGCCATCACTTTCGAAATACCTCCGTTCTCACCAAGGCATCCCGCCCGAAGAGAAAAAAATTCTCACTCACCTTAACGACTGCAACTTGACAGCAGGTACAAACAAAAAAACTGCCCACACCACCTTCCCGCCCCCCCTTTCTCATTGAATTAATCTTGTTACTGTAGAAGTGTTACTTATTCCTGCCTCAAGTACTTGGATTTATTTTCTATTCCTAGTATAAGCTGCTTAGGATTCATGGGCGACCCTGATCAGAAAAACCTGGCAACTTGAAACAGTAAATTGAGGCAACTATGTTCATTTTTTATGCAACTCTGATAATCAAAAAAAGCATGACTCCAGCAAAAAAAATTGTGTTACCTATTCCTGCCTCAAGTACTTGGATTTCTTTTCTATCCTACTATATACTGCTTACGATTCGTGGGCGACCCTAATCAGAAAAATCTGACAACTTGAACATTAAACTGAGGCAACTATGTTCATTTTTTATGCAACTCTGATAATAAAAAAAAGCATGACCCAGCAAAAAAGACTTTGTGAAAAAAACCTGGTATTGTTCTACTTATGCATAAGTGCTACTTTATGTTCTCTGCTAAAAAAGAAGTTACTCGCTAGATTGTGGTTACTTTGTCCTGAAACACAAGTTTTTTGTTTTTTTTATTTCTTCCAGGAAAGATGATGATGATAATGTCATCATACTACGGCTCGGAGTTAATTGTCCCATACACAGCTAAAGCCATCCATAACCACTGTTCGAAGCTAAATGCCCCAACTAAGGACATTGACATTGAAGAAACACTCAACTACTTTTGCAAGGTGAAGGAAAACGACCCAGGAATCTTCTTTAAATGCAAGACGGATGCGGAAGGCAGGACAGAAAACTTGTTTTGGGTGGATGGTGCGGCACAGAAATCTTACGCGGAGGCTTGTCATGATTGTGTATCATTTGATGCAACCTATCTAACAAACATGTACAGTATGCTGTTTGCCCCCTTCATTGGCATCAACAGGCATGGGCAGTCAATTATGCTTGGATGTGGATTTGTGTGGCAGGAACTAGCCTCAAGTTATGACTGGATGTTTGATGCGTTTCTGGAGGCAATGGATGGGTTGGCTCCAGACAACGTCATCACGGACCAAGATGTTGCTATGGCACAAGCTATCAAGAGGAAGTTCCCGACAACGATTCACCGTTGTTGCCGTTGGCATATAATGAAGAAAGCCCAAGGGAAGCTTGGCCCTGTGTTGGCTATGAACCCGGATTTGGTCAAAGACTTCAATGAATGCATTGACTTCAGTTTCACCCCGGCTGAATTTGAAAGGAAATGGGCTGCGCTTCAATTGAAGTATGAAGGTCTTATGCATGGCCACTTTGAGAAACTCTATGAATACCGGGCTACATGGGTGCCGTGTTACTTCAAATTCAGGTTCTTCCCTTTCCTTCAGTTGACGCAACGCAGCGAAGGGTTCAATGCTGTCTTGAAGCGCTATGTGAACCCACACAAGTCAATTCTCAACTTCGTCAAGCAATACGAGAAGATTCAGGAACACATACTCGTGAGGGAGGGCGGGAACGACTACCGGACAGATCATTTAGACACACAAAGATGGTCGTGTTTCCCCATTGAGAGGCATGCCTACAAGGCATACACTAGTGACATCTATGTAAAATTTAGAACTGAGTTTCAGATGATTGGCCAGTACGATGTGCGCCCCGCTGGAATCAACTTCTATCACCTTGAGCACAACACAGAAGAAGTTACAGGGTATGGCTCGAGGAAGTATCTAGTTACAATGAGGCCAGAGCCAGCAATCTATGATTGTGAATGTTGCAAGTGGCATAAGGACGGCCTACTTTGTTGCCATGTCCTCGAAATCTTCACGCACCTTGGCGTTAATGAGATACCTTCACACTACATCAAGCGCCGCTGGACGTAGGATGCAGTGCCAAGTGCGCCGCCGGCAACTAACGAGGGCCCTCCACCGGACTTGCCCGCTGAGTCAGAGAACTAGGTTCGGCAAGTGACTATGACAATGGATTTTGCAAAGCTAGCCAAGAAGGCAATGACGAGTGATGAGGCAGCCGCTGCAGTTAGGAGGCACATGAAAGCAGCGGATGTTGAGGTCACTAAGATAAATAAACTAAGGAAGAAGAGGCTAAAGGCAGCCCGAGAAGCGGCTCGGGCTAGGGAAGCATCAAACGGTAATGCCCCAAGTGGTTCAGGCCAACCTCCTGCCCCCCCTGCCCCCCTGCTCCTATGGATCCACCTCGGTCAGTCACAAAAGGCACAGCCGCAGTAGGCGCTTCCAATCAGCAATAGAGCTTCACCCCAATAAAAAGAACAAATGCAGCATCTGTGAATCAATCGACCACAATGATGCGACGTGTTTAGGGAAGCTGCTGTGATGGTTACCACATGAAGAAAATGACCCCCTGGGCTTGCAAACTAGCTGAAGCAAAAAAAGCAACAAGTGTCCCCCCTAAATGAAGCAACTGTGGCCTGGTTTTTGAGCAGATCTAGAAGGAAAATCAAGCAACTTACAGTTCAAACAGCAACTATGGATTTTTGTATCCTGCATGAACTTGTTTTTAATTTATGTGTTTTCCTAGCTTTAAATTCACAAAATGGAGACATTGTGCCCGGGGAAGTTGCTGTGATGGATGAAGAAAAGGACAACTTGAGTAGCAAAAAAGGGAGCAACTCTAAGCTTGTTTTTGAGCAGATGACAAAGAAAACTCAAGCAACTGAAGTGTGTTTTTGTCGTCGAGACTGTCATGAGCTACATTATGGTTGGGATGTTTTTGAGGAACTTGTTTTGATTTATGTGTTTTAATTACTTTGAATTCATGAAAAAAGTGGACACTTCTAGATGGATGCTTATCATTTGTGTACCTTGTTCTCGTTCACTTCTTGACCAGTTTGAGGATGTCCTGCCAGACAACCTTGTTCAGGTCACACTTTATCATCGAGACAGTCAAGAGCTTCCTTATGTTCGGTATGTCGTCTTGTCCGTAGTTTGGGAGCTACGTCCCATTCCACAGTAGTGCGTTCATCAATGCGAATATCCCACAGTCACCTCTGCAAAACAAAAAAACACGAGAAAACTTGAGGTCATGAGAACACTTGAAAAGAAAAAAAAAACTATGTCTTATTACAACAATCATTGTTAGTTATTTAGTACTTAGGATACAACTTGCTTGGGTGCATCAATGTCCTCAAGTGGGAACTTCTCCATCAAGATTGCCTGCTTCGGGTAGTGCTTGTCCCAAAGCATACGAAATGCTGCAACAATGCACCTTGCTACTTCATCCAACCTCTTGCTTTTCTTCAGTGTCCTTGATGAGTCAAACACCTCGAACCTTCTATCCCTCAAGTTGATGTTGAATAGCCAATAGTGATGAGCACCACTCACATTCCCTGGATCTAGGTTTTCAATGATAGGGATCATGACCTGAAAAAAAGGAACAATCCTGAATTCAGCTACAACGAAAAATCTGATATGTTCTGTACAAACAAAAAACAAGCACACACTGATGAAAATTCAGGCAACCCTATGTGTTCTTGGGACCAACTTTTGCTTGAGTTGGTGTAAGAAAAATGAAAAAGACAAAAACAAGAGTAGTTATTTGGGAAACTATAAACACACAGAACGAACTTGCTTTCCACCTCATGTTCAATCTGGCACTAGGGCCCCCAGAGTTTCTAGGCAACTATGTGTTGCATTTCAGGCAACTTATATACTAAAAGAAAGCAACATACAAAAACAGCTGGACCATATCCCAACTTATCAAAGCATAAGATGTTTTTAGGCAACACAAAAGGAGATTATGAGCAACTAGCATATTAAAACAAAGCAAAAGTGACATAAAAACTGCTGGAAAAATGGGCAACTTAGATGCTAAAAAACAAAAACAGACAACACATGGAACATACATTGTCTTGCTCATCCAACCGGTTTGATGGTTTGAACCTGTCCTACAGCTCATTTACATTGAGATCAATTTTTTGTAGCCAACTCTGTTAAGAGGAAACAGGTGATAGAAGAAAAAAAATCAGTACCAATCGAAAGAAATAAATCTGTAAAAACAAGAAGTAATGGAACAAGAAGTGTGGGCACTTACCGAAAACCTAAGAGGCATAATGACTTTCTTGGACCCTACCCGCCCGTTGAACATGATTGCCTCAATCCCCAACTCAAAGACATGAGTTTTCAGCCACCCGGTCTTCTTCATTGATTGAGCAAGCTTGTTCAATGTGCAATAATAACCGCGATAGTTTACAATCTGTGGCTTGTAGAACAAGAAAGGTTCTTATTTAGCAACTGCAAAAAGAAAAGAAGATCATTTCATAAGAAGGGAAAAAAAGGTTGTTACTGGAAAAAACACACACGTTTTATCCTCCCCCTTCGACGTCCTTGCTGTCCCTCCTCCTCCAAGCAACAGAACCATTGCATACAATCTGTTTACTTCTGCTGAGCAACTAAAGTCTTTTTTCACTTCTACATTCACATATGGTGACCTTTGTGATGGGGGGGCTTTGAGTATTCTCCTCTCGCGCTTCAGAGGAATGGGCTCACCCGAGCTGCTGGCAGCACCTTTGCTCGATTCCCCCTTGTCGGTGTCAAAACCGGCGGATCTCGGGTAGGGGGTCCCGAGCTGTGAGACTAGAAGCGATGGTAACAGGAGACGAAGGGGACAATGTTTTACCCAGGTTCAGGCCCTCCTATGGAGGTAATACCCTACGTCCTGCTTGATTATATTGATGGTATAAGGGTTACAGAGATGATCTACCTCGAGATCGTATGACTAAAACTCTAGATGAGTTATGTTGGCCTACAACCTAAAACCCTACGGCTTATATAGATGCCGAGGGTACCTAGGGTTTACACATGGTCGGTTACACGTCGAAGGGATAAACATGCCTATTCACTACTCCAAATGTGGAGAACACGCCACAATCCTCGAAGCTTCCTTCCTGGAGACAGGGTCTTCGATCAATCCGGTGCTCGGCGAACGGCCCATACAGTCCGGCCCATAAGAAATAGGTCGGCCTCCCGAGGACCCCTTAATCCAGGACTCCCTCAGTAGCCCCCGAACTAGCCTCCAACGCCAAGGGTCCTAGCTCCAGCTGCTTCATACGATCAGAGTCTTCGGCTTGCGAGGCGAGTTCCTTTCTCCAAATAGTGATCGGTCGGGCTTTAGTTCGGCCTCTGACGACGTGTGATTTCCCCAATCATAGATCGTCTGAACATCATGTATAACCCGGCCCTGAAGGCCAAACGTCAAGGAGCCAATAGTGCTCTCTGGCAACCTTTCAGATGAAGGGTCATGGCCCACCACGACCACTGAACCAGTCGTAAAGACTCGATTTGCGGTTCGAGGCCGTTTTTATCAGCACGATCCATCAGTGCACAGATCATGCTCCGTTTCACACGGGATATGTTTAATCATGCGCGTATAATGGCACGCGCGTCTTGGGAAGCGGAGGGATTCACGGCGCAGTGGAGGGAGGCTAACTGGCGACAAGCCCAATAAAGGGGAAAAAACCCCAAGGCCTAAACGCACTTCCCATTCGCATCCCTGCCTTCCCAATCTCCTGAGCTTCCAGAGCCTAGATCTAGGTTTTCCACCCTTCTCCTCCGAGCTCTGCCATGGCTAGCTCTGGCTCCAACGGCAAGTGGGAGGCGTCCACGGTCACAGACCAGGACATCCGGGACCTCAAGGACGCCGGCTACCTCCCCGCCAATGTCTTCCACCGCGCCGCGGAGGAGGGCCAGGTGATCCCCACCCCCAAACCAGGAAAGAGGGTGGTTTTCATTCCTCATTTCATCCGAGGACAGAGCTTTCCGCTCCACCCCTTCGTGAGGGGCCTCATGTTCTTCTACGGACTCGACTTCCACGACCTCCCGCCGAACTCTTTCATGCATATATCGGTTTCATCATCGTCTGCGAGGCCTTCTTGCGGGTCGAACCAGACTTCGGACTGTGGCTCAAGATCTTCAACATCAAGCCGAAGTGTGTCGCAGGCGCACACGCAGACTGCGGCGGGGCGGTCATCAGCAAGCTTCCACGCGCGGTATGGCCATCCGGCACATTCATCGATACTATCAAGACTTGGCAAAAAGAGTGGTTTTACATCACCGAGCAAAGGGAGGAGGGCGCAACTGTTCCTGCCGAATTCAGATCCAGCCCCCCGACCAGATTGACCTCATGGGTTCGAAAGGGCCTCGACTGGGGGCCGGACACAGAGGTGGATGACCTGCAGAGGGGCATCGCTTCCATGATCAAGGACGGAATCGAGCTGACCAACGTGGTCCAAATTATGCTTCGGCGGCGCATCCTCCCCTGCCAGCGCCGAGGCTCTCCTATGTGGACTTATCAGACGGACGATGATCCTACGATTCGTCAACTCTTCCGCACCACACGGGAGAAGCTGTGGAAGGCGCTGTTCAAGGCGCAGGACAAGTGGCCGGCCAAGAAGGTGGACCAGGGCCTGCGCACTGACAAGCCCCCTTCCGAGGTATGTCATAGCTTCATTAGATCGGCTTCGTTTTTCTAAAGGAAATCTAAGTACCTTCCGATCACTTCCGCAGGAATGGTTGAGCAAGGCCACGGGCATCAAGTGCCCGGCTCCACAGCCCGAAGACCCTAGGTCCCAGCTGATGTCGGAGATGCTCGTCGTGGCGCCTTATAAGGCGCCAGAGAAGAAGGAGAAGAAGAAGCCAGGCCGAGCAGGCCTCCGCAACAGGGACCAGCCAGGGGCTGTGTCCGAAGAAACCCATGCCTCCTCGAATCAAGAGGAGGAGCACGAGGTTGAGGGGGGAGGCGATTCCCCCCTCACAGGAAAGAGGGCGGCGTCATCGTACGCCTCAGAGGATATACCTCCTCCCGCCCAGAAGAAAGCGCGTCGGACACAGGTAATTCTGTCCGACGACAGTTCCGACTCGGATACTAAGTCCGAGGACTTCGAGAGGGTTCCAAGAAGGAACCTCAGGGTCAAGCCCCCACCTCGAAGGTAAATATCCAAAGACTCCCTGAACTATTAATTCTAGGCTTTGAATGTTTAACATGTGAGCACCCATTAACTTGCAGCCCACCGCGTGTTCTTCCCGCTGATCAAGTTTTGGATGGGGAGACCCCGCCCGCCGAGCTAGCGGAGAGCGGGACCGCGTCGCACCCGTCTCCTCCGGGTGCTGCGAAGGATGCCGCGGAGGTGTCATCCCAGCGGGCTCCTTTGGAGCCGGACACTGGAGGTGGGAGCGATGACATCATGGTCGAGGTTAATTAACACCTCGGCCGCCGAAGACCGGGGGGACCAGCCCCTCCCGGATACCGAGGAGACCGGACGAGGAGATGTCCAGTCACCCCCAAGGTCGTCTCCGGAGCGCACCGTTCCTCCGGAGGCACCGGTTCAATCCCCGGTTGGGGATCGGGTCAACCGATCTCCACCGGTGCCACCGACCAATGGGTGGCCGGCAATTGGGGAGGTTCTGTCAAGCGCCTCCATCTCCGGGGAGCACCGCACCCTTATGGGTGCGGTATTACAGAGCATTCAGTCCGTAGATACCGGACTGAAGGAGGCCTTCAACGGTCTCCTGACGGGCTTTCAGGTGAGCCACGTAATGCTATGTTTTGTGAAATATTAATTTCTTTGTGTTATCGTTATATACATGGCAGCCCCCGAGCCCGAGGTGAGTTTGGAAAAACTTACCTGGGGGTCAATCATAGATCAAAATCCGAACTATGTACAACACAATAGCTGTTCGGAACATTATAACAGCCCTTAAGAGGACCGGACACAGGATCATATTAATGACAGTTCGGAAGTTTTGAACCCATGTAACTGGATATAGTTTTATTTTTTGCAGGCTTCGTCGTCTGCGGCGGCTACTAACGCTGCCGAGCTGAACGAGCTAAATCGGAAACTCAAGAGCTCCGAGGACGAGCTTGACGCTCTGAACAAGAGGTTCGACGAGGCGCAAGGTAAGCTGGATTAGAATATCCGAATTCTTCATTACCGTACTGCCAACGCAGTATTTTTTTTGATATGTTTTAATGCTTACGCAGCCTTGGCGAAGGAGATTAAGAAGCTGAAGGCCGATCTCGAGAAGGCGAAGTAGGAAGCTGCGGTTGAGAGGGCGGCAGCCAAAGAAGCGGCTACTGCGCTATCCGCCTTGAGAGCCACCAGCGACAAGCATGAGGCTAGGGTGGAGGAAATCCAACAGGAGCTCAAGGACGCCGGCCAAAAATGCGAGGACCTTGAGCGGAAAGGCAAGGAGCAGGCCGCCGAACTATCCACCCTGAAAACCGAGCTCCAAAAGGAGCGGGTGGATAGGCGGTCTTTTGAAGAGCAAGTCAGCCAGGCCAAAGCTATCATGGATGGTAAGCCGTTTTTATTGGAGTGTGTCTTCGGGGATAGCAAGTTCAAATTGCTTACCCAAGTATGGCGTTCCTCAGGCGCCTGCTCGGACCTTCAGAAGAGCATAGCGGACGCGAATCAGTTCTATGCTTCGCGGGGAGAGGGAGATGAAGCTCGGCTGTTTTGAGCGCAATTTGAAGCCCCCGAGCGCTCTCCTATTCTCGTTGAGGAGATGAAGCAGCTGATGGAGCTACACCGGATCACGGAGCCGGCCATGAAGGATCTCTGCATCCGGCTATGGCCTAACGAGCCACTGCCGGGAAGCTACTTCGGCCTGGTGCAGAAGCTGAGCAACGCCTCGCCTCGGATCGACGCGCTGAGGCGGTCCTCCTGTATCGAGGGAGCTCAGATGACTTTTGCGAAGGCCAAGGTGCACTGGCCAGGGCTGGATCCGATGAAGGTTAGCCACCGCACCTCCGCCTCCAGGAAAGGAGCATAGGTTCCCCGAGCTATACTTCTCTGGAGTAATGGAGGGTGCTCGGGCGATAGAGTCGCAGTGTTCGAGAGAGAACACTTATGAGTAAAGCGTTGTAATATGTCCGAAGACTTTTTTAATGCGTTTATATTGAAAATGCACGGTTTATCATGTCTTTTATGTCTTGCATCCTTTATAACTCCTGTGTGGCCGTTAAAACTGAAAGCTGCGAGTCGTCGGCTTCAGCCCCCATGTAGATACTAAGCGGGGTGTCTCTGCCAATCGCACTGTGACCCTTAGCCGAACTATCGATACCCAAAGGCGGTAGTGTGGGGCGGACAAGGCAATCGGACCATAACGCTTTATTGCTTTCACTTAGCCGTAGGGGCGCGAGAAAGGAGTGCGGGGGGCTAATGACTAGCCCCCAGGGGTTTGTGATGTTCGGATGAACCGTGGCCAAAGCCTATATGACATGGTTTGTACTAGTACCAAACCCATCGTATGACACGGAATAACCTCTGACGAGATTTAGTTAAGCTCGGATTCGCAGACCAGTTCTCGCATAGCATGACAGTCAGTTTTCGGCTTTCTCCGCTGAGGTGCTTAACCAGGCTAGCCAGAAGCACAATCGCACCAGTTCTCCCTTTGCCCTTTTAGCCGAACGAGCGGAACATAAAGGGGCAAGCACAGGAGCCGGGCAACCCAACTATTGACCCAAGACATAGTTCGGAACAAATTCATCTAAAGCAGAACACCAAGACGCCGAACGCGAAATCAGTTGTGCTTAGGGCGATTTTTTAAGGTCGAGCCCCCGGTCTATTAGCCGGTTGCATCGTAAAGTATACCGAACAGGTTCGCAAGAAGAGAGGGGAAATAGAGAGTATACCAAAAACAGCGGGGTGATCATGCATGATACATTTGTATTGTACTCAACAACTCTTATTATCCAAATTGCCGATACAGCTGTTTACAGGTATTAAAAATGAAATATAAGCCTTACAGGAGGGGTTGTACCAAGGCTCTTCGATAGGTGACCTGACGTCCTCGATGTGCCCTGTCGCTTTTCCGATCCTACCTCTCCAGAGGAGTTGTATACCGTGATGGGTACAATGTTCGGCGAGCGGACTTTGGAGAAAAAGTCTTGAGAAGTCGCCGAAATGTAAATGAGCTTTACACCGTAGCAGGTACTTTATGGTACTGGTAGTGTGTCCGAAGACATCTTGATGGTGATAGTTCGGTCCAGCCGAACACTTACCCTTTAATAATTTTTCCCCACCGCTGCCCATGGAATTTTGAGCGCGAAGTTGTGCCTCCTTGGCACGTACTTTACCGGTTCTAGGGCCGTGCGGTGGGGGGCGAGTCCCTATTTATGGGGAGAAGAAGGTTCTGGTACTTTGGGTTGAGACCGAGCTCGCTTCCCAGCCTTGGGTGCCCTTACGGCAGGTGTCGGCGCTTGCCGATCATCAGTGTAATGGAATTCGGCCGCCAGGGCCAACGCATTTTCCTCGGTTCGGAGGGAGCGCTCTATGTTGCCATTGACAGTAATGACCCCCCTGGGGCCGGGCATCTTGAGCTTGAGGTATGCGTAGTGCGGGACAGCGTTAAAGCGAGCGAACGTTGTACGGCCGAGCAGGGCATGATAGCCGCTGCGGAAGGGCACGATGTCGAAGATCAAGTCCTCGCTTCGAAAGTTATCGGGCGAGCCGAACACTACTTCCAGGCTTACAGAGCCTGTACACCGAGCTTCAACGCCTGGGATCACTCCTTTAAAGGTAGTGTTGCTGGGCTTGATCCTTGACGGATCTATGCCCATCTTTTTCACCGTATCTGAGTAAATCAGATTGAGGCTACTTCCTCCGTCCATTAGGACTTTAGTGAGGTGATACCCGTCTATGATCGGGTCTCGGACTAGGGCGGCCGAAGCCCCATGACGGATACTGGTCGGATGGTCACGTCGATCAAATGTGATCGGGTATGCCGAGCAAGGGTTATACTTCGGGGCTACAGACTCTATGGCGTAGACATCTCGAAGGGCGCTTCCTCTCCTTTTTGGGTATATGGGTGGCGTATATCATGTTTACTGTTTTCACCTCTGGAGGGAATTTCTTTTGTCCGCCACCGATCGGACCGCGGGGTTCATCCTCGTCCTCGCTGCGTGGGCTCTTGCCTATAGAAAGGTCCCGATCACACTGCCACCACCCCCCTCCCCCCCCCCCCCGCCCTGGTCTACCCGGGCAAAAAAATTAATACAAGGAAAAAACCACATTTCCTGGGCGCTGGTTAACACAGGAATTTTAGAACGAAATTCAACAGTTAGTACCGACAATATTAAAATTTAACCGGAATTGATAACATCATATATCTTTAATTTTTTAAAGTGTCATGTTTCAATTTCATATTTGAATTATTGTGGCATGATTGATAATATAATGTTTCAGTTATGACGTGAAATTATATCCAAGTTCAATACTTAGCTCAGGGAACAAAAAAATGATTAAAAAGTTGTTAAATTATTCATAAGAAGATGTGTATCCTATTTTTTCATGTTTCAGTTGCATACTTTAGTTATTGCCGCATGATTGATATGTATGGTTTATCCATATTATCATTTTTCCTACGTGCTAAACTGCCATTTTTTTTTTTTTTTTTGCGAGAAACTTCCAATCTATTCATCTTCAATCATGGCAGTACAACGAACACTAGAAATAATTAAAATTACATCCATATTCGTAGACCACCTAGCGACGACTACAAGCACTGAAGCGAGCCGAAGGCGCGCCGCCGTCATCGCCCCTCCATCGCCGGAGCCGCGCACAACGTGTTGTAGTAGACAGTCGGGAAGTCGTCGTGCTAAGGCCCCATGGGACCAACACACCAGAACAGCAACCGTCGCCGATGAAGATAAGTTTAGATCGGAAAGATCCAACCTGAAGACACAAGAACAAAGACGAACAAAGACTGGATCCGAGCAGATCCACCAAAGACAACCACCGACCGAATCCCGTGAGATCCGCCGGAGACACACCTCCACACGCCCTCCGACGATGCTAGACGCACCACCGGGGCGGGGGCTAGACGGGGAGGACCTTATTCCATCTTCAAGAAGCCGCCGCCGTCTCGTCTTCTTGAGCCGGACACAAACCCTAACAAAACTTGAAGAAGCACAAAAAAACGGAGCCCTCCCATCGGCAAGGGCCGAGATCCACCACGCACCCATGGCCCTAAGGCCACAGGAGACGTGGCAGATCGGCGGCGCCGCCGACGGGAGGCAGAAACCCTAGCCGCCTTTTCTTGGGGGAGAGAAGAGGGAGATGATATGAACTCACGTTTAGTTGCTAAACTGCCAATTAACAATCGAAGAAACACTGGATGATGTGTGTGTACACTTTTTATTACAACAAGTTGCACATGCATTCCACTACTCTATTGCAATATTTGTACCATCTGTTTGCATACTTTTACCCATGTCCTAGCTAACACTCGAAATGGTCGGTGCAATATTGTAATATTTGTAGATGTGTCGGTGAGCAGGTGGCATGCATGCAGCTGATCCACGTTTGTGTTAAATAGCGGGATCTGGTCAAACAAGGAAGATTGTATGCATTAATTGTCACATGGTTCGGAAACAGTTGTTTACGTTTTTCTGTCATATGGGCATTACTCTGGCCTCTTAACCCAGCAAGTAGTACATAGGCATAAAGAGGCAGCTGAATACAATATGATCCATCGATGTACATGCATTGCACGGTAGCAGATGTTGGATCGATAACCCTTGCGTGGCCCTTGTGGTGGTGACCGACAGGATTCCATGGATCAGAGTCATCACATGCTTTAACTATCTCCACTAGCCTCTATATATGTGGGTATCCCCTTCTTCTAAATCCATCCATTCAGCAACGCACATTGTTCGTTACACAGCCAACCACCGAGCTAGCTAGCCATGGGTATGGGCTCCAAGCTCAAGCATAGCAGCAGCGGCAATGTTGTTGTGTCGTGCGTAGTCATAGGCCTAGCCCTGCTCGTCGTCGGGGCAGCAGCGGCTAGGAACAACCCAAACTCCACCTGCAAGGCGCTGTGCAGCGACCGGGAGGACTACAAACCCTGCCACGCCGCTTGCCTATGGGGCCTGCGTGTGGGAGACCAACCAAACTGCCACCTGCGCTGCCGCCACGCGAAAAACTACGACGCCTGCTTCGAACAGTGCAAAAAAGATCATCAACAACCAAGTGGTGATGGAGTTGGGCTACTTGCGGCACCGGAAGAGGAACAAAACCATGAAGAAGAAGCAAGAGCCGGAGGAGAAACTGGGCTCCTGGCGATGCCAACGAAGCACGCCGGGTGAGGAGATGAAGAACAGAAGAGGAGGCCGAAGGCAAACACCGTTAATCCGGCCTTCCACTACTGCAGAAGGACTAATGACCGAGACTATGATCCGGCCTCCTTCTCTTACCAGCGGTGCATGATCGGCCGCCATATGTAGTATGCTATTTATGTTTTTCTAGCTCATCGACCCTCTCATTTCGTGTGTGAGCCCACAAACTTGTGTGTGCGCCGCACTCTTATAGTCGCCACAATGTGCTGCTAGCTGCAATACCGTGACCCGCAGCAAGTAAGGTCACCATCATTTTCCCTTTCAGAATAAAAGAATAAAACGTGTTTTAAGTTATACCCAGGATCGTTTATATTTTTTTTACAGAAACAATCATGCACAGAATTTCGTTGGCCAAAGGCTTCCTACCTTAAACCGGAAATGCATAGGTTTAATTGAAGCATATCTCGCTGGAAGCACGCATGTTTAGAGGAACATGCTTGGATGTTTCCACTCTCTCTTGCAGTGCCCTGCTATATTCGACTCTTGATCATGTTTATTATTTGTGGAAGATCTTAGATGAACACAATTTAAAAGTGTTCTCTTACTACAAAATAGTTATTAACGAGTGTAATGATATGGTGGTCTCATTGACTAAAGTCGAGAGATAAGGTGTGGTTTCCTCTTCTGACTCTCGTTGTGTTCAGTTGAACTGCCCAAGACCCTAAATATACCCAAACAAGGAGTCTTTCCCTTGTAATGGTAGTTCTACAACATGATCCGATGAGGGTGTCTGGCGTCTAATCCTGCACTTGAGTTGTCACTCACGAGTCTCTCAGCCATGTTGACGTTGAAATGTTTTGTACAAATGTCTGAATGAAGTAGGTCGTTGAACAACGAAATTAACTTGGCCATTAAAGAGGATAACATTTTTTTAGGAAATCCTTTAGTTATCCACCAACATGATAATATTGAAGCCCCTATGATGATATTCAAAGAGAAGGGTCGGAATCAATATGTTTATCAAATATGATGATATTCAACAACTTGTGTGTAACTAATTAGCTAGACGGGTCAAGGCCAAGCCCCTGGAAAACCATGGGGAATGGAAAGGAAACACGTCTCAGGCTTGGACCACCAAAAATTCTACTTGTATAGATAGGTATATGTCCAACAGTTCACTAATAGATGATTTTAGCACATGAGTTGCATAAAAATAAAATTTTGTGGATTTGTAACACATGCAAAATAGTGCATATATCTTGACAATAAATTATACGGAATGCGAGGGGTGCCGGTTAGCCCTGGCGTTTGAGGCTTGTTTGAGGGACCCTCATTTCCGCCCTATATTTGGGATGGATATGAGGGGTGCCGGTTAGCATGGGCATTTGAGGCCCGTTTGAGGCGTCCGTGAGGGTCGATTTCTTTTACCGGTCAATGTCCGGGGCGTCCACCGGACGTTTGAGGCGGGTTTGGGACGCTTGGTTGGTTGTAGATGTTCTTATGAATTTTTTTTCAAAAGTACGACCAATTTTGTACCAAATTCGAAAACCATATGCACAAATTGGAAAAAATCAAAAATAGTACCCCGTCAGCCTCTGGTGGGCCGAAGAGAGGCCCGTCGGCCACTGGCAGGCCGAAGATGGGCCCGTCGGCCACCCCCGGGCCGAAGAGAGGCCCGTCGGGCTCTGGCAGGCCGACGAGTGGCATGTCGGCCTCTTGTGGGCCGAAGAGCTGCCTGTCGGCCTCCAGGCGGCCGATGGGCCCCTGGATAAGGCCGACCACTCCTTTCTTTCTCCTCTGACCACTCCTTTCACCCTCCCCCGTCCTCCAGGCTCCCCAGCTCCACCTCCCACTCCCGTTGCTCTCTGGTGCTTCCACCCCCGCGCCGATCTCTTCGCTCGTCCACCCATTTTCGTATCAAACCCGCGTAAACAATAGATCAGGGCTCTCTCCACAGGCCTACGGTAATTTTTTTTGCTTCCAACTCAATCAAATGTCAACTTTCAACTCGGTTGTGGATTCAGTTCTTAGTGGTCACCGTTTTTTTGCAGGTAAATGGCTTGCCCATTTTGTCGAGCTCCAGGTGGCCCTTTTTCTTCCTTTGATTCTGGTGCGTCTGTATTCACAGTTGTGCTGGATCGTCAATGTTCAAGGCGTGTTGTAAGATTCTATATCTTGTTTATCTGATTGTGGCATTTGGTTGATGTTGTTTTGGTTGGAATGTATTCGAATGCCTTTGTTTATATGATTATGATGTTTGCTTCCATTCTTGTTGTAGTATGTTCCGTGCAGTGTTAGATCACATCTTGCTCGGTACATTGAGGAGTGCAGAGCTTTAGCTATTCGGAGGGGTGACACAGATATTGATCTTGCTCTTCACAACAGTGAGGGTAACTTATACCATGTTCTGTTTAGACATGGTCGGGTGAGCAGTAAATTCCATGGTCCTTCCTGGGAGGAACTTGTGTGAATGATTACGGTCTCCATCATCGTGACATGATGACTATTAGGCTTGAGCACTATGGAACTATGATTTGTGTTGATTTTCATCGGGATGGTGTTATGTTGTTCCCTTGACCTTGCGTTGGTAAGTTTTTATTTGAGTGATTTTAAGTTTTGTTTCAGCTTATACGTTTTGTTGTTCTGCTCAATTTATGAAATTATTTTTTTATAGCTCTTGAGGATCTGAGTGAAACTCAGAGGGAACATGTTGACAGTTGTTTTTATAGTCGTGGTGTCTTCAGTCTGAATTATCACCAAATGTATGTCATGTCGCGATAGCTCTTTGATGACAACTACATATTGTGTACTCCTTTTGTTCATTGGATTGATTCCATGAATGTTAATGGTCAACATATGGTGAGCTTTGTTTTTGGCTACTGTTTATTAATTTGTTCTTTGCTCTAGTATACTGTTTTAAATTTGTAAGCTGAACATCATATAACTTGATGTTTTTTGTCAGGTTATTCCGAGCATGGTTGTGAGGAGTTTGAAGGATTTTTTGTCAATTCCTAGGACCAGTTCTTTAACTCTTGATATTACTTTGGATTCTGAAGATGATGATATATCTGTGAGCATTCCTTATTCCTACTTTATTGGCTTGGGTGGTAGAATGGTGTTCGAGAAGGAAGGCTTCGGTAATTTTCTTCGGGCATCGTCTATTGAAGTCAACAATTTGGTGCTCATAACCTTCAAAGAGCGTGATCAGGAGCTAGTTGTTGTTTTCAGCCATCTGCCACAATGATCGTACTATCTCGCCCCACTATCCCCCCATTTTCTTTTCCCGCCCTACTATCCCGCCATTTTATTTCCCGCCATACTCTCCCGCCACTTTCTTTCCCACTATTCTCTCCCGCTATTTTCTTTCCGCCTTTCTCTCCCGCCATTTTCTTTCCCGCCTTTCTCTCCCGCCATCTTCTCTTGTGATCCTATATAACCACATCCGCAGTAAGGTGGGTGAGCAGGCCCTTCTGTCTCCCCTTTCTCTCACGCCTTTCGCTCCCGCCATCCTTTCGTGGAGATGTCTCATCCTCATTATCCTTTTGATCGTAGTTTTCACTCTAGTATGTCCGATCGTCCTCTCCGTCTAGCCGCCAATTTCAAGATGGATGATAGAGTAGTTCCATGGTAGGAACTCATCAGTAGTGACACCATAATGAATGAGTTGGCTCACTCATTAGCTAGGAGTGGGTGGCCTCCCAGGACATTTGAGCATTATATAGCTTGTGAGTTATTTCTTCCTCGTCCGCCCCTTCGGCCTCGACTGCCACGACCACCATGACTGTCACGACCACCTCTTGCTACTGTTGTCGCAGTCGTCGATGTGGAAGCACTCGTCGATGTGGAAGCACCGTCTTTGTTCAGGTCGGGACAATATTTCATCCTATGCCAATAAGCCGCGCATAGCAAACATTGTCTGGTTGCTCCACCAGCTTCAGATTGGTCCATATCGTTTCGGATGCGCTTTACCTTGCGTCTGCCCCCGCTTGTTCGCTGAAGTCCTGGATCCGGGATGTATACTCTCTCACCATCGTTAACCTTGTTGAAATTGCTGACGACTCTAAACCCTGTCATCTCACTTGTCCAGACATTGAGTACTGCCTCTTTTGAATAGTATGGGGACACGAAGGAGATAGCGTCCAACTCAATCTGGCCACAGGCAGCCAGCACATGTGAGCAAGGCAGGTGCAACAACTGCGGTTTGTTGCATGTAGACTCACAAGTTGGATAAAATTTCGTTCCAATTTTAACCTCGTGCGTCTTCACCTCATTTGCAGAACCAAAACCATCAGTAGGAAGCTGAAGCTCATACCTCCTTTCTTGATTACCTATGAGTGTAACAGTGTGCTTTTTTGCTTTCTATCTTCTGAGCCATGTACTCCATGACACGGCTACAATAAGGTGTGTTCTGATTACCTGCAATATGCTTCTTTGCTAACTCGTGTCTTTCTCTAAAATTTCTCAAAGTGCCATGGAATACACCCTCCACAATAGCTGTGAGTGGCAATGCTCTATTCCCTCTGAGTACAAGGTTATACACCTCTGCAAGATTGGTTGTCATGTGGCCATACCTAGCTCCATGGGTGTCATGCAGCAAAGACCAATTCACTGGAGGCTCTTTCTCTATCCACTCAGAAAAATTCTTTATTGCCCTGCCCTTCTTTCTCTGAGTATTAGGAGGGTCAATTGCTGGCAAGTCACAAAGACCTACTGGCTCCTCTAGCTCCGCGATGAGTGCTGCTAATTTAACCTGGTCTTTTTCCATTTTCTTCCTCGCAAGGACCTGCTTCTTAGTAAACTCATCTAGTTTTGACCAAATAAATTCGTATTTGCGCTGTTGGTTCTGCTTGCATAATTTTTTGAACAAGTTCATCAACCGTTTGTTCTTGAACTATGAGAAAAAATTTACACCCAGATGGCGCATGCACCACCGGCTTTGCAAGTCCTTCCAAGGTGTTGGCCCGTCAGCTGTTGGATTACTTAGTGTCTTCACGGCCTTCAGTATACCAGGATGTCTGTCATGAATGACACACACGTTTGGTCGGTCCTTCACGATCGCAGTTTTAACTTGCCGGAAGAACCATACCCAGCTCGGAAAGTTCTCACCCTCCACAAATGCCATGGCTAGTGGGATGATTTGGTTGTTCCCGTCCACACCAATAGCAGTCAGGATTTGCCCTTTGTACTGACTAGTCAGGAATGTACCATTGACAAACATCACAGGAGGACAATGCCGGAAAGCATCGATGCACAAACCGAAAGAGAAGAATACTCGTTTCAACACCTTGTGATCTGGTATAATCTCCAACCTCGTGTGTTGTATGTTAACATAAGTGCCGGGATTCCTCTCCTTCAGTATGTTAAGGAGACGGACAACATTATCATATGAGTCGAAGAACGTCCCAAACCTTTCCTCCATAGCCTTCTGCTTAGCCCTCCAAGCCTTCCCATATGGAATGTCATAATTCCATCTGACCTTCACTGCTTTCTGGATATGTTTTGCTTCCATATCTTTCTTCTCAACTATCTCAGTATACATGAGTTGCGCAATGAGAGTTGAAGTCAGGTTTGGATGACGAACCAACAGGTTTTTCCTCACACAATTATGTGGGACCACATTGGTGACAACCTAGTGGATGTTATACTTCGGCACGTGCCCGTGCACCTTCGCAGGACAACCTGTTTCAACACACTTCATGGTATGTTTTGTTGGACTCGATATGTGTGTCCGGAAAACCCTCTGCGTAGACATAGCCCACTTTATCACCGCATACTTCAATTTTTTCTTAGTGTCAAACATAGCCCCGATCTGGACTTGGTTGACATTATATTGCCATGGAGTCTCATGGCCATCGTTGACAGTAATGCCGGCGGATATGTCCTGATCCCATGCAGAAGGAATCGGTACCTCTACTTCATCCTCGGAATTTTCAGAATCCAGATCCTCCGCAAACCCATCCTCGTCCTCTTCCTCCATCACCCTCTGCATTTCATCGTCTTCCTCATCCCCATCAGCAACACCAGAGCCAGCTAATACTATCGACTGAATACTCTGCCCAGTATCATGACCACAAACATTGTGTGGCACGTAATCTGACTCTTTCTCGGCTTGGCTAGCATCCACATCCGGTGGCTGTGACCCGGATACATAAATCTCGTTAGATACTTGACTACCCTGTCCTGGTTAATACCCCACATTGACTTGTACGAAATTCTCCTCCTTCGTCACTGGTTGCACTAGGGCATATGGGTGGATTCTTCGGTCTCTGGAACGACTTAACAGGGACAACCAATGCTGGCTCCTATCTATCGGCATCAACTCCCACTTGACATTTTTACAGGATTTGGTCCACAATGCATGAATACTGATGGAACAGACTTCAGGATCCAGCCCAAAACTAGTACTCAACCAGTGCTTCAACTGCCTAATGTCCAGTCTTTCCGGGTCTGAAAGTGTCATGACACCTTTTTTAAACTCGCTAAGATTAACCCCCAACTCATTATATCGAACATTACCAGGGCCGTAATAAACAGTCAAATTTACGGATTCAGACATTTTCACCTGTCAGGCATTGCCAGCTTCTCATTATTCGCAACGAACAAATTTATACTAAAATAAACCTACACTAAAATAAACCTACGTACACTAAATAAACCTACACTAAAAAGAACCTACACTAAATAAACCTACAATAAAATAAACCTACACTAAAATAAACCTACGTACAGTAAATAAACGTACACTAAAAATGACTACACTAAGTAAACTAAATAAACTTACACTACCAACACGTACACTAAAATGACTACACTACATAAACTAATTTTACGTACAATAAAAAAACTAACCTAAACTAAAAAAAATCGGTATACCTTCGACGCGTGTGTCCCCTTCTTCTTCCTCTCCACCTTCTTCTTCCTATCCACCACACCACCTCCTCACCATCCACACTTCCACCACCCCACCATGGCTCCTCCAAACGAACAAAAAACTACCTCATGGCACAAAATGAGACCGTAGGCCGGTGGAGATGGGTATGATCTATTGTTTCAGCGGATTGAATAGGAAAATGGGTGGAGGATGGAGGAGATCGGAGGGGGGGCAAAATCGGATGAGAAAACGAGAGAGAGAGAGGATGAGCGAGCCAGAGGAGGAAGAAGGTCCCGGGCGGTCGGGCCTTATCCAGGGGCTCTTCGGCCTCCTGGAGGCCGACGGGCCCTCTTCAGCCACCTGTGGGCCGACAGCAGGCTCCTTGGCCACCCGTGGGCCGACGGGCCCTGTTCGGCCTCCCGCCGGCCGACAGGCCCCTCTTCGGCCCACCAGAGGCCGACGGGGTGCTATTCTTGATTTTTTTCTATTTCGACATATGCTTTTCGAATTTGGTACAAAATAGGTAGTACTTTTCAAAAAAAAATATGTTCTTATGCTAAGCTAGCAAGTACCTAGTTGATATTGAATAGTGTTCATATACATATAGTACATAAAGAGCAACTTGATATACGATCCGGCTATACACATGCATATGTGCTTCATAGTTTGTCCCTCACAGAGAATGCATAGCAATCACATGTCAGTAAAACATTAATGGAAGCTCGTGCATTGCACGCCCAGAGATGGCGGATGCGAGTTGATCGGATCAATACCACTTGCGTGGCCGGTGGATGCTAGATACCTCTTGCGTGTCACTTTCCTCATACCGATCGCGCAGCTGGTTAATTGGTTGATTGAAGCAACAAATCAAATGTGCTCATGAATTAGCGATGGAGGAGTACCTAGATGCTTTTCTTATCTAGTCTTTGCTAGTCCGGTACCTAGTTAGTTCTGAATCAACTGGATAATAATATGCACATGCTGTTAGATTGATCTCTTCCCCAATGGGCCCAACGGCCCATTGGACCCTTGATCCACGCCCTGATCGGGGGCGTCCAGCCCAAGCAAGGCTGGTGGGCCCCTGTCGCGCAGTGCCATATAGAGGAGGTGGGGACCATGGCACAAGGCACGAGGTTCGCCGCCGCCACTGTTCCCCACTCCTAACCCTAGTCCGATCGAGAGGGAGGCGCTGAAGCGACGGGAAGCGCCACCAGCCACTTCACCGTCGACCTCTACGCAGAGCTCCTCGCCACCGTCACTATGGCCGGCACCGGGAGTTCGTCGTCACAAGGAGAAGATATCTCCTCTCACCACTACCGATCTAATCTAGCCTAGTGATCCAAGGGGTCTATCAATGGTTTCAGAGCCAAGTTTTGGGTTAGATTTTTTCGGGTAGAAAAGAAATCACAGAAATTTTTTTACCCCCCCAAAAGAACCCTAAACAGGGCAAAGAAATCATCACCGGTAAAGAGCGCCGCCGGAACGGCCGCGCCGTTCCTCTCGATCTCGATGCGCATCGGCGAGACGAGGCATCTGGGAAGAAGAACACCACCACCGAGCCGCTTGATGGCGGCGCGTTCACCCTAGGGTGCTCGCGCACGCCGGCAAAAGGGTCAGCAGGGGCGCCGTCTTCAGACGCACGCCGGCGCAGGGGAGCAGTCGGAGCTGTCGCGGCTCTCTCTCTCTCTCTCTCTCACTGGCCAGTAGGCGGCGGAGGATGGAGAAAGAAAGAAGGGAGGGGGAATGCTCGCCGCCGTGGGGTCCCGCCGTCGCCGGCAGGCCGCCGGCCTCGGGTGTTTTTCTCCTCCACTCGCCGCCGCCGATGCGAGCGGGAAAAAAAGAAAGAAGGGGAAGAAAAGGAGGCTCGCGCGGCGCGGTGACGTTCGTCGACGTCGCTGGCGGCCGGGGTGAAGCCCTTTTCCTCCACCGTCGTCGTCTTCAGGGGAGCAGAGGAGGGCTCAACTGCACCTCTCTGCCACTGGAGATGGAGGATGGACAGAGGATAGGAGAGAGGGAAGGGGAAAAGTAAGGGGCTCGCGCGCCACGGCGGTGCGTCGCCGTCGCCGGCGCCGGCGCCAGCGGCCGGCGAGGCCCGAAACCCTCGATGAGGGAGAGACGAAAGGAACGGGCGGAGAGAACAGAGAGTGGCTAGGGTTTCGGTCGGCAGGATCGACCGAGGCTGGTTTTGACCCAGCGAAAGGATCGGGTGGCCGTCAGATTTCAATGGAGGGTCAGGATCTAAACCCTAGCTGGCCACGGGCTTTTTGGGCCAAAAGAGAGGCAAGGCCGCCCCCGCCGTCGCTAGGCTACGCAGAGCAGGCCATGGGCCGTGTCGCTCGGGCGGGCTGTTTTTTCTTCCGCTGCGGGCTCTCGCAGGCTGGGCCGAGACCGGGGCAGCTGCAGTTTTCATTTTAATTTTTTGTCCAGTTTTTTGGGCAAACTTCATATCGTTTTTCCCTATTCAAAATTATCCAACGAAATTTTGTTTAGAGAACAGAAAAGTAAAAGAAATACTTCTGGAAAGTAAAAAAGTTCATGAATTTTTTATTCATGTTTTTCCGCTGCAAATAAAAATAAAAGTGCTCTTTTAAAAGTGAATAGAACTAAAGTGAAAGATTTAATTGTTGCTTCTCTAATGCAATTTTGAACCAACCGGTCAAAATTGCTTAGAGAGTAAAAGAGTACAGAATTGTTTCTGAATAGAATATTGTAAAGTTTCCTCTGAAAAGTAAAAGTTTTATCTTCAAATTAAATTGGAACCAACGGGAAAATTTAATTGGCAGAACTGTTCTTATCAATGTTTTTTCCCCTGTGGGTGAAATCAGATTCAAATAGTTTCCGCTATGACTACAGAACGATATTTGTTTTAAAGTTAAAATATGGTATTGTTATTTTCTGACCAACGTTGATGATAACAGTACTATAATTCTATGAGTCTTATGTTCAAAGCTTAAATGTTTGATAAATTTTGTATCAAAGTGATCAATTTTCAGAGAACAGATAAAGATCAAGAAATGCTCTTGAACTAGAGAAATGTATATTTCTTGTTCCCGCTGCAATAAAGTTCATGATGATGATTATTTCTTATTAAAGTTGTTTAATAGACATACTATCATCATTGTTTATGAGTTATATGCATTATTTCTATTTCCGCGCCAACGGTGATATGGAATTAATGTAGAAGGATGACGTTTTATTCTAATTCTGCCCAACGGTGATTTAGAATATAAAAGAAAGTTTTAAAAGTTTAATGTGCATATTTTTTAACCAGACCAACATGGGGTTATTTTTATGCTCATTATTGTTAATTATTGGCTAATTTTTCTCAGACTAAAAGTTTTCCATGCTTTCATTCGTGAAAGCGAATGGCTGGGTACTTGTGACCTGAAAGATGACCAAGAAAGGTCATAACGTGAGGGGGTATGTTCTCTCTAAAGAATGGCTTCAAAAGAAAAGAGATAGATCATTGAGAGTTTTGGTTGACGAATGTCTTTCATGTACTCTCTATGAAGAAGATTTTTTCAGTCAACATGATTTGAGTTGAAACAAGCAACATGCGTGTTTAATTTGACCAACGTCGGATCAAGAATGTGTGTCAAAGAGCATTCGGATTTATTTCTAAATTTGATGATTGCACATGCAGTCAAAAGAGCCAATTCTGGCATTTATGCCCCCTACAGGGAATTACCCGCATGGCGGGAAAAGATGATTATGATAAAACCCGCATAGCAGGAAAAGTCTGGGAAAATACCTGCGTAACCCGTATGGCGGCAGACATTTTCCCAGACTTATCTTGTATGACAGGAGAAAGACATGATGACTCATGTGCTTTTAATGTGTCCCACTCTGGGAGAAAAGTATGGAGTAGCTATTATACTTTCCTAGTATCGACCGTACACCTTATGTGTAACGGTCATTAAGCACTCAATAAATCCAAAGAGAATAAAAGTTACAGACGAACCTAAAGATAAGAATCATATGCAAGTGTCACTTGCAAAAGTACTAATGATAAAGAACTCTGTTGAGTTTCTGAAATGGAATGAGGAAAAAGTACTCCCATACCGGTTAACAGATAACTTCATTTCGCATGAAGTAATCAGATGAATGAAATAGATAATCGAAGTTTCCTCAATTCACAAGAGTTATGAATGGTTTTCGAAATTGTGGCAGAAAAGTTCTTGCCACATTTCGAGGGGGAGAAATAAATTAAGAATGATGAAACTCCCCTATACTTTAGATAATGTGATGCACATTATGCATCTAAAGTGATCCATTAATGAAGAATGTGATCGTCTAGGGGAGTACGACGGTCATAATAATACCCTTAAAGAAAAGAAATAGTTGTATTTCTGGATCTTTTACAGTTCCGAAAGCAGACTAAGGAATACTAAAATGGTGCTTAAAGTGCCATAAAGAAGAAAGTTTTAACAGAATAAACCCAAATAATAAAGTTTAAAGATACGCCATTTTTAATGAAGATGGAGCAATCTGGGGGAGCATGTTGTATGACCTATACAACACCTATTGTTAGCTCTATAAAGTATGAATGAGTAAACATGGATCTTGTGATACAGGTCCCTGTAAGACCTATTGCCTCTTGGAAATGAAAGACTATAGAATTAACTTGCCTCTTGGCAATGACAGAGCAACAATAGCCCCATATGAAAGAAGTGCCAGTACCTGAGACACTGATGGTCTCAAGGAATGAGAAAATCAGATACTTCTGATTATTATAAAGTCTATGTTAGTGAAATTCAAATGGAGGTTGATCCCACCTCATTTAAAGCGCTCAATCGAGCTTTGAGAAGTGTATGTTTGTCTAAATGATAAGAGACTATGTGAGATGAAATAAAATTGGTGAATCCCGACAATGTTTGGGACTCATAAGTAATTTCCAATGGAGCCAAAACAGTAGGCTGTAAATGGTCTACAAGGCCAATGTGACCTCAAAGGAAATATGTAAAGGTGTAAAGCGCGACTTAAATTGAAAGATTTTGTGCAAAAAGAATGAACAGATTACAATGAGTGTTAGTGGCACATCATGACCGACATCATGATCTGAGTTACATCAGATGAAAGTAAAGAACACAAGGGATACTGCTTCAAGAAGTCTTTTATGTACTAGAGCAAGTCTCTAGACAGTGGCATTTAAAGTTAGAAGAATCAGATGTTATTTTGGGTTAAAGAAAATGAGAGGACAATTGTATTCATGCAAAGTTACAGAATGGGAAATTCATTTCCTAATCCTGTGCATGTGGATGGTGTCCTACTTGCTAGTGGTGATGTAAATCTACTACAGGAGGAGAAAAGAAGTTCTTGTCCTCAAAGTTCAAAAGAATGTTCTCGGTAGAGTGTCTCTCGTTATAAGTATAGAGATTCACCAAGAAAACAATAAAAGGGGGTATTAGGAATGTCGCATGGACATGCTAAGAAAGGTCTCTAAAGTATGCATGCGAGAAAACCTACGCCTGTTCTTATAGTCAAGGGTAATGGAACTGGAAACTATGTTGTTCCAAAAGTTGATGAGAAAATATTGAAAACGGATATGGTACCATATGCTTCAGCTGTTAGAAGCGCAATATATTACCCTGACACAGTTCACGTATCTGGGTTGTTTTGGCAATGTCCAGTCCATATATAGATCACTGGAATAGAGTCAAAGATATCGGCCTCATGCTGAAAGAAATAAGTGCTCTCAAAAGATTGTGAGTACAAAGACATGACTTGTGAAATTTTTAGCGAAATCCACAATTGTCGCTAACCTTCACACTTGGAGTTTTTGTGTCGAAAAGATCCAAAGAATCAAACAATTATCATCAATGTGATGCAAAAACATGTTATAGCTTTATATGAGGCTGAGGGACAGGCAAAATGGTTAAGGAGACCTGTACCCGGAGTTGATAATGGTTGACAACAGCGATAACCATTTTAAGTTTTTCGCTCCTATGACAATGAGTCAAGTGTTGATGCCAAACACACTGACACAGAGTTATGCGTTGTAAAGGAGAAAGTCCGGAATTATGTAGAAATGCTTGAAGCATGAATGCAACAGACAAGTGTTTGCAGATCTGCTTATTAAAGGCTTACATCCCAGTGTGTTCGGAGAACACACAGTCGACATGGGTTTTATGGTATAGTCTAAGATTTCCGGACAAATAAAGGGCCCAAGGTTAAAGAATCTGTTTCGAAACAGAGGAGTGTGTTGTAGGTGTTGATTCTATCGGGATAGACCGTGATGACGAGACATGCTCTACATGCAAATCTGTGATGGAACGAGTACTTTGAAAAGAGTTATTTCAAAGTATAAAGTTGAAAGTATATGATGAGATCAAGGGGGAGAATGTTAGATTGATCTCTTCCCCAATGGGCCCAACGGCCCATTGGACCCTTGATCCACGCCCTGATCGGGGGCGTCCAGCCCAAGCAAGGCTGGTGGGCCCCTGTCGCGCAGTGCCATATAGAGGTGGTGGGGACCACGGCACAAGGCACGAGGTTCGCCGCCGCCACTCTTCCCCACTCCTAACCGTAGTCCGATCGAGAGGGAGGTGCTAAAGCGACGGGAAGCGCCACCAGCCACTTCACCGTCGACCTGTACGGAGAGCTCCTCGCCACCGTCACTATGGCCGGAACCGGGAGTTCGTCGTCACAAGGAGAAGGTATCTCCTCTCACCACTACCGATCTAATCTAGCCTAGTGATCCAAGGGGTCTATCACATGCATCTGCTGCATTGTGTTTTCCAAACAGAAGACCACATATGCATTAATTGCACGCGCGCATATGTCGGATCTGAGCTGTAATCAGATCGATAGCTCTCATTCACATGGATCAGATTCATCAGAGGAACCTCAACTCATAGCTTCACCAGCATGCCTCTTTATATATGTCTGTGTGACCGTCTGCGCAGTCCATCCATCCTGCCTTGTTAGCCATAGCAAGTTAGTTCAGCAGCCGGCCAGATAGCCACCTAGCTAGCCATGGGTGTGGGTATGTGTTCCAACAAGAAGAACAAAGGTGGCGGCAGCGTTGTTGTTGTTAGCTCTAATCTTGATTCATGTATCTGCATAGTTTGATTTTCGTTATGTATGTAGCTAGTTAGTATAGGTTCACGAGTTGTTGGTCGGCGAAGGTTCAGCGAGGCGTGCAAAAAAGGCGAGATGCCGAGACGCCGTGCGAGACGGCGAGCACGGCGAGATGCCGATGGCAGCGAGAGGCTGCAAGCTGCGTGAGGTGGCACGGCCGTGTGATGCGGCAAGCACTTGAGGCTGGACCCTTACCGGCTAGACAAGGTTGTTACAGCTGAGAGAATCAGTGAGTTTGTTAGCCACCTGACCGGGTCGTGTGGCCGTTGTGATGGAGCTACTCGAGCAGTGTACGTGGGTTTGCATGTAGTGCATGTAGTTGGTTGGTGATTAGTGGCCTAGTGCATGGGCTAGTGGGGGTTAGCGGCCACGAGAGTGGCGGCTGGTTAGTGCGTGCGTGAGTGCATGGCAAGAGTGCCTGCTCCTGTGTATATAAGTCATTTGAGTCAATGAAAAAACTGAGGCCGTGAGGGCTGAGCACCAAAGATGTAGTCAATGTGTTACCAAGGAGAGAGCCTCTCGGCAAAGCGGCAGCTGGTCTTCTCCTTGGTTTATGTGTGCGTGTGTGTAGAGTTTCACCAAGTGTGTGTGTTCTTGAGAGAAGAGAGAGCTGTGAGAGGCAGCCAAGAGGAAGAAGAAGCGGCGATGCGAGCACTAGTAGAAAACGGACCTTTCGTCCCGAGCATTAGTCCCGGTCTGGTCACGAGCCGGTACTAAAGATGGTATTAGTCCCGGTTCGTGCCGGCTCCAACGGCTAGGAGTAGGGCGACCTTTAGTACCGGCTCGTGAGCGATCTTTAGTACCGGTTCGTGTCACGAGCCGGTACTAAAGGGGGCGTGGCAGGCTGTTGGTCAGACTTGGGCCCCGCTTGCACCTTTAGTACCGGCTGGTGACACCAACCGGTACTAAAGTGCAACCTTTAGTACCGGTTGGTGTCACCAGCCGGTACTAAAGACTTCCTACATATACGGGCTTCGTCCGCAGCCGATCGAAGGGGCTCTCATTTCTCTGTTTTCTCCCCTGTTCTTCTTCTTGCTCGAAGCTCATCCTCCATTTTGCCAAGGATTTGTCAAGATTTAAAGGCACCCCATCTATCCAAGTGTTCATAAAGGTTAGCAACTTTGCTCCTTCATCTCTCATTGCTAGATTAGCTTGTGGTATGCTTAAAGATATGTGATTTGTGGGTTTTAGCTAGGTTTTGGAGGAGTGGTCATTATGTGGGAGTTTATTTGATTTATATGCAATTTGAGCTCAAATTAACTTGTTAGGTTGCATATGTGTAGGTGTGGTTTATTTGGTGCCTTCCCATCCCCGTCCTAACCACCGTCGATAAACCGCACCGTCTTGTCGCGGCACCGGCCACCTTGGTGAGCCTCTTGTTTTTCTTAAAACCTTTTTGTTAAAAAAAATTACTTGTATGATTTAGATAGCTGCGTGTACGATTTACTTACTTGTATTATTGTTAGTTATTCTATAGTGTCATGGTTATGGTATCAGCCCACGTCGGCCCTCGTCCAGTCTATGATTCGGATGTGGTATGTCGTTATCTTTTATAACTATTTCACACATCATCTAATGTATATGACAATTAATTATGCCACCAAATTGACGTAGATGTTTTTATCTATAGGAAGTAGTTGAACCAGAAATTCCAACCGACTATGCAATTCTGCTCGAGAAATTAACACAAGCTGAAAAAGAAATTGATCATTTAAAAGAAAAATTGAAAAGAACTAAAGATGAGAAGATGGGATTGGAGTTGCATGTTGCCGATATCGTCGATGATCACAAGAACAAGATGGCTGGAATGCGCTTGAAGCTTAGAAAGATTAGAAAATATGCCATTGATAAAGAGGCTTGGTATCATTATGCCGTTGGCTCAATTGTTACTTTAGTTGCGATTATGATCGCATTTGTTGTTGCATTTACATGTTTTAGATAGTTGTATGTTGTTTTATGAGATGTATGTATGAACTATAAGTATCTATTATTTGCAGTAATAACATTTGGTCACTGCTAGCTCTACTTTTGGTTGTAATGTGATGACGAAGTTGTATTAATTTGGTCACTTCGATGTTGTGTAGTGAACATGAGCCGGCAATGGATGTACGATGACCGACTAAGTCCAGGGTTTCTTAATGGCATGCATGATTTTCTTCGTGTGGCTGAGGCAAACAAGCAGAATGGTTTCATGTGTTGTCCATGTCTTGACTGTAAGAATGATAGGAATTACTCTAACTCAAAAACCCTTCACGTCCACCTGCTTGAGAAGGGTTTCATGCCACACTATAATGTTTGGACCAAGCACGGAGAAAGAGGGGTTATAATAGAAGACAATGAAGAAGAAGAGGATGATGACAACTATTCTTTCGCCGATACAACAATGGGGGAAGCTGAAGAAGAGGCATCAATGGGGGAAGCTGAAGAAGAGTCATCAGATGAGCCCGCTGATGATTTCGGTCGGGTCATTGCTGATGCAAAGAGAAACTGCGAAAGTGACATGGAGAGGTTGAAGTTGAAACGCATGTTAGAGGATCACAAGAAATTATTGTATCCAAATTGTGAAGATGACCAGAAAAAGCTGGGTACCACGCTGGAATTGCTGCAATGGAAGGCGAAGAATGGTGTAACTGACAAGGGATTTCAAGAATTGCTGATAATGATAAAGAAGATGCTTCCAAAGGATAACGAATTGCCTGAAAGTACGTACGAAGCAAAGAAGGTTGTCTGCCCTATAGGATTAGAGGTGCAGAAGATACATGCATGCCCTAATGACTGCATCCTCTATCACGGTGAGGAGTACGAGAATTTGGATGCATGCCCGGTATGCGGTGCACTGCGCTCTAAGATCCCCCGCGATGACCCTGGTGATGTGGAGGGCGAACGCCATAGGAAGAGGGTTCCTGCCAAGGTGATGTGGTATGCTCCTATAATACCACGATTGAAACATTTGTTCCAAAACAAAGAGCATGCCAAGTTGTTGCGATGGCACAAAGAAGAACATAAGAAAGACAGGATGTTGAGAGCACCCGCTGATGGGTCGCAGTGGAGAAAAATTGAGAGGGAGTTCGAGGACTTTGCAGCTGATGCAACGAACTTATGGTTTGGTCTTAGTACAGATGGCATGAATCCTTTTGGGGAGCAGAGCTCCAGTCACAGCACCTGGCCCGTGACTCTATGTATCTACAACCTTCCTCCTTGGTTGTGCATGAAGCGGAAGTTCATTATGATGCCAGTGCTCATCCAAGGCCCTAAGCAACCCGGCAACGACATTGATGTATACCTAAGGCCACTAGTTGATGAACTTCTACAGCTGTGGAAGAAACCAGGTGTACGTGTGTGGGATGCGCACACACAGAAGGAAATTGACCTACGAGCGTTGCTGTTTGTAACCATCAATTATTGGCCTGCTCTTAGTAACCTTTCAGGACATACAAACAAGGGATACAATGCATGCACGCACTGTTTAGATGATATTGAAAGTATATATTTGGATAAATGTAAGAAGAATGTGTACCTGGGACATCGTCGATTTCTACCGATCAAGCATATCTTAAGAAAGGCAGGCAACCATTTCAAAGGTGAGCCAGATAACCGGAACAAGCCTGGCCTCCGTACTGGTGAATATATATTTGATATGGTCAAGGATTTACAGGTAATCTTTGGAAAGGGTCCTGGCGGACAATCTGTTCCGAATGACGCCAATGGACACGCACCCATGTGGAAGAAGAAATCTATATTTTGGGAACTTGAATATTGGAAAGCCCTAGAGGTCCGCAATGCAATCGACGTGATGCACGTGACGAAGAATCTTTGTGTGAACCTGCTAGGCTTCTTGGGCGTGCATGGAAAGACAAAAGATACACCGGAGGCACGGGAGGACAAGCAAAGAATTAACGAAAAAGACGGCATGCCTCCAAAGTAGTATCAAGGTCCTGCCAGCTACGCTCTTACGAAAGAAGAGAAGGAAATCTTTTTTGAATGCCTGCTCAGTATCAAGATCCCGTCTGGCTTCTCGTCGAATATAAAGGGAATAATAAATATGGCAGAGAAAAAATTTCAAAATCTAAAGTCTCATGACTGCCACGTGATTATGACGCAATTACTTCCGGTTGCACTTAGGGGGCTTCTACCGGAAAATGTTCGATTAGCCATTGTGAAGCTATGCGCATTCCTCAATGCAATTTCTCAGAAGGTAATCGATCCAGAAATCCTACCAAGGTTACAGAATGACCTGGTCCAATGTCTTGTCAGTTTCGAGTTGGTGTTCCCTCGATCCTTCTTCAATATTATGACGCACGTTCTAGTTCACCTAGTCGAAGAGATTAACATTCTGGGTCCTGTATTTCTACACAATATGTTCCCCTTCGAGAGGTTCATGGGAGTCTTAAAGAAATATGTTCATAACCGTGCTAGGCCAGAAGGAAGCATCGCCAAGGGATATGGAACAGAGGAGGTTATTGAGTTTTGTGTTGACTTTGTTCCTGACATTAAGCCGATTGGTCTTCCTGAATCACGGCATGAGGGGAGACTGGGTGGAAAAGGCACATTAGGAAAGAAAGAAGCAATAAATATGGCGGGCATTCTTTCACTCAAGCACACTACACGGTTCTACAAAATTCCACCTTGGTGACTCCATATATGGAGTAACACAAGGATATTGTACGGTCCAAGAACCCGGAGCAGTCTGACCCCTGGATTGAACGTAAACACATGGAGACTTTTGCCGGTTGGTTGCAAACAAAGCTCATCAATGACAACGATGTTCCAGATGAACTGTATAGGTTGGCCAAGACACCAAGTTCGACTGTAACGACTTTCAAAGGGTACGAGATAAATGGGAATACATTTTACACGATCGCCCAAGATAAAAAGAGCACCAACCAAAATAGTGGTGTCCGCTATGATGCAACCAACTTTCAAGACACATATTATGGTTACATAGAGGAGATATGAGAACTTGACTATGGACCTAATCTTAAGGTCCCTTTGTTTCGGTGCAAATGGGTCAAATATACTGGAGGCGGGGTACAGCTAGCAGACCCACAGTACGGAATGACAACAGTGAAATCCGGGACTGACGAAGCGACCCGTCGCATCGGAAGACCCTGCTGACCGCTCGGACCCGATTCCGAGCTCAAGTTCACTCGGACACATTTCAAGACAGAATCGATCAGGGTGAATAACAAAGATTCCAATCGACGCAGACTTCTGTGAAGCCCTAAAATGCATTCAGAATTTTTGCGTCTTATCAGAACCCGCATCGATCCCTTTTCACTCGAACCCCGATCCATTCGGGGGCTAATGATGGGGATACTTACCTAGGGTAGGGTAATAGGCCTGACCTACATACCCTACCTAAGGACACTACCATATCAAGCTTAAGGACTACAAGGAAGTCTCCGACTGAAATCACCAAGGCGTATGAGTCACTCGACAACATTCACTCAGAGGTATTTTCCTCCACTTGACGGTTACCTTTCACTCGGATGAAGCAGAAGACAGTCGACTGCAGAAGACCAGAAGCCACTCCGGGGAGGCCAACGGGCAGGCGTTCGGCTGGACCATAAGTAGCATTTATTGCATACGTTACCAGTAACGTCCATCTTTATTGCCACGATCGAACCCTTGGTTGCTGGGTATTGGTGAGGGGCAGCGCACTCTATATAAGCCACTCCTCCCCTCTGGCAAAAGGGTTCGCACCCCGTGTAACTCTCATATTCCACACGACAGAAAGCTCCCGAGCACTGAGACGTAGGGCTGTTACCTCCACGAGAGGGGCCTGAACTCATACATCTGCATGTACATCCTCGCCGTAGCTAGGACTCTGCCCTCTCATTTCGTACCCCTACCTTCTACTGTCAGGCTCGTTCCCACGACAGCCGCCCCCGACGCCGTCCCCGTCGCCGCCCCCGACGCCGTCCCCATCGCCGCCCCCCGACGTCGTCGCCTCCCCGAGTCCGCTTCGGCCTCCTCCTCCTCCTGGGTGAGCCGCCGGCCACACCGCCGTTCCCCTCCTCCTCCTAGCTATCCTCCCTCACCCCCGCGGTTACCATCGTCGCCCGCATCCGTCACCGGCCGAAGCAGTGGCGGTCAGCGGCGGATCCAGGGCTAGTTAGAAAATTAAGATGGCATTTTAAGTTAGTTAGGAAATTAAGATGGCATTTTAAGTTGATTTGTTGATCTATGAGGAAGATGCTTCTTTATTTGCTATCTTACACATCACTAGGCTTTGTTATTAAAAAATTTATTGTTGTTTTATTGTTGTTAAATAAAATGATATTTGCTATAGCCACAATTTGTTTTCATCGACGATGTCAATCCCGCATTTCTAAAAAAGCAAAACATTAAACGATAAGAAAATGTTCTCATAGGAATTTGTCTCAATGTCGACGATGCCTGGCCTGCATCCTCGTCGTCGTCGAGTCGGCGGCGACATCATGCTTGAGAGGCGCAATGTCCGGGACTGGGCTCCACCGGGCTTGCACTGGGAGGTGCTACCTTCCCGAGCTTGGAGCTTGGTGAGGAATCCTGGTCTTGTCGTCGACCCGGAGCTTCTTTGGTGGCGGTCGCGTGGGCCACTTTCGGTGCAGAGGCAGTGGGCCCCTACGGAGGTGGTACATCGCCGTGTCAGGGAGGAGGACGAGCACGTCCCACTACTGGAATCAGCAACTTTGCCGTGTGCCATGGCTGAGGGCAAAGGCATGCATTGCGGACGGCAAAGGTCTTTGCCGTCAGCCAGCAGACGGCACCACATCCGGTTGAACAAGCTCCGGTAAAGGGCACTTTGCCGTCTGCTGGCTGACGGCAAAGCCTTTGCATCTTTGCCATCTGCCAGCAGATGGCAAAGGGCATGGACGGCACACGTGGCAGCTTAGGTCCGTTAAGGGGTTAACGGCGTGCTTTGCCGTCTGCTGGCAGACGGCAAAGATGCAAAGGTCTTTGCCATCTGCCAGCAGACGGCAAAGCTTCCAAATAGGCCAGCCCAGTGCACCCCAGGTTGCACAGGTAGCTGCCACGTGGCAGATTTGCCGTCTGCTGGCTGAAGGCAAAGCGCTTTGCCGTCTGCCAGCAGACGGCAAAGAGCCTGTACAGCCCCTGTTTTTTTCTGTTTTTTATTAAATTCATTCAATTTCACAGAATTTCACACACACATATATATATATATATATATATATATATATATATATATAGACATTTGAAAATACTTTCAACAAGCATAACAACACATATACATACCAAATCATATCCCTGCCATATGGATATGATCATCGAACACATATACATACCAAATGAAAAGTCCATATGCAACATATATAGCTAGCCAACATATCCAACAACAAGCATACAATGGTTTCATCCATACGTACATATATAGGTAGCAAGTTTCACATTGTTCATCCTACAAAATCTAAACAAAAAGGAAGCACAAGAAGAAGAGTAGACTCCATCAACGCAAGCTTCCTCATCGCAAGCAAATCTGCAAATTGGGAAAGAAGAAAGTTAGAAGAAGAAGAAGAAGAAGAAGAAGAAGAAGAAGAAGAAGACTAGAAGAAGAAGACTAGCTAGAAGAAGAAGAAGAATATTTCTTCTCTTTCTTTTTCTGCTCTCCTCTTCTTTATCTTCTTCTTCTTCTAACTAAGGTAGGTAAAAATTCCATTTTTTAGCTAAGCTAGGAAAAAAATGCTAAGTGTAGGTCATTTTAGAGCTAAGCTAGGTAAATAGGTCATTTTGGAGCTTAGTAAGGTTATATGTCATTTTCGAGGATGATGCCATTTTTGAGCCAACTTACGTAAGTATAGCTCATTTTTTATCTAACTTAGGTAATTATGCCATTAAGGAGGAAAATAATCTAAGTACGCATTTGTTAAGCAAAACACTAGAGAAAACTTACCCTCGTCACAACAAATGCGATGAAGATCGCAACTAAGGTAACAATTGATCAAACGGCATAATGACACCAAGCCTCATTATCAATGGCATATTTTCTAATCTTCTTAATCTTCAAGTGTATTGCATTCATCTTCATCTTGTGATCATCGACGACATCGGCAACATACAACTCCAATGTCATCTTCCCTTCTTCAATTCTTTTAATTTTTTCTTTCAAATACTCATTTTCTTTTTCAACTAAATCTAACTTCTCGACAAGAGGGTCGGTTGCAAATTCCGGTTCACATACCTCCTAGATTAAAATATCTCTATGTCAACTTGATGGCCATAATTGTCATAAATGCGAAATGCAACAAATAGTTATAAAAGAGAATTTACCACATCCGAATCATAAAGCGGGCGAGGGCCGACGGGGACGGATATCAAGACCATGGCACTATGTATAAGAAACAATCATCCAAAGTAAGAAAATTATACAAGTAACTATATAAATGATACAATCATACAAGAAAATCATCATCATCGTCTATAATAATTGAATGCCTGACATCACTAATATTAATCTTCATCGTCTATATATGCTCCAGGATCAATAAATGCATAATCATCATCACTATCAGTAATGACGTGCTCATCGGCATCATCAATAAATGCATCAGCATGTGGAAGGCCTCCTTTATGTAATCGGTCAAGCATTGACAGGTCATCCGCAGCAGTAACCTCTTTTTCTTCCGTCTCTTCTTATTCCGGCTTAGGGGTGAAGCCGGATTCACTGTCGCTGTCTACCTCAATGTTCTGGGGTGAAGTAGAGCGGTTCTTGAAACATTTTTTGGAAACACATGTTTCTTGGAAGAATTCTCCTTCATATGTGTCTGGGTTAATGTGAGGTTCATAGTCATCTTCATTGAGGGGAGGTGGTATAAAATGTGGCGGCACATCATAAACGACATCCCAACCATTCAGATTTGGATCAGTTTGGCAGGCCCACGGTAGATAGAAAACTTGGGTCGCCTGTTGAGCCGTAATATAGACATCGGGAACATCTAAATGGGTGCTTTGTTTGATTTCGACTAGCCCTATATGTTCATGAGTCCTTCTAGTCTCCTTCGGCTGGAACCAATAACATTTGAAGACTACGACGTTTGGTGGGTTTTCACCAAAGAATGTAAATTCATAAATTGCTTCAACTCTTCCATAATACTCGACCCCTCCTTTGCCGACAGTGGAGACACAAATATTTGTAGACTTTCGGTCGTCCATAGATAGCTCTTTGCCCAAAGTACGAAAGCGATACCCGTTGATGTCGTATTTGTCAAATGAACGGACCTTATAGTCAAAACCATTAGCGACTTGTCTCAATTCGGAGTCCATAGACTCTGCATTAGCCTACAAGTTTAATACAAAAGGATTGTTGCATTAGCCGCAAACTAGACGAAGAAATGAAATGGTCTAATTAATGCAAATTACCGTTTGTTTGAACCAAGAGATGAAACCGGGATAGCCGCCTCCATGCTTTGCCAGAAGCTCATACTCTTCGATGGAATCCTTTTGGATCACCGCTCCATCCGAGAATTTGGTGACGTATCGACTGTATCACATATCCGGGAATAAGAGCATTTCAAAGGAATTAGAAGTTGCGAAACAATGTACCGAGAACTTACTCGATGTACGACCGCACTTCTGTTAGGTTGTTGAAGATATACAACGAAATGGTCCGTTATTCTTCGACATCCAACGCTATTGCTTTCGAAGCACCGGCTGGTGCGAGCTTCCCTTTGAATAGGCTCAGGTTGGATCGACCTTTTTCACGGTCGCCATCATTGTACCGAGGCTTCGGATTATGCAAATGACGATTCTTGGCTTTGTAGTGTGCTGTCACGCAGTTTGCGGCCTCCTCGGTAATGAATGCCTCGGCCATCGATGCTTCCATTCTACGTTTATTTTTACATTTTGCTCGAAGCGTCTTCTGCATCCTCTCAGTTGCGAAGCACCAACGATTTTGCATGCCCCCCCCCCCAATCTTGCCTCGGTCGGGAGATGCAAAATCAAATGCTGCATTGGATTAAAGAATCCCGGTGGAAAGATCTTTTCTAACTTGCAGATCAACACCAGCGCCAACTCTTCCAGTTCATCTAGCACGTCAGGCGATAGTTCTTTCGCACAAAGAGCACGGAAGAAATAGCTCACCTCTGCCAGTACTAGCCATTCATCCTCAGGGATAAAGCCACGCAACATCACCGGCATTACCCGCTCAAGCCATATGTGCCAATCATGACTCTTGAGACCAAATATTTTCAATTTGTCAAGACTTGCTCCCCTCTTTAGATTCGCTGCATACCCATCGGGGAACATCAACTGCATTTTCACCCACAAGATCATTTCCCTCATAGCTGGTCTTCCAAGATTGAACCATGCCTTTGGCTTCCTCCAGTTCTTCTTTCCTTTCGGTTGTCGCATGTCTTGTAACGGTCTACCACATAGAGCCTCTTGATCGACTCTAGCCTTAGGGTTATCCTTTGACTTCCCCTCTATGCCGAACAATGTGGCAAGGATGGACTGGGGAGAATCTCTGGTTGGATAGGGAAGGCAAGGCTAGATGACCATCTTCACATACCCAAGAGCTAGAGAAATCTGATAACACTGAGAAAAAGGATGGGAGTCGAATCCCGCAAAGGAAAAAAAAACAGGAGCGAAAACCAGGGTGTTACATATGTACATACAGATACGATGTCGAGTTAAGCATTGAGCGGACTCCATCGATAACTTCGACGACGTAAAGGGAAAATCTGCGACACAATTAAATTTACCTAGGTTCAGGACGTCGAGACCCGTAATGCCTCTATGTAATGCTTAGGGCCCTTGCATTATCTCAAGGAGTACCATGGACAAGTGGTGCTAGGCTAGATTTCATCTACATACACTGGATGAAGAATTGTGCTTGTTCAGGCGCCATGGACCACATCTCTGCAGAGTTGCATCGTAACCTCTTCGGTTATGTGAGTCATGCTTCTAATAAATCTTGGCCTCCAAGCTTGATCATTCACGAGATATTGTGACTGCATGTATCATTCACGTGATATTATGACTGAATGTACTTACACTGGATCACGCCCAAATGTATTCTAGCCTGCTTCATGAACAAGTTCAAAAAAGGTACATGTCCCACTGTTTTGCGGACAATTTGAATTTGAAGATGCCGATGCTGGGATTGATGTGCGGCAGGAGGAAAGATGATGTCGGAGTGGTAGGCAAAGTTAGGTTCAAGCTTTGTGCCGCCTGTTGACAAGGCTGTTGATAATTTAGTACTGCATGGAGGCTATGTTTTTCTAACGGATATAATGCCAGGGAACAATGGAAATTGGCAGGATTCTATAAAAAAGTATTATGATGAAGCATGAAATTTCCTTTCTAATATGAACTTTGATAATACCTACTATTTTTCAATATTCCTTGAATCTTCCTTATTTTGTGTATGTTGTCTCTTTTTTTAAACATATTTCACTTGCAATTGTTGTTATTCTCTTATACTTGTCAATATTTGTTGTCATCCAAGTGTCCAAAACCACAACAATCTGTGACCGTGAGGGATCGGAACTAGATGATTTTGGTACCTAAGGGATGAAACTAATCTGGTATTTGAACATACGCAAATTTAAACTTTGACAAGAACCAAACCTTCCTATTGCGAAGCCTGGTAGAAGAGAGTGAAGGAAGTGTACGCCCTCCAGTTTTGGACCGTCGACAATGACTTCTGCCAGAAAATGATCTTCATAACCAAAGGAACTGCAGCCTATCCTGATGAAAAATCAAGGACTGGACCACCATTTGTAATAGGTGAAGGAAAGGCATATTACAATCCACTGTGGATCGAGAAATTACAAGGGCACACAGTGATGGTAATATGTCTAGGGTGTGCGTGCGTGCCTTCATCGGGTGAGTGTATGTGCATGTATGTGGGCATCAGCATTTGTACCGTGTTCAGGAAAAAAAAAAACAGGAGCAGTGAAGGTAATATGTATTTCCAAGTAAGTACAACGTGTCGCATCTCCACCACGGGTTGGTAACTTGGCATGCATTATGCACAAAAGCAAGTTGATATGATCTAGCTATGCACCAACAACAAGCATGGCGCGGTCAAACAATGCATCCATTGCCCCTGCGAGCAAACATTTCTTTAAACCAATAATCTATCTGATCGGTACTGTGCCGTAGTTGATCTGGAAGCAAGTGGATATGTGATCCTGCTATGCACATGCATTGCGCGCGCAGAGGTCGGATCTGATCTCATATCCACATGCTTCACTGGCCTACTTATATACCGGTGTTCCCATCTACTCAATCCATCCACCTTGGGTTGAGTTGTTAGCCATGGCTGTGGGTATGGGTTCCAAATCCAACAAGATGCGCAGCAGCGGCGGCGTTGTGGTGTGGTGTGTAGTCCTTGGTCTCGCCCTGCTCATCGCCGAGGCGGCCGGCCATGACACATCTTACTGCCAAAACTTGTGCCGCGGCCGTCCCTACCTCCAGCACATACAGTGCCTCGACGTGTGCATGTTGACCCCCGGTCACGGTGCCGCCGCGCGTCTGGCGGGACATAGGAGGACAGCTGGAGAAGAAGCTGGTCTCCTGGCGATGCCGGCGGAGCGCGCCGCACGGGAGGAAGGAGAGAAGGGGAAGCAAGAGGACGCCGGGCACTTGGCTGAACCGCATGGGGATGCAGCCTACTGCTCCGCGTTCTGCAACGGGCGGTCCGACTTCGGACCATGCTACAACGAGTGCTTGTACGGGAGGTACGTAGTACTGCTCTGCTTTTGTTCGTAGTGAGCAAGCTTACCTATAGCTCGTTTCCTTTCCAAAAAGTGATAGCGGTCATGCTGCGAGCGTGCGTGCGAGGCTGGCTGAATCTGTTCATCTGGTGCCAGATCAATTTGTTTGCTTTAATTCTATTGGCTACAACTAATTGGCGTTTGGCGGCCCACAGGGTGACAGGACAAGAAGAAGCAAGAGGAGGTGGTGGAGTTACCGGGCGAGCTGGTCTCCTGGCGATGCCGACGGAGCGCGCCGGACGCAAGGGAGAAGAGAAGGGGAAGCAAGCGGATGCCGTCATCCACCTGAGCGACCCAGTCTGGTGCTACGACGCCTGCCGTGAGCAGACGATCATGCCCCAAGACCAATGCGTCAGAGAGTGCTACGCCGAGAATATGCCGGACGCCGCACGGTTGGCGGCCAATGGAGGAACCGAAGGAGAAGAAGCAAGAGGAGGTGCTGTTGATGGGCTGCCGGCGGTGGGGATACACAGGTGCGACTGGTTCCGCGACTGTAGTGTATCCCCATGCGTCTGGCGCTGTGGGAAGAAGGCGCAAGAGGAGGACGTGCCCTTAGCCTGAACATGGACCGACAAAGCTATTGTCGCCGAGAAGTTGTTGCCGCCTCCTGCACGGACAATATCGTCTGTTCTAATAAGGTTTTAATTAGGTGGTCGATCTTGTTGTTAGCTACTTTCTCAATTACTATTTCCGTTTTTCTTTTATTTCATGTGCGAGCACACAACCTCTTCTGTGTGTGCCGCGCTTTTAAGGCAACCACTGCTTTTCCTTTCTGAATAAAAGGAGGTGTGATGCAAGAAAAACTGCACTCGTGTTCCCAATGTGTTTATCAATTATGGTTTTTTTTAGCTTAACCAATTATGGTTATATGCATGGCGTCAAGGAATGAAGCTAACTAGCACTAAGTATAATGAAGCTGACTGCACTAGATCGACACACAGTGCTCCCAATATTTTCAGCGTCACAAAATAAAGAATGAAAGAGGACACGTGACGCATGGGCATCCGCGCTAACTGCACTAGAACCACTTGATGCTAATATAATCTGGCGGCAAGGTTGCATGCACATGCATTCACCACGTAGCAGCTGGGCCACTTGATCCACCTGTTAAGCTTATGCATGGATTGGCCATGGAAGAGTTAATTAAGAAGCTACACCTGCACTGCACTGCACGCACGCAGATGTCGGGTCAGGTCTGATCGGATGGATGAAGGTACCTCTATGTTGTGATCCGTCAATTTAAAGAAATTATCGAGATCTTTCATTGGTACTCGTAAAGCCGACATCTAATTGATAGACATGTCATTTTTATTGGTACAGTTGAACAACGAACATTATTTGACTATATTCAGAATTCCGGATTTATCCCTGTTTTATATATAAAACAACCATAGAACAAAGTATACGGCTACAAGGTCACGGGGTAGTGTCAGCACCCCTGACATAACTGGCCCACCTGTCAGCAACATGGCGTCAGGCGTGAGGCCTCCTAGGCGTATACCAAGGCCCAACGCCGGGGTGACTGAGTCTGAGTGGGTCCAGTGGGGCTCAGCCTCCCTCGACCATCTACTTATCCCCTCTCCCGCAGGATAGTAAGGCATCCAGAGATGAAGGCACCGGCGGCGGCTAACAATTCTTTCCCTTTCTCTCCATTTGTATAACCAAATTGTAACCGAGACTTTTGAATCAAGGCTAGTGACGGTATAGATCGATTCCTCCCCTATTTCCATGCCTAACACCTAGTACCAGTCTCCACACACTACCCTTCCCTCGATCCCGTACTTTTGACGCAGGTGGCTGATGAGGAACCAGTGGCAAAGTGAGCGAGAACGCTCGGACATCCGATCTGGCAGGGCCAAAATCACAGTTATTTGCACTGACTGTCGGGCAGCAACTATAATGATCGAACGCATGTAAAAACTATGAGCATCCACCTCCTTTTGCTTCTGATCGGGACCTATGAACGACGCACTTTAATTTGCTCCATATTACTATATATTTGAAATGAATTTTTCCGGACCGGGAAGGACATCTAGGGGATGCGTTGGATGGACGGCTCCGGTATCAATGATTGTGGATTGGACCGAAACAGTCTGTAGACAAATAGCGTGTCCGTTTTAGGGGCATTGTGTCTACCACATGCGTTGGCATGCATGGACCAAGTTAATTTTTTTTGCAATGGATATGTATACATAAAGGCAACTTGATATGGTTGAACTGTGTCCATGTATCTGCTGCACAAAAGACAAACAAGAGCAGCAAGTGGCTCACAAGCAGGCCGTCAAACAAGGAAGATCGACACATCGCTCTAATTGTCACCATAGTTCTGCTAATCTAATCCCCCTAGTACCTTGTTGATTTGAAAGCAGGTGCTTATTATATATACTCGCTAGAACCTGCACCACCTCCCTCCATATATAATCCATCCGGAATATGCCACATAACATCAATTCGCTAGAACATGTAGAACCTTCCTGTAATCCTAACATTACACTTACATATGTGTGCGCCCGTACCGTTAGCCATGGCCAAATTTTCTAATGTTTTTGGAATTGCACCTATGGCTAATTAGAGGTGTAGCAGCTAGCCAAGCTACCCAGAACGAGATGGGTACCATAAGGATATGGGTTGGGTTCCAACAAAAAGCGTAGAAGTAGCGGAGCTGTTATGTAGCCTAGCCCTCGTGGACGCTGCAGCGTGGAATCACCAAGGCTACTGGAACAATCTCTGCAACGGCCAGCACTAGTATGACGAATGATTGGCAATGTGCAAGGAGGAGAAGAAGCAAGAGAAACTTGCTTATAATTTTTATTTATTTATTACTGCATGTAATTAAGTTCATACTATGCAGCGATTGATAAATTTGCACACGCGTCTGCTGCACTAACAACAAACTTGGGTTGGTCATATGTGTCAGTTGATCGATCAACATATCGCATCAATTGTGGATTTTTTTCAGAAGTATGTCTAAATTTATAGCAAATTTGAAAACTATATGGCGCAATGCAAGAAAGCCGAAAATATGTCCCCGTCGGCCTGCGGTTGGCCGAAGGGGGCCTGTCGGCCAGCAGTGGGCCAAGGGGAGGCCCGTCGGCCAGCAGTGGGCTGACTAGTGGCCTGTCGGCCTCCACGCGGCCGACGAGTGGCTGTCGGCCTCCAACCGGCCGAGAGGGGCCTGTCGGCCTCTGGTAAGCCGAGGGGCCGTAGTTTCCCTGGATAAGGCCGACCGAGCCACTCCTTTCTTCCTCCTCTACTCGCTAGCTCCTCCTCTTTCTCCCGTTGCTCTCTGGTGCTTCCACCCCCGCGCCGATCTCTTCCCTCGTCCACCCATTTTCCTATCCAACCCGCAGAAACAATAGATCATAGCATTCTCCGCCGGCTTATGGTATTTTTTTTCCTACGAGGAGTTCCGGTGGTGTTGTCCGGTGGTGCAAGGAGTCCGCGAGGTGGTAATGTCTTACCCCTTTTGCCGAGCTCCAGGTGGCCCTTGTTCTTCCTTTGATTCTTGTGCGTCTGTCTTCACTGTGGTGCTGGATCGTCGCTGTTCAAGGCGTGTTGTAAGATTCTATATCTTGTTTATCTGATTGTGGCATATGGTTGATGTTGTTTTGGTTGGAATGTATTCTAATGCCTTTGTTTATATGATTATGATGTTTGCTTCCATTCTTTTTGTAGTATGTTCCCTGCAGTGTTAGATCACATCTTGCTCGGTACATTAAGAAATGCAGAGCTTTAGCTATTCGGAGGGGTGACACAGATATTGATCTTGCTCTTCACAACAGTGAGGGTAACTTATATGGTGTTCTGTTTAGTCATGGTCGGGTGAGCAGTAAATTCCATGGTCCTTCCTGGGAGGAACTTGTGAATGATTATGGTCTCCGTCATCGTGACATGATGACTGTTTGGCTTGAGCACTATGGAACTATGATTGGTGTTGATTTTCATCGGGATGGTGTTATGTTGTTCCCTTTACCCTGCGTTGGTAAGTTTTTTTTTGAGTGATTTTAAGTTTTGTTTCATCTTATACGTTTTGCTGTTCTGCTCAATTTGTGAAATTATTTTTTTGTAGGTCTTGAGGATCTGAGTGAAACTCAGAGGGAACTTGTTGACAGTTGTTTTTATAGTCGTGGTGTCTTTAGTCTGAATTATCACCAAATGTCTGTCATGTCACGACAGCTCTTTGATGACAACTACATATTGTGTACTCCTTTTGTTCATAGGATTGATTCCATGAATGTTAATGGTCAACATATGGTGAGCTTTGTTTTTTGCTACTGTTTATTTATTTGTTCTTTGTTGTAGTATACTGTTTTAAATTTGTAAGCTGAACATCATATAACTTGATGTTTTTTGTCAGGTTATTTCGAGCATGGTTGTGAGGAGTTTGAAGGATTTTTTTGTCAATTCCTAGGACTGGTTCTTTAACTCTTGAAATTACTTTGGATTCTGAAGATGATGATATATCTGTGAGCATTCCTTGTTCGTACTTTATTGGCTTGGGTGGTAGAATGGTGTTCAACAAGGAAGGTTTCGGTAATTTTCTTCGGGCATCATCTATTGAAGTAAACAATTTGGTGCTCATAACCTTCAAAGAGCGTGATCAGGAGCTTGCTGTTGTTTTCAGCCCTCTGCCGCAGTGATCGTCATTTTCTTTTCCCGCCCTACTATCCCGCCATTTTCTTTCCCGCCCTTCTTTCCCGCCATTTTCTTTCCCACCATTCTCTCCCACCATTTTCTTTCCCGCCATTTTCTTTCCCGCCATTTTCTCTCCCGCCATTTTCTTTCCCGCCTTTCTCTCCCGCCATTCTTTCCCGCCATCTTCTCTTCTGAACCTATATAACCCCCTCCGCAGTAAGGTGTGTGAGCAGGCAAGTGTAGTTTCGTGGAGATGTCCCATTATCCATTTGATCATAGTTTTCACTCTGGTATGTCCGATCGTCTTCTCCGTCTAGCCGCCAATTTCAAGATCGACGATAGAGTTGTTCCATGGGAGGAACTCATCAGTAGTGACACCATAATGAATGAGTTGGCTCACTCATTAGCTAGGAGTGGGTGGCCTCCCAGGACATTTGAGGAGATACGGAAATAACTTCTCAGGTTGCATGGCAGATGGCAGAAGCAACTGCATAAAGGTGAATCTTACCTCAGGCTTGCTGTAAATAATTCAGATTTATGGTCAGAAGACAGTGAGGACAAAGACGACCTCTTCATGCCTAGCACAAAGGTCAAGACTACCGCATCGTCGAAGGGCAAGAGCTCTACATCGACGAAGGGCAAGAGATCTGCATCGACGGAGGACGAAGACGACCTCTTCATGCCGAGCACCACGGTCAAGACTACCGCATCGTCGAAGGGCAAGAGTTCTGCATCGACGAAGGGCAGGCGCTCTACATCGATAAAGGGCAAGAGCTCTGCATCGACAAAGGGCAAGAGCTCTGCATGGATGGAGGAGGACGATGATGCATTCATGTAGTTTTTTAGCTATAATTTGTAATTTCAGTTGTATTGTTTAATTCTGCTGTATTTTATATTCTTGTTTTGTGGGCATTATGTTTTATGTAAAGCGCAGCGTTTAGTTTGGATGCATTTAGTTTACAGTACAAGTGTTATCCCTCTAAACCAATTGACCACTTAAATAGAACATGAATATGTCTCATACATAAGTAGATATAGTAATTTGTCCCATACATAAAATAGACATATGTCTCATACATAATTAGATAGTCATGTCTCATACATAGATAACCATATCACTGCAGGGGACGGCGACGAATCTTGGTCTTTCCTCGGACGAGGACTGGAAGGCGATAAGCGCTCAGGCGGTGGACGAGTCTCACGATGACCACGACCATAGACCACCTCGTCTGTCAGTGTCTGTGTCTCTTGCGTCCATGGTGGTGGTGGAGTGTGAAGAACTGTCTGCGAGAACTCATAGGTGTTTGCAGCTCGGTCATCATCGTCGCCGTCGCCGTCTAAGAACGAACCAGCACCACTAAGCATCGGTGACTGGACTGAATGCATGAACGGTTGCGACTGGCTGCCGACTGCGGTAAAGTAAAACATGTAAAATTGATTTCCGAACCTACAATATTTAAAAGAATGTACAAACTAGTGTTACCTAGGTCCATCTGATTATGCCAGGAAGAGCTCCCTGGTTGTGAAGGAGGTGGCTGCTAGTAGAAATAGCTCCCTGGTTGTGAAGGAGGTGTCTGCTACCAGGAAGAGCTCCTTGGTTGTGAAGGAGGTGTCTGCTACCAGGAAGAGCTCCCTGGTTGTGAAGGAGGTGTCTGCTGCCAGGAAGAGCTCCCTGGTTGTGAAGGTCGTGGTTCCGAACGGTGCACAGAGGGTCGAGGTTCTGAACGTTGCAGAGAGGGGCGTGGCGGACGATGTGCTGGACGAGGAATAGCAACATCCGAAGATCGTCTACATGTAACAGCTGCGTAAATCCCGCGTACCTTCTCATGAAGACCCCTCAACCATGAGATGTGCTCTCGCGGTGGGATATTATCTCCCCTCTCAAAGCGTTGCATTAAAGAGGAAACCTCCTCTAGCACTTCGCATGCCAAGTCACCCTGTACACGGAGAGTTAACCAATTAGATCATCGTTGTATGGCAGACAACACGAATAGTTAACCAATTGTATATGTTCAGGTTAAGAAAAAACTTAACATGTGAGAACCATAGCACGTACCGCGTGGTGTCTGGTCCCCACAACAGAGGCAGTTGGGAACAGAAGCCAAGAATCCTGGGACTTGTTTCCTCCTGCGCGACTGTACCTGAGATTGAAATGTTATATCCCGAATGTAGACATGAGTACTAAAATAGTATTACTTACTTGTGCACGTGATCTGGTAAGTGTGGAATAACTGGAATGTCAGGCTCTTGGCATAGACCGAACTGTCTCATCACCCTATGAAGAGCCATCTCCTCAACCGTCACGTCGAACACCAATTTGGCCTTGGTCATCCAATAGTGCTGATCTCTAGTTCACAATCCAGAAATCCCAGCTGGACACCTGAATAATATAGCATGGACGGATTATGGCTCCCAGATAACTTGATCCTCGTGCAAACTATCAAACTGCGCCGTGAAGGAGGGGTAGCAGCCCCTCACCTGGCTATGCACAAACTGTCTCTGTGCATGACAACAAATAAGCATTAGTAATTCTATTGAATGGCAAGAAATAAACATTAGTAATTCATATTGTTACTTAATATGAAAATACCTCTCTCCGTGTCCACACAGATCCCATAGTAGGCAAGTCGCCGATAGTAGGCACATAAGTCCCAGCCATGTCCTCATAACCAAAAGGTTTATCAACGCAGACATAGGGTCGACCAATAGGAAATCTCTCGTATGACCAGAGCTGCAACAATAGTGGACTTCCAACAAGAGCTGATTTTCTAGACTTCAACACGCAAGCTTTGCACAGGCCTCTGTACGTAGCCGCTAACACAGCAGAACCAAAACTCCTCTGCAGAATGTCCCCCGGGCAACGTGCGTCAGCTATCTCTCGTGCAATACCGATGAGTCGTGCATCGACAGTGGTCACGTGGTTCTCCGTGAACATCGTCTTGCCGAACAACCACATAATATATGCCTCTAGGGATCGGTCAATCTGTGCCTCTGACAACTGAACATCGGTATATCCTAAGGAGACAATCTATATAGAAAACGATTGTATGAACTATGCACTGAGGACAACAATGAAAACAACATTTTTTAAGCATGTCGTGAAGGTTACCTGAAACTAGCTCAACCACCTAAAACGAGGCCCGTGACGATCGTTGTCTAGGACTGATGCAGTTGGCACCGCAGCCAAAAAACGGGCCTACATCGATGCTAGCCAACCAGGTTCTACCTCTAAAGGACATATGGCAGCACCGGCCAGAGGTAATCCCAACAAGTAAGACACATCCTGTAAAGTAGGCGCCATCTCTCCCCAGGGAAAGTGAAACGTATGTGTCTCTGGTCTCCATCTATCTACTAAGCAGGTAAGGAGTGACCTGTCGTAAGAGAAACGTGTCACTTGCCTCTTGTGTAACTGCATTGGTTCACCTGCCTCATCCAATTCCGGATGTTCAACCCACTCATCCAATGTACCCTGAACCAGCCGTGCCAACGGTAGAAGTCCAGCCCAACTTAACCTACAAAATAAAGAGAATGTAGCATACAGTTAGCGGCTATCAAAAGGATGTCAAACATAGTAAGTCATTATACCGCCACATACCTATCAACCCATAAAGGGTGTATCATCCAGTTAGACTTTGGGGTGCGAGTGATCAGCACGTCTAAGTTCTTGCACGCTTCCATAAGTGCGGCCCGGTGCCCTCTATCGATATTACCATTAAGCAACGGATACGAAGCCATATCTGCAATTAAAACATAGTCCAGACATATTTCAAATTAAAACATAGTCCAGACATATTACAAATTATAACCTAGTCCAGACATATTACAAATTAAAACATAGTCCATAGTCCAGACATATTACAAATTATAACATAGTCCAGACATATTACAGAATAAAACATAGTCCGACATATTACACATTAAAACATAGTCCAGACATATTACAAATTAAAACATAGTCCGGCACATTACATAGCTTGTGAGTTATTTCTTCCTTGTCCGCCCCTTCGGCCTCGACTTCCACGACCACCACGACTGCCACGACCACGTCCGCCTCTTGCTACTGTTGTCGCAGTTGTCGATGTGGAAGCACCGTCTTTGTTCAGGTCGGGACAATATTTCATCCTATGCCCACAAGCCGCGCATAGCAAACATTGTCTGGTTGCTCCACCAGCTTCAGATTGGTCCATATCGTTACGGATGCTCTTTACCTTGCGTCTGCCCCTGCTTTTTCGCCGAAGTTCTGGATCCGGGATGTATACTCTTTCCCTATCGTTTACCTTGTTGAAATTGCCGACGACTCTAAACCCTGTCATCTCACCTGTCCAGACATTGAGTACTGCATCTTTTAAATAGTACGGGGACACGAAGGAGATAGCGTCCAACTCAATCTGGCCACAGGCAGCCAACACATGTGAGCAAGGCAAGTAACAACTTTGGTTTGTTGCATGTACACTCACAACTTGGATAAAAATCCGTTCCAATTTTTACCTCGTGCGTCTTCACCTCATTTGCAGAACCAAAACCATCAGTAGGAAGCTGAACCTCATACCTCCTTTCCTGATTACCTATGAGTCTGACAATGTGCTTCTTAGCTTTCTCTATCTTCTTTGCCATGTACTCCATGACACGGCTACAATAAGGTGTGTTCTGATTATCTGCAATATGCATCTTTGCTAACTCGTGCCTTTCTCTAAAATATCTCAAAGTGACATGGAATAAAGCCTCCACAATAGCTATGAGTGGCAATGCTCTATTCCCTCTGAGTACAAAGTTATACACCTCTGCAAGATTGGTTGTCATGTGGCCATACCTAGCTCCATGGGTGTCATGCAGCAAAAACCAATTCACTGGAGGCTCTTTCTCTATCCACTCAGAAAAATTCTATATTGCCCTGCCCTTCTTTCTCTGAGTATTAGGAGGGTCAATTGCTGGCAAGTCACAAAGAGCTACTGGCTCCTCTAGCTCCGCGATGAGTGTTGCTAATTTAACCTGGTCTTTTTCCATTTTCTTCCTGGCATGGACCTGCTTCTTAGTAAACTCATCTAGTTTTGACCAAATAAATTCGTATTTGCACTGCTGGTTTTGCTTGCATAATTTTTTGAACAAGTTTATCAACCGTTTGTTCTTGAACTGTGAGAAAAAATTAGCCCCAAGATGGCGCATGCACCACCGGCTCTGCAAGTCCTTCCAAGGTGTTGGTTCGTCAGCTGTTGGATTCCTTAGTGTCTTCACAGCCTTCAATATACCAGAATGTCTGTCATGAATGACACACACATTTGGCCGGTCCTTCACGATCGCAATTTTAACTTGCCGGAAGAACCATACCCAGCTCGGAAAGTTCCCACCCACCACAAATGCCATGGCTAGTGGGATGATTTGATTGTTCCCGTCCACACCAATAGCAGTCAGGATTTGCCCTTTGTACTGACCAGTCAGGAATGTACCATCCACAAATGTCACAGGAGGACAATGCCGGAAAGTTTCGATGCACATAGGGAAAGAGAAGAATACTCATTTCTACACCTTGAAATATGGTATACTCTCCAACCTCGTGTGTTGTATGTTAACATAAGTGCCGGGATTCCTCTCCTTCAGTATGTCAAGGAGACGGACAACATTATCATATGAGTCGAAGAACGTCCCAAACCTTTCCTCCATAGCCTTTTGCTTAGCCCTACAAGCCTTCCCATAAGGAATGTCATAATTCCATCTGACCTTCACTGCTGTCTGGATGTGTTTTGCTTCTATATCTTTCTTCTCCACTATTTCAGTATACATGAGTTGCGCAATGAGAGTTGAAGTCAGGTTTGGATGACGAACCAACAGGTTTTTCCTGACACAATTATGTGGGACCACATTGGTGACAACCCAGTGGATATCATACTTCGGCACGTGCCCGTGCACCTTCCCAGGACAACCTGCTTCAACACACTTCACGGTATAGTTTGTTGGACTCGATATGTGTGTCCGGAAAACCCTCTGCGTAGACATAGCCCACTTTATCACCGCATACTTCAATTTTTTCTTTGTATCAGACATAGCCCCTATCTAGACTTGGTTCTGATTATATTACCATGGAGTCTCATGGCCATTGTTGACAGTAAGGCCGGTGGATATGTCCTGATCCCATGCAGAAGGAATCGGTACCTCCACTTCATCCTCGGAATTTTCAGAATCCAGATCCTCCGCAAATCCATCCTCGTCCTCTTCCTCCATCACCCTCTGCATTTCATCGCCTTCCTCATCCCCATCAGCAACACCAGAACCAGCTAATATTATCGACTGAATACTCTGCCCAGTATCATGACCACAAACATTGTGTGGCACGTAGTCTGACTCTTTCTCGGCTTGGCTAGCATCCACATCCGGTGGCTGTGACCCGGATAAATAAATATCGTTAGCCACTTGACTACCCTGGCCTGGTTCATACCCCACGTGGGGTTGTACAGTATTCTCCTCCTTCGCCCGTTGCACTAGGGCATATGGGTGGATTCTTCGGTTTTGGCAACGACTTAACAGGGTCACCCAATGCTGGCTCCTATCTATCGGCATCAACTCCCACTTGAAATTTTTACAGGATTTGGTCCACAATGCATGAATACTGACGGAACATACTTCAGGATCCAGCCCAAAACTAGTAGTCAACCAGTGCTTCAACTGTCTAATGTCCAGTCTGTCAGGGCCTGAAAGTGTCATGACGCCATTTTTAAACTCGCTAAGATCAACCCCCAACTCATTATATCGAACATTATCAGGGCCGTAGTAAACAGTCAAATTTACTGATTCAGACATTTTCACCTGTCATACATTGCCACATTCTCATTAATCGCAAATTACAAAATTATTACCGGCTACACTAACTATCCGCTAAAATGACAATGTATACTAAATAAATTATACAACTCATAGAAAATTATTACCGGCTACAATACCTATCCGCTAAAATGACTACGTACACTAAAATGACTATGTACACTAAATAAACTGTACACTAAAACTACACTAACTACACGAACAAAAATATACCTTCGACGCGTGTGTCCCCTTCTTCTTCCTCTACACACCACCACCTCCTCACCAGCCACACCTCCTCCACCCCACCACCTCCTCCACCCCACCATGGCTCCTCCTCACTTACGCACAAATAACTACCCCATAGCAAAAAAAATTACCGTAGGCCGCTGGAGAATGCTATGATCTATTGATTCTGCCGCTTGGAAGGGAAAATGGGTGGAAGAATGAGTAGATCAGTGAGGGGATGGAGAGTACAGAGAGAAAATGAGAGAGAGAGAAGTGCCAGCGACCAGAGGAAGAAGAAACCGCTCGGGCGGCCTTATCCAGGGCCTCTCGGCTTACCAGAGGCCGACAGGCCCCCCTCGGCCTGCTGGAGGCCGACAGCCCACTCGTCGGCCGCGTGGAGGCCGACAGGCCACTAGTCGGCTCACTGCTGGCCGACAGGCCTCCCCTCGGCCCACTGCTGGCCCACAGGCCACCCTTCGGCCCACCGTAGGCCGACGGGTAGGGCTGGACACGAGCCGAGCCGAGCCGAGTTTGCTCCGAGCCTGCCTTTGGCTCGCCATGAGCGAGCCGAGCTCGGCTCGGCTCGCTGGATGAACGAGCCTGCTTTTGGAGGCTCGGCTCGTCTTGGCTGTGGCTCGGTCCCGCCCGAGTGGCTCGTGTGTGCCCTGCTGTATCCATGGACGCCGATGCAGTGTGCGTGCTTGCCTGCGTCAATTAGTGCCAGTGCATGCGTGTAGTCCGCGTGCTAGCCGCCGGTGTGTTGTGTGCAGTTTGAATGCGTGCGCGCCGCCGGCGCCGATGCAGTGTGCTCGTGCTCGGGGCGGCGGACACTTGGGGCGGCGGCACGCTTGGCGAGGAACCGCGGGAGCGACGAACGGCGTCGTCCGACGCGGCGCGTCCGCCGGCGTTGTCAAGAGGGAGTCTTCCAGCGTCGTGCACGGCAAGGAGGACGACGGTCAGGTCGTGACCAGAGAGGCGGCGCGGCGGCGGAGAAACAAATCCTATAGCGGACGAGGAGGCCGGTGTCCTGTGTACGCACTCGCTAGGTTTTTTTTGAGTCGCTTGGGTAGTCGGGGTGCTTTAGTGGGCTTGGGCTGCTCGTGTAGGCTACTATGTCATTACACTGGGCTGCAAATTTACAAAAAAAAAACTACAGGGCTTCGAAACGAGCCACCGAGCTGGACCGAGCGGAAACAGGCTCGGCTCGGTCGCTGAACGGGCCGAAATTTGCAGCTTGGCTCGGCCTTTTTCTATGTCGGGCCGAGCTGAGTCGGGCCGAGCTGGAGCGAGTTTCGGGCCGAGCCAAAAAGCTCGCTCGTGCGTCCAGCCCTACCGACGGGGACATATTTTCGATTTTTTTGCATTGCGCCATATAGTTTTCAAATTTGCTATAAATTTAGTCATACTTTTGAAAAAAAATCTCAATTGTGCCTGCACGCAAACATTTCATTAATCTAATATAACCTAACTAGCTGTATTGTATGCATTTGATTCTGAAGCAAGTAGATATGTGATCCCAGCAGTTATGCTATGCACATGCATTGCACGCGCGAAGAGGTCGGATCTAATCAGACTGGGTCGACAGTGGCAGGAAGATTAATCACAACCTAGCTCGCCTCACAGCCCTATTTATATACCGGTTTGCCAATCTCCTCAATCAAACCATCTTGAGTTGTTAGTTATAGCTAAATATTTCACCAGCAAAGGCAGCCTACGAAACCAGTGCTAATAAATAAATTAGAACGGCACATAGTGATGGTAATATATCCATCGCAGAGGAAAAGAAGAATGAAGCAAATAATTCTAATAAGAAAAAAAATCACGCTAATATTACCAATAGGAGTATAAGTAACTAAAAAAATCACTTTGTTGGACGGGGGACATTGGAGTCCTATATTTTGAATAGTGGTAAAATGGTTTTTGAAGTATATTTTTTTTGGAAAGAGTTCAACATTATTATGCCTACCACACTTGTTGGCATGCATTCACCAAGTTGAGTTTGTGGCAATGGATATGTATACATAAAAGCAACTTGATATGATCCAGTTGTGCACCTGTATCTAGTGCCCAAAAGACAAACAAGAGGAGCAAGTGGTGCAAATGCAGGCCCTTAAATAAGGAAGCTTGGCACATCGCTCTAATTTTACCACATTTCTGCTAATCTAATCCAGCCAGTACCTAGTTAATTTGGAAGCAACTGCTTATACATAGACATAAATAGGAAGTTGATATATGATGCAGCTCTGCACATGCATCTGCCGCAGTGTGTCCCTGGTAGTGGAGGATCGCATTTTCAACCTCGTGCATGGCACACTCGCAAATGTAGGATCGAGATGCCTATTGCGTGGTCATCATATGGTGGCTGGCTTGTAGGAAGCCAGATGGATCAGATTCATCGGGTGAGGCTTTTCCTAACTTCGCACCTTTATATATGTGATAATACTATATGTAAGACGGAAGCGGAGCTCCCTCGGTCGCTCCCGCAGGCGACCAGGGAGCTGACCTGGCCGCCGCCGCAAGAGCCTCACCCAGGCGTACTCCTCCCTCGCTGCCGCCGGCAGGAGTCGCCGGGCGAAGCCCGCGCGGCTCGGCGGTGGCAGGGCCGTCACCCTCCTCCTGGTCGAGCGGCGCCCTACTGGCCACCACTAGTACGACCAATGCTTCGCAAGGACGATCTTTGCACTCGTGGTTGTTGTGTGGCCTAGCCCTCGTGGATGCTGCAGCAGGGACGATCTTTGCACTGGCCACCACTAGTACGACCAATGCTTCGCAAGGTGCAGGGAGGAGAAGAAACAAGAGAAACTTGAATATAAATTTGTTTATATTTATAACATGTAATTAAGTTTGGGACGTGACTCTCTGGCGCTTGGGCACCCGAACGCGCGAGCCAGCGCTCTCGCAAAAAAAGGAAACCGCAGCCGCGCGCGCCCACGACCGGGCGAAAAAGGAAAGCGCTCGCGCGCGCGTTGTCTGGTCGGGCCCGCGGCTCGCGCGCCAGCTGGCGCATCCAAGCGCTTGCGTCCCCCACGCCCTCCTGTCCAACGCCCACACCCACGCCCCCTTTTCTTTCCTTTCTTGCTGTGCAAGCCCATACCTGCCCCTTCTTCCTCCTTTCTCCTCCTTTCTTCTTCTTTCTTCCTCCTAATCAGATCTGAAACCCCCAGGCAAAGCTCCCCCCATCCCATGGCTTCTTGAGACAGAGGTAAGCACCGAACCTCCACGTCGACCACTTCACCATCTCCACACGCCCCCTCCTTCCCACCCTCCAAAACACTGCCCCCTCTCTCCATTCATCTTGCATCAACTCTCCCACGCGTGAAAAATCACCCAAACCCCATGCTGGTTGAACATCAACATGGCTTTTTGTTCCTGCTTTGCACAAAAGAAAAGTTGTGATGTAACATTGGTGAAAAGAAAAACACAATGGAAAAGCGAGGAACTAGAGCTCTAATTGTGAGCAACTAGAGCTCTGATTGTAGGCAACTGTAATGAATCGATGGAGCAACTGTGCAGTTGCTTGACGTTGAACCAGTAGGTTTTTTGGTGATTTATGAGCAACTAGTGCTCGGATTGTGGGCAACTCTAAAGAGTTGATGGAGCAACTGTGCATTTGCTTGATGTTCAACCAGTACTGGTTTTGGGTGATTTATGAGCAACTAGTGCTCTGATTGCAGGCAAGTCTGATGAGTTAATGGAGCAACTGTGCATTTGCTCCAGTTCCCCTCCATCAACCTCTATCCTCCTTGATATAGTGAAAACCATCTCCCCTCATTGATCAACCAGTACTGGTTTTTACAAAGAAAAGTGTGCATAATATGTAAAACTGAGCAACTAGTACTCTGGTTGTAGGCAACTATATTAGTTTGTGCAGCAACTGTGCACTATAAGCAAGCAAGTATGAAAAAAAAACCAGGGTGTAGCTTGACACATGTGCTGAATGAAGAAGTAAAAGCAATGATATTACTACAAAATGCAGCAACTCCTGCGTGTTTTCGTGCATTTGCATCAGGTTATTTGTGTGATTTCCATGTGAACTTTGCCACCAGCTAGTTCACTAAGTTCACTAGGCTGTAGGTACCAACAACATGCATAAACAACCAAAACCATAAAAAAGGTAGTGATGCTGTAGGTACCAGTAACATGCATATATTCTTGCTAAATTCAAACCACAAGTCCACAAACCACAACCACAAACGATTCCAACTAGTTCACTAGGCTTCTAGAAAATTAGAAAAAAGGAACATGAGGTTTAATGTACAGCGCTATATGTTTTCTCCATCCATCTACGTCATGTTCCATATGTCTTCGGCATCCTTCTAAGCTCTCCATACGATATGTGCTGACCTTGTTTCTCCTTCAAAAGTTGTCATCATCCCTGCCTGTAAAAACACAAAAAAACAAACAAAATGTCAGCTATATGGATAGAAAGTTGCCTCAGGTTAACTATGTAGTTGCTGAGAAACCTACATGCAGTTGCACAGAAAACTACATGCAGTTGGTCTTTCAAAAAATAACTAACTTCCTGTCCATTACTCGTCGCAAAAAAAACAGTGGGTTTTTTGTTTTGTGCACATAAATGATGCATGCTTATGTTGTCCACTAACACATAGTTTGTTGCAGGTTTGATGTGTTGAGGGAAGGACAGTTAATAGTGCAAAAAAGAAGATGATTGATCTCAATGAACCACCGCTCGACGTAGAGTGCGTCAACATTTCAGTTGAGTTGGGTACACCCTTCTTACATGCAGGTTATGAGCAAGAGGATCACGATTTGGAGGAGGGGGTTGGTGACTCTCTTGACCCCAACATTGGCTCTAACACTACTCATGTCCCGAACAATCGTGTCCCTGCTCCCCCACCTATGGTTGCTCCTGCTAATGCTTTAGTTGATGAGGCACATGAGTAGGAAGACGAAGAAGCTGGGTCACAGCCACAACTTCCTTATGTTGGCATGCGCTTCGACACATTAGTCGATGCGAGGGAACACTACAATCGCTACGCTTTGATGGTGGGTTTTTCAATCAAGTTGAATACATCTTACAGGTCAGCCTACATGGGCGTGCTGGAAAAACAACAATTATGCTGTAACAAGTTCCGCAAGCCGATGGAGAGGGTTGGGGTCTCGGATGCTGTTTCGTCGAGCAAAAACACTACATGCCCGAGCTCACCTGAACAAGATGGTGAAGAGGATGGCGAAGAACACACTTACAAGAAGAAGAGGAAGCGAGAGACTATAAAGCAAACAAAATGCCCTGCTAAGATGGTGGTGAAGCTTATAGATGGCAGATGGGAGGTTGTCACTTTTGTTGCAGATCACAACCACCCACTGATTGACAAGCCATCACTTTCGAAATACCTCCGTTCTCACCAAGGCATCCCGCCCGAAGAGAAAAAAATTCTCACTCACCTTAACGACTGCAACTTGACAGCAGGTACAAACAAAAAAACTGCCCACACCACCTTCCCGCCCCCCCTTTCTCATTGAATTAATCTTGTTACTGTAGAAGTGTTACTTATTCCTGCCTCAAGTACTTGGATTTATTTTCTATTCCTAGTATAAGCTGCTTAGGATTCATGGGCGACCCTGATCAGAAAAACCTGGCAACTTGAAACAGTAAATTGAGGCAACTATGTTCATTTTTTATGCAACTCTGATAATCAAAAAAAGCATGACTCCAGCAAAAAAAATTGTGTTACCTATTCCTGCCTCAAGTACTTGGATTTCTTTTCTATCCTACTATATACTGCTTACGATTCGTGGGCGACCCTAATCAGAAAAATCTGACAACTTGAACATTAAACTGAGGCAACTATGTTCATTTTTTATGCAACTCTGATAATAAAAAAAAGCATGACCCAGCAAAAAAGACTTTGTGAAAAAAACCTGGTATTGTTCTACTTATGCATAAGTGCTACTTTATGTTCTCTGCTAAAAAAGAAGTTACTCGCTAGATTGTGGTTACTTTGTCCTGAAACACAAGTTTTTTGTTTTTTTTATTTCTTCCAGGAAAGATGATGATGATAATGTCATCATACTACGGCTCGGAGTTAATTGTCCCATACACAGCTAAAGCCATCCATAACCACTGTTCGAAGCTAAATGCCCCAACTAAGGACATTGACATTGAAGAAACACTCAACTACTTTTGCAAGGTGAAGGAAAACGACCCAGGAATCTTCTTTAAATGCAAGACGGATACGGAAGGCAGGACAGAAAACTTGTTTTGGGTGGATGGTGCGGCACAGAAATCTTACGCGGAGGCTTGTCATGATTGTGTATCATTTGATGCAACCTATCTAACAAACATGTACAGTATGCTGTTTGCCCCCTTCATTGGCATCAACAAGCATGGGCAGTCAATTATGCTTGGATGTGGATTTGTGTGGCAGGAACTAGCCTCAAGTTATGACTGGATGTTTGATGCGTTTCTGGAGGCAATGGATGGGTTGGCTCCAGACAACGTCATCACGGACCAAGATGTTGCTATGGCACAAGCTATCAAGAGGAAGTTCCCGACAACGATTCACCGTTGTTGCCGTTGGCATATAATGAAGAAAGCCCAAGGGAAGCTTGGCCCTGTGTTGGCTATGAACCCGGATTTGGTCAAAGACTTCAATGAATGCATTGACTTCAGTTTCACCCCGGCTGAATTTGAAAGGAAATGGGCTGCGCTTCAATTGAAGTATGAAGGTCTTATGCATGGCCACTTTGAGAAACTCTATGAATACCGGGCTACATGGGTGCCGTGTTACTTCAAATTCAGGTTCTTCCCTTTCCTTCAGTTGACGCAACGCAGCGAAGGGTTCAATGCTGTCTTGAAGCGCTATGTGAACCCACACAAGTCAATTCTCAACTTCGTCAAGCAATACGAGAAGATTCAGGAACACATACTCGTGAGGGAGGGCGGGAACGACTACCGGACAGATCATTTAGACACACAAAGATGGTCGTGTTTCCCCATTGAGAGGCATGCCTACAAGGCATACACTAGTGACATCTATGTAAAATTTAGAACTGAGTTTCAGATGATTGGCCAGTACGATGTGCGCCCCGCTGGAATCAACTTCTATCACCTTGAGCACAACACAGAAGAAGTTACAGGGTATGGCTCGAGGAAGTATCTAGTTACAATGAGGCCAGAGCCAGCAATCTATGATTGTGAATGTTGCAAGTGGCATAAGGACGGCCTACTTTGTTGCCATGTCCTGGAAATCTTCACGCACCTTGGCGTTAATGAGATACCTTCACACTACATCAAGCGCCGCTGGACGTAGGATGCAGTGCCAAGTGCGCCGCCGGCAACTAACGAGGGCCCTCCACCAGACTTGCCCGCTGAGTCAGAGAACTAGGTTCGGCAAGTGACTATGACAATGGATTTTGCAAAGCTAGCCAAGAAGGCAATGACGAGTGATGAGGCAGCCGCTGCAGTTAGGAGGCACATGAAAGCAGCGGATGTTGAGGTCACTAAGATAAATAAACTAAGGAAGAAGAGGCTAAAGGCAGCCCGAGAAGCGGCTCGGGCTAGGGAAGCATCAAACGGTAATGCCCCAAGTGGTTCAGGCCAACCTCCTGCCCCCCCTGCCCCCCTGCTCCTATGGATCCACCTCGGTCAGTCACAAAAGGCACAGCCGCAGTAGGCGCTTCCAATCAGCAATAGAGCTTCACCCCAATAAAAAGAACAAATGCAGCATCTGTGAATCAATCGACCACAATGATGCGACGTGTTTAGGGAAGCTGCTGTGATGGTTACCACATGAAGAAAATGACCCCCTGGGCTTGCAAACTAGCTGAAGCAAAAAAAGCAACAAGTGTCCCCCCTAAATGAAGCAACTGTGGCCTGGTTTTTGAGCAGATCTAGAAGGAAAATCAAGCAACTTACAGTTCAAACAGCAACTATGGATTTTTGTGTCCTGCATGAACTTGTTTTTAATTTATGTGTTTTCCTAGCTTTAAATTCACAAAATGGAGACATTGTGCCCGGGGAAGTTGCTGTGATGGATGAAGAAAAGGACAACTTGAGTAGCAAAAAAGGGAGCAACTCTAAGCTTGTTTTTGAGCAGATGACAAAGAAAACTCAAGCAACTGAAGTGTGTTTTTGTCGTCGAGACTGTCATGAGCTACATTATGGTTGGGATGTTTTTGAGGAACTTGTTTTGATTTATGTGTTTTAATTACTTTGAATTCATGAAAAAAGTGGACACTTCTAGATGGATGCTTATCATTTGTGTACCTTGTTCTCGTTCACTTCTTGACCAGTTTGAGGATGTCCTGCCAGACAACCTTGTTCAGGTCACACTTTATCATCAAGACAGTCAAGAGCATCCTTATGTTCGGTATGTCGTCTTGTCCGTAGTTTGGGAGCTACGTCCCATTCCACAGTAGTGCGTTCATCAATGCGAATATCCCACAGTCACCTCTGCAAAACAAAAAAACACGAGAAAACTTGAGGTCATGAGAACACTTGGAAAGAAAAAAAACTATGTCTTATTACAACAATCATTGTAAGTTATTTAGTACTTAGGATACAACTTGCTTGGGTGCATCAATGTCCTCAAGTGGGAACTTCTCCATCAAGATTGCCTGCTTCGGGTAGTGCTTGTCCCAAAGCATACGAAATGCTGCAACAATGCACCTTGCTACTTCATCCAACCTCTTGCTTTTCTTCAGTGTCCTTGATGAGTCAAACACCTCGAACCTTCTATCCCTCAAGTTGATGTTGAATAGCCAATAGTGATGAGCACCACTCACATTCCCTGGATCTAGGTTTTCAATGATAGGGATCATGACCTGAAAAAAAGGAACAATCCTGAATTCAGCTACAACGAAAAATCTGATATGTTCTGTACAAACAAAAAACAAGCACACACTGATGAAAATTCAGGCAACCCTATGTGTTCTTGGGACCAACTTTTGCTTGAGTTGGTGTAAGAAAAATGAAAAAGACAAAAACAAGAGTAGTTATTTGGGAAACTATAAACACACAGAACGAACTTGCTTTCCACCTCATGTTCAATCTGGCACTAGGGCCCCCAGAGTTTCTAGGCAACTATGTGTTGCATTTCAGGCAACTTATATACTAAAAGAAAGCAACATACAAAAACAGCTGGACCATATCCCAACTTATCAAAGCATAAGATGTTTTTAGGCAACACAAAAGGAGATTATGAGCAACTAGCATATTAAAACAAAGCAAAAGTGACATAAAAACTGCTGGAAAAATGGGCAACTTAGATGCTAAAAAACAAAAACAGACAACACATGGAACATACATTGTCTTGCTCATCCAACCGGTTTGATGGTTTGAACCTGTCCTACAACTCATTTACATTGAGATCAATTTTTTGTAGCCAATTCTGTTAAGAGGAAACAGGTGATAGAAGAAAAAAAATCAGTACCAATCGAAAGAAATAAATCTGTAAAAACAAGAAGTAATGGAACAAGAAGTGTGGGCACTTACCGAAAACCTAAGAGGCATAATTACTTTCTTGGACCCTACCCGCCCGTTGAACATGATTGCCTCAATCCCCAACTCAAAGACATGAGTTTTCAGCCACCCGGTCTTCTTCATTGATTGAGCAAGCTTGTTCAATGTGCAATAATAACCGCGATAGTTTACAATCTGTGGCTTGTAGAACAAGAAAGGTTCTTATTTAGCAACTGCAAAAAGAAAAGAAGATCATTTCATAAGAAGGGAAAAAAAGGTTGTTACTGGAAAAAACACACACGTTTTATCCTCCCCCTTCGACGTCCTTGCTGTCCCTCCTCCTCCAAGCAACAGAACCATTGCATACAATCTGTTTACTTCTGCTGAGCAACTAAAGTCTTTTTTCACTTCTACATTCACATATGGTGACCTTTGTGATGGGGGGGCTTTGAGTATTCTCCTCTCGCGCTTCAGAGGAATGGGCTCACCCGAGCTGCTGGCAGCACCTTTGCTCGATTCCCCCTTGTCGGTGTCAAAACCGGCGGATCTCGGGTAGGGGGTCCCGAGCTGTGAGACTAGAAGCGATGGTAACAGGAGACGGAGGGGACAATGTTTTACCCAGGTTCAGGCCCTCCTATGGAGGTAATACCCTACGTCCTGCTTGATTATATTGATGGTATAAGGGTTACAGAGATGATCTACCTCGAGATCGTATGACTAAAACCCTAGATGAGTTATGTTGGCCTACAACCTAAAACCCTACGGCTTATATAGATGCCGAGGGTACCTAGGGTTTACACATGGTCGGTTACACGTCGAAGGGATAAACATGCCTATTCACTACTCCAAACGTGGAGAACACGCCACAATCCTCGAAGCTTCCTTCCTGGAGACAGGGTCTTCGATCAATCCGGTGCTCGGCGAACGGCCCATACAGTCCGGCCCATAAGAAATAGGTCGGCCTCCCGAGGACCCCTTAATCCAGGACTCCCTCAGTAGCCCCCGAACTAGCCTCCAACGCCAAGGGTCCTAGCTCCAGCTGCTTCATACGATCAGAGTCTTCGGCTTGCGAGGCGAGTTCCTTTCTCCAAATAGTGATCGGTCGGGCTTTAGTTCGGCCTCTGACGACGTGTGATTTCCCCAATCATAGATCGTCTGAACATCATGTATAACCCGGCCCTGAAGGCCAAACGTCAAGGAGCCAATAGTGCTCTCTGGCAACCTTTCAGATGAAGGGTCATGGCCCACCACGACCACTGAACCAGTCGTAAAGACTCGATTTGCGGTTCGAGGCCGTTTTTATCAGCACGATCCATCAGTGCACAGATCATGCTCCGTTTCACACGGGATATGTTTAATCATGCGCGTATAATGGCACGCGCGTCTTGGGAAGCGGAGGGATTCACGGCGCAGTGGAGGGAGGCTAACTGGCGACAAGCCCAATAAAGGGGAAAAAACCCCAAGGCCTAAACGCACTTCCCATTCGCATCCCTGCCTTCCCAATCTCCTGAGCTTCCAGAGCCTAGATCTAGGTTTTCCACCCTTCTCCTCCGAGCTCTGCCATGGCTAGCTCTGGCTCCAACGGCAAGTGGGAGGCGTCCACGGTCACAGACCAGGACATCCGGGACCTCAAGGACGCCGGCTACCTCCCCGCCAATGTCTTCCACCGCGCCGCGGAGGAGGGCCAGGTGATCCCCACCCCCAAACCAGGAAAGAGGGTGGTTTTCATTCCTCATTTCATCCGAGGACAGAGCTTCCCGCTCCACCCCTTCGTGAGGGGCCTCATGTTCTTCTACGGACTCGACTTCCACGACCTCCCGCCGAACTCTTTCATGCATATATCGGTTTCATCATCGTCTGCGAGGCCTTCTTGCGGGTCGAACCAGACTTCGGACTGTGGCTCAAGATCTTCAACATCAAGCCGAAGTGTGTCGCAGGCGCACACGCAGACTGCGGCGGGGCGGTCATCAGCAAGCTTCCACGCGCGGTATGGCCATCCGGCACATTCATCGATACTATCAAGACTTGGCAAAAAGAGTGGTTTTACATCACCGAGCAAAGGGAGGAGGGCGCAACTGTTCCTGCCGAATTCAGATCCAGCCCCCCGACCAGATTGACCTCATGGGTTCGAAAGGGCCTCGACTGGGGGCCGGACACAGAGGTGGATGACCTGCAGAGGGGCATCGCTTCCATGATCAAGGACGGAATCGAGCTGACCAACGTGGTCCAAATTATGCTTCGGCGGCGCATCCTCCCCTGCCAGCGCCGAGGCTCTCCTATGTGGACTTATCAGACGGACGATGATCCTACGATTCGTCAACTCTTCCGCACCACACGGGAGAAGCTGTGGAAGGCGCTGTTCAAGGCGCAGGAGAAGTGGCCGGCCAAGAAGGTGGACCAGGGCCTGCGCACTGACAAGCCCCCTTCCGAGGTATGTCATAGCTTCATTAGATCGGCTTCGTTTTTCTAAAGGAAATCTAAGTACCTTCCGATCACTTCCGCAGGAATGGTTGAGCAAGGCCACGGGCATCAAGTGCCCGGCTCCACAGCCCGAAGACCCTAGGTCCCAGCTGATGTCGGAGATGCTCGTCGTGGCGCCTTATAAGGCGCCAGAGAAGAAGGAGAAGAAGAAGCCAGGCCGAGCAGGCCTCCGCAACAGGGACCAGCCAGGGGCTGTGTCCGAAGAAACCCATGCCTCCTCGAATCAAGAGGAGGAGCACGAGGTTGAGGGGGGAGGCGATTCCCCCCTCACAGGAAAGAGGGCGGCGTCATCGTACGCCTCAGAGGATATACCTCCTCCCGCCCAGAAGAAAGCGCGTCGGACACAGGTAATTCTGTCCGACGACAGTTCCGACTCGGATACTAAGTCCGAGGACTTCGAGAGGGTTCCAAGAAGGAACCTCAGGGTCAAGCCCCCACCTCGAAGGTAAATATCCAAAGACTCCCTGAACTATTAGTTCTAGGCTTTGAATGTTTAACATGTGAGCACCCATTAACTTGCAGCCCACCGCGTGTTCTTCCCGCTGATCAAGTTTTGGATGGGGAGACCCCGCCCGCCGAGCTAGCGGAGAGCGGGACCGCGTCGCACCCGTCTCCTCCGGGTGCTGCGAAGGATGCCGCGGAGGTGTCATCCCAGCGGGCTCCTTTGGAGCCGGACACTGGAGGTGGGAGCGATGACATCATGGTCGAGGTTAATTAACACCTCGGCCGCCGAAGACCGGGGGGACCAGCCCCTCCCGGATACCGAGGAGACCGGACGAGGAGATGTCCAGTCACCTCCAAGGTCGTCTCCGGAGCGCACCGTTCCTCCGGAGGCACCGGTTCAATCCCCGATTGGGGATCGGGTCAACCGATCTCCACCGGTGCCACCGACCAATGGGTGGCCGGCAATTGGGGAGGTTCTGTCAAGCGCCTCCATCTCCGGGGAGCACCGCACCCTTATGGGTGCGGTATTACAGAGCATTCAGTCCGTAGATACCGGACTGAAGGAGGCCTTCAACGGTCTCCTGACGGGCTTTCAGGTGAGCCACGTAATGCTATGTTTTGTGAAATATTAATTTCTTTGTGTTATCGTTATATACATGGCAGCCCCCGAGCCCGAGGTGAGTTTGGAAAAACTTACCTGGGGGTCAATCATAGATCAAAATCCAAACTATGTACAACACAATAGCTGTTCGGAACATTATAACAACCCTTAAGAGGACCGGACACAGGATCATATTAATGACAGTTCGGAAGTTTTGAACCCATGTAACTGGATATAGTTTTATTTTTTGCAGGCTTCGTCGTCTGCGGCGGCTGCTAACGCTGCCGAGCTGAACGAGCTAAATCGGAAACTCAAGAGCTCCGAGGACGAGCTTGACGCTCTGAACAAGAGGTTCGACGAGGCGCAAGGTAAGCTGGATTAGAATATCCGAATTCTTCATTACCGTACTGCCAACGCAGTATTTTTTTTGATATGTTTTAATGCTTACGCAGCCTTGGCGAAGGAGATTAAGAAGCTGAAGGCCGATCTCGAGAAGGCGAAGTAGGAAGCTGCGGTTGAGAGGGCGGCAGCCAAAGAAGCGGCTACTGCGCTATCCGCCTTGAGAGCCACCAGCGACAAGCATGAGGCTAGGGTGGAGGAAATCCAACAGGAGCTCAAGGACGCCGGCCAAAAATGCGAGGACCTTGAGCGGAAAGGCAAGGAGCAGGCCGCCGAACTATCCACCCTGAAAACCGAGCTCCAAAAGGAGCGGGTGGATAGGCGGTCTTTTGAAGAGCAAGTCAGCCAGGCCAAAGCTATCATGGATGGTAAGCCGTTTTTATTGGAGTGTGTCTTCGGGGATAGCAAGTTCAAATTGCTTACCCAAGTATGGCGTTCCTCAGGCGCCTGCTCGGACCTTCAGAAGAGCATAGCGGACGCGAATCAGTTCTATGCTTCGCGGGGAGAGGGAGATGAAGCTCGGCTGTTTTGGGCGCAATTTGAAGCCCCCGAGCGCTCTCCTATTCTCGTTGAGCAGATGAAGCAGCTGATGGAGCTACACCGGATCACGGAGCCGGCCATGAAGGATCTCTGCATCCGGCTATGGCCTAACGAGCCACTGCCGGGAAGCTACTTCGGCCTGGTGCAGAAGCTGAGCAACGCCTCGCCTCGGATCGACGCGCTGAGGCGGTCCTCCTGTATCGAGGGAGCTCAGATGACTTTTGCGAAGGCCAAGGTGCACTGGCCAGGGCTGGATCCGATGAAGGTTAGCCACCGCACCTCCGCCTCCAGGAAAGGAGCATAGGTTCCCCGAGCTATACTTCTCCGGAGTAATGGAGGGTGCTCGGGCGATAGAGTCGCAGTGTTCGAGAGAGAACACTTATGAGTAAAGCGTTGTAATATGTCCGAAGACTTTTTTAATGCGTTTATATTGAAAATGCACGGTTTATCATGTCTTTTATGTCTTGCATCCTTTATAACTCCTGTGTGGCCGTTAAAACTGAAAGCTGCGAGTCGTCGGCTTCAGCCCCCATGTAGATACTAAGCGGGGTGTCTCTGCCAATCGCACTGTGACCCTTAGCCGAACTATCGATACCCAAAGGCGGTAGTGTGGGGCGGACAAGGCAATCGGACCATAACGCTTTATTGCTTTCACTTAGCCGTAGGGGCGCGAGAAAGGAGTGCGGGGGGATAATGACTAGCCCCCAGGGGTTTGTGATGTTCGGATGAACCGTGGCCAAAGCCTATATGACATGGTTTGTACTAGTACCAAACCCATCGTATGACACGGAATAACCTCTGACGAGATTTAGTTAAGCTCGGATTCGCAGACCAGTTCTCGCATAGCATGACAGTCAGTTTTCGGCTTTCTCCGCTGAGGTGCTTAACCAGGCTAGCCAGAAGCACAATCGCACCAGTTCTCCCTTTGCCCTTTTAGCCGAACGAGCGGAACATAAAGGGGCAAGCACAGGAGCCGGGCAACCCAACTATTGACCCAAGACATAGTTCGGAACAAATTCATCTAAAGCAGAACACCAAGACGCCGAACGCGAAATCAGTTGTGCTTAGGGCGATTTTTTAAGGTCGAGCCCCCGGTCTATTAGCCGGTTGCATCGTAAAGTATACCGAACAGGTTCGCAAGAAGAGAGGGGAAATAGAGAGTATACCAAAAACAGCGGGGTGATCATGCATGATACATTTGTATTGTACTCAACAACTCTTATTATCCAAATTGCCGATACAGCTGTTTACAGGTATTAAAAATGAAATATAAGCCTTACAGGAGGGGTTGTACCAAGGCTCTTCGATAGGTGACCTGACGTCCTCGATGTGCCCTGTCGCTTTTCCGATCCTACCTCTCCAGAGGAGTTGTATACCGTGATGGGTATAATGTTCGGCGAGCGGACTTTGGAGAAAAAGTCTTGAGAAGTCGCCGAAATGTAAATGAGCTTTACACCGTAGCAGGTACTTTATGGTACTGGTAGTGTGTCCGAAGACATCTTGATGGTGATAGTTCGGTCCAGCCGAACACTTACCCTTTAATAATTTTTCCCCACCGCTGCCCATGGAATTTTGAGCGCGAAGTTGTGCCTCCTTGGCACGTACTTTACCGGTTCTAGGGCCGTGCGGTGGGGGGCGAGTCCCTATTTATGGGGAGAAGAAGGTTCTGGTACTTTGGGTTGAGACCGAGCTCGCTTCCCAGCCTTGGGTGCCCTTACGGCAGGTGTCGGCGCTTGCCGATCATCAGTGTAATGGAATTCGGCCGCCAGGGCCAACGCATTTTCCTCGGTTCGGAGGGAGCGCTCTATGTTGCCATTGACAGTAATGACCCCCCTGGGGCCGGGCATCTTGAGCTTGAGGTATGCGTAGTGCGGGACAGCGTTAAAGCGAGCGAACGTTGTACGGCCGAGCAGGGCATGATAGCCGCTGCGGAAGGGCACGATGTCGAAGATCAAGTCCTCGCTTCGAAAGTTATCGGGCGAGCCGAACACTACTTCCAGGCTTACAGAGCCTGTACACCGAGCTTCAACGCCTGGGATCACTCCTTTAAAGGTAGTGTTGCTGGGCTTGATCCTTGACGGATCTATGCCCATCTTTTTCACCGTATCTGAGTAAATCAGATTGAGGCTACTTCCTCCGTCCATTAGGACTTTAGTGAGGTGATACCCGTCTATGATCGGGTCTCGGACTAGGGCGGCCGAAGCCCCATGACGGATACTGGTCGGATGGTCACGTCGATCAAATGTGATCGGGTATGCCGAGCAAGGGTTATACTTCGGGGCTACAGACTCTATGGCGTAGACATCTCGAAGGGCGCTTCCTCTCCTTTTTGGGTATATGGGTGGCGTATATCATGTTTACTGTTTTCACCTCTGGAGGGAATTTCTTTTGTCCGCCACCGATCGGACCGCGGGGTTCATCCTCGTCCTCGCTGCGTGGGCTCTTGCCTATAGAAAGGTCCCGATCACACTGCCACCACCCCCCTCCCCCCCCCCCCCCCCCCCCCGCCCTGGTCTACCCGGGCAAAAAAATTAATACAAGGAAAAAACCACATTTCCTGGGCGCTGGTTAACACAGGAATTTTAGAACGAAATTCAACAGTTAGTACCGACAATATTAAAATTTAACCGGAATTGATAACATCATATATCTTTAATTTTTTAAAGTGTCATGTTTCAATTTCATATTTGAATTATTGTGGCATGATTGATAATATAATGTTTCAGTTATGACGTGAAATTATATCCAAGTTCAATACTTAGCTCAGGGAACAAAAAAATGATTAAAAAGTTGTTAAATTATTCATAAGAAGATGTGTATCCTATTTTTTCATGTTTCAGTTGCATACTTTAGTTATTGCCGCATGATTGATATGTATGGTTTATCCATATTATCATTTTTCCTACGTGCTAAACTGCCAATTTTTTTTTATTTTTTTTGCGAGAAACTTCCAATCTATTCATCTTCAATCATGGCAGTACAACGAACACTAGAAATAATTAAAATTACATCCATATTCGTAGACCACCTAGTGACGACTACAAGCACTGAAGCGAGCCGAAGGCGCGCCGCCGTCATCGCCCCTCCATCGCCGGAGCCGCGCACAACGTGTTGTAGTAGACAGTCGGGAAGTCGTCGTGCTAAGGCCCCATGGGACCAACACACCAGAACAGCAACCGTCGCCGATGAAGATAAGTTTAGATCGGAAGGATCCAACCTGAAGACACAAGAACAAAGACGAACAAAGACTGGATCCGAGCAGATCCACCAAAGACAACCACCGACCGAATCCCGTGAGATCCGCCGGAGACACACCTCCACACGCCCTCCGACGATGCTAGACGCACCACCGGGGCGGGGGCTAGACGGGGAGGACCTTATTCCATCTTCAAGAAGCCGCCGCCGTCTCGTCTTCTTGAGCCGGACACAAACCCTAACAAAACTTGAAGAAGCACAAAAAAACGGAGCCCTCCCATCGGCAAGGGCCGAGATCCACCACGCACCCATGGCCCTAAGGCCACAGGAGACGTGGCAGATCGGCGGCGCCGCCGACGGGAGGCAGAAACCCTAGCCGCCTTTTCTTGGAGGAGAGAAGAGGGAGATGATATGAACTCACGTTTAGTTGCTAAACTGCCAATTAACAATCGAAGAAACACTGGATGATGTGTGTGTACACTTTTTATTACAACAAGTTGCACATGCATTCCACTACTCTATTGCAATATTTGTACCATCTGTTTGCATACTTTTACCCATGTCCTAGCTAACACTCGAAATGGTCGGTGCAATATTGTAATATTTGTAGATGTGTCGGTGAGCAGGTGGCATGCATGCAGCTGATCCACGTTTGTGTTAAATAGCGGGATCTGGTCAAACAAGGAAGATTGTATGCATTAATTGTCACATGGTTCGGAAACAGTTGTTTACGTTTTTCTGTCATATGGGCATTACTCTGGCCTCTTAACCCAGCAAGTAGTACATAGGCATAAAGAGGCAGCTGAATACAATATGATCCATCGATGTACATGCATTGCACGGTAGCAGATGTTGGATCGATAACCCTTGCGTGGCCCTTGTGGTGGTGACCGACAGGATTCCATGGATCAGAGTCATCACATGCTTTAACTATCTCCACTAGCCTCTATATATGTGGGTATCCCCTTCTTCTAAATCCATCCATTCAGCAACGCACATTGTTCGTTACACAGCCAACCACCGAGCTAGCTAGCCATGGGTATGGGCTCCAAGCTCAAGCATAGCAGCAGCGGCAATGTTGTTGTGTCGTGCGTAGTCATAGGCCTAGCCCTGCTCGTCGTCGGGGCAGCAGCGGCTAGGAACAACCCAAACTCCACCTGCAAGGCGCTGTGCAGCGACCGGGAGGACTACAAACCCTGCCACGCCGCTTGCCTATGGGGGAGACCAACCAAACTGCCACCTGCGCTGCCGCCACGCGAAAAACTACGACGCCTGCTTCGAACAGTGCAAAAAAGATCATCAACAACCAAGTGGTGATGGAATTGGGCTACTTGCGGCACCGGAAGAGGAACAAAACCATGAAGAAGAAGCAAGAGCCGGAGGAGAAACTGGGCTCCTGGCGATGCCAACGAAGCACGCCGGGTGAGGAGATGAAGAACAGAAGAGGAGGCCGAAGGCAAACACCGTTAATCCGGCCTTCCACTACTGCAGAAGGACTAATGACCGAGACTATGATCCGGCCTCCTTCTCTTACCAGCGGTGCATGATCGGCCGCCATATGTAGTATGCTATTTATGTTTTTCTAGCTCATCGACCCTCTCATTTCGTGTGTGAGCCCACAAACTTGTGTGTGCGCCGCACTCTTATAGTCGCCACAATGTGCTGCTAGCTGCAATACCGTGACCCGCAGCAAGTAAGGTCACCATCATTTTCCCTTTCAGAATAAAAGAATAAAACGTGTTTTAAGTTATACCCAGGATCGTTTATATTTTTTTTACAGAAACAATCATGCACAGAATTTCGTTGGCCAAAGGCTTCCTACCTTAAACCGGAAATGCATAGGTTTAATTGAAGCATATCTCGCTGGAAGCACGCATGTTTAGAGGAACATGCTTGGATGTTTCCACTCTCTCTTGCAGTGCCCTGCTATATTCGACTCTTGATCATGTTTATTATTTGTGGAAGATCTTAGATGAACACAATTTAAAAGTGTTCTCTTACTACAAAATAGTTATTAACGAGTGTAATGATATGGTGGTCTCATTGACTAAAGTCGAGAGATAAGGTGTGGTTTCCTCTTCTGACTCTCGTTGTGTTCAGTTGAACTGCTCAAGACCCTAAATATACCCAAACAAGGAGTCTTTCCCTTGTAATGGTAGTTCTACAACATGATCCGATGAGGGTGTCTGGCGTCTAATCCTGCACTTGAGTTGTCACTCACGAGTCTCTCAGCCATGTTGACGTTGAAATGTTTTGTACAAATGTCTGAATGAAGTAGGTCGTTGAACAACGAAATTAACTTGGCCATTAAAGAGGATAACATTTTTTTAGGAAATCCTTTAGTTATCCACCAACATGATAATATTGAAGCCCCTATGATGATATTCAAAGAGAAGGGTCGGAATCAATATGTTTATCAAATATGATGATATTCAACAACTTGTGTGTAACTAATTAGCTAGACGGGTCAAGGCCAAGCCCCTGGAAAACCATGGGGAATGGAAAGGAAACACGTCTCAGGCTTGGACCACCAAAAATTCTACTTGTATAGATAGGTATATGTCCAACAGTTCACTAATAGATGATTTTAGCACATGAGTTGCATAAAAATAAAATTTTGTGGATTTGTAACACATGCAAAATAGTGCATATATCTTGACAATAAATTATACGGAATGCGAGGGGTGCCGGTTAGCCCTGGCGTTTGAGGCTTGTTTGAGGGACCCTCATTTCCGCCCTATATTTGGGATGGATATGAGGGGTGCCGGTTAGCATGGGCATTTGAGGCCCGTTTGAGGCGTCCGTGAGGGTCGATTTCTTTTACCGGTCAATGTCCGGGGCGTCCACCGGACGTTTGAGGCGGGTTTGGGACGCTTGGTTGGTTGTAGATGTTCTTATGAAATTTTTTTCAAAAGTACGACCAATTTTGTACCAAATTCGAAAACCATATGCACAAATTGGAAAAAATCAAAAATAGTACCCCGTCAGCCTCTGGTGGGCCGAAGAGAGGCCCGTCGGCCACTGGCAGGCCGAAGATGGGCCCGTCGGCCACCCCCGGGCCGAAGAGAGGCCCGTCGGGCTCTGGCAGGCCGACGAGTGGCATGTCGGCCTCTTGTGGGCCGAAGAGCTGCCTGTCGGCCTCCAGGCGGCCGATGGGCCCCTGGATAAGGCCGACCACTCCTTTCTTTCTCCTCTGACCACTCCTTTCACCCTCCCCCGTCCTCCAGGCTCCCCAGCTCCACCTCCCACTCCCGTTGCTCTCTGGTGCTTCCACCCCCGCGCCGATCTCTTCGCTCGTCCACCCATTTTCGTATCAAACCCGCGTAAACAATAGATCAGGGCTCTCTCCACAGGCCTACGGTAATTTTTTTTGCTTCCAACTCAATCAAATGTCAACTTTCAACTCGGTTGTGGATTCAGTTCTTAGTGGTCACCGTTTTTTTGCAGGTAAATGGCTTGCCCATTTTGTCGAGCTCCAGGTGGCCCTTTTTCTTCCTTTGATTCTGGTGCGTCTGTATTCACAGTTGTGCTGGATCGTCAATGTTCAAGGCGTGTTGTAAGATTCTATATCTTGTTTATCTGATTGTGGCATTTGGTTGATGTTGTTTTGGTTGGAATGTATTCGAATGCCTTTGTTTATATGATTATGATGTTTGCTTCCATTCTTGTTGTAGTATGTTCCGTGCAGTGTTAGATCACATCTTGCTCGGTACATTGAGGAGTGCAGAGCTTTAGCTATTCGGAGGGGTGACACAGATATTGATCTTGCTCTTCACAACAGTGAGGGTAACTTATACCATGTTCTGTTTAGACATGGTCGGGTGAGCAGTAAATTCCATGGTCCTTCCTGGGAGGAACTTGTGTGAATGATTACGGTCTCCATCATCGTGACATGATGACTATTAGGCTTGAGCACTATGGAACTATGATTTGTGTTGATTTTCATCGGGATGGTGTTATGTTGTTCCCTTGACCTTGCGTTGGTAAGTTTTTATTTGAGTGATTTTAAGTTTTGTTTCAGCTTATACGTTTTGTTGTTCTGCTCAATTTATGAAATTATTTTTTTATAGCTCTTGAGGATCTGAGTGAAACTCAGAGGGAACATGTTGATAGTTGTTTTTATAGTCGTGGTGTCTTCAGTCTGAATTATCACCAAATGTATGTCATGTCGCGATAGCTCTTTGATGACAACTACATATTGTGTACTCCTTTTGTTCATTGGATTGATTCCATGAATGTTAATGGTCAACATATGGTGAGCTTTGTTTTTGGCTACTGTTTATTAATTTGTTCTTTGCTCTAGTATACTGTTTTAAATTTGTAAGCTGAACATCATATAACTTGATGTTTTTTGTCAGGTTATTCCGAGCATGGTTGTGAGGAGTTTGAAGGATTTTTTGTCAATTCCTAGGACCAGTTCTTTAACTCTTGATATTACTTTGGATTCTGAAGATGATGATATATCTGTGAGCATTCCTTATTCCTACTTTATTGGCTTGGGTGGTAGAATGGTGTTCGAGAAGGAAGGCTTCGGTAATTTTCTTCGGGCATCGTCTATTGAAGTCAACAATTTGGTGCTCATAACCTTCAAAGAGCGTGATCAGGAGCTAGTTGTTGTTTTCAGCCATCTGCCACAATGATCGTACTATCTCGCCCCACTATCCCCCCATTTTCTTTTCCCGCCCTACTATCCCGCCATTTTATTTCCCGCCATACTCTCCCGCCACTTTCTTTCCCACTATTCTCTCCCGCTATTTTCTTTCCGCCTTTCTCTCCCGCCATTTTCTTTCCCGCCTTTCTCTCCCGCCATCTTCTCTTGTGAACCTATATAACCACATCCGCAGTAAGGTGGGTGAGCAGGCCCTTCTGTCTCCCCTTTCTCTCACGCCTTTCGCTCCCGCCATCCTTTCGTGGAGATGTCTCATCCTCATTATCCTTTTGATCATAGTTTTCACTCTAGTATGTCCGATCGTCCTCTCCGTCTAGCCGCCAATTTCAAGATGGATGATAGAGTAGTTCCATGGTAGGAACTCATCAGTAGTGACACCATAATGAATGAGTTGGCTCACTCATTAGCTAGGAGTGGGTGGCCTCCCAGGACATTTGAGCATTATATAGCTTGTGAGTTATTTCTTCCTCGTCCGCCCCTTCGGCCTCGACTGCCACGACCACCATGACTGTCACGACCACCTCTTGCTACTGTTGTCGCAGTCGTCGATGTGGAAGCACTCGTCGATGTGGAAGCACCGTCTTTGTTCAGGTCGGGACAATATTTCATCCTATGCCCATAAGCCGCGCATAGCAAACATTGTCTGGTTGCTCCACCAGCTTCAGATTGGTCCATATCGTTTCGGATGCGCTTTACCTTGCGTCTGCCCCCGCTTGTTCGCTGAAGTCCTGGATCCGGGATGTATACTCTCTCACCATCGTTAACCTTGTTGAAATTGCTGACGACTCTAAACCCTGTCATCTCACTTGTCCAGACATTGAGTACTGCCTCTTTTGAATAGTATGGGGACACGAAGGAGATAGCGTCCAACTCAATCTGGCCACAGGCAGCCAGCACATGTGAGCAAGGCAGGTGCAACAACTGCGGTTTGTTGCATGTAGACTCACAAGTTGGATAAAATTTCGTTCCAATTTTAACCTCGTGCGTCTTCACCTCATTTGCAGAACCAAAACCATCAGTAGGAAGCTGAAGCTCATACCTCCTTTCTTGATTACCTATGAGTGTAACAGTGTGCTTTTTTGCTTTCTATCTTCTGAGCCATGTACTCCATGACACGGCTACAATAAGGTGTGTTCTGATTACCTGCAATATGCTTCTTTGCTAACTCGTGTCTTTCTCTAAAATTTCTCAAAGTGCCATGGAATACACCCTCCACAATAGCTGTGAGTGGCAATGCTCTATTCCCTCTGAGTACAAGGTTATACACCTCTGCAAGATTGGTTGTCATGTGGCCATACCTAGCTCCATGGGTGTCATGCAGCAAAGACCAATTCACTGGAGGCTCTTTCTCTATCCACTCAGAAAAATTCTTTATTGCCCTGCCCTTCTTTCTCTGAGTATTAGGAGGGTCAATTGCTGGCAAGTCACAAAGACCTACTGGCTCCTCTAGCTCCGCGATGAGTGCTGCTAATTTAACCTGGTCTTTTTCCATTTTGTTCCTCGCAAGGACCTGCTTCTTAGTAAACTCATCTAGTTTTGACCAAATAAATTCGTATTTGCGCTGTTGGTTCTGCTTGCATAATTTTTTGAACAAGTTCATCAACCGTTTGTTCTTGAACTATGAGAAAAAATTTACACCCAGATGGCGCATGCACCACCGGCTTTGCAAGTCCTTCCAAGGTGTTGGCCCGTCAGCTGTTGGATTACTTAGTGTCTTCACGGCCTTCAGTATACCAGGATGTCTGTCATGAATGACACACACGTTTGGTCGGTCCTTCACGATCGCAGTTTTAACTTGCCGGAAGAACCATACCCAGCTCGGAAAGTTCTCACCCTCCACAAATGCCATGGCTAGTGGGATGATTTGGTTGTTCCCGTCCACACCAATAGCAGTCAGGATTTGCCCTTTGTACTGACTAGTCAGGAATGTACCATTGACAAACATCACAGGAGGACAATGCCGGAAAGCATCGATGCACAAACCGAAAGAGAAGAATACTCGTTTCAACACCTTGTGATCTGGTATAATCTCCAACCTCGTGTGTTGTATGTTAACATAAGTGCCGGGATTCCTCTCCTTCAGTATGTTAAGGAGACGGACAACATTATCATATGAGTCGAAGAACGTCCCAAACCTTTCCTCCATAGCCTTCTGCTTAGCCCTCCAAGCCTTCCCATATGGAATGTCATAATTCCATCTGACCTTCACTGCTTTCTGGATATGTTTTGCTTCCATATCTTTCTTCTCAACTATCTCAGTATACATGAGTTGCGCAATGAGAGTTGAAGTCAGGTTTGGATGACGAACCAACAGGTTTTTCCTCACACAATTATGTGGGACCACATTGGTGACAACCTAGTGGATGTTATACTTCGGCACGTGCCCGTGCACCTTCGCAGGACAACCTGTTTCAACACACTTCATGGTATGTTTTGTTGGACTCGATATGTGTGTCCGGAAAACCCTCTGCGTAGACATAGCCCACTTTATCACCGCATACTTCAATTTTTTCTTAGTGTCAAACATAGCCCCGATCTGGACTTGGTTGACATTATATTGCCATGGAGTCTCATGGCCATCGTTGACAGTAATGCCGGCGGATATGTCCTGATCCCATGCAGAAGGAATCGGTACCTCTACTTCATCCTCGGAATTTTCAGAATCCAGATCCTCCGCAAACCCATCCTCGTCCTCTTCCTCCATCACCCTCTGCATTTCATCGTCTTCCTCATCCCCATCAGCAACACCAGAGCCAGCTAATACTATCGACTGAATACTCTGCCCAGTATCATGACCACAAACATTGTGTGGCACGTAATCTGACTCTTTCTCGGCTTGGCTAGCATCCACATCCGGTGGCTGTGACCCGGATACATAAATCTCGTTAGATACTTGACTACCCTGGCCTGGTTAATACCCCACATTGACTTGTACGAAATTCTCCTCCTTCGTCACTGGTTGCACTAGGGCATATGGGTGGATTCTTCGGTCTCTGGAACGACTTAACAGGGACAACCAATGCTGGCTCCTATCTATCGGCATCAACTCCCACTTGACATTTTTACAGGATTTGGTCCACAATGCATGAATACTGATGGAACAGACTTCAGGATCCAGCCCAAAACTAGTAGTCAACCAGTGCTTCAACTGCCTAATGTCCAGTCTTTCCGGGTCTGAAAGTGTCATGACACCTTTTTTAAACTCGCTAAGATTAACCCCCAACTCATTATATCGAACATTACCAGGGCCGTAATAAACAGTCAAATTTACGGATTCAGACATTTTCACCTGTCAGGCATTGCCAGCTTCTCATTATTCGCAACGAACAAATTTATACTAAAATAAACCTACACTAAAATAAACCTACGTACACTAAATAAACCTACACTAAAAAGAACCTACACTAAATAAACCTACAATAAAATAAACCTACACTAAAATAAACCTACGTACAGTAAATAAACGTACACTAAAAATGACTACACTAAGTAAACTAAATAAACTTACACTACCAACACGTACACTAAAATGACTACACTACATAAACTAATTTTACGTACAATAAAAAAACTAACCTAAACTAAAAAAAATCGGTATACCTTCGACGCGTGTGTCCCCTTCTTCTTCCTCTCCACCTTCTTCTTCCTATCCACCACACCACCTCCTCACCATCCACACTTCCACCACCCCACCATGGCTCCTCCAAACGAACAAAAAACTACCTCATGGCACAAAATGAGACCGTAGGCCGGTGGAGATGGGTATGATCTATTGTTTCAGCGGATTGAATAGGAAAATGGGTGGAGGATGGAGGAGATCGGAGGGGGGGCAAAATCGGATGAGAAAACGAGAGAGAGAGGATGAGCGAGCCAGAGGAGGAAGAAGGTCCCGGGCGGTCGGGCCTTATCCAGGGGCTCTTCGGCCTCCTGGAGGCCGACGGGCCCTCTTCAGCCACCTGTGGGCCGACAGCAGGCTCCTCGGCCACCCGTGGGCCGACGGGCACTGTTCGGCCTCCCGCCGGCCGACAGGCCCCTCTTCGGCCCACCAGAGGCCGACGGGGTGCTATTCTTGATTTTTTTCTATTTCGACATATGCTTTTCGAATTTGGTACAAAATAGGTAGTACTTTTCAAAAAAAAATATGTTCTTATGCTAAGCTAGCAAGTACCTAGTTGATATTGAATAGTGTTCATATACATATAGTACATAAAGAGCAACTTGATATACGATCCGGCTATACACATGCATATGTGCTTCATAGTTTGTCCCTCACAGAGAATGCATAGCAATCACATGTCAGTAAAACATTAATGGAAGCTCGTGCATTGCACGCCCAGAGATGGCGGATGCGAGTTGATCGGATCAATACCACTTGCGTGGCCGGTGGATGCTAGATACCTCTTGCGTGTCACTTTCCTCATACCGATCGCGCAGCTGGTTAATTGGTTGATTGAAGCAACAAATCAAATGTGCTCATGAATTAGCGATGGAGGAGTACCTAGATGCTTTTCTTATCTAGTCTTTGCTAGTCCGGTACCTAGTTAGTTCTGAATCAACTGGATAATAATATGCACATGCTGTTAGATTGATCTCTTCCCCAATGGGCCCAACGGCCCATTGGACCCTTGATCCACGCCCTGATCGGGGGCGTCCAGCCCAAGCAAGGCTGGTGGGCCCCTGTCGCGCAGTGCCATATAGAGGAGGTGGGGACCATGGCACAAGGCACGAGGTTCGCCGCCGCCACTGTTCCCCACTCCTAACCCTAGTCCGATCGAGAGGGAGGCGCTGAAGCGACGGGAAGCGCCACCAGCCACTTCACCGTCGACCTCTACGCAGAGCTCCTCGCCACCGTCACTATGGCCGGCACCGGGAGTTCGTCGTCACAAGGAGAAGATATCTCCTCTCACCACTACCGATCTAATCTAGCCTAGTGATCCAAGGGGTCTATCAATGGTTTCAGAGCCAAGTTTTGGGTTAGATTTTTTCGGGTAGAAAAGAAATCACAGAAATTTTTTTACCCCCCCAAAAGAACCCTAAACAGGGCAAAGAAATCATCACCGGTAAAGAGCGCCGCCGGAACGGCCGCGCCGTTCCTCTCGATCTCGATGCGCATCGGCGAGACGAGGCATCTGGGAAGAAGAACACCACCACCGAGCCGCTTGATGGCGGCGCGTTCACCCTAGGGTGCTCGCGCACGCCGGCAAAAGAGTCAGCAGGGGCGCCGTCTTCAGACGCACGCCGGCGCAGGGGAGCAGTCGGAGCTGTCGCGGCTCTCTCTCTCTCTCTCTCTCACTGGCCAGTAGGCGGCGGAGGATGGAGAAAGAAAGAAGGGAGGGGAAATGCTCGCCGCCGTGGGGTCCCGCCGTCGCCGGCAGGCCGCCGGCCTCGGGTGTTTTTCTCCTCCACTCGCCGCCGCCGATGCGAGCGGGAAAAAAAGAAAGAAGGGGAAGAAAAGGAGGCTCGCGCGGCGCGGTGACGTTCGTCGCCGTCGCCGGCGGCCGGGGTGAAGCCCTTTTCCTCCACCGTCGTCGTCTTCAGGGGAGCAGAGGAGGGCTCAACTGCACCTCTCTGCCACTGGAGATGGAGGATGGACAGAGGATAGGAGAGAGGGAAGGGGAAAAGTAAGGGGCTCGCGCGCCACGGCGGTGCGTCGCCGTCGCCGGCGCCGGCGCCAGCGGCCGGCGAGGCCCGAAACCCTCGATGAGGGAGAGACGAAAGGAACGGGCGGAGAGAACAGAGAGTGGCTAGGGTTTCGGTCGGCAGGATCGACCGAGGCTGGTTTTGACCCAGCGAAAGGATCGGGTGGCCGTCAGATTTCAATGGAGGGTCAGGATCTAAACCCTAGCTGGCCACGGGCTTTTTGGGCCAAAAGAGAGGCAAGGCCGCCCCCGCCGTCGCTAGGCTACGCAGAGCAGGCCATGGGCCGTGTCGCTCGGGCGGGCTGTTTTTTCTTCCGCTGCGGGCTCTCGCAGGCTGGGCCGAGACCGGGGCAGCTGCAGTTTTCATTTTAATTTTTTGTCCAGTTTTTTGGGCAAACTTCATATCGTTTTTCCCTATTCAAAATTATCCAACGAAATTTTGTTTAGAGAACAGAAAAGTAAAAGAAATACTTCTGGAAAGTAAAAAAGTTCATGAATTTTTTATTCATGTTTTTCCGCTGCAAATAAAAATAAAAGTGCTCTTTTAAAAGTGAATAGAACTAAAGTGAAAGATTTAATTGTTGCTTCTCTAATGCAATTTTGAACCAACCGGTCAAAATTGCTTAGAGAGTAAAAGAGTACAGAATTGTTTCTGAATAGAATATTGTAAAGTTTCCTCTGAAAAGTAAAAGTTTTATCTTCAAATTAAATTGGAACCAACGGGAAAATTTAATTGGCAGAACTGTTCTTATCAATGTTTTTTCCCCTGTGGGTGAAATCAGATTCAAATAGTTTCCGCTATGACTACAGAACGATATTTGTTTTAAAGTTAAAATATGGTATTGTTATTTTCTGACCAACGTTGATGATAACAGTACTATAATTCTATGAGTCTTATGTTCAAAGCTTAAATGTTTGATAAATTTTGTATCAAAGTGATCAATTTTCAGAGAACAGATAAAGATCAAGAAATGCTCTTGAACTAGAGAAATGTATATTTCTTGTTCCCGCTGCAATAAAGTTCATGATGATGATTATTTCTTATTAAAGTTGTTTAATAGACATACTATCATCATTGTTTATGAGTTATATGCATTATTTCTATTTCCGCGCCAACGGTGATATGGAATTAATGTAGAAGGATGACGTTTTATTCTAATTCTGCCCAACGGTGATTTAGAATATAAAAGAAAGTTTTAAAAGTTTAATGTGCATATTTTTTAACCAGACCAACATGGGGTTATTTTTATGCTCATTATTGTTAATTATTGGCTAATTTTTCTCAGACTAAAAGTTTTCCATGCTTTCATTCGTGAAAGCGAATGGCTGGGTACTTGTGACCTGAAAGATGACCAAGAAAGGTCATAACGTGAGGGGGTATGTTCTCTCTAAAGAATGGCTTCAAAAGAAAAGAGATAGATCATTGAGAGTTTTGGTTGACGAATGTCTTTCATGTACTCTCTATGAAGAAGATTTTTTCAGTCAACATGATTTGAGTTGAAACAAGCAACATGCGTGTTTAATTTGACCAACGTCGGATCAAGAATGTGTGTCAAAGAGCATTCGGATTTATTTCTAAATTTGATGATTGCACATGCAGTCAAAAGAGCCAATTCTGGCATTTATGCCCCCTACAGGGAATTACCCGCATGGCGGGAAAAGATGATTATGATAAAACCCGCATAGCAGGAAAAGTCTGGGAAAATACCTGCGTAACCCGTATGGCGGCAGACATTTTCCCAGACTTATCTTGTATGACAGGAGAAAGACATGATGACTCATGTGCTTTTAATGTGTCCCACTCTGGGAGAAAAGTATGGAGTAGCTATTATGCTTTCCTAGTATCGACCGTACACCTTATGTGTAATGGTCATTAAGCACTCAATAAATCCAAAGAGAATAAAAGTTACAGACGAACCTAAAGATAAGAATCATATGCAAGTGTCACTTGCAAAAGTACTAATGATAAAGAACTCTGTTGAGTTTCTGAAATGGAATGAGGAAAAAGTACTCCCATACCGGTTAACAGATAACTTCATTTCGCGTGAAGTAATCAGATGAATGAAATAGATAATCGAAGTTTCCTCAATTCACAAGAGTTATGAATGGTTTTCGAAATTGTGGCAGAAAAGTTCTTGCCACATTTCGAGGGGGAGAAATAAATTAAGAATGATGAAACTCCTCTATACTTTAGATAATGTGATGCACATTACGCATCTAAAGTGATCCATTAATGAAGAATGTGATCGTCTAGGGGAGTACGACGGTCATAATAATACCCTTAAAGAAAAGAAATAGTTGTATTTCTGGATCTTTTACAGTTCCGAAAGCAGACTAAGGAATACTAAAATGGTGCTTAAAGTGCCATAAAGAAGAAAGTTTTAACAGAATAAACCCAAATAATAAAGTTTAAAGATACGCCATTTTTAATGAAGATGGAGCAATCTGGGGGAGCATGTTGTATGACCTATACAACACCTATTGTTAGCTCTATAAAGTATGAATGAGTAAACATGGATCTTGTGATACAGGTCCCTGTAAGACCTATTGCCTCTTGGAAATGAAAGACTATAGAATTAACTTGCCTCTTGGCAATGACAGAGCAACAATAGCCCCATATGAAAGAAGTGCCAGTACCTGAGACACTGATGGTCTCAAGGAATGAGAAAATCAGATACTTCTGATTATTATAAAGTCTATGTTAGTGAAATTCAAATGGAGGTTGATCCCACCTCATTTAAAGCGCTCAATCGAGCTTTGAGAAGTGTATGTTTGTCTAAATGATAAGAGACTATGTGAGATGAAATAAAATTGGTGAATCCCGACAATGTTTGGGACTCATAAGTAATTTCCAATGGAGCCAAAACAGTAGGCTGTAAATGGTCTACAAGGCCAATGTGACTTCAAAGGAAATATGTAAAGGTGTAAAGCGCGACTTAAATCGAAAGATTTTGTGCAAAAAGAATGAACAGATTACAATGAGTGTTAGTGGCACATCATGACCGACATCATGATCTGAGTTACATCAGATGAAAGTAAAGAACACAAGGGATACTGCTTCAAGAAGTCTTTTATGTACTAGAGCAAGTCTCTAGACAGTGGCATTTAAAGTTAGAAGAATCAGATGTTATTTTGGGTTAAAGAAAATGAGAGGACAATTGTATTCATGCAAAGTTACAGAATGGGAAATTCATTTCCTAATCCTGTGCATGTGGATGGTGTCCTACTTGCTAGTGGTGATGTAAATCTACTACAGGAGGAGAAAAGAAGTTCTTGTCCTCAAAGTTCAAAAGAATGTTCTCGGTAGAGTGTCTCTCGTTATAAGTATCGAGATTCACCAAGAAAACAATAAAAGGGGGTATTAGGAATGTCGCATGGACATGCTAAGAAAGGTCTCTAAAGTATGCATGCGAGAAAACCTACGCCTGTTCTTATAGTCAAGGGTAATGGAACTGGAAACTATGTTGTTCCAAAAGTTGATGAGAAAATATTGAAAACGGATATGGTACCATATACTTCAGCTGTTAGAAGCGCAATATATTACCCTGACACAGTTCACGTATCTGGGTTGTTTTGGCAATGTCCAGTCCATATATAGATCACTGGAATAGAGTCAAAGATATCGGCCTCATGCTGAAAGAAATAAGTGCTCTCAAAAGATTGTGAGTACAAAGACATGACTTGTGAAATTTTTAGCGAAATCCACAATTGTCGCTAACCTTCACACTTGGAGTTTTTGTGTCGAAAAGATCCAAAGAATCAAACAATTATCATCAATGTGATGCAAAAACATGTTATAGCTTTATATGAGGCTGAGGGACAGGCAAAATGGTTAAGGAGACCTGTACCCGGAGTTGATAATGGTTGACAACAGCGATAACCATTTTAAGTTTTTCGCTCCTATGACAATGAGTCAAGTGTTGATGCCAAACACACTGACACAGAGTTATGCGTTGTAAAGGAGAAAGTCCGGAATTATGTAGAAATGCTTGAAGCATGAATGCAACAGACAAGTGTTTGCAGATCTGCTTATTAAAGGCTTATATCCCAGTGTGTTCGGAGAACACACAGTCGACATGGGTTTTATGGTATAGTCTAAGATTTCCGGACAAATAAAGGGCCCAAGGTTAAAGAATCTGTTTCGAAACAGAGGAGTGTGTTGTAGGTGTTGATTCTATCGGGATAGACCGTGATGACGAGACATGCTCTACATGCAAATCTGTGATGGAACGAGTACTTTGAAAAGAGTTATTTCAAAGTATAAAGTTGAAAGTATATGATGAGATCAAGGGGGAGAATGTTAGATTGATCTCTTCCCCAATGGGCCCAACGGCCCATTGGACCCTTGATCCACGCCCTGATCGGGGGCGTCCAGCCCAAGCAAGGCTGGTGGGCCCCTGTCGCGCAGTGCCATATAGAGGTGGTGGGGACCACGGCACAAGGCACGAGGTTCGCCGCCGCCACTCTTCCCCACTCCTAACCGTAGTCCGATCGAGAGGGAGGTGCTAAAGCGACGGGAAGCGCCACCAGCCACTTCACCGTCGACCTCTACGCAGAGCTCCTCGCCACCGTCACTATGGCCGGAACCGGGAGTTCGTCGTCACAAGGAGAAGGTATCTCCTCTCACCACTACCGATCTAATCTAGCCTAGTGATCCAAGGGGTCTATCACATGCATCTGCTGCATTGTGTTTTCCAAACAGAAGACCACATATGCATTAATTGCACGCGCGCATATGTCGGATCTGAGCTGTAATCAGATCGATAGCTCTCATTCACATGGATCAGATTCATCAGAGGAACCTCAACTCATAGCTTCACCAGCATGCCTCTTTATATATGTCTGTGTGACCGTCTGCGCAGTCCATCCATCCTGCCTTGTTAGCCATAGCAAGTTAGTTCAGCAGCCGGCCAGATAGCCACCTAGCTAGCCATGGGTGTGGGTATGTGTTCCAACAAGAAGAACAAAGGTGGCGGCAGCGTTGTTGTTGTTAGCTCTAATCTTGATTCATGTATCTGCATAGTTTGATTTTCGTTATGTATGTAGCTAGTTAGTATAGGTTCACGAGTTGTTGGTCGGCGAAGGTTCAGCGAGGCGTGCAAAAAAGGCGAGATGCCGAGACGCCGTGCGAGACGGCGAGCACGGCGAGATGCCGATGGCAGCGAGAGGCTGCAAGCTGCGTGAGGTGGCACGGCCGTGTGATGCGGCAAGCACTTGAGGCTGGACCCTTACCGGCTAGACAAGGTTGTTACAGCTGAGAGAATCAGTGAGTTTGTTAGCCACCTGACCGGGTCGTGTGGCCGTTGTGATGGAGCTACTCGAGCAGTGTACGTGGGTTTGCATGTAGTGCATGTAGTTGGTTGGTGATTAGTGGCCTAGTGCATGGGCTAGTGGGGGTTAGCGGCCACGAGAGTGGCGGCTGGTTAGTGCGTGCGTGAGTGCATGGCAAGAGTGCCTGCTCCTGTGTATATAAGTCATTTGAGTCAATGAAAAAACTGAGGCCGTGAGGGCTGAGCACCAAAGATGTAGTCAATGTGTTACCAAGGAGAGAGCCTCTCGGCAAAGCGGCAGCTGGTCTTCTCCTTGGTTTATGTGTGCGTGTGTGTAGAGTTTCACCAAGTGTGTGTGTTCTTGAGAGAAGAGAGCTGTGAGAGGCAGCCAAGAGGAAGAAGAAGCGGCGATGCGAGCACTAGTAGAAAACGGACCTTTCGTCCCGAGCATTAGTCCCGGTCTGGTCACGAGCCGGTACTAAAGATGGTATTAGTCCCGGTTCGTGCCGGCTCCAACGGCTAGGAGTAGGGCGACCTTTAGTACCGGCTCGTGAGCGATCTTTAGTACCGGTTCGTGTCACGAGCCGGTACTAAAGGGGGCGTGGCAGGCTGTTGGTCAGACTTGGGCCCCGCTTGCACCTTTAGTACCGGCTGGTGACACCAACCGGTACTAAAGTGCAACCTTTAGTACCGGTTGGTGTCACCAGCCGGTACTAAAGACTTCCTACATATACGGGCTTCGTCCGCAGCCGATCGAAGGGGCTCTCATTTCTCTATTTTCTCCCCTGTTCTTCTTCTTGCTCGAAGCTCATCCTCCATTTTGCCAAGGATTTGTCAAGATTTAAAGGCACCCCATCTATCCAAGTGTTCATAAAGGTTAGCAACTTTGCTCCTTCATCTCTCATTGCTAGATTAGCTTGTGGTATGCTTAAAGATATGTGATTTGTGGGTTTTAGCTAGGTTTTGGAGGAGTGGTCATTATGTGGGAGTTTATTTGATTTATGTGCAATTTGAGCTCAAATTAACTTGTTAGGTTGCATATGTGTAGGTGTGGTTTATTTGGTGCCTTCCCATCCACGTCCTAACCACCGTCGATAAACCGCACCGTCTCGTCGCGGCACCGGCCACCTTGGTGAGCCTCTTGTTTTTCTTAAAACCTTTTTGTTAAAAAAAATTACTTGTATGATTTAGATAGCTGCGTGTACGATTTACTTACTTGTATTATTGTTAGTTATTCTATAGTGTCATGGTTATGGTATCAGCCCACGTCGGCCCTCGTCCAGTCTATGATTCGGTTGTGGTATGTCGTTATCTTTTATAACTATTTCACACATCATCTAATGTCTATGACAATTAATTATGCCACCAAATTGACGTAGATGTTTTTATCTATAGGAAGTAGTTGAACCAGAAATTCCAACCGACTATGCAATTCTGCTCGAGAAATTAACACAAGCTGAAAAAGAAATTGATCATTTAAAAGAAAAATTGAAAAGAACTAAAGATGAGAAGATGGGATTGGAGTTGCATGTTGCCGATATCGTCGATGATCACAAGAACAAGATGGCTGGAATGCGCTTGAAGCTTAGAAAGATTAGAAAATATGCCATTGATAAAGAGGCTTGGTATCATTATGCCGTTGGCTCAATTGTTACTTTAGTTGCGATTATGATCGCATTTGTTGTTGCATTTACATGTTTTAGATAGTTGTATGTTGTTTTATGAGATGTATGTATGAACTATAAGTATCTATTATTTGCAGTAATAACATTTGGTCACTGCTAGCTCTACTTTTGGTTGTAATGTGATGATGAAGTTGTATTAATTTGGTCACTTCGATGTTGTGTAGTGAACATGAGCCGGCAATGGATGTACGATGACCGACTAAGTCCAGGGTTTCTTAATGGCATGCATGATTTTCTTCGTGTGGCTGAGGCAAACAAGCAGAATGGTTTCATGTGTTGTCCATGTCTTGACTGTAAGAATGATAGGAATTACTCTAACTCAAAAACCCTTCACGTCCACCTGCTTGAGAAGGGTTTCATGCCACACTATAATGTTTGGACCAAGCACGGAGAAAGAGGGGTTATAATAGAAGACAATGAAGAAGAAGAGGATGATGACAACTATTCTTTCGCCGATACAACAATGGGGGAAGCTGAAGAAGAGGCATCAATGGGGGAAGCTGAAGAAGAGTCATCAGATGAGCCCGCTGATGATTTCGGTCGGGTCATTGCTGATGCAAAGAGAAACTGCGAAAGTGACATGGAGAGGTTGAAGTTGAAACGCATGTTAGAGGATCACAAGAAATTATTGTATCCAAATTGTGAAGATGACCAGAAAAAGCTGGGTACCACGCTGGAATTGCTGCAATGGAAGGCGAAGAATGGTGTAACTGACAAGGGATTTCAAGAATTGCTGATAATGATAAAGAAGATGCTTCCAAAGGATAACGAATTGCCTGAAAGTACGTACGAAGCAAAGAAGGTTGTCTGCCCTCTAGGATTAGAGGTGCAGAAGATACATGCATGCCCTAATGACTGCATCCTCTATCACGGTGAGGAGTACGAGAATTTGGATGCATGCCCGGTATGCGGTGCACTGCGCTCTAAGATCCCCCGCGATGACCCTGGTGATGTGGAGGGCGAACGCCATAGGAAGAGGGTTCCTGCCAAGGTGATGTGGTATGCTCCTATAATACCACGATTGAAACATTTGTTCCAAAACAAAGAGCATGCCAAGTTGTTGCGATGGCACAAAGAAGAACGTAAGAAAGACAGGATGTTGAGAGCACCCGCTGATGGGTCGCAGTGGAGAAAAATTGAGAGGGAGTTCGAGGACTTTGCAGCTGATGTAACGAACTTATGGTTTGGTCTTAGTACAGATGGCATGAATCCTTTTGGGGAGCAGAGCTCCAGTCACAGCACCTGGCCCGTGACTCTATGTATCTACAACCTTCCTCCTTGGTTGTGCATGAAGCGGAAGTTCATTATGATGCCAGTGCTCATCCAAGGCCCTAAGCAACCCGGCAACGACATTGATGTATACCTAAGGCCACTAGTTGATGAACTTCTACAGCTGTGGAAGAAACCAGGTGTACGTGTGTGGGATGCGCACACACAGAAGGAAATTGACCTACGAGCGTTGCTGTTTGTAACCATCAATTATTGGCCTGCTCTTAGTAACCTTTCAGGACATACAAACAAGGGATACAATGCATGCACGCACTGTTTAGATGATATTGAAAGTATATATTTGGATAAATGTAAGAAGAATGTGTACCTGGGACATCGTCGATTTCTACCGATCAAGCATATCTTAAGAAAGGCAGGCAACCATTTCAAAGGTGAGCCAGATAACCGGAACAAGCCTGGCCTCCGTACTGGTGAATATATATTTGATATGGTCAAGGATTTACAGGTAATCTTTGGAAAGGGTCCTGGCGGACAATCTGTTCCGAATGACGCCAATGGACACGCACCCATGTGGAAGAAGAAATCTATATTTTGGGAACTTGAATATTGGAAAGCCCTAGAGGTCCGCAATGCAATCGACGTGATGCACGTGACGAAGAATCTTTGTGTGAACCTGCTAGGCTTCTTGGGCGTGCATGGAAAGACAAAAGATACACCGGAGGCACGGGAGGACAAGCAAAGAATTAACGAAAAAGACGGCATGCCTCCAAAGTAGTATCAAGGTCCTGCCAGCTACGCTCTTACGAAAGAAGAGAAGGAAATCTTTTTTGAATGCCTGCTCAGTATCAAGATCCCGTCTGGCTTCTCGTCGAATATAAAGGGAATAATAAATATGGCAGAGAAAAAATTTCAAAATCTAAAGTCTCATGACTGCCACGTGATTATGACGCAATTACTTCCGGTTGCACTTAGGGGGCTTCTACCGGAAAATGTTCGATTAGCCATTGTGAAGCTATGTGCATTCCTCAATGCAATTTCTCAGAAGGTAATCGATCCAGAAATCCTACCAAGGTTACAGAATGACCTGGTCCAATGTCTTGTCAGTTTCGAGTTGGTGTTCCCTCCATCCTTCTTCAATATTATGACGCACGTTCTAGTTCACCTAGTCGAAGAGATTAACATTCTGGGTCCTGTATTTCTACACAATATGTTCCCCTTCGAGAGGTTCATGGGAGTCTTAAAGAAATATGTTCATAACCGTGCTAGGCCAGAAGGAAGCATCGCCAAGGGATATGGAACAGAGGAGGTTATTGAGTTTTGTGTTGACTTTGTTCCTGACATTAAGCCGATTGGTCTTCCTGAATCACGGCATGAGGGGAGACTGGGTGGAAAAGGCACATTAGGAAAGAAAGAAGCAATAAATATGGCGGGCATTCTTTCACTCAAGCACACTACACGGTTCTACAAAATTCCACCTTGGTGACTCCATATATGGAGGAACACAAGGATATTGTACGGTCCAAGAACCCGGAGCAGTCTGACCCCTGGATTGAACGTAAACACATGGAGACTTTTGCCGGTTGGTTGCAAACAAAGCTCATCAATGACAACGATGTTCCAGATGAACTGTACAGGTTGGCCAAGACACCAAGTTCGACTGTAACGACTTTCAAAGGGTACGAGATAAATGGGAATACATTTTACACGATCGCCCAAGATAAAAAGAGCACCAACCAAAACAGTGGTGTCCGCTATGATGCAACCAACTTTCAAGACACATATTATGGTTACATAGAGGAGATATGAGAACTTGACTATGGACCTAATCTTAAGGTCCCTTTGTTTCGGTGCAAATGGGTCAAATATACTGGAGGCGGGGTACAGCTAGCAGACCCACAGTACGGAATGACAACAGTGGATCTCAACAATCTTGGATACACAGACGACTCATTCGTACTAGCCAATGATGTGGCTCGGGTTTTCTATGTGAAGGACATGTCTAGCAAACCGAGGAGAAAAAAAGATAAGCAAGCGAATACATCATACGATGAGCCAAAGCGCCACATAGTTCTTTCAGGAAAAAGAAACATTGTGGGAGTGGAGGACAAGACAGACATGTCAGAAGATTATGAAAAGTTTCATGAAATCCCTCCCTTCAGAGTGAAGACTGACCCAAGCATCCTGTTAAATGATGAAGATTCTCCATGGTTACGGTGCAATCATAAGCAAGGGACAAACACGCAGAAAAAGTCTTACACCGCGAGATCCCACTCTGGGATGTGACCGGCTTCACCGTCATCACTTTCTATGTGAAGGACATGCATGCATTTTCTAGCTTGGTATCTTTGTAACAGTTTGTACACGAAGTGCATCCACCAGTTTGTACATGAAGTGTAATAGTTTGTAACAGTAACCAGTTTGTACACGAAGTGTAACAGTAACCAATTCAGGGATGTGGGTGGGTGAAATTATGTGAAATTATGATGTCATGCCAAATTATGATGTCCGGAGTTAAAATAAGTTATTAAAAATGGAGAGGCACAATGCTCACCTACACGTTGCTTAGCTTCAGGCCTTGAGAAACTGAAGATAGCTCCGTGCAGTCTACACCATTTCCTCAAGGCCAGAAGCTAAGCAACGTGCAGGTGAGCATTGCGCCTCTCGCTTCATCGTCTCTGCACTCAGGGCTTATAAACCGCTGCGAGTCCCTCTCGCTTGGCGAGGTGGGACTAAATTTTAGCCACTCCCAGGACCGAGGTCGTACCAATCAGGAAGAAGCACACGGATCGTGTGTTTCTTTCAAGCGCGTGTGAGCTGTTGGATCAGCACTATAACTAGTCCCGGTTCGTGCTAGCAACCGGGACTAAACAGGCACACGACCCTATATATAACCCACCTCTCGGACATGTTCGACACTTAGTGTGTGTACTCATTTGGATTCAAATCATTCGGATTCCCTGCATACGGTCCGACGGTGCATTTCATATGCGGGCACTCACGAGCCACCGTCGGGCTGTATGCAGGGGAAACCGTGTGTTTTGTTGATCTATCTAGAAATCCTTTAGTTCATCGACCGAATACAAATCATTCGGATTCCCTGCATACGGTCCGACGGTGTATTTCATATGCGGGCACTCACGAGCCACCGTCGGGCTCTGTGCAGGGGAAAGGATGATGCTCAATTGTCCGTTTTGTACACGAAGTGCATCCAGTTTTTGCCGTAACCCTCTCAACTTTTTATAACATGCTATGTGGGTGAAATGATGATACCATGCCAACTTTCAACCTTTTCAGAGTCCATTTGTAGTGCTTTCCAATTTCAGGGTCATTTAGCTCAAAAAAATCAGTAAGTGCATGAAAAATACCAAATGAATTCAGAAAGGGTTGAAAATTGATGATGTGGCTTTCAACGCTGCATTTTGAACACACAAAAAGTCTGGAGTTCAAATAAGTTCAAAAAAATGAAATCCCTTTGTAACACATGAGTTTTCGTCCGAAACCCTCATACTTCGAAAGAGATTGTCCAATTTGTACACGAAGTGCATCCAGTTTTTACCGTAACCCTATCAACTCTTTAGAAGTTGCTATGTGGCTGAAATTATGATGTCATGCCAAGTTATAGCCTTTTCAGAGTCCATTTGTAGTGCTTTTCAAATTCAGGGTCATTTAGCTCAAAATAAATCATTAAATGCATGAAAAATATCAAATGAAGTCAGAAAGGGTTGAAAATTGATGATGTGCCTTTCAATGGTGCATATTAAACACACAAAAAGTATGGAGTTCAAATAAGTTATTAAAAATGAAATCCCTTTGTAATAGATGAGTTTTCGTCCGAAACCCTCATACTTCGAAAGAGATTGTCCAATTTGTACACGAAGTGCATCCAGTTTTTGCCGTAACCCTCTCAACTCTTTAGAAGTTGCTATGTGGGTGAAATTATGATGTCATGCCAAGTTACAGCCTTTTCAGAGTCCATTTGTAGTGCTTTTCAAATTCAGGGTCATTTAGCTCAAAATAAATCATTAAATGCATGAAAAATATCAAATGAAGTCAGAAAGGGTTGAAAATTGATGATGTGCCTTTGATTGGTGCATATTGAACACACAAAAAGTATGGAGTTCAAATAAGTTATTAAAAATGAAATCTCTTTGTAATAGATGAGTTTTCGTCTAAAACCCTCATATACTTCGAAAGAGATTGTCCAATTTGTACACGAAGTGCATCCAGTTTTTGTCGTAACCCTCTCAACTCTTTAGAAGTTGCTATGTGGGTGAAATTATGATGTCATGCCAAGTTCCAGCCTTTTCAGAGTCCATTTGTAGTGCTTTTCAAATTCAGGGTCATTTAGCTCAAAATAAATCATTAAATGCATGAAAAATAACAAATGAAGTCAGAAAGGGTTGAAAAATGATGATGTGCCTTTGAATGGTGCATATTGAACACACAAAAAGTATGGAGTTCAAATAAGTTATTAAAAATGAAATCTCTTTGTAATAGATGAGTTTTCGTCTAAAACCCTCATATACTTCGAAAGTGATTGTCCAATTTGTACACGAAGTGCATCCAGTTTTTGCCGTAACCCTCTCAACTCTTTAGAAGTTGCTATGTGGGTGAAATTATGATGTCATGCCAAGTTACAACCTTTTCAGAGTTCATTTATACTGCTTTTGAAACTCGAGATATGACATTTCAAATGCCATTTAATCAAATTGTCTTATACAACAGTTGAAGTTGTTCAAACAAGCATGGAAATGCCATAAACAGATTCTTCATATTTTTCTGATATTTTTTCATATATTATTTATTTCCATTGGAGTCATAGATTTTTTTCTATGATTTTTTAAAGTTTAGGGGTTTTCCTGAAAATAATAATGAATATTGAATTAAAAAACCTTTAGCCACGCACCGGTACTAAAGGCCCACCGCCCCGCGCATTTTTTGGGGAGGACCTTTAGTACCAGTGCGTGGCTCGCACCGGTACTAAAGGGTCTTTAGTACCGGTGCGAGCCACGCACCGGTACTAGAGGGGTGCGTGGTTTAAATAGGAACGCCCTTAGTCCCGGGCCGAGCCACGCACCGGGAGAGCTCAGTTTGCGCCGCCAGGCTGCCGAAATTAGCCCCCGCGCCCTCGTCGTCGCCCTCGCCGCCGTCGCACCACCACCGCCGCCCACACCCCTCGCCGCCCCCGCCCCGGCCAGCCCCGCCCCTCCCCAGTCCCGCCCCACCGCTCTGGTACCGCCCCGTGACGCCCTCCGCCGCCTCGTTCCTCCCCAGCCCCTCCCCGACCCGCCGACCGCCGCCCCCGCTCCGGCCCTGCCCCGCCACGCCCTCCGCCGCCCCGTCCTGGCCCGTCCCCGACCTGCCGTCGGCCCCCGCCACGGTCCCGCGCCGCCCAGCAGTCCGTCGCCCCGCTGCCCCGTCCTGCTATGTCGGGGACCCGTCGGTGAGGCCCCTTAGATGAATTTGATGATGTTTGTATATATGAATTTGATGAATTTGATGATGTTTGTATATATGATGAATATATGATGATGTTTATGTTCTGTAGTTAAATTTGATGATGTTTTTAGATGAATTTGATGATGTTTTTAGATGAATTTGATGATGTTTGTATATATGATGAATATATATATGATGATGTTTGTATATATGATGAATGGTTTTATCCGTCGGAATCAAGTGACAATAGAGTGGGTCGACAAAACCGATGTGTTCTTGAAGGAAAAAAAGGAAAAAGAAAAAAGGAAAAGAAGAAAAAATAAGAAGAAGAAGAAGAAGAAGAAGAATAAAAAAATGAAGAAGAGGAGGAGGAGAAGAAAAAAGAAGAAGAAGAAGAAGAAGAAGAAAAGAGGAGAGGAGGAGAAGAAGAAGAGGAGGAGAAGAAAAAAAGAAGAAGAAGAAGAAGAAGAAGAAGAAAAAAGAGGAGAGGAGGAGGAGAAGAAGAAGAAGAAGAACAAGAACAAGAAGGAGAGGAGGAGGAGGCCCCCCCGCTAGATTTTGTTGAGGTTTATTTAGATTGTCGGGGGTCGAGGATCGAGGGGACACCCCGACACGGCACCCCCGACACCCCGACCCCGACACGACACCCCGACACGGCACCCCCGACCACGACACAGCACCCCGACCCCGACACGACACCCCCGACACCCCGACCCCAACACGACACCCCGACACCCCGACACGGCACCCCCGACCACGACACAGCACCCCGACCCCGACACGACACCCCCGACACCCTGACACGGCACCCCCGACCACGACACCACACCCCTACCCCGACACGACACCCCCGACACCCCGACACGACACCCCCGACACCCCGACCCCGACCACGACACAGCACCCCTATTTAGTTGGTTGGTTAGTTAGTTTAGTTAGTTAGGTTAGTTTAGTTAGTTAGGTTAGTTTAGTTAGTTAGTTAGTTAGGTTCTTAGGTTATTAGGGTATGTGTTAATTTTGTTAGATGCTAAGTGTTATTTAATTTGTTAAGTGTTATTTAATTTGTTAGATGCTAAGTGTTAATTTTAATAAGTTTTATTTAATTTGTTTTCATAATTAAGTGTTTCTTCTCGACATCGACGATGCCGATCCCGCATCCTCGTCGTCGAGTCGCTGGAGGAGGTCACTTGCTTGAGCCGAGGGGCCCTGTCAGGGACTGGGCTCCGCCGGGCTGGTACTGGGAGGTGCTGCCTTCCGGGCGGCGCAGCTTGGTGAGGAGCTAGCCCGTCGTCGACCCGGAGGTTCTGTGGTGGCGGCCGCATGGGCCACGGACGATTCGGAGGCTTGAGTCCCCCGCGGAGGTGGTACAGTACCATGTCAGCAAGGAGAACGAGCACGTCCGTCGCTACATGGCAGCTTTGGAGGCCAGGTCCGACAATACCTGGCAGATTCTTCAGGGATCTCACTGGAGCTATGTTCCTGTGATGGTTCCTTCTCTTTGGGTGTCCACCGCCCGCCCCGATATCCGCCGAGCGCTAGGGTTCTAGCTAGATCGATATATTAGCTACTATATATGTATGCATTATTAATTAACTATCAGTTATTTTGCTTCTTGAATGCATGCTAATTTGAATACTAATTTGTTTTATCTATATTATTATGGATTAGTTATTAAGCTATGGACAATACCGGTAGAGCTCATGAAGAGGACATCTTCGACATGATACGCTGCTCCGAAAACCCAGCGGACCTTCAGGGTGAATCACATGATGATGACGGCTCACAATATCTGAACGATTACGGTGATGGATGTGAGGCCGAGGAAGAACAACTTATGTTCCAAAATCCGGAACAACTAACAATGTCCGGCGAGGTATATACACATATTAGCCTCTGGTGATCATTACATGTGTATTAATTGATTTATATATATATATATATATTAACAAATCTTTTTTCTTTTAATTATCAGCCCTCCGGATCGAGCCAATCTAGTAGAAAGGTACGAGGCGGTGCCAAAATATTGGACGGCAACGTAAAGCTCAATCTTGATGCTTTCAAACCTAATGGCGCACCGACTCACCCTGATGCCAATGCCAAGACATTTGTGCGTCAATGCGGAGTGGTTGTTAGGGATGGAGTCCCGATCACAATGCAAGAATGGATTCAACCAAACAACCCAAAACCAGGAGTGAATTATGTCGATACAAGAATTAAAGATGCCCTTTGGCGAGATCTCATGGAGCATTTCATCCTACCAGATTCTCTCTCGGAGCGCCAAAGGAACAAAGTCAAGGAGTTTGCTCTCCATAAGATGGCCGACGCGTTCCAGACTTGGAAGAAAAGATTATGGACCGAGTACAACGCTAGAGGCCAGAAGGCGCCCAAATTCATAGGAATATACGAGAAGGTTAGGAATCACTATGACGCATTTATCGAGTACAAGACATCGGAAGCTGCTATGGAGAAGTCGGCAAAGAATCAGATAAATGCGAAGAAAAAAAAGTATCACCATAAACTAGGGACAGGTGGATACAAGTCAGCCATTCCTAAGTGGGATGCATTAGAGAATAAGATGCTTGCTGAAGGGATCACTCCAGTAACCTTCAAGTGGCCCAAGAGGTGCAGGAATTGGTTTTTTGCGCATGGGGGAAAGTTGGACCCAGCAACAGGGAAGATTATTGCACTGGCCAGTCTGAAGCATGCATCAGATGAGTTGATTGAAGCAATAAAAGCTGCCCAAGCAGGACGGTTTCACCCCGATAGAGAGAACGACGAGCTTACACTCGCCCTCGGGAATGCCGAACACGGAGGACGAACACGAGGCGTGGGCGTTGTTCCGTGGTACGAGGGGTTTGCGGGATGGAAGGACAGTTATAAAAGCCGTTCGAGAAAAAAGAAGGTGGAAGCAGACCGACTTTCAAAGTTGGAACAGAAGTACGAGCAGCAGCAGAGGCAGATACAGTTACTGACCCAGCAAAGGGAAACTCCGCAGCAGGAGCCAGGGGAACCCGTCCCATCTACACTGCCGAAAAGCAGCGTGGGTTCCACGGGGGCACCGCTGGGTCACACCCCCGTGGATGATATCACCGAGAAGACATCTTGTGAGCTAATCCAGAAAATGAAGAACATACCCGTGCGGGTCGCGACGGGCTATGCTTTACCAAATACACCTGGTGTTCTCTGGCATTGCAATCCGGTTCCAGCTGGGTATGCTCGTGTCGCGGTGGACGCAATAGAGCCAGGATATGATGAACTATTGCTTGACATCCCTGGAGGTGAGGGGGAGTCCACACTGGCAGAAGCCGGCCGTGGTGTCATTCTATGGAGTAAGGACTGCATCGTCTTTCCACAAATGGCGCTAAGGCCACCGGCTCCTCCGAGTATCGATGTCCAGCGCGAGGGATCCCAGCCAGAGGCATCGCAGCGCCAGCAGTCCTCCCCACCTCGCCAGCAGTCCTCCCCACCTCGCCAGCAGTCCTCCCCACCTCCCCAGCAGTCCTCCCCACCTCGAGAGGCGTCCCACCTCGCCAGCAGTCCTCCCAACCTCGGGACGGAGCACGACGCGAGTCCATATCATCGATATCGATCTCCGCCGCGTGAGCCGACTCCACCCCGGCAGCGGTCCCGCCAGCAGGGCTCCCAAAAGAGGAAGGCCACCAGCAGTCCTCTTCGGAGGAAAGCAAAGATGAAACCCGAGCCTTCGGCCAAAAGGAAGCTGCCTTACGACATGACACCAGAGGAAAACGAAATTGAATGCGACCGCCAATTGAAAGCCTTTTTTGCAAAGAAGACCGTGACGCCAAAGGAGGTAATACCCAAGGAAGTCCAAGAGCACTTTATGGAACACTTTATTGATCGACCCCCGGCATATGTCGAGCGTATGCCGACACACTATGAGCGACAGATTCAGAAGGCAAGTGAGCAGAGAAGTCGGCCCAGCCCAAGGAAGAAGTCGGGAAGTACGGCATCAACGACAGGTGGTACTACTACCGGGAAAACAGTTCCCCCGCTCGGAGAACAATCCAAGCAATCGATCGCTCCGCTCAAGGTGAGTACCAATCCAAGCAAGCAATCGATCCAACCAGTCGACGTGCAAGGCAACCCAATCGACCTCGAAGAAGTAGAGGCTGCAGGTCTCACTCTTGGCCAAATCCTTGGCACCGAGGAATTCCGCCGGTACGGTGCAACTGAGTACGCAATGCAATATTCCAAAGGAAAACCACTTGTCACACCCAAGGAGTACAAGGAACTACCAACTGCGATGCGACGGTTGCGTGATTGGTACCTGCGTGAAGTAGAGCGAGGGGAGACGGCGGTCATGGTCAAAGTAAGGAAAGAGCATTACGTCAATGCATGTGACATATGTCTTGAATTCTCAGAACTTTTCCAGTTATACCACATGGACTCTATCGACAAAACTCTCATCAGTTGCTATTGTCTGTAAGTGATTTATATCTTTAATAATTTAAGTCTCTAGCTAAGATATCGTTCATTGGCTTATCCTCACTATATATGTTCTTTTCTACGCTATTATGCAGATTGAAGATGTGGGAATTGAAACAAGAGGGAATCGATGACATTGGGTTCATCGACCCAAATACCGTTAATGGTCATGTGGTAAAACATTATGCCAAGGACACAGAAGATCTCTTGGAAAAATTTCTAGAGGCACTAATGAATACCAAATCTACTATAATATTTCCTTACAACATGGGGTGAGTGTTTACTCTCTTGTATACTACAAATTCTATTTTTGCTTACTAGCTCGCTGTCAAGTGTAGTTGATGAGTTATATGCATGCCTGCTTTATTATATAAACTTCTGTGCAGAGACCATTATATCCTCCTAAATATTATCCTCGCGGATGGACTTGTTCAAGTGTACGACTCACTAGATACACGAGAACAATCATACGTGGACTTGTATTTTATGATAGAACGGTAATTTCAATCTTTATCGACCTCGCTTTCTTTCATTATTTCCTGATATCAAAAGTAATTATAATAACTCTTTCGTTCTTTTTCTTTGCCGCGTAGTGTTTGGAAAAAGATGATAGAAAAAAACCATCACGGTCGTCAATGGAAACCGAAGCTAAAGTGGAAAAAGATGCAGGTAATTAAGTAGTACTACTAGGTCCGCTCATCTCTTTAATTCTAGTTTCAATACCATTATCATGCTTGATTATTAATTATCTTATTGAATTCTATTATTTTTGCAAAGTGCGCGAAGCAAGAGCAGGGGACAAATTTATGTGGATATTTCCTCTGCGAGAACATTGGCCTCCAGACCGAAGGCCGTATACGTCGCAGAGGAGCACGTGAAAGACAACTCCAAGTTTGGCAGATGATGTCGAAGCTCTCACCCGAGCAACGCTTTGTAGCACTTGAAGAGGAATTTGCGGCATTTCTTCTTCAACATGTCATTGATGTAAACGGAGAGCACTATTACTTACCGCCGCCTCAATAATGCTAGCAAATCAGTAGTAGAAAACTGAGATTTCATCCGGAGCACTAGCTAGCTAGTCCCGGCCGGGTTTTGGGCCTTAATTAAGTTATAAGTCCAGAATATATATGGATGTGTAATTCCATTTGTATATATACTGTGTGTATGAGATATTGTATATTATATTACATATATATATATATGCATCAACTTGTGTAATTAATGTTTACAGTATGTAGCACCGTAAAATAAATTTGAAATGAATGGAAAACACAATAAATAGAGAGGAAAACTAAAACCTAATTAAAAGCGAAAACAAAAAAAAACAGAACACTTAGTGGTTGGTATCACCAACCGGTACTAAAGGTCCTCCACCACCAGCCCACGCAAGCAGCCACGTGGTGGGCCTTTAGTACCGGTCCGTGGTCCAACCGGTACTAAAGGTCTGGACCTTTAGTCCCGACCCTTTAGTACCGGCTGGGGAACCGGTACTAAAGGCTCTTTCCGACCGGGACTGTCGACATTCTACTAGTGGAGAGAGGCGGCGCCAACAGTTGTGTGGTTTGTAGTCCTAGGCCTAGCCCTGCTCGCTGACGCTGCAGCGGCGAGGAGGAAGCAAGGGGGCACCGCCGTCCTGCTGCCCGGCTGGTACTGCCAGGAGAGGTGCCGCGGCAAGCAGGATTACTCATACTGCCTCAGACGGTGCATGGCGAGCCCCAGCAGCGGCGCCGCCATGCGTCTGGCATCCCATAGGGGAACAGCAGAAGAAGATACGAGAGGAGGCGGCGGAGGAGTTGGTCTCGTGGGGGAGAGTACCGGACGTGAGGAAGAAGAGAGGAAGCAAGGGAACATGGTTGTCCACCCGCCCTGGTCATGCGAACTCGAGTGCGAGGACAAAGTTGATCCAGACTTTGATCCTGACTCCTATGTGGCTTGGGTCCGTGAATGCTACTTGGGGTCCGGCAATACCGTGCATCAGAGGGCAGATAAGGTTAATTAGGTGATTGATCTTCCTCCATTGTTGTCATGTAAGGGCACTATTAGTGTCTTGTTTGTTAGCTACAGTTGTTGATTAGCTCGGTTTTCCTCTAATTTCAAGTATAAGCAGAGCACACAACCGCTCGTGTGGTCGATCGTTTTCCCTTTCGAAATAAGAGCAGCTACACTAGTTTTACACTTGTTCTTTTTTATCGGTAGATGTTCGTGCACTTTCTTATTGTTGCTAGCTGAACTTCTTGCTTTCTCAATAAAGCAGGGCCATCATGCCCTGTTTTCTATTCTCTGAACAAATATTAGATATAAAAAACTTTAGTCTGCGGCATAAAATCAACCACGCTTGACTTTCGTCGAGATACAACGCACAGCTTAAGCACAGCTGCGGACTCCTCCACATCGCAGGCGCCGGCGCAGCAGAGTCGCGGGTCCGCTATGTCGGTTACATTCTGTTGTGCTAGCGAGCGCTCGAGCATCCAGTCCACGAGCAGGAGCAGCTCCCATCACTGTGCTCTCTGGCCAATGCCGAGCGCCTGCCGGAGCTCTCGGCCTGGGACGCCTAAGCACGGCGGCGCAGCACCATCGTTGCCCTCCTCTATTCTTATCCCTCTCTTCCCCTAGCCGGTCCCAAGCCCGGGTAAAGGAGGAGGGTTGTGATAGGCTTGGCGAGCCAACGTCAAAACTCAGCCACTCTTATGGAGATGAAATCAAAAAGATTTTCATTGGGGCGTAACCCTCTCAGCGACGCGCCACATCGAAACCAGGGTGTGGTGTCAAATGGGCAAGGGTCGGGCCGTCAGCCCCTGATTGTGCTTCGTATCGTGATCTGGATACGGTGGCACGTGAGCAAGGATAGGGTCGTCGCATTCTTAGTGGCGCGCTACATCGGCGCCAGGATGTAGTGGAAATGAGCAAGGGTCTTCGCATTTGACTCGACTGGTGCGCAAGGTAAGGAAGCTAGCCAAGCCTAGGACGATATGCTTAGATAGCTAGAACGTAGGGACTCTGATAGGTAAGCTTCGGGAGGTAGTTGATACAACAGTGAGGAGATGTGTTGATATCATTTGCATCCAAGAGACCAAATGGAGGGGACATAAGGCAAATGAGGTGGAGGGTACCGGCTTCAAGCTATGGTACACGGGGACGGCTGCTAACAAAAATGAAGTAGTCATCCTGATCAACAAGAGCCGCAAGTATGGAGTTGTAGACGTCAAGAGACGTGGGGACTGTTTTATCCTGGTCAAGCTAGTAGTTGGGGACTTATTTTTCAAAGTTATCAGCACATATGACCCGCAAGTAGGCCATAATGAGAACACCAAGAGGGAGTTCTGTGAAGGCCTGGAGGACATGGCTACGAGTGTACCGATTGGCGAGAGGCTTTGGAGGAAATGGTGTGTGGTCCCCTTTAGAACGTGTGGCGTCCTTGCGACATCATCAGGATTGTTTTAAACGTTTCCCTATACAATCATACTTAACTTCTTTTATACTTGATATATAATCCTTGCTATCCAGTGGGTTATAAATATTTTCAAAATGAAAAATAATTGTCTAGCTTCCTGTTATAGTGCTATATATATGGCTCTAGAGCATGAGCAAGCACATGCTATGAGATTAAAAACACCATAGTAAAGGATACATCAATATCATATCATTCATTTCATGAAAATGGACTGGTTTCTAATTTTTTTTAATATATGGAAATTACGGCAAAATAATTAGAATAGAAGCCCTCAATTACAAATAAGTTATTCATGAAATTTGCTAAAAATACAAGCAAATCTTAAAAGAAATGCTCGGGACAACAAAAGGTTCCGTTGTTAACGTGGAATGTTCATCTATCTCAACAAAAACATCTCTATAACTTTAAAAAAACAATACTAATAGTGAAAATCCACATTCTGAAGCAGCGATAAATTGTTACAATAGGCCATGCAGTGGTAGGCCTTTTCCACAACGAGCGGACACAAGATCTTGGCGGCGTTACTAGGGTTGTGTAGGGCATCGAGGACGCTCTGCGGCGGCGCGAAGGGCGCCTTGCTTTAGGCCTTTGGCCTAGAGTTGCGCCCAAATGGGATTTTGCCTGGCCGATCGGCATATAGGCGCACGATGCCGACATCTAGTGACACGGCTAGGCGATTATAGGCACAATTGGCAAACTGCACCTAGCCTGGCTGTGCTGCTAACATGATTTTTCTTGCTCCTCTACATGTATGGTGGTGATCTTAGGCGGAATGATGTTCCACTTTTCTGTTTGCATCAATCCCTTCTCGGCTAAGGTTGATAAGGTGGTTGATAATGTTGGTAGTGTTGAAAGTACAATCCAGTTTTTTCCTATGAGATAATACAATATTATGAACCCATGAAATTTGAATTATTTTGGAAACCTGTGTTATTCGGTAAAGGATAAATATATTCTTTCTGACTTAATCTATAATGCCCAAACATAGTTGTTACAAGACCCGGTGTAAACTGAAAGGGAAATCTGGTGTAAATTAACATGTTTTAAACCAACTCTGTTAATCTTATTCCATTGTCCAGTATGGACATTCTAACCGGCCAGAGATTAATTGATGCCACAGGTAAAACCAATAGCATTGCGTGATTCACGTATGAAATTGTCCTATATCGTATATTATTGCTGCCCATACTAGTACTGTATAGATGAGTTTGGCCCATATGATACATGGTTCCTGCTAAGATGCAAGTAAATACAAAGTGATGTGGCACGTATTCAGTGTTCTAGCAGCTTACCGTGTGACGTGGTGCGTTTTCCTTTTCTTTAAAGCAAAATTTGACGCCAACGTGTAGTACCTACCAATAGCCTTGCATGATTCACGTATGACTTTAGTACATTATTGCTGCTCATACTGATATTGTAGATGATCGTTGCCCATAATATACATGCAAGTACGTACAAAGTGATGGTGCACACCTCATCAGTGTTCTAGCAGCTTGGCACGTGACTGCCACATCAAGCAGAAGCATGATTGCACGATTGTGAGGATAAGGGCTCGCACTCTATAAATAGCACATCAAGTTCATCGATCCAAGCATGCATCAGAAAATAGAAGTTCCAATTCCAGCTCCATAGACATCATTAGAGGGAGGGAGCAGCAGCCCGAGTTGAGGTTCCAAAGGCGCCGGATTTCTTCAACTTCGCAAGTAAGTGATAATCAATGGCTTATAGGCTTCCCCGGCTGGAGTTAGGACTTCCAATTTCGAGCCTAGAGAGCTTCCATCAAACAGCTACCTAAACCTGGGTGCGCCGTATGGAAAATTTGTGCCTTTCATAATCGCGGGAGAAGGGGGCTTTGGGGAGCATAAGCAGCTCAACAGGACAAACTTGTTTTTACTGAACAAGCTAGGCAGTCACATATACAGGGACAATGAAGAAGTGATCGATCAAATAAAGGCAGAGAAAGATGTTGAAAAGATAAAGGAGTTGATAGAGTGACTGCCTCGTGAAATTGCTGAGCATCTGGAAGGGCATGAGACCCATGAACAGGTGGAAATCCTGGCAGATCTGAGCAGGAACATGGATCAGAGGATGTCCTTTCTCAACAGAGAGATCCGGTGTCTAAGGAGCGACATGGGACAGGTGATGCAAGGTATCGGAGAGATACGTGAAGCATTGGATAGGATGGAACGCCAAAATCCTTGCTTCCGCCCATGAACAAATGCAAGAAGCCCTGAAGTAAGTGCGACCGGAAGCTACGTATTTGCATTTCGTACTCGTCTATATTGTATTGTAATGAATAAAATTATGCGCTCCTTGCGGCGTATAATGTTGTACGAGTCAGAGTCGATCGAGTTTTTTTAGCAACATGTGCATGTCTGTCATGTCTGCAGTTTGTTGCTCTTGTCAAGTGTTTGTAATGAATAAAATTATGTGCATCCTGTTGCACATAATGTTGTATCGGTCGGGGTAGATCAAGTTGTTCCAGGCCATGTAATAAGACCAAAAGGTTACCTTTTTTACGAAATCTCGAAACGGTATTCCTGTTAATTTATTTATCAATTCTATGATCCAGTTGTCCTCGTATTGGATGAACAGTTTACTTTTTGTCCCTATGGAGGACGAAGAAACGTCTTCATTCTTATCGCAGCCAAAGAGCCACTATTCGCTCACTAGGAGAAGGAAAAGATATTGTACAGTACACAGTGCACACGGAACCTCAAAGATGATCATCCCCGCTGCACCGTAGTTTCTTTGGCCGAACCCTCTCGTCATCGACACCTCATCGATGTTTAAAATCCATTCAAACGAATATGAACTTGAACGGTGCATCGTGGAGGACGAATTTTTTCAATCAATCTACATTGACTGGCGCAAGCCTACTTCGTGCTTGGCGATATTTTTCAACTCCATGATCCGGCCTAAAAGACACAAGCCTAAGAGGCAGTATTCGCTCACCAAGAGACAAAAAGATGTTGTATAATACATAGTTTACAAGGTACCTCACAGATGATTATCCCCGTTGGACCGTAGCTTGTTTGGCTTAACCCTCCGGTCAGCAGGACTGCATCGATGTGGAGAATCCATTTAGACGAATATGAGCTCAAACAGTGCATTGAGGGGGACGGATTTTTTTCAATCTACACTGACCGGCGCAAGCATTTTTCATGCTCGGCGGTTTTTTAAAATTAATTGCACCCATCTACTCATCTAGAGCTGCCATCATTTTAGACATTGCTTCTCTTCCTATCGTTGTCGTTGTCCATGCACATTACCATCCGTGCAATCCGCGAAGATGAACCACATGTTATTAACTTTAGCATCACCATGACGCAGTCATCAGGATGTCGTTCTGACGTAAACTGTTCATGTGACTTTCTCAGCCTCACCCAGATAAGTAGATGGGTACGATTTGTTGAAGTGTATATGTCGATCGCCTAGCGCTTTCCATCAGTGTTGACTTACGGTTGCGTTGGCATGTTCATGCAGCTTAACATGGTATCAATTGTGTTGACTAGTGCATGAAGCTTAACATGGCATCAGAGCCTAAGATCTCGAGTTCCAATCCAACCTTTCAGAATTTATTCGAATATTTTTTCGGCCACCCCCTTTATGTCGACGTATAGGCCTATCCATGTGTTGACTTCCCGCATCACACGTGAGAGGGAGTGTTGAAGCGTACATGTTGAATCTTAACATGGTATCAGGTCCTAAGTCTTGAGTTCAAATCCCGGCTTTAGCAATTTATCCAAAAAAATATGATTCCCCCCTTTGTGCACACGTAAAGGTATCTTGATCCATATCTCTGAGTTTATTCACGTGTTGACTTCCCACTTGATACGTCTCCAACGTATCTATAATTTTTGATTGTTTCATGGTATAATAATGTCATTCTAGGATTCTTTTTAGGCACTTATTTGACAATTCATACTATTTTTGAGCACTAACCTATTAACTTAGTGCCCAATGCCGGTTGTTGTTTTCTGCATGTTTTTGGCTTTTCAGGTTTACAGTAACAAACGAAATCCAATTGCCATGAACTTTTTTATGTTTTTTCTGGACCAAAAGAATACCTAGAAACTTCGGGAGAAGACCGGAGGCCGCACGAGGGAGGCACGAGGCAACATGGCGTGCCCTGTTACCTCGTGCCCCCCCCCCCCCTCTCATCTCCCGACATTCCTCTCTTAGCTATAAATCCACATATATTCTGAAAACCCTACGGGAGCGGGAGCTCCCGAAACACATTTTCCGCTGCCGCAAGTCTCTGTTTCGCCGTGTGCCCATCTGGAGCCCTGTTCCGGAGCCCTGCTGGAGAGGGGATCGATCACGGAGGGCTTCTTCATCAACCTTGCTGCTCCCATGATGATGTGTGAGTAGTCCACCACAGACCTATGGGTCCATAGCTAGTACCTAGATGACTCTCTCTCTCTCTCTCTCTCTCTCTCTCTCCAATACAAAATTCATCGAATCTTCGCGATGATCTATTCGATGTAATCACTTTGTGCGGTGCGTTTGTTGGGATCAGATGAATGTCGGTTTATGTTCAGATTATTCATGAAATTATTTGTTTAAAAAGAATTATTTGTTTTTTCATAAGGTTTTTTGTTTCTTTCTCGGTATTTAGTTTTTCTTGTTTTCTTTAATTCTTTTCTGCACTGGTTTTATTGTTTTCTTTTTTTTCCTTTGGTTTTCGTTTGTTTCTTGCCTGGTTTTATTTTTTCCTTTGTTATGCATCGGTTTCTTTAGTCTTTTCTTGGTTGTCTTCATGTTTTTTTTCATTTTCAATTTTCATCAGTTTTTGTTTTTTCTTCAAACATGTTAGTTTTAGTGCTAGTGTACATGTGAAAATCGTTTGTTTAGACACGTCGTACATTTCTCAAATACAATATGAACATTTTTTCTTTAAAATTTGCTATGAACACTTTTCGAATACATGGTCAACATTTTAATAAATAAATGTTGACTGTTGTTTTTATGGTAATAAACATTTATTAAAACTGCACACACTTATTTTTAATACATGATTAACATTTTCCAATCATATATTTTTTATGCTAATTCATGCATACACACTTGTACATTTTTTCGTATACATCATAAACATTTTCTATACATATTTTAACATTTTTTATTACAGGATCAACATTTTTTGTAGACATTGTACAATTTTTCTTATAAATCAGAAACATTTTATACACAATCATATTTCAAAAGCTTGTCCTAATTTTTTTCAAATGCTTGATTAACAATTTTAAATACATCATCAATTTTTCATACATATTGTATATTTTTTGCATACATTTTTGGTATACATGAGAAGCATTTTTTCTATACACATTTATCATGTTTCAAATGCCTGATTAACATTTTCTCAAATGTATGATATAAATTATTTTGTATAATGTATAGTTTTACAATCTTTGAAAGTATCAACAAAACTTAAAAAAAGCAAAACGGAAAGAAAATATTGTGAAAAAATAAAAATATTGAGGCCGTGGTTCGTGCCCTCGTGGACGCTTGGGCTGGCCCGTCTTCTCCTTCCCTTCAGGCGAAGCTACCGTATGCGTCATTATAATTGACAAATATTGAAATCACTAATTAAGGAGTAACATTAAATAAGGTCACTCCCACCTTCCATGTTGCGACAACTAGCACATTACAGGTGCGCCACTTGATGCAATCTGAGATTTTTTGCTTTCTTCGTAGATTTGTTTAGTCAAAACATTATATCTCTTAAGTGTGAGTCCAAATCTTGAAATGTTTTCACCATTGGATTCCTTGCGTCAAGATCTTCAAAACTAGATCCCGTGTTGATAAGTTTCGAATACCTTTTTTTTCACGAAACAAATTGGACGAAGAAACCCGATCCAAAAGAAAATTTTCCCCTTTTCAAAGAGGCACGACTGTGCCTCTCAAGGAAGAAAATCCGTACCACCACGAGAAGTAAATATGAGCTTCTCATGGAAAAAAAAACATGCTTTTTCTTTTTTCAAGAGGCACGACTGTGACTATCGCGAAAGCAAATCCGTGCCTCCACAAGAACGAAATATGTGCATCTTCCATAAGGAAAAAGAAAAGAAAATACATTTTATTCCTCTTCCGAGAGGCATGAGAGGTCTCTCGTGGAAGCAAATCGATGCCTCCACGAGAAGCAAGTATGTGCCTCTCGCGTAAGGAAAAAAATTGCATTTTCTTTGTTTTTCGAGAGGCACTGATATGCCTCTCACGGAAGCAAATCCATGCCTCCACGCGAAATAAATCCGTGCCTCTTGTGGAAGGAAAAGAGAAAGCAAAACACTTGTTTTCTCCTTTTCCTAGAGGCACAAATGTGCCTCTCGTGTAAGCAAATCCATGCCTCCACGCGAAGGAAAAATAGAAGAAAGCGCATGTTTTTCCTTTTCCGAGAGGCACTATTTTACCTCTCGCAGAAGCAATTTTTTTCCTCTAGTGGAAGGAAAAACATGTTTTTCCGTGGAAAAAAAAGGAATATGTTCCTCTCTATTAATTTGAAAAAAAAATTGGTCCAAAACCTAAGAAAAACACGGGGGAAACCGAAAAGACGAAAAAACCGAAACAAATCATCTAAAAGCCAAAACCGCATATAGAAAAATAAAAAATAAATTCGAAGGGAGCGACATGTGGCGGCGGCTAAGAGAGCATCATTTGCTGCGCTCATCCCACAAAAAGTGACCCTTGCGGGGGCTTCCGGAGGAGTACTCGCTGATTAGTTGCTCTTGGCGAACCAACCTCTGGTTAGAGGGACTGTGATATCCCCAGCCCACTAGGGTTCAAGTCCTGGTACTCGCATTTATTCCTGGATTTATTTCAGGATTTGCGGCGATGCGCATTCAGTGGAAGGAGACGTTCCACCTACGATGACTTTGTAAATCTCAAGATGATATGCTGGCTCGGTCTCTCGAAGGTGCTCATAGGGGATGCGCGTGTATATGAACGCTTGTGTCCATGCTGTGTTGGAAAAAAAATTGCTCTCGAGAAATAGGGGTGCCTGGAGAGTTGGAGACGCAGGAGAGAGAATGAGGGGAGAGCCCGCTCAATGTAGATTGCACATCAAAGTTCATCTCAATTGATTTGTTAACTAAATAGAGCCCATGGTTCTAACTACAGCTGTCATGGTGAGACCGTGAAACCAAAGCCCATGTATTCAAACTCTTTCGCTTAGAAAAAGTATCCATAGTTTCTCTCTTCTGAAAATATATATTCATAGTTCCATAGCAATATCACCTTCTCTCTGTTAAAAAGAAAATCTCACTTCGTGTGTACTCAAAGGAAAAAAGTGTGCCATTTGTGTTTGCGCAAATTGATAATAAATAAAGTGTGCAAAAATGTTTTGATGGAAGGTATGTACTTTTTGCTTAACAAAGACAGAAAAGCAATACAGAATTTATTCCAGGTTTCGCACGAGCAGCAGCAGTTCAACAATAAAATTATGTGCCGTAGATCTAAATTCAGCTGTGGGTATGGGCCAACAATCAGCAGCATAAATTCTTAGATGAAGTACGCAAACGGTGTTGAAAACTTCCGAGTAAAAGAATCGGAGGAGCACATACAATATAGTGGAGTATCAACTTGCTGAGTTTGATTCCAAGACATTATAACTGAAAGTTTCCGAAGTAAGTAGCAAGTCACTAACTAAACTCACTACGACTAGCTACAGATAGTAGGAAATAATAACACAATTAGGTTTGCGAATCACACAACTATATCCTACAAGTTCACTTCACGTGCCACGAAATACACAGAGGAACGACCAACCCACTACAGAGGGTTAACTTGAGCTTGGACCATGTGAGCCGCCACGACAAACAAAGATGGTAGACTTGTCATTTTCTCATCTCAGCAACTCAAAGAGAACTCCCAATGCCTGTATGCCAATCAATATTATTATCAAAACCAATTTGAACAAGACACACTTACTGAAAAGCCAATGAAGTTATATCTTAGAATTGTGCATGATTGCAACAATAGACATCAATTTGCAGTACAATCTAACTGATCATTGACAAAGTGCCTCCATCAGAGTAGAATACGAATCTGACTAATTGTCTAGTCATTCGAGATCTACTTCCCATGTTAAGGCATATGAGAAGCTCAATGACCACAAAATAGAAAATTCTTGTATGTAACTCATCGCCATGCTTCTCTAGAATACAAGAACTAGCCAGTTGGAAATTTATCAAGTTCATACCGTAGTGAGCTCCAACAATAGGTCACGTGTCATACTAATAATTAACCAAACAAAAAGATATGCGCACATCAAAAAGAAGATAAAAGTGACATCGTGGGGCGCTTACGGGAAGGAATGTATCGATTCCGAAGATCCTTAGTGGAAAATAAATCAGAGGCGAGGCAAGGAAAGGATGTATTGGATTGGAGGCTTACCCTGGATCGGGTTATGGTACAGCCGCCACCCCCGTCGAGTGAATCCCATAAGGAGGATACTACTGGATACCCCCGACGGGCGGATCAAGGCAGAAGGGAGGAGCCCCAGGTAGAGATGGTTCAGATAATGGAAATAGGGGATTTGGAGGATTGCAGCGTACACGTCCATGGGGAGAGGCCGCATGTGGGTCTGTCAGTTCATGGCATTAGTGCTCAGAGGAGGGGAAAGCAGAGTTTAGAGGAAAGTAACAGGCTGCTCGGTGTAGAGGATAAATCAACGATTGTTCAATCAAGGAGTCGGGACCATATCAATCTGTCCCAAACAGGAGATCCGCCTGACGCAAATATAGATCATTTCCTGATGGTAGCTGATTCTATGCCGTTTGCAATCCCTGGGGAGGCGAGTATAAGTACCAGTATATACCAGGGAAGAGGCACATCCCATCCACAGAAACTCCTGAATTCACCCCCTTGGTTCATCATGGAGAACACCACTGACCGAAAGCTGAAGAAGGCGGCCACGGAAAGCAGGCTGGAGGCGATCGCCTCGAATGGCGGTGAGCCTGACAGCAGGAAGCTGGAAAGAGGCTCCTCCTCTCATGGGGGACGAGGGAGCATCGCCCTAGAGGGCTCTCAGCTAGTCCGGAACCCTGGACCAGCAGGAAACCGCGGCACGGCCGTGGTGGAGCTGGACCTGACATGGGCAAGCTTGCCATCTGCCAGCTCTTTGCCGTCTGCCAGCTGATGGCAAAGAGGCTGTTTGCCGTCTGTCTTGCCAAAGCAGACGGCAAAGAACCAACTGATGGCAAAGAGGGTCTTTGCCGTCTGCACTTCTTTGCCGTCTGCTGGCAGACGGCAAAGACCAAAGTGGGCCCCACGGGGCACGGCACTGGCTAGGTCAAGCTCTTTGCCATCTGTCACTTCTTTGCCGTCTGCCAGCAGACGGCAAAGAGGTGAGGGTGGGGCCCACAATGTCACGGCGGGGGCGGGCTAACGGTTACCCTCTTTGCCGTCTGCTGGCAGACGGCAAAGAAATCTTTGCCGTCTGCCAGCAGACGGCAAAGAAATGAACTTAACTTTCGGCCCCGCGCCCCGCGCCTCTCTCTCTCTCTCACATCTCTCTCTCCCTCTCTCTCTCAGCGCCGCCGCCCCGCCCTCCCACCGCCGCCCCCTCCCCGCAGCCCTCCTCCACCACCGCCCCCTCCCCGCGGCCCTTCTCCACCACCAACGGAGCCAGGCCGCGGCGCCGCCCGCCCCCTCCCCGCGGCCCTCCTCCACCACCTCGGCCCCGTCGCCCCCGCCGCCCCCTGCCCCGCCGCTCCGCCGCGTCGGGTCGCCGGCGAGCAGGCACCCCCGACGACCCAGCTCCGCCCCTCCCCCTCCGCCGCCCCGCGGCGCCGCCTCGACCCCCCCCCCCCTCCGGTGAGCTCCACCCTCCCCCCCTTTTTATGTTTTTTTTCTGTTTTTAATAGTTCATATTAGTTAGTTATTAGTTCATATTAGTTAGTATATATTAGGTAGAAAAAACTTAGATAGAAAAGAAGAAAAGAAAAAACCTAGAAGAAAAAAAAGAAGAAAAGAAGAAGAAAAAAAAGGAAAAATAAAAAAGGAAAAGAACAAAAAATAAGAAGAAGAAGAAGAAGAAAAAGAAGAAGAGGAGGAGGAGGAGAAAAAGAAGAAGAAGAAGAAGAAGAAGAAGAAGAAGAAGAAGAAGAAGAAGAAGAAGAAGAAAAAAGAGGAGAGGAGGAGAAGAAGAAGAGGAAAAAAGGAAAGGAAGAAGAAGAAGAGGAGGAGGAGGAGAAGAAAAAAGAAGAAGAGGAAGAAGAAGAAGAAAAAAGAGGAGAGGAGGAGAAGAAGAAGAGGAAAAAGGAAAGGAGGAAGAAGAAGAAGGGAAAAAGGAAGAAAATGAAGAAAAGGAAGAAGAGGAAGAAGAAGAAAAGAAAAAAAGAGGAAAAACCCCGACCCCGACCCCGACCCGACACCCCGACCCCGACCCCGACCCGACACCCCGACCCCGACACCCCGACCCCAACCCCGACCCGACACCCCGACCCCGACACGGCACCCCGACCCCGACCCCGACCCGACACCGACACGGCACCCCGACCCCGACACCCCGACCCCGACACGGCACCCCGACCCCGACACCCCGACACCACGACACCCAGACACGACACCCCCCGACACCCCGACACCCCGACCCTGAGACGACATGCCGACACCACGACACCCCGACACCACGCCACCTAGACACGACACCCCCGACCCCCGACACCTCTTCGGCCTCCTGTTGACCGAAAAGGTACTCTTCGGCCTTCCAGAGGCCGACGGGGTCATATATTTGTGAATTATGAGTTAGGAAGTATATTTCCCGATTTTGTTAAGAAAAACATCATATATATTTGTGTTGATCGGGTGGATTTAAATGTGCAGTTCTTTCCTTGCTGTGAGGGTCTGGTGTTCAACGACCTCCCCGTGCATTCGACGAGCTCCACCCATGCGTTCGTGGGTGAGCACAAATGACATCTCCTCCTCCCCCCTTCATTTGCTCTATTCCGGTCTTCTTGCCGATGAAACTTGTTAGCTATAGGTGTCAATCATCAGTATGCGTGACCACTATGCGTCTCCCGTTCGAAAGGGTTACATCTATAAATATGCATGCATTTGCATATTTATAACCGTGATTCTTTCGAATTGTCCAACGTTATCCAACGTTATCGCCTGACGTGCTAGACGAACTGGAAGAGTTGGCGCCGAAGTTGATCTGCAAGTTAGAAAAGATCTTTCCACCGGGATTCTTTAATCCAATGCAGCATTTGATTTTGCATCTCCCAACCGAGGCAAGATTGGGGGGCCCGTGCAAAATCGTTGGTGCTTCGCAACTGAGAGGATGCAGAAGACGCTTCGAGCAAAATGTAAAAATAAACGTAGAATTGAAGCATCGATAGCCGAGGCATTCATTACTGAGGAGGCCGCAAACTTCGTGACAGCACACTACAAAGCCAAGAATCGTCATTTGCATAATCCGAAGCCTCGGTACAATGATGGCGACCGTGAAAAAGGTCGATCCAACCTCAGCCTATTCAAAGGGAAGCTTGCACCAGCCGGTGCTTCGAAAGCAATAGCGTTGGATGTCGAAGAATGGCGGACCATTTCATTGTATATCTTCAACAACCTAACAGAAGTGCGGCCGTACATCGAGTAAGTTCTCGGTACATTGTTTCGCAACTTCTAATTCCTTTGAAATGCTCTTATTCCCGGATATGTGATACAGTCGATACGTCGCCAAATTCTCGGATGGAGCGGTGATCCAAAAGGATTCCATCGAAGAGTATGAGCTTCTGGCAAAGCATGGAGGAGGCTATCCCAGTTTCATCTCTTGGTTCAAACAAACGGTAATTTCCATTAGACCATTTCATTTCTTCGTCTAGTTTGCGGCTAATGCAACAATCCTTTCGTATTAAACTTGTAGGCTAATGCAGAGTCTATGGACTCCGAATTGAGACAAGTCGCAAATGGTTTTGACTATAAGGTCCGTTCATTTGACAAATACGACATCAACGGGTATCGCTTTCAACTTTTGGCAAAGAGCTATCTATGGCCGACCGAAAGTCTACAAATTGTTGTGTCTCCGCTGTCGGCGAAGGAGGAGTCGAGTATTATGGAAGAGTTGAAGCAATTTATGAACTTACATTCTTTGGTGAAAACCCACCAAACGTCGTAGTCTTCAAATGTTATTGGTTCCAGCCAAAGGAGACTAGAAGGACTCATGAACATATAGGGCTAGTCGAAATCAAACAAAGCACCCATTTAGATGTTCCCGATGTCTATATTACGGCTCAACAGGCGACCCAAGTTTTCTATCTACCGTGGGCCTGCCAAACTGATCCAAATCTGAATGGTTGGGATGTCGTTTATGATGTGCCGCCACATTTTAGACCACCTCCCCTCAATGAAGATGATTATGACCCTCACATTAACCCAGACACATATGAAGGAGAATTCTTCCAAGAAACACGTGTTTCCAAAAAACGTTTCAAGAACCGCTCTACTTCACCCCAGAACATAGAGGTAGACAGCGACAGTGAATCCGACTTCACCCCTGAGCCGGAACAAGAAGAGACGGAAGAAGAAGAGGTTACTGCTGCGGATGACCTGTCAATGCTTGACCGATTACATAAAGGAGGCCTTCCACATGTTGATGCATTTATTGATGATGCTGATGAGCACGTCATTACTGATAGTGATGATGATTCTGCATTTATTGATCCCGGAGCATATATAGACGATGAAGATTAATATTAGTAATGTCAGGTATTCAATTATTATTATGTACATATATATTATTAATTAGTTCATGTTATTAGGTATTCAACAAAATGACATTGACTTAGCTTTTTTTCCTCGAAAATGACATAATAACCTTACTTAGCTCCAAACTGACATACTTTACCTAGGATAGCTATAAAATGACCTATACTTAGCATTTTTCCTCCTAAATGACTTAATATGCTTAGTTAGCTAAAAATGGCATAACTACCTAGGATAGCTCCAAAATGACCTATACTTAGCTTCTTTAATTCATTTATGACATACTTAGCATACTTAGGTAAAAAATGGCATGATAACCTTGGTTTAGCTCCAAAATGACATTGACTTAGCTTATTTTCCTCCAAAATGACAAAATAACCTTACCTACCTCCAAAATGACCGATTTTAACTAGGATAGCTCTAAAATGACCTACACTTGCCATTTTCTTGTATGATTGTATGATTTATATAGTTACTTGTATAATCTTCTTACTTTGTATGATCGTTTCTTATACATAGTGCCATGGTCTTGAAATCCATCCCCGTCGGCCCTCGCCCGCTTTATGATTCAGATGTGGTAAATTCTCTTTTATAACTATTTGTTGCATTTCGCATTTATGACAATTATGGCCATCAAGTTGACATAGAGATATTTTAATCTAGGAGGTATGTGAACCGGAATTTGCAACCGACCCTCTTGTCGAGAAGTTAAATTTAGTTGAAAAAGAAAATGAGTATTTGAAAGAAAAAATTAAAAGAATTGAAAAAGAGAAGATGACATCACTACTAGAAAAAGGCCTGTTAGTGGCGCACCTATTTTTGCCATTAATGGCGCACTATAGGTGCGCCACTATTACCACGCCACTAGTAACAAATACTAATGGCGCACCTCTGGTGTGCCATTAGTAATCCAGATAGTAGTGGCGCACCACCTGGTGCGCCATTACTAACCATACATGTGCGCCACTGGTAAGATGAACAGGTGCGCCACTGGTAAGATGAACAGGTGCGCCACTACTAAAATTTTGAAATCTGGATCTGGATTTGGTACGATTTTTTTTTTTGCAATTTTTTTCGAATTTTGTTCTGGATCTGGTACGTTCTTTGTGCCGGGGAGCTCCACATGTGGCTGGAAGTAGAGGAGGTAGGAGAGGAGGGAGGAGGAGGGAGGAGAGAGGAGAGGAGAAGAGGAGGGAGGAGGAGGGAGGAGAGAGGAGAGAGGGAGGAGGAGGAGGGAGGAGAGACCGTGAGGAGGAGGGAGGAGGAGGTCGCCGGAGAGGAGGAGGAGGTCGCCGGAGAGGAGGAGGAGGAGGAGGTCGCCGGAGAGGAGGAGGAGGAGGTCACCGGAGAGGAGGAGGAGGAGGTCGCCGGAGAGCCGTGAGGAGGAGGAGGAGGTCACCGGAGAGGAGGAGGAGGAGGAAGTCGCTGGAGAGCCGTGAGGAGGAGGGAGGAGGAGGTCGTCGGAGAGCCGTGAGGAGGAGGGAGGGGCATGGAGGAGGGGAGGAGGAAGAAGAGGTAGGTAGAAAAGGATAGAAGTGATGGAGGGGAGGAGGAAGAGGAAGAAGAGGTAATATATATAGTGGTTGTGGCGTTACAGACTTAGTAGTGGCGCACCATGGGTGTGGTGCGCCATTACTAGTTTTGAAATTTCAAAACTAGTAATGGCGCACCACACCCATGGTGCGCCACTACTAAGTTTTTTTATTTTTTTGAATTTGGAAGGCGGGAAAATTACTAATGGCGCACCACACCCACGGTGCGCCACTACTAATTTTTTTATTTTTTTTTATTTTTTTGCCTTCAGATCTTACAAGCATCGTAACTTTTTTTCTGTTTGGTTTTTGAGGATTCTATAAAATCGATAACGGGCATAGCCGGTTGAATTCGGATGTAACTTTTCGAGTAGATGATTTTTCATATAAAAAACTTTTTCATCGGAGGTCGTATGCAAAAGTTACGGCCATTTTACCGAAACAAGGCGGCCTTTTGCAAAAACATTCAAAATTCATGTTTGTTAATTTTCCTAACAACTAGAAGACATAACACATGGGCATCTATTTTTTTGAATTTTTTTTGAATTTTTTATCATTTTTTTATATTTTTTTAAAAACCTAAAAGGCGATCCACGAGGGGGGGGGGTGTTTGTGTGTGTGAGACGTTAGTAATGGCGCACCCTCCCTGGTGCGCCATTACTAACCTCACACACACACGCAGGCACACCCCCACCAGACATAGCAATGGCGCACCACACCTAGGTGCGCCACTGCTATGTAGCGCATAGCAGTGGCGCACCTAGGTGTGGTGCGCCATTGCTATGTCTGGTGGGGGGGGGGATGGACCAAAAAAAATAGCAATGGCGCACTGCTCATGTGGTGCGCCATTAGTAAAAACATAGCAATGGCGCACCTGATTCTGGTGCGCCACTGCTATATAGCAGTGGCGCACCACATACATGGTGCGCCATTAATGTCCATATTAGCTATAGCCGTTTTCCTAGTAGTGCATTGGAGTTGTATGTTGCCGATGTCGTCGATGATCACAAGATGAAGATGAATGCAATGCGCTTGAAGATGGATGCAATGAGCTTGAAGATTAAGAAGATTAGAAAATATGCCATCGATAATGAGGCTTGGTATCATTATGCCGTTGGATCAATTGTTACCTTAGTTGCGATCTTCATCGCATTTGTTGTGATGAGGGTACGTTTTCTCTATACTTAGCTTATTTTCCTCCTAAATGGCATATTTACCTAAGTTAGATAAAAAATGAGCTATACTTACGTAAGTTGGCTCAAAAATGGCATCATCCTCGAAAATGACATAATAACCTTACTAAGCTCCAAAATGACCTATTTACCTAGCTTAGCTCTAAAATGACCTACACTTAGCATTTTTTTCCTAGCTTAGCTAAAAAATGGCATTTTTACCTACCTTAGTTAGAAGAAGAAGAAGATAAAGAAGAGGAGAGGAGAAAAAGAAAGAGAAGAAAAAATCTTCTTCTTCTTCTTCTTCTTCTTCTAGTGTTCTTCTTCTTCTTCTTCTTCTAGCTAGTCTTCTTCTTCTAGTCTTCTTCTTCTTCTTCTTCTTCTTCTAACTTTCTTCTTTCCTAATTTGCAGATTTGCTTTCGATGAGGAAGCTTGCGTTGATGGAGTCTACTCTTCTTCTTGTGCTTCCTTTTTGTTTTGATTTTGTAGGATGAACAATGTGAAACTTGCTACCTATATATGTATGTATGGATGAAACTATATGGACCTTTTGCTTAATTGTTGGATATGTTGGACTTTTCATTTGGTGTATATATGTGTTGGATGATCATATCCATATGGCAGCGATATGTTGGCTATATGTACTTGTTGAAATATTTTGAAATGAATATATATATATATATATATATATATATATATATATATATATATATATATATATATATATATATGTGGAATTGATTGAATTTAAGAAAAAAAACAGCGGGAATATAGCCACTTTGCCGTCTGCTAGCAGACGGCAAAGGTCTTCGCCGTCTGCCAGCAGACGGCAAAGAGGCCACGTGGCAGCAGCCTGTGCAACCTGGGCTGGCCTATTTGGCCTCTTTGCCGTCTGCTGGCAGACGGCGAAGACCTTTGCTTCTTTGCCGTCTGCTGGCAGACGGCAAAGAGCCTGCGTTGGCCCAGCTGACGCCTGACGTCAGCTGACGTCAGCTGCAGCTCTTTGCCGTCTGCTGGCAGACGACAAAGAAGCAAAGGTCTTCGCCGTGTGCCAGCAGACGGCAAAGAGGCCTTTGCCGGCAACTGTTCGGCCGGACTGTTCGCCGTCTGCTGGCGGACGGCAATGGCTTTGCCGTCTGCCAGGCAGGCCTTTGCCGTCTTCTATGGCAGACGGCAAAGACCCTGATTCCAGTAGTGAAGGGCCGCCATGGTGACACGGTGGCTCGCCGTGGGGTACTTCTTTTCTGTACTCCCCTTCAGCACGGTGGGCCTCTTCGGCGAGCTAAAGAGCAAGTGGGGGCTTCGCGGACGTCTCAACTACACCCCCTCCGCAACAATCGCTTCATGCTTGAGTTCGAGCGTGAGGGCGACCGCCGACATGTCCTGGAAAACGGCCCCTGGACACACCGTAAGGATGTTTTCCTCATTGTTCCTTTTGATGGACAGGGCAAGCCGGCAAACGTGACGGTGAACGCCATGCCTATCTGGGCACGCATCTACGACGTCCCACCACTCATGCTCACAGAGGAGATCGGATGGAAATTGGGGGGGCTCTTGGGGAAAGTTTTGAGGGTAGATGCTGATAAATATGGAAACATTTTCTCTGAGTTCCTTCGTGTGCGTATCGAACACAATGTAAACACACCTCTCCTGCGTGAGATTAGCACTAGGGAACCAGGGGTAGATGAGTTGATCGATTTAGAGGTCAAGTATGAAAGAGCTCCTCGGTTTTGTATGTATTGTGGGCACATAGGCCATGGGGAGAGAGACTGTAGACTTCCGGTGGATGACCAATCAGTGCGGTTCACAGGCACCATGAGGGAGTCCCCCTTCAAGAGGAGTAAGAGCAAAGGTGGCTTCGTGGCACCGGATGCTTGCAGTGCCAGGCGATTCCTACACTTCGGCTTTGAGGTGCACGGCGAAGCTTGGACTACTCCGGCAAAGATGGCATGGGAAAAGACCGGGAAGGACAAGGCAGAGGCGAACATCGAACACCTGCAGCAGAGGGTAAGGTTCAAAAAAGTCCCCGATGCGATCCTGTTCGACCCAGCCGTGCAAGCGGCGATCGCCGCGGTGAGCGCGCTACGGGTGAGCGACGAGCCGGTGCCAAGTGGTGCAAAGAAGACTATCGTGGGCGAGAACACCACGTCATCAACAACAGATCTTGCGCGGGCGGTGGCTTCTACTCCAGCAATAGCCACGGCACCGACAGCAAACTCTCCGCGGGCTGTGGCTCCTACTTCAGCAATAGCCACAGCCACCGTGGCCATGCTGACTACAACACCTGCAGTTTCAGCGGCGGGGGCCGACACCAACACAACCCCGCTCGTGCGGGCTGTGGCTCCTACCCCAGCTTTAGCCACAACAGTCGCGATCACACCGTCAACACCACCCACAGATGGCATGGCGGGGGCCGACGCCGACACAACCCCGCCCATGCACACCATCATGAATGCGGAACCCCCCCCCCCCCATACCCCCCTGGCTTTGGGCCAGACGTGGTGCTCAAGGCCTCACCTGCTGCTGCTGCTGCTACCATCGGCTCAGCGGCAGGGGGCGGGATGGCAGAGAAGGATGCGACCACAGAGACCAAGGGCGCTGGCACTGGTGCTCTCACAAATGCCCTCGCGGCACGCCAAGCTGAGGAGAACAAGGCAAAGATCAAAGAAAGGTACCTCAATCAGTTTAGGGGCAAAAAGAGCTCTGCTGAAATGGACTCGGTGCTCGGCAAGAGGGCTTCCTGTAATGCGTATGTACACAATGTAGGGAGAGAAAGTGGGCAAGCTGAGAGCAGAGACATGTATAAGAAAAAGAGAGGTACTGAGAGGGTAGAGGAGGAGAGCACTAAAGGAGAGGGAGGTGGAAGGAAAGCAACCGGTGTTGGGGCTACCGGGGAACTGACGGGCGCGACTGAGAGCGCCCGTAAGGAGGAATGGCGATCATGTGCTGGAACTGCCGGGGCTTGGGTCACCCCGGAACAGTTCAGGAGTTGGTGTGCCTAGTGCGCAGACATCGCCCCTCTGTCGTGTTCATTTCAGAGACACGGCAGTGTGAGGAGAGCGTCAAAAGAATAAGAGGAAGAATAGGACTTAAGCATTGTATCACCCATGATGGGTTAGGCAAAGGTGCCGGCATCGCCCTCTTTTGGGACGATAGCGTTGAAATAAATTTGGTATATTGATGTTCACATCTGTAATGACCCTCATGGCCATTTGTGGCGAGGCACCTTTGTGTACGGCGAGCCACGTGCACACGAGAGACATCATATGTGGAATCTTCTCCGAAGAATAAAACACAGATCAGAGGAACCGTGGTTGATGATAGGTGACTTTAATGAGACTATGTGGCAAGGTGAGCATTTCTCAGCTGCTAAAAGGTCTGAAAGGAACATGAGTAACTTCAGGGAAGTTTTGGGGTGGTGCAACCTTCATGATCTGGGATATAGGGGTCCAGACTGGACTTTTGACAACAAACAAAGTGGAAGGAGGAATGTTAGAGCACGTTTAGACAGGGGTGTGGCATCGCCACAATGGATGGACATGTTCCCTCATGGTCAGGTGCAACATATAGTGACCTCAAGGTCTGACCATTTCCCTTTGTTACTAACTCTGGCAAACAACCAATATACTAGCAAGAAAAAGGGGTTCAGGTATGAAATGATGTGGGAGAGAGTTAATACTTTGGAACCCACTGTTAGGGAGGCTTGGAGTAGCGAAGGATCAGCAAGATCACTTGCAGATATTGCACAGAAGTTGGGTAGAGTTCAGAAATCGCTGGCAGCATGGTCCCAGAAGGATTTCGGATCTGTAACATGGAACATAAAAAAGAGGAGGCAGCGGCTGAAGGATCTTATGGAAAAGTCGAAACAAGGGGAAAATGAGGACGAGATCAAAAATATAGCTACAGAATTGGATGAACTCCTAATTAGGGAGGAAGTCATGTGGCGTCAGCGATCTCGGGCCACATGGATAAAAGAGGGAGATCAAAATACGCGTTATTTCCATTGTAAGGCAACTTGGCGGTAGAAGAAATACAACACAAGGAAGCTGAAAAAGGAGGATGGGGTATGGGTTGAGAAGAGGGAGGACCTGAATAATTTGGCCACAGAGTTTTTCAAAGATCTATACACCAAAGAGGAAGGAGTGGCTCCTTTTGAATTAATTGACCTGCTACCCCGCACAGTTGGGGAGGAGATGAATAGGAGCCTGATAAAGGAATTTACGGAAAAGGAAATCAGTGACGCTCTGTTTCAAATCGGCCCTCTTAAGGCGCCTGGTCTGGATGGTTTCCCGGCACTTTTTTTTCAGCGAAACTGGGAGATACTCAAGAAGATGTGATTGCTGCTGTGCAGAAGTTTTTTGAAAATGGGATTATGCCGGAAGGAATTAATGATATGTCAATTGTCCTTATTCCGAAAGGGAAGAATCCTCAGAGTCTGAAAGATTTTCGCCCGATAAGCCTATGCAACGTGATCTATAAAGTAATACACAAATGTCTGGTTAATCGATTGAGACCCCTGTTGAATGAGTTAATTTCAGAAACGCAAAGCGCTTTTATTCCTGGGAGGATGATCACGGACAATGCAATCATTGCATTTGAGTGCTTTCACAAGATTCAGCATAGCAAAAATCCCCACAATACACACTGTGCATATAAGCTGGACCTTGCTAAGGCGTATGATAGAGTGGATTGGGATTTTCTGGAGGGCGCCATGGAAAAGATGGGATTCAGTGCTCGGTGGATCAGCTGGGTTATGATGTGTGTGAAGTCTGTCCGGTGTTCTGTAAGGATGAATGGGGAAGTGCTAGAATCATTCAGCCCCTCGCGAGGGCTCAGACAAGGTGACCCACTAAGTCCTTATTTGTTTCTCTTTATTGCTGATGGGCTGGCCACCATCTTCAATAGGGAGGTTCAGGCTGGTGGCATATCGCCGGTGAAAGTAGCACGGAACAGCCCGGGGATCTCAAATCTTCTGTTCGCAGATGATAGTTTGGTGTTCTTTAAGGCCACGAGTGAACAAGCCAGGGTAGTGAAGAGAGCTCTCACTACGTTCCAGAAATGTACGGGTCAGCTCTTGAGTAGCAGCAAGTGCTCGATTTTATTCAACGAGCACTGCCCTACGGATGTACAAGAAGAAATCAAGGATATCCTTGCGTGTGAAACATCTACGTTCGAGAGCAAATACCTGGGGCTCCCAACCCCTGATGGAAGAATGAAAGATACTCATTTCCAGCCTATTATGGACAGATTCCTTAAAAGATGTAACGATTGGGCCGGGAGGCATATGTCCTTTGCTGCCAACGAGGTTCACGTAAAGTCAGTCGTACAAGCGCTGCCTACCTTTGCCATGGGGGTTTTCAAATTTTCAGTGGGATTTTGTGACAAGTATGAACGTGTGATCAGAGAGTTTTGGTGGGGGGAAGAAGGAGAGAAAAGAAAAGTCCATTGGATGGCCTGGGACCATATGACCAAGCCTAAAAGGGCTGGTGGAATCGGCTTCCGTGATATGCAAATTTGCAATCAAGCACTCTTAGCGAGACAAGGCTGGCGCCTTCTTCAAAACCCAAACAGTCTATGTGCGAGTGTCCTGAAATCAAAATACTACCCAAGAGGGGAGCTGCTGGATACAGTGTTCGCCTCGGATGCCTCACAAGCATGGAGGGGCATAGAACATGGTTTGGAATTACTGAAAAAATGTCTAATTTGGAGAGTGGGAAATGGAGAAAATATCCAAATTCAGAGGGACCAATGGGTCCCTAGGAAAAGTGGTCTGAAAGTGACAGCATTCAAAAGACGTGCGAGATTGAGGTGGGTAAACCAGCTAATGAAACCAGGGAAGAAGGAATGGGATGTGGCCCTTGTGCACCAACTTTTTCAGAAATATGATGCCGAGGAAATATGTAAAATTAAGATCCCAATGAGCATGACACAGGATGTTGTGGCTTGGCATGAGGAGAAGTCCGGTTTATTCACTGTCCGTAGTGCATACAGGCTAGGTGCAAACCTTAAGCAACAAAACAGCATGAAGGCTTCAAGCTCCGGTAACGATGCGGATAATCGGAGTATATGGGACATCATATGGAAGGCGAAGGTCCCAGAGAAAATCAGGATCTTTGCTTGGAGGGTGGCGACTGAAACCCTCCCCACAAAGGAGAACAAGTGCAAAAGAACACTTGAAACGGATAATACATGTAACATATGTGAAAGAGAAACAGAAAGCGAATTCCATGCTGTGATAAACTGCACAAAAGCAAAAGCACTTAGGGAAGAGATGAGACTACACTGGGAGATACCGGTGGAAGACCAATTTCGGTTTACTGGAAAGGACTGGTTACAGAATCTCCTGTGCAAATGTGATATGGACGAAAGAAGAAGGATCCTGCTCCTGCTGTGGCGTGCTTGGTGGCTGTGAGACAATTGCGTGCATGCTGATGGAAAGGCCACCATCAGCCAGTCTGTCCAGTTCCTGATGAAATACATAGAGGAAATCAGTGCAGGTGGGACTGTGAACTCTGAAGGAATGGATACGACCCACCTGATCGGCCATCAAGACGTCCAGCAGCTCGAGTTGCGCCGAGCTGAAATCAAAAAAGGGAAGCAGCCTCAAGGGGCGTGTGCAGGTAGCAAACAGGCCAACTCTGCTAGTGATGGAGATCACGTAGACCCATCAGAATGTAAGCATGGCAGCTCTAAGACAGGGAGGTGTCCATGGGATCCACCTGAGGAGGGTACATGGAAATTAAACTCGGATGCGTCGTTTCTCCCCAGTACGGGAGAGTCAGCGGCTGGAGTTGTCGTCAGAGACCACCTGGGAATTGTCGCTTTAAGTTGCGGACAACGCTTACAACCGTGTCATGATCCAGAGGAGGCTGAACTTGCTGCTCTCTTACATGGGTTATCCGTACTAAATAAGTACTACCATGGACCAGTCTGTGTGGAAATGGATTGTGCAAATGTTGTTAGCCTCCTAAACAACAGAGCAAGCAATCAATCTGCACTGTTCCCTCTAGTCGCGGACGTTCGCCAGCTTGAAAAGAATTTTGCTGGCATAACCTTCAGCTCAGTAAAAAGATCCAGCAATAGACTTGCACATGAGATTGCAGCTCACACCAGGGAAAAGGGAGATTGCTTTTTCTTTGGCGACATTCCTGCCAATCTCAGAAGTGTCCTCATGGAGGATTGTAACAACTCTCATTCAGTAATATAAAGCTGGGGCTCTGGCCTGTTTTCTCAAAAAAAAAAAAAGTGACATCACCTGATTCAACCAACATAGGACGTTAGCAAACCTCATGTGTTTTTATTTTCAGCTTCACCGTCTCCACCAGCAACGCCCCTGACTACAAGAAGATGATGTCCATTGAACATATGATTAGAAGAACTAAGCTTACAACTGTGCCAATCTAGTAACTATTTCGCATATCATATTGTTTTACCATATTATTTTAGTGTAGTTATTGCCAACTCACTCATGTTAAAAAACTCAAGCAGAAAAGATCATTACAAGCATAGAACCGCAGTTAGCATTTAGCACTGAAATATCGCATCCCCATATAATCACTGGAATAACAAAAAGCAACAATTAAATTTATTCTTATAATCACTTCTTATACTCACATGAAGAATATTATAAAAATTACGTATCAAACTATAGAACTGGTCACAGCAGAAAGCCTAACTGGACTTTTCTCTTTGTGAAATGTGCATAATGTTTTTTTTTTTTGGAAAAGAAAAATGTGCATAATGTGGTTTCTGGATAATGGAAATTTGTTTAGGGATAAAAGCCATGGTAGGTGATGTAACCTATGTCAATGATATGTCTAATCTACATCGAGTCAAGTTGTAGAATTAAGTTGCCAACTGCTGGAGCGACAGAAACAAACAACTAATACAGAGAGATAGGAAACTATTACCTGCGGTATAGAAATTTGTATAGGGAAAATACATGGAATAACACATCATGCCATTTGTTTTCCTAATATGTTTGAGCTGCAAAGTATCAACATGTAGCATGAATATGCCCATCATAGTAGACAGCACCAACACATTTGTGTCCTCATCATATCCCATTATCAGTACCTTTTTGATATCACTTTTCATTGGGTGTGGCAAGATTTCCTTCAATTGAATGGTTTTGTGCAGTGGCATCCATTCGACGACACCATCACAGTTCAATTTCCTCTCCCATAACTCCATGCTAAGTTTTGACAAAACAGCAAAACCAAGTCCACTATCTTTTGTCCGTAAGAGCTTGAAAGTGTAGCGGTCAGAATTAATATGGGCGTGAATCGGCTTCTCAATGACACGAAGACTCTGCCTTTCGAAATCAAATGCAAGGACATCACCTTGACCAAGCAACCAGTAAACTGCATTCCCAACAAGGACGCTTGGTGTTAAATAATTTATGCTCTCTTCAGACGGCAAATAGACAACATCTCCCCATTCATGCGACACCGATTCATACAGGCGAGCGAATATATGTGTGTCCCAGTTGCAAATCAAAACCAGTTTGAACGGGCTCGAGAAGCAATCTCCATGTACATGCCCATCTCGGGCGTCAGCACAGAACATGGCGCCATAGCAGCGACACAAGTTTTTATCATCGTCAAGCCCCATTGGAAAAGCGATGTTGTGCCGTTGGCCAGTGAGGGGATCCACCACGACAACCTTATGCCGAAACCGGTTGATCAGGACAGCGAGCCCGTACTGGCAGCCTTGGAACTCCCATTGCTCAATATACGGTATGCTGATATCGGGCAAGGAGAAGCGGGCAGTTTGGATGCGGTCAGGCCGTTCTAGTATGGGAAGGAAGCACGGCTTGCTGCCAAGAATCCCCTCAAAGAAGCCGATCAGAGGAGGTTTCTGGTGGTGCCTGCGAAAGCGGCCGAGGAACTCGGCGTCGGAGAGAATATTGCGCCAGCGCCTGCATACGGTGGAGGCGCGAGGGAGCGATGATGGCTGCGGAGGGAGGCGGATGAGGATCTCGCGGAGGAGGTCCTCGTCCTCCAGCGGCGTCGCTGGTGAGGAACGGCGGCGGCTCATACTTACTGGTCGGCTAGGGTTCCTTCACGCAAGGAGAGGCAGAGAATCGTCAACACATGCATGCCCTAAATGAAATCGGGTTAGAAGGAAGAGGAATTTGAGGCGCTCACCGTTTCTGCCAGCGCCGTGCCGGAGCGCCGCCGTCGGTCGTCGGTGTTAGGGGGGGGGGGGGGGGGGGGGGGGGGGGAAGGTAGGGTTAGGTCGGGAGAAACGCGACTTATAATACACCTTTTATTCCTTCTTTTCTGTATTGTGGGCTTATAAAAAAAGGCCCGGTAAGCTGGCTCATGTTTTTGACTTTTTTTCTCTTTGCACATATTTTTGATGAGAACAATCTTGAAATCACGAGATCTTTCCTCTATTTCTGAAGAGATATGATTCAAATCACCCGGCTGATTTCTGGCCATCGTTGACTTATAAGGGCATCTCCAAAGGAGACCCGCAAAACTCCGCATATGTCCGACAAGATATTTTTGTTTACTTTTACAATCCAATGCGATTTTGCATCGGTTCGCGAAGTTGTCCGGACATCCATTTTCCAGTAGAGTGGAGACAAACATGGGGAAGCTATACCGGAGTCCGGACATCCGAAAGCCTATGCGTGGTCCTCCTCTCTTCTCTCTCTCCGCACATGCATGGTCCCTCTCTCCTCTCTCTCCTCTCAACTGGACACCACACCACAATATCCCATCACACACATGATTTTCATTAATTTTTTCTCCTCCCAGCCGGATACTTTGTAAAAACGTTGGATGGCACCCTTCTGTATCATGTCCAAAGACCATATTCAGACACAAAAACGAACATATAGCGCAGGAATTTGTGGGTTAGCGTTGCAGATACCCTAACATTCGCTATATATATACCCCTCTTTTTCAATAAGGCTCTTGTTGTATTCCCTCGACCCCAACAAGTGCTCTGTTGCAAACCAAAAAGTGCTCTGTTGCTCTTTTCTTGTCCTTTTCCCTCCCTCTCTCTCATCTCTATGTCTCCCACTCAAAGGAACCGCCGCTCGAAGCCGCATTGCCACCGTGGGCCACTAGGGTGACCCCGCTGAGCGCCGCCATGATTGAGTCGCTCCGTCAACAGCAAGGGTACCCTGCCGTTGTTCCCTCTTTTCGTCTCGCTCCTCCCGCCGTGCCATCGTATCTAACCGAGCCGCCCATGTGATGTCATTGGTGCCGCCCCAAGTTCCATGGACGGGATCGAGCACTCCCCGTCCCCGGACTCGGTCGCTGCCGCCGAGCCATGAATGGACGCCACAGCCCGGATCTGCTCGTCCACGAACCTACTCCACCACCACGCCATTCCTCCTGCATCGCTTGCGTGTGCCACCGCTGTTGGCTAGTTCGCCGCCTATGCCGACCCAGCCTTGCATCGCCTACAGTCAGGAGACCCCGCTGACGTGGCTTGAGACTGCGTCGGTATTTCCCCAAAGAGGAAGGAATGATGCAGCACAGCGACGGTAAGTATTTCCCTCAGTTATGAAACCAAGGTTATCGAACCAGTAGGAGGATCACCACCACCCAATAAGCAGCACCTGCACACAAATAACAAATACTTGCAACCCGACGCGAAAGAGAGGTTGTCAATCTCTCTACGGTAAAAAGATAGAGTAGGTAGTGATAGATAGGAGAGATAGATCTCTCAAGAGCACAAAATAAGAAGAGCAAATAAAAAGTGCAGCAATATGTTTTTGGATTTTTGGTTTTGTAGATCTGAAAACAAAAGAGGCAAAAAGATGGATCAGAAATCAATATGTTAGAAAAGTAGACCCGGGGGCCGTAGGATTCACTAGTGGCTTCTCTCATGAGTATAGCACACGGTGGGTGAACAAATTACTGTTGGGCAATTGATAGAAGATCAAATAATCATGAAGATATCCAAGGCGATGATCATTATATAGGCATCACGTCCAAGATAAGTAGACCGACTTCTGCCTGCATCTACCACTATTACTCCACTCATCGACCGCTATCCAGCATGCATGTAGTGTATTAAGTTCATGGAAAAACGGAGTAATGCAATAAGAACGATGACATGATGTAGACAAGATCTATTCATGTCGGAATAGACCCCATCTTGTTATCCTTAATGGCAACGATACATGCGTGCCTTGCTGCCCCTTCTGTCACTGGGAAAGGACACCGCAAGATCGAACCCATCACAAAGCAGCTCTTCCCATGGCAAGAAAAATCGATCTAGTTGGCCTAACTAAACCAAAGATTCGAAGAAGAAATACGAGGCTATAAGTAATCATGCATATAAGAGATCAAAGAAGACTCAAATAATATTCATGGATAGAAACTGATCATGAACTCAAAATTCATCGGATTCCAACAAACACACCGCAAAAGTTTACATCAAATAGATCTCCAAGAGACCATTGTATTGAGAATCATAAGAGAGAGAGAGGAAGCCATCTAGCTACTGCCTACGGACCCGTAGGTCTATGGTAGACTACTCACGCATCGTCGGAGAGGCACCTATGAAGAAGATGAACCCCTCTGTGATGGTGTTTAGATTGGATCTCGAGGTTCTGAAACTTGCGGCGGCTGGAATTGTGTTTCGTCGACTCCCCTAGGGTTTTCTGAATATTTGGGAATTATTGGCATCAGAGGCGGTGAAGAGGGGCCCCGTGGAGGGAACAACCCATTAGGGCGCGCCGGGGGCCCCCTGGCACGCCCTGGTGAGTTGTGCTCTGCACAGCCCACCTTCCTGGCTCTTTTTTGGCCTACTGGGTGTCTTCTGGTCCAGAAAAAATCTCCAAAAAGTTTTGTCGCGATTGGACTCCGTTTGGTACTGATATTCCGCGAAGTAAAAAAAAAAGCAAAAACAACATCTGGCACTTTGGCACTATGTCAATAGGTTAGTCCCAAAAAATGATATAAAGTTGTTATAAAATGATTGTAAAAAATCCAAGAATAATAATATAACAACATTGAACAAGCAAAAATTATATATACGTTGGAGACGTATCACCCGGCGCCCAATGGGCTGCCCCCTTTTCCTGAAATTTTTTTGGCAACGTGCCCTTTGTTGCAAAAAAAAGTATGTAACAAAAGTTTAGTTGCAAAAAATTCTGCAATAAGACTTTGAATTACAAGTCCTGGTCACGAGGACCCATAATACATTAGTCATGAAATAAAAAATTATCTGAGTATAGACATAGTTAGACAAGTATTGCCTTAAGAAGGCTGAGCAAAACAACGACACTAGATTGAAAGGCAAGGCCTCCTGCCTGGGACCTCCAGATTACTCCTGGTCGTCGGTATCCACGTAGTAAGCACTGTCGGGGTAACCAGCAACCACGGCGCTACAAACTGTTGTAGCAACCGGGTTGAATGAAAAGAGTAGCAAAGCAACGGTGGGTACTCATCCAAAGTACTCGCAAGACTTACATCAAATCGATACTAGATTTGAATCGGTATCAAAGGAAAGGGGTGATATTTGTGGACTAAAGTGCAGAAATGCCTGAATAAGGGGGCGAAGCTCATCCTATCAAAAACTACATCTTTCAGCAGTAGAAGAGAGGAGCATATAGGGTATCATCGTGCACATACATATAGCAATAACCTGCCCATAAATCCTCTCCTCGACTCCCTGTGAGAGATCGATCACCGGGTATATCTGTCTGTCATTTTGGTGTATTTTATCAAGTATCGGGTTCAAGTAGTATAAGATCGGGATACATCTCCAAGCCGTTTGTTACTATGGACGAGGCTATCCGAATAGTTTAACTTCTCTGCAGGGGTGCACCATATTTCCTGATACGCTCGATTACCTCTGGTCGGACACACTTTTTTGGGTAATGCCCGGCCTCTGGCCGGACACACCTTTCTGGATAAGTGCGAAGGGGTCATGGGCCCATCACCCTAAGCACTCTTGCACGTTGCGAGGACGGCCGGGACCAAGCCCACCTCTATATACAGGCATGCCGCTCACCCGGGAGTGTGCCGCTCAACTGTGACATCTAACAGAGCTTTCACAAGGAACTGATAACACCGAGGGCCCAATCAAACACCCAATATCATTAATCGTTTTGTAAGGAAGTAACCGCGGACAACGACCAAGGCCCAGGCCCACCTCTCTCCTTGGTGGTCTTCACCTGTCCTGTCGCTCCGCCATAACAATCACTCGGGAGCCGTCTGGTAAATGTCCTTTCGGACCCCATTCCGAACAGTATCATAAGTATTGCAGTAATATATAGTACATCCGTGATCACCTCCCAAGGAATATCGACCCGATAACATAGCATGACTAAACGGACAAGGGTGTAAGGCCACAAATGAGACACTAGCATATCTATACTAAGCATACAGGAGAACATGTATGGTATCAACAGTAGTAGCAAAGACAGGCTATGCAGGAGGATATGATCTACGGATAAAGGAGTAACGGCCTCACTACTCTAATGCAAGATGTAGAGAGAATGAATAGGAGATATCGCAGTGATCAAGGGGGTTTTTCTTGCCTGGAAGCTCTGTCGAGAAGGACGGGTCATCGTCGACGTAGTCGTACTCGGGGTCAACACTAATCTCGGGGTCTACCGAAAGAATAGACGAGAGGGGGAACGAAATAAATAGCGGGCATACAAATAAAACACAGATTTATCTCATATCAATATGTGTTGCTGATATGCTCTAATGCATCAGTAAGCATTTCAAAAGAAGAGGGAAAATATCTGGTAATACTTTCCCGGCTCTAGGTATTATTTAGACAGATGATCCTGATGCAAAATGTTCAGGTTCATTATGTTAGAGCGGGTGACGGGTATGTGGATGGCATATTTAGATTTGTTATATTTTTCTGATCAACTTTCATACAGATATTATTTTCATCCGAGTTACGCATTATTTTATATGAATTTCGAAAGTTTATTTGATATATGCCCTGTGTGTCTTAGTGGCTGACAGAGTGGGGCCCAGTTGTTGAGTCGGCAGCTGACATTGCTGGTCTTCTCAGCTAGAACAATGGAGGGGCCCCAGCTGTCATGGACTATACGGTTAAACAAGGGGTGGGTTAATAAAAAAGGGGGATGGACCCACCTGTCAGTGGCCCATTAGCTTAGTTCAATTAGCTCTAAGTTAATTCCGGGGTTAATTTGGACATGGGTCCCATTAGTCATACACATAGGTAGTGTAATTAGGTAGCAATTAGCGGCTAGTGACGTGCCACGTCAGCAGCATCGGCGTCAAGCCGCCGACAGCAACAGAACGCGGCGGGGGCTGCGGGATTTTGTCCTCCATCGTCCATTTGACTCGCGGAAGGGCGGAATTGAACGCGGGCAAAGCCGCGCGTCGATGGTAGTGGAAGCAGAGTTGGGCGCGGTGGCAAGCGGGAGCGTGGGCGGCAGCAGGCAGAGCAGCGAGCAGCAGGACTGCAGGAGCAAGCAACAGGCGACAGGGGAGAGCGCGTGGCCAAGGCAACAGGCGGGAGGAAGCAGCAGCAATGAACGGATGGCGACCAGAGGGCACCTGGGCACTCGGCAGGGAGGCACGCGGAGCGCGGCCGGCATTCAGACGCATATGCGCGCGCCGGCGATGATCTTCAGGAGAGGTGCATGGGAAGGAATCTACGGGGACAAAATTGAGCAATGGCTCGAGCCATTTGAACGAGGACACCGCTCTACGTCCTTAGGTGGTATGGGCGCGAGCTAGGACGGCCCGAAGTGACCGGGACGGTGACGTCCGACGATGGTGACGGCTCGCGAGAGGAGGTCGAGGAGGACCGTGAGCTCAACTAGGTGGCGCACGGAGTCCCGTTGGAGGCTTAGTAGCAGAATATGTACGTGGATTCGGTGGGGAACTCCGGCGATCGAAACGGGAAGAAGCGGTCGATCCCTGTGCTGTGGCGATCTCCTGCTCGAGCTGCCCCTTGGACTCGACAAAGATTAAGCAGATGCAGCTACTGGCGAGGGCCTCAGCCGGCGAGGTGGACGATGGCCACGCGGACGAAGGAGGCCATGGCGACGACGAGGCGGGTGGGTGCGGGAGAGAGTGAAGCGGCGCGAGGGGAATTACGGGGTCTAGGGTTGCAGGGGGCGTCGAGGGGGACTATATCCAGCGCGAGGATGTAGCGGATGGCCGTCACATGCGGCATCCACGGCTCCACGCCATGGACGACGTACGAGTGTCCACCAGGCCCTTGGTTTTTTTTTGAGGGATCCCAAACTTTATTAAAATTAAACAACAATCAGCCGGATACAAAGAGGATCATGTGGGGATATAAGCCACATATGGCGACCCCGAGGAAGCGATACAACAAATTTTGCAAGATTATGCGCCTCCTGATTCAAAGCTCGACCTTCAAGCAACATAGGCTCCTCTCCTGTTTATCTCTTTCACAATAGCTATATGGGGGCCTCCCAACCCCTTTTTTATGTCGTCCACAATTGGTTTGCAGTCACTGACAATTAACAAACGGTCCAAAGATAGATCGACCGCAAGTGCCAAGGCCTCGCGACATGCTATGGCCTCAAGAACTAGTGGATTAATAACACCATGTAGAACAATAGCTGAAGACCCGAGGTATTGACCGTATTCATCTCTGCAAACTGCAGCAGCAGCTCCAGTAGTCCCATCAGGAGACAATCCACCGTCTACATGGATTTTAACGTGGCCGATCGGAGGCGGTTCCCAAGATCTTTGCATATTGACAGCATAGGTTTTTCTCGTCGGATTGGTCAAACTTGCCATTGTGAAAGCCATCCAACTCAGAGATGAATTTTCCGATGAATAGATGAGTTGACAATGGGCTCTGAAAAATTGACTCATGAATAGATTTTCTATGTGCAGTCCAGATTGCCCAAAGTGTGACAGCCATCTTCACAAAGTCCACATGCGATAATGAATCCATCATGTTAAAAAGCCAGTTTTTTGCATTGGGTTCGTGAGTCTCAATGATAATGTCAGTTAACTCTTCATCACCTACAGCCCAAACACACCTCGAAGCCGTACAGTCAATCAGTGAGTGCCTCCATGAATCAGTGGCTCCGCACATCTGACAAGAATATGTGTCACACATATTACGATGATGTCTCACATCCTCCGATGGCAACGAATGTTTTGCCAATCTCCAAAGAAATGTCCCGATCTTGCCAGGAACTTTGGTGTTCCATAGGGATGTCCAACACCTCTCTTCTGCAGCACCATTAGAAGTAGACCCTCTCTGACCTAGCAAATCATCCCTGGTGTTTCTTAAGTTGACTAACAAACGGTATGCCGACCTAACCGAAAATGCACCTTTCTTTTCAAAATGCCATGCCCAGAAATCTGTTATCGGAATTGTACAAAGTGGTATGTCCATTATTGATTGGACATCAGAGGGAAGAAAGAACTGCTGCAACTTATCAACTCTCCATACTGCCGAGGTACTATCAATCAACTCGCTGACAAGAGTTGGAGGGTCACTGGCCAGATAGGCTACCGGCCTCATTGACGAGTCTCTCGGTATCCAATTGCCATCCCAAACTCAGGTATTCGCGCCGTTCCCAATGCACCTTATGATGCCATGTGAGAGCGCGTCTGTTCCCTCCAAGATTGATCTCCATAATTGAGATGGATGTGATCCCATCTCAGCATTGAGAATATCAGTGTTTGGATAATACACAGATTTAAGAAGACGGGCACAAAGAGAACCAGGTACTGTAAGGAGGCGCCATGATTGCCGAGCTAACAAAGCTATGTTGAATAATTCGATATCCATGAAACCCAATCCGCCACACATCTTCGGTTGAGTCATAGCTCTCCAAGAAACCCAATGTAGTTTGCGTTGTCCTTCTTTGCTGCCCCAAAAAAACTGGCGGATAAGTTTGTTCAGCTTTTCACATAAACCTCTTGGCAACTTGAAGCATGACATCGAAAAAACCGGAACGGCCTGTGCAACTGATTTGATAAGAATTTCTTTGCCAGCTGCTGAAATAGTTTTCTCAATCCAACCCTTCACCTTAGACCATAACCTGTCAGTTAGGTACTTAAAAGCACCCATCTTGGAAGAACCAATGTCAGATGGCATGCCCAAATACTTCTCATTAAGAGTCTCAGTATGTACATTAAGAACTCCTTTCAGTTCTTGTCTGATATTGTCTGGTGTTCCCTTACTGAAATGAACTGAAGACTTGCTTGTGTTAATCCTTTGCCCCGAAGCCTAGCAATAGGAGTCTAACAGGTTTGACACCTCAGTCGCCCCAGAACCATTTGCCTTAAAAAAACAGCAAGCTATCGTCAGCAAATAACAAGTGGTTAACTTGTGGCGCTGAAGGAGCCACTTGAATCCCACTCAAATGCAACGAATGATCTTGCGCAGGTACAAGTTGGCTAGGACGGCGAGGCCATGGCGGCAACCGAGAAAGTCCTGGTTGGCAGGGAATCGATTCTTGGGCAAGGAGAAGCGCTTGGCAGGGATGCGATTGGGTGAGTCGAGAGCGCAGAAATTCCTGTTGAGCATTAACAGTAGCTAGCGGTAACGATCAAACCATTCGTATGCTACTTTAAGATCCAGCCCATAGACAACTTTTATTTCGTTTTTTGGGCTATACAAAAGAATACCGGGCCAAATATAACTATGGGCCTTCATCATTGTCCTTGCATGGCTGACATGGATGTGATAGCCCACTCTCTCTCTCCTCTCCCACACACGCATGTGGCTATCTCTTCTCTCTCCCGTGCAAACAAATCCATGAACTTTATTTCATCTTAGCTAATTAAAAAAAATTATAGCTTTTAAAACATAAGCTCATTTCTGAAATAATTTACATATTTGAACTCCTGATGCAAAGACCTTTAGAACTAAGCCAAATTTAGATACATTTCAAACATGTTTAAAATTAGACATTTCACATTTTATATGTGGAACAAACCTATTTCACATGAATAGTTTGTTTTTTGTGAAACAAGACAATGGAATGTGAAATATAGGTTATGAAATATGTTACAATTTTACACTTTTGAAATACATTGTTTCATAATTTCAAATAACCAGTTTCACAATCGTATAGTACAATTTCACTTTTTGTAGTTATTATTTCACAATTCTGAAATATGTTACCGGACTATTTCACAAATATCACATCTATTTCAGTTGCACGTTCGTAAAATGACATGTCTCACACTTTTGAAATAGACAATTTCACATTTCCAAAAAATCAGTTTCAAAAGCATACATTACAAATTCACTATATGTTGTTATTTTTGATAATTCCGAAATATATTATTGGCTTGTTTCACAAAAGTCACATCAATTTCAGCTGCACTTTTGTGAAATGTGAAATGGTGTTTTTTCACATTTTTCAAGTGAAATGTGTTTTTTCACGTACGAAATGTGAAATGTTGAAATTCAAGTTTGTTTGCAATGTATCCAAGATTGGTCTGGTGTGTTTGAAATGTATCCAGGATTGGTCTAGTGTGAAATGTAATTTTTCACATACAAAATGTGAAATGGTGAAATTCAAATGTGTTTTTCCACATACGAAATGTGAAATGTTGAAATGCAAATGTGTTTTAAATGTTGAAATTCAAAGGGCCCTAGGGGTCATACTATAAGGATATTAGGGAATCCATGGAGCGAGCTAACACGAAAAGTGAAGGGACCGATGGGGAAGCTCACCTGAATCGACGCCTAAAATGAAGTAGGGAAAGCAAGCTAGTTATCGGAGAGAAACTAGGGGTGCTCACCGTCGGTTGCGCCGGGAGCACCGCCGTTCGGTTACCGGGAGCTAGGGGCGAGGCCAAGCCTCAGAGATCGAGGAACGTGTTCTTGTCGAATTTTCATACTGATCTAATGGCAGACAGGAACAATTAAGATTGATACTGCGGATAGAAGAAACAGCTAAGGTTGATGTCGATGGCAGAGATAATCTATTATATTTACCATGTCAATCGTACGCAGGTAGGAGCGACGGTGCCACCAGTTGCACTGGTTAATTTAAAATATTATCCTGGATGCTTCGGCTTAGTGGCCCACTTAAGCATCCCACGCGGTCAACAAGATTACTTTCTTCTGTTTTTACTACTACTGCCTATAATGACATGTTGATGTAACTTTAAAATTGGGAAGTTGTCAGCTGGAGTAATATGTGAGAAACGATAAATAAGTTTTGATTAAGTCTCACGAAAACATACTACTATATAGTTAATACATGACCAGTAGCTGGCTTCAACTACAGAAACAGTACTACACATGAGTAAAATGTTTCCTTGTCGGCAAGACGTCACCTTAATCATCACCAGATCAATTGAATCATACTTCGATGGCTGACTTATGCAGTGTCAACGGCCAGAGAACGCAAACATGTTTGTGTGGCATGCAGAATTTTGGGTAATACGTGCAGGTCCATAAGTACATCAAAATACATCTGAGATCAGCAGTACATCAAAATGAACTTACAACTGAAAAGAATAACACATTAAATTTGCCATTTTTTTAGAGTGAATTCCATATTTTACCCCATAGATATGCATTTGTGACAGTAATTTCCCCGTCAAGTGGAAATAAATCTATAATACCACTTTTAGAAGCTTTGAACCCTCGTTTTCTGATCCGTGTCTATAGGCACGGTGTGTGGTGCCGCCCGGGGTCCAAAAATATTTGGACGACGACGAGGATTGGTACAGATGGACAAGAGAAGTCTGGACATGATCGTCAATCATGCCTTCCGATCTTTATACATTTTTTTATGAATCATTGAGATAACATGCCGACCCTATCTAACTTAAACAAGCAAAATTAAAATCAGGGTAAAAGCGCATTAAAAATCTTCAAAATCTGATATTTCGATAGAAATTCCACTAAATGAGGTAATATGTGTCACAAATGTACAACTACATGTTGAAAAGTGGAATACTTTTTTTTTGGCAAAGATTAAGTCTGCCATTACACACGAAATAATTAAATGTGCTTGATATGACATGGCGCCTGATGTTCTGCACCAATGGTAAATTTGCATCTTATTTATTTTTTGCAATCTCTTTTACCCTTGGTTGGTAGCTACAAGCTTTTTTCTCAGCAAATCCTGGATGGTTGATGATGCAACCTGAGACTTTTTGCCAACAGAGGAGGAGCAATCTGAACATCGACCATAACATGCTACACCAACCCATGTATAACACTAGATATATACCTGCAGAGCAATAATTAAAAGCTGAGTCATCCAATTATGCAACTCTCAAAGAAAAGCTTAATTTTGCATGATTCCAACAATAAAATTTGACTTCATCACTCTACAAATCATATGAAAGTAGCCAAAGCTTAATCATCCAAAAATATTATTAGACAAGATAAATAAGAATACAAACGCACAAAAACAAGAGCAAAAGTTTATAATGGCACACCTTCAAAATATATGTTTTTTTAACCTCTATGGTTGACATGTTCTAAATTCTTCTTGCCACATATATAAATACATATGATCGCAGTAGAAACTAGTATAATATCTCAGATATATACTTGCAATGTGTAAACTTGCATCCATCCATTAGAGGCAAAGACTAGACTTCCCAGATCGTTTGAAATCAACAATATACTTTTTAGAAATGTAAGGACTAGACAGTTCAGTAACTAAACTACTTCAGGCACTATAATTAGAAAATTCATCATCTTATGAACTGAGTATCTAAGATGAAAAAATAAATATTGCCTTGAAGACTGAAAGTACAAAATTGGCAAGAAGATAAATTTACCTACTTGTTCAACCAAGTTAGAACATCAGCAGATTTCATGTGTTCACAGCTCTAGATCCAACCATTTCCATCCAACTCCCTTGGCTACATGCAAAAAAGGCCAAAACCCAAATGAGAAGGCGATGATTTAAACATCCATATATTTTTGTAACTGGAGGCCCTTTATGTAGCTTTTGTTACAAGCATAGTAAGCGAAGCCACATTATTATCAAGTCAAAAACAAGAATGGTAAGGCAGATTAGATGTTCATAGAAAATACAAATCTCCAGAACTGTTGACGAGAGCACCTGTACTAGTTATCACGAATAGACGAAACAGATTATGTACATATTAGGAAATCTCAGTGATAGAATTTGCATTATATAGCACCATTTCAATTTAATGAACTAGTACAGTTTTTTGACAGTTAACAAAGTACATGGTGTTATGTATTAATGATTACTACCAAGATCGGCAAAAAATATTTTATCTTTTAAGAAAAGGAATTGGAGCACACAACAAGCTTTAAGCTTCCAAATGCTCGAATCAAATTGCTATTCAAGAGAACATATGGTATCACTATCTCATTTTAGTGAAATTGTTGCCATTTTCCAATTACAAGAAAATCGAAACCTCTGGTGAATAATTATTGATAAATGCAAGTAGAAATGGGTAGGCAACAAAGTGATACTTCGCATGTAGTAATGAGCATGAAAAATTGTAAAAATTATGTTACTGTCCTACCTTCAATATAGCCCCGTTTTAAACTAAGAAATTACATCACCATACGATCATCATACCGAGCATATTCTTATATATCTAGTTGATCTTTAATCACATCAGCAATATTTCATGAATCACGTAACAAAATTATCTTAATGAATCTTAGCAAAACAATCTAATTGGATTTTGTTTTTCTTGTGCAATATAGATAAGGAGGACTTACCTGCGGTATAGAAATTCACGTAGGGATAGTAGGTGTTCGAAGACTTGAAATTTCTTTTAATAATATGTTTCATCTCCATCATGTCAACTTGGAGCGTGAAGTCACCTCTAATCGTAGACAGAACAATGACATTTGTGTTGTCATCATACCCCTTTATTTCTACAGATTTGTCATTATACCCCTTTTTTCTTACACTTTCTTCGTCCATAAACATCTGTGGAAAGAGGTCCTCCAGTTGAATGGTAGTTTGGGGAAGAACCCATCTGACAACACCATCACAGTCCGATTTCCGCTCCCATAATTGAATGGTCAGTTTAGACAAGTATGCTAGACCAAGTCTACTATCCTTTGTCCGTATGAGATGAACGGATCCGACGGACACGGTAATACATGATGGGGTCTTAAATACACGAAGGTTCTGCTCTTCAAGACCAAACACTAGGACGCCAACTCCACTCAGCAGGTATGTGGTAGGGCGGATCTACTGGTTTGAAGACAAGCGAATGGTTGCTTGTGACTGACAACCCAGACAAAGACCAATTTGAACGGGCTCGAGAAGCAATCGCCGTGCACGTGCTCATCTTGATCATCAGCACACATCACCGAGGCATGCCAGAATGCCACTTCATTGTTATGAAGCCCCAGTGGAAAATTCACGCGGTGTTGTTGACCAGAGAGGGGATCCCACACAATGATCTGGCGGTGCTGCCACATATTGACTAGCACGGCAAGGCCATGGCGGCAGCCGAGAAAGTCCCAGCTAGCATAAGGTTTGCTGGGCTTGGGCACGGAGAAGCGCTCGGCAGGTATGTGGTAGGGCGGATCTACTGGTTTGAAGACGGTGGGCATGCCCCATGCTTTGACGAAGAAGCCGAGGAGTGGAGGTTTGTTGTGGTGTCTGCGAAAGCGGGTGAGGAACTTGGGGTCAGAGAGGATGCGGCGCCAGCACAGGCCGACGAGGGAAGCGCGTGGGAGGGAGGATGGCTGCGGAGGGAGGCGGAGGAGGATCTCCTGAAGGAGGTTCTCGTCGTCCAGCGGGGCCAACGCCGCCGGCATAGAATTGGTGCTGCTCATACTTGAGTCTACACAGTGAATCGGCTGAAATCCCCTGAAACGAGATGATCTAAAGTTGCTAAAACACAAATAGCAGAACAGAAATCAAAATGAAATTGAGGAAGAAATCGCCTGAAACGAGAGAAGCAACAAAAAGCAGGGGGTGCTCACGTCTGTTTATCACAGCGCCGGTCGCCTGGAGCTTGGGCCTTGGGGCAGGACCGCACTTCAGATGTCTCGGTGGGCGGACGGCCAGGCAGGCGGAACACGGTGCCGTGGGAGGGTTGTGCTGCAGTCTAACTTAGCACAAGGGACATAGCTTGCGCTTATCCCTTTTTTGGTTCCGATTTCAGTGCCGACGGGAACAGCTAATATCGATGCTACCTCTCTCAGATGTGAAAGTCGATCGTAGCAATCGCTGAATGTACCAGGTAATAATTGAGCTTTGAGATGATGCTATCGATTGATGGCAGGTGATAATCTATTATATATACGAGGTCAGTCTTACCTTGATTAAGTAGTATTTATTTCCTGCTCGACATGTGGTGACCCATAACCATCACATGGAGCGTCCTCTAATCAGCTCAACAAATGGTACTATTATTTTAGTTTAGAATATTATCCTATATTAATTTAAATGTTATCATACAGCAGCCAACTTCCAGGCCATATGAACCAAGATTGCCCTCCCAAAAGCTTCTGATGTTAGTAGTAAGAGCACCGGTAACTCTGTTCTTGGACTTTGTTTTGGGCTGCTGAAAGCTGCTTTTTTTCGAATTAACGGAATCCTACTGAAGTTACTACAACTCATACTGCATAGAACCAAGGTTCTTTTTATTTCTTTTTGCGGAAACCGAGATTGATTACTTCTGTTTTTAATGCTAGTAAAATATCAGAAGCAAGAATTTTTTTATGCATGTGTTGCACTGCCTTCTGTTGGTTTAGGTGTAAGTTTCCATAGTTACGGGCGCAGTCGCGCAAGTCCAGGATGTGAGTGAAGACCGGTTTTCTGCCAACCAACCATGGGAAGCTGCCAATCAGCAGTGTATTCCGGTGGTGGTTGAGAGAGCGGCAGGCGAACTCAACGTCAAAGAGGATGTTGCGCCATCACTTGCATACGACAGGCGCCCGACGGAGCGAGGATTGATTCGGAGGCAGGCGTAGGAGGATCCTATGGAGGAGGTGCTCGCCATCTAGAGGGGGCGCTGTCCCACAACGTGTTGTTCATACTTCCGTCTATGGTTAGGTTCCTAATAGCAAAGAGAGGACGAGGATCAGAAACACACGTAAACGATTAGAAATCAGGAAAAGGATCAGCTAGGAGAGAAGCAATAGAAACAAGGGAAACTCGCCGTTTCTTTCAGGGGACAACCCGGAGGGTCACTGTTGGTCATAGGGAGAAGCTAGTGCGAGGGCGAAAGAGGCCGTGTTATCGTGGAGGTCAAGGGATGTGTGGTGGCGAGCGAGTGGAGCCTGGCGAAAGTCTGGGAAAACACGGTATCACTTTAGAGGCGCACGGTTGGTGTGAGGTTTTTCTTCTCCGTTTTGTCACTCCGTCTCTGTGATAAATGCCAGGGCCAATGAACTACGGTAATGCTAAAAATATGACTTTCATATTTTTAAACATGGCAAATTGAACTGTTTTATGGCAAATTTAGTTGGCATGACAATGGCAAGTTTGGTTTACAATCACCGCGATTTCCTGGCAAAAAATTAATCGAGGTGGATATGCCATGCTTGCCAACAAAACTCGTCATCCTCAAGAAATACAAATTTCCATAAAAACATTCGAATTGACATGGTCAAAAGCCTGACGTCAAATTTGTAGCTGATTTCATAAACTAAGGCCCAACAAGCTTTCTCCTCGAATAATTGGGACAACAGCCATGTTGAACAACAATATATGAACCTAGTTATCTTTTTTGGGGGGTTTATAATCCAGGTTATCTACTTCCTGATAACTAAATAAAAATGAAAAATAAATTTCCCGCTTCCAGTTAGATTATTATATAGGCGTACAACATGTTCATACACATGCTATGAAATGCAAAACTCCACGGTACAAAATCGGTTTCGTATATTTGATTTATTGAAAAAATGACTCGTTTCTGTCATTTAAAAAAGCAGAAATCAAGGGAAATGAATTAGAATACAAGCCCCAATTTTTAAATAAAAAATTATCATGAAATTCGCCGGAATTACAAGAAAGCTAAAGAATGCTCGGCACGAGAAGGGGTTCTGTTTTTTAGGTGATATCACTAGTACAAAACAGGGCATTCGTCACAGGTCACCCAACACATTAGTCCCGGTTGCATTACGAACCGGGACTAATGTGAGCATTAGTCCCGGTTCGAGCGGCTAGGGCGCCGGTCGGGCATTAGTCCCGGTTCAAATGGGACCTTTAGTCCCGGTTGGAGACACGAACCGGGACTAAAGGGGCCGATACCCTTTAGTCCCGGTTGGTGTCTCCAACCGGGACTAAAGGTTAAGCCTTTAGTCCCGGTTGGAGACACCAACCGGGACTAAAGGGGTTGAGGCTTTAGTCCCGGTTGGTGTCTCCAACCGGGACTAAAGGTTAGACCTTTAGTCCCGATTGGAGACACCAACCGGGACTAAAAGGGTTCTGAAAGTTTTTTTTTATGTTTTTACAAGTGGGATCTGTTTTTAGTTTCTGTTTTAAATTGCTTATATCTTTTAGGATATTTGATGTTTTTGAGTGATTCTTTTTGCATTAGATTCAAAATTTTATCTAGTTTCTGTTTGTGCCATTAGTTTGCAAATTTGACTGTTTAAATTTGAATTTGTTCAAATTTTCTTCAAACCCTAGATTGTGAATAACTTGAGTTTACAAATAGTTTTTAATTTAATTCTTTTTGCTCCTAGTCACGTGTTAGATTGTTGTCACAGTAAGATTTATTTGGTTATTTTTAGAATAATTTAAAAATGAAATGCCTTTGTAACAGACGAGTTTTCGTCCGAAACCTTGATACTTCGAAGGAGATGGTCCAGTTTGTACACGAAGTGCATCCAGTTTTTGCCGTAACCCTCTCAACTTTGTAGCACATGCTATGTGGGTGAAATGATGATACCATGCCAAGTTTCAACCTTTTCAGAGTTCATTTGTACGGCTTTTCAATTTCAGGGTCATATAGCTCAAAAAAATCATTAAATGCATGAAAAATAGCAAATGAAGTTATAAAAGGTTGAAATTTGAGGATGTGGCTTTGAATGGTGCATATTGAATGCACAAAAAGTCTGGAGTTGAAATAAGTTAAAAAAATGAAATGCCTTTGTAACAGATGGGTTTTCGTCCGAAACCTTGATACTTCGAAGGAGATGGTCCAGTTTGTACACGAAGTGCATCCAGTTTTTGCCGTAACCCTCTCAACTTTTTAGCACAAGCTATGTGGGTGAAATTATGATACCATGCCAAGTTTCAACCTTTTCAGAGTTCATTTGTAGTGCTTTGCAAATTAAGGGCCATTTAGCTCAAAAAAATTATTAAATGCATGAAAAAATAGCAAATGAAGTTAGAAAGGGTTGACTCTGGCTTGGTTAACCTTCATTGTGACTCTGGCTGGGACGGTGCTAGCAGATGTAGTCGACGTTATGATTGGATGGACACCAACCCGGACTAAAGGGGTTCTGAAATTTTCACACTCCCCCCCCCATGGACCGCCTTTTTTAGTTTTGTAGAAAATAAACAAAAATGATATAATCTTCAAAAAATAAAATCCTTTGAGTTGTAGTTAGGTTTTAGTGTCTAGTTGGTATAGAAATTTTGAAATATGAATTTTGACCGTTTCTGCAATAAAACGAAAAAAAAATGTAAAACAGCCATAACTTTTGCATACGACGTCGAAAAAAAAAGTTTAATATATAAAAAAAAACTAGAGAAAAATTGGGACTCGATTTCACCCGGGTTTACCCGGTGAAGTTTTCTCAGATTCTCGAAATTCCAAAAGTAAAAAAAGTTATTTCAAATAAAAAAAAATAATTTTAATAATTTTAAAAATTAATTTTATTTAAAAATAATTAAATGATGTCATATTTGGATTCCTCACATTTTTCTGATAATAATGGATATATTATTTGTCGAATTTCGATTTACAGATTTAAAGATATTAATTATGCCATATTAAATGAATAAATGGCAAAAAAATGAATAAAATAATATTATTACTTATTTTATTTTCATTGAAATTCAATATTATTAATACTTATTTTGTTTATTTTAATAATTGTTTATAATTCAAAAAATTAAATCATGTGACATCAAGACCTAAGGGTTAATAGGATTGATAGCTTACTATTGTCAGGAAAACAATAAGTGCAGACTTGGAAACTAGGGTCGATAGAACCAGGAAGTTAAGCGTGCTGGGGCTGGAGCAGTGAGAGGATGGGTGACCGGCCGGGAAGTTAGACGATTTGAAATGAGTGCATGACGCTGGAGTAGTGAGGACGGGTGATTAGAGATTAAATTGTCAAATAATTCAAAGATTTGAAAATCGGAATAAAACTTAAAAACATTTCAAAAACAATATAAAAAAAATTCAAAACAAAATTTCAATTTTTTTTCTTCTAAAAATTCCTTTAGTCCCGGTTGGTATTACCAACCGGGACTAAAGGTGGACCTTTTAGTCCCGGTTGGTAACACCAACCGGGACAAAAGGTCCTCCCTCCCCCCGCCCCAGGCAGCGCCACGTGGAGGGCCTTTGGTCCCGGTTCGTAAACAAACCGGGACTAAAGGTTTTGGGTATTAGTCACGACCCTTTAGTCCCGGTTCCAGAACCGGGACCAATGGCCCTTTGGAACCGGGACAAAAGGCCCTGTTTCTACTAGTGTATGTTCATCTATCTCAACAAAAACATCTCGCTACCTTTGAATCAATCAACTCTAATAGCTAAAAATCAGATTATGAACCAGCCATAAAATAATAGGGGCCCAAATTTGAAAAAAAAAATCCTTAATTATTTTTGTTAATTCACCACTATTCATATTCCATTTTTTCTTGACTCTGAATGTCATGCATCTTAGTTTGCTAACTTTATCGAAACGGGAACCTGGTTTTTTTTGGCAAACGTAGGAGAGATATTCGTCTTACAATTCACATGTAAAATTTTGTCCAAATTTTGGCAAACGTAGTTTCTACAAGACCCGGTGTAAACTGAAAGACAAATCTGGTGTAAATTAACACCTGGCTTTAAACCAACTCTGTTGCTCTTATTCCATTTGTCAAGTATGGACATTCTAACCGGCCAGGGATTGATGCCAACAGGTAAAACCAATAGCCTTACGTGATTCACGTATGAAATTGTCCTATGTCGTACATTATTGCTGCCCAGATGCAAGTAAGTAGAAAGTGATGGTGCGCGTGTTCGGTGTTGTAGCGGCTTCCCATGTGACTTGGTGCATTTTCCTACCAATATCTTTGGGTGATTCACGTATGGCCTTTGTCCCCTATTGTACATTATTACTACCCATACTAATACTGTACATGGTTATAGCCCATAATATGCATGCAAGTGCGTACAAAGCGATGTTGCACACGTCCTCAGTGTTCTAGCAACTTCACCGTTGACTGCCACCTAAGGCAGAGCCATGATGGCACGATTGTTGTGAGGATAAGGGCTTGCGTTCTATAATAAGGGCTTGCAATACAATATTACAGTATGTCATGCAATATGTGTCTACAATCTGCAATAAATGTTTAGGCCAGGTGGTGGCGGTGGTGGGCCTCTTCAACGACGAGCAGATGCAAGATCATGGCGGCATTACTGTGATTGCGAGTTAAGTGGTTGCGCAGGGGTCCTTGCTAGAGGTCCACGGCCTAGATCTGCGGCCAAATTCTACGGCAAACTGGACCTAGCCGGCTACGGTGCTGACATGGAACGGGCGGGTGGCCGCGGTGTGGTCCTTTCCCGACGTCTACCGGGCTGGGGGCCTCGGTCGGCGATCTTCTTGGTGCAGCGGCCTTTGAGGCTTTGAGGTGGTCCGGCATGTGGCAAGATAAACTCGCGTGACCAAGTTTGGGGGTGGTGGCGAGCGCCGCCTTGCAGCTGGATCGATCTGCCTCGGCAGGGCTGACAGTTCTAGATCAGAGCTTGGCTACTAAGTTTCCGTGGCATCATTCCCTGCTCGGCAAAGCTTGATATGGTGGTTGATAATGTTAGCTGTGACCAAGGTACATTCCAGTTTTTCTATCTATGAGATATTGAAAATTATGAAACCCATTAAACTTAGCATGATTTTTTTTTTTTTTGAAAGAGAAACTTAGCATGATTTTGGAAACCCATGTTATTCGGTAAGGGATAAATATATTATTTCTGACCTTTTATTTTATAAAATGCCCAATTTTTTTTAAAAAACTGGATATTTAAAAAAAATAGATTTACAAGACCCAGTGTAAACTGAAAGAGAAATAAGGTTTAAATTAACATCTACTAGTTTTAAACCATCTATGTTGGTCATATTCCATTCATGAAGTATCGACATTCTAACCGGCAAGAGATTGATGCCAGCGGGAAAAACCAATAGCCTTGCGTTATTCACGTATGAAATTGTCCTCCCATGCCCCTCCCTCCCCTCCCACGCTGCCCCCCCCCCCCCCCCCCCCGCGAGGCGGCGGGGAGGGATCTCAGATCTCCGCCGCCGGTCGCCTCCTCCTGCCTCCCCCTCCCTCACCGATGCCCAAGGGCGCGGACGGGCAAAGCCCGGCCGGCGCGGGTGGCAGCGGGGCGTCTTCTTCCCCTCATGCGATGGGGCGGTGCGGGCTGGCCTCCTCGGGCATGGGCGCTACACAGGGCGCCGCGGCTCGCCGGCGTGGGTTGCCTGCGTGGGTGATGCGGCGGCGTGGAGGATTCCTTGGCGGTGGCGACCCAGGGCAACAGCCCTGGATGGTGGTGGTAGGTGAAGCTCAGGCCTCTCACGGCGGCATGGTGTCGCGATGTCCCTGTCCAAGGCGGATCTGTGCCGGCGATCTGGTGACTTGGGCTCCGGATTAGATCGGATCAGTGACGGCGTCGAGCGCGCGGGATTCCTCTCAGCGGCTCTCGCGGTTTGGCGAGGTGGGGTGGCGGCCCTCCTCCCCGGCTCCAATGGTGGCACACGCAGGCAGTGGCCGGTGTGTCAGGGCTCCCATGGTGGCAGTGCGGCTGTGGATGGTCACCGGATCTGGGTGGCCAGATCTGGGGCTTTGAAGGCGGTCTGGACGGTGCACATGTTGTCAGTTGGATGCTTATGGGACAGATCCGGGTGAAAACCTGATCTTCGACCGGTGGCCGGAGCCGGTGATGGTGACGCCCTAGGTGTCATTTCCTTCTTGAAGGCATCATCGAGGTGAAGCTCCCAACTCCTTCCGCTACCTTCGGGGGAAACCCAAGATCAGTCGATCGGATGACGGCGGTGCACTTGTGTCGTTCCCTCCTTGGGGGCGTTATTCTTGGAGGTGTGCATTGGTTTGAGGGACCAGTGGACGGTTCCAATGGTGGAGCGGCTTTCCATGTGATGCATCGACGACGTGGAGTCTCGGTGGCATGGTGCGGCATGGACTCGGCGACGGATGTGTGATGATGGACGCGTGTGGGGAGGAGGCGCTGTCTGGCGCCGTGGGGGCGTCAACGACAGGCCTGGCAAGGTTTTTGCGTCAGTACATGCTTTGAAGATGGATCAGTGGAAGATGGCGGCGACGACCTATGAGTGCGTCGGACCGGTTTGCGTCCCAAACCCAGTATGTGGCTTGGTTGGGACATCCGGCTTTAGATGTTAGCCTTTTGTGCAATGTCTGTTTGGTATTAGGCTCGGACTATCGGCACTCCTTCATCAAGTGGATATGAGTAGTGACAGTTGTTGCTAAGGATGGTTTCAGGCTTCCTGATGTACTACTTTATAAGGTCTTTGTGCATAATTAATAAAATGGCTGCATGCATCTTCCAGATGCAGAGGCCGAGGGTCATCCTCCTTTTCGAAAAAAAAAACCGTATGAAATTGTCCTATATCGGTGTATATTATTGCTGCGCATACTGGTACTGTAGATGAGTTTGCCCATGGTGCGTTTTCCTTTTCTTTAAAGGAAAATTTAACGCCAACGTGTAGAAATATCCTTGCGTGATTCACGTATTATCTTTGTCCCCTATTGTACATTATTGCTGCCCATACTGATACTCTACATGGTTGTTGCCCATAATATACATGCAAGTACGTACAAGTTGAAAGTGCACACGTCCTTAGTGTTCTAGCAGCTTCAGCCGTGACTGCCACTTCAATCAGAGCCATGATGGCACGATTGTGAGCATTTCCAGCAACTTAACATGTGGCTTACACTCTATAAATAGGACATCAAGTTCATCCTTCCAAGCATGCCTCAGATAATAGAAATTCCAATTCCAGCTCCATAGACACCATTAGCATTAGAGGGAGGGTGCAGCAGCAGGAGTTGAAGCCTCTCTTCTCCAAAGGCGACAAAGTTCTTCATCTTGGCAAGTAAGTGATAATCAATGGCTTATAGGACTTCCAATTTCGAGCCTAGGGAACTTCCATCAAACAGCTACCTTGATCTGGGTGCGCCTTATGGAAAATTTGTGCCTTTCATAATCGTGGGAGAAGCACTACTAGGAAAATGGCTATAGCTAATATGGACATTAATGGCGCACCACATATGTGGTGCGCCACTGCTATATAGCAGTGGCGCACCATGTGTAGGTACGCCATTAGTGTCCATATCAGTAATGGCGCACCACACCAATGGTGCGCCACTACTAACAATTTTTTTTTCCAAAACTAGTAATGGCGCACCAGGGTCTAGTGCGCCATTACTAGTTTTAACTAGTAATGGCGCACCACACACTCTGTGCGCCACTACTGACAATTTTTTTTTTACTTTTTTTTTCAAAACTAGTAATGGCGCACCAGGGTACAGTGCGCCATTACTAGTTCAAACTAGTAATGGCGCACCCCAACCACGGTGCGCCACTACTAACAATTATTTATTTTATATTTTTTTGCAAAACTAGTAATGGCGCACCACATGAAAGGTGCGCCATTAGTAACCAGGGTTACTAATGGCGCATTTTAAGGTGGTGCGCCATTGGTAACCTGAGAGCAGCTAGATATTTTGGACAGCCACCTACCACACTCACTTTCCCCACTTCATTCTCTCCACCTCCTCCTCCAAGCTTGTCTCGGGTGCCTCCTCCTCCTCACCTCATTTGCACCATAGATTCACCCAAATTAAGTGGTTAAATTTCCTTTTTTTGATAGGTAAGTAAGGGGAAAGCTTTCTTTATGTTGTAGATCTACTTTTTCTCCCTCCAACAACGTGCACATGCACTTTTTATGGCCTAGATCTACGTATGTTTGTGGTGTTGCATATGTTTGTGTTTGCAGGTACCGGTATTTGAAATGCGATAGTTGCCAATATTTTGCCGGAATGTTGATTCATTTCCGTTTCGGCGAGAATTTGGCACTATGCATTCTTTTTGGTCCTATTTTTAGGCAAAGTCATGCCAAATTTTTTTTTGGTTCTAAAATATCGTTTTGCTCTACCCCGCAGGCGACCATGGTCCGCACGATGACCGAAGGCATCGTGAATAGGTTTTTGAGCTCCGCGAAGGCCGAGATGCTTCAAAAGAACGAGACGGAGATAAGATGTCCGTGTCGAAGATGCAAGCTGAAGAGCCTTATGGACCCGGATTCCGTACAGGTGCGGGACCACCTGCTCTTGCGTGGTTTCATGGATGGCTATCGGTGGCAAGGTGATGAAGATGATTATGAAGTCGTCCATGGGGGCCGGGCAAGAAATGAGGAAGGGCAGCAAGACAACCGCGGCGAGGGCGGGCGAGAAGACGAAGAATCTCCAGGACATGATCACGAAGTAGATGCAGTAGTACACAGTCATCATGTAGAAGATGCCGGACATGATGATGAGGAAGATGCCGGAGCAGACGAAGGGCATGATCATGAAGATGAAGATGCCGGAGCAGACGACGATGGACCATCGATGGGCTGGGTGCAGGACCCTCATATTCAAGAGCTGCTTCTCAAGCAGACGGATAACGCAAGAGCTGCCGCCCGAGAGAAAGCCAAGCTGGATCAACTGGAGATAGACGCGGTTACTCCATTGTATGAAGGATGCAGGCCCGAGGATACCCGCCTGAAAGTAACGCTCATGGCTCTGGAGATGAAGGTAAAACACAAAATGACCGACGCATGCTTCGACGAGAACATGTCATTCTGGCACGAACGTCTTCCCAAGGGGAACAAGTGCCCGACCAGTTTCGAGGAGGCGAAGAAAATCGTGTGTCCTCTGGATTTACCGCACGTGAAATACCATGTGTGCATGAACAATTGCATCATTTATCGGGACGAGCACGCGGAGTCTACCATATGTCCGGTGTGTGGCGTCACTCGATACAAGAAGAGGAAGAAAGCTCCTCGAAAAGTGGTGTGGTACTTTCCGATCACTCCTCGTCTGCAGCGGTATTTCGCGGACCCTAAGGTAGCAAAGCTCCTGCGTTGGCACGCGGATAGGGAGGAGAAGAAGCGAGAAGATGACGGAAATGATCCGGAGATAAATAAAAAAGACAAGATGCTGAGTCACCCTAAGGATGCGAGCCAGTGGCAAGCGTTGAACTTCGAACACCCAGAATTTGGGGACGATCCAAGGAACATCGTGCTGGGCGCGAGCACCGATAGAGTCAATCCGTTTGGCAGCCAGAGAAGCACACATAGCACCTGGCCTGTGTTTGTGTGGATGTACAACCTTCCCCCCTGGTTGTGCATGAAGAGGAAGTACATTCACATGAGTATGCTAATTGAAGGGCCGAAACAACCAGGGAACGACATCAATCTGTATCTGGGGCTGCTGAAAGAGGAGCTAGACACGCTGTGGAAAACGCCAGCCAATACGTGGGACGCCGCAGAGAAAGAATATTTCCCTATGAGAGCCGCACTGCTCACGACGGTGCATGACTATCTCGGTTACGGATATGTCGCGGGGCAGGTGGTCCACGAATTTTCTGGATGCGTCAGGTGCATGGATGACACAACGTATCGCCAGCTAGATAGAGATCCCGGGTCTTCGAAAACCGTGTTCATGGGACATCGAAGGTGGCTTCGCGACGATGACTCATGGAGAAAACGCAAGGATCTGTTCGACGGTGAAACCGAACCCCGAAGACGCCTGCGTACGAGGAGCGGCGAGGAAATAGACGAGCTGTTGAAAAATTGGAAAGAGTGCCCACCGCCAGGAAAGGCGCCAGAGCCGGGAAAGAAGCGAAAGGCGCCAGAGCCGCTGCTGAAGGTATGGAAAACGAGGTATGTTTTCTGGGACTTGCCGTACTGGAAGATCCTCCGTGTGCCTCACAGCCTTGATGTCATGCATATCACGAAGAACGTGTGCGAGAGTCTGCTTGGTACCCTGCTCAACATGCCAGAGAGGACCAAAGATGGGCCGAAAGCAAGGGCAGACTTGAAATCAATGGGCATCAGGGAGGAGCTTCACGCTAATGATGATGATGATGATGATGATGAGGCGAAGGACACGGAAAGTCGTCGCAAAGGCAAAAAGGCCAAGAAGATCGGAAATGACTTCCCTCCCGCGTGCTTCACTCTAAGTCAGGAGGAGATCGAGCAGTTTTTCACCTGCCTCGTAGGAGTAAAACTTCCTTACGGTTACGCGGGGAAGATAAGCAGATACCTAGACTCAGCGAAGCAGAAGTTCAGCGGGATGAAGTCTCACGACTGTCACGTGCTGATGACGCAGATACTTCCAGTTGCAATCCGTGGGATCATGGACGCGCACGTCCGTGAAACGCTATTTGGCCTATGCAACTTTTTCGACGTCATCTCTCGAAAGTCGGTTGGCGTGAGGCAACTCAGAAGGCTACAGGAAGAGATCGTGGTGATACTATGCGAGCTTGAGATGTACTTCCCGCCCGCATTCTTCGACGTTATGGTGCATCTGCTGGTCCATATCGTGGAGGATATCATCCAACTCGGGCCGACGTTCCTGCACAGCATGATGCCGTTCGAAAGGATGAATGGTGTCATCAAAGGATACGTTCGCAACATGTCACGTCCAGAGGGAAGCATAGCCAGGGGCTTTCTGACCGAAGAGTGCATCTCCTACTGCACGAATTATCTAGGCATCGAGAACCCCGTTGGTCTGCCCGTCAACAGGCACCTCGGCAGGCTCGCTGGATGGGGTCACCGCGAGGGTCGCCGCGAAATGCATGTCGACTTCGAGGGTCGACTCGCCGACTTTGAAAGAGCAAACCTAGTCGCGCTACAACACATAGACGTGGTCGATCCTTGGGTGGTAGAGCACAAAACCTTTATTGAGAAGACGTACAATGACCGAGGCCAACAGAGGACGGACGGAGATATAATCAAAGAGCACAACTCATGTTTCACGCGTTGGTTCAAGGAGAAGCTTTTGTCGTACCCTTTACATGAGGATTCTTCCGCGGAAGAACAACTCATATTCGCCTTGTCACAGGGCGCCGAGCACAACCTGATGACGTATGAGGCGTACGATATCAACGGCTACACATTCTACACCGAGGGAAAGGACATGAAGAGCGATGGTTATCAGAACTCCGGGGTAACGATGGAATCCTACACCGGTAACGACAAGGACAGATACTACGGAAGGATCGAGGAGATCTGGGAGCTGAGCTACGCTGGAGAGAAGGTCCCGATGTTCCGTGTCAGATGGGCCAAGAGCGTCCTAAAAGAAGACCGGTATTTCACCACCATGGTTATACCCGAAGCCAAATCCAAGACCGCGGGCGCAAACGTCACCGCGAAAAATGAGCCATGGGTACTGGCTTCCCAAGTGGACCAATGCTTCTTCATTACCGACCCGTCAAAGCCCACTCGTGTTGTCGTGAGGAGCGGCAAAAGGAAGATCATCGGAATGGATGGAGTCGCCAATGAGCAAGACTTCGACAAGTACGGCGACCCGAAGATGGAACATGACGACGACGATGAAGTGCCATACACCACAAGAAGAAGCAGGACCACCCTACCTAAAGGACGTCCGTTCAAGAGAAGAACTCCATTTGCGAAAAAGAAGGGCAAGAAGATTGTGAAAAGATAGCTAGCTAAGATCGATTGTATTTAAATTGTAGTCTTCATTTCTCGATTGTATTTCGACATATATATGGAAACGATATTTCTTCTGTTCTAGTCCTCCTGAATATTTATTTATGTTTATTCTGGTATTTATGTTTATTATGGTATACCAATTTTTATTTGATGATATTTTTTGAACTCATGAATATTTTTAAATTTCATGGGCACGGCCATGCCCTCTTCCTCCTCTCCTCCCTCCCGGCCATGCCCTCTTCTTCTCTCTTTTGCTAGGTTTAGGTCAAATCCCTCTCGAATTTATCTCAAATCTTAAATTATTACATGCAAGTAAAAATTCAAAAAAATAAAAAAATGTTAGTAATGGCGCACCAGGAGAAGGTGCGCCATTGCTATCACGATGTTTATGGCGCACCCGTAAGAGGTGCGCCATTGATATACCTGTTTTTATGGCGCACCCCTAAGAGGTGCGCCATTGCTATCATTCTACCCTAAATTAGGGTATCCTCCCCTCCCCGCCTCCCCACACAGTACACCCCTGGCCTCGACCCCCCCGCGCCCCCGCCGCCTCCCCGTCTCCGGCGACCCCGCGCCCGTCTCCGCGCCCCCGCGACCCCGCGACCCCGAGCCCACGAAGCGCCAGTCCCGCACACCCGCACGCACCAGTCCACCCTCCCGAAACCCTCCCCTGTCTCGATCTCTTGACCGGCGGCGGCGACGCAGCTCCCGGCCCTGACGCTCGTTTGCCCCCTCGATCTGACGAGCGACGGCGGCGACCCCAGGCCATCCCCATCCGGCGACGGCTCTCCATACCCACCGGCTGCAGCCTCCTCCAGGGCCACGCATCGGCGCCGGTGCTCCATCCCCATCCCCATCCAACGGAGGCGCTTCCTCTCCATCCGACGCCGGCGACCAACAGGTATGATCTCCTGTCCTCTCTCTGTTACTCTTTTTGCTAGTATTTCATTTAGGCTTTGTTCGGTTGCCTCATGGTAGAATCCTCCCCAGGGATTTGGTGATCCCCGTCTTGTCACCCAACCCCCACCATTCCCCATCCATATGAAATCCCTGTGTGCATAACCTGTCCGGGTTATTAGCAGAAGCTCCAATCTGTTTATGAGGAATATGAATTGGAGTGTAATATTTGTGTCTGGAGGGATAACTCTGATTAACACTTCTACTAGCGGCTGCTTTTTCATATGTCTTGGCATACCAATAGGATTCCATTATCCCTGTAGGTCTCTGACCACAAACATCATGTTTTATATAAGTTTTCAATCATCCAATGAAACAACTCATAAGAAAGTTTTCTTTGATATTAGCAGAAGCTACAGTAGAAGATTGATGTATATTTTTGAGCATTTCCACAGCTTCATGTACTGTTGCTTCAGTAAACCTATCAGTCAAAATTTGATAGAATTGCTGCCAAGTCACCATTTGCCAGGGGACACTGGACACATATGTTTTTAACACAAACTAATGCTCTGCACTGAAAGTGTCCAGTAGCTAAATTCACCCACGATCATTTGCCAGGGGACACTGGACACATATGTTTTTAACACAAACTAATGCTCTGCACTGAAAGTGTCCAGTAGCTAAATTCACCCACGATCATATGGAGTACCTATCATATCAAAGAATTTTACACATGCTTGATATACTGAAGGAGGTGTCAGCTGAAGGAGGTGTCGCTTCCGTAGTACTACACAATTGCTGACAGGCAATAAAGGCAGTTAGTCCATATCAAAGGACTAATATGTGAGCAGTATACATGAACAAAGAAATAAATATGAGATGTCTTACTTCTGGCAATCAACAATCAAGTACCCCGAGAGGCCCTTGAGTTTGCCGGAATGTCGATTAACTTCCGTTCCGGCAAATTCGGGTACTCCATATGTCCTATTTTCAGCAAAGGTCATGCTGAAATTTTCCGTGAATTTTAGCATGACTTTGCTAAAAATAGGACATATGGGGTACTTGCGACTAATGCATGGGCCGGGGTATCTTAGTACTTAATTAAGTAGGATCAACTGTTTTTTTGTCCATCACTCGATAAACTACATGTGTGTGAGAGACCAAACTTTTTTCCTATTTAGAGCGAACATGGCCCACAACGATGCCGGTGGTTCGGGCAAGCAATTCTGGGAGCTGTCCCAGGAGATGGAGGAAGAACCTCCCCGCTATGAGGACGCCGCGGAAGACACCGATCCCGACTACACAACCCCTAGTGGCGTCGGGGATGACACCACTGATGGTGCCGCCGAGGATGCCACCACTGATGATGGCAGCGCACGCACAGATGGCAGCCAACCGAAGAGGCAACGGAAGGATCGGCGCCCGAACGTGCTCGGCACCGTCAAGCAGGAATTTACTGAAGTGTCCTCCAGTGGGCATCCAATGGCGCCCAAAGAATTAGTCAGTGGGTACTCGGGACAACTCGGGTGCATTCTCCGGAGCACCGTCTCGATCAACACCGAGAACCTAAGGCATCGTGACCAAGGGAATTTGCGCAACCTCCTCTTCACGAAGCTGCACGAACGATACAAGTTCCCCGGTGACGTCGCAAACACACGCCTCTCAGGGAATAAAGTGAACAGTGCCGCCCTCACGAAGATGAGCACGGCCCTGGCTACTTGGAGAGCCGCGGTGAGGAGAAGGATTCTAAGAGGTGATAGTTATGAGAAGATCAAGGAGACAAATCCTTCGATCAGCGAAGCTGACTACCTCGAGTTCAAGGCCAAGTGCGAGTCCCCGGGGTCCGCGGAATCAAGTCAGTGGGGGAAAGATATGCGGGACTTGAACTTAGGGGTCCACAAACTCGGTCCCGGCGGTTACAGAGTGGCGGAACCTATATGGGACAAGGAGGACGCGGAGCGTGCCGAGCAAGGCCTACCGCCCCTCTTCGATAAATACCGTGACAAGCAGACCAGGAACTATGTCAGGGCCCGGTACAAGGTGGACCCGGTAACAATGGAGCTTACCACGGATCCGAAGACCAAGGCGCTTGAGCTTGTTCTGGTAAGGAATACACCCCCGCGTAATTAGCTCCATATGGTTGCATTCTAGTTAATGAAGCCAAATTTCTAAATGGTTCACGTTCCTTCCGCAGGACACTGAAAGCAGTAGCGCGGGGTCGTCTCAGAGTTCCCCTTGGGACACCACTTTAAATAGGGCGTTGAACGTAATGAAAGACAAGGATAAGTTCAGTAAGCCGTCGTCAGCTGGTCGTGTGGCTGGCAAAGGCTTGTCCACGAAATGGTCGGAATACTATAACGCTGGGCGAAAGGAGAGAAAGACTAGCTCGGAAAGCCAGCAGCGCGAGGTTCAAGAACTCAAGGCACAAGTGGCGCGGATTCCGGAGATGGTCCAAGAGCAAGTGCAAGACCAACTGGGAGCGACGATCACCGCCATTGTGCCTACCTTGATTGAGGGGCTGCAGGCGTGGATTGCGGGCGGCCAACAGGGGCCGCCCCCGATTCCCAGCTTCACGAGCAGCAACTCACACAACGCGTCGGCGGCGCCATTGGTGTCTGCGGCGGAGGCGGTATTGGTGTCTCCGGCGCCGGCGCGGGCATTGGAGCTTAATGCACCCGGGTGTGGGAAGAATACGCCGGCCGGCACCTTGGCAGCAAGCGGCCCCTCCGTCACTTGCACGCCCGCCGTTGGCGGTGCCTCGACATTAGCCGAGCTCGACGCCATCACGGTAACTAAGCCTCTCGGCCGATGACTTCATCTCCTTGCCTTTGACTGGGCATCCCTGACGCCCTACATGTTTTCGCAGGGCGCCGCCGACGTTCCATGCACTCTCCTGCACTTCGTGGGCGGCGAGTTGATCGATGTCGCCAAGGCCAGAATCGTTCAACCGGGCAACCCCGTGTTCCACGGTAATCCGATGCCACCCACCGTGTATAGGGTTCAACTGGTTCGGGTGCTGCCGGGCTGCGACGACTTGTTACCTCCGTTTCGACCCGCTGGGGCCGACGAAGATGATGTGATGACCCTCAGCGCCTGCTTAAGCTGGCCCCTGCTTTGGCCGAAGAGCCAGATTCGTTTGGGGGCGGGGGACACCACCCCACAGACAACACCGCCAGTCGTGCCGGCGCCAAGCCATGGCAAGACCGCCTCAACGCTACCGGACATGCCGGACATGCATATGGCACAGGATCCGGACATGCATATGGCACAGGATCCGGACGACGACGACGACAACGATGGTACATTTACCAAAGTCGATAAGTACTTCAACGAACATGGGTACGGTGACGAATTCTTGGGGCCTCCTTCTCAAGAACCCAACCCTGCAAAAGACGATCGCGATCTACCTGGTACCGCGGAGAAACCCAATTGCAACAGGCGTCGTCTGGCGTTCAGTTCTCAGGAGACGCCTCCAGCTGCCGCCTTCACCGAGCCTCAGATAGCCGAGGTGTGAAATATTATCAGCCCCAACACACTCAAGAAGGCGGTCTCTCAGCAGAACTCGATCCCATTACAGCAGAAGAAGAAGGGACGGAAAAGAAAGATTAAGGGTGCGAGCCAGCCGGCACCGAGTACGATCCGTGCTCAGGACGGGCCACCTTCACCTAAGAATATCTCGAGGAGGGTGCATGTGGCGGGTAGGCCGATGCTACCGACTAAAATGCTCAATGCTGCAACCGGTGCTATGCGGAATCTGCATGACAGTGTTCTTTCTTTGGAGAAGCGGCGTCTCTCCGAGAATGATGTGGCATACCCGGTTTTCGTGGCCAAGGTGCCAGAGGGCAAAGGCTTTGTCGATAGCAAAATCGGGGGTATGATCGTCCTGCGGTTTGATGACATCTTCGCTATGTTTAACCTTCATCCGCTGCACTACACCTTCATTCGGCTATTTTCGCTCAGTATGGAGATGCGGATCATTAGAGACAAGACCCCGGACATCGTGATAGTCGACCCCTTCTACATGTGTGCCAAGATCTTGGGCAGCGCTGGGGACCGGCAAGTCGCGAGTTCATACCTCGAAGGCGTCATTCTGGCGAACCCAGATAAGGATAACTTCCTCGTGACTTACTTTCCCGAGTAAGTCATCCCCTCACCGCCCCGTAACATATGATTTCTTAGATTTCGATCGTTCTTTTTTTTTCTAACATTCCGTGTTTTGTGCAGTGACACACATTGCACACTCATCCTCTTAAGCCTGAAATATTCCATGGCCACGTATTTCGACTCGGACCGTCAGTCGAAGAAAGACTACACAAATATCAAGAAAGTTCTTGATGAAGCTCTCCCCGGCTACGCCAGATCTGGAGGCACCTTCAAGAGGCCAATTTGTAAGTACGGCAAGCACGTGTTCGCCCACACTACGACGTTCCCCTGCGTCAAGCAGCCGCCTGGCGGTCAGAAGGATGCCTACTACGCCCTCCATCACATGCGGGCGATCGTGCGGGACCATAATCACCTTCTGCTACCAAATAATCTCAAAGATTGGGCCTCAAGCTTGTCGGCAATCCAGGACACGGACATCAGACAAGAATTCTTTCGCATCCAGTCGGAGTTTGCGGAAATCATCCATCAAGATGTCCTTCGTACCTCGGGGCAGTTCTACCTTAGATATCAACCGTCCAACAGTGAGATAGAAACAACGCTACAAATGCAGGCTGACAACGACCGCGATTTCATGACCATCACGATAGACGGCGGCTTCATCCACGCTCCGGTCCCTGAGTCGAGTCGAAAGTAGTGATGGTATGTAGTTCTGAAATATCGATTAGCTCTTTAGTTTGGACAGTCGTTCAACTTATATGTAATCGATGCTATTTATTAGTAGGACCACGAATCGTGCTATTAATGTGTTGCTTTTCTCTTCCGATCCTTTTGTTGCATACTTATATATTGCTTATGTATTGTCTGTGAATTGCTACTAACGTTTTGTTTGTCTAGTGCATAGAGATGCCGTCGTATGTCGTGTACAAGGGTAAGGTTCCCGGAGTCTACGACGACTGGGAGGAGTGTCGGAAACAGGTTCACCGTTTCAGCGGTAACAGTTACAAAGGGTACACCACTAGGGTGGAGGCGGAAGCTAGATACGCGCGCTATCTAGCGGGAGAGAGGAGGGAGCGTTGGAGGAACCGGATGAAGACCAGTTTCATCGCGATGATGCTCATCGTGATGACCGCTTCTCTCTTCTATGTGATGGTAGTTTAGATGATCGATATCGACTTGTAATGTGAAGACAAACTCGCTACTCGCGGTCTCGAGACTTGTAATGTTCTAACTTTGTTCGGTATTTTGAATTCGGAGACTAATATGATGAATTGTATTCGGAGACTAATCTTCTATTGTATTCGATAAATCTGCTGTTTATATGTTGTGCTGTCTATATTCTGTGCAGTAATATATTTTGTAACCTGTGCAAATATCAGAAAAGAAAAAAAAATTCCTAATATTCATACTAGTGGCGCACCACACTGCACTTTAGTGGCGCACTGCAATAAAAACACTAGTGGCGCATTATCTAGGAGTGCGCCATTACTAACCCAGAGCACAAGGTAAATATGGCCCCCTGGGAGGCATAGTAATGGCGCACCAGGGGACATAGTAATGGCGCACTGCCAGGTGCGCCACTATTGTCTGGTATACTAATGACGCACCAGGGGTGCGCCATTAGTACTTGTTACTAGTGGCGTGATGATAGTGGCGCACCTGTAGTGCGCCATTAATGGCCAAAACAGGTGCGCCACTAACAGGCCTTTTCCTAGTAGTGAAGGGGGCTTTGGGGAGCATAAGCAGCTCAACTGGACAAACTTGTTTTTACTGAACAAGCTTGGCAGTGACATAGACAGTGATCATGATGAGGTGATCGATCAGATCAAAGTAGAGAAAGATGTTGAAAAAATAAAAGAGTTGATAAAGCGACTGCCTCGTGAAATTTCTGAGCAATTGGAAGGCCATGAGACCCATGAACAGGTTGAAATCCTGGCAGATCTGAGTGGGAACATGGATAGGATGTCCTATCTCAGCAGAGAGATCCGGCGTCTAAGGAGCAATCTGGGAGAGGTGATGCAAGGTATAGGAGAGATACGTGAAGCATTGGCTAGGATGGAGCGCCAAAATCCTTGCTTCCGTTCATGAACAAATGCAACAAACCCTGGAGTTAGTGCTCCTGGCAGCTACGTATTTGCATTTCGTACTTGTCTATATTGTATTGTAATGAATAAAATTATGCGCTCCTTGCAGCGTATATCATTGTATGAGTCAGAGTCGGTCGAGTTATTTTAGCAACATGTGCATGTCTGAACTATTTGCACTTTGTTGTTCTTGTCAAGTGTTTGTAATGCATAAAATTATGTGCAGCTTGGTGCACATAAAGTTGTATCAATAAGTAAAGAGAAATATGAAGGACTGGAATATGAGCAATGAACTAGCCATGGACAGGGGTGTGTGAAAGCTTACACTACTAGGGAAAACCCTAGCAGTAGCGCTGGTTTCCCGCGCTACTGCTACGGCGCTACAGCTAACCTATAGCAGTAGCGTGGGACCACCTGCGCTACTGGTAAGTATAGTATCAGAAGTGCGGTTCAGGACCCGCGCTACTGATAACGTTAGGATATTAGGCCTTAACCTAGAAATTTCCGTTGTTATGATTACCGAGAAAATATGTGCGCACACACCAAACGCTGAGTCATAGACATAACAAAATGCTGGTGTATTTTATTATGCACAGACCAAAACCAACTTAAACGGGCTCGAGAAGCAGTCTGGGTGGACATACATCAATTAGGGATCAAAGCCAGGTACACAAGCAGCAGCTGAGTAACATTGCCCGTTAAATGTCCAAGATCTAGCTATCCGTAGCAGAAATTCAAAGCCGAAAGAAATAATGCACACGGAAAATGCGAACAAGGATCAAGTTGCTCAGCTCTGCTTGACCAAATGAGCATCCTGTTGTAAGACATAAAGCAAAGGTTCTCAAGGAACTAGGAAGTCACTAATTAAACCGCTCACCTGACTATTACTGTAGTCTGAAATGATAGTACAAACAAATTAGCAAATTACATAACTAAATCCTACAAGTCCACTTCAAGAGCAACGGCGACAACGGTACAAGATGGAACAACAAACATAATACATGCATGGTTAATTTGACGGTCCACAGCGGCCACAGCAATAATGCTAGATCTACAAAGAATTACAAACATTTTACTTAGAAAAATACTTAGTAGCAGACTTCCGGTATGACCCCATATTTCTTCTTCCTTGCCGGGTTGAATACTCTCATATTTACTAGCAATGGCATGTCGCTGGCCACAACAATCTTTGGTTCATTCGTTCATGCATCACGTGAACATGGACCAAAGAATTTCTGCATGCAAAAAAAAAAAAAGATTGTACCAGCAAGATAAAGCTACGCGTCTACTAAACGGTGTCCTTTCAAATCGAGAAATAATGTAGGCGCACACTTGTGTTTCAGGCTAACGTGACTTGCGTAGAAACCGTATGTAGGGAAGGCACTGGTCACTAGCTAATGGTATTCATGACACGTACGTATAGCATAGGCAACTATCACGTGGGATGCATATATAACGTTGGAAAGTGTATATGCCACCAGTGGATCCGCTCGGTAGAGACCGTCACAGAACTGGAAAGAAAATCGACTGTCCTCACCTTCGTTCGTTGTCCTCCCCTGATCCTTGGTAGTATTTTCTTGTCCCTTGAGTGGAAAGCGTGCACCGATCCTGCAGTTTTGAAAGACATCGGCCACATCGCCGAACACGAAGTCCACCATGTTGGAATTGATCTACGGTTGAAACAAACCGTGAGTGAAAAGGGGGAACCTTTTGACCCCAGGTGTGCGATGATAGATAAGTAACGCCCCCCCCCCCCCCCCCCCCCCCCCCCCAAAAAAAAACAGTTAACGTACTGCTGATCCAGCAACAATCGGTCTTGATTGGCAACAACCAACGACAGGACAAAGATGATGACAAGCACCACTGACCTGCCCCGGGCCTAAGATAGAACATCTGACGAGACATAACACTGAGAATTGGAGGAAGACGGCATTGAGTTTCCAAAAAAGCTAGACATAGCGATCCATTTTATAAGGGGGACAATAGAGGTTCTCAAATTATTACTCTCATTGTGTACAGACACACATCCAGACTGAAAAATATATACCAGGGCACTCTATTTTAGAGTAGACTCTTTCGCACTTATCAAAGACTATCCTTCAGTCGTTAATAGACATGAAAAACAATCGCAAGACAAGTGACACGAAAAGACTATTCTTCAGTCTTGTTTTTTTTTCTGAAAAAGAAGTCACTGCAGTAACTTAACTATCTAAAACGGGTAATCATCAAACAGAAACAGAACATTAGAATATATTCAATTCAGAAAGAGTAAACTTTCTGCAACAGATTCTAAATTAGACTCGTATTTAAAAATAGATTACCCCTTTTGAAAATTAAGAACTCTTTTCAGTTGTAAGGTATATACACACACAAATTCAGGCTAAAACAAAGCCATCAGAATAGTGTTCTTCTTAAGTAGAGGACTGTTTTGATTTGTTCCCATTGCAATAAAAAAAATACTCTACCCAAATAGTGCCCTCATTAACAAGTAGGCAAAGATCAATTTTAGAAAAGACCATGCGTCAAGTGTGCTAATCGATCAGACCAGTTGACAAATATCTGCAGATATACTAGGTAATAATACCTAAAGTTACACAGCTAAATTCTACCAGTGCACAAGCCACCATGTAGAGGGGCAATTCATTTCAGCGTCACCACATGACAAACATAAAAAAGGGAATACCCAACGTATGGTAAATTTTTAGCGATGACCACATCACATGTGCAGATGGTCAACCAAGATACCACATTAGCCGGTCTCATGTGTTCAAGGTTCCAGATCCAACCATTTCCACCCAAGTGCTCTTCCTACAAGCAATAGAAGCCCACTTTTAAATCAATGAAAATTCAAAGGGGAGTTGAATCAATGTAAAGTGAGGAGAGAAATTAGCTTCCATCACAAAGATGGCAACTGAAGCTACATCAACTGCAGTTGCAAGAAAGAACGACAATAATCCTTTATCAAGACATGTTAAGACTGTTCAAGATGTTTACAAAAATGCATCCATCCTGACTTTTATTCGTATCCAGAAGAGAATTTGTATTAAGATAAATATTACTATTTCTCAGGAATAGTATTGATGAAGAAAAACATGAAAAGTACTAAGTTTAAAGATGTGCCAATCGAATAATCAGAAGGTTTCACTATATTCTTTTATGTCGTTGTTGACTTGTGGTCAGTTTTCACATGCTAGAAAACATAGAGTGAGAAGAGCATTACAAGCACAAAACCATAGTTAGCAGTTAGCAATGGTCAGGCAGCAAAGTAATAGTTACATTTCTGCTATAAATTCAATCTAGTCAGTGATAAGCCAATAAATCACATCACCATATGATCACTGAACGACAAATAAACAAACAACTCAATTTATTCTTATATAACCAGTTCACTAATATTTAACAATAATGTAACAAACATACCTGAAATGAATTTCAGCAAAAAGAACTAATTAGACTTTTTTTTGCTTGTGAAATGTACATAGCGCAGTATTACCTGTGGTGTAAAAATTTCTGTAGGGATAAAAGACATGGTAACATATCTCATCTCTTTTGATGACATGTTTGATCTGCATTGAGTCAAGTTCAATCATAAAGTTGCCAATCGACGTAGACAGGACAATCGCATTTGTGTCCTCATCATACCCTACTATCAGTACCATTTTGCGTTTACGAGGAATTGGGCATTGAATGAGATCCTCCAACTGAATGGTTTTCTGCAGAAGCACCCATCCAGTAACACCATCACAGTTGGATTTCATCTCCCACAACAGGATACTCTGTCCCAACAAATATGCGAGGCCAAGGCAATGATTCTCAGTCCTTAAGAGACGAAAATACCAATTGTTGAGAGCAAAGACGCCTGACGGGGAGTGGACCACCCCAAGGCTCTGCCTTTCAAGATCAAATGCGAGGATGTCAGCTCCACGAAACAAGCAGTAAACTACATTCTTGACAAGGATGTTGTTCCTTAATAGAAAACCTCCAGATGTAGTAGCCATCGAGACTACATCTCCCCACACACCACACGACGATTCATAGAGACAAGCTAAGGTCTGCGTGGATCCGCCGCACATCAAAACCAACTTGAACGGGCTCGAGAAGCAATCACCGTGCACATGCCCATCTTCAGCACTAACGCATTGTACCACGGCCTGCAAATAAATATACCATTCATCTGTGGGGATCCCTGTAGGAAAAGGCACATGGTGCTTCTGACCGGTGATGGGGTCCCACACGACGAGCTCACGACGAGATTTGTTGGTTAGGACACACAGGCCGTGGCGGCAGCCGTGGAAGTCCCAATCGTCGGAGGAGAGTCGTCTTAGCAGAACAGGAAAGCGGGCGGCGGGGATGCGGTCCGGCGACTCCAGGACAGGAGTGAAGACGTGTTTTTCGACAACCGACCATGGGAAGAAGCCGAGAAGCGGTGGTTTCCTGTGGTGTTTGCGGAAGCGGCGGAGGAACTCGGCGTCGGAGAGGATGCTGCGCCAGCGCTTGCATACGACGGACGCACGTGGGAGCGAGGATGGATTCGGGGGGAGACGCAGGAGGATCTCCCAGAGGAGGTCCTCGTCATCCGGCAAGGCGCTGCTCACACTTCAGCCTAGGGTTAGGGTTCCTAATAATATCCAAGAGAGGAAGAGGATCGCAAAAAACGTAAACCAAATCAAAATCGGGAATAGAATCAGCTAGGAGAGAGGCAACAAAAATCAGGGAAACTTACCTTTGGGCAAGGGCGAAGGACGTCGAGGGTAAAGATGTTTCTTAGTACGTATTGGAGAAGAGAGAGATTTTTTATTTTTTGAGGGGTGGAGAAGACAGAGATAGAAGTAGAACCCTCGTACGTATTGCTCTTTCTCTGTGACAAATCGCTGGCCCAATAAGCCAAGGCCCAATATTGGACTGTGATCAGGACAACGCTGGTGGATGATGTAACTCCTTTTTTGGAGTTTGTCACAGCATGTACAAGCACATGCTATGAAATTCACAACTCCAAAGTGATAAAAAACGGGTTTCGTATCGTTCATTTTCTGGTTGCTGCCATTTAAAAAATGAAAATCAGGGCAAAACAATTAGAATTGAAGACCCCATTTTAAAATCAAAAAATTTGTGTAAATTCGCAGGAATTTTTGTGACAAAGGAAATGTATTAATATTTTAAAGATACCAATTACACCCGGCATGTGTACCAATAATATGTCCAAAGGCATCAACTATACACACAACCAAAAAATAATGTAAAAAGAACGGAAGAAAAAAGACCCACCACGATGATCAATCACTAACATCAGCAGCACACTAACCATCACCGAAGACAACACCCAGATTACACAAAAAGATTCTCCAAAAGCAACGCCCTCAAGAAGGAAACACTGCACAAGCCTTATGGTTGCCCTGTCAAAGATCTTGGATTTTCGCCCTATAGAAAGTCCGAGTTCACCCAAAAATAATGTGTTGAATAAGGTCATTGCCATGCAGAACCAATAAATGTCAGACCTTGGGTTTTCACCATGGCAATCTAGACCCGGTACTCGAGGAGCACCATCAAAATTGCAGTCCTCCTGTGTTGTCGTCCCCGCATGCCTAAGCCGCTGTTGCAAGTCACCAAACACCTGACACACAATCTTCATCGCAACGAATACACCCTTCGACCAAAGCTTCAAGACCTCCTATCACAGCCGCTGTTAGAATAAAACGCTAATGCAAGATCATAGACGACACACCGAGGCATGATATTTGTTAATGAGGTTCACCAATATGGCTACATCCCGGGGCATGACATCGACTACGGGCGCTCCTCCCCAAGATACCGCAACACCGGCCGCCGGGGCGCCGGCACAAGCCGCCGGCTCCCCCGCCTACCTATCGCTATCTGGTCGTCATGGGTTACAACGTGTGGTGCCCCTCAATATATAAGAGGCCTAGGATACAACGTGTCCGACTCCTACACGACTCGTACCTATCCGCACCAATTACAACTCCAAGTCCACGTAACCCCTTGCGTACATAATATTCGACACAAATATAACAGCCGCCATGACTTCTCATCCTCTATCAATGCCTTGGGAATCTTGGCCTAGACATGTTCCATGACACCAATAAGAAATCGAAGCTTCGCATCGCACCCTCTTGAGGCCGTGCTGGCTGATAATATGAGCGTGCACGACCTGAGCCTTTCCTAATTAGATATTCAGGGACGACATACGTCAACCCATATAGATCTTCGACGGGGAAGAAAAGAATACATCAGCAGCCAGATCCAAGAGGTCGATATCCGGCAGAAAGATGGCCATCCTTCTCACGGAAGTAGCAATTGAAAACGCAGTATGGATCGACCTCGATCTACTCATTGTCGGAGCTGTCCGACCAGTCGTTGTCCTCCTTCTCCTCCTTGCGGGACAGTCCGGTCATGGCATGGACTGCCCGATTGTGCTCTAGGCGCGTGTGTGTTTCTAAATTGCCTTCCTTACAATCTAGGCGTGGATGGCTTCGTGCTCTATGGCAGCCTGCGCCAACGCATCAGCCGCCTCCGCCACTGCCATGTCGGCAGCGAGGCGAGCCTCGGCCACCCTCATCCTCTCCTACCCATGGCGGTCACACCGATCCTGGAAGCACTCATACTCCGATAGACTGGTGACGGGGAAAGGGATATTGCAAGGCTTGCGGGGGGACCGTGATGATCCAGCCCCTGAGGATCCGAGCGCCCGATGCGCCGACGCAATGGACTTGCACCAGACGGATACCGTTGTCGGTTGGGTGTTGTCCTCCCGGGAGTGGAGGACTGTGATGAGGACTGTCATTGCCTCCTCCAACCCGTACGGGACGACACCCCAGTCGACGAATCCGAACTACTCGGAGTCAGATCAGCTGCCCATCGTGCTGGCGAAGGCCGGAGATCGCCAGACAGGGGCTCGGGTGGCGTAGTGGAGTGGAGGAAGTGTAGTGAAGTGGTAAGGGTTTGTCCTGGGTAGCGGATGGGGACGAATATATGTGGGGTCGGATGCACCAGCGTCAGCCGGGTCTGGGGTGGCGGATGTGCCCGGGCCTCCCCATATCTGCCCCATATTTGGACAAGGTATGAGGGGTGTCGGTCAGCCCGGGCGTTTGAGGCTAATTTTAGACGCCCGTCGGGGTCGAATTTATTTGAATGATCAGTGACCGGTGTGTCCGCCCGGACTTATGATGGGGTTCGGGGCGTCCAACTGTAGATGCTCTGAGGTCCCTACGACCAAGTTGGCTTTGTTGCATCGTTGCATGTTGAAGTGTGCATTTTCCATGTACGTTTCATCCTTGCAATTGAGAGAAATGGATTAGCGGAAAGAAAATACATATGATTTCGGATGTGGGCTTGGATGAACCCGTGTTTAGTTCATTATATGAACTTACATCGTCCGGACGTAAATCCAGCCTCTCGTTTGGAAAAGGGTTCATAGTCCTCTAAGATGATTCCACCTCCAAAAAGAAAGAGTGTGATGATTAGTACGCATGTAGGTTGTTAAATTAAACGGACTGTATACGTTGTAGCATTTTGTGGGTAGAAACGGACTAATTAAATCATTTGTGATTCAAACTGAAAGAACAAACTTGAAACACGCAAGTATCCTGAAAGCATACATTATCCAAACCAGAGCAGACGATTAACTAGACGAGCGAACATGAAAGAAAAAACCATGGACGCGAGACGAGAGGGAGATGGAGAACAATCCATCATCTCTATCTAAATTCTAAGGTCCAAGCCAGCATAGATGCATCATGCATGCAAGCATGTTTATATGCTGATGGTGTGAGCCCTGAGCACATGCTGGAAGTCGGCATTGAGAAGCACCCTGACCACGGCGACGGCGTCTTCCTTGCTGCTGATGTTGGCGCTCTTCTTGAGCATCCCGGTGAAGGGCCCGTGCCATTTGCCGGTGCGCTCCGCCCGAAGGAGCTCGTAGGACATGGTGTCCCAGTGCTTGATGTATGCGAGGTGCTCGGGGGCGACGCGGGACTCTGTGTCCCATCCCCTGCCGACAATCTCGTCTATGGGGTTGAGCCGCTGGGCCTCGCTTATCATCACCTTCACCGCCGCCAGCGCCCGCTTGACGGGCTCGAGGTCGGTCTCCGGGTCGTAGGCGGACAGCACACGGAGGGCCTTCTTCATGGCCTGCCGCCCCAGCGGCACGCCAGGTAGGTTCTCGAGGCCGCCGATGAGGTCACCGTAGCTGCTGCCGAACGGGAGGGTTGTTAACGTGGGGATCAGGTGTTGGAGGCCTGGGAAGGTGTGCCAGTGGCCGCTCTCGTCGGTGAAGCCGGCAAGGGAGAGGTCGTGGTACTGGAAAGCCAAGGAGGCGCCATAGGGGCCATCGTGCAGGTCAGCACAAAGATGGCAGGTGGAGGTGGGTCGTCGGCGGCAGCAGCTGCTCCTCCGTGGTTGCTGTTACTGGCGACGAGAGCAAGTATGAGGAAGAGGAGGAACTTGGCCATGGTGAATCGATGGGTGGTAGGTGGGGTGGGTGTGGGTCGGTCCATCTCTTATGAAGGACCGGCGGCAATGGACAAGATGCAGCTACGTACCACAGCACACAGATCGCATTCCGCAACTGCTCTGGTTGTGCAGTGAAAGTAGCATGAATGTCACAAAAGGAGTGTGACTGGTCGTACGGGGTGGCTTTTTTGACCGGCTGTGCTTCAATCTGTTGTGCACCCAGCTTTTGCATGGAGTTGTAGTACTAAGCTACGTACATCATGAAATCATCATCTACCAGCCAACGGACGTCCCACGTTTGACCAAATGTAAAGTACAACGCAGCGCTAAAATGCTAATCCATCCTGTCTCATGGGCAAGCATACCCTATACAGACCTACCAAGGGGAGTCAAGCTGGTTACTACATACCGCTACCCTGAAATAGGAGAGTCTCAACATATTTACATATTTACTATTACTAAATGGCACCTCCACCTTCTTCTGGCTCGACGCTTAGCTTCTTCCGACTCCGCTCGTAGACACTTATCCACACCTTTTCTCCCACTCCACCTCACCCTCTGTCCTCGTATCACATGTCATTCATAACGGTTTACTCGCTACTTTGCGGAACCGCCTAACCAATGTTGCTTATGTAGAGCTTGCGTCTGTTTTGTCTTTGTTGCAGGATGTTGCCACCAACGACACGCGCGACGACAGGTTCCTCACCCACGACTCCTCCTTCTCCTCGAGGTGCGCCTACTCGTTGCTCTCCTCCGACCATGAGATCGATCTCAATGCAGGGCACATCTGGAGCTCTAAGGCACCTATCAAGGTCAAGATCTTCGGCTGGCTTCTCTGTCGTGACAAGTTGAACACGATGGCGAACTTACATCGTAAGACCATCACCTCTGATTCAGATTATCCGCGGTGCGCACTCACTCATGAGTACGCAACGCACATGGCCATCCTTTGCCCATGAGTGGCACAGGTCTGGTCCATCATAGGGCTGCATCCGCCTCACTCCATCGACCTTCTCTGGGATACCACAACGCCGGTCGACCTCGACATCAACATTTGGCCTACCATCGCCCTCGCCATCCTCTGAAAGCTGTGGGACTCCAGGAACGCTCGTGTCTTTCGTAACGAGCTACACACACCACTAGATACTCTTCGGAACATTACTTCGGACTTTACGGTTTGGGCCTTCAGATTTAAGGAACCCGTCGGTAGGGAGGCTGCCGTGTCTTGACGCCTATACCTCTCCTCTCGTTGTGACCCTTGATGTAACTTGCCCCTTGGGCCTTTTAGTAATATATACAGGTGGGGACCCTCTCCCCCTTGTGATTCTTCAAAAAAAAAACTATTACTAATGGGAAGTCCGCCATTGTAATGATTTTACCTCTCCCATCTTATGTAAAAAAATCAGTTCGCCCACGCACGTACCTTCGCACGCTAGGGGCTTTAATTTGCTGGCGACGAGAGCGTGTGAAGAAGAGGAGGAACGCGGCCATGGCGGGGAATCGATGGGCGCTAGGTGGGTGTGGGTCGGTCTCGGTCCATCTGTTATGAATGATTGGCGGCAACGGACAAGATGCAGAGCAGCTACGTACCACACCACACCGATGGCATTCGGCAACTGCTCTGGTTGTGCTGTGAAAGTAGCATGAATGGCACAAAAGGAGTGTGACTGATCGGACCGGGTGGCTTTTTTGACCGGCCGTGCTTCAATCTGTAGTGCATGCAGCTTTTGCATGGAGTAGTACTACGGACGTCCCATGTTTGACCACTACATGCTATGTCTTCAATTCTTTAATATTTTTTGACTTCTCGGACATTTTTAAAACTGGGGAACATATTATAGAAATTCTAGAACATGTTTTGAACTTCTTGAATATTTTAAAATTCATGAACCGTGTTTCAAATCACGAATATTTTTGAAATCACCAAGAAAATAATGACAGGAACATTTTTCATAACTAACGAAAATATTTCAAAATTTCATGAACACTTTTTGATTTGCAAACTTTTTTTAATTCATGAACAATTTTCATAATAGATAACTTTTTTTTGAATTAATGGAACATTCAAATTCCAAATTGATTTTTCAAGCTTTATTCCAGGAAACATGCGCATACCAACGATAGCGATAAAAGTGCAAGAACTGTAGTACATGTTTCATATTTTGCAATCTTTATATTTTCAAAATACAGCTATATACTAGTTTTACAACATTTTTTCCCCTGTTAGATTGTTGATATATTTTTTCCTTCGTTCAACTACTCACATAATTAAATACAATTTAAATTCCTAGGTTCAACATCTGTTTCAAGTAATTTCCTTAGTTGAAAATACCTGGATCAGTGCTCACGAACCAGTTCATAAAAAAAGAAATCCAAATATAATCTTACATGGAAAAAAGCATGTTCTCGGAAAGAAATAGTGAATCGAGGGACGAATGGGCCAGCACAACAAAAGTTGATTCAACCAGAAGAAACAACACCTATGCTTGGCAGGGGTTATTTCTAGATTATAGCGTGACTAGACATGGGCATGTCTGGGGCTGATCGGGTTTCGGGCTGGGCTTTAAAACCTGACCATGAAATCTTAGGCCTGGGCCCGACCTATCCAAGCCTGTAACATGAGAAAATACCCATTTTCATGTTGACAATAATAATATAGCTATATTTGGAGGTAAATAATAATTTACATTAAAACTACGATACTTATTTTGGATCGGAGAGAGTCAATACTATGCCATTTTTTTTATATAAATGCTGAAAATGATATTTCACCAGACTTTTCTCAGGCCTCGGGCTGGAAAGTGAGGCCCGCACTCCGCCCAGACGTTGGGCTTTTGGCCAGGCTTGCCTGACCAGACCGTCCGCAAGTAGCTTCATGCTGGTTAGTTCTTTTCTTTATTTATTTTTGTTCTTGTTTTTCTTTTATTTTGGTCATATTTCCAAAAAATGTTATAAATGCAATATACCTAAACTTATATTTACTTCTAAAATATAAACTTTTAATTTCGGAAAAAAATCAACGCAATGTGAAATAATTATTAGCACAGTTTAGCAAACGGTTACTTAGCATTAAAAAAATGTGACACTTAAAAGATGTTCACATGCTTAACAATGTATGTGATATTTCAAAATAATGTTTCTATAATTTAAACAAATGTTACACGTTCTGGTAAGTATTAATTATCGCTCACTGAATACTAGTTTTTGAATTCAGGGACAAATAAAATGGATTGGAGGAAGTATTTAACTAAAAAAATCGCACCATTTATTAAAAATGTATGTTGTATTTATAAAAATTTGACGCGTTTCAATAATATGTTGGTGACATTTCTGAAAATAGTTATACAATGGAAACAATCGCTGTACGAAAATATATTTAATATTACTAAAAAAATATATCTGAACTTGTACTTAAAAATGTTTAACATTATTTAAAATATATTAAATATATATAAAAATGTTTTAGATGCACACGGGAAATTTAAAACGTGTGTTAAAAAAAAGCAACCATGTATTAAAAATAGAATTTAAAGGATAACAAAAAAATTGAAAAACCGATAGAAAAACACATACAAATGAAAGAAGAAGGAAACCACACGGAAGGCTGTAAAGCCGGTCCGAACAGGTCCATAGGATCTTACTAAAACCGCTACATGATCTACAACGTAGAGGTTGTCCATTTAGTGGATTGCCAGAGGCGAGACCGAGGAATCTCTCGCAATAGATGATAAATAGCATTGTCTCGTGGACTAGGAGGTCCCAAGTTTCTTTCCCTTTTTCTTCTTGTTAGTGGAGAAATCGCTCGCGGAAGAAAAGATGACCCAGCAGGCTGACTCGTGGTTTTGCTCCTCGAATGATTTTGCTGCAAAATAATCGTGACCAAATATAATCAGCTTTGTTTTTAGATTGTGATTAGAATTAAAAAAATACAATCAACCATCATATATATTTTTCCGAGGAAAACACTAGAACAGTTTGAGGGTTGTGTAGGTCTACAGCTTGTACAAGCATATACTACGGAATCCAAAATTATGCTTTTATACAGATCAATCAAAACGTGATAATTTACCGAATTAACTCGATCTGGCATGGTGAGAAATTGGAGTGAGAAAAATAGGAGTAGAGGTGAGCAACCTCTACGACGACGGCCACGAGTGGCGATGACAAATATGATGATGGCCAGCGCAAGAGGTTAATCAGTGAGCGGACTAGTAACACTAAAGCCCTGGATTTATACTATACAAGCATTGCCTTTCTCTGCTGCCTATTATTATGAGGTGATGTGAACATCATTATCATAGTTAAATCACTAACAAGACTCAGAACAACAATTATAGACAGATAGTGACGTCCATTCATCTGCTTTCAAGTTTGAGCTAACTTAGTTGGTCCTATTCCATTCATCAAGTACGGTCATTATAACCGGCCAAATTAAATGATGCCAACAGGTAGTGCCAGTAGCATGATTCACGTATGAGTTTGTCCTCTATTGCTGCACATACTTATATTGAACATGATTGTTGCCCATAATGTACATGGCTGCTACCCACATGCAAGTACGTACAAAGTGCTGGTGCACACGTCATCAGTGTTCTAGCAGCTTCATGAGTGACTGTGACTTGCATTTTTGTCAATGAGTTTGGTGTATTTTTTCTGAAACTCCCTGTTATTTGGCCACATTTTGGCATTTTCTTTGCGTTGGTATTAACAATTGAAGACTGCTGCTTAATGAATGTTTGGTGTCCAACAACCATGACAGAGACAAATGCGTGCATGCAACAAATAAGAGACAAATGCCTACGTGAAACACGCATGGCCATGATTGGACGTGAAACACGCAAGAAAGAATTCTAGTCTCCTTCTTTGGTCGGCGTTTTGGCAGCGACGTTGAACGACGGCTGCGTGCTTCAGCTCATAACATCCGTTTGCATTCCAGTTTCTTCACCTGGATAAGGAGAGGTATGAGGTTCCAGCAGAGCCACTGATTCACGGTTGAGGGGATAAGGACTTGCACTCTATAAATAAGACATCAAGTTCGTCCAAGCATGCATCAGAAAATAGAAGATCAAATTCCAGCTCCATAACACCAAGAGAGGGTGCATCCGTAGGAGTTGAGGTTTCTGTTCTCCCAAGGAGCAGATTCTCCGCCCCTTGGCAAGTAAGTTATAATCAATGGCTTATAGGCTTCCACTGGCAGGCGTTAGGACTTCCAATTTCGAGCCTAGGGAGCTTCCATCAAACAGCTACCTGAATCTGGGTGCGCCTTATGGAAAATTTGTGCCTTTCATAATCGCGGGAGAAGGGGGCCTTGGGGAGCATAAGCAGCTCAACTGGACAAACTTGTTTTTAGTGAACAAGCTAGGCAGTCACATAGACAGGGACCATGAAGAGGTGATTGATCAGATAAAAGTAGAGAAAGATGTTGAGAAGATAAAAGAGTTGATAAGGAAACTACCTCGTGAAATTGCTGAGCATCTGGAAGGGCATGAGATCCATGAACAGGTCGAAATCCTGGCAGATCTTAGAAGGAACATGGATCAGAGGATGTCTTATCTCAGCGGAGAGATCCGACGTCTAAGGAGGGACATTGGAGAGGTGATGCAAGCTGTCCGAGAGATACGCGAGGCATTGGACAGGAAGGAGCGCCAAAATCCTTACTACCGTCCATGAACAAATGCAACAAGCCGTGGAGTAAGTACATCTGGCAGCTACATATTTGCATTTCGTACTAGTGTCTATTGTATTGTGATGAATAAAATGGTGCGCTCCTTGCAGCATATAATGTTGTATGAGTCTGGGTTGGTCGAGTTATTGTAGCAACAAGTGCATGTCTGTCCGCAGTTTGTTGTTCTTGTCAAGTGTTTGTAATGAATAAACTTATGTGCTTCTTGCCGCACATAATTTTGTACGAGTCCTAGTCGATCGAGTTATTGTAGGCAACTGGTACATGTGTGTCTGCAATTACCTGTAACGTGTCATTTATGTAAAGTGTTTGCATTGAATAGTTATGGATATTATGAGTGTGTTATTGTTGTTGCTTCATTTCTCATTGTTCTTGTCCTGATGGGATGAATACAATTCCATCTTGTTTGCACAAAAAAAAATGTTTGCAGTGAAGAGCTATGCATATCGTGAGTGTGTTCTCATTTTTATTTCTTTTATCGTTGTTTTTGTTATTCTTGTTCTGATGGGCTGAATGGTAATTCGTCGTGTAAAATGGAATCTAGTTGCACTACTTGCTATGCATCTCCACTACTCTGTGGCATTTTAGAAAAAATAGGAGCCTAAGCCCCCACTCTGTTAAATAAATAGAAGAGAATTACCCAGTTAATTAGTGAAAAACTATGCGAAAGCGAAAGCCTTGTAAGAGATTACTAACCCGGCTACCAATAGTCTCCAAGCCGCTATTAGAGGAACTTCATCATGGTTGTTCCTAGAGATCATCGTCAACACTCCTCAACCCCATGATTTCGACTTCAATGCAACTGTTAGAGATATATTTGGTTTACATGTATTTGGTAATTTAGAATTTATAATCCGTCTCCTACCTTATCTCCACGAGAGGCTTCTTGCCCTTCAAGTCTGTACTCCTATATATACTCGCCCATGAGGCTCAATACAACATCCATCGCATTACGCCAATCCCTCCGTATTCCCTACTAACATGGTATCAGCCTAACCAATCCAAACCCTAGACGTCGTCGCCGCTTTCGCTCCGCGCCGCCCTCCGGGGCAGTTCGTCTCCATGACCGCCACTTGTGGCCGCGCCTCCCATACCTAGGGTTCGTCTGCAGGTCGTGTTGACCGGCTGCCCTAGAGACTATTTTTCCCGATCCTTTGATCCAGTTTTTTCCCTCTCCCGCCAGTCATCTTGATCGACTTTTTTTTTGGTTTTCCGATCTAAGATCGGTTTGAGTCGCCCGCCGCCACCGTCGACACCGTGCCTCTACTCTGACACCGGCGCGACCACCCGGCCTCTACTACGACCCAACGGCCTCGCGCGACCCGGTGGCCGCTTGTCGGCTGCGTCGGGCTAACCGGCTGCCTCTGGGTCGCCGGCTGCATGAGGCCTGCCGGTTGCCGGCTGTCGGCTACCTCGGGCTCGCCGACCCCCTCGTCGGCTGCCTCGGGCTCGCCAGCCCCTCGCTGGCCTCCTTTGGCTCGCCATCCACGCTGGCCTCGTCGGTGCTGTGTCGGCCAATCGGGCGTGGGGCGCTGGACGCGCTCATCGGCATGCCATTCCCCGCCGGCCGTCCTCGCCTTGGTCTGATCGAGCACCCTGATACGTCTCCAACGTATCTACTTTTCCAAACTCTTTTGCCCTTGTTTTGGACTCTAATTTGCATGATTTGAATGGAACTAACCCGGACTGACGCTGTTTTCAGCAGAATTGCTTTGGTGTTATTTTTGTGCAGAAATAAAAGTTCTCGGATTGACCTGGAAATTTACGGAGAATATTTTTGGAATTAATAAAAAATATTGGTGATAGAATCAACTGCAGGGGGCCCACCACATGGCCACAAGCCAGGGGGCGCGCCCACCCCCATAGGGCGTGCCCCTGTGGCTTGTGGGCCCCCTGTTGCTCCTCCGACCTCGTTTCCACTCCTATATATTCCTATTCGGGGAGAAAAAAATCAGGGAGAAGAGTTCATCGCGTTTTACGATACGGAGCCGCCGCCACCTCCTGTTCTTCCTCGGGAGGGCAGATCTGGAGCCTGATTTGGGCTCCGGAGAGGGGAAATCGACGACGTCGTCATCACCAACCATCCTTCATCACCAATTTCGTGATGCTCTCCGCCATTCGTGAGTAATTCCATCGTGGGCTTGCTGGACGGTGATGGGTTGGATGAGATTTACCATGTAATCGAGTTAGTTTTGTTAGGGTTTGATCCCTAGTATCCACTATGTTCTGAGATTGATGTTGCTATGACTTTGCTGTGCTTAATGCTTGTCACTAGGGCCCGAGTGCCATGATTTCAGATCTGAACCTATTATGTTTTCATGAATATATATGTGTTCTTGATCCTATCTTGCAAGTTGTAGACACCTATTACGAGTTATGATCCGCATCCCCCAGGGTGACAATAACTGGGATTCTTTCCGGTGATTACCGTAGTTTGAGGAGTTCATTTATTCACTAAGTGCTAATGCTTTGGTCCGGTTCTCTATTAAAAGGAGGCCTTAATATCCCTTAGTTTCCATTAGGACCCCGCTGCCACGGGAGGGTAGGACAAAAGATGTCATGCAAGTTCTTTTCCATAAGCACGTATGACTATATAAGGAATACATGCCTACATTACATTGATGAATTGGAGCTAGTTCTGTGTCACCCTATGTTATAACTGTTGCATGATGAATGCCATCCGACATAATTATCCATCACTGATCCATTGCCTATGAGCTTTTCTATATTGATCTTTGCTAAGTTACTTTTCCGTTGCTACTGTTACAATCACTACAACACCGCTACTGTCACTTTGCCATCGTTACCGTTACTTCCATACTACTTTGCTACTGAATACTTTGCTGCAGATATTAAGTCTTTCAGGTGTGGTTGAATTGACAACTCAGCTGCTAATACTCGAGAATATTCTTTGGCTCCCCTTGTGTCGAATCAATAAATTTGGGTTGAATACTCTACCCTCGAAAACTGTTGCGATCCCCTATACTTGTGGGTTATCAAGACCTTTTTCTGGTGCCCTTGCCGGGGAGCATAGCTCTATTCTCTGAGTCACTTGGGATATATATCTGTTGATCACTATGAAGAATCTGAAACATGCTAAAACTATGATCTACCCCTCAACTACGAGGACAGGTAAGGAACTGCCATCTAGCTCTGCTCTTGATTCACCTTCTGTTATGAGTAAATTTGCGACACCACCACCTGCTAGTAATTCTGATACGTCGCAAGTAATTGATGATGCTACTTCTGCTATGCATGATGCTTATGATGATACTTTGCTTGATACTACTGTGCCACTGGGTGAATTTCTTGATGAACAAATTGCTAGAGTGAATGCTGAAACTGATGATATCTCTGAATCTGATGAAATTATTGAAACTGAACACTATGATACACCTGCTAGACCTAGCTCTCCTAGATATGAATTGCCTGATATCCCTGAAGGTTATGTTTGTGAAGGAGAGGTAGCTAGGGACTTTCTTGCTTGTAAGGATAGAGATGATCTTAAGAAATTGCTATGAAAGTGGAAAGAAAAATCTTTGAATGCTAGAATGAAATATGATCCTAATTTTGCTACTTCACCTATATTTGTTACTGATAAGGATTATGAATTCTCTGTCGATCCTGAGTTAATTACTTTGGTTGAATCTGATCCCTTCCATGGTTATGAATCTGAAACTGTTGTGGCACGCCTTACTAAATTGAATGATATAGCCACCCTATTTACTCATGAGGAAAAAATTCGCTATTACTATATTCTTAAGTTGTTACCTTTCTCATTAAAGGGTGATGCTAAGATATGGTTTAATTCTCTTGCTCCTGGTTGTGTGCGTAGTCCCCAGGATATGATATATTACTTCTCTGAAAAATATTTTCCTGCCCATAAGAAAAAAGCTGCCTTGCAGGAAATATTTAACTTTGTGCAAATTGCAGAAGAGAGTCTCCCACAAGCTTGGGGGAGGCTTCTCCAATTACTTAATGCTTTGCCTGATCACCCTCTCAAGAAAAATGAAATACTTGATATCTTTTATAATGGACTAACCGATGCTTGTAGGGACCACCTAGATAGTTGTGCTGGTTGTGTTTTCAGGGAACGAACTGTTGAACAAGCTGAACTACTATTGAATAATATATTGAGCAATGATAATGATTGGACTATTCCCGAACCACCTCCAAAGCCAACTCCGAAGAAAAGAGGTATTCTATTTCTCAGTCCTGAAGATATGCAAGAGGCAAAGAAATCTATGAAAGAAAAAGGTATTAAAGCTGAAGATGTTAAGAATCTACCACCTATTGAAGAAATACATGGTCTTGATAACCCGACACAGGTAGTAGAGGTAAATTCTCTCCGTAGATTTGATGAAGGAGATATTCCTTATAATAAGCCTGCTAGCCAATGCTTGGATGAGTTTGATAATTTTGTTGTGAAGCAAGAAAATTTCAATGCTTATGTTAGTAGACAATTGAAACATAATGCTTACATGCTTGATCGCTTGGGTGATTATTTGAGTAGAACTGTCAATGATCTTAAGGTTATTAGTAAACATGCTTCCATGGTAACTACCCAAGTAGAACAAGTACTCAAGGCTCAAAATGATTTGCTTAATGAAATGAATAGTAAGAACAATGATCATTCTGTTAAAGTTGTGACTAGAGGTGGTAGAATGACTCAGGAACCTTTGTATCCTGAGGGCCATCCTAAGAGAATTGAGCAAGATTCTTAGAGAGTTAATACTGATGCACCTAATCGTCCCAGTAAGAGTAGGAAAAAGAATGACGATAGGACTTTGCATGCTGCTAGTGAACCTGTTGTAGATACACCTGAGAATCCAAATGATATTTCTATCTCTGATGCTGAGACACAATCTGGTGATGAACATGAGCCTAGTGATAATATTAATGATGATGTTCATGTTGATGCTCAACCTAGTAATGATAATGATGTGGAGATTGAACCTGCTGTTGATCTTGATAACCCACAACCTAAGAATAAGAGATATGATAAAAGAGACTTTATTGCTAGGAAGCATGGTAGAGAAAGAGAACCATGGGTTCAGAAACCCATGCCCTTTCCTCCTAAGCCATCCAAGAAAAGGGATGATGAAGATTTTTAGCGCTTTGTTGAAATGCTTAGACTTGTCTTTTTGCGTATGCGCTTAACTGATATTCTGAAAATGTCTCCTTATGCTAAGTATATGAAAGATATTGTGACAAATAAAAGAAGGATACCGGAAGCTGAGATTTCCACCATGCTTGCTAACTATACTTTTAAGGGTGGAATACCAAAGAAACTAGGAGATCCCGGAGTACCTACTATACCATGCTCTATTAAAGGAAATTATGTTAAAACTGCTTTATGTGATCTTGGAGCTGGTGTTAGTGTTATGCCTTTCTCTTTATATCGTAGACTTGATTTGAATAAGTTGACACCTACTGAAATCTCTTTGCAAATGGCTGATAAATCAACTGCTTTACCTATCGGTATTTGCGAGGATGTGCCTGTTGTGGTTGCAAACGTTACTATCTTAACGGACTTTGTTATTCTTGATATTCCCGAGGACGACAGTATGTCGATCATCCTTGGTAGACCCTTGTTGAATACCGCAGGGGCTGTTATTGACTGCAACAAGGGCAATGTCACTTTTCATGTTAATGGTAATGAGCATACGGTACATTTTCCGAAGAAACAACCTCAAGTTCATAGTATCAACTCCATTGAAAAGATTTCAACGATTATTATTGGAGGTTTTGAATTCCCTCTACCTACTGCCAAGAAGAAATATGATATACTTATTGTTGGGGACATGCATATCCCCATTGAGAATTAATTTTGAGCGAAAAAGATGATGAGGAGATTATTAAGAGGCTCTTCAAGCCGGGGTTTTAAAGAAAAAGAAAGTGAGAAGCCTAAATATAATATCCCTCGTACCGCGGAGGTTCGTCCATGTGAATGGCCAAGTGAAGTATTCTTGAGGGCGGCCGGAATTTATGAAGATTTTTATCATCTAGCAGAAAATGCAGGCATCACCGACTTCCTCAACGATAAGTGTGAACAGTATCTCCTACTTACTAATACTTTCGTGCAAATTTTTCATTTTTATCCTAGGAAGAATCCTCCCATGGTAGAATTTCATTTATATGATGTGCCTAAGGAAATGTCACTTTACGAGTTTTGCAATATTTGCAAAATACCTCATGAGGGCAGCATCAGTGAACCACGTCTTAGAGACATGGAGGATTTTATTGCCGCAATCACTGTAGGGGAAGAGAGAGGGGTGTCAAAGGCAAGAGCGGCTAATGTACATTTTCCTGTTTTACGCTATTATTCATTATTTGCGGGGAGATGTTTAGTTGGTCGCGGTGAGAGTGGAAGCCTTAGTGCCCCCGACCTCGCTATTCTGCGCCACGCTTTACTTGCTGATAGAACTTTTAGTCTGGGCGCTATAGTGGCCCAACGGTTTAACATAAACCGTTCGAAGGGCCCTATATTCGGAGGTATCTATGCGTCTCGTTTAGCTAAACACTTTGAGATACCTATTAGGCTTGACGAGGAAGATGAAATGCTGCTTCCTACAAGACATTTAGATTATAATAGTATGGTAGCACATGATTTTATTAAGAAAGATAATGATAAAAGGCTGCTTTACAACTTAGTATTTAGTCAGGGTACTTGTGAGATTATTACCCTGCCTGCTCCTTCTTTGTTCGATATTTATTCAGGCAGGTACACTATTATGCCCGATGACATCTATCGATATTGGGGTTTGTCGCAACCCCCAGTACCCGAGCCGGCACCAGCCCTTGATCCATATCAGGCTCCGGTTTTTCAGTGGGAACCACAGGAGGTCGCTAATCAGTGGAACCCTCAGTATCCTTCAGAGTATCCGGGAGAGGGTTATTTTCAGCCGTGGCCCTAGACCAACTTAGGCCAAAAGCCTAAGCTTGGGGGAGTACGTATTTCTCACCGACATTACATTCATGTTCACACACTCATTCCAGTTGTCGGTGTTCATACTTTTTCATTGTACCATCCATGCTAGTTTATTTCTTCTTATGCTTTTTTTTCTTATGTGTGTTTAATTAATCTTGAGAAAATCCAAAAAAATTAGTTCTAGCTTTACCTTCTAGTTTGTTTAGTTGTAGTATTAAAAGAAAACCCAAAAAGATTTCTCGTTCTTCTTTTGCTTGTTGGGAGCTTTCCCGTGTAAATAGTTTTATTTTCTTCTTTGGGTCGTAAGGAGAAGACCTCGATGAAAATGTTGAGTGGCTCTCATATGCACTATTGTTTATCATCGGAGAGCCCATATTACTTTGCCTTCTCCTTTGAGTTATTGCTTGCAGATTCCAGCTTAGTCCAATGCACGTGCACTCTTATTATTATTTACATCATTCGGTCGTGCAAGTGAAAGGCAATAATGACGATATATGATGAAATGACTGAGATGGAGAAAAGCTGGTATGAACTTGACCTATTTTGTTTTTGTAAATATGATTAGCTCATCGTTCAGGATTCAGCTCATTATGGGTTGAACATGTTTGCAATGACAATTAGAGATTATAGTTATTCATGCCATGCTTAATTAGCTAAGAGTTAATAATGGTTTGTTTTGAGTGCCAACATGCATGTTAAAATGGTTGTGATGTAGTATGATAGAATGGTATCCTCCTCTGAACGATTTGAGTGGATTGACTTGGCACATGTTCACGCATGTAGTTGAAACAAAACCAACATAGCCTCCACGATGTTTATGTTCATGGTGATTTATATCCTCCTCATGCTTGCATTCAATATTGGTTAATCTTAAAGCATGTTGATGACTGTTGTCGCTCTCTAGTTGGTCGCTTCCCAATCTTTTGCTAGCCTTCACTTGTACTAAGTGGGAATACTGCTTGTGCATCCATCTCCATAAACCCAAAGTTGTTCCATATGAGTCCACCATACATACCTATATGCGGTATTTACCTGCCGTTCCAAGTAAATTTGCATGTGCCACTCTCCAAACCTTCAAATAAATATTCCTTTTTATATGCCCAAATCGCTCATGTAGTGACTGGGGGCTGTCAGTATCTTCCATGCTAGGTGGGTTATTCTCACGATACGTGTTGATTCACTATCATTCACGAGAAAGTGGCTGGTATTCGGGATGCCCAGTCCCACGCTCAAAATTCAAATCAATATTTAATAAACAAAACTCCCCCAGGATTGTGTTTGTACGGACGGTACCCGTGGATTCGGCCCGCTGTGGAGTGTGATTGATTTGGTGGAGGGGGAGTAAAAACTTTACTATTTTGTTTGGGAACCGCCTATAATGTATCTAGCATGGAAGATATCGAGATCTCTTAGTTGTTATGTTGGCAATGAAAGCATACCTCTCAAAACTATTATTCATCCTTGTTTTAAAAGCTCGAGCTCTGGCACCGCTGCAAATCAATGCTTCCCTCTGTGAAGGGCCTATCTATTTTATTTTACTGTTGAGTCATCACCCTCTCACAAAAGACACCAGTTAGAGAGCACCACCGTCATTTGTATGCTTCGCTATTAATTGATATTGAGTATGAGTATGACTGGATCTCTTTTACCATGAATTACAATGTCTAGTCGGTCCTCATTCTTCAGAGGTGCTCTGCATTTATGTTTTGCGGTCTCAGAAAGGGCTAGCGAGATACCATTATGTCATATTGTATCATGATTGTTTTGATAAAATTGTTGTCATCCGAGACTTATTATTATTGCTCGCTAGTTGATTATGCCATTGATATGAGTAAATGTGAGACCTAAATGTTATTGTGAATGTGGTTAGTCTATAATCTTTGCTGAAAATCTGAACATAAGTTAGACATATTTACAACAGCAAGATCAAACAGAGTTTGTAAAAGTTTTTCTTTATCACTTTCAGTTTATCAACTGAATTGCTTGAGGACAAGCAAAGGTTTAAGCTTGGGGGAGTTGATACATCTCCAACGTATCTACTTTTCCAAACTCTTTTGCCCTTGTTTTGGACTCTAATTTGCATGATTTGAATGGAACTAACCCGGACTGACGCTGTTTTCAGCAGAATTGCCTTGGTGTTATTTTTGTGCAGAAATAAAAGTTCTCGGATTGACCTGAAAATTTACGGAGAATATTTTTGGAATTAATAAAAAATATTGGCGAAAGAATCAACTGCAGGGGGCCCACCACCTGGCCACAAGCCAGGGGCGCGCCCACCCCCCTAGGGCGTGCCCCTGTGGCTTGTGGGGCCCCTGTTGCTCCTCCGACCTCGTTTCCACTCCTATATATTCCTATTCGGGGAGAAAAAAATCAGGGAGAAAAACCTGGCTTTAAACCAACTCTGTTGCTCTTATTCCATTTGTCAAGTATGGACATTCTAACCGGCCAGGGATTGATGCCAACAGGTAAAACCAATAGCCTTACGTGATTCACGTATGAAATTGTCCTATGTCGTACATTATTGCTGCCCAGATGCAAGTAAGTAGAAAGTGATGGTGCGCGTGTTCGGTGTTGTAGCGGCTTCCCATGTGCCTTGGTGCATTTTCCTACCAATATCTTTGGGTGATTCACGTATGGCCTTTGTCCCCTATTGTACATTATTACTACCCATACTAATACTGTACATGGTTATAGCCCATAATATGCATGCAAGTGCGTACAAAGCGATGTTGCACACGTCCTCAGTGTTCTAGCAACTTCACCGTTGACTGCCACCTAAGCAGGCCCGGTCCTGGGGCAGGGCGAACGGGGCGGCCGCCCCGGGCCCCCGAACGCAAGGGGCCCCCAGGATGTGCTATCTTCTAGTGGCGGAGCAGCCAGCAAGAAGCATTGGTGTCTGCTTTTCTTTCCGTGTAACTCACGAAGGCGGCGGCGCTGTGGGAGCTGTACAGAACGAAGGCTCCCTCCTCAGATGGGCCGTAGTAGGCCTTTTCCCTTAGTCCATTACGTGAAAGGATAATTTACTTTTAATTGGGAAAACTGGGTGGGCCAGTTGGCAAGCGCATTGCTAAACCTGCTGTCAAGAAGAAAACACAGTGCTAGAGCTGCTGCACAACGCTACGGTACAGTTCTCCTCAGGAAAAATACTACGGTGTAATTGTGGTAAAAAACACTAAGGTATGATTTAAAAACATACAAAGTACGAGAGTCCTTTGTGTGGTCTCTTTGCTTTCATCTTCCCCCATGTCATCGTCGAGAGGCGAGATGCAAGTCCCTAGCTATACTTTTTTTGATTCTTAATGGTGGTTGACACATTTGGTTAAAGATTGTTCACCAGTTATTTTGAATATTTGATTGTTATTAGATTTTTTGTAAGGTGTATAAATTATTTGATATTTTTTTAGGTGAATTATTTGATATTAATATTGCTTTTTTCCACACATTAAGTGTTTATTCTTATCAGCTTATATGTGCATACATTATTTATTATTTAGATGCATAAATTAAGGGAAATGTTAAATGGAGAAAACTTTCATGTGGTCAACAAATCAAGTGGCCATTTTCTGGAAAAGAATGCCTTCTATGTCAAAACTGTCATGCTCTTATGAAGAAAATGCCACCCCTCACAACGATTGTTCTCTGGATGGTGATTCTATATTAAGGGGCCTCGGGTTTTTGTTTTGCCCCGGGCCCCCAGAATCTCAGGACCGGCCCTGCACCTAAGGCAGAGCCATGATGGCACGATTGTTGTGAGGATAAGGGCTTGCGTTCTATAATAAGGGCTTGCAATACAATATTACAGTATGTCATGCAATATGTGTCTACAATCTGCAATAAATGTTTAGGCCAGGTGGTGGCGGTGGTGGGCCTCTTCAACGACGAGCAGATGCAAGATCATGGCGGCATTACTGTGATTGCGAGTTAAGTGGTTGCGCAGGGGTCCTTGCTAGAGGTCCACGGCCTAGATCTGCGGCCGAATTCTACGGCAAACTGGACCTAGCCGGCTACGGTGCTGACATGGAACGGGCGGGTGGCCGCAGTGTGGTCCTTTCCCGACGTCTACCGGGCTGGGGGCCTCGGTCGGCGATCTTCTTGGTGCAGCGGCCTTTGAGGCTTTGAGGTGGTCCGGCATGTGGCAAGATAAACTCGCGTGACCAAGTTTGGGGGTGGTGGCGAGCGCCGCCTTGCAGCTGGATCGATCTGCCTCGGCAGGGCTGACAGTTCTAGATCAGAGCTTGGCTACTAAGTTTCCGTGGCATCATTCCCTGCTCGGCAAAGCTTGATATGGTGGTTGATAATGTTAGCTGTGTCCAAGGTACATTCCAGTTTTTCTATGTATGAGATATTGAAAATTATGAAACCCATTAAACTTAGCATGATTTTTTTTTTTTTTTGAAAGAGAAACTTAGCATGATTTTGGAAACCCATGTTATTCGGTAAGGGATAAATATATTATTTCTGACCTTTTATTTTATAAAATGCCCAATTTTTTTTAAAAAATTGGATATTTAAAAAAAATAGATTTACAAGACCCAGTGTAAACTGAAAGAGAAATAAGGTTTAAATTAACATCTACTAGTTTTAAACCATCTATGTTGGTCATATTCCATTCATGAAGTATCGACATTCTAACCGGCAAGAGATTGATGCCAGCGGGAAAAACCAATAGCCTTGCGTTATTCACGTATGAAATTGTCCTCCCATGCCCCTCCCTCCCCTCCCACGCTGCCCCCCCCCCCCCCCCCCCCGCGAGGCGGCGGGGAGGGATCTCAGATCTCCGCCGCCGGTCGCCTCCTCCTGCCTCCCCCTCCCTCGCCGATGCCCAAGGGCGCGGACGGGCAAAGCCCGGCCGGCGCGGGCGGCAGCGGGGCGTCTTCTTCCCCTCACGCGATGGGGCGGTGCGGGCTGGCCTCCTCGGGCATGGGCGCTACACAGGGCGCCGCGGCTCGCCGGCGTGGGTTGCCTGCGTGGGTGATGCGGCGGCGTGGAGGATTCCTTGGCAGTGGCGACCCAGGGCAACAGCCCTGGATGGTGGTGGTAGGTGAAGCTCAGGCCTCTCACGGCGGCATGGTGTCGCGATGTCCCTGTCCAAGGCGGATCTGTGCCGGCGATCTGGTGACTTGGGCTCCGGATTAGATCGGATCAGTGACGGCGTCGAGCGCGTGGGATTCCTCTCAGCGGCTCTCGCGGTTTGGCGAGGTGGGGTGGCGGCCCTCCCCCCAGGCTCCAATGGTGGCACACGCAGGCAGTGGCCGGTGTGTCAGGGCTCCCATGGTGGCAGTGCGGCTGTGGATGGTCACCGGATCTGGGTGGCCAGATCTGGGGCTTTGAAGGCGGTCTGGACGGTGCACATGTTGTCAGTTGGATGCTTATGGGACAGATCCGGGTGAAAACCTGATCTTCGACCGGTGGCCGGAGCCGGTGATGGTGACGCCCTAGGTGTCATTTCCTTCTTGAAGGCATCATCGAGGTGAAGCTCCCAACTCCTTCCGCTACCTTCGGGGGAAACCCAAGATCAGTCGATCGGATGACGGCGGTGCACTTGTGTCGTTCCCTCCTTGGGGGCGTTATTCTTGGAGGTGCGCATTGGCTTGAGGGACCAGTGGACGGTTCCAATGGTGGAGCGGCTTTCCATGTGATGCATCGACGACGTGGAGTCTCAGTGGCATGGTGCGGCATGGACTCGGCGACGGATGTGTGATGATGGACGCGTGTGGGGAGGAGGCGCTGTCTGGCGCCGTGGGGGCGTCAACGACAGGCCTGGCAAGGTTTTTGCGTCAGTACATGCTTTGAAGATGGATCAGTGGAAGATGGCGGCGACGACCTATGAGTGCGTCGGACCGGTTTGCGTCCCAAACCCAGTATGTGGCTTGGCTGGGACATCCGTCTTTAGATGTTAGCCTTTTGTGCAATGTCTGTTTGGTATTAGGCTCGGACTATCGGCACTCCTTCATCAAGTGGATATGAGTAGTGACAGTTGTTGCTAAGGATGGTTTCAGGCTTCCTGATGTACTACTTTATAAGGTCTTTGTGCATAATTAATAAAATGGCTGCATGCATCTTCCAGATGCAGAGGCCGGGTGTCATCCTCCTTTTCGAAAAAAAAAACCCGTATTAAATTGTCCTATATCGGTGTATATTATTGCTGCGCATACTGGTACTGTAGATGAGTTTGCCCATGACATAGATGATTACCGCCAAAATGCAAGTAAGTACAAAGTAATGGGGCACGTGTTAAGTGTCCTAGCAGCTTGCCGTGTGACGTGGTGCGTTTTCCTTTTCTTTAAAGGAAAATTTAACGCCAACGTGTAGAAATATCCTTGCGTGATTCACGTATTATCTTTGTCCCCTATTGTACATTATTGCTGCCCATACTGATACTCTACATGGTTGTTGCCCATAATATACATGCAAGTACGTACAAGTTGAAAGTGCACACGTCCTTAGTGTTCTAGCAGCTTCAGCCGTGACTGCCACTTCAATCAGAGCCATGATGGCACGATTGTGAGCATTTCCAGCAACTTAACATGTGGCTTACACTCTATAAATAGGACATCAAGTTCATCCTTCCAAGCATGCCTCAGATAATAGAAATTCCAATTCCAGCTCCATAGACACCATTAGCATTAGAGGGAGGGTGCAGCAGCAGGAGTTGAAGCCTCTCTTCTCCAAAGGCGACAAAGTTCTTCATCTTGGCAAGTAAGTGATAATCAATGGCTTATAGGCTTCCACTAGCAGGAGTTAGGACTTCCAATTTCGAGCCTAGGGAACTTCCATCAAACAGCTAGCTTGATCTGGGTGCGCCTTATGGAAAATTTGTGCCTTTCATAATCGCGGGAGAAGCACTACTAGGAAAAGGGCTATAGCTAATATGGACATTAATGGCGCACCACATATGTGGTGCGCCACTACTATATAGCAGTGGCGCACCATGTGTAGGTACGCCATTAGTATCCATATCAGTAATGGCGCACCACACCAACGGTGCGCCACTACTAACAATTTTTTTTTTCCAAAACTAGTAATGGCGCACCAGGGTTTAGTGCGCCATTACTAGTTTTAACTAGTAATGGCGCACCACACACTCTGTGCGCCACTACTGACAATTTTTTTTTTTACTTTTCTTTTCAAAACTAGTAATGGCGCACCAGGGTATAGTGCGCCATTACTAGTTCAAACTAGTAATGGCGCACCCCAACCACGGTGCGCCACTACTAACAATTATTTATTTTATATTTTTTTGCAAAACTAGTAATGGCGCACCACATGAAAGGTGCGCCATTAGTAACCAGGGTTACTAATGGCGCATTTTAAGGTGGTGCACCATTGGTAACCTGAGAGCAGCTAGATATTTTGGACAGCCACCTACCACACTCACTTTCCCCACTTCATTCTCTCCACCTCCTCCTCCAAGCTTGTCTCGGGTGCCTCCTCCTCCTCACCTCATTTGCACCATAGATTCACCCAAATTAAGTGGTTAAATTTCCTTTTTTTGATAGGTAAGTAAGGGGAAAGCTTTCTTTATGTTGTAGATCTACTTTTTTCTCCCTCCAACAACGTGCACATGCACTTTTTATGGCCTAGATCTACGTATGTTTGTGGTGTTGCATATGTTTGTGTTTGCAGGTACCGGTATTTGAAATGCGATAGTTGCCAATATTTTGCCGGAATGTTGATTCATTTCCGTTTCGGCGAGAATTTGGCACTATGCATTCTTTTTGGTCCTATTTTTAGGCAAAGTCATGCCAAATTTTTTTTTGGTTCTAAAATATCGTTTTGCTCTACCCCACAGGCGACCATGGTCCGCACGATGACCGAAGGCATCGTGAATAGGTTTTTGAGTTCCGCGAAGGCCGAGATGCTTCAAAAGAACGAGACGGAGATAAGATGTCCGTGTCGAAGATGCAAGCTGAAGAGCCTTATGGACCCGGATTCCGTACAGGTGCGGGACCACCTGCTCTTGCGTGGTTTCATGGATGGCTATCGGTGGCAAGGTGATGAAGATGATTATGAAGTCGTCCATGGGGGCCGGGCAAGAAATGAGGAAGGGCAGCAAGACAACCGCGGCGAGGGCGGGCGAGAAGACGAAGAATCTCCAGGACATGATCACAAAGTAGATGCAGTAGTACACAGTCATCATGTAGAAGATGCCGGACATGATGATGAGGAAGATGCCGGAGCAGACGAAGGGCATGATCATGAAGATGAAGATGCCGGAGCAGACGACGATGGACCATCGATGGGCTGGGTGCAGGACCCTCATATTCAAGAGCTGCTTCTCAAGCAGACGGATAACGCAAGAGCTGCCGCCCGAGAGAAAGCCAAGCTGGATCAACTGGAGATAGACGCGGTTACTCCATTGTATGAAGGATGCAGGCCCGAGGATACCCGCCTGAAAGTAACGCTCATGGCTCTGGAGATGAAGGTAAAACACAAAATGACCGACGCATGCTTCGACGAGAACATGTCATTCTGGCACGAACGTCTTCCCAAGGGGAACAAGTGCCCGACTAGTTTCGAGGAGGCGAAGAAAATCGTGTGTCCTCTGGATTTACCGCACGTGAAATACCATGTGTGCATGACCAATTGCATCATTTATCGGGACGAGCACGCGGAGTCTACCATATGTCCGGTGTGCGGCGTCACTCGATACAAGAAGAGGAAGAAAGCTCCTCGAAAAGTGGTGTGGTACTTTCCGATCACTCCTCGTCTGCAGCGGTATTTCGCGGACCCTAAGGTAGCAAAGCTCCTGCGTTGGCACGCGGATAGGGAGGAGAAGAAGCGAGAAGATGACGAAATGATCTGGAGATAAATAAAAAAGACAAGATGCTGAGTCACCCTAAGGATGCGAGCCAGTGGCAAGCGTTGAACTTCGAACACCCAGAATTTGGGGACGATCCAAGGAACATCGTGCTGGGCGCGAGCACCGATAGAGTCAATCCGTTTGGCAGCCAGAGAAGCACACATAGCACCTGGCCTGTGTTTGTGTGGATGTACAACCTTCCCCCCTGGTTGTGCATGAAGAGGAAGTACATTCACATGAGTATGCTAATTGAAGGGCCGAAACAACCAGGGAACGACATCAATCTGTATCTGGGGCTGCTGAAAGAGGAGCTAGACACGCTGTGGAAAACGCCAGCCAATACGTGGGACGCCGCAGAGAAAGAATATTTCCCTATGAGAGCCGCACTGCTCACGACGGTGCATGACTATCTCGGTTACGGATATGTCGCGGGGCAGGTGGTCCACGGATTTTCTGGATGCGTCAGGTGCATGGATGACACAACGTATCGCCAGCTAGATAGAGATCCCGGGTCTTCGAAAACCGTGTTCATGGGACATCGAAGGTGGCTTCGCGACGATGACTCATGGAGAAAACGCAAGGATCTGTTCGACGGTGAAACCGAACCCCGAAGACGCCCGCGTACGAGGAGCGGCGAGGAAATAGACGAGCTGTTGAAAAATTGAAAAGAGTGCCCACCGCCGGGAAAGGTGCCAGAGCCGGGAAAGAAGCGAAAGGCGCCAGAGCAGCTGCTGAAGGTATGGAAAACGAGGTCTGTTTTCTGGGACTTGCCGTACTGGAAGATCCTCCGTGTGCCTCACAGCCTTGATGTCATGCATATCACGAAGAACGTGTGCGAGAGTCTGCTTGGTACCCTGCTCAACATGCCAGAGAGGACCAAAGATGGGCCGAAAGCAAGGGCAGACTTGAAATCAATGGGCATCAGGGAGGAGCTTCACGCTAATGATGATGATGATGATGATGATGATGATGATGAGGCGAAGGACACGGAAAGTCGTTGCAAAGGCAAAAAGGCCAAGAAGATCGGAAATGACTTCCCTCCCGCGTGCTTCACTCTAAGCCAGGAGGAGATCGAGCAGTTTTTCACCTACCTCGTAGGAGTAAAACTTCCTTACGGTTACGCGGGGAAGATAAGCAGATACCTAGACTCAGCGAAGCAGAAGTTCAGCGGGATGAAGTCTCACGACTGTCACGTGCTGATGACGCAGATACTTCCAGTTGCAATCCGTGGGATCATGGGCGCGCACGTCCGTGAAACGCTATTTGGCCTATGCAACTTTTTCGACGTCATCTCTCGAAAGTCGGTTGGCGTGAGGCAACTCAGAAGGCTACAGGAAGAGATCGTGGTGATACTATGCGAGCTTGAGATGTACTTCCCGCCCGCATTCTTCGACGTTATGGTGCATCTGCTGGTCCATATCGTGGAGGATATCATCCAACTCGGGCCGACGTTCCTGCACAGCATGATGCCGTTCGAAAGGATGAATGGTGTCATCAAAGGATACGTTCGCAACATGTCACGTCCAGAGGGAAGCATAGCCAGGGGCTTTCTGACCGAAGAGTGCATCTCCTACTGCACGAATTATCAAGGCATCGAGAACCCCGTTGGTCTGCCCGTCAACAGGCACCTCGGCAGGCTCGCTGGATGGGGTCACCGCGAGGGTCGCCGCAAAATGCATGTCGACTTCGAGGGTCGACTCGCCAACTTTGAAAGAGCAAACCTAGTCGCGCTACAACACATAGACGTGGTCGATCCTTGGGTGGTAGAGCACAAAACCTTTATTGAGAAGACGTACAATGACCGAGGCCAACAGAGGACAGACGGAGATATAATCAAAGAGCACAACTCATGTTTCACGCGTTGGTTCAAGGAGAAGCTTCTGTCGTACCCTTTACATGAGGATTCTTCCGCGGAAGAACAACTCATATTCGCCTTGTCACAGGGCGCCGAGCACAACCTGATGACGTATGAGGCGTACGATATCAACGGCTACACATTCTACACCGAGGGAAAGGACATGAAGAGCGATGGTTATCAGAACTCCGGGGTAACGATGGAATCCTACACCGGTAACGACAAGGACAGATACTACGGAAGGATCGAGGAGATCTGGGAGCTGAGCTACGCTGGAGAGAAGGTCCCGATGTTCCGTGTCAGATGGGCCAAGAGCGTCCTAAAAGAAGACCGGTATTTCACCACCATGGTTATACCCGAAGCCAAATCCAAGACCGCGGGCGCAAACGTCACCGCGAAAAATGATCCATGGGTACTGGCTTCCCAAGTGGACCAATGCTTCTTCAATACCGACCCGTCAAAGCCCACTCGTGTTGTCGTGAGGAGCGGCAAAAGGAAGATCATCGGAATGGATGGAGTCGCCAATGAGCAAGACTTCGACAAGTACGGCGACCCGAAGATGGAACATGACGACGACGATGAAGTGCCATACACCACAAGAAGAAGCAGGACCACCCTACCTAAAGGACGTCCGTTCAAGAGAAGAACTCCATTTGCGAAAAAGAAGGGCAAGAAGATTGTGAAAAGATAGCTAGCTAAGATCGATTGTATTTAAATTGTAGTCTTCATTTCTCGATTGTATTTCGACATATATATGGAAACGATATTTCTTCTGTTCTAGTCCTCCTGAATATTTATTTATGTTTATTCTGGTATTTATGTTTATTCTGGTATACCAATTTTTATTTGATGATATTTTTTGAACTCATGAATATTTTTAAATTTCATGGGCATGGCCATGCCCTCTTCCTCCTCTCCTCCCTCCCGGCCATGCCCTCTTCTTCTCTCTTTTGCTAGGTTTAGGTCAAATTCCTCTCGAATTTATCTCAAATCTTAAATTATTACATGCAAGTAAAAATTCAAAAAAAATAAAAAAATGTTAGTAATGGCGCACCAGGAGAAGGTGCGCCATTGCTATCACGATGTTTATGGCGCACCCGTAAGAGGTGCACCATTGATATACCTGTTTTTATGGCGCACCCCTAAGAGGTGCGCCATTGCTATCATTCTACCCTAAATTAGGGTATCCTCCCCTCCCCGCCTCCCCACACAGTACACCCCTGGCCTCGACCCCCCCGCGCCCCCGCCGCCTCCCCGTCTCCGGCGACCCCGCGCCCGTCTCCGCGCCCCCGCGACCCCGCGACCCCGAGCCCACGAAGCGCCAGTCCCGCACACCCGCACGCACCAGTCCACCCTCCCGAAACCCTCCCCTGTCTCGATCTCTCGACCGGCGGCGGCGACGCAGCTCCCGGCCCCGACGCTCGTTTGCCCCCTCGATCTGACGAGCGACGGCGGCGACCCCAGGCCATCCCCATCCGGCGACGGCTCTCCATACCCACCGGCTGCAGCCTCCTCCAGGGCCACGCATCGGCGCCGGTGCTCCATCCCCATCCCCATCCAACGGAGGCGCTTCCTCTCCATCCGACGCCGGCGACCAACAGGTATGATCTCCTGTCCTCTCTCTGTTACTCTTTTTGCTAGTATTTCATTTAGGCTTTGTTCGGTTGCCTCATGGTAGAATCCTCCCCAGGGATTTGGTGATCCCCGTCTTGTCACCCAACCCCCACCATTCCCCATCCATATGAAATCCCTGTGTGCATAACCTGTCCGGGTTATTAGCAGAAGCTCCAATCTGTTTATGAGGAATATGAATTGGAGTGTAATATTTGTGTCTGGAGGGATAACTCTGATTAACACTTCTACTAGCGGCTGCTTTTTCATATGTCTTGGCATACCAATAGGATTCCATTATCCCTGTAGGTCTCTGACCACAAACATCATGTTTTATATAAGTTTTCAATCATCCAATGAAACAACTCATAAGAAAGTTTTCTTTGATATTAGCAGAAGCTACAGTAGAAGATTGATGTATATTTTTGAGCATTTCCACAGCTTCATGTACTGTTGCTTCAGTAAACCTATCAGTCAAAATTTGATAGAATTGCTGCCAAGTCACCATTTGCCAGGGGACACTGGACACATATGTTTTTAACACAAACTAATGCTCTGCACTGAAAGTGTCCAGTAGCTAAATTCACCCACGATCATTTGCCAGGGGACACTGGACACATATGTTTTTAACACAAACTAATGCTCTGCACTGAAAGTGTCCAGTAGCTAAATTCACCCACGATCATATGGAGTACCTATCATATCAAAGAATTTTACACATGCTTGATATACTGAAGGAGGTGTCAGCTGAAGGAGGTGTCGCTTCCGTAGTACTACACAATTGCTGACAGGCAATAAAGGCAGTTAGTCCATATCAAAGGACTAATATGTGAGCAGTATACATGAACAAAGAAATAAATATGAGATGTCTTACTTCTGGCAATCAACAATCAAGTACCCCGAGAGGCCCTTGAGTTTGCCGGAATGTCGATTAACTTCCGTTCCGGCAAATTCGGGTACTCCATATGTCCTATTTTCAGCAAAGGTCATGCTGAAATTTTCCGTGAATTTTAGCATGACTTTGCTAAAAATAGGACATATGGGGTACTTGCGACTAATGCATGGGCCGGGGTATCTTAGTACTTAATTAAGTAGGATCAACTGTTTTTTTGTCCATCACTCGATAAACTACATGTGTGTGAGAGACCAAACTTTTTTCCTATTTAGAGCGAACATGGCCCACAACGATGCCGGCGGTTCGGGCAAGCAATTCTGGGAGCTGTCCCAGGAGATGGAGGAAGAACCTCACCGCTATGAGGACGCCGCGGAAGACACCGATCCCGACTACACAACCCCTAGTGGCGTCGGGGATGACACCACTGATGGTGCCGCCGAGGATGCCACCACTGATGATGGCAGCGCACGCACAGATGGCAGCCAACCGAAGAGGCAACGGAAGGACCGGCGCCCGAACGTGCTCGGCACCGTCAAGCAGGAATTTACTGAAGTGTCCTCCAGTGGGCATCCAACGGCGCCCAAAGAATTAGTCAGTGGGTACTCGGGACAACTCGGGTGCATTCTCCGGAGCACCGTCTCGATCAACACCGAGAACCTAAGGCATCGTGACCAAGGGAATTTGCGCAACCTCCTCTTCACGAAGCTGCACGAACGATACAAGTTCCCCGGTGACGTCGCAAACACACGCCTCTCAGGGAATAAAGTGAACAGTGCCGCCCTCACGAAGATGAGCACGGCCCTGGCTACTTGGAGAGCCGCGGTGAGGAGAAGGATTCTAAGAGGTGATAGTTATGAGAAGATCAAGGAGACAAATCCTTCGATCAGCGAAGCTGACTACCTCGAGTTCAAGGCCAAGTGCGAGTCCCCGGGGTCCGCGGAATCAAGTCAGTGGGGGAAAGATATGCGGGACTTGAACTTAGGGGTCCACAAACTCGGTCCCGGCGGTTACAGAGTGGCGGAACCTATATGGGACAAGGAGGACGCGGAGCGTGCCGAGCAAGGCCTACCGCCCCTCTTCGATAAATACCGTGACAAGCAGACCAGGAACTATGTCAGGGCCCGGTACAAGGTGGACCCAGTAACAAAGGAGCTTACCACGGATCTGAAGACCAAGGCGCTTGAGCTTGTTCTGGTAAGGAATACACCCCCGCGTAATTAGCTCCATATGGTTGCATTCTAATTAATGAAGCCAAATTTCTAAATGGTTCACGTTCCTTCCGCAGGACACTGAAAGCAGTAGCGCGGGGTCGTCTCAGAGCTCCCCTTGGGACACCACTTTAAATAGGGCGTTGAACGTAATGAAAGACAAGGATAAGTTCAGTAAGCCGTCGTCAGCTGGTCGTGTGGCCGGCAAAGGCTTGTCCACGAAATGGTCGGAATACTATAACGCTGGGCGAAAGGAGAGAAAGACCAGCTCGAAAAGCCAGCAGCGCGAGGTTCAAGAACTCAAGGCACAAGTGGCGCGGATTCCGGAGATGGTCCAAGAGCAAGTGCAAGACCAACTGGGAGCGACGATCACCGCCATTGTGCCTACCTTGATTGAGGGGCTGCAGGCGTGGATTGCGGGCGGCCAACAAGGGCCGCCCCCGATTCCCAGCTTCACGAGCAGCAACTCGCACAACGCGCCGGCGGCGCCATTGGTGTCTCCGGCGGAGGCAGTATTGGTGTCTCCGGCGCCGGCGCGGGCATTGGAGCTTAATGCACCCGGGTGTGGGAAGAATACGCCGGCCGGCACCTCGGCAGCAAGCGGCCCCTCCGTCACTTGCACGCCCGCCGTTGGCAGTGCCTCGACATTAGCCGAGCTCGACGCCATCACGGTAACTAAGCCTCTCGGCCGATGACTTCATCTCCTTGCCTTTGACTGGGCATCCCTGACGCCCTACATGTTTTCGCAGGGCGCCGCCGACGTTCCATGCACTCTCCTGCACTTCGTGGGCGGCGAGTTGATCGATGTCGCCAAGGCCAGAATCGTTCAACCGGGCAACCCCGTGTTCCACGGTAATCCGATGCCACCCACCGTGTATAGGGTTCAACTGGTTCGGGTGCTGCCGGGCTGCGACGACTTGTTACCTCCGTTTCGACCCGCTGGGGCCGACGAAGATGATGTGATGACCCTCAGCGCCTGCTTAAGCTGGCCCCTGCTTTGGCCGAAGAGCCAGATTCGTTTGGGGGCGGGGGACACCACCCCACAGACAACACCGCCAGTCGTGCCGGCGCCAAGCCATGGCAAGACCGCCGCAACGCTACCGGACATGCCGGACATGCATATGGCACAGGATCCGGACATGCATATGGCACAGGATCCGGACGACGACGACGACAACGATGGTACATTTACCAAAGTCGATAAGTACTTCAACGAACATGGGTACGGTGACGAATTCTTGGGGCCTCCTTCTCAAGAACCCAACCCTGCAAAAGACGATCGCGATCTACCTGGTACCGCGGAGAAACCCAATTGCAACAGGCGTCGTCTGGCGTTCAGTTCTCAGGAGACGCCTCCAACTGCCGCCTTCACCGAGCCTCAGATAGCCGAGGTGCGAAATATTATCATCCCCAACACACTCAAGAAGGCGGTCTCTCAGCAGAACTCGATCCCATTACAGCAGAAGAAGAAGGGACGGAAAAGAAAGATTAAGGGTGCGAGCCAGCCGGCACCGAGTATGATCCGTGCTCAGGACGGGCCACCTTCACCTAAGGATATCTCGAGGAGGGTGCATGTGGCGGGTAGGCCGATGCTACCGACTAATATGCTCAATGCTGCAACCGGTGCTATGCGGAGTCTGCATGACAGTGTTCTTTCTTTGGAGAAGCGGCGTCTCTCCGAGAATGATGTGGCATACCCGGTTTTCGTGTCCAAGGTGCCAGAGGGCAAGGGCTTTGTCGATAGCAAAATCGGGGGTATGATCGTCCTGCGGTTTGATGACATCTTCGCTATGTTTAACCTTCATCCGCTGCACTACACCTTCATTCGGCTATTTTCGCTCAGTATGGAGATGCGGATCATTAGAGACAAGACCCCGGACATCGTGATAGTCGACCCCTTCTACATGTGTGCCAAGATCTTGGGCAGCGCTGGGGACCGGCAAGTCGCGAGTTCATACCTCGATGGCGTCATTCTGGCGAACCCAGATAAGGATAACTTCCTCGTGACTTACTTTCCCGAGTAAGTCATCCCCTCACCGCCCCGTAACATATGATTTCTTAGATTTCGATCGTTCTTTTTTTTTCTAACATTCCGTGTTTTGTGCAGTGACACACATTGCACACTCATCCTCTTAAGCCCGAAATATTCCATGGCCACGTATTTCGACTCGGACCGTCAGTCGAAGAAAGACTACACAAATATCAAGAAAGTTCTTGATGAAGCTCTCCCCGGCTACGCCAGATCTGGAGGCACCTTCAAGAGGCCACTTTGTAAGTACGGCAAGCACGTGTTCGCCCACACTATGACGTTTCCCTGCGTCAAGCAGCCGCCTGGCGGTCAGAAGGATGCCTACTACGCCCTCCATCACATGCGGGCGATCGTGCGGGACCATAATCACCTTCTGCTACCAAATAATCTCAAAGATTGGGCCGCAAGCTTGTCGGCAATCCAGGACACGGACATCAGACAAGAATTCTTTCGCATCCAGTCGGAGTTTGCGGAAATCATCCATCAAGATGTCCTTCGTACCTCGGGGCAGTTCTACCTTAGATATCAACCGTCCAACAGTGATATAGAAACAGCGCTACAAATGCAGGCTGACAACGACCGCGATTTCATGACCATCACGATAGACGGCGGCTTCATCCACGCTCCGGTCCCTGAGTCGAGTCGAAAGTAGTGATGGTATGTAGTTCTAAAATATCGATTAGCTCTTTAGTTTGGACAGTCGTTCAACTTATATGTAATCGATGCTATTTATTAGTAGGACCACGAATCGTGCTATTAATGTGTTGCTTTTCTCTTCCGATCCTTTTGTTGCATACTTATATATTGCTTATGTATTGTCTGTGAATTGCTACTAATGTTTTGTTTGTCTAGTGCATAGAGATGCCGTCGTATGTCGTGTACAAGGGTAAGGTTCCCGGAGTCTACGACGACTGGGAGGAGTGTCGGAAACAGGTTCACCGTTTCAGCGGTAACAGTTACAAAGGGTACACCACTAGGGCGGAGGCGGAAGCTAGATACGCGCGCTATCTAGCGGGAGAGAGGAGGGAGCGTTGGAGGAACCGGATGAAGACCAGTTTCATCGCGATGATGCTCATCGTGATGACCGCTTCTCTCTTCTATGTGATGGTAGTTTAGATGATCGATATCGACTTGTAATGTGAAGACAAACTCGCTACTCGCGGTCTCGAGACTTGTAATGTTCTAACTTTGTTCGGTATTTTGAATTCGGAGACTAATATGATGAATTGTATTCGGAGACTAATCTTCTATTGTATTCGATAAATCTGCTGTTTATATGTTGTGCTGTCTATATTCTGTGCAGTAATATATTTTGTAACCTGTGCAAATATCAGAAAAGAAAAAAAAAATTCCTAATATTCATACTATTGGCGCACCACACTGCACTTTAGTGGCGCACTGCAATAAAAACACTAGTGGCGCATTATCTAGGAGTGCGCCATTACTAACCCAGAGCACAAGGTAAATATGGCCCCTGGGAGGCATAGTAATGGCGCACCAGGGGACATAGTAATGACGCACTGCCAGGTGCGCCACTATTGTCTGGTATACTAATGGCGCACCAGGGGTGCGCCATTAGTACTTGTTACTAGTGGCGTGATGATAGTGGCGCACCTGTAGTGCGTCATTAATGGCCAAAACAGGTGCGCCACTAACAGGCCTTTTCCTAGTAGTGAAGGGGGCTTTGGGGAGCATAAGCAGCTCAACTGGACAAACTTGTTTTTACTGAACAAGCTTGGCAGTGACATAGACAGTGATCATGATGAGGTGATCGATCAGATCAAAGTAGAGAAAGATGTTGAAAAAATAAAAGAGTTGATAAAGCGACTGCCTCGTGAAATTTCTGAGCAATTGGAAGGCCATGAGACCCATGAACAGGTTGAAATCCTGGCAGATCTGAGTGGGAACATGGATAGGATGTCCTATCTCAGCAGAGAGATCCGGCGTCTAAGGAGCAATCTGGGAGAGGTGATGCAAGGTATAGGAGAGATACGTGAAGCATTGGCTAGGATGGAGCGCCAAAATCCTTGCTTCCGTTCATGAACAAATGCAACAAACCCTGGAGTTAGTGCTCCTGGCAGCTACGTATTTGCATTTCGTACTTGTCTATATTGTATTGTAATGAATAAAATTATGCGCTCCTTGCAGCGTATATCATTGTATGAGTCAGAGTCGGTCGAGTTATTTTAGCAACATGTGCATGTCTGAACTGTTTGCACTTTGTTGTTCTTGTCAAGTGTTTGTAATGCATAAAATTATGTGCAGCTTGGTGCACATAGAGTTGTATCAATAAGTAAAGAGAAATATGAAGGACTGGAATATGAGCAATGAACTAGCCATGGACAGGGGTGTGTGAAAGCTTACACTACTAGGGAAAACCCTAGCAGTAGCGCTGGTTTCCCGCGCTACTGCTACGGCGCTACAGCTAACCTATAGCAGTAGCGTGGGACCACCTGCGCTACTGGTAAGTATAGTATCAGAAGTGCGGTTCAGGACCCGCGCTACTGATAACGTTAGGATATTAGGCCTTAACCTAGAAATTTCCGTTGTTATGATTACCGAGAAAATATGTGCGCACACACCAAACGCCGAGTCATAGACATAACAAAATGCTGGTGTATTTTATTATGCACAGACCAAAACCAACTTAAATGGGCTCGAGAAGCAGTCTGGGTGGACATACATCAATTAGGGATCAAAGCCAGGTACACAAGCAGCAGCTGAGTAACATTGCCCGTTAAATGTCCAAGATCTAGCTATCCGTAGCAGAAATTCAAAGCCGAAAGAAATAATGCACACGGAAAATGCGAACAAGGATCAAGTTGCTCAGCTCTGCTTGACCAAATGAGCATCCTGTTGTAAGACATAAAGCAAAGGTTCTCAAGGAACTAGGAAGTCACTAATTAAACCGCTCACCTGACTATTACTGTAGTCTGAAATGATAGTACAAACAAATTAGCAAATTACATAACTAAATCCTACAAGTCCACTTCAAGAGCAACGGCGACAACGGTACAAGATGGAACAACAAACATAATACATGCATGGTTAATTTGACGGTCCACAGCGGCCACAGCAATAATGCTAGATCTACAAAGAATTACAAACATTTTACTTAGAAAAATACTTAGTAGCAGACTTCCGGTATGACCCCATATTTCTTCTTCCTTGCCGGGTTGAATACTCTCATATTTACTAGCAATGGCATGTCGCTGGCCACAACAATCTTTGGTTCATTCGTTCATGCATCACGTGAACATGGACCAAAGAATTTCTGCATGCAAAAAAAAAAAAAAGATTGTACCAGCAAGATAAAGCTACGCGTCTACTAAACGGTGTCCTTTCAAATCGAGAAATAATGTAGGCGCACACTTGTGTTTCAGGCTAACGTGACTTGCGTAGAAACCGTATGTAGGGAAGGCACTGGTCACTAGCTAATGGTATTCATGACACGTACGTATAGCATAGGCAACTATCACGTGGGATGCATATATAACGTTGGAAAGTGTATATGCCACCAGTGGATCCGCTCGGTAGAGACCGTCACAGAACTGGAAAGAAAATCGACTGTCCTCACCTTCGTTCGTTGTCCTCCCCTGATCCTTGGTAGTATTTTCTTGTCCCTTGAGTGGAAAGCGTGCACCGATCCTGCAGTTTTGAAAGACATCGGCCACATCGCCGAACACGAAGTCCACCATGTTGGAATTGATCTACGGTTGAAACAAACCGTGAGAGAAAAGGGGGAACCTTTTGACCCCAGGTGTGCGATGATAGATAAATAACGCCCCCCCCCCCCCCCCCCCCCCCAAAAAAACAGTTAACGTACTGCTGATCCAGCAACAATCGGTCTTGATTGGCAACAACCAACGACAGGACAAAGATGATGACAAGCACCACTGACCTGCCCCGGGCCTAAGATAGAACATCTGACGAGACATAACACTGAGAATTGGAGGAAGACGGCATTGAGTTTCCAAAAAAGCTAGACATAGCGATCCATTTTATAAGGGGGACAATAGAGGTTCTCAAATTATTACTCTCATTGTGTACAGACACACATCCAGACTGAAAAATATATACCAGGGCACTCTATTTTAGAGTAGACTCTTTCGCACTTATCAAAGACTATCCTTCAGTCGTTAATAGACATGAAAAACAATCGCAAGACAAGTGACACGAAAAGACTATTCTTCAGTCTGGTTTTTTTTTCTGAAAAAGAAGTCACTGCAGTAACTTAACTATCTAAAACGGGTAATCATCAAACAGAAACAGAACATTAGAATATATTCAATTCAGAAAGAGTAAACTTTCTGCAACAGATTCTAAATTAGACTCGTATTTAAAAATAGATTACCCCTTTTGAAAATTAAGAACTCTTTTCAGTTGTAAGGTATATATACACACAAATTCAGGCTAAAACAAAGCCATCAGAATAGTGTTCTTCTTAAGTAGAGGACTGTTTTGATTTGTTCCCATTGCAATAAAAAAATACTCTACCCAAATAGTGCCCTCATTAACAAGTAGGCAAAGATCAATTTTAGAAAAGACCATGCGTCAAGTGTGCTAATCGATCAGACCAGTTGACAAATATCTGCAGATATACTAGGTAATAATACCTAAAGTTACACAGCTAAATTCTACCAGTGCACAAGCCACCATGTAGAGGGGCAATTCATTTCAGCGTCACCACATGACAAACATAAAAAAGGGAATACCCAACGTATGGTAAATTTTTAGCGATGACCACATCACATGTGCAGATGGTCAACCAAGATACCACATTAGCCGGTCTCATGTGTTCAAGGTTCCAGATCCAACCATTTCCACCCAAGTGCTCTTCCTACAAGCAATAGAAGCCCACTTTTAAATCAATGAAAATTCAAAGGGGAGTTGAATCAATGTAAAGTGAGGAGAGAAATTAGCTTCCATCACAAAGATGGCAACTGAAGCTACATCAACTGCAGTTGCAAGAAAGAACGACAATAATCCTTTATCAAGACATGTTAAGACTGTTCAAGATGTTTACAAAAATGCATCCATCCTGACTTTTATTCGTATCCAGAAGAGAATTTGTATTAAGATAAATATTACTATTTCTCAGGAATAGTATTGATGAAGAAAAACATGAAAAGTACTAAGTTTAAAGATGTGCCAATCGAATAATCAGAAGGTTTCACTATATTCTTTTATGTCGTTGTTGACTTGTGGTCAGTTTTCACATGCTAGAAAACATAGAGTGAGAAGAGCATTACAAGCACAAAACCATAGTTAGCAGTTAGCAATGGTCAGGCAGCAAAGTAATAGTTACATTTCTGCTATAAATTCAATCTAGTCAGTGATAAGCCAATAAATCACATCACCATATGATCACTGAACGACAAATAAACAAACAACTCAATTTATTCTTATATAACCAGTTCACTAATATTTAACAATAATGTAACAAACATACCTGAAATGAATTTCAGCAAAAAGAACTAATTAGACTTTTTTTTGCTTGTGAAATGTACATAGCGCAGTATTACCTGTGGTGTAAAAATTTCTGTAGGGATAAAAGACATGGTAACATATCTCATCTCTTTTGATGACATGTTTGATCTGCATTGAGTCAAGTTCAATCATAAAGTTGCCAATCGACGTAGACAGGACAATCGCATTTGTGTCCTCATCATACCCTACTATCAGTACCATTTTGCGTTTACGAGGAATTGGGCATTGAATGAGATCCTCCAACTGAATGGTTTTCTGCAGAAGCACCCATCCAGTAACACCATCACAGTTGGATTTCATCTCCCACAACAGGATACTCTGTCCCAACAAATATGCGAGGCCAAGGCAATGATTCTCAGTCCTTAAGAGACGAAAATACCAGTTGTTGAGAGCAAAGACGCCTGACGGGGAGTGGACCACCCCAAGGCTCTGCCTTTCAAGATCAAATGCGAGGATGTCAGCTCCACGAAACAAGCAGTAAACTACATTCTTGACAAGGATGCTGTTCCTTAATAGAAAACCTCCAGATGTAGTAGCCATCGAGACTACATCTCCCCACACACCACACGACGATTCATAGAGACAAGCTAAGGTCTGCGTGGATCCGCCGCACATCAAAACCAACTTGAACGGGCTCGAGAAGCAATCACCGTGCACATGCCCATCTTCAGCACTAACGCATTGTACCACGGCCTGCAAATAAATATACCATTCATCTGTGGGGATCCCTGTAGGAAAAGGCACATGGTGCTTCTGACCGGTGATGGGGTCCCACACGACGAGCTCACGACGAGATTTGTTGGTTAGGACACACAGGCCGTGGCGGCAGCCGTGGAAGTCCCAATCGTCGGAGGAGAGTCGTCTTAGCAGAACAGGAAAGCGGGCGGCGGGGATGCGGTCCGGCGACTCCAGGACAGGAGTGAAGACGTGTTTTTCGACAACCGACCATGGGAAGAAGCCGAGAAGCGGTGGTTTCCTGTGGTGTTTGCGGAAGCGGCAGAGGAACTCGGCGTCGGAGAGGATGCTGCGCCAGCGCTTGCATACGACGGACGCACGTGGGAGCGAGGATGGATTCGGGGGGAGACGCAGGAGGATCTCCCAGAGGAGGTCCTCGTCATCCGGCAAGGCGCTGCTCACACTTCAGCCTAGGGTTAGGGTTCCTAATAATATCCAAGAGAGGAAGAGGATCGCAAAAAACGTAGACCAAATCAAAATCGGGAATAGAATCAGCTAGGAGAGAGGCAACAAAAATCAGGGAAACTTACCTTTGGGCAAGGGCGAAGGACGTCGAGGGTAAAGATGTTTCTTAGTACGTATTGGAGAAGAGAGAGATTTTTTATTTTTTGAGGGGTGGAGAAGACAGAGATAGAAGTAGAACCCTCGTACGTATTGCTCTTTCTCTGTGACAAATCGCTGGCCCAATAAGCCAAGGCCCAATATTGGACTGTGATCAGGACAACGCTGGTGGATGATGTAACTCCTTTTTTGGAGTTTGTCACAGCATGTACAAGCACATGCTATGAAATTCACAACTCCAAAGTGATAAAAAACGGGTTTCGTATCGTTCATTTTCTGGTTGCTGCCATTTAAAAAATGAAAATCAGGGCAAAACAATTAGAATTGAAGACCCCATTTTAAAATCAAAAAATTTGTGTAAATTCGCAGGAATTTTTGTGACAAAGGAAATGTATTAATATTTTAAAGATACCAATTACACCCGGCATGTGTACCAATAATATGTCCAAAGGCATCAACTATACACACAACCAAAAAATAATGTAAAAAGAACGGAAGAAAAAAGACCCACCACGATGATCAATCACTAACATCAGCAGCACACTAACCATCACCGAAGACAACACCCAGATTACACAAAAAGATTCTCCAAAAGCAACGCCCTCAAGAAGGAAACACTGCACAAGCCTTATGGTTGCCCTGTCAAAGATCTTGGATTTTCGCCCTATAGAAAGTCCGAGTTCACCCAAAAATAATGTGTTGAATAAGGTCATTGCCATGCAGAACCAATAAATGTCAGACCTTGGGTTTTCACCATGGCAATCTAGACCCGGTACTCGAGGAGCACCATCAAAATTGCAGTCCTCCTGTGTTGTCGTCCCCGCATGCCTAAGCCGCTGTTGCAAGTCACCAAACACCTGACACACAATCTTCATCGCAACGAATACACCCTTCGACCAAAGCTTCAAGACCTCCTATCACAGCCGCTGTTAGAATAAAACACTAATGCAAGATCATAGACGACACACCGAGGCATGATATTTGTTAATGAGGTTCACCAATATGGCTACATCCCGGGGCATGACATCGACTACGGGCACTCCTCCCCAAGATACCGCAACACCGGCCGCCGGGGCGCCGGCACAAGCCGCCGGCTCCCCCGCCTACCTATCGCTATCTGGTCGTCATGGGTTACAACGTGTGGTGCCCCTCAATATATAAGAGGCCTAGGATACAACGTGTCCGACTCCTACACGACTCGTACCTATCCGCACCAATTACAACTCCAAGTCCACGTAACCCCTTGCGTACATAATATTCGACACAAATATAACAGCCGCCATGACTTCTCATCCTCTATCAATGCCTTGGGAATCTTGGCCTAGACATGTTCCATGACACCAATAAGAAATCGAAGCTTCGCATCGCACCCTCTTGAGGCCGTGCTGGCTGATAATATGAGCGTGCACGACCTGAGCCTTTCCTAATTAGATATTCAGGGACGACATACGTCAACCCATATAGATCTTCGACGGGGAAGAAAAGAATACATCAGCAGCCAGATCCAAGAGGTCGATATCCGGCAGAAAGATGACTTGGCAAAAGAAGAGCACTAGGGACAAACAACCATTGTTAGGCCGAAGCCAGCAGTCCCCACGTCGCTATCCTGTCAATACAGACCTATAGACAAAGGTTGGCGACGCCGCATCATGCCACCCTCAAACGCGGAGGCCCGAACTTGGTGAGACGCTAGCCATGGTAGGAGACGGGAACCAACCACTTCTCACTGGATCCGGTGACTCCTAGCCCCACCCTGACCCCTATGGCGGCACCACGTGCAGCCTGCAAGCCCACCCACGACGCCGCTCAGTCAGCCGCCATAGTCGGCATCGCCTTGAATAAGGGCCGCCACCCCAGAACTCTATCTTAGCCATCCATCGCCGTCGGTGTGCCAGCAACAACCACTGAGAGGAAACTAGCCGGGTTGCCCAGCCGCCTCCACCACGCACGTTCTTTGCCCTGCGGCGGCTACTGGCAGAGGCAAGGAGAATGAGCGAAGCTGGGAGGGCCACCCTGCTAGGGGACGACGCAGGGGCAAATCCCTTAAAGCTACAAATAAAATGCTTAACACAAGTAAAGGCTTCATCTTTCATGTGAAATGTCCATCTATCTCAACTAAAATGAGCTTTTAAACTAAAAAACTTCGTAGTGAAAGAAAATCAGATTATGAAGCAGCGCATTATGGCTGGTTGTGCTGTTGACGAGGAATTGGCGAGTGGTTGGCGCGCGGTCCTTGTCAAATGTCTAGCATGGCGGGGGCCTCAGCCGGCAGAGCTCGACAGGCGTATGGCAGAGTTAGACTGTCTACAACCGGACTTGATAAATTTGACCCCTCAAATGCTCGTAGACGTGTTCGGACCGATCGTATCTTAAACTTTTCTTTTCACAACCGGACACATCAAATAGCATGCCTCAAATCCATATAAAGTTATGCAACTATGATGCATTACACACATCGTCTGGCTACTACATCAGGACATGCCATCAGACTACCAAAATTTGACATCTTTGACCTATATGCTAGCTACGGAGAAGATCATCCATGACTATCCTTGCCCTTCCAGGCGTCTGGCCATCCTTCTCATGGAAGTAGCAATTGAAAACGCAGTATGGATCGACCTCGATCTACTCATTGTCGGAGCTGTCCGACCAGTCGTTGTCCTCCTTCTCCTCCTTGCGGGACAGTCCGGTCATGGCATGGACTGCCCGATTGTGCTCTAGGCGCGTGTGTGTTTCTAAATTGCCTTCCTTACAATCTAGGCGTGGATGGCTTCGTGCTCTATGGCAGCCTGCGCCAACGCATCAGCCGCCTCCGCCACTGCCATGTCGGCAGCGAGGCGAGCCTCGGCCACCCTCATCCTCTCCTACCCATGGCGGTCACACCGATCCTGGAAGCACTCATACTCCGATAGACTGGTGACGGGGAAAGGGATATTGCAAGGCTTGCGGGGGGACCGTGATGATCCAGCCCCTGAGGATCCGAGCGCCCGATGCGCCGACGCAATGGACTTGCACCAGACGGATACCGTTGTCGGTTGGGTGTTGTCCTCCCGGGAGTGGAGGACTGTGATGAGGACTGTCATTGCCTCCTCCAACCCGTACGGGACGACACCCCAGTCGACGAATCCGAACTACTCGGAGTCAGATCAGCTGCCCATCGTGCTGGCGAAGGCCGGAGATCGCCAGACAGGGGCTCGGGTGGCGTAGTGGAGTGGAGGAAGTGTAGTGAAGTGGTAAGGGTTTGTCCCGGGTAGCGGATGGGGACGAATATATGTGGGGTCGGATGCACCAGCGTCAGCCGGGTCTGGGGTGGCGGATGTGCCCGGGCCTCCCCATATCTGCCCCATATTTGGACAAGGTATGAGGGGTGTCGGTCAGCCCGGGCGTTTGAGGCTAATTTTAGACGCCCGTCGGGGTCGAATTTATTTGAATGATCAGTGACCGGTGTGTCCGCCCGGACTTATGATGGGGTTCGGGGCGTCCAACTGTAGATGCTCTGAGGTCCCTACGACCAAGTTGGCTTTGTTGCATCGTTGCATGTTGAAGTGTGCATTTTCCATGTACGTTTCATCCTTGCAATTGAGAGAAATGGATTAGCGGAAAGAAAATACATATGATTTCGGATGTGGGCTTGGATGAACCCGTGTTTAGTTCATTATATGAACTTACATCGTCCGGACGTAAATCCAGCCTCTCGTTTGGAAAAGGGTTCATAGTCCTCTAAGATGATTCCACCTCCAAAAAGAAAGAGTGTGATGATTAGTACGCATGTAGGTTGTTAAATTAAACGGACTGTATACGTTGTAGCATTTTGTGGGTAGAAACGGACTAATTAAATCATTTGTGATTCAAACTGAAAGAACAAACTTGAAACACGCAAGTATCCTGAAAGCATACATTATCCAAACCAGAGCAGACGATTAACTAGACGAGCGAACATGAAAGAAAAAACCATGGACGCGAGACGAGAGGGAGATGGAGAACAATCCATCATCTCTATCTAAATTCTAAGGTCCAAGCCAGCATAGATGCATCATGCATGCAAGCATGTTTATATGCTGATGGTGTGAGCCCTGAGCACATGCTGGAAGTCGGCATTGAGAAGCACCCTGACCACGGCGACGGCGTCTTCCTTGCTGCTGATGTTGGCGCTCTTCTTGAGCATCCCGGTGAAGGGCCCGTGCCATTTGCCGGTGCGCTCCGCCCGAAGGAGCTCGTAGGACATGGTGTCCCAGTGCTTGATGTATGCGAGGTGCTCGGGGGCGACGCGGGACTCTGTGTCCCATCCCCTGCCGACAATCTCGTCTATGGGGTTGAGCCGCTGGGCCTCGCTTATCATCACCTTCACCGCCGCCAGCGCCCGCTTGACGGGCTCGAGGTCGGTCTCCGGGTCGTAGGCGGACAGCACACGGAGGGCCTTCTTCATGGCCTGCCGCCCCAGCGGCACGCCAGGTAGGTTCTCGAGGCCGCCGATGAGGTCACCGTAGCTGCTGCCGAACGGGAGGGTTGTTGACGTGGGGATCAGGTGTTGGAGGCCTGGGAAGGTGTGCCAGTGGCCGCTCTCGTCGGTGAAGCCGGCAAGGGAGAGGTCGTGGTACTGGAAAGCCAAGGAGGCGCCATCGGGGCCATCGTGCAGGTCAGCACAAAGATGGCAGGTGGAGGTGGGTCGTCGACGGCAGCAGCTGCTCCTCCGTGGTTGCTGTTACTGGCGACGAGAGCAAGTATGAGGAAGAGGAGGAACTTGGCCATGGTGAATCGATGGGTGGTAGGTGGGGTGGGTGTGGGTCGGTCCATCTCTTATGAAGGACCGGCGGCAATGGACAAGATGCAGCTACGTACCACACCACACAGATCGCATTCCGCAACTGCTCTGGTTGTGCAGTGAAAGTAGCATGAATGTCACAAAAGGAGTGTGACTAATCGTACGGGGTGGCTTTTTTGACCGGCTGTGCTTCAATCTGTTGTGCACCCAGCTTTTGCATGGAGTTGTAGTACTAAGCTACGTACATCATGAAATCATCATCTACCAGCCAACGGACGTCCCACGTTTGACCAAATGTAAAGTACAACGCAGCGCTAAAATGCTAATCCATCCTGTCTCATGGGCAAGCATACCCTATACAGACCTACCAAGGGGAGTCAAGCTGGTTACTACATACCGCTACCCTGAAATAGGAGAGTCTCAACATATTTACATATTTACTATTACTAAATGGCACCTCCACCTTCTTCTGGCTCGACGCTTGGCTTCTTCCGACTCCGCTCGTAGACACTTATCCACACCTTTTCTCCCACTCCACCTCACCCTCTGTCCTCGTATCACATGTCATTCATAACGGTTTACTCGCTACTTTGCGGAACCGCCTAACCAATGTTGCTTATGAAGAGCTTGCGTCTGTTTTGTCTTTGTTGCAGGATGTTGCCACCAACGACACGCGCGACGACAGGTTCCTCACCCACGACTCCTCCTTCTCCTCGAGGTGCGCCTACTTGTTGCTCTCCTCTGACCACGAGATCGATCTCAATGCAGGGTACATCTGGAGCTCTAAGGCACCTATCAAGGTCAAGATCTTCGGCTGGCTTCTCTGTCGTGACAAGTTGAACACGATGGCGAACTTACATCGTAAGACCATCACCTCTGATTCAGATTATCCGCGGTGCGCACTCATTCATGAGGACGCAACGCACATGGCCATCCTTTGGCCATGCGTGGCACAGGTCTGGTCAATCATAGGGCTGCATCCCCCTCACTCCATCGACCTTCTCTGGGATACCACAACGCCGGTCGGCCTCGACATCAACATTTGGCCTACCGTCGCCCTCGCCATCCTCTGAAAGCTGTGGGACTCCAGGAACGCTCGTGTCTTTCGTAACGAGCTACACACACCACTAGATACTCTTCGGAACATTATTTCGGACTTTACGGTTTGGGCCTTCAGATTTAAGGACCCCGTCGGTAGGGAGGCTGCCGTGTCTTGACGCCTATACCTCTCCTCTCGTTGTGACCCTTGATGTAACTTGCCTCTTGGGCCTTTTAGTAATATATACAGGTGGGGACCCTCTCCCCCTTGTGATTGTTCAAAAAAAACTATTACTAATGGGAAGTCCGCCATTGTAATGATTTTACCTCTCCCATCTTATGTAAAAAAATCAGTTCGCCCACGCACGTACCTTCGCACGCTAGGGGCTTTAATTTGCTAGCGACGAGAGCGTGTGAAGAAGAGGAGGAACGCGGCCATGGCGGGGAATCGATGGGCGCTAGGTGGGTGTGGGTCGGTCTCGGTCCATCTGTTATGAAGGATTGGCGGCAACGGACAAGATGCAGAGCAGCTACGTACCACACCACACCGATGGCATTCGGCAACTGCTCTGGTTGTGCTGTGAAAGTAGCATGAATGGCACAAAAGGAGTGTGACTGATCGGACCGGGTGGCTTTTTTGACCGGCCGTGCTTCAATCTGTAGTGCATGCAGCTTTTGCATGGAGTAGTACTACGGACGTCCCATGTTTGACCACTACATGCTATGTCTTCAATTCTTTAATATTTTTTGACTTCTCGAACATTTTTAAAACTGGGGAACATATTATAGAAATTCTAGAACATGTTTTGAACTTCATGAATATTTTAAAATTCATGAACCGTGTTTCAAATCACGAATATTTTGGAAATCACCAAGAAAATAATGACAGGAACATTTTTCATAACTAACGAAAATATTTCAAAATTTCATGAACACTTTTTGATTTGCAAACTTTTTTTAATTCATGAACAATTTTCATAATAGATAACTTTTTTTTGAATTAATGGAACATTCAAATTCCAAATTGATTTTTCAAGCTTTATTCCAGGAAACATGCGCATACCAACGATAGCGATAAAAGTGCAAGAACTGTAGTACATGTTTCATATTTTGCAATCTTTATATTTTCAAAATACAGCTATATACTAGTTTTACAACATTTTTTCCCCTGTTAGATTGTTGATATATTTTTTCCTTCGTTCAACTACTCACATAATTAAATACAATTTAAATTCCTAGGTTCAACATCTGTTTCAAGTAATTTCCTTAGTTGAAAATACCTGGATCAGTGCTCACGAACCAGTTCATAAAAAAAGAAATCCAAATATAATCTTACATGGAAAAAAGCATGTTCTCGGAAAGAAATAGTGAATCGAGGGACGAATGGGCCAGCACAACAAAAGTTGATTCAACCAGAAGAAACAACACCTATGCTTGGCAGGGGTTATGTCTAGATTATAGCGTGACTAGACATGGGCATGTCTGGGGCTGATCGGGTTTCGGGCTGGGCTTTAAAACCTGACCATGAAATCTTAGGCCTGGGCCCGACCTATCCAAGCCTGTAACATGAGAAAATACCCATTTTCATGTTGACAATAATAATATAGCTATATTTGGAGGTAAATAATAATTTACACTAAAACTACGATACTTATTTTGGATCGGAGAGAGTCAATACTATGCCAATTTTTTTATATAAATGCTGAAAATGATATTTCACCAGACTTTTCTCAAGCCTCGGGCTGGAAGTGAGGCCCGCACTCCGCCTAGACGTTGGGCTTTTGGCCAGGCTTGCTTGACCAGACCGTCCGCAAGTAGCTTCATGCTGGTTAGTTCTTTTCTTTATTTATTTTTGTTCTTGTTTTTCTTTTATTTTGGTCATATTTCCAAAAAAATGTTGTAAATGCAATATACCTAAACTTATATTTACTTCTAAAATATAAACTTTGAATTTCGGAAAAAAATCAACGCAATGTGAAATAATTATTAGCACAGTTTAGCAAACGGTTACTTAGCATTAAAAAATGTGACACTTAAAAGATGTTCACATGCTTAACAATGTATGTGATATTTCGAAATAATATTTCTATAATTTAAACAAATGTTACACGTTCTGGTCAGTATTAATTATCGCTCACTGAATACTAGTTTTTGAATTCAGGGACAAATAATATGGATTGGAGGAAGTATTTAACTCAAAAAATCGCACCATTTATTAAAAATGTATGTTGTATTTATAAAAATTTGACGCGTTTCAATAATATGTTGGTGACATTTCTGAAAATAGTTATACAATGGAAACAATTAATGTACGAAAATATATTTAATCTTTACCTAATAATAAAGCACGGATAACTTCTGGTCGTACGTCGTGACATTTTTGCAAAAAAGTCCTTATGTTTTCTGGTATTCAACCCGCAGTCCCTTAATTAAGTGGAAAAAAAACGTTTCGTCTTTTTATAAAAAAACCCATGGGCAGCATCGGCAGCGGCTGCGCGGCAGCGTCCGCCCCTCCTCCTCCCCCCCTTCTCCTCCTCCCCTCACTGCGCGGATCCGTCGGCGGCGGGGTCTCTGGCACGCTGGCGGCTCGGCTTCGAGCTGGCTCTGCTTTGAGCTAGGTCAACGGCCAGGGAGAGCGCGGCGGACAGGTTACCGGCCGGGGATAGCGCGGCGGACGGAACGTCGGCGAAGATGGCGGGCTCACGGGCGCGCTTGGGGGAGGCGAGAAGCTGGCTGAACGTCGGCGAAGGTGGCGGGCTCACGGGCGCGCTTGGGGGAGGCGAGAAGCTGGCTGCACGAGGACGAGCTCGCGGGCGTCCTTGGGCTCTGTTTTGAGCGCGGTCAATGGCCATTCTTGTGCTTCTCATCGGCCTCGGCGCTGGCTTAGGCGGGCCAAGGCGGGAGGCAGGGCGCGGTGGCGCGGTCCGGCAACCTGGCTGGTCGACGGGGCGGCGGGGATGCGGCTGGAGGCGAGGTTGATGGCGGCGGCGACAGGCGCGCACGGGACGAGCGCTGCCTCACGAGCAGAGGAGCTCGGGCAGGTCGTGCGCGCTGCGCGGTCCGGCAACCTGGCTGGTCGACGGGGCGGTGGGGATGCGGCTGGAGGCGAGGTTGATGGCGGCGGCGACAGGCGCAAAGAATCGCCGTCGCAGCATCTGCCGTCACCACGCCCGCCTGCGAGAGCAATGTCTCGGCCGCCGGAGCGGCTTGATGAAGGCGAGGCAGAGGGTGGCAACGCCGGTTGCAGCCGACGGCCGACGAACTCGGAGGCGGCGGCGACGCGACGACGTCCGTGGTGGTGGCGGTGGCAACAGCGAGGCTCACTGCGTGCTCCTGCTCATCTTCAAGAGGAAAAGAAAGAACTGAGATGTAAGAGAGGAAGAAGGAGAAAGGAGGTGCTGCCGGAGGCAATGGAGCTCTCTTGGGGCGGGATGCACGAGGGCTCGCTCGGTGGTGGCCTCAATCTGATCTGGATCGAGAGTTCTGCGGGGATGTGAGAAGAAGGCGTGAGGGAAGAGATGAGCACGAGGACCGCGCGCTGAGAAGATAAGGCTGGAGGATAGAGAGCGGTGTGTATGCGGTCAGATGACACGCGTCGCTCGCACGAGGAGGGCTGGTGGAATCGTTGTCTACAGGCGGATAAAAGTTGTCTCGCAAGGAACACAGGAGCGGGCTGGGAGCACTCACCGAATATGATGATTAGTTTAGATTAACTATAGGTGGGTAGATTAAAGATAAAGAAAGAAGAATATGTGCCAGGTCTCCTTTACCCATCAAATCGGTTGATTGAGTCTCGCCGTGTATGCCATTTTTTGCTTCTCCAAATCTGCATGCCGCCAGGTTTGCTTCTACATTTCTTTTCTTTTCTTTTCTGAAGTTGGATTTTGCATCTGTTTGTATTTTTTACGTATTCATACTGACTACATAATTCACGACACACACGACAGCAACATATATGCATGAATGCCCAATGAAATAAATACATAAATTATCTTTGAACGCTGGTAATTTCGGTTTATACGATTACATAATAAACCATCGGCGCAAAACATAGGCATTTACATGTCATGGCTATAGTCTTTAATTATCCTTAATAAAGTTGTTGTTTCGGATCAGGAAGATGCCATGCTTGATGTCCCTGAAAACATAGTCATGTTGAAGGTGGTCAGGAGGAACGAGGCAATCATTGTATAAATCATTCTCACCCAAACATTGACGATATGAAGAAATAAAAACAATTGCATCCAGGTAAAATTACTTTGGAAGTGTTGCATATACGCCATTGTTATTGTCTGGTGTCAGTGCAATGGTTAATTTTTCAGTGTGGTATGCTTTGTCACTATGCATTAACAGACTGATCTACAACGTGTAGTGAAGTCGGACGAAAAACATGCTCTTACTTTAATATCATTTTTCTTCTCTCTATATTGCTTCAAGGAAAAACATGATACTCTAGCATGCAAACAACACATATATTATGATGATTATGTCCTGCGTAATTAGATTTATTTATAAGTAGCTACATATGCACTACTTATGATGCAAATTTTATATCGGTTTTTTTTAATCAACAACAGATTCATATAGCATACAAAACTTGCATGCAGGCAAGAAATTTCGATGACAAACTCCAGTCATGGATAGCAAGAAACAGAGAAAGAAAAGAGATAAGGAGCGGTATGTATGAATGACCAATGAAGAAAAATAGAAAACACATGAAAAGCATCGTGAAACCTATGGACTAAACAAAAGAACTAAAGATTTGAGCCAGTTGCAAAAAAATACACACAAGGAAATAAAAAATATGCAAACATGAAACTAACACATAAGATAAACACGTGCGTATGAGAGAGGTAGAAAGACGCAAATATGCAATACGAACAAAAATAAAAGCTAGAATATAGCAAATTACAGCTAATCGTGAATTGAGGTGCAACACACTAAGCAAAAATTCAATTGCGATGGAGAATCATGCATATATCGTTAAAGAATAGGAAGTTATACATCTATACGGCAAGGACTTCATGGTTAGCACACATGCAACATGCTTGGATGCTAGGCGAAGTATACGACATTTTTACTGTGCGATATCAGTTACTCAACATAAGTGTCGCGTGTATGATTTTGCTATCAATAGTATGATGGTTAATTTACTGGTTAGATATGTGTTGTCACTACATATTGATGTTCTAATCTACAACGTCAAAAAAACATCATGTGTACTCTTACTTCAAAAATCACCCTCTCTCCAACCACTGCCCCTCCGCGCCGTAGCAACGCACGGGCATGTTTCCTAGTATTACTAAAAAAAATATCTGAACTTGTACTTAAAAATGTTTAACATTATTTGAAATATATTAAATATATATAAAAATGTTTTAGATGCACACGGGCAATTTAAAACGTGTGTTAAAAAAAGCAACCATGTATTAAAAATAGAATTTAAAGGATAACAAAAAAATTGAAAAACCGATAGAAAAACACATACAAATGAAAGAAGAAGGAAACCACACGGAAGGCTGTAAAGCCGGTCCGAACAGGTCCATAGGATCTTACTAAAACCGCTACATGATCTACAACGTAGAGGTTGTCCATTTAGTGGATTGCCAGAGGCGAGACCGAGGAATCTCTCGCAATAGATGATAAATAGCATTGTCTCGTGGACTAGGAGGTCCCAAGTTTCTTTCCCTTTTTCTTCTTGTTAGTGGAGAAATCGCTCGCGGAAGAAAAGATGACCCAGCAGGCTGACTCGTGGTTTTGCTCCTCGAATGATTTTGCTGCAAAATAATCGTGACCAAATATAATCAGCTTTGTTTTTAGATTGTGATGAGAATTAAAAAAATACAATCAACCATCATATATATTTTTCCGAGGAAAACACTAGAACAGTTTGAGGGTTGTGTAGGTCTACAGCTTGTACAAGCATATACTACGGAATCCAAAATTATGCTTTTATACAGATCAATCAAAACGTGATAATTTACCGAATTAACTCGATCTGGCATGGTGAGAAATTGGAGTGAGAAAAATAGGAGTAGAGGTGAGCAACCTCTACGACGACGGCCACGAGTGGCGATGACAAATATGATGATGGCCAGCGCAAGAGGTTAATCAGTGAGCGGACTAGTAACACTAAAGCCCTGGATTTATACTATACAAGCATTGCCTTTCTCTGCTGCCTATTATTATGAGGTGATGTGAACATCATTATCATAGTTAAATCACTAACAAGACTCAGAACAACAATTATAGACAGATAGTGACGTCCATTCATCTGCTTTCAAGTTTGAGCTAACTTAGTTGGTCCTATTCCATTCATCAAGTACGGTCATTATAACCGGCCAAATTAAATGATGCCAACAGGTAGTGCCAGTAGCATGATTCACGTATGAGTTTGTCCTCTATTGCTGCACATACTTATATTGAACATGATTGTTGCCCATAATGTACATGGCTGCTACCCACATGCAAGTACGTACAAAGTGCTGGTGCACACGTCATCAGTGTTCTAGCAGCTTCATGAGTGACTGTGACTTGCATTTTTGTCAATGAGTTTGGTGTATTTTTTCTGAAACTTCCTGTTATTGGGCCACATTTTGGCATTTTCTTTGCGTTGGTATTAACAATTGAAGACTGCTGCTTAATGAATGTTTGGTGTCCAACAACCATGACAGAGACAAATGCGTGCATGCAACAAATAAGAGACAAATGCCTACGTGAAACACGCATGGCCATGATTGGACGTGAAACACGCAAGAAAGAATTCTAGTCTCCTTCTCTGGTCGGCGTTTTGGCAGCGACGTTGAACGACGGCTGCGTGCTTCAGCTCATAACATCCGTTTGCATTCCAGTTTCTTCGCCTGGATAAGGAGAGGTATGAGGTTCCAGCAGAGCCACTGATTCACGGTTGAGGGGATAAGGACTTGCACTCTATAAATAAGACATCAAGTTCGTCCAAGCATGCATCAGAAAATAGAAGATCAAATTCCAGCTCCATAACACCAAGAGAGGGTGCATCCGTAGGAGTTGAGGTTTCTGTTCTCCCAAGGAGCAGATTCTCCGCCGCTTGGCAAGTAAGTGATAATCAATGGCTTATAGGCTTCCACTGGCAGGCGTTAGGACTTCCAATTTCGAGCCTAGGGAGCTTCCATCAAACAGCTACCTGAATCTGGGTGCCTTTCATAATCGCGGGAGAAGGGGGCCTTGGGGAGCATAAGCAGCTCAACTGGACAAACTTGTTTTTAGTGAACAAGCTAGGCAGTCACATAGACAGGGACCATGAAGAGGTGATTGATCAGATAAAAGTAGAGAAAGATGTTGAGAAGATAAAAGAGTTGATAAGGAAACTACCTCGTGAAATTGCTGAGCATCTGGAAGGGCATGAGACCCATGAACAGGTCGAAATCCTGGCAGATCTTAGAAGGAACATGGATCAGAGGATGTCTTATCTCAGCGGAGAGATCCGACGTCTAAGGAGGGACATTGGAGAGGTGATGCAAGCTGTCCGAGAGATACGCGAGGCATTGGACAGGAAGGAGCGCCAAAATCCTTACTACCGTCCATGAACAAATGCAACAAGCCGTGGAGTAAGTACATCTGGCAGCTACATATTTGCATTTCGTACTAGTGTCTATTGTATTGTGATGAATAAAATGGTGCGCTCCTTGCAGCATATAATGTTGTATGAGTCTGGGTTGGTCGAGTTATTGTAGCAACAAGTGCATGTCTGTCCGCAGTTTGTTGTTCTTGTCAAGTGTTTGTAATGAATAAACTTATGTGCTTCTTGCCGCACATAATTTTGTACGAGTCCTAGTCGATCGAGTTATTGTAGGCAACTGGTACATGTGTGTCTGCAATTACCTGTAACGTGTCATTTATGTAAAGTGTTTGCATTGAATAGTTATGGATATTATGAGTGTGTTATTGTTGTTGCTTCATTTCTCATTGTTCTTGTCCTGATGGGATGAATACAATTCCATCTTGTTTGCACAAAAAAAAAATGTTTGCAGTGAAGAGCTATGCATATCGTGAGTGTGTTCTCATTTTTATTTCTTTTATCGTTGTTTTTTTTATTCTTGTTCTGATGGGCTGAATGGTAATTCGTCGTGTAAAATGGAATCTAGTTGCACTACTTGCTATGCATCTCCACTACTCTGTGGCATTTTAGAAAAAATAGGAGCCTAAGCCCCCACTCTGTTAAATAAATAGAAGAGAATTACCCAGTTAATTAGTGAAAAACTATGCGAAAGCGAAAGCCTTGTAAGAGATTACTAACCCGGCTACCAATAGTCTCCAAGCCGCTATGAGAGGAACTTCATCAAGGTTGTTCCTAGAGATCATCGTCAACACTCCTCAACCCCATGATTTCGACTTCAATGCAACTGTTAGAGATATATTTGGTTTACATGTATTTGTTAGTTTAGAATTTATAATCCGTCTCCTACCTTATCTCCACGAGAGGCTTCTTGCCCTTCAAGTCTGTACTCCTATATATACTCGCCCATGAGGCTCAATACAACATCCATCGGATTACGCTAATCCCTCAGTATTCCCTACTAACATGGTATCAGCCTAACCGATCCAAACCCTAGCCGTCGTTGCCGCTTTCGCTCCGCGCCGCCCTCCGGGGCAGTTTGTATCCATGACCGCCACTTGTGGCCGCGCCTCCCATACCTAGGGTTCGTCTGCAGGTCGTGTTGACCGGCTGCCCTAGAGACTATTTTTCCCGATCCTTTGATCCAGTTTTTTCCCTCTCCCGCCAGTCATCTTGATCGACTTTTTTTTTTGGTTTTCCGATCTAAGATCGGTTTGAGTCGCCCGCCGCCACCGTCGACCCCGTGCCTCTACTCTGACACCGGCGCGACCACCCGGCCTCTACTACGACCCAACGGCCTCGCGCGACCCGGTGGCCCGTAACGGCTGTCGTCCGCGTGTCTTCCCGCCCGTCGCTCTACTCCGGCCGTCGCCGGCCCGCTCCAAACAGGACTCCTACATCACCTACCGTCTCTGCCGCCGCTTGCCGGCTGCGTCGGGCTAACCGGCTGCCTCGGGGTCGCCGGCTGCATGAGGCCTGTCGGTTGCCGGCTGTCGGCTACCTCGGGCTCGCCGACCCCCTCGTCGGCTGCCTCGGGCTCGCCAGCCCCTCGCTGGCCTCCTTCGGCTCGCCATCCATGCCGGCCTCGTTGGTGCTGTGTCGGCCAATCGGGCGCCGGGCGCTGGACGCGCTCATCGGCACGCCATTCCCCGCCGGCCGTCCTCGCCTTGGTCTGATCGAGCACCCCGCTTCACCGTCCACGGTGACGCCATCATCAACGAGCAGCGCCCACGACCTCGTGTGTGATCGGCTTGATCACCCGTCCGTCGCAATCCGCTCCATCCGCGCCGCGTGACTGACCTAATCGGCCGGTTGCACGTGCCTCCGCAATTCCCGTGAAGGCCATCCTCGAGTACCGCGCGCCCCTCCACCGATCATGGAACGGGTGCTATTCTCTCCAGTCTGACCGTCCGCGATGCTCCTGTTGTTCGCAACGGTACCGCTACGACTGCGCGGGGGGGGGGGGGGGGGGTAGAGATATATTTGGTTTACTTGCTGGAAGTCGGCATTGAGAAGCACCCTGACCACGGCGACGGCGTCTTCCTTGCTGCTGATGTTGGCGCTCTTCTTGAGCATCCCGGTGAAGGGCCCGTGCCATTTGCCGGTGCGCTCCGCCCGAAGGAGCTCGTAGGACATGGTGTCCCAGTGCTTGATGTATGCGAGGTGCTCGGGGGCGACGCGGGACTCTGTGTCCCATCCCCTGCCGACAATCTCGTCTATGGGGTTGAGCCGCTGGGCCTCGCTTATCATCACCTTCACCGCCGCCAGCGCCCGCTTGACGGGCTTGAGGTCGGTCTCCGGGTCGTAGGCGGACAGCACACGGAGGGCCTTCTTCATGGCATGCCGCCCCAGCGGCACGCCAGGTAGGTTCTCGAGGCCGCCGATGAGGTCACCGTAGCTGCTGCCGAACGGGAGGGTTGTTAACGTGGGGATCAGGTGTTGGAGGCCTGGGAAGGTGTGCCAGTGGCCGCTCTCGTCGGTGAAGCCGGCAAGGGAGAGGTCGTGGTACTGGAAAGCCAAGGAGGCGCCATAGGGGCCATCGTGCAGGTCAGCACAAAGATGGCAGGTGGAGGTGGGTCGTCGGCGGCAGCAGCTGCTCCTCCGTGGTTGCTGTTACTGGCGACGAGAGCAAGTATGAGGAAGAGGAGGAACTTGGCCATGGTGAATCGATGGGTGGTAGGTGGGGTGGGTGTGGGTCGGTCCATCTCTTATGAAGGACCGGCGGCAATGGACAAGATGCAACTACGTACCACACCACACAGATCGCATTCCGCAACTGCTCTGGTTGTGCAGTGAAAGTAGCATGAATGTCACAAAAGGAGTGTGACTGGTCGTACGGGGTGGCTTTTTTGACCGGCTGTGCTTCAATCTGTTGTGCACCCAGCTTTTGCATGGAGTTGTAGTACTAAGCTACGTACATCATGAAATCGTCATCTACCAGCCAACGGACGTCCCACGTTTGACCAAATGTAAAGTACAACGCAGCGCTAAAATGCTAATCCATCCTGTCTCATGGGCAAGCATACCCTATACAGACCTACCAAGGGGAGTCAAGCTGGTTACTACATACCGCTACCCTGAAATAGGAGAGTCTCAACATATTTACATATTTACTATTACTAAATGGCACCTCCACCTTCTTCTGGCTCGACGCTTGGCTTCTTCCGACTCCGCTCGTAGACACTTATCCACACCTTTTCTCCCACTCCACCTCACCCTCTGTCCTCGTATCACATGTCATTCATAACGGTTTACTCGCTACTTTGCGGAACCGCCTAACCAATGTTGCTTATGTAGAGCTTGCGTCTGTTTTGTCTTTGTTGCAGGATGTTGCCACCAACGACACGCGCAACGACAGGTTCCTCACCCACGACTCCTCCTTCTCCTCGAGGTGCGCCTACTCGTTGCTCTCCTCCGACCATGAGATCGATCTCAATGCAGGGCACATCTGGAGCTCTAAGGCACCTATCAAGGTCAAGATCTTCGGCTGGCTTCTCTGTCGTGACAAGTTGAACACGATGGCGAACTTACATCGTAAGACCATCACCTCTGATTCAGATTATCCGCGGTGCGCACTCACTCATGAGTACGCAACGCACATGGCCATCCTTTGCCCATGAGTGGCACAGGTCTGGTCCATCATAGGGCTGCATCCCCCTCACTCCATCGACCTTCTCTGGGATACCACAACGCCGGTCGACCTCGACATCAACATTTGGCCTACCGTCGCCCTCGCCATCCTCTGAAAGCTGTGGGACTCCAGGAACGCTCGTGTCTTTCGTAACGAGCTACACACACCACTAGATACTCTTCGGAACATTATTTCGGACTTTACGGTTTGGGCCTTCAGATTTAAGGAACCCGTCGGTAGGGAGGCTGCCGTGTCTTGACGCCTATACCTCTCCTCTCGTTGTGACCCTTGATGTAACTTGCCCCTTGGGCCTTTTAGTAATATATACAGGTGGGGACCCTCTCCCCCTTGTGATTCTTCAAAAAAAAACTATTACTAATGGGAAGTCCGCCATTGTAATGATTTTACCTCTCCCATCTTATGTAAAAAAATCAGTTCGCCCACGCACGTACCTTCGCACGCTAGGGGCTTTAATTTGCTGGCGACGAGAGCGTGTGAAGAAGAGGAGGAACGCGGCCATGGCGGGGAATCGATGGGCGCTAGGTGGGTGTGGGTCGGTCTCGGTCCATCTGTTATGAAGGATTGGCGGCAACGGACAAGATGCAGAGCAGCTACGTACCACACCACACCGATGGCATTCGGCAACTGCTCTGGTTGTGCTGTGAAAGTAGCATGAATGGCACAAAAGGAGTGTGACTGATCGGACCGGGTGGCTTTTTTGACCGGCCGTGCTTCAATCTGTAGTGCATGCAGCTTTTGCATGGAGTAGTACTACGGACGTCCCATGTTTGACCACTACATGCTATGTCTTCAATTCTTTAATATTTTTTGACTTCTCGGACATTTTTAAAACTGGGGAACATATTATAGAAATTCTAGAACATGTTTTGAACTTCATGAATATTTTAAAATTCATGAACCGTGTTTCAAATCACGAATATTTTTGAAATCACCAAGAAAATAATGACAGGAACATTTTTCATAACTAACGAAAATATTTCAAAATTTCATGAACACTTTTTGATTTGCAAACTTTTTTTAATTCATGAACAATTTTCATAATAGATAACTTTTTTTTGAATTAATGGAACATTCAAATTCCAAATTGATTTTTCAAGCTTTATTCCAGGAAACATGCGCATACCAACGATAGCGATAAAAGTGCAAGAACTGTAGTACATGTTTCATATTTTGCAATCTTTATATTTTCAAAATACAGCTATATACTAGTTTTACAACATTTTTTCCCCTGTTAGATTGTTGATATATTTTTTCCTTCGTTCAACTACTCACATAATTAAATACAATTTAAATTCCTAGGTTCAACATCTGTTTCAAGTAATTTCCTTAGTTGAAAATACCTGGATCAGTGCTCACGAACCAGTTCATAAAAAAAGAAATCCAAATATAATCTTACATGGAAAAAAGCATGTTCTCGGAAAGAAATAGTGAATCGAGGGACGAATGGGCCAGCACAACAAAAGTTGATTCAACCAGAAGAAACAACACCTATGCTTGGCAGGGGTTATGTCTAGATTATAGCGTGACTAGACATGGGCATGTGTGGGGCTGATCGGGTTTCGGGCTGGGCTTTAAAACCTGACCATGAAATCTTAGGCCTGGGCCCGACCTATCCAAGCCTGTAACATGAGAAAATACCCATTTTCATGTTGACAATAATAATATAGCTATATTTGGAGGTAAATAATAATTTACATTAAAACTACGATACTTATTTTGGATCGGAGAGAGTCAATACTATGCCATTTTTTTTATATAAATGCTGAAAATGATATTTCACCAGACTTTTCTCAGGCCTCGGGCTGGAAAGTGAGGCCCGCACTCCGCCCAGACGTTGGGCTTTTGGCCAGGCTTGCCTGACCAGACCGTCCGCAAGTAGCTTCATGCTGGTTAGTTCTTTTCTTTATTTATTTTTGTTCTTGTTTTTCTTTTATTTTGGTCATATTTCCAAAAAATGTTATAAATGCAATATACCTAAACTTGTATTTACTTCTAAAATATAAACTTTTAATTTCGGAAAAAAATCAACGCAATGTGAAATAATTATTAGCACAGTTTAGCAAACGGTTACTTAGCATTAAAAAAATGTGACACTTAAAAGATGTTCACATGCTTAACAATGTATGTGATATTTCAAAATAATGTTTCTATAATTTAAACAAATGTTACACGTTCTGGTAAGTATTAATTATCGCTCACTGAATACTAGTTTTTGAATCCAGGGACAAATAAAATGGATTGGAGGAAGTGTTTAACTAAAAAAATCGCACCATTTATTAAAAATGTATGTTGTATTTATAAAAATTTGACGCGTTTCAATAATATGTTGGTGACATTTCTGAAAATAGTTATACAATGGAAACAATCGCTGTACGAAAATATATTTAATATTACTAAAAAAATATATCTGAACTTGTACTTAAAAATGTTTAACATTATTTGAAATATATTAAATATATATAAAAAAGTTTTAGATGCACACGGGAAATTTAAAACGTGTGTTAAAAAAAAGCAACCATGTATTAAAAATAGAATTTAAAGGATAACAAAAAAATTGAAAAACCGATAGAAAAACACATACAAATGAAAGAAGAAGGAAACCACACGGAAGGCTGTAAAGCCGGTCCGAACAGGTCAATAGGATCTTACTAAAACCGCTACATGATCTACAACGTAGAGGTTGTCCATTTAGTGGATTGCCAGAGGCGAGACCGAGGAATCTCTCGCAATAGATGATAAATAGCATTGTCTCGTGGACTAGGAGGTCCCAAGTTTCTTTCCCTTTTTCTTCTTGTTAGTGGAGAAATCGCTCGCGGAAGAAAAGATGACCCAGCAGGCTGACTCGTGGTTTTGCTCCTCGAATGATTTTGCTGCAAAATAATCGTGACCAAATATAATCAGCTTTGTTTTTAGATTGTGATTAGAATTAAAAAAATACAATCAACCATCATATATATTTTTCCGAGGAAAACACTAGAACAGTTTGAGGGTTGTGTAGGTCTACAGCTTGTACAAGCATATACTACGGAATCCAAAATTATGCTTTTATACAGATCAATCAAAACGTGATAATTTACCGAATTAACTCGATCTGGCATGGTGAGAAATTGGAGTGAGAAAAATAGGAGTAGAGGTGAGCAACCTCTACGACGACGGCCACGAGTGGCGATGACAAATATGATGATGGCCAGCGCAAGAGGTTAATCAGTGAGCGGACTAGTAACACTAAAGCCCTGGATTTATACTATACAAGCATTGCCTTTCTCTGCTGCCTATTATTATGAGGTGATGTGAACATCATTATCATAGTTAAATCACTAACAAGACTCAGAACAACAATTATAGACAGATAGTGACGTCCATTCATCTGCTTTCAAGTTTGAGCTAACTTAGTTGGTCCTATTCCATTCATCAAGTACGGTCATTATAACCGGCCAAATTAAATGATGCCAACAGGTAGTGCCAGTAGCATGATTCACGTATGAGTTTGTCCTCTATTGCTGCACATACTTATATTGAACATGATTGTTGCCCATAATGTACATGGCTGCTACCCACATGCAAGTACGTACAAAGTGCTGGTGCACACGTCATCAGTGTTCTAGCAGCTTCATGAGTGACTGTGACTTGCATTTTTGTCAATGAGTTTGGTGTATTTTTTCTGAAACTTCCTGTTATTTGGCCACATTTTGGCATTTTCTTTGCGTTGGTATTAACAATTGAAGACTGCTGCTTAATGAATGTTTGGTGTCCAACAACCATGACAGAGACAAATGCGTGCATGCAACAAATAAGAGACAAATGCCTACGTGAAACACGCATGGCCATGATTGGACGTGAAACACGCAAGAAAGAATTCTAGTCTCCTTCTCTGGTCGGCGTTTTGGCAGCGACGTTGAACGACGGCTGCGTGCTTCAGCTCATAACATCCGTTTGCATTCCAGTTTCTTCACCTGGATAAGGAGAGGTATGAGGTTCCAGCAGAGCCACTGATTCACGGTTGAGGGGATAAGGACTTGCACTCTATAAATAAGACATCAAGTTCGTCCAAGCATGCATCAGAAAATAGAAGATCAAATTCCAGCTCCATAACACCAAGAGAGGGTGCATCCGTAGGAGTTGAGGTTTCTGTTCTCCCAAGGAGCAGATTCTCCGCCCCTTGGCAAGTAAGTGATAATCAATGGCTTATAGGCTTCCACTGGCAGGCGTTAGGACTTCCAATTTCGAGCCTAGGGAGCTTCCATCAAACAGCTACCTGAATCTGGGTGCGCCTTATGGAAAATTTGTGCCTTTCATAATCGCGGGAGAAGGGGGCCTTGGGGAGCATAAGCAGCTCAACTGGACAAACTTGTTTTTAGTGAACAAGCTAGGCAGTCACATAGACAGGGACCATGAAGAGGTGATTGATCAGATAAAAGTAGAGAAAGATGTTGAGAAGATAAAAGAGTTGATAAGGAAACTACCTCGTGAAATTGCTGAGCATCTGGAAGGGCATGAGACCCATGAACAGGTCGAAATCCTGGCAGATCTTAGAAGGAACATGGATCAGAGGATGTCTTATCTCAGCGGAGAGATCCGACGTCTAAGGAGGGACATTGGAGAGGTGATGCAAGCTGTCCGAGAGATACGCGAGGCATTGGACAGGAAGGAGCGCCAAAATCCTTACTACCGTCCATGAACAAATGCAACAAGCCGTGGAGTAAGTACATCTGGCAGCTACATATTTGCATTTCGTACTAGTGTCTATTGTATTGTGATGAATAAAATGGTGCGCTCCTTGCAGCATATAATGTTGTATGAGTCTGGGTTGGTCGAGTTATTGTAGCAACAAGTGCATGTCTGTCCGCAGTTTGTTGTTCTTGTCAAGTGTTTGTAATGAATAAACTTATGTGCTTCTTGCCGCACATAATTTTGTACGAGTCCTAGTCGATCGAGTTATTGTAGGCAACTGGTACATGTGTGTCTGCAATTACCTGTAACGTGTCATTTATGTAAAGTGTTTGCATTGAATAGTTATGGATATTATGAGTGTGTTATTGTTGTTGCTTCATTTCTCATTGTTCTTGTCCTGATGGGATGAATACAATTCCATCTTGTTTGCACAAAAAAAAAATGTTTGCAGTGAAGAGCTATGCATATCGTGAGTGTGTTCTCATTTTTATTTCTTTTATCGTTGTTTTTGTTATTCTTGTTCTGATGGGCTGAATGGTAATTCGTCGTGTAAAATGGAATCTAGTTGCACTACTTGCTATGCATCTCCACTACTCTGTGGCATTTTAGAAAAAATAGGAGCCTAAGCCCCCACTCTGTTAAATAAATAGAAGAGAATTACCCAGTTAATTAGTGAAAAACTATGCGAAAGCGAAAGCCTTGTAAGAGATTACTAACCCGGCTACCAATAGTCTCCAAGCCGCTATGAGAGGAACTTCATCAAGGTTGTTCCTAGAGATCATCGTCAACACTCCTCAACCCCATGATTTCGACTTCAATGCAACTGTTAGAGATATATTTGGTTTACATGTATTTGGTAATTTAGAATTTAGAATCCGTCTCCTACCTTATCTCCACGAGAGGCTTCTTGCCCTTCAAGTCTGTACTCCTATATATACTCGCCCATGAGGCTCAATACAACATCCATCGCATTACGCCAATCCCTCCGTATTCCCTACTAACATGGTATCAGCCTAACCAATCCAAACCCTAGACGTCGTCGCCGCTTTCGCTCCGCGCCGCCCTCCGGGGCAGTTCGTCTCCATGACCGCCACTTGTGGCCGCGCCTCCCATACCTAGGGTTCGTCTGCAGGTCGTGTTGACCGGCTGCCCTAGAGACTATTTTTTCCGATCCTTTGATCCAGTTTTTTCCCTCTCCCGCCAGTCATCTTGATCGACTTTTTTTTTGGTTTTCCGATCTAAGATCGGTTTGAGTCGCCCGCCGCCACCGTCGACACCGTGCCTCTACTCTGACACCGGCGCGACCACCCGGCCTCTACTACGACCCAACGGCCTCGCGCGACCCGGTGGCCGCTTGTCGGCTGCGTCGGGCTAACCGGCTGCCTCTGGGTCGCCGGCTGCATGAGGCCTGCCGGTTGCCGGCTGTCGGCTACCTCGGGCTCGCCGACCCCCTCGTCGGCTGCCTCGGGCTCGCCAGCCCCTCGCTGGCCTCCTTTGGCTCGCCATCCACGCTGGCCTCGTCGGTGCTGTGTCGGCCAATCGGGCGTGGGGCGCTGGACGCGCTCATCGGCATGCCATTCCCCGCCGGCCGTCCTCGCCTTGGTCTGATCGAGCACCCTGATACGTCTCCAACGTATCTACTTTTCCAAACTCTTTTGCCCTTGTTTTGGACTCTAATTTGCATGATTTGAATGGAACTAACCCGGACTGACGCTGTTTTCAGCAGAATTGCTTTGGTGTTATTTTTGTGCAGAAATAAAAGTTCTCGGATTGACCTGAAAATTTACGGAGAATATTTTTGGAATTAATAAAAAATATTGGTGATAGAATCAACTGCAGGGGGCCCACCACATGGCCACAAGCCAGGGGGCGCGCCCACCCCCATAGGGCGTGCCCCTGTGGCTTGTGGGCCCCCTGTTGCTCCTCCGACCTCGTTTCCACTCCTATATATTCCTATTCGGGGAGAAAAAAATCAGGGAGAAGAGTTCATCGCGTTTTACGATACGGAGCCGCCGCCACCTCCTGTTCTTCCTCGGGAGGGCAGATCTGGAGCCTGATTTGGGCTCCGGAGAGGGGAAATCGACGACGTCGTCATCACCAACCATCCTTCATCACCAATTTCATGATGCTCTCCGCCGTTCGTGAGTAATTCCATCGTGGGCTTGCTGGACGTTGATGGGTTGGATGAGATTTACCATGTAATCGAGTTAGTTTTGTTAGGGTTTGATCCCTAGTATCCACTATGTTCTGAGATTGATGTTGCTATGACTTTGCTGTGCTTAATGCTTGTCACTAGGGCCCGAGTGCCATGATTTCAGATCTGAACCTATTATGTTTTCATGAATATATATGTGTTCTTGATCCTATCTTGCAAGTTGTAGACACCTATTACGAGTTATGATCCGCATCCCCCAGGGTGACAATAACTGGGATTCTTTCCGGTGATTACCGTAGTTTGAGGAGTTCATTTATTCACTAAGTGCTAATGCTTTGGTCCGGTTCTCTATTAAAAGGAGGCCTTAATATCCCTTAGTTTCCATTAGGACCCCGCTGCCACGGGAGGGTAGGACAAAAGATGTCATGCAAGTTCTTTTCCATAAGCACGTATGACTATATAAGGAATACATGCCTACATTACATTGATGAATTGGAGCTAGTTCTGTGTCACCCTATGTTATAACTGTTGCATGATGAATGCCATCCGACATAATTATCCATCACTGATCCATTGCCTATGAGCTTTTCTATATTGATCTTTGCTAAGTTACTTTTCCGTTGCTACTGTTACAATCACTACAACACCGCTACTGTCACTTTGCCATCATTACCGTTACTTCCATACTACTTTGCTACTGAATACTTTGCTGCAGATATTAAGTCTTTCAGGTGTGGTTGAATTGACAACTCAGCTGCTAATACTCGAGAATATTCTTTGGCTCCCCTTGTGTCGAATCAATAAATTTGGGTTGAATACTCTACCCTCGAAAACTGTTGCGATCCCCTATACTTGTGGGTTATCAAGACCTTTTTCTGGTGCCCTTGCCGGGGAGCATAGCTCTATTCTCTGAGTCACTTGGGATATATATCTGTTGATCACTATGAAGAATCTGAAAGATGCTAAAACTATGATCTACCCCTCAACTACGAGGACAGGTAAGGAACTGCCATCTAGCTCTGCTCTTGATTCACCTTCTGTTATGCGTAAATTTGCGACACCACCACCTGCTAGTAATTCTGATACGTCGCAAGTAATTGATGATGCTACTTCTGCTATGCATGATGCTTATGATGATACTTTGCTTGATACTACTGTGCCACTGGGTGAATTTCTTGATGAACAAATTGCTAGAGTGAATGCTGAAACTGATGATATCTCTGAATCTGATGAAATTATTGAAACTGAACACTATGATACACCTGCTAGACCTAGCTCTCCTAGATATGAATTGCCTGATATCCCTGAAGGTTATGTTTGTGAAGGAGAGGTAGCTAGGGACTTTCTTGCTTGTAAGGATAGAGATGATCTTAAGAAATTGCTATGAAAGTGGAAAGAAAAATCTTTGAATGCTAGAATGAAATATGATCCTAATTTTGCTACTTCACCTATATTTGTTACTGATAAGGATTATGAATTCTCTGTCGATCCTGAGTTAATTACTTTGGTTGAATCTGATCCCTTCCATGGTTATGAATCTGAAACTGTTGTGGCACGCCTTACTAAATTGAATGATATAGCCACCCTATTTACTCATGAGGAAAAAATTCGCTATTACTATATTCTTAAGTTGTTTCCTTTCTCATTAAAGGGTGATGCTAAGATATGGTTTAATTCTCTTGCTCCTGGTTGTGTGCGTAGTCCCCAGGATATGATATATTACTTCTCTGAAAAATATTTTCCTGCCCATAAGAAAAAAGCTGCCTTGCAGGAAATATTTAACTTTGTGCAAATTGCAGAAGAGAGTCTCCCACAAGCTTGGGGGAGGCTTCTCCAATTACTTAATGCTTTGCCTGATCACCCTCTCAAGAAAAATGAAATACTTGATATCTTTTATAATGGACTAACCGATGCTTGTAGGGACCACCTAGATAGTTGTGCTGGTTGTGTTTTCAGGGAACGAACTGTTGAACAAGCTGAACTACTATTGAATAATATATTGAGCAATGATAATGATTGGACTATTCCCGAACCACCTCCAAAGCCAACTCCGAAGAAAAGAGGTATTCTATTTCTCAGTCCTGAAGATATGCAAGAGGCAAAGAAATCTATGAAAGAAAAAGGTATTAAAGCTGAAGATGTTAAGAATCTACCACCTATTGAAGAAATACATGGTCTTGATAACCCGACACAGGTAGTAGAGGTAAATTCTCTCCGTAGATTTGATGAAGAAGATATTCCTTATAATAAGCCTGCTAGCCAATGCTTGGATGAGTTTGATAATTTTGTTGTGAAGCAAGAAAATTTCAATGCTTATGTTAGTAGACAATTGAAACATAATGCTTACATGCTTGATCGCTTGGGTGATTATTTGAGTAGAACTGTCAATGATCTTAAGGTTATTAGTAAACATGCTTCCATGGTAACTACCCAAGTAGAACAAGTACTCAAGGCTCAAAATGATTTGCTTAATGAAATGAATAGTAAGAACAATGATCATTCTGTTAAAGTTGTGACTAGAGGTGGTAGAATGACTCAGGAACCTTTGTATCCTGAGGGCCATCCTAAGAGAATTGAGCAAGATTCTTAGAGAGTTAATACTGATGCACCTAATCGTCCCAGTAAGAGTAGGAAAAAGAATGACGATAGGACTTTGCATGCTGCTAGTGAACCTGTTGTAGATACACCTGAGAATCCAAATGATATTTCTATCTCTGATGCTGAGACACAATCTGGTGATGAACATGAGCCTAGTGATAATATTAATGATGATGTTCATGTTGATGCTCAACCTAGTAATGATAATGATGTGGAGATTGAACCTGCTGTTGATCTTGATAACCCACAACCTAAGAATAAGAGATATGATAAAAGAGACTTTATTGCTAGGAAGCATGGTAGAGAAAGAGAACCATGGGTTCAGAAACCCATGCCCTTTCCTCCTAAGCCATCCAAGAAAAGGGATGATGAAGATTTTTAGCGCTTTGTTGAAATGCTTAGACTTGTCTTTTTGCGTATGCGCTTAACTGATATTCTGAAAATGTCTCCTTATGCTAAGTATATGAAAGATATTGTGACAAATAAAAGAAGGATACCGGAAGCTGAGATTTCCACCATGCTTGCTAACTATACTTTTAAGGGTGGAATACCAAAGAAACTAGGAGATCCCGGAGTACCTACTATACCATGCTCTATTAAAGGAAATTATGTTAAAACTGCTTTATGTGATCTTGGAGCTGGTGTTAGTGTTATGCCTTTCTCTTTATATCGTAGACTTGATTTGAATAAGTTGACACCTACTGAAATCTCTTTGCAAATGGCTGATAAATCAACCGCTTTACCTATCGGTATTTGCGAGGATGTGCCTGTTGTGGTTGCAAACGTTACTATCTTAACGGACTTTGTTATTCTTGATATTCCCGAGGACGACAGTATGTCGATCATCCTTGGTAGACCCTTGTTGAATACCGCAGGGGCTGTTATTGACTGCAACAAGGGCAATGTCACTTTTCATGTTAATGGTAATGAGCATACGGTACATTTTCCGAAGAAACAACCTCAAGTTCATAGTATCAACTCCATTGAAAAGATTTCAACGATTATTATTGGAGGTTTTGAATTCCCTCTACCTACTGCCAAGAAGAAATATGATATACTTATTGTTGGGGACATGCATATCCCCATTGAGAATTAATTTTGAGCGAAAAAGATGATGAGGAGATTATTAAGAGGCTCTTCAAGCCGGGGTTTTAAAGAAAAAGAAAGTGAGAAGCCTAAATATAATATCCCTCGTACCGCGGAGGTTCGTCCATGTGAATGGCCAAGTGAAGTATTCTTGAGGGCGGCCGGAATTTATGAAGATTTTTATCATCTAGCAGAAAATGCAGGCATCACCGACTTCCTCAACGATAAGTGTGAACAGTATCTCCTACTTACTAATACTTTCGTGCAAATTTTTCATTTTTATCCTAGGAAGAATCCTCCCATGGTAGAATTTCATTTATATGATGTGCCTAAGGAAATGTCACTTTACGATTTTTGCAATATTTGCAAAATACCTCATGAGGGCAGCATCAGTGAACCACGTCTTAGAGACATGGAGGATTTTATTGCCGCAATCACTGTAGGGGAAGAGAGAGGGGTGTCAAAGGCAAGAGCGGCTAATGTACATTTTCCTGTTTTACGCTATTATTCATTATTTGCGGGGAGATGTTTAGTTGGTCGCGGTGAGAGTGGAAGCCTTAGTGCCCCCGACCTCGCTATTCTGCGCCACGCTTTACTTGCTGATAGAACTTTTAGTCTGGGCGCTATAGTGGCCCAACGGTTGAACATAAACCGTTCGAAGGGCCCTATATTCGGAGGTATCTATGCGTCTCGTTTAGCTAAACACTTTGAGATACCTATTAGGCTTGACGAGGAAGATGAAATGCTGCTTCCTACAAGACATTTAGATTATAATAGTATGGTAGCACATGATTTTATTAAGAAAGATAATGATAAAAGGCTGCTTTACAACTTAGTATTTAGTCAGGGTACTTGTGAGATTATTACCCTGCCTGCTCCTTCTTTGTTCGATATTTATTCAGGCAGGTACACTATTATGCCCGATGACATCTATCGATATTGGGGTTTGTCGCAACCCCCAGTACCCGAGCCGGCACCAGCCCTTGATCCATATCAGGCTCCGGTTTTTCAGTGGGAACCACAGGAGGTCGCTAATCAGTGGAACCCTCAGTATCCTTCGGAGTATCCGGGAGAGGGTTATTTTCAGCCGTGGCCCTAGACCAACTTAGGCCAAAAGCCTAAGCTTGGGGGAGTACGTATTTCTCACCGACATTACATTCATGTTCACACACTCATTCCAGTTGTCGGTGTTCATACTTTTTCATTGTACCATCCATGCTAGTTTATTTCTTCTTATGCTTTTTTTTCTTATGTGTGTTTAATTAATCTTGAGAAAATCCAAAAAAATTAGTTCTAGCTTTACCTTCTAGTTTGTTTAGTTGTAGTATTAAAAGAAAACCCAAAAAGATTTCTCGTTCTTCTTTTGCTTGTTGGGAGCTTTCCCGTGTAAATAGTTTTATTTTCTTCTTTGGGTCGTAAGGAGAAGACCTCGATGAAAATGTTGAGTGGCTCTCATATGCACTATTGTTTATCATCGGAGAGCCCATATTACTTTGCCTTCTCCTTTGAGTTATTGCATGCAGATTCCAGCTTAGTCCAATGCACGTGCACTCTTATTATTATTTACATCATTCGGTCGTGCAAGTGAAAGGCAATAATGACGATATATGATGAAATGACTGAGATGGAGAAAAGCTGGTATGAACTCGACCTATTTTGTTTTTGTAAATATGATTAGCTCATCGTTCAGGATTCAGCTCATTATGGGTTGAACATGTTTGCAATGACAATTAGAGATTATAGTTATTCATGCCATGCTTAATTAGCTAAGAGTTAATAATGGTTTGTTTTGAGTGCCAACATGCATGTTAAAATGGTTGTGATGTAGTATGATAGAATGGTATCCTCCTCTGAACGATTTGAGTGGATTGACTTGGCACATGTTCACGCATGTAGTTGAAACAAAACCAACATAGCCTCCACGATGCTTATGTTCATGGTGATTTATATCCTCCTCATGCTTGCATTCAATATTGGTTAATCTTAAAGCATGTTGATGACTGTTGTCGCTCTCTAGTTGGTCGCTTCCCAGTCTTTTGCTAGCCTTCACTTGTACTAAGCGGGAATACTGCTTGTGCATCCATCTCCATAAACCCAAAGTTGTTCCATATGAGTCCACCATACATACCTATATGCGGTATTTACCTGCCGTTCCAAGTAAATTTGCATGTGCCACTCTCCAAACCTTCAAATAAATATTCCTTTTTATATGCCCAAATCGCTCATGTAGTGACTGGGGGCTATCAGTATCTTCCATGCTAGGTGGGTTATTCTCACGATACGTGTTGATTCACTATCATTCACGAGAAAGTGGCTGGTATTCGGGATGCCCAGTCCCACGCTCAAAATTCAAATCAATATTTAATAAACAAAACTCCCCCAGGATTGTGTTTGTATGGACGGTACCCGTGGATTCGGCCCGCCGTGGAGTGTGATTGATTTGGTGGAGGGGGAGTAAAAACTTTACTATTTTGTTTGGGAACCGCCTATAATGTATCTAGCATGGAAGATATCGAGATCTCTTAGTTGTTATGTTGGCAATGAAAGCATACCTCTCAAAACTATTATTCATCCTTGTTTTAAAAGCTCGAGCTCTGGCACCGCTGCAAATCAATGCTTCCCTCTGTGAAGGGCCTATCTATTTTATTTTACTGTTGAGTCATCACCCTCTCACAAAAGACACCAGTTAGAGAGCACCACCGTCATTTGTATGCTTCGCTATTAATTGATATTGAGTATGAGTATGACTGGATCTCTTTTACCATGAATTACAATGTCTAGTCGGTCCTCATTCTTCAGAGGTGCTCTGCATTTATGTTTTGCGGTCTCAGAAAGGGCTAGCGAGATACCATTATGTCATATTGTATCATGATTGTTTTGATAAAATTGTTGTCATCCGAGACTTATTATTATTGCTCGCTAGTTGATTATGCCATTGATATGAGTAAATGTGAGACCTAAATGTTATTGTGAATGTGGTTAGTCTATAATCTTTGCTGAAAATCTGAACATAAGTTAGACATATTTACAACAGCAAGATCAAACAGAGTTTGTAAAAGTTTTTCTTTATCACTTTCAGTTTATCAACTGAATTGCTTGAGGACAAGCAAAGGTTTAAGCTTGGGGGAGTTGATACATCTCCAACGTATCTACTTTTCCAAACTCTTTTGCCCTTGTTTTGGACTCTAATTTGCATGATTTGAATGGAACTAACCCGGACTGACGCTGTTTTCAGCAGAATTGCCTTGGTGTTATTTTTGTGCAGAAATAAAAGTTCTCGGATTGACCTGAAAATTTACGGAGAATATTTTTGGAATTAATAAAAAATATTGGCGAAAGAATCAACTGCAGGGGGCCCACCACCTGGCCACAAGCCAGGGGCGCGCCCACCCCCCTAGGGCGTGCCCCTGTGGCTTGTGGGGCCCCTGTTGCTCCTCCGACCTCGTTTCCACTCCTATATATTCCTATTCGGGGAGAAAAAAATCAGGGAGAAAAACCTGGCTTTAAACCAACTCTGTTGCTCTTATTCCATTTGTCAAGTATGGACATTCTAACCGGCCAGGGATTGATGCTAACAGGTAAAACCAATAGCCTTACGTGATTCACGTATGAAATTGTCCTATGTCGTACATTATTGCTGCCCAGATGCAAGTAAGTAGAAAGTGATGGTGCGCGTGTTCGGTGTTGTAGCGGCTTCCCATGTGACTTGGTGCATTTTCCTACCAATATCTTTGGGTGATTCACGTATGGCCTTTGTCCCCTATTGTACATTATTACTACCCATACTAATACTGTACATGGTTATAGCCCATAATATGCATGCAAGTGCGTACAAAGCGATGTTGCACACGTCCTCAGTGTTCTAGCAACTTCACCGTTGACTGCCACCTAAGCAGGCCCGGTCCTGGGGCAGGGCGAACGGGGCGGCCGCCCCGGGCCCCCGAACGCAAGGGGCCCCCAGGATGTGCTATCTTCTAGTGGCGGAGCAGCCAGCAAGAAGCATTGGTGTCTGCTTTTCTTTCCGTGTAACTCACGAAGGCGGCGGCGCTGTGGGAGCTGTACAGAACGAAGGCTCCCTCCTCAGATGGGCCGTAGTAGGCCTTTTCCCTTAGTCCATTACGTGAAAGGATAATTTACTTTTAATTGGGAAAACTGGGTGGGCCAGTTGGCAAGCGCATTGCTAAACCTGCTGTCAAGAAGAAAACACAGTGCTAGAGCTGCTGCACAACGCTACGGTACAGTTCTCCTCAGGAAAAATACTACGGTGTAATTGTGGTAAAAAACACTAAGGTATGATTTAAAAACATACAAAGTACGAGAGTCCTTTGTGTGGTCTCTTTGCTTTCATCTTCCCCCATGTCATCGTCGAGAGGCGAGATGCAAGTCCCTAGCTATGAGGAGTACTTTTTTTGATTCTTAATGGTGGTTGACACATTTGGTTAAAGATTGTTCACCAGTTATTTTGAATATTTGATTGTTATTAGATTTTTTGTAAGGTGTATAAATTATTTGATATTTTTTTAGGGGAATTATTTGATATTAATATTGCTTTTTTCCACACATTAAGTGTTTATTCTTATCAGCTTATATGTGCATACATTATTTATTATTTAGATGCATAAATTAAGGGAAATGTTAAATGGAGAAAACTTTCATGTGGTCAACAAATCAAGTGGTCATTTTCTGGAAAAGAATGCCTTCTATGTCAAAACTGTCATGCTCTTATGAAGAAAATGCCACCCCTCACAATGATTGTTCTCTGGATGGTGATTCTATATTAAGGGGCCTCGGGTTTTTGTTTTGCCCCGGGCCCCCAGAATCTCAGGACCGGCCCTGCACCTAAGGCAGAGCCATGATGGCACGATTGTTGTGAGGATAAGGGCTTGCGTTCTATAATAAGGGCTTGCAATACAATATTACAGTATGTCATGCAATATGTGTCTACAATCTGCAATAAATGTTTAGGCCAGGTGGTGGCGGTGGTGGGCCTCTTCAACGACGAGCAGATGCAAGATCATGGCGGCATTACTGTGATTGCGAGTTAAGTGGTTGCGCAGGGGTCCTTGCTAGAGGTCCACGGCCTAGATCTGCGGCCGAATTCTACGGCAAACTGGACCTAGCCGGCTACGGTGCTGACATGGAACGGGCGGGTGGCCGCGGTGTGGTCCTTTCCCGACGTCTACCGGGCTGGGTGCCTCGGTCGGCGATCTTCTTGGTGCAGCGGCCTTTGAGGCTTTGAGGTGGTCCGGCATGTGGCAAGATAAACTCGCGTGACCAAGTTTGGGGGTGGTGGCGAGCGCCGCCTTGCAGCTGGATCGATCTGCCTCAGCAGGGCTGACAGTTCTAGATCAGAGCTTGGCTACTAAGTTTCCGTGGCATCATTCCCTGCTCGGCAAAGCTTGATATGGTGGTTGATAATGTTAGCTGTGTCCAAGGTACATTCCAGTTTTTCTATCTATGAGATATTGAAAATTATGAAACCCATTAAACTTAGCATGATTTTTTTTTTTTGAAAGAGAAACTTAGCATGATTTTGGAAACCCATGTTATTCGGTAAGGGATAAATATATTATTTCTGACCTTTTATTTTATAAAATGCCCAATTTTTTAAAAAAAACTGGATATTTAAAAAAAATAGATTTACAAGACCCAGTGTAAACTGAAAGAGAAATAAGGTTTAAATTAACATCTACTAGTTTTAAACCATCTATGTTGGTCATATTCCATTCATGAAGTATCGACATTCTAACCGGCAAGAGATTGATGCCAGCGGGAAAAACCAATAGCCTTGCGTTATTCACGTATGAAATTGTCCTCCCATGCCCCTCCCTCCCCTCCCACGCTGCCCCCCCCCCCCCCCCCGCGAGGCGGCGGGGAGGGATCTCAGATCTCCGCCGCCGGTCGCCTCCTCCTGCCTCCCCCTCCCTCGCCGATGCCCAAGGGCGCGGACGGGCAAAGCCCGGCCGGCGCGGGCGGCAGCGGGGCGTCTTCTTCCCCTCACGCGATGGGGCGGTGCGGGCTGGCCTCCTCGGGCATGGGCGCTACACAGGGCGCCGCGGCTCGCCGGCGTGGGTTGCCTGCGTGGGTGATGCGGCGGCGTGGAGGATTCCTTGGCGGTGGCGACCCAGGGCAACAGCCCTGGATGGTGGTGGTAGGTGAAGCTCAGGCCTCTCACGGCGGCATGGTGTCGCGATGTCCCTGTCCAAGGCGGATCTGTGCCGGCGATCTGGTGACTTGGGCTCCGGATTAGATCGGATCAGTGACGGCGTCGAGCGCGCGGGATTCCTCTCAGCGGCTCTCGCGGTTTGGCGAGGTGGGGTGGCGGCCCTCCCCCCAGGCTCCAATGGTGGCACACACAGGCAGTGGCCGGTGTGTCAGGGCTCCCATGGTGGCAGTGCGGCTGTGGATGGTCACCGGATCTGGGTGGCCAGATCTGGGGCTTTGAAGGCGGTCTGGACGGTGCACATGTTGTCAGTTGGATGCTTATGGGACAGATCCGGGTGAAAACCTGATCTTCGACCGGTGGCCGGAGCCGGTGATGGTGACGCCCTAGGTGTCATTTCCTTCTTGAAGGCATCATCGAGGTGAAGCTCCCAACTCCTTCCGCTACCTTCGGGGGAAACCCAAGATCAGTCGATCGGATGACGGCGGTGCACTTGTGTCGTTCCCTCCTTGGGGGCGTTATTCTTGGAGGTGCGCATTGGCTTGAGGGACCAGTGGACGGTTCCAATGGTGGAGCGGCTTTCCATGTGATGCATCGACGACGTGGAGTCTCAGTGGCATGGTGCGGCATGGACTCGGCGACGGATGTGTGATGATGGACGCGTGTGGGGAGGAGGCGCTGTCTGGCGCCGTGGGGGCGTCAACGACAGGCCTGGCAAGGTTTTTGCGTCAGTACATGCTTTGAAGATGGATCAGTGGAAGATGGCGGCGACGACCTATGAGTGCGTCGGACCGGTTTGCGTCCCAAACCCAGTATGTGGCTTGGTTGGGACATCCGGCTTTAGATGTTAGCCTTTTGTGCAATGTCTGTTTGGTATTAGGCTCGGACTATCGGCACTCCTTCATCAAGTGGATATGAGTAGTGACAGTTGTTGCTAAGGATGGTTTCAGGCTTCCTGATGTACTACTTTATAAGGTCTTTGTGCATAATTAATAAAATGGCTGCATGCATCTTCCAGATGCAGAGGCCGGGTGTCATCCTCCTTTTCGAAAAAAAAACCCGTATTAAATTGTCCTATATCGGTGTATATTATTGCTGCGCATACTGGTACTGTAGATGAGTTTGCCCATGACATAGATGATTACCGCCAAAATGCAAGTAAGTACAAAGTAATGGGGCACGTGTTAAGTGTCCTAGCAGCTTGCCGTGTGACGTGGTGCGTTTTCCTTTTCTTTAAAGGAAAATTTAACGCCAACGTGTAGAAATATCCTTGCGTGATTCACGTATTATCTTTGTCCCCTATTGTACATTATTGCTGCCCATACTGATACTCTACATGGTTGTTGCCCATAATATACATGCAAGTACGTACAAGTTGAAAGTGCACACGTCCTTAGTGTTCTAGCAGCTTCAGCCGTGACTGCCACTTCAATCAGAGCCATGATGGCACGATTGTGAGCATTTCCAGCAACTTAACATGTGGCTTACACTCTATAAATAGGACATCAAGTTCATCCTTCCAAGCATGCCTCAGATAATAGAAATTCCAATTCCAGCTCCATAGACACCATTAGCATTAGAGGGAGGGTGCAGCAGCAGGAGTTGAAGCCTCTCTTCTCCAAAGGCGACAAAGTTCTTCATCTTGGCAAGTAAGTGATAATCAATGGCTTATAGGCTTCCACTAGCAGGAGTTAGGACTTCCAATTTCGAGCCTAGGGAACTTCCATCAAACAGCTACCTTGATCTGGGTGCGCCTTATGGAAAATTTGTGCCTTTCATAATCGCGGGAGAAGCACTACTAGGAAAAGGGCTATAGCTAATATGGACATTAATGGCGCACCACATATGTGGTGCGCCACTGCTATATAGCAGTGGCGCACCATGTGTAGGTACGCCATTAGTATCCATATCAGTAATGGCGCACCACACCAACGGTGCGCCACTACTAACAATTTTTTTTTCCAAAACTAGTAATGGCGCACCAGGGTTTAGTGCGCCATTACTAGTTTTAACTAGTAATGGCGCACCACACACTCTGTGCGCCACTACTGACAAATTTTTTTTTTACTTTTTTTTTCAAAACTAGTAATGGCGCACCAGGGTATAGTGCGCCATTACTAGTTCAAACTAGTAATGGCGCACCCCAACCACGGTGCGCCACTACTAACAATTATTTATTTTATATTTTTTTTGCAAAACTAGTAATGGCGCACCACATTAAAGGTGCGCCATTAGTAACCAGGGTTACTAATGGCGCATTTTAAGGTGGTGCGCCATTGGTAACCTGAGAGCAGCTAGATATTTTGGACAGCCACCTACCACACTCACTTTCCCCACTTCATTCTCTCCACCTCCTCCTCCAAGCTTGTCTCGGGTGCCTCCTCCTCCTCACCTCATTTGCACCATAGATTCACCCAAATTAAGTGGTTAAATTTCCTTTTTTTGATAGGTAAGTAAGGGGAAAGCTTTCTTTATGTTGTAGATCTACTTTTTTCTCCCTCCAACAACGTGCACATGCACTTTTTATGGCCTAGATCTACGTATGTTTGTGGTGTTGCATATGTTTGTGTTTGCAGGTACCGGTATTTGAAATGCGATAGTTGCCAATATTTTGCCGGAATGTTGATTCATTTCCGTTTCGGCGAGAATTTGGCACTATGCATTCTTTTTGGTCCTATTTTTAGGCAAAGTCATGCCAAATTTTTTTTTGGTTCTAAAATATCGTTTTGCTCTACCCCGCAGGCGACCATGGTCCGCACGATGACCGAAGGCATCGTGAATAGGTTTTTGAGTTCCGCGAAGGCCGAGATGCTTCAAAAGAACGAGACGGAGATAAGATGTCCGTGTCGAAGATGCAAGCTGAAGAGCCTTATGGACCCGGATTCCGTACAGGTGCGGGACCACCTGCTCTTGCGTGGTTTCATGGATGGCTATCGGTGGCAAGGTGATGAAGATGATTATGAAGTCGTCCATGGGGGCCGGGCAAGAAATGAGGAAGGGCAGCAAGACAACCGCGGCGAGGGCGGGCGAGAAGACGAAGAATCTCCAGGACATGATCACAAAGTAGATGCAGTAGTACACAGTCATCATGTAGAAGATGCCGGACATGATGATGAGGAAGATGCCGGAGCAGACGAAGGGCATGATCATGAAGATGAAGATGCCGGAGCAGACGACGATGGACCATCGATGGGCTGGGTGCAGGACCCTCATATTCAAGAGCTGCTTCTCAAGCAGACGGATAACGCAAGAGCTGCCGCCCGAGAGAAAGCCAAGCTGGATCAACTGGAGATAGACGCGGTTACTCCATTGTATGAAGGATGCAGGCCCGAGGATACCCGCCTGAAAGTAACGCTCATGGCTCTGGAGATGAAGGTAAAACACAAAATGACCGACGCATGCTTCGACGAGAACATGTCATTCTGGCACGAACGTCTTCCCAAGGGGAACAAGTGCCCGACCAGTTTCGAGGAGGCGAAGAAAATTGTGTGTCCTCTGGATTTACCGCACGTGAAATACCATGTGTGCATGACCAATTGCATCATTTATCGGGACGAGCACGCGGAGTCTACCATATGTCCGGTGTGCGGCGTCACTCGATACAAGAAGAGGAAGAAAGCTCCTCGAAAAGTGGTGTGGTACTTTCCGATCACTCCTCGTCTGCAGCGGTATTTCGCGGACCCTAAGGTAGCAAAGCTCCTGCGTTGGCACGCGGATAGGGAGGAGAAGAAGCGAGAAGATGACGGAAATGATCCGGAGATAAATAAAAAAGACAAGATGCTGAGTCACCCTAAGGATGCGAGCCAGTGGCAAGCGTTGAACTTCGAACACCCAGAATTTGGGGACGATCCAAGGAACATCGTGCTGGGCGCGAGCACCGATAGAGTCAATCCGTTTGGCAGCCAGAGAAGCACACATAGCACCTGGCCTGTGTTTGTGTGGATGTACAACCTTCCCCCCTGGTTGTGCATGAAGAGGAAGTACATTCACATGAGTATGCTAATTGAAGGGCCGAAACAACCAGGGAACAACATCAATCTGTATCTGGGGCTGCTGAAAGAGGAGCTAGACACGCTGTGGAAAACGCCAGCCAATACGTGGGACGCCGCAGAGAAAGAATATTTTCCTATGAGAGCCGCACTGCTCACGACGGTGCATGACTATCTCGGTTACGGATATGTCGCGAGGCAGGTGGTCCACGGATTTTCTGGATGCGTCAGGTGCATGGATGACACAACGTATCGCCAGCTAGATAGAGATCCCGGGTCTTCGAAAACCGTGTTCATGGGACATCGAAGGTGGCTTCGCGACGATGACTCATGGAGAAAACGCAAGGATCTGTTCGACGGTGAAACCGAACCCCGAAGACGCCCGCGTACGAGGAGCGGCGAGGAAATAGACGAGCTGTTGAAAAATTGAAAAGAGTGCCCACCGCCGGGAAAGGCGCCAGAGCCGGGAAAGAAGCGAAAGGCGCCAGAGCAGCTGCTGAAGGTATGGAAAACGAGGTCTGTTTTCTAGGACTTGCCGTACTGGAAGATCCTCCGTGTGCCTCACAGCCTTGATGTCATGCATATCACGAAGAACGTGTGCGAGAGTCTGCTTGGTACCCTGCTCAACATGCCAGAGAGGACCAAAGATGGGCCGAAAGCAAGGGCAGACTTGAAATCAATGGGCATCAGGGAGGAGCTTCACGCTAATGATGATGATGATGATGATGATGATGAGGCGAAGGACACGGAAAGTCGTTGCAAAGGCAAAAAGGCCAAGAAGATCGGAAATGACTTCCCTCCCACGTGCTTCACTCTAAGCCAGGAGGAGATCGAGCAGTTTTTCACCTGCCTCGTAGGAGTAAAACTTCCTTACGGTTACGCGGGGAAGATAAGCAGATACCTAGACTCAGCGAAGCAGATGTTCAGCGGGATGAAGTCTCACGACTGTCACGTGCTGATGACGCAGATACTTCCAGTTGCAATCCGTGGGATCATGGGCGCGCACGTCCGTGAAACGCTATTTGGCCTATGCAACTTTTTCGACGTCATCTCTCGAAAGTCGGTTGGCGTGAGGCAACTCAGAAGGCTACAGGAAGAGATCGTGGTGATACTATGCGAGCTTGAGATGTACTTCCCGCCCGCATTCTTCGACGTTATGGTGCATCTGCTGGTCCATATCGTGGAGGATATCATCCAACTCGGGCCGACGTTCCTGCACAGCATGATGCCGTTCGAAAGGATGAATGGTGTCATCAAAGGATACGTTCGCAACATGTCACGTCCAGAGGGAAGCATAGCCAGGGGCTTTCTGACCGAAGAGTGCATCTCCTACTGCACGAATTATCTAGGCATCGAGAACCCCGTTGGTCTGCCGTCAACAGGCACCTCGGCAGGCTCGCTGGATGGGGTCACCGCGAGGGTCGCCGCAAAATGCATGTCGACTTCGAGGGTCGACTCGCCAACTTTGAAAGAGCAAACCTAGTCGCGCTACAACACATAGACGTGGTCGATCCTTGGGTGGTAGAGCACAAAACCTTTATTGAGAAGACGTACAATGACTGAGGCCAACAGAGGACAGACGGAGATATAATCAAAGAGCACAACTCATGTTTCACGCGTTGGTTCAAGGAGAAGCTTCTGTCGTACCCTTTACATGAGGATTCTTCCGCGGAAGAACAACTCATATTCGCCTTGTCACAGGGCGCCGAGCACAACCTGATGACGTATGAGGCGTACGATATCAACGGCTACACATTCTACACCGAGGGAAAGGACATGAAGAGCGATGGTTATCAGAACTCCGGGGTAACGATGGAATCCTACACCGGTAACGACAAGGACAGATACTACGGAAGGATCGAGGAGATCTGGGAGCTGAGCTACGCTGGAGAGAAGGTCCCGATGTTCCATGTCAGATGGTCCAAGAGCGTCCTAAAAGAAGACCGGTATTTCACCACCATGGTTATACCCGATGCCAAATCCAAGACCGCGGGCGCAAACGTCACCGCGAAAAATGATCCATGGGTACTGGCTTCCCAAGTGGACCAATGCTTCTTCAATACCGACCCGTCAAAGCCCACTCGTGTTGTCGTGAGGAGCGGCAAAAGGAAGATCATCGGAATGGATGGAGTCGCCAATGAGCAAGACTTCGACAAGTACGGCGACCCGAAGATGGAACATGACGACGACGATGAAGTGCCATACACCACAAGAAGAAGCAGGACCACCCTACCTAAAGGACGTCCGTTCAAGAGAAGAACTCCATTTGCGAAAAAGAAGGGCAAGAAGATTGTGAAAAGATAGCTAGCTAAGATCGATTGTATTTAAATTGTAGTCTTCATTTCTCGATTGTATTTCGACATATATATGGAAACGATATTTCTTCTGTTCTAGTCCTCCTGAATATTTATTTATGTTTAGTCTGGTATTTATGTTTATTCTGGTATACCAATTTTTATTTGATGATATTTTTTGAACTCATGAATATTTTTAAATTTCATGGGCATGGCCATGCCCTCTTCCTCCTCTCCTCCCTCCCGGCCATGCCCTCTTCTTCTCTCTTTTGCTAGGTTTAGGTCAAATTCCTCTCGAATTTATCTCAAATCTTAAATTATTACATGCAAGTAAAAATTCAAAAAAATAAAAAAATGTTAGTAATGGCGCACCAGGAGAAGGTGCGCCATTGCTATCACGATGTTTATGGCGCACCCGTAAGAGGTGCGCCATTGATATACCTGTTTTTATGGCGCACCCCTAAGAGGTGCGCCATTGCTATCATTCTACCCTAAATTAGGGTATCCTCCCCTCCCCGCCTCCCCACACAGTACACCCCTGGCCTCGACCCCCCCGCGCCCCCGCCGCCTCCCTGTCTCCGGCGACCCCGCGCCCGTCTCCGCGCCCCCGCGACCCCGCGACCCCGAGCCCACGAAGCGCCAGTCCCGCACACCCGCACGCACCAGTCCACCCTCCCGAAACCCTCCCCTGTCTCGATCTCTCGACCGGCGGCGGCGACGCAGCTCCCGGCCCCGACGCTCGTTTGCCCCCTCGATCTGACGAGCGACGGCGGCGACCCCAGGCCATCCCCATCCGGCGACGGCTCTCCATACCCACCGGCTGCAGCCTCCTCCAGGGCCACGCATCGGCGCCGGTGCTCCATCCCCATCCCCATCCAACGGAGGCGCTTCCTCTCCATCCGACGCCGGCGACCAACAGGTATGATCTCCTGTCCTCTCTCTGTTACTCTTTTTGCTAGTATTTCATTTAGGCTTTGTTCGGTTGCCTCATGGTAGAATCCTCCCCAGGGATTTGGTGATCCCCGTCTTGTCACCCAACCCCCACCATTCCCCATCCATATGAAATCCCTGTGTGCATAACCTGTCCGGGTTATTAGCAGAAGCTCCAATCTGTTTATGAGGAATATGAATTGGAGTGTAATATTTGTGTCTGGAGGGATAACTCTGATTAACACTTCTACTAGCGGCTGCTTTTTCATATGTCTTGGCATACCAATAGGATTCCATTATCCCTGTAGGTCTCTGACCACAAACATCATGTTTTATATAAGTTTTCAATCATCCAATGAAACAACTCATAAGAAAGTTTTCTTTGATATTAGCAGAAGCTACAGTAGAAGATTGATGTATATTTTTGAGCATTTCCACAGCTTCATGTACTGTTGCTTCAGTAAACCTATCAGTCAAAATTTGATAGAATTGCTGCCAAGTCACCATTTGCCAGGGGACACTGGACACATATGTTTTTAACACAAACTAATGCTCTGCACTGAAAGTGTCCAGTAGCTAAATTCACCCACGATCATTTGCCAGGGGACACTGGACACATATGTTTTTAACACAAACTAATGCTCTGCACTGAAAGTGTCCAGTAGCTAAATTCACCCACGATCATATGGAGTACCTATCATATCAAAGAATTTTACACATGCTTGATATACTGAAGGAGGTGTCAGCTGAAGGAGGTGTCGCTTCCGTAGTACTACACAATTGCTGACAGGCAATAAAGGCAGTTAGTCCATATCAAAGGACTAATATGTGAGCAGTATACATGAACAAAGAAATAAATATGAGATGTCTTACTTCTGGCAATCAACAATCAAGTACCCCGAGAGGCCCTTGAGTTTGCCGGAATGTCGATTAACTTCCGTTCCGGCAAATTCGGGTACTCCATATGTCCTATTTTCAGCAAAGGTCATGCTGAAATTTTCCGTGAATTTTAGCATGACTTTGCTAAAAATAGGACATATGGGGTACTTGCGACTAATGCATGGGCCGGGGTATCTTAGTACTTAATTAAGTAGGATCAACTGTTTTTTTGTCCATCACTCGATAAACTACATGTGTGTGAGAGACCAAACTTTTTTCCTATTGAGAGCGAACATGGCCCACAACGATGCCGGCGGTTCGGGCAAGCAATTCTGGGAGCTGTCCCAGGAGATGGAGGAAGAACCTCACCGCTATGAGGACGCCGCGGAAGACACCGATCCCGACTACACAACCCCTAGTGGCGTCGGGGATGACACCACTGATGGTGCCGCCGAGGATGCCACCACTGATGATGGCAGCGCACGCACAGATGGCAACCAACCGAAGAGGCAACGAAAGGACCGGCGCCCGAACGTGCTCGGCACCGTCAAGCAGGAATTTACTGAAGTGTCCTCCAGTGGGCATCTAACGGCGCCCAAATAATTAGTCAGTGGGTACTCGGGACAACTCGGGTGCATTCTCCGGAGCACCGTCTCGATCAACACCGAGAACCTAAGGCATCGTGACCGAGGGAATTTGCGCAACCTCCTCTTCACGAAGCTGCACGAACGATACAAGTTCCCCGGTGACGTCGCAAACACACGCCTCTCAGGGAATAAAGTGAACAGTGCCGCCCTCACGAAGATGAGCACGGCCCTGGCTACTTGGAGAGCCGCGGTGAGGAGAAGGATTCTAAGAGGTGATAGTTATGAGAAGATCAAGGAGACAAATCCTTCGATCAGCGAAGCTGACTACCTCGAGTTCAAGGCCAAGTGCGAGTCCCCGGGGTCCGCGGAATCAAGTCAGTGGGGGAAAGATATGCGGGACTTGAACTTAGGGGTCCACAAACTCGGTCCCGGCGGTTACAGAGTGGCGGAACCTATATGGGACAAGGAGGACGCGGAGCGTGCCGAGCAAGGCCTACCGCCCATCTTCGATAAATACCGTGACAAGCAGACCAGGAACTATGTCAGGGCCCGGTACAAGGTGGACCCGGTAACAAAGGAACTTACCACGGATCTGAAGACCAAGGCGCTTGAGCTTGTTCTGGTAAGGAATACACCCCCGCGTAATTAGCTCCATATGGTTGCATTCTAATTAATGAAGCCAAATTTCTAAATGGTTCACGTTCCTTCCGCAGGACACTGAAAGCAGTAGCGCGGGGTCGTCTCAGAGCTCCCCTTGGGACACCACTTTAAATAGGGCGTTGAACGTAATGAAAGACAAGGATAAGTTCAGTAAGCCATCGTCAGCTGGTCGTGTGGCCGGCAAAGGCTTGTCCACGAAATGGTCGGAATACTATAACGCTGGGCGAAAGGAGAGAAAGACCAGCTCGGAAAGCCAGCAGCGCGAGGTTCAAGAACTCAAGGCACAAGTGGCGCGGATTCCGGAGATGGTCCAAGAGCAAGTGCAAGACCAACTGGGAGCGACGATCACCGCCATTGTGCCTACCTTGATTGAGGGGCTGCAGGCGTGGATTGCGGGCGGCCAACAGGGGCCGCCCCCGATTCCCAGCTTCACGAGCAGCAACTCGCACAACGCGCCGGCGGCGCTATTGGTGTCTCCGGCGGAGGCAGTATTGGTGTCTCCGGCGCCGGCGCGGGCATTGGAGCTTAATGCACCCGGGTGTGGGAAGAATACGCCGGCCGGCACCTCGGCAGCAAGCGGCCCCTCCGTCACTTGCACGCCCGCCGTTGGCAGTGCCTCGACATTAGCCGAGCTCGACGCCATCACGGTAACTAAGCCTCTCGGCCGATGACTTCATCTCCTTGCCTTTGACTGGGCATCCCTGACGCCCTACATGTTTTCGCAGGGCGCCGCCGACGTTCCATGCACTCTCCTGCACTTCGTGGGCGGCGAGTTGATCGATGTCGCCAAGGCCAGAATCGTTCAACCGGGCAACCCCGTGTTCCACGGTAATCCGATGCCACCCACCGTGTATAGGGTTCAACTGGTTCGGGTGCTGCCGGGCTGCGACGACTTGTTACCTCCGTTTCGACCCGCTGGGGCCGACGAAGATGATGTGATGACCCTCAGCGCCTGCTTAAGCTGGCCCCTGCTTTGGCCGAAGAGCCAGATTCGTTTGGGGGCGGGGGACACCACCCCACAGACAACACCGCCAGTCGTGCCGGCGCCAAGCCATGGCAAGACCGCCGCAACCCTACCGGACATGCCGGACATGCATATGGCACAGGATCCGGACATGCATATGGCACAGGATCCGGACGACGACGACGACAACGATGGTACATTTACCAAAGTCGATAAGTACTTCAACGAACATGGGTACGGTGACGAATTCTTGGGGCCTCCTTCTCAAGAACCCAACCCTGCAAAAGACGATCGCGATCTACCTGGTACCGCGGAGAAACCCAATTGCAACAGGCATCGTCTGGCGTTCAGTTCTCAGGAGACGCCTCCAACTGCCGCCTTCACCGAGCCTCAGATAGCCGAGGTGCGAAATATTATCAGCCCCAACACACTCAAGAAGGCGGTCTCTCAGCAGAACTCGATCCCATTACAGCAGAAGAAGAAGGGACGGAAAAGAAAGATTAAGGGTGCGAGCCAGCCGGCACCGAGTATGATCCGTGCTCAGGACGGGCCACCTTCACCTAAGGATATCTCGAGGAGGGTGCATGTGGCGGGTAGGCCGATGCTACCGACTAATATGCTCAATGCTGCAACCGGTGCTATGCGGAGTCTGCATGACAGTGTTCTTTCTTTGGAGAAGCGGCGTCTCTCCGAGAATGATGTGGCATACCCGGTTTTCGTGTCCAAGGTGCCAGAGGGCAAGGGCTTTGTCGATAGCAAAATCGGGGGTATGATCGTCCTGCGGTTTGATGACATCTTCGCTATGTTTAACCTTCATCCGCTGCACTACACCTTCATTCGGCTATTTTCGCTCAGTATGGAGATGCGGATCATTAGAGACAAGACCCCGGACATCGTGATAGTCGACCCCTTCTACATGTGTGCCAAGATCTTGGGCAGCGCTGGGGACCGGCAAGTCGCGAGTTCATACCTCGATGGCGTCATTCTGGCGAACCCAGATAAGGATAACTTCCTCGTGACTTACTTTCCCGAGTAAGTCATCCCCTCACCGCCCCGTAACATATGATTTCTTAGATTTCGATCGTTCTTTTTTTTTCTAACATTCCGTGTTTTGTGCAGTGACACACATTGCACACTCATCCTCTTAAGCCCGAAATATTCCATGGCCACGTATTTCGACTCGGACCGTCAGTCGAAGAAAGACTACACAAATATCAAGAAAGTTCTTGATGAAGCTCTCCCCGGCTACGCCAGATCTGGAGGCACCTTCAAGAGGCCAATTTGTAAGTACGGCAAGCACGTGTTCGCCCACACTACGACGTTTCCCTGCGTCAAGCAGCCGCCTGGCGGTCAGAAGGATGCCTACTACGCCCTCCATCACATGCGGGCGATCGTGCGGGACCATAATCACCTTCTGCTACCAAATAATCTCAAAGATTGGGCCGCAAGCTTGTCGGCAATCCAGGACACGGACATCAGACAAGAATTCTTTCGCATCCAGTCGGAGTTTGCGGAAATCATCCATCAAGATGTCCTTCGTACCTCGGGGCAGTTCTACCTTAGATATCAACCGTCCAACAGTGAGATAGAAACAGCGCTACAAATGCAGGCTGACAACGACCGCGATTTCATGACCATCACGATAGACGGCGGCTTCATCCACGCTCTGGTCCCTGAGTCGAGTCGAAAGTAGTGATGGTATGTAGTTCTAAAATATCGATTAGCTCTTTAGTTTGGACAGTCGTTCAACTTATATGTAATCGATGCTATTTATTAGTAGGACCACGAATCGTGCTATTAATGTGTTGCTTTTCTCTTCCGATCCTTTTGTTGCATACTTATATATTGCTTATGTATTGTCTGTGAATTGCTACTAATGTTTTGTTTGTCTAGTGCATAGAGATGCCGTCGTATGTCGTGTACAAGGGTAAGGTTCCCGGAGTCTACGACGACTGGGAGGAGTGTCGGAAACAGGTTCACCGTTTCAGCGGTAACAGTTACAAAGGGTACACCACTAGGGCGGAGGCGGAAGCTAGATACGCGCGCTATCTAGCGGGAGAGAGGAGGGAGCGTTGGAGGAACCGGATGAAGACCAGTTTCATCGCGATGATGCTCATCGTGATGACCGCTTCTCTCTTCTATGTGATGGTAGTTTAGATGATCGATATCGACTTGTAATGTGAAGACAAACTCGCTACTCGCGGTCTCGAGACTTGTAATGTTCTAACTTTGTTCGGTATTTTGAATTCGGAGACTAATATGATGAATTGTATTCGGAGACTAATCTTCTATTGTATTCGATAAATCTGCTGTTTATATGTTGTGCTGTCTATATTCTGTGCAGTAATATATTTTGTAACCTGTGCAAATATCAGAAAAGAAAAAAAAAATTCCTAATATTCATACTAGTGGCGCACCACACTGCACTTTAGTGGCGCACTGCAATAAAAACACTAGTGGCGCATTATCTAGGAGTGCGCCATTACTAACCCAGAGCACAAGGTAAATATGGCCCCCTGGGAGGCATAGTAATGGCGCACCAGGGGACATAGTAATGACGCACTGCCAGGTGCGCCACTATTGTCTGGTATACTAATGGCGCACCAGGGGTGCGCCATTAGTACTTGTTACTAGTGGCGTGATGATAGTGGCGCACCTGTAGTGCGCCATTAATGGCCAAAACAGGTGCGCCACTAACAGGCCTTTTCCTAGTAGTGAAGGGGGCTTTGGGGAGCATAAGCAGCTCAACTGGACAAACTTGTTTTTACTGAACAAGCTTGGCAGTGACATAGACAGTGATCATGATGAGGTGATCGATCAGATCAAAGTAGAGAAAGATGTTGAAAAAATAAAAGAGTTGATAAAGCGACTGCCTCGTGAAATTTCTGAGCAATTGGAAGGCCATGAGACCCATGAACAGGTTGAAATCCTGGCAGATCTGAGTGGGAACATGGATAGGATGTCCTATCTCAGCAGAGAGATCCGGCGTCTAAGGAGCAATCTGGGAGAGGTGATGCAAGGTATAGGAGAGATACGTGAAGCATTGGCTAGGATGGAGCGCCAAAATCCTTGCTTCCGTTCATGAACAAATGCAACAAACCCTGGAGTTAGTGCTCCTGGCAGCTACGTATTTGCATTTCGTACTTGTCTATATTGTATTGTAATGAATAAAATTATGCGCTCCTTGCAGCGTATATCATTGTATGAGTCAGAGTCGGTCGAGTTATTTTAGCAACATGTGCATGTCTGAACTGTTTGCACTTTGTTGTTCTTGTCAAGTGTTTGTAATGCATAAAATTATGTGCAGCTTGGTGCACATAAAGTTGTATCAATAAGTAAAGAGAAATATGAAGGACTGGAATATGAGCAATGAACTAGCCATGGACAGGGGTGTGTGAAAGCTTACACTACTAGGGAAAACCCTAGCAGTAGCGCTGGTTTCCCGCGCTACTGCTACGGCGCTACAGCTAACCTATAGCAGTAGCGTGGGACCACCTGCGCTACTGGTAAGTATAGTATCAAAAGTGCGGTTCAGGACCCGCGCTACTGATAACGTTAGGATATTAGGCCTTAACCTAGAAATTTCCGTTGTTATGATTACCGAGAAAATATGTGCGCACACACCAAACGCCGAGTCATAGACATAACAAAATGCTGGTGTATTTTATTATGCACAGACCAAAACCAACTTAAACGGGCTCGAGAAGCAGTCTGAGTGGACATACATCAATTAGGGATCAAAGCCAGGTACACAAGCAGCAGCTGAGTAACATTGCCCGTTAAATGTCCAAGATCTAGCTATCCGTAGCAGAAATTCAAAGCCGAAAGAAATAATGCACACGGAAAATGCGAACAAGGATCAAGTTGCTCAGCTCTGCTTGACCAAATGAGCATCCTGTTGTAAGACATAAAGCAAAGGTTCTCAAGGAACTAGGAAGTCACTAATTAAACCGCTCACCTGACTATTACTGTAGTCTGAAATGATAGTACAAACAAATTAGCAAATTACATAACTAAATCCTACAAGTCCACTTCAAGAGCAACGGCGACAACGGTACAAGATGGAACAACAAACATAATACATGCATGGTTAATTTGACGGTCCACAGCGGCCACAACAATAATGCTAGATCTACAAAGAATTACAAACATTTTACTTAGAAAAATACTTAGTAGCAGACTTCCGGTATGACCCCATATTTCTTCTTCCTTGCCGGGTTGAATACTCTCATATTTACTAGCAATGGCATGTCGCTGGCCACAACAATCTTTGGTTCATTCGTTCATGCATCACGTGAACATGGACCAAAGAACTTCTGCATGCAAAAAAAAAAAAAGATTGTACCAGCAAGATAAAGCTACGCGTCTACTAAACGGTGTCCTTTCAAATCGAGAAATAATGTAGGCGCACACTTGTGTTTCAGGCTAACGTGACTTGCGTAGAAACCGTATGTAGGGAAGGCACTGGTCACTAGCTAATGGTATTCATGACACGTACGTATAGCATAGGCAACTATCACGTGGGATGCATATATAACGTTGGAAAGTGTATATGCCACCAGTGGATCCGCTCGGTAGAGACCGTCACAGAACTGGAAAGAAAATCGACTGTCCTCACCTTCGTTCGTTGTCCTCCCCTGATCCTTGGTAGTATTTTCTTGTCCCTTGAGTGGAAAGCGTGCACCGATCCTGCAGTTTTGAAAGACATCGGCCACATCGCCGAACACGAAGTCCACCATGTTGGAATTGATCTACGGTTGAAACAAACCGTGAGAAGAAAAGGGGGAACCTTTTGACCCCAGGTGTGCGATGATAGATAAATAACGCCCCCCCCCCCCCCCCCCCCCCCCAAAAAAACAGTTAACGTACTGCTGATCCAGCAACAATCGGTCTTGATTGGCAACAACCAACGACAGGACAAAGATGATGACAAGCACCACTGACCTGCCCCGGGCCTAAGATAGAACATCTGACGAGACATAACACTGAGAATTGGAGGAAGACGGCATTGAGTTTCCAAAAAAGCTAGACATAGCGATCCATTTTATAAGGGGGACAATAGAGGTTCTCAAATTATTACTCTCATTGTGTACAGACACACATCCAGACTGAAAAATATATACCAGGGCACTCTATTTTAGAGTAGACTCTTTCGCACTTATCAAAGACTATCCTTCAGTCGTTAATAGACATGAAAAACAATCGCAAGACAAGTGACACGAAAAGACTATTCTTCAGTCTTGTTTTTTTTTCTGAAAAAGAAGTCACTGCAGTAACTTAACTATCTAAAACGGGTAATCATCAAACAGAAACAGAACATTAGAATATATTCAATTCAGAAAGAGTAAACTTTCTGCAACAGATTCTAAATTAGACTCGTATTTAAAAATAGATTACCCCTTTTGAAAATTAAGAACTCTTTTCAGTTGTAAGGTATATATACACACAAATTCAGGCTAAAACAAAGCCATCAGAATAGTGTTCTTCTTAAGTAGAGGACTGTTTTGATTTGTTCCCATTGCAATAAAAAAAATACTCTACCCAAATAGTGCCCTCATTAACAAGTAGGCAAAGATCAATTTTAGAAAAGACCATGCGTCAAGTGTGCTAATCGATCAGACCAGTTGACAAATATCTGCAGATATACTAGGTAATAATACCTAAAGTTACACAGCTAAATTCTACCAGTGCACAAGCCACCATGTAGAGGGGCAATTCATTTCAGCGTCACCACATGACAAACATAAAAAAGGGAATACCCAACGTATGGTAAATTTTTAGCGATGACCACATCACATGTGCAGATGGTCAACCAAGATACCACATTAGCCGGTCTCATGTGTTCAAGGTTCCAGATCCAACCATTTCCACCCAAGTGCTCTTCCTACAAGCAATAGAAGCCCACTTTTAAATCAATGAAAATTCAAAGGGGAGTTGAATCAATGTAAAGTGAGGAGAGAAATTAGCTTCCATCACAAAGATGGCAACTGAAGCTACATCAACTGCAGTTGCAAGAAAGAACGACAATAATCCTTTATCAAGACATGTTAAGACTGTTCAAGATGTTTACAAAAATGCATCCATCCTGACTTTTATTCGTATCCAGAAGAGAATTTGTATTAAGATAAATATTACTATTTCTCAGGAATAGTATTGATGAAGAAAAACATGAAAAGTACTAAGTTTAAAGATGTGCCAATCGAATAATCAGAAGGTTTCACTATATTCTTTTATGTCGTTGTTGACTTGTGGTCAGTTTTCACATGCTAGAAAACATAGAGTGAGAAGAGCATTACAAGCACAAAACCATAGTTAGCAGTTAGCAATGGTCAGGCAGCAAAGTAATAGTTACATTTCTGCTATAAATTCAATCTAGTCAGTGATAAGCCAATAAATCACATCACCATATGATCACTGAACGACAAATAAACAAACAACTCAATTTATTCTTATATAACCAGTTCACTAATATTTAACAATAATGTAACAAACATACCTGAAATGAATTTCAGCAAAAAGAACTAATTAGACTTTTTTTTGCTTGTGAAATGTACATAGCGCAGTATTACCTGTGGTGTAAAAATTTCTGTAGGGATAAAAGACATGGTAACATATCTCATCTCTTTTGATGACATGTTTGATCTGCATTGAGTCAAGTTCAATCATAAAGTTGCCAATCGACGTAGACAGGACAATCGCATTTGTGTCCTCATCATACCCTACTATCAGTACCATTTTGCGTTTACGAGGAATTGGGCATTGAATGAGATCCTCCAACTGAATGGTTTTCTGCAGAAGCACCCATCCAGTAACACCATCACAGTTGGATTTCATCTCCCACAACAGGATACTCTGTCCCAACAAATATGCGAGGCCAAGGCAATGATTCTCAGTCCTTAAGAGACGAAAATACCAGTTGTTGAGAGCAAAGACGCCTGACGGGGAGTGGACCACCCCAAGGCTCTGCCTTTCAAGATCAAATGCGAGGATGTCAGCTCCACGAAACAAGCAGTAAACTACATTCTTGACAAGGATGCTGTTCCTTAATAGAAAACCTCCAGATGTAGTAGCCATCGAGACTACATCTCCCCACACACCACACGACGATTCATAGAGACAAGCTAAGGTCTGCGTGGATCCGCCGCACATCAAAACCAACTTGAACGGGCTCGAGAAGCAATCACCGTGCACATGCCCATCTTCAGCACTAACGCATTGTACCACGGCCTGCAAATAAATATACCATTCATCTGTGGGGATCCCTGTAGGAAAAGGCACATGGTGCTTCTGACCGGTGATGGGGTCCCACACGACGAGCTCACGACGAGATTTGTTGGTTAGGACACACAGGCCGTGGCGGCAGCCGTGGAAGTCCCAATCGTCGGAGGAGAGTCGTCTTAGCAGAACAGGAAAGCGGGCGGCGGGGATGCGGTCCGGCGACTCCAGGACAGGAGTGAAGACGTGTTTTTCGACAACCGACCATGGGAAGAAGCCGAGAAGCGGTGGTTTCCTGTGGTGTTTGCGGAAGCGGCGGAGGAACTCGGCGTCGGAGAGGATGCTGCGCCAGCGCTTGCATACGACGGACGCATGTGGGAGCGAGGATGGATTCGGGGGGAGACGCAGGAGGATCTCCCAGAGGAGGTCCTCGTCATCCGGCAAGGCGCTGCTCACACTTCAGCCTAGGGTTAGGGTTCCTAATAATATCCAAGAGAGGAAGAGGATCGCAAAAAACGTAAACCAAATCAAAATCAGGAATAGAATCAGCTAGGAGAGAGGCAACAAAAATCAGGGAAACTTACCTTTGGGCAAGGGCGAAGGACGTCGAGGGTAAAGATGTTTCTTAGTACGTATTGGAGAAGAGAGAGATTTTTTATTTTTTGAGGGGTGGAGAAGACAGAGATAGAAGTAGAACCCTCGTACGTATTGCTCTTTCTCTGTGACAAATCGCTGGCCCAATAAGCCAAGGCCCAATATTGGACTGTGATCAGGACAACGCTGGTGGATGATGTAACTCCTTTTTTGGAGTTTGTCACAGCATGTACAAGCACATGCTATGAAATTCACAACTCCAAAGTGATAAAAAACGGGTTTCGTATCGTTCATTTTCTGGTTGCTGCCATTTAAAAAATGAAAATCAGGGCAAAACAATTAGAATTGAAGACCCCATTTTAAAATCAAAAAATTTGTGTAAATTCGCAGGAATTTTTGTGACAAAGGAAATGTATTAATATTTTAAAGATACCAATTACACCCGGCATGTGTACCAATAATATGTCCAAAGGCATCAACTATACACACAACCAAAAAATAATGTAAAAAGAACGGAAGAAAAAAGACCCACCACGATGATCAATCACTAACATCAGCAGCACACTAACCATCACCGAAGACAACACCCAGATTACACAAAAAGATTCTCCAAAAGCAACGCCCTCAAGAAGGAAACACTGCACAAGCCTTATGGTTGCCCTGTCAAAGATCTTGGATTTTCGCCCTATAGAAAGTCCGAGTTCACCCAAAAATAATGTGTTGAATAAGGTCATTGCCATGCAGAACCAATAAATGTCAGACCTTGGGTTTTCACCATGGCAATCTAGACCCGGTACTCGAGGAGCACCATCAAAATTGCAGTCCTCCTGTGTTGTCGTCCCCGCATGCCTAAGCCGCTGTTGCAAGTCACCAAACACCTGACACACAATCTTCATCGCAACGAATACACCCTTCGACCAAAGCTTCAAGACCTCCTATCACAGCCGCTGTTAGAATAAAACGCTAATGCAAGATCATAGACGATACACCGAGGCATGATATTTGTTAATGAGGTTCACCAATATGGCTACATCCCGGGGCATGACATCGACTACGGGCGCTCCTCCCCAAGATACCGCAACACCGGCCGCCGGGGCGCCGGCACAAGCCGCCGGCTCCCCCGCCTACCTATCGCTATCTGGTCGTCATGGGTTACAACGTGTGGTGCCCCTCAATATATAAAAGGCCTAGGATACAACGTGTCCGACTCCTACACGACTCGTACCTATCCGCACCAATTACAACTCCAAGTCCACGTAACCCCTTGCGTACATAATATTCGACACAAATATAACAGCCGCCATGACTTCTCATCCTCTATCAATGCCTTGGGAATCTTGGCCTAGACATGTTCCATGACACCAATAAGAAATCGAAGCTTCGCATCGCACCCTCTTGAGGCCGTGCTGGCTGATAATATGAGCGTGCACGACCTGAGCCTTTCCTAATTAGATATTCAGGGACGACATACGTCAACCCATATAGATCTTCGACGGGGAAGAAAAGAATACATCAGCAGCCAGATCCAAGAGGTCGATATCCGGCAGAAAGATGACTTGGCAAAAGAAGAGCACTAGGGACAAACAACCATTGTTAGGCCGAAGCCAGCAGTCCCCACGTCGCTATCCTGTCAATACAGACCTATAGACAAAGGTTGGCGACGCCGCATCATGCCACCCTCAAACGCGGAGGCCCGAACTTGGTGAGACGCTAGCCATGGTAGGAGACGGGAACCAACCACTTCTCACTGGATCCGGTGACTCCTAGCCCCACCCTGACCCCTATGGCGGCACCACGTGCAGCCTGCAAGCCCACCCACGACGCCGCTCAGTCAGCCGCCATAGTCGGCATCGCCTTGAATAAGGGCCGCCACCCCAGAACTCTATCTTAGCCATCCATCGCCGTCGGTGTGCCAGCAACAACCACTGAGAGGAAACTAGCCGGGTTGCCCAGCCGCCTCCACCACGCACGTTCTTTGCCCCGCGGCGGCTACTGGCAGAGGCAAGGAGAATGAGCGAAGCTGGGAGGGCCACCCTGCTAGGGGACGACGCAGGGGCAAATCCCTTAAAGCTACAAATAAAATGCTTAACACAAGTAAAGGCTTCATCTTTCATGTGAAATGTCCATCTATCTCAACTAAAATGAGCTTTTAAACTAAAAAACTTCGTAGTGAAAGAAAATCAGATTATGAAGCAGCGCATTATGGCTGGTTGTGCTGTTGACGAGGAATTGGCGAGTGGTTGGCGCGCGGTCCTTGTCAAATGTCTAGCATGGCGGGGGCCTCAGCCGGCAGAGCTCGATAGGCGTATAGCAGAGTTAGACTGTCTACAACCGGACTTGATAAATTTGACCCCTCAAATGCTCGTAGACGTGTTCGGACCGATCGTATCTTAAACTTTTCTTTTCACAACCGGACACATCAAATAGCATGCCTCAAATCCATATAAAGTTATGCAACTATGATGCATTACACACATCGTCTGGCTACTACATCAGGACATGCCATCAGACTACCAAAATTTGACATCTTTGACCTATATGCTAGCTACGGAGAAGATCATCCATGACTATCCTTGCCCTTCCAGGCGTCTGGCCATCCTTCTCACGGAAGTAGCAATTGAAAACGCAGTATGGATCGACCTCGATCTACTCATTGTCGGAGCTGTCCGACCAGTCGTTGTCCTCCTTCTCCTCCTTGCGGGACAGTCCGGTCATGGCATGGACTGCCCGATTGTGCTCTAGGCGCGTGTGTGTTTCTAAATTGCCTTCCTTACAATCTAGGCGTGGATGGCTTCGTGCTCTATGGCAGCCTGCGCCAACGCATCAGCCGCCTCCGCCACTGCCATGTCGGCAGCGAGGCGAGCCTCGGCCACCCTCATCCTCTCCTACCCATGGCGGTCACACCGATCCTGGAAGCACTCATACTCCGATAGACTGGTGACGGGGAAAGGGATATTGCAAGGCTTGCGGGGGGACCGTGATGATCCAGCCCCTGAGGATCCGAGCGCCCGATGCGCCGACGCAATGGACTTGCACCAGACGGATACCGTTGTCGGTTGGGTGTTGTCCTCCCGGGAGTGGAGGACTGTGATGAGGACTGTCATTGCCTCCTCCAACCCGTACGGGACGACACCCCAGTCGACGAATCCGAACTACTCGGAGTCAGATCAGCTGCCCATCGTGCTGGCGAAGGCCGGAGATCGCCAGACAGGGGCTCGGGTGGCGTAGTGGAGTGGAGGAAGTGTAGTGAAGTGGTAAGGGTTTGTCCTGGGTAGCGGATGGGGACGAATATATGTGGGGTCGGATGCACCAGCGTCAGCCGGGTCTGGGGTGGCGGATGTGTCCGGGCCTCCCCATATCTGCCCCATATTTGGACAAGGTATGAGGGGTGTCGGTCAGCCCGGGCGTTTGAGGCTAATTTTAGACGCCCGTCGGGGTCGAATTTATTTGAATGATCAGTGACCGGTGTGTCCGCCCGGACTTATGATGGGGTTCGGGGCGTCCAACTGTAGATGCTCTGAGGTCCCTACGACCAAGTTGGCTTTGTTGCATCGTTGCATGTTGAAGTGTGCATTTTCCATGTACGTTTCATCCTTGCAATTGAGAGAAATGGATTAGCGGAAAGAAAATACATATGATTTCGGATGTGGGCTTGGATGAACCCGTGTTTAGTTCATTATATGAACTTACATCGTCCGGACGTAAATCCAGCCTCTCGTTTGGAAAAGGGTTCATAGTCCTCTAAGATGATTCCACCTCCAAAAAGAAAGAGTGTGATGATTAGTACGCATGTAGGTTGTTAAATTAAACGGACTGTATACGTTGTAGCATTTTGTGGGTAGAAACGGACTAATTAAATCATTTGTGATTCAAACTGAAAGAACAAACTTGAAACACGCAAGTATCCTGAAAGCATACATTATCCAAACCAGAGCAGACGATTAACTAGACGAGCGAACATGAAAGAAAAAACCATGGACGCGAGACGAGAGGGAGATGGAGAACAATCCATCATCTCTATCTAAATTCTAAGGTCCAAGCCAGCATAGATGCATCATGCATGCAAGCATGTTTATATGCTGATGGTGTGAGCCCTGAGCACATGCTGGAAGTCGGCATTGAGAAGCACCCTGACCACGGCGACGGCGTCTTCCTTGCTGCTGATGTTGGCGCTCTTCTTGAGCATCCCGGTGAAGGGCCCGTGCCATTTGCCGGTGCGCTCCGCCCGAAGGAGCTCGTAGGACATGGTGTCCCAGTGCTTGATGTATGCGAGGTGCTCGGGGGCGACGCGGGACTCTGTGTCCCATCCCCTGCCGACAATCTCGTCTATGGGGTTGAGCCGCTGGGCCTCGCTTATCATCACCTTCACCGCCGCCAGCGCCCGCTTGACGGGCTCGAGGTCGGTCTCCGGGTCGTAGGCGGACAGCACACGGAGGGCCTTCTTCATGGCCTGCCGCCCCAGCGGCACGCCAGGTAGGTTCTCGAGGCCGCCGATGAGGTCACCGTAGCTGCTGCCGAACGGGAGGGTTGTTGACGTGGGGATCAGGTGTTGGAGGCCTGGGAAGGTGTGCCAGTGGCCGCTCTCGTCGGTGAAGCCGGCAAGGGAGAGGTCGTGGTACTGGAAAGCCAAGGAGGCGCCATCGGGGCCATCGTGCAGGTCAGCACAAAGATGGCAGGTGGAGGTGGGTCGTCGACGGCAGCAGCTGCTCCTCCGTGGTTGCTGTTACTGGCGACGAGAGCAAGTATGAGGAAGAGGAGGAACTTGGCCATGGTGAATCGATGGGTGGTAGGTGGGGTGGGTGTGGGTCGGTCCATCTCTTATGAAGGACCGGCGGCAATGGACAAGATGCAGCTACGTACCACACCACACAGATCGCATTCCGCAACTGCTCTGGTTGTGCAGTGAAAGTAGCATGAATGTCACAAAAGGAGTGTGACTGATCGTACGGGGTGGCTTTTTTGACCGGCTGTGCTTCAATCTGTTGTGCACCCAGCTTTTGCATGGAGTTGTAGTACTAAGCTACGTACATCATGAAATCATCATCTACCAGCCAACGGACGTCCCACGTTTGACCAAATGTAAAGTACAACGCAGCGCTAAAATGCTAATCCATCCTGTCTCATGGGCAAGCATACCCTATACAGACCTACCAAGGGGAGTCAAGCTGGTTACTACATACCGCTACCCTGAAATAGGAGAGTCTCAACATATTTACATATTTACTATTACTAAATGGCACCTCCACCTTCTTCTGGCTCGACGCTTGGCTTCTTCCGACTCCGCTCGTAGACACTTATCCACACCTTTTCTCCCACTCCACCTCACCCTCTGTCCTCGTATCACATGTCATTCATAACGGTTTACTCGCTACTTTGCGGAACCGCCTAACCAATGTTGCTTATGAAGAGCTTGCGTCTGTTTTGTCTTTGTTGCAGGATGTTGCCACCAACGACACGCGCGACGACAGGTTCCTCACCCACGACTCCTCCTTCTCCTCGAGGTGCGCCTACTTGTTGCTCTCCTCTGACCACGAGATCGATCTCAATGCAGGGTACATCTGGAGCTCTAAGGCACCTATCAAGGTCAAGATCTTCGGTTGGCTTCTCTGTTGTGACAAGTTGAACACGATGGCGAACTTACATCGTAAGACCATCACCTCTGATTCAGATTATCCGCGGTGCGCACTCATTCATGAGGACGCAACGCACATGGCCATCCTTTGGCCATGCGTGGCACAGGTCTGGTCGATCATAGGGCTGCATCCCCCTCACTCCATCGACCTTCTCTGGGATACCACAACGCCGGTCGGCCTCGACATCAACATTTGGCCTACCGTCGCCCTCGCCATCCTCTGAAAGCTGTGGGACTCCAGGAACGCTCGTGTCTTTCGTAACGAGCTACACACACCACTAGATACTCTTCGGAACATTATTTCGGACTTTACGGTTTGGGCCTTCAGATTTAAGGACCCCGTCGGTAGGGAGGCTGCCGTGTCTTGACGCCTATACCTCTCCTCTCGTTGTGACCCTTGATGTAACTTGCCCCTTGGGCCTTTTAGTAATATATACAGGTGGGGACCCTCTCCCCCTTGTGATTGTTCAAAAAAAACTATTACTAATGGGAAGTCCGCCATTGTAATGATTTTACCTCTCCCATCTTATGTAAAAAAATCAGTTCGCCCACGCACGTACCTTCGCACGCTAGGGGCTTTAATTTGCTGGCGACGAGAGCGTGTGAAGAAGAGGAGGAACGCGGCCATGGCGGGGAATCGATGGGCGCTAGGTGGGTGTGGGTCGGTCTCGGTCCATCTGTTATGAAGGATTGGCGGCAACGGACAAGATGCAGAGCAGCTACGTACCACACCACACCGATGGCATTCGGCAACTGCTCTGGTTGTGCTGTGAAAGTAGCATGAATGGCACAAAAGGAGTGTGACTGATCGGACCGGGTGGCTTTTTTGACCGGCCGTGCTTCAATCTGTAGTGCATGCAGCTTTTGCATGGAGTAGTACTACGGACGTCCCATGTTTGACCACTACATGCTATGTCTTCAATTCTTTAATATTTTTTGACTTCTCGAACATTTTTAAAACTGGGGAACATATTATAGAAATTCTAGAACATGTTTTGAACTTCATGAATATTTTAAAATTCATGAACCGTGTTTCAAATCACGAATATTTTGGAAATCACCAAGAAAATAATGACAGGAACATTTTTCATAACTAACGAAAATATTTCAAAATTTCATGAACACTTTTTGATTTGCAAACTTTTTTTAATTCATGAACAATTTTCATAATAGATAACTTTTTTTTGAATTAATGGAACATTCAAATTCCAAATTGATTTTTCAAGCTTTATTCCAGGAAACATGCGCATACCAACGATAGCGATAAAAGTGCAAGAACTGTAGTACATGTTTCATATTTTGCAATCTTTATATTTTCAAAATACAGCTATATACTAGTTTTACAACATTTTTTCCCCTGTTAGATTGTTGATATATTTTTTCCTTCGTTCAACTACTCACATAATTAAATACAATTTAAATTCCTAGGTTCAACATCTGTTTCAAGTAATTTCCTTAGTTGAAAATACCTGGATCAGTGCTCACGAACCAGTTCATAAAAAAAGAAATCCAAATATAATCTTACATGGAAAAAAGCATGTTCTCGGAAAGAAATAGTGAATCGAGGGACGAATGGGCCAGCACAACAAAAGTTGATTCAACCAGAAGAAACAACACCTATGCTTGGCAGGGGTTATGTCTAGATTATAGCGTGACTAGACATGGGCATGTCTGGGGCTGATCGGGTTTCGGGCTGGGCTTTAAAACCTGACCATGAAATCTTAGGCCTGGGCCCGACCTATCCAAGCCTGTAACATGAGAAAATACCCATTTTCATGTTGACAATAATAATATAGCTATATTTGGAGGTAAATAATAATTTACACTAAAACTACGATACTTATTTTGGATCGGAGAGAGTCAATACTATGCCAATTTTTTTATATAAATGCTGAAAATGATATTTCACCAGACTTTTCTCAGGCCTCGGGCTGGAAGTGAGGCCCGCACTCCGCCTAGACGTTGGGCTTTTGGCCAGGCTTGCCTGACCAGACCGTCTGCAAGTAGCTTCATGCTGGTTAGTTCTTGTCTTTATTTATTTTTGTTCTTGTTTTTCTTTTATTTTGGTCATATTTCCAAAAAAATGTTGTAAATGCAATATACCTAAACTTATATTTACTTCTAAAATATAAACTTTGAATTTCGGAAAAAAAATCAACGCAATGTGAAATAATTATTAGCACAGTTTAGCAAACGGTTACTTAGCATTAAAAAATGTGACACTTAAAAGATGTTCACATGCTTAACAATGTATGTGATATTTCAAAATAATATTTCTATAATTTAAACAAATGTTACACGTTCTGGTCAATATTAATTATCGCTCACTGAATACTAGTTTTTGAATTCAGGGACAAATAATATGGATTGGAGGAAGTATTTAACTCAAAAAATCGCACCATTTATTAAAAATGTATGTTGTATTTATAAAAATTTGACGCGTTTCAATAATATGTTGGTGACATTTCTGAAAATAGTTATACAATGGAAACAATTAATGTACGAAAATATATTTAATCTTTACCTAATAATAAAGCACGGATAACTTCTGGTCGTACGTCGTGACATTTTTGCAAAAAAGTCCTTATGTTTTCTGGTATTCAACCCGCAGTCCCTTAATTAAGTGGAAAAAAAACGTTTCGTCTTTTTATAAAAAAACCCATGGGCAGCATCGGCAGCGGCTGCGCGGCAGCGTCCGCCCCTCCTCCTCCCCCCCTTCTCCTCCTCCCCTCACTGCACGGATCCGTCGGCGGCGGGGTCTCTGGCACGCTGGCGGCTCGGCTTCGAGCTGGCTCTGCTTTGAGCTAGGTCAACGGCCAGGGAGAGCGCGGCGGACAGGTTACCGGCCGGGGATAGCGCGGCGGACGGAACGTCGGCGAAGATGGCGGGCTCACGGGCGCGCTTGGGGGAGGCGAGAAGCTGGCTGAACGTCGGCGAAGGTGGCGGGCTCACGGGCGCGCTTGGGGGAGGCGAGAAGCTGGCTGCACGAGGACGAGCTCGCGGGCGTCCTTGGGCTCTGTTTTGAGCGCGGTCAATGGCCATTCTTGTGCTTCTCATCGGCCTCGGCGCTGGCTTAGGCGGGCCAAGGCGGGAGGCAGGGCGCGGTGGCGCGGTCCGGCAACCTGGCTGGTCGACGGGGCGGCGGGGATGCGGCTGGAGGCGAGGTTGATGGCGGCGGCGACAGGCGCGCACGGGACGAGCGCTGCCTCACGAGCAGAGGAGCTCGGGCAGGTCGTGCGCGCTGCGCGGTCCGGCAACCTGGCTGGTCGACGGGGCGGTGGGGATGCGGCTGGAGGCGAGGTTGATGGCGGCGGCGACAGGCGCAAAGAATCGCCGTCGCAGCATCTGCCGTCACCACGCCCGCCCGCGAGAGCAATGTCTCGGCCGCCGGAGCGGCTTGATGAAGGCGAGGCAGAGGGTGGCGACGCCGGTTGCAGCCGACGGCCGACGAACTCGGAGGCGGCGGCGGCGCGACGACGTCCGTGGTGGTGGCGGTGGCAACAGCGAGGCTCACTGCGTGCTCCTGCTCATCTTCAAGAGGAAAAGAAAGAACTGAGATGTAAGAGAGGAAGAAGGAGAAAGGAGGTGCTGCCGGAGGCAATGGAGCTGTCTTGGGGCGGGATGCACGAGGGCTCGCTCGGTGGTGGCCTCAATCTGATCTGGATCGAGAGTTCTGCGGGGATGTGAGAAGAAGGCGTGAGGGAAGAGATGAGCACGAGGACCGCGCGCTGAGAAGATAAGGCTGGAGGATAGAGAGCGGTGTGTATGCGGTCAGATGACACGCGTCGCTCGCACGAGGAGGGCTGGTGGAATCGTTGTCTACAGGCGGATAAAAGTTGTCTCGCAAGGAACACAGGAGCGGGCTGGGAGCACTCACCGAATATGATGATTAGTTTAGATTAACTATAGGTGGGTAGATTAAAGATAAAGAAAGAAGAATATGTGCCAGGTCTCCTTTACCCATCAAATCGGTTGATTGAGTCTCGCCGTGTATGCCATTTTTTGCTTCTCCAAATCTGCATGCCGCCAGGTTTGCTTCTACATTTCTTTTCTTTTCTTTTCTGAAGTTGGATTTTGCATCTGTTTGTATTTTTTACGTATTCATACTGACTACATAATTCACGACACACACGACAGCAACATATATGCATGAATGCCCAATGAAATAAATACATAAATTATCTTTGAACGCTGGTAATTTCGGTTTATACGATTACATAATAAACCATCGGCGCAAAACATAGGCATTTACATGTCATGGCTATAGTCTTTAATTATCCTTAATAAAGTTGTTGTTTCGGATCAGGAAGATGCCATGCTTGATGTCCCTGAAAACATAGTCATGTTGAAGGTGGTCAGGAGGAACGAGGCAATCATTGTATAAATCATTCTCACCCAAACATTGACGATATGAAGAAATAAAAACAATTGCATCCAGGTAAAATTACTTTGGAAGTGTTGCATATACGCCATTGTTATTGTCTGGTGTCAGTGCAATGGTTAATTTTTCAGTGTGGTATGCTTTGTCACTATGCATTAACAGACTGATCTACAACGTGTAGTGAAGTCGGACGAAAAACATGCTCTTACTTTAATATCATTTTTCTTCTCTCTATATTGCTTCAAGGAAAAACATGATACTCTAGCATGCAAACAACACATATATTATGATGATTATGTCCTGCGTAATTAGATTTATTTATAAGTAGCTACATATGCACTACTTATGATGCAAATTTTATATCGGTTTTTTTTAATCAACAACAGATTCATATAGCATACAAAACTTGCATGCAGGCAAGAAATTTCGATGACAAACTCCAGTCATGGATAGCAAGAAACAGAGAAAGAAAAGAGATAAGGAGCGGTATGTATGAATGACCAATGAAGAAAAATAGAAAACACATGAAAAGCATCGTGAAACCTATGGACTAAACAAAAGAACTAAAGATTTGAGCCAGTTGCAAAAAAATACACACAAGGAAATAAGAAATATGCAAACATGAAACTAACACATAAGATAAACACGTGCGTATGAGAGAGGTAGAAAGACGCAAATATGCAATCCGAACAAAAATAAAAGCTAGAATATAGCAAATTACAGCTAATCGTGAATTGAGGTGCAACACACTAAGCAAAAATTCAATTGCGATGGAGAATCATGCATATATCGTTAAAGAATAGGAAGTTATACATCTATACGGCAAGGACTTCATGGTTAGCACACACGCAACATGCTTGGATGCTAGGCGAAGTATACGACATTTTTACTGTGCGATATCAGTTACTCAACATAAGTGTCGCGTGTATGATTTTGCTATCAATAGTATGATGGTTAATTTACTGGTTAGATATGTGTTGTCACTACATATTGATGTTCTAATCTACAACGTCAAAAAAACATCATGTGTACTCTTACTTCAAAAATCACCCTCTCTCCAACCACTGCCCCTCCGCGCCGTAGCAACGCACGGGCATGTTTCCTAGTATTACTAAAAAAAATATCTGAACTTGTACTTAAAAATGTTTAACATTATTTGAAATATATTAAATATATATAAAAATGTTTTAGATGCACACGGGCAATTTAAAACGTGTGTTAAAAAAAGCAACCATGTATTAAAAATAGAATTTAAAGGATAACAAAAAAATTGAAAAACCGATAGAAAAACACATACAAATGAAAGAAGAAGGAAACCACACGGAAGGCTGTAAAGCCGGTCCGAACAGGTCCATAGGATCTTACTAAAACCGCTACATGATCTACAACGTAGAGGTTGTCCATTTAGTGGATTGCCAGAGGCGAGACCGAGGAATCTCTCGCAATAGATGATAAATAGCATTGTCTCGTGGACTAGGAGGTCCCAAGTTTCTTTCCCTTTTTCTTCTTGTTAGTGGAGAAATCGCTCGCGGAAGAAAAGATGACCCAGCAGGCTGACTCGTGGTTTTGCTCCTCGAATGATTTTGCTGCAAAATAATCGTGACCAAATATAATCAGCTTTGTTTTTAGATTGTGATTAGAATTAAAAAAATACAATCAACCATCATATATATTTTTCCGAGGAAAACACTAGAACAGTTTGAGGGTTGTGTAGGTCTACAGCTTGTACAAGCATATACTACGGAATCCAAAATTATGGTTTTATACAGATCAATCAAAACGTGATAATTTACCGAATTAACTCGATCTGGCATGGTGAGAAATTGGAGTGAGAAAAATAGGAGTAGAGGTGAGCAACCTCTACGACTACGGCCACGAGTGGCGATGACAAATATGATGATGGCCAGCGCAAGAGGTTAATCAGTGAGCGGACTAGTAACACTAAAGCCCTGGATTTATACTATACAAGCATTGCCTTTCTCTGCTGCCTATTATTATGAGGTGATGTGAACATCATTATCATAGTTAAATCACTAACAAGACTCAGAACAACAATTATAGACAGATAGTGACGTCCATTCATCTGCTTTCAAGTTTGAGCTAACTTAGTTGGTCCTATTCCATTCATCAAGTACGGTCATTATAACCGGCCAAATTAAATGATGCCAACAGGTAGTGCCAGTAGCATGATTCACGTATGAGTTTGTCCTCTATTGCTGCACATACTTATATTGAACATGATTGTTGCCCATAATGTACATGGCTGCTACCCACATGCAAGTACGTACAAAGTGCTGGTGCACACGTCATCAGTGTTCTAGCAGCTTCATGAGTGACTGTGACTTGCATTTTTGTCAATGAGTTTGGTGTATTTTTTCTGAAACTTCCTGTTATTGGGCCACATTTTGGCATTTTCTTTGCGTTGGTATTAACAATTGAAGACTGCTGCTTAATGAATGTTTGGTGTCCAACAACCATGACAGAGACAAATGCGTGCATGCAACAAATAAGAGACAAATGCCTACGTGAAACACGCATGGCCATGATTGGACGTGAAACACGCAAGAAAGAATTCTAGTCTCCTTCTCTGGTCGGCGTTTTGGCAGCGACGTTGAACGACGGCTGCGTGCTTCAGCTCATAACATCCGTTTGCATTCCAGTTTCTTCGCCTGGATAAGGAGAGGTATGAGGTTCCAGCAGAGCCACTGATTCACGGTTGAGGGGATAAGGACTTGCACTCTATAAATAAGACATCAAGTTCGTCCAAGCATGCATCAGAAAATAGAAGATCAAATTCCAGCTCCATAACACCAAGAGAGGGTGCATCCGTAGGAGTTGAGGTTTCTGTTCTCCCAAGGAGCAGATTCTCCGCCGCTTGGCAAGTAAGTGATAATCAATGGCTTATAGGCTTCCACTGGCAGGCGTTAGGACTTCCAATTTCGAGCCTAGGGAGCTTCCATCAAACAGCTACCTGAATCTGGGTGCGCCTTATGGAAAATTTGTGCCTTTCATAATCGCGGGAGAAGGGGGCCTTGGGGAGCATAAGCAGCTCAACTGGACAAACTTGTTTTTAGTGAACAAGCTAGGCAGTCACATAGACAGGGACCATGAAGAGGTGATTGATCAGATAAAAGTAGAGAAAGATGTTGAGAAGATAAAAGAGTTGATAAGGAAACTACCTCGTGAAATTGCTGAGCATCTGGAAGGGCATGAGACCCATGAACAGGTCGAAATCCTGGCAGATCTTAGAAGGAACATGGATCAGAGGATGTCTTATCTCAGCGGAGAGATCCGACGTCTAAGGAGGGACATTGGAGAGGTGATGCAAGCTGTCCGAGAGATACGCGAGGCATTGGACAGGAAGGAGCGCCAAAATCCTTACTACCGTCCATGAACAAATGCAACAAGCCGTGGAGTAAGTACATCTGGCAGCTACATATTTGCATTTCGTACTAGTGTCTATTGTATTGTGATGAATAAAATGGTGCGCTCCTTGCAGCATATAATGTTGTATGAGTCTGGGTTGGTCGAGTTATTGTAGCAACAAGTGCATGTCTGTCCGCAGTTTGTTGTTCTTGTCAAGTGTTTGTAATGAATAAACTTATGTGCTTCTTGCCGCACATAATTTTGTACGAGTCCTAGTCGATCGAGTTATTGTAGGCAACTGGTACATGTGTGTCTGCAATTACCTGTAACGTGTCATTTATGTAAAGTGTTTGCATTGAATAGTTATGGATATTATGAGTGTGTTATTGTTGTTGCTTCATTTCTCATTGTTCTTGTCCTGATGGGATGAATACAATTCCATCTTGTTTGCACAAAAAAAAAATGTTTGCAGTGAAGAGCTATGCATATCGTGAGTGTGTTCTCATTTTTATTTCTTTTATCGTTGTTTTTGTTATTCTTGTTCTGATGGGCTGAATGGTAATTCGTCGTGTAAAATGGAATCTAGTTGCACTACTTGCTATGCATCTCCACTACTCTGTGGCATTTTAGAAAAAATAGGAGCCTAAGCCCCCACTCTGTTAAATAAATAGAAGAGAATTACCCAGTTAATTAGTGAAAAACTATGCGAAAGCGAAAGCCTTGTAAGAGATTACTAACCCGGCTACCAATAGTCTCCAAGCCGCTATGAGAGGAACTTCATCAAGGTTGTTCCTAGAGATCATCGTCAACACTCCTCAACCCCATGATTTCGACTTCAATGCAACTGTTAGAGATATATTTGGTTTACATGTATTTGGTAATTTAGAATTTATAATCCGTCTCCTACCTTATCTCCACGAGAGGCTTCTTGCCCTTCAAGTCTGTACTCCTATATATACTCGCCCATGAGGCTCAATACAACATCCATCGCATTACGCCAATCCCTCCGTATTCCCTACTAATATGGTATCAGCCTAACCAATCCAAACCCTAGACGTCGTCGCCGCTTTCGCTCCGCGCCGCCCTCCGGGGCAGTTCGTCTCCATGACCGCCACTTGTGGCCGCGCCTCCCATACCTAGGGTTCGTCTGCAGGTCGTGTTGACCGGCTGCCCTAGAGACTATTTTTCCCGATCCTTTGATCCAGTTTTTTCCCTCTCCCGCCAGTCATCTTGATCGACTTTTTTTTTGGTTTTCCGATCTAAGATCGGTTTGAGTCGCCCGCCGCCACCGTCGACACCGTGCCTCTACTCTGACACCGGCGCGACCACCCGGCCTCTACTACGACCCAACGGCCTCGCGCGACCCGGTGGCCGCTTGTCGGCTGCGTCGGGCTAACCGGCTGCCTCTGGGTCGCCGGCTGCATGAGGCCTGCCGGTTGCCGGCTGTCGGCTACCTCGGGCTCGCCGACCCCCTCGTCGGCTGCCTCGGGCTCGCCAGCCCCTCGCTGGCCTCCTTTGGCTCGCCATCCACGCTGGCCTCGTCGGTGCTGTGTCGGCCAATCGGGCGTGGGGCGCTGGACGCGCTCATCGGCATGCCATTCCCCGCCGGCCGTCCTCGCCTTGGTCTGATCGAGCACCCTGATACGTCTCCAACGTATCTACTTTTCCAAACTCTTTTGCCCTTGTTTTGGACTCTAATTTGCATGATTTGAATGGAACTAACCCGGACTGACGCTGTTTTCAGCAGAATTGCTTTGGTGTTATTTTTGTGCAGAAATAAAAGTTCTCGGATTGACCTGAAAATTTACGGATAATATTTTTGGAATTAATAAAAAATATTGGTGATAGAATCAACTGCAGGGGGCCCACCACATGGCCACAAGCCAGGGGGCGCGCCCACCCCCATAGGGCGTGCCCCTGTGGCTTGTGGGCCCCCTGTTGCTCCTCCGACCTCGTTTCCACTCCTATATATTCCTATTCGGGGAGAAAAAAATCAGGGAGAAGAGTTCATCGCGTTTTACGATACGGAGCCGCCGCCACCTCCTGTTCTTCCTCGGGAGGGCAGATCTGGAGCCTGATTTGGGCTCCGGAGAGGGGAAATCGACGACGTCGTCATCACCAACCATCCTTCATCACCAATTTCATGATGCTCTCCGCCGTTCGTGAGTAATTCCATCGTGGGCTTGCTGGACGGTGATGGGTTGGATGAGATTTACCATGTAATCGAGTTAGTTTTGTTAGGGTTTGATCCCTAGTATCCACTATGTTCTGAGATTGATGTTGCTATGACTTTGCTGTGCTTAATGCTTGTCACTAGGGCCCGAGTGCCATGATTTCAGATCTGAACCTATTATGTTTTCATGAATATATATGTGTTCTTGATCCTATCTTGCAAGTTGTAGACACCTATTACGAGTTATGATCCGCATCCCCCAGGGTGACAATAACTGGGATTCTTTCCGGTGATTACCGTAGTTTGAGGAGTTCATTTATTCACTAAGTGCTAATGCTTTGGTCCGGTTCTCTATTAAAAGGAGGCCTTAATATCCCTTAGTTTCCATTAGGACCCCGCTGCCACGGGAGGGTAGGACAAAAGATGTCATGCAAGTTCTTTTCCATAAGCACGTATGACTATATAAGGAATACATGCCTACATTACATTGATGAATTGGAGCTAGTTCTGTGTCACCCTATGTTATAACTGTTGCATGATGAATGCCATCCGACATAATTATCCATCAATGATCCATTGCCTATGAGCTTTTCTATATTGATCTTTGCTAAGTTACTTTTCCGTTGCTACTGTTACAATCACTACAACACCGCTACTGTCACTTTGCCATCGTTACCGTTACTTCCATACTACTTTGCTACTGAATACTTTGCTGCAGATATTAAGTCTTTCAGGTGTGGTTGAATTGACAACTCAGCTGCTAATACTCGAGAATATTCTTTGGCTCCCCTTGTGTCGAATCAATAAATTTGGGTTGAATACTCTACCCTCGAAAACTGTTGCGATCCCCTATACTTGTGGGTTATCAAGACCTTTTTCTGGTGCCCTTGCCGGGGAGCATAGCTCTATTCTCTGAGTCACTTGGGATATATATCTGTTGATCACTATGAAGAATCTGAAAGATGCTAAAACTATGATCTACCCCTCAACTACGAGGACAGGTAAGGAACTGCCATCTAGCTCTGCTCTTGATTCACCTTCTGTTATGAGTAAATTTGCGACACCACCACCTGCTAGTAATTCTGATACGTCGCAAGTAATTGATGATGCTACTTCTGCTATGCATGATGCTTATGATGATACTTTGCTTGATACTACTGTGCCACTGGGTGAATTTCTTGATGAACAAATTGCTAGAGTGAATGCTGAAACTGATGATATCTCTGAATCTGATGAAATTATTGAAACTGAACACTATGATACACCTGCTAGACCTAGCTCTCCTAGATATGAATTGCCTGATATCCCTGAAGGTTATGTTTGTGAAGGAGAGGTAGCTAGGGACTTTCTTGCTTGTAAGGATAGAGATGATCTTAAGAAATTGCTATGAAAGTGGAAAGAAAAATCTTTGAATGCTAGAATGAAATATGATCCTAATTTTGCTACTTCACCTATATTTGTTACTGATAAGGATTATGAATTCTCTGTCGATCCTGAGTTAATTACTTTGGTTGAATCTGATCCCTTCCATGGTTATGAATCTGAAACTGTTGTGGCACGCCTTACTAAATTGAATGATATAGCCACCCTATTTACTCATGAGGAAAAAATTCGCTATTACTATATTCTTAAGTTGTTTCCTTTCTCATTAAAGGGTGATGCTAAGATATGGTTTAATTCTCTTGCTCCTGGTTGTGTGCGTAGTCCCCAGGATATGATATATTACTTCTCTGAAAAATATTTTCCTGCCCATAAGAAAAAAGCTGCCTTGCAGGAAATATTTAACTTTGTGCAAATTGCAGAAGAGAGTCTCCCACAAGCTTGGGGGAGGCTTCTCCAATTACTTAATGCTTTGCCTGATCACCCTCTCAAGAAAAATGAAATACTTGATATCTTTTATAATGGACTAACCGATGCTTGTAGGGACCACCTAGATAGTTGTGCTGGTTGTGTTTTCAGGGAACGAACTGTTGAACAAGCTGAACTACTATTGAATAATATATTGAGCAATGATAATGATTGGACTATTCCCGAACCACCTCCAAAGCCAACTCCGAAGAAAAGAGGTATTCTATTTCTCAGTCCTGAAGATATGCAAGAGGCAAAGAAATCTATGAAAGAAAAAGGTATTAAAGCTGAAGATGTTAAGAATCTACCACCTATTGAAGAAATACATGGTCTTGATTGTTGGAAATATGCCCTAGAGGCAATAATAAATTGGTTATTATTATATTTCCTTGTTCATGATAATCGTTTATTATCCATGCTATAATTGTATTGATTGGAAACTCAAATACATGTGTGGGTACATAGACAACACTGTGTCCCTAGTAAGCCTCTAGTTGACTAGCTCGTTGATCAAAGATGGTTAAGGTTTCCTAGCCATTGACATGAGATGTCATTTGATAACGGGATCACATCATTAGGAGAATGATGTGATGGACAAGACCCAAACTGTAAACGTAGCATTTGATCGTGTCAGTTTATTGCTATTGTTTTCTGCATGTCAAGTATCTGTTCCTTTGACCATGAGATCATGCAACTCACTAACACCGGAGGAATACCTTGTGTGTATCAAACGTCGCAACGTAACTGGGTGACTATAAAGGTGCTCTACAGGTATCTCCGAGGGTGTCTGTTGGGTTGGCATGGATCAAGACTGGGATTTGTTACTCCGTATGACGGAGAGGTATCTCAGGGCCCACTCGGTAATACAACATCACAATGAGCCTTGCAAGCAATGTGACTAAAGTGTTAGCCACGAGATCTTGTATTACGGAACGAGTAAAGAGACTTGCCGGTAACGAGATTGAACTAGGTATAGTGATACCGACGATCGAATCTCGGGCAAGTAACATACCGAAGAACAAAGGGAACAGCATACGGGATTAACTGAATCCTTGACATAGAGGTTCGACCGATAAAGATCTTCGTAGAATATGTAGGAGCCAATATGGGCATCCAGGTCCCGCTATTGGTTATTGGCCGTAGAGGTGTCTCGGTCATGTCTACATAGTTCTCGAACCCGCAGGGTCTACACACTTAACGTTTGGTGACGATTAGTATAATTGAGTTATTATGTTGGTGACCGAAAGTTGTTCGGAAGTCTCGGATAAGATCCCGGACATGACGAGGATCTCCGGAAGAGTCCGGAGGTAAAGATTGATATATGTGATAATAGTGTTTCGATCTCCGGAAGAGTTCCAGAGTTCACCGGAAGGGGTTCCGGATGTTTGCCGAAGTGTTCGGGTACAGCAACACTTTATATGGGCCAAAGGGATAAAGCCCACGAGGTATTGGAAAGTGCAAAAATAGTTTTGCTGCCGCGTAAGCGGTACTACCGCTTGGTGAAGCGGTACTACCGCCCGAGCGGTACTACCGCTTGTGTGAAGCGGTACTACCGCCCAAGCGGTACTACCGCTTGTGTGAAGCGGTACTACCGCTTGTGTGCGGCTGTGCACGGTTCGGCAGGGATCCGAGTTGGACTCTTTCCCTGCGGGCCAAACCGACCTTGTGCGGGCAAAACCGACCTAGAGGAGGCTTTTACTCCAAGTTTAGACCCCAAGGCTCAACATATAAATAGAGGGGCAGGGCTAGCACACGGGACACATCAGGATTTCCCAAGCCGTGTGCCGGCAACCCTAACCCTCTAGTTCCTCCGTCATAATCTCCGTAGCGCTTGGCGAAGCCCTGCAGAGATTGTTCCTCACCACCATCACCACGCCGTCGTGCTGCTGGAACTCAACCACTACTTCACCATCGCTCGCTGGATCGAGGAGGTGAAGGCGTCATCAAGCCGTACGTGTGTTGAACGCGGAGGTGCCGTCCGTTCGGCACTAGATCGGAAGGATCGTGATTGGATCGCGGGACGCTCGGCGATTTGGATCGCGAAGACGTTCGACTACATCAACCGCGTTTATTAACGCTTCCGCTTAGCGATCTACAAGGGTATGTAGATTCACTCTCCCTCTCGTAGATGCTCATCACCATGGATAGATCTTATGTGTGCGTAGGAAAATTTTTGTTTCCCATGCAACGTTCCCCTACAGTGGCATCATGAGCTAGGTCTATGCGTAGATGAGATCTCGAGTAGAACACAAACGAGTTGTGGGCGTGGGTGTATACATATTGCTTGCCGTTACTAGTTGATACTTGATTCAGCGGCATTGTGAGATGAAGCGGCCCGGACCGACATTACGCGTACGCTTACGCGAGACTGGTTTTACCGCTGCGTGCACTTGTTGCATAAAGGTGACTGGCGGGTGTCTGTCTCTCTCATTTTAGTTGAATCGGTTCAATGAAGAGGGTTCTTTTAGAAGATCAAAAAGCAATCACTACACCACGTTGTGGTTTTGCGTAGGTAAGAACGGTTCTTGCAAACCCATAGCAGCCACGTAAAATTTGCAACAACAATTAGAGGACGTCTAACTTGTTTTTGCAGGGTATGATGTGATATGATATGGCCAATTACATGATGAGATATATGTGATGTATGAGATGATCATGTTTTGTATAGAATATCACGACTTGCATGTCGATGAGTACGGCAACTGGCAGGAGCCATAGAGTTGTCTTTTAATTATTGTATGACCTGCGTGTCAATCATTAAGCGCTATGTAATGCTTTACTTTATCGCTAAACGTTAGCAATAGTCGTGGAAGCAACAGTCGGCGCGACAACCTTATGGCGACACGTTGATGGAGATCAAGATGATGGAGATCATGGTGTCATGCCGGTGACGATGGAGATCATGCCGGTGCTTTGGAGATGGAGATCAAAAGCACAAGTTCATGGCCATATCATGTCACTTATGATTTGCATGTGATGTTAATCCTTTTATGCATCTTATTTTGCTTAGGACGACGGTAGCATTATAAGGTGATCCCTCACTTAAATTTCAAGATAAATTGTGTTCTCCCCAAGTGTGCACCGTTGCGAAAGTTCGTCGTTTCGAGACACGCCGTGATGATCGGGTGTGATAGACTCTACGTTCGCATACAACGGGTGCAAGCCATGTTGCACGTGCGGAACACTCGGGTTAAACTTGACGAGCCTAGCATGTACATACATGGCCTCGGAACACAAGAGACCGAAAGGTCGAACATGAGTCATATAGTAGATATGATCAACATGAAGATGTTCACCATTGAAACCACCTCAACTCACGTGATGATCGGACTTGAGTTGGTGGATTTGGATCATGTTACACTCGAATGACCGGAGGGATGTCAATTTGAGTGGGAGTTTTTAAGTAATATGATTAACTAAACTCATTATCTAGAACAATAGTCTAAGTTGTCTTTGCTATATTTATGTTGTAGATCATGGCTCGCGCAGTAGCACCCCTGAATTTTAATGCGTTCCTAGAGAAAGCTAAGTTGAAAGATGATGGAAGTAACTTTGTGGACTGGGCCCGTAATCTAAGGATTATCCTTACGGCTTCCCAGAAGGCTTATGTCCTTGATGCACCGCTTGGTGATCCACCTGCTCCAGTTGAGTCTCTAGACGTTGTGAACGCCTGGCAGGCTCGTTCTGATGATTACTCAATAGTTCAATGTGCAATGTTGTATGGCTTAGAACCGGGACTTCAAAGACGTTTTGAACGTCATGGAGCATATGAGATGTTCCAGGAGTTGAAGTTTATCTTTCAGAAGAATGCCCGGATCGAGAGATATGAGATCTCCGACAAATTCTATGCTTGCAAGATGGAGGAGAACGGGTCTATCAGTGATCACGTGCTCAGAATGTCTGGGTACTCCACCCGTCTGGCTGAGTTAGGGATGCCCCTTCCGCCAGAGGCTATCACTGACAGAGTTCTTCAATCATTGCCACCTAGCTACAAGAGCTTCGTGTTGAACTATAACATGCACGGGATGAACAAGTCAGTCGCCGAGCTGTTTGCGATGCTGAAAATCGCTGAGTCTGAAATTCAGAAGGAGCATCAAGTGTTGATGGTCAATAAAACCACTAGTTTCAAGAAAAATGGCAAGGGTAAGAAGGGTAACTCCAAGAAGAGTGGCAAAGCAGTTGCTCCTCTCGTGAAGAAACCCAAGGCTGGACCCAAACCAGAAACTGTGTGTTTTCATTGCAAGGGAACTGGACACTGGAAGCGGAATTGCCCCAAGTATTTGGCTGACAAGAAGGCGGCCAACAACAAACAAGGTATATATGATATACATGTTATTGATGTGTACCTTACCAACTCTCGTTGTAGTGCCTGGGTATTTGATACCGGTGCGGTTGCTCATATTTGCAACTCAAAACAGGAACTACGGAATAAACGGAGGCTGGCAAAGGACGAAGTGACGATGCGCGTGGGAAATGGTTCCAAGGTTGATGTGATCGCCGTCGGCACGCTCGCTCTTCGATTACCGTCGGGATTAGTGATGAACCTAAATAAGTGTTATTTGGTGCCTGCGTTAAGCATGAACATTATATCTGGATCTTGTTTATTGCGAGACGGTTACTCATTTAAATCAGAGAATAATGGTTGTTCTATTTATATGAGTAATATCTTTTATGGTCATGCACCCAATGTGAGGGGTTTATTCTTATTGAATCTCGATAGTAATAATACACATGTTCATAACATTGATGCCAAAAGATGTAGAATTGATAATGATAATACCACTTTCTTGTGGCACTGCCGTTTAGGTCATATTGGCGTAAAACGCATGAGGAAGCTCCATGCTGATGGACTTTTGGAGTCACTTGATTTTGAATCACTTGACACATGTGAGCCATGCCTCATAGGCAAGATGACTAAAACGCCGTTCTCTGGAATAATGGAACGGGCAAGTGACTTATTGGAAATCATACATACTGATGTGTGCGGTCCGATGAGCATTGAGGCGCGCGGTGGTTATCGTTACTTTCTCACCTTCACTGATGACTTAAGTAGATATGGGTATATTTACTTAATGAAACACAAGTCTGAAACATTTGAAAAGTTCAAACAATTTCAGAGTGAAGTTGAGAATCATCGTAACAAGAAGATTAAATTCCTACGATCTGATCGAGGAGGAGAATATCTGAGTTATGAGTTTGGCAGTCACTTAAGACAGTGTGGAATTGTTTCACAATTGACACCGCCTGGAACACCACAGCGTAATGGTGTGTCCGAACGTCGTAATCGAACCTTATTAGATATGGTGCGATCTATGATGTCTCTTGCCGATTTGCCACTATCGTTTTGGGGTTATGCATTAGAGACAGCTGCATTCACTTTAAATAGGGCACCATCGAAATCCGTTGAGACGACGCCATATGAACTTTGGTTTGGCAAGAAGCCAAAGCTGTCGTTTCTTAAAGTTTGGGGATGTGATGCTTATGTCAAAAAGCTTCAGCCTGAAAAGCTGGAACCCAAAGCGGAGAAATGCGTCTTCATAGGATACCCAAAAGAGACAGTTGGGTATACCTTCTACCTCAGATCCGAGGGCAAAGTGTTTGTCGCTAAAAACGGAACATTTCTTGAGAAAGAGTTTCTCTCGAAAGAATTGAGTGGGAGGAAGATAGAACTTGATGAGGTTGTTGAACCTTTACTTCAACCTGAGAGTAGCGCAGCGCAGAAAGTTGTTTCTGTGGAGCCTACATTAGCTGAAGAGGAAGTTAATGATGATGATCATGAAGCTTTGGATCAAGTTGCTATCGAACCTCGTAGGTCGACAAGGACGCGTACTGCTCCTGAGTGGTACGACAACCCTGTCTTAGAGGTCATGTTGTTAAACAACGATGAACCTACGAGCTATGGAGAAGCGATGATGGGCCCGGATTCCGAGAAGTGGTTAGAGGCCATGAAATCCGAGATGGGATCCATGTATGAAAACAAAGTATGGACTTTGGAAGTATTACCTGAAGGGCGTAAGGCCATTCAGAACAAATGGATCTTTAAGAGGAAGACGGACGCGGACGGTAATGTCACCGTCTATAAAGCTCGACTTGTGGCAAAGGGTTTTTCACAAGTTCAAGGAGTTGACTACGATGAGACCTTCTCACCCGTAGCGATGCTTAAGTCCGTCAGAATCATGTTAGCAATAGCTGCCTTTTTCGATTATGAAATTTGGCAGATGGATGTCAAAACAGCGTTCCTTAACGGTTACCTTAAGGAAGAGTTGTATATGATGCAACCAGAAGGTTTTGTCGATCCAGAGAATGCTGACAAAGTTTGCAAACTCCAGCGATCCATTTATGGACTGGTGCAAGCATCTCGCAGTTGGAATCTTCGTTTTGATGAGGTGATCAAAGCGTTCGAGTTTATACAAGTTTACGGAGAAGCTTGTATTTACAAGAAAGTGAGTGGGAGCTCTATAGCGTTTCTAATATTATATGTGGATGACATATTGCTGATTGGAAACAATATAGAAATGCTGGAAAGCGTAAAGGAATATTTGAACAAGAGTTTTTCAATAAAGGACCTAGGAGAAGCTGCTTTCATATTAGGCATCAAGATCTATAGAGATAGATCGAGACGCTTAATAGGACTTTCACAAAGCACATACCTTGACAAAGTTTTGAAGAAGTTCAAAATGGATCAGTCCAAGAAGGGGTTCTTGCCTGTATTGCAAGGTGTGAAGTTGAGTAAGACTCAATGCCCAGTGACTGCAGAAGATAGAGAAAAGATGAGTGTCATCCCCTATGCTTCGGCCATAGGCTCTATCATGTATGCAATGCTGTGCACAAGACCCGATGTCAGCCTTGCCATAAGTATGGTCGGAAGGTTTCAAAGTGATCCAGGAATGGAACACTGGACGGCGGTCAAGAATATCCTGAAGTACCTGAAAAGGACTAAGGACATGTTTCTCGTTTATGGAGGTGATCAAGAGCTCGTCGTAAAGGGTTACGTCGATGCAAGCTTTGACACTGATCCGGATGACTCTAAGTCTCAAACCGGATACGTATTTATTCTTAATGGGGGTGCGGTTAGCTGGTGCAGTTCCAAGCAAAGCGTGGTAGCTGATTCTACATGCGAAGCGGAGTACATCGCAGCCTCGGAGGCGGCGAAGGAAGGTGTCTGGATGAAGGAGTTCATGACAGATCTTGGAGTAGTGCCTAGTGCGCTTAACCCAATGACTCTGTTTTGTGATAACACTGGTGCCATTGCTCTAGCCAAGGAACCAAGATTTCACAAGAGGACCAGACACATAAAACGACGTTTCAATTCCATCCGCGATTACATCAAGGAGGACGACATAAATATTTGCAAAGTACACACGGATCTAAATGTTGCAGATCCGATGACTAAACCTCTTCCAAGGGCTAAACATGAACAACACCAGAACTGCATGGGTGTTCGATTCATTACAATGTAAATCACATAGTGATGTGAACTAGATTATTGACTCTAGTGCAAGTGGGAGACTGTTGGAAATATGCCCTAGAGGCAATAATAAATTGGTTATTATTATATTTCCTTGTTCATGATAATCGTTTATTATCCATGCTATAATTGTATTGATTGGAAACTCAAATACATGTGTGGGTACATAGACAACACTGTGTCCCTAGTAAGCCTCTAGTTGACTAGCTCGTTGATCAAAGATGGTTAAGGTTTCCTAGCCATTGACATGAGATGTCATTTGATAACGGGATCACATCATTAGGAGAATGATGTGATGGACAAGACCCAAACTGTAAACGTAGCATTTGATCGTGTCAGTTTATTGCTATTGTTTTCTGCATGTCAAGTATCTGTTCCTTTGACCATGAGATCATGCAACTCACTAACACCGGAGGAATACCTTGTGTGTATCAAACGTCGCAACGTAACTGGGTGACTATAAAGGTGCTCTACAGGTATCTCCGAGGGTGTCTGTTGGGTTGGCATGGATCAAGACTGGGATTTGTTACTCCGTATGACGGAGAGGTATCTCAGGGCCCACTCGGTAATACAACATCACAATGAGCCTTGCAAGCAATGTGACTAAAGTGTTAGCCACGAGATCTTGTATTACGGAACGAGTAAAGAGACTTGCCGGTAACGAGATTGAACTAGGTATAGTGATACCGACGATCGAATCTCGGGCAAGTAACATACCGAAGAACAAAGGGAACAGCATACGGGATTAACTGAATCCTTGACATAGAGGTTCGACCGATAAAGATCTTCGTAGAATATGTAGGAGCCAATATGGGCATCCAGGTCCCGCTATTGGTTATTGGCCGTAGAGGTGTCTCGGTCATGTCTACATAGTTCTCGAACCCGCAGGGTCTACACACTTAACGTTTGGTGACGATTAGTATAATTGAGTTATTATGTTGGTGACCGAAAGTTGTTCGGAAGTCTCGGATAAGATCCCGGACATGACGAGGATCTCCGGAAGAGTCCGGAGGTAAAGATTGATATATGTGATAATAGTGTTTCGATCTCCGGAAGAGTTCCAGAGTTCACCGGAAGGGGTTCCGGATGTTTGCCGAAGTGTTCGGGTACAGCAACACTTTATATGGGCCAAAGGGATAAAGCCCACGAGGTATTGGAAAGTGCAAAAATAGTTTTGCTGCCGCGTAAGCGGTACTACCGCCCGAGCGGTACTACCGCTTGTGTGAAGCGGTACTACCGCCCAAGCGGTACTACCGCTTGTGTGAAGCGGTACTACCGCTTGTGTGCGGCTGTGCACGGTTCGGCAGGGATCCGAGTTGGACTCTTTCCCTGCGGGCCAAACCGACCTTGTGCGGGCAAAACCGACCTAGAGGAGGCTTTTACTCCAAGTTTAGACCCCAAGGCTCAACATATAAATAGAGGGGCAGGGCTAGCACACGGGACACATCAGGATTTCCCAAGCCGTGTGCCGGCAACCCTAACCCTCTAGTTCCTCCGTCATAATCTCCGTAGCGCTTGGCGAAGCCCTGCAGAGATTGTTCCTCACCACCATCACCACGCCGTCGTGCTGCTGGAACTCAACCACTACTTCACCATCGCTCGCTGGATCGAGGAGGTGAAGGCGTCATCAAGCCGTACGTGTGTTGAACGCGGAGGTGCCGTCCGTTCGGCACTAGATCGGAAGGATCGTGATTGGATCGCGGGACGCTCGGCGATTTGGATCGCGAAGACGTTCGACTACATCAACCGCGTTTATTAACGCTTCCGCTTAGCGATCTACAAGGGTATGTAGATTCACTCTCCCTCTCGTAGATGCTCATCACCATGGATAGATCTTATGTGTGCGTAGGAAAATTTTTGTTTCCCATGCAACGTTCCCCTACATTGATAACCCGACACGGGTAGTAGAGGTAAATTCTCTCCGTAGATTTGATGAAGGAGATATTCCTTATAATAAGCCTGCTAGCCAATGCTTGGATGAGTTTGATAATTTTGTTGTGAAGCAAGAAAATTTCAATGCTTATGTTAGTAGACAATTGAAACATAATGCTTACATGCTTGATCGCTTGGGTGATTATTTGAGTAGAACTGTCAATGATCTTAAGGTTATTAGTAAACATGCTTCCATGGTAACTACCCAAGTAGAACAAGTACTCAAGGCTCAAAATGATTTGCTTAATGAAATGAATAGTAAGAACAATGATCATTCTGTTAAAGTTGTGACTAGAGGTGGTAGAATGACTCAGGAACCTTTGTATCCTGAGGGCCATCCTAAGAGAATTGAGCAAGATTCTTAGAGAGTTAATACTGATGCACCTAATCGTCCCAGTAAGAGTAGGAAAAAGAATGACGATAGGACTTTGCATGCTGCTAGTGAACCTGTTGTAGATACACCTGAGAATCCAAATGATATTTCTATCTCTGATGCTGAGACACAATCTGGTGATGAACATGAGCCTAGTGATAATATTAATGATGATGTTCATGTTGATGCTCAACCTAGTAATGATAATGATGTGGAGATTGAACCTGCTGTTGATCTTGATAACCCACAACCTAAGAATAAGAGATATGATAAAAGAGACTTTATTGCTAGGAAGCATGGTAGAGAAAGAGAACCATGGGTTCAGAAACCCATGCCCTTTCCTCCTAAGCCATCCAAGAAAAGGGATGATGAAGATTTTTAGCGCTTTGTTGAAATGCTTAGACTTGTCTTTTTGCGTATGCGCTTAACTGATATTCTGAAAATGTCTCCTTATGCTAAGTATATGAAAGATATTGTGACAAATAAAAGAAGGATACCGGAAGCTGAGATTTCCACCATGCTTGCTAACTATACTTTTAAGGGTGGAATACCAAAGAAACTAGGAGATCCCGGAGTACCTACTATACCATGCTCTATTAAAGGAAATTATGTTAAAACTGCATTATGTGATCTTGGAGCTGGTGTTAGTGTTATGCCTTTCTCTTTATATCGTAGACTTGATTTGAATAAGTTGACACCTACTGAAATCTCTTTGCAAATGGCTGATAAATCAACTGCTTTACCTATCGGTATTTGCGAGGATGTGCCTGTTGTGGTTGCAAACGTTACTATCTTAACGGACTTTGTTATTCTTGATATTCCCGAGGACGACAGTATGTCGATCATCCTTGGTAGACCCTTGTTGAATACCGCAGGGGCTGTTATTGACTGCAACAAGGGCAATGTCACTTTTCATGTTAATGGTAATGAGCATACGGTACATTTTCCGAAGAAACAACCTCAAGTTCATAGTATCAACTCCATTGAAAAGATTTCAACGATTATTATTGGAGGTTTTGAATTCCCTCTACCTACTGCCAAGAAGAAATATGATATACTTATTGTTGGGGACATGCATATCCCCATTGAGAATTAATTTTGAGCGAAAAAGATGATGAGGAGATTATTAAGAGGCTCTTCAAGCCGGGGTTTTAAAGAAAAAGAAAGTGAGAAGCCTAAATATAATATCCCTCGTACCGCGGAGGTTCGTCCATGTGAATGGCCAAGTGAAGTATTCTTGAGGGCGGCCGGAATTTATGAAGATTTTTATCATCTAGCAGAAAATGCAGGCATCACCGACTTCCTCAACGATAAGTGTGAACAGTATCTCCTACTTACTAATACTTTCGTGCAAATTTTTCATTTTTATCCTAGGAAGAATCCTCCCATGGTAGAATTTCATTTATATGATGTGCCTAAGGAAATGTCACTTTACGATTTTTGCAATATTTGCAAAATGCCTCATGAGGGCAGCATCAGTGAACCACGTCTTAGAGACATGGAGGATTTTATTGCCGCAATCACTGTAGGGGAAGAGATAGGGGTGTCAAAGGCAAGAGCGGCTAATGTACATTTTCCTGTTTTACGCTATTATTCATTATTTGCGGGGAGATGTTTAGTTGGTCGCGGTGAGAGTGGAAGCCTTAGTGCCCCCGACCTCGCTATTCTGCGCCACGCTTTACTTGCTGATAGAACTTTTAGTCTGGGCGCTATAGTGGCCCAACGGTTGAACATAAACCGTTCGAAGGGCCCTATATTCGGAGGTATCTATGCGTCTCGTTTAGCTAAACACTTTGAGATACCTATTAGGCTTGACGAGGAAGATGAAATGCTGCTTCCTACAAGACATTTAGATTATAATAGTATGGTAGCACATGATTTTATTAAGAAAGATAATGATAAAAGGCTGCTTTACAACTTAGTATTTAGTCAGGGTACTTGTGAGATTATTACCCTGCCTGCTCCTTCTTTGTTCGATATTTATTCAGGCAGGTACACTATTATGCCCGATGACATCTATCGATATTGGGGTTTGTCGCAACCCCCAGTACCCGAGCCGGCACCAGCCCTTGATCCATATCAGGCTCCGGTTTTTCAGTGGGAACCACAGGAGGTCGCTAATCAGTGGAACCCTCAGTATCCTTCAGAGTATCCGGGAGAGGGTTATTTTCAGCCGTGGCCCTAGACCAACTTAGGCCAAAAGCCTAAGCTTGGGGGAGTACGTATTTCTCACCGACATTACATTCATGTTCACACACTCATTCCAGTTGTCGGTGTTCATACTTTTTCATTGTACCATCCATGCTAGTTTATTTCTTCTTATGCTTTTTTTTCTTATGTGTGTTTAATTAATCTTGAGAAAATCCAAAAAAAATAGTTCTACCTTTACCTTCTAGTTTGTTTAGTTGTAGTATTAAAAGAAAACCCAAAAAGATTTCTCGTTCTTCTTTTGCTTGTTGGGAGCTTTCCCGTGTAAATAGTTTTATTTTCTTCTTTGGGTCGTAAGGAGAAGACCTCGATGAAAATGTTGAGTGGCTCTCATATGCACTATTGTTTATCATCGGAGAGCCCATATTACTTTGCCTTCTCCTTTGAGTTATTGCTTGCAGATTTCAGCTTAGTCCAATGCACGTGCACTCTTATTATTATTTACATCATTCGGTCGTGCAAGTGAAAGGCAATAATGACGATATATGATGAAATGACTGAGATGGAGAAAAGCTGGTATGAACTCGACCTATTTTGTTTTTGTAAATATGATTAGCTCATCGTTCAGGATTCAGCTCATTATGGGTTGAACATGTTTGCAATGACAATTAGAGATTATAGTTATTCATGCCATGCTTAATTAGCTAAGAGTTAATAATGGTTTGTTTTGAGTGCCAACATGCATGTTAAAATGGTTGTGATGTAGTATGATAGAATGGTATCCTCCTCTGAACGATTTGAGTGGATTGACTTGGCACATGTTCACGCATGTAGTTGAAACAAAACCAACATAGCCTCCACGATGTTTATGTTCATGGTGATTTATATCCTCCTCATGCTTGCATTCAATATTGGTTAATCTTAAAGCATGTTGATGACTGTTGTCGCTCTCTAGTTGGTCGCTTCCCAGTCTTTTGCTAGCCTTCACTTGTACTAAGCGGGAATACTGCTTGTGCATCCATCTCCATAAACCCAAAGTTGTTCCATATGAGTCCACCATACATACCTATATGCGGTATTTACCTGCCGTTCCAAGTAAATTTGCATGTGCCACTCCCCAAACCTTCAAATAAATATTCCTTTTTATATGCCCAAATCGCTCATGTAGTGACTGGGGGCTGTCAGTATCTTCCATGCTAGGTGGGTTATTCTCACGATACGTGTTGATTCACTATCATTCACGAGAAAGTGGCTGGTATTCGGGATGCCCAGTCCCACGCTCAAAATTCAAATCAATATTTAATAAACAAAACTCCCCCAGGATTGTGTTTGTATGGACGGTACCCGTGGATTCGGCCCGCCGTGGAGTGTGATTGATTTGGTGGAGGGGGAGTAAAAACTTTACTATTTTGTTTGGGAACCGCCTATAATGTATCTAGCATGGAAGATATCGAGATCTCTTAGTTGTTATGTTGGCAATGAAAGCATACCTCTCAAAACTATTATTCATCCTTGTTTTAAAAGCTCGAGCTCTGGCACCGCTGCAAATCAATGCTTCCCTCTGTGAAGGGCCTATCTATTTTATTTTACTGTTGAGTCATCACCCTCTCACAAAAGACACCAGTTAGAGAGCACCACCGTCATTTGTATGCTTCGCTATTAATTGATATTGAGTATGAGTATGACTGGATCTCTTTTACCATGAATTACAATGTCTAGTCGGTCCTCATTCTTCAGAGGTGCTCTGCATTTATGTTTTGCGGTCTCAGAAAGGGCTAGCGAGATACCATTATGTCATATTGTATCATGATTGTTTTGATAAAATTGTTGTCATCCGAGACTTATTATTATTGCTCGCTAGTTGATTATGCCATTGATATGAGTAAATGTGAGACCTAAATGTTATTGTGAATGTGGTTAGTCTATAATCTTTGCTGAAAATCTGAACATAAGTTAGACATATTTACAACAGCAAGATCAAACAGAGTTTGTAAAAGTTTTTCTTTATCACTTTCAGTTTATCAACTGAATTGCTTGAGGACAAGCAAAGGTTTAAGCTTGGGGGAGTTGATACATCTCCAACGTATCTATTTTTCCAAACTCTTTTGCCCTTGTTTTGGACTCTAATTTGCATGATTTGAATGGAACTAACCCGGACTGACGCTGTTTTCAGCAGAATTGCCTTGGTGTTATTTTTGTGCAGAAATAAAAGTTCTCGGATTGACCTGAAAATTTACGGAGAATATTTTTGGAATTAATAAAAAATATTGGCGAAAGAATCAACTGCAGGGGGCCCACCACCTGGCCACAAGCCAGGGGCGCGCCCACCCCCCTAGGGCGTGCCCCTGTGGCTTGTGGGGCCCCTGTTGCTCCTCCGACCTCGTTTCCACTCCTATATATTCCTATTCGGGGAGAAAAAAATCAGGGAGAAAAACCTGGCTTTAAACCAACTCTGTTGCTCTTATTCCATTTGTCAAGTATGGACATTCTAACCGGCCAGGGATTGATGCCAACAGGTAAAACCAATAGCCTTACGTGATTCACGTATGAAATTGTCCTATGTCGTACATTATTGCTGCCCAGATGCAAGTAAGTAGAAAGTGATGGTGCGCGTGTTCGGTGTTGTAGCGGCTTCCCATGTGACTTGGTGCATTTTCCTACCAATATCTTTGGGTGATTCACGTATGGCCTTTGTCCCATATTGTACATTATTACTACCCATACTAATACTGTACATGGTTATAGCCCATAATATGCATGCAAGTGCGTACAAAGCGATGTTGCACACGTCCTCAGTGTTCTAGCAACTTCACCGTTGACTGCCACCTAAGCAGGCCCGGTCCTGGGGCAGGGCGAACGGGGCGGCCGCCCCGGGCCCCCGAACGCAAGGGGCCCCCAGGATGTGCTATCTTCTAGTGGCGGAGCAGCCAGCAAGAAGCATTGGTGTCTGCTTTTCTTTCCGTGTAACTCACGAAGGCGGCGGCGCTGTGGGAGCTGTACAGAACGAAGGCTCCCTCCTCAGATGGGCCGTAGTAGGCCTTTTCCCTTAGTCCATTACGTGAAAGTATAATTTACTTTTAATTGGGAAAACTGGGTGGGCCAGTTGGCAAGCGCATTGCTAAACCTGCTGTCAAGAAGAAAACACAGTGCTAGAGCTGCTGCACAACGCTACGGTACAGTTCTCCTCAGGAAAAATACTACGGTGTAATTGTGGTAAAAAACACTAAGGTATGATTTAAAAACATACAAAGTACGAGAGTCCTTTGTGTGGTCTCTTTGCTTTCATCTTCCCCCATGTCATCGTCGAGAGGCGAGATGCAAGTCCCTAGCTATGAGGAGTACTTTTTTTGATTCTTAATGGTGGTTGACACATTTGGTTAAAGATTGTTCACCAGTTATTTTGAATATTTGATTGTTATTAGATTTTTTGTAAGGTGTATAAATTATTTGATATTTTTTTAGGGGAATTATTTGATATTAATATTGCTTTTTTCCACACATTAAGTGTTTATTCTTATCAGCTTATATGTGCATACATTATTTATTATTTAGATGCATAAATTAAGGGAAATGTTAAATGGAGAAAACTTTCATGTGGTCAACAAATCAAGTGGTCATTTTCTGGAAAAGAATGCCTTCTATGTCAAAGCTGTCATGCTCTTATGAAGAAAATGCCACCCCTCACAACGATTGTTCTCTGGATGGTGATTCTATATTAAGGGGCCTCGGGTTTTTGTTTTGCCCCGGGCCCCCAGAATCTCAGGACCGGCCCTGCACCTAAGGCAGAGCCATGATGGCACGATTGTTGTGAGGATAAGGGCTTGCGTTCTATAATAAGGGCTTGCAATACAATATTACAGTATGTCATGCAATATGTGTCTACAATCTGCAATAAATGTTTAGGCCAGGTGGTGGCGGTGGTGGGCCTCTTCAACGACGAGCAGATGCAAGATCATGGCGGCATTACTGTGATTGCGAGTTAAGTGGTTGCGCAGGGGTCCTTGCTAGAGGTCCACGGCCTAGATCTGCGGCCGAATTCTACGGCAAACTGGACCTAGCCGGCTACGGTGCTGACATGGAACGGGCGGGTGGCCGCGGTGTGGTCCTTTCCCGACGTCTACCGGGCTGGGGGCCTCGGTCGGCGATCTTCTTGGTGCAGCGGCCTTTGAGGCTTTGAGGTGGTCCGGCATGTGGCAAGATAAACTCGCGTGACCAAGTTTGGGGGTGGTGGCGAGCGCCGCCTTGCAGCTGGATCGATCTGCCTCGGCAGGGCTGACAGTTCTTGAAAGATCGTGGATGTCGCCTAGAGGGGGGGGGTGAATAGGCGCTTTAAAATAATTACGGTTTAGGCTTGAACAAATGCGGAATAAACCTAGCGGTTAATTTGTCAAGCACAAAACCTAAAACGACTAGGCTCACCTATGTGCACCAACAACTTATGCTAAGCAAGATAAACAACTAAGTGATAGCAAGATATATAACTAGAAACAATATGGCTATCACAAAGTAAAGTGCATAAGTAAAGGGCTCGGGTAAGAGATAACCGAGGCACGCGGAGACGACGATGTATCCCGAAGTTCACACCCTTGCGGATGCTAATCTCCGTTAGAGCGGTGTGGAGGCACAATGCTCCCCAACAATGCCACTAGGGCCACCGTATTCTCCTCACGCCCTCGCACAATGCAAGGTGCCGTGATTCCACTAAGGGACCCTTGAGGGCGGTCACCGAACCCGTACAAATGGGACCCTTGAGGGCGGTCACCGAACCCGTACACTTTGGCAACCCTTGGGGGCGGTCACCGGTACCCGTCAAATTGCTCGGGGCGATCTCCACAACCTAATTGGAGACCCCGACGCTTGCCCGGAGCTTTACACCACAATGATTGAGCTCCGAGCACCACCAAGACACCAAGCCGTCTAGGGTGCCAAGGCACCCAAGAGGAACAAGCTCTAGGGTGCCCAAACACCCAAGAGTAATAAGCTACTCAACTTCACAACTTCCACGTATCACCGTGGAGAACTCAAACCGATGCAACTAATGCAATGGCAAGAACACACGAAGTGGACAAGTCCCTCACTCCCAAATCCCACCAAAGCAACAAAAGCTATGGATGAATATGAGAGGAAGAACAAGGAGAACACCAAGAACTCCAAGATCTAGATCCAAGGGGTTCCCCTCACTTAGAGGAGAAAGTGATTGGTGGAAATGTGGATCTAGATCTCCTCTCTCTATTCCCCCAAAAACTAGCAAGAAACCATGGAGGGATTGAGAGTTAGCAAAGCTCTAGAAGGTCAACAATGGGAGGAGAGAGAGCTGCAATGGATAAGAAAACCGTTGGGGAAGAAGACCCCTTTTATAGGGCCACCCCAAATCCAACCGTTACCTGTCTCAGCCCGCACAGAGCGGTACTACCGCTCCACAGAGCGGTACTACCGCTCGGGCGGTAGTAATTCAAAAAGCAGCAGGCAACAACAAGAAACTGGAGCGGTAGTGCCGCACCAAGCGGTACTACCGCTCAACTTAAGCGGTACTACCGCTTAAGCTTTCGCAGGACAGAGGAAACAGAGGAAGTGGGGTAGCACTGGAACGGCAGTACCGCAACAAGCGGTACTACCGCTCCACTACCGCTTAGGGAAAAATAACACCAGAAGAAAACACGGTAGTGCAGCGGTAGTAGGGGCGGTAGTACCGTGTCAAGCGGTACTACCGCTCCACTACCGCTTTACTACCGCTAAACGAAAAAGAATGCCAGTAGAAATCACGGTAGTGCAACGGTAGTAGGGGCGGTAGTACCGTGTCAAGCGGTACTACCGTGGTCCCGAGCGGTACTACCGCTTTGGTGACAGGTAAACTGCCCAGACAAACAATAAACCCTGAACTGCCATAACTTCTGCAAATGAGCTCCGAATTGAGCAAACTCAAGCTTGTTGGATAGAGGACGACAAATACTATCCAACAGCGACATAAACTCCAACATCGAAAACATCATAGAAGATGCATATATGAACTCCGTTTTCGATGACCTCGAGCTTGTCATGAAGATGACCAAAAGCTCAAAGACTCACAAAGAGAAACACCAAACACAAACCAAGAAATATGATGCAAGGATGCAATGGTTTGAGCTCTCTACGAAGATACGATAAAGCTACTCACTTGAGAGCCCCCCTTGATAGTACGGCTATCGATCCTATAACCCGGTCTCCCAACTACTACCATGAGACCGGTAAAATAGAAAACCTATCAAGGGCAAACCTTTGCCTTGCGCAAAGTCCACTTGAGCTAGATGATGACGATCTTGACCTCCTCAAGTTGGACCACCTTTCTTGATTGCGCCGGCTCGATGAAGACTAGCTGATTGCTCCCCCATACTCCACTATGGGTGAGCCACTCTTCGGCACATCTTCACAAGTCCATTGTCACCACAATGGACAGCAAGCTTCAAGCATGTGATCTCTTCGTGATGCTCCACTTGAACTTGCACACCGCAATCTTGATGACGATCACCACTTGATGTCATCCTCCATGGGTTGTGTGATATCTTCCTTTTGATGCACGCCCATGGAAACAAACCTAACCCCACAAAGAACTCTCGCATAGAACATGGGTTAGTACACAAAGCGTAATGGACAATGCTTACCATACCATGAGATCACTTGATCTCGCTCGGTACATCTTCTACGCTTTGTGTGTTGATCAATTTGAATCACTCTTCATATTTTAGTCTTGATCAACATGACCAATCTTTGGATAAATCCTTGAATAGCACCTTGGTCATCACATATTCTTCTTCAAATCACCTTGAGACCAACAAATGGTCTACAAGTCAAGCCTATGGACAAACCCTTCAAATATAACTCAAGGCAACCATTAGTCCATAGAGATTGTCATCAATTACCAAAACCAAACATGGGGGCAGCACATGTTCTAACAATCTCCCCCATTTTGGTAATTGATGACAATCACTTTCAAGAGAGTTTATATAAGGAATTAAGCATCACCATGAAAAGCAACAACTAATAATGCAAGAGCATGTGATGCAAATGCTTGGGAACAAAACCAAAGCAAGCATGAAGAAATAGCTCTCTTAATTTCTCCACAGAACTCTCTTGAACTTCTCCCCCATTGGCATCGATTGCCAAAATGGGCGAAAAGCTTAGAAAGCCAATATAATATGCGTTCCTCCATAAGGTGTGTATTTCTCAAAATATGAGTGAAATACAATACACATATCCAATGATGAGTAGCTGGAGGAAAACAAACTATATTGAGGATCCAAAGATTGCAAAAGGAAAGACATGACACAAAGACATATCAAGAGAGAAGCAAGCAATCAAAAGATCCGAAGGACCAAGGCATAAGACCAAAATCCTCTAAACTTCTCCCCCATTTGCAAATGGGCGAAAAACTTAGAAGGCCAACATAATGTGTGTTCCTCCATAAAGTGTGTATTTCTCAAAATATGAGTGAAATACAATACACATATCCAATGATGAGTAGTTGGAGGAAGACAAACTATATTGAGGGTCCAAAGATTGCAAAAAGAAAGATATGGCACAAAGACATACCAAGAGAGAAGCAAGAAATCTAAGGATACCAAAAGGACCAATCAATCAAATAATCCGATACCAATTGATAGAAACCAATTGAAAGATACCAATTGGACCAATCAATCAAATGATCCGACGAGCCACACGAACAACATATATTATGATAAGAGCAAAGGAGTGTTCTAAAGACATAGGGGAGCTCCCCAAGGTTCATGCACAAATTAGAATTTTTGCATTAAAATACAAAGTGCACAAACATGGAATCATCACTCCCCCAAAATCAATAGAAACTCACAACAAGTGCAAGTGTGCATATAGGAAACTAAGCCTAGCACTTGCAACTAACACATGGTTGAGCAACATGAAAGAGAGGCAACTTAGGAATAGGCTCAACCAAAACGATGTGTGTGAGTCATGGCAAAGCACTTGAGAAGACTAATATAAGAATGAGCATTAAGCATCAACATAGTCTTGAATAAATGAGATACAAGGTGCAAGACACATCCTTCCCACACACAACAAGCAAATGGGTTCACAAGCTCACAAAAAAAAAGCGAATTAACTACAAAGCTTGTGACAACCCATGGTGAAGATAGGGAATGATAGTTTCATCAAGAGGAGGGATACCAATTGTTGATACCAATTGTTGATACCAAAAGACATGGTGAAAGCCTCATCAAGACAAGCAAGAGGAAAACAATCTTCACCACACAAGAGTGCAACAAAATGCAATGATATAAGATCCGTACTCAAGAAAAACGATTTCACGGAGCCACCAAAGAAATAAAACGAGAAAGACAAGGTGGTCGTGAAAGAAAGGATATCATCTAGAGATGTAATTTCTCTCAAGTGTATAAAGTTCTAGGTAGATGAAAATCATGATGATATCAATCCACAAAGAAGGATATACACACGAAATAGTTACAACACGAAGGAACAAGATATCCAAAAGGAAGTCATAAATATACCAATAAGATCTTTGCTTGAAAGCATAGCACATGGCTTAATATTGTCTTATTGTATATCAATGAACTCCAACTACACGAACATCAAAGACATCACAACTCACAACAAGAGTTCATTGTTGGGATGCTTTGAGAAAGGAAACAAGTATCTGATACCAATTGTGAGAAACGAAGCAAGTATCACGAGAACGAATCAAGAACATCATGCCATGATGCAACCTACACAAGGTTGAATGCAAGAAAAGTATGCATGAAGTTGATACTTGTTACCGGGACAGCTTTGGACGGATGTAGTAGGTACCAATTGAAGGTAGTAGAAAGTAGTTCGTTGATCATCCTAGCTTGACTCCAATAAGCACATGGTGACAACACCTTCCTTGTGAGTGAGCCGAGCATCCAATGCATCTCCACTTGTTCCTAGAACAACATCACAAAAAAAATGGTACCCAAACTCATTGGGACCAAAGAGTTAGTGAACCAACAACACATAGGACAAACTCCACATAAATATGTGCATATGGATATGAAATTGAATTTCATGCACATCTTATCCAATTAGAGACATGGTGGAGTTTCCCCTATATATTGGGTCAAAGAAAGGAAACATGCCAAAGGAAATACATAAAGTAAATATGCATGCTTAAGACTTCGAAGAACCAAAGGGAGATACAATTTGGACAAAACACCAAGTAAACCAAGAAGGCACACGAAAGAGTGACGCAACAAGGTTGTCCAAATTATATCAAAGAACCAAATCAACACAAGATTCAAGACAAATTGAAATCAACACATGGTTGATTTCAACACTCCACAACACATGAGAAGAGATAGCAATTGAAACCGAATCAAAACAACACATGATTGATAAGATACCAATTGGAAAAAATACCAAGTGAAAATAAGATACCAAATGAAGAAATAATCACTTGAAGGATACCAAATAAAAGATACATCAAGGAATGAGATACCAAAGAAACACAACAATAAAAAGATATCGAACTCCCAAGAGAGAGGATGGTTCCAAACAAACCAATCCCTCTACAAAGTTTCATGATGGCACAAAGTACCAAAAAGAAACGGTATGCCTTCCACCAACACACACTTGATAAGGATCACAAGATGAGTGTTCTAAAGAAAATAGGATAGCTCCCCCAAGCGTTGTGCATTATAGAGAATTTGCATTTGAATACAAAATGCACAAGATGGGATCACCACTTTCACTAAATCTAGAAAAACACTAGACAAGATCAAGAAAAGAACAAGATCCACAAGTGGTATGGAAGACAATGGGAGTTGACACATTCCTTGGCAAGCAATAAGACAACTAAAAACAAAAGCCAATGTAAAGATGATCAACAATTTCTACCACATACAAGAATACCAATTGTCAAGAGACAAGAAGTATTTGGAATTAATTCCCGGAGGTAGATTGCACAGGTATCCAAGATCATCTTCACAACAAACAACACAAGCATATGACAAAAGATAAGAATTAAGCACAATGCTTAGATAGATATTCTTGATAGCTTCAAGTAGGCAACCAATCATGCAAGCAATGATTAGAATAACTTGAAGCAACCGGTTCCCAAATAAGATATAAAAGTACATATTGGAGGAAAACCATACCAAGAAAATCTCTTACAAACAAGATCCAAAGATGAGCAATAAAAGCATTTAAGCAAATTGGAACTTGTTTGAGCAACCATGCCACATAGGAACAAGATAATCTATACTATCAACTCTACGTGGCAATACCTCAAATGTACACATTTTCTAGGCTTGTAATATACACAAAGCATATTACTCCCCCATAATGTGATACCAAGGACAACCAAACAAGAGGCAATAAGAGGATACAACACGAGATAATTAATGGACTATTTAGAATTTGAATTTCTCATGAGAAGACATACCACATAGAGACTAGATAATCTTGCAATATCAATACTAGGTGGTATTCTTCATGTACACACATTTGTAGGTTCGTGAAGTGCACGAAGCACATCACTCCCCCAAAATGGGTTGTTCCATTAATCTCTCACAAGAGCCAACTAAGATATGAACAAGAAGCAAACAAGGCTCAACACAACACTCACACGTACATGATGTGCAAACCAACATCCCATACTTGATTACTCAAGATAAGCAAGCCGAAGGCACACCATATACAAACACATGCAAGGTACAAAACCACAAACATGCAAAGGGGCATGTAACTTTCAATTTAAATAATTTAAGTACAAGTTACCGCAAGGAGGCATATTGGATATAAGATAGAAACTTGATAATCCAATGACTTGGCTTGAGACAATATGAATGATGAAGTCCCCTTAATTCTTCATAATATAGCCAAGTCTCCAATGCCCTCCAACCACACCTATTGATCAAGTTTGAGTTTGTTGGTCCCCAACCAAGTTGGGTCCTAAGAGGTTAGTCACAATAGGCTTGGCTACCCAAATGGTTCTTTTCTTGACACCACTTTGAGTACCAATACATTTGGCAAACACATTGCCAAGTTTATCCTTCCCAAGAGAATAGATATCATCAATAATGATTGGGTTGGATAAGTTACCGTTAGTGCATGAAGAAGCAAGGTGACCCTTCTCACGACATAAGTAGCAACATCTACCCTTTACTTTCTTCTCAATTGATTTCTCAACTTGAGGAGCGTTGACTTGGGTCTTCTTGGGAAGAGGCCTTTCTTCAACTTGAGGTTGAGCATGAGATTGAACTTGTGGCCGCTTCCCTTGTTGCTTGTCACTATGGGGCTTCTTCTTCAATGGGCAAGATCTAACATGGTGCCCTTCTATCTTGCACTTGAAGCAAACAATCTTGGCCGAATTCTTGACTTGTTCTTGGCCCTTCTTCTTGTTGATCTTGGACTTCTTCTTCTTATTGGAGTTGAATCCAAGTCCACCTTTGTCATTGGGGGATTTTTGCACACTCAAAATATTCTTGAGTGTGGACTTCCCTTCATGACTCTTTTCCAAGTCTTTCTTCAAAGAAGTGACTTGGGCCTTGAGCTCTTTGATTTCCTCTACATGGTTAGTATCAACACAAGTACTAGAGGAAGTATAAGCATCATTGTTAGAGCAACAAGGCAAGAAAAGTAATTCATCACAAGATGTACCAATGTTATGCATAGATGAATTACGAGGACTAGCACATGTCAATAAAGCATTTCTACTAGATGTAGTGCTAATGTCCACATGAGGCTCACTAGATGTTACCTTAGTAGTACAAGCCTCATGAGCTATCTTTAGCACATCATGGGATACTAGAAGATCACCATGAGAGCTCGAGAGCTTTTCATGACTTTCTTCCAATTTCCCATAATTGCTAGATAGCATCTCAAGTTGAGCCTTTAGCTCAACATTCTCCTTCAAAATGGATGCTTCACAAGAAATAGAGTTAGTAGCACAAGCATCATCATTAACAATAAGAGGAGAAGACAATTTGGCAAGCTCTTTAGCATATGAAGCTTGAAGTTGAGCATGAGACTCGGTGAGTTCAATGAGCGAACTCTTAACGACCCTTGAGCCATTTTCGAGGTGCTCAAAGTCCTCAAGGAGTTTAGCATGTGCAAATTCAAGCTTATCATTTTTAGTTCTAAAATCATTTGCCACCTCGAGAGCTCTATCATGGGATTCCTTTAATCTAGATAATTCTAGAGCAAAGGTCTCCTCAAGAGATTCCTTGGTGGTTTGTTCAAGTTCAAGAGCTTGAGATAGCTCCGCAATCTCATTAGCGTAATCACGCTCATGACCTTCCATTTTCTCAATGGTGGCCTCATGCTCCTCGAGATGAGATTCCAACTCCTCCATATATTTCTTGCCCTCAATGGCAATAGTCATAATTTCCATGAAGTTGGAACGAGCAATTTTATTCTTATGAAGAGCTTTAAAAATCATTTCTCCCTTAATTTTTAAGGAAGCAACATTATCATTCTCTTCATCATTATCCTCATCATCACTAGCATCAACATCATCATCAAGAGATATATTGGGGTTCAAAGGAGGAGATACCTTTGAAGCCTTAGCCATAAGGCAAAAAGCAATAGATGATGATGTAGGATCCCTTGAGGCACCATTCAAGACCACATCTTGTTCCATGGAGTGTTGGGTTTCCTCTACATTGTTAGCACAATAACTCGAGGAAATAGATACATTTTTATCATGGCAACAAGATATAGCAAGCATATCATTATGAGATATAGTCAAGCAATTTCTACATGATATGCAAGGACTATCAACACAAGCATGTGAAACATTTAGAGTGCTCGAAGTGTTGAAGTCCAAAGATGAAGCATTGCAATAAGATAGTGATGAAGAATCACCAACAATAAGCCCACTATCATCATTACAATGAACACCACTACTCACCATAACATTACCTTGTGGCAAACCACATGTAGGTGAAGTAGAAGAAGTTGAGAAGACAACACGGCCGGAGGTGGAGGGAGAACAATCATCTCCACAAATCTTGGACACACCATATTTGTCTTGAAGCTTTGTCCACAACTCATGAGCATCTCGGAATGGCATGAGTTGAAATATAACTACATTGCTCAAAGCATCAAAAAGCACATTAGAAGCTTGAGCATTGAGATAAGAGTTTTTCTCATCCTCTAAAGATAAGTTTTGAGAATCCTTTGGAGGAGAAAAACCCATATCTACAATTCGCTCTAAATTTGGGTCCATGACCCTAAAGAGATTAAGCATGCGAATTACCCAAACATCAAAATTTGTGCCATTGAAACTAAGAGTGTCAGAGAATCCTAATCCCCTAGTCGACATCTTTACTCTCTAGGCGGTAAAGCCTAATAAGGAGAGACGAGGCTCTGATACCAATTGAAAGATCGTGGATGTCGCCTAGAGGGGGGGGGTGAATAGGCGCTTTAAAATAATTACGGTTTAGGCTTGAACAAATGCGGAATAAACCTAGCGGTTAATTTGTCAAGCACAAAACCTAAAACGACTAGGCTCACCTATGTGCACCAACAACTTATGCTAAGCAAGATAAACAACTAAGTGATAGCAAGATATATAACTAGAAACAATATGGCTATCACAAAGTAAAGTGCATAAGTAAAGGGCTCGGGTAAGAGATAACCGAGGCACGCGGAGACGACGATGTATCCCGAAGTTCACACCCTTGCGGATGCTAATCTCCGTTAGAGCGGTGTGGAGGCACAATGCTCCCCAACAATGCCACTAGGGCCACCGTATTCTCCTCACGCCCTCGCACAATGCAAGGTGCCGTGATTCCACTAAGGGACCCTTGAGGGCGGTCACCGAACCCGTACAAATGGGACCCTTGAGGGCGGTCACCGAACCCGTACACTTTGGCAACCCTTGGGGGCGGTCACCGGTACCCGTCAAATTGCTCGGGGCGATCTCCACAACCTAATTGGAGACCCCGACGCTTGCCCGGAGCTTTACACCACAATGATTGAGCTCCGAGCACCACCAAGACACCAAGCCGTCTAGGGTGCCAAGGCACCCAAGAGGAACAAGCTCTAGGGTGCCCAAACACCCAAGAGTAATAAGCTACTCAACTTCACAACTTCCACGTATCACCGTGGAGAACTCAAACCGATGCAACTAATGCAATGGCAAGAACACACGAAGTGGACAAGTCCCTCACTCCCAAATCCCACCAAAGCAACAAAAGCTATGGATGAATATGAGAGGAAGAACAAGGAGAACACCAAGAACTCCAAGATCTAGATCCAAGGGGTTCCCCTCACTTAGAGGAGAAAGTGATTGGTGGAAATGTGGATCTAGATCTCCTCTCTCTATTCCCCCAAAAACTAGCAAGAAACCATGGAGGGATTGAGAGTTAGCAAAGCTCTAGAAGGTCAACAATGGGAGGAGAGAGAGCTGCAATGGATAAGAAAACCGTTGGGGAAGAAGACCCCTTTTATAGGGCCACCCCAAATCCAACCGTTACCTGTCTCAGCCCGCACAGAGCGGTACTACCGCTCCACAGAGCGGTACTACCGCTCGGGCGGTAGTAATTCAAAAAGCAGCAGGCAACAACAAGAAACTGGAGCGGTAGTGCCGCACCAAGCGGTACTACCGCTCAACTTAAGCGGTACTACCGCTTAAGCTTTCGCAGGACAGAGGAAACAGAGGAAGTGGGGTAGCACTGGAACGGCAGTACCGCAACAAGCGGTACTACCGCTCCACTACCGCTCCACTACCGCTTAGGGAAAAATAACACCAGAAGAAAACACGGTAGTGCAGCGGTAGTAGGGGCGGTAGTACCGTGTCAAGCGGTACTACCGCTCCACTACCGCTTTACTACCGCTAAACGAAAAAGAATGCCAGTAGAAATCACGGTAGTGCAACGGTAGTAGGGGCGGTAGTACCGTGTCAAGCGGTACTACCGTGGTCCCGAGCGGTACTACCGCTTTGGTGACAGGTAAACTGCCCAGACAAACAATAAACCCTGAACTGCCATAACTTCTGCAAATGAGCTCCGAATTGAGCAAACTCAAGCTTGTTGGATAGAGGACGACAAATACTATCCAACAGCGACATAAACTCCAACATCGAAAACATCATAGAAGATGCATATATGAACTCCGTTTTCGATGACCTCGAGCTTGTCATGAAGATGACCAAAAGCTCAAAGACTCACAAAGAGAAACACCAAACACAAACCAAGAAATATGATGCAAGGATGCAATGGTTTGAGCTCTCTACGAAGATACGATAAAGCTACTCACTTGAGAGCCCCCCTTGATAGTACGGCTATCGATCCTATAACCCGGTCTCCCAACTACTACCATGAGACCGGTAAAATAGAAAACCTATCAAGGGCAAACCTTTGCCTTGCGCAAAGTCCACTTGAGCTAGATGATGACGATCTTGACCTCCTCAAGTTGGACCACCTTTCTTGATTGCGCCGGCTCGATGAAGACTAGCTGATTGCTCCCCCATACTCCACTATGGGTGAGCCACTCTTCGGCACATCTTCACAAGTCCATTGTCACCACAATGGACAGCAAGCTTCAAGCATGTGATCTCTTCGTGATGCTCCACTTGAACTTGCACACCGCAATCTTGATGACGATCACCACTTGATGTCATCCTCCATGGGTTGTGTGATATCTTCCTTTTGATGCACGCCCATGGAAACAAACCTAACCCCACAAAGAACTCTCGCATAGAACATGGGTTAGTACACAAAGCGTAATGGACAATGCTTACCATACCATGAGATCACTTGATCTCGCTCGGTACATCTTCTACGCTTTGTGTGTTGATCAATTTGAATCACTCTTCATATTTTAGTCTTGATCAACATGACCAATCTTTGGATAAATCCTTGAATAGCACCTTGGTCATCACATATTCTTCTTCAAATCACCTTGAGACCAACAAATGGTCTACAAGTCAAGCCTATGGACAAACCCTTCAAATATAACTCAAGGCAACCATTAGTCCATAGAGATTGTCATCAATTACCAAAACCAAACATGGGGGCAGCACATGTTCTAACAGTTCTAGATCAGTGCTTGGCTACTAAGTTTCCGTGGCATCATTCCCTGCTCGGCAAAGCTTGATATGGTGGTTGATAATGTTAGCTGTGTCCAAGGTACATTCCAGTTTTTCTATCTATGAGATATTGAAAATTATGAAACCCATTAAACTTAGCATGATTTTTTTTTTTTTTGAAAGAGAAACTTAGCATGATTTTGGAAACCCATGTTATTCGGTAAGGGATAAATATATTATTTCTGACCTTTTATTTTATAAAATGCCCAAATTTTTTTAAAAAACTGGATATTTAAAAAAAATAGATTTACAAGACCCAGTGTAAACTGAAAGAGAAATAAGGTTTAAATTAACATCTACTAGTTTTAAACCATCTATGTTGGTCATATTCCATTCATGAAGTATCGACATTCTAACCGGCAAGAGATTGATGCCAGCGGGAAAAACCAATAGCCTTGCGTTATTCACGTATGAAATTGTCCTCCCATGCCCCTCCCTCCCCTCCCACGCTGCCCCCCCCCCCCCCCCCCCGCGAGGCGGCGGGGAGGGATCTCAGATCTCCGCCGCCGGTCGCCTCCTCCTGCCTCCCCCTCCCTCGCCGATGCCCAAGGGCGCGGACGGGCAAAGCCCGGCCGGCGCGGGCGGCAGCGGGGCGTCTTCTTCCCCTCACGCGATGGGGCGGTGCGGGCTGGCCTCCTCGGGCATGGGCGCTACACAGGGCGCCGCGGCTCGCCGGCGTGGGTTGCCTGCGTGGGTGATGCGGCGGCGTGGAGGATTCCTTGGCGGTGGCGACCCAGGGCAACAGCCCTGGATGGTGGTGGTAGGTGAAGCTCAGGCCTCTCACGGCGGCATGGTGTCGCGATGTCCCTGTCCAAGGCGGATCTGTGCCGGCGATCTGGTGACTTGGGCTCCGGATTAGATCGGATCAGTGACGGCGTCGAGCGCGCGGGATTCCTCTCAGCGGCTCTCGCGGTTTGGCGAGGTGGGGTGGCGGCCCTCCCCCCAGGCTCCAATGGTGGCACACGCAGGCAGTGGCCGGTGTGTCAGGGCTCCCATGGTGGCAGTGCGGCTGTGGATGGTCACCGGATCTGGGTGGCCAGATCTGGGGCTTTGAAGGCGGTCTGGACGGTGCACATGTTGTCAGTTGGATGCTTATGGGACAGATCCGGGTGAAAACCTGATCTTCGACCGGTGGCCGGAGCCGGTGATGGTGACGCCCTAGGTGTCATTTCCTTCTTGAAGGCATCATCGAGGTGAAGCTCCCAACTCCTTCCGCTACCTTCGGGGGAAACCCAAGATCAGTCGATCGGATGACGGCGGTGCACTTGTGTCGTTCCCTCCTTGGGGGCGTTATTCTTGGAGGTGCGCATTGGCTTGAGGGACCAGTGGACGGTTCCAATGGTGGAGCGGCTTTCCATGTGATGCATCGACGACGTGGAGTCTCAGTGGCATGGTGCGGCATGGACTCGGCGACGGATGTGTGATGATGGACGCATGTGGGGAGGAGGCGCTGTCTGGCGCCGTGGGGGCGTCAACGACAGGCCTGGCAAGGTTTTTGCGTCAGTACATGCTTTGAAGATGGATCAGTGGAAGATGGCGGCGACGACCTATGAGTGCGTCGGACCGGTTTGCGTCCCAAACCCAGTATGTGGCTTGGTTGGGACATCCGGCTTTAGATGTTAGCCTTTTGTGCAATGTCTGTTTGGTATTAGGCTCGGACTATCGGCACTCCTTCATCAAGTGGATATGAGTAGTGACAGTTGTTGCTAAGGATGGTTTCAGGCTTCCTGATGTACTACTTTATAAGGTCTTTGTGCATAATTAATAAAATGGCTGCATGCATCTTCCAGATGCAGAGGCCGGGTGTCATCCTCCTTTTCGAAGAAAAAAACCGTATTAAATTGTCCTATATCGGTGTATATTATTGCTGCGCATACTGGTACTGTAGATGAGTTTGCCCATGACATAGATGATTACCGCCAAAATGCAAGTAAGTACAAAGTAATGGGGCACGTGTTAAGTGTCCTAGCAGCTTGCCGTGTGACGTGGTGCGTTTTCCTTTTCTTTAAAGGAAAATTTAACGCCAACGTGTAGAAATATCCTTGCGTGATTCACGTATTATCTTTGTCCCCTATTGTACATTATTGCTGCCCATACTGATACTCTACATGGTTGTTGCCCATAATATACATGCAAGTACGTACAAGTTGAAAGTGCACACGTCCTTAGTGTTCTAGCAGCTTCAGCCGTGACTGCCACTTCAATCAGAGCCATGATGGCACGATTGTGAGCATTTCCAGCAACTTAACATGTGGCTTACACTCTATAAATAGGACATCAAGTTCATCCTTCCAAGCATGCCTCAGATAATAGAAATTCCAATTCCAGCTCCATAGACACCATTAGCATTAGAGGGAGGGTGCAGCAGCAGGAGTTGAAGCCTCTCTTCTCCAAAGGCGACAAAGTTCTTCATCTTGGCAAGTAAGTGATAATCAATGGCTTATAGGCTTCCACTAGCAGGAGTTAGGACTTCCAATTTCGAGCCTAGGGAACTTCCATCAAACAGCTAGCTTGATCTGGGTGCGCCTTATGGAAAATTTGTGCCTTTCATAATCGCGGGAGAAGCACTACTAGGAAAAGGGCTATAGCTAATATGGACATTAATGGCGCACCACATATGTGGTGCGCCACTGCTATATAGCAGTGGCGCACCATGTGTAGGTACGCCATTAGTATCCATATCAGTAATGGCGCACCACACCAACGGTGCGCCACTACTAACAATTTTTTTTTTCCAAAACTAGTAATGGCGCACCAGGGTTTAGTGCGCCATTACTAGTTTTAACTAGTAATGGCGCACCACACACTCTGTGCGCCACTACTGACAAATTTTTTTTTTACTTTTTTTTCAAAACTAGTAATGGCGCACCAGGGTATAGTGCGCCATTACTAGTTCAAACTAGTAATGGCGCACCCCAACCACGGTGCGCCACTACTAACAATTATTTATTTTATATTTTTTTGCAAAACTAGTAATGGCGCACCACATGAAAGGTGCGCCATTAGTAACCAGGGTTACTAATGGCGCATTTTAAGGTGGTGCGCCATTGGTAACCTGAGAGCAGCTAGATATTTTGGACAGCCACCTACCACACTCACTTTCCCCACTTCATTCTCTCCACCTCCTCCTCCAAGCTTGTCTCGGGTGCCTCCTCCTCCTCACCTCATTTGCACCATAGATTCACCCAAATTAAGTGGTTAAATTTCCTTTTTTTGATAGGTAAGTAAGGGGAAAGCTTTTTTTATGTTGTAGATCTACTTTTTTCTCCCTCCAACAACGTGCACATGCACTTTTTATGGCCTAGATCTACGTATGTTTGTGGTGTTGCATATGTTTGTGTTTGCAGGTACCGGTATTTGAAATGCGATAGTTGCCAATATTTTGCCGGAATGTTGATTCATTTCCGTTTCGGCGAGAATTTGGCACTATGCATTCTTTTTGGTCCTATTTTTAGGCAAAGTCATGCCAAAAAAATTTTTGGTTCTAAAATATCGTTTTGCTCTACCCCGCAGGCGACCATGGTCCGCACGATGACCGAAGGCATCGTGAATAGGTTTTTGAGTTCCGCGAAGGCCGAGATGCTTCAAAAGAACGAGACGGAGATAAGATGTCCGTGTCGAAGATGCAAGCTGAAGAGCCTTATGGACCCGGATTCCGTACAGGTGCGGGACCACCTGCTCTTGCGTGGTTTCATGGATGGCTATCGGTGGCAAGGTGATGAAGATGATTATGAAGTCGTCCATGGGGGCCGGGCAAGAAATGAGGAAGGGCAGCAAGACAACCGCGGCGAGGGCGGGCGAGAAGACGAAGAATCTCTAGGACATGATCACAAAGTAGATGCAGTAGTACACAGTCATCATGTAGAAGATGCCGGACATGATGATGAGGAAGATGCCGGAGCAGACGAAGGGCATGATCATGAAGATGAAGATGCCGGAGCAGACGACGATGGACCATCGATGGGCTGGGTGCAGGACCCTCATATTCAAGAGCTGCTTCTCAAGCAGACGGATAACGCAAGAGCTGCCGCCCGAGAGAAAGCCAAGCTGGATCAACTGGAGATAGACGCGGTTACTCCATTGTATGAAGGATGCAGGCCCGAGGATACCCGCCTGAAAGTAACGCTCATGGCTCTGGAGATGAAGGTAAAACACAAAATGACCGACGCATGCTTCGACGAGAACATGTCATTCTGGCACGAACGTCTTCCCAAGGGGAACAAGTGCCCGACCAGTTTCGAGGCGAAGAAAATCGTGTGTCCTCTGGATTTACCGCACGTGAAATACCATGTGTGCATGACCAATTGCATCATTTATCGGGACGAGCACGCGGAGTCTACCATATGTCCGGTGTGCGGCGTCACTCGATACAAGAAGAGGAAGAAAGCTCCTCGAAAAGTGGTGTGGTACTTTCCGATCACTCCTCGTCTGCAGCGGTATTTCGCGGACCCTAAGGTAGCAAAGCTCCTGCGTTGGCACGCGGATAGGGAGGAGAAGAAGCGAGAAGATGACGGAAATGATCCGGAGATAAATAAAAAAGACAAGATGCTGAGTCACCCTAAGGATGCGAGCCAGTGGCAAGCGTTGAACTTCGAACACCCAGAATTTGGGGACGATCCAAGGAACATCGTGCTGGGCGCGAGCACCGATAGAGTCAATCCGTTTGGCAGCCAGAGAAGCACACATAGCACCTGGCCTGTGTTTGTGTGGATGTACAACCTTCCCCCCTGGTTGTGCATGAAGAGGAAGTACATTCACATGAGTATGCTAATTGAAGGGCCGAAACAACCAGGGAACGACATCAATCTGTATCTGGGGCTGCTGAAAGAGGAGCTAGACACGCTGTGGAAAACGCCAGCCAATACGTGGGACGCCGCAGAGAAAGAATATTTCCCTATGAGAGCCGCACTGCTCACGACGGTGCATGACTATCTCGGTTACGGATATGTCGCGGGGCAGGTGGTCCACGGATTTTCTGGATGCGTCAGGTGCATGGATGACACAACGTATCGCCAGCTAGATAGAGATCCCGGGTCTTCGAAAACCGTGTTCATGGGACATCGAAGGTGGCTTCGCGACGATGACTCATGGAGAAAACGCAAGGATCTGTTCGACGGTGAAACCGAACCCCGAAGACGCCCGCGTACGAGGAGCGGCGAGGAAATAGACGAGCTGTTGAAAAATTGAAAAGAGTGCCCACCGCCGGGAAAGGCGCCAGAGCCGGGAAAGAAGCGAAAGGCGCCAGAGCAGCTGCTGAAGGTATGGAAAACGAGGTCTGTTTTCTGGGACTTGCCGTACTGGAAGATCCTCCGTGTGCCTCACAGCCTTGATGTCATGCATATCACGAAGAACGTGTGCGAGAGTCTGCTTGGTACCCTGCTCAACATGCCAGAGAGGACCAAAGATGGGCCGAAAGCAAGGGCAGACTTGAAATCAATGGGCATCAGGGAGGAGCTTCACGCTAATGATGATGATGATGATGATGATGATGATGATGATGAGGCGAAGGACACGGAAAGTCGTTGCAAAGGCAAAAAGGCCAAGAAGATCGGAAATGACTTCCCTCCCGCGTGCTTCACTCTAAGCCAGGAGGAGATCGAGCAGTTTTTCACCTACCTCGTAGGAGTAAAACTTCCTTACGGTTACGCGGGGAAGATAAGCAGATACCTAGACTCAGCGAAGCAGAAGTTCAGCGGGATGAAGTCTCACGACTGTCACGTGCTGATGACGCAGATACTTCCAGTTGCAATCCGTGGGATCATGGGCGCGCACGTCCGTGAAACGCTATTTGGCCTATGCAACTTTTTCGACGTCATCTCTCGAAAGTCGGTTGGCGTGAGGCAACTCAGAAGGCTACAGGAAGAGATCGTGGTGATACTATGCGAGCTTGAGATGTACTTCCCGCCCGCATTCTTCGACGTTATGGTGCATCTGCTGGTCCATATCGTGGAGGATATCATCCAACTCGGGCCGACGTTCCTGCACAGCATGATGCCGTTCGAAAGGATGAATGGTGTCATCAAAGGATACGTTCGCAACATGTCACGTCCAGAGGGAAGCATAGCCAGGGGCTTTCTGACCGAAGAGTGCATCTCCTACTACACGAATTATCTAGGCATCGAGAACCCCGTTGGTCTGCCCGTCAACAGGCACCTCGGCAGGCTCGCTGGATGGGGTCACCGCGAGGGTCGCCGCAAAATGCATGTCGACTTCGAGGGTCGACTCGCCAACTTTGAAAGAGCAAACCTAGTCGCGCTACAACACATAGACGTGGTCGATCCTTGGGTGGTAGAGCACAAAACCTTTATTGAGAAGACGTACAATGACCGAGGCCAACAGAGGACAGACGGAGATATAATCAAAGAGCACAACTCATGTTTCACGCGTTGGTTCAAGGAGAAGCTTCTGTCGTACCCTTTACATGAGGATTCTTCCGCGGAAGAACAACTCATATTCGCCTTGTCACAGGGCGCCGAGCACAACCTGATGACGTATGAGGCGTACGATATCAACGGCTACACATTCTACACCGAGGGAAAGGACATGAAGAGCGATGGTTATCAGAACTCCGGGGTAACGATGGAATCCTACACCGGTAACGACAAGGACAGATACTACGGAAGGATCGAGGAGATCTGGGAGCTGAGCTACGCTGGAGAGAAGGTCCCGATGTTCCGTGTCAGATGGGCCAAGAGCGTCCTAAAAGAAGACCGGTATTTCACCACCATGGTTATACCCGAAGCCAAATCCAAGACCGCGGGCGCAAACGTCACCGCGAAAAATGATCCATGGGTACTGGCTTCCCAAGTGGACCAATGCTTCTTCAATACCGACCCGTCAAAGCCCACTCATGTTGTCGTGAGGAGCGGCAAAAGGAAGATCATCGGAATGGATGGAGTCGCCAATGAGCAAGACTTCGACAAGTACGGCGACCCGAAGATGGAACATGACGACGACGATGAAGTGCCATACACCACAAGAAGAAGCAGGACCACCCTACCTAAAGGACGTCCGTTCAAGAGAAGAACTCCATTTGCGAAAAAGAAGGGCAAGAAGATTGTGAAAAGATAGCTAGCTAAGATCGATTGTATTTAAATTGTAGTCTTCATTTCTCGATTGTATTTCGACATATATATGGAAACGATATTTCTTCTGTTCTAGTCCTCCTGAATATTTATTTATGTTTATTCTGGTATTTATGTTTATTCTGGTATACCAATTTTTATTTGATGATATTTTTTGAGCTCATGAATATTTTTAAATTTCATGGGCATGGCCATGCCCTCTTCCTCCTCTCCTCCCTCCCGGCCATGCCCTCTTCTTCTCTCTTTTGCTAGGTTTAGGTCAAATTCCTCTCGAATTTATCTCAAATCTTAAATTATTACATGCAAGTAAAAATTCAAAAAAATAAAAAAATGTTAGTAATGGCGCACCAGGAGAAGGTGCGCCATTGCTATCACGATGTTTATGGCGCACCCGTAAGAGGTGCGCCATTGATATACCTGTTTTTATGGCGCACCCCTAAGAGGTGCGCCATTGCTATCATTCTACCCTAAATTAGGGTATCCTCCCCTCCCCGCCTCCCCACACAGTACACCCCTGGCCTCGACCCCCCCGCGCCCCCGCCGCCTCCCCGTCTCCGGCGACCCCGCGCCCGTCTCCGCGCCCCCGCGACCCCGCGACCCCGAGCCCACGAAGCGCCAGTCCCGCACACCCGCACGCACCAGTCCACCCTCCCGAAACCCTCCCCTGTCTCGATCTCTCGACCGGCGGCGGCGACGCAGCTCCCGGCCCCGACGCTCGTTTGCCCCCTCGATCTGACGAGCGACGGCGGCGACCCCAGGCCATCCCCATCCGGCGACGGCTCTCCATACCCACCGGCTGCAGCCTCCTCCAGGGCCACGCATCGGCGCCGGTGCTCCATCCCCATCCCCATCCAACGGAGGCGCTTCCTCTCCATCCGACGCCGGCGACCAACAGGTATGATCTCCTGTCCTCTCTCTGTTACTCTTTTTGCTAGTATTTCATTTAGGCTTTGTTCGGTTGCCTCATGGTAGAATCCTCCCCAGGGATTTGGTGATCCCCGTCTTGTCACCCAACCCCCACCATTCCCCATCCATATGAAATCCCTGTGTGCATAACCTGTCCGGGTTATTAGCAGAAGCTCCAATCTGTTTATGAGGAATATGAATTGGAGTGTAATATTTGTGTCTGGAGGGATAACTCTGATTAACACTTCTACTAGCGGCTGCTTTTTCATATGTCTTGGCATACCAATAGGATTCCATTATCCCTATAGGTCTCTGACCACAAACATCATGTTTTATATAAGTTTTCAATCATCCAATGAAACAACTCATAAGAAAGTTTTCTTTGATATTAGCAGAAGCTACAGTAGAAGATTGATGTATATTTTTGAGCATTTCCACAGCTTCATGTACTGTTGCTTCAGTAAACCTATCAGTCAAAATTTGATAGAATTGCTGCCAAGTCACCATTTGCCAGGGGACACTGGACACATATGTTTTTAACACAAACTAATGCTCTGCACTGAAAGTGTCCAGTAGCTAAATTCACCCACGATCATTTGCCAGGGGACACTGGACACATATGTTTTTAACACAAACTAATGCTCTGCACTGAAAGTGTCCAGTAGCTAAATTCACCCACGATCATATGGAGTACCTATCATATCAAAGAATTTTACACATGCTTGATATACTGAAGGAGGTGTCAGCTGAAGGAGGTGTCGCTTCCGTAGTACTACACAATTGCTGACAGGCAATAAAGGCAGTTAGTCCATATCAAAGGACTAATATGTGAGCAGTATACATGAACAAAGAAATAAATATGAGATGTCTTACTTCTGGCAATCAACAATCAAGTACCCCGAGAGGCCCTTGAGTTTGCCGGAATGTCGATTAACTTCCGTTCCGGCAAATTCGGGTACTCCATATGTCCTATTTTCAGCAAAGGTCATGCTGAAATTTTCCGTGAATTTTAGCATGACTTTGCTAAAAATAGGACATATGGGGTACTTGCGACTAATGCATGGGCCGGGGTATCTTAGTACTTAATTAAGTAGGATCAACTGTTTTTTTGTCCATCACTCGATAAACTACATGTGTGTGAGAGACCAAACTTTTTTCCTATTTAGAGCGAACATGGCCCACAACGATGCCGGCGGTTCGGGCAAGCAATTCTGGGAGCTGTCCCAGGAGATGGAGGAAGAACCTCACCGCTATGAGGACGCCGCGGAAGACACCGATCCCGACTACACAACCCCTAGTGGCGTCGGGGATGACACCACTGATGGTGCCGCTGAGGATGCCACCACTGATGATGGCAGCGCACGCACAGATGGCAACCAACCGAAGAGGCAACGAAAGGACCGGCGCCCGAACGTGCTCGGCACCGTCAAGCAGGAATTTACTGAAGTGTCCTCCAGTGGGCATCTAACGGCGCCCAAAGAATTAGTCAGTGGGTACTCGGGACAACTCGGGTGCATTCTCCGGAGCACCGTCTCGATCAACACCGAGAACCTAAGGCATCGTGACCGAGGGAATTTGCGCAACCTCCTCTTCACGAAGCTGCACGAACGATACAAGTTCCCCGGTGACGTCGCAAACACACGCCTCTCAGGGAATAAAGTGAACAGTGCCGCCCTCACGAAGATGAGCACGGCCCTGGCTACATGGAGAGCCGTGGTGAGGAGAAGGATTCTAAGAGGTGATAGTTATGAGAAGATCAAGGAGACAAATCCTTCGATCAGCGAAGCTGACTACCTCGAGTTCAAGGCCAAGTGCGAGTCCCCGGGGTCCGCGGAATCAAGTCAGTGGGGGAAAGATATGCGGGACTTGAACTTAGGGGTCCACAAACTCGGTCCCGGCGGTTACAGAGTGGCGGAACCTATATGGGACAAGGAGGACGCGGAGCGTGCCGAGCAAGGCCTACCGCCCCTCTTCGATAAATACCGTGACAAGCAGACCAGGAACTATGTCAGGGCCCGGTACAAGGTGGACCCGGTAACAAAGGAGCTTACCACGGATCTGAAGACCAAGGCGCTTGAGCTTGTTCTGGTAAGGAATACACCCCCGCGTAATTAGCTCCATATGGTTGCATTCTAATTAATGAAGCCAAATTTCTAAATGGTTCACGTTCCTTCCGCAGGACACTGAAAGCAGTAGCGCGGGGTCGTCTCAGAGCTCCCCTTGGGACACCACTTTAAATAGGGCGTTGAACGTAATGAAAGACAAGGATAAGTTCAGTAAGCCGTCGTCAGCTGGTCGTGTGGCCGGCAAAGGCTTGTCCACGAAATGGTCGGAATACTATAACGCTGGGCGAAAGGAGAGAAAGACCAGCTCGAAAAGCCAGCAGCGCGAGGTTCAAGAACTCAAGGCACAAGTGGCGCGGATTCCGGAGATGGTCCAAGAGCAAGTGCAAGACCAACTGGGAGCGACGATCACCGCCATTGTGCCTACCTTGATTGAGGGGCTGCAGGCGTGGATTGCGGGCGGCCAACAAGGGCCGCCCCCGATTCCCAGCTTCACGAGCAGCAACTCGCACAACGCGCCGGCGGCGCCATTGGTGTCTCCGGCGGAGGCAGTATTGGTGTCTCCGGCGCCGGCGCGGGCATTGGAGCTTAATGCACCCGGGTGTGGGAAGAATACGCCGGCCGGCACCTCGGCAGCAAGCGGCCCCTCCGTCACTTGCACGCCCGCCGTTGGCAGTGCCTCGACATTAGCCGAGCTCGACGCCATCACGGTAACTAAGCCTCTCGGCCGATGACTTCATCTCCTTGCCTTTGACTGGGCATCCCTGACGCCCTACATGTTTTCGCAGGGCGCCGCCGACGTTCCATGCACTCTCCTGCACTTCGTGGGCGGCGAGTTGATCGATGTCGCCAAGGCCAGAATCGTTCAACCGGGCAACCCCGTGTTCCACGGTAATCCGATGCCACCCACCGTGTATAGGGTTCAACTGGTTCGGGTGCTGCCGGGCTGCGATGACTTGTTACCTCCGTTTCGACCCGCTGGGGCCGACGAACATGATGTGATGACCCTCAGCGCCTGCTTAAGCTGGCCCCTGCTTTGGCCGAAGAGCCAGATTCGTTTGGGGGCGGGGGACACCACCCCACAGACAACACCGCCAGTCGTGCCGGCGCCAAGCCATGGCAAGACCGCCGCAACGCTACCGGACATGCCGGACATGCATATGGCACAGGATCCGGACATGCATATGGCACAGGATCCGGACGACGACGACGACAACGATGGTACATTTACCAAAGTCGATAAGTACTTCAACGAACATGGGTACGGTGACGAATTCTTGGGGCCTCCTTCTCAAGAACCCAACCCTGCAAAAGACGATCGCGATCTACCTGGTACCGCGGAGAAACCCAATTGCAACAGGCGTCGTCTGGCGTTCAGTTCTCAGGAGACGCCTCCAACTGCCGCCTTCACCGAGCCTCAGATAGCCGAGGTGCGAAATATTATCAGCCCCAACACACTCAAGAAGGCGGTCTCTCAGCAGAACTCGATCCCATTACAGCAGAAGAAGAAGGGACGGAAAAGAAAGATTAAGGGTGCGAGCCAGCCGGCACCGAGTATGATCCGTGCTCAGGACGGTCCACCTTCACCTAAGGATATCTCGAGGAGGGTGCATGTGGCGGGTAGGCCGATGCTACCGACTAATATGCTCAATGCTGCAACCGGTGCTATGCGGAGTCTGCATGACAGTGTTCTTTCTTTGGAGAAGCGGCGTCTCTCCGAGAATGATGTGGCATACCCGGTTTTCGTGTCCAAGGTGCCAGAGGGCAAGGGCTTTGTCGATAGCAAAATCGGGGGTATGATCGTCCTGCGGTTTGATGACATCTTCGCTATGTTTAACCTTCATCCGCTGCACTACACCTTCATTCGGCTATTTTCGCTCAGTATGGAGATGCGGATCATTAGAGACAAGACCCCGGACATCGTGATAGTCGACCCCTTCTACATGTGTGCCAAGATCTTGGGCAGCGCTGGGGACCGGCAAGTCGCGAGTTCATACCTCGATGGCGTCATTCTGGCGAACCCTGATAAGGATAACTTCCTCGTGACTTACTTTCCCGAGTAAGTCATCCCCTCACCGCCCCGTAACATATGATTTCTTAGATTTCGATCGTTCTTTTTTTTTCTAACATTCCGTGTTTTGTGCAGTGACACACATTGCACACTCATCCTCTTAAGCCCGAAATATTCCATGGCCACGTATTTCGACTCGGACCGTCAGTCGAAGAAAGACTACACAAATATCAAGAAAGTTCTTGATGAAGCTCTCCCCGGCTACGCCAGATCTGGAGGCACCTTCAAGAGGCCAATTTGTAAGTACGGCAAGCACGTGTTCGCCCACACTACGACGTTTCCCTGCGTCAAGCAGCCGCCTGGCGGTCAGAAGGATGCCTACTACGCCCTCCATCACATGCGGGCGATCGTGCGGGACCATAATCACCTTCTGCTACCAAATAATCTCAAAGATTGGGCCGCAAGCTTGTCGGCAATTCAGGACACGGACATCAGACAAGAATTCTTTCGCATCCAGTCGGAGTTTGCGGAAATCATCCATCAAGATGTCCTTCGTACCTCGGGGCAGTTCTACCTTAGATATCAACCGTCCAACAGTGAGATAGAAACAGCGCTACAAATGCAGGCTGACAACGACCGCGATTTCATGACCATCACGATAGACGGCGGCTTCATCCACGCTCCGGTCCCTGAGTCGAGTCGAAAGTAGTGATGGTATGTAGTTCTAAAATATCGATTAGCTCTTTAGTTTGGACAGTCGTTCAACTTATATGTAATCGATGCTATTTATTAGTAGGACCACGAATCGTGCTATTAATGTGTTGCTTTTCTCTTCCGATCCTTTTGTTGCATACTTATATATTGCTTATGTATTGTCTGTGAATTGCTACTAATGTTTTGTTTGTCTAGTGCATAGAGATGCCGTCGTATGTCGTGTACAAGGGTAAGGTTCCCGGAGTCTACGACGACTGGGAGGAGTGTCGGAAACAGGTTCACCGTTTCAGCGGTAACAGTTACAAAGGGTACACCACTAGGGCGGAGGCGGAAGCTAGATACGCGCGCTATCTAGCGGGAGAGAGGAGGGAGCGTTGGAGGAACCGGATGAAGACCAGTTTCATCGCGATGATGCTCATCGTGATGACCGCTTCTCTCTTCTATGTGATGGTAGTTTAGATGATCGATATCGACTTGTAATGTGAAGACAAACTCGCTACTCGCGGTCTCGAGACTTGTAATGTTCTAACTTTGTTCGGTATTTTGAATTCGGAGACTAATATGATGAATTGTATTCGGAGACTAATCTTCTATTGTATTCGATAAATCTGCTGTTTATATGTTGTGCTGTCTATATTCTGTGCAGTAATATATTTTGTAACCTGTGCAAATATCAGAAAAGAAAAAAAAAATTCCTAATATTCATACTAGTGGCGCACCACACTGCACTTTAGTGGCGCACTGCAATAAAAACACTAGTGGCGCATTATCTAGGAGTGCGCCATTACTAACCCAGAGCACAAGGTAAATATGGCCCCCTGGGAGGCATAGTAATGGCGCACCAGGGGACATAGTAATGACGCACTGCCAGGTGCGCCACTATTGTCTGGTATACTAATGGCGCACCAGGGGTGCGCCATTAGTACTTGTTACTAGTGGCGTGATGATAGTGGCGCACCTGTAGTGCGCCATTAATGGCCAAAACAGGTGCGCCACTAACAGGCCTTTTCCTAGTAGTGAAGGGGGCTTTGGGGAGCATAAGCAGCTCAACTGGACAAACTTGTTTTTACTGAACAAGCTTGGCAGTGACATAGACAGTGATCATGATGAGGTGATCGATCAGATCAAAGTAGAGAAAGATGTTGAAAAAATAAAAGAGTTGATAAAGCGACTGCCTCGTGAAATTTCTGAGCAATTGGAAGGCCATGAGACCCATGAACAGGTTGAAATCCTGGCAGATCTGAGTGGGAACATGGATAGGATGTCCTATCTCAGCAGAGAGATCCGGCGTCTAAGGAGCAATCTGGGAGAGGTGATGCAAGGTATAGGAGAGATACGTGAAGCATTGGCTAGGATGGAGCGCCAAAATCCTTGCTTCCGTTCATGAACAAATGCAACAAACCCTGGAGTTAGTGCTCCTGGCAGCTACGTATTTGCATTTCGTACTTGTCTATATTGTATTGTAATGAATAAAATTATGCGCTCCTTGCAGCGTATATCATTGTATGAGTCAGAGTCGGTCGAGTTATTTTAGCAACATGTGCATGTCTGAACTGTTTGCACTTTGTTGTTCTTGTCAAGTGTTTGTAATGCATAAAATTATGTGCAGCTTGGTGCACATAAAGTTGTATCAATAAGTAAAGAGAAATATGAAGGACTGGAATATGAGCAATGAACTAGCCATGGACAGGGGTGTGTGAAAGCTTACACTACTAGGGAAAACCCTAGCAGTAGCGCTGGTTTCCCGCGCTACTGCTACGGCGCTACAGCTAACCTATAGCAGTAGCGTGGGACCACCTGCGCTACTGGTAAGTATAGTATCAGAAGTGCGGTTCAGGACCCGCGCTACTGATAACGTTAGGATATTAGGCCTTAACCTAGAAATTTCCGTTGTTATGATTACCGAGAAAATATGTGCGCACACACCAAACGCCGAGTCATAGACATAACAAAATGCTGGTGTATTTTATTATGCACAGACCAAAACCAACTTAAACGGGCTCGAGAAGCAGTCTGGGTGGACATACATCAATTAGGGATCAAAGCCAGGTACACAAGCAGCAGCTGAGTAACATTGCCCGTTAAATGTCCAAGATCTAGCTATCCGTAGCAGAAATTCAAAGCCGAAAGAAATAATGCACACGGAAAATGCGAACAAGGATCAAGTTGCTCAGCTCTGCTTGACCAAATGAGCATCCTGTTGTAAGACATAAAGCAAAGGTTCTCAAGGAACTAGGAAGTCACTAATTAAACCGCTCACCTGACTATTACTGTAGTCTGAAATGATAGTACAAACAAATTAGCAAATTACATAACTAAATCCTACAAGTCCACTTCAAGAGCAACGGCGACAACGGTACAAGATGGAACAACAAACATAATACATGCATGGTTAATTTGACGGTCCACAGCGGCCACAGCAATAATGCTAGATCTACAAAGAATTACAAACATTTTACTTAGAAAAATACTTAGTAGCAGACTTCCGGTATGACCCCATATTTCTTCTTCCTTGCCGGGTTGAATACTCTCATATTTACTAGCAATGGCATGTCGCTGGCCACAACAATCTTTGGTTCATTCGTTCATGCATCACGTGAACATGGACCAAAGAATTTCTGCATGCAAAAAAAAAAAAAGATTGTACCAGCAAGATAAAGCTACGCGTCTACTAAACGGTGTCCTTTCAAATCGAGAAATAATGTAGGCGCACACTTGTGTTTCAGGCTAACGTGACTTGCGTAGAAACCGTATGTAGGGAAGGCACTGGTCACTAGCTAATGGTATTCATGACACGTACGTATAGCATAGGCAACTATCACGTGGGATGCATATATAACGTTGGAAAGTGTATATGCCACCAGTGGATCCGCTCGGTAGAGACCGTCACAGAACTGGAAAGAAAATCGACTGTCCTCACCTTCGTTCGTTGTCCTCCCCTGATCCTTGGTAGTATTTTCTTGTCCCTTGAGTGGAAAGCGTGCACCGATCCTGCAGTTTTGAAAGACATCGGCCACATCGCCGAACACGAAGTCCACCATGTTGGAATTGATCTACGGTTGAAACAAACCGTGAGAGAAAAGGGTTCTTTTGACCCCAGGTGTGCGATGATAGATAAATAACGCCCCCCCCCCCCCCCCCCCCCCCCAAAAAAAAACAGTTAACGTACTGCTGATCCAGCAACAATCGGTCTTGATTGGCAACAACCAACGACAGGACAAAGATGATGACAAGCACCACTGACCTGCCCCGGGCCTAAGATAGAACATCTGACGAGACATAACACTGAGAATTGGAGGAAGACGGCATTGAGTTTCCAAAAAAGCTAGACATAGCGATCCATTTTATAAGGGGGACAATAGAGGTTCTCAAATTATTACTCTCATTGTGTACAGACACACATCCAGACTGAAAAATATATACCAGGGCACTCTATTTTAGAGTAGACTCTTTCGCACTTATCAAAGACTATCCTTCAGTCGTTAATAGACATGAAAAACAATCGCAAGACAAGTGACACGAAAAGACTATTCTTCAGTCTTGTTTTTTTTTCTGAAAAAGAAGTCACTGCAGTAACTTAACTATCTAAAACGGGTAATCATCAAACAGAAACAGAACATTAGAATATATTCAATTCAGAAAGAGTAAACTTTCTGCAACAGATTCTAAATTAGACTCGTATTTAAAAATAGATTACCCCTTTTGAAAATTAAGAACTCTTTTCAGTTGTAAGGTATATATACACACAAATTCAGGCTAAAACAAAGCCATCAGAATAGTGTTCTTCTTAAGTAGAGGACTGTTTTGATTTGTTCCCATTGCAATAAAAAAAATACTCTACCCAAATAGTGCCCTCATTAACAAGTAGGCAAAGATCAATTTTAGAAAAGACCATGCGTCAAGTGTGCTAATCGATCAGACCAGTTGACAAATATCTGCAGATATACTAGGTAATAATACCTAAAGTTACACAGCTAAATTCTACCAGTGCACAAGCCACCATGTAGAGGGGCAATTCATTTCAGCGTCACCACATGACAAACATAAAAAAGGGAATACCCAACGTATGGTAAATTTTTAGCGATGACCACATCACATGTGCAGATGGTCAACCAAGATACCACATTAGCCGGTCTCATGTGTTCAAGGTTCCAGATCCAACCATTTCCACCCAAGTGCTCTTCCTACAAGCAATAGAAGCCCACTTTTAAATCAATGAAAATTCAAAGGGGAGTTGAATCAATGTAAAGTGAGGAGAGAAATTAGCTTCCATCACAAAGATGGCAACTGAAGCTACATCAACTGCAGTTGCAAGAAAGAACGACAATAATCCTTTATCAAGACATGTTAAGACTGTTCAAGATGTTTACAAAAATGCATCCATCCTGACTTTTATTCGTATCCAGAAGAGAATTTGTATTAAGATAAATATTACTATTTCTCAGGAATAGTATTGATGAAGAAAAACATGAAAAGTACTAAGTTTAAAGATGTGCCAATCGAATAATCAGAAGGTTTCACTATATTCTTTTATGTCGTTGTTGACTTGTGGTCAGTTTTCACATGCTAGAAAACATAGAGTGAGAAGAGCATTACAAGCACAAAACCATAGTTAGCAGCTAGCAATGGTCAGGCAGCAAAGTAATAGTTACATTTCTGCTATAAATTCAATCTAGTCAGTGATAAGCCAATAAATCACATCACCATATGATCACTGAACGACAAATAAACAAACAACTCAATTTATTCTTATATAACCAGTTCACTAATATTTAACAATAATGTAACAAACATAACTGAAATGAATTTCAGCAAAAAGAACTAATTAGACTTTTTTTTGCTTGTGAAATGTACATAGCGCAGTATTACCTGTGGTGTAAAAATTTCTGTAGGGATAAAAGACATGGTAACATATCTCATCTCTTTTGATGACATGTTTGATCTGCATTGAGTCAAGTTCAATCATAAAGTTGCCAATCGACGTAGACAGGACAATCGCATTTGTGTCCTCATCATACCCTACTATCAGTACCATTTTGCGTTTACGAGGAATTGGGCATTGAATGAGATCCTCCAACTGAATGGTTTTCTGCAGAAGCACCCATCCAGTAACACCATCACAGTTGGATTTCATCTCCCACAACAGGATACTCTGTCCCAACAAATATGCGAGGCCAAGGCAATGATTCTCAGTCCTTAAGAGACGAAAATACCAGTTGTTGAGAGCAAAGACGCCTGACGGGGAGTGGACCACCCCAAGGCTCTGCCTTTCAAGATCAAATGCGAGGATGTCAGCTCCACGAAACAAGCAGTAAACTACATTCTTGACAAGGATGCTGTTCCTTAATAGAAAACCTCCAGATGTAGTAGCCATCGAGACTACATCTCCCCACACACCACACGACGATTCATAGAGACAAGCTAAGGTCTGCGTGGATCCGCCGCACATCAAAACCAACTTGAACGGGCTCGAGAAGCAATCACCGTGCACATGCCCATCTTCAGCACTAACGCATTGTACCACGGCCTGCAAATAAATATACCATTCATCTGTGGGGATCCCTGTAGGAAAAGGCACATGGTGCTTCTGACCGGTGATGGGGTCCCACACGACGAGCTCACGACGAGATTTGTTGGTTAGGACACACAGGCCGTGGCGGCAGCCGTGGAAGTCCCAATCGTCGGAGGAGAGTCGTCTTAGCAGAACAGGAAAGCGGGCGGCGGGGATGCGGTCCGGCGACTCCAGGACAGGAGTGAAGACGTGTTTTTCGACAACCGACCATGGGAAGAAGCCGAGAAGCGGTGGTTTCCTGTGGTGTTTGCGGAAGCGGCGGAGGAACTCGGCGTCGGAGAGGATGCTGCGCCAGCGCTTGCATACGACGGACGCACGTGGGAGCGAGGATGGATTCGGGGGGAGACGCAGGAGGATCTCCCAGAGGAGGTCCTCGTCATCCGGCAAGGCGCTGCTCACACTTCAGCCTAGGGTTAGGGTTCCTAATAATATCCAAGAGAGGAAGAGGATCGCAAAAAACGTAAACCAAATCAAAATCGGGAATAGAATCAGCTAGGAGAGAGGCAACAAAAATCAGGGAAACTTACCTTTGGGCAAGGGCGAAGGACGTCGAGGGTAAAGATGTTTCTTAGTACGTATTGGAGAAGAGAGAGATTTTTTATTTTTTGAGGGGTGGAGAAGACAGAGATAGAAGTAGAACCCTCGTACGTATTGCTCTTTCTCTGTGACAAATCGCTGGCCCAATAAGCCAAGGCCCAATATTGGACTGTGATCAGGACAACGCTGGTGGATGATGTAACTCCTTTTTTGGAGTTTGTCACAGCATGTACAAGCACATGCTATGAAATTCACAACTCCAAAGTGATAAAAAACGGGTTTCGTATCGTTCATTTTCTGGTTGCTGCCATTTAAAAAATGAAAATCAGGGCAAAACAATTAGAATTGAAGACCCCATTTTAAAATCAAAAAATTTGTGTAAATTCGCAGGAATTTTTGTGACAAAGGAAATGTATTAATATTTTAAAGATACCAATTACACCCGGCATGTGTACCAATAATATGTCCAAAGGCATCAACTATACACACAACCAAAAAATAATGTAAAAAGAACGGAAGAAAAAAGACCCATACGATGATCAATCACTAACATCAGCAGCACACTAACCATCACCGAAGACAACACCCAGATTACACAAAAAGATTCTCCAAAAGCAACGCCCTCAAGAAGGAAACACTGCACAAGCCTTATGGTTGCCCTGTCAAAGATCTTGGATTTTCGCCCTATAGAAAGTCCGAGTTCACCCAAAAATAATGTGTTGAATAAGGTCATTGCCATGCAGAACCAATAAATGTCAGACCTTGGGTTTTCACCATGGCAATCTAGACCCGGTACTCGAGGAGCACCATCAAAATTGCAGTCCTCCTGTGTTGTCGTCCCCGCATGCCTAAGCCGCTGTTGCAAGTCACCAAACACCTGACACACAATCTTCATCGCAACGAATACACCCTTCGACCAAAGCTTCAAGACCTCCTATCACAGCCGCTGTTAGAATAAAACGCTAATGCAAGATCATAGACGACACACCGAGGCATGATATTTGTTAATGAGGTTCACCAATATGGCTACATCCCGGGGCATGACATCGACTACGGGCGCTCCTCCCCAAGATACCGCAACACCGGCCGCCGGGGCGCCGGCACAAGCCGCCGGCTCCCCCGCCTACCTATCGCTATCTGGTCGTCATGGGTTACAACGTGTGGTGCCCCTCAATATATAAGAGGCCTAGGATACAACGTGTCCGACTCCTACACGACTCGTACCTATCCGCACCAATTACAACTCCAAGTCCACGTAACCCCTTGCGTACATAATATTCGACACAAATATAACAGCCGCCATGACTTCTCATCCTCTATCAATGCCTTGGGAATCTTGGCCTAGACATGTTCCATGACACCAATAAGAAATCGAAGCTTCGCATCGCACCCTCTTGAGGCCGTGCTGGCTGATAATATGAGCGTGCACGACCTGAGCCTTTCCTAATTAGATATTCAGGGACGACATACGTCAACCCATATAGATCTTCGACGGGGAAGAAAAGAATACATCAGCAGCCAGATCCAAGAGGTCGATATCCGGCAGAAAGATGACTTGGCAAAAGAAGAGCACTAGGGACAAACAACCATTGTTAGGCCGAAGCCAGCAGTCCCCACGTCGCTATCCTGTCAATACAGACCTATAGACAAAGGTTGGCGACGCCGCATCATGCCACCCTCAAACGCGGAGGCCCGAACTTGGTGAGACGCTAGCCATGGTAGGAGACGGGAACCAACCACTTCTCACTGGATCCGGTGACTCCTAGCCCCACCCTGACCCCTATGGCGGCACCACGTGCAGCCTGCAAGCCCACCCACGACGCCGCTCAGTCAGCCGCCATAGTCGGCATCGCCTTGAATAAGGGCCGCCACCCCAGAACTCTATCTTAGCCATCCATCGCCGTCGGTGTGCCAGCAACAACCACTGAGAGGAAACTAGCCGGGTTGCCCAGCCGCCTCCACCACGCACGTTCTTTGCCCCGCGGCGGCTACTGGCAGAGGCAAGGAGAATGAGCGAAGCTGGGAGGGCCACCCTGCTAGGGGACGACGCAGGGGCAAATCCCTTAAAGCTACAAATAAAATGCTTAACACAAGTAAAGGCTTCATCTTTCATGTGAAATGTCCATCTATCTCAACTAAAATGAGCTTTTAAACTAAAAAACTTCGTAGTGAAAGAAAATCAGATTATGAAGCAGCGCATTATGGCTGGTTGTGTTGTTGACGAGGAATTGGCGAGTGGTTGGCGCGCGGTCCTTGTCAAATGTCTAGCATGGCGGGGGCCTCAGCCGGCAGAGCTCGACAGGCGTATGGCAGAGTTAGACTGTCTACAACCGGACTTGATAAATTTGACCCCTCAAATGCTCGCAGACGTGTTCGGACCGATCGTATCTTAAACTTTTCTTTTCACAACCGGACACATCAAATAGCATGCCTCAAATCCATATAAAGTTATGCAACTATGATGCATTACACACATCGTCTGGCTACTACATCAGGACATGCCATCAGACTACCAAAATTTGACATCTTTGACCTATATGCTAGCTACGGAGAAGATCATCCATGACTATCCTTGCCCTTCCAGGCGTCTGGCCATCCTTCTCACGGAAGTAGCAATTGAAAACGCAGTATGGATCGACCTCGATCTACTCATTGTCGGAGCTGTCCGACCAGTCGTTGTCCTCCTTCTCCTCCTTGCGGGACAGTCCGGTCATGGCATGGACTGCCCGATTGTGCTCTAGGCGCGTGTGTGTTTCTAAATTGCCTTCCTTACAATCTAGGCGTGGATGGCTTCGTGCTCTATGGCAGCCTGCGCCAACGCATCAGCCGCCTCCGCCACTGCCATGTCGGCAGCGAGGCGAGCCTCGGCCACCCTCATCCTCTCCTACCCATGGCGGTCACACCGATCCTGGAAGCACTCATACTCCGATAGACTGGTGACGGGGAAAGGGATATTGCAAGGCTTGCGGGGGGACCGTGATGATCCAGCCCCTGAGGATCCGAGCGCCCGATGCGCCGACGCAATGGACTTGCACCAGACGGATACCGTTGTCGGTTGGGTGTTGTCCTCCCGGGAGTGGAGGACTGTGATGAGGACTGTCATTGCCTCCTCCAACCCGTACGGGACGACACCCCAGTCGACGAATCCGAACTACTCGGAGTCAGATCAGCTGCCCATCGTGCTGGCGAAGGCCGGAGATCGCCAGACAGGGGCTCGGGTGGCGTAGTGGAGTGGAGGAAGTGTAGTGAAGTGGTAAGGGTTTGTCCCGGGTAGCGGATGGGGACGAATATATGTGGGGTCGGATGCACCAGCGTCAGCGGGGTCTGGGGTGGCGGATGTGCCCGGGCCTCCCCATATCTGCCCCATATTTGGACAAGGTATGAGGGGTGTCGGTCAGCCCGGGCGTTTGAGGCTAATTTTAGACGCCCGTCGGGGTCGAATTTATTTGAATGATCAGTGACCGGTGTGTCCGCCCGGACTTATGATGGGGTTCGGGGCGTCCAACTGTAGATGCTCTGAGGTCCCTACGACCAAGTTGGCTTTGTTGCATCGTTGCATGTTGAAGTGTGCATTTTCCATGTACGTTTCATCCTTGCAATTGAGAGAAATGGATTAGCGGAAAGAAAATACATATGATTTCGGATGTGGGCTTGGATGAACCCGTGTTTAGTTCATTATATGAACTTACATCGTCCGGACGTAAATCCAGCCTCTCGTTTGGAAAAGGGTTCATAGTCCTCTAAGATGATTCCACCTCCAAAAAGAAAGAGTGTGATGATTAGTACGCATGTAGGTTGTTAAATTAAACGGACTGTATACGTTGTAGCATTTTGTGGGTAGAAACGGACTAATTAAATCATTTGTGATTCAAACTGAAAGAACAAACTTGAAACACGCAAGTATCCTGAAAGCATACATTATCCAAACCAGAGCAGACGATTAACTAGACGAGCGAACATGAAAGAAAAAACCATGGACGCGAGACGAGAGGGAGATGGAGAACAATCCATCATCTCTATCTAAATTCTAAGGTCCAAGCCAGCATAGATGCATCATGCATGCAAGCATGTTTATATGCTGATGGTGTGAGCCCTGAGCACATGCTGGAAGTCGGCATTGAGAAGCACCCTGACCACGGCGACGGCGTCTTCCTTGCTGCTGATGTTGGCGCTCTTCTTGAGCATCCCGGTGAAGGGCCCGTGCCATTTGCCGGTGCGCTCCGCCCGAAGGAGCTCGTAGGACATGGTGTCCCAGTGCTTGATGTATGCGAGGTGCTCGGGGGCGACGCGGGACTCTGTGTCCCATCCCCTGCCGACAATCTCGTCTATGGGGTTGAGCCGCTGGGCCTCGCTTATCATCACCTTCACCGCCGCCAGCGCCCGCTTGACGGGCTCGAGGTCGGTCTCCGGGTCGTAGGCGGACAGCACACGGAGGGCCTTCTTCATGGCCTGCCGCCCCAGCGGCACGCCAGGTAGGTTCTCGAGGCCGCCGATGAGGTCACCGTAGCTGCTGCCGAACGGGAGGGTTGTTGACGTGGGGATCAGGTGTTGGAGGCCTGGGAAGGTGTGCCAGTGGCCGCTCTCGTCGGTGAAGCCGGCAAGGGAGAGGTCGTGGTACTGGAAAGCCAAGGAGGCGCCATCGGGGCCATCGTGCAGGTCAGCACAAAGATGGCAGGTGGAGGTGGGTCGTCGACGGCAGCAGCTGCTCCTCCGTGGTTGCTGTTACTGGCGACGAGAGCAAGTATGAGGAAGAGGAGGAACTTGGCCATGGTGAATCGATGGGTGGTAGGTGGGGTGGGTGTGGGTCGGTCCATCTCTTATGAAGGACCGGCGGCAATGGACAAGATGCAGCTACGTACCACACCACACAGATCGCATTCCGCAACTGCTCTGGTTGTGGAGTGAAAGTAGCATGAATGTCACAAAAGGAGTGTGACTGATCGTACGGGGTGGCTTTTTTGACCGGCTGTGCTTCAATCTGTTGTGCACCCAGCTTTTGCATGGAGTTGTAGTACTAAGCTACGTACATCATGAAATCATCATCTACCAGCCAACGGACGTCCCACGTTTGACCAAATGTAAAGTACAACGCAGCGCTAAAATGCTAATCCATCCTGTCTCATGGGCAAGCATACCCTATACAGACCTACCAAGGGGAGTCAAGCTGGTTACTACATACCGCTACCCTGAAATAGGAGAGTCTCAACATATTTACATATTTACTATTACTAAATGGCACCTCCACCTTCTTCTGGCTCGACGCTTGGCTTCTTCCGACTCCGCTCGTAGACACTTATCCACACCTTTTCTCCCACTCCACCTCACCCTCTGTCCTCGAATCACATGTCATTCATAACGGTTTACTCGCTACTTTGCGGAACCGCCTAACCAATGTTGCTTATGAAGAGCTTGCGTCTGTTTTGTCTTTGTTGCAGGATGTTGCCACCAACGACACGCGCGACGACAGGTTCCTCACCCACGACTCCTCCTTCTCCTCGAGGTGCGCCTACTTGTTGCTCTCCTCTGACCACGAGATCGATCTCAATGCAGGGTACATCTGGAGCTCTAAGGCACCTATCAAGGTCAAGATCTTCGGCTGGCTTCTCTGTCGTGACAAGTTGAACACGATGGCGAACTTACATCGTAAGACCATCACCTCTGATTCAGATTATCCGCGGTGCGCACTCATTCATGAGGACGCAACGCACATGGCCATCCTTTGGCCATGCGTGGCACAGGTCTGGTCGATCATAGGGCTGCATCCCCCTCACTCCATCGACCTTCTCTGGGATACCACAACGCCGGTCGGCCTCGACATCAACATTTGTCCTACCGTCGCCCTCGCCATCCTCTGAAAGCTGTGGGACTCCAGGAACGCTCGTGTCTTTTGTAACGAGCTACACACACCACTAGATACTCTTCGGAACATTATTTCGGACTTTACGGTTTGGGCCTTCAGATTTAAGGACCCCGTCGGTAGGGAGGCTGCCGTGTCTTGACGCCTATACCTCTCCTCTCGTTGTGACCCTTGATGTAACTTGCCCCTTGGGCCTTTTAGTAATATATACAGGTGGGGACCCTCTCCCCCTTGTGATTGTTCAAAAAAAACTATTACTAATGGGAAGTCCGCCATTGTAATGATTTTACCTCTCCCATCTTATGTAAAAAAATCAGTTCGCCCACGCACGTACCTTCGCACGCTAGTGGCTTTAATTTGCTGGCGACGAGAGCGTGTGAAGAAGAGGAGGAACGCGGCCATGGCGGGGAATCGATGGGCGCTAGGTGGGTGTGGGTCGGTCTCGGTCCATCTGTTATGAAGGATTGGCGGCAACGGACAAGATGCAGAGCAGCTACGTACCACACCACACCGATGGCATTCGGCAACTGCTCTGGTTGTGCTGTGAAAGTAGCATGAATGGCACAAAAGGAGTGTGACTGATCGGACCGGGTGGCTTTTTTGACCGGCCGTGCTTCAATCTGTAGTGCATGCAGCTTTTGCATGGAGTAGTACTACGGACGTCCCATGTTTGACCACTACATGCTATGTCTTCAATTCTTTAATATTTTTTGACTTCTCGAACATTTTTAAAACTGGGGAACATATTATAGAAATTCTAGAACATGTTTTGAACTTCATGAATATTTTAAAATTCATGAACCGTGTTTCAAATCACGAATATTTTGGAAATCACCAAGAAAATAATGACAGGAACATTTTTCATAACTAACGAAAATATTTCAAAATTTCATGAACACTTTTTGATTTGCAAACTTTTTTTAATTCATGAACAATTTTCATAATAGATAACTTTTTTTTGAATTAATGGAACATTCAAATTCCAAATTGATTTTTCAAGCTTTATTCCAGGAAACATGCGCATACCAATGATAGCGATAAAAGTGCAAGAACTGTAGTACATGTTTCATATTTTGCAATCTTTATATTTTCAAAATACAGCTATATACTAGTTTTACAACATTTTTTCCCCTGTTAGATTGTTGATATATTTTTTCCTTCGTTCAACTACTCACATAATTAAATACAATTTAAATTCCTAGGTTCAACATCTGTTTCAAGTAATTTCCTTAGTTGAAAATACCTGGATCAGTGCTCACGAACCAGTTCATAAAAAAAGAAATCCAAATATAATCTTACATGGAAAAAAGCATGTTCTCGGAAAGAAATAGTGAATCGAGGGACGAATGGGCCAGCACAACAAAAGTTGATTCAACCAGAAGAAACAACACCTATGCTTGGCAGGGGTTATGTCTAGATTATAGCGTGACTAGACATGGGCATGTCTGGGGCTGATCGGGTTTCGGGCTGGGCTTTAAAACCTGACCATGAAATCTTAGGCCTGGGCCCGACCTATCCAAGCCTGTAACATGAGAAAATACCCATTTTCATGTTGACAATAATAATATAGCTATATTTGGAGGTAAATAATAATTTACACTAAAACTATGATACTTATTTTGGATCGGAGAGAGTCAATACTATGCCAATTTTTTTATATAAATGCTGAAAATGATATTTCACCAGACTTTTCTCAGGCCTCGGGCTGGAAGTGAGGCCCGCACTCCGCCTAGACGTTGGGCTTTTGGCCAGGCTTGCCTGACCAGACCATCCGCAAGTAGCTTCATGCTGGTTAGTTCTTTTCTTTATTTATTTTTGTTCTTGTTTTTCTTTTATTTTGGTCATATTTCCAAAAAAATGTTGTAAATGCAATATACCTAAACTTATATTTACTTCTAAAATATAAACTTTGAATTTCGGAAAAAAATCAACGCAATGTGAAATAATTATTAGCACAGTTTAGCAAACGGTTACTTAGCATTAAAAAATGTGACACTTAAAAGATGTTCACATGCTTAACAATGTATGTGATATTTCAAAATAATATTTCTATAATTTAAACAAATGTTACACGTTCTGGTCAGTATTAATTATCGCTCACTGAATACTAGTTTTTGAATTCAGGGACAAATAATATGGATTGGAGGAAGTATTTAACTCAAAAAATCGCACCATTTATTAAAAATGTATGTTGTATTTATAAAAATTTGACGCGTTTCAATAATATGTTGGTGACATTTCTGAAAATAGTTATACAATGGAAACAATTAATGTACGAAAATATATTTAATCTTTACCTAATAATAAAGCACGGATAACTTCTGGTCGTACGTCGTGACATTTTTGCAAAAAAGTCCTTATGTTTTCTGGTATTCAACCCGCAGTCCCTTAATTAAGTGGAAAAAAAACGTTTCGTCTTTTTATAAAAAAACCCATGGGCAGCATCGGCAGCGGCTGCGCGGCAGCGTCCGCCCCTCCTCCTCCCCCCCTTCTCCTCCTCCCCTCACTGCGCGGATCCGTCGGCGGCGGGGTCTCTGGCACGCTGGCGGCTCGGCTTCGAGCTGGCTCTGCTTTGAGCTAGGTCAACGGCCAGGGAGAGCGCGGCGGACAGGTTACCGGCCGGGGATAGCGCGGCGGACGGAACGTCGACGAAGATGGCGGGCTCACGGGCGCGCTTGGGGGAGGCGAGAAGCTGGCTGAACGTCGGCGAAGGTGGCGGGCTCACGGGCGCGCTTGGGGGAGGCGAGAAGCTGGCTGCACGAGGACGAGCTCGCGGGCGTCCTTGGGCTCTGTTTTGAGCGCGGTCAATGGCCATTCTTGTGCTTCTCATCGGCCTCGGCGCTGGCTTAGGCGGGCCAAGGCGGGAGGCAGGGCGCGGTGGCGCGGTCCGGCAACCTGGCTGGTCGACGGGGCGGCGGGGATGCGGCTGGAGGCGAGGTTGATAGCGGCGGCGACAGGCGCGCACGGGACGAGCGCTGCCTCACGAGCAGAGGAGCTCGGGCAGGTCGTGCGCGCTGCGCGGTCCGGCAACCTGGCTGGTCGACGGGGTGGTGGGGATGCGGCTGGAGGCGAGGTTGATGGCGGCGGCGACAGGCGCAAAGAATCGCCGTCGCAGCATCTGCCGTCACCACGCCCGCCCGCGAGAGCAATGTCTCGGCCGCCGGAGCGGCTTGATGAAGGCGAGGCAGAGGGTGGCGACGCCGGTTGCAGCCGACGGCCGACGAACTCGGAGGCGGCGGCGACGCGACGACGTCCGTGGTGGTGGCGGTGGCAACAGCGAGGCTCACTGCGTGCTCCTGCTCATCTTCAAGAGGAAAAGAAAGAACTGAGATGTAAGAGAGGAAGAAGGAGAAAGGAGGTGCTGCCGGAGGCAATGGAGCTCTCTTGGGGCGGGATGCACGAGGGCTCGCTCGGTGGTGGCCTCAATCTGATCTGGATCGAGAGTTCTGCGGGGATGTGAGAAGAAGGCGTGAGGGAAGAGATGAGCACGAGGACCGCGCGCTGAGAAGATAAGGCTGGAGGATAGAGAGCGGTGTGTATGCGGTCAGATGACACGCGTCGCTCGCACGAGGAGGGCTGGTGGAATCGTTGTCTACAGGCGGATAAAAGTTGTCTCGCAAGGAACACAGGAGCGGGCTGGGAGCACTCACCGAATATGATGATTAGTTTAGATTAACTATAGGTGGGTAGATTAAAGATAAAGAAAGAAGAATATGTGCCAGGTCTCCTTTACCCATCAAATCGGTTGATTGAGTCTCGCCGTGTATGCCATTTTTTGCTTCTCCAAATCTGCATGCCGCCAGGTTTGCTTCTACATTTCTTTTCTTTTCTTTTCTGAAGTTGGATTTTGCATCTGTTTGTATTTTTTACGTATTCATACTGACTACATAATTCACGACACACACGACAGCAACATATATGCATGAATGCCCAATGAAATAAATACATAAATTATCTTTGAACGCTGGTAATTTCGGTTTATACGATTACATAATAAACCATCGGCGCAAAACATAGGCATTTACATGTCATGGCTATAGTCTTTAATTATCCTTAATAAAGTTGTTGTTTCGGGTCAGGAAGATGCCATGCTTGATGTCCCTGAAAACATAGTCATGTTGAAGGTGGTCAGGAGGAACGAGGCAATCATTGTATAAATCATTCTCACCCAAACATTGACGATATGAAGAAATAAAAACAATTGCATCCAGGTAAAATTACTTTGGAAGTGTTGCATATACGCCATTGTTATTGTCTGGTGTCAGTGCAATGGTTAATTTTTCAGTGTGGTATGCTTTGTCACTATGCATTAACAGACTGATCTACAACGTGTAGTGAAGTCGGACGAAAAACATGCTCTTACTTTAATATCATTTTTCTTCTCTCTATATTGCTTCAAGGAAAAACATGATACTCTAGCATGCAAACAACACATATATTATGATGATTATGTCCTGCGTAATTAGATTTATTTATAAGTAGCTACATATGCACTACTTATGATGCAAATTTTATATCGGTTTTTTTTAATCAACAACAGATTCATATAGCATACAAAACTTGCATGCAGGCAAGAAATTTCGATGACAAACTCCAGTCATGGATAGCAAGAAACAGAGAAAGAAAAGAGATAAGGAGCGGTATGTATGAATGACCAATGAAGAAAAATAGAAAACACATGAAAAGCATCGTGAAACCTATGGACTAAACAAAAGAACTAAAGATTTGAGCCAGTTGCAAAAAAATACACACAAGGAAATAAGAAATATGCAAACATGAAACTAACACATAAGATAAACACGTGCGTATGAGAGAGGTAGAAAGACGCAAATATGCAATCCGAACAAAAATAAAAGCTAGAATATAGCAAATTACAGCTAATCGTGAATTGAGGTGCAACACACTAAGCAAAAATTCAATTGCGATGGAAAATCATGCATATATCGTTAAAGAATAGGAAGTTATACATCTATACGGCAAGGACTTCATGGTTAGCACACACGCAACATGCTTGGATGCTAGGCGAAGTATACGACATTTTTACTGTGCGATATCAGTTACTCAACATAAGTGTCGCGTGTATGATTTTGCTATCAATAGTATGATGGTTAATTTACTGGTTAGATATGTGTTGTCACTACATATTGATGTTCTAATCTACAACGTCAAAAAAACATCATGTGTACTCTTACTTCAAAAATCACCCTCTCTCCAACCACTGCCCCTCCGCGCCGTAGCAACGCACGGGCATGTTTCCTAGTATTACTAAAAAAAATATCTGAACTTGTACTTAAAAATGTTTAACATTATTTGAAATATATTAAATATATATAAAAATGTTTTAGATGCACACGGGCAATTTAAAACGTGTGTTAAAAAAAGCAACCATGTATTAAAAATAGAATTTAAAGGATAACAAAAAAATTGAAAAACCGATAGAAAAACACATACAAATGAAAGAAGAAGGAAACCACACGGAAGGCTGTAAAGCCGGTCCGAACAGGTCCATAGGATCTTACTAAAACCGCTACATGATCTACAACGTAGAGGTTGTCCATTTAGTGGATTGCCAGAGGCGAGACCGAGGAATCTCTCGCAATAGATGATAAATAGCATTGTCTCGTGGACTAGGAGGTCCCAAGTTTCTTTCCCTTTTTCTTCTTGTTAGTGGAGAAATCGCTCGCGGAAGAAAAGATGACCCAGCAGGCTGACTCGTGGTTTTGCTCCTCGAATGATTTTGCTGCAAAATAATCGTGACCAAATATAATCAGCTTTGTTTTTAGATTGTGATGAGAATTAAAAAAATACAATCAACCATCATATATATTTTTCCGAGGAAAACACTAGAACAGTTTGAGGGTTGTGTAGGTCTACAGCTTGTACAAGCATATACTACGGAATCCAAAATTATGCTTTTATACAGATCAATCAAAACGTGATAATTTACCGAATTAACTCGATCTGGCATGGTGAGAAATTGGAGTGAGAAAAATAGGAGTAGAGGTGAGCAACCTCTACGACGACGGCCACGAGTGGCGATGACAAATATGATGATGGCCAGCGCAAGAGGTTAATCAGTGAGCGGACTAGTAACACTAAAGCCCTGGATTTATACTATACAAGCATTGCCTTTCTCTGCTGCCTATTATTATGAGGTGATGTGAACATCATTATCATAGTTAAATCACTAACAAGACTCAGAACAACAATTATAGACAGATAGTGACGTCCATTCATCTGCTTTCAAGTTTGAGCTAACTTAGTTGGTCCTATTCCATTCATCAAGTACGGTCATTATAACCGGCCAAATTAAATGATGCCAACAGGTAGTGCCAGTAGCATGATTCACGTATGAGTTTGTCCTCTATTGCTGCACATACTTATATTGAACATGATTGTTGCCCATAATGTACATGGCTGCTACCCACATGCAAGTACGTACAAAGTGCTGGTGCACACGTCATCAGTGTTCTAGCAGCTTCATGAGTGACTGTGACTTGCATTTTTGTCAATGAGTTTGGTGTATTTTTTCTGAAACTTCCTGTTATTGGGCCACATTTTGGCATTTTTTTGCGTTGGTATTAACAATTGAAGACTGCTGCTTAATGAATGTTTGGTGTCCAACAACCATGACAGAGACAAATGCGTGCATGCAACAAATAAGAGACAAATGCCTACGTGAAACACGCATGGCCATGATTGGACGTGAAACACGCAAGAAAGAATTCTAGTCTCCTTCTCTGGTCGGCGTTTTGGCAGCGACGTTGAACGACGGCTGCGTGCTTCAGCTCATAACATCCGTTTGCATTCCAGTTTCTTCGCCTGGATAAGGAGAGGTATGAGGTTCCAGCAGAGCCACTGATTCACGGTTGAGGGGATAAGGACTTGCACTCTATAAATAAGACATCAAGTTCGTCCAAGCATGCATCAGAAAATAGAAGATCAAATTCCAGCTCCATAACACCAAGAGAGGGTGCATCCGTAGGAGTTGAGGTTTCTGTTCTCCCAAGGAGCAGATTCTCCGCCGCTTGGCAAGTAAGTGATAATCAATGGCTTATAGGCTTCCACTGGCAGGCGTTAGGACTTCCAATTTCGAGCCTAGGGAGCTTCCATCAAACAGCTACCTGAATCTGGGTGCGCCTTATGGAAAATTTGTGCCTTTCATAATCGCGGGAGAAGGGGGCCTTGGGGAGCATAAGCAGCTCAACTGGACAAACTTGTTTTTAGTGAACAAGCTAGGCAGTCACATAGACAGGGACCATGAAGAGGTGATTGATCAGATAAAAGTAGAGAAAGATGTTGAGAAGATAAAAGAGTTGATAAGGAAACTACCTCGTGAAATTGCTGAGCATCTGGAAGGGCATGAGACCCATGAACAGGTCGAAATCCTGGCAGATCTTAGAAGGAACATGGATCAGAGGATGTCTTATCTCAGCGGAGAGATCCGACGTCTAAGGAGGGACATTGGAGAGGTGATGCAAGCTGTCCGAGAGATACGCGAGGCATTGGACAGGAAGGAGCGCCAAAATCCTTACTACCGTCCATGAACAAATGCAACAAGCCGTGGAGTAAGTACATCTGGCAGCTACATATTTGCATTTCGTACTAGTGTCTATTGTATTGTGATGAATAAAATGGTGCGCTCCTTGCAGCATATAATGTTGTATGAGTCTGGGTTGGTCGAGTTATTGTAGCAACAAGTGCATGTCTGTCCGCAGTTTGTTGTTCTTGTCAAGTGTTTGTAATGAATAAACTTATGTGCTTCTTGCCGCACATAATTTTGTACGAGTCCTAGTCGATCGAGTTATTGTAGGCAACTGGTACATGTGTGTCTGCAATTACCTGTAACGTGTCATTTATGTAAAGTGTTTGCATTGAATAGTTATGGATATTATGAGTGTGTTATTGTTGTTGCTTCATTTCTCATTGTTCTTGTCCTGATGGGATGAATACAATTCCATCTTGTTTGCACAAAAAAAAAATGTTTGCAGTGAAGAGCTATGCATATCGTGAGTGTGTTCTCATTTTTATTTCTTTTATCGTTGTTTTTTTTTATTCTTGTTCTGATGGGCTGAATGGTAATTCGTCGTGTAAAATGGAATCTAGTTGCACTACTTGCTATGCATCTCCACTACTCTGTGGCATTTTAGAAAAAATAGGAGCCTAAGCCCCCACTCTGTTAAATAAATAGAAGAGAATTACCCAGTTAATTAGTGAAAAACTATGCGAAAGCGAAAGCCTTGTAAGAGATTACTAACCCGGCTACCAATAGTCTCCAAGCCGCTATGAGAGGAACTTCATCAAGGTTGTTCCTAGAGATCATCGTCAACACTCCTCAACCCCATGATTTCGACTTCAATGCAACTGTTAGAGATATATTTGGTTTACATGTATTTGTTAGTTTAGAATTTATAATCCGTCTCCTACCTTATCTCCACGAGAGGCTTCTTGCCCTTCAAGTCTGTACTCCTATATATACTCGCCCATGAGGCTCAATACAACATCCATCGCATTACGCTAATCCCTCAGTATTCCCTACTAACATGGTATCAGCCTAACCGATCCAAACCCTAGCCGTCGTTGCCGCTTTCGCTCCGCGCCGCCCTCCGGGGCAGTTTGTATCCATGACCGCCACTTGTGGCCGCGCCTCCCATACCTAGGGTTCGTCTGCAGGTCGTGTTGACCGGCTGCCCTAGAGACTATTTTTCCCGATCCTTTGATCCAGTTTTTTCCCTCTCCCGCCAGTCATCTTGATCGACTTTTTTTTTTGGTTTTCCGATCTAAGATCGGTTTGAGTCGCCCGCCGCCACCGTCGACCCCGTGCCTCTACTCTGACACCGGCGCGACCACCCGGCCTCTACTACGACCCAACGGCCTCGCGCGACCCGGTGGCCCGTAACGGCTGTCGTCCGCGTGTCTTCCCGCCCGTCGCTCTACTCCGGCCGTCGCCGCCCCGCTCCAAACAGGACTCCTACATCACCTACCGTCTCTGCCGCCGCTTGCCGGCTGCGTCGGGCTAACCGGCTGCCTCGGGGTCGCCGGCTGCATGAGGCCTGTCGGTTGCCGGCTGTCGGCTACCTCGGGCTCGCCGACCCCCTCGTCGGCTGCCTCGGGCTCGCCAGCCCCTCGCTGTCCTCCTTCGGCTCGCCATGCATGCCGGCCTCGTTGGTGCTGTGTCGGCCAATCGGGCGCCGGGCGCTGGACGCGCTCATCGGCACGCCATTCCCCGCCGGCCGTCCTCGCCTTGGTCTGATCGAGCACCCCGCTTCACCGTCCACGGTGACGCCATCATCAACGAGCAGCGCCCACGACCTCGTGTGTGATCGGCTTGATCACCCGTCCGTCGCAATCCGCTCCATCCGCGCCGCGTGACTGACCTAATCGGCCGGTTGCACGTGCCTCCGCAATTCCCGTGAAGGCCATCCTCGAGTACCGCGCGCCCCTCCACCGATCATGGAACGGGTGCTATTCTCTCCAGTCTGACCGTCCGCGATGCTCCTGTTGTTCGCAACGGTACCGCTACGACTGCGCGGGGGGGGGGGGGGGGGTAGAGATATATTTGGTTTACTTGCTGGAAGTCGGCATTGAGAAGCACCCTGACCACGGCGACGGCGTCTTCCTTGCTGCTGATGTTGGCGCTCTTCTTGAGCATCCCGGTGAAGGGCCCGTGCCATTTGCCGGTGCGCTCCGCCCGAAGGAGCTCGTAGGACATGGTGTCCCAGTGCTTGATGTATGCGAGGTGCTCGGGGGCGACGCGGGACTCTGTGTCCCATCCCCTGCCGACAATCTCGTCTATGGGGTTGAGCCGCTGGGCCTCGCTTATCATCACCTTCACCGCCGCCAGCGCCCGCTTGACGGGCTTGAGGTCGGTCTCCGGGTCGTAGGCGGACATCACACGGAGGGCCTTCTTCATGGCATGCCGCCCCAGCGGCACGCCAGGTAGGTTCTCGAGGCCGCCGATGAGGTCACCGTAGCTGCTGCCGAACGGGAGGGTTGTTAACGTGGGGATCAGGTGTTGGAGGCCTGGGAAGGTGTGCCAGTGGCCGCTCTCGTCGGTGAAGCCGGCAAGGGAGAGGTCGTGGTACTGGAAAGCCAAGGAGGCGCCATAGGGGCCATCGTGCAGGTCAGCACAAACATGGCAGGTGGAGGTGGGTCGTCGGCGGCAGCAGCTGCTCCTCCGTGGTTGCTGTTACTGGCGACGAGAGCAAGTATGAGGAAGAGGAGGAACTTGGCCATGGTGAATCGATGGGTGGTAGGTGGGGTGGGTGTGGGTCGGTCCATCTCTTATGAAGGACCGGCGGCAATGAACAAGATGCAGCTACGTACCACACCACACAGATCGCATTCCGCAACTGCTCTGGTTGTGCAGTGAAAGTAGCATGAATGTCACAAAAGGAGTGTGACTGGTCGTACGGGGTGGCTTTTTTGACCGGCTGTGCTTCAATCTGTTGTGCACCCAGCTTTTGCATGGAGTTGTAGTACTAAGCTACGTACATCATGAAATCATCATCTACCAGCCAACGGACGTCCCACGTTTGACCAAATGTAAAGTACAACGCAGCGCTAAAATGCTAATCCATCCTGTCTCATGGGCAAGCATACCCTATACAGACCTACCAAGGGGAGTCAAGCTGGTTACTACATACCGCTACCCTGAAATAGGAGAGTCTCAACATATTTACATATTTACTATTACTAAATGGCACCTCCACCTTCTTCTGGCTCGACGCTTGGCTTCTTCCGACTCCGCTCGTAGACACTTATCCACACCTTTTCTCCCACTCCACCTCACCCTCTGTCCTCGTATCACATGTCATTCATAACGGTTTACTCGCTACTTTGCGGAACCGCCTAACCAATGTTGCTTATGTAGAGCTTGCGTCTGTTTTGTCTTTGTTGCAGGATGTTGCCACCAACGACACGCGCGACGACAGGTTCCTCACCCACGACTCCTCCTTCTCCTCGAGGTGCGCCTACTCGTTGCTCTCCTCCGACCATGAGATCTATCTCAATGCAGGGCACATCTGGAGCTCTAAGGCACCTATCAAGGTCAAGATCTTCGGCTGGCTTCTCTGTCGTGACAAGTTGAACACGATGGCGAACTTACATTGTAAGACCATCACCTCTGATTCAGATTATCCGCGGTGCGCACTCACTCATGAGTACGCAACGCACATGGCCATCCTTTGCCCATGAGTGGCACAGGTCTGGTCCATCATAGGGCTGCATCCCCCTCACTCCATCGACCTTCTCTGGGATACCACAACGCCGGTCGACCTCGACATCAACATTTGGCCTACCGTCGCCCTCGCCATCCTCTGAAAGCTGTGGGACTCCAGGAACGCTCGTGTCTTTCGTAACGAGCTACACACACCACTAGATACTCTTCGGAACATTATTTCGGACTTTACGGTTTGGGCCTTCAGATTTAAGGAACCCGTCGGTAGGGAGGCTGCCGTGTCTTGACGCCTATACCTCTCCTCTCGTTGTGACCCTTGATGTAACTTGCCCCTTGGGCCTTTTAGTAATATATACAGGTGGGGACCCTCTCCCCCTTGTGATTCTTCAAAAAAAAACTATTACTAATGGGAAGTCCGCCATTGTAATGATTTTACCTCTCCCATCTTATGTAAAAAAATCAGTTCGCCCACGCACGTACCTTCGCACGCTAGGGGCTTTAATTTGCTGGCGACGAGAGCGTGTGAAGAAGAGGAGGAACGCGGCCATGGCAGGGAATCGATGGGCGCTAGGTGGGTGTGGGTCGGTCTCGGTCCATCTGTTATGAAGAATTGGCGGCAACGGACAAGATGCAGAGCAGCTACGTACCACACCACACCGATGGCATTCGGCAACTGCTCTGGTTGTGCTGTGAAAGTAGCATGAATGGCACAAAAGGAGTGTGACTGATCGGACCGGGTGGCTTTTTTGACCGGCCGTGCTTCAATCTGTAGTGCATGCAGCTTTTGCATGGAGTAGTACTACGGACGTCCCATGTTTGACCACTACATGCTATGTCTTCAATTCTTTAATATTTTTTGACTTCTCGGACATTTTTAAAACTGGGGAACATATTATAGAAATTCTAGAACATGTTTTGAACTTCATGAATATTTTAAAATTCATGAACCGTGTTTCAAATCACGAATATTTTTGAAACCACCAAGAAAATAATGACAGGAACATTTTTCATAACTAACGAAAATATTTCAAAATTTCATGAACACTTTTTGATTTGCAAACTTTTTTTAATTCATGAACAATTTTCATAATAGATAACTTTTTTTTGAATTAATGGAACATTCAAATTCCAAATTGATTTTTCAAGCTTTATTCCAGGAAACATGCGCATACCAACGATAGCGATAAAAGTGCAAGAACTGTAGTACATGTTTCATATTTTGCAATCTTTATATTTTCAAAATACTGCTATATACTAGTTTTACAACATTTTTTCCCCTGTTAGATTGTTGATATATTTTTTCCTTCGTTCAACTACTCACATAATTAAATACAATTTAAATTCCTAGGTTCAACATCTGTTTCAAGTAATTTCCTTAGTTGAAAATACCTGGATCAGTGCTCACGAACCAGTTCATAAAAAAAGAAATCCAAATATAATCTTACATGGAAAAAAGCATGTTCTCGGAAAGAAATAGTGAATCGAGGGACGAATGGGCCAGCACAACAAAAGTTGATTCAACCAGAAGAAACAACACCTATGCTTGGCAGGGGTTATGTCTAGATTATAGCGTGACTAGACATGGGCATGTCTGGGGCTGATCGGGTTTCGGGCTGGGCTTTAAAACCTGACCATGAAATCTTAGGCCTGGGCCCGACCTATCCAAGCCTGTAACATGAGAAAATACCCATTTTCATGTTGACAATAATAATATAGCTATATTTGGAGGTAAATAATAATTTACATTAAAACTACGATACTTATTTTGGATCGGAGAGAGTCAATACTATGCCATTTTTTTATATAAATGCTGAAAATGATATTTCACCAGACTTTTCTCAGGCCTCGGGCTGGAAAGTGAGGCCCGCACTCCGCCCAGACGTTGGGCTTTTGGCCAGGCTTGCCTGACCAGACCGTCCGCAAGTAGCTTCATGCTGGTTAGTTCTTTTCTTTATTTATTTTTGTTCTTGTTTTTCTTTTATTTTGGTCATATTTCCAAAAAATGTTATAAATGCAATATACCTAAACTTATATTTACTTCTAAAATATAAGCTTTTAATTTCGGAAAAAAATCAACGCAATGTGAAATAATTATTAGCACAGTTTAGCAAACGGTTACTTAGCATTAAAAAAATGTGACACTTAAAAGATGTTCACATGCTTAACAATGTATGTGATATTTCAAAATAATGTTTCTATAATTTAAACAAATGTTACACGTTCTGGTAAGTATTAATTATCGCTCACTGAATACTAGTTTTTGAATTCAGGGACAAATAAAATGGATTGGAGGAAGTATTTAACTAAAAAAATCGCACCATTTATTAAAAATGTATGTTGTATTTATAAAAATTTGACGCGTTTCAATAATATGTTGGTGACATTTCTGAAAATAGTTATACAATGGAAACAATCGCTGTACGAAAATATATTTAATATTACTAAAAAAATATATCTGAACTTGTACTTAAAAATGTTTAACATTATTTGAAATATATTAAATATATATAAAAATGTTTTAGATGCACACGGGAAATTTAAAACGTGTGTTAAAAAAAAGCAACCATGTATTAAAAATAGAATTTAAAGGATAACAAAAAAATTGAAAAACCGATAGAAAAACACATACAAATGAAAGAAGAAGGAAACCACACAGAAGGCTGTAAAGCCGGTCCGAACAGGTCCATAGGATCTTACTAAAACCGCTACATGATCTACAACGTAGAGGTTGTCCATTTAGTGGATTGCCAGAGGCGAGACCGAGGAATCTCTCGCAATAGATGATAAATAGCATTGTCTCGTGGACTAGGAGGTCCCAAGTTTCTTTCCCTTTTTCTTCTTGTTAGTGGAGAAATCGCTCGCGGAAGAAAAGATGACCCAGCAGGCTGACTCGTGGTTTTGCTCCTCGAATGATTTTGCTGCAAAATAATCGTGACCAAATATAATCAGCTTTGTTTTTAGATTGTGATTAGAATTAAAAAAATACAATCAACCATCATATATATTTTTCCGAGGAAAACACTAGAACAGTTTGAGGGTTGTGTAGGTCTACAGCTTGTACAAGCATATACTACGGAATCCAAAATTATGCTTTTATACAGATCAATCAAAACGTGATAATTTACCGAATTAACTCGATCTGGCATGGTGAGAAATTGGAGTGAGAAAAATAGGAGTAGAGGTGAGCAACCTCTACGACGACGGCCACGAGTGGCGATGACAAATATGATGATGGCCAGCGCAAGAGGTTAATCAGTGAGCGGACTAGTAACACTAAAGCCCTGGATTTATACTATACAAGCATTGCCTTTCTCTGCTGCCTATTATTATGAGGTGATGTGAACATCATTATCATAGTTAAATCACTAACAAGACTCAGAACAACAATTATAGACAGATAGTGACGTCCATTCATCTGCTTTCAAGTTTGAGCTAACTTAGTTGGTCCTATTCCATTCATCAAGTACGGTCATTATAACCGGCCAAATTAAATGATGCCAACAGGTAGTGCCAGTAGCATGATTCACGTATGAGTTTGTCCTCTATTGCTGCACATACTTATATTGAACATGATTGTTGCCCATAATGTACATGGCTGCTACCCACATGCAAGTACGTACAAAGTGCTGGTGCACACGTCATCAGTGTTCTAGCAGCTTCATGAGTGACTGTGACTTGCATTTTTGTCAATGAGTTTGGTGTATTTTTTCTGAAACTTCCTGTTATTTGGCCACATTTTGGCATTTTCTTTGCGTTGGTATTAACAATTGAAGACTGCTGCTTAATGAATGTTTGGTGTCCAACAACCATGACAGAGACAAATGCGTGCATGCAACAAATAAGAGACAAATGCCTACGTGAAACACGCATGGCCATGATTGGACGTGAAACACGCAAGAAAGAATTCTAGTCTCCTTCTCTGGTCGGCGTTTTGGCAGCGACGTTGAACGACGGCTGCGTGCTTCAGCTCATAACATCCGTTTGCATTCCAGTTTCTTCACCTGGATAAGGAGAGGTATGAGGTTCCAGCAGAGCCACTGATTCACGGTTGAGGGGATAAGGACTTGCACTCTATAAATAAGACATCAAGTTCGTCCAAGCATGCATCAGAAAATAGAAGATCAAATTCCAGCTCCATAACACCAAGAGAGGGTGCATCCGTAGGAGTTGAGGTTTCTGTTCTCCCAAGGAGCAGATTCTCCGCCCCTTGGCAAGTAAGTGATAATCAATGGCTTATAGGCTTCCACTGGCAGGCGTTAGGACTTCCAATTTCGAGCCTAGGGAGCTTCCATCAAACAGCTACCTGAATCTGGGTGCGCCTTATGGAAAATTTGTGCCTTTCATAATCGCGGGAGAAGGGGGCCTTGGGGAGCATAAGCAGCTCAACTGGACAAACTTGTTTTTAGTGAACAAGCTAGGCAGTCACATAGACAGGGACCATGAAGAGGTGATTGATCAGATAAAAGTAGAGAAAGATGTTGAGAAGATAAAAGAGTTGATAAGGAAACTACCTCCTGAAATTGCTGAGCATCTGGAAGGGCATGAGACCCATGAACAGGTCGAAATCCTGGCAGATCTTAGAAGGAACATGGATCAGAGGATGTCTTATCTCAGCGGAGAGATCCGACGTCTAAGGAGGGACATTGGAGAGGTGATGCAAGCTGTCCGAGAGATACGCGAGGCATTGGACAGGAAGGAGCGCCAAAATCCTTACTACCGTCCATGAACAAATGCAACAAGCCGTGGAGTAAGTACATCTGGCAGCTACATATTTGCATTTCGTACTAGTGTCTATTGTATTGTGATGAATAAAATGGTGCGCTCCTTGCAGCATATAATGTTGTATGAGTCTGGGTTGGTCGAGTTATTGTAGCAACAAGTGCATGTCTGTCCGCAGTTTGTTGTTCTTGTCAAGTGTTTGTAATGAATAAACTTATGTGCTTCTTGCCGCACATAATTTTGTACGAGTCCTAGTCGATCGAGTTATTGTAGGCAACTGGTACATGTGTGTCTGCAATTACCTGTAACGTGTCATTTATGTAAAGTGTTTGCATTGAATAGTTATGGATATTATGAGTGTGTTATTGTTGTTGCTTCATTTCTCATTGTTCTTGTCCTGATGGGATGAATACAATTCCATCTTGTTTGCACAAAAAAAAATGTTTGCAGTGAAGAGCTATGCATATCGTGAGTGTGTTCTCATTTTTATTTCTTTTATCGTTGTTTTTGTTATTCTTGTTCTGATGGGCTGAATGGTAATTCGTCGTGTAAAATGGAATCTAGTTGCACTACTTGCTATGCATCTCCACTACTCTGTGGCATTTTAGAAAAAATAGGAGCCTAAGCCCCCACTCTGTTAAATAAATAGAAGAGAATTACCCAGTTAATTAGTGAAAAACTATGCGAAAGCGAAAGCCTTGTAAGAGATTACTAACCCGGCTACCAATAGTCTCCAAGCCGCTATGAGAGGAACTTCATCAAGGTTGTTCCTAGAGATCATCGTCAACACTCCTCAACCCCATGATTTCGACTTCAATGCAACTGTTAGAGATATATTTGGTTTACATGTATTTGGTAATTTAGAATTTATAATCCGTCTCCTACCTTATCTCCACGAGAGGCTTCTTGCCCTTCAAGTCTGTACTCCTATATATACTCGCCCATGAGGCTCAATACAACATCCATCGCATTACGCCAATCCCTCCGTATTCCCTACTAACATGGTATCAGCCTAACCAATCCAAACCCTAGACGTCGTCGCCGCTTTCGCTCCGCGCCGCCCTCCGGGGCAGTTCGTCTCCATGACCGCCACTTGTGGCCGCGCCTCCCATACCTAGGGTTCGTCTGCAGGTCGTGTTGACCGGCTGCCCTAGAGACTATTTTTCCCGATCCTTTGATCCAGTTTTTTCCCTCTCCCGCCAGTCATCTTGATCGACTTTTTTTTTGGTTTTCCGATCTAAGATCGGTTTGAGTCGCCCGCCGCCACCGTCGACACCGTGCCTCTACTCTGACACCGGCGCGACCACCCGGCCTCTACTACGACCCAACGGCCTCGCGCGACCCGGTGGCCGCTTGTCGGCTGCGTCGGGCTAACCGGCTGCCTCTGGGTCGCCGGCTGCATGAGGCCTGCCGGTTGCCGGCTGTCGGCTACCTCGGGCTCGCCGACCCCCTCGTCGGCTGCCTCGGTCTCGCCAGCCCCTCGCTGGCCTCCTTTGGCTCGCCATCCACGCTGGCCTCGTCGGTGCTGTGTCGGCCAATCGGGCGTGGGGCGCTGGACGCGCTCATCGGCATGCCATTCCCCGCCGGCCGTCCTCGCCTTGGTCTGATCGAGCACCCTGATACGTCTCCAACGTATCTACTTTTCCAAACTCTTTTGCCCTTGTTTTGGACTCTAATTTGCATGATTTGAATGGAACTAACCCGGACTGACGCTGTTTTCAGCAGAATTGCTTTGGTGTTATTTTTGTGCAGAAATAAAAGTTCTCGGATTGACCTGAAAATTTACGGAGAATATTTTTGGAATTAATAAAAAATATTGGTGATAGAATCAACTGCAGGGGGCCCACCACATGGCCACAAGCCAGGGGGCGCGCCCACCCCCATAGGGCGTGCCCCTGTGGCTTGTGGGCCCCCTGTTGCTCCTCCGACCTCGTTTCCACTCCTATATATTCCTATTCGGGGAGAAAAAAATCAGGGAGAAGAGTTCATCGCGTTTTACGATACGGAGCCGCCGCCACCTCCTGTTCTTCCTCGGGAGGGCAGATCTGGAGCCTGATTTGGGCTCCGGAGAGGGGAAATCGACGACGTCGTCATCACCAACCATCCTTCATCACCAATTTCATGATGCTCTCCGCCGTTCGTGAGTAATTCCATCGTGGGCTTGCTGGACGGTGATGGGTTGGATGAGATTTACCATGTAATCGAGTTAGTTTTGTTAGGGTTTGATCCCTAGTATCCACTATGTTCTGAGATTGATGTTGCTATGACTTTGCTGTGCTTAATGCTTGTCACTAGGGCCCGAGTGCCATGATTTCAGATCTGAACCTATTATGTTTTCATGAATATATATGTGTTCTTGATCCTATCTTGCAAGTTGTAGACACCTATTACGAGTTATGATCCGCATCCCCCAGGGTGACAATAACTGGGATTCTTTCCGGTGATTACCGTAGTTTGAGGAGTTCATTTATTCACTAAGTGCTAATGCTTTGGTCCGGTTCTCTATTAAAAGGAGGCCTTAATATCCCTTAGTTTCCATTAGGACCCCGCTGCCACGGGAGGGTAGGACAAAAGATGTCATGCAAGTTCTTTTCCATAAGCACGTATGACTATATAAGGAATACATGCCTACATTACATTGATGAATTGGAGCTAGTTCTGTGTCACCCTATGTTATAACTGTTGCATGATGAATGCCATCCGACATAATTATCCATCACTGATCCATTGCCTATGAGCTTTTCTATATTGATCTTTGCTAAGTTACTTTTCCGTTGCTACTGTTACAATCACTACAACACCGCTACTGTCACTTTGCCATCGTTACCGTTACTTCCATACTACTTTGCTACTGAATACTTTGCTGCAGATATTAAGTCTTTCAGGTGTGGTTGAATTGACAACTCAGCTGCTAATACTCGAGAATATTCTTTGGCTCCCCTTGTGTCGAATCAATAAATTTGGGTTGAATACTCTACCCTCGAAAACTGTTGCGATCCCCTATACTTGTGGGTTATCAAGACCTTTTTCTGGTGCCCTTGCCGGGGAGCATAGCTCTATTCTCTGAGTCACTTGGGATATATATCTGTTGATCACTATGAAGAATCTGAAAGATGCTAAAACTATGATCTACCCCTCAACTACGAGGACAGGTAAGGAACTGCCATCTAGCTCTGCTCTTGATTCACCTTCTGTTATGAGTAAATTTGCGACACCACCACCTGCTAGTAATTCTGATACGTCGCAAGTAATTGATGATGCTACTTCTGCTATGCATGATGCTTATGATGATACTTTGCTTGATACTACTGTGCCACTGGGTGAATTTCTTGATGAACAAATTGCTAGAGTGAATGCTGAAACTGATGATATCTCTGAATCTGATGAAATTATTGAAACTGAACACTATGATACACCTGCTAGACCTAGCTCTCCTAGATATGAATTGCCTGATATCCCTGAAGGTTATGTTTGTGAAGGAGAGGTAGCTAGGGACTTTCTTGCTTGTAAGGATAGAGATGATCTTAAGAAATTGCTATGAAAGTGGAAAGAAAAATCTTTGAATGCTAGAATGAAATATGATCCTAATTTTGCTACTTCACCTATATTTGTTACTGATAAGGATTATGAATTCTCTGTCGATCCTGAGTTAATTACTTTGGTTGAATCTGATCCCTTCCATGGTTATGAATCTGAAACTGTTGTGGCACGCCTTACTAAATTGAATGATATAGCCACCCTATTTACTCATGAGGAAAAAATTCGCTATTACTATATTCTTAAGTTGTTTCCTTTCTCATTAAAGGGTGATGCTAAGATATGGTTTAATTCTCTTGCTCCTGGTTGTGTGCGTAGTCCCCAGGATATGATATATTACTTCTCTGAAAAATATTTTCCTGCCCATAAGAAAAAAGCTGCCTTGCAGGAAATATTTAACTTTGTGCAAATTGCAGAAGAGAGTCTCCCACAAGCTTGGGGGAGGCTTCTCCAATTACTTAATGCTTTGCCTGATCACCCTCTCAAGAAAAATGAAATACTTGATATCTTTTATAATGGACTAACCGATGCTTGTAGGGACCACCTAGATAGTTGTGCTGGTTGTGTTTTCAGGGAACGAACTGTTGAACAAGCTGAACTACTATTGAATAATATATTGAGCAATGATAATGATTGGACTATTCCCGAACCACCTCCAAAGCCAACTCCGAAGAAAAGAGGTATTCTATTTCTCAGTCCTGAAGATATGCAAGAGGCAAAGAAATCTATGAAAGAAAAAGGTATTAAAGCTGAAGATGTTAAGAATCTACCACCTATTGAAGAAATACATGGTCTTGATAACCCGACACAGGTAGTAGAGGTAAATTCTCTCCGTAGATTTGATGAAGGAGATATTCCTTATAATAAGCCTGCTAGCCAATGCTTGGATGAGTTTGATAATTTTGTTGTGAAGCAAGAAAATTTCAATGCTTATGTTAGTAGACAATTGAAACATAATGCTTACATGCTTGATCGCTTGGGTGATTATTTGAGTAGAACTGTCAATGATCTTAAGGTTATTAGTAAACATGCTTCCATGGTAACTACCCAAGTAGAACAAGTACTCAAGGCTCAAAATGATTTGCTTAATGAAATGAATAGTAAGAACAATGATCATTCTGTTAAAGTTGTGACTAGAGGTGGTAGAATGACTCAGGAACCTTTGTATCCTGAGGGCCATCCTAAGAGAATTGAGCAAGATTCTTAGAGAGTTAATACTGATGCACCTAATCGTCCCAGTAAGAGTAGGAAAAAGAATGACGATAGGACTTTGCATGCTGCTAGTGAACCTGTTGTAGATACACCTGAGAATCCAAATGATATTTCTATCTCTGATGCTGAGACACAATCTGGTGATGAACATGAGCCTAGTGATAATATTAATGATGATGTTCATGTTGATGCTCAACCTAGTAATGATAATGATGTGGAGATTGAACCTGCTGTTGATCTTGATAACCCACAACCTAAGAATAAGAGATATGATAAAAGAGACTTTATTGCTAGGAAGCATGGTAGAGAAAGAGAACCATGGGTTCAGAAACCCATGCCCTTTCCTCCTAAGCCATCCAAGAAAAGGGATGATGAAAATTTTTAGCGCTTTGTTGAAATGCTTAGACTTATCTTTTTGCGTATGCGCTTAACTGATATTCTGAAAATGTCTCCTTATGCTAAGTATATGAAAGATATTGTGACAAATAAAAGAAGGATACCGGAAGCTGAGATTTCCACCATGCTTGCTAACTATACTTTTAAGGGTGGAATACCAAAGAAACTAGGAGATCCCGGAGTACCTACTATACCATGCTCTATTAAAGGAAATTATGTTAAAACTGCTTTATGTGATCTTGGAGCTGGTGTTAGTGTTATGCCTTTCTCTTTATATCGTAGACTTGATTTGAATAAGTTGACACCTACTGAAATCTCTTTGCAAATGGCTGATAAATCAACCGCTTTACCTATCGGTATTTGCGAGGATGTGCCTGTTGTGGTTGCAAACGTTACTATCTTAACGGACTTTGTTATTCTTGATATTCCCGAGGACGACAGTATGTCGATCATCCTTGGTAGACCCTTGTTGAATACCGCAGGGGCTGTTATTGACTGCAACAAGGGCAATGTCACTTTTCATGTTAATGGTAATGAGCATACGGTACATTTTCCGAAGAAACAACCTCAAGTTCATAGTATCAACTCCATTGAAAAGATTTCAACGATTATTATTGGAGGTTTTGAATTCCCTCTACCTACTGCCAAGAAGAAATATGATATACTTATTGTTGGGGACATGCATATCCCCATTGAGAATTAATTTTGAGCGAAAAAGATGATGAGGAGATTATTAAGAGGCTCTTCAAGCCGGGGTTTTAAAGAAAAAGAAAGTGAGAAGCCTAAATATAATATCCCTCGTACCGCGGAGGTTCGTCCATGTGAATGGCCAAGTGAAGTATTCTTGAGGGCGGCCGGAATTTATGAAGATTTTTTATCATCTAGAAGAAAATGCAGGCATCACCGACTTCCTCAACGATAAGTGTGAACAGTATCTCCTACTTACTAATACTTTCGTGCAAATTTTTCATTTTTATCCTAGGAAGAATCCTCCCATGGTAGAATTTCATTTATATGATGTGCCTAAGGAAATGTCACTTTACGATTTTTGCAATATTTGCAAAATACCTCATGAGGGCAGCATCAGTGAACCACGTCTTAGAGACATGGAGGATTTTATTGCCGCAATCACTGTAGGGGAAGAGAGAGGGGTGTCAAAGGCAAGAGCGGCTAATGTACATTTTCCTGTTTTACGCTATTATTCATTATTTGCGGGGAGATGTTTAGTTGGTCGCGGTGAGAGTGGAAGCCTTAGTGCCCCCGACCTCGCTATTCTGCGCCACGCTTTACTTGCTGATAGAACTTTTAGTCTGGGCGCTATAGTGGCCCAACGGTTGAACATAAACCGTTCGAAGGGCCCTATATTCGGAGGTATCTATGCGTCTCGTTTAGCTAAACACTTTGAGATACCTATTAGGCTTGACGAGGAAGATGAAATGCTGCTTCCTACAAGACATTTAGATTATAATAGTATGGTAGCACATGATTTTATTAAGAAAGATAATGATAAAAGGCTGCTTTACAACTTAGTATTTAGTCAGGGTACTTGTGAGATTATTACCCTGCCTGCTCCTTCTTTGTTCGATATTTATTCAGGCAGGTACACTATTATGCCCGATGACATCTATCGATATTGGGGTTTGTCGCAACCCCCAGTACCCGAGCCGGCACCAGCCCTTGATCCATATCAGGCTCCGGTTTTTCAGTGGGAACCACAGGAGGTCGCTAATCAGTGGAACCCTCAGTATCCTTCGGAGTATCCGGGAGAGGGTTATTTTCAGCCGTGGCCCTAGACCAACTTAGGCCAAAAGCCTAAGCTTGGGGGAGTACGTATTTCTCACCGACATTACATTCATGTTCACACACTCATTCCAGTTGTCGGTGTTCATACTTTTTCATTGTACCATCCATGCTAGTTTATTTCTTCTTATGCTTTTTTTTCTTATGTGTGTTTAATTAATCTTGAGAAAATCCAAAAAAAATAGTTCTAGCTTTACCTTCTAGTTTGTTTAGTTGTAGTATTAAAAGAAAACCCAAAAAGATTTCTCGTTCTTCTTTTGCTTGTTGGGAGCTTTCCCGTGTAAATAGTTTTATTTTCTTCTTTGGGTCGTAAGGAGAAGACCTCGATGAAAATGTTGAGTGGCTCTCATATGCACTATTGTTTATCATCGGAGAGCCCATATTACTTTGCCTTCTCCTTTGAGTTATTGCTTGCAGATTCCAGCTTAGTCCAATGCACGTGCACTCTTATTATTATTTACATCATTCGGTCGTGCAAGTGAAAGGCAATAATGACGATATATGATGAAATGACTGAGATGGAGAAAAGCTGGTATGAACTCGACCTATTTTGTTTTTGTAAATATGATTAGCTCATCGTTCAGGATTCAGCTCATTATGGGTTGAACATGTTTGCAATGACAATTAGAGATTATAGTTATTCATGCCATGCTTAATTAGCTAAGAGTTAATAATGGTTTGTTTTGAGTGCCAACATGCATGTTAAAATGGTTGTGATGTAGTATGATAGAATGGTATCCTCCTCTGAACGATTTGAGTGGATTGACTTGGCACATGTTCACGCATGTAGTTGAAACAAAACCAACATAGCCTCCACGATGTTTATGTTCATGGTGATTTATATCCTCCTCATGCTTGCATTCAATATTGGTTAATCTTAAAGCATGTTGATGACTGTTGTCGCTCTCTAGTTGGTCGCTTCCCAGTCTTTTGCTAGCCTTCACTTGTACTAAGCGGGAATACTGCTTGTGCATCCATCTCCATAAACCCAAAGTTGTTCCATATGAGTCCACCATACATACCTATATGCGGTATTTACCTGCCGTTCCAAGTAAATTTGCATGTGCCACTCTCCAAACCTTCAAATAAATATTCCTTTTTATATGCCCAAATCGCTCATGTAGTGACTGGGGGCTGTCAGTATCTTCCATGCTAGGTGGGTTATTCTCACGATACGTGTTGATTCACTATCATTCACGAGAAAGTGGCTGGTATTCGGGATGCCCAGTCCCACGCTCAAAATTCAAATCAATATTTAATAAACAAAACTCCCCCAGGATTGTGTTTGTATGGACGGTACCCGTGGATTCGGCCCGCCGTGGAGTGTGATTGATTTGGTGGAGGGGGAGTAAAAACTTTACTATTTTGTTTGGGAACCGCCTATAATGTATCTAGCATGGAAGATATCGAGATCTCTTAGTTGTTATGTTGGCAATGAAAGCATACCTCTCAAAACTATTATTCATCCTTGTTTTAAAAGCTCGAGCTCTGGCACCGCTGCAAATCAATGCTTCCCTCTGTGAAGGGCCTATCTATTTTATTTTACTGTTGAGTCATCACCCTCTCACAAAAGACACCAGTTAGAGAGCACCACCGTCATTTGTATGCTTCGCTATTAATTGATATTGAGTATGAGTATGACTGGATCTCTTTTACCATGAATTACAATGTCTAGTCGGTCCTCATTCTTCAGAGGTGCTCTGCATTTATGTTTTGCGGTCTCAGAAAGGGCTAGCGAGATACCATTATGTCATATTGTATCATGATTGTTTTGATAAAATTGTTGTCATCCGAGACTTATTATTATTGCTCGCTAGTTGATTATGCCATTGATATGAGTAAATGTGAGACCTAAATGTTATTGTGAATGTGGTTAGTCTATAATCTTTGCTGAAAATCTGAACATAAGTTAGACATATTTACAACAGCAAGATCAAACAGAGTTTGTAAAAGTTTTTCTTTATCACTTTCAGTTTATCAACTGAATTGCTTGAGGACAAGCAAAGGTTTAAGCTTGGGGGAGTTGATACATCTCCAACGTATCTACTTTTCCAAACTCTTTTGCCCTTGTTTTGGACTCTAATTTGCATGATTTGAATGGAACTAACCCGGACTGACGCTGTTTTCAGCAGAATTGCCTTGGTGTTATTTTTGTGCAGAAATAAAAGTTCTCGGATTGACCTGAAAATTTACGGAGAATATTTTTGGAATTAATAAAAAATATTGGCGAAAGAATCAACTGCAGGGGGCCCACCACCTGGCCACAAGCCAGGGGCGCGCCCACCCCCCTAGGGCGTGCCCCTGTGGCTTGTGGGGCCCCTGTTGCTCCTCCGACCTCGTTTCCACTCCTATATATTCCTATTCGGGGAGAAAAAAATCAGGGAGAAAAACCTGGCTTTAAACCAACTCTGTTGCTCTTATTCCATTTGTCAAGTATGGACATTCTAACCGGCCAGGGATTGATGCCAACAGGTAAAACCAATAGCCTTACGTGATTCACGTATGAAATTGTCCTATGTCGTACATTATTGCTGCCCAGATGCAAGTAAGTAGAAAGTGATGGTGCGCGTGTTCGGTGTTGTAGCGGCTTCCCATGTGACTTGGTGCATTTTCCTACCAATATCTTTGGGTGATTCACGTATGGCCTTTGTCCCCTATTGTACATTATTACTACCCATACTAATACTGTACATGGTTATAGCCCATAATATGCATGCAAGTGCGTACAAAGCGATGTTGCACACGTCCTCAGTGTTCTAGCAACTTCACCGTTGACTGCCACCTAAGCAGGCCCGGTCCTGGGGCAGGGCGAACGGGGCGGCCGCCCCGGGCCCCCGAACGCAAGGGGCCCCCAGGATGTGCTATCTTCTAGTGGCGGAGCAGCCAGCAAGAAGCATTGGTGTCTGCTTTTCTTTCCGTGTAACTCACGAAGGCGGCGGCGCTGTGGGAGCTGTACAGAACGAAGGCTCCCTCCTCAGATGGGCCGTAGTAGGCCTTTTCCCTTAGTCCATTACGTGAAAGGATAATTTACTTTTAATTGGGAAAACTGGGTGGGCCAGTTGGCAAGCGCATTGCTAAACCTGCTGTCAAGAAGAAAACACAGTGCTAGAGCTGCTGCACAACGCTACGGTACAGTTCTCCTCAGGAAAAATACTACGGTGTAATTGTGGTAAAAAACACTAAGGTATGATTTAAAAACATACAAAGTACGAGAGTCCTTTGTGTGGTCTCTTTGCTTTCATCTTCCCCCATGTCATCGTCGAGAGGCGAGATGCAAGTCCCTAGCTATGAGGAGTACTTTTTTTGATTCTTAATGGTGGTTGACACATTTGGTTAAAGATTGTTCACCAGTTATTTTGAATATTTGATTGTTATTAGATTTTTTGTAAGGTGTATAAATTATTTGATATTTTTTTAGGGGAATTATTTGATATTAATATTGCTTTTTTCCACACATTAAGTGTTTATTCTTATCAGCTTATATGTGCATACATTATTTATTATTTAGATGCATAAATTAAGGGAAATGTTAAATGGAGAAAACTTTCATGTGGTCAACAAATCAAGTGGTCATTTTCTGGAAAAGAATGCCTTCTATGTCAAAACTGTCATGCTCTTATGAAGAAAATGCCACCCCTCACAACGATTGTTCTCTGGATGGTGATTCTATATTAAGGGGCCTCGGGTTTTTGTTTTGCCCCGGGCCCCCAGAATCTCAGGACCGGCCCTGCACCTAAGGCAGAGCCATGATGGCACGATTGTTGTGAGGATAAGGGCTTGCGTTCTATAATAAGGGCTTGCAATACAATATTACAGTATGTCATGCAATATGTGTCTACAATCTGCAATAAATGTTTAGGCCAGGTGGTGGCGGTGGTGGGCCTCTTCAACGACGAGCAGATGCAAGATCATGGCGGCATTACTGTGATTGCGAGTTAAGTGGTTGCGCAGGGGTCCTTGCTAGAGGTCCACGGCCTAGATCTGCGGCCGAATTCTACGGCAAACTGGACCTAGCCGGCTACGGTGCTGACATGGAACGGGCGGGTGGCCGCGGTGTGGTCCTTTCCCGACGTCTACCGGGCTGGGGGCCTCGGTCGGCGATCTTCTTGGTGTAGCGGCCTTTGAGGCTTTGAGGTGGTCCGGCATGTGGCAAGATAAACTCGCGTGACCAAGTTTGGGGGTGGTGGCGAGCGCCGCCTTGCAGCTGGATCGATCTGCCTCGGCAGGGCTGACAGTTCTAGATCAGAGCTTGGCTACTAAGTTTCCGTGGCATCATTCCCTGCTCGGCAAAGCTTGATATGGTGGTTGATAATGTTAGCTGTGTCCAAGGTACATTCCAGTTTTTCTATCTATGAGATATTGAAAATTATGAAACCCATTAAACTTAGCATGATTTTTTTTTTTTTTTGAAAGAGAAACTTAGCATGATTTTGGAAACCCATGTTATTCGGTAAGGGATAAATATATTATTTCTGACCTTTTATTTTATAAAATGCCCAATTTTTTTAAAAAAACTGGATATTTAAAAAAAATAGATTTACAAGACCCAGTGTAAACTGAAAGAGAAATAAGGTTTAAATTAACATCTACTAGTTTTAAACCATCTATGTTGGTCATATTCCATTCATGAAGTATCGACATTCTAACCGGCAAGAGATTGATGCCAGCGGGAAAAACCAATAGCCTTGCGTTATTCACGTATGAAATTGTCCTCCCATGCCCCTCCCTCCCCTCCCACGCTGCCCCCCCCCCCCCCCCCCGCGAGGCGGCGGGGAGGGATCTCAGATCTCCGCCGCCGGTCGCCTCCTCCTGCCTCCCCCTCCCTCGCCGATGCCCAAGGGCGCGGACGGGCAAAGCCCGGCCGGCGCGGGCGGCAGCGGGGCGTCTTCTTCCCCTCACGCGATGGGGCGGTGCGGGCTGGCCTCCTCGGGCATGGGCGCTACACAGGGCGCCGCGGCTCGCCGGCGTGGGTTGCCTGCGTGGGTGATGCGGCGGCGTGGAGGATTCCTTGGCGGTGGCGACCCAGGGCAACAGCCCTGGATGGTGGTGGTAGGTGAAGCTCAGGCCTCTCACGGCGGCATGGTGTCGCGATGTCCCTGTCCAAGGCGGATCTGTGCCGGCGATCTGGTGACTTGGGCTCCGGATTAGATCGGATCAGTGACGGCGTCGAGCGCGCGGGATTCCTCTCAGCGGCTCTCGCGGTTTGGCGAGGTGGGGTGGCGGCCCTCCCCCCAGGCTCCAATGGTGGCACACGCAGGCAGTGGCCGGTGTGTCAGGGCTCCCATGGTGGCAGTGCGGCTGTGGATGGTCACCGGATCTGGGTGGCCAGATCTGGGGCTTTGAAGGCGGTCTGGACGGTGCACATGTTGTCAGTTGGATGCTTATGGGACAGATCCGGGTGAAAACCTGATCTTCGACCGGTGGCCGGAGCCGGTGATGGTGACGCCCTAGGTGTCATTTCCTTCTTGAAGGCATCATCGAGGTGAAGCTCCCAACTCCTTCCGCTACCTTCGGGGGAAACCCAAGATCAGTCGATCGGATGACGGCGGTGCACTTGTGTCGTTCCCTCCTTGGGGGCGTTATTCTTGGAGGTGCGCATTGGCTTGAGGGACCAGTGGACGGTTCCAATGGTGGAGCGGCTTTCCATGTGATGCATCGACGACGTGGAGTCTCAGTGGCATGGTGCGGCATGGACTCGGCGACGGATGTGTGATGATGGACGCATGTGGGGAGGAGGCGCTGTCTGGCGCCGTGGGGGCGTCAATGACAGGCCTGGCAAGGTTTTTGCGTCAGTACATGCTTTGAAGATGGATCAGTGGAAGATGGCGGCGACGACCTATGAGTGCGTCGGACCGGTTTGCGTCCCAAACCCAGTATGTGGCTTGGTTGGGACATCCGGCTTTAGATGTTAGCCTTTTGTGCAATGTCTGTTTGGTATTAGGCTCGGACTATCGGCACTCCTTCATCAAGTGGATATGAGTAGTGACAGTTGTTGCTAAGGATGGTTTCAGGCTTCCTGATGTACTACTTTATAAGGTCTTTGTGCATAATTAATAAAATGGCTGCATGCATCTTCCAGATGCAGAGGCCGGGTGTCATCCTCCTTTTCGAAAAAAAAAAACCGTATTAAATTGTCCTATATCGGTGTATATTATTGCTGCGCATACTGGTACTGTAGATGAGTTTGCCCATGACATAGATGATTACCGCCAAAATGCAAGTAAGTACAAAGTAATGGGGCACGTGTTAAGTGTCCTAGCAGCTTGCCGTGTGACGTGGTGCGTTTTCCTTTTCTTTAAAGGAAAATTTAACGCCAACGTGTAGAAATATCCTTGCGTGATTCACGTATTATCTTTGTCCCCTATTGTACATTATTGCTGCCCATACTGATACTCTACATGGTTGTTGCCCATAATATACATGCAAGTACGTACAAGTTGAAAGTGCACACGTCCTTAGTGTTCTAGCAGCTTCAGCCGTGACTGCCACTTCAATCAGAGCCATGATGGCACGATTGTGAGCATTTCCAGCAACTTAACATGTGGCTTACACTCTATAAATAGGACATCAAGTTCATCCTTCCAAGCATGCCTCAGATAATAGAAATTCCAATTCCAGCTCCATAGACACCATTAGCATTAGAGGGAGGGTGCAGCAGCAGGAGTTGAAGCCTCTCTTCTCCAAAGGCGACAAAGTTCTTCATCTTGGCAAGTAAGTGATAATCAATGGCTTATAGGCTTCCACTAGCAGGAGTTAGGACTTCCAATTTCGAGCCTAGGGAACTTCCATCAAACAGCTACCTTGATCTGGGTGCGCCTTATGGAAAATTTGTGCCTTTCATAATCGCGGGAGAAGCACTACTAGGAAAAGGGCTATAGCTAATATGGACATTAATGGCGCACCACATATGTGGTGCGCCACTGCTATATAGCAGTGGCGCACCATGTGTAGGTACGCCATTAGTATCCATATCAGTAATGGCGCACCACACCAACGGTGCGCCACTACTAACAATTTTTTTTTCCAAAACTAGTAATGGCGCACCAGGGTTTAGTGCGCCATTACTAGTTTTAACTAGTAATGGCGCACCACACACTCTGTGCGCCACTACTGACAAATTTTTTTTTTACTTTTTTTTTCAAAACTAGTAATGGCGCACCCCAACCACGGTGCGCCACTACTAACAATTATTTATTTTATATTTTTTTGCAAAACTAGTAATGGCGCACCACATGAAAGGTGCGCCATTAGTAACCAGGGTTACTAATGGCGCATTTTAAGGTGGTGCGCCATTGGTAACCTGAGAGCAGCTAGATATTTTGGACAGCCACCTACCACACTCACTTTCCCCACTTCATTCTCTCCACCTCCTCCTCCAAGCTTGTCTCGGGTGCCTCCTCCTCCTCACCTCATTTGCACCATAGATTCACCCAAATTAAGTGGTTAAATTTCCTTTTTTTGATAGGTAAGTAAGGGGAAAGCTTTCTTTATGTTGTAGATCTACTTTTTTCTCCCTCCAACAACGTGCACATGCACTTTTTATGGCCTAGATCTACGTATGTTTGTGGTGTTGCATATGTTTGTGTTTGCAGGTACCGGTATTTGAAATGCGATAGTTGCCAATATTTTGCCGGAATGTTGATTCATTTCCGTTTCGGCGAGAATTTGGCACTATGCATTCTTTTTGGTCCTATTTTTAGGCAAAGTCATGCCAAAAATTTTTTTGGTTCTAAAATATCGTTTTGCTCTACCCCGCAGGCGACCATGGTCCGCACGATGACCGAAGGCATCGTGAATAGGTTTTTGAGTTCCGCGAAGGCCGAGATGCTTCAAAAGAACGAGACGGAGATAAGATGTCCGTGTCGAAGATGCAAGCTGAAGAGCCTTATGGACCCGGATTCCGTACAGGTGCGGGACCACCTGCTCTTGCGTGGTTTCATGGATGGCTATCGGTGGCAAGGTGATGAAGATGATTATGAAGTCGTCCATGGGGGCCGGGCAAGAAATGAGGAAGGGCAGCAAGACAACCGCGGCGAGGGCGGGCGAGAAGACGAAGAATCTCCAGGACATGATCACAAAGTAGATGCAGTAGTACACAGTCATCATGTAGAAGATGCCGGACATGATGATGAGGAAGATGCCGGAGCAGACGAAGGGCATGATCATGAAGATGAAGATGCCGGAGCAGACGACGATGGACCATCGATGGGCTGGGTGCAGGACCCTCATATTCAAGAGCTGCTTCTCAAGCAGACGGATAACGCAAGAGCTGCCGCCCGAGAGAAAGCCAAGCTGGATCAACTGGAGATAGACGCGGTTACTCCATTGTATGAAGGATGCAGGCCCGAGGATACCCGCCTGAAAGTAACGCTCATGGCTCTGGAGATGAAGGTAAAACACAAAATGACCGACGCATGCTTCGACGAGAACATGTCATTCTGGCACGAACGTCTTCCCAAGGGGAACAAGTGCCCGACCAGTTTCGAGGAGGCGAAGAAAATCGTGTGTCCTCTGGATTTACCGCACGTGAAATACCATGTGTGCATGACCAATTGCATCATTTATCGGGACGAGCACGCGGAGTCTACCATATGTCCGGTGTGCGGCGTCACTCGATACAAGAAGAGGAAGAAAGCTCCTCGAAAAGTGGTGTGGTACTTTCCGATCACTCCTCGTCTGCAGCGGTATTTCGCGGACCCTAAGGTAGCAAAGCTCCTGCGTTGGCACGCGGATAGGGAGGAGAAGAAGCGAGAAGATGACGGAAATGATCCGGAGATAAATAAAAAAGACAAGATGCTGAGTCACCCTAAGGATGCGAGCCAGTGGCAAGCGTTGAACTTCGAACACCCAGAATTTGGGGACGATCCAAGGAACATCGTGCTGGGCGCGAGCACCGATAGAGTCAATCCGTTTGGCAGCCAGAGAAGCACACATAGCACCTGGCCTGTGTTTGTGTGGATGTACAACCTTCCCCCCTGGTTGTGCATGAAGAGGAAGTACATTCACATGAGTATGCTAATTGAAGGGCCGAAACAACCAGGGAACGACATCAATCTGTATCTGGGGCTGCTGAAAGAGGAGCTAGACACGCTGTGGAAAACGCCAGCCAATACGTGGGACGCCGCAGAGAAAGAATATTTCCCTATGAGAGCCGCACTGCTCACGACGGTGCATGACTATCTCGGTTACGGATATGTCGCGGGGCAGGTGGTCCACGGATTTTCTGGATGCGTCAGGTGCATGGATGACACAACGTATCGCCAGCTAGATAGAGATCCCGGGTCTTCGAAAACCGTGTTCATGGGACATCGAAGGTGGCTTCGCGACGATGACTCATGGAGAAAACGCAAGGATCTGTTCGACGGTGAAACCGAACCCCGAAGACGCCCGCGTACGAGGAGCGGCGAGGAAATAGACGAGCTGTTGAAAAATTGAAAAGAGTGCCCACCGCCGGGAAAGGCGCCAGAGCCGGGAAAGAAGCGAAAGGCGCCAGAGCAGCTGCTGAAGGTATGGAAAACGAGGTCTGTTTTCTGGGACTTGCCGTACTGGAAGATCCTCCGTGTGCCTCACAGCCTTGATGTCATGCATATCACGAAGAACGTGTGCGAGAGTCTGCTTGGTACCCTGCTCAACATGCCAGAGAGGACCAAAGATGGGCCGAAAGCAAGGGCAGACTTGAAATCAATGGGCATCAGGGAGGAGCTTCACGCTAATGATGATGATGATGATGATGATGATGATGATGAGGCGAAGGACACGGAAAGTCGTTGCAAAGGCAAAAAGGCCAAGAAGATCGGAAATGACTTCCCTCCCGCGTGCTTCACTCTAAGCCAGGAGGAGATCGAGCAGTTTTTCACCTGCCTCGTAGGAGTAAAACTTCCTTACGGTTACGCGGGGAAGATAAGCAGATACCTAGACTCAGCGAAGCAGAAGTTCAGCGGGATGAAGTCTCACGACTGTCACGTGCTGATGACGCAGATACTTCCAGTTGCAATCCGTGGGATCATGGGCGCGCACGTCCGTGAAACGCTATTTGGCCTATGCAACTTTTTCGACGTCATCTCTCGAAAGTCGGTTGGCGTGAGGCAACTCAGAAGGCTACAGGAAGAGATCGTGGTGATACTATGCGAGCTTGAGATGTACTTCCCGCCCGCATTCTTCGACGTTATGGTGCATCTGCTGGTCCATATCGTGGAGGATATCATCCAACTCGGGCCGACGTTCCTGCACAGCATGATGCCGTTCGAAAGGATGAATGGTGTCATCAAAGGATACGTTCGCAACATGTCACGTCCAGAGGGAAGCATAGCCAGGGGCTTTCTGACCGAAGAGTGCATCTCCTACTGCACGAATTATCTAGGCATCGAGAACCCCGTTGGTCTGCCCGTCAACAGGCACCTCGGCAGGCTCGCTGGATGGGGTCACCGCGAGGGTCGCCGCAAAATGCATGTCGACTTCGAGGGTCGACTCGCCAACTTTGAAAGAGCAAACCTAGTCGCGCTACAACACATAGACGTGGTCGATCCTTGGGTAGTAGAGCACAAAACCTTTATTGAGAAGACGTACAATGACCGAGGCCAACAAAGGACAGACGGAGATATAATCAAAGAGCACAACTCATGTTTCACGCGTTGGTTCAAGGAGAAGCTTCTGTCGTACCCTTTACATGAGGATTCTTCCGCGGAAGAACAACTCATATTCGCCTTGTCACAGGGTGCCGAGCACAACCTGATGACGTATGAGGCGTACGATATCAACGGCTACACATTCTACACCGAGGGAAAGGACATGAAGAGCGATGGTTATCAGAACTCCGGGGTAACGATGGAATCCTACACCGGTAACGACAAGGACAGATACTACGGAAGGATCGAGGAGATCTGGGAGCTGAGCTACGCTGGAGAGAAGGTCCCGATGTTCCATGTCAGATGGGCCAAGAGCGTCCTAAAAGAAGACCGGTATTTCACCACCATGGTTATACCCGAAGCCAAATCCAAGACCGCGGGCGCAAACGTCACCGCGAAAAATGATCCATGGGTACTGGCTTCCCAAGTGGACCAATGCTTCTTCAATACCGACCCGTCAAAGCCCACTCGTGTTGTCGTGAGGAGCGGCAAAAGGAAGATCATCGGAATGGATGGAGTCGCCAATGAGCAAGACTTCGACAAGTACGGCGACCCGAAGATGGAACATGACGATGACGATGAAGTGCCATACACCACAAGAAGAAGCAGGACCACCCTACCTAAAGGACGTCCGTTCAAGAGAAGAACTCCATTTGCGAAAAAGAAGGGCAAGAAGATTGTGAAAAGATAGCTAGCTAAGATCGATTGTATTTAAATTGTAGTCTTCATTTCTCGATTGTATTTCGACATATATATGGAAACGATATTTCTTCTGTTCTAGTCCTCCTGAATATTTATTTATGTTTATTCTGGTATTTATGTTTATTCTGGTATACCAATTTTTATTTGATGATATTTTTTGAACTCATGAATATTTTTAAATTTCATGGGCATGGCCATGCCCTCTTCCTCCTCTCCTCCCTCCCGGCCATGCCCTCTTCTTCTCTCTTTTGCTAGGTTTAGGTCAAATTCCTCTCGAATTTATCTCAAATCTTAAATTATTACATGCAAGTAAAAATTCAAAAAAATAAAAAAATGTTAGTAATGGCGCACCAGGAGAAGGTGCGCCATTGCTATCACGATGTTTATGGCGCACCCGTAAGAGGTGCGCCATTGATATACCTGTTTTTATGGCGCACCCCTAAGAGGTGCGCCATTGCTATCATTCTACCCTAAATTAGGGTATCCTCCCCTCCCCGCCTCCCCACACAGTACACCCCTGGCCTCGACCCCCCCGCGCCCCCGCCGCCTCCCCGTCTCCGGCGACCCCGCGCCCGTCTCCGCGCCCCCGCGACCCCGCGACCCCGAGCCCACGAAGCGCCAGTCCCGCACACCCGCACGCACCAGTCCACCCTCCCGAAACCCTCCCCTGTCTCGATCTCTCGACCGGCGGCGGCGACGCAGCTCCCGGCCCTGACGCTCGTTTGCCCCCTCGATCTGACGAGCGACGGCGGCGACCCCAGGCCATCCCCATCCGGCGACGGCTCTCCATACCCACCGGCTGCAGCCTCCTCCAGGGCCACGCATCGGCGCCGGTGCTCCATCCCCATCCCCATCCAACGGAGGCGCTTCCTCTCCATCCGACGCCGGCGACCAACAGGTATGATCTCCTGTCCTCTCTCTGTTACTCTTTTTGCTAGTATTTCATTTAGGCTTTGTTCGGTTGCCTCATGGTAGAATCCTCCCCAGGGATTTGGTGATCCCCGTCTTGTCACCCAACCCCCACCATTCCCCATCCATATGAAATCCCTGTGTGCATAACCTGTCCGGGTTATTAGCAGAAGCTCCAATCTGTTTATGAGGAATATGAATTGGAGTGTAATATTTGTGTCTGGAGGGATAACTCTGATTAACACTTCTACTAGCGGCTGCTTTTTCATATGTCTTGGCATACCAATAGGATTCCATTATCCCTGTAGGTCTCTGACCACAAACATCATGTTTTATATAAGTTTTCAATCATCCAATGAAACAACTCATAAGAAAGTTTTCTTTGATATTAGCAGAAGCTACAGTAGAAGATTGATGTATATTTTTGAGCATTTCCACAGCTTCATGTACTGTTGCTTCAGTAAACCTATCAGTCAAAATTTGATAGAATTGCTGCCAAGTCACCATTTGCCAGGGGACACTGGACACATATGTTTTTAACACAAACTAATGCTCTGCACTGAAAGTGTCCAGTAGCTAAATTCACCCACGATCATTTGCCAGGGGACACTGGACACATATGTTTTTAACACAAACTAATGCTCTGCACTGAAAGTGTCCAGTAGCTAAATTCACCCACGATCATATGGAGTACCTATCATATCAAAGAATTTTACACATGCTTGATATACTGAAGGAGGTGTCAGCTGAAGGAGGTGTCGCTTCCGTAGTACTACACAATTGCTGACAGGCAATAAAGGCAGTTAGTCCATATCAAAGGACTAATATGTGAGCAGTATACATGAACAAAGAAATAAATATGAGATGTCTTACTTCTGGCAATCAACAATCAAGTACCCCGAGAGGCCCTTGAGTTTGCCGGAATGTCGATTAACTTCCGTTCCGGCAAATTCGGGTACTCCATATGTCCTATTTTCAGCAAAGGTCATGCTGAAATTTTCCGTGAATTTTAGCATGACTTTGCTAAAAATAGGACATATGGGGTACTTGCGACTAATGCATGGGCCGGGGTATCTTAGTACTTAATTAAGTAGGATCAACTGTTTTTTTGTCCATCACTCGATAAACTACATGTGTGTGAGAGACCAAACTTTTTTCCTATTTAGAGCGAACATGGCCCACAACGATGCCGGCGGTTCGGGCAAGCAATTCTGGGAGCTGTCCCAGGAGATGGAGGAAGAACCTCACCGCTATGAGGACGCCGCGGAAGACACCGATCCCGACTACACAACCCCTAGTGGCGTCGGGGATGACACCACTGATGGTGCCGCCGAGGATGCCACCACTGATGATGGCAGCGCACGCACAGATGGCAACCAACTGAAGAGGCAACGAAAGGACCGGCGCCCGAACGTGCTCGGCACCGTCAAGCAGGAATTTACTGAAGTGTCCTCCAGTGGGCATCTAACGGCGCCCAAAGAATTAGTCAGTGGGTACTCGGGACAACTCGGGTGCATTCTCCGGAGCACCGTCTCGATCAACACCGAGAACCTAAGGCATCGTGACCGAGGGAATTTGCGCAACCTCCTCTTCACGAAGCTGCACGAACGATACAAGTTCCCCGGTGACGTCGCAAACACACGCCTCTCAGGGAATAAAGTGAACAGTGCCGCCCTCACGAAGATGAGCACGGCCCTGGCTACTTGGAGAGCCGCGGTGAGGAGAAGGATTCTAAGAGGTGATAGTTATGAGAAGATCAAGGAGACAAATCCTTCGATCAGCGAAGCTGACTACCTCGAGTTCAAGGCCAAGTGCGAGTCCCCGGGGTCCGCGGAATCAAGTCAGTGGGGGAAAGATATGCGGGACTTGAACTTAGGGGTCCACAAACTCGGTCCCGGCGGTTACAGAGTGGCGGAACCTATATGGGACAAGGAGGACGCGGAGCGTGCCGAGCAAGGCCTACCGCCCCTCTTCGATAAATACCGTGACAAGCAGACCAGGAACTATGTCAGGGCCCGGTACAAGGTGGACCCGGTAACAAAGGAGCTTACCACGGATCTGAAGACCAAGGCGCTTGAGCTTGTTCTGGTAAGGAATACACCCCCGCGTAATTAGCTCCATATGGTTGCATTCTAATTAATGAAGCCAAATTTCTAAATGGTTCACGTTCCTTCCGCAGGACACTGAAAGCAGTAGCGCGGGGTCGTCTCAGAGCTCCCCTTGGGACACCACTTTAAATAGGGCGTTGAACGTAATGAAAGACAAGGATAAGTTCAGTAAGCCGTCGTCAGCTGGTCGTGTGGCCGGCAAAGGCTTGTCCACGAAATGGTCGGAATACTATAACGCTGGGCGAAAGGAGAGAAAGACCAGCTCGAAAAGCCAGCAGCGCGAGGTTCAAGAACTCAAGGCACAAGTGGCGCGGATTCCGGAGATGGTCCAAGAGCAAGTGCAAGACCAACTGGGAGCGACGATCACCGCCATTGTGCCTACCTTGATTGAGGGGCTGCAGGCGTGGATTGCGGGCGGCCAACAGGGGCCGCCCCCGATTCCCAGCTTCACGAGCAGCAACTCGCACAACGCGCCGGCGGCGCCATTGGTGTCTCCGGCGGAGGCAGTATTGGTGTCTCCGGCGCCGGCGCGGGCATTGGAGCTTAATGCACCCGGGTGTGGGAAGAATACGCCGGCCGGCACCTCGGCAGCAAGCGGCCCCTCCGTCACTTGCACGCCCGCCGTTGGCAGTGCCTCGACATTAGCCGAGCTCGACGCCATCACGGTAACTAAGCCTCTCGGCCGATGACTTCATCTCCTTGCCTTTGACTGGGCATCCCTGACGCCCTACATGTTTTCGCAGGGCGCCGCCGACGTTCCATGCACTCTCCTGCACTTCGTGGGCGGCGAGTTGATCGATGTCGCCAAGGCCAGAATCGTTCAACCGGGCAACCCCGTGTTCCACGGTAATCCGATGCCACCCACCGTGTATAGGGTTCAACTGGTTCGGGTGCTGCCGGGCTGCGACGACTTGTTACCTCCGTTTCGACCCGCTGGGGCCGACGAAGATGATGTGATGACCCTCAGCGCCTGCTTAAGCTGGCCCCTGCTTTGGCCGAAGAGCCAGATTCGTTTGGGGGCGGGGGACACCACCCCACAGACAACACCGCCAGTCGTGCCGGCGCCAAGCCATGGCAAGACCGCCGCAACGCTACCGGACATGCCGGACATGCATATGGCACAGGATCCGGACATGCATATGGCACAGGATCCGGACGACGACGACGACAACGATGGTACATTTACCAAAGTCGATAAGTACTTCAACGAACATGGGTACGGTGACGAATTCTTGGGGCCTCCTTCTCAAGAACCCAACCCTGCAAAAGACGATCGCGATCTACCTGGTACCGCGGAGAAACCCAATTGCAACAGGCATCGTCTGGCGTTCAGTTCTCAGGAGACGCCTCCAACTGCCGCCTTCACCGAGCCTCAGATAGCCGAGGTGCGAAATATTATCAGCCCCAACACACTCAAGAAGGCGGTCTCTCAGCAGAACTCGATCCCATTACAGCAGAAGAAGAAGGGACGGAAAAGAAAGATTAAGGGTGCGAGCCAGCCGGCACCGAGTATGATCCGTGCTCAGGACGGGCCACCTTCACCTAAGGATATCTCGAGGAGGGTGCATGTGGCGGGTAGGCCGATGCTACCGACTAATATGCTCAATGCTGCAACCGGTGCTATGCGGAGTCTGCATGACAGTTCTCTTTCTTTGGAGAAGCGGCGTCTCTCCGAGAATGATGTGGCATACCCGGTTTTCGTGTCCAAGGTGCCAGAGGGCAAGGGCTTTGTCGATAGCAAAATCGGGGGTATGATCGTCCTGCGGTTTGATGACATCTTCGCTATGTTTAACCTTCATCCGCTGCACTACACCTTCATTCGGCTATTTTCGCTCAGTATGGAGATGCGGATCATTAGAGACAAGACCCCGGACATCGTGATAGTCGACCCCTTCTACATGTGTGCCAAGATCTTGGGCAGCGCTGGGGACCGGCAAGTCGCGAGTTCATACCTCGATGGCGTCATTCTGGCGAACCCAGATAAGGATAACTTCCTCGTGACTTACTTTCCCGAGTAAGTCATCCCCTCACCGCCCCGTAATATATGATTTCTTAGATTTCGATCGTTCTTTTTTTTTCTAACATTCCGTGTTTTGTGCAGTGACACACATTGCACACTCATCCTCTTAAGCCCGAAATATTCCATGGCCACGTATTTCGACTCGGACCGTCAGTCGAAGAAAGACTACACAAATATCAAGAAAGTTCTTGATGAAGCTCTCCCCGGCTACGCCAGATCTGGAGGCACCTTCAAGAGGCCAATTTGTAAGTACGGCAAGCACGTGTTCGCCCACACTACGACGTTTCCCTGCGTCAAGCAGCCGCCTGGCGGTCAGAAGGATGCCTACTACGCCCTCCATCACATGCGGGCGATCGTGCGGGACCATAATCACCTTCTGCTACCAAATAATCTCAAAGATTGGGCCGCAAGCTTGTCGGCAATCCAGGACACGGACATCAGACAAGAATTCTTTCGCATCCAGTCGGAGTTTGCGGAAATCATCCATCAAGATGTCCTTCGTACCTCGGGGCAGTTCTACCTTAGATATCAACCGTCCAACAGTGAGATAGAAACAGCGCTACAAATGCAGGCTGACAACGACCGCGATTTCATGACCATCACGATAGACGGCGGCTTCATCCACGCTCCGGTCCCTGAGTCGAGTCGAAAGTAGTGATGGTATGTAGTTCTAAAATATCGATTAGCTCTTTAGTTTGGACAGTCGTTCAACTTATATGTAATCGATGCTATTTATTAGTAGGACCACGAATCGTGCTATTAATGTGTTGCTTTTCTCTTCCGATCCTTTTGTTGCATACTTATATATTGCTTATGTATTGTCTGTGAATTGCTACTAATGTTTTGTTTGTCTAGTGCATAGAGATGCCGTCGTATGTCGTGTACAAGGGTAAGGTTCCCGGAGTCTACGACGACTGGGAGGAGTGTCGGAAACAGGTTCACCGTTTCAGCGGTAACAGTTACAAAGGGTACACCACTAGGGCGGAGGCGGAAGCTAGATACGCGCGCTATCTAGCGGGAGAGAGGAGGGAGCGTTGGAGGAACCGGATGAAGACCAGTTTCATCGCGATGATGCTCATCGTGATGACCGCTTCTCTCTTCTATGTGATGGTAGTTTAGATGATCGATATCAACTTGTAATGTGAAGACAAACTCGCTACTCGCGGTCTCGAGACTTGTAATGTTCTAACTTTGTTCGGTATTTTGAATTCGGAGACTAATATGATGAATTGTATTCGGAGACTAATCTTCTATTGTATTCGATAAATCTGCTGTTTATATGTTGTGCTGTCTATATTCTGTGCAGTAATATATTTTGTAACCTGTGCAAATATCAGAAAAGAAAAAAAAAATTCCTAATATTCATACTAGTGGCGCACCACACTGCACTTTAGTGGCGCACTGTAATAAAAACACTAGTGGCGCATTATCTAGGAGTGCGCCATTACTAACCCAGAGCACAAGGTAAATATGGCCCCCTGGGAGGCATAGTAATACTTAGTAGCAGACTTCCGGTATGACCCCATATTTCTTCTTCCTTGCCGGGTTGAATACTCTCATATTTACTAGCAATGGCATGTCGCTGGCCACAACAATCTTTGGTTCATTCGTTCATGCATCACGTGAACATGGACCAAAGAATTTCTGCATGCAAAAAAAAAAAAAAGATTGTACCAGCAAGATAAAGCTACGCGTCTACTAAACGGTGTCCTTTCAAATCGAGAAATAATGTAGGCGCACACTTGTGTTTCAGGCTAACGTGACTTGCGTAGAAACCGTATGTAGGGAAGGCACTGGTCACTAGCTAATGGTATTCATGACACGTACGTATAGCATAGGCAACTATCACGTGGGATGCATATATAACGTTGGAAAGTGTATATGCCACCAGTGGATCCGCTCGGTAGAGACCGTCACAGAACTGGAAAGAAAATCGACTGTCCTCACCTTCGTTCGTTGTCCTCCCCTGATCCTTGGTAGTATTTTCTTGTCCCTTGAGTGGAAAGCGTGCACCGATCCTGCAGTTTTGAAAGACATCGGCCACATCGCCGAACACGAAGTCCACCATGTTGGAATTGATCTACGGTTGAAACAAACCGTGAGAGAAAAGGGTTCTTTTGACCCCAGGTGTGCGATGATAGATAAATAACGCCCCCCCCCCCCCCCCCCCCCCCCAAAAAAAAACAGTTAACGTACTGCTGATCCAGCAACAATCGGTCTTGATTGGCAACAACCAACGACAGGACAAAGATGATGACAAGCACCACTGACCTGCCCCGGGCCTAAGATAGAACATCTGACGAGACATAACACTGAGAATTGGAGGAAGACGGCATTGAGTTTCCAAAAAAGCTAGACATAGCGATCCATTTTATAAGGGGGACAATAGAGGTTCTCAAATTATTACTCTCATTGTGTACAGACACACATCCAGACTGAAAAATATATACCAGGGCACTCTATTTTAGAGTAGACTCTTTCGCACTTATCAAAGACTATCCTTCAGTCGTTAATAGACATGAAAAACAATCGCAAGACAAGTGACACGAAAAGACTATTCTTCAGTCTTGTTTTTTTTTCTGAAAAAGAAGTCACTGCAGTAACTTAACTATCTAAAACGGGTAATCATCAAACAGAAACAGAACATTAGAATATATTCAATTCAGAAAGAGTAAACTTTCTGCAACAGATTCTAAATTAGACTCGTATTTAAAAATAGATTACCCCTTTTGAAAATTAAGAACTCTTTTCAGTTGTAAGGTATATATACACACAAATTCAGGCTAAAACAAAGCCATCAGAATAGTGTTCTTCTTAAGTAGAGGACTGTTTTGATTTGTTCCCATTGCAATAAAAAAAATACTCTACCCAAATAGTGCCCTCATTAACAAGTAGGCAAAGATCAATTTTAGAAAAGACCATGCGTCAAGTGTGCTAATCGATCAGACCAGTTGACAAATATCTGCAGATATACTAGGTAATAATACCTAAAGTTACACAGCTAAATTCTACCAGTGCACAAGCCACCATGTAGAGGGGCAATTCATTTCAGCGTCACCACATGACAAACATAAAAAAGGGAATACCCAACGTATGGTAAATTTTTAGCGATGACCACATCACATGTGCAGATGGTCAACCAAGATACCACATTAGCCGGTCTCATGTGTTCAAGGTTCCAGATCCAACCATTTCCACCCAAGTGCTCTTCCTACAAGCAATAGAAGCCCACTTTTAAATCAATGAAAATTCAAAGGGGAGTTGAATCAATGTAAAGTGAGGAGAGAAATTAGCTTCCATCACAAAGATGGCAACTGAAGCTACATCAACTGCAGTTGCAAGAAAGAACGACAATAATCCTTTATCAAGACATGTTAAGACTGTTCAAGATGTTTACAAAAATGCATCCATCCTGACTTTTATTCGTATCCAGAAGAGAATTTGTATTAAGATAAATATTACTATTTCTCAGGAATAGTATTGATGAAGAAAAACATGAAAAGTACTAAGTTTAAAGATGTGCCAATCGAATAATCAGAAGGTTTCACTATATTCTTTTATGTCGTTGTTGACTTGTGGTCAGTTTTCACATGCTAGAAAACATAGAGTGAGAAGAGCATTACAAGCACAAAACCATAGTTAGCAGCTAGCAATGGTCAGGCAGCAAAGTAATAGTTACATTTCTGCTATAAATTCAATCTAGTCAGTGATAAGCCAATAAATCACATCACCATATGATCACTGAACGACAAATAAACAAACAACTCAATTTATTCTTATATAACCAGTTCACTAATATTTAACAATAATGTAACAAACATAACTGAAATGAATTTCAGCAAAAAGAACTAATTAGACTTTTTTTTGCTTGTGAAATGTACATAGCGCAGTATTACCTGTGGTGTAAAAATTTCTGTAGGGATAAAAGACATGGTAACATATCTCATCTCTTTTGATGACATGTTTGATCTGCATTGAGTCAAGTTCAATCATAAAGTTGCCAATCGACGTAGACAGGACAATCGCATTTGTGTCCTCATCATACCCTACTATCAGTACCATTTTGCGTTTACGAGGAATTGGGCATTGAATGAGATCCTCCAACTGAATGGTTTTCTGCAGAAGCACCCATCCAGTAACACCATCACAGTTGGATTTCATCTCCCACAACAGGATACTCTGTCCCAACAAATATGCGAGGCCAAGGCAATGATTCTCAGTCCTTAAGAGACGAAAATACCAGTTGTTGAGAGCAAAGACGCCTGACGGGGAGTGGACCACCCCAAGGCTCTGCCTTTCAAGATCAAATGCGAGGATGTCAGCTCCACGAAACAAGCAGTAAACTACATTCTTGACAAGGATGCTGTTCCTTAATAGAAAACCTCCAGATGTAGTAGCCATCGAGACTACATCTCCCCACACACCACACGACGATTCATAGAGACAAGCTAAGGTCTGCGTGGATCCGCCGCACATCAAAACCAACTTGAACGGGCTCGAGAAGCAATCACCGTGCACATGCCCATCTTCAGCACTAACGCATTGTACCACGGCCTGCAAATAAATATACCATTCATCTGTGGGGATCCCTGTAGGAAAAGGCACATGGTGCTTCTGACCGGTGATGGGGTCCCACACGACGAGCTCACGACGAGATTTGTTGGTTAGGACACACAGGCCGTGGCGGCAGCCGTGGAAGTCCCAATCGTCGGAGGAGAGTCGTCTTAGCAGAACAGGAAAGCGGGCGGCGGGGATGCGGTCCGGCGACTCCAGGACAGGAGTGAAGACGTGTTTTTCGACAACCGACCATGGGAAGAAGCCGAGAAGCGGTGGTTTCCTGTGGTGTTTGCGGAAGCGGCGGAGGAACTCGGCGTCGGAGAGGATGCTGCGCCAGCGCTTGCATACGACGGACGCACGTGGGAGCGAGGATGGATTCGGGGGGAGACGCAGGAGGATCTCCCAGAGGAGGTCCTCGTCATCCGGCAAGGCGCTGCTCACACTTCAGCCTAGGGTTAGGGTTCCTAATAATATCCAAGAGAGGAAGAGGATCGCAAAAAACGTAAACCAAATCAAAATCGGGAATAGAATCAGCTAGGAGAGAGGCAACAAAAATCAGGGAAACTTACCTTTGGGCAAGGGCGAAGGACGTCGAGGGTAAAGATGTTTCTTAGTACGTATTGGAGAAGAGAGAGATTTTTTATTTTTTGAGGGGTGGAGAAGACAGAGATAGAAGTAGAACCCTCGTACGTATTGCTCTTTCTCTGTGACAAATCGCTGGCCCAATAAGCCAAGGCCCAATATTGGACTGTGATCAGGACAACGCTGGTGGATGATGTAACTCCTTTTTTGGAGTTTGTCACAGCATGTACAAGCACATGCTATGAAATTCACAACTCCAAAGTGATAAAAAACGGGTTTCGTATCGTTCATTTTCTGGTTGCTGCCATTTAAAAAATGAAAATCAGGGCAAAACAATTAGAATTGAAGACCCCATTTTAAAATCAAAAAATTTGTGTAAATTCGCAGGAATTTTTGTGACAAAGGAAATGTATTAATATTTTAAAGATACCAATTACACCCGGCATGTGTACCAATAATATGTCCAAAGGCATCAACTATACACACAACCAAAAAATAATGTAAAAAGAACGGAAGAAAAAAGACCCATACGATGATCAATCACTAACATCAGCAGCACACTAACCATCACCGAAGACAACACCCAGATTACACAAAAAGATTCTCCAAAAGCAACGCCCTCAAGAAGGAAACACTGCACAAGCCTTATGGTTGCCCTGTCAAAGATCTTGGATTTTCGCCCTATAGAAAGTCCGAGTTCACCCAAAAATAATGTGTTGAATAAGGTCATTGCCATGCAGAACCAATAAATGTCAGACCTTGGGTTTTCACCATGGCAATCTAGACCCGGTACTCGAGGAGCACCATCAAAATTGCAGTCCTCCTGTGTTGTCGTCCCCGCATGCCTAAGCCGCTGTTGCAAGTCACCAAACACCTGACACACAATCTTCATCGCAACGAATACACCCTTCGACCAAAGCTTCAAGACCTCCTATCACAGCCGCTGTTAGAATAAAACGCTAATGCAAGATCATAGACGACACACCGAGGCATGATATTTGTTAATGAGGTTCACCAATATGGCTACATCCCGGGGCATGACATCGACTACGGGCGCTCCTCCCCAAGATACCGCAACACCGGCCGCCGGGGCGCCGGCACAAGCCGCCGGCTCCCCCGCCTACCTATCGCTATCTGGTCGTCATGGGTTACAACGTGTGGTGCCCCTCAATATATAAGAGGCCTAGGATACAACGTGTCCGACTCCTACACGACTCGTACCTATCCGCACCAATTACAACTCCAAGTCCACGTAACCCCTTGCGTACATAATATTCGACACAAATATAACAGCCGCCATGACTTCTCATCCTCTATCAATGCCTTGGGAATCTTGGCCTAGACATGTTCCATGACACCAATAAGAAATCGAAGCTTCGCATCGCACCCTCTTGAGGCCGTGCTGGCTGATAATATGAGCGTGCACGACCTGAGCCTTTCCTAATTAGATATTCAGGGACGACATACGTCAACCCATATAGATCTTCGACGGGGAAGAAAAGAATACATCAGCAGCCAGATCCAAGAGGTCGATATCCGGCAGAAAGATGACTTGGCAAAAGAAGAGCACTAGGGACAAACAACCATTGTTAGGCCGAAGCCAGCAGTCCCCACGTCGCTATCCTGTCAATACAGACCTATAGACAAAGGTTGGCGACGCCGCATCATGCCACCCTCAAACGCGGAGGCCCGAACTTGGTGAGACGCTAGCCATGGTAGGAGACGGGAACCAACCACTTCTCACTGGATCCGGTGACTCCTAGCCCCACCCTGACCCCTATGGCGGCACCACGTGCAGCCTGCAAGCCCACCCACGACGCCGCTCAGTCAGCCGCCATAGTCGGCATCGCCTTGAATAAGGGCCGCCACCCCAGAACTCTATCTTAGCCATCCATCGCCGTCGGTGTGCCAGCAACAACCACTGAGAGGAAACTAGCCGGGTTGCCCAGCCGCCTCCACCACGCACGTTCTTTGCCCCGCGGCGGCTACTGGCAGAGGCAAGGAGAATGAGCGAAGCTGGGAGGGCCACCCTGCTAGGGGACGACGCAGGGGCAAATCCCTTAAAGCTACAAATAAAATGCTTAACACAAGTAAAGGCTTCATCTTTCATGTGAAATGTCCATCTATCTCAACTAAAATGAGCTTTTAAACTAAAAAACTTCGTAGTGAAAGAAAATCAGATTATGAAGCAGCGCATTATGGCTGGTTGTGTTGTTGACGAGGAATTGGCGAGTGGTTGGCGCGCGGTCCTTGTCAAATGTCTAGCATGGCGGGGGCCTCAGCCGGCAGAGCTCGACAGGCGTATGGCAGAGTTAGACTGTCTACAACCGGACTTGATAAATTTGACCCCTCAAATGCTCGCAGACGTGTTCGGACCGATCGTATCTTAAACTTTTCTTTTCACAACCGGACACATCAAATAGCATGCCTCAAATCCATATAAAGTTATGCAACTATGATGCATTACACACATCGTCTGGCTACTACATCAGGACATGCCATCAGACTACCAAAATTTGACATCTTTGACCTATATGCTAGCTACGGAGAAGATCATCCATGACTATCCTTGCCCTTCCAGGCGTCTGGCCATCCTTCTCACGGAAGTAGCAATTGAAAACGCAGTATGGATCGACCTCGATCTACTCATTGTCGGAGCTGTCCGACCAGTCGTTGTCCTCCTTCTCCTCCTTGCGGGACAGTCCGGTCATGGCATGGACTGCCCGATTGTGCTCTAGGCGCGTGTGTGTTTCTAAATTGCCTTCCTTACAATCTAGGCGTGGATGGCTTCGTGCTCTATGGCAGCCTGCGCCAACGCATCAGCCGCCTCCGCCACTGCCATGTCGGCAGCGAGGCGAGCCTCGGCCACCCTCATCCTCTCCTACCCATGGCGGTCACACCGATCCTGGAAGCACTCATACTCCGATAGACTGGTGACGGGGAAAGGGATATTGCAAGGCTTGCGGGGGGACCGTGATGATCCAGCCCCTGAGGATCCGAGCGCCCGATGCGCCGACGCAATGGACTTGCACCAGACGGATACCGTTGTCGGTTGGGTGTTGTCCTCCCGGGAGTGGAGGACTGTGATGAGGACTGTCATTGCCTCCTCCAACCCGTACGGGACGACACCCCAGTCGACGAATCCGAACTACTCGGAGTCAGATCAGCTGCCCATCGTGCTGGCGAAGGCCGGAGATCGCCAGACAGGGGCTCGGGTGGCGTAGTGGAGTGGAGGAAGTGTAGTGAAGTGGTAAGGGTTTGTCCCGGGTAGCGGATGGGGACGAATATATGTGGGGTCGGATGCACCAGCGTCAGCGGGGTCTGGGGTGGCGGATGTGCCCGGGCCTCCCCATATCTGCCCCATATTTGGACAAGGTATGAGGGGTGTCGGTCAGCCCGGGCGTTTGAGGCTAATTTTAGACGCCCGTCGGGGTCGAATTTATTTGAATGATCAGTGACCGGTGTGTCCGCCCGGACTTATGATGGGGTTCGGGGCGTCCAACTGTAGATGCTCTGAGGTCCCTACGACCAAGTTGGCTTTGTTGCATCGTTGCATGTTGAAGTGTGCATTTTCCATGTACGTTTCATCCTTGCAATTGAGAGAAATGGATTAGCGGAAAGAAAATACATATGATTTCGGATGTGGGCTTGGATGAACCCGTGTTTAGTTCATTATATGAACTTACATCGTCCGGACGTAAATCCAGCCTCTCGTTTGGAAAAGGGTTCATAGTCCTCTAAGATGATTCCACCTCCAAAAAGAAAGAGTGTGATGATTAGTACGCATGTAGGTTGTTAAATTAAACGGACTGTATACGTTGTAGCATTTTGTGGGTAGAAACGGACTAATTAAATCATTTGTGATTCAAACTGAAAGAACAAACTTGAAACACGCAAGTATCCTGAAAGCATACATTATCCAAACCAGAGCAGACGATTAACTAGACGAGCGAACATGAAAGAAAAAACCATGGACGCGAGACGAGAGGGAGATGGAGAACAATCCATCATCTCTATCTAAATTCTAAGGTCCAAGCCAGCATAGATGCATCATGCATGCAAGCATGTTTATATGCTGATGGTGTGAGCCCTGAGCACATGCTGGAAGTCGGCATTGAGAAGCACCCTGACCACGGCGACGGCGTCTTCCTTGCTGCTGATGTTGGCGCTCTTCTTGAGCATCCCGGTGAAGGGCCCGTGCCATTTGCCGGTGCGCTCCGCCCGAAGGAGCTCGTAGGACATGGTGTCCCAGTGCTTGATGTATGCGAGGTGCTCGGGGGCGACGCGGGACTCTGTGTCCCATCCCCTGCCGACAATCTCGTCTATGGGGTTGAGCCGCTGGGCCTCGCTTATCATCACCTTCACCGCCGCCAGCGCCCGCTTGACGGGCTCGAGGTCGGTCTCCGGGTCGTAGGCGGACAGCACACGGAGGGCCTTCTTCATGGCCTGCCGCCCCAGCGGCACGCCAGGTAGGTTCTCGAGGCCGCCGATGAGGTCACCGTAGCTGCTGCCGAACGGGAGGGTTGTTGACGTGGGGATCAGGTGTTGGAGGCCTGGGAAGGTGTGCCAGTGGCCGCTCTCGTCGGTGAAGCCGGCAAGGGAGAGGTCGTGGTACTGGAAAGCCAAGGAGGCGCCATCGGGGCCATCGTGCAGGTCAGCACAAAGATGGCAGGTGGAGGTGGGTCGTCGACGGCAGCAGCTGCTCCTCCGTGGTTGCTGTTACTGGCGACGAGAGCAAGTATGAGGAAGAGGAGGAACTTGGCCATGGTGAATCGATGGGTGGTAGGTGGGGTGGGTGTGGGTCGGTCCATCTCTTATGAAGGACCGGCGGCAATGGACAAGATGCAGCTACGTACCACACCACACAGATCGCATTCCGCAACTGCTCTGGTTGTGGAGTGAAAGTAGCATGAATGTCACAAAAGGAGTGTGACTGATCGTACGGGGTGGCTTTTTTGACCGGCTGTGCTTCAATCTGTTGTGCACCCAGCTTTTGCATGGAGTTGTAGTACTAAGCTACGTACATCATGAAATCATCATCTACCAGCCAACGGACGTCCCACGTTTGACCAAATGTAAAGTACAACGCAGCGCTAAAATGCTAATCCATCCTGTCTCATGGGCAAGCATACCCTATACAGACCTACCAAGGGGAGTCAAGCTGGTTACTACATACCGCTACCCTGAAATAGGAGAGTCTCAACATATTTACATATTTACTATTACTAAATGGCACCTCCACCTTCTTCTGGCTCGACGCTTGGCTTCTTCCGACTCCGCTCGTAGACACTTATCCACACCTTTTCTCCCACTCCACCTCACCCTCTGTCCTCGTATCACATGTCATTCATAACGGTTTACTCGCTACTTTGCGGAACCGCCTAACCAATGTTGCTTATGAAGAGCTTGCGTCTGTTTTGTCTTTGTTGCAGGATGTTGCCACCAACGACACGCGCGACGACAGGTTCCTCACCCACGACTCCTCCTTCTCCTCGAGGTGCGCCTACTTGTTGCTCTCCTCTGACCACGAGATCGATCTCAATGCAGGGTACATCTGGAGCTCTAAGGCACCTATCAAGGTCAAGATCTTCGGCTGGCTTCTCTGTCGTGACAAGTTGAACACGATGGCGAACTTACATCGTAAGACCATCACCTCTGATTCAGATTATCCGCGGTGCGCACTCATTCATGAGGACGCAACGCACATGGCCATCCTTTGGCCATGCGTGGCACAGGTCTGGTCGATCATAGGGCTGCATCCCCCTCACTCCATCGACCTTCTCTGGGATACCACAACGCCGGTCGGCCTCGACATCAACATTTGTCCTACCGTCGCCCTCGCCATCCTCTGAAAGCTGTGGGACTCCAGGAACGCTCGTGTCTTTTGTAACGAGCTACACACACCACTAGATACTCTTCGGAACATTATTTCGGACTTTACGGTTTGGGCCTTCAGATTTAAGGACCCCGTCGGTAGGGAGGCTGCCGTGTCTTGACGCCTATACCTCTCCTCTCGTTGTGACCCTTGATGTAACTTGCCCCTTGGGCCTTTTAGTAATATATACAGGTGGGGACCCTCTCCCCCTTGTGATTGTTCAAAAAAAACTATTACTAATGGGAAGTCCGCCATTGTAATGATTTTACCTCTCCCATCTTATGTAAAAAAATCAGTTCGCCCACGCACGTACCTTCGCACGCTAGTGGCTTTAATTTGCTGGCGACGAGAGCGTGTGAAGAAGAGGAGGAACGCGGCCATGGCGGGGAATCGATGGGCGCTAGGTGGGTGTGGGTCGGTCTCGGTCCATCTGTTATGAAGGATTGGCGGCAACGGACAAGATGCAGAGCAGCTACGTACCACACCACACCGATGGCATTCGGCAACTGCTCTGGTTGTGCTGTGAAAGTAGCATGAATGGCACAAAAGGAGTGTGACTGATCGGACCGGGTGGCTTTTTTGACCGGCCGTGCTTCAATCTGTAGTGCATGCAGCTTTTGCATGGAGTAGTACTACGGACGTCCCATGTTTGACCACTACATGCTATGTCTTCAATTCTTTAATATTTTTTGACTTCTCGAACATTTTTAAAACTGGGGAACATATTATAGAAATTCTAGAACATGTTTTGAACTTCATGAATATTTTAAAATTCATGAACCGTGTTTCAAATCACGAATATTTTGGAAATCACCAAGAAAATAATGACAGGAACATTTTTCATAACTAACGAAAATATTTCAAAATTTCATGAACACTTTTTGATTTGCAAACTTTTTTTAATTCATGAACAATTTTCATAATAGATAACTTTTTTTTGAATTAATGGAACATTCAAATTCCAAATTGATTTTTCAAGCTTTATTCCAGGAAACATGCGCATACCAATGATAGCGATAAAAGTGCAAGAACTGTAGTACATGTTTCATATTTTGCAATCTTTATATTTTCAAAATACAGCTATATACTAGTTTTACAACATTTTTTCCCCTGTTAGATTGTTGATATATTTTTTCCTTCGTTCAACTACTCACATAATTAAATACAATTTAAATTCCTAGGTTCAACATCTGTTTCAAGTAATTTCCTTAGTTGAAAATACCTGGATCAGTGCTCACGAACCAGTTCATAAAAAAAGAAATCCAAATATAATCTTACATGGAAAAAAGCATGTTCTCGGAAAGAAATAGTGAATCGAGGGACGAATGGGCCAGCACAACAAAAGTTGATTCAACCAGAAGAAACAACACCTATGCTTGGCAGGGGTTATGTCTAGATTATAGCGTGACTAGACATGGGCATGTCTGGGGCTGATCGGGTTTCGGGCTGGGCTTTAAAACCTGACCATGAAATCTTAGGCCTGGGCCCGACCTATCCAAGCCTGTAACATGAGAAAATACCCATTTTCATGTTGACAATAATAATATAGCTATATTTGGAGGTAAATAATAATTTACACTAAAACTATGATACTTATTTTGGATCGGAGAGAGTCAATACTATGCCAATTTTTTTATATAAATGCTGAAAATGATATTTCACCAGACTTTTCTCAGGCCTCGGGCTGGAAGTGAGGCCCGCACTCCGCCTAGACGTTGGGCTTTTGGCCAGGCTTGCCTGACCAGACCATCCGCAAGTAGCTTCATGCTGGTTAGTTCTTTTCTTTATTTATTTTTGTTCTTGTTTTTCTTTTATTTTGGTCATATTTCCAAAAAAATGTTGTAAATGCAATATACCTAAACTTATATTTACTTCTAAAATATAAACTTTGAATTTCGGAAAAAAATCAACGCAATGTGAAATAATTATTAGCACAGTTTAGCAAACGGTTACTTAGCATTAAAAAATGTGACACTTAAAAGATGTTCACATGCTTAACAATGTATGTGATATTTCAAAATAATATTTCTATAATTTAAACAAATGTTACACGTTCTGGTCAGTATTAATTATCGCTCACTGAATACTAGTTTTTGAATTCAGGGACAAATAATATGGATTGGAGGAAGTATTTAACTCAAAAAATCGCACCATTTATTAAAAATGTATGTTGTATTTATAAAAATTTGACGCGTTTCAATAATATGTTGGTGACATTTCTGAAAATAGTTATACAATGGAAACAATTAATGTACGAAAATATATTTAATCTTTACCTAATAATAAAGCACGGATAACTTCTGGTCGTACGTCGTGACATTTTTGCAAAAAAGTCCTTATGTTTTCTGGTATTCAACCCGCAGTCCCTTAATTAAGTGGAAAAAAAACGTTTCGTCTTTTTATAAAAAAACCCATGGGCAGCATCGGCAGCGGCTGCGCGGCAGCGTCCGCCCCTCCTCCTCCCCCCCTTCTCCTCCTCCCCTCACTGCGCGGATCCGTCGGCGGCGGGGTCTCTGGCACGCTGGCGGCTCGGCTTCGAGCTGGCTCTGCTTTGAGCTAGGTCAACGGCCAGGGAGAGCGCGGCGGACAGGTTACCGGCCGGGGATAGCGCGGCGGACGGAACGTCGACGAAGATGGCGGGCTCACGGGCGCGCTTGGGGGAGGCGAGAAGCTGGCTGAACGTCGGCGAAGGTGGCGGGCTCACGGGCGCGCTTGGGGGAGGCGAGAAGCTGGCTGCACGAGGACGAGCTCGCGGGCGTCCTTGGGCTCTGTTTTGAGCGCGGTCAATGGCCATTCTTGTGCTTCTCATCGGCCTCGGCGCTGGCTTAGGCGGGCCAAGGCGGGAGGCAGGGCGCGGTGGCGCGGTCCGGCAACCTGGCTGGTCGACGGGGCGGCGGGGATGCGGCTGGAGGCGAGGTTGATAGCGGCGGCGACAGGCGCGCACGGGACGAGCGCTGCCTCACGAGCAGAGGAGCTCGGGCAGGTCGTGCGCGCTGCGCGGTCCGGCAACCTGGCTGGTCGACGGGGTGGTGGGGATGCGGCTGGAGGCGAGGTTGATGGCGGCGGCGACAGGCGCAAAGAATCGCCGTCGCAGCATCTGCCGTCACCACGCCCGCCCGCGAGAGCAATGTCTCGGCCGCCGGAGCGGCTTGATGAAGGCGAGGCAGAGGGTGGCGACGCCGGTTGCAGCCGACGGCCGACGAACTCGGAGGCGGCGGCGACGCGACGACGTCCGTGGTGGTGGCGGTGGCAACAGCGAGGCTCACTGCGTGCTCCTGCTCATCTTCAAGAGGAAAAGAAAGAACTGAGATGTAAGAGAGGAAGAAGGAGAAAGGAGGTGCTGCCGGAGGCAATGGAGCTCTCTTGGGGCGGGATGCACGAGGGCTCGCTCGGTGGTGGCCTCAATCTGATCTGGATCGAGAGTTCTGCGGGGATGTGAGAAGAAGGCGTGAGGGAAGAGATGAGCACGAGGACCGCGCGCTGAGAAGATAAGGCTGGAGGATAGAGAGCGGTGTGTATGCGGTCAGATGACACGCGTCGCTCGCACGAGGAGGGCTGGTGGAATCGTTGTCTACAGGCGGATAAAAGTTGTCTCGCAAGGAACACAGGAGCGGGCTGGGAGCACTCACCGAATATGATGATTAGTTTAGATTAACTATAGGTGGGTAGATTAAAGATAAAGAAAGAAGAATATGTGCCAGGTCTCCTTTACCCATCAAATCGGTTGATTGAGTCTCGCCGTGTATGCCATTTTTTGCTTCTCCAAATCTGCATGCCGCCAGGTTTGCTTCTACATTTCTTTTCTTTTCTTTTCTGAAGTTGGATTTTGCATCTGTTTGTATTTTTTACGTATTCATACTGACTACATAATTCACGACACACACGACAGCAACATATATGCATGAATGCCCAATGAAATAAATACATAAATTATCTTTGAACGCTGGTAATTTCGGTTTATACGATTACATAATAAACCATCGGCGCAAAACATAGGCATTTACATGTCATGGCTATAGTCTTTAATTATCCTTAATAAAGTTGTTGTTTCGGGTCAGGAAGATGCCATGCTTGATGTCCCTGAAAACATAGTCATGTTGAAGGTGGTCAGGAGGAACGAGGCAATCATTGTATAAATCATTCTCACCCAAACATTGACGATATGAAGAAATAAAAACAATTGCATCCAGGTAAAATTACTTTGGAAGTGTTGCATATACGCCATTGTTATTGTCTGGTGTCAGTGCAATGGTTAATTTTTCAGTGTGGTATGCTTTGTCACTATGCATTAACAGACTGATCTACAACGTGTAGTGAAGTCGGACGAAAAACATGCTCTTACTTTAATATCATTTTTCTTCTCTCTATATTGCTTCAAGGAAAAACATGATACTCTAGCATGCAAACAACACATATATTATGATGATTATGTCCTGCGTAATTAGATTTATTTATAAGTAGCTACATATGCACTACTTATGATGCAAATTTTATATCGGTTTTTTTTAATCAACAACAGATTCATATAGCATACAAAACTTGCATGCAGGCAAGAAATTTCGATGACAAACTCCAGTCATGGATAGCAAGAAACAGAGAAAGAAAAGAGATAAGGAGCGGTATGTATGAATGACCAATGAAGAAAAATAGAAAACACATGAAAAGCATCGTGAAACCTATGGACTAAACAAAAGAACTAAAGATTTGAGCCAGTTGCAAAAAAATACACACAAGGAAATAAGAAATATGCAAACATGAAACTAACACATAAGATAAACACGTGCGTATGAGAGAGGTAGAAAGACGCAAATATGCAATCCGAACAAAAATAAAAGCTAGAATATAGCAAATTACAGCTAATCGTGAATTGAGGTGCAACACACTAAGCAAAAATTCAATTGCGATGGAAAATCATGCATATATCGTTAAAGAATAGGAAGTTATACATCTATACGGCAAGGACTTCATGGTTAGCACACACGCAACATGCTTGGATGCTAGGCGAAGTATACGACATTTTTACTGTGCGATATCAGTTACTCAACATAAGTGTCGCGTGTATGATTTTGCTATCAATAGTATGATGGTTAATTTACTGGTTAGATATGTGTTGTCACTACATATTGATGTTCTAATCTACAACGTCAAAAAAACATCATGTGTACTCTTACTTCAAAAATCACCCTCTCTCCAACCACTGCCCCTCCGCGCCGTAGCAACGCACGGGCATGTTTCCTAGTATTACTAAAAAAAATATCTGAACTTGTACTTAAAAATGTTTAACATTATTTGAAATATATTAAATATATATAAAAATGTTTTAGATGCACACGGGCAATTTAAAACGTGTGTTAAAAAAAGCAACCATGTATTAAAAATAGAATTTAAAGGATAACAAAAAAATTGAAAAACCGATAGAAAAACACATACAAATGAAAGAAGAAGGAAACCACACGGAAGGCTGTAAAGCCGGTCCGAACAGGTCCATAGGATCTTACTAAAACCGCTACATGATCTACAACGTAGAGGTTGTCCATTTAGTGGATTGCCAGAGGCGAGACCGAGGAATCTCTCGCAATAGATGATAAATAGCATTGTCTCGTGGACTAGGAGGTCCCAAGTTTCTTTCCCTTTTTCTTCTTGTTAGTGGAGAAATCGCTCGCGGAAGAAAAGATGACCCAGCAGGCTGACTCGTGGTTTTGCTCCTCGAATGATTTTGCTGCAAAATAATCGTGACCAAATATAATCAGCTTTGTTTTTAGATTGTGATGAGAATTAAAAAAATACAATCAACCATCATATATATTTTTCCGAGGAAAACACTAGAACAGTTTGAGGGTTGTGTAGGTCTACAGCTTGTACAAGCATATACTACGGAATCCAAAATTATGCTTTTATACAGATCAATCAAAACGTGATAATTTACCGAATTAACTCGATCTGGCATGGTGAGAAATTGGAGTGAGAAAAATAGGAGTAGAGGTGAGCAACCTCTACGACGACGGCCACGAGTGGCGATGACAAATATGATGATGGCCAGCGCAAGAGGTTAATCAGTGAGCGGACTAGTAACACTAAAGCCCTGGATTTATACTATACAAGCATTGCCTTTCTCTGCTGCCTATTATTATGAGGTGATGTGAACATCATTATCATAGTTAAATCACTAACAAGACTCAGAACAACAATTATAGACAGATAGTGACGTCCATTCATCTGCTTTCAAGTTTGAGCTAACTTAGTTGGTCCTATTCCATTCATCAAGTACGGTCATTATAACCGGCCAAATTAAATGATGCCAACAGGTAGTGCCAGTAGCATGATTCACGTATGAGTTTGTCCTCTATTGCTGCACATACTTATATTGAACATGATTGTTGCCCATAATGTACATGGCTGCTACCCACATGCAAGTACGTACAAAGTGCTGGTGCACACGTCATCAGTGTTCTAGCAGCTTCATGAGTGACTGTGACTTGCATTTTTGTCAATGAGTTTGGTGTATTTTTTCTGAAACTTCCTGTTATTGGGCCACATTTTGGCATTTTTTTGCGTTGGTATTAACAATTGAAGACTGCTGCTTAATGAATGTTTGGTGTCCAACAACCATGACAGAGACAAATGCGTGCATGCAACAAATAAGAGACAAATGCCTACGTGAAACACGCATGGCCATGATTGGACGTGAAACACGCAAGAAAGAATTCTAGTCTCCTTCTCTGGTCGGCGTTTTGGCAGCGACGTTGAACGACGGCTGCGTGCTTCAGCTCATAACATCCGTTTGCATTCCAGTTTCTTCGCCTGGATAAGGAGAGGTATGAGGTTCCAGCAGAGCCACTGATTCACGGTTGAGGGGATAAGGACTTGCACTCTATAAATAAGACATCAAGTTCGTCCAAGCATGCATCAGAAAATAGAAGATCAAATTCCAGCTCCATAACACCAAGAGAGGGTGCATCCGTAGGAGTTGAGGTTTCTGTTCTCCCAAGGAGCAGATTCTCCGCCGCTTGGCAAGTAAGTGATAATCAATGGCTTATAGGCTTCCACTGGCAGGCGTTAGGACTTCCAATTTCGAGCCTAGGGAGCTTCCATCAAACAGCTACCTGAATCTGGGTGCGCCTTATGGAAAATTTGTGCCTTTCATAATCGCGGGAGAAGGGGGCCTTGGGGAGCATAAGCAGCTCAACTGGACAAACTTGTTTTTAGTGAACAAGCTAGGCAGTCACATAGACAGGGACCATGAAGAGGTGATTGATCAGATAAAAGTAGAGAAAGATGTTGAGAAGATAAAAGAGTTGATAAGGAAACTACCTCGTGAAATTGCTGAGCATCTGGAAGGGCATGAGACCCATGAACAGGTCGAAATCCTGGCAGATCTTAGAAGGAACATGGATCAGAGGATGTCTTATCTCAGCGGAGAGATCCGACGTCTAAGGAGGGACATTGGAGAGGTGATGCAAGCTGTCCGAGAGATACGCGAGGCATTGGACAGGAAGGAGCGCCAAAATCCTTACTACCGTCCATGAACAAATGCAACAAGCCGTGGAGTAAGTACATCTGGCAGCTACATATTTGCATTTCGTACTAGTGTCTATTGTATTGTGATGAATAAAATGGTGCGCTCCTTGCAGCATATAATGTTGTATGAGTCTGGGTTGGTCGAGTTATTGTAGCAACAAGTGCATGTCTGTCCGCAGTTTGTTGTTCTTGTCAAGTGTTTGTAATGAATAAACTTATGTGCTTCTTGCCGCACATAATTTTGTACGAGTCCTAGTCGATCGAGTTATTGTAGGCAACTGGTACATGTGTGTCTGCAATTACCTGTAACGTGTCATTTATGTAAAGTGTTTGCATTGAATAGTTATGGATATTATGAGTGTGTTATTGTTGTTGCTTCATTTCTCATTGTTCTTGTCCTGATGGGATGAATACAATTCCATCTTGTTTGCACAAAAAAAAAATGTTTGCAGTGAAGAGCTATGCATATCGTGAGTGTGTTCTCATTTTTATTTCTTTTATCGTTGTTTTTTTTTATTCTTGTTCTGATGGGCTGAATGGTAATTCGTCGTGTAAAATGGAATCTAGTTGCACTACTTGCTATGCATCTCCACTACTCTGTGGCATTTTAGAAAAAATAGGAGCCTAAGCCCCCACTCTGTTAAATAAATAGAAGAGAATTACCCAGTTAATTAGTGAAAAACTATGCGAAAGCGAAAGCCTTGTAAGAGATTACTAACCCGGCTACCAATAGTCTCCAAGCCGCTATGAGAGGAACTTCATCAAGGTTGTTCCTAGAGATCATCGTCAACACTCCTCAACCCCATGATTTCGACTTCAATGCAACTGTTAGAGATATATTTGGTTTACATGTATTTGTTAGTTTAGAATTTATAATCCGTCTCCTACCTTATCTCCACGAGAGGCTTCTTGCCCTTCAAGTCTGTACTCCTATATATACTCGCCCATGAGGCTCAATACAACATCCATCGCATTACGCTAATCCCTCAGTATTCCCTACTAACATGGTATCAGCCTAACCGATCCAAACCCTAGCCGTCGTTGCCGCTTTCGCTCCGCGCCGCCCTCCGGGGCAGTTTGTATCCATGACCGCCACTTGTGGCCGCGCCTCCCATACCTAGGGTTCGTCTGCAGGTCGTGTTGACCGGCTGCCCTAGAGACTATTTTTCCCGATCCTTTGATCCAGTTTTTTCCCTCTCCCGCCAGTCATCTTGATCGACTTTTTTTTTTGGTTTTCCGATCTAAGATCGGTTTGAGTCGCCCGCCGCCACCGTCGACCCCGTGCCTCTACTCTGACACCGGCGCGACCACCCGGCCTCTACTACGACCCAACGGCCTCGCGCGACCCGGTGGCCCGTAACGGCTGTCGTCCGCGTGTCTTCCCGCCCGTCGCTCTACTCCGGCCGTCGCCGCCCCGCTCCAAACAGGACTCCTACATCACCTACCGTCTCTGCCGCCGCTTGCCGGCTGCGTCGGGCTAACCGGCTGCCTCGGGGTCGCCGGCTGCATGAGGCCTGTCGGTTGCCGGCTGTCGGCTACCTCGGGCTCGCCGACCCCCTCGTCGGCTGCCTCGGGCTCGCCAGCCCCTCGCTGTCCTCCTTCGGCTCGCCATGCATGCCGGCCTCGTTGGTGCTGTGTCGGCCAATCGGGCGCCGGGCGCTGGACGCGCTCATCGGCACGCCATTCCCCGCCGGCCGTCCTCGCCTTGGTCTGATCGAGCACCCCGCTTCACCGTCCACGGTGACGCCATCATCAACGAGCAGCGCCCACGACCTCGTGTGTGATCGGCTTGATCACCCGTCCGTCGCAATCCGCTCCATCCGCGCCGCGTGACTGACCTAATCGGCCGGTTGCACGTGCCTCCGCAATTCCCGTGAAGGCCATCCTCGAGTACCGCGCGCCCCTCCACCGATCATGGAACGGGTGCTATTCTCTCCAGTCTGACCGTCCGCGATGCTCCTGTTGTTCGCAACGGTACCGCTACGACTGCGCGGGGGGGGGGGGGGGGGGGTAGAGATATATTTGGTTTACTTGCTGGAAGTCGGCATTGAGAAGCACCCTGACCACGGCGACGGCGTCTTCCTTGCTGCTGATGTTGGCGCTCTTCTTGAGCATCCCGGTGAAGGGCCCGTGCCATTTGCCGGTGCGCTCCGCCCGAAGGAGCTCGTAGGACATGGTGTCCCAGTGCTTGATGTATGCGAGGTGCTCGGGGGCGACGCGGGACTCTGTGTCCCATCCCCTGCCGACAATCTCGTCTATGGGGTTGAGCCGCTGGGCCTCGCTTATCATCACCTTCACCGCCGCCAGCGCCCGCTTGACGGGCTTGAGGTCGGTCTCCGGGTCGTAGGCGGACATCACACGGAGGGCCTTCTTCATGGCATGCCGCCCCAGCGGCACGCCAGGTAGGTTCTCGAGGCCGCCGATGAGGTCACCGTAGCTGCTGCCGAACGGGAGGGTTGTTAACGTGGGGATCAGGTGTTGGAGGCCTGGGAAGGTGTGCCAGTGGCCGCTCTCGTCGGTGAAGCCGGCAAGGGAGAGGTCGTGGTACTGGAAAGCCAAGGAGGCGCCATAGGGGCCATCGTGCAGGTCAGCACAAAGATGGCAGGTGGAGGTGGGTCGTCGGCGGCAGCAGCTGCTCCTCCGTGGTTGCTGTTACTGGCGACGAGAGCAAGTATGAGGAAGAGGAGGAACTTGGCCATGGTGAATCGATGGGTGGTAGGTGGGGTGGGTGTGGGTCGGTCCATCTCTTATGAAGGACCGGCGGCAATGAACAAGATGCAGCTACGTACCACACCACACAGATCGCATTCCGCAACTGCTCTGGTTGTGCAGTGAAAGTAGCATGAATGTCACAAAAGGAGTGTGACTGGTCGTACGGGGTGGCTTTTTTGACCGGCTGTGCTTCAATCTGTTGTGCACCCAGCTTTTGCATGGAGTTGTAGTACTAAGCTACGTACATCATGAAATCATCATCTACCAGCCAACGGACGTCCCACGTTTGACCAAATGTAAAGTACAACGCAGCGCTAAAATGCTAATCCATCCTGTCTCATGGGCAAGCATACCCTATACAGACCTACCAAGGGGAGTCAAGCTGGTTACTACATACCGCTACCCTGAAATAGGAGAGTCTCAACATATTTACATATTTACTATTACTAAATGGCACCTCCACCTTCTTCTGGCTCGACGCTTGGCTTCTTCCGACTCCGCTCGTAGACACTTATCCACACCTTTTCTCCCACTCCACCTCACCCTCTGTCCTCGTATCACATGTCATTCATAACGGTTTACTCGCTACTTTGCGGAACCGCCTAACCAATGTTGCTTATGTAGAGCTTGCGTCTGTTTTGTCTTTGTTGCAGGATGTTGCCACCAACGACACGCGCGACGACAGGTTCCTCACCCACGACTCCTCCTTCTCCTCGAGGTGCGCCTACTCGTTGCTCTCCTCCGACCATGAGATCTATCTCAATGCAGGGCACATCTGGAGCTCTAAGGCACCTATCAAGGTCAAGATCTTCGGCTGGCTTCTCTGTCGTGACAAGTTGAACACGATGGCGAACTTACATTGTAAGACCATCACCTCTGATTCAGATTATCCGCGGTGCGCACTCACTCATGAGTACGCAACGCACATGGCCATCCTTTGCCCATGAGTGGCACAGGTCTGGTCCATCATAGGGCTGCATCCCCCTCACTCCATCGACCTTCTCTGGGATACCACAACGCCGGTCGACCTCGACATCAACATTTGGCCTACCGTCGCCCTCGCCATCCTCTGAAAGCTGTGGGACTCCAGGAACGCTCGTGTCTTTCGTAACGAGCTACACACACCACTAGATACTCTTCGGAACATTATTTCGGACTTTACGGTTTGGGCCTTCAGATTTAAGGAACCCGTCGGTAGGGAGGCTGCCGTGTCTTGACGCCTATACCTCTCCTCTCGTTGTGACCCTTGATGTAACTTGCCCCTTGGGCCTTTTAGTAATATATACAGGTGGGGACCCTCTCCCCCTTGTGATTCTTCAAAAAAAAACTATTACTAATGGGAAGTCCGCCATTGTAATGATTTTACCTCTCCCATCTTATGTAAAAAAATCAGTTCGCCCACGCACGTACCTTCGCACGCTAGGGGCTTTAATTTGCTGGCGACGAGAGCGTGTGAAGAAGAGGAGGAACGCGGCCATGGCAGGGAATCGATGGGCGCTAGGTGGGTGTGGGTCGGTCTCGGTCCATCTGTTATGAAGAATTGGCGGCAACGGACAAGATGCAGAGCAGCTACGTACCACACCACACCGATGGCATTCGGCAACTGCTCTGGTTGTGCTGTGAAAGTAGCATGAATGGCACAAAAGGAGTGTGACTGATCGGACCGGGTGGCTTTTTTGACCGGCCGTGCTTCAATCTGTAGTGCATGCAGCTTTTGCATGGAGTAGTACTACGGACGTCCCATGTTTGACCACTACATGCTATGTCTTCAATTCTTTAATATTTTTTGACTTCTCGGACATTTTTAAAACTGGGGAACATATTATAGAAATTCTAGAACATGTTTTGAACTTCATGAATATTTTAAAATTCATGAACCGTGTTTCAAATCACGAATATTTTTGAAACCACCAAGAAAATAATGACAGGAACATTTTTCATAACTAACGAAAATATTTCAAAATTTCATGAACACTTTTTGATTTGCAAACTTTTTTTAATTCATGAACAATTTTCATAATAGATAACTTTTTTTTGAATTAATGGAACATTCAAATTCCAAATTGATTTTTCAAGCTTTATTCCAGGAAACATGCGCATACCAACGATAGCGATAAAAGTGCAAGAACTGTAGTACATGTTTCATATTTTGCAATCTTTATATTTTCAAAATACTGCTATATACTAGTTTTACAACATTTTTTCCCCTGTTAGATTGTTGATATATTTTTTCCTTCGTTCAACTACTCACATAATTAAATACAATTTAAATTCCTAGGTTCAACATCTGTTTCAAGTAATTTCCTTAGTTGAAAATACCTGGATCAGTGCTCACGAACCAGTTCATAAAAAAAGAAATCCAAATATAATCTTACATGGAAAAAAGCATGTTCTCGGAAAGAAATAGTGAATCGAGGGACGAATGGGCCAGCACAACAAAAGTTGATTCAACCAGAAGAAACAACACCTATGCTTGGCAGGGGTTATGTCTAGATTATAGCGTGACTAGACATGGGCATGTCTGGGGCTGATCGGGTTTCGGGCTGGGCTTTAAAACCTGACCATGAAATCTTAGGCCTGGGCCCGACCTATCCAAGCCTGTAACATGAGAAAATACCCATTTTCATGTTGACAATAATAATATAGCTATATTTGGAGGTAAATAATAATTTACATTAAAACTACGATACTTATTTTGGATCGGAGAGAGTCAATACTATGCCATTTTTTTATATAAATGCTGAAAATGATATTTCACCAGACTTTTCTCAGGCCTCGGGCTGGAAAGTGAGGCCCGCACTCCGCCCAGACGTTGGGCTTTTGGCCAGGCTTGCCTGACCAGACCGTCCGCAAGTAGCTTCATGCTGGTTAGTTCTTTTCTTTATTTATTTTTGTTCTTGTTTTTCTTTTATTTTGGTCATATTTCCAAAAAATGTTATAAATGCAATATACCTAAACTTATATTTACTTCTAAAATATAAGCTTTTAATTTCGGAAAAAAATCAACGCAATGTGAAATAATTATTAGCACAGTTTAGCAAACGGTTACTTAGCATTAAAAAAATGTGACACTTAAAAGATGTTCACATGCTTAACAATGTATGTGATATTTCAAAATAATGTTTCTATAATTTAAACAAATGTTACACGTTCTGGTAAGTATTAATTATCGCTCACTGAATACTAGTTTTTGAATTCAGGGACAAATAAAATGGATTGGAGGAAGTATTTAACTAAAAAAATCGCACCATTTATTAAAAATGTATGTTGTATTTATAAAAATTTGACGCGTTTCAATAATATGTTGGTGACATTTCTGAAAATAGTTATACAATGGAAACAATCGCTGTACGAAAATATATTTAATATTACTAAAAAAATATATCTGAACTTGTACTTAAAAATGTTTAACATTATTTGAAATATATTAAATATATATAAAAATGTTTTAGATGCACACGGGAAATTTAAAACGTGTGTTAAAAAAAAGCAACCATGTATTAAAAATAGAATTTAAAGGATAACAAAAAAATTGAAAAACCGATAGAAAAACACATACAAATGAAAGAAGAAGGAAACCACACAGAAGGCTGTAAAGCCGGTCCGAACAGGTCCATAGGATCTTACTAAAACCGCTACATGATCTACAACGTAGAGGTTGTCCATTTAGTGGATTGCCAGAGGCGAGACCGAGGAATCTCTCGCAATAGATGATAAATAGCATTGTCTCGTGGACTAGGAGGTCCCAAGTTTCTTTCCCTTTTTCTTCTTGTTAGTGGAGAAATCGCTCGCGGAAGAAAAGATGACCCAGCAGGCTGACTCGTGGTTTTGCTCCTCGAATGATTTTGCTGCAAAATAATCGTGACCAAATATAATCAGCTTTGTTTTTAGATTGTGATTAGAATTAAAAAAATACAATCAACCATCATATATATTTTTCCGAGGAAAACACTAGAACAGTTTGAGGGTTGTGTAGGTCTACAGCTTGTACAAGCATATACTACGGAATCCAAAATTATGCTTTTATACAGATCAATCAAAACGTGATAATTTACCGAATTAACTCGATCTGGCATGGTGAGAAATTGGAGTGAGAAAAATAGGAGTAGAGGTGAGCAACCTCTACGACGACGGCCACGAGTGGCGATGACAAATATGATGATGGCCAGCGCAAGAGGTTAATCAGTGAGCGGACTAGTAACACTAAAGCCCTGGATTTATACTATACAAGCATTGCCTTTCTCTGCTGCCTATTATTATGAGGTGATGTGAACATCATTATCATAGTTAAATCACTAACAAGACTCAGAACAACAATTATAGACAGATAGTGACGTCCATTCATCTGCTTTCAAGTTTGAGCTAACTTAGTTGGTCCTATTCCATTCATCAAGTACGGTCATTATAACCGGCCAAATTAAATGATGCCAACAGGTAGTGCCAGTAGCATGATTCACGTATGAGTTTGTCCTCTATTGCTGCACATACTTATATTGAACATGATTGTTGCCCATAATGTACATGGCTGCTACCCACATGCAAGTACGTACAAAGTGCTGGTGCACACGTCATCAGTGTTCTAGCAGCTTCATGAGTGACTGTGACTTGCATTTTTGTCAATGAGTTTGGTGTATTTTTTCTGAAACTTCCTGTTATTTGGCCACATTTTGGCATTTTCTTTGCGTTGGTATTAACAATTGAAGACTGCTGCTTAATGAATGTTTGGTGTCCAACAACCATGACAGAGACAAATGCGTGCATGCAACAAATAAGAGACAAATGCCTACGTGAAACACGCATGGCCATGATTGGACGTGAAACACGCAAGAAAGAATTCTAGTCTCCTTCTCTGGTCGGCGTTTTGGCAGCGACGTTGAACGACGGCTGCGTGCTTCAGCTCATAACATCCGTTTGCATTCCAGTTTCTTCACCTGGATAAGGAGAGGTATGAGGTTCCAGCAGAGCCACTGATTCACGGTTGAGGGGATAAGGACTTGCACTCTATAAATAAGACATCAAGTTCGTCCAAGCATGCATCAGAAAATAGAAGATCAAATTCCAGCTCCATAACACCAAGAGAGGGTGCATCCGTAGGAGTTGAGGTTTCTGTTCTCCCAAGGAGCAGATTCTCCGCCCCTTGGCAAGTAAGTGATAATCAATGGCTTATAGGCTTCCACTGGCAGGCGTTAGGACTTCCAATTTCGAGCCTAGGGAGCTTCCATCAAACAGCTACCTGAATCTGGGTGCGCCTTATGGAAAATTTGTGCCTTTCATAATCGCGGGAGAAGGGGGCCTTGGGGAGCATAAGCAGCTCAACTGGACAAACTTGTTTTTAGTGAACAAGCTAGGCAGTCACATAGACAGGGACCATGAAGAGGTGATTGATCAGATAAAAGTAGAGAAAGATGTTGAGAAGATAAAAGAGTTGATAAGGAAACTACCTCCTGAAATTGCTGAGCATCTGGAAGGGCATGAGACCCATGAACAGGTCGAAATCCTGGCAGATCTTAGAAGGAACATGGATCAGAGGATGTCTTATCTCAGCGGAGAGATCCGACGTCTAAGGAGGGACATTGGAGAGGTGATGCAAGCTGTCCGAGAGATACGCGAGGCATTGGACAGGAAGGAGCGCCAAAATCCTTACTACCGTCCATGAACAAATGCAACAAGCCGTGGAGTAAGTACATCTGGCAGCTACATATTTGCATTTCGTACTAGTGTCTATTGTATTGTGATGAATAAAATGGTGCGCTCCTTGCAGCATATAATGTTGTATGAGTCTGGGTTGGTCGAGTTATTGTAGCAACAAGTGCATGTCTGTCCGCAGTTTGTTGTTCTTGTCAAGTGTTTGTAATGAATAAACTTATGTGCTTCTTGCCGCACATAATTTTGTACGAGTCCTAGTCGATCGAGTTATTGTAGGCAACTGGTACATGTGTGTCTGCAATTACCTGTAACGTGTCATTTATGTAAAGTGTTTGCATTGAATAGTTATGGATATTATGAGTGTGTTATTGTTGTTGCTTCATTTCTCATTGTTCTTGTCCTGATGGGATGAATACAATTCCATCTTGTTTGCACAAAAAAAAATGTTTGCAGTGAAGAGCTATGCATATCGTGAGTGTGTTCTCATTTTTATTTCTTTTATCGTTGTTTTTGTTATTCTTGTTCTGATGGGCTGAATGGTAATTCGTCGTGTAAAATGGAATCTAGTTGCACTACTTGCTATGCATCTCCACTACTCTGTGGCATTTTAGAAAAAATAGGAGCCTAAGCCCCCACTCTGTTAAATAAATAGAAGAGAATTACCCAGTTAATTAGTGAAAAACTATGCGAAAGCGAAAGCCTTGTAAGAGATTACTAACCCGGCTACCAATAGTCTCCAAGCCGCTATGAGAGGAACTTCATCAAGGTTGTTCCTAGAGATCATCGTCAACACTCCTCAACCCCATGATTTCGACTTCAATGCAACTGTTAGAGATATATTTGGTTTACATGTATTTGGTAATTTAGAATTTATAATCCGTCTCCTACCTTATCTCCACGAGAGGCTTCTTGCCCTTCAAGTCTGTACTCCTATATATACTCGCCCATGAGGCTCAATACAACATCCATCGCATTACGCCAATCCCTCCGTATTCCCTACTAACATGGTATCAGCCTAACCAATCCAAACCCTAGACGTCGTCGCCGCTTTCGCTCCGCGCCGCCCTCCGGGGCAGTTCGTCTCCATGACCGCCACTTGTGGCCGCGCCTCCCATACCTAGGGTTCGTCTGCAGGTCGTGTTGACCGGCTGCCCTAGAGACTATTTTTCCCGATCCTTTGATCCAGTTTTTTCCCTCTCCCGCCAGTCATCTTGATCGACTTTTTTTTTGGTTTTCCGATCTAAGATCGGTTTGAGTCGCCCGCCGCCACCGTCGACACCGTGCCTCTACTCTGACACCGGCGCGACCACCCGGCCTCTACTACGACCCAACGGCCTCGCGCGACCCGGTGGCCGCTTGTCGGCTGCGTCGGGCTAACCGGCTGCCTCTGGGTCGCCGGCTGCATGAGGCCTGCCGGTTGCCGGCTGTCGGCTACCTCGGGCTCGCCGACCCCCTCGTCGGCTGCCTCGGTCTCGCCAGCCCCTCGCTGGCCTCCTTTGGCTCGCCATCCACGCTGGCCTCGTCGGTGCTGTGTCGGCCAATCGGGCGTGGGGCGCTGGACGCGCTCATCGGCATGCCATTCCCCGCCGGCCGTCCTCGCCTTGGTCTGATCGAGCACCCTGATACGTCTCCAACGTATCTACTTTTCCAAACTCTTTTGCCCTTGTTTTGGACTCTAATTTGCATGATTTGAATGGAACTAACCCGGACTGACGCTGTTTTCAGCAGAATTGCTTTGGTGTTATTTTTGTGCAGAAATAAAAGTTCTCGGATTGACCTGAAAATTTACGGAGAATATTTTTGGAATTAATAAAAAATATTGGTGATAGAATCAACTGCAGGGGGCCCACCACATGGCCACAAGCCAGGGGGCGCGCCCACCCCCATAGGGCGTGCCCCTGTGGCTTGTGGGCCCCCTGTTGCTCCTCCGACCTCGTTTCCACTCCTATATATTCCTATTCGGGGAGAAAAAAATCAGGGAGAAGAGTTCATCGCGTTTTACGATACGGAGCCGCCGCCACCTCCTGTTCTTCCTCGGGAGGGCAGATCTGGAGCCTGATTTGGGCTCCGGAGAGGGGAAATCGACGACGTCGTCATCACCAACCATCCTTCATCACCAATTTCATGATGCTCTCCGCCGTTCGTGAGTAATTCCATCGTGGGCTTGCTGGACGGTGATGGGTTGGATGAGATTTACCATGTAATCGAGTTAGTTTTGTTAGGGTTTGATCCCTAGTATCCACTATGTTCTGAGATTGATGTTGCTATGACTTTGCTGTGCTTAATGCTTGTCACTAGGGCCCGAGTGCCATGATTTCAGATCTGAACCTATTATGTTTTCATGAATATATATGTGTTCTTGATCCTATCTTGCAAGTTGTAGACACCTATTACGAGTTATGATCCGCATCCCCCAGGGTGACAATAACTGGGATTCTTTCCGGTGATTACCGTAGTTTGAGGAGTTCATTTATTCACTAAGTGCTAATGCTTTGGTCCGGTTCTCTATTAAAAGGAGGCCTTAATATCCCTTAGTTTCCATTAGGACCCCGCTGCCACGGGAGGGTAGGACAAAAGATGTCATGCAAGTTCTTTTCCATAAGCACGTATGACTATATAAGGAATACATGCCTACATTACATTGATGAATTGGAGCTAGTTCTGTGTCACCCTATGTTATAACTGTTGCATGATGAATGCCATCCGACATAATTATCCATCACTGATCCATTGCCTATGAGCTTTTCTATATTGATCTTTGCTAAGTTACTTTTCCGTTGCTACTGTTACAATCACTACAACACCGCTACTGTCACTTTGCCATCGTTACCGTTACTTCCATACTACTTTGCTACTGAATACTTTGCTGCAGATATTAAGTCTTTCAGGTGTGGTTGAATTGACAACTCAGCTGCTAATACTCGAGAATATTCTTTGGCTCCCCTTGTGTCGAATCAATAAATTTGGGTTGAATACTCTACCCTCGAAAACTGTTGCGATCCCCTATACTTGTGGGTTATCAAGACCTTTTTCTGGTGCCCTTGCCGGGGAGCATAGCTCTATTCTCTGAGTCACTTGGGATATATATCTGTTGATCACTATGAAGAATCTGAAAGATGCTAAAACTATGATCTACCCCTCAACTACGAGGACAGGTAAGGAACTGCCATCTAGCTCTGCTCTTGATTCACCTTCTGTTATGAGTAAATTTGCGACACCACCACCTGCTAGTAATTCTGATACGTCGCAAGTAATTGATGATGCTACTTCTGCTATGCATGATGCTTATGATGATACTTTGCTTGATACTACTGTGCCACTGGGTGAATTTCTTGATGAACAAATTGCTAGAGTGAATGCTGAAACTGATGATATCTCTGAATCTGATGAAATTATTGAAACTGAACACTATGATACACCTGCTAGACCTAGCTCTCCTAGATATGAATTGCCTGATATCCCTGAAGGTTATGTTTGTGAAGGAGAGGTAGCTAGGGACTTTCTTGCTTGTAAGGATAGAGATGATCTTAAGAAATTGCTATGAAAGTGGAAAGAAAAATCTTTGAATGCTAGAATGAAATATGATCCTAATTTTGCTACTTCACCTATATTTGTTACTGATAAGGATTATGAATTCTCTGTCGATCCTGAGTTAATTACTTTGGTTGAATCTGATCCCTTCCATGGTTATGAATCTGAAACTGTTGTGGCACGCCTTACTAAATTGAATGATATAGCCACCCTATTTACTCATGAGGAAAAAATTCGCTATTACTATATTCTTAAGTTGTTTCCTTTCTCATTAAAGGGTGATGCTAAGATATGGTTTAATTCTCTTGCTCCTGGTTGTGTGCGTAGTCCCCAGGATATGATATATTACTTCTCTGAAAAATATTTTCCTGCCCATAAGAAAAAAGCTGCCTTGCAGGAAATATTTAACTTTGTGCAAATTGCAGAAGAGAGTCTCCCACAAGCTTGGGGGAGGCTTCTCCAATTACTTAATGCTTTGCCTGATCACCCTCTCAAGAAAAATGAAATACTTGATATCTTTTATAATGGACTAACCGATGCTTGTAGGGACCACCTAGATAGTTGTGCTGGTTGTGTTTTCAGGGAACGAACTGTTGAACAAGCTGAACTACTATTGAATAATATATTGAGCAATGATAATGATTGGACTATTCCCGAACCACCTCCAAAGCCAACTCCGAAGAAAAGAGGTATTCTATTTCTCAGTCCTGAAGATATGCAAGAGGCAAAGAAATCTATGAAAGAAAAAGGTATTAAAGCTGAAGATGTTAAGAATCTACCACCTATTGAAGAAATACATGGTCTTGATAACCCGACACAGGTAGTAGAGGTAAATTCTCTCCGTAGATTTGATGAAGGAGATATTCCTTATAATAAGCCTGCTAGCCAATGCTTGGATGAGTTTGATAATTTTGTTGTGAAGCAAGAAAATTTCAATGCTTATGTTAGTAGACAATTGAAACATAATGCTTACATGCTTGATCGCTTGGGTGATTATTTGAGTAGAACTGTCAATGATCTTAAGGTTATTAGTAAACATGCTTCCATGGTAACTACCCAAGTAGAACAAGTACTCAAGGCTCAAAATGATTTGCTTAATGAAATGAATAGTAAGAACAATGATCATTCTGTTAAAGTTGTGACTAGAGGTGGTAGAATGACTCAGGAACCTTTGTATCCTGAGGGCCATCCTAAGAGAATTGAGCAAGATTCTTAGAGAGTTAATACTGATGCACCTAATCGTCCCAGTAAGAGTAGGAAAAAGAATGACGATAGGACTTTGCATGCTGCTAGTGAACCTGTTGTAGATACACCTGAGAATCCAAATGATATTTCTATCTCTGATGCTGAGACACAATCTGGTGATGAACATGAGCCTAGTGATAATATTAATGATGATGTTCATGTTGATGCTCAACCTAGTAATGATAATGATGTGGAGATTGAACCTGCTGTTGATCTTGATAACCCACAACCTAAGAATAAGAGATATGATAAAAGAGACTTTATTGCTAGGAAGCATGGTAGAGAAAGAGAACCATGGGTTCAGAAACCCATGCCCTTTCCTCCTAAGCCATCCAAGAAAAGGGATGATGAAAATTTTTAGCGCTTTGTTGAAATGCTTAGACTTATCTTTTTGCGTATGCGCTTAACTGATATTCTGAAAATGTCTCCTTATGCTAAGTATATGAAAGATATTGTGACAAATAAAAGAAGGATACCGGAAGCTGAGATTTCCACCATGCTTGCTAACTATACTTTTAAGGGTGGAATACCAAAGAAACTAGGAGATCCCGGAGTACCTACTATACCATGCTCTATTAAAGGAAATTATGTTAAAACTGCTTTATGTGATCTTGGAGCTGGTGTTAGTGTTATGCCTTTCTCTTTATATCGTAGACTTGATTTGAATAAGTTGACACCTACTGAAATCTCTTTGCAAATGGCTGATAAATCAACCGCTTTACCTATCGGTATTTGCGAGGATGTGCCTGTTGTGGTTGCAAACGTTACTATCTTAACGGACTTTGTTATTCTTGATATTCCCGAGGACGACAGTATGTCGATCATCCTTGGTAGACCCTTGTTGAATACCGCAGGGGCTGTTATTGACTGCAACAAGGGCAATGTCACTTTTCATGTTAATGGTAATGAGCATACGGTACATTTTCCGAAGAAACAACCTCAAGTTCATAGTATCAACTCCATTGAAAAGATTTCAACGATTATTATTGGAGGTTTTGAATTCCCTCTACCTACTGCCAAGAAGAAATATGATATACTTATTGTTGGGGACATGCATATCCCCATTGAGAATTAATTTTGAGCGAAAAAGATGATGAGGAGATTATTAAGAGGCTCTTCAAGCCGGGGTTTTAAAGAAAAAGAAAGTGAGAAGCCTAAATATAATATCCCTCGTACCGCGGAGGTTCGTCCATGTGAATGGCCAAGTGAAGTATTCTTGAGGGCGGCCGGAATTTATGAAGATTTTTTATCATCTAGAAGAAAATGCAGGCATCACCGACTTCCTCAACGATAAGTGTGAACAGTATCTCCTACTTACTAATACTTTCGTGCAAATTTTTCATTTTTATCCTAGGAAGAATCCTCCCATGGTAGAATTTCATTTATATGATGTGCCTAAGGAAATGTCACTTTACGATTTTTGCAATATTTGCAAAATACCTCATGAGGGCAGCATCAGTGAACCACGTCTTAGAGACATGGAGGATTTTATTGCCGCAATCACTGTAGGGGAAGAGAGAGGGGTGTCAAAGGCAAGAGCGGCTAATGTACATTTTCCTGTTTTACGCTATTATTCATTATTTGCGGGGAGATGTTTAGTTGGTCGCGGTGAGAGTGGAAGCCTTAGTGCCCCCGACCTCGCTATTCTGCGCCACGCTTTACTTGCTGATAGAACTTTTAGTCTGGGCGCTATAGTGGCCCAACGGTTGAACATAAACCGTTCGAAGGGCCCTATATTCGGAGGTATCTATGCGTCTCGTTTAGCTAAACACTTTGAGATACCTATTAGGCTTGACGAGGAAGATGAAATGCTGCTTCCTACAAGACATTTAGATTATAATAGTATGGTAGCACATGATTTTATTAAGAAAGATAATGATAAAAGGCTGCTTTACAACTTAGTATTTAGTCAGGGTACTTGTGAGATTATTACCCTGCCTGCTCCTTCTTTGTTCGATATTTATTCAGGCAGGTACACTATTATGCCCGATGACATCTATCGATATTGGGGTTTGTCGCAACCCCCAGTACCCGAGCCGGCACCAGCCCTTGATCCATATCAGGCTCCGGTTTTTCAGTGGGAACCACAGGAGGTCGCTAATCAGTGGAACCCTCAGTATCCTTCGGAGTATCCGGGAGAGGGTTATTTTCAGCCGTGGCCCTAGACCAACTTAGGCCAAAAGCCTAAGCTTGGGGGAGTACGTATTTCTCACCGACATTACATTCATGTTCACACACTCATTCCAGTTGTCGGTGTTCATACTTTTTCATTGTACCATCCATGCTAGTTTATTTCTTCTTATGCTTTTTTTTCTTATGTGTGTTTAATTAATCTTGAGAAAATCCAAAAAAAATAGTTCTAGCTTTACCTTCTAGTTTGTTTAGTTGTAGTATTAAAAGAAAACCCAAAAAGATTTCTCGTTCTTCTTTTGCTTGTTGGGAGCTTTCCCGTGTAAATAGTTTTATTTTCTTCTTTGGGTCGTAAGGAGAAGACCTCGATGAAAATGTTGAGTGGCTCTCATATGCACTATTGTTTATCATCGGAGAGCCCATATTACTTTGCCTTCTCCTTTGAGTTATTGCTTGCAGATTCCAGCTTAGTCCAATGCACGTGCACTCTTATTATTATTTACATCATTCGGTCGTGCAAGTGAAAGGCAATAATGACGATATATGATGAAATGACTGAGATGGAGAAAAGCTGGTATGAACTCGACCTATTTTGTTTTTGTAAATATGATTAGCTCATCGTTCAGGATTCAGCTCATTATGGGTTGAACATGTTTGCAATGACAATTAGAGATTATAGTTATTCATGCCATGCTTAATTAGCTAAGAGTTAATAATGGTTTGTTTTGAGTGCCAACATGCATGTTAAAATGGTTGTGATGTAGTATGATAGAATGGTATCCTCCTCTGAACGATTTGAGTGGATTGACTTGGCACATGTTCACGCATGTAGTTGAAACAAAACCAACATAGCCTCCACGATGTTTATGTTCATGGTGATTTATATCCTCCTCATGCTTGCATTCAATATTGGTTAATCTTAAAGCATGTTGATGACTGTTGTCGCTCTCTAGTTGGTCGCTTCCCAGTCTTTTGCTAGCCTTCACTTGTACTAAGCGGGAATACTGCTTGTGCATCCATCTCCATAAACCCAAAGTTGTTCCATATGAGTCCACCATACATACCTATATGCGGTATTTACCTGCCGTTCCAAGTAAATTTGCATGTGCCACTCTCCAAACCTTCAAATAAATATTCCTTTTTATATGCCCAAATCGCTCATGTAGTGACTGGGGGCTGTCAGTATCTTCCATGCTAGGTGGGTTATTCTCACGATACGTGTTGATTCACTATCATTCACGAGAAAGTGGCTGGTATTCGGGATGCCCAGTCCCACGCTCAAAATTCAAATCAATATTTAATAAACAAAACTCCCCCAGGATTGTGTTTGTATGGACGGTACCCGTGGATTCGGCCCGCCGTGGAGTGTGATTGATTTGGTGGAGGGGGAGTAAAAACTTTACTATTTTGTTTGGGAACCGCCTATAATGTATCTAGCATGGAAGATATCGAGATCTCTTAGTTGTTATGTTGGCAATGAAAGCATACCTCTCAAAACTATTATTCATCCTTGTTTTAAAAGCTCGAGCTCTGGCACCGCTGCAAATCAATGCTTCCCTCTGTGAAGGGCCTATCTATTTTATTTTACTGTTGAGTCATCACCCTCTCACAAAAGACACCAGTTAGAGAGCACCACCGTCATTTGTATGCTTCGCTATTAATTGATATTGAGTATGAGTATGACTGGATCTCTTTTACCATGAATTACAATGTCTAGTCGGTCCTCATTCTTCAGAGGTGCTCTGCATTTATGTTTTGCGGTCTCAGAAAGGGCTAGCGAGATACCATTATGTCATATTGTATCATGATTGTTTTGATAAAATTGTTGTCATCCGAGACTTATTATTATTGCTCGCTAGTTGATTATGCCATTGATATGAGTAAATGTGAGACCTAAATGTTATTGTGAATGTGGTTAGTCTATAATCTTTGCTGAAAATCTGAACATAAGTTAGACATATTTACAACAGCAAGATCAAACAGAGTTTGTAAAAGTTTTTCTTTATCACTTTCAGTTTATCAACTGAATTGCTTGAGGACAAGCAAAGGTTTAAGCTTGGGGGAGTTGATACATCTCCAACGTATCTACTTTTCCAAACTCTTTTGCCCTTGTTTTGGACTCTAATTTGCATGATTTGAATGGAACTAACCCGGACTGACGCTGTTTTCAGCAGAATTGCCTTGGTGTTATTTTTGTGCAGAAATAAAAGTTCTCGGATTGACCTGAAAATTTACGGAGAATATTTTTGGAATTAATAAAAAATATTGGCGAAAGAATCAACTGCAGGGGGCCCACCACCTGGCCACAAGCCAGGGGCGCGCCCACCCCCCTAGGGCGTGCCCCTGTGGCTTGTGGGGCCCCTGTTGCTCCTCCGACCTCGTTTCCACTCCTATATATTCCTATTCGGGGAGAAAAAAATCAGGGAGAAAAACCTGGCTTTAAACCAACTCTGTTGCTCTTATTCCATTTGTCAAGTATGGACATTCTAACCGGCCAGGGATTGATGCCAACAGGTAAAACCAATAGCCTTACGTGATTCACGTATGAAATTGTCCTATGTCGTACATTATTGCTGCCCAGATGCAAGTAAGTAGAAAGTGATGGTGCGCGTGTTCGGTGTTGTAGCGGCTTCCCATGTGACTTGGTGCATTTTCCTACCAATATCTTTGGGTGATTCACGTATGGCCTTTGTCCCCTATTGTACATTATTACTACCCATACTAATACTGTACATGGTTATAGCCCATAATATGCATGCAAGTGCGTACAAAGCGATGTTGCACACGTCCTCAGTGTTCTAGCAACTTCACCGTTGACTGCCACCTAAGCAGGCCCGGTCCTGGGGCAGGGCGAACGGGGCGGCCGCCCCGGGCCCCCGAACGCAAGGGGCCCCCAGGATGTGCTATCTTCTAGTGGCGGAGCAGCCAGCAAGAAGCATTGGTGTCTGCTTTTCTTTCCGTGTAACTCACGAAGGCGGCGGCGCTGTGGGAGCTGTACAGAACGAAGGCTCCCTCCTCAGATGGGCCGTAGTAGGCCTTTTCCCTTAGTCCATTACGTGAAAGGATAATTTACTTTTAATTGGGAAAACTGGGTGGGCCAGTTGGCAAGCGCATTGCTAAACCTGCTGTCAAGAAGAAAACACAGTGCTAGAGCTGCTGCACAACGCTACGGTACAGTTCTCCTCAGGAAAAATACTACGGTGTAATTGTGGTAAAAAACACTAAGGTATGATTTAAAAACATACAAAGTACGAGAGTCCTTTGTGTGGTCTCTTTGCTTTCATCTTCCCCCATGTCATCGTCGAGAGGCGAGATGCAAGTCCCTAGCTATGAGGAGTACTTTTTTTGATTCTTAATGGTGGTTGACACATTTGGTTAAAGATTGTTCACCAGTTATTTTGAATATTTGATTGTTATTAGATTTTTTGTAAGGTGTATAAATTATTTGATATTTTTTTAGGGGAATTATTTGATATTAATATTGCTTTTTTCCACACATTAAGTGTTTATTCTTATCAGCTTATATGTGCATACATTATTTATTATTTAGATGCATAAATTAAGGGAAATGTTAAATGGAGAAAACTTTCATGTGGTCAACAAATCAAGTGGTCATTTTCTGGAAAAGAATGCCTTCTATGTCAAAACTGTCATGCTCTTATGAAGAAAATGCCACCCCTCACAACGATTGTTCTCTGGATGGTGATTCTATATTAAGGGGCCTCGGGTTTTTGTTTTGCCCCGGGCCCCCAGAATCTCAGGACCGGCCCTGCACCTAAGGCAGAGCCATGATGGCACGATTGTTGTGAGGATAAGGGCTTGCGTTCTATAATAAGGGCTTGCAATACAATATTACAGTATGTCATGCAATATGTGTCTACAATCTGCAATAAATGTTTAGGCCAGGTGGTGGCGGTGGTGGGCCTCTTCAACGACGAGCAGATGCAAGATCATGGCGGCATTACTGTGATTGCGAGTTAAGTGGTTGCGCAGGGGTCCTTGCTAGAGGTCCACGGCCTAGATCTGCGGCCGAATTCTACGGCAAACTGGACCTAGCCGGCTACGGTGCTGACATGGAACGGGCGGGTGGCCGCGGTGTGGTCCTTTCCCGACGTCTACCGGGCTGGGGGCCTCGGTCGGCGATCTTCTTGGTGTAGCGGCCTTTGAGGCTTTGAGGTGGTCCGGCATGTGGCAAGATAAACTCGCGTGACCAAGTTTGGGGGTGGTGGCGAGCGCCGCCTTGCAGCTGGATCGATCTGCCTCGGCAGGGCTGACAGTTCTAGATCAGAGCTTGGCTACTAAGTTTCCGTGGCATCATTCCCTGCTCGGCAAAGCTTGATATGGTGGTTGATAATGTTAGCTGTGTCCAAGGTACATTCCAGTTTTTCTATCTATGAGATATTGAAAATTATGAAACCCATTAAACTTAGCATGATTTTTTTTTTTTTTTGAAAGAGAAACTTAGCATGATTTTGGAAACCCATGTTATTCGGTAAGGGATAAATATATTATTTCTGACCTTTTATTTTATAAAATGCCCAATTTTTTTAAAAAAACTGGATATTTAAAAAAAATAGATTTACAAGACCCAGTGTAAACTGAAAGAGAAATAAGGTTTAAATTAACATCTACTAGTTTTAAACCATCTATGTTGGTCATATTCCATTCATGAAGTATCGACATTCTAACCGGCAAGAGATTGATGCCAGCGGGAAAAACCAATAGCCTTGCGTTATTCACGTATGAAATTGTCCTCCCATGCCCCTCCCTCCCCTCCCACGCTGCCCCCCCCCCCCCCCCCCGCGAGGCGGCGGGGAGGGATCTCAGATCTCCGCCGCCGGTCGCCTCCTCCTGCCTCCCCCTCCCTCGCCGATGCCCAAGGGCGCGGACGGGCAAAGCCCGGCCGGCGCGGGCGGCAGCGGGGCGTCTTCTTCCCCTCACGCGATGGGGCGGTGCGGGCTGGCCTCCTCGGGCATGGGCGCTACACAGGGCGCCGCGGCTCGCCGGCGTGGGTTGCCTGCGTGGGTGATGCGGCGGCGTGGAGGATTCCTTGGCGGTGGCGACCCAGGGCAACAGCCCTGGATGGTGGTGGTAGGTGAAGCTCAGGCCTCTCACGGCGGCATGGTGTCGCGATGTCCCTGTCCAAGGCGGATCTGTGCCGGCGATCTGGTGACTTGGGCTCCGGATTAGATCGGATCAGTGACGGCGTCGAGCGCGCGGGATTCCTCTCAGCGGCTCTCGCGGTTTGGCGAGGTGGGGTGGCGGCCCTCCCCCCAGGCTCCAATGGTGGCACACGCAGGCAGTGGCCGGTGTGTCAGGGCTCCCATGGTGGCAGTGCGGCTGTGGATGGTCACCGGATCTGGGTGGCCAGATCTGGGGCTTTGAAGGCGGTCTGGACGGTGCACATGTTGTCAGTTGGATGCTTATGGGACAGATCCGGGTGAAAACCTGATCTTCGACCGGTGGCCGGAGCCGGTGATGGTGACGCCCTAGGTGTCATTTCCTTCTTGAAGGCATCATCGAGGTGAAGCTCCCAACTCCTTCCGCTACCTTCGGGGGAAACCCAAGATCAGTCGATCGGATGACGGCGGTGCACTTGTGTCGTTCCCTCCTTGGGGGCGTTATTCTTGGAGGTGCGCATTGGCTTGAGGGACCAGTGGACGGTTCCAATGGTGGAGCGGCTTTCCATGTGATGCATCGACGACGTGGAGTCTCAGTGGCATGGTGCGGCATGGACTCGGCGACGGATGTGTGATGATGGACGCATGTGGGGAGGAGGCGCTGTCTGGCGCCGTGGGGGCGTCAATGACAGGCCTGGCAAGGTTTTTGCGTCAGTACATGCTTTGAAGATGGATCAGTGGAAGATGGCGGCGACGACCTATGAGTGCGTCGGACCGGTTTGCGTCCCAAACCCAGTATGTGGCTTGGTTGGGACATCCGGCTTTAGATGTTAGCCTTTTGTGCAATGTCTGTTTGGTATTAGGCTCGGACTATCGGCACTCCTTCATCAAGTGGATATGAGTAGTGACAGTTGTTGCTAAGGATGGTTTCAGGCTTCCTGATGTACTACTTTATAAGGTCTTTGTGCATAATTAATAAAATGGCTGCATGCATCTTCCAGATGCAGAGGCCGGGTGTCATCCTCCTTTTCGAAAAAAAAAAACCGTATTAAATTGTCCTATATCGGTGTATATTATTGCTGCGCATACTGGTACTGTAGATGAGTTTGCCCATGACATAGATGATTACCGCCAAAATGCAAGTAAGTACAAAGTAATGGGGCACGTGTTAAGTGTCCTAGCAGCTTGCCGTGTGACGTGGTGCGTTTTCCTTTTCTTTAAAGGAAAATTTAACGCCAACGTGTAGAAATATCCTTGCGTGATTCACGTATTATCTTTGTCCCCTATTGTACATTATTGCTGCCCATACTGATACTCTACATGGTTGTTGCCCATAATATACATGCAAGTACGTACAAGTTGAAAGTGCACACGTCCTTAGTGTTCTAGCAGCTTCAGCCGTGACTGCCACTTCAATCAGAGCCATGATGGCACGATTGTGAGCATTTCCAGCAACTTAACATGTGGCTTACACTCTATAAATAGGACATCAAGTTCATCCTTCCAAGCATGCCTCAGATAATAGAAATTCCAATTCCAGCTCCATAGACACCATTAGCATTAGAGGGAGGGTGCAGCAGCAGGAGTTGAAGCCTCTCTTCTCCAAAGGCGACAAAGTTCTTCATCTTGGCAAGTAAGTGATAATCAATGGCTTATAGGCTTCCACTAGCAGGAGTTAGGACTTCCAATTTCGAGCCTAGGGAACTTCCATCAAACAGCTACCTTGATCTGGGTGCGCCTTATGGAAAATTTGTGCCTTTCATAATCGCGGGAGAAGCACTACTAGGAAAAGGGCTATAGCTAATATGGACATTAATGGCGCACCACATATGTGGTGCGCCACTGCTATATAGCAGTGGCGCACCATGTGTAGGTACGCCATTAGTATCCATATCAGTAATGGCGCACCACACCAACGGTGCGCCACTACTAACAATTTTTTTTTCCAAAACTAGTAATGGCGCACCAGGGTTTAGTGCGCCATTACTAGTTTTAACTAGTAATGGCGCACCACACACTCTGTGCGCCACTACTGACAAATTTTTTTTTTACTTTTTTTTTCAAAACTAGTAATGGCGCACCCCAACCACGGTGCGCCACTACTAACAATTATTTATTTTATATTTTTTTGCAAAACTAGTAATGGCGCACCACATGAAAGGTGCGCCATTAGTAACCAGGGTTACTAATGGCGCATTTTAAGGTGGTGCGCCATTGGTAACCTGAGAGCAGCTAGATATTTTGGACAGCCACCTACCACACTCACTTTCCCCACTTCATTCTCTCCACCTCCTCCTCCAAGCTTGTCTCGGGTGCCTCCTCCTCCTCACCTCATTTGCACCATAGATTCACCCAAATTAAGTGGTTAAATTTCCTTTTTTTGATAGGTAAGTAAGGGGAAAGCTTTCTTTATGTTGTAGATCTACTTTTTTCTCCCTCCAACAACGTGCACATGCACTTTTTATGGCCTAGATCTACGTATGTTTGTGGTGTTGCATATGTTTGTGTTTGCAGGTACCGGTATTTGAAATGCGATAGTTGCCAATATTTTGCCGGAATGTTGATTCATTTCCGTTTCGGCGAGAATTTGGCACTATGCATTCTTTTTGGTCCTATTTTTAGGCAAAGTCATGCCAAAAATTTTTTTGGTTCTAAAATATCGTTTTGCTCTACCCCGCAGGCGACCATGGTCCGCACGATGACCGAAGGCATCGTGAATAGGTTTTTGAGTTCCGCGAAGGCCGAGATGCTTCAAAAGAACGAGACGGAGATAAGATGTCCGTGTCGAAGATGCAAGCTGAAGAGCCTTATGGACCCGGATTCCGTACAGGTGCGGGACCACCTGCTCTTGCGTGGTTTCATGGATGGCTATCGGTGGCAAGGTGATGAAGATGATTATGAAGTCGTCCATGGGGGCCGGGCAAGAAATGAGGAAGGGCAGCAAGACAACCGCGGCGAGGGCGGGCGAGAAGACGAAGAATCTCCAGGACATGATCACAAAGTAGATGCAGTAGTACACAGTCATCATGTAGAAGATGCCGGACATGATGATGAGGAAGATGCCGGAGCAGACGAAGGGCATGATCATGAAGATGAAGATGCCGGAGCAGACGACGATGGACCATCGATGGGCTGGGTGCAGGACCCTCATATTCAAGAGCTGCTTCTCAAGCAGACGGATAACGCAAGAGCTGCCGCCCGAGAGAAAGCCAAGCTGGATCAACTGGAGATAGACGCGGTTACTCCATTGTATGAAGGATGCAGGCCCGAGGATACCCGCCTGAAAGTAACGCTCATGGCTCTGGAGATGAAGGTAAAACACAAAATGACCGACGCATGCTTCGACGAGAACATGTCATTCTGGCACGAACGTCTTCCCAAGGGGAACAAGTGCCCGACCAGTTTCGAGGAGGCGAAGAAAATCGTGTGTCCTCTGGATTTACCGCACGTGAAATACCATGTGTGCATGACCAATTGCATCATTTATCGGGACGAGCACGCGGAGTCTACCATATGTCCGGTGTGCGGCGTCACTCGATACAAGAAGAGGAAGAAAGCTCCTCGAAAAGTGGTGTGGTACTTTCCGATCACTCCTCGTCTGCAGCGGTATTTCGCGGACCCTAAGGTAGCAAAGCTCCTGCGTTGGCACGCGGATAGGGAGGAGAAGAAGCGAGAAGATGACGGAAATGATCCGGAGATAAATAAAAAAGACAAGATGCTGAGTCACCCTAAGGATGCGAGCCAGTGGCAAGCGTTGAACTTCGAACACCCAGAATTTGGGGACGATCCAAGGAACATCGTGCTGGGCGCGAGCACCGATAGAGTCAATCCGTTTGGCAGCCAGAGAAGCACACATAGCACCTGGCCTGTGTTTGTGTGGATGTACAACCTTCCCCCCTGGTTGTGCATGAAGAGGAAGTACATTCACATGAGTATGCTAATTGAAGGGCCGAAACAACCAGGGAACGACATCAATCTGTATCTGGGGCTGCTGAAAGAGGAGCTAGACACGCTGTGGAAAACGCCAGCCAATACGTGGGACGCCGCAGAGAAAGAATATTTCCCTATGAGAGCCGCACTGCTCACGACGGTGCATGACTATCTCGGTTACGGATATGTCGCGGGGCAGGTGGTCCACGGATTTTCTGGATGCGTCAGGTGCATGGATGACACAACGTATCGCCAGCTAGATAGAGATCCCGGGTCTTCGAAAACCGTGTTCATGGGACATCGAAGGTGGCTTCGCGACGATGACTCATGGAGAAAACGCAAGGATCTGTTCGACGGTGAAACCGAACCCCGAAGACGCCCGCGTACGAGGAGCGGCGAGGAAATAGACGAGCTGTTGAAAAATTGAAAAGAGTGCCCACCGCCGGGAAAGGCGCCAGAGCCGGGAAAGAAGCGAAAGGCGCCAGAGCAGCTGCTGAAGGTATGGAAAACGAGGTCTGTTTTCTGGGACTTGCCGTACTGGAAGATCCTCCGTGTGCCTCACAGCCTTGATGTCATGCATATCACGAAGAACGTGTGCGAGAGTCTGCTTGGTACCCTGCTCAACATGCCAGAGAGGACCAAAGATGGGCCGAAAGCAAGGGCAGACTTGAAATCAATGGGCATCAGGGAGGAGCTTCACGCTAATGATGATGATGATGATGATGATGATGATGATGAGGCGAAGGACACGGAAAGTCGTTGCAAAGGCAAAAAGGCCAAGAAGATCGGAAATGACTTCCCTCCCGCGTGCTTCACTCTAAGCCAGGAGGAGATCGAGCAGTTTTTCACCTGCCTCGTAGGAGTAAAACTTCCTTACGGTTACGCGGGGAAGATAAGCAGATACCTAGACTCAGCGAAGCAGAAGTTCAGCGGGATGAAGTCTCACGACTGTCACGTGCTGATGACGCAGATACTTCCAGTTGCAATCCGTGGGATCATGGGCGCGCACGTCCGTGAAACGCTATTTGGCCTATGCAACTTTTTCGACGTCATCTCTCGAAAGTCGGTTGGCGTGAGGCAACTCAGAAGGCTACAGGAAGAGATCGTGGTGATACTATGCGAGCTTGAGATGTACTTCCCGCCCGCATTCTTCGACGTTATGGTGCATCTGCTGGTCCATATCGTGGAGGATATCATCCAACTCGGGCCGACGTTCCTGCACAGCATGATGCCGTTCGAAAGGATGAATGGTGTCATCAAAGGATACGTTCGCAACATGTCACGTCCAGAGGGAAGCATAGCCAGGGGCTTTCTGACCGAAGAGTGCATCTCCTACTGCACGAATTATCTAGGCATCGAGAACCCCGTTGGTCTGCCCGTCAACAGGCACCTCGGCAGGCTCGCTGGATGGGGTCACCGCGAGGGTCGCCGCAAAATGCATGTCGACTTCGAGGGTCGACTCGCCAACTTTGAAAGAGCAAACCTAGTCGCGCTACAACACATAGACGTGGTCGATCCTTGGGTAGTAGAGCACAAAACCTTTATTGAGAAGACGTACAATGACCGAGGCCAACAAAGGACAGACGGAGATATAATCAAAGAGCACAACTCATGTTTCACGCGTTGGTTCAAGGAGAAGCTTCTGTCGTACCCTTTACATGAGGATTCTTCCGCGGAAGAACAACTCATATTCGCCTTGTCACAGGGTGCCGAGCACAACCTGATGACGTATGAGGCGTACGATATCAACGGCTACACATTCTACACCGAGGGAAAGGACATGAAGAGCGATGGTTATCAGAACTCCGGGGTAACGATGGAATCCTACACCGGTAACGACAAGGACAGATACTACGGAAGGATCGAGGAGATCTGGGAGCTGAGCTACGCTGGAGAGAAGGTCCCGATGTTCCATGTCAGATGGGCCAAGAGCGTCCTAAAAGAAGACCGGTATTTCACCACCATGGTTATACCCGAAGCCAAATCCAAGACCGCGGGCGCAAACGTCACCGCGAAAAATGATCCATGGGTACTGGCTTCCCAAGTGGACCAATGCTTCTTCAATACCGACCCGTCAAAGCCCACTCGTGTTGTCGTGAGGAGCGGCAAAAGGAAGATCATCGGAATGGATGGAGTCGCCAATGAGCAAGACTTCGACAAGTACGGCGACCCGAAGATGGAACATGACGATGACGATGAAGTGCCATACACCACAAGAAGAAGCAGGACCACCCTACCTAAAGGACGTCCGTTCAAGAGAAGAACTCCATTTGCGAAAAAGAAGGGCAAGAAGATTGTGAAAAGATAGCTAGCTAAGATCGATTGTATTTAAATTGTAGTCTTCATTTCTCGATTGTATTTCGACATATATATGGAAACGATATTTCTTCTGTTCTAGTCCTCCTGAATATTTATTTATGTTTATTCTGGTATTTATGTTTATTCTGGTATACCAATTTTTATTTGATGATATTTTTTGAACTCATGAATATTTTTAAATTTCATGGGCATGGCCATGCCCTCTTCCTCCTCTCCTCCCTCCCGGCCATGCCCTCTTCTTCTCTCTTTTGCTAGGTTTAGGTCAAATTCCTCTCGAATTTATCTCAAATCTTAAATTATTACATGCAAGTAAAAATTCAAAAAAATAAAAAAATGTTAGTAATGGCGCACCAGGAGAAGGTGCGCCATTGCTATCACGATGTTTATGGCGCACCCGTAAGAGGTGCGCCATTGATATACCTGTTTTTATGGCGCACCCCTAAGAGGTGCGCCATTGCTATCATTCTACCCTAAATTAGGGTATCCTCCCCTCCCCGCCTCCCCACACAGTACACCCCTGGCCTCGACCCCCCCGCGCCCCCGCCGCCTCCCCGTCTCCGGCGACCCCGCGCCCGTCTCCGCGCCCCCGCGACCCCGCGACCCCGAGCCCACGAAGCGCCAGTCCCGCACACCCGCACGCACCAGTCCACCCTCCCGAAACCCTCCCCTGTCTCGATCTCTCGACCGGCGGCGGCGACGCAGCTCCCGGCCCTGACGCTCGTTTGCCCCCTCGATCTGACGAGCGACGGCGGCGACCCCAGGCCATCCCCATCCGGCGACGGCTCTCCATACCCACCGGCTGCAGCCTCCTCCAGGGCCACGCATCGGCGCCGGTGCTCCATCCCCATCCCCATCCAACGGAGGCGCTTCCTCTCCATCCGACGCCGGCGACCAACAGGTATGATCTCCTGTCCTCTCTCTGTTACTCTTTTTGCTAGTATTTCATTTAGGCTTTGTTCGGTTGCCTCATGGTAGAATCCTCCCCAGGGATTTGGTGATCCCCGTCTTGTCACCCAACCCCCACCATTCCCCATCCATATGAAATCCCTGTGTGCATAACCTGTCCGGGTTATTAGCAGAAGCTCCAATCTGTTTATGAGGAATATGAATTGGAGTGTAATATTTGTGTCTGGAGGGATAACTCTGATTAACACTTCTACTAGCGGCTGCTTTTTCATATGTCTTGGCATACCAATAGGATTCCATTATCCCTGTAGGTCTCTGACCACAAACATCATGTTTTATATAAGTTTTCAATCATCCAATGAAACAACTCATAAGAAAGTTTTCTTTGATATTAGCAGAAGCTACAGTAGAAGATTGATGTATATTTTTGAGCATTTCCACAGCTTCATGTACTGTTGCTTCAGTAAACCTATCAGTCAAAATTTGATAGAATTGCTGCCAAGTCACCATTTGCCAGGGGACACTGGACACATATGTTTTTAACACAAACTAATGCTCTGCACTGAAAGTGTCCAGTAGCTAAATTCACCCACGATCATTTGCCAGGGGACACTGGACACATATGTTTTTAACACAAACTAATGCTCTGCACTGAAAGTGTCCAGTAGCTAAATTCACCCACGATCATATGGAGTACCTATCATATCAAAGAATTTTACACATGCTTGATATACTGAAGGAGGTGTCAGCTGAAGGAGGTGTCGCTTCCGTAGTACTACACAATTGCTGACAGGCAATAAAGGCAGTTAGTCCATATCAAAGGACTAATATGTGAGCAGTATACATGAACAAAGAAATAAATATGAGATGTCTTACTTCTGGCAATCAACAATCAAGTACCCCGAGAGGCCCTTGAGTTTGCCGGAATGTCGATTAACTTCCGTTCCGGCAAATTCGGGTACTCCATATGTCCTATTTTCAGCAAAGGTCATGCTGAAATTTTCCGTGAATTTTAGCATGACTTTGCTAAAAATAGGACATATGGGGTACTTGCGACTAATGCATGGGCCGGGGTATCTTAGTACTTAATTAAGTAGGATCAACTGTTTTTTTGTCCATCACTCGATAAACTACATGTGTGTGAGAGACCAAACTTTTTTCCTATTTAGAGCGAACATGGCCCACAACGATGCCGGCGGTTCGGGCAAGCAATTCTGGGAGCTGTCCCAGGAGATGGAGGAAGAACCTCACCGCTATGAGGACGCCGCGGAAGACACCGATCCCGACTACACAACCCCTAGTGGCGTCGGGGATGACACCACTGATGGTGCCGCCGAGGATGCCACCACTGATGATGGCAGCGCACGCACAGATGGCAACCAACTGAAGAGGCAACGAAAGGACCGGCGCCCGAACGTGCTCGGCACCGTCAAGCAGGAATTTACTGAAGTGTCCTCCAGTGGGCATCTAACGGCGCCCAAAGAATTAGTCAGTGGGTACTCGGGACAACTCGGGTGCATTCTCCGGAGCACCGTCTCGATCAACACCGAGAACCTAAGGCATCGTGACCGAGGGAATTTGCGCAACCTCCTCTTCACGAAGCTGCACGAACGATACAAGTTCCCCGGTGACGTCGCAAACACACGCCTCTCAGGGAATAAAGTGAACAGTGCCGCCCTCACGAAGATGAGCACGGCCCTGGCTACTTGGAGAGCCGCGGTGAGGAGAAGGATTCTAAGAGGTGATAGTTATGAGAAGATCAAGGAGACAAATCCTTCGATCAGCGAAGCTGACTACCTCGAGTTCAAGGCCAAGTGCGAGTCCCCGGGGTCCGCGGAATCAAGTCAGTGGGGGAAAGATATGCGGGACTTGAACTTAGGGGTCCACAAACTCGGTCCCGGCGGTTACAGAGTGGCGGAACCTATATGGGACAAGGAGGACGCGGAGCGTGCCGAGCAAGGCCTACCGCCCCTCTTCGATAAATACCGTGACAAGCAGACCAGGAACTATGTCAGGGCCCGGTACAAGGTGGACCCGGTAACAAAGGAGCTTACCACGGATCTGAAGACCAAGGCGCTTGAGCTTGTTCTGGTAAGGAATACACCCCCGCGTAATTAGCTCCATATGGTTGCATTCTAATTAATGAAGCCAAATTTCTAAATGGTTCACGTTCCTTCCGCAGGACACTGAAAGCAGTAGCGCGGGGTCGTCTCAGAGCTCCCCTTGGGACACCACTTTAAATAGGGCGTTGAACGTAATGAAAGACAAGGATAAGTTCAGTAAGCCGTCGTCAGCTGGTCGTGTGGCCGGCAAAGGCTTGTCCACGAAATGGTCGGAATACTATAACGCTGGGCGAAAGGAGAGAAAGACCAGCTCGAAAAGCCAGCAGCGCGAGGTTCAAGAACTCAAGGCACAAGTGGCGCGGATTCCGGAGATGGTCCAAGAGCAAGTGCAAGACCAACTGGGAGCGACGATCACCGCCATTGTGCCTACCTTGATTGAGGGGCTGCAGGCGTGGATTGCGGGCGGCCAACAGGGGCCGCCCCCGATTCCCAGCTTCACGAGCAGCAACTCGCACAACGCGCCGGCGGCGCCATTGGTGTCTCCGGCGGAGGCAGTATTGGTGTCTCCGGCGCCGGCGCGGGCATTGGAGCTTAATGCACCCGGGTGTGGGAAGAATACGCCGGCCGGCACCTCGGCAGCAAGCGGCCCCTCCGTCACTTGCACGCCCGCCGTTGGCAGTGCCTCGACATTAGCCGAGCTCGACGCCATCACGGTAACTAAGCCTCTCGGCCGATGACTTCATCTCCTTGCCTTTGACTGGGCATCCCTGACGCCCTACATGTTTTCGCAGGGCGCCGCCGACGTTCCATGCACTCTCCTGCACTTCGTGGGCGGCGAGTTGATCGATGTCGCCAAGGCCAGAATCGTTCAACCGGGCAACCCCGTGTTCCACGGTAATCCGATGCCACCCACCGTGTATAGGGTTCAACTGGTTCGGGTGCTGCCGGGCTGCGACGACTTGTTACCTCCGTTTCGACCCGCTGGGGCCGACGAAGATGATGTGATGACCCTCAGCGCCTGCTTAAGCTGGCCCCTGCTTTGGCCGAAGAGCCAGATTCGTTTGGGGGCGGGGGACACCACCCCACAGACAACACCGCCAGTCGTGCCGGCGCCAAGCCATGGCAAGACCGCCGCAACGCTACCGGACATGCCGGACATGCATATGGCACAGGATCCGGACATGCATATGGCACAGGATCCGGACGACGACGACGACAACGATGGTACATTTACCAAAGTCGATAAGTACTTCAACGAACATGGGTACGGTGACGAATTCTTGGGGCCTCCTTCTCAAGAACCCAACCCTGCAAAAGACGATCGCGATCTACCTGGTACCGCGGAGAAACCCAATTGCAACAGGCATCGTCTGGCGTTCAGTTCTCAGGAGACGCCTCCAACTGCCGCCTTCACCGAGCCTCAGATAGCCGAGGTGCGAAATATTATCAGCCCCAACACACTCAAGAAGGCGGTCTCTCAGCAGAACTCGATCCCATTACAGCAGAAGAAGAAGGGACGGAAAAGAAAGATTAAGGGTGCGAGCCAGCCGGCACCGAGTATGATCCGTGCTCAGGACGGGCCACCTTCACCTAAGGATATCTCGAGGAGGGTGCATGTGGCGGGTAGGCCGATGCTACCGACTAATATGCTCAATGCTGCAACCGGTGCTATGCGGAGTCTGCATGACAGTTCTCTTTCTTTGGAGAAGCGGCGTCTCTCCGAGAATGATGTGGCATACCCGGTTTTCGTGTCCAAGGTGCCAGAGGGCAAGGGCTTTGTCGATAGCAAAATCGGGGGTATGATCGTCCTGCGGTTTGATGACATCTTCGCTATGTTTAACCTTCATCCGCTGCACTACACCTTCATTCGGCTATTTTCGCTCAGTATGGAGATGCGGATCATTAGAGACAAGACCCCGGACATCGTGATAGTCGACCCCTTCTACATGTGTGCCAAGATCTTGGGCAGCGCTGGGGACCGGCAAGTCGCGAGTTCATACCTCGATGGCGTCATTCTGGCGAACCCAGATAAGGATAACTTCCTCGTGACTTACTTTCCCGAGTAAGTCATCCCCTCACCGCCCCGTAATATATGATTTCTTAGATTTCGATCGTTCTTTTTTTTTCTAACATTCCGTGTTTTGTGCAGTGACACACATTGCACACTCATCCTCTTAAGCCCGAAATATTCCATGGCCACGTATTTCGACTCGGACCGTCAGTCGAAGAAAGACTACACAAATATCAAGAAAGTTCTTGATGAAGCTCTCCCCGGCTACGCCAGATCTGGAGGCACCTTCAAGAGGCCAATTTGTAAGTACGGCAAGCACGTGTTCGCCCACACTACGACGTTTCCCTGCGTCAAGCAGCCGCCTGGCGGTCAGAAGGATGCCTACTACGCCCTCCATCACATGCGGGCGATCGTGCGGGACCATAATCACCTTCTGCTACCAAATAATCTCAAAGATTGGGCCGCAAGCTTGTCGGCAATCCAGGACACGGACATCAGACAAGAATTCTTTCGCATCCAGTCGGAGTTTGCGGAAATCATCCATCAAGATGTCCTTCGTACCTCGGGGCAGTTCTACCTTAGATATCAACCGTCCAACAGTGAGATAGAAACAGCGCTACAAATGCAGGCTGACAACGACCGCGATTTCATGACCATCACGATAGACGGCGGCTTCATCCACGCTCCGGTCCCTGAGTCGAGTCGAAAGTAGTGATGGTATGTAGTTCTAAAATATCGATTAGCTCTTTAGTTTGGACAGTCGTTCAACTTATATGTAATCGATGCTATTTATTAGTAGGACCACGAATCGTGCTATTAATGTGTTGCTTTTCTCTTCCGATCCTTTTGTTGCATACTTATATATTGCTTATGTATTGTCTGTGAATTGCTACTAATGTTTTGTTTGTCTAGTGCATAGAGATGCCGTCGTATGTCGTGTACAAGGGTAAGGTTCCCGGAGTCTACGACGACTGGGAGGAGTGTCGGAAACAGGTTCACCGTTTCAGCGGTAACAGTTACAAAGGGTACACCACTAGGGCGGAGGCGGAAGCTAGATACGCGCGCTATCTAGCGGGAGAGAGGAGGGAGCGTTGGAGGAACCGGATGAAGACCAGTTTCATCGCGATGATGCTCATCGTGATGACCGCTTCTCTCTTCTATGTGATGGTAGTTTAGATGATCGATATCAACTTGTAATGTGAAGACAAACTCGCTACTCGCGGTCTCGAGACTTGTAATGTTCTAACTTTGTTCGGTATTTTGAATTCGGAGACTAATATGATGAATTGTATTCGGAGACTAATCTTCTATTGTATTCGATAAATCTGCTGTTTATATGTTGTGCTGTCTATATTCTGTGCAGTAATATATTTTGTAACCTGTGCAAATATCAGAAAAGAAAAAAAAAATTCCTAATATTCATACTAGTGGCGCACCACACTGCACTTTAGTGGCGCACTGTAATAAAAACACTAGTGGCGCATTATCTAGGAGTGCGCCATTACTAACCCAGAGCACAAGGTAAATATGGCCCCCTGGGAGGCATAGTAATACTTAGTAGCAGACTTCCGGTATGACCCCATATTTCTTCTTCCTTGCCGGGTTGAATACTCTCATATTTACTAGCAATGGCATGTCGCTGGCCACAACAATCTTTGGTTCATTCGTTCATGCATCACGTGAACATGGACCAAAGAATTTCTGCATGCAAAAAAAAAAAAAAGATTGTACCAGCAAGATAAAGCTACGCGTCTACTAAACGGTGTCCTTTCAAATCGAGAAATAATGTAGGCGCACACTTGTGTTTCAGGCTAACGTGACTTGCGTAGAAACCGTATGTAGGGAAGGCACTGGTCACTAGCTAATGGTATTCATGACACGTACGTATAGCATAGGCAACTATCACGTGGGATGCATATATAACGTTGGAAAGTGTATATGCCACCAGTGGATCCGCTCGGTAGAGACCGTCACAGAACTGGAAAGAAAATCGACTGTCCTCACCTTCGTTCGTTGTCCTCCCCTGATCCTTGGTAGTATTTTCTTGTCCCTTGAGTGGAAAGCGTGCACCGATCCTGCAGTTTTGAAAGACATCGGCCACATCGCCGAACACGAAGTCCACCATGTTGGAATTGATCTACGGTTGAAACAAACCGTGAGAGAAAAGGGTTCTTTTGACCCCAGGTGTGCGATGATAGATAAATAACGCCCCCCCCCCCCCCCCCCCCCCCCAAAAAAAAACAGTTAACGTACTGCTGATCCAGCAACAATCGGTCTTGATTGGCAACAACCAACGACAGGACAAAGATGATGACAAGCACCACTGACCTGCCCCGGGCCTAAGATAGAACATCTGACGAGACATAACACTGAGAATTGGAGGAAGACGGCATTGAGTTTCCAAAAAAGCTAGACATAGCGATCCATTTTATAAGGGGGACAATAGAGGTTCTCAAATTATTACTCTCATTGTGTACAGACACACATCCAGACTGAAAAATATATACCAGGGCACTCTATTTTAGAGTAGACTCTTTCGCACTTATCAAAGACTATCCTTCAGTCGTTAATAGACATGAAAAACAATCGCAAGACAAGTGACACGAAAAGACTATTCTTCAGTCTTGTTTTTTTTTCTGAAAAAGAAGTCACTGCAGTAACTTAACTATCTAAAACGGGTAATCATCAAACAGAAACAGAACATTAGAATATATTCAATTCAGAAAGAGTAAACTTTCTGCAACAGATTCTAAATTAGACTCGTATTTAAAAATAGATTACCCCTTTTGAAAATTAAGAACTCTTTTCAGTTGTAAGGTATATATACACACAAATTCAGGCTAAAACAAAGCCATCAGAATAGTGTTCTTCTTAAGTAGAGGACTGTTTTGATTTGTTCCCATTGCAATAAAAAAAATACTCTACCCAAATAGTGCCCTCATTAACAAGTAGGCAAAGATCAATTTTAGAAAAGACCATGCGTCAAGTGTGCTAATCGATCAGACCAGTTGACAAATATCTGCAGATATACTAGGTAATAATACCTAAAGTTACACAGCTAAATTCTACCAGTGCACAAGCCACCATGTAGAGGGGCAATTCATTTCAGCGTCACCACATGACAAACATAAAAAAGGGAATACCCAACGTATGGTAAATTTTTAGCGATGACCACATCACATGTGCAGATGGTCAACCAAGATACCACATTAGCCGGTCTCATGTGTTCAAGGTTCCAGATCCAACCATTTCCACCCAAGTGCTCTTCCTACAAGCAATAGAAGCCCACTTTTAAATCAATGAAAATTCAAAGGGGAGTTGAATCAATGTAAAGTGAGGAGAGAAATTAGCTTCCATCACAAAGATGGCAACTGAAGCTACATCAACTGCAGTTGCAAGAAAGAACGACAATAATCCTTTATCAAGACATGTTAAGACTGTTCAAGATGTTTACAAAAATGCATCCATCCTGACTTTTATTCGTATCCAGAAGAGAATTTGTATTAAGATAAATATTACTATTTCTCAGGAATAGTATTGATGAAGAAAAACATGAAAAGTACTAAGTTTAAAGATGTGCCAATCGAATAATCAGAAGGTTTCACTATATTCTTTTATGTCGTTGTTGACTTGTGGTCAGTTTTCACATGCTAGAAAACATAGAGTGAGAAGAGCATTACAAGCACAAAACCATAGTTAGCAGCTAGCAATGGTCAGGCAGCAAAGTAATAGTTACATTTCTGCTATAAATTCAATCTAGTCAGTGATAAGCCAATAAATCACATCACCATATGATCACTGAACGACAAATAAACAAACAACTCAATTTATTCTTATATAACCAGTTCACTAATATTTAACAATAATGTAACAAACATAACTGAAATGAATTTCAGCAAAAAGAACTAATTAGACTTTTTTTTGCTTGTGAAATGTACATAGCGCAGTATTACCTGTGGTGTAAAAATTTCTGTAGGGATAAAAGACATGGTAACATATCTCATCTCTTTTGATGACATGTTTGATCTGCATTGAGTCAAGTTCAATCATAAAGTTGCCAATCGACGTAGACAGGACAATCGCATTTGTGTCCTCATCATACCCTACTATCAGTACCATTTTGCGTTTACGAGGAATTGGGCATTGAATGAGATCCTCCAACTGAATGGTTTTCTGCAGAAGCACCCATCCAGTAACACCATCACAGTTGGATTTCATCTCCCACAACAGGATACTCTGTCCCAACAAATATGCGAGGCCAAGGCAATGATTCTCAGTCCTTAAGAGACGAAAATACCAGTTGTTGAGAGCAAAGACGCCTGACGGGGAGTGGACCACCCCAAGGCTCTGCCTTTCAAGATCAAATGCGAGGATGTCAGCTCCACGAAACAAGCAGTAAACTACATTCTTGACAAGGATGCTGTTCCTTAATAGAAAACCTCCAGATGTAGTAGCCATCGAGACTACATCTCCCCACACACCACACGACGATTCATAGAGACAAGCTAAGGTCTGCGTGGATCCGCCGCACATCAAAACCAACTTGAACGGGCTCGAGAAGCAATCACCGTGCACATGCCCATCTTCAGCACTAACGCATTGTACCACGGCCTGCAAATAAATATACCATTCATCTGTGGGGATCCCTGTAGGAAAAGGCACATGGTGCTTCTGACCGGTGATGGGGTCCCACACGACGAGCTCACGACGAGATTTGTTGGTTAGGACACACAGGCCGTGGCGGCAGCCGTGGAAGTCCCAATCGTCGGAGGAGAGTCGTCTTAGCAGAACAGGAAAGCGGGCGGCGGGGATGCGGTCCGGCGACTCCAGGACAGGAGTGAAGACGTGTTTTTCGACAACCGACCATGGGAAGAAGCCGAGAAGCGGTGGTTTCCTGTGGTGTTTGCGGAAGCGGCGGAGGAACTCGGCGTCGGAGAGGATGCTGCGCCAGCGCTTGCATACGACGGACGCACGTGGGAGCGAGGATGGATTCGGGGGGAGACGCAGGAGGATCTCCCAGAGGAGGTCCTCGTCATCCGGCAAGGCGCTGCTCACACTTCAGCCTAGGGTTAGGGTTCCTAATAATATCCAAGAGAGGAAGAGGATCGCAAAAAACGTAAACCAAATCAAAATCGGGAATAGAATCAGCTAGGAGAGAGGCAACAAAAATCAGGGAAACTTACCTTTGGGCAAGGGCGAAGGACGTCGAGGGTAAAGATGTTTCTTAGTACGTATTGGAGAAGAGAGAGATTTTTTATTTTTTGAGGGGTGGAGAAGACAGAGATAGAAGTAGAACCCTCGTACGTATTGCTCTTTCTCTGTGACAAATCGCTGGCCCAATAAGCCAAGGCCCAATATTGGACTGTGATCAGGACAACGCTGGTGGATGATGTAACTCCTTTTTTGGAGTTTGTCACAGCATGTACAAGCACATGCTATGAAATTCACAACTCCAAAGTGATAAAAAACGGGTTTCGTATCGTTCATTTTCTGGTTGCTGCCATTTAAAAAATGAAAATCAGGGCAAAACAATTAGAATTGAAGACCCCATTTTAAAATCAAAAAATTTGTGTAAATTCGCAGGAATTTTTGTGACAAAGGAAATGTATTAATATTTTAAAGATACCAATTACACCCGGCATGTGTACCAATAATATGTCCAAAGGCATCAACTATACACACAACCAAAAAATAATGTAAAAAGAACGGAAGAAAAAAGACCCATACGATGATCAATCACTAACATCAGCAGCACACTAACCATCACCGAAGACAACACCCAGATTACACAAAAAGATTCTCCAAAAGCAACGCCCTCAAGAAGGAAACACTGCACAAGCCTTATGGTTGCCCTGTCAAAGATCTTGGATTTTCGCCCTATAGAAAGTCCGAGTTCACCCAAAAATAATGTGTTGAATAAGGTCATTGCCATGCAGAACCAATAAATGTCAGACCTTGGGTTTTCACCATGGCAATCTAGACCCGGTACTCGAGGAGCACCATCAAAATTGCAGTCCTCCTGTGTTGTCGTCCCCGCATGCCTAAGCCGCTGTTGCAAGTCACCAAACACCTGACACACAATCTTCATCGCAACGAATACACCCTTCGACCAAAGCTTCAAGACCTCCTATCACAGCCGCTGTTAGAATAAAACGCTAATGCAAGATCATAGACGACACACCGAGGCATGATATTTGTTAATGAGGTTCACCAATATGGCTACATCCCGGGGCATGACATCGACTACGGGCGCTCCTCCCCAAGATACCGCAACACCGGCCGCCGGGGCGCCGGCACAAGCCGCCGGCTCCCCCGCCTACCTATCGCTATCTGGTCGTCATGGGTTACAACGTGTGGTGCCCCTCAATATATAAGAGGCCTAGGATACAACGTGTCCGACTCCTACACGACTCGTACCTATCCGCACCAATTACAACTCCAAGTCCACGTAACCCCTTGCGTACATAATATTCGACACAAATATAACAGCCGCCATGACTTCTCATCCTCTATCAATGCCTTGGGAATCTTGGCCTAGACATGTTCCATGACACCAATAAGAAATCGAAGCTTCGCATCGCACCCTCTTGAGGCCGTGCTGGCTGATAATATGAGCGTGCACGACCTGAGCCTTTCCTAATTAGATATTCAGGGACGACATACGTCAACCCATATAGATCTTCGACGGGGAAGAAAAGAATACATCAGCAGCCAGATCCAAGAGGTCGATATCCGGCAGAAAGATGACTTGGCAAAAGAAGAGCACTAGGGACAAACAACCATTGTTAGGCCGAAGCCAGCAGTCCCCACGTCGCTATCCTGTCAATACAGACCTATAGACAAAGGTTGGCGACGCCGCATCATGCCACCCTCAAACGCGGAGGCCCGAACTTGGTGAGACGCTAGCCATGGTAGGAGACGGGAACCAACCACTTCTCACTGGATCCGGTGACTCCTAGCCCCACCCTGACCCCTATGGCGGCACCACGTGCAGCCTGCAAGCCCACCCACGACGCCGCTCAGTCAGCCGCCATAGTCGGCATCGCCTTGAATAAGGGCCGCCACCCCAGAACTCTATCTTAGCCATCCATCGCCGTCGGTGTGCCAGCAACAACCACTGAGAGGAAACTAGCCGGGTTGCCCAGCCGCCTCCACCACGCACGTTCTTTGCCCCGCGGCGGCTACTGGCAGAGGCAAGGAGAATGAGCGAAGCTGGGAGGGCCACCCTGCTAGGGGACGACGCAGGGGCAAATCCCTTAAAGCTACAAATAAAATGCTTAACACAAGTAAAGGCTTCATCTTTCATGTGAAATGTCCATCTATCTCAACTAAAATGAGCTTTTAAACTAAAAAACTTCGTAGTGAAAGAAAATCAGATTATGAAGCAGCGCATTATGGCTGGTTGTGTTGTTGACGAGGAATTGGCGAGTGGTTGGCGCGCGGTCCTTGTCAAATGTCTAGCATGGCGGGGGCCTCAGCCGGCAGAGCTCGACAGGCGTATGGCAGAGTTAGACTGTCTACAACCGGACTTGATAAATTTGACCCCTCAAATGCTCGCAGACGTGTTCGGACCGATCGTATCTTAAACTTTTCTTTTCACAACCGGACACATCAAATAGCATGCCTCAAATCCATATAAAGTTATGCAACTATGATGCATTACACACATCGTCTGGCTACTACATCAGGACATGCCATCAGACTACCAAAATTTGACATCTTTGACCTATATGCTAGCTACGGAGAAGATCATCCATGACTATCCTTGCCCTTCCAGGCGTCTGGCCATCCTTCTCACGGAAGTAGCAATTGAAAACGCAGTATGGATCGACCTCGATCTACTCATTGTCGGAGCTGTCCGACCAGTCGTTGTCCTCCTTCTCCTCCTTGCGGGACAGTCCGGTCATGGCATGGACTGCCCGATTGTGCTCTAGGCGCGTGTGTGTTTCTAAATTGCCTTCCTTACAATCTAGGCGTGGATGGCTTCGTGCTCTATGGCAGCCTGCGCCAACGCATCAGCCGCCTCCGCCACTGCCATGTCGGCAGCGAGGCGAGCCTCGGCCACCCTCATCCTCTCCTACCCATGGCGGTCACACCGATCCTGGAAGCACTCATACTCCGATAGACTGGTGACGGGGAAAGGGATATTGCAAGGCTTGCGGGGGGACCGTGATGATCCAGCCCCTGAGGATCCGAGCGCCCGATGCGCCGACGCAATGGACTTGCACCAGACGGATACCGTTGTCGGTTGGGTGTTGTCCTCCCGGGAGTGGAGGACTGTGATGAGGACTGTCATTGCCTCCTCCAACCCGTACGGGACGACACCCCAGTCGACGAATCCGAACTACTCGGAGTCAGATCAGCTGCCCATCGTGCTGGCGAAGGCCGGAGATCGCCAGACAGGGGCTCGGGTGGCGTAGTGGAGTGGAGGAAGTGTAGTGAAGTGGTAAGGGTTTGTCCCGGGTAGCGGATGGGGACGAATATATGTGGGGTCGGATGCACCAGCGTCAGCGGGGTCTGGGGTGGCGGATGTGCCCGGGCCTCCCCATATCTGCCCCATATTTGGACAAGGTATGAGGGGTGTCGGTCAGCCCGGGCGTTTGAGGCTAATTTTAGACGCCCGTCGGGGTCGAATTTATTTGAATGATCAGTGACCGGTGTGTCCGCCCGGACTTATGATGGGGTTCGGGGCGTCCAACTGTAGATGCTCTGAGGTCCCTACGACCAAGTTGGCTTTGTTGCATCGTTGCATGTTGAAGTGTGCATTTTCCATGTACGTTTCATCCTTGCAATTGAGAGAAATGGATTAGCGGAAAGAAAATACATATGATTTCGGATGTGGGCTTGGATGAACCCGTGTTTAGTTCATTATATGAACTTACATCGTCCGGACGTAAATCCAGCCTCTCGTTTGGAAAAGGGTTCATAGTCCTCTAAGATGATTCCACCTCCAAAAAGAAAGAGTGTGATGATTAGTACGCATGTAGGTTGTTAAATTAAACGGACTGTATACGTTGTAGCATTTTGTGGGTAGAAACGGACTAATTAAATCATTTGTGATTCAAACTGAAAGAACAAACTTGAAACACGCAAGTATCCTGAAAGCATACATTATCCAAACCAGAGCAGACGATTAACTAGACGAGCGAACATGAAAGAAAAAACCATGGACGCGAGACGAGAGGGAGATGGAGAACAATCCATCATCTCTATCTAAATTCTAAGGTCCAAGCCAGCATAGATGCATCATGCATGCAAGCATGTTTATATGCTGATGGTGTGAGCCCTGAGCACATGCTGGAAGTCGGCATTGAGAAGCACCCTGACCACGGCGACGGCGTCTTCCTTGCTGCTGATGTTGGCGCTCTTCTTGAGCATCCCGGTGAAGGGCCCGTGCCATTTGCCGGTGCGCTCCGCCCGAAGGAGCTCGTAGGACATGGTGTCCCAGTGCTTGATGTATGCGAGGTGCTCGGGGGCGACGCGGGACTCTGTGTCCCATCCCCTGCCGACAATCTCGTCTATGGGGTTGAGCCGCTGGGCCTCGCTTATCATCACCTTCACCGCCGCCAGCGCCCGCTTGACGGGCTCGAGGTCGGTCTCCGGGTCGTAGGCGGACAGCACACGGAGGGCCTTCTTCATGGCCTGCCGCCCCAGCGGCACGCCAGGTAGGTTCTCGAGGCCGCCGATGAGGTCACCGTAGCTGCTGCCGAACGGGAGGGTTGTTGACGTGGGGATCAGGTGTTGGAGGCCTGGGAAGGTGTGCCAGTGGCCGCTCTCGTCGGTGAAGCCGGCAAGGGAGAGGTCGTGGTACTGGAAAGCCAAGGAGGCGCCATCGGGGCCATCGTGCAGGTCAGCACAAAGATGGCAGGTGGAGGTGGGTCGTCGACGGCAGCAGCTGCTCCTCCGTGGTTGCTGTTACTGGCGACGAGAGCAAGTATGAGGAAGAGGAGGAACTTGGCCATGGTGAATCGATGGGTGGTAGGTGGGGTGGGTGTGGGTCGGTCCATCTCTTATGAAGGACCGGCGGCAATGGACAAGATGCAGCTACGTACCACACCACACAGATCGCATTCCGCAACTGCTCTGGTTGTGGAGTGAAAGTAGCATGAATGTCACAAAAGGAGTGTGACTGATCGTACGGGGTGGCTTTTTTGACCGGCTGTGCTTCAATCTGTTGTGCACCCAGCTTTTGCATGGAGTTGTAGTACTAAGCTACGTACATCATGAAATCATCATCTACCAGCCAACGGACGTCCCACGTTTGACCAAATGTAAAGTACAACGCAGCGCTAAAATGCTAATCCATCCTGTCTCATGGGCAAGCATACCCTATACAGACCTACCAAGGGGAGTCAAGCTGGTTACTACATACCGCTACCCTGAAATAGGAGAGTCTCAACATATTTACATATTTACTATTACTAAATGGCACCTCCACCTTCTTCTGGCTCGACGCTTGGCTTCTTCCGACTCCGCTCGTAGACACTTATCCACACCTTTTCTCCCACTCCACCTCACCCTCTGTCCTCGTATCACATGTCATTCATAACGGTTTACTCGCTACTTTGCGGAACCGCCTAACCAATGTTGCTTATGAAGAGCTTGCGTCTGTTTTGTCTTTGTTGCAGGATGTTGCCACCAACGACACGCGCGACGACAGGTTCCTCACCCACGACTCCTCCTTCTCCTCGAGGTGCGCCTACTTGTTGCTCTCCTCTGACCACGAGATCGATCTCAATGCAGGGTACATCTGGAGCTCTAAGGCACCTATCAAGGTCAAGATCTTCGGCTGGCTTCTCTGTCGTGACAAGTTGAACACGATGGCGAACTTACATCGTAAGACCATCACCTCTGATTCAGATTATCCGCGGTGCGCACTCATTCATGAGGACGCAACGCACATGGCCATCCTTTGGCCATGCGTGGCACAGGTCTGGTCGATCATAGGGCTGCATCCCCCTCACTCCATCGACCTTCTCTGGGATACCACAACGCCGGTCGGCCTCGACATCAACATTTGTCCTACCGTCGCCCTCGCCATCCTCTGAAAGCTGTGGGACTCCAGGAACGCTCGTGTCTTTTGTAACGAGCTACACACACCACTAGATACTCTTCGGAACATTATTTCGGACTTTACGGTTTGGGCCTTCAGATTTAAGGACCCCGTCGGTAGGGAGGCTGCCGTGTCTTGACGCCTATACCTCTCCTCTCGTTGTGACCCTTGATGTAACTTGCCCCTTGGGCCTTTTAGTAATATATACAGGTGGGGACCCTCTCCCCCTTGTGATTGTTCAAAAAAAACTATTACTAATGGGAAGTCCGCCATTGTAATGATTTTACCTCTCCCATCTTATGTAAAAAAATCAGTTCGCCCACGCACGTACCTTCGCACGCTAGTGGCTTTAATTTGCTGGCGACGAGAGCGTGTGAAGAAGAGGAGGAACGCGGCCATGGCGGGGAATCGATGGGCGCTAGGTGGGTGTGGGTCGGTCTCGGTCCATCTGTTATGAAGGATTGGCGGCAACGGACAAGATGCAGAGCAGCTACGTACCACACCACACCGATGGCATTCGGCAACTGCTCTGGTTGTGCTGTGAAAGTAGCATGAATGGCACAAAAGGAGTGTGACTGATCGGACCGGGTGGCTTTTTTGACCGGCCGTGCTTCAATCTGTAGTGCATGCAGCTTTTGCATGGAGTAGTACTACGGACGTCCCATGTTTGACCACTACATGCTATGTCTTCAATTCTTTAATATTTTTTGACTTCTCGAACATTTTTAAAACTGGGGAACATATTATAGAAATTCTAGAACATGTTTTGAACTTCATGAATATTTTAAAATTCATGAACCGTGTTTCAAATCACGAATATTTTGGAAATCACCAAGAAAATAATGACAGGAACATTTTTCATAACTAACGAAAATATTTCAAAATTTCATGAACACTTTTTGATTTGCAAACTTTTTTTAATTCATGAACAATTTTCATAATAGATAACTTTTTTTTGAATTAATGGAACATTCAAATTCCAAATTGATTTTTCAAGCTTTATTCCAGGAAACATGCGCATACCAATGATAGCGATAAAAGTGCAAGAACTGTAGTACATGTTTCATATTTTGCAATCTTTATATTTTCAAAATACAGCTATATACTAGTTTTACAACATTTTTTCCCCTGTTAGATTGTTGATATATTTTTTCCTTCGTTCAACTACTCACATAATTAAATACAATTTAAATTCCTAGGTTCAACATCTGTTTCAAGTAATTTCCTTAGTTGAAAATACCTGGATCAGTGCTCACGAACCAGTTCATAAAAAAAGAAATCCAAATATAATCTTACATGGAAAAAAGCATGTTCTCGGAAAGAAATAGTGAATCGAGGGACGAATGGGCCAGCACAACAAAAGTTGATTCAACCAGAAGAAACAACACCTATGCTTGGCAGGGGTTATGTCTAGATTATAGCGTGACTAGACATGGGCATGTCTGGGGCTGATCGGGTTTCGGGCTGGGCTTTAAAACCTGACCATGAAATCTTAGGCCTGGGCCCGACCTATCCAAGCCTGTAACATGAGAAAATACCCATTTTCATGTTGACAATAATAATATAGCTATATTTGGAGGTAAATAATAATTTACACTAAAACTATGATACTTATTTTGGATCGGAGAGAGTCAATACTATGCCAATTTTTTTATATAAATGCTGAAAATGATATTTCACCAGACTTTTCTCAGGCCTCGGGCTGGAAGTGAGGCCCGCACTCCGCCTAGACGTTGGGCTTTTGGCCAGGCTTGCCTGACCAGACCATCCGCAAGTAGCTTCATGCTGGTTAGTTCTTTTCTTTATTTATTTTTGTTCTTGTTTTTCTTTTATTTTGGTCATATTTCCAAAAAAATGTTGTAAATGCAATATACCTAAACTTATATTTACTTCTAAAATATAAACTTTGAATTTCGGAAAAAAATCAACGCAATGTGAAATAATTATTAGCACAGTTTAGCAAACGGTTACTTAGCATTAAAAAATGTGACACTTAAAAGATGTTCACATGCTTAACAATGTATGTGATATTTCAAAATAATATTTCTATAATTTAAACAAATGTTACACGTTCTGGTCAGTATTAATTATCGCTCACTGAATACTAGTTTTTGAATTCAGGGACAAATAATATGGATTGGAGGAAGTATTTAACTCAAAAAATCGCACCATTTATTAAAAATGTATGTTGTATTTATAAAAATTTGACGCGTTTCAATAATATGTTGGTGACATTTCTGAAAATAGTTATACAATGGAAACAATTAATGTACGAAAATATATTTAATCTTTACCTAATAATAAAGCACGGATAACTTCTGGTCGTACGTCGTGACATTTTTGCAAAAAAGTCCTTATGTTTTCTGGTATTCAACCCGCAGTCCCTTAATTAAGTGGAAAAAAAACGTTTCGTCTTTTTATAAAAAAACCCATGGGCAGCATCGGCAGCGGCTGCGCGGCAGCGTCCGCCCCTCCTCCTCCCCCCCTTCTCCTCCTCCCCTCACTGCGCGGATCCGTCGGCGGCGGGGTCTCTGGCACGCTGGCGGCTCGGCTTCGAGCTGGCTCTGCTTTGAGCTAGGTCAACGGCCAGGGAGAGCGCGGCGGACAGGTTACCGGCCGGGGATAGCGCGGCGGACGGAACGTCGACGAAGATGGCGGGCTCACGGGCGCGCTTGGGGGAGGCGAGAAGCTGGCTGAACGTCGGCGAAGGTGGCGGGCTCACGGGCGCGCTTGGGGGAGGCGAGAAGCTGGCTGCACGAGGACGAGCTCGCGGGCGTCCTTGGGCTCTGTTTTGAGCGCGGTCAATGGCCATTCTTGTGCTTCTCATCGGCCTCGGCGCTGGCTTAGGCGGGCCAAGGCGGGAGGCAGGGCGCGGTGGCGCGGTCCGGCAACCTGGCTGGTCGACGGGGCGGCGGGGATGCGGCTGGAGGCGAGGTTGATAGCGGCGGCGACAGGCGCGCACGGGACGAGCGCTGCCTCACGAGCAGAGGAGCTCGGGCAGGTCGTGCGCGCTGCGCGGTCCGGCAACCTGGCTGGTCGACGGGGTGGTGGGGATGCGGCTGGAGGCGAGGTTGATGGCGGCGGCGACAGGCGCAAAGAATCGCCGTCGCAGCATCTGCCGTCACCACGCCCGCCCGCGAGAGCAATGTCTCGGCCGCCGGAGCGGCTTGATGAAGGCGAGGCAGAGGGTGGCGACGCCGGTTGCAGCCGACGGCCGACGAACTCGGAGGCGGCGGCGACGCGACGACGTCCGTGGTGGTGGCGGTGGCAACAGCGAGGCTCACTGCGTGCTCCTGCTCATCTTCAAGAGGAAAAGAAAGAACTGAGATGTAAGAGAGGAAGAAGGAGAAAGGAGGTGCTGCCGGAGGCAATGGAGCTCTCTTGGGGCGGGATGCACGAGGGCTCGCTCGGTGGTGGCCTCAATCTGATCTGGATCGAGAGTTCTGCGGGGATGTGAGAAGAAGGCGTGAGGGAAGAGATGAGCACGAGGACCGCGCGCTGAGAAGATAAGGCTGGAGGATAGAGAGCGGTGTGTATGCGGTCAGATGACACGCGTCGCTCGCACGAGGAGGGCTGGTGGAATCGTTGTCTACAGGCGGATAAAAGTTGTCTCGCAAGGAACACAGGAGCGGGCTGGGAGCACTCACCGAATATGATGATTAGTTTAGATTAACTATAGGTGGGTAGATTAAAGATAAAGAAAGAAGAATATGTGCCAGGTCTCCTTTACCCATCAAATCGGTTGATTGAGTCTCGCCGTGTATGCCATTTTTTGCTTCTCCAAATCTGCATGCCGCCAGGTTTGCTTCTACATTTCTTTTCTTTTCTTTTCTGAAGTTGGATTTTGCATCTGTTTGTATTTTTTACGTATTCATACTGACTACATAATTCACGACACACACGACAGCAACATATATGCATGAATGCCCAATGAAATAAATACATAAATTATCTTTGAACGCTGGTAATTTCGGTTTATACGATTACATAATAAACCATCGGCGCAAAACATAGGCATTTACATGTCATGGCTATAGTCTTTAATTATCCTTAATAAAGTTGTTGTTTCGGGTCAGGAAGATGCCATGCTTGATGTCCCTGAAAACATAGTCATGTTGAAGGTGGTCAGGAGGAACGAGGCAATCATTGTATAAATCATTCTCACCCAAACATTGACGATATGAAGAAATAAAAACAATTGCATCCAGGTAAAATTACTTTGGAAGTGTTGCATATACGCCATTGTTATTGTCTGGTGTCAGTGCAATGGTTAATTTTTCAGTGTGGTATGCTTTGTCACTATGCATTAACAGACTGATCTACAACGTGTAGTGAAGTCGGACGAAAAACATGCTCTTACTTTAATATCATTTTTCTTCTCTCTATATTGCTTCAAGGAAAAACATGATACTCTAGCATGCAAACAACACATATATTATGATGATTATGTCCTGCGTAATTAGATTTATTTATAAGTAGCTACATATGCACTACTTATGATGCAAATTTTATATCGGTTTTTTTTAATCAACAACAGATTCATATAGCATACAAAACTTGCATGCAGGCAAGAAATTTCGATGACAAACTCCAGTCATGGATAGCAAGAAACAGAGAAAGAAAAGAGATAAGGAGCGGTATGTATGAATGACCAATGAAGAAAAATAGAAAACACATGAAAAGCATCGTGAAACCTATGGACTAAACAAAAGAACTAAAGATTTGAGCCAGTTGCAAAAAAATACACACAAGGAAATAAGAAATATGCAAACATGAAACTAACACATAAGATAAACACGTGCGTATGAGAGAGGTAGAAAGACGCAAATATGCAATCCGAACAAAAATAAAAGCTAGAATATAGCAAATTACAGCTAATCGTGAATTGAGGTGCAACACACTAAGCAAAAATTCAATTGCGATGGAAAATCATGCATATATCGTTAAAGAATAGGAAGTTATACATCTATACGGCAAGGACTTCATGGTTAGCACACACGCAACATGCTTGGATGCTAGGCGAAGTATACGACATTTTTACTGTGCGATATCAGTTACTCAACATAAGTGTCGCGTGTATGATTTTGCTATCAATAGTATGATGGTTAATTTACTGGTTAGATATGTGTTGTCACTACATATTGATGTTCTAATCTACAACGTCAAAAAAACATCATGTGTACTCTTACTTCAAAAATCACCCTCTCTCCAACCACTGCCCCTCCGCGCCGTAGCAACGCACGGGCATGTTTCCTAGTATTACTAAAAAAAATATCTGAACTTGTACTTAAAAATGTTTAACATTATTTGAAATATATTAAATATATATAAAAATGTTTTAGATGCACACGGGCAATTTAAAACGTGTGTTAAAAAAAGCAACCATGTATTAAAAATAGAATTTAAAGGATAACAAAAAAATTGAAAAACCGATAGAAAAACACATACAAATGAAAGAAGAAGGAAACCACACGGAAGGCTGTAAAGCCGGTCCGAACAGGTCCATAGGATCTTACTAAAACCGCTACATGATCTACAACGTAGAGGTTGTCCATTTAGTGGATTGCCAGAGGCGAGACCGAGGAATCTCTCGCAATAGATGATAAATAGCATTGTCTCGTGGACTAGGAGGTCCCAAGTTTCTTTCCCTTTTTCTTCTTGTTAGTGGAGAAATCGCTCGCGGAAGAAAAGATGACCCAGCAGGCTGACTCGTGGTTTTGCTCCTCGAATGATTTTGCTGCAAAATAATCGTGACCAAATATAATCAGCTTTGTTTTTAGATTGTGATGAGAATTAAAAAAATACAATCAACCATCATATATATTTTTCCGAGGAAAACACTAGAACAGTTTGAGGGTTGTGTAGGTCTACAGCTTGTACAAGCATATACTACGGAATCCAAAATTATGCTTTTATACAGATCAATCAAAACGTGATAATTTACCGAATTAACTCGATCTGGCATGGTGAGAAATTGGAGTGAGAAAAATAGGAGTAGAGGTGAGCAACCTCTACGACGACGGCCACGAGTGGCGATGACAAATATGATGATGGCCAGCGCAAGAGGTTAATCAGTGAGCGGACTAGTAACACTAAAGCCCTGGATTTATACTATACAAGCATTGCCTTTCTCTGCTGCCTATTATTATGAGGTGATGTGAACATCATTATCATAGTTAAATCACTAACAAGACTCAGAACAACAATTATAGACAGATAGTGACGTCCATTCATCTGCTTTCAAGTTTGAGCTAACTTAGTTGGTCCTATTCCATTCATCAAGTACGGTCATTATAACCGGCCAAATTAAATGATGCCAACAGGTAGTGCCAGTAGCATGATTCACGTATGAGTTTGTCCTCTATTGCTGCACATACTTATATTGAACATGATTGTTGCCCATAATGTACATGGCTGCTACCCACATGCAAGTACGTACAAAGTGCTGGTGCACACGTCATCAGTGTTCTAGCAGCTTCATGAGTGACTGTGACTTGCATTTTTGTCAATGAGTTTGGTGTATTTTTTCTGAAACTTCCTGTTATTGGGCCACATTTTGGCATTTTTTTGCGTTGGTATTAACAATTGAAGACTGCTGCTTAATGAATGTTTGGTGTCCAACAACCATGACAGAGACAAATGCGTGCATGCAACAAATAAGAGACAAATGCCTACGTGAAACACGCATGGCCATGATTGGACGTGAAACACGCAAGAAAGAATTCTAGTCTCCTTCTCTGGTCGGCGTTTTGGCAGCGACGTTGAACGACGGCTGCGTGCTTCAGCTCATAACATCCGTTTGCATTCCAGTTTCTTCGCCTGGATAAGGAGAGGTATGAGGTTCCAGCAGAGCCACTGATTCACGGTTGAGGGGATAAGGACTTGCACTCTATAAATAAGACATCAAGTTCGTCCAAGCATGCATCAGAAAATAGAAGATCAAATTCCAGCTCCATAACACCAAGAGAGGGTGCATCCGTAGGAGTTGAGGTTTCTGTTCTCCCAAGGAGCAGATTCTCCGCCGCTTGGCAAGTAAGTGATAATCAATGGCTTATAGGCTTCCACTGGCAGGCGTTAGGACTTCCAATTTCGAGCCTAGGGAGCTTCCATCAAACAGCTACCTGAATCTGGGTGCGCCTTATGGAAAATTTGTGCCTTTCATAATCGCGGGAGAAGGGGGCCTTGGGGAGCATAAGCAGCTCAACTGGACAAACTTGTTTTTAGTGAACAAGCTAGGCAGTCACATAGACAGGGACCATGAAGAGGTGATTGATCAGATAAAAGTAGAGAAAGATGTTGAGAAGATAAAAGAGTTGATAAGGAAACTACCTCGTGAAATTGCTGAGCATCTGGAAGGGCATGAGACCCATGAACAGGTCGAAATCCTGGCAGATCTTAGAAGGAACATGGATCAGAGGATGTCTTATCTCAGCGGAGAGATCCGACGTCTAAGGAGGGACATTGGAGAGGTGATGCAAGCTGTCCGAGAGATACGCGAGGCATTGGACAGGAAGGAGCGCCAAAATCCTTACTACCGTCCATGAACAAATGCAACAAGCCGTGGAGTAAGTACATCTGGCAGCTACATATTTGCATTTCGTACTAGTGTCTATTGTATTGTGATGAATAAAATGGTGCGCTCCTTGCAGCATATAATGTTGTATGAGTCTGGGTTGGTCGAGTTATTGTAGCAACAAGTGCATGTCTGTCCGCAGTTTGTTGTTCTTGTCAAGTGTTTGTAATGAATAAACTTATGTGCTTCTTGCCGCACATAATTTTGTACGAGTCCTAGTCGATCGAGTTATTGTAGGCAACTGGTACATGTGTGTCTGCAATTACCTGTAACGTGTCATTTATGTAAAGTGTTTGCATTGAATAGTTATGGATATTATGAGTGTGTTATTGTTGTTGCTTCATTTCTCATTGTTCTTGTCCTGATGGGATGAATACAATTCCATCTTGTTTGCACAAAAAAAAAATGTTTGCAGTGAAGAGCTATGCATATCGTGAGTGTGTTCTCATTTTTATTTCTTTTATCGTTGTTTTTTTTTATTCTTGTTCTGATGGGCTGAATGGTAATTCGTCGTGTAAAATGGAATCTAGTTGCACTACTTGCTATGCATCTCCACTACTCTGTGGCATTTTAGAAAAAATAGGAGCCTAAGCCCCCACTCTGTTAAATAAATAGAAGAGAATTACCCAGTTAATTAGTGAAAAACTATGCGAAAGCGAAAGCCTTGTAAGAGATTACTAACCCGGCTACCAATAGTCTCCAAGCCGCTATGAGAGGAACTTCATCAAGGTTGTTCCTAGAGATCATCGTCAACACTCCTCAACCCCATGATTTCGACTTCAATGCAACTGTTAGAGATATATTTGGTTTACATGTATTTGTTAGTTTAGAATTTATAATCCGTCTCCTACCTTATCTCCACGAGAGGCTTCTTGCCCTTCAAGTCTGTACTCCTATATATACTCGCCCATGAGGCTCAATACAACATCCATCGCATTACGCTAATCCCTCAGTATTCCCTACTAACATGGTATCAGCCTAACCGATCCAAACCCTAGCCGTCGTTGCCGCTTTCGCTCCGCGCCGCCCTCCGGGGCAGTTTGTATCCATGACCGCCACTTGTGGCCGCGCCTCCCATACCTAGGGTTCGTCTGCAGGTCGTGTTGACCGGCTGCCCTAGAGACTATTTTTCCCGATCCTTTGATCCAGTTTTTTCCCTCTCCCGCCAGTCATCTTGATCGACTTTTTTTTTTGGTTTTCCGATCTAAGATCGGTTTGAGTCGCCCGCCGCCACCGTCGACCCCGTGCCTCTACTCTGACACCGGCGCGACCACCCGGCCTCTACTACGACCCAACGGCCTCGCGCGACCCGGTGGCCCGTAACGGCTGTCGTCCGCGTGTCTTCCCGCCCGTCGCTCTACTCCGGCCGTCGCCGCCCCGCTCCAAACAGGACTCCTACATCACCTACCGTCTCTGCCGCCGCTTGCCGGCTGCGTCGGGCTAACCGGCTGCCTCGGGGTCGCCGGCTGCATGAGGCCTGTCGGTTGCCGGCTGTCGGCTACCTCGGGCTCGCCGACCCCCTCGTCGGCTGCCTCGGGCTCGCCAGCCCCTCGCTGTCCTCCTTCGGCTCGCCATGCATGCCGGCCTCGTTGGTGCTGTGTCGGCCAATCGGGCGCCGGGCGCTGGACGCGCTCATCGGCACGCCATTCCCCGCCGGCCGTCCTCGCCTTGGTCTGATCGAGCACCCCGCTTCACCGTCCACGGTGACGCCATCATCAACGAGCAGCGCCCACGACCTCGTGTGTGATCGGCTTGATCACCCGTCCGTCGCAATCCGCTCCATCCGCGCCGCGTGACTGACCTAATCGGCCGGTTGCACGTGCCTCCGCAATTCCCGTGAAGGCCATCCTCGAGTACCGCGCGCCCCTCCACCGATCATGGAACGGGTGCTATTCTCTCCAGTCTGACCGTCCGCGATGCTCCTGTTGTTCGCAACGGTACCGCTACGACTGCGCGGGGGGGGGGGGGGGGGGGTAGAGATATATTTGGTTTACTTGCTGGAAGTCGGCATTGAGAAGCACCCTGACCACGGCGACGGCGTCTTCCTTGCTGCTGATGTTGGCGCTCTTCTTGAGCATCCCGGTGAAGGGCCCGTGCCATTTGCCGGTGCGCTCCGCCCGAAGGAGCTCGTAGGACATGGTGTCCCAGTGCTTGATGTATGCGAGGTGCTCGGGGGCGACGCGGGACTCTGTGTCCCATCCCCTGCCGACAATCTCGTCTATGGGGTTGAGCCGCTGGGCCTCGCTTATCATCACCTTCACCGCCGCCAGCGCCCGCTTGACGGGCTTGAGGTCGGTCTCCGGGTCGTAGGCGGACATCACACGGAGGGCCTTCTTCATGGCATGCCGCCCCAGCGGCACGCCAGGTAGGTTCTCGAGGCCGCCGATGAGGTCACCGTAGCTGCTGCCGAACGGGAGGGTTGTTAACGTGGGGATCAGGTGTTGGAGGCCTGGGAAGGTGTGCCAGTGGCCGCTCTCGTCGGTGAAGCCGGCAAGGGAGAGGTCGTGGTACTGGAAAGCCAAGGAGGCGCCATAGGGGCCATCGTGCAGGTCAGCACAAAGATGGCAGGTGGAGGTGGGTCGTCGGCGGCAGCAGCTGCTCCTCCGTGGTTGCTGTTACTGGCGACGAGAGCAAGTATGAGGAAGAGGAGGAACTTGGCCATGGTGAATCGATGGGTGGTAGGTGGGGTGGGTGTGGGTCGGTCCATCTCTTATGAAGGACCGGCGGCAATGAACAAGATGCAGCTACGTACCACACCACACAGATCGCATTCCGCAACTGCTCTGGTTGTGCAGTGAAAGTAGCATGAATGTCACAAAAGGAGTGTGACTGGTCGTACGGGGTGGCTTTTTTGACCGGCTGTGCTTCAATCTGTTGTGCACCCAGCTTTTGCATGGAGTTGTAGTACTAAGCTACGTACATCATGAAATCATCATCTACCAGCCAACGGACGTCCCACGTTTGACCAAATGTAAAGTACAACGCAGCGCTAAAATGCTAATCCATCCTGTCTCATGGGCAAGCATACCCTATACAGACCTACCAAGGGGAGTCAAGCTGGTTACTACATACCGCTACCCTGAAATAGGAGAGTCTCAACATATTTACATATTTACTATTACTAAATGGCACCTCCACCTTCTTCTGGCTCGACGCTTGGCTTCTTCCGACTCCGCTCGTAGACACTTATCCACACCTTTTCTCCCACTCCACCTCACCCTCTGTCCTCGTATCACATGTCATTCATAACGGTTTACTCGCTACTTTGCGGAACCGCCTAACCAATGTTGCTTATGTAGAGCTTGCGTCTGTTTTGTCTTTGTTGCAGGATGTTGCCACCAACGACACGCGCGACGACAGGTTCCTCACCCACGACTCCTCCTTCTCCTCGAGGTGCGCCTACTCGTTGCTCTCCTCCGACCATGAGATCTATCTCAATGCAGGGCACATCTGGAGCTCTAAGGCACCTATCAAGGTCAAGATCTTCGGCTGGCTTCTCTGTCGTGACAAGTTGAACACGATGGCGAACTTACATTGTAAGACCATCACCTCTGATTCAGATTATCCGCGGTGCGCACTCACTCATGAGTACGCAACGCACATGGCCATCCTTTGCCCATGAGTGGCACAGGTCTGGTCCATCATAGGGCTGCATCCCCCTCACTCCATCGACCTTCTCTGGGATACCACAACGCCGGTCGACCTCGACATCAACATTTGGCCTACCGTCGCCCTCGCCATCCTCTGAAAGCTGTGGGACTCCAGGAACGCTCGTGTCTTTCGTAACGAGCTACACACACCACTAGATACTCTTCGGAACATTATTTCGGACTTTACGGTTTGGGCCTTCAGATTTAAGGAACCCGTCGGTAGGGAGGCTGCCGTGTCTTGACGCCTATACCTCTCCTCTCGTTGTGACCCTTGATGTAACTTGCCCCTTGGGCCTTTTAGTAATATATACAGGTGGGGACCCTCTCCCCCTTGTGATTCTTCAAAAAAAAACTATTACTAATGGGAAGTCCGCCATTGTAATGATTTTACCTCTCCCATCTTATGTAAAAAAATCAGTTCGCCCACGCACGTACCTTCGCACGCTAGGGGCTTTAATTTGCTGGCGACGAGAGCGTGTGAAGAAGAGGAGGAACGCGGCCATGGCAGGGAATCGATGGGCGCTAGGTGGGTGTGGGTCGGTCTCGGTCCATCTGTTATGAAGAATTGGCGGCAACGGACAAGATGCAGAGCAGCTACGTACCACACCACACCGATGGCATTCGGCAACTGCTCTGGTTGTGCTGTGAAAGTAGCATGAATGGCACAAAAGGAGTGTGACTGATCGGACCGGGTGGCTTTTTTGACCGGCCGTGCTTCAATCTGTAGTGCATGCAGCTTTTGCATGGAGTAGTACTACGGACGTCCCATGTTTGACCACTACATGCTATGTCTTCAATTCTTTAATATTTTTTGACTTCTCGGACATTTTTAAAACTGGGGAACATATTATAGAAATTCTAGAACATGTTTTGAACTTCATGAATATTTTAAAATTCATGAACCGTGTTTCAAATCACGAATATTTTTGAAACCACCAAGAAAATAATGACAGGAACATTTTTCATAACTAACGAAAATATTTCAAAATTTCATGAACACTTTTTGATTTGCAAACTTTTTTTAATTCATGAACAATTTTCATAATAGATAACTTTTTTTTGAATTAATGGAACATTCAAATTCCAAATTGATTTTTCAAGCTTTATTCCAGGAAACATGCGCATACCAACGATAGCGATAAAAGTGCAAGAACTGTAGTACATGTTTCATATTTTGCAATCTTTATATTTTCAAAATACTGCTATATACTAGTTTTACAACATTTTTTCCCCTGTTAGATTGTTGATATATTTTTTCCTTCGTTCAACTACTCACATAATTAAATACAATTTAAATTCCTAGGTTCAACATCTGTTTCAAGTAATTTCCTTAGTTGAAAATACCTGGATCAGTGCTCACGAACCAGTTCATAAAAAAAGAAATCCAAATATAATCTTACATGGAAAAAAGCATGTTCTCGGAAAGAAATAGTGAATCGAGGGACGAATGGGCCAGCACAACAAAAGTTGATTCAACCAGAAGAAACAACACCTATGCTTGGCAGGGGTTATGTCTAGATTATAGCGTGACTAGACATGGGCATGTCTGGGGCTGATCGGGTTTCGGGCTGGGCTTTAAAACCTGACCATGAAATCTTAGGCCTGGGCCCGACCTATCCAAGCCTGTAACATGAGAAAATACCCATTTTCATGTTGACAATAATAATATAGCTATATTTGGAGGTAAATAATAATTTACATTAAAACTACGATACTTATTTTGGATCGGAGAGAGTCAATACTATGCCATTTTTTTATATAAATGCTGAAAATGATATTTCACCAGACTTTTCTCAGGCCTCGGGCTGGAAAGTGAGGCCCGCACTCCGCCCAGACGTTGGGCTTTTGGCCAGGCTTGCCTGACCAGACCGTCCGCAAGTAGCTTCATGCTGGTTAGTTCTTTTCTTTATTTATTTTTGTTCTTGTTTTTCTTTTATTTTGGTCATATTTCCAAAAAATGTTATAAATGCAATATACCTAAACTTATATTTACTTCTAAAATATAAGCTTTTAATTTCGGAAAAAAATCAACGCAATGTGAAATAATTATTAGCACAGTTTAGCAAACGGTTACTTAGCATTAAAAAAATGTGACACTTAAAAGATGTTCACATGCTTAACAATGTATGTGATATTTCAAAATAATGTTTCTATAATTTAAACAAATGTTACACGTTCTGGTAAGTATTAATTATCGCTCACTGAATACTAGTTTTTGAATTCAGGGACAAATAAAATGGATTGGAGGAAGTATTTAACTAAAAAAATCGCACCATTTATTAAAAATGTATGTTGTATTTATAAAAATTTGACGCGTTTCAATAATATGTTGGTGACATTTCTGAAAATAGTTATACAATGGAAACAATCGCTGTACGAAAATATATTTAATATTACTAAAAAAATATATCTGAACTTGTACTTAAAAATGTTTAACATTATTTGAAATATATTAAATATATATAAAAATGTTTTAGATGCACACGGGAAATTTAAAACGTGTGTTAAAAAAAAGCAACCATGTATTAAAAATAGAATTTAAAGGATAACAAAAAAATTGAAAAACCGATAGAAAAACACATACAAATGAAAGAAGAAGGAAACCACACAGAAGGCTGTAAAGCCGGTCCGAACAGGTCCATAGGATCTTACTAAAACCGCTACATGATCTACAACGTAGAGGTTGTCCATTTAGTGGATTGCCAGAGGCGAGACCGAGGAATCTCTCGCAATAGATGATAAATAGCATTGTCTCGTGGACTAGGAGGTCCCAAGTTTCTTTCCCTTTTTCTTCTTGTTAGTGGAGAAATCGCTCGCGGAAGAAAAGATGACCCAGCAGGCTGACTCGTGGTTTTGCTCCTCGAATGATTTTGCTGCAAAATAATCGTGACCAAATATAATCAGCTTTGTTTTTAGATTGTGATTAGAATTAAAAAAATACAATCAACCATCATATATATTTTTCCGAGGAAAACACTAGAACAGTTTGAGGGTTGTGTAGGTCTACAGCTTGTACAAGCATATACTACGGAATCCAAAATTATGCTTTTATACAGATCAATCAAAACGTGATAATTTACCGAATTAACTCGATCTGGCATGGTGAGAAATTGGAGTGAGAAAAATAGGAGTAGAGGTGAGCAACCTCTACGACGACGGCCACGAGTGGCGATGACAAATATGATGATGGCCAGCGCAAGAGGTTAATCAGTGAGCGGACTAGTAACACTAAAGCCCTGGATTTATACTATACAAGCATTGCCTTTCTCTGCTGCCTATTATTATGAGGTGATGTGAACATCATTATCATAGTTAAATCACTAACAAGACTCAGAACAACAATTATAGACAGATAGTGACGTCCATTCATCTGCTTTCAAGTTTGAGCTAACTTAGTTGGTCCTATTCCATTCATCAAGTACGGTCATTATAACCGGCCAAATTAAATGATGCCAACAGGTAGTGCCAGTAGCATGATTCACGTATGAGTTTGTCCTCTATTGCTGCACATACTTATATTGAACATGATTGTTGCCCATAATGTACATGGCTGCTACCCACATGCAAGTACGTACAAAGTGCTGGTGCACACGTCATCAGTGTTCTAGCAGCTTCATGAGTGACTGTGACTTGCATTTTTGTCAATGAGTTTGGTGTATTTTTTCTGAAACTTCCTGTTATTTGGCCACATTTTGGCATTTTCTTTGCGTTGGTATTAACAATTGAAGACTGCTGCTTAATGAATGTTTGGTGTCCAACAACCATGACAGAGACAAATGCGTGCATGCAACAAATAAGAGACAAATGCCTACGTGAAACACGCATGGCCATGATTGGACGTGAAACACGCAAGAAAGAATTCTAGTCTCCTTCTCTGGTCGGCGTTTTGGCAGCGACGTTGAACGACGGCTGCGTGCTTCAGCTCATAACATCCGTTTGCATTCCAGTTTCTTCACCTGGATAAGGAGAGGTATGAGGTTCCAGCAGAGCCACTGATTCACGGTTGAGGGGATAAGGACTTGCACTCTATAAATAAGACATCAAGTTCGTCCAAGCATGCATCAGAAAATAGAAGATCAAATTCCAGCTCCATAACACCAAGAGAGGGTGCATCCGTAGGAGTTGAGGTTTCTGTTCTCCCAAGGAGCAGATTCTCCGCCCCTTGGCAAGTAAGTGATAATCAATGGCTTATAGGCTTCCACTGGCAGGCGTTAGGACTTCCAATTTCGAGCCTAGGGAGCTTCCATCAAACAGCTACCTGAATCTGGGTGCGCCTTATGGAAAATTTGTGCCTTTCATAATCGCGGGAGAAGGGGGCCTTGGGGAGCATAAGCAGCTCAACTGGACAAACTTGTTTTTAGTGAACAAGCTAGGCAGTCACATAGACAGGGACCATGAAGAGGTGATTGATCAGATAAAAGTAGAGAAAGATGTTGAGAAGATAAAAGAGTTGATAAGGAAACTACCTCCTGAAATTGCTGAGCATCTGGAAGGGCATGAGACCCATGAACAGGTCGAAATCCTGGCAGATCTTAGAAGGAACATGGATCAGAGGATGTCTTATCTCAGCGGAGAGATCCGACGTCTAAGGAGGGACATTGGAGAGGTGATGCAAGCTGTCCGAGAGATACGCGAGGCATTGGACAGGAAGGAGCGCCAAAATCCTTACTACCGTCCATGAACAAATGCAACAAGCCGTGGAGTAAGTACATCTGGCAGCTACATATTTGCATTTCGTACTAGTGTCTATTGTATTGTGATGAATAAAATGGTGCGCTCCTTGCAGCATATAATGTTGTATGAGTCTGGGTTGGTCGAGTTATTGTAGCAACAAGTGCATGTCTGTCCGCAGTTTGTTGTTCTTGTCAAGTGTTTGTAATGAATAAACTTATGTGCTTCTTGCCGCACATAATTTTGTACGAGTCCTAGTCGATCGAGTTATTGTAGGCAACTGGTACATGTGTGTCTGCAATTACCTGTAACGTGTCATTTATGTAAAGTGTTTGCATTGAATAGTTATGGATATTATGAGTGTGTTATTGTTGTTGCTTCATTTCTCATTGTTCTTGTCCTGATGGGATGAATACAATTCCATCTTGTTTGCACAAAAAAAAATGTTTGCAGTGAAGAGCTATGCATATCGTGAGTGTGTTCTCATTTTTATTTCTTTTATCGTTGTTTTTGTTATTCTTGTTCTGATGGGCTGAATGGTAATTCGTCGTGTAAAATGGAATCTAGTTGCACTACTTGCTATGCATCTCCACTACTCTGTGGCATTTTAGAAAAAATAGGAGCCTAAGCCCCCACTCTGTTAAATAAATAGAAGAGAATTACCCAGTTAATTAGTGAAAAACTATGCGAAAGCGAAAGCCTTGTAAGAGATTACTAACCCGGCTACCAATAGTCTCCAAGCCGCTATGAGAGGAACTTCATCAAGGTTGTTCCTAGAGATCATCGTCAACACTCCTCAACCCCATGATTTCGACTTCAATGCAACTGTTAGAGATATATTTGGTTTACATGTATTTGGTAATTTAGAATTTATAATCCGTCTCCTACCTTATCTCCACGAGAGGCTTCTTGCCCTTCAAGTCTGTACTCCTATATATACTCGCCCATGAGGCTCAATACAACATCCATCGCATTACGCCAATCCCTCCGTATTCCCTACTAACATGGTATCAGCCTAACCAATCCAAACCCTAGACGTCGTCGCCGCTTTCGCTCCGCGCCGCCCTCCGGGGCAGTTCGTCTCCATGACCGCCACTTGTGGCCGCGCCTCCCATACCTAGGGTTCGTCTGCAGGTCGTGTTGACCGGCTGCCCTAGAGACTATTTTTCCCGATCCTTTGATCCAGTTTTTTCCCTCTCCCGCCAGTCATCTTGATCGACTTTTTTTTTGGTTTTCCGATCTAAGATCGGTTTGAGTCGCCCGCCGCCACCGTCGACACCGTGCCTCTACTCTGACACCGGCGCGACCACCCGGCCTCTACTACGACCCAACGGCCTCGCGCGACCCGGTGGCCGCTTGTCGGCTGCGTCGGGCTAACCGGCTGCCTCTGGGTCGCCGGCTGCATGAGGCCTGCCGGTTGCCGGCTGTCGGCTACCTCGGGCTCGCCGACCCCCTCGTCGGCTGCCTCGGTCTCGCCAGCCCCTCGCTGGCCTCCTTTGGCTCGCCATCCACGCTGGCCTCGTCGGTGCTGTGTCGGCCAATCGGGCGTGGGGCGCTGGACGCGCTCATCGGCATGCCATTCCCCGCCGGCCGTCCTCGCCTTGGTCTGATCGAGCACCCTGATACGTCTCCAACGTATCTACTTTTCCAAACTCTTTTGCCCTTGTTTTGGACTCTAATTTGCATGATTTGAATGGAACTAACCCGGACTGACGCTGTTTTCAGCAGAATTGCTTTGGTGTTATTTTTGTGCAGAAATAAAAGTTCTCGGATTGACCTGAAAATTTACGGAGAATATTTTTGGAATTAATAAAAAATATTGGTGATAGAATCAACTGCAGGGGGCCCACCACATGGCCACAAGCCAGGGGGCGCGCCCACCCCCATAGGGCGTGCCCCTGTGGCTTGTGGGCCCCCTGTTGCTCCTCCGACCTCGTTTCCACTCCTATATATTCCTATTCGGGGAGAAAAAAATCAGGGAGAAGAGTTCATCGCGTTTTACGATACGGAGCCGCCGCCACCTCCTGTTCTTCCTCGGGAGGGCAGATCTGGAGCCTGATTTGGGCTCCGGAGAGGGGAAATCGACGACGTCGTCATCACCAACCATCCTTCATCACCAATTTCATGATGCTCTCCGCCGTTCGTGAGTAATTCCATCGTGGGCTTGCTGGACGGTGATGGGTTGGATGAGATTTACCATGTAATCGAGTTAGTTTTGTTAGGGTTTGATCCCTAGTATCCACTATGTTCTGAGATTGATGTTGCTATGACTTTGCTGTGCTTAATGCTTGTCACTAGGGCCCGAGTGCCATGATTTCAGATCTGAACCTATTATGTTTTCATGAATATATATGTGTTCTTGATCCTATCTTGCAAGTTGTAGACACCTATTACGAGTTATGATCCGCATCCCCCAGGGTGACAATAACTGGGATTCTTTCCGGTGATTACCGTAGTTTGAGGAGTTCATTTATTCACTAAGTGCTAATGCTTTGGTCCGGTTCTCTATTAAAAGGAGGCCTTAATATCCCTTAGTTTCCATTAGGACCCCGCTGCCACGGGAGGGTAGGACAAAAGATGTCATGCAAGTTCTTTTCCATAAGCACGTATGACTATATAAGGAATACATGCCTACATTACATTGATGAATTGGAGCTAGTTCTGTGTCACCCTATGTTATAACTGTTGCATGATGAATGCCATCCGACATAATTATCCATCACTGATCCATTGCCTATGAGCTTTTCTATATTGATCTTTGCTAAGTTACTTTTCCGTTGCTACTGTTACAATCACTACAACACCGCTACTGTCACTTTGCCATCGTTACCGTTACTTCCATACTACTTTGCTACTGAATACTTTGCTGCAGATATTAAGTCTTTCAGGTGTGGTTGAATTGACAACTCAGCTGCTAATACTCGAGAATATTCTTTGGCTCCCCTTGTGTCGAATCAATAAATTTGGGTTGAATACTCTACCCTCGAAAACTGTTGCGATCCCCTATACTTGTGGGTTATCAAGACCTTTTTCTGGTGCCCTTGCCGGGGAGCATAGCTCTATTCTCTGAGTCACTTGGGATATATATCTGTTGATCACTATGAAGAATCTGAAAGATGCTAAAACTATGATCTACCCCTCAACTACGAGGACAGGTAAGGAACTGCCATCTAGCTCTGCTCTTGATTCACCTTCTGTTATGAGTAAATTTGCGACACCACCACCTGCTAGTAATTCTGATACGTCGCAAGTAATTGATGATGCTACTTCTGCTATGCATGATGCTTATGATGATACTTTGCTTGATACTACTGTGCCACTGGGTGAATTTCTTGATGAACAAATTGCTAGAGTGAATGCTGAAACTGATGATATCTCTGAATCTGATGAAATTATTGAAACTGAACACTATGATACACCTGCTAGACCTAGCTCTCCTAGATATGAATTGCCTGATATCCCTGAAGGTTATGTTTGTGAAGGAGAGGTAGCTAGGGACTTTCTTGCTTGTAAGGATAGAGATGATCTTAAGAAATTGCTATGAAAGTGGAAAGAAAAATCTTTGAATGCTAGAATGAAATATGATCCTAATTTTGCTACTTCACCTATATTTGTTACTGATAAGGATTATGAATTCTCTGTCGATCCTGAGTTAATTACTTTGGTTGAATCTGATCCCTTCCATGGTTATGAATCTGAAACTGTTGTGGCACGCCTTACTAAATTGAATGATATAGCCACCCTATTTACTCATGAGGAAAAAATTCGCTATTACTATATTCTTAAGTTGTTTCCTTTCTCATTAAAGGGTGATGCTAAGATATGGTTTAATTCTCTTGCTCCTGGTTGTGTGCGTAGTCCCCAGGATATGATATATTACTTCTCTGAAAAATATTTTCCTGCCCATAAGAAAAAAGCTGCCTTGCAGGAAATATTTAACTTTGTGCAAATTGCAGAAGAGAGTCTCCCACAAGCTTGGGGGAGGCTTCTCCAATTACTTAATGCTTTGCCTGATCACCCTCTCAAGAAAAATGAAATACTTGATATCTTTTATAATGGACTAACCGATGCTTGTAGGGACCACCTAGATAGTTGTGCTGGTTGTGTTTTCAGGGAACGAACTGTTGAACAAGCTGAACTACTATTGAATAATATATTGAGCAATGATAATGATTGGACTATTCCCGAACCACCTCCAAAGCCAACTCCGAAGAAAAGAGGTATTCTATTTCTCAGTCCTGAAGATATGCAAGAGGCAAAGAAATCTATGAAAGAAAAAGGTATTAAAGCTGAAGATGTTAAGAATCTACCACCTATTGAAGAAATACATGGTCTTGATAACCCGACACAGGTAGTAGAGGTAAATTCTCTCCGTAGATTTGATGAAGGAGATATTCCTTATAATAAGCCTGCTAGCCAATGCTTGGATGAGTTTGATAATTTTGTTGTGAAGCAAGAAAATTTCAATGCTTATGTTAGTAGACAATTGAAACATAATGCTTACATGCTTGATCGCTTGGGTGATTATTTGAGTAGAACTGTCAATGATCTTAAGGTTATTAGTAAACATGCTTCCATGGTAACTACCCAAGTAGAACAAGTACTCAAGGCTCAAAATGATTTGCTTAATGAAATGAATAGTAAGAACAATGATCATTCTGTTAAAGTTGTGACTAGAGGTGGTAGAATGACTCAGGAACCTTTGTATCCTGAGGGCCATCCTAAGAGAATTGAGCAAGATTCTTAGAGAGTTAATACTGATGCACCTAATCGTCCCAGTAAGAGTAGGAAAAAGAATGACGATAGGACTTTGCATGCTGCTAGTGAACCTGTTGTAGATACACCTGAGAATCCAAATGATATTTCTATCTCTGATGCTGAGACACAATCTGGTGATGAACATGAGCCTAGTGATAATATTAATGATGATGTTCATGTTGATGCTCAACCTAGTAATGATAATGATGTGGAGATTGAACCTGCTGTTGATCTTGATAACCCACAACCTAAGAATAAGAGATATGATAAAAGAGACTTTATTGCTAGGAAGCATGGTAGAGAAAGAGAACCATGGGTTCAGAAACCCATGCCCTTTCCTCCTAAGCCATCCAAGAAAAGGGATGATGAAAATTTTTAGCGCTTTGTTGAAATGCTTAGACTTATCTTTTTGCGTATGCGCTTAACTGATATTCTGAAAATGTCTCCTTATGCTAAGTATATGAAAGATATTGTGACAAATAAAAGAAGGATACCGGAAGCTGAGATTTCCACCATGCTTGCTAACTATACTTTTAAGGGTGGAATACCAAAGAAACTAGGAGATCCCGGAGTACCTACTATACCATGCTCTATTAAAGGAAATTATGTTAAAACTGCTTTATGTGATCTTGGAGCTGGTGTTAGTGTTATGCCTTTCTCTTTATATCGTAGACTTGATTTGAATAAGTTGACACCTACTGAAATCTCTTTGCAAATGGCTGATAAATCAACCGCTTTACCTATCGGTATTTGCGAGGATGTGCCTGTTGTGGTTGCAAACGTTACTATCTTAACGGACTTTGTTATTCTTGATATTCCCGAGGACGACAGTATGTCGATCATCCTTGGTAGACCCTTGTTGAATACCGCAGGGGCTGTTATTGACTGCAACAAGGGCAATGTCACTTTTCATGTTAATGGTAATGAGCATACGGTACATTTTCCGAAGAAACAACCTCAAGTTCATAGTATCAACTCCATTGAAAAGATTTCAACGATTATTATTGGAGGTTTTGAATTCCCTCTACCTACTGCCAAGAAGAAATATGATATACTTATTGTTGGGGACATGCATATCCCCATTGAGAATTAATTTTGAGCGAAAAAGATGATGAGGAGATTATTAAGAGGCTCTTCAAGCCGGGGTTTTAAAGAAAAAGAAAGTGAGAAGCCTAAATATAATATCCCTCGTACCGCGGAGGTTCGTCCATGTGAATGGCCAAGTGAAGTATTCTTGAGGGCGGCCGGAATTTATGAAGATTTTTTATCATCTAGAAGAAAATGCAGGCATCACCGACTTCCTCAACGATAAGTGTGAACAGTATCTCCTACTTACTAATACTTTCGTGCAAATTTTTCATTTTTATCCTAGGAAGAATCCTCCCATGGTAGAATTTCATTTATATGATGTGCCTAAGGAAATGTCACTTTACGATTTTTGCAATATTTGCAAAATACCTCATGAGGGCAGCATCAGTGAACCACGTCTTAGAGACATGGAGGATTTTATTGCCGCAATCACTGTAGGGGAAGAGAGAGGGGTGTCAAAGGCAAGAGCGGCTAATGTACATTTTCCTGTTTTACGCTATTATTCATTATTTGCGGGGAGATGTTTAGTTGGTCGCGGTGAGAGTGGAAGCCTTAGTGCCCCCGACCTCGCTATTCTGCGCCACGCTTTACTTGCTGATAGAACTTTTAGTCTGGGCGCTATAGTGGCCCAACGGTTGAACATAAACCGTTCGAAGGGCCCTATATTCGGAGGTATCTATGCGTCTCGTTTAGCTAAACACTTTGAGATACCTATTAGGCTTGACGAGGAAGATGAAATGCTGCTTCCTACAAGACATTTAGATTATAATAGTATGGTAGCACATGATTTTATTAAGAAAGATAATGATAAAAGGCTGCTTTACAACTTAGTATTTAGTCAGGGTACTTGTGAGATTATTACCCTGCCTGCTCCTTCTTTGTTCGATATTTATTCAGGCAGGTACACTATTATGCCCGATGACATCTATCGATATTGGGGTTTGTCGCAACCCCCAGTACCCGAGCCGGCACCAGCCCTTGATCCATATCAGGCTCCGGTTTTTCAGTGGGAACCACAGGAGGTCGCTAATCAGTGGAACCCTCAGTATCCTTCGGAGTATCCGGGAGAGGGTTATTTTCAGCCGTGGCCCTAGACCAACTTAGGCCAAAAGCCTAAGCTTGGGGGAGTACGTATTTCTCACCGACATTACATTCATGTTCACACACTCATTCCAGTTGTCGGTGTTCATACTTTTTCATTGTACCATCCATGCTAGTTTATTTCTTCTTATGCTTTTTTTTCTTATGTGTGTTTAATTAATCTTGAGAAAATCCAAAAAAAATAGTTCTAGCTTTACCTTCTAGTTTGTTTAGTTGTAGTATTAAAAGAAAACCCAAAAAGATTTCTCGTTCTTCTTTTGCTTGTTGGGAGCTTTCCCGTGTAAATAGTTTTATTTTCTTCTTTGGGTCGTAAGGAGAAGACCTCGATGAAAATGTTGAGTGGCTCTCATATGCACTATTGTTTATCATCGGAGAGCCCATATTACTTTGCCTTCTCCTTTGAGTTATTGCTTGCAGATTCCAGCTTAGTCCAATGCACGTGCACTCTTATTATTATTTACATCATTCGGTCGTGCAAGTGAAAGGCAATAATGACGATATATGATGAAATGACTGAGATGGAGAAAAGCTGGTATGAACTCGACCTATTTTGTTTTTGTAAATATGATTAGCTCATCGTTCAGGATTCAGCTCATTATGGGTTGAACATGTTTGCAATGACAATTAGAGATTATAGTTATTCATGCCATGCTTAATTAGCTAAGAGTTAATAATGGTTTGTTTTGAGTGCCAACATGCATGTTAAAATGGTTGTGATGTAGTATGATAGAATGGTATCCTCCTCTGAACGATTTGAGTGGATTGACTTGGCACATGTTCACGCATGTAGTTGAAACAAAACCAACATAGCCTCCACGATGTTTATGTTCATGGTGATTTATATCCTCCTCATGCTTGCATTCAATATTGGTTAATCTTAAAGCATGTTGATGACTGTTGTCGCTCTCTAGTTGGTCGCTTCCCAGTCTTTTGCTAGCCTTCACTTGTACTAAGCGGGAATACTGCTTGTGCATCCATCTCCATAAACCCAAAGTTGTTCCATATGAGTCCACCATACATACCTATATGCGGTATTTACCTGCCGTTCCAAGTAAATTTGCATGTGCCACTCTCCAAACCTTCAAATAAATATTCCTTTTTATATGCCCAAATCGCTCATGTAGTGACTGGGGGCTGTCAGTATCTTCCATGCTAGGTGGGTTATTCTCACGATACGTGTTGATTCACTATCATTCACGAGAAAGTGGCTGGTATTCGGGATGCCCAGTCCCACGCTCAAAATTCAAATCAATATTTAATAAACAAAACTCCCCCAGGATTGTGTTTGTATGGACGGTACCCGTGGATTCGGCCCGCCGTGGAGTGTGATTGATTTGGTGGAGGGGGAGTAAAAACTTTACTATTTTGTTTGGGAACCGCCTATAATGTATCTAGCATGGAAGATATCGAGATCTCTTAGTTGTTATGTTGGCAATGAAAGCATACCTCTCAAAACTATTATTCATCCTTGTTTTAAAAGCTCGAGCTCTGGCACCGCTGCAAATCAATGCTTCCCTCTGTGAAGGGCCTATCTATTTTATTTTACTGTTGAGTCATCACCCTCTCACAAAAGACACCAGTTAGAGAGCACCACCGTCATTTGTATGCTTCGCTATTAATTGATATTGAGTATGAGTATGACTGGATCTCTTTTACCATGAATTACAATGTCTAGTCGGTCCTCATTCTTCAGAGGTGCTCTGCATTTATGTTTTGCGGTCTCAGAAAGGGCTAGCGAGATACCATTATGTCATATTGTATCATGATTGTTTTGATAAAATTGTTGTCATCCGAGACTTATTATTATTGCTCGCTAGTTGATTATGCCATTGATATGAGTAAATGTGAGACCTAAATGTTATTGTGAATGTGGTTAGTCTATAATCTTTGCTGAAAATCTGAACATAAGTTAGACATATTTACAACAGCAAGATCAAACAGAGTTTGTAAAAGTTTTTCTTTATCACTTTCAGTTTATCAACTGAATTGCTTGAGGACAAGCAAAGGTTTAAGCTTGGGGGAGTTGATACATCTCCAACGTATCTACTTTTCCAAACTCTTTTGCCCTTGTTTTGGACTCTAATTTGCATGATTTGAATGGAACTAACCCGGACTGACGCTGTTTTCAGCAGAATTGCCTTGGTGTTATTTTTGTGCAGAAATAAAAGTTCTCGGATTGACCTGAAAATTTACGGAGAATATTTTTGGAATTAATAAAAAATATTGGCGAAAGAATCAACTGCAGGGGGCCCACCACCTGGCCACAAGCCAGGGGCGCGCCCACCCCCCTAGGGCGTGCCCCTGTGGCTTGTGGGGCCCCTGTTGCTCCTCCGACCTCGTTTCCACTCCTATATATTCCTATTCGGGGAGAAAAAAATCAGGGAGAAAAACCTGGCTTTAAACCAACTCTGTTGCTCTTATTCCATTTGTCAAGTATGGACATTCTAACCGGCCAGGGATTGATGCCAACAGGTAAAACCAATAGCCTTACGTGATTCACGTATGAAATTGTCCTATGTCGTACATTATTGCTGCCCAGATGCAAGTAAGTAGAAAGTGATGGTGCGCGTGTTCGGTGTTGTAGCGGCTTCCCATGTGACTTGGTGCATTTTCCTACCAATATCTTTGGGTGATTCACGTATGGCCTTTGTCCCCTATTGTACATTATTACTACCCATACTAATACTGTACATGGTTATAGCCCATAATATGCATGCAAGTGCGTACAAAGCGATGTTGCACACGTCCTCAGTGTTCTAGCAACTTCACCGTTGACTGCCACCTAAGCAGGCCCGGTCCTGGGGCAGGGCGAACGGGGCGGCCGCCCCGGGCCCCCGAACGCAAGGGGCCCCCAGGATGTGCTATCTTCTAGTGGCGGAGCAGCCAGCAAGAAGCATTGGTGTCTGCTTTTCTTTCCGTGTAACTCACGAAGGCGGCGGCGCTGTGGGAGCTGTACAGAACGAAGGCTCCCTCCTCAGATGGGCCGTAGTAGGCCTTTTCCCTTAGTCCATTACGTGAAAGGATAATTTACTTTTAATTGGGAAAACTGGGTGGGCCAGTTGGCAAGCGCATTGCTAAACCTGCTGTCAAGAAGAAAACACAGTGCTAGAGCTGCTGCACAACGCTACGGTACAGTTCTCCTCAGGAAAAATACTACGGTGTAATTGTGGTAAAAAACACTAAGGTATGATTTAAAAACATACAAAGTACGAGAGTCCTTTGTGTGGTCTCTTTGCTTTCATCTTCCCCCATGTCATCGTCGAGAGGCGAGATGCAAGTCCCTAGCTATGAGGAGTACTTTTTTTGATTCTTAATGGTGGTTGACACATTTGGTTAAAGATTGTTCACCAGTTATTTTGAATATTTGATTGTTATTAGATTTTTTGTAAGGTGTATAAATTATTTGATATTTTTTTAGGGGAATTATTTGATATTAATATTGCTTTTTTCCACACATTAAGTGTTTATTCTTATCAGCTTATATGTGCATACATTATTTATTATTTAGATGCATAAATTAAGGGAAATGTTAAATGGAGAAAACTTTCATGTGGTCAACAAATCAAGTGGTCATTTTCTGGAAAAGAATGCCTTCTATGTCAAAACTGTCATGCTCTTATGAAGAAAATGCCACCCCTCACAACGATTGTTCTCTGGATGGTGATTCTATATTAAGGGGCCTCGGGTTTTTGTTTTGCCCCGGGCCCCCAGAATCTCAGGACCGGCCCTGCACCTAAGGCAGAGCCATGATGGCACGATTGTTGTGAGGATAAGGGCTTGCGTTCTATAATAAGGGCTTGCAATACAATATTACAGTATGTCATGCAATATGTGTCTACAATCTGCAATAAATGTTTAGGCCAGGTGGTGGCGGTGGTGGGCCTCTTCAACGACGAGCAGATGCAAGATCATGGCGGCATTACTGTGATTGCGAGTTAAGTGGTTGCGCAGGGGTCCTTGCTAGAGGTCCACGGCCTAGATCTGCGGCCGAATTCTACGGCAAACTGGACCTAGCCGGCTACGGTGCTGACATGGAACGGGCGGGTGGCCGCGGTGTGGTCCTTTCCCGACGTCTACCGGGCTGGGGGCCTCGGTCGGCGATCTTCTTGGTGTAGCGGCCTTTGAGGCTTTGAGGTGGTCCGGCATGTGGCAAGATAAACTCGCGTGACCAAGTTTGGGGGTGGTGGCGAGCGCCGCCTTGCAGCTGGATCGATCTGCCTCGGCAGGGCTGACAGTTCTAGATCAGAGCTTGGCTACTAAGTTTCCGTGGCATCATTCCCTGCTCGGCAAAGCTTGATATGGTGGTTGATAATGTTAGCTGTGTCCAAGGTACATTCCAGTTTTTCTATCTATGAGATATTGAAAATTATGAAACCCATTAAACTTAGCATGATTTTTTTTTTTTTTTGAAAGAGAAACTTAGCATGATTTTGGAAACCCATGTTATTCGGTAAGGGATAAATATATTATTTCTGACCTTTTATTTTATAAAATGCCCAATTTTTTTAAAAAAACTGGATATTTAAAAAAAATAGATTTACAAGACCCAGTGTAAACTGAAAGAGAAATAAGGTTTAAATTAACATCTACTAGTTTTAAACCATCTATGTTGGTCATATTCCATTCATGAAGTATCGACATTCTAACCGGCAAGAGATTGATGCCAGCGGGAAAAACCAATAGCCTTGCGTTATTCACGTATGAAATTGTCCTCCCATGCCCCTCCCTCCCCTCCCACGCTGCCCCCCCCCCCCCCCCCCGCGAGGCGGCGGGGAGGGATCTCAGATCTCCGCCGCCGGTCGCCTCCTCCTGCCTCCCCCTCCCTCGCCGATGCCCAAGGGCGCGGACGGGCAAAGCCCGGCCGGCGCGGGCGGCAGCGGGGCGTCTTCTTCCCCTCACGCGATGGGGCGGTGCGGGCTGGCCTCCTCGGGCATGGGCGCTACACAGGGCGCCGCGGCTCGCCGGCGTGGGTTGCCTGCGTGGGTGATGCGGCGGCGTGGAGGATTCCTTGGCGGTGGCGACCCAGGGCAACAGCCCTGGATGGTGGTGGTAGGTGAAGCTCAGGCCTCTCACGGCGGCATGGTGTCGCGATGTCCCTGTCCAAGGCGGATCTGTGCCGGCGATCTGGTGACTTGGGCTCCGGATTAGATCGGATCAGTGACGGCGTCGAGCGCGCGGGATTCCTCTCAGCGGCTCTCGCGGTTTGGCGAGGTGGGGTGGCGGCCCTCCCCCCAGGCTCCAATGGTGGCACACGCAGGCAGTGGCCGGTGTGTCAGGGCTCCCATGGTGGCAGTGCGGCTGTGGATGGTCACCGGATCTGGGTGGCCAGATCTGGGGCTTTGAAGGCGGTCTGGACGGTGCACATGTTGTCAGTTGGATGCTTATGGGACAGATCCGGGTGAAAACCTGATCTTCGACCGGTGGCCGGAGCCGGTGATGGTGACGCCCTAGGTGTCATTTCCTTCTTGAAGGCATCATCGAGGTGAAGCTCCCAACTCCTTCCGCTACCTTCGGGGGAAACCCAAGATCAGTCGATCGGATGACGGCGGTGCACTTGTGTCGTTCCCTCCTTGGGGGCGTTATTCTTGGAGGTGCGCATTGGCTTGAGGGACCAGTGGACGGTTCCAATGGTGGAGCGGCTTTCCATGTGATGCATCGACGACGTGGAGTCTCAGTGGCATGGTGCGGCATGGACTCGGCGACGGATGTGTGATGATGGACGCATGTGGGGAGGAGGCGCTGTCTGGCGCCGTGGGGGCGTCAATGACAGGCCTGGCAAGGTTTTTGCGTCAGTACATGCTTTGAAGATGGATCAGTGGAAGATGGCGGCGACGACCTATGAGTGCGTCGGACCGGTTTGCGTCCCAAACCCAGTATGTGGCTTGGTTGGGACATCCGGCTTTAGATGTTAGCCTTTTGTGCAATGTCTGTTTGGTATTAGGCTCGGACTATCGGCACTCCTTCATCAAGTGGATATGAGTAGTGACAGTTGTTGCTAAGGATGGTTTCAGGCTTCCTGATGTACTACTTTATAAGGTCTTTGTGCATAATTAATAAAATGGCTGCATGCATCTTCCAGATGCAGAGGCCGGGTGTCATCCTCCTTTTCGAAAAAAAAAAACCGTATTAAATTGTCCTATATCGGTGTATATTATTGCTGCGCATACTGGTACTGTAGATGAGTTTGCCCATGACATAGATGATTACCGCCAAAATGCAAGTAAGTACAAAGTAATGGGGCACGTGTTAAGTGTCCTAGCAGCTTGCCGTGTGACGTGGTGCGTTTTCCTTTTCTTTAAAGGAAAATTTAACGCCAACGTGTAGAAATATCCTTGCGTGATTCACGTATTATCTTTGTCCCCTATTGTACATTATTGCTGCCCATACTGATACTCTACATGGTTGTTGCCCATAATATACATGCAAGTACGTACAAGTTGAAAGTGCACACGTCCTTAGTGTTCTAGCAGCTTCAGCCGTGACTGCCACTTCAATCAGAGCCATGATGGCACGATTGTGAGCATTTCCAGCAACTTAACATGTGGCTTACACTCTATAAATAGGACATCAAGTTCATCCTTCCAAGCATGCCTCAGATAATAGAAATTCCAATTCCAGCTCCATAGACACCATTAGCATTAGAGGGAGGGTGCAGCAGCAGGAGTTGAAGCCTCTCTTCTCCAAAGGCGACAAAGTTCTTCATCTTGGCAAGTAAGTGATAATCAATGGCTTATAGGCTTCCACTAGCAGGAGTTAGGACTTCCAATTTCGAGCCTAGGGAACTTCCATCAAACAGCTACCTTGATCTGGGTGCGCCTTATGGAAAATTTGTGCCTTTCATAATCGCGGGAGAAGCACTACTAGGAAAAGGGCTATAGCTAATATGGACATTAATGGCGCACCACATATGTGGTGCGCCACTGCTATATAGCAGTGGCGCACCATGTGTAGGTACGCCATTAGTATCCATATCAGTAATGGCGCACCACACCAACGGTGCGCCACTACTAACAATTTTTTTTTCCAAAACTAGTAATGGCGCACCAGGGTTTAGTGCGCCATTACTAGTTTTAACTAGTAATGGCGCACCACACACTCTGTGCGCCACTACTGACAAATTTTTTTTTTACTTTTTTTTTCAAAACTAGTAATGGCGCACCCCAACCACGGTGCGCCACTACTAACAATTATTTATTTTATATTTTTTTGCAAAACTAGTAATGGCGCACCACATGAAAGGTGCGCCATTAGTAACCAGGGTTACTAATGGCGCATTTTAAGGTGGTGCGCCATTGGTAACCTGAGAGCAGCTAGATATTTTGGACAGCCACCTACCACACTCACTTTCCCCACTTCATTCTCTCCACCTCCTCCTCCAAGCTTGTCTCGGGTGCCTCCTCCTCCTCACCTCATTTGCACCATAGATTCACCCAAATTAAGTGGTTAAATTTCCTTTTTTTGATAGGTAAGTAAGGGGAAAGCTTTCTTTATGTTGTAGATCTACTTTTTTCTCCCTCCAACAACGTGCACATGCACTTTTTATGGCCTAGATCTACGTATGTTTGTGGTGTTGCATATGTTTGTGTTTGCAGGTACCGGTATTTGAAATGCGATAGTTGCCAATATTTTGCCGGAATGTTGATTCATTTCCGTTTCGGCGAGAATTTGGCACTATGCATTCTTTTTGGTCCTATTTTTAGGCAAAGTCATGCCAAATTTTTTTTTGGTTCTAAAATATCGTTTTGCTCTACCCCGCAGGCGACCATGGTCCGCACGATGACCGAAGGCATCGTGAATAGGTTTTTGAGTTCCGCGAAGGCCGAGATGCTTCAAAAGAACGAGACGGAGATAAGATGTCCGTGTCGAAGATGCAAGCTGAAGAGCCTTATGGACCCGGATTCCGTACAGGTGCGGGACCACCTGCTCTTGCGTGGTTTCATGGATGGCTATCGGTGGCAAGGTGATGAAGATGATTATGAAGTCGTCCATGGGGGCCGGGCAAGAAATGAGGAAGGGCAGCAAGACAACCGCGGCGAGGGCGGGCGAGAAGACGAAGAATCTCCAGGACATGATCACAAAGTAGATGCAGTAGTACACAGTCATCATGTAGAAGATGCCGGACATGATGATGAGGAAGATGCCGGAGCAGACGAAGGGCATGATCATGAAGATGAAGATGCCGGAGCAGACGACGATGGACCATCGATGGGCTGGGTGCAGGACCCTCATATTCAAGAGCTGCTTCTCAAGCAGACGGATAACGCAAGAGCTGCCGCCCGAGAGAAAGCCAAGCTGGATCAACTGGAGATAGACGCGGTTACTCCATTGTATGAAGGATGCAGGCCCGAGGATACCCGCCTGAAAGTAACGCTCATGGCTCTGGAGATGAAGGTAAAACACAAAATGACCGACGCATGCTTCGACGAGAACATGTCATTCTGGCACGAACGTCTTCCCAAGGGGAACAAGTGCCCGACCAGTTTCGAGGAGGCGAAGAAAATCGTGTGTCCTCTGGATTTACCGCACGTGAAATACCATGTGTGCATGACCAATTGCATCATTTATCGGGACGAGCACGCGGAGTCTACCATATGTCCGGTGTGCGGCGTCACTCGATACAAGAAGAGGAAGAAAGCTCCTCGAAAAGTGGTGTGGTACTTTCCGATCACTCCTCGTCTGCAGCGGTATTTCGCGGACCCTAAGGTAGCAAAGCTCCTGCGTTGGCACGCGGATAGGGAGGAGAAGAAGCGAGAAGATGACGGAAATGATCCGGAGATAAATAAAAAAGACAAGATGCTGAGTCACCCTAAGGATGCGAGCCAGTGGCAAGCGTTGAACTTCGAACACCCAGAATTTGGGGACGATCCAAGGAACATCGTGCTGGGCGCGAGCACCGATAGAGTCAATCCGTTTGGCAGCCAGAGAAGCACACATAGCACCTGGCCTGTGTTTGTGTGGATGTACAACCTTCCCCCCTGGTTGTGCATGAAGAGGAAGTACATTCACATGAGTATGCTAATTGAAGGGCCGAAACAACCAGGGAACGACATCAATCTGTATCTGGGGCTGCTGAAAGAGGAGCTAGACACGCTGTGGAAAACGCCAGCCAATACGTGGGACGCCGCAGAGAAAGAATATTTCCCTATGAGAGCCGCACTGCTCACGACGGTGCATGACTATCTCGGTTACGGATATGTCGCGGGGCAGGTGGTCCACGGATTTTCTGGATGCGTCAGGTGCATGGATGACACAACGTATCGCCAGCTAGATAGAGATCCCGGGTCTTCGAAAACCGTGTTCATGGGACATCGAAGGTGGCTTCGCGACGATGACTCATGGAGAAAACGCAAGGATCTGTTCGACGGTGAAACCGAACCCCGAAGACGCCCGCGTACGAGGAGCGGCGAGGAAATAGACGAGCTGTTGAAAAATTGAAAAGAGTGCCCACCGCCGGGAAAGGCGCCAGAGCCGGGAAAGAAGCGAAAGGCGCCAGAGCAGCTGCTGAAGGTATGGAAAACGAGGTCTGTTTTCTGGGACTTGCCGTACTGGAAGATCCTCCGTGTGCCTCACAGCCTTGATGTCATGCATATCACGAAGAACGTGTGCGAGAGTCTGCTTGGTACCCTGCTCAACATGCCAGAGAGGACCAAAGATGGGCCGAAAGCAAGGGCAGACTTGAAATCAATGGGCATCAGGGAGGAGCTTCACGCTAATGATGATGATGATGATGATGATGATGATGATGAGGCGAAGGACACGGAAAGTCGTTGCAAAGGCAAAAAGGCCAAGAAGATCGGAAATGACTTCCCTCCCGCGTGCTTCACTCTAAGCCAGGAGGAGATCGAGCAGTTTTTCACCTGCCTCGTAGGAGTAAAACTTCCTTACGGTTACGCGGGGAAGATAAGCAGATACCTAGACTCAGCGAAGCAGAAGTTCAGCGGGATGAAGTCTCACGACTGTCACGTGCTGATGACGCAGATACTTCCAGTTGCAATCCGTGGGATCATGGGCGCGCACGTCCGTGAAACGCTATTTGGCCTATGCAACTTTTTCGACGTCATCTCTCGAAAGTCGGTTGGCGTGAGGCAACTCAGAAGGCTACAGGAAGAGATCGTGGTGATACTATGCGAGCTTGAGATGTACTTCCCGCCCGCATTCTTCGACGTTATGGTGCATCTGCTGGTCCATATCGTGGAGGATATCATCCAACTCGGGCCGACGTTCCTGCACAGCATGATGCCGTTCGAAAGGATGAATGGTGTCATCAAAGGATACGTTCGCAACATGTCACGTCCAGAGGGAAGCATAGCCAGGGGCTTTCTGACCGAAGAGTGCATCTCCTACTGCACGAATTATCTAGGCATCGAGAACCCCGTTGGTCTGCCCGTCAACAGGCACCTCGGCAGGCTCGCTGGATGGGGTCACCGCGAGGGTCGCCGCAAAATGCATGTCGACTTCGAGGGTCGACTCGCCAACTTTGAAAGAGCAAACCTAGTCGCGCTACAACACATAGACGTGGTCGATCCTTGGGTGGTAGAGCACAAAACCTTTATTGAGAAGACGTACAATGACCGAGGCCAACAAAGGACAGACGGAGATATAATCAAAGAGCACAACTCATGTTTCACGCGTTGGTTCAAGGAGAAGCTTCTGTCGTACCCTTTACATGAGGATTCTTCCGCGGAAGAACAACTCATATTCGCCTTGTCACAGGGTGCCGAGCACAACCTGATGACGTATGAGGCGTACGATATCAACGGCTACACATTCTACACCGAGGGAAAGGACATGAAGAGCGATGGTTATCAGAACTCCGGGGTAACGATGGAATCCTACACCGGTAACGACAAGGACAGATACTACGGAAGGATCGAGGAGATCTGGGAGCTGAGCTACGCTGGAGAGAAGGTCCCGATGTTCCATGTCAGATGGGCCAAGAGCGTCCTAAAAGAAGACCGGTATTTCACCACCATGGTTATACCCGAAGCCAAATCCAAGACCGCGGGCGCAAACGTCACCGCGAAAAATGATCCATGGGTACTGGCTTCCCAAGTGGACCAATGCTTCTTCAATACCGACCCGTCAAAGCCCACTCGTGTTGTCGTGAGGAGCGGCAAAAGGAAGATCATCGGAATGGATGGAGTCGCCAATGAGCAAGACTTCGACAAGTACGGCGACCCGAAGATGGAACATGACGATGACGATGAAGTGCCATACACCACAAGAAGAAGCAGGACCACCCTACCTAAAGGACGTCCGTTCAAGAGAAGAACTCCATTTGCGAAAAAGAAGGGCAAGAAGATTGTGAAAAGATAGCTAGCTAAGATCGATTGTATTTAAATTGTAGTCTTCATTTCTCGATTGTATTTCGACATATATATGGAAACGATATTTCTTCTGTTCTAGTCCTCCTGAATATTTATTTATGTTTATTCTGGTATTTATGTTTATTCTGGTATACCAATTTTTATTTGATGATATTTTTTGAACTCATGAATATTTTTAAATTTCATGGGCATGGCCATGCCCTCTTCCTCCTCTCCTCCCTCCCGGCCATGCCCTCTTCTTCTCTCTTTTGCTAGGTTTAGGTCAAATTCCTCTCGAATTTATCTCAAATCTTAAATTATTACATGCAAGTAAAAATTCAAAAAAATAAAAAAATGTTAGTAATGGCGCACCAGGAGAAGGTGCGCCATTGCTATCACGATGTTTATGGCGCACCCGTAAGAGGTGCGCCATTGATATACCTGTTTTTATGGCGCACCCCTAAGAGGTGCGCCATTGCTATCATTCTACCCTAAATTAGGGTATCCTCCCCTCCCCGCCTCCCCACACAGTACACCCCTGGCCTCGACCCCCCCGCGCCCCCGCCGCCTCCCCGTCTCCGGCGACCCCGCGCCCGTCTCCGCGCCCCCGCGACCCCGCGACCCCGAGCCCACGAAGCGCCAGTCCCGCACACCCGCACGCACCAGTCCACCCTCCCGAAACCCTCCCCTGTCTCGATCTCTCGACCGGCGGCGGCGACGCAGCTCCCGGCCCTGACGCTCGTTTGCCCCCTCGATCTGACGAGCGACGGCGGCGACCCCAGGCCATCCCCATCCGGCGACGGCTCTCCATACCCACCGGCTGCAGCCTCCTCCAGGGCCACGCATCGGCGCCGGTGCTCCATCCCCATCCCCATCCAACGGAGGCGCTTCCTCTCCATCCGACGCCGGCGACCAACAGGTATGATCTCCTGTCCTCTCTCTGTTACTCTTTTTGCTAGTATTTCATTTAGGCTTTGTTCGGTTGCCTCATGGTAGAATCCTCCCCAGGGATTTGGTGATCCCCGTCTTGTCACCCAACCCCCACCATTCCCCATCCATATGAAATCCCTGTGTGCATAACCTGTCCGGGTTATTAGCAGAAGCTCCAATCTGTTTATGAGGAATATGAATTGGAGTGTAATATTTGTGTCTGGAGGGATAACTCTGATTAACACTTCTACTAGCGGCTGCTTTTTCATATGTCTTGGCATACCAATAGGATTCCATTATCCCTGTAGGTCTCTGACCACAAACATCATGTTTTATATAAGTTTTCAATCATCCAATGAAACAACTCATAAGAAAGTTTTCTTTGATATTAGCAGAAGCTACAGTAGAAGATTGATGTATATTTTTGAGCATTTCCACAGCTTCATGTACTGTTGCTTCAGTAAACCTATCAGTCAAAATTTGATAGAATTGCTGCCAAGTCACCATTTGCCAGGGGACACTGGACACATATGTTTTTAACACAAACTAATGCTCTGCACTGAAAGTGTCCAGTAGCTAAATTCACCCACGATCATTTGCCAGGGGACACTGGACACATATGTTTTTAACACAAACTAATGCTCTGCACTGAAAGTGTCCAGTAGCTAAATTCACCCACGATCATATGGAGTACCTATCATATCAAAGAATTTTACACATGCTTGATATACTGAAGGAGGTGTCAGCTGAAGGAGGTGTCGCTTCCGTAGTACTACACAATTGCTGACAGGCAATAAAGGCAGTTAGTCCATATCAAAGGACTAATATGTGAGCAGTATACATGAACAAAGAAATAAATATGAGATGTCTTACTTCTGGCAATCAACAATCAAGTACCCCGAGAGGCCCTTGAGTTTGCCGGAATGTCGATTAACTTCCGTTCCGGCAAATTCGGGTACTCCATATGTCCTATTTTCAGCAAAGGTCATGCTGAAATTTTCCGTGAATTTTAGCATGACTTTGCTAAAAATAGGACATATGGGGTACTTGCGACTAATGCATGGGCCGGGGTATCTTAGTACTTAATTAAGTAGGATCAACTGTTTTTTTGTCCATCACTCGATAAACTACATGTGTGTGAGAGACCAAACTTTTTTCCTATTTAGAGCGAACATGGCCCACAACGATGCCGGCGGTTCGGGCAAGCAATTCTGGGAGCTGTCCCAGGAGATGGAGGAAGAACCTCACCGCTATGAGGACGCCGCGGAAGACACCGATCCCGACTACACAACCCCTAGTGGCGTCGGGGATGACACCACTGATGGTGCCGCCGAGGATGCCACCACTGATGATGGCAGCGCACGCACAGATGGCAACCAACTGAAGAGGCAACGAAAGGACCGGCGCCCGAACGTGCTCGGCACCGTCAAGCAGGAATTTACTGAAGTGTCCTCCAGTGGGCATCTAACGGCGCCCAAAGAATTAGTCAGTGGGTACTCGGGACAACTCGGGTGCATTCTCCGGAGCACCGTCTCGATCAACACCGAGAACCTAAGGCATCGTGACCGAGGGAATTTGCGCAACCTCCTCTTCACGAAGCTGCACGAACGATACAAGTTCCCCGGTGACGTCGCAAACACACGCCTCTCAGGGAATAAAGTGAACAGTGCCGCCCTCACGAAGATGAGCACGGCCCTGGCTACTTGGAGAGCCGCGGTGAGGAGAAGGATTCTAAGAGGTGATAGTTATGAGAAGATCAAGGAGACAAATCCTTCGATCAGCGAAGCTGACTACCTCGAGTTCAAGGCCAAGTGCGAGTCCCCGGGGTCCGCGGAATCAAGTCAGTGGGGGAAAGATATGCGGGACTTGAACTTAGGGGTCCACAAACTCGGTCCCGGCGGTTACAGAGTGGCGGAACCTATATGGGACAAGGAGGACGCGGAGCGTGCCGAGCAAGGCCTACCGCCCCTCTTCGATAAATACCGTGACAAGCAGACCAGGAACTATGTCAGGGCCCGGTACAAGGTGGACCCGGTAACAAAGGAGCTTACCACGGATCTGAAGACCAAGGCGCTTGAGCTTGTTCTGGTAAGGAATACACCCCCGCGTAATTAGCTCCATATGGTTGCATTCTAATTAATGAAGCCAAATTTCTAAATGGTTCACGTTCCTTCCGCAGGACACTGAAAGCAGTAGCGCGGGGTCGTCTCAGAGCTCCCCTTGGGACACCACTTTAAATAGGGCGTTGAACGTAATGAAAGACAAGGATAAGTTCAGTAAGCCGTCGTCAGCTGGTCGTGTGGCCGGCAAAGGCTTGTCCACGAAATGGTCGGAATACTATAACGCTGGGCGAAAGGAGAGAAAGACCAGCTCGAAAAGCCAGCAGCGCGAGGTTCAAGAACTCAAGGCACAAGTGGCGCGGATTCCGGAGATGGTCCAAGAGCAAGTGCAAGACCAACTGGGAGCGACGATCACCGCCATTGTGCCTACCTTGATTGAGGGGCTGCAGGCGTGGATTGCGGGCGGCCAACAGGGGCCGCCCCCGATTCCCAGCTTCACGAGCAGCAACTCGCACAACGCGCCGGCGGCGCCATTGGTGTCTCCGGCGGAGGCAGTATTGGTGTCTCCGGCGCCGGCGCGGGCATTGGAGCTTAATGCACCCGGGTGTGGGAAGAATACGCCGGCCGGCACCTCGGCAGCAAGCGGCCCCTCCGTCACTTGCACGCCCGCCGTTGGCAGTGCCTCGACATTAGCCGAGCTCGACGCCATCACGGTAACTAAGCCTCTCGGCCGATGACTTCATCTCCTTGCCTTTGACTGGGCATCCCTGACGCCCTACATGTTTTCGCAGGGCGCCGCCGACGTTCCATGCACTCTCCTGCACTTCGTGGGCGGCGAGTTGATCGATGTCGCCAAGGCCAGAATCGTTCAACCGGGCAACCCCGTGTTCCACGGTAATCCGATGCCACCCACCGTGTATAGGGTTCAACTGGTTCGGGTGCTGCCGGGCTGCGACGACTTGTTACCTCCGTTTCGACCCGCTGGGGCCGACGAAGATGATGTGATGACCCTCAGCGCCTGCTTAAGCTGGCCCCTGCTTTGGCCGAAGAGCCAGATTCGTTTGGGGGCGGGGGACACCACCCCACAGACAACACCGCCAGTCGTGCCGGCGCCAAGCCATGGCAAGACCGCCGCAACGCTACCGGACATGCCGGACATGCATATGGCACAGGATCCGGACATGCATATGGCACAGGATCCGGACGACGACGACGACAACGATGGTACATTTACCAAAGTCGATAAGTACTTCAACGAACATGGGTACGGTGACGAATTCTTGGGGCCTCCTTCTCAAGAACCCAACCCTGCAAAAGACGATCGCGATCTACCTGGTACCGCGGAGAAACCCAATTGCAACAGGCATCGTCTGGCGTTCAGTTCTCAGGAGACGCCTCCAACTGCCGCCTTCACCGAGCCTCAGATAGCCGAGGTGCGAAATATTATCAGCCCCAACACACTCAAGAAGGCGGTCTCTCAGCAGAACTCGATCCCATTACAGCAGAAGAAGAAGGGACGGAAAAGAAAGATTAAGGGTGCGAGCCAGCCGGCACCGAGTATGATCCGTGCTCAGGACGGGCCACCTTCACCTAAGGATATCTCGAGGAGGGTGCATGTGGCGGGTAGGCCGATGCTACCGACTAATATGCTCAATGCTGCAACCGGTGCTATGCGGAGTCTGCATGACAGTTCTCTTTCTTTGGAGAAGCGGCGTCTCTCCGAGAATGATGTGGCATACCCGGTTTTCGTGTCCAAGGTGCCAGAGGGCAAGGGCTTTGTCGATAGCAAAATCGGGGGTATGATCGTCCTGCGGTTTGATGACATCTTCGCTATGTTTAACCTTCATCCGCTGCACTACACCTTCATTCGGCTATTTTCGCTCAGTATGGAGATGCGGATCATTAGAGACAAGACCCCGGACATCGTGATAGTCGACCCCTTCTACATGTGTGCCAAGATCTTGGGCAGCACTGGGGACCGGCAAGTCGCGAGTTCATACCTCGATGGCGTCATTCTGGCGAACCCAGATAAGGATAACTTCCTCGTGACTTACTTTCCCGAGTAAGTCATCCCCTCACCGCCCCGTAATATATGATTTCTTAGATTTCGATCGTTCTTTTTTTTTCTAACATTCCGTGTTTTGTGCAGTGACACACATTGCACACTCATCCTCTTAAGCCCGAAATATTCCATGGCCACGTATTTCGACTCGGACCGTCAGTCGAAGAAAGACTACACAAATATCAAGAAAGTTCTTGATGAAGCTCTCCCCGGCTACGCCAGATCTGGAGGCACCTTCAAGAGGCCAATTTGTAAGTACGGCAAGCACGTGTTCGCCCACACTACGACGTTTCCCTGCGTCAAGCAGCCGCCTGGCGGTCAGAAGGATGCCTACTACGCCCTCCATCACATGCGGGCGATCGTGCGGGACCATAATCACCTTCTGCTACCAAATAATCTCAAAGATTGGGCCGCAAGCTTGTCGGCAATCCAGGACACGGACATCAGACAAGAATTCTTTCGCATCCAGTCGGAGTTTGCGGAAATCATCCATCAAGATGTCCTTCGTACCTCGGGGCAGTTCTACCTTAGATATCAACCGTCCAACAGTGAGATAGAAACAGCGCTACAAATGCAGGCTGACAACGACCGCGATTTCATGACCATCACGATAGACGGCGGCTTCATCCACGCTCCGGTCCCTGAGTCGAGTCGAAAGTAGTGATGGTATGTAGTTCTAAAATATCGATTAGCTCTTTAGTTTGGACAGTCGTTCAACTTATATGTAATCGATGCTATTTATTAGTAGGACCACGAATCGTGCTATTAATGTGTTGCTTTTCTCTTCCGATCCTTTTGTTGCATACTTATATATTGCTTATGTATTGTCTGTGAATTGCTACTAATGTTTTGTTTGTCTAGTGCATAGAGATGCCGTCGTATGTCGTGTACAAGGGTAAGGTTCCCGGAGTCTACGACGACTGGGAGGAGTGTCGGAAACAGGTTCACCGTTTCAGCGGTAACAGTTACAAAGGGTACACCACTAGGGCGGAGGCGGAAGCTAGATACGCGCGCTATCTAGCGGGAGAGAGGAGGGAGCGTTGGAGGAACCGGATGAAGACCAGTTTCATCGCGATGATGCTCATCGTGATGACCGCTTCTCTCTTCTATGTGATGGTAGTTTAGATGATCGATATCAACTTGTAATGTGAAGACAAACTCGCTACTCGCGGTCTCGAGACTTGTAATGTTCTAACTTTGTTCGGTATTTTGAATTCGGAGACTAATATGATGAATTGTATTCGGAGACTAATCTTCTATTGTATTCGATAAATCTGCTGTTTATATGTTGTGCTGTCTATATTCTGTGCAGTAATATATTTTGTAACCTGTGCAAATATCAGAAAAGAAAAAAAAAATTCCTAATATTCATACTAGTGGCGCACCACACTGCACTTTAGTGGCGCACTGTAATAAAAACACTAGTGGCGCATTATCTAGGAGTGCGCCATTACTAACCCAGAGCACAAGGTAAATATGGCCCCCTGGGAGGCATAGTAATGGCGCACCAGGGGACATAGTAATGACGCACTGCCAGGTGCGCCACTATTGTCTGGTATACTAATGGCGCACCAGGGGTGCGCCATTAGTACTTGTTACTAGTGGCGTGATGATAGTGGCGCACCTGTAGTGCGCCATTAATGGCCAAAACAGGTGCGCCACTAACAGGCCTTTTCCTAGTAGTGAAGGGGGCTTTGGGGAGCATAAGCAGCTCAACTGGACAAACTTGTTTTTACTGAACAAGCTTGGCAGTGACATAGACAGTGATCATGATGAGGTGATCGATCAGATCAAAGTAGAGAAAGATGTTGAAAAAATAAAAGAGTTGATAAAGCGACTGCCTCGTGAAATTTCTGAGCAATTGGAAGGCCATGAGACCCATGAACAGGTTGAAATCCTGGCAGATCTGAGTGGGAACATGGATAGGATGTCCTATCTCAGCAGAGAGATCCGGCGTCTAAGGAGCAATCTGGGAGAGGTGATGCAAGGTATAGGAGAGATACGTGAAGCATTGGCTAGGATGGAGCGCCAAAATCCTTGCTTCCGTTCATGAACAAATGCAACAAACCCTGGAGTTAGTGCTCCTGGCAGCTACGTATTTGCATTTCGTACTTGTCTATATTGTATTGTAATGAATAAAATTATGCGCTCCTTGCAGCGTATATCATTGTATGAGTCAGAGTCGGTCGAGTTATTTTAGCAACATGTGCATGTCTGAACTGTTTGCACTTTGTTGTTCTTGTCAAGTGTTTGTAATGCATAAAATTATGTGCAGCTTGGTGCACATAAAGTTGTATCAATAAGTAAAGAGAAATATGAAGGACTGGAATATGAGCAATGAACTAGCCATGGACAGGGGTGTGTGAAAGCTTACACTACTAGGGAAAACCCTAGCAGTAGCGCTGGTTTCCCGCGCTACTGCTACGGCGCTACAGCTAACCTATAGCAGTAGCGTGGGACCACCTGCGCTACTGGTAAGTATAGTATCAGAAGTGTGGTTCAGGACCCGCGCTACTGATAACGTTAGGATATTAGGCCTTAACCTAGAAATTTCCGTTGTTATGATTACCGAGAAAATATGTGCGCACACACCAAACGCCGAGTCATAGACATAACAAAATGCTGGTGTATTTTATTATGCACAGACCAAAACCAACTTAAACGGGCTCGAGAAGCAGTCTGGGTGGACATACATCAATTAGGGATCAAAGCCAGGTACACAAGCAGCAGCTGAGTAACATTGCCCGTTAAATGTCCAAGATCTAGCTATCCGTAGCAGAAATTCAAAGCCGAAAGAAATAATGCACACGGAAAATGCGAACAAGGATCAAGTTGCTCAGCTCTGCTTGACCAAATGAGCATCCTGTTGTAAGACATAAAGCAAAGGTTCTCAAGGAACTAGGAAGTCACTAATTAAACCGCTCACCTGACTATTACTGTAGTCTGAAATGATAGTACAAACAAATTAGCAAATTACATAACTAAATCCTACAAGTCCACTTCAAGAGCAACGGCGACAACGGTACAAGATGGAACAACAAACATAATACATGCATGGTTAATTTGACGGTCCACAGCGGCCACAGCAATAATGCTAGATCTACAAAGAATTACAAACATTTTACTTAGAAAAATACTTAGTAGCAGACTTCCGGTATGACCCCATATTTCTTCTTCCTTGCCGGGTTGAATACTCTCATATTTACTAGCAATGGCATGTCGCTGGCCACAACAATCTTTGGTTCATTCGTTCATGCATCACGTGAACATGGACCAAAGAATTTCTGCATGCAAAAAAAAAAAAAAGATTGTACCAGCAAGATAAAGCTACGCGTCTACTAAACGGTGTCCTTTCAAATCGAGAAATAATGTAGGCGCACACTTGTGTTTCAGGCTAACGTGACTTGCGTAGAAACCGTATGTAGGGAAGGCACTGGTCACTAGCTAATGGTATTCATGACACGTACGTATAGCATAGGCAACTATCACGTGGGATGCATATATAACGTTGGAAAGTGTATATGCCACCAGTGGATCCGCTCGGTAGAGACCGTCACAGAACTGGAAAGAAAATCGACTGTCCTCACCTTCGTTCGTTGTCCTCCCCTGATCCTTGGTAGTATTTTCTTGTCCCTTGAGTGGAAAGCGTGCACCGATCCTGCAGTTTTGAAAGACATCGGCCACATCGCCGAACACGAAGTCCACCATGTTGGAATTGATCTACGGTTGAAACAAACCGTGAGAAGAAAAGGGGGAACCTTTTGACCCCAGGTGTGCGATGATAGATAAATAACGCCCCCCCCCCCCCCCCCCCCCCCCCAAAAAAACAGTTAACGTACTGCTGATCCAGCAACAATCGGTCTTGATTGGCAACAACCAACGACAGGACAAAGATGATGACAAGCACCACTGACCTGCCCCGGGCCTAAGATAGAACATCTGACGAGACATAACACTGAGAATTGGAGGAAGACGGCATTGAGTTTCCAAAAAAGCTAGACATAGCGATCCATTTTATAAGGGGGACAATAGAGGTTCTCAAATTATTACTCTCATTGTGTACAGACACACATCCAGACTGAAAAATATATACCAGGGCACTCTATTTTAGAGTAGACTCTTTCGCACTTATCAAAGACTATCCTTCAGTCGTTAATAGACATGAAAAACAATCGCAAGACAAGTGACACGAAAAGACTATTCTTCAGTCTTGTTTTTTTTTCTGAAAAAGAAGTCACTGCAGTAACTTAACTATCTAAAACGGGTAATCATCAAACAGAAACAGAACATTAGAATATATTCAATTCAGAAAGAGTAAACTTTCTGCAACAGATTCTAAATTAGACTCGTATTTAAAAATAGATTACCCCTTTTGAAAATTAAGAACTCTTTTCAGTTGTAAGGTATATATACACACAAATTCAGGCTAAAACAAAGCCATCAGAATAGTGTTCTTCTTAAGTAGAGGACTGTTTTGATTTGTTCCCATTGCAATAAAAAAAATACTCTACCCAAATAGTGCCCTCATTAACAAGTAGGCAAAGATCAATTTTAGAAAAGACCATGCGTCAAGTGTGCTAATCGATCAGACCAGTTGACAAATATCTGCAGATATACTAGGTAATAATACCTAAAGTTACACAGCTAAATTCTACCAGTGCACAAGCCACCATGTAGAGGGGCAATTCATTTCAGCGTCACCACATGACAAACATAAAAAAGGGAATACCCAACGTATGGTAAATTTTTAGCGATGACCACATCACATGTGCAGATGGTCAACCAAGATACCACATTAGCCGGTCTCATGTGTTCAAGGTTCCAGATCCAACCATTTCCACCCAAGTGCTCTTCCTACAAGCAATAGAAGCCCACTTTTAAATCAATGAAAATTCAAAGGGGAGTTGAATCAATGTAAAGTGAGGAGAGAAATTAGCTTCCATCACAAAGATGGCAACTGAAGCTACATCAACTGCAGTTGCAAGAAAGAACGACAATAATCCTTTATCAAGACATGTTAAGACTGTTCAAGATGTTTACAAAAATGCATCCATCCTGACTTTTATTCGTATCCAGAAGAGAATTTGTATTAAGATAAATATTACTATTTCTCAGGAATAGTATTGATGAAGAAAAACATGAAAAGTACTAAGTTTAAAGATGTGCCAATCGAATAATCAGAAGGTTTCACTATATTCTTTTATGTCGTTGTTGACTTGTGGTCAGTTTTCACATGCTAGAAAACATAGAGTGAGAAGAGCATTACAAGCACAAAACCATAGTTAGCAGTTAGCAATGGTCAGGCAGCAAAGTAATAGTTACATTTCTGCTATAAATTCAATCTAGTCAGTGATAAGCCAATAAATCACATCACCATATGATCACTGAACGACAAATAAACAAACAACTCAATTTATTCTTATATAACCAGTTCACTAATATTTAACAATAATGTAACAAACATACCTGAAATGAATTTCAGCAAAAAGAACTAATTAGACTTTTTTTTGCTTGTGAAATGTACATAGCGCAGTATTACCTGTGGTGTAAAAATTTCTGTAGGGATAAAAGACATGGTAACATATCTCATCTCTTTTGATGACATGTTTGATCTGCATTGAGTCAAGTTCAATCATAAAGTTGCCAATCGACGTAGACAGGACAATCGCATTTGTGTCCTCATCATACCCTACTATCAGTACCATTTTGCGTTTACGAGGAATTGGGCATTGAATGAGATCCTCCAACTGAATGGTTTTCTGCAGAAGCACCCATCCAGTAACACCATCACAGTTGGATTTCATCTCCCACAACAGGATACTCTGTCCCAACAAATATGCGAGGCCAAGGCAATGATTCTCAGTCCTTAAGAGACGAAAATACCAGTTGTTGAGAGCAAAGACGCCTGACGGGGAGTGGACCACCCCAAGGCTCTGCCTTTCAAGATCAAATGCGAGGATGTCAGCTCCACGAAACAAGCAGTAAACTACATTCTTGACAAGGATGCTGTTCCTTAATAGAAAACCTCCAGATGTAGTAGCCATCGAGACTACATCTCCCCACACACCACACGACGATTCATAGAGACAAGCTAAGGTCTGCGTGGATCCGCCGCACATCAAAACCAACTTGAACGGGCTCGAGAAGCAATCACCGTGCACATGCCCATCTTCAGCACTAACGCATTGTACCACGGCCTGCAAATAAATATACCATTCATCTGTGGGGATCCCTGTAGGAAAAGGCACATGGTGCTTCTGACCGGTGATGGGGTCCCACACGACGAGCTCACGACGAGATTTGTTGGTTAGGACACACAGGCCGTGGCGGCAGCCGTGGAAGTCCCAATCGTCGGAGGAGAGTCGTCTTAGCAGAACAGGAAAGCGGGCGGCGGGGATGCGGTCCGGCGACTCCAGGACAGGAGTGAAGACGTGTTTTTCGACAACCGACCATGGGAAGAAGCCGAGAAGCGGTGGTTTCCTGTGGTGTTTGCGGAAGCGGCGGAGGAACTCGGCGTCGGAGAGGATGCTGCGCCAGCGCTTGCATACGACGGACGCACGTGGGAGCGAGGATGGATTCGGGGGGAGACGCAGGAGGATCTCCCAGAGGAGGTCCTCGTCATCCGGCAAGGCGCTGCTCACACTTCAGCCTAGGGTTAGGGTTCCTAATAATATCCAAGAGAGGAAGAGGATCGCAAAAAACGTAAACCAAATCAAAATCGGGAATAGAATCAGCTAGGAGAGAGGCAACAAAAATCAGGGAAACTTACCTTTGGGCAAGGGCGAAGGACGTCGAGGGTAAAGATGTTTCTTAGTACGTATTGGAGAAGAGAGAGATTTTTTATTTTTTGAGGGGTGGAGAAGACAGAGATAGAAGTAGAACCCTCGTACGTATTGCTCTTTCTCTGTGACAAATCGCTGGCCCAATAAGCCAAGGCCCAATATTGGACTGTGATCAGGACAACGCTGGTGGATGATGTAACTCCTTTTTTGGAGTTTGTCACAGCATGTACAAGCACATGCTATGAAATTCACAACTCCAAAGTGATAAAAAACGGGTTTCGTATCGTTCATTTTCTGGTTGCTGCCATTTAAAAAATGAAAATCAGGGCAAAACAATTAGAATTGAAGACCCCATTTTAAAATCAAAAAATTTGTGTAAATTCGCAGGAATTTTTGTGACAAAGGAAATGTATTAATATTTTAAAGATACCAATTACACCCGGCATGTGTACCAATAATATGTCCAAAGGCATCAACTATACACACAACCAAAAAATAATGTAAAAAGAACGGAAGAAAAAAGACCCACCACGATGATCAATCACTAACATCAGCAGCACACTAACCATCACCGAAGACAACACCCAGATTACACAAAAAGATTCTCCAAAAGCAACGCCCTCAAGAAGGAAACACTGCACAAGCCTTATGGTTGCCCTGTCAAAGATCTTGGATTTTCGCCCTATAGAAAGTCCGAGTTCACCCAAAAATAATGTGTTGAATAAGGTCATTGCCATGCAGAACCAATAAATGTCAGACCTTGGGTTTTCACCATGGCAATCTAGACCCGGTACTCGAGGAGCACCATCAAAATTGCAGTCCTCCTGTGTTGTCGTCCCCGCATGCCTAAGCCGCTGTTGCAAGTCACCAAACACCTGACACACAATCTTCATCGCAACGAATACACCCTTCGACCAAAGCTTCAAGACCTCCTATCACAGCCGCTGTTAGAATAAAACGCTAATGCAAGATCATAGACGACACACCGAGGCATGATATTTGTTAATGAGGTTCACCAATATGGCTACATCCCGGGGCATGACATCGACTACGGGCGCTCCTCCCCAAGATACCGCAACACCGGCCGCCGGGGCGCCGGCACAAGCCGCCGGCTCCCCCGCCTACCTATCGCTATCTGGTCGTCATGGGTTACAACGTGTGGTGCCCCTCAATATATAAGAGGCCTAGGATACAACGTGTCCGACTCCTACACGACTCGTACCTATCCGCACCAATTACAACTCCAAGTCCACGTAACCCCTTGCGTACATAATATTCGACACAAATATAACAGCCGCCATGACTTCTCATCCTCTATCAATGCCTTGGGAATCTTGGCCTAGACATGTTCCATGACACCAATAAGAAATCGAAGCTTCGCATCGCACCCTCTTGAGGCCGTGCTGGCTGATAATATGAGCGTGCACGACCTGAGCCTTTCCTAATTAGATATTCAGGGACGACATACGTCAACCCATATAGATCTTCGACGGGGAAGAAAAGAATACATCAGCAGCCAGATCCAAGAGGTTGATATCCGGCAGAAAGATGACTTGGCAAAAGAAGAGCACTAGGGACAAACAACCATTGTTAGGCCGAAGCCAGCAGTCCCCACGTCGCTATCCTGTCAATACAGACCTATAGACAAAGGTTGGCGACGCCGCATCATGCCACCCTCAAACGCGGAGGCCCGAACTTGGTGAGACGCTAGCCATGGTAGGAGACGGGAACCAACCACTTCTCACTGGATCCGGTGACTCCTAGCCCCACCCTGACCCCTATGGCGGCACCACGTGCAGCCTGCAAGCCCACCCACGACGCCGCTCAGTCAGCCGCCATAGTCGGCATCGCCTTGAATAAGGGCCGCCACCCCAGAACTCTATCTTAGCCATCCATCGCCGTCGGTGTGCCAGCAACAACCACTGAGAGGAAACTAGCCGGGTTGCCCAGCCGCCTCCACCACGCACGTTCTTTGCCCCGCGGCGGCTACTGGCAGAGGCAAGGAGAATGAGCGAAGCTAGGAGGGCCACCCTGCTAGGGGACGACGCAGGGGCAAATCCCTTAAAGCTACAAATAAAATGCTTAACACAAGTAAAGGCTTCATCTTTCATGTGAAATGTCCATCTATCTCAACTAAAATGAGCTTTTAAACTAAAAAACTTCGTAGTGAAAGAAAATCAGATTATGAAGCAGCGCATTATGGCTGGTTGTGCTGTTGACGAGGAATTGGCGAGTGGTTGGCGCGCGGTCCTTGTCAAATGTCTAGCATGGCGGGGGCCTCAGCCGGCAGAGCTCGACAGGCGTATGGCAGAGTTAGACTGTCTACAACCGGACTTGATAAATTTGACCCCTCAAATGCTCGCAGACGTGTTCGGACCGATCGTATCTTAAACTTTTCTTTTCACAACCGGACACATCAAATAGCATGCCTCAAATCCATATAAAGTTATGCAACTATGATGCATTACACACATCGTCTGGCTACTACATCAGGACATGCCATCAGACTACCAAAATTTGACATCTTTGACCTATATGCTAGCTACGGAGAAGATCATCCATGACTATCCTTGCCCTTCCAGGCGTCTGGCCATCCTTCTCACGGAAGTAGCAATTGAAAACGCAGTATGGATCGACCTCGATCTACTCATTGTCGGAGCTGTCCGACCAGTCGTTGTCCTCCTTCTCCTCCTTGCGGGACAGTCCGGTCATGGCATGGACTGCCCGATTGTGCTCTAGGCGCGTGTGTGTTTCTAAATTGCCTTCCTTACAATCTAGGCGTGGATGGCTTCGTGCTCTATGGCAGCCTGCGCCAACGCATCAGCCGCCTCCGCCACTGCCATGTCGGCAGCGAGGCGAGCCTCGGCCACCCTCATCCTCTCCTACCCATGGCGGTCACACCGATCCTGGAAGCACTCATACTCCGATAGACTGGTGACGGGGAAAGGGATATTGCAAGGCTTGCGGGGGGACCGTGATGATCCAGCCCCTGAGGATCCGAGCGCCCGATGCGCCGACGCAATGGACTTGCACCAGACGGATACCGTTGTCGGTTGGGTGTTGTCCTCCCGGGAGTGGAGGACTGTGATGAGGACTGTCATTGCCTCCTCCAACCCGTACGGGACGACACCCCAGTCGACGAATCCGAACTACTCGGAGTCAGATCAGCTGCCCATCGTGCTGGCGAAGGCCGGAGATCGCCAGACAGGGGCTCGGGTGGCGTAGTGGAGTGGAGGAAGTGTAGTGAAGTGGTAAGGGTTTGTCCCGGGTAGCGGATGGGGACGAATATATGTGGGGTCGGATGCACCAGCGTCGGCCGGGTCTGGGGTGGCGGATGTGCCCGGGCCTCCCCATATCTGCCCCATATTTGGACAAGGTATGAGGGGTGTCGGTCAGCCCGGGCGTTTGAGGCTAATTTTAGACGCCCGTCGGGGTCGAATTTATTTGAATGATCAGTGACCGGTGTGTCCGCCCGGACTTATGATGGGGGTTCGGGGCGTCCAACTGTAGATTCTCTGAGGTCCCTACGACCAAGTTGGCTTTGTTGCATCGTTGCATGTTGAAGTGTGCATTTTCCATGTACGTTTCATCCTTGCAATTGAGAGAAATGGATTAGCGGAAAGAAAATACATATGATTTCGGATGTGGGCTTGGATGAACCCGTGTTTAGTTCATTATATGAACTTACATCGTCCGGACGTAAATCCAGCCTCTCGTTTGGAAAAGGGTTCATAGTCCTCTAAGATGATTCCACCTCCAAAAAGAAAGAGTGTGATGATTAGTACGCATGTAGGTTGTTAAATTAAACGGACTGTATACGTTGTAGCATTTTGTGGGTAGAAACGGACTAATTAAATCATTGTGATTCAAACTGAAAGAACAAACTTGAAACACGCAAGTATCCTGAAAGCATACATTATCCAAACCAGAGCAGACGATTAACTAGACGAGCGAACATGAAAGAAAAAACCATGGACGCGAGACGAGAGGGAGATGGAGAACAATCCATCATCTCTATCTAAATTCTAAGGTCCAAGCCAGCATAGATGCATCATGCATGCAAGCATGTTTATATGCTGATGGTGTGAGCCCTGAGCACATGCTGGAAGTCGGCATTGAGAAGCACCCTGACCACGGCGACGGCGTCTTCCTTGCTGCTGATGTTGGCGCTCTTCTTGAGCATCCCGGTGAAGGGCCCGTGCCATTTGCCGGTGCGCTCCGCCCGAAGGAGCTCGTAGGACATGGTGTCCCAGTGCTTGATGTATGCGAGGTGCTCGGGGGCGACGCGGGACTCTGTGTCCCATCCCCTGCCGACAATCTCGTCTATGGGGTTGAGCCGCTGGGCCTCGCTTATCATCACCTTCACCGCCGCCAGCGCCCGCTTGACGGGCTCGAGGTCGGTCTCCGGGTCGTAGGCGGACAGCACACGGAGGACCTTCTTCATGGCCTGCCGCCCCAGCGGCACGCCAGGTAGGTTCTCGAGGCCGCCGATGAGGTCACCGTAGCTGCTGCCGAACGGGAGGGTTGTTGACGTGGGGATCAGGTGTTGGAGGCCTGGGAAGGTGTGCCAGTGGCCGCTCTCGTCGGTGAAGCCGGCAAGGGAGAGGTCGTGGTACTGGAAAGCCAAGGAGGCGCCATCGGGGCCATCGTGCAGGTCAGCACAAAGATGGCAGGTGGAGGTGGGTCGTCGACGGCAGCAGCTGCTCCTCCGTGGTTGCTGTTACTGGCGACGAGAGCAAGTATGAGGAAGAGGAGGAACTTGGCCATGGTGAATCGATGGGTGGTAGGTGGGGTGGGTGTGGGTCGGTCCATCTCTTATGAAGGACCGGCGGCAATGGACAAGATGCAGCTACGTACCACACCACACAGATCGCATTCCGCAACTGCTCTGGTTGTGCAGTGAAAGTAGCATGAATGTCACAAAAGGAGTGTGACTGATCGTACGGGGTGGCTTTTTTGACCGGCTGTGCTTCAATCTGTTGTGCACCCAGCTTTTGCATGGAGTTGTAGTACTAAGCTACGTACATCATGAAATCATCATCTACCAGCCAACGGACGTCCCACGTTTGACCAAATGTAAAGTACAACGCAGCGCTAAAATGCTAATCCATCCTGTCTCATGGGCAAGCATACCCTATACAGACCTACCAAGGGGAGTCAAGCTGGTTACTACATACCGCTACCCTGAAATAGGAGAGTCTCAACATATTTACATATTTACTATTACTAAATGGCACCTCCACCTTCTTCTGGCTCGACGCTTGGCTTCTTCCGACTCCGCTCGTAGACACTTATCCACACCTTTTCTCCCACTCCACCTCACCCTCTGTCCTCGTATCACATGTCATTCATAACGGTTTACTCGCTACTTTGCGGAACCGCCTAACCAATGTTGCTTATGAAGAGCTTGCGTCTGTTTTGTCTTTGTTGCAGGATGTTGCCACCAACGACACGCGCGACGACAGGTTCCTCACCCACGACTCCTCCTTCTCCTCGAGGTGCGCCTACTTGTTGCTCTCCTCTGACCACGAGATCGATCTCAATGCAGGGTACATCTGGAGCTCTAAGGCACCTATCAAGGTCAAGATCTTCGGTTGGCTTCTCTGTCGTGACAAGTTGAACACGATGGCGAACTTACATCGTAAGACCATCACCTCTGATTCAGATTATCCGCGGTGCGCACTCACTCATGAGTACGCAACGCACATGGCCATCCTTTGCCCATGAGTGGCACAGGTCTGGTCCATCATAGGGCTGCATCCCCCTCACTCCATCGATCTTCTCTGGGATACCACAACGCCGGTCGGCCTCGACATCAACATTTGGCCTACCGTCGCCCTCGCCATCCTCTGAAAGCTGTGGGACTCCAGGAACGCTCGTGTCTTTCGTAACGAGCTACACACACCACTAGATACTCTTCGGAACATTATTTCGGACTTTACGGTTTGGGCCTTCAGATTTAAGGACCCCGTCGGTAGGGAGGCTGCCGTGTCTTGACGCCTATACCTCTCCTCTCGTTGTGACCCTTGATGTAACTTGCCCCTTGGGCCTTTTAGTAATATATACTGGTGGGGACCCTCTCCCCCTTGTGATTCTTCAGAAAAAAACTATTACTAATGGGAAGTCCGCCATTGTAATGATTTTACCTCTCCCATCTTATGTAAAAAAATCAGTTCGCCCACGCACGTACCTTCGCACGCTAGGGGCTTTAATTTGCTGGCGACGAGAGCGTGTGAAGAAGAGGAGGAACGCGGCCATGGCGGGGAATCGATGGGCGCTAGGTGGGTGTGGGTCGGTCTCGGTCCATCTGTTATGAAGGATTGGCGGCAACGGACAAGATGCAGAGCAGCTACGTACCACACCACACCGATGGCATTCGGCAACTGCTCTGGTTGTGCTGTGAAAGTAGCATGAATGGCACAAAAGGAGAGTGACTGATCGGACCGGGTGGCTTTTTTGACCGGCCGTGCTTCAATGTGTAGTGCATGCAGCTTTTGCATGGAGTAGTACTACGGACGTCCCATGTTTGACCACTACATGCTATGTCTTCAATTCTTTAATATTTTTTGACTTCTCGGACATTTTTAAAACTGGGGAACATATTATAGAAATTCTAGAACATGTTTTGAACTTCATGAATATTTTAAAATTCATGAACCGTGTTTCAAATCACGAATATTTTTGAAATCACCAAGAAAATAATGGCAGGAACATGTTTCATAACTAACGAAAATATTTCAAAATTTCATGAACACTTTTTGATTTGCAAACTTTTTTTAATTCATGAACAATTTTCATAATAGATAACTTTTTTTTGAATTAATGGAACATTCAAATTCCAAATTGATTTTTCAAGCTTTATTCCAGGAAACATGCGCATACCAACGATAGCGATAAAAGTGCAAGAACTGTAGTACATGTTTCATATTTTGCAATCTTTATATTTTCAAAATACAGCTATATACTAGTTTTACAACATTTTTCCCCTGTTAGATTGTTGATATATTTTTTCCTTCGTTCAACTACTCACATAATTAAATACAATTTAAATTCCTAGGTTCAACATCTGTTTCAAGTAATTTCCTTAGTTGAAAATACCTGGATCAGTGCTCACGAACCAGTTCATAAAAAAAGAAATCCAAATATAATCTTACATGGAAAAAAGCATGTTCTCGGAAAGAAATAGTGAATCGAGGGACGAATGGGCCAGCACCACAAAAGTTGATTCAACCAGAAGAAACAACACCTATGCTTGGAAGGGGTTATGTCTAGATTATAGCGTGACTAGACATGGGCATGTCTGGGGCTGATCGGGTTTCGGGCTGGGCTTTAAAACCTGACCATGAAATCTTAGGCCTGGGCCCGACCTATCCAAGCCTGTAACATGAGAAAATACCCATTTTCATGTTGACAATAATAATATAGCTATATTTGGAGGTAAATAATAATTTACACTAAAACTACGATACTTATTTTGGATCGGAGAGAGTCAATACTATGCCAATTTTTTTATATAAATGCTGAAAATGATATTTCACCAGACTTTTCTCAGGCCTCGGGCTGGAAAGTGAGGCCCGCACTCCGCCCAGACGTTGGGCTTTTGGCCAGGCTTGCCTGACCAGACCGTCCGCAAGTAGCTTCATGCTGGTTAGTTCTTTTCTTTATTTATTTTTGTTCTTGTTTTTCTTTTATTTTGGTCATATTTCCAAAAAATGTTGTAAATGCAATATACCTAAACTTATATTTACTTCTAAAATATAAACTTTGAATTTCGGAAAAAAATCAACGCAATGTGAAATAATTATTAGCACAGTTTAGCAAACGGTTACTTAGCATTAAAAATGTGACACTTAAAAGATGTTCACATGCTTAACAATGTATGTGATATTTCAAAATAATGTTTCTATAATTTAAAAAAATGTTACACGTTCTGGTCAGTATTAATTATCGCTCACTGAATACTAGTTTTTAAATTCAGGGACAAATAATATGGATTGGAGGAAGTATTTAACTAAAAAAATCGCACCATTTATTAAAAATGTATGTTGTATTTATAAAAATTTGACGCGTTTCAATAATATGTTGGTGACATTTCTGAAAATAGTTATACAATGGAAACAATCGCTGTACGAAAATATATTTAATATTACTAAAAAATATATCTGAACTTGTACTTAAAAATGTTTAACATTATTTGAAATATATTAAATATATATATAAATGTTTTAGATGCACACGGGAAATTTAAAACGTGTGTTAAAAAAAAGCAACCATGTATTAAAAATAGAATTTAAAGGATAACAAAAAAATTGAAAAACCGATAGAAAAACACATACAAATGAAAGAAGAAGGAAACCACACGGAAGGCTGTAAAGCCGGTCCGAACAGGTCCATAGGATCTTACTAAAACCGCTACATGATCTACAACGTAGAGGTTGTCCATTTAGTGGATTGCCAGAGGCGAGACCGAGGAATCTCTCGCAATAGATGATAAATAGCATTGTCTCGTGGACTAGGAGGTCCCAAGTTTCTTTCCCTTTTTCTTCTTGTTAGTGGAGAAATCGCTCGCGGAAGAAAAGATGACCCAGCAGGCTGACTCGTGGTTTTGCTCCTCGAATGATTTTGCTGCAAAATAATCGTGACCAAATATAATCAGCTTTGTTTTTAGATTGTGATTAGAATTAAAAAAATACAATCAACCATCATATATATTTTTCCGAGGAAAACACTAGAACAGTTTGAGGGTTGTGTAGGTCTACAGCTTGTACAAGCATATACTACGGAATCCAAAATTATGCTTTTATACAGATCAATCAAAACGTGATAATTTACCGAATTAACTCGATCTGGCATGGTGAGAAATTGGAGTGAGAAAAATAGGAGTAGAGGTGAGCAACCTCTACGACGACGGCCACGAGTGGCGATGACAAATATGATGATGGCCAGCGCAAGAGGTTAATCAGTGAGCGGACTAGTAACACTAAAGCCCTGGATTTATACTATACAAGCATTGCCTTTCTCTGCTGCCTATTATTATGAGGTGATGTGAACATCATTATCATAGTTAAATCACTAACAAGACTCAGAACAACAATTATAGACAGATAGTGACGTCCATTCATCTGCTTTCAAGTTTGAGCTAACTTAGTTGGTCCTATTCCATTCATCAAGTACGGTCATTATAACCGGCCAAATTAAATGATGCCAACAGGTAGTGCCAGTAGCATGATTCACGTATGAGTTTGTCCTCTATTGCTGCACATACTTATATTGAACATGATTGTTGCCCATAATGTACATGGCTGCTACCCACATGCAAGTACGTACAAAGTGCTGGTGCACACGTCATCAGTGTTCTAGCAGCTTCATGAGTGACTGTGACTTGCATTTTTGTCAATGAGTTTGGTGTATTTTTTCTAAAACTTCCTGTTATTGGGCCACATTTTGGCATTTTCTTTGCGTTGGTATTAACAATTGAAGACTGCTGCTTAATGAATGTTTGGTGTCCAACAACCATGACAGAGACAAATGCGTGCATGCAACAAATAAGAGACAAATGCCTACGTGAAACACGCATGGCCATGATTGGACGTGAAACACGCAAGAAAGAATTCTAGTCTCCTTCTCTGGTCGGCGTTTTGGCAGCGACGTTGAACGACGGCTGCGTGCTTCAGCTCATAACATCCGTTTGCATTCCAGTTTCTTCGCCTGGATAAGGAGAGGTATGAGGTTCCAGCAGAGCCACTGATTCACGGTTGAGGGGATAAGGACTTGCACTCTATAAATAAGACATCAAGTTCGTCCAAGCATGCATCAGAAAATAGAAGATCAAATTCCAGCTCCATAACACCAAGAGAGGGTGCATCCGTAGGAGTTGAGGTTTCTGTTCTCCCAAGGAGCAGATTCTCCGCCGCTTGGCAAGTAAGTGATAATCAATGGCTTATAGGCTTCCACTGGCAGGCGTTAGGACTTCCAATTTCGAGCCTAGGGAGCTTCCATCAAACAGCTACCTGAATCTGGGTGCGCCTTATGGAAAATTTGTGCCTTTCATAATCGCGGGAGAAGGGGGCCTTGGGGAGCATAAGCAGCTCAACTGGACAAACTTGTTTTTAGTGAACAAGCTAGGCAGTCACATAGACAGGGACCATGAAGAGGTGATTGATCAGATAAAAGTAGAGAAAGATGTTGAGAAGATAAAAGAGTTGATAAGGAAACTACCTCGTGAAATTGCTGAGCATCTGGAAGGGCATGAGACCCATGAACAGGTCGAAATCCTGGCAGATCTTAGAAGGAACATGGATCAGAGGATGTCTTATCTCAGCGGAGAGATCCGACGTCTAAGGAGGGACATTGGAGAGGTGATGCAAGCTGTCCGAGAGATACGCGAGGCATTGGACAGGAAGGAGCGCCAAAATCCTTACTACCGTCCATGAACAAATGCAACAAGCCGTGGAGTAAGTACATCTGGCAGCTACATATTTGCATTTCGTACTAGTGTCTATTGTATTGTGATGAATAAAATGGTGCGCTCCTTGCAGCATATAATGTTGTATGAGTCTGGGTTGGTCGAGTTATTGTAGCAACAAGTGCATGTCTGTCCGCAGTTTGTTGTTCTTGTCAAGTGTTTGTAATGAATAAACTTATGTGCTTCTTGCCGCACATAATTTTGTACGAGTCCTAGTCGATCGAGTTATTGTAGGCAACTGGTACATGTGTGTCTGCAATTACCTGTAACGTGTCATTTATGTAAAGTGTTTGCATTGAATAGTTATGGATATTATGAGTGTGTTATTGTTGTTGCTTCATTTCTCATTGTTCTTGTCCTGATGGGATGAATACAATTCCATCTTGTTTGCACAAAAAAAAAATGTTTGCAGTGAAGAGCTATGCATATCGTGAGTGTGTTCTCATTTTTATTTCTTTTATCGTTGTTTTTGTTATTCTTGTTCTGATGGGCTGAATGGTAATTCGTCGTGTAAAATGGAATCTAGTTGCACTACTTGCTATGCATCTCCACTACTCTGTGGCATTTTAGAAAAAATAGGAGCCTAAGCCCCCACTCTGTTAAATAAATAGAAGAGAATTACCCAGTTAATTAGTGAAAAACTATGCGAAAGCGAAAGCCTTGTAAGAGATTACTAACCCGGCTACCAATAGTCTCCAAGCCGCTATGAGAGGAACTTCATCAAGGTTGTTCCTAGAGATCATCGTCAACACTCCTCAACCCCATGATTTCGACTTCAATGCAACTGTTAGAGATATATTTGGTTTACATGTATTTGGTAATTTAGAATTTATAATCCGTCTCCTACCTTATCTCCACGAGAGGCTTCTTGCCCTTCAAGTCTGTACTCCTATATATACTCGCCCATGAGGCTCAATACAACATCCATCGCATTACGCCAATCCCTCCGTATTCCCTACTAACATGGTATCAGCCTAACCAATCCAAACCCTAGACGTCGTCGCCGCTTTCGCTCCGCGCCGCCCTCCGGGGCAGTTTGTCTCCATGACCGCCACTTGTGGCCGCGCCTCCCATACCTAGGGTTCGTCTGCAGGTCGTGTTGACCGGCTGCCCTAGAGACTATTTTTCCCGATCCTTTGATCCAGTTTTTTCCCTCTCCCGCCAGTCATCTTGATCGACTTTTTTTTTGGTTTTCCGATCTAAGATCGGTTTGAGTCGCCCGCCGCCACCGTCGACACCGTGCCTCTACTCTGACACCGGCGCGACCACCCGGCCTCTACTACGACCCAACGGCCTCGCGCGACCCGGTGGCCGCTTGTCGGCTGCGTCGGGCTAACCGGCTGCCTCTGGGTCGCCGGCTGCATGAGGCCTGCCGGTTGCCGGCTGTCGGCTACCTCGGGCTCGCCGACCCCCTCGTCGGCTGCCTCGGGCTCGCCAGCCCCTCGCTGGCCTCCTTCGGCTCGCCATCCACGCTGGCCTCGTCGGTGCTGTGTCGGCCAATCGGGCGTGGGGCGCTGGACGCGCTCATCGGCATGCCATTCCCCGCCGGCCGTCCTCGCCTTGGTCTGATCGAGCACCCTGATACGTCTCCAACGTATCTACTTTTCCAAACTCTTTTGCCCTTGTTTTGGACTCTAATTTGCATGATTTGAATGGAACTAACCCGGACTGACGCTGTTTTCAGCAGAATTGCCTTGGTGTTATTTTTGTGCAGAAATAAAAGTTCTCGGATTGACCTGAAAATTTACGGAGAATATTTTTGGAATTAATAAAAAAATATTGGTGATAGAATCAACTGCAGGGGGCCCACCACATGGCCACAAGCCAGGGGGCGCGCCCACCCCCATAGGGCGCGCCCCTGTGGCTTGTGGGCCCCCTGTTGCTCCTCCGACCTCGTTTCCACTCCTATATATTCCTATTCGGGGAGAAAAAAATCAGGGAGAAGAGTTCATCGCGTTTTACGATACGGAGCCGCCGCCACCTCCTGTTCTTCCTCGGGAGGGCAGATCTGGAGCCTGATTTGGGCTCCGGAGAGGGGAAATCGACGACGTCGTCATCACCAACCATCCTTCATCACCAATTTCATGATGCTCTCCGCCGTTCGTGAGTAATTCCATCGTGGGCTTGCTGGACGGTGATGGGTTGGATGAGATTTACCATGTAATCGAGTTAGTTTTGTTAGGGTTTGATCCCTAGTATCCACTATGTTCTGAGATTGATGTTGCTATGACTTTGCTGTGCTTAATGCTTGTCACTAGGGCCCGAGTGCCATGATTTCAGATCTGAACCTATTATGTTTTCATGAATATATATGTGTTCTTGATCCTATCTTGCAAGTTGTAGACACCTATTACGAGTTATGATCCGCATCCCCCAGGGTGACAATAACTGGGATTCTTTCCGGTGATTACCGTAGTTTGAGGAGTTCATTTATTCACTAAGTGCTAATGCTTTGGTCCGGTTCTCTATTAAAAGGAGGCCTTAATATCCCTTAGTTTCCATTAGGACCCCGCTGCCACGGGAGGGTAGGACAAAAGATGTCATGCAAGTTCTTTTCCATAAGCACGTATGACTATATAAGGAATACATGCCTACATTACATTGATGAATTGGAGCTAGTTCTGTGTCACCCTATGTTATAACTGTTGCATGATGAATGCCATCCGACATAATTATCCATCACTGATCCATTGCCTATGAGCTTTTCTATATTGATCTTTGCTAAGTTACTTTTCCGTTGCTACTGTTACAATCACTACAACACCGCTACTGTCACTTTGCCATCGTTACCGTTACTTCCATACTACTTTGCTACTGAATACTTTGCTGCAGATATTAAGTCTTTCAGGTGTGGTTGAATTGACAACTCAGCTGCTAATACTCGAGAATATTCTTTGGCTCCCCTTGTGTCGAATCAATAAATTTGGGTTGAATACTCTACCCTCGAAAACTGTTGCGATCCCCTATACTTGTGGGTTATCAAGACCTTTTTCTGGTGCCCTTGCCGGGGAGCATAGCTCTATTCTCTGAGTCACTTGGGATATATATCTGTTGATCACTATGAAGAATCTGAAAGATGCTAAAACTATGATCTACCCCTCAACTACGAGGACAGGTAAGGAACTGCCATCTAGCTCTGCTCTTGATTCACCTTCTGTTATGAGTAAATTTGCGACACCACCACCTGCTAGTAATTCTGATACGTCGCAAGTAATTGATGATGCTACTTCTGCTATGCATGATGCTTATGATGATACTTTGCTTGATACTACTGTGCCACTGGGTGAATTTCTTGATGAACAAATTGCTAGAGTGAATGCTGAAACTGATGATATCTCTGAATCTGATGAAATTATTGAAACTGAACACTATGATACACCTGCTAGACCTAGCTCTCCTAGATATGAATTGCCTGATATCCCTGAAGGTTATGTTTGTGAAGGAGAGGTAGCTAGGGACTTTCTTGCTTGTAAGGATAGAGATGATCTTAAGAAATTGCTATGAAAGTGGAAAGAAAAATCTTTGAATGCTAGAATGAAATATGATCCTAATTTTGCTACTTCACCTATATTTGTTACTGATAAGGATTATGAATTCTCTGTCGATCCTGAGTTAATTACTTTGGTTGAATCTGATCCCTTCCATGGTTATGAATCTGAAACTGTTGTGGCACGCCTTACTAAATTGAATGATATAGCCACCCTATTTACTCATGAGGAAAAAATTCGCTATTACTATATTCTTAAGTTGTTTCCTTTCTCATTAAAGGGTGATGCTAAGATATGGTTTAATTCTCTTGCTCCTGGTTGTGTGCGTAGTCCTCAGGATATGATATATTACTTCTCTGAAAAATATTTTCCTGCCCATAAGAAAAAAGCTGCCTTGCAGGAAATATTTAACTTTGTGCAAATTGCAGAAGAGAGTCTCCCACAAGCTTGGGGGAGGCTTCTCCAATTACTTAATGCTTTTCCTGATCACCCTCTCAAGAAAAATGAAATACTTGATATCTTTTATAATGGACTAACCGATGCTTCTAGGGACCACCTAGATAGTTGTGCTGGTTGTGTTTTCAGGGAACGAACTGTTGAACAAGCTGAACTACTATTGAATAATATATTGAGCAATGATAATGATTGGACTATTCCCGAACCACCTCCAAAGCCAACTCCGAAGAAAAGAGGTATTCTATTTCTCAGTCCTGAAGATATGCAAGAGGCAAAGAAATCTATGAAAGAAAAAGGTATTAAAGCTGAAGATGTTAAGAATCTACCACCTATTGAAGAAATACATGGTCTTGATAACCCGACACAGGTAGTAGAGGTAAATTCTCTCCGTAGATTTGATGAAGGAGATATTCCTTATAATAAGCCTGCTAGCCAATGCTTGGATGAGTTTGATAATTTTGTTGTGAAGCAAGAAAATTTCAATGCTTATGTTAGTAGACAATTGAAACATAATGCTTACATGCTTGATCGCTTGGGTGATTATTTGAGTAGAACTGTCAATGATCTTAAGGTTATTAGTAAACATGCTTCCATGGTAACTACCCAAGTAGAACAAGTACTCAAGGCTCAAAATGATTTGCTTAATGAAATGAATAGTAAGAACAATGATCATTCTGTTAAAGTTGTGACTAGAGGTGGTAGAATGACTCAGGAACCTTTGTATCCTGAGGGCCATCCTAAGAGAATTGAGCAAGATTCTTAGAGAGTTAATACTGATGCACCTAATCGTCCCAGTAAGAGTAGGAAAAAGAATGACGATAGGACTTTGCATGCTGCTAGTGAACCTGTTGTAGATACACCTGAGAATCCAAATGATATTTCTATCTCTGATGCTGAGACACAATCTGGTGATGAACATGAGCCTAGTGATAATATTAATGATGATGTTCATGTTGATGCTCAACCTAGTAATGATAATGATGTGGAGATTGAACCTGCTGTTGATCGTGATAACCCACAACCTAAGAATAAGAGATATGATAAAAGAGACTTTATTGCTAGGAAGCATGGTAGAGAAAGAGAACCATGGGTTCAGAAACCCATGCCCTTTCCTCCTAAGCCATCCAAGAAAAGGGATGATGAAGATTTTTAGCGCTTTGTTGAAATGCTTAGACTTGTCTTTTTGCGTATGCGCTTAACTGATATTCTGAAAATGTCTCCTTATGCTAAGTATATGAAAGATATTGTGACAAATAAAAGAAGGATACCGGAAGCTGAGATTTCCACCATGCTTGCTAACTATACTTTTAAGGGTGGAATACCAAAGAAACTAGGAGATCACGGAGTACCTACTATACCATGCTCTATTAAAGGAAATTATGTTAAAACTGCTTTATGTGATCTTGGAGCTGGTGTTAGTGTTATGCCTTTCTCTTTATATCGTAGACTTGATTTGAATAAGTTGACACCTACTGAAATCTCTTTGCAAATGGCTGATAAATCAACTGCTTTACCTATCGGTATTTGCAAGGATGTGCCTGTTGTGGTTGCAAACGTTACTATCTTAACGGACTTTGTTATTCTTGATATTCCCGAGGACGACAGTATGTCGATCATCCTTGGTAGACCCTTGTTGAATACCGCAGGGGCTGTTATTGACTGCAACAAGGGCAATGTCACTTTTCATGTTAATGGTAATGAGCATACGGTACATTTTCCGAAGAAACAACCTCAAGTTCATAGTATCAACTCCATTGAAAAGATTTCAACGATTATTATTGGAGGTTTTGAATTCCCTCTACCTACTGCCAAGAAGAAATATGATATACTTATTGTTGGGGACATGCATATCCCCATTGAGAATTAATTTTGAGCGAAAAAGATGATGAGGAGATTATTAAGAGGCTCTTCAAGCCGGAGTTTTAAAGAAAAAGAAAGTGAGAAGCCTAAATATAATATCCCTCGTACCGCGGAGGTTCGTCCATGTGAATGGCCAAGTGAAGTATTCTTGAGGGCGGCCGGAATTTATGAAGATTTTTATCATCTAGCAGAAAATGCAGGCATCACCGACTTCCTCAACGATAAGTGTGAACAGTATCTCCTACTTACTAATACTTTCGTGCAAAATTTTCATTTTTATCCTAGGAAGAATCCTCCCATGGTAGAATTTCATTTATATGATGTGCCTAAGGAAATGTCACTTTACGATTTTTGCAATATTTGCAAAATACCTCATGAGGGCAGCATCAGTGAACCACGTCTTAGAGACATGGAGGATTTTATTGCCGCAATCACTGTAGGGGAAGAGAGAGGGGTGTCAAAGGCAAGAGCGGCTAATGTACATTTTCCTGTTTTACGCTATTATTCATTATTTGCGGGGAGATGTTTAGTTGGTCGCGGTGAGAGTGGAAGCCTTAGTGCCCCCGACCTCGCTATTCTGCGCCACGCTTTACTTGCTGATAGAACTTTTAGTCTGGGCGCTATAGTGGCCCAACGGTTGAACATAAACCGTTCGAAGGGCCCTATATTCGGAGGTATCTATGCGTCTCGTTTAGCTAAACACTTTGAGATACCTATTAGGCTTGACGAGGAAGATGAAATGCTGCTTCCTACAAGACATTTAGATTATAATAGTATGGTAGCACATGATTTTATTAAGAAAGATAATGATAAAAGGCTGCTTTACAACTTAGTATTTAGTCAGGGTACTTGTGAGATTATTACCCTGCCTGCTCCTTCTTTGTTCGATATTTATTCAGGCAGGTACACTATTATGCCCGATGACATCTACCGATATTGGGGTTTGTCGCAACCCCCAGTACCCGAGCCGGCACCAGCCCTTGATCCATATCAGGCTCCGGTTTTTCAGTGGGAACCACAGGAGGTCGCTAATCAGTGGAACCCTCAGTATCCTTCGGAGTATCCGGGAGAGGGTTATTTTCAGCCGTGGCCCTAGACCAACTTAGGCCAAAAGCCTAAGCTTGGGGGAGTACGTATTTCTCACCGACATTACATTCATGTTCACACACTCATTCCAGTTGTCGGTGTTCATACTTTTTCATTGTACCATCCATGCTAGTTTATTTCTTCTTATGCTTTTTTTTCTTATGTGTGTTTAATTAATCTTGAGAAAATCCAAAAAAAATAGTTCTAGCTTTACCTTCTAGTTTGTTTAGTTGTAGTATTAAAAGAAAACCCAAAAAGATTTCTCGTTCTTCTTTTGCTTGTTGGGAGCTTTCCCGTGTAAATAGTTTTATTTTCTTCTTTGGGTCGTAAGGAGAAGACCTCGATGAAAATGTTGAGTGGCTCTCATATGCACTATTGTTTATCATCGGAGAGCCCATATTACTTTGCCTTCTCCTTTGAGTTATTGCTTGCAGATTCCAGCTTAGTCCAATGCACGTGCACTCTTATTATTATTTACATCATTCGGTCGTGCAAGTGAAAGGCAATAATGACGATATATGATGAAATGACTGAGATGGAGAAAAGCTGGTATGAACTCGACCTATTTTGTTTTTGTAAATATGATTAGCTCATCGTTCAGGATTCAGCTCATTATGGGTTGAACATGTTTGCAATGACAATTAGAGATTATAGTTATTCATGCCATGCTTAATTAGCTAAGAGTTAATAATGGTTTGTTTTGAGTGCCAACATGCATGTTAAAATGGTTGTGATGTAGTATGATAGAATGGTATCCTCCTCTGAACGATTTGAGTGGCTTGACTTGGCACATGTTCACGCATGTAGTTGAAACAAAACCAACATAGCCTCCACGATGTTTATGTTCATGGTGATTTATATCCTCCTCATGCTTGCATTCAATATTGGTTAATCTTAAAGCATGTTGATGACTGTTGTCGCTCTCTAGTTGGTCGCTTCCCAGTCTTTTGCTAGCCTTCACTTGTACTAAGCGGGAATACTGCTTGTGCATCCATCTCCATAAACCCAAAGTTGTTCCATATGAGTCCACCATACATACCTATATGCGGTATTTACCTGCCGTTCCAAGTAAATTTGCATGTGCCACTCTCCAAACCTTCAAATAAATATTCCTTTTTATATGCCCAAATCGCTCATGTAGTGACTGGGGGCTGTCAGTATCTTCCATGCTAGGTGGGTTATTCTCACGATACGTGTTGATTCACTATCATTCACGAGAAAGTGGCTGGTATTCGGGATGCCCAGTCCCACGCTCAAAATTCAAATCAATATTTAATAAACAAAACTCCCCCAGGATTGTGTTTGTATGGACGGTACCCGTGGATTCGGCCCGCCGTGGAGTGTGATTGATTTGGTGGAGGGGGAGTAAAAACTTTACTATTTTGTTTGGGAACCGCCTATAATGTATCTAGCATGGAAGATATCGAGATCTCTTAGTTGTTATGTTGGCAATGAAAGCATACCTCTCAAAACTATTATTCATCCTTGTTTTAAAAGCTCGAGCTCTGGCACCGCTGCAAATCAATGCTTCCCTCTGTGAAGGGCCTATCTATTTTATTTTACTGTTGAGTCATCACCCTCTCACAAAAGACACCAGTTAGAGAGCACCACCGTCATTTGTATGCTTCGCTATTAATTGATATTGAGTATGAGTATGACTGGATCTCTTTTACCATGAATTACAATGTCTAGTCGGTCCTCATTCTTCAGAGGTGCTCTGCATTTATGTTTTGCGGTCTCAGAAAGGGCTAGCGAGATACCATTATGTCATATTGTATCATGATTGTTTTGATAAAATTGTTGTCATCCGAGACTTATTATTATTGCTCGCTAGTTGATTATGCCATTGATATGAGTAAATGTGAGACCTAAATGTTATTGTGAATGTGGTTAGTCTATAATCTTTGCTGAAAATCTGAACATAAGTTAGACATATTTACAACAGCAAGATCAAACAGAGTTTGTAAAAGTTTTTCTTTATCACTTTCAGTTTATCAACTGAATTGCTTGAGGACAAGCAAAGGTTTAAGCTTGGGGGAGTTGATACATCTCCAACGTATCTACTTTTCCAAACTCTTTTGCCCTTGTTTTGGACTCTAATTTGCATGATTTGAATGGAACTAACCCGGACTGACGCTGTTTTCAGCAGAATTGCCTTGGTGTTATTTTTGTGCAGAAATAAAAGTTCTCGGATTGACCTGAAAATTTACGGAGAATATTTTTGGAATTAATAAAAAATATTGGCGAAAGAATCAACTGCAGGGGGCCCACCACCTGGCCACAAGCCAGGGGGCGCGCCCACCCCCCTAGGGCGTGCCCCTGTGGCTTGTGGGGCCCCTGTTGCTCCTCCGACCTCGTTTCCACTCCTATATATTCCTATTCGGGGAGAAAAAAATCAGGGAGAAGAGTTCATCGCGTTTTACGATACGGAGCCGCTGCCACCTCCTGTTCTTCCTCGGGAGGGCAGATCTGGAGCCTGATTTGGGCTCCGGAGAGGGGAAATCGACGACGTCGTCATCACCAACCATCCTTCATCACCAATTTCATGATGCTCTCCGCCGTTCGTGAGTAATTCCATCGTGGGCTTGCTAGACGGTGATGGGTTGGATGAGATTTACCATGTAATCGAGTTAGTTTTGTTAGGGTTTGATCCCTAGTATCCACTATGTTCTGAGATTGATGTTGCTATGACTTTGCTGTGCTTAATGCTTGTCACTAGGGCCCGAGTGCCATGATTTCAGATCTGAACCTATTATGTTTTCATGAATATATATGTGTTCTTGATCCTATCTTGCAAGTTGTAGACACCTATTACGAGTTATGATCCGCATCCCCCAGGGTGACAATAACTGGGATTCTTTTCGGTGATTACCGTAGTTTGAGGAGTTCATTTATTCACTAAGTGCTAATGCTTTGGTCCGGTTCTCTATTAAAAGGAGGCCTTAATATCCCTTAGTTTCCATTAGGACCCCGCTGCCACGGGAGGGTAGGACAAAAGATGTCATGCAAGTTCTTTTCTATAAGCACGTATGACTATATATGGAATACATGCCTACATTACATTGATGAATTGGAGCTAGTTCTGTGTCACCCTATGTTATAACTGTTGCATGATGAATGCCATCCGACATAATTATCCATCACTGATCCATTGCCTATGAGCTTTTCTATATTGATCTTTGCTAAGTTACTTTTCCGTTGCTACTGTTACAATCACTACAACACCGTTACTGTCACTTTGCCATCGTTACCGTTACTTCCATACTACTTTGCTACTGAATACTTTGCTGCAAATATTAAGTCTTTCAGGTGTGGTTGAATTGACAACTCAGCTGCTAATTCTCGAGAATATTCTTTGGCTCCCCTTGTGTCGAATCAATAAATTTGGGTTGAATACTCTACCCTCGAAAACTGTTGCGATCCCCTATACTTGTGGGTTATCACACCCCGCTTCACCGTCCACGGTGACGCCATCATCAACGAGCAGCGCCCACGACCTCGTGTGCCATCGGCTTGATCACCCGTCCGTCGCAATCCGCTCCATCCGCGCCGCGTGACTGACCTGATCGGCCGGTTGCACGCGCCTCCGCAATTCCCGTGAAGGCCATCCTCGAGTACCGCGCGCCCCTCCACCGATCATGGAACGGGTGCTATTCTCTCCAGTCCGACCGTCCGCGATGCTCCTGTTGTTCGCAACGCTACCGCTACGACTGCGGGGGGGGGGGGGGGGGGGGGGTAGAGATATATTTGGTTTACTTGTATTTTGTAATCCGTCTCCTACCTTCTTTCCAGTAGAGCCTTCTTACCCTCCAAATTTGTACTCCTATATATACTCGCCCATGTGGCTCAATGCAACATCCATCACATTAGGCCAATCCCTCTCTATTCCCTTCGAACAGCAACCGAGAGTCCACCCGGTAACATCAACATGAAACACACTTGGCCCATGCCTAACAACTAGCCACACTTGTCAATAGATGGAAGTTCTGATTCTGAAGATGAGATTTGGAGGGGGAAAGTACTTCCTCCGTTTCTTTTTAGTCTGCATATAAAATTTGGTCAAAGTCGAGCAATGCAAAGTTTGATCAAATTTATATCAAAAGAAATCAACATTAACAATACTAAAACTATATGCTATGAAAATTAATATCATGATGCATCTAGTAATATTGATTTCATATTATGAATGTTGATATTTTGTCCTACAAAGTTAGTCAAAGTTTACAAAGTTTGACTTTGACCAAATCTTATATGCTGAGTAAAAAAGAAACGGATGGAGTACGGTTCAAGATAGAGTGAATCACCGCGGTAAGACCACCCATCACTTTTCATCTTCATTTCTTGGACGATGCTACAACAAATCAAATTTCATAGCAAAGTGATAGAACACGGAAGCCGAACAGTCATGTTGAAGAACCGACTAATGAAAACTTGTCACAACCTAAATATCATTTGGCACTATCGGCATTATCATGCAAGTCACCACGCCAAACCGAAACCAGTGGTTCTTCTAGCTGCAATAAGATAAAAAAAATGATGTCCTCAAGGACAAGGAGGCCTCAAAGGAAGTAACATCGCCAGTAGGCATCGCCACTATCTGCTGTGACCCAAGGTAGAGGTTTTCACCCGGCTCTACCCAGATTGCCCTACAATGATGGGTTTCCTCTTATTTTCCCTATCTTATATTCTTAAGAAGTTGATCCGCACCGCTACCAATCTCTTAACATGCATACTGTCCACATCAGCACCATGCCACGTCATCGTTCAGTTTACAATGAGAAGCCAATCAGTCTAATTCTCCCTACGACTTTCCGCAAAAAAAAAAAAATTCTCCCTACGACGGTGCTGGAGAAAAGACTTTCTCCTTTTCCAGGTAAAGACAGCTGAACAATCTACAGCAAAATAAAACTGCTTTGTAACTGATGATGAGGGTTCCGTTTGCAGCCGTACATGCAGCCTGTCCACCTTGCGTACTAATCTTTTCAATTAATCTTTCGCTACAAAATAATACCAAGGCATTATCTTTTGATCCTTCGGAGCTTTGCTAGAGATACGGAAATATTTTACAGAGAATTACAGATGGGCTGGCGTGTGCAGATTTAATTGGTTGTTAGATGGGAGCCGGCCCCACCCTGAAATTATTTTTGGGGAGAGAGGGATCTGTAGAACATCCGTAATTATCCGTACGTCTAGCATTTTTGGATCCTTCGTCTTACGGACCCTCTCTCCGTTTCCACTTCCCAGCCGTAATCCACGCCACCTCTCTCTACCTAGGAAAAAATCACAAAATGATTTACTCTCTCTCCCCGAAAATAAAAAAGACTTTTCTCCCTGGCCACGGCGTGTGGGAGCCAATCTCTGCGTCAGGGCGCTCCTCCGGCTCGATCGGCAGTGTTGCTCGCCTTTGTGGCTCTCCGGGATTCTCAAGGCCGGGTACCATAGTTCCCTTGTTGTTTAGTGCCCTTCAAGAATACCATAGTTCCTTTGCTCGCCTTTGCAGCGGTGTTGATTCCCTTGCTGGTTTAGTGCCCTTCGAGAATACCATAGTTCCTTTGCTCACCTTTGCGGCGGTGTTGATTCCCTTGCTGGTTTAGTACCCTTCGATAATACCATAGTTCATTTGCTCGCCTTTACGGTTGCTGGTTTAGTGCCCTTCGAGAATACCATAGTTCCTTTGCTCGCCTTTGCGGCCGTGTTGATTCCCTTGCTGGTTTAGTGCCCTTCGACAATACCATAGTTCCTTTGCTCGCCTTTGCGGCGGTGTTAATTCCCTTGCTGGTTTAGTGCCCTTCGAGAATACCATAGTTCCTTTGCTCGCCTTTGCGGCGGTGTTGATTCCCTTGCTGGTTTAGTGCCCTTCGAGAATACCATAGTTCCTTTGCTCGCCTTTGCGGCGGTGTTGATTCCCTTGCTGGTTTAGTGCCCTTCGAGAATACCATAGTTCCTTTGCTTGCCTTTGCGGCGGTGTTGATTCCCTTGCTGGTTTAGTGCCCTTCGAAAATACCATAGTTCCTTTGCTCGCCTTTGCAGCGGTGTTGATTCCCTTGCTGGTTTAGTACCCTTCGAGAATACCATAGTTCCTTTGCTCGCCTTTGCGGTTGCTGGTTTAGTGCCCTTCGAGAATACCATAGTTCCTTTGCTCGCCTTTGCGGCCGTGTTGATTCCCTTGCTGGTTTAGTGCCCTTAGACAATACCATAGTTCCTTTGCTCGCCTTTGCGGCGGTGTTGATTCCCTTGCTGGTTTAGTACCCTTCGAGAATACCATAGTTTCTTTGCTCGCCTTTGCGGCGGTGTTGATTCCCTTGCTGGTTTAGTGCCCTTCGAGAATACCATAGTTCCTTTGCTTGCCTTTGCGGCGGTGTTGATTCCCTTGCTGGTTTAGTGCCCTTCGAGAATACCATAGTTCCTTTGCTCGCCTTTGCGGCGGCGTTGATTCCCTTGCTGGTTTAGTGCCCTTCGAGAATACCATAGTTCCTTTGCTCGCCTTTGCGACGGTGTTGATTCCCTTGCTGGTTTAGTACCCGTCGAGAATACCATAGTTCCTTTGCTCGCCTTTGCGGTTGCTGGTTTAGTGCCCTTCGAGAATACCATAGTTCCTTTGCTCGCCTTTGCGGCGGTGTTGATTCCCTTGCTGGTTTAGTGACCTTCGAGAATACCATAGTTCCTTTGCTCGCCTTTGCGGCGGTGTTAATTCCCTTGCTGGTTTAGTGCCCTTCGAGAATACCATAGTTCCTTTGCTCGCCTTTGCGGCGGTGTTGATTCCCTTGCTGGTTTAGTGCCCTTCGAGAATACCATAGTTCCTTTGCTCGCCTTTGCGGCGGTGTTGATTCCCTTGCTGGTTTAGTGCCCTTCGAGAATACCATAATTCCTTTGCTTGCCTTTGCGGCGGTGTTGATTCCCTTGTTGGTTTAGTGCCCTTCGAAAATACCATAGTTCCTTTGCTCGCCTTTGCAGCGGTGTTGATTCCCTTGCTGGTTTAGTGCCCTACGAGAATACCATAGTTCCTTTGCTCGCCTTTGCGGCGGTGTTGATTCCCTTGCTGGTTTAGTGCCCTTCGAGAATACCATAGTTCCTTTGCTTGCCTTTGCGGCGGTGTTGATTCCCTTGCTGGTTTAGTGCCCTTCGAGAATACCATAGTTCCTTTGCTCGCCTTTGCGGCGGTGTTGATTCCCTTGCTGGTTTAGTGCCCTTCGAGAATACCATAGTTCCTTTGCTCGCCTTTGCGGCGGTGTTGATTCCCTTGCTGGTTTAGTGCCCTTCGAGAATACCATAGTTCCTTTGCTTGCCTTTGCGGTGGTGTTGATTCCCTTGCTGGTTTAGTGCCCTTCGAGAATACCATAGTTCCTTTGCTCACCTTTGCAGCGGCGTTGATTCCCTTGCTGGTTTAGTGCCCTTCGAGAATACCATAGTTCCTTTGCTCGCCTTTGCGGCGGTGTTGATTCCCTTGCTGGTTTAGTACCCTTCGAGAATACCATAGTTCCTTTGCTCGCCTTTGCGGTTGCTGGTTGGGTGCCCTTCGAAAATACCATAGTTCCTTTGCTTCCCTTTGCGGCGGTGTTGATTCCCTTGCTGGTTTAGTGCCCTTCAAGAATACCATAGTTTCTTTGCTCACCTTTGCGGCGGTGTTGATTCCCTTGCTGGTTTAGTGCCCTTCGAGAATACCATAGTTCCTTTGCTCGCCTTTGTGGTTGCTGGTTTAGTGCCCTTCGAGAATACCATAGTTCCTTTGCTCGCCTTTGCGGCGGTGTTGATTCCCTTGCTGGTTTAGTGCCCTTCGAGAATACCATAGTTCCTTTGCTCGCCTTTGCGGTTGCTGGTTTAGTGCCCTTCGAGAATACCATAGGTCCTTTGCTCGCCTTTGCGGCGGTGTTGATTCCCTTGTTGGTTTAGTGCCCTTCGAGAATACCATAGTTCCTTTGCTCGCCTTTGCGGCGGTGTTGATTCCCTTGCTGGTTTAGTGCCCTTCAAGAATACCATAGTTCCTTTGCTCGCCTTTGCGGCGGTGTTGATTCCCTTGCTGGTTTAGTGCCCTTCGAGAATACCATGGTTCCTTTGCTCGCCTTTGCGGCGGTGTTGATTCCCTTGCTGGTTTAGTGCCCTTCGAGAATACCATAGTTCCTTTGCTCGCCTTTGCGGCGGTGTTGATTCCCTTGCTGGTTTAGTGCCCTTCGAGAATACCATAGTTCCTTTGCTCGCCTTTGCGGCGGTGTTGATTCCCTTGCTGGTTTAGTGCCCTTCGAGAATACCAAAGTTCCTTTGCTCGCATTTGCGGCGGTGTTGATTCCCTTGCTAGTTTTGTGCCCTTCGAGAATACCATAGTTCCTTTGCTTGCCTTTGCGGCGGTGTTTATTCCCTTGATGGTTTAGTGCCCTTCGAGAATACCATAGTTCCTTTGCTCGCCTTTGCGGCGGTGTTGATTCCCTCGCTGGTTTAGTGCCCTTCGAGAATACCATAGTTCCTTTGCTCGCCTTTGCGGCGGCGTTGATTCCCTTGCTGGTTTAGTGCCCTTCGAGAATACCATAGTTCCTTTGCTCGCCTTTGCGGCGGTGTTGATTCCCTTGCTGGTTTAGTGCCCTTCGAGAATATCATAGTTCCTTTGCTCGCCTTTGCGGTTGTTGGTTTAGTGCCCTTTGAGAATACCATAGTTCCTTTGCTCGCCTTTGCGGCGGTGTTGATTCCCTTGCTGGTTTAGTGCCCTTCGAGAATACCATAGTTCCTTTGCTCGCGTTTGCGGTTGTTGGTTTAGTGCCCTTCGAGAATACCATAGTTCCTTTGCTCGCCTTTGCGGCGGTGTTGATTCCCTTGCTGGTTTAGTGCCCTTCGAGAATACCATAGTTCCTTTGCTCGCCTTTGCGGCGGTGTTGATTCCCTTGCTGGTTTAGTGCCCTTCGAGAATACCATAGTTCCTTTGCTCGCCTTTGCGGCGGTGTTGATTCCCTTGCTGGTTTAGTGCCCTTCGAGAATACCATAGTTCCATTGCTCGCCTTTGCGGCGGTGTTGATTCCCTTGCTGGTTTAGTGCCCTTCGAGAATACCATAGTTCCTTTGCTCGCCTTTGTGGCGGTGTTGATTCCCTTGCTGGTTTAGTGCCCTTCGAGAATACCATAGTTCCTTTGCTCGCCTTTGCGGCGGTGTTGATTGATACGTCTCCAACGTATCTACTTTTCCAAACTCTTTTGCCCTTGTTTTGGACTCTAATTTGCATGATTTGAATGGAACTAACCCGGACTGACGTTGGTTTCAACAGAATTGCCTTGGTGTTATTTTTGTGCAGAAATAAAAGTTCTCGGATTGACCTGAAAATTTACGGAGAATATTTTTGGAATTAATAAAAAATACTGGCGAAACAATCAACTGCATGGGGCCCACCACCTGGCCACAAGCCAGGGGGCGCGCCCACCCCCCTAGGGCGCGCCCCTGTGGCTTGTGGGCCCCCTGTTGCTCCTCCGACCTCGTTTCCACTCATATATATTCCTATTTACGGAGAAAAAAATCAAGGAGAAGAGTTCATCGCGTTTTACGATACGGAGCCGCCCTCACCTCCTGTTCTTCCTCGGGAGGGCAGATCTGGAGCCTGATTTGGGCTCCGGAGAGGGGAAATCGACGCCGTCGTCATCACCAACCATCCTTTATCACCAATTTCATGATGCTCTCCGCCGTTCGTGTGTAATTCCATCGTAGGCTTGCTGGACGGTGATGGGTTGGATGAGATTTACCATGTAATCGAGTTAGTTTTGTTAGGGTTTGATCCCTAGTATCCACTATGTTCTGAGATTTATGTTGCTATGATTTTGCTATGCTTAATGCTTGTTACTAGGGCCCGAGTGCCAGGATTTCAGATCTGAACCTATTATGTTTTCATGAATATATGTGTGTTCTTGATCCTATCTTGCAAGTTGTAGACACCTATTACGAGTTATGATCTGCATCCCCCAGGGTGACAATAACTGGGATTCTTTCCGGTGATTACCGTAATTTGAGGAGTTCATGTATTCACTAAGTGCTAATGCTTTGGTCCGGTTCTCTATTAAAAGGAGGCCTTAATATCCCTTAGTTTCCAATAGGACCCCGCTGCCACAGGAGGGTAGGACAAAAGATGTCATGCAAGTTCTTTTCCATAAGCACGTATGACTATATATGGAATACATGCCTACATTACATTGATGAATTGGAGCTAGTTCTGTGTCACCCTATGTTATAACTGTTGCATGATGAATGCCATCCGACATAATTATCCATCACTGATCCATTGCCTACGAGCTTTTCCATATTGATCTTTGCTAAGTTACTTTTCCGTTGCTACTGTTACAATCACTACAACACTGCTACTGTCACTTTGCCATCGTTACCGTTACTTCCATACTACTTTGCTACTGAATACTTTGCTGCAGATATTAAGTCTTTCAGGTCTGGTTGAATTGACAAGTCAGCTGCTAATACTCGAGAATATTCTTTGGCTCCCCTTGTGTCGAATCAATAAATTTGCAACCACAATAGGCACATCCTCGCAAATACCGATGGGTAAAGCAGTTGATTTACCAGCCATATGCAAGGAGATTTCAGTAGGTGTGCTTCCATGGTAACTACCTAAGTAGAACAAGTACTTAAGGCCCAAAATGATTTGCTTAATGAAATGAATAGTAAGAACAATGATCATTCTATTAAAGTTGTGACTAGAGGTGGTAGAATGACTCAGGAACCTTTGTATCCCGAGGGCCATCATAAGAGAATTGAGCAAGATTCTCAGAGAGTTAATATTGATGCACCTAGTCGTTCCAATAAGAGCAGGAAAAAGAATGACGATAGGACTTTGCATGCTGCTAGTGAACCTGTTATAGATACACCTGAGAATCCAAATGATATTTCTATTTCTGATGCTGAGACACAATCTGGTGATGAACATGAGCCTAGTGATAATATTAATGATGATGTTCATGTTGATGCTCAACCTAGTAATGATAATGATGTGGAGATTGAACCTGCTGTTGATCTTGATAACCCACAACCTAAGAATAAGAGATATGATAAAAGGGACTTTATTGCTAGGATGCATGGTAGAGAAAGAGAACCATGGGTTCAGAAACTCATGCCCTTTCCTCCTAAGCCATCAAAGAAAAGGGATGATGAAGATTTTGAGCGCTTTGTTGAAATGCTTAGACCTATCTTTTTGCGTATGCGCTTAACTGATATTTTGAAAATGTCTCCTTATGCTAAGTATATGAAAGATATTGTGACAAATAAAAGAAAGATACCGGAAGCTGAGATTTCCACCATGCTTGCTAACTATACTTTTAAGGGTGGAATACCAAAGAAACTAGGAGATCCCAGAGTACCTACTATACCATGCTCTATTAAAGGAAATTATGTTAAAACTGCTTTATGTGATCTTGGGGCTGGTGTTAGAGTTATGCCTTTCTCTTTATATCGTAGACTTGATTTGAATAAGTTGACACCTAGTTCCTTTGCTCGCCTTTGCGGCGGTGTTGATTCCCTTGCTGGTTTAGTGCCCTTCGTGAATACCATAGTTCCTTTGCTCGCCTTTGCGGTGGTGTTGATTCCCTTGCAGGTTTAGTGCCCTTCGAGAATACCATAGTTCCTTTGCTCGCCTTTGCGGCGGTGTTGATTCCCTTGCTGGTTTAGTGCCCTTCGAGAATACCATAGTTCCTTTGCTCGCCTTTGCGGCGGTGTTGATTCCCTTGCTGGTTTAGTGCCCTTCGAGAATACCATAGCTCCTTTGCTCGCCTTTGCGGCGGTGTTGATTCCCTTGCTGGTTTAGTGCCCTTCGAGAATACCATAGTTCCTTTGCTCGCCTTTGCGGCGGTGTTGATTCCCTTGCTGGTTTAGTGCCCTTCGAGAATACCATAGTTCCTTTGCTCGCCTTTGGGGCGGTGTTGATTCCCTTGCTGGTTTAGTGCCCTTCGACAATACCATAGTTCCTTTGCTCGCCTTTGCGGCGGTGTTGATTGCCTTGCTGGTTTAGTGCCCTTCGAGAATACCATAGTTCCTTTGCTCGCCTTTCCGGCGGTGTTGATTCCCTTCCTGGTTTAGTGCCCTTCGAGAATACCATAGTTCCTTTGCTCGCCTTTGCGGCGGTGTTGATTCCCTTGTTGGTTTAGTGCCCTTCGAGAATACCATAGTTCCTTTGCTCGCCTTTGCGGCGGTGTTGATTCCCTTGCTGGTTTAGTGCCCTTCGAGAATACCATAGTTCCTTTGCTCGCCTTTGCGGCGGTGTTGATTCCCTTGCTGGTTTAGTGTCCTTCGAGAATACCATAGTTCCTTTGCTCGCCTTTGCGGCGGTGTTGATTCCCTTGCTGGTTTAGTGCCCTTCGAGAATACCATACTTCCTTTGCTCGCCTTTGCGGCGGTGTTGATTCCCTTGCAGGTTTAGTGCCCATCGAGAATACCATAGTTCCTTTGCTCCCCTTTGCGGCGGTGTTGATTCCCTTGCTGGTTTAGTGCCCTTCGAGAATACCATAGTTCCTTTGCTCGCCTTTGCGGCGGTGTTGATCCCCTTGCTGGTTTAGTGCCCTTCGAGAATACCATAGTTCCTTTGCTCGCCTTTGCGGCGGTGTTGATCCCCTTGCTGGTTTAGTGCCCTTCGAGAATACCATAGTTCCTTTGCTCGCCTTTGCGGCGGTGTTGATTCCCTTGCTGGTTTAGTGCCCTTCGAGAATACCATAGTTCCTTTGCTCGCCTTTGCGGCGGTGTTGATTCCCTTGCTGGTTTAGTGCCCTTCGAGAATACCATAGTTCCTTTGCTCGCCTTTGCAGCGGTGTTGATTCCCTTGCTGGTTTAGTGCCCTTCGAGAATACCATAGTTCCTTTGCTCGCCTTTGCGGCGGTGTTGATTCCCTTGTTGGTTTAGTGCCCTTCGAGAATACCATAGTTCCTTTGCTCGCCTTTGCGGCGGTGTTGATTCCCTTGTTGGTTTAGTGCCCTTCGAGAATACCATAGTTCCTTTGCTCGCCTTTGCGGCGGTGTTGATTCCCTTGCTGGTTTAGTGCCCTTCGAGAATACCATAGTTCCTTTGCTCGCCTTTGCGGCGGTGTTGATTCCTTTGCTGGTTTAGTGCCCTTCGAGAATACCATAGTTCCTTTGCTCGCCTTTGCGGCGGTGTTGATTCCCTTGCTGGTTTAGTGCCCTTCGAGAATACCATAGTTCCTTTGCTCGCCTTTGCGGCGGTGTTGATTCCCTTGCTGGTTTAGTGCTCTTCGAGAATACCATAGTTCCTTTGCTCGCCTTTGCGGCGGTGTTGATTCCCTTCCTGGTTTAGTGCCCTTCGAGAATACCATAGTTCCTTTGCTCGCCTTTGCGGCGGTGTTGATTCCCTTCCTGGTTTAGTGCCCTTCGAGAATACCATAGTTCCTTTGCTCGCCTTTGTGGCGGTGTTGATTCCCTTCCTGGTTTAGTGCCCTTCGTACCATAGTTCTCCCTTCCCGTGTCTGTCTCCGTTCCGGATAAGGTAACTCCGGCGGCGCTGGGAGATCGGTACCAGTAGAATCGGAATGGCTGCTAATAAATTTCCAATCCGAAGTTGGCTTTCTTTTCCTCCTAAAAGAAATCAATCGGGTGACGCCAGGCAAGGCATCAGCCATGGCGAGGAGGGGATTTTTTTTGTTGCCTCGATGGAACGCCAGGTGTACCCGAGTCCACCGAATCACCGTGTCATTAAAGTTTAATATATTTCCTTTTCTTCCTGGAAGGAATGTATTGGTACAATGCTGGGCAGGGCCTCAGCCATGGATGAAGTTTTTTGTTGGTCTGGAAGGAACTCCTGGTGTATGGAACTCCCGGTGTATATAAATACATGCACACATAAACAAACAAGAAAGCACATCATCTCCACTGCCGAATCCGGCTGCCCCCTCGATGGAACCACCTGCGATACTACGGATTCCCTTGTCTTCCAGTGCCTCTTTGCCCAGCGCTTTCTTGGCCTCTTGTAGAGGGGGTCTTGCTGGCGTGTGAGGCTTTTTTGTGTCTTGCAGGACGTCTATCTTCCATCCGCTGTCCCTCGGTGGTCGGTGCATGCTCCTTCTCCTTTTGTTGCTAGTGGCTACCGAAGCATCACAATGGGGTTGTATTCAACGTTGACACCCCCTCTATCGCGCGCCTCCAGAGCTTATGCCTTGACGACAATGTCCTCTAGCAATGTCATCTTCCCCGGTCCTATAGGGACGATGCGGACTCTTGGATTGACTACTTAGCTACTCGGGCCAGCTAGATCCTACCCCGCCCCTCTTGATACCCCCCCCCTCCTTGTAAAAACTCGGGTTTCTGCACCTTTCTGATGTATGACAAAATGGAAACTATACAGGTGAAACTAGTCAGGAGAATAACTATTAATTCTTGTATTTTTACCACACATATCCCAACCACTATAGTTTTTTCCAACGACTAATTTAACAATGCATCTACATCTCATAGTAAAATGCGACTTGGTATACTACAGCTTTTATAATCTAAAATATCAAATTTATTGTAAGTGTGACCATAACACCAGGTACACTAGAAATAAAGTGGAAACTTTGTTGGCTAGAAATAAGGAGGGAGTACCCACATGCCAGTTTGAGCGCGAGCTGCTACATAAGATCCTGCCAATTTGACCCTCTGCGTGACATTGTCACTACTTTGGTCTTGCATAGGATATACACGGTTACCATGGCCATCCAAACTTGTCAAGTACGTCATATCATCAGCGTAGATGTGGTTTCTCTGCACCCCGCTGTAGGAGATATGCCCTAGAGGCAATAATAAATGTTATTGATTATCTCCCTGTTCATAATTAGGTTTATGTTCCATGCTATAACTGCTATGGTTCTCGAGTCTACAATAACCACGAGGCTCGGAGGAAGACTCATATGCACGTGTGGAATAATAAACGGTAAAATGTATTCCTAGTCTGGCCTCTAAGACTAGCTCAAGTGTTGCATGATGGTTCTGTTTTCCTGATCATGGGCATGTCTATGCCAGCAACTTTGAGGGCACAATGTTAGAAGAACATTTGTGTTGAATCGACCCACATTGATGTTATGTTATGAGATACATTCGTCACTAGTTAATGGTTTATAACACAGAGATGGTTTACGTTTGCATGATTCCTTAGACCATGAGAGTATCGAGTTTCTTCATGCTTGCTTCATGAACTTTGGGGTTTGTTAAACGTCATCCGTAAATGGGTGGCTATTACGGCGGCTTACGGGTTCATGGAAAAGTATGTCAAGTAACTTGATAGCTCAAGATTGGGATTTGCTCCTCCGACGATGGAGAGATATCTCTGGGCCCTCTCGGTGTTACGGTATCCATCATCGTCTGGCCAGACACTTTGTGATTTGATCACGGGGGTGCCGGAACACGGGAACGAGAAAAGAGAACAATACCGGTAACGAGGTAACTCGCATAGTGGAAAAGTTGTTGATCCACGGGGATGCCAACATGTCTCACCTCGGGTATTTGTAACATATCGCGAAGCAACAGGAATAGCACACGGCAACTGGAGGTTCACTCGAATATTCATTCGTGTGGGTATAGGGGTCAATATGGGTGTCCACGGCTCCGATGTTGATCATTGATCGGAAGGGGTTCCGGGTCATGTCTATACTTCACCGAACCTATAGGGTCACACGCTTAAGGGTCATCTATCTGCTGAATACTAGACAAGGAGTCTGAGAGAAATTCACCGAAAAAGTTTCGGAGACAACGGAAGAGTTCCGGAGAGAGAGAACACCGGAAGAGTTTCGGTAAAACCGAAAAGTTGTTTCGGAGTGTACCATAAAGTCAAATTGGTTTCGGCACATGCCTGGAAATTATTGAAAGGTACCAGAATTGTTCCGGTAACTTCTGAGATTTTTCAGAGACAAAAACCGGAAATGTTCCGGACTGCCGGAACCGCTTTAGTTGCTTTTCACAGATGAAAATCACTAAACCGAAAAGTTGTTTCGGAGTACACCATAAAGTCAAATTGGTTTCGGCACATGCCTGATAATTCTTGGAGGGTGCCAGAATCGTTCTGGAAACTTTCTGGAATTTTCCGGGATGAAAACCGGAAATGTTCCGGAGCTGCCGGAACCGCTTCAGATGCTTTTCGCAGATGAAAATCACTAAACCGGAATTGTTTCGGATCGCGTTGAAAATTATTTTAGTGGGTACTGGAAATGTTCTAAGCCCAGATGAATATTTTCAGTTCGAACGGACGCTGAAATATGTCGTCGTGAATAGTGAAAGTGCTTTTTGGATTACTTTATGGAAAGCCACCTTTTGGGGCTTTACTCACAAATATCTTTAGGGATGACATGGAAGGATAAGGGCTGCCCACTTGCTTTTACCTTTGTGCCCTTGTGAAGGGCATTTTGGGTATTTCAAGTGTCACCCTACCCCTTGGGTTTTCCTATAAATAGAGGTGGAGATGCACTCTCCACACTCACTCTTTCTCACATACACATGCCATCTGATGTTATCTGGCTTCTCTCTCCCTCCCAGCGAAATAGTTTCGTAGAGCCGAAAGGCTGTCTGGGTTCCGGTGGGAACTAGTTCTGGACGGCGAAGCCCTACCGGATAGATGACACCGTATGTGTGCAACTCTGTAGAGAGATCGTAATTTCGGTCTTAGTTCGAGAGTGCCTCCCGAAGGGCTGTCCGAGTGACTGTCCGAGTTTCGTGGGTCCTCCCGAAGGGCTGTCCGAGTGACTATCTGAGTTTCGTTGGTCCTCCCGAAGGGCTGTCCGCGACACCGTCTAGGGGATTGTCCGACCGCCTCCCGGAGGGCTGTCCGAGGGGCGGATGAGGGTATTCATCCTCGCGGTTGGGAGGTTGTAAATCCTAGCTGCGGGGATCTGCACCGCCGATCGTCATCGACTCTACTTCCGCTGCGCTACGAGTCGGTAACGAAAAAGATCAAACCTTGTATGCAGTCTCCATAGTGGTCCTGGGCTGGTGCGTAGGTCGGAAATTTTTGTTTTCTGCTGCGTTACCCTACAGTGGCATCAAGAGCCGTGCTATGCGTAGATGCAGGTTACGATCTAGAATATATAGAGATGTATGGGTGTTGCACAATATAATTAGGTAGTAGATGAGTTCTATTACTGAAAATTATTTGTGCGGGTAGCAGATGAAATCTGTTACCCGATGTTCTTGTTGCTTCCCCTGAATTTGCGTAGTCCTGATCTTGACGGCATGGTGGAATCTCACAAAGTTCTGGCAACCCGCGATCCTTTCATGCTGCTCCTGAGTATGCTGATTGACAGAACAACGAAGTGCTAACAGTTCTTTGGGTTCCACCATAGTTAAAGAAAGATGGATGTTTCGCAGACGAAAGGGCAATGCAGATATGATCTGCACGGGGGTCACGCGTATGACGAAGTTTAGTATGGGGCTCGAGATTTTATTATCTCGTGTTTCATACACCCCGCAATGTTAATCTAGCGACTTGGATTATCATGCTTGATGATGGACGTTGGTAGCTTCGGTTTGTTTCGAAACCATAGAAGCCACGTAAAACAAGTTTTTGCATGAACCGATTAGAGGCGTCTAACTTGGTTTTGCAGGATGGTTTGCATGTGCATATGATGTGGTATAGCAGTGCTCATATTAATTTGATTATGTATGAGATGACTATATGATGTAATTTGATTAACATGACCTGCGTGTCATGATTCGGCATGATGGCTATGATTGCACTTTACTGACCTGCGTGTCAACCTTATGTAATGCACTTATTTTATTAGCTATAGAGATAGCAATATTATCTGGTGCATCGACAAGGTGGTGGCAATCTTCGTGAAGGTGAACACCAACGCGAATGCCGAAGACGAACAAATACAAGACTTCTCCGTCAGAAAGGGCTATACCATATCATGCTATTATGAATTGCCTGAGATGTTTATCCCTTATGATGCACCCTTCTTGATTGCGCGGTAGTCGCTTTTTATTAGGGTGATCTCTCACTTAAAATATCAAGTAGTTAGTGTTCTCCCAAGTGTAGCACCGTCACGGCACCTATCTCTTCGGGGCATCACATGATCTCCATGGGTGCGAATGATTAGAGAAGTGTGAGGCGGGTGAGTTGAGACCTCGCAGCGAGATCACTTGGTTGTCTTGACGTTCAGGTAGGACAGTCCTGAGCTCGGAACACACGCATCGAAAGATGAACAAGAATCACATAGAGATGTGATCGGCAAGTTTGCCTACCGATTGAAGTTCAAGCCATTTGAGTTCATCTCCAACCGTGGCGTTGAATTGAAATGCGGATCTTGAATCACTCACGATCAATTATGAGAGATATTGATTTGAGTGGGAGCGCACTGTAGAATTAACTTGTTTAATTCTCAGTGCAATTAATTTTGAACGCTGTCTAAGTGTGGTTTGCATAATAGTTGTAGAATAATGGCTCGCGTTTCCACCTTCCCTATTAAAATTGAATAGATGTTAAATATCTGGTTAAAACTTTACGGTTGGTAACGTAATGTGAGGATTGTCCTCAAGAGTGCCGAGAAGGACTTTGTCCTATCGCATGCTTTCGGTATTCTCCCGCTAATGCTATGGATCATGTGACTCTCGTCCTTCGATCCAAAAGCTAGAATTCCTTTTCAGTCAAAGTGCAATATGGTTGCTTCCATGAGACCCGAACTTCGAAAGTTTGGATAGTTATGTGATATTCATGGAATCTGAAAATCATTTTCAGAGAAAGACAAAGGCTAAAAGATATGAGATATCCAAAGCAATGTTTGTTTGCAAACTATTAGTAAAGGAGTTTACTATGCATTAGACTGATAAGAGAGGGATCCAGGAGAACGCCTATCATATGATGAAAGGTGAATAAAACAACAACTTAAAGAGAAAGGAAGTGTCCGAAGGGTGTTAGTAAGACTTTCACGCCTAGGAAGTCCGGGGCTAATGCCACTCTTAAGTTGGGTGCTTCTTCTGAGAGTAGGAGAAATACTGAAAGTTAAACTGTTAGAAGTATGAAGGCAGAAAGAAAGAAGACTGGAATATCCAGCTCATGTATGAATGTCATACAAGTTTTTGATGTATAGAAGGCTGGTCAAAGATATAGTTCTTGGGAATTATGGTTCAACATGTTGATCACTAATTCTTTGGTATTGTGAGTTGATCACAAACATACCCGCTTGATTGCATTATGTTGCAACTCGATGTAAGAACTACTATGGCCTGAAAGACTAGCCAGGAATGAGGTTAAGATACACACAGGGAACATAGTAAATGTTACTATACCTTCCATCGGTGTATTACCTATGTATTTATTTTCATAATTCTTTTGGAGTTTCACGCTCCAGCCCTTTGCATAAGGTATCTTGCAAGAAGGTTGTTCATAAGAGAACTTTTGATGTTCGGTTTTATGAATAACATAAGGGCCATACTTTCATTATGAATGAGATGTATGTTATGAATAATGATATTAATATATTACCTCTGTGTTTCCTTTCATAATTCATTTTAGAGTTTCATACACTCTAGCCCATTGCACAATGTTTGTTGCAAAAGAGTTGTTCATAAAAACAACAATTGTTGTTCAGTATTATGAATAACATGAGGGGACATGCTTCCATCCTAGATGGGATGTATGTTATGAATATTGATGGAAATATGATACATCCATAACACTTACGCTAAATGTCGCAAGACTAAAAGAATACCACACAAGTGTGGCACTGCATTTGGTCACGGAGAAACCTGCATGGAAAATTCCATTATGATGGATTTTGAAGTCGTTTGATTTTGAATCATCTGACACTTGCAACTTTCCTCTGAAAAGTGAAGTGACTGAAATACCGTTCACAGGCCATAAGGAACGAGCATAGAACATATTGGTGATCATACATTATGATGTGTGTAGTCCAATAAATGTTGTTGCAAGTAGTGGATTTATCTATCTTCAGAAATGACTCAAGTAGATATATGGATATTTACTTGATGAGACGTGAGTCTGGATCTTTTGAAATCATTCGAAAGGTTTTCAAAATGAAGAAGAAAATATTGTAACAAGAAAATTATGTTTCTACAATTCGATTGCAGAAAGGAATATTTGAGTTACAAGTTTAGCGAATGTCTGATGAGTTGTGAAAGGGGTTTCATAACTTGCACCTCCCGGAACACCACTGCAAGTGGAAAGTCCGTGAAGATGTAATCAAACCATTTATGACATGGTAAGATCAAAGATGACATAAATAAATTTTCCATTACCCCTTTTAAAAGGTGATGCTTTAGAGATTGCGGCTTTTACACTGAAAAGAGCTCCATCAGGTCTGTTGAAATGACGCCATGGTATGGTAAGCCCAACCATGTTATATCTTTTCTTAACATTTGGAATATGGGGCTTGTGTAAAAGGTTACAAGCCTATTCCAAATTAGACAAGTGCTACTTTGTAGGTTATCCCAAGTCATTGGGTATTCCCCCACCACTATACCGAGGCAAAGGATTTTGCCACAAAACGGTATGCTTTTAAAGAGAATAGTTCTTACAAAAGGTGAGTGGGAGGACAGTGCAACTCGACGAGATAACCAGTATCTTCGTCATCAGATCAAAGGAAAGGAACCTTGGAAGTGATTCCGGAGTTTCCTACTGCGACTGATACGGAAGTCTCTACAATAAAATGTATGGACTTCGGTCGAACTTGCAGTTGAACCACGTAGGCAAAGCTCGTGCAAACCTATCAGGTGCGCAAACGAGATATTGTTGTTAGACAACAGTATACCTACAATACACAAGGAAGCATTGATGGGCCCTGACTCCGGAATTGGCTAAATGCCAATACAATCCGAGATAGTTTCCATATAAGTGATTCGAGATTAAAATCTTGATACACCTTTCGGAAGACTTAGAGTCTAACGAATATTTATGGAACTAAAAACTGATACGGATAAAATGTTTTATCCATAAAGCTCTACTTGTTGCAATAACAAGTTCAAGGAGTTGACTACGATGAGATTGTCTCACCATAGCGATGCTTGAAGTCGGTTCGGGTTGAACTAGAAATTAATACATATTTCAATCATGAGATATGAAACATGGATGACAAAGGGATTTCCATCTGATGGAAATGAAACCTAGGACTTGTATGTGATACAGTCCAAAGTAATTTGTCGATCCAGAGGATGCTAGTAAGTATGCAAACTTCAGAGTTCCAGCGATGGACAGAAGAGAGCAAAGTGGAGTTGGAATCTTCGTTTTTGATGGAATGGTCAAAGGGGTTTGACTTCATCAAATGGGTATCGAAGATGCTTGTGATTCAAGAAAGTAAGTGGGAGCATAATAATATTTCTAAAAACCTTGTGTACTTGACACATTGTTAATTGGAAATAAATTTCTTGACACGAATTAGGACTTCATTTGAAAAGGGTTTTTTCGATGAAGTGCTTGGGCTAAATAGCCTTAATATTAGGCATGATGATCTATGGAGATAGATTTACCTAATGGGGCTGAGCAATGAATACATATTGACAAGAGGCTAAAACTTTTTAGCATTTAAAACGCCAAGGAGTGATTCTTGCCGAAGTCACATGGAAAGAGTTTTTACAAGACTCGGTGTCCCAAAACACTGATGAGTAAAATACATGATGGAGATTCCACACACTCTTGTGTTTGGATTAATCATGTATTCCATGGTATGTAAAAACAACCAGATATGTCCAATACTCCAAAGTTGTTGCGAGTATAGATACCAAAGTGATCAAAAGCACTGATCATGGGACGACAGTGAAAGATGTCATTGAGTACCAGAGTAGTACTGATGACATGTTTTATCGCAAGCAGAGATTATGAAGTACTCGTTGTAAGTAATTACATCGATACAGTATTCATCAATGCTCCATGCGATTTTCGATTTAAGTTAGGGATTTTTTGTGTAATACACAATATGGTGGCACGGTAGTTGGAAATTGTTCCAAACAGGTTACTGTGGCGAATTCTATAACAGAAGGCTAAGTATGTTGACGCTTTAGAAGCGACAAAGAAGTTGTTGAATCATATAGTTCATTCATGAACTTAGTATGGTTCCAAGATGGCTTTGGTCTATGGGACACTATTGCAGATAGTTGCTCCATAGCTCAGTCTGAGGAATCAGGTTTTGACCAATGATTCACACATATGCAAAGCCAAGTCCACAGAAAATATGAATTTTGTGAAAGCGTGAAAATGCGAGGATATGCAAAGTTACACACGGAGCTGAAGTCGTCAGATCCGTTGGACATCAGGCTATACCACAAGCGAAGCATATTTTACACCAGTATGCCATAGGTGTAAAGTGCATTAGCATTGACTAGATTATTGACTCTAGTGCAAGTGGGAGTCTGTAGGAGATATGCCCTAGAGGCAATAATAAATGTTATTGATTATCTCCCTGTTCATAATTAGGTTTATGTTCCATGCTATAACTGCTATGGTTCTCGAGTCTACAATAACCACGAGGCTCGGAGGAAGACTCATATGCACGTGTGGAATAATAAACGGTAAAATGTATTCCTAGTCTGGCCTCTAAGACTAGCTCAAGTGTTGCATGATGGTTCTGTTTTCCTGATCATGGGCATGTCTATGCCAGCAACTTTGAGGGCACAATGTTAGAAGAACATTTGTGTTGAATCGACCCACATTGATGTTATGTTATGAGATACATTCGTCACTAGTTAATGGTTTATAACACAGAGATGGTTTACGTTTGCATGATTCCTTAGACCATGAGAGTATCGAGTTTCTTCATGCTTGCTTCATGAACTTTGGGGTTTGTTAAACGTCATCCGTAAATGGGTGGCTATTACGGCGGCTTACGGGTTCATGGAAAAGTATGTCAAGTAACTTGATAGCTCAAGATTGGGATTTGCTCCTCCGACGATGGAGAGATATCTCTGGGCCCTCTCGGTGTTACGGTATCCATCATCGTCTGGCCAGACACTTTGTGATTTGATCACGGGGGTGCCGGAACACGGGAACGAGAAAAGAGAACAATACCGGTAACGAGGTAACTCGCATAGTGGACAAGGTGTTGATCCACGGGGATGCCAACATGTCTCACCTCGGGTATTTGTAACATATCGCGAAGCAACAGGAATAGCACACGGCAACTGGAGGTTCACTCGAATATTCATTCGTGTGGGTATAGGGGTCAATATGGGTGTCCACGGCTCCGATGTTGATCATTGATCGGAAGGGGTTCCGGGTCATGTCTATACTTCACCGAACCTATAGGGTCACACGCTTAAGGGTCATCTATCTGCTGAATACTAGACAGGGAGTCTGAGAGAAATTCACCGAAAAAGTTTCGGAGACAACGGAAGAGTTCCGGAGAGAGAGAACACCGGAAGAGTTTCGGTAAAACCGAAAAGTTGTTTCGGAGTGTACCATAAAGTCAAATTGGTTTCAGCACATGCCTGGAAATTATTGAAAGGTACCAGAATTGTTCCGGTAACTTCTGAGATTTTTCAGAGACAAAAACCGGAAATGTTCCGGACTGCCGGAACCGCTTTAGTTGCTTTTCACAGATGAAAATCACTAAACCGAAAAGTTGTTTCGGAGTACACCATAAAGTCAAATTGGTTTCGGCACATGCCTGATAATTCTTGGAGGGTGCCAGAATCGTTCTGGAAACTTTCTGGAATTTTCCGAGATGAAAACCGGAAATGTTCCGGAGCTGCCGGAACCGCTTCAGATGCTTTTCGCAGATGAAAATCACTAAACCGGAATTGTTTCGGATCGCGTTGAAAATTATTTTAGTGGGTACTGGAAATGTTCTAAGCCCACATGAATATTTTCAGTTCGAACGGACGCTGAAATATGTCGTCGTGAATAGTGAAAGTGCTTTTTGGATTACTTTATGGAAAGCCACCTTTTGGGGCTTTACTCACAAATATCTTTAGGGATGACATGGAAGGATAAGGGATGCCCACTTGCTTTTACCTTTGTGCCCTTGTGAAGGGCATTTTGGGTATTTCAAGTGTCACCCTACCCCTTGGGTTTTCCTATAAATAGAGGTGGAGATGCACTCTCCACAGTCACTCTTTCTCACATACACATGCCATCTGATGTTATCTGGATTCTCTCTCCCTCCCAGCGAAATAGTTTCGTAGAGCCGAAAGGCTGTCTGGGTTCCGGTGGGAACTAGTTCTGGACGGCGAAGCCCTGCCGGATAGATGACACCGTATGTGTGCAACTCTGTAGAGAGATCGTAGTTTCGGTCTTAGTTCGAGAGTTCCTCCCGAAGGGCTGTCCGAGTGACTATCCGAGTTTCGTGGGTCCTCCCGAAGGGTTGTCCGAGTGACTATCTGAGTTTCGTTGGTCCTCTCGAAGGGTTGTCCGCGACACCGTCTAGGGGATTGTCCGACCGCCTCCCGGAGGGCTGTCCGAGGGGCGGATGAGGGTATTCATCCTCGCGGTTGGGAGGTTGTAAATCCTAGCTACGGGGATCTGCACCGCCGATCGTCATCGACTCTACTTCCGCTGCGCTACGAGTCGGTAACGAAAAAGATCAAACCTTGTATGCAGTCTCCATAGTGGTCCTGGGCTGGTGCGTAGGTCGGAAATTTTTGTTTTCTGATGCGTTACCCTACACCCGCCACACCCAACCGCTAGCACGTCAACTGCCCTGGACATTTCCCCCAAGAATAAGGCACAGTCACCCAAGGTTGTGACCTCCTCCCACTTATGAGCATACTTTGTCATCGATTCATCATCAGCCAGCACAAAAACCTTGAAGAAAGGCTCACGGCTCGTGTCGTATCCTGGCAGTTGCCCTAGCACCATCGCTAGCTTGCCTTGCAGCACAACAATGTTAGTTGAGCATATGAAAGGTTCACTAACAATCCGGACATGCAACTTGACGTCAACGGTGAAGGAGGTGTGTCAGTTTAGTCCTATAACTTTGAAAGTGCAGTTTTAGGTCCTAAAACTATTGGAGGTGTGTCAGTTTAGTCCTATAACTTTGAAACTGTAGTTTTAGGTCCTAAAACTATTGGAGGTGTGTCAGTTTAGTCCTATAACTTCGAAAATGCAGTTTTGGGTCCCAAAACTATGTAAGTTTGTTCATCTTAGTCCCGAAACTGCTAGTCGGCATGGAGGATGACATCCCTCTCCCTCGGCGCGGCCGCCGGGGACACCCCGAGCCAATCGGGGTGAAGGACACCATCCCACCTCTCTCTCTCTCTCTCTCTCTCTCTCTCTCTCATGACATTGTCGTTGCCCCGACACCCTTGCCGTAGAGCTGGTCGTGCAAGTTGTTGTTTGGGCACGAGCATGACCACGGGTGGGGATTGTTGCTGCAACTGGACGACATGGAGGAGTGTGCGGAAACCGCAAAGCTGGTGCAAAGGTCGGCGAGAGTGACGCGGCCCCAACAGCCGCCGTAGGTGGGTAGCAATTGGACGTTGTGCGACGTGTCGTTCTGCTACTGCGGGGTGAGGCTGAGATGACCGGTTTACTCTCCTCGTTGGAGCTCAAGCCATCATGCCACTGATGGCCTGCAATTTCGAAGTTACAGGAGTACCTAAAACTGCAGTTTCGAAGTTATTATAGGACTAAAGTGACACACCTTCGATAGTTTTAGGATTTAAAACTGCAGTTTCGAAGTTATAGGACTAAACTGAGAATAGTTTTAGGACTTACGATGCATTTTACTCTTTTCCGATCAAGCGAAATAAGTGGAGTATTTCAAATCCAACCCCTACCCTACCCAACCCAACGAAGCAGCCGCCGGCGACCCCAACCCCGGCCTCCACTCCACCGCCGGCGCCACCTCCCCTCCCCTCACCTCCCCTCCCCTCTCCTCCGTGGCCGGAGATCCACTCGAGCTCCCCCCCCCCCCCCCCCCCCCCCCCCTCCCGATTCCTCTCCAATCCCGCCGCCGCCGACCCCCAACCCCACCGGCGAAACCCCATCACCACCGGCGACCTCCCTCCCGCCCTCCCCTCCTCAGATGGACGGATGGGGCGACAGCGTCCGAAACCCTAGCCCCTCGCCCACCCATCACCCATGGATGGATGGGGACGGGGCGACGACGGCGGCGGATCCGCACCCGCACCCACCTGCTCTCCGTGGTGGCCCTCGACGCCGCTTCTTCCTCGACCTCCACGACGCCCATCTCCGGCCATGGATCTCCGACCATGAATCCCTCCTGTCATCCCCTTCTCTTGTCTGTTTCTTCATCTCCCTTCCCTCTGATTCCTCCTGCGTTTGTTTTGTTTTGTTTTGTTTTGTGTGCAGGTTGCTCCGGTGATGCTGCTGCTGCTGCAGGTGGACGAGGACGAGCCCTCATTGCTGCTGCTGCTGCTGCTGATGCAGGTGGACGAGGACGAGCCCTCATTGCTGCTGCTGCTGCTGCTGCTGCAGGTGGACGAGGACGAGTCCTCATTGCTGCTGCTGCTGCAGGTGGACGAGGACGAGCCCTCATTGCTGCTGCTGCTGCTGCAGGTGGACGAGGACGAGTCCTCATTGCTGCTGCTGCTGCAGGTGGACGAGGACGAGCCCTCATTGCTGCTGCTGCTGCTGCAGGTGGACGAGGACGAGCCCTCATTGCTGCTGCTGCTGCTGCAGGACGTACGTGGTGAGCTCCACCCCATCTTTCTACCCCCTGCACATCACTAGCAATTGTTCTGGACACAATTTGATTTGGTTCAGTTTGAATGTGTGTGCGTGCAATCTAAACTGATTGCTATCGTCTTGTTTGATGCAGAGCTCTGTTTGCTCTGTTGCTCTTGGTCCTGTGAGGTTGGTGTTGGAGAATCTGAAACTGAACCTCTTTCTGTCTTTTTCTAATTGATTGATGCATGTGTCTCAACCAAAAAAATTATCCATCTTGTAGGCCTCATGTGCTTGCTGCTCAATTTGCTTGCTTGCTCTTCTCACGGTGTTGATTCACACTAGTCATGTCACAATTTTGAGTCCCTGAATGAGACTAGTCATTTGTTTCCATCTCGTCAATTTTGCCATGCTCCTGAAGGGAACCCTCTCCGCTGTGATTGAGTGCCCGAGAGAGCTGCAGTGCCACCGTGAGAGAGAATCGTTTTTCTCTTCTCCAGTAGCAGTAGCAGTAGCAGTAGCAGTAGGTCTCCTGCTGTCTAGTTTTTGCTCATGAACAGCACCATCGTGAGTTTATCTGCCTAATTTATAGGATTATGTATTTCAAATCCGAGACTTGTTTGACAGTTGAGGCTCCCTATTTCGGGACAACTATATTGAAATTTGAGATTTGTTTCTACTGATTCAGTAGGATGAAATGTTTGGTGTCACGGTGGCAAAAGATGTACTCTTGTGTCAGCAGATTTAGCATCATTTCTTCACCATTCGATCCTGACTCTGGAATGTTTTATGGATCAGTTTGGTGAAGGGACTACCACTTCTGCCATCCTTGCTCAAGGATGGTTGCCGAGGGTGCTAAGGTACCCCAAAACACCGCTTCACACCTATTTGTTTTGTTCTTTATAGCATATAAGATGCTCTATTCAGTCCTGGACATAATGTTAGGTTTGCTTACTCTCTGCACACTGTAGCTGTTCATGCTAATCCAGTATAGATTACTCTCTGCACATCCGCTGCCACGTCCATGAGTTTGAGCGCAAGTGCAACCGCCACTCCCAGCTCCTCCGCTCCTTTGCTTGGGCTGGTACGTACAGCCTCGCATTCCCCCTCCATTTCCTCCCCATTTCCAGGGTAAGATCATGTTTTTCGGTCAATGGCTATCGCATATGATAAGTTATATTTCCATTTCTTGGATGTTGCCTTTTCGCTGAATGAAACTCTCACTGCTGTGCTGTTGATGTTGCCCAACAGAGACCCTGGACCATGCTTTTGTTTGAGCGAATGAATCACTTACTTCCTCTACTTCTGTGGTTGTTTGTGTTCAAGTAGTGCGCAATTACTAGTTGCTGGTGAATCATCCATTCCACTATCAACACATTTTTCCTTTTCCTTTCGACGATTTATGTTGGTGAGTCTAAGGGATGGTCACTGAGCTGTGCGTATGTGTACCGTACAGGGTTAGGATGCAGATTAATGATATCGATAGTAAAGCATGGGCTATATATCTTGGTCATCATTTTATTCTTGCTGATGCAAGATGTGTTCCTAAATCAGGTCATCATTTGCTTCCTCTGAAAATGATTTTTGTTTGTCCAGTGTGATCTTTAGGTCAGTTTTGTCTAGTGACATCTCTCCAAAATAGTCATACTGAACTGCCAATTCTTAGGCTTGAGTTGAAATTCAACACTTCAACTGAAAATCTTCGATACACTAAATACAGAGTTACTACTATTCTTATGCTTGAGTTGAAATTCAACACCTCAACTGAAAATCCTGGCTCTTACATGATATTCGCTTCCTCTCAAAACAAATGTTGTTGGTCCAGTATGGTTCTTAGGATAGTATGTACAGTCAAGTTTCTCCAAAATATAGTCATACTGATAAGCAGATATGCTAAATACCAAGTTACTAATTTTTTTGGGCTTGAGCTGAAATTCAACACCTTGGCCGAGAAATTCAGCTCTTACATGAAAATATCATGTTTTGTTTGCAGGCTTATGAGAAGCGCTTCCAGAACCTACACTACATGGGGCAGTACGAGGATCACACAATATGCTAAATATCAAGGATGATTGCCGAGGGTGTTAAGGTACCCCAATTCACCCCTTGACACCCTTTTGTCTTGTTATTTATAGCATAGATGCTCTATTCTGTCCTGGACATAATGTTTGGTTTGCTTAATCTCTGCAGATTGTAGTTGCTGGTGCTAATCCAGTACAGATTACTCTCTGGGCAGATCTGTGTCCATGAGTTCGAGCGCAATTGCAAGCGCCACTCCGAGCTCCTCCGCTCCTTCGCTTGGGCTGCTACGTATAGCCTCACACTCCCCCTCCATTTCCTCCCCATTTAGAGGGCAATATCATGTTTTTCGATCTATGGCCAGCGCTTTTGCTAGTCATATTTCCATTTCTTGAATGTTACCATTTTGCTGAATGAAACCCTCACTGCTGTGCTGTTGATGTTGCCCAACAGAGACCCTGGATGACACTTTTGATTGAGCGATTGAATCTTATGGTTGTTTGTTTTCAAGCAGTATGCAATTACTAGTTGATGGTGAATCATCCATTCCACTATCAGCTCATTTTCCTTTTTTCTTTTGGGGGTTTTCGTGGTATGTCATGTGAGTCTCAAGGGATGGTGACTGAGCTGTGCACGTGTGTGTACCAGTACAGGGTTAGCATGCAGATTAGGGCATGTACAATGGTTGATAAGATAGTCTTATCTTAAGTCTTGCATGTAATTTAGAGATGACAAAAAAAATTGTCTACAATGGGTCATCTCTTAGCCTTATCTTCGATAACTAGTTATTCCTAAAAACATGGTGAGACATATTGTGCTAAGAGATCACCTCTTGTCTTCTCTTAAATAAGAGAAGGCAAAGCTTTTTTTCTGAGTTCTCTCTCCTCCACCTCATCATTTATCCTAGGTGGCACTCCTAAGATATCACCATTGTACATGCCCTTAGTCATGTCTTGTGAAATTTCTCCAAAATATAGCCATAATGAACTGCCAATGGTGGGTATATCCATCAGAGTAATGCTTTTCTGGCATACATTTATTCGTTTCTGAATCTTAGATGTGCCAAATACCGAGTTACTACTGTTTCTATGTTGAGTTGGAATTCAACACGTAAAATGAAAATCCCGGCTTTTAGATGGCATTTGCTTCCCCTCAAAGCAAATTCTGTTGGTCCAGCATTGCTTATAGGGTAGTTATGTCTAGTGGCCTTTTCCCCCCAAAATATAGTCTTACTGAATTGACATATGCATACACGCTAAGTACTGAGTTAGTTGTATTCTTAGGTTTGAGTTGGAATTCTAACACCTCGACTGAAAAGTTCAGCTCGTATTACATAAAAATATATTGTTTTGTTTGCAGGGTTATGAGAAGCGCTTCCAGAACCTACACTACACTACATGGAGCGGCACGAGGATCACACGATTGATAATGCAATTCAGGCCAAATATGTGAAAACGTTGGTAAACACACAAACACATCTGGGCTTCAAATAAAATATTCTTCTTTATTGGTTATCTTATGACATGATATCTCATATTTGGCCTGGACCAATGAGAAGCGGGAAGTGCGCCGCTGGTAGTGGTAGGACTGTCGAAAGTGTGATGAATCTAACTTGGTTTCGCAACGTCAAGTCAAAGGCGTGCATCTGCTGTCATAGATAGTTACTACACCACTGATTATCACTCCATTTGCATCTGCAAAGTGGTAGCCATATGCATACAGGCTAAATACTGAGTTAGTTGTATTTTTAGGTTTGGGTTGGAATGCAACACCTGAACTGAATAGTTCAGCTCTTGTTACATTAAAATGTCTTATTTTGTTTGCAGGTTTATGAGCAGCGCTTCCAGAACCTACACTACATGGAGCGGTACGAGGATCACATGATTGCTCATGCGATTCAGGCCAAATATGAGAAAACATCGGTAAACACACACACACACATCTGGGCTTCAAATCAAATATATCTTCTTCTTTATTGGTTGTTTTATGACATGATATCTTCGTGTGTGCATCCTAAGATGTAGCTCTGGCCTGGACCAATGAGAAGCGGGATGTGCGCCGCTGGTAGGACTGTCGAAACTCTGATGTATCTGCTCGGTTTCGCAACGTCAAGTCAAAGGTGTGCATCTGCTGCTGTCATAGACACTAGCACGACTGATTATCATTCCATTTGCATCCGCAAAGTGGTAGCCTTATGACTTGATTATTATTATCCTATGGATTATTGGATCACGGAGCCCACTCAATGTGATCAAAGTGCCGTGTGTTCTCTAATACTTGAGATATTTATTTACAGTCTGCTCGCGTCCTCTCTCGCTTTTCTCATTGATGTGCTGTCTCCAATCTTGTTTGGTTTGCAGATTGGGTCGTCCAAGGGTGTCGACGGATCGTTGGGAGTCATACTTGTTGTATGTATTCAGGTCTGGCCGTGTGAGCTCTCTTTGTTTGTATTGGTCGATTCCTACTATTGGTTTGTCCCTCGACCGGTCCCTTGTGCCGCCGGGCTACTGTAATTTTCTGAAGCGATCATCAATTCAACAGGAAGTGCCAATGGTGACCAGATGGATAGTAGGTTGCATTTCTGTCACTTTGGCAACACATCTGTCTGCTGTTAAATAGAAGAATTAGTTTAGTTTTTACTGAGGATTCTGCGGTATGCAGAGTCGTGTCGTGGGAGATGACTGACGGAGATAACTGTTTTGTGCTTGGTAGACAGAATAAAAATTGTTGTTTGGTCGTGTCGTAAATACGTGTGATTCAGCTGTGAGATGCACAAGTTTGTAGTGTGATTTCTGGAACCGTATGAACCTTTTGTAGTGTGATTTCCTGCCTAACCTATCCGTTTGAACCGTTCATTGATACATCGTAGAAGCACGCATATTTGATAGTAGAGGATTACTCGTTTGAACCGTTCATTGATACATCGTAGAAGCACGCATATTTGATAGTAGAGGATTACTCGTGTGTCTGAAACACTTGTAATGGATGGAACGATTCAAGTTTGGAGTCTCAAAGTGCTCCGGGAGGTGTAAAAAAGGGTATAGGCACGTAGCACGGAGTTTGGTGCCGTGGCGGTGGTGAATGATAGCACACCCTATTTTGGCAGGACGCCCAACAGGGTCAGGTGAATGCAACCAACTAGCGTTCTCCTTACGACTGAAAACATACAGTGCCAATGTGTTTCCTGTGAACTTTTCTCTTGTTCAGGACGAGGAAAATTCAGATGGCAGATCCAGAATCGGACTAGAAAGCAGACCAGCAATTTTCGAAGTTAATACAAGCAAGACAAAGTTATCGGCGACGAATCTCCAAACACCGGAATATAAGTGTATAAGCATCATGCAGGAGACACTTTTCAAGTTACTAAAAACATGAGAGGTGGTGCTAAAGGGTCATGTAGCAACCGAACAATGAAGGTTACACTGTACCTGTCTTAGCTTCTTTCAAGTAGGCAACTGACAATGTGAGCAGCATTATCACAGTTAGATCATTAGCAAGAGACTCAAGATTGAACTAGAAAGACCATGTGTAGAAGTGCCAGGGCCTGCTGCTTCTTGTCATCACAGAGTCACTAATCAGCCATGCAAGTTGACTTGACTAACGTCTGCTGATATTAGATAATATACAAAAGTTCACGCGACAAGTTCCACTTCACAGGCCACGGTACATAAAAGTAGAACAACCTACATACTACATACAGGAGACATCTCAGGGTCGACCACATCACATGAGCTTACACCAACTGGCCGTTTTTCTTCGTTTCGGTACGTTTAGATACCTGCAGAACAATCAATGCCATCTCGGTCAATCCAATTTGTACTACTCTCTCTCACAGAAAACCAAAATTTGCATGATTCCAACAGTAAAATTTAACTTCACCATTTGCAAATTGTACAAGAATATCCAAAGCTGAACCATCCCAGCACACCATTATAGAGAATAGCAGTACAAACAGAGAAGAACAATTAATTTGTGATGGCATACCTTCAATCTATATGGTTCAACTTTTTTTTTTTTTTGCTAGATAAGTACATATGCTTGCAGTAGAAACTAGTACAGGATCAGTGGCTGAATGCCTCCATCCATTAGAGGCACAAATTAAACTTCCTAGATTGTCAAGTTACTCGAGATTTAATTTGTGTATCATGCGGATTTGGGAGGCAGAATTTTGGGATATACTTCTCTAGTTACTTAAACACCAGAGGTGCTAAAGGGGCATGTAGCAGCCCAACATGTCTTAATTTCTTTGAAGTAGATAGGCAACCGGGGCTCTAACAAGCATTTTCTGTGTCTGCCACTGCTGCAAGTGATGATGTGAGCAGCATTATCACAGTTAGATCACTTAGGGACTTCACAAAGAAACTGTCTAAACTGCCAGAGCCTACAGCTTGTCCATCCGCCTTGCTAGTATCACAGAGCCAACCATTAACGAAGCAACTCCACGAGTCACTAACCAGGCATGCACGTCGACTAATGTCTGCTGATCTGACATAATATACTCCAACAAGTATAAGAGTTCACACGATTGAATCCGACAAGTTCCACTTCACAGGCGACTAATGTCTGCTGATCTGACATAGTACAAGAGTTAACACGATTGAATCCGACAAGTTCCACTTCACAGGCGACGGTACATAAAAGTAGAACAACCTACAGACTACATAGCAGGAGCAATCTCAGCGTCGACCACATCGCAGACTACACAGCAGGGCAATTTGAGCATCGACTAGATTGTTCATTCATTCCAGATTTATTTTGTGTGCCAAGCGAAAATGAGAAGCTCAGAGCACAAAGAAAAAATGTCTGGTATCTCTACTCAAAGGCATGCTTTTTGGAAATGTAAGAACTGCCCTGCCTACAAGCAAAAGAAGCCCAAACCAAATGAAAATTCGAAGAGAAGTTGAGCCAAGGAAAGTAAATGAAGCCACATCTATTGCCAGGTCCAAAAAAAGAATGGTAAGACTGTTTACATGTTCAGAAAAAATGCATTTATCCAGAACTATTGTTGAGTGAGTTTGTACCAGTTATGACCATAAGGCCAAAAGAAAATATGCACAGATTGCAAAACCTAAGATCCAAAACAAGCATTACATAGTACTATGTGAAATTAATGAACTAGTACTACTCTTCGATAAAAAGTAGAGTGCATGGTATTATGAACTGTATTAATTAGTATCAAGACCGATCAAGATAAATTTTACTTGTAAAGAAAAATAGTGAATGAGAAAACATAACAAGCTTTAAGCTTCCAGATGTGGCAATTGGTTAAATATGTCACATAGCAGATGGTTTCACTATCTCTTACTGCAACTGTTGTCAGTTTCCAATTGTTAGAAACCCTCTGATGAAAAGATCGTTACAAGAACAGAATCGTAGTTTGTATCTAGCAATGGCCAGGCATCAAAGAAACAAACAACAAAGAAACAAACAAAGAAACAAACAACACAATGTGTTCTTATATATCTAGTTCAATCCTGAATCACATATCAAAAGTAACTGGAATGAATACGAGCGAAACAAACAAATTGGGCTTTTTTTTCTTGTGCAATGTAGATAGGGGGTAGTACCTGCAGCTGCAGTGAAGAAAGTCCTGTAGGGATAAAATGTGTCTTCACATCTGCTGCTTCTTTTAACAATAAGCTTGATCTGCATCGAGTCAAGTTGGAGTGTGTAGTTGCCGGTCTCCGCAGTGAGAACAACCACATTTGCGTCCTCATCATACCCGGCGAAACGTACAGAATCCATACTCCCTGGAATCATACCTTCGAGTGGAATGGTATTCTGCTGCAGCAGCACCCATTCGAAAACACCATCACGGTTAGATTTCCCCTCCCATAATTGGATAGTCAGGTCCAACAAAACAGCGAGGCCAAGTCGATCATTCTCCATCCGTAAGAGCTGAAAACACGAGTCATCGGTAACATGGTTTTCTACCGGCTTCTTGATCAGACCAAGACGCTGCATTTCGAGATCAAACACAAGGACTTCACCTCCACAAATCAACCAGCAAAGTGCATTCCCAACTAGGATGCTGGGCCTTAACTCAGAAATTTTATGTTCTATCGCGGTCGAGAAAACATATCCCCAACCACCAGACGCCGGGTTGTAGACAGAACAAAATGCATGTGTATTGGATCCACCGCAGCAGACCAAAACCAAAACCAATTTAAACGGGCTCAAGAAGCGATCTCCGTGCACATGCCCATCTTCGGCATCAGCACACAACACCGCGCCATGCCAGGCACGGAAACGCCCCATAAAGGGGTTGAACACTGGCGGAAAAGCCATGATGTGCTCTTCGCCCGTGAGGGGATCCCACACAACGGCCTCGCGCTTATCCTTGTTGATTAGGAGGGAGAGGCCGTGGCGGCAGCCCATGTATGCTCCATGTATGCTCTTGGGCAGGGAGAAGCGGGCAAGAGGGATGCGGTCACGCGGCGAGTCCATGGCGGGAATGAAGTTTTTATGATACCCTCTGAAGAAGCCGAGCAGAGGAGGTTTCCGGTGGTGCTTGCGGAAGCGTTTGAAGAAGTATGGGTCAGAGAGGATTCTGCCCCACAGCCTGCATACAGCATACGGCGGACGCGCGGGGGAGGACAAGGACAGCTTTGGAGGGAGGCGGACGAGGATCTCGATGTGGAGGTTGTCGTCGCCGAGAACCTCGAGAATGGAATCAGCCCTGGCATGAAAAGAAAAAAATGTAAGCAATCGACACACATATGCACATCAGGGCAGTTGCAGACATCCACCGCACATACGCACATCCATCCATCGAGCATAGCATAGCATACACAAAAAAAGGAAGAAGAGGGAGAGAAACTGGATGGGGAATCTTACCCTTGGACTTGGGGAACCTCAGCCGCGGGATCCATCAGCTAGCTATCCTATCTCTCCACAGCTGCAGCAGGGGAGGAATATTATGTTAGGGTTTGATTAGGAGGGGGAAATCTGGCTAGGGTTTTCTACTAGGGCAAAAATAACAAGAAAAGAAAAAGGAACAACCTCCGGATCGCAACCTCGGAACGAGTTAAGGGGCAAAGGATGTACATAAGATGGAGAAGGAGGGGAAGTAGAAGGGGTAACCTCGGATCGCCGGCGGCTCCGGCTCCGGTCCGCAGCTGAGTGAGATTGGAGACCGAGGGGCGGGGAACGAGTTGAGAACTGAGGTTTGTAGGCACACTGTAAGCAAAGTGTAGTTTTTTTTTTTTAACGTTGGCCCATTCAAGCGCAGCCCAATCTGATCTGTCAAATTAGAAAAAGCCCCATCACCACCATATTTCCTAAAAACAAACCATCTTCACTCTACGTCCCCGAGAAAAGAAAAAAAACTCGTGGTACCGCTTAGTGTGGTACCGCAGCGCATTTCTGGCCTCGAGAAACTCGTGTTCGCATTCACGGTAGTGGAGCGGAGGTAGATCGCGGTAGTACCGCTCCAAGCGGTACTTCCGCCCACCCGTCTCTACTACCGCGGCGCCTCCGCGCTGTGCTATACGCAGCGGTAGTACCGCTCGTAGGGTCGGTACTACCGCTCCGGCGGAACTACCGCGCATGTGGCTCACCCACTTGCACGCGCTAGCCGGCACCACCGCTCGAGTCTGCGGGCAGAAAACGGTTGGATTTATCCCCCTCTATATAAGGAGGTCTTCTTCCTCAAGAAGACCTGCCTCTTTTCCCCCCAAGACCTGTAGAGCATCTTTATAGTCACCCAGTTACGTTGCGACGTTTGATACACACAAGGTATTCCTCCGGTGTCAGTGAGTTGCATGATCTCATGGTCAAAGGAACAGATACTTGACATGCAGAAAACAATAGCAATAAACTGACACGATCATATGCTACGTTTACAGTTTGGGTCTTGTCCATCACATCATTCTCCTAATGATGTGATCCCGTTATCAAATGGCATCTCATGTCCATGGCTAGGAAACCTTCACCATCTTTTGATCAACGAGCTAGTCAACTAGAGGCTTACTAGGGACACAGTGTTTGTCTATGTACCCACACATGTATTTTAGTTTCCAATCAATACAATTATAGCATGGATAATAAACGATTATCACGAACAAGGAAATATGATAATAACTAAATTATTATTGCCTCTAGGACATATTTCCAACAGTCTCCCACTTGCACTAGAGTCAATAATCTAGTTCACATCACCATGTGATTTACATTGCTATGAATCTGACACCCAATGAGTTCTGGGGTTCGATCATGCTTTGCATGTGAGAGAGGTCTTTAGTCAACGGTCTGCAACATTCAGATCCGTGTGTTCTTTGCAAATCTCTATGTCATACTGTAGACACTTCTACCACACTCCACTTGGAGCTATTCCAAATGGCTGCTCCACTATATGTATCCTGACTGCTACTCAGAGTCGTCCGGATAGGTGTCAAAGCTTGCATCGACGTAACCCTTTACGACGAACTCTTCACGCGGCGCCTCCGCGCTGTGCTATACGCAGCGGTAGTACCGCTCGTAGGGTCGGTAGTACCGCTCCGGCGGAACTACCGCGCATGTGGCTCACCCACTTGCACGCGCTAGCCGGCACCACCGCTCGAGTCTGCGGGCAGAAAACGGTTGGATTTATCCCCCTCTATATAAGGAGGTCTTCTTCCCCAAGAAGACCTGCCTCTTTTCCCCCCAAGCTCCATTGTTGCCCCTAAGCTCATTTTCGCCCGATCTCTCTTCCTAGCCATCAAAACTTGTTGATCTTCTAGGATTTGGAGGAGAGGGCCTTGATCTACACTTCCACCAAGAGATATTTGATTCCCCCCACTAATCCCTTGCGGATCTTGTTACTCTTGGGTGCTTGAGCACCCTAGACGAAAGAGGTCACCTCGAAGCCACATTCCATTGTAGTGAAGCTTCGTGGTGGTGTTGGGAGCCTCCAATTAAGTTATGGAGATTGCCCCAACCTTGTTTGTAAAGGTTCGGTCGCCGCCTTCAAGGGCACCACTAGTGGAATCACGACATCTTGCATTGTGAGAGGGCGTGAAGAGAATGCGGTGGCCCTAGTGGTTTCTTGGGGAGCATTGTGCCTCCACACCGCTACAACGGAGACGTACCTCCCCCTAAAGGGAGGGAACTTTGGTAACACATCCTCGTATAAGGAGACGAGTAGACCTACCTCTTTTCGCCCCTCTATATAAGGAGGTTTTCTTTCCCAAGAAGACCTACATCTTTTTCCCCCAAGCTCTATTGTTGCCCCCTAAGCTCATTTTCGCCCGATCTCTCTCCGTAGAGTACATAATTCATCATTGTTGCCATTCACCATAGAGAGAACAATCAGATTTGTGTCCTCATCATACCCGATGAAAAGTACATAATTCATTCTCCTCAGAAACAACCCCTCCAGTGGAATGTTTTTCTGCAGCAACACCCATCCAACAACACCATCACAGTTAGATTTCCTCTCCCATAACTGGATGGTCAGGTCCAACAAAACAGCAAGGCCAAGTCCACCATCCTCCATCCGTAAGAGCTGAAAACACCTGTCATCAACATGGTTGTCTGCCGGCTTTTTCAACTTTGATCTTGAACACCTTCTTGTTGATCACTCCATCTCAGCCTCGCAAGCTAATGATCTGATCAGGCCATTCTCTCTTGATGAAATCAGACTTGCTCTCTGGGGGATGGATGACAACTCTTGCGTCTCTACTACCGCGGTGTTGGTGAACGTTGCATGGGAAACAAAAAATTTCCTACGCACACACAAGATCTATCCATGGTGATGAGCATCTACGAGAGGGAGAGTGAATCTACATACCCTTGTAGATCGCTAAGCGGAAGCGTTTAAGAAACGCGGTTGATGTAGTCGAACGTCTCCGCGATCCAAATCGCAAGTCGTCCCTCGATCCGATCACGAACTAGTGCCGAACGGACGGCACCTCCGCGTTCAACACACGTACGGCTTGATGACGCCTTCACCTCCTCGATCCAGCGAGCGATGGTGAAGTAGTAGATGAGTTCCGGCAGCACGACGGCGTGCTGATGGTGGTGAGGAACAATCTCTGCAGGGCTTCGCCAAGCACTACGGAGATTATGACGGAGGAACTAGAGGGTTAGGGTTGCCGCACACGGCTTGGGGAAATCTTGATGTATTCCGGGTGCTAGCCCTGCCCCTCTATTTATATGTTGAGCCCTGGGGTCGAAACTTGGAGAAAGAGCCTCCTCAAAGTCGGTTTGGCCCGCAAGGCAAGAGTCCTGCTCGGACTCCAGGACCAGACGCCAGGGTCCTCGGCGTCTGGCCCCAGACGCCAGGGTCCCTGGCGTCTGGCCCCTGGCCTCCGCAAAACTTCCTTTTGCACCTTCCTAAAGCCTCGTGGGCTTTACCCCTTGGCCCAAATAAAGTGTTCTCATACCCGAACATTTCGGGAAACATCCGAAACTCCTTCCGGTGAATTCCGGAACCCTTCCGGAGACCAAACACTATTATCCCATATATCAATCTTTACCTCCGGACTATTCCAGAGCTCCTCGTCATGTCCGGGATCTCATCCGGGACTCCGAACAACTTTCGGTCACCAACATAACAACTCAACTATACTTATATCGTCACCAAACGTTAAGTGTGTAGACCCTGCGGGTTCGAGAACTATGTAGACATGACCGAGACACCTCTACGGTCAATAACCAATAGCGGGACCTGGATGCCCATATTGGCTCCTACATATTCTACGAAGATCTTTATCGGTCGAACCTCTATGTCAAGGATTCAGTTAATCCCGTATGCTGTTCCCTTTGTTCTTCGGTATGTTACTTGCCCGAGATTCGATCGTCGGTATCTCTATACCTAGTTCAATCTCGTTACCGGCAAGTCTCTTTACTCGTTCCGTAATACAAGATCTCGTGGCTAACACTTTAGTCACATTGCTTGCAAGGCTCATTGTGATGTTGTATTACCGAGTGGGCCCTGAGATACCTCTCCGTCACATAGAGTAACAAATCCCAGTCTTGATCCATGCCAATTCAACAGACACCCTCGGAGATACCTGTAGAGCATCTTTATAGTCACCCAGTTACGTTGCGACGTTTGATACACACAAGGTATTCCTCCGGTGTCAGTGAGTTGCATGATCTCATGGTCAAAGGAACAGATACTTGACATGCAGAAAACAATAGCAATAAACTGACACGATCATATGCTACGTTTACAGTTTGGGTCTTGTCCATCACATCATTCTCCTAATGATGTGATCCCGTTATCAAATGACATCTCATGTCCATGGCTAGGAAACCTTCACCATCTTTTGATCAACGAGCTAGTCAACTAGAGGCTTACTAGGGACACAGTGTTTGTCTATGTACCCACACATGTATTTTAGTTTCCAATCAATACAATTATAGCATGGATAATAAACGATTATCACGAACAAGGAAATATGATAATAACTAAATTATTATTGCCTCTAGGACATATTTCCAACAGTCTCCCACTTGCACTAGAGTCAATAATCTAGTTCACATCACCATGTGATTTACATTGCTATGAATCTGACACCCAATGAGTTCTGGGGTTCGATCATGCTTTGCATGTGAGAGAGGTCTTTAGTCAACGGTCTGCAACATTCAGATCCGTGTGTTCTTTGCAAATCTCTATGTCATACTGTAGACACTTCTACCACACTCCACTTGGAGCTATTCCAAATGGCTGCTCCACTATATGTATCCTGACTGCTACTCAGAGTCGTCCGGATAGGTGTCAAAGCTTGCATCGACGTAACCCTTTACGACGAACTCTTCACGCGGCGCCTCCGCGCTGTGCTATACGCAGCGGTAGTACCGCTCGTAGGGTCGGTAGTACCGCTCCGGCGGAACTACCGCGCATGTGGCTCACCCACTTGCACGCGCTAGCCGGCACCACCGCTCGAGTCTGCGGGCAGAAAACGGTTGGATTTATCCCCCTCTATATAAGGAGGTCTTCTTCCCCAAGAAGACCTGCCTCTTTTCCCCCCAAGCTCCATTGTTGCCCCTAAGCTCATTTTCGCCCGATCTCTCTTCCTAGCCATCAAAACTTGTTGATCTTCTAGGATTTGGAGGAGAGGGCCTTGATCTACACTTCCACCAAGAGATATTTGATTCCCCCCACTAATCCCTTGCGGATCTTGTTACTCTTGGGTGCTTGAGCACCCTAGACGAAAGAGGTCACCTCGAAGCCACATTCCATTGTAGTGAAGCTTCGTGGTGGTGTTGGGAGCCTCCAATTAAGTTATGGAGATTGCCCCAACCTTGTTTGTAAAGGTTCGGTCGCCGCCTTCAAGGGCACCACTAGTGGAATCACGGCATCTTGCATTGTGAGAGGGCGTGAAGAGAATGCGGTGGCCCTAGTGGTTTCTTGGGGAGCATTGTGCCTCCACACCGCTACAACGGAGACGTACCTCCCCCTAAAGGGAGGGAACTTTGGTAACACATCCTCGTATAAGGAGACGAGTAGACCTACCTCTTTTCGCCCCTCTATATAAGGAGGTTTTCTTTCCCAAGAAGACCTACATCTTTTCCCCCCAAGCTCTATTGTTGCCCCCTAAGCTCATTTTCGCCCGATCTCTCTCCGTAGAGTACATAATTCATCATTGTTGCCATTCACCATAGAGAGAACAATCAGATTTGTGTCCTCATCATACCCGATGAAAAGTACATAATTCATTCTCCTCAGAAACAACCCCTCCAGTGGAATGTTTTTCTGCAGCAACACCCATCCAACAACACCATCACAGTTAGATTTCCTCTCCCATAACTGGATGGTCAGGTCCAACAAAACAGCAAGGCCAAGTCCACCATCCTCCATCCGTAAGAGCTGAAAACACCTGTCATCAACATGGTTGTCTGCCGGCTTTTTCAACTTTGATCTTGAACACCTTCTTGTTGATCACTCCATCTCAGCCTCGCAAGCTAATGATCTGATCAGGCCATTCTCTCTTGATGAAATCAGACTTGCTCTCTGGGGGATGGATGACAACTCTTGCGTCTCTACTACCGCGGTGTTGGTGAACGTTGCATGGGAAACAAAAAATTTCCTACGCACACACAAGATCTATCCATGGTGATGAGCATCTACGAGAGGGAGAGTGAATCTACATACCCTTGTAGATCGCTAAGCGGAAGCGTTTAAGAAACGCGGTTGATGTAGTCGAACGTCTCCGCGATCCAAATCGCAAGTCGTCCCTCGATCCGATCACGAACTAGTGCCGAACGGACGGCACCTCCGCGTTCAACACACGTACGGCTTGATGACGCCTTCACCTCCTCGATCCAGCGAGCGATGGTGAAGTAGTAGATGAGTTCCGGCAGCACGACGGCGTGCTGATGGTGGTGAGGAACAATCTCTGCAGGGCTTCGCCAAGCACTACGGAGATTATGACGGAGGAACTAGAGGGTTAGGGTTGCCGCACACGGCTTGGGTAAATCTTGATGTATTCCGGGTGCTAGCCCTGCCCCTCTATTTATATGTTGAGCCCTGGGGTCGAAACTTGGAGAAAGAGCCTCCTCAAAGTCGGTTTGGCCCGCAAGGCAAGAGTCCTGCTCGGACTCCAGGACCAGACGCCAGGGTCCTCGGCGTCTGGCCCCAGACGCCAGGGTCCCTGGCGTCTGGCCCCTGGCCTCCGCAAAACTTCCTTTTGCACCTTCCTAAAGCCTCGTGGGCTTTACCCCTTGGCCCAAATAAAGTGTTCTCATACCCGAACATTTCGGGAAACATCCGAAACTCCTTCCGGTGAATTCCGGAACCCTTCCGGAGACCAAACACTATTATCCCATATATCAATCTTTACCTCCGGACTATTCCAGAGCTCCTCGTCATGTCCGGGATCTCATCCGGGACTCCGAACAACTTTCGGTCACCAACATAACAACTCAACTATACTTATATCGTCACCAAACGTTAAGTGTGTAGACCCTGCGGGTTCGAGAACTATGTAGACATGACCGAGACACCTCTACGGTCAATAACCAATAGCGGGACCTGGATGCCCATATTGGCTCCTACATATTCTACGAAGATCTTTATCGGTCGAACCTCTATGTCAAGGATTCAGTTAATCCCGTATGCTGTTCCCTTTGTTCTTCGGTATGTTACTTGCCCGAGATTCGATCGTCGGTATCTCTATACCTAGTTCAATCTCGTTACCGGCAAGTCTCTTTACTCGTTCCGTAATACAAGATCTCGTGGCTAACACTTTAGTCACATTGCTTGCAAGGCTCATTGTGATGTTGTATTACCGAGTGGGCCCTGAGATACCTCTCCGTCACATAGAGTAACAAATCCCAGTCTTGATCCATGCCAATTCAACAGACACCCTCGGAGATACCTGTAGAGCATCTTTATAGTCACCCAGTTACGTTGCGACGTTTGATACACACAAGGTATTCCTCCGGTGTCAGTGAGTTGCATGATCTCATGGTCAAAGGAACAGATACTTGACATGCAGAAAACAATAGCAATAAACTGACACGATCATATGCTACGTTTACAGTTTGGGTCTTGTCCATCACATCATTCTCCTAATGATGTGATCCCGTTATCAAATGACATCTCATGTCCATGGCTAGGAAACCTTCACCATCTTTTGATCAACGAGCTAGTCAACTAGAGGCTTACTAGGGACACAGTGTTTGTCTATGTACCCACACATGTATTTTAGTTTCCAATCAATACAATTATAGCATGGATAATAAACGATTATCACGAACAAGGAAATATGATAATAACTAAATTATTATTGCCTCTAGGACATATTTCCAACAGTCTCCCACTTGCACTAGAGTCAATAATCTAGTTCACATCACCATGTGATTTACATTGCTATGAATCTGACACCCAATGAGTTCTGGGGTTCGATCATGCTTTGCATGTGAGAGAGGTCTTTAGTCAACGGTCTGCAACATTCAGATCCGTGTGTTCTTTGCAAATCTCTATGTCATACTGTAGACACTTCTACCACACTCCACTTGGAGCTATTCCAAATGGCTGCTCCACTATATGTATCCTGACTGCTACTCAGAGTCGTCCGGATAGGTGTCAAAGCTTGCATCGACGTAACCCTTTACGACGAACTCTTCACGCGACGCCTCCGCGCTGTGCTATACGCAGCGGTAGTACCGCTCGTAGGGTCGGTAGTACCGCTCCGGCGGAACTACCGCGCATGTGGCTCACCCACTTGCACGCGCTAGCCGGCACCACCGCTCGAGTCTGCGGGCAGAAAACGGTTGGATTTATCCCCCTCTATATAAGGAGGTCTTCTTCCCCAAGAAGACCTGCCTCTTTTCCCCCCAAGCTCCATTGTTGCCCCTAAGCTCATTTTCGCCCGATCTCTCTTCCTAGCCATCAAAACTTGTTGATCTTCTAGGATTTGGAGGAGAGGGCCTTGATCTACACTTCCACCAAGAGATATTTGATTCCCCCCACTAATCCCTTGCGGATCTTGTTACTCTTGGGTGCTTGAGCACCCTAGACGAAAGAGGTCACCTCGAAGCCACATTCCATTGTAGTGAAGCTTCGTGGTGGTGTTGGGAGCCTCCAATTAAGTTATGGAGATTGCCCCAACCTTGTTTGTAAAGGTTCGGTCACCGCCTTCAAGGGCACCACTAGTGGAATCACGGCATCTTGCATTGTGAGAGGGCGTGAAGAGAATGCGGTGGCCCTAGTGGTTTCTTGGGGAGCATTGTGCCTCCACACCGCTACAACGGAGACGTACCTCCCCCTAAAGGGAGGGAACTTTGGTAACACATCCTCGTATAAGGAGACGAGTAGACCTACCTCTTTTCGCCCCTCTATATAAGGAGGTTTTCTTTCCCAAGAAGACCTACATCTTTTCCCCCCAAGCTCTATTGTTGCCCCCTAAGCTCATTTTCGCCCGATCTCTCTCCGTAGAGTACATAATTCATCATTGTTGCCATTCACCATAGAGAGAACAATCAGATTTGTGTCCTCATCATACCCGATGAAAAGTACATAATTCATTCTCCTCAGAAACAACCCCTCCAGTGGAATGTTTTTCTGCAGCAACACCCATCCAACAACACCATCACAGTTAGATTTCCTCTCCCATAACTGGATGGTCAGGTCCAACAAAACAGCAAGGCCAAGTCCACCATCCTCCATCCGTAAGAGCTGAAAACACCTGTCATCAACATGGTTGTCTGCCGGCTTTTTCAACTTTGATCTTGAACACCTTCTTGTTGATCACTCCATCTCAGCCTCGCAAGCTAATGATCTGATCAGGCCATTCTCTCTTGATGAAATCAGACTTGCTCTCTGGGGGATGGATGACAACTCTTGCGTCTCTACTACCGCGGTGTTGGTGAACGTTGCATGGGAAACAAAAAATTTCCTACGCACACACAAGATCTATCCATGGTGATGAGCATCTACGAGAGGGAGAGTGAATCTACATACCCTTGTAGATCGCTAAGCGGAAGCGTTTAAGAAACGCGGTTGATGTAGTCGAACGTCTCCGCGATCCAAATCGCAAGTCGTCCCTCGATCCGATCACGAACTAGTGCCGAACGGACGGCACCTCCGCGTTCAACACACGTACGGCTTGATGACGCCTTCACCTCCTCGATCCAGCGAGCGATGGTGAAGTAGTAGATGAGTTCCGGCAGCACGACGGCGTGCTGATGGTGGTGAGGAACAATCTCTGCAGGGCTTTGCCAAGCACTACGGAGATTATGACGGAGGAACTAGAGGGTTAGGGTTGCCGCACACGGCTTGGGGAAATCTTGATGTATTCCGGGTGCTAGCCCTGCCCCTCTATTTATATGTTGAGCCCTGGGGTCGAAACTTGGAGAAAGAGCCTCCTCAAAGTCGGTTTGGCCCGCAAGGCAAGAGTCCTGCTCGGACTCCAGGACCAGACGCCAGGGTCCTCGGCGTCTGGCCCCAGACGCCAGGGTCCCTGGCGTCTGGCCCCTGGCCTCCGCAAAACTTCCTTTTGCACCTTCCTAAAGCCTCGTGGGCTTTACCCCTTGGCCCAAATAAAGTGTTCTCATACCCGAACATTTCGGGAAACATCCGAAACTCCTTCCGGTGAATTCCGGAACCCTTCCGGAGACCAAACACTATTATCCCATATATCAATCTTTACCTCCGGACTATTCCAGAGCTCCTCGTCATGTCCGGGATCTCATCCGGGACTCCGAACAACTTTCGGTCACCAACATAACAACTCAACTATACTTATATCGTCACCAAACGTTAAGTGTGTAGACCCTGCGGGTTCGAGAACTATGTAGACATGACCGAGACACCTCTACGGTCAATAACCAATAGCGGGACCTGGATGCCCATATTGGCTCCTACATATTCTACGAAGATCTTTATCGGTCGAACCTCTATGTCAAGGATTCAGTTAATCCCGTATGCTGTTCCCTTTGTTCTTCGGTATGTTACTTGCCCGAGATTCGATCGTCGGTATCTCTATACCTAGTTCAATCTCGTTACCGGCAAGTCTCTTTACTCGTTCCGTAATACAAGATCTCGTGGCTAACACTTTAGTCACATTGCTTGCAAGGCTCATTGTGATGTTGTATTACCGAGTGGGCCCTGAGATACCTCTCCGTCACATAGAGTAACAAATCCCAGTCTTGATCCATGCCAATTCAACAGACACCCTCGGAGATACCTGTAGAGCATCTTTATAGTCACCCAGTTACGTTGCGACGTTTGATACACACAAGGTATTCCTCCGGTGTCAGTGAGTTGCATGATCTCATGGTCAAAGGAACAGATACTTGACATGCAGAAAACAATAGCAATAAACTGACACGATCATATGCTACGTTTACAGTTTGGGTCTTGTCCATCACATCATTCTCCTAATGATGTGATCCCGTTATCAAATGGCATCTCATGTCCATGGCTAGGAAACCTTCACCATCTTTTGATCAACGAGCTAGTCAACTAGAGGCTTACTAGGGACACAGTGTTTGTCTATGTACCCACACATGTATTTTAGTTTCCAATCAATACAATTATAGCATGGATAATAAACGATTATCACGAACAAGGAAATATGATAATAACTAAATTATTATTGCCTCTAGGACATATTTCCAACAGTCTCCTACTTGCACTAGAGTCAATAATCTAGTTCACATCACCATGTGATTTACATTGCTATGAATCTGACACCCAATGAGTTCTGGGGTTCGATCATGCTTTGCATGTGAGAGAGGTCTTTAGTCAACGGTCTGCAACATTCAGATCCGTGTGTTCTTTGCAAATCTCTATGTCATACTGTAGACACTTCTACCACACTCCACTTGGAGCTATTCCAAATGGCTGCTCCACTATATGTATCCTGACTGCTACTCAGAGTCGTCCGGATAGGTGTCAAAGCTTGCATCGACGTAACCCTTTACGACGAACTCTTCACGCGGCGCCTCCGCGCTGTGCTATACGCAGCGGTAGTACCGCTCGTAGGGTCGGTAGTACCGCTCCGGCGGAACTACCGCGCATGTGGCTCACCCACTTGCACGCGCTAGCCGGCACCACCGCTCGAGTCTGCGGGCAGAAAACGGTTGGATTTATCCCCCTCTATATAAGGAGGTCTTCTTCCCCAAGAAGACCTGCCTCTTTTCCCCCCAAGCTCCATTGTTGCCCCTAAGCTCATTTTCGCCCGATCTCTCTTCCTAGCCATCAAAACTTGTTGATCTTCTAGGATTTGGAGGAGAGGGCCTTGATCTACACTTCCACCAAGAGATATTTGATTCCCCCCACTAATCCCTTGCGGATCTTGTTACTCTTGGGTGCTTGAGCACCCTAGACGAAAGAGGTCACCTCGAAGCCACATTCCATTGTAGTGAAGCTTCGTGGTGGTGTTGGGAGCCTCCAATTAAGTTATGGAGATTGCCCCAACCTTGTTTGTAAAGGTTCGGTCGCCGCCTTCAAGGGCACCACTAGTGGAATCACGGCATCTTGCATTGTGCGAGGGCGTGAAGAGAATGCGGTGGCCCTAGTGGTTTCTTGGGGAGCATTGTGCCTCCACACCGCTCCAATGGAGACGTACCTCCCCCTAAAGGGAGGGAACTTTGGTAACACATCCTCGTATAAGGAGACGAGTAGACCTACCTCTTTTCGCCCCTCTATATAAGGAGGTTTTCTTTCCCAAGAAGACCTACCTCTTTTCCCCCCAAGCTCTATTGTTGCCCCCTAAGCTCATTTTCGCCCGATCTCTCTCCGTAGAGTACATAATTCATCATTGTTGCCATTCACCATAGAGAGAACAATCAGATTTGTGTCCTCATCATACCCGATGAAAAGTACATAATTCATTCTCCTCGGAAACAACCCCTCCAGTGGAATGTTTTTCTGCAGCAACACCCATCCAACAACACCATCACAGTTAGATTTCCTCTCCCATAACTGGATGGTCAGGTCCAACAAAACAGCAAGGCCAAGTCCACCATCCTCCATCCGTAAGAGCTGAAAACACCTATCATCAACATGGTTGTCTGCCGGCTTTTTCAACTTTGATCTTGAACACCTTCTTGTTGATCACTCCATCTCAGCCTCGCAAGCTAATGATCTGATCAGGCCATTCTCTCTTGATGAAATCAGACTTGCTCTCTGGGGGATGGATGACAACTCTAGCCCGGGGCCTGACGGTTTTGGACCTGCATTCTTCAAAGCCAATTGGGATCTTGTCAAACATGACCTCCAGCTTCTTCTCAATCAGTTGCACAACGGCACTGCGACTTCAAACGTATCAACAAAGCCTACATTGTCCTTCTCCCAAAAAAACTGGGTGCTACCCAACCTGGAAACTTCCGCCCTATCTCCCTCCAAAATTGTGTAGTCAAACTCTCCTCCAAATGCTTAACGAACAGGACTCAGCCTCTGATCCCCAGCATCATCCACCATGGCCAATCAGGTTTCATCCGCGGACGTGGGATTGCTGAAAACTTCACCCTTGCTGCTGATATTGTCCAAACCTGCCATAAAAGAAAATTACCGGCCATTGTCCTTAAATTAGACTTTCACAAAGCCTTCGACTCCGTCTCCTGGGACGCTATCTCGCGTATCCTTCGTGCTAGGGAATTCCCCCAGGAATGGTGCAACTGGATCCAAACGATCAACAAATCGGGTAGCTCATGTAGGAGATATGCCCTAGAGGCAATAATAAATGTTATTGATTATCTCCCTGTTCATAATTAGGTTTATGTTCCATGCTATAACTGCTATGGTTCTCGAGTCTACAATAACCACGAGGCTCGGAGGAAGACTCATATGCACGTGTGGGATAATAAACGGTAAAATGTATTCCTAGTCAAGCCTCTATGACTGGCTCAAGTATTGCATGATGATCCTGTTTTCCTGATCATGGGCATGGCTATGCCGGCAATTTTGAGGGCACAATTGTTGGTAGAACACTTGTGTTGAATCGACCCGATTGATGTTATGCTATGAGATACATTCGTCATAAGTTTATGGTTAATAACACAGAGAAGTTAATGTTTGCATAATTCCTTAGACCATGAGAGTGTCGAGTTTCTTCATGCTTGCTTCATGAACTTTGGGGTTTGTTAAACGTCATCCGTAAATGGGTGGCTATTACGGCGGCTTACGGGTTCATGGAAAAGTATGTCAAGGGACTTGATAGCTCAAGATTGGGATTGCTCCTCCGACGATGGAGAGATATCTCTGGGCCCTCTCGGTGTTACGGTATCCATCATCGTCTGGCCAGACACAGGGTGATTTGATCACAGGGATGCCGGAACACGGGAACGAGAAAAGAGAACAATACCGGCAACGAGGTAACTGGCATTGTGGACAAGTGTTGATCCACGAGGATGCCGATGTTTCTCACCTCGGGTAATTGTAACATATCGCGAAGCAACAGGAATAGCACACGGCAACTGGAGGTTCACTCGAATATTCATTCGTGTGGGTATAGGGGTCAATATGGGTGTCCACGGCTCCGATGTTGATCATTGATCGGAAGGGGTTCCGGGTCATGTCTATGCTTCACCGAACCTATAGGGTCACATGCTTAAGGGTCATCTATCTGCTGAATACTAGACAGGGAGTCTGAGAGAAAAACACCGAAAAAGTTTCGGACACCGGAAAAGTTTCGGACAGCGGAAAAGTTCCGCAGAGAGGTCACCGGATGAGTTCCGGTGAAACTGAAAAGTTGTTTCAGAGGATACCATAAAGTCAAATTGGTTTTGGCACATGCCTGATAATTCTTGGAGGGTGCCAGAATCATTCTGGAAACTTTCTGGAATTTTCCGGGATGAAAACCGGAAATGTTCCGGAGCTGCCGAAACCGCTTCAGATGCTTTTCGCAGATGAAATCACTAAACCGGAATTGTTCCGGCTCGCGTTGAAAATTATTTTGGTGGGTACTAGAATTGTTCTAAGCACACATGAATATTTTCAGTTCGATCAGACGCTGAAAAATGTCGTCGTGAATAGTGAAAGTGCTTTTTGGGATATTTTTGGAAAGCCACCTTTTGGGGCTTTGCTCCAAAAGATCTTGGGGGTGACATGGATGGATAGGGGCCAATTTTGGGGCCCCACATGAGGGTGTGGCCGGCCACATGGTGGACTCCTTCATGGAGTCCCCCTTGTTCCTTGGTTTCACCTTTTAGGTCCTTGGGAAGGACTCCTTTCCATGTGGGTTTTGGGTTTTCTTGTAAAACCACCCTACCCCTTGGGTTTCCTATAAATAGGAGGTGTGTGGGCTGCCATAAGACACACTCTTGCTCTCATACACAAAGCCATGCATGATCTGGCATTCTTCTCTCCCTCCCAGCGAAATAGTTTCGTAGAGCCGAAAGGCTGTCTGGGTTCCGGCAGGAACTAGTTCTGGACGGCGAAGCCCTGCCGGATAGATGACACCGTATGTGTGCAACTCTGTAGAGAGATCATAGTTTCGGCCTTAGTTCGAGAGTGCCTCCCGAAGGGCTGTCCGTGTGACCGTCCGAGTTTTGGAGGTCCTCCCGAAGGGCTGTCCGAGTGACAGTCCGAGTTTCGGAGGTCCTCCCGAAGGGCTGTCCGCGACACCGTCCGGGGGACTGTGCGACCGCCTCCCGGAGGGTTGTCCACGGGGCAGATGAGGGTATACATCCTCGCGGTTGGGAGGTTGTAAAATCCAAGCTGCGGGGATCTGCACCGCCGATCGTCATCGACTCTACTTCCGCTGCGCTATGAGTCGGTAACGAAAGAGATCAAACCTTGTATGCAGTCTCCATAGTGGTCCTGGGCTGGTGCGTAGGTCGGAAATTTTTTGTTTCATGCTGCGTTCCCCAACAGTGGTATCAGAGCCAAGTTCCGATCTTGGGACCTGCGTGTCAACCTTATGTAATGCACTTATTTTATTAGCTATAGAGATAGCAATATTATCTGGTGCACCGACAAGGTGGTGGCAATCTTCGCGAAGGTGAACACCAACGCGAATGCCGAAGACGAAGAAATGAAAGACTTCTCCGTCAGAAAGGGCTATACCATATCATGCTATTATGAATTGCCTGAGATGTTTATCCCTTATGATGCACCCTTCTTGATTGCGCGGTAGTCGCTTTTATTAGGGTGATCTCTCACAAAAATATCAAGTAGATAGTGTTCTCCCAAGTGTAGCACCGTCACGGCACCTAACTTTTCGGGGTACGCCATGGATGCATGGGTGCGAATGATTAGGGATGTGTGAGGCGGGTGAGTTGAGACCTCGCAGCGAGATCACTTGGTTGTCTTGACGTTCAGGCATGAGTGTCATGAGCTCGGAACACACGCATCGAAATATGAACAAGAGTCACATGGAGATGTGATCGGCAAGTTGGCCTACCGATTAAAATTCCCGTCATGAGATGATGATTCTATGGCGATGAATTGAAGTCTGGATCTTGTATCACTCAAAATCAATTATGAGAGATATTGATTTGAGTGGGAGCGCACTGTAGAATTAACTTGTTTAATTCTCAGTGCAATTAATTATGAACCCTGTCTAAGTGTGATTTGCATAATAGTTGTAGAATAATGGCTCGCGTTTCCACCTTCCCTATTAAAATTGAATAGCTGTTAAATATCTGGTTAAATCTTTACAGTTGGTAACGTAATGTGAGGATTGTCCTCTAGAGTGTCGAGAAGGATTTTGTCCTATCGCATACTTTCGGTATTCTCCCGCTAATGCTATGGATCATGTGACTCTCGTCCTTCGATCCAAAAGCAAGAATTCCTTTTCAGTCAAAGTGCAATATGTTTGCTTCCATGAGACCCGAACTTCGAAAGTTTGGATAGTTATGTGATATTCATGGAATCTGAAAATCATTTTCAGAGACAGACAAAGGCTAAAAGATATGAGATATCCAAAGCAATGTTTGTTTGCAAACTGTTAGTAAAAGAGTTTACTATGCATTAGACTGATAAGAGAGGGATCCAGGAGAACGCCTATCATATGATGAAAGGTGAATAAAACAACAACTTAAAGAGAAAGGAAGTGTCCGAAGGGTGTTAGTAAGACTTTCACGCCTAGGAAGTCCGAGGCTAACGCCACTCTTAAGTTGGGTGCTTCTTCTGAGAGTAGGAGAAATACTAAAAGTTAAACTGTTAGAAGTATAATGGCAGAAAGAAAGAAGACTAGAATATCCAGCTCATGTATGAACGTCATACAAGTTTTTGATGTATAGAAGGCTGGTCAAAGATATAGTTCTTGGGAATTATGGTAAACATGTTAATCACTAATTCTTGGGTATTGTGAGTTAATCACAAAGATACCCGCTCGATTGCATTCTGTTGCAACTCGATGTAAGAACTACTAAGGCCTGAAAGACTAGCCAGGAATGAGGTTTAGATACACACAGGGAACATAGTAAATGTTACTATACCTTCCAACGGTGTATTCCCTATGTATTTACTTTCATAATTCATTTTAGAGTTTCACACTCTAGCCCTTTTGCATAAGGTATCTTGCAAGAAGGTTGTTCATAAGAGAACTTTTGATGTTCGGTATTGTGAATAACATAAGGGCCATACTTTCATTATGAATGAGACGTATGTTATGAATATTGATAATAATACATACCTCTGGGTTTACTTTCATAATTCATTTTAGAGTTTCATATACTCTAGCCCTTTGCATAAGGTATCTTGCAAGAAGGTTATTCATAAGAGAACTTTTAATGTTCGGTGTTATGAATAACATGAAGGGCCATGCTTCCATCCAGGATGGGATGTATGTTGTGACTATTGATGGTAATATATACATCCATAACATTGACGCTAAATGTCGCAAGACTAAAAGAATACCACATATGTGTGGCACTGCATTTGGTCACATTGGAGAAACCCGCATGAAAATTCCATTATGATGGATTTTGAAGTCATTTGATTTTGAATCATCTGACACTTGCAACTTTCCTCTGAAAGGTGAAGTGACTAAAATACCGTTCACAGGCCATAAGGAACGAGCAAAGAACATATTGGTGATCATACATTATGATGTGTGTAGTCCAATAAATGTTGTTGCAAGTAGTGGATTCATCTATCTTCAGAAATGACTCAAGTAGATATATGGATGTTTACTTGTTGAGACGTAAGTCTGGATCTTTTGAATTCATTCATAAGGTTTTCAAAAATGAAGTAGAAGTTGTTGTAACAAGAAAATTGTGTTTCTACAATTCGATTGCAGAAAGGAATATTTGAGTTACAAGTTTAGCGAATGTCTGATGAGTTGTGAAAGGGGTTTCATAACTTGCACCTCCCGGAACACCACTGCAAGTGGAGAGTCCGTGTAGACGTAATCGAACCATTTATGACATGGTAAGATCAAAGATGACATAAATAAATTTGCCATTATCCCTTTTAAAAGTGATGCTTTAGAGACTGCGGCTTTTTCACTGAAAAGAGCTCCATCGGGTCTGTTGAAATGACGCCATGGTATGGTACGCCCAACCATGTTATATCTTTTCTTAACATTTGGAATATGGGGCTTGTGTAAAAGGTTACAAACCTATTCCAAATCAGACAAGTGCTACTTTGTAAGGTTATCCCAAGTCATTGGGTATTCCCCCACCACTATACCGAGGCAAAGGGTTTTGCCGCAAAACGGTATGCTTTTAAAGAGAATAGTTCTTTCAAAAGGTGAGTGGGAGGACAGTGCAACTCGACGAGATAACCAGTATCTTCGTCATCAGGTCAAAAGAAAGGAACCTTGGAAGTGATTCCGGAGTTTCCTACTGCGACTGATACGGAAGTCTCTACAATAAAATGTATGGACTTCGGTCGAACTTGCAGCTGAACCACGTAGGCAAAGCTCGTGCAAACCTATCAGGTGCGCAAACGAGATATTGTTGTTAGACAACAGTATACCTACAATACACAATGAAGCGTTGATGGGCCCTGACTCCGGAATTGGCTAAATGCCAATACAATCCGAGATAGTTTCCATATAAGTGATTCGAGATTAAAATCTTGATACACCTTTCGGAAGACTTAGAGTCTAACGAATATTTATGGAACTAAAAACTGATACGGATAAAATGTTTTATCCATAAAGCTCGACTTGTTGCCATAACAAGTTCAAGGAGTTGACTACGATGAGATTGTCTCACCGTAGCGATGCTTGAAGTCGGTTCGGGTTGAACTAGCAATTAATACATATTTCAATCATGAGATATGAAACATGGATGACAAAACGATTTCCATCTGATGAAAATGAAACCTAGGACTTGTATGTGATACAGTCCAAAGTAATTTGTCGATCCAGAGGATGCTAGTAAGTATGCAAACTTCAGAGTTCCAGCGATGAACAGAAGAGAGCAAAGTGGAGTTGGAATCTTCGTTTTTTGATGGAATGGTCAAAGGGGTTTGACTTCATCAAATGGGTATCGAAGATGCTTGTGATTCAAGAAAGTAAGTGGGAGCATAATAATATTTCTAAAAACCTTGTGTACTTGACACATTGTTAATTGGAAATAAATTTCTTGACACGAATTAGGACTTCATTTAAAATAGTTTTTCGATGAAGTGCTTAGGCTAAATAGCCTCCAAATTAGGCATGATAATCTATGGAGATAGATTTACCTAAATAGGGCTAAGCAATGAATACATATTGACAAGGTGCTAAAACCTTTTAGCATTTAAAACGCCAAGGAGTGATTCTTGCCGAAGTCACATGGAAAGAGTTTTGCAAGACTCGGTGTCTCAAAACACTGATGAGCAAAATACATGATGGTGATTCCACACACTCTTGTGTTTGGATTAATCATGTATTCCATGGTATGTAAAACCAACCAGATATGTCCGATACTCCAAAGATGTTGCTAGTATGGATACCAAAGTGATCAAAGTACTGGTCATAGGACAACAGTGAAAGATGTCATTGAGTACTAAGAGTAGTACTGATGACATGTTTTCTCGCAAGCAGAGATTATGAAGTGCTCATTGTAAGTAATTACATCGATACAGTCTTCATCAATGCTCCATGGGATTTTCGATTTAAGTTAAGGGTTTTGTGTAATCCACAATATGGTGGCACAGTAGTTGGAAGATGTTCCAAACAAGATACTGTGGCAAATTCTATAACAAAGGCTAAGTATGTTGACGCTTTAGAAGCGACAAAGAAGTTGTTGAATCATATAGTTCATTCATGAACATAGTATGGTTCCAACATGGCTTTGGTCTATGGGACACTATTGCAGATAGTTGCTCCATAGCTCAGTCTGAGGAATCAGGTTTCGACCAATGATTCACACATATGCAAGGCCAAGTCCAGACAAAATATGAATTTTGTGAAAGCGTGAAAACGCAAGGATATGCAAAGTAACACACGGAGCTGAAGTCGTCAGATCCGTTGGATATCAGGCTATACCACATGCGAAGCATATTTTACACCAGTATGCCATAGGTGTAAAGTGCATTAGCATTGACTAGATTATTGACTCTAGTGCAAGTGGAAGTCTGTAGGAGATATGCCCTAGAGGCAATAATAAATGTTATTGATTATCTCCCTGTTCATAATTAGGTTTATGTTCCATGCTATAACTGCTATGGTTCTCGAGTCTACAATAACCACGAGGCTCGGAGGGAGACTCATATGCACGTGTGGGATAATAAACGGTAAAATGTATTCCTAGTCAAGCCTCTATGACTGGCTCAAGTATTGCATGATGATCCTGTTTTCCTGATCATGGGCATGGCTATGCCGGCAATTTTGAGGGCACAATTGTTGGTAGAACACTTGTGTTGAATCGACCCGATTGATGTTATGCTATGAGATACATTCGTCATAAGTTTATGGTTAATAACACAGAGAAGTTAATGTTTGCATAATTCCTTAGACCATGAGAGTGTCGAGTTTCTTCATGCTTGCTTCATGAACTTTGGGGTTTGTTAAACGTCATCCGTAAATGGGTGGCTATTACGGCGGCTTACGGGTTCATGGAAAAGTATGTCAAGGGACTTGATAGCTCAAGATTGGGATTTGCTCCTCCGACGATGGAGAGATATCTCTGGGCCCTCTCGGTGTTACGGTATCCATCATCGTCTGGCCAGACACAGGGTGATTTGATCACAGGGATGCCGGAACACGGGAACGAGAAAAGAGAACAATACCGGCAACGAGGTAACTGGCATTGTGGACAAGTGTTGATCCACGAGGATGCCGATGTTTCTCACCTCGGGTAATTGTAACATATCGCGAAGCAACAGGAATAGCACACGGCAACTGGAGGTTCACTCGAATATTCATTCGTGTGGGTATAGGGGTCAATATGGGTGTCCACGGCTCCGATGTTGATCATTGATCGGAAGGGGTTCCGGGTCATGTCTATGCTTCACCGAACCTATAGGGTCACATGCTTAAGGGTCATCTATCTGCTGAATACTAGACAGGGAGTCTGAGAGAAAAACACCGAAAAAGTTTCGGACACCGGAAAAGTTTCGGACAGCGGAAAAGTTCCGCAGAGAGGTCACCGGATGAGTTCCGGTGAAACTGAAAAGTTGTTTCAGAGGATACCATAAAGTCAAATTGGTTTTGGCACATGCCTGATAATTCTTGGAGGGTGCCAGAATCATTCTGGAAACTTTCTGGAATTTTCCGGGATGAAAACCGGAAATGTTCCGGAGCTGCCGAAACCGCTTCAGATGCTTTTCGCAGATGAAATCACTAAACCGGAATTGTTCCGGCTCGCGTTGAAAATTATTTTGGTGGGTACTAGAATTGTTCTAAGCACACATGAATATTTTCAGTTCGATCAGACGCTGAAAAATGTCGTCGTGAATAGTGAAAGTGCTTTTTGGGATATTTTTGGAAAGCCACCTTTTGGGGCTTTGCTCCAAAAGATCTTGGGGATGACATGGATGGATAGGGGCCAATTTTGGGGCCCCACATGAGGGTGTGGCCGGCCACATGGTGGACTCCTTCATGGAGTCCCCCTTGTTCCTTGGTTTCACCTTTTAGGTCCTTGGGAAGGACTCCTTTCCATGTGGGTTTTGGGTTTTCTTGTAAAACCACCCTACCCCTTGGGTTTCCTATAAATAGGAGGTGTGTGGGCTGCCATAAGACACACTCTTGCTCTCATACACAAAGCCATGCATGATCTGGCATTCTTCTCTCCCTCCCAGCGAAATAGTTTCGTAGAGCCGAAAGGCTGTCTGGGTTCCGGCAGGAACTAGTTCTGGACGGCGAAGCCCTGCCGGATAGATGACACCGTATGTGTGCAACTCTGTAGAGAGATCGTAGTTTCGGCCTTAGTTCGAGAGTGCCTCCCGAAGGGCTGTCCGTGTGACCGTCCGAGTTTTGGAGGTCCTCCCGAAGGGCTGTCCGAGTGACAGTCCGAGTTTCGGAGGTCCTCCCGAAGGGCTGTCCGCGACACCGTCCGGGGGACTGTGCGACCGCCTCCCGGAGGGTTGTCCGCGGGGCAGATGAGGGTATACATCCTCGCGGTTGGGAGGTTGTAAAATCCTAGCTGCGGGGATCTGCACCGCCGATCGTCATCGACTCTACTTCCGCTGCGCTACGAGTCGGTAACGAAAGAGATCAAACCTTGTATGCAGTCTCCATAGTGGTCCTGGGCTGGTGCGTAGGTCGGAATTTTTTTGTTTCATGCTGCGTTCCCCAACAGCTCCTCTATTATCCTTAACGGTAAACCAGGACCTTGGTTCTCATCTCGTTGTGGTTTGCGTCAAGGCGATCCTTTCTCCCCCTACTTGTTCATTATTATTGCAAACATTCTTCAACGCCTCATCCTCGACGCCTCTTCTCAAGGGCTCTTAAATCACCCGATCGACCGCAACCTGCCTACTCCGGTTCTTCAATACGCGGATGACACTCTAATTGTTCTCCCTGCGGAGGCCGCGCAACTTCAACACCTAAAGCTCATCCTAGAAGAGTTCACTAAAGCCACTGGCCTCAGGATTAACTTTCATAAGAGCACCTTGGCGCCCATCCACGTAGATCAGTCCCTTGCCGCCTCCCTTGCTCTTATTCTTGGATGCCCTGTCGCTAGCTTCCCTCGGTCCTACTTAGGTCTCCCTCTTTCGACGAAAAAACTTAATTTATCTGATTTCTTCTTCATCATCGACAAGGTCGATCGACGTCTCGCCGGGTGGCGCGGCCTGCTTCTCTCTCTAGCAGGTAGAGCAATTCTTGTCCGTGTGGTTCTTTGGGCCCTCCCTATATACGCTATGAGTGCCCTTCTCCTTCCGGCAGGTACGCTTCATGAGATTGAGAAACGTTGTCGTGCTTTCTTTTGGTCTGGTCAGGAAAAGATTACGGGTGGCCAATGTAAAGTGGCTTGGGACCTGGTTTGTGCTCCCTTCTCGCACGGGGGTTTAGGCTTCTCCTCCCTTAAACATTTGAATGTTTGCCTACTCCTTAAACACATTTCTCTTTTACACAACAATGGCAACTTCATCAACACCTCATACATTGTGAACAAATATGGCTGGACTACCACCCACGATATTGACAATCAAGATAACAGAGGGTCCTCGTGTAGGAGATATGCCCTAGAGGCAATAATAAATGTTATTGATTATCTCCCTGTTCATAATTATGTTTATGTTCCATGCTATAACTGCTATGGTTCTCGAGTCTGCAATAACCACGAGGCTCGGAGGAAGACTCATATGCACGTGTGGAATAATAAACGGAAAAATGTATTCCTAGTCTGGCCTCTAAGACTGGCTCAAGTATTGCATGATGATCCTATTTTCCTGATCATGGGCATGGCTATGCCGGCAATTTTGAGGGCGCAATGTTGGTAGAACACTTGTGTTGAATCGACCCGAATTGATGTTATGCTATGAGATACATTCGTCATAAGTTAATGGTTAATAACACAGATATGGTTAACGTTTGCATGATTCCTCAGACCATGAGAGTATCGAGTTTCTTCATGCTTGCTTCATGAACTTTGGGGTTTGTTAAACGCCATCCGTAAATGGGTGGCTATTACGGCGGCTTACGGGTTCATGAAAAAGTATGTCAAGTAACTTGATAGCTCAAGATTGGGATTTGCTCCTCCGACGATGGAGAGATATCTCTGGGCCCTCTCGGTGTTACGGTATCCATCATCGTCTGGCCAGACACTTTGTGATTTGATCACGGGGATGCCGGAACACGGGAACGAGAAAAGAGAACAATACCGGTAACGAGGTAACTGGCATAGTGGACAAGGTGTTGATCCACGGGGATGCCAACGTGTCTCACCTCGGGTATTTGTAACATATCGCGAAGCAACAGGAATAGCACACGGCAACTGGAGGTTCACTCGAATATTCATTCGTGTGGGTATAGGGGTCAATATGGGTGTCCACGGCTCCGATGTTGATCATTGATCGGAAGGGGTTCCGGGTCATGTCTATGCTTCACCGAACCTATAGGGTCACACGCTTAAGGGTCATCTATCTGCTGAATACTAGACAGGGAGTCTGAGAGAAAGTTTCCGGGAAAAAGTTTTTCGGAGACAGCGGAAAAGTTCCGAAGAGAGAGGTCACCGGATGAGTTCCGGTGAAACTGAAAAGTTGTTTCAGAGGATACCATAAATTCAAATTGGTTTTGACACATGCCTGATAATTCTTGGAGGGTGCCAGAATCATTCTGGAAACTTTCTGGAATTTTCCGGAATGAAAACCGGAAATGTTGGGATACATTGGGCGGTGGCTCCTTATCCAAGTTGACAGTGCAGGCGCCGACAAGATCTGGGTTGGTGGTGCCACAGGCTGCCCCATGGCCATGCTCTATCTCATGATCTCAACTAGACCATGCCACAATTTCGTCACTTCGGCTTTCATGGTGGTTTCTACTCTGGCATTGAAACCATTTTCCGTGTCTTCTTTAAATTCGGTCATTTCCTCATCTACAGATTCTCGGCTAGCTTTCCTTCTTTACCTTCTTTACTTAACCGCAGTGGAGATCAAACTCAAACAGGTTTGTAGCTATAACTTACAATGGTGCAAGGGACTGAATATCTTTAAATTATAAGATCAAGATTCAGAAACCACGTACAATCTCTATGATTTCAGGATTATGAAAAAACCCGCAGGAGGAGAAAAATGCAGGAATGTTTCTCGAAGTATTTTTAGCGTTTGTTACAATGCTTTTTCTGCTACCTCCACCCTGCAACTCGCAACATACACAAACATAGTTTGTACTGCAGTACATTCATGAGTCGTGCACAGAACTAGGTAGGATAAAAGTTATTTTTATTTTCCCTGAAGAACTTTATGAATTGAAGGACAGGTGCTACAGTTGCAAGTGGTAAATCCGAAGCATGAAACAGATTTCAGTATACTTAGAAACAAGAGAAAATTGTGGATCCAGACTTGAAGTCTTACCCAAGTAGGCAAACATTTACTTGGTGTATCTTGGTTGTGCATTCCTGGAATCGAACTGATTGAAACTAATAAGCATAAGAAATTATGGGCAGCAAAATTCAGCTACTGAAATATATATAACTGTATTCATCAAGCACGAGACACTTTTGAAGTTACTTAAAACATCAGAAGTGGTATTAAAGGGTCATGTAGCAACCAAACAATGAAGATTAGACTGCACTTTGTATTTGGCACTGAGCGTGTCTTGTGTAGTAATCATCAATCAGTGACACCTCCTTTCCATTTTGTGCACTAAATGTCAGTTTAACACTCTCACCTGAAGAAATGACTGATGACAGATTGTCAACAGCCAGAGAGAGCAAAAATGTTTGTGTGCAGCCTGGAGCATGCCAAATTTTGAGATAGATTTACAACGAAATGAACTGACATCTTAGGATCAGCAGAAAATCAAAGAACATCCGGTCTGTCATTAACGCAATGATCACCGAAAACTATATACCTGACAAGAAATAATGCGCTAGGGCCCAATGTCATGCAGAAGTGGTAAACTGTCCACATATTTCTTTGCAAGCTAGCTAAATCCTTCTTTCAGGTCATGTGCTCTTGGTTGGTACCTGCAGGCTGATGGTGTATCCTTGGGCAACATTGTACAAAAGTGGCAGTAGCAACCCCAGCATTTATCTTAGTTTCTTTGAAGTAGCTAGGCAACTGGAACTTCACAAGGCAACTGTGTAAAGTACATACCCACATAAGAGACGAGCATTAACCAGGCATGCAAGTCGACTAATGTCTGCTGATATTAAATAATATACAAGAGTTCACACGGTTAAATCCATCAAGTTCCACTCCACGAGACAGGTCCATAAAAGTAGAACAGCCAACATTCTACATAGAGGAGCAATCCAAGCATCAACCACATCACAGGCCATATATAATAGAAGAACCTAAAGATTACATAGCAGGACAATTCGAACATCGACTAGACATGTCCGTCTCAGCAACACAGAAGGACTTGACTACATTAACAACCCATGTCAGCGTCTCATCAAAACAGAAGAACCTCCCTACACCAATAGCCATGGCTGCGTCTCAGAAACCCGAATTTAACTCTTAATACCTGCAGAACAATCAATGTCATCCTAGTCAAACAAATTTGTAATGCTCTCTCACAGCACAACAGGTTTTGTATGATCTCAAAAATAAGCATTGACTTTGCCGTAGTGCAGATTATAAAAAAATAATACCCAGAGCTGAATCATCCCAGAACACAAGCTAATACTACAAACGGAGAACAACAATAAGGGGACATTTAGTTTGTAATGCCACCTGTATTACGTACGATCGCAGTAGAAACCCATCATCTGAGGCAAACAAAAGAAAAACTGAACTTCCAAGATTGTCAACTCATTCCAGATTTGCTTTTGTGTGCCAACTATATGTGAGGCTCTGTCTGGTATCTCTACCCAAAGGCATGCTTCTTGGAAATGTAAGAATAGACTATGCACCATCTTGTAAATTGGGTAACCAAGCAAAAATAAAGACATATGAAAAGAGAAAATTACCTAAGTTGTTTGATCAAGATAGCATGTTGGCACATCTAGTGTGTTCAGAGTTCCAGATCCGACCCTTTTCCTCCCAACTCCCCTGCCTACAAGCAAAAGAAGCCCAAACCATATGAAAAATCAAAGAGAAGTTGAGTCAAGGATATTAAATGAAGCCACATATATCGCCAGGTCCAAAAAATGATGGGTTTACATGTTCAGAGAAAATGCATTTATCCAGAATTATTGTTGAGTGAGTTTTGTACCAGTTATGTCTAAAAGGCCAAATAAAATTTGCATGGTTCGGGAAACCAGAGTTCCAAAACAAGCATTACATAGTACTATGTGAAATCAATGAACTAGTACTACTCTTCGATAAAACTAGAGCACATGCTATTATGAATTGACGATTTGTATCAAGATCGCTCAAGATAAATTTAATCTTGCAAGGAAAAACAGTGAAAAAGATAACATATAACAAGCTTTAAGCCGCCTCCAGATGTTCCAATTGCTTAATTATTTCAAAGGGTTCTCTTACTGCAGTATTGCCTATTTCCAATTTTTAGAAACCCTCTGATGAAAAGATGATTACAAGCACATAATCATATTTAGCATTTAGCAATTGCCAGACATCAAAGCAATATTTGTATTCCTGATCTAGCTTTAATGGAGCCCTGTAATAATAAGAAATTAGATCACCATACCAACAAAGAAAAAAAAACAATGTATTTTTATATATCTAGTTCAATCCGTAATCACGGGAACATTGTTACGGCAATCATGTATCGAAAGTAACTGGAATGAATACGAGCGAAACAAACTAATTGGACTTTTTTGCTTGTACAATGTAGATAGGGGGTATCACCTGCAGTATAGAAATTCGTGTACGGATAAAAGGTGTTGAGCCACATGTTTTTTCTTTTACCAATACATTTGATTTGCATTGAGTCAAGTTGGATCATGAAGTTTCCAGTCATCGTGGTGAGAACAATCACATTTGTGTCCTCATCATACCCAAGGAAAAGTACATAATTCATTCCCCTTGGAAGCATCCCCTTCAATGGAATAGTTTTCTGCAGCAACACCCATCCAACAACACCATCACAGTTAAATTTTCTCTCCCATAATTGGACAATCAGTCCCGACAAAACAGCGAGGCCAAGTCCACCATCCTCCATCCGTAAGAGCTGAAAACACCTGTCGTCAACAAGGTAGTCTGCCGGCTTCTCGATCACATCAAGGCTCTGAATTTCAAAATCAAACACAAGGATATCACCTCCAGAAATCAACCAGCAAAGTGCATTCCCGACTAGGATGCTGGGCCTTGACACAGAAATATCATTTCTTATCGCGGTCGAGGAAACATCTCCCCAAACACCAGACACCGAGTCATAGACAGAACAAAATGCCTTTGTATTGTATCCACCACCGTAGACCAAAACCAATTTAAACGGGCTCGAGAAGCAATCTCCGTGAACATGCCCATCTTCGGCATCAGCGCACAACACCGTGCCGTGCCAGGTACAGAAACACCCCATAAAGGCATCATCCACACGCGGTGGAAAAGCCACGCTGCGCTTTTGGCCGGTGAGGGGGTCCCACACGACGGTCTTGCGCTCATGCTTGTTGATTGCGACAGCGAGGCCGTGGCGGCAGCCCATGTATTCTGCGTGCTCTTTGTAGGGCATTCTGCTCTTGGGCAGGGAGAAGCAAGCGGCAGGGATGCGGTCGGGCGAGTCCATGATGGGAGCAAAGCGGTTAGCATACCCTTCAAAGAAGCCGAGCAGAGGAGGCTTCCGGTGGTGCTTGCGAAAGCGTTTGTGGAACACGGGGTCGGAGAGGACGCTGCCCCAGCGCTTGCATACGGCAGACACGCGGGGCAGGGAGGACGGCTTCGGAGGGAGACGGACGAGGATCTCGATTAGGAGGTTGTCATCGCTGAGCACCTTGGACACGGAGCCAGCACCTTTGAGCACGAAACGCCGCAGCCTCCTGCCGTTCACACGCGGCGAGCTGGGAATGGGATTGGCCCTGGCACAAAAAAGAAATCTGATCAATCGACGCACATATGCAAATCATGGCGGTTGCCAGAATCAAACACACATATGCATGCACATCCATCCATCATAGCATAGCATACACAAAGTAAGTAGTGTAGTGCGCAAAAAAGAAGAGGGAGAGGAAATGGATGGGGAATCTTACCCTTGGCCTTGGGGAACCTCAGCGGGATCCATCATCTTCTCTTGTGCACCTTCTCTTCTTCTATTTTTGAGGCAACAATGAAGGGAGAGCTGAGCTGAGTTAGTACGCAGACTGTCCGTTAGCTATAACATAGCCCATCCAAGCCCAGCCCGATCCGTCAGCTACAAAGAGCATGAAACGAAAACAAAATACTACCATACTTTGAGGGTTTTTTTCTTGCACGGACAGCTAATAAATAAAGAGACGGAAAAAAAATGTCTGGATGGAATCGAGACTCTGTTTCAGGTTTGTGCAGCAGCAATACTAGGCTTCACTTTGCTCACCATCATATGCATAGTACTGGGCATGGAAATGGCGCTAGCACTAGGTAGCAAGCATGAAGCAGGACATGGAAATGGCGCTAGCACTAGGTAGGCAAGCATGAAGCAGGACATGGAAATGGCGCTAGCACTAGGTAGGCAAGCATGAAGCAGGACATGGAAATGGCGCTAGCACTAGGTAGGCAAGCATGAAGCAGGACATGGAAATGGCGCTAGCACTAGGTAGGCAAGCATGAAGCAGGACATGGAAATGGCGCTAGCACTAGGTAGGCAAGCATGAAGCAGGACATGGAAATGGCGCTAGCACTAGGTAGGCAAGCATGAAGCAGGACATGGAAATGGCGCTAGCACTAGGTAGGCAAGCATGAAGCAGGACATGGAAATGGCGCTAGCACTAGGTAGGCAAGCATGAAGCAGGACATGGAAATGGCGCTAGCACTAGGTAGGCAAGCATGAAGCAGGACATGGAAATGGCGCTAGCACTAGGTAGGCAAGCATGAAGCAGGACATGGAAATGGCGCTAGCACTAGGTAGGCAAGCATGAAGCAGGACATGGAAATGGCGCTAGCACTAGGTAGGCAAGCATGAAGCAGGACATGGAAATGGCGCTAGCACTAGGTAGGCAAGCATGAAGCAGGACATGGAAATGGCGCTAGCACTAGGTAGGCAAGCATGAAGCAGGACATGGAAATGGCGCTAGCACTAGGTAGGCAAGCATGAAGCAGGACATGGAAATGGCGCTAGCACTAGGTAGGCAAGCATGAAGCAGGACATGGAAATGGCGCTAGCACTAGGTAGGCAAGCATGAAGCGGGACATGGAAATGGCGCTAGCACTAGGTAGGCAAGCATGAAGCGGGACATGGAAATGGCGCTAGCACTAGGTAGGCAAGCATGAAGCGGGACATGGAAATGGCGCTAGCACTAGGTAGGCAAGCATGAAGCGGGACATGGAAATGGCGCTAGCACTAGGTAGGCAAGCATGAAGCGGGACATGGAAATGGCGCTAGCACTAGGTAGGCAAGCATGAAGCGGGACATGGAAATGGCGCTAGCACTAGGTAGGCAAGCATGAAGCGGGACATGGAAATGGCGCTAGCACTAGGTAGGCAAGCATGAAGCGGGACATGGAAATGGCGCTAGCACTAGGTAGGCAAGCATGAAGCGGGACATGGAAATGGCGCTAGCACTAGGTAGGCAAGCATGAAGCGGGACATGGAAATGGCGCTAGCACTAGGTAGGCAAGCATGAAGCAGGACATGGAAATGGCGCTAGCACTAGGTAGGCAAGCATGAAGCAGGACATGGAAATGGCGCTAGCACTAGGTAGGCAAGCATGAAGCAGGACATGGAAATGGCGCTAGCACTAGGTAGGCAAGCATGAAGCGGGACATGGAAATGGCGCTAGCACTAGGTAGGCAAGCATGAAGCGGGACATGGAAATGGCGCTAGCACTAGGTAGGCAAGCATGAAGCGGGACATGGAAATGGCGCTAGCACTAGGTAGGCAAGCATGAAGCAGGACATGGAAATGGCGCTAGCACTAGGTAGGCAAGCATGAAGCAGGACATGGAAATGGCGCTAGCACTAGGTAGGCAAGCATGAAGCGGGACATGGAAATGGCGCTAGCACTAGGTAGGCAAGCATGAAGCGGGACATGGAAATGGCGCTAGCACTAGGTAGGCAAGCATGAAGCGGGACATGGAAATGGCGCTAGCACTAGGTAGGCAAGCATGAAGCGGGACATGGAAATGGCGCTAGCACTAGGTAGGCAAGCATGAAGCGGGACATGGAAATGGCGCTAGCACTAGGTAGGCAAGCATGAAGCAGGACATGGAAATGGCGCTAGCACTAGGTAGGCAAGCATGAAGCAGGACATGGAAATGGCGCTAGCACTAGGTAGGCAAGCATGAAGCAGGACATGGAAATGGCGCTAGCACTAGGTAGGCAAGCATGAAGCAGGACATGGAAATGGCGCTAGCACTAGGTAGGCAAGCATGAAGCGGGACATGGAAATGGCGCTAGCACTAGGTAGGCAAGCATGAAGCGGGACATGGAAATGGCGCTAGCACTAGGTAGGCAAGCATGAAGCGGGACATGGAAATGGCGCTAGCACTAGGTAGGCAAGCATGAAGCGGGACATGGAAATGGCGCTAGCACTAGGTAGGCAAGCATGAAGCGGGACATGGAAATGGCGCTAGCACTAGGTAGGCAAGCATGAAGCAGGACATGGAAATGGCGCTAGCACTAGGTAGGCAAGCATGAAGCAGGACATGGAAATGGCGCTAGCACTAGGTAGGCAAGCATGAAGCAGGACATGGAAATGGCGCTAGCACTAGGTAGGCAAGCATGAAGCAGCAGTTGAATAGCATTGCCAATTCACAGGCAACAGGCACACCACTATCTAAACTGCTAACTTTGACCAGTGGCTAGAGATATTAGGACATAACATAATAATGGTACAAACAAGCTAGCAAATCGCACAGCTATATGAATCCTACAAGTGCCCTTCACAGGCCACGACATACAAGGTGGAACAACCAACATACTAGATGCAGAAATATATGTGCTTTAAACTGAACGCCTCTACAGTCTACATACAAGTATTCAGTGTTTGACTCATCCTGCAGCTGCAGGGAGAAGTCAAATCCCAAATCCACAAACTACCTCAAGCTTAGTACAACTTTGTACTAGCTCTAGTACAAAGTTGAGACAGTTATTTTGGGACGGAGGGAGTACTTCAGATGAGGGAGAACGGCTGCGGAGGGAGACGGAGGAGGACCTCCCGGAGCAGGTCCTCGTCCTCCAGCGGCGAGGAGTGGCGGCGGCTCATACTTGGGTGGTCCGAGATCCACTCAGCCGATGGTGAGCTAGCTAGGGTTCCTTCTAATGGCGAAGGGAGGAAGAGGATCACCAAGGAATGCAGATCAAACCAAAATTAGGTAGCAGGATATCCCTTGGGAAAGAAAGCAAGAGCATTTAGGGGCGCTCACCGTTCCTCCCGGAGGAGCAGTGCCGGAGCGCAGCCGTCGGTCGCGGGGAGGAGCTAGCCAGGGGTAGGGACGTAGGAGCTCGACGGAGTTCGGGTAAAGGCCGGACGACGGAGGCCGGGAAGGACGGCGGCGTCCAGACGGAATGCGGTGCCGGCGGGACGGGAGGGGCGGCCGCCGGCGCTGGATGTGGTCCGTCGGGGAAGAGACTGGAGGAGGGAGTGAGTCTGTTCGTTTCGTTTTTCCCTTTTTACCCTTCCAGATGGCTTCTGCTTGAGAAATTGCTAGCGACTGTGTACAAGGGTACCAACGTCTTTTCCACTTGGTGTGAAAATGTGATGCTCTACTCACTGTCACTCACTGGCTTTATACACCTTCTAAAGCATGGAAATGTCATATTTAGCATGTGGCAAATCATATGTCCAGTGCTACTTTGGCCGGCGCAAGAAAAAGGTGATAGTTAAGTGAGGGCAATTATAGGGTGTCGTAGCATCAGGTGAAAGCAAGGACTGTTGTTTTGCTGAATCCCCCCTCTGAGACGGGGTTTCCAAAGCAAACCTTGCGATGATCCTGTATATATCTACCTTCATATGGGGGATCAACCGACGGTTTTCATTCCTAATCTTGTTATATATTTTGCTTAATCTCGTCATTTTTCTTTTTCGTATCTACTCGTCACTTTTTCATGTGTTCTTCATAGTTGTCTTGCCTCCCTGATTCCACATCGTCACCACCTTTCACTCGTCATGTCCATCAGCCAGAGAAAGTGTTACATCTTGTCATTTGTTTTTTTAGCCAGAGTGATCTCTCTTTGGTGGATTTGTTTGGATCTAGTCGCCGTTCGTCTACATTCGTGTGTCTTCCAATCTACGCTACTCTTCATCGGCGACGATTGTTGTTTTGGTGCGACAATTTCTTGACTATCTACTACAAGAAGTTTACCCCGCTCCAGCGAGGAAGGGGCGATGACGACAGCGTGCCTTGGGATCGCTTCACTGCTTGTAGTCGTAGCTACATGGTCTGTGGAGCTGGCTGTAATTTTTTATTATTTATGATGTTTGTTGTGGAAGGGGAGCCTTGGCGCAGTGGTAAAACTGTTGCCTTGTGACCACAAGGTCACGGGTTCAAGTCCTGGAAACAGCCTCTTGCAGAAATGTAAGGAAAGTCTGCGTACAATAGACCCAAAGTGGTCGGACCCTTCCCCGGACCCTGCGCAAGCGGGTGATGTTTGTTGTACTGTCATGATTGAAGATGAATAGATCGAAAGTATTTTCCACAAAAAAAACACAAAGAACCACACTAATTGGAGTCAAGGCTACAAAAAACACAAGTTAAAAAATCAGTTAATGCAAATAAATTATGAAGGCCGAGCAGCAGGGATGCAACGGTGGAGGTAAGGTCAGTCATGACAGAAGGGCAGATTGAGACGGTCGCAAGGCTGATCAATACATTACCGGACGGATGAAGTCACATGAAGAGGTGCACGGCCAGATGTGAGTTTGTTACTTTTCCCCTCTCCATATTGATTATCTTTGATGAATTGACATAAGGGTACCATCATCTTTTTTAACTTGGTGAGGAAATCTCATAAAGGGTGGAAAGTTGATATTCCAGCATGGTCCTTAGGCCCAAGTCTTTTTAAGGTGGATATTTGAACTTTTAGATAGGCGGCAAATGAAACAACTCTACCTTTGACAACAACAGCTACTACAAGGTATTTCAGTTGGTTCAATGTGGGGTGGAATGAGATAGAATGGGGGGAAGGAGGGTTGTTGATCCCAGACCTTTTCAACAAAAAAAGAAGTTTAATGGTGATTCCAGACCACCATCGACAAAGGTTAATCGGCGACCAAATCGCTAACATTGTGGCCACGAGGAACGTCATATATCCGATGGTTCTAGACCTCAGCCTCCATGGAGTTACGGTTTAGCTCGTCGTTGGACAAGGTGCGCAACCGCATGAGCTTTCTGATTGATTGAAGATACAAGAGCAAATCCAAAACGAAAAACAGCACAATATTTGACCCTCTCCTCATCAAAATTCTAAAGGATGAGGTTCAAAAAAATATTCTAAAGAATGCCTAGATGGTCACCTCCTCTTTACAAAAGCAACATTGTTAATACGCAGTTCCTTTTAGCAAGATAATTCGTCGTAAATACCATCCTTCTATATTCATCATAAATACCATCAATGTATTTCGAAAGCACATAAAGATATAATATCCAAGGTCAGCGGCAAAAACCAAGCCAACAAAAAAAAAACAGTGATGCTTAATGCTTTCCTCAGCTGAACAAAAAGAAAACAAATAGTCCCCATTCCTAAATATAAGTCTTTTTAGAGATTCCATTAGGGACTACATACGGAGCAAATGAGGAAATATACACTCTTAAGTATGTCTATATACATCCGTATGCAGTCCGTAATGAATGAAATCTCTAAAAAGACTTATATTTAGGAGCGGAGGAAGTACATACTGCTGCAGAGCAAAGTCTTTCTTTTCATTGTTTATTATCATCAGGGTCATGCCTTTGTTTGCATTCTACTTACCCAAAACGAATACATACTCCAACAGCAGCAGTCTCAGAACGGAATTAATCAATTGGTGCCGGTCAATCTGTGCACTGACTGACTAGAGGAAAACTACTACCACTAAATACACACCAACAGATCAATCATGCATTCATGCTTCATCTCCATCTCAAGAACCAGGACATAAACATGAAAAACAAATGCAGATTAATTTTTTTACAGACCATCAATCAATGAATTACTTCTGTACGGCGCGAAACGGAACCGGCTGGCGGAAAAAAACAGGGCGTCATTGGTCGGAGCCGGCCGGCCTTCGCCAGCCGTCGACGGGGCGGCGGTCTCATTCGGCTCTGATGAAGGGGGAGGAGCTCATCTCGGTGGTGCTGTAGAAGGACTCCTCCTGGTAGTAGTTGTCGTCCTTCTCCTCCTCCCACTTGAGCACCTCCCGGATGTACTTGAAGGCCTCGTCCACCGTCTGCCGGTCGCGGCCGCGCGCCTGCCACACGAACAGCTTCCGCCCCGTGTGCTCGTTGTACGCCTCCTTGAACTTCATCGCCACGTAGTAGTACGCCTGCTGGGCCAGCGACTGGTTGTTGCTCTGCGTCCGCACCGGGGAGAAGTCACCGAACCACTCGCACGCCGTCAGCGGGGCGCGGCTGATCTTCTCCTCGAACAGGTCGTACTTGTTGAGCACCAGCACGAATGGCGTGTCACAGAAGCATGGTTGCCTGCTCCAACACAAGTGACAAATGATGATGACTCGCATCATTTTCGAAATTTTCGAAATCATGATGACTAAGAGTAGTGGTCACGGAGAAAGTTTCGCATACCGGATCGTAGCCTCAAATAACTCTTTGCTTTGCATCATCTTGTTCTGAAGATTGCCATTCACAGGAGGTCCCACTAGGTCATAGTCACTAAGTGCGACGCAGAATATCACCATGCGGACATCCTCAAACATTTCCACCCACTTGCAGCCATCATTCATGCCCTTGGCGCTTACTCTGATCAACTGAAATCTGAGGAGCCAAACATGTAAGATTTAAGTACGTGTGCACGGTCTACACGCTTCTTGTACAATACATGAAGGAGGGTAAGAGATTAGTTACTTGGCGAGAGGCTGAGAATGTGCCTCTGGGTTGTCGATGTAAGGTTCAGACATGGGGCTGCGATCATCAAGGGTGAACTCAATGAAAGACAACCCATTCCCTTGGGTTACTCCTTCAGCAAAGATCACATCCTTCTCTGAAGGTTCATACTCATTGCTTGATACCTCAATAGCCTGCAACAATATGCCATGTATGGACAGATCAGTTGGTGAATAACTTGAAAACAGAAAACAGTACATGGTACGAAACTTCATTCAATAAAAGGACGAAGATCTTATACGTAGCAGTCCAACATAAATACAAAATCAAGCAATCTGAGACGGAGATTAGAAATCCTTAGAAGATGGATTTAACACAAGAATAGACACTATGTGCTGAATATTTCAAATCGCTAACACTGAACTCTGTTTTTATTTATTCTGCATATTAGCTTCGTCCTAAGTCGAACTTTATAAAGTTTGACCAACTTTATAGAAAACAAATGAACATTTACAACAACAAGTATACATAAAAAAGGGCAGCACTTTGCACGTAGCTCCCGCTTGCGCAGGGTCCGGGGAAGGGTCAAGTATACATGACGTGAACAAAATATTCAATGATGAATTTAATGGTATTAATTTGATATGATAGATGTTAATTTCTATAAGCTTAGTCAAATTTTACAAAGTTTGTCTTAAGACGAAGCTAATACACGGAGTAAATAAAAACAGAGGGAGTACAAGATTAGCATATATTCTGGAAGTCGTAAATTACTGTAACCGAAAAATGATAATGTAGTGATATTCAGTTAAATGCTACAAGTTCATCTTATTAGATAAGGCGAAAATAAGTTAATTTCAAAGCTCTGAATTCATACCCTGCTCAAGAAGTACTCAGCAACATCAGGGAGGAAATGTAACTCATCCTTTCTTTTATATGTTGCTTGTATGGCAGGATCCTTCCACATCTCATCGACAAATGGAGCATATTCACGCGTTGCGGCAGGGAAGAATGCATCTAGATCGCCCATTGCTATGATATCCAGAAGCCAATCGGAGAATTTCTTCAGCCTTGCATTTATCGAGTATATACATGAATCTGAACCATTAGCTTTGTTTTCATCTGCGTAGAAGAACAGTTAAGTATAGAGCATATGTGTCTGAAGAAACAAACAGGAGTAAATGGCTTGACTAGGTTACCTTTTTGTGCTGCTTCATCCTCTGAAATTGTTTGATCCAATTTAGACAAAGCCTCTTCCTCGAAACGCTCACGGCCTTCTAGCAAAATTCCAAGATACTTGAACATATTGCTTTGGATCATTAATTTGATAGCATCAAGTTCATCTTGGGTGAACCTTGTTCCATAAAGGTACTTAGCCTGATACACAGAAGACAAATATCAGCATGAAACATGCAGGAACTAGCAGAGGTTATAATTTATAACCTGTAACTATGTACACCACTGCGTGGTAGAGACAACACAACTCTACCGAATGAATCATGACTCATGAAAACTCTGTAAAAAAACAAGTTTTACGCCTACAAAAATAATCCTTGTGATTGCGCTATACGAACATCAGAGCCCATCTCAGGTATAGCCGAGTTCAGGTTTGTGCAAGGGATCAGATAATACAGATGGGTCATTTGTGCTACAAGTAATCACTACTGACTTTCAAGAGGCTGCTCTATCACATAATTACAGGGTCAGATTGCGAGTAATTCTAGTCATAAGTGGTGTGAAATCAGATCAGACCTGCTTAAATATAGTGCTTGTACCAGCACTAGGTGGGCCAAGAAGCAACAGTTTTTGGATTCTTTTCTGATCCAAATAATCAGGGACAGTTCTTGGTACAAAGGGAATTTCGTCCTTGGTTCCATTAGAGTCCCCAGGAGGCACCGGAAGTGAGAACAACGCACATGCAAAACGTGTCAAGGCCTGGTCATCAAAATAGAAGAAAAAGATTGTTAGAAGTAATCACACCTAGCTTAAGCTTTCAAGGAAATAACAACAGGCTGGAATTCCTTTCATAACTAAGATACTTACTGACTCCCATATTTTTCCTTTGATGTTGTTCTGTCCTTCTTCCTCGTAACGACCATCGTCATAAACCCAGAAATGTGTATCACGTGGACACTGAACATTTGCAACCTGCAAGCATGAAGCGAATGATGTGAGAAAAGAGCTCTTTTAAGGCTTGCCTCTGCAGGTACAGGGACTCTTTAAATCATAGGTGTGTATCCAAGATCGCTGAGCTAAAACAGAGCATAAGGTGGTAGTGCTGGTTACTGGTCATAGCTACAGCAGGGAACTTCCATTCATCAATCAATATTTAATAGAATGCTCTCCGAATGACAAAACCATCCCATTTATGAAAGAAAAAAGTCCTAATTTGTCATGAACTGGGAAGTCTTAAAACGGATATGGCAGTCATCGTGTCACATGGCAATTTAATGAAGCAAATTGGTTGTTCTTTTTTCTTGTCGGAATTTGGTACTTATATCCTTAGTAATGATTGCCTGGATCTTTGACTTTGGGGGTGGTTGACATTAAAACAACAGAGTATATGATTTCAATTTTTGGAAACAAATGGCAAAATATATGGTATTTCAAGCGAGCCAATATAATATATTGAGATTCAAACTTATGCACTCACGTCTCAGGGTATCAAATCGTTTGCACCTTACGTGAAAAAATAGCTACGGCCTCAGGGTAGCAAATCACACTGGTGCATACAAAACAATTTACTATTTGTCGTCACTTGCTTCGTTGACTGATCTTGTGACTTCCTTAGTTCTCTACGTTAATGCCTCGTTATTAGCTTGAAGAAAAGGATGCTTAAGTAAATGCAGCTATAACGGAAAATAAATGCTACTGCAAAGCATAGATAAGAGTCCAAAGACTAAATTATAGCAAGGCCAAAAGGGTGCTGAGCTAAAACAGAGCATACGGTGCTAGTGCCAGCTACTGGTTCTAGCTACAGCAGGGAACTACCGTTCATGAATTAATATTTAACAGAGTGCTCTACAGAACGACAAAACCATTGCCTTTATGGGGAAACCCTAATTTTTCATGAACTAGGAAGTCTTAAAAGGGGATATAGGAGTTGTCCTGTCACATGATAATTTAATGAAACAAAACTGGTTGATCCTTTTTCTTGTCGGAATTTGATATATCCTAGTAATGATTGCATGGATCTCATTATTAGACTTGAAGAAAAGGATGTTTAAGCAAACACAGCTGTAACGGAAAATAAATGCTATTGCCAAGCATAGATAAGAGTTCAGACACCACTAATTTATCCCTTCTGAATGCAGTGGGTTCTAAGATCCAAATGATGTGAGGAAAAATCCCTTCGAAGGCACACTGCTTGCCTCTGCAGGAGCAGGGCCTCATTAAATCATGGCCACGTGTCCAAGGGCGCTGAACTAAAACAGAGCAGAAGGTGCTAGTGCCGGTTACTAGTCCTAGCTACAGCAGGGAACTTCCATTCATGAATAAATATTTAATAGAGCACTCTACAGAACGACAAAACCGTTACATTTATGGGGAAATCCTAATTTGTCGTGAACTGGGAAGTCTTAAAATGGACATGGCAGTTATCGTGTCACATGACAAATTGAAAAGTTAACGAACAAACTGGTTGTTTCGTTTTCTTGTCGGAATCTGATACATCCGTAATGATTGTGTGGATCTCATTATTAGCCTTGCAGGAAAATGATGATTAAGTAAACGCACCTGTAACGGAAAATAAATGCTATTCAAAGCATAGATAAGAGTTTAGACACTAAGTTATCCCTTCTGAGAGCAGTGGGTTCTTAGATCCTTATAGCTGGGCCAAAAGGTGCTTAACAGTTGGGGTACACCTAAATCCTCGTGATTTACGCCAGAGGACAATTTAAAAATAGCCCTACAAGAATAAATACTACTACTTGCCAAATAGCAATAGAAGATGCTAACTGGGGTAACAGAAATGGAAGTGATGAGGGGTTATCACGTGGACACTGAACATTTGCAATCCAAGGACTCTTTAAATCTATACTAGTTCCGGTTACTAGTCCTAGTTACAGAGGGAACTTCCATTGATGAACTAATATTTAATAGAGCACTCTACAGAACGAAAAAATCATTACATTTACGGGAAAACTCTAATTTGTCGTGAACTGGGAAGTCTTAGAAGGGATAGGGCAGTTATCATGTCACATTACAAATTGACAATTTAACGAACAAACTGGTTGTTCCTTTTTTATTGTTGAGATTTGGTATATCCCAGTAATGACAAATGATGTGAGTAAGGAGCTCTTCTAAGGCACATAGCTTGCCTCTGCAGGTGCAGGGACTCTTCAAATCATGGCCGTGTATGTGCGAGTGCCGGTTACTAGTCCTAGCTACAGCAGGGAACTTCCATTCATGAATAAATATTTAACAGAACACTCTACAGAAGGACAAAACCATTACATTTATGTGGAAATCCTAATTTGTCGTGAACTGGGAAGTCCTAAAACAGATATGGCATTTATTGTGTCACATGACAAATTAAAAATTTAACGAACAAACAGGTTGTTCCTTTTTCTTGTCGGAATCTGATATATCCGTAATGATTGTGTGGATCTCATTATTAGCCTTGCAGGAAAATGATGCTTAAGTAAACGCAGCTGTAACGGAAAATAAATGCTATTCAAAGCATAGACAAGAGTTTAGACACTAAGTTATCCCTTCTGAGAGCAGTGGGTTCTTATATTGTTATAGCCAAACCAAAGGGGGCGTAACAGTTGTGCCGCACCTAAATCCTCGTGATTTCCCATAAAAGCACTATATCTATAAGCAACCTAGACGAATAAATAAATACTTGCCGAATGGTGAGACAAGATGCTAGCTCGGGTACCAGAAATGGAAGTATTATACCTTGAGAATTTTCAGCTCACTCTTTGTAATTTCCCTTCCATTTATATAAACCTGGGTGTTGCCGTTGCTAGCCTTGGCGTGAAGCTTCCCCGTGAAATTGAGGTTAGAGCTAACAATCCTGTCTGGCTTTTGTCCTTCCTGTGATATGAAAATGCAAGGATTTTATTAGCACAAAATTCAGTTCAACATATACATAAGCTGAGCTCCTAGTGGTTACTGATTATACATACCTTTCCCCATAAGCCCGACTCCTTGTCGTACCAATATCTACCAGGCTTGAGCTTCTGAGGTGGCCGTGAGCAACTAAGCAAGTCGGTCAGCTCCTCCGGCCTCAACGGGCAGCCGTTCACGATAAGTTGCTCGGGCCGAAGCTGGTTCGCTTGGCACTCCTTCTCTGCTTTCAAAATCTGCCTTACTTCCAACGGGCTGAGCAAACGTGCCAGTGTCCTCGAGCTCTTCCCAAGCTTTGACCTCTTCGACTCGTCGATCGGCTCCCCGATGCAACTGACGCACTTGCGCCCTTCGGGCATCGACCCCATCATCCTCAGCACGCAATAGCCGCAGTACCTCGCGTCGCAGACGATGCAGGCCTCCTTGCTCTCCCATTTCCTCTTCCCACACCGGTTGCACGCCATCCTCCTCCGGCGCCGCCTCTTCTCCTGCTTGGTGACCGCCACGTACTGCTCCGACATGTCGTCGCCGCTCTCGCCGTACTTGCTGTCCGGCGTGAACCCGAAGGTCACCACGGGCGCCCTCCTCCCGTCCCGGCTCCCTGGCCCCGGCGAGCTCTGCGCCGAGCCGTGCGACCGTGACCGGGAGTCGTCGTCCTCGTCGTCGAACTCCTCGTTCTGCAGCACCGAGTTGACCGACCCCGAGCTGCCGTCGCTGCCCTGCCTGGCGGCCGCCGCGGGCTCCGCGCACCGGGCGATCCGGGACACGGGGAGGCGGATCGGCTCGACCACCGGCGCCACGGGAAGCCCTCGTCCCCCGGCCCCGAGGGTCTGGGGGCCCGACGCCGGCTCCGCCGTGGGGATCTCCGCGGGGATCTCCACCGGGTCGACCCTGGGGAGGTCGTAGGGCACGGGCGGGCCGTCGTAGACAAGCGCGATGGAGTAGTCGAGGTTGGGCGCCTCCTCCGGGACGGGGGCGCCGGGGGGCAGGATCCGCCGCATCATCTCCTGCCAGCTGCCGCCGTCCGCCGCCTTCGCCTCCGCCATGGCGCGGCGGATCTGGACGGCGCCGGAGCGCTAAAAGCTCGCGCCTTTGCCCGTCAAAAACCCAATGCTTGAGATAGGGGCGCCGGCGGCCGCCGTGAAGCTGGGCTGGGCTACGGAGCGGCGCGGCGGAGCGGGGAGGGATTGGGGTCGGGTAGGTGGTGGCGACAGGCGAGAGGAAGAGGAAAGGTGGAGGAGTTGCTGCTGGCTGCTGCGCTGTGGAGTGGAGGAATCGATTTTTTTTTTTTTTTTTTTGCAACTTGATACTTCTGCTCAGACATGTGAATAACCCAACAACTGGAAAATGGATCTGAAAATGAGGTCAGCTTCAGTTTCTGTGTGCAATTAATTTTTAATCTTTGGGATCATTTTTTCAAGATTCTCTGCGTGTGTTTTTTTCGAGATAATATGCGCACATAGGGTAAATAGCTATATTTGAAATACCAGATGTTATTCTGAAGCATGGCCGTCGTAGAAAATCAGGAGACATGAAGGAGCAGGGTATCATCGGTTCCTTCGCCTTGTCGTAACGATGGCTAAGGGAGAGTACCTACTTTGATACGCGCAGTACTCTACTATCTGAATGTTTAGGTTATGTCTTTGGTTGTTTCATGGCGGCGACGAATAAATTTTGAACCATACAGAGCGACTACATGTGATCATTATAAAAAGAGAAATAAGTCGTGAAAAGTCTTAAAGAATCATACAAGGACTCGTGAGAAAGACCAAACAACAAGCACGTACAAAAATCTTACAACGACGACCATACATAGACCTAAAGACAAAACAACAACTACTATTGTGCTCTAAGTGAGCAACTCCTTCAAACACTTAGCTCCATTTTGAACAAATGGTAAGCATCACACTTAATCTGGACGACCAGATTATCGACCGTTTGTTACTTATTATCGAACACTCTTCTATTCCTTTTTTGAATAAACCAAGCCACCAAAATATGGTGTTGTCACCATTGTTGACAAACAATCTTAGTAGTTGAATTCTATGTTGCATGGATACTTGATACGTATCGGATACACGGTATGAGCATATGCCCGATACGTCAATTTTCTAAAGATTGGGATTTAGGGATACGTTTGTATATATATGAAAAAACAATGAGTTTTTGGTAGGAAGTGTACTGTTTTATTGGAGTCATCACAAATTGCTTAACAAATACTGGATTTTTTCGGTTAACTCATTATTCCTTCGATGGACGATGTCAGTGGTTCGACATAATTGCTTAACAGATATGGTAATCACATTCACAATTCCCACATCACATTCACAGGCACATAGACGCATAGGTAGATAAATAGCATAATTTAGGTTTAGGTTAACCAGTCCACAAATGAAAACAAGAGTTCACAACTAGTTCACAAATAAAACAATGAGTTTTTCACGATGAACGAAGGGGCTGTTGTATCCAAAACGTATCCTAGATGTATCAAACGTTATTTTCTTTTTACAAATCTATGAATCACATCATACGTACGGGATACGTATCGGGGCCGTATTTGAGTATCGAGGCAGTATCCGGCTGGATACGCACACTTTCTGAAGTATCCGCGCAGCATACATTGAATTGAATATGATCATATCGTCAGCATTCAGCAAAGCGCCAAGGTGGCGCTAGGGGAAGTCCGGGGGTGGTGCTAGCGATCCATGCTCTCTGCATCTTCCGAGCTCATGGCCTCAAGACGTGTGAGCCCGGGGCCTCCCTTGTCTTTGGGGTTGCAAACCATGTCCCATTTAACCAAACTGATAAATAAGCTTCCTCTAGATCTTCCACTGGAGCGGTGGTTCTTTCGGTTTTTTATGTTGGATTTGGAAGGGAGTGTTTGCGGCGTCTTAGATACTACAAATGTTGGGAGGGAGCTTCGTGTTCGTGTGGAGATAATCAACCTCTTCTTCATGCTCTTTTGCGGTGGTGGTGTTATGGACAACTAATGATATCGATGAAAGGCCGTCCCTTGGGGATCATGGTGATGTTGCCACGACCATTTTGTAGCAATGTTGAGGTTGTGGCCTCCTTTACCCCCTCGGGTGTATCCCTGATGCGACAATTCACTCTCTGGGGGTTCATGCTCCCTCTCCATCGCGTCGGTGTTTTCTTCGCCCGTCAGACGTTCTGTTTAAGGAGGTGTTTCGAGGTCTTGGTTTTTTTATCTACGCAAGGCTTCAATGATGATAAGTTGACAACTTTTTCGGATTGTAGATCCAACTCGACCTTAGCACGACAGCTCCCCGACCGCATGGTATAATGTCAGGTGGGCAATGGTGATGGAGCGGCGTCGGCGATATATACGTTTTCGGCTCACATTGAAGATTGAGTATGTTTGTCTCTCTTAGAACTTTGTTGTAGTTTTCTTGTTTTTCGAGACGTCTTGTATTGAAGGGAATCTTTTTAATATAAAGCTTGAGGGGTTTTCGCAAAAAAATATTGCGGGAGCGGGGTAGTAAGCTTGCATTCATGGGTCTCCTCTAATTGATATTTGATTCCTACTTGATGTGAAATACAACCTGCTTTTTAAATAAAACTATTAACATGAGATCTAGTTGAGACACCGTTTCGCCAGGTACATATATGGCCACACTAGAAAAAGAAAAGGGGTGGCAATCAACATCAGATAAGTGCAAATATGGTAAAAGACACCGACGGTGACCGTAGTGGTGGCCGGATTAATTGCGCAAGAGAGACCCCCGTCATCCATCACCGAAATGAAAACGACCGGCAGCGAGAAACCACACTGATGAATTTACGACGTTAGTGTAGTAAAGTTACATTTACTGTTAGCTCTAGGATAACATTTACTACGAGTAGTACTACTCCTACTGCAAGGGAACAGCAAAACGAACAAGGCCACCGGCCGACCGACCGACGTCGCGTAGTTATGGCCTTTGGATCGGTGTCGCGGCAGCAGATGATTCATCCATCCATCCATCCACCCGCTCGGCACACTCGGCCGGTAGCAGCGGTAAATAAACCAGGTTAAGCTCAGTTGTACTGATCAATAATTCCAATTTTTTAGCCGGATCAAATTTTCTTTTGAGGGAAAGCCTTCATGGCGCACTTTATTGATTTTTAAACAAAGTTACATCGTTTATTACATCCGAAACATTGCCGGATAAAAAATTCAGGGGCTGTTTGGATGAGAGCCGATGCTCGCCTTACCAAAATCTGGGCGTTGACCACCAGCGTTGGTGGCTGTTTGGTTGGCAGCCAAATTTCCTAGCCCACGCCAATATTTTGGTCGCCAGTTCGTTTTCTACTTCAACTCCAGGGCAGATCCGTGGCGGCGAATTCCATCGCCAATTTTTTGGCTCGCCCGTGATTTGGCGTGGCTGCCCTCACTACTAGAAAAAAGGGTGTTAGTGGCGCACCTATTTTGGCTATTAATGGCGCACTATAGGTGCGCCACTATTATCACGCCACTAGTAACAAATACTAATGGCGCATCACTGGTGCGCCATTAGTATCCCAGATAATAGTGGCGCACCACATAGTGCGCCATTACTATGCCTCCTAGGGGGCCATATATACCTTCACCTATGCCCCCAAGTGCGCCATTACTATGCCCCATAATGCGCCACTGGTATTTAGGCTTGGTGCGCCACTAATGTTCAATATGGTGCGCCACTACTATGAATATTAGGAAATATTTTTTTTTGATTTTCTGGTATTTGCACAGGTTACAAAATACAATATACAACACAAAAAAAATATGCACAGAATATACAGTACAATACAACACCACAATTAGTCAAGTATAAACATCACATAATATATACAATTCATCACATTAGTCTCCGAATTCGAAATAGCGAACAAAGTTCAAATATTAGACAAGTTTAGGTCTCGAGACCGAGTAGCGAGTATGTCGTCACATTACAAAGTCGATATCGATCATCTAAACTACCATCACATAGAAGAGAGCTGCGGTCACGATGAGCATCATCGCGATGAAACTGGTCTTCATCCGGTTCCTCCTCCGCTCCCTCCTCTCTCCCGCTAGATAGCGCGCGTATCTAGCTTCCGCCTCCACCCTAGTGGTGTACCCTTTGTAACTGTTACCGCTGAAACGGTGAACCTGTTTCCGACACTCCTCCCAGTCGTCGTAGACTCCGGGAACCTTACCCTTGTACACGACATACGACGGCATCTCTATGCACTAGACAAACAAAACGTTAGTAGCAATTCACAGATAATATATAAGCAATATATAAGTATGCAACAAAAGGATCGGAAGAGAAAAGCAACACATTAATAGCACGATTCATGGTCCTACTAATAAATAGCATCGATTACATATAAGTTGAACGACTGTCCAAACTAAAGAGACATACAAGTTCATTAAAGTTTAATTACAACATGAGCCAATCGATATTTCAGAACTACATAGCATCAATACTTTCGACTCGACTCAGGGACCGGAGCATGGATGAAGCCGCCGTCTTTCGTGATGGTCATGAATGTGCGGTCGTTGTCAGCCTGCATTTTTAGCGTTGTTTCTATTTCACTGTTGGACGGTTGATAGTTGAGGTAGAACTGCCCCGAGGTACGAAGGGCATCTTGATAGATGATTTCCGCAAACTCCGACTGGATGCGAAAGAATTCTTGTCTGATGTCGGTGTCCTGGATTGCCGACAAGCGTGCGTCACATTCTTTGAGATTATTTGGTAGCATAAGCTGATGCTGGTCCTGTACGATCGCCCGCATGTGATGGAGGGCGTAGTAGGCATCCTTCTGACCGCCAGGCGGCTGCTTGACGCAGGGGAACGTCGTTACGTGGGTGAACACGTGCTTGCCGTACCTACAAACTGGCCTCCTGAAGGTGCCTCCAGATTTGGCGTAGCCAGGGAGAGCATCATCAAGAACTTTCTTGATATTTGTGTAGTCTTTGTTCGACTGACGGTCCGAGTCGAAATACGTGGCCATGGAATATTTCGGGCTTAAGAGGATGAGTGTGCAATGTGTGTCACTGCACAAAACACGGAATGTTAGATGTTAGAAAAAGAAAAGAACGATCGAAATCTAAGAAATCATATGTTACGGGGCGGTGAGGGGATGACTTACTCGGAAAAGTAAGGCACGAGGAAGTTATCCTTATCTGGGTTCGCCAGAATGACGCCTTCGAGGTATGAACTCGCGACTTGTCGGTCCCCAGCGCTGCCCAAGATCTTGGCACGCATGTAGAAGGGGTCGACTATCACGATGTCCGGGGTCTTGTCTCTAATGATCCGCATCTTCATACTGAGCGAAAATAGCCGAATGAAGGTGTAGTGCAGCGGATAAAGGTTAAACATAGCCAAGATGTCATCAAACCGCAGGACGATCATACGCCCGATGGTGCTATCGACAAAGCCCTTGCCCTCTGGCACCTTGGCCACAAAAACCGGGTATGCCACATCATTCTCGGAGAGACGCCGCTTCTCCATAGAAAGAACACCGTCATGCAGACTCCGCATAGCACCGGTTGCAGCATTGAGCAGATTAGTCGGTAGCATCGGCCTACCCGCCACATGCACCCTCCTCGAGATATCCTTAGGTATTGGTGGCCCGTCCTGAGCACGGATCGTACTCGGTGCCGGCTGGCTCGCACCCTTGTTAGTTTTTCTTTTCCGTCCCTTCGGCTTCTGCTGCTGTAATGGGATTGAGTTCTGCTCAGAGACCACCTTCTTGAGTGTGTTGGGGCTGATAATATTTCGCACCTCGGCTGTTTGAGTCTCGGTGAAGGCGGCAGCTGGAGGCGTCTCCTGAGAACTGAACAGACGACGCCTGTTGCAATTGGGTTTCTCCGCGGTACCAGCTAGATCACGATCGTCTTTTGCAGGGTTGGGTTCTTGAGAAGGAGGCCCCAAGAATTCGTCATCGTACCCATGTTCGTTGATGTACTTATCGACGTTGGAAAATGTATCGTCGTCGTCGTCCGGATCCTATGCCATATGCATGTCCGGATCAGCTGACGGCGGTAGCGTTGCGGCGGTCTTGCCATGGCTTGGCGCCGGCACGACTGGCGGTGTTGTCTGTGGGGTGGTGTCCCCCGCCCCCAAACGAATTTGGCTCTTCGGCCAAAGCATGGACCAGTTTAAGCAGCCGCTGAGGGTCATCACATCATCTTCGTCGGCCCCAGGGGGTCGATACGGAGGTAACAAGTCGTCGCAGCCCCGCAGCACCCGAACCAGTTGAACCCTATACACGGTGGGTGGCATCGGATTACCGTGGAACACGCGGTTGCCCGGTTCAACGATTTTGGCCTTGGCGACATCGATCAACTCGCCGTCCACGAAGTGCAGGAGAGTGCATGGAACGTTGGCGGCGCCCTGCGAAAACATGTAGGGCGTCAGGGATGCCCAGTCAAAGGCAAGGAGATGAAGTCATCGGCCGAGGCTTAGTTACCGTGATGGCGTCGAGCTCGGCTAATGTCGAGGCACCGCCAACGGCGGGCGTGCAAGTGACGGAGGGGCCGCTTGCTGCCGAGGTGCCGGCCGGCGTATTCTTCCCACACCCGAGTGCATTAAGCTCCAATACCGGCGCCGACGCCGGAGACACCAATGCCGCCTCCGCCGGAGACACCAATGCCGGCGCGTTGTGCGAGTTAGTGCCCGTGAAGCTGGGAATCGGGGGCGGCCCCTGTTGGCCGCCTGCAATCCACCCCCGCAGCCCCTCAAGCAAGGAAGGCATAATGGCGGTGATCGTCGCTCCCAGTTGGTCTCGCACTTGCTCTTGGACTATCTCCGGAATCCGCGCCACTTGTGCCTTGAGTTCTTTAACCTCGCGCTCCTGGCTTTCCGAGCTGGTCTTTCTCTCCTTTCGCCCAGCCTTATAGTATTCCGACCATTTCGTGGACAAGCCTTCGCCGGCCACACGACCAGCTGACGACGGCTTACTGAACTTATCCTTGTGTTTCATTACGTTCAACGCCCTATTTAAAGTGGTGTCCCAAGGGGCAGACGGGGAGCTCTGAGACCCCGCGCTACTGCTTTCAGTTTCCTGCGGAAGGAACGTGAACCATTTAGAAATTTGGCTTCATTAATTAGAATGCAACCATATGGAGCTAATTACGCGGGGGTGTATTCCTTACCAGAACACGCTCAAGATCCTTCACCTTCGGATCCGTGGTAAGCTCCTTTGTTACCGGGTCCACCTTGTACCGGGCCCTGACATAGTTCCTGGTATGCTTTTCATGGTATTTATCGAAGAGGGGCGGTAGGCCTTGCTCGGCACGCTCCGCGTCCTCCTTGTCCCATTTAGGTTCCGCCACTCTGTAACCGCCAGGACCGAGTTTGTGGACCCCTAAGTTCAAGTCCCGCATATCTTTCCCCCACTGACTTGATTCCGCGGATGCGTTGCTCTCGCACTTGATCTTGAACTCCAGGTAGTCAGCTTCGCTGATCGAAGGATTTGTCTCCTTGATCTTCTCATAACTATCACCTCTTAGAATCATTCTCTTCACCGCGACTCTCCAAGTAGCCAGGGCCGTGCTCATCTTCGTGAGGGCGGCACTGTTCACTTTATTCCCTGAGAGGCGTGTGTTTGCGAAGTCACCGGGGAACTTGTATCGTTCGTGCAGCTTCGTGAAGAGGAGGTTGCGCAAGTTCCCTCGGTCACGATGCCTTAGGTTCTCGGTGTTGATCGAGACGGTGCTCCGGAGAATGCACCCGAGTTGTCCCGCGTACCCACCGACTAATTCTTTGGGCGCCGTTGGATGCCCACTGGAGGACACTTCAGTAAATTCCTCCTTGACGGTGCCGAGCACGTTCGGGCGCCGGTCCTTCCGTTGCCTCTTCGGTTGGCTGCCATCTGTGCGTTCGCTGCCATCATCAGTGGTGGCATCCCCAGCGGCACCATCAGTGGTGTCATCCCCGACGCCACTAGGGGTTGTGTAGTCGGGATCGGTGTCTTCCGCGGCGTCCTCGTAGCGGTGAGTTTTTTCCTCCATCTCCTGGGACAGCTCCCAGAATGACTTGCCCGAACCGCCGGGCTCATCGTTGTCGGCCATGTTCGCTCTAAATAGGAAAAAATGGCTAATAATTAGTGCCATGGTGATCTACAATTAATACTAGTAGCTGAAAGCCATGGTGATCTATACATGTGTAGGAGGTAGATGGTTTCCTCCATGGGGAATTTTGTGTGGACATCGCTGCTGACATAAATTAGAGGACATCCCTGCTGACATTTATGTTGCCAGCTATTTAATTCAAATCTCAGGCACACGCACAGGCTTCAACAATGGCTAATTAGATGGCAACATAAATTCTAGGAAAAATTCGGCATGACCTTTGCTATTTTCTTGACCTAGAAGTGCCCGTTTTTCGCCGAAACGGAAATGAATCAACATTTCGGCGATAACGGGCACAAATCCCTGCTCAAATAGCAACTGCCAGCAACTAGAGCGCTCATCCATCCATCTAGAGCGCTCATCCATCTATCCAACATCCATCCATCCACACTAGCAAAAAAATTATTTGTCCCTAAATGAAATGGCCATACGTGCACACCGGCCAGCCGCCCACCCGGCGGGGCATCAACAACACGAGAGTACAGTGCAGTACGACTGCACAGTGATTTTCTCATCTTCCTCTTTGATTGGGATGCACAGGACTAGAAACCCCATCTCATAATCTGAGACGATCAAAAACCACAACCCAGAACCCACATACATAATCAGTCAGGGTATATTGTTAAGCTAATTGCCAAACACTTTTCTCAGAGAGTGTGCTGCTGATTGATACATATATTGTTAAGCTAATTGCCAAACACTTACTAATTCACAACAAATATTTTGTTAAGATCCAAGAAACAATAGAATCTGCTCCAATACTAGGATATTGATGTTGTTCTACACAAAATAAAGATGGATCAAAATATAAGCAAGCAGGGTCTACTGTAAGTTCCAAATAATAAAGTTCAGTCTGGCCTTTTCTACACAGGTCAAAGCTGCAGACTACACACATGGCAGAATACATCTACGGTACTCAGCAAGCCATTGCCTTTGATCTCAAGGCTGCTCAAGAGAAGCACATCTAGCTTGATACACATGGTCATCTCATATGAACTACACAAATGTTCAGCCAAAACTAGGAAGTAAACAGAGAGAAGGGATTACCTTGAGCAAGGCCGGCGGTGGTGGTGCAGCTCGGGTGAGAGGAAGGCCGACGGTGGTGGCTAGCCGTTCTTCCCCAGCGCTGATTGGCAGCGGGAGCAGAGGAGCTCAGCAGCAGAGAACAGCAGCGGATGGGGGACGGGGGCGGAGGAGTCCGGCGGAGTGGAGAGGCCCTGGCGGATTGGGGACGGGGGAGGAGGCGTCTGGCGGATTGGGGACGGGGGAGGAGGCGTCCGGCGGCGTGGAGAGGCCCCGACGAATTGGGGAAGGGGGAGGAGGCGTCCGGCGGCGTGGAGAGGCGTCCGGCGGCGTGGAGAGGCCCCGGCGAATTGGGGACGGGGGAGGAGGCGTCCGGCGGATTGGGGACGGGGGAGGAGGCCGGCGGATTGGGGACGGGGGAGGTGGCCACCGGCTGGGGCGGCGGCGGGATGAACCCTAATCGCCAGAGCAGGCAGAGGAGAAAGGGTGACCGCGATTTGTTCTCCGTGGGTTCCTGTGAATCGGGTTGGGTCGACCCATGGAGTGGCAAACGTGGGTAATTTCCCAACAAATGTACAGAATGAAGTAATTCGGGTTAGCAATGGCGCACCTTTTAGGGGTGCGCCATAAAAATTGGTATATCAATGGCGCACCTTTTAGGGGTGCGCCATAAACACCGTGATAGCAATGGCGCACCTTCTCCTGGTGCGCCATTACTAACTTTTTTTTTTGGATTTTTAGTTGCATGTAATAATTTAAGATTTGAGATAAAAGAAAAGGAAAATGCAAATGGAGTGATAAAACCATTGTGCAAAGATTTAGAATTAGATGACATGGTTGAAATAAAGTGACATGAAATAACAGTCATCAAAGATTGAGCTTGCCACTGACACACACACGCGGCCGACACGTCGTGATTCGATCGATCTTAGCTATCTTTTCACAATCTTCTTGCCCTTCTTTCTCACGGTTGAATAATTTAGCCCCGGAACCCCTTGAATTCTTCTCTTGAACGGACGTCCTTTAGGTAGGGTGGTCCTGCTTCTTCTTGTGGTGTATGGTACTTCATCGTCGTCGTCATCTTCCATCTTCGAGTCACCGTACTTGTCGAAGTCTTGCTCATTGGCGACTCCATCCATTCCGATGATGTTCCTTTTGCCTCTCCTCACGACAACACGACTGGGCTTTGACGGGTCGGTAATGAAGAAGCATTGGTCCACTTGGCAAGCCAGTACCCATGGCTCATTTTTCGCGGTGACGTTTGCGCCCGCGGTCTTGGATTTGGCTTTGGGTATAACCATGGTGGTGAAATACCGGTCTTCTTTTAGGACGCTCTTGGCCCATCTGACACGGAACATCGGGACCTTCTCTCCAGCGTAGCTCAGCTCCCAGATCTCCTCGATCCTTCCGTAGTATCTGTCCTTGTCGTTACCGGTGTAGGATTCCATCGTTACCCCGGAGTTCTGATAATCGCTCTTCATGTCCTTTTCCTCGGTGTAGAATGTGTAGCTGTTGATATCGTACGCCTCATAGGTCATCAGGTTGTGCTCGGCACCCTGTGACAAGGCGAATATGAGTTTTTCTTCCGCGGAAGAATCCTCATGTAAAGGGTACGACAGAAGCTTGTCCTTGAACCAACGCATGAAACATGAGTTGTGCTCTTTGATTATATCTCCGTCCGTCCTCTGTTGGCCTCGGTCATTGTACGTCTTCTCAATAAAGGTTTTGTGCTCTACCACCCAAGGATCGACCACGTCTATGTGTTGTAGCGCGACTAGGTTTGCTCTTTCAAAGTCGGCGAGTCGACCCTTGAAGTCGACATGCATTTCGCGGCGACCCTCGCGGTGACCCCATCCAGCGAGCCTGCCGAGGTGCCTGTTGACGGGCAGACCAACGGGGTTCTCGATGCCTAGATAATTCGTGCAGAAGGAGATGCACTCTTCGGTCAGAAAGCCCTTGGCTATGCTTCCATCTGGACGTGCCCTGTTGCGAACGTATCCTTTGATGACACCATTCATCCTTTCGAACGGCATCATGCTGTGCAGGAACGTCGGCCCGAGTTGGATGATATCCTCCACGATATGGACCAGCAGATGCACCATAACGTCGAAGAATGCGGGCGGGAAGTACATCTCAAGCTCGCATAGTATCACCACGATCTCTTCCTGTAGCCTTCTGAGTTGCCTCACGCCAACCGACTTCCGAGAGATGACGTCGAAAAAGTTGCATAGGCCAAATAGCGTTTCACGGACGTGCGCATCCATGATCCCACGGATTGCAACTGGAAGTATCTGCGTCATCAGCACGTGACAGTCGTGAGACTTCATCCCGCTGAACTTCTGCTTCGCTGAGTCTAGGTATCTGCTTATCTTCCCCACGTAACCGTAAGGAAGTTTTACTCCTACGAGGCAGGTGAAAAACTGCTCGATCTCCTTCTGACTTAGAGTGAAGCACGTGGGAGGGCAGTCATATTCGATCTTCTTGGCCTTTTTGCCTTTGCGACGACTTTCCGTGTCCTTCGCCTCATCATCATCATCATCATCATCATTAGGGCGTTTTGCGTGAAGCTCCTCCCTGATGCCCATTGATTGCAAGTCTACCCTTGCTTTCGGCCCATCTTTGGTCCTCTCTGGCATGTTGAGCAGGGTACCAAGCAGACTCTCGCACACGTTCTTCGTGATATGCATGACATCAAGGCTGTGAGGCACACGGAGGATCTTCCAGTACAGCGAGTCCCAGAAAACAGACCTCGTTTTCCATACCTTCAGCAGCGGCTCTGGCGCCTTTCGCTTCTTTCCCGGCGGTGGGCACTCTTTCCAATTTTTCAACAGCTCGTCTATTTCCTCGCCGCTCCTCATATGTGGGGGTCTTCGGGGTTCGGTTTCACCATCGAGCAGATCCTTGCGTTTTCTCCATGCGTCATCGTCGCGAAGCCACCTTCGATGTCCCATGAACACGGTTTTCGAAGACCCGGGATCTCTATCTAGCTGGCGATACATTGTGTCATCCATGCACCTGACGCATGCACAAAATCCGTGGACCACCTGCCCCGCGACATATCCGTAACCGAGATAGTCGTGCACCGTCGTGAGCAGTGCGGCTCTCATAGGGAAATATTGTTTCGCTGCGGCGTCCCACGTATTGGCTGGCGTTTTCCACAGCGTATCTAGCTCCTCTTTCAGCAGCCCCAGATACAGATTGATGTCGTTCCCTGGTTGTTTCGGCCCTTCAATTAGCATACTCATGTGAATGTACTTCCTCTTCATGCACATCCAGGGGGGAAGGTTGTACATCCACACAAACACAGGCCAGGTGCTATGTGTGCTTCTCTGGCTGCCAAACGGATTGACTCCATCGGTGCTTGCGCCCAGCATGATGTTCCTTGGATCGTCCCCAAATTCTGGGTGTTCGAAGTTCAACGCTTGCCACTGGCTCGCATCCTTAGGGTGACTCAGCATCTTGTCTTTTTTATTTATCTCCGGATCATTTCCGTCATCTTCTCGCTTCTTCTCCTCCCTATCTGCGTGCCAACGCAGGAGCTCTGCTTGCTTAGGGTCCGCGAAATACTGCTGCAGACGAGGAGTGATCGGAAAGTACCACACCACTTTTCGAGGAGCTTTCTTCCTCTTCCTGTATCGAGTGACGCCGCACACCGGACATATGGTAGACTCCGCGTGCTCGTCCCGATAAATGATGCAATCGTTCATGCACACGTGGTATTTCACGTGCGGTAAATCCAGAGGACACACAATTTTCTTCGCCTCCTCGAAACTGGTCGGGCACTTGTTCCCCTTGGGAAGACGTTCGTGCCAGAATGACATGTTCTCGTCGAAGCATGCGTCGGTCATTTTGTGTTTTACCTTCATCTCCAGAGCCATGAGCGTTACTTTCAGGCGGGTATCCTCGGGCCTGCATCCTTCATATATACAATGGAGTAACCGCGTCTATCTCCAGTTGATCCAGCTTGGCTTTCTCTCGGGCGGCAGCTCTTGCGTTACCCGTCTGCTTGAGAAGCAGCTCTTGAATATGAGGGTCCTGCACCCAGCCCATCGATGGTCCATCGTCGTCTGCTCCGGCATCTTCATCTTCATGATCATGCCCTTCGTCTTGATCTTCCTCATCATCATGTCCGGCATCTTCTACATGATGACTGTGTCCTGCATCTACTTCGTGATCATGTCCTGGAGATTCTTCGTCTTCTCGCCCGCCCTCGCCGCTATTGTCTTGCTGCCCTTCCTTATTTCTTGCCCGGCCCCCATGGACGACTTCATAATCATCTTCATCACCTTGCCACCGATAGCCATCCATGAAACCACGCACGAGCAGGTGGTCCCGCACCTGTCTGGAATCCGGGTCCATAAGGCTCTTCAGCTTGCATCTTCGACACGGACATCTTATCTCCGTCTCGTTCTTTTGAAGCATCTCGGCCTTCGCGGAGCTCAAAAACCTATTCACGATGCCTTCGGTCATCGTGCGGACCATGGTCGCCTGCGGGGTAGAGCAAAACGATATTTTAGAACCAAAAAAAAATTTGGCATGACTTTGCCTAAAAATAGGACAAAAAAGAATGCATAGTGCCAAATTCTCGCCGAAACGGAAATGAATCAACATTCCAGCAAAATATTGGCAACTATCGCATTTCAAATACCGGTACCTGCAAACACAAACATATGCAACACCACAAACATACGTAGATCTAGCTCAATGAGAAAAGTGTAGATCTAGGCCATAAAAAGTGTGTACGTTGGAGGGAGAAAAAAGTAGATCTAGAACATAAAGAAAGCTTTCCCCTTACTTACCTATCAAAAAAAGGAAATTTAACCACTTAATTTGGGTGAATCTATGGTGCAAATGAGGTGAGGAGGAGGAGGCAGCCGAGACCAAGCTTGGTAGAGGTGGAGAGAATGAAGTGGGGAAAGTGAGTGTGGTAGGTGGCTGTCAAAAATATCTAGTTGCTCTACCAATGGCGCACCTCCTAAGAATGCGCCACTACACTAGTAGAAAACGGACCTTTCGTCCCGAGCATTAGTCCCGGTCTGGTCACGAGCCGGTACTAAAGATGGTATTAGTCCCGGTTTGTGCCGGCTCCAACGGCTAGGAGTAGGGCGACCTTTAGTACCGGCTCGCGAGCGATCTTTAGTACCGGTTCGTGTCACGAGCCGGTACTAAAGGGGGCGTGGCAGGCTGTTGGTCAGACTTGGGCCCCGCTTGCACCTTTAGTACCGGCTGGTGACACCAACCGGTACTAAAGTGCAACCTTTAGTACCGGTTGGTGTCACCAGCCGGTACTAAAGACTTCCTACATATACGGGCTTCGTCCGCAGCCGATCGAAGGGGCTCTCATTTCTCTGTTTTCTCCCCTGTTCTTCTTCTTGCTCGAAGCTCATCCTCCATTTTGCCAAGGATTTGTCAAGATTTAAAGGCACCCCATCTATCCAAGTGTTCATAAAGGTTAGCAACTTTGCTCCTTCATCTCTCATTGCTAGATTAGCTTGTGGTATGCTCAAAGATATGTGATTTGTGGGTTTTAGCTAGGTTTTGGAGGAGTGGTCATTATGTGGGAGTTTATTTGATTTATATGCAATTTGAGCTCAAATTAACTTGTTAGGTTGCATATGTGTAGGTGTGGTTTATTTGGTGCCTTCCCATCCCCGTCCTAACCACCGTCGATCGTCCGCACCGTCTCATCGCGGCACCGACCACCTTGGTGAGCCTCTTGTTCTTCTTAAAACCTTTTTGTTAAAAAAATTACTTGTATGATTTAGATAGCTGCGTGTACGATTTACTTACTTGTATTATTGTTAGTTATTCTATAGTGTCATGGTTATGGTATCAGCCCACGTCGGCCCTCGTCCAGTCTATGATTCAGATGATGTGGTATGTCGTTATCTTTTATAACTATTTCACACATCATCTAATGTCTATGACAATTAATTATGCCACCAAATTGACGTAGATGTTTTTATCTATAGGAAGTAGTTGAACCAGAAATTCCAACCGACTATGCAATTCTGCTCGAGAAATTAACACAAGCTGAAAAAGAAATTGATCATTTGAAAGAAAAATTGAAAAGAACTGAAGATGAGAAGATGGGATTGGAGTTGCATGTTGCCGATATCGTCGATGATCACAAGAACAAGATGGCTGGAATGCGCTTGAAGCTTAGAAAGATTAGAAAATATGCCATTGATAAAGAGGCTTGGTATCATTATGCCGTTGGCTCAATTGTTACTTTAGTTGCGATTATGATCGCATTTGTTGTTGCATTTACATGTTTTAGATAGTTGTATGTTGTTTTATGAGATGTATGTATGAACTATAAGTATCTATTATTTGCAGTAATAACATTTGGTCACTGCTAGCTCTACTTTTGGTTGTAATGTGATGATGAAGTTGTATTAATTTGGTCACTTCGATGTTGTGTAGTGAACATGAGCCGGCAATGGATGTACGATGACCGACTAAGTCCAGGGTTTCTTAATGGCATGCATGATTTTCTTCGTGTGGCTGAGGCAAACAAGCAGAATGGTTTCATGTGTTGTCCATGTCTTGACTGTAAGAATGATAGGAATTACTCTAACTCAAAAACCCTTCACGTTCACCTGCTTGAGAAGGGTTTCATGCCACACTATAATGTTTGGACCAAGCACGGAGAAAGAGGGGTTATAATGGAAGACAATGAAGAAGAAGAGGATGATGACAACTATCCTTTCGCCGATACAACAATGGGGGAAGCTGAAGAAGAGGCATCAATGGGGGAAGCTGAAGAAGAGGCATCAGATGAGCCCGCTGATGATTTGGGTCGGGTCATTGCTGATGCAAAGAGAAACTGCGAAAGTGACAAGGAGAGGTTGAAGTAGAAACGCATGTTAGAGGATCACAAGAAATTATTGTATCCAAATTGTGAAGATGACCAGAAAAAGCTGGGTACCACGCTGGAATTGCTGCAATGGAAGGCGAAGAATGGTGTAACTGACAAGGGATTTCAAGAATTGCTGATAATGATAAAGAAGATGCTTCCAAAGGATAACGAATTGCCTGAAAGTATGTACGAAGCAAAGAAGGTTGTCTGCCCTCTAGGATTAGAGGTGCAGAAGATACATGCATGCCCTAATGACTGCATCCTCTATCGCGGTGAGGCGTACGAGAATTTGGATGCATGCCCGGTATGCGGTGCACTGCGCTATAAGATCCCCCGCGATGACCCTGGTGATGTGGAGGGCGAACGCCATAGGAAGAGGGTTCCTGCCAAGGTGATGTGGTATGCTCCTATAATACCACGATTGAAACGTTTGTTCCAAAACAAAGAGCATGCCAAGTTGTTGCGATGGCACAAAGAAGAACGTAAGAAAGACGGGATGTTGAGAGCACCCGCTGATGGGTCGCAGTGGAGAAAAATTGAGAGGGAGTTCGAGGACTTTGCAGCTGACGCAACGAACTTATGGTTTGGTCTTAGTACAGATGGCATGAATCCTTTTGGGGAGCAGAGCTCCAGTCACAGCACCTGGCCCGTGACTCTATGTATCTACAACCTTCCTCCTTGGTTGTGCATGAAGCGGAAGTTCATTATGATGCCAGTGCTCATCCAAGGCCCTAAGCAACCCGGCAACGACATTGATGTATACCTAAGGCCACTAGTTGATGAACTTCTACAGTTGTGGAAAAAACCAGGTGTACGTGTGTGGGATGCGCACACACAGAAGGAAATTGACCTACGAGCGTTGCTGTTTGTAACCATCAATGATTGGACTGCTCTTAGTAACCTTTCAGGACATACAAACAAGGGATACAATGCATGCACGCACTGTTTAGATGATACTGAAAGTATATATTTGGATAAATGTAAGAAGAATGTGTACCTGGGACATCGTCGATTTCTACCGATCAAGCATATCTTAAGAAAGGCAGGCAACCATTTCAAAGGTGAGCCAGATAACCGGAAGAAGCCTGGCCTCCGTACTGGTGAATATATATTTGATATGGTCAAGGATTTACAGGTAATCTTTGGAAAGGGTCCTGGCGGACAATCTGTTCCGAATGACGCCAATGGACACACACCCATGTGGAAGAAGAAATCTATATTTTGGGAACTTGAATATTGGAAAGCCCTAGAGGTCCGCAATGCAATCGACGTGATGCACGTGACGAAGAATCTTTGTGTGAACCTGCTAGGCTTCTTGGGCGTGTATGGAAAGACAAAAGATACACCGGAGGCACGGGAGGACAAGCAAAGAATTAACGAAAAAGACGGCATGCCTCCAAAGCAGTATCAAGGTCCTGCCAGCTACGCTCTTACGAAAGAAGAGAAGGAAATCTTTTTTGAATGCCTGCTCAGTATCAAGGTCCCGTCTGGCTTCTCGTCGGATATAAAGGGAATAATAAATATGGCAGAGAAAAAATTTCAAAATCTAAAGTCTCATGACTGCCACGTGATTATGACGCAATTACTTCCGGTTGCACTTAGGGGGCTTCTACCAGAAAATGTTCGATTAGCCATTGTGAAGCTATGCGCATTCCTCAATGCAATTTCTCAGAAGGTAATCGATCCAGAAATCCTACCAAGGTTACAGAATGACCTGGTCCAATGTCTTGTCAGTTTCGAGTTGGTGTTCCCTCCATCCTTCTTCAATATTATGACGCACGTTCTAGTTCACCTAGTCGAAGAGATTAACATTCTGGGTCCTGTATTTCTACACAATATGTTCCCCTTCGAGAGGTTCATGGGAGTCTTAAAGAAATATGTTCATAACCGTGCTAGGCCAGAAGGAAGCATCGCCAAGGGATATGGAACAGAGGAGGTTATTGAGTTTTGTGTTGACTTTGTTCCTGACATTAAGCCGATTGGTCTTCCTGAATCGCGGCATGAGGGGAGACTGGGTGGAAAAGGCACATTAGGAAAGAAAGAAGCAATAAATATGGACGGGCATTCTTTCACTCAAGCACACTACACGGTTCTATAAAATTCCACCTTGGTGACTCCATATATGGAGGAACACAAGGATATTGTACGGTCCAAGAACCCGGAGCAGTCTGACCCCTGGATTGAACGTAAACACATGGAGACTTTTGCCGGTTGGTTGCAAACAAAGCTCATCAATGACAACGATGTTCCAGATGAACTGTACAGGTTGGCCAAGACACCAAGTTTGACTGTAACGACTTTCAAAGGGTACGAGATAAATGGGAATACATTTTACACGATCGCTCAAGATAAAAAGAGCACCAACCAAAACAGTGGTGTCCGCTATGATGCAACCAACTTTCAAGACACATATTATGGTTACATAGAGGAGATATGGGAACTTGACTATGGACCTAATCTTAAGGTCCCTTTGTTTCGGTGCAAATGGGTCAAATATACTGGAGGCGGGGTACAACTAGCAGACCCAAAGTACGGAATGACAACAGTGGATCTCAACAATCTTGGATACACAGACGACTCATTCGTACTAGCCAATGATGTGGCTCAGGTTTTCTATGTGAAGGACATGTCTAGCAAACCGAGGAGAAAAAAAGATAAGCAAGCGAATACATCATACGATGAGCCAAAGTGCCACATAGTTCTTTCAGGGAAAAGAAACATTGTGGGAGTGGAGGACAAGACAGACATGTCAGAAGATTATGAAAAGTTTCATGAAATCCCTCCCTTCAGAGTGAAGACTGACCCAAGCATCCTGTTAAATGATGAAGATTCTCCATGGTTACGGCGCAATCATAAGCAAGGGACAAACACGCAGAAAAAGTCTTACACCGCGAGATCCCACTCTGGGATGTGACCGGCTTCACCGTCATCACTTTCTATGTGAAGGACATGCATGCATTTTCTAGCATGGTATCTTTGTAACAGTTTGTACACGAAGTGCATCCACCAGTTTGTACACGAAGTGTAACAGTTTGTAACAGTAACCAGTTTGTACACGAAGTGTAACAGTAACCAATTCAGGGATGTGGGTGGGTGAAATTATGTGAAATTATGATGTCATGCCAAATTATGATGTCCGGAGTTAAAATAAGTTATTAAAAATGGAGAGGCGCAATGCTCACCTACACGTTGCTTAGCTTCAGGCCTTGAGAAACTGCAGATAGCTCCGTGTAGTCTACACCATTTCCTCAAGGCCTGAAGCTAAGCAACGTGCAGGTGAGCATTGCGCTTCTCGCTTCATCGTCTCTGCACTCAGGGCTTATAAACCGCTGCGAGTCCCTCTCGCTTGGCGAGGTGGGACTAAATTTTAGCCACTCCCAGGACCGAGGTCGTACCAATCAGGAAGAAGCACACGGATCGTGTGTTTCTTTCAAGCGCTTGTGAGCTGTTGGATCAGCACTATAACTAGTCCCGGTTCGTGCTAGCAATCGGGACTAAAGAGGCACACGACCCTATATATAACCCACCTCTCGGACATGTTCGACACTTAGTGTGTGTACTCATTCGGATTCAAATCATTCGGATTCCCTGCATACGGTCCGACGGTGCATTTCATATGCGGGCACTCACGAGCTACCGTCGGGCTGTTTGTAGGGGAAACCGTGTGTTTTGTTGATCTATCTAGAAATCCTTTAGTTCATCGACCGAATACAAATCATTCGGATTCCCTGCATACGGTCCGACGGTGCATTTCATATGCGGGCACTCACGAGCCACCGTCGGGCTGTATGCAGGGGAAACCGTGTGTTTTGTTGATCTATCTAGAAATCCTTTAGTTCATCGACCGAATACAAATCATTCGGATTCCCTGCATACGGTCCGACGGTGCATTTCATATGCGGGCACTCACGAGCCACCGTCGGGCTGTGTGCAGGGGAAAGGATGATGCTCAATTGTCCGTTTTGTACACGAAGTGCATCCAGTTTTTGCCGTAACCCTCTCAACTTTTTATAACATGCTATGTGGGTGAAATGATGATACCATGCCAACTTTCAACCTTTTCAGAGTCCATTTGTAGTGCTTTTCAATTTCAGGGTCATTTAGCTCAAAAAAATCAGTAAGTGCATGAAAAATACCAAATGAATTCAGAAAGGGTTGAAAATTGATGATGTGGCTTTCAATGGTGCATTTTGAACACACAAAAAGTCTGGAGTTCAAATAAGTTCAAAAAAATGAAATCCCTTTGTAATACATGAGTTTTCATCCGTAACCCTCATACTTCGAAAGAGATTGTCCAATTTGTACACGAAGTGCATCCAGTTTTTGCCGTAACCCTCTCAACTCTTTAGAAGTTGCTATGTGGGTGAAATTATGATGTCATGCCAAGTTACAGCCTTTTCAGAGTCCATTTGTAGTGCTTTTCAAATTCAGGGTCATTTAGCTCAAAATAAATCATTAAATGCATGAAAAATATCAAATGAAGTCAGAAAGGGTTGAAAATTGATGATGTGCCTTTGAATGGTGCATATTGAACACACAAAAAGTATGGAGTTCAAATAAGTTATTAAAAATGAAATCCCTTTGTAATAGATGAGTTTTCGTCCGAAACCCTCATATACTTCGAAAGAGATTGTCCAATTTGTACACGAAGTGCATCCAGTTTTTGCCGTAACCCTCTCAACTCTTTAGAAGTTACTATGTGGGTGAAATTATGATGTCATGCCAAGTTACAACTTTTTCAGAGTTCATTTATACTGCTTTTCAAACTCGAGATATGACATTTCAAATGCCATTTAATCAAATTGTCTTATACAGCAGTTGAAGTTGTTCAAACAAGCATGGAAATGCCATAAACAGATTCTTCATATTTTTCTGATATTTTTTCATATATTATTTATTTCCATTGGAGTCATAGATTTTTTTTCTATGATTTTTTAAAGTTTAGGGGTTTTCCTGAAAATAATAATGAATATTGAATTAAAAAACCTTTAGTACCGGTGCTAGCCACGCACTGGTACTAAAGGTCCACCGCCCCGCGCATTTTTTGGGGAGGACCTTTAGTACCGGTGCGTGGCTCGCACCGGTACTAAAGGGGTCTTTAGTACCGGTGCGAGCCACGCACCGGTACTAAAGGGGTGCGTGGTATAAATAGGAACGCCCTTAGTCCCGGGCCGAGCCACGCACCGGGAGAGCTCAGTTTGCGCCGCCAGGCTGCCGAAATTAGCCCCCGTGCCCTCGCCGTCGCCCTCGCCGCCGTCGCACCACCACCGCCGCCCACGCCCCTCGCCGCCCCCGCCCCGGCCAGCCCCGCCCCTCCCCAGTCCCGCCTCACCGCTCTGGTCCCGCCCCGCGACGCCCTTCGCCGCCTCGTTCCTCCCCAGCCCCTCCCCGACCCGCCGACCGCCGCCCTCGCTCCGGCCCTGCCCCGCCACGCCCTCCGCCGCCCCGTCCTGGCCCGTCCCCGACCTGCCGTCGGCCCCCGCCACGGTCCCGCGCCGCCCAGCAGTCTGTCGCCCCGCTGCCCCGTCCTGCTACGTCGGGGACCCGTCGGTGAGGCCCCTTAGATGAATTTGATGATGTTTGTATATATGAATTTGATGAATTTGATGATGTTTGTATATATGATGAATATATGATGATGTTTATGTTTTGTAGTTATATTTGATGATGTTTTTAGATGAATTTGATGATGTTTTTAGATGAATTTGATGATGTTTGTATATATGATGAATATATATATGATGATGTTTGTATATATGATGAATGGTTTTATCCGTCGGAATCAAGTGACAATAGAGTGGGTCGAGAAAACCGATGTGTTCTTGAAGGAAAAAAAGGAAAAAGAAAAAAGGAAAAGAAGAAAAAATAAGAAGAAGAAGAAGAAGAAGAAGAATAAGAAAATGAAGAAGAGGAGGAGGAGAAGAAAAAAGAAGAAGAATAAGAAGAAGAAAAAAAGAGGAGAGGAGGAGAAGAAGAAGAGGAGGAGAAGAAAAAAAAAAAAAGAAGAAGAAGAAGAAGAAGAAGAAGAAAGAGGAGAGGAGGAGGAGGAGAAGAAGAAGAAGAAAAAAGAGGAGAGGAGGAGAAGAAGAAGGGGAGGAGAAGAAGAAGAAAAAAAGAGGAGAGGAGGAGAAGAAGAAGAGGAGGAGAAGAAAAAAAAAAGAAGAAGAAGAAGAAGAAGAAGAAGAAAAAAGAGGAGAGGAGGAGGAGGAGAAGAAGAAGAAGAAGAAGAACAAGAAGGAGAGGAGGAGGAGGCCCCCCCGCTAGATTTTGTTTAGGTTTATTTAGATTGTCGGGGGTCGAGGATCGAGGGGACACCCCGACACGGCACCCCCGACACCCCGACCCCGACACGACACCCCCCGACACCCCGACCCCGACACGACACCCCGACACGGCACCCCCGACCACGACACAGCACCCCGACCCCGACACGACACCCCCGACACCCCGACCCCGACACGACACCCCGACACCCCGACACGGCACCCCCGACCACGACACAGCACCCCAACCCCGACAAGACACCCCCGACACCCCGACCCCGACACGACACCCCGACACCCTGACACGGCACCCCGACACCCCGACACCCCGACCCCGACACGACACCCCGACACCACGAGGTTAGTTTAGTTAGTTAGGTTAGTTTAGTTAGTTAGTTAGTTAGGTTCTTAGGTTATTAGGGTATGTGTTAATTTTGTTAATTTTGTTAGATGCTAAGTGTTATTTAATTTGTTAACTGTTATTTAATTTGTTAGATGCTAAGTGTTAATTTTGCTAAGTTTTATTTAATTTGTTTTCATAATTAAGTGTTTCTTCTCGACGTCGACGATGCCGATCCCGCATCCTCGTCGTCGAGTCGCCGGAGGAGGTCACTTGCTTGAGCCGAGGGGCCCTGTCAGGGACTGGGCTCCGCCGGGCTGGTACTGGGAGGTGCTGCCTTCCGGGCGGCGCATCTTGGTGAGGAGCCAGCCCGTCGTCGACCCGGAGGTTCTGTGGTGGCGGCCGCATGGGCCACGGACGATTCGGAGGCTTGAGTCCCCCGCGGAGGTGGTACAGTACCATGTCAGCAAGGAGAACGAGCACGTCCGTCGCTACATGGCAGCTTTGGAGGCCAGGTCCGACAATACCTGGCAGATTCTTCAGGGATCTCACTGGAGCTATGTTCCTGTGATGGTTCCTTCTCTTTGGGTGTCCACCGCCCGCCCCGATATCCGCCGGGCGCTAGGGTTCTAGCTAGATCGATATATTAGCTACTATATATGTATTATTATGATGTATTAGCTAGATCGATGGATTAGCCGATGTATTAACAATTATCCGAGATTATGAGATGAGATCTTTTCTAAGAACTACTATATATGTATTCGATGATGCATTATTAATTAACTATCAGTTATTTTGCTTCTTGAATGCATGCTAATTTGAATACTAATTTGTTTTATCTATATTATTATGGATTAGTTATTAAGCTATGGACAATACCGGTAGAGCTCATGAAGAGGACATCTTCGACATGATACGCTGCTCCGAAAACCCAGCGGACCTTCAGGGTGAATCACATGATGATGACGGCTCACAATATCTGAACGATTACGGTGATGGATGTGAGGCCGAGGAAGAACAACTTATGTTCCAAAATCCGGAACAACTAACAATGTCCGGCGAGGTATATACACATATTAGCCTCTGGTGATCATTACATGTGTATTAATTGATTTATATATATATATATATATATATATATATATATATATTAACAAATCTTTTTTCTTTTAATTATCAGCCCTCCGGATCGAGCCAATCTAGTAGAAAGGTACGAGGCGGTGCCAAAATATTGGACGGCAACGTAAAGCTCAATCTTGATGCTTTCAAACCTAATGGCGCACTGACTCACCCTGATGCCAATGCCAAGACATTTGTGCGTCAATGCGGAGTGGTTGTTAGGGATGGAGTCCCGATCACAATGCAAGAATGGATTCAACCAAACAACCCAAAACCAGGAGTGAATTATGTCGATACAAGAATTAAAGATGCCCTTTGGCGAGATCTCATGGAGCATTTCATCCTACCAGATTCTCTCTCGGAGCACCAAAGGAACAAAGTCAAGGAGTTTGCTCTCCATAAGATGGCTGACGCGTTCCAGACTTGGAAGAAAAGATTATGGACCGAGTACAACGCTAGAGGCCAGAAGGCGCCCAAATTCATAGGAATATACGAGAAGGTAAGGAATCACTATGACGCATTTATCGAGTACAAGACATCGGAAGCTGCTATGGAGAAGTCGGCAAAGAATCAGATAAATGCGAAGAAAAAAAAGTATCACCATAAACTAGGGACAGGTGGATACAAGTCAGCCATTCCTAAGTGGGATGCATTAGAGAATAAGATGCTTGCTGAAGGGATCACTCCAGTAACCTTCAAGTGGCCCAAGAGGTGCAGGAATTGGTTTTTTGCGCATGGGGGAAAGTTGGACCCAGCAACAGAGAAGATTATTGCACTGGCCAGTCTGAAGCATGCATCAGATGAGTTGATTGAAGCAATAAAAGCTGCCCAAGAAGGACGGTTTCACCCCGATAGAGAGAACGACGAGCTTACACTCGCCCTCGGGAATGCCGAACACGGAGGACGAACACGAGGCGTGGGCGTTGTTCCGTGGTACGAGGGGTTTGCGGGATGGAAGGACAGTTATAAAAGCCGTTGGAGAAAAAAGAAGGTGGAAGCAGACCGACTGTCAAAGTTGGAACAGAAGTACGAGCAGCAGCAGAGGCAGATACAGTTACTGACCCAGCAAAGGGAAACTCCGCAGCAGGAGGCAGGGGAACCCGTCCCATCTACACTGCCGAAAAGCAGCGTGGGTTCCATGGGGGCACCGCTGGGTCACACCCCCGTGGATGATATCACCGAGAAGACATCTTGTGAGCTAATCCAGAAAATGAAGAACATACCCGTGCGGGTCGCGACGGGCTATGCTTTACCAAATACACCTGGTGTTCTCTGGCATTGCAATCCGGTTCCAGCTGGGTATGCTCGTGTCACGGTGGACGCAATAGAGCTAGGATATGATGAACTATTGCTTGACATCCCTGGAGGTGAGGGGGAGTCCACACTGGCAGAAGCCGGCCGTGGTCTCATTCTATGGAGTAAGGACTGCATCGTCTTTCCACAAACGGCGCTAAGGCCACCGGCTCCTCCGAGTATCGATGTCCAGCGCGAGGGATCCCAGCCAGAGGCATCGCAGCGCCAGCAGTCCTCCCCACCTCGCCAGCAGTCCTCCCCACCTCGCCAGCAGTCCTCCCCACCTCCCCAGCAGTCCTCCCCACCTCGAGAGGCGTCCCACCTCGCCAGCAGTCCTCCCCACCTCGCCAGCAGTCCTCCCAACCTCGGGACGGAGCACGACGCGAGTTCATATCATCGATATCGATCTCCGCCGCGTGAGCCGACTCCACCCCGGTAGCGGTCCCGCCAGCAGGGCTCCCAAAAGAGAAAGGCCACCAGCAGTCCTCTTCGGAGGAAAGCAAAGAAGAAACCAGAGCCTCCGGCCAAAAGGAAGCTGCCTTACGACATGACACCAGAGGAAAACGAAATTGAATGCGACCGCCAATTGAAAGCCTTTTTTGCAAAGAAGACCGTGACGCCAAAGGAGGTAATACCCAAGGAAGTCCAAGAGCACTTTATGGAACACTTTATTGATCGACCCCCGGCATATGTCGAGCGTATGCCGACACACTATGAGCGACAGATTCAGAAGGCAAGTGAGCAGAGAAGTCGGCCCAGCCCAAGGAAGAAGTCGGGAAGTATGGCATCAACGACAGGTGGTACTACTACCGGGAAAACAGTTCCCCAGCTCGGAGAACAATCCAAGCAATCGATCTCTCCGCTCAAGGTGAGTACCAATCCAAGCAAGCAATCGATCCAACCAGTCGACGTGCAAGGCAACCCAATCGACCTCGAAGAAGTAGAGGCTGCAGGTCTCACTCTTGGCCAAATCCTTGGCACCGAGGAATTCCGCCGGTACGGTGCAACTGAGTACGCAATGCAATATGCCAAAGGAAAACCACTTGTCACACCCGAGGAGTACAAGGAACTACCAACTGCGATGCGACGGTTGCATGATTGGTACCTGCGTGAAGTAGAGCGAGGGGAGACGGCGGTCATGGTCAAAGTAAGGAAAGAGCATTACGTCAATGCATGTGACATATGTCTTGAATTCTCAGAACTTTTCCAGTTATACCACATGGACTCTATCGACAAAAGTCTCATCAGTTGCTATTGTCTGTAAGTGATTTATATCTTTAATAATTTAAGTCTCTAGCTAAGATATCGTTCATTGGCTTATCCTCACTATATATGTTCTTTTCTACGCTATTATGCAGATTGAAGATGTGGGAATTGAAACAAGAGGGAATCGATGACATTGGGTTCATCGACCCAAATACCGTTAATGGTCATGTGGTAAAACATTATGCCAAGGACACAGAAGATCTCTTGGAAAATTTTCTAGAGGCACTAATGAATACCAAATCTACTATAATATTTCCTTACAACATGGGGTGAGTGTTTACTCTCTTGTATACTACAAATTCTATTTTTGCTTACTAGCTCGCTGTCAAGTGTAGTTGATGAGTTATATGCATGCCTGCTTTATTATATAAACTTCTGCGCAGAGACCACTATATCCTCCTAAATATTATCCTCGCGGATGGACTTGTTAAAGTGTACGACTCACTAGATACACGAGAACAATCATACGTGGACTTGTATTTTATGATAGAACGGTAATTTCAATCTTTATCGACCTCGCTTTCTTTCATTATTTCCTGATATCAAAAGTAATTATAATAACTCTTTCGTTCTTTTTCTTTGCCGCGTAGTGTTTGGAAAAAGATGATAGAAAAAAACCATCACGGTCGTCAATGGAAACCGAAGCTAAAGTGGAAAAAGATGCAGGTAATTAAGTAGTACTACTAGGTCCGCTCATCTCTTTAATTGTAGTTTCAATACCATTATCATGCTTGATTATTAATTATCTTATTGAATTCTATTCTTTTTGCAAAGTGCGTGAAGCAAGAGAAGGGGACAAATTTATGTGGATACTTCCTCTGCGAGAACATTCGCCTCCAGACCGAAGGCCGTATACGTCGCAGAGGAGCACGTGAAAGACAACTCCAGGTTTGGCAGATGATGTCGAAGCTCTCACCCGAGCAACACTTTGTAGCACTTGAAGAGGAATTTGCGGCATTTCTTCTTCAACATGTCATTGATGTAAACGGAGAGCACTATTACTTACCGCCGCCTCAATAATGCCAGCAAATCAGTAGTAGAAAACTGAGATTTCATCCGGAGCACTAGCTAGCTAGTCCCGGCCGGGTTTTGGGCCTTAATTAAGTTACAAGTCCAGAATATATATGGATGTGTAATTCCATTTGTATATATACTGTGTATGAGATATTGTATATTATATTACATATATATATATATATGCATCAACTTGTGTAATTAATGTTTACAGTATGTAGCACCGTAAAATAAACTTGAAATGAATGGAAAACACAATAAATAGAGAGGAAAACTGAAACCTAATTAAAAGCGAAAAAAAAACAGAACACTTAGTACCGGTTGGTATCACCAACCGGTAGTAAAGGTCCTCCACCACCAGCCCACGCAGGCAGCCACGTGGTGGGCCTTTAGTACCGGTCCGTGGTCCAACCGGTACTAAAGGTCTGGACCTTTAGTCCCGACCCTTTAGTACCGGCTGGGGAACCGGTACTAAAGGCCCTTCCCGACCGGGACTACTGGTCGACATTCTACTAGTGAGCTAGTAACCAGGGTTACTAATGGCGCACCTGGTGTGTGGTGCGCCATTACTAGTTTTGAAAAACAATTGTTAGTAGTGGCGCACCGTGGGTGTGGTGCGCCATTACTAGTTAAAACTAGTAATGGCGCACTTTCCCCTGGTGCGCCACTGCTAAGTCTGGGGAGGGGTGTGGGGCCAGGACAAACTTAGTAGTGGCGCACCGTGGGTGTGGTGCGCCATTACTAGTTAAACTAGTAATGGCGCACTTTCCCCTGGTGCGCCACTGCTAAGTCTGGGCAGGGGTGTGGGGCCAGGAAAAAACTAGTAATGGCGCACCACACACCAGGTGCGCCATTAGTAATATGGCCATTAATGGCGCACCCATATCTGGTGCGCCACTGCTATATAGCAGTGGCGCACCACATACATGGTGCGCCATTAATGTCCATATTAGCTATAGCCGTTTTCCTAGTAGTGCCTGGGCGCCATCCAAACGGCCCCTCATTGACTAGCCACAGCGGAGGAAAGAAAAAAAGTGGTTCCTGCTGTGGGCGTTGCTTGGCAGGGCCCGGCATTCTAGGCCTAAGAGCATCTCCAGCCGTTGGAGCCCCCAAGAACACCACTGAATCAAAAAAGTTGGTGTTTTGGGGGACCAAATGCTTCAGGCGGCCAAAATAAGAGTGCATGAGAAGGACATCTTCCCAGCCACACCCCACCCCAACCCAAAGTTTATGTGGGAATGATTAAGTGGGCCAAGAAAAAGGACATGTTGGGAGACACGATTCGCCGAAACTTCTGCCGGCGCCCCCAAGAGCCCCCCAGCACACTGGGTTTCGCCTGGGTATGCCGACGCTATTTTGACGTCCTGAGGGCGCGCTGGGGGTATGTTTTGCGGGAATGTTGATTCATTTCCGTTATGGCAAATTTTAGGCTCTCGATATGTCCTATTTTAGCAAAGGTCATGCCAAAAAAAAAATCATGGATTTCAGCAGGATTTTTTCTATAAAGTACCTGTGATTTTTCGGAATAATACTTTGTCATGTGTTAGAATGATGATGAGTTATTATATACTCCCTCCGTCTGGAAATATTTGTCCTAAAAATGAATAAAATTGATGCATCTATAACTAAAAAAGGTCTAGATACATTCATTTATAGGACAAGTATTTCCGGACGGAGGGAGTATATGACTACGGATGATGAGTTGTTAATTGACTACGATGATGATGGATGAGTTGTTATATCATTATGATAATGATGAGTTGTTATATCATTGGGTGGAAGAAACACAGATCATATTCGAGTGGATGGATCCAAGTAACCAAGTTGGACTAGTATGACGATATCGTACTACTAGGTAGGTCACTTGGATCCATCCACGAAAATCTAATCTGTGTTTCTTCCACCCAATGTTATAATAATTCATCATTATCATAATGATATAACAACCTCTTAATTGCTACTGTATCAAAATTTGTATATCGGTGTATGAATATAGAATAATCTGAAGAAATGAAATGCAGACGAATAGTACTGGCGCGGGGCTGCAGCCCACGCTGCTGCTACTTAGCAATAGTGCGGGTCCAGACACACGCTACTGCTAAAGAAAGTAACAGTAGCATGGGGCTATACATGCGCTACTGCTAAAAGTTAGCTGTAGCACTGTAGCAGTAGCGCGGGCACCCGCGCTACTGCTAGGGTTTTCCCTAGTAGTGCTGGTTCTCTAGCCTCGGGTGGGAGGAGGAGGAAGGAGGCGCCAGAGGTAGAGAAGGGAAGGAGAATGAGGCATGTGGCGAGGATGAGGGGCTTACAAAGCATGGCGGTGGCCGGTGGCGCATGTCGTCGGATCGCCAGGAGCGCGCTAGGCGGGAGGAGGAGGAGAAAGGAGGCGCCAGAGGTAAGAGGAAGGGAAGGATATGTAGCATGGGAGGTGCGGCGAGGCTGAGGGGCCGTCAGAGCAGGCAGATCAGGAGACGCGTGACGCTGGCAAACGGGATAGGGCATGGCGCTCGCGCGCGTGCGGTGCGGCTTTAGGGAAGATCAGTAAGGGAATCGGGGCTAGCTAGAGTTATAAGGGAAGGGGATGCTGTGCCTTGTGTGCAAATTGGCCGGCCTGTTGAACCCCCCCCCCCCCCCCCCCCCCTCTCTTTCTCTGTTATTCTCTTCTTTTTCCGTTTGGCAAAACAAACAGAAATAACAGAAAGCATATATGGCTTGTTTGAAGTGTGTATAATTTTTACTGGGCTCATTTAAATGTGCTTGGTCCAGCAAACATGCAAAGATACGTGTTGAAGAGTTTTAAATAAACCGGTGGGACTTGGGCTAATTATTCAAAGGTTATAATTGTTGGATTGTGTCGAATATAGTGTACAAGGTAGGTTACAGTTGGACTTGTAGTTATATTGTGTTTACATAGGATATGGAGTCGTGTCCTAATAGAACACTTGTATCCTTAACCTCTCATATATAGCGGGGGTAGACACACGATGTAACCTATGCCAACATAATAGCACAGGTACGCGGGGGAGCCGGCGGTGTGTGCCGGCGGCGTGTGCCGGCGCCCGGGCGGCCGGAGTGCGGTATTGTTACGGTGTCATGGGGAGGAGCGCCCGTAGTCAGGCCCCGGAGATGTAGCCATACCAGTGAACCTCGTTAACAAATATCGGTGTCGTGCTCGTGTGATTGCTTGGTCCTCGGATGATCGACGATGTGCCTCGGATTTATTCTAACAATAATTAGTAGCCTCTCTAAACCTACGTACAGACATATTCAAAGGGCACTTGGGATAATTATTAAACATGTGTATTAGCATAATTAGATGGGAAACATCGACATATATTGTGTATTTCACAGGACACGAGGGTGTGTTAGCTCGTGGAAACACTCGCCAAGTGCAAAAACCCTATGCACAAATGTCCCGAAGAGAACTAACCACCAAATGTGGTTTATGTATTACGTCACACACACACCCACACACACAGACGGTGTTCCTGAGCAAAACCAAATCGCCTCTCCCTGTCGAATAATTCATTATCCAGAACATGATAATTGTGTTGGTTACGCTTAGGTTTAGCCAGTTATTCAGCTTACACGACTGCACCTCACTGTTCGGTTGAATTAAGCCTGACACTTGTGACTCAAGCACAGGCCAGCGGCAGCTAGCTGCTATATATACTAAAGTGCTAGCACTTAGTACAAAGTTGAGTCACTTATTTTGGGAGTGCTAGTACAAAGTTGAGTCACTTATTTTGGGACGGAGGGAGTAGATGATACCCCGCACGTTGTTTGCGGTAATTCTGTTAAAGATATATATTATTAGGTTCTACATAAGCAACTATAACCAATGAAAATAAAATTTAGGAGTATTTTCATGTACACTTTAAAACATTAAAAAACTGAAGCGCATGACAAAAGCATGTATAAAAGTGATAAAGAAATTAGAATGCAATTCATAAAGTGTTATTCTTTATAAAAAAGGTGAAAGATCAACTAAATAGGCATGCTCCCAGCAAAAAGTCACTTTGGAGCACGGGTGCATTGGAGCCCTATATTTTGAATAGTGACAAAATGCTATTTTAAAGTTTCAAAAAATTCTGACAATAAATCAACATGTTTATATGGATGTATATTATACATGTGCAAAGTTTGATGTTGAAATAAGTAACCATGTGAGTTACACAAAAATGACAAGATCGTGATTTTTGGAAAGATGAATAGTGAATGTACTATTCACTATTTGGAAATCATCATTTTGTCATTTTTGTATAGCTTACATGTTTACTTATTTCATCATCAAACTTTACACACATGTAATATGCATCCATATGATCACATATAATTTTTTTTGGAATTTTTTAAAACTTTAAATATGATTTTTAAAGTATTTTAAAATAAGGTCCTCCAATACACCCGGGTTCCACCGGCGCCAACCGTGTCTATGAGAGCAAAGATGTAACACAAAAATTAACCAATGACATATATGCATGAACTGATGACGTGGTAGTGTTGCATGGATATGCTTCTGTTAAATTATAATTAATAACTTACATGCATGGCGTGACATGGTTGCATGGCTAGGAAAAATAGGCAGTGGGTTGTGCTTGTGTCACAACTAAATCTAGTGTGATTTAAAACCCACTTAAAATCCACTAATGCATGTTGCATGATAGATGACTCTCATGCATAAATCGGATGGATGCTAGTGAAACTAGTAGTAATCTAACAACTATTTTTTTTATGATATGGAAGCATCCATGTTGAGAGAATTAGAAGTATTAGTCACTCTCTTAGATATATAGGATATATGATGCTTGTACAACGCGCTCCAGGCATCCTGGCTCTCATACGGTTGTAAGGCTGAATACGGTTGAAAGTGGCAACAGGGAGAGGAACGACGATGGATTGTGCGTAAGGAGACAAAATAGAAGCAATTTGATCAAGGTGGTAGCCGATAATTGTGTCGTGTGTATGCCTGAGTTGTTTTTATATGGGCCTAAAGCTCATCTATAGTTCAACAATCACCATGTCCTGAAACCTCACACGAATCTTTGACAGTTTTCAGGAAATATTTGTCATATGGGCTTTAGGCCCATCTATAATTCAAGAGTCACCATATCATGAAACCTCACACAGATTTTTGAGAAAATATTATTCATACGGGCCTAAAGCCCATCTATGAAAACCATAGCAATCACATGAAGTTGGAGTGGATGATTCTTTCCGATCTGAACTAGTACAAATAAATTCAAGCTATCGGTCCCATCAAAACTGAAAGTTTTTGTGTGGCGTTTAGCCCACCAATCTATCCCTATAGTTGATGTCTTGCAACACCAAAAAATGGCGACAACTATCTTATGTGCATTGTGTAGGTGCATTCATTCATGGCGTCATTCAATTGTTCATTGTATAATGTCTAGATGCACTTGGAATTTATCTGATCCAAATCTAAAAGAACTTATGATTTCATGGACTGAGCCTAATGCAAGACAATGGATATTCTTCATGCATGATACAATGTCACAGGAAGAGTTCACAAGGATGATTGTTACCCTCTAGGCTATTTGGTCAACGAGGCAGAAGGCAGTACATGGCAACATCTTCCTGAGTCCCGAGCAAATTTATCGTTTTGTTGATTCCTACCTTGCTGAGCTCGGGACAGTACACGCTAAATCTTCCTGTGTCGCTCGGTCTAAAGAAGCACTATAAGAAACCTGTTAATCCATGACGGGTTTCTAATGACAATTTTAGAAACTATCATGGATGGGCTGGTACAACCCCGTAAGCCCGCTAAAGCCCGACTAACCGTTCCCGGTATAAAAACCTAACCCTAACCTAACGTAGGGTGTGCGGCTTAAGCAAGGGATACTAGCCAGAGATGGTTGCCACCCAGATCGGGTCATGCTAAATCAATGTTAATGGTGCCTTCTCCCGGGTTGGTACGGTTGGTGCGGGTGCTGCTTTCTATAGAAAAGAACATTGGAGAATACTTGGTAGCTTCAGCTATCGTGGTGCACAATGTCTCAGACCCGACATGTATGGAGGCACTGGCATGTTGGGAAGGTCTTTCTCTGGCTGAAGATCTGAATCTAGCAAGTGTTTATCTGGCCTCAGATTGCCACAAGCTTGTCGAAGTGATTCAACTGGGCTTGAATGCCCCTTATGGTGCAATCATCTAGGAAGTTCAGGCTTGGCAATCTTTATTTTCTAGTTGTTATTTCATGTACGAAAGTAGGAATTGTAACTTTGAGGCACATAGCTTTGCAAATCATGCTACATCTTAGGTGTTGGTCGTCACATTTGGTTTGATCTACTGTATCATCCAGTCACCATCCATGTAAACATTATGACAGAGTATTAATAAAGCGAGTTTGCCTAAAAAGATCAACACATACGCGCGTTGCCTCATGCTCGCCTGATCCATCTGATTGATCACCGCACACCCTGCGTGACACAGAGTGCTTCTCTTTGGAGACAAATTGGTTTTGAAAAGAAAGGAATTCAGAAAAAGTTCACCAACTTCAAAGAAAGATCATGAATTTGATAAAGGTTCGTGGATTTTGAAAAGGTTCACCGATATGGAAACGTTCATTGATTTTGAAAATAGAAGTTCAATGATTTTAAAAAAAAATCATCGATTGAAAGAAATCACAAAATTGAAAACATTTTCGCGGATTTGAAAAAAGTTCCTTGATTTTGGAAAAAAATCATGAATTTTATAAAAATCCAGGGATTTTGCCAAAACAATCAAGTTTGGAAAAAGGCCATAGATTTTGTAAAAACAAACGTCAATTTGAAAAAAGGTCTTGGGTTTTGAAAAAAAAATCGTCTATATAGGAAAAATGATTCATGAATTTGAAAAAGGTTCATGGATATGGAAAAAAGTACATCAATTTAAAAAAAACAGTTCAAGATTTTTTAATAAGTTTACGAATTTGGAAAAATAAATTCCAACGATTTAGAAAAATGTTTCATGATTCAAAAAAAGTTCAGATACTTATAAAATACAAAATATCATGAATTGAAAGTAGAATATTTTGATTTGAAAAAAGTACATGCATTTTTAAAAATAAAAAGGGAAGTAAAAGAAAGTAAAATAAAAAATAAAAACAAAAAGGACTCCAGACAAAAAAAAAAACTCAAACCGAAATCGAGTAAAATAAAAAAAAACAGCTCAGAAACCGGAGGGAACTTTCTAGGAGGTTCCCTAAATAGTGTGGGGTTGCTTAAAAAATAAGAGAAGAAAACGAATTTCAATTTGAAAGAAGTTCACGCATATTTTTGTAAAAAATCAAAAGGAAAAAAAAATCAACGAAATAAGTGAGAAAAGAACTCAATAAAAATAGGGTAAAATAAAAAATCGCCCAAAACCAGAGGGAACTTTCTAAAAGGTTTTCTAAATTGGCTGGGGTTGCTTCCAGAAAAAAAGGAACAGTACTGTCTATCGCGTGCGGTCGACTAGAAAAAAGGAGAAACGGGCCGAGCCCACGAAGAGAAGAGGTGTGCGCCAGTTTGCAATAATGCCTTTCACTGGAGCATGGGCCGGTATATAGGATTAAGACGTGGCATGCGTACCACGACCAAATGTACACGAGCCTTTATTGACCCCAAAATTCTACATCTACAAAAGCATACAGGGGCGCCCCTATGTCTCGCCTTCAGCGGTAGGGTAGAACACTCGCTGAAGGGGAGACAGATATTGGCAGCCCCAGGAGCGCGGGTGGCAGCAGCCTCCTTTTTTCTTTCTTTTTTTACATTTTCTGTTTCGTTTTTTTGCTTTATTTTTTCAGTTTTCCAATATATATATATATATATATATATATATTACCAAAAACAATATATAAAAGATTTGGAAAATGTTGACCAAGCAATTGATATGTATAGAAAATTGGTTATCACGTATCCGAAAAATGTATAAACAATTTGATCATTGATTTATAAAAAAATTAAGCATTTAAATAGTTTGAATAACTATTTGAAAAATGTTGATAAAACATTTGAAAATTGTGAAATGTGTTTAAAAAAACTGTTGACCATGTAATAAAAGATGATGATTTTTTATCATATATATAAGCGTGTTAATAAAGCAATTGAAAAAATGTCAAATAATCATTTTAATAAGGATGATCAAGCATTTGAATTTTTTTAAAATGTGTATAGACAAAATGTTGACGATGTATTAAAAACGATGAATTTTTTGATCATGTATAAAAATGTTAATCAAGCATTTCAAAAAAACGGTTGAACAATTATTTGTAAAATGTTGATCAAGAATTTGGAAAATGTTAAATGTGCATAGAAAAAATGTTGACTATGTGATAAAAAAAATGATAATATTGCATTTAGAAAAATATTAATCAATCATTTGGAAAATTTCAAAATATGTATAAAAATGTTGACCATGTATGAAAATTGTTAACTTTGTGTTGGAAAAATGTTAAACGTATATTAGAAAATTTCTGTTGACATATACAAAAATTCTAGAAAAGAAAACGAAAGAAACAAAGATAAAAAAATCGAAACCGAAATATAAGCAAAATAAACCAAAATAAAAAACAAAATGAGAAATGAAACCTATGTAAGAAATAAAAAAGAATGAAAAGTTGGAGAAGAAAATGAAAAGTAAAAGTGAAGAAAATAAATAAAAAGCAATAAAGGAAAGGAAAGAAAAAAAAAACAGTAAAATGAATTAAGAAAGGAAGAAACACCGGTGAAAACAAGAAAAAACACAAAAACCTGAAAAGCTAGTGGAAATCTGTTTTTATTTACTTCAAGCAGTTCGCGCCCTTCATATCAAACATGAAACGAGGGATGGTTAGAGCAACAAAGTAAAAAGGAGATCGAGGGATCGGATCCCACACCCTCCCTTTTTCCTGTGATTTATTTATTTTAAGAGCGATAACGGGCCGGCCTAATAACGACCAAAGAGAGGAAAAGCTCGACGCGAGAGGAGCCTTCGGTCTCGCATAAAGCGAGATATAGTCGCCACGAGCCTACATGCCTCCTTACAATAATTTGCCAATCTATCGAAATCACTAGTTAGCGAGTGCACCTTCCAACGATTACTCCCACCTCCCAGGTTGCGACAAGTGGCGCACTACATGCGTGCCACTTGTCGCAACCTGGGAGTTTTCCCTTTTTTCGTAGATCCGTATTTTCAAAACGTTTTATCTCCTAAACCGTGAGTCCATATCTCGAACCGTTTTCACCGTTGGCTTTCTCACGTCGAGATCTTCAAAACTAGATCCCATGTTGATAGGTTTTGACGAAATTTTTTTTCACGAAAAATACCGGACGAAAAACCGTGCCTCACGCGATAGAAAAAAAAACAGAAAACGTGTTTTTTTCCCTTTCCGAGAGACACGGGTCGTGCCTCTCGCGAAGGCAAAACCGTGCCTCTCGCGGAAGCAAAACCGTGCCTCTCGCGGAAAAAAAGAGAGCAGAAAACGCGTTTTTTTCCTTTCGGGAGAGGCACGGCCGTGCCTCTCGCGATAGCAAAACCGTGCCTCTCGCGGAAAAAATAGAGAGCAGAAAACGCGTTTTTTTCCCTTTCCGAGAGGCACGGCCGTGCCTCTCGCGAAGGCAAAACCGTGCCTTTCGCGGAAGCAAAACCGTGCCTCTCGCAAAAAAAAAAAAACGCGTTTTTTTTCCCTTTCCGAGAGGCACGGCCGTGCCTCTCGCGAAGGCAAAACCGTGCCTTTCGCAGAAGCAAAACCGTGCCTCTCGCAAAAAAAACGCGTTTTTTTCCCTTTCCGAGAGGCACGGCCGTGCCTCTCGCGAAGGCAAAACCGTGCCTCTCGCGGAACCAAAACCGTGCCTCTCGCAAAAAAAAAACAGAAAATGTGTTTTTACGCGTAAAAAAAAGCGCAATTTTTTTTTCCTCCAAAAGCTACGAAAGACCGGTGAAAAACCGGAACACAAAAAAAAACCGAAAAAACCCACTAAAAAAGGCGAAAACACATGCGAAAAAATAAAAAAAATAAAATCCGAAGGGAACGCTCAGAGCGCGACACGTGGCGGCGACTGGGAATGCGCCAAGTGGCGGCGCGTGGGAGTGATCGCTGGAACGCTTGTGAGGGAGTGCTCGCTAACTAGTTGCTCTCCCAATCTATCCACCCGTGAATTCAATCAGATGGGCCCCTCTCCCCTAATTCCGTAAAAAAAAGCCACCAAGCCCGTTACGTTAATCACGTATGAGTGATTACGTATGTGTATCATTGCTGTTGTTGATCCAACGCCCTCTACAACTCGCCGCCACCAAGGCATGCAACCATGCGACTGCTTCTTAATCCTCTAGATCAACAAGAATATCCGTTGAGCATATTAGCAATATTATTTAATCCACAAGAAAATCATGAGCATGGCATTGACAGTATTAATAACCTACTGATTACGATCCGGTAAAGCATGTACTATGAATATAGTAGAAACATCTACACACATAGCTAGTACTGCTAAGACAGAAATAAACAGGAGCTGTATAAGCGAGTTAAGTTATACCCTCTAGTAGGCCAGTTGGCCGTAGCGGCAGCGGTGGCGGCGGCAGCCTCCTCAGCGGCCTTCTTGTCAGCTTCGAGTTTCTCGGCGGCGAGACGATCGACTTCGTTGGCGGTGTACATGGTGATGATGAAGACGACACTGACATAGGCGATGCAGTGGACGAACGGTGGCGAGCACTCGCATAAGAGACGCTCCCAAAAACCTAATCGTCGCTCTCCCTTACATGATCTGGGGAGGCAGGGTTTCGGAGGCCTTCTCTCCCGTCAATCGTATATGCGTTGGACGGGACGGGATCACCGGCGGGAGCAACAGGAAAAGGAACGACAGTGGACGCGTGCGCATGGATGCAAATGCGATATGTTTTTCATGGATACTAGGGTTGGCCGGCGCCTCCAATATATAGGCGTGACCGCATGATGAGACGTGGGCTGGACCCATGTTTGAGTCGGTAACAACCGATGATCCGACGTGTCAAATCATGGCTCTTTTATTCCGGACAACATTCCGACCGGCAAAAAATAAGCGCATAGGTATGAGCTCGGCTCGGCTCATTACCGCAACCCGCATCATGATGAGGCGAGGCGAGGTATGGCGTGGCGAGGCGGGCGGGGGAGGAAGAGCACGCGGGAACCACTTCTCTTCTCAAGCTTCAATAGCATGTGAAAGAGAATCCTTATAAGGAGGTCCAACTCCTCTCCAACTAGCAATGTGGGACTAAACTTCCCACCCCCCTTGTCATGACACCTACATGGGCCCTTAGAGATTTTTCTGAAATTGTTGGATGGGCCTAAAGCCCACCCTATATTTCAACAACCCCCACCAGATCTCGAGGGCCCATTATGTCCTCTGTTCCAATCACTGTTTTGATATACCCGTATTTCAGTGAAGACCTGTTAAGGTTGAACTTCACCTAAAGCAAGTAGGTACACTCCTTCATAACCGAACAATGGACTATACCTTGAATTGTCAGTTTTGTGTAAAGAAGTTTCACCACATGTCTTATTAGTACTAGGCTGCCGAAGGTTGACCCCTCGGGTGGAGCATATTAGTCCTATTAGTGGCCTATTCATGAGCTTGCTAGAGATCACCCCAATCTCAGAGACTGTGACCAGTAGTCGGACTCATATAGATGTATTCCTTCAAAGATCACTCTGTAGGATATCGTCTTTCTTATAAAAGCTTTGGAACACATTAAGATATTAGTCATCCTATCATACAGTATTTGAGAGTATTGCATCTCCGACGGAATGGGTTAGTAAAATTACTCTCACCAGTTCACCATTGGCTTGTTTTTACCAGGTCGTACTTCACGGTTTCTCCGATCACATAGGTTGGGTTACCACCATGGCAACTCACGTGGGTCTCATACCCATCTCCCTCGATGCATTTTCTATCACAACATGTGATAGCCCTTTAGTAAAGGGATCTGTCAGATTCTTAGTCGTTTGGATATAATCCAACGCTATCACTCCGGAGTTTCTTAAATATCTGACAGCTTTCGATCTCATTCTTATATGTTTGTTGGACTTCATGTTGTCCTTTGAACTCATTACTTTCACAATAACTGTCTGATTATCACATTCCATAAGGATAACCAGAACCGGCTTATCAACCACTGGCAAGTCCATCAAAAGATCTCGAAGCCATTCTGCTTCGACACTAGACATGTCTAATGCTATTAGTTCTGCTTCCATTGTCGATCTCGTTAAGATCATTTGCTTGCAAGACATTCAGGAAACATCACCACCTCCAAGAGTAAATATATACCCAGTTGTGACCTTCATCTCATCAGCATGAGAGATCCTATTCGCATCACTATACCCTTCAAGTACCGATGGGTATCCGGTATAGTGAAGTCCATAGTTCATAGTACCTTTCAGATAGCACATATTTCTTTCAATAGCATGCCGATGTACATCATCCGGATTGGAAACGAACAGGCTTAGCTTGCTCATAGAAAACGCGATGTCATGCCTTGTTGCGCTCGCTAGATACATGAGTGAACCAATAATTTGAGAGTATCTCAATTGATCTTTAGCCATGCCTTCAAACTTTCGAACCAACACATTAGGATCATCTGAGAAATTTTATAGTCCAAATATCCAAAACGACTCAAAATCTTCTCAACATAATGGGATTGCAGAAGTGTAATCCCGCCCTCATATTCTCTCAATAACTTGATGTTCAAGATAACATCAGCCACCCGAAACTCCTTCATCTTAAAGTTCTGAGATAAAAACGACTTAACCTCAAGGTTGGTTCCAAATATCAGTATGTCATCAACATACAAGCACATTATAACTCCTTCACCCCCACTATGGCGATAGTAGTATACACATTTGTCTGCTTCATTAACTACGAAGCTAACAGACACTAGTAGAAAACAGGGCTTTGGTCCAGGCCAGATAATTGCATTAGTCCTGGTCGTGTTACGAACCGGGACTAATGGGTGCATCAGTCCCGGTTCGAGAGGCCAGGACGCTGGCTGGGCCTCGGCGGGCACCAGTCCCGGTTCGTCTGACCCCTTTAGTCCCGGTTCCAGACACGAACCGGGAATAAAGGTCCTCGCTCCTGGCGCAACCCCTTTAGTCTCGGTTGGTGGCTGGAACCGGCACTAAAGGGCAGTCTTCTGTCCCGGTTCTAGCCACCAACCGGGACTAAAGATATGCCTATATATATGCTTGCCCCTGCCCGCTCACTCCTCTGTTTTTTGGCCGGCCGGCGTGTGGGAGGTGTGTGCTGCTCTGCTCTCACCTCCTATGCACACGAGGTGTTCGATGAAATGCCCGAGCCACGCTTAAGCTTTCTCCTCTCCAAGCTCAACCTCCAATCTCTATTTTCCCCAAGATTTGTCTAGGTTTGGCGGTCCGTCACGTCCCGTCCCCGTCCTCACCATCGTCGATCGCCCGCGCCGATCTCGTCGCCGGCACCACCGTGGTGAGCCTCTTGTTCTTATCTTCTTTTTAAAATAAAAAATATTCTTACTTGTATGATTTACATAGATACTTGTATAAATTTCTTACTTTTATTTTTGTTTGTTATTATATAGTGCTATGGTTATGGTATCCGCCCACGTCGGCCCTCGTCCGGTCTATGATTCGGATGTGGTATATTATCTTTTATAACTATTTGTTTCATTTAGTGTTTATGACAATTATGCCGACCAACGTGACATAGATGTGTTTATCTAGGAGGTATGTGAACCGGAAATTCCAACCGACCCTCTTGTCGAGAGGTTAAATTTAGTTGAAAAAGAAAACGAGTATTTGAAAGAAAAATTGAAAAGAATCGAGGAGGAGAAGATGAAATTGGAGTTGCATGTTGCCGATGTCGTCGATGACCACAAGATCAAGATGGATGCAATGCGCTTGAAGATTAGAAATATAAGAAAATATGCCATTGATAATGAGGCTTGGTATCATTATGCTGTTGGATCAATTGTTACCTTAGTTGCGATTATGATCGCATTTGTTGTTGCATTTAAATGTTTCACATAGTTGTATGTTAGTTTCAATTTATGTTTTAATTAGATGCTCTAGAGAGCTGTATGTTTTTCTATGAGAACTATGTATGAACTTTATGTATTTATTTTTTCAGTAATAACATTTGATCACACTGTACTTTGGTTTTAATGTGATGATGAAATTGTATTAATTTGGTCACTTCTCTATTCATGATGTTCTGTAATGGTTTTTGATACACTTAATTATATAATGCACGCAGATGAACCGGCAATGGATGTACGGTGACCGACGCACCTCCGAGTATATTGAGGGCCTGCATAAATTTCTCGAAGTGGCTAAGGCAAACAAGCAGAATGGTTTTATGTATTGTCCATGTATTGTCTGTGAGAATACGAAGGATTACTCTAACTCGAAAACCCTTCACTCCCACCTGCTTGAGAAGAGTTTCATGCCACCCTATAATGTTTGGACCAAGAACGGAGAAAGAGGGGTTATGATGGAAGACAACGAAGAAGAAGAGGATGATGACAACAATCCTATGTTCCCTGAATACGGTGATACTGCAACGGGGGAAGTTGAAGATCAAGAGGCACCAGACGATGTGCCTGATGATGATCTTCGCCGGGTCATTGTTGATGCACAGAGAGAATGCGAAAGTGAAAGGGAGAAGTTGAAGTTCGATCGCATGTTAGAGGATCACAAAAAAGGGTTGTACCCAAACTGCGAAGATGACAACACAAAGCTCGGTACCACACTGGAATTGCTGCAATGGAAGGAAGACAATGGTGTATCTGACAAGGGATTTGGTTCGCTACTGAAAATAATGAAGAACAATCTTCCAAAGGATAATGAATTGCCCGACAGTACGTACGAAGCAAAGAAGGTTCTCTGCCCTCTAGGATTGGAGGTGCAGAAGATACATGCATGCCCTAATGACTGCATCCTCTACCGCGGTGAGTATGAGGAATTGAACGCATGCCCGGTATGCGGTGCATTGTGGTATAAGATCAGACGAGATGACCCTGGTGATGTGGTATGCTCCTATAATACCACGGTTGAAACGTCTGTTCAGAAACAAAGAGCATGCCAAGTTGTTGCGATGGGACAAAGAAGACCGTAAGAAAGACGGGAAGTTGAGAGCACCCACTGACGGGTCGCAGTGGAGAAAAATCGAGAGAAAGTGGGGGGACTTTGCAGGTGACGCAAGGAACGTATGGTTTGGTTTAAGTGTAGATGGCATTAATCCTTTTGGGGAGCAGAGCAGCAAGCATAGCACATGGCCCGTGACTCTATGTATCTATAACCTTCCTCCTTGGTTGTGCATGAAGCGGAAGTTCATTATGATGCTAGTGCTCATCCAAGGCCCTAAGCAACCCGGCAACGACATTGATGTGTAACTAAGGCCATTAGTTGAAGAGCTTTTACAGCTGTGGAATGGAAAAGGTGTACGTGTGTGGGATGAGCATGAACAAGAGGAATTTGACCTACGAGCATTGCTGTTTATAACCGTCAATGATTGGCCTGCTCTTAGTAACCTTTCAGGACAGACAAACAAGGGATACAACGCATGCACGCACTGTTTAGATGATACCCAAAGTATATATTTGGACAAATGCAAGAAGAATGTGTACCTGGGACATCGTTGATTTCTTCCGACCAAGCATGCCTTAAGAAAGAAAGGCAAGCATTTCAAAGGTGAGGCAGATCACCAGAAGAAGCCCGTCCTCCGTACTGGTGATGATATACTTGATATGGTCAAGGATTTACAAGTAATCTTTGGAAAGGGTCCTGGCGGACAATCTGTTCCGAATGACGCCGAGGGACACGCACCCATGTGGAAGAAGAAATCTATATTTTGGGACCTACCCTATTGGAAAGACCTACAGGTCCGCTCTGCAATCGACATGATGCACGCGACGAAGAATGTTTGCGTGAATGTGCTAGGCTTCTTGGGCGTGTATGGGAAGACAAAAGATACACCGGAGGCACGGGAGGACCAACAACATGTGAACGAAAAAGACAGCATGCATCCAAAGCAGTATCAAGGTCCTGCCAGCTACGCTCTAACCAAAGCGGAGAAGGAAATCTTCTTTGAATGCCTGCTCAATATCAAGGTCCCGTCTGGCTTCTCGTCGAATATAAAGGGAATAATAAACATGGCAGAGAAAAAATTCCAGAACCTAAAGTCTCATGACTGCCACGTGATTATGATGCAACTACTTCCGGTTGCATTGAGGGGGCTTCTACCACAAAATGTTCGATTAGCCATTGTGAAGCTATGTGCATTCCTCAATGCAATTTCTCAGAAGGTAATCGATCTAGAAATCCTACCAAGGTTACAGAATGATTTGGTCCAATGTCTTGTCAGCTTCGAGTTGGTGTTCCCACCATCCTTCTTCAATATTATGACGCACGTCCTGGTTCACCTAGTCGACGAGATTACCATTCTGGGTCCTGTATTTCTACACAATATGTTCCCCTTTGAGAGGTTCATGGGAGTCTTGAAGAAATATGTTCGTAATCGTGCTAGGCCAGAAGGAAGCATCTCCACGGGCCATCAAACAGAGGAGGTCATTGGGTTTTGTGTTGACTTTTTTCCTGACCTTAAGCCGATTGGTGTCCCTAAATCGCGGTATGAGGGGAGACTGAGTGGAAAAGGCACGCTAGGAGCAGATTCAATAATATGTAGGGACGGGTGATACGTCCATTTTGCATCATGCTTGTATATTGATCTTTATTGCATTATGGGCTGTTATTACACATTTTGGTACAATACTTATGCCTTTTTCTCTCTTATTTTATAAGGTTTACATGAAGAGGGAGAATGGCGGCAGCTGGAATTCTGGACTGGAAAAGGAGCAAATCTGAGATACCTATTATGCACAACTCCAAAAGTTCTGAAAATCTATGGAGAATTATTTTGGAATATATAAAAAATACTGGGCGAAGAAAATACCAGAGGGGACCCACCAGGCAGCCACAAGCCTGGAGGGCGCGCCCTAGTGGCTTGTGGGCCCCCTGGCTGGCCTCCGGTGCCCCTCTTCTGCTATATGAAGCGTTTTGACCTGGAAAAAATCAGGAGAGAGCTTTTGGGACGAAGCGCCGCCGTCTCGAGGCGGAACTTGGGCAGAACCAATCTAGGGCTCCGGCGGAGCTGTTCTGCCGGGGAAACTTCCCTCCCGGAGGGGGAAATCGAAGCCATCGTCATCACCAACGATCCTCTCATCGAGAGGGGGTCAATATCCATCAAAATCTTCACCAGCACCATCTTCTCTCCAAACCCTAGTTCATCTCTTGTATCCGATCTTTGTCTCAAAACCTCAGATTGGTACCTGTGGGTTGCTAGTAGTGTTGATTACTCCTTGTAGTTGATGCTAGTTGGTTTACTTGGTGGAAGATCATATGTTCAGATCCTTAATGATAATTAATACTCCTCTGATTATGAACATGAATATGCTTTGTGAGTAGTTACATTTGTTCCTGAGGACATGGGATAAGTCTTGTTATAAGTAATCATGTGAATTTGGTATTCGTTCGATATTTTGATGAGATGTAGGTTGTCTCTCCTCTAGTGGTGTTATGTGAACATCGACTACATGACACTTCACCATTATTTGGGCCTAGAGGAAGGTATTGGGAAGTAATAAGTAGATGATGGGTTGCTAGAGTGACAGAAGCTTAAACCCTAGTTTATGCGTTGCTTCGTAAGGGGCTGATTTGGATCCATATGTTTCATGCTATGGTTAGATTTATCTTAATTCTTCTTTCGTAGTTGCGGATGCTTGCGAGAGAGGTTAATCATAAGTGGGAGGTTTGTCCAAGTAAGGACAGCACCCAAGCACCGGTCCACCCACATATCAAATTATCAAAGTAACGAACGCGAATCATATGAGCATGATGAAAACTAGCTTGACAGAAATTCCCATGTGTCCTCGGGAGCGCTTTGCTTTATACAAGAGTTTGTCCAGGCTTGTCCTTTGCTACAAAAAGGATTGGGCCACCTTGCTGCACCTTTGTCACATTTGTTACTTGCTATCCGTTACGAATTATCCTATCACAAAACTATCTGTTACCGATAATTTTAGTGCTTGCAGAGAATACCTTACGGAAAACCGCTTGTCATTTCCTTCTGCTCCTCGTTGGGTTCGACACTTTTACTTATCGAAAGGACTACGATAGATCCCCTATACTTGTGGTTCATCAAGACTCTTTTCTGGTGCCGTTGCCGGGGAGTGAAGCGCCTTTGGTAAGTGGAACTTGGTAAGGAAAAATTAATATAGTGTGCTGAAATTTACTGTCACTTGTTACTATGGAAAATAATCCTTTGAGGGGCTTGTTCGGGGTATCTTCACCCCGTCCGGAAGCACAAAGAGATGCTCCTCAACCTACTGCACCTACTGAAAATATTTATTATGAGATTCCTTCGGGTATGATAGAGAAACTGCTAGCTAATCCTTATGCAGGAGATGGAACATTACATCCTGATTTGCATCTAATCTATGTGGATGAAGTTTGTGGATTATTTAAGCTTGCAGGTTTGCCCGAGGATGATGTCAAGAAGAAGGTCTTTCCTTTATCTTTGAAGGAGAAGTCATTGACATGGTATAGGCTATGTGAAGATATTGGATCAGGGAACTACAACCGATTGAAATTGGAATTTCATCAGAAGTTTTATCCTATGCATCTGGTTTATCGTGATCGGAATTATATTTATAATTTTTGGCCTCATGAAGAAGAAAGAATCGCTCAAGCTTGGGGGAGGCTTAAGTCAATGTTATATTCATGCCCCAATCATGAGCTCTCAAGAGAAATTATTATTCGGAATTTTTATGCTCGGCTTTCTCGTAATGATCAATCCATGCTCGATACTTCTTGTGCTGGTTCCTTTATGAAGAAAGATATTGAATTCAAATGGGACTTATTGGAAAGAATTAAACGCAACTCTGAAGATTGGGAACTCGACGAAGGTAAGGAGTCAGGTATAAACCTTAAGTTTGATTGTGTTAAATCCTTTATAGACACCGATGCTTTTCGTGAATTTAGCACTAAATATGGACTTGACTCTGAGATAGTAGCTTCTTTCTGTGAATCTTTTGCTGCTCATGTCGATCTCCCTAAGGAGAAGTGGTTTAAATATCATCCTCCCATTGAAGTGAAAGTAGTTGAACCTATTAAAGTTGAAGAAGAAACTATTACTTATAACGTTGATCCTGTTATTCCTACTGCTTATTTTGAGAAACCACCCTTCCCTATTAGAATAAAGGAACATGCTAAAGCTTCAACTGTGGTTCGTAAGAGTTATGCTAGAACACCTACACCCCCTGAACAAATCAAAGTTGAACCTAGTATTGCTATGGTTAAAGATCTCTTGGTTGATAATATTGATGGGCATGTTATTCATTTCTGTGATGAAGCTGCTAGAATTGCTAGACCCGATACTAAAAATAAACACAGACCTATTGTTGGCATGCCTGTTGTTTCTGTTAAACTAGGAGATCATTGCTATCATGGCTTGTGTGATGTGGGTGCTAGTGTGAGTGCAATTCCCTTCACCTTATATCAAGAAATTATGAATGATATTGCACCAGCTGAATTAGAGGAAATTGATGTTACTATTAAGCTTGCTAATAGAGATACTATAGCACCAATTGGGATTGTTAGAGATGTTGAAGTCTTGTGTGGGAAAGTAAAGTATCCTACTGATTTTCTTGTTCTTGGTTCCCCACAAGATGATTTTTGTCCCATTATATTTGGTAGACCTTTCTTGAATACTGTTAATGCTAAGATAGATTGTGAGAAAGAAACAGTTACTGTAAGTTTTGGGGATGTGTCTCATGAGTTCAATTTCTCTAAAATTCGTAGACAGCCCCATGACAAAGAATTGCCTAGTAAAGATGAAATTATTGGTCTTGCTTCTATTGCTGTGCCTCCTACTGATCCTTTAGAACAATATTTGCTAGACCATGCAAATGATATGCATATGAATGAAAGGAATGAAATAGATAAGATTTTCTTTGATCAACAGCCTATTTCGAAACACAACCTGCCTGTTGAAATAATTGGGGGTCCTCCTCCACCTAAGGGTGATCCCGTGTTTGAGCTGAAACAATTACCGGATACTCTGAAATATGCTTATCTTGATGAAAAGGAGATATATCCTGTTATTATTAGTGCTAACCTTTCAGAGCATGAAGAAAAGAGATTATTGAAAACTCTGAGGAAGCACCGTGATGCTATTGGATATACTCTTGATGATCTTAAGGGCATTAGTCCCACTCTATGTCAGCATAAAATTAATATGGAGCCTGATGCTAAACCAGTTGTTGATTGATGTCTACTACGCAACCTTCTTCTTGTAGACTCGTGTTGGGCCTCCAAGCGCAGAGTTTTGTAGGACAGTAGCAAATTTCCCTCAAGTGGATGACCTAAGGTTTATCAATCCGTGGGAGGCGTAGGATGAAGATGGTCTCTCTCAAACAACCCTGTAACCAAATAACAAAGAGTCTCTTGTGTCCCCAACACACCCAATACAATGGTAAATTGTATAGGTGCACTAGTTCGGCGAAGAGATGGTGATACAAGTGTAATATGGATGGTAGATATAGGTTTTTGTAATTTGAAAATATAAAAACAGCAAGGTAGCAAGTAACAAAAGTGAGCAAAAACGGTATTGCAATGCTTGAAAACAAGGCCTAGGGTTCATACTTTCACTAGTGCAAGTTCTCTCCACAATACTAACATAGTTGAATCATATGTAAATCCCTCACGTGCGATAAAGAGTTCACTCCAAAGTCACAAATAGCGGAGAACAAACGAAGAAATTATTGTAGGGTACGAAACCACCTCAAAGTTATCTTTTCCGATCAATCGTATGAGCTATCCCTATAAGTGTCACGAACAGCCCTAGAGTTCGTACTAAAATAACACCTTAAGATACACATCAGCCAAAACCCTAATTTCACCTAGATACTCCAATGTCACCACAAGTACCCATGGGCTTGATTATACGATATGCATCACACAATTTCAGATTCATCATGTTCAATCCAACACAAAGAACTTCAAAGAGTGCCCCAAAGTTTCTACCAGAGAGTCAAGACGAAAACATGTGCCAACCCCTATGCATAGATTCCCACGGTCACGGAACCCGCAAGTTGATCACCAAAACATACATCAAGTGGATCAATAGAACATCCCATTGTCACCACGGATATCCCATCGCAAGACATACATCAAGTGTTCTCAAATCCTTAAAGACTCAATCCGATAAGAAAACTTCAAAGGGAAAACTCAATTCATCACAAGAAGATAGAGAGGGGAAAACTCCATATGATTCATCTATATTAATAAAGCTCGCGATACATCAAGATCGTGCCATCTCAAGAACACGAGAGAGAGAGATCAAACACATAGCTACTGGTACATACCCTCAGCCCCGAGGGTGAACTACTCCCTCCTCGTCATGGAGACCGCCGGGATGATGAAGATGGCCTCCGGTGATGGTTTCCCCCTCCGGCAGGGAGCCGGAACGGGCTCCCGATTGGGTTTTCGTGGCTACAGAGGCTTGCGTCGGCGGAACTCCCGATCTCGGTTTGTTTCTGGGGGTTTCTGTATTTATAGGAATTTTTGGCGTCGGAAACAAGTCAAGGGGGGCCACGAGGCGACGACAAGCCAGGGGGGCACGCCCTGGGGGGGGGGGGGGCGCCCCTTAGGCTTGTGGTGGCCTCGTGGCTCTTCTGGCCCAACTCCAATGCTCCCTGGGCTTCTTCTGGTCCATAAAAAATCACCGTAGATTTTTATTCCGTTTGGGCTCCGTTTGATATTCCTTTTCTGTAAAACTCAAAAACACGGAAAAAACATAAACTGGCACTGGGCTCTAGGTTAATAGGTTAGTCCCAAAACTAATATAAAGTTGTAGTAAAATGATTGTAAAACATCCAAGAATGATAATATAACAGCATGGAACAAGCAAAAATTATAGATACGTTGGAGACGTATCAGCATCCCCAAGCTTAGTTCCTACTCATCCTCCAGTAGGTAAATGATAAAAACAGAATTTTTGATGTGGAATGCTGCCTAGCATGTTCATTATATTCTTTTGTTCTTTGTATAGCATGGACATTTGGACTTGTAAACGATTCAAAGCAATAGTCTAGTTTTAACATAATGACTTCAATACTCAAGCATGTCAACAAGCAACCATGTCTTTCAAAATATCAACACTAAAGAAAGTTATCCCTAGCCCATCATGCTCAATCATTGATCCATTCATGAAACACACTCAAATATTAGCAATGCCCAATGCTCAAGTACGATCATAGTGCCCCCTAGTTGGTGCTTATAAGAGAAGATGGAGACTCAAAGCAAAAATAAAAATTGCATAAAGTAAATAGATAGGCCCTTCGCAGAGGGAAGTAGGGATTTGTAGGGGTGCCAGAGCTCAAAGTTTTAAATTGAGAGAGAAAAATATTTTGGGTGGCATGCTTTTCCTGTCAATGAAAACGACAAAGTAGCTCACAATACTTTCCATGCTAGATGTATCATAGGCGGTTCCCAAACAGAAAATAAAGTTTTTACTCCCCCTCCACCATTCAATCACACTCCACGGCGAGCCGAATCCACGGGTACCGTCCATACAAACAACAATCCTGGGGGAGTTTTGTTTCATTATATTTTGATTTGATTTTTGAGCATGGAACTGGGCATCCTGAATACCAGCCACTTTCTCGTGAATGATAGTGAATCAACGCATATCGTGAGAATAACCCACCTAGCATGGAAAAATATTGGACACTCCCCACCGTTTCATGAGCGGTACGGGCACACAAAAGAGAAAATTTATTTTGAAAATTTAGAGATGGCACATACAAATTTGCTTGGAACGGCATGGAAATACCGCATATAGGTAGGTATGGTGGACTCATAAGGCAAAACTTGGTTTAAGGATTTTGTATGCACAAGTAGTATTTCTACTTAGTACAAATGGAGGCTAGCAAATAGATTGGGAAGCAACCAAACCAAGAAACGAAAATTCACATAAGTGAGCATTGAACATAACTAACACCGAATAATGCACCACAAGTAGGATGTAACTTCATTGCATAACTATTGACTTTCATGCATGCATAGGGAATCACAAACCTTAACACCAATATTCCTACTAAGAATAATCACTCACTAACATGACTCACATATTACTATCATCATGTTTCAAAACTATTACAAGGAATCAAGTTTAATTTGTCCAATGATCTTCACGAAAGTTTTTATTATATCCTCCTTGGATATCTATCACTTTGGGACTAGTTTCATATATTGCCATTGCTTTTTCGACAAGCTCAAACAAATTTAAATGAAGCACATGAGCATAAAGATTTCATCCCTCAAAAAGGTATAAGTGAAGCATGAGAGAAAATGACAAGCTACTCACAAAAGATATAAGTGAAGATCAATGAGTAGTCAAACAATTAAGGAGCTATGTGAGGACTCTCTATCCCTCAATAAATATTTTAAGATCTGAGTATTTTATTCAACAGCAAGCAAAATAAAAATAGCACTCCAAGAATAGCACGCATCATGTGAACGAATAAAAATTTAGGCTCAACATAGGCTAACCGATAGTTGTTGATGAAGACAGGTGGGATGCGTAGCATCCCCAAGATTAGATGCTTGAGAATTCTTGAAATATTTAGTTGGGGTGCCTTGGGCATCCCCAAGCTTGAGCTTTTGTATCTCATTCAATCCTCTCATATCATGGTTTCACCTATTCTCAAAAACTTCATCCACACAAAACTCGAAAAGAACTCATGAGATAGGTTAGTACATATAAGAATAAATCGACTCTTTATGTACTGCCAAGACAAGTTGCATAATAATTTCCAAACATCATCTACTGTTTAATATCATTTCCACAATTTATATCTACCAATATAGGCTATGGAAACTATAGGATAAGTAGATAACAAAACTATGACAGCAATCTGTCTAATCAGAACAGTCTGTAGCAATCTATTAAACCAGTGTACTTATGTAACTCAAACAATTATGAAAATTTAGGTCATGCTAAATAATTTATATGATAACACTGTGTAAAAATTTCAGAAACTTTCCACGTTCCAGTAAAATATGAAAATTCAAACGCTACAGCAAAAGTTTCTGTTTATACACAGCACACATCAAACATGCAATGCAAGCATCCTAAGGCAATTCTTGGAACTTTTTATTGAAAAACAAGATTATGAATAACACCTAACAGAAAACAACAAAATAAAATGACGCTCCAAGCAAAACTCATATTATGTGACGAATAAAAATATAGTTCTAAGTAAGATATACCGATAATGTTGAAGACGAAAGAGGGGATGCCTTCCGGGGCATCCCCAAGCTTAGACGCTTGAGTCTTACTTGGATATTACCTTGGGGGTGCCTTGGGAATCCCAAAGCTTAAGTTATTTTCACTCCTTATTCTCCTCATATCGGTGTCTCAACCAAAACTTGAAAACTTCAATCACACAAAACTTAACGGAACTTTGTGAGAAGGGTTAGTGTAATAAAGATAAATCATTCACTTAGGTACTGTCAAGACAAGATTCATAATTGTTCCCACATGATACCTACTGTATTGTATCATTCCCATAATTTATATCACTGAATATAAGCTATGGGAACACTAAAACAAGCAAACTATGCATGCAAAACAGAATCTGTCAAAAACAGAACAGTCTGTTAAGATCTGTAGTGTAGCCATACTTCCCTGTCTCTAAACATTCTGAAAAATTAGGAAAATCTAGGCAATTTGTATATAAATCATGTGTAAAAAATTCAGACCAAAAGCACGTTCCAGTGAATTTACAAAATTCCTGGACTGAGAGCAAAAGTTTCTGTTTTTGCACAGAATCAAGTCAACTATCATCCACACTATCCCAAAGGCTTTACTTGGCACTTTATTGAAACAAAAGATATAAAACATGATTACTACAGTAGCTTAATCATGTGAACACACCAAAACAGAAGGTAAAAGTGTTGGGTTGTCTCCCAACAAGCGCTTTTCTTTAATGCCTTTTAGCTAGGCATGCTGATTTCAATGATGCTCACATAGGAATAATAATTGAAACATGCAAAAGAGCATCATGAATCTCATGACAAGCACATTTAAGTCTAACCCACTTCCTATGCATAGGGATTTTGTGAGCAAACAATTTATGGGAGCAAGAATCAACTAGCATAGGACGGCAAAACAAGCATGACTTCAAAACTTTCAACACATAGAGAGGAAACTTGATATTATTGCAATATGTAGAAGCATAAGATCCTCTCTCATAATAATTTTCAGTAGCATCATGAAGGAATTTCACAATATAACCAGCACATAAAGCATTCTTTTCATGATCTACAAACATAGAAATTTTACTACTCTCCACACAAGAAAATTTCTTCTCATGACTAATAGTGGGAGTAAACTCAACAAAATAACTATCATGAGATACTTGATTGACATAACCACTTTGAATATTAAAATCATGATGACAAGTTTCATGATTACTATCACTCTTTATAGCATACGTGTCATGACAATAATCATCATAAATAGGAGGCATGCTTTCATCATAATAAATTTGCTCATCAAAACTTGGGGGATTAAACATATCATCTTCATCAAACATAGCATCCCCAATCTTGTAGCTTTGCATATCATTAGCATCATGAATATTAGAGGAATTCATACTAACAACATTGCAATCATGCTCATCACTCAAAGATTTAGTGCCAAACATTTTAATAACTTCTTCTTCTAACACTTGAGCACAATTTTCCTTTCCATCATTTTCACGAAAGACATTAAAAAGATGAAGCATATGAGGCAACCTCAATTCCATTTTTTTTGTAGTTTTCTTTTATAAAACCAAACTAGTGAAAAACAAGAAACTAAAAGGTTCAATTGCAAGATCTAAAGATATACCTTCAAGCACTCACCTCCCCGGCAACGGCGCCAGAAAAGAGCTTGATGTCTACTACGCAACCTTCTTCTTGTAGACTCGTGTTGGGCCTCCAAGCGCAGAGTTTTGTAGGACAGTAGCAAATTTCCCTCAAGTGGATGACCTAAGGTTTATCAATCCGTGGGAGGCGTAGGATGAAGATGGTCTCTCTCAAACAACCCTGCAACCAAATAACAAAGAGTCTCTTGTGTCCCCAACACACCCAATACAATGGTAAATTGTATAGGTGCACTAGTTCGGCGAAGAGATGGTGATACAAGTGTAATATGGATGGTAGATATAGGTTTTTGTAATCTGAAAATATGAAAACAACAAGGTAGCAAGTAACAAAAGTGAGCAAAAACGGTATTGCAATGCTTGAAAACAAGGCCTAGGGTTCATACTTTCACTAGTGCAAGTTCTCTCAACAAGACTGACATAGTTGAATCATATGTAAATCCCTCACATGCGACAAAGAGTTCACTCCAAAGTCACAAATAGCGGAGAACAAACAAAGATATTATTGTAGGGTACGAAACCACCTCAAAGTTATCTTTTCCGATCAATCGTATGAGCTATCCCTATAAGTGTCACAAACAGCCCTAGAGTTCGTACTAAAATAACACCTTAAGATACACATCAACCAAAACCCTAATGTCACCTAGATACTCCAATGTCACCACAAGTACCCATGGGCTTGATTATACGATATCCATCACACAATTTCAGATTCATCATGTTCAATCCAACACAAATAACTTCAAAGAGTGCCCCAAAGTTTCTACCGGAGAGTCAAGACGAAAACCTGTGCCAACCCCTATGCATAGATTCCCAAGGTCACGGAACCCACAAGTTGATCACCAAAACATACATCAAGTGGATCAATAGAACATCCCATTGTCACCACGGATATCCCATCGCAAGACATACATCAAGTGTTCTCAAATCCTTAAAGACTCAATCCGATAAGAAAACTTCAAAGGGAAAACTCAATTCATCACAAGAAGATAGAGAGGGGAAAACTCCATATGATTCATCTATATTAATAAAGCTCGCGATACATCAAGATCGTGCCATCTCAAGAACACGAGAGAGAGAGAGATAAAACACATAGCTACTGGTACATACCCTCAGCCCTGAGGGTGAACTACTCCCTCCTCGTCATGGAGACCGCCGGGATGATGAAGATGGCCTCCGGTGATGGTTTCCCCCTCCGGCAGGGTGCAGGAACGGGCTCTCGATTGGTTTTTCGTGGCTACAGAGGCTTGCGGCGGCGGAACTCCCGATGTCGGTTTGTTTCTGGGGGTTTCTGTATTTATAGGAATTTTTGGCGTCGGAAACAAGTCAAGGGGGGCCACGAGGCGACGACAAGCCAGGGGGGCGCGCCCTTGGGGGGGGGGCCCTCAGGCTTGTGGTGGCCTCGTGGCTCTTCTGGCCCAACTCCAATGCTCCCTGGGCTTCTTCTGGTCCATAAAAAATCACAGTAGATTTTTATTCCGTTTGGGTTCCGTTTGATATTCCTTTTCTGTAAAACTCAAAAACACGGAAAAAATAGAAACTGGCACTGGGCTCTAGGTTAATAGGTTAGTCCGAAAAATAATATAAAGTTGTAGTAAAATGATTGTAAAACATCCAAGAATGATAATATAACAACATGGAACAAGCAAAAAATATAGATACGTTGGAGACGTATCATTGATCACCAGCGACGGTTAAATCCTAAAATGAAAGAAGTGGTAAGAAATGAAATACTAAAGCTTCTGGAGGCAGGTATAATTTATCCTATTGCTGATAGTAGATGGGTTAGTCCCGTTCATTGTGTCCCTAAGAAGGGAGGTATTACCGTTGTTCCTAATGATAAAAATGAATTGATCCCGCAAAGAATTGTTACAGGATATAGAATGGTAATTGATTTTAGGAAATTAAATAAAGCTACTAGGAAAGATCATTACCCTCTACCTTTTATTGATCAAATGCTAGAAAGACTATCCAAACACACACATTTTTGCTTTCTAGATGGTTATTCTGGTTTCTCTCAAATACCCGTGTCAAAAGAGGATCAAGAAAAGATCACTTTTACTTGTCCTTTCAGTACCTTTGCTTATAGACGTATGCCTTTTGGTTTATGCAATGCACATGCTACCTTTCAAAGATGTATGATGGCTATATTCTCTGACTTTTGTGAAAAGATTGTTGAGGTTTTCATGGATGATTTTTCCATTTACGGAACTTCTTTTGATGATTGCTTGAGCAACCTTGATCGAGTTTTGCAGAGATGCGAAGAAACTAATCTAGTCTTGAATTGGGAAAAGTGCCACTTTATGGTTAATGAAGGTATTGTCTTGGGGCACAAAATCTCCGAAAGAGGTATTGAAGTTGATAAAGCTAATGTTGGTGCTATTGAAAAAATGCCGTGTCCTACGGATATCAGAGGTATAAGAAGTTTCCTTGGTCATGCTGGTTTCTATAGGAGGTTTATTAAAGACTTCTCTAAGATTTCTAGGCCTCTCACTAATCTTTTGCAAAAAGATGTTCCATTCGTTTTTGATGATGATTGTGTAGAAGCATTTGAAATTCTTAAGGAAGCCTTGATTTCTGCACCTGTTGTTCAACCACCTGATTGGAACCTACCCTTTGAAATTATGTGTGATGCTAGTGATTATGCCGTTGGCACTGTTCTAGGACAAAGAGTTGATAAGAAATTAAATGTTATCCATTATGCTAGTAAAACTCTAGACAGTGCTCAAAGAAACTATGCTACCACTGAAAAGGAATTTTTAGCAGTTGTGTTTGCTTGTGATAAGTTTAGACCTTATATTGTTGATTCCAAAGTAACTGTTCACACTGATCATGCTGCTATTAAATATCTTATGGAAAAGAAAGATGCTAAACCTAGACTTATTAGATGGGTTCTTCTGCTACAAGAATTTGATTTGCATATTATTGATAGAAAGGTGCTGATAACCCCGTAGCAGACAACTTGTCAAGGTTAGAAAATGTTCTTGATGACCCACTACCTATTGATGATAGCTTCCTGATGAACAATTAGCTGTCATAAATGCTTCGCGTAATGCTCCATGGATTGCTGATTATGCTAATTACATTGTTGCTAAATTTATACCACCTAGTTTCACATACCAACAAAAGAAAAAGTTCATCTATGATTTAAGACATTACTTTTGGGATGATCCACACCTTTATAAAGAAGGAGTAGATGGTGTTATTAGACGTTGTGTACCTGAGCATGAACAGGAACAGATCCTTCACAAGTGTCATTCCGAGGCCTACGGAGGACACCACGCTGGAGATAGAACTGCACATAAGGTACTACAATCTGGTTTTTATTGGCCTACTCTCTTCAAGGATGCTCGTAAGTTTGTCTTGTCTTGTGATGAATGTCAAAGAATTGGTAATATTAGTAGACGTCAGGAAATGCCTATGAATTACTCACTTGTTATTGAACCATTTGATGTTTGGGGTTTCGATTATATGGGACCTTTTCCAAAGTCTAACGGGTATACTCATATTCTAGTTGCTGTTGATTATGTTACTAAGTGGGTAGAAGCTATTCCAACTAGTAGTGCTAATCATAACACTTCTATTAAAATGCTTAAAGAAGTTATTTTCCCTAGATTTGGAGTCCCTAGATATTTTATGATTGATGGTGGTTCACACTTTATTCATGGTGCCTTTCGTAAATTGCTTGCTAAGTATGATGTTAATCATAGAATCGCATCCCCTTATCATCCTCAGTCTAGTGGTCAAGTAGAATTGAGCAATAGAGAAATTAAATTGATCTTGCAGATGACTGTTAATAGATCCAGGAAGAATTGGTCTAAGAAACTTGATGATGCATTATGGGCTTATAGAACTGCTTACAAAAACCCTATGGGTATGTCTCCGTATAAAATGGTTTATGGTAAAGCATATCACTTACCTCTAGAACTATAACATAAAGCTTATTGGGCAATTAAAGAGCTCAACTATGATTTCAAACTTGCTGGTGAGAAGAGGTTATTTGACATTAGCTCACTTGATGAATGGAGAGCCCAGGCCTATGAGAATGCCAAGTTGTTTAAAGATGTAGGACTGAAAGTATGTCTAGAGGGGGGTGATTAGACTACTTGACCAAATAAAAATTCTACCTTTTCCCAAATTTTAGAGTTGGCAGATTTTAGCATTTCATGGCAAGTCAAGTACACCCTACACATGCAAGTCTAAGAGTATAGCAGGGGAAAGTAACAACAAGCATGAGTAGAAAGGATAGGGTAGGAGGATCAAACGCAATTGTAGACACAATGTTTTTTCCCGTGGTTCCGATAGGTGGTGCTATTGTACATCCACGTTTATGGAGTCTTCAACCCACAGAGGGTAACGGTCGCGAGAGTCCACGCAGGGCTCCACCCATAAGGGTCCACGAAGTAGCAACCTTGACTATTCCATAACGGCTTCCGTCCACGAAGGACTAGCCTCACTATGGGTAGATCTTCACGAAGTAGGCGATCTCCTTGCCCTTACAAACTTCTTGGTTCAACTCCACAACACGAAGTAGGAGGCTCCCAAGCGACACCTAACCAATCTAGGAGGCACCACCCTCCAAAAGGTAATAGTCTCGGCAATGATGATGAACTCCTTGCTCTTGTGCTTCAAGATGATAGACTCCTCAACACACAATCACTCTCTCACAGATTTGGCTTGGTGGAAGAGATGGGATTGGTGGAAAGCAACTTGGGGAGGCTAGAAATCAAGATCCATATGGTTGGAGTGGATGATCTTGACCTCAACACAAGGGTAGGTGGTTCTCTCTCAGAAAACTAGATGGGACAAGTATGGAATAGTTCTGAGTGCTTCTCTTTCGAGTAGGTGGTGGTGAAGGGGTATATATAGGCATCCCAAAAAATCCAACCGTTACACACAAAATGACCAACTCGGTGACACCGATGTGTTAATCTCGGTGCTACCGAAGTGACCAAAAGGTGGCAACTTTTGAATCTCAGTGAGACCGATATAGGAAACTCGGTTGCACCGATAAGGTGACCAACGGTCAGATTGCCCATTCTCGGTGACGCCGATCCAACAATCTCGGTGGTACCGATATTGTGAATTTGCGTAACAGAAAGTTGGCAACCTAAACTCGGTGGCACCAAAGCAGAATTGGTTGCACCGAAAGGCTAGGGTTTGGCTTAGGTATGTCTGAGTTTGGGAATCGGTGGCACCGAGTGGAAAGTGTTGGTTGCACCGATTTTGGATATTTGACTTTGGACAGACTTTTGTGGAAGAGCTTGTGGGTGTTTTTGGTGACTATCACTTGTGCACGTATGAGCATTTTGTTCACCAACAGAACCTTACCCCCTTTTAATAGTATTGGCTTTCCTATGGACTCAAAGTGATTTCTCACAAAGTAAAATGTAGAGTCCTCTTGCTTGAAGCTTTGCCAATCCATTTCCTTGCATCTTGGGGTAATTCCACAATCTCCACAATCCTTTTGCCATCCCTATCATTGAACTTTTCCTGAAATATACTTAGTGGAAACATTAGTTCAATGACTTATATGTTGTTATTAATTACCAAAACCACCAAGGGAGCAAATGTGCTTTCAATCTCCCCCTTTTTGGTAATTGATGACAACATACAGATCAAAGCTTCGACATATGATATAATCAATGAATGTAATCGTCGCTTTGAGAAGTATGTGATAAGCAAGAGCTCCCCCTAAATTTGTGCATTATTTATAAATTTGCGTTTGAATGCAAATGCACAGTCGATTAGGTACATGGGGCACTTCTTCCATGTCACATACAACTTGGTGGTGTGCGATAATAATAAGAGTGAACATCATGGCACAACACAATCAAGCAAAGGTGAAAGATCATCTCATAAGTAGCATAATGATAGGAAATAGTAGCAGCACACATTAAGCGTATGATCAAAACACCACAAACGTGTATCACAAGCAACCAAAAGACAAATGTTTTTGAAAAATCAATAAAAACCAAACGCTCTCTCACTCGAAGCCTAAAGATCTATATACACTTCTCCCCCTTTGGCAACAAGTGACCAAAAAGTTCAAAGGCATATATCTAAGCGTTCTTGGGCTGATCTCCTCCGGTTGTTGATGAAGGAGGTGAGAGAACATCGTCGGCGAAGATCTCTGCAGATGTCGTGAATGGAGTTGGAGTGGCAACGGGAGGAACTGGAGCTGATGGAGCTGAGGTGGTAGTAGCAGGAGCTGATGAAGAGGGCCTCAAGTCTGGAGCTGGCACAGTGGCTGATCTGGCCTGAGTAGTGAAGTGTGTGCCTGGTCTGAGAGGTGAGTCATCCTCATCATCATCATCATCATCATCTGAAGAATGAGGAAGAGGCACTGAGTCAACTTCCTCTTGAGCTCATTGACTGTCTTAGTCAGCCCATCCACCTTATCATTAAGGGTCTTGATCCTGTTCTCAAAGATCCTGACAAGACTGTTTTGATTGTCCAAGATGTCCTTAATGTCCTTCTGCATGCCCTGAACTGATGAGATCAAAAGATCCATTTGCTCGTTCCTGGATCTAGGGACTTGAGCACTAGTGGCTCTAGCTGCCTCTGCTTCTGCCTGAGCTGCAGCAGATGTGGGATGTTCTGGGTCCATCACCACAATGTTGTCCTCTAAATCTGGCTGTAGGGGCAAGTGGGGCCTGTCAAGAGCAAAGATGTGCTTCTCCAACTTGGAGTTGATAAGCATCTGGATATAGGGTGCATAGCAGCAAGAGTGCTTCTGATCAGCAGCAACCCTCTTAACTGTCTCAACAATCAAGTCCATGACTCTAATCCTGGTGTGTCTGTCAAGATGGATTAGCCTGTTGATGGAGTAGCCTCTGATCATCTTGTCATCTCCTGACTTGGGCATCAAAGTATGCCTCAGAATAGTGTTCATGGTACGAAGGCCAGCCTGGAGAAAGTAGATGGATCCTAACTTGTGAGACTTCACATGAGCAGCAGGGATCTCATTGTACATGTTGGCCATAGCATTGTGGCTCTCCTTGGATTCTGAGTAGACATCCAAGTCACCATCCTGTACCTCTGGGACTCCCAAGATTGCAGCCCATTCATCAACAGTGGACTCATATCTTGCTCCTTCAGTTATCCATACAATCCTACCATCTCCGTAGAAATGTGCAGTGGAGTAGAATTGCATGATCATCTCATCATTCCATGCTGTAAATTCTCTGCCAACAAACTCATCCAAACCAATGCAGTGAAAGTTGTCTTGGACACTTGGAAAATAGTCTTCATTCTCCTTGATGAATTTCCAGTCCACATATCTCATGTCACTCACAGCTGGACTCTTGTCAAACAGCACAGTCTCATAAAAATCCTGTTGCTCCTTGGTATAGAATCTGTAGTCCACAGCTGTCTTTCTCCTTTGGGCATATGGATCAGCAGCTCTCCATGCCCTCAAGCCAGAATCCTTCCTCTTCTTCATATCTTCAGCAAGTGGATAGCTGGCATTATGTACTGGAAGGTGTGGTCTAAGCTTCATCAAAGCAAACATAGCATCTTCATCCTCAACTCTGGAGGTAGTTCCCTTGTTCTTCTCCGAAGCAGGAATCTGCCTAGATAACCTCTTGGGCTTTTCAGCAGCAGCCTTCTTGGGCACAAACTTGGTGCTCTTGGATGTGCCAGTCTTTGGCATAGCATCAGCCATAAGCTTCTTTTTCTTCTTGGGAGGGGCCTTCTCAACATGTTCTTCCTCCTCCTCAGCAGCAGCACCAGCAGCCTCCTCTGGATCTTCATACATGGAAGTTTGCCTGCCAACAACATAAACAATCCTTTTCCTAGCTCTCTTCTTCTCCCCTGCCTTCTTAGGCATAGACTTCTTTGGGGGTGACTCAAGGTGAAGAGCCATTTTTTCCCTAGCACCCTCAGGTGCTCTCATAGCTTCTGAGCTGGCATACTCTTTCCTGACAGCTCTCCTTGAAGAGGTAGCTTCATTTGTAGATTTCTTGGCAGCCTTCTCTTACTTCTTGGCAAGAATCTCCTCTAGCACAAAGTATGAATCCTCCTCATCTGAATTCAACTTCTTCCTGGCCCTTGTAGCAGCCTTGGGCAACCCATGAGAACTGGGAGTGCCTGGATCTGAAGGTGAACTAGACTCGGGACTAGTGCCTGAACTCATGACAATGTTCTCCTCTTGGAAGTTGTTCTCACTGTCCTCAGCACTTGACATACTGACCCTATGAATAGAGTATAGAGGAGCAGAAGAAGATGAGTCATCACAAAATGTTCAGCGGGTTTTTGAAAGTTTGAACAAAAGATTCACAAGGTTTATATTCTGTCACATGAAAATCGGTACAGCCGAAGCAAAAATTTCGGTGCTACCGAGACTGACTTTCTCTTTAACAAAAACTTGGCACTCTTTTCGGTGAGACCGAAAAGAAGTACTCGGTTTCACCGAGATAGTTCTCAGCAGCACAGACAGGCAAATCGGTGACACCGATTTGTTCGCTTCGGTTCCACCGAGTTCCATCGGGCGGACGGTAAACCCTAGAAAATCGATCATTCCCTAATCTATGGAATTTTCTCGTGGATAGGAAGACGTGCAAATAGTGGCTTATAGATAAAATAACTTCAATGCGCGAGAATCATATGGGGAGCGTAGAGAAAGATCGAATCCGTACCCCTAGCTTGGTGACGGATCCGCTACGGCGGCGACGGCGGCAAAGATGCCCGTCGACGGCGAGGATCCCAGTGGCGGAGGAGCGCGGGGAGACAAGGGCGACGACCAGGGGGTCCTTTTGCGGCAGCTTAGGGTTTGGGGCGCGACGATTGAAGATTGAATTTTCGAACCGTCGGGACCACAGCTTATATACCCCTCACCGTCGGTGACGCCGATTCTAAATTTTTGGTGTCACCGAGTTCCTCAACTGTCAGCTGACAGGGAAACTCGGTGTAACCGAGAATATGGAATCGGTAGTACCGAGATTGAAAACCAGATCAACCCTAGGCATTCGGTGAGACCAAGAATTTTGAGTTGGTTCCACCGAGATGCACTTGGGAGGTTTTAATGGTCAGTCCTTGTCGATACGGAACTCCGAGTGCTCCACACACAGAGGGATCGAAAAGTACTTGTTCAAGTTTTGTGATGCAGCATGAATGGAATATGAGGTGAGAAAGCATAGATAGCTAAAGAGTGGTCCTAGGCATTCTTGTCCATCCAATTGGCAAAAGATAAATCAAAAATCAAATAGCAACAATTGGATGTCCTCGAATGAGAAAATAAATACAGACCAACATGCTCACACAATAAAATGTCAAATGAAATCATGACAAACATGCACATACATACTAGCATCTAACAAGCACTTGGGCGATGATGAAGTCATCTATATATGAGTATATTGACTTAGGAGCCAAGTAAGAATACTTGATCATAGGTCATACTCATCGTTTAAGCACAAGTGGGGTTACCACTTTTACATAAAGCATTTAATGTTGTCACATGCTAAGAGATGCTTTAACTCAAGTCTTAGAGTAAAGCTCCCCCTTGATGTGACATCCCCCCATAAGAGGGATAAACTAACCTTGGGTTTTGTCGATGAAGACTTCATGTTGGTGAGGTAGTGGTGGATGCTCAAGGTTGATGAAGATCACCAAGAGTTGGGAGCATCCTTGTTGTTTCCTTACTCTTCTCACCTACATGGGTTAGTCCCAACACACAAGAGACAAATACAAGGATATCTATGGACATGGAGTGCAAAGCATGTGTAATGATGTCCATTGATTTGTTGATTACCTTGTCCCTTGCTTACCTTTGAGGGAATGTGTGACTCCTTGAACTATTGCATAGAGTTAATGTTGATTGCAAATAATTCTTGCCAATAATGAATGTGAGTGAATTTCATTGGCGGAGTCACCCCTCAAGAACTCTCTAGTTCTTCTTCTTGGGGACCCACATCAAGTTGATGGGGATCCTTGGTGTTGTAGTAGCCTTTGTAGAAGTTGAGCTTGAAGTAGCCTTGGGAACCCACTCCACCAAAGCTAGGGATTCATCTTCATATGAGTCAATGTCCTCTTGAAGCTTGTTCTTGCCCTTGAGCTTGTGGTCTTGTGGTGGAAGGTCATCTTGAGTGTTTGTTCCCTTGGGAAGAGTATTTTCATACTTCTCCTTTTGAGGAACAAACTTGGGCTTGGGGTATTGACCTTCTTCCCATTCAACTCCATTTGCGTTGAAGTAGCCAACACCATGGTTCTTTCGGTATCCTCCGTGTTTGCGTACAATTTCCTCAAATTGCTTACACCCGACAAGACTCTTGTAGATACCCTTTTCTATAATTCCTTTCAATAAAGCATTTTCTTGCTCAAGTGTAACTTGGCTAAGAGAATCATCATTAGTGGAATCAATAGAACTACTAGAAGCAACATCATTTGGTTTAGCATTTTTATTGTTGCTACTAGATGAAGAACCTTTCTTGCCTTTGTTACTAGTTTTCTTAGTTTTAACTTGAGGCATGAATGTAGACAAGAGTAGTCGTTTGGCTAGATAAGATGATGTCTTCTTTCGGAGATCATCATTGATAGCTTTAAGAAACTCATGCTCTTGCTCCAAGTTGAGCTTCTCGAAGCGTAGCTTCTCATGAGTTCTTACAAGCTCTCTATGATCTTCAAGAGTAGATTCATGAGCTAACTTAAGAGTGTTTAGTTCTTTAGTTAGTTGTTCTATTTTCATCTTATCATCATCAATTGACTTATCTTGACTAGCATGAGAATTATCAAGTTCATTTTGACTAACATCACTAGTTTTATCAAAGAGCAAGTCATCACCACAAACCAAGTCATCTTCATCACTATCGAAATCAAGATACTCGGGGTGTGATACCTTGGGGCCTTTAGCCATGAAGCAACTTCCACTCCCTTCGTTTGGTGAGTCAAATAGATCATAGGAGTTGGTAGTCACTAGAGCAATTCCGGCAACACCATCATCTTGACTATAGTCGGAATCGGAGTGATAGCTTCTCTCGGAGTTGTTGTCGGAGTCGGAGCCGGAAACCCATTCACCAACATGAGCTCGATGTTTTCTTCTTGTGTAGCTCTTGGTGTACTTGTCCTTCTTCTCCGAATCTCTACTTCTCCTTGAGTGTCTTCGTTCATAACGACCATCTCTACTCCTTCTCTCTCTTTGAGGTGATTCATTCCTTTAGCTTCGTCTTCGAGGTGACTCTTCTCTTCGTTTGTAGGGAGCCGTGCACTCATTGGAGTAGTGTCCGGGCTTCCCACAATTGTAGCAATTGCGGTCACGACTTGACGAGCGCTTCTCATCATATCTTGAGTTGGAGCTTCGTTCTTTGCCTCTATTCTTGTAGAACTTGTTGAATTTCTTGACCATGAGGCTTATCTATTCATTGGTGACAAGGTTGTCGCTTGCAGTTGCGGGAGCATCACTTGTGGTGAATCTCTTCTTTGTCTTTGAGTGTCATCTCATGAGCAACAATCCTTCCAATGACTTCCGTATGCTTGAGATCTTTGTAGTTGGGCATCATTTGGATCAATGTGCACACGGTGTCGTATCTCTCATCCAAAGCTATAAGTATCTTCTTGATGATGAATTTGTCGGTCATTTCTTTGCTTCCTAAGCCGGCAATCTCATTGGTGATGAGAGCTAGCCTAGAGTACATCTCTGCGACTCCTTCACCATCCTTCATCTTGAACTTGTCAAGCTGACTTTGAAGAACATCTAACTTGGACTCTCTCACGGACTCGGTTCCTTCGTGCATATCAACCAAAGTATCCCAAATCTCTTTTGCATTCTCAAGATGGCTGATTTTGTTGAACTCTTTGGGGCATAGGCAGTTGAAGAGAATGTCGCATGCCTAAGCGTTGTATTGCAACATCTTCAACTCATCCGCGGTCGCTTCACGATCCGTTTCCTTTCCATCACCAAAGAATTCACCTTGCAAGCCAACACGAACAACAGCCCAAACGGCGGGGTTATGACCAAGAATATGCATTTTCATTTTGTGCTTCCAACTAGCAAAATTAGTACCATCAAAGTACGGACCTCTACGGTGATAATTTCCCTCACTAGACGCCATACTCTCCTAGGTTGTGAGACCAATGCAATGGAGACAAAAGCTCTGATACCAATTGTAGGACCGAAAGTATGTCTAGAGGGGGGGGGGTGATTAGACTACTTGATCAAATAAAAATTCTACCTTTTCCCAAATTTTAGAGTTGGCAGATTTTAGCATTTCATGGCAAGTCAAGTACACCCTACACATGCAAGTCTAAGAGTATAGCAGCGGAAAGTAACAACAAGCATGAGTAGAAAGGATAGGGTAGGAGGATCAAACGCAATTGTAGACACGATGATTTTTCCCGTGGTTCCGATAGGTGGTGCTATCGTACATCCACGTTTATGGAGTCTTCAACCCACGGAGGGTAACGGTCACGAGAGTCCATGGAGGGCTCCACCCATAAGGGTCCATGAAGTAGCAACCTTGACTATTCCATAACGGCTTCCGTCCATGAAGGACTAGCCTCACTATGGGTAGATCTTCACGAAGTAGGCGATCTCCTTGCCCTTACAAACTTCTTGGTTCAACTCCACAACACGAAGTAGGAGGCTCCCAAGCGACACCTAACCAATCTAGGAGGCACCACCCTCCAAAAGGTAATAGGCTCGGCAATGATGATGAACTCCTTGCTCTTGTGCTTCAAGATTATAGACTCCTCAACACACAATCACTCTCTCACAGATTTGGCTTGGTGGAAGAGATGGGATTGGTGGAAAGCAACTTGGGGAGGCTAGAAATCAAGATCCATATGGTTGGAGTGGATGATCTTGACCTCAACACAAGGGTAGGTGGTTCTCTCTCAGAAAACTGGATGGGGCAAGTATGGAATAGTTCTGAGTGCTTCCTTTTCGAGTAGGTGGTGGTGAAGGGGTATATATAGGCATCCCCAAAAATCCAACCGTTACACACAAAATGACCAACTCGGTGACACCGATGTGTTAATCTCGGTGGTACCGAAGTGACCAAAAGGTGGCAACTTTTGAATCTCAGTGACACCGATATAGGAAACTCGGTTGCACTAATAAGGTGACCAACGGTCAGATTGCCCATTCTCGGTGACGCCGATCCAACAATCTCGATGGTACCGATATTGTGAATTTGCGTAACAGAAAGTTGGCAACCTAAACTCGGTGGCACCGAAGCAGAATCAGTTGCACCGAAAGGCTAGGGTTTGGCTTAGGTCTGTCTGAGTTTGGGAATCGGTGGCACCGAGTGGAAAGTGTTGGTTGCACCGATTTTGGATATTTGACTTTGGACAGACTTTTGTGGAAGAGCTTGTGGGTGTTTTTGGTGACTATCACTTGTGCACGTATGAGCACTTTGTTCACCAACAGAACCTTACCCCCTTTTAATAGTATTGGCTTTCCTATGGACTCAAAGTGATTTCTCACAAAGTAAAATGTAGAGTCCTCTTGCTTGAAGCTTTGCCAATCCATTTCCTTGCATCTTGGGGTAATTCCACAATCTCCACAATCCTTTTGCCATCCCTATCATTGAACTTTTCCTGAAATATACTTAGTGGAAACATTAGTTCAATGACTTATATGTTGTTATTAATTACCAAAACCACCAAGGGAGCAAATGTGCTTTCAAAAGAAAAAGTTAAGAGATGGCATGATAAAAGGATACAAAAGCGTGAATTCAATGTAGGTGATCATGTCTTGCTATACAATTCTCGTTTAAGATTTTTTGCAGGAAAACTTCTCTCTAAATGGGAAGGGCCTTACATTATCGAGGAAGTATATCGTTCCGGTGCCATCAAGATCAACAACGCCGAAGGCACAAATCCGAAGGTGGTAAATGGGCAAAGAATCAAACATTATATCTCTGGTACTCCCATAAATGTTGAAACCAATATTATCAATACCATAACTCCGGAGGAGTACATTAGGGAGACCTACCAGAACGTTTCGGACTCCGAAAAGGAATAGGTATGTGTTACGGTAAGCAAACCGACTCCAAAACTTTTCCAATAGCATTTTTTCTCCGTTTTGGAATATTTAATAATTTAGGAAAATTTAAAGTAGCCCGAAAAGTGCACGAGGAGGCAACAAGCCAGGAGGGCGCGCCCTACCCCCCTGGGCGCGCCCTAGTGGCTTGTGGCCACCCCGTGTACCCTTCGGACTCCGTTTTCTTGTGGTATACTCCTTCAGGTTGGTAAAAATTCATTATATAATCTCCCAAAGGTTTTGACCTTCGTAACACGACAATACCTCCTATTTTTGTTTTGAGCTGTTTGCAGCAGATTAAGAGCAATATGTCGTCCCAAGATTCCGATGGGGAGAGCTATGTATCGCATTATCTTGCCAATCCCAAGCTCTATGGGGACTTAGATCCTTATGGACTATTCTCGGAGGAGGAACAAGATGGCAAGTATGAGGAAGAAAGCTCGAATGAAGAGGAGACCCCTCTGCCTCGACCAGGAGATATGCACGTGGAGTTCAGGAAATCGAGCCTCCCAAACACAAGAAGAAAACCCAAGGTTCTATTTATCCCTTCTCGTTTCCTGCAGGAGAGCAAGCAAGAATTATGTAAAAGGATATTGAAGCTCGAGCAAGAAGTAGACGATCCGAGGGAACATAATTTTATGCTTAAGAGGAAACTAGACAAGCTTCCAACCTCATCAACAACTCCCACATCACCACCTTCGAAGAAAGACAACTAAACACATGGGTATGGGCACTCCCCTTGGCTTGTGCCAAGCTTGGGGGAGGTGCCCCGGTATCGTATCACCATCACATCTTTTACTTTTATCGTTTTTCTTGGTTTGATCCTTTTGGTTATATCTTGATCTAGTAGAATAAAGTCTTTAGTGTGATCTAGTTTTGAATTTTGCTTTTTGTTCCCCTTATGTAAGCAAGTCCGAGAGTTATATAATAAAAAGTAGTTTTGAGTTGAGGGCTTTGCTTGCTTGCTATGATCTTGAGAAACAGTAATAGAAAGAAGTATAGGATAAAAGCAAAGAGTATATATGATGATCTTATGGGGGGTGATGACTTCACATATAAGAAGTATGTCGATTGAAATTTGTTGTGAGTTGACAAACATAGCGATTGGTCATTGTTGCAATTAAAAGGAAGTACTAAAGAAAGAGAGGTTCACATATAAATATATTATCTTGGACATCTTTTATGATTGTGAGCACTCATTAAAATATTATATGCTAAGAAGTTGATGTTGGACAAGGAAGACAACATAATGAGTTATGTTTGCTTATTTCCGAATATAAGTTATATGGTTTTAGATCCTTTAACATGTGACGCTTGCTTCCACCCCATATTAGCCAAAACTTCCGCACCAAGTACATATACTACTTGTGCATCCAAACACCTTTAACCCAGTTTTGCCATGAGAGTCCACCATACGTACCTATGGATTGAGTAAGATCCTTCAAGTAAGTTGTCATCGGTGCAAGCAATAAAAATTTGCTCTCTAAATATGTGTGATCTATTAGTGTGAGGAAAATAAACTTTATACGAACTTGTGATATGGAAGAAATAAAGGCGACAGACAGCATAATAAAGTTCTTTATCACAAGGGACAATATAAAGTGACGTTCTTTTGCATTAAGGGATTGCGCATCCAACTATAAAAGCGCATGACAACCTCTGCTTCCCTCTGCGAAGGGCCTATCTGTTACTTTTACTTTCTAGTACTTACCTTTATGCAAGAGTCATGGTGATCTTCACCACTTCTTTTATTTCGCCTTTATCTCTTGGCAAGCGTCATGTGTTGGGGAATGATCTAGACACATATATCCACTCGGATGTGGGTGAACATGAGTTATTTCTGTTGACATTACCCTTGAGGTAAATAGTTGGGAGGCAAAACTATAAGCCCCTATCTTTCTCTGTGTCCGATTGAAGCTTTGACCTCATAGGTACCGCGTGAGTGTTAGCAATTATGAAAGACTAAAAGATGATTGAGTATGTGGATTTGCTTTACAAGCTCTTATATTGACTCTTTCCGATGTTATGATAAATTGGAATTGCTTCAATGACTGAGATCATAGTTTGTTGGTTCTCAATAGAGTTCTTGATTCATACTTTACCTTGTGAATGAATTGTTACTTTAGCATAAGAAATTATATGTCAATATATGTTGCTGTTCTAAAGATGACCATGATGCCTTCATGTCCGTATTTTATTTTATCGACACCTCTATCTCTAAACATGTGGACATATTTATCGATTTCGGCTTTCGCTTGAGGACAAGCGAGGTCTAAGCTTGGGGGAGTTGATACGTCCATTTTGCATCATGCTTTTATATTGATCTTTATTGCATTATGGGCTGTTATTACACATTTTGGTACAATACTTATGCCTTTTCTCTCTTATTTTACAAGGTTTACATGAAGAGGGAGAATGCCGGCAGCTGGAATTCTGGACTGGAAAAGGAGCAAATCTGAGATACCTATTCTGCACAACTCCAAAAGTCCTGAAAATCTACGGAGAATTATTTTGGAATATATAAAAAATACTGGGCGAAGAAAATACCAGAGGGGACCCACCAGGCAGCCACAAGCCTGGAGGGCGCGCCCTACCCCCCAGGGCGTGCCCTAGTGGCTTGTGGGCCCCCTGGCAGGCCTCCGATGCCCATCTTCTGCTATATGGAGGGTTTTGGCCTGGAAAAAAAATAAGAAGAGAGCTTTCGGGACGAAGCGCCGCCATCTCGAGGCGGAACTTGGGCAGAACCAATCTAGGGCTCCGGCGGAGCTGTTCTGTCGGGGAAACTTCCCTCCCGGAGGGGGAAATCGAAGCCATCGTCATCACCAACGATCCTCTCATCGAGAGGGGGTCAATCTCCATCAACATCTTCACCAGCACCATCTCCTCTCCAAACCCTAGTTCATCTCTTGTATCCGATCTTTGTCTCAAAACCTCGGATTGGTACCTGTGGGTTGCTAGTAGTGTTGATTACTCCTTGTAGTTGACGCTAGTTGGTTTACTTGGTGGAAGATCATATGTTCAGATCCTTAATGATAATTAATACTCCTCTGATTATGAACATGAATATGCTTTGTGAGTAGTTACGTTTGTTCCTGAGGACATGGGATAAGTCTTGTTATAAGTAATCATGTGAATTTGGTATTCGTTCGATATTTTGATGAGATGTATGTTGTCTCTCCTCTAGTGGTGTTATGTGAACGCCGACTACATGACACTTCACCATTATTTGGGCCTAGAGGAAGGCATTGGGAAGTAATAAGTAGATGATGTGTTGCTAGAGTGACAGAAGCTTAAACCCTAGTTTATGCGTTGCTTCGTAAGGGGCTATTTGGATCCATATGTTTCATGCTATGGTTAGATTTATCGTAATTCTTCTTTCGTAGTTGTGGATGCTTGCGAGAGAGGTTAATCATAAGTGGGAGGTTTGTCCAAGTAAGGACAGCACCCAAGCACCGGTCCACCCACATATCAAATTATCAAAGTAACGAACGCGAATCATATGAGCATGATGAAAACTAGCTTGACAGAAATTCCCATGTGTCCTCGGGAGCGCTTTGCTTTATATAAGACTTTGTCCAGGCTTGTCCTTTGCTACAAAAAGGATTGGGCCACCTTGCTGCACCTTTGTCACATTTGTTACTTGCTATCCGTTACGAATTATCCTATCACAAAACTATCTGTTACCGATAATTTTAGTGCTTGCAGAGAATACCTTACTGAAAACCTCTTGTCATTTCCTTCTGCTCCTCGTTGGGTTCGACACTCTTACTTATCGAAAGGACTACGATAGATCCCCTATACTTGTGGGTCATCAACGGGCATTCCTGTGCGCAAGCACACTACACAGTTCTACAGAATGCTACCTTGGTGGCCCCGTATATCAATGAACACAAGAATATTCTACGCTACAAACACCCGGAGCAGTCTGACGACTGGATTACATGTGAACACATCGGGACTTTTGGCGGTTGGTTGCAAATGCATCTCATGCGTAACAACACTGTTGGAGATGACCTGTACTTGCTGGCCAGGACACCGTCTTCGACTGTATTGACTTACCAAGGGTACGAGATAAATGGTAATACATTTTATACGATCACCCAAGATAAAAAGAGCACCAACCAAAACAGTGGTGTCCGCTTTGATGCAACAATCACCAATAGGGCAAAGGACACCTATTATGGTTACATAGAGGAGATATGGGAACTTGACTATGGACATGAATTTAAGGTCCCTTTGTTTCGGTGCAAACGGGTCAATCTGTCAGGAGGTGGGGTATAGTTAGACCCGCAGTATGGAATGACAACAGTGGATCTCAACAATCTTGGGTACACAGACGAACCATTCGTCCTAGCAAATGATGTGGCGCAGGTTCTCTATGTGAAGGACATGTCTACCAAACCGAGAAAAAAAAGATAAGGAAGCGAATACATCAAACGATGAGCCAAAGCGCCACATACTTCTTTCAGGGAAAAGAAACATCGTGGGAGTGGAGGACAAGACAGACATGTCTGAAGATTATAAAAAGTTTCATGAAATTCCTCCCTTCAAAGTGAAGGCTGACCCAAGCATCCTGTTAAACGATGAAGATTATCCATGGTTACGGCGCAATAAGCAAGGGACACACGCGAAGAAAAAGTGAAGACTTTCTCTCCACAACTATTTTGATGATGGCTTTGATCTAGAATATCACTGCAGTTACATGTCAAGAAATGAAATCCCTTTTGTAATACATGAGTTTTCGTCCGAAACCCTGTTACTTTGAAAGAGATTGTCCAGTTTGTACACGAAGTGCATCCAGTTTTTCCCGTAACCCTCTCAACTTTTTAGCACATGCTATGTGGGTGAAATTATGATACCATGCCAAGTTTCAACCTTTTCAGAGTTCATTTGCAGTGCTTGTCAATTTCAGGGTCATTTAGCTCAAAATAAATCATGAAATGCATGAAAAATAGCAAATGAAGTCAGAAAAGGGTTGAAAATTGATGATGTGGCTTTGAATAGTGCATATTGAATGCAGAAAAAGTCTGGAGTTAAAATATGTTAAAAAAATGAAATCCCTTTTGTAATAGATGAGTTTTCGTCCGAAACCCTGTTACTTCGAAAGAGATTGTCCAGTTTGTACACAAAGTGCATCCAGTTTTTCCCGTAAACCTCTCAACTTTTTAGCACATGCTATGTGGATGAAATTATGATACCATGACAAGTTTCAACCTTTTCAGAGTTCATTTGCAGTGCTTGTCAATTTCAGGGTCATTTAGCTCAAAATAAATCATGAAATGCATGAAAAATAGAAAATGAAGTCAGAAAAGGGTAGAAAATTGATGATGTGGCTTGGAATGGTGCTTATTGAATGCAGAAAAAGTCTGGAGTTAAAATATGTTAAAAAAATGAAATCCCTTTTGTAGATGAGTTTTCGTCCGAAACACTGTTTCTTCGAAAGAGATTGTCCAGTTTGTACACGAAGTGCATCCAGTTTTTCCCGTAACCCTCTCAACTTTTTAGCACATGCTATGTGGGTGAAATTATAATACCATGCCAAGTTTCAACCTTTTCAGAGTTCATTTGCAGTGCTTGTCAATTTCAGGGTCATTTAGCTCAAAATAAATCATGAAATGCGTGAAAAATAGCAAATGAAGTCAGAAAAGGGTTGAAAATTGATGATGTGGCTTTGAATGGTGCATATTGAATGCAGAAAAAGTCTGGAGCTAAAATATGTTAAAAAAATGAAATCCCTTTTGTAATAGATTAGTTTTCGTCCGAAACCCTGTTACTTCGAAAGAGATTGTCCAGTTTGTACATGAAGTGCATACAGTTTTTCCCGTAACCCTCTCAACTTTTTAGCACATGCTATGTGGGTGAAATTATGATACCATGCCAAGTTTCAACCTTTTCAGAGTTCATTTGCAGTGCTTTTCAAATTCAGGGTCATTTAGCTCCAAGAATGAACTAATAGCAAAAAGAATGAACTAAAAAGCTTTTATAAAACTCTAATAGCAAAAAGAATGAACTAAAAAGATTTTATAAAACTCTAATAGCAAAAAGAATGAACTAAAAAGATTTTATAAAACTCTAATAGCAAAAAGAATCAACTAAAAAGAATCAAAATAATATTAACTAAAATTATTAAAGTATTTATTTGTTAAAAACTTTAATAGTAAAAAGAATGTTCATAAAGTATATTTTGTTACAAGCTTTAATAGAAAACTAAAAAGATTTTATAAAACTCTAATAGCAAAAAGAATCAACTAAAAAGAATCAAAATAATATTAACTAAAATTATCAAAGTATTTATTTGTTAAAAACTTTAATAGTAAAAAGCTTTTTATAAAACTGTAATAGCAAAAGGAATCAACTAAAACATATGCAAAAAATAACATTAAAATTTTAAAAACATAATATATGCAAAAAATAAAAAAAAGGCCCGCCTACTTGCCACAACGGCCTGCATACGACTAGAAACCCTAGAAATGGGCCAGGATGCAGGCCCGCAGTGCTAGCAGGCCCAACAGGGCGTGAGATAGGCATGTAATGCCTACAATAGAGAGGAGCTCGAGAGGGCAGAGGCAGCAACGCTTATAAACCACTTAGAGCCCCTCTCGACTAGAGAGGTGGGACTAAACTTTTGGCTGCGGGAAGCACAACCCTTTAGTCCCGGTTGGTGGCTCCAACCGGGACTAAAGGGGGGCCTTTAGTCCCGGTTGGTGATACCAACCGGGACTAAAGGGCTCTGCTTCCCGCCCTTTGGGCTGCTGAAATTTACCTTTAGTCCCGGTTGGTGGCTCCAATCAGGACTAAAGGGGGTCCTTTAGTCCCGGTTGGAGCCACCAACCGGGACTAGGGGGGGGGGGCTATATATGCGGGACTTGGAAAAATTTCCAAATCCACCTGCAGTTTCTTCTCCTCCTCTCCCCTGACGGCGCCGACGACCACCTCGACGCCGCCAGGCTGCCGGATTTTGCCGTCCCCCGCTCCCCTGCCGCAACGTCGCCGTTGCCATCGCCGCGCCCCTGCCCCTACGTCGCCGTCACCACGCCCTGCCTCGCCGTCGCCGTCGCCTGGCCCTGCCCCGCCGTCGCCGTCGCCTCGCCCTGCCTCGTCGTCGCCCCGCCCCTGCCCTACGTCGCCGTCGCCTGGCCCTGCCCCGCCGTCGCCGTCGCCTCGCCCTGCCCCGCCGTCGCCGCGCCCCTGCACCTACGCCGCCGTCGCCGTCGCCGCGCCCTGCCCCGCCGTCGCCGCGCCCCTGCACCTACGCCGCCGTCGCCGTCGCCATCGCCTGCCCCTACGGAATCCCCTCATGTAATTGGTAGATATGCATATCCTTTTTTCTCTTTGGAATTTTATGCATGATCCTTAATTACCTTGATAGTATCAGCAGAGTTATCTCTTCCATCAGATTTTCCATGATGCATATCTCGAATATGAAGTATGAACAAGTGAACGCATATGTAGACACTGAGACAACGACTTGTTAGTTATATGCACGTTTTCTATCACAAAAAAAATGTATGCATGCTTTGAAGTCTGAATATGTTAATATTTCCTGATCACAAATGTTATAATTAATATTAATTTTGATCCAAAATGATTTATCTGGCAAAGCTTTGTGTGCATCTATTGCAAATATAGGTTTAGAAATGTTCTCCACATTCTGTAGATTTTTTTGTGGGGGACACATTCTGTAGAGTTGGCAACTCATAGTGTTACTCTAGCAATTCATGATTGCATTCATCTAAAAATCTCAGGTGGTTATGAGTAATAAAAGAAGCGAGCTACAGGGATGGCATCCAATATAATGGAGAAAAATATTTTTCGTATCACACAGTATTGATTTCCAAATAGGTTCATGGAACCTCATCTCTTTGGGGGATATATTGCTTTAGCAAAGAATTTTTTTTTGTTCATACAATTTTTTATGTTCATAGAATTTTTTTGTCCATGTATGTATGTATGTATAGATGGATGGATTGATGTCTATATATAGAAAATGTTCATATGTAGAGTAAAACACTTATATGAAGTGTCTCCATTAGAACTATAGATCAATGGCGATCATCTACTCTGCTCAAGATCGATGGATGGATGGATGTATATATATAGAAAATGTTGATATGATGAAAATAATTTATATATGAAAATCGATCAGAAAAATATGACGAATCCGAATATGCCCTCCGTTCATCTGTCACAAGCAGCTAGCATAGCGAACCTGGGACCACCCCCTCCGTTTCATCTGTCCGAAAATGCAGACTTCGGGAAAACATTCCCGGATGTTATCCCCCTTCACCTATATCGTGTAGTGCCGCGTTAAAACACCCCTAACTCTCTCGGGAATTCAACATATCCCCGATAACTTTGACATGTGGGGGGGGGGTCCGCAAGTTTCTATATGGAGGGAGTGATTTTTGAAAACAAAGAACTATTTTTTAAATAGAGGAAACTCTGTCAAGTGTTGTATTTTGGTGACAAATATACTTCTTTTTTGCTTTATGTGAGAGCTAGTTTGAAGTGTCAATGCTTTATGTGCAGAAGCTATGGATCATAGAGACTTAGAAAAAGAAGACTTGTTGGGGGATATAATCCGCGACGGAGGTGATGATAATATCTTGTCATGGCTCAACGACACCGATGGTGATAGAAGAGAGGATGACGGCTCCGGTGATCCAATGGAGGAGGAAGGAGATCACGACGGCTCCGGTGATGGAATGGAGGAGGAAGGAGATCATGACGGCTCCGGTGATCGAATGGACAAGGGATCCTTAACTGTTTCAAAGTCCGGCGAGGTATATATATATACATATGTGTATATATATTAATTAAGCCTCTGCTGACTAGATGCATTAATTGTTTTGTATGTGCATATATTAACGCTTCTTTCTTCTTTTAGCCCTCCGGATTGAGCCAAACTTCGGTAAGGAGATGAGGCCCGAAGAAAAGGTTGGACCCGGATCAAAGGTTCACGATCGAAGAAGTCTCTCTAGAAGGCCAACCGATTGCTCCCAAGTGGACCAAGGACAAATTTATACATCAGTGCGGAGTTATTGTTAGGGACAGCGTCCCTATCAGCATCCAAGAATGGAATAAGAAGAAGGACCCTGAAGTTCCGCATGTTCACGATAGACTGAAAGATGATCTTTGGAACTCGCTGTTGAGAAATTTCATCCTACCGCCAGAGGAGGATCCGAATAACCCAGTTATACAATGAAAGGTCAAGGCGTTTGCTCTTAAAAAAAATGGCAGAACTATTTAAGAACTGGAAGAAACTATTGAACAAAAAGTTTGTCGAGAAAGACGAGACTCCAGAATTCAAAGGTCAATACTCGAAGATAAAAGATCACTGGCCCGCATTTGTGGCCTACAAGAAATCGGAGAAGGCCAAGCAAAGGTCACATATAAATAAGAAAATGCTGCAAAGAAGCAGTATCACCATGTTACGGGGTCAGGTGGCTACATCACAGCCCGGCCTACGTGGGACAAAGCTGAGAAAGACCTGCTTGGTAAAAATGTCCAACCTCCAACCAGCGACATTGCACTGGCCAGATCGGGCAAGGACTTGGTTCTTCGGGGTTGGGGGAACTTTGGAACCAGAAATAGGGAAGTGTGTTTGGACGAAAGCTCAACTTCAAACACCCGTCACAAGGCTTGAGGAAGTAATCAAGAAAGCGCTGGAAGGGACGTTCGTTCCCGACAGAGAGAAGGATGAGCTGTCAATGGCCCTCGGGAATCCTAAACACCCTGGACGAACACGAGGCACATCAGGCTCCGTTCCGTGGGTGCATGGGTTTCCCGACAACACTGGTTATAGAAGCAGACAGAGCAAGAAGAAAGAGGAAGCAAGCGAAATGCAGAAGATCAATGAAAGATTAGCGAAACTAGAGGCACTTGAGAGCCAGCGAGCTATCGGCCCACCATCTCAGCGGCACGAAGATCCTTCATTGGATACTACCCATGATGCTACCCCACCATCTCAGCGGAGAGGCGGCGTGGCTTCCACGGAGCTCGTTCAGCCTGATAGCACGGCTCCTCGCTACCCCGTGGATGGTATCACGGATAATGAACATTGTGTGCTAATGGCGAAATGCCATAACCTGACCTTGAAGGCGGCGGTCGGCTATGTCTTACCTCCTCGACCTGGTGCAACTTTCCATTTCACTCCGGTTCTAGCTGGCTTTGCTATTGTCAGGGTGGATGAAATAATGGACGGATTTGAGGGGCTGGAGCTTGAGTACGCTACAGGTGAAGGGGAGACTCTTTTTGAAAATGCCTTAAGGACTACCTGTCTATGGAGAAAGGAAAACATCTTGCTTCCAAACTGGACATCGCCTCAGCAGACTCAGCCGGAGGAGGCCCCGGTGCCTGAGTCGTCTCTGGTGCGTCAGCCGTCTCCGGTGCGTCAACCGTCTCCGGTGCGTCATATGTCTCCGCTGCCTGAGTCGTCTTCGGCGCGTCAACCGTCTCCGGTGCGTCAGCCGTCTCCGCTGCCTGAGTCGTCTCCGGTGCGTCAGCCGACTCCGCCGCCTCAGCGGACTCCGTCGCGTCAACGAACTCCGACGGAGGAGGCCCCTCAGCAGAATCCTCCTCCGCCTCAGCTGTCTCCACCGCATCCGCGGACTCCGCCTCCTCCGCCGCCTCAGCAACGGCGGAAGAGAGCCGCCGCCGCTCCGGCAGCTAGCAGCAATACAACAGGGAAGAAATTCAGAGCTGGCCCAAGCATCAAGACCCCTCCCAAGTTACCCTACGAGAGGAGTGAGGAGGAACTCAACGAGATCGTGGCTGAAGAAGTGAGACGCCAGCTTGCACTGAAACGTCCGCCTCCAAAGGAGAAAATAGATCCGGTGAAAGCGCAGCGAACTCTGGATGCCCTTAGGCGACCAAAACCGCCTCCGCTGCAATCAGACTACGACCGCTGTATTCAAAAGACATTTGATCAAGCGAAGCGGTCGGGAAGCTTAAGTAGCAGTGGTGCAAGAAGTGGGAAAAGAATTCCCCATCTCGGCGAACAAGATAACCAATTGTGCCCCCCGCTCAAGGTGTTTACCGATATCGCTAATGATCCGGAGATAGCGGCCGGTGGTCTTGCTATCACTACTGGTGATTACTTGCCCGATTCGGTACAGTTCGAAAAGGCCGAGGTAGTACTATCCTTAAGATACGAGCATGGGAAGCCTCTCGTCAGACGTGAGGAGCTCAAGGGTCTACCAACGAGGATGCGACAATTGCATGAATGGTATTTGGAAGCCTGCAAGGACGGGACCGGCAATATCTTCGTGAGAATTAAAAATGAGCACTTCTTCAACGGAGAACGGACGTTGTTCATTGAATTTGATGAATTTTTTCAGTTATGCAACCAAAAGGACCTCGACAAAACTATCGTCAGTTCCTATTGTCTGTAAGTATTTTTTCTGTAAAGTCTTTAGCTCAGCTCGTTCATTGCATGTATAATTATCCTCACACTATATTATATGCAGATTGAAGATCATCGAATGCAGAAAACGACAAATCTATGACATTGGGTTCATTAACCCAAATACCATAAATGAACATACGTTAAAACACAACCCCCGTGAAATAGAGCAAAACTTGCTACGGGCGTTACTTGGACAACAAGACAGAAGGGAAATACTATTTCCTTACAACTTCCAGGGAGTGTTACTGTCTTGTACGTGCACATTCTGTTTCGCTTACTTGAGGTTAAGTGTAATTGATGAGTTATGCGTGCGCGCAGTTTCCACTTTATTCTGCTAGCCATTCGGCCTGACAAGGGAGTAGTACTTGTCTTGGACTCGAGACGTAAAGATCCTAAGGAGTGGACGAACATGAGTGAAATGCTTCAGAAGTAAGTTAAATCATTATCGCACCATATCGGCAACTTTTGTTCATTTCCTGACATCAAGTAATCATTTTCTTTGCCATGCAGGGTTTGGAAAAAGTTCACCAACCAGGCTAGGGGTGAATGGAGAAAGGAGCTGCGATTTTCACACCCCAAAGTAAGTACTAGCTACTAGGTAGTACCGCACATCGTCTCTCATTGATTCTAGTTTCAATACCATTATCATGCTTGATTATCATTTTGATTGAACTCTATTCTCGTAAAGTGCTTGTGGCAGGCACAAGGCACTAATTTATGTGCATACTACGTTTGCGAGTTCATTCGCCACTCGACCTCTGAGCGGGGCATATCTCCAGAACAATTTGAAGTACGTAAACAATATTCGCATTTTAATTTTATTACCGTCAATTGTGTTGAGTTTCATTCATATATATATATATATATATATATATATTGATTGACCCCCTTCTTTAAATTAGATCTGGCGGAAGCGGGATGAACTCCTACCAACTGATCGCATACGAGCAATTCAAGAGGAATTGGCGGGATTCTTTGTTGAGCATGTCATACCTAAAGACGGAGAATGCCATCGGGATATGAATCGCGATCTTGGTAAAGGATCATAAGAGATGTTATATTGTATATATGCATGAACATGTACTATATGTAATAGCGTCGAATAGATTTACGAAAACTTGTTGCATTGTTCGACCAAGCATGGAGAAAGAGAGGTCACTTCTCTCTATATATTGATCATGACGATGTTGTGTAATAGTTCCTTCATTACTATATGTAGTAGCTAGCGTCGAGTTGAATGAAAAGCATAAAATAAAAATGGTAAACAAAAAAAGAAAAGGGGAAACACAATATGAAACCCCTAAACCCTCCAAAACCCCTAAACCCCTCCTTTCAAAAAAAAAAACCCCAGCGCCTGGCAGGGGCTGACGCGTGGTTGCCTTTTAGTCCCGGTCGGTGTTACCTACCGAGACTAAAGGTCCTCCTGCCTGGGCGCCCCACGGCAGCCACGTGGAGCTCCTTTAGTCCCGGTTCGTAAGCCAACCGGGACTAAAAGTTGTGGGCATTAGTCCCGATCATTTTGTCCCGGTTGCAGAACCGGGACTAAAGGCTGTCTAGAACCAGGACTGATGCCCTATTTTCTACTAGTGAGATGTCAAAGTTGTATTAAACTTCTTATGACATTGCTTAGGTGCTTGTCTCAGACCATATAAAGATTTCAACAACTTGCACATCTTTCCTTCCCGACCATCTATTACAAAGCCAACTAGCTGTTGCATGTAGATTTTCTCGTCTAGCTCTCCTTTTAGTAAAGCCATCTTAACATCCATATGGTGGACGAGAAGACCATGCGGGGCCGCCAACGAGAGTAATACTCGAATGGTGGTCAGTCTGGCCATAGGTGAATAAGTATTGAAGAAATCTTCTTCTTTCTAGGCATAACCCTTGGCCACAAGTCTAGCCTTGTATTTTTCAGTCGTACCATTGGGCCTAAGCTTCTTCTTGAATACCCATTTACATCCCAATGGTTTGCAAGCATAGGGACGTTCAGTAATTTCCCATGTCCCGTTGGCCATGATGGAATCCATCTCGCTACAGACCGCATCTTTCCTGTAGTCAGCATCTCGAGATGCATACACTTCTAAAATAGAGGTGGGATTATCATCCATGAGGTACGCGAGGAAATCATCATCAATGGTCTTTGCAGTCCTTAGTCTCTTGCCCCTACCAAGGGTTTCCTCGTCATCTACCTCAGGATTTTCATCATGTGTTCGTTCATAATATTCCATAGGAATGACAGGCTCAGGAGTCTCTTTAGATTCCTGTCTAGAAGTGTTTTGCATATCTCTCATAGGAAAAATATCCTCAAAGAATTTAGCATCCTTAGAATTCATAATTGTACAGACCTTCATGTCAGGTACCTCAACTTATCCAGTTTCGGTGCAGAGGAAAAGCCATGGGCCGAAAATTGCCTACACACATTAGGTTTTTGGATTGTTGAGCATATTAGCAATTTTTCAATTAATTTAATCCACAAGAGAATCATGAGCATGGCATTGACAGTATTAATAACATACCGATTACGATGCAGTAAAGCATGTACGACGCATATAGTAGAACCATCTACGCACATAGCTAGTACTGCTAAGACAGAAAACAAGAGCGAGATAAGCGAGTTATACCCTCCAGTGGGCCAGTTGGCCGTACCAGCAGCGGTGGTGGCGGCAGCCTCCTCGGCGGCCTTCATGTCATCTTCAAGTTTCTCGGCGGCGAGACGGTCGACTTTATTGGTGGTGGACATGATGACGATGAAGAGAACGCAGACGTAGGCGATGCAGTGCACAAACCGTAGCGAGCAGTCGCATAGGAGACCCTCCCCAAAAATCTAATCACCCCTCTCCCGTACAGGATCTGGAGATGCGGGGTTTCGGAGGCGTGCTCTCCAGTCAAACGTGCATGTGGTGGACAGGACAAGATCACCGGCGGCAGTAGCAACAAAAGGAATGACAGTGGATGCGTGCGCGTGGACGCAGATGCAATCTGTTATTCATGGCGGCTAGGGTTGGCCGGCGCCTCCAATGTATAGGCACGACCATGTGGAGACACGTGGGCTGGACCCATGTCCGAGTCTGTAACAACCCATGATCCGATGTCTCAGATTGTGTCTCTTCTATTCGGGACTCTTCGTTCCTGCCTGGCAAAAATAAGCGCATAGGTATGAACTCGAGTCGGCTTGGACCGACATTTGAGTCGGTAACAGCCCATGAGCCGACGTCTCAGACCGTGGCTCTTCTGTTCGGGACTCTCTGTTCCTGACCGGCAAAAATAAGCATATAGGTATGAGCTCGGCTCATTCCCGCAACCCGCGTCGAGGCGTGGCGTGGCGGAGGAGGAGCGCGCGGGAACCGCTTCTCTTCTTAATCTCCAATAGCACGTGGAAGAGAAGCCCTTATAAGGAGGTCCAACTCCTCTCCAACTAGCAATGTGGGACTAAACTTCCAGTCACCCCCTTATCATGACACCTACATGGGGCCCTTAGAGATTTTTTCTTAAATTGGATGGGGCTAAAGCCCACCCCATATTTCAACAACATCATCTAACTTATGATACCACTTTGTAGAATTAATCCGATGTATGCAGTCGATTCATCGAGGAACAAGCAATCGCAACACGATGATGACATCAAAATTTATTAATGAGGCTCGGCGAACTTGCGTACTCCTTTGGGCAATGACTGAGTGTGCCCCTCCCCGAGATACTGCTCTACATGCCTGTCGCTATCTAATCGTCATGGACAACGTGAGATGCCTACTTATATAAAAAGGTGAAAGGTACAACGTGTCCGACTCGGACGATACACGTATCCTACCCGGACTACAACACGAAGTCTAAAACATAACCCGGCTCAAACAAAATATTCAACACAAACTCAACAACCTCAGTGCTTGCTTGTACCAACTAAGCTTGACAGTCATGGAGGAAGGCAGCTGAACCTGCCGGTGGCGCTCGTTGTTGTGTCGGTGGCGGAACCAGCCATGTACGGACCTCGATGAGGCAACGGACGCCGGTCACCGGTTCCCATCAGCGACGGCCAGCTTACGTACTGAGGCTGCTGCAGGTGGGGTGGTGGAGTACGCGCGGTCTGGTGGGCGGCTCATGCAGAGAGGGGAGGATCGCTGTTGGATCTTCAGCTGGGAGCTGGGTCGTCAGGGAGTACTGCTATGAAACTCTGAATTTAGCCATGAACCTTGCCTACAACTTTTGTGAGAAAAAACATACATGTATACTGACAAGAAGATTGGCATGAAACTAGACTGGATACATACTTCTATTTGTGTGATTATTAAGGTCATAAGAAAAGCTCGAGGCTCATGAGCCGTTCCAGATCAAGTCTTCTTTTTACTCGACTTAAAATCGACTAAAAAATTAAATGAGCTGAGTATGAACAATTTATGTTGCTCTCAAGAAACAAGTTGATCTTAAGCCAACACTAGCTCGCTCGATTTCAGCTAAATATAATATAATTATATTATTTAATCTTGATATATATATTTAAAGAAAATAGGTTAGTTCATTATTATATACTACCTTCGTCCTGATTTATTAGTTTCCATCTTATTTTGGGGAAAAGTTTAGCCACATATTTGAGTAGCAAAACATTAACGGAAAAGCTCTCCTCCTACCGGCCGATCCGCGCGATCGTTCCGTCGGCCGCTCGTCCGTTGATCTTGCCTCGATCTAACGGACGAGCTTGCGCCCGCGCCCGTTGGAGCAGCCACCCACTGCGACCGTTTCCTAAAACGTCCCCGTTGTTTCAGGAAACCGGTCCTGAAACAGTCAGTTACCTTAGCTACGCGCGAGGTGTTTCAGAGGGTGACGGCGACCGGATCTGGAGGGCGGCGGCGGATTGATACGTCTCCAACGTTTCTATAATTTTTTATTGTTCCATGCTATTATATTATCTGTTTTGGATGTTTTATATGCATTAATATGCTATTTTATATTATTTTTGAGACTAACCTATTAATCTAGAGCCTAGTGCCAGTTTCTGTTTTTTCCTTGTTTTTGAGTATTGCAGATAAGGAATATTAAACGGAGTCCAAACGGAATAAAATCTTCGGAATAATTTTTCTTGGACCAGAAGCAACCCAGAAGACTTGGAGATGAAGTCAGAAGAGCCGCCGTGTGGCGACAAGCCACAGGGGCGCGCCCTAGGGGGGGGGGCCTGGCTTGTGGCCCCACGGCAGCCCCCCTAACCCTATTCTTCGGCCTATAAATTCACAAATATTCCCTGGATACCAAAAAGAGCCACGAAAATACTTTTCCGCCGACGGAAGCCTCTGTTCCCGTGAGATCACATCTTGGAGCCTTTTCCGGTAATCTGCCGGAGGGGGAATCGATCACGGAGGGCATCTACATCAACTCCATTGCCCCTTCGATGATGCGTGAGTAGTTCACCACAGACCTTCGGGTCCATAGCTAGTAGCTAGATGGCTTCTTCTCTCTCTTTGTTCTTCAATACCATGTTCTTCATGATCTTCATGGAGATCTATCCGATGTAATACTCTTTTGCGGTGTTTTTGTCGAGATCTGATGAATTGTGGGTTTATGTTCAGATTATCTATGAATATTATTTGAGTCTTTTCTGAATTCTTATATGCATGATTTCATATCTTTGCAAGTCTCTTCGAGTTATTGGTTTGGTCTGGCCAACTAGATTGGTAATTCTTGCAATGGGAGAAGTGCTTTGTTTTGGGTTCAATCTTGCGGTGTCCTCACCCAGTGACAAAGTAGGGGTAGCGAGGCACGTATTGTATTGTTGCCATCAAGGATAAAAAGATGGGGTTTTCATCATCTTGCTTGAGTTTATCCCTCTACATCATGGTATCTTACCTAATGCGTTACTCTGTTCTTCATGAACTTAATACTCTAGATGTAGGCAGGAGTCGGTCGATGTGTGGAGTAATAGTAGTAGATGCAGAATCGTTTCGGTCTACTTGACACGGACGTGATGCGTATAGGCATAATCATTGCCTTGGATATCTTCATAATTATTCGCTTTTCTATCAATTGCTCGATAGTAATTTGTTCACCCACCGTATTATTTGCCTTCATGAGAGAAGCCTCTAGTGAAACCTTGGATATCTTCATAATTATTCGCTTTTCTATCAATAATCATTGCCTTGGATATCTTCATAATTATTCGCTTTTCTATCAATTGCTCGATAGTAATTTGTTCACCCACCGTATTATTTGCCTTCATGAGAGAAGCCTCTAGTGAAACCTATGGCCCCCGGGTCTATTTTCCATATTATACTTTCAGATCTAAAACCAAAAATACCAAAAATATCTTGCTGCAATCTTTTTTACTTTTGTTTTACTTTACTTTCAAGCAATCATATCTATCTATCTCTATCAGATCTCATCCTTGCAAGTAACCGTGAAGGGATTGACAACCCCTTTATAGCGTTGGGTGCAAGTGTTTGATTATTTGTGTAGGTACACCTATTGGGGTCTTGCTTGTATCTCCTACTGGATTGATACCTTGGTTCTCAACAACTGAGGGAAATACTTATCTACTTTGCTGCATCATCCTTTCCTCTTCAAGGGAAAACCAACGCATGCTCGAGAAGTAGCAAGAAGGATTTCTGGCGCCATTGCCGGGGAGATCTACATCAAGCCTACCAAGTACCCATCACAAACTCATCTCTTGCATTTACTTTAGTTGCCATTTGCCTCTCGTTTTCCTCTCCCCCACTTCTAAAACGATTTTCAGAAAAAACAAAAAGATTTGCCTTTTTATTCGCCCTTCTTCCGTTCGCCTTTTCGTTTGTTTTTCGTTTGCTCGCTTCCATGGCTCAACCCAAAAGTTTTGATCCTTATCTTAGGAAGTTGGAAGATATTGAGAGTAATGCTAAGGGCTTCATGTCGCTTCAATTTGACCATAATAGTTTCTTTAGGAACAAGCTTAAAGAGCAAAGGTTTATGCTGGAATACATGAATAAAGAACTTGATGATATGACTAAGGAATTCTGTGGTTTGAAATCTCAGTTTGCTCATCTTGAAAACTTGGTAGGTCAAATTTCTGATAAACAAGCTACCTTAGTCAATAAAATGGCCGCGAAGCCAGAATCTTTAAATAATGATGAAGATCTTAAAGTGATTGGTGTGACTCCTATTGAATCTTTTTTTTCTAATGTAAATCTTGATAAAGATGGGACTGGAGATGAGTCAACTTTAGTTAAAAGGCGTCCCAATGATTCGGAGTTTATAGATCTTAATGCTAAGATTGATAAAAGTGGAATTGAAGAGGTCAAAACTTTAGATAGCAATGAACCCACTCTTTCGGATTTCAAGGACTTTAATTATGATAGTTGTTCTTTGATTGATTGTGTTTCCTTGTTGCAATCCTTGTTGAATTCTCCTCATGCTTATAATCAAAATAAAGCTTTTACTAAACATATCGTGGATGCTATGATGAAATCTTTTGAAGAAAAACTTGAGTTGGAAGTTTCTATACCTAGAAAACTTTATGATGAGTGGGAACCTACTATTAAGATTAAAATTAAATATTATGAGTGCCATGCTTTGTGTGATTTGGGTGCTAGCGTTTCCACGATTCCAAAAAATTTATGTGATGTGCTAGGTTTCCGTGAATTTGATGATTGTTCTTTAAATTTGCATCTTGCGGATTCCACTATTAAGAAACCTATGGGAAGAATTAATGATGTTCTTATTGTTGCAAATAGGAATTATGTGCCCGTAGATTTCATTGTTCTTGATATAGATTGCAATCCTACATGTCCTATTATTCTTGGTAGACCTTTCCTTAGAACGATTGGTGCAATTATTGATATGAAGGAAGGAAATATTAGATTCCAATTTCCATTAAAGAAAGGCATGGAGCGCTTTCCTAGAAAGAAAATAAAATTACCTTATGAATCTATTATGAGAGCTACTTATGGATTGCATACCAAAGATGACAATACCTAGATCTATTGCGTTATGCCTAGCTAGGGGCGTTAAACAATAGCGCTTGTTGGGAGGCAACCCAATTTTACTTTTATGCTTTTGTTTTTGCTTCTGTTTTTGAGTGTTTCACACATTATTACCTCTGTAATAATTGTGTTTTCTTGTTTAAATTAGTGTTTGAGCCAAGTAAGACCTTTGGGATGGTCTACGGTGTTTGCAATTTGATTTTGCTGGAAAACAGAAACTTTTGCTCCCAGTGCACGAATTTTGTAAATTCACTGGAACGTGCTTTTGATCTGAATATTTTACACAAGATTGATATACAAATTTCCCTGATTGTCCTAATTTTTCAGAATTTTGGGAGTTACAGAAGTATTCGAAGTCTATAGATTGCTACAGACTGTTCTGTTTTAAACCGATTCTGTTTTCTATGTGTTGTTTGCTTACTTTGATGTATCTATGGGTTGTATCGGGGGGTATGAACCATGGAGAAGTTAGAATACAGTAGATATTACACCAATATAAATAAAGAATGAGTTCACAACAGTACCTAAAGTGGTGATTTATTTTTCTTATACTAACGGATCTCATGAGTTTTCTGTGGAGTTTTGTGTTGTGAAGTTTTCAAGTTTTGGGTAAAGATTTGATGGACTATGGAATAAGGAGTGGCAAGAGCCTAAGCTTGGTGATGCCCAAGGAACCCCAAGCCATATTCAAGGATACCAAAAAGCCTAAGCTTGGGGATGCCCCGGAAGGCATCCCCTCTTTCGTCTTCAATCCATCGGTAAATTTACTTGAGGCTATATTTTTATTCACCACATGATATGTGTTTTGCTTGGAGCGTCTTGCATGATATGAGTCTTTGCTTTTTAGTTTGTCACAATCATCCTTGCTGCACACATCTTTTGAGAGAGACACACTGAATCGTGAATTTGTTAGAATACTCTATGTGCTTCACTTATATCTTTTGAGCTAGCCAATGTTGCTCTAGTACTTCACTTATATCTTTTTAGAGCACGGTGGTGTTTTATTTTATAGAAATTATTTGAACTCTCGTACCTCACTTATATTATTTTGAGAGTTTCTTAAAACAGCATGGTAATTGGTTTAGGTTGTGAATTTAGTCCTAATATAATGGGCATCCAAGAGGGATATAATAAAAACTTTCATATTAAGTGCATTGGATACTATGAGAAGTTTGATTCCTTGCATATAGTTTTGAGATATGAAGATGGTAATATGAGAGTCATGCTAGTGAGTAGTTGTGAATTGGAAGAGATACTTGTGTTAAAGTTTGTGATTCCCGTAGCATGCACGTATGGTGAACCGTTATGTAACGAAGTCGGAGCATGATTTGTTTAATGATTGTACACCTTTGTGTGAGGGTCGGGAGCGCGCGATGGTTAACTCCTACCAACCTCTCCCCTAGGAGCATGCGTCTAATGCTTTGTTTGATAACTAATAGACTTTTGCAATAAGTATGTGAGTTCTTTATGACTAATGTTGAGTCCATGGATTATACGCACTCTCACCTTTCCACCATTGCTAGCCTCTCTAGTACCGCACAACTTTCGCCGGTACATCAAACCCACCTTCCTCAAAACAGCCACCATATATTTTCCTCAAAACAGCCACCATACCTACCTATTATGGCATTTCCATAACCATTCCGAGATATATTGCCATGCAACTTCCATCGTTCCGTTTTTCATGACATACACCATCACTTTCATATTGCATATAGAGTCATATTTTGTTCTAGGTATCAAGTTGTAATTTTTCTTTTGAGTTATAAGTAAATAAAAGTGTGATGATTTTCATTATTAGAGCATTGATCCCGTGAGAGAAAAGGATGATGGAAGCTATGAATCCCTCACAAGTTGGGATGAGTCTCCGGACTTTACAAAAAATAAAAGAGGCCAGCGAAGCCCAAATAAAAAAAAAGAGGCCAAAGATGCCCACCAAAATAAAAAAAAGAAAAAAAATGAGAGAAAGAGAGAAGAGACAATTGCTACTATCTTTTTCCACACTTGTGCTTCAAAGTAGCACCACGTATCTATAATTTTTGATTGTTCCATGCTATTATATTATCTGTTTTGGATGTTTTATATGCTTTAATATGCTATTTTATATTATTTTTGGGACTAATCTATTAATCTAGAGCCTAGTGCCAGTTTCTGTTTTTTCCTTGTTTTTGAGTATTGCAGATAAGGAATATTAAACGGAGTCCAAACGGAATAAAATCTTCGGAATAATTTTTCTTGGACCAGAAGCAACCCAGAAGACTTGGAGATGAAGTCAGGAGAGCCGCCGTGTGGCGACAAGCCACAGGGGCGCGCCCTAGGGGGGGGGGGGGCGCCCCCCTGGCTTGTGGCCCCACGGCAGCCCCCCTAACCCTATTCTTCGGCCTATAAATTCACAATTATTCCCTGGATACCAAAAAGAGCCACGAAAATACTTTTCCGTCGCCGGAAGCCTCTGTTCCCATGAGATCCCATCTTGGAGCCTTTTCCGGTAATCTGCCGGAGGGGGAATCGATCACGGAGGGCATCTACATCAACTCCATTGCCCCTTCGATGATGCGTGAGTAGTTCACCACAGACCTTCGGGTCCATAGCTAGTAGCTAGATGGCTTCTTCTCTCTCTTTGTTCTTCAATACCATGTTCTTCATGATCTTCATGGAGATCTATCCGATGTAATACTCTTTTGCGGTGTGTTTGTCGAGATCCGATGAATTGTGGGTTTATGTTCAGATTATCTATGAATATTATTTGAGTCTTTTCTGAATTCTTATATGCATGATTTCATATCTTTGCAAGTCTGTTCGAGTTATTGGTTTGGTTTGGCAAACTAGATTGGTAATTCTTGCAATGGGAGAAGTGCTTTGTTTTGGGTTCAATCTTGCGGTGTCCTCACCCAGTGACAAAGTAGGGGTAGCGAGGCACGTATTGTATTGTTGCCATCAAGGATAAAAAGATGGGGTTTTCATCATATTGCTTGAGTTTATCCCTCTACATCATGTCATCTTACCTAATGCGTTACTTTGTTCTTCATGAACTTAATACTCTAGATGCAGGCAGGAGTCGGTCGATGTGTGGAGTAATAGTAGTAGATGCAGAATCGTTTCGGTCTACTTGACACGGACGTGATGCCTATATGCATAATCATTGCCTTGGATATCTTCATAATTATTCGCTTTTCTATCAATTGCTCGACAGTAATTTGTTCACCCACCGTATTATTTGCCTTCATGAGAGAAGCCTCTAGTGAAATCTATGGCCCCCGGGTCTATTTTCCATATTATACTTTCAGATCTAAAACCAAAAATACCAAAAATATCTTGCTGCAATCTTTTTACTTTTGTTTTACTTTACTTTCAAGCAATCATATCTATCTATCTATCTCTATCAGATCTCATCCTTGCAAGTAACCGTGAAGGGATTGACAACCCCTTTATAGCGTTGGGTGCAAGTGTTTGATTATTTGTGTAGGTACACCTATTGGGGTCTTGCTTGTATCTCCTACTGGATTGATACCTTGGTTCTCAACAACTGAGGGAAATACTTATCTACTTTGCTACATCACCCTTTCCTCTTCAAGGGAAAACCAACGCATGCTCGAGAAGTACCACGGATCTGGGAGGGCGGCGCCGCGGACGCGGCTAACCCAATGCCGTGACGACGTCGACGTCTTCGGGAGCTGCTGCGGCCGTTGCCAACCCAAGCAGGTACGCCTCCTCCCCCCCCCATTTCTGTTCTGCGGTTGTTTTTGTTTCTCCGGGCGTGGTGCGCTCTGTCCATTCCGGTGGCTCTGCGGCGAGCGGCTATGCGATGCCTAGAATTGTGGTGGCTGCAGCTGTCACCCTCCAGATCCGCCGCGAGGGCTCGAGGGATTTGTAGCAGGATTGTGGTGGCTGCAGCGCAGGTGCAGGTGCTCCATGGCTGTGGTGGGTGGGGGAATTGGGGGTAGGAGGAGATTATGTAGCATGATTTTGTGGTGGCTGCAGCTGCAGGTGCAGGTGCTCCATGGCTGTGGGGGTGGGGGACTTTGTGGTAGGAGGAGATTATGTAGCATGATTTTTGTTGTGGCTGCAGCTGCAGGTGCTCCATGGCTGTGGGGGGGTGGGGGAATTGGGGGTAGGAGTAGTTCATGTAGCAGGATTTGTGGTGGATGCAGCTGCAGGTGCAGGTGCTCCATGGATGTGGGGGTGGGGAATTGGGGGAAGGAGGAGCTTTTGTTTTTTTGTAGCAGGAATTGGGGGAAAGGAGGTGCTCCAGGGTTGTGGTTGCATGATTTGTAGCACATACAAGAGTCATTAGAACTGCAAAGAAATTTAGCAGCTGCAGGTGCTCTAGGGGGCTGTGGTTGTATAATTTTTTGTAGTACCTGCATGAATCACTAGAGGTGCAGCAGCAGTAGTAGCTGGAGGAATCTCCAGAGGTGTAGAAATAGCAGTAGCTGTAGAAATATTAGTAGCTGCAGAATTATTGGTGTTAATTTTTGTACACTGAATCAACTGCAAATTATCACTGCTACTCAATTTCAGTGTATGCTACTGAATTTATAAGTTAGTTTTTCTTCTGCATTTTCTTGCAACTTTTGCAAGCTTATGCTTTCTGAATTTTATGTATGTGTTTGAACTAAGTTTCATGTGTTATTATTGCATTTTTCCTGAAGCTTTTGAGGACATGGCAATTAGGCAATGTTTTTTGTCTGAAATTCAGATTTGCCTGCTTGAAGTAGCTAATGTTTCCATTTTTGTTTGTTTTCGCAGCATGGGTATCTACCAAACCCGATGGTCGGCAAAGCGGCTACGCGAGATAGCCAACACCATCAAAGGGAAAAAGAGGGATGTCATAAGCAAGTCCTCTTTCGGGGATTTGCTTTATATATCTCCATTGCCTCCTCCTCCGGAAGTGCTTGTTGATTTCTTAGTGATGAGGATTGACACCAAGAAGCGGCTGCTCACGTATGTTTGCTGTTTTTTCTTGCTTTTTTTCTGTGTTGCAAAAACCCTTTTTCGATTTATATTTTTCGAAACTTGTACTGATTTTCACATGTCTCGCAGGTTAAGTGACCGCAAGAAGATCCGCCTGACGAGGGATATGGTTAAGAAGATATTTAATGTACCATCTGGTAGGAAGCCGCTAGAATTCGGGAAAAGGGGAAAAGCAGATTTCCGTGAAGTTTATTTGGATGGTGAAAGGGCTCCAATCCCCACCACCGTTGCTGTTTTATCAAATGCTGATGATGCCGATGAGGAGACCATTGATAGGTCATGGATTTTACTTTGCCTTTCATTGGTCCTAGCTCCCGAAACAGGAAACATGGTGCATCTGGATTATCTATACAGCTTACAAGACATGACTGCTGTCCATGAGTTTGAGTGGGATGAGCATATTCTGTTTGATGTGATGAGGGAAGTTAAGAAATACCAGGACAAGAGGAATGACGGTAAATTGAAATTCCGGTACTTCCCTTCATTCCCATAACAACCTTCTTTTCTTGTTTTTCGGAGCATCCTGCTTTTACAGTGGCTTATGTGGCTTCTTTTTTTGCAGGTAATTTACATGGACCACATTGACATTCCAAGAGGATGCATAGTTGATCATACCATCGACTATTCTCTACCACGGGCTTGTTTTGTCCAGGATCTTGATTTCACCGCTGTTGTCGTAGTCGACACCCTAGAAGATGGTTTCGGGAAGCGCCCTGTAAGTACCCTTTTTTCAAGGAGGGAAAAGTACCTTCTGGTTTCTTTTGTTGCAATTGCAACTCTGGATTCTTGTCACATTTTCCATGTGTTCTCCCTCTGTTTTGTTTTCTGGAATGCAGTTCAGCTCCACTACACCGTACGCAACAACCAAGTTTCTTCCATACGTAGACCAGCTTGCCCAGTCATCCAAGCAAGCTAGTGTGACAGAGGAGCCGCCAGAGATAAATGGCCAAGGTGGAGCTGGTGCGTCCGCAACACAGATTCCGAATGTGGATGGTTCTGACGGCACAGCGGGGAATATGCATGAGCCACCTCCGGATAACACTGAGGGTGGTGATGATGTGTGTGGCTCTTTGGAGGAGTGGCTGCATCCGCCGCCTACATTTGAGGAGTTAGAGGTGAGATATATAGCATTTTGTTTTTGAAACTCTCTTTTTTCCCGCATAGTATCGTTTTGATTGACAGAAAATATCAAAATATGTAGCTAATGTCATTTTTCCCTTTCTCTGTTTTTTGTTTCTATGCATTGCAGCTGCTCCCACATATGCGTGCCATATACAACAAGCATAAAGATATCCATGCTACAGAGCTTAAGGGTGCATTGAGCTCATTTGGGAGGTTGTTGGAGGGCATCTACTGTAAACGAATGGGCCTGATGTTGTCTGAGGCATCCAAAGCTGGATCCAGGAGTGATGAAGCCAAATATGAAGGTCCAGATGTCACTTTCGATGTACCAGCAGCTCCTGTTGATGGCATGTGTGATGCAATTGCTAGTGGCTCGTCTCCGCAGCAGCAGAAGCAACCGGATTGTGCTACAGCAACTAACCCTGGAGCTGTCACTGTTTCATCTCCGCAGCAGCCCAAGCAACCGGACGGCATGAAACAAGCGACTACAGCAACCACTGAAGCCACGGTCACTGTATCGTCTCTGCAGCTAGCTAACCAACCGGATGGCACAAAGGGTGTTGATCCAGCAGTGGTAGTTGGTCAAACAAATGGTGCCCAACCACCCAACAAGAGTGATAGTGAGCACAACAGTCCCATTGATAAAAGCAATGCAAAGGGAGAAGATTTATGCAGGAAGGTAAAAAGCTCTGAACAGATGTCCCCTCGTAGCACATTCTACCCATGCGTGAATTTGATTAGGAGTCCAGGAACACTTGAAGATGGGCCTTCGTTTGGATTGTTTGAACCTGGTAGCCCCGAGGCTTTGTTGTTTCAGGATCCGGTACAAGTTGAATCACCTCCACGATCGCCTGCTTTTGATGTGGATTCTTTCTTGGACATTCGAGCGAGGAGCCCTTTGTTTGATGATAATTCTAATTCTCCTACCGCTTTAGCTCTTCCTGTTTATGATGTGACTCCACTCGCAACTTGTCCCCCAAAATCAACAGTCCCCGCAGGTTTGTATAAGTCATTCCCGCAACTTTTTGTTATGCAACACACCCTGCTCTCCTTTTGAAACTTAGTACATGGATGCTTCAAAACTATTACTCACTAGTTCTTTCTGCTTTTTCCTTTTTCCTTTTTTTTGGCAGAAGCAGGTGTTGATGAAACAAGAGAGGAGGTGGTTGTGGAAGTCAGCAGCGGGCTAGGCCCTGATAAGAAGAAGCCTCCACTTAAGAGAGCTTCACCAACCGCACAAATTGCAGCAAAGTTGCCGAAAATGAAGAAGATAAAAATTGATGCAACGGACGATGCGATATACCAATGGTACTGCTGTACCAATTACAGGATAAAGGACCCACCCCGAGGTGAGCCTCTGTAAGTATTTTTTTTGTACTTTCTTTTGTGTGCTTAGAGAGAAAAGCCATACATTAGTTTCACAACTTCTAACCAAGTTTATGTTCTCTCTTGCAACAAATAGCCCTTCGTTCATAAGGATAGGTGGTTTCGATATTTCATTCAAACATTTCAGCAGCGGGCTCAAAAAGCGAGCTCATGTGAACAATGAGGTGATGTCACTCTACATTGAAAGTTTCAACATTGAGCACATGTACAGCTCAAGCAAGCCAAGGAAATTTGCATTCTCACCACATGTTGCTGTGAGTTAACTATCATCTTTTTTTCCTTTTGTTGTCACTTGAGTTATCGCGACGCAACTTAGTAGGTTTTAGTTGACAGCCACATAACTTTTCACCTTATTTTGTTCTGATGTTTGCTTCTATATAGAGTCAAAACTCTGTGTGGACCCAAGTTCATTCAGGACAAATTCTTGCATGAAAGATTTCAGTAGGGTTTGTGAGAAGAACGACATTGCCAAATTTGATCAAGTAAGTCTGTTTGCTCACCTATCTTTGTATACAGTGCATCAAATTTTTTACCTTGCTGCGCAACTATGCCCTTATAGCATTTTCTTCTTTAATTCTTTGCAGTTGTTTTTCACCATTGTGCAACAAGACCATTGGGCAGTTGTCGTTGTAAACTTGATGAATAAACAGTTCAATGTTTTCGACTCCAACAGTCAAGACGCTGATTATGTGAGCAACCTCGAGAAGCCTTGCTGCAATTTGGTATGGCTAGCAATCATTTTCTGCTTCTTTCACCATGTTTATCAAATCAACGTTTCGGTACCAATCAGTCTTACATTCCAGATAGAGAACTTCAAAAGTCTGGTCAGAGAAAGAAACCCATGGAAGCATGATCTTAACACATTTGAGCGCTTCAGTCCACCAGGCTACCCACAGCAGTCAACAACGTAGTATTTTTTGCAACTATACATTTTTTTGGAACCTCATCTCATTTTTGTGAACTCTTTTTTCTGCATTTTTTTCTGGCAGATTTGATTGTGGCATATTTGCTATTCTATACATGGAGAATTTAACTGCAAAGGGGTTGAAGCCATTCAATACAGTATGACTTCTACTCATCTTGTTCTTTTTTTTGCAACCCATGAAACATCAGTACTACAGGAACACTCTGCAACACTAATAGAGTAAAGAAACACTCTGCAACACTAGTCAATTATTTTGTGAAATCATCCTTTTCCTATTAGATTGCTTTTCCCCTTGCAAGTAGTTTCTAAAAAAGTGTGTTTTTCTTGCTGTGTATGATCAGGACACAAACTCCTTGCTCAACTTCCGGAAGTACCTTGCAGTGAAGCTTTTCAAACAACCGCAAAACACCCTCAACTCAGAGCATGAGCTCCAAAAGCTGTTGAGGAACTCGTAGATTGAAGGCAGCCGTCGACCGCAACAAGACCTAGCTAGTAGTTTAGGCCTCTCTTTTTTTCCGGTGCATGTGTGTGCGACATGTTTCTGTAACCGAGCTCTCTAGTAGATGTGGGACATCATGTAACTAGATCTTTTTGGAGAAGGATGTGTCATGCTGGGGCATGCCCCCTTTCCCCTCTTCTATTTTGTATGATGGAGCTTCATCAATGCAACCATTTGTCGTTAATGTTCCGGTGTTTTGCGTATCTATATACAGTGTACACATGACAAATAAAATGGCAGTTACCTGATTCTGATGTGTGTTTCAAAGCTATTTTTCCTGTTTTGACGCGGGGTCCTGATGTGTGTTACGGTGTCTCCGGTTTATCATTTTTGTGTGTGGGAGCAATTTGTTGCATGATCAATCTTTTCAATGGCAACAAAAAATATCCATTTTGTGTCTCTGAATACAGGTTCCTGTAAATTTGTTCATCATGTCATAGCAAAAACAGCACATGTTTACATGATCCTGATGTTCTAGCAAAATCAACAATGTGAAATACTTGTTGCTGTAAACATCCCCAAGAGATTTTTTATTTCCTGTAACATTAATACAATAGTTATCTTTTCATGGATGCATCTCTGGAACATACATGTCCCTGCAAAAATGAAACTGAACATGAACAAGCATTTTTTTGTGCTACATAAACATGAACAGGGAACAAGCTATTCCAAATAAAAAATTGAATGTACTGGAAACAAAACCAAGATCAGAATGCAGTGTCACAACATCTTTATTCCTGTTTCAAACAAATCTTGAAGTTTGCAAAATAGTAGTTCCTGTTTTCTTTTTGAAACACAGGGAGCAAGTACAAAATTTATTTTACGAGATGAAAAGAAAACAAAAAAGCTGGCTGTTGGAGATCTCCTCCCTATTTTTGCCTTTTCTGTTCTACAGGTTCAGTTGCATCACTTGGGCAATTCTTGGATCATTTCTCACCACAACTCTCAAGTATTCACATTCTGGGACTGCATGTCCAACCCCAGAGCAGAATTGGCATTTGGTGGGTGCTGCCGCCGCCTCCATCGCAGCTTTTAGGGGTCCACATGTCTGAATGTTGTGTCCTAATTCGTTGCAGTGCTTGCAACGAACCGTCCTTTTTGGAGCTTTTGTCTTCCCCGATGTGGTTGCCTTATTCTCCTGTTGCTTCGCCTTCTTCTTTTGTTCATCATCTCGCTACTCCACCAGAGTCTTCTTTCTCTTCTCTCTGTTAGTTGGTCGGCCTTTCTTAGGGACACGAGCTGGGTTTTGTAGCATATTGGAGCTTTGATGTTGTGGCAATGCATCATTCAATGTTACCGTTGCTGCAGCGGGTGGTGTTGGGGGTTCGCTCTGTTGCGCTGCTTGTTGATGAGGCAGTGCTCCTCTCTTGGTCGCTGCTATGGCAGGCTCAAGGACTTTAATTGCATCATCCAATATTTTGTAGGCATCATCATTGCAACATGCATTAGAGGCAAGCCATGTCAGCCTTCGACACAAGGAGTTGTATTTCAGTGTGTTCGTCGAGGGGTGCCCAAAGTCTAGCAACCGGCCAGTCCTGCCCATGCTTGTTGTGGCTGCTTCAGACCACCTCTCCAATAAGTATTGCTGCGGAATCACTTGGACATTTAGATGAACCATTGCCCTTATTATGTGTGCACAAATCAGCCCATTCATCTCAAAGTAGTGGCAGCTACATTCAAACAGCCCTTCATCCATCATAACATGCACAGAATATGGCTTTGGGTTCTCATATGATGTTGCTTTTAGCTCAAAGACAAGGCCTTGCCCTTGGTAGTCAGTGTCTTGGTTGATAATGAAGCCAGTAGATGATGTCACATGTTTCTGAAACTTACCAAAGACGCTGCGAGTGTAGTAAGCAGCAGCTTGGCGCTCAATGTTGTACCTGCAACAACATCACAAGAAATAGGTCAGAAACCAAATCATACAGTAACTAGGCCCAACAACAACTTTTTTGGTTTGTTTTCGATTTTTTGGTAAAGCTCAAAAGTATGTGTACCGAGAGTATAGTGGCGGAGCTGTTGTTTCATCAATGAATCCAGCATTGTCCTCACGATCAAGCATAGTTTCTTGACACATTTCATATTGCTGCACAAACCTCCAAACGGAATCAGCTGGTCGAATCAGGGTCTTGAAATATGAGTTGAGCCCCTCAGACCTGCCTGTTGTGCTCGTGAAGGGGAAGAATTTCTTCTTGAAATATGCTGGAGCCCACGTGTGCCTTGTTCGCCACATATTCTTGAGATGTTTGTTCTCAGCAACTTCAAAACAATGCAACATGTGCTGCCATGTTTCCTCAAATTCCTCAATAGTTTCGGATTGGTTGATACAAGTGTAAAACACATCTGCAAAAGCCTCGTCTATGCTCAACAACCTTCCCAACTTGGACCGCACATTGCTTAGAACATGAAACTTGCAACACCTATGGCAAGTGTTTGGGAGCACCTGATCAATTGCTGTTGCCATAGCTTGGTCCTGGCCAGTCATGATGTTTGTAGGATGCTCATTATCCATCGCAATCATTCACTGCTGAAACACCCACTTAAATGTTTCAATAGTCTCATCCGGCAACAGGGCACATCCAAGTGCAAATGTCTGGAGGTGGTTGTTTACACCAACTATAGGCGCAAACGGCATGTTGTATCTGTTGGTGCAGAAGGTTGTATCGAAGAATACACAATCTTTGTATTTCGGGTACAACGCCCTTGTTCTCCCATCAACCCAAAATAAGGCAGTAACTGAGTTTGTTGCAGGATCTGTTTGCTTCGCAAAGAAAAACTCTGGATTCTCAGCCTTCCTTCTCTCAAAGTACTTCACTGTCATATCCATGTCTTGGAATGTTAACCCTCTCCGGAGCTTTGCACGTTCATTTGTAACATCTCTCTTCACATACGGGAGTATCCTAGTGTCACCTCCATGTATCCTACCAAGGACACCCATGCATTCTGAATTTGAGAGATTCACATCGTGCAGCGTCAACAAGAGTTGGTAATCCTCAGCTGGTATGCTGCGGTGCGAGTGGTAGTACCTAACATGCTCCGGCTGTTGCATCAATGGATGTGTATGCTCCACAACAAAACAAGTCACTGTCCATCGCTCCTCCCTTAGCCCAACAATCATATGCGCCTTACAATCATGACGGAGCATCCTGTTTTTTTGACGTTTTCTTGTAACATCCATCCCTTCACTAGGCTGCCTTCTAGAGTTGCTCTCTCCCGTTGCAATGCTCTCTGATGTGATGCTCGTTTCCGTTTTAACGGGCTTTCTAGCGTGCACACACTCAAAAACCCTCTTTATCAGCATTGCATCCTCTTTCTTCTGACCTCTCTTCTGTGTGAATTTTGAAGTAGATATATGTGTGCCGAGACCCAACTTGAAGGCATGGTCGTTGTAGAATTTCCGAGCATCATCAATTGTGTCAAACACCATCCCAACATAGGGCGGGAGTGGCTGCGACGAAACATCTCCATCATCTGAATCACCTTGTTCTGCATCTTCAGGAAACAACAGACCTTCTGAATCTTCATCATCACGAACACAAAAATTGCCTTGGACATAGCTTCTTTCAGTTTGAGTTCCATGTTCGTGAAACACAGATGTTGTGCAACAATCACTTTATATTTTCCAATGGAATCAGGAACAAAAAATTCAACAGAATTTCTACAACAGATACAGGACATGTGTAAGGCAATCAAATCAAATTCAGGGCATACAACAGGACATGTTTAGAAACATGACATGTCCAGGGCATACAACACTCTGAAACAGGGCATCAAATTTAGGGCATACAACATTCTGAAACAGGGCATCAAATTTAGGGCATACAACACTCTGAAACAGGACATGTCTAAGGCATGCAACAGAAACAAGACATGCTCAGGACATGTTCACCATTAGCAATCAAATTCTACAACAGGAACACCCACAATCAAATCACACAATGGGAGCATGGCATTTGACAGAAACATGCAATGTATTTTTTTTTTCTGAAAACAACATACACAGGCATTATCCAATGGAACCAGAGGCATTAACCAATGCAACTAAATTTTTCTGAAACTTATGTCTCATTTTTCACAGATACAAACAAGTAGAACATGTTGAAACAGAGCTAATGTTTCAGGAAATAATCTGTCACCTCTGAATCTCATGCTCTGTTTTTCATACAGGTGTTCTTGTTTCAGTGCGGAACACATTCAGTGTTTCAGAAACAGGAAGGAAAACTCACCAAAGTTTCTTGATGGGATCTGCTCGACGGTGCTTCAGGAAACACCACCGACGGATTTGTGAACCAAGCGGAAGATCCTGCTCGCGGCGGAAGCTCCCCGGCGGCGCTTGGAGCTGAGAAAGATGGCCGGGCCCGTTCTCCAAGCAGGGGTCCTCGGTCAGCTAGATTGGCGTCCGATCCCACCATCTGGCGCGCGATGTGGTGCGCCATGGTGGTCTCCGATGCCGGAGGCGGCTGTTTTTCGGTGGTTGCGGGCGGCGGCGCACTTGGCGCAGGTGTGTCGGGGCCGGGACAGCGAATTTGTTTCTGCAACTAAAACGTTGTTTCAGGATGTATGTGGTCGGGGGGAGGCGATCTAGCTGGTGGATCGGACGGCTGCGCACGCTAGATCGGACGGCTAGTCGGGTGGTGGATAAACTCTATGGATCCGTCGACGGACGCGTAGCAGCTCCCAAATATTAATGCATGTCATCAAAAATTATATTGTTGGATTCGTATTTGAATGGAGTTTCCAGTGATAATATTTTTGGTACGTATAGCTTATATTATTAATTAAAATTATGATTAAAATATGACCCAAAATACGAGAAGGACTCGTGAACTAGGACAGAGGTAGTATGTTGTGTTTGATTATTTTAATTTTTTATCTACTAGTAAACATGGAAGCTTAATTAAGGGAAAAAATTTAGGCCTCAATATGCTACATTGTCAACCGCCTGTATTTTTTTTCCAAAGTTTGAGAGTAGACATGCTTTCTTTTTCTTCTCTTGCTAGTTCAACCACGATATCTTACTATTATGTACAAGTCCTTAGTTGAGAGAGAATAAATCGAACTACCTTGAAAGTAATAATATTGTCATCGTTTTTGATTGGAATAATATTTTATAGTAGATTCGTATGTTGTGCCGTGGCCTGTCTTGTTTGAAAAATTATCTTAGATTACTAAAAATAATAATGTTATTAGCTCGAAATTAGTTCAAGATCGACTAAAGATTGTTACAAGCTGAGCACGAGTCATTTTCTACGACTCGTCCTTAAACTTCACTCAGTTTGAGCTCACTCGGATTTTAGTATAAGTCAAGCTAAGCTTGGTCCAACTCGCTCGAAGTCGACTTGTTTACAACCCTAGTGAAGTAGTGATGATTCCAACATAAATGAACTTAACACTGGTCTGCATGAGTGTGAACACCTTACCGTTAATCCAAGACTCGATGAGTGGAGTGCCAAATGATGGGTAATGGAGTGCCAAATCATTCACGCACCTTCGTAATCACACACCTCAGCTTTCAGACCGACACTGCCTTTTGGGTCCAGTAGCTGCTGGTCCATACATACATGCAACTGTGCGGTGGAGCCCACATGCCGGTTTGTGGGCCACTTAATTTGACCTTTGCTGGGTCGCTTTCCGGCCGTCCACATACGGAGTACATGGATGGATCTCTCATTGCCTCTTGATTGTTTCTTTTGCCCCTTTTCTAACGTAATTTAATCAAGATCACATTTGGATATATGTAGTCTGCATCCCCTGATGGGTGAGCTAGCAAGTGCTCGAGCAAACAACAGTAAGTTTCCCTATATTCGTTCATACTCCTCTGTTCACAAATATAAAATGTTTTAAATATTTTAATATGAACTACAAAGAGGCTGAAATGAATGAACAAACGCAATAAAATGTATCTATATACATTCAAATCAGGAAATATTATAACATCTTATAATAATGAAGAGAGCTAGTAGACACACACATTGCTATATCAAAGTAGGTTACTAAGAGTAGGATAGGTAACTAGGATATATTGCAATACCACACACATATTCGTTATCTAATCGTTCACGTCCCTAAGGGGGCGGGGGTTGGCGGCTCCCGAGAAAATCTTAACAGCTCTCCTACCCTTCCTAGCTGTCGTCGGAGGATGTTGGTGAGCAAAGCCCCGTCACGTGGTGCGGTGGCAAGGATGGCAATTATACCCATGGTACTCACGAATACCCTATCCGCATGAACAGGGTATGAGCATAATTTTATACCCATGGGTAGTACCCGGTAGGGCATTGGTATAGCCTTGTACCCATGGATATACCTATACACTACCCGTTTATACTGACACGTGGACCTTACCCCTGGAGCTCCAACATATGTGCAAGGATCGATAGCATGACAGGAGTTGGGCGACCCAACTACTCCCGTAATTAAGCCTCACCCATATATTAAAGTTATTCCCAATTGTCAACTCGACTTGAGATAATTGTCATTACTCATCTATTTGTTATTGAGTTGAGATAAATGTCTTTTGTCAAATGTGCTATCGATGAAAGTAAAATTGTCAAAATTTGTGTACTACTTGATCTACCCGTTGCGTACCCAATGGGTATGGGTATGTGTAAAGATTCATACCTGTCGGTATGGGTATGGGTAAAATTTTGTACCCGTTAACTACACAGGTATGGGTATGGTATTGCGCTACCCGCCCCATATCCTACCCATTCCCATCCTAGGCGGCGCCACATAGCTGATGGAGCTTGGATCCCGGGGGCAATGACCTTGGGGCTCTAGGTGGTCGTCATACTGTTGTGTTGTGTGGGAGGCACAATAGGATGTGTGCAGTGACGGGTTTTCTAGGCCCAAATCTGGCAATAACGACCAGTGGCTGGTTAGCAGGCAGTGCCAAACGACAACAATGCCGACAATGTGAAGACATGCAACGATGGTGGGTATACGGTTTGCAACGACCATGGAGTTGTCACTGTGTTTCATCCCGTTGCCCATGGTAGCCTCTGCGACATGATTTCTAGAGGATGCACGCGTGAGATGGCTCCCGTCGATATTCGTCTGTCCGCATTTTAGTGATAGTTTCGCACTTTAGCTGCATGCCGGTCAGCTGAATTTTCAATTCGGACCAGTCGATTTTGAATGAAGGAAGGAGAAGGAAGGGCCTCGCTGGAGAGAAGGAAGGGGCTCGCCTTTATCACCCCATTATCTATCTAAGGGTTTAGGGTCGGGCTTCACCGGACAAAAAAAATGGACGCGGGCGGGGCTAGAGGAATTGACAGTGGCGGCGGGCAAGACCGGCGGTGGGGGTGGTTCAGGGGAGGGCGGCGCGGTGAGGCGGTCGCGGGAGCGTCGCCGGCCACCGGGGTGGGGGGGGGGGGCAGTAGGCGGCCCAGCCGGTGGTAGCAGGTGACGGAGGAAGAAGAACACGTGTGATATGTTTTTAGGAAGGAGGAAGAAGACGCAATCCGGACCGTTCCTTTTTGATCTAACGCTTGAGATTGATCCTGCCAATATTGACTGACCCAAAAGGAAACTTCGGAGGACTGGCTCCTAGCGATTCCCATAGTTTCGTGCTCGCACATACGGATTTCATCACGTTGTGATACCCATGCAACGGATATGCATGAGAGCTGCTATTTCCCCCCTTTTTTGATGTAATGATAATCAATACCATAGTTAGATCTGTTCTAAAAAGTGACCATAATTAGATATACTAGTGGATGATGTAATTGCCGACTAATTTCAATAAAGCCACCCATGATGGACTTCCCTAAAAAAGAATCTTCATGTAGTCGTCTGCAACTCCACCCCGTAGTGGTCTTGACTAGAGACAACCTTACACGAATCGAAATTGGCAAGATAGTATGAATTCTGTCTAATGCCGCCATCAAGGGTAAAGTACAATATCTATTTTCTTAGTGCAAATTTGCTCATGCAGTGTGGTCTATTGTTCATGTAGCTTCTAACTTCTACCTTCACATAATGTGCGTAATATTTTTGGTAGCTGGTTGTGGGGGTTGATATGAAATTTTTCTTTACATATCCTCGTGGGGGCGGCGGCCTTTTGTTGGGCTTTATGGCTTTCCACAAATGATGTGTTTGAAGAAAAATGCGTGTCATCTCAAGTACATGTTATTCATGCATGTACACATTGCTTCATACTTGGTCTATCATGTAAATGCCAGAGGGCAGGGACCATCTTACGATGGCATTTTACCGGTTGGAGCACAACCAAGAAAGGTTTGCCCATCATGGATGTTGGTGTGGTCTTAATATATGACCTCCTATGTCCTATGTAACTCCTTTGTTATTCATGTAAAATGATGTCTCCTACTTTTTCTTTGGACTTATTGGTTGTGTGCATCTTGTTATGCAGAGGCCAGATATCGACTCATTGCAGTATTATCCGTTCAATATAACATTTGAATGAAAATGCCACATATCATAAAAATTGCACCCCGTATACTGAATAGGCAAAGATCTATCGTGTGCCGAAACGTGCCTGAGCGAACAAACGTAACTTTCCATATTTTCACCGATTACAAACTATTGCAATATCAAATAGGGTTTATTTTTGTGGGCGTATATCAACTAGGTTACTGAGAGATAGCTAGGTTATGTATGATACACAGTGTAGTATCAGCGGTTTGTCTCGCCTAGTTTGTAAAATTTAGACCACCATCTTATCTCACACATGGATCATTGCAATATAATCTGCAGTAACTGCGTAATCAGCACTAATTAATTTGGTGGTGGCTAGTATGAGTAAATGTTGGACGTTAATTTCTCTACCAAATTGACCACCAGCAGTATATGGATGTGAACTAACATGACACATCTGAAGACGAATCAGCCGCAGTTTTGTTCCTATTCACCGTCCACAGGCAAAAGATGATGCACACATTGCTGTTAGGAGGAATTCAGGATGGCGAAATTAAGGATCAGAGAAAAGAGGCGTCACCTCACTTTTCCAACACATGCACACACACTGGACCTCTACTGTTCATGCTTTTCTTTCTCTCATTTGAGTGACGACTGACTGATGAGATGAGTGAGCCGAGCACCACACACACACACACACACACACATTCTGCAGGGGGCTACATTCAAGCGTCCTCCTCCCATGCATGCATGCATGCATAGGTCCCCATGCAAACAACAAACAAACCAGCTGAGAATGAGGGGGATGAAGAGGGAAAAGAGAATAAGAAGTACTCCCTCCGTTCCATAATGTAGTGCATATAGATTTTAGCAAAGTCAAACCTTATAAACTTTGACCAAATTTATAGAGGAAACTATTTATATCTACAATACCAAATATGTATAATATGATAGTACGTCTTGTGATGTATTTAAGGATATGTATTTGGTATTCTAAATGTATATATTTTTCCCTACAAATTTGATCAAAATCTATAAAGTTTGACTTCTCAGAAAATCTATACGCACTATATCGTGGAACGGAGGGTTACCTAGAGACAGGTCAGCTCTCTCCAATCCATCCATCCAGAGCCCATCTGCCCATGCACACCATGCATGCATGCAGGCAGGCAGAGGCAGGCCACCATGACATGATGAGTCAGTCCATCATATGGTAATCATTCTCATATAATTGAGGGAGTGAGTGAGTGAGTGCAGGCGCAGGTGCACAGTCTCACAGACATCCCACACTCTCTCTTGCCTGTGTCACTGGTTGGGTCAATGTCAGACGCAGACAGATGGTAGAGGTCCCAACTGCATCTGCATACACTGCACACACACACACACACACACACACACACACACACACACACACACACACATGCACATACACACATACACATATACACTCCCAAGCTTTAAAGCTGAAACGGGCTAGGCACAGCAGTGATTCAATCGAAAGCTCCCATGATCAGCGAGCAAAAGCAAAGGGGGCCTCTTCCTTTTATCACTCAGCTGCTGTCACCTGGGTCTAGCTAGCCGCTAATGGCTAATGACAGGAGCTTTCCATCTTTTTCACCTTCACACTACTACTACTAGTACCACTACTACCATACTGAAAACCCCATGCACATTTGCTTTGCTTTCTCTGCTTTTCTTAGCTAGCTAGGTTTGACCCTTCCCACTACTCATTGCTGTCTTTCTGCATGACCTATGCATCATGGCACAAACCGTGTATCTTTTCTGCCTTTCCTATATAACTTACCTATCAAGGGTGTGGGCATGCATGTTTATGTGTTATCCTTTTCTCCATGCCCGTACAAATGGTTAGGGTATGATGATGTTTGTTATGTAGGGTATAAAATGGTCAGTGACTCAATGGAGACCCTACTCGAACTAGCTCGACATTCATGCAAGTTTTCTAGAGGAAGGACAAAGACAACATCTACTAAACATTGACGATGACGCGTCCCATGCTTGTCGGTGTCCGAATTGGCATCACAACTCCCGAAGAGTCCGATGAATCACGCCTACTGAACCATCTTGAACACAAAGCAACATGAAGGTCCATGCTCAATGAGATCACCGGTTTGCTAAAACTTATAGCATACCTCAGCCGACCAAAGGAAACTTGTTGCCCTATGCCAATCATTTTGCACACCAAGCAACATGAAGATCATCCTCAACGTGTCTGTCGGTGTTGCCAAAATGACATCATATATATGCCTCTGCTGACCAACAAAAAACCTCTGAAACCAGTAATTCACAGGAAGAAAATGATTTGAGCTAGCGTCGCAAAAACCGTCCGTACATGATAAGCTTTGGACATAACCAAACTCCCTACACATCACACAATAGATATGTCTGCCTAGATCCACTGGACCATACCCTCACAAGCTAGCCGTTGGCCTCAGAGCGAACACGTCGGAACTAGAAGGAGGCTAGAGGAACTTATTCTATCGTCACAATGCCATTGACTTAGTATTATGTCAAGGTATAAATGTGACATTGTTTACTCAAGTAGAAAACTTATGAATTTTCATCGCAAGACATTTTTCTCCATAGAAACCTGATGCAAAATAAATTAGGAAAGTAAAGTAATTAATGCTGCCCTATTTTCTTGGAAAACAAATACACGAGCAATGCTAGTAGTACAACAGCTACACACTGCACAAGAGATGCAAAGGCAAATTGAGCCATCGACCTCTTCTTTTTTGGCTTTCCTTTCCTCCATGTGAACTTTCTTTGCAGGACACGCTTACCGATTAATTCCATGAAAACCAGGCACTGTATGTACGTCCAGATCTCATCCAAACTTTTCTCTCTTTTTTGCTTTTCGGCTTTAGTTAATTAGTGACTTGCACGTGGATGAATCTCTTCTTCTTTTTTCCTTTTCCAGCTTTATGTGGCAGTAAAAAAAGATGGATGAACACCCCCTCTCCCCCTCTAGATCTCTCTCCATGCACAAACTTTAAATAAACAACATAAGACCACTTTATACATAAAGCATACCATTCATGGAGAACAAGATCAGATACTTCACTCTCACTCTCTCTAGCAAGCTAGATCTCTCTCTTTCTTTCTCTCTCTCTCCAACACACACAGACACACATAATGGAGGGGAGATTGATTATCACTTTCTATCTCATCACCTTTGGCCTTGATCAGAATGTTGCATCCATCTTTCTCTTTACCTCGACCTAGCTATTGTTGCGGAGTACACTGGATCAATTAATTAATCTAGCTAGAAATCTGTTGTTTAACTAGTTACTTAATGGTGTGTCCTCCCTAGGGTGAACTCGAGGTTCGGCACCGGCGGGCTCGATGTTTGATCGGAGATGCATGAAACGTTCATCTCCGCTGACATCTCAAGGCTCTTTGATGCATCAGCTTCCTGCAAATGCAAAATGTCAATATAATTATAGATCCATATATAGGTGTAGACATAGAATACTATATGTGTGTTGGTTGATATGTGTTACCTTGTGACACTGTCGTCTATTTTCGGTGCTATTTGTGCCGAAACCTGGCCATCCTACCCTGCTGCAATGACACAACAAAAATGAATTAAGCAAAACATAAGAAATATATTTAGTCACAATTATCCCACATGGCACAGGTACTACTGTACATAATGCACAGTACATTAATCGTTAAATAAACATTAAATCATGGTATTATTGTGGTATATGTTTAATTGCTACTATATGCTAACTCACCAGATATAATAGCTGGGGCCCCAATGCACTGGGAAATAGTATATAAGATGCTTAAATAATTTGTTGACCACTGAACATTGGGGTGTACACATCGAGGTGATGTTTAGAAAAAAATTATCTATCCAAGTAGTACTGGCTAGTAGTATGATTCTTGAGCAACTCCAAAGAAGCCCCAAACTTTGTCCTTTGTTTGGACCCTCTTTACTTTCGTCAAAATAAGCATATATTTATACTATTTTTCGGGGGTGGCTTTTCATGCAGAACTAAAGGCGGCACTAGTAATTTTTCAGTAGGTACCCAGTACACTTTGTCATCTTGATCTTTTCTGGACAAGTGGGCCTGCTCTCCCCTTGGTACATGTGTACTGCATGTGTATGTGTCCATGCAAAATGCACAGTGGAGAGGACCAACTTTTCATTGCAGCCATTAAACTAGTCCAGGGGATCATTGCACCATCATGAGGTTTCAAATGTCCACCCTATACTGGACAAACCGAACAATGCCAAGATTTCCTCTCCCCACTTTTTTTCCTGCATTTGCATGTGTAGAGAGAGAGAGAAGAGAGAAGAGAGAAGAGAGAGAGAGAGAGAGAGAGAGAGAGAGAGAGAGAGAGAGAGATGCTGCCACTGTGGTGCCTGTGTGAGGCTAAAACAAACAGAAATGGGAGCCTTTCTTGCCATGAACATGGATCAGGCAATCATCCAATTGTTTGCAGTGCTGCTGTGTATGTCATCTATAGCTGCATGTGTATATGCATGCATGCAGAGATCAGTATGACTACTACTACAGTACTGTCTACTCCTACAACGGTCTTTTGTTCCTTGTGCTCACAGCTATATATCCTGTTATTTTGCAATATATATTTTCCATCAGTTGTGTTGTGTATATAGATCAAGTATTGAGAGAAGTTATGTTCACCACATAGATTATTATTTATATTCTCATTTTATATGGTCTAACGCTAACATTATTTGGTTAAACATTGCCTCGTTTTGCAATAAAATGGGGCAGGGGGGAAACCCATTAATATCTTTCAAAAAATATTATTTGGTTAAATACCCCACACAAAATATTATTTGGTCAAATAAGGATGGCACATACATAAGCTATTGCTACAATGTTGGGGCAGATTAAATGAAGGAAAATTAATGTACCTTGAGGAGTTGCTCCATAGACGACCATTGTAGCTGTTGCTGCTGTTAGAATTTGCACTGGTTCCGTTTTGATCTGTGCCTCTGTGGGTGTTGAGGGCCTCCGGCAAGCTCTCGTCGGAGATCTCACCTGCTGATCCATTATCGAATCCTTCATTTTGTCCTAAAAATATGTTTGAATTTCAAATGGTCATAATCGATACATCAAATACTCAAATAAATCTGATTGTGGTGCTCAAGTTCCAGGAACTATATATATATTATACCTGGTGAAGTCATGGGTTTGTCGGTACTCTTTATTGTGCGATACATCTGCAAAGACATGATGATATGCAATTAAATCAGTAACTGCACCAAAAAACTTGTGCATATATCAGCTCCTTTATGTGATTAATGGTTTTGTGAAGTACTCCAAAGGTACGAGTACATACACAATGATTAAATTACAAACTGTATTATAGTAGCAATGATTGACGATACGAGTACATGCTTAGTACTACCAGCATGCATTTACCGTGCATCAGCAACTACTGTTATTTCTCAGCTGTAAATGTATAACAGGCATTCCATAGTGCATTCAGAGAGTACCAGGAGGTACGTACGAATCCAACAACTGTTGCACAATGTACTTGCTGTCTTGCTGCACCCGTTTACAAAAGTGAAAACTCGCATTGATTTCTTTCAGCTAGCCAGGAACAGTGCATGCACGTATCAGTAGTCACAAAAATCAGTTACTACATCAGAAACAGTGCACACACATGCATGCCCAGCAGCTTTTTTTCTTTCGGTTGCAAAAGCCTTGTGCTCCCCCCTGGTTTGCAAAAGCTGCTCCATTACTACATGCATGTCTAGTCCTCTCCACACAAAATTCAGAGAAATTCATGCAGAAGCTAGATCAGCACCAGCTAGCTAGCTGTAGCTAGTATTAGTACTGGTGTTTCCTTTTCTTTTCTAATTATCTTCTCATATGATTATACTAATTTCTTGTAAAAATATTGAGCATCCAAGCATGCAACAGTTTGCTAGCTGGCTAGATGAAAAGATAGATGCATGAGAAGCTAGCCACACTGGCATGAAATTTGTTTTTCATTCTGACAAACACTCTTGTTAACAGTTAACATCAAGGAATTGAAATGCAGCATAGAACAAGATAGACAGCTAAGACAAGATTTGTGCTTTGGATGAAGAAAAAATAGTGCACCTGCAAGTGAGACTTGACATGTGCCAAGGTGAGATCCTTCACATCCATCAGCTCCAGCACTGACTTGGGAGTGGCTCCTAATCAAATCCAATCAAATACAAAAAATCAACAAAAAGAACCAAAAATCACCTACAAATTCAGCTTCAACACTGAATTAATTTGGGGGTGACAAAAAACTAACTTCATGGAATGATCTAGTAAATTAAGCATCCAAAGTTCCAAACATAGGTAATAAGAAAAACAAATCTGCATATAAACATACTCTCATGGCCTCCTAGGAGCTCGACGGCGTGCACGAAGCGCGCGTGCAGCGTAGTCGTCCACCGCATCCTCGGCGCCCTCACGCTCCGCCGCCCCGGCGGGAACCTCGACCTCGACGACAAGAAGCCGCCGCCGCCGCTAACGCCGCTGCTCCGGTAGGCCATGGCCATGTGCTGGTGCTGGAGCTGCTGGAAGGAGGGGTGGTGGTGGTAGATGGGGACCCCTCTTATAGGCTTGAGCAAGGCGTTCATCCGGTGGTGGTAGTGGTTGCTGATGTGGTTGGAGTAGCTCGCTGCGGCCGCGGCGGAAGGCGGCGGCGTCCACGGAGACGGTGGCGTGCCGTCTTTGTTGGCGTTGTCGGTGGAGCTGCCTCGCAGAAACCCTAGGTGGTGGCCGAAGTGATCCATGCTGCCGGCGCCGGTGGCGGCGTCCGGTGGCCGGCCCCAGCTGCCCGGCGGCGCGGCCGGCGGCGAGGAGGAGGAGCTGGTGGTGCTGATCTGCAGCGCCAGGTCCGGCTGCCGGGGGAACAGCTCCATGGGGATCGCTTGCTCCAACTAACCGAAGCTGACCAAGAGATCAAGAAGCTAGCTAGGTGGATCAATGGAAGAAAAGACGGACCGACAGCAAATTCTTCTCTTTGATCGTGAATTGGGAAATTTCTTGGATCTTTCTTGGCTCGATCTGGGGACGGACGGATGGATGGATGGATGGATGAGTGTTGCTGTTGCTTGGTGGTGGTGGTGAGCTTTGCTAGCTAGAGGAGGAGGATTTGGTGAGGGTGAGGGTGAGGGTGTGGGGTGGGTGAGATGTGTGACGAGCGAGACTACTGTATATAGCGTGTGTGTGTGTGTGGCTGTGTGCTACCGAAATGAATGGGGTGAATACTAGTAGCTGCCTGGGAAATGACTCTGCCAATTGACAAAGTGTGTGTGCTTCTCTGTTAGAGAGAGAAACACCTTGATGTGTAACAATGCAGGCTAGTACTACTGTCATTTGCTTGTTTCATTGCCTCACACACACACACACACACACACACACACACACACACACATACCTCTCCTCCCTATCAATGCATATGTCTCATGTGCTGGGGATGGCTAGCTTAGCTAGGTGCTCCGGTGAGTACTGTACTGCGGCAGCCTACTGTTTGTACCTGGACATGTGTACACTGGAAAATTAAATCGGGAGCAAATGCAGGGGCGCGGTGCTGTCCTGCTTAAAGGTGAACAATAATAATAGAAAAAGGGCACGGCCATTAATTTGCACCATGGGGTAAAAAATGTTTGTCCCTTTGTAGCAGAGAGAGAGAAAGAGGGGTGTGCACGTACACATCACCATGCAAGCATGATGATACGGCGCAGTGCACGCATGTACAACAACCCAGCCCAGCTGCGTCCTCTGACGACGCCTGGCGATACGCATTGGCCATGCACATGTACATGCAATGGCATTCATGCATTGTGTTGTACCGATTCTCGCTAGCAGGACGAGCACGCACGCACGTACTGGATTTCTGTCCTTGCACACACAATGATAAGTTTCAGTAAAGCTTTTGCACTGCCCGGAAACAATAATGTGGCTGCCTCGTCTGCACATCTTGCATTCAGGGCCCTCCGGCTGGAGACACGGGCATTAATATGTTTCAAGTATATATGACAGGCCTAGGGTGAGCAGCCTTTGTTCCAAACAAATTCCTAGGGTTTATATGTTGGTCTCTTGTGTTTTGAAAAATGGTAAATATATACACGAGATTCCAATGAGGGAAAGGGAAACAAGAAAAGTAGCTCACTTCTGTTTTTTGAATGGGATATTTGTTCTTACCACCTACTCCCTCCGTCCCATAATATAAGAGCGTTTTTTGCAATACACTAGTGTAAAAAACGCTCTTATATTATGGGACAGAGGGAGTAGATTCAAGTCGTTGAGGACATGACCTTGGGTTTTCTGCTTTACGCTGTCCAGGCTTCCACGTACCATTTTGCTTCAATTCTACATTTTGTATCTCCTCTTCATTGCGGGTTTAACGGAGCATTAGTTGATGTGTCGCGAAGGTTACAAAAAGGTTTGTCGGAGCTTTCAATGTGGTTATTGTTTGATTGTCCTCATTTCGGTGTTTAGGTTAGGCTTTACGAAGGCAATATGGTTTAATCGGTGATATGAAACTTCATAAATGTTAGGTGCATCTGCTCATCTTGAGGGTCCTTTGCAAACACACAAAAACTTACGAAATAGCGGGAACTAAATGTGGGTTATCATAAGAATCTGCGATGCACGAACTGCAAATATGCAAATATGTCTTGTAAAATTCGGTCTCCTAGTTTCATAAAAGCTAAAGAGGAACAACTTGCTTTTTTCTCTTTCAAAAAGGTATAGTTTTGGTAGTAAATGTTCTTTAGTTTCTACTCATATTGTCTCAGGGAAAGTTGTGGCTCAACCCAGGCACACTGCACCCCCTCATGTAGCCACCTATTTTCTGCTTCATGATTTGTGCAGGAACTTTTCTCTTTTCCGTTTCTCCAAATAAAGCTACATCTGAACTTCAAACTTTGCATGACAAGAAAATATTACAACTGCAATGTGAGGAAAAAACTTTTGAATTTTTTTCACAAGCACTATAAATACATTAAATAATATATTTTTACTCAAAAAACATTTTGTTTTGCATATTTATTCTAGACCAAAAAATCCGGAAATAATTCACACATTGTAGTTCTAGAGTTCTGTGGACCTGCAAAGTTTGAAGTCCATATGTTGTTTCATTTGAGGGAAACAAAAAATAAACGTTCATGCAGTAAGTCAGTTGGCTAGCACAATCTCAAAGATTTGTTGGAGGTTAAGAATAAGGGATACACTACACTTGGGCATAGAAAGAACACTCTAGTATCGGCATCTTGTAAAAACATTCCTAAAAAAAGGAGACAAACAACTAAAATGTGTGCAATACAACAAGTGAAATATTTCATACGCATATAATTATTGTGGTGTTTACATACATTCTCCATAGAAAAAATTACCCGCTAATTATTTCAGTGGCACCAAAGTATCAATACTGACACTTCATATCTATATATTGGGTCTAGATCTCCTAGTATATCTATCCATCATTTACTATCACCAACTAAGCCACACAATTAATGTTCTTTTATGAGTTCATCATACTGATGTGTACATCTCAGTACTCATTTATACTACTCAACTGTCCTCTTTACCTGCCTTTTGGTCTAGTTTCACCTATCCAATATTATATTGCATATTTGTTTAATTAAGTTTTTAACAATGGATATGAAAAGGATAGGTCTAGCAAAATGATCTTGCCAGCATGGTTAATTTTATGAAACAATTAACCAATTGCAGTAATATATTCCCTTTTCTCAACTTCTCGCGGCAATTTCATATGATGGGTGGAATCGAAATTTGGGAAGCCTAGTTATTCTCGGATCATAGAAAGACACATAGGGAGAAAACTTGAGAGAGTGAGATAGAGAGATAGAGAGAGGGAGGCAGTGGAGAGAACATATATCTTTGGGTAGCTTTCTGTCGGTGTCAAATATAATTTTTAGAAAGGGAAACACCAAGACTAGTATCCATCCATCCATCTGTTGCTTAGTTTCCGGACCAGCTTCTTTCATGATATGCCACACATGATGTTGCCTCTCTCTCTCTCTCTCTACACGCGTACAAACGCAGCTAGAAGCTGATAAAAATGGGCACAAATTTAACCTAGCAGCAAAAGGACACGACATGTCCCTAACACACACACACACACACACACACACACACACACACACACACACACACACACACACACACATCTCTTACGTATCAATTTGGTTGCTTTGCTAACTGGGCACTAGTGTACTACTCTACACGACTAGCTAGCTAAGAGTTTTCGTATGGCCTGCTACATACTCCAAGATCTGTGTAATAAGATTCCAAATTTACCTCAGCGGCGGTGTACACATCTGTCCAGCTTAGCCTTCCAAGGAATTTAATGCCCTAACAGTGCCCCTGATAATTATCTATAATGAGCCTAGATCTGTAGTACTACTCCTACACTACGTGTCCAGTCGATCTGCACGCGCAATGCCGCCAACAAATGGTTTGATTTAATCATTACTCGATCTCCAGGCCAGGGCACATCGAGGTAGGTGAGTAATGTGCCTTCTTCCTATGCTTTGTCCTCTCTTTGATTTTATTAACGTGCATCCCAAGGTTAATTGCTACTGTGGGAGGATGAACGGGCAATTGTATATAACTACTCCAGCCAGGACTGACCACACAACATGCATGTCAACCCTCTTGCGTTGGTAAGTGTGTGTGTGTTTGTAGTAGAGTAGTCACAAGGGGTGGAAACGCTGGCTGGCTCTAGCTAGATCAAACCTAGATATGCAAGAGCATTGGATCCCTTTGAACTAGGTAAGTAAGTTAATTAACTCCAGTCATTCCCAAAGCTTCCAAAACTGTAAAAAAAAATAATGTATATAGAGGAAGAGTACAAAAATCATACCCCAAGTTTTTAAAACTGTTAAAAGAATCATGTATACAGAGGAAGAGTAGAATTTGGTTTAAAAATAGAATTTTATTTACTATATATGTTTACTATAAACTTATAGATTGTACTTGTCTTTTTATGCCAAGTTATTTAACTTGCAGGATAGCTCATTATAGTATAACTTAATTTGTGGTTTTATCTCCAGCTTGCAAACGGTCATATAATTTTCAGAAAACTTCTCATGTACTATATGTGTTTACTTGTCCTCTACATGCAAGTATTGCGTTACACAGTTTTATAAGTCATAACTATATTTTTGTGAAGCTTTTACTGTTGTGTTCACAGGACCCATGTTAAGAAAATTCACGGACGATCAAAATCCCGTTGTTATACATGTTGTACCTCAAAATTAATTTCATGATCGTGGTGAGTTAGTGTATATAGCAGCATGATCTTAAGGATACAGTACTAGAATTGAATGATACTAGCATGATCTTAAGCATATTGTACGTGGAAGGCATATGCATCCATGGTTTGCGATTAGGATTAAATTAATACTAGTATAATATTGGGCGTGCAAAGCATCATTTGACTGAGATATACTACTAATTAATTGGATGCTACTGTAGTAGCTAGTGGGCATTGAATGTCTGTGATTAATTATGTTTCCCTAGACCATTTGTCTCGGAGGAAAAGGGAATCTTGATCTAGTGAAACGGGCAAGATTTGACTAGAGAAGAGAAGGAGAAAGCTAGGGTTCTGTGCCATGTGTTTTGACTGTCGGGATGTGATCTCAGCTCATCACGTGACCATGAGACCTCTCGATCTTGAGCATTGTTTAATTTAATTGGTTTAGCTTAGCTAGGTCTTCTCTTCCCAATCTTAGCTTGGTCCCTGCACTGGCAAATTGATTAAAGAAACTTAGGAAGCTCGGTGATGCGTTCGTTTCTGTTCCCAAGTCAGGACTTTAAAATTGACAAAGAAAATTTATTTATATATGCTCTTGGAAGAAGAACATATGCTGGCTGTTTAGATGTTAATATCCACCAATAATTGGAGTATCAGTGTCAGATATATGCCTCCTGATTAGCACTTCGTGCTACCTTCCACTTATTCCCAAGTGAAGTAATCAAGGAATAAGCATGTACTACTAAATAAGAGATACATGGAGAATTACATTCTTGAAGAGGATTGCTCAACCAGAAGACAATGCCAAGTGGTATTTTATTATTATTTAAAAACCAAGTATGACATATGCATATGCTTCTCATGGGAAACAAAAACAAACCACTATATATTTAACCTTTCACCACATATATGCTTTCAGTCATATAGTGAGGTGCTTCTCCTTTACTTGTCAAGAAAAATATTGTACTTTAGAACTTTTTAAAGGTTGTATTTATTTGATTTTCAAAACGATGAATGTTGTGTAGGTGATGTGACAAACCTTGTTCATTATTTGCTTAATAATATGGTTGCGTGCATCATATTGATCCAGAGGCCGAAGGTAATCCTCCTTTAATTAAAAAAGTGATGTGGCAAACAAATAGGCATAGACCTCATCTAAGACCGATTTTGAAATGGCCAGACTACTACGTTGGTAGGATAATTTGTACTCTACAACAACACTTGAGGTGTGAAAACACGATTTTCCTCATAAGAGAAATGCATGGAGGTATTAAACCTGTGGTCAGGATGATTGTGTCCCGGCTGCTCAATACCATCTCCGGAGTTGGTTTAGCAATTGCGCATGCGCAATGTTATCGCACATTGTATTCAAAACATCACAGTTGTCTCCACCCAAATCAACAATTGTTTCTTATCGAAAGATTGGGACAACAATGGTGCCATCATACCGTGTACCTCATTGTTGTTGGGTCCACCCGCTCCTGGACTCGCCTCGCAGGATCTGGACTCCCACGGCCCCGTTCATCGAGCAATGACATACTCTCCATCCAACGTTCTCCATAGCCTTCCGTAGCTAGAGGCCATGGTGGAGCTCGTGGCGGCATCAGTGGCACACTCGAATCAGGAGGGAGGCCACCTCGCTACACTTGGGGAATAGAGAGAAAGAACCACTAGTCTACTACTACATATTTGTACAACACTCTCCCTCATCACTGACTAGCGACTGACCACGCGTCAGTGATGAGCATTAGCATTAACCTGCCACCTCCATCATGTTAGTGATAAGCATCTTGGGGCTTGATGGGATGCTTATCACAAACTGATCTATAAGTAACCCATCTATGATATTGTGTTCCCAAGTAAAAAAAATGTGCCAATGTTTAGCACTAATCAACTCACTAGTGGGAAAAGTCTTATACATGGTCTCAAATTAGTGGCAGACGCGGGAAGATACCTGCCACAACTAATTCAGAAAAGTAGCGGTGATGGGCCACCGGTACGTATATGCAGAGTAGTGGCGGGCATAATTACACGCCCGCCACACATAAACTCTTCCAACTTGCTCGTGTGATAAAATCTACCAGTGGTGGGCGCTCACAACATGCCCGCCACTGGTTCATGAGGCAAAAGTGGTGGGACAAACTTATGCCCGCCAGTGGTTTATCATGCAACAGTGATGGGCCAAACTTATGCCCGCCACAGAACTTAGTTGTGGCGGGCACTAAATAGGCATCCGCCATACAAAAGTTAGGTCCCAAAATTCCTAGGAGCATAATGGGGGTTCCAATGGTGTCTATTACTCATTGAAAAGTTTGAAGTTGAAATGATTTAGAAAAAAATAGTTGGGTATGTATGATTGCGGTTTTGGTTCGAAGTCCTTACACTTGGGAGGAGATTGTCCAGTTTATACACAAGGTAAGTCAAGTTTTCGCCGTAATAGTGTCAAATGTTTACCACACACTAAATGTGTCTAATGAATACACCATGTCAAGTCTCACCCCGTTCGCAGCTCGTTTGCACGGTCAAATATTTTTGCTATTTTTAATTTCCGTAAAGTCAGTTAATGTCGCGAAAATAGCAAAATAACTCGAAAAGTGATGAAAATTGAGAATGGAGTTCCAATGGTGTCTATTACTCATGGAAAATGTTTGAAGTTGAAATGATTTAACAAACTATGTTCTCGGTCATCAAAGAAATTACAATTCATCATCTTTATGGAGAGTCTATGTAAGAGCTTTTGGTTCAGCAAATTCCACATACTCAACTATCATGTAGTCTTTTATGATTGCTGACACTCAAAGCATATTTTAGAACAAACAATCTCATCCAGACACAGAGGAAGACACGGATTTAATATTTCACCTCCCAATTTATTTATGTTAGGGATAATGTCAACAATAATAATTCATGATCACCTACATTCAAGTGGATATATATGCCTAGATCTTTCCCCACCACATGATGCTTGCTAAGTAGAGAATAATTAAGCACATAATAAGGATAAACACTATTGATTCTTGCGTAAAATAAAGACTAAAAAGAAATAAATACTAGACATTACTCCCTCCGTCGCATAATATAAGACGTTTTTTGAAATTACATTAGTGTCAAAAAACGTCTTACATTATGGGACGGAGGGAGTACAAGATAGGCCCTTCGCAGAGGGAAGCAAATGTTGTCATGCGCTTTTTGACTTTTGGGTGTGCAATCTATTAATGCAAAGGAACATCACTTTATATTGCCCATTATGATAGCAACCTTTATTATGGAGTATGTCACTTTTATTGCGTTACCATCACAAGTTCGTACAAAGCTTCTCATGACAAGAAACTGAGTTTAAGGGTGTTGGATGCACAAATAGTATCTCTACTTAATACGGAATTTTGGCTAGCAAAGGATTAGGGGCAAGCACCACATGTTAGAGGATCCATAACAATTTAACTTCTATGTGAATGTAAGCAAACATAACCCATTATGGTGTCTTCCTGGTCCAACCTCAACTACTTGATCAAGTTCGGAAATAATTAATGGGGGCTCACAATCATAGAAGATGTCCAAGATGGTATATTATATGTGATATCTCTCTCCCTTTATCACTTTTCATGAATTGCATCAATGACCAATGCTATGTTTGTCAACTTTCAATAAATTTAACCAATTATTCTCTTTATATGTGAACTCATTACTCCCCATGGGATTAGTATATGACCTTTTTTTTCTATGATTGAAATAAGGAGTAAAGCACTCAAAGTCAAATTAATATTATATAACCCACACACATGATTTAATAGATAGATAGATCATGAAACAAGCACTTGAAAACTAATTCATGCTAATACTTTATTATTTTAAATCACGAAATAACTAAGGATCAAACTAAGATAGGTAATGATGATAAAAGTGATGGTTATACGATACCGGTACATCTCTCCCAAGCATGGAACAAGCTAACCGTGGTGGCCATACCCGTGTACTCAAGTTTCCTTCTTGGGTGATGGTGGTGATGAAGTGGTGGAATTGTCCTCCTCCTTCCAAGATGATACAAACTCCATCTTATTGATAATCTCACAAAGAGCTTGATTCTGCTCTTCAAAGCAATAGCTTCTTGGGTAAATGCCATGTTTTGAGCACAAATCGCATCAATGGCCTTTAATGCATTAACTCAGATAACGTGAGATCAGGATAAAGGGTGTTAAAAGCATCTACCTTTTCCAAATCCTTGAAGATGGATATAGAGTAATCTCTTCCAGCTCCCTCGGTCTCTTATTCGTTTGTCTTCGTAGCCTCTCCTCGATCGGATGCATCCTCCTCCTCTGAAGACCACTCATAGTAGACCTCATTGAAGGGGCTTTTTCTTGGGGCAGGTTGAACAATGTGATGTTTCATATGGAGTCTTCGGGGAGCCATGGGCACCTCAAAGATCTGGAATTCCTTACAGAGAAATAGCCCGAAACATGAAAAAAGGAGAAACTTGCGATGTGGTAGTCAAAACAGTGGGGAGTATATATAATAATTTTTTTATCTTGTAGAACAAGCATACGAGAGGAATACATAGTCGGGAAAGTGCACGAGGGCCCCACAAGGGTGTCGTGCATGCCTAGGCGGGTAGGGTACACCCCTACCCTTGTGGTATCCTCGTGGTCCTTCTCGGATGTTTCTTATTTTCCTATTTTTTCTAATATTCCAAAACCGACGAAAAGTATTTTTGTAGATCTTTGGAGTCCGTTTACTTACCGTATCACATACATATTCCTGGTTCATGATTCTGGAATATTTCGGAAGGTCTCTTGTATGTATACTTCCGGTGTAATTACATGAATAACGTTGGTTTCCACGTTAATGGGGGTACCTGCAATATAATGTTTAACTATTTGCCCATTAATCACCTTCGTATTGTCACCTTTGGTGCTATTAATCTTGATGAATCCGGAGCGGTAAACTTCTTCGACAATATATGGGCCTTCCCATTTTGATAGAAGTTTGCCTGCAAAACATCTAAAACGAATATTGTGCAAAAGAGCTTTGTCACCGACATTAAATTCTTGTTTCTGAATTCTTTTATCATGACATCTCTTACCTTTTTCTTTAAACAACTTAGCATTTTAATAGGTTTGTGTTCTCCACTTATCTAAGGAACTACTACTTGTGAAATGCATGTGTTTTTCCTCAAAGAGTAAGGGTGATGTAGTAAAATAGCGAAAAGTATTTTCCTGACTTAAGAACCAAGGTTTATGGAACCAATAGGAAGATATTCAAGAAGACAATCAACAGTTCCTGCACAAACAAGAGCAAATACTTGCACCCAACGCGGGCAAGAAGGTTGTCAAGCCCCTTGTACTTGTTAATTGGAAGGATTAAATCTCGTAGATTAAGATATATGCTTATAAATAAAAAATAAAAAAATTACGGAAAATATTTTTTGTAGGTTTTTTATATATAAAATATAAAGATGGACCCGGGGGTCATAGCGTTCACTAGAGGCATCTCTCGCATGAGCATATTAGCGGTGGGTGCACAAATTACTATTGGGCAATTGATAGAAAAACAAATAATTATGTTGTTATTCATGGCATGATCAATACATAGGCATTACGTCTGTGATAACTAGACCGAACGATTCTGCATCTATTACTATTACTTCACCAATCGACCGCTATCTAGCATGCATCTATGGTATTAAGTTCGTGATAAACAGAGTAATGCTTTAAGCAAGATGACATAATGTAGATAAAGTAAGACCAAATCATATGTTCAGACCCCGTCGTTCTATCCTTAGTAGCAACAATACAAATACATGCCTCGTTACTCCTCCTGTCATAGAGTGAGGACACTGCAAGATTTAACCTACTACTATGCACCACTCCCTATGATGATTTACTCATCTACTTGGCCAAAGCAAACTTATAGATCGGAAAGCATACATAGCTATATGAAATCACACATAATAAATCTCAGATTGGATCAATTACTTTCAGCTAATAATCTAAACATAAACTCACAATTCATAGGTATCCGAAGAGATCATTGTATAAAACGAGAGAGAGAGAGAGGACATATATAGAGAGATCTAGCTACAATTATGGACCCGTAGGTCCTGTAGGAACTACTCATCATGGGGCAGTGATAACCCACAAGTATAGGGGATCACAACAGTCTTCACGGGTAGTATTTCTGATTTATTGATTTGACACAAGGGGAGCCAAAGAATAATTATCGGCCTTAGCAGTTGAGTTGTCAATTCAACCACACCTAGGATATCTCTCTGCAGCAAAGTTTTAGTAGCACGGCAAGTAATAGTATGTGACGCCCCCATTCTCGTCCGTACGCTAATCAATCACGCAATGCGTACGGCCAAGATTAGGGACTCACTGATTAGTACCACAACACGACAAAAGACACAAATAAAGAGTCATACAGCTTAATATTACAAGCCAGGGGCCTCGAGGGCTCGAATATAAAGCTCCGACAAGCACGAGTCAGCGAAAGCAACAAATCTGAGTACATACATAGTTAGACAAGTTTTGCCTTAAGAAGGCTAGCACAAACTTAAGATAGCGGATCGAAAGAGGCAAGGCCTCCTGCCTGGGAACCTCCTAACTACTCCTGAGCGTCGGCAGTCTCCACGTAGTAGAAAGCTCCATCGGCGGTGTAGTAGCCGTCTCCAACGAACTCCATCTCCGGGGCTCCATCGACTGAACGCAGCAACGTATCGAAGGGGAAAAGGGGAGCAAAGCAGCTGTGAGTACTCATCCAAAGTAGTCGCAAGACTTATATCAGAACTAAGCTAGATATGCATCATTCTCAATGAAGAGGTAATATCTGGACTGACTGCAGAAAGCAAGAATAGGGAGAAGAACTAGTCCTATCGAAGACTAGCATCTTCAGCATCTTGCAGCATGAGAAGAGAGTAGACCTGCATCTCATATACATAGTCATATTGTCGTAGCAATTTTAATTAAGTATCACGCCCAGAGATCCTTCCTCGACTCCCTGCGAGGAAGCAATCCCGGAGCCACAATTCATTTTAATTTAGTTATGATTATAGGTGTAGTAGGCCAAAGTACAACTCCAAATCGTCCTGTTACCGTGGACACGGCTATTCGAATAGTTTGTTCTTCCCTGCAGGGGTGCACCTCATTTCCAACACGCCTGGTCACCTCCGGTCGGACACACTTTCCGGGGTAATGCCCGCCCTCGGGATACAGCACGTCGTCGCCCCACCTAGACTCATCGAAGAGGCCAGCCCGCCGGTCTAAATCCTATGCGCTCAGGGGTCATGGGCCCAATCACCCTTTGCACACCTGCACGGTGCGAACGCGGCCGGAAACAGACCTAGTACACTCCAGTCCAAGAGCTGCACCGTCCAGTCCAATCCGTCGCGCGCCGCTCCATTGCTGACGTCCGAAGAGCTTCGGCTGATACAACGACGCTGAGTGCCCATAACTTTCCCACGTGAAGGTTTAGTGCGTTAAAGGTCGTATCGACCAACTCAGATCAAATACTCAGCCCATTAGCAATTTAAGGTGCGGGGCAAGCTCGAACATATTGCAGTCCGTCGCCCCGCCAAGAACACTCGGGTGCCTTACCGGCGCACCCCACCAAGCCTCCAGATGCCTTGCGGCGCATCCCACCATATCTCTCGCGGGTACCCTTGGGGCCGACCCATCTTTATCATGTTTCAATCACCTGGTCATAGTAACTGTGTGTCTATACACCAAGTGGAGATCCGAGGAATCACCCTCGATGGATCCCACTCGAGATATGGGTAAGACAAGAGTCGCTACCGGTAAATGGAAAAGAGGAATCACCCTCGATACCCATTACTGATAACTACGCTACAGAATTAACACCGGGAGTGCTAAGTGAGGTATCACCCTCGGCACTCGGTAGTAGCTCTGTAGTGCCCTACTAAAGGGGTGTGTAGTGATGTGTCGGTAACGGCTTGTCAGTCATAAAGACTGAGTCTTATGTCTTCAAGTCCTCGATGTCGACGATGAAAGCAGGGGCAATGGGGACTAAGGGGTCTCAGGGGTTCACTGATCCACCTATTCTAGGCAGTTGATATAAAACATGTGTAGTAGCAGTTCATCAAAAACAGGCTATGCATCAGAATAGGAACTATCTAATACAGTAGCAATATTCTAATGCAAGCATAAGAGGGAGAGAGATGGGTGATATCGGAATGCTCAAGGGGGTTTTGCTTGCCTTGCTGCTCTGTGGCAAAAGGCTGAACGTCAAGGGCGTAGTCGAACACGGCAGCTCCGTCAGCCTCGGGGTCTACCGGAGAGAAGAGGGGGAAGAAACAATAAATATAAAGCACACAGATGCAACATGATGCATGACATGGCAATATGCAGGGCTAGCGGTGTTTACGGCCTATCTAGGTGCGATAGACAATTTAGGAATTTAATTTGAAATATTTTAATAATGCCATGCACTATTCACCTACCCGAAACAGGCAAAAAGTTGCATGTTCAGATAGCTAGAGGCATGTGACAGATGAATGGATGGCATATTTGGATTCGTGATATTTTTCTGATCAACTTTCATATATAAATTATTTTCATCTGACTTACAGATTATTTTCTATGATTTTCTAAAGTTTTATTATTTTTCTGGAATTATTTCTATTTATTAATTCAACATTATCCGAAACAGTGTAATGCTGACGCCAGCATTGCATCAGCATTGCATCAGCAGCCAACAGTGTTTGAACCTGACATGTGGGGTCCACATGTCATAGACACAGTGGAATTCCAGTTTATTAATTTAAACTAAACAGTTTTAATTATTAGTGAGGCCCATATGTGAGTGACTGATTAGGCAAATTAAGTAGTTTTAATTAATCTCTCTCACTAATTAAACTATCTGACAAATGGGGCCCATGTGTCATAGACACAGGGGGGTGTGGGGCCCCACTGGCAGTGACTGAGCTGGCCAGTCAGCGGTCTACGCGGTGCGGCGAGTCGAGTGGCAGCGGTGGTTCGCCGAAATGGTCGCCGGAGCAACGCCGGCGACGAGGTCAGGCGGCGGTGGGCTCGGGCTCCGGCGAAAACTAGCGCAAACAGCACCGGCTCGTCGCGAGGAGGAGCGGAGGAGGTAGCTGGAGCTCACCGCGGGGTGTAGCCTTTCAAAGTGTGCTCGGGGGAGGCTCGACGGCGACGGAATCGACGGCGGCGAGCAACGGGTCCTGAGGTGGAAGACGACGGCGGGGCGGCGATGCAGAGCTCCAGGGCGTCGGGCTCGTGGTCGGGGAGGTCGAGGGGGTCGAGGCGGAGGCGCGGGGCGTCTCAGCGGGGCTCGGGGGAGGCGGTGGCCGCGGCTAACCGGCGCCCATGGCAACGGCGGCGGTCGGATCTGGAGGGGGAGAGGGGAGCGAGTGAGCCTGGCGAGGGGGGGGAATGGATAGGGGTGCCCCGGGGGGGAGGGACGGGCCTCGCCCTTATCCCCAGCCAACTGCCCCGTCGGCGTGGCGAGCGGCGAGCGGCAGCGGGCGAGCTCGGCCATGGCGCGGCCGACACGCAGGGGGAGCAGGTAGGGGACGGCCAGATGGGCTGGGCCGACACTGTGCCTGCGGCCCAGTGGCCAGGGCCTTTTCCTTTTTCTCCCTTTTTCTTTCTCTGTTTTCATTTTTCAGTTTCCATTTTTATTTTCTTTTGGCAATTACTCTCTACACAAAAATGTGAGACATAGCCCAAATATTTAGTTGCAATATTACAAAGGTCCATAGTAGCTTTGAGGATTTTTAGTAACTGTTTGTAGTTTAAATTTGATTTTAAATGCATCCAAAAATACTTTCAGCTCCTGTTTTATTTGGTGGGGTCCACACCACATGTTTGGTGATGTTGTTTTCCTCAACATTATTTGTTTTAGAATATTCCACAATTTTGGAACATTTTATCTTTGATGTTTGAAAAATTAAGTTCATCACATAAAACCACAGGGCATTTGCATTGGAATTTGAATTGGAATTTGAACTCCAAATTGATCAAGCTTCACTTAGCAAAATAACTAGGCACTGTTCATGATCATTACTGTAGCTTGATTACAATGATCACTGTAGCATAAGCCCAGGGTGTCACATAGTAGTAACAGTAACAACAATAGTGACAGTAGTAATTTTGTAGTAGTTGTGACAATAGTAGCAGTAGTCGTAACTTAGCAAGTTTCAGTATATGTAAAGCGTAGGTACGTGGATCTGTGATGGATAATGATTTAGATGACATCAATCATGTAACAGTTACACACTAGGGCGACACAGAACTAGCTCCAATTCATCAATGTAATGTAGGCATGTATTCCGTATATAGTCATATGTGCTTGTGATAAGAACTTGTATGACATCTCTTGTCCTACCCTCCCGTGGAAGCGGGCTCCTAATGGAAACTAAGGGATATTAAGGCCTCGTTTTAAAAGAGAACCGGAACAAAGCATTAACGCATGGTGAATACATGAACTCCTCAAACTACGGCAATCACCGAAAAGAATCCCAATTATTGTCATCTTGTGGTATGCGGATCATGACACGTAATAGGTGCATACAACTTGCAAGATCGGATCCAAATCACTCTTATATTCGTGAAAATATAATAGGTTCATATCTGAAATCATGGCACTCGGGCCCTAGTGAGAAGCATTAAGCATAGCAAAGTCATAGCAACATCAATCTCAGAACATAGTGGATACTAGGGATCAAGCCCTATAAAATTAACTCGATTACATGATCAATCTCATCCAATCCCATCACCGTCCAGCAAGCCTACAAAGGAATTACTCACTCCCTTCGGTGAATATCATGGCGGTGTTGATGAAGAAGGGTTGGTGATGACGACGGCGACGAATCCCCCTCTCCGAAGCCCCAAACGGACTCCAGATCAGCCGTCCCGAGGAAGAATAGGAGGTGGCGGCGGCTCCGTCTTGTAAAACGTGATGAAATAATCTCTCTTATCTTTTTCTCCGAAGATGTGAATTTATAGGAGTGGAGTTAGGGGCGGGGGAGCCACGTGGGACCCACAAGCTAACAGGGCGCGCCCAGGGGGGTTGATATTTGAGATCTGCGTTGGGTTTTCTGTGAAGAGGAACGGGTAATTGCAGCACAAAGAAGATATGTATTTCCCTTAGTTATGAAACCAAGATTTATCGAACCAATAGGAATATCAATCCTCAACCGTCTTCAGCGGCTGCACACAAATGAACAAACAACTTGCACCCAACGCGGGCAAGAGGGTTGGCAATCCCCTTGATCTCGTTATTTGCAAGCAAATGAGTTGTGTAGATAATTTTTGATAAATATAAATTGCAAAATAAATAAAAAGTAAATAAATGCAGCAAGGTAAATATAGCGTTTGCAAATATATAAGTGAATAGACCCAGGGGCCATAGTGTTCCCTAGCGACATCTCTCATGTAGGCAGCATACGGTGGGTAAACAAATTACTGTTGGGCAATTGATAGAAAAGCGGATAGTTATGCGATGTTCACGGCAATGATCATGTATATATATAGGCATCACGCCCATAAGCAAATAGGCCGACTCCTGCCTGCACCTACTACTATTACTCCACTCATCGACCGCTATCCAACATGCATCTAGAGTATTAAGTAAAACAGAGTAATGCTTGGAGAACGATGACATGATGTAGACAAAGTAAACTCAAACAATATGAATGAAATGTAGGGGAACACAGCAGAAAACAAAAAATTTCCGACCTACGCACCAGCCCAGGACCACTATGGAGACTGTATACAAGGTTTGATCTCTTTCGTTACCGACTCGTAGCGCAGCGGAAGAAGAGTCGATGACGAACGGCGGTGCAGATCCCCGCAGCTAGGATTTTACAACCTCCCAACCGCGAGGATGTATACCCTCATCTGCCCCGCGGACAGCCCTCCGGGAGGCGGTCGCACAGTCCCCCGGACGGTGTCGCGGACAGCCCTTCGGGAGGACCTCCGAAACTCGGACTGTTACTCGGACAGCCCTTCGGGAGGACCTCCAAAACTCGGACGGTCACACGGACAGCCCTTCGGGAGGCACTCTCGAACTAAGACCGAAACTACGATCTCTCTACAGAGTTGCACACATACGGTGTCATCTATCCCGCAGGGCTTCGCCGTCCAGAACTAGTTCCTGCCGGAACCCAGACAGCCTTTCGGCTCTACGAAACTATTTCGCTGGGAGGGAGAGAGAATGCCAGATCATGCATGGCTTGTGTATGAGAGTAAGGATGAGGAAGTGGGCTGCCCACTCACCTTTTATTTATAGGAAAACCAAGGGGTAAAGTTGTCATACAAAAAACCCCAAAGTGCCCTTGGAATATCCCTTTCATAAAAGGAATATGCCATATGGGAGTGCCATGTGGAGCACCATGGTGCCCCACCTCCTTGGCCGGCCACCCTTGGGGGGTCCCCCATGAGGAGCTTGCTTGCTCCCCAATCCCTTCTAGAAAACTTTTTGGAAATATCCAAAAAGGTGTTTTTCCACGAATATCCAAAAAGCACTTTCACTATTCACGACCACATTTTTCAGCGTCTGATCGAACTGAAAATATTCATGTGGGCTTAGAACAATTCCAGTACCCACCAAAATAATTTTCAACGCGAGCCGGAACAATTCCGCTTTAGTGATTTCATCTGCGAAAAGCATCTGAAGCGGTTTCGGCAGCTCCGGAACATTTCCGGTTTTCATTCCAGAAAATTCCAAAAAGTTTCCAGAACGATTCTGGCACCCTCCAAGAATTATCAGGCATGTGCCAAGACCAATTTGACTTTATGGTATCCCCTGAAACAACTTTTCCAGTTTCACCGAAACTCATCCGGTGACCTCTCTCTGCGGAACTTTTCCGCTGTCCGAAACTTTTCCGGCGTCCGAAACTTTTTCGGTGTTTTTCTCTCAGACTCCCTGTCTAGTATTCAACAGATAGATGACCCTTAAGCGTGTGACCCTATAGGTTCGGTGAAGCATAGACATGACCCGGAACCCCTTCCGATCAATGATCAACATCGGAGCCGTGGACACCCATATCGATCCCTATACCCACACGAATAAATATTCGAGTGAACCTCCAGTTGCCGTGTGCTATTCCTGTTGCTTCGCGATATGTTACAATTACCCGAGGTGAGACATGTTGGCATCCCCGTGGATCAACACCTTGTCCACTATGCCAGTTACCTCGTTGCCGGTATTGTTCTCTTTTCTCGTTCCCGTGTTTCGGCATCCCTGTGATCAAATCACCCTGTGTCTGGCCAGACGATGATGGATACCGTAACACCGAGAGGGCCCAGAGATATCTCTCCATCGTCGGAGGAGCAAATCCCAATCTTGAGCTATCAAGTTACTTGACATACCTTTCCATGAACCCGCAAGCCGCCGTAATAGCCACCCATTTACGGATGACGTTTAACAAACCCCAAACTTCATGAAGCAAGCATGAAGAAACTCGACACTCTCATGGTCTAAGGAATTATGCAAACGTTAACTTCTCTGTGTTATTTACCATTAACTTATGACGAATGTATCTCATAGCATAACATCAATCGGGTCGATTCAACACAAGTGTTCTACCAACAATTGTGCCCTCAAAATTGCCGGCATAGCCATGCCCATGATCAGGAAAACAGGATCATCATGCAATACTTGAGCCAGTCATAGAGGCTTGACTAGGAATACATTTTACTGTTTATTATTCCACACGTGCATATGAGTCTTCCTCCGAGCCTCGTGGTTATTGTAGACTCGAGAACCATAGCAGTTATAGCATGGAACGTAAACCTAATTATGAACAGGGAGATAATCAATAACATTTATTATTGCCTCTAGGGCATATCTCCTACATGAACCCCATCGTTTTATCCTTAGTAGCAACAACACAAAGACGCATCTTGTCCCCTACTTTGTCACTGGGATATAGAAACTCGCCAGGTTGAACATACCACAATGCACCACTCCCACCAATGAAATATCAATCTACTTGGCCAAAGCATATCAATAGATCGGAGAGCATTACGAAGCTATAATGATCATGCACATAAGAGATAATATAATTCAGAGGCATCTCAAATACTTTTCATGAATAATCTGAACATAAACCCACAATTCATAGGATCCCAACAAACACACCGCACAATAGGATTAGATCGGATAGATCAAAGCGAAGATGCGATGACCATTGTATTGAAGAGCATAAGAGAGACAGATATTGTCATCTAGGTACTAGCTATGGACCCGTAGGTCTGTGGTGAACTACTCCCACATCATCATGAGGGCAGCAAGGTTGATGAAGAGGCCCTCCATGATCGATCCCCCCTCCGGCAGGGTGCTGGAACGGAGCTCCAGATGGCCTCGCGACGGAACAGAGACTTGCGGTGGCGGAAAAAGGGTTTCAGGACTGCCTCCAGGGTTTTCAGAATATTATAGAATTTATAGACCGAAGAGGGACGTCGGGAGGTGCCCGAGGGGGCCACCACATATCAGGGCCCGCCCTGATGTGTGGTGGGGCCCTCGTGCGCCTCCCGGCTTCCTTCCGAAGCTTCTAGGTCTTCATATAGTCCAGAAAAAATCATCAAAAAGTTTCGTGGCACTTGGACTTCGTTTGGTACAGTAAACCTGCAAAGGCAAAAAACGTAGAAAATAGCAACTGGCACTGGGTCAATAGGTTAGTGCTAAAAAATATTATAAATTGGTAAATAATGACCCAAAAAGTATCCTAGAATGATAATATATCAACATGGAACAATCAAAAATTATAGATACGTTGGAGACGTATCAAGCATCCCCAAGCTTAATTCCTGCTCGTCCTCGAGTAGATAAATGATAAAAACAGAATTTTTGATGTGACATGCTATCCACTATGTAATCTTATTCAGGTATGCTCATTGAGAAAATATGAATCAACAAATATTAACATAGCAATATTCAAAGTGTAAGAAACAGAATTATTAATTCCTAAAAGTATATGATTCTTAAGAAATGTTTACCACCCCCATTCATCTTATTGTATTAGCAACGTATGGCTCCATCTTCACCACATTAATACAAATGTTAAGCACCACAGTGTCCAAGTCAGGCAATTGGTTCGTACTTTTTCAATATGCATCAACTTTTTAGTCTTCACGCAATACATGAGCGTGAGCCATTGGACATAGCATTTAGGTGGAATAGAGTATGGTGGTAGATATCATAGGGGTAGGAAGTGGAGAAGAAAGTCTCACATCAACTAGGCGTACCAACGGGCTATGGAGATGTCCATCGATAGATGTCAATGCAAGGAGTAGGGATTGCCATGCAAATGATGCACTAGAGCTATAAATGTATGAAAGCTCAAATGAAGCTAAGTGGGGTGTGCATCCCACTTGCTTGCTCATGAAGACCTCGGGCATTTGAGGAAGCCCGTCGTAGGAATATACAAGCCAAGTTTGAAATAATAAATAGGTAATTCCCACTAGCATATGAAAGTGATATATCATGAGACTCTCTACATGAGGAACATGGTGCCACTTTGAGGCACAAGTGTGGTAAAGGATAGTAGCAAAGTCCCTTCTCTCATTTTCTCTCATTTTTTGTGAATGGATGGTGGGCTCATTTGCCCCCCCCCCCCCCATCTTTTATTTTCGTCCGGAGTCTCATCTCGACTTATGGGAGAATCATCGTCTCCATCATTCTTTCCTCATTGGGACAATGCTCTAACAATGATGATCATCACACCTTTATTTACTTACAACTCAACATGGAGAACTGATATGAAGATATGACTCTGTATGAATGCCTCTAGCAGTGTACCAGGATGTGCAATGATCTAGCGTGACATGTATCAAAAACATTATGAAGGTGGCTTTGCCAGAAATACTATGTCAGCTCTATATGATCATGCAAAGCAATATGACGATGAACGAACTAGTCATGTGAGTGGCGATGGAATTTGCATGGCAATATATCTTGGAATGGCTATGGAAATGCCATGATAGGTAGGTATGGTGGCTGTTTTGAGGAAGATATAATAAAGCTTATGTGCAACAGAGCGTATCATGTCACGGGGTTTGGATGCACCGGTGAAAGTCGCACCGATCCTCGAGGTGAGAACGGGCTATGCACGGTACCGAAGAGGCTAGCAAATTATGAAAAGGTGAGATTGCGTATGTCCATGGTTTCACATTAGTCATAAAGAACTCATATACTTATTGCAAAGTTTTATTAGTTTATCATAAATCAAATTACTAATCGCATGCCCCGAGGGAAGAGGTTGGTAGGAGTTAACCATCGCGCGCTTTCGACCCGAAACAACACTAGGATTTCAATGAGGAATAGAAATGCTCACACATCATCACCATGCCTCTTTAATTTTTAGATGAACAAAAAGGTCAGCCCCTCTTAATATCGACACTTCTACAGTTTAACAATTATGAACTCACACCTATTTCATATTACTACATCAATATCATTAACCCACAATTTCTTTATATGTGCTACATTATGGTTTTGATTATCACTCTTTGAATACCTAATATTTTTGGACTATTCTGTATGACCCATGCAAATTACCGTCATTATTTATTAACTCTCAAGCAAATATAAGTGAAGAACAAGAGTGAAATCATTTCTTTAAAATCTACATGCCACCGTGCTCAAAAAGATATAAGTGAAGTACTAGAGCAACTGCTGAGCTCAAAAGATATAAGTGAAGCACATAGAGTATTCTAAAAAATTATGATGAAGGTGTGTCTCTCTGAAATAGGTGTGTCCAGCAAACAAAGATTCTAGCAAACTGAAAGTAAAATCAAACAAAAGCAAACAACGCTCCAAGCAAAACTCATATCATGTGACGAATAAAAATATAGCTTCAAGTGACATACCGATGGATTTGAGGCGAAAGAGGGGATGCCTACCGGGGCATCCCCAAGCTTAGACACTTGAGTCTCCTTTAAAATATTACCTTGGGGTTCCTTGGACATCCCCAAGCTTAGTCTCTTGCTACTCCTTATTCCTTTGTCCATCAAGATAACACCCAAAACTTGAAAAATTCAATCACACAAAACTCAACAAAACCTCATGAGATCCGTTAGTATAAGAAACATATTGCATACTTTAAGTACTTTTGTAAATTAATTCAAATTTCATAAATTTATAATAGGTACTATATTCTAACTTCTCCATGGCTTATACCCCCCGATACAATCCATAGTTTAATCAAAATAAGCAATTATGCAGGCAAAAACAGAATTTGTCTAAAACAGAACAGTCTGTAGAAATCTGTAGAGAACCTATACTTATTTAAGCCTAAAAATTCCGAAAAATTAATAAGCCTCGAAAATTTGTATATAAACACTTTGTAAAAATTTCAGATCATTATCATGCTCCCGAAAAAAAATGATAATTCCTGTACTGGAGTCAGAAGTTTCTGTTTTGTTTCAGCATCGGTTCTACTCATCTTGTGAGTCATCCCAAAGGCTTTACTTGGCATAAACACTAATTTAAACACAAAACATCATAATTCCAGATGCAATAATCATGCTATTAAAAATAAACATAAAGTTCTAAGCAAAAATTTAAAGATAACTATTGGGTTGCCTCCCAACAAGCGTTATTGTTTTATGCCCCTAGCTAGGCATAATGCATAGTTTCAAGTGTTGTCATCTTTGACACTCCACCCATAAGTAGCTATCATAATTGATTCATAATGTGGTTTGATTCTCTTTCTAGGGAAGTGTTTCATCCCTTTCTTTAATGGGAATTGGAATCTTATGTTTCCATCTTTCATGTCAATGATTGCACCTATAGTTCGTAAGAAAGGCCTTCCAAGTATTATGGGACAAGAAGGATTGCAATCAATATCAAGCACAATGAAATCTACAGCCACATAATTTTTATTTGCAATAATAAGCACATCATTAATTCTACCTAAAGGTTTCTTGATGGTAGAATCCGCAAGATGCAAGTTAAGGGAAGAATCTTCAATATTAGTGAGACCGAGTACATCACAAAGAGTTTTAGGAATAGTTGAAACACTAGCACCAAGATCACACAAAGCATTGAATTAATATTTATTGATCTTTATTTTTATAGTAGGTTCCCACTCGTCATGCAGTTTTCTAGGAATAGAAACTTCAAGCTCAAGTTTCTCATCATAAGCTTTTATCATAGCTTCTACTATATGTTCGGTAAAAGCTTTGTTTTGTTCATAAGCATTGGGTGAGCTAATAATGGATTGCAACAAGGAAACACATTCTAATAAAGAGCAATTATCATAATTAAAGTCCTTGTAATCCAAGATAGGGGGTGCATCACTAGTTAAAGTTTTGACCTCTCCAAACCCACATTTTTCAGTTTTAGCATCAAAATCATCACCCTCCAAGCAAACAGGACGCTCCTCAATTAGAGTTGAATCATCTCCAGTCCCTTTATCATTTATATTCAGAGAGGTAAATAAAGATTCAATAGGAGAAACACCAATCATTTTAAGATCTTCATCATGATTCCGGTAATAACCGGTTGGAAGATCTTTTTCTAAGAATTCCCGCTTAGCTCTCAACTTAGCGGTCCTCTCCTTAATTTCATTAATAGATATTTGGATAGATTTAATAGCATCATTAAAATCATGGTTGGGTGGCAAAGCTTTATTTTTAAGAGTTTCCACATCGAGAGCAATTCTATCCATGTTTTTAGCCAAAGTGTCAACTACATGCAATGTTTCTTCTACCATAGTATTGAAAACCTTTTGAGAATTAATAAATTCTTTAATTGTGTTCTCAAGATCAGATGGTATCCTATTAGAATTTGTAGAAGAGTTTCCACAATAATTACCATAAGAGTTTCGATAGTTGTTAGAGGAATTACCGGGATACGTCCTAGAACTGAAATTTCCTCTATAAGCATTGTTATTGAAATTATTTCGCGAGACAAAGTTCACATCAATAGCATCATTATTTTGCTCGATCAAAGTAGACAAGGGAACATCATTGGGATCAACATGAGCATTTTTACTAGAAACCATATTCATAAGGGCATCCACTTTTTCAATCAAAGTAGCGATTTCTTCAACAGAATTTACCTTCTTACCGGTTGGAGCCCTTTCGTTATGCCATTGAGAATAATTTGTCATAATGTTGTACAGAAGTTTTGTGGCCTCTCCTAAGGTCACATCCATAAAGGTACCACCTGCAGCAGAATCTTGAAGATCTCTAGACACAAAGTTTAGTCCACCATAGAAGTTTTGGATAATCATCCACATATTTCAACCGTGAGTTGGACAATTCCTTATCATTAATTTCATTCTCTCCCAATCTTGTGCAACATGCTCTTGATCTTGTAGTTTAAAATTCATTATTTGATTTCTAGATTCTGCTGCAGGTGGTACCTTTTTGTCTAAAGCATCTTTACACTTATCCCATTTTCAAATACTATTACGAGGTAAAGATGAAAACCAAGCTTTAGCTTTATCTCTAAGTGAAAAAGGACATAATTTTAATTTCAAAATAGCATTATCCATGTCCTTTTTCTTTTGCATATCACATAATTCAACAAAGGTATTAAGATGTGACACGGGATCCTCATTAGGGCTTCCCGAAAATTGATCTTTCATGACAAGATTTAGCAATGCAGCATTAATATCAAAAGCCTCCGCACTAGTGGCGGGTGGTATAGGTGTACTAATAAAATATTTATTATTATTATTTGAGAAGTGACACAACTTAGTAGTATCTTGAGACATGGTGACCGAGCAAGCAAAGTAACAAGCAAAACAAGCAAACTAGCAAGCGAAGAAGTAAACTAGTAACAAGCAAAGGTAAATATTTTTATATTTTTGATTTTTATGTGACAATCTAAATATAAAAGCAAATAAAAACAAGAACAAGTGAATGAAAATTTGTGTGAAGTTACTTGGTAGTTGATGATATTCCCCGGCAACGGCGCTAGAAATCCTTCCTGATACTTGTGATCTGCGTTGAGTTTTCCGTGAAGAGGAACGGGTAATTGCAGCACAAAGAGGATAAGTATTTCCGTAAGTTATGAAACCAAGGTTTATCAAACCAATAGGAATATCAATCCTCAACCGTCTTCAGCGGCTACACACAAATGAACAAACAACTTGCACCCAACGCGGGCAAGAGGGTTGTCAATCCCCTTGATCTCGTTATTTGCAAGCAAATGAGTTGTGTAGATAATTGTTGATAAATATGAATTGCAAAATAAATGAAAATTAAATAAAGGCAGCAAGGTAAATATAGCGTTTGCGAATATATAAGTGAATAGACCCGGGGGCCATAGTGTTCCCTAGCGACATCTCTCATGTAGGCAGCATACGGTGGGTAAACAAATTACAGTTGGGCAATTGATAGAAAAGCGGATAGTATAACTCCACTCATCGACAGCTATCCAGCATGCATCTACAGTATTAAGTAAAACAGAGTAATGCTTGGAGAACGATGACATGATGTAGACAGAGTAAACTCAAACAATATGAATGAACCCCATCGTTTTATCCTTAGTAGCAACAACACAAAGACGCATCTTGTCCCTTTGACGTGGCTTGAGACTGCGTCGGTATTTCCCCAAAGAGGAAGGGATGATGCAGCATAGTGACGGTAAGTATTTCCCTCAGTTATGAAACCAAGGTGTCGAAACAGTAGGAGGATCACCAACACAATGTAAACAACACCTGCACAAAAAGAACAAATACTTGTAACCCGACGCGAAAGAGAGGTTGTCAATCTCTCCACGGTAAAAAGATAGATCGGAAAGCAATATGTTGGAAAAGTAGACCCGGAGGCCGTAGGATTCACTAGTGGCTTCTCTCATGAGTATAGCATACGGTGTGTGAACAAATTACTGTTGGGCAATTGATAGAAGGATCAAATAATCATGACGATATCCAAGGCGATGATCATTATTTAGGCATCACGTCCAAGATTAGTAGACCGAAACGATTCTGCATCTACTACTATTACTCCACACATCGACCGCTATCCAGCATGCATCTAGTGTATTAAGTTCATGGAAAAACGGAGTAATGCAATAAGAACGGTGACATGATGTAGACAAGATCTATTCATGGAGGAATAGACCCCATCTTGTTATCCTTAATAGCAACGGTACATGTGTGCCTCGCTGCCCCTTCTGTCACTTTGAGAGGACACAGCAAGATCGAACCCATCACAAAGCACCTCTTCCCATGGCAAGAAAAATCGATCTAGTTGGCCTAACTAAACCAAAGATTCGAAGAAGATATACAAGGCTATAAGTAATCATGCATATACGAGATCAAAGAAGACTCAAATAATATTCATGGATAGAAACTGATAATGAACTCAAAATTCATCGGATCCCAGCAAACACACCGCAAAAAGTTTACATCAAATAGATCTCCAAGAGACCATTGTATTGAGAATCAAAAGAGAGAGAGAGAGAGGAAGCCATCTAGCTACTGCCTAGGGACCAGTAGGTCTATGGTGGACTACTCACACATCATCGGAGAGGCACCAATGAGGATGATGAACCCCTCCATGATGGTGTTAGATTGGATCTCGCAGTTCTAGAACTTGCGATGGCTGGATGTATTTTTCGTCGACTCCTCTAGGGTTTCTGGAATATTTGGGTATTTATAGAGCTCAGAGGCGGTGGAGTGGGTTCCCGAGGTGGCCACAACCCATCAGGGCGCGCCCGGGGCCCCTGACGCGCCCTGGTGGGTTGTGGGCAGCCTGGGCTCCCTCCTGGTTACTTCTTTGGCCCACTGGCCTTCTTCTGGTCCAAAAAACTTCTCCAAAAAGTTTCGTCATGATTGGACTCCGCTTGGTACTGATATTCTTCGAAGTAAAAAACAAGCAGAAACATCAACTGGCACTTTGGCACTATGTCAATAGTTTAGTCCCAAAAATGATATAAAGTTTCTATGAAATGATTCTAAAACATCCAAGATTGATAATATAATAGCATGGAACAAGCAAAAATTATAGATACGTTGGAGACGTATCAGCATCCCCAAGCTTAATTCCTACTTGTCCTCGAGCAGGTAAATGATAAAAACAGAATTTTTGATGTGGAATGTTACCTAACATGTTCATCACATATTCTTTTCTTTTGTAGCGTGGACATTTGGACTTTTAGATGGTTCAAAGCAATAGTCTAGTTTTGACATAAAGACTTTAATACTCAAGCATGCCAACAAGCAAGCATGTCTTTCAAAATATCAACACTAAAGAAAGTTATCCCTAGCCCATCATGCTCAATCATTGATCCATTCATGAAACACACTCAAATATTAACTACACCCAATGCTCAAGAATGATCATAGTGCCCCCTAGTTGGTGCTTTATAAGAGAAGACGGAGACTCAAATTTAAAATAAAAATTGCATAAAGTAAATAGATAGGCCCTTCGCAGAGGGAAGTAGGGATTTGTAGAGGTGCCAGAGCTCAAGATTTAAATTGAGAGAGAAAAATATTTTGAGTGACATGCCTTTCCTGTCAACGAAAACGACAAAGTAGTTCGCAATACTTTACATGCAAGATATATCATAGGCGGTTCCCAAACATAAAATAAAGTTTATTCCTTTTTCCACCATTCTTTCATAATCCATGGCTAGCCGAATCCACGGTTGCCTTCCATACCAACACTTTCCAAGGAATTTATTATTTGACATCATAAAGTAAATTCTTTTTCATTTCGGGACTGGGCATCCCTATTACTGCCGTACTCTCGTGCAATGACAAGTGAATAAACACTCATCTTGAGAATAACACATCTAGCATGGAAAAATATTGGATACCCCCTACCGTTTCATGAGCGGTACGAGCACACAAAAAGGAAATTTAGCTTGAAAATTAGAGATGGCACATACAAATTTGCTTAGAACAGCATGGAAATACCGCATATAGGTAGGTATGGTGGACTCATAAGACAAAACCGGGTTTATGGATTTTGGATGCACAAGTAGTATTTCTACTTAGTACAAGTGCAGGCTAGCAAATAGATTGAGCAGCAACCAACCAAGAAACGAAAATTCACATAAACGGGCATTGAGAATAACTAACACCGAATAATGCACCATAAGTAGGATGTAATTTCATTGCATAACTATTGACTTTTGTGCTTGCATAGGGAATCACAAACCTTAACACCAATATTCTTACTAAAGCATAATTACTCACTAACATGACTCACATATTACTAGCATCATGTATCAAAACTATTACAAGGAATCAAGTTTAATTTGTCCAATGATCTTCATGAAAGTTTTTATTATATCCCTCTTGAATATCTATCACATTGGGACTAGTTTCATATATTGCCATTGCTTTTGACAAGCTCAAACAAATTTAAGTGAAGAACATTAGCATAAAAGTTTCATCTTTCAAAATAATATAAGTGAAGCATGAGAGGATTTCTTCAAAAGTTACTAACTCTCAAATTTATCTAAGTGAAGCATGAGAGTATTTCTACAAAAATTTAAAGCACACCGTGCTCAAAAAGATATAAGTGAAGCACTAGAGCAATTCCATGGCTCAATTTTTTAAGTGAAGCATATAGAGCAATTCTACAAATCATAGCATAATCTTGGCTCTCTCAAATAGGTGTGTCCATCAAGGATAATAGTGACAAACTAAAAAGCAAAGTAAGAAAATACTCAAATGATACAAGACGCTCCAAGCAAAACTCATGATATGTGACGAATAAAAATATAGCTCCAAGTAAAATACCGATGGTCGTTAGAAGAAAGAGGGGATGCCACTCGGGGAATCCCCAAGCTTAGTTGCTTGTTTCTCTTTGGATATATCTTGGGGGTTCTGTAGCATCCCCAAGCTTAGGCTCTTTTCACTCCTTATTCCTTCATCCATCGCGATCTCACCCAAAACTTGAAAACTTCAATCACACAAAACTCAACAAAATCTTCGTGAGATCCATTAGTATAATAAAGCAAATCACCACTCTAAGTACTGTTGCAAACCCATTCATATTTTATTATTGCATTATACCTACTGTATTTTATCTTTACCATGGCTTATACCCTTCAATACAAACCATAGATTCATCAAAACAAGCACACAATGCAACGAAAACCGAATATGTCTTAAACATAACAATCTGTAGTAATCTGTACTCTAATCATACTTATGTAACTCTAAAAATTCTAAAAAATTAGGAAAACGTAAAGAATTTGTATGGAAATACTGTGTTAAAATTTCAGATCAGTATCGCGCTCCAGTAAAAAATGAAAATTCGTGCACTGGAGGCAAAGTTTCTGTTTCAGATTCAGCATTGTTTCTACTCATCTTATGAATCATCCTAAAGGCTTTACTTAGCACAAACACTAAATAAAACATAAAAACACAATCATAACAGAGGCATAATTGTTTCAACACTCAAAAACAGAAAGAAAAAGAGGAAAATAAATTTATTCATTGGGTTGCCTCCCAACAAGCGCTATCGTTTTACGCCCCTAGCTAGGCATAATGCCCAGATTCAAGTATTGTCATCTTTTGTTTTTGCTCCATAGGATGCTCTCATGATTGATTCATATGGTGGCTTAATTCTTGTTCTAGGGAAGTGTTCCATCCCTTTTCGTAGTGGAAACTGAAATCTAATATTGCCTTCTTTCATATCAATCACGGCACCTATAGTGCGTAAAAACGGTCTACCAAGTATAATGGAACAAGACGGATGGCAATCAATATCAAGAACAATAAAATCTATGGGAACATAGTTCCTATTTGAAAGAATAAGAACATCATTAGTTCTTCCCAAAGGCTTTTTAATAGTAGAATCCGCCAAGTGCAAATTAAGAGAACATTCTTCAATATTGGTAAGACCAAGCACATCACATAGAGATTTCGGAATCGTGGAAACACTAGCACCCAAATCACATAAAGAAAAGCACTCATAATTTTTAATCTTGACCTTAAATGTAGGTTCCCACTCATCATGTAATTTTCTAGGAATAGAAATCTCTAACTCCAACTTTTCTTCAAAAGATTTCATCATGACATCAACGATATGTTTAGTAAAAGCGTGATTTTGTTCATAGGCATGGGGTGAATTAAACATGGATTGCAACAAATAAATACAATCAATCAAAGAGCAACTATCATAATTAAAGTCCTTGCAATCCAAAATAGTGGGCACATCACTAGTTAAAGTTTTGACCTCTTCAAACCGACTTTCATCAATTTTTTCATCAAGATTTTCACCCTCCAAATTATTGGGACGCCTTCTAGCTAAAGTTGACTCTACTTCAGTCCTTTTATCATGAATTTGAATATTACTTAACAAGGAATCAATAGAAGAACCACCAATCACTTTAAGATCTCCATCATTTTTCTGAAAGCAATCACTAGAAAACGCTTTTTCTAAAAATTCTCTGTTAGCTCTAAACATAGCGGTTCTTTTCTTACTTTCATCCATAGAAACATATAAAGCTTTAATTGATTCATCAATCTTAGGTGCAAAAGCTTTCAACTTGAGATTTTCTACATCATGAGAAATTCTATCAATGCTTCTAGACATATCATCAATCTTATTCAACTTTTCTTCTATCGTAGTGTTGAAAACTTTTTGCGCATTGATAAATTATTTAATATTACTCTCAAGATCAGAGGGGTTACTATTATTATTGTAAGAAGAATTACCATAGGAATTACAATAATTATTAGAGGAATTTCCAGGAAAAGGCCTAGGATTAAAATTACCTCTATAAGCATTGTTATTGAAATTGTTTCGCGAGACGAAATTCACATCTATGGAATCACTATTTTGCTCAATCAAAGTAGAGAAAGGCACATCATTAAGATCAATAGGAGCATTTTTACTAGCAACCAAGTTCATTAAAGCATCAACTTTTTCACTCAAAGTACTAATTTCTTCAACCGAATTAACCTTTTTGCTAGTAGGTGCTCTTTCAGTATGCCATTGTGAATAATTTGCCATAATATTGTCTAGCAATTTAGTAGCTTCACCCAAAGTAATTACCATAAAAGTACCACCCGCGGCGGAATCTAAAAGATTTCTAGAGACAAAATTCAATCCCGCATAAAAATTTTGTATGATCATCCAAAGATTTAAACCATGAGTAGGCCAATTTTTTAGCATCAATTTCATTCTTTCCCAAGATTGTCCAACATGTTCTAAGGGAAATAATTTTCGCGGGCGGAAAATACTTAGTAATAAAAGCATCGTTGCACTTATTCCAAGATTCGATGCTATTGCGAGGCAAAGAAGAAAACCAATTTTTTGAACGATCCCGCGAGGAGAAAGGAAATAATTTCAAGTTCACTATATCATTGTCCACATCTTTTTTCTTTTGCATATCACACAATTCTATGAATGTGTTTAGATGGGTCTCGGCATCCTCATTAGGAGTACTGGCAAATTGATCTTTCATGACAAGATTCAACAAAGCGGCATTAATATCACAAGACTCCGCACTAGTGGCGGGAGGAGCAATCGGAGTACTAATAAAATCATTATTATTAGTATTGGAAAAATCACACAATTTGGTATTTCTTGAGTCATCGTGACTACGCAAACAAGATTGCAAGCAAGCAAGAGATCTGACGAGAAAAAGGCAAACAAAAAAGAGGGCGAATAAAACGGCAAATTTGGTGAAGTGGGGGAGAGGAAAACGAGAGGCAAATGGCAAATAATGTAATTGCAAGGAGATGAGATTTGTGATTAGGAACCTGATAGATGTTGATGGTGTCTCCTCGGCGCCAGAGATTGTCACGTAGAAGAGACCGCTTCCTCCCCGGTAACGGTGCCAGAAATTCCTTTGACGTGGCTTGAGACTGCGTCGGTATTTCCCCAAAGAAGAAGGGATGATGCAGCATAGCGACGGTAAGTATTTGCCTCAGTTATGAAACCAAGGTATCGAACCAGTAGGAGGATCACCAACACTATGTAAACAACACCTGCACACAAAGAACAAATACTTGCAACCCGACGCGAAAGAGAGGTTGTCAATCTTTCCACGGTAAGAAGATAGATCGGAAAGTAATGTGTTGGAAAAGTATACCCGGGGGGCATAGGATTCACTAGTGGCTTCTCTCATGAGTATAGCACACGGTGGGTGAACAAATTACTGTTGGGCAATTGATAGAAGATCAAATAATCATGACCATATCCAAGGCGATGATCATTATATAGGCATCACGTCCAAGATTAGTAGACGGAAATGATTCTGCATCTACTACTATTACTCCACACATCGACCGCTATCCAGCATGCATCTAGTGTATTAAGTTCATGGAAAAACGGAGTAATGCAATAAGAACGGTGACATGATGTAGACAAGATCTATTCATGTAGGAATAGACCCCATCTTGTTATCCTTAATAGCAACGATACATGCGTGCCTCGCTGCCCCTTCTGTCACTGGGAGAGGACACCGCAAGTTTGAACCCATCACAAAGCACCTCTTCCCATGGCAAGAAAAATCGATCTAGTTGGCCGAACTAAACCAAAGATTCGAAGAAGAAATACGAGACTATAATTAATCATGCATATAAGATATCAAAGAAGACTCAAATAATATTCATGGATAGAAACTGATCATGAACTCAAAATTCATCGGATCCCAACAAACACACCGCAAAAATTTACATCAAATAGATCTCCAAGAGACCATTGTATTGAGAATCAAAACAGAGAGAGGAATCTAGCTATTGCCTACGGACCCATAGGTCTATGGTGGACTACTCACGCATCATCGGAGAGGAACCAATGAGGATGATGAACCCCTCCGTGATGGTGTTAGATTGGATCTCGCAGTTCTGAAACTTGCGGCGGCTGGATATATTTTTCGTCGACTCCTCTAGGGTTTCTGGAATATTTGGGTATTTATAGAGCTCAGAGGCGGTGGAGGGGGTTCCCGAGGTGGCCACAACCCATCAGGGCGTGCCCGGGGCCCCTAGTACGCCCTGGTGGGTTGTGGGCTAATAACCCACAAGTATAGGGGATCGCAACAGTTTTTGAGGGTAGAGTATTCAACCCAAATTTATAGATTCGACACAAGGGGAGCCAAAGAATATTTGAGATTATTAGCAGCTGAGTTGTCAATTCAACCACACCTGGAGAATAAATATCTGCAGCAAAGTGATCAGTAGCACAGTAATATGATAGTTTTGATAGCAGTGGTAGCAGTAACAGTAACGGTAACAATGGTAGCAATAGTTTTGTAGCAGTTGGAACAGTAGCAGTAGTAATAGTAACTTAGCAAGAGCAATATGTGGTAAACTCGTAGGCACTGGATCGGTGAACTCGTTGGATGATATTCATCATGTAACAGTCATAACCTAGGGCGATACAAAACTAGCTCTAGTTCATAAATGTAATGTAGGCATGTATTCTATAAATAGTCATACGTGCTTAAGGAAAAGAACTTGCATGACATCTTTTGTCCTACCCTCCCGTGGTAGCGGGGTCCATAAGGAAACTAAGGGATATTAAGGCCTCCTTTTAATAGAGAACCGGAGGAAAGCATTAACACACGGTGAATACATGAACTCCTCAAACTACGGTCATCACCGGAAAGTATCCCAAATATTGTCACTATGGGGTTTACTGATCATAACACGTAATAGGTGCATATGACTAGGCAAGATCGGATCAAGAACATAGATATAATGGTGATAACATAAACGGTTCAGATCTGAAATCATGGCACTCGGGCCCTAGTGACAAGCATTAGGCATAGCAAAGTCATAGCAACATCAATCTCAGAACATAGTGGATACTAGGGATCAAGCCCTAACAAAACTAACTCGATTACATGATGAATCCCATCCAACTCCTCACCGACCAGCAAGCCTACGAAGGAATTACTCACTCCCGGTGGGGAGCATCATGGAATTGGCGATGGAGAAGGGTTGGTGATGACGAAGACCGAAGATTCCCCTCTCCGGAGCCCCAAACGGGCTCCAGATCTGGCCTCCCGATGAAGAACAGGAGGTGGCGGTGGCTCCGTATCATAAAACGAGATGAAACTTCCTCTCTGATTTTTTTTCTCCGAAAATGGGAATTTATAGCGGAGGAATTAGGGTCAGTGGGGCCACGAGGTGGGCACAACCCAACAGGGCGCGCCTGGGGGGGCTGGCGCGCCCTGGTGGGTGCTGCCCACCCTGGCCCCCTTCTCCGGTAGTTTTTGGCTCCAATAATTCTTATATATTCTGAAATAATTCTCCAAAATGTTCTGTTCCATTCCGAGAACTTTTATTTCTGCACAAAAACAACACCATGGTAGTTCTGCTGAAAACAACGTCAGTCTGGGTTAGTTTCATTCAAAGCATGCAAATTAGAGTCCAAAACAAGGGCAAAAGTGTGAGGAAAAGTAGATACGTTGGATACGTATCAACTCCCCCAAGCTTAAACCTATGCTTATCCTCAAGCAATTCAGTTGACAAACTGAAAGTGATAAAGAAAAACTTTTACGAACTCTTTTGTTCTTGTTTACATATATATGCTTCAGTAGCACCCAGGTTTTCAGCAAAGATTATGACTAACCATGCCAACAATTACTCTTAGAAATTTTATTAACTCATATCAATAACATAAGCAACCAGCGAGCAATAATAAGATATCTCAAATACCAACACTTTATCAGAACAATCATGATACAATATGACAATAGTGGTATCTCACTAGCCCTTTCTAAGACCGCAAAACATAAATGCAGAGCACCTCCAAATTAGTTCAAGCAGCGACTAAACATTGTAATTCATGGTAGAAAAGATCCAGTCATGCTACACCCAACATCAACTATACACAATGCATGAGGATGATAATAGTGCTCTCAGATCTGGCGCTTATTTGAGAAGGTGATGACTCAGCATATAAGTAAATAGATAGTCCCTTCGTAGAGGGAAGCATGGATTTGCAGCGGTGCCAGAGCTCAAGCTTTAAAACAGAGATAGATATAACTTTGGGAGGTACACCCTTCCTGTCAACGTCACGACCAAGAGTTATCAATATCTTCCATGCTAAACAAATTAGCGGCGGTTCCCAAGCGGTAAAAGTAAAGGTTTACTCCCCCTCCACCAACAATCACACTCCATGGCTAGCCGCATCCACGGGTACCGTCCAGACCAATAACATTCTTGGGGGAGTTTTGTTTAATTATTTTTGATTTTTGATTTCGGGACTGGGAATCCCTATTACAGCCCCTCTTGTGTAAGGATGAGTGAATAAACACTCATCATGAGAATAACCCGCTTAGCATGGAAGATACTGACCGCCCCCTGTCGTTCCATGAGCGGTCCAGGCACACAAAACAGATGTTCATTTGAATTTTTAGAGATGGCACATGCAAATTTACTTTGGAACGGCATGGTAATACCGCATATAGGTAGATATAGTGGACTCATCTGGCATAACTTGGTTTAAGGGTTTTGAGGCACAAGCAGTATTCCCGCTTAGTACAGACGAAGGCTAGCAAATAGATTGAGAAGCGGCCAGCTAGAGAGCGAAGACGGTCATGAACATGCATTACATATAATAAACATTGACTACTAGCATGAGTAGGATATGGACACCATGAACATAAATATCATGAAGGCTATGTTGGTTTTGATTCAACTACATGCGTGAACATGTTCCAAGTCAAGCCACTTGAAACATTCAGGGGAGGATACCATATCATCATACCACATCACAACCATTTTAATGCATGTTGACATCCAAGATAAATCATTATCCACTCCTAGCTACTCAAGCATGGCATGAACAACTATAATCTCTAATGGTCATTGCAAACATGTTTGATCATAATATGCTGAATCAAGGATACTAGGTTAAACATATTTACAAAAACAAAAACAAGTTGAGTTCATACCCGCTTTTCTCTGCCACAGTCAATTCATCAAATGTCGTCATCACTGCCTTTCACTTGCACGACCGAATGATAAGAAAATAATAATAGTGCAAGAGTGCCGTGGACTAAGCTGGAATCTGCAGCATTTTATTCAAGAGGAGAAGACAAGGTAAAATGGGCTCTTTGTTAGATTAACAATAATGCATATGAGAGCTACTCAACATTTTCATCGTGGTCTTCTCCTTGGTACGACTCAAATAAAAAGAAAAGAATTTCAGAGAAACACACTGAAATATTTTTGGAGTTTTTGGTTTTTCTTGAAGAAAGCAAATTAAAGAGGAAAAACAAAAATGAGAAAAACTATTTACACGGGAAAGCTTCCAACAAGCAAAAGAAGAAACGAGAAATCTTTTTGGGTTTTCTTTCGATACTACAATTAAACTAAGCTAGAAAGAAAAACTCAAAAGAAGTGGGAAATATTTTTGGATTTTCTCAAAGTTTTTCAAACACACAAGAAGAAAGCGAGAAAACAAATCTAGCATGGATATTACAATGAAAAAGTGTGAACACCGACAACTGGAATGAAATGTTTGAACATGAATGTAATGCCGGTGGAAATACGTACTCCCCCAAGCTTAGGCTTTTGGCCTAGGTTGGTAATCACCATCCGTATGAATAATAATGTGGCCGATGACTCATCGAGGCCCTTGGTGCAAACTCCACGGCCCTCCTAGTAGCTTTAACCTCCGCATTGTACGCATGGGCCTCACTCTCAAGAACATAGTATCTTCCTCTACTGTGAAAATCAAAGAGAGCACGAGCAGGCAAAGTGACAGGCACAACGGTTTTTTATTAAATCTCAAGTTATAAGTGTAGTTAGTGGTCGTACCTGTAAGGAACTTATGACACTTCATGGCATCAAAGTCTAAATATTGAGTAGGTAAGATGGGGTCATTAGGCCAAGGTGATACATTTAGTCTCTGTGCTACACGGGAGGCATAGATTCCTCCATAAAAATTACCACTAGCGGCATTAAGCTGCAGTCTCCGTGCAACAATTGCACCAAGATTATAATATTTATTTCCAGTTATGGCAGTGTGTATGAGACTCAAATCATGAGCACACAGTGTGCTACAATCTTGTTTGCCTACGATGCATTTACTATTAAAGAGTGTGAAATATTGTATTGATGGCAAATGGATGCTCTTAATTCTCCCTTGTGCTACCCCATATCTTCACCATAGCAAAGATTAACTAAAAATGACTCATATTCAAAGTTTGTTGGTTCATCAAGGGAACCCCAATATGGAAGTTTGCATGCTTCACTGAACATTTCTAACTGCATGGTGAAGGAACGGTCATAAAGGTTGAATGAGACTCTAGACTCACGGGAAAAATATTTAAATTTCTTTGTGAAGGTATTCGTGAGTTTGAGGTGTTGGGGGCACTTATCTGCGATGAAGGGACCAAGCTCTGTATTGTGGATATATTGTTCAAATTCCTCCTTAATACCTGCACCTTCCATGAACTCGTCGCACGGCTACAAGCATGATTTAGTGGCGGCATCTCGCATCGAGCTTTCACTCGGCCCAACATAGGATTGTCAAACTGAGCTTCCACTTGATGAGGCCTCCGAGGATCTCCTCCTCGAAGAACTCCTAAAGAATTGCATTTTATTTGCGAACAAATTTCTAAAATATTTTTGAGACACAAAATTTTTTAACAAAACTTCATGAAATTGATAGCAACTACTCCTAAGCATACATAGAGGCCATATTGAGCATTCAAACTACTTAGAACTCTAAGAATTAAACATGCAAGCTCATCTACAACAACACCAAGAGTAGCTAATTACTCTAAAAATAACCCACTAAATCAAAACTTAATTGGAGCAATGGAGGAGTCACATACCAAGTAGCAATCCCTCCAAAAAGTTTCAGAAACGGAGCTTCGAGCAAAGAGATTGAAATCCGTTGGTTTGAGAGCAAGAACACGGGAATGATGGCTGTGGTGATTTTTTTCTGGAGGTAGGGGATGATGTGGGCTAAAGAGATAAGTGAGGGGGCCCACGTGGGGGCCACAACCCACCAGGGCGCGTCGGGGGTGCTAGCGTGCCCTGGTGTCTTGTGGGCACCAGGTGCACCCCCCCTATGGTATTATTTGCACGAGAAATTCAGAAATATTAGGGGAAAAAATCATATTAAATTTTCAGGAAATTCTGAGAACTTTTATTTTTGGGTCATTTTTTATTGCACGGAGAAAACAGAAAAAAGGATAAACATGGCATTTTATTTTATTTGACTAACTAAAACAGAAAATAAAAGGTCGGAGCAGAAGATTGTGCTTACTAGGTTCATTGACTTCATACCTCTCAAAAATGATCCATTAATAAGGTTGATCAAGTCTTATTAACAACCACTTCCGATTAGCATGAAACCGAAGAACTTTCGTAAAACACTAAGTTACCTCAATGGGGACGTGCATATCCCCAACAATAAGTATATCATATTTCTTTTTGGCAGTAGGTAGGGGTAAATTAAATCTTCCAATAGTGATGGTCGGAGATTCTTCAATAACATTTATACCATTCACTTGGAATTGTTTCTTCGGAAAGTGCATCGTGTGCTCATTACCATTGATATGAAAAGTGACTTTGCTTTTGTTGCAATCAATAACAGCCCCTGCAGTATTGAAAAAGGGTCTACCAAGGATAATCGACATGTTGTCGTCCTCGGGCAACTCAAGAATAACAAAGTCCGTTAAGATAGTAACATTTGCAACAACAACGGGCACATCCTCACAAATACCGATAGGTATGGCGGTTGATTTGTCAGCCATTTGCAATGATATTTCAGTTGGTGTGAGTTTATTCAAATCAAGTCTCTTATATAAGGAGAAAGTCATAACACTAACACCGGCTCCCAAGTCACACAAAGCAGTTTTGACATAGTTTCTTTTAATGGAGCAAGGTATAGCTGGTATTCCTAGATCTCCAAGCTTTTTAGGTACTCCATCCTTAAAATAATAATTAGCAAGCATGGTGGAGATTTCAGCTTCCGGTATTTTTCTTTTATTAGTGATGATGTCTTTCATATACTTTGCATAAGGGCCATCTTTAGGATATCGGTTAAGTGGGTATGCAAAAAGACTGGCCTAATCATTTCAACAAAGCGCTCAAATTCTTCATCATCCCTTTTCTTAGATGGCTTAGGTGGAAATGGCATGGGTTTCTGAACACATGGCTCTCTTTCTTTACCATGTTTCCAAGCCACAAAGTCTCTTTTATCATAACGTTTGTTTTTAGATTGTGGGTTATCAAGATCAGGAGCAGGCTCTATTTCAACATCATTATCCGGTTCCTTATCATTATTAGGTTGGGCATCTTCATGAACAACATCATTATCATTTTCATTATCACTAGGTAAGTGTTCATTACCAGACTCAGTTTCAGCATCGGAAATAGATACATCATTATTATCAGGAGGTTTTTATGTCTCAGGTTCACTAGAGGTATGCATAGTCTTATCATTTTTCTTTTTCTTTTTCTTCTTAGAAGGACTAGGTGCATCAGTGTTAACTCTCTGAGAGTCTTGTTCAATTCTTTTAGGATGACCTTCAGGATAAAGTAGTTCTTGTGTCATTCTACCTCCTCTAGTTACTACTCTAGCACCAAAATCATTCACGCTATTATTCATTTCATCAAGCAATTCTTTTTGAGATTTAGCAACTTGTTCTAACTGAGTTTGAACCATAGAGGCATGCTTTCCTACACCTCTAACATCATTACTGATTCTAAATAGCAAGTCACTCAAGCGAGCAATCATATCAGAATTATATTTCAATTGTTTCAGAACATGTGCATTGAAATGATCTTGCTTCATAATATAGTTGGCAAACTCATATAAGCATTGGCTAGGATGTTTATTGTGAGGGATATCACCTTCATCAAACTTTAATAAAGAATTTACCTCTACCACCTGTGGAGGTGGTGTGTCAAGGCCATGTATTTCTTCAATAGGTGGCAAATTCTTAACATCCTCAGCTTTAATACCTTTTTCCTTCATAGATTTCTTTGCCTCTTGCATATCTTCAGGACTGAGAAATAAGATACTCCTCTTCTTCGGAGTGGGTTTAGGCGGTGGTTCAGGAAGAGTCCAATCATCATAATTCTTCAATATGTTATTCAATAATTCCTCAGCTTGTTCAATAGTTCGTTCCCTGAAAACACAACCATCACAACTATCTAGGAAGTCCCTAGAAGCATCGGTTAGTCCATATAAAAGATATCAAGTATTTCATTTTTCTTGAGAGGATGATCAGGCAAAGCATTAAGCAATTGGAGAAGCCTCCCCCAAGCTTGTGGGAGACTCTCTTCTTCAATTTGCACAAAGTTAAATATTTCCTGTAAGGCAGCTTATTTCTTATGAGCAGGAAAATATTTTTCGGACAAATAGTAAATCATATCCTGGGGACTACGCACACAACCAGGAGTAAGAGTATTGTACCATGTCTTAGCATCACCCTTTAATGAGAACGGGAACAACTTAAGAATGTAATAGTAGTGAATCTTTTCATCATGAGCAAAGAGGGTGGCTATATCATTCAGCTTAGTAAGGTGTGCCACTACAGTTTCAGTTTCATAGCCATGGAAAGGATCAGATTCAACCAAAGTAATTAACTCTGGGTCGACAGAGAATTCATAATCCTTATCGGTAACAAAGATAGGTGAAGTTGTAAACTTAGGATCACATTTCATTCTAGCATCCAAAGTCTTTTCCATATACTTGCGTAGTAATTTCTAAAGATCATTTCTGTCCTTGCAAGAAAGAATTTCTCTAGTTACCTCTTCGTACATAACATAACCTTCACGTATCTTAGGCATTTCAAACTTAGGAGAGCTAGGACTAATAGGTGTTTCATAGTCATCATCAGTTTCATAAGCTTCTTCAGTTTCAGCAATCTCATCAGTTTCAGTAGTTTCATTCTCTTTAACTCTAGCAATTTGTTCATCAAGAAATTCTCCTAGTGGCACATTATCATCAAGCATGGTACTAGCATCATCATAAGCATCATTCATAGCAGAGGTAGCATCATCAATCACTTGCGACATATCAGGATTACTATGATGTAGTGGTGTTGCAAGCTTACTCATAACATAAGGTGAATCAAGTGCAGAGCTAGATGCAGTTCCTTACCTCCCCTCGTCTTAGAGGGAAAAATCTTGGTCTTTGGATCCTTCAGATTCTTCATAGTGATCAATTGATATAAATCCCAACTGACTCAACAAATATAGCTATGCTCTCCGGCAACGGCGCCAGAAAAAGGTCTTGATAACCCACAAGTATAGAGGATCGCAACAGTTTTCGAGGGTAGAGTATTCATCCCAAATTTATAGATTCGTCACAAGGGGAGCCAAAGAATATTTGAGAGTATTAGCAGCTGAGTTGTCAATTCAACCACAACTGGAGATTAAATATCTGCAGCAAAGTGATCAGTAGCACAGTAATATGATAGTTTTCATAGCAGTGGTAGCAGTAACAGTAACGGTAACAGTGGTAGCTATAGTTTTGTAGCAGTTGGAACAGTAGCAGTAGCAATAGTAACTTAGCAAGAGCAATATGTGGAAAACTCGTAGGCACTGGATCGGTGAACTCGTTGGATGATATTCATCATGTAACAGTCATAACCTAGGGCGATACAAAACTACCTCCAGTTCAAAAATGTAATGTAGGCATGTATTCCGTAAATAGTCATACGTGCTTATGGAAAAGAACTTGCATGACATCTTTTGTCCTACCCTCCCGTGGCAGCGGGGTCCATAAGGAAACTAAGGGATATTAAGGCCTCCCTTTAATAGAGAACCGGAACAAAGCATTAACACACGGTGAATACATGAACTCCTCAAACTACGGTCATCATCGGAAAGTATCCCAAATATTGTCACTATGGGGTTTACGGATCATAACACGTAATAGGTGCATATGACTAGACAAGATCGGATCAAGAACATAGATATAATGGTGATAACATAAACGGTTCAGATCTGAAATCATGGCACTCGGGCCCTAGTGACAAGCATTAGGCATAGCAAAGTCATAGCAACATCAATCTCAGAACATAGTGGATACTAGGGATCAAGCCCTAACAAAACTAACTCGATTACATGATGAATCCCATCCAACTCCTCACCGACCAGCAAGCCTACGAAGGAATTACTCACTCCCGGTGGGGAGCATCATGGAATTGGCGATGGAGAAGGGTTGGTGATGACGAAGACTGAAGATTCCCCTCTCCGGAGCCCCAAACGGGCTCCAGATCTGGCCTCCCGATGAAGAACAGGAGGTGGCGGTGGCTCCGTATCGTAAAACGAGATGAAACTTCCTCTCTGATTTTTTTCTCCGAAAATAGGAATTTATAGCGGAGGAATTAGGGTCAGTGGGGCCACGAGGTGGGCACAACCCACCAGGGCGCGCGTGGGGGGGCTGGCGCGCCCTGGTGGGTGCTGCCCACCCTGGCCCCGTTCTCCGGTAGTTTTTGGCTCCAATAATTCTTATATATTCTGAAATAATTCTCCAAAAAGTTCCGTTCCGTTCCGAGAACTTTTATTTCTGCACAAAAACAACACCATGGAAGTTCGGCTGAAAACAACGTCAGTCCGGGTTAGTTTCATTCAAATCATGTAAATTAGAGTCCAAAACAAGGGCAAAAGTGTGAGGAAAAGTAGATACGTTGGAGACGTATCATGGGCGGCCTGGGCTCTCTCCTGGTTACTTCTTTGGCCCATTGGCCTTCTTCTGGTCCAAAAAAATTATCCAATTTTTTTTGTCGTGATTGGACTCCGTTTGGTATGTCGTGATTGTATTTAAGATCATGAGAGAGAGAGATTTCCATCTTGGTACTAGTTATGGACCCGTAGGTATGTGGTGAATTACTCACACATCATCATGAGGGCAGCAAGGTTGATGAAGAGGCCCTCCGTGATCGATCCCCCCTCCGGCAGGGTGCTGGAACGGAGCTCCATATGGCCTCGCTTCGGAACAGAGACCTGCAGCGGTCGAAAAGGGTTTCGGGACTGCCTCCTGGATTTTCAGAATATTAGAGAATTTATAGGCCGAAGAGGGACGTCGGGAGGTTCCTGAGGGGGCCACCACATATCTGGGCACGCCCTGATGTATGGTGGGGCCCTCGTGCGCCTCCTGGCCTCCTTTCGAAGCTTCTAGGTCTTCATATAGTCCAGAATCATCAAAAAGTTTCGTGGCAATTCGACTTCGTTTTGTACAGTAAACCTGCAAAGGCAAAAACACACAGAAAACAACAACTGGCACTGGGCACTGGGTCAATAGGTTAGTGCTAAAAAATATTATAAATTGGTAAATAATGACCCAAAAAGTATCCTAGAAATATAATATATTAGCATGGAACAATCAAAAATTATAGATACGTTGGAGACGTATCAGGGGTCGGCGCGCCCTGTTGCCTCGTGGCTCACAGGCAGCCACCCTCCGGTGGTTCTTTGTTCCATAATTCATTATTTAATCCAAAAATAATTCAAAAAAAGTTTCGTCCAATTCCAGGAACTTTTATTTCTGCACAAAAATAACACAAAGGTAGTTCTGCTGAAAACAGCGACCGTCGGGGTTAGTTTCATTGAAATCATGTAAATTAGAGTCCAAAACCAGAGCAAAAGTGTTTGGAAAAGTAGATATGTTTGAGAAATATCAGGTAGGCAGCCAGGTTGATGAAGACGGCATCTGTGATCGAGTTTCTCTTCGGCAGAGTACCAGAAAAGGCCTCCAGATGGGATCGCGGAGGAACAAAGACTTGCGACGGCGGAAAAATTATTTCGTATGCTCCTCTAGGGTTTTCAGAATATATGTGAATTGATACATCTCCAACGTATCTGAAAGGATCGATATGGTTGACTAGAGGGGGGTGGATAGGCAACTACCAATTTTTAGCTTTTCTTCACAAATTAGGTTCAGTAACAAATATGTTGTCTAGATATGCAACTAGGTGAGCAACCCATATGATGCTAGAAATGACAGCAACACAAGCAAGCAAAGGATACAACACAAATAAAGCTTGCACAAAGTAAAGGTAAGAAGTAACCACAAGTGGAGCCAGCGAAGACGAGGATGTGTTACCGAAGTTCCTTTGAGGGGAAGTACGTCTCAATTGTAGCGGTGTGGAGGCACAATGCTCCCTAATAAGCCACTAGGGCCACCGTATTCTCCTCACACCCTCGCACAATGCAAGATACCGTGATTCCACCAGTGGGGCCCTTGAAGGCGGCAAACAAGGTTGGGGAAATCACCACATCCTAATTGGAGGCTCCCAACACCACCACGAAGCTTCACCACAATGGATTGTGGCTCAGAGGTGACCTCAACCATCTAGGGTGCTCAAACACCCAAGAGTAACAACATCCGCAAGGGATTAGTGGAGGGAATCAAATTTCTCTTGGTGGAAGTGTAGATTGTGGCCCTCTCAACCAAACCCTAGAGTATCAACAAGTTTTGTTAGTTAGGGAGAGAGGTTGGGCGAAAATAAAGCTTTGAGCAACAATGGAGTTTGGGGGAGGAAGAGGTAGGTCTTCTTGGGGAAGAAGACCCCTATTTATAGTGGGAAGAAATCCAACCGTTATCCTCCTCTCAGCCCGCACACAAGTGGTACTACCGCTCGAGGAGCGGTGATACCGCTCTGGCAGCAGTGCTCGTAGAGCAGTGTAATGGCATGGAGCCACAAGGCGGTAGTGCCGCTGGAGCGGTACTCTCGCTCGCCCCCGCTGGGGTAGAAGCAGGGGATGAGGAGCAGTACTGCATAAGCGGTACTTTGAGAGTTTTTACAACTTACAAGCCGTAGTGCCGCCCACCTACTGTCGCCCTACCTCCGCTGAGAGCGCATTTGACCCAGAAGGAAATGGAAGTGGAGCGGTAGTGAGTGGGCGGTACTACCGCTTATAAGCGGTGCTGCCGCTCATACTACCATCCCACTACCGTGCAACCCGACACAAAAAGTTGAGCCCCCTCCCCAAGATGCAGCGGTAGTGCCTGCGGTACTGGAAAGTGGTACTGTCGCTTATTGATGACCCTCAAGTATAGGGGATCAATCGTAGTCCTTTCGATAAGTAAGAGTGTCGAACCCAATGAGGAGCAGAAGGAAATAGCAAGCGGTTTTCAGCAAAGTAATTTCTGCAAGCATTGAAATTGTAGGTAATAGATACTTTGATAGCAAGATAATTGGTAACGAGCAAGTAACGGTAACGGTAAATAAGGTGCAGCAAGGTAGCCCAATGCTTTTGTGGCAAAGGACAGGCCAGAACAATCTCTAGTAATAGGCAAAGTGTTCTTGAGGGTACAGGGGAATTTCATCTAGTCACTTTTATCATGTTGGTTTGATTCGTGTTCACTACTTTGATAATTTGATATGTGGGTGGACCGGTGCTTGGGTGATGTTCTTACTTGAACAACCTCCCACTTATGATTAACCCCCTCGCAAGCATCCGCAACTACGAGAAAAGTATTAAGATAAAATCTAACCATAGCATTAAATGTTTGGATCCAAATCAGCCCCTTACGAAGTAGCGCATAAACTAGGGTTTAAGCTTCTGTCACTCTAGCAACCCATCGTCTAATAACTACTCCACAATGCATTCCCTTAGGCCCATGAATGGTGAAGTGTCATGTAGTCAACGTTCACATGACACCACTAAGGGAATCACAACATACATACCATCAAAATATCGAACACATATCAAATTCACATGATTACTTGCAACATGACTTCTCCCGTGACCTCAAGAACAAAGGTAAATACTCACAAATAATAATCATGCTCAAGATCAGAGGGGTATTGAATAGCATAATGGATCTGAACATATAATCTTCCACCAAATAAACTATATAGTAATCAACTACGCAAGGTAATCAACACTACTAGTCACCCACAGGTACCAATCTGAGGTTTCGTTACAAAGATTGAAAACAAGAGATGAACTAGGGTTTGAGAGGAGATGGTGCTATTGAAGATGTTGATGAAGATTGGCCTCCCAAAGATGAGAGGGGTGTTGGTGATGACGATGACTTCGATTTCCCCCTCCGGGAGGGAAGTTCCCCTGGCGGAATCGCTTCGCCGGAGGGCAAAAGTGCTCTTGCCCAAGTTCCGCCTCGAGACAGCGGCGCTACGTCCCGAAAATCCTCCTCCTATTTTTTCTAGGTCAAAAGTGAATATATACCAGAAGATGGGCACCGGAGGTGGGCCGAGGAGGGCACAACCCACCAGGGCACGCCCAGGGGGGGCCTGGCGCGCCCTGGCGTCTTGTGCCCACCAGGGTGGCCCCCTCCGGTAGTTCTTTGCTCCAGTATTTTTTATTAATTCGAAAAATATTCTCCGTAAAGTTTCAGCTCCATTGGAGATGTGTAGAATAGGTATCTCTGATGTGCTTTTCTTAGGTCCAGAATTCCAGCTGTCGGTATTCTCCCTCTTTGTGTAAACCTTGCATATTATGAGAGAAAAGGCATTAGAATCACTCCCTAAAGCATTATTATTCAACAAAACATAATAAATAACAGTAGGAAATCATGATGCAAAATGGACGTATCACTTATAAGCGGTACCAGAGAGCGGTACCGCCGCTTATAAGCGGTACTACCGCTGCCCAGAGAGGTACTACCGCTTGGGGACTTCAGAACCAATGCACGAAAAACAGAGGAGCAACTCCATCGATGCAAGGACGAGGGTGCAAATGAATATATGTACGTGTTGATTCCACCCAAGCCTTTCCGAAGCGGACCCCCTCTTAATAGTGCGGTTCTCGTACGACTCAAATCCACCGAAAAAGAAATGTAGGAAATAACCGTCTTCACTTATAAAACTCCAAGGGGCTTGAATCGTCTTGTGACATATGATAGATTATCTGAAATGCTCAATGCACATGATTAGTCTGCAAATGCATTGTCATCAATCACCAAACCATTCAGGGAGAAATATGCCCTAAAAGTATTGATGTCTACTACGCAACTTTATTCTTGTAGACGTTGTTGGGCCTCCAAGTGGAGAGTTTTGTAGGACAACACCATATTTCCCTCAAGTGGATGACCTAAGGTTTATCAATCCGTGGGAGGCGTAGGATGAATATGGTCTCTCTCAAGCAACCCTGCAATCAAATACAAGAAATCTGTTGTGTCCCCAACACACCCAATACAATGCTAAATTGTATATGTGCACTAGTTCGGCGAAGAGACGGTGATACAAGTGCAATATAGATAGTAGATATAGGTTTTTGTAATCTGAAAATATAAAAACAGCAAGGTAGCAAGTGGAAAACTGCGAGCAAAACGTTGTATAAATGCTTGGAAATAAGGCCTAGGGTTCATACTTTCACTAGTGCAATCTCTCAACAATGCTAACATAATAGAATCATATGATCATCCCTCAACGTGCAACAAAGAATCACTCCAAAGTTCATAAGGAGTGGAGAACATAAGATGAAATTGTTGTAAGTAGTAGAGCCACCTCAAATTTACCCTTTCCGATCGATCTATTGGGCTATTCCTATAGGTGCCACAAACAGCCCTAGAGTACGTACTAAAGTAGCACCAATAATACACATCAATCAACCCTAATGTCACCTAGATACTCCAATGTCACCTCAAGTATCCATGGGTTAATTATTTGACATGCATCAAACAATTTCAGATTCATCATATTCAATCCAACCCAAAGAACTTCAGAGAGTACCCCAAGATTTCTATCGGAGAATGTAGGACAAGAACGTGTATCAACCCCTATGCATAGATTACCCCTTTGTCACCACGGGAATCCGCAAGTTGAGTATCAAGACATACATCAAGTGATTTCAAATCCAATATTCAATCCGACATAACAAAATATCAAAGGGAAAGATTCAATTCATCACAACAAGATAGCAAGGGAAGAACACCATATGATCCAACTATATTAACAAAGCCCGTGATACATCAAGATCGTGCCATCTCAAGAACACGAGAGAGAGAGAGAGAGAGAGAGAGAGAGAGAGATCAAACACATACCTACTGGTACATACCCTCAACCCTGAGGGTGAACTACTCCCTCCTTGATGTCTACTACGCAACTTTATTCTTGTAGACTTTGTTGGGCCTCCAAGCGCAGAGTTTTCTAGGACAGTAGCAATTTTCCCACAAGTGGATGACCTAAGGTTTATCAATCCGTGGGAGGTGTAGGATGAAGATGGTCTCTCTCAAACAACACTGCAATCAAATACAAGAAATCTCTTGTGTCCTCAGCACACCCAATACAATGGCAAATTGTATAGGTGCACTAGTTCGGCGAAGAGATGGTGATACAAGTGCAATATGGATGATAGATATAGGTTTTTGTAATCTGAAAATATAAAAACAGCAAGGTAATAAAGAGTAAACAACGAGCAAAACAGTATATTAATGCTTGGAAAGAAGGCCTGGGGTTCATACTTTCACTAGTGCAATCTCCCAACAATGCTAACATAGTTGGATCATATGATCATCCCTCAACGTGCAACAAAGAATCACTCCAAAGTTCCTATCTAGCGGAGAACAATAAGATGAAATTGGTGTAGGTAGTAGAACCACCTCAAAGTTATTCTTTCCGATCAATCTTTTCGGCTATTCTTATAAGTGTCACAAACAGCCCTAGAGTCTGTACTAGAACAACACCAATGATACATATCAATCAACCCTAATGTCACCTAGATACTCAAATGTCACCTCAAGTATCCGTCGGTAAATTATGCGGCATGCATCAAATAATTTCAGGTCTATCATATTCAATCCAACACAAAGAACTTCAAGGAGCACCCCAAGATTTCTGTCGGAGAACGTGGTATGAAAACATGCAATCAACCCCTATGCATAGATCCCTAAGGTCATCGGAATCCGCAAGTTGATGCCTCGACATATATCAAGTGAATCAATAGAATACCCCAATGTCACTACGGCTATCCCACACAAGATGTACATCAAGTGTTCTAAAACCAAAATATTCAATCCAACATAACGAGATCTCATAGGTAAAGATTCAATTCATCACAACATGATAGCAAGGGAATAACATCATATGATCCGACTATATTAACAAAGCCCGTGATACATCAAGATCGTGACATCTCAAGAACATGAGAGAGAGAGAGAGAGAGAGATATTCGACACATAGCTACTGGTGCATACCCTCAGCCCCGAGGATAAACTACTCCCTCCTCGTCATGGCCTCCGCCGGGATGATGAAGATGGCCACCGGTGATGGTTTCTCCTCTCCGGCAGGGTACTGGAACGTCTCCAGATTGGTTTTTCATCGATACAGAGAGTTGCGGCGGCAGAACGGAGAGCCTCTGTTTATTTCTGGGGTTTCTGGGATTTATAGGATTTTTCAGCGTCGGAACCACGCGCAACGGAGCCACGTGGGACCCACCACATATCAGGGCGCGGCCTAGGGGGGCGCCCTGATGGCTTGTGCCCCAAGTGTGGCTCCCCTCCGGTGGTTCTTCGCTCCAGTATTTCTTATTTTCTCCAGAAAAAATCATAAAAATGTTTCAGGCGATTCTGAGAACTTTCATTTTCTGCACAGAAATAACACCACGGTAATTCTGCTGAAAACAACGTCAGTCCGGGTTAGTTCTAAATAAATCATATAAAGTGCATCAAAACCATATAAAAGTATTGTAAACATAGGCATCATGGCATGCATACTTCATAAATTATCAATACGTTGGAGACGTATCAGCATCCCCAAGCTTAATTCCAGCTCGTCCTCGAGTAGGTAAATGATAAAAGAAATAATTTATGAAGTGTGAATGCTAGCAAAATATATAAGTTTCATCATTGATAGTGTCAGTCACTTTTCTAGCATCATAACCAACAACGTTTTCTCATAAAAATCATCATGATAGAGTAGCAATTAATTCACATGTCATGGTTCAAACAATTCATTCACTTGAAACTTAACAATCTATGTTCTTGGTCACCAAACAATTTCAATGCATCATCAAGTCTAAGTAAGAGCTCCACATACTCAATTATCATATAGTCTTTTATGATTGCTGATACTCAAATCATATTTTTAGAACAAACAATATCCATCGAACACATAGAAAGATAGGGGCTTAATGTTTCGCCTTCCAACATACTTATCATAAAGATAATTGTCAACAATAATGAATCATGATCAAATATATTTGAGTGGATATATATGTTTGGATCTTTCCCTACCACATGGTGCTTGCTAACTAATAGATTGAGGTTGGAATAAGAAGTTGACTCAAGATGAAAGTATGTAATCATGAAAATGAATAGGGATTTACAGAGGTGCCAGAGCTCATTGTTTAAAAATAGAGATGAATATGTAATTTTGAGTGGTGTGCGTTTCATGTCAACGTTGCAATCGAGTTTTCAATATCTTCCATGCTAATCACATTATTGGCGGTTCCCAAACATAATTGAAATTTTACTCCCCCTCCACCATTCAAACACATTCCATGGCTGGCCGAATCCACGTTTTCCCTCCAAACAATCAACTTTCGAGGGGGAATTTTTGTTTATTTATTTTTGTATTATGCAGGACTGGGCATCCTTTTTACCAGCCTCTCTCGTGCAATGACAAGTGAATAAACACTCATCTTGAGAATAACTCGCTTAGCATGGAAGATAATGACCGCCCTGTCGCTCCATGAGCGGTACGATGTATTACATACGAGCACACAAAACAGATGTTTATTTTAATGTTTACAGGTGGCACATGCAAGTTTACTTGGAATGGCAGTGAAATACCATATAGGTAGGTATGGTGGACTCTCATGGAAGAAACTTGGCTCAAGGATTTGGATGCGCAAGTAGTATCTCTACTTAGTACGAAGTTTTGGCTAGCAAAAGGTTCTAAACAAGCACCACATGTTGGAGGATCCATAACAGTATAACTTCTATGCAAATATACCCAAACATAACCATTACGTTGTCTTCCTTGTCCAACTTCAACTATTTGATCAAGTTTGAAAATAATTAATGGGTATTCACAATCATAAAATATGTCCAAGATAATATATTTGTATGTGAAAGTTCTCTTTCTTATACTAATCATTCATGAATCGCTCATATGACCAATAAAGTGATTGTCAAACTTCAATAGATTTTACTTTCTAAACCAAATGTGAACTTGCTACTAAGAATATAGCACATTGATAATTTCATATTTATGATATTTCATTCATTCACAATTTACTCTTAGGATATAAGTGAAGCACAAGAGTAAACATCAAACTACTCTCAAAAGATATAAGTGAAGATCAATGAGTAGTCAAACAATAAAGTAGCTATGTGAGGACTCTCTCTCAATAAAGATTTTCAGATCTGAGTATTTTATTCAAACAGCAAACTAAATAAAAATTCATTCCAAGAATAGCAGATATCATGTGGACAAATAAAAATTTAGGCTCAACATAGGCTAACCGATATTTGTTTGATAAAGAGAGGTGGGATGCGTAGCATCCCCAAGCTTAGATGCTTGAGACTTCTTGAAATATTTACTTGGGGTGCATTGGGCATCCCCAATCTCAAGCTTTTGTATCTTGTTCAATCCTCTCATATCCCGGTTTCACCTAGGTCTCAAAAACTTCATCCACACAAAACTTGAAAAGAACTCCTGAGAAAGGTTAGTGCACATAAGAATAAATCAACACTTTATGTTCTGCCAAGACAAGTTGCAAAATAATTTTCAAACATTATATACTGTATACTCTCATTTCCACAATTTATATCTACCAATATAAGTCATGAAAACCATAGGAGAAGTAGATAACAAAACTAAGACAGCAATCTGTCTAAACAGGACAGTCTGTAGCAATTAATTTACAAAGTGCACTTCTGTAACTCTAAAAATTATGAAAATTTAGGACATGATAAATATTTATGTGAAAGTACTTTGTAAAAACTTTAGAAACTTTCCACATTCCAGTAAAATATGAAAATTCAAACACTACAGAAAAAGTTTTTGTTTTTACACAGCACACATCAAACATGCAATTCAAGCATCCTAAAGGCAATTCTTGGAACTTTTTATTGAAAAACAAGATTATAAATAACAGAAAGCAAATACTAACAAAATAAAATGACGCTCCAAGAAAAACACATATTATGTGACGAATAAAAATATAGCTCCAAGTAAGATATACCGATAGTGTTGAAGACGAAAGAGGGGATGCCTTCCGGGGCATCCCCAAGCTTAGGCGCTTGAGTCTTCCTTGGATATTACCTTGGGGTGCCTTGGGAATCCCCAATCTTAGGTTTTTGTCACTCCTTACTCTCCTCATATCGGTGTCTCACCCAAAACTTGAAAACTTCAATCACACAAAACTTAACGGAACTTCGTGAGATAGGTTAGTATAGTAAATATAGATCATTCACGTAGGTACTGATAAGACAAGATTCGTAATTGCTCCCACATGATACCTACTGTATTCTATCATTCTCATAATTTATATTACTCAATATAAGCTATGGGGACACTAAAACAATCAAACTATGCATGCAAAACAGAATCTGTCAAAAACAGAACAGTCTCTGAAGATCTGTAGTATACCCATACTTCCCTGTATCTAAAAATCCAAAAAATTAGGACAACTTATAGAATTTTCATATAAATACTGTGTAAAAATTTCAGAATTTTTTGAGGCTCAAGTAAAATCAGATAAACTCTTTACTGGAGGCAAAAGTTTCTGTTTTTGCACAAAATCAAATCAACAAGTATCCATACTATCCCAAAGGCTTTACTTGGCACATTACTGAAATAAAATACACAAAACATGATTACTACAGTATATTAATCATGTGAACACACATAAACAGAAAGTAAAAGTGTTGGGTTGTCTCCCAACAAGCGCTTTTCTTTAATGCCTTTTAGCTAGGCATGATGATTTCAATGATTCTCACACAAAAAGTAGTAATTGAAACATGCAAGAGAGCATCATGAATCTCATGACAAGCACATTTAAGTCTAACCCACTTCCTATGAATAGGGATTTTTTGAGCAAACAATTTATGGGAGCAAGAATCAACTAGCATAGGAAGGCAAAACAAACATAACTTCAAAACATTGAACACATAGGGAGGAAACTTGATATTATTGCAATTCCTACAAGCATATGTTCCTCCCTCGTAATTATTTTAAGTAGCATCATGAAGGAATTTCACAATATAACTATCACATAAAGCATTATTTTCAAGATCTACAAGCATAGAAAATTTATTACTCTCCACATAAGCATATTTCTTCTCATTCATAATAGTGGGAGCAAACTCATCAAAATAACTATCATGTGACACTTGATTGTCATAACCAAATTGAAAATTAAAACCATGATGATAAGTTTCATGGTTATCATTACTCATTATAGCATACATGTCATCACCATAATCATCATAAATAGGAGGCATGCAATCATCAAAATAAATTTTCTCATCAAAACTTGGAGGACAAAAAATATCATCTTCATCAAACATAGCATCCCCAAGCTTGTGGCTTTGCATATCATTAGCATCATGGATATTCATAGAACTAATACTAGCAACATTGCAATCATGCTCATCATTCAATGAATTCTCATTAAGTATTTTTATAATTTCTTCCTCTACCAATTGAGCACAATTTTTTGAATCCTTATTTTCACGAAAGACATTATAAAGATGAAACAAATGAGGCAACCTAAACTCCATTTCTTGTAGTTTTATTTTATAAAACCAAACTAGTGAAAAAAAAGAAACTAAAAGATTTAATTGCATGATCTAAAGATATACCTTCAAGCACTCACCTCCCCGGCAACGGCGCCAGAAAACGGCTTGATGTCTACTACGCAACTTTATTCTTGTAGACTTTGTTGGGCCTCCAAGCGCAGAGTTTTGTAGGACAGTAGCAATTTTCCCTCAAGTGGATGACCTAAGGTTTATCAATCTGTGGAAGGTGTAGGATGAAAATGGTCTCTCTCAAACAACCCTGCAATCAAATACAAGAAATCTCTTGTGTCCCCAACACACCCAATACAATGGAAAATTGTATAGGTGCACTAGTTCGGCGAAGAGATGGTGATACAAGTGCAATATGGATGGTAGATATAGGTTTTTGTAATCTGAAAATATAAAAACAGCAAGGTAATAAATAGTAAACAGCGAGCAAAACGGTATATTAATGCTTGGAAAGAAGGCCTGGGGTTCATACTTTCACTAGTGTAATCTCCCAATAATGCTAACATAGTTGGATCATATGATCATCCCTCAACGTGCAACAAAGAATAACTCCAAAGTTCCTAGCTAGCGGAGAACAATAAGATGAAATTGGTGTAGGTAGTAGAACCACCTCAAAGTTATTCTTTCCAATCAATCTTTTTGGCTATTCCTATAAGTGTCACAAACAGCCCTAGAGTTCGTACTAGAACAACACCAATGATACATATCAATCAACCCTAATGTCACCTAGATACTCCAATGTCACCTCAAGTATCCGTGGGTAAATTATGCGGCATGCATCAAATAATTTCAGGTCTATCATATTCAATCAAACACAAAGAACTTCAACGAGCACCCCAAGATTTCTGTCGGAGAACGTGGTATGAAAACGTGCAATCAACCCCTATGCATAGATCCCTAAGGTCACCGGAATCTGCAAGTTGATGCCTCAACATATATGAAGTGAATCAATAGAAAATGTCACTATGGGTATCCCACGCAAGACGTACATTAAGTGTTCTCAAACCAAAATATTCAATCTAACATAACGAGATCTCATAGGTAAAGATTCAATTTATCACAACATGATAGCAAGGGAATAACATCATATGATCCGACTATATTAACAAAGCCCGTGATACATCAAGATCGTGACATCTCAAGAACATGAGAGATAGAGAGATATTCAACACATAGCTACTGGTGCATACCCTCAGCCCCGAGGATGAACTACTCCCTCCTCATCATGGCCTCCGCCGGGATGATGAAGATGGCCATCGGTGATGGTTTCTCCTCTCCGGCAGGGTACTGGAACGTCTCCAAATTGGTTTTTCATCGATACAGAGAGTTGCGGCTGCGGAACGGAGAGTCTCTGTTTATTTCTGGGGTTTCTGGGATTTATAGGATTTTTCAGCGTTGGAATCACGCGCAACGGAGCCACGTGGGGCCCACCACATATCAGGGCGCGGCGTAGGGGGGTGTGCCTTGATGGCTTGTGCCCCACGTGTGGTCCCCTCCGGTGGTTCTTCGCTCCAGTATTTCTTATTTTCTCCAGAAAAAATCATAAAAATGTTTCAGGCGATTCCGAGAACTTCCATTTTCTGCACAGAAACACCACCACGGTAATTCTGCTAAAAACAACGTCAGTCCGTGTTAGTTCTAAATAAATCATATAAAGTGCATCAAAACCGTATAAAAGTATTGTAAACATAGGCAATCATGGCATGAATACTTCATAAATTATAGATACGTTGGAGACGTATCACTCCTCTTCATGGCCTCTGCCGGGATGATTAAGATGGCTGCCGGTGATGATTTCCCCCTCCAGCAGGGTACTGGAAAGGCTCCAGATGAGTTTTTCTTTGATACAGAGAGTTGCGGCGGTGGAGCAGAAGTTCTAGGTTAACTTTCGGGGGTTTCTGGAATTATAGGATTTTCCAGCGTTGGAATCACGTCAACCGGAGCCACGTGGGCCCCACGAGGCAACAGGGCACGCCCAGGGGGGTTGGCTCGTGGCCCACAGGTGGCTCCCCTCCGGTGGTTCTTCGCTCCGCTATTTTTCATATTCTCCATAAAAAATCATAAAAATGTTTCGGGCAATTCCGAGAACTTTTATTTTATGCACAAAAAACACCACCACTGTATTTCTGCTGAAAACAACGTCAGTCCGGGTTAGTTCTAAATAAATCATATAAAGTACATCAAAACCATATAAAAGTATTGTAAACATAGGCAATCATGGCATGAATACTTAAAATTATCGATACGTTAGAGACGTATCACTCCTCGTCATGGCCTCTGCCGGGATGATGAAGATGGCCACCAGTGATGATTTCCCCTCCGACAGGGTACTGGAAAGGCTCCAGATGAGTTTTTCTTTGATAAAGAGAGTTGTGGCGATGGAGCGGAAGTTCTAGGTTAAACTTCGGGGGTTTATGGATTTATAGGATTTTCCAGCGTTGGAATCACGTCAACCGGAGCCACGTGGGCCCCACGAGGCAACAGGGCACGCCCAGGGGGGTTGGCTCGTGGCCCACAGGTGGCTCCCCTCCGGTGGTTCTTCGCTCCGCTATTTCTCATATTCTCCATAAAAAATCATAAAAAAGTTTCGGACAATCCCGAAAACTTTTATTTTATGCACAAAAAACACCACCACTGCAATTCTGCTGAAAACAACGTCAGTCCGGGTTAGTTCTAAATAAATCATATAAAGTGCATCAAAATCATATAAAAGTATTGTAAACATAGGCAAATATGGCATGAATACTTCATAAATTATCGATACAATTGGAGACGTATCAAGTATCTATAATTTTTTATTGTTTCATGCTATTATATTATCAATTTTGTATACTTTATATGCAATTATATGCTTTGTTATATCATGTTTTGGGACTAACCTATTAACTCAGTGCCTAGTGCCAATTCCTGTTTTTTTGCCTGTTTTTGGACTTTTCAAAAAATCAGTATGAAACGGAGTTCAAATTGGATGAAACTTTATGGGAGTTAATTTTGACATAAAGAGACCCTAGAAGCTTCCGGAGGACGAGATTTCCGGTTACACCAGTTACTAAACTGGCATAACTGAAAAGAACTGGCCCTAAGGTGGAGACTGTTTCATGTCTCGACTATCCCCTATGTCTCTCCTTATAAAGGGGGATGAGATTACGGGTTACACCATTTACTAAACGACATAGAGACCTGAGGCGTCCCTAACTTGTACGTCAAGATGGTGATTTTCTAGAAGGTAGGTTGTGCCTCGACCTGTTGGGCCCTGAGACCGGTCTGGTGACTGACTTCCTGCTTAACGGCCCACCCCTGATACTATGCACTCTCAAGTGTCACGACATAGGCTGAGGTAGCTGATTCTTCTTCAACATGTTCGTAAGTTTGTCTTGAATTTTTTGTCGCTACGAAGTCGAAGCTGTGTTGGCAGAGGTTGTGTGGCGATCATGACGGGAAATAATTGGTCTATTCGATGGTCTTTCGTGGTGTCTACCTTGCATAATTCCCATTCGTAGCTCACCGACAGAATTGGAGTTGCACTATCGCCTGACAGGTGCAACTGATTAGTTGGCATGGATCTTCATGTTCCTTGTCACGACCTTTCTGTGGTGGGTTTGGTAGGCAGTTGTTTTGCAGCGTAGTTGGAGTCACTTGCTCCGGGATAAGTGACGACAATGACACATATCTTGGGTATGACTGATGAGTCGGTCGTGATGTTTTCCACACTATTATCTTAATCGACTGGGCAACGCTTTTCATTTTAACTATTGGATGAGGTAAATCGTTTGTCTCCGCTAAAAGAACAGTTTCGCCCACCATTTGTGATGTGTTTTGTAGAGCATCACTTTTTTCATATAATGGATGATCTCACCCTGAATTCACACTGATTTGTGTACAAAGCCAAGAATGCAGCATGACCGTTAGAACATTACCATGTCCAATCATTATGTTCTTTTTTCTTGTCATGGTCTTCATATATTAGCATGCATATATATAATCACTACTTTTTATCATGTCATTCAAAGAATAGTTTTCCTCATTTGCACTCTAAGGGGATACACTGAACCAGACCCTGCACATATTCTCTCTATATATATGCAAACTCTGGCACGTATTAGTGTAGTCCATTTAAATATGGACGTTAATAACGTCCGAACATTCGGTATATGATAATACAGTATATCCGAACGACTCAACCTCCACTAGTAATCCCGCACAATTCATGTTAATCATGCATGCATGTACTTCTCTCCACCATTATCTCTTACTAGTATCAAATCAGGCATATTCTTTCTTCATCTTTTTCTTCTTCCTCACGTGTATTAGAGTAACAAATTGTATGAATGCGAAAAAGACAAAAAGAGATGATGTCATCATATATTCTCTTCGTTTCAAAACTTTAAAAGGTTTTATAGCTCAAACCATCAGTCCGATTGAAAAATTGTTTTCACGTAAAAAATCCGGCTCGACGAGACCTTTGAAACTAGATCCCATGTTGATATGTTCCGATGACTTTTTTCCAGGTCAAAAGTTACCAGGCCTAGACTAAGTAAATTATCATGTTTGTGGTAGGTAAATTATTATAGCATTTACAATAAAGATACCGGGGGTTACAACAACAAAAAAATTGCCTGGGGCAAAAAGGTGACCATGATGTTTGTCAATAAATTATCAGGTGTGCAATACAACCGTCTACCGTCGGTGTCGCACATGGATCGTGAGGTGAGGTCCACGTGCCGATATGGCATGTCCCGCTTATAAAATGGAACTTTGCGGGTTATGTCGGGCCAAACCCATTTAGGCATGTGTTGTGCCGTGCTCGGGCCGGCCTGTTGGTCACCTATGACCAGGTATGTGGTGCGTAAAATATGATACTATCATACGATACTATCATGCTACTTTGTCAATAAATATGATACTATCGGCCTTATAGAGTATATCTAACTACTTTTTTTCACTAGGTCAAAGTTACCGCGGTGTTTGTACGCCAGTTATTAGGTCTGCAGTGTGTATATTATCATGCTATTTACACATAAATTATCGAGGTATATTTTTCAACTTTTCCCCCTGGGTCAAAGTTATCACGACGTTTGTACGTAAGTGATCAGGTCTGCGATGTGTTTATTACCATGTTATTTATGTAGAAGTTACCGGGGGAGAGGGAGTATGTTTTCATGGTTACCATGGTATTTGTATGTCAGTTATTAGATTTGCTTAAGTTATCAAGTTATTTACACATAAGTGGTTGCGGGTATGTTTTCAACATCCCCCCTCCCCTGGGTCAAAGTTACCGCAATGTTTATACATAAGTTATCATGTCCGCGATACGTATATTACCATGCTATTTACGCCTAAGTTACCGGGGTATGTTTTCAACAAGTTTTTCCTCTCCGGCCAAAGTTACCGCGGTTTTTATACCTAAGTTATCAGTTCTATGATGCATATATTACCAGGATATTTACACAGAAGTTCCTCCGATTTTTCTCAACAAAACAATTCCCCGGGTCCAAGCTACCGTGTTGTTCGTACGTAAGTTATTAGGTATATGGTACATCAATTACCGTACTATTTACATAGTACTTTCAACACGTTTTTTTCTGGGTAAAATGTTATCGCAGTGTTTATACCAATGTTATTAGCTCTGATGCGGGTGAATTACCATGTTATTTACAGAAGTTAATGGGGTGCATATTTTTCAACATTGTTTCCCCAAGTCAAAGTTACCGCAAGATTTGTACCAAAGTTATCATGTCTGCGGGGTATGTATTATCATGCTTTTTGTACGGAAGAAACGATGAAAATAGAAGTTCGTAGGGGGTATGTTTTCAACAACTTTTTATCAGAGTCAAAGTTACCGTAGTGTTTGTACCTAACTTATCATGTGTGCGGTGTATGTATTATCATGATATTTATACAGAAGAAACCATGAAAATCATCATCCCGACCGCTATTTTTTGTTGTTGTTTGCAAACTGCCATTGAAGTTTTTGTGCGATACTCAAACCTATTCCTCGTCATGTGACTTGCGGTCGATGATATGCTTGAGACACAAGGGAAAAAACACCATGAAGAAATAGTTTTATTATGACTGTACTTGTACTATGTGTCATTTGTCCTTGATAAAAAACGTTTGCTTACCTACTGAGATCACTGGTTTGTTCCCACAAGCTACGCAACGAGGGCAAGGGTTCGAATCTCCATTTTGCATTCATTTTTTCTCGCCACATGATTTTCTCCAGCGAGGGCCAGGGCATGCGGGAGGAGATCCGGTTTTCTCGGGTCGTGCGGGGCTATCCTGGACATGCGGGAGAAGACCGGTTTTCTCGAGTCAAGCGGGATCGTTCGCATACTGGATTACGATAGCTCGATACATGTTGGACGGAACGAGATCGTTCGGATCTGTTCGAAAGTTACATATCTCGTTTAAATATTTATTCCCATGCATAATTATGCTATCACATACATTAAAAAGTAGTTTTAGACATATTCTCCTGTCATGTCCACGTATATGGATTATATTATAGATATATATGTAGTGTAGCCAGGAGACATGATTGACTAAATCTGACTAATATTCGCACATGTCTGCAAAGGTGCTAGTTAGTGTGCACGCTTTGCCTTTGCATGGATGGCACTCAAATTATTCAGAGTTCCTTTTTCCAACAACAAAAATTGAAGTTCCTGGGGAAAAAATAGACATATAACAAGAAATATTGGGATACACTCATTTCTATTCCAAAAAAAAAACATATAACAAAAAAATAGACATATCCCAAAATGAGTGTATTTAGAGTTCCTTTTTCCAACAACCTCGGTCTAGAATTCTTATTTAGAACTAGCAAAATGGGCCGTGCATTGCAGCAGGAGAAAATAATATCACATGGTCTTAATTTATAAAAAAATGGTCTATAATCTGAGAATTTATAGCTATGGTCCAAACAAAGATGGTCTTAGCCTACAAAAACACAGTTCAAGATTCCACATGTCTTCTATTTCAACATGGCATGCAGGTATATTTAATCCGTACAAAGAAACGGGCGTGCATTTATTCATGTCATGTGAGGAATGGGGTGTTGTTATGGGCCGGTAAAGGAAAACAACAAAAACAGACGATGACACATTAGCACACTATAGAGACATGTGTGCATCAAGGGCGGTTTTCAGTTTAAGCATCACCAACTTAGGGCATGTTCAACATCATTCCAGCTTCTTGCTCCGATCCATGACCTCAAGCTCATTCTCGCGCCGCCCTCCCGAGCTCATCCTCGCCTCACTCTGGAACTCCTCATGCCTCTTCTATGCTCACCTAGTTTGGTTCACCAACATCTTGTTTCTGATAATTTATCCCCCCCCCCCTTTGGTAGAGAGTCTCTTGGCTTGTTGTTTACAACCTGTGTGGAAAAATATGTTGGTGTCGTATTTTTTTTGTCCTCAAGCCCAACAATCACAATAAAGTGCTACATTTGATATGGTCTACACCTTTGATTTCATCAGTTTTGAAAACTACACATATATTTATTTTGTGTTTGCAAATATTTTTGTTGTAACTCTTCAACACTTTTTTCACATGCATATTTCTTAAATACATGAAGAGTTGTTAAAAAGATACAAGATTGTTTAACCATAAAGACAGTTTTTTGTCTGGAAAAGAACATTTTTGTATGGTCTCCTGTGGACGCAGGTACTTGCCCCTATTTCATCACTATTTCTTGTCATAATGGTCATAGGTATTGGTCCATGTTTCATCACTATTTATATCTTATCAAACATGTCTTTTATTTTATTTTTTTGTCATCCATGCCTCCTTTTTCCTTTTTGTCATGCATGTCATCTCTTCTTCTTCTTATATATAGGAGAAATAGCGCAACATCTCATCTTTATCGGATCTTTTCTGCATTTTCTTTTTATTTCTTTTATAGCGGACATCCCATTTTTATTGGGTCCTTCTTTTATTTCTTGCCATGCATGTCCTTATTTATTGGGTGTCTCTAGTAACTCAATTTCTTCTTCAATCTTGATTTTGCTGTGGTGTTCATCCCTAATCCGGATCAGTACCGGTATGAAAGAAAGACGGATAATGCATTATTGATTAAGATTACATCCTAGATAGTATTTATTTAAATGGTTAAGAGGTAAAATAACATCATATTCAGATTCTACATATTTTTCTAATCAAATTCCATATATAACATGTTAAATTTGGAATTACGGTTTAGAAGATATGAGTATTTTAAAAAACATTTGATATGTATTGCGGGTTTAATGTCAAAAATATTAAGGGGCTTTCTAAAAAATAGCATGACGGATTAAGAATATATATTTCCCTTATTAGTAGGTATAGATGTCAAAAGTGTTTTATTTTTATTTTACATTAGTGGACAAAAGTTTTTTTTGAGTAATATTAGCCTTTCCGAAGGCCTAAAGTAACGTGGCCCACCCAAACTAACTGTGACTAAACGCCCAATGGGCCTTTAATTTGCTATATGACGACTCTGTATCTGCGGTGCCCTATGTCTCGCCTTACACGACCCAAGAGAGTGTTCCCTCGCTGAAGGAATCGCCCGACTGGGCCGCAGACGGGTGGCCCAGCCGCCCGGGAGCCACAACCTGTTTTTGTTTTGGCGAACCAACCTGTGGTTGGATGGTTAGAGGGAATGTGGTATCCCCAGCCCACCAGGGCTCAAATCCTGGTGCTCGCATTTATTCCTGGAATTATTTCAGGATTTCCGGCGATGCGCATTCAGTGGGAGGAGACGTTCCCGTCGACGACGAGGTGCCTACGGTGACTTCGTAAATTTCAAGATGATATGCCGGCTCAATCTCTCGGAGGTGCTCATAGGGGTAGGGTGTGCGTGTGTGCGTTCATAGGGGTGAGTGTATGCGCGTGTATATAAGCGCTTGCGTCTGTACTGTGTTAAAAAAACCTGTTTTTGTTTTGTTTTCTATTTTTTGTTCTCATATTTTTTTATTTTTGTACTTTTCTTTATAATTTAAGATATTCTACTAATATATAGGTATATATTACAAAACAAAATCTTCAAAAACACATTTAAAAAAATGTTGGATAAGTATTAAAAAATGGGAAACAAAAATTTGAAAAATGTTAAACAAACTATTTGAAAATCTTAAATCAATGTTAGACATGTTAAAAAAGTATTTGAAAAATGTTTAATAGGTATTAAAAATATTTAAAGAGTATATGAAATGTTGAACTAGTATTTACAAAATGTTGAACAAGAATTTGAAAAATGTTGAAAAATTATTTAAATTTTTTGAATGAGTATTAAATATGTTGATCAAGTATTTGAAAAATGTTGAATAGGTATTGAAAAATGTTGAAAGAGTATATGAAAATGTTGATTAAGTAAGAAAAATATTGAACAATTATTTGAAAATATTGTTGAATAACTATTAAAATATTGAAAAAGTATTTGAAAGATGTTGAAATAGCATTCGAACAATATTGAACGTATATACAAAAAATATTGATCACTTGTTACAAAAAATATTTTTTACATTTACGAAAATGTAGAGTGAAAACAAAAACAAACATAAGAAAACACACAAAAACAAAAATAAAAGAAAAAAGAAAACCAAACAAAAAATGGAGAAAGAAAAAGAAAACGAAAAAGAATAAAACAAACCTGAGAAGAAAGAAAAAAAGAATGCAAAAAACAAAGAAGAAACAACAAATGAAATAAAAGAAAAAATGGAGAAGACTGGCTCAGTTGCCTCTACTATATGTTGATCCTAATACTAACCAGTAACAGGAAGTGGGTGGAGGGGTTAGTTGAGCGGCTGAGAAGCCTGAAGACCGTGATTCGATCCTAGGAGAGATCCTTGTGGAATCGCTAAATCTGATGTCCCTACGGTTGTATCCGTAGTCTCTACGTAGATGTAGGATTATTGATACAATTAAACACCCTTACAAAATCTTCTCTAAAATGGTGCCCTAAAATAATCACAAGGGTCTGATGCATGCATGGCCGCCGCGCAGTCGGACCGGCTCTATAACCACATACTTTCGTTTGCTCCCTTCAAGGACGCCGCCGGCACCACCGCCCTCTCGGGCCGCTGGCGTCATTTGCTCTGGCTCCACATGGTCGTCGTCCTCCTTGACTCACATATAGCCGATGGCCGCCCTGGCACGATGCAGAACGGCAAGTGCGGCTGCACCTCTGATTCATTATACGCTCTGCTGTCGTCTTGGTCAGAGCCGTTCGCTGCAGCCACTCTCTGTGCCCTACACCTCAAGGGAGGAAAGGTCGAGGTGCACGTCGTGTCAGCCCGTTTGAAGGTTAAAAGAAAGAAAAGAAATAGTTTACTTTCCTTTTTTCCTTTTAACCTTCAAAAAATAGATATGTGATTGGATTCAAAATATCAACCTCTTGGTTCTCTACTTCGGCACGCCATAACCACTAGGGAAGCTCACATTACGCGCCTAGTTTCATACTTTTTCCTTCTTGTTGTTTTCACTATTATTATGGCGCTATTCTTCGGTTTATCTTTTTCATTTTGTCTTTTTCTTTCTTATTTTCTTAAATTCACAGAATGTTTTCTAAACTCGTGAATTTTTTTTAAAATCCATGAATATTTTCTTTACTTTGTGATTTTTTTTTAAATGCGGGAACTTTTTTATCATTTTTTGAAATCAATGAGATTTTCTAAATTTGTGAAATTTATTTTCAAAATCGATAAAATTTCTAAAAAAATGGAGAAATTTTAAAAATTCATGAAGTTTTTTTAAAAATCGATAAACTTTTTTCTAATTCGCAAATATCTCTCCATAATTGAAATCTGTGAAGTTTTAAAACAAATCGATGAACTTTTTTAAACATCATCGATTTTTTTTTTAAATCGATGAACTATTTTAAACATCATCGAACTTTTTTTTTAAATCGATGATCTTTTTTCAAATTATCAACCTTTTTTCAAAAATCCATAATTCTTTTACAAAATTGATGATGTTTTTTGAAAGTCAAGAACAATTTTTTTCAAAATCGATGAATTGTGTTCAAAAGCGATGAACTTTTTTTAAATTCGTGATTTGTTTTTCCAAGATTGATGAACTTATTATCAAATCCGCAAACATTATTTCAAATCCATGAAGTTTTTCATTTCCTTGTTCCTTTTCCTATTTCCTTTAACCTCTTTTGAAGTAGTGGTTGTTTTCTATATTTTTATGAATTTTTAAAATTTTATATTATTTTTATAAAATGGTTTTTAATGGTTAGATAATATATCTTAGCTAAATGAAGGGTCACATAACATTGTTTCCTGATTGATTTCAATCTAATGAGCTCGACATAGTTGTTATTAGCTACAACCATTAACGCTCCCGTGCAGAGTTCGGATCCCGCTTCTCCCAGGAACAACTTATGTAAGAAAAATAAAAATATTTGTGTTTGTTCTGTTTGAAAGCAAGTTGCTGGGCTAGCCCAGCAGCGCGGTGCATGAGAGCCAGGTGCAACAACTAGCATGTTTTGTTGGAATGTGCAACATCACGATGTGTTTGGGCGCTAGAAGATGAAGAGCTAGTGAATGTTATTTCTGAAGTGATCAAATTAGAGGGAAAGCGATGGATTTCACTATAATGGAGATGCTTCGGCATTCAGATTTGTTCGGTGTCCTTGTTACCTTATGGGCAATATGGCATGCACGACAGGAGGCGATGCACGAGCAATTTTTCTAAAGTCCGGCCAGCACCCATGGTTTCGTTGATCGATACATACATGAGATCAGCTCCTGTAAACCTGCGGCGGTTCCACAAATCACCATAGCACAGCCCTCCGCGCACTGGCTCCCTCCTCCAACGGGGTTTGCAAAGTTAAAAGTTGATGGGGCGGTTTCAAAAGCTTCTAATATTGGTGTGATTGGCGTGATTTGTAGAAATAGCAAGGGTTCACACATGGGGGCATCCACCAGAGTATTAGTAGGCATAACTGACCCAGCTAGTCTCGAAGCTCTAGCTTGGAAGGAGGTTTTAGCCATGGCAAATTATTTGATGGAAACACAAATTGTTGTCGGCTCGGACTGCAAAGAAATCATTGCACACATCAAGGAAGGAAACGAAGGAAACCATGAACACATCATACACCACATCATACGACACCCCGGATTAACTTTTATTTTTCTTTAAACCTTGAAAAAGTAGTTGTGTGAGTGGGATTCCAAATATCAACCTCTTGGTATACTTCCACACACTGTAACCACTAGGGAAGCTCACATTATGTGCCTAGTTTCATTCTTTGTCCTTCTTGTTGTTTTTTTCTTTCTTTGGCGTTTTTCATCAGTTTATATTTCTAAATTGTCCTTTTCTTTTTTATTTTCTTAAAGTCACAAAATATATAAACTGTGAACATTTTTTTAAATCCATGAATATTTTCTTCAATTCATGAGTTTTTTTAGCATGAACTTGTCTAAATTCATAAACTTTTTTGACAATCTGAGAACTTTTTCTAATTCATGAACTTTATTTTCTAAATCAAAGATCTTTTAAAAAATTGGTGAACCTTTTCAAAATCGTTAATTTTTGAAAAAATGCTGAACGTTTTTCTAATACATGAATATCTCTCCATAATTCAAATCTGTGAACTTTTAAAACAGATCCTTTAACTTCTTTTTAAAATCGATAAACTTCTTTATAAATCTTGAACTTTGTTTGTATAATCGTTAAACTTTTTTCAAATTCGTGAACCCTTTTCAAAAATCGATGATCATTTTTAAAATTCGTGAAGATTGTTTTCAAAATTGATGATTTTTTTTCAAATTCGTGATTGTTTGTTTAAAATCCGCGACATTTTTGCAAATTCATGAACTTTTTCATTTCCGCGTACTTTTGCCAATTTCTGTGAACCTTTTTTCAAGTTTGTGTTTTTCTCGATATTTTTAAGTATTCTTTAGAAATTTATACTTTTTTCTAGAAAATGATTTATACTGGGTATAATATATCTTAACTAAATGAAGGGCAAATAACATTGTTTCCTGATTGTTGTCAATCTAATGAGCTCGACCTAGTGGTTATTAGCTACAACCATCAACGCACCCGTGCAGCGTTTGAATCCCGCTTCTCTCAAGAATAACTTATGTAAACAAAATCTTAGTGTTTGTTGTGTTTGAAAGCTGGTTGCTGAGCCCAGCGCGGCCCGTGAGTGCAACAACTAGCATACTTTGTTGGAATGTGCAACTTCACGATGTGTTTGGGCGCTAGAAGATGAAGACCTAGTGAATGTTATCTCTGAGGTGACAGAATTAGAGGCAAAGTGATGGATTTCACCGTAATGGAGAAGCTCCCGCATTCAGATTTTGTTTGGGTACTGGTTACCTTATGGGCCATATGGCATGCACGACAGCAGGCGATACTCAAGCAGATTTTCTTAGGTCTGGCCAACATCCATGGTTTCGTTGATCGATACATACATGAAATCAGCTATTGTAAACCTGCGGCGGCGCAACAAACCACCACGACACAACCCTCCGCCCGCTTGATCCCTCCTCCAATGGGGTTTGCAAAGTTGAAGGTTGATGGTGCGGTTTCAAAAGCTTGTAATATTGGCGCGATTGGTGTGATATATAGAAATAGCGAGGGTTCACACATGTGGTCATCCGCCAGAGTATTTCTAGGCATAACTGACCCAGCTACTCTCGAAGCTCTAGCTTGCAGCAAAGTTTTAGCCGTGGCAACCGATTTGATGGAAACACAGAATGTTGTCGGCTCAGATTGCAAAGGAATTATAGCAAACATCAAGAAAGGAAACGGGGGCAACCATGGACACATCAAACGAGAAATTCAGATCACGTATTCAGAGTTTCAGAATTGCTCTTTCATGTTTGCAGGAAGGGCCTCAAATGTTGAGGCATATATATAGCCTCCCTAGACAAGCACTTAGGCTCTTTGTTGGTCACCATCTTGGGCTCTTACAGACCTTTGATATACGATTTATATTGCTCAGAACATTATTGATCAAATAAATAAATAAAGTGTGTGGTTATAACCTAAAAAAAAACAGGCACTGTATAGGAGCCCAGTTGTGGCCTGAATGCCCATTTGGCCCATACCGACTACGTCATATATACGACGAAGCCATGCAGAATGTAGCACTAGCTAACCCATCGAACTTGATCTCAAAAAAAAAAAAAAAAAAAAAAAAAAAAAGCTAACCCATCGAACTCGATCTCGATGGCCGCCGCCGCGCCGTCGGACCGTCTGTCCGATCTCCCCGAGGACCTGCTCATCCACGTCCTCTCCTTTGCTCCCTCCCGTGAGGCCGCCCGCACCACTGCCCTCTCCCGCCGATGGCGACGCCCGCTCTGGCTCCACACCGCCACCCTCAACCTCGACTACCGCTCCTACACCACCACCACCACCGGCGGCGTCCCGCTCCGCTGGCGCGCCATGGACGACGCCGACCACGCGATCGCCTTCCAGAACTCCGTCGGCCGCGGCCCGAAGAAGGTCGCCGTCGTCATGCGCGACGGCACCATGCACGACGACATCCTGTCCGCCGCTTGCAGCAGGGAAGACGACGACGACGATGATGAGGAGGAAGCTTCCGGCGTGGAGGAGCTCCGGCTCGAGTGCCTGGACTACGGCGGCCAGCGCCACTGCACGCACGCCGCCCTGTCGCGGTGGCCGTACTACGGCCTCTCCCTCGGCTTGCTGCCGTTCGCTGCGCTCCGGACTCTCGAGCTCACGGGTTGCAAGCTCAAGAGCCGACGGCGTGTCCTCGACTTCCCGTGCCTGGAGGCGATGCGGCTGCGGCGGTGCGTTGTCGATCTCGACACGCTCCAGAACATGGTGGACGCCGCGCCCAGGCTCTCCGACCTCCGACTCGACACTGTGAGATTCGTGCCGGACCGTCCCCTCTACAGACTCCGCTGCCCGGCGGTCACCGTCTTCGCCATGGCCAACTGCCGCGAGTTCATCGAAACCCACGTGTACTCCGGCGTTCGCTGAGGAGGGTGGTCCTGCGCTTCGACGGGCAGCTGGGGCTCACCTGCTTCCAGGCCCGGCTCATCAAGTACTTCAAGCGGAACGCGCAGCTTCTGGAGGAGGTGGTCGTCGACGGCGGCCGTGGCTACGACTACGACGCGAGCCGCTGCGTTCACTGCAAGGTGCCCGGATGTAGACCACCTGAGTCCACTGCAAGGTGGCCGGAGGCAAGGTGGCCGCTGCCGCCGCAGATGCGTCCCCTTCGGCCGGTGCGCCCGCTTTGGATAGACGGAGAAGAATGGGCCTGCTGTGGCCGCCACCGCCTCGGGGCTGCTGTTGCGATCCTGAAGGCGTTGGCGCGCCCTCCTTGCTGTGGTCGCTGTCCCAGTTCCCGCCGATCGGCACGCCGGCTGTCCAAGTTGACATTCTTGGCTGTTTGTTTTTTGTGCATGCAGTCGTTTTCCAAAGTGAAATGTTTGAAAACGGACGGCCGGCGGAACGCTCGGCCGGTCGCCTCCCTCACGTGTGTCTCGTTCGGCACCGCCGCGGCCACCACGTTGGTTAACCTGCTGCGTGGCTGCCCGGCGGTCCGCGAACTTCGGCTCAAATTCAGCTCCCGGGTGTACCTCCGCGAAACCAATCCCGACCTGTCGGACTAGCTAGGTGTTGCCTGCCACCAGCTCCATTTCAAAGTGCCACTCCACGTGTTTGGAAAAATTCCCTTCGACGCCGGGATATTGATGCCACACGGCTCTCGAGTGCCTCTGACATCGGCGGTGTCGACGTGGGCCTCACTCTGGCGCCGGCGCCCTCCAACGTCGGTTGCCTCCTGCCATCGCTGATCCACCCCCTCTCACGGCCGTCCCAATATGGGGCGGGGCGCCGGTGATCCACCGCCAGTGTTCGCAGCATATCCTTTTTCTTTTACACAAGCGTGAGCTCGAATATATATATTGGGTATGACCCGTTAAGAAATAGGTTTATATTTTTGCATTTTATTTTCATTGGTAGGAAAATTAGTTTCCATATGTGTGTTTGTAATGCATACCCCATAAAACTTTCCAAAAATAGTTGCTACCTGCGAATTGAATACCTTGGCAACAATTTTGCATGTCCTGGCGTGTGCATTAATGGTCCATCGTTTTGGAAAAAACAAACCGAAATGAACCATTGTTTTGGAAAGGGTATAACATGAAAAGGGTATTGCCTTCCAAAAATTTGGCTGTCATCAATGGTGCATCGATTTTATCAAAATTAAACTGAAATGATTCCCCATCAGACACCTTCCAAAAAATTTGCAGGGCGTGTGCATTATGGAAAGGGTATAATAAGGCACTGAAATACCTTCCAAAGCTGGGCCTCTAATTATATGTACATTGTTTGAACATATGAAACTGAAATGATTGTCTACACGTACTGCCATGTATGATAGGCGATAGGTAAAATATAAAGGACCATTACACATTTACAAGACTGGGTCGTGTAGGTATATGTACATATAATTAAAAATAATTCGGAAGTAAGACTATCAAAGTTAATTGGGTATGACGCTAAAAAAAGTTAGTTGGGTATGACGTAATACGTAGTAAACAAATTTTGTTTTGTTTAATTTTCTTCAATATCATAGATTTGTTTGTTAGATTGTTTAAGCCGATTAAACTGTTCATTGGGTATCGACAAACATGACCAAGGTATGGCAACCGAGATAACAACAGACAGAAGGATGATACTCAGCAAAACGCACGTTCGCCATGATACCTAGGTATTAAACTCATTAAACAGTTGGCAAGTGGACGACATAAGACTAACACGACCAATGCTTAGTGTTATGCAAAAATAAAATGAATGGGAAATAATAAATATCTTTGTGACACTGTTATTATTAAGGACGAACCATGCATGCTTCAATAAGATGAAGGAAATTTTGGAAGAAAATTAGTACACTCGGACTGAAACATATCATCAGGTATGTATAGGAAGATCACCACATGTGGAAGTGTTATGGCCAGGTAGGTGGCACTTCTTGCAGACTTTATTAATCTTGGACCTTGTCAAATTCTCTGGGCTTTGGGGACACCCAGTTCTGTAGTTTCCGTTCTCATGGCAGAATGAACATGTCCGACTGGAACGTACACCACCTTCAGCAGCAGATTTCAGCCTTGCTGCCCTCGGACGTCCTCGCTTCTTGCGTCGATTAGGTAGAAGCACATCGTCATGCAGTTCAGCTTCGAAGATGTCCTCGTCTTCCATTTCATTGGCACAATCATCATCTGATTCCACAGATAAATGTGTCGACGTTGTGTGGACTTGAGGTATAGCCGTAGCATCTTCTTGGGTTGGCATCAAACGCATCTCCTGTAAAGCTTCAATAATTTTCCTCATTGCAACATGGTATGCATCAACGGATGATAGGTCCATGCAAGCTTGGAATAACAGGGTATGATGGTGAGTCCTCGAAGCAGTTGCGGCCATGTCGAAGCTGCCTTTATTTCCTTCTCGGGCATTGCAAGTCCATCTTTTCTTGATGTATTTGTCTGGAAGAGTCCGGCACCCAATATGCATCATAACCTAAAACAAAAATAATTCATATAAGTTTCGTCTAATTTCCTTAGAAAAAAAAAGACTAGCACTGAAATGATTGTTCATACACAAGCAGGTCATTATCTTCAACCATGACATAATCGCCGCCGCGTTGCTCCCCTTTTCTTCGCACCGGCGCCGAAAAGACAAGGACACATATGTCCATCCAACATGGTTTTTTCTCAAGATCTAATTCATGATAACTGTATCCACACACACACACACACACACACACACACACACAGAGTCAGGTATTTGCGCTTTATATTACTTAGGATACTGTTTTTTTGCGGGGTGTATTATTAAGAATACTCGGTTCCACTTGTATCATTATCCGCAAAAGGTTGTACCTTGTCACATGTTTATGTGTCCATTAATATATGTGGGTATCTTTTTTGTAACATAAGATCAATTGTTAATCCATGCATGACAACATTTTTACATAGCCAATGCAAATAAGGAGAGCCTTACGTGGCAACCTTTGTTTTTAGAACAATCTAAAATTAGTGTACCTTAATTTGTAGATCTGGATGTGCTTAGGTATATGAAGATATTTTCTTTTTCTATTTTTGTCCAATTTGAATGTGACTAATTCATAAATTTCACGTACCAAATTAAACTACAAATGTCACTTAGTAACCCCTAAATTTCAAAGTTCATATACCCGCAAATAATTCACATATATGCATACCTTTTTTTTTACTTATTCGTGATTTCACATACTAGCTCCTATATAAAGACCTCGAAATATCTAGAATTTAGTGACTAAACTACAAAACTACAAGTAGGTATTAGGTATACGCAAGTGTCATGGATTTCTGGGTATAAATGCATAACTAGAAATCATTTACTGACCAGGTATGCCATATCTCGGGTAATCATGTATAGATGGATTATATACTCGATCGCAATACAGTGTGTATAGTTTTATGTTCAGTGGGTATATACTCAAAATACCTCAGCTCTGCAACTATAGAATTGAACCTTTCTTATTTTCGGACAAAAATAGACACCTCAGCTATGGTATATTGAAATGTGGGTATTCGATTCCTACGCATCTATAACAATGGCGTGGAAATGTGGGTATTCTGTAGCTATGAAAGTGCAAGGTATCGTGACATAATTAGGCTGATAAATGTGGGTTCAGTGTGTACATACTCACAATACCATATGTCCCCATATGCATCTTTTTTAGTTAAGCTTGTAAATACGTGTATCACTGAGCTTCTACCAATAGTTAGAGTTTCAACAAATAAGCGACCATACTATTTGATTCACATGTATTTTTTTAATTGAGCCACTCATATACACGACTGTATTACATTCCAATAATTCATAAAAATAGATATTACATTCTAGTTTACAAGAAATAAGAAGGTATTTGCTACTGTATTTGTAAGTACACATACAAGATCCGCAAAGAGAAACAAAATTTATTAAATCACATGTATCTCCATGTCCTTTCTCTTGCATGTTGTTTGGGGCCTTCGGCGTTGTCACACAAAGCCTTCACCATCAACCACAACATCTTTTAATAACTGTGGTGGCTCAATGTGCTACAGAACATTCTTCGTGTCGATCTATCTGAAAGGAACCACAACAAAATAAACTCAGGATGAAAAAAAGTAAAGTATCCAAATTGATGAATATGTCAGGCACGTGGCTGAGATATATAGATGAGAGAAATTTTGTCGGTTTCAACGCAAGTTACAAGTATTGGGCTTTACAAAAAAAATCAATCAATAGGACTAAACTGAACAACCATACATAACTCGTGGATCCATGAATATGATAAAAACGGAGAAAATGAGGTCACATGACCGTTTGCCTTGTGATGATGCAATCAAGAAAATATTGACATTTTCAAACTTCCATGGCCAACAACAGAGTGATGCACGGAGAAAATCACTTGGGTATGCTCGTGTGGAGGGTAAACGATGGACCGATGATGACCTGGGTATACTCATGGAGAGGACGAATGAAGGACAGGAGAAATCACGGGCGTATGCATGTACAAGATGAATGAGGGAGAGTGAATCACGTCTAAGTATGTAAAGTGCGTGCTGGTGATTTAATTTCGTCCAACTTTAATTCCTCGGCCAAAGTATGGCAAGTGCATGGGCCCTTGTTTTGGTAATTGATTTTGTCCAGCTTTAATACCTCGGCCAGATTATGGCAAGTGCATGGGACCTTATTTTTGGAAAACATTCAAGTTCGAGCTCATCTGTACTTTTGGAAACAATCGAATTATATAGCAACCGAATAATGAGAGATATTATGGAAGGTGCCAATTCATGCGCATGCAATATATTTGGAAGGTGAGAATCGTGACTGAATAATGTTTTTAACGGGTATGGGCAATTGTAAACCCAATACACATTGATAGGATGATGAATTGATAGAACGGCTGATGCTCTAGGTGCCCAGGCACCTAGGTGCCCCAAACATTTTACCTATATATATATATATATAGGCAGAATGTGATAGCCTATAATATTTCATTTTATTTTGCGTATCTTTCCGTTTTCCGTTTAAGTTACCTATTACCTCCTTTCCGGTTTATAAGGCTTGCGCGTATCTTTAGGTTGACAAATAAACCAACGTAATACAAGTTATATACCACAAAAAATATATCATTAGAAACTTTCAAGTCGTCTACTTTCTAATGGTATACTTTTTAGACTATACAACTCAACTTATATTGATCAAATTATAGATCTAGAAATACACGCAAGCCTTATAAACCGGAAAGGAGGTAGTATTTAGTACTTACTTTCTTCAGCAGATATGGACAACTACTCAGTTTCTTTAGAGCAATATATATTTAGCCTTTTACTATAAGATTACAAGTATACATAGACACATCATAAGTCATTGCCTATCAAAAAACAGCATTGAATTTATCCGGCTGCTGGTTGAAGGTGGACTGCACAAGATCAAGAAGAACACAAAAATGTCTGTGGATATGAAAGATATTTGCTAGTTTGAAAATAGTGTTCATAGATTTAAGAAAATGTTCATGAATTTGAAAATAACTCATGAATTTAAAAATATCATGTTTAAAACAAAGAAAAAAAAGCAAAACCCAGAAAAGAATTAACAATACATCATTTTCAATGTAATATGCATCTTTTTTGAATTACATAAACATTTTTTAATGAGAAATACCTTTTTTAAAACACATTACTTTCTTAAATGTCGCAAACATTTTCGTACACACGTTAGCATTTTTAGGAATTTTATGTAGAGTGTTTTTGTAATATAAATATTTCGGATATTTATAAACATCAACGAGGTTTAAGAATAAATAAAAAAAGAAAATACAAATTTGAAGAAAAAATGGTATGAAAAAAATCGCGTGACATCAGTGTTAAGATGTGGCATGTGTTAACTGGGCCGGCCCAGTACTGGCTCCGGGCGGTACATACAATCGGCCAACAGTCAGATTGTTCAATTTTGTTGCGTACGAGGTCTAGGGCAGCTCTTTCAGGCATCAATCTAACGAGGTCTAGGGCAGCTCTTTCAGGCATCAATCTAACAGTAGCTAATATCTCACTTTATTCGAGTCTAACGCGGCGTGCTTAAGGCGACAGTAGCTAATATCTCACTTTATGCGAGATATAGCTCACACGGGCTGAATTGAGGGGCGTTGCAGACGATGCATCGATAGGAATTGCTTTAAGCAAGGCAAAACATCAGTTATTTGCCTGGATCACTAAGCACGAGCATCCCCCTACTCACCAGCCAGCCGGTTCGTCTTAGTAATTGACTGTTCGTGTTTTTCTCTTTGTTCAGAAAGTTTCTAAAAATGGTAATTGATAGTTTGGTTTTTTTTTCTCCTGCATAACTCACCGTTCGTTACCTACAGACTAAACGACATTAAGATAACAGTAGACGCTGCTGCTCTCCTCTGCTCTCTCTCCCTCTATGTCTCATGTGATTTTACTGCTCCCTAGTTTGTGAAATTCTCTGCCATATTTCCAGAAATGAGTGAAATTTTACACGGTTCTCTGTGTGCAATGGAGATGCCTAGTGTTACAAAAGTTCAAATATAGCAAGTGGTAATGGAGATGTTTTCTTTGGGGGTGAATATTTCGGCAGTAAACTATGCAACTGGCACTCAGGTCCAACTTGCAAACCTGTAGCAGTTCTATAGTACATGTGCTGATAAGTATTGTACTGGCTCCCGGACGTCAGACCTCACATTCGGTACTATATACTGGCTCTATACTCTTGCAGCAATACCAGAATTCAGTAGCATTGTGCATTGCCTTGATGTTCTTGTGCCTCAACAAAATGTATCATTTATGTTCGTCTTTGGTTCCCTGATCTTGCGTGTAGTTGCGTGTATTCGTCGCCTTTGCCTGGATCCATCTCCTTGCCGTCGACCTCTTCGCCTCAAGGTCAGTTGGCCTTTTTTTTTCACTTTCAAGTGTATGTGTTTGTGGGGACCAATGAGGTAGATGTTCATGTTTTTTTTTTCTGGTTGGCGATGCGGACAAGTGTACCACTAGGGCGTCAAGACCAGGCATTCAGTTTCGGCTGTAGATGCTCTTCTGCCCCGTCGGGAACGCTGCTCACGCGCTCACCAAGGGACCGTTGTTTATTGAGCTATGGTCGAAATGAAATGAACATTTTACAAATGCTCAACAAACATATTTGGAAAATTCTATGAACATTTTTTATACATGGTCAATATAACCAAAAAATGAAAAGAAACCAAAATACAATGTGGGAACTAAAAATATTAAAAAATGAATAAAAAGAGAAACAAAGTCAGAAAGAAAGAAAAATACAAATCAGAAATATAGATCACTAGGAACTACCATTACGCATGACCGGTTTCGTCTTAGCACAATACTAGGCCTGACCATGTCGGGTAGTCATTCCAGGGGTTATATCGTTCGTAGCGACGCGGAGTAACGTCTCGCCTTTGGCGGGCGCTCTTACGGGCCAGTCCTTTTCTGTAACTCAACATTTTCCGTTTCCACCGTTTTGCATGGTTTTCTTTTGTTTTTTTGTTCTTCTTTTTTTCTTTAATTTCTCTTCGTGTTTTTCTTCGATTTCTCACCCCCTTTCCTCTTTTGATTTCCTTTTTCTCATGGTTTTCTTTGTTTCTTCTTTGTTTATTTCTTTTTTCGGTTTTCACTGGTTTTCCTTTTTATTTATTTAAAAACATATCTACCTATTTCATATACATCAGGAACATTTTTGATACACACTTATCATTTTCGAAATGCATGCTTATCATTTTTTAAACATATTTTTTGATGTCTACTTTGGCATACACGTTGTACATTTTTTATACATTTTTATTTTGTTTTGAATGCATGATTAAAAAAATTTACAAAAATGTTTTTGAATAGTTTTCCCAATAGGTGTGAAAAAATAAAATACACATTGGAAAATTAAAAACATTCTTTTTAGATATGCAAATCTATTTTTTGCATTGTTCAGACATTATTGAAATTTCACAAACACATTTTTGGAACACTTGAACATTATTTTAAATGTAACTAGTTTTTTGAATTACACAATTAACATATTTTTAGATGAGCCATAAACCGGAAAGGAGGGAGTATTAGTATTCAGTAGATTCCACGGTAATTTATATATATGAGATTATTAAATGAGTTTCCGTGGCACATAAAAAATGTTTACAAATAAAAAATATAGTTTGCCTACTTCTTGATGCAGGATTTACTGAAAAAGTACAAGAAAAACATCCGATCACTAACAAGTTTTTTTAATACGAACTAATCGCCTTGAATGTAAGCCCCAAAAAGAAAATCGTTACTAAGACACATGTTCAGTACAGTTGCAGTTCACCCTCCACGGTGGAACATTAGTCACCAGATGGCAGAAACTAAGATAACAGTTCACTAATTGCGCTGGTTTGGTCTCTTAGAAAAATAATTGATTATGTCTTGTCAACTAGTTTGCAGTGGCCATGTGTCTCGCCTGTTTCTTCGGCAGCGCATGGGATGCAAGCAGACGTGTGCAGAGGGGAACCGGTGAGTGGCATGTGCTAATGTCTAGATTCGCTAGCCACGAGTGCCTACGGAGACCTGAATACACGGGCCGCCTGCGTCTACAGGGGGACAATGTCCGGCAATACAGGGGAGGCTCTGATCCCAAAAGGATATGGACGCTCTGGATAAAGTCATGCCTGGGGCACGGCCTCTGTTAGGCATTTTCGGACATCACATGCCTTAAGTATACCTGGCCATCGGTCAGGCCGGGCCGGGCCTGGGCCGGACCTAAAAAAGCCCATAACAAAAAATTGAGGCCCAGGCCTAGCCCTGGCCCTACCATCGGGCCTACTTTTCAAGCCCAAGCCCGACCCATCTGTTGAAAAGCCTGTCGGGTGGCATGAGTACGTATCTTCACTCCTATAATTGCCTTAGTGGGTGGAGGGTTAGGTGAAGGGCGATTAATGACGGGCCGATGGCGTATGCAGGCGAGCGGAAGAAAATAAGGGTTGCTCGGTTAATTATGATAAACCGAACAAAAACCAGATTGCCCAGTTAATTACGGAGAACCGGACGGAAACCATCATAATCGTTGAGTGGCACATATTAAAAAAAACACACACACACCAATCCAGAGAGGGCCTCGGCGGGACAGCACACATGAGTGAACACTTTTATAAATGTAGCGTATATTTTTTTTAATTCCTATGAATATTTTTATGAAGTCATGAATATATTATAAAAATAACCCAGTTTTTCTATGTCTTCATGAAGTTTTTAAAACGTGTCAATTGTTTTTACTTAATTTTCGAAATATTTTTAACAATAGTTGCGAACACCTTTTTATATACCCTGAACATTTTTGAAAATTGTGTGAACAAAATTTTATATTTCACTAATAGTTTCTAAAAATGTCATCAATTTTTGAAAAACTTGTGAACATTTTTTTTAAATCATGTAATCATTTTTTTAATGTCATGAACATTTTTATAAATGTTTTAGGATATTTAAAGTGTCATGAATATTTTATTAAAAAAGTTTGAACACATTTTAAAGCTGCGTGAGAAGTTTTTCTTGCACCAAGAACATGTTTTTGAAATTTTAATAAAAAATAGAATATTTTGTAGATATATAATTATATAGCAATTTTCGAAATATATAGAAATAGATGTAGGAAAAAAATATAAGAAAAAAAATCAGAAAGAAAAGCACCTACTTTTTCTGAGTGAACGGTACATACCTGGAAGTTAACCAACATACAATTAGCCAATAAATATGTAGGATGGGTCATATGGCCGTCAACCGTCTATCGAGCTAAAACTCTCGAAACAGGTTTTCGCCCCGCTTTTATATAAAGCAATCACCGAACTAAGTACATGGTTGAACGATACAAAATGGTGAAATAGTCCTCATACATTGCCGATCCCAAGATAACCAGATCACGCAGACCTACTACGCTACCGAATGAAACCATTGCACTGAATACAATGCCACACACACAACCCTATACACCTAAGCTCCACGACAACGCCTCCAAGAGGGAAAACGGCGCAGAGCGTCGCCGCTGTCGCGTCCAGAAGGGACAAGGGTCTTCACCCGGAACCTTGGCACGAAGAGGAGCAGCACGACGACGTCTTTAGGGAGATAGCGTTGCCCGCAAGCGTCGCCGTCGTCGGCGACAAAGCGCAGAGCTTTCGCTCGGCAGCTCCCCCGTGCCACACGAGGTCTTCAGGACAGGCGCAACGAGTTCAGCGTCCCAGGTGCGGATCGGGGCTGTGACACCCTGGGTTTATGCTACAGTGATGATTTGTAATTAGGCTACAGTAATGGCCAAGTGATTAAGCTAATCTTTTGCTAAATAGGGCATGATCAAGTTGAAGTTCCAAATTCCAATTCAAATTTCAATTCAAAATGCCCTATGAAATTTTGTGACAAATTTAAGTCCTCAAACAACAGAAATAAAATGTTGCACAATTGTTTAAAATATCAAAACTATTGTTGTTAAGGAAAACAACATCACCATCATGTTGGAGTGGACCGCACCATCAATAACAATAGCTAAAAGCATTTTAAAAGTGCTCTAAATTGCATTGGAAAATGAAAACAACTTCTAAAAATGCTCAAAGTGGATGTGGCCCTCCAAAATATTGCAAGTTAATTGTTGGACCATATGACACATTTTTTGCTTAAAGGAATATTGGCCTAAAATAAATAAAACAGAAGTAAAGAAAAGAAAACAGAAAGAAATAAAAGAAAACGGGCAAAAGCCCACTTACCTGGCCTCTGGGCCGTAGGCACAGTGCGGCCCAGCCCACTGGGGCCTTCCCCTACCTGCTCCCGCCTCGCTGTCGTGCCCGCCATGGCCGAACGCGCCTCGCTCCGGCCAGTGGCCGCCACGGCGCCGGAGCAGGTGGGCGAGGGGATAAGGCCTCCCCGAGCCACTCCCCCTGGACGCCTCGCCATTCCCCCCTCGCCTCGCTCGCTCTCCCCCCCTCCAGATCCGCCGCACCCGCGCCGCCGTCGCCATGGCCGACGGGTAGCCGCGGCCACAGCCACGCCCGCGCCTCGCCGTCGCGTTCATCTGCTCCGCCGCGCCCTCCTCGTCCTCCCCGACCACGAGCACGAGCTCCGGAGCCCCTGGAGTGCCCCCACGCCGTCGTCTTCTACCTCGGACCCGCAGGATCGCCGTCGCCAAATTCGTCGCCGTCGAGCCCTCCCCGAGCCCACTTTGAACGGCCACACCCCACAGTGAGCTCCTGCTTCCCCTTCCCCTCCTCCTCGCGACGAGCCAGAGCTCCTAACGGTAGATTTCGCCGACGCCCGAACGCACCGCCGCCTGACCTCGTCGCCGGCGTCATTCCGGTGACCAAACGGTCGCGCGCTGCCGCACAACATGCTCGCCGTCGCCGTAGGAGTCGAATGCGCCCCTTGCCGCTGCTTGCCGTGCCCCGTAGCGTCGTCCTCGCCGCTCACCCGAAAACCGCCGCCGCCTAGCTCGTCGCCGGTGCCGTTCCCGGTCGTCTCCGGCCACGCCACCACCACCGTTCGACGCGGCGTGGAACGGCCGTTCGAACGCACCCAGCCGCGCGCCAAACGGCCGCCTGTGCGCGATTTCCGCCGCTGGCCGAGGCCCTCCGCCGTGTTTTGTGGTCGCCGGCGGCCAGTCGCCGGCCACCACCGGCGTGGTTGACCTGGGACCACCCCCAGTGTCGCTGCCAAAGGGCCCCATGGGCCCCGTTGACTGGGTTGACCCAGTCAACGTGCTGACTGGGCAGCCCAGTGCCACCGACTGGTGGGGCCCCTACCCCAGTGTCTATGACATTTGGGCCCCACCCTGTCAGATACATGATATTAGTAACTAATTTAATTAAAGTAATTAATTTACACTAATTAGTCACTGACATGTGGGCCCCACTGCTAATTAACCCAGTTTAATTTAATTAAAAACCTGAAATAACACTGAGCCTATGACAGGTGGGACCCACTAGTCAGGTTTGACCTGTCCAGCCCCCTGTTGACTGCTGACGCAATGCTGACCTCATGCTGACGTCATCATTCACTATTCTGGATAATGTTGGATTTAATTAATTAAAATAATTCCAGAAAATCTATAAAACTTTAGAAAATCATATCTTTTAAACCGTAACTCCGATGAAAATAGTTTATATATGAAAATTGATCAGAAAAATCCCACGAATCCAAATATGCCATCCGTTCATCTGTCACATGCTCCTAGCATGATGAACATGGAACTTTCCACTCCGAATCGTCTGTCCGATAATTCCAAAGACCCGGAAAATATCGTCAGATATTCTCCCGCTCCGTCTGCAACGTATAGTACTGCGTTAGTGCATGCCTAGCTATGCATATTGCCATGTCATGCATCGTGATTGCATCTGTGCTTTATATTTATTGTTTCTTCCCCCTCTTCTCTCCGGTAGACCCCAAGACTGACGGTGCTGCCGGATACGACTACCCCGTCGACGATCAGCCTTTTGCCGCAGAGCAGCAAGGCAAGCAAAACCCCCTTGAGCATTCCGATATCACCCATCTCTCTCCCTCTTATGCTTGCATTAGATTTTGCTACTGTAATAGATATCTCCTATTCTGATGCATAGCCTGTTTTTGATGAACTGTTACTTTACCTGCAATCATACCAACTGCTTAGCATAGGTTGATCAGTGAACCCTTGAGACCCCCCCCTTAGTCCCAGTTGCCCCTGCTTCCATCGACGCCGAGGACTTGAAGACAGAAGACTCAGTCGTCATGGCTGACAAACCAGGCCCCTCACATCACCGCACTCCCCTTAGTTGTACGACTCTGCAGCGCTACTATCGAGTACCGAGGGTGACACCTCGTGAAGTACTTATGATGCTAGTTCTGTAGTGTAGCTAGTCGGTCGTGGTCATGAGGGTGATTCCTCCTTCACCATTCCCGACGATGACTCTGTCGTGCAACCCCTTAAGTGTGGGGCTCTCGAGGGTGATTCCTCTAAGTACACCTTGACGGTTTCATCGAGCGGAACCCCATGAGGGTGATTCCTCAGGTTCCGTCTCGATGTTTTATACACACAGTTACTATGACCGGGTTACTGAAACATGTTGAAGACGGGTCGGCCCCAAGGGTACCCGCGAGAGTGATATTGGTGGGGTGCGTCGGTAAGGCACCCGAGTGTTATTGGCGGGGCGACGGACTGCACTTCATGGTTCGCGCTTGCCCCGCATTAATAAACTGCTAGTGGGTTGGGTACTTGATCTGAGTTAGGTCGTTGGCCTTAATACGCACTAACCATCACGTGGGAAAGTTATGGGCACTCAGCGTCGTTGTATCAGCCGAAGCTCTTCGGACGTCAGCAATGGAGCGGCGCGCGCCCGAGTGGTCCGCGACGGCACCGCGCTTGTTAATAAGGGGTGCTAGGACTGACCTCGGCCGTACTCGCATCGTGCAGGTGTGCAAAGGGTGACTGGGCCCATGACCCCTGCGCGCATAGGATTTAGACCGGCGGGCTGGCCTCTTCGTTGAGTCTAGGTGGGGCGACGACGTGCTGATATCCCGAGGCCGGGCATGACCCAGGAAAGTGTGTCCGGCCGGAGGTGACTCAGGCGTGTTGGGGAATATGTGGTGCACCCCTGCAGGGATGATTAATCTATTCGAATAGCCGTGTCCACGGTAACAGGACGACTTGGAGTTGTACCTTGACCTTATACAACTATAATTGTAATTTAAATTAAAATGAATTGTGGCTCCGGGATTGCTTCCTCGCAGGGAGTCGAGGAAGGATCTCTGGGCGTGGATACATAATTAAAATTGTTACAACAATATGACTATATGTGTGATACCAATCTGCACTCTTCTAATGCTGCAAGATGTTGAAGATGCTAGTCTTCGATAGGACTAGGCCTTCTCCCTATTCTTGCTTTCTGCAGTCAGTCCAGATGTAACCCCTCCCCTTGATAATGATGCATACTTAACATAGTTCTGATGTCAGTCTTGCGAGTACTTTGGATGAATACTCACTGCTGCTTTGCAATCTCTTTGCCCACCTCGATTCATTGCTGCGTTCAGACGATGGAGCCCAGGAGATGGAGTACGCCGGAGACGACTACTACACCACCGATGGAGCCTACTACTACGTGGAGGCTACCCCCGACGCTCAGGAGTAGTTAGGAGGTTCCCAGGCAGGAGGCCTCGCCTCTTTCGATCCGTTGTTTATGTTTGTGCTAGCCTTCTTAAGGCAAAACTTGTCTAACTTATGTCTGTACTCAGATATATTTGCTTCCGCTGACTCGTGTTTATGTCGAGCTTTGTATTCGAGCCCCCGAGGCCCCTGGCTTGTAATATGGAGCTGTATGACTATTTTTTGCGCCTTTTGTTGTGTTGTGATATCAATCAGTGAGTCCCTAATCTTGGTCGTACGCATTGTGTGCATGATTAGCGTACTGACAAGAATGGGGGCGTCACAAGTTGGTATCAGAGCCGACTGCCTGTAGGTAGCCCCCTTTCCAACCCATTGGCCGAAGTTGAGTCTAGTCATTGAAAAACTTTTACTAACACTGATATGTGGCTTACGGGCCCACATCTCAATCGGGTGGTATTAGGATCTTTTATTCCTCGTCTATACTTTGGGTTCTGATCTCTCTTCTCTTTCGGGTTAAAGATTTTGCTAAATCTAACATTAGGTTCTCGTGATCACATCCACCGGAGAATTGTTTCGTCGAAAATTGTCTTCTTTGAAGTTATGATGCACACACTGTCATTTGACATCTTGAATCTCCTTGTTACAGATGCGCCCTGATAGGCAGATCGTTCGTCTGACCTACGCGCACGATACGACTGGGTTCCCGGCCATTCTGGTCGGCCTCTTGAAGAAGCTGGGATATCGCTGGTACCCCGAGTACACTGTTTACGAGGACTACCACGAGTTCAACCAGGAACAGTATGAGGCTGTGATGGTTATCTGGGATCGACAGGACCGCTCCATCACTGAGCTGCACACCTTCCGTGCCATTGGAGTGACTGTTGAGATGGCAGTACAGGATGCTGCCTATGCTGCTATTGTTCGTCTCCGTGCAGCGAACCCTTGTTTGGAGGAGACGGCATACAGATACATCCCGTATGTCCCTAGTGGAGTTGATACTGCGGCCGACGCTGAGGTCTTGACCCCTTTTGCACGGCAGCGTACCGACCGATCCTACACTGCTATCTGCGCCCCCTACGTGAGTCGTCGTTTCGACCCACAGGTTCTGGTTCAGTACACTGAGGCACTGGCTCGCACTGTCAGGGCTCTTAACTTTGAGCTGTACACCACCCGTGCTCGCCTTTACCGGGCTTTGGAGCAGTTGAGGCCAGCAGTCGTTGCGGGAATGCATACGGAGTTTGTTCTTCACCCGCGCCCGACTGAGTTTCCTCCAGGTCTTGAGTGGCCTGCTGTTGGAGGTCGTGCTCCCGCACTTGGACCTAGGCTCCCGGTTGATATGCAGATTCTACATCAGGGTGTGCACGGGATGCAGTACTCCTTCACCAGATTTCAGAGTCACCTGCAGTTCCCCGGCTACTTTCGTTGTCCCCGACGCTGATGCGTTGTTGTATCCCTCCACCGCGTGCCTGCGTGCCGCCTAGCTGTCTAGGTTAATTTCATGCCGGATCTATCGTCTATTTTGTAACGAACTTATGGTTTGTAATAGACTTATGTATGGATCTGTATGTTGAAATTTGAACTACTATGTCGTAATTATTGCACTTCCTTCTTCTCGCAATTTACTTCATGAAGGATTCCTTGATTTTTGCAATTACCAAATGCTAAACTACCACTGTTAAATTTGACAGAATGGTTAGGCCAGCTGGTCGTGGTCGTGGTGCTCCTGAACCACCACCACCACCTGACTACATGGCTGGTATGATGCAACAGTTTGAACTGAATCGCCAGTTTATGCAAGGGCTTATGGACCATTTCCCGAGGCCGAACATGAATCAACAGCCAGCCCCAATGACTCTGCAAGACTTCATGCGCCTCAACCCTACGACCTACCGCAGCTCAACTCAGCCGCTTGACGCAGATGACTGGCTCCGTGACATCACTTATGAACTGGAGTCTTCAGGCGCCCCAGAGGCTAGCTATGTCACCTTTGCCTCGTCATTTCTGAAGGGTCCCGCTGCTCAATGGTGGGACAGTCACAGGCGCTCTCAGCCTGTTGGAACAATCATCACCTGGCTAGAGTTCCAAGCTGCGTTCCGTGCTCGCCACATTCCCCAGGGAATGATGGATAAGAAGAAGCGTGAATTCCGCAACTTAGTCCAGGGCAACAAGACTGTGGATGCTTATCAGCAGGAATTTCTGGATTTATCTCGCTATGCTGAGAAGACATTGCAACTGATGCTCGCGGGTAGGAGAAATTCCGTGAAGGACTTCACCCGGATATTCACCTTGCTCTTCTAGCTCACGACTTCCCTGATTTTGCCACCTTGGTGAATAAGGCTATCCAGATTGAGACAGGTCTGCAGAGGTACAAGGATCACACTAAGCGCAAAATTGACGTGGGTTCATCTTCGGGCCCACGTCCTCAGAAGCAAAGGATCTGGATCCCCAACAACTACCGTCCACCTGCATATGCCCCGAGGCCATCCTATGTGGCGCCTCGTTTGCCCCCTCCACCGCCAAGATAGCCAAGAGCTATACCACCAAGAGAAACTCAGCCTCCACCATCCCATCCTGAGGATGGACTGTGCTTTAAGTGTGGTCGCCCGGGACACCGTGCTAGAGACTGCAGGAAGGGTCAGAGTCAACTTGCACTGCCTTCCAACCAGCCCCGCAACAACAATGCCAGGCCTACTCAGGGTCGTGCTCAAGCTAACAATGCTGAACTGAATGAAGCTCAAGACCAGCCTGCTACCGTGATGGGTACTCTTGTCGTTAACTCAGTACCAGCTTCTGTATTATTTGATACAGGAGCATCGCACTCCTTTATGTCTGAAGATTTTGCATACATGCATGGCATTAAGTACGAGGAGATGAACAATCCAATAGTGGTAAACACCCCCGCTGGCCAATGTCGAACCTCAATGGTTTGTCAAGATGTCCCCATTGAAATAGAAGGGATGGAATTCCATGCTTCCCCCATTATATTGAAGTCTTCCAAGATCGACCTTATTTTGGGAATGGATTGGTTGAAGGCACATACCGCTTCCGTCGTTTGTGCCACCAAAACCGTCCACCTCCTGCATCCTTCGAATGAGATTGTCAGCTACCATGCTCATCTTGTTCGAGATGCTGAAGCCCGACTATATGCCATGAATGCATTAAATGAGTCACCTCTTGAAGGGATTGAAAACATTCCAGTTGTCCGGGATTTCCAAGATGTTTTTCCGAAAGAACTCCCAGGGATTCCCCCTGCTAGAGCCGTTGAGTTTGTCATTGACTTGGTACCTGGTACCACTCCTATAGCCAAGCGTCCATATAAAATGCCTCCACATGAACTCCTTGAACTTAAGCAAGAACTTGACAATTCGCTTCGTCTGGGTTTCATTCGTCCAAGTTCCTCTGCTTGGGGAGCACCTTCTCTCTTTGTCAAGAAGAAGGATGGTACGAATCGGTTGGTCCAAGATTACTGTCCCATCAACCAAGCAACGATTCAAAACAAATATCCGCTTCCTCGGATCAACGATATGTATGATCAACTTGCTGGATCATCAGTATTTTCTAAACTCGACTTGAGGTTGGGTTACCATCAGATCCGGGTTTGTGAAGAGGATATTCCCAAGACTGCATTTGTTACTCACTATGGTTCATACGAGTACACCGTCATGTCCTTCGGCTTAACCAATGCTCCAGCAACCTTCTCTCGGTTGATGAATTATATTTTTATGGACTACCTCGATAAATTCGTCGTGGTTTATCTAGATGATATTCTGGTATTCTCCAAGAATAAAGAAGAGCATGCTGGACATCTTCGTCTAATATTGGAGAGGCTTCGAGAACATCAACTTTATGCTAAGTACTCAAAGTGTGAGTTCTGGATGGACGAAGTAACCTACCTTGGTCATGTGATCTCCAAGGATGGTATTGCGGTCAACCCTGAACGAGTTCAGGCTATTCTTGACTGGACTCCCCCGAAGAATGTCAAGCAAGTCAGAAGTTTTCTCGGGCTCGCCAGCTATTGCCGTCGATTCGTCGAGAACTTCTCCAAGATTGCAAAGCCCTTAACCAATTTGCTTCACAAAGGTGTTAAATATGAGTGGACAGAAAAATGTCAGGAGAGCTTTCAGGCACTTAAGGACAAGTTGACCTCTGCTCCAGTGCTTGCTCCTTTGGATACTCGTAAGGACTTTACCATTTATTGTGACGCTTCTCGTCAGGGAACGGGTTGTGTCCTAATGCAAGAGCGCAGAGTGGTTGCTTATGCTTCTCGTCAATTGCGTCCTCATGAAGAGAACTACCCAGTTCATGACCTTGAACTTGGTGCAGTAATTCATGCACTGAAAGAGTGGCGGCAATACCTTGTTGGTAATCGTTGCGAGATCTACACCGACCATCAAAGTCTGAAGTATCTGTTTACTCAGCCAGATCTGAACCTCTGTCAACAGAGATGGATGGAGCGCATAGCAGATTACAATGTGGGTATTTCTTATACCCCAGGCAAGGCTAATGTAATGGCTAATGCCTTGAGCCGCAAGTCATACTGCAATCACCTTCAGGTTCACAAGGTCCACCCCCTGCTTCAAGAAGAATTTCGCAAGCTGAACCTTCATATTGTTCCTCAGGGTTATCTCACTCCCCCTCCTGAAGAGTTCTACAAGATGAACCTCCACGTTGTTTCCCAGGGTTCTCTCAATACCCTGGTAGCTAAACCAGATCTTATGGACGTCATCAAGTGGATCCAGAAGTGTGACAGTGAAGTCGAGAGGATTAAACGCGATCTCGCTGAAGGAAAGCCCTCACCCTTCACTATTGCTGAGGATGGCGCTTTGTACTTCAAAGACCGCCTAGTGGTACCGTGTAAGTCGAATAACAAGGAAATGACTCAGGAGGTCATGAAGGAAGCACATGACACTCCGCTGTCTATTCATCCTGGTAGTACCAAGATGTACCAAGACCTTCGTCGAAGATTCTGGTGGTCTAACATGAAGCAAGACATTGCACGCTATGTTTCAGAATGTGACTTTTGCCGTCGTGTCAAAGCAGAACATCAAAGGCCTGCTGGAACTCTACAACCTATTTCTATTCCTGAATGGAAATGGGATCATGTTGAAATGGACTTCATTACTAGATTTCCCAGGTCCCAGAAAGGTAATGATGCTATTCTTGTCGTCATTGACCGACTGTCCAAAGTTGCACATTTTCTGGCTATCAAGGAAACTATTAATGCTAGTCAGCTGGCGGATCTATACATGTCCAGAGTTGTGCCACTCCACGGTATCCCATTGGTGATTAGTTCAGACTGTGGTAGTTTATTCACTTCAAGATTCTGGACAAGTTTCCAAGAAGCTATGGGGACTCGTTTGTCCTTCAGCACCACTTTTCACCCTCAATCCCAGGGATAAGTTGAAAGAGTCAATCAGATTCTCGAAGACATGCTTTGAGCTTGTGTCATTTCTTTCGGCAAGAAATGGGAGGACTCTCTCCCGTATGCTGAGTTCTCCTACAACAATAGCTATCAAGCTAGTCTGAAGATGGCTCCTTTTGAAGTATTATATGGGCGTAAGTGTCGGACTCCTCTGAATTGGTCAGAAACTGGGGAACGTACACTTATCGGTCCGGATATAATCCAACATGCCGAAGATCAAGTCCGCATCATTCATGCAAATCTGAAAGCTGCTCAGTCTCGTCAGAAGAGTCAGTATGACCGTCATCACAAAGATATGGTCTATCAACCTGGCGACAAGGCTTATCTTCAAGTCACGCCAATGAGAGGTACACACCGATTTGGAATCAAGGGCAAGCTGGCTCCTCGATATATTGGTCCTTTCACTGTTCTCGAAAGGCGTGGTAAAGTGGCATATCAACTGGAACTACCGCCAAACCTTTCTCAGGTTCACGATGTGTTCCATGTGTCACAACTTCGTCGCTGCTTCAAGGATCCTATCCGTGCAGTGGATCATGATATGCTTGAGCTGCAACAAGACCTTTCTTACAAGGAGCAACCAGTCCGCATTCTCGATGAAACTGAACGTCGGACTCGTCAGAAGGTTACCAAGTTCTTCAAAGTGCAGTGGGCAAATCATTCTGAAGATGAGGCCACTTGGGAACGCGAAGCTCATCTTCGTGCAAAATACCCCGGGCTCTTTCCTTCTACTTCTTGATTCTCGGGACGAGAATTCTTGTTAGTAGGGGAGAATTGTGACACCCTGGGTTTATGCTACAGTGATGATTGTAATTAAGCTACAGTAATGGCCAAGTGATTAAGCTAATCTTTTGCTAAATAGGGCATGATCAAGTTGAAGTTCCAAATTCCAATTCAAATTTCAATTCAAAATGCCCTATGAAATTTTGTGACAAATTTAAGTCCTCAAACAACAGAAATAAAATGTTGCACAATTGTTAAAAATATCAAAACTAATGTTGTTAAGGAAAACAACATCACCATCATGTTGGAGTGGACCGCACCATCAATAACAATAGCTAAAAGCATTTTAAAAGTGCTCTAAATTGCATTGGAAAATGAAAACAGCTTCTAAAAATGCTCAAAGTGGATGTGGCCCTCCAAAATATTGCAAGTTAATTGTTGGACCATATGACACATTTTTGCTTAAAGGAATATTGGCCTAAAATAAATAAAACAGAAGTAAAGAAAAGAAAACAGAAAGAAATAAAAGAAAACGGGCAAAAGCCAACTTACCTGGCCTCTGGGCCGTAGGCACAGTGCAGCGCAGCCCACTGGGGCCTTCCCGTACCTGCTCCCGCCTTGCTGTCGTGCCCGCCATGGCCGAGCGCGCCTCGCTCCGGCCACTGGCCGCCACGGCGCCGGAGCAGGTGGGAGAGGGGATAAGGCCTCCCCGAGCCACTCCCCCTGGACGCCTCACCATTCCCCCCTCGCCTCGCTCGCTCTCCCCCTCCTCCAGATCTGCCGCACCCGCGCCGCCGTCGCCATGGCCGACGGGTAGCCGCGGCCACACCCACGCCCGCGCCTCGCCGTCGCGTCCATCTGCTCCGCCGCGCCCTCCTCGTCCTCCCCGACCACGAGCACGAGCTTCGGAGCCCCTGGAGCGCCCCCACGCTGTCGTCTTCTACCTCGGACCCACAGGATCGCCGTCGCCAAATTCGTCGCCGTCGAGCCCTCCCCGAGCCCACTTTGAACGGCCACACCCCACAGTGAGCTCCTGCTTCCCCTTCCCCTCCTCCTCGCGACGAGCCGGAGCTCTTAACGGTAGATTTCGCCGACGCCCGAACGCACCGCCGCCTGACCTCGTCGCCGGCGTCATTCCGGTGACCAAACGGTCGCGCGCTGCCGCCCAACATGCTCGCCGTCGCCCTAGGAGTCGAATGCGCCCCTTGCCGCTGCTTGCCGTGCCCCGTAGCGTCGTCCTCGCCGCTCACCCGAAAACCGCCGCCGCCTAGCTCGTCGTCGGTGCCGTTCCCGGTCGTCTCCGGCCACGCCACCACCACCGTTCAACGCGGCGTGGAACGGCCGTTCGAACGCACCCAGTGTAGGAGATATGCCCTAGAGGCAGTAATAACAGTTATTTTGTATCTCTGAGTTTGTAATGAATGTTTATGATCCATGCTATAACTGCAATGATTCTCGAGTCTGCAATATCCACGAGGCCCGGAGGGAAACTCATTTGCACGTGTGGTATAATAAACGGTAAATTGTATTCCTAGTCTTGCCTCTAAGACTGGCTCAAGTATTGCAGGATGATCCTGTTTTCCTGATCATGGGCATGGCTATGCCGGCAATTTTGAGGGCACGATGTTGGTAGAACACTTGTGTTGAATCGACCCAAATTGGTGTTATGCTATGAGATTCATTCGTCACAAGTTTATGGTTAATAACACAGAGATAGTTAATGTTTGCATAATTCCTTAGACCATGAGAGTATCGAGTTCCTTCGTGCTTGCTTCGTGAACTTTGGGGGTTGTTAAACGTCATCCGTTACTGGGTGGCTATTACGGCGGCTTACGGGTTCACGGAAAAGTATGGCAAGTAACATGATAGCTCAAGATTGGGATTTGCTCCTCCGACGATGGAGAGATATTCTCGGGCCCTCTCGGTGTTATGGTATCCATCATCGTCTTGCCAGACACAGTGTGATTTGATCACAGGGATGCCGGAACACGAAAACGAGAAAAGAGAACAAAACCGGTAACGAGGTAACTTGCATAGTGGACAAGTTGTTGATCCACGGGGATGCAGAAAATCTCACCTCGGGTGTTTGTGACATATCGCGAAGCAACAGGAATAGCTCACGGCAACTGGAGGTTCACTCGAATATTCATTCGTGTGGGTATAGGGGTCAATATGGGTGTCCACGGCTCCGATGTTGATCATTGATCGGAAGGGGTTCCGGGTCATGTCTATGCTTCACCGAACCTATAGGGTCACACGCTTAAGGGTCATCTATCTGCTGAATACTAGACAGGGAGTCTGAGAGAAAATCACCGAAAAAGTTTTGGACACCGGAAAAGTTTCGGACAGCGGAAAAGTTCCGCAGAGAGAACACCGGAACAGTTTCGGTAAAACTGAAAAGTTGTTTCAGGGGATACCATTAAGTCAAATTGGTTTCGGGACATGCCTGATAATTCTTGGAGGGTGCCAGAATTATTGTCGAAACTTCTGGGAATTTTCCGGAAGAAAAACCGGAAATGTTCCGGAGCTGCCGGAACCGCTTCGGATGCTTTTCGCAGATGAAAATCACTAATCCGGAATTGTTCCGGATCGCATTGAGAATTATTTTAGTGGGTACTAGACATGTTCTAAGCCCACATAAATATTTTCAGTTCGACCGGACGCTGAAAAATGTCGTCGTGAATAGTGAAAGTGCTTTTTGGGATATTTATGGAAAGTCACCTTTTGGGATATTTGCAAAAGGCTTCTAGAAGAGCTTTGGGGCTAAGCAAACCCCTCATGGGGGCCCCCCAAGGGGTGGCCGGCCAAGCAAGGTGGAGCTCCTTGGAGCTCCACATGGCACCCTATTTTGCTTTATTCTTTATGTAAATGACATAAAGTGGGGGTACTTTTGGTATTTGTGAATGCCAACTTTACCCCTTGGCTTTCCTATAAATAGAGGTGAGTGGGCTGCCCACAAACCTCATCCTTCTCTCATACACATGCCATTTGACTTGTCTGGATTCTCTCTCCCTCCCAGCGAAATAGTTTCGTAGAGCCGAAAGGCTGTCTGGGTTCCGGCCGGAACTAGTTCTGGACGGCGAAGCCCTGCCGGATAGATGACACCGTATGTGTGCAACTCTGTAGAGAGATCGTAGTTTCGGTCTTAGTTTGAGAGGTCCTCCCAAAGGGCTGTCCGAGTGACCGTCCGAGTTTCGAAGGTCCTCCCGTAGGGCTGTCCGAGTGACCGTCCGAGTTTCGAAGGTCCTCCCGAAGGGCTGTCCGTGACATCGTCCGAGGGACTGTCCGACCGCCTCCCGAAGGGCTGTCCGACGAGGGAGTCCATCCTCGCGGTTGGGAGGTTGTAAAATCCTAGCTGCGGGGATCTGCACCAACGATCTCCACCTACTCTTCTTCCGCTGCGCTACGAGTCGGTACGGATCAGATCAAACCTTGTATGCAATCTCCATAGTGATCCTGGGCGTGCTCGCTATACCGATTTTTTTGTTTTCTGTCGCGTTCCCCAACAGTGGCATCAAGAGCCAGGCTATGCGTAGATGCATGTTATGATCTAGAATACATGAGATGTATGGGTATTGCATAGTATAATTTTGTAGTAGATGATATCTATTACTGAAAATTATTTGTGCGGGTAGCAGATGAAATCTGTTACCGATGTTCCTGTTGCTTCCCGTGAATTTGCGTAGTCCTGATCTTGACGGCATGGTGGAATCTCACAAAGTCCTGGCAATCCGCGATCCTTTCATGCTGCTCCTGAGTATGCTGATTGACAGATCAACGAAGTGCTAACAGTTCTTTGGGTTCCACCATAGTTAAAGAAAGATGGATGTTTCGCAGACGAAAGGGCAATGCAGATATGATCTGCACGGGCGTCACGCATATGACGAAGTTTAGTATGGGGCTCGAGATTTTATTATCTCATGTTTCATACACCCTGGAAAGTTAATCTAGCAACTTGAATTATCATACTTGATGATGAGCGTTGGTAGCTGCGGTTTGAGTCAAAACCTTAGAAGCCACGTAAAATAAAATTTTGTATAAACCGATTAGAGGCGTCTAACTTGGTTTTGCAGGATGGTTTGCATGTGATGTGGTATAGCAAGTCTCATATTAATTTGATTATGTATGAGATGACTATATGATGTAATTAACATGACCTGCGTGTCATGATTCGGCATGATGGCTGGAGCCATATGATTGCAATTTAATGACCTGCGTGTCAACCTTATGTAATGCACTTATTTTATTAGCTATAGAGATAGCAATATTATCTGGTGCATTGACAAGGTGGTGGCAATCTTCGTGAAGGTGAACACCGACGCGAATGCCGAAGACGAAGAAATACTTGACTTCTCCGTCAGAAGGGGCTATACCATATCATGCTATTATGAATTGCCTGAGATGTTCATCCCTCTTGATGCACCCTTCTTGATTGCGCGGTAGTCGCTTTTTATTAGGGTGATCTCTCACTTAAAATATCAAAGTAGTTAGTGTTCACCCAAGTGTAGCACCGTCTGAAATTCGTATCTTTTCGGGGTGCGCCATGTACACATGAGCACGAACGAATTGAGAGGAATGAGAGAGGCGAGGTCAGACCTTGCAGCAAGATCACTTGGTTGTCTTTGACGATCAGGCATGAGAGTCATGAGCTCGGAACACACACATCGAAAGATGGACAAGAATCACATAGAGATGTGATTGGCAAGTTGGCCTACCGATTGAAATTCGCGTCATCAGTGATGAACCCGTCAATGGCGTCGAATTGAAATGCGGATCTTGAATCACTCACAATCAATTATGAGAGATATTGATTTGAGTGGGAGCGCACTTTAGAATAAAATTGTTTATTCACTAGTGTAAAATCATTATGAACAAAGTCTAAGTGAACTTGTGTTTTCCGTTGTAGATCAAATGGCTCGCAATAGCGCGTTCAACTTAGGCCCGATGTTAGAGAAAGAGAAGTTAGCTGCGAATGGAAACAACTATGCGGACTGGGTCCGTACCCTGAGGATTGTCCTCAGGAGTGCTAAGAAAGTGTACGTGCTTGAAGGACCTCTTCCACCTAAGCCAGCGGCAACAGCCGTGGCAGATATACAAAATGTTTAGGCCACTAAGGATGATGACTTCAACTTAGTGCAGTGTCTCATGCTGTCTTGCATGAGTTCAGAGCTTCAAAAACGTTTTGAATTCCATGACTCCTTTGATATGATCAAGGAACTGGATGCTCTGTACAAGTTTAATGCACGGTCTGAACGTTTTGATATCGTCAAAACCATGTCGGAGACCAAGATGGCTGAGGGCAGTTCAGTTGGCGAACACGTGGTCAATATGATTGGCCACGCCGAGAGGCTTAAAACCCTGGAATTTCCACTTCCAGAAGAGCATGTTATGGACATGTTGCTCGGTTCACTCCCCCCTTCTTATGAAGGTTTTGTCATGAACTACAACATGAATGGGATGGACAAAACACCTAATGAGGTGCTTGCCATGCTGAAAACTGCTGAAGGAGGACTGCGGAAAAATCGCAAGCAAGTGTTTCTTGTGAATAAAACTGCCAGTTTCAAAAAGGGCAAGCCAAAGAAGGGCAAGGGTGCCGGTAAGACCGGCTTCCAAAGCAAATCTAAGGGCAAAGCCAAGAATGAAACTGAGTGCTTCTACTGCAAGGGCACAGGACACTGGAAGAGAAACTGCAAGAAGTATCTGGAAGATAAGAAGTCCGGGAAAACCGGAAAAGGTATAATTGTTATACAAGTTAATGTCATTGACGTTTTGCTTGCTAGCGAAAATTCTAAGTCTTGGGTATTTGATACCGGATCGGTTGCACACATTTGCAACTCGATACAGGGGCTTCAGAAGGTGCGCAAGCTGGCAAAGAATGAAGTCATGATGCGTGTCGGGAACGGCGCTGGGATCGCTGCTCAAGCCGTCGGCATTATGCCTCTACGTCTCCCTTCAGGATTTATTTTGGAACTAAGTAACTGTTATTTTGTTCCGTTGTTGTGTAGAAACATTATCTCTGGATCATGTTTAGTGCACGATGGGTACTCCTACAAGTCTGAGAACAATGGTTGTTCACTTTATTGTAAGGATATCTTTTATGGATTTGCACCCATTGTTGGGGGCCTTTTCATACTAAATCTTGAATGTGGAAATGATGTCTTTAACGTAAATGCTAAATGCCTTAAGAAGGCTGATACCACCACCACTTTCAAGTGGCACTGTCGGCTTGACCACATCGGAAAGAAACGCATGCAAAGACTCCATAAAGATGGAGTTTTACCGTCTTTTGATTTTGAATCATTTGACACATGTGAAGCTTGCTTGATGGGGAAAATGACCGAGTGACCTTCCGAATTTCGAAGGTCCTCCCGAAGGGCTGTCCGAGACATCGTCCGAGGGACTGTCCGACCGCCTCCCGAAGGGCTGTCCGACGAGGGAGTACATCCTCGCGGTTGGGAGGTTGTAAAATCCTAGCTGCGGGGATCTGCACCAACGATCTCCACCTACTCTTCTTCCGCTGCGCTACGAGTCGGTACGGATCAGATCAAACCTTGTATGCAATCTCCATAGTGATCCTGGGCGTGCTCGCTATACCGATTTTTTTTGTTTTCTGTCGCGTTCCCCAACACCCAGCCGCGCGCCAAACGGCCGCCTGTGCGCGATTTCCGCCGCTGGCCGAGGCCCTCCGCCGTGTTTTGTGGTCGCCGGCGGCCAGTCGCCGGCCACCACCAGCGTGGTTGACCTGGGACCACCCCCCAGTGTTGCTACCAAATTGCCCCACGGGCCCCGTTGACTGGGTTGGCCTAGTCAACGTGCTGACTGGCCAGCCCAGTGCCACCGACTGGTGGAGCCCCTACCCCAGTGTCTATGACATTTGGGCCCCACCCTGTCAGATACTTGATTAGTAACTAATTTAATTAAAATAATTAATTTACACTAATTAGTCACTGACATGTGGGCCCCACTGCTAATTAACCCTGTTTAATTTAATTAAAAACCTGAAATAACACTGAGCCTATGACAGGTGGGACCCACTAGTCAGGTTTGACCTGGCCAGCCCCCTGTTGACTGCTGACGCAATGCTGACATCATCATTCACTATTCTGGATAATGTTGGATTTAATTAATTAAAATAATTCCAGAAAATCTATAAAACTTTAGAAAATCATATCTTTTAAACCGTAACTCCGATGAAAATAGTTTATATATGAAAATTGATCAGAAAAATCCCACGAGTCCAAATATGCCATCCGTTCATCTGTCACATGCTCCTAGCATGATGAACATGGAACTTTCCACTCCGAATCGTCTGTCCGATAATTCCAAAGACCCGGAAAATATCGTCAGATATTCTCCCGCTCCGTCTGCAACGTATAGTACTGCGTTAGTGCATGCCTAGCTATGCATATTGCCATGTCATGCATCGTGATTGCATCTGTGCTTTATATTTATTGTTTCTTCCCCCTCTTCTCTCCGGTAGACCCCGAGACTGACGGTGCTGCCGGATACGACTACCCCGTCGACGATCAGCCTTTAGCCGCAGAGCAGCAAGGCAAGCAAACACTACTAGGAAAAAGCCTAGTAGTAGCGCTGGTTTTCAGCCTACTAGTAGCGCTGGACCCAGCGCTACTGCTAAGGCGCTACAGCTAAGTTATAGCAGTAGCGCTGGTTTGTGCAGCGCTACTGCTAAGTATGGTTAGCAGTAGCGCTGCACTTACCAGCGCTACTGCTAAATATCTGTAGCGCGGCAAAAATGAAAGCGCTGCTGCTAATCCAGCGCTGCTGCTAAATGGTTTCCAGCACTGCTGCTAGTACTACGGCTTTCACAGATTCATACCCCCTCTACGTATTTGTGATGTATTCATACAGGCTCTATACAGTAGTTTCATTCATACATGCTCTATACAGTAGTTTCATCATGGATTTTATTCAACCAAATGAATCAAAAGTGATCAAAAGTTGAATTAGTAGGACGACGATCCTACTAATTCAACTTTTGGTCACTTTTGATCCATCGACATGAATCTAATTCGCTTTTCTTCCCCCAATGATATAATAACTAATCATGATCATAATAACAAGTTGGTCACTAGTCATAATCACAACTCCTCCTCATCATCATCAACTCTAACACATTGTAGCACATAATAACACATTGTACCTACGACCTACTCCTCTCTCATAGGACCTACTCTACCCTCTCTTAGGTAAAATATCATAAAACAAGATAGGCCCTGACTCTCCATTATGGAGAATGGAGATCATCCTGTCTCCAATTCTTGGCCTACGCACAATGTTGCTTCCAAGTAGCTCTCTAGGATTGACCATACATTTTTTCCACTCTTTGATTGTCATGTCTTCATCGGTTTTATAAATCCGGTATGGACAGGAGTGATGCGTAGGCTGACCTGGCCGTGCTGGCCGTAAGCTCATAACATCAACGTGGCCGCTCGGAAACATCAGATTAGGCACACAATCCGTCGGGATTTTCTGTTGAAAAACATAGTAATAACTTTGTAGTTAGCAATGTAGTTTAGTTTTAGAAGAATTTATGCAAAAGATGCACGGATGTCGTAATAGTAGAAAATCTTACCATGCAATCTCCATGGATGTTACCGTACTTCACCACGTGCACTAGTGGCACGTATTGACCATAATGTGGAGGAGTTTGATAATAGCTATTGTAATTCTCAAGATGATTAATAAATGCGACAAGATGATCTTTCTCCTTACAAGTTAATTCTGCTTTATCACTGTAGTAGTAGGTTCTGTCTACCATCTTCCGTACATTTTTTGAAGAATGAAAATAAGCTGTCAATGGAAATTAGTTGTCAACTATTTTTAAATAAACAATATAAATTACTTAATAAATATGGTTGAGAAACTCACATAATGGTAGAACTGGAGGCGTCTGCACATCGACCCAGATGTCGATATTACCTTCAATTTCATCTTCCGGACGAATATCAAAGGTGATAAGCATATTAGGCTCAAATGCATAAGCCTTGCAAAGTGCTTGCCAACTTTTGCATTCAAAAAAGGAGTAGGTGTCTGCATTGTACAATTTTACGGCAAAAGTATAACCATGCTCGGTCCTCAAGTGAACTCTCTTTACCTCCATACTTTTTTTAGTATTAAAACCAATCTTATCCAAGACAAATCTTCTTGCATGGCAGGGGATACGCTAGTAGAATAGTAAAAAATTAAAATTATAAGTTGAAGCAAAAGAAGCAGAAGTCATGCTTAATTACGAAAAAAGACTTGTCGTTCTGACTTACTGTATCCACTTCGAAGTTCTCATCCAGCACGATGCTGAAGCGCCTACCATCAACTAGGTGAGTCGTGTCGCACAGACCGCGCTCGTCTTCGCAGTATTCGCACATACCGAATTTCCTTTCGCTATCGTCGTCCGACATTTCCTATGTTCATAGTTGAAACATTTAAAATCGATCGAAGGCAACTACCAGGAAACTGATCAACACACAGATCACTATTACTCAAAATATGCAACGGGTTGACTTTAGGTCTGTCGAGTCTTTCCTTCCTAAACTCTCATCTCACGTATATGGTGGGCACTCCCTCTGATATTGCGACCGTCGGTGATGGTCGCTACTCCTCCTTTCCCTAGTGCATTACAAATATCTAGCACAAGGAAAAGAAGGAGAAGCGACCCCCACGACAACAGTCGGGATTCTTCGTCTCTCATATATATATATGGTGGACACTCTCCCTCACTGAAAGACACACAAGGAGCCGAAACAGACCTAAAGTCAACCCGTTCCATATAATGAACTCGAATATAATATCACTAATACATTTATAATGAACTCGAATATAATATCACTAATACATCATCAAATATTAACTAATACAACTCGAATATTATCATGTAAGATCACTAATACAGATCGAATATCCTAGAATCCAAAGTGGAGGACGGTGAACTCAGTTCACTAGCGGTCTCTGAGTCGCTGGCGGTGGACACCCAAAGATAAGGAACCATCACCGGATCATAACTCGGGTGAGATCCCTGAAGAACCTGCCAGGTATTGGAGAACCTGGCGTCCAAAGCCGCCATGTAGCGACGGACGTGCTCATCCTCCTCCCTGACATGGCGACGTACAACCTCCGGGGGGGGCCGCTCCCTCTGAACCGAAAGTGGCCCACGCGACTGCCACCAAAGAAGCTCCGGGTCGACGACGAGACCATGATTCCTCACCAAGCTCCGAGCCCGGGAAGGTAGCACCTCCCAGTGCCAGCCCGGTGGAGCCCACTCCCGGACATTGCGCCTCTCAAGGATGCCGACTCGACGACGACGAGGGTGCGGGCCAGGCATCGTCGACGTCGAGACAAATTCCTATGAGAACATTTTCTTATCGTTTAATGTTTTGCTATTTCAGAAATGCTTAATTTCTTAAACTCATTTTAGACTCATTTTTGACTTGGTTTTCCGGAATGCCGTTTCCCAGCAAATCTCGGCACTCGATATGCCTACTTTCTAGCACAAGTCATGCCAAAATTTCGACATGACCTTTGCTAAAAAGTGGACATATCAAGCGCCTGAAATTCACCGGAACGGAAATGAATCAACATTCCGGCGAAACATAGGCCACTCGGATCATTTGCATATAATAGTAAGAAAAATATAGAACTTGAAGAAAATGCAATAAGGTTTTTCATATTTGGCAAATTCATATTTGGCTATAAACTAATTTAGCTAACAAACCTAACCCTAGAATGAACCTAACCCCCCTAATCAACCTAACCCTAGAATCAACCTAACAAACCTAACCCTAGAATCAACTTAACCCCCCCTAATCAACCTAACCCTAGAGTGAGGGGAGAGGGAAGAGGGAGGAAGGAGGGAGTAGGGGCTACCTGCGGAAGGAGGGGGGGCGACGGTGAGGGAGGGGGCCACGGCGAGGGAGGGCGCGACGGTGAGGGAGGGGGCGACGGTGAGGGCGGGCGCGACGGCGATTGAGGGGGCGCGAAGGCGAGGGAGGGGGCGCGACGCAAGTGAGGGCCGGGGCGCAACGGTGGCGGCGTCGAGGCGATGGCGACGGCGGCGGTCGGGGTCGAGAGGACTGATGAGAGGAAGAGCTAGGGGATCGAATGGGCCGGGAGTGAGACGGTGGGGATCGAATGGGGATCAGGGAGGGTGGGTCGAGTAGCAGTAGCGCTGGTCGGAGCCCAGGCGCTGCTGCTAATCACGGCCCACCTGCTGGCAATGTACAGCCGTAGCAGTAGCGGTGGTCCACCGACAAGCGCTACAACTAAAGCCGTAGTAGTAGCGCTGGTTTTGGACAGCCGCTACAACTATAGGTAGCCACTGGCGGTGGCGACAGGACCACTTATCAGTAGCGCTGGTTCGGTAGCCCGCGCTGCTGCTATGGTTCTACTTGTAGCGCTGGTTGGCTTCCAGCGCTACTACTACATAACAATAGCGCTTTCCCTATATCCAACGCTACTGCTAAAATCCTGTCTATAGGCTTTCTCCTAGTAGTGAAAAGCCCCTTGAGCATTCTGATATCACCCATCTCTCTCCCTCTTATGCTTGCATTAGATTTTGCTACTGTAATAGATAGCTCCTATTCTGATGCATAGCCTGTTTTTGATGAACTGTTACTTTACCTGCAATCATACCAACTGCTTAGCATAGGTTGATCAGTGAACCCTTGAGACCCCCCCCCCCTTAGTCCCAGTTGCCCCTGCTTCCATCGACGACACCGAGGACTTGAAGACAGAAGACTCAGTCGTCATGGCTGACAAACCAGGCCCCTCACATCACCGCACTCCCCTTAGTTGTACGACTCTGCAACGCTACTATCGAGTACCGAAGGTGACACCTCGTGAAGTACTTATGATGCTAGTTCTGTAGTGTAGCTAGTCGGTCGTGGTCATGAGGGTGATTCCTCCTTCACCATTCCCGACGATGACTCTGTCGTGCAACCCCTTAAGTGTGGGACTCTCGAGGGTGATTCCTCTAAGTCCACCTTGACGGTTTCATCGAGCGGAACCCCATGAGGGTGATTCCTCAGGTTCCGTCTCGATGTTTTATACACACAGTTACTATGACCGGGTTACTGAAACATGTTGAAGACGGGTCGGCCCCAAGGGTACCCGCGAGAGTGATATTGGTGGGGTGCGCCGGTAAGGCACCCGAGTGTTATTGGCGGGGCGACGGACTGCACTTCATGGTTCGCGCTTGCCCCGCATTAATAAACTGCTAGTGGGTTGGGTACTTGATCTGAGTTAGGTCGTTGGCCTTAATACGCACTAACCATCACGTGGGAAAGTTATGGGCACTCAGCGTCGTTGTATCAGCCGAAGCTCTTCGGACGTCAGCAATGGAGCGGCGCGCGCCCGAGTGGTCCGCGACGGCACCGCGCTTGTTAATAAGGGGTGCTAGGACTGACTTCGGCCGCCCTCGCATCGTGCAGGTGTGCAAAGGGTGACTGGGCCCATGACCCCTGCGGGCATAGGATTTAGACCGGCGGGCTGGCCTCTTCGTTGAGTCTAGGTGGGGCGACGACGTGCTGATATCCCGAGGCCGGGCATGACCCAGGAAAGTGTGTCCGGCCGGAGGTGACTCAGGCGTGTTGGGGAATATGTGGTGCACCTCTGCAGGGATGATTAATCTATTCGAATAGTCGTGTCCACGGTAACAGGACGACTTGGAGTTGTACCTTGACCTTATACAACTATAATTGTAATTTAAATTAAAATGAATTGTGGCTCCGGGATTGCTTCCTCGCAGGGAGTCGAGGAAGGATCTCTGGGCGTGGATACTTAATTAAAATTGTTACAACAATATGACTATATGTGTGATACCAATCTGCACTCTTCTAATGCTGCAAGATGTTGAAGATGCTAGTCTTCGATAGGACTAGGCCTTCTCCCTATTCTTGCTTTCTGCAGTCAGTCCAGATGTAACCCCTCCCCTTGATAATGATGTCAGTCTTGCGAGTACTTTGGATGAGTACTCACTGCTGCTTTGCAATCTCTTTCCCCCCCTCGATTCGTTGCTGCGTTCAGACGATGGAGCCCGGGAGATGGAGTACGCCGGAGACGACTACTACACCACCGATGGAGCCTACTACTACGTGGAGGCTGCCCCCGATGCTCAGGAGTAGTTAGGAGGTTCCCAGGCAGGGGGCCTCGCCTCTTTCGATCCGTTGTTTATGTTTGTGCTAGCCTTCTTAAGGCAAAACTTGTCTAACTTATGTCTGTACTCAGATATATTTGCTTCCGCTGACTCGCGTTTATGTCGATCTTTGTATTCGAGCCCCCGAGGCCCCTGATTTGTAATATGGAGCTGTATGACTCTTTTTTGCGCCTTTTGTTGTGTTGTGATATCAATCAGTGAGTCCCTAATCTTGGTCGTACGCATTGTGTGCATGATTAGCGTACGGACAAGAATGGGGGCGTCACAGGGGCGACGTCACAGCCAAAGACAGGGGGAACACCCGAGCCACCAACCGCTACCCTCCTGCCGCCCACACGGCCAAGAGGGAGTGCCACCACCACCAATATGGTGCCTGCCGGAAAGCCAACCACACGAACCGCCATCTGAAGTTGCCGCTCCGGCATCCACGTCCAAGCCACCACCATCCGTCCACACCATAGAGCACCGAGCTCGAAAGGAGGAAAGAAAGGGCTCTCCTTTCCTTCCTAACCCGACATCAGTCACGAGATCTGGGTCGATGCCCCCACTGTAGGGGGCCTCCACGCCTGCGTCCCTAGCCAGTCCCGGTGGACCAGGACGGACACAACCCCCGTGACTATCGACGGCCGCCACGAAACCCGCTCGCACGACGCCTCAACCATGGGCATCGACACTGATCTGCCCGACATGATAGCGGAGTCCTGACCACCACCGCCGACAACCATGCCCGCGAGGAGAGCATGCGCACCACCTGCAAGCACACCCCGGGCCAAGCCCAACCCCTCCTACCCGAAGCACAAGCTTCGATCCACCCCGGGCCCAGATCTAGCCCGACCGAGCATGAACTCTAGATCTGTACCTACCGACAATACACATCCAGGAGAAGGAGGACGCCACCGCCACCCCACGCCACCCGGGACCCCACAGTTGCCACGCCGTTGTAGCCCTCCAAAGCACGCGCCGCCGCCCCTTCCTACTCACAGCCTCACCAAGAACTTGCAGAGCCCACCAACGCTAGGACTATGCCCGCAGAAGGACGGGGCATAGCCACTAGCCGGAGCCACCTCGGCCCACGCCGCATGCCGGCCAGCCACGACCAGGCGCGCACCGCCTACATCACCGCGCCTAGCCCGTGCCGCGAGGAGCCGCCACCAGACATTTGGGCTTGTCCATCCCTGCCACCATAGCCGCCCCACGCGTCCCACCACCATCCATGCCGCCGAAGTGCAGCTGCCGTGCCGTCGCCCCCTGGCGCACCGCGCACCGCCACGCCGCGACGCCTGGCGTCCGCGCCGCACCCAGGCCGGAGGAGCTGTGTCGTGCCAGCCCTGAGGCGAGGGGACGAGGATGCCCCGCCGCCACCTGGTCCGGTCGGGCTTTGCCCGGCCGAGCCCCTGGGAGGCGGTGGAGGAGGCGGGGGAGGGAGGTGGAGGCAGTAGCGGCGGTGGGACTAGGGCTTCCCCGGTCGCCGTATAGGGGCGACGCGGGAGGGCAAGCAGGCAAAAAGCAAGAGAGATAGATGCCCCCGTAAAACATGATATAGGGGAGCTCCTATATGGCGCATTCAGCGCGAGGGAAGCTTGCTGGCACCCGCGCGCCACGTAGATGCTAGCAGTCGATCGCTCGATCAGTTTCCCCCTCATTGTTCAATTGTATGATGACTGGCCTAGTCAACCTTTATTTCTTTAGAAAATTATGGAGAAAATAAAAAAATAAAAAATAAAATAAAATTTAAAAAATCATGAATATAAAATAATCGCTTGATCAGTTTCCCTCTATGTTTGGCTGTGTTCGTGTCTGTGTAGCTTTTTTGGAGTCCCAAGCAAGCACGATACGAGTACATTTAGGTTTGGGTCGCGATAACGACCACACGTGTGGTAGGAGCAACAACAGCCCACACGTCCAATGATCACAGGTTGCGCCACGTCACCGCATGCATGCATAAGTGACGAAACTGATGATGTCACCCGGAATCTTTTGTCTTTTCAGTTTTTAAAATGTTTTATCTCTTAAATAAAAAATCCAATTGAAAAACCGTTTTCACCATTAAATCCGTCGCGATGAGATCTTCAAAACTAGATCTCATATCGATATGTTTCGACGACTTTTTTGTGTGTGTTAAAAGTTGCCATGTTCATTGCACATAAATTGCCATCATGATTACAATGAAGTTGCCATGATATATTTCAACTACTTTTTCTTCTATGTTTAAAGTAAATTTTGACATGTTATAAAAAAAGAAATTAACAAACTAAACTTGCCATGATGAATTACTAAGATTTTCCATGATCCATAAAATAATTTTGACATGGTTCACAAGTAAAAAAGAAATATGCCGTTAATTACTTTAAAAATGCATGGTGAGTGGCTCAAATTTGCCATGAACCATAAACTAAAATTGCCATGGTGAATTACTTAAATTTGACATGATACATGCACTAAAATTTGTCATGGTTCATACAAAAAATATTTTTCATGTTCAAAATACTTAAATTGCCATGGTCAAAATAATAATATTGCCATGATCTATAAATTTAATTTGCCATGATGAATTACTAAAAACTGCCATGATCCATGAATTAAATTTTATGTGGTTAATTACCAAAATTTACCATGGCCAATTAATAAAAATTGCCAAGAAAAGTAGTTGCAATATAATGGTAGCTTTAAATCTAGAAGAAAAAACTAGATGAAACATGTCGTGGCAACTTTTTTGTAAACACTATGGCAACTTCAGAGTAAACATGTGGCAACTTGTGGCCCAAAAAAAAAAGTTGTCGAAACATATCAGTATGAGATCTAGTTTTGAAGATCTCGTCGAGATGGATTTAATGGTGAGAACGGATTTTTAATTGGATTTTTTATCTAAGACATAAAACATTTTTAAGTCCAAAAAACCAAAAAGATTTTGCTGATGTCATATATTTGATGTGGCAAGATGGATGGTTGTGGAGGCGTGTGGACCATGTTGCCCCGTGCCACACATGTGGGCGTTACTATTTCCGTTAGGTTTTCGCTCGTGTGAAGTTCGTAACGTGTTATATCTATCACATCACAATAGCTAAATGTCGATCGATTTCGTGGTGTAATATCTAACAAGAGGTAGCCCTAACCGAACTCGATCCCGACGCAATGACCGCCGCCGCGGCGGACCGACTCTCTGACCTCCCCGATGACCTGCTGATCCACATCCTCTCCTTCACCCCGGTCCGTGAGGCTGCCAGAACCACTGCCCTCTCCCGGCGATGGCGCCACCGGCTCTGGCTGGACACCAGCACCGTCAACTTCGACTACCGTAGCTACACCAACGGCGTCGGCGGCGATGGTGTTGCTTTCTGGCGTGACATCATGGGCGACAACATTCACGCGCAGCTCGCCTTCCTCCGCTATCTCGGGCGCGGAGGCCCCAAGAAGGTGACCCTTGTCATGCGCGACACACGCAACACGGAAGACGAGGATCAGCAGTCTGCCGGCGTCATGGTGGAGGAGGACATCGCCGGCTTCGATAGTGTGGAATGCTGCAGCGGCATCGAGGAGTTCCGGATGGAGTGGGTAGACTACAGCGGCACCTGCTCCACGGGCACGCTGCCGTTCGCCGCCCTCCGAGCCCTCGAGCTCACCGGCTACATCCTCCAGTCCGACCCAGACGTCCACCTCGTGTTGCCTTGCCTGGAGGCGATGCGGCTCCGGAGGTGCCGCACGGAGCTCCCCACTCTCCAGGACGTGATCTCCGCCACACCAAAGCTCGCCCACATCTGCCTTGAGGCCGTGTGCTTTGTGGACGAGTAGTACGAGTCAGGGTGGACACGGTCCGGGCCGGTCCGGTCTCGGTCCGAGCCATCGTTTGGACAGGCCGCCGGCGGTCCGGTCCGGACCGGACCGAGCAGTGCAGCGGTCCTGAAATCAGGGACCGAACCGGCAGTCGTGAAGCTCGGTGCGGACCAGCGGTCCTCACGGTCCCGAGGACGTACAGTCACTGCCATGTGGGCCAGGGTGTTGGAGCGGTGGTCGGAGCAGTAGCACGGTGACCGGAGTCGGAGAAGACGCACTTGAGAAGCGGCGGCGCGGTGGCGCAAGGGAGAGGCATGAGAGAGAGAGGGAGTGGCCCGGCCGCACGGGTGAGAGGACGACCAGCTGCGCAAGGGAGCGGCGGCGCGAGGCAGGCGCGCGGCGGCGCTGGGGAGAGGACGAGCAGTTGGGCAAGGAAGCAGCCGGCGGCGCCGTGGCATGAACGAGGTAGGTCACACACGCACACAGGCACGATCTTTATTGGGGGCTCTCCTGATTAGCTATGTTGGGCTGGGCCTTCGGTCCTTCGCTCCTTCGAGCGGGCCCGAGCTTTAACAGGACCGGACCGACCGAATTTCGGTCTCCTTTTCACGGACCGGACCGGCCATGTTTCTTAGCGAGCCAGGACCGTACGGTCTAGTCCGTAACGGGCCGTGAGCCGGGCCAAAAGCCCGCTAGTTACGTCCACCTTGAAGTACGAGTACCGCATCCACTGCCCGACGGCCGCCGTCGTCATCATGGCCAACTGCCACTACTAGGGAAAAGCCTAGCAGTAGCGTCGGTTTTTGGGCTAGCAGTAGCGCGGGCATGGTGCCCGCGCTACTGCTACGGCGCTACAGCTAACTTGTAGCAGTAGTGATGTTCGGACACGCGCTACTGCTATCCTTACGTAGCAGTAGTGTGGGTTGGTTCGGCGCTACAGGTAGATAGTTGTAGCGCTGGCCACTAGCCAGCGATGCTGCTAAACCCGCGCTGCTGCTTATTGTTGACCAGCGCTACTGCTAACATTACCTGTATTTTTTTTCCTGCTGCGTATTTGCGTTGTATACAGGTTTTATACAGTCGTCTAATCATATCATAAACATATAATATGCTCATCATATCATACACATAATAGTCTCATCATATCATCACATCATCCAACACAAATGATGTCGTCTCTCATCATAATCTTGATATAGCGATACAAGTTAAGTGAGATGTCTCGAATACAAGCAACTGCATGTTCATCACATACATGTGTTTCATCATCTATATCTAAACTAAGATATAGAAGAGAAGAGAAATCACTATGAGCAAGAGCGTGATAATGTAGTAGTTCTTGAGGCGCCGGTTCCGATCCCTCTCTCGCGCTAGCGTGAACCTCAAGTAACTATTTTCCGCTTCGGCTCTGCTATCGTACCCTCTCTCGCTGCCGCCCGGGAACCGGTACACCTGGGCCTGACACTCTGGCCACTCGTCGTACACTCCTGGAACCTTCCCTATGTACACGGCATAGCACTTCTTCGCCATCGATGATCTATATACGTGCATCATCACATGATGAATTCATCGATAATATGCAACATAATATATAGTTTAGCAACACAAAGAGACAGAGTTAGCAAATACAAGCAACATATCATAAACATAAATAACAAAGTTCATCGTACCCACCTAATTAACTAGAGTGATCTACGCTAGTTGAGGAGGATGGTTTAATTACATCACAAAGTTTCGTCGTGCATAAATTCAAAGTTTCGTCATAGAGAAAGTAGTGACTAAACGGACACATTGTCATCGTCAATCACTCTGAAGTTTCATAATCTTTACCATTTGCTTCCTCTCTTGTTGGTGTAGGCATCACGGGAACGGTTTTCTCTGATGTGCTACTTTCCAATTCGAGAGAAGGTACAATTACCTCATCAAGTTCTACTTTCCTCCCACTTACTTCTTTCGAGAGAAACTCCTTCTCTAGAAAGGATCCATTCTTGGCAACAAAGATCTTGCCTTCGGATCGGTGGTAGAAGGTATACCCAATTGTTTCTTTAGGGTATCTTATGAAGATGCACTTTTCCGCTTTGGGTTCGAGCTTATCAGACATAAGTGTCGCATTCCCAAACTCTAAGAAATGACAGCTTAGGTTTCTCACCAAACCATATTTCATACGGTGTCATCTCAACGGATTTAGATGGTGCCCTATTTAAAGTGAATGTAGTTGTCTCTAATGCATAACCCCAATACGATAGTGGCAGATCAGTAAGAGACATTATAGACCGCACCATATCTAATAAAGTACGGTTACGACGTTCGGACACACCATTACGCTGTGGTGTTCCAGGTGGCGTGAGTTGTGAAACAATTCTACATTGTCTTAAATGAATGCCAAACTCGTAACTCAAATATTCACCTCCGCGATCAGATCATAGAAACTTTATTTTCTTGTTACGATGATTCTCCACTTCACTCTGAAATTCTTTGAACTTTTCAAATGTTTCAGACTTGTGTTTCATCAAGTAGATATACCCATACCTACTCAAATCATGTGTGACAGTTAGAAAATAACGATACCCACCGCGTGCTTCAACACTCATCGGACCGCATACATCGGTATGTATTATTTCCAATAAGTCATTAGCTCGCTCCATTGTTCCGGAGAACAGAGTTTTAGTCATCTTGCCTATGAGGCATGGTCCGCATGTCTGAACCGATTCGAAATCGAGTGAGTCCAAAGATCCATCAGCATGGAGTTTCTTCATGCGCTTTACATCAATATGACCTTAGCGGCAGTGTCACAAGTACGTGGTACTATCATTATTAACTTTGCATCTTTTGGCATCAATACTATGAACATGTATATCACTACGATCGAGATTCAATAAACCATTCACATTGGGTGCATGACCATTGAAAGTATTATTCATGTAAACAGAATAACCATTATTCTCTGACTTAAATGAATAACCGTATTGCAATAAACACGATCTAATCATGTCCATGCTCAACGGCAACACCAAATAAAATTTATTTAGGTTCAACACTAATTCCGAAAGTAGAGGGAGCGTGCGATGGTGATCACATCAACCTTGGAAACACTTCCAACACACATCGTCACCTCGCCCTTAGCTAGTCTTTGTTTATTCCGTAGCTTTTATTTCGAGTTACCAATATTAGCAACTGAACTGGTATCTAATACCCAGGTGCTACTAGGAGTACTAGTAAGGTACACATCAATAACACGTATATCAAATATACTTTTGTTGACATTTACCATCCTTCTTATCTACCAAGTATTTGGGATAGTTCCGCTATCAGTGACCGTTCCCCTTACAATAGAAGCACTTAGTCTCGGGTTTGGGTTCAACCTTGGGTTTCTTCACTGGAGCGGCAACTGTTTTGCCATTCTGGAAGTTTCCCTTCTTGCCCTTGCCCTTCTTGAAACTAGTGGTCTTACCATCAACACTTGATGCTCCTTCTTGATCTCTAGCTTCGCGTCGTAAAACATCGCAAATAGCTCAGGGATCATCTTCTCTATCCCTTGCATGTTATAGTTTATCACGAAGCTCTAGTAGCTTGGTGGCAGTGACTTGGAGAACTCTGTCAATCACTATCTTATCTGGAAGATGAACTCCCACTTGATTCAAGCGATTGTAGCACCCAGACATTCTGAGCACATGCTCACTGACTGAGCTATTCTCCGCCATCTTGTAAGCAAAGAACATGTCAGAGGTCTCATACCTCTCAACACGGGCATGAGCCTGGAATACCAATTTCAGCTCTTGGAAGATCCATGGCGTTTAAAGGATAAACATCACTTGCAATCAACATATGTGACATGATATGGCCATTATCATCTTGTGCTTTTGATCTCCATCTCCAAAGCAACGGCATGATCTCCATCGTCACCGGCATGACACCATGATCTCCATCATCTTGATCTTCATCATCGTGTCGTCACGTGGTCCTCTCGCCAACTATTGCATCTACAACTATTGCTAACTCATAGCGATAAAGTAAAGCAATTATATGACGATTTAATAAATTAAAGACAACCCTATGGCTCCTGTCGGTTGCCGTACTCATCGACATGCAAGTCGTGAACCTATTACAAAACATGATCATCTCATACATCCACATATATCGCATCATGTCTTGACCATATCACATCACAACATACCCTGCAAAAACAAGTTAGACGTCCTCTACTTTGTTGTTGCAAGTTTTACGTGGCTGTTACAGGCAACTAGTAAGAACCGTTCTTACCTACGCAAAACCACAATGGTGATTATCAAGTTGCCTTTTAACCTTCTGCAAGGACCGACGTAGTCAAATTCGATTCAACTAAAGTGAGAGAAACTGACACCCGCCAGCCACCTTTATGCAAAACAAGTTGCATGTCTGTTGGTGGAACCGGTCCCATGTACGTGGACATGTAAGGTTGGTCCGGGCCGCTTCATCCCACAATACCGCCGAATCAAAATAAGACATTGGTGGTAAGCAATATGAACATCACCGCCCACAACTCCTTTGTGTTCTACTCATGCATATCATCTACGCATAGACCTGGCTCTGATACCACTGTTGGGAAACGTTGCATGGAAAACAAAAAATTTCTACGCACACGCAAGATCTATCCATGGAGATGCATAGCTACGAGAGGGGGAGAGCTTCTACATACCCTTGTAGATTGCTAAGCGGAAGCGTTTATCAACGCGGTTGATGTAGTCGTACACCTTCACGATCCGTTCCGATCAAGCACCAAACGCACGGCACCTCCGCGTTCAGCACACGTTCAGCTTGATGACATCCTCGCCTTCTTGATCTAGCAAGACGGGCGAAGTAGTAGATGAGTTCCGGCAGCACGACGGCGTGGTGTCGGTGGTGGTGAAACTATTTTCGCACTGCACATCGGATTTAGAGCGGAGGATGAACTAGAGGAAGGAGATTAGAACCACACTGGGCTTCTAATTATGAGGATTAGAGGTAGCTAGGGCTAGCTCTAATTAGTCAACTAGGACCAACTAGAACTAGAACTAGATCAACTAGAGGAGGCTCTAAAACTTGTGTTCTAGGGGCTAGCCCTACTCCTCTATTTATATGTTGAGCCCTGGGGTCGTAACTTGGGGAGAGGGCCTCCCCAAAGTTGGTTTGGAATGCAAGGAAGAGTCCTTCCTAGATTCCTGCACCAGACGCCACGGTCCTCGGCGTCCAGGGCCAGACGCCAGGGTCCCTGGTGTCTGGTCCCTGACCTCCGCAAAACTTCCTTTTGCACCGACCTAAAGCGCCGTGGGCCTTACCCCTTGGCCCAACCAAAGTATCCTCGCACCAGAACATTTCCGGAAACATCCGAAACTCTTCCGGTGAATTCCGGAACCCTTATGGAGACCATCCAATATATCAATCTTTACCTCCGAACCATTCCGGAGCTCCTCGTTATGTCCATGATCTCATCAAGGACTCTGAATCAACATTCGGTCACCAACATACATAACTCATATAATACTATATCATCAACGAACGTTAAGCGTGCGGACCCTACGGGTTCGAGAATGATGTAGACATGATCGAGACGCCTCTCCGGTCAATAACCAATAGCGGGACCTGGATGTCCATATTGGTTCCTACATATTCTACGAAGATCTTTATCGGTCGAACCTTTATGACAACATACGTAGTTCCCTTTGTCTGTCGGTATGTTACTTGCCCGAGGTTCGATCGTCGGTATCTCAATACCTAGTTCAATCTCGTTACCGGCAAGTCTCTTTACTCGTTCCGTAATACATCATCCCATAACTAACTCCTTAGTCACTTTGCTTGCAAGCTTCTTGTGATGTTGTATTACCGAGAGGGCCCAGAGATACCTCTCCGTCATACGGAGTGGCAAATCCCAATCTCGATCCATGCCAACTCAACAGACACCTTCGGAGATACCTGTAGAGTACCTTTATGATCACCCAGTTATGTTGTGACGTTTGATACACACAAGGCATTCCTCCAGAGTCCGGGAGTTGCACGATCTCATGGTCGAAGAAACATGTATTTGACAAATAAGAAAGCAGTAGCAATAAACTGAACGATCATATGCTATGCTAACGGATGGGTCTTGTCCATCACATCATTATCCTAATGATGTGATCCCGTTATCAAATGACAACTCATGTCCATGGTTAGGAAACCTTGACCATTTTTTATCAATGAGCTAGTCTTGTAGAGGCTTACTAGGGACACGGTATTTGTTTATGTATCCACACATGTATTTAAGTTTCCAGTCAATACAATTCTAGCATGAATAATAAACCTTTATCATGATTAAGGAAATATAATAATAACCAATTTATTATTGCCTCTAGGGCATATTTCCAACATATATAAATGATGGTTTCTCAGCGTCGACATTGTCGTTTCTGAGTGAGCTTCTTTCCTTTCTTGTTCGCTACCGAATAATTGAGCCCCTCGTTGTGACTTTTCCTTTTTCATGGAGTACAATTTTTCTTAGGTAATGTAGTCTTGCTTCTTCTTTTGACATATGCTTCATCGTCATCGTCATCTTCCCTCATCAGATCGCCGTACTGGTCGTAGTCTTCCTCATTAGCGACTCCATCCATTCCGACGATGCTCCTTTTGCCTCTCCTCACGACAACACGGCTCAGATTATTGCTCGGGTCGGTTATGAAGAAGCATTGTGTCACGTGCTTAGCGTGTACCCATGGCTCGGTTTTGGCGATGACGTTCACGGTAGCTGCGCTCTTCGCGTCGGGTATAGACATGGTAGTGAAATACCGGTTTTCTCTTTCGACTGCCTTAGCCCATCTGACATGGAACATCATCGCACTATGCAGTCCAGCGTAGTCAAGCTCCTAGATCTCTTTGACCCTTCCGTAGAATCTTTCAGTTGTGCCGTTGTCGCTGGTCATGTATTCCATCGTCACCCCTGAGTTCTGGTAATCACTGTCTATGTCTTTGGCCTCCGTGTAGAACGTGTATCCGTTGATATCGTATGCCTGATAGGTCACGAGGTCGGCCGTGGGGCCATGTGCTAAGGCGTGTATGCGCAATCCGTCCACACTGCCCTCTTCCGGGGGATTAGCAAGAACATGCTCTTTGAACCAACGCAAGAAAGTGGAGTTGTGCTCTCTAGTAACTTCGGCGTCCGTCTTGTTTAGCCCCTTGTCACGGTACTTCTTTGCGATGGTTTCTTTGTGCAGTGCCACGAAAGGATCTACCACGTCTAGGTGCTGTAGCACTACTAAGTTTGCTATGTCCAAGTCGTTGCGTCGACCCGAGTGGTCCACATGCAATTCCCTCCGGTCGTTCGTGTGACCTTCTCCTTCAAGCCTCCCAAGGTACTTGTTGACGGGCAAACCAACAACAGGGTTTTCGCCGCCTAGATAATTCTCGCAGAAGGAGATGCACTCTTGGGTCAGATAGCCCTGCACAATGCTTCCATCCGGAAGGGACATGTTACGAACGAATCCTTTGATGACCCCATTCATCCTCTCGAACGGCATCATGCTGTGAAGGAATGACGGCCCGAGGTCGATGATGTCGTTCACAATGTGGACACACAGATGCACCATGACATCAAAGAACGTGGGCGGGAAGTAAATCTCAAGCTCATTTAGTATGAGAACGATCTCTTCATGTAGCCTTCAGAGTTGCTTCACACTGATCGACTTTCGAGAGATAACGTCGAAAAAGTTGCAGAGACAAGTAAACGTCTCACGGACGTGCTTGTCCATTATCCCTCTAAGGGCAACCGGAAGGATCTACGTCATCATCACGTGACAGTCATGAGACTTCATCCCGCTGAACCTTTTCTTCTTGGTGTCTAGAAATCTGCTTATCTTCCCATAGTAACCGGAACTAACTTTGATTCCGGTAAGGCACTTCAAGAATTGATCGATCTCCTTCGGACTTAAGGTGAAGCAAGAAGGGGGGCAATAATTCTCTTCCTTCTTGTTGACTTTTTTGCCCCTGTCCCTGCCTCCGTCTCCGTCTCCGTCTTCTCGGACTTTTTACGGGGCGGCATGTGGAGATCTGCCCTGATGTTCAAATATTCCAAGTCTCTTCTTGCCTTCGGCCCATCCTTGGTCTTATCCAGCATGTTCATCACTGTTGCAAGCAAGCTCTCAAGGACATTCTTTGTGATATGCATTTGATCAAGGCAATGAGGCATGTCGAGTTTGGGCCAGTACTCCAAGTCCCAGAAAAAAGATCTCGTCTTTCATACCTTTAGCAGCGGCTCCGGCGCCTTTTTCATCTTTCCCGGCGCGGGGCACTGTTCCCAGTTTTTCAACAGCTCATCGATTTCAACGCCGCTCCTCTTCCGTGGTGGTCCTCGATGCTCAGTCTCACCATTGAATAGATCTCCACGGTTTCTCCACGGGTCATCCTTGTTGAGCCATCTTCGATGCCCCATGTACACGATTTTCCCAGACCCTCCATCTTTCGTTAGCTGCTGAGACGTTGTATCAAACATGCACCGGGTGCATCCGCAATATCCGTGGCACACCTGGCATGCGACATATCCATAACCGAGATAGTTGTGCACCATTGTTATCAGCGCGGCTCTCATATAGAAATAGTCGCCTTTGTTGGCATCCCATGTCTTGGCCGGTGATTTACATAACATGACTAACTCCACTTTAGGTAGCCCCAGATACAGATTAATATTATTTCCCGGTTGTTTCGGCCCTTGAATCAGCATGCTCATGTGTATGTACTTTGACTTCATGCACAACCAGGGGGGAGGTTGTACATCCATACAAACGCGGGCCATGTGCTATGGTTGGTGTTCTGGTTGCCAAACGGATTCATGCCATCGGTACTCACGCCAAGCACGATGTTCCTTGCATCATCTGGGAAATATCCATATTCGGCGTTGAATGCTCGTCACTGGCTAGCATCCGCGAGGTGTCTCAGCTTTGGATCATCTCCATCGTCGGGCTTCACCCTCTCCGCGTGCCAGCGCATGAGCTTTGCTTCCTTAGGATCTACGAAATAACGCTGCAGATGGGGAGTGATCGGTAAGTACCATACAACTTTCTGAGGAGATCTCTTCCCGGCCTTCATGTATCGAGAAGCATTGCACACCGGGCAGCTGGTTTTTCGGTGTGCTCCTTCCGATAAATGATGCAATCGTTGATGCATGCATGGTATCTAATGTGGGGCAGATCAAGAGGGCACACGATCTTCTTGGCCTCATCGACACTAGTAGGACACAGGTTCCCCGCGGAAAGAACTTTATTATGTAGATACTTCAAATGCTCATCGAGGCTTGCGTCTGTCCATTTGTTTTTGGCCTTCGTCTTTAGAAGTTCGAGCGTGAAACTCAAGCAGGTCACCTCAGGATCGCAACCATCATACAATGGAGTCTTCGAGTCTACCTCCAGTTGCGCCAACTTGGCCTCCTCTCTAGAAGCAGCTATGTCACTAGTCGTATTCTTGCGAAGCATGTCTCGAACATGAGGGTCATGCACGACTGAACTTAGTCGCGTCGAAGACTGCGGCGTATCCGCCTCTTCTCCGCCGTGTCCGGCCTCTTCTCCGCCGTGTACGGCCTCTTCCCCGCCGTGTACGGCCTCTTCTCCGCCGCCATGTCCTGCGCCCTCGTCTTCGGGTCCATCATCGGTCATCTCTTCGTCTAGCCCCATGTCGTTATTGCCTGCCATGTGAACATCCTCATCATCATCTTCAATTATCCACCGAGTATAGCCATCCATCAAACCATGCATGAGCAGGTGCGCCTTCAAACTGTCACGGTCAAAGGGGTCCAAGATGACGATTAGTTTGCATCTTCTACACGGACATAAAATCCCAGTCCGGTTATTTGAATACATGTCGTGCACCGCGGATCGCAACCATCTTTCCACCACCCTTCCACTGACCTTCATGATTGCCTACGCGGTATAATAAGCAAAAGAATTATTACCATGCATGCATATATATGCATACATCAAAGTCATACAAAAATTCGGCATGACCTTCCCTAAAAATAGGTCATATAGAGTTTGCCCGAAATTCGCCGAAACGGAAATAAATTGACATTTCGGCAAAACATAAGCAACTCATGTCACGCACGATCCGACAAATACATATAGGCGGCAACTCATGCCACACGCACATTCCCACCATCATAGCGCAAACACACATATTTCCATTCTTGCAAAGCACACTTTTTTACTCACCTATCGTCCCGAGAGAGGGATCGAGCACACGGTAGATGGCCGGCGCCGCTATCTAGGGATCAAAAGTAGTGGACAAAGATGCATGGCTTAATCCTAAAATGGGTAGATCTAGTTGGAAGGAGATGCTCTACCTAACTAGTGGAGAGGGAGGGAGAGCTAGCTAGTGAGACAAAGGTAGGAGTGGGGAAAAGGGAGTGAGAGAGAAATAAAGTGAGGAAGAAGCTAGAGAGAAGAGAGGTCATTAATGGAGGAGATGGTGGATGGGGGCATTAATAGGGAGAGAAGAGAGGTAGGAGAAGGAAGAACTAAGTGAGGGAGGTAGAGGAGGGAGAGGGGAAAGGGGGGAGGGGGTGGGACAAAAGGTGGCTGCTACGCATAGCAGTAGCACGGGATGAAAAACGGCGCTACTGCTAAGCACTATAGCAGTAGCGCGTGTCGGTGGCCTAGCGCTGCTGCTAAGTGGGGTCCACCTGCTGGCACCGTGCAAACATAGTGGTAGCGGTGGGCCACCGACACGCGCTACTGCTACGGGAATAGTAGTAACGCTGGTTTTCGCCGAACGCTACTACTATGGGCAGCCCCGGTGGGTGACGATGGGACCACTTAGCAGTAGCGCCTGTCCGCCGGCCCGCGCTACTACTATATCCCTACCTGTAGCGCAGGTACGTACAACGCGCTACTACTAAGTAGCAGTAGTGATGCGCCCCTATCCCGCGCTACTGCTAAGGTTCTATCTATAAGCTTTCTCCTAGTAGTGTGCGTGTTCATCCATGACTTCCACCTCAATGGGTACAGCGTCAGGCTGGACGCGCCGCGCCTCTGCCACTTCGTGTACATGCAGGTCGTCGCCGTTGACACCAGCTTCTCCTTGGAGTCACCCATGCCGCACCTGGAGGAGATCCACCTGGCGTTGCACTTCGCTGGTGTCGCGCCACAGCTTCGTTCCATGCTCGGCGGCATGCAGCACGCGAGGGTTCTCAAGATCACGACCTACGCCATGGCCGACCTCGTCGACACCATGCCAATGCTCCCCAACCTCGAGCGGCTCGAGATCCAAGAGCTCTACGGATGGTGTGTGCCGAACCGCCGTGCCTCGAGCGCCGTCGTGAACCTGCTGCGTCACTGTCCGACACTGCGTGTGCTCCGGCTCAAGTTTAGATGGCGAGGTTATCTCGGAGAAACCTTAGACCCAGCAGATCAGATTGCCGCCATGTCAGACTTCTTGATGTGCAGATCCATTAATGTTGGTTACGACGATGGCCATGGAGATTGCTGTAATCCTTCGGGTCTTCACCCGATTTTCAGTGGTTGGCCGCTGGAATGCCTCCAGACTACGCTGAGGAGGGTGTTGGTGGAGTTCGACACGGAGGAGCTCACCTGCTTGCTTGCAGGTGATGCTAGTAAAGTTCCTGGCTAAGAACGCCATGGTTCTCGAGGACTTTGCCGTTGGCGGTGGGAAGGGTTACGACTCGAGTGCCATCGATTTGAAGGTGGCGACATGGCGGAAATGAAGACCGTTGACTTCTCCAGCCTGCACGTACGGTGATTTTTTATACCCAGCCGGTCGGAGCCTCTCTGACTAGGACCCTCCGACCGGGTGGCGCCTTCCACTCCTCGCAGAAGCCGCACACATAAAGAGGAGAGGATTTATGGCACACAGGTGCGGGGGCACAGAGTTGGTATTTCTTCTGGTTTTCAATTTTAAAACTTTCATACATTTTTGAATAAAATGTCTAAATCAAGTTTTGTTTTCATATTCATGTTTTTCGTGACGAGGGCTTTCGAATAAATCTATTTTGACGATTCTTTTTGTTAAGTTTCGACACTTGAAACTTAGTACTCGTGACCGATAAAATCACAACTTCATACTCGCGATGGTGGATGAGGGCAAGCACGAGCCGAAAGAGGAGACAAGCTGGCGTCATCGGCTACGCTTGCAAAAGTCGTCCGTCTGTCCGTCCGGCCCGAAAGGAGAGAATGATGAGAAGATAATAATAATAGTATGAAAAACGTGGTGCATTTTTAACGGTAAAAGCATCTCTAGCAGATCCCGCAACGGTACCGCGAGCGCTCGGGCGGAACATATCCCGAAAACCCATCCCGCATGTTTTGCACTTTACAGGATTTGTTTCACTCTAGAGGGCTCGCGGTATCGCAAATAAAGTCATAGGACAAATATTGGCAAGTTATCATCAGTAGTTCATATTTAATTCATCATCATATATGTACATCACTAGTTGATCATCATTCTAGTTCATCACATCCAAAATCATGCCCAACATACAAGGTATCAAGTTTAGCCTTACAAATGCGCGATCAAACAAAACAAAATATGCTCAAATGACATAGAGAAATCAAGCAACATCTTCATTGTTGTGAAGAACGGTACCTCCATCTTCACGAACTTGGACCGGAGAGTGAGAACCACCATCTTCATGAACTTGGACCGGAGAGTGAGCACCACCATCTTCATGAACTTGGACCGAAGAATGGGCACCGTCACCACCACCATTCACATGGTTTGCCGAAGCACCAATTCCAGCACCATCACCTCCACCACCACCATTGCCGAACCCACCACCCATGCCGAACCCACCTCCACCACCCATGTCAAACCCGCCACCAACATTGCCGAATGAAAAAAACCCTCCAAACCCACACCACCACCGACCATAGGATTTTGAAGCTCCATCTTCCTCCGGAGCATGATCTCTATTCTTTTCATCTCCCAAAATTCTCTAGCCATTGCATCCATGCCCTCCGGATTCATCATCATGAGACGGTCCTCCTTGGCGGTCCTCTCGTCTTTCCTCTTTTGCTCCTCTAGCGCGATCTTGCGCTCCTCTAAGTTACACCTCTTCTCCCACTTCTCCTCCTTGTGCTTCTCTTTCTTCTTGGCCATGGCAACTTTAGCATCCCAATGCTTGGATAACATGGTCTCTTTCATCTTGGCCATCCACTCGTGCATTGACGTTCTATACAAACGGTTTTTAACCCCTTTCCGCGATGTAGTTGTAAACTGTCGCCTTGCCTGTGTGGGCGATAGGGGGTCTATCCCACATGACACGGAAAAATCATCGGCGATGGTGATAATGAACGCAAACGTTTGACAAAACTAAGCGTATGGGATGTCCGCATCTATCACAAACGAGAGTTATCGGTCAACCGTTTGAGATATGTCATATTTTCCATACGGCCCATCTTCGCTACTCATGTAAGATCACATTATTATCGCACGCGCTATTCTGTGGTGCATCATTTACGATGTGCACCGCATCACAAACAGTTCGTAATTGTAAAGTGTGTATGATAATGAGATTATCACACACATTGTGTCCTACCGCGTCGTTTGCGATATACCAAGTTTCCCAAACCCTCGAACTGCCGTACTCGTGTCGGATGCGTACGACGTAACAAACAGTTCAACATTATAAAGCGTGTATGATAAAGAGACTATCACAAGCATTTAGGTCAGTTCAACCGTTTCTGATATTGTCTAACATTATACACGGTTTTCAGACGACAATTGTGTGCATTTCAAAAAAATTCAAAACTCTCCGGTGTCAACAAATGACACAACATGTCAGCACAAGAGGTGTTTGAGGTAACTTTTGTCAGGTGTACTCTCCTAACTAGTGATTTCCAAGAAAAAATTAAAGAAGAAGAAAAGGAAAAAAATGCGTCACGCCTACCTGGGCCTGATTGTTGACTCCCAGACAATCGGCCTGATTGTAGGCCTGACAATTGGCAGAAGAGGCGCTTCAGGTGCCGCGTCCTCCTTACTTGATGATGATTTGGACATCTCTTTCGCCCAGCAGCGCTCCTTCCCTTTGACAAACATGTGGAAGTCGAGGACCCTGCGCTTGACGTCCCTGAACCTCTCGGCATCGACGCCGCGGGCAAAAAAGAAGTTCCAGCTCTGGCAAGCGACGACGAGGTTGCACGCCTCTCGGAGTGTGCCGATCAGTCTGGCCAGATGTGGTGCCATCTCCGGGTCCTCCAGCCGCAGGCCAGGGAACATCGCATTGATCTCGTGCAAGCACTGCGCGAGGTTGTCGCACTCGAGCCTGTGCTGGCGGGCCGTCACCGCCGCCCCCAAAATCCGTAAGATGAGCCCGTGGGCGTACCTACACTCGTCTAGAATGATACTACCGGCTGAACTCCCAGCCTGCATCGACTTCTTTTCTTTCGCAGACAACCAACGCTGCAAAAACACAAGGGACAACAACTTGAGACAACTACCAGCCTGTATGACTAGTGTAGTACTTCGAGAAACCATAGGTAGGTTTTACATACCGCTTGTCTAAGGGAACTCGGAAATGATGGATCTGGCGACTGATTTGATTCCTCAAGGGCCTCCACTATACCTGACTTCAGGCGACCTGAAGCGACAGTTGACGGCAGATTGGGAAGCTGAGACAACCTGAGTATATAAAGACAAGATGAAACGACAATATATTATGCCAAGCTCTGGTTTCGCAGAAACCAAACCACATTGTGAGACGTTGTACGGTGCTCAGAAATGGCCAACATTTGTTGTACCACTTTGGTCTTTCGGTTAATAGTCTGTTTTCTGACAAATGATGCCAATAATGGAGGAAAAGAAACGAATAAATAAAGGCAAAGTTGCGAGGAATTACGTACCCACTATCAACATGTTTGTTCATATCATTCGCTTTATCTAGAACCCCATGTTTTTCACCTAATGAGGATTTTCCTTGGCTCCAATGATGTTTCACTGAAGGATTGCACTCCTCCTCGATCAGATCCACCCATTGTAAGTTACGTCTAGGAAACCTTGGGTGCTTGTTTATTGCATCGTTGATTGCTGACTCTGCAGCCCTCCATTCCGACACGGCGGTAGCTCCAATTTGTCCAGTAATGTTCTGGAGATATAAAAGGTGCTCAATTCCAGCAATCATATTGTCATACTTCTCCCCGATATGGGCGTTGAAACCTAGCTTGAGGCTACGAAGATTGGGCATGGCTCCTGCCATGAAAGACATGCAAAGTACACCACATCTAAACTTAAAATACTTGAGAACGGGGAATGCCCTGTCGTTGAAGATGATCCTTCCCTCAGGAGCTGTCTGAACAGACATCGAAAGAACTGTGAGAGAAGGTAATCCTGTGAGGATAGCAATATCACTCCGCGGCAGTTCTCTGACAGCAACTTTCATAATGCAGATTTTGTGCAGTTGTCCGATCCACTTGGGAAGTCTGGAAAAGATGCAAATGGGCGGCAACTCAAGTCTCTCAAGAAAGATGGGGATAGACATGCTGCTCGAGCAATCAAAAAGAACTATCGTTCCAGCAGTACCAGCAGCCAGGGTGAGAGATTTGAGGTTGCAAAGTTTCCGGAGTGAAGAGGCCAGAGCTATCAGATTTCTCTCCAAATGTTCACTAGAGAGTAATGAAGAATAGGTGAGATGAAGATCCCGCAGGTTTGTCAGCTCACCAAGGCCCCATAGGTTGTCTTCAGAGCTATTGCCAAGGTCAAAATACATGAGTGTACGTAGAGATCTGATGCGCCCAATCCCACTAGGTAGACTTGCACCTCGAAGACGGAGATGCAACAAGCTCGAAAGTGTAACAATGTCCGGTGGAACATCAATTACTCTTGCATTTATTTCCAGTGTTTCCAAGTGTTTCATCGCTTCAATCTTATCTGGTAGCTTTACAGTGACATTACATGTTACCTGCAAATATCTCAACCGAAAAAGTTCACAGATTCCTGTAAGGTTCAACGTCTTGGTTCCAGTATCATCCCAAAAATGAAGGATTAGAACTCGAAGAAGCTTAAACACCGTGAATGAAGGCATGCAGTTGAACAGGCCAGAAAAGAAGAGTGATCGAACTTGTGATGATCCGGTACTTTCTGGTGTAGCTGCATATGTTGCACTACCAAAGTGGAGCGACAATCGCCAAACTTTATCAGGAAGTGATATTGTTGTCTGTGAATAATCCACTACAGTGATGAAGTTCTCTTCAATGGACTTGTATCTAATGAGATCAAGTACCAGCTGGTGTACTGAATAAGACAACAACTCATAATCATTGTTGATATCCATAAGCTGGATCAGGCCCATACTGACAAGCTCATCAAAATGGCTCCTGGCAACTTCCTCCATATCTCGACCTTTGTTCGCACATATAAAGCCCTCAGCCACCCATTGCTTCACCAAATCATCTTTCAAGAATAGGTAGCCCTCTGGATATGTACTAAGATATAGCAGACATGTCTTCAAATAATGTGGAAGACTAATGAAGCAAATTTTCAATATTTGTCCCATAAACCCTCCTTCCATCGTAATCTTTGCCCCAAAAATGGAATCAAATGAATTTTGTGCACTGCCCCATTGTTCTTGTTTCTTAGGTAGGCTTGCCAAAATTCTGGCTACAATGATGATGGCTAGTGGCAAGCCACCACAACTTCTCATAATCTGAGGCATAACATCATTAAACTGTTGAGGACGTTGATTTCCTGACACAAGAATTCTTTGTTGTAGTAATTTCTCTGAGTCGTTGCCACCAAGAGGTTCCATTCTAAAAATATGCTCAGGGCAAAAACTAGAGCATGCGAGAGCTACTTCCATAATTTCTGTTGTAGTTATTATTCTGCTGCAACAATCACTCTGTGGAAAAGCACGATTAACCACATCCCATACTGATGTACCACATAACTCATCGATTATAACAAAGTACCTGACAGGTATTTTGTACATAGCATGCATGTTAGCCAAACACCAAGAGGCCAATAAAAAATAACATTTAGGTTTTTTCAAGAGCATCAGTTTCTTAAGATGATTCAGAGAATTCTAGTGTACAGCACAGAGTAGACCGTGATTGGACTTCTGTTATTTTCAATGTGAAGCCGGACACCTATTTCATGGAATGTCAATTCTTTGGATGAATGGATACTCTTTAATGCATTCGTTGGAATAATTAACCTGATGACTTTTTTCCGTTGGGTCTGTTAGGCGACAAGAAAAACATCAATCAAGACACCCATAGCAAATAGCAACGGTCAAATTCCTAAATGCTGAGTCTTATTGTTTACTTATTTGTTTATTTGTCACTCTTCTTTTCATTCTTCACAATTTACATGATATATTTTCATCGTTAACTTCTGTCACAAACATTGGCTGGAACTAAAAAGTACATGATTTGGAGAAGATTTTACTGGCATAAACATAAACAGTCCATTTATATAGGACCGTTCCTAGCAAAAGCAATATAATTGTTAGGAATGAGCAACTGCATTCTCAGGAGGGCCAACGGCCAGTACATATACATGTGTCCAATGGGGATAAACCGAAAAGAGAGACTATACACACACATATCTAATACATCTAACACCCCCCCTCAAACTCATGGTGGGTCAACAACACTGAGTTTGGAGAGAAAGAACTCATGCTGCGCTCGAGTCTGTGCCTTCGTGAAGAAGTCCGCCAGCTGTAACTCAGAGGGCACATAGTGAAGAGCGAGAACCTCATCCTGCACAGCAGCACGTACAAAGTGGGCATCCACACCGATGTGCTTGGTGAGCTCATGCTTCACCGGGTCACGCGCAATACTGATAGCACCGGTACTGTCGGACAGTAAGGGAGTCGAGGTGGTAGCAGACACACCAAAATCCTCAAGTAACCACCGTAACCAGATCACCTCAGCCGTCAACATAGCCATGGCTCGTAACTCAGCCTCTGTACTCGAGCGGGAAACAGCAGTCTGCTTCTTTGTCCTCCAGGCAATAAGAGAGCCACCAAGAAAGACACAGTAAGCAGACAGCGAGCGTCGGTCAGAGGGATCACTAGCCCAGGTAGCATCCGAGTAGGCCTGGAGCTCAAGAGAGCTGGAGCGGGGAAAGAAAAGGCGCTGAGAGATCGTGCCACGAAGATATCGTAGAACACGGAGGAGATGACTATAGTGGATAGAGGTGGGGGCTGAAACAAACTGACTCAGGATGTGGACAGGATAGGAGATGTCAGGACGCGTAACAGCAAGATAGACAAGACTGCCAACGAGGTGACGATAGCGAGTGGGATTAGGAAGAGGGTCACCATCAGAGGCACGAAGCTGAACGTTGAGCTCCATAGGAGTCACAACTGTGCGCTCATCACCGAGAGCAGCGCGAGAAAGAAGATCCTGAATATATTTTTCTTGGGAGATGTAGAAACCATCAGAGGTCGAGGAGATCTCAATCCCAAGAAAATAGCGAAGAGGACCAAGATCAGTCATGAGGAACTGGTCGCGAAGGCGAGCCTTAACAAAGGCAATGTAGTCAGAGTCGTCACCAGTGATGATCATGTCATCAACATAGAGAAGGAGAAGAGTCCGACCACGAGGAGACGTGTGAACGAACAAAGCGGGATCATGATCACTGGGCGAGAAACCCGCGGCAGTCACGACAGAGGCGAACCGCTCGAACCAGGCACGAGGGGCCTGTTTAAGACCATAGAGAGAGCGGCGAAGACGGCAGACCATACCATCAGGAACAGAGTACCCTGGGGGTGGCTGCATATAAACCTCCTCACGCAACTCACCATTGAGAAAGGCGTTCTGAACGTCAAGCTGAGATACAGACCAATGACGAACAGAAGCAACAGCAAGGAGAGTGCGGACAGTGGTCATGTGGGCCACAGGAGCGAATGTCTCATCATAATCGCGTCCCTGCTCCTGCTGAAAACCACGAGCCACAAGACGGGCTTTGTAGCGCTCAAGAGAACCATCAGAGCGAGTCTTAATCTTACAGACCCACTTGCATGTGATGGGACGAATACCAGAAGGAAGGGAAACCAGATCCCACGTGCCAGAACGCTCAAGGGCAGCAAGCTCCTGGGCCATCGCAAGCTGCCATTCAGGCTGAGTCAGGGCAGCCTGATAGGAAGTCGGCTCAGCTACAACAGAGAGGCCGTACTTGGCAGGAGAGTAGCGATCAAGAGGGGGCCGAGGTCGAGCACGGAGATTATGAGCTGGTGGAGGTGTGGAAGAAGGAACATCGGAAGTGGAAGGTGTGTCAGGAGAATCATCCTCAACACGAGGGCGGCGAGTGTAGTGGAGAGGAAAAGGAGAGAGAGGCCGACGGATCGGAGAGGATGGTGGAGATGAGGAGGGAGGGGATTGGGGTGTCGGTGGTATGTGAGGAAGAGTGAGACGGGTCGGAGGAAGGGGAGAGACCTGAGGCACAGAGGAGGATGTATCGGGAAGGAGAAGGAAAGAAATATCGTCCACAGAGAAACTCGAGGAGGAAGGGCGGGGGTAGTAAGAGCGAGACTCATCAAAGGTCACATCACGCGAGATGCGCAAGCGTAGACCAACAGGGTCCCAACAACGATAGCCCTTGTGCTCATCACTGTAGCCAAGGAAGACACACTCAACCGACTGAGCAGTCAGTTTGGTGCGTTCTCGCGGGGCAAGCAGGACATAGCACACACATCCAAACATACGAAGAGCAGAGTAGTCAGGAGATCGACCAGTGAGACACTCCATAGGAATACCACCCTGCAGAGCAGTCGAGGGCTGAATGTTGATGAGATAGGTGGATGCAGAAACAGCCTTAGCCCAAAAGTGGGGTGGAAGAGAAGCGGCAATCATCAGCGCACGAGCCGTCTCAAACAGATGACGATGCTTACGTTCAGCAACGCCATTCTGAGCATGAGCACCAAGACATGAGAACTGGGCAAGAGTACCCTGTTCCGCGAGAAAACCACGCAACAGCTGGGAGATATACTCTCCAGCGGAGTCAGCACAAAAAGTACGAATGGGCGTGGAAAACTGGGTGTGAACCATGGCAGCAAATCGTTTGTATATAGAGAGAACCTCGCTACGAGATTTCATGAAGTAGAGCCAAGTGTAGCGAGAGAAATCATCAATAAACAAAACATAGTAGCGATGACCACCTTTCGAATCAAAGGGAGCAGGACCCCAGACATCAGAATGAACTAAGTCAAACGGATGCTGAGATACAGACTCACTGGTAGGATAAGGTAACTGGGTCTGTTTGCCAAGTCTGCAACCATTACAATGTAAGGAGACATCTCCAGATACAGACCCTAAGAGGCCCTGACGAACTAAAGAAGACAAGCGAGAGCCACAGATGTGACCAAGGCGATGATGCCACTGCTGGAAAGACGCAGACGAAGAGGCAGCAAGAGCATGAGAGCTGGCAGAAATGGTGGCAGCGGAAGGAACACAAAGCCAGTCAACCTCCCAAAGGCCCTCTGACTCACGGCGCCGGGGGCCAGCACCAACCAAAGCCTTGGTGCGACGATCCTGAATGGAGCAAGAGTCGGTATCAAGAATGACACGACAACCAGAATCAGTAAGTTGGGCAGCGGAAAAAAGATTCATGGTAAGACGAGGAACATGAGAAACACTAGGAACAGAAAAAGATGGAGTAGAAAGAATGCCACGACTAGCAACAGGAAGAGGTGTGCCATCGGCAGTGAGAACATTAAGAGGAAAATCAAGAGGTCGAAGAGAAGATAAAGCAGAAGAATCAGATGACATATGAAAGGAAGCTCCAGAATCCAGAACCCACGAGGATGTACCTGACTGAGTAGGCTCCGGCGGGGGCGGAATGGTGGCGGCAGTCACAGCAGCAACAGAACCCGTCGAGGAAGAACCAGAGGAAGCCAGCATGCGCTTGAGTCGCATAATATCCTGGTCAGTGAGTGACGGAGTCGAGGGAGGCGCATGAGTCCCACTGGAAGAAGAGCGCCTCTGGTCTCGCTGTTTCTGGTGGCAATCAGACTCTGGGTGACCTTGCCTGGAGCAGTAGCCACAGAAAGTGTCACGGCGCGACCGGCCCTTCTCAGCATGAGGGGGGCGACCCACCCCCCCTGAAGGTGTGGGCAGAAGCGGTGGAGCGGTGAGACGAGCAGACGACACAGGAGCTCGAGCAGCCAACACAGAGGGAACTGCAAGCAAACCAGCAGAGCGGAGGCGGGTCTCCTCAGCACGAAGCTCAGCAAGCACCTCCGAGGTAGGAACACGACCACGAGCAAGCAAGTGAGTGCGCCGAGGCTCAAACTCGGAACGAAGACGAGATAAGAACTCATGGACACGCTGAAACTCCAAATCTGACCTCATAGTCTGGCAGCAACGGCAAGTTCCACAAACAACTGTCCGAAGAGAGTCAAGCTGGCGCCAGATGGCAGAACTCTGTGTGTAGAACTCATCAACAGAAGAGTCACCCTGCTGAAGAGCGTGCTCCTGACGCACCACAGATAAGTAGAGCGCATCACCAGAGGGCTGATAGCGCTGACAGAGGTAAGACCACATCGCTGCAACAGTATCGAGGCTCATGAACTCCGAAGCAAACTGAGGTAGGACACTAGCAGTGAGAACAGCAGCAGCCCGAGCATCATCATTGCACCACTGAGTGTAAGCTGACAGAGCATCCCGGTAGAGAGAAAGAGCATCGGAATAGGCTGATACCTGCTGATCATAAGCATCCACCGCAGCATCATTGAGAGCCTTTGCTGCATCCCGATCAGCCTGAGAAGCACCAGCAGCAAGAACAGGCGGCACCGGTGGGGTAGGAGCCACAGGAGCGACAGGGCAAGGCGGACAGGGGACCTCGCCAGAGAGAACGCCCCACAGGAGAAGGCCGCGCATGTGGATCCGCATGAAGCCCGCAAACTCGGCATAGTTGGTGCCATCGAAGATCACCGAGCACCGAGGAACAGCAACGTAGCCTGAAGTGGACATGAGGAGCTCTCTGTTTTTTTTTGGTCAACTGCTACAGTAACTGCTACAGTACCCGAGCTGGATACGGGCAGTACCCGAGTTCGAGCCAGGCCGAGCTAGAGCAGAAGCGCTCGAGCGGGGGCCGGCCGAGCCTGGCAGTGGCCGGACCGGGGCGGCCGGATCCGCAACGGGGGCGGCCGGATCCGAGGCGAGGCAGGCCGGGCGGAGCAAGGGGCGGCGGCGGCCGGCCGGCAGGAGGCGGCGGCGGCCGGGCCGAGCCTTGCAGCGGGCGGGCTGGGGCGACCGGATCCGCGGCGAGGAGAGGGCGGGGGCGGCCGGATCTGCGGCGAGGAGGGCCGGGCGGAGCGAGGGGCAGCGGCGGCCGGCAGGCAGGGGCGGCGGCTGGCAGTGGGCGGGCCGGGGCAGACGGAGCCGCGGCGAGGAGGAGGCGGGGCGGCCGGCAGCGGGCAGAGCAGCTGCGGGAGCAGCGGCGGCCGGGCGCAAGAGAGGCGCGGACGACCGGCGGCTGCCGCAGAGGAGGCGGCCGGCGACGGGGATGCACGGAGCTGCAGCGTGCGGGGTGGGAGGGGGAGAGAACCTAAGCATCTGATACCATGTTAGGAATGAGCAACTGCATTCTCAGGAGGGCCAACGGCCAGTACATATACATGTGTCCAATGGGGATAAACCGAAAAGAGAGACTATACACACACATATTTAATACATCTAACAATAATAAATCTGAAGTTAATAAACACACAAACATATGTTTTATCAGTAGAACATGTAAGGGCAAGTTTTGATCTGGAGTTTTTGTCAGAAGTAGCTGCTGGAAAGCAGTCCTGAGAAGCAACATGGCTGCTCAAGATGTGGTTGATTTTCTACGTGCCAGAAGCTGAAGCCCGACTGAACAGAGGTTAACTTGGGGAACAAAGTTATTTGGCTTATCACTAAACCCTTGCCACATCTGATGTCTCCTCATGCGGCTTGTGGCGTCGGGTGTACTGTTGCCTCAACCTGACACTACTATTCCGCATTATTAAAGTGGAGGTAGAGAACTGAAATACTGTAAGTTGATTTTCTTTCCCACGAAAATGGATCTGTGTTGCAAAACGAAATGTGCATATAGTCGGACAACGATTATACATCGTCTGCTCCACAAACTGAAAATTTCTGAATAGACTAATATGGTAGTAAAGGAGATGGCTACAGAGGACTTTACCTCTTGTCTTGTAGATACTCTCTGAGGTCGTTGATCAGGTGGCGCATCTCTCCATGGTTGGGAGGTTGGTTTGGTCGAACTTGCAACAGTATGTTCCTAAGAATACCCCTCATATCTGGTTTTTGGGCCGTCAGCACAAATGCCCCGCACTCGAATTGTCCACGGAGCTTACCCCACAACTTTAAGGCAAGAGTGGTCTTACCGATTCCTGCAACACCGACAATCGACACCACCTTGAGCTGCTCTTCTCCATTGATCAACCACCGTTCAAGCTCTTTCGATGGTCCTTCTATGCCAACAAGATCATCAGGATCTGGCAAAATAGTTGGACGGCCATGGCCAATACGTGAGTGCTCAGGATTGGAGGCGCAATCATCAAACTTGTACCTCCAGTATCGCTGAATCGCCTCATATGCTCGAGACCTGAATTCTGAAATTTTGTCGGTGATCCCAGGTCGCCACTTGCACCTCTTTGGAAGGCGGTCAATCTTTACCCGAGAAATGGTTTTATTTTTGCGGTGATTAGCTCTAGGGATCTTAGCACGGCCATGAGCGTAGACGAATTGGTCGGCAAAGTCGTCCATGTCATAGGACAGCTCGCGCACATCCTTCATCCAGTACCTCGCGGCCATAGGAGGGTCATGCGGCGCATCTGAGAGCTTCAGCATGAAGTTGTATAGGATGCAAAGATGAGCCGTGAGTTGATGGATCTCATCCATCAGAATCCCCTGCAGAGCCTGGTGTTTGGTCGCGAGGAGCTCGTCGAGCTTCCGCGGAAGGGAGCCCATGGCGCCCAACGAAGCACTAACTGAACTCAGTTCCATGTGGATCCCTGTTGCGAAAACATGGATTGTTAGATGTGAAATTTACCTGCCAATTTCTACAGATGGCAGGCAGATGCAGGATAAAAGTACGAGGAAGCCTGCAGAAGAAGAGATCCAGGACAGGACCTAAATCATAAAAGCCATCCCAGATCCAAAATAGTACTAATCAAGACGACATGGACAATTTTAAGTACTCCTTGTTCAGACCATTTGAAGACTCGAGCTTGGACGTGGGCGCGGCGTGGTCGGGGACGGGGGTGAGCACCTTCACGACCTCGACGTCCCAGAGAAGCCAGTCCTCCGGCGTGGCGGCGCGGCGCGGCACGTCGTGCGTGACCGAGCTCCGCAACGGCGGGAGGCCCCAGTTGGCGCGGAGGTAGGTGTCGCCGCCGCCGCGGGACTTGAGGCGCACCTGGAGCCCCTCCCGCACGGGCTCCCACTCGACGGACGCGTCCGCCGCCGACGACGACTGCATCACCTTGCGGGCCGTCGTCCCCAGCAGGAACGGCTCGCTGGACGCCGCCAGGTAGCGGCCGTACCTGCCCCTGACCCGCACGGTCCCCGGCGCGTGTGGGAGCGGCTCCACCTCCCACCACGCGCCGGGCGACGAGCCGTCCCCGTGCTGCGTGAGCCGCAGCTCGTCCTCATCCGCGTACAGGAACTTCCCGTGCCGGCTCTTCAGCCGCACCACCTTGCCGTGCGAGAACAGCTCCATCTTGCGTCGATTCGGCGAGGCGCGGCGGCCGGGGAATTTTGGTCGACGAGGTGAGCACGGCAAGGTAGGTGGGTTGTTGATCTGGTTTGTGGAAACACTACCTACCAGTCGACGACGACACAAAGGTAAAACTAAGATGCACTTTATCGTGAACCAACCTTTGATTGAATGGTCAACAAAATATGATATCTTCAACCGATCATAGTTTGAACTAGCGTGCCGCGCCCATCGGTACGGTATGTCCATATGAAGTGTGTTCACTACTTTCCCGTAAAAAAAAAAAAAGAAGTGTGTTCACTACTTACAACAAGTGTCATTGGTTTAAGATAGTTAACAATGCGCATGGAGCTATGCCTAAATCTGGAATTTATGACCATATACACTTCAACTGTACATCAAGATAATGTTTGCATATAAGACTGGAAGTACCAATTGTTATGTATAGGAAAAAAATATCAATAGGTACCCCATCTGTTGCAGTTTTTTTTTTTGTCTGACTGGTGTTTGGTTTCATTACATAGCAATTAAAAAATATTTTCTCAGCCAGAAACCAGGCAAAAGTAGACACATTTCACTGAGCTTTTAGACTGATCATTATCTTGGAACATTCAGAGGGAAAACAAACATACAACACAGAGAGTCTCAGCCAGAAACCAGGCAAAAGTAGACACATTTCACTGAGCTTTTAGACTGATCATTATCTTGGAACATTCAGAGGGAAAACAAACATACAACACAGAGAGACATAGCTAATGTGATGGGAACAGACCACACACAGAAAAAGTACAATGATCGTAGTTTTCTTTCTCCAAAATATGCACTGGGAGAGAAAAGTAGCTTTCCAAATCATACACTGGGAGAAAAATATAAGATGTCTGTGTAAAGTTGTTGTGCTGCAAAATGACAACTCACAACTGCACCTTGCATTGTCCTGTTGACATGGTGAGCATTTTACAGCTAAAAAACGACAGTACAAACTTCACATTTTTCATATGAATAAAATCTTGCCCAACCTGAATCTAAAATAAGCAGCAGGTCAAGAGGGCCATTAAAATGCATAGCATTGTTCAGGTTCAGTAAGCAACAGGAAAAAAAAGATTGTTAATACCTTGCCATTGCTTGCGTTGTTTCACCCTTAAGGATCTTATTATGTACTCCCTTTGTCCGGAATTACTTGTTGGAGAAATGGATGTATTCATTTTTATACATTTCTATGACAAGTAATTTCGGATGGAGGGAGTAATTAAGTTAATAGTGTGTTATTCAAATTCATCACAGCTTGATGCCTGCATATAAAAAATATGGGAAGAGGGTAAAACCATATCTTTAGTATTGATGTTGCATACAACAAATATGAGAAGGGGGTAAACCCATATTGTTTAGTCTTGATCTCGGCATACAACAAATATGAGAACGGGGTAAAACCATACTGTTTAGTAAGTATACAGAATTGGTGAGCGAGTTACAATATAAATCTCGGAAATAAACAGTTTTGACTGGAATTGCTCCATACACCTTGAACCACCAACTGTTTTTAGAGGATATTTTTTAAGAGATATATAACACCAATTGTAATTGATTCTAATCCCATCCTGGTCATCACAAATCAACAACACATGGAGCAAGGAAACACGGAACCAAGAAGAATATAGTCCACACCAGAACAAAGCAAGCAAAGTTGTAGAACTGCACATAGTGAACATCTCTACAACATGATTCAGTTATCAATTGTAGTGAAGTGACACATATGTTAGTAAAGCATGAAAGGCAACAACTAAGCAGTGGCATCCTTACAATACTTCAGGAAATTATGTAAATTGTCGGCACATCACAGGAAAACCACAAATTGATCAATATCACATTAAATCTAATACAATATAAGATAAAAATTTACATTGTCTACATAGGTTGAGGATGAATTGAACAATGCATCAGTTCAGGTTCAGAAGCTTGTTTTGTTGCCTGATGCTATAATGGCCAGAGCCAATGCGTTGCTTTCCGATTTTATTACGCTGAACTCTAGAGATTTTTTTTTAAATATTCTCCATGTTTGTGTGACATGGAATACTTAGAAGGCAAGTAATACAAAGTATAGGCACATCTAATTGTAGTTAATAGGGAGCGAAGCTTGAATTAACTCACCAGCAGTAGGTTACTTGCACAACCATTTAAAACGAACAGTTGATTTTGTAAATGAAAACAAACACATGCAGTATGGAGTCCAATTGCAGGAACGGTGAAGATAGATGTGTGGACTGACATAAACTTATACTATGCCTATTCTCATCTGCTAAAACCAGATAACCAACATAGGTGGTCTAGCTAGTTTTGCAGCTTAGCTGGACTGCTCTCTGCTATCTGCCCCAGGCTGTATATGCACTTTACTCCTGAAGCAACATGCAAGGTCCATGGCCGAAAGAAGTAGGCAACAAACGAATCACTGCCGCAAAAGTGAAATATTTTCTAGGAAACGAAAGTAAATTCTTAGGAAGCTAGGTTGCATTACTTAATCCTTGTTAACAATGAAATTTACAACCAGTCAACAATTAACCCATCAGATAAAGAGTTAACTGTTTTCATTAATCACCTAATCAGTACGGATGATGTAAACAAACAAAAATTATAAAATTATTAGAAGGTCCAAGGAGGTAGTTAATTGGATAACCTCAAGAAACTTAGTTGGACAATCCTGCCTCGGAGGGAATCAGTACTACCTTCTAATTTCCTGAAATCCCAATCCAAATAACATACAGATTGCAGTAGAAACCATCTTTCGTCGTTGCACATTTCACAAGAAACAAAGGAACAATCTTATATAAACTGGGCCACCAGTAATTGCTGTTGCTACTTTACTATCTTCCGTGGACCTATAAGTGATGATGGTCCATGTGCTTGCAATCTGTGCCTTCCCTAAATGAAGCAGCCGCTGTGTCCATACAAAGCCATGCGCCTTCCGCCGTGTCCATCGTCCAAGAAGCAGCCGCTGGCACCAAGAATCTTCACGCCGTCGAAGCCTGCAATGGCAAGGCGTAACCGCGTGAGTGCACCAAAGGCCAGAACACTTACCGAAGCAGCATTTTCTGTGCGTGCACGTACCTGCGTCGACGACGCTCCAGTTGGCGCGTCTGAACCTGTCAATGACGTGGGGCATCTCCTCCGAGCCCGTCTTCTCGGTGATGCGAGTCCCTCGCGCGTTGCAGCGGCCATCGAAGCTCATCTGCGGGCTAACCTGCTGGCTGCTGCCCGCCCTTTGCGTGCACGACGTCCACCACGGGCATCCATGCCCCGACCTGCTTTGGCACCCAAATCCCCATAACGTCCCTGAACGACGACTCTTGCCGCGACAGAGAAAGAAGCCTAGCCGTGAGGGAACCAGAGAGAATAGAAGACATGCCGAGAGAGAATCCAGCAAGGTTAACCCCCTCTCTCCGTGGGGGAGGCGCAGAGCAGCGGGTCAACAACCGAGCCTGGATTGGGAGCGACGGTGGGGCTCAGTCGGAGATGTCGAAAAGGGCGACGCTAGATGCAGACCCGCAGCGACGGAAATTCAGGAAGACAACGCCTAGCCTGAAAATCGAGTATGACAATGCAGCGGAGTAGAACATCAACTTCAGGTATTGATCGAGGAAGAGAATGAAAAGGAAAAAAGGCCTCCAGCCTGACGACACATGCACAAAAAATTGCCTTCAATCACTGCGTGCATGCACCTGCCGTCAAATATGTGTTGAAAAATAAAAAGGCCTCCAGCCTGACGACACATGCACAAAACGACGGCCACATGCAAACCAACACCACCCAGATCAGAACCGCCCATGCAAAAAAGAAATAACAACCACATGCAAGAGTCCAGACGTAGTCAAATGGAAGACGTGCAGCTATCTCCACAACGCTGCAAAAAGAATGTACCAATCTTCTATAAAATCGCTGAGTGCACCCCAAGTGCACACGTAAAAATACGAATCAGTTAACAAAATTTTCAACAGCAGCCTACAGTTACCATGCAAATGTACACCCCTGCCTCCCAATTTAATGCACGTGTCAACGCTCGGTAGGCTCACAAGTCCCAGTCAAACAAGTGGCTAAACGTAGAACAAAATTCTTCATTAGAATTAGATGTTCGGGTATTCTGATGGTTTTCAAAAAAAAAAAAAAGTTTAAATTCTGATGCTCGCATTAATTTTTATTTTATTTTTTCAGATTTTCCAGCAATGCGTATTTTGGCGATCTCTGCTGACTTGTTTTCTTTTTTTTTTGGTGTCTTGTGCTTGCATCTTGTGGCTGGGCTTCGCCTCTGTTTTTTAAGTGTGTATCCACTCAAATTCTGACGGCTGACGGTTCTAGATCGCCTAGACTGCCTAGCCTTGCTGTACTCTCCCCTTTCTATCTAATAAAAGATCGGCCTATGGCCCTTCGAAACAATGCGTATTTAAGGAGAGGAGACATCAAAAGTTAAGAACCGAAACATGGAGACAAAAGGGAATGAAATAACCTTATCCTCCAATTGCAGGCTCCAATTGATGTTGATGCACACAATTCATAGGGCCGGCAGTAGACAACCAAGTGGTTGAGAGAAACACTGATACGCAGCCCTGCCAATTTGAGATTTGAGAAGAACATAACAAAAAAAGGTTGAAGAGGATTCAGGGTCAAGGAGTAAAAAAGGGTATTGTGCCTAATTTCCAAGGAAACCCAAGATGAAAAGATAAAGAGCCATGCGTGAGAATCTAAAAAAAAAAGAAAAAAAAAGAGCCATGCGTGAGAATCTAAAAAAAAAAGAAAAAAAAAGAGCCATGCGTGAGAATCTAAAAAAAAAGAAAAAAAAAAGAGCCATGCGTGAGAATCTAAAAAAAAAGAAAAAAAAAGAGCCATGCGTGATGAGAGGTTGGATAACTAATGCATGCAAGTTTTCATATGTAGTATTAGTTTTCCTTTTGAAAAACAACCGGGACCTGAATATATTTCTCAAGTTTGTAACCCAACATTTGTTTGATTACAAAGGTGAATTATATAAGCACGTGCAATTGTGATAAGAGATAGGACCGCCATGAGGAGGCGGCCTGTTTGTGCTCCAGTTCTTCATTTGATGCGTCCAGAGCATGAGGTCGTCAATGATTCGCTTAAGGGTGGAGATGATGTGGTGATTTGGCTGCTTGAAAGTCATAGCGTTTCTGGAGTCCCATATCTTCCACAGTATAATGAGGATTATGGAGTGCCAAATGACTGCATCCGCTTGGCTAGGAAGACTGCAGTCCAGAAGATCGCCAATGTTGTTCGTAGGTGAGAAACCAATCTGTTGCCATATTTGATGCGTGAGCGGGCAGTCGATGAAGATGTGTGAGCTGGTTTCACCATCGAACCCACATCGCGGGCAGAATGAGTCCGAGACGATATGCTTGCGGTGAAGGTTGCTTTTTTCACGAAAAAGGGTTTCCCCCCGCTTTGTATTACAAAGCAACCAACCGATACAACCAACGATAGGTGCTGGAGCGGAAGCAGCACAGTCACACCCAAAAGAAACGAAAGAGAAAAAACAAAAGAAGAAATGCCGACAACGGCGGATCGACAAAAACGAAGAAGCTTCACAACCACTGCGCCCACCGGAGATCTCCCACCAAGCTCCAAGGCTCCGAAGCGTCGGTACCAATCAACACCTCCAAGAAGGACCGCGACGATGACGACGCTGCTGCCAAGGGTTTCCCCCGGTGCGCGATGAGGCGAGAGGAAGGGTAGCCCCGACGCCCTCCAGGAAGGTCCAGCGGCACCCACAGGCGCCACCACGTCGGTGTCGATCACGCCGACAGGGGTTTCCCCCGATCCCAACCTTCACCTCGGATGCTTCGGAGCCTGCCACCAAACCGACCACCATCCTGCGCCAAAGCTGTCATGAAGCCTCCACGTCGTCTCACCACGGCACCACGAGGTGAGGTCTGCACAGCGAGGAATTGGAGCCGGGACTAGGGGTAGCAGCACCGTCGGCACGCGGGAGGGCTCAACCTCCACCGTCAACGACGGTAGCCGACCGGACACAATAGCAAGAGCATACCAGGCCCGTTGGCCCATAGGCCCGGCCGGGCCCTCCACGCCCGTAAAGCTCCCGCCATCGCGCTGCAGCAGGCACGCCGTCAGCGTCGCCGCCCCCCGTCCAAGCTGCTTTGCCTCCTCACCACACAGACGACGACGAAGCCACGCCGGGGGCCGGCCCGCTAGGACCCAGATGGGGCCCGCCGGGCCTGGATCTGGGCCGAGGTCGCGCCGCCGGCCATCCCGCGCCACCACGCCGCCCCGCCGCCAAGGGCCACACCACCACCTCGCGCGCTGCCGGCCACCACCGCCGGGTGACCGGGCCGCCGCCTAGCCGAGGAGCACCGCCGCCGCCCCATGCCCCGGGCAGGGAAGCCGCGCGCGCGGGGACTGAAGGTCCCGCCGCCGCCAGCACCACCCGGGCCTGCGCCGGGGGCGCCCGCCGGCGGCGGCGGGGAGGGATGGGGGAGGGGAACGGCCGAAGGGGAGCGGGGTCGCGCGCCGCCCCGGCCACCTCCCGGGGAGGCGGCGCAGGGGCGGATCCGGGAGGGGGGGAGAGGAGGGACGGGGGAGGAGGGGGAGACGGGGCGGCCGGCGGCCGGCGGCGGCGGGGAGGGCCTAGGGGCGCCGGCGGCGGCGGGGAAGGAGGGGGAGGAACCCTAGGGATGTCATGAAAGTTGCTTTTGGAGTTGAGTCGACCACGAAACAGAAGCCATGCAAAGATCTTCACACAGTTTGGAACGCATGAAGAATATATGGACATGGCATGCACGTCGTCGTCGTCGTCGTCGTCGCCCATGGTCAGCTCATAAGCGGCCTCGGGAAGAAGCGTAGGCTGGCGACACCTGGAAGTCCTGTAGGAGAGACAACAAAGAGCACAACTCGGTAGCACCATTAGATGTTAGGTGGTTCCGTAGGATTGATTCTAAACCGTGGTTCATAACAGTAGCCACATGAGCGAGTGGGTGTAGTGGTGTGTGAGTAGAGGCGCGTGGGGGGTCGATGGCGGCAGCGGGCGACGCAAACTGATCTTAGATCGGAAAACTTAAAAGAAACGCTGATCAAAACGACCGGCGAGAGAGAGAAAAACCCGGATCAAAGAATCGGAAAAAAGACTCTCTAGGCCAGCCGGTCAACACGACCGGCGGACGAATCCTAGATACGGACGGCGCAGCCCTCGGTGGTGATCATGGAGACCGACCGCCCCGGAGGCGGCGTAGAACGGAAGCGGCGGGCGGCGGCTATGATTTGAATCAGTTAGCCTGATACGATGTTAGAAGGGATAGAGACGGATTGATGGAATTGATATTTATTCCTTGAGTCTCGCGGGTATATATAGGAGTACATGATCTTTTTAGAATACAAGACACGCTAGAATATACTTCGCGTCTATCTTATATTTTCAATGTAATGACGATACTCAACAAATTGTAAATTGATGGTTCTTTGCTAATCGGGATATGAATGTGATGGATATGTAGATTTTACTCTAGCGGCGCACGAATAATAGGAAAAAGTCCAAAATGAACCTTAAACTCGTAGAGGAAAGCTAAACAGAACCCCCAACTCCAAATCCCTGAAATCGGCACTCTCAACTCTCTGATCCCGGTCCAAATTGAACCCTGGAGCCGTTTTGGGCAGAAAAACGCTGACGTGGCAAAGTCAACCGGGATTCACTCTGACTGGTGGGACAGTTGGGCGCTGTGACGAGTGAATTCAGAAGCTAAACTGATAGATCAAACTGCATATAAATATGAAATTGATAGTTCAAATTTAGTAGCTAAATTGAAGCAAATTTGCAAGGTCTGCATATTATATAGTAGGCATCAGCAAAACATTGTCGGATCCATTGTCTAAATATGATCACCAAATTGAAGCAAATTCAGTAGCTAAATTGAAGCAAATTTGCAAGGTCTAAATATGATCATGAAAGCACATACAGAAAGTGCTTAGCACATGATCACCAAAAGCAGATAAGCTAGAATGCATTGAACTATTTAGACATTAGTAGTTCCCACTTCAAGTGAAGTAGGAGTAAGATGGAATTGAAGAAGCTGGCCTGCCCCTCTTTGCTCCTCTTCCTCTGACAGCAGCTGCAGCTCCTGGTGCTGGAGCAGGATGAGAAGCACCTGATGCAGCTCTTGGTGCTGGTGCAGGATGAGAAGAACTTGCTGGAGGTGTTGGTGTTGGAGCTCTTGTTGCTGATGCAGCTGTAGCTTTGTTCCTTGGAGGTTTAAACTGCCTTATTGCTAGAGCTCTTGGTGCTGCAGCTTGGGATGTAGATGGTGCAGCTTGAGAACAAGATGATGGAGCATGAGAGCTAGATGCTCCAGTAACATTGCCACATGAAGAAGTGATCTGCTTAAGAATAGGAACAATCAAATTTAATTAAAGTGGAGCAAATAAATTACTGTGAAGCATGGATAGTCATCTAAAATTACTTGAATTACCTCTGTTCTGGATCTTTTCTTGGTAGTCTTCACAAGATGGGCATTTTTCTTCTTGCCTTTCTCTGGATTCTTGTTACAACCAGACTTGTTGTGGCCTGCTGTGCCACACATTGAACAAACAATAATTGTGCCATGCTTGCTCATTTTCTTGCCCATTGGTTTCTCATGCTCTTCCCTCTTCCTTGCATTCTTCTTGTGCCTGCCTGGCATCCTAACATAAGCAGGTGCTTGTGGCCTAGGTTTATCAGAAATAGGCCACATCTCCTCACCCTCCACAGGTTCCAAGCAGTGGTCATAAATTCTGTTGAATGTTTCAATGCTATAGCAAGGATCAATGTAGTCATCCACTTGTTTCTTACACTTGTATATTGATGCTATGGCATGAGAGCAAGGTAGGCCAGACAGCTGGAAGTAACCACATGAACAGGTTCTTTTGACCAAACTGACTGTGTATTGCCTTCTTCTCCCAGTGAGCAACTTCACTTCATACCCATCTTTTCCATTCCAAAGCACCTCCATGAACTGTGTTCTTGCTATGCTTGCTTGCAGCTTTTTAAATATGCTAGGGCATATTTTTCCTTAAAATTTATCACCTTTTGCCCTCTGCTCCTGAATTCTAGTGAATATTTTCTTTCTTATTTTCTCTTGCATGGAAATTAATGGATAGAACCTTGCATCCACAATGGCATGATTGAAAGATTCACACAGATTATTGTCCACTGATTCACATTTAGAACCAACAGGAAAATATGCCCTAGCCCAATGTACTGGCTCTATTCTCATCATATCCTTTACACCCTCTGGTGTTTCTTGTGCAAGCTTGGCTTTATAGTAGTTGAAATCTTGGATGTTAGCTGCTTTGGCAACTGCCCAAAAAAAATTCTGCCACTCATGTGCCCTGTGCTTCTTCCTCCAGTTGGCATAGATATGCCTAGCACACATCATATGCTCTGCATGTGGGAGATAATCACTCATTGCATTTATCAGTCCCTTCTGCTAATCTGAGATGAACACCCAACCAGCTCCATTGTTGTTAATATCAAGATCTTTAATTAGTAGTCCAATAAACCATTTCCATGACTCATTTGTTTCCTGGTCAACTACATCCCATGCCACTGGATACATTTGATTATTGGCATCTCTGGCTATAGCACAAAGCATTTCACCCTTCACAGCTCCTTTGAAGAAGCAACCATCTAATCCTATCACTTTCCTGCAACCAGCTTTAAATCATTGCTTCAATGCATTAAAGCAAACATAGAAGCTCTGAAAAATATTCTGATCCATGTTTTTTGGATCCAAACAGACAGCCACAGTACTTCCAGGAATACTTCTAAGAAGCTCCAACTGATAATCAAAAACCCTGGTGTATTCATTCTTCATGCCACACATCAATTTATCCATAACAATTTTCTTTGCATGCTTGCATTTTGAGGTGGACACATCAGCAAACATATCTTGCAAGACAGTGGCTTTCATGCTCTCAATCTTCCACATTGCATTTGCAAGTATAAAGTGTTCATACCTCTGTGCAATAACCTTGGAAGTCGCAAGCCTGTTTTCTCTGTTTTGGGCACAATGATGTTCATCATTCAATGTAATGACTTGGAATCTGCTTGTCCTTGTTGTCTTTGCTGTATAAATCAACCAAGGGCATCCATCCCAACCACACTTGGCCCTCACTCTATCTGCCTCTGATTTCTTGAACACAATACTTCTTTTTGTCACTAGCCCATATCTCTTTAGTGCTTTCACAAGCTGGTTCTTGCTTCTAAAGACCATTGACAATTGGAAATGTGGAATTTTTGTGTCATTGTTGTATCTAAGAAACCTGCTCTTCCTCCTCACCGACTTTCCATCTGAATCTTCACTGTAAGAGTAGTCCTCATCTGATGAATCACTAGTAGAAAACGGGCCTTTAGTCCCGGTTCCAGAGGGCCTTTAGTCCCGGTTCTAGAACCGGGACTAAAGGGCCGGGACTAAAGCCCCCCCCCCTTTAGTCCCGGTTCGCTTACGAACCGGGACAGAAGGGTCTCCACGTGGCCGCTCTCTGTGCGTGGGCTGGAGAACCTTTAGTCCCGGTTGGGGTTACCAACCGAGACTAAAGGCAAAAAAAAATTCAATTTTTTTCTTCTGATTTTCAAATCTTTGAATTATTTGACAATTTAATCTCTAATCACCGCTCCTCATTGCTTTAGAATTTAATCTCTAATCTCTAATCAGCACTCATTCCAAATCGTCTAACTTCCCGGCCGGTCACCCATCCTCTCACTACTCCAGCCCCAGCACGCTTAACTTTCAGGTTCTATTCCCCCTAGTTTCCAAGTCTGCACTTGTTGTTTTTCTGACAATAGTAAGCAATCAATCCTGTTAACCCTTAGGTCTTGATATCACATGATTTAATTTTTTGAATTCCAAACAATTATTAAAATAAACAACAATGATTAACAAACAACAATGATTAATTTAAAAACTAAAAAATACTTCAAAAAAAGGAAAAAAAATCAAAAAAATAAAAAATTCTCAAAAAACAAAAAAATTCCAAAAATCCAAAATAATACAAAAAGTTCAAAATAAAATAAGTAATAATAATATTGAATTTCAATGAAAATAAAATAAATAATAATATTATTATTATTATTATGCCGTTTATTCATTTAATATGGCATACTTAATATCTTTAAATCTGTAAATCGAAATTCGACAAATAATATATCCATTATTATCAGAAAAATGTGACCATGATGTCACACGCTTCACCGTGTGAGTTTGAAACTATTATTCTGAAGAACAATAATTATTTAGTCGTTTGACCATAGTTTGACCACTGTTTGATCAGAGTTTGACCACATTTCATTTTTTTAAACTTATATTAACTGAAGAATTTTTGTGTGTTCAATATGAACCATTCAAAGCCACATCCTCAAATTTCAACCATTTCTGAGTTCATTTGCCATTTTTTCATGCATTTAATGATTTTTTGAGCTAAATTAGCCCGAAATTGAAAAGCACTACAAATGAACTCTGAAAAGGTTGAAACTTGACATGGTATCATCATTTCACCCAAATATCTTGTGCTAAAAAGTTGAGAGGGTTATGGCAAAAACTGGATGCACTTTGTGTACAAACTGGACCATCTCTTTCGAAGTAACAGGGTTTCAGACGAAAACTCAGCTGTTATAAAGACATTTCATCTTTTTAATCTTATTTCCACTCCAGAATTTTTGTGTGTTCAATATGAACCGTTCAAAGCCACATCCTTAAATTTCAACCCTTTTTGACTTCATTTGCTATTTTTCATGTATTTAATGATTTTTTGAGTTAAATTAGCCTGAAATTGAAAAGCACTAAACCCGGGACTTAAAACGTCCGAAAACCCTAAACCCGGGACTTAAAACGTCCGAAACTCTGTTACAAACAGTAAAATTGTATGTTCAAACCCTAAAACCTAACCCTAAACTTAGAAATCTAAACCCTAGCCCCTAACCCTAAAACGTCTAAAACGTCGAAAAACTCTATTTTCCCTTTGGAATTTGGTGATTTAAAAAATTGTCGAAACGGAAAACAAAGAGTTTCTTCGGAGAAATCTTTTTTTTCTCTACGTTTGGATATATTATTTGTATTTTTCTGAATTAGAATGATTTAGTTATGATTTTTCTAAGATTAATGTGGTAAAGGGGTTTAGGGTTTAGGGGGCCCCCCTTTAGTCCCGGTTGGTGTCTCCAACCGGGACTAAAGGTAGACCTTTAGTCCCGGTTGGAGACACCAACCGGGACTAAAGGGCTGGGAAAAAAATTGAAAAAAAAAATTCCTTTAAAAAAATTTGAAAAAAAAAATTTAAATTTTTTTTTCAGTCCCGGTTGGTATCTCCAACCGGGACTAAAGGGGGGGCCTTTAGTCCCGGTTGGAGATACCAACCGGGACTAAAGGGGCTGGCACCGTTCGAAGCCGGTCACAAACCCTTTAGTCCCGGTTGGTGTCTCCAACCGGGACTAAAGGTCCCGTTCGAACCGGGACTGATGCCTGCGCCGCTCGAACCAGGACTAATGCTCACATTAGTCCCGGTTCGTAATGCAACCGGGACTAATGTGCAGATTGAGCTGTGACGAAAGCCCTGTTATGTACTAGTGAATCATAGTTCCAGACCTTTTCCTCTCCCTCTAGCTGCTCCTCCATGTTTGCAATCAAATTAATTGGAACTGCATCAGTTGTATCTCTTCCAATCCAGCTTTTAGTATCTCTCATTTTCTTTTTGAATTTTCTGGCATGCCTTCTTAGCTCTACCACTTCTGAATCTTCACCACTACCCTCACTATGAGGCATATATTCAGGATCACTGTCTTCACTGTCTCCACTATCAGCACCTGGAGCTGGCAGCAAATGTTGCTGCCTCTGCTGTGAATCAACATGCATTGGCTCAACTGTATGCCTTCTTGCACTTGTATGCTTCACTGGACTGGCAATTACTTGAGTAATGACACCTGTAACATCAGGAACTAGAATATGTTCAACACCTTCAGAATCAGCTACACTGTGAGGTTCAACAGTCATTACATCAGGTTGATCATCACTTAACTGAACAACTTCATCCTCAAAGTCACTGCAGCTGCTACTGTCCTCACTATCCTCCTCCCCATGGTACTCAACATACACATCAGCCACTCCTCCTACAGAAACATACTCACTCATCTCAACACATCTAATGTCATCATTCAAAAAGACCAAACCATCTGCCAATTCTTTCCCAGGAATGAGAAAATATATTTTCATTGATTCCTTCAGCTGAACATGATCCTTCAAGTAACCTTTCACCTCATGCAATGACAACTTGTCCCTCTCGATCTCAGAAAAGTCCTCATCACCTCCAACATAGTCTAATTTCGGACCAATGCGGATGAACTCGCCTCCCTGATGAAATCTAACATTAAGAATCTCTGTCGGGTCCATGGTTTAACTGGAAATAAACACAAGAATATCACAATCCTGAGCAATTCGTACCATATAAACTCAAAAATCGAGTCCAAATCTAACAAAAATCCTTCTGTTCAGTCACCGAAAATAGCAATCCCCCCCCCCCAAAAACCTAACCCTAAAGCTATGAAGAGAGGCCTAAAGATGGTGCCCACAAGAGGAGGATGTCAGGGACATACCTTATCCCGTCGCTTGCCGTCGCTCGCCGCTTCGATCGTCGCCGTTGCGGTCGATCACGCGCCTGTCGCCATTGCCGCCGCGAGAGCAGGGAGAACGCAGTGGGACGCCGCTTCGACTGGTGCAGTGGATGGGCTCTTCCTCGACTTCTATGGTAGAAAGGCTCACGAGTATATGGGCTCCCCTAGTGGGCCGGCCCGTCTTCTTCGCAACCGAAGCCAGTTCCCTCTGCCTGGAAGAAAAAAAACAGAGCAATCCTCGCCACGTCGACGTTCCCTGTTTGGGAAGTGCTCCAGGGTTCAATTTGGACCGGGATCAGAGAGTTGAGAGTGCTGATGTCGTGGTTTCGTCACGGCAGATGCCATGGGTAGGCTTATCGAGAGGGGCCGAAGGACGCCGACGGGCTCCGGGAGCGGGGTTAGGCACAAGCGGTGGCTGACACACGATGTACCCAGGTTCAGGGCCCTCCGTGGGAGGTAATACCCCTAGTCCTGCTTGGTCTAGTTAGGACAATGGAGTGGTTACAATGGTGCTCCTGGAGCTGTATGGACGGAGGAGGAAGAAGGAGCTAGCTTGCCCTTGCTGCCTCCCTACGTCTGTGTGAAGAGTGACTGGGTAAAAACCGTGAACCCCGTTGCATGGGGGAGGCCCGGGGGGTTTTATAGGCCAACCCCCCGGGTTACAATACGAATAGAAGGTCTCGGGGGGTCCCAGCCGGCAGCCTCTCTTAGCCGGCTGTGGGGGCCGCCGGTTGAGGGGTCTTGTCGCCGGTAGGGCCCGCCGGCTGTCGAGTCCGTCAGGAGCCGGCGGGACCCGCTTGGTGGGTTCCCGTGCCGGTCACGTCGTGGCACGGGCGGCCCGCCAGGGCGTCGTCTTGCATCTGTCGGGGCGGAGTCAGCGGCGCGGCCGGCTTACTGTAGCCATGCCCGACAGGCAATGGAGTGGTTACGGGGGCGGGCCGGCGCTATCAGGAAGCCCTGTCACGGTCGGCCGCCGTCCGCAACCACTGTAGCCACGTCGGGGCGGATGAACGGGGTCGCGCCCGGTCACTGGCCGAGGCGCAGTGAGATGGGACGGACGTTGGTCCGCCCATAGGTCGGTTGATGAGGAGGTCCTGTCTTGTCGCCGTACCGATGTGCAGAGGGATGGGACGGGCGTTGGTCCGCCTGTAGGTCGGTTGTGGAGGCAGCCGGTCGCGAGGCAACCGGCGGCTCCGAGGGAGCCGCCAGCCGATCCCGGGGGAGCCGCCAGCCGGTCCCGAGGGGAGCCGCCAGCCGGTCCCGAGGGGAGCCGCCGGCCAACCCCAGGGAAGCCTCCAGCCGGTCCCGAGGGGAGCCGCCAGCCGGTCCCGGGGGGCCGCCAGCCGGTCCCGGGGGGCCGCCAGGCGGCCGTGAACCGGCCGGTCCTGAGGGGGCCGCCACCCGGTCCTGAGGGAGCCGCCAGCTGGTCGTAGATCAGCCGGCGGTATCGTTTTTCTTTGAGAGAGGGAGAGAAACCCCCCCCAGCTTTAGCCTACCCGGGGGTAACAACCCCGTCAGTAGTCCCCGAAGCCGGCGGGGGCTCCCGTCTGCCGGACGAGGAGGAGCCGGCGGCTTCCTTCAGGCGGTACATGTCTCTCGCGTGGAGCCGAGCGGTCGGACGAGGCGGCGGCCACTCCCGACGCCTCGGGTTCTGCCGTGCCGCCCCGGTTCCCGTGCCGGTTCGTGGCGCGCCACGCGGAGCGCAGTGAAGCCGTGGGGCCCGCGCACGCGGGAAGACGGGACGTCGCACTGGGCCTAGCCCGCGAGGTCGCGGGCGTAGCCCAGTAGGCCTCGGGCCGCAGACCGGGATCTGCTGCGCCCAGACTGCGGCGGCCGTGACCCGAAGCGCCCCACGATCTCGCGGGTTTCCCGGGGGAGTGGGTGCAGTTAATCCCCACCTCCCCCGGGCGTCGCCCCCTTATTCAAAGGGGAAGGGCGAGGGGCGGAGGCAGTTACGCACTCCTGCTCCCCTCGTCTTCTTCGTCTTCTCGCCACTAGCGCTCGCCCCGCGCCCGTCTTGCGCTCGCCTTGCGCCGGAGCTCCGCCCGCACGCCGATTCGCATCGCCCTGCTGCTGCGATGGCCGAAGGCCCGCACGGCAGCTGGGGAGGCTCCGTCGTGACGGAGGAGGTCATCGAGAGGCTCCGCCGCGGCCGCATGCTGCCGCCGGAGGAGCGCGTGGTTGCCCGCGCGCCGGGCGGCGAGGTGGTGCCCGAGCCACAGGAGGGTGAGCACGTCGTCTTCGCCTGCCACTTCCCGCGCGGCTTCGGCTTGCCGGTGAGCCTCTTCTTCCGCTCGCTGCTGGACACCTTCGACCTCCAACCGCATCACCTCGGCCCCAACGCCATCCTCTACATCGCCAGCTTCGTGACCCTATGCGAGGGTTACCTGGGGATGCTTCCCTTCGTGGAGCTCTTCAGGAAGCTCTTCTACCTCAAGGCCTTGAAGAACAAGGACGAGGCGTCGTACGCCTGCGGGGGTGCGGTGGTGTGTTGCCGCGGCCCTCACTTCCCCCGCATCGACCTCATCGACTCCGTCAAAGGTTGGAACAAAACGTTCTTCTATGTGAAGAACGCCGACCCGCGGCTGGACTACATCCGGCTGCCGGCATTCGTCAACGTCCCGTCCACCGGAATGAATTGGTCGGGAGTCGGCCCGCCCAACGCCATGCTCGCAGAGCTGGGCCGGCTCCAGACGATGATACGCGGAGAAGGGCTAGTCGCCTCCGATCTGGTGGCCGCCTTTATCTCGCGCCGGGTGCTGCCCCTCCAGCTGAGGCCGCACCGGATCAGCGATATGTCCGGCCGGCGGGACCCCTGCCGGCTGTCCACCGTCGAGCTGACGACGGACCAGGTGGCGAAGCGGGTGAATGCCCTCACGACCTTCAAGCTGGTGCCGGGGACTTGGTCCCTTGGCAAGGAGCCATACAGCCGGCTCAACCCGGCACCCCTGGTACGCCCTGTCGAGGTGAACTCTTCTTTTTTCCTTTTGTATCTCTTCGGCCGGCGCTCGGACTCACCCGCCGTGCTGACCGCAGCTTTTCGTTCGACAGAACACGCCGGACGGCTCGCACCCTCAGATCTTCGAGGCCGAGCGCGCCGAATCCGACCCCGAGGACCCCGAGCAGGGAGCCGGAACCGAAGAGGGGGTCGACTCCTCGGGAGAGGCCGAGGCGGGGGGTGACCCGGGAGCCGGCGGGTCCCGACCGGCTGGTGAGTACCCCTCCGGCCCCATGATCAAAGATTGGAGTGATGATGATGATGATGATGACGTCCGGATCCTGGACGCGCCTCCCCCCGCAGTTCAGCGGAGCCCGCGTGGGCGGAGCGAGGAGAGGCCGCCGCGCAGCCGGACGGCCGGGTCCTCGCGTCAGGGGAAGAGGCCGGCTCGGGAGGAGCCGGCAGCCCAACCGCCGGCCCGCAAGTGGGTGAAGGCGGCCGCGGTGAAGCCGCCGGCGCGGGTCAGACGGGTCGTTCCCGTCGTCGTCGGGTAAGTAGATTGATTGCCCGGGACATTTCTTTCGGTTGGTTTCGTGCTGGCAGGCGGCTGAACGTTCGCCCGTTGCAGGGACCCCATCGAGCTTCACGATGTGGAGTCGGCAGTCGGCTCGCCGGAGCCGGCCAGTCAGCTGGCCCTGGAGCACGCCGCTACGCGGCGTGAGGAGAATAGGAAGCTCGCGGAGCTGCGAGCCTCAAAGTCTGGGGCCCATGGCGGGGCCTCGCGTTCCGGGGCCTCGAGTGGCAGGAGGCGGAGGCGGGCCGCGGACCCCGCGGTGGCGTCGGACTCGGCGGCGGAGTCGACTCGGAGGACGAGGCCTCCGTCGAGCGAGCCGCGGGGGCCGGCCGCGGAGACGGCCGCCGCCACGACCGAGGCGGAAGTGGCCCGGCCGGGGGGAGCGGACCCCGAGCCGGCACCGGAGGGGCCCCGGCAGGCGGAGACGCGGGCGACGCCGCCCGCGGTTGACGTGCCGGAGGGGACGCATGAGGTGGTGCCGGGGGCGACGCCGGGAGCGGCGGAGGAGGCGGCGCCGGAGGCGCCTCCCGAGGAGGCGGGAGCACCGGCCGCCGGGGCCGGCCCACCGAGCCGGACAGGAGCGGGGACAGCGGTGCCGGATGCGGGGCAGCCGGGGGCCGATGCCCGGGCCCTCGTGATCAGCAGCCGCCCCCCGGCAGGTGGCGACGCGGCGGAGGCCGGGGCGAGCGGCGAGGGGAGCCGGTCCGGAAGGACCATGCTGGATGTCATCAAGGACTGGGTGGCGCTGGCCCAGGTCCCAGCCGTTCTGCCCCCGCCGGCTGGCGGTCCGGTCCCGGCCTCCGGCGAGTTGGGCAGCGTCTTGGTGCGGTGCCGGGCGGAGCTGGCCAGGTTTGCTGAGGCGGCCGACGGCGCCCTTCAGCGCGCAGAGGTGAGCCTGTTCGTGTTTCGTCGAAATTCCAGTGGGGGCGCGCGAGCGCACCCACTGGGTGTAGCCCCCGAGATACGGGCCGGCTGACCGGCTGCGGGACAGCCGGGCCGGATCTTTCTTTGTGTTTTCTTAACTGGTTTCTTTGGAGCAGGCGGGAAACTCCAGGCGGCAGGAGCTTTTTGACGAGGCAGTCGCCATCCACAACCGCGGCAAGCGCGGGTACTACCGGCTGGAGCAGGAGCTGAGGAAAACGCAAGGTATGCCAGTTCCAGTGGGGGCGCGCGAGCGCACCCACTGGGTGTAGCCCCCGAGAGCCGGGCCGGCTGTTCAGCAGCCGGCGCGGGTCTTGTTTGCGTCGCTGATCGGGTTTGTTTTCCTCTGCAGCGGACCTGGACACCCTGGCCTCCATCCGGGAGAAGAGGGACGAGGTAGCCTCCGAGCGGGACCGGCTGGCGCAGAAGGTCCAGGAGATCACCTCGGAGCGGGACCGGGTGGCCGGCCTGCTGGTGGACGGGCAGGCGGCCCAGGAGCGTCTGAAGGAGGAGCTGCAGCGGGAGGTGACGGCCAAGGAAGGCGCCGTCAAGCAGGCAGCCGATGCCGCCCAGGAGAGGGCCGCCCTTGAGGTCAAGGTGACCCGGCTGGAGAAGGCGCTAGAGGCGCGCAGCGCCTCGCTTGCCCAGGCGGAGGACGCGCTGGAGAAGGAGAGGAGCGCGGCCCTGCAGTTCGCCCGCGAGGTGGACGAGGCCTTCGAGCGTAAGTCTTGGCTTTCTTTTCAGCCGTTGGTGCTTTTCTTGTTTTTCGGGTGTTTCTTGATTCCACCTCATCTTTCCCCAGACCGGTTCCCGGAGACCCAGGGCTACGCCGAGCGAGCCGTGGCGACCCACCGGGCGGGGCAGCGGGGTGCGAAGCGCTGGCGGTTGTGCGAGGAGGACGCCGGGTGGGATACGGACGACGTTGCGTTGGCCGTGGAGAACCGGTTGATCTTCCTTCAGCACAGCGTGGAGCGGCTGAGGGGAGCCGCCCAGGAGGTGATTGCCGCCCTGTGGCCGGCTCGCGGGGCTCCGGAGGGCCGGGTGGCGCTGTGGCTGGAGAACGCCAAGGCCCGTTTTGAGGTCTGGAAGGCGTCGGCGGCTCGAGCCGGTGCGCAGATGGCGCTCCGGTTCGTCACGTCGTGGTACCCCGGGGTCAACTTGGACCGGTTGACCACGATGCGTGCCGTCCCGGAGGCGGAGTGGGCGGCTCGTGAAGATGCCCTCGTCCGCCGGGCCAACGAGTTCGCCTCGTACGTCGACCCGGACGTGCTCCTGCCGGCCCTTGACGAGGACGGCGAGCCGGTCGCGGAGGACTCCTTCGGCAACCCCCAAGGCCCGGAGGACGACAGGGTCGCCGAAGAGAGCACCGCCTCCAGCACGGACGGCAGTACCGGCGCCACAGAGACGACGGAGGCGGGCCCGAAGGCCGCAACTTCCTCCGGGAAGGCCGTTGAGCCGGCTGGCGACGCGCCGGTAGCCTGAGCCGGCCCGCTTGTTTATCTGTTTCTCCTTTCTGCAATGTTTTGAGACATTTATCCACCCACTGGGGGTGTGTTATTGTAATGAACCCTTGGCTGTAGCGAACCTTTGGCCTGTGGCCGTTTTATCGTTTTAACTTATGCCGTAAAAAATTTGTGCGTGCCGGCTCTTCTTTTGCCTTTCGCCTTTTGACTTGTGTCGCGCGCCGGTGTTCCTTCCGGCTTCCGCCCCGCCTGCCAGCCAGCCGGGAGCCGGTCTGGGACAGGGACGAGGCTTCACCCATGGGAAAACCAGCGGGCTCTTAGAGTCAACCGGCTAGGACTAGGTTGAGTCGGTAGTGGCCGGTTGCTAGAAATAGCATAGTTCGGTCGGGCCAGTCCGGCTGCCGTTCGTTGGCTGACCTTTGTGTGAGAAGTTCCTTCGTACCCCATAGCCCCTTCAGCCGGACAGCCGGGAGCCAGCCTGTGGCTGGTTAGGGTGGGGAGGCGAAGGATTGCTTGCTCACATTATTCGTCCGCCTCGGAGGGGAGCCGGCCGAGCCCCCGGGCCCGGGAGCCGGGCCCGGGTGACGTGCCTTGAGGCGCAGGAAACCTTTCGGAGGAATCGAACAAAAGAGAGGCGTGCCCCGAGTGCCGGCTCGGGGCCCTCATTGTATTCAAAAAACCCAAAAGGGAAGGATATATACATACACTGGCTTTTTAGCAGTAAAACGGACGGAGGAGCGCTGCGTTCCACGGGCGCTCCGTCTCCTCGCCGGAGGCGTCTCTCTTGCGCTTCTGCGGCTTCTGGGCGTCTATTAGATAGTACGCGTTGTTGTGCAGCGCTTTGCTGATGATGAACGGGCCCTCCCATGGGGAGGACAGCTTGTGCTGGCCGGCAGTTCGTTGGATCCGTCTGAGCACCAAGTCCCCTTCGCGGAAGGAGAGTGGCCAGATCCGCTTGCTGTGGTAGTGCCGGAGCTTTTGCTGGTAGATGGCCGTCCGGCTTAGGGCCAGCTCGCGGGCCTCCTCGAGGAGGTCGACGCCGTCTTCTCTTGCTTCTTTCGCGTCCTTCTCCGTGTACAGGGAAACCCGAGGCGAATCAAACTCGATGTCGGTGGGGATGATTGCCTCGGACCCATACACGAGGAAGAAAGGGGTGTAGCCGGTTGACCGGTTGGGCGTGGTCCTTAGGCTCTAGAGGACAGCCGGCAGCTCTTCGATCCAGCAGCCGGCCGACCTGGTCAGCGGCGTCACAAGCCGGGGCTTGATGCCGGACAGGAGCAGGCCGTTGGCCCTCTCGACCTGTCCGTTCGATTGCGGATGGGCGACGGACGCCAAATCGAGCCGGATGCCCTGCTTGGAGCAGAAGCGCGCTAGCACGCCCTTGGCGAAGTTCGTGCCGTTGTCGGTGATGATGCTGTGGGGGACGCCGTAGCGAACCGTGATGTCTTCGACGAACCGGACGGCCGTGGGGCCGTCCAGTTTCTTGATCGGCCGGGCCTCGATCCACTTGGTGAATTTGTCGACGGCGACCAGCAGGTGTGTCATGCCGCCTCGAGCGGTCTTGAAGGGCCCCACCATGTCCAACCCCCAGACCGCAAAGGGCCACGAGAGGGGAATCGTTTGGAGGGCAGTGGCCGGCAGGTGGCTCTGCGTGCTGAAGTGCTGGCAGCCCTCGCACTCGTCGACCAGTTTCCTGGCCGCCTCCAGAGCGGTCGTCCAGTAGAAACCGTGGCGGAATGCCTTGGCCACCAGGGACCTGGAGGCGGCGTGATGCCCGCACTCGCCCTGGTGGATGTCGAGGAGGATTTCTTGCCCTTTCTCTGGCTCGACGCAACGTTGGAAAACGCCGGTGGTGCTGCGATGAACCAGCTCGTGGTTGATGATGCCGTAGGCCGGGGCTCGGCGCTGGATTTGCCTTGCCATGGCCTCGTCGGAGGGAAGTTCGCCACGTAGGAGGAACGCCAGGATGGGCTGAGCCCACGAGGGAGCCGAGACGGGAGCCGGCTCGGGCCCAAGCGGGACGTCGGAGGTCGCAGCAGCCCCCGGGTCTGTGAGACCAGCCCCCGGGACCGGCTCGCCAGTCCCCGGGAGGGAGGTGTCGTGACGAACGTCGATCGCCATCATGACAACCGCGGGCTCTGGGCCGGCTGTCGTGGATGAGTCCGGCTCGGCGACCGGGGTGCGCGGTGCCGGCTGGGCGGCCGGCAGTGGCGCAGCCGGCGGAGTTGCCGCTGCCGGAGGTGGCGGGGCCGATGAAGTCGCCGCAGCCGGTGGGACCGGCTGGGCAGCCAGACCCGTCGAGGGGCTGGCCGCATTAGCCGGCACGAAGATAGACTCCGATTCGGGAGATGGTTTGATCGAAGGCTTTAGCAGCCGCTCGAGGGAGACGCCGGCTGGGATGGCCTGCCGGGTGGAGCCGATCTTTGCCAACGTATCGGCCGCCTCGTTGTCCGCTCGGGGGACGTGGTGGAACTCACAGCCCTCGAAGGAGCCGGTGAGCTGTTGGACGAGGAAGCGATAGCTAGCCATGTTGGCGTCCCTGGCGTCCCATTCGCCAGAGACCTGCCGCACCACAAGGTCGGAGTCGCCAAAGCATATGATGCGCTGGATGCCGATGTCCTTGGCGAGCCGGAGGCCATGGACGAGGGCCTCGTACTCGGCCACGTTGTTGGAGGCGGAGAAGTGGATCTGGAGGGCGTACCGGAGCTGGTCTCCCCTGGGAGACGACAAGACGATGCCGGCTCCCAGGCCGGCTCGCATCTTCGAGCCGTCGAAGTGCATGCGCCAGTGCGTAGAGTCGGGCGGAGGCGGTACGAACTGGGTTTCGGCCCAGTCGACGAGGAAGTCGGCCATTGCTTGAGATTTGATGGCGGTGCGAGGTTCGTACCGGATCTCGTAGTCGGTGAGGGCGATGGTCCACTTGGCGATCCGGCCGGTGGCGTCCCGGCCGCTCATGATTTCGCCCAGCGGCGCGGTGCTGACGACGGTGATGACATGCTCCTGGAAGTACTGCTTGATCTTCTGGGCGGCGAAATATACGCCGTAGCACATCTTCTGGTAGTGCGGGTAGTTTTGCTTGGAGGCGGAGAGGACCTCGCTGAGGTAGTAGACGGGACGCTGGGCCGGCAGCGCTTTGCCCTCCTCTGGCCGCTCCACCACCAGGACGACGCTGACGACGCGCGTGGTTGCGGCGATGTAGGCGAGCAAAGGCTCCTTCTCAGCCGGCGCGGCCAGGATGGGCGTGCTGGTGAGGGCCCGCTTGAGGCCGCGGAACGCCTCGTCCGCCTCGTCGGACCAGTCGAACAGAGCCGGCCTCTTCGAGGGGTCGCGGCCCGGCTCGACTAGAGCCGTCTTGCGCAGGAGGCCGTAGAGGGGCAGAGCCTTCTCGCCCAGCCGGCTGATGAACCGGCTGAGCGAGGCGAGGCAGCCGGTGAACTTCTGGACGTCGCGGAGCCGGACCGGCTTGGGCATGCGCTCGATTGCGCTGATCTTCTCGGGGTTAGCTTCGATGCCGCGAGCGGACACGAAGAAACCCAAGAGTTGGCCGGCTGGGACGCCAAAGACACATTTCTCCGGGTTGAGCTTGATCTTGTATTCGCGCAAGTTGGCGAATGTTTCTCGGAGATCGTCGAGAAGGCTGAAATGCTTCTTGGACTTGACGACGATGTCGTCGACGTAGACGTGGACGTTCCTGCCTATCTGAGGCAGGAGACACTTCTACATGGAGCGCTGGAAGGTAGCGCCTGCATTCTTCAGGCCGAAGGACATGGTGATGTAGCAGTAGGCTCCAAAGGGGGTGATGAAGGAGGTCTTGAGCCGGTCGGCCGGGTCCAGCTTTATCTGGTGGTAGCCGGAGTAGGCGTCGAGGAAAGACAGCAGGTCGCAGCCGGCCATGGAGTCGATGACTTGATCGATCCGTGGCAGGGCGAATGGGTCTTTGGGGCATGCCTTGTTCAAGCTTGTGTAGTCGATACACATGCGCCAGGTCTTGTTTTTCTTCAGCACCAGGACTGGGTTGGCCAGCCAGTCCGGGTGGAATACTTCCATGATGAAGCCGGCTGCGAGCAGCTGGGCGATTTCTTCTCCTATTGTACGCCGCTTCTCCTCGGAGAAACGGCGCAGGGGTTGCTTGACCGGCTTCGCGTCCGGTCGCACGTGAAGTTTGTGCTCGGCGAATTTCCTCGGGACACCCGGCATGTCTTTGGGAGACCATGCAAAGATGTCCTGATTCTCACGGAGGAAATCGACGAGCTCGCTTTCCTATTTGCCGTCGAGGCGGGAGCCGATGGTCACGCACTGGGTGGGGTTAGCCGGATCCAGTGGCACCTGCCTGGTGTCCTTGGACGGTTGAAACGAGCCTTCTCCGACTGACTGGGACGGAGGAGCCGGCACGGCCGGCTGGGCAGAGGCGAAAGCCACCAGCCGGTCGAGCTGCCGCTTCTCCTCCGCTATCTCCAGGGCCTCGGCCAGCCGGCTGCCGTCTCGCGCGCACGCGATTGACATCTGGTACTTGCCGGTGATGGTGATGATGCCCTTGAGGCCCGGCATTTTGAGCTTGAGGTAGGCGTAGTGGGGGATCGCCATGAACTTGACGAGGGCCGGCCGGCCCAGCAGTGCATGGTAGGGACTGTCTAGGTCCACTACCTCGAACCAAACTGGCTCGCGGCGGAAGTGGTCGTGGCCGCCGAAAAGGACGTCGAGCTTGATCTTGCCGACTGGGGTGCAGGACTTTCCCGGCACGATGCCGTGGAAAACGGTCCGGCTCGATTGTAGGTCCTCTACCTTGAGCCCCAATTTGAGCATTGTGTCAAGGTAGAGGATGTTGATGCTGCTGCCCCCATCGATCAGCACCCGCGAGAAGCGGCACGTGCGCCTCTCGGAGGCGATGGTGGGATCGAGGACGAGGGCATGGCTGCCCGGGTTTGGCATCACGGCCGGGTGGTCGGCCCGGCTCCACGTGACCGGCTTCTCGGACCAGTGCATGAACTGGGGAGTCGCGGGCACGGTGGCGTTCACCTCACGGTGGAGCCGGCGCTGGGCGTGCTTGTCCGTCTCTTCGCTGGTGAAGACGACGTAGCAGCCGTCTTGGTCGGGGAACCGATCGAGCAACCGGCCGTCGTTCTGAGCCGGGACCGGAGCCTGAGCCGGAGCCGGCGCCGGGGCTGGAGCCGGAGCCGGCGCGCGGGCAGGCGGCACGGGGGGAGCCGGGAGGCCGTCCCCCCGGGCCAATCGCTGTGAGAAGCTGCACTGCCGGAGCGTGTGCGTGGCCGGTTTGGCACCGGAATGGTTTTTGCAGGGGAGGTCGAGCATTTGCTCGAACGTGAGCTTAGGCTGCCAGGCAGTCTTGCCGATGCGCTGCCGCTGGCCGGAAGCCTGGACAGGCGGCTGCTCTTCCTCAAGCGAGGCAACCTGCCGGCTCCCGTAGCGGGAGTCGGGCTGGTCGTTTTTGCGCTTGGTGCCCTGCTGCCGATTGTCGGCTGCCGCCCGCAGCGCGGCGGGGGGCGGAGCCGTTTTGGCTGGTGCCTTGGCTTTCATCCTCATGGAGGAATCGGCCGTGGCGTATTTGTCCGCTTTGGACATTAGGTCCGCCAGGGAGGTTGGCTCGGAGCACAAGAGCTTGTGCTTGAGGTGGGTGCCGTCGCAGCAGCCTTCGATGAAGTACTGGACGGCCTGCACCTCGTGCACCCCCTCGCAGGAGTTGCGGAGCTCGGTCCAGCGAGTAAGGTAGTCGCGCAGGGGTTCCTCCGCCCCCTGGACGCACATGGCCAGCTCGCGGGGCCGGCCTGGCCGCTTGTAGGTGCCGCTGAAGTTGCGGACGAACGCCTCTTCGAAGTCCGTCCAGGTGTTGACGCTGCCGGCCGCGAGGCTGTTTAGCCAGGTGCGGGCCGAGCCGATCAGCATGAGGGGGGCGTAGCGGACGGCTACGCGCTTGTTCCCCCTGGCGATGCCGACGGCGGTGGTGTAGTCGATTAGCCAGTCCTCCGGCTTGGCAGCCCCGGTGTACTTCGGGGTGTCGCGGGGGAGCGTGAAGCCGGGCGGAAATGGCTCGTTGCGGATCCGAGGGCCGAAGCAGGCCGGACCAATCGAGCCCTCCTCCTCGAGGAGGGCCGACTGCGCCAGCTGATCGAGGCGGAGCCGGGCGTCGTTGTCGCTGTGGGGGACGCGCGGGCCGAGCCGGGCCGCAAGGTCGGGGCGGACGGCCGGCGGGATGGACCGGGCCGGTTCCGGCCGCGGAGGTGGAGTATGCCCGCGGTAGTGCCGGCTACCGCCGGCCAGGGCCTCGTCCTGCCGGCTACCTCCAGCCGGAGCCTTGTCCCGACGGCTACCGCCAGCCGGAGCCTCGTCTCGGCGGTAGCTGCCAGCCGGGTTGTTGCTGCGCCGGCTGTTTACAGCCGGCTGTTCGTTCCCGCGCAGCTGCGTGCGCCGAACGTCGCTTCCCTCGCTCCGCCGGGCGGAGGGACGAGGGGTGCTGGAGTGCTAGGCCGGCTGACGGTTAGTAGCCCCAGCACCCTCGCCCTCGGGCCGGGGAAGTTCGGAGATGGCCCCACCAAGGGTGAGGACGACTTGTTGGGCGTTGGCGGTGTCGATGAGGTCCTTGATGTGTCGCTCGCGCGCGGCGCGTTCCTCGCCCTCCAAGGTCGCCAAATCCTCGTAGGCAACCTTGGCGGCCAGCAGGTTGGCCGCGGGAGTGTCGTAGACGGGCAGGCGGCCGCCGAGAATCTCCGCGACCACGCGGCCGCGTTCCCGTACAGCCCCACGCCGGCTGAGCTCGGGGCCAGCCGGGGTGAGACCATACGCAGAGACGTATTCTCGCTGTGCGGCTTCCATCCGGCGTCGTTCGGCAGCGAGGGCAGTGGCGTTGTCGAGGATCAGGCGGCGGGCTGCTTCCAGCTCGGTTCTGGCGGCGGCTGGGTCCGCCGTCGTGGCGATGGGGGTGCTCAGACCCCGGAGGGCGGCGGCGAGCGGGTCGGAGGTACCAGCGCGGGCGGCGGCCGCGTCGGCCTCGGCCGCCCGCACACGGCCCGAAGTGGTGGAGGAGGCGGTGGCCATCACCCCCACGCGGGCGTGGGGGGCGATGGCTTCGCCCGTGGCGAGCGCGCCCACGGACGAAGGAGGGTCGATGCAGTCGAGTACCCCGCTGGGGTACTCGTCAGCCGTTGGCTCGCCGGCGAGGCTCAGCTTGCTGAGCCGCCCAGCGAGCGCGGCGACGTTGAGCGCGAGGTCGCGGCCGAGGCAGTCGTCGGAGATGCCGGCCGCGTCGCCCGCAGGACCTGCCGGAGCAAGCCCCACGAGCATGCGGTTTCGCCCGGACGCGAGGCGGCCGGGGGAGGTGGTGAAGGGCCCCGCCCGGAGCGTGACTCCAGCCGGCGCCGCGGACGGCCCCACGGTGGGCGCCAACTGTCGTGGTTTCGTCACGGCAGATGCCATGGGTAGGCTTATCGAGAGGGGCCGAAGGACGCCGACGGGCTCCGGGAGCGGGGTTAGGCACAAGCGGTGGCTGACACACGATGTACCCAGGTTCAGGGCCCTCCGTGGGAGGTAATACCCCTAGTCCTGCTTGGTCTAGTTAGGACAATGGAGTGGTTACAATGGTGCTCCTGGAGCTGTATGGACGGAGGAGGAAGAAGGAGCTAGCTTGCCCTTGCTGCCTCCCTACGTCTGTGTGAAGAGTGACTGGGTAAAAACCGTGAACCCCGTTGCATGGGGGAGGCCCGAGGGGTTTTATAGGCCAACCCCCCGGGTTACAATACGAATAGAAGGTCTCGGGGGGTCCAGCCGGCAGCCTCTCTTAGCCGGCTGTGGGGGCCGCCGGCTGAGGGGTCTTGTCGCCGGTAGGGCCCGCCGGCTGTCGAGTCCGTCAGGAGCCGGCGGGACCCACTTGGTGGGTTCCCGTGCCGGTCACGTCGTGGCACGGGCGGCCCGCCAGGGCGTCGTCTTGCGTCTGTCGGGGCGGAGTCAGCGGCGCGGCCGGCTTACTGTAGCCATGCCCGACAGGCAATGGAGTGGTTACGGGGGCGGGCCGGCGCTGTCAGGAAGCCCTGTCACGGTCGGCCGCCGTCCGCAACCACTGTAGCCACGTCGGGGCGGATGAACGGGGTCGCGCCCGGTCACTGGCCGAGGCGCAGTGAGATGGGACGGACGTTGGTCCGCCCATAGGTCGGTTGATGAGGAGGTCATGTCTTGTCGCCGTACCGATGTGCAGAGGGATGGGACGGGCGTTGGTCCGCCCGTAGGTCGGTTGTGGAGGCAACCGGCGGCTCCGAGGGAGCCGCCAGCCGGTCCCGGGGGAGCCGCCAGCCGATCCCGAGGGGAGCCGCCAGCCGGTCCCGAGGGGAGCCGCCGGTCGACCCCAGGGAAGCCTCCAGCCGGTCCCGAGGGGAGCCGCTAGCCGGTCCCGGGGGGCCGCCAGTCGGCCGCGAACCGGCCGGTCCTGAGGGGGCCGCCACCCGGTCCTGAGGGAGCCGCCAGCCGGTCGCAGATCAGCCGGCGGTATCGTTTTTCTTTGAGAGAGGGAGAGAACCCCCCAGCTTTAGCCTACCCGGGGGTAACAACCCCGTCAGCTGATTTCAGGGATTTGGAGTTGGGGGTTCTGTTTAACTTTCCTCTACGAGTTTAAGGTTTATTTTGAACTTTTTCCCGAATAATATGAAAATTCAACCGGATGTAATTATGTGGCTCGTGTTTGGAAGCAGATTCGAGAAAAAAAAAAAGGTTCGATGGACTTTTCTCCTTGAGCAGCAGCACCAACCCCCGTCCATGGTCAGCCTCATTTCTGCCCCCGCCTTGCTGTCCCAGTCCAATTCACATTCCCAACCGGCGGCGGTCGCCGGAGCTGGGCGGGGCCGGCAGCAGGCATGGAGGCTGCGGTGGCTAGCGCCCTGACCAAGGAGGTGGTGCTGAAGCTGGTGACGCTGCTGAGCGAGAGGCACAAGCTGTCCAAGGGCCTCAAGGACGACCTCCGCTTCATCCACACCGAGCTCGACATGATCCTGTGCGACATGGACGAGCACCACCCGGGGGATCCGACGCGGCGGCCGCAGGTCGTGTCCATGGAGGAGATGCGCGACCTGGCGCACGACATCGAGGATTGCATCGACCGGTTCCTCCCCTGCGCCGCGTGCGACGGGGAAGCAGCCGCCTCCGTCCTCCACCGCGTCAAGAAGGCGGTCACCGGCAACAGATCCCGGTTCGCGGCGGAGATCCGGAAGCTCAGGAAGAGGGTCAAGGACGCGCACGAGCGACGGGTCAACTACGGCGTCAACGGCGTGAGATCCGCCGACGGAGCTGCTCCTCCCGCGGCCACAGATGCGGCCGAGGCCGACCCTGTGGGGATCGAGAAGCCCAGGCAGGAGCTGGTCGAGCTGCTGCTGCTGGGCAGCGAGCCGGGGGCTCCCAGCGTGATATCCATCGTGGGGTTCGGCGGCTCGGGGAAGACGACTTTCGCCAGGGCGGTGTACTGTTGCCCCGGTGTCGTCCAGAGATTCGCTGCCCGCGCCTGGGCCTCAGGGTCCGAGCACACCGACGCCGGCGGGCTCCTGACGGCGATACTCCGGCAGCTCCGCCACACCGCCGATGTGCCACAGGAGCAAGATTCCATCAATGATTTCCTGCGGACTACAGAGTGAGGATTTTCTGCACTAACCTCCTTCCGACCTCACAAGAATCTTCTTTTAGGGGACAAGAATCATTTTTGCACATACTTTGGCGGCTTAATTGTTACTGAAAAATTTACCAGTGTTGTTTTGGCTTTGGAAGAAGATTTGTCGGCGCTTATTACAAAGTTTGTCGGCGCTTGAATTGAGATCCATTCTCCATAAAAGGAGAGATGAATCAGTGAAATGTTGTGAAAAACTGAAAATAGGAGCAAAGTATGATTAGTCACCTGCTGCTTTTACGATTCAGACTGACTTCCCACATTAACTTTATGCTGCGACGTATTTACCTGTCGTATAAGCTTAAGTGTACCAATTGGGTACAATCTAAGAGTCGGCCATTTTCAAAAATGGTGTAAACAACATATATGGTGTGGTTTATTGTCGCCCCCTACAAATACAAGTATAACTCTGTACTTGGAGGAACAGTAATGTCGCAACCCTCTGTTTCGGGAAACAAGCATTTAGCCCTTGAAAATTTAAGTGTTAATTTGCATTTCTTCCACGTTATGTACCTATAAACAGTTGATGATCCTATGTACATATGAGTGCCTATGCATGTTTATACCTGCATATAGTGAATCAGTGAATTGGCAACCAATTTCTTCCGGCCGACAGATATAATCATATAATAACTTGTTCATTTCTCAATTTGTCTGCCTGCCAGGTGCTTAATTGTAATCGATGACATCAACAAGCAACACTGGGATGCCGTAAGAGCTACCTTCCACAAGGAAACAAAAAGCAGAATCATCGTAACCACGGGTCTTCACTCGACAGCTAATGCTTGCAGCTCAGGTGATGGTTATGTTTACAAGATGAGTGTTCTTGACGCAGAACTCTCCAAGGTTTTGCTCATGAAGAAGGTTTTCTTTGGAGGATGTTCACCTGAATTGGAGCGGGGCTCAACAGCAATTGTGGACAAGTGTGACGGCCTCCCACTTGCTCTTGTTAGCGTGGCCAAATTTTTGCTAGGGGAGAACGAGCTCACAGGAAGGCACTGTGCGCAAGTTTGCCGCAACCTCGGGCTTCATATGGAGAAGGATGCAGACTTCAGAAAACTGCAACAGGTTCTTGTAAATAACTACAGAAGCCTGTCTGATTATCCTCTCAAGACCTCCCTGCTATACACAAGTGTGTTCCCCAACGGTCGTCCAATCAGGAAGAATACATTAATCAGGAGATGGTTAGCAGAAGGGTATGTACAGTGTAGGTACAAACGCAGTGACCTGGAGGTAGCAGACGAAAACTTCCGGAAACTTGTCGATCACAATATCATTCGGCCGATCAATGGTAGCAACAACACAAAAGTGAAGACGTGCAAAACTCATGGTATTATGCACGAGTTCATGCTGCACAAATCCATGTCTGATAACTTCATCACATCTCTTCATGATCAAAATCGAAGTAAATTCCGTCACCTGTTCATCCAGAACCTTGCAAGTGGAAGCACCTTAGGCCTGAACCACCAGCATACAAGTCCAGCAAGCGACAATGTATCTGGTAGCAGTGAAAAATTCCGTGCCCGGTCTCTGACAATATTTGGGGATGTGGGAGAAGCTGCTTCTGAGTTTTGCAGGTGTGAACTGCTGCGGGTATTGGATCTGGAGGATTGCAATGATTTGGAGGACGATCATCTCAGGGACATACATAAGCTGTGGCATCTAAAATATCTGAGCCTTGGGGGTACCATCAACAGCCTCCCAAGAAATTTTGATAAGTTACACTGTTTAGAGACACTGGACCTGAGGAAGACAAAGATAGATATATTGCCTGCAGAAATCATTGGGTTGCCTCACCTAGCTCACCTGTTTGGAAAGTTTAAGCTTGAGAAGGACTTGAAACTGGGTGAACTGGAGAAGAAGTCCTTACCCAAGAAATGTAAGTTGCAGACCCTTGCAGGATTTGTTGCAGAAGAGAACCCTGGATTTCTACAACTCATGTCTCATATGAAAGAATTGAAAAAGGTTAAGATATGGTGTTGTGAGTCAACTGATGTAAACAATGAGAGCATGTCTCACATTTCGGATGCAGTTGAGAAGTTTGCTCAGGATGGTATGGACACAGCAGACGTCCGTTCTCTATCACTTGATCTTGGAAATTCCTTTGGGGACTTCCTGGGTTCTATACAAGAATATTGTTATCTTAGCTCGCTGAAACTCCGTGGCAGGCTGAGTTTACTGCCTCAGTTTGTTACATCCCTATGTGGCCTCACGGAGTTGTGCCTTTCGTCAACTAATCTAATGGGGAAAGATCTATCAAACCTGTGTAAGATGCGCTACTTGCTTTATCTCAAACTGGTTGAAGCTGACCTTAGCGGCTTCATCATACAGAAGGGTGATTTCCCAAGCCTGCAACACTTATGCCTTACTGTGCAAATACCCATGCTCCCTACAATTGGAGAAGGAGCTCTGGCGCGTCTTGTCTCGCTTCAGCTGCTGTGTAAAGATCTTGTTGGTCTTTCAGGGATCAAGATAGAATACCACCGCCACCTGCTGGAAGTTGCTCTGGATTCTATGGTCAGTACAAAAACAGTAGAAATGTGGGAAATTGCAGCGAAGAAGCATTCCAAGAGACCAAAAGTTCTGTTTCTCAAAAGGATTGATCCAAGCGAAACTAAGTCCACTGTGAAATATGTGGCGACAGACGGACCAATACGTGAGACGGCATCCTCCATTGATTTCGATCAAGTTCAGTTAACACAGAATATGTTGCAGAACGAATGCATAATCAGTTTAGATCAATCCAGTTCAATGAGCAAACTCAGTTCAGCTATGAGGAAAATAATAGTTTCAGAACCCCCTCCGGCTGCACCCGAGCTGTCCAGTGCTGGGAACAGTGTGATGCCTCCTTGTGCAAGGTGAGGAACCAGTCAGTTATGTTGACCCTTTGCGTGCTCATATGCTTTTTTGTGTTCAGTCAGATCCCATCTTAGCACATTTCTGAGATAGGATACACATTCACTATTTTCAGTTACTCAGTAACATCTGTGGAACTAGCTAGCTGTAAGTGCCTCATAATTACATGATTATGACACAACAGTACACCAAAATTATGTATATCTTTTCGTTAAAACAAGTTGTATTCGATAGTAAACTCTGATAGGTAGCTCACTTCTGTGTACGATGGTAATGGCTGTAATGCATCATTTTTTTTCATTAATCTGATCGATATAATCAGGTTTTACCAAGTAAACACTGGAGATTGTCTTTCTCTTGTGATTCTGTGTACCTTTTCCTTTTCAAGCATTGTCATTGGGATTAGACTGAAATGCTTCAAATTAACCTCATGCCTAGTTTGCATATACTAGAGGGATTCCATCTGGGAGTGGATTAGGAGCACTCGGGTGCTCCCCCCCCCCCCCCCCCCCCCCCCCCCTATATTCCACAATGCTGCCTGCTGATACTTGTACAAAGTGTTTGATGACATTATGTCCATTTTTCTGGTTTCGCAGCATATGCTAAAGCACTGTTGCTGGAGTTCAGACACATGGCCACGGGTCCCAACTTCATCCAGTGTACATAAACTCCTTTTTTTTCCTCTATCAATGCGTGAATGATCAATGCTTAGAGTCCCGCTTCTGTACAACACCCCTTAAATGTATAAAGGGTAGCATTGTCTTTACACACTCCCGTATAGTATATACCTGCCCGCCTGTGTACACCGTACGTCCTGCAGTACGTGGTGAAAAAACATTGCACGTCTCCCGCCCCCACCTCCCCCCTCCCCCAGCCAAAACCCTAGTCACCATCCATCACTGCCGTGACTCGGCGGACGGGCAATTCTAGTCACACCATGGTCGCTGCCCCCACGACGTGGTCGCCGCCCTCCCCGACACCAGCATGCCGTCCTCCGACCCACACCAACACGACGTGGCCCTTGGTAGAACGCACAAGCGGTCCAGCATCGACGCTTCTCCCCTCCCACACTCCGTCGACGACGTGCAAGGCACCAACACATCGGCGTCGACCCAGCCAAGCACCCTGTCGACGGGCAGTAGGTTTTTGTTTGGCAATTTTTTTGACTTTACAATCTGTTACACATTGAAATGAGATGCAAAAAATTCACTCCTTAGCTGAATAATTTAACAATAGTTTCGTGCATAAATTCATGCGAACTGCTTTAGTGATCATCTAAGCTGGGCAAGTTTCATGCATGCCCACAAGTACACCATGTACAACGAAGGGCGTTCGGTTAGTGCGGAACTGGTCGGTGTGAGACCATGTTTTTTTTTTAACATGGTACAGACGCAAGCGTTCATATACACGCGCATACACTCACCACTAAGAACGCAAACACGCACATCCTATCCATATGAGCACCTCCGAGAAACTGAGCCGACATATCATCTTGAGATTTACGAAGTCATCATAGGCGTCTCAACATCGACGGAACGTCTCTCCGCTTTTATTTCCTCTATAAATGCGTGACCCAATGCTTCCCGCTTCTGTACAACACCCCCTAAACGTATAAAGGGTAGCATTGTCTTTACACACTCCCTTATAGTATATACCCGCCCGCCTGTATACACCGTACGTCGTGCAGTACGTGGTGGAAAAAAAAATCGCCGCATGTCCCCCACCCCCACCCTGCCCCCCACCCTCCCCCAAGACAAAAACCTAGTCATGACCCATCACCGCCGTGACTCCGGCGGACGGGCAATTCTAGTCACGCCATGGTCGCCGCCCCCACGCCGTGGTCGCCGCCCTCCCTGGCATCATCAAACCGTGGTCGCCGCCCTCCCTAACTACTTTAGTGATCATCTAAGCTGGGCAAGTTTCATGCATGACCACAAGTACAACGAAGGGCGTTAGGTTAGGGCTCGGTGTGAGACCATGTTTTTTTAACACAGTACAGACGCAAGCGTTTATATACACGCGCATATACTGACCCCTCTGAACGCACACACGCACACCCTATCTATATGAGCACCTTCGAGAAACTGAGCCGACATATCATCTCGAGATTTACAAAGTCATCATAGGCGCCTCATTATCGACGGAAACGTCTCCTCCCACTAAATGCGCATCGTCGGAAATCCTGAAATAAATTCAGAAATAATGCGAGCATCAGGACTTGAACCCCGGTGGGTACCACTGTCCCTCTAACCATCCAATCACAGGTTGGTTCGTATGAGACCATGTTTGTTGAGCCGTAAACATCGAACTCCTTTGATTTAATTGACGTTTTGCTCTGTTACCGTCCCTGTCCTGTGGGCCTTGCCTCTGGGCCGTTGTGCTGCCGAAACGCCTCTTCCTTTCGCCGTTTGTCTTGACTGGATGGGCCTAATACGCCCCACACGGCTCAGTGGCCGGGTGGGCTATTTTTTTCCTTTCTCCTGCTTTTATTTACGTTTTATTTTACAAATTTTTTTTTTAAAGAACTCACGTTTCATTCAAACCAATGATAATTGATTCAAATAACTCAAATCCCATTCAAATAATTTAGGAAGCTTTACATATATTAATTTGAACAAAATTTGAAAATTAACTAATTCTAATCAAACATAGTTGATGTCGTCGAGGTTGTCGTCGCTGTTGCCGCCGTCGTCGTCCCGGCTACCATCGTCATCGTCGTCTCTGTCAAGGTCGACCACAGGCGCCGCATGAGAAGCGGCGTGCGCGGTGCGATACCCTGGGACATCCGGTGGATCCTTTGGGTGGCCTGCGACGGAGGTGACCTGCCGGTACTCCTGTAGCAGCGGCTGCGGCTGCAATGTCCTCTCTGACTCGCAGCTAGCCTCCAGGAAGCAACCATGTTTAGGGCGTTGTACCCAAAGAGAAGTGCACTGCTTATTTGAGATAGTCTCGGGCACTCGGTAGTCTTCAGTGGTTGCCACGAGATAGTTGTTTGCTCGATATCAGGGAGTCAAGGGAATATGAACATCCTCTAAATTCAAAACATAACTCCAACAACATAATACTCCCTCCGTCCGGAATTACTTGTCGCAAAAATGGATAGAAATGAATGTATCTACAACTAAAATACATATAGATACATCCATTCCTACGACAAGTATTTCCGGACGGCATGGTATAGCGACAATGGGCTTCGTTTAAAGCCCAACTTAGATTACTAGGTACTATGGGCTGAGCAGGTCGGACCGAGACCATTTTCTTGGTCGCCGCACCAAGCACATGTTTTTTCCTTAACCTAAGAAAAAAGCAAATGTTTTTTTTTCCTCAAAAAAGAAAAACAATCCAAGCAAATGTTTTGGATGGATAGCGCCTTCATCCGCGATGCCAACGTGAAATGGCATTATTAATTGGCGCAGTAACTGTCGTAAAACGTCTGGTCCCGGCTGCTGCTGATGACGAGGACCTTAGTAATAAGATAGGGCACACCTAATTGAATTCATGCGTTTGCTTGGCTCCCAGCACGTAGCGTGTGGAAAAGGAGCCCCCTTCAAATTACTCTTGTCTTGTCTCGGCCCTTCAAATTACTCTTGTCTTGTCTCGGCCCTTCATCCAACTTACCCTTTCATCTGCAGCCCCTCAAAAGAAATAAAACAATCTGCATCTGCATCTGCTTCTAATAATGGGCTTCGTAAATCTGCATCCAACCAGTAAACTTCTACCCAAAAAGGCTTTCGCCTCGCTTTATAAATAAAGCCGCACAGTCAAACCGATACATAGTGATGAGGCGAACCTCTTACAAAGCGGATCAAAGGAAAAAAAACATGAAAAGCAGGAGCCTCCGCACCCAAACCCAAAGAACCTAGACTACCGACATGGAGATTGAACTCGCCACCAGGGGAAATCGCCAGACCCTCATTGTGCCGCTCATGCCAGTCTATCGTCGGGGAGGGCCCCAGAACTCGTAAACATCTAAAAGGGGTGTACCGAAGTGTCACAAAAATTCAAGCCTCGGAACCTGATTGGATTCTCTCCACTCTGCAACTCCGTTCCGGAAAATTTCAACAAACTCTTGTTGATCTTTTTTTTCCCATTAGTTTGTCAAAACACATGTGTTTATGCGGCTTTTATACTTGTCGGCCTGTCGCCCGCAGAAGTGCATATATGTTTATGTTGCTGAAATTATGTAATTGTAGCAATGCAATGATGACATATTTTTGTATGAGATATGTGAAACTGAGATAAATTTGACCATGGGTGAAATTTTACTCTATCCGAAAGTTGATTGTATGAGAAATCTTGTGAGAATTGTGTACATGCATTTTGTGCAATATTGCGCGCTATGCTGAATCATTGGCACACCAATTGAGTCAAGCTGAATACATGTTTACGTGACCAACATCAAACCAGCTGGATTTATCACACGGAGTTGCTGCCTAGTCCTGATTCGTCATGGGGAACCAGCAATCTAGGAGTGAGGAGTGGAGCCAGAGATTTGAGGGAGCGGAGGGAATCCGAACAAGCTCTAAATTCAAAACATAGGGTAGAATAACAAATTTGGTACTCCATCCGTTTCTTTTTTACTTTGCATATAAGATTTGATCAAAGTCAAGCTAAACAAAGTTTGACCAAATTTATATAAAAAAATATCAACATCTACGATGCTAAAGTTATATAGTATAAAATTTAATTTGATGACGTATCCAATAATCTTGATTTCATATTGTGAATATCGATATATTTTTTTCCTATAAAGTTAGTCAAACTTTATAAAGTTTGACTTTGACCAAATTTTATATGCAAACTAAAAAGAAACGGAGGGAGTATACTATTATTAGGGACAATGATTCACACTTAAAGCCCATGTTACGTTAGGGCTGGTAGGCGTAATCTCCTCCTCATAGTCATAGGATGATTGGCAAATACTAGCGTGTGAGCAGCTCGGGCCGAGGCCATTTTCTAGCTCGCCTAGAGACCAATCAAACGGGAAATCAGGTTTCTGCCAGCACACAAACGAGCATTATTGCTTGCAGTACACAGGACAATGGCAGCAATTGTGGTTATATGTCTGGTCCCGGCTGTTCCTGATGGCGATGACCGTAATAAGACATCACACCCACTTGAATTCGTGTCTCTGCCTCATTGAACCAGCAAGTTTCACGTGGGCTCATTAAATCTTAGAAAACGATCGCCTGGCCATATTCAACCCCTTGGGAGACACTAACGATGAAGTGTACCCGTCGCCCTATACACAGCTGTGCTTATAGTGGCCATCTTAATATCACCTTGGACAAACAAGAATTATAGTCTCTACCTTACTGTTAGTGAAAGCTCCACAACATGAGGAAGCAATTTTTTAATATTAAAACAATTAGACGACATGCATAGCCCATCCAAAGAAGAACAAAGTAAATACTCCCTCTATAAACTAATATAAAAGCGTTTAGGTCTTATACTAGTTTACGGAGGGAGTATACATTATTTCCTAAATTAATTTCAATAACTAACTTTTATTATTATTATTATAGTGTATAACTTGCATAGCCCATCGAAAGAAGAACAAAGTAAATATAAATTATTTCCTAAATTAATTTCAATAACTAGGTGGCAAGTCTTTTTATTATTATTATTATTATGTATAACTTGCAGCCAGCTGTTTGCAAGTAAACTTCATCAGCTTTCTCTTATTCGCATGGAAAAAAACAATAATACGCTAGCACAGACAAACTAAAGAGCATTATTGCTCGGCCCCACTTCACCTGCTTCTGCAGCTTGCCGGACAGTGGCCATAATTGTTGTTGTTAGAGCATTACAATGGAACCCATTAAGAATTTGTATGATTTGGAGGAATTTAATAAAAGTTTCGTAGGATTAGGATTTCTATAGAAGAGTTCTTTCTATTCTCCACATTTCATAGGAAAATAAACATTAGGCTAGACTCAATTGAAAAATCTTATGATGTGAATCAAAGGGCAACTTCTTTTTTATTTCTATTCATAGGATTTAAGATACATGCCATCTCATTTGCAATGACCTTTCCTATTCCTCTGATTTTCCTACCCTATGAATCCAAAGATGCCTAAAATTTATCGGACGGACAGCCCAGCCATTATTCGGGCAGAAAAAGAAGAAGAAAAACACTCCATATTCTGCCCATATTTGAGGTTGGTATGGGGAGGTCCGGACGCGCCGTCACATCGGCTCCGGCCTAGCTTAAATTATTTATTTATTTATTGTAAAATGTTTAGGAATGGGCAACCGGTAGGGGTCATTTTCTGCCCTTCGTTCCCTGAAAACGACCCGCGTCAAAAAATAAGGCTGTCATTGGAGATGCTCCGATGTGGAAGGGTAATCATGGAACGCCAGCCGGCTAGACCTACCCAGCCATCTGTCCTGATGATGGCCACCTTATCACATGGGCCTAACATAAATTCACGCCTCTATATTACTGGTCCAGCAAATGAATACTCCTTCATAAATCATAAGAAATGAGAAAGAAGCATTTTTTGAACATTAAAACAAATAGACTTACGTATATGTCCATACGAAGAAAGAGAAGAAGTATTAAAAGGAGTACCCTCGCGTCGCTCTCGCCGGCGGCATGTGGGGGGGGGGGGGGGGGGGGGGGGCTAGCTTCCACCCTCCCGCGGCCACCTCCTACACCCTCGCCGCTGCCAAAAGGCGTCGCCGGGTGAAGCCCGGTGCGCGTTGGCGGCGGCGGGGCCCTTTTTCCCGTCCCGGCGTATGGCTACAACGCGAGATGCGGCGGCGTGACAGCGGCGGGGCTCCCGACCAGACAGCGGCGCGGGCGGGCGGCCAGACCTTGGCGGCTGCACGGTTGGTGGCAAGTATGGTGTCGGGTTGGGGTTGGCTCCGAGGCGGCGGCGTGGGCATGGATCCAGCGTGGTCGCGGCCTCGGCCTACCCTGGTCGCCCGGCGATGAGGTGCCCGACGGCCTCCTCTGGTTGCTTCGGCGGCATCCTCTGATGGCTCCGGGAGAAGATTCGATTGTGGGCAGGGTCTTCGTGGGGGCTTTTCTCCTTGCTGTGATCTGGCAGCGGCGACCTGGATCGTCCAGTCCCCGGTAGTGATGACGACGGTCCATGCATGAGAGATGGAGGTTCTTCGAACAGATCTGGGTGAAAACTTGCTTTCGGCTACTGCCAAGGCCGGCGGTGGCGCGTTGTCTACGTCGTTCCCTTCTTGAAGGCATCGCCGTGGAGAAATTCAAGGCCACTCCCTTCTACCTCCAGGGAAACCCTAGCTCAGTAGATTGGATGACGGCGGCGCTCTGGTGTCGTTTCCCCCTTAGGGCCGTCATTCTTGGAGGTACACACGGGTTTGAGGGACCAGAGGACGACTTCTTTGGTGGAGCGGTGCTTCATCCTACACATTGATGGCGGCGGATCTCGGCGGCGTGGCGATGTGGAGACTGGGCGTTCGATGCGCGGAGATGGACTCGCGCAGGAGGACGTTGTCTGGCGTCATGGTGGCGTCGATGGCAGAGAGGCCTGGCAAGGTCGGTGCGTTAGTTTCTGCTATGAAGATGGATTGGTGGAAGATGGCAGCGACAACACATGAGAGTGCGTCGGACCGGTTTGTGCCCCAAACCCAGTATTTGGCTTGGTTAGTGCCTCTGATTTTAGATGTTAAGCATTTATGTGATGTCCGTTTGGTATTAGGCTCGGACTGTCGTCACCTTTTTATCAAGTGGATAGGAGTAGCGACAGATGTTGCTAAGATAGTGGCTTCAGACTACCCGATGTACTACTTTGTAAGGTGTTTATAAATAATTAATAAAATGGCTGCATGCATCGCCCGGATGCAGAGACCGGGGTAATCTCCTTTTTAAAAAATAATACGTAATAAAAGAAGTACACTATTCCCCAACGTTAATTTCACTAACCAGCTGGCAAGCCTCCTTTGAAAATACAATAATTTGGAAATCGCATGTCTCTGCAGATGCACTGCCGGTTATAATAAAGCCGTCGCCAGACTTATGCTCTTCAGTCCCAAGCGCGCACTAGTAGCAGCACTTGCTATCTAGCCTACCTCGACCACACGAGCAGGCACGAGCACACATCAAACACGTACCGTAGCTTGCGTAGTGTAGAGAGCCTGAGGGGGCACGAGAAACCATGGCGGATTTTGCGCTTGGGCTGACCAAGACGGCGGTGGAGGGGACGCTGAGCAGGGTGAAATCGGCGATAGAGGAGGAGGCGAGGCTCAAGGAGACGGTGCAGCACGACCTGGTGTTCATCACCGCCGAGTTCCAGATGATGCAGTCCTTCCTCAACGTCGCCAACAAGGAGAGCGCCAAGAACGAGGTGGTGCGGACCTGGGTGAGGCAGCTCCGCGACCTTGCCTTCGACGTGGAAGACTGCGTCGAATTCGTTGTCCATCTCGACAACAAGTCGGCATGGTGGTGGCGCGTCGTGCCGTCCTGTATCTGTATGGCGCCGCCGCGGCACCGGCACCTCGACGAGGCCGCCGCCGAGATAAAGCTGCTCAAGGAAAGGGTCGAGGATGTTAGCCAGAGGAACACACGCTACAACCTCATCAGCGACTCCGGCTCCCACACCAAGACCATCACGGTGCAGGTGTCGGCCCCGGCCACCGCCAACCCATCACCGTCGTCAGCATTCTCCCTCCTACGGGAGGTGTGGGAGGCTGCTGGGAGGATGAGCGACATGCACAACCTCCAGGATCTCATCACTCGTGAAAGCAATGACCTTCAGGTCATCTCCGTATGGGAAAGCACAGGAGGAGGTGATCTTGATGCCACATCCATCTTCAGGAAGGCATACTGTGACAGAAAAATCGTCCAAGACTTCAAAATCCGGGTCTGGATAAAGCTGATGCGTCCTTTTAACCGGGAGGAGTTCCTCAAGAGCCTCATGGTTCAGTTATGCACAATCTCCCAGTCCCACCAAGCAACCGTAGGAATGGAGGACTTCCGGACAAGGATGAAAGCGGCTGCAGTGGTCACTCAAGACGATCTCATCAAGGCTGAGCAACTCATGAGAGGGAATAGGTATCTCGTCGTCCTGGAACAGGTATCCACTCTGGTGGAATGGGATGCAATCAAAATATACCTGCCTGACTGCAAGAATGGCAGCCGGATTGTCGTGTCTGCGCATGACTTAGGGGTTGCACTTATGTGCACCGGGGAGCCATATCAAGTATCTCAGCTCAGACACTTCTCTCACGGTCAAGCTATTTGTGCATTTTTCAAGACGGTAAGCCTATAAACCTGATAACAAAATCAATTATTTTCATGAAATTATTTTAAGCTACCCCATAAACATAATTAATTTAATTAAATTCTCTAAAAGGAGACCAAGTTATCTCTGTAGATAACATACCTCATACTTGTGTCATTTATGAAACGATCGTAAAATTACCTCGGGTGAAGAATAACTTGTATACGAATTTTGTATACGAATAGTTAAATTATGTTTTTACGTTCGTTTCATAAATAAATTTCATTTTGTATACGAATAGTTACATTCATATTGATTTACTACGTAAAATTTGGCACAAGAAAACAAATATATAGGTCTTATGACCAGAAAATTTGCGTTTTATGTATATTTACACTATGTTTTTACGTTCATAACTTTACTTAAGGTAAAATATTTTTTACGATGATTTAATATTTTCTTACGTTCTCTTTTTACGTACGAAGTAAGAAAAAACTTACGGTACGTAAAAATACGATGCATTGATGGTAAAATAGAGGGGGTGAAGAATAAGTATTCCTCGCCCAGTGTGAAGAATTACTTATTCTCCATCCTAGTGTAAACTCGCAAAAGACATGATTTCTTTTGGATGTGATAATTTTATCTCACACACGTCATAATCTGACCTCACCTTCATGTTGTAATCTTTCCTCACATGCATTGAATTCCCATCAACCATGCTATAATCTTACCTCACCTCACACATGCATGTCGTAATCTTACCTGGCATGCATCACACATTTGTTTCTCACGATGGACTTTAAGAGCCCTTAACTACACACCATAATATTACCTCACATGCATTTTGGTTTCTACGGTGACTACATGATGTGTGAGGAGGTGGGGTGAAGAATAAGAATTCCTCACCTAGGGTGACAAATAGTCGATCCCTACCAGTAGTGGTGTGATATGTTATGTCAGTGTGTATTCATTGTACCAACAATTACCAGATAAAACCATATATCATTGTATTTCTCTTATATAGGTCTTGTACTGGCACAGCCCACGTGAGGCCACTGACACAACCATGTGCACTGTTCAAAGCATATATCACTTGTTCTCCTTCTCTCCAATTAAAATTTTAAGAAGATTAGTGTTATTTTTTAAAGGATTAGCATGAACACTGTTGAGATTAGCATGATTCGTACGGGTTGTCATTATATATAATGATAGACCTCGAAGAAAAAAATAGAATTAATATTGTTTGGATAAAATTAATCTCCAAGCTTCAGATTAGTAAACAAAATGTAAAAAAAGATATCTACCGAACAGGTCTACATTTGAGCAAAATTTCTTTCATCTGACACCTTATGTATCAGACTATCACTGCATATCAAGATCATGGCGTGAAAAGGGGGAAAATATGGAATCCTGGACTAGTTCGTAAACTGGATTCTTAGGATTAAGCAAACAAATCAGAAATTTTACATCTTTGTTTATTACTTGCAGGTCTCCTCCAGCCGTCGCCGTGATAGGGATGAACTTAAACGGCTAATAAGACAAGGCGGTGTGATCGCCGTGCATGGTCGCACGCGGAGAAAATTAAATATTGTCAAAGAATTGTACCGCTGCATAAAATATGATGTTGACGAACAATACTATGATTTTGGATTTGAAATATACAGATGAGTCAATGTTTCCAATCCGCTCAATCGGATGAAATTTCCTCGAAGCTTACCTGTGGATTCTGATGAAAGTGCAGATGATGATTCCGATGATAATGATTCAGATGATAATGATTCAGATGGTCTTCAAGCCAAGGAAGTCGTGGCAGCCGACCAGCGTGATTCAGGTGGTCTTCAAGCCAACGAAGTTGTAGCAGTCGAGTTGGACTTAATTGAAGATTGTTGTAAGACACTACGTGAGAGGAACTGCCTTGTTGTCATTGATGGTCTGAGATCCGCAGAAGATTGGGACTGGATCAAAGATACCTTCTTATCGCATCCTATTAAAGGTTGTATCGTTGTCATTACAAATGAAGAACGCGTGGCCAAGCATTGTGTTGATGATGAAGAAGATCGAGCCATCAACTCTGAATATCTGGAGGACGAGGTATATTTACTCGCCAATCCTTTTTTATTTTGTTTTTGCAAACAACAAATTTATAGGAAAAATCGGACCTGCTTTCTCATTTCTCGATGTTTACTCAATATCTTCTTTGATATTACTCTTAACACTAGTTCTAAACTTCTAATATCCCCCATGTTTACACTCTTGTTGCAACCTACACATTGCTAGGAAAAATTGAATCCTTCAATTTAACAACTATATGTTTGAACTTTGCAGGGTTGCAGAAAGGAAGAGGCACGTGGCTGGACCAGCAATTTTGGGGTTCCTGAGGAACTTCCATTAAGAAAAAGGCACCTGACTGCAGTGTGGGGGATTGCTGGTATCGGGAAATCAGATTTTGTCAGAAACACATACTACAACCGCATACTTGGTTACTTTGACTCAGAATATGTCGGAGAAGACTATAGCTACTATAGCTGGGTCGATGTGCCCCATCCCTTCAATTTGACGGAATTTTCTTGGCGCCTACTTCTAGATTTCTATTCTGATGATCTTCAAGCCAAGGAAGCGGCAGCAATTAGCATCATAGAAAGTCAGGACCCAATTCAAGTGTGTCATAATATTCTAAGCGAAAATTGCCTTGTTGTCATTGATGGCTTGCAGTCCAAGGATGAATGGGACTTGATAAAAGCCGCCTCCTTATATGGGAATTCTAGAAGCAGTACCGTTGTCATTACAAATGAAGTAGGTGTGGCAAATTATTGTGTATGTAATAATGATGAATCGGTGGTCAACGTCAAAGGTCTAGAAGCTGATGAGGCCCTTTCTCTCTTCAAAAAGGTATGGTTACTCTTAACCTTTGGCATACTATTTTTAGGTTGAAACAACATTCTAGATATTGTAGGAGTAGTATTCAGCTAGCAATATGCTGAGATAATATAGTATGCATTAATCTCTTCTATCTATCTTCTATCTATTTTTATACTAAAAGGAAAACATGGATCAGAATTAGAGATATTAGCTAGAAAATCCCACGTTAATCAGAAACATCTGACCGTTAATGTGACAGGTCGATTAAATATAACCGTTAGATCATTAATTTGTTTTAAGTTTGGTGGACCCATATTAGTTGCACGTGGTGATCTATGATTGCTTTTAAGTTTGCTAGACTTTTTTTTAAAGGATAACGTACGATAGATAAGACCCAAGGTCTCCGTACCAGAAGCAAAGTCTATATATCCACGTAAAAGCTTTTCACGGGATACTTGATGGGCCATGGACATTTTTCATATTTTTTATGCAAGACGTGATAAGCTGGGTAACTTGATGTATAAAAAGTGTTAACATTTTTTTGACCACATAGTAGCGGAAACAACGATCCACCGTGCACAGATGAAAAACACATCGACTGGTATAGACTCCACACACAAAGCTAGATTTGTTCCATCAATTATCGTTGCTTGCCTAATTTCAATACCGCTAAATTGGCATGCTCTCTTCCACTAATGTTGCGTTCTGAATGCTGAAATAAGTAGCCAGATTATTTGTACATGGTGGTCAAGGCACAAACTCTTTTAACTCTAAAGACGCTTTATAGAACACCTTCGATATTTTAATATTTTATTCAACAAAGACTTTATCAAAATGACAATGCGACAACATATGTATATTTTTTTTACCGTTTTCTTAAATTTTTCTACGGAGAACACACAAAATTGCAGGCGCGCATTAGCTTTGATGCTAGGTTCCTGAAACTTGAGATAGGAATGCTATTGTTTTTTATTTATAGGTTGTTTTCCAATGGTAACATTTTTTTAATTATAGACCATGTTTGGTATCCAAATTATTTTAGTCGGGTGATCTTCACCAAAGAGAAAGTAAGTTGGGAAACATGCACAATTTGTAAGATGAAAATATTTGTCATTATTTAAAAAAACAATACAACATTTAGATATAATATTATGATATGTTTTTAATGATAATTTGTTATCATGAAAAATCCAAATAATCTGTTTCTATGATGACGATTTAATTGAAATACGACCGAATGCATCGTTGGAGTTAGGAAACATTTTACTTGCACTCAATTTATTTAAAAATGTGATTCATTACACACTTTAAAATATATTGCAGAAAATAGTTTCTAAGAAGATATTTTGCGTGTGTTACTTAAGTATGTGTATCGAGTGAATTGGACAAAAATCCATACTCACATCAGATTGTAGAACCTTTTGGACGCTTTTTCATATAAATTTTTGCACTCTCGTGAAATGTCGAAATCATCTGTTTGCTACACAATATGATATATTGGTTCAAAGTCACTTCTCAAATGCATATGTATAACAGACACATACGGTGGCTACCCAATGGGGGTGTTACATAGTGCGCATCCTGAAGTGCATTGTCAATTTTGTAATCCATGCCAAGCAACATGGTATCGACTATGAGGTGGAATGGATTAACCGATCACATGAAACATGGTATGTTACAAAGATAGCCCAAAACAATTCAAAATAAAAAGTAGGACATTAATTCATGGAAATTGGCCGGACCTCCATAATTGTAGCCAAACACATCCAACAAGTGCTCTGGCTATATTACAAAATTGCACCCATTCGATCTTCCTAACTGTACCTAAAACATCTGATTAATGATATGTCACCCTTTATTTGTAAGGAAAAAATAATCGTTGTTATCCATACACGTTATATCACATGTACGTATTAAGTATGATAAGCTTGGGAGTTAATATAAAACAATGCTTATGTATAGCTACCCGCATGAATTAAATTTATAATAAAAGGGGCTCTTTGTCAACAAAAAGTTCCAAAAAATATGAAATAGTCCAAAAATGATGAATATCCTTTTTAAAATTTATGTGCCGGTTTAACATAAGATTTAGAACACTAAAATTAACTCCTCCTAACATTTTAATAAAATGTTCAAACATAATTTAACACACGAAACATCCATAACCTGACACGGTTGGGATCCAATCATTAATTCTATTGGAGATGCATCTTCTATAGATCTTCTATTGGAGATGCTCTTATATAGATCCTCAGGCCGAATGCTAGCACTCGACAGAGTCTCGGGGGCTAGTGCTCTTTGCGATTTACATTATAAAGCGCCGAGGCGTTTTCCGACGTGTTCCCCAAAGGGATGACACCCTGGAAAAAAAATTGATACTCCTTTTTAAGCAAGTATAAATCCGATTAGGTCTACCTCACATAATACCGACATACACCTTGAGGGCTACTGGGTGTTTGAGGCCTTATAAACTCGGTTGAAAATAACATACCTCCAAGTCTCTGGCAAAAATGGCACCAATGTCCTTAAGCTTTGAGCGAGCGGCACCAAAGCACTCCGTCCATGGATCAAAGGACCTCTTGTTGTTGGGTTGTGAAAGCACTGTTGTTCAGGAAAGCTTTTCTTTCCCAATGACGCAACAGGCTCTCTACCGCCGACGGGGTTGCCGATATTGCCGATGACTCCTCTTGAGCAGTACTTCAGGCGCCTCAAGGGTCGCATGGGGAGGAGGGACTATTGGTCTGGCCGTCGAGCTGGGAATAGGAGGCGCAGGCGCATTTTCCTGGGAGTCGTGGTTGAGTCTGCATAGACCAGCGTCATAGCTTATCCTACATAAAATACCTTCTTTTTAAGTTAATAAAATGGTTGCATGCATCATCATCATGCAGAGACCGGGATGATCCTTTTTTCAAAGAAAAAGGAGGGAGCGGGAGGCCTTCGAGGTTGCCGCTCCGAGGTACCGACTACTCCTATGGCCAGCCCGGGGTTTCTTCCAGCGCGGGGTCCAGCTTGAGCCGAGGATACCCTAGAGGCTAGCCTCGAACGGACTCCTGACGGAGGATCAGCCAAAGTGCCCGCTGGCCGAGCAGCGCTGGTCCCTCGCTTATTCGGTGTCGGGCCCAGGTTGCTCATCACATTGCCTAGGATTAGCATCGAGTCCGGGCGATCAATGATGATGACGATTTCCTTGTCATCAACTCCTTCCTGATAGAAGATGTTGTCCAATATATGACGACGGCGTGGGTTTCTGTCAAGTCTCGTTCCCCGCCTTTGAACATGGATGCCAGCATCAACGCGAGCGTGCGCCACTCGATAAATTCTCATTGGATAGATCGGGCCCTAAACTATATAGGGTGGATGCGCTGCTGTAATGGCCGGATTCCTCGAATGAGCGCCACCGCCATGACATCAAACAAAGGCATCACGTGATTTGCGCAGACAGGACACCTATGCGGCAAGCCTAATCACAGGCATGGTTCCTTCGCGAGCTCGAGTCCTCAGGCTGGCCATAGTGATGGTATCTTAGGTAGTATCATGCACTCAGGAATAGTAAACATGCTGACGTGGCAGAGAATTAAAGATGAGAGAGAGGATTAGAGTAACATAGGTAGATACTGTATCATGTTAAATGCTATAGTACTTTGTGTCTTGCATGGCAATAAATGAGATCATATATGATACTACTCTATGATACTACACTATGTAGGTAGTATCACACACTAGTATCATATGCATGATACTAGTACATGCACTATGTAGACAGGACACCTGTGCGGCAAGCCTAATTAGGCGCCAGTTGGACCGTTTTCGTGGAGGTACATGCAAGAAGGGGACAAGGCCTTGCCAAGGAGAATCTTTGAGAAGTATGTCGAATATAGAACCACTCCTCGGACCAATTTTCACTTAACTCCTTTGGGGTGCCGACAAGGTAACTGGACCCGGCCACCCTACAGACTTGGACCCCGCCACACTCCATTAGCGAGCCTTCACAGACGTGTGGTACCACGTGGCAATACTTGCATCACAGATCGAAGTGTGGTTCATATCCGAGGAAGGCCTCACATAAGGTGACAAAGCCAGCAATATGGATGATTGAATTGGGCGACACATGGTGGAGTTGCATGCCTTAAAAGTGTAGTAAACCCCTTAAAAAGGGTGGATTGGTTAGCAAAGGACCCTGAGAAGAAAGGGAACAAAACATACCCGCTCGTGTGCTTGACGCTTGGGATAGAGGTCCTGAGAAAACTTGTCGTCCAGGTCCACCAATCCGGCGCGCGTGAATACGACGCCAGGCGGGGATAGCTAGCCTAATGCGGCGAGCTGATCTAGTTGACCTTGGGTCACTGAACAGCTCTTCCACTCCCCCGCAAGAAGATCCGTGGAGTGCGAGGACGAGGCCACTGCGAATTTCGTTGCGTTATGCTCTCTCGCGCGGGTGCTGGTGAGGCGATTTAATTGAGCTAGGTGATGGGAAAGGAGAACAAAGGACATGATGGGCTAAAAGGGATGTAAAATCTCTCCGCCTTAGGAAACATCCTTTTATGGCGATTTCCTCCCACATAATAATAGGACGTTTGAATCTTCAACAGTAAACTTGTGTACTCCCTCCATTCCATAACATAGTGCGTCCTCGGTTTTCGAGCTTTAAGTTTGACCATAAATTTAACCAACGAAACCGATTGCGGCGGGAGTAAAAATTGTATCATCGAAAACTTCATTCGAATACGAAGTCAATGATATAATTTTTACTCCCGCCGCAATCGGTCTCGTTGGTTAAATTTGTGATCAAACTTCGATTTTGGGAAGCGCCGGCGCACTACAATGTGGAATGGAGGGAGTATTCCCCAAGCGTTGTGCGTTAAGTCGGCACATGAATCGAGAGGGCGGTTAAGTATGTCGCTCTGTGTGTTTGGGGCACAAAAAACTTTTCTGATTGGACGTTTGATGCCCTTGAGCCTCACAAGATTTCAAAGTATTGTAGACCGTCAACTTTAGGCTTTAACATATGCATATAGCAATATCTACTGGAATCATCAACAAAAGTCATGAAATAATTTATTTTAACTTTTTGTCAACACATCATTTATAGAACATATGAGCTCTAATGGTGCCACGTTTGTCTATTTCATAGCCTTGTGAGGCTTGAGAGGTTATTTAACTCGCACACAAGCTTGACTCTTAGAGCCCAGGGGTTCTAGTGTTGCTGCTACAGATCCTAGTGGTCAAAACCACTCGGTGATCTACAACATGAGCCCTCCCAGGCTCCAAAGGTGTTCCTTCGTTATGAGAGCAGAAAGCAACCGATGTGGCCTCCTAGCGTTGACCTGATGCCTGATGGGTGGGCCTATGTCTAGTCTATTTTCATTTGAACTGTTATTACCGAATGTTTACTACAATGTTAAAGTCGGTCTACAGACCTTCTTTTGCAATTTAGGGCTATTTGATCCATAGGATTGCAGCAACAGAAGAATAGGAAAACGGCTGCACTATCATGCTCATTTCGATCCTACATGATTCTGTTTGCAGCGAAGTTTGTTTGATTGCACCATATGAGAACAAAAGATATTTCTTCAAACTTAATAAACAATCTATTGCCCATTTGACAACTAAACCTTGAATTCGAATTTGGTGATAAATTTATCTAAAATTCTAAGACTTAATTTTTATAGGTAGCATTGATTTTGGAGTAAATTTTTATTATATTTCATAGTTTGATTTATTTTATAAATGCAGATACTTGGTCCCCGCCGCAATATATTGACTGCCGAGGAGACGAAACTTTCAAAACAAATCTTTGCCAAGTGTGGTGGACTTCGAAAATTAGTAGCTGCAATAAGCGACTACTTGTATCGTTGCAGTAAATTTGGGATGAAGAATATAAATGAAAACTTTATGGACATGTTGGAAACCAACGTCGAATTCGAATGTTTAAGAGGTCTATTTTCTTGGATGCAGTCCTACTTTGAAGATTGCAAAGATTCACTCAAGCCATGTATCTTCTATCTGCCAGTATTTCCTACAAACCGCAACATTAGGCGGCGCCGTTTGCTGAGGCGTTGGATTGCAGAGGGTTATTCTAGAGACACATCGAGTGGTACTGCAGAGGAGAATGGAGAAAGGTTGTTCTCTGAACTTGTTGACTTGAGCATAATCCAACAGCCATCAAGCAAGTCCATGTGCCGAGTCAATGGTTTCTTCCATGAATACATTATCTCACGACCAATGGAAGATAATCTTTTCTTTGCTCTGGAGGGGCATTGCAGTATGAACTCGCAACTTGGGGGACAACACCTCGCCATAAGGAAAAGCTGGGACAGGGACATTAATGTGTTTGAGAGCATTGATTTCTCATCACTAAGGTCTTTCACAGTGTTTGGGGAGTGGAGGCCATTCTTCATATCTACCAATATTAATATGAAACTACTTCGGGTGCTGGATCTGGAGGACACGTCAAATGTAACAGATGATGACATTGAGCACATTGGGAAGCTACTGCCTCGCCTCAAGTTCCTCTCCCTGCGAGGACACAAAGGGATTAATCATTTGCCAGATTCATTTCGTCACCTGAGGCAGCTTCAAACTCTGGATGTCCGACACACCTCCATAGCCACACTCCCACAAGCCATCATCAAGATGCAAAAGCTGCAATACATTCGTGCTGGAACAAGTAAAAAACCATGGAATGAAGGTGGTAGAGTCATAAGCCTACCAGCACCAGATGATGACAGAACATCAACATCATCATCAGAAGACGATACTGACACTCTCCCAAGCCAACATCCACCACCACCAGCAGCAACACAAACAGAAGAAGGTGCTGAGATCGGCTCAAGCCAACCAGCAGCACCAGCTCTGGTCTGGACATCAACACCGTCAAGGAGCAGACCACATACTTTGTTATCTAGCTGGTTTTCCAAGTTGTGCTGTACAACACGACAACTTAATAGTCGCGGTGTTGAGGTTCCTGCAGGAATCAGGAAATTGACGGCCTTACATACTCTGGGCGTTGTCGACGTCAGTGGTGTAGGCGGGAAGGCCATATTGATGGAGCTCAAGAATCTTTCCCAATTGCGCAGGCTCGGGTTGTGCGGCATCAACGGGGCAAACTTGAAGGAGTTGTGTTCAGCTATCTCAGGTCACAACCATCTGGAGTCCTTGTCAGTCCAAGTCATCAAGAATAAGGAGCAGGGTGTCTTCTGCTGTTTTGATGACACGATCTCCCCGCCGCCAAAGAACTTAAAGAGCCTTAAGTTGGACGGGTATGCGCACATAAAGCCAGGCAGCTGGATGAAGCAGCTTGACAACCTCGAAATGCTGGATCTTGAGATGACCATATTGAGGCAAGAAGACATACACGTCCTTGATGAATTGCCAAGGGGTAGAGCCTTACGTCGTCTCTGTGTCAAGCTGACACAAGAAGGTGAGCTCCAGTTTACAACCCCACAAGATCGTCACGAATATGGCTTACAGGTACTGGAGATCGATTGTGCCTCCAAGTTACATGTAACTTTTTTCCATGTATGGTTGACAATGAGTGTTAAGGTGCTTAAGGTCCACTGCTCTAGTGGGTCCTCTCTGCGGCTTTTTGGATTAGAGCATCTAGATGCTCTAAAGGAAGTGTGGCTCAAGGGTTCCTGCGGTGACGAACTCAAGCAAGACATGCAGCAGCAACTTTCCAAGCATAAGAAGAAACCTGTCTTGAAGCTGGTGTGCAGTCCTGACTCCTGAATCAATCAGTGAAGACTGCAAGTGTGCTGTGAATTCAACGCTGAGATATATGTACGTGTTGTGTACCCCTGTGTTTATTTCTATGTGTAGAACTTGTAGCTAGGTTTTGTGCCGGTCGGCCTATTAATTTACTATACCCGTGCACATATCCCCGTGCGATGCAACGGGACATAAAATAATATGCATTTAAATTTAGTGAGAATTATATGTACAAGCAAAATTTTGTGTGCATGCCGAGAAGGAACATTTAGGTTCTCGGTTTCGCTGCGTGTAAAGTAATCAATCCGTTTTCCGAAGGTATTTAAGAGTTTTGTTACATTATCGCACGGCAGAGAAGGCCCATGAATTAATCATTCTACTTTTTCATACAATCAAGAAGATTGTAAGGCATGAAGTTTCGAATATTTTTGGAAACATGATTTTTTTAAATCCCAAACAGTTTAAAAATTCTGTACACTTTTGAAAAAAACATGAACAAGAATAGAAACAAGAACAACTATTGAAATTTACAAATATTTTTTGAAGACACCAACCATTTATAAAAACACGAATATTATTTTAATTTGTGAACATTTTTTGAAAACAGGGACATGTGTTGAAAATTCAGAGTATTTAGAAAATGTGTATCTTTTCTACATGTACATTACTTTGAATTATGAACCTTTCACTAAAAAAGAATATTTTTCGAATTTGGACCGTATTGTAAAATATAATATTCATTTTAAAAATCAAGAACAATTATGAAAAATAAATTAAAAAATGCAAACCTTTTTTTTATCATGTTCCGAATATATTTCGAAACAAGAACACAATTTTGAAATGCTAAACATTTATCCAGAATTTTTATTTTCGAAATTATATGTTTACATTTTTAATTTACTACATAAATGAAAAAAATTAACTTATATGAAAAAAAGAGAAAGAGAAAGTATATTCAAAATAGAAAAAGAACACAGAAACAATGAAAAGCGGGCCACCCCATTCTTGGGCGCTTTGACTATGTGTCGTCTCGTGCATCAAATAGTATTACGCAGAATAGTAAGTGGGCTAGCTTCGCTGGGTCAGAGCACATCGCTCACGTACAACATACTGGAGTAGCCTTTTTTTCCTTTTCTAGCAAACGGACGCACTAAATTTTAGTATCACGTCAGATAAAAGAAAAATCTTTTTGGCTATGAACGGATGAAAAAATCGGAGAAACACACCTTGCTTTATTAGTAGGTGTATATTTGAATTATGAACATTTCACTAAACAATGTATATTCTTCGAATTCGGAGCATTTTCTAAAATGCAATTTTATTTAAAAAAAATCTCAAACAATTTTGAAAATACAAACATTTTCTGAAAACCACGAATCTTTTTTTGTCATGTTCCGAATATTTGGCATAACAGGAACAAAATTTTGAAATGCTGAACAATTATCCAGAGCTTTTTTGAAATTCTAAAAAATGATAAAATTTGAATTTACCAAGTAAATTAGAAAATAAAAGTAAACTTAGAAGGGAAAAAGAGAAATAAAAAGGAAAATGAAAGTAGAAATAGAGCACAGGAAAAAAGAAAAGCGGGCCAGCCAATTCTTGAGCGCCCTATGCGAAGCTCCGACTATGTGTTGTCTCGTGCGTCAAATAGTATTTTTCCAATTGCTTGGGCAGAAAAGTAAGTGGCTAGCTTCGCTGGGCCACGGCGCACGTACGAAATGCTGGCAGCCGTTTTTCTTTCTAGTAGGCTGTAGCACAAAATTATAGTATCACATCGGATAGAAGAAAAATCTTTTTGACGGTGAACGGATGAAGAATCGAAAAAATGCATCATGCTTTATTAGTAGGTATGTATAGATCAAGAGGGCCCGTGCGTTGCAACGGGCTAATAAAATCATGGTGTGTAAATCAAATTTCAAATATTTACATTTCATGTATAAGCACATATTTGAATATTTGTGCACCAACTTGTGCACATGCGAACATAGGACACGTGCATTCTAACATGCTCACAGTGGATTGATGTTGAACTTGATCTTTGATGCGTGTGGTTTTTTAGTACATCCACGACACATGTATGAGAAGGAAAGAAAAAGATCAGTCTCACGATATATGAAAAAGTGGAGGGTCCTATGAGGTAAGAATAATTCATAGGAACGCTCCTTTTCTTCACTTTTAAAGGTGGCGGGTTGGGTAATTTACTTCAATGTTAGGGACAAGTTCGATGAGAGTAATGGAGAGTTTTTTTTTCACTTACGGGTGGCAAAGGGGGTTATTTATTTCAACTTCATGGGCAATTCCAACGATAGATGAAAAAACAGATAAACACTTAAGAAAGAGTTGTTTTTCACTTATGGGTGACCTGATGGGTAACTAATTCAATTTTAAGGGCAGTTTGAATGATAGACGGAAATTCAAGCTGTACACAAGAAAAACATTTTAGTGCTATAAGTTTTGAACACTTTTAGCATTGAAATCTAAAACTTGTTTGTACACCTTTCTCTACATGATATTTTGGCACGGAAACTTGCACGAACCTACAAAGTTTGACCATCTTTGATGTTGCAAAGTTTCAAATGTTTTTATTTTATTTTACTGTTTATAGAGGGTGCCTAGGCACCCGGAAGCTGCTACACCTTTCTCATACTTCTTCCGTTTCTTTTTAGTCTGCATATAAGATTTGGTCAAAGTCAAGCAATGCAAACTTTGACCAAATTTATATCAAAATATATCAACATCTACAATACTAAAACTATATGCTATGAAAATTAATGTCATGATACATCTAGTAATATTGACTTCATATTATTATGAATGTTGATATTTTGTCCTATAAAATTAGTCAAAGTTTACGAAGTTTGATTTTGATCAAATCTTATATGCAGACTAAAAAGAAACGGAGGGAGTACAACATTACAGATTTGTACGTGTCTGCACACACACTGAGTACTCCAAATATGTTACAGAATGACATGATACACCAAGATGGATATGTTACAACTAATAATTCAAACGGCAGGCCTGCTCGAAAGATGGAGAGGCCGACTTGTCTTGCAACCTCCTGCTAAATGGGCAACTCAAATAACAGAGAGAACACAAAACCTTCATGTCTCCGTTCGCACGTAGATGTTTATGGATTCCAGCAGCAGTGCTTTAACATATGCTGCACAATAAAAATGGACAACATTTTGCATAAGTACCAGCACAAAGCAGTGTGCAACAATATCGGCGCGATACTGAAGTTGTTCGGCGCCGTAGGCTTTTGCAGTAAGATATATCGCAATTCTAATGAAATTGCTGATATCAGCGGTCTCAGGGTAGATGATCACAGGCCCTGCAAAATATTTTAAGCTGGCATGAATGCTAAGTTGATAGCTGCTAGGAACTCCAGCAACCTCTAACTAGCATAAAAATTTCCATATTGCTCCGAAGAGCGCAAATATGTACACCGTTGTTTCGGTGGGTTCCCTGGTTATTTTCTTACAATAATAACTAAAAACTAGCCATATACCAAGCGCAGTTTCTAAACATGTTTCCTGAAATGTTTCTCAGTCACAACTAGAATCAATCACCACAAAAAAAGGAGCTTAAATGGAAAAAAAAAGGAGAAACAACATTAAGAAGAAATGTGCATTTGTTAACTGCCCGAACATGCAAAGGGTCAACTTAACTGACAGGTTCCTAACCTTGCAGAAGTTGGCATCACACTGTTCCCAGCAGTGGACAGCTCGGGTGCAGCCGGAGGGGGTTCTGAAACTATTATTTTCTTCATAGCTGAATTGAGTTTGCTCACTGAAGTGGATTGATCTAAACTGATTATGCATTCATTCTGCAACATATTGTGCGTTAACTGAACTTGATTGAACTCAATGGGGGATGCCTTCTCACGAGTTGGTCCGTCTGTCGCCACATATTTCACAGTGGACTTAGTTTCGCTTGGATCAATCCTTTTGAGAAACATAACTTTTGGTCTCTTGGGATGCTTCTTCGCTGCAGTTTCCCACATCTCTACTGTTTTTGTACTGACCATAGAATCCAGAGCAACTTCCTGTAGGTGCTGGTGGTATTCGATCTTGATCCCTGAAAGACCAACAAGATCTTTACACAACAGCTGAAGCGAGACAAGACGCGGCAGAGCTCCTTCTCCGATTGTAGGGAGCACGGGTATTTGCACGGTAAGGCATAAGTGTTGCAGGCTTGGGAAATCCCCCTTCTGTATGATGAAACCGCTAAGGTCAGCTTCAACCAGTTTGAGATAAAGCAAGTAGCGCATCTTACACAGGTTTGATAGATCTTTCCCTATTAGATTAGTTGACGAAAGGCACAACTCCATGAGGCCACATAGGGATGTAACAAACTGAGGCAGTAGACTCAGCCTGCCACGCAGTTTCAGCGAGCTGAGATAACAATATTCTTGTATAGAACCCAGGAAGTCCGCAAAGGAATTTCCAAAATCAAGTGACAGAGAACGGACGTCTGCCGTGTCCATGCCATCCTGAGCAAACTTCTGAACGGCCTCCGAAATGTGAGGCATGCTCTCGTTGTTTGCATCAGTTGAGCCACAACACCATATCTTAACCTTCTTCAATTCTTTCATATGAGACATGAGTTGCAGAAATCCAGGGTTCTTGTCTGCGACAAATCCTGCAAGGGTTTGCAACTTACTTTTCTTGGGTAAGAACTTCTCTAGTTCACCCACTTTCAAGTCCTTCGCAAGCTTAAACTTTCCAAACAGGTGAGCTAGGTGAGGCAACCCAATGATTTCTGCAGGCAATATCTCTATCTTTGTCTTCCTCAGGTCTAGTGTCTCTAAACAGTGTAACTTATCAAAATTCCTTGGGAGGCTGTTGATGTTACCCCCAAGGCTCAGATATTTTAGATGCCACAGCTTATGTATGTCCCTGAGATGATCGTCCTCCAAATCTTTGCATTCCTCCAGATCCAACACTCGCAGCAGCTCGCACCTGCAAAACTCAGAAGCAGCTTCACCCACATCACCAAAGATTGTCAGAGACCGGGCACGGAATTTTTCACTGCTACCAGATACTTTGTCGCTTGCCAGACTTGTATGCTGGTGGTTCAGGCCCAAGGTGCTGCCACCTTCAGTGTTCTGGATGAACAGGTGGCGGAATTTACTTCGATTTTGATCACGAAAAGATGTGATGAAGTTATCAGACATGGACTTGTGCAGCATGAACTCGTGCATAATACCATGAGTTTTGCACGTCTTCACTTTTGTGTTGTTGCTGCCATTGATCGGCCGAATGATATTCCGATCGACAAGTTTCCGGAAGTTTTCGTCTGCTACCTCCAGGTCACTGCGTTTGTACCTACATTGTACATACCCTTCTGCTAACCATCGCCTGATTAATGTATTCTTCCTGATTGGACGACCGTTTGGGAACACACTTGTGTATAGCAGGGAGGTCTTGAGAGGATAGTCAGACAGGCTTCTGTAGTTATTTACAAGAACCTGTTGCAGTTTTGTGAAGTCTGCATCCTTCTCCATATGAAGCCCGAGGTTGCGGCAAACTTGCGCACAGTGCCTTCCTGTGAGCTCATTCTCACCTAGCAAGAATTTGGCCACGCTAACAAGAGCAAGTGGGAGGCCGTCACACTTGTCCACAATTGCTGACGAACCCCGCTCCAATTCAGGTGAACATCCTCCAAAGAAGACCTTTTTCATGAGCAAAACCCTGGAGAGTTCTGCATCAAGAACGCTCATCTTGTAAACATAACCATCACCTGAGCTGCAAGCATTAGCTACTGAGTGAAGAGCCGTGGTTATAATGATTCTGCTTTTTGTTTCCCTGTGGAAGGTAGCTCTTACGGCATCCCAGTGTTGCTTGTTGATGTCGTCGATAACAATTAAGCACCTGGCAGGCAGACAAATTGAGAAATGAACAAGTTATTATTCTCTGTCGGCCGGATGGAATTGGTTGCCAATTCACTGATTTGCTATATGCAGATACAAACATGCATAGGATCATCAACTGTTCATAGGTACATAACGTGGAAGAAATGCAAATTAACACTTAAATTTTAAAGGGATAAACTATTCTTGTTTCCCGAAACAGAGGGTTCCTCCTCCAAGTACAGAGTTATACTTGTATAGTAAACCAGGCTATATGTTGTCTACACCATTTTGTAAGATGGCCGGCCTCTTGGATTGTAACTAATCAGTAAAATTAAGCTTATTATACAATAGGTGAATACGTTGCAGCATAATGTTAATGTGGTCAATCAGTCTGAATTGCTGACTAATCTTCCAATACAGACAACCTGAAAACAGCAGTTTTCACAACATTTGCTCCTATTTCCAGTTTTTTCTCAACATTTCACTGATTCATCTCTCCTTTTATGGAGAATGGATGTCAAATCAAGCACCCACAAACTTTGTAATATGTTCATATCACAATATGGCAAGATTAAATTACGCGCCGCCAGAAACAACGCTGGTCAGTTTTTCAGTAACAATTAAGCCGCCAAAAGTGATTCTTGTCCCCTAAAAAAAAATGATTCTTGTGAGGACGGAAGGAGTTCAGTGCAGAAGATCCTCACTCTGTAGTCTGCAGGAAATTCTTGATGGAATCTTGGTCCTGTGGCAAATGGGCGGTGTGGTGGAGCTGCCGGAGTATCGCCGTCAGGAGCCCGCCGGCGTCCGTGTGCTCGGACCCTGAGGCCCAGGCGCGGGCAGAGAATCTCTGGACGACACCGGGGCAACAGTACACCGCCCTGGCGAGCGTCGTCTTCCCCGAGCCGCCGAACCCCACGATGGATATCACGCTGGGAGTCCCCGGCTGGCTGCCCAGCAGCAGCTCCACCAGCTCCTCCCTGGGCTTCTCGATCCCCACAGGGTCGGCCTCGGCCGCATCGGCGGCCGCGGGAGGAGCTGCCGCTCCGGGTCCGGCGGCGGATCTCCCGCCGTTGACGCCGTAGTTGACCCGTCGCTCGTGCGCGTCCTTGACCCTCTTCCTGAGCTTCCGGATCTCCGCCGCGAACCGGGATCTGTTGCCGGTGACCGCCTTCTTGACACGGTGGAGGACGGAGGCTGCTGCTGCCGCTTCCCCCTCGCAGGCAGCGCAGGGGAGGAACCGGTCGATGCAATCCTCGATGTCGTGCGCCAGGTCGCGCATCTCCTCCATGGACACCACCTGCGGCCGCCGCGCCGGATCCCCCGGGTGGTGCTCGTCCATGTCGCAGAGGATCATGTCGAGCTCGGTGTGGATGAAGCGGAGGTCGTCCTTGAGGCCCTTGGACAGCTTGTGCCTCTCGCTCAGCAGCGTCACCAGCTTCAGCACCACCTCCTTGGTCAGGGCGCTCGCCACCGCAGCCTCCATGCCTGCTACCGGCACCGCCCAGCTCCGGCGACCGCCGCCGGATGGGGATACGGTAGTGGTACTTTGGGAGGACAGCAAGGTGGGAGCAATGCGCGAGGTGAAGGGTGAGGGACTGAGGGTTGGTGCTGCTGCTGAGTGCTGACGGAGAAAGGCACTCACTTTTTTTCTTCCTAAATATAGATCTTTTAAAAGATTACTACATACGAAGCAAAATGAATGAATCTACATTCTAAAGTATATCTATATACATACGTACGTAGTTCTCTAGTGCAACCTCTAAAAAGACTTATATTTACGAATGGAGGGAGTATATAATACCTATATTATTTTACAGCAAATAGACTTTTTTAAATATGCACGCACGTCTATGCGTATCATCTCATCTCATTGTTAGGGCATCCACAGCGGCTAGAGGCAACATGGCCTCCAAGTTGGGGTCCACGTAGGTGCCTCTAAAACTTAGAGGCGATCCGGTGCACTGTATGGCGCCGGTCTCCAAGTCGTTAGAGGTAGGCTTAGAGGCAAGAAAAGGGCATACTGTGGATGCTCTTAGATTCTGAGAAGAAATGAAGCCTTCTCATGGCATGTGGCCTCTCAGCCATTGGATTGGGCTTCCAAACAAATTTAGGCCGTCCGATCTTGACATGAGATGATCTTTGGCTGTTGGATCAGGTCTGATGTGACAATCAATGAATAGTGCATCTTACTCCTTACTTTTGAATTTATGCCTTATCTGACTGACTCACAGGTGGGGTCTTTAGTATGTGGGCCGCTTTTGTCATTCCTTTTGGGCGTGGGTGTGGCCAGTGCCGTTGTAGATAGGCGAGGGGGTCGTGCCACCGCGCTGTAGTTTTTGGTATCCGCCGAGGGCATTTTTGAGATTTCACGTCGGTGCACTTTCGTGGCGTCCTATGGATGGTTGGGTTGCGTGCAAGGAGAAGGGCCGCCCGATTGGGTGAAACTCTAGCCACTATCCCCATCGCGCCCCTCTCTTATTCGCTTGCAGCATCCACCGTGCTTATGTCCGGCTCTCCTCCCCCTTCCTTTCCCGTTTCTGAGCTTGCCGCCGCCGCTGCTCAACCCATTCCCAGTGTGTCATCACCCCCGCCTCCTACCCTAGACACGATGAGAGTGTGCAGCACCCCGAGGAGTGATACGTCTCCAACGTATCTATAATTTTTTATTGTTCCATGCTATTATATTATCATTTTAGGATATTTTTTGGGTGTTTATTTACCAAATAATATTATTTTTGAGCACTAACCTATTAACCCAGTGTCCAATACCAGTTGTTGTTTTCTGCATGTTTTTGGCTTTTCAGGTTTACAGTACCAAACGAAGTCCAATTCCCCAAAACTTTAATATGTTTTTTGTCTAGACCAAAAGAAGATATGGAAGCTTTGGGAGAGGACCGGAGGCCACCCGAGGGTGCCACCACATAACAGGGCGCGCCCAGGGGCTAGACTGCGCCCCGTTGTGTGGTGGGCCCACCTGGCCCCTCCTGACGTCCCTCTCCGCTCTATAAATCATCTAAAATCCCCAAAACCCTAGAGAGCCTCCCGAAACACTTTTTCCTCTGCCGCAAGTCTCCGTTCCGTCGTGTGCCCATCTGGAGCCCTTTTTCGATGCCCTGTCAGAGGGGGGATCGATCATGGAGGGCATCTACATCATCCTTGCCGCTCCCATGGTGATGTGTGAGTAGTTCCTCACAGACCTACGGGTCCGTAGTTAGTACCTAGATGGCTATCTCTCTCTCTCTCTCTCTCTCTCTCTCTCTCTCTCTCTTGATCTTCAATACAATGATCATCGCATCTGGGCTTTGATCTATCCCATGTAATTCTTTTGTGCGGTGCGTTTGTTGGGATCCGATGAATTGTGGGTTTATGTTTACATTATTCATGATAAAAGATTAGAGTCTTCTCTGAATTCTATTTGTGATTCTTATTTGCATGATCATTATAGCTTCGTAAATCTCTCCGATATGTTGATTTGCTTGGCCAAGTAGATCGATCTATCTTCAGTGAGAGGGGTGCGTTGTAGTGGGTTCAATCTGGCGGTGCTCTATATCCTGGTGACAGAAAGGGACAAGACACGCCTTTGTATTGCTTTCACTAAGGATAAAACGATGGGGTTAGTTCATATTAATTGAATTCTCTTTGTCTACAACATGACATCATTCTCCAGCATTACTCTACTTTACTTAATACTCTAGAGGCATGCTGGATAGCGGTTGGTGGGTGAAGTAATAGTAATAGGTGCAGGTAGGAGTTGGCATATTTGCTTATGGACGTGATGCCTACATATACATGATGATTGCCGTGAATAAAGATTGCATAACATTAATTTGTTTACCCATCGTATGCCTACTACATGAGAGATGCCACTAGGGAAAACTATGGCCTCCGGGTCTATTCACTTATAAGTTTACAAACACTACAATTTCCTCGCTGTAATTATTTACTTGTTATGTACTTTGCACTTTACAACTATCATCTACACACTTCATTTGCTTGCAAATAACGATTCCAAGGGGATTGACAACCCTCTTGCCAATGTTGGGTGCAAGTGTTTGCTTTTTTGTGTGCAGTCGTTGAAGATGGTGGTTGACCGTTACTCCTATTGGTTCGATAACCCTTGGTTCTCTACCGAGAGAAATACTTAGCCATATTGTGTTGCATCACCCGTTCCTCTTCACGGTAAACCCAAGGCATATCACAAGTATCAGGAAGGAATTCTGGCGTCGTTGCCGGGGAGTATCATCAACCAACTATCAAGTAACTTCGCACAAATTATCATTCACTTGTTCTTCTTTTTATTTTCTTTTATATTTTGCTTGCATCATAAAAATCAAAAATACAAAAATATTTATCTTTGTTGGTCACTATTTACTCCTTTGCTTGCTAGTTTGCCTGTTTGCTTGAAGTTTCTATCGTGTCTGATTTTGAAAAGTTTATTATCGAAAGTGCTAGCGATTCCGAGGAGGAAAGACCAAAATTTATTGATGCTATTCATGATCCTCCTAAAAATCAAGTTCCTAATAGTGAAACTCACACGATTTCTAAATCTAAAATTTGTAATGTGGGTAACGGGGACATTATTGGAAAGCGTGTCATTCAAGAAAATTTTGAATACTCGATTGCTTCCCCTCTTATTAAAGGATCCATACTTGATGAAACAAATTGTTATGCGGATGACATTGCCATGCTTATGTTGAAATTAGAAAGGAAGTTTTTGCACCTTCATCCTATGCTTTAAAAGATATTTTTGGGACTTCCTAACATACATGATCCAGAGATTATTTTTTTGGCTATTGATACCCTTATGCATGAATTTGATTACATAGTGCGGGAAGCTAGAGACATTTTTGCCTTCTATGGAATAAAATATGAACATCCTCCCGTAGAAGTGATCCTTCATAATAGAGATGCTATGCGTAACTTGGAATCTAATGACCATGAAGGGTTTAGTGAGAATATGAGGAGGAATGTCCCTCCCGAAAAATTAATGCAATATCTATTCCTTAAAACTTGTGACAAATTTGAATGGATTGCTAAAGGAATTAATGAAGGTTTTAGTAAGGATTGGCATGATGATGCCATTTGGGAGCCTTTTAATGATGAAATTCATGTCTTATATGATGACCCTATGATGATGATGGTGCTAGTTATGATGTCAGAAATATTAAGAACCTCTTTGAATCCTTGGGCTCACCAACTAGATTCAACAAAGGGGGTTTGTTAAGTAAGATTACATATTAGGTAGCATGTCCCATCAAAAATTCCGTTTTTATCATTTACCTACACGAGGACGAGCAGGAATTAAGCTTGGGGATGCTGATACGTCTCCAACGTATCTATAATTTTTTATTGTTCCATGCTATAATATTATCATTCTAGGCTACTTTTTGGGTATTTATTATCAATTTATATTATTTTTGAGCACTAACCTATTGACCCAGTGCCCAGTGTCAGTTCCTGTTTTCTGCATGTTTTTGGCTTTTTAGGTTTAAAGTACCAAACGAAGTCCAATCGACCCAAAACTTTTTTATGATTTTTTCTGGACCAAATAAAGACCTGGAAGCTTCAGGAGAAGACCGGAGACTGCACGTTAGGAGGAGCACACATCTCGACACGCCCAGGGGGTGGTCGTGCTCAGATGCGTGTTACCCCCTCGTGGGTCCACCGACCTCGTTCTCTGGCCTATAAATTCACATATATTCTGAAAACCTCGGCGACCCCGGAAAGTGACACCCCGAAAGACCCCGGTAACGCCGAAGCCCCCGAGCAGCCACTGGAGGACCCGGAGAGGCTCGAGGACCAGCATGACCCCGAGGACCTCATCGACTCCAAGGATGAAAACTACCCCCACCCCTGCTGAGGAGGAGGATAGCCTCAAAGCCGAAGACTTCACCATCCCCGAAAACCTTAAGGATCAAGAGCGATTCAGGCGGCAGTCCATAGCCACCGCCCGTAGCCTAAAAGCAAAGCAGCAGCAGCTCAGAGCCGAACAAGATACCATCAATGACAGATGGACTAAGGTCCTGGCAGCCAAAGAAGGGTTCAACACCGAGCCGCCGGAACAACACGAGAGCTACCCACGCCGACGTCTGCCGCCGCAATTCGACGATGAGGCTTTCGAGCCCGAATCTCCCAGGCGCACTCCGTATGACCAACCGGATCGCCCCCATCGAGGGCGGGACAGTGCGGCTGGGGACGCCGATTATAGACCCACGCTATCCCGCATGAGAGGAAAGGGGCCCGCACAGCCTGAAGATCAATTTGATCTACGACAGGACCTGGACTATAGAGGAGGTCGCACTAGATCCATCTACGGATTTGGAGGGTACTCTCCCGCTAGACGGGACGGGTACCAATCCTGGCTTGACCGCAATCACAGAGACTGGGAACATTATCGGGCCTAAACAATAGCCGATTTCCGGCGTGACGTAGCCCGGGTCAGAGGCGCTGCCCACCCACTGTGCTTCACAGATGAGGTTATGCAGCATAAGTTCCCCGAAGGGTTTAAACCCGTAAACATAGAACCATATGACTGGACAACAGACCCAGCTGTGTGGATCGAAGACATCCTTCTCCACATTCATATGGCCAGATGCGATGATCTCCACACTATCAAGTACTTGCCACTAAAACTTAAAGGACCAGCTCGACACTGGTTGAACAGCCTCCCCCAAGACTCTATTGGGAGCTGGGAAGAGCTCGAGGATGCCTTCCGATCTAACTTTCACGGCACTTATGTCCGGCCCCCGGATTCTTCTGATCTGAGCACCGTCGTCCAAAAAGTCGGCGAATCAGCAAGGCAATTTTGGAACCGGTTCTTGACCAAGAAGGACGAGATCGTCGATTGTCCGGGCGCTGAGTCAATTAATAGCCTCATTCAGATACAACATCCGGGATGAATGTCTAGCTCGTCAGCTCGGCCAGGACAAGCCGAGAACAATGTCTGCCCTCATCTCACTCATGACCCGCTTTTGCGTGGGCGAGGACAATTGGCTAGCCCGCCGAAGCCATAACCCCGAGGACCCTGGCACCTTCGAGGTTCGAGACGGAAACGAAAAGCCAAGGCGCAACAAGAACAAACACCACCATAACAACGGTGATGCGGAGGACACGGCCGTAAATGCCGGTTTTCGCAACTCAAAATCCGGACAGCGGAAGAAGCCCTCTAAAGGAAATAGAGACGGACCTAGCGCCTTGGACAAAATCATGGACAGGCCCTGCCAGATCCACGGCACCCAAGACAAACCCGCTACTCACACCAACAGTAATTGTTGGGTATTCAAACAAGTCGGCAAGCTTGCGGCCGAGGAACAAAGCAAGGGCCAGCGAAGCAAAGATGATGAAGAGCCTCGCGGTCCAAACAATGGCGGGCAGAAGCAATTCCCTCCTGAGGTAAAAACTGTGAACATGATATATGTCACGCATATACCAAAAAAGGAGAGGAAACGCGCCCTTCGGGAGGTCTGTGTTGTAGAGCCCATAGCCCCAAAGATTAACCCATGGTCGGCTTGCCCGATCACCTTCGACCGTAGGGACCATCCGACCAGTATCCGTCATGGAGGCTCAGCAGCCCTCGTCTTAGATCCCATCATCGATGGATACCACCTCACCAGAGTCCTCATGGACAGAGGAAGTAGCCTTAACCTGATTTTTTCAGACACGGTGAAAAAGATGGGTATTGATCCGTCAAGGATCAAACCCATCAACAGTAGTTTGAAAGGAGTCATTCCTGGTGTCAAGGCCCACTGCTCGGGTACCGTGATGCTAGAAGTAGTGTTCGGCTCGCCCGACAAATTCCACAACGAGGACTTGATATTCGACATTGTCCCTTTTCGCAGTGGCTATCACGCCCTGCTCGGCCGTACAATGTTCGCTCGCTTTAACGTCGTTCCCCATTACACTTATTTGAAGCTCAAGATGCCCGGACCTAATGGGGTCATCACTGTCAACGGTAACACAGAGCGCTCCCTCCAAATTGAGGAACACATAGCGGCCTTAGAAGCCGAGTTCCAGTCCGGCATCGAGACGAGGAGGTCCCAATCAGACGCCAAGGCACGACAGGCGAACAAACGAGTCTGGGCTCAACCCGATCTCTCAGATCCTTTCCCCGCTTAGCAAAAATAGGGATACGCCCCCATAGCATGGCCCCGCTACCCGTAAGGTACGTACCTAGAAAGGCACAATTTTGCGCTAAAAATACCATGGGCAGCTGGGGGGACACATTATCAAGAAAACCAAGTGATTGGCTCGACCAAAATATTGTCAAAGCAGCGTCCTCGGACAAGCAGCAGGCACCTTCCGGGACTTAGCAAGCGTCAAGCTCACACATGCTACGGCGACCTCTGAAGACCCTCCCTCAAAGGTCCGTTCGCCCATAGAAACCACCTTTAAAGGATCACAACCCTCCTCAAGAGCAAAGGAGTTGTGGCCTATCAGGGCACGTCGAGGACATCAAGCCACCTATCGAGGACCCTGAGTAAACCTCCCCTTTGTAAAAGTTTGTTTTTAAAATAAAAATTACCTGTAACAGTTGCTTCCGCACTTTGAATTGTAAAAATCATCATATATGAAGATTCTCCTTTACGGCCTTACAGCGTTTTATGTAACATAAATTGTTTCCCACTGCCCTCCTCCGAAAGCAAAACTGTTCGGTACATATTAGATGCAACAGGCTAATAGACCAGGGGCCTGGTTATAAAACTCGCCCCAAGCATCATCCCGGCTTTATTTTCCACATGTCCGGCGTCTCAGATATTGCGTTATATGAATCGGTTCCGAATTATGTCTTGGGTCAAAGGTTGGGTTGCCCAGTACCTGTGTTTACCCTCTTACGTTCCGCTCGTTTGGCTAAAAGGGTAAAGGGAGAACTTCTGTGATTGTATTTCCAGCTCGCCTGGTCAAGTACCTCAGTGGAGAAAGCCAAAAACTGACTGTCATAAATAAGCGTGAACCGGTCTGCGATCTGAGCACAAGTGTCAAACTAAAAATCAATGGAGGTTATTCCGTGTCATACGAGGAGTTTGTACTTTGACAAACCATGTGATAAGGGTCTTCACCTCGGTGTATTTGAATATCACAAAATACCGGGGGCTACTAACCAGCCCCCGCAGTCAAGCTCCTATGGCTAAGTGAAAGCACTAAAGCCGCATAGCGTGATTGCCTTGTTCCCCTCTCACACCACCGCCTCTAGGCACCAATATTTTGGCTAAGGGTAACGTTGCGGGGGTCGAAACACCTCTTGTAATATTTACATGGGTGCTGAAGCCGACGACTGGCAACTTTCAGTTTAAACGTCCACATAGGAGTCAAAATAACAGAAATCTTAAAAGCATGATACATCGTGCATCCGCATTATAAAGCAAAATATTCATCAGACACATGAGAATGTGCTCATTCAAAAATTACGTCCTTCGAGCATTGGGCCTTTATCGCCCGAGCGCCATCCATCACGATGGGGAAGTACAACTCGAGGCGCCTATGTCCCTTCCTAGGAGGTGGAGGCGCGGTGGCCCTCTCGGCCGGCTTCATCTTAGGCCAGTGCATCATGGTCCTTGCAAAGGCCATCTGAGCCCCCTCGATGCAGGTGGAACGCTTCAGCACCTCAATCCGAGCCGCGGCGTCGCACAACTTCTGCACCAAGCCGAAGTAACTGTTCGGCAACGGCTCGGCCTGCCACAGCCTGATGCAAAGGTCTTTCATGGCCGGCTCCGCCGTCCAATGCAGCTCCATCAACTGCTTCATTTGTTAGCTGAGAAGAGGAGGGTGTTCGGGGTTTTGAAATTGAGCCCAGAACATTCTAGCCTCAACCTCCCCATCCCACGTCGCATAATGTTGATTCGCGTCCGCCACGCTCCTAGGGAGATCCGTAAAGGCACCTGAGGAACGCCACACCCGTGTGAGCAACGCAAAGCTGTTACCACCAAAGGCACATTGCAGTAAGTACGGCTTACCATCTGCGATCAGCTTGACTTGACGGAGCTCTTCCTCATAGAACCGCCTATCTACCCGCTCCACCTTAAGCTTTGTGGACAGCGAGGACAACTTGGAGGATTGGTCCTTGTTATTTTGCTCAAGGACCTCGCACTTAGTGCTGGCATCCTTGAGCTCCTGTTGCACCTCAGATACCCGAGCTTCGTGATTTTCACTATCGGCCTTCACCAACGACAGTTCAGCACCCGCTTGTTTGGCCAGCGTCTTGTGATCGGTGGCCTCCTGCCTCGCCTTCTTTAATTCATCCTTGAGGTTCTTCACCTTCACGGCGACAACTGTAGTCTTAAGTGGATAACCAATACTTAGGGATACAACCTCGAATAACTTCAATTATCACAGGTAACAATGACTAAAGTATTACAATTTGGACTTACCTTGCGCTTCGTCAAATCGCCTGTTGAGACGGTCAAGTTCCTCATCAAAGCTCTTGAGCTTCCGATTCAACTCGGCCAGCTCCAGGGTGGTGGCCGCTGCCGAAGACGAGGCCTACAAAACATCTTATTCATATTCGACTCTCGATTTATCAGCTATAAACCCTCTGTTAGGTTTTCTACAAACCCACCAGAGTTCCGAAGGCCGCAATTCTCTTGTTTTTCTTTCTCATTTTAATTTTCACTGTGACCCCTGTGCGAGTTTTTCAAACTCACCCATGGCTTGGGGGCTACTATACTTACAAGGGTTGCTTTACCTTATAAATTAACTTTTTTGGAAAAGGATATTACATGGTTTACCTTGAATCACGTCAAGAGCCGTTGAAGGCGACAGCTCCGGAGACTTAGAGTGCTCCGGAGCAGTCTGCGGAGAGGACTCGGATGGACAGTGTCCCACCTCTTTGCTTGCTAGTAGGGGTTCCCCCCTGGTCTGGGGTAGCCAAGGTATGAACCTCCGTCGTTTCATCGTCGCCCCCGCCACCGGTGTTTGACCCAGGTGGGGCCTGGTGGGATAACACCTCCACAGCCTCCTCGGCGGCCTGAGGAGGAGAGGGATGTGATACGTCTCCAACGTATCCATAATTTTTGATTGTTCCATGCTGTTATATTATCATTCTTGGATGTTTTACAATCATTTTATAGCAACTTTATATCATTTTTTGGGACTAACCTATTGACATAGTGCCAAAGTGACAGTTGCTGTTTTTGCTTGTTTTTTACTTCGTAGAAAATCAGTACCAAACGGAGTCCAAAATTAACGAAACTTTTTGGAGAATTTTTCTGGACCAGAAGACACCATATGGTCCAAACAAGTACCAGAGAGGAGGCCGACGTGGGGAACAACCACCAGGGCACGGCCAGGAGCCCCCGGCGCGGCCTGGTGGGTGGTGCCCACCTCGGGACCCCCCTCCACCGCCTATGACGCCTATAAATTCCCAAATATTTAGAAAACCCTAGAGGAGTCGACGAAACACAATTCCAGCCGCCGCAAGTTCCAGAACCTCGAGATCCAATCTAAACACCATCACGGAGGGGTTCATCTTCTTCATAGGTTTCCTCTCCGATGATGCGTGAGTAGTCCACCATAGACCTACGAGTCCGTAGGCAGTAGCTAGATGGCTTCCTCTCTCTCTTTTGATTCTCAATATCTCTTTTGATTCTCAATACAATGGTCTCTTGGAGATCTATTTGATGTAAACTTTTGTGGTGTGTTTGTTGGGATCCGATGAATTTTGAGTTCATGATCAGTTTCTATCCATGAATATTATTTGAGTCTTCTTTGATCTCTTATATGCATGATTGCTTATAGCCTCGTATTTCTTCTTCGAATCTTTGGTTTAGTTAGGCCAACTAGATCAATTTTTCTTGCCATGGGAAGAGGTGCTTTGTGATGGGTTCGATCTTGCGGTGTCCTTTCCAAGTGACAGAAGGGGCAGCAAGGCACGCATGTATCGTAGCTATTAATGATAACAAGATGGGGTCTATTCCTACATGAATAGATCTTGTGTACATCATGTCATCGTTCTTATTGCATTACTCCGTTTTTCCATGAACTTAATACACTAGATGCATGCTGGATAGCGGTCGATGTGTGGAGTAATAGTGGTAGATGTAGGCAGGAGTCGGTCTACTTATCTTGGACATGATGCCTGTATAATGATCATTGCCTTGGATATCGTCATGACTATTCGATTTTCTATCAATTGCCCAACAGTAATTTGTTCACCCACCGTGCGCTATACTCATGAGAGAAGCCACTAGTGAAACCTACGGCCCCCGGGTCTACTTTTCCAACATATTGCTTTCCGATCTATGTTTTTTTCCGCGTTTGTTTCCAGATCTATATTTCCAAAAACCCAAAAATACCTTGTTGTCATTTATCTTTACTTATTTTATTTTGTGTTATTGCAAGATCTATTTATCCAATCTCATACAAAAATATCTATCTTTTCCCGTAGAGAGATTGACAACCTCTCGCGTCGCGTTGCAAGTATTTGTTGTTTGTGTGCAGGATCTGCTTATTGGGTGGTGGTGATCCTCCTACTAGTTTGATAACCTTGGTTTCATAACTGAGGTAAATACCTACCGTCGTTATACTGCATCATCCCTTCCTCTTGGGGGAAATATCGACGTAGTCTCAAGCCTCGTCAGGACATGACGCCGTCCCGCTCTCTGCCAGCTCGGCTGGCAGAGATTCCCCCTCGGATACTTGATCGGTGGGGAGATCAAGGGGTGGGTGATGTCTGCTACGCAACTTTATTCTTGTAGACTCGTGTTGGGCCTCCAAGCGCAGAGTTTTGTAGGACAGTAGCAATTTTCCCTCAAGTGGATGACCTAAGGTTTATCAATCCGTGGGAGGTGTAGGATGAAGATGCACTCTCTCAAGCAACCCTGCAATCAAATACAAGAAATCTCTTGTGTCCTCAACACACCCAATACAATGGTAAATTGTATAGGTGCACTAGTTCGGCGAAGAGATGGTGATACAAGTGTACTACGGATAGTAGATAAAGGTTTTTGTAATCTGAAAATATAAAAACAGCAAGGTAACAAGTGTAAAACAATGAGCAAAACGTTGTATAAATGCTTGGAAACGAGGCCTAGGGTTTGTAGTTTCGCTAGTGCAATCTCTCAACAATGCTAATATAATTGGATCACATAACCATCCCTCAACGTGCAACGAAGAATCACTCCAAAGTTCTTATCTAGTGGAGAACATAAGAAGAAATTGTTTGTAGGGTACGAAACCACCTTAAAGTTATCCTTTCCGATCGATCTATCCAAGAGTTCGTACTAAAATAACACCAAGTTATCCTTTCCGATCAATCTATCTAAGAGTTTGTACTAAAATAACACCATATGATACGCATCAACCAACTCTAATGTCACCTAGATACTCTAATGTCACCACAAGTATCCATGAGTTAATTATACGATACGCATCAAACAATTTCAGATTCATAATACTCAATCCAACACAAAGAACCTCAAAGATCGCCCCAAGACTTCTACCGAACAAAGTTGGATGAAAATGTGCATCAACCCCTATGCATAGATTACCCCAATGTCACCTCGAGAATCCGCAGGTTGAGTGCCAAGACATAGATCAATTGCTCTCAAATCCATAAAAGTATTCAATCCGGCAACGAAATCTGAAAGGGAAAACTCAATTCATCACAACAAGATAGAGAGGGAATAACATCATATGATCCGACTATATTAACAAAGCCAGTGACACATCAAGATCGTGACATCTCAAGAACATGAGAGAGAGAGAGAGATTGAACATATAGCTACTGGTACATACCCTCAGCCCCGAGGGTGGACTACTCCCTCCTCGTCATGGCCTCCGCCGGGATGATGAATATGGCCACCGAAGATGATCTACCCTCTCCGGCAGGGTACTGTTTTCTCTCCAGATTGGTTTTTCATCGATATAGAGGTTTTGCAGTGGCAGAACTTCTTGTCTAGGGTTATTTCTGGTGGTTTATATATATATATATATATATATATATATATATATATATATATATATATGATTTTTGGGCGTCGGTTTCACATGAAGATGGGCCACGAGTGGAGCATAATACACCTGGGCGCGCCAGAGGGGCCTGGTGTGCCCATGTGGGTTGTGCCCACCTCGTGGATCTTCCGGCCCTCCAACGAAGCTTCTAGTGCCTCTTTTGTTCCCAAAAAAATCGTCAAAAAGTTTCGGGCGATTCCGAGAACTTTCATTTTCTGCACAAAAACAACACCATGGTAATTCTGCTAAAAACAGCGTTAGTCCGGGTTAGTTCTAAATAAATCATATAAAGTGCATTAAATCCATATAAAAGTATTGTAAACATAGGTGAATGTGGCATGAATACTTCGTAAATTATCGATACGTTGGAGACGTATCTGTGGGCTATTGCGTGAAAAGCACCCATCCGGTTAGCGGTGAAACCCTGCATAAACATACCGAAAGGTGTTCGGATTAGGCACCTTTGGGCTGGGGGCTTGACCCTGGGGTTCCTCCGGGGGGGCCTTTCGAAAGCCTCAGATTCCTCATCGGAATCCGGGCTAATATCAGGCAGAACCACCTTGACCCTGCAGGGCTTTTTCGGGGCGGGGGGAGCTGGATCCTCCTCAGCGTCGGCAGACGCCGCCCTCTTCCTTGTTTGGGGGTAATCGACCTCCCCCTTCCTCTATGTGCTCCTCCTCGTAAGCAGAGGAGGACTGGATCTCTCTGGACCTTGTGTCCGGGGGACCTCTTGAGCGGAGGCCCTCTCGGACCTCCCTTTTCTCGCCCTTCCTTTTCTTCTCCTTCTTCTCCGACACCGAGTATGGCACCACGACCAACATTGCCTTTAATAAGGCCGACCTGTTGTCTTCGGATAGCGGGGCCGGACTACTGATCCGCTCATCCTTGTCCAGCCAATTCTGTGAAAACAAAGGAAAGGGGATCAAAGTTCCTCACTAAGGGACAGGGCCCGAGAATGAAAATAGAAGCTTTGTTATACCTCGGTAGGAGGGTTATCGGCATCCCGGACGGAGACTTCTTCCTCGGCTGGCCAATCCTCTTAGGGCTTGAACAACGCCTTCCACAGCTTCTCATGGAAGTGTGATAGAACTGGTGCAAAGTGGCAGGATCGCCGAGCTTGTAGGCCCACATTGGGGTGGCCCGGTGCTGGCATGGAAGGAGGCAGCGACGGAGCATGACCTGGACCACGTTGGACAGCTTGATGTCCGTCTCTAGCATCTGAAGTCGAGGCCTTTTTCTTGATCCACGAGGTTAACCTCGTGGGGGGACCGGATCTGAACTCAGGGGGCGCCATCTAATTTGTGCCTCGGGGCTCGGTGATGTAGAACCACTCTTTCTGCCAGGCCTTAACGGTATCGATGCAGGTGCCGTCTGGCCATTCGACTCGTTGGAGCTTGCTGATCACCGCCCCTCCATAATCTGCGTGCTGGCTATTGAGTGTTTTCGGCTTGACATTGAAGGACTTAAGCCACAAGCCAAAATGCGGATGAACCCGCAAGTAGGCCTCACAGACGATGATGAAGGCCGAGATGTGCATGAAGGAGTTTGGAGGGAGATCGTGGAAGTCTAACCCGTAGAAGAACATTAAGCCCCTGACAAAGGGGTGCAACGGGAAGCTCTGTCCCTGGATAAAATGGGGAATGAACACCACTCGCTCGTCCGGCCCCGGCGTAGGCACCACTTGGCCTGCCTCTGGAGCGCGGTGGACGATGTTGACAGGGAGATAGCCAGAGCGCTTCAACTCCTGGATGTCGTTTTCGGTGACGCAGGAGGCCTCCCACTTGTCCTGAGAACCCGAGCCGGCCATTGGCGAGCTTTGGAGGAGAACCGGAGAAGGATTGGATCTGAGCACTAGGAGCTTGGGGGGCAAGAGTGCGAGCTGGGATCTGAGGAGCGTAGGGAGGCCTCGGGGGTTTTCTCTCTTTTATGGGAGGTTGTAATACCAAGAGCCCCTTTTACTGCGTCACAGGCTGCGTCGCTTCCTAAAACAATCATGCCATTGTGTACTCGTGGGATAACTCAGATCATTAATCATATCCCGTGAAAAATGGAGCACGATCTTCATATTGATAAGACGTGCAAATGAAGGAGCTGCCTCGAACCGTGGATCGAGTTTTCATGGCTGACCAAGCGGTCGTGGCCTGCCTCGGCTTTTTGTCAGGAAAGATGTTAGGCGGGGGACTGTTCACACTCAGACATTTGGCCTTCAAGGTTAGGCGATGTATGTTCGGAAAGCAGGGTATCATCGGAAGCCGTACTGGAACCAGCCGAATATAAAGGGGAGGAATGGAACTCACCTCGCAAGCCGGAGACTTCGGACGTGCAAAACTGAATGTCATGGACCCAGCGTTGGAGGCTAGTTCGGGGGCTACAGAGGGAGTCTGGGACTAAGGGGTCCTCGGGCCGTCGGCTAATTTCCCGTGGACCGGCTTGGTGGGTGGCTCTGTGGCCATTACGAAGGCCTAAACGACCCTGTGCTCAAGAAGGAAGGCTCCAGAGACTTGGTGTGTCCTCCAAGTCTTGAAGAGAGAATGGACATGTCTATGCCCGGATGGAAACCTATCGCATGTAACCCTAGACCCCCCTGGTGTCTATATAAACCAGGGGGCTTAGTACGTAAAGGACAAGTCAACTCATCTAGGGTTTTAGCTTATTTGAGCTCGAGGTAGATTGACCCCGTAATCATCATACTCATCAATATAATCAAGCAGGACGTAGGGTTTTACCTCCTCAAGAGGGCCCGAACCTAGGTAAACATCGTCTCCTTCGTCCCCTTTTAACCATCGATCCCAGATCCATAGCTCGGGACCCCCTACCCGAGATCCGCCGGTTTCGACACCGACAACTGTGACTTGGAGAACTATGTCAATCACTATCTTATCTGGAAGATAAACTCCCACTTGATTCAAGCGATTGTAGCACCCAGACAATCTGAGCACATGCTCACCGATTGAGCTATTCTCCTTCATCTTGCAGGCAAAGAATCTTGTTGGAGGTCTCATACCTCTCAACACGGGCACGGGCATGAAATCTCAATTTCAGCTCTTGGAACATCTCATATGCTCTGTGACATTCAAAACGTATTTGGAACCTAAATTCTAAGCCGTAAAGCATGACGCACTGAACTATCAAGTAGTCATAAAAAACGTGCGTGTATGATGTTTTCAACACCCACAAACGACGCTTGAGGGGGTGGCACACCGAGCGGTGCATCAAGAACATAAGCCTTCTGTGTAGCAATGAGGACAATCCTCAGATCACGGACCCTGTCGGGGATATTCACCATGACCAAAGACCCGGCTCATAAGGATAAGCCGCCTTAAGGTTCAAGTCATTTATGAGTTTAAGTCGCCCGAACGTTAAGTCATCTCTGGGCTTAAGCAGCCCTGTTAAGTCATCTCAGATCTTAACCCAACAGATTGTAAGCTGTCAGCCAGTTATGACCCGGCCAGATAGTTATGACCCGGCAGACAATTATGACCCGGCAGACAGTTATAACCTGCCAGACAGTTATAACCCGGCAGACAGTTATGACCTGGCAGACAGTTATAACCTGGCAGGTGGTTATGACCCGATAGACAGTTATGACCCGGCAGACAATTATGACCCGGCAGACAGACAATGCCTGAAGATAAGTCCCGGAGACGAGTCCGTGAAGACGAGTCTTAAAGATAAACGCGGTTGTAACCCGCCCGCCTGTAAGCCGCCCGGTATTCAGAAGCCCATGGAGAGAGGCACGTGATGAGAAACCCGTGGTGGAAAGTAATAATAGGTTAAGTCTTAATCCGACTTGGACTCTACATGTAAACCGCCCCTTCAACTTATATAAGGAGGGGTAGGTCACCCCAAGAGGGTCAAGTTTTTAGACGTCTCAATAGACATGTCTTAGATAGACAAGTCTTAGACAAGTTCAAGTCATTAGAGATAGACAAATTAGAGGCTCTGGAGATTAGAGGTAGCAATACGGCACCCTTGTAATCGAGATCATCCTCATCATCAATATACACAAAGTAGGATGTAGGCTTTTACCTCCATCGGAGGGGTCGAACCTGGGTAAACTCGCGTCTCTCGATTCCGACCAACCCCTCTCAAGCCGCCACATAGTTGCGATGGCCTCACACCTAAGTTCTCCCACGAGGACATCATGCCGTGACAAAACCACGACAATTGGCGCCCACCGTGGGGCCCCGCACGGTGGTGTTGTGTTCTTGGAGGGAATCCTTCAGGGACCAAGAAGCTCACGATTATTCAGATGAAGAAGAGTTGGAACGGAAGGATCCACATCAATTCCGAGCTCATCAGACGAGGTTGGAAAAGAAAGGAAAAATTCAGCAATGACAAAAAGTTAGATGTCCAAGTTTGTCACTCGAGATGGAAAAATATGTGACGAGACAAATCAGGTCAAAGTTAAAAAGTAAAAAAACTTCGACGGCAGTCCGAACACCGTGTACGTGATTGAGATCAAGACATGCTAGAGATGCCCTAAGTTTGGGCCGCCGCCGGCGGTTCCTTCCGCTGAACCCTGCTCTGCTCCACACGCCGCAGCTCCCGCCGTTGCGATCATGAGATTAACCCATCGGTGATTAGATTCCGCGTGATGTTTCCGCCAGGGGTCGTGTTGGATTCCGTGTAGGTCCCGAGTCAACCAAGGACGCCACATCCATACCCTGTACGCACGAAGACCAAAGCAAATAGATCCTTCGTGTGAAACATCAACTGATAGGAGAGTTACCTAACCAGATAAAAAGTTCATGGGAAGGTGCGGGAGATTAGCAGTACTGGTCATCATATGGATTAGAGGCACGTATCTAATCCTCCCATCCGGAAGACTTGTAGTACTAAAAGTAGTACTTTTGCATTAGAAGCCTGCCGGATCATCGCACCAATTTCAAGACTAGATTAAAATATTTGGTGGCATTGGGCAAGCTCGTTTGTACTGTTGGGGCATTGGCACGTGCGGAGCTGAAGCGAAAAAGAAGGAGGTCCAGCCAACCAACCATTGCATGCGTGTAGCCCCCAAGCTATGGATATGAGGAAGGTATGCCTTCAAATTCTCAGTTATGAGGGAACCAGACGAATTTATCAAAACCAAGGCAGTTGATAATAAGGGTTATTTTTTCTCCAAGGAGCCAGCGTCAGTGTATTGGTATGACTGAGTTTCAGAATTTTCAGGAGCTGGTCAACTGGTCTTTTTGAGTGAGCCGGTCCCTTTACATATTCTTATATCAAGAGTCTGCATAATTGCTACCATCATCTTTCAACTTACTTTTTCTCTAGGAATGTATCAAAATACAGGGGAACTACATCGCGAGCTATTGATCTACAACATAGATTTGCAAAGACTATAAGACTAAGTTCATGATAAATTTTAGTTCATATAATTAAATTACTAATGAACTCCCACTTAAATCAACATCCCTCAAGTTGTCTAAGTGATACATGATCCAAATCAACTAACCCATGTCCGACCATCACGTGAGATGGGGTAGTCATCAATGGTGAACATCTCCATGTTGATCATATCTACTATATGACTCATGTTCGACCTTTCGGTCTCCGGTGTTCCGAGACCATGTCTGCACATGCTAGGCTCGTCAAGTTTAATCAAAGTATTCTGCATGTGCAAAACTGGCTTACACCCGTTGTATGTGAACATAGAGTCTATCACACCCGATCATCACAAGGTGCTTCGAAACGAGGATGTTTAGCAACGGTGCATACTCGGGGAGAACACTTTTATCTTGAAATTCAGGTGAAGGGATCATCTTATAATGCTACCGTCGTTCTAAGAAAAATAAGATGCATAAAGGATAAACATCACATGCAAACAAAATATGTGACATGATATGGTCAGTATCATCTTGTGCTTTTGATCTCCATCTCCAAAGCAACGGCATGGTCTTCATCGTCACCGGCATGACACCATGATCTCCATCATCTTGATCTTCATCATCGTGTCGTCACGTGGTCGTCTCGCCAACTATTGCTTCTACAACTATTGCGAACTCATAGCGATAAAGTAAAGCAATTATATGCCGATTTAATAAATTAAAGACAACCCTATGGCTCCTGTCGGTTGCCGTACTCATCGACATGCAAGTCATGAACCTATTACAAAACATGATCATCTCATACATCCACATATATCACATCATGTCTTGACCATATCACATCACAACATACCCTGCAAAAACAAATTAGACGTCCTTGTTGCAAGTTTTACGTGGCTTCTACGGGCAACTAGCAAGAACAGTTCTTACCTACGCAAAACCACAACGGTGATTATCAAGTTGCCTTTTAACCTTCTGCAAGGACCGTCATAGTCAAATTCGATTCAACTAAAGTGGGAGAGACAGACACCCGCCAATCATCTTTATGCAACAAGTTGCATGTCAGTCGATGGAACCGGTCTCTCGTACGTGGACGAGTAAGGTTGGTCCAGGCCGCTTCATCCCACAATACCACATAATCCAAATAAGACTAAGGAGGTAAGCAATCTGAACATCAACGCCCACAAACACTTTGTGTTCTACTCACACATATCATCTACGCATAGACCTAGCTTATGATGCCACTGTTGGGGAACGTTGCTTGGAAAACAAAAAATTTCTACGCACACGCAAGATCTATCCATGGATATGCATAGCTACGAGTGGGGAGAGCTTCTACATACCCTTGTAGATCACTAAGTGGAAGCGTTTATCAATGCGGTTGATGTAGTCGTACACCTTCACGTTCTGTTCCGATTAAGTACCGAATGCACGACACCTCCGCGTTCAACACACATTCAGCTCGATGACGTCTTCGCCTTCTCGATCTAGCAAGATGGGCGAAGTAGTAGATGAGTTCCGGCAGCAAGACGGCATGTTGTCGGTGGTGGTGAAACTATTTCTGCAGGGCTTCGCCAAGCACAACAGATTTAGAGCGGAGGATGACCTAGAGGAAGCAGATTAGAACCACACTGGGCTTCTAATTAGGAGGATTAGAGGTAGCTGATGTCTACTACGCAACCTTCTTCTTGTAGACTCGTGTTGGGCCTCCAAGCGCAGAGTTTTGTAGGACAGTAGCAAATTTCCCTCAAGTGGATGACCTAAGGTTTATCAATCCGTGGGAGGCGTAGGATGAAGATGGTCTCTCTCAAACAACCCTGCAACCAAATAACAAAGAGTCTCTTGTGTCCCCAACACACCCAATACAATGGTAAATTGTATAGGTGCACTAGTTCGGCGAAGAGATGGTGATACAAGCGTAATATGGATAGTAGATATAGATTTTTGTAATATGAAAATATAAAAACAGCAAGGTAACTAATGATAAAAGTGAGCACAAACGGTATTGCAATGCTTAGAAACAAGGCCTAGGGTTCATACTTTCACTAGTGCAAGTTCTCTCAACAATACTGACATAGTTGAATCATATGTAAATCCCTCACATGCGACAAAGAGTTCACTCCAAAGTCACAAATAGCGGAGAACAAACGAATAAATTATTGCAGGGTACGAAACCACCTCAAAGTTTTCTTTTCCGATCAATCTTATGAGCTATCCCTATAAGTGTCACGAACAGCCCTAGAGTTCGTACTAAAATAACACCTTAAGATACACATCAACCAAAACCCTAATGTCACCTAGATACTCCAATGTCACCACGAGTACCCATGGGCTTGATTATACGATATGCATCACATAATTTCAGATTCATCATGTTCAATCCAACACAAAGAACTTCAAAGAGTGCCCCAAAGTTTCTACCGGAGAGTCAAGACGAAAACATGTGCCAACCCCTATGCATAGATTCCCAAGGTCACGGAACCCGCAAGTTGATCACCAAAACATACATCAAGTGGATCAATAGAACATCTGTCGGGGCCGGATTTCCGGGGCACAACATCCCAGAAATTAACCCCTCGTGTCATCACCAGCCCCAGGATTTCTGTTTGCTGGTGGACACTTCCTTGATACAGAATTCCAAGCAATTACATGAATTGGATACAAGACCGTAAAGGTCTAATAATACAACAATGATTTTGGTGGTGGATGACAGAAGCGATTTGAGAATTCTCCAACGCTGATGGGGCTCCATTCCCACAGGAAAAGCTGACCTGGATAAGTCCTATCCTGCGTGGCTGCTATCCTAGGCTTCGTATGGACGTCGTCATAAAACTCTTCTGACCTGGCCAATGAAATAACCAGGGACAAGCCAGTGAGTACGTTTGAATGTACTCGCAAACATTATGAACAAATGATATACCGAATGTAGCAGATAATATATGATCATGATGAACTAACTATTTGCTTATGCTCATGCTGGACTATATTATATGCATGCTGACAGGAAATTAAATCATGGCATGATGACATATTAGCATGTGCAGGAGTAACGAGTTAGCGACAAACAAAGAAGATTGGTGGAAAATCGGAGAGACAAAACCATCCAAGAATCCAAAGAAAATATAAAGGAAATGCCAGTTGGATGTCAAGTGACACCACGGTAGGTCTTGAAGAGAAATGCCAAACGGGTGTCTAAAAGAGAAATCGGACGAGACAGAACCATCCGAGAACTCAGGCGACACCACGAGAGGTCTTGAAAATAAAATTGAATGCCCGGGGTAGTCTAGCCAGCCCCTGAGACACTCAGAAAATAAAATTAAGAGAAACGGGTTAGACCACAATAATAATCATAGCCTCAATAATATAACATCAATGGTAGTAGTAATTATTCTGCAAAATAAACCATGCACAACTTTAATTATTTCCTCCGGAGACCGACTCTAAGACCGACACTTGACCAACCCAGACTGTAGTCCTTAACCGCGGACACGGCTATTCGAATAGATATAACTCTGCAGAGGGTGTGCTCTTTACCCACAAGTAAAGGATTTCTTTAGCCAGCACCTAGACGCTGACTAATTCCCATTACGGTCTTTAGGTTGAAACACACCTAACCAGCACACACCAGCTTAACCCACCAGAGCCAGGAATCACCCAAGGCAATGATAAATTAAACTCTAAGTGGGAAGGCCTCATTCAGTGGCCTCCAATAGCATGGGATCACAATATTTATATCGGCGCGCAAATAGGGGTGCGACCCCCTCGGCTACACTGCCGGAACACCCATGCCCCCGGACCAAGTGACATGCCTACCATGGGCCAATGGTATCTTTCACTATGGCCTCTCTGTACGGTGTGTGTGGGAAAGGGGTTAACAACTTACTGAACCATACCCTACCTGCGGCAGGGACATGTGGTAGCACGAATCAAGTATGGGGGTTACCGGAACAAGACTCGATCTACGGTCGACTCAGGAGGCACTAGTGCAGAATCGGCCTATAGTGTCGGTTCGTAAGGGCCTTTAGTGCCAGTTCTCCAACCGGCACTAAAGGGTGGGGACTAAAGCCCCCCCCCCCCTTTAGTATCGGTTCAACACGGCCCGACACTAAAGGCCCACCACGTGGCACCTGCCGGTGCCGTGGGCTGGGGGACCTTTAGTCCCGGTTGGTAATATTAACCGGGACTAAAAGTATTTAATTCTTTTAATTTTGGTTTATTTTTCCTTTTAATCCTTCAGGGGTTTATGAATTAATTATGGTTTATTTTGCCTTTTAATTTTGTGTTTTCCATTTAATTATTTTTCATTTCAAACATATATTACGCTAATACATACTGTACACGTTGTGCATATATATATAAATAGAATTTCTCATAGAACCGATCATATATATATATATATATATATATATATATATATATATATATATATATATATATATATATATATATATATATATATATATATATATATATATATCATCGAATTTCTCGTACGACGACCATTCACACATACATATATATATACAATTTGGTATATACAATTTCTCCTACAATTTGCGGATCATTACATATGCAGGCATTACTGCTTGATCTTGTAATGGTATTCTCCTTTGGGATCTATGACCTGGTCGACCAGAAATCCAGCTATTTCCTCTTGAATTGCTCGTACGCGAGCCGTTGGTAGGAGCTGGCCCCGCATCTCGTTCAGCTATAATCAGGAGATCAAGATGAATATATTAGTTGTGTATATATATATTAGCTAGATCATGATAAAAAATTTATGGATAGTGTTCTGGCAAACGTCGTACCCAAAGATTTCTTTCGTTTCTGCTCCTTTGAGACGTGATCATGCGAATGTTCTCGCAAACGTAGTATGCGCATAAAGCATTCCCCTGCTCCTGCTTCATGCACTTTACGAGAATAAAATTCAATCAGGTAATAATTAATAAAGCATGATAATGGTATTGAAACTTGAATTAAAGAGATGCACGGACGTAGCTAGCTAGTACTACTTAATTACCTTGGGTCGCACCCATGTCAGCTTTTTTTCCCAGTCGCCTGGGACCTCTTTGACGAACTTGGCCCAAGCCCTGCCCGCCGGCAAAGAAAATGAATAAAGGAGTTATTAACTAGTTGATATCAGGAAATGAAGTAAAGAGGCCAACATAGTGCGATAATGATTGAAATTACATGTCGACCATCCCCCTCACGGTTGCGTATTCGGATGGATTCTTATATAGTGAGTCCAGTACTTCAACTTTTGCCTTGTCAACTTCAATGATTAACAAGATCCAGTGGTAACTGCATGCGCACACGTTTTGTATAAATAAGCGGGCACGTGCATAACTCATCAACTACACTTATTAACATCTAGTAATTAAGCAAAAAATAGAATTTTTAGTACAAGATATAGTAACACTTACCCGAAGTTGTAAGGAAGTAGTATTTCTGGTTGGGTGTTTAGTTGCTTCAAAAACTGTAGCAGGGATTTCTCTGTGTCTTTTCTCGAATATTGATCTTCCCATATCGCCTGATTAACCGTATTTGGGTCAATGAACCCAATGCCATAGCGTCCAGCTTTTTTCATTTCATACATCTTCATTCTACATAATACCACAGAAAAGAATATAGTGAGGATAATTACAGGTAATGAACGAGAGCACAGCTAGCTAGCTAGAGACAATAGCAGAAAGAAATCACTTACAGACAATAGCAACTGACGATAGATTTGTCGAGTGCGTCTTGATTGAATAACTGTAACAACTCTGAATAATGAATCCACACATCTTTTTTATGGAAGTAATGCCTTTTCTTGACTTTCACCATGAGGGACTCTTCATTGGTATTTGCTATTTTTTGCATGTACCACGTATGCAAATCGTACATTCTCGTTGGTAGAAGCTTGACTTCGTCAGGCTTGACCAGAGGTTTGCCGCGGACATATTGCCATTTTACTTCCTCCTCTGTAATCCCGGGGATTCCCTCAAGGCCTAGGAGTTGTTCAACAGTGACACCGGCCTCTTTAGCCTGCCTTCTAAGATCGTCAGTTATTACCAGCCGATCGGCGGTACTCACAGTTGTTTGTACATTGAGCGGGGGGATCGATTGCACTGCCTGTTCTCCTAGCTGGGGAACAGTTTTCCCGCTTTTTTTGCCAACTGCTTGGCTCGAGCTCAAGCTCGACTCCTTTTGCCCTGCCAAATATGACTTCTTGATAGACCGCACATAGTCGGAGTCCTTCTGATTGTCAGCCGGTGCAGCCATATTAATAAAGTGTTGTGAGACATGCTCAGGTACTTTCTCCTTTGGCGGCGCGGGCGGTTTCGGTGCAAAATGGGCCTTCAATTGGGCATCACATGCGTCGTCGAGTTCCTCCTGAGTCAGGTGGTAAGACAACTTCGGAAGAGGCTTGAGATCTGGACCATATTTGAATTCCTTGCCTGTTGTACCGCTAGCCGTCGTAGCTGCGGCCTCTCTCTTCCGCTGTTGCTTAGGCAGACGTCGTGCCGGACTTGGAGGAGGAGTCGGCTGATGCGGTGCCGGCGGACTTGGAGGAGGAGGAGTTGGCTGACGCCGTGCCGGACTTGGAGGAGGAGTCGGCTGACGCGGTGCCGGACTTGGAGTAGGAGGAGTCGACTGATGCGGCGGCGGACTTGGAGGAGGAGGAGTCGGTGGCCTTGGGAAGACGATGCAATCCTTTTTCCATAGAATGATACGATGTATGGCCTCTCCCAGTGTTCTCTCCTCGTCACCTCCAAGAATGTCAAGTTGTAGCTCGTTATATCCTGACATCACTTCATCAACCCCGACACGAGCATAGCCTGCTGGAATGGGATTGCAATGGAAGGTTGCTTCAGGGGGATTTGCTAAAGCATAGTCGTCCGCCACCTTCATGGATAAGTTCTTCACTTTCATGTGTAGCTCACAGTTAGCCCTGTCTTTGATATCATCCACAGGGTAGCTAGCTAGCAGTGCATTATCGATATCGGCCGGGGCGAAACCCACGCTGCTTCTCGGCATAGATGGGACGGTGCTATCCAATGCTGGATCGATCTGCTCATGCTGCCGCTGAGACGCCCTTTCCTGGCTGAGTGAGTCGATCTGCTCCTGCTGCCGCCTGACAAATCGTTCCAACTCCAAGTGCTTTGATTCTAGGCCTTCAAAGCGGAGTGCTTCCTCCTTCTTCTTCTTCTCCTCCTGCATCTTCTTTCTCGCACGACTTCTATAGTCGTCGTTCCAATCCGCAAACCCCTCAAACCACGGAACAACGCCTTTGCCTCGTGTTCTTCCCGGGTGTTCACGATTCTTCAGGGCGCGCGTAAGCTCGTCGTTCTCTCTATTGGGCGTGAACACCCCCGTTCGAGCTTCTTTTATTGCAATAAGTATTTCGTCTGTCGCTTCTTTAAGACTTGCCTTCACCATAACCAGCCCTGTCTCTGGGTCCAACTTCCCCCCATGCGCATAAAACCATGTCCTGCACCTGGGGGGCCATGTCAATGTAACTGGACTGACCCCTGCACTAATCATCTCTTGCTCAGATTTATCCCACTTAGGCAGGGCCACCTGGTAGCCACCTGGCCCCATATGATGGTGCCACTTCTTTTTCGCAGCATTAATCTTGTTTTTTCTCGACCGTTCCTGAGCTTCTTCCGATTCCTTGAAATTCACGAAAGCGTCCCAGTGATCTTTTGCCTTCACCAGTGCTCCCGTGAATTCTGGAGTCTTCTTTCTGGATTTGACGTACTGAGTCCATGTATTTTTCTTGAAGGTGTTGAATGCGATCGCCATCTTTTTAAGAGCATAGTTTCTGACTTTCTTCAGATCTGCATCTGTCAAATTATCTGGTAGGGTGAAATGTTCCATGAGCGTAGTCCAAAGCACATCTTTTGCTCTTTCGTCGACAAAAGTAACTCTTGCTCGATCTCCCTTTGCTGCCTTTTTCCATTCTTGAACGGAGATCGGGATTTGGTCCCTGACAATAACTCCGCATTGATTCTTGAACTTGGTCGCATTTTTCCTAGGTTCAAGCGGTTCGCCAGTTGATGTTTTGATGGAATCGATGTTGAACTTTACGCCTTTGTCTAACTTTTTGGCCGGGCCTCGAACTACCCTGTCGCTTGTAGAAGATTTGCTCGATCCGGAGGCCTCAAAGAAGAAAGATCGATTCATTAATACATACAAATCAATTAAGACATGTAATGATCACCGGATGGCTTATATATTAAATATACCTCGCCGGTCTTTGTTATTTGAAGAACATTTTCTTCATCAACATCGTTGTCGTCGCCTTCATCTATTCGTTCGTCTTCATCAAATATCATACAACCCTCACCGGAATTGTTCAGATATTGCGAGCCGTCATCATCTTCAGGTTCATGCTCTGGGCTCTTGGAGCGTATGATGTCGAACAGAGCCTCTTCTCCTTCTCTGCCGGTATTGTCCATAGATTTTATTTAACTAATCCAGAAGAAAGATAAAACAATTTAGTATTCAAATTAGAATGCATGCAATCAATAAGGAAAAACTGAATCATAGTACATAATATGCATCTCGAATAATTCATATAATATGCATCATCGAATATAATCTCAAATAAATTGTCCCGAATATTATCGAATATAATCTCGAATACATCTCGAGTATTATCACTAGCTAATACAGATCGAATATTATCGAAGAATCTAGTTCACTCGCGGTTCCTGAGGCACGGGCGGTGGACACCCAAAGAGAAGGAACTATGACAGGATCATAGCTCGGGTGAGATCCCTGAAGAACCTGCCAGGTATTGGAGAACCTGACGTCCAACGCATCCATGTAGCGACGGACGTGCTCGTCCTCCTCCCTGACACGGCGACGTACCACCTCCGGTGGGGCCGGCTGCCTCCGCACCGAAAGTGGCCCACGCGAACGCCACCAAAGAAGCTCCGGGTCGACGACGGGACCCGGGGCCGGGTTCCTCACCAAGCTGCGCGCCCCTGAAGGTAGCACCTCCCAGTGCCAGCCCGGCGGAGCCCAGTCCCGAACGTTGTCCGTCTGAAGCATGATGTCGTCGCGAACGAGTCGACGACGAGGATGGGGGCCAGGCATCGTTGACTCCGAGAAAAAAATCTTATGAAAAAAAATTCTAATTAACATTTCTATACATCTAATTAACATCTAATTATATACATCTAATTAACATTTAACATTTCTATACATCTAATTAACATCTAATTAACATTATATACATCTAATTAACATTTATAAAAAAAATCTATACATCTAATTAACATTTAACAATTCTATACATCTAATTAGGCATCGTTGAATCCGAGAAAAAATTCTTATGACAAAAAAAATCCTATATATGCAATGTCATTTTATTAGGAAATTTTGAGCAAAATATCATCTTTTCAATTATAATGTCCCATTCCTAGGTTATAACTACACTAATAATATTCCTTTCTCAATAAAAAATTCCGAAAAAATTCTCAATTACAATTTCCTATGCAACATTTTAGTATGCAAATTTTTTCTGTAATATGATATACAACATTATATACTTCTAAGCAGCATTTTAATAGGCTAGGGACATTATATACTTCTAATTAAGCAAAAAAAATCTAATTAAGCATATATACTAATTAAACACTAATTATAGAAAAAACAACATTATATAAAAAACAGAAAAACAACATTACATAAAGAAACACTAATTAAGCATATATACTAATTAAGCATATAAAAAATAGAACATATGTGTGTCTGTGTTCATGCGTGTGTGTGTGTGTGCGGGATCGACGGGAGGGCGGCGCCCATGGCGGCAGGGCTCACAAGGGGGCGACGGCGCGCGAGGTCGAGGAGGGGCGGCGACGGCGACGGCGAGGTGCAGGGGCGGCGACGGCGACGGCGACGGCGGCGTCGAGGTGCGCGGACGACGGCGACGGATAGGTACACGGCGCGGCGGCCACGACGTCGAGGTGCGGCGGCGCGGACGGACGGCGGCGTCGAGGTGCAGCGGTGCGGACGGACGGCGGCGTCGAGGTGCGGCGGGGCGCGGACGGACGAACGACGGCGACGACGAGGGGCAAGGGTAGGGGCGCGCGCGGACGTCGACGAAAGGCTGGATTTTGGGAAATTTTCGTAAGTGTGGTATATATAGAGGACCCTTTAGTCGCGGTTGGTGGCTCCAACCGCGACTAAAGGGGGTCTTTAGTCGCGGTTGGAGCCACCAACCGCGACTAAAGGTCTGGCTTCCCGCCGCTTCGGCTGGATGAAATTCACCTTTAGTCGCGGTTGGTGGTTCCAACCGCGACTAAAGACCCCCTTTAGTCGCGGTTAGAGACACCAACCGCGACTAAAGGGTTGTGTGCCAGGCGCGGGGCGGGGTGGATGTTTAGTCCCACCTCGCTAGTCGAGAGGAGCTCGGACCGGTATATAAGCTCCGCCGCGGCTACCGTGTGGAGCTCCTCTCTAATATGCAGGCCTGCTGGGCCTATCACATCCCTCCGCCCCGTGGGCCTACCGGGCCGTACGGGCCTGCATCCTGGCCCAGTCGTATGCAGGTCATGACGGCCCAGTAGGCGGGCTTTTTTAATTATTTTTTTGTTTTCTGCTTTATTTTTATTTTTTTGTTTCTGAGTGAATCTTTTTCTTAATTTAAATATTTTCTTTGTGAATCTTTTTGCTTTAGGGAAAAAAATTATAAACTTTCTGTTAGTGCTAATAGTTTTCAAATTTGAATAGTTTAAATTTGAATTATTTGAAATTTGTGTGAATAACTAGTTTGTGAATAACTTTACTTTAAAAATAGATTTTTCAGTGATTATTTTTTCTTTTGTTTAATTTTATTGTTTTTTATCATTATATTCAATTTGGTAATACTTAGGTTATTTAAAAAAATGAAATGCCTTTGTAACAGACGAGTTTTCGTCTGAAACCCTCATACTTCGAAAGAGATTGTCCATTTTGTACACGAAGTGCATCCAGTTTTTGCCGTAACCCTCTCAACTTTTTAGCACATGCTATGTGGGTGAAATGATGATACCATGCCAACTTTCAACCTTTTCAGAGTTCATTTGTAGTGCTTTTTAAATTTCAGGGTCATTTAGCTCAAAAAAAACCAGTAAATGCATGAAAAATAGCAAATCAAGTCAGAAATGGTTGAAAATTGATGGCGTGGCTTCGAATGGTGCATATTGAACGCACAAAAAGTCTGGAGTTGAAATAAGTTTAAAAAAATGAAATGCCTTTGTAACAGACGAGTTTTCGTCTGAAAGCCTGATACTTCGAAAGAGATTGTCCATTTTGTACACGAAGTGCATCCAGTTTTTGCCGTAACCCTCTCAACTTTTTAGCACATGCTATGTGGGTGAAGGTCGTACCAATCAGGAAGAAGCACACGGATCGTGTGTTTCTTTGAAGCGCTTGTGAGCTGTTGGATCAGCACTATAACGACTAGTCCCGGTTCGTGCTAGCAACCGGGACTAAAGAGGCACACGACCCTATATATAGCCCACCTCTCGGACATATTCGACACTTTGTGTGTTTATTCATTCGGATTCAAATCATTCGGATTCCCTGCATACGGTCCAACGGTGCATTTCATATTTCCACCGTTGGGCTGTATGCAGGGGAAACCGTGTGGTTTGTTGATCTATCTAGAAATCCTTTAGTTCATCGACCGAATACAAATCATTCGGATTCCCTGCATACGGTCCGGCGGTGCATTTCATATGCGGGCACTCACGAGCCACCGTTGGGCTATATGCAGGGGAAACCGTGTGTTTTGTTGATCTATCTAGAAATCCTTTAGTTCATCGACCGAATACAAATCATTCGGATTCCCTGCATACGGTCCGACGGTGCATTTCATATGCGGGCACTCACGATCCACCGTCGGGCTGTATGCAGGGGAAACCGTGTGTTTTGTTGATCTATCTAGAAATCCTTTCATTTTCCGACGGTATATTTCATTTTTCCAACTCCATTTTTACAAAGACACTTAGAAAGAAACAAAAGACAAATAGAAAGGATGATGCTCAATTGGCGGTGAAGCCGGTCACATCCCAGAGTGGGATCTTTGGGTATAAAACTTTTTTTGTTCGCGTGTGTCCCTTTGCGTCGTAACCATGGACAATCTTCATCGTTTAACTTGATGCTCGGGTCAACATTCACTCTGAAGGGAGCAATTTCATGAAACTTTTCATAATCTTCTGACATGTCTATCTTGTCCTCCACTCCCACGATGTTTCTTTTCCCTGAATGAACTATGTGGCGCTTTGGCTCATCGTATGATGTATTCGCTTCCTTATCTTTTCTTTTTCTCGGCTTGGTAGACATGTCCTTCACATAGAAAACCTGTGCCACATCTTTGGCTAGGACGAATGGTTCGTCTGCGTACCCAAGATTGTTGAGATCCACTGTTGTCATTCCGTACTGCGGGTCTTCCTTTACCCCGCCTCCTGTCAGATTGACCCATTTGCACCGAAACAAAGGGACCTTCAAACCAAGTCCATAGTCAAGTTCCCATATCTCCTCTATGTAACCATAATATGTGTCCTTTGGCCCATTGATGTTTGCTGCATCAAACCGGACACCACTGTTTTGGTTGGTGCTCTTTTTATCTTGGGCGATCATGTAAAATGTATTCCCATTTATCTCGTACCCTTTGAAAGTCAATATAGTCGAAGATGGTAACTTGGACAGCAAGTACATGTCATCTTCAACAGTGTCGTCATGCATGAGACATGTCTGCAACCAACCGGCGAAAGTCACCGTTTGTTCATGTGTAATCCAGTCGTCAGACTGCTCCGGGTGTTTGGAGCATAGAATATTCTTGTGTTGCTCGATATACGGAGCCACCAAGGTGGAACTTTGTAGAACTGTGTAGTGTGCTTGCGCCAAAGAATGCCCGTCCCGGCATATTAGTGAATTCTTTCCTAGCGTGCCTTTTCCACCCAGTCTGCCCTGATGTCGCGATTCAGGAACACCAATCGGCTTAATGTCAGGAATAAAGTCAACACAAAACTCAATGACCTCCTCTGTTTCATGGCCCTTGGAGATGCTTCCTTCTGGCCTAGCACGATTATGAACATATTTCTTTAAGACTCCCATGAACCTCTCAAAGGGGAACATATTGTGTAGAAATACAGGACCCAGAATGGCAATCTCCTCGACTAGGTGAACTAGGACGTGCGTCATGATATTGAAGAAGGATGGTGGGAACACCAACTCGAAACTGACAAGACATTGCACCAAATCATTCTCTAACCTTGGTAGGATTTCTGGATTGATTACCTTCTGAGAGATTGCATTCAGGAATGCACATAGCTTCACAATGGCTAATCGAACGTTTTTCGGTAGAAGCCCCCTCAATGCAACCGGAAGCAGTTGCGTCATAATCACGTGGCAGTCATGAGACTTTAGGTTCTAGAACTTTTTCTCTGCCATATTTATTATTCCCTTTATATTCGACAAGAAGCCAGACGGGACCTTCATACTGAGCAGGCATTCGAAGAAGATTTCCTTCTCTTCTTTGGTAAGAGCGTAGCTGGCATGACCCTGAAACTGCTTTGGATCCATGCCGTCTTCTCCGTGCATACGTTGCTGGTCCTCCCGTGCCTCCGGTGTATCTTTTGTCTTCCCATACACGCCCAAGAAGCCTAGCAGGTTCACGCAAAGATTCTTCGTCACGTGCATCACGTCGATTGCAGAGCAGACCTCGAGGTCTTTCCAATAGGGTAGGTCCCAAAATATAGATTTCTTCTTCCACATGGGTGCCCGATTGTCAGCATCATTTGGAACAGATTGTGCGCCAGGACCCTTTCCAAAGATTACTTTTAAATCCTTGACCACATCAAGTATATCATCACCAGTACGGTGGCGAGGCTTCTTTCGGTGATCTGCCTCACCTTTGAAATGCTTGCCTTTCTTTCTTACGGGATGCCTGCTATGAAGAAATCGACGATGCCCCAGGTACACATTCTTCTTACATTTATCCAAATATATACTGTCGGTATCATCTAAACATTGCGTGCATGCGTGGTATCCCTTGTTTGTCTGTCCTAAAGGTTACTGAGAGCAGGCCAATCATTGATGGTTACAAACAGCAATGCATGTAGGTCAAATTCCTCCTGTTCTTTCGCATCCCACGCACGTACACCTTTTCCATTCCACAGCTGTAAAAGTTCTTCAACTAATGGCCTTAGGTACACATCAATTTCGTTGCCGGGTTGCTTGGGGCCTTGGATGAGCACTGGCATCATAATGAACTTCCGCTTCATGCACAACCAAGGAGGAAGGTTATAGATACATAGAGTCACAGGCCATGTGCTATGATTGTTGTTCTGCTCCCCAAAAGGATTAATGCCATCTGCACTTAAACCAAACCATACGTCCCTTGCGTCCTTTGCAAAGTCCTTCCACTTTCTCTCGATTTTTTTCCATTGCGATCCATCAGCGGGTACTCTCAACTTCCCGTATTTCTTACGGTCTTCGTTGTGCCATCGCATCAACTTGGCATGCTCTTTGTTTTGGAACAAACGTTTCAACCGTGGTATTGTAGGAGCATACCACATCACCTTGGCAGGAATCTTCTTCCTGGGGCGCTCGCCCTCAACATCACCAGGGTCATCGTGGCCGATCTTATAGCGCAATGCACAGCATACCGGGCATGCATTCAAATCCTCGTACTCACCGCGGTAGAGGATGCAGTCATTAGGGCATGCATGTATCTTCTGCACCTCTAATCCTAGGAGGCAGATGGCCTTCTTTGCTTCGTACGTACTGTCGGGCAATTCGTTGTCCTTTGGTAGCTTATTCTTCATTATTTTCAGCAACTTTTCAAATGCCTTGTCAGGTACACCATTCTCTGCCTTCCATTGCAGCAATTCCAGTGTGGTACCCAGCTTTTTCTTGTCATCTTCGCAATTTGGGTACAACAATTTCTCGTGATCCTCTAACATGCGCTGCAACTTCAGCTTCTCCTGTTCACTTGCGCAGTTTCTCTTTCCATCGGCAATGGCCCGACCAAGATCATCAGCGGGCTCATCTGATGCCTCTTCTTCAGCTCCTTCCCGCATTGCCGGCTCAGCTTCTTCCCCCATTGTTGTACCATCGTATTCATGGAACCCATGGCCAGGATAGCTGTCGTCATCCTCTTCTTCTTCATTCTCTTCCATTAGGACCCCTCTTTCTCCGTGCTTGGTCCAACAGTTATAGCCGGACATGAAAGCGGACTCAAACAGGTGGACGTGAATGGTTCTTGAGTTAGAGTAATTTCGATCATTCTTACAGCCAGCACATGGACAATGCATAAAACCATCCGCCCGCTTGTTTGCCTCAGCCGCAACCAGAAAAGTATGCACGCCATTAATGAACTGGGGAGAGCATCGGTCATCGTACATCCATTGCCGGCTCATCTTCATTACACAACACCGAAAAGACCAAATTAATACAAGTTCATACATAAAGTTCATACACACTTGTTCTCATAAAACAACATACAAACTCTCTAGCTAAAGCATTTAAATGCAACAACAAATGCGATCAAGATCGCAACTAAGGTAACAATTGATCCAACAGCATAGTGATACCAAGCCTCACTATCAATGGCATATTTTTTAAATTTTCTAATCTTCAAGCGCATTGCATCCATCTTGATCTTGTGATCATCGACGACATCGGCAACATACAACTCCAGTTTCATCTTCTCTTCTTCAACTCTTTTCAATTTTTCTTTCAAATACTCGTTTTCTTTTTCAACTAAATTTAACTTCTTGACAAGAATATCTATGTCGGTTGCAATTTCCGGTTCACATACCTCCTAGATAAAAATATCTATGTCAACTTGATGGGCATAATTGTCATAAACACGAAATGCAACAAACAGTTATAAAAGAGAGTATATACCACATTCGAATCATAAACCGGACGAGGGCTGACGGGGACGGATATCAAAACCATGCCACTATGTATAACAAACAACCATATAGGTAAGAAAACTATACAAGTAACTATCTAAATCTTACAAACATGATTTTTTTTATAAAAAGGATAAGAACAAGAGGCTCACCAAGGTGGTGCCGGCGACGGGACGGTGCGGGCGATCGACGGTGGTTAGGACGGGGACGGGAAGGCACTAAGTAAACCACACCTACACATGCAAAGTAAGAAGTTAATTTGAGCTCAAATTGCATATAAATCAAATAAACTACCAAATATAAATACTCCCAAACTAAAACCCACAAATCACTATACTTATAGAGCATTGCAAGAGCTAATCTAGCAATGAGAGATGAAAGGACAAAGTTGCTAACCTTTGTGAACACTTGGATGGATGGGGTGCCTCCAAATCTTGACAAATTTTGGCAAAAATGGAGGATGAGCTCGGGGAAGAGAGGAAGAACCAGAGGAGAGGAAAGGGGAAGAACAGAGAGCTCGGGCTGGCCGAAGGGTTCATATAGGGGACCTTTAGTCCCGGTTTGAGACACAAACCGGGACTAAAGGTTAGCCTATAGTCCCGGTTCGTGGGACGAACCGGGACTAAAGGTTATCGTGGGGCCCCAGGCTGACGCCAGCCTGCCACCACCCCTTTAGTCCCGGTTCGTGGCACGAACCGGGACTAAAGGTCCGTAACGAACCGGCACTAATGATGCCCGTCACGAACCGCGACTAATGGTCACATTAGTGCCGGTTCAAAACCAGACCGGGACTAATGATGTGGACAAAAGGTCTGTTTTCTACTAGTGAGGTTATGTTTTCCTGCAGTGATTAGCACAGCAAAATTTCTCGGTAGTACCCAACAGGGTCACCACCTGGCATGTCCCAACATGCTCTTACTGATCATTCTCGTCATCACGAGAATTCAATCTCACGGTCACTTCACCCGTGACAAATTCTTTCCTGCAGATTAGTCCAGACCAACTTGGGCATATATGGCATGAGTAAATTATCATGCTCACTCATACATCATGCTTTAATGAAAATGAAATGCTCCAAGGTGATCATGCATGCATAACTTAGCCATATGCAAATTCAATTAGAAATCAACATAGTCATGCTCTAATAATTCTAGCAAGTAATCCTCCATGCATTCACCATATCAAGTGTTCAAGATGCTTGCCTTGAGCATGCAGAAGGGTGGGGTGTACTCCAAAAATTTTGAAAGTATTCTTCCCTCCATTTTTTTTCCTATTTTTGAAATTATCGGAATCAACACATATTTCTAAAACAGTGCAAAAAGTTGTCTTGGAAATTTTTTAAATAAATACTAAAATAAACTAGAGGAAATTTGAGTGACAACAGCAAAAGAATCAATTGTTTTGAAGTTGTAATTAAAAAGATATAGTCAGTCAAAGTTTAGTCAAATCTGGATTTAAATAAAACCAGAGAAAAATAAAGCGTCTCGAAAATAATACGCTTTCAAGAACTGAAGACGTACTCAGGGAAAAGGCGCCTTCACTAACAGCCGCGGGCCGTGACCTCTAGTCACTGACGGTGGGCCCCGCGGCCCCACCAGTCAGGTTTGACTGGTCCAACCATGCGCCCTCTTTCCTGCGGCCGAACGGGGACGGCGCTCCGGCGATTGACAGCGCCCCACGGTGAGCCGATCCCACCGTTGAATCCAACAGATCGAGGCGGTCCCACTGGTGGCTTTCATGACCGGCGGGGAGCCCTATCTCGCCGGCGACGAGGATCCCCGGAAGGCTCCGGCGGCGGTGATTTGGGGCTTTCGCCTACGGTCGATCTTAAATGAAAATGAGGGGGAAGTGGATGTGCAGATGTGAGTGGAGGCCAGGGGTGAAGAAAATGAGATGGGGAAGGCTCTGGGGAGGTGGGAATCATCGGGGATGAGGTGGCGGCCGTAGATACCGGAGATGGAGAAGACGGCCATTCCCAGCAGTGAGGTTGCCATGGGTGGCTTGCAGAGGATGGAGGGAGTGTGGTGGAGGAAGTAACGAGCTCAGGGTGGCCAATTTATAGGGAGGGGGAGGCGGTTCCGAGGCGGCAACGGATAACTCCGGCGACAGTAGTTTGCGGGCGATGTGGTGGCGACGGCCGCTAGCGGACGAGCTCGCGGATGAGCTCGACCTATTGCTGGGGCAGCTGGCGAGCTGGGAGTGCTCGGGTGGCACCGTCCAAGGCAGGAGACGACGGTGCCGCGGCTTCCCGAATCGGGACACGGCGGCGGAGGCCATTACTGTGCCGTGGAGGTAGTTGTGGCTGGTGGAGGTGGTCTGCGAGACCGGTGCTACGTGGCGAGGACGGTGGCCGTCGCAGATAAGCCCTGGTGGGTGGCCATTAAGGAGGCAGAGATGTGGCGGAGGGAAACTCTTCGGGCGGCGGCTGTGGGCGACGTGGTCGGCGGTGGCCGGCACTAGCGGCCAAGGGGGGGTGTCGGCGAGGGATGGGGATGATCGGAAGACCCAGGGGTGGACTCGGGCGAGCAGGGGAGGCAGCAGCAGAGTGGCAGTAGCCCGATGCCAGCGGTGCACAACACACGCTCTGGACGCGCTCTGTGCATGCGCACAGCGTGCTCGATGCAATGCCAGGGTGATCTAGGGTGATCTACTGCAGTTGAGTTTTGGGCAGGGTGATGATATCTGGGGTGGCAAAGATGATGGACATGTTAGTCTGGCCATAAGAGCAGGTTTCTAATGTAGTTGAGAAAGAGGTAGAATTTCTGTCAGGCACACAAGGTGCTCGACAGAATGCTAGGGCAATTTAGGAACTTTTTATGGATATGAAAATTGACAGGTTGATGTCTCATTAAATGGTAGAGGTGATGGTGAAGTGGTTTGGGCAAAAAGAGAAACTTGCTAGTGCAGGTTTTTGTGAAATCCATTTCTGGACAGAAACTGGAGAGCTTTATTTCATGTGGTTAAAACATCCTAATGAGCCTCATATCCTGGACTTAAGGGTTTGGTAGGGGTAAATATAAGCATGAAAAATATCATGGCAATTAGGGCAAACTAAAATAGGGTTGCAGTACAAACTACCAAACTGGACCAGAATAAAAATGTGGATGGTTTGCTCAAATTTTACAAAACACTCAGCTGGGTTTTTGCATAAAAGTGATCTAGGTACATCACATATCCTCCCATAATTTTTGTGGAATTTTTGAAGAATTATTTAAAGTGGTTGTAGTGCAACAGAAGCATTTCAAACATTGAAAATGCTATTAAAAGAATTGTTTTGGGGCAATTTTTTATTATGAAAATAATCCCTACTGTTATTAAAATATAAATGAAATGGTTTAGGAAAACTACCAAAGCCACAATATTATTTCCAATAATTTTCTATATGGAGGGAAGAATTTGAAAGACAGAAGCAGAAAAGGCTCTAAAATTATTAAAGGACTTAATATAAATCAAAATTTTATTTCTGGCCAAATTTTACTTAATAAAAAAATGTGGTTAAATTTTTGGGGTGTTACAACATCCCATTGTCACCACGGATATCCCATCGCAAGACATACATCAAGTGTTCTCAAATCCTTAAAGACTCAATCCGATAAGAAAACTTCAAAGGGAAAACTCAATTCATCACAAGAGGATAGAGAGGGGAAAACTCCATATGATTCATCTATATTAATAAAGCTCGCGGTACATCAAGATCGTGTCATCTCAAGAACACGAGAGAGAGAGAGAGATCAAACACATAGCTACTGGTACATACCCTCAGCCCCGAGGGTGAACTACTCCCTCCTCGTCATGGAGACCGCCGGGATGATGAAGATGGCCTCCGGTGATGGTTTCCCCCTCTGGCAGGGTGCCGGAATGGGCTCCCGATTGGTTTTTCGTGGCTACAGAGGCTTGCGGTGGCGGAACTCCCGATCTAGGTTTCTTTCTGGGGGTTTTGGGGTTTATAGGAGAACTTGGCATTGGAATCACGTCAGGGGGACTCCTGAGGGACCCACAATCCAAGGGGGCGCGCCCTAGGGGGGGCGCCTCCTAGGCTTGTGGCTGCCTCGGGACTCCTCTCCGGTGTCTTTTTGCTCCAGTATTTTTTATATTTTCCAATAATATTCTCCGTAAATTTTCAGCCCATTCCGAGAACTTTTATTTCTGCACAAAAAACGACACCATGGTAGTTCTGCTGAAAACAGCGTCAGTCCGGGTTAGTTCTAATAAAATCATACCAAAATCATATAGAATTATTGTAAACATGGCATGAATACTTCATAAATTATAGATACGTTGGAGACGTATCAGCATCCCCAAGCTTAATTCCTGCTCGTCCTCGAGTAGGTAAATGATAAAAGAAATAATTTATGAAGTGTGAATGCTAGCAAGTGCACAAGTTTGATCAATGATAATTCCAATCACTTTTTCTAGCATCAATATAAACCATAAACAGTAGCTCATCTCATAAAACTTCTCATGATCAAGTAACAAGCTATTCACATGTTAAAGTATAGACCAGAAAGTTTCTTGAAAACTAACAAACCATATTCCTAGTCATCGAACAATTGCAATTCATCTTATTTTCAGGAAGGGTCTATGTAAGAGCTTGATTTAGCAAATTCCACATACTCAACTATCATTTAGTCTTCCATGATTATTGACACTCAAAGCATATTTTTAGAACAAATAGTATCCATCAAACACAGAGAAAGATAAGGGCTTAATGTTTCGCCTCCCAACTTATTTATCATATAGATAATTGTCAACAATAATAATTCATGATCAAATATATTTGTGTGGATATATATGTCTAGATCATTCCCCAACACATGACGCTTGCCAAGAGAAAAGGCGAAATATAGGAAGTGGTGAAGATCACCATGACTCTTGCATAAAGGTAAGTACTAGAAAGTAAAAGATAGGCCCTTCGCAGAGGGAAGCATTGATTTGCAAAGGTGCCAGAGCTCGAGCTTTTAAAATAGAGATGAATAATAATTTTGAGCGGTATGCTTTCATTGTCAACATAACAACCGAGAGATCTCGGTATCTTCCATGCTAGATACATTATAGGCGGTTCCCAAAGAGAATGGCAAAGCTTTTACTCCCCCTCACCAATCAATCACACTCCATGGCGAGCCGAATCCACGGGTACCGTCCATACAAACAACAATCCTGGGGGAGTTTTGTTTCATTATATTTTGATTTGATTTTTGAGCATGGAACTGGGTATCCCGAATACCAGTCACTTTCTTGTGAATGATAGTGAATCAACACATATCGTGAGAATAACCCACCTAGCATGGAAGATAGTGACCACCCCTAGTCACTATATGAGCGATTCGGGCATACAAAACAGAATATTATTTGAAGGTTTAGAGTTTGGCACATGCAAATTTACTTGGAACGGCAGGTAGATACCGCATATAGGTAGGTATGGTGGACTCATATGGAACAACTTTGGGTTTAAGGGTGTTTGGATGCACAAGTAGTATTTCTACTTGGTGCGGAAGTTTTGGCTAGTATGAGGTGGAAGCAAGCACCACATGTTGGAGGATCCATAACAATATAACTTCTATACAAATATACCCAAACATAACTCATTAAGTTGTCTTCCTTGTCCAATTTTAACTAATTTGCTCGAGTTTGAAAATAATTAATGAGCTCACAATCATAGAAGATGTACAAGATAGTATATTTATATGTGAAATCTCTCTTCCTTCAATATTCTTTCATGAATTGTTCAAGTGACCAATGCGGTGTTTGCTAACTTTCAATAAATTTTACCACCTATACTTATTATGTGTGAAGTCATTACTCCCCATGGGATAAGTATATGAAGCATATTTAATTTCAGATTTATGATATTCAATTCATTCAACCATTTACTCATAAGATATAAGTGAAGCACGAGAGTAAATGACAAAACTACTCTCAAAAGATATAAGTGAAAATCAATGAGTAGTCAAACAATTAAGTAGCTATGTGAGGACTCTCTCATCTAAGAATTTCAGATCTGAGTATTTTATTTAAATAGCGAGCAAAAGAAAAATAGCACTCCAAGAATAGCACATATCATGTGGACAAAGAAAAATTTAGGCTCAACATAGGCTAACCAATAGTTGTCGAAGAGAGGTGGGATGCATAGCATCCCCAAGCTTAGATGCTTGACACTTCTTGAAATATTTACTTGGGGTGCCTTGGGCATCCCCAAGCTTGAGCTTTTGTATCTCGTTCAATCCTCTCATATCATGGTTTCACCTATTCTCAAAAACTTCATCCACACAAAACTTGAAAAGAACTCGTGAGATAGGTTAGTGCACATAATAATAAATCAACTCCTTATGTACTGCCAAGACAAGTTGCACAATAATTTTCAAACATAATATACTGTTTAATATCATTTCCACAATTTATATCTACCAATATAGGCTATGGAAACTATAGAATAAGTAGATAACAAAACTATGACAGCAATCTGTCCAAACAGAACAGTCTGTAGAAATCTATTAAACCACTGTACTTATGTAACTCAAAAAATTATGAAAATTTAGGAAATGCTAAGGAATTTACATGACAATACTGTGTAAAAATTTCAGAAACTTTCCACGTTCCAGTAAAATATGAAAATTCAAACACTACAGCACAAGTTTCTGTTTTTTACACAACACGTATCAAACATGCAATGCAAGCATCCTAAAAGGAAATTCTTGGAACTTTTTATTGAAAAACAACTTTATAAATATATCCTAACATAAAATAACAAAATAAAATGACTCTCCAAGCAAAACACATATTATGTGACGAATAAAAATATAGCTCTAAGTAAGATATACCGATAATGTTGGAGACGAAAGAGGGGATGCCTTCCGGGGCATCCCCAAGCTTAGATGCTTGAGTCTTCCTTGGATATTACCTTGGGGGTGCCTTGGGCATCCCCAAGCTTAGGTTATTGTCACTCCTTATTCTCCTCATATCGGTGTCTCACCCAAAACTTGAAAACTTCAATCACACAAAACTTAACGGAACTTCGTGAGATGGGTTAGTATAATAAAGATAGATCATTCACTTAGGTACTGTCAATACAAGATTCAGAATTGTTCCCACATTATTCCTACTATATTCTATCATTACCATAATTTATACCACTAAATATAAGCTATGGTAACACTAAAACAAGCAAACTATGCATGCAAAACAGAATCTGTTAAAAACAGAACAGTCTGTGAAGATCTGTAGTTTAACCATACTTCCCTGTCTCTAAAAATTCTGAAAAAATTAGCACAACCTGAAGGATTTGTATATTAAGACTGTGTAAAAATTTCAGAATTTTTTGACTCTCCAGTAAAATCAGAGAAATTCTTTACTGGAGGCAAAACTTTTTGTTTTTCCACAGAATCAAACAAGCAAGTATCCACACTATCCCAAAGGCTTTACTTGGCACTTTATTGAAATAAAAGACACAAAACATTATTACTATAGTATCTTAATCATGAAAACACACAAAAACAGAAATGAAAAGTGTTGGGTTGTCTCCCAACAAGCGCTTTTCTTTAATGCCTTTTAGCTAGGCATGATGATTTCAATGATGCTCGTATAGGAATAATGATTGAAACATGCAATAGAGCATCATGAATCACATGACAAGCACATTTAAGTCTAACCCACTTCCTATGCATAGGGATTTTGTGATCAAACAATTTATGGGAGCAAGAATCAACTATCATAGGAAGGCAAAACAAGCATATCTTTAAAAATTTGAACACATAGGGAGGAAACTTGATATTATTGCAATTCCTACAAGCATATGTTCCTCCCTCATAATAATTTTCAGTAGCATCATAAAGGAATTACACAATATAACTATCATATAAATCATTCTTTGCATGATCCACAAGCATAGAAATTTTATTACTCTCCACATAAGCAAATTTCTTCTCATTCATAACAGTGGGAGTAAACTCAACAAAATAACTATCATGAGATACTTGATTGACATAACCATATTCAATATTAAAATCATGATCACAAGTTTCATGGTTACTAGCACTCTTTATAGCATACATGTCATCACAATAATCATCATAGATAGGAGGTATGTCATCATCATAATAGTTTTGCTCATCAAAACTTGGGGGACTGAAAATATCATATTGATCAAACATAGCATCCCCAAGCTTGTGGCTTTGCATATCACTAGCATCATGAATATTCAGAGAATTTATACTAGCAATATTTCTATCATGCTCATCATTCAAGGAATTCTCATCAAGTATTTTCATAAATTCTTCCTCTACAAATTGAGCACAATTTTCCGAACCATCATTTTCACGAAAGACATTAAAGAGACAAAACAATTGATGCAACCTAAACTCCATTTTTTTTGTAGTTTTCTTTTATAAAACCAAACTAGTGAAAAACAAGAAACTAAAATATTTGATTGCAAGATCTAAAGATATACCTTCAAGCACTCACCTCCCCGGAAACGGCGCCAGAAAAGAGCTTGATGTCTACTACGCAACCTTCTTCTTGTAGACTCGTGTTGGGCCTCCAAGCGCAGAGTTTTGTAGGACAGTAGCAAATTTCCCTCAAGTGGATGACCTAAGGTTTATCAATCCATGGGAGGCATAGGATGAAGATGGTCTCTCTCGAACAACCCTGCAACCAAATAACAAAGAGTCTCTTGTGTCTCCAACACACCCAATACAATGGTAAATTGTATAGGTGCACTAGTTCGGCGAAGAGATGGTGATACAAGCGTAATATGGATAGTAGATATAGATTTTTGTAATATGAAAATATAAAAACAGTAAGGTAACTAATGATAAAAGTGAGCACAAACGGTATTGCAATGCTTAGAAACAAGGCCTAGGGTTCATACTTTCACTAGTGCAAGTTCTCTCAACAATACTGACATAGTTGAATCATATGTAAATCCCTCACGTGCGACAAAGAGTTCACTCCAAAGTCACAAATAGCGGAGAACAAACGAATAAATTATTGTAGGGTATGAAACCACCTCAAAGTTATCTTTTCCGATCAATCTTATGAGCTATCCCTATAAGTGTCACGAACAGCCCTAGAGTTCGTACTAAAATAACACCTTAAGATACACATCAACCAAAACCCTAATGTCACCTAGATACTCCAATGTCACCACGAGTACCCATGGGCTTGATTATACGATATGCATCACATAATTTCAGATTCATCATGTTCAATCCAACACAAAGAACTTCAAAGAGTGCCCCAAAGTTTCTACCGGAGAGTCAAGACGAAAACATGTGCCAACCCCTATGCATAGATTCCCAAGGTCACGGAACCCGCAAGTTGATCACCAAAACATACATCAAGTGGATCAATAGAACATCCCATTGTCACCACGGATATCCCATCGCAAGATATACATCAAGTGTTCTCAAATCCTTAAAGACTCAATCCGATAAGAAAACTTCAAAGGGAAAACTCAATTCATCACAAGAGGATAGAGAGGGGAAAACTCCATATGATTCATCTTTATTAATAAAGCTCGCGGTACATCAAGATCGTGTCATCTCAAGAACACGAGAGAGAGAGATCAAACACATAGCTACTGGTACATATCCTCAGCCCCGAGGGTGAACTACTCCCTCCTCGTCATGGAGACCGCCGGGATGATGAAGATGGCATCTGGTGATGGTTTCCCCCTCCGGCAGGGTGCCGGAACGGGCTCCTGATTGGTTTTTCGTGGCTACAGAGGCTTGCGGCGACGGAACTCCCGATCTAGGTTTCTTTCTGGGGGTTTTGGGATTTATAGGAGAACTTGGCATTGGAATCACGCCAGGGGGACTCCCGAGGGACCCACAAGCCATGGGGCGCGCCCTAGGGGGGGCGCCCCCTAGGCTTGTGGCTGCCTCGGGACTCCTCTCCGGTGTCTTTTTGCTCCAGTATTTTTTATATTTTCCAAAAATATTCTTCGTAAATTTTCAGCCCATTCCGAGAACTTTTATTTCTGCACAAAAAACGACATCATGGTAGTTCTGCTGAAAACAGCATCAGTCCGGGTTAGTTCTAATAAAATCATACCAAAATCATATAAAATTATTGTAAACATGGCATGAATACTTCATAAATTATAGATACGTTGGAGACGTATCAGTAGCTAGGGCTATCTCTAATTAGTCAACTAGAACCAACTAGAACTAGAACTATATAACTAGGGGAGACTCTAAAACTTGTGTTCTAGGGGCTAGCCCTGCTCCTCTATTTATATGTTGAGCCCTGGGGTCGTAACTTGGGTAGAGGGCCTCCCCAAAGTCGGTTTGGAACGCAAGGGAGAGTCCTTCCCGGATTCCCGCACCAGACGCCACGGTCCTCGGCGTCCAGGGTCAGACGCCAGGGACCCTGGCATCTGGTACCGACCTCCGCAAAACCTCCTTTTACACTGACCTAAAGCCCTTTTGGAGATCAAATATTATCATCCAATATATCAATCTTTACCTCCGAACCATTCCGGAGCTCCTCGTTATATTCATGATCTCATCTGGGACTCCGAACAACATTCGGTCACCAACATACATAACTCATATAATACTATATCGTCAACGAACGTTAAGCGTGCGGACCCTACGGGTTCGAGAATGATGTAGACATGACCGAGACGCCTCTCTAGTCAATAACCAATAGCGGGACCTGGGTGTCCATATTGGTTCCTACATATTCTACGAAGATCTCTATCGGCCGAACCTTTATGACAACATACGTAGTTCCCTTTGTCTGTCGGTATGTGACTTGCCCGAGGTTCGATCGTTGGTATCTCAATACCTAGTTCAATCTCGTTACCGGAAAGTCTCTTTACTCGTTACGTAATACATCATCCCGTAACTAACTCCTTAGTCACTTTGCTTGCAAGCTTCTTCTGATGCTGTATTACCGAGAGGGCCAAGAGATACCTCTCTGTCATACGGAGTGGCAAATCCCAATCTCGATCCATGCCAACTCAACAGACACCTTCAGAGATACCTGTAGAGTACCTTTATGATCACCCAGTTATGTTGTGACATTTGATACACACAAGGCATCCCCCCGGAGTCTGGGAGTTGCACGATCTCATGGTCAAAGAAACATGTATTTGACAAATAAGAAATCAGTAGCAATAAACTGAACGATCATATGCTATGCTAACGGATTGGTCTTGTCCATCACATCATTCTCCTAATGATGTGATCTTGTTATCAAATGACAACTCATGTCTTGTAGAGGCTTACTAGGGACACGGTATTTGTTTATGTATCCACACATGTATTTAAGTTTCCGGTCAATACAATTCTAGCATGAATAATAAACCTTTATCATGATTAAGGAAATATGATAATAACCAATTTATTATTATATCTAGGGCATATTTCCAACACCAGACACATCATGGGCTAACCGGGCCGGGCCCGGGCTTGGAAGCTGGGCACGCGGACGACATGACACAACCCCTTTTTTGTTTTCTTGATGGAAGTTTTCTTTGTTTTTTTAATGACCTTAAATACAACAATCAACCCAATAGGCCGAAAACATGCGGCCCATTGAGTCAGCCCGTTTAATAACTAGGCCGTACCTGGGCGGAGGAGCGAGACACACGACCCGACTATAAAACGTGCCACGGCGGACCGGGCCGTGCGAGGCACGATTAGCATGGGCCGTGCTGGGCAGCCCGTTTGGCCAAGTTTGGGAGGAGCCATGTTGGAGGCAGCAGTGAAACCTTCGTCTCGTCGACGTTCTCCTGTTCGTGGCCGATCATTTAGGGCACGTTTGGTTGCCTGCATATGGCCCAACCAGGCCCATAAGGGAAGAAATGGGCTGATTGGTTGCCTGCATACACTATTCGCCCTGTATAGCGCGAACTTTAAAGCACCCCGGAGGCTGGCCCAAGAGCTACACTCAGATGTGTAGTTTCTCCAAAGCCTCACTGGTGTGATCCACAGCGAGCGCACATGGGTGGGTGAGGGAGTCCTGGACTAAGGGATCCTTGGGCCGCTGGCTTATTTCCTAATAGGCCGGCTTGGTGGGCCACTCTCTGGTTGTCGCAGGGAGGGCCGGATACACCAGGACCCCATGTTCTAGAAGGAAGTACCGAAGGCGCGTCGTGCACTCCAAGTCAAGATAAGGAAATCGACATCTCCATCCCTAGCAGGAGACCTATCGTATGTAAACCCTAGGTACCCCCCGGTGTCTATATAAACCGGGAGGGTTTTAGAATGTAGGCCAGGAAAACTCATCTAGGGTTTTAGCTAATCGATCTTGAGGTAGATCAACTCTGTAACCTTCATACCATCAATATAATCAAGCAGGACATAGGGTTTTACCTCCATAGGAGGGCCCGAACTTGGGTAAACATCGTCTCCTTCGTCCCTTTGTTACCATCGATCCTAGACTCACAGCTTGGGACCCCCTACCCGAGATCCGCCGGTTTTGACACCGACATTGGTGCTTTCATTGAGAGTTCCGCTGTGATCGCCAAAGGAATCGATGGCACGCGTTGTCATTAATGAAGAAGTCCGTAACATGGACTCCTTCATCCCTGGACGGCTCTTCGCTTTCGGCAGCATTGTGCTGCACGCTGACCCGACCGACCGTCTAGGCCGGGTCGGGAGTTTCGCCCCTGATCAAGAAGTCAGATTCGGGAACCTAGAGTTCTCCATAGACTCCCGGGGCAATCTTTCACTCACCGGGCTCGCAATCTCATCTGACGCGCCCGAGGACTCCGAGGCCTTAACCTCGGATTTCGTTTCCGACCCCGCTCACGGGACCAATCCCGGCGATGATCTGGCTTCTAGTCCGGATCCGTCCATAGCGCCAGATGGCCCGGAACAAGCTCCTACCGGACACACTTCTTGTGCGGACGCATCGGAGGTCAACTCCGAAAGCTCTGAGCAAATTAACCCGATCGAGCTCTCGACACTCAACGAGGCTCTAGATCGGATCTTATCGATGAAAAATACTGACGACCCAACCCCGATCCACGTTCACATCGGCCTTGAGGGGGTCAAGAGGAATTTTTTATCCCACCCACCACCCACTTCGTAGCCACTATCGAGGACTTAACTAAAATGTTGGACTACGCCTCCGAGGAGGCAGAAGACATGGATGAAGAGGATTGCGCTCCCACCCCCGTCCAAACTGGGCAATGGACCGCCACCTCCACTTACGACGTCTACATGGTGGATACCCCAGCCGATAACGGCACACACACACACACCCGCAAACAATGGCGACAAATCGGGTGAAGCACCGTCATGGCGCCGGAAATCGCGTAAACAATCTTAGGCCAAAAAGAGAAGGGGAGCTATTGCTGGCACCGGGGAAAGTGATACCCCGGAAGACCCCGGCAACCCCGATATCCCCGAACAGCCGCTAGAGGACCAGGAAAGGCCGGATGACCAGCGCGACCCCGACGATCCAAGCGATTCCGAGGATGGTAACTACCTCCCCCTCTAGAGGAGGAGGATACTCCGAAAGCCGAAGACTTGGCCGTCCCTGACAACCTCGAGGATCAGGAACGGTTTATGCAACAGCTTATAGCCACTGCCCGAAGCCTGAAGGCAAAAGAACGGCAGCTTAAGGCCGAACAAGACAACCTCAACGACAGATGGACGAGGGTCCTATCAACTGAGGAAGGGTACGGCACCGGTCTATTGGACGAACCCAAAAGCTACCCGCGTCAACGACTGCTACCACAATTCGACGACGAGGTCCCTGACACACCGTCTCCCAAGCACACTCTATACGACCAGCCGGACCGCCCTCCCCGAGGACGAGATAGGACGGCTGGCAACGCCGATTATAGGCCGGCGATACCACGCAGAAAGGGAAAAGAGCCAATAGAGCCCGATGACAGGTACGACCTGCGACAAAACTTGGATTATAGAACATGTCGTACCGGCAGTGGTTCGACTGCAACAACAGAGTCCGGGAACAAAACTGGGCTAGACCAGGCGCCGACTACCGGCATGACATAGCCCGGGTTAGAGGCGTTGCCCACCCACTGTGCTTCACCGACGAGGTGATGCAGCATCAGTTCCCGGAAGGGTTTAAACCCGTGAACATAGAGCAATACGACGGAACAACGGACCCCACAGTGTGGATCAAGGATTTCCTCCTCCACATTCACATGGCAAGAGGAGATGATCTCCACGCCATCAAGTATCTACCCCTAAAACTTAAGGGGCTGCTACATCTTGAGCTTGCGTTGGTTTTCCCTTGAAGAGGAAAGGGTGATGCAGCAAAGTAGATAAGTATTTCCCTCAGTTGTTGAGAACCAAGGTATCAATCCAGTAGGAGAAACAAGCAAGTCACCAAAAGATGTACCTACACAAATAATCAAACACTTGCACCCAACACAGAAAAGGGGTTGTCAATCCCTTCACGGTTATTTGCAAGGATTAGATCTGATAGAGATAGATATAAAAGATTACTAAAATGAAAAGTAAAAGAACGCAGCGAAGTATTTTTGGTGTTTTTGGTTTATAGATCTGAAAATATAATATGGCAAATAGACCTGGGGGCCATAGGTTTCACTAGAGGCTTCTCTCTTGAAGGAAAATAATACGGTGGGTGAACAAATTACTGTCGAGCAATTGATAGAAAAGCGCATAGTTATGACGATATCCAAGGCAATGATTATGCATATAGGCATCACGTCCGTGTCAAGTAGACCGAAACGATTCTGCATCTACTACTATTACTCCACACATCGACTGACTCCTGCCTGCATCTAGAGTATTAAGTTCATGAAGAACAGAGTAACGCATTAAGTAAGATGACATGATGTAGAGGGATAAACTCAAGCAATATGATGAAAACCCCATCTTTTTATCCTTGATGGCAACAATACAAATACATGCCTCGCTACCCCTACTATGTCACTGGGTGAGGACACCGCAAGATTGAACCCAAAACTAAGCACTTCTCCCATTGCAAGAATTACCAATCTAGTTGGCCAAACCAAACCAATAACTCGAAGAGACTTGCAAAGATATGAAATCATGCATATAAGAATTCAAAGAAGATTCAAATAATAATCATAGATAATCTGATCATAAACCCACAATTCATCGGATCTCGACAAACACACCACAAAAGAGTATTACATCGGATAGATCTCCATGAAGATCATGAAGAACATGGTATTGAAGAACAAAGAGAGTGAAGAAGCCATCTAGCTACTAGCTATGGACCCGTAGGTCTGAGATGAACTACTCACGCATCATCGGAGGGGCAATGGAGTTGATGTAGATGCCCTCCGTGATCGAATCCCCCACCGGCAGATTACCGGAAAAGGCTCCAAGATGGGATCTCACGGGAACAGAGGCTTCCGGCGGCGGAAAATTATTGTCGTGGCTCGTTTTTGATATTGGGGGAATATTTGAGTATTATAGGATGAAGATTAGGGTTAGGAGAGCCACGGGGGGCCCACAAGCCAGGGGGCCCCCTCCTAGGGCGCGCCCTGGTGGCTTGTGGCCCACCCGTGGGTCTTCTGGCCTCTTCTCCAAGTCTCGTGGGTTTCTTCTGATCCAAGAAAAATCATCCCGAAGGTTTTATTCCGTTTGGACTCCGTTTAATATTCCTTATCTGCTATACTCAAAAACAAGGAAAAAACAGAAACTGGCACTGGGCTCTAGGTTAATAGGTTAGTCCCAAAAATAATATAAAATAGCATATTAATGCATATAAAACATCCAAAACAGATAATATAATAGCATGGAACAATCAAAAATTATAGATACGTTGGAGACGTATCAGGCATTAACGGCCGCCGATGACGAGGCCTACGAACAATAACTACACATCAGCTTGTGTGCGTTTACATCCCCGAACCTTCAAGAATATGACCATGTGCTCGGTCCTTTAAAGGGCTTTTTAGAACATTATGGGCGAATAATGCCTTGCGCATCGTTTGCTACTCTTGGGTACTTGACCCCCGGGTGAGTTTTTCCAAACTCACCCAGGGCTCAGGGGCTGCTATTACATATATAAAGATAGATTGAACTTAAAAAAATTATTCGGGCAAAGGGTATTACGTGACTCACCTTGAAGCCCGTCAAGAGACCATTGAAGGCCTCTTTCAGTCCGTTATCAACGGACTGAATGCCTTGCAAAACCGCACCCATAAGAGTGCCGTGATCCTCGGAGATGGGGGCACTTGATAGAGCCTCCTCCATGACCGGCCACCCAGTCGTCGGTGGCACTGGTGGTGATCGGCCAGCCCAATCTCTGATAGGGGATTGAGCCGGTAACTCTGGAGGCACAGCGTGCTCCGGAGATGTCCTCGGAGGGGATTGGACACCCCTCCGCCCTTCCTCCTCAGCGGCCATGGGAGTTTTCTCCCCCTGGCCCTCAGCGGCCGAGGCGTCAACCTCGGCCATGGCGTGGTCACCCCCACCGCTTGTGTTCGGCTCCAAAGGAGCCTGGCGGGACGACACCTCCGCGGCATCCTTCGCGGCCCCTGGAGGTGTGGGGTGTGACGCGGTCCCGCTCTCCGCCAGCTCGGCGGGCGGAGACTCCCCATCCGACATTTGGTCAGTGGGGAGAACGCGCGGTGGGCTGCAGATTAAAAGACGTCCTTGCATTTAAAACATTAAATACTTTGCATAAATGACTCAGGGGGTCTTCGGATTCATACCTTCGAGCTGGGGGCTTGACCCTTAGGTTCCTTTGGGGAACCTTCTCAAAGTCCTCGGACTCTGTATCAGAGTCCGAGCTGTCGTCGGCCAAGATCAACCTCGACCGACACGTTCTCTTCGGGGCAGGAGGAGGTGCATCCTCCTCGGCGTCCGGTGACACCGCCCTCTTTCTTGTGAGGGGGGAAATGCCTTCCCCCCCCCCGTCTTCATGCTCTTCCTCATGGTTAGAGGAGGCATGGGTTTCCTCGGACGTGGCGTCCGGCTGGTCCCTTGTGCGGAGACCTTCTCTGCTTTTCTTCTCCTTCTTCTCGGGCGTCGAGTACGGCGCCATGACGAGCATCGCCGTGAACAACTCCGATCTGGTATCCTCGGGTTGCGGTGCTGGGCAGTTTATTTTTACGGCCTTGCTCAACCATTTCTGCAGAGGTAAGGGGGAAGGCGTTCAACCCTTTTGTCAAAAAACAAAGCCAGAAAATTAAAATTATATCGTATCTGGGTAGGGGGGTTATCGGCGCTTAGGCCCGAATCCTCCTCCTTGGCCGGCCAGCTCTTCCGGGACTTGAATAATGCCTTCCACAACTTCTCGGAGGTAGTGCGAAAGAGTTGGCGCACAATAGGCTCGTCCTCAAGCTGATAAGCCCACATTGGGGAGGCCCGGCGCTGGCAGGGAAGAATACGACGGTAGAGCATGACCTGGACCACATTTACCAGCTCGACTTTGGCTTTGATCACCGAGGTAATGCGCTTCTGCAGCAGTTTCACCTCTGCATCCGACCCCCAGTCGAGGCCCTTCCTGAGCCACGAGGTCAAACTCGTAGGGGGTACGGATCTAAACTCGGCAGGCGCCGTCCAGCTCTCATCTCGTGGTTCGGTGATGTAGAACCATTCTTTCTGCCAGATCTTGATTGTGTCGATGAAGGTGCTGGTTGGCCACTCGACGCGGGGGAGCTTGCTGATTACCGCCCCACCGCAGTCCGCGTGCTCGCCCGCAACAGTCTTCGGCTTGACGTTGAAGACCTTGAGCCACAGGCCGAAGTGCGGCTCGACCCGTAGGAAGGCCTCACAAACGATAATGAATGCCGAAATATGCATGAAAGAGTTCGGGGGGAGGTCATGGAAGTCCAACCCGTAGAAGAACATGAGTCCCCTGACGAAGGGGTGGAGCGGGAAGCTCAGTCCCTGGATGAAATGGGGGACGAACACCACCATCTCGCCTGGCTTGGGGGTGGGAACCACCTGGTTCGCCTCTGGAGCGCGGTGGAAGACGTTGGCGGGGAATTAGCGAGCGAGCTTTAAGTCCCTGATGTCCTTGTCAGTGACCGTGGAGGCCTCCCACTTGCCCATAGAGCCTGAACCCGCCATGGCTAAGCTCGGAGGGGAAGTTGAGGAAGAACTGGATCTGGGCTCTTGGAGCTTGGGAGAATTGGGAAGGCAGAGGATGCGAATGGGAGCGTGAATAAGCCTTGGGTTTTTTACCCTTTTTATGGGGCGTGACACCGATTAGCCTCCCTTTACTGCGCTGCAGATCTCTCCGCTTCCCAAGACGTGTGTACCGTTATACACGCGTAAAGAAACTTGAGATGTGAATCGTATCCCGTGTGAAACGGAACACAATCTATACATTGATGAATTGTGCCAATGTAAAAACGGCCTCGAACCACAAATTGGGTTTTTATGACTGATTCGGCGGTCGTGGGAGGTCACGACCCTTCGTCAGAAAGGTTGTCAGAAAAACACTGTTTACACTTGGGCGTTTGGCCTTCGGGGCAAGGCAACTCATGGTGCCCGGATGATCGTATGATCAGAAGAACGATGCGTTATCGGAAGCCGGACTAGTCTCAGCCGATCATCGATGGGAAGAAGAACTCACCCCTCAAGCCGAAAACTCTGATCAGGTGGAGCTGCCAGTGCTGTGACCCTTGGCGTTGGGGGCTAGTTCGGGGGCTACTGAGGGAGTCTTGGACTAAGAGGTCCTCGGGCCGCTGGCTTATTTCCTAATAGGCAGGCTTGGTGGGTCGCTCTCTAGTTGTCGCAGGAAGGGCCGGATACACCGGGACCCCATGTTCTAGAAGGAAGTCCCGAAGGCGCGTCGTGCACTCCAAGTCAAGATAAGGAAATCGACATCTCCATCCCTAGAAGGAGACCTATCGTATGTAAACCCTAGGTACCCCCCGGTGTCTATATAAACCGGGAGGGTTTTAGAATGTAGGCCAGGAAAACTCATCTAGGGTTTTAGCTAATCGATCTCGAGGTAGATCAACTCTGTAACCTTCATACCATCAATATAATCAAGCATGACGTAGGGTTTTACCTCCATAGGAGGGCCCGAACCTGGGTAAACATCATCTCCTTCGTCCCTTTGTTACCATCGATCCTAGACTCACAGCTTGGGACCCCCTACCCGAGATCCGCCGGTTTTGACACCGACAGTGGGGCCCTTGCACGAGAGGAGGCATGAGGGATGCGAGTTGTGTGCGTGCTTCTTCTTCTACCTCCACTAACCTCCTCCCTAATCTCCTTTCTTCCTCCCCCTGTCTAATCTACACAACCGTGCTTCGGTTCGAGATAAGCTCTATAAGAAAAAGATGCGCATCGATGTTACGGTTCCATTTTTATGACCGGTTCATAGTTTCGTCGACCATAAATGCTTAATTTCATGTTCATGTTCAGAGCTATTTTGGACGAATTTTGTCAAATTCTTCGCATACGATCGACCATTTGAAATTTCTTTTGACCGACAACTTCATCACGCAGTTTCACACGACATTCGTATTACAAGTTTTCTGTTTCGCCAATCCTACCGCATTGACACCGCAATTACGCGCACGATGTATTTCTTTTCCTCTGCCCTCTGTCTCAAAGCCCTCCTATTCGTCCCTTTCAACGCGGCGCTGTTCGGCATCCTACTACACTAGAGCCGTTCTGAGGTCGGTCATCTTGGCATCCTCTCTCTCGTCCTACTGCACTGACGCTGCCATGTAACGAGCACTCAATTTATCTTCTGTCCATTGTCTACGTGTGGACTTCCTATGCGACGATGAGGCTAGCAACTAGTTCGCCGCGCCGCCGCCGAGGTCACTCGCGCACGACTCTGTGCACGTCGTGTCGGAAGCGACGCCACGACGACCGTCCACCGCAGTCGCCATGGTCTGACACACGTTTCCCTAGTCCTCGGCCTCAGTGCTCTTCGCATGGACTTTCTCTACGATGGCGACGCTAGCAACTAGTTGCTGCGGCGACGACAGGAGCGCTCGTCCGAGACTCCGTGCTCATCATGTCGGACGCGGCGCCGCGGTCACCGACCACCGCACTCGCCATGATCCAACACACACTGCATTCTGCTCCCATGTCCTCTGCCTGAGCGCTCCTTCGTATGGGCTTTCTCTACGGCGGCGACACTGGCAACTAATTCGTCGCGACGTCGGCAAGAACGCTTGCCCGAGACTCCGTGCTCATCGTGTCGAACACGGTGTCGCGATCATCGTCTATCACAGCCGCGAGGCACAGTGTGTGTGCTAAGTGTAAGTGTTAGCTATTAATCATATCCCAGGTATACAACCAAACACCGTGGAGTTGCGTGAGACGAGCCAATGCAGGCAACCAAACGTTGTGGCAAAATTGATCCCCTAATGTGAGAGAATGAGATGCGCGTAACCAAACAATATGTAGAAGTTGTTTAGAGGCTGGATTTGTTCAGATAGCCTCTGGTAAGGTAGGCTTGAGCTAGCCAGGCTCAGTTACTACGGGTGCCAAACACGTCCTTAATGTATGCGAGCAAACCTGGCCAAATGGGCCTGCCTAGGCGTGCCGGCCCGATAGCCCGCGTGTCTGGCCCGTCACGGGCCGGCCCGGCACATGACTTAACGGGTCGTGCCCGGCACGTGGCCCGGCTAGGGCTGTGCCTGGGCCGTAAGGCTGGGCACGCGTGCCGGCCCGGCACGGCACGTTTAGTTTATTTATTTATTTATACAGTTTTTATATATATATTAGCCTAAAAACAGTTGAAATAGGCTTAAAATAGGCAAAATAAAACGTGCTAATGGGCTAAATGTGCCGACGGGCTGGCCCGTTTCCTTACTGTGCCGTGCTTGGGCCAGAGAGTGCAGCACGCGTGCCGGCCCGGCACGGCCCGTGTAGTTAGCGTGCCTGGCCCGTATAACTTAGGCCGGGCCGGGCCATGTCGGGTGGCCCATCTGGCTAGGTCTGTATGCGAGCCAAAGTAAAGACGCATACTTGCTAAGAGCATCTCCAACAGCCGCCCAAAAACAGCTCCGCGCGCTAAAAATTTGTTTTTTGGGCATCGGACAGCATCAGCAGAGGCTGCAAAATACCGCGTGCGCTGCAAAGTTTTGGGCAAGCACTAAAAAGCGTTATTGAAAGCTGTAAATTTGGGGAGCTTTACAGTTTGCACTGTGTGTCTTTTTGGGCGTCTGCTAAACTAATCTTGGTTCCGATCGCACTAAAGTTGCTACAGTGACGTGTTAAAACTGTTTTAGGTCATGAACTTGTTGGAGATGCTCTAAAGTAAAGTGGAGTGTACTACGGAAATTCAATTTGGCTCCCGGGAGCACATGCTCCCGGGGCCAATTTTTTTTTCAAATGTCAAAAAAATTGAGACAAAATTTTTTGGTGATCTTTGTCACATACAAATGCTACCTGCAAATTTTGAGGCAAAAAGGTTAAGCATTTTGTCCTGCGCAAAAAAAACAAATCGAAGACAAAATGTCACCACAAAATGACAACCCAAATTTGTTTTTTTCACCGACGAAACACTGCTGCTCCGTTCCACATGAAAATTGTCAAACATGCTTACGACACCAACACAATCATTTACAATTTTTTTCAGAATTTTTTGAAAACATTTAAATATTTTTTTCGAGGTACTGTTCATCCGGGTGCAAATGCACCCGGGAGCCAAAACGCCTCTCCCAGTGTACTATATCAAATAACCCAACCAAGAATGGCTTTACTAATGTCTTGTCATGTGTGAGGCAGCCGCGACACCTTCATCTCGCCGCCGTTGACCTAGTCGCGGCCGCCGTGGCGGCACTGGTCTTCCTCTACCTTCCTATTTTCGATTCTCCGGCGGTTGAGGGGGGTGGCGGCGGTGGTGGTGGGGCTCCCGGCTCCATTTCCCATCTTCCTCGTTTGCTTCGCTTCCCAATCCGTGATTCGCTGCCCGCCGGCGAGGCTGCTCTCGACCGCCAGCCGCCGGCGAGGCTGCTCCTCCTCCGGAGCAGATTCTCCCCAGCTGTAGTTCCCACATCCAGTCCTGAATCTCTTCCCCACCCCCCACCCCCCCCCCCCCCCCCCCCCCCCGTCTTTTATCCTGCATCTGTACAGTGGTTGCGAAATTTTACATCTGATTCATCTGTTTCTTTATTTGGTGACAGAGAGGGGCATGGAGGTGAGTCCAGTCAGTGCCTCGCTAGGCGCCATTGTCTCCCTTCCACGGAAGCTCGATGAGCTCGTGGCGACCAGGGATTGGGCTCTGCGGAGGACTGTGATGGATGAGATCGAGCAGCTCACGGCCGACCTTTGCATCCTGTACAAATTAATGCTGAAGCTCTCAGATGCGCCGCAGGAACCTCCTATAGCTGCGAGGTACTGGCTGAAGGAAGTGCGCGAGCTGTCCTACGACATGGACGACTTTGCCGACCAATTCCTCCATGCTCATGCCCGAGCAAAGATCCGCAGAGCTGCTCGCCGCAGGATTATTTCTCGGGTAAAGATTAAACGTCTTCCAGAGAGGAGAAAGTGGCGTCCATGGATCATTGACAAGGTCTCCGAATTCATGACTCGAGCGCAGGAGGCGACTCGGCGGTACAAGTTTGATGCTTGTGCCTCCAATGCTGGATACCCCCGTTCCGGCCGTGAGCTTCCAGCTATTTTCCCAGATCCTGGTGACCTTGTTGGCATACAAGGCCCATCAGACAAGCTTCAAGGGTGGTTGATCACCAGAGAAGAGCAGCTCAAGGTGGTGTCGATTGTCGGTGTTGGAGGAATCGGCAAGACCACTCTTGCCTTAAAGTTGTGGGGTAAGCTCCGTAGACAATTCGAGTGTGGGGCATTTGTGCGGACAGCCCGAAAGCCTGATATGAGGGGTATTCTCAGGAACATACTGTTGCAAATTCGACCGCACCAACCTCCCAACCATGGTGAGATGCACCACCTCATCAACGACCTCAGGGAATATCTACAAGACAAGAGGTAGTTGTTGTCTCTAGCCATTTATTGTACTGATATCTTAGTAGCTTCATCTGTTCACAAATTTTCACTTCGTGGAGCAAATGGTGTATAATCGTCGTCCAATCATATGCACATTTTGTTTCACATCATAGGTCCGTTTTCTTGGGAATTACCGCGTCATCATGTAAGTCCATTGAGAAAATCAACTTACAAAATTTCAATTCTCCACACCCACTTCAATAATTTAGAGAAGTAGTTCAGATGGAGCCAACAGTGCATCCAACGCCGCAAGCCACACGAGGAGCCGTCAGATGTGTCAAGGGCTTAGAGCTACGCCAAATTACTTTGTTTTCAAGTTAAACTCTGTTTATTTGGGCTTTAGCTTCTGGCCCTTAGAAATTACCCACATCTTGAGCAGTCATGTTGCTTCTCACGACTGCTTTCCAGCAGCTACTTCTGAAAAAACTCCACTCAAAACATCCCTTAGAAGATCTACTGACACATCAAAGTTTGTTGGTTTCTTAAGTTAAAATCGATGATATTGCATTTGCTAGTAGGGATCCTATAATGATATTAGGCACTGTTTATTTTTATGCCACTAAACCTTCTCGAAATCATGTACTTTCCAGTTCCAACCATTATTTGTGACAAAAGTTGACTGTCAAAAGTATATCATGGAGATTTTGTGAAGTGTGAAGAGACGGGTCACTAGGGCTCTCCCTGATGTTCTTCAAAAGGGAAACAAAATAAAGCAAAATGAGTCGACATCTAGGAATTTATGTTTTTCTGATCGCCTAAGTCCAACGGAGAATTTTGTCAGATTAATTATACTATCCAAGGACTGCCATGAAGAGTATCTATTCGAAGAATTGACTCCACGAAACAAGTGTCCTGACATCACATTGAAAACCACTGCGCTGTACCCCATGATTTTCTGAATCATCTTAAGAGACTGATGTTCTTGAAAAAAAAACTTAAATGATTTTTTTCTATTTTATATTGTCCCCTTGGTTTTTGGCTAACAAGCATGCTATGTATAAAATATCTGGCAGGTACTTCGTTATAATTGATGACTTATGGGCTACATCAGTGTGGGATGTGGTTAGTCGCGCTTTTCCACGGAGTGATTGTTTCAGCAGAATAGTAACTACGACGGAAATTATGGAAGTAGCTCTTGCATGTTGTTGTTTTTGCCCTGGACATATTTTTAAAATGGAACCTCTCAGTGATATTGACTCGGGAAAGTTACTGCTTCAAAGAATTCTTGTCTCACGAAATCAAAGTCCTCAACAGTTTGATGGTGTTATACCTCAGATTATGAGAAGTTGTGGTGGCTTGCCACTAGCAATCATCATTGTAGCCAGAATTTTAGCAAGTCAACCTGAGAAATTAGACCAATGGGGCAGTACACAGAATTCTTTTGATTACATCTTGGGGGCAAATCCTACAATGGAAGAGTTTATGGGACCAATATTCAACATTTGCTTTATTAGTCTTCCATATTATTTGAAGACTTGTCTGCTCCATCTTAGCATATATCCAGAGGGTTACCTATTCTTCAAAGATGACTTGGTGAAGCAATGGGTAGCTGAGGATTTTATATGTGCAAACGAAGGTGAAGACTTGGAGGAAGTTGCCGGGAGCTATTTTGATGAGCTTGTCAGTATGGGCCTGATCCAAGTTATGGATATCAACGGCGATTTTGAATCGTTATCTTATTCAGTACACCAGCTTGTACTTGATCTCATTGCATACAAGTCCATTGAAGAGAACTTCATCACTGTAGTGGACTATTCACAAACAACAATACCACTTGCTGATAAAGTTCGTCGATTGTCGCTTCACTTCGGCAGTGCAACATATGCAACTACACCAGCATGTACAGGATTATCACAAGTTCGATCACTCTTCTTTTCTGGCCTGTTTAATTGCATGCCTTCAATCGCGGTGTTTAAGCTTCTTCGAGTTCTAATCCTTCATCTTTGGGATGATACTGGAACCAAGACGTTGAACCTCACAGGAATTTGTGAACTTTTTTGGTTGAAGTATTTGCAGGTCACATATAATGTCACTGTAAAGCTACCAGATAAGATACAAGCGATGAAACACCTGGAAACACTGGAAATAAACGCACAAGTACTTGATATTCCACTGGACATTGCTAGACTTTCGAGCTTGTTGCATCTCTGTCTTCGAGGTGCAAATCTACCTAGTGGGATTGGGCACATCAGATCTCTACGTACACTCATGCATTTTGACCTTGGCAATAGCTCTGAAGAGAACCTATGTGGCCTTGGTGAGCTGAAAAACCTGCAGGATCTTTATCTCACATACTCTTCATCACTCTCTAGTGAACATTTGAAGAGAAATCTGATAGCTCTGGCCTGTTCACTCGGGAAGCTTTGCAACCTCAAATCTTTCAGTCTGGTTCCTGGCACTGCTGGAATGGTTGTACTTTTTGATGGCTCGAGCGATATGTCTACCCCTATCTTTCTCGAGAGACTTGAGCTGTTGCCGCCCATTTGCATCTTTTCCAAACTTCCCAAGTGGACCGGTCAACTCCGCAAAATTTGCATTATGAAAGTTGCTGTCAGAGAACTGCCGACGAGTGATATTGCTATCCTAACAGGGTTACCTTCCCTCACTGTTCTCTCGCTGTCTGTTCAAACAGCTCCTGAGGAAAGGCTTGTCTTCAACGATAGGGCATTCCCTGTTCTCAAGTGTTTTAAGTTTAGATGTGGTGTACTTTGCATGTCTTTCATGGCTGGTGCCATGCCCAATCTTCGTGGCCTCAAGCTATGTTTCAATGTCCATATCGGGGAGGAGTACGGCAATATGCTTGTCGGAATTGAGCACCTTTTAAATCTCCAGGACATTGTTGTACAAATTGGAGCTACCACCGAATCTGACTCGAGGGCTGCAGAGTCAGCGATCAACTATACCATTAACAAGCACCCAAGGTTTCTTAGACTTAACTTACAATTGGTGGATCCGGTTGAGGAAGAACGTCGTCCTTTAAAGAAACATCATTGGAGCCAAGAAAAAGGCTCGTTAGGTGAACACCATGAGGTTCTAGAGAAAGCTAATGAAATGAACAAACATGCTGATAGTGGGTACGAATCTTCCTTATTCTTTTTTTTAGCGAGTCAAATATTCCTTATTCAAGCAGCAATTCCTTGCAACTTTGCCTTTATTCATTTGTTTATTTTCCTCCAATATTACCATTATCTGTCAGAAAAAAGACTTATCCAAAAGATCTATTGCTATAACAAATCTTCTTGGCCATTTCCTGGCACCGTAAAATGTCTAACAATGTGGTTTTTTCCAAACCACAGCTTGCTCTAGTTTAGTCATTTCCTCTTCTTTCTTATAATGTTTTGTCAATTTTTGTTTTTTTGTTATCTCCAGGTTGTCTCAGCTTCCCAATCAGCCATCAACTGTCGCTTCAGGTCGCCTGAAATCAGATAGTCCAGTTGAGGAATCAAAAGAGTCGGCAGCACCAGCATTGCCCTGTAAGGTGAGTTCCCTCCCCTTAGACAAGCCGTACGTAAATCCTAGTATGATTTTTCTAAGTACCTAGTATTATACCTGAAAAAGTAATTGTAGTTCCATCAATCTGTTTTTTAAAAATGAGAATAGAGCTTGACTGTAAGTAGTCTTAATAAATTCTGATTTGCAGAAAACCAGTATCAATATCTTCTTTTCTTCAAGGAGACCAATATCAATATCTTTTAACACCAGATCTCGATTCTCAATCACAGCAATTTTTATCTTTGCAGAAAACTCGACTGGATGGTAACATTCTTAATGATGTGCCTGCTAGGGAGAACAGACTCGGATTGTTGAAGAACTTGGATGATGACAGTCCCTGTTTATTGGATATAGTGAGAAATGACAAAATGTTCAACATCACTGATTTCTCCCCAGAATGGGCTTGTTCCACAGAGCATACCAAGGTTTGCCCCTTTCATGTTCTACTGAACTATCATCCTTCTTGTTTTACCGTACTTCAGTATTTGTGTATAGTCATTCCATTTTGAACTGTTCAGTTCAGATGGAAATGTTTCAATACATCTTAATTCATCTGATACCAGATTAACAGTTACTGTTACCAAAATATTGTTTTTATTATCAACGGGTACTTCTCCTGGTAGGATGGTCACTTTCATAACTGCAATGTAGTGAATGGACCCACATGTATAATTTAGAACAGTTTGCATGCACAATCCACATGAGCTTACATGTTTGTAAATTGTACTCTATAAAATTGAAGATCTTGGTTATTTTTTCCGCGTCACATGTTTGTAGTATTCTATCAAATTGCAAAATTACTGACAGCTCCTGAATTGTAGATCTTGGTGGTCGGGTGCTACTATGAGCAATACAAGCATCTAGCTGGTTCCAATATATACGGTATCTTTGGTGACATCTGTGTTGTCGCAAACATGATCCAAACTGGTGTTTACCGTTTCATGGTTGGACCACATACACCTGGACAAGTAGATTTTTATTTGACTTTGGATGGGAAAACACCAATCTCTGAGGTTTTGAGTTTTGAGTATCGTAGTATGCCTGGCAGTTCATTGCAGAGTGAGTTGAAGCCGGCGGAAGATGAATACATAAAGTCAAAGCTTCAGATGCAGATGAGACTATCTCGTTTACTGTTTGTTACAAACAAGAAAGAGATCTCACCGAATCTTCTTGTGGGTAGTAGCAAAGTTTCCAATCTCATATTGGCATCGCTAGAGAAGGAATGGATGGATCTGTGGAAAATTGCTGGTGATCCTGAGGGCACACCCATTCCTGCTACTGAAGACTTGCTTGAATTAGTATTGCGGAATAGATTGCAAGAATGGCTTTTGGAAAGAGTAACTAGAGGCCATAAGTCAACCGGTCGTGATGATCTAGGACAAGGACCTATCCATATGTGTTCTTTCCTAGGCTATACTTGGGCTATTCACTTGCTTTCCGTGGCCGGATTCTCCTTGGATTTCCGTGATTCTTCTGGTTGGACTGCTTTACACTGGGCTGCATACCACGGAAGGTATCCTCTATTTTCTGATATTTCTATACTTCCTTTAGCTGATTAGTATGGAATGTGGAAAAATAAGAGCACGAATCATTTGCTATGTGCGTTCTGGGCCTGGCAACTGTGGCGTGTTTCTGAAATTTGCAAGTCTAACTTCATGGGACCTAACTTACTTGAAACCAGTACTGACTGTCAACAACCTCCTAGATTTGGGAAAGGTCTATGTGAAAAGTATCTCATCAACAGTGTTAGATGGCGATCTTAGACACATTTGATTTGTTTTAGTTTAGGTGACTAGTAATTCATGATCTTGGAAATATTTCGTTTTGGAATATATTTCTTCATATATCTTTATGAATTACGACCATCTTGTTACTCTTTTTTTGTTGCTAAACTCTTGCCAGGGAAAAAATGGTTTCTGCTCTTTTATCTGCTGGAGCAAATCCAAGCTTGGTTACAGATCCTACTGCGACGTCCCCTGGTGGATGCACTCCTGCTGATCTGGCAGCAAGACAAGGTTACGTGGGCTTAGCTGAATATCTTGCTGAGAAAGGATTGGCAGCACATTTTGAATCTGTGCCACTATCTAAGGATACTGAGCGATCATCATCAAAGACGAACCGAACAGAAGTACAGAGCGAGAAGTCTGTGAATCTTACTGAACAAGAACTTTGCTTAAAAGAATCTTTAGCAGCCTATCGAAGGGCTGCTGATGCGGCCATTAATATCCAAGCTGCAGTTAGGGATAGAGCTTTTAAGCTCCAAACAAAAACAGTCATATTGGGCAGTCCTGACTTTTCAGCAACTGCCATAATTGCTGCTATGAGGATTCAGCATGCATTCCGGAACTACAAGATAATGAAAGAGATGAGAGCTGTTGCGCGAATACAAAATCATTTCCGCGCATGGAAGGTCAGAAAGAACTTCACAAACATGCGAAGACAAGCTATCACAATACAAGTAAGTTGCATGTTGCAATTTCGTGTTTTGTTTGTTATTTCATCTGGGAGATTTATTGCACAAATATCCGCCATACTTCTGAAAAACACTTATTTTTAGAAGAACAAGGCGTCATTGGACAGTCATTGATTTTGGAAAGCAAATTAAAAGCTTTTCCTGTGCTATTATCATGCTAATTAGATGTTGTAATGATTATAACATAATCATTACAATATCTGCCTTGTTGTGATCTTTTTAGATCTTTTTGTCCTTTGGTCTTATGGCCTTTGTTTGTAACCTGTGCCATGTTTGCTCCATGTACAATTCTCAGACCGTGGCCTAACTTATCCAAATTTTTTTTTGATAATAATATTTCCCCAGTCTGCATACCGAGGCCATCAAGTGAGACGTCAAAACCGCAAGGTAATATGGTCTGTTGGAGTCGTGGAGAAAGCTATTTTGCGATGGAGAAAGAAGAGAAAGGCGGCAGAAGAAGATTTCATCCAGGCCAGCCGGCAACGAGCTGAGGACAAGCTTCATAGATCAGTGGCACATGTAGAGGCTCTGTTTCGTGGTTATCGTGTACAGCATGAGTACCGGAGGATGAGGATTGCTCATGAGGAGGCCATGGTATGTATTTTACTCTCTTCAATACGGACCTACGTCTATCATTATTGTGGTAGATTGTGGAGCTCGTGAGAATGCCTGATGTGTTGCATGAAATCCTATATATACTCTGTGACAATACCGATCCACCGTCCACGTGTATAATTGGGTACTCCCTCCATACCGATCCACCGTCCACGTGTATAAAAACCAGCATTTTATATGTATATTTAGTAAGTATTTATTGGCTTACCAAAACCAGCAAATACATGTGAATATTTATATATTTATATTTTGCCATGAGATTTTATATTTTGCCCAAGGATTTTATATTTATATTTTCGATGAGATTTTCTCACCTTTGTGCTTTGTTCGGCGCAGCTGGAGCTCAGTAAAGAGCAGCAGCGGGGCCCGGCGTGCAGGAGCCATGAGCTGAATATTTACATGCCAGCTTCCAGACATGATCTTAATGTACAATACACGTGAGAATTACTCCTCAGACTCTGCTTGTAGGTGTCTGTAGAATTATTCAGCAATGATCTAATAGGATATATCATCCATTGTTATGTTTTCCATCTTCATTTCTTTTCGTGGCTCCTTTCCAAGTTATCATTCTCATGTTAGTTCCTTCGTTTTTGGCTGATCACAACTATCTGAATCGGCAGAATAAATTTCATGTACTTTTATCATCAAAACTATCCAGGAATCCTATCACAGTCGTTGTGAGATGAATTCAGTGACCAACACAAGATTATCAAGTCAAAACCTCACAGAAGATTCATGATCTAATATTGTAGAACTAGTGGTGTCTTTTCCATCTGTCTAACCGTATCTTCCTAAAACATCACAATTGCCGATCATGTATATTGGAGGGAGGCTATTTAGAGAGAAACTCTAGCGGATTCTCTAAAAACTACATCAACGCTAAAAACTTATAATGCTTCGGGGACGAGCGTCCATAATCAATTTCCCCGGGGCTAAACCTGGTTATCATTTAGAAAAATGCATTAATGATACTCCAACAAAATGGACACAAAATAATGCTTTGTTGCGTCATTGGTGTTGTTGGGTTTCTTAAAGAAATATTCACTCTGTTTTAAAATATAAGTGTATTGTTTTTTTGGAAAAGTCAAACATTTTAGGTTTGATCAAAATTGTAGAGAAATATATCAAAATTCATAATATCAAATCAGTATTTTTAGATTAGTCATGAAATGAATTTCCATACTTTTTTGTTTAATATTGTGGATGTCGATATTTTTGCTCTGAATTTGGTCAAAGTTAAAGAAATTTGACTTTCTGAAAAAACTAACACCCCTTATATCTTGAAACTGATGGAATATTTAGTTCGGCGGCACTACTAGCGAAAAACCTATAGATGGAGATTTAGCAGTAGTGATTGTTACAGAATGCGCTACTGCTTATGGAGCGATTGTTACATAAACGACGCGATGGTCAATAAAACTCGCTACTGATCCATACTTATTAGTAGCGTGGGCGAACAAAAGACGCTGCTGGTATGGTTACCCACCCGACTATGCAGTTTAGTAGCGCGCATCGGGGAAACACGCTATTGCTATGTAGTTTAGCAGTAACGCGTTATAAAATGACCCGCTGCAAGTATGCTCGCGCTGTCCCACCTGATCGACCCCACTTAGCGGCAGCGCGGCATTAAGAGCCGCGCTACTGCTAATGATGATAACAGTAGCGCGTCCCTAAGAACCACGCTAGTGCTAAGGTGCACATCCACATTTCCCCCACCCTCTCCCTCACTTTCTCTCTCATTTTCTTCTCCCCCATTACTACTACCTCAGATTTCTTCTCTCTTCCTTCTCCTACCTCTCTTCTCTCTACTTTAATGCTAGCTCCCTCCACCATGTCCATTAATTAATGCACCCAACTAGATATATTAATTCCCTCCTCTCCCTCCACTTTAATGCTTCCTCACTTTTCTCTCCTCCCTCCACTAGTTAGAGCTAGCCATGCATCTTCTTCCCTTATTAGTTAGATCTATCCATTTAGTAAGTGGAACCTATCACCTCCACAACTTGATCTATCCTTTAATGAAGTAAAGCCATCCATCTAGTCACCGTGCTTTCTCTCTCGAGATAGCTACACTAATAGAAAACAGGGCTTAGGTCCAGGCTAGATAAGTGCATTAGTCCCGGTCGTGTTATGAACCAGGACTAATGGGTGCATCAGTCCCGGTTCGTGAGGCCAGGACGCCGGTCGGGCCTCGGCAGGCACCAGTCTCGGTTCGTCTGACCCCTCTAGTCCCGGTTCCACACACGAATCGGGACTAAAGGTCCTCGCTCCTAGCGCAGCCCCTTTAGTCCCGGTTGGTGGCTGGAACCGGGACTAAAGGGCAGTCTTCTGTCCCGGTTCTATACACCAACCGGGACTAAAGAGATGCCTATATATATGCTTGCACCTGCCCGCTCACTCCTCTGTTTTTTTGCTGGCCGGCGTGTGGGAGGTGTGTGCTGCTCTGCTCTCACCTCCTATGCACACGAGGTGTTCGATGATATGCCCGAGCCACGCTTAAGATTTCTCCTCTCTAAGCTCCATTTTCTTCAAGATTTGTCTAGGTTTGGCGGTCCGTCCCGTCCCGTCCCCGTCCTCACCGTCGTCGATCGCCCGTGCCGATCTCGTCGCCGGCACCACCGTGGTGAGCCTCTTGTTCTTATCTTCTTTTTAAAAGAAAAAAATTATATAATGTGATGATGAACTTGTATTAATTTGGTCACTTCTCTATTCATGATGTTCTGTAATGGTTTTGATACACTTAATTATATAATGCACGCAGATGAACCGGCAATGGATGTACGGTGACCGACACACCTCCGAGTACATTGAGGGCCTGCATAAATTTCTCGAAGTGGCTGAGGAAAACAAGCAGAATGGTTTTATGTATTGTCCATGTATTGTCTCTGAGAATACGAAGGATTACTCTAACTCGAAAACCCATCACTCCCACCTGCTTGAGAAGGGTTTCATGCCACACTATAATGTTTGGACCAAGCACGGAGAAAGAGGGGTTATGATGGAAGACAACGAAGAAGAAGAGGATGATGAAAGCTATCCTATGTTCCCTGAATACGGTGATACTGCAACGGGGGAAGCTGACGATCAAGAGGCACCAGATGATGTGCCCGATGATGATCTTCGCCGGGTCATTGTTGATGCACAGAGAGAATGCGAAAGTGAAAGGGAGAAGTTGAAGTTCGATCGCATGTTAGAAGATCACAAAAAAGGGTTGTACCCAAACTGCGAAGATGACAACACAAAACTCGGTACTACACTGGAATTGCTGCAATGGAAGGCCTACAATGGTGTATCTGACAAGGGATTTGGTTCGCTACTGAAAATAATGAAGAAGAAGCTTCCAAAGGATAACGAATTGCCCGACGGTACGTACGAAGCAAAGAATTGAACGCATGCCCGGTATGCGGTGCATTGCGGTATAAGATCAGACGAGATGACCCTGGTGATGTTGAGGGCGAGCGTCCCAGGAAGAGGGTTCCTGCCAAGGTGATGTGGTATGCTCCTATAATACCACGGTTGAAACGTCTGTTCAGAAACAAAGAGCATGCCAAGTTGTTGCGATGGCACAAAGAAGACCGTAAGAAAGACAGGAAGTTGAGAGCACCTGCTGACGGGTCGCAGTGGAGAAAAATCAAGAGAAAGTGGGGGGACTTTGCAGGTGACGCAAGGAACGTATGGTTTGGTTTAAGTGCAGATGGCATTAATCCTTTTGGGGAGCAGAGAAGCAATCATAGCACCTGGCCCGTGACTCTATGTATCTATAACCTTCCTCCTTGGTTGTGCATGAAGCGGAAGTTCATTATGATGCCAGTGTTCATCCAAGGCCCTAAGCAACCCGGCAACGACATTGATGTGTACCTAAGGCCATTACTTGAAGAACTTTTACAGCTATGGAATGGAAAAGGTGTACGTGTGTGGGATGAGCATGAAGAAGAGGAATTTGACCTACGAGCGTTACTGTTTGTAACTGTCAATGATTGGCCTGCTCTTAGTAACCTTTCAGGACAGACAAACAAGGGATACAATGCATGCACACACTGTTTAGATGACACCCAAAGTATATATTTGGACAAATGCAAGAAGAATGTGTACCTGGGACATCGTCGATTTCTTCCGACCAAGCATGCCTTAAGAAAGAAAGGCAAGCATTTCAAAGGTGAGGTAGATCACCAGAAGAAGCCCGTCCTCCGTACTGGTGATGATATACTTGATATGGTCAAGGATTTACAAGTAATCTTTGGAAAGGGTCCTGGCAGACAATCTGTTCCGAATGACATTGAGGGACACGCACCCATGTGGAAGAAGAAATCTATATTTTAGGACCTACCCTATTGGAAAGACCTAGAGGTCCGCTCTGCAATCGACGTGATGCACGCGACGAAGAATGTTTGCGTGAACGTGCTAGGCTTCTTGGGCGTGTATGGGAAGACAAAAGATACACCGGAGGCACGGGAGGACCAGCAACGTGTGAACGAATAAGACGGCATGCATCCAAAGCAGTATCAAGGTCCTGCCAGCTACGCTCTTACCAAAGTGGAGAAGGAAATCTTCTTTGAATGACTGCTCAGTATCAAGGTCCTGTCTGGCTTCTCGACGAATATAAAGGGAATAATAAACATGGCAGAGAAAAAATTCCAGAACCTAAAGTCTTATGACTGCCACGTGATTATGACGCAACTGCTTCCGGTTGCATTGAGGGGGCTTCTACCAGATAATGTTGGATTAGCCATTGTGAAGCTATGTGCATTCCTCAATGCAATTTCTCAGAAGGTAACCGATCCAGAAATCCTACCAAGGTTACAGAATGATTTGGTCCAATGTCTTGTCATCTTCGAGTTGGTGTTCCCACCATCCTTCTTCAATATTATGACGCACGTCCTAGTTCACCTATTCGACGAGATTGCCATTCTGGGTCCTTTGTTTCTACACAATATGTTCCCCTTTGAGAGGTTAATGGGAGTCTTGAAGAAATATGTTCGTAATCATGCTAGGCCAGAAGGAAGCATCCCCAAGGGCCATCAAACAGAGGAGGTCATTGGGTTTGTGTGGACTTTATTCCTGAGCATAACTAGATTGGTGTCCCTCAATCGCGGTATGAGGGGAGACTGAGTGGAAAAGGCATGCTAGGAGCGGATTCAATAATATGTAGGGACGGGCATTCTTGGGCGTAAGCACACTACACAGTTCTACAGAATTCTACCTTGGTGGCCCCGTATATCAATGAACACAAGAATATTCTATGGTCCAAACACCCGGAGCAGTCTGACGACTGAATTACACGTGAACACATCGGGACTTTCGGTGGTTGGTTGCAAATACATCTCATGCGTAACAACACTGTTGGAGATGATCTGTACTTGTTGGCCAGGACACCATCTTTTCGACTGTATTGACTTACCAAGGGTACGAGATAAATGAGAATACATTTTACACGATCGCCCAAGATAAAAAGAGCACCAACCAAAACAGTGGTGTCCGCTTTGATGCAGCAATCACCAATAGTGCAAAGGACACATATTATGGTTACATAGAGGAGATATGGGAACTTGACTATGGACATGAATTTAAGGTCCCTTTGTTTCGGTGCAAATGGGTCAATCTGCCAGGAGGAGGGGTACTGCAGGTAGACCCGCAGTACGAAATGACAACAGTGGATCTCAACAATCTTGGGTACACATGCGAACCATTCGTCCTAGCCAATGATGTGGCGCAGGTATTCTATGTAAAGGACATGTCTACCAAACCGAGAAAAAAAAAGATAAGGAAGCGAATACATCAAACGATGAGCCAAAGCGCCACATAGTTCTTTCATGGAAAAGAAACATCGTGGGAGTGGAGGACAAGACAGACATGTCTGAAGATTATGAAAATTTTCATGAAATTCCTCCCTTCAAAGTGAAGGCTGACCCAAGCATCCCGTTAAACGATGAAGATTATCCATGGTTACGGCACAATAAGCAAGGGACACACGCGAAGAAAAAGTGAAGACTTTCTCTCCACAACTATTCTGATGATGGCTTTGATCTAGAATATCACCGCAGTTACATGTCAAGAAATGAAATCCCTTTTGTAATAGATGAGTTTTCGTCCGAAACCCTGATACTTCGAAAGAGATTGTCCAGTTTGTACACGAAGTGCATCCAGTTTTTTCCGTAACTCTCTCAACTTTTTAGCACACGCTATGTGGGTGAAATTATGACACCATGGCAAGTTTTAACCTTTTCAGAGTTCATTTGTAGTGCTTTTAAATTTCAGGGTCATTTAGCTCAAAATAAATCATTATCTGCATGAAAAATAGCAAATGAAGTCACAAAAGGGTTGAAAATTGATGATGTGGCTTTGAATGGTGCATTTTGAACACACAAAAAGTCTGGAGTTAAAATAAGTTAAAAAAATGAAGTCCCTTTGTAGTAGATGAGTTTTCGTCCGAAATCGTGATACTTCGAAAGAGATTGTCCAGTTTGTACATGAAGTGCATCCAGTTTTTCCCGTAACCCTCTCAACTTTTTAGCACATGCTATGTGGGTGAAATTATGATACCATGCCAAGTTTCAACCTTTTCAGAGTTCATTTGTAGTGCTTTTAAATTTCAGGGTCATTTAGCTCAAAGAATGAACTAATAGCAAAAAGAATGAATTAAAAAACTTTTATAAAACTCTAATAGCAAAAAGAATGAACTAAAAACAATCAATTAAAATATTTTGTTATGATCAACTAAAACAAATCTATAATATTCTTCAATAGCAAAAAGAATCAACTAAAATAGCAAAGTAAATAACATAAAAAATAAAAAACTGCCGCCTACTAGGCCACCACGGCCTGCATACGACTAGAAACCCATCTATACATGGGCCAGGATGCAGGCCCGCGGGCCCAGCAGGCCCAACATGGCAGTGACAAAGGTTGGGCATGTACTGCGTGTAATAGAGAGGAGCTTGACAGCTCAGTCGCAGCGTGGCTTATAAACAAGTGTGGGCGCCTCTCAATTAGCGAGGTGGGACTAAACTCTTGGCTGCGGCAGCACCAGCCCTTTAGTCCCGGTTGGTGGCTGGGCTTCCCGCCCTTTGGGCTGGCGAAAACGACCTTTAGTCCCGGTTGGTGGCACCAACCGGGACTAAAGGGGGGCCTTTAATTTGTCCTGGTTGGAGCCACCAACCGGGACTAAATGGGGAGCTATATAAGCGGGACTTGTCTGTTTTTCCAATCCCCCATCAATTTCTTCTCCTTCTCTCCCCCGACGGCGCCGACGACCACCTTGACGCCGCCAGGCTGACCATCACCGGCGCCGGACCTCCTCGCGCGCCCTCCTCCCGGTCGCCGCGTGTCCCCGAGCCCGTTCCTCGTCGCCGGCCTCCAGAGCTCCATCCCCGCGCCCCCAGTGAGCTTTGCCCTTTCCCAAGGACCCCTGCTGCCACTACTCCGGCCATGGTCGCCCCTGCTGCCACTGCTCCATGGTCGCCGCTGCTGCCACTGTCACTGTCCTCTGTTTTTTAGTTGCATAATGAGATGAGATGAATTTTAGATGAATAGATAGATGAATTTTAGTTGCATAATGAGATGAGATGAGATGAGATGTATGAAATGTGCTCTGTTTTTTTAGATGTGCTCTATTTTTTTAGATGAGATGAGATGAGATGTATGAGATGTTTTGTGGAGATGAGATGAGATGTTTTGTGGAAATGTGCTCTGTTTTTTTAGATGAATAGATAGATGGATGAAATGTAATAACTCAATGTGATAGATAGATGTTTTGTGGAGATGAGATGAGATGAAAGAGAATTTTTTTTAGTTTTTTTTAGATAGAGAAAGAAATGTTAAATTTTGCATATGCATGCATGATGAGTTAAATTTTGAAATGAATATGTGAAGCTCCCATTTTGAGAGATGAGATGTTTTGTGGAAATGTGCTCTGTTTTTGAAATGAAAATGTGAAGGTAGTATTTTTGTTAAATGAAAATGTGAAGCAAGTTTTTTTTGAAATGAAAATGTGAAGGTAGTATTTTTGCTAAATAAAAATGTGAAGCAAGTCTTTTTTTGAAATGAAAATGTGATGCTACTTTTTTAAATGAAAATGTGAAGCTCCCATTCCTATAGTTGATATATACTTGATGACAAAAATGTTACTAAAATGGTTTGACTGTTATAAAACTTGTGAACTGATGGTGAGTTGATAAAGTGTCAATGCTTTATGTGCAGAAACTATGGACGACAGAGACTTAGAAAAAGAAGAGTTGTTGGGGGGATATAATCCGCTACGGAGGTGATATCGCCTTGTCGTTTCTCAACGACACCGATGGTGAGGAAAGAGAGGATGACGACTCCGGTGAGGAGGAAGGAGATCATGACGGCTTCGAAGAATTAATGGAAAATATATGTGTGATATGACCGATAATAATGGCGGCAGAGTGTTGTTGTCTATATGTGTATTTGCCGAATTGTGTGTGACATGAGAGTTGCTTATGTTTTGCCGAAATATTGATTTATTTCCGTTTTGGCGAATTTCGGGCAAACTCCGTATGTCCTTTTTTAGGGAAGGCCATGCCAAATTTTTGTATGACTTTGATGAATATGCATGCATGGATGCGTTTATAATCCTTTTGCTTATTAATTATACCGTGCCTAAATGATGATGAGATGGAGGAGGATTCGGAGGAGTCTTTTCAGTTCCTCAATATCGGCGCCTATGACTCGGGCTATGAGCATGTGGATGAGGAGATGGATGATGTGCCGTGCAGGAACGTCCTAGGGTTGATTGCACGAAGTCTCTCTTCATGCAATCCTCACAGGACATGCCTCCAAATGCCGCCTCAACGCAGGGTCAACTAGCCGAGGGTCGTACAGTGCTTAGCCCGACAACACTGGTGGCGGGGGTAAGGAAGGGTCTAGAAGGTGAACCCAAGAAAAAGGAGCGGAAGAGACCGCCGAAGAGAGGCTCTGCTGCGGCCAAAGCAACTGCCAAAGGTTCTAGCAGCTAGTCGGCCCCGTCGCCTGATTTTGAAGACCATGTACCGGTTAAAGGTGCGATGTTAATCCATGTCGCGGGCGAGCCGATCCTACCGCCAAACTACTAGAGGGCATATCAGGGGATCTCAAGAGACTGCACGACCATGTGTTGTCGACTGAGAAAAGCCTTCTCGCCTCGGAAGATCCAGGATACTCGCTTTACGCGGTTCGTGCGCCTCAGGCCAATGGCTACGTCGACCCCCCCCCCCCCCCGGATGTGTTTTTCCTGCGGTTTGATCACATCTTTGAGATGTTTCTCATGAGGCGGTTCGATTTTACGATCGTCCGCCTTTAATTTGCTCTACATATGAACTTCGTCATGAGGAGAGACCAAGTCGCGCATATCTCGGTGGCGGATCCATACTACATGCACGAGTCCTTCTTGAGTCTCGGTGAATATGAACGCGCTACTGCTAGGGATTACATCGAAGAGTTCTTGATAACGAATAAGGACAAGGAAATGGTGCTCGTGCCTTATCATCCAAGGTAAGTCATTTCCTGATAGCCCTTTTGTACATTTCAATCATTCCTTTGCTCATATGAAGGCTAATTTGAGGTGTATTTATATTGCGCAGCGACGACAGCGCCGTCCTTATCGTTCTTTTCCCGCGAGTCCCCCACCCAGTGTATTTCGACTCGTCCAGAAACTTCAAGAAGAAGGACTACACCAACGTAATGGTAGTTCTGGACATTGCTCTATAGGGCTTCGGCCTGAGGGGTGGCCACGTAGAGATCAGGAAAACAAGGAAGGGTGCTCCGGATTTCGGGCATAAAACTAACTTCTGCTACATCCATCGACCAATAGAAAGCAAGAACTATGGATTCTACGTCATCTACCTCATGATGGAGTTTAGAAGGGATTGCCAACAACTTCGCATGACAAGCAGAAATGATGACCATATTCGCAAATGGGCGCAAAGCTTAGGAGTCGAATCAGATTATAAACTCAGAGATGACTTCTTTCGCATCCAGAGGGACATTGCAACGATCATCATGAAAGATGTCGTCGAAGATAACGGGATGTTCCACCACGACCATATATCATGATGCAAGGTGGTGTATGTGACCAGGACATGTTGGACGTGTCCAACCCATTGGAGGCAGTCGGCTCCGGTGCCGCCGACGAACTGACGGGACTGGCGGAGCCCCGTCAGGAGCAATGAATGTCTTAAGCCGGAACCGCCGGGGGGTTGGGAACCCCCAGACAGTTCGTGATCTTGTGAGTTTTGTTCAAACTCACTCCCCCTGTATCGTTTTCCTTTGTGAAACTAAAAGTCTAAGGATAAAATGAAGAGGTTATGCTCTCGGTTAGGTTTAAGTGGTTTCCTTGCCTCCGACAGTGTTGGTCTTAGTGGTGGTTTGGCTTTGTTTTGGCATGAGTCTTGATGTAAAAACAATAAATGAAAGATATATTTATGCGTACATGACTGTGACGACGGGCGAGCCACCCTGGCGGCTTACCTGCGTCTATGGAGAACCATGGACGACAAATCGATATCGCATGTGGTCTACCCTCCGTGATCTTCTTCGCGAAACTGACATGCCGTGGGGGGGGGACTTGAATGAGGATATGTGAAGCTTTGAGCACTTCTCCAAATCGCCATGACCGGCAGGTCAGATGATTGATTCCCGTGATGCTTTGGAAGTTTGTGGTCTGAGTGATCTTGGTTTTGTAGGGCTGCCCTACACTTATGAAAACCGCAGTGGAGGACGCACGAATGTTAAAGTCAGACTGGACCAGGCTGTTGCAAATAATTCATGGCGAGACATCTTCACAAGCGCCAAGGTGGAGCACTTTGTGATGCCCAGCTCGGACCACCTGGTTATCCTGCTTCTTTGTATCTTGGAGCAAAAGGCAAATGGAGTCAGGCAGGAGGTGCCGCTAGTACGAGGTAATGTGGGAGAGAGACCCAATTCTCCCGGTGGTAATTATGAATACATGGGTAGATTTGGGTTCTATGTTAAATTTGGGAGACATAGCTTCTGGACTGAGAACTATGATGAATATGTTGCAAGATTGGAGCCGCAAAAAATTCGAAACCTTATTTAAAAAAAGTCTTGCTCACATCTGGAAGAGCTCATGTCTATGAATGCAGACAGAAAGGAGATCCGCGAGGCTACTGGTAAGATGAATGAACTCCTCTACCGGGAGGAGATGCTCTGGATGCAACTATCTCGAGTTGTGTGGCTGCACGAGGGGGACCGAAACACAAAGTTTTTTCATCACAAAGCAGTATGGCGTGCTCGCAAAAACCGTATACAATCACTTGTGGCCGATGCTGGTACAACGCATCAGAGCCATGCAGCCATGGCCGAGCGGGCCACCTCCTATTTTGCTGACCTGTTCAAGACGGAGAGTACTCTATGTGTGGATCCAGTGATCAACTTAATTAATACACGTGTTACTGATCAGATGAATGATGGCCTGTGTACAGAGTTCTCGGATAAGGAGATTGCGGATGCGCTCTTCCAGATTGGTCCTTTGAAGGCACCGGGTCCCGACGGTTTTCCAGCCAGGTTCTTTCAAAGAAACTGGTCTTGCATGTGTGAACATGTGGTCGTTGGGGTGAAGGAATTTTTCCGTACTGGAATAATGCCGGAAGGGGTGAACAACACTTTCATTGTTATTATACCTAAGGTTGACAACCCCAAACGGCTCACGGAATTCAAACCGATTAGCCTCTGCAACGTCATTTACAAGGTGGTATCCAAGTGCCTGGTAAACCGCCTGCGGCCCATTCTGGATGAGATAATTTCACCGGAACAAAGCGCTTTTGTCCCAGGGCGGATGGTTATTGATAACGCATTGATAGCTTTTGAGTGCTTTCATTCTATTTAGCATGAAAAAGTCCCTGACAATAGTTTTTGTGCTTACAAGTTGGATATGTCTAAAGCGTATGACAGGGTTGATTGGATCTTCTTGGAGCGAATGATGCAAAAGATGGGTTTTGCTCACCGCTGGGTGGACTGGATTATGACTTGCGTCACCTCGGTGAGATACACTATTAAATTTAATGGGACCCTATTGGATTCGTTTGCACCGTCGCGGGAGCTACGGCAAGGTGATCCACTCTCTCCTTTTTTGTTCCTTCTGGTGGCTGATGGTTTGTCTGCTTTGCTGAAAGAGGGAGAGGAAAAGGAGGAATACACACCTCTGAAAGTCTGTCGGCGAGCCCCAGGCGTGTCACATTTGCTTTTTGCAGATACCCTGTTACTTTTTAACGCAGAGGAGGAGCAGGCTAAAAGAGTACGGGAGGTGCTCAATGTGTATGCACGTGCGACAGGACAATGCATCGACCCAGCTAAGTGCAGTATTCTTTTTGGTAATTCATGCGCCATGGACATTCAAGACAGAATACGGACAATATTGAATGTAAACGTACTGTCACTTGAGGACAAGTATCTAGGGTTGCCCACACCTGATGGTCGTATGTCCCGTGGTAAATTTCAAAATCTACAGTCCAGACTCCTGAAAAGAATTACAGCATGGGGAGATACCCTGTCTCTTGCTGGAAAGGAATTGATGATAAAAGTTGTTGCACAGGCAATTCCAACTTATATCATGGGTGTTTTTAAGCTTCCAATGTCCGTATGTGATGATTTTAATAGGATGGTGCGAAATTTCTGGTTGGGCTCTAAGAAAGGGAAGAGGAAAACACATAGGCTGGCTTGGCCCAAGATATTGGCACATAAGATGAAGGGTGGCTGATTTTCGCATGCTCAATCAGGCCCTGCTGGCCAGGCAAGCGTGGCGAGTACTTACTAATCCGAATAGCTTATGTGCGTAGGTGCTCAAGGCTCCTTGGTCGCCTTGAGGACACGGTTTTCTCGGGGAACGCTTCAACTACATGGCAAGGCATCCAACACGGTTTTGAGCTCTTGAAAAAGGGCCTCGTGTGGCGTGTCGGGGATGGACGGAACATCCGCATTTGGCTTGACCCCTGGCTACCCACAGAGCCTTCACGCCAGCCCATTAGTCTGCAAGTGATTTGCCTGCTCAGGAGAGTCACGGAGCTCCTCGATGAGTCTGGGAATTGGCGCCTGGACCTTCTTCACCGACACTTCCTTCCTCCGGGCGTCGACACGATCAGCAGCATCCGCACATCGCCGCGCGTCACCGATGATATCCTCGCCTGGGCACTTGAGAGGAACAATATATTCACCGTTCGCTCAGCCTACCGCCTTCCTATGGACGAGCGTGAGCGTCCATTGGCAACCGCCACGAGTAGGGCACCGGATGGTCGTCGCGCCATCTGGAAGATCATATGGGGGTGCCCTGCTCCCCCGAAGGTACGCGTGTTTGCATGGAGAATTGTCACCAATTCTTTGGCACATGGGCGAACAAGTTCTCTCGCCATCTCGAGCTTACTGACGTATGTCCCCTTTGTGGCGTGGAACGAGAGGACGGATTTCAAGCGATGTGCAGGTGCAGACTTGCCAGGGACCTTTGGAGAGTCATGGAGAAGGACTGGCCGAGCCCCAAGGTGGAGACCATGAAGAATGATGGGCCCGAGTGGCTATTCACGCTACTGAATCCTCTTTCGGACACGACCCGCATGGTCGTCCTCATGATTATGTGACGGGCATGGTACATCCGTAATGAAATCACACATGACAAAAATCCTCCGCCCAGAGAAGCTTCCAGGCAGTTCCTCCATGGGTACATCAATTCTTTGTTGTGTATCCACCAATTTCACATGCAGATCTGGAGAAAGGGAAAATGGTGATACAGGAAGGTGGCCGAGCGGAGCATGCTAGCGGGGCGAAGGAACAACTGCCCTAGTGGGTTCCTCCTCTAGCCGGCTGGACAAAGCTGAATACCGACAGTTGCTTTGTCCAGGCCATAGGCGCAACTAGGGCGGGATGGTCCTTAGAGATGATAGAGGAGAGCTCATTTATACAGCTAGCCACTAGTAGAAAACAGGGTACTAATCTCGGTTCCAGAGGGTCTTTAGTCCCGGTTCTGGAACCGGGACAAAACAAACGGGACTAATACCCAAAACCTTTAGTCCCGGTTTGCTTACGAACCGGGACCAAAGGGAATCCACGTGGCCGCTGTGGGGCGCCCAGGCAGGAGGACCTTTAGTCCCGGTTGGTAGCACCAACCGGGACCAAAAGGCAGCCACGCGTCAGCAGCTCGCAGGCGCTGGGGTTTTTTTTTGGAAGGAGGGTGGGTAGGGGTTTTGGAGGGTTAATTTAGGGGTTTCATATTGTGTTAGCTAGCTAATAGAGAGAAGTGAGATCTCTTTCTCCGTGCTTGGTCGACGCTAGCTACTATACATATAGAGAGAACTCGACGCTAGCTAGTAAGCAAATGAAGGAAACCATTAATTATATAAGATCGTCATGAACATATATAGAGAGAAGTGACATCTCTTTCTCCGTGCTTGGTCGAACAACAAGTTTTCATATATCTATCCGACGCTACTACATATGTACAATATAACATCTCTTACAATCCCTAACATCATCTACCTAAGATCCATTTGCAATTTCACATGGTATTCTCCGTGTTCAGGTATGACGTGGTCAAGAAAGAATCCCGCCAATTCCTCTTGAATTGCTCGTATGTGATCATGTGGTAGGAGTTCATCCCGCATCTGTCAGATCTAATTTAAAGAAGGGGGTCAATACATATATATGAAAGAAACTCAACACAATTGATGGTAATATATAAAATAAAATTGTGAATATTGTTTACGTACTTCAAATTGTTTCTCAGAGAAGCCCCGCTCAGAGGTCGAGTGGCGAATGAACTCGCATACGTAGTATCCACATAAATTATTCCCGGGTGCCTGGTAGAAGCACTTTACGAGAATAGAGTTCAATCAAACTGATAAGCAAACATGATAATGGTATTGATGAAACTAGAATCAATGAGAGATGCGCGGAACTAGCTAGTACTACTTACTTTGGGGTGTGTAAATCGCAGCTCGTTGTTTAGACCGGGAACCATTCCAGTGAACTTTTTCCAAACCCTGGCAGGCAAAGAAAATGATTACTTGATATCAGGAAATGAACGAAAGTTGCCGATATGGTCCCGGTATTGATTGAACTTACTTCTGGAGCATTGCAGTCATGTCCGCACAATACTCGGGATCTTTACGTCTCGAGTCTAAGACAATTACTAATGCCCCGTCAAGCTTAATGGATAGCAGAATAAAGTGGAACCTGCGCACACATAACTCATCAATTACATTACTTAACCTCTAGTAAGCGAAACCGAATATGCACAAGACAGTAACACTCACTTGAAGTTGTAAGGAAAGAGTATTTCCCTTTTGTTTTGATGCCTAAGGAACGCTTCTAGCAAGTTCTCCTCAGTAACTTTGGCTCTCTTTTGTACCGACCATTCATTTACGGTATTTGGGCTAATGAACCCAATGTCATAGATTTGTTCTTTTTTGCATTCGACCATCTTCAATCTGCATAATATAGTGAGGATAATTATATATACATGCAATGAACAAGCTGAGCTAGAAACTTAATTATAGAAGTAATACTTAATTATAGACATAATATAGAAGTAATACTTAATCATAGACAGTAGCAAGTCATGAGTTCTTTGTCGAGGCCCTGTTGATTGAATAACTGAAATAACTCCACAAATTCAACATGCATCAGGTCGACTCCAATGAAGTCGTGCTCTTTTTTAATTCCGACCATCAAACTGTCGGTCCCAGACTTCCTGCAGGTTTCCATGTGCCACTCATGCAATTTTTGCATCATCGTTGTTAGATGAGGATGATCAGGTTTGACGAGAGGCTTCCCGTGCTCGTATCTAAAGTCCTCTGCTACTACTACCTCAGCCGTTTCAAACTGTACATCATCGCCCACGTAATCACCAAGAGTGGTACCGGGCAGTAGCACCGGATGATTAGCGATATCGCTGGACACCTTTAGCAGGGGGCAGGATTGCTTCTCCTGTTTGCCGACCTGGGGAATTGTTTTCCCACTTCTTCATTCTTTGTCTCGTGCAGCACTGGAAGTACTTCTCGACCGCAGTGCTTCATCATATGTCTTTGTAATTACGTGGTCATAGTTGGATAGCCGAGGCGGTGGTGGTCGCTTCAGGGCATCCAGAGTGCGCTTCGCTTTCACCGGATCTACCGTTTCCTTCGGAGGTGTATGATTCCGTGCAAAATGGGCCTTCACTTCGGCTTCATTGATTTCAGCAATTTCCTTGTAAATCCTCTCATATGATAACTTTGGAAGAGGCTTGAGGCTTGGACCAAATTTGTATTTCTTCCCGCCTATTGTACTGCTAGCCGCCGGAGCGGCGGCGTCGACTCTCTTCCGCCTTTGCTGACGCGCCGGAGGAGGCGGAGTGCCCTGACGCACCGAAGGAGGAGGAGGAGGAGGCGGAGTGCCCTGATGCGCCGGAGGAGGAGAAGGAGGAGGCGGAGTGCCCTGACACGCCGGAGGAGGATGAGGAGGCGAAGTGCCCTGACGGGCCAGAGGAGGCTGAGTCTGCTGAGGCGTCCAGTTTGGAAGCTTGATATACTCCTTTCTCCATAGACACGTACTCCTCAAAGCATTTTCTAGAAGAATAATATCCTCTTCACCTGTAGGGTTGTCAAGCTCCAGCCCCTCAAACCCATCCATTATTTCATCCACCGTCACAACAGCATAGCCATGTGGAATCGGACGGCAATGGAAAGTTCCCTCAGCTCGAGGAGGTACAACAAAGCCGACCGCAGCCTTGAAGGTCGGGTTCTGGCATTTCGTCATTAGCTCACAATGTTCAGCCTCCGTGATACTATCCACGGGGTAGCGAGGAGCCGTGAAATCAGGCTGAACGAGCTCCGTGGAAGCCATGCTGCTTCTCCGCTGAGATGACGGGGTAGCTTCTGGGGCAGCGTCGAAGGAAGGATCTTCGTGCTGCTCAAATGCTTGGCCGGTAGCTCGCTGGTTCTCAAGTTTCTCTAGTTTTGCTAATCTTGCATCGAGCTTTTGCATTTCGCTTGCTTCCTGTTTCCTCTTTCTCTGTTGGCTTCTATAACCACCACTGTCGGGAAAACCATGCACCCACGGAACGGAGCCTGATGTGCCTCGTGTTCGTCTAGGGTGTTCAGGATTCCCGAGGGCCTCTGTCAGCTCGTCCTTCTCTCTGTCGGGAATGAACATCCCTTCCTGCGCTGCCTTGATTGCTGCGTGAAGCTTCCGGAAGGGTATTGCAAGTTACTCGTCCGTCCAAACACACTCCCCTATTTCTGGGTCCAAAGTTCCCCAACCCCGAAGAACCAAGTCCTTGAACGATCTGTCCAGTGCAATGTCGCTGGTTGGACATTCTTAGCAAGCAGGTCTTGCTCAGCTTTGTCCCACAACGGCCGGGCTTTGTAGTAGCCACATGACCCCGTGTGATGGTGATACTTCTACTTTGCAGCATTTTTCTTATTTGTCAGTGACCTTTTCTTACCCTTCTCCGATTTCTTGTAGGCCACAAATTCAGGCCATTGATCTCTTATCTTCTCATATCGACCGATGAATTCCGGAGTCTCCTCTTTCTCGACAAACTTTGTGTTCAACTCTTTCTTCCAGTTCCTGAATAGTTCTGCCATCTTCTTAAGAGCAAACGCCTTGACCTATCGCTCTATAACTGGGTTATTCAGATCCTCCTCTCGCGGTAGGCTGAAATTTGTCATCAGCTCGGTCCAAAGATCATCTTTCAGTCTATCATGGACATAAGAAACTTCAGGGTCCTTATTATTCTTATTCCATTGCTGGGTGCTGATCGAGACATGGTCCCAACAATAACTCCACACTGATGTACAAATGCGTCCTTGGTCCGCTTGGGAGCAATCGGTTGGCCATCTTTCGCGACTTCTGTGATCGTGAACCTTTCATCCGAGTGCAACCTTTTCTTCGGGCCTCGTCTCCTTACCTCGTCGGACTTTGCAACAGTTGAGGCTCCCTCCTCCGTTCGGTCACCGGAGCCGTGATCATGATCTCCTTCCTCCGCCATTCGGTCACCGGAGCCGTCATGATCTCCTTCCTCCGCCATTCGGTCACCGGAGCCGTCATGATCTCCTTCCTCCTCCATTGTTGGATCACCGGAGCCGTCATCCTCTCCTTCGTGACCATCGATGTCGTTGAGATATGACAAGGGATCACCTCCGGCGAGGATTATATCCCCAAACAACTATTCTTTTTCTAAGTCTTTGTGATCCATATTTTCTGCAAATATTACAACATGGCAATATACAAACATGAGATATGCAAATCAATACAAGGCAATGCAAGGATACGATCATATAATATCACTAATACATCATCGAATAGTATCGCTAATACATCATCGAATATTATCACTAATACATCTCGAATATTATTATATAATATCACTAATACAGATCTAGTTGACGTCTCGCGGCGCAGGCGGTGGACACCCAAAGGGAAGGAACTATGACAGGATCATAGCTCGGGTGAGATCCCTAAAGAACCTGCCAGGTATTGGAGAACCTGGCGTCCAACGCAGCCATGTAGCGTCGGACGTGCTCGTCCTCCTCTCTGACACGGCGACGTACCACCTCCACGGGGGCCGGCTCCCTCTGCACCGACAGTGGTCCACGCGACCGCCACCAAAGAACCTCCGGGTCGACGACGGGACCCTGATTCCTCACCAAGCTGGGCATCCCGGAAGGCAGCACCTCCCAGTGCCAGCCCGGCGGAGCCCAGTCCCGGACATGGCGCCTCTCAAGCAGGTGGTTGCCACCGAGTCAACGACGAGGATGCTGGCCGGGCATCGTCGACTCAACGGCTACGCTATGCAACTAAACATTTAAACATCTAATTAAACATCATATCGCGCCACCGACGATCGTCGGGGACTCCTCGATATCGTCGGGGACTCTCCCTCACCGACGATCGTCGGGGGGTACTCTCCCTCACCGGCGATCATCGGGGACTCCTCGATATGGCGTCACCGACGACCGACGATAAAACAACTAAACATCTAAACAATAAAAACAACTAAAACAACTAAAACAACTAAATTAACTAAATTAACTACCGCTTTTGTATATCCTAAAACAACTAAAACAACTAAAATTAACTAATTTAACTAAACAACTAAATTAACTAAATCAACTAAAATATTTATAAGGGAGATCATCGGGCGCGGGCGGCGTTGCGGGGTCGCCGGAGACGCGCGCAGGGCCAGCGGCGGTGCTGCGGTGGGCGGAGGCGGGGCCGGTGGCGGTGCCGCGCGCGGTGGGCGGGGGCGAACAGCGGAGGCGCGCACGTGGGGCCGACGGGGACAGAGAGGAGGGGGGAGCCTTACCGGCGAGGAGCGGCAACGGTGACAGAGCGACGGAGGAGACCGGCGAGGAGCGGCGACGGCGACGAGCGGCGACGGCGTCGGGTCGGGGCGGCGGCAGCGTAGGGCAGGGGCGGCGGTGGCGGCAGCGCAGGGCAGGGGCGGCATCAAGGGCGTCGGGCCAGGGGCGGCGTCGGGGCAGGGGCGGCGTCGAGGGCGTCGACGACGAGGTGGAGCAGCCTGACGGCGTCGATGGGGCAGAGGGCATCGACGGCGAGCTCGGGCAGCCTAGCGGCGTCGATGTGCTCGGCGTCGTCGGGGGCAACTGCAGATGAAATCTGAAAAATTCCTAAGTCTCTGCTTATATACCCAACCCTTTAGTCCCGGTTGGTGGCACCAACCGGGACGAAAGGCCCCCCTTTCGTCCCGGTTCGTGCCATGCACCAACCGGGACTAAAGGTCAATTTCAGCAGCCCAAAGGGAGGGAAGCAGAGACCTTTGGTCCCGGTTGGTGGCTCGAACCGGGACGAAAGGGTGGCATTGGTCCCGGTTCGAGCCACCAACCGGGACCAAAGGCCTGTGCCTGGCACAGCCGCGGTGCGGTTGGATGTTTAGTCCCACCCGCCAAGCGAAGGGCGCCCGGACCTGTTTATAAGCCCCGCCGCGGCTGTAACGTTGAGCTCCTCTCTAAAGCAGGCCTGTGGGCCTAACCGACCTCTATCTGTTCTGTGGGGCCTACTATGTGAAAATAGATGCGAACTTATAGAAAAAATTCAACCTAAATTCAAAGTGCTAGTTAGGCGTAACTAGCACTTTGAATTTAGGTTGAATTTTCTCTATAAATTCGCATCTATTTTCACTTTTGCTATTTTTTTAAGTTATTTTTTTGCATATTAAAAGTTCTTAACAAAAAATACTTCATGAATATTCTTTCTGCATTCAATATGCACCATTCAAAGCCAAATCATCACTTTTCAACCCTTTTCTGACTTCATTTGCTATTTTTCATGCATTTCATGATTTATTTTGAGCTAAAATGACCCTGAATTGAAAAGCACTGCAAATGAACTCTGAAATGGTTGAAAGTTGGCATGGTATCATCATTTCACCCACATAGCATGTGCTAAAAAGTTGAGAGGGTTACGGCAAAAACTGGATGCACTTCGTGTACAAACTGGACAATCCCTTTCGAAGTATCAGGGTTTTGGACGAAAACTCATCTGTTACAAAAGGATTTCAATGTTTTAAACATATTTGAACTCAAGACTTTTTCTGCATTCAATATGCACCATTCAAAGCCACATCATCACTTTTCAAACCTTTTCTGACTTCATTTGCTATTTTTCATGCATTTCATGATTTATTTTGAGCTAAAATGACCCTGAATTGAAAAGCACTGCAAATTAACTCTAAAATGGTTGAAAGTTGGCATGGTATCATCATTTCACCCACATAGCATGTGCTAAAAAATAGAGAGGGTTATGGCAAAAACTGGATGCACTTCGTGTACAAAATGAACAATCTCTTTCGAAGTATCAGGGTTACAGACGAAAACTCATCTGTTACAAAAGGCATTTCATTTCTTGACATGTAACTGCAGTGATATTCTAGATCAAAGCCATCATCAGAATAGTTGTGGAGAGAAAGTCTTCACTTTCTCTTCGCATGTGTCCCTTGCTTATTGCACCGTAACCATGGATAATCTTCATCGTTTAATAGGGTGCTTGGGTCAGCCTTCACTTTGAAGGGAGGAATTTCATGAAACTTTTCATAATCTTCATACATGTCTGTCTTGCCCTCTACTCCCACGATGTCTCTTTTCCCTGAAAGAACTATGTGGCGTGTTGGCTCATCGTATGATGTATTTGCTTCCTTATCTTTTCTTTTTCTTGGTTTGGTAGACATGTCCTTCACATAGAAAACCCGCGCCACATCATTGGCTAGGACAAATGGTTCGTGTGTGTACCCAAGATTGTTCAGATCCACTGTTGTCATTCCGTACTGCGGGTCTACCTGTACCCCGCCTCCTGACAGATTGACCCATTTGCACCGAAACAAAGGGACCTTAAAATCATGTCCATAGTCAAGTTCCCATATGTCCACTATGTAACCATAATATGTGTCCTTTCCCCTATTGGTTGCCGCATCAAAGCGGACACCACTGTTTTGGTTGGTGCTCTTTTGATCTTAGGCAATCGTGTGAAATGTATTCCCATTTATCTCGTTTCCTTTGTAAGTCAATACAGTCAAAGATGGTCCCCTGGCCAACGAGTACAGCTCATCTGCAACAGTGGTGTTACCCATGAGATGTGTTTGCAACCAACTGCCGAAAGTCCTGATGTGTTCACATGTAATCCAGTCGTCACACTGCTCCGGGTGTTTGGAGCGCATAATATTCTTCTGTTCATTGACATACGGGGTCACCAAGGTAGAATTATGTAGAACTGTGTAGTGTGCTTGAGACCAAGAATGCCCGTCCCTACATATTATTGAATTCGCTCCTAGCGTGCCTTTTCTAGTCAGTCTCCCCTCATACCGCGATTGAGGGAGACCAATCCGCTTAAGGTCAGGAATAAAGTCAACACAAAACCCAATGCTTTCCTCTGTTTGATGGCCCATGGAGATGCTTCCTTCTGGCCTAGCACGGTTACGAACATATTTCTTTAAGACTCCCATGAACCTCTCAAAGGGGAACATGTTGTGTAGAAATACAGGGCCCAGAATGCCAATCTCGTCGACTAGATGAACTAGGACGTGCGTCATGATATTAAAGAAGGATGGTGGGAACACCAGCTCGAAACTGACAAGACATTGCACCAAAGCACTCTTTAACCTTGGTAGGATTTCTGGATCGATTACCTTCTGAGAGGTTGCATTGAGGAATGCACATAGCTTCACAATGGCTAATCGAACGTTTTCCGGTAGAAGCCCCCTCAATGCAACCGGAAGCAGTTGCGCCATAATCACGTGGCAGTCATGAGACTTTAGGTTCTGGAACTTTTTCTCTGCCATATTTATTATTCCCTTTATATTCGACGAGAAGCCAGACGGGACCTTCATACCGAGCAGGCATTCAAAGAAGATGTCCTTCTCTTCTTTGGTAAGAGCGTAGCTGGCAGGACCTTCATACTGCTTTGGATGCATGCCGTCTTTTTCATGCACACGTTGCTGGTCCTCCCGTGCCTCCGGTGTATCTTTTGTCTTCCCATACACTCCCAAGAAGCCTAGCAGGTTCACGCAAAGATTCTTCGTCACGTGCATCACGTCGATTGCAGAGCGGACCTCTAGGTCTTTCCAATAGGGTAGGTCCCAAAATATAGATTTCTTCTTCCACATGGGTGCGCATCCCTCAGCGTCATTCGGAACAGATAGTCCACCAGGACCCTTTCCAAAGATTACTTGTAAATCATTGACCATATCAAGTATGTGATCACCAGTACGGAGGGCAGGCTTTTTCCGGTGATCTGCCTCACCTTTGAAATGCTTTCCTTTCTTTCGACATTGATGGTTGGTTGGAAGAAATCGACGATGCCCCAGGTACACATTCTTCCTGCATTTGTCCAAATATATACTTTCGATGTCATCTAAACAGTGCGTGCATGCGTGGTATCCCTTGTTTGTCTGTCTTGAAAGGTTACTGAGAGCAGGCCAATCATTGATGGTTACAAACAGCAACGCTCGTAGGTCAAATTCCTCGTGTTTATTCTCATCCCACATACGTACACCTTTTCCATTCCACAGCTGTAAAAGCTCATCAACTAATGGCCTTAGATACACATCAATGTCATTGCCGGGTTGCTTAGGGCCTTGGATGAGCACTGCTATCATAATGAACTTTCGCTTCATGCACAACCAAGGAGGAAGGTTATACATACATAGAGTCACAGGCCATGTGCTATGCTTGCTGCTTTGCTCCCCAAAAGGATTAACGCCATCTGCACTTAAACCAAACCCTACGTTCCTTGGGTCACCTGTAAAGTCCCTCCACTATCTCTCGATCTTTCTCCACTGCGACCAATAACCGAGTGCTCTCAACTTCCCGTCTTTCTTACGGTCTTCCTTGTGTCATCGTATCAACTTGGCATGCTCTTTGTTTCTGAACAAATGTTTCAACCGTGGTATTATAGGAGCATACCACATCACCTTGGCAGGAACCCTCTTCCCGGTGCGCTGACCCTTAACATCACCAGGGTCATCTCGTCTGATCTTATACCGCAACGCACAGCATACCGGGCATGCGTTCAAATCCTCGTACGCACCGCGGTAGAGGATGCAGTCATTAGGGCATGCATGTATCTTCTGCACCTCCAATCCTAGAGGGCATAGAACCTTCTTTGCTTCGTACGTACTGTTGGGCAATTCGTTATCCTTTGGAAGCTTCTTCTTCATTATTTTCAGTAGCGAACCAAATTCCTTGTGAGATACACCATTGTCTGCCTTCCATTGCAGCAATTCCAGTCACTACAGGAATTAGCTGCTTTGCCGTCTGCCATAGCAGACGGCAAAGGCCTGCCTGGCGGACGGCAAAGCCATTGCCATCCGCCAGCAGACGGCCAACAGTCCGGCCGAACAGTAGCTGGCAAAGGCCACTTTGCCGTCTGCTGGCAGACGGCAAAGAAGCCAAGCTCTTTGTCGTCTGCTGGCAGACGGCAAAGCCCCTGGACGGCAGACAAAAGGTGCCAGCCCCGTTAGGGGGCTAACGGCGCTCTTTGTCGTCTGACGGCAAAGACCTTTGCTTCTTTGCCGTCTGCCAGCAGACGGCAAAGAGCTGCAGCTGACGTCAGGTGTCAGCTGGGCCAACGCAGGCTCTTTGCCGTCTGCCAGCAGACGGCAAAGATGCAAAGGTCTTCGCCGTCTGCCAGCAGACGGCAAAGAGGCCAAATAGGCCAGCCCAGGTTGCACAGGCTGCTGCCACGTGGCCTCTTTGCCGTCTGCTAGCAGACGGCAAAGTGGCTATATTGCCACTGTTTTTTTTTCTTAAATTCAATCAATTTCACAGATATATATATATATATATATATATATATATATATATATATATATATATATATATATATATATTCATTTCAAAATATTTCAACAAGTACATATAGCCAACATATCCCTGCCATATGGATATGATCATCCAACACATATATACACCAAATGAAAAGTCCAACATATCCAACAATTAAGCAAAAGGTCCATATAGTTTCATCCATACATACATATATAGGTAGCAAGTTTCACATTGTTCATCCTACAAAATCAAAACAAAAAGGAAGCACAAGAAGAAGAGTAGACTCCATCAACGCAAGCTTCCTCATCGAAAGCAAATCTGCAAATTGGGAAAGAAGAAAGTTAGAAGAAGAAGAAGAAGAAGAAGAAGAAGAAGAAGAAGAAGAAGACTAGAAGAAGAAGACTAGCTAGAAGAAGAAGAAGAAGAAGAAGAAGAAGAAGAAGAAGACTAGAAGAAGAAGAAGAAGAAGAAGAAGAAGAATTTTTCTTCTCTTTCTTTTTCTCCTCTCCTCTTCTTTATCTTCTTCTTCTTCTAACTAAGGTAGGTAAAAATGCCATTTTTTAGCTAAGCTAGGAAAAAATGCTAAGTGTAGGTCATTTTAGAGCTAAGCTAGGTAAATAGGTCATTTTGGAGCTTAGTAAGGTTATTATGTCATTTTCGAGGATGATGCCATTTTTGAGCCAACTTACTTAAGTATAGCTCATTTTTTATCTAACTTAGGTAATTATGCCATTTAGGAGGAAAATAAGCTAAGTATAGAGAAAACGTACCCTCATCACAACAAATGTGATGAAGATCGCAACTAAGGTAACAATTGATCCAACGGCATAATGATACCAAGCCTCATTATCAATGGCATATTTTCTAATCTTCTTAATCTTCAAGCGCATTGCATCCATCTTCAAGCGCATTGCATTCATCTTCATCTTGTGATCATCGACGACATCGGCAACATACAACTCCAATGTCATCTTCTCTTTTTCAATTCTTTTAATTTTTTCTTTCAAATACTCATTTTCTTTTTCAACTAAATTTAACTTCTCGACAAGAGGGTCGGTTGCAAATTCCGGTTCACATACCTCCTAGATTAAAATATCTCTATGTCAACTTGATGGCCATAATTGTCATAAATGCGAAATGCAACAAATAGTTATAAAAGAGAATTTACCACATCCGAATCATAAAGCGGGCGAGGGCCGACGGGGACGGATTTCAAGACCATGGCACTATGTATAAGAAACAATCATACAAAGTAAGAAAATTATACAAGTAACTATATAAATCATACAATCATACAAGAAAATGGCAAGTGTAGGTCATTTTAGAGCTATCCTAGTTAAAATCGGTCATTTTGGAGGTAGGTAAGGTTATTTTGTCATTTTGGAGGAAAATAAGCTAAGTCAATGTCATTTTGGAGCTAAACCAAGGTTATCATGTCATTTTTTACCTAAGTATGCTAAGTATGTCATAAATGAACTAAAGAAGCTAAGTATAGGTCATTTTGGAGCTATCCTAGGTAGTTATGCCATTTTTTAGCTAACTAAGCATATTAAGTCATTTAGGAGGAAAAATGCTAAGTATAGGTCATTTTATAGCTATCCTAGGTAAAGTATGTCAGTTTGGAGCTAAGTAAGGTTATTATGTCATTTTCGAGAAAAATAAGCTAAGTCAATGTCATTTTGTTGAATACCTAATAACATGAACTAATTAATAATATATATGTACATAATAATAATTGAATACCTGACATTACTAATATTAATCTTCATCGTCTATATATGCTCCGGGATCAATAAATGCAGAATCATCATCACTATCAGTAATGACGTGCTCATCAGCATCATCAATAAATGCATCAACATGTGGAAGGCCTCCTTTATGTAATCGGTCAAGCATTGACAGGTCATCCGCAGCAGTAACCTCTTCTTCTTCCGTCTCTTCTTGTTCCGGCTCAGGGGTGAAGTCGGATTCACTGTCGCTGTCTACCTCAATGTTCTAGGGTGAAGTAGAGCGGTTCTTGAAACGTTTTTTGGAAACACGTGTTTCTTGGAAGAATTCTCCTTCATATGTGTCTGGGTTAATGTGAGGGTCATAATCATCTTCATTGAGGGGAGGTGGTCTAAAATGTGGCGGCACATCATAAACGGCATCCCAACCATTCAGATTTGGATCAGTTTGGCAGGCCCACGGTAGATAGAAAACTTGGGTCGCCTGTTGAGCCGTAATATAGACATCGGGAACATCTAAATGGGTGCTTTGTTTGATTTCGACTAGCCCTATATGTTCATGAGTCCTTCTAGTCTCCTTTGGCTGGAACCAATAACATTTGAAGACTACGACGTTTGGTGGGTTTTCCCCAAAGAATGTAAGTTCATAAATTGCTTCAACTCTTCCATAATACTCGACCCCTCCTTCGCCGACAACGGAGACACGACATTTGTAGACTTTTGGTCGGCCATAGATAGCTCTTTGCCAAAAGTACGAAAGCGATACCCGTTAATGTCGTATTTGTCAAATGAACGGACCTTATAGTCAAAACCATTTGCGACTTGTCTCAATTCGGAATCCATAGACTCTGCATTAGCCTACAAGTTTAATACGAAAGGATTGTTGCATTAGCCGCAAACTAGATGAAGAAATGAAATGGTCTAATGGAAATTACCGTTTGTTTGAACCAAGAGATGAAACCGGGATAGCCTCCTCCATGCTTTGCCAGAAGCTCATACTCTTCGATGGAATCCTTTTGGATCACCGCTCCATCCGAGAATTTGGCGACGTATCGACTGTATCACATATCCGGGAATAAGAGCATTTCAAAGGAATTAGAAGTTGCGAAACAATTACCGAGAACTTACTCGATGTACGGCCGCACTTCTGTTAGGTTGTTGAAGATATACAACGAAATGGTCCGCCATTCTTCGACATCCAACGCTATTGCTTTCACAGCACCAGCTGGTGCGAGCTTCCCTTTGAATAGGCTGAGGTTGGATCAACCTTTTTCACGGTCGCCATCATTGTACCGAGGCTTCGGATTATGCAAATGACGATTCTTGGCTTTGTAGTGTGCTGTCACGAAGTTTGCGGCCTCCTCAGTAATGAATGCCTCGGCCATCGATGCTTCAATTCTACGTTTATTTTTACATTTTGCTCGAAGCGTCTTCTGCATCCTCTCAGTTGCGAAGCACCAACGATTTTGCACGGGCCCCCCCAATCTTGCCTCGGTCGGGAGATGCAAAATCAAATGCTGCATTGGATTAAAAAATCCCGGTGGAAAGATCTTTTCTAACTTGCAGATCAACTCCCGCGCCAACTCTTCCAGTTCGTCTAGCACGTCAGGCGATAGTTCTTTCGCACAAAGAGCACGGAAGAAATAGCTCAGCTCTGCCAGTACTAGCCATTCATCCTCAGGGATAAAGCCACGCAACATCACCGGCATTACCCGCTCAAGCCATATGTGCCAATCATGACTCTTCATACCAAATATTTTCAATTTGTCAAGACTCGCTCCCCTCTTTAGATTCGCTGCATACCCATCGGGGAACATCAACTGCATTTTCACCCACAAGATCATTTCCCTCATAGCTGGCCTTCCAAGATTGAACCATGCCTTTGGCTTCCTCCAGTTCTTCTTTCCTTTCGGTTGTCGCATGTTTTGTAATGGTCTATCACATAGAGCCTCTTGATCGACTCTAGCCTTAGGGTTATCCTTTGACTTCCCCTCTATGCCGAACAATGTACCAAAAAGGGCCTCGGCGATATTCTTTTCAGTGTGCATCATGTCGATGTTGTGTGGGCAAATGAGGTCTTTAAAGTAAGGTAGATCCCACAAGCATATCTTGTGAGTCCAGGCGTGTTCCGAATTATACCCTTTGAAATATCCTGGACGCTCTGGATTAGGCTCGAGAGCGTTTAACTGATCCAGGGCCTGTTGGCCTGTCAATGCAGGTGGTGCAGAGTTTTTGACAACTCTACCTTTCATGAAAATTTTCTTGTCTTTTCTGAACTTATGGCCAAGATCCAGGAACTGTCTATGCAAGTCGAAGCAAGAATACTTGCGACCCGCCTGCAGCCAACGGAACTGAAGAGCTGCCTTGCATGTGGGGCACGGGAACCTTCCATGCACACACCAGCCAACGAATAGCGCATACGCCGGCAAGTCATGCGTCGAGTACATGTACCACACATGCATTTTGAAGTTTTGTTTTGTAGCGGCGTCATATGTCTTGATCCCATTATCCCAAGCTTCTTGCAATTCATCCTTAAGCGGCTGCATGTACACATTCATATTCTTCCCCGGATAGTTGGGCCCTGGAATTATCAACGTCAAGAAAATGTTCTTTCTTTTCATAATCTCTCCGGAGGGAGATTGAGTGGAATGACAAATACAGGCCAGCAACTGTATTGGGTTGCCGTCATACCAAACACTTGGAACCCATCCGTGCTGATGGCGACTCGAGGATGCCTTGGATCTGCCGCTTTGTCCTTATGTAAAGCATCGAAGTGTTTCCACGCAAAAGCGTCTGAAGTGTGTCCCAACATTGGATTCCCATCTGCATCTAGTTCGGTTCTTTTGCCCAATTTATTCCACGTCATCTGTCTGGCCGTCTCTTCGACCATGAAAAGACGTTGAAGTCTTGGTATGATTGGCATATACCGAAGAACATTAACTGGGATTTTGGTCTGACTCTTCTCACCCATACCGTTGTCTACCACAACATACCTGGAAGACTTGCAAATGGGACAATAGTTGAAGCCCGCATACTCAAGCCTAAATAAGGCACATCCATTCTCACACGCATCTATCTTCTCATAGGGCATCTTAAGCGCACGTAGGATTTTGTCCGACTGGTACAGGTTTGCTGGCAATACATGGCCTTTGGGTAGAAAGCATCCAAATATCGTCATCATCGCGTCATAGCATTCTCTGCCCAGGTTGAACTGAGCCTTGAGAGCCATTACTTGCGCGATGGCATCTAGCTGACAAAGCTCAGTGTGCTCGTGGAGAGGACGTTTTGAAGACTCCAACATTTCATAGAAGGCCTTTGCAGATTCCTCCATCTCATCATCCGAATCCCGAGCATCATCAAAGTCTTGCACCATGTCTTCGATCCCGGTACCATGCTCGTCGGTGCGATGACGAACCACCTCAGCTCTGGCACGTTGGGCAGACTCACCATGAAATGTCCAGACCGTATAATTAGGCGTAAAACCCCACTTCTGCAGGTGTTTGATCATTTCAAACTCTGACCTCTTATGATAGTTGTCGCAATCGACACAGGGGCACCAGGCTGTTTGCTGTCCATTTGCAAATGCGGCTCTCAGAAACCCCTTGGTTTTTGTTATCCATTCATGGGTCATGTCTTTCTGACTAGTGTGACCGGTGTACATCCACGCACGATCACTCATCTTGCCTAGCTACTGGACACACAAGAAATATATACATAATTCAGCAAACCATATTCATCAGTTAATAGAGTTTGTCAGTTTTATTACGTCCATGCAACCTAGACGCTAGTAGGTAAAGATAGGTCCTAATCCCACCCGAGTATGTGTAGATTGGGTTCGTTTTCCCATGCCCTGCTCCGGATCCGACGCAAAATTTCGGCAGCACCTCCCCGCTGTTCTCCTGATACACGTCTCGGCAATAAGCAGAGAGGATGTGTACCCGGAGAACAACAGGGAGGCACTGACGAAATTCTGCATCGGATTCGGAGCAGAGCATATGGGAAAACGAACCCAATCTACACATACTCGGGCTGTCCATGGATAACGTTGGACAATTTGAAAGAATCACGGTTATAAATATGCAAATGCATGCATATTTATAGATGTAACCCTTTCGAACGGGAGACGCATAGTGGTCACGCATACTGATGATTCAATCTACCTACAGCTAGCAAGTTTCATCGGCACGAAGACCGGAACAGAGCAAATGAAGGGGGAGGAGGAGATGTCATTTGTGCTCACCCACGAACGCAGGGGCGGAGCTCGTCGAACGCACGGGGAGGTCGTCGAACACCAAACCCTCGCAGCGACGAAACAACTGCACATTTAAATCCACCCGATCAACACAAATATATATGATGTTTTTCATAACAAAATCGGAAATTATATGACCTAACTCATAATTCACACATATATGACCCCGTCGGCCTCTGGAAGGCCGAAGAGCACCTTTTTCGGGATCGGGGTGACGGGGGTGTCGTGGCGGGGTCGGGGTGTCGGGGGTGTCATGTCGGGGTAGGGGTGCTGTGTCGGGATCGGGGGTGCCGTGTCGGGGTGTCGGGGTGTCGTGTCGGGGGTCGGGGTGTCGGTGGTGTCGTGTCCTCGGCGACCCTCGACTCCTTTTCCCCTCGATCCTCGGGGGTCGGGGGTCTTCTTCTTCTTCTTCTTCTTCTTCTTCTAGCCTCGACCCCTCGACCCTCGACCCCTCGATCCTCGACCCTCGACCCCTCAGCGACCCTCGACCCCTCGACCCTCGAACCTCGATCCTCGACCCTCGACCCCTCGATCCTCGACCCCTCGGCGACCCTCGACCCTTGACCCCTCGATCCTCGACCCTCGACCCCTCGATCCTCGACCCTCAACCCCTCAATCCTCGACCCCTTGGCGACCCTCGACCCTCGACCCCTCGGAGATCCTCGACCATCGACCCCTTGACGCCTCGGAGATCCTTGACCATCGACCCCTCGATCCTCGACCTTCTTTTCCTTCTTTTCTTTCTTTTTCTACTTCTTTTTTCATCATCATCTTCTTCTTCTTCTTCCTCTTCTTCCTCTTCTTCTTCTTCTTCTTCTTCTTCTTCTTCTTCTTCTTCTTCTTCTTCTTCTTTTCTTCTTCTCCTCCTCCTCCACTTCTTCTTCTTCTTCTTCTTCTATTCTTCTCCGCCCCTTCTCCTATTTTTCTTTTTCTTTTTCTTCTTCTTTTCTTCTCCTCCCCCTTTTCTTCTTCTCCTCCTCCTCCTCCTCCTCTTCTTCTTCTTCTTCTTCTTCTTCTTCTTCTTCTTCTTCTTCTTCTTCTTCTTCTCCTTCTTCTTTTCTTCTCCTCCCCCTTTTCTTCTTCTCCTCCTCCTCCTCTTCTTCATCTTATTCTTCTTATTCTTCTTCTTTTCTTCTCCTAATAATTTTTTTTCAAGAACTAACCTAACTAACGTAGAAACTAACCTACCTAACCTAGAACTAACCTAACTAACCTAGAACTAATCTAACTAACCTAACTAACAGTGGTAACTAACCTAACTAACAGCAAAAAAAGAAAAAAATAGGGGGGAGAGCTCACCGGAGTGGGGAGGCGGGGCGGCGAGGGCGTCGGGGCGGCGGGGTACCGGGGCGGCGAGGGCGTCGGGGCGGCGGGGGCGGCGGGGCGCCGGGCAGGTCGGGCCGCGGGGCGGCGGGGCGCTGGGCCGCAGGGGCCACGGGGCGACTGGGCGTCGGGGGGGCGTCGGTGGCGGCGCGCGGCGGGAGGCGGGCCGGGGCGGCGTGGGGTCGGGCAGCGGCGGGGTACGGTCGGGGGCGGCGGCGGGTGCGGCGGGGGGGGGGGGGGCGGAGCGGTGGGGTGGCGGCGGCGGCGGGCGGCGGGCCGGGGCGGCGTGGGGTCGGGGCGGCGGCGGGGTGCGGTCGGGGACGGCGGCGGGGTGCGGTGGGATGCGGTCGGGGAGAGAGAGAGAGACAGAGAGAGAGAGAGAGAGAGAAGAGAGAGAGGAGGGGTGGGCCGTTAGGGCCGTTAGGTAGTGGCTTCTTTGCCGTCTGCTAGCGGACGGCAAAGAATCTTTGCCGTCAGCTAGCAGACGGCAAAGAGGTGGGGTTCTCCGTTGCAATAATATGGCGTCCACTGGACCCCACCCCACCTCTTTGCCGTCTGCTGACGGACGGCAAAGTTTCTTTGCCGTCCGTCAGCAGACGGCAAAGAAGTGGCTGATGGCAAAGAGCTTCTTTGCCGTCAGCTAGTTCTTTGCCGTCTGTTTTCTGGAAACGGATGGCAAAGAGCTTCTTTGCCGTCCGCCAGCTGACGGCAAAGAACTGGCAGACGGCAAATTTGCTGATTCCAGTAGTGAGTGTGGTACCAAGCTTTGTGCTGTCATCTTCGCAATTTGGGTACAACCCTTTTTTGTGATCCTCTAACATGCGATCGAACTTCAACTTCTCCCTTTCACTTTGGCATTGTCTCTTTGCATCAACAATTACCCGGCGAAGATCATCATCGGGCACATCACCTGGTTCCTCTTGATCTTCAGCTTCCCCCATTGCAGCATCATCGTATTCAGGGGGCGGATAGTTGTCATCATCCTCTTCTTCTTCGTTGTCTTCCATCATAACCCCTCTTTTTTCGTGCTTGGTCCAAACATTATAGTGTGGCATGAAACCCTTCTCAAGCAGGTGGACGTGAAGGGTTTCGAGTTAGAGTAATCCTTCGTATTCCCACAGATAGTACATGGACAATACATAAAACCATTCTGCTTGTTTGCCTCAGCCACTTCGAGAAAATTATGCAGGCCCTTAATGTACTCGGAGGTGCGTCGGTCAGCGTACATCCATTGCCGGTTCATCTGTGTGCATTATATAATTAAGTGTATCAAAAACCATTACAGAACATCATGAATAGAGAAGTGACCAATTTAATAGAAGTTCATCATCACATTAAAACCAAAGTACAGTAGTGACCAAAATAAATACATAAAGTTCATGCATAGTTCTCATTGAACAACATATAGCTCTCTAGAGCATCTAATTAAAACATACATTGAAACTATGTAAAACATTTAAATGCAACAACAAATGCGATCATAACCGCAACTAAGGTACCAATTGATCCAACGGATACCAAGCCTTAGTATGAATGGCATATTTTCTAATCTTTCTAATCTTCAAGCGCATTGTATCCATCTTGATCTTGTGATCTTCGACGACGTCGGCAACATGCAAATCCAATTCCATCTTCTCCTCCTCAATTCTTTTCAATTTTTTCTTCACGTAATTGTTTTCTTTTTCAACTAAATTTAACCTCTCGACAAGAGGGTCGGTTCGAATTTCCGGTTCACATACCTCCTAGATAAAAACATCTATGTCACGTTGGTCGGCATAATTGTCATAAATACTAAATGAAACAAATAGTTATAAAAGATAATATACCACATCCGAATCATAGACAGGACGAGGGCCGACGGGGGTGGATACCAAAACCATGGCACTGTATAATAACAAACAATAATAAAAGTAAGAAAATTGTACAAGTATCTATCTAAATCATACAAGTAAGAATTTTTATTCTTTTAGAAAGAAGATAAGAACAAGAGGCTCACCACGGTGGTGCCGGCGACGAGATCGGCGTGGGCGATCGACGGCGGTGAGGACGGGGACGGGACAGGACGGACCGCCAAACCTAGACAAATCTTGAGGAAAATGGAGCTTGGAGGTCGAGCTTGGAGAGGAGAAAGTTTAAGTGTGGCTCGGGCATTTCATCGAACACCTCATGTGCATAGGAGGTGAGAGCTAGAGCAACACACACCTGCACACGCCGGCCGGCCAAAAAACAGAGTGAGCGGGCAGGGGCTTGGGTATATATAGGCTTATCTTTAGTCCCGGTTGCTGGCTAGAACCGGGACAGAAGACCGGCCTTTGGTCCCGGTTCAAGCCACCAACCGGGACTAAAGGTGTTGGGCCAGGAGCGAGGACCATTGGTCTCGGTTCGTGTCTGGAACCGGGACCAAAAGTGTCAGACGAACCGGGACCAATGGCCCCCGAGGCCCGGCCAGCGCCCTGGCCTCACGAACCGGGACTGGTGCACCCTTTGGTCCCGGTTCGTAAGTGAACCGGGATTAATGCCCTTATCCTGGCCTCAACCAAAGCCCTGTTTTCTACTAGTGAGCAGGCAACTTGTTACATGCAATAATAGCCTCCAAGCGGAGTTGGAAGCTCGGAAGCGGTCACGATGCTGTCGGCTAAGACAGTGAATCGCGCACAAGTTCGAGCGCTAGTAGAGGACATAAGTAGAATGGTTGCTGCTGAATTTAGGGCGATTTCCTTTTCTCACATTGGTAGATCACAAAATAATGTGAGTCATGCACTAGCCGCGTATGGCCCTAGTACTCCTTGCACGGCTGTATGGTTGAGATCAGGTTTAGATTGCATTGTAAACATTTCCGGGGCCGAGAAGCCTCCATGAGTTAATGAAATCTTCCTTTTTCCCCCGAAAAAAACGGAGGGAGTACATACCAATATGATATAATCGCGCAATTGGCAAGCATGACCCTTTCGACCCTTGCCTCTTGCCACCTATCACAGTAGGTAATGAAGCAACTTCTCCAGTCTCCACTAGAACATGACTAGGTCAAACACGCAGATGCCTTCAGGGGTAGAAACTCAGACAAAGATGGTGTCCATAATGAAGGGGGAGCCGCCAAGAGTGACAAGGACGAGGACGACGACCCAGGAACCACGCAACAATGATCGCCTTCTTTCCCAGCCAAACGACAACGACCATCCCTCTTCCATCCGGCCACCTTCCGAACAATACAACTCGAGTTGTATCCCTTGCCGCCGTCGACGACAATGTCCTCGGCATAGCGCGCCAAGAACTTGAGAAGCTGGATCTGGAAGCAACTAAGCTCTTCCGTGTCAAATTCTAGAACCACTCTTCTCAACGAACTCCGCAAGCAATCCAATCCACAGCGACAGTTCAACTCCGGAAGGAGGTCCAAACCGTCGCAGCAATATTCACCATCGTCGGAGTTGATGGATCCGCACGGCGTGAAATCCGACACGACGGCTGCTTGAATAACGGGGTCTCGAACTGTTTCATGGAGATAGTCCTGCCAGCTGAACTTGAGCCGAAGCTCGCGGAGCACCGGGCAGCCACGCAATAAATTCATCAGGGCGGCCGCGGCGGCGTGGCAACTGGCCGGGCACCTGCACGGGGTCATCTCTTCAACCTCGAGGCGCTCAAGGTTGGGGAGTACCATCGGCGAGTCGTTGTCAGCAAGGTCGGCCATGGAGTAGGCCGTGAGCTTGAGAAACCTTATGTTAGACACGTTGGGGGCGAGCAAGGAACGGCGCAAGGGCGCCGACCCCGCGGAGTGCGTGGCTATGTGGACCTGTTGTAGGTGAGGCATCGGCGACTCGAACGACAAGGCGGTGTCGGAGCACATGGACTGGGTGTAGCCTAGGGTACGGAGGCCCGGCGCGTCGAGCTTGACGCTGCAACCGCAGATGCCGCTCATGGCCATTCCGTCGACCACGTGGAGGTTGGCCATGACGAGAACGGCCACCGCTGGACAACGGAGGTGTAACGGAATCTGCAGCTGACCCGTGCAATGCTGCAGCACGCTGAGGGACTCAAGGCTGAGGTCGGTGAGCCTGGGAGCGCCGTCGATCAAGGCCTGGAGCGTGTCGAGGTACACGGCGCACCGCCGCAGCCGCAGCGCGTCCAGGCACGGGAAGGCGACGTGTGGTGGCGGCGGCGGAGGAGGGGAGTCGTACGCGATGTCCGGCCAGGGCATGTAGGAGTAGCGCAGGTACTCCCAGTCTGGCACCTCCTCCGGCGGGAAGGGAGGGAGATTGCAGCCGGTGAGGTCGAGGACGCGGAGAGACTCCCATGGCAGCCAGTCTAGGGACAGGTTTAGGTCGAACCACAATGACTCCGGCGACGGGCCGGCGTACGTGTAGCGCGGGCAGCCGCCGTCCTGGCACTCGAGGCGGAGCTCCTCGACGCCGGTGTCACCGACCGGGCTGAGGTCCGCGTCCGAGATGTCCCTGTCGCGCATGGAGATATTCATCTTCTTGATGACGCGGCCGCGGCCGCGTGAGTAGGCGCCTTGTCGTAGATGTCGGAGCAGGAGCGATAGTCGAGGTTTGCGGCGGCCGTTTCATGCCAGAGGTGGCGGCGCCACCGGCGGGAGAGGGCCGTGGTGCGGGCGGCCTCGTGGGAGGGCGCGAAGGAGAGGATGTGGATGATCAGGTCGTCGGGGAGGTCGGAGAGCCGGTCCGACGGCGCGGTGGCGGCGGCCATGGTGGATAGATCGATCGTGATCGTGATCGTGATCGGCCTTGCGCGCAAGGCTTGGTAACATAGATGGACTACTGTTTGACATGCAACGATGCAAACAGATCAGATCGATAACAAGCCCAATGGGTATAACCAATCCATGTTGTTAATTGCTCAATTAGCCGATCGAGGTGTGGACTATCGTGGCGGAAACACACGGAAGCTCAACCATAATCAATACTACTAGTAAAATGTCCGTGCGTTGTTACAGACGAAACATAGAAACATAAATCGAAATGATAACTAAGTGACATCAGGGAAGTCCTTCGAATATACATCACATTTTACCAATTTCTTTAGGGGATGCTATGAGAGAAACTATGCATCAATTAATCGCCTCTTTTTTCGGAGATAAAATTTTGTGATCATCTTCTTCCTCCTTCCAATTATGTTTTGAAGCACAAAAGTTATCTAAAAAATCAAGTTTATAGTTAGGGGTGGAATGTGGTAGTGGATAATCCGAAATATCCGATATTCGTATTCGAGAAAATGCCTATTCATATCCGAAACATCCGCATCCGAACCAATATGGAAATGGAAATTACCTGTATCCGAATTTATTTAATAAATAAAAAATAAATATTGTATGAGATTTTGAGACAAATATGGATATGGAAGTGGATATATCCGTATCCGAATAAGATTATGGGAGGAAATTTTCAAATTGCTAGTCCCAATATTCCAATTATCCAACATAAAAGCCAAGTAAGTGGTCAAATTTTATACTTTGTATGATTAAACTTAGAAATTATTATGAATTACAATGGTATTTATTCATAAACCTATTTATCATTGATTATCGTATGTCACAAGTTGATTATTTCATGCCACATAGCTATTGATTAATTTACTTAAGCAATAGATCGCTATTATTCGTATCCGTTCCGAATCGAGCAAACATCCGATATGTATCCATATTCGAATAACATCCAAGCCGAATCCGTATCCGATGATATACGTATTCGCATTCGTATTCGTTTTAAAAATATGGAAATGGAAGTGGTAAGAGCACTATCCGATCCTCATCCGATCCGTTTCCACCCCTATTTATAGTATACTCCCTCTGTACCAAAATATGTGTATTTAATTTAGCCTACTAAAACTATAAATATGTTGGTACAGAGGGAGTAGAAGATTCGGACTGCGAATAATTTTTCTTTGGCAGTTTTCTTTTTTACATAACAAACTCGTCTAAGAACCTGCAACTCCCAATGCTTTGTGTTGGACGCGCATGCTGTATATTTCTGAGCTAGAGCTTATGTCATGTAAAATACAGGTGGATTAGGCAAAAAAAATAGGTTGTGATTTCTTTGCTTCTCTTCTATTCTTGATATTTGCAATTTCTGTATATATTTGCACATATAGCACGGTTGTGATCACATAAATACTCTCTGTTAAGCAACTATAGCCTATGGAGCATCATCGGATATGTTTTGTTGATGCATATTTTGCCCAAAATAATGTTCAAGGCTGCTTAGGAAAAAAGTCAATTTTTGGATTGATTATAGGTTTGTATATGATTTACGTTTCCTCATGCACTACTGCCTGTGCTATATGTGTGCTTGATGTGAAGGCCTTCTTTTATGACCAGAGGTAGAACTATAGTTCATAGAAACGCATCGATCCCTGTTTAGGTTTAAAAATGGGCACTATCCACTCTGAAAGTCTGAGGTTACAGGATTTTCATGGGCTTTATACATCCAGCTAAATACACATGTATTTTTTTTCCTTGCCATTGTGAGTAAAAAACTGACGGAAGATATTCACGCTCGTTTCATGGTTTCTTGAATCCTTTTTCATGACATTCGTGTCAGATGACAATATGGGTATTTCATTTAGTACCCGAGGAATGTTCTTCGTGTGTCAACTCTGATGGGTTCAGAAATACGAGATTTTTACATTATGTCACCGGGGGGGGGGGGGGGGGGGGTAGTTTCCCCACCTGAATATATTACCACTCAAGCAAAGTACATAGGAATGATTACATCAGCGAGTCATACAGAGGGAATGCTAGCTGACATAAAGCTTAGCCAATGGCTAGCATAGTCTCTAAGCTCCAGGTTTTTAAAATGAAAATTCCAAAGGGAGAAATCAGCAACAATGTTCGCAATTTGGGTGAGTGTGGTACCAAGCTTTGTGTTGTCATCTTCGCAATTTGGGTACAACCCTTTTTTGTGATCCTCTAACATGCGATCGAACTTCAACTTCTCCCTTTCACTTTGGCATTGTCTCTTTGCATCAACAATTACCCGGCGAAGATCATCATCGGGCACATCATCTGGTTCCTCTTGATCTTCAGCTTCCCCCATTGCAGCATCATCGTATTCAGGGGGCGGATAGTTGTCATCATCCTCTTCTTCTTCGTTATCTTCCATCATAACCCCTCTTTTTTTGTGCTTGGTCCAAACATTATAGTGTGGCATGAAACCCTTCTCAAGCAGGTGGACGTGAAGGGTTTCGAGTTAGAGTAATCCTTCGTATTCCCACAGATAGTACATGGACAATACATAAAACCATTCTGCTTGTTTGCCTCAGCCACTTCGAGAAAATTATGCAGGCCCTTAATGTACTCGGAGGTGCGTCGGTCAGCGTACATCCATTGCCGGTTCATCTGTGTGCATTATATAATTAAGTGTATCAAAAACCATTACAGAACATCATGAATAGAGAAGTGACCAATTTAATAGAAGTTCATTATCACATTAAAACCAAAGTACAGTAGTGACCAAAATAAATACATAAAGTTCATACATAGTTCTCATTGAACAACATATAGCTCTCTAGAGCATCTAATTAAAACATACATTGAAACTATGTAAAACATTTAAATGCAACAACAAATGCGATCATAACCGCAACTAAGGTACCAATTGATCCAACGGATACCAAGCCTTAGTATGAATGGCATATTTTCTAATCTTTCTAATCTTCAAGCGCATTGTATCCATCTTGATGCATGTGATAAACTGATTTCGCAATTTCCACATGACCATCTACATGGTGGAATATTTTTTCGAATGCCTAGATGTGTATTCTTTAATCTTTATTACTCCTCACTTTCATTCTTTTAAATATATGCTACTTCTGATTATTGAAATACAATTTTTCATTTGGCACAGATGCACATGTTGTGTGCATTTCCCTGGATGTTTAATTTTTCAACATGAATGTAGGAAAATGGATCACGTGTGCACCAACCGTGGCCAAGGTAACTGCCATAAGGACAAGAAGTTTTTCATAGATCTTTTCGGGACTTCCTAACTAGGACGATACGTTTTAATTCAATATATAGTGACGGAGTTTCTTTAAATTTTGTCCATAGATCAACATATTATATATTTTTTTCGCTCAGATAATCTTTTAAGGTGCAAGGCATGACTTTCTCAAGAAGGTCAACGTCAGGATTGATGAGAAGATCACATTTGAGGTCACCCTGTTGTAGATGTTCTAGGCCACGGGCATCAAATAGAAGGAGACAATGTATCACCTCGTCGATTAAATGAGAGTACATATAACTAAGTGACGGATGCCCATAATAGTATAACACATTGTCCATATACAAAGAACCTTGCTGGTGCACAATCACACGGATATGTATGAAATTTCTGCAAGATCAAATAGAAGGAGACAATGGTTCCATTTTATTAGTTGCATCAGATAAAACAGAACACACTATGCACATGCCACGAAAAAACAGTGTATCATAATATTTCTTTTCTTATTTGTCCATAGACCACATCGGCCTTGCACGGAGCGTCCAACTTAGTAGTGAACAATGTACCCTGCAATTGATATTAAAATTATCTTAATTAACTAATTTCCCTACATGGAGATATAGTAATTAAACAATGATATGTGGCATTATAAACAAATTTGCTCGAGCAAAACAACATAGAGGTAAATAAAGTATACGTTAATATCAACAACAAAACAAACCTGCACAGTTGTCCCCTTCATGCAACTCATCGCCACACGAACGTGTGACGGCAGCCCACCTCGCTAGATTGATTTGTTCCAAATCTGCGGCAGTAAACGCGTTGCAAATTGCCAGGAGGTTCACCGAACGTGTCACTACTTGGCAACATGCGTGGCTCGGATCGAATGGCCAGTGCGCACCTTTCTTAATATTCAACTTACAATGTTCCATCACCTAATCTTTCTCGATTTGGGCTCGAGACTTACTTGCCCATGCATGGTTTGGACAAAAAGAGACCGCCACAAAAATTAGGAGGTAGAACACGACAACCGCTTTCATAGTAGCCATGGCGATTGACTTTTATAGATGTGGACCAATACTTAGGTAGGTAGGTGACGAGGTATATGTGTATGGTTTTGATCGATGTGTGATCCGCACCACCAAGATTCTCTCTATATACATGGTGTTCTATGGACAATGTCCATTTATCTCTACACTTGAATAATGTGTGTGTGATGATATCTTGATGAAATGAATTATTGGTTGGATTTGCTTCATTTAGTAATTCCTCATTAAAAATTTGGATATTTATCTGGATATGTCGTCAATAATTTAGACACATCTCAATCTACATATTAAATGTGAGTGGAAGATTCCACTCAAAAAAATGCTATTGGAGGATAGGTCCCACATATTAATATATTTTCAAATTCCTAGATTTAATATAGGTGTATTTACACCAATCAAAAAAGATATAGGTGTATTTATTGCTTGTAGTGGTCCTCTATGGGCTGCATTCTATGAATGTTTTCAATATGGGGCATGTTTTTTCCATGAGGGATGGCATGTGTTCAATTCAAATTCAAATAGTAAAATTTACATTTAAATGTGTTTGATATCATGTCTTAAATGATGCATGGGATGATATCATGATGGAAAAAATTAATTGGTTTGATTTGGTTCATTTAGTAAGACCTCATTGAAAACTAGGATATCTATCTCGATATGTTTGTCATTACTGGTATAGACACATCTAATTCTACATATTAAATGTCTATGAAGGATAGGTCCACATACTTCTAGTTTATTGATTTAATCTAGGTGTATTTATAATTGCCTAAAAAATATAGGTGTATTTATTGCTTGTAGTGGTACCCTACAGGTCGCACCCTAGGTTTTCTTTGGTACGGGACATAACTTTTTTCACAAGGGTTGGGGTATGTTCAAATTTGCTAGAAAATATCCAGACCTCCTAATGGGTGCCTTCTGCGCCGGTCAGGGGTTTCGACGTCCACACGCTTGCAAATGGGCCGACACATCACACGACGATACAATCACTCACCTGGTTCCACTTGACCAGTCATCCATTGACATTAAAAAAATTCAGGGATTTGAAAAGGTTTAGGAATCAGAAAATGTTCGTGATTTTGAAAAAAAAACTTACGATTTTGAAAAAAGTCCGTGAATTTGAAAAACATCTATTTGAAAAAAACTTTGAGGATTTTAAAAAAGTTCACTGATTATTTTTTAAATCGTAGGTTTGAAAAAGGTTCATTGGTTTTAAAAAAGGATCACAGATTTGAGAAAAGGTTGAGGATTTTGAAAAATAAAGTTCACGGATTTGAATCGAGGCTCCCCTCTTTTGCTTTGATTTTAAATGGCCCGGCCCATGGAGCGCGCGAGAGGGAGGGAGGATTCCTCCCCTGATTATTCAGGCAACCCCTCCCCCTCCCTGATTTTGTGAAGCTTCCTGACCGGATTCTTTGTTTCGTTTTCTGCAATGGTTTTTTATTCCTTTTTTTCTTTATTTTTTCCTTTTTTCCATTTTATATGCGACAATTTTTTCAAACCTGTAAATTGAATCGTCGCGTACGCGTGACTGTGGGAGACGATTCATTCTTTTTTATTTTGTATGCGCGGCATTTTTTGCATGCGGGCCTAAGAAAAAACTCAGGCGTGGCTCCGGGCCGGGCCCAGGAATTGGGGGAATTGAGCTTGGGCCAGCCAGCCGCCTCCTCCCGTCTCGTTTCCCACTCTCTGTCGTCGCAGCCTCACTGCTCACGCCGCCGCCTCCGCTCCTCTCCTCCCGTCCCGTCTCGCGAGCCCCTCCAAAGCCCTAGCAGCACCGCCATGGACGTCGCCGGCGCCGGCGCCGGCTCCGGCCACCGCAGCCGCGGACGGTACCGCTCCTTCCTCCCTACCCCTCCGACGGACCCCCGCCTCCTACTAACCGTGCAGTTCGTCTCCTCGTTGCCGCAGCAGCCGCGAGGCGGAGGGCCCGGACGCGCCGCCGCCGCAGCCGACCTACCGGTCGCTGGCCGCGCCCGTCGCCAGCCCCGTCGACAAGTTCGCGCTCCTCCCCGCCTTCCTCAAGGTACCCCGCGACCCGCCCCGGAACCCGATCGATTCTGCGTCATTAAAGTTAATCCGTGGAACCCAATCCGTTTACCGTTAATCCGGTCCATGCCCGCGCAATTTAGCTTAAATTGTTCCCCGCCTTGCTAAATCGGAGGTGCGCCTAGTTCCTCCCACTCCAGTGGATATCCGTGTCGTAGTATGCCATTCCTGTGATTTTCCCACTCAAGCGTGCCGCTTCTGCTCTTCACTTTTGCGTGTCCAGTAGCTGTTTAATCTGCCTGTGGCGCATGATCCCGCTCATGCGACCGAGAAAGTGCTAAACATGCTTAAGACTTCTCTTTGTTGTACTCTAGTTGATCCTTGCGGTCTTCCCTTTCCACGGGGATACTAATTTGATTTATGTCTCGATTCACGTCAGTTTGTTTGCTTTGACACGTGTTGCATCAGATTTATGCCTCAATTTGTGTCGATTCGCTTGCTTTGACACGTGTGTCATTTGATTATTGCCTCAATTCGTGTCAATTCGCTTGCTTTGACACGTGTGTCATCAGATTTATGCCTCAATTTGTGTCGATTCGCTTGCTTTGACACGTGTGTCATTTGATTAATGCCTCAATTCGTGTCGATTCGTTTGCTTTGACACATGTGTCATTTGATTAATGCCTCAATTTCACGTCGATCCTGTTTGCTTTGACACGCGTGTTTGTCTGGTTGATGGAATCCATAGGTCAGAGGCCTCGTGAAGGAGCACATTGAGTCCTTCAACTACTTCATCACCAAAGGAATGGAGAACATCGTGAAGGCAAATGACCGTATTGAGGCGCTCGAAGACCCATCCATTTATCTTAGGCATGAAGCTGCTTTCCAGTTATATTATATGCAGCCACTGTTTCCTTTATGTGTTTCCAGTGTTGTCTTATATGCGCTCTATTGTTTGTCTTGATGTAGGTACACTGGAATACGTGTCGGCGTGCCCTCAATACGCTCAGACTTTAGAACTGAGGCTCTCACACCGCAAGTTTGCCGCCTTATTGATCGCAGGTAAGTTTGAGCATCTTGGTGGTATTAGGGCACGATTGTTTTAATTTCTGTCTTTGGGATATTAGTACAAGTTCTCCATTACCTATGTCCAACTGTCGTGCTTCCCTAAAATTTCCCTTTTTCCTTCAGTTAATCTGCTCCTATAATCGTTGGTATTGAATACACCGCAAAAGTTCGAGGGAAAACACACGTGAACCAGGTAACCCATCTAGCTCCTGGTTGAAATGCCCCCACCCCCTCCCCCCAAGCACATGCATACACACAAGTCTTCATTTTCTATGCGTATGTCCAGCCTAGTCTTAAGTACCTCTTTGCAACCTTTGGTGGCAAAGAAACTTAGCCTCCTCCTTATTTTCTCCAGGAGACAGCCATCATTGGCTACATGCCTATTATGCTTAGAAGTCGTGCCTGTGTTTTGAATGGAAAGGATGAAGATGAACTAGCAAGATATGGTTAGCATATTTGTGGTCTTGTGACTCTTTCAAGGGGAAATGCAGTCCTTTCTTGGACATAATTACCATATTATCTTTTTGGTTATTTAATGGTTTTACTACTGCATCTGTAGGTGAGTGCCCTCTTGATCCTGGTGGTTACTTCATTGTGAAAGGAAATGAGAAGGTAGCTAAAAACATCTATGCGATTTTCTAAGTTGTCTCGCTTTCTTCATATCGACTAATATTCCACGTCGCTACTACCTATTGGATGCCAATGGTTACAGTGCCAACTGATTAGTTTTGACACACAAGTTTCTAACTGGTTTTGACGTTTTGTGTTTATTAATGCCCCGTGGTATATTTTCATGTCCAGGTCATTATTATACAAGAACAACTATCAAAGAATCGTATTATTATTGAGACCGACAGTAAAGGAAGGTCATAATCTTTCCTGAATAACTTACTGAGTCCTTTGTCTACTATTTTGAATTTTGTATCAGCATCCAGCAGATCCTTGTATTTTTAGGGTTTGAAAACTGTTGGAGAAGACATCTTTTGTCAATTACCTGTGTCTATGGCTATTCCCGACATAATGTAGTGCACTTGGTTGGGTAGTTTACTTTAAGTGAAACGTTTTGATGGATGGACAGCTGTTATAAACATTTTGTCAATTACCTGTGTCTATGGTTATTCCCGACATAATGTAGTGCACTTGGTTGGGTGGTTTACTTTAAGTGAAACATTTTGATGGATAGACAGCTGTTATAAATAGACAGACTGCACATTCATATGATTTTTCCTGTGAAGATAAAAAGAGAACCCATGGTGAAGGGGGGAGGATACTGATAATAACTTTATAGCGTACATGTTCTTGAATTATGTGGCAGTAAAAGGTAGTGTGTCAATGGCTTATGCTGTTACATAGGTTTCATGTTGTCTCCATTTAAAAGATATATTGTCACACAGGTAGTGCAACCGGCTTAGTATGTGATATACCTTGTTTCTCCTGAATCACAATGTTTGAACGTGGTTCACTGTCTTGTGAATGTTGAAGCAAAATAATTTGTCTAACCAACCAGTCATTTCTGAAGTTGCTTCTTTCTGTGTGCTTATCAGCTTATCCGCATGCTATTTCTTTCTTATTTGTGTGGTTCTATACACTTGGTTCCCTGTATGAGATGCGCTGCGGTTCAATTATTGAATACATGCTGCTTCGAATATTATAACAAGGTGATTTTTGTTTTCTATCGATTAGGGTGACTGCATCTGTCGTGAGCAGCACACACGTAAAAAAAAGCAAAACCGTGGTTGTTATGGAGAAGGAGAAGATTTATCTACAGTCGAATCAATTTACTAAGCCGGTATGCATTCGGTACCCTGTCCGTCTGTTAATTATTCCTTCCATTTAAATATGAGACTTTTTTCATTTTAACCCTTTTTTATTATAGGACCACAAAAAAAATAAAGGTTTTATTTATTGAGTCCCTTCTGTGTTAATTGTTTTTTGGTACGTTATACCAATATCTCGTTGGCTGGTGCCCTGGTGGTATGGCTCCTTGGGTTTTGCCATGGTTTCACTCTATTATAGTCATGGTGGAAGGGATTGTTAAGTTGTTTAAAAAGACAGCTAGATAGGCAGCTTTTATGAGGGATCGAAAGCTCTTGACTATTAGTGCTGAAATCTTCTAGGCTTGCTTACTTGCTTTAGTCCTTCATTTCATAGATAAAATTGAGCCAAACCAATCATTTATGTTAAGCCAACCAATGCAGAATCAATAGTGAGACAAAGTTAGGAGCACAACAAGATAGTTCTAGTTGAAAAGTAACATTGGCATGCCACTGCCATGTGGCCCGCTGTCCCATCCGTCAGTGTCATATCCATGTTACTTTCCAACTGATATATCTTTCTCGCGTACTGAGCTAATGTTCCTGAATTTAAGCAACCACATCCTTAAATAGGGCATGACCTGAGACTCTGAGTAGCCTTCTCTTCATTGGCTACAGACCTGATTAGTTGTTAACAAATGTACATAAGGCTGTTCATTCCTATATTGATATGGAAGGAGTAAATTGATATTCATATCTCGGTTTCTAAGCTTTGAGTTCTGCAGATTCCTATAATGGTTGTTATGAAAGCCATGGGAATGGAAAGCGATCAAGAGATTCTACAAATGATTGGACGTGATCCAAGATATGGGGACCTCCTATTTTTATCTATTCAGGTAACGTGTTTGTTGGGTTAACTGAGACCTATAATCATTTGATTTTTTTAAATCTTTTGTCAAGTGTTAAATATTTTCTCTTGTCCTCCAGATTTACTATTTTAAATTTGTATATGTCCTTTTTCTATGTTTTTTTCTTCAAGAACTTATGTCTTTATATTTTAGCCTATTTAAGCGTTGTTTACTTTCTCAGGAATGTGCCTCTGAGAGAATATATACACAAGAGCAAGCTCTTCGGTACATGGATGGCAAGGTGAAAACTTCAAACTAATAAGCACTTCTTACTATCATCCTTGATTTATACCTGTCGTCGTAGTTTGAATTATGCCGGTCAATTTGCGGAGCAATAAATAGCTCCTGAAGTGCATTCTAAGCTTTGCAAGAGTAGATTCCTTCACTGTCGAGTCATGCATTCTCTTCAGTGTCCACTAAAGTAGTGTTGTGAATTTTACATTTCATTCTAATAGCTGCCTCGGCCATTTCTACCATTCTCTCGATTCCATAGGGGCTTCCTACCGTTCTAGAAGAATTACATTAGTTCTACTATGGAATAAATATTTACTTAGTTCGTAAAAAAGGTATCCTTATCCTATTTTCCATGGCCAGATGAGGGGGGGGGGGGGGGGGGGGGGTACTACTTTTACTTTTTAACCATTATCAAGTTTTATCTGTTTTTAGTTGCATGTATGTACTGAATGTGTCTATCTTTGCAGTTGAAGTATCCAGATTCAGGAAATCTGAAGGTATTAACTGACGCTCATATTTTTATTCCTCTTAATTTCTATGTACCGTTCAGGAAATATACTTCACATTTTGTGTTCTTAAACTAATTGGTGGAGACTAGCGAACAGAGCCACAAACTTGTATTCTTATTCACATTAAGTTACTTCATCTCGCTCCTTTTGCCACTTACAGGAAAGTCGGTCAAAATCAATCCTTCGTGATGTTTTTCTTGCACATGTGCCGGTGAGATAAATAATGGGAACTCTATTACCTACGGTTTGCAGTCAGTCTTCTCTCTCATGGCAATCTCACCTGTAGGTCAATAATGAGAACTTCAGAGCAAAGTGCATTTACACTAGCGTAATGTTAAGGCGCATGATGGATGCAATCGTGAATGCTGACACTTTCGATGATAAGGCAAGTTCAAAGCTGCCCCTTGTGTCACTTTAGTGAACGAGTCCTTGAAGAAGTTATCTATCAGAAGTTATTTTTCCTGCCTTCAGCGATGTTTTGTGATAAATGAAATCCGTATAAATTATAGCTGGGGCTAGCAGAACTGAACATAACTGATTCTACTAGTTACCACTATATAAACTATAGCTTAACCCACATACTGGCTGACTGGTCCTTGCTAAATGAACTGTTAAACACTGTCTGTTTGAACACTCCAATGGTCATAAATCGTGATCTGGAACAACTCACTGCATGTTAACTCTGTTTTGGTCTCTACCCATCATCTGCCAACTCACTTTGTTTTGTTACCTTCTATGTAAATTTGTTGCTGAAATGTGATGCAGGGTAATGTTATGAAATCCTAGGGAAGCTTCTGTACAATGATTAAATCCTAGGGGGGGGGGGGGGGGGGGGGGGGTGGCACACAAAACTGTCTTCAGAAATTTGTAGACACATGTGAATCATCTAATGCATCAAATTTGCACGCTTGCAGGATTACCTAGGAAATAAGAGGCTGGAGCTGTCTGGTCAACTACTATCACTGCTATTCGAGGTGTTTATTTTCTCTAATCGTTTCATTAGAAGTTTGCATTATGTGATTTTGTCTCTTACGGTGTTTCTTTGTGAAGGATTTGTTCAAATCAATGAATTATAATGCTGTGAAGAGTATGAGCGCACAAAGTAGAAGAGCCCAAACAGATAGTTTTAAGCAGGTGCATATTGCAGCGAGCCAGTGATGCTACTGTACCAAAATACTTTGACATTGCACTCAATTTTTGTTGCACTTTTTTTTCGAAATTGTAGTCTATATGCAATCTAATTTTATATTGCTGCTAGCGTTTGCCTTGATGAGCTTTACTAAGTGAAGAAGTATCTTTCCTTAATATTATTTGCAAAGCTCATAAACTTGACACATGAAAATGCTTTTGAAACTACAAAGCTTGTTGAGTAGATCCACAGAGTATTTATCATCTTGAGTGAAAATATGAAATGGATAAGCTATAAGCTGTCTGCTCTCAAGGTGGGAGGTTTACCCATTGATTTTGCATGTACTTAAATTAGATGTTCTGGTGGATACACATTTTTATTTGACCTCGCAAGCAAAACATAGACCCGATAACTAGTCGGCCTTTCTGAAAGCCGCAAATCATCAATACTTACTATGTTCTGGTGTAATTTAGTCCATCCATAACAGTACCGTGTAGCTTAAAGCTTGAAGTTACTGTCTCCTTGTTTTTGACATAGTTCGACTCCTTGAAATGCCACTACTCTGTAACATATTGTCTGATAAATGACTTGCCAACCTAATATGAAAATGCACCGGAAAAATCCGTTACCCTTTTATTCTTGCTCTGCACAGTATAATTCGAGTGGCATTTATCAAATTAACCCTATATTGAAACTTGTTTATCGGTTCTAACACTGACTCACTGAGAAATGTGTTGAAACATCTGTAACCATGTAAAAAAATCCTGTTGTGATGCTCAGACATGGTATCTTAGATGTATAACTTCCTTATTTGCAGATAATAGAGAAGAATGATACCATAACCTCTGCTTTGGAGAGGGCTATTAACACAGGAAATTGGGATATAAGCCGATTTGGGATGAGTAGAAAGGGAGTATCACAGGTATCTACTTATTCAGTCCTCCAAGTTCCGATCCCCCTTTTCTGATCTATAGATATTTTGGGATTTATTTATTTTTCTTTTGCTTCTATGCAGTCTCTTTCTAGGTTATCCTACATTGCATCTTTAGGCTACATGACACGCATATCACCGCAATTTGAGAAGACCCGGAAAACAAGTGGACCTCGTGCGTTGCAACCTAGTCAGGTGAGGATAGATGCTACTAGCTATGTTTCTACTTCATTAAAGACCAGGAATATACATGAAGATCAGAAACCTAAAAACTGTTTACATTTGCTTCGTATGTAACTATTTTTGTGACAGTGGGGTATGCTTTGCCCGTGCGATACTCCTGAAGGGGAACTTTGTGGATTGACAAAAAAATTAGCTTTGTTGGCTCATGTTACAACAGATCAAGAGGATGGCCCACTCATAACTCTGGTTTGTTTTCTCCTATTTCAGTTAATATTGTTTTTGTCTTTAATGCTTTGTTCTGTGTGTGGGCATGTTCATATGTGTATCAAGCTATTGGTGAGCCCATACAAACTCTTGCTTGATTGTTGTTGTTGTGGGAATACGACTTCACCCACTGCGATTGGTCACCTTTATGAACCAGTGGGAAATCGTGCGTGTGCTAAATGAAGTTGTAGATGTATTACTGGCTACCATAAATTTTGTGTTGTGCATATGTGGCGGTGTCTACATGTTGCTGCGTGATTGCATGTGCATCGTTATGATATGAAAAATACTTGAAACAATCTTTTTAGACCTGTAACAACACAATTGTATTGGTAGTTCCTTTAATTAACTAGATTCTTCTCCCTCCGCTCCAAAATAAATCTAAGTTCTACGTTTGTCCAAAGTCAGATTTCATCAAGTTTTACCAAGTCTATGAGAAAATATACCAACACTTACACAACCAATTTTGCTTCATTATATTAATTATGAAATATATTTTCTTACCATATTTTTTCTATAGACTTGTTCAAACTTTTAAAAGTTTAACTTAGGACAATCCTAGAACTTCAATTATTTTGGAACGGAGGGAGTACATACCAGCAGCGGACAACACAACATCCACATTGTGGTAATTAATCACCTACAAAATCAGTGTGCATCTGTAATTTTGTTGAGGTGCAACTCACTGCAATTTTTCCTTTCTTTGTTTTCACTTGCTTTCTTGACATCCATTATATGAGAAGTTCTATGAGTTATGAGCAATCTTATATCTTTCACTTTTGTTCATTATGTTCTAGTGTTATAGTCTAGGTGTGGAAGATTTATCAATTCTATCAGGAGAAGAAATTCATGCGCCAGGTTCATTTTTGGTCATGTTCAATGGATTAATACTTGGGAAACATCGGCAACCTCAGGTCCAATTCCTTATAAACCTTACAAATATTTTTTCTTATTTCTTTTGAAAATTATCATTAAGCATCCATGATGCTTTTCAGATATTTGCTAATGCTATGAGAACATTGCGTCGGGCAGGCAACATTGGGGAGTTTGTAAGCATTTTTGTAAATGAGAAGCAGGTACTGTTTGTTTTCTCTTGATTTGTACTAACTTACCATGAGTACTAGCATCATGCTAAAGAAATTTGTATTCCTAGGAATAACAGTGTCTTTTTGAGAATATCAAATAGCAGAAATCTATTCTACTTAAGCCCTCTTTCTTTGGGCTACAGATTCTCAAGAATCAGCTACAACTTGGATTCCTAAAATCAGCTACAGCTGCAGATTCTAAGAATCAAAAGCCGACTGTTTGTTTCCCAGCTTTAGAAAATCTCAAAGTGTTGTGAAATGTCTACAACACCCTGAATGTATGGCCAATCACAAAATCTGCAGAATTGATAACATTCAGTGAACAAACATGGAGACGATAGCAAGGTCAGGCACGTCGGGACCTTGGCCAAGTGAACAAACATGGAGACCAGCTCGCGATGGTGAGATTTGGAACGACGATGGAGCGCCTGACGCCGGAGAGGGGCGTCGTACGCGGAGATCGAGGCCAGCCCCCAAGGCGACGCCTAGCCGGACCATCTCAGGACGGCCCCCTCGTGCTTTCAACGGGAGGATGGAGGCGGGTACCGGCAGCGGCGGGCCGTAGCGGGGTCGAACGGGAGAGATGGAGGAGGACGGGTCGAGCAACAGCCATGGATGGGTGAGGTGAGAGCGGCGGCGGCCGCGGCGGTGAGAAGAATAGCTGCTGGGAAGGTTCACTTGGATAAGGTTGCGGTGTTAATTTGGTTGTAATTTGGACTGCAAATAGGGGCAAGGGCTGTGGACGAATCGTTTTCTTTTCTGGGAAGCTCCAGAATCGGAGGAATCTCCAAAATCGCAGCTTACGGATTTGCTCGCTTCGCAGCTCATATTCTAGAATCGATTCTACGAAGCTCAACAGGAATCTGATGTGTTTGTTTCAGATTGTGATTTTGGAAGGCCTAGAATCTAGAATCAGTAGCTGCAGCCCAAACAAAGGCCACCTTAATACTGCCACTTCCTGGGAAAACTCCTAATTAACTCAAACCCAACTAAACAAATGGGTTGTTATTCTGACGGATTACCCTCTTATAAGATTCATTAATGTCTGAAGTCACTACGTTATATCCAGACCTGGGGGAATAGCTTCTCATCATATTGCTGTGGGTACATTAGGTATATTAGCAGGCTTGTTCCATCTTAGGGCTGTTTGTCCATTAATGTGGTATATGTGAGCTGGGAGTTACGAAAGAAGCTTCAAGTCATGTTGTTCATCTCTAGTTAGGATGTTACTAGTTGAATTTATTAGTTTAAGCTTGTCATGCTGACTTATGTACCAAAGAATGAAACTTCTGTTGCAAACTTAAATTCAACGCACAAGAATTTCAGGTCAAATAAGAGCTAATATCTTTAGATATATATCGTTAGCAGCTTGATAAAAACATTCTCACTACATAACAAATGTGGAGAAAATCAGCTTTTATTGGCATTGTTTTCCCTTCTGGAATAAATTTGATGACTATACAGTGATTCATGTGACACAACTATTATGAAAAATATCAGTATTCAGTAGTATCTGTGACTCTGTGTGATCATTTTGTTTGCGGTGATATGACATTCTTGTTACTACTATTCCATGTTATCTAGGAGGGGTCATATAAGTCCCCCCCCCCCCCCCCCCCCCCAAACCTTACTAGTTGTATGTTGTAACAGCCTTTTGAACTGTACATTGTTGAAGATAATTCTCTTCGTTTTATAATTTAGGTTGCTCACATGAAACAAACAGTGGTTATATTTTTCAGTCTCATAATCTAGGTGTCATAGTCAATGAGTATGGTGCTCTTTCTGTGGTTGCATCTGAAATTGCAAATGTTATAAATAACACACCTTGTGGTAGGCTCCACCCCGAGTTTGCGATCTGTATCTATTTTTGTTCTCAAAGGATATTTTGGATCTAACTTGTTTCTGCCATTTCTAGCATTGCATTCACATTGCCTCTGATGGTGGTCGTGTTTGTCGCCCACTTATAATTGCTGATAAGGGGAGATCAAGGGTCCAAGATCACCATATGAAACAACTGAGTGTTAGCAGTTCACATGTTTTCTGATCTATTTGTTGTATATTTGTAATCTAGTCCTCAACTGATTTTCTTTCTTTCTAGGATGGTATACTCTCATTTGATGATTTTCTGCGTGATGGGCTGATTGAATATCTTGATGTCAATGAAGAGAATAATGCATTGGTATAACATGATTCTTCTGAATTCTTTTATGGTTTATTTTATTTGTGATAATGTGTTTAAGATCATTCAAACAGATTGCATTGTATGAGCATGAGGATCAAGATGATGTTCAGAGAAGCAGAATCACACACATTGAAATAGAGCCCTTGACTATACTAGGAGTTGTGGCTGGACTTATTCCTTATCCACACCATAACCAATCTCCACGTAACACTTATCAGGCAAGGATTTGAATTATTGCTATGCATGATGATTCATTCAATCCCTCGCTTACATTTTCTAATCTGCAGTGCGCAATGGGTAAGCAAGCAATGGGCAATATTGCATATAATCAGGTAAGAAGCAGCTTGAGTTGTTTTTTTTACCATTTAAATGCTGCATTAGTTTTCGTTTCTTTGCACAGAATGCAGCATGAAGTGACCTGGTTGGTTGCAACCTGCGTACACATTCGACCATTGAAAAGCATCTAATCCACATGCCTGGATAAATTAATTTTATTCTCATCAAATCATTTACAATGTTGTTATACGTTGGCCCTTATTATAAGCTGCTTCCCCCCCTGACAAGAAAGAATGTTCCTTTGGAATGTGCTACAGTTGTTCCGGGCAGATCCTCTACTATATTTGTTAGTGTATGCGCAGCGTCCACTGCTTACAACGAAAACAATCGAGTTGGTTCGTCACCTGCCCCCTCCTCTCACATCCTCATTTTAAATTTTATGTATCACATATTGTACTACATTTCTTTTCAGGTGGGATATGATAAGCTTGGGGCTGGGCAGAATGCAACTGTTGCTGTCATGAGTTACAGTGGATATGATATTGAAGACGCAATCGTAATGAATAAATCATCCCTTGATCGAGGTTTTGGTCGCTGCATAGCAATCAAAAAGTAATGTTACGCTTCAAATACAGATGCTCTTCCTTTTACTCTGTTTTGCTTCTTATAGTGTATCTTTGGTTCTCATCCTAAAGGTACATGGTGACAATGCAGAAGTATGGAAATAATATATCAGAAAAGAATGTTAAACCGGAGAGAGATAAAGATGGTGTTTTGATGAAAAAGAATATGCAGGTACGAAAAGCACCAACCAGTGACTGTTCTGACACTAATATAAGCCGCTTGGCGTATAATACACATCATTTTTAAATCAGTAGATCGGCATATTAGCCGAATTTTAAGGAATAATACTAGAGTCCACCTTGAGATGCGAAGGAAAAGAGTTTTTCTTGGCAGTGAAGGTCTTTCGTTCATATTGAGCTATCTGAATTTTCTGGAAAAGAAAGAAAGCAGAACCCCCTAGAAAGAGCCTGCCAAAAGACTTGAGACACTTCTCCGAATAGTTACCTCAAAATCCAGAGAAAATTATGGATTACTCACTACTGGAATCGTCACATACGCCGAGTGCCAAGAACACTCGGCAAAGGGCTTAAAACACTCGGCAAAGGCTTTGCCGAGAGTTGCTCTCGGCAAAGGCCACCCGGCGTACACCTCTCCGGCAAACAGAAATTTGCCGAGAGCCGTCTATCGGGCACTCGGCAAAGCCTTTACCGAGTGTCAAACAGGGGTACTCGGCATTATAAAGTGACTTGACTGGCGACGAACGGAGACGGCACAGCAGGCACTTGGCAAACGGACAAAGCATTACCGAGTGCGTGCACTCGGCAAACTTTTTGAGCTGAATTAAAAAAAATGACGCGACGCAGTTGCCGCCGCTGCCCGGACCACACCACCGTGTTCAAGCTGCCGGACTGCGCCTCGCTATGACGCCCTGCCGATGCTGCTGTGCAAGCTTCTGCGTGCGCGCCCTGCTTGCTGCTGCTGCGTGCGGATGTTGCCGGCCGCCGCTGCTGCTTTGCCCCTTTGCTGTCGGCTGGGAGGCTCAGTGCCCACTACCTCGCGCCCAAAACCGTCGGGAGGCTCGGTGCCGTCGCCATGGCCTCCACCTCGCCGTCCGAGTCGCCATAGGGGAGACGCAGGCCGGAGGCTCGCGGCCGTCGCCATGGACGCCGTCTCGCGGGCCAACAGCAGGTGCTGCCTGAGCCCAACGCCAGTTGCCATGGCCGCCATCTCCTTGGGTACCTGAGCGCCTCGCCACGGTCGCCGCAAAGCTTCTCCTCAACGCGTTGCGTCGGAGATCTTGACCACGCCGGCTCCTTCGGTCCTTCCCAACCAACAAAAGAGAGAGAGAGGAACGAGAGATAAGAGAGAGAGGGAGAGGGAGATAGAAACGAGAGAGATAAGGTGGACGTGGGTGTGCTTGGCCACCAGCCTGTCACCTCACCGATCCATGTGCTTGGGTGTTCAGCCAATAGGAAGGAAGCAATGCATGTGTGCTTCTTTATGTGCTTTCTTCTTCATCTTTCTTTTATATTTTATATATTAATTTGTCCCTAAAATTCAAGTTTGGTATTTTCCCTTGAATATAGTACACATAAATGAACTCCATGCGAAAGGATTGTATTTTTTGAACTTGTATTCATTTTCTTTCATTTTTCCAAAACAATGTCAAAATGACCGGCATGATTATGCAAGGCAAATGATTGAGTTTCTCAAAACTCTTAAGTGGTTCTCCTATATAATGACTACTTGTGTACCTGAAAATATTTTTTGCTAAATTTTTGGACAGAGCTATCACACACTTGCAGTTAAAATTTGAATTACTTTCGGGAAATCAACATGAAGTCATTTAAATGTGCGAAAGTAGCTAGAAATCAACAAAATCCTTGAAACTTGGGCATTGTGCATAAAATAAGGTCTACTTACTGTGAAAATTGAAGTGGTGCCATTTTGCACCCTATTTTATTTACTTGCTTGACAAAAAATACCCATTTTCTACACTTAGAAAATGAAAAATAGTATTTTTGTACAAAAAACTTGGAAACTTTATTTGGCAACATTGTTTGTAATGTTAAGCTGCAACCATGTGTCTCATTTTGGAACATTATAATAAATTATGTAATGAATATGACCATCAACTTGCTCATTTGACTTGAAAGCCAAGAATGTTCATACACGATAGCTCGTTTTGTGAAGGAATTTTTTCACATTTGTCATAATGAAAGTTTGTTATTTTTCCTTGCAACTAGTACACATAAAAGGACTCTATGTGAAAGGATTGCATTTTTTGAACTTGTATTCCTTTTCTTTCATTTTTTCCAAAACGGGGTCAAAATGGTCGGCATGGCTATTTATGGCAAGGGATTGAATCTCTCAAAACTCTAAGTGGTTCGCCCATATAATGACTACTTGTGTACCTAAAAATATTTTTTTCTAAATTTTAGGACAGAGCTATCACACACTTGCAGTTCAAATTTGAATTACTTTCAGGAAATCAACATAAAGTCATTTAAATGTGCGAAAGTAGCTAGAAATCTAGAAAATCCTTTATACTTGCGCATTGTGCATAAAATAAGGTCTACTTACTGTGAAAATTGAAGTGGTGCCATTTCACACCCTATTTATGTTACTTGCTTCACGAAAATACCCATTTTTTACACTTAGAAAATAAAAAATGATTTCTTTGTACAAAAAAGTGGGAAACTCTATTAGGTAACATTGTTTGTAATGGCAAGATGCACGTATGTGTCTAATTTGGGCACATTATAATAAATTATGTAATGAATATGACCATCAACTTGCTCATTTGACTTGAAAGCCAAGAATGTTCATCCACGATAGCCCGTTTTGTGAAGGAATTTTTTTCAAATTTGTCATATTGAAAGTTTGTTATTTTTCCTTGCAACTAGTACACATAAAAGGACTCCATGCAAAAGGATTGCATTTTTTGAACTTGTATTCTTTTTCTTTCATTTTTTCCAAAACGGGGTTAAAATGGTCGGCATGGCTATTCATGGCAAGGGATTGAATCTCTCAAAAATCTAAGTGGTTATCCCATATAATGACTACTTGTGTACCTAAAAATATATTTTTCTAAATTTTAGGACAGAGTTATCACTCACTTGCAGTTCAAATTTGAATTACTTTCGGGAAATCAACATAAAGTCATTTAAATGTGCGAAAGTAGCTAGAAATCTATAAAATCCTTGATACTTGGGCATTGTGCATAAAATAAGGTCTACTTACTGGGAAAATTGAAGTGGTGCCATTTTGCACCCTATTTATTTTACTTGCTTCACAAAAAATACCCATTTTTTACACTTAGAAAATGAAAAATGATTTTTTTGTACAAAAAAGTGGGAAACTCTAGTTGGTAACATTGTTTGTAATGGCAAGATGCACGTATGTGTTTAATTTGGGCACATTATAATAAACTATGCAATGAATATGATACCCGCCTTAGTCATTTGAGGCCAAATTTTTTACATGGCAAAAAGTGTAATTAATATGACCTCAAATGAAAAAGTTGTCAACATAAAAATTATCCGTCTCATCAAAATGAACCACTTTTATTTTTGGACCATCTTCATCCGAGGTCGTATGCAACCTCCACAGCAAAAACCATGCAGCATAGCGAAGACCCCCTTTTGCCGAGTGTAGCACTCGGCAAAGCCCTGTTTGCCGAGTTTTGTTGTTTTACCGAGCGTTTTGTCCACGACACTCGGCAAAAATACTATTGCCGAGTGCCCGTCATAATGCACTCGGCAAAGAGCCTAACACTCGGCAAAGAGGGAAATTCCAGTAGTGACTTCTTGACCTTCTTTCCAAAGACTTTCAAAGTTTAACACCAGCTGTTCTCATGTCTCAACATACGTTGTTTCTGTATCTCATCCCCACCCATCTAATTCTTAATTGAGTTTTGGATTGTATATAGACTGTCATCAAAATGACATTGCTATTGGGTTACACATTGATATTTTGACTTTGACGAGGCAGTTTTAAGTATTTTATGAGCTTTGTTTCCAACAGTTTTTGTCTGTGTTTTTATTATTATATGTGCATCATTTGTAATGAATGATCGGGTTGAAAGGGGCCTCCCAGCCCCAAACTGGCTAAAATTAATCGCATCCTCTAATCTGTCTACTCGGTATAGATTTTTCAATATAACTCCTAAAAGCCAGGGAACTTTTGTGACAGGCATTGGATGAAGATGGATTTGCGGCACCAGGTCAAATAATCCGCAATCATGATATCTATGTGAATAAGAAAACTCCCAAGATTATTCCCGATATTACTGCAAACAGTTCTGCTGTTACATTAACAGACAGGTGTCAATTCTTATGTTTTCGTGGTTCTTTTTATCATGCTCCATCTTCTATTTTTTGGCTCAAAGTTTTGCTGTTCAAGAATGTTATACGTTCTCAGTTGCTTCAAACATTACTCATCCAGGGATTACAAGGACTCACCTGCTGTTTACCGAGGTGATGATGGTGAAAGTACGGTAGTAGATCGTGTAATACTTTCCTCGGATACAAATGACAAATTGACCATTAAATGTATGATCCGTCACATTAGGAGGCCAGAGGTATGACCTATTCACTGAATCCCTCAATTTCATGTATGGAACGATGAATATAATTTTTTTGCCGTCCTGTTTGTGACCCAGGTCGGTGACAAATTTAGTAGCAGACATGGACAGAAAGGTGTATGTGGTACAATTATTCAGCAGGAAGACTTCCCCTTCTCTGAGAGAGGAATATGCCCTGATTTAATCATGAATCCCCATGGATTTCCAAGGTTTTATATTGGCTTGGTTATATTGTATACCCGGTTCCTTTTTTTGTCGATTTCGTCTAAATTTATTTATTAGCTTTTGTTTGTGTCTCTGGAATTGCAACCTTCATGTCTTATGTAACTTCAATTTAATAGGAAACTTGACTCTTCTTTTGTCAAGATTACACTTTTTTCTCATGTGCATTTTGTCTTCTGATAAACACTACATCCATTTGAATGCGTATTCTAGAACAAAGTTGATGATACTCATGTGACGGGATCTTGACTTGTGGAGTTGTTATTGTGATACCTAGAAATAAATCAATGTGCATAGTCATTCCATGTTCTAGGTTGTGATTGTGACACTTGACACAAGCTGTAAACATGTCAAAAGATTATCCAGTATTTAAGCTCATATGTACTGGCATTAAGAGGGTTGTTTACTGGTTATATGCATTCTTAATATCAATTACACGATTAAATTATGTTCGCTGATACACTGTTAGTTAGCTAAATTGTTTTGCTGGTTAGTGTGGAAGTATTCTCAAACCAGACTGACTCTTGGTTTGTTCACTAGTCGTATGACAATAGGCAAAATGCTTGAACTTGTTGGGGGAAAGGCTGGTGTGTCGTGTGGTCGATTTCATTATGGCAGTGCATTTGGTGAACCCAGTGGTAATGCTGATAAAGTTGAAGACATTAGGTAATATCATTGTTTTGGTTTCTATGATTATTCTTCTTGAATGGTTTTCCAATCATTCTTTAACATTGTTTCTACTGCATACTAGCTCTATTCTTGTCAAGCACGGCTTCAACTATCATGGAAAAGATTTATTGTACTCAGGTGTGTTTCTTATATCAAGTTCTGATGAACTATATATTGTTATGTTACTCCAATCCTGTGTCCGCTAGATTTAACTGAACTCGAAACCATGATGCTACAGCTAATATGCAAATAAAGTAAGTCATATGATAGCTTAATTTTTTTCTCGATTGCATGTAAATGCCTGTCACTTTGTATTAGAAGAAGAATATGAGAACTTAATTTGTTTCATTTACCTTGAGTTAACAGAAAATTTCTATGTATCAGATTTGTTTATGCATTTATGATAGCATTGACTATGTAAACTTAGATACAAAAAGGGGCTGCCTATGGTTAGACACTTCTATCTAGCAGTTTTTGCCGGGTTTTGGTCAAACTGGTTGAAAACCGTCTGGTTTTGTCCTTGAATACTGTTATATGCTATGTACCCAGGATGTATGTAATTTCTTATTGGTACTTAGATGTATCTGAAGCTTCAAATCTTGAAAGGTTGAAATTCCAAATTTCATGAAATAAAAACTGGTTGAAAACCGTCTGGTTTTGTCCTGTTATGAAAAATCGACATTGAGCTTTTTGTGCTGAAAACAGATTTTGAGACTTTCCTTGCATTACAAAATGGTCTGCCATCTTCCTTGTTCTTCTACAGTTTTTTGCCATTTCTACCCATTGCGGCATTTTTACCACACGTTGGGTGCTTATTTGCTGAAGAAATGTATCTAAGTCCATAATGAATGAGAAAAAGTCAAGATGATCCCCTAGTTGCCCCCCAAGGCTGAACTATGCTAGGGGTGTGTTTACTCCAGCCTGAACTATTAGACTCTCTAATTGGGCTAGTTTTCACCACATGGTAGAAGATGTGACTGGATGTATTTATTTTTTGAATTTTTGTGGCTGGAATCGATCATGCAAAACTGGTATTCGTCTGCAACACCTGCCATCTGGCCCTGCCAGGGTTCCTGAGAATTGACCGTTTCCCCCATTTTCAGGCATTTTAGGCCATCCTCTTGAGACATATCTTCATGGGGCCAATCTACTATCAGAAACTGAAGCACATGGTAGGCATAGTTCTCTTTGTTCCGTTCTTTTTTGCTTCTTCTTGGGAGATGCTACGAATATTGCAAAATGAGCCTGGATCTATTCCCCGGGGTGCGCACAGTGCCTTATTTTCATAGTTTGTAGTGTAGATCGGTAACAGCATTCTGGTGCATCATGGTCAGAACATTGCATGATATATTCGTTATTTTTTAAGGTGTTAGCAGGCGTGAGCTATACTTGTTCACACTTCAAGCTGAACTTCTATCTTTGGCAATTACATAATTATTTTTGTTTCTGTTTTCATTCAAGCTAATGGGTCATATTACTGCCCTTTCAGCTTTGCTGGAGATCTCATTTGTAATTTCTTGCATAGCTCTGTAAATAGCCGCATGTATATGAATTCTGCAGGTTCTTGATAAGATGCATGCTCGAGCTAGTGGACCACGAGTTACGCTAACCAGGCAGCCTACTGAAGGGCGAAGCCATAATGGAGGTTTGACATCTTCCTTTATATATATGCCCTGGTTAAATGAGTATTAAGCTTACTGTTTCCTGTTGAGAATTTTGTTCCTCGTCTTAGAATATGTTTTTTCTTCATAGGCCTGCGTGTTGGTGAGATGGAGCGTGATTGTTTAATTGCGCACGGTGCCAGCATGCTCATATATGAGCGTCTCCTACTCTGCAGTGACCCATATAAAGTGCAGGTGATCTTTGAAGCAGATTCTGATACTTTCAGTAGGTTCGACCACTGGCATCATGCAAGGAGCATAAGTATGCATACTATTGTTGTTGGTGTTGTCGCATCCGTAGTCTTACTGATGGTTGATTGGCTAATCTGGCATTAAAAGCAAAGAATAGTTGCGTCCCAGAACTCTGAAAGATTGTCATCCGTCTTAATTGTGGTTGCTCTTGTTCTCCAGGTTTGCGGAACATGCGGTTTGTTGGGCTACTACAACCATAAACTCAAGACTTCCTTCTGTTCATTCTGCAAAAATGGAGAAAATATGGCCCAAGTGAGGATGCCATATGCCTGCAAGCTTTTGTTTCAGGTACTGCACAAGGGGGAAGTGAGAATGGTTCTTTTCATGGCCATTGTTAATTGTTTTCTTGGGATTTTACTTACCCTCTCCTAGTTAAGCACATCAAGCCGAACGGTTTGCCTAATTTTGTTGCTCAGAGATAATCCTCATTTCCTTGCAAGTTGCTTGTGCACCTCTGAAAAACCTTATTTGTAAATCTACCTGCAGAAATTTTCATTGCCCATCAATACCCAAACTAAGTAGTTCTGAAACGAAACCTTATTAGATTCTGAAACAATATTTCTAGGACCAGTGCTGATGCACGCTTAAATCCTGCCGTATATGTTGAACTTCATCTCATTGCGTCGTCTGGTCGTCTTTTTCAGGAACTGCAATCGATGAACGTTGTACCACGCTGAAGTTAACCAAAGAATAACTCGTGACATGATCGTGGGCCGTTGATCTCGAAGGGCGATTGGAGCGTGCGTCTGAGGTGAACCGATCTGGCATGATTCTTGAACGCTGGACGTGTATAAAGAAAGTTTACATGGGAGTTGGCATTTTTTGTTGTATATTTGACATGCGAGATTAGATTTGTAAGAGTTGTCTTTGATAAATGAAGATGAAGTAACATGTCAGTTACATTGGCACGTTCCTTTCCACGAATGTAACAGGTATCCTGATACGTGTATACATACTGCATACTTGCTCTGTCGCTTGCAACACAGATTATGAAAAGAGTTACATTACATACTTGAATAGAGCAATATATACTAGTGACATTTGCGTAATAATCTGTTATTCAGAGTAATGACATGATGGCGAGGGAGATGACGGCGTGCTGGAATAGGCGCCGGCTCTCCCCTTCCATGGGCGGCGGCAAGCCCTGCTCCTTGAACTCGTCGCTGCAGGTCACAGGCGCGTCGGTGGTGGCGGACATTTTCGTCTTGGCCTCATCATACCTCCCGTCCTCGATGGCAGCAATGGAGTCATCAAGGTCAGCCATGGCGTCGCGGAACACATCGATGCAGGCGTTGAGGCAGGACCACCTTGTCGACCCCGTCGCCTCCTTGCCCCGGAGCGCTGCCATGCCGGAGTCCATGCCCGCCACCCCCGTCCGCACCAGCTTGGCCGAGATGAGCGCGAGCCCGTAGAGGTCGGCGTCGCGGCTGGAGGGGTCGGCTGAGAGGGAGGCGACGCAGAGGGCGTAGTCAATGTTGTGGTCGCTCTCGCCGCACCTCTGGCAAGTCTCGGCGACGATGTCGTCGCCGTAGGGGAGCCGGATGATGGCGGCGGTGGAGGACATCGCTGTAGGTGGCAGGAAGAAGAGGGCTACCGAGGAGAGGAGGAAGATGTAGCTAGGCGGCGGCGACATCTTCGCTCCGCCTCCTCTACTCGGGGGCAGCGGCCACATTGTTTTCTGCTATACATATAGTAAGAAGAAGAGACAGGGTAGAGGAATCAAGTTGAAGGAGGAATTAGTTGGTGAAGCGTGCGAGGAAGATGGAGTTGCAGGTTTGAGGCTGTGGCTTGTAACTGAAACCAAAGGCTACTCCGTTAGGCTACCCTTCCTGTCAAATTCACAGATTCTCAAGGCAAATCATCTGAATCTCAGTTCCAATGGCAGTGTCCATCCATACATTATTTTTGTCAGGATCTGTTTTTAGAGGGATGATTCCTGTCAGGAATTTTTTTACGAACTAAATCATTGAAAAATTTCCTGCAAAGAGCTACTCCCTCCGTTCCATAATATAGTGCGTCCTCGGTTTTCGAGCTTGAACTTTGACCATAAATTTGACCAACGAGACCGATTGCGGCGGGAGCAAAAACTATACCATTGAATTCGAATCAAATTTATGGTCAAACTTAGATTTGGAAAAGCGTGGGCGCACTACATTGTGGAACGGAGGGAGTATAATTTGTATGCCTGGTTGTGTGTGCCAACACACATATTCTGGTTTCACCAGTCAAATCAGTGGTAGCAGTAAAACAAACTCCCATTAAATGAGATACATACTAGTGGTACACAGATTCATCTTTGTACACACGTTTCAAAAAAAAAAAAACTTCTTTGTATAGGCAGAGAAAGCAGAGGTGATCAGTAAGTTCATCTTGTTATTATCATCATTGCTTTATTTATAATCTGATGATGAGTAAATCATGGTCTACTACAATATTTGCTTTTATGGACAATTAATCGAAGATGTAAAAAAGAAGAAGAAGAAGAAGAAAACGGGGTTCCAACTACACTTGATCATATATATATATATATATATATATATATATATATATATATATATATATATGATAGTACTATATATATTCATTTTTCGGACGGAGGGAGTAAGTAGTATAATCAATAATGAATGATGGGTGGTGATGGTGACGAAGAATTCCAGTCCATGCAAGAAGACGACGATGAGCTCGCTCCGATGATGGTGATCAGGCGGCGGCGGCATGGGTGAAACCGATGGCGATGTGGGCCATGCGGCCGTACTCGCGGTCGTGGGCGGCGACGGGGACGCCGCGCGCCGGGGTGCCCCTCCAGGCGTCCTCGCAGCTCTCGGAGGCGCCCAGCGCCGCCATGAGCTGCTGCATGGCGAGGCCGTACACGTTGGCCTGCAGGTTGTCCAGCGCGTCGCGGAGCAGGTCGGCGGCGCCGCCGTACTGCTCCAGGCAGTGGTCGAACCTGGCGCGGCGGGCCGGGTCGGAGCCGGCGTCCTCGGCCTCGATCTCCGCCAGGTCCTCGATCTTGGCCTCCGTGCTGGCGGCGTGGTCGACGGCGATCCGGGTCGCCAGCACCGCCAGCCCGTGGATGCCGGCGCTGGCGGACGCCTCGGCGCTGCGCGGGTCCGCGTTCAGGGAGCGCACGCAGTGGCCGTACTCCACGCCGTGGTGCGTGTCCGACGCGCCCCGGCACGCCGCCTCCACGCTCACCGGGTTCGCGCACGACTCCGGCACCTCCACCTCCACCTGCGCCTGCGCCGCTGCCGCCGCCGCCAGGAGGAGGACGCCGACGATGCACACCGCGGGCCGCGCCGTGAACCCCATTGGCACTCGTGTTCCGGACGACGGCGATCGAGCTCTGGCTGATGAATCGATGGATCGAGAAGGAGGGTTGGTGGAGCGAGGTGGGAGGAAAGATCGAGAGGCGAGCGCGAGGCGTGGGAATATTAATAGCTCGACCGGGGGAGATGGAGGAGGGGCGGGGAGGAAGCCTCGGCCTCGGCCGCGGCGCCATTTCTGCACTGCCATGGCCATGTGTTTTAGCTCCTGTTTTTAGTCATGGCCATGCATGCGATGGCACGGCACCAAGCAAGTTTGACTGCTTCAGACGTGCTGCAATAGCTGAGGAGAGACGATTAGGAACAAAGGCCCACCAGGCAGAACGGTCACGGGCAGCCCACACACGAATGAGAGCAACGCCGTAGCCATTGCATCAGGCTATAACAATTTAAATATAAAATTTATACGTATTTATGTTTAGTTGGAGGAGTGAGAAGAATAAAGATAAGAGAAGTGAGATGTGGATTAGTAGCCGGTTGCAGCACGAGCTTCAAAAAACTTTACGAGAGAGAAGATGGACCAAGCAATAAGACTACCCACAATGGGGAGTAACATAGAGTAGTAACATGCATATGTTACTAGTCTAAGTTACTAGCTTATAGACTCATCTTGCTTTGATATGCGTTATGTTACAGTAACATGCTAAGTTACTTAATTTCTCTCTCTTCTTATTAATTAGTTGCCACATCATATTTTTTGCTTAGGTGACATCTATGTTACTACCTATGTTACTCTCATTGTGGGTAGTCTAATAAAGCAGTAAATGTGTGTATAGCTAACTATGGTATGACTTGCCTTTTTAGGTTGTTTGGCAACAACTTTTTTTTTGACAAGGAATATATTAATATCGCGAGATATTAGATACTCCCTCCGTTTATAAATATAAGTCTTTTCAGAGATTCTACTACAGACTACATACGGAGCAAAATGAGTGCATCTATACTATAAAATAGGTCTACATACATTCCATAGTGGAATCTCTAAAACGACTTATGTTTAGGAACGAAGGAAGTACACCCAGTCTCTGTACCAACAAGATGTCCGAAGACATCCAAGATGCACACAACCAAGAACAAAATAATAAAAAAGAAAAAAAAAATCCCTGTCGCGGTGTACAACCACTCGCAAGAGAAGCACTATAACGACCACCAAATACAACACTTGTACTACATACTAGGCTCTTCAAAAGCAATGCCTCCAAAAAGGAAACAATGCATAAGCGTTGGATTCTTTTTCAAAACTATGACATATTTTATAGCAAATTTGAAAACTAGAGGGGTGAACGAAAAAAACCCAGAAATATGACCCTGTCGGCCGAAGGCTGGCCAAAGATGGGCCTGTCGGCCTGCAGTTGGCCGAAGAGGGCTGGTCGGCCACCAGTGGGCCGACAAGTTGCCCATCGGCTGCCGCGCCCCCGAAAAGAGGCATGTCGGCCTCCAGGAGACCGAAGGGGGCCCGTCGGCCGGCACGAGACCGAAGAGCTCCTGCTAAGGCTGAAGTGTCCCTGGATAAGGCCGAAGAGCCCTCGTCGGCCTCCAGGCGGCCGAAGTGTCCCTGGATAAGGCCGAGCCGCTCGTTTCTTCCTCCTCTGCTCGCTAGCTCCTCCTCTCTCTCCCGTTGCTCTCTGGTGCTTCCACCCCCGCGCCGATCTCTTCCCTCGTCCATCCATTTTCCTATCCAACCCGCATAAACAATAGATCATAGCATTCTCCGCCGGCCTACGGTATTTTTTTTTTGCTACGGGGTAGTTTTTTGTGCGGATCATAGTAGTTTCCTTCGACGTTGGGTTCATTAGCCCAAATACCGTAAATGAATGGTCGGTACGAAAGGAGGCCAAAGATACCGAGAACAACTTGCTAGAAACGTTCCTTAGACATCAAAATAAAAGGGAAATACTCTTTCCTTACAACTTCAAGTGAGTGTTACTGTCTTCTGCATATTCGGTTTCGCTTACTCGTGGTTAAGTAATGTAATTGATGAGTTATGCGTGCGCAGCTTCCACTATATTCTGCTATCCATTAACCTTGACGGGGCATTAGTAACTGTCTTAGACTCGCTCCGTAAAGATCCCAAGTATTATGCGGACATGACTGCAATGCTCCAGAAGTAAGTTCAATCAATACCGGGACCATATCGGCAACTTTCGTTCATTTCCTGATATCAAGTAATCATTTTCTTTGCCTGCCAGGGTTTGGAAAACGTTCACCGCTATGGTTCCGGGTCTGAAGAAGGAGCTGCGATTTACACACCCCAAAGTAAGTAGTACTAGCTAGTTCCGCGCATCTCTCATTGATTCTAGTTTCATCAATACCATTATCATGCTTGCTTATCAGTTTGATTGAACTCTATTCTCGTAAAGTGCTTGTTGCAGGCACCCAACACTCATTTATGTGGATACTACGTATGCGAGTTCATTCGCTACTATACCTCTGAACGGGCCTCCTCTGAGAAACAATTTGAAGTACGTAAACAATATTCACAATTTTATTTTATATATTACCATCAATTGTGTTGAGTTTCATTCATATATATGTATTGACCCCCTTCTTTAAATTAGATCTGGCAGATGCAGGATGAACTCCTACCACATGATCGCATACGAGCAATTCAAGAGGAATTGGCGGGATTCTTTCTTGACCACGTCATACCTGAACACGGAGAATACCATCTGAAATTGAAATGGTTGTAAGGGATGTTATATATTGTACATATGTAGCAGCGTCGGATAGATATACGAAAACTTGTTGTTCGACCAAGCACGAAGAAAGAGATGTCACTTCTCTCTATATATGTTCATGACGATCTTGTGTAATTAATGGTTTCCTTTATTTGCTTACTAGCTAGCGTCGAGTTCTCTCTATATGTGTAGTAGCTAGCGTCGACCAAGCACGGAAAAAGAGAGGTCACTTCTCTCTATTAGCTCGCTAACACAATATGAAACCCCTAAATTAACCCTCCAAAACCCCAAAACCCCCCCTTCCAAAAAAAAAAAAAAACCCCAGCGCCTGCGAGCTGCTGACGCGTGGCCGCCTTTTGGTCCCGGTTGGTGTTACCAACCGGGACTAAAGGTCCTCCTGCCTGGGCTCCCGCAGCAGCCACGTGGAGCCCCTTTGGTCCCGGTTCGTAAGCGAACCGGGACTAAAGGTTTTGGGCTTTAGTCCCAACCCTTTAGTCCCGGTTCCAGAACCGGGACAAATGGGCCTCTGGAACCGGGACAAATGGGCCGTTTTCTACTAGTGTCCTCCTCCTCCTCACGCACAAAAAACTATCCCATAGCAAAAAAAAATGCCGTAGGCCGGCGGAGAATGCTATGATCTATTGTTTCTGCGGGTTGGATAGGAAAATGGGTGGACGAGGGAAGAGATCGGCACGGGGGTGGAGAGTACAAAGAAAAACGAGAGAGAGAGGAGGAGCTAGCGAACAGAGGAAGAAGAAAGGAGCAGCGTCGGCCTTAGCAGGAGCTCTTCGGTCTCGTGCCGGCCGACGGGCCCCCTTCGGTCTCCTGGAGGCCGACAGGCCTCTTTTCGGGGGCGCGGCAGCCAATGGGCAACTTGTCGGCCCACCGGTGGCCGACCAGCCCTCTTCGGCCAACTGCAGGCCGACAGGCCCATCTTCGGCCAGCCTTCGGCCGACAGGGTCATATTTCTGGGTTTTTTTCGTTCACCCCTCTAGTTTTCAAATTTGCTATAAAATATGTCATAGTTTTGAAAAAAAATCTAAGCGTTGTCGTCGCCCGATCGAAGATCTTGAGTTTTCACCCTGGAGAAAGACCGAGTTTCCAAAACAATGCCTTGAGAAAGGCTATTGCCACGTACAACCAATGAATGCCAGACCTTGGATTTTCACCCTGAAAATCATGGCTCGGTACTCGAGGAGCACCACCAACCAATGAATGTTTTTAGCTCCTGTTTTTAGCCATGGCCATGCATGCGATGGCATGGCACCAAGCAAGTTTGAATGCTTCAGACATGCTGCAATAGCCGAGGAGAGACCACACACGAATGAGAGCGACGCCGTAGCCATTGCATCAGGCTATAACAATTTAAATATAGCATTTATACTCCCTCCGGTCCTTTTTACTTCGCGTGTTAGATTTGTGTCAAGTCAAACTTTGCAAAGTTTGATCAAATTTATATTAAAAAATATCAACATATAAAATACGAAATATATATATTATAAAATATTTACATTTCATAATGAATCTAACAATATTAATTTGGCATTGTAAATGTTGATGTTTTTCTCTATGAGTTTGCTCAAAGTAGAGATACTTTGACTTCGGACAAAATTTATATGCAGACTAAAAAGGACCGGAGGGAGTACGTATTTATCTTAGTTGGAGGAGAGTGAAGAGTAAAAATAAGAGAAGTGAGATGTGGATTAGTAGCCGGTTGCAGCACGACCTCCAAAAAACTTTACGAGAGAAGATGGACCAAGCAATGATAAAGCAGTAAATGTCCGTAGCTAACTATTGTATGACTTGCCTTTTTAGGTTGTTTGGCGACAACATTTTTTTTAACAAGGAAATATATTAATATCGCGAGATACCAGATACATCCAGTCTTTGTACCAACAAGATGTCCCAAGACATTTAGGATGCACACAGCCAAGAACAAAATTTGAAAAAAAGAAGAAGGAAAAGCCTGGTCGCGGTGTACAACCACTCGCAGCAGAAACACTCTAACCATCACCAAATACAACACCTGTACTACATACTAGGCTCTTCAAAAGCAACGCCTCCAAGATTGTCGTCGCCCGATCGGTTTTCACCCCGGAGAAAGACCGAGTTTCCAAAACAATGCCTTGAGAAAGGCTATTGTCAGGTACAACCAATGAAAGCCAGACCTTGGATTTTCACCCTCGAAACCATGGCTCGGTACTCGAGGAGCACCACCAAAAATGCAGTCTACCTGTGTTGTCACCCCCGCTTGCCAAGGTTGTTGTTGCAAGTAGTCGAACGCCCGACTTACAGAAAGGATTTGTGTCGCATCGTCCTCAACCAACACTCTGTCTGTCGAAAACAAACCTCCGATCGCAACCGTCATGTCTTTCTCCATCTGTGTCAGTTTCATGGAAATCTATATGAAGACATGTCCCATGCCGACGACCAGAAGAGGAAGCTTCGTGCCTCGCCCAAAAAGGGTGCGCACGACCGCATCGATTTCGCCCTAGATATCCAGTAGCCTCTTGTGACGAATTGCGAATATCTTCGAGAGGAAGAACAAAACTCGACGGCAGCCCAATCGAGGAGGCAGATTTGGTTGATCAACGAGTTGGCGTTTGAAGAATAGCAAGGCCAAAACCACCATTATTCTAGTCGATCCGACAGTCCCCACACCGTCGGCCGACTGCCGACCACTAGTAGAAAACAGACCTTTTGTCCAAAGCATTAGTCCCGGTCTGGTTTTGAACCGGCACTAATGTGACCATTAGTCCCGGTTCGGGACGGGCATTATTAGTCGCGGTTCGTAACACAAACCGGGACTAAAGGGTTTGTGCCAGGCTGGTGTCAGCCTGGGGCCCCACGATTACCTTTAGTCCCGGTTCGTGGCACGAACCGGGACTATAGGCTCACCTTTAGTCCCGGTTCGTGCCACGAACCGGGACTAAAGATCCCCTATATGAATTCGGCCAGCCCGAGCACAGTACTCCTCCCTGTTTTTCCCCTTCTTCCCCTCCGTTGTTCTTCCTCTTCCTCGAGCTCATCCTCCATTTTTGCCAAAATTTGTCAAGATTTGGAGGCACCCCATCCATCCAAGTGTTCACAAAGGTTAGCAACTTTGTCCTTTCATCTCTCATTGCTAGATTAGCTCTTGCAATGCTCTATAAGTATAGTGATTTGTGGGTTTTAGTTTGGGAGTATTTATATGTGGTAGTTCATTTGATTTATATGCAATTTGAGCTCAAATATACTTCTTACTTTGCATGTGTAGGTGTGGTTTACTTAGTGCCTTCCCGTCCTCGTCCTAACCACCGTCGATCGCCCGCACCGTCCCGTCGCCGGCACCACCTTGGTGAGCCTCTTGTTCTTATCCTTTTTATAAAAAAAATCATGTTTGTAAGATTTAGATAGTTACTTGTATAGTTTTCTTACCTATATGGTTGTTTGTTATACATAGTGGCATGGTTTTGATATCCGTCCCCGTCGGCCCTCGTCCGGTTTATGATTCAGATGTGGTATATACTCTCTTTTATATCTGTTTGTTGCATTTCGTGTTTATGACAATTATGCCCATCAAGTTGACATAGATATTTTTATCTAGGAGGTATGTGAACCGGAAATTGCAACCGACATAGATATTCTTGTCAAGAAGTTAAATTTAGTTGAAAAAGAAAACGATTATTTGAAAGAAAAATTGAAAAGAGTTGAAGAAGAGAAGATGAAACTGCAGTTGTATGTTGCCGATGTCAGTCGATGATCACAAGATCAAGATGGATGCAATGCGCTTGAAGATTAGAAAATTTAAAAAATATGCCATTGATAGTGAGGCTTGGTATCACTATGATGTTGGATCAATTGTTACCTTAGTTGCGATCTTGATCGCATTTGTTGTTGCATTTAAATGCTTTAGCTAGAGAGTTTGTATGTTGCTTTATGAGAACAAGTGTGTATGAACTTTATGTATGAACTTGTATTAATTTGGTCTTTTCGGTGTTGTGTAATGAAGATGAGCCGGCAATGGATGTACGATGACCGATGCTCTCCCCAGTTCATTAATGGCGTGCATACTTTTCTGGTTGCGGCTGAGGCAAACAAGCGGGCGGATGGTTTTATGTATTGTCCATGTGCTGGCTGTAAGAATGATCGAAATTACTCTAACTCAAGAACCATTCACGTCCACCTGTTTGAGTCCGGTTTCATGTCTGGCTATAACTGTTGGACCAAGCACGGAGAAAGAGGGGTCCTAATGGAAGAGAATGAAGAAGAAGAGGATGACGACAGCTATCCTGGCCATGGGTTCCATGAATACGATGGTACAACAATGGGGGAAGAAGCTGAGCCGGCAATGCGGGAAGGAGCTGAAGAAGAGGCATCAGATGAGCCTGCTGATGATCTTGGTCGGGCCATTGCCGATGCAAAGAGAAACTGCGCAAGTGAAAAGGAGAAGCTGAAGTTGCAACGAATGTTAGAGGATCACAAGAAATTGTTGTACCCAAATTGCGAAGATGACAAGAAAAAGCTGGGTACCACACTGGAATTGCTGCAATGGAAGGCAGAGAATGGTGTACCTGACAAGGCATTTGAAAAGTTGCTGAAAATAATGAAGAATAAGCTACCAAAGGACAACGAATTGCCCGACAGTACGTACGAAGCAAAGAAGGCCGTCTGCCCTCTAGGATTAGAGGTGCAGAAGATACATGCATGCCCTAATGACTGCATCCTCTACTGCGGTGAGTACGAGGATTTGAATGCATGCCCGGTATGCTATGCATTGCACTATAAGATCGGCCACGATGACCCTGGTGATGTTGCGGGCGAGCGCCCCAGGAAGAAGATTCCTGCCAAGGTGATGTGGTATGCTCCTATAATACCACGGTTGAAACGTTTGTTCCAAAACAAAGAGCATGCCAAGTTGATGCGATGGCACAAAGATGACCGTAAGAAAGACGGGAAGTTGAGAGTACCCGCTGACGGATCACAGTGGAGAAAAATCAAGAGAAAGTGGAAGGACTTTGCAGATGACGCAAGGAACGTATGGTTTGGTTTAAGTGTACCTAAGGCCATTAGTCGAAGAACTTTTAGAGCCGTGGAATGGAAAAGGTGTACGTGCGTGGGATGAGCACAAACAGCAGGAATTTGACCTGCGAGCGTTGCCGTTTGTAACCATCAATGATTGGCCTGCTCTCAGTAACCTTTCAGGACAGACAAACAAGGGATACCACGCATGCATGCACTGTTTAGATGATACCGACAGTATATATTTGGATAAATGTAAGAAGAATGTGTACCTAGGGCATCGTCGATTTCTTCAGAGCAGGCATCCTGTAAGAAAGAAAGGCAAGCATTTCAAAGGTGAGGCAGATCACCGGAAGAAGCCTCGCCACCGTACTGGTGATGATATACTTGATATGGTCCAGGATTTAAAAGTAATCTTTGGAAAGGGTCCTGGCGGATAATCTGTTCCGAATGACGCTGACGGACGCGCACCCATGTGGAAGAAGAAATCTATATTTTGGGACCTACCCTATTGGAAAGACCTAGAGGTCTGCTCTGCAATCGACGTGATGCACATGACGAAGAATCTTTGCGTGAACCTGCTAGGCTTCTTGGGCGTGTATGGGAAGACAAAAGATACACCGGAGGCACGGGAGGACCAGCAACGTATGCACGGAGAAGATGGCATGGATCCAAAGCAGTTTCAGGGTCATGCCAGCTACGCTCTTACCAAAGAAGAGAAGGAAATCTTCTTCGAATGCCTGCTCAGTATGAAGGTCCCGTCTGGCTTCTCGTCGAATATAAAGGGAATAATAAATATGGCAGAGAAAAAGTTCCAGAACCTAAAGTCTCATGACTGCCACGTGATTATGACGCAACTGCTTCCGGTTGCATTGAGGGGGCTTCTACCGGAAAACGTTCGATTAGCCATTGTGAAGCTATGTGCATTCCTCAATGCAATCTCTCAGAAGGTAATCGATCCAGAAATCCTACCAAGGTTAGAGAATGATTTGGTGCAATGTCTTGTCAGTTTCGAGTTGGTGTTCCCAACATCCTTCTTCAATATCATGACGCACGTCCTAGTTCACCTAGTCGAGGAGATTGCCATTCTGGGTCCTGTATTTCTACACAATATGTTCCCCTTTGAGAGATTCATGGGAGTCTTAAAGAAATATGTTCATAATCGTGCTAGGCCAGAAGGAAGCATCTCCAAGGGCCATGAAACAGAGGAGGTCATTGAGTTTTGTGTTGACTTTATTCCTGACATTAAGCCGATTGGTGTTCCTGAATCGCGGCATGAGGGCAGACTGGGTGGAAAAGGCACGCTAGGAAAGAATTCAGTAATATGCCGGGACGGGCATTCTTTGGCGCAAGCACACTACACAGTTCTACAAAATTCTGCCTTGGTGGCTCCGTATATCGAGCAACACAAGAATATTCTACGCTCCAAACACCCGGAGCAGTCTGACGACTGGATTACACATGAACAAACTGTGACTTTCGCCGGTTGGTTGCAGACACGTCTCATGCATGATGACACTGTTGCAGATGACCTGTACTTGCTGTCCAAGTTACCATCTTCGACTATATTGACTTTCAAAGGGTACGAGATAAATGGGAATACATTTTACACGATCGCCCAAGATAAAAAGAGCGCCAACCAAAACAGTGGTGTCCGCTTTGATGCAGCAAACACCAATAGGCCAAAGGACACATATTATGGTTACATAGAGGAGATATGGGAACTTGACTATGGACTTGGTTTGAAGGTCCCTTTGTTTCGGTGCAAATGGGTCAATCTGAGAGGAGGCGGGGTAAAGGAAGACCGGCAGTACGGAATGACAACAGTGGATCTCAACAATCTTGGGTACGCAGACGAACCATTCGTCCTAGCCAATGATGTGGCGCAGGTTTTCTATGTGAAGGACATGTCTACCAAGCCGAGAAAAAGAAAAGATAAGGAAGCGAATACATCATACGATGAGCCAAAGCGCCACATAGTTCTTTCAGGGAAAAGAAACATCGTGGGAGTGGAGGACAAGATAGACATGTCAGAAGATTATGAAAAGTTTCATGAAATTGCTCCCTTCACAGTGAATGTTGACCCGAGCATCAAGTTAAACGATGAAGATTGTCCATGGTTACGGCGCTAAGGGACACACGCGGAGAAAAAGTTTTATACCCAAAGATCCCACTCTGGGATGTGACCGGCTTCTCTAGTTAGTTTCCGGACTTATATATCTGGAAAGTCCCACTTCGGACAAACCGGAGGGAATTTTTGTAATAGTAGTGTACTTATGTGTTTTGGCATTTGAAACGCGAAGAAATATTATGTCCAAAGCCACGTCATCAATTTTCAACCCTTTCTGACTTCATTTGCTATTTTTCATGCATTTACTGATTTTTTTGAGCTAAATGACCCTAAAATTGAAAAGCACTACAAATGAACTCTGAAAAGGTTGAAAGTTGGCATGGTATCATCATTTCACCCACATAGCATGTGCTAAAAAGTTGAGAGGGTTACGGCAAAAACTGGATGCACTTCGTGTACAAAATGGACAATCTCTTTCGAAGTATCAGGGTTTCAGACGAAAACTCGTCAGTTACAAAGGCATTTCATTTTTTTAAACTTATTTCAACTCCAGACTTTTTGTGTGTTCAGTATGCACCATTCGAAGCCACGTCATCAATTTTCAACCCTTTCTGACTTCATTTGCTATTTTTCATGCATTTACTGATTTTTTTGAGCAAAATGACACTGAAATTAAAAAGCACTACAAATGAACTCTGAAAAGGTTAAAAGTTGGCATGGTATCATCATTTCACCCACATAGCATGTGCTAAAAAGTTGAGAGGGTTACGGCAAAAACTGGATGCACTTCGTGTACAAAATGGACAATCTCTTTCGAAGTATCAAGGTTTCAGACGAAAACTCGTCTGTTACAAAGGCATTTCATTTTTTTAAACTTATTTCAACTCCAGACTTTTTGTGTGTTCAGTATGCACCATTTGAAGCCACGTCATCAATTTTCAACCCTTTCTGATTTCATTTGCTATTTTTCATGCATTTACTGATTTTTTTGAGCTAAATGACACTAAAATTGAAAAGCACTACAAATGAACTCTGAAAAGATTGAAAGTTTGCATGGTATCATCATTTCACCCACATAGTATGTGCTAAAAAGTTGAGAGGGTTACGGCAAAAACTGGATCCACTTCGTGTACAAAATGGACAATCTCTTTCGAAATATCACGGTTTCAGACGAAAACTCGTCCGTTACAAAGGCATTTCATTTTTCAAATAACCTAAGAATTATCAAATTGAATATAATGATAAAACACGCTAATATTAAACAGCAGAAAAAAGAATCACTGCAAAATCTATTTTTAAAGTAAAGTTATTCACAAACTAGTGATTCACACAAATTTCAAATAATTCGAATTTAAACTATTCAAATTTGAAAACTACTGCCACTAACAGAAAGTTTATAAATTTTTTGACCTAACGCAAAAAGATTCACTCATTAATTCTAAATAAAGAAGAAAAAAACTCAGAAACAAAAGAAAATAAATAAAACAGAAATTAAAAAAAACTGAAAAGTAAATAAAAAAAATGCCCGCCTACTGGGCCACCACAGCGTATTGGGCCGGGATGCAGGCCCAGTAGGCCCAACAGGGCAGCACAGGTGCGGTAGGCCCAGAAGGCCTGCATTAGAGAGGAGCTCGACACGGTAGCCGCGGCGGAGCTTATAAACCGATGCGAGCTCCTCTCAACTAGCGAGGTGGGACCAAACATTCGACACGGGAAGCCAGACCTTTAGTCGCGGTTGGTGGTTCCAACCACGAGTAAAGGCCCCCTTTAGGCGCGGTTGGAACCACCAACCGCGACTAAAGGCTTGCGCTTCCCGCCGCTTCGGCTGGGTGAATTCACCTTTAGTCGCGGTTGGTGGCTCCAACCGCGACTAAAGGGGGGTCTTTAGTCGCGGTTGGAGCCACCAATCGCGACTATAGGTGTTTGTATATAAGCGGCAGTTTGCAAAATTTCAGAACTCATCGCTTTTCCCCCCTTGACGACGCCGAACAGGACGCCGCCAGGCTGCCTGATCAGCACCCCGCCGCCGTCGCCGTCGACTCGCCTCGCCGTCGCCATCGCCGTCGAATCGCCTCGCCGTCGCCGTCGCCTCGCCGCGCCATCGCCATCGCCGTCGTGCGTTGACCTCGCCGCCCCCCTCGATCTCCTCCTCGACCTCTCGCGCGCCGTCGCCGTCGTCGTCGCCGTCGCAGTCGCCGTCGCCGTCGCCGTCGACTCGCCGCGCCTCGCCGTCGCCCCGCTGTGAGCCCCTCCACCCTCTCCTCTCCCCGCCGCGCGCCATGGCCGCCCCTCCCCGAGAGCCCACACACACACACACACACACATGATGCATGAACACACACACACACACACACATGTTAGAATGATGTATTTTTGTGTAGATGAATGTTATGTTAGAATGAATGATATGTCAGAATGATGTATTTTTGTGTAGATGATGTATTTTTGCAAATTTATATGTATATTTGTGTAGATGAATGTTATGTTAGAATGATGTATATATGTAGAATGATTATGGATAAGTTATAATTAGATGGACAAAAGTAGATTGGATGATGGATATATGTAGAATGATGTATATATTGGATGATGTAGAATTACGAAAATCATAATCAAGGATTTAAAAAATGTTAAATTTGCATAGAATTTGTTCTCGACGTCTACGATGCCCGACCCGCATCCTCGTCGTCGGATCGGTGGCGACGTCCTGCTTCAGAGGGGCAACGTTCGGGACTGGGCTCCGCCGGGCTGGCACTGGGAGGTGCTACCTTCAGGGGCGCGCAGCTTGGTGAGGAACCCGGCCCCGGGTCCCGTCGTCGACCCGGAGCTTCTTTGGTGGCGTTCGCGTGGGCCACTTTCGGTGCGGAGGCAGCCGGCCCCGCCGGAGGTGGTACGTCGCCGTGTCAGGGAGGAGGACGAGCATGTCCGTTGCTACATGGATGCGTTGGACGTCAGGTTCTCCAATACCTGGCAGGTTGTTCAGGGATCTCACCCGAGCTATGATCCTGTGATGGTTCCTTCTCTTTGGGTGTCCACCGCCCGCGCCTCAGGAACCGCGAGTGAACTAGATTCTTCGATAATATTCGATCTGTATTAGCTAGTGATAATACTCGAGATGTATTCGAGATTATATTCGATAATATTCGAGACGATTTATTCGAGATTATATTCGATGATGCATATTATATGAATTATTCGAGATGCATATTATGTACTATGATTCAGTTTTTCCTTATTGATTGCATGCATTCTAATTTGAATACTAAATTGTTTTTCTTCTGGATTAGTTAAATAAAAGCTATGGACAATACCGACAGAGAAGGAGAAGAGGCTCTGTTCGACATCATACGCTCCATGAGCCCAGAGCATGAACCTGAAGATGATGACGGCTCGCAATATCAGAACAATTCCGGTGAGGGTTGTATGATATTTGATGAAAACGAACGAATAGATGAAGGTGACGACAACGATGTTGACGAAGAAAATGTTCTTCAAATAACAAAGGCCGGCGAGGTATATTTAATATATAAGCCATCCGGTGATCATTACATGTCTTAATTGATTTGTATGTATTAACGAATCGATCTTTCTTCTTTTAGGCCTTCGGATCGAGCAAATCTTCTACAAGCGACAGGGTAGTTCGAGGCCCGGCCAAAAAGTTGGACAAAGGCGTAAAGTTCAACATCGATTCCATCAAAACATCAACTGGCGAACCGCTTGAACCTAGGAAAAATGCGACCAAGTTCAAGAATCAATGCAGAGTTATTGTCAGGGACCAAATCCCGATCTCCGTTCAAGAATGGAAAAAGTCAGCAAAGGGAGATCGAGCAGGAGTTACTTTTGTCGACGAAAGAGCAAAAGATGTGCTTTGGACTACGCTCATGGAACATTTCACCCTACCAGATAATTTGACAGATGCAGATCTGAAGAAAGTCAGAAACTATGCTCTTAAAAAGATGGCGATCGCATTCAACACCTTCAATAAAAATGCATGGACTAAGTACGTCAAATCAAAAAAGAAGACTCCAGAATTCACGGGAGCACTGGTGAAGGCAAAAGATCACTGGGATGCTTTCGTGAAGTTCAAGGAATCGGAAGAAGCTAAGGAATGGTCGAGAATAAACAAGATTAATGCTGCAAAAAAGAAGTGGCACCATACTCTGGGGCCAGGTGGCTACCAGGTGGCCCTGCCTAAGTGGGATCAATCTGAGCAAAAGATGATTAGTGCAGGGGTCAATCCAGTTACATTGACATGGCCCTCCAGGTGCAGGACATGGTTTTATGCGCATGGGGGGAAGTTGGACCCAGAGATAGGGCTGGTTATGGTGAAGGCAAGTCTTAAAGAAGCGACAGACGAAATACTTATTGCAATAGAAGCTCGAACGGGGGTGTTCACGCCCAACAGAGAGAACGACGAGCTTACGCGCGCCCTGAAGAATCGTGAACACCCGGGAAGAACACGAGGCAAAGGCGTTGTTCCATGGTTTGAGGGGTTTGCGGATTGGAACGGCGACTATAGAAGCCGTGCGAGAAAGAAGATGCGGGAGGAGAAGAAGAAGAAGGAGGAAGCACTCCGCCTTGAAGGCCTAGAATCAAAGCACCTGGAGTTGGAACGATTTGTCAGGCGGCAGCAGGAGCAGATCGACTCACTCAGCCAGGAAAGGGCGTCTCAGCGGCAGCATGAGCAGATCGATCCAGCATTGGATAGCACCGTCCCATCTATGCCGAGAAGCAGCGTGGGTTCCGCCCCGGCCGATATCGATAATGCATTGCTAGCTAGCTACCCTGTGGATGATATCAAAGACAGGACTAACTGTGAGCTACACATGAAAGTGAAGAACTTATCCATGAAGGTGGCGGACGGCTATGCTTTAGCAAATCCCCCTGAAGCAACCTTTCATTGCAATCCCATTCCAGCTGGCTATGCTCGTGTCGGGGTTGATGAAGTGATGTCAGGATATCATGAGCTACAACTTGACATTCTTGGAGGTGACGAGGATAGAACACTAGGAGAGGCCATACATCGTATCATTCTATGGAAAAAGGATTGCATCATCTTTCCAAGGCCACCGACTCCTCCTCCTCCAAGTCCGCCGCCGCGTCAGTGGACTCCTCCTCCTCCAAGTCCAGCACCACGTCAGCCGACTCCTCCTCCAAGTCCGGCACGGCGTCAGCCAACTCCTCCTCCTCCAAGTCCGCCGGCACCGCGTCAGCCGACTCCTCCTCCAAGTCCAGCACGGCATTAGCCTAAGCAACAGCGGAAGAGAGAGGCAGCAGCTACGACGGCTAGTGGTACAACAGACAAGAAATTCAAATATGGTCCAAGCCTCAAGCCTCTTCCGAAGTTGTCTTACCACCTAACTCAGGAGGAACTCGACGACGCATGTGATGCCCAATTGAAGGCCCATTTTGCACCGAAACCGCCCGCGCCGCCAAAGGAGAAAGTACCTGAGCATGTCTCACAACACTTTATTGATATGGGTCGACCGGCTGACAATCAGAAGGACTCCGACTATGTGCGGTCTATCAAGAAGTCATATTTAGCAGGGCAAAAGGAGTCGAGCTCGAGCTCGAGCCAAGCAGTTCGCAAAAAAAGCGGGAAAACTGTTCCCCAGCTAGGAGAACAGGCAGTGCAATCAATCCCCCCGCTCATTGTACAAACACCTGTGAGTACCGCCGATCGGCTGGTAATAACCGACGATCTTAGAAGGCAGGCTAAAGAGGCCGGTGTCACTGTTGAACAACTCCTAGGCCTTGAGGAAATCCCCGGGATTACAGAGGAGAAAGTAAAATACCAATATGTCCGCGGCAAACCTCTGGTCAAGCCTGACGATGTCAAGCTTCTACCAACGAGAATGTACAATTTGCATACGTGGTACATGCAAGAAACAGCAAATACCAATCAAGAGTCCCTCATGGTGAAAGTCAAGAGAAAGCATTACTTCCATAAAAAAGATTTGTGGATTCATTATTCAGAGTTGTTTCAGTTATTCCAACAAGACGCACTCGACAAATCTATCGTCAGTTGCTATTGTCTGTAAGTGATTTCTTTCTGTAATTTAAGTCTCTAGCTAGCTAGCTAGATGTGCTCTCGTTCATTACCTGTAATTATCCTCACTATATTCTTTTCTGTGGTATTATGCAGAATGAAGATGTATGAAATGAAAAAAGCTGGACGCTATGGCATTGGGTTCATTGACCCAAATACGGTTAATCAGGCGATATGGGAAGATCAATATTCGAGAAAAGACACAGAGAGATTCCTGCTAGAGTTTTTGAAGCAACTAAATACCCAACCAGAAATACTACTTCCTTACAACTTTGGGTGAGTGTTACTATATCTTGTACCACAAATTCTATTTTTTGCTTACTAGATGTTAATAAGTGTAGTTGATGAGTTATGCACATGCCCGCTTATTTATAAAAAAACGTGTGCGCATGCAGTTTCCACTGGATCTTGTTAATCATTGAAGTTGACAAGGGAAAAGTTGAAGTACTGGACTCACTATATAAGAATCCATCCGAATACGCAACCGTGAGGGGGATGGTCGACAGGTAATTTCAATCATTATCGCACTATGTCAGCCTCTTTACTTCATTTCCTGATATCAACTAGTTAATAACTCCTTTATTCATTTTCTTTGCCGGCAGGCAGGGCTTGGCAAAAGATCATCAAAGAGGTCCCCGGCGAATGGAAACAACAGCTGAAATGGGTGCGACCCAAGGTAATTAAGTAGTACTAGCTAGCTACGTCTGTGCATCTCTTTAATTCTAGTTTCAATACCATTATCATGCTTGATTAATTATTACCTGATTGAATTTTATTCTCGTAAAGTGCATGAAGCAGGAGCAGGGGAATGCTTTATGCGCATACTACGTTTGCGAGAACATTCGCATGATCACGTCTGAAAGGAGCAGAGATGAAAGAAATCTTTGGGTACGTTTGCCAGAACACCATCCATATTTTTTTATCATGATCTAGCTAATATATATACACACAACTAATATATTCATCTTGATCTCCTGATTATAGCTGATGGAGATGCGGGGCCAGCTCCTACCAACGGCTTGCGTACGAGCAATTCAAGAGGAAATAGCTGGATTTCTGCTCGACCAGGTCATAGATCCCAAAGGAGAATACCATTACAAGATCAAGCAGTAATGCCCTGCATATGTAATGATCCGCAAATTGTAGGAGAAATTGTATATACCAAATTGTATATATATATATATGTATGTGAATGGTCGTCGTACGAGAAATTCGATGATATATATATATATATATATATATATATATATATATATATATATATATATATATATATATATATATATATATATATATATATATATATATATGATCAGTTCTACGAGAAATTCTATTTATATATATATGCACAACGTGTACAGTATGTAGTAGCGTAATATATGTTTTAAATGAAAAATAATTAAATGGAAAACACAAAATTAAAAGGAAAAATAAACCATAATTAATTCATAAACCCCTAAAGGATTAAAAGGAAAAATAAACCAAAATTAAAAGAATTAAATACTTTTAGTCCCGGTTGGTGTTACCAACCGGGGCTAAAGGTCCCCCAACCCTGGCGTCGGCAGGTGCCACGTGGTGGGCCTTTAGTGCCGGTTGGTGTTACCAACCGGGACTAAAGGTCCCCCAGCCCACGGCGCCGGCAGGTGCCACGTGGTGGGCCTTTAGTGCCGGGCCGTGTTGAACCGGGACTAAAGGGGGGGGGGGGGGCTTTAGTCCCCACCCTTTAGTGCCGGTTGGAGAACCGGCACTAAAGGCCCTTATGAACCGGCACTATAGGCCGATTTTGCACTAGTGGACGATCGGATGGAGCGGGTCAACCTTCGGCCCAGACGAGGCCAAGGTTGAACAGATCAGGCACGAGCGCCACAAGACACGCCGGTTTCAGCGCCGCCTCCGCAGGGCTTGGCCGCGCCTCCGCCTCTAGCCTGCAGCACCGCGTCCGCTGCTTCCTCCACCTCGTCTCATAGCCGCGCGCCCGGCGAGCAGCCGATCCTGCCCGACGAACTCCTCAAGGAGCCTCCACCGCCGTCCCGGAGAAAAACGGATCTAGCGTCCATGGCGCAGCGAAGCCTCCCACCAACCGAGGAGGGCGCGAGAGGAGGCCTCGCCGCTGCCTACCGCCGCACGGGCTTTGCCCATGCCGGCCACCGGTAGCGGCGAGGGAGTGATCGACGAAGAGAAGGCCCCTGCGCTGGCTACGATTCCTCTGTTACAAAGGGAAGGGGGAACATCGGCATCACATCTCGCTAGGTCCCGTCCCACCTCTATAGCCTTCCCTCTCACTTCGTACACGACGGGCCTTTCATCTTCGTTGATGTACCACGATCCGGCTCCTTGACCCGACCAACTGTGATTCATGGCGTTGTATAAAAAAAGAGTAGAGGTACGAGGGGAGGTGTATCGGTTAGGTGCAAGGAGTAGCTCGCGAAGGACGGCCCACATGTTTAACTCGCCGAGATTTGTAATATTAATTTTTTGAACACTTCCTTGTGTGGGCACAATGACATATGTGATATACAGTGGCGAGGACATCATCCACACTCGGGGACTTAGCTGTGATTCCGTATCACCTAAGTTAAAAAACCACTCCGTGTGAGGACATCATCCACACTCGGGGGGCTTAGCTGCGATTCCGTATCGCCTAAGTTAAAAACCACTCCGAGTGAGGACATCATCCACACTCGGGGGCTTAGCTGTGATTCCGTATCACCTAAGTTAAAAACCACTCTGTGTGAGGACATCATCCACACTCGGGGGGCTTAGCTGCGATTCCGTATCGCCTAAGTTAAAAACCACTCCGAGTGAGGACATCATCCACACTCGGGGACTTAGCTGTGATTCCGTATCACCTAAGTTAAAAAAACCACTCCGTGTGAGGACATCATCCACACTCGGGGGGCTTAGCTGCGATTCCGTATCGCCTAAGTTAAAAACCACTCCGAGTGAGGACATCATCCACACTCGGGGGCTTAGATGTGATTCCGTATCACCTAAGTTAAAAACCACTCGCACCCACCCGCCGCCGCCGCTCCTCCGCGTTCAACCCGCCCGCGGCCGCCTCTTCCGCCCACCGCTGCGTCTCCCCCGACCTCCGCCGTTCGGCCCTGCCTTGACCTCCGCCGAGTTCCCTCGCCCTCGCCCTAGCTCCTCCAGTCGACCGACGACGGCGGCGCTCCGGCCCGGCCCTTGAAGAAACGGTGAGCACCAGTAATTTTTGCTGCTTCTCTCCGACATCCATGCTTTCCCGATTTAAATCTGGAATTTTTGCTGACGCCTCTGTTCCTCTCATCGCTGTCAGAAACCCTAGCTCTAGACCGAGGTCCGTATGACCCGCCGGCCGCTGGAGGACGACGACCGATCCTCCTCCGCCTCCCTCCGAGCCCGTCCTCGCTCCCGCGCGCCTCCCTCGTGTGCGCGCGCTAGCGCGGCATCGTCTCCCTCCGAGCCCGTCCTCGCTCCCGCGTGCCTCCCTCGTGTGCGCGCGCTGGCGCGGCATCGTCTCCGACCCCGAATTCCTCCGTCGCTTCCGCGGGCACCACCAGAAACCCCCGCTCCCGGGCCTATTCGCCCCCGAATCCGCTCCGGGCGCCAGCGCCTTCAGTCCCACTTTGGACCCGCCCGACCGCATCCCTCCCGAGCGCTTCCCCGCACCCGATGATGACGACAGCTGGGAAGTGCTCGGCTGCCGGCATGGCCTCGCCGTCCTAGCCAATGTGCTGCGGCGCGTGATCCTCGTGTGGGACCCGCTCACCGGCCGACAGCGCCGCGTGGCTTTTCCGCCGGGGCTCGGTCCCCCCCCCCTTGGGTGATATATCGGCAGGCCGCGGTAGGCCGAAGAAGGGCACACGCACGGCGATTGCTTCTCGAGCCCGCTCAAACTGGTCATGGTCTGGGTCGTCGAAAGCACGCGAGCGCGCGCTTGCGTCTATGAATCGGCTACTGGTGTATGGGGAGATATTGTCTGCACGAAGATCACATGTCAGTTTTTCGACATAAAGCCTGCCATCCTGGTTGGGAATGCACTTTGCTGGTGTCTTTCTGGTGGTGACACCCTTACATTTGGTCTTGAAACCAATGTTTTAAATAGCGGGCTATAGCAAATAGCGGCGGGCCTCCAAATAAGCTATAGCGGAGCTATAGCGGGCTATAGCAGGCTATAGCGGGTCATTTGTACATGAAACCATTTAGCGGCACTTTGCTGAAAAGGCTATAGCGGGGCTATAGCGGGCTATTTAAAACTATGCTTGAAACTCGGAGCCTTGGTGTGATCAAGCCGCCGCTACTTTCCCCTTTGACTGACTTGCGCTATGGAATGGTTCAGCTCTTCCGGACAGAGATTTTCAAAAAAAAAAAAAAAAAAAAGCTCTTCCGGACAGAGGATAGTGGGCTTGGCTTCGCACATTTGTTGGCACACACCATGAAATTATGGGTGATGGAAACAAGCTGTGAAGGTATTTCCAGGTGGGTGTTTCTGCAAACCTTTCAGCTGGAGGAGCTCTTTCCGCAGGGAACGTTTAGTGGCCGCTGTGAATGGGCAAGGATGACGGGGTATGATGAGGACACAAATGGGATTATCTTGTCTACTGCGATTGGCGACTTCACGTTCCAGGTTGATACGAGCGAGATCAACCATATTATTAAAAGAAATGGTAGAGGTCGCCACGCTTATCATCCCTACAGAAATTTCTATACTGCGGGTAATGCCTCCCTATCTACAATGCACAAGCAAAGAAAAAGTCCAATTACTTTATTTCGCTGGGATTCGTTCTAGCTACTTTTGGTAGAGTACTTGATTCCTGTAATATTGTTCATGTGATTGAGGATCGACCAGATATATAAGGATGCATTGAGTTATTTGTTTGTTTGTAGCACCAGTGATCACATGGTGATGTAATTTCTCAGTTATTACTGGGCTAGAACAGGAATATAACTATTACTTTGCTGCCTCCCTGCCTTTCCGCTGATCTTTTCAACACGAGTTTTCTAACAATTAGAAACCGGCAACAATTGCACTAAAAAGATTATAGTGAAACCATATTATATCTGAAATAGTAATTAGATTGACACATTTGGAAGCTTAAAGCCAGTCATGTTTTTCATCCAATTTTTTCCCTTGCAAGATAAAATTTATCCTGATGTGCCTTGATATTGTTCAGCAATTTACAATAGCTTTTACTTATTTAGTTACTATCAGAAGATAGTTTTAGTTTATTAAATTCGAAAAATAATACGTAATGGTCAGTTTCTTGCTAGGGCTTCTCAATCTTTCTGTAATTTGTCCTGGCCAATAAATGGTAGTACAAGTTTTGTTGTCGTAATGTCGTGGTAAGTATTATTTCGTTCTCTTTTTCAGTGGGCAATAGATGTGGCTCCGTTTAATATCCTTGTCACAAAAGCTATTTTCCCCTTATCAAGTTACATGAATGTATAATGATTTGCACATGTGCCTTCTAATTAAATCAACTTCTCTTTGAGTTCTCATTGGTTTATTCGGCTTATTTTGCTTGTAGGCAGTGCAGTTGGGTTGAAACGGTTGGATCTGAAAGTGCGAACACCTGAGATGTGCTAATGTGCTACATTGGTAGAACAAGTGAGCCAAACTTATCTTTGTGCCATGTGTTTTGCTTGGTTAATTGATAAGATGATGCATGCTCTATTCTTATGACAATACCAAAAAGGATGCCTTTGAATCAGATACCTGACGTTTTTTGCTTTATTCTTTATAAGCCTCTCATATGCACTTGACACAAAGTAAATCTGGAATGACTCGACAATCTTGGAAGTTTCTACTGTGATCATACGTATATGCCATGCTAGGCTTCAACACTCACTCTTGGCTGTGATGATAGTGCTGATGAAGACGGAGCTGTATAGCAGCCTATGACAGTTTGTGGCGTCTGCCTTCTTAACCTGATTGCCTACTCTAACAAACTAAGACATGTTTGTAAGAAGCACTCTGACCTTCGTTTTTCAGTTTCTGTATGATAATTTAACTCTTCTGCAAGCTTATATGAAATGGTTCAGCAACTTGAAACGTATCTCTTGTTTGGTGTTCCAAATTTGTTGCTATATTTCTGTATCTAGAAATTGATCGCCGATGATTTCTCGTGCTCATTATTTATAAATTGGATTCCAGGAATGCAAGAGCAAGATACACAGAGGATATCAGAAATTGATCGCCGATGATTTCTCGTGCTCATCATTTTAAAATTGGATTCCAGGAATGCAAGAACAAGATACACAGAGGATATCTTTGCCTTCTTGGATAAGACTTACGTTTGGTCACTAGAAGTGCAATGAAGGACAAAAGGAGACGTGTCAAAACTGTTCAACTTAAGAAACAGACTGTTCTGATGCCTCTGTATTTGTTCGGATAATTTCTCTTGCTTATTATTTTTGTTGGATTCCAGAAATGGGCGCATACATAGGCCCATGTTGTACTCATGCTCTCTTACCTTTTAATCGTGCAGAACATATAACCTGAGAAAAGTCTTGATTTATATATTTTCAGAAGCTACTTGAATTCCGGATCTGCCATCCAGAATTTCCTCGTTCCGGGTAACACTAAAATCTGTTTCTGGTTTTGGATTTACCATTTCCGGCAGCCATTAAGTCAATAGGTTCTTCAGGAAAAAGAAGAGATTGCAGAACAATTTGACTCTTGAGATAGGGATCAAGCATGAACTGTTGGTGGGTACGTAGTAGTAATAGTTTTTTTTTTTGAAAAATCACCGCGGGGGGGGGGGGGGGGGGGGGGGGGGGGGGGCGTTCCCCGCCTGAATATATTTCTCAATGTTTGTAATCCATCGTCTGACTGATTACTTGCTCTGATGATAATAAACAATAAAAGAAAGACTTTGCTCTGGCTATAGTTTTTTCTTCTCTCTGATAATATGTCCAGTCCTTCATTCCGCTTGGCATGGTAAACACTCGTACATGTCATGGAAATCTCTTGTAGAAAATGTGCAGGACTATAATCAATCCATGGTTCCTACTTGCTGAAGTTGGTCTTGGTTCGTAGGCTGATTAAGCTAACAACGGTTTCAGAACTGGTCCCTTGGTAAATATTTCTTTTTGCTTTGTGTATTTTATTTTTTTCTTGGTTATGCAAGTTTTAAGATGATTCAAGACCTATCATTTTTCAGTTTCTAGTGCATGAACTTGATTAATTTGTAAACTCTCTAGTTCTTACATTGTCAAAAAAGCATGCCTGGAGTCACACACCAGATATTTCTGCTTGTATTCTGCGAGCCTCTTATATGGAGCTGATGCACAAATTAAACCTCGACCGACTTACAATCTGGGAAGCTGTTTTTGCGAGTCAGTGATCTTATAGTTTCTACTCCAATCATATGCAATTATGTAGCAAAAGGACTTTGAGAACATGTCTAACTATATAGGTTGTAAGGTGTGCAATACAAACTAATTGTTTTGATATCGCGGTTCTCCGTTCGCAATGTTAGTTTTGTCTAGTACCGCTGGGCCGCTTCAGCTTTGTGTATTTCTGTATAATGCTGAGATGATTCAGCTTTCACTATTTTAGTATAATTTCCACGATGGTGAAGTTAATATTTGTAGAACTGTGATGTAATAACTTCATTGGCTACCTTGAGTGTCTAGTACAAATTTGTTTGACCGATGACGTTTATTACTCTAAAGGGTTGAACTAGGGTTGTTGAGACACAGAAATGGCTATTCGGCATCTTTTTATGTTGGGCATGTGATACATGTGGTCATTGCAAAAATTGTCCCAATGTTAGTTATTCCAATTTATATGATGGATCCAATTGAGAAAATATGTAATTTGCAATGAAAATCTTTACTTATACTTAAATGTTAGTCCAATGCCGGATCTGCCTTCGAAAAAATATTCTTGAGTTTGAAAACAATGTTCATATTTTTTCAAAAATTGATCACAATTTTTTAAAAATAAATTCTTGAATTCAAAACTATTCGTAATTTTTTTTAAAAAGTTTGCGAATTTGAAAAAAAGGAAAATAAATGTCTAAAATAAAAAAATTAAATTCAAAGTAAGGAAAACCAAAAAAAATAAAATAAAATAATAAACGGGTTCTGGGAAGTTTCTAGAACATTCTCAAAACCAGTGAGGAATAACCTAGAATGGGCCGGGCCATGCAGATGCCAAGGCGCGCGGGGTTTGGTCGCTATTGCCCAACCTACACGGGGTCCTGGATCCACCGCACAGATGGAGAAAATCCAGGACCCCGGTTTTGGGAAGCTTCTAGTGGGTTCCTGGTCTGTTTTGGGAACCTCCATAACGTTGCTAAATTTGTTTATATATATATATATATATATATATATATATATATATATATATATATATATATATATATATATATATATATATATATATATATATATATATATATAGTTTCTTCTATTATTTCATCATGTTTTGTTTTTGTACTTTATTTTTCACTTTTTAAAATATATCTTTTTTCCAAAATATGTTTTATAGATTTCAAACGTAGTTCGAAATTTCAAAAAATAATCGCATTTTTTTGTTGCAATAATTCAAAAAATGTTTGCATTTTGAAAACTGTTCGCAGCATTCAAAATTTGTTGGGAATTTAAAAGAATCCTATTTTTTAAAGTTTGTTCACAATACCAAAACTATTCCTAGTTTCAAATTTTGTTCAAAAGGTGTTCTTGTATTTTAATTTTTTTCTCAAAAATGTTTGTGGCTTCAAATATTTTTCGTAATTTTACAAAAATACTACTAAAAAAGCAGATTATTTTTTCCACATTTGTTTATTTTTTCTCAGAAATTTAAAAAATGTTCCGTCTTCATAAAATTGTCGATAGATTTCAAGAAATGTTCGCGTTTCAGAAAACGTTCAGGGTTTTGGAAAAATATAAGAGTTTATGAGAAAACATTCACAAATTTGAAAAGATTTTGCGTTTTGAAAAATTTCCACGGTTTTTTAAATGCTTTAGAGATTTCGAAAAATGAAATCGGATCTGCTGCTGCCCTTGATTGTTAAAAGTCCTGCCCATCAGTAATTATCGTGGCTCGCTGCTAGTAGGATCTCCGCATACATATTTTTTGAGGCAACCTCCCGACACTCCCCGCAAAAAAAAAAAAACCTCCCGACACACGGCTCTCTATGTTTTTTTTTGTGACAAGCATGGCGCCTCGAGAGGAGGAAGAAGATTTTTTTTTTTTTTGAGGGGCAGGAAGGAGATTGGTGATCGACCGATTGGGCTGGGCTTGGATTGGGCTCCACCCTTAGTTCAGAGTCGGCCTACTGCCTCGGCTCTCTCACTCTCGCCTCACTCCTCAGTCCCCACTCCCCCACTCTCCACTCAGCAACTGGCGGACGGACACAAGGACAGAAAGGAGGAGCGGCGCCGCCGGCGACCTCACCCCGCCGCCCCCGCCACCGTCCCCGTCCCCGGCGATCCGATCCGGTCGAGGTGAGCCCGCCCCTTCTCCTCCCCCTCCTCCCCCATCCAATCTACACCAGTTATTCAATTTCTTCTCAAAATCTTAATTTTTCGCTATCAGTAAAAGCAAACCCTAGCCAGATTTTCTTTCCCCACTCCCAATCGAACCCTAACATTCCTCCCCTGCCGCAGCGGCGCAGAGAGAGAGAGAGAGACGAGGAGACAAGAGGGCGCCGCCGATGGATCCCGCTGCCGAGGCTCCCCAAGGCCGAGGGTAAGATCCCGCCCATGTTCCTTAACAATTCCCCTCTTCATTTTGCTCAAGTGACTCCTGGATTTGGTTCGGTTAATGCTTGCATCTCTGTGATGTGAGGTGGATGGACAAGAAGCACTAGGCTCTGGCAATTTACACGGTTTCTTTCTTTGTCAAGTCCTGTGAGTCTTGCTTGCCAGTGATCTCACCTTCGGTCAATGCTTTTCACACCACCGCTCGCGGCACAAGAGGCAGACACCGTCTTAACCTTCATCGTTGGGCTGCTGCTAGTTGCCACACGACCCTTTAGCACCTCTCGTGTTTTTCAGTAATCTGAAAAGTGTCTCCTGCTTGATGTTTCGGTGCCTGGATATTCGTCGCTGACAAAGAAGGACGCAATGCTTGTATATATGTACCCAGTTTTACTGCCTAGTAGAGAACACCCCTAGCCCCAGTTTCCTACCTCAGTCAAGGAAACTAAGAATGCTTTCAGTAATTTGGAAAGTATCTATCTCCTGCTTGATGCTTGTACACCTGTATATCTCGGTGTCTGGATATTCATGACTGATGACTTGTTCTTGTCATGCTCATTAACCTTTGTTGGATCTCTGGATTGCAGCAGTGCGCTGATGGACCCCGCTGAGGTTCCCCAAGTACAATGGTAAGATCCGGCTCATGTTCCTTCATTTTGCGCAAGTGCACTACTTACTTTGTTTATGCTATGCTGGATGGATGGATGTACATATGTGTGCTTTGTGTGTTGGATACTTTGAGAAACCAGAAGATTGAGTACATTTTATCTTCCGTCTTAGGGCCGGCCCCATTCCCAGCTCGCCGCGCGTGTACGGCAGGAAGCTGTGGCGTTCCGTGTCCAAGGTGCTTGGCAACGACAATCTCCTTGCCGAGATCCTCGTCCGTCTCTCTTCGAAGCCGTCCTCGCTCCCCCGCGCGTCAGCCGTGTGCAAGCGCTGGCGCGGCATCCTCTCCGACCCCGAGTTCCTCAAACGCTTCCGCAAGCACCACCGCAAGCCTCCTCTGCTTGGCTTCTTTGAAGGGTATGCCAACCGCTTTGCTCCTGTCATGGACTCGCCGGACCGTATCACTGCCTCCTGCTTCTCCATGCCCAAGAGCAGCACGCCCTACAACGACCATCGAGAATACATGGGCTGCCGCCATGGCCTCGCTGTCCTGGTCAACAAGCAGGAGCGCAAGACCTTTGTGTGGGACCCCCTCACTGGCCAACAGCACAGCGTGGCTTTTCCGCCCGGGCTCGACAACGCCTTTACAGGGAATTTCTGTATGTGGCGCGCCGCGGTGTTGTGTGCTGATCCTGAAGATGGGCATGTGCACGGAGATTGCTTCTCGAGTCCGTTTAAGTTGGTTTTGGTCTGCTGCGGTGGATACAATACACAGGCATTTTGCTCCGTCTATGACTCGGTGTCTGGTGTTTGGGGAGGTGTTTTCTCGACCGCGATATCAAGTATAATTTCTATGTTAAGGCCCAGCATCCTAGTTGGTAATGCACTTTGCTGGTTGATTTCTGGAGGTGATATCCTTGTGTTTGACTTCGAACGTCAGAGCCTTCATGTGATCGAGAAGCCGGCATACTACTATGTTACCGACGGGTGTTTTCAGCTCTTACGGATGGAGGATGGTGGACTTGGCCTTGCTGTTTTGTTGGACCTGACCATCCAATTGTGGAAGAGGAATTCTAACTGTGATGGCGTCGTCGGATGGGTGTTGCTGCAGAAAACCATTCCGCTGGAGGCGATGTTTCCAAGAATGAATTCTGTACGTTTCGTCGGGTATGATGAGGACACAAATGTGATTGTTCTCACTTCAATGACCGGCAACTTCACACTCCAGCTTGACTCGATGCAGATCAAGCATATTGTTAAAAGAAACAGCATATGTTACGACCCGTTTTATCCCTACACCAATTTCTATACTGCAGGTAATACCTCCCTGTCTACATTGCACAAACAAAAAAGTCCAATTAGCTTTTTTCCGCTCGGATTCAATGTAGTTTCTTTTGGCACTTGGTTGCGGTAATATTATTGCTATGAGTAAGTGTCTCAAGCTTAGTACAACTTTGTACTAGAGCTAGTACAAAGTTGAGACACTTATTTTGGGACGGAGGGAGTATAAAAATACATTGTGTTGTTTGTTTTTTGTTGGTCTGGTGATTTTATGGTGATCTAAATTCCTATTATTACTAGGCTACATCAAAGCTAGAGCACGAATGCAACTATTGCTTTGATGCCTGGCCGTTGCTAAATGCGAACTATGATTATGTGCTTGCAATGATCTTGTCATTAGAGGGTTTCTAACAATTGGAATGAAACCATCTGCTCTGTAAAATAGTTAACCAATTGGCACATCTAGAAGCTTAAAGCTTGTTATGTTTTCTCATTCATTGTTTTGCCTTCGAAGATTAAAATTTATCTTGATCGATCTTGATACATATCGTCAATTCATAGTACCATGTACTAGTTCATTAATTTCACGTAGTACCATGTAATGCTTGTTTTGGAACATGGGTTTTCCAATCTGTGCATATGTTGTTTTGGCCTTATGGTCATAACTGGTACGAACTCACTCGAAAAAAAATCTAGATAAATGAATATTTTTCTGAACATGTAAACAGTCTTACCATTCTTTTTTTGGACCTGTTGACAACATTTACTATCCTTGGCTCAACTTCTCTTTGAATTTTCATTTGTTTTGGGCTTCTTTTGCTTGTAGCTAGGCAGGGCAAGTTGGCGGGAAGGGATGGATCTGGAACTAATTGTGATCGGACCAGATCTGCTAACGTGCTACCTTGGTCGAACAATTTAGGTAATTTCATCTTCCCGCATATGTTTTTTTCTTCTTGGTTTCCCAATTTACAAGATGGTGCATGGCAATTCTTAGATTTCCAAAAGGCATGCCTTTGAGTAGAGATACCAGACACTTTTGCTTTGTGCTCCGAGCCTCACATATGCACTTGGCGCACAAAGTAAATCTGGAAGGAATTAGCAATCTTGGAAGTTCATTATTTTATTTATTTTTTCCTCAGATGATAGGCATCTTGTCACTGATCTTTTATGTTCTAGTGCGATCGTACGTAGTTATGCTCTCCCTCCATCCCAAAATAAGTGTCTTTGATTTAGTACAACTTTAGCACAAAGTTGTACTAAATCAAACACACTTATGTTGGGATGGAGGGAGTAGCACACAAAAGAAATGTTCAATTATTGCTGCTCTCCATTTATAGTATCAATTTGTTTTTACTGAGATGGCATTGGTTGTTCTGCAGGTATTGAGAGTTAAATTCGGGTTGCTGAGACGCAGCCATGGCTAGTTGGCGCAGGGAAGTTCTTCTATTTTGCTGAGATGCAGACATGGCTAGTTGGTGCAGTGAAGGTCTTCTATTTTGTATGGTGTGGTCGACGCTTAAAATGTCCTGCTATGTAGTCTGTTGGATCCTCTACTATGTATGCTGTGGCAGATGCAGTGGTCGATGCTGAGATGTCTCCTCTATGTTTTAGGGTCGTGGTCTGTGAAGTGAACTTATCGGGTTTAATCATCCGAACTCTTATATATTAAGTATCTAAGATCAGCAGACATTAGTCGATTTGTGTGCCTGGTTAGTGACTCGTGGAGTTGGTCCGGTTAATGCTTTGCTCTGTGATGCGAGGTACTAGCAAGGTGGATTGACAAGAAGCAGTAGGCTCTGGCACTTTACAGGGTTTCTTTGTGTAGTCCCTAACAGTGAGTCTTGCTAGTGATCTAACTGATAATGCTCACATCACCACTTCAAAGAATGTCTAACCTTCATTGTTGTGAGTTTTTGTTTGAACTTTGTTTGAACTTTGTCTTGGAGGAGACAGATCAAAAAAAAAATGTGGTCAGTTTTTGTTTGAACTTTAAAGAGTTTTGTGACTTGGCTCTTAATCAGAAGAGTGTTGTGAGTTTTTGTTTGAACTTTGTTTGAGTGGAGAAAATTACTGATTTTTCCTTAAATGCTAGCCCTATTCTGGATCTGTCAGAGATTTTTCTTGTCCTGAATTGAACTGAAGATATTTTCGACACGGGAATTTCTTCCTTCTGGATTCCTTTGAAGCGAACAGGGCCTCAATGTTTCCATGTTTGAGGAAACATTGAGGCCCTGTTCGCTTCAAAGGAATTTCGCAGGAATCGTACTTTCCCTTCAGCCTGTTTGCTTCGTAGGAATGACGTTGTCAGTTCCTCTGGAAATGTGTGCTATCCTTTGCTTTTCACGGGAAAATGAACATCCGCTCAGACCACTCATGCTTTCGCGGATGGCCGAGGCAGAGTACAGGTTTCAGACTAAACAAACCAATATATGACCAATAAACAACTCCATAGTGGGCCACGGGCTGGAGATTCTTTGCATGCAACCGAATAAACAATTCTGAACATTACTCTTTCAATCAAGTTTCCTGGGCAATTCATGCGCTTTCTCCGAACGCACGCCTTTTATTTTTTCCTTCCTACGTTTTAGAAATTGGTATTTCTCCAATCCTGCAACTTTTTCTAATCCTTTGGTTTAGATTCCTACAGCCCGAACGGGGCCTAAGAAGCCCCTAACTTGCCTTCTTTCAATCCATACGATTAAGGCTAAAATGATTTAAATTAGTTTGTAAATTACAGATCTACCATGTCCATTCATAGTAATTACATACAACACAAATTGATGGTGAAATAAAATTATTTTTTGATTATTTATATCTACAGTAAATGTCAACGGTAAATAATCTGCTAAAATTCCCTAACTTTCCTTCTGCATTTTACACTAGATTAACACTGCAGTACACAGACATCACATTCACAATGTTGTGTCATTGGCTTGATCTTTTAGATTTTTTTTCTTGTCAAGTTATTTGGTCAATAAATGATCAAAATAGGATTTATAAATTTGACAAAATTGAAAGAAACAGGGGTGGGGGGTGTAATTTTGAGAAATATATAGATTGTGTAAAAACAACTCCTTGAATATACTATCACAAGAAAGTGCAGTAAAATAAAAAAAAACTGAAAATTTAGAAATATAAGTATATTCATGATTTGTTTTTTCAAAAACGTGTATCACACAATAAAAAAATGGAAAGAAAATATTTATGCTTTACCAAACATCACGGTTTTAAAAAATGAAATTATCTCACTAAATAAGAAATGAAATCATCGCATAGAAAAAAGTATTGCCTAGACAAACTATGGTTTTCCATAACTGTGCTACCGAGGAGAAAATCGTCCGACGCTTGGATTTTTCTCAGGCAACTTGCACATAGCCACCATCTTTTTTTGAAGAAAAAAAAATCTCAGTGATTTTTTGTGAGATTTTTCTTTTCGGGGGTACTCAGAGTCAGAAGACTGGCCTTTTTTTAGTGTGAGTAAGAAGATTGTTTTTTTAGTCAAGATTTTTTTTTAGGGGTGGCAGGAGTAAGAAGATTGGTGATAAGGCCTTTTCTAATTGACAGATTGGGCTGGGCTTGGATGGGCCACCGTCACAGTTGCAGGCTAGGCTGCAACCGTGCTTACTACAGTCTCCACTCGTTCCTCACTCCCCACTCTCCCACTCTCACCCAGCTGGCGGAGCGGAGCCGCCGGCGACCTCACCCCGCCGCCGGAGCCTCGTCCACCCACCCGCGGAAGATTCGAGGTCAGGCAAACCCAATCTACTCCTTCCTCTCCAACTCCATCTAATCTACTCCCCATTCTTCTTGTTTCTTCTTAATTTCCCACTCCTAATCAAGCCCTAAAATTCTTTCCCTGCTCTTCAGCAATTGAGAGAGCAGAAGAGACGATGGATGGATGGATGATGTGCCATATCCAATATATGTGTTGGATGGATGCTTGCAACCAGTTGATTGGTTGCATTTTCCTTCCGTGTCAGGGCCGGATCGTCGTGTGTGGTGGATGATGACAAGGCCAAGGCCCAAGGGTAAGAATCCGCATTTTCTTTTCGTGTCAGTTTATTACTCAAAGTAAGGAAGGCTAATCATTTTGTTGCCAAGAATTGGCCCTTAAAATAATCTTTGTGTATACCAATTAATACATCTTAGTTCATGCTAAATATAATATTATATCGCTCCACAAAAAAAACTGTGCCAGTTCGATGAACTATATGTGTCAACGGTTTAACTAAATTCCTTTGAGATATCCAATGTAGAATACAACTAACATCTCAATAAATATTTCTTGTTTATGGCTGTCTATCTCAGTGCAGGCAAAACGAACATTATAGAACATGTACGGTAGCTATATAAGCATGGTTTATATCGATGGTTTTTGTTCCCAGTGCGTGCTCAAAAATGTACTCCGTATTATCAACAGATAATGTAGAACTATAGTGACATCTTATCGGCAATCAACTCAGCACATATGAACTGACTCTTTGTAGGCGACGTGCTTAGTTTACCTATAGTCGCTCGATGCTTCCGGATAATATTTTAGATGCTTCTGGACAATATTTTAAATTAGCCAGTTCAACTGATGACAGGATGGTGCATGTGATGGTTATGAGTCACCACTTGCCGACCAGGAAATGAATACTACTATGTATAATAGATTATCTCTGCCATCAGCATCGATCTTAGCTTTTATCTTCTATCCGCCGTATCGATCTTAGCTGTTCCTGTCTGCCATGAGATCAGTACCAAAACTGGACCAGCGAAAGCTAAGTCTGCTGTGCAAGTTAGGTTGTAGGCTCTAGCACAACCCTACCGCCAGGCGCTGCGTTCAGCCAGCGTGACCTCCGACGTTCGATCTTGCCCTGCACCTAGCTCCTCGGCGGCGGCGCTCCCAGGGAGAAACAGAGGGTGAGAACCTCTAATTTTTGTTGCTCCTCTCCTATTTACTGCCTTTCCTATTTCATTTTGGCATTCTCTTCTGCTTCTTGTGTTTTAGGTCAGCTCAGCTTGGCCGAGGGGACTTCAGCTGTTCACCGCTCACTATTCCTAGACTCAAGTATGAGCCATCCCCATTTCTCGCCGGCGCCGGCGCCGGTGCCGACAACCCCGCTGGACGACAAGGACGTCCTCCACGAGATCCTCCTCCGCCTCCCTCCGCAGCCATCCTCCCTGCCACACGCCTCCCTCGTCTGCCCGCACTGGCGCAACATCCTATCTGACCCCAAGTTCCTCCACTGCTTCCGCAAGCACCACCAGAAGCCTCCTCTGCTCGGCTTCTTCAAAGGTTCACCTAACACAAAACACGTCTTCACCCCGGTCTTGGACCCCCCCCCCCGACCGCATACCTGCCGCCCGCTTCCCCGTGCCCCTGCTGGACAACGAGCACTGGGATTTCATGGGCTGCCGCCACGGCCTTGCTGTCCTAATAAATGGCCGGAAGCGCGAGATTGCTGTGTGGGATCCTCTCACTGGACAGCAACACCGGGTGACTTTTCCATTGGGGATGAACAACACCCTAAGAGGGGATTACCATACCTGGGATGCAGCCGTGTTGTGCGCCGATGCCGAAGATGGACATGTGCATGGAGATTGCTTCTCAAGCCCCTTTAAACTGGTTTTGGTCTGCGTAGGACACAGACAGGCATTTGGTTCTCTCTACGACTCGGCATCTGGTGTTTGGGGAGATGTTTGCTCAACGGCGGCAACATATGATTTCTTTTCGATAAAGACCAGCATCCTTGTGGGGAATGCACTTTTCTGGTTGAGTTCCGGAGGTGATGTCCTTGTGTTTGATTTTGAAATACAGAGCCTTGGTGTGATCGAGAAGCTGGAAAGCGAGCATGCGTTTGACCAGTGGCGTTTTCAGCTCTTGCGGATGAAGGATGGTCGACTTGGCCTTGCTGTTTCGTCGAAACATACCATCCAATTATGGGAGAGGAAACCTAACTGTGATGGTGTTGCTGAATGGGCGTCACTGCAGAAAACCATTCCACTTGAGAGGTTGTTCCCACGGACAATGCACAATGACCACAAAATAGTAGTTTTTGTGGGGTATGATGAGGAGACAAATGTGATTGTTCTGTCTACAATGGTTGGTGTCTTCATGCTCCAACTTGACTCGATGCAGATCAAACAGATTATTGAAAGGAAGGACATATGTTATCTTACGTTTCATCCCTACACAAATTTCTATGCCGGAGGTAATACCGCCCTATCTACATTGCACAAGCAAAAAAATTCATTTTAGTTTGTTTTGCGTTAGATTCATTCAAGTTAATTTTGGTTGGTGATTGTTATAATATTGTTAAAGTGATTAAGGTTCGACCAAGTATAGAATAATGGTGTGAGTTGCTAGTTAATTTATTGATCCGATGGCTTATTATGAAGTAACTTCTTCTTCTTCTTCTTATTGGGCCCATTAAAGCTAGAACTGAAATATGACAATAGTTATGTTGCCTTTGCTAAATGCTAACTATGGTTTTGTGCATGTGTTGTATTTTATCAGGAGGTTTCTGACTAGTGAAAACTAGCACTGTTGATATCAGTAGTCTGCTTAAGAATTGTCAAGATATTTATGAGTATTTTTAAAATAATATTTTCTGTTTGAACAATGAAACTGGCATAAAAATCTACTTCATTAGTTGTAAAGATTATTATCCTTCCTTACACTTGGCGGTATAGGTGGCTTCTTTTACACATTTAAATCACTGTCACTAAAATATATTATTTTGCCCCTCAAGTTTCATTACATATTAAGTTATTCCATTGGTTTATTGGACTTACTATGCTTGTAGGGTTTGCTGGTGGAGATGGTGAAGCTGAAAATGAGGACATAGCTGATCAATTCATGCGCTATCTACTGAGTCAAACTTGATCCTTCGTGTAGCATGATGTTGGTTCATCTTGCATGGTGTCGTTTGTGAAGCGGACTTGTAGTCCAGTGTCTCGTGTAGTTGCTTCGGTTAATATGCTTGGAGTTTTCAGTGTACTAAAAACCAGAAAGGAGGGAGTTGCAACTTGTGATTCATTCATTTTCCTTTATGTTTTGACAGCTTGGTGCCCACTCGTATTTTCCTGTGTGTCATTGCGATACTGTTTGTGTAATTCAGCTTTGGATTTCTGCTGCCACGCCATATCCTGGTGTTGGACTTGGACTAAGTTTTCAATTTTCAATTTCGTTGCTGCAAGACCATCTTTCATGTAGAAATTGTTTTTCCATTGTGGTCGTCGGTGTAACTGTAACTTGCCACTGCTAAATAATCTCCGAGCACACAACTTGACAATGGGACATCATGGAGCTCCTGTATATTTATCTAATGTGTGTGAGACTTAAGCAAGTCTCAGTCAAGTGACATAACATGTAAAAAAATAATAACTTATTTTTTTATCCACGAATCTCAATGTAACATTTCATGAATATAGCATTCACTGAGACATAACCAAGTCTCAGTGGTCTGAGATTTAGCAAGCAGTTATCCAATTAATTAGTCCAAGAAAACACCGCCAATAGCCTATCAGCACGCACCTTCTCCCCTCCTCCCTCTATAAAACTCGCCTCTTCACCCCTCCTCTTCCACATCCCACTGTTGTTCAATCCCTTCCACACTGGTTCTATTCATCCAAGCATGGCGCCCAAGCCGGTCGAGAAGAAGCCCATGGAGGAAACTCCCGTGGCTGAGAAGAAGGTCACGGCAACAGCAGAAGGATCCAAGCCGGATGAGAAGAAGGCCCCGTCCGGGTAGATGTCCAGCAACGACACGTCATCACGACCGGCGCCAAGGTTGTTTATCAATGCCATTGAAATATGCCTATTTAGATGAAAAGAAGTTATATCATGTTATTATTAATGCTAACCTTTCAGTGCACGAAGAAAAAAGATTATTGAAAACTTTGAAAAAACATTGTGCTGCAATTGAATAGACTCCGGATGATCTTAAGGGCATCAGTCCCACCTTAATTATGTCAACACAAGATTAATATGTAGCCCGACCCGATGCCAAACCAGTTGTTTATCATCAACGTCGTCTGAATCCTAAGATGAATGATGTGGTGAGAACGAAATATTAAAGTTTCTGGAGGAAGGTATTATTTATCATATAGTTGATAGTAGATGAGTAAGTCATGTTCATTGTGTCCCTAAGAAGGATGGTATTACTGTTGTTGTTAATGATAAAAATGAACTTTCCCTACAAAGAGTTGTTATAGGCTATAGTATGGCAAATGATTCTAACAAAATTAAATAAACCTACTAGGAAAGATCATTACCCCATACCTTTCATTGATTAAATTTTAGAAAGGTTATCTAAACATACACACTTCTGCTTCCTAGATGAATATTTTGGTTTTTCTCAGATATATGTATCGCCAGAAGATTAAGAGAAAACTATTTTTACTTGTCCGTTTGGAACCTATGCTTATAAACATATGCCTTTTGGTTTATGTAATGCTCCAGCTACTTTTCAAAGATGTATGATTGCCATGTTCTCTGATTTCTGTGAGAAAATTATTGAGGTCTTCCTGGATGATTTTTTGTATACGGGACTTGTTTTGATGATTGCTTGAGCAATACTGATAGTCTTGCAGAGTTGTGAAGAGACCAATCTCATCTTGAATTGGGAGAAGTGTCACTTTATGGTGAACGAAGGTATAGTCATTGGCCATAAAATTTCTAGAAGAGGCATTTAAGTGGACAAGGTTAAAGTTGATGCGATTGAGAACATGCCATGTCCCAAGGGTATTAAAGTTATAAGAAGTTTCCTCGGTCATGCATGTTTTTATAGAAGGTTTATTACAGACTTCTCGAAAATTTCTATACCTCTCACTAATATTCTATGAAAACATGTTCCATTTTTTATGATGATTGTGTAAAAGCCTTTGAAATACTTAAGAAATCTTTGATAACCACACCTATTGTTCAACCACCTGACTAGAATTTACCCTTTGAAATTACGTGTCATGCTAGTGATTATGCTATTGGTATTGTTATAGGTCAAAGAGTTGATAAGAAATTAAATGTTATCAATTATGCTAGTAAGACTTTGGATAGTGCTCAGAGAAATTATGCTAATAAGACCTTGCTATCTTGATAAAATATCACATCTCCACACTTAAAAATACTTAAGGCTAATTACCATGCCGGAATATCAAATTTTCATGCTTTAGGGGATTTCCTCGCCAAGTTAGAAGACATGATAGTACCCTTGTGGCAATTAATAAAAGAGAAGCAATACAGATAGGGGAAATGAACAAACTCACATCTCGCCATGCGCCCCTTCCTGCAACTTCACCCAGCGCTGACAGTCGGCACCGCATTGATTAGCCCCATGACCGTCTCTCCCGCCCTTCCGCCACTTCTCGTCCTCCAACGTTCAGTCCCGACCCATCGCATCCCTGTTGCTCGACCTACATAATCTATTTCTATTAAGTGTTTTTATAAACTTGTGTTTTTTTGTGCAACCTTTACTCCAATTACCATGCTTCCTTTATATTTACTCTAGCTAAAAATACTGATGACATAACGGCTAGATGGAACGCTTCCAGCAACAGTTGGGCATAACGAGTGAGAGGTGACGACGATTTGAAAGCAGGGAGGCAACTACATGAAGGATAATTGAAAAGGAAACCAGTAGACTGAAAAAAAGAAAGATGATGGGATTAAGAAAAATAGAAACAACATTTTAAAATGTAAAACATCGGTCAAGGTCCCATATGAACATGGATATATGATCATCACAAGGTCTATTTGGATCGCATAGCGGAAACCTCACCCCATAGAGGAATTCAACAAAACACAGTTGCCTACTTGCACCTCATGCCACCCTATAATTGCCCTCACTTAGATATCAATTTTTTCTTGCGCCGGCTCAAATAGCACTTTCTATATGATTTTTCATCATGCTAAATATCACGTTTCCATGCTTTAAAAGGTGTATCAGGGCATCTCCGGTGGGGCGCTTAAGTTGGGCGCCAGGCAGAGAATCCCGATAGTTATGCTAGTCTGTGTTTTCCTATCTTTACCCCTGGCGCTTAGGTGTTTTCTAGTGTGTTTTAGTTGTCCAAACGCCTACGTAAGTATCATTGTGCGTTGGAGGGTGTGGCGCTAGGCGCTTATATCGTCTCCTTTCTTTAAGCATCCTTGCATTGGACATGCTCTAAGATAGTGAGAGTGAGTAGAGTATCGCATTTCTAAACCAAGTAGAAAAGACGTTAATACCCTTGCGTACAACAACTATTAGAAATTTGTCAAGTAGAATACCTAAAAAAAATTGTCATCAAGTAGTAGAAGCCACTAGCAAGGGCAACAAATGGAAAAAAGAAAGGGAGAAAAAAAAAAACAGACTCAACACTCTGTCCTCCAGCCTCACCCCGTGCGCCTGTTCCGGGCCTCATCCAGCACCGGCGTCCCCCCTCCCGTCCCGCCGGCACCGCATTCCGTCCGCCTGCCTGCCCGCCGTCGTCTCCCCGGCCTCCATAGATCGCATCTGCCCCGACCTCCCTCCGTGCTCCGCCATTCAAACCTACCCCGAGCTCCTCCCGGCGACCGACGGAGGCGCTGCCCTGGGTGGAACGGTGAGCGCCCCTAAATGCTCTTGCTTTCTCTCCGAAGGGAGATCCTGCTACCCAATTTCAGTTTGGTCTGCATTCCTTGGTGATCCTCTTCCTCCCTTCGCCATTAGGAGGAACCCTAGCTATAGCTAGCTCACCATCGGCTGAGGGGATCTCGACTCGGACGACACAAGAGTATGAGCCGCCAGCACTCCGCCCCGCTGGAGAACGAGGACCTGCTCCGAGAGGTCCTCCTCCGCCTCCCTCCGCAGCCGTCCTCCCTCCCGCGCGCCTCCTTTGTCTGCCCCCGCTGGCGCAGCGTCGTCTCTGACCCCAAATTTCTCCGCCGCTTCCGCGAGCACCAGCGGAAGCCTCCTCTGATCGACTTCTTCGCATGTCATGGCAGGGCAGATCCAGAGTTCACTCCCCTGCTAGACCTGCCGGACCGCATCCCCGCCGAGCGATTCGCCGTGCCGCAGGAATTGGACTGGGACTTCATGGGCTGCCGCCACGGCCTCGCCGTCCTGATCAGCCAGTCGCGGCGTGAGATCGTCGTGTGGGATCCCCTCACTGGGCAACAGCGGCACATGCCTTTCCCAAAGGGATTCGACGACTACGCCAATTGGTTGTACTGGCATAGCACCATACTGTGTGTTGACACCCAAGATGGACATGTGCATGGTGATTGCTTCTCAAGCCCATTCAAATTGGTTTTGATCCGTGCCTACGAAACACGTGCAATTGGTGTTGTCTATGACTCATCGTCTGGTGTTTGGGGAAATATTATCTCGATAGTGACTACAGGTCTGATGTCGTTAAGGCCCGGCGTCCTCATTGGGAGTGTTGTTTACTGGTTGCTACATGGAGGTGACGTCCTTGTGTATGATATTGAAAGACAGAGCCTTAGGTGTTATGTTTTGGGGAAACTTTTCGTGGGGTGGGACAAATATTGGGCGCCAAGGTTTCGGTCTCCGCACGAAGGATTATTTTGTGGCGAACTGTTGGTTGGCCTTATTTACAGGTCGAAGATTGGATGGCCATAAGACCTTTCGTGACCGATAAAAATACAGCAAATATTTTGCTTGATAAAACAAGATAAACGAGACACGAGAGACACGGATTTTTACATGGAAACCCTTGCGGGAGAAAACAACGGATGCACGAAGGCGCAAACACTATGATGGAGGAGTATTACAAGCACGAGACGACAGGCCGTCTTTAGGTGCGACTACATGGAGCATATATGAGGGGCAATACATGATAGTCCTTGGAGGACAAGTAAACGAGTTGTACTCGTACGCGTCGGTACCAACGCAAAGGCCCACACCGTTTGCACTACGTCTAGTCCAATACGTAGAATTTGAATCACAATTTAACAATCTCCACCTGGAGCCAAATTCCCTCCAGTAGTCGAACAAAGTGAATAACTCCATCCAAATCAGCATAAACACCTTGTGCGTCAAAGTCCATAGGACTAGTGAGAAATACCAACTAAGCCCGAGCAAAGCTCAAACTTATTGGTAGGAACTGGCTTTGCCATCATATCAGCAGGATTATCATGAGTGCTTATCTTGCATACCTTCAAATCACCTTCAGCAATAACATCTCGAATAAAGTGACATCTGACATTAATGTTCTTCATTCTCTCATGATACATTTGATTCTTTGTAAGATATATAGCACTTTGACTGTCACAAAATATGGTAGGGCAAGATGAGTCTCCACAAAGCTTAGTGTATAAACCTCTCAACCAGATATCTTCTTTGCATGCCTCAGAAATAGCCATATACTCGGCATCGGTAGTGGAACATGCCACAATAGACTGCAAAGTTGCTGTCCAACTCACGGCACAACCACCAATGGTGAAAACATAACCCGTGAGTGATCTTCTCTTATCCAAATCACCAGCAAAATCAGAATCAGCAAAACCAACATGTCCATCTCCAGTTTTCCCAAACTGTAAATAAGCATTAGAAGTACCTCGCAGGTATCTGAAAATCCACTGAACTGCTTTCCAATGCTCTTTTTCAGGATTAGCCATGTATCTAGTAACAACACTCAATGCATATGATAAATCAGGACGAGAACAAACCATGGCATACATAAGTGAACCAACTACACTCGAATATGGAACTCTAGACATGTACTCAATATCTGCATTTGACTTAGGACATAAAGCTGATGATAATTTGAAGTGTACAACTAACAGAGTACTTAATGGCTTGGCATTATGCATATTAAAGCGATGAAGAACTTTATCAATATATCCCTTCTGACTTAGATATAATTTTCTAGACGGTCTATCTCTGGATATTTCCATGCCAAGTATTTTCTTTGCTGCACCCAAATCCTTCATCTCAAATTCATTACTCAATTGCTTCTTTAGTTCATTAATCTGTGACATGTTCTTTGCAGCAATTAACATATCATCAACATAAAGGAGCAAATAAATAGCCGAACCATTGACAGTTTTTAAGTAAACACAACTGTCATAAATAGACCGTTTGAAAACATGAGAGAACATAAAGGTGTCAAATCTCTTGTACCACCGTCGAGGGGATTGCTTCAATCCATAAAGAGATTTCTTTAACTTACAGACAAGCTTTTCTTTTCCAGGAATAAAAAAACCTTCAGGTTGTTCCATATAAATATCCTCTTCTAATTCTCCATGTAAGAATGCAGTTTTAACATCCAATTGCTCAAGCTCAAAATCATTCATGGCAACAATACTGAGTAAAGTACGAATAGAGCTATGCTTCACAACAGGAGAAAAGACTTCATTATAGTCAATACCTGGAATTTGGCTATAAACTTTAGCAACTAACTGTAACAGCCCGGGACCGACGCTCCAGAAGATTCCCCTTTTATTCCATTGACATCGTGTGATTCGTTTTATTGTTGCATGCATCATCGCATCATTCGCATCATCTGCACAGCATCGTCACCTGTTTTCGAAAACTTGCATCCGTTCGTAGTTGCCGGTTCGCTCCGTTCGTGTCGTCGACCGTTTTGAGATCAACCACACACGCACGCGCCCGCGGCATCAGTTTATTATCGGGCGCTTTCGGTATTTCAAATCATGTCACGGGCCACAAACCTCCCTCTCTTCTTGGCCCAACCACCTCTCCACAGCCCACTAGCCCACTTAGCCCCCCTCCGTTCGTGGTCATCGGATCGCGATCGGACGGACGAGACTCAACCCAACCCTAGACCATTCCCTATTTAAGCCACCCCATGGAGAGAGCCTCCTCACTCTCTAGGGTTTCCCCTTGCCAAAAATTGCAGCCACCCCCTTACAAAACCCCACCTGCTAGCCCTCCTCCTCCAGATCCCGCAGCCCCAACCATCTGCCCATTTTCGGCTCTCGGATCGCGATCTAGAGGCTGAAATTCGTCCAATTGCCCACCTACCGGACATGTCCGACGGCCAACCCGGACATGTCCGGGCGACCACAGAGCCTCCCAGATCCACCCCGAGCTCCTGTCCATGGCGCCCGAGGCAGTGCCTCCCCGAACCCACGTTGCCCCGCGCCACCCCTCGCCGGAGCCGGCCTCGCCAGCCACCGGAGCCCCGCCGGCCGGTCGCCAGACCTCCCTGCCGCCCGCTCCTCTCTCTTCTCTCTCCCTCCATTTCTCTCTCTCTCACCTTCGGCCTCTCTCTCTCTCCCCGCAGGTCTCCCCCGCGCCATGGAGTCCCGAGCGCCGCAACCGATCCTGTCGCGCCCGGATCCGGCCAGGAACCACCGGATCCGGAGGATCCTCGCCGCCCCATGTCGTTTCCGTCGCCCCAAGCCCGCTCGCCGGAGCCCCAAGGTCCGCCGCTGCCGCCCCTGTCTCTGGTGCAGCACGCACGAGAGGAGGAGGACGACGCCTCGCTGGCTCCACTCCTGGGCCGGCTGCCTCGCCAAGGCCCAGCGCCTCCAGGCCCCGCCTCAAGGCCCAGCCGCGCCTCAAGCCGGCTCATGCTTCCAGCGGGCCAAGGCCCAGGGTGAGCCGCCCCTATTCCCCGCCACGTGCGCATTTTATCTATGTGACGCCCAGTGCATTTAGTATTTTCAGATAAATGCCAAAATTTGCATCGCTCATAAGTAATTAACCGTGCACCGTATCAAAATGATTTATATATGAAAAATGCTTAGAAAAATGTGTAGATTAATAATATGCCATTTTTCATCCATGATAAAAATACGTACACTCGCTGTTTGCATCATTTGCATAATTGCCATTAAATTTGCATTGTCATATTTAATTTAACCATGCATTGGGACTAATCGAACAATATATTAAAAATGTTCATGTTATCGGCATCGCATTTTCATGCATGACAAACATGTCCATTGTAATATTTGCATTTAAGTTGCATTTATAATTGCTAGAAAGGGGATTAGGCCATAAACTTGCATAATTAATTGTGACTTATTTTTCCACATGAACCTATGCATATTATATACGTTTTCGGGGTAGAAAAATCCATAGAATTTAACTGTGCATTTAGTTTTGTCGTTTGAGCAAGTTCTTGTGCATGTCATTTTTGCCATGATGCCCATTTGTCTATTTCGTGTGATTTAATCCATGCATGATATGAAATAATTTTGAACATGAGATATGCCCTTGGACATGTGTGTTAGGCCCTGGTATTTTTGGCTGTCATAGAAATGCATGTTTAGGTGTTGTTTTCTGTTGCCAACATGCTATAAAAAATCTGTTATTTTGTTGCTGTCTTGCCATGGGATTTGCTAGTGTTCTAGGAGTCTTTTGGTGATGCTACCATGGAGTCTTTTCTTAAGCATGTTATGCTCTATCATTTTGTGCCAATAGTTTGCATGAATAGGGTTAGCATCATAATTAAACCTGCTGTTCAATATGTCAATCTGTTAAAAACTGCTGCTCATGAATAGCCTTATTTTTTCACCAAGTCTAAGAATCTGTTTTCTTCAATATGCCATGTTGTGTTGTTGGTTGCCATGAATCTGAGCATAATTTGATGTTGCCATAAAGTAATGAGTTGTAATGAATCATGTCTACTACCATGCTGTTAATTTCCATGCCATAATATGCCCTGTAGAATATAGTTTTACTGCTGCCAATATGCCTCCATGAAAATCTGCTATGCTAAAAAACTGTTATTTTCACTAAGTCCTAATCTGCCATATTTTGTTGCCATGTTGTGAGCTTCGTACCATGTGATCCATGACTCCTTTGAGAATGATATGTCAAGTTGAAATGAAGTGTATGTTATATGCTACTGCCCCATGCTTAGTTTGTGCATTTTAGAATATTGTAACTTGTTGTTTTCATGTGTGCAAAATGCTATGTTGCTGTTTTGGGCAGATTTATTTAAAATCTTGCATTGATGTTTGTGGTTGAACCGTAGCTCCGTTTTGAACATGTTGCATATGTAACTTGACTAGAATTTCATGAAGTTTCATAATATCTTGCTGCATCTATGATTTAACATGTTTGTGGTGGGTGTTTGCATGCATTTTGCATTCATGTCATATGCATCTTGCGGATGTCATATCTTTTAGACCGTAGCTCCGTTTCAAACGTTCTATATATGTAAATCGACTAGAATGACGTGTAGAATTGCATGGTTCACTTTATTTCCCTGTTTAATAAAACTAAAACATGATTAGTTCAGATCTGAACCAATTTCGAAATTAACATATGGGGTCGTTTCGGAAATGCTATATGTTGTTTCCGGCCTCATTTAAACTTGCCTAGATGTGTAGTTTACTTATGCTTCACCTCTTGCCATGTTTAACAACATTTAATATTGTTGTGTACCTAAACGAGAGTGAACTAAATATTCAAATGTGGAGTTTCGTCAATATGCAACTCGTTGCATATTGAGCTTCACTTAATGTGTAGTATTTGATTGTTGTGATTGCCATGCCTTGCATATTTAAACCGGACATGCATCATGTTTGTTTGCGCATCTGTGCGCCGCGCCGGGTGCTCGGCGAACGTCGGAGTCCGCGGAGATGATACCACGCCATGGTGCTGCCCGCGTCCCATTTGAGGAAGATGGCGCCCCGTCATGGTGCCGCTGCCACCCACGTCTCGCTCATCGAACGCCGGAGCCGAGCAAGGTGACGCTACGTGAAGACAAGCGCGACGGTGAGGCGACAAGACGCGACTTCAACAACAACAACACCGCTCCTCTGCCAAATTGTGAGACGACGCCTTGACTATGCCGACTGCCATGGACTGGGCGTCTGGTCGGAACGAGGCGTCGACCACACTGGCCATGCTGATGCAAGCACCGCGACGGTCTTACACCGACGCCGGTCTCCACCGACAATTACTCCCACGAGGCCTAGCCCCTTGCATACCCCGACGAAGTTGCTGGTCCTCAAGAAGTCCAAGCTGAGCGCGATCCATGCTACCCGAACAACGACTACCCCAACGCCGCCAAGACCGACGAGGCTCGTCGGTGAGGGCGGGCGCGGCCACCGTAAAGGCCACACTACTTGCGGCGCGTGTACCGGCGAGGACACGGGCTCTGCCGCCGCCCACACACACCCCACCATCATCATGCATGGAGAACGTGAAGCAAAGACGACGATGATGACCACACAGCTCAATCGGAGGTATCCCGCGGAGCAACCCGCGGGAGTAATTAACTGGGAGCCTTTCGAGGCCCCGGGAACCAGGAGATCACACAATCGCCAGAGTCAGCATGGCCGCGCTAGTAGGCCACGGAGCGTTTTTCATTACGGGATCTTGTAATTTTGTTTCTCCAATGAGATTAATGAAATACTCGTTTCCCGTACCTCATTTTCTTTGTGTACTTAGTACACTGGCATGCCCGCAACGTATATTTCCCCTAGCGCGTAGTGAGATAATAACATAACAACCATTGTTGTTTTTATTATTTTTCGTGTCAAACAGTGGTCCTTTTAGACGAAAATTCTTCACAAGGATACACGAGGATACTTCCACAAAACAACCAGTAAACAACATTACCGACAAGGATGTTGGGACTTAAAAGAACAATGGGATATGTAGTCGTCATCGAGACGATATCTCCCTACAAACCACATGCCCAATCACATAGGCAATTGAATGCTTGTGTGTAGCCCCTGCACATTAAAACCAACATGAAGGGGCTTGCGAAGCAATGATCGTGCACATGCCCATCTTTGACGTCAGCACATAGCACCACTGGTTGCCAGAAAAAATCTCATTCATCGGTGGGGATCCATGGTGGAAAGGCATGATGAATCCCATTGCGGGCAGAATAAGCAAAGGCCTAACAAGCCGACTCATGCTTTTCCCGAGGAGAACACAAAATAGGCTTCCCTGCCGAAACCACTAGTTAAGGAGCACTTTTTACAAAGGTCACTCCACCATTCCAGGTTACGACAAGTGCCACACTACATATTCGCTACTTGTCGCAACCTGGGAGTTTTTTCTTTTTTCGTGGATTCGTTTATTCAAAACGTTTTATCTCTCAAACCGTGCATCCAAATCTTGAACCGTTTTCACCGTTGGATTCCTCGCATCATGATCTTCAAAACTAAGTCTCATGTTGATATGTTTCGACGAACTTTTTTCACGAACCGGAATCACATTTTTTCCCCTTTCCGAGAGGCACTCGAGGAAGCAAATCCGTGCCTCTAGCGGAAGAAAATAAATTAAAACGCGTGTTTTTTCACTATTCGAGAGGCACGACCGTGCCTCTCGCGGTAACAAATCCGTGCTTCTCGCCGAAGGGAAAACACAATTTTCCGCGCATTTTTTAAGAATGTTTGTTTTTGTTCCAAATCCTAGGAAAAACCAGGGAAAAATCGAAAAGACACAGAAACAGGAAAAACCAGGGAAAAACCAGCATGCTTAGAAAAATGTGTAGATTAATAATATGCCATTTTTCATCCATGATAAAAATACGTACACTCGCTGTTTGCATCATTTGCATAATTGCCATTAAATTTGCATTGTCATATTTAATTTAACCATGCATTGGGACTAATCGAACAATATATTAAAAATGTTCATGTTATCGGCATCGCATTTTCATGCATGACAAACATGTCCATTGTAATATTTGCATTTAAGTTGCATTTATAATTGCTAGAAAGGGGATTAGGCCATAAACTTGCATAATTAATTGTGACTTATTTTTCCACATGAACCTATGCATATTATATACGTTTTCGGGGTAGAAAAATCCATAGAATTTAACTGTGCATTTAGTTTTGTCGTTTGAGCAAGTTCTTGTGCATGTCATTTTTGCCATGATGCCCATTTGTCTATTTCGTGTGATTTAATCCATGCATGATATGAAATAATTTTGAACATGAGATATGCCCTTGGACATGTGTGTTAGGCCCTGGTATTTTTGGCTGTCATAGAAATGCATGTTTAGGTGTTGTTTTCTGTTGCCAACATGCTATAAAAAATCTGTTATTTTGTTGCTGTCTTGCCATGGGATTTGCTAGTGTTCTAGGAGTCTTTTGGTGATGCTACCATGGAGTCTTTTCTTAAGCATGTTATGCTCTATCATTTTGTGCCAATAGTTTGCATGAATAGGGTTAGCATCATAATTAAACCTGCTGTTCAATATGTCAATCTGTTAAAAACTGCTGCTCATGAATAGCCTTATTTTTTCACCAAGTCTAAGAATCTGTTTTCTTCAATATGCCATGTTGTGTTGTTGGTTGCCATGAATCTGAGCATAATTTGATGTTGCCATAAAGTAATGAGTTGTAATGAATCATGTCTACTACCATGCTGTTAATTTCCATGCCATAATATGCCCTGTAGAATATAGTTTTACTGCTGCCAATATGCCTCCATGAAAATCTGCTATGCTAAAAAACTGTTATTTTCACTAAGTCCTAATCTGCCATATTTTGTTGCCATGTTGTGAGCTTCGTACCATGTGATCCATGACTCCTTTGAGAATGATATGTCAAGTTGAAATGAAGTGTATGTTATATGCTACTGCCCCATGCTTAGTTTGTGCATTTTAGAATATTGTAACTTGTTGTTTTCATGTGTGCAAAATGCTATGTTGCTGTTTTGGGCAGATTTATTTAAAATCTTGCATTGATGTTTGTGGTTGAACCGTAGCTCCGTTTTGAACATGTTGCATATGTAACTTGACTAGAATTTCATGAAGTTTCATAATATCTTGCTGCATCTATGATTTAACATGTTTGTGGTGGGTGTTTGCATGCATTTTGCATTCATGTCATATGCATCTTGCGGATGTCATATCTTTTAGACCGTAGCTCCGTTTCAAACGTTCTATATATGTAAATCGACTAGAATGACGTGTAGAATTGCATGGTTCACTTTATTTCCCTGTTTAATAAAACTAAAACATGATTAGTTCAGATCTGAACCAATTTCGAAATTAACATATGGGGTCGTTTCGGAAATGCTATATGTTGTTTCCGGCCTCATTTAAACTTGCCTAGATGTGTAGTTTACTTATGCTTCACCTCTTGCCATGTTTAACAACATTTAATATTGTTGTGTACCTAAACGAGAGTGAACTAAATATTCAAATGTGGAGTTTCGTCAATATGCAACTCGTTGCATATTGAGCTTCACTTAATGTGTAGTATTTGATTGTTGTGATTGCCATGCCTTGCATATTTAAACCGGACATGCATCATGTTTGTTTGCGCATCTGTGCGCCGCGCCGGGTGCTCGGCGAACGTCGGAGTCCGCGGAGATGATACCACGCCATGGTGCTGCCCGCGTCCCATTTGAGGAAGATGGCGCCCCGTCATGGTGCCGCTGCCACCCACGTCTCGCTCATCGAACGCCGGAGCCGAGCAAGGTGACGCTACGTGAAGACAAGCGCGACGGTGAGGCGACAAGACGCGACTTCAACAACAACAACACCGCTCCTCTGCCAAATTGTGAGACGACGCCTTGACTATGCCGACTGCCATGGACTGGGCGTCTGGTCGGAACGAGGCGTCGACCACACTGGCCATGCTGATGCAAGCACCGCGACGGTCTTACACCGACGCCGGTCTCCACCGACAATTACTCCCACGAGGCCTAGCCCCTTGCATACCCCGACGAAGTTGCTGGTCCTCAAGAAGTCCAAGCTGAGCGCGATCCATGCTACCCGAACAACGACTACCCCAACGCCGCCAAGACCGACGAGGCTCGTCGGTGAGGGCGGGCGCGGCCACCGTAAAGGCCACACTACTTGCGGCGCGTGTACCGGCGAGGACACGGGCTCTGCCGCCGCCCACACACACCCCACCATCATCATGCATGGAGAACGTGAAGCAAAGACGACGATGATGACCACACAGCTCAATCGGAGGTATCCCGCGGAGCAACCCGCGGGAGTAATTAACTGGGAGCCTTTCGAGGCCCCGGGAACCAGGAGATCACACAATCGCCAGAGTCAGCATGGCCGCGCTAGTAGGCCACGGAGCGTTTTTCATTACGGGATCTTGTAATTTTGTTTCTCCAATGAGATTAATGAAATACTCGTTTCCCGTACCTCATTTTCTTTGTGTACTTAGTACACTGGCATGCCCGCAACGTATATTTCCCCTAGCGCGTAGTGAGATAATAACATAACAACCATTGTTGTTTTTATTATTTTTCGTGTCAAACAGTGGTCCTTTTAGACGAAAATTCTTCACAAGGATACACGAGGATACTTCCACAAAACAACCAGTAAACAACATTACCGACAAGGATGTTGGGACTTAAAAGAACAATGGGATATGTAGTCGTCATCGAGACGATATCTCCCTACAAACCACATGCCCAATCACATAGGCAATTGAATGCTTGTGTGTAGCCCCTGCACATTAAAACCAACATGAAGGGGCTTGCGAAGCAATGATCGTGCACTACGTTGGCTCATCTTCTTCATGGATTCGTTCTTCTTCCAAGCGGGATCTCAGGCAAGATGATCATTTCCCTGGATACCATTACTATCATTGCCATGCTAGATGTCTCGTTTCTATCGCTGTCTCGCTACCTACCACTTGTATGTTAAGCCTCCCAAATTGCCATGAAAAGCCTCTAACCCTCCACTACCTAGCAAACATTGTTTGGCTATGTTACCGCTTGCTCAGCCCTTCTTATAGCGTTGCTAGTTGCAGGTGCAAGCTCTTTCCATGTGCAACATGGATATCCTTTTGTTATATCACAATATTATTGCTATTTAACTTAATGCACATATATACTTGGTAAAGGGTGGAAGGCTTGGCCTTTTGCTCGGTGTTTTGTTCCACTCTTGCCGCCCTAGTTACTTGTGTACCGGTGTTATGTTCCATAAATGAGCGCTCCAAACATGCTCGGGGTTGTTATGGGGACCCCCTTGATTTTCGTTTTAGGATAAAACTTGTCTGGCAAGGCCCAACATTGGTACTACATTTGCCTAATAATTAATAAACCTGCATAGGGAGTAATTAACCCGAGGATCTTTAATCAACAACCCGGGCCAGTGCTCCTCATGAGTGTTGGTCCAAACTAGAGCACTGTGCGGGGCCACCCCGGGGCAACTCGGGTGATGTCTATCAGGCCCTGTACACTAGCTTATCCGTCGTGTCCTGAGAACGAGATACGCGGCTCCTATCGGGTTCGTCGACGCGTAGGGCGGCCTTGCTGGACTTGTTTTACCTTTCTCGAACGTCTTGTGCGAGGAATTCCGAAAATACTTCGGGCTATCTCGAGGTTGAGGTTTTCCAACGGAATTGCCTAGGAAGATCATGAGATTCGTGGTTGAGGTTATTCCCGCTGAGTGTGGTTAGTTTGTGATGGATGAGTCGGAGCACCCCTGCAGGGTTAAATCTTTCGGAAAGCCGTGCCCGCGGTTACGTGGCAACTTGGAAACTTTGTTTAACACCCGGTCATAGCAAACTTGAAGTAAACTCAAATAAAATTCACCAACCGTGTGCGTAACCGTGACTGTCTCTTCTCGTGAGTCCTTATCCGAGAGAGAACACGGTGGGGTTATGTTTGACGTATGTAGGTGTTCAGGATCTCTTAGGGATCATTACTAGTTCACGTCCGTTTATTCGCCAATCATCCCCCTTTATTCTTGTACTCGTAAGTTAGCCACTCAAATAAATGCTTAGTGCTTGCTGCAGCCTCACCACTTACCCTTACCTCACCCATTAAGCTTTAATAGTCTTGATACCCTTGGAAATGAGATTGCTGAGTCCCCGTGGCTCACAGATTACTACAACAACAGTTGCAGGTACAGGTAATGCGATGATTTGACATGAGCGCGATGGTTGTTTGATTTGGAGTTCTTCTTCTTCTTCTTCTTCTTCATCGATCTAGGCTGGGTTCCAGGCGGCAGCCTGGGATAGCAAGGATGGATGTCATTTTATCGTTTGATTTCGTCCGTAGTCGGACCCTGCTCTTCTGTATGATGTTTGTATATGTTGTTGTATTGAAGTGATATTGATGTAGCTTGTGGCGAGTGTAAGCCAATTCCATATACTCACCTCTTCTTTACATGTACTTGTAATGATATCCATTCTTGCAACACGACGAGATGCGCTTCTATCCCTGTCGAGGCCCTCGTGCCAAAATAAGGATAGGATCGCATCTTGGGCGTGACACTAACCTTGCTTTATATCTTGCCTCATCATTAGGAGAAACACCTTCCTTTCTTTTGAAAACCCACTTGCAACGAATATGTTTCTTCTCTCTAGGTAAACTTACTAAATCCCAAGTGCCATTCTTTTCAAGTGATTCCATCTCATCATGCATAGCAGTCATCCACTTATTACTATCTCCAGAAATAATAGCCTCGAAATATGAAGAAGGCTCAGTATTGCATTCAATTTCTTCTGCAACAGATAAAGCAAAAGAAACAATATTGCACTCCTCAATTAACATTTCAGGTGCATTAATACCCCGCCTAACTCTGTCACGTGCAAGATTCCAACCAGGTGGAACAATAGGCTGATTTGGAGTGACATGTTCATCATCAACGACGGGTTCATCATGTGCATCAAAATTTTCCTTATCAGAAGTATCACCTGAATCAACAACATGCTCCACCTGAACAGTAGGCTGCTGAATAGTAGGGTGCTGTTCACTCTCAACAGGAACATTAGTAGATGCAACATCATGTAACATAGCAAATTCATTAAAGATAACATTTCTGCTAATAACAACCTTCTGTGTTTCAGGATTCCACAATTTAAAACCTTTAACACCAGACTTATAACCAAGAAAGATGCACTTAACAGCCCTAGGCTCCAACTTTCCATTATCAACATGAGCATAAGCAGTGCAACCAAAAACTATCAATTGTGAATAAGCAGCAGGTGAACCAGACCATACCTCAATTGGAGTTTTCTTATTAAGAGCAATAGATGGTGAACGGTTAATGAGATAACAAGCAGTGGAAGCGGCCTCAGCCCAAAAACGCCTATGCAAACCTGCATTGGACAACATGCAATGGGCTCTGGAATTAATAGTCCTGTTCATACGCTCAGCAACACCGTTTTGTTGAGGAGTATAAGGAACGGTGTAATGTCTGACAACGCCTTCAGACTTGCAATAATTCTCAAATTTGTTAGAACAAAATTCCATACCATTATCAGTGCGAAGTATTTTTACCTTCTTTTCAGTTTGCCTCTCAATCATAATCTTTCACTCCTTAAAAACTAAGAATGCTGGCCATTAATGCTTCAAGACATAAGGCCAAAATTTTCTCGAATAATCATCAATAATAGTCAACATGTAACTAGCACCACCTAGTGACTTTTTTCGAGACGGTCCCCATAAATCAGAATGCACATAATCAAGAATACCTTCAGTTGTATGAGTCGAAATATTGAACTTCACCCTCTTGTGCTTGCCGAAGATACAATCCTCACAAAATTTCAATTTACCAGTTTCGTATCCTTTAAGAAGACCTCTCTTATTTTACTCTGCCAAACCAAGTTCACTCATATGTCCAAGACGCATATGCCAAAGGTTAGCAGCATCACAATTAGAATTCTTTGAAATGACTGGAGTAGCGTTACCTGAAACGGCAGAACCTCGAAGGTAATAAAGACCATTGGTCGAACTTAAGTCACCTTTCATCACAATAAGAGAGCCTTTGGTGACTTTCAAAACGCGATCTCCACCTGAATATTTGTACCCCTTCGTATCAAGGGCACTCACAGAGATAAGATTTCTCTTCATCTTTGGAATATACCGAACATCTGTCAAAGTTCTGATTGTGCCATCAAACATCTTGATTCGAACGGAACCTATGCCTTCAATCTTGCATGGTGAATTATCAAAACCAAAAACGGAACCAGCAGCAGTAGTAGAATCAAAAATAGTAAACCAATCTCTATGCGGGCACATATGAAAAGTACACGCAGTGTCAAGTACCCACTCATCATTGGTCTCAGCACATCCAACAATAACAACAAGAGCATCATCGGAACTATCACCACGAGCAACATTAGCAGAATTTTCACCTTGTTTGTTACCTTTCGGTTTGTATGTGCCATTCCTCTTTTCCTTGTTCTGCAACTTGAAACATTCAGAGATGTCATGCCCATCTCTCTTGCCATATCTACAATACTGTTTCTTGTCTCTGGATTGCGACCGGCCCCTGTGGCCGTTCTTACTTTTGCCTCTATTTCCATTATGCGAGTTCTTCTCATTTGTCCTGCCACGAACAGATAATCCCTCGGCTTGGGATGAACTTGAACCATCATTAGGCACCATTAGTTTCATCTTCTCCTTAGAGTTCAAAGCTTCATAAACTTCATTAAGCGTGAGAGTATCACGTTTATATAATATGGTGTCTTGAAAATTGGTATAAGAACTTGACAGTGAACAAAGTAACATTAAAGCAGTATCTTCTTCATCATACTTAACCTCCATTGCAGCTAGATCGGATATGATCTCTTTAAATTCTGAAATATGATTCAAAACATTACCTCCCTCGGGTAACCTGCGCATGAATAATTTTTGCTTCAGATGCATCTTGCTGGTGGGATCTTTTGTCATGCAAATCCCTTCCAGCTTTAACCATAGAGCGGCGGCAGTTTTCTCGCTCAAAACTTCCTGCAAAATATTATTATGCAAATGGAGTTGAATTTGTGACAAAGCCTTACAGTTCCTTCTTTTCTCCTCAGCAGTCCAATCCTCAATTCTGTTCTTCCCAAAACTATCCGGTGCATCATCATAGTCGGCCTGCGCCAACAACGCCCGCATCTTGACTTGCCATAGGGTAAACCTTGTGTCACGGTCCAGCAGCGGAAGATTATATATACTTCATGGATACCATGATGAGTAGATAAATTTGTGTACACAAAGTAGTGCAAGACGGAAGAAAATTCTTGACAGAATTAATATGCGAGCAAAAAACTAGAAATAGATAGCACGTGACAGGCTTCGGAAAGATGTAGCGATTGAAGGAAAAACTAATCTGAACTTGTAGCTCAGCTTGGTCTTCACGTGAGTAGAATACTCAAAAAACAATCAGACCTTGTAAGTCGTTGCTTATAGGTCTCCGATATGATACTTGACACGAATAGTACTAATGGCTGCCTCGGATCTGATGTTGTATGTGGAGCAGCAACTTACAGCCTCGGGACTTGAACGAGCAGCAACAACGGCAACTCGGCGTCGGATGACGAGATCGATCTGTAGTTGGTCTCGGCGACTTAGGGTGGCGCAGCGGAAAGGATCCCGGATCGTCTGGTCACGTGCGGCGGCGCACACAGACGCAACCCTAGCTCTCGATCTCAATCTCGTATTTGCAATTTGGCTCTAGCTAGATACCACTTGTTAGATAAAACGAGATAAACGAGACACGTGAGACACGGATTTTTACGTGGAAACCCTTGCGGGAGAAAACCACGGACGCACGAAGACGCAATCACTATGATGAAGGAGTATTATAAGCACGAGACAACATGCCGTCTTTAGGTGCGACTACATGGAGTATATATGAGGGGTAATACATGAGAGTCCTTGGAGGACAAGTAAACGAGTTGTACTCGTACGCGTAGGTACCAACGCAAAGGCCCACACCGTTTGCACTACGTCTAGTCCAATACGGTAGAATTTGGATCATAATTTAACATATTTGTGTATTCCCAACCAACTGTCCATTACTGCATAGGGGCATTCCTGACCAACCGTTCGTTAGAAATATTTCCAACCATTAGTAGGCCAAAGTGACTTTTACAAACACACATCGGTAGGGAATGCAGTGTCGTGGTGGAATGAACAAACCCAAAACGGTTCTTCGTACAAATCTTCATACAAGTTAATGTACTACTAGTTAGAAAATGAAAATGCAATCAGTGACGAACCTGGTGTCCCCAATTGATTTAAAAATAAAATATGACCTCACCAGACGGTGCATTTTCTTTTAGCTGGTTAGGATAATCATTTGAAACTAAAAAATACTACCTCAGATCCAAATTAATTGACGCGGCTCATTAGCATACTTTTTTCCAGCTTCCACTGAAAAACACATCGCCATAAAAAATGGTAGAGTGTATCTTAATTGAAATGATTAGGAACACAGGGGTAACATTTGTGGTTGGCTAAAAAATTTAAGAGCGCCAATGGTCAAACGGTTTCTATCGTTTGCTAGAGCCGCCGACAATTAAATATCATTCAGTAGGTGTCATTTATCTCATGCCCATGCAATTATAAGATATGAGGATTTCTTGCAATTTTCACGTGAGCTGCAGTTATGGTATGGCATCAAAGAACTAAAGGGGGGGGGGGGGGGGGGGGGGTCTGTATGTTCAGTTGGTAACAGAATTATTAGTGCTAGGGAAGCCATTGTTTTTAAAATAACTCGCTAGTATAAAATGACAAACAATCTGAATGCATTTTTGTTGATAGCGTGTGAAAATTTGGTCATAGACTGGATGAGTTACAGTATCCGTGAGAGATTGGCCCGCGTACATTTATTTGTGTATTACATGAGGGGTGGCTGTGTCGTTACGTGTTAAAAAGAGCATGACTCTGAGAGGAAGGCACTTTGCGGAAAGAAATTTGTCACCAGAATTTTCTAACAAAAAGTTGTGATGCAAAAATAATTTAGAAAATGCATCTAGGCAATTAATGCATGTGATGCAAAGTAATTTGGAAATATTCTCTTTTTTTAAACCCGTCAAGCAAGACATAATGTTTTTAGGTGATTTCATGTATTAAAACCCGCATATTATGTTGGTGGTTACAAAATGACAATTTGTCCTATAAATTTTATACACCAAGTTGGAAGAAGATGCACAGGTTTGTTAACTGGCCAGAGGGGCCATGCGATGTGTTATTTCACAGTAGTCGCTTGCTAGCTAGAGTCATATGTGAAGCGTAGCTGCGTGTAAGATTTGGTGAGGCATAGACATTGACGAAGCAGCACGAGAACATGTGGGACGTCTCGGTGCATGGGATGCATCAGCGAGTAAAATCGGTTGCTAGAATCAGCCAGAATCCTGCCCGTGTTTGTCTATCATGCTGTGCATGGTGAACATAACGGGAATGTGGTGGTTTACACGTGCTGCAACTGCATACATGGGAATGTGGTGCCGTGTAAAAGCCCGGAGGGTGGAATGCATGAGACAAGTGTGGAGCTGCGCCTGATCCCTGTGAAGACCGACACCCATAATAGCAAGCCCCAAAGAGCATTTTCGATTTGTACTGAGCTATTGCTTCAATAAGGCACAACAAAGAGGAACTGTGTTCGTGAACTAATAGAATTTGACAAAGACATGTAGAAACGAAGCAGTATACAAGGCTTATTGTGTCTTCTACCAACTCATCTATGTACAGGCATCAAAAAGGCAAATATTACAACATCACACGATAGGGACATTTATGGTCACTGAAAAAAATATTGTTCTTCACTGCCCGGTTTTCGCTCAAGAACTTAGTGTTTTATGGACTGTTGGAAATTGAATATCCAAAACCAGAAACATATTTTATTGTTACTCGAAACAAGAAAATATTCGCTGGCAAGATCCAGAACTGGACCACCATTTGAAAATACATACATCAAGACGTTTTTTCAGGTCAAAGAAAATACATACATTAAGACAATTTTTTTCAGGTCAAATACTCTTTGCAGTTCAATGGTACATCACATGAATATAGCATGGACACATTCAGTAAAAAAAAAACAATCAGGACACTCTACTTTGACATGTCTCCTTGTCTCCTTGTGAATGTTGGTCTTCCATTCCTGGAACACATTTTGAAATAATGAGCATGAGAAATGATGGATGACAAATTTATAGATGCATAAATACCAAGCAAGATATATCTCTCAAGTTACTGAAAACATCATGCAAACATCGAATCAATTTAACAGTAAACTTGCAAAGCTGCTAAACGATCATGTAGTAACTAAACAATAAAAGTCAGACTGTTCCTGACAAACCTGTCTTAGTTTCTTTGAAGTACGTAACTGGGGCTCAGGTAGGCGACCACAACAAAAAAAAGTACGGTGATGAGGACGACTGGTTTAGGGCGCAATACATCCAAGAAAATGTCCCACCCAAGGATGCGGACACTGGATTGAGAAGCTTTATCGGCGATAATAGTTGTCTACAAAGCAGAAGGTATGACCGTATGAGTGTTAATTACCTTCCTACGTGGTGTCCTCTAGCTAGGCAGCAAACTTAATTCTAAATATATTATATGTTATAATATACCACCACTGTCTGTCTCTGTTGCATGTGGTGATGAGGTGATGTCAGCAGCATATCACAGTTAGATCACTAGCAACACTCACAAGATCGATCAACTGTAGAGAGGGATTTCACAAAGACCTTGTGTAAAGAGACAGATTCTTGTCCACCCACCTAGCTATACCAGCCATTAACCAAATCAACTCCATTAGTCTACCTGATTAAAGTCAGCTGATATTAGCTAATAAACAAAAACACACAATTATATGCGAAAAGTTCCACGTTGCTGGCCACTATACATAACCAGAACACATTCACAGCATACATAATTGAAGAACCAACTAGACATTTTTCTTTGTTTCAGTAACACATGTACTACTCAAGATACTTGCAGAACAATCAAAGCAATCTCAGTCAACCCATTTTGTATCACTCTCGAAGAAAATATTTTTTTTGTATGATCCAAGAATAAATTTTAACTATACCACTATGCAAAGTATACAATAAAATCCAAAGCTGAATCATCCTAGCAGATTATTATAAAAAATAGCAAAACAAAAGGAGAACACCAATCCAAAGCTGAATCATCCTATATGGTTGCATGTTTTCAAGTTTTTTTTTTCCAGACAAGTACGTACATTCACAGTAAAAACTAGTAAAAGATGAGCGACTGAAAGCCTGCATCCATTAGAGGCGAAGACTGGCCTTCCTGGTTGTTCTAAATGAACAACATACTTTTTATAAATGTTCAAAATTATTTAAATTCATGCAGTAGGAATCAAAAATCAAAAATCATGCACCATCTAAATTGAGTAACCACATGAAAAGATATATTGCGTTCAACAGAAAAGATATACACGTAGATAGAAGATAAATTACCTCACTTGTTCAACCAAGATAACATATTAGTATATCTCATGCGTTCACATTTCCAGATTGACCTCTAACTCCCCTGCCTACAAGCAAAAGAAGCACAGAAAAAAAATGAAAATTCAAAGATAAGTTGAATCAATGAGAATGCATATGGGCAAACCACTATATATTTAGCTACCTAGAGGAGGGGAAAATAGCTTTTGTTACGATGATAGTAAAATGAATCTACATATATGGCTAGGTGCAAAAAGGAATGTGTGACTCTTTAGATATTTCTTGGGAAAATGCATCTATGAAGACTTATTGTTGAGAAACTTGTACTAGTTATGACTAACGGGATAAGGGAAATATGCACATATTAGGGACCTCAGTGATCTAGTGTCCGCATTAGTGACTGAGGTCCCCAATATGTGCATGTTGGGGGCCTCAGTGATTAGGAACTTGTACCATTCGAATTTGATGAACTAGTACTATTTTTTTACACAAATAAAGTACAAGTTGTTATAAATTGATGATTAGTATCAAGATTTATAAATGTTATATTGCAGAGTAAGTTATTACATCACCGTCAATGATATGACGGACAATTTGTAAAATTATGGTCAACAGTCCAGAAGAAAATATGCACATATTGGGAAACCTTAGTGATTACATAGTACCATTCGAATTTAATAAACTAGTGCTGTTTGTTGACAACAACTAAAATACATGTTATAAATTTATAATTAGTATCAAGATCAATGAAGATAGACATTATCTTTCACATAAAGTTATTGAATCCAAATGTTCAAGCCGGTTAACTATTTTACCTACAAGGCGGCTTCACTACATTTCCAATTGTTAGAAACCTCTTGATGGAAAGATCTTTTACAAGCACATTAGTATGGTTACCAATTCGAAATGGCCATGCATAAAAATAATAGTTATATTCTAGTTCTAGCTTTAATGTGGCCTGGTAATATAAGAAAATACACCACCATAATTCAGTGGACCGACAAGGAAACAAAAACAACTAAATGTTTTCTTACATATCTAGTCGATTCTTAATCACAACAGCAATATTACCGCGGTCACATACCAATAAAAAAACAGTCCGCAAAAAAAAAAGAATTATTTGCCCATACGATGTGAATATATATGAGGCATTACCTTCAGTATAGAAATTTGTGTATGGATGAAAATTGTCATAACATATTCCACCTCCTTTGTAAATATGTTTCATCTTCCTCGAATCAAGTTGGAGCATGAAGACACCACCGATCGTTGACAGAACGATCACATTTGTTTCTTCATCATACCCCATTATCATTATCCTTTTGTAGTCAGTAAACATTCCATGTGGAAAGAGGTGCTCCAATTGAATGTTTTTCTGCAGAGACACCCATGTGACAACACCATCACAGTTTGGTTCCCTCTCCCATATTTGGATGGTTAGATCTGACAGATATGCGAGGCCAAGTCTGTTATCATCTGTCCGTAAGAGCTGAACAAATCCATAGGAGGTAGATTGAATATGGCTGTCTACCGGCTTCTCGATCACATCAAGGAGCTGATTTTCAAAATCAAACACAATGACGTCACCACCAGAGAGCACCCAGCAAAATGCATTCCCAACAAGGATGCCAGGTCTCATGCCTAACATCATGTCTGCAAACTCCATTGAGACAATGTCTCCCCATAAACCAGATGCAGACTCATAGAGGCAAGCGAATGCTTTTGTGTATCCAATAACCCAGATCAAGACCAATTTGAGCGGGCCGAGAAGCAATTACCGTGCACGTGCCCGTCTTCGGCGTCAGCGCACATCACCGCGGCCTGCCAGTACACCGAGTAGTGGATATCCGGGTCGAACATGAGCCCAGGTGGACAAGCCACACGGTGCTGTTGGCCGGTGATGGGATCCCACACCATGACCTCACAAAGCCACATGTTGACTAGGATGGCGAGGCCGTGGCGGCAGCCTAGGAAGTTCCAGTGTTCATTGCTGTTGTTGGGCACGGAGAAGCGAGCGGCGGGGATGCGGTCCGGCGAGTCGAGGACAGGAGTAAAGTGGTGCTCTGTGCTCATGGAATACCCTCTGAAGAAGCCGAGCAGTGGAGGTTTTTGGTGGTGACTGCGGAAGCGTTTGCCAAACTCGGGGTCGGAGACGACGCTGAGCCAGCGCGGGCAGACGAGGGAAGCGCGCGGGAGGACAGATGGCTGCGGAGGGAGGCGCGGCAGGATCTCCGGCAGAAGGTACTCGTCTTCCAGCGGGGGCGCCGAGGAGCGGGGGCGGCTCATCATACTTCAGTCTGGATCATCAAGAATCATCAAAAATACCAAACCAAATCAAAATTGGAAGTGAAGCAGTAAGGGAAACCAGGGGCACTCACCGTTTCTTCTTCCAGAGCCCCGGCCAGAGCGCCGCCGTTGGTCGCCTGGACTAATTAGGGTTAGAGCAGAGGAAGACGGGGTAGGGGCGTAGGGCAGAAGGGCTGGGGTAGGGGGGAGGCGCGGTGGAGTGCGCGAGGGACGCGCCGGAGTGCGGGCAGGACGCGGTGAAGCGAGGCGGCGTTGGGAGGAGCAGCGCCGGCTGGTCGCCGGCGGCGTTGGGTGGAGCAGCGGCGGCTGAGAGTCTGAGACCTGAGAGAGCGAGATCTGATGTGAGTGTCCGCTCTTTTTTCTTTCCTGTCCAGTGATGTGACGGTAATCACTGCAGGCATGGAAATGTCATATTTACCCTTGTGCGGAAATAGCAACAGCCGACCGCTCTTCAGAATGACGCTGCTTGGTCCTTCAAAACGTTGACATCCGCTGCCATGTTTGGGTCACCCTTGACCTGCTGGCCGGCAACTACCTGGAGTAGCACCGACAATTCGACACCGTGGTTGACATGTTGGGATGCACGACCATGTCGATGCCGAGGTGGTTGCTCGTCCAGACGACCCGGAGTAGATGATGGCGGATCACGATGTCGTTCATTGGCTCTACACTGTAATTTCGACCGAGCTTATCGACGCCGTGATGCAGCCCGAAGACACAATGCTCAATGTTTGAGAGGTGATAAACGTCATTTCATGACAACCGGTTGTCGCACGCCGTCTACATCGATGCTGAGTACCATGTTGTTCAGGGCGACCTAGCAATCATGCAATACTGCGCCAAGCTGAATACGTACGTCGACCTGTTGCGCGACCACGGACAGCCGATGACTGAGACGCAATAGGTGTTCCATCTCCTGCGCGGGCTTGGGCGGCAATATTATGATAAATATGACATTAATTACCTCACGCATGCCGCTCCCCTCGTTTTTTCCAGGCGAGCTCCTTCCTACTTCTCAAGGAGCACCGCACGGGGTAACGGGCAGGTGTACAGGGCACGCACGCCCTCATTGTTGGGCGCAACACTGGTGGACCAACTACTGCACCACATCCCCCTACTAACAGCAGTTCCTCGTGCGGTCATGGACACTAGAGTCGTCGTGGGTGTGACAACGGCAACGGCAACAACTCTTCCTTCTTGCCTGCGAGGTGGGCTCGTAGTCTGCAAGCGCCCGTGGCTGCCTCCAACTCTTGGACCGGTCTCTTCCAGGCCTAGCCCATGTCGTGCCGTTCTAAGGGCTCTGATGTCCTCGGTCCACATCCGGGCACCCTCACCAATAGGCCATGTGCGCCGCGCCCTCCATGTCGGCCATGGGTGCATACGGCTACGGTGGCTACGAACCTCCTCCACCCAGCTATGGCCCTCTACCTGGCTACACCGCGCTTATTGATCCCGATGGACAACAACAACAACAACCTATGGCCATAGCGTCCATGTAGGTTGCGCTTCACTGCGCCAACGCGAGGTCTTCGTCGCCCGGAAGAATCTCCTACTAGTACTTGGACTCCAGCGTGGTGTCCCACATGATCAATTGGCCCGGTTACCTCAAATTACTTCTTCCTTCCTCCAACAATTCTCATATCGTCACTCAACAGGGTTAAGCACCTCCCTATGACCGACACCAGTATGGGCTCACTTATAGCCGACACTTCCTCCATATAGCTGTATAACATTCTCGTTTCACCTTATTTGATTAAGACACTGGTAAAAAAATGACTAGCTACAATTTTAATTGATGGCGTGCCATTTTTAATCAATGTCGACACTATTTTTTTCCAAATGGTAGTGGTGTTACCATATTTGGTACATCATTACTATGACCACAGTGATGGCGTTGTCATATTATTGCACAACACTCGTAGTTGGGATCCATTGTTCTTGTTAGACAAACGACAAGCAATCAAGAACGATGAAGAAGGAAATAAAGACATAGGACACAAGATTTTAACGTGCAAAACAACGCGAACACGAAGGGGAAAAAATAACAGGCGTCAGCCAACAAAACTTTACTATATCGGGAGAGGTTACAAATGCCGTGGATTTACAACTGATCAACTTATCCCGTGTGGCATCTTACAAAGGATATATATAACGATGGTGACCTAGGTCGATACTTATCCGCTACGGTCCAAACCTACAGGCGACTAGACTCCATTCCACTCTGCGTGGGCATTTATGTGGACGATCTGTTGATAACTGGAGCAGGCGATGAGTTGATTGCAAACATCAAGCTACAAATGAAGGAGCTATTCAAGATGATTGATCTAGGGCTCTTGAGTTACTACCTTGAGATCGAGGTACAACATTATGCCAGGAGGCATACCCAAAGAAGTTGCGTGAAAGCTGTGGCATTAAAGATTGCAATTCAAATCATGTTCCGATGAAACCTCATCTTATACTAAGCAAGAAAGGTGATGCACCCACGGTTGATGCAACGGAGTATAGAAGTTTGGTGCGAAAGTTGAGGTATCTCATAAATACAAGACCGGACTTGGCCTATTCCGTTGGCATAGTGAGTCGCTTCATGGAAGCATCCATAACTGAACATTGGGCAGCTGTGAAACATATACTCAGGTACATCAAAGGGACAACAAACTTCGATTGTGTCTATTTGAGAGAGAAGAAGACGGAGATGCTGGAGCTACTGGACTGCAGTGATAACGACATGTTAGGACATGTGGACGACCGTAAAAATACCTCGAGCGTGATATATTTCTTGGGAGAAAATATAGTGAGTTGGCTATCACAAAAGCAGAAAGTGATCGCATTATCCTCTCGTGAAGCAGAATATATTGCAGCTGCAACCGCGGTGCGTCAATGTGTGTGTCTAGGCAGGCTACACGGTGATCTCATGGATCTTGATCCGGAACAAGTGGTGTTTAACCTTGACCGGAAGTCTCCTGGTTTTCCACGGGAGAATCCAGTGCGGCATGATAGGAGCAAACACATTGATACAATGTACAACTACAGGAACACCTGCGTTGAAGAAGGTAAGATGAAGGTCAACTACATTTGCACCGGTGATTCTCTGGCAGATATGCTAACCAAGTCTTTGGACCCAGAGAAAGTCTTGAAGATGCGAAGAAGGATCGACGGAGCTGTAACATAACGACATCAGGCTTAAGGGGTGATTGTTGGAAGTAAACCCAACGTCAGAAATAGTTTACATGTACGAATAGGTATCTAACTAGTACCTGAATTAGTTGCCAGCTAGGATTCGGTCAAGTAACCAGGCATCCATCCTAGCTGCTATTTATACGTGTGTAAACCCCCCCCCCCCCCCCCCCCCCCCCCCCCTAATTGTATCGTGAGTTTTCTTTAGAAAAGGAGGGTTACCTCCGGCCTCTGCATCAACTCGTGTGCCTCGAATGAGTACTGGGTAGTGTATACGTACAGTGTTTGCTAGCCGGCTAGAATCGATCAGGGCTGCTAGCTAGCTTGTACGTGTGTATCCGAGTCTTGGTTCCTTGTGGTGCATTGCATCTCGGCGTAAAGTATCTCGACGAGACTGCATCGGCTGATCGGCAAGGAGTGGTTCAAGTCAGTGTTGCTTCGTTTCATCGTCGTTCGTCATCGGCCATCGCCTGTCGCCCGAAAGTACTCGACGGCGTCGGATCGACTGGGCCAACACCTCTCTGATGTATACCTCAGAAGATGGATATGCTCATGCTAATTAACTGAATATGCTAATACATATATTATTTCATTCAGTAGATAGATGCATCCTAAACACATGCATTAGCATTGTACCTTTGTTGAGCAAGGTACTGCTGCATTCTGCAGTACGCAAATTAATCAAGTCTATGAGACTACCATGGGACACCACATGCCCATATCCAATGCATAATTATTGTATATCTTATATTTTATCGCTGGATCTGTAAGCCATGCAAATTGCAAAAACCATGAGAAAGAAGATTCAGACTACAAAAAACATCATAACAGTTTACGTCATGCACGACTAGAATCTGGTTATGTCCCCAGTTCCAGAACTTTGCGGAGTTCATTCTATCAGGAACTCGGCAAATTTTGTGTCTGCCGACTTTGATTCAAAATTGGATTCGGCAGTGATAAGAAACTCGCCAGACTTCATACTTTTTTGCCTAGTTCCAACGAATAAATGACTCGGCGAACTTAGTAAACTCGGCGGAATCTAAAGTTCGCCGAGTTCCCGACATAAGAATCTCGGCAAACTGTGGCACGCAGACCATGCTGTCAAGCAGGGGACAGTGCCGTGATTGCGGTTTATCTTTGCCGAGTTTCGGCTAACGAAGACTCGGCAAAAAAATCTCATCTTTATTTTTTAAAATCGTGTTCATCGGTAAGTATGAGATCCCGCAGCGCCTCCCGGCCTGCATCCGCTGTTAACTACTTCATTTAAGAAGTGACATTGTTTTCCGGTCAACATCTTTTTAGGTGAGATGCCAAGAGAAGTGTGACTGCATAAATGTGTTTTTAGTTAATTTTGTCGCAGTCGAATGCTAGAGTCTAATTGACCTATGAGATGTGTGAGTACAGTAGCATTCCTCTGACTAACATGTAACTTGCCTTTGGATCAGTACAAAGCCAAAATGATATGCAATGGTTACTAGTAGTATAGTCAATTGGTCCAGAAACTTTCCCTACAAAGCCGTAAAATATGCAGGTTTTAAACAAAAAACTCGCTCCTCAATAGAAAAAGAGCGGAGCTGAGCTTCCTATTATACATTCTGTGATTTGTTAACTAGGCCTATAGGACCTTAATAGCCCTTGCACACCCATCATTACCAGACCATCATGAGAACAATCTTATATTATGTAGTATGCACTGTAAAATTAGCTCTGTACTTTCTGCAACTGTATGAAGCAGTAAACCAAACAGAGCAAAAAGTAAAAGAATTATGTAAATGGTCAAAATGAGAAAATTGTATAGGAGAAGGAACCTTAAACTTCTGATTTCCAATTCCAAGAATACAAATAAACCTCTAAGATTATGTGCTTAAAAAATTGACCTGATAATTTACATCCATGATAAAATTTGTACAGAACATCTTTTCCAGAAAGAACATGAGATATAGAAATATACAAGCTAGTTTGTAGCTGGGAAATTCATGCAATAATGAAGGGGATGCATGCCAATATTCCAGATTAGAACAAGTTAGTAGTACTCAAATACCAACAATGACAAGAAGTCACAAATCAATAAAGTTTCAAAATGAGGACCGAGCGTAACTCAGGTGGTTAGCCTCGGCAGTGGCCAGGCAACCCGCGCGGGTTCGATCCCCTTCGGGGACGAATTTCTGCGTGCCTCACCGGGGGTCTTTATCCCCTAATAAATCCAGCTGTTCCCGTGTGCGATCAGCTGTGCCTCTCCCGCGCCTGATGTTTAATGGATGTATTGCAATGTGGTGCCCGTTGCCGTCAGGGCTCTGCCCTGTAGTTATATACTCGCGCGGAATATAGTATATGTGTGTAGATCTAGCTTGTGCACTAGGGGTATGCGTGCGTGCGTGTGGTGTGAGTGTGGTGTGTGTTAGTGCGTGAGTTCTGATGCTACAACTGTACTGTAGTCGAGAGGCTTCACAAAAAAAAAGTTTCAAACCCAGGGGCAAAAAACTAAATCTTTTCAGCCTCCTAATTGTATTTTTCAAGGCAGACTCCTAATTGTAGAGCATCATTTAGTGAGAAATCAAACTCTCTAGGCACCATGTACATGGAATATGTGAGTATGTGAAAGTACTGAACGATCTTTCTTCAATAATGGTACGAGGAAAGGTAAATTACAAATGGCATGATCAAAAGATTTCTGATTGAACAAACACAAAGCGGGCAAACATATATTACAGTCAGATGAAGGAGATGCATACTGCTTCAACATGATGACAACAGCCAAAGTAACCTGAGGCGAGCAACACCGACAACGCTACCGCCTGCTGTGAATCCATGACCACCCACTACCGTACAAAAGTTAGAGTATTATTAAGAAAAACATTAGGGAGTCTTACATGCATGCCGGAATGCAAATCCAGAACCTTGGACTGAAATGAAGTTGCTTTGGAATACAGAGCCATATTATTCCCCGTTAAATTATCTCTTATCATAGTGAGTTTAAATTAGTCAATAGTTAATTTAGAATATTTAAGCACTTCTTCCTTTGACTGATCGCCATTTCTTCATTGTTAGTTCATATATACATGATTTGCCTCAATTAAAAATATGTGGGAAAAAGAGTAGTCCAGATTTTCTGCACGTATCAACAAGCACCATTCAACTCAAATAAGAATCGGGAATAATCCACTCATATTCACAATGGCCCTATGGGATGGTCCTCTAGTATATGTGACATTTTTTACTCTTGAAGCAATTGTCTCCTGTTAGTACAGATAATTTAAATGCTGGCGGGCGGAGTACAAATTAAAATATGACCGGGCTTGACAAATAAACCTGAAGCCGTATTTTCATATCGCGTAAATCAAGTAGAGCAGAAAAAATGGGCAATCCGTATCATGCATGCATTATTTATAGTAGCAATGTTGGGCATGCATCATCTTTTTTTATGAAGTTATATATTATAGATATTTAATAGTCATTCGGTGTTACTTTTTACAATTTCAGTAATCATTCTAGTTCGATCGAACACATTCCAACATATATGGTAAAATCCAAATTACCTCTTTGGGCCTCACAATCTCTCCAAGTTGCAGCATCCACAAAAACCGAGCACCAAATTAGCAATTTGGGAAGAACAAAGAAAAGTGTAAATGGAAGTTGATTAGATATTTGAAACGGAAAGAATTTGGATTGGGGTTGCCCACCTCCTTCCCCTGAAGCCCACATAGATGATAAGAAAGACTGATGCATTGTAAATAGAAATCAATCACATCACTGAAGCCCACACATATTTTTTTTATCTCCAGTAGGAAATGTTAGCGGCACCTCCAGAATCTTTATTAAGTAGTAGCATTACAATCATGTTTGGACATGACCCCGAGTGATAGAACAAAAACTTTTCGTAACACTAGATGTGTATTTGCATATGGTGCAGCTGACAAACCAAAATTTTATACCTAATAATAAAGGGGTTATTGCTTTTTGCGGTACATTACCAAAATTGCTCTCAAAGTTACAAAATATTACCTAGCAATGCCATGTACAAGTGATAAAATATGTTTTACACAGAGGAATCCCCGCTTGGGCCGGCCCATGTAGTACAGACCTCCTATAATGCGGTCTGCGGTCTGTGCGTTTGGGACGCCCCATGTCTGGGCAGGCTGTTTTTCAAATTTTGTCTTCATTTTTCCTATTTTAAAGAAATTGGGATTTTATAAAATTTCCAAAAAATAAAAAATGGGAACTCTTAAATAAAATGTTTAATAAAGCATAAAATGTTTCTGGATTAAATAAATGTTTGCGTTTTTATAGAAAACTTATTTCCTTCTTAAACAAATGTTCGAAATTTTGAAAACAAATGTTTGAGGAATCAAAAAATGTTCATGATATTTTAGAAAGTTCATGTATTAAAAAGTTTAGGAAATTGAACAAAATTTCGCCAATTCAAAATATGTTAATTAATGATAAAATATCCTAAAACTTCAAAAACTGTTTGCGACATACTAGCAAAATTCTAGAAATGTTTGCCGATTCAAGAAAAGTGTTCAACAAAATGTTCACAATTTTTATAAGATTTTTTGCGAACATTATAAATGTTCATGAATACAAAAAATATTCTTGATTTTAGAAAATATTCTACAATTTGTAAAATTATTCTTGAATTTGAAAACAAAAATCACGAGTTTAAAAAATGTACATAAATTTACGAAATTGAGAGTGATAGTCTATCTCGGTGATGCGGCTAAAAGTGAGTATTGTCATTGAAGTTTTTTTTTTCTCCCGTTGCACGCACGTGCCCTTTTGTTAGTATAACCAATTGTTAAACTTTTAATAACTATCGGCCATCTCTGAAAATTAGAAGTCCGACAAATATGGTGATGTATGTACGACAAGGAAAAAATATTCAACAATTCAGTCCATGAAGGATCAGAAATTATTCCATGGTTTGAATGTGCGAAGCACCAAAAATTATACAACCGGGAGGCAAGATTTTACTACCTCTATGTCTACTATGAACCAGATTCGGTAATGGATAATGATTTAGATGACATTGATCATATAACAGTTACACCCTAGGGCGACACAGAACTAGCTCCAATTCATCAATATAATGTAGGCATGTATTCCTTATATAGTCATACGTGCCTGCAATAAAAACCCTCCCGTGGCAACGGGGTCCTATTGGAAATTAAGGGATATTAAGGCCTCCTTTTAATAGAGAACCGGAACAAAGCATTAACACATGGTGAATACATGAACTCCTCAAACTACGACAATCACTGGAAAGAATCTCAATTATTGTCACCTTGGGGTATGCGGATCATGACACGTAATATGTGCACACAACTTGCAAGATACGATCCAAATCACTCTTATATTCATGAAAACATAATAGGTTTAGATCTGAAATCATGGCACTCGGGCCCTAGTGACAAGCATTAAGCATAGCAAAGTCATAGCAACATCAATCTTAGAACATAGTGGATACTAGGGATCAAGCCCTATCAAACTTAACTCCATTACATGACAAATCTTATCCAATCACACCACCGTCCAGCAAGCCCATAAAGGAATTACTCACTTCAGGTGGTGAGCATCATGGCGGTGTTGATGAAGAAGGGTTGGTGATGACGACGGCGACGATTTCCCCTCTCCGGAGCCCCAAACGGACTCCAGATCAGCCCTCCTGAGGAAGAACAGGAGGTGGCGGCGGCTCCGTCTCGTGAAACGCGATGAAAACTTCTATCTGATTTTTTCCTCCGAAGATGTGATTTTATAGGACTGGAATTAGTGTCGGAGGAGCCACGAGGACCGCACAAGCCATCAGGGCGCGGCCTAGGGGGCGCCCTAATGTGTGGTGGCCCCTGGCACACCCCCTCTGACAGGTCTTCGCTCCATAATTCATCATAATTCTAAAAAATAATTCATAAAAAATTTCGTCTAATTCCGAGAACTTTTATTTCTGCACAAAAATAACACCAAGGTAGTTCTGCTGAAAACAGCGTCAGTCCAGGTTAGTTTCATTCAAATCATGCAAATTAGAGGTCAAAACCAGAGTAAAAGTGTTTGAAAAAGTAGATACGTTGGAGACGTATCAAGCCACGTGCCCCCCACAAGCTATCAGGGAGCGCCCAGGGGGGTGGGCGCGCCGTGATGGCTTGTGCCCCACTGGCAGCACCCCTCTGGTGGTTCTTCGCTCCATAATTCATTATATATTTCAGAAAAAAATCATAAAAAGTTCGTCCAATTCCGGAAACTTTTATTTCTGCACAAATATAATACCATGGTAGTTCTGCTGTAAACAGCGTCAGTCCGGGGTTAATTTCATTCAAATTATACAAATTAGAGGCCAAAATAAGAGTGAAAGTGTTTGAAAAAGTATATACGTTTGGCTAAAACTCCAGAGTGACAGGTGCTTGTTTTTGCGCCCCCCTCCCCCCCAACACGGACAAATTCACTGTTTTGACCCTTTTTGAAAAGTTCAGCCGGATCTGACCCCGGTCTGAACTTTTTTTCGGATCTGACCCTTTTTCCTACCGCCACACCCCTAGGCGGTAGGGATACACGGGCTACCGCCAGGTCCCTTGGCGGTAAGCGATTTGCCACGTCAGCGCCGCAACTGACGGTCGCCGTTGCGTTGCCCCGGCCTTACCGCCAGAGAGTCTGGCGGTAGGGTATCATAACCTACCGCCAGAGATCCTGGCGGTAAGGTCCAGGATAAGATAAGTTATAGAGCCAGTGGGGCCCGCCAGCCACCCATTCACCACAATCCATCTTCTTCCCCCGAGCTCAGCCCCCTCTCCCCTCTCTCACCCCACTAAAACACCCACTAGATCCCCTCCATTTGATTGAGATTTAACCGTTGGATCCGGAGCATTTTCATCACCCAAGGTGCCTCTACCACTCCCCTCTTTTTGATTGGTTGAAATCATGTATTATGGTTTATGTGCTTACTTATTTGCAAGCCCTAGTCTTTGACATAATATTGTGCCAATTCTATGGATCTGATAATTGAGACACATTTATTTGTAGTGCATTTACTATTATGGTTAGTAGTCATGATAGAGGTTACTTGCTTAACTACAAAAATAATAATAAGAAAAAATTTAGTATTATTGTAGGATGGCACCGTTCATCTACGTTGAGGCTTCCGCTGAGGCGGCGTTGATGCGCGAATGCGAATTTATCGAGGACAAGATGAACGCGTGGGTCAAGGCCGTTGATGCATTGAACGAGGCTTCGAAAACCTTTTCAAATTATTATTTTTGTAAGAAGGCTGAAAATTTTATTAAGAAAAAGGAGAGGGAGATAAGCAAGCTCAATAAGGCGGAAAAGGATTGCAGACGTAATCTTGCGATGCAAATTGCATTCTGTACCACAAGGGAAGAACATGCTCAGTTTAAAGTGGAAAATCATGGCCAGGTCATTGATTGGTTAGTTAGGCAACCATTTTCGCCCCTACCAGAGCAGGCTTCTCGTTGGGCATGGGTGAAAGAAAGAACGGATGTTACTTGTTGCAACCCGGGACCGTACACCGATCCGAACGGGTGTTCATTAGCATGATGCTATTTAACGTTTTGTCATTTGAAATACAATGACATGTACCCATTTGCTTCCGTGTTAACATTTGAACTATTATGACTTGTATTGTACCTTCATCAGTTGAACTCCTCAAGAACTACGTGTTGTAATTCATATTAAGTAGAGATTGTGAATTATTTGTCGTATCCTCAAGTTCGTGCGTTTTCTACATGTGCATTTCTACTCACTTCATCATATCCATCGATCTCCCACAACCATCAACTAGCTCTGGATGGACCAGTTCGAGCGAGAGAGTTGGAGGCCAGAGAACAGGGAGGGGAGCTTGTACTTCCCTGCAGAGAGGTGGCAGCGCGGCGAGCCGGAGCTAAGGCCTGAGTTCGGTCGCTGTGTGCTCCGGCGCACTACAGGGATGTACCGGGTTGAGGAGAAGTTGCGCGGTCGTGCCCTGGTGGGAAGAGTGGAAGGACACCGGCCTCCCGTGTCCCCTGCACATGTGGTTGCTGCTTTGGAGACGCAATGCGGGGTCTCCCGCAACGACGTCATGGTCGAAGTATGTTCGCCTCCAGCAGATTTTCTTGTACGGTTCCGGTCGGACGAGGACTGCACTCGAGTGCTCATCTACCACTCCCGTAAGCTTACCGCAGGCGGAGAGACGATCCAGTTCACTCGTTGGCATCGTGGGATGGGTGGGGAGGAGTCGTCTTTGAAATTCCTGACTCGGCTGAGCTTTGATGGGCTGCCGCAAGAAGCATGGGAGGTAGAGTTTGTTGGTAAGCTTGTTAGCAGTCTCGGTGGTGATCTTGTTAAGATGGTTGAGCCCACTAATCGTTGCTTCCTAGTTGTTGAAGCGTGGATGAGAAATCCTAACAAAGTGCCCAAGTTATATGAAGTGGAGCTTCCAGAACCTGACCTAGGACATGTTTATCCAACATCTGACTCCGAAGGGCCAATTTCACCACCAAATAGTCAGCTGAAACTTGAGAAGCCGACAGTTCTACATGTTGTGAAGATCCACATTCTGAAGGTGATAGATCGGAGCCCTATATTCACAGAGCTACCGGATGCTTACGATTATGAAGATGAATCCAATAGTGCTCGTTGTCACACTTTCACTTGCTATCCTGGCACAACAGATGGAGCAGATAGGGCATACATTGGGGGTGCACACGGATTAGCAAATCAAGGGACAGATGCCCGTGCAGGTGGTCTGTTTAGGATGTAAGTGGAGCATGAGTGTTCATTATCATGAGGCCATCGACCTATTATCATGAGTTGTACCCTTTTCATTTAAACTCCGGAAGAACTTTGTGTGGTATGTTAGACCATTTGTGCAAGAGACTTTTGATGAATTGTGATGTTTTGTGAGTTGTCTAGGTTTTGTGACCTGTGATGAATTGTGAATTGTGATGAGTTGTGAGTTGTGATGAGTCTAGGTTTCGCCCCATACAACGAGGTGGAGAACTAACTTTTGGCAAACTAAAAGTACCCTACCGGAAAAACAAAGGGAGATACCGTTTCAGAACAAAAACAGGATTGGAAACATGAGTTGTACCCTACCGCCATTGCCCCTGGCGGTAGGATGTGAAACCCTACCGCCATAACCCCTGGCGGTAGGATGTGAAACCCTACCGAAAAAACAGGGGGAGATACCGTTCCAGTATCGAGTACGTAGGGTGTGAAACCCTACCGCCATTGCCCCTGGCGGTAGGATGTGAAACCCTACCGAAAAAACTGTGGAAAATAAAGTTCCAGAACGAAAACATCCTACCGCCTGGGGTCATGGCGGTAGGAACGTACAGCGTACCGCCATGGGTCATGGCGGTAGGACCCCTTTTCCATTTTTTTATTTATCCTCGGTGAGTAAAGCATCACCGTTTAACATGATGCATACCGGCCTGTTGCCAATCACCTTGCTTCTCACATGCCTCATGAACCACTCCCAGTTGTCGTCATGCTCGGAAGGAACCAAAGCAAATGCAACCGGCAACACGTTATCATTGGACGAGTGAGCCATTGCCACCATTAGAGTGCCCTTGTACTTCCCAGTCAAGAATGTGCCATCGATAGACAATACCGGACGACAATGCTTGAATGCCTCGATGCATTGCCCAAAACTCCAGAACGCACGGTGAAACACTCCGTCATTTTCCTCCACCGCATGACACATCCCAGGGTTCCTATGTGCGATTGCTCCCAACATCCTTGGGAGAATATTGTATGCGGCCTCATAATCACCATGCAACATCCTGATTGCATTTGCCTTCGCCTTCCATACCTTCCCATAGTTGACCGGGTATCCGAATTGTTCGTCAACCATACTCATGAGAAACATCACCTTCACGGTTGGATCATGGGCTACATGAGGCAACAATTTGTATCCTAAAAATTCTGACGTGAGTTGACGGTGTCCCTTGCTTCGGTCAGCTTTGTCCGGCGGTACGCACGTGTGAGTGGCCACACAACTCTTCAGCACCCATTGCCCGGTTTGTTGAATTTTTCTTCCACGAACCTTCCAACGACAACCTTCTTGGTCACATTTGATGATGTAACGCAGATTTTGGTTGGAATGACAAACAACAAACGGCCTATGGTTCCTAATAGCATAGTCACTCAACCATATCTTAAACTCTTGCAAGCAACTAAACTTGATGCCTTTCTTCAAATGAGCATTCTCGTCCTCATCCTTGGGTTTAGGATCACCGATCTTCGGGCACGGTGTTGGTTCAAGCAAACCCAATCTCATGCCACCATCAACAACAGCCTTGTCGGCAAGAGTGATATCACGAAACAATGGGGGGCCTCTTTCCTTCCCCGTAACCCTCTTGAAAATTGCATTCTCTTGTGCAGTGAATCCATCCTCGTCCAATTCCTCCGTCGGACCCTCGTCATCCGAGTCATACCCATACATACGGCGGTACGGGAGGTCACGATCCATGTCTTGCTGATGCACAAACACATCCAGTCTCCAATGGGAGTATAATGAATCTCTTTGGCTTCCTCATAAACATCAACATGGCCGTCTTCAGCATCAACATGAACCTCTTCCTCATGAACTACCATGGCTCCATCATCAATATCAGCTTCATTTGGTGGTTGACTAGAAGAATTGGGGACATACACCTCCACCCTTGCATCACGGTTCAAGTCAATTTGCAGCAAAGGAGCCTCAACCTTTACCTCAACCTTTATCCTTGTCTTGGTGGCAAACAATTCAAGGGATTTGTCTTGCGATTCAAATACTTTATCCTTGTAAACCTTCCAATGCAATTCCGAGGTGATAGGCAAACTCTTCAATCGAGACTTCACCCCCACTCCAACATCATACCTTCCAATGAGTTTAACATCAATATTTGGATCAATCCAATTCAACACACTCCTAACTTTGACAACCACCTCCTCATAAGTTGGGCTTGAGTCAAAAACCATGGATTCTTCTCCTTCATCGGCATTGCCTTTCATAAATGTCCCCTTATCCAAATAGTGTACATTAACGAGCCTATCCATCTAAATGCATTGAAAAAATTGTCAAGAGGATAGGATGGCAACCTAATATGAACACTAACAATAATATCACAATAACAATAATATGAACCATAACTATATTGAAACAATAACAATAATATCACAATATCATTAATTAACCCTAACTACTAAATAATGACAATGCCTAACCCTAACCCTAACCTTGACCCTAAACCTAACCCTAAACCTAACAATAACTATAGATTGGTGTTACAAACATGATAATTAGTCATACTAAAGCATACAAACAACCCTATCATCTATCAAATCCATTGATTTCAAACACAAATGACATGAACTAGGGTTTCTATAAAAGTAAACAATGCCACCAAATGAGATGATTCCAACCAACCAAAAAGAAGAGAGTGAGGGAGGTACCTTGAGTGATGAATTTGGACTCGATCAACCGGAGAAAACTCAACCAATGGAGATGGATTTCATGGAGGCAAGAATGGGGGAGAGAGAGGGGAGAGGAGCTCAGCTCGGGGTGGAGGAGGAGTTGGGGACGAATGGGTGGCTGGTGGGGCCCACAAGCCACACTCTCAATGGTTTATCTGGACTAGAGACCCTACCGCCAGGGCCTCTGGCGGTAGGTTTTTAGAGGCTACCGCCATAGGTTGTGGCGGTAGGTCACTTATACACGCCAGCACGACAGACGGTGCCATCAGCCTAACGGGATACCTACCGCCAAGGGACCTGGCGGTAGCCCGTGTATACCTACCGCCTAAGGGCGTGACGGTAGAAAAAGGGTCAGATCCGAAAAAAGTTCAGACCGGGGTCAGATCCGGCTGAACTTTCCAAAAAGGGTCAAAACAGTGAATTTGTCCCCCCAACACACACACACTACTGTCCACATAGAAATGGCCGGCTACAGTCTCTACCTACCACTGCAACTTTTAGCAGTGGTGAGTGATTATCCTCGGCCCCCACTAATCTGAGCCCGCATATAGGACTTTTCCGAGTAGTGACATGAAGTTTTGAGGGATTTTGTTTCACGGGAATACCAATGTCGGAGAGAACAAAACCAAACACGAGGTGGGCTTCGTTGGATAAGAATCAGTGGAGATTGATTCCTTCGTTGGGAGGGAGGGTGAGTTAGCAAATGACTACGTACGCATTCGTCTATAACAGTAGAGATATTATATTTTGCTAGCAGCAATGTGTATAGAGAAATTAAATGCAAGACACGATCAATGCATGACATTCAATAATCGTGTTTGCTCCTATATACCAACATTAAATACCACACAAAGGAGTATGAAATAAATATGGCGTATACAAAAAGGATATGTCAATATTAATTTTGAGATATGCATAAATGCGAGAAGTAGTAGGTTGATATCCATGACTCGATGCTCCATATAAATATCCGCAAAGGAGCTTGGCAACAAGGATTGCACATAGGAGAAGGAAGAAGCAGGGAAAACAGAAGTAGTCTGTTCTCGTAATATGGCACTCGTCAATAATACGAGGATGATTGCCTGCAGCGTGGTGGTTGTTCTCTTGGTTGTTGCGTTGACGTCCTCTAGGTTGCCATCCTGTCGTGCAGGTATGCAACAATCTACACGTTTCGTTCTAAAGTTTTGAAATGTGGAAAAGCTATTAATCTAGCTAGATATATTCTTGTTCTATCTTTGCATACGAGCTAACTGATTTGTTTCATGCTGCAAGGAGTTCATATGTGGGTATGCGACGCCTTAAAACACTGTACTGAATCGTCATGCCACTCTGAGTGCGAAAGAAGAGGTTTTAATGACAGTGTTTCCAGATTCGTATCCAAATGTGATGACGATTTTCCCGAGAGCCATGATAACTGTTGTTGCGGAACTGATTGGGCTGAACCGCCAAACTGATATCGCTGATAAACCCCGTGCTTGCGTGAAGCAATGCTGATGAATAAAGTCGTTGCATGTAATTGATCAACCTCCGGTTAAAGCAATAATGACGGAAATCGAAAAAACATGTTTTTATTGGAGTTTCTTGTGCCATTCTTCCATTTATGCACCACGCAGATAGCTTTACTGTAGCCAAGTATGTTTAGCAGCCACCACAACAACAATCCATCGGACCAGATCAGACGTCCTTTCTTGTGTCGGATCTCAAGGATGAGTTCCAAAAGCATGGAAAGAGATTCTACGGACCGATGGTTTTTTGTTTTCCTGGTCTGGTCTCAAACAGTTAGTCTACTGTATTCTGTATCAGTAGTGTAGTGTAGCGCAGCGTGCGTGTGTGCAGTTTTCCCAGTCTACACACACGCACGTCTCCTCGATCATGGCCGCCCCACGATCTGTCGTGGGCTGGTGCCTCCCCCCTCTATAAGCTATATGTACTCCCACTCTGAATGAATAAAGTGCACGCTACACTACGTCCGTGGCACGGTCACCCTCCGCCTTCATCTCCGCGCCTCGCCGTCCCCGGAGCTTCTTGCGTACACGGATGCGGACTGGGCTGGCTGCCCCGACACCCGACGGCCACCTCCGGCTACTGCATCTTCCTCGGCGACACCGTTGTTGTCCTGGTCTCAAACCACGAAATTCCTTTTTCCTCTCATTTTTTCCATTACCATTGCATTGGATAATCTAGAGCTTTTAAATTTTGCACCTGGATAAAACAACATATTTATATGCCCTAAAAGATTACAAACTAATTGCTCTCATTCAGAGTTTTGGATTTTTTTTTTGTCTAAGTTGATGGCCAATCAAGTTACGCCACAGCTACCGCATTTTGTCAATGCCAACCAGAGTGCCTTCATTATCGGGAGATCTATAATGGGCAATATCATGTTTGTCCAACAATCCATCAGATCTCTATACCATAGGAAAATGGACTCCATCCTATTTAAGCTCGACATCTCCAAAGCCTTTGACTCATGGCGTGGCCTTTCCTCTTTCAAATCCTAGTTCATCATGGATTCGGCCCAAGATGGTTGTCTAGGCTAGCCCTGTTGCTATCCTTTGCGAGCACGGGAGTTTTTGTCAATGGGTTGGCGGGAGAAAAATTCAGCAAGGGGATCACCTCTCCCCCTTGGTCATCATGCTAGTTATGGATGTGTTGACGACGCTCTTCATCAAGGCAGAGGAGCATGCCATGTTCTCTTTGCTGACTGCTTGGGGAATTCGGCACCGGCTGTCATTGTACGCCCATGACGTGGTGCTTCTTCTGCACCCCCTTAACCCCATGTTAGAGGCTTCCATGGAGATCCCCTCCTTGTTGGGCATTGCTTCTAGTCTACAATGCAATCTCTCCTGATACTCTATCTCCCTGATTAGGTCTGAATTCATCAACACCCCGATGGTCACAGCGGTTATGGGCTTGCCCATCCAATACCTAGTGATTCCCCTCTCCGCCGTCAGGCTTACTAATGCCCAACTGCATCCGTTTCTTGATCGCATCATGGGCCATCTTCCCAGGTGGAATGCCTCAATGATTGGATCGTGTCAGGCACCTGGCGCTTCTCAACTCCACCCTCACCGCCACCCCCATTCATCATATGTTGGTTTGGGATCTCCCTCTGGTTCCTAGCATGCGCTGATAAAATATTTGTTTCATTCATTCATGCATCACGTGAACATAGACGAAAGAATTGCAGAAACCTATCTGGTTGACGTTCAATGGGAGTGCATGGCATTTCGAACATTTTTCCTCGCTGTCTTAGTTGTATCGGAGCTGACAGTTTCTTTAAAGCAACATGACATTTTCTGGGAGGATGACAGTTTTGAGTCTTCTTTCAAGAAGATGCCATGTTAGTCTGAAGAAATTGCCATCCTTCGACCAACTAAAACTGCCATCAAAACATTCGTAAATGCTACCTCCTCCTAGCGAACATTAGCTAGATAAGAGGGTCCAATAATTTATGCATGGACTAGGCAACAAGATGGTACAAGCAAGATAAAAGCTGACACGTCTAATAACTGGTGTCCTTTCAAACGAAGATATAATATAGGCGCATGCTCGTGTTTCACGCTAGATTGACTAGGGTAGAAAGGGATACCAGTCACTAGCTAATTGTGTCGATGACAAGTACCAATATGATAGATACACACACACACACACACACTGACCCTAGCTAGATGCCTAGATGGATAAGTTTCCCCGGTGAAAGTACAAGCCCCGGCGTGTACTCAGTGGTGGTGGTAGCCAACTATCTCGGGGGACAAAATACAAAACATCATTGTGTATAACTTAATTTTTTTATTCCAACCCAAAATCTCATCAGTATATTCTTAAAGGCTGGTGGGAGGGGGGCAACGCCCCCCCCCCCCCCCCCTCGAAGCATATGTACCTCGGTGTCAAAAAGAAAGCACATCCATCCCACAAGCATGCTTGTGCATGTGCGGTCTGTGCAGTCTTTCAAAACTGCGGGGTCGTTGCACGCCTTTCAGAGCATGTATGAGGGAGTAGCCAAGGATAGAGCACATCCATCCCTCCGTCCGTGAATAAGTGTACATCTAGGTTTTGTCCTAAGTCAAAGTTTTACAATTTTGACCAACTTCCTAGGGAAAAGTAGCAGCATTTATGGCACTAAATTAGTTTCACTAGATCTGTTTTGGAATGTACTTTGATAATATACCAATTTGATGTCATATATGTTACTACTATTTTTTATAAAATTGGTCAAAATTTTAAAACTTTGACTTAAAACAAAAATTAGATGTACACTTATTCCAGGACGGAGGGAGTACCTTGTAGGACAACATCTTTTATAATCATATACAATAGAGCAAAATTAAGGCATGTTGTCAACCTGCCTTACAGCTCTGAGAGTTTTGCCTCTTCGGCTAGAGATGGTCACATATTACTCTCCACAGTTAACCAATAGCTAGCTCTTCCTAGGTCCTAATTCACGGAATCTCCGATCATAAAGGTTGGGTTACTACTATGGTGTAACATCTATGACTCTCGTACCCATCTCCCTCGATGCAATATCTATCACATTTTGTGATATTCGTTTTGTAAAGTGATCTGGCAGGTATTTCTATATTTGAATATACATCACAGTTATTACTCCGGAGTTTCTCAACTTCCTGACAGATTTCTATCTAAGGGTGGCACATACATTTCATCAGACAACTCAATCCACAATCTCAGAAAGGACTGGACGGCAGATTCTGTAGGAAGCAGATTATATTGGAAGTTTTTCAAAATCTTGATGCTACAGAATCATGCGCAACCCTAAGTACAAATTATAGGGGTGTGCTCCTAACCAGGCTGGTGCATAGCATAATTTACGTAATCCAACATTTTAACCAAGCACGAAATCAATAGGAAAGATGAGCTCCTTTTGATCGAAGCATGTTGCTATTTAGGTCAGCTATGCTTCTAAGGGAGGACGGATCCAAGGCAAAAACACGAAAAACAGCAAACAAGTGGAGCAAGCGGCGTAGTCAAACAAGGGAAGTAGCCGCTACTCTAACAATGTTGCTATAATTTATGTTTTATCAGTGCACATCATCTTCATACATCTCTAACAATGTCGACTCGCCGTTGGTAAAATGGAAAGTAGCCACTACTCTCGGGTGTACTACACCCGAGTTTGAAAAAAATATGAAAAAACATGATCAAACTAAATCTAAAAAATCTGAAAAATTGAGAAAACAAACTTTTCCATATAGTGTGAGAAAGAATCAAGTGTGTATGTATGTATGAGTGACAAAACGAAAAGGCACATCAAGAGCAAGCACATTCATATTTTCTTATTTCATGTTGGACAAATTGACATACAAGCCTCTATTGTATCATTTATCCAATACGTGTAGACACTTTTACCAGATATGTATGGACATTTTTACCGGCATACTAATTAAAACACGAAATGCTAGATGTCCTCGGCTTGATTGAAGCATGTTGTTATTTAGGTGAGCTTGTGCTTCTAGGGGAGGCTGGCTCCAAGGCAAAAACGCAACAAACAGCAAACAAGTGGAGAAAGCGGCGTGGTCAAACAAAGTAGCTCGTATGTACTGATTTATTTGTACGATATGTATGTGCATTTTTAACCCCGTACTAATCAACAAACAAATTCTAATTAACATCTTTCCATTGAAGCAAAGCTATTTAGATGAGCTTGTGCTTCTAGGGGACGCCGGTCCAAGGCCAAATCACAAGAAACAAACAAGGCGATTGATCGCATACAAATACTTAATCTGGCAAGTATGCCTACTACTGGTAGTTGATTTTGAAGCACGTTGCTAGCATCTTCTGCGCAATTTGTCCCTACCCTAAAAACAGAGCGGATGCATGGCAGTCATTGTGTCAGTAAAATCAAAGATTAATGGAAGCTAGAAGATGCATTGCACGCTCGCAGATGTCGGATCGATCCATACCTCTCGTGTGGTTGGTCACCCTATACCTGTGATGGCCGGTAGGAAGCTAGTAGATGGATCAACTTCATCAGAGGGACCATTAGCAGCTGAGCCACTCCTAGATGCTTCCTTAATCTAGTCTTGCTGGTACAGTATACATACTTAGTTAATTTGAAATCACATGCATCTGCTGCAAGCTGTCTCCCTAAGAGCATGCAAGTGGATGGTCATCAGATCTGATCCCAAGCTACTACATGGACTAGATTCCGCAGAAGAAGTCACCGGCCCCTCGGCCTCTTTATATGTGTGCGTGTCCCCGTCTCCTCAACCCATCCTTCCATCGTTGTGCAGCTAATTATTTCAGCAGCAGCCACCAAGCTAGCCATGGGTGTAGGTGTGGGTATGGGTTCCAGGAAGAAGCGCAGCAGTGCGGCCGGCATCGTCGTGTCGTGTGTAGTCCTAGTCCTAGCCCTGCTCGTCGTCGGGGCGACGGCCAAGAAGAGCATACGCCAGTGCATCGCTGAGTGCACTGGCAGTGCGAATCCCAAGGGCTGCCTGACGTACTGCATTAGGGAAGCCATGCTGCCGGCGGCCCATAGAGAGGTAACAGGAGGAGGAGCTGCCGCGCGTCTGGCGGTCCATGGGGACGACTGCTACGCCGATTGCATGCGCCATCCTGGGGCGGACGGCATATCCTGCCTGAACTATTGCATGGTTCCAGAAGGAGAAGAAGCAAGAGGAGAGGAAGTTGGGCACCTGGCCATGCCGACGGGGCGCGCTGGACAGCAAGACGAAGAGGAGAAGAGGAAGCAAGAGGACGCCGCGACCGACCACCTGGCTTTTGACCCGTGCGATATGTGCCATCCACAGGACTACTGGTACGAAATGTGCATGAGAGTATGTAGTTAGGGCCTCGCGACGCCCCTTTCCTCGTTCGACCCATGGACCGGGGAAACGTATTAATTTGTCGTCGACAAGTTGATGCGTCCTCCTACACGGACCTTTCCCAACTCCATCGTTGCTAAAGGTTATTATCTTGTTGTTAGCTATAGTTTGTTCTTTCCGTTTCCATCTCTGAACAGACGGCCACCTTGTCTGTGTTTTCCTTTCGGAATAAGAGCAGCTGCACATGCGCTATGTTATGGCTGGGTGACGTGTTTGTCTTTCATTTCCTGCACACTGTAATGCTGTTGTTATTAATTGCTACTGGATGACTTCGTTCTAAAGCAGGGCCATCATCATGCTCTATTCTCTTACTAGATAGTATGTAGTAAGGATTGAATTTAGTCCCAAACATATATAGTATGTAGTAAGGATTGAATACAACAACAACAACAACAACAACAAAATCTTTAGTCCCAAACAAGTTGGGGTAGGCTAAGGGTGAAACGCAGAAGATCTCGCGACCAACTCATGGTTCTGACACAGGTATAGCAAACTTCCACGTATTCATGTGCATGACTAGTTCTTTGGTGATACACCAGTCCTTAAGGATCGAATATATTATTAAAATATTATTTTTATCCAATTATTTACTCCGTCTGTCCCAAAATATAAGATAATTTTGATACTATGATTAGACATTACGATTAATTACTTGCATACTCCAACAATAAATTGTAAAATCAACACATACTCAGATATTTGTTGAGCAAATATAGAAATATTGAGATGACTTATCAACTTGTGTGATATGAATTTATGCATTGTACATGAAATTATAAGCAAACGCTCCAAGCAGTCATAAATATATCTGTGTGAATTTGTGTGTGTGTGTGTGTGTGTGTGTGTGTGCACGCGCGCGCGTGCATAATATGTAATCTTAATTTGTATGATATGTAAAAAATGCTCGTAAGGTTTTAAAAAAATAGTTACTTTTAAAAATTTATGCGCATCTAGAAATATATTAATTACATGTTTCAAAAACTCATGAAATATAAAAATTCTTCATGCATTTTTTTGGGAAATGTTAAGACATTTTAAAAAAATTGTGCCAATTTAGAAAAATATTCATAATTCTTACAAATTATTCCCACGTCTTAAAAAAATGTTAATGACTTTGGTTGGAAGATGTTGAACGTGCGACCGAAAAATGTTCGACTAAATTTGTCATCCTCGTGCCAACTAAATTTACCATAAAAAATGATCACTTTGTACGTCAGATTTTTAGCATTACCATTATTTATTGTAGTGCAGAAGTGTACCCCCCCCCCCACACATATATATATATATGTACTAACAGAATATTATTCTGTTACTACTGCTGAACTGACGAATTTGAGCGGTTGGACGGTTCCTTTCTTTACGTCGAACTGATCGTCCTGTTTAGTTCAAAAACAAAAATAACAAACATTGCAAGAAAAAATCGTCGGACCGGGACGTGTAATATATTGTTGGAAAGCTCTTGACATCTAGATTACAGTCATATAGATTTTTTCGCAAAATCATCATGGTTTAAGAGCAGTTTTGAAAAACCGTTTTTTTAACCGGAAATGCGAATCGTATTTTGGAGTTAATTTTGAAACGATTTGTCGGAATTGAGCAAATGAGATGGCGCTGGAAAGCTGGTGAAAATCCGCATCTTCCATATGTAGAATATTTTTTCAAATTCCGTATGATTTAGAAGTAATTTAAAAAATGGTGAAATTTTGGACGAAACGTATTTTCGCAATTGTTTGCAAACATTTTGTCAGGTTGACGCAAATGATACGGCGTTGGAAAGCTATGGAAAATGCACAACTTTTGTGTATTGAAAGTTGTTTCTAATGCTTTACGGTTTAAATTCGAATTCAACACGTCGCCGGAGCTCGTCTTCACCAAGCCAGCGCTATGGACGCCGACAACACGGAGGTCGACATCACCACTGGCATCCACCTCGTCAAGGCGGTGCGGTGAAGACGTCGACACAGAGCCTGCCACGACATAGCCCACCGTCGACGTCGCCAAGCCGGTGCCATGGAGGTCGATGTCAAGGAGATCGCCTTCACCACTCGTCCACTTCGTCACGACGGCGTCGTGGAGGACGACGACACAGAGCTCGCCAAGACGCTGCCCACCGTCGACGTCGCCAAGCCGGTGCCATGGAGGTCGATGTCAAGGAGATCGCCATCACCACTCGTCCACTTCGTCACGACGGCGTCGTGGAGGACGACGACACGAAGCTCGCCAAGACGCTTCCCACCGTCGATGTCACCAAGTCGGTGACATGGAGGTCGATGTCAAGGAGATCGCCATCACCACTCATCCACTTCGTCACGACGGCGCCGTGGAGGACGACGACACGGAACTCGCCAAGACGCTGCCCACCGTTGACCTCGCCAAGCCAGTGCCATGGAGGTCGATGCCAAAGAGATCGCCATCACCACTCGCTCACTTCTTCACGACGGCGTCGTGGAGGACGATGACATGAAGCACGCCAAGCCGCTGCCCATCGTCAACGTTGCCAAGCCGGTGCCATGGAGGTCGATGCCAAGGAGATCGCCATCACCACTCGCTCACTTCGTCTCGACGACGCCGTGGAGGACGATGACACGGAGCTCAACAAGACGCTGCCCATCGTCAACGTCGCCAAGCCGGTGCCATGGAGGTCGATGCCAAGGAGATCGCCATCACCACTCGCCCACTTCGTGACGACGGCGTCGTGGAGGACGACGACTTGAAGCATGCCAAGACGTTGCGCACCGTCTACATCACCAAGCCAGTGCCATGGAGGTCGATGCCAAGGAGATCGCCAGCATCACTCGCTCACTTCGTCACGACGATGCCATGGAGGACTACGACACGGAGCTCGCCAAGACTCTGCCCACCGTCGACGTCGCCGAGCTGATGCCATGGAGGTCGATGCCAAGGAGATCGCCAACACCACTCGCCCACTTCGTCACGACGACGCCAAGGTCGCGACCACCGCACTCGTCTACTTCATCATGATGACGACGACGTCGAGCACACCACGACGCCGTCCATTGTCAATGTCGTGAAGTCCGAGCCGTGGAGGACGAAGACATGGAGGTCGCCGAGATGCCGCCTGCTTTGTCACGATGGCGCCATGGAGGTCGACGACAATGAGTTCACCTCCACCGCTCTCCTCTACTTCATCACGATGATGCCACAGAAGACGACGACAAGGAGGTCGCCGAGATGCCGCCCGCTTCGTCACGACGGCGCCGTGAAGGACGACGACATGGAGCAACGCCACGATGCCGCCCACCGTCTATGTTGTCAAGCCGGAGCCATGGAGGTCAACGGCATGGAGCCCGCCATCATGCCGCCCATCGCCGATGTCGCTATGGAGGTCAGCGACACCGAGGTCGCCACCATCGTTCTCCTCTAATTCATCACGATGATGCCGTTGAAGACGACGACATGGAACCCACCATCGTGCTGCCCATCGCCAATGTCGCCACGAAGCTCGACGGCACCGAGGCCCCCATCATCACTTCTCGTGTCTACTGCACCATGATGAGGCCGCGGGAGATGACGACCTGGAGCACGCCACGACGCCGCCCATCGTCGATGTCATCGAGCCTCCTCCATGGAGTGGAGGTCGATGGCACGGAAGTCGCCATCACCGGTGCGCTGACGTTGCCCGTTGCCTACTTCATTGCGCAAGAGAAACATCATTCATGAAGGAGGATTTTTTTCAGAAGTATGACTAAATTTGTAGCAAATTTGAAAATTATACGGCGAAATGAAAAAATACCGAAAATATTACCCTGTCGGCCTGCGGTGGGCCGAGCGCCTGCTGTCGGCCAGCGGTGGGCCGAAAGGGGCACTGTCGGCCAGCAGTGGGCCGAGCGCGTGCTGTCGGCCACCAGTAGGCCGACTGGTCGGCTGTCGGCCACCAGCAGGCCGAAAGGTGGCTGTCGGCCTACCAGAGGCCGATAGGCCCGTACACAGCCTGCCGACCGTTTTCTTCTTCCTCTCGCTCTCTCTCTCTGGTTCCAGTCGCTGGCAGCTCTCTCTCTCTCTCTCGTTTCCTCTCCATACTCTCCCCCCCTCACCGATCTACTCATTCTTCCACCGATTTTCCGTTCCAAGCCGCAGAATCAATATATCATAGCATTCTCTGTGGCAGATCATAGCATTCGCTGTGAGAGAAAGGTGGGAAAGAAAATGGCGGGAGAGAAAGGCGGGAAAGAAAATGACGGGAGAGAATGGCGGGAGAGAATGGCGGGAAAGAAAGTGGCGGGAGATTATGGCGGGAAAGAATATGGCGGGATAGTAGGGCGGGAAAAGAAAATGGGGGGATAGTAGGGCGAGATAGTACGATCACTGTGGCAGATGGCTGAAAACAACAACTAGCTCCTGATCACGCTCTTTGAAGGTTATGAGCACCAAATTGTTTATTTCAATAGACGATGCCAGAAGAAAATTACCGAAACCTTAACACCATTCTACCACCCAAGCCAATAAAGTAGGAACAAGGAATGCTCACAGATATATCATCCAAAGTAATTTCAAGAGTTAAAGAACCAGTCCTAGGAATTGACAAAAATTCCTTCAAACTCCTCACAACCATGGGCGGAATAACCTGACAAAAAACATCTAGTTATATGATGTTCAGCTAACAAATTTTAAACAATATACTAGAGCAAATGACAAATAAATAAACAGTAGCCAAAAACAAAGCTCACCATATGTTGACCATTAACATTCATGGAATCAATCCTATGAACAAAAGGAGTACACAATATGTAGTTGTCATCAAAGAGCTGTCGCGACATGACAAACATTTGGTGATAATTCAGACTGACACCACGACTATAAAAACAATTGTCAACAAGTTCCCTCTGAGTTTCACTCAGATCCTCAAGAATTACAAAAAAATAATTTCACAAATTGAGCAGAACAGCAAATCATATAAGCTAAAACAAAACTTAAAATCACTCAAATAAAAAACTTACCAACACAGGGTAAAGGGAACAACATAACACCATGTCGATGAAAATCAACACTACACCATGTTCCATAGTGCTCAAGCCTAACAGTCATCATGTCACGATGACGGAGACCATAATCATTCACAAGTTCCTCCCAGGAAGGACCATGGAATTTACTGCTCACCCGACCATTTGTAAACAGAACATGGTATAAATTACCCTCACTGTTGTGAAGAGCAAGATCAATATCCGTGTCACCCCTCCGAATAGCTAAAGCTCTGCACTCCTCAATGTACCGAGCAAGATGTGATCTAATACTACACGGAACATACTACAAAAAGAATGGAAGCAAACATCATAATCATATAAACACATGTATTAGAATACATTCCGACCTAAACAACATCAACCATATGCCACAATCAGATAAACAAGATATAGAATCTTACAACACGCCTTGAACAGCGACGATCCAGCACCACAGTGAAGACAGACGCACAAGAATCAAAGGAAGAACAAGGGCCACCTGGAGCTCAGCAAAAGGGGCAAGCCATTACCTGCAAAGAAACGATGACAAAAAAAAATACTACACTTGCTTGCTTGCTCACCCACCTTGCTGCGGAGGGGGTTTTATAGGGTCAGAAGAGAAGATGGCGGGAGAGAATGGCGGGAAAGAAGGACGGGAACGAAACTGGCGGAAAAGAAGGGCGGGAACAAAACTGGCGGGAAAGAAGGGCGGGAAGGAAACTGGCGTGAAAATGCACTCTTCGGCGAAGGAAATACCAACAAAATGTACTATTTCTAAAAAAAATTCAAGAAAACATTTGGGTAGGCTATCTACGGGCCTATCGGCCTTTGGTAGGCCGACAGCCACCTTTCGGCCTGTTGGTGGCCGACAGCCCACAGTCGGCTTACTGGTGGCCGACAGCACGCGCTCGGCCCACTGCTGGCCGACAGGGCCCCTTTCGGCCCACTGCAGGCCGACGGGGTAATATTTTCGGTATTTTTTCATTTCGCCGTATAATTTTCAAATTTGCTACAAATTTAGTCATACTTTTGAAAAAAAATCCATGAAGGAGACCTAAAGCACGCCCATCACGCCGTTCGTCCTTCCGTGAAGACGGAGCACTCGTCGGCGGCTACTGGAGGTGGACGCGTTGAAGACGAGGCCGGAGCTGCCAACTCGTTTTTCATCGTGCAACGGTGCTGCAGTGTTGTAACGGAAGCAAGCGACGCCCCACCTCTGAGCCGACGTCGCGCCGGATCTTCCTTTTCCTTGTCGCAGCAGGGGCGTGCAGCTCGACGGCCGACTTGCCATCACCGAGAGACCACCATATGCCACAAAGTGCTCCTAGATGGACTCTGATGGTGTAAATGAATTAGTATGCACGTACCTCTCATGCGCGCGTGCATGGGCCATGCATGTACGTGCATGCCGGCTGAATGGAAACGTATCCATTCAGTCATAAGAAATATACATGAAAGAAGCTGCACAGAATCTACCGCAACAAAGACGACGTTCGACGGAGTTTCTCAACACACCGTCTATTTCGTCATGCCCGGTGCCGCTGGAGATGGGGACATGAGGAACGCCACCTGCCGCTCGTCGTCCACTTCATCACGTTGCACACCGCTGAAGACGAAGATGTGGAGCATGTCGAGGGCATCTGTGCGCCGCGCCGGGTGCTCGGCGAACGTCGGAGTCCGCGGAGATGATACCACGCCATGGTGCTGCCCGCGTCCCATTTGAGGAAGATGGCGCCCCGTCATGGTGCCGCTGCCACCCACGTCTCGCTCATCGAACGCCGGAGCCGAGCAAGGTGACGCTACGTGAAGACAAGCGCGACGGTGAGGCGACAAGACGCGACTTCAACAACAACAACACCGCTCCTCTGCCAAATTGTGAGACGACGCCTTGACTATGCCGACTGCCATGGACTGGGCGTCTGGTCGGAACGAGGCGTCGACCACACTGGCCATGCTGATGCAAGCACCGCGACGGTCTTACACCGACGCCGGTCTCCACCGACAATTACTCCCACGAGGCCTAGCCCCTTGCATACCCCGACGAAGTTGCTGGTCCTCAAGAAGTCCAAGCTGAGCGCGATCCATGCTACCCGAACAACGACTACCCCAACGCCGCCAAGACCGACGAGGCTCGTCGGTGAGGGCGGGCGCGGCCACCGTAAAGGCCACACTACTTGCGGCGCGTGTACCGGCGAGGACACGGGCTCTGCCGCCGCCCACACACACCCCACCATCATCATGCATGGAGAACGTGAAGCAAAGACGACGATGATGACCACACAGCTCAATCGGAGGTATCCCGCGGAGCAACCCGCGGGAGTAATTAACTGGGAGCCTTTCGAGGCCCCGGGAACCAGGAGATCACACAATCGCCAGAGTCAGCATGGCCGCGCTAGTAGGCCACGGAGCGTTTTTCATTACGGGATCTTGTAATTTTGTTTCTCCAATGAGATTAATGAAATACTCGTTTCCCGTACCTCATTTTCTTTGTGTACTTAGTACACTGGCATGCCCGCAACGTATATTTCCCCTAGCGCGTAGTGAGATAATAACATAACAACCATTGTTGTTTTTATTATTTTTCGTGTCAAACAGTGGTCCTTTTAGACGAAAATTCTTCACAAGGATACACGAGGATACTTCCACAAAACAACCAGTAAACAACATTACCGACAAGGATGTTGGGACTTAAAAGAACAATGGGATATGTAGTCGTCATCGAGACGATATCTCCCTACAAACCACATGCCCAATCACATAGGCAATTGAATGCTTGTGTGTAGCCCCTGCACATTAAAACCAACATGAAGGGGCTTGCGAAGCAATGATCGTGCACATGCCCATCTTTGACGTCAGCACATAGCACCACTGGTTGCCAGAAAAAATCTCATTCATCGGTGGGGATCCATGGTGGAAAGGCATGATGAATCCCATTGCGGGCAGAATAAGCAAAGGCCTAACAAGCCGACTCATGCTTTTCCCGAGGAGAACACAAAATAGGCTTCCCTGCCGAAACCACTAGTTAAGGAGCACTTTTTACAAAGGTCACTCCACCATTCCAGGTTACGACAAGTGCCACACTACATATTCGCTACTTGTCGCAACCTGGGAGTTTTTTCTTTTTTCGTGGATTCGTTTATTCAAAACGTTTTATCTCTCAAACCGTGCATCCAAATCTTGAACCGTTTTCACCGTTGGATTCCTCGCATCATGATCTTCAAAACTAAGTCTCATGTTGATATGTTTCGACGAACTTTTTTCACGAACCGGAATCACATTTTTTCCCCTTTCCGAGAGGCACTCGAGGAAGCAAATCCGTGCCTCTAGCGGAAGAAAATAAATTAAAACGCGTGTTTTTTCACTATTCGAGAGGCACGACCGTGCCTCTCGCGGTAACAAATCCGTGCTTCTCGCCGAAGGGAAAACACAATTTTCCGCGCATTTTTTAAGAATGTTTGTTTTTGTTCCAAATCCTAGGAAAAACCAGGGAAAAATCGAAAAGACACAGAAACAGGAAAAACCAGGGAAAAACCAGCATGCTTAGAAAAATGTGTAGATTAATAATATGCCATTTTTCATCCATGATAAAAATACGTACACTCGCTGTTTGCATCATTTGCATAATTGCCATTAAATTTGCATTGTCATATTTAATTTAACCATGCATTGGGACTAATCGAACAATATATTAAAAATGTTCATGTTATCGGCATCGCATTTTCATGCATGACAAACATGTCCATTGTAATATTTGCATTTAAGTTGCATTTATAATTGCTAGAAAGGGGATTAGGCCATAAACTTGCATAATTAATTGTGACTTATTTTTCCACATGAACCTATGCATATTATATACGTTTTCGGGGTAGAAAAATCCATAGAATTTAACTGTGCATTTAGTTTTGTCGTTTGAGCAAGTTCTTGTGCATGTCATTTTTGCCATGATGCCCATTTGTCTATTTCGTGTGATTTAATCCATGCATGATATGAAATAATTTTGAACATGAGATATGCCCTTGGACATGTGTGTTAGGCCCTGGTATTTTTGGCTGTCATAGAAATGCATGTTTAGGTGTTGTTTTCTGTTGCCAACATGCTATAAAAAATCTGTTATTTTGTTGCTGTCTTGCCATGGGATTTGCTAGTGTTCTAGGAGTCTTTTGGTGATGCTACCATGGAGTCTTTTCTTAAGCATGTTATGCTCTATCATTTTGTGCCAATAGTTTGCATGAATAGGGTTAGCATCATAATTAAACCTGCTGTTCAATATGTCAATCTGTTAAAAACTGCTGCTCATGAATAGCCTTATTTTTTCACCAAGTCTAAGAATCTGTTTTCTTCAATATGCCATGTTGTGTTGTTGGTTGCCATGAATCTGAGCATAATTTGATGTTGCCATAAAGTAATGAGTTGTAATGAATCATGTCTACTACCATGCTGTTAATTTCCATGCCATAATATGCCCTGTAGAATATAGTTTTACTGCTGCCAATATGCCTCCATGAAAATCTGCTATGCTAAAAAACTGTTATTTTCACTAAGTCCTAATCTGCCATATTTTGTTGCCATGTTGTGAGCTTCGTACCATGTGATCCATGACTCCTTTGAGAATGATATGTCAAGTTGAAATGAAGTGTATGTTATATGCTACTGCCCCATGCTTAGTTTGTGCATTTTAGAATATTGTAACTTGTTGTTTTCATGTGTGCAAAATGCTATGTTGCTGTTTTGGGCAGATTTATTTAAAATCTTGCATTGATGTTTGTGGTTGAACCGTAGCTCCGTTTTGAACATGTTGCATATGTAACTTGACTAGAATTTCATGAAGTTTCATAATATCTTGCTGCATCTATGATTTAACATGTTTGTGGTGGGTGTTTGCATGCATTTTGCATTCATGTCATATGCATCTTGCGGATGTCATATCTTTTAGACCGTAGCTCCGTTTCAAACGTTCTATATATGTAAATCGACTAGAATGACGTGTAGAATTGCATGGTTCACTTTATTTCCCTGTTTAATAAAACTAAAACATGATTAGTTCAGATCTGAACCAATTTCGAAATTAACATATGGGGTCGTTTCGGAAATGCTATATGTTGTTTCCGGCCTCATTTAAACTTGCCTAGATGTGTAGTTTACTTATGCTTCACCTCTTGCCATGTTTAACAACATTTAATATTGTTGTGTACCTAAACGAGAGTGAACTAAATATTCAAATGTGGAGTTTCGTCAATATGCAACTCGTTGCATATTGAGCTTCACTTAATGTGTAGTATTTGATTGTTGTGATTGCCATGCCTTGCATATTTAAACCGGACATGCATCATGTTTGTTTGCGCATCATGTCATGCATATGTTGTGGTGTTCTCGTGTGTTGATTGTTGTTTCCGATTTGCTTCTTCTCGATAGAGTTCCGAAACCGCTTCGGAGTGTGAGGATTCGTTCGACTACGTTGGCTCATCTTCTTCATGGATTTGTTCTTCTTCCAAGCGGGATCTCAGGCAAGATGATCATTTCCCTGGATACCATTACTATCATTGCCATGCTAGATGTCTCGTTTCTATCGCTGTCTCGCTACCTACCACTTGTATGTTAAGCCTCCCAAATTGCCATGAAAAGCCTCTAACCCTCCACTACCTAGCAAACATTGTTTGGCTATGTTACCGCTTGCTCAGCCCTTCTTATAGCGTTGCTAGTTGCAGGTGCAAGCTCTTTCCATGTGCAACATGGATATCCTTTTGTTATATCACAATATTATTGCTATTTAACTTAATGCACATATATACTTGGTAAAGGGTGGAAGGCTTGGCCTTTTGCTCGGTGTTTTGTTCCACTCTTGCCGCCCTAGTTACTTGTGTACCGGTGTTATGTTCCATAAATGAGCGCTCCAAACATGCTCGGGGTTGTTATGGGGACCCCCTTGATTTTCGTTTTAGGATAAAACTTGTCTGGCAAGGCCCAACATTGGTACTACATTTGCCTAATAATTAATAAACCTGCATAGGGAGTAATTAACCCGAGGATCTTTAATCAACAACCCGGGCCAGTGCTCCTCATGAGTGTTGGTCCAAACTAGAGCACTGTGCGGGGCCACCCCGGGGCAACTCGGGTGATGTCTATCAGGCCCTGTACACTAGCTTATCCGTCGTGTCCTGAGAACGAGATACGCGGCTCCTATCGGGTTCGTCGACGCGTAGGGCGGCCTTGCTGGACTTGTTTTACCTTTCTCGAACGTCTTGTGCGAGGAATTCCGAAAATACTTCGGGCTATCTCGAGGTTGAGGTTTTCCAACGGAATTGCCTAGGAAGATCATGAGATTCGTGGTTGAGGTTATTCCCGCTGAGTGTGGTTAGTTTGTGATGGATGAGTCGGAGCACCCCTGCAGGGTTAAATCTTTCGGAAAGCCGTGCCCGCGGTTACGTGGCAACTTGGAAACTTTGTTTAACACCCGGTCATAGCAAACTTGAAGTAAACTCAAATAAAATTCACCAACCGTGTGCGTAACCGTGACTGTCTCTTCTCGTGAGTCCTTATCCGAGAGAGAACACGGTGGGGTTATGTTTGACGTATGTAGGTGTTCAGGATCTCTTAGGGATCATTACTAGTTCACGTCCGTTTATTCGCCAATCATCCCCCTTTATTCTTGTACTCGTAAGTTAGCCACTCAAATAAATGCTTAGTGCTTGCTGCAGCCTCACCACTTACCCTTACCTCACCCATTAAGCTTTAATAGTCTTGATACCCTTGGAAATGAGATTGCTGAGTCCCCGTGGCTCACAGATTACTACAACAACAGTTGCAGGTACAGGTAATGCGATGATTTGACATGAGCGCGATGGTTGTTTGATTTGGAGTTCTTCTTCTTCTTCTTCTTCTTCATCGATCTAGGCTGGGTTCCAGGCGGCAGCCTGGGATAGCAAGGATGGATGTCATTTTATCGTTTGATTTCGTCCGTAGTCGGACCCTGCTCTTCTGTATGATGTTTGTATATGTTGTTGTATTGAAGTGATATTGATGTAGCTTGTGGCGAGTGTAAGCCAATTCCATATACTCACCTCTTCTTTACATGTACTTGTAATGATATCCATTCTTGCAACACGACGAGATGCGCTTCTATCCCTGTCGAGGCCCTCGTGCCAAAATAAGGATAGGATCGCATCTTGGGCGTGACACTAACCTTGCTTTATATCTTGCCTCATCATTAGGAGAAACACCTTCCTTTCTTTTGAAAACCCACTTGCAACGAATATGTTTCTTCTCTCTAGGTAAACTTACTAAATCCCAAGTGCCATTCTTTTCAAGTGATTCCATCTCATCATGCATAGCAGTCATCCACTTATTACTATCTCCAGAAATAATAGCCTCGAAATATGAAGAAGGCTCAGTATTGCATTCAATTTCTTCTGCAACAGATAAAGCAAAAGAAACAATATTGCACTCCTCAATTAACATTTCAGGTGCATTAATACCCCGCCTAACTCTGTCACGTGCAAGATTCCAACCAGGTGGAACAATAGGCTGATTTGGAGTGACATGTTCATCATCAACGACGGGTTCATCATGTGCATCAAAATTTTCCTTATCAGAAGTATCACCTGAATCAACAACATGCTCCACCTGAACAGTAGGCTGCTGAATAGTAGGGTGCTGTTCACTCTCAACAGGAACATTAGTAGATGCAACATCATGTAACATAGCAAATTCATTAAAGATAACATTTCTGCTAATAACAACCTTCTGTGTTTCAGGATTCCACAATTTAAAACCTTTAACACCAGACTTATAACCAAGAAAGATGCACTTAACAGCCCTAGGCTCCAACTTTCCATTATCAACATGAGCATAAGCAGTGCAACCAAAAACTATCAATTGTGAATAAGCAGCAGGTGAACCAGACCATACCTCAATTGGAGTTTTCTTATTAAGAGCAATAGATGGTGAACGGTTAATGAGATAACAAGCAGTGGAAGCGGCCTCAGCCCAAAAACGCCTATGCAAACCTGCATTGGACAACATGCAATGGGCTCTGGAATTAATAGTCCTGTTCATACGCTCAGCAACACCGTTTTGTTGAGGAGTATAAGGAACGGTGTAATGTCTGACAACGCCTTCAGACTTGCAATAATTCTCAAATTTGTTAGAACAAAATTCCATACCATTATCAGTGCGAAGTATTTTTACCTTCTTTTCAGTTTGCCTCTCAATCATAATCTTTCACTCCTTAAAAACTAAGAATGCTGGCCATTAATGCTTCAAGACATAAGGCCAAAATTTTCTCGAATAATCATCAATAATAGTCAACATGTAACTAGCACCACCTAGTGACTTTTTTCGAGACGGTCCCCATAAATCAGAATGCACATAATCAAGAATACCTTCAGTTGTATGAGTCGAAATATTGAACTTCACCCTCTTGTGCTTGCCGAAGATACAATCCTCACAAAATTTCAATTTACCAGTTTCGTATCCTTTAAGAAGACCTCTCTTATTTTACTCTGCCAAACCAAGTTCACTCATATGTCCAAGACGCATATGCCAAAGGTTAGCAGCATCACAATTAGAATTCTTTGAAATGACTGGAGTAGCGTTACCTGAAACGGCAGAACCTCGAAGGTAATAAAGACCATTGGTCGAACTTAAGTCACCTTTCATCACAATAAGAGAGCCTTTGGTGACTTTCAAAACGCGATCTCCACCTGAATATTTGTACCCCTTCGTATCAAGGGCACTCACAGAGATAAGATTTCTCTTCATCTTTGGAATATACCGAACATCTGTCAAAGTTCTGATTGTGCCATCAAACATCTTGATTCGAACGGAACCTATGCCTTCAATCTTGCATGGTGAATTATCAAAACCAAAAACGGAACCAGCAGCAGTAGTAGAATCAAAAATAGTAAACCAATCTCTATGCGGGCACATATGAAAAGTACACGCAGTGTCAAGTACCCACTCATCATTGGTCTCAGCACATCCAACAATAACAACAAGAGCATCATCGGAACTATCACCACGAGCAACATTAGCAGAATTTTCACCTTGTTTGTTACCTTTCGGTTTGTATGTGCCATTCCTCTTTTCCTTGTTCTGCAACTTGAAACATTCAGAGATGTCATGCCCATCTCTCTTGCCATATCTACAATACTGTTTCTTGTCTCTGGATTGCGACCGGCCCCTGTGGCCGTTCTTACTTTTGCCTCTATTTCCATTATGCGAGTTCTTCTCATTTGTCCTGCCACGAACAGATAATCCCTCGGCTTGGGATGAACTTGAACCATCATTAGGCACCATTAGTTTCATCTTCTCCTTAGAGTTCAAAGCTTCATAAACTTCATTAAGCGTGAGAGTATCACGTTTATATAATATGGTGTCTTGAAAATTGGTATAAGAACTTGACAGTGAACAAAGTAACATTAAAGCAGTATCTTCTTCATCATACTTAACCTCCATTGCAGCTAGATCGGATATGATCTCTTTAAATTCTGAAATATGATTCAAAACATTACCTCCCTCGGGTAACCTGCGCATGAATAATTTTTGCTTCAGATGCATCTTGCTGGTGGGATCTTTTGTCATGCAAATCCCTTCCAGCTTTAACCATAGAGCGGCGGCAGTTTTCTCGCTCAAAACTTCCTGCAAAATATTATTATGCAAATGGAGTTGAATTTGTGACAAAGCCTTACAGTTCCTTCTTTTCTCCTCAGCAGTCCAATCCTCAATTCTGTTCTTCCCAAAACTATCCGGTGCATCATCATAGTCGGCCTGCGCCAACAACGCCCGCATCTTGACTTGCCATAGGGTAAACCTTGTGTCACGGTCCAGCAGCGGAAGATTATATATACTTCATGGATACCATGATGAGTAGATAAATTTGTGTACACAAAGTAGTGCAAGACGGAAGAAAATTCTTGACAGAATTAATATGCGAGCAAAAAACTAGAAATAGATAGCACGTGACAGGCTTCGGAAAGATGTAGCGATTGAAGGAAAAACTAATCTGAACTTGTAGCTCAGCTTGGTCTTCACGTGAGTAGAATACTCAAAAAACAATCAGACCTTGTAAGTCGTTGCTTATAGGTCTCCGATATGATACTTGACACGAATAGTACTAATGGCTGCCTCGGATCTGATGTTGTATGTGGAGCAGCAACTTACAGCCTCGGGACTTGAACGAGCAGCAACAACGGCAACTCGGCGTCGGATGACGAGATCGATCTGTAGTTGGTCTCGGCGACTTAGGGTGGCGCAGCGGAAAGGATCCCGGATCGTCTGGTCACGTGCGGCGGCGCACACAGACGCAACCCTAGCTCTCGATCTCAATCTCGTATTTGCAATTTGGCTCTAGCTAGATACCACTTGTTAGATAAAACGAGATAAACGAGACACGTGAGACACGGATTTTTACGTGGAAACCCTTGCGGGAGAAAACCACGGACGCACGAAGACGCAATCACTATGATGAAGGAGTATTATAAGCACGAGACAACATGCCGTCTTTAGGTGCGACTACATGGAGTATATATGAGGGGTAATACATGAGAGTCCTTGGAGGACAAGTAAACGAGTTGTACTCGTACGCGTAGGTACCAACGCAAAGGCCCACACCGTTTGCACTACGTCTAGTCCAATACGGTAGAATTTGGATCATAATTTAACATATTTGTGTATTCCCAACCAACTGTCCATTACTGCATAGGGGCATTCCTGACCAACCGTTCGTTAGAAATATTTCCAACCATTAGTAGGCCAAAGTGACTTTTACAAACACACATCGGTAGGGAATGCAGTGTCGTGGTGGAATGAACAAACCCAAAACGGTTCTTCGTACAAATCTTCATACAAGTTAATGTACTACTAGTTAGAAAATGAAAATGCAATCAGTGACGAACCTGGTGTCCCCAATTGATTTAAAAATAAAATATGACCTCACCAGACGGTGCATTTTCTTTTAGCTGGTTAGGATAATCATTTGAAACTAAAAAATACTACCTCAGATCCAAATTAATTGACGCGGCTCATTAGCATACTTTTTTCCAGCTTCCACTGAAAAACACATCGCCATAAAAAATGGTAGAGTGTATCTTAATTGAAATGATTAGGAACACAGGGGTAACATTTGTGGTTGGCTAAAAAATTTAAGAGCGCCAATGGTCAAACGGTTTCTATCGTTTGCTAGAGCCGCCGACAATTAAATATCATTCAGTAGGTGTCATTTATCTCATGCCCATGCAATTATAAGATATGAGGATTTCTTGCAATTTTCACGTGAGCTGCAGTTATGGTATGGCATCAAAGAACTAAAGGGGGGGGGGGGGGGGGGGGGGTCTGTATGTTCAGTTGGTAACAGAATTATTAGTGCTAGGGAAGCCATTGTTTTTAAAATAACTCGCTAGTATAAAATGACAAACAATCTGAATGCATTTTTGTTGATAGCGTGTGAAAATTTGGTCATAGACTGGATGAGTTACAGTATCCGTGAGAGATTGGCCCGCGTACATTTATTTGTGTATTACATGAGGGGTGGCTGTGTCGTTACGTGTTAAAAAGAGCATGACTCTGAGAGGAAGGCACTTTGCGGAAAGAAATTTGTCACCAGAATTTTCTAACAAAAAGTTGTGATGCAAAAATAATTTAGAAAATGCATCTAGGCAATTAATGCATGTGATGCAAAGTAATTTGGAAATATTCTCTTTTTTTAAACCCGTCAAGCAAGACATAATGTTTTTAGGTGATTTCATGTATTAAAACCCGCATATTATGTTGGTGGTTACAAAATGACAATTTGTCCTATAAATTTTATACACCAAGTTGGAAGAAGATGCACAGGTTTGTTAACTGGCCAGAGGGGCCATGCGATGTGTTATTTCACAGTAGTCGCTTGCTAGCTAGAGTCATATGTGAAGCGTAGCTGCGTGTAAGATTTGGTGAGGCATAGACATTGACGAAGCAGCACGAGAACATGTGGGACGTCTCGGTGCATGGGATGCATCAGCGAGTAAAATCGGTTGCTAGAATCAGCCAGAATCCTGCCCGTGTTTGTCTATCATGCTGTGCATGGTGAACATAACGGGAATGTGGTGGTTTACACGTGCTGCAACTGCATACATGGGAATGTGGTGCCGTGTAAAAGCCCGGAGGGTGGAATGCATGAGACAAGTGTGGAGCTGCGCCTGATCCCTGTGAAGACCGACACCCATAATAGCAAGCCCCAAAGAGCATTTTCGATTTGTACTGAGCTATTGCTTCAATAAGGCACAACAAAGAGGAACTGTGTTCGTGAACTAATAGAATTTGACAAAGACATGTAGAAACGAAGCAGTATACAAGGCTTATTGTGTCTTCTACCAACTCATCTATGTACAGGCATCAAAAAGGCAAATATTACAACATCACACGATAGGGACATTTATGGTCACTGAAAAAAATATTGTTCTTCACTGCCCGGTTTTCGCTCAAGAACTTAGTGTTTTATGGACTGTTGGAAATTGAATATCCAAAACCAGAAACATATTTTATTGTTACTCGAAACAAGAAAATATTCGCTGGCAAGATCCAGAACTGGACCACCATTTGAAAATACATACATCAAGACGTTTTTTCAGGTCAAAGAAAATACATACATTAAGACAATTTTTTTCAGGTCAAATACTCTTTGCAGTTCAATGGTACATCACATGAATATAGCATGGACACATTCAGTAAAAAAAAAACAATCAGGACACTCTACTTTGACATGTCTCCTTGTCTCCTTGTGAATGTTGGTCTTCCATTCCTGGAACACATTTTGAAATAATGAGCATGAGAAATGATGGATGACAAATTTATAGATGCATAAATACCAAGCAAGATATATCTCTCAAGTTACTGAAAACATCATGCAAACATCGAATCAATTTAACAGTAAACTTGCAAAGCTGCTAAACGATCATGTAGTAACTAAACAATAAAAGTCAGACTGTTCCTGACAAACCTGTCTTAGTTTCTTTGAAGTACGTAACTGGGGCTCAGGTAGGCGACCACAACAAAAAAAAGTACGGTGATGAGGACGACTGGTTTAGGGCGCAATACATCCAAGAAAATGTCCCACCCAAGGATGCGGACACTGGATTGAGAAGCTTTATCGGCGATAATAGTTGTCTACAAAGCAGAAGGTATGACCGTATGAGTGTTAATTACCTTCCTACGTGGTGTCCTCTAGCTAGGCAGCAAACTTAATTCTAAATATATTATATGTTATAATATACCACCACTGTCTGTCTCTGTTGCATGTGGTGATGAGGTGATGTCAGCAGCATATCACAGTTAGATCACTAGCAACACTCACAAGATCGATCAACTGTAGAGAGGGATTTCACAAAGACCTTGTGTAAAGAGACAGATTCTTGTCCACCCACCTAGCTATACCAGCCATTAACCAAATCAACTCCATTAGTCTACCTGATTAAAGTCAGCTGATATTAGCTAATAAACAAAAACACACAATTATATGCGAAAAGTTCCACGTTGCTGGCCACTATACATAACCAGAACACATTCACAGCATACATAATTGAAGAACCAACTAGACATTTTTCTTTGTTTCAGTAACACATGTACTACTCAAGATACTTGCAGAACAATCAAAGCAATCTCAGTCAACCCATTTTGTATCACTCTCGAAGAAAATATTTTTTTTGTATGATCCAAGAATAAATTTTAACTATACCACTATGCAAAGTATACAATAAAATCCAAAGCTGAATCATCCTAGCAGATTATTATAAAAAATAGCAAAACAAAAGGAGAACACCAATCCAAAGCTGAATCATCCTATATGGTTGCATGTTTTCAAGTTTTTTTTTTCCAGACAAGTACGTACATTCACAGTAAAAACTAGTAAAAGATGAGCGACTGAAAGCCTGCATCCATTAGAGGCGAAGACTGGCCTTCCTGGTTGTTCTAAATGAACAACATACTTTTTATAAATGTTCAAAATTATTTAAATTCATGCAGTAGGAATCAAAAATCAAAAATCATGCACCATCTAAATTGAGTAACCACATGAAAAGATATATTGCGTTCAACAGAAAAGATATACACGTAGATAGAAGATAAATTACCTCACTTGTTCAACCAAGATAACATATTAGTATATCTCATGCGTTCACATTTCCAGATTGACCTCTAACTCCCCTGCCTACAAGCAAAAGAAGCACAGAAAAAAAATGAAAATTCAAAGATAAGTTGAATCAATGAGAATGCATATGGGCAAACCACTATATATTTAGCTACCTAGAGGAGGGGAAAATAGCTTTTGTTACGATGATAGTAAAATGAATCTACATATATGGCTAGGTGCAAAAAGGAATGTGTGACTCTTTAGATATTTCTTGGGAAAATGCATCTATGAAGACTTATTGTTGAGAAACTTGTACTAGTTATGACTAACGGGATAAGGGAAATATGCACATATTAGGGACCTCAGTGATCTAGTGTCCGCATTAGTGACTGAGGTCCCCAATATGTGCATGTTGGGGGCCTCAGTGATTAGGAACTTGTACCATTCGAATTTGATGAACTAGTACTATTTTTTTACACAAATAAAGTACAAGTTGTTATAAATTGATGATTAGTATCAAGATTTATAAATGTTATATTGCAGAGTAAGTTATTACATCACCGTCAATGATATGACGGACAATTTGTAAAATTATGGTCAACAGTCCAGAAGAAAATATGCACATATTGGGAAACCTTAGTGATTACATAGTACCATTCGAATTTAATAAACTAGTGCTGTTTGTTGACAACAACTAAAATACATGTTATAAATTTATAATTAGTATCAAGATCAATGAAGATAGACATTATCTTTCACATAAAGTTATTGAATCCAAATGTTCAAGCCGGTTAACTATTTTACCTACAAGGCGGCTTCACTACATTTCCAATTGTTAGAAACCTCTTGATGGAAAGATCTTTTACAAGCACATTAGTATGGTTACCAATTCGAAATGGCCATGCATAAAAATAATAGTTATATTCTAGTTCTAGCTTTAATGTGGCCTGGTAATATAAGAAAATACACCACCATAATTCAGTGGACCGACAAGGAAACAAAAACAACTAAATGTTTTCTTACATATCTAGTCGATTCTTAATCACAACAGCAATATTACCGCGGTCACATACCAATAAAAAAACAGTCCGCAAAAAAAAAAGAATTATTTGCCCATACGATGTGAATATATATGAGGCATTACCTTCAGTATAGAAATTTGTGTATGGATGAAAATTGTCATAACATATTCCACCTCCTTTGTAAATATGTTTCATCTTCCTCGAATCAAGTTGGAGCATGAAGACACCACCGATCGTTGACAGAACGATCACATTTGTTTCTTCATCATACCCCATTATCATTATCCTTTTGTAGTCAGTAAACATTCCATGTGGAAAGAGGTGCTCCAATTGAATGTTTTTCTGCAGAGACACCCATGTGACAACACCATCACAGTTTGGTTCCCTCTCCCATATTTGGATGGTTAGATCTGACAGATATGCGAGGCCAAGTCTGTTATCATCTGTCCGTAAGAGCTGAACAAATCCATAGGAGGTAGATTGAATATGGCTGTCTACCGGCTTCTCGATCACATCAAGGAGCTGATTTTCAAAATCAAACACAATGACGTCACCACCAGAGAGCACCCAGCAAAATGCATTCCCAACAAGGATGCCAGGTCTCATGCCTAACATCATGTCTGCAAACTCCATTGAGACAATGTCTCCCCATAAACCAGATGCAGACTCATAGAGGCAAGCGAATGCTTTTGTGTATCCAATAACCCAGATCAAGACCAATTTGAGCGGGCCGAGAAGCAATTACCGTGCACGTGCCCGTCTTCGGCGTCAGCGCACATCACCGCGGCCTGCCAGTACACCGAGTAGTGGATATCCGGGTCGAACATGAGCCCAGGTGGACAAGCCACACGGTGCTGTTGGCCGGTGATGGGATCCCACACCATGACCTCACAAAGCCACATGTTGACTAGGATGGCGAGGCCGTGGCGGCAGCCTAGGAAGTTCCAGTGTTCATTGCTGTTGTTGGGCACGGAGAAGCGAGCGGCGGGGATGCGGTCCGGCGAGTCGAGGACAGGAGTAAAGTGGTGCTCTGTGCTCATGGAATACCCTCTGAAGAAGCCGAGCAGTGGAGGTTTTTGGTGGTGACTGCGGAAGCGTTTGCCAAACTCGGGGTCGGAGACGACGCTGAGCCAGCGCGGGCAGACGAGGGAAGCGCGCGGGAGGACAGATGGCTGCGGAGGGAGGCGCGGCAGGATCTCCGGCAGAAGGTACTCGTCTTCCAGCGGGGGCGCCGAGGAGCGGGGGCGGCTCATCATACTTCAGTCTGGATCATCAAGAATCATCAAAAATACCAAACCAAATCAAAATTGGAAGTGAAGCAGTAAGGGAAACCAGGGGCACTCACCGTTTCTTCTTCCAGAGCCCCGGCCAGAGCGCCGCCGTTGGTCGCCTGGACTAATTAGGGTTAGAGCAGAGGAAGACGGGGTAGGGGCGTAGGGCAGAAGGGCTGGGGTAGGGGGGAGGCGCGGTGGAGTGCGCGAGGGACGCGCCGGAGTGCGGGCAGGACGCGGTGAAGCGAGGCGGCGTTGGGAGGAGCAGCGCCGGCTGGTCGCCGGCGGCGTTGGGTGGAGCAGCGGCGGCTGAGAGTCTGAGACCTGAGAGAGCGAGATCTGATGTGAGTGTCCGCTCTTTTTTCTTTCCTGTCCAGTGATGTGACGGTAATCACTGCAGGCATGGAAATGTCATATTTACCCTTGTGCGGAAATAGCAACAGCCGACCGCTCTTCAGAATGACGCTGCTTGGTCCTTCAAAACGTTGACATCCGCTGCCATGTTTGGGTCACCCTTGACCTGCTGGCCGGCAACTACCTGGAGTAGCACCGACAATTCGACACCGTGGTTGACATGTTGGGATGCACGACCATGTCGATGCCGAGGTGGTTGCTCGTCCAGACGACCCGGAGTAGATGATGGCGGATCACGATGTCGTTCATTGGCTCTACACTGTAATTTCGACCGAGCTTATCGACGCCGTGATGCAGCCCGAAGACACAATGCTCAATGTTTGAGAGGTGATAAACGTCATTTCATGACAACCGGTTGTCGCACGCCGTCTACATCGATGCTGAGTACCATGTTGTTCAGGGCGACCTAGCAATCATGCAATACTGCGCCAAGCTGAATACGTACGTCGACCTGTTGCGCGACCACGGACAGCCGATGACTGAGACGCAATAGGTGTTCCATCTCCTGCGCGGGCTTGGGCGGCAATATTATGATAAATATGACATTAATTACCTCACGCATGCCGCTCCCCTCGTTTTTTCCAGGCGAGCTCCTTCCTACTTCTCAAGGAGCACCGCACGGGGTAACGGGCAGGTGTACAGGGCACGCACGCCCTCATTGTTGGGCGCAACACTGGTGGACCAACTACTGCACCACATCCCCCTACTAACAGCAGTTCCTCGTGCGGTCATGGACACTAGAGTCGTCGTGGGTGTGACAACGGCAACGGCAACAACTCTTCCTTCTTGCCTGCGAGGTGGGCTCGTAGTCTGCAAGCGCCCGTGGCTGCCTCCAACTCTTGGACCGGTCTCTTCCAGGCCTAGCCCATGTCGTGCCGTTCTAAGGGCTCTGATGTCCTCGGTCCACATCCGGGCACCCTCACCAATAGGCCATGTGCGCCGCGCCCTCCATGTCGGCCATGGGTGCATACGGCTACGGTGGCTACGAACCTCCTCCACCCAGCTATGGCCCTCTACCTGGCTACACCGCGCTTATTGATCCCGATGGACAACAACAACAACAACCTATGGCCATAGCGTCCATGTAGGTTGCGCTTCACTGCGCCAACGCGAGGTCTTCGTCGCCCGGAAGAATCTCCTACTAGTACTTGGACTCCAGCGTGGTGTCCCACATGATCAATTGGCCCGGTTACCTCAAATTACTTCTTCCTTCCTCCAACAATTCTCATATCGTCACTCAACAGGGTTAAGCACCTCCCTATGACCGACACCAGTATGGGCTCACTTATAGCCGACACTTCCTCCATATAGCTGTATAACATTCTCGTTTCACCTTATTTGATTAAGACACTGGTAAAAAAATGACTAGCTACAATTTTAATTGATGGCGTGCCATTTTTAATCAATGTCGACACTATTTTTTTCCAAATGGTAGTGGTGTTACCATATTTGGTACATCATTACTATGACCACAGTGATGGCGTTGTCATATTATTGCACAACACTCGTAGTTGGGATCCATTGTTCTTGTTAGACAAACGACAAGCAATCAAGAACGATGAAGAAGGAAATAAAGACATAGGACACAAGATTTTAACGTGCAAAACAACGCGAACACGAAGGGGAAAAAATAACAGGCGTCAGCCAACAAAACTTTACTATATCGGGAGAGGTTACAAATGCCGTGGATTTACAACTGATCAACTTATCCCGTGTGGCATCTTACAAAGGATATATATAACGATGGTGACCTAGGTCGATACTTATCCGCTACGGTCCAAACCTACAGGCGACTAGACTCCATTCCACTCTGCGTGGGCATTTATGTGGACGATCTGTTGATAACTGGAGCAGGCGATGAGTTGATTGCAAACATCAAGCTACAAATGAAGGAGCTATTCAAGATGATTGATCTAGGGCTCTTGAGTTACTACCTTGAGATCGAGGTACAACATTATGCCAGGAGGCATACCCAAAGAAGTTGCGTGAAAGCTGTGGCATTAAAGATTGCAATTCAAATCATGTTCCGATGAAACCTCATCTTATACTAAGCAAGAAAGGTGATGCACCCACGGTTGATGCAACGGAGTATAGAAGTTTGGTGCGAAAGTTGAGGTATCTCATAAATACAAGACCGGACTTGGCCTATTCCGTTGGCATAGTGAGTCGCTTCATGGAAGCATCCATAACTGAACATTGGGCAGCTGTGAAACATATACTCAGGTACATCAAAGGGACAACAAACTTCGATTGTGTCTATTTGAGAGAGAAGAAGACGGAGATGCTGGAGCTACTGGACTGCAGTGATAACGACATGTTAGGACATGTGGACGACCGTAAAAATACCTCGAGCGTGATATATTTCTTGGGAGAAAATATAGTGAGTTGGCTATCACAAAAGCAGAAAGTGATCGCATTATCCTCTCGTGAAGCAGAATATATTGCAGCTGCAACCGCGGTGCGTCAATGTGTGTGTCTAGGCAGGCTACACGGTGATCTCATGGATCTTGATCCGGAACAAGTGGTGTTTAACCTTGACCGGAAGTCTCCTGGTTTTCCACGGGAGAATCCAGTGCGGCATGATAGGAGCAAACACATTGATACAATGTACAACTACAGGAACACCTGCGTTGAAGAAGGTAAGATGAAGGTCAACTACATTTGCACCGGTGATTCTCTGGCAGATATGCTAACCAAGTCTTTGGACCCAGAGAAAGTCTTGAAGATGCGAAGAAGGATCGACGGAGCTGTAACATAACGACATCAGGCTTAAGGGGTGATTGTTGGAAGTAAACCCAACGTCAGAAATAGTTTACATGTACGAATAGGTATCTAACTAGTACCTGAATTAGTTGCCAGCTAGGATTCGGTCAAGTAACCAGGCATCCATCCTAGCTGCTATTTATACGTGTGTAAACCCCCCCCCCCCCCCCCCCCCCCCCTAATTGTATCGTGAGTTTTCTTTAGAAAAGGAGGGTTACCTCCGGCCTCTGCATCAACTCGTGTGCCTCGAATGAGTACTGGGTAGTGTATACGTACAGTGTTTGCTAGCCGGCTAGAATCGATCAGGGCTGCTAGCTAGCTTGTACGTGTGTATCCGAGTCTTGGTTCCTTGTGGTGCATTGCATCTCGGCGTAAAGTATCTCGACGAGACTGCATCGGCTGATCGGCAAGGAGTGGTTCAAGTCAGTGTTGCTTCGTTTCATCGTCGTTCGTCATCGGCCATCGCCTGTCGCCCGAAAGTACTCGACGGCGTCGGATCGACTGGGCCAACACCTCTCTGATGTATACCTCAGAAGATGGATATGCTCATGCTAATTAACTGAATATGCTAATACATATATTATTTCATTCAGTAGATAGATGCATCCTAAACACATGCATTAGCATTGTACCTTTGTTGAGCAAGGTACTGCTGCATTCTGCAGTACGCAAATTAATCAAGTCTATGAGACTACCATGGGACACCACATGCCCATATCCAATGCATAATTATTGTATATCTTATATTTTATCGCTGGATCTGTAAGCCATGCAAATTGCAAAAACCATGAGAAAGAAGATTCAGACTACAAAAAACATCATAACAGTTTACGTCATGCACGACTAGAATCTGGTTATGTCCCCAGTTCCAGAACTTTGCGGAGTTCATTCTATCAGGAACTCGGCAAATTTTGTGTCTGCCGACTTTGATTCAAAATTGGATTCGGCAGTGATAAGAAACTCGCCAGACTTCATACTTTTTTGCCTAGTTCCAACGAATAAATGACTCGGCGAACTTAGTAAACTCGGCGGAATCTAAAGTTCGCCGAGTTCCCGACATAAGAATCTCGGCAAACTGTGGCACGCAGACCATGCTGTCAAGCAGGGGACAGTGCCGTGATTGCGGTTTATCTTTGCCGAGTTTCGGCTAACGAAGACTCGGCAAAAAAATCTCATCTTTATTTTTTAAAATCGTGTTCATCGGTAAGTATGAGATCCCGCAGCGCCTCCCGGCCTGCATCCGCTGTTAACTACTTCATTTAAGAAGTGACATTGTTTTCCGGTCAACATCTTTTTAGGTGAGATGCCAAGAGAAGTGTGACTGCATAAATGTGTTTTTAGTTAATTTTGTCGCAGTCGAATGCTAGAGTCTAATTGACCTATGAGATGTGTGAGTACAGTAGCATTCCTCTGACTAACATGTAACTTGCCTTTGGATCAGTACAAAGCCAAAATGATATGCAATGGTTACTAGTAGTATAGTCAATTGGTCCAGAAACTTTCCCTACAAAGCCGTAAAATATGCAGGTTTTAAACAAAAAACTCGCTCCTCAATAGAAAAAGAGCGGAGCTGAGCTTCCTATTATACATTCTGTGATTTGTTAACTAGGCCTATAGGACCTTAATAGCCCTTGCACACCCATCATTACCAGACCATCATGAGAACAATCTTATATTATGTAGTATGCACTGTAAAATTAGCTCTGTACTTTCTGCAACTGTATGAAGCAGTAAACCAAACAGAGCAAAAAGTAAAAGAATTATGTAAATGGTCAAAATGAGAAAATTGTATAGGAGAAGGAACCTTAAACTTCTGATTTCCAATTCCAAGAATACAAATAAACCTCTAAGATTATGTGCTTAAAAAATTGACCTGATAATTTACATCCATGATAAAATTTGTACAGAACATCTTTTCCAGAAAGAACATGAGATATAGAAATATACAAGCTAGTTTGTAGCTGGGAAATTCATGCAATAATGAAGGGGATGCATGCCAATATTCCAGATTAGAACAAGTTAGTAGTACTCAAATACCAACAATGACAAGAAGTCACAAATCAATAAAGTTTCAAAATGAGGACCGAGCGTAACTCAGGTGGTTAGCCTCGGCAGTGGCCAGGCAACCCGCGCGGGTTCGATCCCCTTCGGGGACGAATTTCTGCGTGCCTCACCGGGGGTCTTTATCCCCTAATAAATCCAGCTGTTCCCGTGTGCGATCAGCTGTGCCTCTCCCGCGCCTGATGTTTAATGGATGTATTGCAATGTGGTGCCCGTTGCCGTCAGGGCTCTGCCCTGTAGTTATATACTCGCGCGGAATATAGTATATGTGTGTAGATCTAGCTTGTGCACTAGGGGTATGCGTGCGTGCGTGTGGTGTGAGTGTGGTGTGTGTTAGTGCGTGAGTTCTGATGCTACAACTGTACTGTAGTCGAGAGGCTTCACAAAAAAAAAGTTTCAAACCCAGGGGCAAAAAACTAAATCTTTTCAGCCTCCTAATTGTATTTTTCAAGGCAGACTCCTAATTGTAGAGCATCATTTAGTGAGAAATCAAACTCTCTAGGCACCATGTACATGGAATATGTGAGTATGTGAAAGTACTGAACGATCTTTCTTCAATAATGGTACGAGGAAAGGTAAATTACAAATGGCATGATCAAAAGATTTCTGATTGAACAAACACAAAGCGGGCAAACATATATTACAGTCAGATGAAGGAGATGCATACTGCTTCAACATGATGACAACAGCCAAAGTAACCTGAGGCGAGCAACACCGACAACGCTACCGCCTGCTGTGAATCCATGACCACCCACTACCGTACAAAAGTTAGAGTATTATTAAGAAAAACATTAGGGAGTCTTACATGCATGCCGGAATGCAAATCCAGAACCTTGGACTGAAATGAAGTTGCTTTGGAATACAGAGCCATATTATTCCCCGTTAAATTATCTCTTATCATAGTGAGTTTAAATTAGTCAATAGTTAATTTAGAATATTTAAGCACTTCTTCCTTTGACTGATCGCCATTTCTTCATTGTTAGTTCATATATACATGATTTGCCTCAATTAAAAATATGTGGGAAAAAGAGTAGTCCAGATTTTCTGCACGTATCAACAAGCACCATTCAACTCAAATAAGAATCGGGAATAATCCACTCATATTCACAATGGCCCTATGGGATGGTCCTCTAGTATATGTGACATTTTTTACTCTTGAAGCAATTGTCTCCTGTTAGTACAGATAATTTAAATGCTGGCGGGCGGAGTACAAATTAAAATATGACCGGGCTTGACAAATAAACCTGAAGCCGTATTTTCATATCGCGTAAATCAAGTAGAGCAGAAAAAATGGGCAATCCGTATCATGCATGCATTATTTATAGTAGCAATGTTGGGCATGCATCATCTTTTTTTATGAAGTTATATATTATAGATATTTAATAGTCATTCGGTGTTACTTTTTACAATTTCAGTAATCATTCTAGTTCGATCGAACACATTCCAACATATATGGTAAAATCCAAATTACCTCTTTGGGCCTCACAATCTCTCCAAGTTGCAGCATCCACAAAAACCGAGCACCAAATTAGCAATTTGGGAAGAACAAAGAAAAGTGTAAATGGAAGTTGATTAGATATTTGAAACGGAAAGAATTTGGATTGGGGTTGCCCACCTCCTTCCCCTGAAGCCCACATAGATGATAAGAAAGACTGATGCATTGTAAATAGAAATCAATCACATCACTGAAGCCCACACATATTTTTTTTATCTCCAGTAGGAAATGTTAGCGGCACCTCCAGAATCTTTATTAAGTAGTAGCATTACAATCATGTTTGGACATGACCCCGAGTGATAGAACAAAAACTTTTCGTAACACTAGATGTGTATTTGCATATGGTGCAGCTGACAAACCAAAATTTTATACCTAATAATAAAGGGGTTATTGCTTTTTGCGGTACATTACCAAAATTGCTCTCAAAGTTACAAAATATTACCTAGCAATGCCATGTACAAGTGATAAAATATGTTTTACACAGAGGAATCCCCGCTTGGGCCGGCCCATGTAGTACAGACCTCCTATAATGCGGTCTGCGGTCTGTGCGTTTGGGACGCCCCATGTCTGGGCAGGCTGTTTTTCAAATTTTGTCTTCATTTTTCCTATTTTAAAGAAATTGGGATTTTATAAAATTTCCAAAAAATAAAAAATGGGAACTCTTAAATAAAATGTTTAATAAAGCATAAAATGTTTCTGGATTAAATAAATGTTTGCGTTTTTATAGAAAACTTATTTCCTTCTTAAACAAATGTTCGAAATTTTGAAAACAAATGTTTGAGGAATCAAAAAATGTTCATGATATTTTAGAAAGTTCATGTATTAAAAAGTTTAGGAAATTGAACAAAATTTCGCCAATTCAAAATATGTTAATTAATGATAAAATATCCTAAAACTTCAAAAACTGTTTGCGACATACTAGCAAAATTCTAGAAATGTTTGCCGATTCAAGAAAAGTGTTCAACAAAATGTTCACAATTTTTATAAGATTTTTTGCGAACATTATAAATGTTCATGAATACAAAAAATATTCTTGATTTTAGAAAATATTCTACAATTTGTAAAATTATTCTTGAATTTGAAAACAAAAATCACGAGTTTAAAAAATGTACATAAATTTACGAAATTGAGAGTGATAGTCTATCTCGGTGATGCGGCTAAAAGTGAGTATTGTCATTGAAGTTTTTTTTTTCTCCCGTTGCACGCACGTGCCCTTTTGTTAGTATAACCAATTGTTAAACTTTTAATAACTATCGGCCATCTCTGAAAATTAGAAGTCCGACAAATATGGTGATGTATGTACGACAAGGAAAAAATATTCAACAATTCAGTCCATGAAGGATCAGAAATTATTCCATGGTTTGAATGTGCGAAGCACCAAAAATTATACAACCGGGAGGCAAGATTTTACTACCTCTATGTCTACTATGAACCAGATTCGGTAATGGATAATGATTTAGATGACATTGATCATATAACAGTTACACCCTAGGGCGACACAGAACTAGCTCCAATTCATCAATATAATGTAGGCATGTATTCCTTATATAGTCATACGTGCCTGCAATAAAAACCCTCCCGTGGCAACGGGGTCCTATTGGAAATTAAGGGATATTAAGGCCTCCTTTTAATAGAGAACCGGAACAAAGCATTAACACATGGTGAATACATGAACTCCTCAAACTACGACAATCACTGGAAAGAATCTCAATTATTGTCACCTTGGGGTATGCGGATCATGACACGTAATATGTGCACACAACTTGCAAGATACGATCCAAATCACTCTTATATTCATGAAAACATAATAGGTTTAGATCTGAAATCATGGCACTCGGGCCCTAGTGACAAGCATTAAGCATAGCAAAGTCATAGCAACATCAATCTTAGAACATAGTGGATACTAGGGATCAAGCCCTATCAAACTTAACTCCATTACATGACAAATCTTATCCAATCACACCACCGTCCAGCAAGCCCATAAAGGAATTACTCACTTCAGGTGGTGAGCATCATGGCGGTGTTGATGAAGAAGGGTTGGTGATGACGACGGCGACGATTTCCCCTCTCCGGAGCCCCAAACGGACTCCAGATCAGCCCTCCTGAGGAAGAACAGGAGGTGGCGGCGGCTCCGTCTCGTGAAACGCGATGAAAACTTCTATCTGATTTTTTCCTCCGAAGATGTGATTTTATAGGACTGGAATTAGTGTCGGAGGAGCCACGAGGACCGCACAAGCCATCAGGGCGCGGCCTAGGGGGCGCCCTAATGTGTGGCGGCCCCTGGCACACCCCCTCTGACAGGTCTTCGCTCCATAATTCATCATAATTCTAAAAAATAATTCATAAAAAATTTCGTCTAATTCCGAGAACTTTTATTTCTGCACAAAAATAACACCAAGGTAGTTCTGCTGAAAACAGCGTCAGTCCAGGTTAGTTTCATTCAAATCATGCAAATTAGAGGTCAAAACCAGAGTAAAAGTGTTTGAAAAAGTAGATACGTTGGAGACGTATCAAGCCACGTGCCCCCCACAAGCTATCAGGGAGCGCCCAGGGGGGTGGGCGCGCCGTGATGGCTTGTGCCCCACTGGCAGCACCCCTCTGGTGGTTCTTCGCTCCATAATTCATTATATATTTCAGAAAAAAATCATAAAAAGTTCGTCCAATTCCGGAAACTTTTATTTCTGCACAAATATAATACCATGGTAGTTCTGCTGTAAACAGCGTCAGTCCGGGGTTAATTTCATTCAAATTATACAAATTAGAGGCCAAAATAAGAGTGAAAGTGTTTGAAAAAGTATATACGTTTGGCTAAAACTCCAGAGTGACAGGTGCTTGTTTTTGCGCCCCCCTCCCCCCCAACACGGACAAATTCACTGTTTTGACCCTTTTTGAAAAGTTCAGCCGGATCTGACCCCGGTCTGAACTTTTTTTCGGATCTGACCCTTTTTCCTACCGCCACACCCCTAGGCGGTAGGGATACACGGGCTACCGCCAGGTCCCTTGGCGGTAAGCGATTTGCCACGTCAGCGCCGCAACTGACGGTCGCCGTTGCGTTGCCCCGGCCTTACCGCCAGAGAGTCTGGCGGTAGGGTATCATAACCTACCGCCAGAGATCCTGGCGGTAAGGTCCAGGATAAGATAAGTTATAGAGCCAGTGGGGCCCGCCAGCCACCCATTCACCACAATCCATCTTCTTCCCCCGAGCTCAGCCCCCTCTCCCCTCTCTCACCCCACTAAAACACCCACTAGATCCCCTCCATTTGATTGAGATTTAACCGTTGGATCCGGAGCATTTTCATCACCCAAGGTGCCTCTACCACTCCCCTCTTTTTGATTGGTTGAAATCATGTATTATGGTTTATGTGCTTACTTATTTGCAAGCCCTAGTCTTTGACATAATATTGTGCCAATTCTATGGATCTGATAATTGAGACACATTTATTTGTAGTGCATTTACTATTATGGTTAGTAGTCATGATAGAGGTTACTTGCTTAACTACAAAAATAATAATAAGAAAAAATTTAGTATTATTGTAGGATGGCACCGTTCATCTACGTTGAGGCTTCCGCTGAGGCGGCGTTGATGCGCGAATGCGAATTTATCGAGGACAAGATGAACGCGTGGGTCAAGGCCGTTGATGCATTGAACGAGGCTTCGAAAACCTTTTCAAATTATTATTTTTGTAAGAAGGCTGAAAATTTTATTAAGAAAAAGGAGAGGGAGATAAGCAAGCTCAATAAGGCGGAAAAGGATTGCAGACGTAATCTTGCGATGCAAATTGCATTCTGTACCACAAGGGAAGAACATGCTCAGTTTAAAGTGGAAAATCATGGCCAGGTCATTGATTGGTTAGTTAGGCAACCATTTTCGCCCCTACCAGAGCAGGCTTCTCGTTGGGCATGGGTGAAAGAAAGAACGGATGTTACTTGTTGCAACCCGGGACCGTACACCGATCCGAACGGGTGTTCATTAGCATGATGCTATTTAACGTTTTGTCATTTGAAATACAATGACATGTACCCATTTGCTTCCGTGTTAACATTTGAACTATTATGACTTGTATTGTACCTTCATCAGTTGAACTCCTCAAGAACTACGTGTTGTAATTCATATTAAGTAGAGATTGTGAATTATTTGTCGTATCCTCAAGTTCGTGCGTTTTCTACATGTGCATTTCTACTCACTTCATCATATCCATCGATCTCCCACAACCATCAACTAGCTCTGGATGGACCAGTTCGAGCGAGAGAGTTGGAGGCCAGAGAACAGGGAGGGGAGCTTGTACTTCCCTGCAGAGAGGTGGCAGCGCGGCGAGCCGGAGCTAAGGCCTGAGTTCGGTCGCTGTGTGCTCCGGCGCACTACAGGGATGTACCGGGTTGAGGAGAAGTTGCGCGGTCGTGCCCTGGTGGGAAGAGTGGAAGGACACCGGCCTCCCGTGTCCCCTGCACATGTGGTTGCTGCTTTGGAGACGCAATGCGGGGTCTCCCGCAACGACGTCATGGTCGAAGTATGTTCGCCTCCAGCAGATTTTCTTGTACGGTTCCGGTCGGACGAGGACTGCACTCGAGTGCTCATCTACCACTCCCGTAAGCTTACCGCAGGCGGAGAGACGATCCAGTTCACTCGTTGGCATCGTGGGATGGGTGGGGAGGAGTCGTCTTTGAAATTCCTGACTCGGCTGAGCTTTGATGGGCTGCCGCAAGAAGCATGGGAGGTAGAGTTTGTTGGTAAGCTTGTTAGCAGTCTCGGTGGTGATCTTGTTAAGATGGTTGAGCCCACTAATCGTTGCTTCCTAGTTGTTGAAGCGTGGATGAGAAATCCTAACAAAGTGCCCAAGTTATATGAAGTGGAGCTTCCAGAACCTGACCTAGGACATGTTTATCCAACATCTGACTCCGAAGGGCCAATTTCACCACCAAATAGTCAGCTGAAACTTGAGAAGCCGACAGTTCTACATGTTGTGAAGATCCACATTCTGAAGGTGATAGATCGGAGCCCTATATTCACAGAGCTACCGGATGCTTACGATTATGAAGATGAATCCAATAGTGCTCGTTGTCACACTTTCACTTGCTATCCTGGCACAACAGATGGAGCAGATAGGGCATACATTGGGGGTGCACACGGATTAGCAAATCAAGGGACAGATGCCCGTGCAGGTGGTCTGTTTAGGATGTAAGTGGAGCATGAGTGTTCATTATCATGAGGCCATCGACCTATTATCATGAGTTGTACCCTTTTCATTTAAACTCCGGAAGAACTTTGTGTGGTATGTTAGACCATTTGTGCAAGAGACTTTTGATGAATTGTGATGTTTTGTGAGTTGTCTAGGTTTTGTGACCTGTGATGAATTGTGAATTGTGATGAGTTGTGAGTTGTGATGAGTCTAGGTTTCGCCCCATACAACGAGGTGGAGAACTAACTTTTGGCAAACTAAAAGTACCCTACCGGAAAAACAAAGGGAGATACCGTTTCAGAACAAAAACAGGATTGGAAACATGAGTTGTACCCTACCGCCATTGCCCCTGGCGGTAGGATGTGAAACCCTACCGCCATAACCCCTGGCGGTAGGATGTGAAACCCTACCGAAAAAACAGGGGGAGATACCGTTCCAGTATCGAGTACGTAGGGTGTGAAACCCTACCGCCATTGCCCCTGGCGGTAGGATGTGAAACCCTACCGAAAAAACTGTGGAAAATAAAGTTCCAGAACGAAAACATCCTACCGCCTGGGGTCATGGCGGTAGGAACGTACAGCGTACCGCCATGGGTCATGGCGGTAGGACCCCTTTTCCATTTTTTTATTTATCCTCGGTGAGTAAAGCATCACCGTTTAACATGATGCATACCGGCCTGTTGCCAATCACCTTGCTTCTCACATGCCTCATGAACCACTCCCAGTTGTCGTCATGCTCGGAAGGAACCAAAGCAAATGCAACCGGCAACACGTTATCATTGGACGAGTGAGCCATTGCCACCATTAGAGTGCCCTTGTACTTCCCAGTCAAGAATGTGCCATCGATAGACAATACCGGACGACAATGCTTGAATGCCTCGATGCATTGCCCAAAACTCCAGAACGCACGGTGAAACACTCCGTCATTTTCCTCCACCGCATGACACATCCCAGGGTTCCTATGTGCGATTGCTCCCAACATCCTTGGGAGAATATTGTATGCGGCCTCATAATCACCATGCAACATCCTGATTGCATTTGCCTTCGCCTTCCATACCTTCCCATAGTTGACCGGGTATCCGAATTGTTCGTCAACCATACTCATGAGAAACATCACCTTCACGGTTGGATCATGGGCTACATGAGGCAACAATTTGTATCCTAAAAATTCTGACGTGAGTTGACGGTGTCCCTTGCTTCGGTCAGCTTTGTCCGGCGGTACGCACGTGTGAGTGGCCACACAACTCTTCAGCACCCATTGCCCGGTTTGTTGAATTTTTCTTCCACGAACCTTCCAACGACAACCTTCTTGGTCACATTTGATGATGTAACGCAGATTTTGGTTGGAATGACAAACAACAAACGGCCTATGGTTCCTAATAGCATAGTCACTCAACCATATCTTAAACTCTTGCAAGCAACTAAACTTGATGCCTTTCTTCAAATGAGCATTCTCGTCCTCATCCTTGGGTTTAGGATCACCGATCTTCGGGCACGGTGTTGGTTCAAGCAAACCCAATCTCATGCCACCATCAACAACAGCCTTGTCGGCAAGAGTGATATCACGAAACAATGGGGGGCCTCTTTCCTTCCCCGTAACCCTCTTGAAAATTGCATTCTCTTGTGCAGTGAATCCATCCTCGTCCAATTCCTCCGTCGGACCCTCGTCATCCGAGTCATACCCATACATACGGCGGTACGGGAGGTCACGATCCATGTCTTGCTGATGCACAAACACATCCAGTCTCCAATGGGAGTATAATGAATCTCTTTGGCTTCCTCATAAACATCAACATGGCCGTCTTCAGCATCAACATGAACCTCTTCCTCATGAACTACCATGGCTCCATCATCAATATCAGCTTCATTTGGTGGTTGACTAGAAGAATTGGGGACATACACCTCCACCCTTGCATCACGGTTCAAGTCAATTTGCAGCAAAGGAGCCTCAACCTTTACCTCAACCTTTATCCTTGTCTTGGTGGCAAACAATTCAAGGGATTTGTCTTGCGATTCAAATACTTTATCCTTGTAAACCTTCCAATGCAATTCCGAGGTGATAGGCAAACTCTTCAATCGAGACTTCACCCCCACTCCAACATCATACCTTCCAATGAGTTTAACATCAATATTTGGATCAATCCAATTCAACACACTCCTAACTTTGACAACCACCTCCTCATAAGTTGGGCTTGAGTCAAAAACCATGGATTCTTCTCCTTCATCGGCATTGCCTTTCATAAATGTCCCCTTATCCAAATAGTGTACATTAACGAGCCTATCCATCTAAATGCATTGAAAAAATTGTCAAGAGGATAGGATGGCAACCTAATATGAACACTAACAATAATATCACAATAACAATAATATGAACCATAACTATATTGAAACAATAACAATAATATCACAATATCATTAATTAACCCTAACTACTAAATAATGACAATGCCTAACCCTAACCCTAACCTTGACCCTAAACCTAACCCTAAACCTAACAATAACTATAGATTGGTGTTACAAACATGATAATTAGTCATACTAAAGCATACAAACAACCCTATCATCTATCAAATCCATTGATTTCAAACACAAATGACATGAACTAGGGTTTCTATAAAAGTAAACAATGCCACCAAATGAGATGATTCCAACCAACCAAAAAGAAGAGAGTGAGGGAGGTACCTTGAGTGATGAATTTGGACTCGATCAACCGGAGAAAACTCAACCAATGGAGATGGATTTCATGGAGGCAAGAATGGGGGAGAGAGAGGGGAGAGGAGCTCAGCTCGGGGTGGAGGAGGAGTTGGGGACGAATGGGTGGCTGGTGGGGCCCACAAGCCACACTCTCAATGGTTTATCTGGACTAGAGACCCTACCGCCAGGGCCTCTGGCGGTAGGTTTTTAGAGGCTACCGCCATAGGTTGTGGCGGTAGGTCACTTATACACGCCAGCACGACAGACGGTGCCATCAGCCTAACGGGATACCTACCGCCAAGGGACCTGGCGGTAGCCCGTGTATACCTACCGCCTAAGGGCGTGACGGTAGAAAAAGGGTCAGATCCGAAAAAAGTTCAGACCGGGGTCAGATCCGGCTGAACTTTCCAAAAAGGGTCAAAACAGTGAATTTGTCCCCCCAACACACACACACTACTGTCCACATAGAAATGGCCGGCTACAGTCTCTACCTACCACTGCAACTTTTAGCAGTGGTGAGTGATTATCCTCGGCCCCCACTAATCTGAGCCCGCATATAGGACTTTTCCGAGTAGTGACATGAAGTTTTGAGGGATTTTGTTTCACGGGAATACCAATGTCGGAGAGAACAAAACCAAACACGAGGTGGGCTTCGTTGGATAAGAATCAGTGGAGATTGATTCCTTCGTTGGGAGGGAGGGTGAGTTAGCAAATGACTACGTACGCATTCGTCTATAACAGTAGAGATATTATATTTTGCTAGCAGCAATGTGTATAGAGAAATTAAATGCAAGACACGATCAATGCATGACATTCAATAATCGTGTTTGCTCCTATATACCAACATTAAATACCACACAAAGGAGTATGAAATAAATATGGCGTATACAAAAAGGATATGTCAATATTAATTTTGAGATATGCATAAATGCGAGAAGTAGTAGGTTGATATCCATGACTCGATGCTCCATATAAATATCCGCAAAGGAGCTTGGCAACAAGGATTGCACATAGGAGAAGGAAGAAGCAGGGAAAACAGAAGTAGTCTGTTCTCGTAATATGGCACTCGTCAATAATACGAGGATGATTGCCTGCAGCGTGGTGGTTGTTCTCTTGGTTGTTGCGTTGACGTCCTCTAGGTTGCCATCCTGTCGTGCAGGTATGCAACAATCTACACGTTTCGTTCTAAAGTTTTGAAATGTGGAAAAGCTATTAATCTAGCTAGATATATTCTTGTTCTATCTTTGCATACGAGCTAACTGATTTGTTTCATGCTGCAAGGAGTTCATATGTGGGTATGCGACGCCTTAAAACACTGTACTGAATCGTCATGCCACTCTGAGTGCGAAAGAAGAGGTTTTAATGACAGTGTTTCCAGATTCGTATCCAAATGTGATGACGATTTTCCCGAGAGCCATGATAACTGTTGTTGCGGAACTGATTGGGCTGAACCGCCAAACTGATATCGCTGATAAACCCCGTGCTTGCGTGAAGCAATGCTGATGAATAAAGTCGTTGCATGTAATTGATCAACCTCCGGTTAAAGCAATAATGACGGAAATCGAAAAAACATGTTTTTATTGGAGTTTCTTGTGCCATTCTTCCATTTATGCACCACGCAGATAGCTTTACTGTAGCCAAGTATGTTTAGCAGCCACCACAACAACAATCCATCGGACCAGATCAGACGTCCTTTCTTGTGTCGGATCTCAAGGATGAGTTCCAAAAGCATGGAAAGAGATTCTACGGACCGATGGTTTTTTGTTTTCCTGGTCTGGTCTCAAACAGTTAGTCTACTGTATTCTGTATCAGTAGTGTAGTGTAGCGCAGCGTGCGTGTGTGCAGTTTTCCCAGTCTACACACACGCACGTCTCCTCGATCATGGCCGCCCCACGATCTGTCGTGGGCTGGTGCCTCCCCCCTCTATAAGCTATATGTACTCCCACTCTGAATGAATAAAGTGCACGCTACACTACGTCCGTGGCACGGTCACCCTCCGCCTTCATCTCCGCGCCTCGCCGTCCCCGGAGCTTCTTGCGTACACGGATGCGGACTGGGCTGGCTGCCCCGACACCCGACGGCCACCTCCGGCTACTGCATCTTCCTCGGCGACACCGTTGTTGTCCTGGTCTCAAACCACGAAATTCCTTTTTCCTCTCATTTTTTCCATTACCATTGCATTGGATAATCTAGAGCTTTTAAATTTTGCACCTGGATAAAACAACATATTTATATGCCCTAAAAGATTACAAACTAATTGCTCTCATTCAGAGTTTTGGATTTTTTTTTTGTCTAAGTTGATGGCCAATCAAGTTACGCCACAGCTACCGCATTTTGTCAATGCCAACCAGAGTGCCTTCATTATCGGGAGATCTATAATGGGCAATATCATGTTTGTCCAACAATCCATCAGATCTCTATACCATAGGAAAATGGACTCCATCCTATTTAAGCTCGACATCTCCAAAGCCTTTGACTCATGGCGTGGCCTTTCCTCTTTCAAATCCTAGTTCATCATGGATTCGGCCCAAGATGGTTGTCTAGGCTAGCCCTGTTGCTATCCTTTGCGAGCACGGGAGTTTTTGTCAATGGGTTGGCGGGAGAAAAATTCAGCAAGGGGATCACCTCTCCCCCTTGGTCATCATGCTAGTTATGGATGTGTTGACGACGCTCTTCATCAAGGCAGAGGAGCATGCCATGTTCTCTTTGCTGACTGCTTGGGGAATTCGGCACCGGCTGTCATTGTACGCCCATGACGTGGTGCTTCTTCTGCACCCCCTTAACCCCATGTTAGAGGCTTCCATGGAGATCCCCTCCTTGTTGGGCATTGCTTCTAGTCTACAATGCAATCTCTCCTGATACTCTATCTCCCTGATTAGGTCTGAATTCATCAACACCCCGATGGTCACAGCGGTTATGGGCTTGCCCATCCAATACCTAGTGATTCCCCTCTCCGCCGTCAGGCTTACTAATGCCCAACTGCATCCGTTTCTTGATCGCATCATGGGCCATCTTCCCAGGTGGAATGCCTCAATGATTGGATCGTGTCAGGCACCTGGCGCTTCTCAACTCCACCCTCACCGCCACCCCCATTCATCATATGTTGGTTTGGGATCTCCCTCTGGTTCCTAGCATGCGCTGATAAAATATTTGTTTCATTCATTCATGCATCACGTGAACATAGACGAAAGAATTGCAGAAACCTATCTGGTTGACGTTCAATGGGAGTGCATGGCATTTCGAACATTTTTCCTCGCTGTCTTAGTTGTATCGGAGCTGACAGTTTCTTTAAAGCAACATGACATTTTCTGGGAGGATGACAGTTTTGAGTCTTCTTTCAAGAAGATGCCATGTTAGTCTGAAGAAATTGCCATCCTTCGACCAACTAAAACTGCCATCAAAACATTCGTAAATGCTACCTCCTCCTAGCGAACATTAGCTAGATAAGAGGGTCCAATAATTTATGCATGGACTAGGCAACAAGATGGTACAAGCAAGATAAAAGCTGACACGTCTAATAACTGGTGTCCTTTCAAACGAAGATATAATATAGGCGCATGCTCGTGTTTCACGCTAGATTGACTAGGGTAGAAAGGGATACCAGTCACTAGCTAATTGTGTCGATGACAAGTACCAATATGATAGATACACACACACACACACACACTGACCCTAGCTAGATGCCTAGATGGATAAGTTTCCCCGGTGAAAGTACAAGCCCCGGCGTGTACTCAGTGGTGGTGGTAGCCAACTATCTCGGGGGACAAAATACAAAACATCATTGTGTATAACTTAATTTTTTTATTCCAACCCAAAATCTCATCAGTATATTCTTAAAGGCTGGTGGGAGGGGGGCAACGCCCCCCCCCCCCCCCCCCTCGAAGCATATGTACCTCGGTGTCAAAAAGAAAGCACATCCATCCCACAAGCATGCTTGTGCATGTGCGGTCTGTGCAGTCTTTCAAAACTGCGGGGTCGTTGCACGCCTTTCAGAGCATGTATGAGGGAGTAGCCAAGGATAGAGCACATCCATCCCTCCGTCCGTGAATAAGTGTACATCTAGGTTTTGTCCTAAGTCAAAGTTTTACAATTTTGACCAACTTCCTAGGGAAAAGTAGCAGCATTTATGGCACTAAATTAGTTTCACTAGATCTGTTTTGGAATGTACTTTGATAATATACCAATTTGATGTCATATATGTTACTACTATTTTTTATAAAATTGGTCAAAATTTTAAAACTTTGACTTAAAACAAAAATTAGATGTACACTTATTCCAGGACGGAGGGAGTACCTTGTAGGACAACATCTTTTATAATCATATACAATAGAGCAAAATTAAGGCATGTTGTCAACCTGCCTTACAGCTCTGAGAGTTTTGCCTCTTCGGCTAGAGATGGTCACATATTACTCTCCACAGTTAACCAATAGCTAGCTCTTCCTAGGTCCTAATTCACGGAATCTCCGATCATAAAGGTTGGGTTACTACTATGGTGTAACATCTATGACTCTCGTACCCATCTCCCTCGATGCAATATCTATCACATTTTGTGATATTCGTTTTGTAAAGTGATCTGGCAGGTATTTCTATATTTGAATATACATCACAGTTATTACTCCGGAGTTTCTCAACTTCCTGACAGATTTCTATCTAAGGGTGGCACATACATTTCATCAGACAACTCAATCCACAATCTCAGAAAGGACTGGACGGCAGATTCTGTAGGAAGCAGATTATATTGGAAGTTTTTCAAAATCTTGATGCTACAGAATCATGCGCAACCCTAAGTACAAATTATAGGGGTGTGCTCCTAACCAGGCTGGTGCATAGCATAATTTACGTAATCCAACATTTTAACCAAGCACGAAATCAATAGGAAAGATGAGCTCCTTTTGATCGAAGCATGTTGCTATTTAGGTCAGCTATGCTTCTAAGGGAGGACGGATCCAAGGCAAAAACACGAAAAACAGCAAACAAGTGGAGCAAGCGGCGTAGTCAAACAAGGGAAGTAGCCGCTACTCTAACAATGTTGCTATAATTTATGTTTTATCAGTGCACATCATCTTCATACATCTCTAACAATGTCGACTCGCCGTTGGTAAAATGGAAAGTAGCCACTACTCTCGGGTGTACTACACCCGAGTTTGAAAAAAATATGAAAAAACATGATCAAACTAAATCTAAAAAATCTGAAAAATTGAGAAAACAAACTTTTCCATATAGTGTGAGAAAGAATCAAGTGTGTATGTATGTATGAGTGACAAAACGAAAAGGCACATCAAGAGCAAGCACATTCATATTTTCTTATTTCATGTTGGACAAATTGACATACAAGCCTCTATTGTATCATTTATCCAATACGTGTAGACACTTTTACCAGATATGTATGGACATTTTTACCGGCATACTAATTAAAACACGAAATGCTAGATGTCCTCGGCTTGATTGAAGCATGTTGTTATTTAGGTGAGCTTGTGCTTCTAGGGGAGGCTGGCTCCAAGGCAAAAACGCAACAAACAGCAAACAAGTGGAGAAAGCGGCGTGGTCAAACAAAGTAGCTCGTATGTACTGATTTATTTGTACGATATGTATGTGCATTTTTAACCCCGTACTAATCAACAAACAAATTCTAATTAACATCTTTCCATTGAAGCAAAGCTATTTAGATGAGCTTGTGCTTCTAGGGGACGCCGGTCCAAGGCCAAATCACAAGAAACAAACAAGGCGATTGATCGCATACAAATACTTAATCTGGCAAGTATGCCTACTACTGGTAGTTGATTTTGAAGCACGTTGCTAGCATCTTCTGCGCAATTTGTCCCTACCCTAAAAACAGAGCGGATGCATGGCAGTCATTGTGTCAGTAAAATCAAAGATTAATGGAAGCTAGAAGATGCATTGCACGCTCGCAGATGTCGGATCGATCCATACCTCTCGTGTGGTTGGTCACCCTATACCTGTGATGGCCGGTAGGAAGCTAGTAGATGGATCAACTTCATCAGAGGGACCATTAGCAGCTGAGCCACTCCTAGATGCTTCCTTAATCTAGTCTTGCTGGTACAGTATACATACTTAGTTAATTTGAAATCACATGCATCTGCTGCAAGCTGTCTCCCTAAGAGCATGCAAGTGGATGGTCATCAGATCTGATCCCAAGCTACTACATGGACTAGATTCCGCAGAAGAAGTCACCGGCCCCTCGGCCTCTTTATATGTGTGCGTGTCCCCGTCTCCTCAACCCATCCTTCCATCGTTGTGCAGCTAATTATTTCAGCAGCAGCCACCAAGCTAGCCATGGGTGTAGGTGTGGGTATGGGTTCCAGGAAGAAGCGCAGCAGTGCGGCCGGCATCGTCGTGTCGTGTGTAGTCCTAGTCCTAGCCCTGCTCGTCGTCGGGGCGACGGCCAAGAAGAGCATACGCCAGTGCATCGCTGAGTGCACTGGCAGTGCGAATCCCAAGGGCTGCCTGACGTACTGCATTAGGGAAGCCATGCTGCCGGCGGCCCATAGAGAGGTAACAGGAGGAGGAGCTGCCGCGCGTCTGGCGGTCCATGGGGACGACTGCTACGCCGATTGCATGCGCCATCCTGGGGCGGACGGCATATCCTGCCTGAACTATTGCATGGTTCCAGAAGGAGAAGAAGCAAGAGGAGAGGAAGTTGGGCACCTGGCCATGCCGACGGGGCGCGCTGGACAGCAAGACGAAGAGGAGAAGAGGAAGCAAGAGGACGCCGCGACCGACCACCTGGCTTTTGACCCGTGCGATATGTGCCATCCACAGGACTACTGGTACGAAATGTGCATGAGAGTATGTAGTTAGGGCCTCGCGACGCCCCTTTCCTCGTTCGACCCATGGACCGGGGAAACGTATTAATTTGTCGTCGACAAGTTGATGCGTCCTCCTACACGGACCTTTCCCAACTCCATCGTTGCTAAAGGTTATTATCTTGTTGTTAGCTATAGTTTGTTCTTTCCGTTTCCATCTCTGAACAGACGGCCACCTTGTCTGTGTTTTCCTTTCGGAATAAGAGCAGCTGCACATGCGCTATGTTATGGCTGGGTGACGTGTTTGTCTTTCATTTCCTGCACACTGTAATGCTGTTGTTATTAATTGCTACTGGATGACTTCGTTCTAAAGCAGGGCCATCATCATGCTCTATTCTCTTACTAGATAGTATGTAGTAAGGATTGAATTTAGTCCCAAACATATATAGTATGTAGTAAGGATTGAATACAACAACAACAACAACAACAACAAAATCTTTAGTCCCAAACAAGTTGGGGTAGGCTAAGGGTGAAACGCAGAAGATCTCGCGACCAACTCATGGTTCTGACACAGGTATAGCAAACTTCCACGTATTCATGTGCATGACTAGTTCTTTGGTGATACACCAGTCCTTAAGGATCGAATATATTATTAAAATATTATTTTTATCCAATTATTTACTCCGTCTGTCCCAAAATATAAGATAATTTTGATACTATGATTAGACATTACGATTAATTACTTGCATACTCCAACAATAAATTGTAAAATCAACACATACTCAGATATTTGTTGAGCAAATATAGAAATATTGAGATGACTTATCAACTTGTGTGATATGAATTTATGCATTGTACATGAAATTATAAGCAAACGCTCCAAGCAGTCATAAATATATCTGTGTGAATTTGTGTGTGTGTGTGTGTGTGTGTGTGTGCACGCGCGCGCGTGCATAATATGTAATCTTAATTTGTATGATATGTAAAAAATGCTCGTAAGGTTTTAAAAAAATAGTTACTTTTAAAAATTTATGCGCATCTAGAAATATATTAATTACATGTTTCAAAAACTCATGAAATATAAAAATTCTTCATGCATTTTTTTGGGAAATGTTAAGACATTTTAAAAAAATTGTGCCAATTTAGAAAAATATTCATAATTCTTACAAATTATTCCCACGTCTTAAAAAAATGTTAATGACTTTGGTTGGAAGATGTTGAACGTGCGACCGAAAAATGTTCGACTAAATTTGTCATCCTCGTGCCAACTAAATTTACCATAAAAAATGATCACTTTGTACGTCAGATTTTTAGCATTACCATTATTTATTGTAGTGCAGAAGTGTACCCCCCCCCACACACATATATATATATATGTACTAACAGAATATTATTCTGTTACTACTGCTGAACTGACGAATTTGAGCGGTTGGACGGTTCCTTTCTTTACGTCGAACTGATCGTCCTGTTTAGTTCAAAAACAAAAATAACAAACATTGCAAGAAAAAATCGTCGGACCGGGACGTGTAATATATTGTTGGAAAGCTCTTGACATCTAGATTACAGTCATATAGATTTTTTCGCAAAATCATCATGGTTTAAGAGCAGTTTTGAAAAACCGTTTTTTTAACCGGAAATGCGAATCGTATTTTGGAGTTAATTTTGAAACGATTTGTCGGAATTGAGCAAATGAGATGGCGCTGGAAAGCTGGTGAAAATCCGCATCTTCCATATGTAGAATATTTTTTCAAATTCCGTATGATTTAGAAGTAATTTAAAAAATGGTGAAATTTTGGACGAAACGTATTTTCGCAATTGTTTGCAAACATTTTGTCAGGTTGACGCAAATGATACGGCGTTGGAAAGCTATGGAAAATGCACAACTTTTGTGTATTGAAAGTTGTTTCTAATGCTTTACGGTTTAAATTCGAATTCAACACGTCGCCGGAGCTCGTCTTCACCAAGCCAGCGCTATGGACGCCGACAACACGGAGGTCGACATCACCACTGGCATCCACCTCGTCAAGGCGGTGCGGTGAAGACGTCGACACAGAGCCTGCCACGACATAGCCCACCGTCGACGTCGCCAAGCCGGTGCCATGGAGGTCGATGTCAAGGAGATCGCCTTCACCACTCGTCCACTTCGTCACGACGGCGTCGTGGAGGACGACGACACAGAGCTCGCCAAGACGCTGCCCACCGTCGACGTCGCCAAGCCGGTGCCATGGAGGTCGATGTCAAGGAGATCGCCATCACCACTCGTCCACTTCGTCACGACGGCGTCGTGGAGGACGACGACACGAAGCTCGCCAAGACGCTTCCCACCGTCGATGTCACCAAGTCGGTGACATGGAGGTCGATGTCAAGGAGATCGCCATCACCACTCATCCACTTCGTCACGACGGCGCCGTGGAGGACGACGACACGGAACTCGCCAAGACGCTGCCCACCGTTGACCTCGCCAAGCCAGTGCCATGGAGGTCGATGCCAAAGAGATCGCCATCACCACTCGCTCACTTCTTCACGACGGCGTCGTGGAGGACGATGACATGAAGCATGCCAAGCCGCTGCCCATCGTCAACGTTGCCAAGCCGGTGCCATGGAGGTCGATGCCAAGGAGATCGCCATCACCACTCGCTCACTTCGTCTCGACGACGCCGTGGAGGACGATGACACGGAGCTCAACAAGACGCTGCCCATCGTCAACGTCGCCAAGCCGGTGCCATGGAGGTCGATGCCAAGGAGATCGCCATCACCACTCGCCCACTTCGTGACGACGGCGTCGTGGAGGACGACGACTTGAAGCATGCCAAGACGTTGCGCACCGTCTACATCACCAAGCCAGTGCCATGGAGGTCGATGCCAAGGAGATCGCCAGCATCACTCGCTCACTTCGTCACGACGATGCCATGGAGGACTACGACACGGAGCTCGCCAAGACTCTGCCCACCGTCGACGTCGCCGAGCTGATGCCATGGAGGTCGATGCCAAGGACATCGCCAACACCACTCGCCCACTTCGTCACGACGACGCCAAGGTCGCGACCACCGCACTCGTCTACTTCATCATGATGACGACGACGTCGAGCACACCACGACGCCGTCCATTGTCAATGTCGTGAAGTCCGAGCCGTGGAGGACGAAGACATGGAGGTCGCCGAGATGCCGCCTGCTTTGTCACGATGGCGCCATGGAGGTCGACGACAATGAGTTCACCTCCACCGCTCTCCTCTACTTCATCACGATGATGCCACAGAAGACGACGACAAGGAGGTCGCCGAGATGCCGCCCGCTTCGTCACGACGGCGCCGTGAAGGACGACGACATGGAGCAACGCCACGATGCCGCCCACCGTCTATGTTGTCAAGCCGGAGCCATGGAGGTCAACGGCATGGAGCCCGCCATCATGCCGCCCATCGCCGATGTCGCTATGGAGGTCAGCGACACCGAGGTCGCCACCATCGTTCTCCTCTAATTCATCACGATGATGCCGTTGAAGACGACGACATGGAACCCACCATCGTGCTGCCCATCGCCAATGTCGCCACGAAGCTCGACGGCACCGAGGCCCCCATCATCACTTCTCGTGTCTACTGCACCATGATGAGGCCGCGGGAGATGACGACCTGGAGCACGCCACGACGCCGCCCATCGTCGATGTCATCGAGCCTCCTCCATGGAGTGGAGGTCGATGGCACGGAAGTCGCCATCACCGGTGCGCTGACGTTGCCCGTTGCCTACTTCATTGCGCAAGAGAAACATCATTCATGAAGGAGGATTTTTTTCAGAAGTATGACTAAATTTGTAGCAAATTTGAAAATTATACGGCGAAATGAAAAAATACCGAAAATATTACCCTGTCGGCCTGCGGTGGGCCGAGCGCCTGCTGTCGGCCAGCGGTGGGCCGAAAGGGGCACTGTCGGCCAGCAGTGGGCCGAGCGCGTGCTGTCGGCCACCAGTAGGCCGACTGGTCGGCTGTCGGCCACCAGCAGGCCGAAAGGTGGCTGTCGGCCTACCAGAGGCCGATAGGCCCGTACACAGCCTGCCGACCGTTTTCTTCTTCCTCTCGCTCTCTCTCTCTGGTTCCAGTCGCTGGCAGCTCTCTCTCTCTCTCTCTCTCGTTTCCTCTCCATACTCTCCCCCCCTCACCGATCTACTCATTCTTCCACCGATTTTCCGTTCCAAGCCGCAGAATCAATATATCATAGCATTCTCTGTGGCAGATCATAGCATTCGCTGTGAGAGAAAGGTGGGAAAGAAAATGGCGGGAGAGAAAGGCGGGAAAGAAAATGACGGGAGAGAATGGCGGGAGAGAATGGCGGGAAAGAAACTGGCGGGAGATTATGGCGGGAAAGAATATGGCGGGATAGTAGGGCGGGAAAAGAAAATGGGGGGATAGTAGGGCGAGATAGTACGATCACTGTGGCAGATGGCTGAAAACAACAACTAGCTCCTGATCACGCTCTTTGAAGGTTATGAGCACCAAATTGTTTATTTCAATAGACGATGCCAGAAGAAAATTACCGAAACCTTAACACCATTCTACCACCCAAGCCAATAAAGTAGGAACAAGGAATGCTCACAGATATATCATCCAAAGTAATTTCAAGAGTTAAAGAACCAGTCCTAGGAATTGACAAAAATTCCTTCAAACTCCTCACAACCATGGGCGGAATAACCTGACAAAAAACATCTAGTTATATGATGTTCAGCTAACAAATTTTAAACAATATACTAGAGCAAAGGACAAATAAATAAACAGTAGCCAAAAACAAAGCTCACCATATGTTGACCATTAACATTCATGGAATCAATCCTATGAACAAAAGGAGTACACAATATGTAGTTGTCATCAAAGAGCTGTCGCGACATGACAAACATTTGGTGATAATTCAGACTGACACCACGACTATAAAAACAATTGTCAACAAGTTCCCTCTGAGTTTCACTCAGATCCTCAAGAATTACAAAAAAATAATTTCACAAATTGAGCAGAACAGCAAATCATATAAGCTAAAACAAAACTTAAAATCACTCAAATAAAAAACTTACCAACACAGGGTAAAGGGAACAACATAACACCATGTCGATGAAAATCAACACTACACCATGTTCCATAGTGCTCAAGCCTAACAGTCATCATGTCACGATGACGGAGACCATAATCATTCACAAGTTCCTCCCAGGAAGGACCATGGAATTTACTGCTCACCCGACCATTTGTAAACAGAACATGGTATAAATTACCCTCACTGTTGTGAAGAGCAAGATCAATATCCGTGTCACCCCTCCGAATAGCTAAAGCTCTGCACTCCTCAATGTACCGAGCAAGATGTGATCTAATACTACACGGAACATACTACAAAAAGAATGGAAGCAAACATCATAATCATATAAACAAATGTATTAGAATACATTCCGACCTAAACAACATCAACCATATGCCACAATCAGATAAACAAGATATAGAATCTTACAACACGCCTTGAACAGCGACGATCCAGCACCACAGTGAAGACAGACGCACAAGAATCAAAGGAAGAACAAGGGCCACCTGGAGCTCAGCAAAAGGGGCAAGCCATTACCTGCAAAGAAACGATGACAAAAAAAAATACTACACTTGCTTGCTTGCTCACCCACCTTGCTGCGGAGGGGGTTTTATAGGGTCAGAAGAGAAGATGGCGGGAGAGAATGGCGGGAAAGAAGGACGGGAACGAAACTGGCGGAAAAGAAGGGCGGGAACAAAACTGGCGGGAAAGAAGGGCGGGAAGGAAACTGGCGTGAAAATGCACTCTTCGGCGAAGGAAATACCAACAAAATGTACTATTTCTAAAAAAAATTCAAGAAAACATTTGGGTAGGCTATCTACGGGCCTATCGGCCTTTGGTAGGCCGACAGCCACCTTTCGGCCTGTTGGTGGCCGACAGCCCACAGTCGGCTTACTGGTGGCCGACAGCACGCGCTCGGCCCACTGCTGGCCGACAGGGCCCCTTTCGGCCCACTGCAGGCCGACGGGGTAATATTTTCGGTATTTTTTCATTTCGCCGTATAATTTTCAAATTTGCTACAAATTTAGTCATACTTTTGAAAAAAAATCCATGAAGGAGACCTAAAGCACGCCCATCACGCCGTTCGTCCTTCCGTGAAGACGGAGCACTCGTCGGCGGCTACTGGAGGTGGACGCGTTGAAGACGAGGCCGGAGCTGCCAACTCGTTTTTCATCGTGCAACGGTGCTGCAGTGTTGTAACGGAAGCAAGCGACGCCCCACCTCTGAGCCGACGTCGCGCCGGATCTTCCTTTTCCTTGTCGCAGCAGGGGCGTGCAGCTCGACGGCCGACTTGCCATCACCGAGAGACCACCATATGCCACAAAGTGCTCCTAGATGGACTCTGATGGTGTAAATGAATTAGTATGCACGTACCTCTCATGCGCGCGTGCATGGGCCATGCATGTACGTGCATGCCGGCTGAATGGAAACGTATCCATTCAGTCATAAGAAATATACATGAAAGAAGCTGCACAGAATCTACCGCAACAAAGACGACGTTCGACGGAGTTTCTCAACACACCGTCTATTTCGTCATGCCCGGTGCCGCTGGAGATGGGGACATGAGGAACGCCACCTGCCGCTCGTCGTCCACTTCATCACGTTGCACACCGCTGAAGACGAAGATGTGGAGCATGTCGAGGGCATCTGTGCGCCGCGCCGGGTGCTCGGCGAACGTCGGAGTCCGCGGAGATGATACCACGCCATGGTGCTGCCCGCGTCCCATTTGAGGAAGATGGCGCCCCGTCATGGTGCCGCTGCCACCCACGTCTCGCTCATCGAACGCCGGAGCCGAGCAAGGTGACGCTACGTGAAGACAAGCGCGACGGTGAGGCGACAAGACGCGACTTCAACAACAACAACACCGCTCCTCTGCCAAATTGTGAGACGACGCCTTGACTATGCCGACTGCCATGGACTGGGCGTCTGGTCGGAACGAGGCGTCGACCACACTGGCCATGCTGATGCAAGCACCGCGACGGTCTTACACCGACGCCGGTCTCCACCGACAATTACTCCCACGAGGCCTAGCCCCTTGCATACCCCGACGAAGTTGCTGGTCCTCAAGAAGTCCAAGCTGAGCGCGATCCATGCTACCCGAACAACGACTACCCCAACGCCGCCAAGACCGACGAGGCTCGTCGGTGAGGGCGGGCGCGGCCACCGTAAAGGCCACACTACTTGCGGCGCGTGTACCGGCGAGGACACGGGCTCTGCCGCCGCCCACACACACCCCACCATCATCATGCATGGAGAACGTGAAGCAAAGACGACGATGATGACCACACAGCTCAATCGGAGGTATCCCGCGGAGCAACCCGCGGGAGTAATTAACTGGGAGCCTTTCGAGGCCCCGGGAACCAGGAGATCACACAATCGCCAGAGTCAGCATGGCCGCGCTAGTAGGCCACGGAGCGTTTTTCATTACGGGATCTTGTAATTTTGTTTCTCCAATGAGATTAATGAAATACTCGTTTCCCGTACCTCATTTTCTTTGTGTACTTAGTACACTGGCATGCCCGCAACGTATATTTCCCCTAGCGCGTAGTGAGATAATAACATAACAACCATTGTTGTTTTTATTATTTTTCGTGTCAAACAGTGGTCCTTTTAGACGAAAATTCTTCACAAGGATACACGAGGATACTTCCACAAAACAACCAGTAAACAACATTACCGACAAGGATGTTGGGACTTAAAAGAACAATGGGATATGTAGTCGTCATCGAGACGATATCTCCCTACAAACCACATGCCCAATCACATAGGCAATTGAATGCTTGTGTGTAGCCCCTGCACATTAAAACCAACATGAAGGGGCTTGCGAAGCAATGATCGTGCACATGCCCATCTTTGACGTCAGCACATAGCACCACTGGTTGCCAGAAAAAATCTCATTCATCGGTGGGGATCCATGGTGGAAAGGCATGATGAATCCCATTGCGGGCAGAATAAGCAAAGGCCTAACAAGCCGACTCATGCTTTTCCCGAGGAGAACACAAAATAGGCTTCCCTGCCGAAACCACTAGTTAAGGAGCACTTTTTACAAAGGTCACTCCACCATTCCAGGTTACGACAAGTGCCACACTACATATTCGCTACTTGTCGCAACCTGGGAGTTTTTTCTTTTTTCGTGGATTCGTTTATTCAAAACGTTTTATCTCTCAAACCGTGCATCCAAATCTTGAACCGTTTTCACCGTTGGATTCCTCGCATCATGATCTTCAAAACTAAGTCTCATGTTGATATGTTTCGACGAACTTTTTTCACGAACCGGAATCACATTTTTTCCCCTTTCCGAGAGGCACTCGAGGAAGCAAATCCGTGCCTCTAGCGGAAGAAAATAAATTAAAACGCGTGTTTTTTCACTATTCGAGAGGCACGACCGTGCCTCTCGCGGTAACAAATCCGTGCTTCTCGCCGAAGGGAAAACACAATTTTCCGCGCATTTTTTAAGAATGTTTGTTTTTGTTCCAAATCCTAGGAAAAACCAGGGAAAAATCGAAAAGACACAGAAACAGGGGGGGGGGGGATCATCTTAAAGCCAAAACCGCGTACAGTAAAACAAAATCCGTAGGGAGCGTCCAAAGCGTGACACGTGGCGGATGGCCTGCTCTCAGCGTGACCCTTGGAAATCTCCCGAACAAGTGCTCCTCCATTAGTTGCTCTCCTTCCCTACCCCTAATAAAAAAAATAGACTTTCTGCAAAAGCCGAAATAGACACCTCCTGGTTTTCCAGTGGGTGTTCTTAAGAAGATTACTTTGTTGTTATGAAACTCTTTTTATCGGGAAATCAACAGTGCCTACTGCGTGAGAACCTCCAATGCTACGCGCATGCTTGATAGATCAGTTGGCTAACGATGCATCCCGCGACCACAGGGTGGAGCAAACATGTGCGTTGGATCATGGTTTCTTGCTACCAAAAGGAAAATCAAATGTCTACCTTTCTGTCCGAGTGTTGTACATGTTTTCGTAAGTCGCCACTCCCTCGTCCCTCCTGTGCGAGTCTGACAAGTCCCTGGTGTACGCGTGCTCCATCCTTGCCTACCAGGACTCCTTTTACGCCAAGAACCGCAAGCAGTTCTACACGGGTGGCGTGCCGGATCGAGGCCACCATGGTCCTCTCCGTATGGAAAGGCAACTGGTGTCTTCCAAAACTGCAGGATCAGTGCACGCCTTTCACTCAAACAATGAAGCGCTGTAGTACATCGAAGCGATGGATGCACTCTCCTTTTGGCACCGGAGCTATGGATGCACTCTCTTTTTGGCACCGGAGCTATGGGTACTTCAGGAGGTGGGGGGCATTGCCCCCCCCCCCCCCCCCCCCCCCCCCCCCCGGTGTGGCACTACACCCTTAGAGTAGATATTGAGGATATAATTTTACAAGGGTTGGAATAGAAAATTTATTAAGTTATTTGGCCGCACCAAACAATGATGTTTTGTGTTTTACCCCCTACATAGTTGGCGCTACACGTCGGGGCTTCCTTTCACCGCGAAACCTTATCCATCTAGCTAGGGTACGTGTGTGTGCGTGTGTATCTATCCTATACACACATGTCATCAGTACATTTAGCTAGTGACTAGTAGCCCTTTCTATGTACGTTTTCTATGCTAGTCAAGCTACCATGAGACACAATTGTGCGGCTACATTATTTCTCCTTTTTATTTGAGTCGACATTATTTATCCATTTGATAGGACACCGCTTAGTAGAAGCCTCAGCTTTATCTTGCTTGTACCATCTTGTTTCCCAGTCCAGTTAAATTCTTTTCAGTAACCAAAAACTTATATAACACTCTCTCTTTTGACTTGTCTCCTCTAAGTAATTCTTACCCAATTGGGAAACATCTCCTCCAAGTCGGTCTTACCCATTTTGGCCTTGCAATCCAGAAAACCAACTGAAGTTAATACGCATGACAAAAAGTTACCGGTGACGAATATCCATATACTGAAATATATAGCTGTATAAGCATCAAGCGGGATATACTTTCCAAATTACTGAAAACGTCCTAGGTGCTAAATGGAGGCTAAACATTCTTTGTATCTTTGATTGAAATAGGCAACTGGGTCTAGGTGTGTTCTCTACTTGGTAGTAAGACTGGGCATATACAAGCATTGTCTGCCTCTGCGCTGGCTTTGATTTGAAAGGGGCCAGCCAAATAGGCCATGGGTTTGCACGGAGCGGCCCAGTCATCACCGTGACAGAGAGCTCTTTGCAGCTGCAGCCAATGTACCATCGACGAATTCGTCGTCTGGCGCCTAGCTGCCACGAAGTGTTTTGAGCACCCCTTTGGGGATATTACGTGAGATATTGCCAGCAGGCAGCAGCCCCATTTGCATTTCTTTCTCTTTTCTTACGCTTCTTCTCCTCTTTTTTCTTTGGCCATCCTTTCCGACCGGTAAATCGCTTTGTTTCTGCCTGCTTATCAACATAATCTAAGACGATAGTCATATCATTTTTTTCTTGGAAGAAAGACAAGAACCCTAGCCTCCGTCGGCGCCACAGGGCCGCCTTCCGCTGCCATCCTCCTACGGATCCCCTCCGCCGACAACCAAGGTCGTCGGTGGTGAGGGGGTCGTCGAATCAACGCGTGTGGAACGTTTTAGGTAGTAGCATAGGGTTTGGATTGCTCATCGTCTTGGCTTCGGCGGTGGTGATGATGGCGCCAAATAAAACAAATTCAGATCCTTCCCCAACGTGGCGATCCTCATTGGGGTTCCATTTGGAAATTAGTCTGTTCAAGCATTCTTGTAATGGACATGTGTCCTTGGGCTCCGTCATTGCGACGACGTTTGCTCCAAAGTCGGCACGGAGCTTGGGTAGTAGTCTAGGAACGGATGTTGCGGCATCTCGAAGATGGTCAATCGTATGTTGGATTCGTGGTCCGTGGCAGGTACGTAGGATTTTCTCGTCCGATGTCTAAGTCGTGCGGGGGTGTCAGATCTGGAGTTCAATGTCGTGTCCGGAGTGTTGTCCCGGTCTGATTCGTTCTCAGCGAGAGTTGGGGCAACGCCAAACGGTGTAGCCAGGGCGAGGTGTGGCAGAATGGGGGTAGGGACACGGTGAAGGGCTGGCTGGAGGGCGGACACCAGCGTTAGGCGTGGTTTGTCGTATAGGCGCGCGGTAGGAGAGGGAGTTTGTTCCCCTTATTTTCTTCTCTACCTCATTTTGCTTCTCTATGATGCATCCCATTGCGGATCAAATAAGTCAAGTCCCAACAAGCTGGATCATGCTTTTTTCTGTGGAGAACACGAAATAGACTTCCTTATCCCTAAAAACCAAAATAAACTTTCCTAGAAAAGCCGAAATAAACCCCTCGTGGTTTTCAATGGATATTCGTAATATGTTTTTTCAGTGATTGATGCAATTCCTTTTTTATCGGAAAATCAGAAGTGCCTACTGCGTGAGAACCTCTAGCGCTACATGCATGCTGGATAGATCAATTGGTCAATTGTGTGTCGCACGACCACACCGCAGAGCGGTCGTTGGTGTTGGATCATGGTTTATTGCTAACAACAACGAATAACAAATGTCTACCTTTCAGTACGAGTGTTCTACACGTTATGCTCACACATGCTATGCTTGCACATGTTTTCATTAGTTGCCACTCCCTCGTACGCGCTCTGTGGGAGCCTGTGGTGTACTGGTAACTTAGTAATGTGTGAAGGAGAGAAATACGAGACCACACGCACTTGATCGCTCGCCTCGCCTCGCCTGGCCGATCACGGGCTCGAGCCGGGGCAGGGGCGTCGCGTGCACACGACATGCACGTGAATGGTTTGCCAAAATCCGATTCTTTGCCTTGCAGGGGCGCAACTTCCTTTTGTCGTTTTATTATTCCGTGTTTGACGGACAAGTTCATTGTTTCCTTGTTCGATAAGTTTGACTTGGAAACCAAGTCTGTTTATTGCGTCACAATACCGCCTCTGGTTCTTCTATATATACTGCTTACCGGCCTCTGTCATCATCTCGTAACTTGCACCATCACCGTAGTCTACTCTATCCCGAACGCCGGCGTGCATCGGCGTGCGGGAGAGAAGGTCTCCGGATCCGTTCGTCCTTACGATCTTGCACCGGGAAATGACGAATTATGTTTTTGGGAAGTGCTCTACTCGACTGCCCAAGTTCATTATCACGGGTCTTCTTCCGTCCAAGTCGGGCTGAGCTACTCATCGTCGTCTTCATCGCCGACAACAACAGATCGTCGCCAACATCGTCATCAACACCGTCGCTCCTGCGACAACTAATGAACAGTAAGACCATCATGATTTGTTCATGTCTTTATATGTAGTTGTTGTTTCATGCACGATGCTTCTGTGCATGTTTACTGTTCACCTACTATGACATATTGTTGCATGTTATTTTCTATTATAGTCATGAATTATTTACTGGAATTCATCATGAATTTTCCTAATATGCCAACACTACTGAGTTTGGATGTATAGTGTCGTCACATCAAAGATACCCATACTATTATCGTCATAAATTTATATCATGGTTTTGGGTAACTTCAAATGGCCAAAAATATGCCGGTGCACCAAGAGAACCCCCTCTAACGCGTTTTACGCACAACTAAACACGTCAATCGCATGCAGGATCTACATTCGGCGGTGGCTGAGAAAGAAGAAAGCACGGCATGCATACCATGCCGCATTTCCATAAATAAAAGTGTAGGTTAGAGAAACAAAGCAAACAGACGAACCCGTCCGGACTCACTGCACGGCACATTATTTTTGTTTGGAAAAGAAACGAGCTTGCTCACTCGGACGAACTACTTCGCCGGCTTGACTTCGCCGTCCTTCTTCTTCTGCTGCTACCGTTCCTGCTTGATTTGGGGCGGCTCTGCGTCGCAGCGGCGAATGCAAGCATAAAAGTCGAAGTCAGGATTTCCCCAAGTTTTGTTTCGGCAGCGGAGACAGCATTCTAGCACGTGCGGAGTCGCCGATAGTGTTCCTGCAGCAATCTCATGCTGCACCGCCTCTGCCTCCGTCGAGACGACATCAACTGCTCCTCCTCTTGCTTCTTCTTCATCATCATCATCTGTACATTTACTGACGCACACCATGTAGTCGAAAGAAAATCAGTCAAATTCTTGCAGGCAATCAAATTCACATATCACACGGGGCACGCGGAAGCCGGTGTCCCCTTGCTTCCTCTTCCCTTCTTCTTCCTCCCGTGCGGCGACGCCCTCCAGCAGGAGCCCAACTCCTCCTCCTCCTCTTGCTTCTGTTCCAGATGTGCATTTACTGATGCACGCCATGTAGGCGTAAGACCCTCGCATATATCGTGAGCAACTGAATTTACAGACCTCAGGGGGCAGCAGGCGGACGCTGGTGTCCGCTTGCTTCCTCTTCTCTTCTTCTTCCGGTCCAGCGTGCTCCGTCGGCATCGCCAGTAGACCCACTCCTCCTCCTCTTGCTTCTTCTACTCCCGCGTCTCCATGGGCCGTCAGAAGCATGGCGCTGTTAACGCACTCCCAAAGGCAGCCTGCACGGTCCAACTGAAAGCGGCACGCCGCTATGCACTCGGCTTTGTCTTTGCGCTCCACCACCCCGATGACGAGAAGGGCGAGGCCCAGGACCAAACACGACACAACAGCGCTACGTTTCTTCCTGGAAACCATACCCATGGCTAGCTAGCTTGGTGTCTGGCTGGCTCCTATATACCGAACTAAAGAGGCTAGCTAGCCTGGTACTATGTTGTTGCTCACAACGCTGGATGGATGGATTACGGAGACGAGGACACACATATAAAGAGGCCGAGGGGCCGGCGAAGCCACCGAGTAGCTTCTTCTGATGAATCCAGTCCATCTAGCTTCGGAGCGGATCTGGCATCGTCATGCGTGCAATGCTATCCACGTGCAGAAGATGCATGTGCATAGCATAGTTATATATCCATTTTCTTCGAAATCAATAATGTTTCTAGGTACTTCTCCACCGCAAGTTAATTACTTGCTTCTGTCAAGCAATTAACCAGCTGTGCGATCCATTCTCCTAGCGGTGTATCAAGCTGAATCTGATCCATCTAGTAGACTAGTAGCATCGTGCCGGCTACCACATGTGCATGGATCACCATGCGATAGGAAATCGCGATTAAAAGAACTGTTTACGCCTGCATTCAAAGGCGAAGCGTAGAATCACCACGTATTACGAGCTTCCTTGTTTGAACGTGCACCACTTGCTCTACTTGTTTGTTGCCTGCTCTGCCATGAATTACCCTGCCCCAACCATAAGCTCACCTAAATACCACTTGCTTCAATCAAGACGAGCTTGTCTCCCTCTAGCATTTTGTGTGTGTGTGTTAACTAGCAGAGTCCCGCCCGATGTCCAGGCTAGAATTTTTAAAATTTTATCATAATAATGAATTATTTTATCAGTGTGAAGAAAATTCAAACGAAATGTGGATCACATTCACAAATATGAGATTTTTGCAAATATTGTGTTGTCTTAGGTATGCTTGGTTTTCTCACTGATATATAATTATATATGTTATGAAGTAATCATGTCTCTGACTGTTATGCATATTATACTAACTTTTCATAATCAGTCTTATTGTGCAATTCATATTTGTAGACTTTCTATTGTGCTGCTTCGTTTTGTGTTTTATTTTTGTTTAAAGAAAGATAGACGTGTGTATATTCGTTACTGTTGTGTAAGATTGAAATATTAGCATGTTATTTGTTGAAGTGTGTACCTTTACTATTTGTCAATTATTTATGAGGATTTTCTTTTAATTTGAGAAATCTACAAAAGGATAACCGGGCCTATTTTTCTGAATGGGGGGTAAGAACGGAACTAAAAGAAGAACATGAAATTTTCTGACTTGCAAGACAATAACCACATTAGTAAACATAGGAAGAGACCATTCTTAAATAAAAAATAAAAATTGTAATACCTAAGTACATTAGTATTTTTTTTGTGCGTAATAGAATAGAAACAACAGTAAAGTGTATGACAAGAAAGGTATAAACTAAAGAATTCCGTAACCTCCTAAAAAATGAACTTCATAATAATTCAATGAAACAGGAAGAAAAGCTAATAAACATGAGCTAAGCTTGACCATAAAGGCCCACATGGTAACTCAAGCTAAGTATAAGCTTAGCCGATTAAATCTACATTGGGTTGCTTATCAGAAATATGCAATATCGACCATGCTAACAAAGCCATGTTGAGCATTTATCATGCCTTCTATGTAAAGGGCATTCAAATGGCATGTTGCTATGTACATGTTTTCCATAGATTGTTTATCTGTACATGATTGGTAATATTAGGAGTGCAAGCACAATGAGATGTCCAGTATCCAGTATTCTGAAAGCAAACAGTCAAGATACTGGAAAAATGATTAGTCACTTACAAAACACAAATAGATTGTGTAAGCAAACATAGGAAAGGGAACTGGTAGTTGTAAATAATATGAAGGGGCAACAACCCGTGTTTAAGATTTATGTTCAAGTGCTCACCATGATTCATCCTAGTGCTCCAAATCAACAAATAGGGCACACAAAGTAAACTGCAGAACTAAAAGGACACCTATATACCAATACTTGTTTTAGTTATCATGGTGGTGAATTCGCTGGCCCGAATTCCATTAGATCTTGAAATCTCAGTGACCGTAGCCACACCTAACCAAGTCACGTATGAGCACAGAAAACCTATTTATTGTCGTCTATCAGTTCATGGCTAAGATAGATTTGTGGTCTTTCACAGAAATTGCCTAGACTTCCCATGTTACAAGCTAACGCCGGCTTCTTTATTTGCTGCTAGTTTTTTTTTAGAGAAGGAGGATCGCCCCCGGCCTCTGCATCTGAGCGATGCATGCAGCCATTTTATTAATTATTCACAAAAGATCTTACAAAGAAATACAACAATAAGTCTGAAGCCACCGTCTAGGCAACAACTGTCGCTACTCCTATCCATATGATGAAGGGATGCTGATAGTCCGGGCCTAATACCACAAACCTCGCAGACAAGCCTAACTTCTAAGACCTGAGGCCCCAACCAAGCCACTTGCCCGGTATGGGGCACCCACCGGTCCGACGCGCTCTCAGAGGACGCCGCCGCCAACTCCCACTACTCCATCTTCAGAGCTGTACTGACGCATCAACCTTGCCTGGTCTAGCTGCCGTCAACGCCACCACGGCGACCAACGGCACCACCACCCTGCGCGCGAACTGCTGAGCACGTCGCGGTCGCTGCCGGTACACCTCAGCCCCATGCCGCCAAGTACCACCAGCCGACACAGCTTGAAGTCTCTGGAAGATCTGTTGTACGTAGCACCTGCCGACCAGGCATGACAAAGCGTAGCACCTGTCGGCCAGGCATGACTTGACATCTCCACCGAAGCTCCGTGCAAGCCGAAGCCGCTCCACCTCCTGCCTCTGACCACTAGCACTGCTCCACAAACGATGCTCCCAAGAGAGAAACGCCACCGCAGTGCCGTCATCGTCCGATCTGGAAGACCAGATCCTAGGGTTTCCCCAGAGCAGTACGAGTGGGTCGACATAAGTCACACAACGATGCCTTCATCAAGGTAACGACGTAGAACGCCGCCATCGCTCGTCGTCGGCTCGGTTTTCACCGGCAACTATGTCTCCCCGACTCGCAGCCAGTACTGGATCACGGATCCGGAGATCCGAACACCCAACCTCAGGCCGACCACCTCTGGCGGAAGAGATGACCACCACCGCCGGTCGCATCGGTCAGAACATATCTGACCAGATGTGCTGCCGACGAGACCACCAGGCCCTCTACGCCGCCGCTGCCGATCTGAAGGCAATTTGCACGTCACCGCAGCCTAGCTGGCCGCCACTACCGACCGCAGCCGCCGCCGCCGCCCGAAAAGGCCGGCCGCCGCCGTCCGTGACTGGGCCACCCGCCGTGCCTAGCCGCCGCCGTCCGAGGACGGGCCGGCCACCCGCCACCTGCCGCAGCCATCCGTCGCGCTGTAGAATCCAGATCGGCCGCGCCACCACATGCCTAGGGGTCCCGCCCCAACCCGGAGACGCGTGAGAGAGGAGATCCCCCGCCACCGCCGTCGGCCCCCGGGCTTAGCCCATCGGCGTCCCCCGGCGGCGGCGGAGGGAGAGGAGGAGGGAGTGCTTGGTGGCAGCGGCTAGATTTCTGGGCTCCGCCCGAGTCGCCCTAGGGGGAGGGCGACGCAAGCGTAGGGGGAGGGCGATGCGAGCATTTTTCTGAATGTATACAAGTTTTATTTGCTGCTAGTTAGTCCGGTTCATAAGCGAAGGGTTCTCATACCAAATGTGTAAGCATAATGTCGATGCTCATGTTTAGAATATGATAGTTAGTCCGGTTTGCATGCTGTGTAGTTAGTGTCAGTCCGTCTAGGAGTAGTAGTTAGCCGTGTGTCCTAGTAAAAATGTTTGTGTTTCAGTCTGCTTAGATTGAAGTACCCAACCTGGTCGTCGACTGACACTAGTACATAACAGGGCATTGGTCCAGGCCGGGCCAGCCCATTAGTCCCGGTTCAGTCACGAACCGGGACCAATGGGGGCAACGGTCCCGGTTCGTAAGGCCAGGGGGCCGGCCGGGCCTCGTGGGGCATTGGTCCCGGTTCGTCTGGACCCTTTGGTCCCGGTTCCAGACACGAACCGGGACCAGTGTGCCTCGCTCCTGGCCCACAACCATTGGTCCCGGTTCATGGCTGGAACCGGGACCAAAGGGGGTCCTTTAGTCCCGGTTCCAGCCACGAACCGGGACCAATGAGATGCCTATATATACCTCCCGCGAGCGAGCAGAGCACTCCACACTGCTTTGTTTTTCTGGCCTGCGAGGGGAGAGCTATGTGGTGCTCTAGCTCACCTCCTATGCACATGAGGTGTTCGATGAAATGCCCGAGCCACACTTAAGCTTTCTCCTCTCGAAGCTCCTTGTCCAATCTCCATTTTTCTCAAGATTTGTTTAGGTTTGGCGGTCCGTCCTGTCCCGTCCCCGTCCTCACCGCCGTCGATCGCTCACGTCCATCTCGGCGCCGGCACCACCGTGGTTAGCCTCTTCTTCTTATCTTCTTTCTAAAAGAAAAAAGTTCTTACTTGTATCATTTAGATAGATACTTGTGTAATTTTCTTACTTTTATTATTGTTTGTTATTATATAGTGCCATGGTCATGGTATCCGCCCACGTCGGCCCTCGTCCGGTCTATGATTCGGATGTGGTATATATTATCTTTTATAACTATTTGTTTTATTTAGTGTTTATGAAAATTATGCCGACCAACGTGACATAGATTTTTTAATCTAGGAGGTATGTGAACCGGAAATTCCAACTGACATAGAAATTCTTGTCGAAAAGTTAAATTTGCTTGAAAAAGAAAACAATTACTTGAAAGAAAAATTACAAAGAGTTGAAGAGGAGAAGATGAAGTTGGAGTTGCATGTTGCCGATGTCGTCGACGATCACAAGATCAAGATGGATGCAATGCGCTTGAAGATTAGAAAGATTAGAAAATATGCCATTCATACTGAGGCTTGGTATCATTATGCCGTTGGATCAATTGGTACCTTAGTTGCGGTTATGATCGCATTTGTTGTTGCATTTAAATTTTCTAGTTTCAATGTATGTTTTAATTAGATGCTCTAGAGAGCTATATGTTGTTCAATAATGAGAACTATGTATGAACGTTATGTATTTATTTTGGTCACTACTGTACTTTGGCTTTAATGTGATGATGAATTTCTATTAATTTGGTCACTTCTCTATTCATGATATGCATGCAGATGAACCGGCAATGGATGTACGGTGACTGACGCACCTCCGAGTATATTGAGGGCCTGCATAATTTTCTCGAAGCGGCTGAGGCAAACAAGCAGAATGGTTTTATGCATTGTCCATGTACTGTTTGTGAGAATACGAAGGCTTTCTCCAACTATAAAACCCTTCACTTCCACCTGCTTCAGAAGGGTTTTATGCCACACTATAATGTTTGGACCAAGCACGGAGAAAGAGGGGTTATGATGGAAGACAACGAAGAAGAAGAGGATGACGACAACTACCCGCCCCCTGAATACGGTGATGCTACAATGGGGGAAGCTGAAGATCAAGAGGAACCAGACGATGTGCCCGATGATGATCTTCGCCGGGTCATTGTTGATGCACAGAGAGAATGCGAAAGTGAAAGAGAGAAGTTGAAGTTCGATCGCATGTTAGAGGATCACAAAAAAGGGTTGTACCCAAATTGCGAAGATGACAACAGAAAGTTGCAATGGAAGGCAGACAATGGTGTATCTGACAAGGGATTTAGTTCGCTTCTGAAAATAATGAAGAATAAGCTTCCAAAGGATAACGAATTGCCCGGCAGTACGTACGAAGCAAAGAAGGTTCTATGCCCTCTAGGATTGGAGGTGCAGAAGATACATGCATGCCCTAATGACTGCATCCTCTACCATGGTGCGTACGAGGATTTGAACGCATGCTCGGTATGCGGTGCCTTGCGTTATAAGATCAGAAGAGATGACCCTGGTGATGTTGAGGGCCAGCGCACCGGGAAGAGGGTTCCTGCCAAGGTGATGTGGTATGCTCCTATAATACCACGGTTGAAACGTCTGTTCAGAAACAAAAAGCATGCCGAGTTGATGCAATGGCACAAAAAAGACCGTAAGAAAGACGGGAAGTTGAGAGCACCCGCTCACGGGTCGCAGTGGAGAAATATCGAGAGAAAGTGGAGCGACTTTACAGGTGACCCGAGGAACGTATGGTTTGGTTTAAGTGCAGATGGCGTTAATCCTTTTAGGGAGCAGAGCAGCAAGCATAGCACATGGCCTGTGACTCTATGTATGTATAACCTTCCTCCTTGGTTGTGCATGAAGCATAAGTTCATTATGATGCTAGTGCTCATCCAAGGCCCTAAGCAACCCGGCAATGACATTGATGTGTACCTAAGGCCATTAGTTGATGAACTTTTACAGCTATGGCATGGAAGAGGTGTACGTGTGTGGGATGAGCATGCACAAGAGGAATTTGACCTACGAGCGTTGCTGTTTGTAACCATCAACGATTGGCCTGCTCTCAGTAACCTTTCAGGACAGACAAACAAGGGATACCACGCATGCACACACTGTTTAGATAACACCGACAGTATATATTTGGACAAATGCAGGAAGAATGTGTACCTGGGGCATCGTCGATTTCTTCCGACCAACCATCAATGTCGAAAGAAAGGAAAGCATTTCAAAGGTGAGGCAGATCACCGGAAGAAGCCCGCCCTCCGTACTGGTGATCACATACTTGATATGGTCAATGATTTACAAGTAATATTTGGAAAGGGTCCTGGCGGACTATCTGTTCCGACTGACGATGCGGGACGCGCACCCATGTGGAAGAAGAAATCTATATTTTGGGACCTACCCTATTGGAAAGACCTAGAGGTCCGCTCTGCAATCGACGTGATGCACGTGACGAAGAATCTTTGCGTGAACCTGCTAGGCTTCTTGGGAGTGTATGGGAAGACAAAAGATACACCGGAGGCACGGGAGGAACAGCAACGTGTGCATGAAAAAGACGGCATGCATCCAAAGCAGTATGAAGGTCCTGCCAGCTACGCTCTTACCAAAGAAGAGAAGGAAATCTTCTTTGAATGCCTGCTCAGTATGAAGGTCCCGTCTGGCTTCTCGTCGAATATAAAGGGAATAATAAATATGGCAGAGAAAAAGTTCCAGAACCTAAAGTCTCATGACTGCCACGTGATTATGATGCAACTGCTTCCGGTTGCATTGAGGGGGCTTCTACCTGAAAACGTTCGATTAGCCATTGTGAAGCTATGTGCATTCCTCAATGCAATCTCTCAGAAGGTGATCGATCCAGAAATCTTGCCAAGGTTAAGGAGTGATTTGGTGCAATGTCTTGTTAGTTTCGAGCTGGTGTTCCCACCGTCCTTCTTCAATATCATGACGCACGTCCTAGTTCATCTAGTCGACAAGATTGTCGTTCTGGGCCCTGTATTTCTACACAATATGTTCCCCTTTGAGAGGTTCATGGGAGTCTTAAAGAAATATGTTCGTAACCGCGCTAGGCCAGAAGCAAGCATCTCCATGGGCCATCAAACAGAGGATGTCATTGGGTTTTGTGTTGACTTCATTCCTGACCTTAAGAAGATTGGTCTCCCTCAATCACGGTATGAGGGGAGACTGACTGGAAAAGGCACGCTAGGAGCGGACTCAATAATATGTAGGGACGGGCATTCTTGGTCTCAACCACACTACACAGTTCTACAGAATTCTACCTTGGTGACCCCGTATGTCGATGAACACAAGAATATTCTGCGCTCCAAACACCCGGAGCAGTGTGACGACTGGATTACATATGAACACATAAGGACTTTCGGCAATTGGTTGCAAACACGTCTCATGGGTGACAACACTGTTTCTGATGAGTTGTACTCGTTGGCCAGGGGACCATCTTCGACTGTATTGACTTACAAAGGGTACGAGATAAATGGGAATACATTTTACACGATCGCCCAAGATCAAAACAGCACCAACCAAAACAGCGGTGTCCGCTTTGATGCAGCAACCAATAGGGGAAAGGACACATATTATGGTTACATAGTGGACATATGGGAACTTGACTATGGACATGATTTTAAGGTCCCTTTGTTTCAGTGCAAATGGGTCAATCTGTCAGGAGGCGGGGTACAGGAAGACCCACAGTACGGAATGACAACAGTGGATCTGAACAATCTTGGGTACACAGACGAACCATTCGTCCTAGCCAATGATGTGGCGCAGGTTTTCTATGTGAAGGACATGTCTACCAAACCGAGAAAAAGAAAAGATAAGGAAGCGAATACATCATACGATGAGCCAAAGCGCCACATAGTTCTTTCAGGAAAAAGAGACATCGTGGGATTGGAGGGCAAGACAGACATGTCTGAAGATTATGAAAAGTTTCATGAAATTCCTCCCTTCAAAGTCAAGGCTGACCCAAACACCCTCTTAAACGATGAAGATTATCCATGGTTACGGCGCAATAAGCAAAGGACACAAGCGAAGAAAAAGTGAAGACTTTCTCTCCACAACTATATCATTGCAGTTACATGTGAAGAAATGAAATGCCTTTTGTAACAGATGAGTTTTCGTATGAAACCCTAATACTTCGAAAGAGATTGTCCGTTTTGTCCGCCAATTGAGCATCGTCCTTTCTATTTGTCTTTTGTTTCTTTCTAAGTGTCTTTGTAAAAATGGAGTTGGAAAAATGAAATATACCGTCGGAAAATGAAAGGATATCTAGATAGATCAACAAAACACACGGTTTCCCCTGCATACAGCCCGACGGTGGCTCGTGAGTGCCCGCATATGAAATGCACCGTCGGACCGTATGCAGGGAATCCGAATGATTTGCATTTGGTCGATGAACTACATGATTTCTAGATAGATCAACAAAACACACGGTTTCCCCTGCATTCGGTCGATGAACTACAGAAGCCGGGAGAGAAAGAGGAAAGCGGAGCTGAGCGAAATTCAGAAGCTGAATGCAAGACTACAAAAGCTAGAGGAAGCTGAGAGCCAGCGAGCTGCCGGCCAACCATCTCAGCGGCACGAAGCTACCCCAGAAGCTACCCCGCCATCTCAGCGGAGAAGCAGCGTCGCTTCCACGGAGCCCGTTCAGCCTGACTTCACGGCTCCTATCTACCCCGTGGATACTATCACGGAGGCTCAACATTGCGAGCTCATGACGAAATGCCGGAACCTCACTTTCAAGGCGGCTGTCGGCTCTGTTGCACCTACTCAACCCAACGGAACTTTTCACTGCTCACCGATTCCACATGGCTATGCTGTTGTGATGGTGGATGAAGTAATGGAGGGATTTGAGGAGCTCAAGCTTGACCGGTCTACAGGTGAAGGAGAGAATAAGCTGGCTCGTGCTCTGAGGAGTACATGTCTATGGCAAAAGGAGTACATCAAGCTTCCAAACTGGACGCCTCCGCCTCCTCCTCCTCCTCGGGCGAATCAGGGCTCTCCGCCTCCTCCTCCTCCTCCTCCTCCGGCGAGTGATCAGGGGACCCCGCCTCCTTCTCCGGCTCCTCCGACGCGTGAGGGCACTCCGCCTCCTCCTTCGCCTACTCCGGCACGTCGGAGCAGTACGCCTCCTCCTCAGCCTCGTCAGCAACGGCGGAAGACAGACGCCGCCGCTCCGGCTCCTCCGGCGCGTCGGAGCACTCCGCCTCCTTCTCCGCCTCGTAAGCAACGACAGAAGAGAGACGCCGCCGCTCCGGCGGCTAGCAGTACAAGCAGAGGCGGGAGGGAATACAGATACGGTCCATCTCTCAAGCCTCTGGAAAAGTTACCATATGAGAAGACCGAGTCTGAAAACGAGGAGATATGTCAGGAGCAATTGAGGGCCCATTTTGCAAAGAAAACTCCACCTCCGAAGGAGAAGCTAGATCCGGTGAAAGCGAAGCGCACTATCGATGCCCTGAAGCGACCACCACCGCCTCCGCCGGATTCCAACTATGACCGCATAATTACTAAGACACATGCTGAAGCGCAGCAGTCGGGAAGTACTTCCAGTGCTGCAAGAGCGAAAAAACGAAGAAGTGGGAAAACAATTCCCCAGCTCGGCGAACAGGAGAAGCAATCGTGCCCCCCGCTCAAGGTGTCTAGCGATATCGCTAATTATCCGGTGCTACTGCCCGGTACCACTCTTGATGATTACCTGCCCGATGATATACAGTTTGAAACGGCTGAGGTAGTAGACGTCTTTAGATACGAGCACGGGAAGCCTCTCGTCAAACCTGATCATCCTCATCTAACAACGATGATGCAAAAATTGCATGACTGGTACATGGAAACCTGCAGGAAGTCTGGGAAAGACAGTTTGTTTGTCGGAATTAAAAAAGAGCATGACTTCCCTGGAGTCGACCTGCTGCCTGTTGAATTTGTGGAGTTATTTCAATTATACAATCAAAAGGCCCTCGACAAACAACTCATGACTTGCTACTGTCTGTAAGTATTACTTCTATAATTAAGTCTCTAGCTCAGCTCGTTCATTGCCTGTATATATAATTATCCTCACTATATTATACATATTGAAGATGGTCGAATGCAAAAAAAAACAGGAATCTTCGACGTTGGGTTCATTAGCCCAAATACCGTAAATGAATGGTCGGTACGAAAGGAGGCTGAAACTACCGAGAACAACTTGCTAGAAACGTTCCTTAGACATCAAAACAAAAGGGAAATACTCTTTCCTTACAACTTCAAGTGAGTGTTACTGTCTTCTGCATATTCGGTTTCGCTTACTCGTGGTTAAGTAATGTAATTGATGAGTTATGCGTGCGCAGCTTCCACTATATTCTGCTATCCATTAACCTTGACGGGGCATTAGTAACTGTCTTAGACTCGCTCCGTAAAGATCCCAAGTATTATGCGGACATGACTGCAATGCTCCAGAAGTAAGTTCAATCAATATCGGGACCATATCGGCAACTTTCGTTCATTTCCTGATATCAAGTAATCATTTTCTTTGCCTGCCAGGGTTTGGAAAACGTTCACCGCTATGGTTCCGGGTCTGAAGAAGGAGCTGCGATTTACACACCCCAAAGTAAGTAGTACTAGCTAGTTCCGCGCATCTCTCATTGATTCTAGTTTCATCAATACCATTATCATGCTTGCTTATCAGTTTGATTGAACTCTATTCTCGTAAAGTGCTTGTTGCAGGCACCCAACACTCATTTATGTGGATACTACGTATGCGAGTTCATTCGCTACTACACCTCTGAACGGGCCTCCTCTGAGAAACAATTTGAAGTACGTAAACAATATTCACAATTTTATTTTATATATTACCATCAATTGTGTTGAGTTTCATTCATATATATGTATTGACCCCCTTCTTTAAATTATATCTGGCAGATGCGGGATGAACCCCTACCACATGATCGCATACGAGCAATTCAAGAGGAATTGGCGGGATTCTTTCTTGACCACGTCATACCTGAACACGGAGAATACCATCTGAAATTGAAATGGTTGTAAGGGATGTTATATATTGTACATATGTAGCAGCGTCGGATAGATATACGAAAACTTGTTGTTCGACCAAGCACGATGAAAGAGATGTCACTTCTCTCTATATATGTTCATGACGATCTTGTATAATTAATGGTTTCCTTGATTTGCTTACTAGCTAGCGTCGAGTTCTCTCTATATGTGTAGTAGCTAGCGTCGACCAAGCACGGAAAAAGAGAGGTCACTTCTCTCTATTAGCTCGCTAACACAATATGAAACCCCTAAATTAACCCTCCAAAACCCCAAAACCCTCCCTTCCAAAAAAAAACAAAACCCCCAGCGGCTGCGAGCTGCTGACGCGTGGCTGCCCTTTGGTCCCGGTTGGTGTTACCAACCGGGACTAAAGGTCCTCCTGCCCGGGCTCCCGCAGCGGCCACGTGGAGCCCCTTTGGTCCCGGTTCGTAAGCCAACCGGGACTAAAGGTTTTGGGCTTTAGTCCCGACCCTTTAGTCCCGGTTCCGGAACCGGGACAAAAGGCCCTTACGAACCGGGACAAATGGGGGTTTTCCTACTAGTGTGATTATATTATGTAGAAATAATGTTTGAGTCTAGTTTGACTCCAAGATAGAGTCGGTCAGGCTGGTGCTTGGGATTGTAATGTGTGGCTTTGAGAAATTAAGAGACGAAAGTAGAGGTAGGAGCACATGGCTGAAGTTTCGCGTGCGCTTGTGTTCATGTGATTTTGATGTGGTCGATGCTTGGTGAAATTGGACAACATGAAGACACAGTGGATTTTGTGCTACGCGCAAACTAAGTGTGGCTTTTATTTTTTTCTAGAAATTAGTGAATGATCGATAGCCCTACTTTACAAAGAAAGCAACCAGTGCTAGCAACTAACAACATGTTCACAACCTGGCAGATTACATCCGGGAGTATAGGGGATCAGAGGATGAAGAACAGAGGAACCAGAGGCCGGACAAGAGGAACAATACATAAGCCAAGGCAAAGGCAAACCCTTGTATTTTTACCGGCAGGCCAATGCAAAGAGTGGAGTAGTGCCGGCTGCTGACAAAACAGTACAACCTCGAAAATGCAATTCAAACGTTACCAAGCCTATATAAGGTAAATAACACCACCAGTTACAACCCAAGTGCATCGGTCTTTATTCAAAATGGAACACGATCAAGGGGTGGCAGCACACACACAAGGTTGAGTGCTCACACACGAAATAAAAGGGGAATGGAAATAACAAACTGATAACCGTGTGCACATTTAGCCGAAAAACCCAAGTCTAGGGGCCGGTCCCGAGTGTGGAGCAATACGCTATGTCATACCCTAGGTGGACTGGGTGTCCTCTTGCTTCCTCTTCTCTTCTTCTTCTTTAAGTCTGGCACGGTCCACCGGCTTTGACCGGAGCCCAACGCCTGCTCCTCCTCCTCTTGCTTCTTCTCCTTCTATGCCCCGGTGCACGCGCGGCATCATACAGTTACGGATGCACACATGGTAGACAGAAGAGGATGGATCAAATTTTGGAGTGCACTTGAATTGGCAAGCGTGCAGGTCTTCTTCCCATCCGGCGACCTATGCCTGGAGACCAACTTCTCCTCCTCTTGCATCTTCTCTTTCTATCCCCCGGCGCACATGCAGCATCATGCAGTTACGGATGCACACATGGTAGACTGAAGAGGATGGATCAAATTTTGGAGTGCACCTGGATTGGCAGACGCGGAGGTCTTCTTCCCATCCAGCGACCTCCACCCGGAGACCAACTTCTCGTCCTCTTGCTTCTTCTCCTTCTACCCCCCGGCGCACGTGTGGCATCATGCAATTACGGATGCACACGTGGTAGGTGGAAGAGGATGGATCAAATTTTGGAGTGCACTTGGATTGGCAGACACGGAGGTCTTCTTCCCATCCGGCGACCTCCACCCGGAGACCAACTTCTCCTCCTCTTGCTTCTTCTACTTCTATCCCCCGGCGCACGTGCGGCATCATGCCGTTACGGATGCACACGTGGTACACGGAAGAGGATGGATCAAATTTTGGAGTGCACCTGGATTGGCAGACGCGGAGGTCTTCTTCCCATCCGGCGACCTCCGCCTGGAGACCAACTTCTCCTCCTCCTGCTTCTTCTACTTCTATCCCCCGGCGCACGCGCGGCATCATGCAGTTACGGATACACACGTGGTACACGGAAGAGGATGGATCAAATTTTGGAGTGCACTTGAATTGGCAAGCGTGCAGGTCTTCTTCCCATCCGGCGACCTTTGCCCGGAGACCAACTTCTCCTCCTCTTGCATCTTCTCTTTCTATCCCCCGGCGCACATGTGGCATCATGCAGTTACGGATGCACACATGGTAGAGTGAAGAGGATGGATCAAATTTTGGAGTGCACCTGGATTGACAGACGCGGAGGTCTTCTTCCCATCCAGCGACCTCCACCCGGAGACCAACTTCTCGTCCTCTTGCTTCTTCTCCTTCTACCCACCCCCCCCCCCCCCCCCCCCCCCCCCCCCCCCGCTCCCGGCGCATGTGTGGCATCATGCAATATCGGATGCACACGTGGTAGGTGGAAGAGGATGGATCAAATTTTGGAGTGCACTTGGATTGGCAGACACGGAGGTCTTCTTCCCATCCGGCGACCTTCACCCGGAGACCAACTTCTTCTCCTCTTGCTTCTTCTACTTCTATCCCCCGGCGCACCTGCGGCATCATGCAGTCACGGATACACACGTGGTACACCGAAGAGGATGGATCAAATTTTGGAGTGCACTTGAGTTGGCAGACGAGGAGATCTTCTTCCCAGCCGGCGACCTCTGCCCGGAGACCAACTTCTCCTCCTCCTCTGGCTTCTTGTGCTTCATGTGCCGCCAAAGGCATGAGGCAATTAACGCACTCCATGATGCATCCTCTGCGGTCCCACTTGTCGTGGCACTCCTCGATGAACTCCAGTATGGTCTTCCGCGCCGCAGCCTCGACGGCAATCGATGCTAGGGCTAGGACTACACACAACACAACAACGCTGCAACTGCTGTGCTTTTCCCTGGAACGCATAGCCACACCCATGGCTAGCTTGGGTGGCTGGCTGGTTGGCTTGGAGTAATTAGTTGTAGTCGTTGCCAACAACGCAGGATGGATGATTGGATTGATATATACGGTGGCACAGACACATATTTATACTACAAGAGCTAGCTAGGTCCCTCTGCTGATTCTAATCCATCTAGCTTCAGATTAGACGCTTCCATGCATGCGTGTGTACCCTTGCATGTGTATAGTACCAACCACTTGCTTCCAAGTCAACTAGGCGCTGTACCAGCAAGACTAGATTAATGAAGCATCTTCATGAAGCTTCTACTAGCTAGATCGGACATCAGCAGGCGTGCAATTCACGAGCTTCCATTAATGTTTTACAGACATGTAATTGTCATGCACCCTCTGGTAGTGACAAACAGTGCAGCTGATGCAATCAACTTGCTCACTATATATGTACTCCCTCCGGTTCGAAATACTAAGTGTCGTTGTTTTAGTTCAAAATAGAACTAAAACCACGACACTTATTTCTGATCGAAGGGGGTACTACATGTGTGTTGAAAGGGAGAGAGGGATTTAGTGGAATAGTTGTTGTATTGCTTGAGCCTCGTGGGCATATATATAGGAGTACAATGACCAACTTGAAGTACAAGACAAGGCGGGACAAATCCTAGTCTATCTCATATTTTATAATAAACAATATACTCAACATCCCCCCGCAGTCACAACGGTAGCGACGCAGACGGTGAGACTGGAGAAGAATCCGAAGGTAGGCCGACGGTCATCCCCCCCACAGTCGTAACGGTCGATGCATCATGGAAGTTGTGGCTGGAGTAGAAACCGACGAGGTTGCTCAAGCAAGGCGGTAGCCCTTTGTGCCGATGTCGACGTAGCCGAGAGCGTAGGGTGGTGTAGCCGTGGTTGAGGTAGCCGTGCGAAGAACGCCGTGGTCGATGTCGAGTCGGGGTAGCCGGTGTGGAAGTAGTCGCCGAGGAGCCGCGGGCGCAAGGAGGCGCCGAGTTAGTCATGGGCGCAGTGGTGTCGAAGTAGTGGTGCGCCGGGAAGAAGACGAAGTTGAGACGCGTCGCGCCGGGATTGCCAAGTCCGGGGACACGTCGTGGACGAAGGCACGCATCGGTGTTGCCAGCACCGGGTATGCGTAGACGGACGAAGTCGATGTTGACGATGCGTCGCTCCAGGCTTGCCAGACCTAGGAACACATCGGGGACGAAGGCACGCGTCGGTGTTGCCAGCACCGGGCATGCGTAGACGGGGACCTGCACACAACTTGTACGCCATGTCGAGGAGGCTAGCAGAGAAGGACTCGACGACGGTTGCGACGCAAATCGGCGGGAAGCCGATGTCGCCCGCGGTGGTCGGAGTAGATGAAGTGGTCGGGGTAGATGACAGCGACGATGGCGATGAGCTGGTGCTGGATGAAGAAGAAGGGGGTGGACTGGCGGCGCGGCTCGGGTGAGCGAGCAGCAGCGGCGCCGAAGAAAAGCGGCGGCCGCGGCCTGACGGCGACTGGTTAGGAGCGCGGCGGCGATGCTCGAAGTAGGCGACGAACCCGACAACGTGACGAAGACCAGCGTGGACGGTGGCGTTCCTGCGCCGAGGGAGACGGCGCGGCGCATACCACGGGAAATCGACACGCGGGGACGGCGGAGTGGACCGCAGGCCGCGGCGCTACGACCCGAAGGGGCGACGCAGCGGCAACAGGCGGGTCGGGGCAACGGTGCGAAGACCTCGGGTGGCGGCGGTGACCGCGGGCCGCGGCGCTATGGCCTGAAGGGGCGGCACGGCGGCGAAGCGCGGGTCGGTGCGACCGCGGGGACGACCTCGGGCGGCGGCGGAGACCGCGTGCCATGCTCGCTACGGCCCGATGGGGCGACGCAGCAGCAGCGCGAGGGTCGGTGCAGCCATGGGGACGTCATGAAGCGGACGGCCTCGAGGCGGCGGTGGACCGCGGGCCGCGACACTACGGCCCGAAGGGTCGACGCAGCGGCAGCACGCGGGTCGATGCGGCCACGGGGAGAACCACGGGGCGGCGGCGCTGCGGCCGAAGGGGCGACGCAACGGCAGCCCGGTGGTCGATCGGTGGAGGGGCGCACTTTACTCGGGACAATCTTCACAGGACCTGCGGAGGCGCGCGCAACCGACGGGCCAGGTTGGTCGCACGGCGTAGATGAGGCGGATCGTGGCGGCGGGCGGGTGATCAATCCGATCGCGCACGAGGTCGGGGACACCGGTCGATCGAGGCGGGATGGAGGCGGAGTCCGAGATGAAGTCGGCGACGACGGTCGGCAGGGCGGCCGTACAGGCGCGGCGTAGATCGATGGACGGGCCGGCGCGCGAACGGCGGCTGTGATGGGCCGCCGCATGGCACGAGGCCGCCGGGTTGGGGCGATGCAGGAGTCCAGATCGGAGCAGGGTGGTGACGGCCGGCGTAGGGCGACGGGCGAGCAGACGCGCGGGCGACGGCCGTGAGGGGCCGCCGCGTCGCGCGAGGCCGTCGGGTCGGTGTAGAGGCCGGGTCGCGCCGATGTCGGTGTAGAAGCGCGGAGTCGACGGCGGCGGCGGGCGACGCAAACCGATCTTAGATCGGAAAACCAAAAAGAAAACGCCGATCAATGCGACCGGCGAAAGAAAGAAAACCCCGGATCAAGAGATCGGGAAAAGACTCTCTAGGGCAGCCGGTCAACAAGACTGGCGGACGAACCCTAGGTACGGGCGACGCGGCCCCCGGCGGCGGTCATGGAGGCCGACCGCCTCGGGGGCGGCGCGCGATGCGGAAGCGTTGGGCGGGGGCTAGGTTTAGGAACTTGCGGCAGATACCATGTTAAAAGGGAGAGATGGATTTGATGGAATAGTTGTTGTATTGCTCAAGCCTTGTGGGCATATATATAGGAGTACAATGACCAACTCGCATTACAAGACAAGACAGGACAATTCCCAGTCTATCTCATATTTCCTAATAAACAATATACTCAACAATGTGTAGAACTGAAACCACGACATTTATTTCGGATCGGAGGGAGTACCATATATATCCACTTCCTTCAAATCAAAATCAGTTAGGTACTCGCTAGATAAAGTATTCGTGTAAGGCAATTAACAAATTAACGCAATCTGCACGTACGTTGGCGTCCTCGTTTGACCACGCCACTTGCTCCCTTCTCTGTTGCCTGTGCTTTTGCTTGGGATCCGGCATCCCCTGGACTAGGATCACATGCTCAGCTAAACAGCCACTTGCTTCAATCAAGTGGAGCTCGTTGTCGTCTAATATCCGTGTGTTAATTAGCATGCGGATAATCCCCCAAAACGATTTGCACGCAATTAACTGTGTTGATGCATATCGTACAAATCAATTGTGGTTACAAAATATTAAAAACGCCCGCCAGCTTGGTATTCTTGTACTCCTGTCATTGGTGCTAGCTTGTATACACGATTGATCACGATTGATCGTTTTCGTGGAGGATGGACAGGCATGCGCACGCACATCTACTCCCTCCGTTCCTAAATATTTGTCTTTCTAGAGATTTCACTACGGACTACATACAGATGTATATAGACATAATTTAGAGTGTAGATTCATCCATTTTGTTCCGTATGTAGTCCGTAGTTAAATCTTTAAAAAGACAAATATTTAGAAATCGGAGGGAGTAGACGTTTGCGCGCACGCGGGCATGCATGAGACACGTCGCATCTAGAGATTTGCATGCATGCAGACATGCATTGGGTGTTCGTCGCGAACGTGCTTTCATATGTTTTGGGTATACAAGCTTCAAAATCAACTTGGTACTAGCTATAGTGATGCATCAAATCAACACGTATGATGCTTCCTTGTTTGACTGCTCCGCTTGCTCCACCTGTTTGGTGTATCTGATTTTGCCTTGGATATCCCACCTCCCCTACAAGCATGAGCCAGTGAGGTTAGCATATCGTGATATCGTATCATAATGAAGGATGTGCTAGTATCACTAGTAGAAAACAGGGCTTTGGTCCAGGCCGGATCAGAGCTTCAGTCCCGGTCGTGTTACGAACCGGGACTAATGTGAGCATTAGTCCCGGTTTGAGCGGCTAGGACGCCGGTCGGGGTTCGTCACGCATCAGTCCCGGTTCGAACGGAACCTTTAGTCCCGGTTGGTGACACCAACCGGGACTAAAGGGGTGGTGGCAACCGTTCGCCTGACGCGAGCCCTTTTAGTCCAGGTTCGTGGCTCAAACCGGGACTAAAGGTCCCAACCGGTCAAATCCCGCGCCTTGGAAGTTGTTCCGCGCGAGATCATACATGGGAAACGCTACAGTAACGCGACCGGCCTCCATTTCTGTTCGTCTCCCTCTCCTCTCTTCTTCCCCATCCTCCACCATGAATCCAATCACTCGCTACGGGAACGTGCTCGCACATGGCACGACCAATCTCCATGTCGTCTACACGAACGACAGCGCCAAAGTCGAGGGTTTTCTTTCCATGTTCGAGGAATGGCTTCAATAGGAGAAACACAAGTTCATGGGCCTCGATCTCGAGTACACGGTCGATGGTCGCAATGTTGCCGTCGTCCAACTTTGTTTGAAGCAACATGTCATGGTCTTCCAGTGGGCAAGGTAATACGAAACTTGTCATAGTTTTAATTGGGGCTTTTCTTTGATTCATAGGATAGGAAAATTGCATAGGAATAGGAGGATTGGGAATGTCGAGAACATGTCATAGTTTCCTGGATTCATAGGAAAAATGCATAGGAAAATTGGGGCTTTTCTTTGATTCATAGGAAAATTGGGGCTTTTCTTTGATTCATAGGAAAATTGCATAGGAATAGAAAATTGCATAGGAATAGGAGGATTAGGAAAATTACATAGGAATAGGAATAGGAGGATAGGAATAGGATAGGAAAATTGCATAAGAATTTTCCTTATAGTTGCATATTGGCCATCGTGGGAGAACATGTCATAGTTTAGGGGCTTCTTTTGATTCATAGGATAGGAAATGCATAGGAATAGGAAACTTGCTATGATTCTTATTATACTTGTTATGATTCTTATTATACTTGTTCCGAATTATACTTGTTATGATTCTTATTATACTTGTTATGATTCTTATTATACTTGTTCCGAAATATACTTGTTATGATTCTTATTATACTTGTTATGATTCTTATTATACTTGTGCCGAAATATACTTGTTATGATTCTTATTAATACTTGTTCTAAAATATACTTGTTATGATTCTTATTATACTTGTTCTAAAATATACTTGTTGCAGCAGTATTTAACGCATTTGTTCCATTTTGTTGTTGCAGTAGTGACAAGCACTGTCCAAAACTCATGGAGTTCCTTCGCAGCGACATATATTTTGATAGCGTTGATATAACGAATGACAAGATCAAGATGAGACGCACCTGGGATATTGAGATACCAGCTGAATGCCACATTGATCTTCAGGGCAGGTTCAGGCTTGAGCATGACAGGACTTCAATGGCTGATATGGCAGCCGCCCTGATCGACGAGGACTACGCTGATATGAAGACAAAATTCCCCAAGTCAGGGCACAAACATTGGGAGAAGAGCCCACTTGACCCTATCAATATTGAGTATGCAGCAATAGATGGGTACGTTGCATACGAGTTGTACCACAGGATTGGAATCTTCAATTATGGGCAGCGTCACCTCGTACCGCTAGTATCTCCTGCTTGGGGGTATTCTGATCCGGACGACGCATAGTGTTTGCAATGGCGAACACTTTTATCTCTATTATGTAGTGCTTGGGGGTCTCCTGATTCGGACGAGTAGGTTTGCAATCCGGAAGAGTAGGATTGGTATCTTCAATTATGCAGTACTTTCTGTAATGGATATCTGAACTATTATTTCTATTATATCCCTATTTAAGTACGGTTTGTGTGTAAGAATATTTAGTATGATGTGAGCAAGCTTTCTGAAGCATTGTGATGTATGTGATGAAGATTGTCCATGGTGACGGCGCAATAAACAAGAGACACACGCGAAGAAAAAGTGAAGACTTTCTCTCCACAATTATTCTGATGATGGCTTTGATCTAGAATATCACTGCAGTTAAATATAATATTAACTAAAATTATCAAAGTATTTATTTATTAAAAAGAATGAACTAAAAAGAATCAACTAAAATATTAACTAAAAAGAATGAACTAAAAAAAACCAACTAAAACATTAACTAAAAAGAATCAAAATAGTATTAACTAAAATTATCAAAGTATTTATTTGTTAAAAAAAATGAACTAAAAAAATCAACTAAAATATTAACTAAAAAGAATCAACTAAAACATTAACTAAAAAGAATCAAAATAATATTAACTAAAATTATCAAAGTATTTATTTGTTAAAAAGAATGAACTAAAAAGAATCAACTAAAATAAAATCTTTAATAGAAAACTAAAATAACAGAAAAAAATCAACTAAAATAAAATCTTTAATAGAAAACTAAAAATGAAATCCCTTTGTAATAGACGAGTTTTCGTCCGAAATCCTGATACTTCGAAGGAGATTGTCCAGTTTGTACACGAAATGCATCCAGTTTTTCCCGTAACTCTCTCAACTTTTTAGCACATGCTATGTGGGTGAAATGATGATACCATGCCAACTTTCAACCATTTCAGAGTTTATTTACAGTGCATATCAATTCAGGGTCATCTTAGCTCAAAATAAATCATGAAATGCATGAAAAATAGCAAATGAAGTCAAAAAAGGTTTGAAAAGTGATGATGTGGCTTTGAATGGTGCATATTGAATGCAGAAAAGTCTTGAGTTCAAATATGTTTAAAAAATTGAAATGCCTTTTGTAACAGATGAGTTTTCGTCCAAAACCCTCACACGTCAAAATAGATTGTCCAGTTTGTACACGAAGTGCATCCAGTTTTTGCCTAACCCTCTCAACTTTTTAGCACATGCTATGTGGGTGAAATGATGATACCATGCCAACTTTCAATCATTTCAGAGTTCATTTGCAGTGCTTTTCAATTCAGGGTCATCTTAGCTCAAAATAAATCATGAAATGCATGAAAAATAGCAAATGAAGTCAGAAAAGGTTTGAAAAGTGATGATGTGGCTTTGAATGGTGCATATTGAATGCATAAAAAGTCTTGAGTTCAAATATGTTTAAAAATTGAAATCCTTTTGTAACAGATGAGTTTTCGTCCAAAACCCTGACACTTCGAAAGAGATTGTTCATTTTGTACATGAAGTGCATCCAGTTTTTGCCGTAACCCTCTCAACTTTTTTGCACATGCTATGTGGGTGAAATGATGATACCATGCCAACTTTCAACCATTTCAGAGTTCATTTGCAGTGCTTTTCAATTCAGCGTCATCTTAGCTCAAAATAAATCATGAAATGCATGAAAACTAGCAAATGAAGTCAGAAAAGGTTTGAAAAGTGATGATGTGGCTTTGAATGGTGCATATTGAATGCATAAAAAGTCTTGAGTTCAAATATGTTTAAAAAATTGAAATCATTTTGTAACTGATGAGTTTTCGTCCGATCAAAGTTATTTAACTTAATATTATATAAAATTTATGCAACTAAAATTATCAAAGTTATTTTTGTTAAAAACTTTAATAGCAAAGAGAATATTCATAAAGTATTTTTTGTTAAGAACTTTTAATATGCAAAAAAATAACATAAAAAAATAGCAAAAGTGAACATAGATGCGCTTATAGGGAAAATTCAACCTGAAATTGATTTCAGGTCGAATTTCCCGTAGAAGGGCATCTATTTTCACTTTGAGAGAAACTCAACAAGGCAGAGAGAGGCGGGCTTATAAACCGGTGCGAGCGCCTCTCGCTTGGCGAGGTGGGACTAAACTCCCACCATAGCCAGGACCAACCCTTTAGTCCCGGTTGGTGGCTCCAACCGGGACCAATCCCAACCTTTTGTCCCGGTTGGTGCCACCAACCGGGACTAATGCCACCCTTTAGTCCCGGTTGGAGCCACCAACCGGGACCAAAGCTCTCTGCTTCCCGCCCTCTGGGCTGCTGAAATTGACCTTTAGTCCCGGTTGGTGGCACCAACCGGGACGAAAGGGTTGCATTAGTCCCGGTTGGTGGCACCAACCGGGACTAAAGGGTTAGGTATATAAGGCAGGACTTGTCGAATTCTCCCCCAACCTCTCCCATTCGCCCCGACGCCGACTCCCTGCCCCGACGCCGCCAGGCTGCCGGAGCTCACCGCCGCCCCCGAGCCCGTCCCCGTCGTCGCCGCCGTCCCCGAGCCCATCCTCGTCGTCGTCGCCGCCCCCGAGCCCGTCATAACCGCCGCCCCCGAGCCTGACCTCGCCGCCGCCTCGAGCCCGTCCCCACGCGCCTCCTCGTCCTCGTCGACGTCGTCGCCGCCCCCGACGTCGGACGGCGCCCGCGCCACCTCCCCGAGCCCCGTCGTCGCCGCCCGCGCCTCCTCCCCGAGCCCGTCGTCGCTGGCCTGCCCCGGCCCTCGCTCGCGTTTTAGTTTTTTAGTTTGTTTTAGTATTTTTATTAGTTGTTTTAGTTTGTTTTATTAGTTGTTTTAGTTTGTTTTATTAATTTGTTGTTTTAGTTGTTTTAGTTGTAAAAAAGTTTTAGTTGTTTTAGTCGGCGAACCCGAGGAGTCCCCGACAATCGCCGGGGAGGAGTCCCCGACGATCGCTTAAGTAGAAAATGTGTCATTGTTGTTAAATATGTTATTATTGTCATAGTTGTCAAATGCAATCATCTTTATTAAAGTTTATTAAATAGTAGGAATTTAAATAGTTGTAGAATTTGTTCTCGACGTCGACGATGCCCGGCCCACATCCTCGTCGTCGACTCGGCGCTGGCGACCACCTGCTTGAGAGGAGTCATGTCCGGGACTGGGCTCCGCCGGGCTGGTACTAGGAGGTGCTACCTTCCGGGGCGCCCAGCTTGGTGAGGAATCAGGGTCCCGTCGTCGACCCGGAGGTTCTTTGGTGGCGGTCGCGTGGACCACTGTCGGTGCAGAGGGAGCCGGCCCCCGCGGAGGTGGTACGTCGCCGTGTCAGGGAGGAGGACGAGCACGTCCGACGCTACATGGCTGCGTTGGACGCCAGGTTCTTCAATACCTGGCAGGTTCTTCAGGGATCTCACCCGAGTTATGATCCTGTCATACTTCCTTCTCTTTGGGTGTCCACCGCCTGCGCCGCGAGACGTCAACTATATCTGTATTAGTGATATTATATAATAATATTCGAGATGTATTAATGATAATATTTGATGATGTATTAGCGATACTATTCGATGATGTATTAGTGATATTATATGATCGTATTGTTGCATTGCCTTGTATTGATTTGCATATCTCATGTTTGTATATTGCCATGTTGTAATATTTGCAGAAACTATGGATCACAAAGAGTTAGAAAAAGAACAGTTGTTGGGGGATATAATCCGAGCCGGAGGTGATCCCTTGTCGTATCTCAACGACACCGATGGTCAGGAAGGAGAGGATGACGGCTCCGGTGATCCAACAATGGAGGAGGAAGGAGATCATGACGGCTCCGGTGACCGAATGGCGGAGGAAGGAGATCATGATCACGGCTCCGGTGACCGAACGGAGGAGGGATCCTGAACTGTTGCAAAGTCCGACGAGGTAAGAAGACGAGGCCCGAAGAAAAGGTTGCGCCCGGATGAAAGGTTCACCATCACAGAAGTCGCGAAAGATGGCCAACCGATTGCTCCCAAGCGGACCAAGGACGCATTTGTACATCAGTGTGGAGTTGTTGTTAGGGACTATGTCTCGATCAACACCCAGCAATGGAATAAGAATAATAAGGACCCTGAAGTTTCTTATGTCCATGATAGACTGAAAGATGATCTTTGGACCGAGCTGATGACAAATTTCAGCCTACCGCGAGAGGAGGATCTGAATAACCCAGTTATAGAGCGAAAGGTCAAGGCGTTTTCTCTTAAGAAGATGGCAGAACTATTCAGGAACTAGAAGAAAGAGTTGAACACAAAGTTTGTCGAGAAAGAGGAGACTCCGAAATTCATCGGTCGATATGAGAAGATAAGAGATCAAATGGCCCGAATTTGTGGCCTACAAGAAATCGGAGAAGGGTAAGAAATGGTCACTGACAAACAAGAAAAATGCTGCAAAGAAGAAGTATCACCATCACACGGGGTCAGGTGGCTACTACAAAGCCCGGCAGTTGTGGGAAAAAGCTGAGCAAGACCTACTTGCTAAGAATGTCCAACCAGCGACATTGCACTGGCCAGATCGTTCAAGGACTTGGTTCTTTGGGGTTGGGGGAACTTTGGACCCAGAAACAGGGGAGTGTGTTTGGACGGACGAGCAACTTGCAATACCCTTCCGGAAGCTTCAGGCAGCAATTAAGGCAGCGCAGGAAGGGACGTTCATTCCCGACAGAGAGAAGGACGAGCTGACAGAGGCTCTCGGGAATCCTGAACACCCTGGACGAACACGAGGCACATCAGGCTCCGTTCCGTGGAAGCATGAGTTTCCCGACAGCGGTGGTTATAGAAGCCGAGAGAGAAAGAGGAAACAGGAAGCAAGCGAAATGCAGAAGCTCAGTGCAAGATTAGCAAAACTAGCAGAACTTGAGAGCCAGCGTGCTACCGGCCAACCATCTGAGCGGCACGAAGATTCTTCCTTCGACGCTGCCCCAGAAGCTACCCCACCATCTCAGCGGAGAAGCAGCGTGGCTTCCACGGAGCTCGTTCAACCTGATTTCACGGCTCCTCGCTACCCCGTGGATAGTATCACGTAGGCTGAACATTGCGAGTTAATGACGAAATGCCAGAACCTGACCTTCAAGGCGGCGGTCGGCTCTGTTGTACCTCCTCGAGCTGAGGGAACTTTCCATTGCCGTCCGATTCCACATGGCTATGCTGTTGTGACGGTGGATGAAATAATGGATGCATTTGAGGGGCTGGAGCTTGACAACCCTACAGGTGAAGAGGATATTATTCTTCTGGAAAATGCTTTGAGGAGTACATGTCTATGGAGAAAGGAGTACATCAAGCTTCCAAACTGGACGCCTCAGCAGACTCAGCCTCCTCCGGTGCGTCAGGGCACTCCGCCTCCTCCTCCTCCTCCGGTGCGTCAGGGCACTCCGCCTCCTCCTTCTCCTCCTCTGGCGCGTCAGGGCACTCCGCCTCCTCCTCCGCCTCCTCCGGCGCGTCAGGGCACTCCGCCTCCTCCTCCGACGCGTCAGGGCACTCCGCCTGCTCCTCCTCCTCCTCCGGCGCGTCAGGACACTCCGCCTCCTCCGCCGCATCAGCAACGGTGGAAGAGAGTCGACGCCGCCGCTCCGGCGGCTAGCAGTTCAATAGGCGGGAAGAAATACAAATTTGGTCCAAGCCTCAAGCCTCTTCCAAAGTTACCATATGAGAGGACTGACGAGGAACATCCATTTTGAAGGCCCATTTTGCACGGAAACATCCACCTCCGAAGGAAACGATAGATCCGGTGAAAGCGAAGCGCACTCAGCATGCCCTGAAGCAATCACCACCGCCTCGGCTATCCAACTATAACCGCATAATTACAAAGACACATGATGAAGCGCTACGGTCGGGAAGTACTTCCAGTGCTGCAGGAGACAAAAAACGAAGAAGTGGGAAAACTGTTGGGGAACGTTGCATGGGAAACAAAAAATTTCCTGCCCACACGCAAGATCTATCCATGGTGATGAGCATCTACGAGAGGGAGAGTGAATCTACATACCCTTGTAGATCGCTAAGCGGAAGCGTTAAGAAACGCGGTTGATGTAGTCGAACGTCTTCGCGATTCAAATCGCCGAGCGTCCCGCAATCCCATCACGATCCGTCTCGCGATTCCATCACGATCCGTCCTGCGATCCCATCATGATTCGTCCCGTGATCTTGATCACGGTCCTTCTGATCTAGTGCTGAACGGACGGCACCTCCGCGTTCAACACACGTGCGGCTTGATGACGCCTTCACCTCCTCGATCCAGCGAGCGATGATGAAGTAGTAGATGAGTTCCAGCAGCACGACGGCGTGGTGATGATGGTGAGTAGCAATCTCAGCAGGGCTTCGCCAAGCACTACGGAGATTATGACGGAGGAACTAGAGGGCTAGGGTTGCCGGCACACGGCTTGGGAAATCCTGATGTGTCCCGTGTGCTAGCCCTGCCCCTCTATTTATATGTTGAGCCCTGGGGTCTAAACTTGGAGGAAAAACCTCTACAAGGTCGGTTTTGCCCGCACAAGGTCGGTTTGGCCCGCAAGGAAAGAGTCCAACTCGGATCCCTGCAGCACCGCGCACAAGCGGTAGTACCGCTCGGGAGCGGTAGTACCGCTTGAGCGGTAGTACCGCTTCACCCAAGCGGTAGTACCGCTTGAGCGGTAGTACCGCTTCACCCAAGCGGTAGTACCGCTTAAGCGGTAGTACTGCCTTACTGCTTAAGGCAGCAGCAAAACTCCTTTTGCACTTTCCAATACCTCGTGGGCTATACCCCTTTGGCCCATATAAAGTGTTGCTGCACCCGAACACTTCGGTGAACATCCGGAACCCCTTCCGGTGAATTCCGGAACCCTTTCCGGAGATCAAAACACCATTATCACATCAATCTTTATCTCCGGACTCTTCCGGAGATCCTCGTCATGTCCGGGATCTTATCCGAGACTCCGAACAACCTTCGGTCACCAACAATAACTCAACTATACTAATCGTCACCAAACGTTAAGTGTGTAGACCCTGCGGGTTCGAGAACTATGTAGACATGACCGAGACACCTCTACGGTCAATAACCAATAGCGGGACCTGGATGCCCATATTGGTTCCTACATATTCTACGAAGATCTATATCGGTCGAACCTCTATGTCAAGGATTCAGTTAATCCCGTATGCTGTTCCCTTTGTTCTTCGGTATGTTACTTGCCCGAGATTCGATCGTCGGTATCTCTATACCTAGTTCAATCTCGTTACCGGCAAGTCTCTTTACTCGTTCCGTAATACAAGATCCCGTGGCTAACACCTTAGTCACATTGCTTGCAAGGCTTATAGTGATGTTGTATTACCGAGTTGGCCCTGAGATACCTCTTCGTCACACGGAGTAACAAATCCCAGTCTTGATCCATGCCAACTTAACGGACACCTTTGGAGATACCTGTAGAGCATCTTTATAGTCACCCAGTTACGTTGCGACGTTTGATACACACAAGGTATTCCTCCGGTGTCAGTAAGTTGCATGATCTCATGGTCATAGGAACAGATACTTGACATGCAGAAAACAATAGCAATAAACTGACACGATCATATGCTACGTTTATAGTTTGGGTCTTGTCCATCACATCATTCTCCTAATGATGTGATCCCGTTATCAAATGACATCTTATGTCCATGGTCAGGAAACCTTTACCATCCTTTGATCAACGAGTTAGTTAACTAGAGGCTTACTAAGGACACAGTGTTGTCTATGTACCCACACATGTATTTGAGTTTCCAATCAATACAATTATAGCATGGATAATAAACAATTATCATGAACAAGAAAATATGATAATAACTAAATTATTATTGCCTCTAGGGCATATTTCCAACAGTCTCCCACTTGCACTAGAGTCAATAATCTAGTTCACATCACCATGTGATTTACATTGCTATGAATCTAACACCCAATGAGTTCTGGGGTTCGATCATGCTTTGCATGTGAGAGAGGTCTTTAGTCAACAGTCTGCAACATTCAGATCCGTGTGTTCTTTTGCAAATCTATATGTCATACTGTAGACACTGCTACCACACTCCACTTGGAGCTATTCCAAATGGCTACTCCACTATACGTATCCAGATTGCTACTCAGAGTCATCCGGATAGGTGTCAAAGCTTGCATCGGCGTAACCCTTTACGACGAACTCTTTATCACCTCCATAATCGAGAAATATTTCCTTAGTCCTCTAGTTACTAAGGATAATCTTGACCGCTGTCCAGTGATCCACTCCTGGATCACTCTTGTACCCCTTGACAGACTCATGGCAAGGCACACACAGGTGCGGTACACAGCATGGCATACTATACAGAGCCTATGTCTAAGGCATAGGGGACAACCTTCGTCCTTTCTCTCTCTTCTGCCGTGGTCGGGCTTTGAGTCTCACTCAACTCCATACCTTACAAATCAGGCAAGAACTCTTTCTTTGACTGGTCCATTTTGAACTCTTTCAAAATCTTGTCAAGGTATGTACTCATTGAAAGTCTTATCAGACGTCTTGATCTATCTCTATAGATCTTGATGCCCAATTTTTAAGTAGCTTCATTTCAGGTCTTCCTTTGAAAAAACTCCTTTTCAAACAACCCTTTATGCTTTACAGAAATTCTACATCATTTCCGATCAAAAATATGTCAACCACATATACTTATCAGAAAATCTATAGTGCTCCCACTCACTTTATTGTAAATACAAGTTTCTAATAAACTTTGTATAGACTCAAAAACTTTGATCACCTCATCAAAGCGTATATTCCAACTCCGAGATGCTTGCTCCAGTCCATAGAGGATCGCTGGAGTTTGCATACATTTTAGCATCCTTAGGACTGACAAAACCTTCCGGTTGTATCACATACAACCTTTCCTCACGGAAACCGTTAAGGAGACTCTGTTTTGACATCCATCTGCCAGATTTCATAATCGAAAAATGCAGCAACTGCTAACATAATTCCAACAGACTTTAGCATCGCGACGGGTGAGAAAGTCTCATCGTAGTCAACTCCTTGAACTTGTGAAAAACCCTTTGCCACAAGTCGAGCTTTATAGATGGTGACATCACCGTCCGCGTCCGTCTTCCTTTTAAAGATCCATTTGTTCTGAATGGCCTTTCGCCCTTCAGGTAATACTTCCAAAGCCCATACTTTGTTTTCTTACATGGATCCCATCTCGGATTTCATGGCCTCTAACCATTTCTCGGAATCCGGGCCCATCATCGCTTCTCCATAGCTCGTAGGTTCATCGTTGTCCAACAACATGACTTCTAAGACAGGGTTGCCGTACCACTCAGGAGTAGTATGCGTCCTTGTCGTCCTACGAGGTTCGATAGTAACTTGATCCGAAGCTTCATGATCATCATCATTAACTTCCTGTTCAACTAACGTATGCTGCACAGAAACAACTTTCTGCGCTGCGCTACTCTCTGGTTGAAACAAAGGTTCAACAACCTCATCAAGTTCTATCTTCCTCCCACTCAATTCTTTCGAGAGAAACTCTTTCTCGATAAAGGACCCGTTTTAGCAACAAACACTTTGTGCTTGGATCTGAGATAGAAGGTTTACCCAACTGTCATGTTAGGGTATTCTATGAAGATGCATTTGTCCGCTTTGGGTTCGAGCTCATCAGGTTGAAAACCTTTTCCACATAAGCGTCTCAGCTCCAAACATTAAGAAATGACAGCTTAGGTTTCTGCCAAACCAAAATTCATACGGTGTCATCTCAACGGACTTAGATGGTGCCCCTTTTTAAAGTGAATGTAGTTGTCTCTAATGCATAACCCCAAAACGATAGTGGCAAATCAATAAGAGACATCATAGCACGCACCATATCCAATAGAGCACGACTACGACGTTCGGACACACCATCACACTATGGTGTTCCAGGCGGCGTGAGTTGTGAAACAACTTCCACATTGTCTTAAGTTGTATACCAAACTCGTAACTCAGATATTTACTTTTTACGATCATATCGTATATTTTTTATCTTCTTGTCCCGATGATCTCAAACTTCACTCTGAGTTTGTTTGAACTTTTCAAACATTTCAGACTTGTGTTTCATTAAGTAAATATCCCCATATCTACTCAAATCATCAGTGAAGGTAGGAAAATAATGATATCCACCGCACGCTACAACACTCATTGGACCGTATACATCAACATGTATTATTTCCAATAAGTCACTTGCCCGTTCCATCAAACCGGAAAACGGGGTTTTAGTCATCTTGCCCTAGAGGCATGGTCTTCATGTCTCAACCGATTCAAAATCGAATGAGTCCAAAGATCCATCAGCATGGAGTTTCTTCATGCGTTTTACACCAATATGACATTTAGCGGCAGTGCCACAAGTATGTGGTACTATCATTATTAACTTTATATCTTTTGGCATCAATGTTATGAACATGTGTATCACTACGATCAAGATTCAATAAACCATTCTCATTGGGTGCATGACCATTAAAGGTATTATTCATGTAAACAGAATAACTATTATTCTCTAACTTAAATGAATAACCGTATTGCAATAAACATGATCTAATCACGTTTATGCTCAACGCAAATACCAAATAACATTTATTTAGGTTCATCACTAATCTCGAAAGTAGAGAGAGCGTGCGATGGTGATCACATCAACCTTGGAAACATTTCCAACACTCATCGTCACCTCACCCTTATCTAGTCTCCTTTATTTCGTAGCTTTTATTTCGAGTTACTAACATTTAGCAACCGAACCGGTATCCAATACCCAGGTGCTACTAGGAGCACTAGTAAGGTACACATCAATAACACGTATATCAAATATACTACTGTCGACGTTGCCAGCCTTCTTATCTACCAAGTATCTAGGGGTGTTCCGCTTCAGCGACCGTTCTCCTCATAATAGAAGCACTTAGCCTCGGGTTTGGGTTCAACCTTGGGTTTCTTTACTGGAGCAGCAACTGGCTTGCCATCCATGAAGTATCCCTTCTTGCCCTCGCCCTTCTCGAAACTAGTGGTTTTACTAACCATCAACACTTGATGCTCCTTCTTGATTTCTACCTTCGCGGTGTCAAACATCGCGAATAGATCAGGGATCATTATTTCTATCCCTGGCATTTTATAGTTCATCACGAAGCTCTAGTAGCTTAGTGACAGTGACTTGGAGAACTATATCAATCACTATCTTATCTGGAAGATCAACTCCCACTCGATTCAAGCGATTGTAGCACCCAGACAATCTGAGTATATGCTCAACGATTGAGCTATTCTCCTTCATCTTGCAGGCAAAGAATCTTGTTGAAGGTCTCATACCTCTCAACACGGGCACGAGCCTGAGATCACAATTTCAGCTTTTAGAACATCTCATATGTTCCGTGACGTTCAAAACGTTTTGGATCCTCAATTCTAAGCCATAATGCATGACGCACTGAACTATCAAGTAGTCATCAAAACGTGCCTGTCAGATGTTCACAACATCTACAGACGACGCTAGAGGGGATGGCGCACCGAGCGGTGCATTAAGGACATAAGCCTTCTGTGCAACAATGAGGACAATCCTCAGATCACGGACCCAGTCCGCATTATTGCTACCATCATCTTTCAACTCTATTTCTCTAGGAACATATAAAAATTCAAGGGAGCTACAGCGCGAGCTAGTAATCTACAACATAATTTGCAAAGACATTTTGACTATGTTCATGATAATGAGTTTAGTTATTCATATTACTTAAAAACTCCCACTCAAATTGACATCCCTCCGGTCATTCGAGTGTCACATGATCCAAATCCACCAACTCAAGTCCGATCATCATGTGAGTTGACGTGGTTTCAATGGTGAACATCTCCATGTTGATCATATCTACTATATGACTCATGTTCGACCTTTCGGTCTCTAGTGTTCTGAGGCCATGTCTGTACATGCTAGGCTCGTCAAGTTTAACCCGAGTGTTCCGCACGTGCAACACTGGCTTGCACCCGTTGTATGCGAACGTAGAGTCTATCACACCCGATCATCACGTGGTGTCTCGAAACGACGAACTTTCGCAACGGTGCACACTCGGGGAGAACACAATTTTATCTTGAAATTTAAGTGAGGGATCACCTTATAATGCTACCGTCGACCTAAGCAAAATAAGATGCATAAAAGGATTAACATCACATGCAAATCATAAGTGACATGATATGGCCATGAACTTGTGCTTTTGATCTCCATCTCCAAAGCACCGGCATGATCTCCATCGTCACCGGCATGACACCATGATCTCCATCATCTTGATCTCCAGCAACGTGTCGCCATGAGGTTGTCACGCCGACTGTTGCTTCCACGACTATTGCTAACTCATAGCGATAAAGTAAAGCAAAACGGCGAAAATAATTAAAGACAACTCTATGGCTCCTGCCAGTTGCCGTACTCATCGACATGCAAGTCGTGATATTCTATACAACACATGATCATCTCATACATCACATATATCTCATCATGTAATTGGCCATATCACATCACAACATACCCTGCAAAAACAAGTTAGACGTCCTCTAATTGTTGTTGCAAGTTTTACGTGGCTGCTACGGGTATCTAGCAAGAACGATTCTTACCTACGCAAAACCACAACGTGGTGCAGTGATTGCTTTTTGATCTTCTAAAAGAACCCTCTTCATTGAACCGATTCAACTAAAGTGAGAGAGACAGACACCCGCCAGTCACCTTTATGCAACAAGTGCACGCAGCGGTGAAACCAGTCTCGCGTAAGCGTACGCGTAATGTCGGTCCAGGCCGCTTCATCTCACAATACCGCCGAATCAAGTATCAACTAGTAACGGCAAGCAATATGTATACACCCACGCCCACAACTCCTTTGTGTTCTACTCGAGATCTCATCTACGCATAGACCTAGCTCAGATGCCACTGTTGGGGAACGTTGCATGGGAAACAAAAATTTTCCTGCCAACACGCAAGATCTATCCATGGTGATGAGCATCTACGAGAGGGAGAGTGAATCTACATACCCTTGTAGATCGCTTAGCGGAAGCGTTAAGAAACGCGGTTGATGTAGTCGAACGTCTTCGCGATTCAAATCGCCGAGCGTCCCGCAATCCCATCACGATCCGTCTCGCGATTCCATCACGATCCGTCCTGCGATCCCATCATGATTCGTCCCGTGATCTTGATCACGGTCCTTCTGATCTAGTGCTGAACGGACGGCACCTCCGCGTTCAACACACGTGCGGCTTGATGACGCCTTCACCTCCTCGATCCAGCGAGCGATGATGAAGTAGTAGATGAGTTCCAGCAGCACGACGGCGTGGTGATGATGGTGAGTAGCAATCTCAGCAGGGCTTCGCCAAGCACTACGGAGATTATGACGGAGGAACTAGAGGGCTAGAGTTGCCGGCACACGGCTTGGGAAATCCTGATGTGTCCCGTGTGCTAGCCCTGCCCCTCTATTTATATGTTGAGCCCTGGGGTCTAAACTTGGAGGAAAAACCTCTACAAGGTCGGTTTTGCCCGCACAAGGTCGGTTTGGCCCGCAAGGAAAGAGTCCAACTCGGATCCCTGCAGCACCGCGCACAAGCGGTAGTACCGCTCGGGAGCGGTAGTACCGCTTGAGCGGTAGTACCGCTTCACCCAAGCGGTAGTACCGCTTGAGCGGTAGTACTGCCTTACTGCTTAAGGCAGCAGCAAAACTCCTTTTGCACTTTCCAATACCTCGTGGGCTATACCCCTTTGGCCCATATAAAGTGTTGCTGCACCCGAACACTTCGGTGAACATCCGGAACCCCTTCCGGTGAATTCCGGAACCCTTTCCGGAGATCAAAACACCATTATCACATCAATCTTTATCTCCGGACTCTTCCGGAGATCCTCGTCATGTCCGGGATCTTATCCGAGACTCCGAACAACCTTCGGTCACCAACAATAACCCAACTATACTAATCGTCACCAAACGTTAAGTGTGTAGACCCTGCGGGTTCGAGAACTATGTAGACATGACCGAGACACCTCTACGGTCAATAACCAATAGCGGGACCTGGATGCCCATATTGGTTCCTACATATTCTACGAAGATCTATATCGGTCGAACCTCTATGTCAAGGATTCAGTTAATCCCGTATGTTGTTCCCTTTGTTCTTCGGTATGTTACTTGCCCGAGATTCGATCGTCGGTATCTCTATACCTAGTTCAATCTCGTTACCGGCAAGTCTCTTTACTCGTTCCGTAATACAAGATCCCGTGGCTAACACCTTAGTCACATTGCTTGCAAGGCTTATAGTGATGTTGTATTACCGAGTGGGCCTTGAGATACCTCTTCGTCACACGGAGTAACAAATCCCAGTCTTGATCCATGCCAACTCAACGGACACCTTTGGAGATACCTGTAGAGCATCTTTATAGTCACCCAGTTACGTTGCGACGTTTGATATACACAAGGTATTCCTCCGGTGTCAGTGAGTTGCATGATCTCATGGTCATAGGAACAGATACTTGACATGCAGAAAACAATAACAATAAACTGACACGATCATATGCTACGTTTATAGTTTGGGTCTTGTCCATCACATCATTCTCCTAATGATGTGATCCCGTTATCAAATGACATCTTATGTCCATGGTCAGGAAACCTTTACCATCCTTTGATCAACGAGTTAGTTAACTAGAGGCTTACTAAGGACACAGTGTTGTCTATGTACCCACACATGTATTTGAGTTTCCAATCAATACAATTATAGCATGGATAATAAACAATTATCATGAACAAGAAAATATGATAATAACTAAATTATTATTGCCTCTAGGGCATATTTCCAACAAAAACAGTTCCCCAGCTCGGCGAACAGGAGAAGCAATCGTGCCCCCCGATCAAGGTGTCTAGCGATATCACTAATCATCCAGTGCTACTGCCCGGTACCACTCTTGGTGATTACGTGGGCGATGATGTACAGTTTGAAACGGCTGAGGTAGTAGCACCAGAGGACATCTTTAGATACGAGCACAGGAAGCCTCTCGTCAAACCTGATCATCCTCATCTAACAATGATGATGCAAAAATTGCATGAGTGGTACATGGAAACCTGCATGAAGTCTGGGAAAGACAGTTTGATGATCAGAATTAAAAAAGAGCATGACTTCCCTGGAGTCGACCTGATGCATGTTGAATTTGTGGAGTTATTTCAGTTATACAATTAAGAGGCCCTCGACAAACAACTCATGACTTGCTACTGTCTGTAAGTATTACTTCTATAATTAAGTCTCTAGCTCAGCTCGTTCATTGCATGTATATATAATTATCCTCACTATATTATGCAAATTGAAGATGGTCGAATGCAAAAAAGAACAAATCTATGACATTGGGTTCATTAGCCCAAATACCGTAAATGATGATACCGAGGACAACTTGCTAGAAGCGTTCCTTAGACATCAAAACAAAAGGGAAATACTCTTTCCTTACGTCTTCAAGTGAGTGTTACTGTCTTGTGCATATTCGGTTTCGCTTACTCGAGGTTAAGTAATGTAATTGATGAGTTATGCGTGCGCAGCTTTCACTTTATTCTGCTATCCATTAAGCTTGACGGGCATTAGTAACTGTCTTAGACTCGAGACGTAAAGATCCCGAGAATTATGCGGACATGACTGCAATGCTCCAGAAGTAAGTTCAATCAATACCGGGACCATATCGAAAACTTTCGATCATTTTCTGATATCAAGTAATCATTTTCTTTGCCTGCCATGGTTTGGAAAAAGTTCACCCGAATGGTTCCCGGTCTAAACAACGAGCTGCAATTTACACACCCCAGAGTAAGTAGTACTAGCTAGTTCCGCGCATCTCACATTGATTCTATTTTCATCAATACCATTATCATGCTTGCTTATCAGTTTGATAGAACTCTATTCTCGTAGTGCTTGTACCAGGCACCCGAGAATCATTTATGTGGATACTATGTATGCGAGTTCATTCGCCACTATACCTCTGAGCGGGGCTTCTCTGAGAAACAATTTGAAGTACGTAAACAATATTCACAATTTTATTTTATATATTACCATCAATTGTGTTGAGTTTCATTCATATATATGTATTGACCCCATCTTTAAATTAGATCTGGCAGATGCGGGATGAACTCCTACCACATGATTGCATACGAGCAATTCAAGAGGAATTGGCGGGATTCTTTTTTGACCACGACCTGAACACGAAGAATACCATGTGGAATTGCAATGGTCTTAGGTAGATGATATTAGGGATTGTAAGAGATGTTATATTGTACATATGTAGTAGCGTCGGATAGATATACGAAAACTTGTTGTTCGACCAAGCACGGAGAAAGAGATGTCACTTCTCTCTATATATGTTCATGACGATCTTGTGTAATTAATGGTTTCCTTCATTTGCTTACTAGCTAGCGTCGAGTTCTCTCTATATGTATAGTAGCTAGCGTCGACCAAGCACGGAGAAAGAGAGGTCACTTCTCTCTATTATAGCTAGCTAACACAATATGAAACCCCTAAATTAACCCTCCAAAACCCCAAAACCCCCCCTTCAAAAAAAAAACAAAACCCCAGCGCCTGCGAGCTGCTGACGCGTGACCGCCTTTTGGTCCCGGTTGGTGTTACCAACCGGGACTAAAGGTCCTCCTGCCTGGGCGCCCCGCAGCGGCCACGTGGATCCCCTTTGGTCCCGGTTCGTAAGTAAACCGGGACTAAAGGTTTTGGGTATTGGTCCCGTTTGCTTTGTCCTGGTTCCAGAACCGCGACTAAAGGCCCTCTGGAACCGGGACTAGTACCCTGTTTTCTACTAGTGTATAAATTTATAAATAATAAATAACGTCATCTAAGAAATTAACTTATGGTACTATGCATTCTAGAGTTTGTATCATAGATTGTATTACATGTATGATAGTAACTAATGATACTACAAACTGTGAGAGCTCGTGTTGGATGGGCGGCCATCCTCACGGAACACATTTTCGTCTTAAGTATGCTTTCGAGTTTGACCACATCTGCAGGCGTGCAATGAACAAGCTTCAAAATCAAGACGTACAGCTAGATGATATTTCCCAATATGTGCATAATTTGTTTTGGCCTATTGGTCAAGACTTGGTAGAAGCTCTCTCAATGATAATTCTGGATAAATGCATTTTTGTGAAACGTATCTAAACAATCCTACCATTCATGTTTGCACCTAGCCATAGATGTTGCTCCATGGGCTATCCATGTCGGAAAAGCTACTTTCTCCTCGGGTGCGAATTTTTGGAGGCCGGGCTCCAGTGAGCCCTTTTTTTCAAAATCTTTGAAAATCATATTTCCAAGTTTCAAAAAAATTCAAAAAAAATCCCGTGAAAACTTATACATATTCATGACGGATCTGGAAATTTTCGTTCAAAAATAGTATGATTTGCATGCTGTGCAAAAAAGACAAAATCTAGGCCCACCAACAAAAACAAAATGGCTCATTTTCATTTACATATTTGTTTTTTTTTGTGTACCCCACGTATGAAACTATATTGTTCTGAAAATTTTCTCGGACGTGTTAAACATGTATTTGTATATGTAGAAAAAAATTCAATTTTTTTTGCGTTGTATAAGTATGATTTTGAAAAAACGAGCTCACTGGAGCCCGGCCTGCGTTGGTCATTAGCGCTTTCTCCTCCCACTACATGAGTATACAGTGGTCCGCACATATGCGTTCTCATTGATTCAACTTCTCTTAGAATTTTCATTGGTTATTTGGGCTTGTTTTCTTGTAGGCAGAGGAGTTGGGTGGAAACGGTTGGATCTAGAACTGTGAACACATGAGGTCTGAAAATGTGTTATCTTTGTTGACCAAGGTGAATTTATCTTTTTGCTATGTGTATATGTTTATTGCTTGGTTACTCAGTATAAAATAAAGCATGATTAATTGACTTAGGTTTGTAGTGCATGAATTTGATTAATTTATGTACTTGCTAGTTCTTACACATATAATAAGTCTTCATTTATAATCAGCGCTTTGTAGATATTCTCGTATGGTCATGATACATAAAGTAAATCTCGAATAACCTGAGAATCTGGAAGTGTAGTCTTTTCCATCATAACCATAGCATGAAGGTGTGACGACACAAACTAATTGCTCTTCTACCATTCTTGATTTGTAATTTAGGTTTTGTGTAATAATGCCAATCCAGATGATTTAGTTTTCGACGCTTTCGTACATCTTGCACAATGGTGAGGTTTCATATTAATAACTGAGATTATTTCATTGGCTTTCCACAAATGACTAGTGCAAATTCGTTTGACTACTTGGTTATTCTGTAGGTTTGTAGAGTTATACCTAGTATGTGGAAGCAGATAAATATCTACAAGGTGAAGGTTCTGCCATTTTTCATGTTGTGGGATGTGATGTGGTGATGCTGAAATTGTCCTTTAAGTAGTATGTAGCTTATTACATACTTTGTATGCCATGGCATGTGAAGTGAACCTACATGATTTAAATTGTGTAATCTTTCGTATTATCTAATAACACCATATCAACAGACATTAATCAACTTGGATGGCAAGATACTGACTCATGGAGTTGCTTTGGTTTATACTTGGCTTTGTCATAGACAACAAACAGTAGGTATTGTCACCGAACACTTGGTCTTTGTGAAACCCCTACTTACAATTGGTCTACGGAGTCATGCTAGTAATCTAACTGTGATAATGCTTTCTCACATCACTTGATCACCACATGTAGCGAAATGAGGCAGACGATGCTTGTTAAATATATTACAAGTTATAAGATATTCAGGATAAGGCTCTTGCGTAGTTAGAGGGCGGTAAGACTCACAGCTTCAGGTTTGTAGAGAGCTAGTGAGGTTGGAGCTGTTGTCCACCATGCTTGTTTCCTGGCCGGTGAGGAAGGCACTATAGTGGCCCGAACCTGTTGACACATCTGTTAGGAATAGTGTAAACTTGATTTCTGGTTTGTTGTATAATCCTTTCCAAGTTTATTGAAATGCTTCTCCTTATGTTTGACACCATACTAGTTGCAATGAGTTTTCAGTAATTTGAGAGGTATCACTTGATGATGTCGAAAATGTGTTGCTACACACATATACCTTTCAATATCTGGAAATTTTCTGCTGATAATTTCTCATGGAGGACAATGTTGTACCAAAAAAGACGAAGCAAGCAATGTTCTGATGCCTTTGTTTTGTACATTCGTCTTTAAGGTTGCCATCTTTTTTCTCATGGAATATGTTTTGTCAGCGTATTGTTTATCTAGATTGATGTTTAAATTGATAATCATAAAAGACAATTGCATCTGCCTACCTTCCATTGGAAAATAGAAATAGTTGAAGAATTTTTTTAATATAGGCATGCATACAATTTCAGTTGCAAAGAGAAGTTAGCATGAGAAAATCTTGGTCATTTTAAAAAGCTAGTTCACCTTTGCACCAGCCACTGGATGGGTCCTCTTCTTACAAATATATACTTAAAAATATATCTTTCTATATTCAGATGTACCAGCACTTGTACGTATAAGCCATCATGTGACAACTACTTAATCAAATAAAAATATTTTAAAATCTAATGCGACCAAAATTGCCATGTGTCAAATAGCTTCCGTAGAGCAAATGATGTTGTTGATAGTGCCCTCGACTCATTTACCAAATTGTTGTCAGTACCATGTGTCAGCTAAAAGCAACTCCACATATAGCTAGGTGAATCAAGCAAGAAACGGAGAAGAGCTGTGTTTCTAGTCAGTGACTAGTTATGCTAGGCACTAGATTCAGATGCTAGTTGTTTGGAAAAACATGTATCTGCGACAACGTTGCACTGGTCTATTAGTTATTTTTTTCCAGTTTCAAGTGTCTTGGCCATTCACAAATTGTGTTCTTGTTAGAAAATTGGTTCCTTCGACGCCTGCGCCACTCGCCATGAATATCTGATGTTTTGGAATTCTGTTGATCAGTTCCAACTTTAGCTTCCTTGCAAGCTGGAACCCCCAACAGATGCTTTGTTGACATGTTAAGTGCAAGCAGGGCCAAGGTGCCTTCAGTCTAAAGCCAGCAAATCTCCTAAAACTCTAAGCTCCCTTGTTGGGCAGCTTCCTGGTTGATCGATGGCTGTGGGCTGCGCTGTGGGCCCTCCTTGTAAGCGTCCAGTTCGCATGTCTCACTGCGTTGGTTCGCTGCTTCGTATCCGTGTTGCTTGTTTGTGCATACACCTGCACGTGGCATAGTTTCCTTGTGCCGCTGGGATCGCGTCCTCTTCTTTTCTCGCGTCCTTTTCTTTTTTCCATCTGTCTGGGGAGAGGCGGGTGGCGGCGCTGGTTCTTTCTGAAGCGTTGTGGCGCGGGTCTTTCTGGTCGGCGAGGAGTGGTTTTCGGCTGCGGCTTTGTTGGCTGGCTGTTTGCTAGGGCATTTGGTGCTTGCTTCTTCGACGAGTTAGGATCTGTTGCTGCTGCTTTCTTCTTCCTCTACTCACATCTTGGGACTGAGAGGCTGTGGGGTGCGGTGCCTTGTGCATTTGCGTTCTTCTTCTGCATGCTCCAAGGTTTGTCGTTTCTCTGATTCTTTTTTATTGTTGCTGTGTTGTTCTGCTGGATCTATGTTGTGTGTATTTTCAATTTGTTTATTGTGGCCTTTGGGACGATGATTGTCTGCTCGAGTGGCTGACATTGTTGGTTTGTGTGGTTGACGTGCCTATTTTCGGTTATTGGTCTTCTGTTTTCCTTTCGGTGTTCGTGGTTTGTTGTACTTTGGCTTGGGCCTATAGTGGTTGGTGGTCATGGATTCGCAACATACTGTCTCTTCTATGAGTATGAGATGCTACATTAGAGGCAAGAAGTTGATTGAAAGCTCAAATAGAGCAAGTAAACGGTGTCACTTTGCATGAATAAAGTTGCTTCTTTGAGCTTTTGTCAGGGTACTGAGGCTGTTGCAATGGTCATGTAGATACAGTGAATGAGTGCTAGAGTTATCCTTTACTATGTGAATTCATTGCCATAATTTTGTAATGCTAGGTAATGTTGATTTTTATTTTTCCTCATTGTGTGAATTCACGCCCTCTGCTTTTTGCCCTTTTGCCTTGTTTGCTATATCCAGGGTGAGCTTCTATCAGTGTACTGATGATGTTGCAATGGTCATGTACTGATGATGTTGCAATTGTCATGTACATGCGGTGATTGAGTGATAGAGTTATTTTTACTGTTTGAATTCACTGTCATTGTTTCATAATGGTAGGTAATCATGATTTTGAATCTTCTTCATTGTGTGGATTCACATCCTCTGTATTTTGTTTTCTTTTTGCCTTGTTTGCTTTCCCTCAGGTTGCATTTAACTGTTGGAATTAGCTGTTTGTCCATGGATGCAGTCTCACAGTTGGAGATAGTATACTACCTAGTGTGTGCAGTATTACTATCAAGTGAGCATGCTATTCGCTACTGCTATGTTGGTGCTGCAACTTAAAACTACCTTCCTAATGCACATCTTTTGGTTTATCTCTAGTTTGCCTCCCGCACAGACACCGCCGTCCCCTCACTGTCGGCCAACAAACCTCACCGCCCCCCATGCTTATGGCTTTGCATCCCTGACTCGCCGCTTCCCATCACCTCAGTAATTGCTGCCAACTTCGCCTCCCCTCGATGAAATCTCTAGCATGCCACCACCATCCAACATCAACATCTGGTACATCCGCTACCACACGTGCCCGGCCTCCCTACGGATGGGTCCGTTGTCCCAAGTCCCTCCATGACCTCTATCCACTCGTTCTCGGTCATCGACCAGGTAAACGTTCAGGTCATGCCGCTCCTCCCGCCCTTTGTACTATGTGCTACCTAGTTCTAATGGTGGTGATGTGATGTTTGAATTACATGCGATGTTAAGTGCATGACCAGATTGGATTGACTTTTGATTACAGTTTCAGTTTAGGAGGGGATAAATCGAACTATTGGCAATCACATTCTGTTGTTAGTGTTTGTAGAGAGCTTCTTATGGTCCAAAGCTTTCTAAAATCAAAAGAACCGGCTCTGTAATATTGATATGATGTGGTTAACACAATGGTAAATTTACTAACTAATAGCTTATGCTTTAGTGAGCTGACTCCTGCTTGTGTTCTAAGCTGGCCAGTCTCATGGATGCGTGATTCACTTATTATTCTAGATATATTTAACTAATAGTGCGGAGATTCATTGTCTTTTAGTGCATGGTATTTCTTTTGTCTCCATCTCTTTCCAGTGAATCAGTAAAATTAAGTTGCACAATATATTTAGGAGGCTGTGTTCTTCATATCTGCCATGTTACTTGCATATTAGTTTCTCTTATGTTGGACTAATTCACTCTATTTGACGTTTTGTCACAATATGAAGGTTTATTGCTTCACGGTTTTTCACAAAAAGTGTCATGGGTTCAGTATAATGTACATTTACCACCGGAACATTGAGATGTTACTTTGTGGCAATTTTAGTATTGTAAAAGTTTCCTGTTTTTTGTAGTTTAACATATTCACCACTCTCCCGCTCCTCGCTTACCAGGAAAGCTCATATTCTACTTGAATCAATTGGGGTTGATATTTTTGTAAATTATTATGAATCATTGTTTTTTAACTTCCTATCTTTTATTTTCCCCTTTTAAAAACTGCTACACTCTAATGTAGTAAATCAGTGGGTGCATTGGTTGGTGTTATCAAATGCGAACTGTAAAAGTGTGTGCCATCATAGTTACCCCCCTCATAATATTCACCATCTCATATACGTAGTTTGCATTTGGAACTCACTTAACAATCAATTAATTCCAGGTGTAGTTCCCTTTGGTTGTGTCCACCATAAGAGGTTGACTTTTTGTTTTGCGGGACATAAGAGGTTGACTTTTGCTCAGATCTTCCTACTTACTCTTTTGAATTATTGTTTTTAATTTCACATAAATATAAGATAAATCTCATTCTCTCACACAAAACAAACATTTAGATCAACAGACCAGCAAGAGTAGAGTCATGTTGATACACCTCTCCTTTTTGCCAAAATGATACATTTGATTTTCCTTTTGATTCCATATGATACTTTTTTAACATTTTTTTCCTTGAAACAAGATACTTGACGGTTATTACATATGTATGCTCGGGTAGACTGTCTGTTGTACGTTCTTCCAAAATCAAGTGAGTTTCTAGCATACATTTTCCTGTCAAGTCACTACTTTTAACTCACGACACATTCAGAAAATTGTCCCTGGGATGTTTATTTGCCCCTTCCTCCACAAAGAAGTACCTTGTGCTGAAATAAAGTAAACATAAGCTGAGGTATGTTTCTCTACATACCTACCAGTTGGTTGTTTGCCAGGATCTAGTATAGTTCATCTAAAAAACAGATTCAGTATAGTTACAGTTGAAGTCCAGAATGATAGACTATCCCATTTCATCCAACAGTAAGATTCAACTGCAAAAGTATAATGAGACTAACAGTTCAAATGTATTTGGCTATGTTTCTCTCGAAGTTGGATTGATCGTCTACATTTCAGATTTTATGTAGTGCAGTAGACTTTCGACCTCTAAAATCAACAAAAAAATGTGGAAAGCCTGCAAGGTTGCATGCTATAGTACATGTATGTATGATCTTTATCCATTTCTTAATCAATCAGTTGAGAAATATAGTCATGCTACTTGGTGATACAGATTTTCTATTGGCCCTTTTTCTGGATGAGAAATAGCTCTCTGGCCGGCTGGCAGTAGAGGTCCTTTTATCGCACTAATTATAATATGAGTGTGGTTTTTGCTAGACCAGGCTACACGGTAGCCACTATCTCTACCCTTCCTTCTGGACTCCTTTGCATAGAGTTGTGAGCCCTATTCTAAACAGATATACTCCCTCCATTCCACAATGTAATGCGTTCATGCTTTCCGAGATCTAAGTTTGACCATAAATTTAACCAACGAGACCGACTGCGGCGGCAACAAAAATTATACCACTGAATTCATATTTTCGATATGAATTCATGCAGGCTTGAGCGGCCGATGGTAGGCTTGAGCGGCCGTGTCCTGTAGCTCGCAAAGCAGTCGATCAGCTACCCCCTCCACCTGGGCGTAGGGGATCGGTTGTGTCGTCTTGGCATCTATGGTTGGACAGATATGCCGGTGTGGTTTGTCTGCTCCTTCCCTTGACGAGGGCATCGACGACACGCGCAGACTTGGCCATACGGATATTGAATAGTTGGTCGTTGATCCAACGTTGGCGCCGGGAGGACGTCTACATAGCGATCTGAGATCAGTCCTCGGCCAAGCCAACACGAGATTGGGGTTGGCGAGGACCTAGTCCGACAAGACGTTCAAGTTGGCTAATGTGGCGAGTCGCGTCACTTTGGGACGTTGGTCCCAACGTGCCTACTTGGTTGGCGCCTTGTCGGCACCCATCATGGTGCGCAAGGAGGAGCAGTGGTCGCCGCTGTCACGTCCAAGGTAGTAGAGGAGACTACTACGTGCGCTGGCGACAGGTCCGGGGCCCTTCCCCATCTTCATCGGGCACCACTGGCTCGGCGATGATGGTGGCAGTGTCATGCATCAGAGGTGGCCTCTCGAAGGCGAGCCCGGCAACCAACCTATCGTAGGGCCACGAGACCAACTAAGGAGGTGAAGAGATGAGATGGTCTCGGTGCTCCTTGAGAAGTAGGAAGGAGCACGCCTGTAAAAACGTGGGGAGCAGCGTGCAGGTGTGATGCGGGGGATCACACCATGATATTGCCACACAAGTCGGCATACGATGATGGCCTCTCCATTTTGCAATATGCCGATGATACAATTCTTTTTACGGAACATGATCTAGACAAGGCTCGAAACCTGAAACTGTTGCTTTCGGCGTTTGAGCAAATGTCGGGCCTTAAAATTAACTTCCATAAAAGTGAGTTGTTCTGTTTTGGAGAAGCCAGTGAGGCGGCGACTGATTATGCTGACCTGTTTGGTTGTGCGCAAGGCCAATTCCCCATTAAATATTTGGGAATTCCGATTCATTATCGGCGTCTCACTAATGCGGAGTGGAAACATGTAGAGGAGCGCTTAGAGAAACGATTGAGCAGTTGGAAAGGCAAGTTGCTCTCTATTGGAGGACGTCTGGTCTTGATCAACTCGGTTCTCACAAATATGGTGCTCTATATGCTTTCTTTTTTCCAACTCCCCAGAGGGGTCTTGCAAAGGCTGGATTATTTTAGATCCGGATTCTTTTGGCAAGGAGACAATGAAAAGAAAAAATATAGACTGGTAAAATGGAGCGTGGTTTGCAGGCCTAAAGACCAAGGTGGTCTTGGCATTCATGACCTACAGGTCAAGAACGATGCCTTACTTAGTAAATGGTTGTTCCTTACTTAGTAAATGGTTGTTCAGACTTCTTGCTGAGGATGGCATTTGGCAAACCCTGTTGCGCAACAAGTATCTATCCCAAAAAGTTGTGTCTTAGGCCTACTGGAAACCTGGTGATTCACACTTTTGGGGAGGTCTAATGGCGGCAAAGAAGCATCTTTTTCTCTTTGGATCCTTCGCGATTAAAGACGGGTCTGAGATTCGTTTCTAGGAGGACAACTGGCTAGGCAATGCCAGTCTCCAAGAACAATATCCAGCTTTGTACCGGATTGTTCGCAATAAGAATGAAACTCTTGCGCATGTTCTTAGTTCTTCTCCACCGGATATTTCTTTCAGGCGGGATTTGATTAGCCCTCGTCTTGTGTTATGGCAACATCTTTTGTCCCGGTTGGATACGATTAACCTGACACAAGGACGAGATGTGTTTCACTGGAACCTCACTACATCTGGGTCCTTCACAGTCGACTCTATGTATCGTGTGATCACGCATTCAGAGGTCCCAGTGGATAACAATAAGAAATTTAGAAGTCGAAGATTCCACTAAAAGTTAAGATCTTCATGTGGTACCTTCGGAGGGAAGTGGTTCTCACCAAAGATAACCTCGCCCGTCCAACTGGCAAGGAAGTAAGAAGTGTAGCTTTTGTACTCATGACGAGACAATCAGACACCTCTTTTTCCAGTGCAACTTTGCACGTTCTACATGGTCAATCATCCAAATAGCGTATAATATGTATCCGTCCATAGGTGTTGCCAATATTTTTGGTCATTGGTTGGACGGTATTCCTTGTAGGTTCAAAACGCTAATAAGGGTGGGAGCGTATGCCTTATTATGGTCGCTTTGGCTATGTAGAAATGATCTGGTTTTCAAAGACAAAAACTCTTCTCCGTTGTAGGTTATTTTTCATTGTACGCAATCGCTTCGTACATGGTCTATGCTTCACCGTACGGAGTTCCAACCGCTATTCAAGGCGGTGTGTACGCAGTTGGAGCGAGTGGCTATGGAGGTTTTTTCCCAACATGGGTGGCAGCATAACCTTCGTATCGGCCCATCACCTCCTTCGACATAGGCATAGTGACGGTCCTATTTGACTCTACTACTGTCGATATGTCAGCCTTTTATCTTCTTTCAGACTGTTTGTGTTGGCCGTGTGCATCCTAGTTATGCAGATGTCGGGTGGTACTCATCATGACTTGTATCCTCTTGATGTTGCGTTATGAGTTAATAAAAATGCCCTTTATCGGGAAAAAAAAGTCGGCATACGAGATGGAACACCTATTGCATCTCTGTCAGTGCCTCTCCGGCTGCCCGTGGTCGCGCAACTAGTCGGCGTACGTATTCAGCTTGGGAAGGCTCCTAGGGTTCCTCCCCCTCCTCCCCCCCCGCCGCCGGCCGCCGGCCACCCCGTCTCCCCCTCCTCTCCCCCCCTCCCGGATCCGCCCTTGCGCCGCCTCCCCGGGAGGTGGCCGGGGCGGCGCGCGACCCCGCTCCCCTTCGGCCGTCCCCCTCCCCCATCCCTCCCCGCCGCCGCCGGCGGGCGCCCCCGGCGCAGGCCCGGGTGGTGCTGGCGGCGGCGGGACCTTCAGTCCCCGCGCGCGGCTCCCTTGCCCGGGGCATGGGGCGGCGGCGGTGCTCCTCGGCTAGGCGGCGGTCCGGTCACCCGGCGGTGGTGGCCGGCAGCACGCGAGGTGGTGGTGTGGCCCTTGGCGGCGGGGCGGCGTGGTGGCGCGGGATGGCAGGCGGCGCGACCCCGGCCCAGATCCGGGCCCGGCGGGCCCCATCTGGGTCCTAGCGGGCCGGCCCCCGGCGTGGCTTCGTCGTCGTCTGTGTGGTGAGGAGGCGGAGCAGCTTGGACGGGGGGCGGCGACGCTGACGGCGTGCCTGCTGCAGCGCGATGGCGGGAGCTTTACGGGCGTGGAGGGCCCGGCCGGGCCTGTGGGCCAACGGGCCTGGTATGCTCCTACTATTGTGTCCGGTCGGCTACCGTCGTTGACGGTGGAGGTTGAGCCCTCCCGCGTGCCGATGGTGCTGCTGCCCCTAGTCCCGGCTCCAATTCCTCGCTATGCAGACCTCACCTCGTGGTGCCGTGGTGAGATGGCGTGGAGGCTTCATGACAGCTTTGGCGCAAGATGGTGGTCGGTTTGGTGGCGGGCTCCGAAGCATCCGAGGTGAAGGTTGGGATCGGGGGAAACCCCTGTCGGCGTGGCCGACACCGACGCGGTGGCGCCTGTGGGTGCCGCCGGACCTTCCTGGAGGGCGTCGGGGCTACCCTTCCTCTCGCCTCGTTGCGTACCGGGGGAAACCCTTGGCAGCAGCGTCGCCATCGTCGCGGTCCTTCTTGGAGGTGTTGATTGGTACTGGCGCTTCGGAGCCTTGGAGCTTGGTGGGAGATCTCTGGTGGCCGCAGTGGTCGTGAAGCTTCTTCGTTTTTGTCGATCCGCCGTTGTCGGCACTTCTTCTTCTGTTTTTTCTCTTTCGTTTCTTTTGGGTGTGACTGTGCTGCTTCCGCCCCAGCACCTATCGTTGGCTGTATCGGTTGGTTGCTTTGTAATACAAAGCGGGAGGAAACCCTTTTTCGTGGTATTCAGCTTGGTGCAGTATTGCATGATTGCCAGGTCGCCCTGAACAATGGCATGGTAGCGCGACAACTGGTTGTCACGGAATGACGTTAATCGCCTCCCAAACACTGAGCATTGTGCTTTCCGGCTGCATCACGGTGTTGAGAAGTTCGGTCGAAATTATAGTGTAGAGCTAGTAAACAATAGCGTGATCCTCCATAATCTACTCCGGGTCGTCCGGACGAGCAACCGCCTCGGCCTCGACATGGTCGTCCATGCGGAACATGTCAAAACTCAAAACACGGTGTCGAAGTGTCTGTGCGAATGCAGGTAGTTGCCAGCCAGCATGGCAGCGGATGTCAATGGTTTGAAGGACCAAGGCGAGGAGGGAATAAGCAGGCGGCGTGCGTCGTGGTGGCCGCCATTCTGAAGATCAGCGGAAGAGCCATCCATGGCAGCGGAAGCAAGATCAGCGGCAGAGGCATGACTAAATACACGGGTTGTATTTGCTAAAATACATCGGTATGGTATATATACGAGTATAATACATCATGTACTCTTATAACACTCATAATTGCCTTTGCTAAAATAGCAGCTGTTTCTATTTTCGCACAAGGGTAAATGTGACATTTCCGTGCATACAGTGAGAACAGTACCGTAGCGCGTTGATTTCCAGGTGACTGGAACGGAGAGAAAGAAGAGCGCACACTCGCATCACTTCTCGCTCGCTCAGATCTCGGACTTTCAGCCGCCGCCCGCTGCTCCACCCAACGGCGCCGGTGGCCGGCCGCCGCTGCTCCTCCCAACGGCGCCGCGCTCCACCTCGTCCCTCCCGCAATCCCGCCGGCGCGTCCCTCGCGCACTCCTCCTCGCCTCCCCCTACCCCCGCGCCCCCATCTGCCCTGCCCCGGCCTGCTTTCCTCTCAAACCCTAATTCGTCCAGGCGACCAACGGCGGCGGTCCGGCCGGGCCTCTGGAAGAAGAAACGGTGAGTGCCCCTGCTTTCTCTTACCCCTGCTTTTCCAGTTTTGATTTGGTTTAGGATTCTTGATTGATGATTCTCTTCCGATCTTTGCTACAGACTCAAGTATGAGTATGAGCCGCCTCCGTTCCTCGGCGCCCCCGCTGGAAGACGAGTACCTTCTGCCGGACATCCTCCTGCGCCTCCCTCCGCAGCCATCCTCCCTCCCCCGCGCTTCCCTCGTCTGCCCGCGCTGGCGCAGCATCCTCTCCGACCCCGAGTTTCTCAAACGCTTCCGCAGGCACCACCAAAAGCCTCCACTGCTCGGCTTCTTCAGAGGGTATTCCATGGAGACAGAGCACCACTTCACCCCTGTCCTCGACTCGCCGGACCGCATCCCCGCTGCCCGCTTCTCCGTGCCCAACAACAGGGATGAACACTGGAATTTCCTAGGCTGCTGCCACGGCCTCGCCGTCCTGGTCAACATGTGGCTGCGTGAGGTCATGGTGTGGGATCCCCTCACCGGCCTACAGCACCGTGTGGCTTGTCCACCCGGGCTCGTGTTTGACCCGGATAACGACTGGGTGTACTGGCATGCCGCCGTGATGTGCGCCCACGCCGAAGACGGGCACGTGCACGGCAATTGCTTCTCGGGCCCGCTCAAATTGGTCTTGATCTGGGTCATTGGTTTCACAAAAGCATTCGCTTGCCTCTATGATTCGGCATCTGGTTTATGGGGCGACATTGTCTCCATGGACTCTACACGCATGATGTTACAAATAAGGCCTGCCATCCTTGTTGGGAATGCGCTTTGCTGGCTGCTTTCCGGCGGTGACGTCATCGTGTTTGATCTTCAAACTCGGCTCCTTGATTTGATCGACAAGCCAGTAGACGGCCATATTGACACCACCAACTCCTATGGATTTCTTGAGCTCTTACGCACAGATGATAACAGACTTGCCCTCGCATATCTGTCAGACCTTACCATCCAATTATGGGAGAGAAAACCAAACTCATGTGATGGTGTTGTCACATGGGTGTCTCTGCAGAAAAACATTCAGTTGGAGCAGCTCTTTCCACATGGAATGTTTACTCACTACAAAATGATAATGATAATGGAGTATGATGAAGACACAAATGTGATTGTTCTGTCTACGATCGGCGGCGTCTTCATGCTCCAACTTGATTCCATGAAGATAAAACATATTTACAAAGGAGGTGGAATATGTTATGACAATTTTCATCCATACACAAACTTCTATACTCCTGGAGGTAATGCCCTCATATATATTCACATCGCATGGGCAAATAATTCTATTGTTTTGCGGATTGTTTTTCATTGGTATGTGATCGCGGTAATATTGTTGTTTTTATTTAAGAATTGACTAGATAAATAAGAATAAGTTTTGTTGTTTTTGTTTCCTTGTCGGTCCAGTGAATTATGGTGGTGTAATTTCTTATATTACCAACAGGTCACATTAAAGCTAGAACTAGAACATAACTATTGCTTTTGTGCATGGCCATTTCTAATTGGCAACCACAATAATGTGCTTGTAAAAGATCTTTCCATTCAATAAATTTAGTTATGTTTTCCCATTCAATAAATTTATGTGAAAGATAATGTCTATCTTCATTGATCTTAACAATAATTATAAATTTATAACATGTACTTTAGTTGTTGTCAAAAAACAGCACTAGTTTATTATGTTCGAATGGTACTATGTAATCACTGAGGTTTCCCAATATGTGCATATTTTCTTATGGACTGTTGACCACAATTTTACAAATTGTACGTCATATCATTGACGGTGATGTAATTTCTTATTGTTACTCGGCTACCTTAAAGCTAAAACAAGAATATAACTTTTGCTTCAATGTCCGGCCATTGCTAATTGCTAACTACAATCATCTGCTTATAATGATCTTTCCATCAGAAGTTTTCTAACAATTGGAAAATAGCTAAACTATAATGCACTAAGAGAATATAGTAATGACATCAGCACGTGAAATGGTTAATCAATTGGCACACTTGGAGGCTTAAAGCTTTTTATCCTTTTCCATTTAATAGCTTACTGTGCAAGATAACATTTATCAATCTTGATACTAATCATCAATTTATAACAGCATTTACTTTATTTGTGTAGAAAAATAGCACTAGTTCATCAAATTCGAAGGGTACCACCTAATCACCGAGGTCCCCAATATGTGCATATTTTCTTTTATCCCATTGGTCATAACTAGTACAAGTTCCTCAACAATAATTCTTCATAGATGCATTTTCCGAAGAAATATTTAAACAGTCACACATTCCTTTTTGCACCTAGCCTTATATGTAGATTCATTTTACTATCATCGTAACAAAAGCTATTTTCCCCTTCTCCAGTTAGCTAAATATATAGTGCTTTTCCCATATGCCTTCTCATTGATTCAACTTATCTTTTTATTTTTATTTTTTTTCTGTGCTTCTTTTGCTTGTAGGCAGGGAAGTTGGATGGAACTGGGTCAATCCGGAAAGGTGAACACATGACATATACTAATATGTTATCTTGGTTGAACAAGTGAGGTAATTTATCTTATATATACCTATGTGTATATCTTTTGTCTTGAAGGCAATATATCTTTTCATGTTGGTTACTCAATTTAGATGGTGCATGATTTATGATTTTAGATTCCTACTTCATGAATTTAATTAATTTTTGAACATTTATAAAAAGAATGTTGTTCATTTAGAACAACCAGGAAGTCCAGTCTTCGCATCTAATGGATGCAGGCTTTCAATCACTGATCTTTTACTAGTTTTTACTGTGATTGTACATACTTGTCTGGAAAAAAAAATAGAAAACATGCAACCATAGAGGCTGAAGATGTGCCATCACAAACTGATTGATCTTATATTGGTGTTCTCCTTTAGTATTGCTATTTTTATAATAATCTGCTAGGATGATCCAGCTTTGGATTTTATTGTATACATTGCATAGTGGTATAGTTAAAATGTATTCTTGGATCATACAAAATTTTGCTTTTCTTTGAGAGTAGTACAAAATGGGTTGACTGAGATGGCTTTGATTGTTCTGCAAGTATCTTGAGTTATACATGTGTTACTGAAACAAAGAAAAAGGGCTAGTTGGTTCTTCAATTCTGTATGCTGTGAATGTGTTCTGGTTGACGCTATGTGTAGTATCTAGGTGCTTCTACAATTATGTATAGTGGCCTGCGACGTCGAACTTTTCGGATATAATGGTGAGTTTTTTGTTTATTAGCTAATATCAGCCGACTTTAGTCAAGTTGCATACCTGGTAGACTAGCGGAGTTGATTTGGTTAATGAGACATGGTCTTTGTGAAGTCCCTCTCTACAGTTGATCGATATTGTCAGTCTTGCTACTGATCTAACTGTGATATGCTGCTGACATCACCTCATCACCACATGCAACAGAGACAACAGTGTTTGTATATTAGCATAACATATACTATATTTAGAATTAAGTCTGCTGCCTAGTTAGAGGACACCACGTAGGAAGGTAACACCCATACGGCCATACCTTCTGGTGTGTAGACAACTATTGTGGTGGATAAAGCTTCTGAATCCAGTGTCCGCATCCTTGGTTGGCACATTCATTCTTGGATGTATTGCGCCCTGAACCTGTCGTCTTCATCACCCATTTTTTTGTGGCCGCCAACCTGAGCCCCAGTTACCTACTTTAAAGAAACAAAGACAGGTTTGTCAGGAACAGTCTGACTTTTATTGTTTAGTTGCTACATGATCGTTTAGCAGCTCTGCAATTTTATCTGTTAAATTGATACGACGTTTGCATGATGTTTTCAGTAACTTGAAAAATATATCTTACTTGGTAATTATGCTTGTATAAATTTGTCATCCATCATTTCTCGTGCTCAGCATTTCAAAATGTGTTCCAGGAATGCTAGACCAACATCCACAAGGAGACAAGGAGACATGTCAAAATAGAGTGTCTTGATTGTTTTTTTTTAATGGGTCCCATTTACATTCATGTGATGTACCATTGAACTGCATAGAGTATTTGACCTGGAAAAAACGTCTTGATGTATGTATTTTCAAATGGCGGTCCAGTTCTGGATCTTGCCATCGAATATTTTCTTGTTCCGAGTAACACTAAAATATGTTTCTGGTTTTGGATATACAATTTCCGACAGTCCATAAAGTCAGTAAGTTCTTGAGGGAAACCATGGGAATGAAGATCAATTTTTTTTTCAGTGTGTATAAATGTCCCTATCCTGTGATTATGTAATATTTGCCTTCTTGATACTTGTACATTGATGAGTTGGTAGAAGACGTAAAAAACCTTGTATACTGTTTCTTTTCTACATGTCTTTGCTAAATTCTATTAGTTCACCAAACAGACTTCCTCTTTGTTGTGCCTTATTGAATCAATAGTTCAGTAGAAATCGAAAATGCTCTTTGGAGGCCGAGCACCATGGGGATCGCTATCTTGGTTGTCGGTCTTCACAGGGATCAGGCGCAGCTTCTTACTTGTCTCATGTATTCCACCCAGTATTCCCATCTATACACAGTGGCAGCACATGTAAACCAGCGCACGAACATGTGCCATCAGGGGTCCCGTTATGTTCATCGTTCACAACATGATAGACGAACACGGGCAGGATTCTGGCTGATTCTAACAATCGATATTACTCCCTGATGCATCCCATGCGTCGAGCTGTCGCACATGTTCGCGTGCTGCTTCGTCAATGCCTATGCCTCATCAAATTTTACACGCAGCTACGCTTCACAATTGACATATGACTCTAGCTAGCAAGCGAGTACTGAGAAATAACACATCGCATGGCCCCTCCGGCCAGTTAACAAAGCTGCGACACTTCGTCCAAATTGGTGTATCAAGTTTCTAGGACAAATCGTCATTGTGTAACCACCAACATAATATGTGCGTTTTAGTACATGAAATCACCTGAAAACATTATTTCTTGCTTTATGGGTTTAAGAAAAAGAGAAATTGTGCATAATTCAAATTGTTTTTACTGTCACATCTTGGAATGACATTTTTTTCCTTTACATGCATTAATTGCCTAGATGCATTTTCCAAATTACTTTTGCATCACAATATTTTGTTAGCAAATTCTGGTGACAAATTTGTTTCCGCAAAATCCCGTCCTCTTAGAGTCATGCTCTTTTTAACACGTAACGACACAGCCACCCGTCAAGTGATACACAAATAAGTGTATGCGGGCCAACCTAGCACGGGTACAACGACTCATTCACTCTATGATCAAATTTTCACTTGCTATCAACAAAAATGCATTCAGATTGTTTGTCATTTTATACTAGCCAATTATTTTGAAAACAATGTCTCCCCTAGCACTAATAATTCCGTTACCAATTGGACATACACCCCCGTTTAGTTCTTCGATATCATACCATAACTGCAGCTCACGTCGACCCCATGGCACTCCAAGTGTACTAATCGGCATTTTCCAGATGTGAAAATTCCAAGAAATCATCATATCTTATAGTCGCATGGGTACAAGATACATCACACATATGGAATGATATTTTATTGTCGGCCCCTCTAGCAAAGGATGAAAACCGTTTGACTATCGGTGCTCTTCAATTTTTTAGGCAACCACAGATGTTACCCCAATGTTTGACTATCGGTTTTGCCTACCGATGCTCTTCAATAGAGCGGAGGTGATGGGGAGCAGGAGGTGGTCGCGTAGTGGGTGGTCGCTGGGGAACGCGAGAAGGAGAGGCTTGAGGTGGGAGGGAAGGTTGCAGCGCGGTGTCACGGGGACGGCCGGAGCACCATTGTTGGCAACAAGGACCAACGATGGGAGAGATAGAGTTTTTTTTTTCATTCCCTGAGAGAAGCAGAACGCTTATTCTATATTTTTTTAGAGATGTTTTTCTAGAGGGGTTAAAAGCTGAGGTGGCTTGCCCACTCAGTAGTCAAAACCGCTTGACTGGGTCAAAACTACAAGGAGGGTTGAAACTTACACCGAATGGTTAGTTTGGGTTGTGGGTCGACCGGTTTTGTATCTAAGGGTTGAAACTTAAACTGAATGGTTAGTTCATGGTTGTAATATGAAAATTTCTATTTCTAATTTCACCCGGAGTGTAAATAACACTCTGCCCACCCAACTCACGGTTATCCATGTTTCTAAAATGATTCTCACTCCAGCCCAAGGCAAAAGGATCCCTACCAATCAACCAAAGCAATCACATAAACATCAACATGGCGTTCAAATGTATCCCATAATACTTTATGTAGTTTTTGTCATTAATTTTGAGTTGCGGATGTGTTCTCTCACATAATGCAGCCGAATTCAATTATTTTAGCACTTTCTTTAGCTTAGCCAGCTTGGACTCGGGGAACCATATGTATGACGCTTGTGCTTTGGGTTTGCTTCAGAAACTAATGGTAGAGCTTGCACTGAGCCTCGTTTCAGCTTTCATTATGGACTATTACGTCATCATGAGTGCATATCGATTGGCAATGTTTTATAATTCCAAAAGAAAGTGTGATGGGTGTTGAAGGCCAGTTCTGTTAGTGGGCACCAAGGTTTTCCATTGACATACCATCATTGTTCATCAGCTATTCCATGAAAGAGGGATAAACCAGTTAGGGCCAATTCTTTTGATAGCTTTTTTGGGCTTCTAGAATAAGCTGCCCTCTACCCAGCTTATTCTAGAAGCCCAACTAAAAATATATTTTTAGAAGCCTACTAGTCAAGTCTTAATTAGTAGGCTTCCAAAACAATAAATTTGGTTGGACTTCTAGAATAAGCTGTGTAGGGGATAGCTTATTTCAGCTTATTCTAAAAGCCAGCAAAAGAACTGGCCCTTAATGCAATTGACTGTGCAGGAATGAGAAACTTGTCAATTAGCCGATCCTAAAGAAGGGCCGTATCCTGGGTGGCTGGGTGTTTGTAGCCCTTACAAATACGAAAATTACCATGGGGGATGATGACAGTTGATTCATAGATGGGTCGGGTCTGGTAAGTACAATTGTATCGCGGTGGTCATTGATAATCTATTAGAGTGCTCGCTTCATTTCCTTACGACCCCCCTACACTGGTAGTAAGGTCTAAGGTGACAGTCCTAGTGCATCACAAGGCAGTGGCGATCAAAAGACATAGATGACTTTCGAAGGTAGACCACATATTACGCCCAACAGAAGGCTCAGCTCTGCCCGCAGGGCTGTCTGGCCTAGAATGGGCCCGGTGAAGAGTTGTAAGCTACTACTTAAGAGAGAGATAGCATAAGGGCCTAAGGGGTTAGGTGGCTAGGAAGGAGCGGCTGTGCCAAAGAAGGGAAGGCAAGGCTTGTGTTTGTGTGTGTGTGAGATGAGTTTGTGTAGTTCATTCATATTTGGATCTCCTCTGTAATAGACAGCCACTGAATTCATATGAACCAACAGAAAACGAAGATAGGGAATCAGGTTCTCACAGGATATAATTTTAATTATTATTGGTGTTCCTTGTACTACCATGATATGATGAATAGATCGAATGTTTTTCCTGAAAAAATTTGACAGGACGACAAATGTTTGAACTTAGAGCTTAAACCCATGGAGTTTCGAATTCCATAGCATGTGCTTGCACCTGCTGTGGAGCTATACAACACTCGGACCGGAAGGTAGACATATCCTTCTAGTTCTTGTTGGCAATAAACTGTGATCAAGCATGAGCTTGTTCGCTCCACCCAGCGTGGCCGCACCACACATAATTAGCCAACTGATCTATCCAGCCTGCAATGCGTTCTACCAGGTCTATCCAAATGCGTCAGTGGATCGGTGTGGCATTGTCGCACCGGAGGTTCTCATGAAGAGTACAAGCAATAGTCTTGCTCAGTTGGGTCATAACAACACTCATAGTGCCGTTTGGCTGAAGTCTATTCCTCAAGATATTCTATTGCTCAATGAATTTCTTTTTCCGGCAAAAAAAAGTAGGCCCTATAGATTTCCAGGTAAAAAAAGAGAGTTACATCATCCATTAGAAAATCTTTTTTTAGAGAACAATCCAACTAGAAAACCGCGAGAGTCCGTTTCGTGTTCTACTCGGAAAAGGAGCAAAAGAAAACGTCAAGCAACCGTATGACCCCTCCAAAAAAGCAATCGTACGACGGAGAGAGGAAACAAACTCACCTATCCCTCCCTCAAAAGAAAAACTCACCTCTCCAACCGTGCGTTTCTCCGGTGAAGCGCGCTGGCGGTCGCCTTTCCGCCAGCCCTCTGCCTCCGCGGTTTTGCCCAGGAAATAACGGTGAGCGACCGCCCCTGGTTCTTGTTGCTTCTCTCCAATGTCAATTTGTTATACTATCTTTGATGATATTTTCCTCGTTCTTTACTAGTAGGAACCCTAGATCTAGGCTGAAATATGAGCGGCCGTTATCCCACGCCGGCGACAGCCAACCCGTTGGACAACGACCTCCTCCGGGAGATCCTTCTCCGCCTCCCTCCTCAACCATCATCGCTCCCCCGCGCGATTGCCGTTTGCAAGCGCTGGCGCAGCATCCTCTCTAATGACGACTTCATGCGCTGCTTCCGGAAGCACCACGGAAAACCTCCTCTTCTTGGCTTATTTAGTTTTGGCACAAGACCCAAGTTTATTCTCATGCTAGACCCGCCCGACCACATCCTGGCAGAGCGCTTCACGCCGCTACATAGTTGCAGACACACAAGGTGGACCTGCACCGGGTGCCGCCATGGCCTCGCTGTCCTACTTGAAGAGTCTTTGCGCGAGGCCATCGTGTGGGATCCCCTCACCGGCCAGCAACACCGTGTGATTTTTCCGCTGGGGCTAAAAGCCGATCACGGGGATGCAAGATGGAATGCCGCGGTGCTGTGTGCTGATGCCGAAGATGGGCATGTGCATGGCGATTGCTTCTCGAGCCCGTTCAAATTGGTCTTGGTCAACTACGGAGGCACAAATACAAATATGTTCACTTGCGTTTACGAATCAATATCTAGTGTGTGGTGAGATATTGTCTCGGTGGCGTCTACACCGATATATTTTACAAAGCCGGGCGTCCTTGTTGGAAATGCACTTTGCTGGGCAATTTGTCGAGGTGGTGCCCTTGTATTTGATTTTGAAAGTCAGAGCCTTTGTGTGATCGAGAAGCCGGCGGATGCGCATTTTAACCTGCAATCGTATGGGTGTGTTCAGCTCTTACGAACAGAGGATAATGGGCTTGGTATCGCCATTTTGTCAAAATTTACCAAACAGTTATGGGAGTTGAAATCAAAATGTGATGGTGTTGTCAGTTGGGTGCCGTTGCAGAAAACTATTCAGCTGGAGGGGCTCTTTCCACACTCAATGCAAAGTGACCTAAAAAAGGTATTGATAATGGGGTATGAAGAGGAAACAAATGTGATTGCTCTTTCTACGACGGTTGGCCACTTTCTGCTACAAGTTGAATCGATGCAAATCAGACATATTGCTCACAGAAGTAAAACGTGTTATGAACCCCTTTATCCATACGCAAATTTCTATAATGCAGGTAATACCTCTATATATTTAGATCAAACCCAAAAAAAGTAATACCAATTTTTGTTTGCCGAGATTTCTTGTATTTAAGTTTGGTTCATGATATGTGACATGTGATTAAGGATTCACTGCATATATAAGAGATACATTGAGTTAGTAGTTTCTTTGTCGGTAGGGTGATTTATGGTTATGTAACTTCTTATTATTACTAGGCTACATTAAACCTTCAATATGAATATAAGAATTGCTTTAATGTCATAGCCATTGCTAAATGCTAACTATAGCTCTGTGCACGTAATGATCTCTTTGCCAAGTGGTTTCTAACAATTGGAATCTGGCTACAATTGCAATAACATAATACACTGAAATAATCTGCTATGTGAAATATGACCAATTGGATTTTTTGGAAGTACAAATATTATTATGTTTTTCCGTTCAATATGTGCAAGATAGTATTTATGTTCATCAATCTTGATACTAAGCATAAATTTTCATAACAAGATCTATTTGTCTCTCACAAAATATAGTACTAGCTCATTAAAATTGGATCGTACTACGTAATACTCATCCTGTTACTGAAGTTGCCCAATATGTGCATATTTTGTTTTGACCTATTGTTCATGGCTAGTACAAGCTCTCTTGATAATAATTCTGGATAAATGCATTTTTTTAAACATATCTAAACAATCGCACCGTTCCTGTTTGCACGTAGATGATATCCTTGTCGCAAAAGCTTCTTTCTCCCCCCTCTATATTAATATTTAGCGGTTTGCACATAAGCCTTCTTGTTGATTCAACTTCTCTTAGAATTTTCATTGGTTTTGGGGCTTTTTTGCTTGTAGGCAGGGGAGTTGGGTGGAAATGGTTGAAGCTGGAACTGTGAACACATGAGGTCTGGTGTTGTGCTATATTTGTTGGGTAAGTTTATCTTTTTGCTATGTGTAATTTTTTTCTTGGTTACTGAAAATTGCATGATTAGTTGATTAGGTTTGTAGTGCATGAACTGTATTAATTTCTAAACTTGCTAGTTCTTGCACATGTAAAGAAAACTTTTCATTTACATGCAGCACTTTGTAGAGATTTTTGTATGGTCATGTTATACTGAGTAAATCTCGAATCACTTGAAAATCCGGGTGCATAGTTTTTGCCATCATAAATATAGTGCAAAGGCGTGACATCACAAACAAATTGCTCTTCTATTTCCATTGTTGATTTTAATGTAGGTTTTTTCTAGTAATGCCAACCCACATGATTTAGTTTTGGATACTTTCGTATAATTTCCACAATGCTGAAGTTTCATATTTATAATATACTGAGATTACTTCTTTGGCTTTCCACGAATGACTAGTGCAAATTGATTTGACTGAGATGATACTGAATATTCTGTAGGTTTTTAGAGTTATACCTTGTATGTGGAGGCGGATAATTATCCACATGGTGAATGTTCTTCCATTTTTCATGTTGTGGTATGATGTGGTGATCCTGAAACTGAGCCTTTATGTAGTATGTAGGTTATTACATACTTTGTATCTCATGGCGTGTGCATTGTACCTATAGGATTTTACGGTGTAAGCTTTTATATTATCTAATATCAGCGTACATCCGTAAACTGCCATGGTCCGGATCGTATGGGTCAGCCTAGGAGCGAATTGTACAAATACTAAACACCCCTAATTTACAGTTGATCTTAATGGATTCAGTCAATTGGTACTGACTAGCGCCGCGATCGATGCTCCTCGGTTACATGCATATACATCCAGAGCGATTAGTGGGTTCAGTCAACTGCCTGTTAGGGCATCTCCAACAGCGATCCACCAATTTTCTCTCGCATCCGTCTGCGGACAGGGAAGGACACCGATCCGGGAGCCGGCCATACAATGCTACCCCCATACATTTCAAACAATTTTTCAACAAACCGGATGTAGTTCATGCAAACACAGCGGATTTCATACAAACCGGACGAAAACATTTACATTTTGAACATATTTTAACTAAAAACTAAAAATATGTGCATGTACGGCCGCACGGAGGTATACTCCCACGACACGGATACGCAACACTAGTCTACGGCTGGCCGCGGAGAATCTCTTTGTCTTCCCTTTGTCCGGCAGACCGACGCAGGCTGCTCATCGGAGTGCCGGGAACCTCGGATGTATATACCCCCCCCCCCCCCCCCCCCGCGTATCTTCCCTATGTCCGGGTTCGCCGCTCATCGGAGTGGCAAAGGGGGTGTTTCAGCAAGAGGGGAAGGGGGGCATCGGCTTCCTTGAAGCGCGGATCCTGGTAGGTTTTGGGGGCGGGGTATGACGGTGGTGATGGGGATATGTACCTAGGGTAGGGTCATAGGCCTGACCTACATACCCTACCTAAGGACACTGCCCCAGAAAGCTTAAGGGCTACAAAGAAGTCTCCGACTGAAATAGCCAAGAAGCATAAGTCACTCGACAATATACACTCGGAGATACCTTTCACTCGACGACTACCTTTTCACTCGACATGATTAGAAGACAGTCGACCACAGGAGTCCAGAAGTCACCCCAGGGAGGCTAACGGACGAGCATTCATCAAGACCATTAATAGCATTGATGGTGTACGTTACCAGTAACGTACACCTCTTTATGACCACGATTTAACCCTTGGATGCCGGACACTTATGAGGGGCAGCGCACTCTATATAAGCCGCCCCTCCCCTCTGGCACAAGGGTTCGCACCCCCTGTAACAACACAAACATTACACTCGACAAGAAGCTCCTGAGCACCTGAGACGTAGGGCTGTTACCTCCACGAGAGGGGCCTGAACTCATACATTCTTGTGTACAATCTCGCCGTAGCTAGGACTCTGCCCTCTCCTTTCGTACCCCTACCTTCTACTGTCAGGCTTGTTCCCACGACAGTTGGCGCCCACCGTGGGGCAGGCGTCTAAGCGACTTCCGGCGAGTTTGCATTTTTTCTCCTTCGTCATGTCTTCCGGCGGTGATTTGTTCCTGGGCCGCGAAATCCGTCTCGGAGCGCTCACCTTCATCGCCGACGATTCGGCATGGCTCCAGGAAGCGCCTTTGGATGTGGAGGCGCTCCCGAGTCGCGGGGCGACGCACTTCTGTGCAAGCTCCTGCGGCGTTCTTCTCCTTCAGCCGTCGACTCCGTATGTGTCGGCCCTTCCTGCTGTTCGTCGTCGCAAGCGATCCGGTCGCTCGCGGCTACAGCGTTGGGTGCGGCACGCGGCGGCACGCCAGGTTTCCTCCCCGCAGATTGCGGCCATCGAGCCCGCCGAGTCACTTCACGGTGTGTTCGACTCGGCGTCGGGTCGGTCCGACATCCCTTCCGAGTGCGAGAGCTGCGACCCTGCGGCGGAAGTTTTTATGGCTGGCTCTCATCAGAGTCCGCCGCCCGGCTTCAACCACTCCAGGCGTGAGATTGGTGGAACGTCGAATGATCAGCAGCGCCGGGATGAGGATGTTCTCCGTACTCCCATCGTCGGTGTGACCGCTGAGGCCCAGGCCATGGAGGCTACACGCCTTCGGCTCATAGAGATGCAGGAGGCACTCGACGAGCGCGCTGGGCAGCGTCCACCACGTCCCAATCGGCAACAGCGACAGTTGTTTCCGAGTAGATCTCGAAATAATGTCGAGGTATTTCGTACTCCAGTTTTAAATGTTGCAGCGGCTGCTAGGATCGCAGAGTCTATTCAACCGTCACGATCAGAGGCTGGTAGAGGTCTGCAGCAGATCAAGACGTTACTCGAGGCAGCGCAGCATCAGAACGCGGCTGTTTCTCAGTCGCAGAACAGGTTACATGGCGATTCTCCCGGGGCAGAAACAGTCCAGTCGGCTCACAGCCCTGGGTCACCTTCGCGTCGCAGAGGCGGAGAATACCGTGAAGATCGGTACAGAGATCAGGGGCGAGATCATTCTGCTCCCCATTATCACCGCGATGACCGCCGCCGAGTGTTTTCTCCTCCGCGGAATGGTTCATATGTGTCCCGGCACAATGATGATAGGCACCCGTTCGGCGATGAGCGAAATCCTGGATTTGACGCAAGGGATGTCCTTGCTCAAAGGCGGGTCGACAGAGGCAGAGCCCACAGAGATGGTTATAACAGAGACTATCCGAGTGGAAGCAGTGTTGCTGTTTCTGGGCCCGAGTGTTTTAGCAGAGCCATTCGCTCTGCGGAGATTCCCCCCAACTTCAGGTTGGCGGCTGGAATTAGCAAGTTTTCTGGCGAGTCAAAGCCTGAAACTTGGTTGGATGATTACCGAGTGGCTGTACAGATTGGTGGAGGTAACGACAACATAGCCATGAAGCATCTGTCCTTGATGTTGGATGGTTCGGCCAGAGCTTGGTTGAATCGTTTGGCTCCCTCTAGCATCTATTGCTGGGAAGATTTGGCCCGAGTGTTTATCAGAACCTTTGAAGGCACTTGTAAACGTCCAGCTGGTTTGATTGATTTGCAGCACTGTGTCCAGAAGCCCAATGAAACCTTGCGAGATTACATTCAGCGCTGGTCCACCTTGCATCACACGGTGGAGAATGTTTCCGAACATCAAGCTGTTTGTGCCTTCAAGGCTGGGGTTAGATACAGAGAGCTCTATCTGAAGTTTGGTCGCACCGGTGACATTTCTATGAGCAAGATGATGGAGATTGCCACTCGGTATGCCAATGGAGAAGAAGAAGACCGCCTCCGAAGCGGTAAAGCCAAAATAGTCGACAATGATGCAGGTGGGAATTCCAGTCGGAAACAAAAGCGCAAAGCTGATCCCCCTGCTCAGGCAGAAGCGGCCGCCCTGGCGGCACAAGGCAAGAATAAAGGAAAGTCCAAGGCTAAGTTCACCCCAAAGAAGTCAAAGAATCAGTCGGGTACTGATGTTTTGGATTTACCGTGTGCAATCCACACGAGGAAAGATGAAGAGGGCAATTTGATATTGCCGAAGCATACCACTCGACAATGCCGTTTGTTGATCCAGTCGTTCAAAGAGAGCCAGTCGAGTGAAAAAGACACTGAGAAAGAAACAGAAGAAGAAAAAGAAGAGTTCCCAGAAGTCAATGCCACCTTGTTGATTTTTGCTGATGTTGAGAGCAAGAGTCGACTGAAAGTTATCAACAGGGAGGTTAACATGGCGGTTCCCTCTACCCCAACATATCTCAAGTGGTCTCAGACTGCTATCACTTTCAGTCAGTCAGATCACCCTGCGCACATTGCTACCCCCGGGCGGCAAGCGCTGGTGGTGGATCCAGTTGTAGGGGGCACTCGACTCCGCAAAGTTTTGATGGATGGCGGGAGCGGTCTGAACATCCTGTATGCTGATACCCTTAAGGCGATGGGCATTCCGATGTCCCGACTCAGTGAAAGCAACATGCAGTTTCATGGAGTAATCCCTGGGAAGAAGGCCCGTTCACTCGGCCAGATAGCATTGGATGTGGTGTTTGGTGATGACAAGCATTTTCGCAAAGAGAAATTTACGTTTGAAGTGGTAGACTTCCAGAGTGCGTACCACGCCATCCTTGGTCGACCAGCTTATGCCCGTTTCATGGCCCGACCATGTTACGTGTATCTCAAGTTGAAGATGCCTAGACCAAAGGGTGTGATCACAGTCACGGGCAATCGACAAAGGGCTGAGGAGTGCCTCCAGCAGGGCTCCAAGATCGCCGACCAGCAGATGGCTATGGTTGAGTTGGAGGAATACAAGAAAAATGCTGATCCTGCCGACCTGTTGCGTGCTAAGAAGCCCGCTTCTGAGTCAGCTTTTCAGTCGGCAGGAGAGGTGAAGAAGGTACACATTCACCCGACAGATCCAACTGCTGCCCCGACCAACATCTCAACAACACTCGACAGCAAATAGGAAGCCGAGCTCATCCAGTTCCTCCGTGAGAACTGGGACATCTTCGCATGGAAGCCCGCTGACATGCCTGGTGTGCCCAGGGAACTGGCTGAGCACCGTTTGAGAGTTGATCTGAAGGCCAAGCCTGTGAAGGAACATTTGCGTCGATCGGCAACAGAGAAGCGAAAAGCAATCGGCGAAGAGGTGGCTCGTCTCTTGACGGCCAAGTTTATACGTGAGATCTACCACTCCGAGTGGTTATCGAACGTTGTCATGGTCCCTAAGAAGGACAAGTCTCTTCGCATGTGTATTGATTTCAAACATATCAATCGGGTCTGCCCGAAAGATCATTTCCCGCTCCCCCGCATTGATCAGATTGTCGACTCAACTGCGGGATGCGAGCGTTTATCTTTTCTTGATGCTTATTCTGGCTACCATCAGATCCGTCTGTTTGGCCCAGATGAAATAACGACAGCCTTCATCACCCCTTTCGGGTGTTTCTGTTATATCACCATGCCTTTTGATTTGAAGAATGCTGGCGCTACTTTCATGCGCATGATTCAGAAGTATTTGCTCGATCAGATCCCTCGGAACATCGAAGCTTATATGGATGATATCGTGGTCAAGTCTCGCAAAGGTTCCGACCTGTTGTCTGACTTGGCTGAAACATTCGCCAATTTGAGGAGGCATGATATTAAGTTAAATCCGACTAAGTGCACTTTCGGCGTTCCCGGTGGCAAGTTACTCGGTTTTCTCGTTTCCGAAAAAGGAATCGACGTTAACCCTGAAAAGATCGGCGCCATCGTCCGAATGAAAAGCCCTGAGCGTGTGCACGATGTCCAGAAGCTCACAGGTTGCTTGGCAGCATTGAGTCGATTCATTTCTCGTCTCGGTGAGAAGGCACTGCCTTTATACCGACTGATGAAAAAATCTGATACGTTTGAGTGGACTCCAGAAGCTGAAGCAGCGTTTGTCGAGCTCAAAGCCCTGCTTACCACCCAGCCGGTGCTTGCTGCTCCGCACAGCAAAGAGCCATTGCTATTGTACATCGCGGCCACTAATCAGGTCGTCAGTACAGTATTAACTGTCGAGCGGGAAGAGGAAGGGAAGGCTTACAAAGATCAACGCCCGGTCTACTATATTTCTGAAGTGTTGACTCCGTCGAAGCAAAGATATCCACATTACCAGAAGCTCGTATATGGTATATATCTGACTGCAAAGAAGGTGGCACACTATTTTCAGGATCATTCCATTTCAGTCGTCAGTGATGCTCCGTTATCTGAAATTCTCAATAATCGAGACGCGACTGGTCGAGTGGCCAAATGGGCTATTGAACTCCTTCATCTTGATATCAAGTTTGAAGCGAAGAAAGCAATCAAATCTCAAGCGCTGGCCGATTTCCTCGCCGAGTGGATTGAGCAACAGCAGCCAATCCAACTTCACTCGGCACACTGGACCATGTTCTTTGATGGTTCAAAGATGCTGAATGGGTCTGGTGCTGGCGTCGTTCTGGTATCCCCAAAAGGCGATAAGCTCAGTTATGTCTTACAGATTCACTTTGATTCCTCCAATAATGAAGCTGAATATGAAGCACTTTTGTATGGATTGCGCATGGCCATTTCACTCGGCGTCCGTCGCCTGATGGTATATGGCGATTCTGATTTGGTGGTTAATCAAGTGATGAAAGAGTGGGATGTCAGGAACCCCGCTATGACTGGATACTGCAATGCAGTAAGAAAACTTGAGAAGAAATTTGAAGGTTTGGAACTCCATCATGTTCCCCGAGTGAAGAATCAAGCAGCTGATGAGTTGGCAAAGATTGGATCCACTCGGAAACCTGTCCCCAGCAATGTATTTCTCGAACACATTCATTCTCCTTCGGTACAGGAAGATCCTTTCACTGAAGAGCCCCCGCAAGCAAAGAGCGCTTCTGGTCATGGAGATTTTGGTAATCACGCCCGACTGGACTGTACCATATATTGCGTACATTCTCAGAAGAGAACTCCCAGATGATGAAGATGAGGCTCGTCAGATAGTCCGCAGGTCCAAGGCTTTTACTGTAATCAATGAACAACTCTACAGAGAAAGTGTGACTGGCGTAGCTCTGCGGTGCATTTCTCCTGAAGAAGGTCGACTGATTCTGGAGGAGATTCACTCGGGGACTTGTGGCCATCATGCATCCTCTAGGACGATTGTTGCCAAAGCTTACCGAGCTGGTTTCTTCTGGCCACGCGCCAATGAGATGGCTAAAGATATTGTCGATCACTGCGAAGGATGTCAGTTTTACTCGAATCTGTCACACAAACCTGCGTCTGCCTTGAAGACTATTCCACTCGTCTGGCCGTTTGCTGTGTGGGGCTTGGATATGGTAGGACCCCTTAGAACAGGTCAGAGTGGGTTTACTCATTTACTGGTTGCAGTCGACAAGTTCACTAAGTGGATCGAAGCTAAGCCCATCAGGAAGCTGAACGCCCGCACTGCTATCAAATTCATAAAAGAGATAACGTTCCGGTATGGGGTCCCTCACAGTATCATTACAGACAATGGTTCTAACTTTGACTCGGAAGAGTTCAGGTACTTTTGCTCTTCTCAAGGCACTCGGGTGGATTACGCATGCGTTACGCATGCGTTGCGCACCCCAAGGATTGAAACCTCGGCTCATGCGAGATCTTGATCATGCTGCCGGAGCTTGGGTCACTGAGTTACCGTCTATTCTGTGGGGCTTGAGGACAACTCCCAACCGGTCGACTGGACGTACTCCTTTCTTCCTTGTATATGGAGCTGAAGCCGTATTGCCGAGTGACATCCTTCACAATTCTCCTCGAGTGGATCTGTACTCTGAAGACGAGGCTGAACAAGCGAGACAAGACGGAGTGGATCTCCTGGAGGAGGAGCGTGAGATGGCCCTGATCCGATCAACTGCATATCAACAAGACCTTCGCCGTTTCCATGCCAGACACGTCAAGAGCCGTTCATTCCACGAAGGGGATTTGGTGCTCCGAGTGGATCAGCAGCGACCTCATAAGTTGGCCCCAGCCTGGGAAGGCCCATTCGTCATCACCAAGGTGCTTTACAACGGGGCGTACCATCTTTTCAACTTGAAGAAGAATATTGACGAGCCACGCGCCTGGAATGCGGACCTGCTTCGACGTTTTTATTCTTGATAACAGAGTTGTTTTGATGTAATAAGAGTACCCCAGACAATGTTATTGGTTAAATGAAGACTCCCGCAGTCTATTGTCGATTCCGATCGCACAGTCTTACATTCAAAATTACTCCGAGTGAAGAGCAATCCTCTCTCTCGGGGGCTTAGCTGCGAATCTGTTTCGCCTAAGCTCAAAACTTTTCCGAGTGTATTACATTCAATACACTCGAAGACTTAGCTGCGAGCCAGTCCTCGTCTAAGTTCGAAAATTACTCCGAGTGAAGAGCAATCCTCTCTCTCGGGGGCTTAGCTGCGAATCCGTTTCGCCTAAGTTCAAAACTTTTCCGAGTGTATTACATTCAATACACTCGGAGACTTAGCTGCGAGCCAGTCCTCGTCTAAGTTCGAAAATTACTCCGAGTGAAGAGCAATCCTCTCTCTCGGGGGCTTAGCTGCGAATCCGTTTCGCCTAAGTTCAAAACTTTTCCGAGTGTATTACATTCAATACACTCGGAGACTTAGCTGCGAGCCAGTCCTCGTCTAAGTTCGAAAATTACTCCGAGTGAAGAGCAATCCTCTCTCTCGGGGGCTTAGCTGCGAGCCAGTCCTCGTCTAAGTTCAAAACTTTTCCGAGTGTATTACATTCAATACACTCGGAGACTTAGCTGCGAGCCAGTCCTCGTCTAAGTTCGAAAATTACTCCGAGTGAAGAGCAATCCTCTCTCTCGGGGGCTTAGCTGCGAATCCTTTTCGCCTAAGTTCAAAACTTTTCCGAGTGTATTACATTCAATACACTCGGAGACTTAGCTGCGAGCCAGTCCTCGTCTAAGTTCGAAAATTACTCCGAGTGAAGAGCAATCCTCTCTTTCGGAGACTTAGCTGCGAGCCAGTCCTCGTCTAAGTTCGAAAATTACTCCGAGTGAAGAGCAATCCTCTCTCTCAGGGGCTTAGCTGCGAATCCGTTTCGCCTAAGTCCAAAACTTTTCCGAGTGTATTACATTCAATACACTCGGAGGCTTAGCTACACTCGGAAGCTTAGCTGCGAACCAGTCTTCGCCTAAGCCCCAAATTCTTTCGAGTGCAGAACACCCGTTTCACTCGGGAATCAAATAAATTCAGGCAAGCTAAATGTCAGAAAGCGAAATGCGAGTAAGGCTAAAATCTCCGGCGTAGCAGAAACTTGTTCGCGCAAAAGGGAAGTTCTCAGGCTTAAGGCCTGAACGAAGTTTACTCGGTTACACCAACACTCGGCATACCGAGGCAAATAAAGTTTTGTACCATAAGCAAAGTACCAATTTAAGCTCCAGCAGGACTTGAAGGCTCCACGAAGGTGTCCAGGTCGATTCCGTCGGCGATCCGAGTGGCAGCATCGATGAAGGTCTCCATGAAATCTTCAAATTTGAGTTTCTTCGTGTTGGTCACTCGAAGATCCTTCAATTTGTCCTCTCTGGCTTCCTTGCAATGAACCCTGACGAGTGAAAGTGCCACGTCGGCACCACAGCGGGCAGCAGATTTCTTCCACGCTTGCACTCGACTGGGAATCTCATTGAGCCGAGTCATCATTGACTCGAGGTCAGTCTGGAGAGGATCTTCAGGCCACAGTTCCTTGTCGACCTTCTCAAATGCAGCCCTCAGCCGAGCGATGAATCCTTGGACGCTCTTGAGACGAGCTTCGAGGCGAAACATATCCATTGCCACGGCATCTCCAACGAGAGATTTCGTGGGGTCCAGATTGGGTTCAAGCTCTTCGGTTTCCTTCTCAAAGTCTTGACAGAATTCTGCATGAAGAGGAAGGGAAAAGGTGATCACAATATCATTCTGGTAGAATCGAAGAAATTCGTTCGACAGATGAAGGTTACCTTCGAGCATGCTGAACATTTTCTTAGCGAAGTCTCCCAAGTGTTTCTCCAGAACGGTCTTACTCTTGGTCTGCACTTCGAGTTTTTTGATCCATTCGGATCGTTCCTGCTTGAGCTTGGTATTCTCCTCTTCCAGTTTACCGGCTGCGGCAAGTTTCTTCTCAGCAGCCGCAGTTTTCTCCTTCGCTTCCTTCTGAGCATCAGCAAGTGATTTGTCCTTGTCCTCGAGGGCCTTCTTCATGGTATCTAAAGAAATAGCATTGTTGAGGCGCACTCGGAGACGACGGTTCTCATCACGTACGTCTGTTCGAGTGGATTCACTCGGTTCAAAGGAGGGAAGTCGAAAGTGATAATACAATTGATCAACAAAGATTACCTCCCAAAGTCTTCAGTTCGGTCTGTGCACGGTCCAGGTTGTTGTTCGTCAGCTCCAGATCCAGCAGAAGTTGATTCTTTTCTTTCTCCAGCTCGACGTACTTGGTCCCGAGTCCACAGGCTTTCTGAAATCAGCAAAAATGAGGGTTCAGTCGACATAATAATTTCTCTACTCCCGAGTGGAAAAGTTCAAACTGCATTCGACTGAAAGACGGCCCGCCGCCCCACCCCACAACCCTATACAAGCGTCATATCATGGTTGATGGAAATGATGTCCATGAAACCTGCAGAATGGTTCTAAAGACTACTGCCCATCGTCAACGATCGATAGTAGTCTCGGGGACTACACCCAGTGGGTGCACTCGGCGTGCCCCCACTGGAAACAAAAACACTCGACCAGGTCTGGCCTGTCCGAGTACAAAAGAAAGAAGCAAGCAACCGAACATCGTCTCTATCAGACCCCCGCCGAAGCAAGCACTCGACGGCGGTCTCGGGGACTACACCCAGTGGGTGCACTCAGCGTGCCCCCACTGGACCTACATTTACTCGACAAGGTCTGCCCTGTTGAATGGAAACAATATTAAGACCCCCGCCGATGCCTTCGTCATTCGACAGCGGTCTCGGGGACTACACCCAGTGGGTGCACTCAGCGTGCCCCCACTGGACCAGAAACTACTTGGTCTACCGGCGAAGTTAAAACACCCCAGTGGGTGTAAAATCAAGACATACAAGAATTCAATCGGAAATGAACTTACAATACCACTTACTCGGACGTTGGCCTGAAGCGCTGAGCTGGCATCATAGGCTAGCTTGCTAGCTTCATATGCCTCCTTTGTTCGCAGCATCATCTGCCCAGCCTGGATCATGGCCTCCTTAGCAGCTCCGGTTTGGTCCTCAGGAACGTGGTACAAAGGATATGCAGGCGTCGAGTGAGCTGGTGTGGTCACTGGAGCAACTGGAGGTGCTTGGGATAGTCCAATAAGCGTCGAAGTCACCAGAATAGAAGTGGCCGGCGGAGCACTCGACAGTGGAGCTGCAAGGGTTGGAGGCGTCACCGCAGTCGTCCCACGGGGCGTCTGGACAGACGGTGGTCCCCGAGTGCCCACGGGTGGAGCCTCTGGAAGCACAGCTTCATCCTCCGCTCCTCTCCGCGGCTCCTCATCATCTTCCAGTTCAATGACTTCGTCAGCTGGAATCGGCAATTTTAATCAAGACACTCGACAATTATTCTTCAACAGGCAGAGTAAAGTATGGAATTGACATACCTCGTTGGGAGGTGGCCGCATCAGGAGTGTCTACTTCCATATGGTCTCCATCATCCCGATGGGGCGACGTTACGGAGGTAGCGGCTCTGGCAAATAAATTTCACTCGGTCAAACATCAACATAAAGTTCTTCAACAACAGGATAAGGAAAATAAACACTTACGTGGAGGCAACAGGCACGGTTAACTTGATTCGAGGCAGGGCCTTCCGAGGCTTTGGCGCGTCCGGCTTGGGCTGTTTCGCAGCCTTTTCAGTCGACCCCGATGTCGCGGCACGGTCACGTTTTGGGTTCCTGGTGCTCGACGCCACAGTCTTGCTCGGGATGACCTCCGGATCGTTCTGCTGCTTGGCCCGACGCTCGGTGCGCGAAGGGACAGGGGCCTCCACCTCGTCTTCATCCAGGTCGTCGTCGCTGCTCTCGGTGTCGTCAGCGTAATCACCGTCTGCGCTGTCGTCGACGCTCCCTTCTTCTTCTTCTTCAGGTTGCTCTCCATTGGGCACAGGCGAATACATGTTCGTAAATTCCTGCAAGATTCAAGCTTCAAATTCAGTCGACTGAAGATTCAGTTACTCGACGAAATATTAAAACAATCGACAAATATATAACTCACCAAGTTCTTTGGCGGGTTCAAAGCGGAGAAAGGCGGAATTCGTTTGGACCCTTCTGGGTTATCGCAGGCTCCAGTGATGCTTCTGAGCCACTGAGAAACAGTCTGATCGGAAACTTCCTCAGGATGAGTCCGCGTGGTGTCCTCAGGGCCCGAATAATGCCACATCGTGTGATCCCGAGCTTGGAGAGGCTGGATTCGTCGACCCAGAAACGTTTCAAGGAGGTCCAAACCAGTCACTCCACCGCGGATCAGTTCAGATATGGCATTCACTAAGATCCCTACCTGGATTTTCTCTACTTTCGTCACGTACAGAGGTTTGGGAGTAACAGGTCGATCCAAGGTGAAGGGGGGAAGCCCAGTCGACATATTTGGTGATGCTACATCTTTGCAGTAAAACCAAGTCGACTGCCAACCCCGAACGGAATCAGGAAAGGTCATAGAGGGTAACCCACTCCTACCTCTCTTCTGGATCCCTAGACCACCACACAGTTGGATCACATGGGTTTTGCTATCTTTGGGATTGGCTTTCTTGACGGCTTGAGATCGGACAGAGAATATGTGTTTGAACAGACCCCAATGTGGGGGACAGCCCAGGAAACATTCGCACAAGGTAATGAAGCAGGAAAGATAAGCTACCGCATTCGGAGGAAGGTGGTGGAGCTGCGCTCCAAAATAGTTCAAGAACGCACGGAAGAATGGGTGGGGAGGCATGGAGAAACCTCGCTCGATGTGGGTGAGAAGCATAACTCTCTCGCCGTCGCGTGGCTCCGGCTCGACCTCCCCCTTCGGCAACCTCCAGGAATCTGCAGCAATCAACCCGTCGACGACGAGGTTGTTCACATCGTCCGCCGTGACCGTCGATTGAAGAAAATCCCCCTGGATCCACCCCGGCGGCACTGTCGACCGGGCTCCCGACGGTTTCTTCGCCTTGGCGCCTCTTTTCTTGGCGCGCTCGAGCTTCTCCGTCTTGCCTTTCGTCATGGCGGCGGCGGTCAGCGAAGCAGGGCAGGGCGGAGGAAGAGGAGAGTAGATTTGGGGGAAAAGTACTGTGCCAGCTCCGGCGTCGTCGCCTCTTATACGCACTCGAGTGAACCACTGACCTGCGGGCCCGCCGGATCTCTGGATATCCCGAAATCAGAGGAGGGGCGATACGTGGCGATTTGTGTGGCGCGATAATCGAGGCGTCGTTTCTGCACTTGCCTTAGCAGTTACGCCATCTCCGCTGCGCGCGCGCGCGTTCTTATCCAAATTTCGAAACCCGCGAGACTCGGACCCGGTGGAGCGAACTATTTCGTCAGAAGGTTTACCAGTTTCACTCGGACCAGTTTTCAAGCTCAGTTTTACTCGGATAACTTCAAGACGGAATTGATCAGGGCAAACGGTTAAAGTTTCAATCGACGCAGATTTCGGGGAAGCCTCAAAATACACTCGGAATTTTTGTGTCTCGTCTGAACCTGCATTGACACCTTTTACCTTCGAACCCCGATCCATTCGGGGGCTAATGATGGGGATATGTACCTAGGGTAGGGTCATAGGCCTGACCTACATACCCTACCTAAGGACACTGCCCCAGAAAGCTTAAGGGCTACAAAGAGGTCTCCGACTGAAATAGCCAAGAGCATAAGTCACTCGACAATATACACTCGGAGATACCTTTCACTCGACGACTACCTTTTCACTCGACATGATTAGAAGACAGTCGACCACAGGAGTCCAGAAGTCACCCCAGGGAGGCTAACGGACGAGCATTCATCAAGACCATTAATAGCATTGATGGTGTACGTTACCAGTAACGTACACCTCTTTATGACCACGATTTAACCCTTGGATGCCGGACACTTATGAGGGGCAGCGCACTCTATATAAGCCGCCCCTCCCCTCTGGCACAAGGGTTCGCACCCCCTGTAGCAACACAAACATTACGCTCGACAAGAAGCTCCTGAGCACCTGAGACGTAGGGCTGTTACCTCCACGAGAGGGGCCTGAACTCATACATTCTTGTGTACAATCTCGCCGTAGCTAGGACTCTGCCCTCTCCTTTCGTACCCCTACCTTCTACTGTCAGGCTTGTTCCCACGACAGGTGGCTCGCGAGAGAGGACGATACACCGACGGTGGCCTTCGTGGGACCCAAGTGGCGGCGGTATCCCATGTTCTACTTTTCCTCGTTGTTGGTAGCGGCCACAGACGTGATGGCCGCCGCCTCGCCGATCTTCAAACTGGCTTCTTTCCACGCCGGCAGGGCGCTGTCCAGCAAACTTTGACATCGGATGGCTTGTATCCGGCGGGCTCGGCGGGCCACCCAGCCAATTTTTATACAGGTCTCTTCCAGCTCGTCGGATGCCATGAAAATGGTGTAGAAAATGGTGGAAGGAGGAGATGAGAAGCAGAGGAGAGGTATGATTGTTGCCCGGCGTCTAGCCTCCTTTAAATAGCGGATGATCTGGTTGAAGAGCCACATATGATCGCCGCCCAAACGCCAGTTCTATATCAACAATGGGATGGAAATCACACTTCCCAGGACCAAGCGTGGAGCACCAATCCGATGATGCACCACGGCGGCCAGGTTAGCCAGGCCCCGCAAGCAGTACGGAGGCCGACACATATCAACCTCGGGAAAATCTGCCCGGCAGGCCGATATCACACCGGATCGGGATAAAAATTTCTCTTCCACCTACCCCCATGTTGAGTACCACCCTGATAACTCAAGGCCGACCGACATCTGGGATCTAGCCTTTGTCATTCAAAAGGCAAACAAACGGTCTAGCAATTCTGGATGCGATTTTTTTTAGGGCAGCACTCTGCGCCGGCGCGCCGGCCCAACTGTTGGGCCGGTCGAGCCACAGCCGTTAGATCTGCCCCCCCGAGCCGTCAGATCCCTTCGTCCCCAACCTCCCATCGTCAACCTCTCGCACGGGAAAAGGGAGAGGCCCGCCTCGCACGAGCCGACGCCCCAGCACGCGCCGACCGCCTCGCCTCGCCTCCTCACCGCCGGTTGCCCTCACCGTCGGTCGCCGCCGGTCGCCGCCCTCGCCGCTGGTCGCCGCCCTCACCTATGTCGCCTTCGTGCGTTTCTAACCTCCGTGGATGCAGCAGCGTGCGCTCATGGTTGCATCCCTTGTCGCTCCGGTGCTACCGTTCGCAATACCAGTGCACGACGGCCACGCTCCGGTGGCGACGGTTCGCCGGAAACAGCGCCCTGACCGTTGCAACTTATCTGATTCTGCAGAGTCTGGTTGTAGCTTTTTTCGTTGCTGATTGTAGCAAAATTGACAGCCGGTGGTAGCTTTTTCTGCTGTTGGTTGGAGCAAAAATCGCAGCGCCGCCGTCGCTGCCATAAACTTCGTCGTGACCGTTGCAGCAAATCACTTCATCGGATGTAGCTTTTTTCATTGCAGTTTGAAGCAAAAATCGCGAAGCCATGTGCGATGTAGCAAAATGCGACACCGGTTGTAGCAAAATGTGATGCTGGTTGTAGCAAATAATGATGCCGGTTGAAGCATGTAGCAATTTTCGATGTTGGTTTCAGCATCCCTGTGTCGTGTCTGCGCCTCCCCGTAGCATTTATGTAGCTCGTTCGCCGGAGCTGCGAAAAAATGGTGGAGCTCAAGACGTTGTGCTGGAAATAGCCGGAGCTGTGGATAAAAAGTCGTCGTGCACGCAGGGACGGGGGAGACGGCGGCCTCATCGGGGTCGCTCGCCGTCGCGCGCTCGTCGGGGCAGCTCGCCGTCGCAGCTCGCCGTCGATGCGTGGGTAGACGGCGGATTCGCCGGGGCCGCGCGCCTTCATCACTCGCCGGGGCCGTGCGCCGTCGCCGCTCGTCGGGGCCGCTCGCTCGCCGGTGTTGCTCTCCGCCATGGTGGCAGGGAAGAAACAGGTCGCATGGTGTGGGCGACCGGCCGAAAGTTTGGGCCGGCGCTCCGTACCCAAACGTTTCCCTTTTTTTTATTAAAAAAGCAAAGTTCCGGATTGCCTGGATCAGGAGGCCTTCGCGGCATTCCGTTACAATTGCTACATGAAGGAATTGAAAAGGCTGTAGCACGAAAACGCGTTAGAACGTTTGTCGAGCTGACCGACATGGTGGCAAAATATTGCTCTATATATGGAGGCCGCCTGGTCGGCCAATCTCTGGCACCAGCACCCCGGTTCGGATCAACCTGAATCAGGAGAAGAGTGCAGGCGCGCACGTCGTAATCGACGGTAAAAACGCGCCAGCACTGACAAGCCTGACGATCCGCCTTCATGGAAGAAAAATCGATCAAGCAAGGAACCCAAGTCAACGCTGGACGCGACACTGGACAAACCATGCACAATTTACTCCACTTCCTTAGATAAACCGGCCACACACAGGCTCAAAAACTATTGGATCATGAGGAAGGTAGCAAACGGAGGGATGGAGTTCCTGGACTACCTCCGCATGCACTTGAGCCGACGTGTCATAATTAACCACAATCACATGGTGTAACCGTCCGAGGAGAGGGGCGTCCTAATGATTTACGAGCTCTTCGAGAGGTCCGCCACGTTGACTGTGTAACGACCTCGGAAAGTAGATGGTCGTACATTTCAATCATTTTATGTGTGTCCACTCCCCTCGCCCGCCCCCGTGGACGGCCAGGGGCAAACCCTAGCCGCCGCTCGTCAGAGGCCTCTCCCCCACCTCCCCTACTCGTCGCTGCTGCCGGAGGGCGTCGCTGGGCGAAGCCCGGCTGGCGTCGGCAGCGGCGGGGCCATTTTCCCTCCTCCCATGGTGCAATGCGGCGCGGGACGCGGCGTGCTGGTGAGGAGGAGCGAGGCTCTCGCGCGGGGCGGCTCAGCGGCGACGCGGCCGGCCGTCCTACAGGCGTGGCCACGGTGCGGAGGCGGCTACGAGGAATTTCTGGTGGGACGCGTTGGCATGTTGGGGAGGCGGGGCGACTAGCTGCGGCGGCGGCTCCATCAGATCCATGCATACGGCGACGAGGGCTGCTGCGGCGCGGCATCCCTGGCGGGGGTCGCTGGCCTCGGCCAGATCTGGCCGTGGCTGTTGGCTGGACGCGTTCATGATGTCCGGTGACTGACACCTGGTCACCGAGTTGCGGACGGCGCGGTGGCGGGTGCGGCCCTCCGGGTGTTTACCCATTTCACCCTCTGTCCTCTTTTTGAAGTTGTCGCACCGGACACAGGGGCACCAGGTTCTTTCCTGGCCATTTGCAAATGCGGCTCTCACAAACCCCTTGGTTTTTGTGAATCATTCATTGGTCATGTCTTCCTGACTAGTGTCACCTGTGTACATCCACGCACGATCACTCATCTTGCCTAGCTACTGGACAAAAAAAAAAAAATTCGGCATATATATTGATCAGTTAATCAAGTTTGTTAGTTTTATTACGTCCATGCAACCTACACGCTAATAGGTAAAGATAGGTCCTAATCCCACCCGAGTATGTGTAGATTGGGTTCGTTTTCCCATGCTCTGCTCCGGATCCGACGCAGAATTTCGGCAGCACCTCCCCGCTGTTCTCCTCATACACGTCTCGGCAATAAGTGGAGATGATGTGTACCCGGAGAACAACAGGGAGGCATTGACGAAATTCTGCATCGGATCCGGAGCAGAGCATATGGGAAAACGAACCCAATCTACACACACTCGGGCTATCCATGGATAACGTTGGACAATTCGAAAGAATCACGGTTATAAATATGCAAATGCATGCATATTTGTAACTGTAACCCTTTCGAACGGGAGACCCATACTTGTCACGCATACTGATCATTCAATCTACCTATAGCTAGCAAGTTTCATCGGCACGAAGACCGGAACAGAGCAAATGAAGGGGGAGGACGAGATGTCATTTGTGCTCACCGACGAACGCAGGGGCGGAGCTCGTCCAACGCACGGGGAGGTCGTCGAACACCAGACCCTCGCAGCGACGAAACAATTGCACATTGAAATCCACCGGATCGACACACAAATGATGTTTTTTATAACAAAATCGGAAAATATGTGACCTAACTCATAATTTTCAAAACTATGACCCCGTCGGTCTCTGGAAGGCCGAAGAGCACCTTTTCGGTCAACAGGAGGCCGAAGAGGTGTCGGGGGTCAGTGGCGTCGGGGGTCGGGGGTCAGTGCGTCGGGGGTCGGTGGCGTCGGGGGTCGGGGGTCAGTGGCGTCGGGGGTCGGTCGTGTCGGGGGTCGGGGTCAGTGGCGTCGGGTGTCGGGAGTCAGTGGCGTCGGGGGTCGGTGGCGTCGGGGGTCTGTGGTCAGTGGCGTCGGGGGTCAGTGACGTCGGGGGGTCAGTGGCGTCGGGGGGTCAGTGGCGTTGGGGGTCGGTGGCGTTGGGGGGTCAGTGGCGTCGGGGGGTCAGTGGCGTCGGGGGTCGGGGGTCAGTGGCGTCGGGGGTCAGTGGCGTCGGGGGGTCAGTGGTGTCGGGGGTCAGTGGCGTCGCGGGTCGGGGGTCAGTGGTGTCGGGGGTCAGTGGCACCTTTTCTTCTTCCTCTTCTTCTTTTTTTCCTCTTCTTCCTTTTCTTGTTCTTCCTCTTCTTCCTTTTCTTCTTCTTCCTCTTCTTCTTTTTTTCCCTCTCCTCTTTTTCTTCTTCTTCTTCTTCTTTTTTCTTCTCCTCCTCCCCCTATTCTTCTTCTTCTTCTCCTTCTTCTTTTCCTTCTTCTTTTCCTTCTTCTTCTTCTTCCTCTTCTTCTTCTTATTGTTTTCTTCAATTCCTTTTTTCCCTTTTCATTTTTTTCCTTCTTCTTTTCATCTTTTTTTCTTCTATGTTTATTCTATTTTCTATTTTTTTCCTTTCTTTTCTTTTTCCTTTTTTCTAATCTAATAAACTAACCTAACTAACCTAATAAACTAATAAACTAACCTAACTAATTTAACAGAAAAAAAAGGGTGGCCGGCGGGTGCTCACCGGCGGGGGCAGCGTGGGCGGCGGGGCGCCGGGGTGGCGGTTGGCGGGGACGATGGGGCGACGAGGGCGGTGGGGCTCCGGGGCGGCGGGGCGCCGCGGCGGCAGGGGTGTCGGGCGCGACGGGGGCGGTGGGCCGGCGGGGGCGGCGGGACGACGGGGCGGCGGGGACGACAGGGGCGGTGGGGTGGCGGGGGCTGCGGGGCGCCGTGGCGGCGGGGACGACGGGCGCGACGGGGGGCGGTGGGGCGGCGGCGCGATGGGGGCGGTGGGGCGGTGGCGCGATGGCGGCGGTGGGCGTGACGACGGTGGTGGGGCGGCGGTGCGATGGCGGTGGTGGGGCAGTGGCGCGACGGTGGTGGTGGTTGGCATCGGGGGCGGTGTGGGCGTCGGGGAGATAGAGAATGAGAGTGAGTGAGAGAGAGAGAGAGAGGGTGGGGTGGGGCGGCCGTTAGTTAGGTTAGACCCTTTGCCGTCCGCTGGCAGACTGCTTTTAGGCGCTTTGTGTCAAATTTGGACCTAAGTATTCCACGGTCCAGTGGGGCCCAGTGGGTTCTTTGCCGTCTGCCCGTGGGCTCTTTGCCATTTGCCAGCAGACGGCAAAAATCCACTGATGGCAAATAATATCTTTGCCATCAGTGTATTCTTTGTCGTTTGTTTTTTGGAAGCTGACGGCAAAGACCTTCTTTGTCGTCAGCTGGCAGACGGCAAAGAAGTGACTGATGGCAAATTCCCTGATTCCAGTAGTGAGAGAAGAAAATAAGGGAAATGAACTCCCTCTCCCACCGTGCGCCTGTACGACGAACCACGCCCAACGCCGGTGGCCTCCCTCCAGACATCCCTTCACTTTGTCCCTACCCCATTCTGCCACGCCTCGCCCTGGCTACACCGTTCAGTGCTTCCCCGACTCTCGCCGAGAACGAATCAGACCGAGGCAACACTCCGGACACGACATTGAATTCCAGATCTGATACCCTTACACGACAAAGACACCAGAGAAGAAAATGTTACTTACCTGCCACGAACCACGAACCCAACACATGATTGACCATCTTTCAGATGCCACCGATGCAGTCCACAATCTCCATCCACTCCTAACAGGAGACTTAGTTTTGAAGATCCCGACGCGAGAAATCCAACGATGAAAACGGTTCAAGATTTGGACGCATGGTTTAAGAGATAAAACGTTTTGAATAAACGAATCTACGAAAAAAGGGAAACTCTCAGGTTGCGACATCTCCGAGAGGTTTTGGACGCATGTATGTCATTTTTTCATGAATTTTTGCACGCATTGGAAAAACACATCAATGTTTGTAGACACAAAAATTCGTTTTTTTTTTAATTTTTTTAGTTTTTTTGAGCAAAGGGTGCATGAGAGCTTGAGTTCACTAGAGCACTTTCCATGCCTCCTCCTCTTCTCTCTCTAATCTCTTTCTCTTCCAATGTAGATTCTTTTCACTTTCCCATGATACTGTACACGTTGATGCATATATAATACAATTTCTCGTACGACCATACATATATTATTCTAATCACGGGTTGAACTTCCTGAGTTACACAACCTGAACTTCCCTCTGTAGGAACCCGACCTTCGGGCTATCTTCGCAACCGTGTCTCCCCGCGCGAATTATTCTGGTCAGTCATGTTCTATGTGATGTAAGTGTCATCTGGAAACGGTTTTTAGCAACTAAATGCCTGTTTTAAATAGGAATCTCGCTCGTTGGCGGATTTGCTCTCGGGACGTGATGAACTTGCGTCTGTTGCAATTTTACTGCATGAGTTGTTCGACCTGAACTTCCCTTGGTGATTGGTTGAACTTCCCGTAACATTGTCCAAATGAGGCTTGCAATATACCGTTGGAAAGCTGTGGACACGACGGTCACGGCCTAAGTTGAATTTTTGTCAAAATCTAAATGGTTTAACAGCAGTTTTGAAAACCGTTTTTCTTCATACAAAAAAAACATGAATCGTATTTTCGAGTCTATTTCTAAACCGTTTATCGGAATGAGGCAAATGAGATGGCGTTGGATAGCTGCTGGAAATCCGCTTCTTTTTCGTATAGAAAGTTTTTCCAATTTTAAACTATTTAAACGTTATTTTGAAAATGGCCGAAGTCCCACCGAGTTCGTATTTTCTCAACGGTTTTATGGAATGCAGCAAATGATATGGCGTTGGAAAGCTTGAAGAAATGCGAAACTTTTTTATGTAGATTGTTTTTTCCAATTCATTATGGTTTTAAGTCAATTTCAAAAATGGCGAAACAAGTTTTTTGGCCGTAATTTCTACAAACTTTATCGGAATGGGGCAAATAATATACCGTTGAAAAGCTACGGAAAATGCGCAACTTTTTCATGTAGATGGTTTTCTCTGATTCCTAGCCATTTTCAAGCAATTTTGAAAACAGCGAGATCACGCGTTGTGCCTTTTATCGCGAAACAGAGTCTTCGAAAATGCACCGCGTGAAGAACTTGAACTTCATCAACACGTCTACCTGAACTTCACTCTGTTTCTTCACATGCTATTTTTTGCTCATAGCTCTCCATCCACTCACCGGAATTGAGCAAGTGATATACCGATGGAAAGCTGCTGTAAACACACAACTTTTTCGTCTGGATCATTTTTTTCATACTCGCGACGGTTTAAAAGATTTTCATCCGAAATTGATTTAGCGTAGTAGTTGAACTTCCTGCTGTTTCCACGTTGAACTTCTGTCGCGTATTTTTGTTTGTAATTTCTCACACATTCGTCGGTGTTACACAAATGATATTCCTTTTTATATAAACCTCTCTCACAATATTTTTCTAACTTTCTCCAACCGAGAACTTGAACTTATAGCAAGAAAAAAATTGGACCTTGCCTTTTTATTCATTTTTCTCACTCACAAGAATGGGTGAGAAATACATAGTGAACCACACTCACAAGAAGTTTTGAACCTTCCCGGGTCGAGCACCTGAACTTCTAGCAACAAATTTTGTATACTTTGTCTTTTTATTCTTTTTTCTTATATGAAAACACACACCATGCAACACGTGAACTTCTGGCTGTTTTCACTTTGAACTTCTGTGTTATTTTAATTTGAACTTCATGTTTTCTATTTTTGAGTAAAGAACTCTAGTAACGAGAAAAAAATCTGAGTTTTTCATAAACTTCGAACTTCTCTTCTGTTTTAATTTGAACTTCTTCATTTTATTATTTAGTAGTTTATATACTTCGAATTTCTCTGTTATTTTTTTAAATGTAGAGAAGTTCATTTTTTTTGAAAGTACTTCGATGTTTACTTAAAAATCATTTATTTAAGAAATATTGGACCGTTCGTTATATAATTTGAGTTTTTTATACACATCAAATTTCCCGGGCAGAGCAAGTGAACTTCTTTCAATAAACCTTTTAAGCTTTTATTTTTCTATTTTTTATTCTCATCTGAAACGCATTCCGTGTAGTAGTTGAACTTCTCGCCGTTTTCACATTGAACTTCGGTCACGTATTTTTATTCGTAATTCCTCACCCGTTCGTCGGAGTTGCACAAATGATGTACCATTAGAAACCTGTTGAAAAGACACAAGTTTTCCAAATATGGTTAAACTTTTCTTTTCAAAAAACATAAACGAATTTATTTTTAACCGTTTATTTTAGAATAGAATATTGAGAGAATTATTTTAAAACTACATATTTTTGTGTGTTTATAAACATGTAAATACACGATGAACCTCTCTCACAAGAATTTTTGAACTTACCCGGGCCAAGCACTTGAACTTCTAGCAACCAATTTTTTGACTTTACCTTATTCTTTATTTCGGACATGAAACTCATATCATGCAGTACGTGAACTTCTGACTATTATCACTTTGAACTACTCTCCTTTTATTTACTTATGAAGGAACCTGAGTTTTGTAAAAAAAACATTAAACCACTCTACTATTATAAATTGAACTTCTTTTGTTTTATTCTTTACTAATGAAGAAAATTTAAGTTTTTTTATATACATTGAACTACTTTGTTATTTTAGTTTGAACTTCTCGATTTTATTCTTTTAACAAGGAGGAAAATGTGAGTTTCAATATACATTAAACTATTCTATTTTTAAAAATTGAACTTCTTACTTTTTATTTTTGCTAGGAGTGGTTTAACAAACATCCAACTGCTCTGCAATTTAAACGTGAAATTTTTAATGTTGAACTTCTTGCGTGAATTTTTACATGGTTTTCCCCCATGTGTTTGGAAGTGAGAGACGCGTATTTTGAGTAGGTTCTTTCTTTAAATTTGAACTTCTATGTTTTTCCTAGAAACGAACAAAATCTGTTTTTTATAAACTATTTGAACTGTTCTATTATTTTAATTTGACCTTCTTGGGGTTATTTAAAAATATGAAAAATGTATTTGTTTTCTTACATATATTGTTTCAATTGTTTTGTGGCCTTCTTGGGGCCGAGGCGGTCCTTTTTTGATGATTTTCTTCATGCATGTGGTACATGTGAACCGATAAAATTTTAAAACATGAACTTCGCATGCTATTGAAAATAAAAAATATTACACACAACAACACACGTACGTAGTATACCACATCAATTCACAGTCAACACGCACCATGTGTAAGTGCACTTAAACACACGCGCTATGATTGATGGCCGCTTGCTTAATCCGTGTACAATTTTTACAGATGGGAAAATCCAAGGTTTTATACACAGCAGACTCTTTTGTTATTTTAAATTGAACTTCTTGAATTTTTTTGAAATAGAAAATTATGATTTTCTTATTCCTTTTATTTTTTTGAGAAACAAGAAAAATCCAAAAAAAATTATGAGCTTATATTTATTTTATTGTAACATAGAATCGCTCATAATTTTTATTTGAACTTCTATAAAAGCTCAATTATTAATGGGCATCTCAACAAACAGTAGCAATATAATTTGTATACACGTTGCTCTCTTGTCCATTCAAGACCGCATATGCTTTTCTCTCTCCATTATATTTTTCCTATTTTTTCTACTGGATCCAATCTCCAAATCGAACACTCATTGGTGCTTCATCCAAGAGAGTGAGAATGGATTTGTTGGCAGCCGGGAGTTGCAGAGTAGATTGCGTCGACCATCCTCAAATCAAGCCTGACTTGGTGACGGCTGCAACCAGCTCGCATACAGTGGGGACTTAGAAGTTCAAAGGGGCTGGAGCAAGAGGATGTAGCAGCATTCGTTGTTCCCAAGCCGCAAGGGAGCGTCAAGATTCAGCCACAAACTCGCTAGCTCCTCCTCCTGCTTGGGTAGTGCGCATGTGGAGTGTGGAGGCATGACGGAGACGGCGACCGACGTGGTGCACTTGGACTGCAGCGAGCCAAAAGAAGGCGAATGTGGCACACGAGCCACACACCCACGCCCGGCTGCCTTCCAACCACCGGAGCGCCACAGCGAGGAAGAAGACCATACGCAACCATGCAGGAGGAAGAAGGCCACGGGCTAAGCGGGGTAAGTCCATCACCGTGTGGGAGGAAGAAGGCGGACACAGGTTTACATATGCGGCGGCGCTGCGTGCAGGAAAGCGACGATTGCACACGGTATTTGAGCAGGTGGCGGTGGCGCGCAGTTGGCCGGGCGGCGTTCGGGATCCAAGGCGTTGCAGCAGCACACGGGGATTCATGGCCCAGCGAACAACGCGCGGGTTTCCGGGGCCCTGCGGTGGCGGGAGGAGGCTCAAGGACGGCGGCGCAAGGGGATCCAAGGACGGCGGCCACCGGCGGATCACAGTGTGTGTGGGTGTGCGCGGCGGCTCCAGTGGCCGGCAGCGCAGGGGAGAGACGGATCCGATGACCGGCAGCGCAGGTGGGGCGGCGGACTCGGTGGCCGGCAGCGCTGCGGGGATGGTGGAGATCGGGTGGGGGATGGGCCGGTGGGGATCGTAGGGGAGTGCGAGAGTGGGTCAGGGCTTCCCGGCTAGGTGGAGATCGGTTTTTTTTCCACCACTGTACCGGTTCCGGAGTTCGGGAGGATGTGGTCGCGTCCTTATAGGACGCATCGTGATCAGAATACTATTCTGATCCCGGGATCAGAATAGTGTTACTCTCTCTCTCTCTCTCTATATATATATATATAGGGTCGCGCTATTCGTCACCCTGGGTGAGGAATAGTTATTCTTCACCCCTGTCTATTTTCACATCAATGCACCGTAATTTTACGTTCCGTAAATTTTAATCTTATTTCATACGTAAAAAGAGACCGTAAAAAAAATATAGTCACCGTAAAAAATATTTTATGTCACGTAAAATTAGAAACATAAAAACACAGTGTAAAATATACATAAAATGCGATTTTTCTGGCCTTATGACCTATATTTTTGTTTTTTTATGCCAAATTTTACGTAGTGAATCAATATAAATGTAACTATTTGCGTTTCAAATGTAATTTATTTATGAAACGATTGTAAAATTACCTCGGGTGAAGAATAATTTATTCTGCACCCTTGGTGATGAATAGACTTTCTATATATATATATATATACATATATATATATATATATATATATATATATATACACACACACACAATTTGGTATATACAATTTCTCCTACAACAATTTGAAGATCATTACATGCAATGGTATTTTCCTTTTTCATGTATGACCTCCGTAAGCAAAAACCCGGTACTAAAGGCCGTCCACGTGGCCACGAGCGTGCGCTGGGAGCGGGAGAACCTTTAATACCAGAGAATACAATTTCTCCTACAATTTGGAGATCATTACATGCAATGGTATTCTCCGCTTGGCGATATGACCTCCTTAAGAAAAAACCACGCAATTTCCTCTTGAATTGCTCGTAGTCGGTTCTCTGGTAGGAGCTGCTCCCGCATTTCTTCCATCTTTAAATAAAGAGATCAATATGAATATATTAGTTGTGTGTATATATATTAGATCATCATAAAAAAATTGTGAATGGTGTTTACGTACCTGCCGTTGTTTTTCATCTCTGCGCCATTCGGTCGCCATGCTAATGTTCTCGCAAACGTAGTATACACATAAATTAGTTTCTTATTTCTGCCTCATGCACTTTACGAGAATAGAATTCAATCAGATAATAATCAAGCATGATAATGGTATTGAAACTAGAATTAAAGAGATGCGCGGACTTAGCTAGTACTACTTAATTACCTTGGCCATTCCCCAACGCAGCTCCGGTTTCCATTCACCGGTGACTTTCTTGATGAACCGTTTCCAAACCCTGCCCGGCAAAGGAAATGAATAAATGAGTTATTAATTATTTGATATCAGGAAATGAACGAAAGTGGCCGATATAGTGCGATAATGATTGAAATTACATGTCGAGCGTCACAACCACGCTCTTGTATTCTTTAGGGTCTTTACTTAGTGAGTCCAGGGTTTGAATAGTTCCAGCATCAACTTTAATGATTAGCAGGATCCAGAGGTATCTGCGCACGTTTATATAAGCAGGTGCATAACTCATCAACTACACTTAACATCGAGTAAGCAAAATAGAATTTGTAGTACAAGACAGTAACACTCACTTGAAATTGTAAGGAAATAGTATTTCTGTTTTGTTATTTTGTGCCTTTTAAAAACCTTAGCAAGTTGTCCTCACATTTTTGGGGGTGGTCTTGTATCAATTTTTCACTAATGTTATATGGGTCAATGAACCCAATGTCATAGATTCCCTCTCTTTTGCATTGGAGAATCTTCATTCTGCATAATAGCGTACAAAAGAATATAGTGAGGATAATTAGAGGCAATGAACGAGCTGAGCTAGAGAATTAAATTATAGAAAGAAATTACTTATAGACAATAGCAACTGACGATAGATTTGTCGAGTGAGACTTGATTGTATAACTGGAAAATTTCTGGAAACTCAATGATTATCTCGTTGTCCTTGAAGTAATGCTCTTTCTTGACTTTCACCATGAGGACCTCTCGCCCGTTGGCAACTTCTTTCATGTACTACTCATGCAATCTTTGCATTTGAGTTGGTAGATTCGGGACCTGCTCAGGTCTGATCAGAGTTTTCCCGGTGACATATTGCCATGCTACTTCAGCCACGGGGATATCCTCATTGCCTAGGAGTTGCTCAACACTAATACCAAGTTTTCTAGCAGCGTCGACGTCGATTACCTTGAGCGGGGGGATCGATTGCTTTGCCTATTCTCCGAGCAGGGGAACTGTTTTCCCGCTTTTATTACTACTTGTACGTCTCGATGACTGTTGCTTTTGTTCCTTATATGACTTCTTAATAGTGCGTTCATAGTCTGATGGCATATTTGCCACATGTGCCGGGGGTCGCTCAAGCATCTCAATAAAGTGCTCATGGGTTTTCATAGGTATTTTCTCCTTTGGCGGCGGGGGCGGTTTCGGTGCAAAATGGGACTTCACTTCGGAAACCACGACCGCTATGGTTTCCTCACCAGTCATCTCGTAAGCTAACTTCTTTTTGACAGGAGGCTCGTCTTTGCCTTTCTTCTTTGTAGCTTTCTTCCAAAGTGGACTAATCGACGGAGCGGTGGCCTTCCGCTTTTGGCGCTGCTGGGACATTGTGGGTGGACTCGGCTGACGCGGCGGAGATCCATATGGACTCGCGATGGGAATCCTCTCGAGGTGGGGTGGACTTAGAGGTGTATTGCTAATCGGAGGAGTCGGTGGCCTTGGCGCCGAGTTTGGAAACACGATGCATTCCTTTCTCCATACAATGACACCACGTACGACTTCTCCCAGTGTCTTCTCCCCTTCACCTCCAGGAATGTCAAGCTCTAGTGACTCATATCCCGGCAGAACTTCATCCACCCCGACTTTAGCATACCCAGCTGGAATCGGATTGCCATGGATGGTTGCTTCAGGTGCATTCAGTAAAGCAACGCCGACCGCCACCTTCATGGATATGTTCTTCATTTTCATGTGTAGCTCACAAGGTGTCCTCTCTTTGATATAATCCACGGGGTAGCGAGCCAGCAATGCATCATCGGCCCGGACCCTCGTGGAACCAATGCTGCTTTTCCGCATAGATGGGACAGTAGTATGCAATGCTGGATCTGCTTGCTCCTGCCACGGAGATGCCCTTTGCTGGCTAATTGTGTCAATTTGCTCCTGCTGCCGCTTTAAAATGCGGTGCAACTCCTCGTTCTGTATTTCTACCCTCTGAATCCGGTCTGCATCCTGCTTCTTTTTTCTCTCACGGCTTCAATAACTGGCGTTCCACTCCGAAAACCCCTGCACCCATGGAACAACGCCTTTGCCTCGTGTTCGTCCTCCGTGTGCAGGATTGCCGAGGGCGCGTGTAAGCTCGTCGTTCTCTCTCTTGGGCGTGAACAACCCCTTTCGAGCATCTTCTATTGCTTGAAGTAAAGCGTCCTCGGCTTCTTTAAGATCTACCTTTGTAATAATCTGCCCTGTCGCTCGGTCCAACTTTCCCCCATGCGCATAAAACCAAGTCTTGGAAATCTCGGGCCATTCCTTAGTAGCTGGAGTGACCCCTTCTGCAACCATCTTGTCCTCAGGTGCTTCCCACTTAGGAACGGATCTCTTGTAGCCACCTGTCCCCAGACAATGGTGATACTTCTTTTTCTCAGCATTTATCTTATTTTTTCTCGACCTTTCCAGAGCTTCAGCCGACTCCTTGTACTCCACAAATTCGTCCCAGTGATCTTTAATCTTCTCTAGTGCTCCAGTGAATTCTGAAGTCTTCTTTCCTTCCTTGATGTAGTCGCTGTATAATCTTTTCTTCGAGGTCTGGAATTGTGTGGCCATCTTCTTAAGAGCAAACTTCTTGACTTTCAACCGTTGGCCATCTGTAAGACCCTCTGGTAGGTTGAAATGTGACATGAGCATATCCCAAAGCAGATTTTTCGATCTTTCATCTACATATATAACTAACTCCTCGATCTTCCTTCGGCTTATTCCATTCTCGAATGGTGATCGGGATGTTGTCCCTAACAATAACTCCGCATTGATTTATAAATTTACGGGCATTCTCTGCAGGAGCAATCGGTTCGCCTTCTTCTGAGACTTGATTGATGTTTATCTTTACGTCATCGGCCAACTTTTTGGCCCGGCCTCGTACCTTTCTAGTTGCAGATTGGCTCGATCCGGAGGGCTAAAAGAAGAAAGATTCGTTAATATATATATACAGGGGGAAAGCAAATTAGTATAACAAATTAGTATTTAAATTGAAACAAATACAGGGGGAAAAGTTGTTGCGATCCAACAGATAGCAGCGAGAGGGCCCAGGTTCCTTTCATATCAAGTTATAAATCCTGGACATGAACCATTACCAAACCCTAGAGCTTATTTGTAGTGTAGCTAGTAAAAAGTCTATAATGCCCTTGGACTGTGTTATTGTTCTGATTAAGAGATATTGATGCCACTATATGAAAAACCCTAGAGCTTATCTGATGCCACTATATGAAAAAGAAAATTAGATATATTACAAATAGAAAATATTGAGAAAATACTACTTTTCTTTTTTATATTACATAAATTAGAACAATCAATTTCTTCCATGTCCCGAAACTTCTCATAGAGCCTCTCCGGCTTTAACTCCGCAATTTTGGGTTAGGATAAAATAATGGGCTTTCCCCAAATTAAAAAAAAGACCAATAAGAAAGAAACCCTAAGAATTCAAGCCTATCAGACAATCATGCACTTCCGATGGCATGTCAACAATGATACATACCAAAACCTTTGGCCCTCACTTTTTTCCCACTACAAAATTAACTATGGCACACCTAAGTGTGTGTGTGTGTGTGTGTGTGTGTGTGTGTGTGTGTGTGTGTGAAACAACAAACATAACCTTTAGGCGGCTGCTACAAATCAGGCGGATGATTTGTCTAAGAAATCATCCGCCCAGACAGCCGTTCGATCCGGCACCGATGGTCCATTCGATCGCGGCAACGCTAGCTGGACCTTTCTCTAATCTCCATCCATTGATATAGAGTAACACCGCCTGATGCTTAGGAACGCAGCAGCCCCCGGCACCCTGCATCGACGACCTCGCGTCATCGGAGCCACCCGCAAGCGTTGCATCGCAGCTCCGAGAGCCGCCGCCGACGCCCTGTTGACGCGACACCGACGACGCCCCGTCGAAGTTTCATTGGAGCTCCGACAAAGCTTCATTGACGCATCGCCTGCTGCGATGCATCTCTGCCGTCCGCCATGGCAGCAGCTGATAGCTCTCTGTTGTTGCAACGCAGCTTCGTCGTCGTCGTGCAGCAGCGCTGTCGTAGCGTCACTTGCCGAAGCGCAGCTCTGCCGCCGGTCAAGGCAGCAGCTCGTACCACCTCCTTCTCCAACGCAGCTCCGCCGTCGAACTAGCCGCAGCGTCGTCGCACGGCACCTGCTGCAGCGGAGCTCCGCCGAAGCCCATGGCAGCAGCGTCCTCTCAGCATACCCCTACAACAACACGAGGCGAGCGACGGCTGTGATTGTTGGAGAATGCCGTCCGCCGAGAAAGCATGTTTGCTAGAAGGAAGGAGAAAAGAGGGGAAAGGAATGACCGAATGAGTGGCACACGCTTCTTCCGGGAAGGATAAGGAGCGAGCGACCCGCAGGGACGCGTGGCATGCGTCGGAGGCGGTTTATGTCCGTGAGAGATCAGTCGGATGATTTTAATCGTTTTCCTAACCTTTATGCCAGCAATGCATATTAATATTAGAAGCGCAAAATGTGTGTCGCTTTAACTATCTTGGATATCTATAAAAAAGAATGCCATTGAAGGCGTCACTTGCCACAAATTCATGAGTTCAAAGAAACACAATAACCCATTAGACGATGGTTCAGTACAAATCATTTCTTCACTTGCAATACCATGTCAAACATTGAATAGGTATGCATCACTCATCTTTTCAAAAAGAAACAACACTCTGAATGAAAAAGAAACAACACTTGATTGATATGGTCATCATATATGAAATATGACAATATGTGACATCGGGTGCTCCAGCAGGTCCGCGGCAGCACATCGACGGGCAAGATAAACAGAAATGGCCGGCACAAGCTACTGGTGGCGCTCACCGGAGGGGGAGTCGGCGACGACGAGGAGGGGCGGCCTCGGGTGCTCCTACAGGTCCGCAGCGGCAAGGAGGGGCTCGCAGAAGAGGGCTCCAGCGCGAAGGGGCTCGGGGAAGAGGGCTCCGGCGCGGAGGTGCTCGGGGAAGAGGGCTCCGGCGGCGGATCAGGGCAGCCTGGCGGTGTCGATGTTCTCCCAGGTGGTAACTGGCACCGGGAGAACGAGGCGCCGCAATATATAGGAAAGGACCTTTAGTCCCGGTTCCAGCCACGAACCGGGACTAAAGGTCATTCTCGTCCGCGGAGGGCTGACCCTTTAGTCCCGGTTGGTGGTGGCAACCGGGACTAAAGGCCCTTTAGTCCCGGTTCCATCCACAAGCCGGGACTAAAGGGTCTCAGCTCCCGCGCAGGAGAAGGACCTTTAGTCCCGGTTGGTGGTTGCAGCCGGGACTAAAGGACCTTCGGCGGCCCAAATTCCATGCGGGAGCTGACCCTTTAGTCCCGGTTGGTGGTTGCAACCGGGACTAAAGGCCCAAATTTTCTTTTCTGTTTTCTTTTTCTAAACAGAACAGTTTTTGTTTTTAGAATTTGAAAAACTTTTAGAATATTTAGTGTTTTTGAGTGAATCTTTTTGATTTAGGTAACAAAAATTATAAATATGTTCAATATGGGAATTTTTAGGATATTTTAAATAGGTGTTTTAATCAAAAACAGATTTTGTTTAGCTCTTTTAGTTTTATAACTTTTTCCTTTGTTTAAATTATTTTAGTTTCTGTTTTCTTGTTATCCTTTTGCCTAATTATACTATGTTTCTGTTAGTCAACATGAGGAGTTTTAATTTTCATTTTGAAGAAATTATTTGACAGATTCAATTTTACAGATTGAAATTAATTCTAGTAAAATGCATAACAATTTGAAAACTAAACCAAATGAGTTGATTCAAATTTCTGTGGATTCAACATGAGGAGCAAATAAGATGTCAAATTATTTTTCTTAACATAACCTACACATTCATATTTTGTTTGGACATAATTGCATTGATTAACTCCTCAAAAATCATGTTTCAAATGCCAAAATGCCCTAGCTCTTACAAAGATTCCGGCGTCAGAAGGGGGTAGCAAAGTGAAACTTTTTGCTTGCTTGTGTTAGGGTAACCCCTAGGAACACCAAAAACACATGTATACCCTAACTCGTACAAAGATTCCCTCCGGTTTGTCCGAAGTGGGACTTTCCAGCTATAAGTCCGGAAACTCACTAGAAAGAAAGTGATGACGGTGAAGCCGGTCACATTCCAGAGTGGGATCTTGGGGTATAAGACTTTTTCTTTGCGTATGTCCCTTGATTATGATTGCGCTGTAACCATGAAGAATCTTATTCATTTAACAGGATGCTTGGGTCAGTGTTCACTTTGAAGGGAGTAATTTCATCAAACTTATTATAATCTTCTGACATGTCTGTCTTGTGCTCCACTCCCACGATGTTTCTTTTCCCTGAAAGAACTATGTGGCGCTTTGGCTCATCGTATGATGTATTCGCTTCCTTATCTTTTCTTTTTCTCGGTTTGGTAGACATGTCCTTAACATAGAAAACCTGAGCCACATCATTGGATAGGACGAATGGTTCGTCTGTGTACCCAAGATTGTTTAGATCCACTGTTGTCATTCCGTACCGCGGATCTACCTTTACCCCGCCTCCTGTTAGATTGACCCATTTGCACCGAAACAAAGGGACCTTAAAAGAAGGTCCATAGTCAAGTTCCCATATCTCCTCTATGTAACCATAATATGTGTCGTTTTCCCCATTGTTGTATGTTGCATCAAAGCGGACACCACTGTTTTGGTTGGTGCTCTTTTTATCTTGGGCGATCGTGTAAAATGTATTCCCATTTATCTCGTACCCTTTGAAAGTCAATACAGTCGAAGATGGTGACTTGTCCAACAAGTACAGCTCATCTCCAACAGTGGTGTTATTCATGAGATGTGTTTGCAACCAACCGCCGAAAGTCGCCATGTTTGTACGTTTAATCCAGGAGTCAGACTACTCCGGGTTCTTGGAGCGTACAATATCCATGTGTTCCTCGATATACGGACTCACCAAGGTGGAATTTTGTAGAACTGTGTAGTGTGCTTGATTGAAAGAATGCCCGTCCATACTTATTACTGCTTTTTTTTCCTAGAGTGCCTTTTCCACTCAGTCTCCCCTCATGCCGCGATTGAGGAACACCAATCGGCTTCAGGTCAGGAATAAAGTCAACACAAAACTCAATAACCTACTCTGTTCCATAGCCCTTGGAGATGCTTCCTTCTGGCCTAGCACGGTTATGAACATTTTTCTTTAAGACTCCCATGAACCTCTCAAAGGGGAACATATTGTGTAGAAATACAGGACTGAGAATGGTAATCTCTTCGACTAGGTGAACTAGGACGTGCGTCATAATATTGAAGAAGGATGGTGGGAACACCAACTCAAAATTGACAAGACATTGGACCAAATCATTCTGTAACCTTGGTAGGATTTCTGGATCGATTACCTTCTGAGAAACTGCATTGAGGAATGCACATAGCTTCACAATGGGTACTCGAACATTTTCCGGTAGAATTCCCCTCAATGCAACCGGAAGTAATTGCATCATAATCACGTGACAGTCATGAGACTTTAGGTTTAGGAATTTTTTCTCTGCCATATTTACTATTCCGTTTATATTCGACGAGAAGCCAGACGGGACCTTCAACTACTCAGGCATTCAAAAAAGATTTCCTTTTCTTCTTTGGTGTAGCTGGCACAACCTTGATACTACTCTGGATGCATGCCTTCTTTTTCGTTCATACGTTGCTGGTCCTGCCGTGCCTCCGGTGTATCTTTTGTCTTCCCATACACGCCCAAGAAGCCTAGTAGGTTCACGCAAAGATTCTTCGTCACGTGCATCAGGTCGATTGCAAAGCGCACCTCTAGGACTTCCCAATAGGGCAGCTCTCAAAATATAGATTTCTTCTTCCACATGGGTGCGTGTCCGTTAGCGTCATTCGGAACAGATTGTCCGCTAGGACCCTTTCCAAAGATTACTTTTAAATCCTTGACCATATCAAATATATCATCACTAGTACAGTAGCCAGGCTTCTTCTGGTGATCTGCCTCACCTTTGAAATGCTTGCCTTTCTTTCTTAAGAGATGCCTGATCGGAAGAAATCGACGATGTCCCAGGTACACATTCTTCTTACATTTATCCAAATATATAATTTCAGTCTCATCTAAACAGTGCGTGCATGCATTGTATCCCTTGTTTTTCTGTCCTGAAAGGTTACTAAGAGCAGGCCAATCATTGATGGTTACAAACAGCAACGCTCGTAGGTCAAATTCCTCCTAGTTTTGCTCATCCCACACGCGTACACCTTTTTTATCCCACAACTGTATAAGTTCTTCAACTAATGGCCTTAGGTACACATCAATGTCGTGGCCTGGTTGCTTAGGGCCTTGGATGAGCACTGGCATCATAATGAACTTCTGCTTTATGCACAACCAAGGAGGAAGGTTGTAGATACATAGAGTCACAGGCCAGGTGCTATGACTATAGCTCTGCTCCCCAAAAGGATTCACGCCATCTGTACTTAGACCAAACCATAAGTCCGGGAACTCTCTCTCGATTTTTCTCCACTGCGACCCATCAGTGGGTACTCTCAACATCTTGTCTTTCTTACGTTCTTCTTTGTGCCATCGCAACAACTTGACATGCTCTTTGTTTTAGAACAAACGTTTCAACCGTGGTATTATAGGAGCATACCACATCACCTTGGCAGGAACCCTCTTCCTGGGGCGCTCGCCCTCAACATCACCAGGGTCATCACGGCTGATCTTATAGCGCAATGCACCGCATACCGGGCATGCATTCAAATTCTCGTACTCCTCACCGCGGTAGAGGATGCAGTCATTAGGGCATGCATTTATCTTCTGCACCTCTAATCCTAGACGGCAGATGATGTCTACTATGCAACCTTCTTCTTGTAGACTCGTGTTGGGCCTCCAAGCGCAGAATTTTGTAGGACAGTAGCAAATTTCCCTCAAGTGGATGACCTAAGGTTTATCAATCCGTGGGAGGCGTAGGATGAAGATGGTCTCTCTCAAACAACCCTGCAACCAAATAACAAAAAGTCTCTTGTGTCCCCAACACACCCAATACAATGGTAAATTGTATAGGTGCACTAGTTCGGCCAAGAGATGGTCATACAAGTGTAATATGAATAGTACATATAGATTTTTGTAATCTGGAAATATAAAAACAGTAAGGTAACTAATGATAAAAGTGAGCACAAACGGTATTGCAATGCTTAGAAACAAGGCCTAGGGTTCATACTTTCACTAGTGCAAGTTCTCTCAACAATACTGACATAGTGGAATCATATGTAAATCCCTCACGTGCGACAAAGAGTTCACTCCAAAGTCACAAATAGCGGAGAACAAACGAAGAAATTATTGTAGGGTACGAAACCACCTCAAAGTTATCTTTTCCGATCAATCTTATGAGCTATCCCTATAAGTGTCACGAACAGCCCTAGAGTTCGTACTAAAATAACACCTTAAGATGCACATCAACCAAAACCCCAATGTCACCTAGATACTCCAATGTCACCACGAGTACCCATGGGCTTGATTATACGATATGCATCACACAATTTCCGATTCATCATGTTCAATCCAACACAAAGAACTTCAAAGAGTGCCCCAAAGTTTCTACCGGAGAGTCAAGACAAAAACATGTGCCAACCCCTATGCATAGATTCCCAAGGTCACGGAACCCGCAAGTTGATCACCAAAACATACATCAAGTTGATCAATAGAACATCCCATTGTCACCACGGATATCCCATCGCAAGACATACATCAAGTGTTCTCAAATCCTTAAAGACTCAATCCGATAAGAAAACTTCAAAGGGAAAACTCAATTCATCACAAGAAGATAGAGAGGGGAAAACTCCATATGATTCACCTATATTAATAAACCTCGCGGTACATCAAGATTGAGTCATCTCAAGAACACGAGAGAGAGAGAGATCAAACACATAGCTACTGGTACATACCCTCAGCCCCGAGGGTGAACTACTCCCTCCTCGTCATGGAGACCGCCGAGATGATGAAGATGGCCTCCGGTGATGGTTTCCCCTCCGGCAGGGTGCCGGAACGGGCTCCCGATTGGTTTTTCGTGGCTACAGAGGCTTGAGGTGGCGGAACTCCCGATCTAGGTTTCTTTTTGGGGGTTTCTGTATTTATAGAAATTTTTGGCGTCGGAAACAAGTCAAGGGGGGCCACGAGGCGGCGACAAGCCAGGAGGGCGTGCCCTAGGGGGGCGCCCTGCAGGCTTGTCGTGGCCTCGTGGCTCTTCTGGCCCAACTCCAATGCTTCGGGGGTCTCTTTTGGTCCATACAAAATCACCGTAAATTTTCAGCCCATTCCGAGAACTTTTATTTCTGCACAAAAAACGACACCATGGTAGTTCTGCTGAAAACAGCGTCAGTCCGGGTTAGTTCTAATAAAATCATACCAAAATCATATAGAATTATTGTAAACATGGCATGAATACTTCAAAAATAATAGATACGTTGGAGACGTATCAGCATCCCCAAGCTTAATTCCTGCTCGTCCTCGAGTAGGTAAATGATAAAAGAAATAATTTATGAAGTGTGAATGCTAGCAAGTGAACAAGTTTGATCAATGATAATTGATAACCCACAAGTATAGGGGGTCAGTTGTAGCCTCTTTCGATAAGTAAGAGTGTCGAACCCAACGAGGAGCTAAAGGTAGAACACATATTCCCTCAAGTTCTATCGACCACCAATACAACTCTACGCACGCTTAACGTTTGCTTTATCTAGAACAAGTATGAAACTAGATGTATTTTGTAGGTGTAACGGGAAGGTTTGCAAGATAAAAAAGAACACGTAAATAGAATCTAGGTGCTGTTTAGATGAAGAAACAACTAGGTTAGTCTTAGTAGAGAGCTTTTTGTCACAAGAAAGTTATTTGTCCCTAGGCAATCAATAACTAGACCGGTAATCATTATTGCAATTTTATATGAGGGAGAGGCATAAGCTAACATACTTTCTCTACTTGGATCATATGCACTTATGATTGGAACTCTAGCAAGCATCCGCAACTACAAAAGATCATTAAGGTAAAACCCAACCATAGCATTATAAGGTATCAAGTCCTCTTTATTCCCATACGCAAACAACCTACTTACTCGGGTCTGTGCTTCTATCACTCACGCCACCCACCATAAGCGAATCATGAATATATTGCAAAACCTACAGCGGGGATCCCTCACGCTTGCGCGACACGGAGAGCACCATAGGACAGCACCAATAATAAAACATGCAACTCAAACCAATCATGATCATCAATCAACCCATAGGACAAAACGGATCTACTCAAACATCATAGGATAGCCATACATCATTGGGAAATAATATATAGCGTTGAGCACCATGTTTAAGTAGAGATTACAGCGGGGAGAAGAGGTGTTGAACCTCTGCATAGAGGGGGAGAGAGTTGGTGATGACGGCGGCGAAGTTGTTGGTGTAGATCGCCGTCACGATGATCGCCCCGGCGGCGTTACGATGCCACCGGGAGAGAGGGGGAGAGAGCCCCCCTCCTTATTATTCTTCCTTGACCTCCCCCCTAGATGGGAGGAGGGTTTCCCCTCCGGTCCTTGGCCTCCATGGCAGCGGAGGGGCGAGAGCCCCTCCGAGATTGGATCTCTCTCTATCTCTGTTTCCTTCTGTTTCTGCCTTGCCAGATTCTGGCCTTTCACCGTTTCTTAAATTCCCGGAGATCCGTAACTCCGATTGGGCTGAAATTTTAACATGATTTTAATCCGGATATTAGCTTTCTCGCGGGGAAAGAAGGGCACCAACCGCCTTACGGGGTGACCACAAGCCACCCTGGCGCGCCCTACCCCCCAGGGCACCCCCCTATGGCTTGTGGGCCCCTCGGGCACCGCCTTTTGTTGATTCGACTTCCCAAAATTCACATATATTCCAAAACAAATCTCCGTAAGTTTTTATCCCGTTTGGACTTGGTTTGATATGGATTTTCTGCGAAACAAAAAACATGCAACAAACAGGAACTGGCACAGGGCACTGGATCAATATGTTAGTCCCAAAAATAGTATAAAAAGTTACCAAAAGTATATGAAAGTTGTAGAATATTGGCATGAAACAATCAAAAATTATAGATACGACGGAGACGTATCAGCATCCCCAAGCTTAATTCCTGCTCGTCCTCGAGTAGGTAAATGATAAAAAAGATAATTTTTGATGTGGAATGCTACCTAGCATAATCTTGATCATATAATCTAATCATGGCATGAATATTAAGACACGAGTGATTCAAAGCAATAGTCTATCATTTGACATTAAGACAATAATACTTCAAGCATACTAATAAAGCAATCATGTCTTCTCAAAATATCATGGCTAAAAGAAAGTTATCCCTACAAAATCATATAGTCTGGCTATGCTCCATCTTCATCACACAAAGTATTAAATCATGTACAACCCCGGTTTTAGCCAAGCAATTGTTTCATACTTTAGTATTCTCCAACTTTTTCAACTTTCACGCAATACATGAGCGTGAGCCATGGATATAGCACTATAGGTGGAATAGAGTATGGTGGTTGTGGAGAAGACAAAAAGAAGGAGATGGTCTCACATCAACTAGGCGTATCAACGGGCTATGGAGATGCCCATCAATAGATATCAACGTGAGTGAGTAGGGATTGCCATGCAACGGATGCACTAGAGCTATAAGTGTATGAAAACTCAAAAGAAACTAAGTGGGTGTGCATCCAACTTGCTTGCTCACAAAGACCTAGGGCGATTTGAGGAACCCATCATTGGAATATGCAAGCCAAGTTCTATAATGAAAAATTCCCACTAGTATATGAAAGTGACAACATAGGAGACTCTCTATATGAAAAACATGGTGCTACTCTGAAGCACAAGTGTGGAAAAAGGAATAGTAGCATTGCCCCTTCTCTCTTTTCTCTCATTTTTTTTGTTTTTTTTTTGTTTTTTTGGTGGGCTTCTTTGGCCTTTTTTTATTTGGGCTTCTTTGGCCTCTTTTATTTTTTTGTAAAGTCCGGAGACTCATCCCAACTTGTGAGGGAATCATAGCTTCCATCATCCTTTCCTCACATGGGACAATGCTCTAATAATGATGGTCATCAAACTTTTATTTACTCACAACTCAAGAATTACAACTCGATACTAGAACAAAATATGACTCTATATGAATGCCTCCGGCAGTGTACCGGAATGTGCAATGATCTAGCGTAGCAATGACATAAAAAAAAGGACAAGCCATGAAAACATCATGCTAGCTATCTTATGATCATGCAAAGCAATATGAAAATGATGGTGCGTGTCATAATAAACGGAACGGTGGAAGTTGCATGGAAATATATCTCGGAATGGCTATGGAAATGCCATAATAGGTAGGTACGGTGGCTGATTTGAGGAAGGATAAATGGTGGGTGTAATGCACCGGCGAAAGTTGCGCGGTACTAGAGAGGCTACCAATGGTGGAAGGGTGAGAGTGCGTATAATCCATGGACTCAACATTAGTCATAAAGAACTCACATACTTATTGCAAAAATTTATTAGTCATCGAAACAAGGTACTACACACATGCTCCTAGGGGAAGCAAGATGCTATCCTATAGAGCGATCTTTGGAGGAACACACCTATGTGAGCCCGACTGCTGGTCACAGTCTATGAGATTGGGGTGATCTCTAGCAAGCTCATGAACAGGCCAAGAGTGTGACTAATATGCTCCACCCGAGGGGTCAGCCTTGGCAGCCTCGTACCAGTAAGACATGTGGTGAAACTTCTTGACGCCAAACTGACAATTCAAGGCATAGTCCATTGTTCAGTTGTGAAGGAGTGTAACTACTTGGTCTAGGTGGACTTTAACCTTAATCGGTCTCCACTGAAATGCTGGTATATCAAAACAGCGTTTGAAACAAAGGACAAAATGGGCCTTTGAGATCTGGTGGGGGATTGTTGAAATATGAGATGGGCCTAGAGCCCATATGACAATTTCAGAATAAATCTCTAAGGGCCCATGTAGGTGGCATGACAAGGGGTGGTGGGAAGTTTAGTCCCATACCGCTAGTGGAGGAGGAGTTTGACCTCCTTATAAGGGTTTCTCTTCTCCATAGCTCGTAGGTTCATCGTTGTCCAACAACATGACCTCTAAGACAGGGTTGCCGTACCACTCAGGAGCAGTACGCGTCCTTGTCGACCTACGAGGTTCGATAGCAACTTGATCCGAAGCTTCATGATCTTCATCATGAACTTCCTCTTCAACTGATGTAGGCTCTACAGAAACATCTTTCTGCGCTGCGCTACTCTCTGGTTGAAGTAAAGGTTCAATAACCTCATCAAGTTCTATCTTCCTCCCACTCAATTCTTTCGAGAGAAACTCTTTCTCAAGAAATGTTCCGTTTTTAGCGACAAACACTTTGCCTTCGGATCTGAGATAGAAGGTATACCCAACTGTCTCTTTTGGATATCCTATGAAGACGCATTTCTCCGCTTTAGGTTCCTGCTTTTCAGGCTGAAGCTTTTTGACATAAGCATCACATCCCCAAACTTTAAGAAACGACATCTTTGGCTTCTTGCCAAACCATAGTTCATATGGCGTCGTCTCAACGGATTTCGATGGTGCCCTATTTAAAGTGAATGCAGCTGTCTCTAATGCATAACCCCAAAACGATAGTGGCAAATCGGCAAGAGACATCATAGATCGCACCATATCTAATAAGGTTCGATTACGACGTTCGGACACACCATTACGCTGTGGTGTTCCAGGCGGTCTCAATTGTGAAACAATTCCACATTGTCTTAAGTGACTGCCAAACTCATAACTCAGATATTCTCCTCCTCGATCAGATCGTACGAATTTAATCTTCTTGTTACGATGATTCTCAACTTCACTCTGAAATTGCTTGAACTTTTCAAATGTTTCAGACTTGTGTTTCATTAAGTAAATATACCCATATCTACTTAAGTCATCAGTGAAGGTGAGAAAGTAACGATAACCACCGCGCGCCTCAATGCTCATCGGACCGCACACATCAGTATGTATGATTTCCAATAAGTCACTTGCCCGTTCCATCGTACCAGAGAACGGCGTTTTAGTCATCTTGCCCATGAGGCATGGCTCACATGTGTCAAGTGATTCAAAATCAAGTGACTCCAAAAGTCCATCAGCATGGAGCTTCTTCATGCGTTTTACGCCAATATGACCTAAACGGCAGTGCCACAAGAAAGTGGTATTATCATTATCAATCCTACATCTTTTGGCATCAATGTTATGAACATGTGTATCATCACTATCGAGATTCAATAAGAATAAACCCCTCACATTGGGTGCATGACCATAAAAGATATTACTCATATAAATAGAACAACCATTATTCTCAGATTTAAATGAGTAACCGTCTCGCAATAAACAAGATCCAGATATAATGTTCATGCTTAACGCAGGCACTAAATAACAATTATTCAGGTTCATCACTAATCCCGATGGTAATCGAAGAGCGAGCGTGCCGACGGCGATCACATCAACCTTGGAACCATTTCCCACGCGCATCGTCACTTCGTCCTTTGCCAGCCTCCGTCTATTCCGCAGTTCCTGTTTTGAGTTGCAAATGTGAGCAACCGCACCGGTATCAAATACCCAGGCACTACAACGAGAGTTGGTAAGGTACACATCAATAACATGTATATCATATATACCTTGTTTGTTGTTGGCCGCCTTCTTGTCAGCCAAATACTTGGGGCAATTCCGCTTCCAGTGTCCAGTTTCCTTGCAATGAAAGCACTCAGTTTCTGGCTTGGGTCCAGATTTGGGTTTCTTCACGGGAGGGGCAACTGCTTTGCCACTCTTCTTGGAGTTACCCTTTTTACCCTTGCCATTCTTCTTGAAACTAGTGGTTTTATTGACCATCAACACTTGATGCTCCTTCTGAATCTCAGACTCAGCGACTTTCAACATCGCAAACAGCTCGGCGACTGACTTGTTCATCCCGTGCATGTTATAGTTCAACACGAAGCTCTTGTAGCTAGGTGGCAATGATTGAAGAACTCTGTCAGTGATAGCCTCTGGCGGAAGTGGCATCCCCAATTCAGCCATACGGGTGGAGTACCCAGACATTCTGAGTATGTGATCACTGACAGACCCGTTCTCCTCCATCTTGCAAGCATAGAACTTATCGGAGGTCTCATACCTCTCGATCCGGGCATTCTTCTGAAAGATAAACTTCAACTCCTGGAACATATCATATGCTCCATGACGTTCAAAACGTCTTTGAAGTCCCGGTTCTAAGCCATACAACATTGCACATTGAACTATTGAGTAATCATCAGAACGAGCCTGCCAGGCGTTCACAACGTCTGGAGACTCAACTGGAGCGGGTGGATCACCTAGCGGTGCATCAAGGACATAAGCCTTCTGGGAAGCCGTAAGGATAATCCTTAGATTACGGACCCAGTCCACAAAGTTACTTCCATCATCTTTCAACTTAGCTTTCTCTGGGAACGCATTAAAATTCAGGGGTGCTACTGCGCGAGCCATGATCTACAACATAAATAGTGCAAAGACAACTTAGACTATTGTTCAAGATAATGAGTTTAGTTAATCATATTACTTAAAAACTCCCACTCAAATTGACATCCCTCCGGTCATTCGAGTGTCACATGATCCAAATCAACCAACTCAAGTCCGATCATCACGTGAGTTGAGGTGGTTTCAATGGTGAACATCTCCATGTTGATCATATCTACTATATGACTCATGTTCGACCTTTCGGTCTCTTGTGTTCCGAGGCCATGTCTGTACATGCTAGGCTCGTCAAGTTTAACCCGAGTGTTCCGGACGTGCAACACTGGCTTGCACCCGTTGTATGCGAACGTAGAGTCTATCACACCCGATCATCACGTGGTGTCTCGAAATGACGAACTTTCGCAACGGTGCACACTCGGGGAGAACACAATTTTCTCTTGAAATTTAAGTGAGGGATCACCTTATAATGCTACCGTCGTCCTAAGCAAAATAAGATGCATAAAAGGATTAACATCACATGCAAATCATAAGTGACATGATATGGCCATGAACTTGTGCTTTTGATCTCCATCTCCAAAGCACCGGCATGATCTCCATCGTCACTGGCATGACACCATGATCTCCATCATCTTGATCTCCATCAACGTGTCGCCATGAGGTTGTCGCGCCGACTGTTGCTTCCACGACTATTGCTAACTCATAGCAATAAAGTAAAGCAAAACGGCGAAAATAATTAAAGACAACTCTATGGCTCCTGCCAGTTGCCGTACTCATCGACATGCAAGTCGTGATATTCTATACAACACATGATCATCTCATACATCACATATATCTCATCATGTAATTGGCCATATCACATCACAACATACCCTGCAAAAACAAGTTAGACGTCCTCTAATTGTTGTTGCAAGTTTTACGTGGCTGCTACGGGTATCTAGCAAGAACGATTCTTACCTACGCATAACCACAACGTGGTGTAGTGATTGCTTTTTGATCTTCTAAAAGAACCCTCTTCATTGAACCGATTCAACTAAAGTGAGAGAGACAGACACCTGCCAGTCACCTTTATGCAACAAGTGCACGCAGCGGTGAAACCAGTCTCGCGTAAGCGTACGCGTAATGTCGGTCCAGGCCGCTTCATCTCACAATACCGCCGAATCAAGTATCAACTAGTAACGGCAAGCAATATGTATACACCCACACCCACAACTCCTTTGTGTTCTACTCGAGATCTCATCTACGCATAGACCTAGCTCAGATGCCACTGTTGGAAAACGTTGCATGGGAAACAAAAATTTTACTACGCACACGCAAGACCTATCCATGGTGATGAGCATCTACGAGAGAGAGATTGTATCTACATACCCTTGTAGATCGCTAAGCGGAAGCGTTAAGAAACGCGGTTGATGTAGTCGAACGTCTCCGCGATCCAAATCGCAAGTCGTCCCTCGATCCGATCACGAACTAGTGCCGAACGGACGGCACCTCCGCGTTCAACACACGTGCGGCTTGATGACGCCTTCACCTCCTCGATCCAGCGAGCGATGATGAAGTAGTAGATGAGTTCCAGCAGCACGACGGCGTGGTGATGGCGGTGAAGAACAATCTCAGCAGGGCTTCGCCAAGCACTACGGAGATTATGATGGAGGAACTAGAGGGCTAGGGTTGCCGACACACGGCTTGGGAAATCCTGATGTATCCCGTGTGCTAGCCCTGCCCCTCTATTTATATGTTGAGCCCTGGGGTCTAAACTTGGACAAAAAGCCTCCACCAGCTCGGTTTTGCCCACACAAGGTCGGTTTGGCCCGCAAGGAAAGAGTCCAACTCGGATCCCTGCAGCACCACGCACAAGCGGTAGTACCGCTCGGGAGCGGTAGTACCGCTTGGGCGGTAGTACCGCTTCACCCAAGCGGTAGTACCGCTTAAGCGGCAGTACTGCCTTACTGCTTAAGGCAGCAGCAAAACTCCCTTTTGCACTTTCCAATACCTCATGGGTTTTATCCCTTTGGCTCATATAAAGTGTTGCTGCACCCGAACACTTCGGTAAACATCCGGAACCCCTTCCGGTGAATTCCGGAACCCTTCCGGAGATCAAAACACTATTATCACATATATCAATCTTTACCTCCGGACTCTTCCGGAGATCCTCGTCATGTCCGGGATCTTATCCGAGACTCCGAACAACCTTCGGTCACCAAAAATAACTCAACTATACTAATCGTCACCAAACGTTAAGTGTGTAGACCCTGCGGGTTCGAGAACTATGTAGACATGACCGAGACACCTCTACGGTCAATAACCAATAGCGGGACCTGGATGCCCATATTGGCTCCTACATATTCTACGAAGATCTTTATCGGTCGAACCTCTATGTCAAGGATTCAGTTAATCCCGTATGCTGTTCCCTTTGTTCTTCGGTATGTTACTTGCCCGAGATTCGATCGTCGGTATCTCTATACCTAGTTCAATCTCGTTACCGGCAAGTCTCTTTACTCGTTCCGTAATACAAGATCCCGTGGCTAACACCTTAGTCACATTGCTTGCAAGGCTTATAGTGATGTTGTATTACCGAGTGGGCCCTGAGATACCTCTCCGTCACACGGAGTAACAAATCCCAGTCTTGATCCATGCCAACTCAACGGACACCTTTGGAGATACCTGTAGAGCATCTTTATAGTCACCCAGTTACGTTGCGACGTTTGATACACACAAGGTATTCCTCCGGTGTCAGTGAGTTGCATGATCTCATGGTCATAGGAACAGATACTTGACATGCAGAAAACAATAGCAATAAACTGACACGATCATAAGCTATGTTTATAGTTTGGGCCTTGTCCATCACATCATTCTCCTAATGATGTGATCCCGTTATCAAATGACATCTCATGTCCATGGTCAGGAAACCTTTACCATCCTTTGATCAATGAGTTAGTTAACCAGAGGCTTACTAAGGACACAGTGTTGTCTATGTACCCACACATGTATTTGAGTTTCCTAATCAATACAATTATAGCATGGATAATAAACGATTATCATGAACAAGGAAATATAATAATAACTACTTTTATTATTGCCTCTAGGGCATATTTCCAACAAGTATGCCATGCTGTGTACCGCACCTAGTGCGTGCCTTGCCATGAGTCTGTCAAGGGGTACAAGAGTGGTCCAGGAGTGGATCACTGGACAGCGGTCAAGATTATCCTTAGTAACTAGTGGACTAAGGAAATATTTCTCGATTATGGAGGTGATAAAGAGTTCGTCGTAAAGGGTTACGTCGATGCAAGCTTTAACACCAATCCGGATGACTCTGAGTAGCAATCTGGATACGTATAGTGGAGCAACCATTTGGAATAGCTCCAAGTGGAGTGTGGTAGCAGTGTCTGTTGGAAATATGCCCTAGAGGCAATAATAAATTGGTTATTATTATATTTCCTTGTTCATGATAATCGTTTATTATCCATGCTATAATTGTATTGATTGGAAACTCAAATACATGTGTGGGTACATAGACAACACTGTGTCCCTAGTAAGCCTCTAGTTGACTAGCTCGTTGATCAAAGATGGTTAAGGTTTCCTAGCCATTGACATGAGATGTCATTTGATAACGGGATCACATCATTAGGAGAATGATGTGATGGACAAGACCCAAACTACGAACGTAGCATGTGATCGTGTCAGTTTATTGCTATTGTTTTCTGCATGTCAAGTATCTGTTCCTTTGACCATGAGATCATGCAACTCACTGACACCGGAGGAATACCTTGTGTGTATCAAACATCGCAACGTAACTGGGTGACTATAAAGGTGCTCTACAGGTATCTCCGAGGGTGTCTGTTGGGTTGGCATGGATCAAGACTGGGATTTGTTACTCCGTGTGACGGAGAGGTATCTCAGGGCCCACTCGGTAATACAACATCACATTGAGCCTTGCAAGCAAAGTGACTAAAGAGTTAGCCACAGGATCTTGTATTACGGAACGAGTAAAGAGACTTGCCGGTAACGAGATTGAACTAGGTATAGTGATACCGACGATCGAATCTCGGGCAAGTAACATACCGAAGAACAAAGGGAACAGCATACGGGATTAACTGAATCCTTGAGATAGAGGTTCGACCGATAAAGATCTTCGTAGAATATGTAGGAGCCAATATGGGCATCCAGGTCCCGCTATTGGTTATTGATCGTAGAAGTGTCTCGGTCATGTCTACATAGTTCTCGAACCCGCAGGGTCTACACACTTTACGTTTGGTGACGATTAGTATAGTTGAGTTATTATGTTGGTGACCGAAGGTTGTTCGGAGTCCCGGATAAGATCCCGGACATGACGAGGATCTCCGGAATAGTCCGGAGGTAAAGATTGATATATGTGATAATAGTGTTTTGATCTCCGGAAGAGTTCCGGAGTTCACCGGAAGGGGTTCCGGATGTTTACCGAAGTGTTCGGGTGCGAGAACACTTTATATGGGCCAAAGGATAAAAGCCCACGAGGTATTGGAAAGTGCAAAAGTAGTTTTGCTGCCGCGTAAGCGGTACTACCGCTTGGTGAAGCGGTACTACCGCCCGAGCGGTACTACCGCTTGTATGAAGCGGTACTACCGCCCAAGCGGTACTACCGCTTGTGTGAAGCGGTACTACCGCTTGTGCGCGGCTGTGCACGGTTCGGCAGGGATCCGAGTTGGACTCTTTCCCTGCGGGCCAAACCGACCTTGTGCGGGCAAAACCGACCTGGAGGAGGCTTTTACTCCAAGTTTAGACCCCAAGGCTCAACATATAAATAGAGGGGCAGGGCTAGCACACGAGATACATCAAGATTTCCCCAAGCCGTGTGCGGCAACCCTAACCCTCTAGTTCGTCCGTCACAATCTCCGTAGTGCTTGGCGAAGCCCTGCAGAGATTGTTCCTCACCACCATCACCACGCCGTCGTGCTGCTGGAACTCAACCACTACTTCATCATCGCTCGCTGGATCGAGGAGGTGAAGGCGTCATCAAGCCGTACGTGTGTTGAACGCGGAGGTGCCGTCCGTTCGGCACTAGTTCGTGATCGGATCGAGGGACGACTTGCGATTTGGATCGCGGAGACGTTCGACTACATCAACCGCGTTTCTTAAACGCTTCCGCTTAGCGATCTACAAGGGTATGTAGATTCACTCTCCCTCTCGTAGATGCTCATCACCATGGATAGATCTTGTGTGTGCGTAGGAAATTTTTTGTTTCCCATGCAACGTTCCCCAACAGTGGCATCATGAGCCAGGTCTATGCGTAAGATGAGATCTCGAGTAGAACACAAACGAGTTGTGGGCGTGGGTGTATACATATTGCTTGCCATTACTAGTTGATATTTGATTCGGCGGTACTGTGAGATGAAGCGGCCCGGACCGACATTACGCGTACACTTACGCGAGACAGGTTCCTTCAACTGACATGTAACTTCGTTGCATAAAGATGGCTAGCGGGTGTCTGTCTCTCTCACTTTAGTTGAATCGATTTCAATGAAGAGGGTTCTTTTAGAAGATCAAAAAGCAATCACTACACCACGTTGTGGTTTTGCGTAGGTAAGAACGGTTCTTGCAAACCCGTAGCAGCCACGTAAAATTTGCAACAACAATTAGAGGACGTCTAACTTGTTTTTGCAGGGTATGTTGTGATGTGATATGGCCAATTACATGATAAGATATATGTGATGTATGAGATGATCATGTGTTGTATAGAATATCACGACTTGCATGTCGATGAGTACGACAACTGGCAGGAGCCATAGAGTTGTCTTTAATTATTGTATGACCTGCGTGTCAATCATTAAGCGCTATGTAATGCTTTACTTTATCGCTAAACGTTAGCAATAGTCGTGGAAGCAACAGTCGGCGCGAAAACCTTATGGCGACACGTTGATGGAGATCAAGATGATGGAGATCATGGTGTCATGCCGGTGACGATGGAGATCATGCCGGTGCTTTGGAGATGGAGATCAAAAGCACAAGTTCATGGCCATATCATGTCACTTATGATTTGCATGTGATGTTAATCCTTTTATGCATCTTATTTTGCTTAGGACGACGGTAGCATTATAAGGTGATCCCTCACTTAAATTTCAAGATAAATTGTGTTCTCCCCAAGTGTGCACCGTTGCGAAAGTTCGTCGTTTCGAGACACGCCGTGATGATCGGGTGTGATAGACTCTACGTTCACATACAACGGGTGTAAGCCATGTTGCACGTGCGGAAACACTCGGGTTAAACTTGACGAGCCTAGCATGTACAGACATGGCCTCGGAACACAAGAGACCGAAAGGTCGAACATGAGTCATATAGTAGATACGATCAACATGAAGATGTTCACCATTGAAACCACCTCGACTCACGTGATGATCGGACTTGAGTTGGTGGATTTGGATCATGTTACACTCGAATGATCGGAGGGATGTCAATTTGAGTGGGAGTTTTTTAAGTAATATAATTAACTAAAACTCATTATCCTGAACAATAGTCTAAGTTGTCTTTGCTATATTTATGTTGTAGATCATGGCACACGCAGTAGCACCCCTGAATTTTAATGCGTTCCTAGAGAAAGCTAAGTTGAAAGATGATGGAAGTAACTTTGTGGACTGGGCCCGTAATCTAAGGATTATCCTTACGGCTTCCCAAAAGGCTTATGTCCTTGATGCACCGCTTGGTGATCCACCCGCTCCAGTTGAGTCTCTAGACGTTGTGAATGCCTGGCAGGCTCGTTCTGATGATTACTCAATAGTTCAATGTGCATTGTTGTATGGCTTAGAACCAGGACTTCAAAGACGTTTTGAACGTCATGGAGCATATGAGATGTTCCAGGAGTTGAAGTTTATCTTTCAGAAGAATGCCCGGATCGAGAGATATGAGATCTCCGATAAGTTCTATGCTTGCAAGATGGAGGAGAACGGGTCTATCAGTGATCACGTGCTCAGAATGTCTGGGTACTCCACCCGTCTGGCTGAATTGGGGATGCCCCTTCCGCCAGAGGCTATCACTGACAGAGTTCTTCAATCATTGCCACCTAGCTACAAGAGCTTCGTGTTGAACTATAACATGCACGGGATGAACAAGTCAGTCGCCGAGCTGTTTGCGATGCTGAAAGCCGCTGAGTCTGAAATTCAGAAGGAGCATCAAGTGTTGATGGTCAATAAAACCACTAGTTTCAAGAAAAATGGCAAGGGTAAGAAGGGTAACTCCAAGAAGAGTGGCAAAGCAGTTGCTCCTCTCGTGAAGAAACCCAAGGCTGGACCCAAACCAGAAACTGTGTGTTTTCATTGCAAGGGAACTGGACACTGGAAGCGGAATTGCCCCAAGTATTTGGCTGACAAGAAGGCGGCCAACAACAAACAAGGTATATATGATATACATGTTATTGATGTGTACCTTACCAACTCTCGTTGTAGTGCCTGGGTATTTGATACTGGTGCGGTTGCTCATATTTGCAACTCAAAACAGGAACTGCGGAATAGACGGAGGCTGGCAAAGGACGAAGTGACGATGCGCGTGGGAAATGGTTCCAAGGTTGATGTGATCGCCGTCGGCACGCTCGCTCTTCGATTACCGTCGGGATTAGTGATGAACCTAAATAAGTGTTATTTGGTGCCTGCGTTAAGCATGAACATTATATCTGGATCTTGTTTATTGCGAGACGGTTACTCATTTAAATCAGAGAATAATGGTTGTTCTATTTATATGAGTAATATCTTTTATGGTCATGCACCCAATGTGAGGGGTTTATTCTTATTGAATCTCGATAGTAATGATACACATGTTCATAACATTGATGCCAAAAGATATAGAATTGATAATGATAATACCACTTTCTTGTGGCACTGCCGTTTAGGTCATATTGGCGTAAAACGCATGAGGAAGCTCCATGCTGATGGACTTTTGGAGTCACTTGATTTTGAATCACTTGACACATGTGAGCCATGCCTCATGGGCAAGATGACTAAAACGCCGTTCTCTGGAACAATGGAACGGGCAAGTGACTTATTGGAAATCATACATACTGATGTGTGCGGTCCGATGAGTATTGAGGCACGCGGTGGTTATCGTTACTTTCTCACCTTCACTGATGACTTAAGTAGATATGGGTATATTTACTTAATGAAACACAAGTCTGAAACGTTTGAAAAGTTCAAACAATTTCAGAGTGAAGTTGAGAATTATCGTAACAAGAAGATTAAATTCCTACGATCTGATCGAGGAGGAGAATATCTGAGTTATGAGTTTGGCAGTCACTTAAGACAATGTGGAATTGTTTCACAACTGACACCGCCTGGAACACCACAGCGTAATGGTGTGTCCGAACGTCGTAATCGAACCTTATTAGATATGGTGCGATCTATGATGTCTCTTGCCGATTTGCCACTATCGTTTTGGGGTTATGCATTAGAGACAGCTACATTCACTTTAAATAGGGCACCATCGAAATCCGTTGAGACGACGCCATATGAACTTTGGTTTGGCAAGAAGCCAAAACTGTCGTTTCTTAAAGTTTGGGGATGTGATGCTTATGTCAAAAAGCTTCAGCCTGAAAAGCTGGAACCCAAAGCGGAGAAATGCGTCTTCATAGGATACCCAAAAGAGACAGTTGGGTATACCTTCTATCTCAGATCCGAAGGCAAAGTGTTTGTCGCTAAAAACGGAACATTTCTTGAGAAAGAGTTTCTCTCGAAAGAATTGAGTGGGAGGAAGATAGAACTTGATGAGGTTGTTGAACCTTTACTTCAACCTGAGAGTAGCGCAGTGCAGAAAGTTGTTTCTGTGGAGCCTACATTAGCTGAAGAGGAAGTTAATGATGATGATCATGAAACTTTGGATCAAGTTGCTATCAAACCTCGTAGGTCGACAAGGACGCGTACTGCTCCCGAGTGGTACGGCAACCCTGTCTTAGAGGTCATGTTGTTAGACAACGATGAACCTACGAGCTATGGAGAAGCGATGATGGGCCCGGATTCCGAGAAGTGGTTAGAGGCCATGAAATCCGAGATGGGATCCATGTATGAAAACAAAGTATGGACTTTGGAAGTATTACCTGAAGGGCGTAAGGCCATTCAGAACAAAAGGATCTTTAAGAGGAAGACGGACGCGGACGGTAATGTCACCGTCTATAAAGCTCGACTTGTGGCAAAGGGTTTTTCACAAGTTCAAGGAGTTGACTATGATGAGACCTTCTCACCCGTAGCGATGCTTAAGTCCGTCAGAATCATGTTAGCAATAGCTGCTTTTTTCGATTATGAAATTTGGCAGATGGATGTCAAAACAGCGTTCCTTAATGGTTTCCTTAAGGAAGAGTTGTATATGATGCAACCAGAAGGTTTTGTCGATCCAAAGAATGCTGACAAAGTTTGCAAACTCCAGCGATCCATTTATGGACTGGTGCAAGCATCTCGGAGTTGGAATCTTCGTTTTGATGAGGTGATCAAAGCGTTCGAGTTTATACAAGTTTACGGAGAAGCTTGTATTTACAAGAAAGTGAGTGGGAGCTCTATAGCGTTTCTAATATTATATGTTGATGACATATTACAGATTGGAAACAATATAGAAATACTGGAAAGCATAAAGGAATATTTGAACAAGAGTTTTTCAATGAAGGACCTAGGAGAAGCTGCTTTCATATTAGGCATCAAGATCTATAGAGATAGATCGAGACGTTTGATAGGACTTTCACAAAGCACATACCTTGACAAAGTTTTGAAGAAGTTCAAAATGGATCAGTCCAAGAAGGGGTTCTTGCCTGTATTGCAAGGTGTGAAGTTGAGTAAGACTCAATGCCCAGTGACTGCAGAAGATAGAGAAAAGATGAGTGTCATCCCCTATGCTTCGGCCATAGGCTCTATCATGTATGCAATGCTGTGCACAAGACCCGATGTCAGCCTTGCCATAAGTATGGTCGGAAGGTTTCAAAGTGATCCAGGAATGGAACACTGGACGGCGGTCAAGAATATCCTGAAGTACCTGAAAAGGACTAAGGACATGTTTCTCGTTTATGGAGGTGATCAAGAGCTCGTCATAAAGGGTTACGTCGATGCAAGCTTTGACACTGATCCGGATGACTCTAAGTCGCAAACCGGATACGTATTTATTCTTAATGGGGGTGCGGTTAGCTGGTGCAGTTCCAAGCAAAGCGTGGTAGCAGATTCTACATGCGAAGCGGAGTACATCGCTGCCTCGGAGGCGGCGAAGGAAGATGTCTGGATGAAGGAGTTCATGACAGATCTTGGAGTAGTGCCTAGTGCACTTAACCCAATGACTCTGTTTTGTGATAATATTGGTGCCATTGCTCTAGCCAAGGAACCAAGATTTCACAAGAGGACTAGACACATAAAGCGACGTTTCAATTCCATCCGCGATTACATCAAGGAGGACGACATAAATATTTGCAAAGTACACACGGATCTAAATGTTGCAGATCCGATGACTAAACCTCTTCCAAGGGCTAAGCATGAACAACACCAGAACTGCATGGGTGTTCGATTCATTACAATGTAAATCACATAGTGATGTGAACTAGATTATTGACTCTAGTGCAAGTGGGAGACTGTTGGAAATATGCCCTAGAGGCAATAATAAATTGGTTATTATTATATTTCCTTGTTCATGATAATCGTTTATTATCCATGCAATAATTGTATTGATTGGAAACTCAAATACATGTGTGGGTACATAGACAACACTGTGTCCCTAGTAAGCCTCTAGTTGACTAGCTCGTTGATCAAAGATGGTTAAGGTTTCCTAGCCATTGACATGAGATGTCATTTGATAACGGGATCACATCATTAGGAGAATGATGTGATGGACAAGACCCAAACTACGAACGTAGCATGTGATCGTGTCAGTTTATTGCTATTGTTTTCTACATGTCAAGTATCTGTTCCTTTGACCATGAGATCATGCAACTCACTGACACCGGAGGAATACCTTGTGTGTATCAAACGTCGCAACGTAACTGGGTGACTATAAAGGTGCTCTACAGGTATCTCCGAGGGTGTCTGTTGGGTTGGCATGGATCAAGACTGGGATTTGTTACTCCGTGTGACGGAGAGGTATCTCAGGGCCCACTCGGTAATACAACATCACATTGAGCCTTGCAAGCAAAGTGACTAAAGAGTTAGCCACAGGATCTTGTATTACGGAACGAGTAAAGAGACTTGCCGGTAACGAGATTGAACTAGGTATAGTGATATCGACGATCGAATCTCGGGCAAGTAACATACCGAAGAACAAAGGGAATAGCATACGGGATTAACTGAATCCTTGACATAGAGGTTCGACCGATAAAGATCTTCGTAGAATATGTAGGAGCCAATATGGGCATCCAGGTCCCGCTATTGGTTATTGATCGTAGAAGTGTCTCGGTCATGTCTACATAGTTCTCGAACCCGCAGGGTCTACACACTTAACGTTTGGTGACGATTAGTATAGTTGAGTTATTATGTTGGTGACCGAAGGTTGTTCGGAGTCCCGGATAAGATCCCGGACATGACGAGGATCTCCGGAATAGTCCGGAGGTAAAGATTGATATATGTGATAATAGTGTTTTGATCTCCGGAAGAGTTCCGGAGTTCACCGGAAGGGGTTCCGGATGTTTACCGAAGTGTTCGGGTGCGAGAACACTTTATATGGGCCAAAGGATAAAAGCCCACGAGGTATTGGAAAGTGCAAAAGTAGTTTTGCTGTCGCGTAAGCGGTACTACCGCTTGGTGAAGCGGTACTACCGCCCGAGCGGTACTACCGCTTGTATGAAGCGGTACTACCGCCCAAGCGGTACTACCGCTTGTGTGAAGCGGTACTACCGCTTGTGCGCGGCTGTGCACGGTTCGGCAGGGATCCGAGTTGGACTCTTTCCCTGCGGGCCAAACCGACCTTGTGCGGGCAAAACCGACCTGGAGGAGGCTTTTACTCCAAGTTTAGACCCCAAGGCTCAACATATAAATAGAGGGGCAGGACTAGCACACGAGATACATCAAGATTTCCCCAAGCCGTGTGCGGCAACCCTAACCCTCTAGTTCCTCCGTCACAATCTCCGTAGTGCTTGGCGAAGCCCTGCAGAGATTGTTCCTCACCACCATCACCACGCCGTCGTGCTGCTGGAACTCAACCACTACTTCATCATCGCTCGCTGGATCGAGGAGGTGAAGGCGTCATCAAGCCGTACGTGTGTTGAACGCGGAGGTGCCGTCCGTTCGGCACTAGTTCGTGATCGGATCGAGGGACGACTTGCGATTTGGATCGCGGAGACGTTCAACTACATCAACCGCGTTTCTTAAACGCTTCCGCTTAGCGATCTACAAGGGTATGTAGATTCACTCTCCCTCTCGTAGATGCTCATCACCATGGATAGATCTTGTGTGTGCGTAGGAAAATTTTTGTTTCCCATGCAACATTCCCCAACAGTGTCTACAGTATGACATAGAGATTTGCAAAGTACACACGGATCTAAATGTCGCAGACCCGTTGACTAAAGACCTCTCTCACATGCAAAGCATGATCGAACCCCAGAACTCATTGGGTGTTAGATTCATAACAATGTAAATCACATGGTGATGTGAACTAGATTATTGACTCTAGTGCAAGTGGGAGACTGTTGGAAATATGCCCTAGAGGCAATAATAATTTAGTTATTATCATATTTCCTTGTTCATGATAATCGTTTATTATCCATGCTATAATTGTATTGATTGGAAACTCAAATACATGTGTGGGTACATAGACAACACTGTGTCCCTAGTATGCCTCTAATAGACTAGCTCGTTGATCAAATATGGTCAAGGTTTCCTAGCCATGGACATGAGATGTCATTTGATAACGGGATCACATCATTAGGAGAATGATGTGATGGACAAGACCCAAACTATGAACATAGCATATGATCGTGTCAGTTTATTGCTATTGTTTTCTGCATGTCAAGTATCTGTTCCTATGACCATGAGATCATGCAACTCACTGACACTGGAGGAATACCTTGTGTGTATCAAACGTCACAACGTAACTGGGTGACTATAAAGATGCTCTATAGGTATCTCCGAGGGTGTCTGTTGAATTGGCATGGATCAAGACTGGGATTTGTTACTCCGTGTTACGGAGAGGTATCTCAGGGCCCACTCGGTAATAAAACATCACTATAAGCCTTGCAAGCAATGTGACTAAAGTGTTAGCCACGGGATCTTGTATTACGGAACGAGTAAAATATGTAGATCCACACTATAAAGATCTTCGTAGAATATGTAGGAACCTATATGGGCATCCAGGTCCCGCTATTGGTTATTGGCCGTAGAGGTGTCTCGGTCATGTCTACATAGTTCTCGAACCCGCAGGGTCTGAACACTTAAGGTTCGGTGACGTTTCGGTATAGTAGAGTTATGTATGGTGGTGACCGAAGGTTGTTCGGAGTCCCGGATGAGATCCCGGACGTCACGAGGAGCTTCGGAATGGTCCGGAGGTAAAGATTGATATATAGGAAGTCCCGTTTTGGTCACCGGAAAAGTTTCGGGTACTTCGGTAGTGTACCGGGAGTGCCGGGAGGGGTACCGGGGACCATCGGGAGGGGTATTTCGACCCAAGGGGCCTCACGGGCTGTGGGAGGAGTCAAGCCAGCCCTTAGTGGGCTAGCCAAGCCCCCCACTAAGGCCCATGTGGCTGGAGGTGGAAAAAACCCAAAGGTGGAAAGGTGGAAAGTGTTTCCAAGTGGAGAGGAGGAATCCTACTCCTAGTAGGATTGGAGTAGGACTCCTCCACCTCCAATTTCGGCCAGCCCTTGAGGGTTTGAGGCTGCCTCCTCCCCTCCCTCCCTCCTATATATACTAGAGGATTTAGAGGAGAAAAATAACCCTAATAGCCACGTGCTAGCCTCTCCTCTAGATCGCAGTTTCTCCTCTAGATCGTTTCAGCGGTGCTTAGGCGAAGCCCTGCTGGAATTAGTTCCACCACCATCACCGCCACGCCGTCGCGCTGCCGGAGAACTCTTCTACCTCTCCGCCCCTATTGCTGGATCAAGAAGGCGGAGATCGTCATCGAGCTGTACGTGTGCTGAACGCGGAGGTGCCGTCCGTTCGGCGCTAGATCGGAAGGACCGTGATCAAGATCGCGAGACGGTTCGTGATTTGATCGCGGGACGGATCGTGATGGGATTGCGGGACGGATCGTGATTGGATCGCGAGACGGATCGTGATTGGATCGCGGGACGCTCGGCGATTTGGATCGCGAAGACGTTCGACTACATCAACCGCGTTTCTCAACGCTTCCGCTTAGCGATCTACAAGGGTATGTAGATCCACTCTCCCTCTCGTAGATGCTCATCACCATGGATAGATCTTGCGTGTGCGTAGGAAATTTTTTGTTTCCCATGCAACGTTCCTCAACACCATAGTGGAGTATGGGGGAGCAATCAACTAGTCTTCATCAAGCCAACGCAATCAAGAAAGGTGGTCCATCTTGAGGAAGTCAAGATCGTCATCATCTAGCTCAAGTGGACTATGCGCAAGGCTAAGGTTTGACCTTGATAGGGTTTTCTATTTTACCGGTCTCATAGTGGTAGTTGGGAGACTGGGTTATAGGATAGATTGCCGTACTATCAAGGGGGGCTCTCAAGTGAGTAGCTTGATCGTATCGTTCGTTGAGAGCTCAAACCATTGCATTCTTGGCATCATCATCTTTCTTGGTTCTTGGTTGGTTTTTCTCTTTGTGGGTTCTTGAGCTTATGGTCAGCATCATGACAAGCTCAAGATCATCGAAAACGGAGTCCTTATGCATCTTCTATGATGTTTTCGATGTTGGAGTTTTGCCGGTTCTTCATTGATAGAGGTTTCACATCTCTATACCATTGGCATTTTTATACTGCCTCTTCTTAAGAAAACCAGCTTGAGTTTGCTCAATTCGGAGCTCATTTGTAGAAGTTATGGCAGTTCTGGTTTTCTTGCTTCCTTCTGTTTTCTGTGGAAGTTCAGCGGTGTGCAAGCGGTAGTACCGCTTGTGCCCACGGTAGTACGGCTTATGCGGTAGTACCACTGGGTACTACCGTGGCACTACCGCTTGAAGTTTCCCCGAGCGTGCAACTCTCTGTTGCCGGTTTGCATTTCACGGCAGTAGCACGGTAGTACCGCTCTAGCGGTACTACCGCCCATACTACCGCCGCCGCTACCGCTTGCGGCGTTTCCTCTGTGCTTGCTTCTGTTTCCATTTTACCCTAAGCGGCAGTACCGCCTGGGGCAGCGGTAGTACCGCTCCGGCGGCACTATCGTTGAACACTCAGTGTATTTTAGGCTTGTGCGTGGTAGTACCACCTAAGCGGTAGTACCGCTCCTAGGAGCGGTAGTACCGCTTTACTGCGGGCTGGGCAGATAACGGTTGGATTTTCCCCCACCTATAAAAGGGGGGTCTTCTTCCCCATTGCTTCTAATCTTTTGAGCAAGTCTTCCCCCACCATTGTTGACCTCTTGAAGCTTGCTATCTCTCAATCCCTCCAATGATTCTTGCTAGTTCTTGAGGGAAAAGAGAGAGGAGATCTAGATCCACATTTCCACCAATCGGGGAGGGGTTTGAACATTTTACCTAAGTAACTTAGAAAAAAAATGTTATCGGGGAGGGGGTATATCAACCCCCCCCTCATGTCGAAGTTATCGAGGAGGGGGGTATATCGACCCCCCCCCCTCATGTCGAAGTTATCGGGGAGGGCGGTATATCGACCCCCCACCCTCATGTCGAAGTTATCGGGGAGGGGGTATATCGACCCCCCCTCATGTCGAAGTTATCGGGGAGGGGGTAAATCGACCCCCCCCCCCTCATGTCGAAGTTATCGGGGAGGGGGTATATCGACAACGACATACATACATGGAAAAAAATGCTATCCATCTTTACATACATAGCCACATACATATATTATATATTTTCATTAACTCATGACATATTTTCATTATTTTTCTTTCTTTAACTCAACGACAACGACATACATATAAGGGAAAAAATGTATATCGACCCCCCCCCTCATGTCGAAGTTATCGGGGAGGGGGTGATCTCTTTCTCGTTATTGGAAAATGCCATATATCCCGTGTCGCCGTATCCGTGTCCCGTGTCCCGTGTCACCGTGTCCGTGTCCCGTGTCCCCGCTGGGCTGTTTTTGGAAAATGCCATATCCCGTGTCGCCGTGTCCGTGTCGCCGTATCCGAGCAGGGGACCATGGGAAAGGGGTGGCTCACTGGGGGGCGGCGACGGGGCGCCGACGGGGAGGCGACGGGGCGGCGACGAGGAGGCGACGGGGCGGCGACGGGGAGGCGACGGGGAGGCGACGGGGCGGCGCGGCGACGGGGAGGCGACGGGGACGGGGCGGCGACGGGGGCGGCGACGGGGATGGGGAGGCGATGGGGCAGCGACGGGGCGGCGCGGCAACGGGGAGGCGACGGGGACGGGGCGGCGACGGGGGTGGCGACGGGGACGGGGACGACGACGGCGGGCTCGGGGCGGCGCGCGGCGACGGGGACGAGGACGGCGGGCACGGCGAGGGCGCGTCGGCGAGGGCTCAGGGAGGAGAGCGCGTCGGCGAGGGCGCGGTCCGGCAGCCTTGCGGCGTCGTGCAGATCGGCGCGGCGTCGGGGGGGAAGATGAACTGGGACTGGAAAACGCTAAGTGTGGGCTTATATACCCAGAGCCTTTGGTCCCGGTTGGTGCCACCAACCGGGACCAATGCCCCCTTTGGTCCCGGTTGGTGCCACCAACCGGGACCAAAGGTCTCTTTACAGCAGCCCAAAGGGCGGGAAACAGGGACCTTTGGTCCCGGTTGGTGGCACCAACTGGGACCAAAGGGTGGTTCTGCCCGGGGCCAAATTTTTAGTCCCACCTCGCTAGCCGAGAGAGCTCGAGGGTGGTTTATAAGCGCTGCTGCGCATACCCTCTTGAGCTCCTCTCAACTGCAGGCCTGCGGGCCTAATCTGTCACTGCCTGTGGGCCTATTGGGCCTTCTACCTGTGGGTCTAGTGGTGGCCCAGTAGGCGGCATTTTTTATATTTTTTTCCAGTATTTTTGTTTTGTTTTTTGCTTTATTTATTTTTTTAATTTTTTTCCAGTATTTTTCTTCTGTTATTTTAGTTCATTCTTTTTAACAAATAAATACTTTGATAATTTTAGTTGCATAATTTCCATTATTTTGTTTTGTTTTTTGCTTTTTTTTTTTTTGCTTTATTTATTTCCAGTGTGTTTTATCATTATATTCTTTTTTCTATTAATGTTTTCAACAAAAAATACTTTGATAATTTTAGTTGCATAATTTTTATATAATTATAGTTTCAAAAATACTAGAGGTTTATAAAAGCTTTTTAGTTGATTCTTTTTTGAACTCTACTCCCACGATGTTTTGAAAGAAATTAAAAAGCACTTCAAATGAACTCTGAAAAGGTTTAAAGTTGGCATGGTATCATCATTTCACCCACATAGCATGTGCTAAAAAGTTGAGTGGGTTATGGGAAAAACTGGATGCACTTCGTGTACAAACTGGACAATCTCCTTCGAAGTATCAGGGTTTCGGACGAAAACTCATCTGTTACAAAGGGATTTCATTTTTTTGAACTTATTTGAACTCCAGACTTTTTGTGTGTTCAAAATGCACCATTCAAAGCCACATCATCAATTTTCAACCCTTTCTGAATTCATTTGGTATTTTTCATGAACTTACTGATTTTTTTGAGCTAAATGACCCTGAAATTGAAAAGCACTACAAATGAACTCCGAAAAGTTTGAAAGTTGGCATGGTATCATCATTTCACCCACATAGCATGTTATAAAAAGTTGAGAGGGTTACAGCAAAAACTGGATGCACTTCGTGTACAAAATGGACAATCTCTTTCGAAGTATCAGGGTTTCGGACGAAAACTCATCTGTTACAAAGGGATTTCATTTTTTTGAACTTATTTGAACTCCAGACTTTTTGTGTGGTCAAAATGCACCATTCAAAGCCACAACATCAATTTTCAACCCTTTCTGACTTCATTTGGTATGTTTCATGCATTTACTGATTTTTTTGAGCTAAATGACCCTGAAATTGAAAAGCACTACAAATGAACTCTGAAAAGGTTGAAAGTTGGCATGGTATCATCATTTCACCCACATAGCATGTTATAAAAAGTTGAGAGGGTTACGGCAAAAACTGGATGCACTTCGTGTACAAAACGGACAATTGAGCATCATCCTTTCTATTTGTCTTTTGTTTCTTTCTAAGTGTCTTTGTAAAAATGGAGTTGGAAAAATGAAATATACCGTCGGAAAATGAAAGGATTTCTAGATAGATCAACAAAACACACGGTTTCCCCTTCATACAGTCCGACGGTGGCTCGTGAGTGCCCGCATATGAAATGCACCGTCGGACCGTATGCAGGGAATCCGAATGTTTGTATTCGGTCGATGAACTAAAGGATTTCTAGATAGATCAACAAAACACACGGTTTCCCCTGCATACAGCCCGACGGTGGCTCGTGAGTGCCCGCATATGAAATGCACCGTCGGACCGTATGCAGGGAATCCGAATGATTTGTATTCGGTCGATGAACTAAAGGATTTCTAGATAGATCAACAAAACACACGGTTTCCCCTGCATACAGCCCAACGGTGGAAATATGAAATGCACCGTTGGACCGTATGCAGGGAATCCGAATGATTTGAATCCGAATGAGTACACACACTAAGTGTCGAACATGTCCGAGAGGTGGGTTATATATAGGGTCGTGTGCCTCTTTAGTCCCGGTTGCTAGCACGAATCGGGACTAGTCGTTATAGTGCTGATCCAACAGCTCACAAGGGCTTGAAAGAAACACACGATCCGTGTGCTTCTTCCTGATTGGTACGACCTTCACCGCCCAAGGTTATAAAGAGTTGAGAGGGTTACGGCAAAAACTGGATGCACTTCGTGTACAAAACGGACAATCTCTTTCGAAGTATTAGGGTTTCATACGAAAACTCATCTATTACAAAAGGCATTTCATTTCTTCACATGTAACTGCAATGATATAGTTGTGGAGAGAAAGTCTTCACTTTTTCTTCGCTTGTGTCCTTTGCTTATTGCGCCGTAACCTTGGATAATCTTCATCGTTTAAGAGGGTGCTTGGGTCAGCCTTGACTTTGAAGGGAGGAATTTCATGAAACTTTTCATAATCTTCAGACATGTCTGTCTTGCCCTCCAATCCCACGATGTCTCTTTTTCCTGAAAGAACTATGTGGCGCTTTGGCTCATCGTATGATGTATTCGCTTCCTTATCTTTTCTTTTTCTCGGTTTGGTAGACATGTCCTTCACATAGAAAACCCGCGCCACATCATTGGCTAGGACGAATGGTTCGTCTGTGTACCCAAGATTGTTCAGATCCACTGTTGTCATTCCGTACTGTGGGTCTTCCTGTACCCCGCCTCCTGACAGATTGACCCATTTGCACTGAAACAAAGGGACCTTGAAATCATGTCCATAGTCATGTTCCCATATGTCCACTATGTAACCATAATATGTGTCCTTTCCCCTATTGGTTGCTGCATCAAAGCGGACACCGCTGTTTTGGTTGGTGCTCTTTTGATCTTGGGCGATCGTGTAAAATGTATTCTTATTTATCTCGTACCCTTTGTAAGTCAATACAGTCGAAGATGGTCCCCTGGCCAACGAGTACAACTCATCAGAAACAGTCTTGTCACCCATGAGACGTGTTTGCAACCAACTGCCGAAAGTCCTGATGTGTTCATATGTAATCCAGTCGTCACACTGCTCCGGGTGTTTGGAGCGCAGAATATTCTTGTGTTCATCGACATACGGGGTCACCAAGGTAGAATTCTGTAGAACTGTGTAGTGTGCTTGAGACCAAGAATGCCCGTCCCTACATATTATTGAGTCCGCTCCTAGCGTGCCTTTTCCAGTCAGTCTCCCCTCATACCGTGATTGAGGGAGACCAATCTTCTTAAGGTCAGGAATGAAGTCAACACAAAACCCAATGACATCCTCTGTTTGATGGCCCATGGACATGCTTGCTTCTGGCCTAGCGCGGTTACGAACATATTTCTTTAAGACTCCCATGAACCTCTCAAAGGGGAACATATTGTGTAGAAATACAGGGCCCAGAACGACAATCTCGTCGACTAGATGAACTAGGACGTGCGTCATGATATTGAAGAAGGACGATGGGAACACCAGCTCGAAACTAACAAGACATTGCACCAAATCACTCCTTAACCTTGGCAGGATTTCTCTGCCATATTTATTATTCCCTTTATATTCGACGAGGAGCCAGACGAGAAGGTCTTTCCAATAGGGTAGGTCCAAAAATATAGATTTCTTCTTCCACATGGGTGCGCGTCTCGCATCGTCAGTCGGAACAGATAGTCCGCCAGGACCCTTTCCAAATATTACTTGTAAATCATTGACCATATCAAGTATGTGATCACCAATACGGAGGGCGGGCTTCTTCCGGTGATCTACCTCACCTTTCAAATGCTTTCCTTTCTTTCGACATTGATGGTTGGTCGGAAGAAATCGACGATGCCCCAGGTACACATTCTTCCTGCATTTGTCCAAATATATACTGTCGGTGTCATCTAAACAGTGTGTGCATGGGTGGTATCCCTTGTTTGTCTACCCTGAAAGGTTACTGAGAGCAGGCCAATCATTGATGGTTACAAACAGCAACGCATGTAGGTCAAATTCCTCCTGTTCGTTCTCATCCCACACACGTACACCTCTTCCATTCCATAGCTGGAAAAGTTCATCAACTAATGGCCTTAGGTACACATCAATGTCATTGCCGGGTTGCTTACAGCCTTGGATGAGCACTGGCATCATATTGAACTTCCGCTTCATGCACAAGCAAGGAGGAAGGTTATACATACATAGAGTCACAGGCCATGAGCTATGCTTGCTGCTCTGCTCCCCAAAAGGATTAACGCCATCTGCACTTAAACCAAACCATACGTTCCTCGGGTCACCTGTAAAGTCGCTCCACTTTCTCTCTATCTTTCTCCACTGCGACCCGTCAGCGGGTGCTCTCAACTTCCCGTCTTTCTTACCGTCTTTTTTGTGCCATTGCATCAACTCGGCATGCTTTTTGTTTCTGAACAGACGTTTCAACCGTGGTATTATAGGAGCATACCACATCACCTTGGCAGGAACCCTCTTCCCGGTGCGCTGGCCCTCAACATCACCAGGATCATCTCTTCTGATCTTTTACCGCAAGGCACCGCATACCGAGCATGCGTTCAAATTCTCGTACGCACCGCAGTACAGGATGCAGTCATTAGGGCATGCATGTATCTTCTGCACCTCCAATCCTAGAGGGCATAGAACCTTCTTTGCTTCGTACGTACTGCCGGGCAATTCGTTATCCTTTGGAAGCTTATTCTTCATTATTTTTAGTAGCGAACTAAATCCCTTGTCAGATACACCATTGTCTGCCTTCCATTGCAGCAATTCCAGTGTGGTACCGAGCTTTCTGTTGTCATCTTCGCAATTTGGGTACAACCCTTTTTTGTGATCCTCTAACATGCGATCGAACTTCAACTTCTCCCTTTCACTTTCGCATTCTCTCTGTGCATCAACAATGACCCGGCGAAGATCATCATCGGGCACATCGTCTGGTTCCTCTTGATCTTCAGCTTCCCCCATTGCAGCATCACCGTATTCAGGGGGCGGGTAGTTGTCGTCATCCTCTTCTTCTTCGTTGTCTTCCATCATAACCCCTCTTTCTCCGTGCTTGGTCCATACATTATAGTGTGGCATAAAACCCTTCTGAAGCAGGTGGAAGTGAAGGGTTTTATAGTTGGAGAAAGCCTTCGTATTCTCACAGACAGTACATGGACAATGCATAAAACCATTCTGCTTGTTTGCCTCAGCCGCTTCGAGAAAATTATGCAGGCCCTTAATATACTCGGAGGTGCGTCGGTCACCGTACATCCATTGCCGGTTCATCTGCGTGCATATCATGAATAGAGAAGTGACCAAATTAATAGAAATTCATCATTACATTAAAGCCAAAATACAGTAGTGACCAAAATAAATACATAACGTTCATACATAGTTCTCATTATTGAACAACATATAGCTCTCTAGAGCATATAATTAAAACATACATTGAAACTAGAAATTTTAAATGCAACAACAAATGCGATCATAACCGCAACTAAGGTACCAATTGATCCAACGGCATAATTATACCAAGCCTCGGTATGAATGGCATACTTTCTAATCTTTCTAATCTTCAAGCGCATTGCATCCATCTTGATCTTGTGATCGTCGACGACATCGGCAACATGCAACTCCAACTTCATCTTCTCCTCTTCAACTCTTCGTACTTTTTCTTTCAAGTAATTGTTTTCTTTTTCAACCAAATTTAACTTCTCGACAAGAATTTCTATGTCGGTTGGAATTTCCGGTTCACATACCTCCTAGATTAAAAAATCTATGTCACGTTGGTCGGCATAATTGTCATAAACACTAAATAAAACAAATAGTTATAAAAGATAATATATATCACATCCGAATCATAGACCGGACGAGGGCCGACGTGGGCGGATACCATGACCATGGCACTATATAATAACAAACAATAATAAAAGTAAGAAAATTACACAAGTATCTATATAAATGATACAAGTAAGAACTTTTTTCTTTTAGAAAGAAGATAAGAAGAAGAGGCTAACCACGGTGGTGCCGGCGCCGAGATGGGCGCGGGCGATCGACGGCGGTGAGGACGGGGACGGGACAGGACCGACCGCCAAATCTAAACAAATCTTGAGGAAAATGGAGCTTGGACAAGGAGCTTCGAGAGGAGAAAGCTTAAGTGTGGTTCGGGCAATTCATCGAACACCTCATGTGCATAGGAGGTGAGCTAGAGCACCACAAAGCTCTCCCACGGCCGGGCAAAAAAAGTGAGCAGTGCATTGCTCTGCTCGCGGGCAGGGGGTATATATAGGCTGACCATTGGTCCCGGTTTGTGGCTGGAACCGGGACTAAAGGACACCATTTGATCCCGGTTCCAGCCACAAACCGGGACCAATGGTTGTGGGCCAGGAGCCAAGCCCATTGGTCCCGGTTCGTGTCTGGAACCGGGACCAAAGGGGTCAGACGAACCGGGACCAATGGCCCACGAGGCCCGGCCGGCGCCTTGGCCTCACGAACCGGGACCAATGCCCCCATGGGTCCCGGTTCGTGAGTGAACCGGGACTAATGGGCTTCTCAGGGCTGGACCAAAGCCCTGTTATGTACTAGTGCTTCTACCTTGTCTAGCCACTCTGCCATCGACGTCACCATGACACCAGACAGCTACCTCCTCCTGCGCGAGTCCATCTCCACGCATCGGACGCCGAGTCTCCACAACGCCATGCCGCCGATATCCGCCGCCATCAATGTGTGAGATGAAGCACCGCTCCACCATCCCTCCAGCCAGCACTTGCTCCAAAACGATGCCCCCAGGAGGGAAAGCGATAAAACGCCATCATCGTCCGATCCAGGAAGACCCAGATCTAGGGTTTTCCCCGGAGCATCCCGAGCCTGATGACGCAAACTGCAACAGGCAGCTGCTCCACCAAACAAGCGCCGCCGACGTCCACAGCCTCCAAGATGAAACTGGCCAAAATGCGCCGACACCGAACCGCCGCCACCTCCACCGCCGCTTGAGCAGCCCCCCAGCAACGCCTTCAGGAAGGAGCACGCCACCGCGGTGTCGTCATCGCTTGGAACAAGGGGGTCTGAGGTTTTCACCTGAGCTCCTGGGAGGGGTGGAAAGAAGGGGATCCTCTCCGAAGCCTCCAACAAGGGGAGCAACACCCAAAGGCGCTGCCTTCGGAGTGGCCGCCGCGCCGGCCAAGGGATTCCCCCGGAACCCTTCCAGCCACCGGATCTGCAAGGCCAGCACCCAGGAACAGCGAGAAGCCATCAGGGGCCGGATCCGCTGCAGATCGGAGTAGATCGGGGTCGAGGACTAGCATCACCATGGCCACCAGCATCCAGCGAGAACCGCCGCCGCAGCCGACGCCCACCACCTTCCCGCCACCCACACGGCCACCGAGACCCGCCGGCCGAGCATGGGAGGCCGAGACCGCGCCTGCAGGACCAGATCCGCGATGGATCCATGCCCGCGCCGCCGCCCCGGAGCCAACCCCTCGCGCAGCCGCCACGGCCTGGCCGCCCGCTCGCTCCGCCGTCTGGCCGCCGCGCCGCCCGACGCGCCCTCGCCGCATCAGCATCAAGTCTCCGCCGCGCCGCCGCATCTCGCGCTACAGCCACACGCCGGGAGGGGAAGAAGGGCCCCGCCGCCGCCGACGCGCATCGGGCTTCGCCCGGAGGCGCCTTCTGGCGGCGGCGAGGGGAGGGGATGGTGTAGGAGGCGGGCGCGGGGTGGGGGCTAGGGTTCCCCCGCCGCCGCCCGCGAAAGCGACGCGAGGGGCGTGAGGGTGATAACAGAAACTTTATATGATGCAGCAAGTCTGCAGCAAAATGCTGAAAATCAACATGCATATGGGTAAATATATGCTGAGAGAAATAGATGTAGCTGTTGTACTAATTAAATATTACCATTTGTAGGGCACAAATAATGAAAGTCATATATTGTAAATTAATATACATGAATATTTTCACATGGACCGTTGAGTACAATGATTCCTGTCGTGCATTGCATTAAACGCATGGCGTGTACATTGTTAAAAAAATCAAAGCCTGAATTATTTGCAGAAACATTTTATGAGTTAACTGGGAAGAGAGACTTGCCTACAGCAAAGACGCACTGTGGCCGTCTTGTCCACTTTTCATCATGAATGCTCTCTCTGGTTAGAACTCAGAACAAGGACCATGAAGGGAAGCTTCTCCCTGTAATGAACAATCAGTATAATGAACACCAATGGAAGCCATGGCCGGTCTGCAGCCTCGCCATGGCCCTCCCCTAACGAGCTCCTTTCTTATTACCCTGCATCGTTATAATAACGAGAAAAAAAGTTTATGTATAATGCATGCCATGAATTGAAGAAGAGAACTCAGACATATACATCAAGAACAAATTTGACTCAAGGATTTCGTTGAACACACGACTCACATAATTTAGAGCAAAAGGGGAAAATCCCATAGCATGAAGGAGAAGCAATTACGATTTTACCTTGATGCTGAGGTGCGAGAGAGGTTAAGCTACACACACATGCACGGGCACGCATGCGAGGAGCAGCCAGAGGTTCTAGTGGGCTGCATCAGCGCCGGCTGCCTTGCAGCCACGACGACGGCGCTCGCGGGATATTAACGCGGACGGACCGTCCCAACCTTCCCTTCCTCCCTCACCGCGGTCCCCACCCCGCCATCGGTGACTCTCTCCAACTTCAACTCCTTCCCCACGCCGCCAGGAGCGCCTCTCCTTATCGAGATGGGTGAAGACCCTGAAGGGAGGCGGAGGAGGTACTATGGTGCTTATCCAGATCGCCAGAAGGTGGTGGTTCGCCGTCGCTTATCCAAATCGTCGGGAACATGGTGATTCCCCGTCGTCGCCGCTCGCCGGTGCGGTTAGGTTAGGCATGGAGCGCGAATGGATGGGTGGGGGGGGGGGTGAACGGTGGTGCGGAGTCGCTGATTGTTCGTGGATGAGGTGGGCTTCGGGCCGGGAGGCCCAATCAACCACATGGCTCGGGTTTTGCTCCCGGAGTAGCGTCCACTTAGGACAGCCCGCGAACGTGGCCTGAGGGAAGATCTGACGGCCATAAATCACTCAGACGTGAAATCGAACAGTTAAAAAGACTGATAACGTGAGTGGGTTCTCTTTAGGTTCGGTTTTATTGTCCTAAATGTTCAAGTTCTCACCATGATTCATCCGAGTGCTCCAAATCAACCAACAAGACCTCTCTGGACCCAATTCCATTAGATCTTGGCACCTTAGTGATTGTAACAACACCTAACTAAGTCACATTTTTTTTTTGGAAAAGGAGGAGTACCCCCCGGCCTCTGCATCTGAATGATGCTTGTAGCCATATTATTAAGCTAAAATGTCACAAAAAAAGGTCTGTGATACATAAGTCGCTCTTAAAAGAGCCTAAGTAAGATAAAAGTAGATTTGCCACAACCGGTAGAAATAGAATTAGATGACTAAACACCTAGTGTGTTATTGGACCGTCATCCAAACTGGCTGTAAATAACCCGTGTTACCGTTTTCTAACGGTTGCATCCAATAACCATATGCTCCTTGGCTTTCACATGACTGAGTAAGGACCATGTACATATTTAAGATGTGGTCTGTATATGACCTGCAAAATGTTTATGAGAGGTTGGATGCTAAAAATCATATCGTTTCTGTAGTTCCATATCACCCATAGTAATGCACATACTCCTATTTTAATGTGTCCTGCAATACTCGGCTCCACTTCATCTAGCCACAATGTAAATAATGTGTTAATACTAAAGGGTTAACATTAAAGGCCACTTGAATCGTACACCATAAAAGCTTGACGAGCGGACATTTGAGAAAGAGGTGTTTTATAGTCTCATCTTGATCACAAAAGCAACATGGATTACTACCCTCCCATCTTCGCTTGGCTAAGTTATCCTTTGTAAGAATCACGTCCTTGTGAACGAACGATATGAATATCTTCATTCTCAGAGGGACTTGAATTTTCCAAATATGACTTGATTTTAGAATTGGACCAGAATTTATTAGGTTTAGATACATCGACCTAACTAAAAATATCCCATTGATGGATAATTTCCAGTGAATCATGTCTGACTCATCAGAGAGGTGAACACCCATCAACCTCCGCACGGGATGTAACCAGCTATCCCATCGGCCTCCTACTAAAGAACTTCTGAACTGGATATTCAGGGGACAGTATGTAATATTGTAGCCATATAAGCTTTTTTATGTTGCACGATATTATACAGAGAAGAATATTGTGTAGCCAGTGGCGTCTCCCCTAACCAAGTATCCTTCCAGAATATTGTCGTGTTACCGTTCCCAATAATAAATTTGGATTTGTGGAAGAAGGAAACTCTCGTTCTTATTAGCCCCTTACAGAAAGGAGAATCATTAGGTTTGACAGTACCATGGGCTAGAGGTATTCGAATGTAGGTACTTATTGCGCCAAATTTGTACCCGCATAACTTCAGTCTCAACAGACAACATATGAGTACAGAAAACCTATTTATTGTCGCCGATCACTTCAAGGCTAAGATAAATTTGTGGACTTTGACAGCAATTGCCTAGACTAACTATGCTAAAAGCGAACTCTGGCTTCTTTATTTGCTGCTAGTTCCGTCACACCATCCTTGGAGGCCATGGCCACATAACAAAAGGGTTCTCATACCAAATGTGTAACTATAATGTCGATGCTCAGGTTTAGAATGTGATAGTTACTCCGGCTTGCATGCTGTGTAGTTAGTGTCAGTCCGGCTAGGAGTTGTAGTTAGCCGTGTGTCCTAGTAGTACATGTTTGTGTTTGAGTCAGCTTAGGTTGAAGTACCCATCCTGGTCATCGACTGACTAGATTAGGTAGAAATTTTGTTTAAAATGGCCTTGATCAAAATGACAGAAACAACACACACCTTCAGTTTTGTTGACCTGAATTAGATCAAAATGAAGAAAACAGCACACATGTTCTGTTTTGTACAATTGAATTTTCTACTGTGCAACAGAGCAGAACCGAACTTTCTGCTGTCGAACAGGGCAACACAAGTGCTACTGAACAGAGCATAGAATTTGTTTCAAAAAGTTTGGGACCCTAAAAAACATACAGGTTCAGTTTTGTAGAACTGAATTAGATTAAAATGACGAAAACAACATACATGTTCAGTTTGCTGCCGAGCAGAGCAGAACTGAACATTCTGCTGTCGAACAGAGCAACATACATGCTATCGAACAGAACAAAGATTGCCATTTCCTGTTTTAAGCACTTTCTTATTTCATGCCACATGATGATGCTACTTCATATCATCTTTATTACCCATTGTCAAGTTTCAACAATACACATAAAAGCACAAGAGCACGAGAATCCTAAATTGTATCTTGAGAAAGATAGAATCTATCGAGCCTCATGTTTATTGTTGTGTTCGAGAGAAGAGGAGGACGCTAAAAGTATTATTGGTTAGCTATTTTAACAGTTAACTACAAAGTATTATTTCTGTGTTCGTGAGAGGAGGAGCTAGAGAATCCAAAATTTTATTTTGAGAAAGATAGAATCTGTAGAGCCTCAGACCTTCTACAATATACAAAAAGAAATTTGGTCAGCTATTTTAACAGTTAACTAAAGGGGATCTAAAACATCTTATATTTGTTTACAGAGGGAGTACTTTAGTATATCCTGGGTCACTTTATTTCTTATTTGTGGGGAGCATTGCATGCCTGATTGCTAACTTGGCTAACCTTTAAGCAACAACCCCATGTACATGTGCATCGTCCTCGGTGAGGTGGTACGAGCTCAACCATGAATGGCCATGACACTCCTATATCTCATCTCGAGGAAATGTAATTTGATAGCATTAATGCTAGTAAATAACACTGCGGAAATTTTGCACAGGGTTTTTTCTGCTTCACGAGATCTGCGCTATGGACATGCTTTGATTTCTTTTGGTCGCTGGAATTATGGTGCTCCGGGTACAGATGTTCAGCTTGAGTAACAAACAGATCTTAGTTTTGAGGGTTTGCCGGAAACAAAATTTTTCTCTTACCCCTGCTTTTCCAGTTTTGATTTGGTTTAGGATTCTTGATTGATGATTCTCTTCCGATCTTTGCTACAGACTCAAGTATGAGTATGAGCCGCCTCCGTTCCTCGGCGCCCCCGCTGGAAGACGAGTACATTCTGCCGGACATCCTCCTCCGCCTCCCTCCGCAGCCATCCTCCCTCCCCCGCGCTTCCCTCGTCTGCCCGCGCTGGCGCAGCATCCTCTCCGACCCTGAGTTTCTCAAACGCTTCCGCAGGCACCGCCAAAAGCCTCCACTGCTCGGCTTCTTCAGAGGGTATTCCATGGAGACAGAGCACCACTTCACCCCTGTCCTCGACTCGCCGGACCGCATCCCCGCCGCCCGCTTCTCCGTGCCCAACAACAGCGATGAAGACTGGAATTTCCTAGGCTGCCGCCACGGCCTCGCCGTCCTGGTCAACATGTGGCTGCGTGAGGTCATGGTGTGGGATCCCCTCACCGGCCTACAACACCGTGTGGCTTGTCCACCCGGGCTCGTGTTCGACCCGGATAACGACTGGGTGTACTGTAGGGTAACGCAGCAGAAAACAAAATTTTCCGACCTACGCACCAGCCCAGGACCACTATGGAGACTGCATACAAGGTTTGATCATATTCGTTACCGACTCGTAGCGCAGCGGAAGTAGAGTCGATGACGATCGGCGGTGCAGATCCCCGCAGCTAGGATTTTACAACCTCCCAACCGCGAGGATGTATACCCTCATCTGCCCCGCGGACAGCCCTCCGAGAGGCGGTCGGACAGTCCCCCGGACGGTGTCGCAGACAGCCCTTCGGGAGGACCTCCGAAACTCGGACTGTCACTCGGAGAGCCCTTCGGGAGGACCTCCAAAACTCGGACGGTCACACGGACAGCCCTTCGGGAGGCACTCTCGAACTAAGACCGAAACTACGATCTCTCTACAGAGTTGCACACATACGGTGTCATCTATCCGGCAGGGCTTCGCCGTCCAGAACTAGTTCCTGCCGGAACCCAGACAGCCTTTCGGCTCTACGAAACTATTTCGCTGGGAGAGAGAGAAGAAGCCAGATCATTGCAATGACACTTGTATGTGAGAAAGAGTGAGTTTGTGGGCAGCCCACTCACCTCTATTTATAGGAAAACCAAGGGCTAGGATGGACATTTCAAAAATACCAAAACTTGCTCATGAAGGAAACACTTTCCAAGGGCAATATGGGAAAGCAAGTGGGCAAGTGGGGCTCCAAGGTGGAGCCCACTTCTTGGCTGGCCACAACCCTTGTGGGGCCCCCCAAAGGTGGTCCCCATCCATCCATCCCTTCTAGAGGCCTTTTGGGAAAATATCCCAAAAGGTACCTTTCCAAAAATATCCCAAAAAGCACTTTCACTATTCACGACGACATTTTTCAGCGTTTGGTCGAACTGAAAATATTCATGTGGGCTTAGAACATTTCCAGTACCCACCAAAATAATTTTCAACGCGAGCCGGAACAATTCCGGTTTAGTGATTTTCATCTGCGAAAAGCATCTGAAGCGGTTTCGGCAGCTCCGGAACATTTCCGGTTTTCATTCCGGAAAATTTCAGAAAGTTTCCAGAATGATTCTGGCACCCTCCAAGAATTATCAGGCATGTGCCAAAACCAATTTGACTTTATGGTATCCTCTGAAACTACTTTTCAGTTTCACCGGAACTCATCCGGTGACCTCTCTCTTCGGAACTTTTCCGCTGTCTCCGAAAACTTTTTCCGGAAACTTTCTCTCAGACTCCCTGTCTAGTATTCAGCAGATAGATGACCCTTAAGCGTGTGACCCTATAGGTTCGGTGAAGTATAGACATGACCCGGAACCCCTTCCGATCAATGATCAACATTGGAGCCGTGGACACCCATATTGACCCCTATACCCACACGAATGAATATTCGAGTGAACCTCAAGTTGCAGTGTGCTATTCCTGTTGCTTCGCGATATGTTACAAATACCCGAGGTGAGACATGTTGGCATCCCCGTGGATCAACACCTTGTCCACTATGCCAGTTACCTCGTTGCGGGTATTGTTCTCTCTTCTCGTTCCCGTGTTCCGGCATCCCTGTGATCAAATCACCCTGTGTCTGGCCAGACGATTATGGATACCGTAACACCGAGAGGGCCCAGAGATATCTCTCCATCGTCGGAGGAGCAAATCCCAATCTTGAGCTATCAAGTTACTTGACATACTTTTCCATGAACCCGTAAGCCGCCGTAATAGCCACCCATTTATGGATGACGTTTAACAAACCCCAAAGTTCTTGAAGCAAGCATGAAGAAACTCGATACTCTCATGGTCTGACGAATGTATCTCATAGCATAACAACAATCGGGTCGATTCAACACAAGTGTTCTACCAACAATTGTGCCCTCAAAATTGCCGGCATAGCCATGCCCATGATCAGGAAAACAGGATCATCATGCAATACTTGAGCCAGTCATAGAGGCTTGACTAGGAATACATTTTACCGTTTATTATCCCACACGTGCACATGAGTTTCCCTCCAAGCCTCGTTTTATTTGCAGACTCGAGAATCATTGCAGTTATAGCATGGAACATAAACTTAATTATGAACAGGGAGGTAATCAATAACATTTATTATTGCCTCTAGGGCATATCTCCTACAGACTCGCACTTGTTGGGAAACGTTGCATGGGAAACAAAAAATTTCCTACGCACACGCAAGACCTATGCATGGTGATGAGCATCTACGAGAGGGAGATTGTATCTACATACCCTTGTAGATCGCTAAGCGGAAGCGTTAAGAAACGCGGTTGATGTAGTCGAACGTCTTCGCGATCCAAATCGCCGAGCGTCCCGCGATCCAATCACGATCCTTCCGATCTAGCGCCGAACGGACGGCACCTCCGCGTTCAACACACGTATGGCTTGATGACGCCTTCACCTCCTCGATCCAGCGAGCGATGATGAAGTAGTAGATGAGTTCCAGCAGCACGACGGCGTGGTGATGGTGGTGAGGAACAATCTCTGCAGGGCTTCGCCAAGCACTACGGAGATTATGACGGAGGAACTAGAGGGCTAGGGTTGCCGGCACACGGCTTGGGAAATCCTGATGTGTCCCGTGTGCTAGCCCTGCCCCTCTATTTATATGTTGAGCCCTGGGGTCTAAACTTGGACAAAAAGCCTCCACAAGGTCGGTTTTCCCGCACAAGGTCGGTTTGGCCCGCAAGGAAAGAGTCCAACTCGGATCCCTGCCGCACCGCGCACAAGCGGTAGTACCGCTTCACACAAGCGGTAGTACCGCTTGAGCGGTAGTACCGCTTCACACAAGCGGTAGTACCGCTTAAGCGGCAGTGCTGCCTTACTGCTTAAGGCAGGCAGCAAAACTCCTTTTTGCACTTTCCAATACCTCGTGGGCTATACCCCTTTGGCCCATATAAAGTGTTGTTGCACCCGAACACTTCGGTGAACATCCGGAACCCCTTCCGGTGAATTCCGGAACCCTTTCCGGAGATCAAAACACCATTATCACATATATCAATCTTTATCTCCGGACTCTTCCGGAGATCCTCATCATGTCCGGGATCTTATCCGAGACTCCGAACAACCTTCGGTCACCAATGATAACTCAACTATACCAATCGTCACCAAACGTTAAGTGTGTAGACCCTGCGGGTTCGAGAACTATGTAGACATGACCGAGACACCTCTACGGTCAATAACCAATAGCGGGACCTGGATGCCCATATTGGTTCCTACATATTCTACGAAGATCTATATCGGTCGAACCTCTATGTCAAGGATTCAGTTAATCCCATATGTTGTTCCCTTTGTTCTTCGGTATGTTACTTGCCCGAGATTCGATCGTCGGTATCTCTATACCTAGTTCAATCTCGTTACCGGCAAGTCTCTTTACTCGTTCCGTAATACAAGATCCCGTGGCTAACACCTTAGTCACATTGCTTGCAAGGCTTATAGTGATGTTGTATTACCGAGTGGGCCCTGAGATACCTCTCCGTCACACGGAGTAACAAATCCCAGTCTTGATCCATGCCAACTCAGCGGACACCTTTGGAGATACCTGTAGAGCATCTTTATAGTCACCCAGTTACGTTGCGACGTTTGATACACACAAGGTATTCCTCCGGTGTCAGTGAGTTGCATGATCTCATGGTCATAGGAACATATACTTGACATGCAGAAAACAATAGCAATAAACTAACACGATCATATGCTACGTTTATAGTTTGGGTCTTGTCCATCACATCATTCTCCTAATGATGTGATCCCGTTATCAAATGACATCTCATGTCCATGGTCAGGAAACCTTTACCATCCTTTGATCAACGAGTTAGTTAACTAGAGGCTTACTAAGGACACAGTGTTGTCTATGTAACCACACATGTATTTGAGTTTCCAATCAATACAATTATAGCATGGATAATAAACGATTATCATGAACAAGGAAATATAATAATAACTACTTTTATTATTGCCTCTAGGGCATATTTCCAACAGTCTCCCACTTGCACTAGAGTCAATAATCTAGTTCACATCACTATGTGATTTACATTGTAATGAATCGAACACCCATGCAGTTCTGGTGTTGTTCATGGTTAGCCCTTGGAAGAGGTTTAGTCATCGGATCTGCAACATTCAGATCCGTATGTACTTTGCAAATATTTATGTCGTCCTCCTTGATGTAATCGCGGATGGAATTGAAACGTCGCTTTATGTGTCTGGTCCTCTTGTGAAATCTTGGTTCCTTGGCTAGAGCAATGGCACCAGTATTATCACAGAACAGAGTCATTGGGTTAAGTGCACTCGGCACTACTCCAAGATCTGTCATGAACTCTTTCATCCAGACACCTTCCTTCCCCGCCTCTGAGGCAGCGATGTACTCCGCTTCGCATGTAGAATCAGCTACCACGCTTTGCTTGGAACTGCACCAGCTAACCGCACCCCCATTAAGAATAAATACGTATCCGGTTTGCGACTTAGAGTCATCCGGATCAGTGTCAAAGCTTGCATCGACGTAACCCTTTACGACGAGCTCTTGATCACCTCCATAAACGAGAAACATGTCCTTAGTCCTTTTCAGGTACTTCAGGATATTCTTGACCGCCGTCCAGTGTTCCACTCCTGAATCACTTTGAAACCTTCCGGCCATACTTATGGCAAGGCTGACATCGGGTCTTGTGCACAGCATTGCATACATGATAGAACCTATGGTTGAAGCATAGGGGACGACACTCATCTTTTCTCTATCTTCTGCAGTCACTGGGCATTGAGTCTTACTCAACTTCATACCTTGCAAAACAGGCAAGAACCCCTTCTTGGACTGATCCATTTTGAACTTCTTCAAAATCTTATCAAGGTATGTGCTTTGTGAAAGTCCTATTAAATGTCTTGATCTATCTCAATAGATCTTGATGCCTAATATGAAAGCAGCTTCTCCTAGGTCCTTCATTGAAAAACTCTTGTTCAAATATTCCTTCACGCTTTCCAACATTTCTATATTGTTTCCAATCAGCAATATGTCATCCACATATAATATTAGAAACGCTATAGAGCTCCCACTCACTTTCTTGTAAATACAAGCTTCTCCGTAAACTTGTATAAACCCGAACGCCTTGATCACCTCATCAAAGCGAAGATTCCAACTCCGAGATGCTTGCACCAGTCCATAAATGGATCGCTGGAGTTTGCAAACTTTGTCAGCATTCTCTGGATCGACAAAACCTTCTGGTTGCATCATATACAACTCTTCCTTAAGGAAACCGTTAAGGAACGCTGTTTTGACATCCATCTGCCAAATTTCATAATCGAAAAAGGCAGCTATTGCTAACATGATTCTGACAGACTTAAGCATCGCTACGGGTGAGAAGGTCTCATCGTAGTCAACTCCTTGAACTTGTGAAAAACCCTTTGCCACAAGTCGAGCTTTATAGACGGTGACATTACCGTCCGCGTCCGTCTTCCTCTTGAAGATCCATTTGTTCTGAATGGCCTTATGCCCTTCAGGTAATACTTCCAAAGTCCACACTTTGTTTTCATACATGGATCCCATCTCGGATTTCATGGTCTCTAACCATTTCTCGGAATCCGGGCCCACCATCGCTTCTCCATAGCTCGTAGGTTCATCGTTGTCCAACAACATGACCTCTAAGACATGGTTGCCGTACCACTCAGGAGCAGTACGCGTCCTTGTCGACCTACGAGGTTCGATAGCAACTTGATCCGAAGCTTCATGATCATCATCATTAACTTCCTCTTCAACAGATGTAGGCTCTACAGAAACATCTTTCTGCGCTGCGCTACTCTCTGGTTGAAGTAAAGGTTCAATAACCTCATCAAGTTCTATCTTCCTCCCACTCAATTCTTTCAAGAGAAACTCTTTCTCAAGAAATGTTCCGTTTTTAGCGACAAACACTTTGCCTTCGGATCTGAGATAGAAGGTATACCCAACTGTCTCTTTTGGGTATCCTATGAAGACGCATTTCTCCGCTTTGGGTTCCAGCTTTTCAGGCTGAAGCTTTTTGACATAAGCATCACATCCCCAAACTTTAAGAAACGACAATTTTGGCTTCTTGCCAAACCATAGTTCATATGGCGTCGTCTCAACGGATTTCGATGGTGCCCTATTTAAAGTGAATGCAGCTGTCTCTAATGCATAACCCCAAAACGATAGTGGCAACTCGGCAAGAGACATCATAGATCGCACCATATCCAATAAGGTTCGATTACGACGTTCGGACACACCATTACGCTGTGGTGTTCCAGGCGGTGTCAATTGTGAAACAATTCCACACTGTCTTAAGGGACTGCCAAACTCATAACTCAGATATTCTCCTCCTCGATCAGATCGTAGGAATTTAATCTTCTTGTTACGATGATTCTCAACTTCACTCTGAAATTGCTTGAACTTTTCAAATGTTTCAGACTTGTGTTTCATTAAGTAAATATACCCATATCTACTTAAGTCATCAGTGAAGGTGAGAAAGTAACGATAACCACCGCGCGCCTCAATGCTCATCGGACCGCACACATCAGTATGTATGATTTCCAATAAGTCACTTGCCCGTTCCATCGTACCAGAGAACGGCGTCTTAGTCATCTTGCCCATGAGGCATGGCTCACATGTGTCAAGTGATTCAAAATCAAGTGACTCCAAAAGTCCATCAGCATGGAGCTTCTTCATGCGTTTTACGCCAATATGACCTAAACGGCAGTGCCACAAGAAAGTGGTATTATCATTATCAATCCTACATCTTTTGGCATCAATGTTATGAACATGTGTATCATCACTATCGAGATTCAATAAGAATAAACCCCTCACATTGGGTGCATGACCATAAAAAATATTACTCATATAAATAGAACAACCATTATTCTCAGATTTAAATGAGTAACCGTCTCGCAATAAACAAGATCCAGATATAATGTTCATGCTAAACGCAGGCACTAAATAACAATTATTCAGGTTCATCACTAATCCCGATGGTAATCGAAGAGCGAGCGTGCCGACGGCGATCACATCAACCTTGGAACCATTTCCCACGCGCATCGTCACTTCGTCCTTTGCCAGCCTCCGTCTATTCCGCAGTTCCTGTTTTGAGTTGCAAATGTGAGCAACCGCACCGGTATCAAATACCCAGGCACTACAACGAGAGTTGGTAAGGTACACATCAATAACATGTATATCATATATACCTTGTTTGTTGTTGGCCGCCTTCTTGTCAGCCAAATACTTGGGGCAATTCCGCTTCCAGTGACCAGTTCCCTTGCAATGAAAGCACTGAGTTTCTGGCTTGGGTCCAGCCTTGGGTTTCTTCACGGGAGGGGCAACTGCTTTGCCACTCTTCTTGGAGTTACCCTTCTTACCCTTGCCATTCTTCTTGAAACTAGTGGTTTTATTGACCATCAACACTTGATGCTCCTTCTGAATCTCAGACTCAGCGACTTTCAACATCGCAAACAGCTCGGCGACTGACTTGTTCATCCCGTGCATGTTATAGTTCAACACGAAGCTCTTGTAGCTAGGTGGCAATGATTGAAGAACTCTGTCAGTGATAGCCTCTGGCGGAAGGGGCATCCCCAACTCAGCCAAACGGGTAGAGTACCCAGACATTCTGAGTATGTGATCACTGACAGAACCGTTCTCCTCCATCTTGCAAGCATAGAACTTATCGGAGGTCTCATACCTCTCGATCCGGGCATTCTTCTGAAAGATAAACTTCAACTCCTGGAACATATCATATGCTCCATGACGTTCAAAACGTCTTTGAAGTCCCGGTTCTAAGCCATACAACATTGCACATTGAACTATTGAGTTATCATCAGAACGAGCCTGCCAGGCGTTCACAACGTCTGGAGACTCAACTGGAGCGGGTGGATCACCAAGCGGTGCATCAAGGACATAAGCCTTCTGGGAAGCCGTAAGGATAATCCTTAGATTACGGGCCCAGTCCACAAAGTTACTTCCATCATCTTTCAACTTAGTTTTCTCTAGGAACGCATTAAAATTCAGGGGTGCTACTGCGCGAGCCATGATCTACAACATAAATATAGCAAAGACAACTTAGACTATTGTTCAAGATAATGAGTTTAGTTAATCATATTAAAAACTCCCACTCAAATTGACATCCCTCCGGTCATTCGAGTGTCACATGATCCAAATCAACCAACTCAAGTCCGATCATCACGTGAGTTGAGGTGGTTTCAATGGTGAACATCTCCATGTTGATCATATCTACTATATGACTCATGTTCGACCTTTCGGTCTCTTGTGTTCCGAGGCCATGTCTGTACATGCTAGGCTCGTCAAGTTTAACCCGAGTGTTCCGCACGTGCAACACTAGCTTGCACCCGTTGTATGCGAACGTAGAGTCTATCACACCCGATCATCACGTGGTGTCTCGAAACGACGAACTTTCGCAACGGTGCACACTCGGGCAGAACACAATTTTATCTTGAAATTTAAGTGAGGGATCACCTTATAATGCTACCGTCGTCCTAAGCAAAATAAGATGCATAAAAGGATTAACATCACATGCAAATCATAAGTGACATGATATGGCCATGAACTTGTGCTTTTGATCTCCATCTCCAAAGCACCGGCATGATCTCCATCGTCACCGGCATGACACCATGATCTCCATCATCTTGATCTCCATCAATGTGTCGCCATGAGGTTGTCGCGCCGACTGTTGCTTCCACGACTATTGCTAACTCATAGCGATAAAGTAAAGCAAAAACGGCGAAAATAATTAAAGACAACTCAATGGCTCCTGCCAGTTGCCGTACTCATCGACATGCAAGTCGTGATATTCTATACAACACATGATCATCTCATACATCACATATATCTCATCATGTAATTGGCCATATCACATCACAACATACCCTGCAAAAACAAGTTAGACGTCCTCTAATTGTTGTTGCAAGTTTTACGTGGCTGCTACGGGTATCTAGCAAGAACAATTCTTACCTACGCAAAACCACAACGTGGTGTAGTGATTGCTTTTTGATCTTCTAAAAGAACCCTCTTCATTGAACCGATTCAACTAAAGTGAGAGAGATAGACACCCGCCAGTCACCTTTATGCAACAAGTGCACGCAGCGGTGAAACCAGTCTCGCGTAAGCGTACGCGTAATGTCGGTCCAGGCCGCTTCATCTCACAATACCGCCGAATCAAGTATCAACTAGTAACGACAAGCAATATGTATACACCCACGCCCACAACTCCTTTGTGTTCTACTCGAGATCTCATCTACGCATAGACCTAGCTTAGATGCCACTGTTGGGAAACGTTGCATGGGAAACAAAAAATTTCCTACGCACACGCAAGACCTATCCATGGTGATGAGCATCTACGAGAGGGAGATTGTATCTACATACCCTTGTAGATCGCTAAGCGGAAGCGTTAAGAAACGCGGTTGATGTAGTCTAACGTCTTCGCGATCCAAATCGCCGAGCGTCCCGCGATCCAATCACGATCCTTCCGATCTAGCGCCGAACGGACGGTACCTCCGCGTTCAACACACGTACGGCTTGATGACGCCTTCACCTCCTCGATCCAGCGAGCGATGATGAAGTAGTAGATGAGTTCCAGCAGCACGACGGCGTGGTGATGGTGGTGAGGACCAATCTCTGCAGGGCTTCGCCAAGCACTACGGAGATTATGACGGAGGAACTAGAGGGCTAGGGTTGCCGGCACACGGCTTGGGAAATCCTGATGTGTCCCGTGTGCTAGCCCTGCCCCTCTATTTATATGTTGAGCCCTGGGGTCTAAACTTGGACAAAAAGCCTCCACAAGGTCGGTTTTCCCCGCACAAGGTCGGTTTGGCCCGCAAGGAAAGAGTCCAACTCGGATCCCTGCCGCACCGCGCACAAGCGGTAGTACCGCTTCACACAAGCGGTAGTACCGATTGAGCGGTAGTACCGCTTCACACAAGCGGTAGTACCGCTTAAGCGGCAGTGCTGCCTTACTGCTTAAGGCAGGCAGCAAAACTCCTTTTTGCACTTTCCAATACCTCGTGGGCTATACCCCTTTGGCCCATATAAAGTGTTGCTGCACCCGAACACTTCGGTGAACAACCGGAACCCCTTCCGGTGAATTCCGGAACCCTTTCCGGAGATCAAAACACCATTATCACATATATCAATCTTTATCTCCGGACTCTTCCGGAGATCCTAATCATGTCCGGGATCTTATCTGAGACTCCGAACAACCTTCGGTCACCAATGATAACTCAACTATACCAATCGTCACCAAACGTTAAGTGTGTAGACCCTGCGGGTTCGAGAACTATGTAGACATGACCGAGACACCTCTACGGTCAATAACCAATAGCGGGACCTGGATGCCCATATTGGTTCCTACATATTCTACGAATATCTATATCGGTCGAACCTCTATGTCAAGGATTCAGTTAATCCCGTATGCTGTTCCCTTTGTTCTTCGGTATGTTACTTGCCCGAGATTCGATCGTCGGTATCTCTATACCTAGTTCAATCTCGTTACCGGCAAGTCTCTTTACTCGTTCCGTAATACAAGATCCCGTGGCTAACACCTTAGTCACATTGCTTGCAAGGCTTATAGTGATGTTGTATTACCGAGTGGGCCCTGAGATACCTCTCCGTCTCACGGAGTAACAAATCCCAGTCTTGATCCATGCCAACTCAACGGACACCTTTGGAGATACCTGTAGAGCATCTTTATAGTCACCCAGTTACGTTGCGACGTTTGATACACACAAGGTATTCCTCCGGTGTCAGTGAGTTGCATGATCTCATGGTCATAGGAACAGGTACTTGACATGCAGAAAACAGTAGCAATAAACTGACACGATCATATGCTACGTTTATAGTTTGGGTCTTGTCCATCACATCATTCTCCTAATGATGTGATCCCGTTATCAAATGACATCTCATGTCCATGGTCAGGAAACCTTTACCATCCTTTGATCAACGAGTTAGTTAACTAGAGGCTTACTAAGGACACAGTGTTGTCTATGTACCCACACATGTATTTGAGTTTCCAATCAATACAATTATAGCATGGACAAGGAAATATAATAATAACTACTTTTATTATTGCCTCTAGGGCATATTTCCAACACCACTTGCACTAGAGTCAATCATCTAGTCAATGCTAATGCACTTTACACCTGTGGCATACCGGTGTAAAATATGCTTCGCATGTGGTATAGCCTGATGTCCAACGGATCTGACGACTTCAGCTTCGTGTGTAACTTTGCATATCCTTGCGTTTTCACGCTTTCACAAAATTCATATTTTGTGTGGACTTGGCTTTGCATATGTGTGAATCATTGGTCGAAACCTGATTCCTCAGACTGAGCTATGGAGCAACTATCTGCAATAGTGTCCCATAGACCAAAGCCATCTTGGAACCATACTAAGTTCATGAATGAACTATATGATTCAACAACTTCTTTGTCGCTTCTTAAGCGTCAACATACTTATCCTTTGTTATAGAATTCGCCATAGTATCTTGTTTGGAACAATTTCCAACTACCGTGCCACCATATTGTGTATTACACAAAAAACCCTTAATCGAAAATCGCATGGAGCATTGATGAAGACTGTATCGATGTAATTACATACAACGAGCACTTCATAATCTCTTCTTGCGAGAAAACATGTCATTACTACTACTCTAGTACTCAATGACATCTTTCACTGTTGTCCTATGATCAGTACTTTGATCACTTTGGTATCTATACTCGCAACAACTTTGGAGTATTGGACATATCTGGTTGTTTTACATACCATGGAATACATGATTAATCCAAACACAAGAGTGTGTGGAATCTCCATCATGTATTTCACTCATCAGTGTTTTGGGACACTGAGTCTTGCAAAAACTCTTTCCATGTGACTTCGGCAAGAATCACTCCTTGGCGTTTTAAATGCTAAAAGGTTTTAGCATCTTGTCAATATGTATTCATAGCTTAGCCCCATTAGGTAAATCTATCTCCATAGATCATCATGCCTAATATTGAGGCTATTTAGCCTAAGCACTTCATCGAAAAACTATTTTCAAATGAAGTCCTAATTCGTGTCAAGAAATTTATTTCCAATTAACAATGTGTCAAGTACACAAGGTTTTTAGAAATATTATTATGCTCCCACTTACTTTCTTGAATCACAAGCATCTTCGATACCCATTTGATGAAGTCAAACCCCTTTGACCATTCCATCAAAAACGAAGATTCCAACTCCACTTTGCTCTCTTCTGTCCATCGTTGGAACTCTGAAGTTTGCATACTTACTAGCATCCTCTGGATCGACAAATTACTTTGGACTGTATCACATACAAGTCCTAGGTTTCATTTCCATCAGATGGAAATCCTTTTGTCATCCATGTTTCATATCTCATGATTGAAATATGTATTAATTGCTAGTTCAACCCGAACCGACTTCAAGCATCGCTATGGTGAGACAATCTCATCGTAGTCAACTCCTTGAACTTGTTATTGCAACAAGTCGAGCTTTATGGATAAAACATTTTATCCGTATCAGTTTTTAGTTCCATAAATATTCGTTAGACTCTAAGTCTTCCGAAAGGTGTATCAAGATTTTTTTTAATCTCGAATCACTTATATGGAAACTATCTCGGATTGTATTGGCATTTAGCCAATTCCGGAGTCAGGGCCCATCAACGCTTCCTTGTGTATCGTAGGTATACTGTTGTCTAACAACAGTATCTCGTATGCGCACCTGAGAGGTTTGCACAAGTTTTTCCTACGCGGTTCAGCTGCAAAGTTCGACCGAAGTCGATACATCTCATGTAGAGGCTTCCGTATCAGTCGCAGTAGGGAACTCCGGAATCACTTCCAAGGTTCCTTTCCTTTGACCTGATGATGAAGATACTGGTTATCTCATCGAGTTGCACTGTCCTCCCACTCACCTTTTGTAAGAACTATTCTCTTTAAAAGCATACCGTTTTGGTGGCAAAATCCTTTGCCTCGGTATAGTGGTGGGGAATACCCAATGACTTGGGATAACCTTACAAAGTAGCACTTGTCTGATTTGGAATAGGTTTGTAACCTTTTACACAAGCCCCATATTCCAAATGTTAAGAAAAGATATAACATGGTTGGGCGTACCATACCATGGCGTCATTTCAACAGACCTGATGGATCGCTTTTCAGTGTAAAAGCCGCAGTCTCTAAAGCATCACTTTAAAAGGGATAATGGCAATTTTATTTATGTCATCTTTGATCTTACCATGTCATAAATGGTTCGATTACATCTTCACGGACTTTCCACTTGCTGTGGTGTTCCAGGAGGTGCAAGTTATGAAACCCCTTTCATAACTCATCAGACATTCGCTAAAGTTGTAACTCAAATATTCCTTTCTGCAATCGAATTGTAGAAACATAATTTTCTTGCTACAATAACTTCTACTTCATTTTTGAAAACCTTATGAATGAATTCAAAAGATCCAGACTTATGTCTCAACAAGTAAATATTGATATATCTACTTGAGTCATTTCTGAAGATAGATAAATCCACTACTAACAACATTTATCGGACTACACACATCAAATGTATGATCACCAATAAGTTTGCAGCTCGTTCCTTATGGCCTGTGAACGGTATTTCAGTCACTTCACTTTTCGGAGGAAAGTTACAAGTGTCAGATGATTCAAAATCAAACGACTTCAAAATCCATCATAATGGAATTTTCCTTGCGGGTTTCTCCAATGTGACCAAATGCAGTGCCACACATATGTGGTATTCTTTTAGTCTTGCGACATTTAGCGTCAGTGTTATGGATGCATCATATTACCATCAATATTCATAACATACATCCCATCCTTGATGGAAGCATGGCCCTTCATGTTATTCATAACACCGATCATCAAAAGTTCTCTTATGAATAACCTTCTTGCAAGATACCTTATGCAAAGGGCTAGAGTGTATGAAACTCTAAATGAATTATGAAAGTAAATACAGAGGTAATGTATTAATATCAATATTCATAACATACATCTCATTCATAATGAAAGTATGGCCCCTATGTTATTCATAACATCGAACATCAAAAGTTCTCTTATGAATAACCTTCTTGCAAGATACTTTATGCAATGGGCTAGAGTGTAAAACTCTAAAATGAATTATGAAAGTAAATACATAGGGAATACACCTATGGAAGGCATAGTAACATTTACTATGTTCCCTGCGTGTATCTAACCTCATTCCTGGCTAGTCTTTCAGGCCATAGTAGTTCTTACATCGAGTTGCAACAGAATGCAATCGAGCGGGTATCTTTGTGATTAACTCACAATACCCAAGAATTAGTGATTAACATGTTTAACCATAATTCCCAAGAACTATATCTTTGACCAGCCTTCTATACATCAAAAAACGTGTGTGACATTCATACATGAGCTGGATGTTCCTTTTGCCATTATACTGCTAACAGTTTAACTTTCAGTATTTCTCCTACTCTCAGAAGAAGCATCCAACTTAAGAGTGGCGTTAGCCCCGGACTTCCTAGGCGTGAAAGTCTTACTAACACCCTTCGGACACTTCCTTTCTCTTTAAGTTGTTGTTTTATTCACCTTTCATCATATGACAGGCGTTCTCCTCGATCCCTCTCTTATCAGTCTAATGCATAGTAAACTCCTTTACTAATAGTTTGCAAACAAACATTGCTTTGGATATCTCATATCTTTTAGCCTTTGTCTGTCTCTGAAAATGATTTTCAGATTCCATGAATATCACATAACTATCCAAACTTTCGAAGTTCGGGTCTCATGGAAGCAAACATATTGCACTTTGACTGAAAAGGAATTCTAGCTTTTGGATCGAAGGACAAGAGTCACATGATCCATAGCATTAGCGGGAGAATACCGAATACAAAGTCCTGCTCGGCACTCTTGAGGACAATCCTCATATTACGTTACCAACCGTAAAGTTTTAACCAGATATTTAATAGCTATTCAATTTTAATAGGGAAGGTGGAAACGCGAGCCATTATTCTACAACTATTATGCAAATCACACTTAGACAGTGTTCAAAATTAATTGCACTGAGAATTAAAAGAATTAATTCTACAGTGCGCTCCCACTCAAATCAATATCTCTCATAATTGATTGTGAGTGATACAAGATCCACATTTCAATTCAACGCCATTGATGTGGACATCACTGATGACGAGAATTTCAATTGGTGGGCAAACATGCCGATCACATCTCTATGTGACTCATGTTCATCTTTCGATGTGCGTGTTCCGAGCTCAGGACGATCAAGCCAGAACGTCAAGACAACCAAGTGATCTCGCTGCGAGGTCTGACCTCACCCGCCTCACACTTCTCTAATCGTTCGTACCCATGTGGACCTGGCGCACCCCAAAAAGTTAGGTGCCGTGACGGTGCTACACTTGGGAGAACACTAACTACTTGATATTTTTGTGAGAGATCACCCTAATAAAAGCGACTGCCGCGCAATCAAGAAGGGTGCATCATAAGGGATAAACATCTCAGGCAATTCATAATAGCATGATATGGTATAGCCCTTTCTGACGGAGAAGTCTTTCATTTCTTCGTCTTCGGCATTCGCGTCGGTGTTCGCCTTCGCGAAGATTGCCACCACCTTGTCGATGCACTAGATAATATTGCTATCTCTATAGCTAATAAAATAAGTGCATTACATAAGGTTGACACGCAGGTCATGAAAGTGCAATCATATGGCTCCAGCCATCATGCCGAATCATGACACGCAGGTCATGTTAATCAAATTACATCATATAGTCATCTCATACATAATCAAATTATTATGAGCACTGCTATACCACATCACATGCACATGCAAACCATCCTGCAAAACCAAGTTTAGACGCCTCTAATCGGTTCATGCAAAATTTTATTTTTCGTGGCTTCTAAGGTTTCGAAACAAACCGAAGCTACCAACGTCCATCATCAAGCATGATAATCCAAGTCACTACATTAACATTGCGGGGTGTATGAAACACGAGATAATAAAATCTCGAGCCCCATACTAATCTTCGTCATACGCGTGACCCCCGTGCAGATCATATCTGCATTGCCCTTTCGTCTGCGAAACATCCATCTTTCTTTAACTATGGTGGAACCCAAAGAACTGTTAGCACTTCGTTGATCTGTCAATCAGCATACTCAGGAGCAGCATGAAAGGATCGCGTATTGCCAGAACTTTGTGAGATTCCACCATGCCGTCAAGATCAGGACCACGCAATTTCAAGGGAAGCAACAGGAACATCGGGTAACAGATTTCATCTGCTACCCGCACAACTAATTTTCAGCAATAGATCTCATCTACTACCTAATTATATTGTGCAACACCCATACATCACTATGTATTCTAGATCGCAACCTGCATCTACGCATAGCACGGCTCTTGATGCCACTATAGGGTAACGCAGCAGAAAACAAAATTTTCCGACCAACGCACCAGCCCAGGACCACTATGGAGACTGCATACAAGGTTTGATCATATTCGTTACCGACTCGTAGCGCAGCGGAAGTAGAGTCGATGACGATCGGCGGTGCAGATCCCCGCAGCTAGGATTTTACAACCTCCCAACCGCGAGGATGTATACCCTCATCTGCCCCGCGGACAGCCCTTCGGGAGGCGGTCGGACAGTCCCTCGGACGGTGTCGCGGACAGCCCTTCGGGAGGACCTCCGAAACTCGGACTGTCACTCGGAGAGCCCTTCGGGAGGACCTCCAAAACTCGGACGGTCACACGGACAGCCCTTCGGGAGGCACTCTCGAACTAAGACCGAAACTACGATCTCTCTACAGAGTTGCACACATACGGTGTCATCTATCTGGCAGGGCTTCGCCGTCCAGAACTAGTTCCTGCCGGAACCCAGACAGCCTTTCGGCTCTACGAAACTATTTCGCTGGGAGGGAGAGAAGAAGCCAGATCATTGCAATGGCACTTGTATGTGAGAAAGAGTGGGTTTGTGGTCAGCCCACTCACCTCTATTTATAGGAAAACCAAGGGCTAGGATGGGCATTTCAAAAATACCAAAACTTGCTCATGAAGGAAACACTTTCCAAGGGAAAAATGGGAAAGCAAGTGGGCAAGTGGGGCTCCAAGGTGGAGCCCACTTCTTGGCCGGACACAACCCTTGTGGGGCCCCCCAAAGGTGGTCCCCAGCCATCCATCCCTTCTAGAAGCCTTTTGGGAAAATATCCCAAAAGGTACCTTTCCAAAAATATCCCAAAAAACACTTTCACTATTCACGACGACATTTTTCAGCGTCTGATCGAACTGAAAATATTCATGTGGGCTTAGAACATTTCCAGTACCCACCAAAATAATTTTCAACGCGAGCCAGAACAATTCTGGTTTAGTGATTTTCATCTGCGAAAAGCATCTGAAGCGGTTTCGGCAGCTCCGGAACATTTCCGGTTTTCATTCCGGAAAATTCCAGAAAGTTTCCAGAATGATTCTGGCACCCTCCAAGAATTATCAGGCATGTGCCAAAACCAATTTGACTTTATGGTATCCTCTGAAAAAACTTTTCAGTTTCACCGGAACTCATCCGGTGACCTCTCTCTTCGGAACTTTTCCGCTGTCTCCGAAAACTTTTTCCGGAAACGCTGGTTCTGGTTGCACTTCTTCAATTCTGTATGCTGTGAATGTGTTCTGGTTGACGCTATGTGTAGTATCTAGGTGCTTCTACAATTATGTATAGTGGCCTGCGACGTCGAAATTTTCGGATATAATGGTGTGTTTTTTGTTTATTAGCTAATATCAGCCGACTTTAGTCAAGTTGCATGCCTGGTAGACTAGCGGAGTTGATTTGGTTAATGAGACATGGTCTTTGTGAAGTCCCTCTCTACAGTTGATCGATATTGTCAGTCTTGCTACTGATCTAACTGTGATATGCTGCTGACATCACCTCATCACCACATGCAACAGAGACAACAGTGCTTGTATATTAGCATAACATATACTATATTTAGAATTAAGTCTGCTGCCTAGTTAGAGGACACCACGTAGGAAGGTAACACCCATACGGCCATACCTTCTGGTGTGTAGACAACTATTGTGGTGGATAAAGCTTCTGAATCCAGTGTCCGCATCCTTGGTTGGCACATTCATTCTTGGATGTATTGCGCCCTGAACCTGTCGTCTTCATCACCCTTTTTTTTGTGGCCGCCAACCTGAGCCCCAGTTACCTACTTTAAAGAAACAAAGACAGGTTTGTCAGGAACAGTCTGACTTTTATTGTTTAGTTGCTACATGATCGTTTAGCAGCTCTGCAAGTTTATCTGTTAAATTGATACGACGTTTGCATGATGTTTTCAGTAACTTGAAAAATATATCTTACTTGGTAATTATGCTTGTATAAATTTGTCATCCATCATTTCTCGTGCTCAGTATTTCAAAATGTGTTCCAGGAATGCTAGACCAACATCCACAAGGAGACAAGGAGACATGTCAAAATAGAGTGTCTTGATTGTTTTTTTTAATGGGTCCCATTTACATTCATGTGATGTACCATTGAACTGCATAGAGTATTTGACCTGGAAAAAACGTCTTGATGTATGTATTTTCAAATGGCGGTCCAGTTCTGGATCTTGCCATCGAATATTTTCTTGTTCCGAGTAACACTAAAATATGTTTCTGGTTTTGGATATACAATTTCCGACAGTCCATAAAGTCAGTAAGTTCTTGAGGGAAACCATGGGAATGAAGATCAATATTTTTTTCAGTGTGTATAAATGTCCCTATCCTGTGATTATGTAATATTTGCCTTCTTGATACTTGTACATTGATGAGTTGGTAGAAGACGTAAAAAACCTTGTATACTGTTTCTTTTCTACATGTCTTTGCTAAATTCTATTAGTTCACCAAACACACTTCCTCTTTGTTGTGCCTTATTGAATCCATAGTTCAGTAGAAATCGAAAATGCTCTTTGGAGGCCGAGCACCATGGGGATCGCTATCTTGGTTGTCGGTCTTCACAGGGATCAGGCGCAGCTTCTTACTTGTCTCATGTATTCCACCCAGTATTCCCATCTATACACAGTGGCAGCACATGTAAACCAGCGCACGAACATGTGCCATCATGGGTCCCGTTATGTTCATCGTTCACAACATGATAGACGAACACGGGCAGGATTCTGGCTGATTCTAACAATCAATATTACTCCCTGATGCATCCCATGCGTCGAGCCGTCGCACATGTTCGCATGCTGCTTCGTCAATGCCTATGCCTCATCAAATTTTACACGCAGCTACGCTTCACAATTGACATATGACTCTAGCTAGCAAGCGAGTACTGAGAAATAACACATCGCATGGCCCCTCCGGCCAGTTAACAAAGCTGCGACACTTCGTCCAAATTGGTGTATCAAGTTTCTAGGACAAATCGTCATTGTGTAACCACCAACATAATATGTGCGTTTTAGTACATGAAATCACCTGAAAACATTATTTCTTGCTTTATGGGTTTAAGAAAAAGAGAAATTGTGCATAATTCAAATTGTTTTTACTGTCACATCTTGGAATGACATTTTTTTCCTTTACATGCATTAATTGCCTAGATGCATTTTCCAAATTACTTTTGCATCACAATATTTTGTTAGCAAATTCTGGTGACAAATTTGTTTCCGCAAAATCCCGTCCTCTTAGAGTCATGCTCTTTTTAACACGTAACGACACAGCCACCCGTCAAGTGACACACAAATAAGTGTATGCGGGCCAACCTAGGACGGGTACAACGACTCATTCACTCTATGATCAAATTTTCACTTGCTATCAACAAAAATGCATTCAGATTGTTTGTCATTTTATACTAGCGGATTATTTTGAAAACAATGTCTCCCCTAGCACTAATAATTCCGTTACCAATTGGACATAAACCCCCGTTTAGTTCTTCGATATCATACCATAACTGCGGCTCACGTCGACCCCATGGCACTCCAAGTGTACTAATCGGCATTTTCCAGATGTGAAAATTCCAAGAAATCATCATATCTTATACTCGCATGGGTACAAGATACATCACACATATGGTATGATATTTTATTGTCGGCCCCTCTAGCAAAGGATGAAAACCGTTTGACTATCGGTGCTCTTCAATTTTTTAGGCAACCACAGATGTTACCCCAATGTTCGACTATCGGTTTTGCCTACCAGTGCTCTTCAATAGAGCGGAGGTGATGGGGAGCAGGAGGTGGTCGCGTAGTGGGTGGTCGCTGGGGAACGCGAGAAGGAGAGTCTTGAGGTGGGAGGGAAGGTTGCAGCGCGGTGTCACGGGGACGGCCGGAGCACCATTGTTGGCAACAAGGACCAACGATGGGAGAGATAGAGTTTTTTTTTTCATTCCCTGAGAGAAGCAGCACGCTTATTCTATATTTTTTTAGAGATGTTTTTCTAGAGGGTTTAAAAGCTGAGGTGGCTTGCCCACTCAGTAGTCAAAACCGCTTGACTGGGTCAAAACTACAAGGAGGGTTGAAACTTACACCGAATGGTTAGTTTGGGTTGTGGGTCGACCGGTTTTGTATCTAAGGGTTGAAACTTAAACTGAATGGTTAGTTCATGGTTGTAATATGAAAAATTCTATTTCTAATTTCACCTGGAGTGTAAATAACACTCAGCCCACCCAACTCATGGTTCTCCATGTTTCTAAAATGATTCTCACTCCAGCCCAAGGCAAAAGGATCCCTACCAATCAACCAAAGCAATCACATAAACATCAACATGGCGTTCAAATGTATCCCATAATACTTTATGTAGTTTTTGCCATTAATTTTGAGTTGCGGATGTGTTCTCTCACATAATGCAGCCGAATTCAATTATTTTAGCACTTTCTTTAGGTTAGCCAGCTTGGACTCGGGGAACCATATGTATGACGCTCGTGCTTTGGGTTTGCTTCAGAAACTAATGGTAGAGCTTGCACTGAGCCTCGTTTCAGCTTTCATTATGGACTATTACATCATCATGAGTGCATATCGATTGGCAATGTTTTATAATTCCAAAAGAAAGTGTGATGGGTGTTGAAGGCCAGTTCTGTTAGTGGGCACCAAGGTTTTCCGTTGACATACCATCATTGTTCATCAGCTATTCCATGAAAGAGGGATAAACCAGTTAGGGCCAATTCTTTTGATAGCTTTTTTGGGCTTCTAGAATAAGCTGCCCTCTACCCAGCTTATTCTAGAAGCCCAACTAAAAATATATTTTTAGAAGCCTACTAGTCAAGTCTTAATTAGTAGGCTTCCAAAACAATAAATCTGGTTGGACTTTTAGAATAAGCTTGGTAGGGGATAGCTTATTTCAGCTTATTCTAAAAGCCAGCGAAAGAACTGGCCCTTAATGCAATTGACTGTGCAGGAATGAGAAACTTGTCAATTAGCCGATCCTAAAGAAGGGCCGTATCCTGGGTGGCTGGGTGTTTGTAGCCCTTACAAATACGAAAATTACCATGGGGGATGATGACAGTTGATTCATAGATGGGTCGGGTCTGGTAAGTACAATTGTATCGCAGTGGTCATTGATAATCTATTAGAGTGCTCGCTTCATTTCCTTACGACCCCCCTACACTGGTAGTAAGGTCTAAGGTGACAGTCCTAGTGCATCACAAGGCAGTGGCGATCAAAAGACATAGTTGACTTTCGAAGGTAGACCACATATTACGCCCAACAGAAGGCTCAGCTCTGCCCGCAGGGCTGTCTGGCCTAGAATGGGTCCGGTGAAGAGTTGTAAGCTACTACTTAAGAGAGAGAGAGCATAAGGGCCTAAGGGGTTAGGTGGCTAGGAAGGAGCGGCTGTGCCAAAGAAGGGAAGGCAAGGCTTGTGTTTGTGTGTGTGTGAGATGAGTTTGTGTAGTTCATTCATATTTGGATCTCGTCTGTAATAGACAGCCACTGAATTCATATGAACCAACAGAAAACGAAGATAGGGAATCAGGTTCTCACAGGATATAATTTTAATTATTATTGGTGTTCCTTGTACTACCATGATATGATGAATAGATCGAATGTTTTTCCTGAAAAAATTTGACAGGACGACAAATGTTTGAACTTAGAGCTTAAACCCATGGAGTTTCGAATTCCATAGCATGTGCTTGCACCTGCTGTGGAGCTGTACAACACTCGGACCGGAAGGTAGACATATCCTTCTAGTTCTTATTGGCAATAAACTGTGATCAAGCATGAGATCGTTCGCTCCACCCTGCATGGCCGCACCACACATAATTAGCCAACTGATCTATCCAGCCTGCAATGCGTTCTACCAGGTCTATCCAAATGCGTCAGTGGATCGGTGTGGCATTGTCGCACTGGAGGTTCTCATGCAGAGTACAAGCAATAGTCTTGCTCAGTTGGGTCATAACAACACTCATAGTGCCGTTTGGCTGAAGTCTATTCCTCAAGATATTCTATTGCTCAATGAATTTCTTTTTCCGGCAAAAAAAAGTAGACCCTATAGATTTCCAGGTAAAAAAAGAGAGTTACATCATCCATTAGAAAATCTTTTTTTAGATAACAATCCAACTAGAAAACCGCGAGAGTCCGTTTCGTGTTCTACTAGGAAAAGGAGCAAAAGAAAACGTCAAGCAATCGTACGACCCCTCCAAAAAAGCAATCGTACGACGGAGAAAGGAAACAAACTCACCTCTCCCTCCCTCAAAAGAAAAACTCACCTCTCCAACCGTGCGTTTCTCCGGTGAAGCGCGCTGGCGGCCGCCTTTCCGCCAGCCCTCTGCCTCCGCGGTTTTGCCCAGGAAATAACGGTGAGCGACCGCCCCTGGTTCTTGTTGCTTCTCTCCAATTTCAATTTGTTATACTATCTTTGATGATATTTTCCTCGTTCTTTACTAGTAGGAACCCTAGATCTAGGCTGAAATATGAGCGGCCGTTATCCCACGCCGGCGACAGCCAACCCGTTGGACAACGACCTCCTCCGGGAGATCCTTCTCCGCCTCCCTCCTCAACCATCATCGCTCCCCCGCGCGATTGCCGTTTGCAAGCGCTGGCGCAGCATCCTCTCTGACGACGACTTCATGCGCTGCTTCCGGAAGCACCACGGAAAACCTCCTCTTCTTGGCTTATTTAGTTTTGGCACAAGACCCAAGCTATTCTCACGCTAGACCCGCCCGACCACATCCTGGCCGAGCGCTTCTCGCCGCTACACAGTTGCAGACACACAAGGTGGACCTGCACCGGGTGCCGCCATGGCCTCGCTGTCCTACTTGAAGAGTCTTTGCGCGAGGCCATCGTGTGGGATCCCCTCACCGGCCAGCAACACCGTGTGATTTTTCCGCCGGGGCTAAAAGCCAATCACGAGGATGCAAGATGGAATGCAGCGGTGCTGTGTGCTGATGCCGAAGATGGGCATGTGCATGGCGATTGCTTCTCGAGCCCGTTCAAATTGGTCTTGATCAACTACGGAGGCACAAATACAAATATGTTCACTTGCGTTTACGAATCAATATCTAGTGTGTGGTGAGATATTGTCTCAGTGGCGTCTACACCGATATATTTTACAAAGCCGGGCGTCCTTGTTGGAAATGCACTTTGCTGGGCAATTTGTCGAGGTGGTGCCCTTGTATTTGATTTTGAAAGTCAGAGCCTTTGTGTGATCGAGAAGCCGGCGGATGCGCATTTTAACCTGCAATCGTATGGGTGTGTTCAGCTCTTACGAACAGAGGATAATGGGCTTGGTATCGCCATTTTGTCAAAATTTACCAAAGAGTTATGGGAGTTGAAATCAAAATGTGATGGTGTTGTCAGTTGGGCACCGTTGCAGAAAACTATTCAGCTGGAGGGGCTCTTTCCACACTCAATGCAAAGTGACCTAAAAAAGGTATTGATAATGGGGTATGAAGAGGAAACAAATGGGATCAGGCGCAGCTTCTTACTTGTCTCATGTATTCCACCCAGTATTCCCATCTATACACAGTGGCAGCACATGTAAACCAGCGCACGAACATGTGCCATCATGGGTCCCGTTATGTTCATCGTTCACAACATGATAGACGAACACGGGCAGGATTCTGGCTGATTCTAACAATCGATATTACTCCCTGATGCATCCCATGCGTCGAGCCGTCGCACATGTTCGCGTGCTGCTTCGTCAATGCCTATAGCTCAGCAAATTTTACACGCACCTACGCTTCACAATTGACATATGACTCTAGCTAGCAAGCGAGTACTGAGAAATAACACATCGCATGGCCCCTCCGGCCAGTTAACAAAGCTGCGACACTTCGTCCAAATTGGTGTATCAAGTTTCTAGGACAAATCGTCATTGTGTAACCACCAACATAATATGTGCGTTTTAGTACATGAAATCACCTGAAAACATTATTTCTTGCTTTATGGGTTTAAGAAAAAGTGAAATTGTGCATAATTCAAATTGTTTTTACTGTCACATCTTGGAATGACATTTTTTTCCTTTACATGCATTAATTGCCTAGATGCATTTTCCAAATTACTTTTGCATCACAATATTTTGTTAGCAAATTCTGGTGACAAATTTGTTTCCGCAAAATCCCGTCCTCTTAGAGTCATGCTCTTTTTAACACGTAACGACACAGCCACCCGTCAAGTGATACACAAATAAGTGTATGCGGGCCAACCTAGCACGGGTACAACGACTCATTCACTCTATGATCAAATTTTCACTTGCTATCAACAAAAATGCATTCAGATTGTTTGTCATTTTATACTAGCGGATTATTTTGAAAACAATGTCTCCCCTAGCACTAATAATTCCGTTACCAATTGGACATACACCCCCGTTTAGTTCTTCGATATCATACCATAACTGCGGCTCACGTCGACCCCATGGCACTCCAAGTGTACTAATCGGCATTTTCCAGATGTGAAAATTCCAAGAAATCATCATATCTTATACTCGCATGGGTACAAGATACATCACACATATGGAATGATATTTTATTGTCGGCCCCTCTAGCAAAGGATGAAAACCGTTTGACTATCGGTGCTCTTCAATTTTTTAGGCAACCACAGATGTTACCCCAATGTTTGACTATCGGTTTTGCCTACCGGTGCACTTCAATAGAGCGGAGGTGATGGGGAGCAGGTGGTGGTCGCGTAGTGGGTGGTCGCTGGGGAACACGAGAAGGAGAGGCTTGAGGTGGGAGGGAAGGTTGCAGCGCGGTGTCACGGGGATGGCCGGAGCACCATTGTTGGCAACAAGGACCAACGATGGGAGAGATAGAGTTTTTTTTTCATTCCCTGAGAGAAGCAGCACGCTTATTCTATATTTTTTTAGAGATGTTTTTCTAGAGGGGTTAAAAGCTGAGGTGGCTTGCCCACTCAGTAGTCAAAACCGCTTGACTGGGTCAAAACTACAAGGAGGGTTGAAACTTACACCGAATGGTTAGTTTGGGTTGTGGGTCGACCGGTTTTGTATCTAAGGGTTGAAACCTAAACTGAATGGTTAGTTCATGGTTGTAATATGAAAATTTCTATTTCTAATTTCACCCGGAGTGTAAATAACACTCAGCCCACCCAACTCACGGTTCGCCATATTTCTAAAATGATTCTCACTCCAGCCCAAGGCAAAAGGATAACTACCAATCAAACAAAGCAATCACATAAACATCAACATGGCGTTCAAATGTATCCCATAATACTTTATGTAGTTTTTGTCATTAATTTTGAGTTGCGGATGTGTTCTCTCACATAATGCAACCGAATTCAATTATTTTAGCACTTTCTTTAGCTTAGCCAGCTTGGACTCGGGGAACCATATGTATGACGCTCGTGCTTTGGGTTTGCTTCAGAAACTAATGGTAGAGCTTGCACTGAGCCTCGTTTCAGCTTTCATTATGGACTATTACGTCATCATGAGTGCATATCGATTGGCAATGTTTTATAATTCCAAAAGAAAGTGTGATGGGTGTTGAAGGCCAGTTCTGTTAGTGGGCACCAAGGTTTTCCGTTGACATACCATCATTGTTCATCAGCTATTCCATGAAAGAGGGATAAACCAGTTAGGGCCAATTCTTTTGATAGCTTTTTTGGGCTTCTAGAATAAGCTGCCCTCTACCCAGCTTATTCTAGAAGACCAACTAAAAATATATTTTTAGAAGCCTACTAGTCATGTCTTAATTAGTAGGCTTCCAAAACAATAAATTTGGTTGGACTTCTAAAATAAGCTGGGTAGGGGATAGCTTATTTCAGCTTATTCTAAAAGCCAGCAAAAGAACTGGCCCTTAATGCAATTCACTGTGCAGGAATGAGAAACTTGTCAATTAGCCGATCCTAAAGAAGGGCCGTATCCTGGGTGGCTGGATGTTTGTAGCCCTTACAAATATGAAAATTACCATGGGGGATGATGACAGTTGATTCATAGATGGGTCGGGTCTGGTAAGTACAATTGTATCGTGGTGGTCATTGATAATCTATTAGAGTGCTCGCTTCATTTCCTTACGACCCCCCTACACTGGTAGTAAGGTCTAAGGTGACAGTCCTAGTGCATCACAAGGCAGTGGCGATCAAAAGACATAGATGACTTTCGAAGGTAGACCACATATTACGCCCAACAGAAGGCTCAGCTCTGCCCGCATGGCTGTCTGGCCTAGAATGGGCCCGGTGAAGAGTTGTAAGTTACTACTTAAGAGAGAGATAGCATAAGGGCCTAAGGGGTTAGGTGGCTAGGAAGGAGCGGCTGTGCCAAAGAAGGGAAGGCAAGGCTTGTGTTTGTGTGTGTGTGAGATGAGTTTGTGTAGTTCATTCATATTTGGATCTCGTCTGTAATAGACAGCCACTGAATTCATATGAACCAACAAAAAACAAAGATAGGGAGTCAGGTTCTCACAGGATATAATTTTAATTATTATTGGTGTTCCTTGTACTACCATGATATGATGAATAGATCGAATGTTTTTCCTGAAAAAATTTGACAGGACGACAAATGTTTGAACTTAGAGCTTAAACCCATGGAGTTTCGAATTCCATAGCATGTGCTTGCACCTGCTGTGGAGCTATACAACACTCGGACCGGAAGGTAGACATATCCTTCTAGTTCTTGTTGGCAATAAACTGTGATCAAGCATGAACTCGTTCGCTCCACCCTGCGTGGCCGCACCACACATAATTAGCCAACTGATCTATCCAGCCTGCAATGCGTTCTACCAGGTCTATCCAAATGCGTCAGTGGATCGGTGTGGCATTGTCGCACCGGAGGTTCTCATGCAGAGTACAAGCAATAGTCTTGCTCAGTTGGGTCATAACAACACTCATAGTGCCGTTTGGCTGAAGTCTATTCCTCAAGATATTCTATTGCTCAATGAATTTCTTTTTCCGGCAAAAAAAGTAGGCCCTATAGATTTCCAGGTAAAAAAAGAGAGTTACATCATCAATTAGAAAATCTTTTTTTAGAGAACAATCCAACTAGAAAACCGCGAGAGTCCGTTTCGTGTTCTACTCGGAAAAGGAGCAAAAGAAAACGTCAAGCAATCGTACGACCCCTCCAAAAAAGCAATCGTACGACGGAGAAAGGAAACAAACTCACCTCTCCCTCCCTCAAAAGAAAAACTCACCTCTCCAACCGTGCGTTTCTCCGGTGAAGCGCGCTGGCGGTCGCCTTTCCGCCAACCCTCTGCCTCCGCGGTTTTGCCCAGGAAATAACGGTGAGCGACCGCCCCTGGTTCTTGTTGCTTCTCTCCAATTTCAATTTGTTATACTATCTTTGATGATATTTTCCTCGTTCTTTACTAGTAGGAACCCTAGATCTAGGCTGAAATATGAGCGTCCGTTATCCCACGCTGGCGACAGCCAACCCGTTGGACAAGGACCTCCTCCGGGAGATCCTTCTCCGCCTCCCTCCTCAACCATCATCGCTCCCCCGCGCGATTGCCGTTTGCAAGCACTGGCGCAGCATCCTCTCTAACGAGGACTTCATGCGCTGCTTCCGGAAGCACCACGGAAAACCTCCTCTTCTTGGCTAGACCCAAGTTTATTCTCATGCTAGACCCGCCCGACCACATCCTGGCCGAGCGCTTCACGCCGCTACACAGTTGCAGACACACAAGGTGGACCTGCACCGGGTGCCGCCATGGCCTCGCTGTCCTACTTGAAGAGTCTTTGCGCGAGGCCATCGTGTGGGATCCCCTCACCGGCCAGCAACACCGTGTGATTTTTCCGCCGGGGCTAAAAGCCGATCACGAGGATGCAAGATGGAATGCCGCTGTGCTGTGTGCTGATGCCGAAGATGGGCATGTGCATGGCGATTGCTTCTCGAGCCCGTTCAAATTGGTCTTGATCAACTACGGAGGCACAAATACAAATATATTCACTTGCATTTACGAATCAATATCTAGTGTGTGGTGAGATATTGTCTCGGTGGCGTCTACACCGATATATTTTACAAAGCCGGGCGTCCTTGTTGGAAATGCAGTTTGCTGGGCAATTTGTCGAGGTGGTGCCCTTGTGTTTGATTTTGAAAGTCAGAGACTTTGTGTGATCGAGAAGCCGGCGGATGCGCATTTTAACCTCCAATCGTATGGGTGTGTTCAGCTCTTACGAACAGAGGATAATGGGCTTGGTATCGCCATTTTGTCAAAATTTAACAAACAGTTATGGGAGTTGATATCAAAATGTGATGGTGTTGTCAGTTGGGTGCCGTTGCAGAAAACTATTCAGCTGGAGGGGCTCTTTCCACACTCAATGCAAAGTGACCTAAAAAGGTATTGATAATGGGGTATGAAGAGGAAACAAATGTGATTGTTCTTTCTACGACGGTTGGCCACTTTCTGCTACAAGTTGAATCGATGCAAATCAGACATATTGCTCACAGAAGTAAAACGTGTTATGAACCCCTTTATCCGTACACAAATTTCTATACTGCAGGTAATACCTCTATATATTTAGATCAAACCCAAAAAAAGTAATACCAATTTTTGTTTGCCGAGATTTCTTGTATTTAAGTTTGGTTCATGATATGTGACATGTGATTAAGGATCCACTGCATATATAAGAGATACATTGAGTTAGTAGTTTCTTTGTCGGTAGGGTGATTTATGGTTATGTAACTTCTTATTATTACTAGGCTACATTACACCTTCAATATGAATATAAGAATTGCTTTAATGTCATAGCCATTGCTAAATGCTAACTATAGCTCTGTGCACGTAATGATCTCTTTGCCAAGTGGTTTCTAACAATTGGAATCTGGCTACAATTGCAATAACACAATACACTGAAATAATCTGCTATGTGAAATATGACCAATTGGATTTTTTGGAAGTACAAATATTATTATGTTTTTCCGTTCAATATGTGCAAGATAGTATTTATGTTCATCAATCTTGATACTAAGCATAAATTTTCATAACAAGATCTATTTGTCTCTCACAAAATATAGTACTAGCTCATTAAAATTGGATGGTACTACGTAATACTCATCCTGTTACTGAAGTTGCCCAATATGTGCATATTTTGTTTTGACCTATTGTTCATGGCTAGTACAAGCTCTCTTGATAATAATTCTGGATAAATGCATTTTTTTAAACATATCTAAACAATCGCACCGTTCCTGTTTGCACGTAGATGATATCCTTGTCGCAAAAGCTTCTTTCTCCCCCCTCTATATTAATATTTAGCGGTTTGCACATAAGCCTTCTTGTTGATTCAACTTCTCTTAGAATTTTCATTGGTTTTGGGGCTTTTTTGCTTGTAGGCAGGGGAGTTGGGTGGAAATGGTTGAAGCTGGAACTGTGAACACATGAGGTCTGGTATTGTGCTATATTTGTTGGGTAAGTTTATCTTTTTGCTATGTGTAATTTTTTTCTTGGTTACTGAAAATTGCATGATTAGTTGATTAGGTTTGTAGTGCATGAACTGTATTAATTTCTAAACTTGCTAGTTCTTGCACATGTAAAGAAAACTTTTCATTTACATGCAGCACTTTGTAGAGATTTTTGTATGGTCATGTTATACTGAGTAAATCTCGAATCACTTGAAAATCCGGGTGCATAGTTTTTGCCATCATAAATATAGTGCAAAGGCGTGACATCACAAACAAATTGCTCTTCTATTTCCATTGTTGATTTTAATGTAGGTTTTTTCTAGTAATGCCAACCCACATGATTTAGTTTTGGATACTTTCGTATAATTTCCACAATGCTGAAGTTTCATATTTATAATATACTGAGATTACTTCTTTGGCTTTCCACGAATGACTAGTGCAAATTGATTTGACTGAGATGATACTGAATATTCTGTAGGTTTTTAGAGTTATACCTTGTATGTGGAGGCGGATAATTATCCACATGGTGAATGTTCTTCCATTTTTCATGTTGTGGTATGATGTGGTGATCCTGAAACTGAGCCTTTATGTAGTATGTAGGTTATTACATACTTTGTATCTCATGGCGTGTGCAGTGTACCTATAGGATTTTACGGTGTAAGCTTTTATATTATCTAATATCAGCGTACATCCGTAAACTGCCATGGTCCGGATCGTATGGGTCAGCCTAGGAGCGAATTGTATAGGTCAGTCGACCAAACACAACCAGAAACAACAAAAGAAATCGACTGACCCAAAAGCAAAATTCAGGCGACTTACATCTAGCTAACGTGAGTATACATACGTTTATCCAGTTGCTTTCGACTCCACTACTCCTTGATTAAAACAAGCTAATTTACGGAAAGTACCTTTTTGGCCTCGAGCTCATTTGAACCCACGTGAACAGTAAACCCAGCCAATTTTTATACAGGTCTCTTCCTGCTCGTCGGATGCCATGGAAATGGTGGAGAAAATGGTGGAAGGAGGAGATGAGAAGCAGAGGAGAGGTACGATTGTTGCCCGGCGTCTAGCCTCCTTTAAATAGCGGATGATCTGGTTGAAGAGCCACATATGATCGCCGCCCAAACGCCAGTTCTATATCAACAATGGGATGGAAATCACACTTCCCAGGACCAAGCGTGGAGCAGCAATCCGATGATGCACCACGGCGGCCAGGTTAGCCAGGCCCCGCAAGCAGTACGGAGGCCGACACATATCAACCTCGGGAAAATCTGCCCGGCAGGCCGATATCAGACCGGATCGGAATAAAATTTTCTCTTCCGCCTACCCCCCATGTTTAGTACCACCCTGATAACTCAAGTCCGACCGACATCTGGGATCTAGCCTTTGTCATTCAAAAGGCAAACAAACGGTCTAGCAATTCTGGATGCGATTTTTTTTTTTTACAAAAAGCAAAGTTCCGGATTGCCTGGATCAGGAGGCCTTCGCGGCATTCCGTTACAATTGCTACATGAAGGAATTGAAAAGGCTGTAGCACGAAAACGCGTTAGAACGTTTGTCGAGCTGACCGACATGGTGGCAAAATATTGCTCTATATATGGAGGCCGCCTGGTCGGCCAATCTCTGGCACCAGCACCCCGGTTCGGATCAACCTGAATCAGGAGGAGTGCAGGCGCGCACGTCGTAATCGACGGTAAAAACGCGCCAGCACTGACAAGCCTGACGATCCGCCTTCATGGAAGAAAAATCGATCAAGCAAGGAACCCAAGTCAACGCTGGACGCGACACTGGACAAACCATGCACAATTTAGTCCACTTCCTCAGATAAACCGGCCACACACAGGCTCAAAAACTATTGGATCATGAGGAAGGTAGCAAACGGAGGGATGGAGTTCCTGGACAACCTCCGCATGCACTTGAGCCGACGTGTCATAATTAACCACAATCACATGGTGTAACCGTCCGAGGAGAGGGGCGTCCTAATGATTTACGAGACTCACTCCTCGAGAAATCAACGAGCTCTTCGAGAGGTCCGCCACGTTGACTGTGTAACGACCTCGCAAAATAGATGGTCGTACATTTCAATCATTTTATGTGTGTCCACTCCCCTCGCCCGCCCCCGTGGACGGCCAGGGGGAAACCCTAGCCGACGCTCGTCAGAGGCCTCTCCCCCACCTCCCCTACTCGTCGCCGCTGCCGGAGGGCGTCGCCGGGCGAAGCCTGGCTGGCGTCGGCGGCGGCGGGGCCATTTTCCCTCCTCCCATGGTGCTATGCGGCGCGGGACGCGGCGTGCTGGTGACGAGCGAGGCTCTCGCGTCGGGCGGCTCGGCGGCGACGCGGCCGGCCGTCCTACACGTGTGGCGGTGCGACGGTGCGGAGGCGGCTGCGAGGAATTTCTGGTGGGACGCGCTGGCATGTTGGGGAGGTGGGGCGACTAGCTGCGACGGCGGCTCCATCAGATCCATGAATAAGGCGACGAGGGCTGCGGCGGCACGACATCGCTGGCGGGGGTCACTGGCCTCGGCCAGATCTGGCCGTGGCTGTTGGATGGACGCGTTCATGACGTCCGGTGACTGACACTTGGTCACCGAGTTGCGGACGGCGCGGTGGCGGGTGCGGCCCTCCGGCAACTGGGCGGATCTCGACGGGTTCTTCTGATCACGCCGGGATCAACCCTGGCAAAGGCCGGGGGCGTATCCTCCTTTTTTTTTAAATAAAATAAAATCACCTTTGGTAATCAAGACCAGCCGATAGAAGTCCACAGCCAAGGAGTTACGGCTCTCGTCCTCGTGTTTATCATTCAAAGTTTTTTCATCACATTTGAAAAAATGTTCACACGCTTAAAACATATGATCCTGACATTTAAAAAATAGTTCATAAAATGTAAAATAATGTTTATGCAGTTTAAAAATATATAATATCAACACATTAAAAATTGATTTTGACATTTCAAAAATATTCATAAACCCTAAAGAAATGTACGCACGAGTTTTTACATAAAATGATCATGACATTTATGAAAAATGCTTAGTGTCTGTTTAAGAAAAGTCACCGTGCATTTAGAAAATGTTCAATACGTATTTAACAAATATTCAACGGGTATTCAAAAAATGTTTGACGTGTATTTAAATATTTTCAACAAGTATTTGAAAAATGTCCAACCTGTATATAAAAATGTTCAATGAGCATTTAATAAATGTATGAACACATCTTCCATTAAATGACAAAAAACAGAAGTTGGAGATCCTCACAATTACAGCTAGATTGCACCCTAAAGTAACCCGGATCAAAACGTTTCGTCGCTCAACAAAGCCTAGCCTGGGAGCTCGTATAAACCCGACGCACGGCTCCTCTGCTCTTGCAACCCTAGCTAGCCGCCACCCCGCCACCGGCCGGCCGTCGCGCCGACTCGCCACCGTGAGTCTGCCGCCTCCGTCCTCGCATCTCCACCTCGTCCTGCAGGTCTACTTCCATTTTGAGTATGAACATAGGGTACTGAATGTTCTAGATGGATTCCTAAAGCCATACAATAATCATTAAATGCGCGTGAATTAAATTCAGCAGCATTGTCCATTCTTATTGTTTTTATCCTCTGTTTAGAATGATTTGCTCTTAATTTGATAATTTGAGTAATTAATTTGGCAAAGGCGTGGTTCCGTGTGGATAATAAACACACATGTGACCATCTAGTAGATGTATCGATTAGTATCATGAAATATCAAAATGGTCCAGATACAGGTTGTATTAGACCACATATATATCCCTGAATTCTTTCAAGAAAATTAAGTGACTCATTTTTAACTTTAACGTAAGATGGCTTAATAAAATTTCCCGATAGCACAGGCGGTCACTAGTGGAAAACGGGTCTTTAGTCCCGGTTGGCAAAGGCCTTTAGTACCGGGTCACCAACCGAAACTAAAAGGTGGGGACTAAAGGCCCCCAACCTTTAGTCCCGGTTGGCCACAACCCGGTACTAAAGTCCATCCACGTGGCCGCGAGCTTGCGCTGGGAGCGGGAGGACCTTTAGTCCCGGTTGGTGACACCAACCGGGACTAGGGTCCCTCCACGTGGCAGCGAGGTAGCGCTGGGGGCTCGAGGACCTTTAGTTCCGGTTGGTGACACCAACCGAGACTAAAGATATTTTTTTCTTGTTGGGGTTTAGGGTTTTAGGGGTTCGGGTTTATGGTTTATTTTTCCTTTTCATTTTGTGTTTTCCATTCAATTCTTTTTCATTTCAAACATATTTTACGCTAGTAGATACTGTACACGTTGATGCATATATAATACAATTTCTTGTATGACCATACATACATACATATATATATATATATATATATATATATATATATATATATATATATATATATATATATACAATTATATATATATATAAATACATATATATATACATATACATATATATATATATATAGAAAGTCTATTCATCACCCAGGGTGCAGAATAACTTATTCTTCACCCGAGGTAATTTTACGATTGTTTTATAAATAAATTTCATTTAAAATGCAAATAGTTACATTTATATTGATTCATTACGTAAAATTTAACATCAGAAAACAAAAATATAGGTCATAAGACCAGAAAAATCGTATTTTATGTGTATTTTACACTATGTTTTTATGTTTGTAATTTTACGTGACATAAAATATTTTTTATGGTGACTATATATTTTCTTACGGTCTCCTTTTACGTATGAAATAAGATTAAAATTTACGGAATGTAAAATTACGGTGCATTGATGTGAAAATAAAAGGGGGTGAAAAATAACTATTCCTCACCCAGGGTGACGAATAGTGCGACCCTATATATATATATATATACACACACACACACACAATTTGGTATATACAATTTCTCCTACAACAATTTGAAGATCATTACATGCAATGATATTCTCCTTTTTCATGTATGACCTCCGTAAGCAAAAACCCGGTACTAAAGGCCGTCCACGTGGCCGCGAGCGTGCGCTGGGAGCGGGAGAACCTTTAGTACCAGAGAATACAATTTCTCCTACAATTTGGAGATCATTACAAGCAATGGTATTCTCCGCTTGGCGATATGACCTCCTTAAGCAAAAACCACGCAATTTCCTCTTGAATTGCTCGTAGTCGGCTCTCTGGTAGGAGCTGCTCCCGCATTTCTTCCATCTTTAAATAAGGAGATCAATATGAATATATTAGTTGTATGTATATATATTAGATCATCATAAAAAAAATGTGAATGGTGTTTACGTACCTGCCGTTGTTTTTCATCTCTGCGCCATTCGGTCGCCATGCGAATGTTCTCGCAAACGTAGTATACACATAAATTAGTTTCTTATTTCTGCCTCATGCACTTTACGAGAATAGAATTCAATCAGATAATAATCAAGCATGATAATGGTATTGAAACTAGAATTAAAGAGATGCGCGGACTTAGCTAGTACTACTTAATTACCTTGGCCTTTCCCCAACGCAGCTCCGGTTTCCATTCACCGGTGACTTTCTTGATGAATCGTTTCCAAACCCTGCCCGGCAAAGAAAATGAATAAATGAGTTATTAATTATTTGATATCAGGAAATGAACGAAATTGGCCGATATAGTGCGATAATGATTGAAATTACCTGTCGAGCATCACAACCACGCTCTTGTATTCTTTAGGGTCTTTACTTAGTGAGTCCAGGGTTTGAACAGTTCTAGCATCAACTTTAATGATTAGCAGGATCCAGAGGTATCTGCGCACGTTTATATAAGCAGGTGCATAACTCATCAACTATACTTGACATCGAGTAAGCAAAATAGAATTTGTAGTACAAGACATTAACACTCACTTGAAATTGTAAGGAAATAGTATTTCTGTTTTATTATTTTGTGCCTTTAAAAACCTTAGCAAGTTGTCCTCACAGTCTTGGGGGTGGTCTTGTATCAATTTTTCACTAATGTTATATGGGTCAATGAACCCAATGTCATAGATTCCCTCTCTTTTGCATTGGAGAATCTTCATTCTGCATAATAGCGTACAAAAGAATATAGTGAGGGTAATTACAGGCAATGAACGAGTTGAGCTAGAGAATTAAATTATAGAAAGAAATCACTTATAGACAATAGCAACTGACGATAGATTTGTCGAGTGAGTCTTGATTGTATAACTGGAAAATTTCTGGAAACTCAATGATTATCTCATTGTCCATGAAGTAATGCTCTTTCTTGACTTTCACCAAGAGGACCTCTCGCCCGTTGGCAACTTCTTTCATGTACCACTCATGGAATCTTCGCATTTGAGTTGGTAGATTCGGGACCTGCTCAGGTCTGATCAGAGTTTTCCCGGCGACATATTGCCATGCTACTTCAGCCACGGGGATATCCTCATTGCCTAGGAGTTGCTCAACACTAATACCAAGTTTTCTAGCAGCGTCGACGTCGGTTACCTTGAGCGGGGGGATCGATTGCTTTGCCTGTTCTCCGAGCTGGGGAACTGTTTTCCCGCTTTTATTACTACTTGTACGTCTCGATGACTGTTGCTTTTGTTCCTTATATGACTTCTTAATAGTGCGTTCCTAGTCTGATGGCATATTTGCCACATGTGCCGGGGGTCGCTCAAGCATCTCAATAAAGTACTCATGAGTTTTCATAGGTATTTTCTCCTTTGGCGGTGGGGGCGGTTTCGGTGCAAAATGGGACTTCACTTCGGAAACCACGACCGCTTTGGTTTCCTCACCAGTCATCTCGTAAGGTAACTTATTTTTGACAGGAGGCTCATCTTTGCCTTTCTTCTTTGTAGCTTTCTTCCGAAGTGGACTAATCGATGGAGCGGTGGCCTTCCGCTTTTGGCGTTGCTGGGACATTGTGGGTGGACTCGGCGGACGCGGCGGAGATCCATATGGACTCGCGATGGGATCCCTCTCGAGGTGGGGTGGACTTAGAGGTGTATTGCTAATTGGAGGAGTCGGTGGCCTTGGCGCCGAGTTTGGAAACACGATGCATTCCTTTCTCCATATAATGACAGCACGTACGACTTCTCCCAGTGTCTTCTCCCCTTCACCTCCAGGAATGTCAAGCTCTAGTGACTCATATCCCGGCAGAACTTCATCCACCCCGACTTTAGCATACCCAGCTGGAATCGGATTGCCATGGAGGGTTGCTTCAGGTGCATTCGGTAAAGCAACGCCGACCGCCACCTTCATGGATATGTTCTTCATTTTCATGTGTAGCTCACAAGGTGTCCTCTCTTTGATATCATCCACGGGGTAGCGAGCCAGCAGTGCATCATCGGCCCGGACCCTCATGGAACCCACGCTGCTTTTCCGCATAGATGGGACGGTAGTATGCAATGCTGGATCTGCTTGCTCCTGCCGCGGAGATGCCCTTTGCTGGCTAATTGTGTCAATTTGCTCCTGCTGCCGCTTTAAAATGCGGTGCAACTCCTCGTTCTGTATTTCTACCCTCTGAATCCGGTCTGCATCCTGCTTCTTTTTTCTCTCACGGCTTCAATAACTGGCGTTCCACTCCGAAAACCCCTGAACCCACGGAACAACGCCTTTGCCTCGTGTTCGTCCTCCATGTTCAGGATTGCCGAGGGCGCGTGTAAGCTCATTGTTCTCTCTCTCGGGCGTGAACAACCCCTTTCGAGCATCTTCTATTGCTTGAAGTAAAGCGTCCTCGGCTTCTTTAAGATCTGCCTTTGTAATAATCTGCCCTGTCGCTAGGTCCAACTTTCCCCCATGCGCATAAAACCAAGTCTTGGAAATCTCGGGCCATTCCTTAGTAGCTGGAGTGACCCCTTCTGCAACCATCTTGGCCTCAGATGCTTCCCACTTAGGAACGGCTCTCTTGTAGCCACCTGTCCCCAGACAATGGTGATACTTCTTTTTCTCAGCATTTATCTGATTTTTTCTCGACCTTTCCAGAGCTTCAGCCGACTCCTTGTACTCCACAAATTCGTCCCGGTGATCTTTTATCTTCTCTAGTGCTCCAGTGAATTCTGAAATCTTCTTTCCTCCCTTGATGTAGTCGCTGTATAATCTTTTCTTCCAGGTCTGGAATTGTGTGGCCTTCTTCTTAAGAGCAAACTTCTTGACTTTTAACCGTTGGCCATCTGTAAGACCCTCTGGTAGGTTGAAATGTGACATGAGCGTATCCCAAAGCAAATTTTTCGATCTTTCGTCGACATAACTAACTCCTCGATCTTCCTTTGGCTTATTCCATTCTCGAATGGTGATCGGGATGTTGTCCCTAACAATAACTCCGCATTGATTTATAAATTTACGGGCATTCTCTGCAGGACCAATCGGTTCGCCTTCTTCTGAGACTTGATTGATGTTTATCTTTACGTCATCGGCCAACTTTTTGGCCCGGCCTCGTACCTTTCTAGTAGCAGATTGGCTCGATCCGGAGGGCTAAAAGAAGAAAGATTCGTTAATATATATATATATATATATATATATATATATATATATATATATACAAATCAATTAATACATCTAATTATCACCAGAGGCTTAATATATATATACCTTGCCGGACTTTGTTAATTGCCTAACATTTTCTTCTCCCTCATTGTTTGTATCCCCTTCGTCTCTTTGTTCTTCCTCAAGTCCCTCACCGGACTCGTTCAGAAATTCGGAGCCATCATTGTGTTCATTCTCTTGGTTTTTGGAGGAGCGTATCATATCGAAGAGGTCATCTTCACGGTATCTGCCGCTATCGTCCATAGCTTAACTAATGCAGAAGAAATATAAAACAAATTAGTATTTAAATTGAAAGCAAATACAGGGGGAAAAGTTGCTGCGATCCAACAGATAGCAGCGAGAGGGCCCAGGTTCCTTTCATATCAAGTTATAAATCCTGGACATGAACCATTACCAAACCCTAGAGCTTATTTGTAGTGTAGCCAGTAAAAAGTCTATAATGCCCTTGGACTGAGTTATTGTTCTGATTAAGAGATATTGATGCCACTATATGAAAAACCCTAGAGCTTATCTGATGCCATTATATGAAAAAGAAAATTAGATATATTACAAATAGAAAATATTGAGAAAATACTACTTTTCTTTTTTATATTACTTAAATTAGAACAATAAATTTCTTCCATGTCCCGAAACTTCTCATAGAGCCTCTCCGGCTTTAACCCCGCAATTTTGGGTTAGGATAAAATAATGGGCTTTCCCCAAATTAAAAAAAAGACCAATAAGAAAGAAACCCTAAGAATTCAAGCCTATCAGACAATCATGCACTTCCAATGGCATGTCAACAATGAGACATACCAAAACCTTTGGCCCTCACGTTTTTCCCACTACAAAATTAATTATGGCACACCTAAGTGTGTGTGTGTGTGTGTGTGTGTGTGTGTGTGTGTGTGTGAAACAACAAACATAACCTTTATGCCAGCAATGCATATTAATATTAGAAGAGCAAAATGTGTTTCGCTTTAACTATCTTGGATATCTATAAAAAAGAATGCCATTGAGGGCGTCACTTGCTACAAATTCATGAGTTCAAAGAAACACAATAACCCATTAGACGATGGTTCAGTACAAATCATTTCTTCACTTGCAATACCATGTAAAACATTGAATAGGTATGCATCACTCATCTTTTCAAAAAGAAACAACACTATGAATGAAAAAGAAACAACACTTGATTGATATGGTCATCATATATGAAATATGACAATATGTGACATCGGGTGCTCCTGCAGGTCCGCGGCAGCACATCGACGGGCAAGATAAACAGAAATGGCCGGCACAAGCTACTGGTGGCGCTCACCGGAGGGGGAGGTGGCGACAACGAGGAGGGGCGGCCTCGGGTGCTCCTACAGGTCCGCGGCGGCAAGGAGGGGCTCAGGGAAGAGGGCTCCGGCGCGAAGGGGCTCGGGGAAGAGGGCTCCGGCGCGGAGGGGCTCGGGGAAGAGGGCTCCGGCGGCGGATCAGGGCAGCCTGGCGGCGTCGATGTTCTCCCGGGCGGTAACTGGCACCGGAAGAACGAGGCGCCGCTATATATAGGGAAGGACCTTTAGTCCCGGTTCCAGCCACGAACCGGGACTAAAGGTCCTTCTCCTCCGCGGGGGGCTGACCCTTTAGTCCCGGTTGGTGGTGGCAACCGGGACTAAAGGCCCTTTACTCCCGGTTCCATCCACGAGCCGGGACTAAAGGGTCTCAGCTCCCGCGCAGGAGAAGGACCTTTAGTCCCGGTTGGTGGTTGCAACCGGGACTAAAGGCCCTTCGGCGGCCCAAATTCCACGCGGGAGCTGACCCTTTAGTCCCGGTTGGTGGTTGCAACCGGGACTAAAGGCCCAAATTTTCTTTTCAGTTTTGTTTTTCTAAGGAGAACAGTTTCTGTTTTTAGATTTTGAAAAACTTTTAGAATATTTGGAGTTTTTGAGTGAATCTTTTTGATTTAGGTAACAAAAATTATAAATATGTTCAATTTGGGAATTTTTAGGATATTTTAAATAGGTGTTTTAATCAAAAACAGATTTTGTTTAGCTCTTTTAGTTTTATAACTTTTTCCTTTGTTTTAATTATTTTAGTTTCTGTTTTCTTGTTATTCTTTTGCCAAATTATACTATGTTTCTGTTAGTCAACATGAGGAGTTTTAATTTTCATTTTGAAGAAATTATTTGACAGATTCAATTTTACAGATTGAAATTAATTCTAGTAAAATTCATAACAATTTGAAAACTAAACCAAATGAGTTGATTCAAATTTCTGTGGATTCAACAAAGGAGAAAATAAGATGTTAAATTCTTTTTCTTAACATAACCTACACATTCATATTTTGTTTGGACATAATTGCATTGATTAACTCCTCAAAAATCAAGTTTCAAATGCCAAAATGCCCTAGCTCTTACAAAGATTCCGGCGTCAGAAGGGGGTAGCAAAGTGAAACTTTTTGCTTGCTTGTGTTAGGGTAACCCCTAGGAACACCCAAAACACATGTATACCCTAACTCTTACAAAGATTCCCTCCGGTTTGTCCGAAGTGCGACTTTCCAGCTATAAGTCTGGAAACTCACTAGAGAGAAAGTGATGACGGTGAAGCCGGTCACATTCCAGAGTGGGATCTTGGGGTATAAGACTTTTTCTTTGCGTATGTCCCTTGCTTATGATTGCGCCGTAACCATGAAGAATCTTCATCATTTAACAGGATGCTTGGGTCAGTGTTCACTTTGAAGGGAGTAATTTCATCAAACTTAATATAATCTTCTGACATGTCTGTCTTGTCCTCCACTCCCACGATGTTTCTTTTCCCTAAAAGAACTATGTGGCGCTTTGGCTCATCGTATGATGTATTCGCTTCCTTATCTTTTCTTTTTCTCGGTTTGGTAGACATGTCCTCCACATAGAAAACCTGAGCCACATCATTGGATAGGATGAATGGTTCGTCTGTGTACCCAAGATTGTTGAGATCCACTGTTGTCATTCCGTACTGCGGATCTACCTTTACCCCACCTCCTGTCAGATTGACCCATTTGCACCAAAACAAAGGGACCTTAAAAGAAGGTCCAAAGTCAAGTTCCCATATCTCCTCTATGTAACCATAATATGTGTCCTTTCCCCATTGTTGTATGTTGCATCAAAGCGGACACCACTGTTTTGGTTGGTGCTTTTTTTATCTTGGGCGATCATGTAAAATGTATTCCCATTTATCTCGTACCCTTTGAAAGTCAATATAGTCGAAGATGGTGACTTGTCCAACAAGTACAACTCATCTCCAACAGTGGTGTTATTCATGAGATGTGTTTGCAACCAACCGCCGAAAGTCGCCATGTGTGTACGTTTAATCCAGGAGTCAGACTGCTCCAGGTTCTTGGAGCGTACAATATCCATGTGTTTCTCGATATACGGACCCACCAAGGTGGAATTTTGTAGAACTGTGTAGTGTGCTTGATTGAAAGAATGCCCGTCCATACTTATTACTACTTTTTTTCCTAGAGTGCCTTTTCCACTCAGTCTCCCCTCATGCCGCGATTGAGGAACACCAATCGGCTTAAGGTCGGGAATAAAGTCAACACAAAACTCAATAACCTACTCTGTTCCATAGCCCTTGGAGATGCTTCCTTCTGGCCTAGCACGGTTATGAACATATTTCTTTAAGACTCCCATGAACCTCTCAAAGGGGAACATATTGTGTAGAAATACAGGACCCAGAATGGTAATCTCTTCGACTAGGTGAACTAGGACGTGCGTCATAATATTAAAGAAGGATGGTGGGAACACCAACTCGAAATTGACAAGACATTGGACCAAGTCATTCTATAACCTTGGTAGGATTTCAGGATCGATTACCTTCTGAGAAATTGCATTGAGGAATGGACATAGCTTCACAATGGGTACTCAAACATTTTCCAGTAGAATTGCCCTCAATGCAACCGGAAGTAATTGCGTCATAATCACGTGGCAGTCATGAGACTTTAGGTTTTAGAATTTTTTCTCTGCCATATTTACTATTCCCTTTATATTCGACGAGAAGCCAGACGTGACCTTCATACTACTCAGGCATTCAAAAAAGATTTCCTTTTCTTCTTTGGTAAGAGCGTAGCTGGCACGACCTTGATACTGCTCTGGATGCATGCCTTCTTTTTCGTTCATACGTTGCTGGTCCTGCCGTGCCTCCGGTGTATCTTTTGTCTTCCCATACACGCCCAAGAATCCTAGCAGGTTCACGCAAAGATTCTTCGTCACGTGCATTACGTCGATTGCAGAGCGCACCTCTAGGACTTCCCAATAGGGCAGCTCCCAAAATATAGATTTCTTCTTCCACATGGGTGCGTGTCGGTTAGCGCCATTCGGAACAGATTGTCCGCTAGGACCCTTTCCAAAGATTACTTTTAAATCCTTGACCATATCAAATTTAACATCACCAGTACGGTGGCCAGGCTTCTTCCGGTGATCTGCCTCACCTTTGAAATGCTTGGCTTTCTTTCTTAAGAGATGCCTGATCGGAAGAAATCGACGATGTCCCAGGTACACATTCTTCTTACATTTATCCAAATATATAATTTCAGTCTCATCTAAACAGTGCGTGCATGCATTGTATCCCTTGTTTGTCTGTCCTGAAAGGTTACTAAGAGCAGGCCAATCATTGATGGTTACAAATAGCAACACTCGTAGGTCAAATTCCTCCTATTTGTGCTCATCCCACACGCGTACACCTTTTTTATCCCACAACTGTAAAAGTTCTTCAACTAATGGCCTTAGGTACACATCAATGTCGTTGCCGGGTTGCTTAGGGCCTTGGATGAGCACTGGCATCATAATGAACTTCTGCTTTATGCACAACCAAGGAGGAAGGTTGTAGATACATAGAGTCACATGCCAGGTGCTATGACTATAGCTCTGCTCCCCAAAAGGATTCATGCCATCTGTACTTAGACCAAACCATAAGTTCCTTGCGTCATCTGCAAAGTCCGGGAACTCTCTCTCGATTTTTCTCCACTACGACCCATCAGCGGGTACTCTCAACATCTTGTCTTTCTTACGTTCTTCTTTGTGCCATCGCAACAACTTGACATGCTCTTTGTTTTGGAACAAACGTTTCAACCGTGGTATTATAGGAGCATACCATATCACCTTGGCAGGAACCCTCTTCCTGGGGCGCTCGCCCTCAACATCACGAGGGTCATCACGGCTGATCTTATAGCGCAATGCACCGCATACCGGGCATGCATTCAAATTCTCGTACTCCTCACCGCGGTAGAGGATGCAGTCATTAGGGCATGCATTTATCTTCTGCACCTCTAATCCTAGAGGGCAGACAGCCTTCTTTGCTTCATACGTACTGGCGGGCAATTTGTTATCCTTTGGAAGCATCTTCTTTATCATTATCAGCAACTTTTCAAATCCCTGGTCAGATACACCATTCTCTGCCTTCTATTGCAGCAATTCCAGTGTGGTACCCAGCTTTTTCTTGTCATCTTCGCAATTTGGGTACAACCGTTTTTTGTGATCCTGTAACATGCGCTCCAACTTTAACTTCTCCTTTTCAATTTCGCACTTTCTCTTTGCATCAAAAATGACCCGACCAAGATCATCAGCAGGCTCATCTGATGCCTCTTCTTCAACTTCCCCCATTGTAGTACCATCGTATTCAGGAAACCCCGGATAGTTGTCATCATCCTCTTCTTCTTCATTGTCTTCGATCATAACCCCTCTTTCTCCGTGCTTGGTCCAACAGTTATAGCTGGACATGAAACCGGAATTTAGCAGGTGGCTGTGAAGGATTTTTGAGGTAGAGTAATCTTTATCATTCTTACAGACACCACATGGACAACACATAAAACCATTCCGCTTGTTTGCCTTAGCCACACGCATAAAAGTTTGCAGGCCGTTAATGAACTCGGGAGAGCGTGGGTTATCGTACATCCATTGTCGGCTCATCTTCAATACACAACATCGAAGTGACCAAATTAATACAAGTTCATCACATTAAAACCAAAGTAGAGTAGTGACGAAATGTTATTACTGCAAAAATATATACATAAAGTTCATAACATACTTCTCATAAAACAACATACAACTATATAAAGCATTTAAATGCAACAACAAATGCGATCAAAATCGCAACTAAGGTAATAATTGATCCAACAGCATAATGATACCAAGCCTCTTTATTAATGGCATATTTTCTAATGTTTTTAATCTTCAAGCGCATTGCATCCATCTTGATCTTGTGATCATCGACGACATCGGCAACATACAACTCCAATTTAATGTTCTCTTCTTCAATTCTTTTCAATTTTTCTTTCAAATAATCATTTTCTTTTTCAACTAAGTTTAACTTCTTGACAAGAGGGTCGGTTGCAATTTCAGGTTCACATACCTCCTAGATAAAAATATCAATGTCAATTTGATGGGCATAATTGTCATAAACACAAAATGAAACAAATAGTTATAAAAGATAATATACCACATCCGAATCATAAACCAGACGAGGGCCGGCGGGGACGGATATCAAAACCATGCCACTATATATAACAAACAATCATACAAGTAAGAAAATGATACAAGTAACTATCTAGATCATACAAATAAGATTTTTTTTCACAAAAAGGATAAGAACAAGAGGCTCACCAAGGTAGTGCCGGCGACGGGACGACGCGGGTGATCGACGGCGGTGAGGACGGGGATGAGAAGGCACTAAGTAAACCACACCTACACATATGCATACTAAGAAGTTAATTTGAGCTCAAATTGCATATAAATCAAATAAACTCCCACATAATTACTCCCAAACTAAAACCCACAAATCACTATATTTATAGAGTATGAAACGAGCTAAACTAGCAATGAGAGATGAAAGGATGAAGTTGCTAACCTTTTAGAACCCTTGGGTAGATGGGGTGCCGCCAATCTTGACAAATCTTGGCAAAAATGGAGGATGAACTCGAGCTTGGGGAAAAAAAGAGAGGAGAGAAAGCTTGGACTCGGGCTGGAGGAAGCAGCTTTAATTTATATAGGGAAGACTTTAGTCCCGGTTGGAGATACCAACCGGGACTAAAGGTCTCTCTTTAGTCCTGGTTGGTGATACCAACCGGGACTAAAGGGACTCGCAAGGCCCCAGCCTGCTGCTACCCCTTTAGTCTCGGTTGGTATCACCAACCGGGACTAGATGTCCCATTTGAACCGGGACTAAAGGGGCTCGTGCCCCCCGTCCGCTCCTAGCCGTTGGAACCGGGACTAATGCTCACATTAGTCCCGGGCCCAAACCCAGCCGGGACTAGAGATCCGGACGAAAGGTCTGTTTTCTACTAGTGGGTGCATACAAAATCTGATGATTTGGGAAATCTTTTAACTGGTAAATTATGACCAACATAATTACTTATTATTTTTCTCATCATACCTATTCCAAGATGACCAAAGCGATCATGCCAAGTCTTGAATTTATCAAGATTTTGAAAAATTATTTTGTACGCAACATAAGGTACGGGTTTTATGTATGTAAAGTATAATCTGGATGAAAATGAAGGAAATTTTTCAAGAGTTCATTCTTCATATCTGTTGCTTTTTGTTAAAAGCAAATATTCTTTCTTATCCACCTCTACTGTTGTTAGATGGAATTTGTTAGATCGGATATCTTTGAAACTTATAAGGGTACGTGTAGATTCAGGATACAAGAGTGCATTCTGAATTACAATAGTAGTACCCATAGGGAGTGTGAATGTGGCTCTTCCTAAACCAATAATTGCTTTGTTACTTTCAGTTATGGTCATAACATTATCCTTTCTCTTAGTAAGTGTTTGGAAATATTTCGCTTCCCTTAAAATTGTTCCATCGGATTGTTCCCGTAAAAGCTCTATAGATAGAAAGAGAATATTTTAGAATAAATTTACTTCTATTCATATATTCATCAAATTACATACATAATATCTATGTTACAATCTTAAATATATTACAATATTATGTCTGATTCACATAATACAATATATATAGTCTGAAAGATTTTAATCTATTTATTGTTATACAATATATAACATCTTGTAATATTTAAATTGCTAAGTGACATCAACTTGTTTATGGAGATTAACTGAGGTATCCAAAACCATCTTCGGTGTAATCCACAAGCATGTCTTCTTCGAGGATGATATCATCCTTTGGCTTATATACTTGAATAGCTCTTTGAGAAGGACCAGCTTGAGGGTTATCTTGAATGGCGTTGAAGTGAGCTTCAGCTTTATTTCCATGAACTTGTTTGCCTTTTCCTCCATACTTCATGTATAGATCCACAAGGTGCTTGGGAATACAACATTGATTAGTACGATGATTCATGCATCCACACCTTTGACAAGTTTGAGAGTTGTCATCTTGATCATGTTACTTGAAATGACCTTTCCCCGTAGTTTGACCGTTTGTCTTCTGACCATTGTTTTTTTTCCACTTTCCCTTGAATTTTTGGAAGTTCCTTTTACGGTTTCCAGATTTACTAGTAAAATGACCATTAGCATGTGCTTCAGGGATAGGCATGGCACCCGTTGGGCGAGCATTGTGATTCTTCATGAGAAGTTCATCATGCTTCTCGGCCTGATGTAATGTGTATATAAGCTCAGAAAACTTTGTGTATTTCTGTTGACGATACTGCTGATGCAATATCCTGATTGAGGGGTGGAAAGTGCATAAGGTTTTCTCTATTAAGTCCGCATCTAAAACTTGTTGATTGCAAAATCTCAGTTTGGAGTTAATTTTATGCATAGCAGAATTATATGCAGCAATAGACTTAAAGCACTGGAACCTTATGAGAGACTATTCTCTTTGGGCTTCCGGCAACATTACTGCTCTTTGTTGGTCATATCTCTCCTTGAGGGAGTCCCATAAAGCTAATGGATCCTCCTCCATCAAATATTCTATTTTTAAATCAGGATGGAGGTGGCGCCTTATGTAATGTAATGCTGCGTACTTTACCACTTGGAGTATTTCTGGAGCATTTTCGGGTCGGGGGGGGGGGGGGGGGTGACAATGCAAGGGCCAATATTACATCCATTTAAGAATCTTTTCATATCCATGGCCCATGATAGATAGTTACTTCCATCAACTTGCAGTTCTTGGAATTATTTCTTATTGATGTCAGCCATATTTCCTGCATGTGTGATTATGCATTTAATTAATTTTACTTGATAGTAAAATTTGATTTTGGCAAACAACAAATATGTTCTAGAGGAACACTTATAATTTGAAGCCATATATGTGTAGATCATCGAATTTCAAGTTAACACGTTGTAGATAATTTCCATGTTTATGGAATACATCTCTCTTGTGTTATATTTTGAGATTAATATATTTGGAAGAGCACTATGGAGGTATAAATATGCCTCAGAGTAATGGACAATCTGTAATCTACAGTAGATGCCATTACCTTGTGATTGCACAAATATAATTCAAAATTATCACATATTTTATTTGGCCTTTTTTATCTCATTTTATTTTAATGAGAAATCTTGCAAGAAAGATTAAATTTCAAATGCAAAAAATAAAATTGTTGTACCAAATAACATGTTATAATATGCTAAAATAACATGTCATATTATAGATATTAATGGACATAAGGTCTACAATATAGATTTACATCACAATATACTTGTCAAACTAAATACAGGACAAACAGGGGGTCCTAAATCGAAACTTACACAACAATCAAATACAGTAAAAAGGTAGATCAGCAAATTCCTAATAATATACAGACAAATTGCCTAAGGCAACCTGGACCGTGGTCTGTTAGGCCTGTCGGCCCAAGGCCTGCTCGACGCCGCCTGCACCAGTTCCCGACGCGGATGCCTATGGGGCGGGACGCCATGGCTGACGCGAAGCGGCGGAGGAGCACGCGGGCTTCCGGCGAGGGTGTCGGGAGGACGGACGACGGCGTTGCTTCCTGGTTCTCCTCCTCCTTCACTTTCGACTCTAGGAGGTTGAGGTCGGGGAGCGCCGGGAGAGCGGGCGTTGGCGCAGCGGCCTCGATCTCCTCCGTCTTCACCTTCGGCAGAAGGTTGATGACGAGCCTAGGCTTGAGTGCGTCCATGGGGACTGCAGCAGGTGGCGAGGCGAACTCCGGCAATGGATCGTAGCCTGGCAGGACCAAGTGCTCCGGGTCCTCGTCAAATGGCGTCGGAGACGGGAGGCCCGGCCCGTACCAGTGGTCGTGCCCTGGGCAGGAGTACGTCAGCGGAGGCGGAGGCGGTGTAGCGAGTTCCTCATCGGAGAAGTAGCGATCTGGGTCATCGACGAGTCATCCGGCGCTTGGCCCGGCTAGCATCCATTCAATGGGCGCGTACACCGGCCAAGGAGGCGGCAGTTCAGCGGCGTCCGTGATGATGTTGGATGCAGAGGCCTCATTCTCGTACTCGATACCAACCTCTGCAGCGACGTCCGGCACGGTAGCGACCTGTTCGTCGACGACGCTTGGTCCAGCAGTGGCCGCCTGGGGCATAACCGGAACCTCTTCCCTAGGCTCAACCGCCCTGGTACTTGGTCCAGGCGCTCCAGGAGAGTGGCTGCGCTGCACCCAGCGGTGACCACGGTGGTGGTGGTGGCGATGGGCATGGCGGCGGCAGAGGCCACCACCAGGACCATAGCGACGACGAGGAACACGGTATGGTGCCGTGCGGTGGCGGAGGCCACCGTTCCTGTCCAGGCGACGCAGATGACGGCGGCCGAAGTTCCGGCAACGAGCAGCGGCCAGACCGAAGGTCCGGCGAGGAAGATGGAAGTGGTGATGCTCCCTGGCCACAAACCTATCAAAGGCAAAAGCAAGGTCCGGCAAGAATGCCATCGTTCTCCCCTTTCTTCTTCTTGGCCTAAATTCTTAAATGGATGGCATCTCTCTCCTCATTAACTACATGCCACATAAGCAAATTTGTCTTGAAATGCGCTATGTTACTAGTAAGTTACTCCCGCTATGACCAGCCTATGGCTGGTCAAAGTGGAAAGTAATTTAAACTAGTAACATCCATATGTTACTATCTTTATAGTGGGTAGTAACATATGTGTGGTATCATGCAAGCTTTCATTTATTTAGATGTAGACTCATTTTGCCTTGAGGTGCATTATGTTACGGTAATGTTACCACAAACACCTCTCTTCTCATTAACTACTTGCCACATAAGCAAACATGGCTTGGGGTGCGTTATGTTACTAACTAAGTTACTCCCACTATGGCCAGCCTAAATCATACTAGTGTATAAGAAAATATGTGCGTTTGCTCAAGATTTCCATCCCGATAAGATTTTTAGTTAGGTTCATGTTTGTAGAAGCGCTCTCTGTCATACGCACAGACCAACAACGAGTCAACATTGTTAGAGATGTACTAACTAGATGTGCAGTAGTTCAGTCAACGATCGAAGAGTCCCGCCTCTGTCCTGTCTTGCACCGATCTAGCAAAATATATGTTATATATCACAGTAACCATAACTACTGGACAGGTATAAAAAATCAAATTTTATAATTTTTATTACATATAATTTATATGTTTTAGTTACATTCATGATTAATAGTTCATCCAAATTGTGCGATTTGGGGGGGGGGGGGGGGGGGGGGGGGAGGGGGGTTTATGAACCATGAGGAAGGGAGTACCTTACCTGGATACAAAGAAGATAAATACATCGACCGGTTAATGGAGTGTGTCCATGATCGATGAAGGATGGTGACATGCATGCATGGGAAACACGTGACATCATGACTCGATTCGTATTTGCGTACCGGCATGGGAGTTCTATTCTCCCATTAGGGCATATATAATGGTGATCTTAGAAGTGTCATGCATAATAAATGCTGAGGTGAGCGAGACAGAAACCAGAAAAAAATGTTTGCCTTCTCTTAATTCAGATATGATCAATAACGTCTCTCATCACATGTTTAGGTATATCTAGTTACTTTAGATAAAACTAAATGATAACTCATTGTACATAATATTTTGATTGTCGTCCCTAAATTACGTGGCAGGTTTAAAATAAGACTGCCTTATCAATCACTACACATATCCTTATATTGTTCTCCCAAATAGCCTTGTGTATGAGTGTATCAAAAGTGAGGAGGGAGATCAAGAGTGCAGTATAGCAGCTCGTAAATTCTTTCACTTAGCTTTGTGTAGAAACAACATTAGGCTGTGATTAATAAAGGCTTCATGCTTCTATTTTTGCCTTAACTATTTCGAGTTACTAGAAAATTAAAGAGTGAAATTAATAACATCTTGGCTCAGCCAGTACTCTCCCTTTCTCGGGGAAAAACTAGCAAAGTAGCCCACCCACATCCATGAGAAACAACATAATAAAGGTAAGTTACTACAATGTGTGATGTAATGAACTAGTATTATGCAATGATATGAATTTCTGCTTCTAACACTACTGGGAAAAAGTTTATAGTTGGGGCTCAAATTAGTGGTGGGCCAGGACTGGTACTCGCCATAGTTATTTAAAAAAATAACAGTGGCGAGTAAGAAAAGTCGTCGGCTACTGCTATGTGTACAACAGTGGCGGGCAAAAAAGACCATCCGCCACACTTAAATTTTTACAAATTTAGCCGCGGGATAAAAGCAACAGTGGCGGACGACAACATTCCACCCGCCACTGGTTTTTAATGCACCAGTGGCAGGCGAGAAGTTTGCGCAATATTTTGCTGACCCGAACCAATTTTTTCCAAAATTTCCAAAGGCAACAAGTGGCGGGCGCCCGAGGATGCCCGCCACAGCAATATTTTCGCTGATCCGCGCCAAATTTTCCCAAAGTTACCCGTGACGAGCAAAAGCTATCGCCCACCATAGATATAGTAAGTAAGAAAAAATGTGGTAAAAATCATGTAATGCTTTAAAAATAGCAAACCTACTCAAAACGTGGCCAAATTTGAGCTTGGTACTTTGGAAGGTGTGTACTAATGAGAAATGATGTAAGAAAATGTAGTTGTCTATGTAAGGCGGCGGTTTTCATTCGAAACCCTAATACTTCGCCGGAGAGTGTTCAGTTTGTAAACGAAGTTCATCAAGTTTTTGCCGTAACACTTTCCATTTTTTACCACACCCTACAGGGGTCCTATAAAGGCATGATGCCAAGTTTCACCCCTTTCCAAGCTCGTTTGCACGTTATGTTGAACCGATTCGCGTTTTGGCCTATTTAATGGCCGGAAAATCAAGTAATGCTTTAAAAATAGCAAACTAGCTCAAAGCGCGGCCAAATTTGAGTGTGGTTCTTAGGATGGTGTGTAGTAAACAAAGGAAAACTTTGAACGAGAAATTATGTAAGAAAATGGAGTTGTCTGTGGAAGGCGGCGGTTCGTTTGAAACCATGATACTTCGCCGGAGAGTGTTCAGTTTTTACATGAAGTGCTTCAAGTTTTTGCCGTAACAGTCAAATTTTTACCACGCCCTCCTGTGGTCCTATGATGGCACCATGCCAAGTTTCACTCCTTTCCGAGCTCGTTTGGACGTTATGTTGAACCCAACAATGTTTTGCCCTTTTTAATGACCGGAAAATAAAGTAATACTTTAGAAATAGCAAACCAGCTCAAAACGTGGCCAAATTTGAGCGTGGGGCTTTGGATGGTGTGTAGTAAACATAGAAAAAATTTGAACGAGAAATGGTGTGAGAAAATGGAGTTGTCCGTGGAAGGTGGCGGTTTTCGTTCGAAACCCTGATACTTCGCCGGAGAGTGTTCAGTTTATACACGAAGTGCATCAAATTTTCCCTGTAACACTCAAATTTTAACCACACCCTACATGGGTCCAATGAAGTCACCATGCCAAGTCTCACCCCTTTCCGTGCTCGTATGGACGTTATGTTGAACCCAACAACGTTTTGGCCTTTTAATGGCCGGAAAATCAAGTAATGCTTCAAAAATAGCAAACCAGCTCAAAATGTGGCCAAATTTGAGCGTGGTGGTTTGGATGGTGTGTAGTAAACATAGAAAAAGTTTGAACGAGAAATGATGTAAGAAAGTGAAGTTGTCCGTTGAAGGTGGCAATTTATGTTAGAAGCCCTGATACTTCGCTAGAGAGTGTTCAGTTTGTACATGAAGTGCATCAACTTTTTGCTGTAACACTCTCAAATTTTGACCACACCCTACAGGGGTAGTATGAAGGCACCATGCCAAGTTTCAGCCTTTCTAAGCTCCTTTGGACGTTATGTTGAACCGAACAATGTTTTGGCCTTTTTAACGGCTGGAAAATCAAGTAATGCTTTAAAAATAGCAAGCCAGCTCAAAACGCGGCCAAATTTGAGCGCGCTGCTTTGGATGGTGTGTAGTAAACATAGAAAAAGTTTGAAAGAGAAATAATGTAAGAAAATAGAGTTGTCTTTAGAAGGCGGCGGCTTTCGTTTCAAACCCTGATACTTCGCTGGAGATTGTTCAGTTTTGTACAGAAAGTGTTGTGCTGCTGTCGAATGACAGTAATCAAGTGTTTGTGGAGCTGTGCCAAACTTCAGTAATCCAGAGTAACGAAACCAGGGCCCAACGTCTCTCATTATGATTAAAGCAACTAGTTGTCAATAATTGAGTGCATATCGAAATCTTTGACTTGGCACAAAACCTTCAGCGAACGCGTTAAGACAAAGAGTCTAATCTAACAGATGACGCGGCCGTTGAAAAAAGATGAACTGACCCCGAAACCCCGGCACCGCCACATTTCGTATAGCACATCCGGAATCAACTCAGCACATGCAGTAGTAACTTCTTTTAAGTTACAACTTACCGGGAATTCAAACGATTGGGCCGCACACGGGTCAGGTGAGCCTGGGTATTAGGCCGAGTGGGCATGCGGCCCATGGGGTTGCGGACGCCAACGAGCGAACTGAGCATGCGACAGGTTCGACTGGGCGGCCCTATGTCTCGCATTCAGCGAGAGTGGAAGGAACCCTCGCTGAAGGAAGACCAAGATGAGCCGGCCCAGTAGCGCGAGAGGCCACAACCTCCCTTTTCCGTTTTTTTTACATTTTTCTGTTCTCTTTTTTTCCTTTATTTTTTTAATTTTGTTTATACTTTAAAATATTCTAAATATATATTACAAAAAAACTCTATAAAAACATATTTGGAAAATGTTGACCAAGCCTTTGAAACATGCTAAACATGTATAGAAAGAATGTTTATCATGTATACAAAAAATGTGTATAATTTTTTTGATCATGTATTAAAAAAAATGTTAATCAACATTTAATTTTTTTTGAACAATAATTTGGAAAATGTTGATAAAGCATTTGAGAAATGTTAAATGTGTATAGAAAAAATGTTGATCATGTATTGAAAAAATGGTGATTTGTTTATCCCATAGATAAAAAAATGTTAATCAAAAAATTGAAAAAAATATTGAATAAGTATTTGAAAACGGTTCATAAAGCATTTGAGAAATGTTAAATGTGTATAGAAAAAATGTTGACCATGTATGAAAAAAAGGTGATTTTTTTATCACATAGTTAGAAATGTTAATCAAGAATTTGTAAAAATGTTGAATAAGTATTAGAAAAATGGTGATCAAGCATTTGAAAAATGTTAAATGTGTATAGAAAAAATGTTGACCGTGTATTAAAAAAATGATGAATTTTTTTGATCATGTACATAAAAATGTTAATCAAAGCATTTGGCAAAAAATGTTGAACAAGTATTTGTAAAATGTATATAAAGCATTCGAAAAAATGTTGACCGTGTATTAAAAAAATGTTGACTTTGTATTAAATAATGTTAATATTGCATTTAGAAAAGTATTAATCAAGTATTTGAATTTTTTTTTAAATGTGTATAGAAAAAATGTTAACCACGTATTAAAAAAGTGTTAAATTGGTATTGGAAAATTGTTAAACTTGTATTAGATTTTGTTTTGACATATACGAAAATGTAGAGTGGAATCAAAAACAAACATAAGAAAAAACAAAAGAAAAATAAAAAATGAGAAGAAAAAATAAACCAAACAAAAAATGGAGAAAAAGAAAGAAAACCAAACAAAAAAGGAGAAGGAAAAAAATACAAAAAAGAATGAAAAATAATGACAGAAAAATGGAGAAGAAAAAAGAAAAGAAACAAAATAAAATAAAGGAAAAAATCTGGAAGAAAACGGCTCGAGTAGCCTCAAGTAGGTGGCACCCCTTGTTCTTACTTCGAAAGGATGTTGGGCGGAGTGGCTAGCGCAGCGCGCGTTCAACCTGAGGACCAGGTATCAGGCCCCCCTTCTCGCATTTCCTTTTTACGAATATGCGCATGTAAATGGCCCGGCCCAATACGACACCAGGGGAGAACAAGCTTAAGCGAGAGCTGGTGCTTGTCTCGCTTAGGGCGATAAATAGTCGCCGTGGGTTCGACTCGGCTGGAGGGGTCTGTTGGGCCGATTGTGGCAGCGTCCTCTAGTAGGTTCGAACGTGCGGTTCGGCCCGATGGCAAGGCACAGCCCGGGACGGCAGCTCAACCCCGCATGGGATCGACGCGTCAAGTGCGAAGACGGCTACCGGTGCTAGGGTGTTGTCATGTAGACCGGTGTTCAGGGTATCTCTCGAGAATCTTCCGAGGCGGGTCATGTTGGTAAGGGCACTAATAGGCGCCGGCGCACCGGCCGAACAGTTGGGCCGGTCTAGCCCCAGCCACCCGATACATCCTTTTCCAACCGTCTGATTGGTTCATTTTAAAAGTCAAACACGCACAGGAAACACGAAAAAAAAGACAGCATCCGCACATGCCAGATCATGTGCGCTCGTCGGTGGGACGCGCTTCTCCTCGTCCTCTCGAGCTTGCTTGCGACCGCGTCACCGTGCCCATCACCGGAGCTTGCCTGCCTCTCGTGCCCCGCACTTGCCTTGTCTGCCTCCGCTCGCCATGGTTGCAGCTCGACAGGAGGGTTCCAGCGAGCTGTCACCATGGTTGCAGCATCCCCGGCATCCTCGTCTTCGGCTCACCACCATTGTCTTCTTGCACCGCCATGTCTAGCAAAAAAAGCAACAGAAACCTTCAGTGATGGGTTGAAGCAAAAAGTTTACTGGTTCCAGCAAAAAATAATGACAGTTCCAGCAAAAATCTCAGCAGTAGAAAACTTCGGTAGTCGATTTGTAGCAAACAAATTAGCTAGTTCCAGCAAAAAGAAACTCTGGTTCCAACAAAAAATCATGTCGCTTCGAGCAATTTTTTGCTGGTTCCAACAAATTACATGACGATGTGATGTGCATCATGTAATGGATGTAGCAATTGAGAACATTGGTTGTAGCAAAAACTCAAACGGAGGTAGCAAAAAAGTGATACACCAATTCCACAAAAAAAAACATGGTAGCAAAAAAAATGATTGATTGCAGCAAAAATCGAAGATGGTGGTAGCAAAATTGTACACTGGTTGTATCAAAAGCAAATGACATGGTAGCAAAAAATTTGGTTGGTTCCATAAAAAAACAAACATGGTGGGAGCAAAAAAATGATTGGTTGCAGCAAAAATTGAAGATGGTGGTAGCAAAATTGTACACTGGTTGTACCAAAAAGCAAATGACATGGTAGCAAAATTTTGCGTCGATTGCATCAAAAAACGAACATGGTGGTAGCAAAATCTTACACTGGTTCCAGCAAAAAGCGAATGCGTTGGCAGCAAAACTGGGGCTACTTCCAAGAAAAGAGAAGGCCGGATATCCATCACCTGTCGCCATGGTTGGAACGCCCCAACGCCGGCCGCCGCGGCTGGAAGGCCATGGCTAACTCATCCCATGAGCTCGAAGGCCATCGGTGATCTCATCCTCTCGTCCCGGATCGGTCGTCGCGACTAGAGAGGATGCGTTGGGGCAGAATCATGGTGGTGAGTGATGGGTGAGGACGTGTGGCGAGAGATTAGAGAGAGGAGGAAGGTAGAAATCGAGGGAGGCCTTCCATGGCGGATGGGGACGATGTGAACTGGAGAAAAGGGGATTGCTGGGCTAAGGGGATAAGGATGGACTAAGCGGTGGGAGATGACGTGCGAAGTGGGACCCATCTAAAAAGGAAGCGTGCAAAAGATTAGTCCGTGACCTGTGGTACGCCGTCGATTAGTAAATCCTGCGCCTCGCGTGAGACCGGCCGAAAGCTTCGGCCGGCCTGCCGTCTAGAAACGTTTCCCTGTTGGTAAAGGTGCAAGGAAGAAGGAGAAATTGTATTGCTTCCGGTGCGGCGAAGTTGGTCATTTTGCGGTGAACTGCACAGCCGTACTGTGTTATGCCGGGCCATCCTTCACATGGGTGCCCGCTTCTATCTTTGCCGAAGCCGGTGGTCACGGCGTATGGGGTTTGTGATGATCGGCTGCTTTTCTTTGAGACCCAATGCTCCAGTTCCAGTAGACCACGTCTTGAGAGTGCCAGGACTGGGATTGTGCGAGTTACAGGTGGTGCTTTGTCTGAGGAGCAAGTGATACCATAACTGAGGAGGCTTGTGTCAGCCGATTACCGTTGGACTCTAGTGCGTTTGGAAGACAACGTGTATAAGGTTGATTTTCTTGGCAAGCACTAGTAGAAAACAGGGCATCTGTCCCGGTTTCAGAGGGCCTTTAGTCCCGGTTCTGCAACCGGGACAAAACTGTCGGGACTAATGCCCATCACTTTCAGTTCCGGTTGGCTTACGAAACGGGACTAAAGGAGCTCCACGTGGCTGCCGTGGGGCGCCCAGGCAGGAGGACCTTTAGTCCCGGTTCGTAACACCGACCGGGACTAAAAGGCAGCCACGCGTCAGCAGCTGCCAGGCGCTGGTTTTTTTTAAAGGAGGGGTTTAGGGGTTTTGGAGGATTTAGGGGTTTTCATATTGTGTTTCCCCCTTTTATTTCTGTGTTTACCCTTCAATTCTTTTACATTTATGGTTTCATTTTTATTTAATGTTATCCATTCGACTCGACGCTAGCTACTATACATATAACAATGAAGGAACCATTACACAAGATCATCATGATCATATATAGAGAGAAGTGACCTCTCTTTCTCCATAATTGGTCGAACAAACAAGTTTTCGTATACGTTCATGCATATATACAATATAACATCTCTTACGATCCTTAATATCTAATTACCAAAATCGCATTGCACATCCCGATGGCATTCTCCGTCTTTAGGTATGACATGCTCAATAAAGAATCCCGCCAATTCCTCTTGAATTGCTCGTATGCGATCAGTTGGTAGGAATTCGTCCCGCTTCCGCCATATCTAATTTAAAGAAGGGGGTCAATATATATATATATATATATATATATATATATATATATATATATATATATATATATATGAATGAAACTCAACACAATTGATGGTAATAAAATAAAAATGTGAATATTGTTTACGTACTTCAAATTGTTGTGGAGATATGCCCCGCTCAGAGGTCGAGTGGCGAATGAACTTGCAAATGTAGTATCCACATAAATTATTGCCGGGTGTCTGCCACAAGCACTTTACGAGAATAGAGTTTAACCAAAATGACAATCAAGCATGATAATGGTATTGAAACTAGAATCAATGAGAGATGTGCGGTACTAGCTAGTAGTACTTACTTTGGGATGTAAAAATCGCAGCTCATTTTTCCAGTGATCACCCGTAGCTTGCTTGGTGAACTTTTTCCAAACCCTGCACGGCAAAGAAAATAATTACTTGATGTCAGGAAATGAACGAAAGTTGCTGATATGGTGCGATAATGATTTAACTTACTTCTGAAGCTTTTGATTCATGTTCGTCCACTCCTTAGGATCTTTACGTTTCGAGTCCAAGACAAGTACTTCTCCCTCGTCAGGCCGAATGACTAGCAGAATAAAGTGGAAACTGCGCACGCATAACTCATCAATTACACTTAACCTCGAGTAAGCGAAACAGAATGTGCACGAACAAGACAATAACACTCACTGGAAGTTGTAAGAAAATAGTATTTCCCTTCTGTTTTGTTGTCCAAGTAACGCCCGTAGCAAGTTTTGCTCTGTTTCGTCGAGGCTTTTTTTTAACGTATGTTCATTTATGGTATTTGGGTTAATGATCCCAATGTCATAGATTTGTCGTTTTCTGCAATCGATGATCTTCAATCTGCATATAATATAGTGTGAGGATAATTATACATGCAATGAATGAGCTGAGCTAGAGACTTAATTACAGAAAAAAAATACTTACACACAATAGCAACTGACGATAGTTTTGTCGAGGGCGGCTTGATTGTATAACTGGAAAAATTCTTCAAATTCAATGAACAACGCCTGGACTCCATTGAAGAAGTGCTCTTCTTTAATTCCCACGAAGATATTGTCGGTCCCGTCCTCGCTGGCTTTCAAGTACAATTCATGCAATTGTCGCATCCTCGTTGTTAGACACGGGAGCTCCTCAGGTCTGACGAGAGGCTTCCCGTGCTCGTATCTTAAGGCTACCTCAGCCTTTTTGAACTGTACCGAATCGTCTAAGTAATCACCAAGAGTGAAAGCAAGACCACCGGTCGCTATCTCCGGATCATTAGCGCTATCGGTAAACACCTTGAGCGGGGGGACCGATTGCTTTTCTTGTTCGCCTAGCTGGGGAATTATTTTCCCACTTCTTGCACCACTGCTACTTAAGCTTCCCGACCGCTTCGCTTGACCACATGTCTTTTCAATACAACGGTCATAGTTTGATTGCGGCATAGGCGGTGGTGGTCGCATAAGGGCATCCAGACATCGCTTCACTTTTACCGGATCAACTTTCACCTCTGGAGGTGGACGTGTCGGTGCAAGCTGGCGTCTCACTTCGGCCCACGATGTCCGTGTTTTCTCGGCAGTCCTCTCATATGGTAACTTTGGAAGAGCCCTGAGGCTTGGACCAACTCTGAATTTCTTGCCTGTTGTACTACTAGCCGCCGTAGCGGCGGCGCCTCTCTTCCGCTGTTGCTGAGGCAGCGGAGTCCGCTGACGCGCCGGAGACAGCTGAGGCGGAAGAGGACTCTGCTGAGGGGCTCCTCCTCCGGAGATGGCTGAGGCGGCGGAGACAGCTCACGCGCCGGAGACGACTCAGGCAGCTGAGACGGCTGAGCTGGACTGTGAGGAGTCTGCTGAGGGGGCTCCTCCGGCTGAGTCTCCTGAGGCGGCGTCCACTTTGGAAGCTTGATGTTCTCCTTTCTCCGTAGACAGGTAGTCCTTATGGCATTTTCCAGAAGATTCTCCCCTTCACCTGTAGGGTATTCAAGCTTCAGCCCCTCAAATCCCTTCATAACTTCATCCACCCCGACAACAGCAAAGCCATATGGAATCGGAGCGAAATGGAAAGTTGCATCAGGTCGAGGAGGTAAGACATAGCCGATCGCCACCTTCAGGGCTAGGTTATGGCATTGCGCAATTAGCTCACAACGTTCATTCTCCGTGATACGATTCACGGGGTAGCGAGGAGCCGTGATATCAGGCTGAATGAGCTCCGTGGAAGCCACGCTGCTTCTCCGCTGAGATGGTGTGGTAGCATCGTGGGTAGTATCCAATGAAGGATCTTCGTGCCGCTGAGATGGTGGGCCGGTAGCTCGCTGGCTCTCAAGTGCCTCTAGTTTTGCTAATCTTTCATTGATCTTCTGCATTTCGCTTGCTTCCTCTTTCTTATTTCTCTTTCGGCTTCTATAACCAGTGTTGTCGGGAAACCCATGCACCCACGGAACGGAGCCTGATGTGCCTCGTGTTCGTCCAGGGTGTTCAGGATTCCCGAGGGCCATTGACAGCTCGTCCTTCTCTCTGTCGGGATGGAACCTCCGTTCCTGCGCTTTCTTGATTGCTTCCTCAAGCTTTTTGATGGGTGTTTCAAGTTGAGCTTTCGTCCAAACACACTTCCCGGTTTCTGGGTCCAAAGTTCCCCCAACCCCGAAGAACCAAGTCCTTGCCTGATCTGGCCAGTGCAATGTCGCTGGTTGGACATCTTTAGCAAGCAGGTCTTGCTCAGCTTTGTCCCACGTAGGCCGGGCTTTACTGTAGCCACCTGACCCCGTAGTATGGTGATACTGCTTCTTTGCAGCAATTTGCTTATTTATATGTGACCTTTTCTTAGCCTTCTCCGATTTCTTGTAGGCCACAAATGCGGGCCAGAGATCTTTTATCTTCTCGTATTGACCGGTGAATTCTGGAGTCTCGTCTTTGTCGACAAACTTTCTGTTCAATAGTTTTTTCCAGTTCTTGAACAGTTCTGCCATCTTCTTAAGAGCAAACGCCTTGACCTTATTCGGATCCGCCTCTGGCGGTAGGCTGAAATTTCTCATCAGCGAGGTCCAAAGATCATCTTTCTGTCTATCGTGGACATAAGGAACTTCAGGGTCCTTCTTCTTATTCCATTCTTGGATGCTGATCGGGACGCTGTCCCTAACAATAACTCCGCACTGATGTATAAATTTGTCCTTGGTCCGCTTGGGAGCAATCGGTTGGACTTCTGGAGAGACTTCTTCGACCGCGAACCTTTCATCCTGGCCCAACCTTTTCTTCGGGCCTCGTTTCCTTACCGAAGTTTGGCTCGATCCGGAGGGCTAAAAGAAGAAAGAAGCGTTAATATATGTACATACAAAATAATTAATGCATCTAGTCAGCAGAGGCTTAATATATACCTCGCCGGACTTTGAAACAGTTAAGGCTCCCTTCTCCATTCGATCACCGGAGCCGTCATGATCTCCTTCCTCCTCCATTCGATCACCGGAGCCGTCATGATCTCCTTCCTCCTCACCGGAGCCATCATCCTCTCTTTCCTCATCATCGGTGTCGTTGAGAAACGAGAAGGCGATATCACCTCCGTCGCGGATTATACCCCCCAACAACTCTTCTTTTTCTAAGTCTCTGTTGTCCATAGTTTCTGCACATAAAGCATTGACACTTCAAACTAGCTATCACATAAAGCAAAAAAGAAGTATATTTGTCACCAAAATACAACACTTGACAGAGTTTCCTCTATTTAAAAAATAGTTCTCTGTTTTCAAAAATCATTCCCTCCATATAGAAACTTGTGGACCCCCCCCCTCATGTCGAAGTTATCGGTGATATGTTGAATTCCCGAGAGAGTTAGGGGTGTTCTAACGCGGCACTACACGATATAGGTGAAGGGGGATAACATCCGGGAATGTTTTCCCGAAGTCTGCATTTTCGGACAGATGAAACGGAGAGGGACGGTTCCAGGTTCGCTATGCTAGCTGCTTGTGACAGACGAACGGAGGGCATATTCGGATTCGTCATATTTTTCTGATCGATTTTCATACATAAATTCCTGGAATTCTGCTTAGTCTGAGAATTCCTCAGCTTTAAACATCACTTAGCTGTTTTCCAAAGGCTACAACTATTGTTCTGTACATCCTATGGGTCAGTGCCTTATATCAATATTGATCACTCTCATGTGATCTACAAGATAGTATCAATTGCATCTCTGCTAGAGTCCATTAGCTTGCTCAAAACTTTGTTTGAAAAGTGCCACATGATATTATTTCCAGAAATGGTTATAATTTACAAACTTTGTTAGATGATCGCCATTGATCTATAGTTCTAATGGAGACACTTCATATAAGTGTTTTACTCTACATATGAACATTTTCTATATACATCAATCCATTCATCTATACCTACGTACATACATACATGGACAAAAAAATTCTATGAACATAAAAAATTCTATGAATATTTTCTATATACATCAATCCATCCATCTAACATCTCATACATATTTGATGCAACAAACATAGCATGGCATGGCAGAAACATAGCAAAGACAAAATGAACTCTAATGCAAAAAAATTGTTCTTTGATTTGCAAAGGAGCTATATTCTCCCCAATTCTTTTGCACCCACAAAAATTACTCCATCTATTTAACAGTACCCATAACCCATTCCACCAAAAACATTTGGTTCCATAGTTCAAAATTTTCAAATTTCATTCAGTTCAAATTTGGACCAGATTCGAACTCCATGGTCAAAGCCCAATTTAAATTGCTCCAAAAATTCTGAAACTTTGCCAGACTCTCTTTTGTGCATCAACACCTCACCACAAAAATTCTCAAACATTCCTAAAATTCCTAGAGCCCTCTAGCATTTCATCATACACTTGATGTGCACTATTTACCACTATCTGGGGAGGGCTCGGGGACGGCGTCGGGGGGCGGCGACAAGGAGCGGGCTCGGGGAGGAGGGCGAGGAGGTCCGACGACGAGGACGACGGGGAGGTCCGGCGACGAGGAGCGGGCTCGGGGACGGCTCGGAGGCGATGGCGAGGAAACGACGTTGGGCAGGGCTCGGGGACGGAGTCGAGGGCGGCGACGAGGAGCGGGCTCGGGGAGGAGGGCGAGGAGGTCCGGCGACGAGGATGGCGGGGAGGTCCGGTGACGAGGAGTGGGCTCGGGGACGGCTCGGAGGCGACGGCGAGCTCGGGCAGCCTGGCGGCGTCGAGGTGGTCTTCGGCGTCATTGGGGGAACTGCAGATGGCTTTTGGAAATTTTCCTAAGTGCTGCTTATATAAAGAGACCTTTAGTCCCGGTTGGTGGCTCCAACTGGGACTAAAGGCCGGGACTAAAGGTGATTTTCGCCAGTCGAAAGGGCGGGAAGCCCAGCCCTTCAGTCCCGGTTGGTGGCTCCAACCGGGACTAAATGGGGGCCTTTATGTTGGGGAACGTTGCATGGGAAACAAAAAATTTCCTACGCACACGCAAGATCTATCCATGGTGATGAGCATCTATGAGAGGAGAGTGGATCTACATGCCCTTGTATATCGCTAAGCGGGAAGGGTTAAGAAACGCGGTTGATGTACTCGAACGTCTTCGCGATCCAAATCGCTAGCCGTCCCGCGATCCCATCACGATCCGTCCCGCGATTCAATCATGAACCGTTCCGCGATCCAATCACGGTCCTTCCGATCTAGCGCCGAACGGATGGCACCTCCGAGTTCAGCACACGTACAGCTCGATGACGATCTCCGCCTTCTTGATCCAGCAAGAGGGAGCGGAGAGGTAGATGAGTTCTCTGGCAGGGCTTCGCCTAAACACTGCTAAAAAAACTAGAGGAACTAATCTATCGGGAGAGAGGGCTGCACCATGGCCTATTGGGTTGAAGTGCTATGGCCCTCTCTCCCTCTATTATATATAGGAGGGAGGGGAGGGGCCGGCACCCTAGGGATCCTACCCTAGGGTCGGCCGAAGTGGGGAGGTGGAGGAGTCCAATTCCAATCCTACTAGGAGTAGGATTCCTCCACCACTTGGTTTTCCTTTCCTCCACTTGGACTTTCCCACCCCTAGCCGCATGGGCGTTGTTGGGGGGGGTTCGGCCAGCCCACTAGGTGCTGGTTTACCTCCTCCCACAGCCCTTGAGGCCCTTTGGGGCGAGAGGCCCCTCCCGATGGTCCCCCGGTACCCTCCCGGCACTCCCGGTACACTACCGAAGTACCCGAAACTTTTCCAGTGGCCAAAACGGGACTTCCTATATATCAATATTTACCTCCGGACCATTCCGGAGTTCCTCGTGACGTCAGGGATCTTATCCGGGACTCCGAACAACCTTCGGTCACCACCATACATAACTCAATTCTACCGAAACGTCACCAAACCTTAAGTGTGCAGACCCTGCGGGTTCGAGAACTATGTAGACATGACCGAGACACCTCTATGGTCAATAACCAATAGAGGGACCTGCATGCCCATATTGGTTCCTACATATTCTATGAAGATCTTTATTGGTTGAACCTCTATGTCAAGGATTCAGTTAATCCCGTATGATGTTCCCTTTGTTCTTCGGTATGTTACTTGCCCGGGATTCGATCGTCGGTATCTCTATACCTAGTTCAATCTCGTTACCGGCAAGTCTCTTTACTCGTTCTGTAATACAAGATCCCGTGGCTAACACTTTAGTCACATTGCTTGCAAGGCTTGTTGTGATGTTGTATTGCCAAGTGGGCCCTGAGATACCTCTCCGTCACACGGAGTAACAAATCCCAGTCTTGATCCATGCCCACTCAACAGACACCCTCGGAGATACCTGTAGAGCATCTTTATAGTCACCCAGTTACGTTGTGACGTTTGATACACACAAGGTATTCCTCCGGTGTCAGTGAGTTGCATGATCCCATGGTCATAGGAACATATACTTGACATGCATAAAACAATAGCAATAAACTGACACGATCATATGCTACGTTCATAGTTTGGTTCTTGTCCATCACATCATTCTCCTAATGATGTGATCCCGTTATCAAATGACATCTCATGTCTATCGTCAGGAAACCTTGACCATCTTTGATCAACGAGCTAGTCTACTAGAGGCATACCAGGGACACAGTGTTGTCTATGTACCCACACATGTATTTGAGTTTCCAATCAATACAATTATAGCATGGATAATAAACGATTATCATGAACAAGGAAATATAATAATAACCAATTTATTATTGCCTCTAGGGCATATTTCCAACACTTTAGTCCCGGTTGGAGCCACCAACCGGGACTAAAGGGCTGGTGGTGCCGCAGCCAAAAGTTTAGTCCCACCTCGCTAGTTGAGAGGCGCCCAGACTGGTTTATAAGCCGTGCTACGACTGAGCTGTCGAGCTCCTCTCTATTGCAGGCAGTACATGCCTAACCTTTGTCACAGCCATGTTGGGCCTGCTGGGCCTGCGGGCCTGCATCCTCGCCCATGTACAGATGGGTTTCTAGTCGTATGCTGGCCGTGGTGGCCTAGTAGGCGGCATATTTTTATTTTCTATGTTATTTTAGTTGATTCTTTTTGCTATTGAAGAATATTATAGTTTTGTTTTAGTTGATCATAACAAAATATTTTAATTGATTCTTTTTAGTTCATTCTTTTTCCTATTTTAGTTTTATAAAAGCTTTTTAATTCATTATTTTTGCTATTAGTTCATTCTTTGAGTTAAATGACCCTTTAATTTAAAAGCACTACAAATGAACTCTGAAAAGGTTGAAACTTGGCATGGTGTCATAATTTCACCCACATAGCATGTGCTAAAAAGATGAGAGAGTTACGGGAAAAACTGGATGCACTTCGTGTACAAACTGGACAATCTCTTTCGAAGTATCAGGGCTTCGGACGAAAAATCATCTATTACAAAAGGGATTTCATTTCTTGACATGTAACTGCAGTGATATTCTAGATCAAAGCCATCATCAGAATAGTTGTGGAGATAAAGTCTTCACTTTTTCTTCGCGTGTGTCCCTTGCTTATTGCGCCGTAACCATGGATAATCTTCATCGTTTAACAGGATGCTTGGGTCAGCCTTCACTTTGAAGGGAGGAATTTCATGAAACTTTTCATAATCTTCAGACATGTCTGTCTTGTTCTCCACTCCCACGATGTTTCTTTTCCCTGAAGGAACTATGTGGCGCTTTGGCTCATCGTTTCATGTATTCGCTTCCTTATCTTTTTTTTCTCGGTTTGGTAGACATGTCCTTTACATAGAAAACTTGCGCCACATCATTGGCTAGGACGAATGGTTCGTCTGTGTACCCAAGATTGTTGAGATGCATTGTTGTCATTCCGTACTGCGGGTCTACCTGTACCCCGCCTCCTGACAGATTGACCCATTTGCACCGAAACAAAGGGACCTTAAATTCATGTCCATAGTCAAGTTCCCATATCTCCTCTATGTAACCATAATATGTGTCCTTTGCCCTATTGGTGATTGCTGCATCAAAGCGGACACCACTGTTTTGGTTGGTGCTCTTTTTATCTTGGGCAATCGTGTAAAATGTATTCCCATTTATCCCGTACCCTTGGTAAGTCAATACAGTCGAAGATGGTGTCCTGGCCAGGAAGTACAGATCATCTACAATAGTGTTGTTACACATGAGATGTATTTGCAACCAACTGCCGAAAGTCCCGATGTGTTCATGTGTAATCTAGTCGTCAGACAGCTCCGAGTGTTTGGAGCGTAGAATATTCTTGTGCTCATTGATATACGGGGCCACCAAGGTAGAATTCTGTAGAACTGTGTAGTGTGCTTGCGCCCAAGAATGCCCGTCCCTACATATTATTGAATCCGCTCCTAGCGTGCCTTTTCCACGCAGTCTCCCCTCATACCGCGATTGAGGGACACCAATCGGCTTAAGGTCAGGAATAAAGTCAACACAAAACCCAATGACCTCCTCTGTTTGATGGCTCGTGGAGATGCTTCCTTCTGGCCTAGCACGGTTACAAACATATTTCTTTAAGACTCCCATGAACCTCTCAAAGGTGAACATATTGTGTAGAAATACAGGACCCAGAATGGCAATCTCGTAGACTAGGTGAACTAGGACGTGCGTCATAATATTGAAGAAGGATGGTGGGAACACCAACTCGAAACTGACAAGACATTTGACCAAATCATTCTATAACCTTGGTAGGATTTCTGGATCGATTACCTTCTGAGAAATTGCATTGAGGAATGCACATAGCTTCACAATTGGTAATTGAACATTTTCCGGTAGAAGCCCCCTCAATGCAACTGGAAGTAGTTGCGTCATAATCACGTGGCAGTCATGAGACTTTAGGTTCTGGAATTTTTTCTCTGCCATGTTTATTATTCCCTTTATATTCGACGAGAAGCCAGACGAGACCTTGATACTGCGCAGGCATTCAAAGAAGATTTCATTCTCCGCTTTGGTAAGAGCGTAGCTGGCAGGACCTTGATACTGCTTTGGATGCATGCTGTCTTTTTCGTTCACACGTTGCTGGTCCTCCCGTGCCTCTGGTGTATCTTTTGTCTTCCCATACATGCCCAAGAAGCCTAGCACGTTCACGCAAACATTCTTTGTCACGTGCATCATGTTGATTGCAGAGCGGACCTCTAGGTCTTTCCATTAGGGTAGGTCCCAAAATATAGATTTCTTCTTCCACATGGGTGCGTGTCCCTCAGCGTCATTCGGAACAGATTGTCCGCCTGGACCCTTTCCAAAGATTACTTGTAAATCCTTGACACTAGTAGAAAATAGGGCTTTGGTCCAGCCCTGAAAAGCCCATTAATCCCGGTTCACTCACGAACCGGGACCCATTGGGGCATCGGTCCCGGTTCGTGAGGCCAGGGCGCCGGCCGGGCCTCGTGGGCCATTGGTCCCGGTTCGTTTGACCCCTTTGGTCCCGGTTCCAGACACGAACCGGGACCAATAGGCCTGGCTCCTGGCCCACAACCATTGGTCCCGGTTTGTGGCTGGAATATGGACCAAATGGTGTCCTTTAGTCCCGGTTCCAACCACAAACCGGGACCAATGGTCGGCCTATATATACCCCCTGCCCGCGAGCAGAGTAGTGCACTGCTCTGTTTTTTTGGCCGGCCGTTGGGAGAGCTTTGGGGTGCTCTAGCTCACCTCCTATGCACATGAGGTGTTCGATGAAATGCCCGAGCCACACTTAAGCTTTCTCCTCTCGAAGCTCCTTGTCCAAGCTCCATTTTCCTCAAGATTTGTCTAGGTTTGGCGGCCCGTCCTGTCCCGTCCCCGTCCTCACCGCCGTCGATCGCCTGCGCCCATCTTGGCGCCGGCACCACCGTGGTTAGCCTATTCTTCTTATCTTCTTTCTAAAAGAAAAAAGTTCTTACTTGTATGATTTAGATAGATACTTGTGTAATTTTCTTACTTTTATTATTGTTTGTTATTATATAGAGCGATGGTTTTGGTATCCGCCTCCGTCGACCCTCGTCCTGTCTATGATTCGGATGTGGTATATATTATCTTTTATAACTATTTGTTTTATTTAGTGTTTATGAAAATTATGCCGTCCAACGTGACATAGATTTTTTAATCTAGGAGTATGTGAACCGGAAATTCCAACCGACATAGAAATTCTTGTCGAGAAGTTAAATTTGGTTGAAAAAGAAAACAATTACTTGAAAGAAAAATTACAAAGAGTTGAAGAGGAGAAGATGAAGTTGGACTTGCATGTTGCCGATGTCGTCGACGATCACAAGATCAAGATGGATGCAATGCGCTTGAAGATTAGAAAGATTAGAAAATACGCCATTCATACTGAGGCTTGGTATCATTATCCCGTTGGATCAATTGGTACCTTAGTTGCGGGTATGATCTCATTTGTTGTTGCATTTAAATTTTTTACATAGTTTCAATGTATGTTTTAATTAGATGCTCTAGAGAGTTATATGTTGTTCAATAATGAGAACTATAGAACGCACGCAGATGAACCGGCAATTGATGTACGGTGACCGACGCACCTCCGAGTATATTAAGGGCCTGCATAATTTTCTCGAAGCGGCTGAGGCAAACAAGCAGAATGATTTTATGCATTGTCCATGTACTGTCTGTGAGAATACGAAGGCTTTCTCCAACTCTAAAACCCTTCACTTCCACCTGCTTGAGAAGGGTTTTATGCCACACTATAATGTTTGGACCAAGCATGGAGAAAGAGGGGTTATGATGGAAGACAACGAAGAAGAAGAGGATGATGACAACTACCCGCCCCCTGAATACGGTGATGCTGCAATGGGGGAAGCTGAAGATCAAGAGGAACCAGACGATGTGCCTGATGATGATCTTCGCCGGGTCATTGTTGATGCACAGAGAGAATGCGAAAGTGAAAGGGAGAAGTTGAAGTTCGATCGCATGTTAGAGGATCACAAAAAAGGGTTGTACCCAAATTGCGAAGATGACAACAGAAAGCTCGGTACCACACTGGAATTACTGCAATGGAAGGCAGACAATGGTGTATCTGACAAGGGATTTAGTTCGCTACTGAAAATAATGAAGAAGAAGCTTCCAAAGGATAACGAATTGTCCGGCAGTACGTACGAAGCAAAGAAGGTTCTATGCCCTCTAGGATTGGAGGTGCAGAAGATACATGCATGCCCTAATGGCTACATCCTCTACCGCGGTGCGTACGAGTATTTGAACGCATGCCCGGTATGCGGTGCGTTGCGGTATAAGATCAAAAGAGATGACCCTGGTGATGTTGAGGGCTAGCGCACCGGGAAGAGGGTTTCTGCCAAGGTGATGTGGTATGATCCTATAATACTACGGTTGAAACGTCTGTTCAGAAACAAAAAGCATGCCAAGTTGATGCAATGGCACATAAAAGACCGTAAGAAAGACGGGAAGTTGAGAGCACCCGCTGACGGGTCGCAGTGGAGAAAGATCGAGAGAAAGTGGAGTGACTTTACAGGTGACCCAAGGAACGTATGGTTTGGTTTAAGTGCAGATGGCATTAATCCTTTTGGGGAGCAAAGCAGCAAGCATAGCACATGGCCTGTGACTCTATGTATGTATAACCTTGCTCCTTGGTTGTGCATGAAGCGGAAGTTCATTATGATGCCAGTGCTCATCCAAGGCCCTAAGCAACCCGGCAATGACATTGATATGTACCTAAGGCCATTAGTTGATGAACTTTTACAGCTATGGAATAGAAGAGGTGTACGTGTGTGGGATGAGAACGAACAGGAGGAATTTGACCTACATGCGTTGCTGTTTGTAACCATCAACGATTGGCCTACTCTCAGTAAACTTTTAGGACAGACAAACAAGGGATACCACGCATGCACACACTGTTTAGATGACACCGACAGTATATATTTGGACAAATGTAGGAAAAATGTGTACCTGGGGCATCATCGATTTCTTCCGACCAACCATCAATGTCGAAACAAAGGAAAGCATTTCAAAGGTGAGGCAGATCACCGGAAGAAGCCCGCCCTCCGTACTGGTGATCACATACTTGATATGGTCAATGATTTACAAGTAATCTTTGGAAAGGGTCCTGGCGGACTATCTGTTCCGATTGACGACGCGGGACGCGCACCCATGTGGAAGAAGAAATCTATATTTTGGGACCTACCCTATTGGAAAGACCTAGAGGTCCGCTCTGCAATCGACGTAATGCACGTGACGAAGAATCTTTGCGTGAACCTGCTAGGCTTCTTGGGAGTGTATGGGAAGACAAAAGATACACCGGAGGCACGGGAGGAACAACAACGTGTGCATGAAAAAGACAGCATGCATCCAAAGCAGTATCAAGGTCCTGCCAGCTACGCTCTTACCAAAGCGGAGAATGAAATCTTCTTTGAATGCCTACGCAGTATCAAGGTCCCGTCTGGCTTCTCGTCGAATATAAAGGGAATAATAAACATGGCAGAGAAAAAATTCCAGAACCTAAAGTCTCATGACTGCCACGTGATTATGACGCAACTGCTTCCGGTTGCATTGAGGGGGGCTTCTACCGGAAAACGTTCGAATAGCCATTGTGAAGCTATGTGCATTCCTCAATGCAATCTCTCAGAAGGTGATCGATCCAGAAATCCTGCCAAGGTTAAGGAGTGATTTGGTGCAATGTCTTGTTAGTTTCGAGCTGGTGTTCCCACCATCCTTCTTCAATATCATGACGCACGTCCTAGTTCATCTAGTCGACGAGATTGTCGTTTTGGGCCCTGTATTTCTACACAATATGTTCCCCTTTGAGAGGTTCATGGGAGTCTTAAAGAAATATGTTCGTAACCGCGCTAGGCCACAAGGAAGCATCTCCATGGGCCATCAAACAGAGGATGTCATTGGGTTTTGTTTTGACTTCAATCCTGACCTTAAGAAGATTGGTCTCCCTCAATCGCGGTATGAGGGGAGACTGAGTGGAAAAGGCATGCTAGGAGCGGACTCAATAATATGTAGGGACGGGGATTCTTGGTCTCAAGCACACTACACAGTTCTACAGAATTCTACCTTGGTGACCCCGTATGTCGATGAACACAAGAATATTCTGCGCTCCAAACACCCGGAGTAGTGTGACGACTGGATTACATATGAACACATCAGGACTTTCAGCAGTTGGTTTCAAACACATCTCATGGGTGACAACACTGTTTCTGATGAGCTGTACTCGTTGGCCAGGGGACCATCTTCGACTGTATTGACTTACAAAGGGTACGAGATAAATGGGAATACATTTTACACGATCGCCCAAGATCAAAAGAGCACCAACCAAAACAGCGGTGCCCGCTGTGATGCAGCAACCAATAGGGGAAATGACTCATATTATGGTTACATAGTGGACATATGGGAACTTGACTATGGACATGATTTCGAAGTCCCTTTGTTTCAGTGCAAATGGGTCAATCTGTCAGGAGGCGGGGTACTGGTAGACCCATAGTACGGAATGACAACAGTGGATCTGAACAATCTTGGGTACACAGACGAACCATTCGTCCTAGCCAATGATGTGGTGCAAGTTTTCTATGTGAAGGACATGTCTACCAAACCGAGAAAAAGAAAAGATAAGGAAGCGAATACATCATACGATGAGCCAAAGCGCCACATAGTTCTTTCAGGAAAAAGAGACATCGTGGGATTGGATGGCAAGACAGACATGTCTAAAGATTATGAAAAGTTTCATGAAATTCCTCCCTTCAAAGTCAAGGCTGACCCAAGCACCCTGTTAAACGATGAAGATTATCCATGGTTACGGCGCAATAAGCAAAGGACACAAGCGAAGAAAAAGTGAAGACTTTCTCTTCACAACTATATCATTACAGTTACATGTGAAGAAATGAAATGCCTTTTGTAACAGATGAGTTTTCGTATGAAACCCTGATACTTCGAAAGAGATTGTCCGTTTTGTACACGAAGTGCATCCAGTTTTTGCCATAACCTTCTCAACTTTTTATAACATGCTATGTGGGTGAAATGATGATACCATCCCAACTTTCAACCTTTTCAGAGTTCATTTGTAGTGCTTTTCAATTTCATGGTCATTTAGCTCAAAAAATTCAGTACATGCATGAAAAATACCAAATGAAGTCAGAAAGGGTTGAAAATTGATGATGTGGCTTTGAATGGTGCATTTTGAACACACAAAAAGTCTGGAGTTCAAATAAGTTCAAAAAAATGAAATCCCTTTGTAACAGATGAGTTTTCGTCCGGAACCCTGATAATTCGAAAGAGATTGTCCATTTTGTACACGAAGTGCATCCAGTTTTTGCCGTAACCCTCTCAACTTTTTAGCACATGCTATGTGGGTGAAATGATGATACCATGCCAACTTTCAACCTTTTCAGAGTTCATTTGTAGTGCTTTTCAATTTCATGGTCATTTAGCTCAAAAAATTCAGTACATGCATGAAAAATACCAAATGAAGTCAGAAAGGGTTGAAAATTGATGATGTGGCTTTGAATGGTGCATTTTGAACACACAAAAAGTCTGGAGTTCAAATAAGTTCAAAAAAATGAAATCCCTTTGTAACAGATGAGTTTTCGTCCGGAACCCTGATAATTCGAAAGAGATTGTCCATTTTGTACACGAAGTGCATCCAGTTTTTGCCGTAACCCTCTCAACTTTTTAGCACATGCTATGTGGGTGAAATGATGATACCATGCCAACTTTCAACCTTTTCAGAGTTCATTTGTAGTGCTTTTCAATTTCAGGGTCATTTAGCTCAAAGAATGAACTAATAGCAAAAAGAATGAACTAGAAAACTATTATGAAACTCTAATAGCAAAAAGAATGAACTAAAAATAATCAATTAAAATATTATGTTATGATCAACTAAAACAAAACTATAATATTCTTCAATAGCAAAAAGAATCAACTAAAAAGCTTTTATAAAACTCCAATAGCAAAAGGAATCAACTAAAAAGCTTTTATAAACGTCTAGTATTTTTGAAACTAAAATTATATAAAATTTATGCAACTAAAATTATCAAAGTATTTTTTGTTCAAAACATTAATAGCAAAAGAATTTTCATAAAGAATTTTTTTGTTAGAAACTTTAATAGCAAACTAAAATAACCAAATCTGTTTTTGATTCAAACAGAAATTTAAAATAACCTAAAACTTACCAAATTGAATATAATGATAAAACACAGTAATATTATATAGCAGGAAAAAAATCGCTCAAAAATCTATTTTTTTAGTAAAGTTATACACAAACCAGTGATTCACACAAATTTCAAAAAATTCAAATTTAAACTATTCAAATTTGAAAACTAATGGCACTAACAGAAAGTTTTTAATTTTTGTGACCTAAAATAAAAAAGAATCAATGAAAAACAGTAAGTAGGAACAAAATAAAATAAATAAAGCAAAAAACAAAACAAAAAAACTGAATTTGTTTTTAAAAAATGCCACCTACTGGGCCACCACGGCCTGAATACGACTAGAAACCCAACCAGCTTGTTGGGCCAGGATTCAGGCCCGCAGAAGGCCCAATAGGCCCACAGGCAGTGACAGATTAGGCCCGGAAGCCTGCAGTTGAGAGGAGCTCGAGAGGGTGTGCGCAGCAGCGCTTATAAACCACTCTCGAGCTCTCTCAGCTAGCGAGGTGGGACTAAAAATTTGGCCCCGGGCAGCACCACCCTTTGGTCCCGGTTGGTGGCACCAACCGGGACCAATGCGCCCCTTTAGTCCCGGTTGGTGCCACCAACCGGGACCAAAGGTCCCTGTTTCCCGCCCTTTGGGCTGCTGAAAACTGACCTTTGGTCCCGGTTGGTGGCACCAACCGGGACCAATGCACCCCTTTAGTCCCGGTTGGTGCCACCAACCGGGACCAAAGGTCCCTGTTTCCGGGACCAAAGGTCCCTGTTTCCCGCCCTTTGGGCTGCTGAAAACTGACCTTTGGTCCCGGTTGGTGGCACCAACCGGGACGAACGGTGGGCATTGGTCCCGGTTGGTGCCACGAACCGGGACCAATGCTCTGTGTATATAAGAAAACACTTGGAATTTTTTCAGTTTTCATCTACCAGTTGCCCCCGATGACGCCGAGCACATCGACGCCGCCAGGCTGCCCGAGCTCCCCGTCGCCGTCCGCCGCTCCCCGTCGCCGTCCGCCGCTCCCGACGCCGCCAGCTGCTCCGCCGCTCCCTGCCCCGACGCACCGATCCCCAGTGAGCTCCCCTTCCCCTGCGCTGGCGCCGCCGCCGCCGCTGCTGCCGTCGCCGCCGCTCCTGCGCTGCCGCCGCGCTGCCGCTGCCGCCGCCCCTGTTCTGCCGCCACCGCCGCCCCTGCGCTGCCGCCGCGCTGCCGCCTCCGCCGCTCCCATTTTTTTTTGTTCATAGATTTTTTTTTGTTCATAGCATTTTTTTTTATATATGTATGCATTTACTGTTAATATACTCCGATGGATGTATATATGTATGTGCGTATGGATGGATGCATTTACTGTTAATATGTATATGTATGTGTGTATGGATGGATACATGTATGTGTGTATGGATGGATGCCCGAGCATTTTTTGTCGATCTACCCCGGCCCTCCCCGATAATTTCGACATGAGGGGGGACGTCCGACATGCATGAGAGAGAGAGGCGGTCCGCTCACCCGACGAACTATCGAGGCCACCCAAACCCTAGAAGAAAGAGCGTCGTTGTCGATCTACCCCCTCCCCGATAACTTCGACATGAGGGGGGACGTCGGACATGCATGAGTGAGAGAGGCGGTACGCTCGCCCGACCAACTATCGAGGCCACCCAAACCATAGAAGAAAGAGCGTCGTTGTCGATCTACCCCGGCCCTCCCCGATAATTTCGACATGAGCGGGGACGTCGGACATGCATGAGAGAGAGAGGCGGTCCGCTCGCCCGACCAACTATCGAGGCCACCCAAACCCTAGAAGAAAGAGCGTCGTTGTCGATCTACCCCCTCCCCGATAACTTCGACATGAGGGGGGACGTTGGACATGCATGAGTGAGAGAGGCGGTCCGCTCGCCCGACCAACTATCGAGGCCCCCCAAACCGTAGAAGAAAGAGCGTCGTTGGCGATCTACCCCGGCCCTTCCCAATAATTTTGGCATGAGGGGCGACGTCGGACATGCAGAGAGAGAGAGGCGGTCCGCTCGCCCGACCAACTATCGAGGCCACCCAAACCCTAGAAGAAAGAGCGTCGTTGTCGATCTACCCCCTCCCCGATAACTTCGACATGAGGGGGGACGTCGGACATGCATGAGTGAGAGAGGCGGTCCGCTCGCCCGACCAACTATCGAGGCCACCCAAACCCTAGAAGAAAGAGCCTCGTTGTCGATCTACCCCCTCCCCGATAACTTCGACATGAGGGGGGACGTCGGACATGCATGAGTGAGAGAGGCAGTACGCTCGCCCGACCAACTATCGAGGCCACCCAAACCGTAGAAGAAAGAGCGTCGTTGTCGATGTACCCCAGCCCTCCCCGATAATTTCGACATGAGCGGGGTCGTCGGACATGCATGAGAGAGAGAGGCGGTCCGCTCGCCCGACCAACTATCGAGGCCACCCAAACCCTAGAAGAAAGAGCCTCGTTGTCGATCTAGCCCCTCCCCGATAACTTCGACATGAGGGGGGACGTCGGACATGTCATGTGGAATTTTTTTTTGTTCATATAGAAAACTCCGGTAACATAGATTTATCAAGAATGCCCCCATTATGGATGTGCACAAGTTGATCCAATTTTTTTCTGATCTCATCTATATATATATTCTTCTATATGTCACGTTGTCTATCAAAGTATTGAAGAAATCCATGGCTTCGTCATTAGCCGGAAGTAACATGCGTATGATGCTACAAAGCTCTTCAAAGTTGTTTTGGAACGGAGTTCCGGATAGAATAATTCGCTTTTTGGGACGAATTTCAGCAAAGGCCTTCCAAATAGCGATATTCGGAAGGCTCTTGCTGAACTTCGTACCAAAAAGCTAATTAATTATCCTATCCGGGACTCCGTTCCAAAACAATTTTGGAGAGCTTCGTACCATTATGCGCCTGTTACTTCCGGCTAATGATGAAGCCTTGGTTTTCTTGAATCCTTTGACACTAGACAACGTGACATATAGAAGGGTAGATGAGATCAGGAAAAATATGGACCATTTTCTGCACATTCAGAATGGCGCCATTTTGTTAAATCCCTTAAAGGTTAAGAGAATCCCTTGTTTGACATTCATGCGAGAGGCAGTCCGGACATCGGACATTCATGAGAGAGGCGGTACGGACGTCGGACATTCATGTTTGTATATTAATTGCCATGTTGTAATATTTGCAGAAACTATGGATCAAAGAGACTAGGAAGAAGAACAGGTGTTGGGGGACATAATCCTCGCCGGACGTGATGTCTTGTCGTTTCTCAACGACACCGATGGTCTGGAAGGAGAGGATGACGGCTCCGATGATCGAACAATGGAGGAGGAAGGACATGATCATGATGGCTCCGGTGACCGAATGCCGGAGGAAGAAGGAGACCATGATGACGGCTCCGGTGACCGAACGGAGGAGGGAGCTGTTGCAAAGCCCGGCGAGGTATATATATTAATTAAGCCTGTGCTGACTAGCTAATTGATGCATTAATTGTTTTGGTATGTAGATATATTAACTCTTCTTTCTTCTTTTATAGCCCTCCGGATCGAGCCAAACTTCGGTAACGAGACGAGGCCCGAAGAAGAGGTTGCACAAGGATGAAAGGTTCACGATCACAGCACTCGCGGACGATGGCCTACCGATTGAACCCAAGCGGACCAAGGACGCATTTTCTGCTCAGTGCGGAGCAATTGTTAGGGACAACATCCCGATCAGCATCAAGCAATGGAATAAGCCTAAGGACGACGCCCCTGAAGGTGATTATGTCACCGATAGACAGGAAGATGATCTTTGGACCGCGCTAAAGGCAAATTTCACCCTACCGCCAGAGGAGGATCCGAATAAGCCAGTTATAGATCCACTGGTCAAGGCGTGTGCTCTTAAGAAGATGGCAGATCTATTCAGGAGGTGGAAGAATGAGTTGAAATCAAAGTTTGTCGACAAAGGGGAGACTCCAGAATTCATCGGCCGATTTGAGAACATAAGAGATCACTGGCCCGCATTTGTGGCCTACAAGACATCGGACAAGAGTAAGAAAATGTCAGAGACAAACAAGAACAATGCTGCAAAGAAGCAGTATCACCATCACACGGGGTCAGGTGGCTACCTCAAAGCCCGGCCGTTGTGGGACAAAGCTGAGAATGACCTGATTGCTAAAGGGGTTGTACCACAGACATTGAACTGGCCAGACCGTTCAAGGACTTGGTTCGTCGGGGTTGGGGGAACTTTGGACCCTGAAACAGGGAAGTGCCGTTGGACGGACGAGCAACTTGCAATACCCGTCACGAAGCTTCAGAAGTATATCACCGCAGCGCAGGAAGGGACGTTCATTCCCGACAGAGAGAAGGACGAGCTGACTGAGGCCCTAGGGAATGCTGAGCACCCTGGACGAACACGAGGCACACCAGGCTCCGTTCTGTGGAAGGTTGGGTTTCCCGACGCAGGCGGTTACAGAAGCCGGGAGAGAAAGAGGAAAGCGGAGCTGAGCGACATGCAGAAGATCAGTGCAAGACTACAAAAGCTAGAGGAACTTGAGAGCCAGCGAGCTGCCGGCCAACCATCTCAGCGGCACGAAGCTACCCCAGAAGCTACCCCGCCATCTCAGCGGAGAAGCAGCATGGCTTCCACGGAGCCCGTTCAGCCTGACTTCACGGCTCCTATCTACCCCGTGGATACTATCACGGAGGCTCAACATTGCGAGCTTATGATGAAATGCCGAAACCTCACTTTCAAGGCGGCTGTCGGCTCTGTTGCACCTCCTCAACCCAACGGAACTTTTCACTGCCGTCCGATTCCACATGGCTATGCTGTTGCGATGGTGGATGAAGTAATGGAGGGATTTGAGGAGCTCGAGCTTGACCACTCTACAGGTGAAGGGGAGAATCAGCTGGTTCGTGCTCTGAGGAGTACATGTCTATGGCAGAAGGAGTACATCCAGCTTCCAAACTGGACACCTCCGCCTCCTCCTCCTCCTCCGGCGAGTCAGGGCACTCCGCCTCCTCCTCCTCCTCCTCCTCTGGCGAGTGATCAGGGCACCCCGCCTCCTTCTTCCTCTCCTCCGACGCGTGAGGGCACTCCGCCTCCTCCTTCGCCTACTCCGGCGCGTCGGAGCAGTCCGCCTCCTCCTCCGCCTCGTCGGCAATGGCGGAAGACAGACGCCGCCGCTCCGGCTCCTCCGGCGTGCCGGAGCACTCCGCCTCCTTCTCTGCCTCGTAAGCAACGACGGAACAAAGACGCGGCCGGTCCGGCGGCTAGTAGTACAAGTAGAGGCGGGAGGCAATTCAGATACGGTCCATCTCTCAAGCCTCTGGAAAAGTTACCATATGAGAGGACCGAGTCTGAAAACGAGGAGATATGTCGTGCCCAAGCGAGGGACCATTTTGCAAAGAAAACTCCACCTCCGAAGGAGAAGCTAGATCCGGTGAAAGTGAAACGCACTATCGATGCCCTGAAGCGACCACCACCGCCTCGGCCGGATTCCAACTTTGTCCACTGTATTAAAAAGACATATCAAGATGCGCGGCAGTCAGGAAGTACTTCCAGTGATGCAAGGTTAGCAAAACGAAGAAGTGGGAAAAAAATTCCCCAGCTCGGCGAACAGGCGAACCAATCGTGCCCCCCGCTCAAGGTGTCTAGCCATATCGTCGCTAATCATCCGGGGATGATGCCCGGTACCAATCCTGGTGATTACCTGAGCGATGATGTACAGTTTGAGCCGTTGGAGGTGGACGAATTCAGTTACCGGTACGGGCAGCCTCTCGTCAAACCTGATCATCCTCCTCTAACAACGATGATGCGAAAATTCCATGAATGGTACATGAAAACCTGCAGCGAGTCTGGGAGGGATACTTTTACGCTGAGAATTAAAGAGGAGCACGACCTCGTTGGAATGGATCAGTTGTCTGTTGAATTTGACGAGTTATTCCAGTTATACAATCAAAAGGCCCTCGACAAAACAATCTTGACTTGCTACTGTCTGTAAGTACTACTTCTGTAATTAAGTCTCTATATATAGCTCAGCTCTTTCATTGCATGTATATATAATTATTCTCACTATATTATGCAGATTGAAGATCGTCAAATGCAGAAAAGCACAAATCTATGACATTGGGTTCATTAACCCAAATATCATACATGAGTTTACGGTTAAAAAAATTGTCACACAAACCGAGGACAACTTGCTACAATCGTTGCTTAAAAATCAAAACAAAGAGACAATACTCTTTCCTTACAACTTCAAGTGAGTGTTACTGTCTTGTGCATATTCGGTTTCCCTTATTACTCGAGGTTATAGTAATGTAATTGATGAGTTATGAATGCGTGCGCAGGTTCCACTTTATTCTTCTAGAGATTAAGCTTGAGCGGGGAGTAGTAATCGTCTTAGACTCGAAACGAAAAGATCTCCAGGAATATGCGGACATGACTGAAATGCTCTAGAAGTAAGTTCGATCGATCATTATCGCATCATATCGGCAACTTTGTTCATTTCCTGATATCAAGTAATTATTTTCTTTGTCTGGCAGGGTTTGGAAAGAGTTCACCGCAATTGTTCCGGCACTGCCGAGGGAGCTACGGTTTACACACCCGAAAGTAAGTACTACTAGCTAGTTCCGCGCATCTCCCATTGATTCTAGTTTCATCAATACCATTTATCATGCTTGATTATCAGTTTGATTGAACTCTATTTCTCGTAAAGTGCTTGTGGCAGGAAACCGGGAATGATTTTTGTGGATACTACGTTTGCGAGTTCATCTACAACGCGACGACCCCTAAGCGGGGCTACTCTGAAAAACAATTTCAAGTGTGTAAGCAATAATATTCACAATTTTATTTTATTACCATGATTTGTGTTGAGTTTCATTCATATATATGTATTGACCCCCTTCTTCAAATTAGATGTGGCAGATATGGGATGAACTCCTACCACATGATCGCTTACGAGCAATTCAAGAGGAATTGGTGGGATTCTTTCTTGACCACGTCATAAATAAAGCCGACGAATACCATCTGGAATTTGACATTAGATGTTAGGGATTGTAAGAGATCTTATATTGTATATATGTAGCTAGTAGCGTCGGATAGATATACGAAAACTTGTTGTTCGACCAATCTCTCGGAGAAAGAGAGGTCGAACACTTCTCTCTGTATATGTTCATGACGATCTTGTGTACTTAATGGTTCCTTCATTTGCTTACTAGCTAGCGTGTCGAGTTCTCTCTATAGTAGCTACCGTCGACCAAGCACGGAGAAAGAGAGGACACTTCTCCCTATTAGCTAGCTAACACAATATGAAACCCCTAAATTAACCCTCCAAAACCCCCTAAACCCCCCCTTTCAAAAAAAAACCCCCTTAAAGGTCCTCCTGCCTGGGCTCACCGCAGTGGCCACGTGGAGCCCCTTTGGTCCCGGTTCGTAAGCGAACCGGGACTAAAGGTTTTGGGCTTTAGTCCCGACCCTTTAGTCCCGGTTCCAGAACCGGGACAAATGGGGCTCTGGAACCGGGACAAATGGGCCTTTTTCTACTAGTGGCAAGCAACCCGGCAATGACATTGATGTGTACCTAAGGCCATTAGTTGAAGAACTTTTAGATCTGTGGAGTATAGAAGGTGTACGTGCGTGGGATGAGCACAAACAGCAGGAATTTGACCTACGAGCGTTGCTGTTTGTAACCATCAATGATTGGCCTGCTCTCAGTAACCTTTCAGGACAGACAAACAAGGGATACCATGCATGCACGCACTGTTTAGATGAGACCGACAGTATATATTTGGATAAATGTAAGAAGAATGTGTACCTGGGGCATCGTCGATTTCTTCAGAGCAGGCATCCCGTAAGAAAGAAAGGCAAGCATTTCAAAGGTGAGGCAGATCACTGGAAGAAGTCTCGCCACCGTACTGGTGATGATATACTTGATATGGTCAAGGATTTAAAAGTAATCTTTGGAAAGGGTCCTGGCGGACAATCTGTTCTGAATGACGCTGACGGACGCGCACCCATGTGGAAGAACAAATCTATATTTTGGGACCTACCCTATTGGAAAAACCTAGAGGTCCACTCTGCAATCGACGTGATGCACGTGACGAAGAATCTTTGTGTGAACCTGTTAGTCTTCTTGGGCGTGTATGTGAAGACAAAAGATACACCGGAGGCATGGGAGGACCAGCAACGTATGCACGGAGAGGACGACATGGATCCAAAGCAGTTCCAGGGTCATGCCAGCTACGCTCTTACCAAAGAAGAGAAGCAAATCTTCTTCGAATGCCTGCTCAGTATGAAGATCCCGTCTGGCTTCTCGTCGAATATAAAGGGAATAATAAATATGGCAGAGAAAGAGTTCTAGAACCTAAAGTCTCATGACTGCCACGTGATTATGACGCAACTGCTTCCGGTTGCATTGAGGGGGCTTCTACCGGAAAACGTTCGATTGGCCATTGTGAAGCTATGTGCATTCCTCAATGCAATCTCTCAGAAGATAATCGATCCAGAAATCCTACCAAGGTTAGAGAATGATTTGGTGCAATGTCTTGTCAGTTTCGAGTTGGTGTTCCCACCATCCATCTTCAATATCATGACGCACGTCCTAGTTCACCTAGTCAAGGAGATTGCCATTCTGGGTCCTGTATTTCTACACAATATGTTCCCCTTTGAGAGGTTCATGGGAGTCTTAAAGAAATATGTTCATAATCGTGCTAGGCCAGAAGGAAGCATCTCCAAGGGCCATGAAACAGAGGAGGTCATTGAGTTTTGTGTTGACTTTATTCCTGACATTAAGCCGATTGGTGTTCCTGAATCGCGGCATGAGGGCAGACTGGGTGGAAAAGGCACGCTAGGAAAGAATTCAGTAATATGCCAGGACGGGCATTCTTTGGTGCAAGCACACTACACAGTTCTACAAAGTTCCGCCTTGGTGGCTCCGTATATCGAGCAACGCAAGAATATTCTACGCTCCAAACACCCAGAGCAGTCTGACGACTGGATTACACATGAACAAACGGTGACTTTCGCTGGTTGGTTGCAGACACGTCTCATGCATGACGACACTGTTGCAGATGACCTGTACTTGCTTTCCAAGCTACCATCTTCGACTATATTGAGTTTCAAAGGGTACGAGATAAATGGGATTACATTTTACATGATCGCCCAAGATAAAAAGAGCGCCAACCAAAACAGTGGTGTCCGCTTTGATGCAGCAAACACCAATAGGCCAAAGGACACATATTATGGTTACATAGAGGAGATATGACAACTTGACTATGGACTTGGTTTGAAGGTCCCTTTGTTTTGGTGCAAATGGGTCAATCTGACAGGAGGCGGGGTAAAGGAAGACCCGCAGTACGGAATGACAACAGTGGATCTCAACAAACTTGGGTACGCAGACGAACCATTCGTCCTAGCCAATGATGTGGCGCTGGTTTTCTATGTGAAGGACATGTCTACCAAGCTGAGAAAAAGAAAAGATAAGGAAGCGAATACATCATACGATGAGCCAAAGCGCCACATAATTCTTTCAGGGAAAAGAAACATCGTGGGAGTGGAGGACAAGACAGACACGTCAGAAGATTATGAAAAGTTTCATGAAATTGCTCCCTTCACAGTGAATGTTGACCCGAGCATCGAGTTAAACGATGAAGATTGTCCATGGTTACGGCGCAAAGGGACACACGCGAAGAAAAAGTTTTATACCCTAAGATCCCACTCTGGGTTGTGACCGGCTTCTCTAGTTAGTTTCCGGACTTATATATCTGGAAAGTCCCACTTCGGACAAACCGGAGGGAGTCTTTGTAATAGTAGTGTACTTATGTGTTTTGGCATTTGAAACGTGAAGAAATATTATGTCCAAAGCCACGTCATCAATTTTCAACCCTTTCTGACTTCATTTGCTATGTTTCATGCATTTACTGATTTTTCTGAGCTAAATGACCCTGAAATTGAAAAGCTTTACAAATGAACTCTGAAAAGGTTGAAAGTTGGCATGGTATCATCATTTCACCCACATAGCATGTGCTAAAAAGTTGAGAGGGTTACGGCAAAAACTGGATGCACTTCGTGTACAAAATGGACAATCTCTTTCGAAGTATCAGGGTTTCAGACGAAAGCTCGTCTGTTACAAAGGTATTTCATTTTTTAAATTACCTAAGAATTACCAAATTGAATATAATGATAAAACACACTAATATTAAACAGCAGAAAAAAGAATCACTGCAAAATCTATTTTTAAAGTAAAGTTATTCACAAACTAGTGATTCACACAAATTTCAAATAATTCAAATTTAAACTATTCAAATTTGAAAACTACTGCCACTAACAGAAAGTTTATAATTTTTTTGACCTAACGCAAAAAGATTCACTCATTAACTCTAAATAAAGCAAAAAAAACTCAGAAACAAAAGAAAATAAGAAATAAAAAAAAACTGAAAAGTAAATAAAAAAAGCCCGCCTACTGGGCCGCCACGGCCTGCATACGACTAGAAACCCAACGTCTAATTGGGCCAGGATGCAGGCCCGCAAGGCCCAGTTGGCCCAACAGGGCAGCACAGGTTCAATAGGCCCACAAAGGCCTGCTTAGAGAGGAGCTCGAGGGAGATGCCGCGGCGGGGCTTATAAGCTGGTGCGGGCGCCCCTCGCTGGGCGAGGTTGGACTAAACTTGCGCCGTGCACAGCGCCTGTGCGAGCACCAGCCTTTAGTCGCGGTTGGTGGCTCCAACCGCGACTAAAGGGTGCCTTTAGTCGCGGTTGGAGCCACCAACCGCGACTAAAGGTCTGCGCTTCCCGCCGCTTGGACTGGCGAAAAATGACCTTTAGTCGCGGTTGGTGGCTCCAACCGCGACTAAAGGCACCCTTTAGTCGCGGTTGGAGCCACCAACCGCGACTAAAGGTCGTTGTATATAAGCGGCAGTTTGCAAAATTTCAGATCGATTCATCTCCATTCTCTCGACGACGCCGAACGAGGACGCCACCAGGCTGCTGCGCAACGCCGTCGCCTCCCCCGACGCCGGAGATCGTCGCCGCCGCCCCCGACGCCGGCCGCCCGCTCCTCCTCCCCGACGCCGCCCGCGCCTCCTCGTAGATCCCCGCCCGCCGCCGTCGCGCCGCCCGATCCTCGACCTCCTGCGTCGTCGCCGTCGCCGACGACTCGCCTCGCCTCGCCGGCTGTCACCCCGCAATGAGCCCCTGCCGCCATGGCCGTCCCTCCCATCGAGCCCGCACACACACACACATGCATAAACACACACACACACACACACACATTCTTAGTTTCTGTTTTTCTGTTTTCTAGTTTTTTTATACTTTTAGTTATAGAAATGTTAGATGAAATGTTAGATATATAAATGTTAGATGAAATGGTAGATATATAAATGTTAGATGAATGTTTTTTAGTTTTTTATACTTTTAGTTATAGCTAGATAAATGTTAGATATAAAAAAGTTATAGAAATGTTTTTTAGTTTTTTATACTTTTAGTTATAGAAATGTTAGATGGATGTTTGGAAATAAATGTTAGATGAATGTTTTTTAGTTTTTTATACTTTTAGTTATAGAAATGTTAGATATATAAATATTAGAAATCACAATCAAGCATTTAAAAAATGTTAAATTTGCATAGAATTTCTTCTCGGCGACAATGATGCCCGGCCCGCATCCTCGTTGTCGACTCGTTCGCGACGACGTCCTGCTTTAGAGAGGCAACGTTCGGGACTGGGCTCCGCCGGGCTGGCACTGGGAGGTGCTACCTTCAGGGGCGTGCAGCTTGGTGAGGAACCCGGCCCCGGGTCCCGTCGTTGACCCGGAGCTTCTTTGGTGGCGTTCGCGTGGGCCACTTTCGGTGCGGAGGCAGCCGGCCCCGCCGGAGGTGGTACGTCGCCCTGAAGAATCCTGAACACCTGGGAAGAACACGAGGAAAAGGCGTTGTTCCGTGGTTTGAGGGGTTTGCGGATTGGAACGACGACTACAGAAGCCATGCGAGAAAGAAGAAGCAGGAGGAGCAGAAGAAGAAGGAGGAAGCACTCCGCCTTGAAGGCCTAGAATCAAAGCACCTGGAGTTGGACCGCGCTTTCAGGCGGCAGCAGGAGCATATCGACTCACTCAGCCAGGAAAGGGCGTCTCAGCGGCAGCATGAGCAGATCGATCCAGCATTGGATAGCACCGTCCCATCTATGCCGAGAAGCAGGGTGGGTTCCGCCCCGGCCGATATCGATGATGCACTGCTAGCTAGCTACCCTGTGGATGATATCAAAGACAGGACTAACTGTGAGCTACACATGAAAGTGAAGAACTTATCCATGAAGGTGGCGGACGGCTATGCTTTAGCTAATCCCCCTGAAGCAACCTTCCATTGCAATCCCATGCCAGCTGGCTATGCTCGTGTCGGGGTTGATGAAGTGATGTCAGGATATCACGAGCTACAACTTGACATTCTTGGAGGTGACGAGGAGAGAACACTGGGAGAGGCCATACATCGTATCATTCTATGGAAAAAGGATTGCATCGTCTTTCCAAGGCCACCGACTCCTCCTCCTCCAAGTCCGCCGCCGCTTCAGTCGACTCCTCCTCCTCCAAGTCCGGCACCACGTCAGCCGACTCCTCCTCCAAGTCCGGCACGGCGTCAGCCAACTCCTCCTCCTCCAAGTCCGGCATCGCGTCAGCCGACTCCTCCTCCAAGTCCGGCACGGCGTCAGCCGACTCCTCCTCCTCCAAGTCCGGCACCGCGTCTGCCGTCTCCGCCGACTCAACATGCTCCGTCGCCTAAGCAACAACGGAAGAGAGAGGCCGCAGCTACGACGGCTAGTGGTACAACAGGCAAGAAATTCAAATATGGTCCAAGCCTCAAGCCTCTTCCGAAGTTGTCTTACCACCTGACTGAGGAGGAACTCAACACCATAGTGAATGCCAAATTGAAGGCCCATTTTGGACCGAAACCGCCCCCGCCGCCAAAGGAGAAAGTACCTGAGCATGTCTCACAACACTTTATTGATATGGCTCGACCGGCTGTCAAGCATAAGGACTGCGACTATGTGCGGTCTATCAAGAAGTCATATGTTGCACAACAAAAGGAGTCGAGCTCGAGCTCGAGCCAAGCAGTTGGCAAAAAAAGCGGGAAAACTGTTCCCCAGCTGGGAGAACAGGCAATGCAATCGACCCCCCCGCTCATTATACAAACACCTGTGAGTACCGCCGATCGGCTGGTAATAACCGACGATCATGAAAGGCAGGCTAAAGAGGCCGGTGTCACTGTTGAACAACTCCTAGGCCTTGACGAAATCCCCGGGCTTAAAGAGGAGGAAGTAATATGGCAATATGTCCGCGGCAAACCTCTGGTCAACCCTGACGATGTCAAGCTTCTACCAACGAGAATGTACAATTTGCATACGTGGTACATGCAAGAAACAGCAAATACCAATCAAGAGTCCCTCATGGTGAAAGTCAAGAAAAAGCATTACTTCCATGGAAAAGATTTGTGGGTTGATTATGAAGAGTTGTTTCAGTTATTCAATCAAGACGCACTCGACAAATCTATCGTCAGTTGCTATTGTCTATAAGTGATTTATTTCTGTAATTTAAGTCTCTAGCTAGCTGTGCTCTCGTTCATTACCTGTAATTATCCTCACTATATTCTTTTCTGTGGTATTATGCAGAATGAAGATGTATGAAATGAAAAAAGCTGGACGCTATGGCATTGGGTTCATTGACCCAAATACGATTAATCAAAAGATATGGACAACTGAATGGTCGAGAAAAGACACAGAGAGATTCCTGCTAGAGTTTTTGAAGCGACTAAACACCCAACCAGAAATACTACTTCCTTACAACTTTGGGTGAGTGTTACTATATCTTGTACTACAAATTCTATTTTTTGCTTACTAGATGTTAATAAGTATAGTTGATGAGTTATGCACATGCCCGCTTAATTATACAAAACATGTGCGCATGCAGTTACCACTGGATCTTGTTAATCATTGAAGTTGACAAGGGAAAAGTTGAAGTACTGGACTCACTATATAACAATCCATCCGAATACGCAACCGTGAGGGGGATGGTCGACAGGTAATTTCAATCATTATCGCACTATGTCGGCCTCTTTACTTTATTTCCTGATATCAACTAGTTAATAACTCCTTTATTCATTTTCTTTGCCGGCGGGCAGGGCTTGGGCCAAGTTCATCAAACTTGTCCCAGGCGACTGGCCACAAAAGCTGACATGGGTGCGACCCAAGGTAATTAAGTAGTACTAGCTAGCTACGTCCGTGCATCTCTTTAATTCTAGTTTCAATACCATTATCATGCTTGATTAATTATTACCTGATTGAATTTTTTTCTCGTAAAGTGCATGAGGCAGGAGCAGGGGAATAGTTTATGCGCATACTACGTTTGCGAGAACATTCGCATGATCACGTCTGAAAGGAGCAGAGATGAAAGAAATCTTTGGGTACGGTTGCCAGAACACTATCCATAATTTTTTTATCATGATCTAGCTAATATATATACACGCAACTAATATATTCATCTTGATCTCCTTCTTATAGCTGACGGAGATGCGGGGCCAGCTCCTACCAACGGCTCGCGTACGAGCAATTCAAGAGGAAATAGCTGGATTTCTGCTCGACCAGGTCATAGATCCCAAAGGAGAATACCATTACAAGAAGCAGTAATGCCTGCATATGTAATGATCCGCAAATTGTAGGAGAAATTTTATATACCAAATTGTATATATATATATATATATATGTATGTGAATGGTCGTCGTACGAGAAATTCGATGATATATGTATATATGATCGGTTCTACGAGAAATTCTATTTATATATATATGCACAACGTGTACAGTATGTAGTAGCGTAATATATGTTTGAAATGAAAAATAATTAAATGGAAAACACAAAATTAAAAGGAAAAACAAACCATAATTAATTCATAAACCCCTAAAGGATTAAAAGGAAAAATAAACCAAAATTAAAAGAATTAAATACTTTTAGTCCCGATTGGTGTTACCAACCGGGACTAAAGGTCCCCCAGCCCACGGCGCCAGCAGGTGCCACGTGGTGGGCCTTTAGTGCCGGGCCGTGTTGAACCGGGACTAAAGTGGGGGGGGGCTTTAGTCCCCACCCTTTAGCGCCGGTTGGAGAACCGGCACTAAAGGCCCTTACGAACCGACACTATTGGCCGATTCTACACTAGTGTGACCATATCAAGTATATCATCACCAGTACGGAGGACGGGCTTCTTCTGGTGATCTGCCTCACCTTTGAAATGCTTGCCTTTCTTTCTGAAGGCATGCTTGGTCGGAAGAAATCGATGATGTCCCAGGTACACATTCTTCTTACATTTGTCCAAATATATACTTTGGGTATCATCTAAACAGTGCGTGCATGCGTTGTACCCCTTGTTTGTCTGTCCTGAAAGGTTACTAAGAGCAGGCCAATCATTGATGGTTACAAACAGCAATGCTCATAGGTCAAATTCCTCTTCTTCATGCTCATCCCACACACGTACACCTTTTCCATTCCATAGCTGTAAAAGTTCTTCAACTAATGGCCTTAGGTACACATCAATGTCGTTGCCGGGTTGCTTAGGGCCTTGGATGAGCACTGGCATCATAATGAACTTCCGCTTCATGCACAACCAAGGAGGAAGGTTATAGATACATAGTCACGGGCCAGGTGCTATGATTGCTGCTCTGCTCCCCAGAAGGATTAAAGCCATCTGCACTTAAACCAAACCATACGTTCCTTGCGTCACCTGCAAAGTCCTCCCACTTTCTCTCGATTTCTCTCCACTGCGTACCGTCAGCGGGTGCTCTCAACTTCCCGTGTTTCTTACGGTCTTCTTTGTGCCATCGCAATAACTTGGCATGCTCTTTTTTTCTGAATAGACGTTTCAACCGTGGTATTATAGGAGCATGCCACAACACCTTGGCAGGAACCCTCTTCCTAGGACGCTCGCCCTCAACATCACCAGGGTCATCTTGTCTGATCTTATACCGCAATGCACCGCATACCGGGCATGCGTTCAATTCCTCCTACTCACCGCGATAGAGGATGCAGTCATTAGGGCATGCATGTATCTTCTGCACCTCCAATCCTAGAGGGCAGAGGACCTTCTTTGCTTCGTACGTACTGTCAGGCAATTTGTTATCCTTTGGAAGCTTCTCCTTCATTATTTTCAGTAGCGAACCAAATCCCTTGTCAGATACACCATTTTCTGCCTTGCATTGCAGCAATTCCAGTGTGGTACCGAGCTTTGTGTTGTCATCTTCGTAGTTTGGGTACAACCCTTTTTTGTGATCCTCTAACATGCGATCGAACTTCAACTTCTCCCTTTAACTTGCGCATTCTCTCTGTGCATCAACAATGACCCGACGAAGATCATCATCGGGCACATCGTCATGTGCCTCTTGATCTTTAGCTTCCCCCATTGCAGTATCATCGTATTCAGGGAACATAGGATCGCTGTCATCATCCTCTTCTTCTTCGTTGTCTTCCATCATAACCCGTCTTTCTCCGTGCTTGGTCCAAACATTATAGTGTGGCATGAAACTCTTCTCAAGCATGTGGGAGTGAAGGGTTTTCGAGTTAGAGTAATCCTTCGTATTCTCACAGACAGTACATGGACAATACATAAAATCATTCTGCTTGTTTGCCTTAGCCACTTCGAGAAATTTATGCAGGCCCTCAATGTACTCGGAGGTGCGTCGGTCACCGTACATCCATTGCCGGTTCATCTGCGTGCATTATATAATTAAGTGTATCAAAAACCATTACAGAAAATCATGAATAGAGAAGTGATCAATTTAATACAAGTTCATCATCAAATTAAAACCAAAGTACAGTAGTGATGAAATGTTATTACTGAAAAAATAAATACAAAAAGTTCATACACTACTAGGGAAAACCTTATACACAGAATCTTAGCAGCAGCGCGGGACAGGATGGGGCGCTACTGCTAATTAGTAGTAGCGCGATATGCAGACAGGCGCTACCGGTACTAACTTAGCAGTAGCGCGGCTCGGTAGAACCACGCTGCTACTAAAATTGACCGACCGTTCCCACCACGCTAGGTTTAGCAGTAGCGCGTCCACGATAACCACGCTACTGCTAATGTGATAGTAGTAGCGCGCTTTTTTTTCAACTCGCTACTGCTAATTTTGAAACTGGCCACATGGCGGGCCCCTCTTAGCAGTAGCGCGTGTTACAGACGAGCGCTACTGCTATCTTATTAGCAGCAGCGCGTTTTGCACCCAGCGCTACTACTAAGCCGCAGCCATATCACCTTTTTCCTCCCCCCTCCCCTCCTCTCTTCCTCACTTTCTCCTAGCTCCCACCTCCTCTCTCCCTCACTAAGCTTCTTCCTCACTACTTATCCCCCCATTACTCTCCTTCTTCTACCTATCTTTCTCTCTCTTTATTACTCCTAACTAACTACACCAACCTCCATTAATGCATCTCCTTTCTATTTTTCCTTCCCCCTCCACTAGTTGAACTTGTCTCCTCCCAAACTAGCTAGCTAGGTAGATCTAGCTAGCATTTAGTGAAGTGACCTATGTACCTCCCTAACTAGATCTATAGCCTTATCAAGAAGAGCTTTGTCCACTTTTGATCATTCCATAGGTGTGTGTGGCGACACCTATCGACATCATCATCACATAGCTCGATCTCGAGATAGGTGATTAAAAATTTATGCTTTTGCAAGAATGGAAATATGTGTTTGTGTGCGATATGACATAATCGGGCGATATGATGGAAATTGTGTGTGTGGCATGAGTTGCCGCCGAATTGTGCTTGTGAGTTGCCTATGTTTTGCCGAAATGTCGATTTATTTCCGTTTCGGTGAATTCCGGGCAAACTCTATATGTCCTATTTTTAGGGAAGGTCATGCCGAATTTTTGTATGACTTTGATGCATGCATGCATTTTTATAATCAATTTGTTTATTATTACCGTGCAGGCGTTCATGATGGTGAGTGGAACGGTGGTGGACAGGTGGTTGCGGTCGGCGGTGCAGGACATGAAAGAAAATAACCTGACAGAGGTTTTATGTCCGTGTCGAAGATGCAAAGGACGAGCTTGGCTCGACCCCTATGACGATGGTCGTGTGATGGCGCACCTGCTCATGACTGGTTTCATGGATGGCTATACTCGGTGGATAATTGAAGATGAGGATGATGATGTTGAGGACGCCGACGGGGCAGGCAATGACGACTCGGGGCAAGACAAAGAGATGATCGATAATGGCGGCGGAGAAGGGGCCGAACATGGCGGCGGGGAAGAGGCCGGGCATGGCGGCGGAGAAGGGGCCGGACATGGCGGCGGAGAAGGGGCCGGACATGGATGCGGAGAAAACGTGGACGCCACGCCACAGAATTCGTCGGTACTAAGTTCAATCGTGCGGGACCCTCATGTTCAAGCACTGCTTCGCAAGGAGACGAGTACTGAGAGAGCTACTTCTAGAGAGGAGGCCAAGCTGCAGCAACTGGTGGTAGACTCGAACACTCCATTGTATCATGGTTGCAATCCCAAGGTGACCCGCTTGAGTTTCACGCTCGAACTCCTGAAGACGAAGGCTAAAAACAAATGGAACGACACTAGCCTCGATGAGCTTCTCAAGTACCGAAAGGATGTTCTTCCTGCGGGGAATCTATGTCCTACTAGTGTGGATGAGGCCAAGAAGATCGTGTGCCCTCTTGATCTGCCGCACGTTAGATACCATGCATGCATCAACGATTGCATAATTTATAGGAAGGAGCACGCGGAAAAAACAAGTTGTCCGGTGTGCAATGCTTCTCGATACAAGAAGGCCGGGAAGAAATCTCCCCAGAAAGTTGTATGGTACTTACCGATCACTAGCCGTCTCCAGCGGTATTTCATAGATCCCAAGGAAGCAAAGCTCATGCGCTGGCACGCGGAGAGGAAGAAGCCCGACGATGGAGATGATCCGAAGCTGAGACACGTCGTGGATGGAAGCCAGTGGAGAGCGTTCAACGGCGAATATCGGTATTTCGCATGTGATGCAAGGAACATCGTGCTCGGCATGTGTACCGATGTCATGAATCCGTTTGGCAACCAGAACACCAACCATAGCACATGGCCCGTGTTTGTATGGATGTACAACCTCCCCCCTGGTTGTGCATGAAGTCGAAGTACATACACATGAGCATGCTGATTCAAGGGCCGAAACAACCAGGAAATAATATTAATCTGTATCTGGGGCTACTTCAAGAGGAGTTAGACACGTTATGGAAAACACCAGCCAAGACATGGGACGCCAGCAAAGGCGAGTATTTCTATATGAGAGCCGCGTTGATCACGACGGTGCACGACTATCTCGGTTACGGATATGTCACAGGATAGGTGTGCCATGGATATTGTGGATGCACGCGGTGCATGGATGATACGACGTCTCAGCAGCTAACGTCAAGGAAAGATGGCGGGTCTGGGAAAATCATGTACAAGGGGCATCGAAGATGGCTCGAGAAGGACGACCCGTGGAGAAACCGTGGAGATCTATTCAATGGTGAGGCTGAGCATCGAGGACCTCCACGTATGCGGAGCGGCGCCGAAATTGATGAGTTGTTGAAAAACTGGGAACAGTGCCCTGCACCGGGAAAGATGATGAAAAAGGCGCCGGAGCCGCTGCTGAAGGTATGGAAGACAAGGTCTGTTTTCTGGGACTTGGAGTACTGGCACAAACTCGACATGCCTCATTGCCTTGATCAAATGCATATCTGTAAGAATGTCCGTGAGAGCTTGCTTGCGACGCTGATGAACATGCCGGATAAGACCAAGGATGGGCCGAAGGTAAGAAAAGACTTGCAAGATTTGGAGATCAGGGCAGATCTGCACATGCCGCCCCGTAAAAAGTCAAAGGAGACAGAGACGGAGACAGAGGCGCGAGAGAAGAAGGGCAAAAAAGTAAAGGAAGAGGATTATTGCCCCCCTTCTTGCTTCACCTTAAGTCCGGCTGAGATCGATCAATTCTTCAAGTGCCTTATCGGAATCAAAGTTAGTTCCGGTTACTGTGGCAAGATAAGCGGATATCTAGACACGAAGAAGAAAAGGTTCAGCGGGATGAAGTCCCATGACTGTCATGTGATGATGACACAGATACTACCTGTTGCCCTTAGAGGGATAATGGAGAAGCACGTCCGTGACACGCTTATTGGTCTCTGCAACTTTTTCGACGTCATCTCTCGAAAGTCGATCAGTGTGAAGCAGCTCCGAAGGCTACAGGAAGAGATCGTTGTCATACTATGTGAGCTTGAGATGTACTTCCCGCCCGCGTTCTTTGACGTCATGGTGCATCTGTGTGTCCATATTGTGGATGACATAATAGAACTGGGCCGTCATTCCTGCACAACATGATGCCGTTTGAGAGGATGAATGGGATCATCAAAGATTCGTTCGTAACATGTCCCGTCCGGATGGAAGCATCGTCCAGGGCTATCTGACACAAGAGTGCATCTCTTTCTGCGAGAATTTTCTATATGGCGCAGACCGGCCGCCTGGTGTTGGTTTGCCCGTTAACAAGCACGATGGGAGGCTCGAAGGAGAAGGTCACTCCAACGGTCGTAGGGAACTGCATGTGGCCTACTCAGATCGACGCAACGACTTTGACAGAGCAAACTTGGTAGTGCTACAACACCTACACCAGGTAGATCCTTTCGCGGCACTGCATAAAGAAACTATCGCAAAGAAGTATCGTGACCGGGGGGTATGCAGGACGGACGCCGAAGTTACTAGAGAGCACAACTCCACTTTCCTGCATTGGTTCATAGAGCATATTATTGCTAATCCCCCGGAAGAGGGCTCTAAGGACCGATTGCTCATATACGCCTTAGCACATGGCCCCTCGCCCAACCTCGTCACCTATCAGGCATACGATATCAACGGATACACGTTCTACACGGAGGCCAAAGATATGGGCAGTGATGATCAGAACTCAGGGGTGACGATGGAATGCATGACCGACAGCGACAACGGCGCAACTGAGAGATTTTACGGAAGGGTCGAGGAGATCTGGGAGCTTGACTACTCTGGACTGCACAACGCGACGATGTTCCGTGTCAGATGGGCTAAGAATGTCGAAAGAGAAAATCGGTATTTCACTACCATGACTATACCCGACGCCAAGAGCGGTACCGTGAACGCTATCGCAAAAAATGAGCCATGGGTACACGCTAATCACGTGACACAATGCTTCTTCATAACTGACCCGTGCAATCCCAGCCGTGTTGTCGTGAGGAGAGGCAAAAGGAACATCATTGGAATGGATGGAGTCGCCAATGAGGAAGACTACGACCAGTACGGCAACCCAATGAGGGAAGATGACGATGACGATGAAGTATACGTCAAAAGAAGAATCAATACTACATTACCTAAGAAAGATCGTACTCCATGGAAAAGGAAAAGTCACAATGAGGGGCTCAATTATTCTTCAACGAACAAGAAGGGAAAGAAGCTCACTCAAAAACGAAAATGTCGATGCTGAGGAACCGTTATCAGTCAAATGATGTAATATATATGTTCCTATTTTGTGTGGACACTAACCGTTATGCATGGGTCAAATGATGTAATATATATGTTCCTATTTTGTATACATACTTAACCGTCAAATGAAAAGAAAAGAAAAGAAAAAGAAGAAAAGAAAAGGAAGAGAAAATAAAGGAAAAGACAATAGAAGAAACAAACAGGAAAACTGCTATAGGTACTGGTTATAGCAGTAGCGCTTTTCTGAAAAAGAGCTATAGCTAGTCAAAATAGCAGTAGCGCTTTTCCGAAAAAGTGCTATAGCGCGTTTTTAGGAAACGCGCTACTGCTATGTCGACTTAACCCCCGGATCCCCACTCTCTCTTCCCCCAAATCCCCGTTTCCCGCCTCTGCTTTCCCCCAAATCCCCACTCTCTCTTCTCCCCGGCCCCTCGTCGCCGCCGGAGCCCTGCCCTTGCCGGAGCCCTGCCCTCGCCGGAGTCCTCCCTCGCCCCCGACCCCGGCGCTCGCCCCCGACTCCCCGACCCCGGCGCTCGCCCCCGACCCCCCGACCCTGGCGACCTCGCCCTTGCCCCCGACCCCGGCGCTCGCCGCCGACCCCCCGACCCCGGCGACCTCGCCCTCGCCCCCGACCCCTGCGCTCGCCCCCGACCCCCCGACCCAGGCGACCTCGCCCACGCCCCCGACCCCGGCCCCGGCGCGCCACACCTCCCTCCTCTGCTTCCTCCCATCCCAACCTCGCCCCTGCACCCTCTGTAAGCCCCCCACCGCTCCTCCTCTCTCTGCTAGTAGGTTAATTTGGCTATATTATGAACCCTAGTTAGTATGAACCCTAGTTAGTTAGGGTAGTAGGTTAATTAGGTTCTTCGTCAAATTAGGAAGGAAATTTAGGGTTAGGTGTTTTAGGTGTAATTAAAAGAAAAAACATAATTGATTATATAGGTTTCTTGCATTTTTTAGATTAAGCAATTGTTGCTATTTAAAAAAACAGAATTTCAAGTGGACATGTGATATGTGGACATGTGATTTGGACATGTCATATTTGGAATTTGGACATGTCATATTTGGACATGTGATGTTTTGGACATGTCATATTTGGAAAATGATGATTATGTGCAGGGTAAATGATCCGAGTGGCCTATGTTTCGCCGGAATGTTGATTCATTTCCGTTCCGGTGAATTTCAGGCGCTCGATATGTCCACTTTTTAGCAAAGGTCATGCCGAAATTTTCCGTGAATTTTGGCATGACTTGTGTTAGAAAGTAGGCATATCGAGTGCCGGGATTTGCTGGGAAACGGCATTCCGGCAAACATAGATCTTTTTTTTATGTCATTTCTCATTTTTTTATAGTTTTAGAATTAAACGAGGAGACTTAATCATAGGAAACATGTCGAACAACGAAGAAACCGGGCCTTCTGACCAAGATGCAGACGAGATGGATTATGAGGGTGAACAACAGTACCTCGACTTTTTGTCTGCTAAGCACAGTCAAGGTTTGCAGGTCGGCCTCGATGATGGTACTGACGCCGACACCGACACCGACGGCGCCGGCACCTATGGTGGCGCCGATGCCGCTACCGAAAAGAAGAAGCAGAAGAAGCAGAGGATACAAAAACCTAACAAACTCGGCATCGGCCGACTGGTGATCACAAAGATGGCCCCTAGCAAGTTTGAGCCATTAGAGCCGGAAGAACCTCGCAAGTGCTATGGGAACCAAGTAGGATGCATCCTACGGGAATGCGCGAGCATCAACGACGATGACTTAAGGAGTAAAGAACATTTGAGGCAGTTGCTCCTGACGAAGTTGCACAAGAGATTCAAGTTCCCCGACCGGGATGACGCCATAGAACACCCGTGGGATGATAAGAAGTTGAAAAAGATTAACAATCACGCCATGGGCATGTTCAGCAATGATTTGGCCTCCTGGAAAGGGAGGGTGAAACGAGCTATTGAGGCTGAGGAACCCCTGTCCAAGATTCTGGAGGAAAATCCGACACTTACGGAAGAGGAGTTCGAAAAGTTCAAGGACACTTGTGCTACCGGGGCAGCCAAGGCTAAGGCTGCGAAATTCAAGAGCCTTCAGCAAAGGAACACGGGGAAGCATCGCCTCGGAAGCCATGGCTACCTTGGCAAAAGGCCCATATGGGATAAGGAGGACGCGGAACGTGAAGCCGCGGGTCTCCCAGACCCCTTCGCGAAGTTCACCAACCCCTTGGCGCATGACTTCATCAGGGCCCGCTACAAGTGGGACAAGGAAAAGAAGGTTTTTTACATGGACCCGATCACGAGGAAATTGATTAGAATACTGGTAATTATTCTTTAACCACCTTTCATTTAGCTTCTGATCAAGTCAACTACACATTCGTAAACGGTTCACGTTCCTTCTGCAGGAGAAACAACACCAGCTTGCAGCCGAAAGCCCTACTTCGCCGATGAGGCCCAAGTGGGACACCCCTCTCAACCGGGCCTTGAACAAACTTAAGGGACTCCCTTTGGGCCAGCGGCCGCAATATGGACGTGTGCACGGCGCCGGAGACGGCGCCACGTGGAAGATGTTTTACAACGACGGCCCGGAGGCCAAGAAGCAGAAAAAGAAGTTTAGTCAGACGGACATCGACGCGAAGGTGAAGCTTGCCTTCGAGAAAAGAGCAGCTGAGGACGAGGAAAAAGCAGCCGAGGAGAAAAATGAGTTGCTACAGCAGGCAGTCGATGCAGCTGTATATGCCTGCAGAAATGATTTCGCTACTAACTTGATCCCGGCTATCATCAACTGGACGAAGGAAAATCCAGACAAGACGGTACATGATTTCCCCATGCCCAGTTTCGTCGGGAGCAACTCGGTGAACAACACCACCGCACCATCACCTGCTCACGCAACCGGTTCTGCTCCCGCTCCCGCACCTGCACCCGCACCCGCACCCGCTCATAGCAGCCCGTCCTCAGTCTCTGGCATGCTAGGCGGGCCTTCGTCTTTGGCTGAGCTCGACGCCCTCACGGTAATTACATGTCGCACCAACATATATCTAGAATATTCCATTTTCGTTGCCTTTCGGATGTTTTACGACGTAGACATGTGTTGGCAGGCCGACGAAACCCCGTGCACCTTACTCTACTTGATCAAAGGCCAGAAGGTGGACGTGGGAAAGGGGGTGATAACGAAGCCCTTGGAACTCACGTTCCACGGCCAGCCGATGCCCGGTGGGCACTTCAGGGTTACCTTGTCGAGTGTGAAATCGGGGCACGAGGATTTGCCTCCTCCAGTACGGCAAGGGTTGGAAGAGGACGACGAGACCCCGTCGCGGATTGGAAGCTGCAAGGGTTGGGTGCTGCTATGGCCGAAGAATCTTCTTCGTCTGGAGCCGGCCGAGAGCACACCAATAACCACACATCAACAAGCAGGTATGGACACCACCACCCCGCCTACGCAATTACCAGTGCCTGTAGTGCCGGGTGAGAGCGGCGGACGACGTGATGAAGGGGGTCCAATAGTGGCTGATGTAATCGCCCCCGTAGAACAAAGAATGGATGATGAGATGGAGGAGGACCCTCTTCGGTTCCTCAATACAGGCGCCTATGACTGTGACTTAGATATGATGAGTCAGCCATATGACGACTCGGGCTATCAGCATGCTAATGAGGATATGGATGATCTGCCCGGGCAGGAACGTCCTAGCAGGGATTGCAAGAAGTCTCTCTTCATGCAATCCTCACAGGACACGCCTAAAGATGCAGGGGGTCGTACAGTGCTTAGCCCGACAACACTGGGGCAGGGGTTAAGGAAGGGTCTGGAAGGTCAGCCCAAGAAAAAGGAGAGGAAGAGAACGGGGAAGATAGGCTCAGCTGCCTACAAACAAGCCAGAGCACATAGCAGCCAGACGGTGGCCATGTTCCATGTCACGGGCGAGCCGATGCTACCGCCAAAACCACTGGAGGCAATATACGGGGATCTCAGGAGACTGCACGACCATGTGCTGTCGACTGAGAAAAGCCTACTAGCCTCGAAGGATCCAGGATATCCGACATACGCGGCTCGTGTGCCTGAGGGGAAGTGCTACGTCGACACACGGCCCGCGGAGGTGTTCTTCCTACGGTTTGATCATATCTTCGAGATGTTTCTGACAAGGCGGCTCGATTGTACAATCGTCCGCCTTTTTGCGCTACATATGAGCTCCGTCATGAAGATAGAAGAAGTCTCGCAAATCTGTGTGGCAGATCCATACTACATGCACGAGTCCTTCTTGAGTCTCGGCGACTTTGAGCGTAAAACTGCTAGGGAGTACCTCGAAAACTTCATGGTACAGAATAAGGACCAGGAAATTGTCCTCCTGCCTTATCATCCAAAGTAAGTCAGTGCCGGACAACCCTTTCGTAACTTTCAATCATTCCTTCTCACTCATATGGAGAATAATTTGAGGTGTTTTTTTCCCCGCAGCAACGGTCGCGCCGTCCTTATCGTTCTTTACCCGCGAGTCTCCCACGCCGTGTATTTCGACCCTACCAGAAACTACGAGAAGAAGGACTACACCCACGTAATGAATATTCTAGATGATGCTCTCCAAGGCTTCAGCTTGAGGGGTGGCCACATGCAGATCAGGAAACAAAGGAACCGCAAGACGGGTTTCTCGCATAAAACCAACTTCTGCTGCATCCATGTCCCGAAATCAAGTAGGAACGATGGATTCTACATCCTCCATCTCATGATGGAGTTCAGAAGGGATCACCACAAGCTTCGCATGACAACCAGAAACGATGATCATATCCGCAAGTGGGTAGAATCTCAAGGAGATGCGGATTATAAACTTAAAGATGACTTCTTTCGCATCCAAAGGGATATTGCGACGATCATCATGAAAGAAGTCGTCGAAGTGAAGGGGATGTTCCACCACGGCCCTATATCGCGAGTGACGTCCGAACTTGCATAGGCATGCAACGTCAGTACCTCACGCCGTTCAAGAAGCTAGGGTCCACTCTCGATGATCTCGAAGGATGGAAGTTCTAGTGATTTACGATGCCGATGATGATGATATGTGTCGGTTGAACTTGTATACTTTGTATAGCGATGAAACTTTGTGATGTCCACGGTCCCTACCGAACTTGCGTAATGCTACTTTGTTAGTTTGGGTATGATGACCTGCGTACCTCTAGTTAATTAGTTTGCGTACGATGAAACTGCATTGATTATTTATGTTTACTATATGTTGCATCTAGTTGCTAACCCTTTCTTTTTTGTGTTGCTCAAGTATATTTTGTTGCATATGATTGTACATTCTCTTGATGAAGATGCATCTCTAACAGGTACCTAGATTCTTGATGGCGAAGTACCGGTGCTATGTTGTGTACAAAGGAAAGGTTCCGGGAGTATACGACGAGTGGTCCGAGTGTCAGGCGCAAGTGGAGGGGGTCTCGGGCGCCAGCCATAAAGGCTTCAAAAGCAGACAAGAAGCAGAAGCTAGTTACGTGAGAAGGCTCATGCTAGCATGAGAGAGGACTCATAACCACCGCCTCATGTACTACATAGTTTCGCTCTCACTCATAGTGATAGCTCTTCTCGCGTATATCATTGTTTAGATGGATGACGATGTAGTTGCAAGTATTCGAGACTTGTATTGCTATTTTCGAGATGATGACGAGAGACCACTTTGTGTTGGATGATGATTATGATGATGACATGATTTGATGTGACTATTTGTATGTATATGCTATGATAACATCCGTCGTCTCGCAGCCATTTGTATGTGTATGATGATGACATTTGTATGTGCTAAAGATTCTTGTATAAAGCCTGTTCAAATACAAAACAAATATGCAGAAAAAAAATCAGAAACTAATAAAGTTAGCAGTAGCGCGGGGAATAAAGTTAGCAGCAGCGTACCATTATGTGGCACCCCGAAAGAGGGCCGACGCACGCCAGTCCCCAGGATGAGACCTGATGCACGCCAACGACATGATACAGCAATTCCAGGCAAAAATGGCTTTATTAATAGCAATGGAGTAATACAATACCATTGTTTACAACAATATTCCATAACTCCAAGGCTAACTGCAGGGCATCAGAGGTCTTGGCAACTACGTCTCTGGCTGGGCTCCATAACGCACAGGACTGGCTAGGTTACCATCTAGCACGACGAGTCTTCTCCTGCAACTGGCCACGTGCAAGGCCAGGTGAGTACTTTGAATGTACTCGCAAGACAACCAAATACATAGCATCCAAACAAACAGATGGCAAAGCAAGCCCTATGCTATGCATGATCAAATTATATGGCATAAATTCTAACAAGACAAGTATGGATCAAGCATGGCATATCATGGATCAGGCATGCAATCTACATGACATGGCAATGATTACGTTAAGTGCTTAGAGTACTACTGTGCCCATCACCAACTTACTCTCTGGGTTGTCCCACAACCCTCAACACATTCATGATCCAACCTGGACTGACTCCAGTCAAATCCAAACCAGGTGGTCATCCGACCACTCATCATCTAGCCATCTCTTGGCTAACATATCTTATCCTGACATCACTTGATGTCTACCCGAGATGACATCTTTCCTCAATATTATCATTATTACGGTTGACCACCTACTGAGGTCTGTACGGGTCGTCCATTACCGTGGACACGGCTATTCGAATAGATTTGACACTCTGCAGAGGTTGCACACTTTACCCACACCATGGAGTTCCTCCCTCATCCAGTCCCTTAGGACTTGTCCCACAGGATCCTTGGAACTCGTCCCATAGGAGTGGACTAGGACATCTCCAACGAAACCTGCCTGACCCATGACTCTTTCATCGTACCTCCGGCACTTTTCCTCCCCTGGAGGTCAGCCTTGGGTGGCCCCTGTGTCCTCATGACACCTGCCACCGTCGTGGCCACGATCCAAACGGGGTCAAACTGTCCCAAACGGGGACGTGCGCACAAACTCATCAACTGGGCCCACAAGGTTATCGCCGCTTACCGGGCCAGGGTAGCACGCCGCGCCTCACCTTCCCTCGTTGGAGGTACCGATGAAAGATCACGCAATCAGACCCGGTCAAGGCCGTCCCATACCGGCAAATGTGGTTGCACGAATAAGCCCGAACAGGTGGCTCAAGATCAACCAACTAGGTTGCATTAATTTAATTCCTTATACCCACAACTGCCGGATGAAACCCAAAAATAATCATAGACAGTAATCTCTTAGTCCAACTCAACATATCCATACCACCTCACTGACAATTATAAGTGATAACATAACGGATCATAGTACTGATAATTATAGCAGGTGTTCAATTATAATACTAACATGAATATGTCACTAGCAATGTTATTATTAGCATGGCAATGTTGAACTAAGGTGCTGCAGTTAATGAAGAGTAATACTAGTATCTATACCGGTGTTGCCACCGGTGCATGCAAATGCAGACTAGCATGCGATACAGATGAACACACAGGTGCAAGCAAAGTCATCACGCAAGTCCGGAGCTCATGGAAGAGGTTGGCTTGCCTGGGGGTCGACGAATACGCCGGGAATAAACACGATCACCTCGCGGAAGAAATCGCCGAAACGAGCTCTCTCTCAGATGGCTCGATCGGAGGGCAAGGGCAAAACTGTTATTTCCACTGTGTTAACACAATATGGCAATAGCACTATCGGAACGGGCTCGACGAAACGAAAGCGGGGGCGCTGGTTTTACCTGATTCCGAGCTACGGTCGCGGAAATACGCGCGTTTAAGGCTCCAGGGACCAATCTGTAATAAAAGTTTCTACAAACAGGTCCCTGACTGCAAAAACCGAACGCGCAGCCGGCTGAGTACGCCTCCCAAAAGCGGAAACGTATTCGGGAGAATACGCCTCCACATAAAGCTGCGCGGGCCCGGGGTTGACCTCTTCCTCTCTCTATGACGCATGGGCCTGCCCTATCCACTCCCTCTCTCCTCCCTTTCTCTCTCTCTTCCTCCTTCTCTGGTCTCCTTCCTTCCCGATCGGGCAGAGCAGAGGCGGCCGGTCGCTGGCGCCACCGTCGCCTCGCCGCTCCCCAGAGCCAGCCGACGAGCTCAGAGGCTCCGTCGTCCCTCTCCGCACTCGGGGGCAGCCACAGGGTCGTCGGGGCGGGCTACTACGGCAGCTCCACGGGAAGACCGCGGCGGCCGGACGCCACGAAGAGGGGAACCACTCCGACGAGGTGCCTCTGGCTATCCGAGGGCGGCGGAGGGTTTGTGGACTCTGGAGGGGGCCGTAGCCGCGAGCAGGAGGGGAATGGAGGGCCGGAGCGCCGGAATCATAGAGAGGACCCGACGGCGGAGCTTCGGCCATGGGCGAGAAGAAGAGCTCCCTGAGCTCGAATGGGAGGGGGAATGGGCTGCTGGTGCTCGGGGGCCTCGGGGACTCGCCTTAAATAGCTCGCGGGGATGGCTCTAGGCGCTGCTCGACGACAACCGGAGCTCCGAGAAGCTCCTCGCCGGCGTGCGATGCTTCGGGCGCTCCTCCGGCTAGAGGACGAGGGGGAGAAGCCCCTGGATGGATCCAGCATGCCGTGGAGGGCTCGCAGGCGCTCGGGGACGAACTAGAGCTCACTAGAGCCGCGCTACCGACGAAAACGGCGCTCAGAGCACGGTTTTGGCTGCTCTGGGCGTGGTCACCATGTGGCCACGGTGTTGCCACGCTGCACTTGCGGCCAAACCTTGTCTGGGCTAATCTACCTATAGCACTGAGTTGACCTATGCTCTCAGGAACCACAGTGGAGTTCTGGTGTGACTACACCAACGTCAAACACCAGCTGGCAGCAACTTGCTTGTGTTGTGCCAGGTCCACCACAGTGCACCTATTGGCCTCATCTTGGGCAGGGGTCAATCCATCACTAAGGTCACTCCCTTGGCAAAATCTCAGCTCAAATGGGCCAAGAAAAATACCACTTCCTTTGTAACTTGGCAATTGGACCAGTTTTGGAAATGGAAGAGCTGGGGATAAATGGCTAGATGAACATGGATTAATTTTGGAGGAGATCACTTATTTGAGCACATGGAGACACCGCAAAAGTTTCATACCATTTTCCTTAGCAGAAATGGTACTTCCTTCACAATGCCCCAATATGGACAGAATCTTGAGAAAAATGCTGAGGAAGATTGGCTAGAGGGATTGAGCTAATTCTTAGAGGACAATGCTAATTTATCACAATGCATCACCCTGCAAAATCTTAGCCCATGGAGATCAAGGAATCTAGCACTTCCTTTGCAAATTGAAAATCTGGACAGAATTTGCAAATGGAAGTGGTGCTCAAAACTTGAACTGGGGAACTGGATATTTTGATGGAAATGGAGAAACTATGGATATAAGAAGCTCCACAAATTATTTGAGAATTTTCCTGGCTACCAAAATGGTAGTTCCTTTGAAAATGCCCCAAATTGCAATATTGGCTTTAAATAGGAAAAGGCAATTTCCTTTATTTAATTATAGCCAATATTTTTATTAGAGCTCAATATATCCACAAAGAATATCTCCACAAGTTTTCATGACCTCTGGAGATGGATGGATATTTTCCTGGATTAAATTCCTCGGAAAGGCAGAAGAAAGAATTAATTCTAGATGACAAATATCGCATATGACTTAGCAATATTTTTGCACATCTAGGGTCCATGAGAGAAGAAGGATCTCTGGAAGTCTTGGGAGGATCAACAGAGCAAGGGAAATGATGGCTCCTTAGAAAACACAAAGGCAGAATTCCCGGTTCCAATATTTCGGAACTAGGGTTTGAATGAGATCGGGGGTTGGCTGACAGAGGGTTGACTGGCACAAGAGCATGAGAAAAGCACTGAGAGGTCAAGGACAGACTGGATTCATCTGGTCACTTGCCAAATTCCAGAGGAAAAATTCGAGAGAGAAAAGCTAGGAAGGAATAACAGCACAAAAATCGATAACCCGATTTTTGGGGTGTTACTAACCTTCCCCCCTTAAAAGAATCTTGTCCTCGAGATTCCTAGGGCTAGCTCAAAACAAAACTACTACGCCTCCTAGAAAAACCTCTGGGCTGGGTTTTAACCCTGCGGTTGAAAACAACCGGGTTAAAAGTACCAAAAACTGGTACACACAGATCTAGATACGGATATCGCCGAATCTACTCTACACGCACGGGCCGCGGGTAGCCCTGACATTTTTGGGAAAAGCAAAATTTTCTTTTTCCAAAAATGCTTGGGGTACCACAAAGAACATCGGCCTCTCTGGCTGATAGGTGGGACCAGGGCCTACTGGCAGCCTTCTACTATCTCCCGCCATGGCTCTCTCTCACCCGCTCTCTCGCTGCTCCGAGTGCGGCTAGGCACTGCACACGCCTAGATCTAGGGCACGGAGTACCCTACGGCGATAGTGCACGGCGTGCACGAGGGCACTCAGAGAGCTCTCCCATCGCGGGCCAGCACCGGGCGGCACTGCTCGCCGATTCGCCTCCTGCATGCCGGTGATCGAGCGGCGCGCGGGGTTCGCCTGGACCTCGCTCACCGTACACCGGACTGGGGCTATAAAAACTACCACGGGGTCTCTACTTACTACCTATCACCTCGCATCCTGCCTCACTTCTCCTTCCTTTTCTTCTCCTTCTCCTTCTGGTTGCAGGAGCGCGAGGCAAGACGCTAATGGCGGGCATGGGCTCGGAGCTACTCACAATCCTCCTGGCTGGCATGCTGGCGGCACTGGTTTTGGGCTCACTGCTGCTGTGCGCCATGATCCTCGATGATCGCCAGGATGCTGCGGCCAGAGAGGCGGCTAAGGGGCAACCACGCCGTCTCAGGCCGGCAGAATAAGCGCGGCATGCGACGGCGAGGGCGGCCTGTCAACATCACGCAAGACGATGACAGAGGCGCCACTAGGTCTAGGGCTAGTGTGGTGCAGTCAGCGGAGCTCTATCAGTGTGGAGACCACACTGCTGGTTGCATCCTTGCTGAACAACAACCACATTAGGGGCTAGGGGTCAAATCGGGGTTTCGGCCATAGTCTCGAAGAGTTGCGCCGGTCTATGCTGCAATAAAATGCTCCTAGAATCGCTCTAAAATCGCAACCGGCGTGCAGACTAAGCTCAAACAATACACATGCAAGCTATTCCAATATGCAGGCAGATGCAAAATGCACATGATAGCAAAATGCAGGCAAAAGGAAGAAACACGTCAAGCAAGTTACACTAACGTTTTAATGCCAGTGGGTGTATGTACTCCTGGTGTACATACACCTACACCAGCTTGCATTTTAATTAGGGACTCCAGAAGAGTCCAATGTTATTAGGTGTAAGTGCTCTACTGACTAAAATCTTGTTAAGAGTCCACTGCCAGCTCGGTTAAACATTTTTGTTTAACAGAGTGACAGATGAACCAAACACACAGAGCAAACAGGCATGCTTAACATTACAACAGCACAGAAGCATAAGCAGCAACACGCAACCTTACTAGGCAAGCAACAATTCACTCCGAACTACAGGGTCCTAATACTAGCTGCAGGCAAAGAAACAGTCTTCGCACACACACCTACTCGCGGCATCTCCTGGCTTCAATCACTGCCGAAGCCACAAATGGCCTACTTCCGCTGGGGCTCTCCTGGGAGACGAAGGCTGAGCCAACTTCCATCTTCATCGTCGGACACCTCAACGAGCTGGGGATCAACTGTTGGAGCTGCAGCGGGAACTCGACCGAACACATCCCGACGACGAAGTCGCCGGATAGCTCCCTGAATGGAATTTGGGTGGATGCTGTCTGGGTGGAATAGGTTTACTGATTGCGAGGGTGGTACTAGCTGTGAGGGTGGCACTGGGTTTGGCAACAAGGGACGGGTGGTTTGGGATGCAATTTCTCGGGCCGCACGGTATGCTTTCGTAACAACCCGGGTGGTGTCTTGGTCAAGGGCTTGGAGCTCTCTTAGAATGCCAGAGAGCAGAAGTCCCTGGGCATCAATATACTGGACTAGGCGAGCAATGGTTGGGTCAACATTTCCCACGATGCTGGAGAACCTGCCAGCTATGTCCGACGAAGATGGAAGATAGCGGAACTCTTGCATCTCTGCCATTTGCGGAAACTGGCTACGGAGACAGGCGAGGGCTCCTGCGGCTGTCATCTGGATAGCCAACGCGGGGGTGGGTACAGGCTTGCCCTGAAAACTCATGGGCTTCCCATCCGCTGTTGGACCTGGGCTGATATACACCCTTGCATAAAATCGGCAAAGGTGGGGAACAGGGTCCGACTGGCACACCAGATATGCCGGAGGGGAGCTACAGCTAAGGGCTTGAGTGAGCATACTCGAAAGGATGCTTGGAAAACCAGGATAACCATCAGCCAAGACTCGGCTATGGAAAATGGAGGTCTTGGATGAACTGGCCATGGCTACAGGTTTTGGGATACTGGCCTGGGTCTCTCTTGCTGGGTTCTGGCTTACTGGCCGGGGAGGGCTACGGCTCTCAAATGGAAGGGGCTTAAATAGGCAGTCGGCTGGAACACACTAGCATGGCGTGGATCCTTCTCGTGCCGGGTAGAAGATACACCGGTACGGCCGACAACCAAGTGGGGTCACGGTCTAATCCTAAATGGCTAGGGGGCAGACAGCTAGGTAGGGTTACGTCCATTCCGACTGCGCCGACTATTGATCCACAGTGGCCATGTCGGTTGCCAGAGACGGGTCAAATCTATTAGGCACACTACCAGCTAAACCTAGGGGTAGGTCTGGGGCTAGGGCAACCTATAGCCAGCCTGGCTCTGATACCAAGTCTTGTGGCACCCCGAAAGAGGGCCGACGCACGCCAGTCCCCAGGATGAGACCTGACGCACGCCAACGACATGATACAGCAATTCCAGGCAAAAATGGCTTTATTAATAGCAATGGAGTAATACAATACCGTTGTTTACAACAATATTCCATAACTCCAAGGCTAACTGCAGGGCATCAGAGGTCTTGGCAACTACGTCTCTGGCTGGGCTCCATAACGCACAGGACTGGCTAGGTTACCATCTAGCACGACGAGTCTTCTCCTGCAACTGGCCACGTGCAAGGCCATGTGAGTACTTTGAATGTACTCGCAAGACAACCAAATACATAGCATCCAAACAAACAGATGGCAAAGCAAGCCCTATGCTATGCATGAACAAATTCCATGGCATAAATTCTAACAAGACAAGTATGGATCAAGCATGGCATATCATGGATCAGGCATGCAATCTACATGACATGGCAATGATTACGTTAAGTGCTTAGAGTACTACTGTGCCCATCACCAACTTACTCTCTGGGTTGTCCCACAACCCTCAACACATTCATGATCCAACCTGGACTGACTCCAGTCAAATCCAAACCAGGTGGTCATCCGACCACTCATCATCTAGCCATCTCTTGGCTAACATATCTTATCCTGACATCACTTGATGTCTACCCGAGATGACATCTTTCCTCAATATTATCATTATTACGGTTGACCACCTACTGAGGTCTGTACGGGTCGTCCATTACCGTGGACACGGCTATTCGAATAGATTTGACACTCTGCAGAGGTTGCACACTTTACCCACACCATGGAGTTCCTCCCTCATCCAGTCCCTTGGGACTTGTCCCACTGGATCCTTGGAACTCGTCCCATAGGAGTGGACTAGGACATCTCCAACGAAACCTGCCTGACCCATGACTCTTTCATCATACCTCCGGCACTTTTCCTCCCCTGGAGGTCAGCCTTGGGTGGCCCTTGTGTCCTCATGACACCTGCCACCGTCGTGGCCACGACCCAAACGGGGTCAAACTGTCCCAAACGGGGACGTGCGCACAAACTCATCAACTGGGCCCACAAGGTTATCGCCGCTTACCGGGCCAGGGTAGCACGCCACGCCTAACCTTCCCTCGTTGGAGGTACCGATGAAAGATCACGCAATCAGACCCGGTCAAGGCCGTCCCATACCGGCAAATGTGGTTGCACGAATAAGCCCGAACAGGTGGCTCAAGATCAACCAACTAGGTTGCATTAATTTAATTCCTTATACCCACAACTGCCGGATGAAACCCAAAAATAATCATAGACAGTAATCTCTTAGTCCAACTCAACATATCCATACCACCTCACTGACAATTATAAGTGATAACATAACGGATCATAGTACTGATAATTATAGCAGGTGTTCAATTATAATACTAACATGAATATGTCACTAGCAATGTTATTATTAGCATGGCAATGTTGAACTAAGGTGCTGCAGTTAATGAAGAGTAATACTAGTATCTATACCGGTGTTGCCACCGGTGCATGCAAATGCAGACTAGCATGCGATACAGATGAACACACAGGTGCAAGCAAAGTCATCACGCAAGTCCAGAGCTCATGGAAGAGGTTGGCTTGCCTGGGGGTCGACGAATACGCCGGGAATAAACACGATCACCTCGCGGAAGAAATCGCCGAAACGAGCTCTCTCTTAGATGGCTCGATCGGAGGGCAAGGGCAAAACTGTTATTTCAACTGTGTTAACACAATCTGGAAATAGCACTATCGGAACGGGCTCGACGAAACGAAAGCGGGGGCGCTGGTTTTACCTGATTCCGAGCTACGGTCGCGGAAATACGCGCGTTTAAGGCTCCAGGGACCAATCTGTAATAAAAGTTTCTACAAACAGGTCCCTGACTGCAAAAACCGAACGCGCAGCCGGCTGAGTACGCCTCCCAAAAGCGGAAACGTATTCGGGAGAATACGCCTCCACTTAAAGCTGCGCGGGCCCGGGGTTGACCTCTTCCTCTCTCTATGACGCATGGGCCCGCCCTATCCACTCCCTCTCTCCTCCCTTTCTCTCTCTCTTCCTCCTCCTCTGGTCTCCTTCCTTCCCGATCGGGCAGAGCAAAGGCGGCCAGTCGCCGGCGCCACCGTCGCCTCGCCGCTCCCCAGAGCCAGCCGACGAGCTCAGAGGCTCCGTCGTCCCTCTCCGCACTCGGGGGCAGCCACAGGGTCGTCGGGGCGGGCTACTACGGCAGCTCCACGGGAAGACCGCGGCGGCCGGACGCCACGAAGAGGGGAACCACTCCGACGAGGTGCCTCTGGCTATCCGAGGGCAGCGGAGGGTTTGTGGACTCTGGAGGAGGCCGTAGCCGCGAGCAGGAGGGGAATGGAGGGCCGGAGCGCCAGAATCACAGAGAGGACCCGACGGCGGAGCTTTGGCCATGGGCGAGAAGAAGAGCTCCCTGAGCTCGAATGGGAGGGGGAATGGGCTGCTGGTGCTCGGGGGCCTCGGGGACTCGCCTTAAATAGCTCGCGGGGATGGCTCTAGGCGCTGCTCGACGACAACCGGAGCTCCGAGAAACTCCTCGCCGGCGTGCGATGCTTCGGGCGCTCCTCCGGCTAGAGGACGAGGGGGAGAAGCCCCTGGATGGATCGAGCACGCCGTGGAGTGCTCGCAGGCGCTCGGGGACGAACTAGAGCTCACTAGAGCCGCGCTACCGACGAAAACGGCGCTCAGAGCACGGTTTTGGCTGCTCTGGGCGTGGTCACCATGTGGCCACGGTGTTGCCACGCTGCACTTGCGGCCAAACCTTGTCTGGGCTAATCTACCTATAGCACTGAGTTGACCTATGCTCTCAGGAACCACAGTGGAGCTCTGGTGTGACTACACCAACGTCAAACACCAGCTGGCAGCAACCTGCTTGTGCTGTGCCAGGTCCACCACAGTGCACCTATTGGCCTCATCTTGGGCAGGGGTCAATCCATCACTAAGGTCACTCCCTTGGCAAAATCTCAGCTCAAATGGGCCAAGAAAAATACCACTTCCTTTGTAACTTGGCAATTGGACCGGTTTTGGAAATGGAAGAGCTGGGGATAAATGGCTAGATGAACATGGATTAATTTTGGAGGAGATCACTTATTTGAGCATATGGAGACACCGCAAAAGTTTCATACCATTTTCCTTAGCAGAAATGGTACTTCCTTCACAATGCCCCAATATGGACAGAATCTTGAGAAAAATGCTGAGGAAGATTGGCTAGAGGGATTGAGCTAATTCTTGGAGGACAATGCTAATTTATCACAATGCATCACCCTGCAAAATCTTAGCCCATGGAGATCAAGGAATCTAGCACTTCCTTTGCAAACTGAAAATCTAGACAGAATTTGCAAATGGAAGTGGTGCTCAAAACTTGAACTGGGGAACTGGATAATTTGATGGAAATGGAGAAACTATGGATATAAGAAGCTCCACAAATTATTTGAGAATTTTCCTGGCTACCAAAATGGTAGTTCCTTTGAAAATGCCCCAAATTGCAATATTGGCTTTAAATAGGAAAAGGCAATTTCCTTTATTTAATTATAGCCAATATTTTTATTAGAGCTCAATATATCCACAAAGAATATCTCCACAAGTTTTCATGACCTCTGGAGATGGATGGATATTTTCCCGGATTAAATTCCTCAGAAAGGCAGAAGAAAGAATTAATTCTAGATGACAAATATCGCATATGACTTAGCAATATTTTTGCACATCTAGGGTCCATGAGAGAAGAAGGATCTCTGGAAGTCTTGGGAGGATCAACAGAGCAAGGGAAATGATGGCTCCTTAGAAAACACAAAGGCAGAATTCCCGGTTCCAATATTTCGGAACTAGGGTTTGAATGAGATCGGGGGTTGGCTGACAGAGGGTTGACTGGCACAAGAGCATGAGAAAAGCACTGAGAGGTCGAGGACAGACTGGATTCATCTGGTCACTTGCCAAATTCCAGAGGAAAAATTCGGGAGAGAAAAGCTAGGAAGGAATAACAGCACAAAAATCGATAACCCGATTTTTGGGGTGTTACACATTACCAGTAGTGCGGCCTAACTCAAGGCGCTACAGATATTACCAGTAGTGCTTTTTTTTGGAGCACGCTACTGCTACGCATGTATAGCAGCAGCGCGGGACAACACGCGCTACTGCTACATGTTAGATGTAGCGTCGTATCAGTAGCGCGGGTGCCCGCGCTCCTGATAAACATAATACCCGCGCTACTGCTAGGGTTTTCCCTAGTAGTGATACATAGTTCTCATAGAACAACATACAGCTCTCCAGAGCGTCTAATTAAAACATAAATTGAAACCAACACACAACTATGTAAAACATTTAAATGTAGCAACAAATGCGATCATAATCGCAACTAAGGTAACAATTGATCCAACATCATAATGATACCAAGCGTCATTATCAATGGAATATTTTCTTATCTTTCTAATCTTCAAGCGCATTGCATCCATCTTGATCTTGTGATCATCGACGACATCGGCAACATCCAACTCCAATTTCATCTTCTCTTCTTTCAAATAATTGTTTTCTTTTTCAACTAAATTTAACCTCTCGACAAGAGGGTCGGTTGGAATTTCCGGTTCACATACCTCCTAGATAAAAACATCTATGTCACGTTGGTCGGCATAATTGTCATTGTTAGTGCATCTAGTGCCTCTTAGTGATTTTGGTGTATTGAAGACTTATAGGTTAAGAGACTAATGCGTTTGTAAGTGTACACAGGCTCTATAAGTCGCTGAGGAGTTTGATACATTCGGAGATTATCAACCCCTAAAAATGTATGTCTTCAACTGAAGACTTTGGTGAAGACTTTCCTGAAGACTTTGGTATTCCCTGAAGACTTTGAAAAAGAAGAAGTTGGTGTGACCTTGAAGATATGAACGAGGACTATGAAGCGTGAAGACTTTTGTTTTCGTAGTTTCATTTCCTTTCTTTGAGTCATAGGGAACACCGTACTGTTAAAGGGGGCTGAGGTAATACTAAGGAAAATTTCCAACTGATGCTCAACTCAAAAGCCTCAACCTATCCAATCCTTCGAGTGAAGCCTTTGGAAATCTCTTGCAGTTCAGTCAAGTTCTTCAGTGACAGAGACGATGATCTTCTGGTCTCTGAGGAAATTGGTCTGACTGAGGAGTTAGGATTTCGCCAGTGCGAATTGCCTACAAGTGAGGAATATGATAAGCCTGAGGACTTTCATAGTTTGAAATTCCGACCGTTGCTGTGCTAAGTGCCAGCTGTCCCCAATCATCCTATCCACATAACGGTCATATCATTGGGGGCATTTATGTCTTGTCATGTCAGGTTGCTCCCTGGCTATAAATAGCCACCCCCCACAACCACTAGCTGGTTGGTTGCTCCGAGAGAGAACTGACACTTGTCATTTGAGAGCATCCCATTCCTCGAGGACTTTGAGAGAAAATCATTAGTGAGGAAAAACCCCAAACCAAACAACCAAACCCAAAGTGATTGAGCATCACTGAAGAAATTGTTCCTGTGTGGAACCGACCCTTGTTACCTTTGAAGACTGTGTATCTTCCAGACGGTTAGGCGTCATGGTCTAGTGCATCCTGCAGTCAATTGGGGATCACGAAGTGACCTTGGTCTAGAGCATCCAGCAGTAAATTGTGGATCGCCAGGTGACCAGTTTGTGAGGGTTTTGGAAGTCTACCCTGAAGACTTACCACGAGTGTTGGGCGAGGTCTGTGTGACCTTAGCTCAAGGAGAATACGGTAAGGACTGTGTGTCCTGGGACTGTGTGTCTTCTGGTTTAAATACCAGGCCGCTTCGAACCAGACGTACGACTGTCACAGCAGTTGGAACTGGGTCATCAAATCATTGTCTTCATCGAGCTTCCTGGTTCTATTTCCTCAACCCTTCCATTTCCTCATATATGTGTTGATGAAATTGATCGTTACTGTTTGAAGAATTTGACTGAAGACTTTCTCAATTTCCTCACCTCAAATTCTTCAAGTTACCTTGTTCCTCACCTGGGTATCATGTATCACGCTACCTATAATCTGTGCATGCTTTATTTCATCATGACGACTATGCTACTGCTATGTTTCTCATGCACTTGAGTACTTATTCCGCTGCTAGTTATTCATCACATTTCAAATTACTCAAGTAGAAATTCCTTAGTGATGAATTTGTAAAAATCGCCTATTCACCCCCCTCTAGTCGATATAACGCACTTTCAATTGGTATCAGAGCGAGGTACTCCCTTGTTCTGTGTGATTTTGGTTTAATCACCTGGAGTTCTAGTTATGTCGACTGCAGGTATGATCAAGGTTTCCGCAGGCTATCCTACCTTCGATGGGACGGACTACCCCTACTGGAAGAACAAGATGCGCATGCATCTTGAGGCTATTGACAACGATCTCTGGTACGTTTTGGAAAATGGTGTTCCCCGCACATCTCCGACTGTTACTGCTGCTGATGCGAAGAAATTCAAGCAACTCGATTCTCAAGCGAAGAATATCATCTGTGGCCATCTGAGCAAAGGTCAGTATGGCAGAGTGAGTGCTTTGGAGACGGCTAAGCTTATCTGGGATAGGCTGTCCAAGGTCAACGAGGGTGATTCCACTCAACGTGACTCTCGTGTTGATGTTCTTCGCAATCTCTTCAACCGCTTCAAAAGACTCGACAATGAAAATGTTCAGCAAACTTTTGATCGTCTCACTGATATCTCCAACGAGCTTCAAGCACTGGGTGCCACGGATATCACTGACCACGAGGTGGTGAAGAAGCTGCTAAGATCTCTTGATTCCTCATTCGATACACTGGCTTTGATGATTCAAGAACGTGGAGACTACAAGTCACTTGATCCTACTGATATACTTGAGAGACTCAATACTCATGAATTCCAACAAGCTGAGAAGAGAGATATCTACGGACCAAGCTATGGAAGATCTCGTGCTCTGAAGGCAAAAGCAATTTCCTCATCCGAAGACGAAGATTCTGATAGTAGCATTGGTGATCCTGAAGAACTGAGTCAGGAGATGGCAATGCTTGTGAGGAAATTCCAGAAGTTCTCAAGGAGAGGTCAATTTGCAAAGTCATCAAAAAATAGTTTGAGGAAATCAGATTCCTCAAGCGACTACAAGAAGAGAACTTGTCACAAATGCAAGAAATCTGGTCACTTTATCTCTGACTGTCCTCTCTGGGAAAAAGAATCAAAGAAGAAGAAATACAAGGACTACACTTCTGATGACTCGAAGAAAAAGAAGAAATCTTCAAAGTCCTCAACTTCAAAGTCTTCATCTGCAAAGTCCTCATCGCACAAGAAGAAAGGTTCCAGAAAGGCTCGGGCTTTCATTGGCAAGGAAATGGACTCTGAAGAAGAATATGAAGAATATGAAGAAGAGGAAGAATCTGAAGAAGAGTCTGACTCTGGTGTTGCTAGCCTTGCTCTCGCCACTGCTTTCGTCAGCAAGTCCATCTTCAACGATGAAGAAAATGACTACTCCAACGACTCTGACGTCAGCAATGATGAATATGCTCCCACTTACTGCTTCATGGCAAAAGGTTCCAAGGTACACAAACATCACTCTTCCTCTGAATCAAGTGAAGGTGAATCTGATGAATATGTGAAACCTAGCTATGTCAAACTTGCTAAAATTGCCACTAAGCAACAAAGTGCACTTGAAAAGCTTCAGAAATCGCTAGACAAAAGCGATGACCTCTTGAATGAGGAAGTGGATCGGACTCAAACTATGTTTGATGATCTCAAAAGTCTTCAGACAAAGTATGATAACCTTCAGAGTCATCATAATGCTCTCTTAGTTGATCATGAGAAGCTTTCTTATGAATTTCTTCAAAGAAAGCAAGATCTTGAGAAATTAAGAGTGGCTCATGAGGATCTCCAAAGGGAAAACGATTCCTTACTGGCTCAACAGATCAGTACCGCTCAGGAAGAATTTGTTCCACCATGTATGAAATGCATCGAACGTGAAACTGCTAATTCTTCATCTGAATGTTCAAATGCTTCTATTGCTGCAAATTCTTCAACTATCCCCGTGGTCACAATTCCTCATCTGAGGATACCACAAGTATCACTAACGAAAATGCAGGATTGAAGGAATTGTATGTGACAGGCATGTACAAAAGTCTCAAGGGGCATCAAACCCTTTGTGATGTGCTCAAAAAGCAGATTCTGAACAGGAACCCTAGGAAAGAGGGTATTGCATTTGAGAGGAAACTCAATGCTGATGGATCCTACTGGACACCTGAGCAGTACCCCAAAACTTCATGGGTTGCTGCAAAAGGACCTCCTGTGGATCCATCCACTTTATCTGGCTTTACTTGTGAAACTTCATATTCCTCTAATGAGTCACTTGACTCCAACTACAAATTCTTCAAAAATCAGAAAGGTGAAGTATTTGCCAGATTTGCTGGAACTAACTGCAGGAACGGTGCACCTATGAGGAAAATCTGGGTTCCTAAGAGCTGCTTGGAAAATCTTCAAGTGAATGTCCTCACGACACCACCCATGAAGAAAAGGAACCCCAGATCAAATTCCTCATATGGACCAAAGTCTTCACTTGGACCAAATTCCTCAAATGGTCAAAAGTATCATTCTCAGGCTAATGCATCTGTTTCGCAGGAAAAATCTAAGAGATCTGAATATGTGCATTATTCTTCAAATCATTATGTTCATAAGTCCTCAAAGAATTTCTCTGCTTATTCATATAAGTACTCTAACCCTAGTCCTGTGAAACGAAGTGCACTAGCTTCAATGCCTACCTTCTCATATGGAGCTCGCAGAATGATGAATTCTTTGCCACCCCTCCAGATGTGGGTGGTGAAGAAATTGAACTAACTTCTTATGCAGGGTCAGGTCTCCAGACGAACTTGAACGTCTGATGAATTTGCTGGAGACCTGAAGAAAATGCTTGAAAGGACGCAAGCTAATCATGCAGAAATGAATTCCTCATTTCTCACGTCCTCACACTGCTTTACTTACTATGTTGTGTGATGAAATTCTGCCTGATGAATTTGATGTCATATTCTTCACTCTGCAGCATATGAGTTCGTAAGTTGTACTAATTCATCTGCAGGATGAAACTCCAAAAACTACTGAGTGGGTCCTCGACAGTGGATGCACCAACCACATGACTGGTGACAAGAGTCTACTGATGAATATGCCACTTGCCCCATCTCATCTGAAGCATATCACCTAGGCTGACAAAGGAAAAAGCAAGGTATTGGGTCTAGGTAAGGTTGCGATTTCCAAGGACCGTCACATGGACAAGGTGATGCTTGTCGAATCCCTTGGGTTCAACCTCATGTCTATCTCAATGCTTTGTGATCTTGATATGGTTGTCATCTTTGGAAAATATCGTTGTGTTGTCATCATGGAAGCTGACCATTCCAATGTGTTCGAAGGCTTTAGGAGAGGAGACTTGTATATTGTTGATTTCTCTACAGGTCCTCAGCCTGCCACGTGCCTACTTGCAAAGTCCTCAGAAGGCTGGCTGTGGCATCGACGACTTGGACATGCTGGTATGAGGAACTTGCACACGCTCGTGAAGAAAAAGCACATCATTGGCATCGAAGGTGTCAAATTCCTCAAGGATCACCTGTGTGGTGCTTGTGAGTCTGGGAAGATGACCAGATCCAAGCATCCCTCGAAGACAATCATGACCACGACTCGACCTTTTGAATTGCTTCACATGGACCTCTTTGGCCCCACTCATTATTCCACACTAACAAATGCTTCTAGTTTGTATGGCTTTGTCATTGTTGATGATTACTCTCGTTACACTTGGGTGCATATTATTCTGTACAAGTCTGAAGTGCAGGATGTCTTCAGACGATTTGCTTCAAGGGCCTCAACAAACTTCGGCGTCAAGATCAAGCATATCAGGAGTGATAACGGGACTGAGTTCAAGAACACTAATCTTGATGAATATCTTGATGAACTTGGTATTACTCATGAGCTATCTGCCCCATATACTCCTCAGCAGAACGACATCGTGGAGCGCAAGAATAGGACTCTTGTTGAAATGGCTCGCACCATGCTTGATGAATACAAGACTCCTCGTCGCTTCTGGCCTAAGGCAATTGATACAGCATGCCACATCATCAACAGGGTATATCTTCACAAATTCCTCAAGAAGACATCATATGAACTCATGACCGGCAAGAAACCCAATGTAAGTTATCTCAAAGTCTTCGGTGCAAAATGCTGGATAAGAGATCCTCACCACAGTTCTAAATTTGCACCGAAAGCACATGAAGGTTTTATGCTTGGCTACGGAAAGGACTCGCACACCTACAAAGTCTTCAACACCTACCATCACAAGGTTGTTGAACCTGTAAATGTGCGGTTCGATGAAACTAACGGCTTGCAAAGAGAGCACCTGCCTTCTGTGCTAGATGAAAAGTCTCCTAAGGAATCCATTAAGTTGAAGGCTACTGAGGATGTAGTGCCCACTGAAGAAAATCCTCAACCAACTGAGGAAGTCATTCCAATCAATGAAGACATTCATGCTGATACACCTGAAGAAAATGGTGCTAAAGAAAATCTTCAACCACGTCAACCTGCTCATCCAAGAGTTGCAAATGAAGTGCAGATTGACAAAATCATCGACAACATCAATGCACCAGGTCCTCTCACTCGCTCAAGAGCTTCACATCTGACTAACTTTTGTGGGCATTTTTCCTTTGTCTCTATGATAGAGCCCACCAAAGTTGTTGAAGCTTTCAAGGAGCTTGAGTGGATTCAAGCTATGCAAGAGGAATTGCATCAATTCAAGCTCAACAACGTGTGGGAACTTGTCAAGCGGCCAGATCCTCGCAAGCATAACATCATAGGTACCAAGTGGATCTACCGCAACAAGCAAGATGAAAATGGCCTTGTGGTAAGGAATAAGGCTCGTCTTGTAGCTCAAAGCTACACACAGGTTGAAGGAATTGACTTTGATGAAACTTTTGCACATGTTGCTAGACTTGAAGCTATTCGCATATTGCTTGCTTATGCTAACCATCATGATATCACTCTATATCAAATGGATGGGAAAAGTGCATTCCTCAATGGTAAGCTTGAGGAAGAAGTATATGTTGCTCAACCTCCAGGTTTTGAAGATCCTAAGCATCCTGACAAAGTCTTCAGACTCAACAAGGCCCTCTATGGCCTCAAGCAGGCTCCTCGGGCGTGGTATGACACTCTGAAGGAATTCCTCATGAAGAAAGGCTTCAAACCCGGTTCACTCGACCCAACTCTTTTCACCAAATCCTATGAAAATGAACTGTTCATATGCCAAATATATGTCGACGATATTATCTTTGGCTGTACTGACAAACGTTACAGTGATGAATTTGCCTATATGATGAGTGAAGAATATCAAATGTCCATGATGGGAGAGTTGAAACTCTTCTTAGGTCTTCAAATTCGTCAGCAAGACAATGGCATCTTCATCTCCCAAGAGAAATACCTCAAGGATGTGCTGAGGAAATTCAACATGCACGAATGCAAAGGCGTCAAAACTCCAATGCCTTCAAAAGGCCACCTCTGCACTGACGAAAATGGTAAAGATTTCGATCAGAAGGTATACCGCGCCATGATTGGCTGTTTATTGTATCTATGTGCATCTAGGCCTGATATTATGCTGAGTGTTTGCATGTGTGCCCGATTCCAAGCAACACCGAAGGAATCACACCATAAGGCTGTGAAACATATTCTTCGATACTTAGCTCACACACCAACGCTTGGATTATGGTATCCCAAGGGCTCAAATCTTCACCTCATCGGATACTCAGATGCTGACTATGCTGGAGATCGTGTGGATCGCAAGTCAACCTTAGGCACATGTCATTTCCTCGGACGATCCTTAGTCTGTTGGTCCTCAAAGAAGCAGAACTGCGTGTCACTTTCTACTGCTGAAGCTGAGTACATTGCTTCTGGCTCATGCTGCGCTCAGTTGCTGTGGATGAAGCAAACCCTCAAGGACTATGGCATCAAGGTGAAGAACGTGCCTCTCTACAGCGACAATGAGAGCGCTATCAAGATTGCTTATAACCCAGTTCAGCACTCCAAGACCAAGCACATCCAGATTCGTCATCATTTTCTTCGAGATCATGTACTCAAGGGCGACATCTCCATCGACCACATCCCCACTGAAGAACAACTGGCCGATATCTTCACTAAGCCCTTGGATGAAAAGAGATTTTGCAAGTTGCGGTGTGAGCTAAATATCTTAGAATCTTCGAATGTTCTTTGAAAGGACACACATCTAACACTTATGCAAAATTGATGACTTTGATGTACAACACACGAAGTAACGTTTTTCTTCAATCAATGAAGAATAACTCTCTAAGTGTGAAGAAATTAACGAAGAATTTGATTCTCAGGACCCTACGACAATTGTACGCAGTGTCTGAAATCATCATTCTTATACGGTGGGTCACGCCACCAACAATAGTTGAAATTCTTCAGAGTTAAGTTTTTCATCATTTTGCAAATTCTTCAAATTTTCAAATTCCTCAAAGTTGCAAATTCCTCAACTTTTTCAAATTCTTCAAACTATAAAACTGATGTTCTTCATTAACTATATATATATATATATATATATATATATATATATATATTTGAGTTTTCAATGTCCTCAACAGCATTCACTTATTGCTAATTCTTCAAGTTGATTTTCATCTAAGTGAATGTGATCGGACCCGTTCCCCCTCTATGCTAAACTCAACCCAGTCTGTTCACAAATTCTTCATATGCGTTCTACTTTGAAACTTGTTCAAAGTCTTCACTGTATCCTTGACAGCTGAAGAATTTGCGAACGGAAACTTTAAAATTTTCACTATCAAATTTTTAGGCGCTTCCCACTCAAACAGTTTCGATTCCCACGACTGGATAAGCCACGATCCACCACTATCTCCACTACTCAGAACATGGGTGACACCTGTCGCGTGGAGAGCAAGGGTCAGGGGCAATCTGGTCCAAAATCTTCGGGCCGATTCGTTTTTACTGCCACTATATATATCCCCTCCCCTTCACTGTGCTCGAGTTTCTCCTCACTCCCATCTCTCCCGAGCTCAAACCTAGCGCCGCCGCTAAAATCATCGCCGCCGGAGAGGAAGAGCTTCACTGCCTCGACCTCGCCGTCGCCGTACTCGCATCGGCCGCGGAAGACTTCACACCACCGCCGCTGTAGATGTCTCCCTCTGCCAAGCTAGGGCGTGGGACATCTGAAAGGACGAACTTCCCAGATTTCATCTCACTGTTCGTCGTGTTCTTCATCAGGGTAAATAAAATCTCATTTTACTGCCCTTGTTTGATCTTCATTTCTTTCACAAAATCCTCAAAAGTGTTTATTCTTCAAGAATCGTCTTCTTAAGCACTTTACATGTTTCAATCCCTTGATGTTTTTCTCTAAGTTATGATTTTCTTCAAGATTCCTCAATTGTGTGGATCTACATATTCGCACAACTCTGGAAACTAAGACAAGAACACTTAGTGAAATTCCTCAAGACGTCTATGGTCAAAATCCTCAACTTGATGTATTCTTAAAAATTTCTAAGAACGCATATGACCTCTTCAAATTCCTCGCACCTATACTCTGTTCACAGGTACCAAAATGTCTGCTGATGAATCACTAGGTTCTCATCAACTTAACTCATTTGCAGCGTTTCTTGAGGAAAAACTGTGGACATCTTCAGAATCATTAAGAGTTCAAAGTCATCAAGTGAAAATGGCTGATGGCAAAAGACCTCAGAAGGGTGGAAAGAAGGCAGAACAGAACACAGCTTTTGAGATACCTGAGGATTTGTATGCTGGTTACTATACTCCAGATGAGGCCATTCATGGCAAAGAAACAAAGGAGCAGAGGAAAATCAGAATTCAGAGGATTGAACGGAGGTGGATGAAGGAATGGAGAGACTATCGCTATGTCACTCCCAAATACATGAGGAAATTCGCCCTCAAACCTCCTTGCAAAAGGGCTCCTCCTGCTAATGACCAAGAAGTCAATCCCACCAGTGTTGCTCGTGGTGAAGACTTTCCTGATGAATGGGCAAAACATCAACAAAAACTTCAGCGAACTGCCAAAGCTGCAGTGAAGAAATTCAATGAAGATTCTGCTGCTGCTGCTGCCTCTGCCGGAGCTTCTGAGAGTGCTCCGAAGAAATCGCTAGCAAAGAAATCTGCTGTGAAATCAAAATCTTCTACTTCAAAGTCTTCACAGCAAAATCCTCAAGCAGATTCTTCAAAGGCAGCTACAATGCCTTCAGTTGCTGCACATTCATCTGCTGCTGCTGCAAAGTCTTCAACTCCTGTACATCTTGCTTCAGGAGCTTCTGCTAGTTCCGCAGCCCAAGAACAATCTTCAACCAGCCCTACTTTGATGAAGTTGAAAAGAACTGCTGGACGAGGTCAACGACCAAGTCCTCACAATAGCAAAGCTACTGTGAATGTACCCTCAGGATCTAAGGATGATGATGAGGCTACTAATGAAGAATTGGAAGAAATCATCAGAAACAGTCAGCAAAAGGCTGCAATTGCCAAGGGCAGCTCTGTTCCTCTCATGCTGGATCCTAAGATGATCCTCAATTTCATCGACATATGGCATGAGGATCCCAGCGCTCCACTTTCCTCACTAAAGCTACCTCTTGGTGTGGATCATGTCCTCACCCACTTCATTGCTGAAGAAAAATGGAAGAGTGAACAAGCTCAGAGAGCTAAGAGGAGCAGGGCAAGAAAGGAAAAGTTCCTGAAGAACAATGTGATGAATTTGACTCCCACTCAACTCATGACTGTTCAGTCTGAGATTCGCTGCCTGACTGATGAACAAGGAAAATATGATGCTGAATGGAATGGCACAAAAGTAAGATTTGTCAGGGCAGCCCAAGCTACAGTTAAAGATCACAACACAAGGGTTGCAGCTCAATTGCAACAACAAATTCCTCAGGCTGAAGAAACTGCTCAGCCTGTTGATGAAACTGCACGAGCTACTGAAGAAGCTCAAACTGCTGAAGAACCTGTCAGGGCAACCACCACTGTTGCGCCTGAAGAAATTGCCAGGCCAGCTGAAACCTTTGTTGCGCCTGATGAAATTGAGAGCACTAGGACGACTGCATCAGTCATGCCTGAAGAAACTCCTCCACCTTCACCCTCTGCTGAAACTGCAAAGTCCTCAAGGGTGAAGACCATCAACCTTCCTTCTGCATCAGAAGCAAAGAAAACAAAGGCTGCAGGAACGGTTCACCTATGAAGAAAATCTGGGTTCCTAAGAGCTGCTTGGAAAATCTTCAAGTGAATGTCCTCACGACACCACCCATGAAGAAAAGGAACCCCAGATCAAATTCCTCATATGGACCAAAGTCTTCACTTGGACCAAATTCCTCAAATGGTCAAAAGTATCATTCTCGGGCTAATGCATCTGTTTCGCAGGAAAAAGCTAAGAGATCTGAATATGTGCATTATTCTTCAAATCATTATGTTCATAAGTCCTCGAAGAATTTCTCTGCTTATTCATATGAGTACTCTAACCCTAGTCCCGTGAAACGAAGTGCACTAGCTTCAATGCCTCCCTTCTCATATGGAGCTCACAGAATGATGAATTCTTTGCCACCCCTCCAGATGTGGGTGGTGAAGAAATTGAAGACACTGCCAAGTTCTTCAACTGATCCCATTGATGCAACCCCAATCTCCTCCATACCTGCCTATGAAATTGTTCCATTTGGTGTCGAGTATGACATTCCAAATGTTGATGATGAAGAAGATCATTCTGCTGCTTCCTCAGAGCAGATTGATGAAGAAATTGAAGTGGAAACAAATGCTTCAACTCCACTGGAATCATCGCCCCTACCTCAGTTGACTGCTGAAGAGGCCGGCATTGAAGAAATGGAAGAGGACGTGGACATTGGAAACACAACTCCTCTAATCATTGATGAATATTGGGAAGCTGCACACCCAAACTCTCCAATGACCATAGAAATTACTCAAATTCCTCAGTCTCCAGCCCAGACTGAAGAAATTCATACTGAAAATATTCCAGCTGCATCAGCTGAAGAAATTGCTGCTCAAACCACAAATAAGAAAACTGCTATTCAAATTCCTCAATCTGAAGAAGTTCCTCCTATGATTAAGGAAATTGTGGGCCGCTTCAAGCCAAATCTTCAGCCGAAGCCAAAGTTGCCCCTCAAAGGCTCAAAGCGCCCCAAATTCATCAAAACCAATTTCTTCAACGAGAACATTTTCTTCAACGGACCAAATCCGTATGACTCTGCAAGGGCCGGTCGCACCAGATTCTGGAAACCCGCACAGATGAATTATTATGCATCAGTGCTATTTGACAAGGAGAAAGTCTTTGAGCATCGACAAATTCCTCATGCGGACATGGAAACTATCCCATGCTTCACACCCGTGCTCGCAGTCCTTCATGATGCGGGAATTCTTCCATTCTGTGTGGACATATGTGATTGGAATGAAGAGCTAATTCTTCAATTCTATGCCACATTGCACATCACAGGTGATGCCTCTGACATCAACTCTTGGGTCTTGGACTGGATGACTGGATCTACTCACTACACTGCTCCAGCCTCTGAATTGCTTCGTTCAGTCCCAATACCAATTCCCTGAGAAGGAGCAAGATGCCTGTTTGATGAACCTGCTCTGCCCGATCACATGATGCAAGTGCTAATGAAGCCATTGGCTCGGGGCCAACCTCAACGGACTTCCTTCCTTGTGAAGGATTTGCTCTATGTGCCAAGGACAGTTTACCGCATTCTGACCAAAACCCTCAGTCCTCAGAAGGGTCACAACTCTGAAGAAGAAGAAGTGGAGGGAATCATGAAGAACATGCTATTCAACATCATTCATGGGATTCCCATCAACATTCATGATTTCTTCTTGAGGACTTTGGCCAATGCTGCTTCAGCCCCATTTGATTTGAAACCTTACGCTCCATGGATCATGAAATTCATCAGATAAAGGTCTTCACTTCCATTCAAGGCTGACTTTCAAAATCACTTCAGCTCTCTGCCTCCAATTGAAGTCCTCAAGAGCTCATTTTCTTCAGTTGCGGGTAAAGGCAAGGCTGTCATTGATGAAGGCCTTCGTCCATTGGATGGTCAGTTACCCATGATGCTCATTTTCATGCTGCCTCTTATTACACCAATGATGACACTGCTACCCAAGATTCTGCTGCAAAAGCCTCAGCGCAAAATCATCAAGAAACTGCCCCTCGTGTGATGACTGATCAAGAGCTTCTTCTAAGTCTTCATCAAAAGATTGATCATAATCACAAGTGGGTAAAGTGTCAGTTTGGTTCACTTCTTCGAGACATGACTGTCACGCACAACTCTATAAGGAAGAACCACTATTATCTTCATGAAGTCTTTGACCGGACATGGGCCATCCTGTCTCACCTCAAGACTCCTGAAAAACTCAAGGAGATGGAATTTCAGCGAGACTTTGACTGGTCCATGCCTCCAAGGAAGAAATGGAAGAAAGTTCAAGTTCCTCAGCTGGTTACAAGTTCATTTTCTTCATCGCGCCAGGCGGATGAGGCTGAGGATATTGACGACACTATTGCAGGCCCGGCATCAACAAACGACCCCGACAACGCTGGCGCTCCTCCACCACCTTCAAGATGAAATTCTTCAGGGGCGTTAGTCCTCATTTTTCGTCCCTTTTGGTCTTCGATTACAAAGGGGGAGAAAATTTGAGTTAGTCTTCAAGCGTGTCTCTATATATGGGCTGTTTTTGTTTAAGTTACAACTCTCGCTCTTCTGAAGCTTTTGTTGGTTGAGTTGTAAACTTTAGTCCGATGGTGGTCTGATGCTTTTGAACTGCTTTCCGCATGCTATTTCCTCAACTTATCTTAATGCACGCATGCTGAACTTCCTTAGACCCCATTTTCCATCATGCATTTCAATTTCCTCATGATATATATTAAATGCGTGTATGGATTACAAGATATAGGGGGAGTTCTCCATGATTTTAACCTGCCATGTGCATTTGCAGTCCAAAGCAAATTCCTCAAATATGCACATCTTCAGGGGGAGTTCTTCTATATCTTGCAATCAAATTCCTCAAACTCAGTACTTACACTTCATATTATTATCCCCGTTGAAAACTTAACGTATTTGTCATCAATCACCAAAAAGGGGGAGATTGTTAGTGCATCTAGTGCCCCTTAGTGATTTTGGTGTATTGAAGAGTTATAGGTTAAGAGACTAATGCGTTTGTAAGTGTACACAGGCTCTATAAGTCGCTGAGGAGTTTGATACATTCGGAGATTATCGACCCCTAAAAATGTATGTCTTCAACTGAAGACTTTGGTGAAGACTTTCCTGAAGACTTTGGTATTCCCTGAAGACTTTGAAAAAGAAGAAGTTGGTGTGACCTTGAAGATATGAACGAGGACTATGAAGCGTGAAGACTTTTGTTTTCATAGTTTCATTTCCTTTCTTTGAGTCATAGGAAACACCGTACTGTTAAAGGGGGCCGAGGTAATACTAAGGAAAATTTCCAACTGATGCTCAACTCAAAAGCCTCAACCTATCCAATCCTTCGAGTGAAGCCTTTGGAAATCTCTTGCAGTTCAGTCAAGTTCTTCAGTGATAGAGACGATGATCTTCTGGTCTCTGAGGAAATTGGTCTGACTGGGGAGTTAGGATTTCGCCAGTGCGAATTGCCTACAAGTGAGGAATATGATAAGCCTGAGGACTTTCATAGTTTGACATTCCGACCGTTGCTGTGCTAAGTGCCAGCTGTCCCCAATCATCCTATCCACATAACGGTCATATCATTGGGGGCATTTATGTCTTGTCATGTCAGGTTGCTCCCTGGCTATAAATAGCCACCCCCCACAACCACTAGCTGGTTGGCTGCTCCGAGAGAGAACAGACACTTGTCATTTGAGAGCATCCCATTCCTCGAGGACTTTGAGAGAAAATCATCAGTGAGGAAAAACCCCAAACCAAACAACCAAACCCAAAGTGATTGAGCATCACTGAAGAAATTGTTCCTGTGTGGAACCGACGCTTGTTACCTTTGAAGACTGTGTATCTTGCAGACGGTTAGGCGTCATGGTCTAGTGCATCCTGCAGTCAATTGGGGATCATGAAGTGACCTTGGTCTAGAGCATCCAGCAGAAAATTGTGGATCGCCGGATGACCAGTTTGTGAGGGTTTTGGAAGTCTACCCTGAAGACTTACCACGAGTGTTGGGCGAGGTCTGTGTGACCTTAGCTCAAGGAGAATACGGTAAGGACTGTGTGTCCTGGGACTGTGTGTCTTCTGGTTTAAATACCAGGCCGCTCCGAACCAGACGTACGACTGTCACAGCAGTTGGAACTGGGTCATCAAATCATTGTCTTCATCGAGCTTCCTGGTTCTATTTCCTCAACCCTTCCATTTCCTCATATATGTGTTGATGAAATTGATCGTTACTGTTTGAAGAATTTGACTGAAGACTTTCTCAATTTCCTCACCTCAAATTCTTCAAGTTACCTTGTTCCTCACCTGCGTATCATGTATCACGCTACCTGTAATCTGTGCATGCTTTATTTCATCATGACGACTATGCTACTGCTATGTTTCTCATGCACTTGAGTACTTATTCTGCTGCTAGTTATTCATCACATTTCAAATTACTCAAGTAGAAATTCCTCAGTGATGAATTTGTAAAAATCGCCTATTCACCCCCCCTCTAGTCGATATAACGCACTTTTAGTCATAAACACTAAATGAAACAAATAGTTATAAAAGATAATATACCACATCCGAATCATAGACCGGACGAGGGCCGACAGGGGGCGGATACCAAAACCATGGCAGTATATAATAACAAACAATAATAAAAGTAAGAAATTTATACAAGTATCTATGTAAATCATACAAGTAAGAATTTTTTCTTTAAAAAAGAAGATAAGAACAAGAGGCTCACCACGGTGGTGCCGGCGACGAGATCGGCATGGGCGATCGACGACGGTGAGGATGGGGACGGACCGCCAAACCTAGACAAATCTTGGGGAAAATGGAGCTTGGAGGTCGAACTTGAAGAGGAGAAATCTTAAGCGTGGCTCGGGCATTTCATCGAACACCTCATGTGCATAGGAGGTGAGAGTAGAGCGGCACACACCTCCCACACGCCGGCCGGCCAAAAACCAGAGGAGTGAGCGGGCAGGGGTAAGCATATATATAGTGACTGGGACAGAAGACTGACCTTTACTCCCGGTTCCATCCACCAACCGGGACTAAATGTGATGAGGACCTTTAGTCCCGGTTCGTGTCTGGAACCGGGACTAAAGTGGTCAGACGAACCGGGACTGGTGCTGCCGAGGCCCGGCCGGCGTCCTGGCCTCATGAACCGGGACTGATGCACCCATTAGCCCCGGTTCGTGACACGACCGGGACTAATGCACTTATCTGGCCTGGACCAAAGCCCTGTTTTCTACTAGTGAAGGAGGATCTCGCTCGTCTCATGGTGTTCGGAATCTACAAGGTTCCAGATAGTATTTGTTTCTTGGAGTTTGACGAGTGGTCGAACCAGGAGCCGGAAGGGACACCATTGCAGGAGGTTTGGATCAGGTTCCATGGAGCCCTGTCTAAGCCTCCCAATGATTTTATAGAGACATGGAGTATTGAATCGCTGGTGGGTAAGATTGTGCACAGGTTGACATGTCGTTTACTAGGATGCATGGGATTGCTTGGATTCATGTTGGTGTGTGCAACATTGATGCTATGCCAGAGTTCGTGCCTTGGTACTATAAGGATGTTGGATATGAGATGAGATTGGAAGTTGAGGGCTTTACGTTCACATATGATGGGGAAATACATGAGGACAATGCTGATGGTGCTGATGGTGATTCGGGTAAGGATAAGGGTGGTGAGAAGGATGATTTCATGGACCACAACAAACGTGGTGATCTTTCTGATTCGACTGGTAAAACCATTCAGGTTTTGAGTACTCCGGTGATTAATGGGTCTGTGCCATCTTCATCATTGACTGTGGGGCTACACTTTGGATCCTTTGGGGCGGCTTTAGTGTCTAGCCGTCTTTGGAGCGACCGTGTTGAGGTGGAGGATCCGTCAGAGCAGGAGGCTCCACCGATATCTCCTCCTGCTTCTCTGGCTGGTAGGCCGGTTGCTGCGATGATGTTGGGGGATAGGTTGGAGGGCGTTGCCTCTAGCCCCCCAATGTGTGTGTCGCCGGATACTGCATCTTTGTGAGTGAGGCCAAGGCAGGTGGCCTCCCCTCAGTTCTCACTGAGGCCGGTGTGTTCTCCGATTAGTTCGGGAGGGAGGCTAAGGCAGGTGGTCTCTCTTGCGCTCTCACCGAGTCTGGGTGCTTCTCCTAGCCAGATTTTAGCAGTGAGGTCTGCGGCTCCTTCGTTAGGGGCGTCTCCTATAGTACCGAGGTTTTCACCTATCAGGCAGGTCAGCCAGATGATAGGTGGCCAGTCGTCTGATGGACAGGTTCCTGAGGCAGATGTGCTGGCTTTTGGTGGGATTCTGGACCCTCGGTCTGTGGACAGGCGTGTGAGTCAGCGGATTCAGGCACAGCCGGATGCGGAAGATACACAGATGGGGCGCGCCATGCGGGGGGCCAAGCTTCGAGACGTCGAGGCTACCACAGGTATGTCAGTCAATACCAATTTTATAGTTTTATATTTTTCTGAGGAGGAAATAGTTAATAATGTTGATAGAATTGGGGTTTCGCTTGGGTCTAATGGTCATGAGGTAGTGAGGTCTGTTAACGATTTGTTAGACTTAGAGGCAGATAGAGAGATGGATATGTTGAAAAATATTGCTGCTACTAAACCTATGAAGGAAAGTGAGGTTAGTATGTTGGGTATTCAGGCACTTGAGTATCTGTGTGATTTGATACCAACTAGTGTCCTGGAGGTGGAAGAGCATGCGGCTCCTCTACGGCCAGATTAGGGGAACTGTGATAACCCTTCTGATGACCCTTGTCATGCGGACAGTGTGGTATTGCCGGACATGCCTAAGCGTATGCGAAAATGGAAGGTGTGCCCTCTTTCTGTGGTGCGGCGCAGTATGAGGAATAAGTTCAAAAGAAAATTCCATGATGAGAAATGAGAGGCTTATTTTGGAAAAACAGAGGTCTTCTGGACTTGGCTAAGCGTAGGTTTCTAACGGATACGTCGAGGGAACAAAAGTTAGATTTTTTTGCTTTACTGGAGACAGGGAGATCTAATTTTACTTCTCGGTTTATGGGTACTATTGCCAGAGGGCTAGATTATGTTTGGCACTGCCTCCTGCCCTGAGGATGATCTGGCGCGATCTTACTTGGGATCAATAGCGAGTCTTAGGAGGTTTTGAAGGTGGTCGTGGGCGACTACGCTGTCAAGTTTCATGTGCGATCGAAAATTGATGGCTTTAGGTGGGCTCTGGTTGCGGTCTACGGGGCAGCATAACCTGAGTTCAAACCTGATTTCCTTGCTGATCTAGTGCGTATTTGCGGGGATGAGAGGTTGCCTATTTTGGTCGGAGGGGATTTTAACATTACTAGACGAAAGGAAGAGAAGAATAATGATCATTTTGACGGTCAGTGGTCATTCATGTTAATGCCATCATTGAGAGCCTGGACCTGAGAGAGATAGCTCTCACAGGTAGGCAATACACGTGGGCTAATAATCTGGAGAATCCAACATATGAGAAGTTGGATAGAGTTCTAGCCAGTGTGGAGTGGGAACAGAAGTTTCCGCTTGTCGTGGTTTGAAAGGGAAGATTTCCTGGAATTAGTGGCAACAGAGTGGAGTAAAGAAAACCGAGGGGAGTCGAATGTGGAAAGGTGGCGGTTTAAAATCCGGCATTCAAGACAATTCTTGCGGGGTTGGGCTAAAAATGTGAGTGGGATTTATACAGTGTAAAAAGAACGACCTCTCAATCTTATTAACGATTTTGATATAAAAGCCGAAATGAATCCTCTTGATATGGCCGACACCATGGCCAAAAGTGAGGCAGAGGAGAAGCTTGCGAAGCTTCTCAGAGAGGAGGAGATAAAATGGGCACTAAGAGCTAAGGTACGAGAGGTAGTACAAGGGGATAATAATACCCAGTTCTTCCATCTAATTGCAAATGGAAAGCACGGGAAAAAGAAAATTATCCAACTTGAACAGTATGAGGGTACAATAGTAGGTCACGAAAACCTAAAATTGTATATCTCGAATTTCTATAAAAAGCTCATTGGGGCTCCAATAGAGAATTATGTTTCCTTAGATGAGGGAACGGTGGGGGATATCCCACAACTTAGTATGGAAGAGAACGAGGTGCTCAATGCTCCCTTTACGGAAAAGAAGGTGTTTGAAGCCATCGCACAAATGAAGAATAATAAGGCGTCCGGTCCGGACGAATTTCCGGCGGAATTTTTCGGAGGTGTTGGGGGATTATTAAGGGGGACTTGATACCCATGTTCCATGATCTTTACAATAGCCAACTTCAGCTATTTAAGCTTAACTTTGGGGCTATTACTTTGCTGCCTAAGAAGGAAGAGGCGGTTCGCATTGAGCAATCCAGACCAATTTGTTTGATCAATGTTAGTTTTAAGATTTTTATCAAAATGGGTACAAATCGCCTTACACAGATTGTGCATACTATGGTTCAGCCGACTCATACTGCTTCCATGCCTGAGCGCCACATTCTAGAGGGTATTGTGGTTCTGCATGAAACTTTACACGAAATTCTTTCGAAGAAACTTTATGGAGTTATATTCAAAGTTGATTTTGAGAAGGCTTACTATAAAGTGAAGTTGCCTTTTCTGCAGCAAGCTCTGCGTATGAAGGCTTTCGATTCTACTTGGAGGACGCAGGTTAAAGCCTTTGTACAAGGGGGCAGTGTTGGGGTAAAAATAAATGATGATGTTGGTCATTATTTCCAGACACAAAAGGGATTGTGTCAAGGAGATCCGCTCTCTCCTATCCTTTTCAATATTGTTGCAGATATGCTGACAATCCTCATTGGTAGAGATAAGGAGAACGGCCAGGTAGGGGGGCTGGTCCCACATCTCGTGGATGGGGGTGTTTCTATCCTACAATATGTTGATGATACTAGAATTTTCATGGAGCATGATATGGCCAAGGCGAGAAATATGAAATTGGTTTTGTGTCTCTTTGAACAACCGTCTGGTCTAAAGGTAAATTTCAACAAAAGTGAACTATTCTGCTTTGGATGCGCTAAAGAGGAACACAATAGTCTCTACTCCTAATTGCTCAGTTGGTGAATAGGATCCCGGTTTTTTTTCGTCCGGCTTTTTTTCGTCTCACCTCCCACCACCACCGTTCACATTGTTTTTTTCACCTCCCAATAAAAACATTCCTAATCTTTCCATGTTTTCCTAACTAGCCATGTTACAAATGGCAGGAACCAATAATACGTTACCAAACAATGAAATCCAATTATGTGGCAATCAATTTTGAATCCTTACTTTCCTAACACATGGATCCTTTCTAACAATCAAATCTCTATTATTAAATGACAATCAATATGTATTCGTCATTCATACCCAGCCCCTCCTCCAACGAAGTCCTCCCTGTCTCCAGTTTTTCTGTTTTTTCATCGAAGACCGCGAGCTGCGACGAGTCTTTGCAGATGATGAGCTCAGTTGGTGAATAGCATCCACGGTTTTTTTCCATCTGGATTTTTTTCGTCCAACTTTATTTCATCTCACCTCCCACCACCACCCTTCACATTGGTTTTTTCACCTCCCAATAAAAACTTTCCTAATCTTTCCAAGTTTTCCTAACCAGCCATGTTACAAATGGCAGGAACCAATAATACGTTACCAAACAATGAAATCCAATTATGTGGCAATCAATTTTGAATCCTAACTTTCCTAACACATGGATCCTTTCTAACAATCAAATCTCTATTATTAAATGACAATCAATATGTATTCGTCGTTGATACCCAGCCCCTCCTCCAACGAAGTCCTCCATGTCTCCAGTTTTTCTGTTTTTTCATCGGAGACCGTGAGCGGCGACGAGTCTTTGCAGATTATGAGCACGACAGTCAGGCCTTGAGAAGGGCGTGTACGACAGCCCGGTCGTCAGAGGGGCGTACAGGTTTGTGATTGATATATCTTTCAGAGAAAATGTTATGGTCACGGTAGTAAACGAGTTCATCTTGCCTGTGTTGCAGCTGATAAGAAAGAAGATAGAGCTTCAGGTGAAGCATGTCGTCCCTAGGAATTTGTTGGCCTCGAGGATTGTTCCGGGAAGCATTTTTTATGACAACATGATGTTGGGCCTCGGGGACATGGTAAGCTACTTATGTTACAATTTTCATCCATGCAGACTTGTTTTTTTGATTCTTGTACTACCACTGATCTAGATATGATTTCTTATACTCATCCTTTAATCCTGCCTAACTTATATACCAAGGGCAATTGTACTTTAAAAGGTCTTAAAGTTGTGTAGGTAAGCAACATAAATATATTAAAGCACATTGCTGTCATCATCCACTCGTGCTCGCGGGGTCACGCTCTGGAGCAAAGGTGCACGACGTCGGCACCATATGATAACTATGGTAATCGACGATGGGAAAAAAGCAGGGGTGGCGGGATCATCAACGGTGGGGTCGTCGGGGAGAAGCTGGAGGCAGATAAGAAAGGAACGGGCACAGTCGTGTGTGAAAAGGAGAACGAGAGAGATAGCGATGATGTGGTGCTGCACCACTGCTCTCCTACTGCTAGCTGAATTTTGGTATTGTTACTGCTATCTGAATTTCACATACACACGGCGAGGTGTTTGATGCTGGCCGATGTCGCGCCTGTTGCGAGGGGGATTTCGTCGCTTGGGAATCTCCAGGGAGAAGTGCTGCCCTGCGAGGTAAGAAGCATCCCTCTGCATGTGCTCGACAGTCTGTGTCCGAAAAGAATTTCATTATGCAAATTATTATTATTTTTCTCTGAGAAAGTTACACCAATCTTTGTCCAGAAAGAATTTCATTCTGCAAATAGTTCACACACCATAGCATATACATCATTAAGGAATTATCTTCCATATAAACTAACACTACCGGTTTCATGTCATTTTACAAGTGAGTAAACTAGATCTTGGAACTGCAGTAACATCATATATCTAAGTGTGTAACCTAAATGCTGGCTAGGCCATATGATAGAAAGACAATAGTTGCATGATACAAGGAATAAAAGCCAAGAAAACTCTCATTCTGCCTTGCTAACTTTTTAGCACTTTGATTGTCAAGAAACAAATATTCCAGAAGGTTGCAGTTTGCTCAGGAAACATGCACTTCCATTTGTAAGTAATAGTACTACTGTAACAAGTTTTTTGTATTTTTAAATCATATGCCTTTGTGTTGTTCGCAACCCGACCGAGTGGTTGAGCTTTGTGACGCTAGATTATTAGCCTGTTATATGCTCACTTCTCAAATAGAAAATTATTTAATTGTTAATGTAATAGAGTTGTCACTGAAGTGCTTATGAATTTTCCATTATATGACCATTTAAAAAAAATCCTCACTTTTTGTTAAAAAAATGTCAAGTAACATTATATCTAGAACAATTGCCTGTTTTGGCTATTTCTTTCTTGTGATTATGTATCTGACACACTAATGAGAGGTGATTTCGTCCATTGTGCATTTCTATGCACTAGTAGAAAATAGGGCGTTGGTCCAGGCCTGAAATCCCATTAATCCCGGTTCACTCATGAACCGGGACCCATGGGGGCATCGGTCCCGGTTCGTGAGGCCAGGGCGCCGGCCGGGGCTCGTGGGCCATTGGTCCCGGTTTGTCTGACCCCTTTGGTCCCGGTTCCAGACACGAACCGGGACCAATGGGCCTCGCTCCTGGCCCACAACCATTGGTCCCGGTTTGTGGCTGGAACTGGGACCAAATGGTGTCCTTTAGTCCCGGTTCCAGCCACACACCGGGACTAATGGTTGGCCTATATATACCCCCTGCCCGCGAGCAGAGCAGTGCACTGCTCTGTTTTTTTGGCCGGCCGTGGGAGAGCTTTTGTGGTGCTCTAGCTCACCTCGTATGCACATGAGGTGTTCGATGAAATGCCCGAGCCACACTTAAGCTTTCTCCTCTCGAAGCTCCTTGTCCAAGCTCCATTTTCCTCAAGATTTGTCTAGGTTTGGCGGTCCGTCCTGTCCCATCCCGATCCTCACCGCCGTCGATCGCCCGCGCCGATCTCGGCGCCGGCACCACCGTGGTTAGCCTCTTCTTCTTATCTTCTTTCTAAAAGAAAAAAGTTCTTATTTGTATGATTTAGATAGATACTTGTGTAATTTTTTTACTTTTATTATTGTTTGTTATTATATAGTGCGATGGTTTTGGCATCCGCCTCCGTCGGCCCTCGTCCTGTCTATGATTCGGATGTGGTATATATTATCTTTTATAACTATTTGTTTTATTTAGTGTTTATGACAATTATGCCGACCAACGTGACATAGATTTTTTAATCTAGGAGGTATGTGAACCGGAAATTCCAACCGACATAGAAATTCTTGTCGAGAAGTTAAATTTGGTTGAAAAAGAAAACAATTACTTGAAAGAAAAATTACAAAGAGTTGAAGATGAGAAGATGAAATTGGAGTTGAATGTTGCCGATGTCGTCGACGATCACAAGATCAAGATGGATGCAATGCGCTTGAAGATTAGAAAGGTTAGAAAATATGCCATTCATAATGAGGCTTAGTATCATTATGCCGTTGGATCAATTGGTACCTTAGTTGCGGTTATGATCGCATTTGTTGTTGCATTTAAATTTTATAGTTTCAATGTATGTTTTAATTAGATGCTCTAGAGAGCTATATGTTGTTCAATAATGAGAACTATGTATGAACGTTATGTATTTATTTTAGTCACTACTGTACTTTGGCTTTAATGTGATGATGAATTTCTATTAATTTGGTCACTTCTCTATTCATGATATTTTGTAATGGTTTTTAATACACTTTATTATATAACGCACGCAGATGAACCGGCAATGGATGTATGGTGACCGATGCACCTCCGAGTATATTAAGGGCCTGCATAATTTTCTCGAAGCGGCTGAGGCAAACAAGCAGAATGGTTTTATGCATTGTCCATGTACTGTTTGTGAGAATACGAAGGCTTTCTCCAACTCTAAAACCCTTCACTTCCACCTGCTTGAGAAGGGTTTTATGCCACACTATAATGTTTAGACCAAGCATGGAGAAAGAGGGGTTATGACTGAAGACAACGAAGAAGAAGAGGATGATGACAACTACCCGCCCCCTGAATACGGTGATGCTGCAATGGGGGAAGCTGAAGATCAAGAGGAACCAGACGATGTGCCCGATGATGATCTTCGCCGGGTCATTGTTGATGCACAGAGAGAATGCGAAAGTGAAAGGGAGAAGTTGAAGTTCGATCGCATGTTAGAGGATCACAAAAAAGGGTTGTACCCAAATTGCAAAGATGACAACAGAAAGCTCGGTACCACACTGGAATTGCTGCAATGGAAGGCAGACAATGGTGTATCTGACAAGGGATTTAGTTCGCTGCTGAAAATAATGAAGAAGAGGCTTCCAAAGGATAACGAATTGCCCGGCAGTACGTACGAAGCAAAGAAGGTTCTATGCCCTCTAGGATTGGAGGTGCATAGGATACATGCATGCCCTAATGACTGCATCCTCTACCCCGGTGCGTACGAGGATTTGAACGCATGCCCGGTATGCGGTGCATTGCGGTATAAGATCAGAAGAGATGACCCAGGTGATGTTGAGGGCCAGCGCACCGGGAAGAGGGTTCCTGCCAAGGTGATGTGGTATGCTCCTATAATACCACGGTTTAAACGTCTGTTCAGAAGTAAAAAGCATGCCGAGTTGATGCAATGGCACATAAAAGACCGTAAGAAAGACGGGAAGTTGAGAGCACCCGCTGACAGGTCGCAGTGGAGAAAAATCGAGAGAAAGTGGAGCGACTTTATAGGTGACCCAAGGAACGTATGGTTTGGTTTAAGTGCAGATGGCGTTAATCCTTTTGGGGAGCAGAGCAGCAAGCATAGCACATGGCATGTGACTCTATGTATGTATAACCTTCCTCCTTGGTTGCGCATGAAGCGGAAGTTCATTATGATGCGAGTGCTCATCCAAGGCCCTAAGCAACCCGGCAATGACATTGATGTGTACCTAAGGCCATTAGTTGAAGAACTTTTAGAGCTATGGAATGGAAGAGGTGTACGTGTGTGGGATGAGAACGAACAGGAGGAATTTGACCTACATGCGTTGCTGTTTGTAACCATCAATGATTGGCCTGCTCTCAGTAACCTTTCAGGTCAGACAAACAAGGGATACCACGCATGCACACACTGTTTAGATGACACCGACAGTATATATTTGGACAAATGCAGGAAGAATGTGTACCTGGGGCATCGTCGATTTCTTCCGACCAACCATCAATGTGGAAAGAAAGGAAAGCATTTCAAAGGTGAGGCAGATCACCGGAAGAAGCCCGCCCTCCGTACTGGTGATCACATAATTGATATGGTCAATGATTTACAAGTAATCTTTGGAAAGGGTCCTGGCGGACTATCTGTTCCGACTGGCGATGCGGGACGCGCACCCATGTGGAAGAAGAAATCTATATTTTGGGACCTACCCTATTGGAAAGACCTAGAGGTCCGCTCTGCAATCGACGTGATGCACGTGACGAAGAATCTTTGCGTGAACCTACTATGCTTCTTGGGAGTGTATGGGAAGACAAAAGATACACCGGAGGCACGGGATGAACAGCAACGTGTGCATGAAAAAGACGGCATGCATCCAAAGCAGTATGAAGGTCCTGCCAGCTACGCTCTTACCAAAGAAGAGAAGGAAATCTTCTTTGAATGCCTGCTCAGTATGAAGGTCCCGTCTGGCTTCTCGTCGAATATAAAGGGAATAATAAATATGGCAGAGAAAAAGTTCCAGAACCTAAAGTCTCATGACTGCCACGTGATTATGACGCAACTGCTTCCGGTTGCATTGAGGGGGGCTTCTACCGGAAAACGTTCGATTAGCCATTGTGAAGCTATGTGCATTCCTCAATGCAATCTCTCAGAAGGTGATCGATCCAGAAATCCTGCCAAGGTTAAGGAGTGATTTGGTGCAATATCTTGTTAGTTTCGAGCTGGTGTTCCCACCATCCTTCTTCAATATCATGACGCACGTCCTAGTTCATCTAGTCGACGAGATTGTCGTTCTGGGACCTGTATTTCTACACAATATGTTTCCCTTTGAGAGGTTCATGGGAGTCTTAAAGAAATATGTTCGTAACCGCGCTAGGCCAGAAGGAAGCATCTCCATGGGCCATGAAACAGAGGATGTCATTGGGTATTGTGTTGACTTCATTCCTGACCTTAAGAAGATTGGTCTCCCTCAATCGCGGTATCAGGGGAGACTGACTGGAAAAGGCACGCTAGGAGCGGACTCAATAATATGTAGGGACGGGGATTCTTGGTCTCAAGCACACTACACAGTTCTACAGAATTCTACCTTGGTGACCCCGTATGTCGATGAACACAAGAATATTCTGCGCTCCAAACACCCGGAGCAGTGTGACGACTGGATTACATATGAACACATCAGGACTTTCGGTAGTTGGTTGCAAAAACGTCTCATGGGTGAAAACACTGTTTCTGATGAGCTGTACTCGTTGGCCAGGGGACCATCTTCGACTGTATTGACTTACAAAGGGTACGAGATAAATGGGAATACATTTTACACGATCGCCCAAGATCAAAAGAGCACCAACCAAAACAGCGGTGTCCGCTTTGATGCAGCAACCAAGAGGGGAAAGGACACATATTATGGTTACATAGTGGACATATGGGAACTTGACTATAGACATGATTTCAAGGTCCCTTTGTTTCAGTGCAAATGGGTGAATCTGTCAAGAGGCGGGGTACAGGAGACCCACAGTACGGAATGACAACAGTGGATCTGAACAATCTTGGGTACACACATGAACCATTCGTCCTAGCCAATGATGTGGCGCAGGTTTTCTATGTGAAGGACATGTCTACCAAACCGAGAAAAAGAAAAGATAAGGAAGCGAATACATCATATGATGAGCCAAAGCGCCACATAGTTCTTTCAGGAAAAAGAGACATCGTGGGATTGGAGGGCAAGACAGACATGTCTGAAGATTATGAAAAGTTTCATGAAATTCCTCCCTTCACCCTGTTAAACGATGAAGATTATCCATGGTTACGGCGCAATAAGGAAAGGACACAAGCGAAGAAAAAGTGAAGACTTTCTCTCCACAACTATATCATTGCAGTTACATGTGAAGAAATGAAATGCCTTTTGTAACAGATGAGTTTTCGTCCGAAACCCTGATACTTCGAAAGAGATTGTCCGTTTTGTACACGAAGTGCATCCAGTTTTTGCCGTAACCCTCTCAACTTTTTATAACATGCTATGTGGGTGAAATGATGATACCATGCCAACTTTCAACCTTTTCAGAGTTCATTTGTAGTGCTTTTCAATTTCAGGGTCATTTAGCTCAAAAAATCAGTAAATGCATGAAACATACCAAATGAAGTCAGAAAGGGTTGAAAATTGATGATGTGGCTTTGAATGGTGCATTTTGAACACACAAAAAGTCTGGAGTTCAAATAAGTTCGAAAAAATGAAATCCCTTTGTAACAGATGAGTTTTCGTCCGAAACCTTGATACTTCGAAAGAGATTGTCCATTTTGTACACGAAATGCATCCAGTTTTTGCCGTAACCCTCTCAACTTTTTATAACATGCTATGTGGGTGAAATGATGATACCATGCCAACTTTCAACCTTTTTAGAGTTCATTTGTAGTGCTTTTCAATTTCAGGGTCATTTAGCTCAAAAAAATCAGTAAATGCATGAAAAATACCAAATGAAGTCAGAAAGGGTTGAAAATTGATGATGTGGCTTTGAATGGTGCATTTTGAACACACAAATAGTCTGGAGTTTAAATGAGTTCAGAAAAATGAAATCCTTTTGTAACAGATGAGTTTTCGTCCGAAACCCTGATACTTCGAAAGAGATTGTCCAGTTTGTACACGAAGTGCATAGTTTTTGCCGTAACCCTCTCAACTTTTTAGCACATGCTATGTGGGTGAAATGATGATACCATGCCAACTTTCAACCTTTTCAGAGTTCATTTGTAGTGCTTTTCAATTTCAGGGTCATTTAGCTCAAAGAATGAACTAATAGCAAAAAGAATGAACTAGAAAACTTTTATGAAACTCTAATAGCAAAAAGAATGAACTAAAAATAATCAATTAAAATATTATGTTATGATCAACTAAAACAAATCTATAATATTCTTCAATAGCAAAAAGAATCAACTAAAAAGCTTTTATAAAACTCTAATAGCAAAAGGAATCAACTAAAAAGCTTTTATAAACCTCTAGTATTTTTGAAACTAAAATTATATAAAATTTATGCAACTAAAATTATCAAAGAATTTTTTCTTCAAAACATTAATAGCAAAAAGAATTTTCATAAAGAAATTTTTTGTTAGAAACTTTAGTAGCAAACTAAAATAACCAAATCTGTTTTTGATTAAAACAGACATTTAAAATAACCTAAAACTTACCAAATTGAATATAATGATAAAACACGGTAATATTAAATAGCAGGAAAAAGAATCACTCAAAAATCTATTTTTTTAGTAAAGTTATTCACAAACTAGTGATTCACACAAATTTCAAAAAATTCAAATTTAAACTATTCAAATTTGAAAAGTAATGGCACTAACAGAAAGTTTATATTTTTTGTGACCTAAAAGCAAAAAGAATCACTGAAAAACAGTAAGTAGGAACAAAATAAAATAAATAAAGCAAAAAACAAAACAAAAAACTGGAATTTTTTTTAAAAAAATGCCACCTACTGGGCCACCACGGCCTGAATACGACTAGAAACCCAACCAGCTTGTTGGGCCAGGATTCAGGCCCGCAGAAGGCCCAATAACCCACAGGCAATGACAGATTAGGCCCGGAGGCCTGCAGTTGAGAGGACCTCGAGAGGGTGTGCGCAGCAGCGCTTATAAACCACTCTCGAGCTCTCTCGGCTAGCGAGGTGGGACTAAAAATTTGGCCCCGGGCAGCACCACCCTTTGGTCCCGGTTGGTGCCACCAACTGGGACCAATGCACCCCTTTAGTCCCGGTTGGTGGCACCAACCGGGACCAAAGGTCCCTGTTTCCTGCCCTTTGGGCTGCTGAAAACTGACCTTTGGTCCCGGTTGGTGGTACCAACCGGGACCAATGCACCCCTTTAGTCCCGGTTGCTGCCACCAACCGGGACCAATGCTCTCCATATATAAGCCAACACTTAGGAATTTTCAGCATTCTCATCTCGCCCCCGACGACGCCGACGAAATCGACGCCGCCAGGCTGCCCCCCCCGCCGCCCGCCATCGCCCCAGCCTTCGCCGCCGCCCGCCGCCCCCGTCGTAGCCATCGCTCGCCGCCCCCGTCATCGCCCGCCGCCCCAGTCGTCGCTCGCCGTTGTCACCCTCGCCCGCCGCCCCCGTCGTGCTCGCCGTCGCCTCGCCGTCGCCCTCGCCCTCGCCGTCGCCGTCGCCTCTTCCGGACTCGCGGTGACCCCCTGGTTCTTTCCCCCTAGTACCGTGCTTGATTTCGTCCTCTAGCCGCCGTCCCCATCGAGGCCGAGCTCCAGCCGTCGCCATTGTTGCCGGGCCTCATGCTCCCGACCTCTGCCGCTTCCAGTCGTGGCACGGTTGTGCTCCTTGTGATGCCAGGACGCCGTAGAGCCCTTCGGCAAGCCTCCTCGTGCTCTGTAGCCCCGGCCCGCTCGAGGCCGAGCTCCGATCGCCGCCTCCATCGTCACTGTGCTCAGCTCCGGCCACCTCCGGTGAAGCCGACCGCACAGATGAACGCGCGCGAGTCCCAGCTCCCCGCGAAGCCTCTCCGCCGTCATCTTGGTCACCGGAGGACCGTTCCCGAGCACCTCCGCCATCTCAGGCCTCGCTGGCGACGAGCCGTGGGTGCTGACGCAATGCTGACGTGTTGCTGACGCATTAATTGAATTTCTAGTAATAAAATAATTCAGGAATTTCCAGAAAATGTTATAAACTTTGAAAAAATCATAGAAATTCAACTGTAACTCGGATGAAAATAAATTATATATGAAAAATGATCAGAAAAATCCAATTAATCTGTTTATGCCATGTTCATGCATGTTTGAGCAAGTTAACATCCCCAAGTAGGACATTTCATGATTAGGATAAATTAATAAATAGTGTTGAAGTTGGAATTTAGCATATATTTGAATTCCACTTCACTTAATATGACTATCTATTGCACTAGGTCAATTCAATGCTTTAACATGCCATAGCATACATCGTGTTTGTTGCATTACATTGAATGTGTTCATTTCTCTGTTTGTCGGTGTTGTTCGTTCCCGGTAGACGATGATTCCGACGTTGAGATCGTTGCATTACATTGAGTTAGTTATGAGGGGGGACGTCGGACGTCGGACATGAGGGGTGAGCATCGTTGTCGTCTACCCCCCTCCCCGATAGCTTATTCATATAGAAAACTCCGGTAGCATAGATTTATCAAGAATGCCCCCATTATGGATGTGCACAAGTTGATCCAAATTTTTTCTGATCTCATATATATATATATTCTTCTATATGTCATGTTGTTTGTCAAAGTATTTAAGAAATCCATGGCTTCATCATTAGCCGGAAGTAACAGGCGTATGATGCTACGAAGCTCCTCAATGTTGTTTTGGAACGGAGTTCCGAATAGAATAATTTGCTTTTTGGTACGAATTTCAGCAAAGGCCTTCCAAATAGCGATATTCGGAAGGCTCTTGCTGAACTTCGTACCAAAAAGCTAATTAATTATCCTATCCGGGACTCCATTCCAAAACAATTTTGGAGAGCTTCGTACCATTATGCGGCTGTTACTTCCGGCTAATGATGAAGCCATGGTTTTCTTGAATCCTTTGACATTAGACAACGTGACATATAGAAGGGTAGATGAGATCAGGAAAAATATGGACCATTTTCTGCACATCCAGAATGGCGCCGTTTTGTTAAATCCCTTAAAGGTTAAGAGAATCCCTTGTTTGACATTCATGAGAGAGGCGGTCCGGACGTCGGACATTCATGAGAGAGGCGGTCCGGACGTCCGACATTCATCTTTGTATATTAATTGCCATGTTGTAATATTTGCAGAAACTATGGATCAAAGAGACTTGAAACAAGAACAGTTGTTGGGGGAGATAATCCTCGCCGGACGTGATGTCTTGTCGTTTCTCAACGACACCGATGGTCTGGAAGGAGAGGATGACGGCTCCGGTGATCGAACAATGGAGGACGAAGGACATGATCATGATGGCTCCGGTGACCGAATGCCGGAGGAAGAAGGAGACCATGATGACGGCTCCCGTGACCGAACGGAGGACGGAGCTGTTGCAAAGTCCGGCGAGGTATATATATTAATTAAGCATGTGCTGACTAGCTAATTAATGCATTAATTGTTTTGGTATGTACATATATTAACTCTTCTTTCTTCTTTTATAGCCCTCCGAATCGAGCCAAACTTCGGTAACGAGACGAGGCCCGAAGAGAAGGTTGCGCAAGGATGAAAGGTTCACGATCACAGCACTCGCAGATGATGGCCTACCGATTGAACCCAAGCGGACCAAGGACGCATTTTCTGCTCAGTGCAGAGCTATTGTTAGGGACAACATCTCGATCAGCATCAAGCAATGGAATAAGCCTAAGGACAACGACGTCCCTGAAGGTGATTATGTCACCGATAGACAAAAAGATGATCTTTGGACCGCGCTGAAGGAAAATTTCACCCTACCGCCAGAGGAGGATCCGAATAAGCCAGTTATAGAGCCACTGGTCAAGGTGTGTGCTCTTAAGAAGATGGCAGATCTATTCAGGAGGTGGAAGAATGAGTTGAAATCAAAGTTTGTCGACAAAGGGAAGACTCCAGAATTCATCGGCCGATTTGAGAAGATAAGAGATCACTGGCCCGCATTTGTGGCCTACAAGACATCGGACAAGAGTAAGAAAATGTCAGAGACAAACAAGAACAATGCTGCAAAGAAGCAGTATCACCATCACACGGGGTCAGGTGGCTACCTCAAAGCCCGGCCGTTGTGGGACAAAGCTGAGAATGACCTGATTGCTAAAGGGGTCGAACCACAGACATTGAACTGGCCAGACCATTCAAGGACTTGGTTCTTCAGGGTTGGGGGAACTTTGGACCCTGAAACAGGGAAGTGCCGTTGGACGGACGAGCAACTTGCAATACCCATCAAGAAGCTTCAGAAGTATATCACCGCAGCGCAGGAAGGGACGTTCATTCCTGACAGAGAGAAGGACGAGCTGACGGAGGCCCTAGGGAATGCTGAGCACCCTGGACGAACACGAGGCACACCAGGCTCCGTTCCGTGGAAGGTTGGGTTTACCGACGCAGGCGGTTACATAAGCCGGGAGAGAAAGAGGAAAGCGGAGTTGAGCGACATGCAGAAGCTCAATGCAAGACTACAAAAGCTAGAGGAAGCTGAGAGCCAGCGAGCTACCGGCCAACAATCTCAGCGGCACAAAGCTACCCCAGAAGCTACCCCGCCATCTCAACGGAGAAGCAGCGTGGCTTCCACGGAGCCCATTCAGCCTGACTTCACGGCTCCTAACTACCCCGTGGATACTATCACGGAGGCTCAACATTGCGAGCTTATGACGAAATGCCGGAACCTCACTTTCAAGGCGGCTGTCGGCTCTGTTGCACCTCCTCAACCCAACGGGAATTTTTACTGCCTTCCGATTCCACATGGCTATGCTGTTGTGATGGTGGATGAAGTAATGAAGGGATTTGAGGAGCTCGAGCTTGACCACTCTACAGGTGAAGGGGAGAATCAGCTGGTTCGTGCTTTGAGGAGTACATGTCTATGGCAGAAGGAGTACATCAAGCTTCCAAACTGGGCGCCTCCGCCTCCTCCTCCTCCTCCGGCGAGTCAGGGCACTCCGCCTCCTCCTCCTCCTCCTCCGGTGAGTGATCAGGGCACTCTGCCTCCTTCTCCGGCACCTCCGACGCGTGAGGGCACTCCGCCTCCTCCTTCGCCTACTCCGGTGCGTCGGAGCAGTCCGCCTCCTCCTCCGCCTTGTCGGCAACGACGGAAGACAGACGCCGCTGCTCCGGCTCCTCCGACGCGTCGGAGCACTCTGCCTCCTTCTCCGCCTCATCAGCAACGACGGAAAAGCGATGCCGCCGCTCCGGTGGCTAGCAGTACAAGCATAGGCGGGAGGCAATTCAGATATGGTCCATCTCTCAAGCCTCTGGAAAAGTTACCATATGAGAGGACCGAGTAGGAAAACGAGGACATATGTCGTGCCCAAGTGAGGGACCATTTTGCAAATAAAACTCCACCTCCGAAGGAGAAGCCAGATCCGGTGAAAGTGAAGCGCACTATCGATGCCCTGAAGCGACCACCACCGCCTCTGCCGGATTCCAACTATGTCCGCATTCTTAAAAATACATATGAAGAAGCTCGGCGGTCGAGAAGTACTTCCAGTGATGCAAGGTTAGCAGAACGAAGAAGTGGGAAAACAATTCCCCAGCTCGGCGAACAGGAGAAGCAATCGTGCCCCCCGCTCAAGGTGTCTAGCGATATCGTCGCTAATCATCCGGGGATGGTGCCCGGTACCAATCCTGGTGATTACTTGGGGGATGATGTAATTTTTCAAACGGCTAAGGTAACAAAAGAAGAATATAAATACGTGCATGGGAAGCCTCTCGTCAAACCTGATCATCCTCCTCTAACAACGATGATGTACGAATTGCATGAGTGGTACATGAAAACCTGCAGGGAGTCTGGGAGAGACAATATGTATGTGGCAGTGAAACCAGAGCACGAATTCATTGGACTTCCCGTGATGCCTATTGAATTTGTGGAGTTATTTCAGTTATACAATCAACTGGCCCTCGACAAACAACTCATGACTTCCTACTGTCTGTAAGTATTACTTCTATAGTTAAGTCTCTAGCTCAGCTCGTTCATTGCATGTATATATAATTATCCTCACTATATTATGCAGATTGAAGATCGTCGAATGCAAAAAAGCAGGAATCTTCGACGTTGGGTTCATTAGCCCAGATGCCGTAAATGAATGGACGGTACAAAACTCAATCAAAGAGACCGAGGAGAACTTGCTAAAGTCGTTCCTTATACATCAAAACAAAAGGGAAATACTCTTTCCTTACAACTTCAAGTGAGTGTTGTTGTCTTCTCTGTATACTCGGTTTCGCTTACTCGAGGTTAAGTAATGTAATTGATGAGTTATATATGCGTGCGCAGTTGCCACTTTATTCTGCTATCCATTAAGCTTGACGGGGCATTAGTAACTGTCTTAGACTCGAGACGTAAAGATCCCGAGAATTATGCGGACATGACTGCAATGCTCAAGAAGTAAGTTCAGTCAATACCGGGACCATATCGGCATGCAACTTTCGTTAATTTCCTGATATCAAGTAATCATTTTCTTTGCCTGGCAGGGTTTGGAAGAAGTTCACCCGAAAGGTTCCCGGTCTAAACAAAGAGTTGCGATTTACGCACCCCAAAGTAAGTAGTACTAGCTAGTTCCGCGCATCTCTAATTGATTCAAATTTTCATCAATATATCATTACCATGCTTGCTTATCAGTTTGATTGAACTCTATTCTCGTAAAGTGCTTGTACCAGAAAGAAGGGACTGTTTTATGTGCATACTACGTATGCGAGTTCATTCGCCACTCGACCTCTGAGCGGGGCTTCTCTGACAAACAATTTGAAGTACGTAAATAATATTCACAATTTTATTTTATATATTACCATCAATTGTGTTGAGTTTTATTCATATATATGCATGTATTGACCCCCTTCTTTAAATTAGATCTGGCAGATGCGGGATGAACTCCTACCACATGATCGCATACGAGCAATTCAAGAGGAATTGGCGGGATTCTTTCTTGACCACGTCATACCTAAAGACGGAGAATACCATGTGGATTTGTGATTGGATCTTAGGTAGATGATGTTAGGGATTGTAAAAGATGTTATATTGTATATATGTAGTAGCATCGGATAGATATACGAAAACTTGTTGTTCGACCAAGCACGGAGAAAGAGATGTCACTTCTCTCTATATACGTTCAGCATGACGATCTTGTGTAATTAATGGTTTCCTTCATTTTCTTATTAGCTAGCGTCGAGTTCTCTCTATATGTATAGTAGCTAGCGTCGACCAAGCACGGAGAAAGAGAGGACACTTCTCTCTATTAGCTAGCTAACACAATATGAAACCCCTAAATTAACCCTTCAAAACCCCCCAACACCCCCCCTTCAAAAAAAAAACCCCAGCTCCTGCCAGATGCTGACGCGTGGATGCCCTTTGGTCCCGGTTGGTGTGACCTACCGGGACTAAAGGTCCTCCTACCTGGGCTCACCGCAGTGGCCATGTGGAGCCCCTTTGGTCCCGGTTCGTAAGCGAACCGGGACTAAAGGTTTTGGGCTTTAGTCCCGGTTCCAAAACCGGGACAAATGGGCCTCTGGAACCGGGACAATTGGGCCGTTTTCTACTAGTGATGGTGGTACATTTTCAAAAAATGTGGTAGTTAACTGATGTATTGAATAATTTTGTAATGAACTTAATAATCTAAGTAGTTGCCTCTTTCAGTTGCTTCCATTAAAATATTACCAAAGTTCAAGCTGTAGTACAATAACTTGTTTTCATAGTCTTTTTCATGTGTCGATTATGTTGTGAGGGACAAAGCTCTTAGCAATTCATACATAAATTCTCATATGTATCTCTTATCGTGTGTGAGTACTCAGTAGGAAAAACAGGCTATAAAGAGAACCTTGGAAGATTTGGTATGTGTTGCTCCATAGAAATACTTAAGCTTTTCTTAGAGAGCCTTTAATGTGCCTGGATTCACACCTCACATACTTGTCACCACAGGTCCATATTGTTGTTTATCTTCCAATTTAGTCAGGGATTTGTCCATCACAAATTTCATTGAGACCCCTTTGGTTCCAGATGAACATATATGCATGTTGTATTGTTCTTCCTTGCTCCATTGATATTCTGCTTTTTTGCAGCGATTCAAGGATTGTGGATACAATATCCATTTTCATTGATGTACTTATTCACATTGAAAGTGCATGTCCCGCATTGCAGCTTTGATTAGATTACAGTTGAAGACACTCCAAGGTTCCTTTGCACATGATGGGTGTGGGATATGTGTAAAATCTATCCCCGTGGTCTATATAACTTCTTCAAATTTGCATTTCTTTTAGGTGGTGCTACTAATCTATCTTGGAGTAGATCACAACTGTATTGTGCTAAAGGTAACATTCAGTGACATTAATGATCCAACATAGCAATTTTGCAATTGTTTAGTCTGCCGGGGAATGGGGGCGCAGACTGCGCGGTCACAACTCGAAGCCGTGTGGGGGGCTAGGGAAAACAGGCGGCGCGGTGCAATAGAGATGGCCGCCGGAGGGGGCAAGAAGCCACGGACGTGGCTACACGGGACACCAATTTACGTGGAGGTCGCCCTCCGCATGGGAAATCGGCCTGGGATGGCCAGGTCGACGGCGCGACTCAGCTAAGATAGAAGTCGGCCTAGAGGTCGCCCTCAACACCAAAAATCGTCCAGGGATGGCTAGATTGATGGCGTGGCTCGCTGGCGGCCGGATCCGGCTGCTCACCGCAACACATGTGCTCACCGGTGCTCACCGAATTCACCTGGAATAGATAACCATACCGTGGAGTGGAGGGGGCGGGGGACATCACGGTGGAGGGAATGGGAGGCGACAAGGACATGCCATGGCGGAGAGATATGGCGACTGCGACCCGTGCGGGTAGAATGAGATGTGTGAGTGAGGGCTTGCCGTGGGGTGAGAGAGTGAGAGGGGTGAAATAGTTAGGGCTTTGTAGGAAAAGGGGTAGTTTTTCCTATATAAGGGAAAAGCGATTGTTGGCTTTTTTATATATAGGGAAAGATTGTGGACATTGGAGATGCCTTGTTCTGAAACAATGAGAGCTTTTTATTTATTTATTTATTTATTTAGAGAAGGAGGATTACTCCCGGCCTCTGCATCTCGGCGATGCATGTAACCATTTTATTGATTAATCACAAAGACCTTGCAAAGTAGTACATCAGGTAGTCTAAAGCCACCATCTTAGCAACATCTGTCGCTACTTCTAACCACATGATGAAGGGGTGCCGATAGTCTGAGCCTAATACCAAACAGACATCGCACAAAAGAGTAACATCTAAAGCCAGAGGCCCCAACCAAGCCACATACTGGGTTTGGGACACAAACCGGTCCGACGCACTCTCATGTGTCGTCGCCGCCATCTTCCACCAATCCATCTTCATGTGCCAATAGTCCTATGAGAGCTGATTTGGCTATTTCTTTCTTGTGATTATGTATCTGACACACGAATGAGAGCTGATTTCGTCCATTGTGCATTTCTATGGTGGTACATTTAAAAAAATGTGGTAGTTAAGTGATGTATTGAATAATTTTGTAAGGAACTTAATAATCTAAGTAGTTGCCTCTTTCAGTTGCTTCATTAAAATATTACGGAAGTTTAAGCTGCAGTACAATAAAAAAATTCATATCCTTTTTCATGCGTAGATTTTGTTGTGAGGGACAAAGCTCTTAGCAATTGATACATGAGTTCTCATATGTATCTCTTATCGTGGGTGAGTACTCAGCTGGAAAAGCAGGCTTTAAAGAGAACCTTGGAAGATTTGTCATATGTTGCTCCATAGGAATACATAGGACCTGTTTGTTTGGGCTTTTGCTTCTGCTTTTGCAGCTTTTCCACTTTTTCCAAAAGACCATAAAAACTCCTAAATAGGTGCTTTCGGAACTTTTATGGCTTTTGAGGAGATTTTATGGCCTTTTGGCAAAAGTGGAAAAGCTGCAAAAGCCCAAACAAACAGGGCCTTAAGCTTTTCTTAGAGAGCCTTTAATGTGCTTGAATTCACACCTCTCATACTTGTCACCACAGGTCCATCTATGTTTTCCTTGCGCCGGTGCCCGTAGCAACGCACGGGCACTCTACTAGTTACAGATAGTTGTTTGGGTGTGAGATTGGCTCCCTCCCGTTTAGTCATCTTGGGATTCTAATTCACCATCGAAAATTAACGAACAAATAATGGAAATGTATTGAAGATCGATTTGAGAAAAAAACTTAGCTGTTGGAAGGGCAAACGTATGTCGTATGGGGGTATGCTCATACTTATTAATTCAGTGCTTACGAGCATGCCGATGTTTATGCTCTCTTTCTTTGAATTACCTGTAGAGGTACGAAAAAGATTGGACTTTTATAGGTCACATTTTTTTTGGCAAAGTGATGAAAGAAATTTGGAGGTCAAGAATAAGTGTTTGCTCAGTAAATGGTTATATAGATTATCCACTGAGGAGGAGGGGGTATGGATACAGTTATTGCGAAACAAGTATTTACACCCCAAGACCTTATCACAGCTAATGGCACAGCCGAACGATTCACTCTTTTGGAAGGATTTGATGCGAAATAAGGTCACCTTCTTTAATAGGGGCAAGTTTATTATTGGAGATGGGCGTACAACTAGATTTTGGGAGAATATTTGGCTGGGAGAGACGCCTCTAGCCTTACAGTATCCAATGCTGTATCATATTGTATAGCGTAAAGACGCTTCTGTGAGTACAATGTTGGGATTGGTTCCTCTAAATGTTCAGTTCAGACGAACACTGGTTGGGGAAAGATGAGATCACTTGTTGCATTTAGTGCGAAGGTTGATGGAGGTCAACTTGTCTAATGCGCTAGATACGTTTCGATGGGCTCTTTCTGTTTCGGGCGTGTTTTCCATTAAATCTATGTATGTGGACTTGATTAATACTGGACCAATCGCCCGGTTTGTTCATATCTGGAAAACAAAAGTGCCTTTAAAGATCAAGATTTTCATGTGGTTTGTCCATAAGGGTGTAATTCTAACAAAGTATAATTTAGCAAAACGTAGTTGAAATGGGAGTAAACGTTATTGTTTCTGTGACCACGAGAAAACGATTCAACACTTATTTCTTAGATGCCCACTAGCCAAGTTATTATGGCCAAAAGTACATGTGTACTTTAACGTACCTCCGCCTAATAGTATACCTAATCTGTTTGGTAACTGGTTCGGGGGGGGGGGGGGGGGGGGTAGAGTCCAATACGGCGGCATGAATTCGAGTGGTAGTCTGTGCATTATTTTGGGCTATTTGGAACTGTCGGAATGATTGTGTGTTTAACAGAACAAATATTACAAACTTTTTGCTGGTTATCTACCGAGCGGCTTGATGGATCCGTACGTGGTCATTATTACACCATGAGGAAGTGAGGGAACTTATGTCCTTAGGGTGCAATCGATGGGAGATGGTATCACGGGCTACGTACAACCGGTTTGGATGGCGCTTCAATAATAGGATAGGTGTTTAGGTATGCTGTCCTAATTTTGCCGGTTGTGGCTATTTATTTTTTATCTTCCCTTTGATTAGCTACTTGAGATGCTTTTGGCACTATGATACTCTTTTCGTTTAATAAATATATGACTGTGTGCATCGCTTGATGTAGAGGCCGGGGTAATCCTCCTTTTCGAAAAAAAGAAAAAAACAACTTACCGGGAATCAACATGTCTGGAGTAGGCGACATACTTATATTAACTAGCTATAGTCGTTGGATCTGCTTAGTTGGGCGAATAAACGGACGTATTGAGGATAATATTTAAATCAGTAATATATACTACTAGCATTAGACAGTATAGCACAGATCTGATGACAGGATGCTGCATGTGATGGTTATGGGTCACCCGCCAAGAAATGAATACTGATGCTTAATCAAGGTACCATTGACCTTAGCTGCTTCTTCCATCAGCATCGATCTTAGCTGCTTCTTCTATCCATAGCATCAACCTTAGCTGTTCCTCTCAGCCATGAGATCAGCAAAATTGGACACGCGCAAGCTAAGTCTCCTGTGCTAAGTGAGGCTATAGCACAGATCTTTCTCCGGTACCTCGTTCAGCCCCGCCCGCCTGCCCGCAGACGCCTTCCCCGTCCTTCAAGGTCTGGCCTCGCCCCTAGCTCCCGGCGACCGAACGGCGGCGCTCCGGCCCGGCGCTGAGAGGAACGGACGGTGAGCACCCCTAGTTTCTCTTGCTTCTCTCTGAGAACTTGCTTTCCAAATTTCAGTTTAGGCGTCGATTCAGGTGAGCTTTCCCTTCCCTCCCTCCACTTTTCGTTAGCTCGTTCCATGGATGGATGGATGGATCGCTGGAATTTTGTTCCCTTATCTCCTTGTCGTATGAACCTTAGATCGATGGATGGATCATCAAAACAAGCCATGGATTCTGTATCCCAGCAGCCACTGGGTGAGTTTCTCATCAACGTCAACGCCAGGAATCCTGAATCTTGTGTTTATATCAAGTCTAAGGTGTACCGCGGTTTTTTTTTTTTATCAATGTGCAGATGAAAGATGGTTAGCCTGGATGTGCCGCCTCCATTCCTCGCCAGTGCACCCACTGGATGACGAGGACCTCCTCCATGAGATTCTCCTCCGCCTCCCTCCACAGCCATCCTCTCTCCCCCGTGCTTCCCTCGTCTGCCCGCGCTGGCGCCGCATCCTCTCCGATCCCAAGTTCATCAAACGCTTCCGTAGACACCATCGGAAACCTCCGCTCCTCGGCTTTTTCATAGAATCTCATGGTCCCACCATCTTCCATCCCGTTCTTGACCCACCCGAACGTATCCCTGCCGTGCGCTTCTCCGTGCCCAAGAATAACAGACTCTATGCCAGCCGGGACGTGCTCGGTTGCCGCCATGGCCTCGCCGTCCTGGCCAACGTGTCACAGGGTGAGATTGTCGTGTGGGATCCCCTCACCGGTCAACAGCACCGCATGACTTTTCCTCTAGGGCTTGACGACAACAAAGTGACATACTGGCATGCCGAAGTGTTGTGCGCTGATGCTGAATATGGGCACGTGCACGGTGATTGCTTTTCAAGCCCGTTCAAATTGGTCACGATATGGGTCGTCGGATGCACGCAAGCATTCGCTTGCCTCTATGAATCTGCTTCAGGTGTATGGGGAGACGTTGTCTTTACCGAGGTTACAAAACAGATTTATAATTATAACATAAATCCTGGCATCCTTGTTGGGAATGCACTTTGCTGGTTGCTTTATGAAGGTGACGTTCTTGAGTTTGGTCTTCAAAATCAGAGCCTTCATGTGATCAACAAACCAGTAGTAGCCCATAAAACCAGCTCCTCCTTCGGATCTGTTCAGCTCTTACGGATGGAAGATAGTGCACTTGGCCTCGCGTATTTGTCAGAACTGGCCATTGAATTATGGGAGAGGAAATTTAACTGTCATGGTGTCCTCAGATGGGTGCTACTACTGAAAACCATTCAATTGGAGGAGCTCTTTCCAGAGAGAATGGTTAGTGACAGCGAAACAATACTGATAACGGGGTATGATGAGGACACAAATGTGATTGTTCTGTCTACGACGAGAGGCATCTTCACGCTCCAAGTTGACATGATGGAGATCAAACATATTATTAAAAGAAATGGCTTATGTGGCCTCGCCTTTTATCCGTACTCAAATTTTTATATTCCAGGTAATACCTGCTTATGTACATTGCAAAAGCAAAAAAGTCCAATTCGTTCGTTTGCTTGTATTTCTTACAGTTACTTTTCTTACGTGATTGTTGTAATATTGTTCATCTGATTAAGGATTGACTAGATACATGAGAATATGTTGAGTTGTTTGTTTCTTTGTTGGCCTGGTGATTATATGGTGATGTAATTTCTTGGTTTAAAATTGGGCTATATTAAAGCTAGATCAGGAACATAACTATTACTTCATTGCCCTGCCCATTGCAACATGCTAACTATCGCTTTAAAACTGGGCTATATTAAAGCTAGAACATGAATATGATTATTGCTTTGTTGCCATGGCCATTGCTAAATGCTAACTATGGTTCTGTGCTTGTATTGTATTTTCATGGAGAAGTTTGTATCAAGCGGAAACTAGCACTAATATCACTAGTGTGCTTATGGATTGACTAGATATTTACGACTAATTCTTGATTAATGCATTTTCTTTGAACATGGAAGCTGCCATAAAATGTCCTTTATTAATTGGTAATGATTATTATCCTTTTTGCCCCCCTCAAGTTACATTGAATCTTACAAGGAAAATATAACAGTTTGCACGGATGGCATATATACTATAGAATTCAACACTTCCAATGGTTTACTGGACTTCTTTTGCTTGTAGGTATGCAAGTTACTGGTGGAGACGGTGGAGATGATTTGGTCTTACGGGATCAACTAATGAACTATCTTGGTTGCCCTACTTATCTTGGTCTTGATGAGTTTTGAAGTAAGATCCAAATACATGATTCACTTTTACACCCACATGTCCTCCTCTTATATAGTGCCCATAACACAATGACACCATTTATTAGGGAATCCTGTTTGTCTGTAAGATCTGATGCAAAAATGACCATCTGATTTTATCGTATGCTTTCTCAAAATTCACCTTAAACATCAATCCACTTCCCTTTCCAACTTGCATAGAATTTAGAGTCTCATGGAAGATCAAGACACCCACGAGAATATATCATTTTTTTGCAGAACGGATGTCTGAGTTCTGCTAACCACAGGTTGCACCACCAAAGTAATGGTTGATTTTCTACCATCTACTAAGAGCTTCATAAGAGTACCGATACACATGTGCTCCTCCTCCGCGGGACCGGCTGCAACAGACGTGCGCGTGAATGATCCGGGCCGGCAAAATCGATTAGAAAATGAGGGACCAAGAGGTCGCGTATCCCACTGCTAAGGCTGCTTCATCCGTTCCAACGTTTGTCATGCTTTCTCTATTTTATAATTCAGGATTTAGATATAAATATTTTGAAATATAATTCATATATTCAACAGATTATGATTGATAGATTGATTTTTGTCTATTTTCATCTTCTTTATCGATGTTTTAGATTTCTTTTTTGCCCCGCGAGTGATCCGACCTTTGTTCATGCACGAGCGTATTTCAAATATTAATAAGTCCAGTGCACAACCACGTCGGCGGCGTCCGGCGCTGGCTGCTGCACGGTTTCCGGCTAGGTCGGCGCACCAGTCCTGCAGTGCGGCGCTGTGGCGGCTGGAACGGCGGCGTTCTGCAGGTGCGAGGGTGGAGCTCGCGGGCTTGATCTGGCCGTGGCTGGCAGCTCCGGTGGAGGCGGGTGTCCTCCGCCCCGATCCGCGGCAGCTACTGTGGCTGCGGCGCCGACGGTGGACGCTGCCGCTCCAATGCATGCCGGCACGGGACGCCCCCGTTCCCGCCTACCCTGGTTCCTCGTCGAGCGGCAGCAGGTAAGCTACTCCCTTCCCTTCCCCATCCCTGTCTCCCTTTATTCCCCTGTCAACCCTAGCTCTGGCACTGGCGCACGCACATGACATACTCAGAGTCACACACCCAGCAGAGCACGCACCTAGCACCAGCACTAGCAGTCTAGCACACACGAACACGGACACAGACACGGACACACCCAGCGGCCAGCGCCACCGGCCAGCACGCACGGCTGCACGCACCGGCGCACGGCACGGCACGCACGTCGCCCACCTCACCGCAGCGCTCGCGCACGTCACCGCCGGTGGTGGCTGGCCGGTCCGCCCGGTCCAGAGTCCAGACCGAGCCCTAGCCTGGCCGGTCCGGTCCCTGAAATCCAGACCGCCTGGCTGGTCGGTTCGGTCTGGTCCGATTCGCCGGCGGCCGGTCCAAATGACAGCTCGGTCAGGGCCCGGACCTGCCGGGACCGTGTCCACCCTTACCTGAAATCAGTACTACCAAAATTGGACAAAGTAACGTTCGACCCGTACTCCTCGCAGGTGCTCGCTGCGAGAACCTAAGTTTTGTTGCTCCTCTCCTATCTACTGCTCTCTTCTGCTCGAGTGGCTGGGGGGATTTCAGCTGTTCGTCGCTCATTTTTCATACTCATCACTCATGTACGAGTGATGAGTGCCGGCGCTGGCGCCCCTGCTGGACGACGAGGACCTCCTCCTCCTCGGCCTCCCTCCCATGCGCCTCCATCGTGTGCCCGCGCTGACAAGACATAACATCCTCTCTAACACAAGTTCTTCCGCCGCTTTCGCAAGTACTTTTATCATAATCTTATCTCTAATATAGTGGCTAGTGTTTAGTTCTGGACATGAAGATGTGTCCTGGTAGTGTCCGCGCTGTGCAAGGTTAATTGTGTCCGAGTGGTACTTTGTTTGGCTCGGTGACGTACTGGCGAACTTCAGAGTCCAAGCTAGCTGGCTACGTGAGTAGAAATTAGTATACTAGTCCTAATCAGATTTGGTAGTCCTTGTGAAATACTAGTAGGTCACGTGTGTTACTAGTCCATGTACATCTCCGAGTAGGACAGGGTCTAAGCGGTCGTGTTTGTATATATGTATATCGTTTATCTTCAAGGCAGTATATCTTTTCGTCTTGGATACTCAGTTTAGATGATGCATGATTTATTGTTTTAGGTTCCTAATGCATGAATTTAATTAATTTCTGAACTGTCTAGTTCTTATATTTGTAAAGAGTATGTTGTTGATTTAGAACAATCTAGGAAATCCAGTCTTTTGCCTCTAATGGATGGAGTCACTTAGTTCATAGAGGTTGAAGGTGTGCCATCACAACCTAATTGATCTTCTATTGTTATTTTCCTTTTCTATTGCTATTTTTGTCTAATAGTCTGCTGGGATGATTCAGCTTTGGCTATTCTTGTATGATTTGCACAGTGGTATATGTAAACTGGCGGAAACGTCTTACCTCCTTAGAAGTGACGGGTACATGTTTATATAGCTGGGGCTTATCCTAGAGAATGCATGCAAAATTTTGTTAAACTAACATGATACACATAACAGAGAGATTAGGAGATTACAACGAATTACAAATACTGTAAACCTGCCGAACAACCTCTATGCATATGGTATGTCTACTTTGGAACCATAGTTCAACACCCTCTCTTAATCACAACTTTACCAAGTTGAGATTACGCTTGAGTTCTTCTAAGTTCTTTGTGGGCAATGCTTTGGTGAAGGCATGTGCATCTTGATCTCAAGAATGAAGAGAGCGAATGTCTAGCTGCTTATTAACAACCTTTCTCTGACATAGGGAAAATATATTTCAATATGTTTTGGTTCTGGCATGAAACACTGGATTAGCAGACATGAGGAACTCCCAATTCCCTAAGCATAGATTGAACCCATAAATTTCTCATGTAGCATTAGCTAGAGCCTTATATTCTACCTCTATACTTGACCTTTCTTTTTTTTTTATCAAAATTAGAGTTTATTCCTCAAATAATGCTCATATCGTTTACAAGGAGATGAGAAATAAAGTCCGGGATTACATCATCCCAAGAACCAGGAACTCTTATACTAAAGCAATGTTTTCCTAACTCATCCGCTACCTGGTTCGCTTCTCTGAAGCAATGTTTGAAGGAAAGTTTGTTAAAGTCGATGGACAATTGCTTGCACTCCACTACGACAGCACTGTCAGGCCCCATATAATCATCCATGCTCTGAAGTGTCTCCACCGCAAACAAGCAGTCTGATTCTACCTCTGCTTTAGTGCATCCAATACTTGACAGAAGATAAATACCATTCCTTATTGCTATGAGCTTAGCCGACTCAACATCCCGAACATGCGGTATAAACCAGGAAGCCGCAGCAATGAAATCTCCCTTGTCATCTCGAACAACAGCTCCACTTACTCCCGAAAGTGTGTCTGCATGAAAAGATGCATCGATGTTCACTTTCACCAGGCCATAGGAAGGTTTCTTCCACATATGATCCCTCGGCCTCATTGGCAATTTTGGAGTGAGCGATCTTGTGTAGTTTGTTGCTAAAGCTCTGATAGATATGGTCGTCCTCTCAGGTGATTGCACCTGCACTCCTTTAGCTAGCTGCCTTCGCTGCCACCATAAAAACCATGCCGCTACAGTAACTAGTTCCGTAGTCGGCAGGCCATCGGTTGTTGAATTCAGCTTGATTAAAATTTCCATCGTTACTGACCCTGATCTATCTTCAGCGATCGCCCTCCGAAGTGTATCAATCAGCCCCAGCCGAGCCCAAACATCCTGGACCTCACAGCAAGTAAACAAGGTGTGTTGGATATCCTCCATTCCAATCCTACACCGCGGGCACTGTGGCATCAACGGAATGTGGCGAGCAGCCAATACCCCCAAGCATGGCAGTACCCCATGTAGAACCTTCCAAGTGAAGTGTTTTACTTTCCCAGGAACTTTCAGCTTCCATGCATCTTTCCATATACCATTTACCTGGATACTTCCTTGTCCATCCGACCTTGAGAGCCTAGTCCCGAACTGATGATCAAGTTCTCTGTAGTATGCTGAGCGCACTAAGAATGTACCTGACCTAGTATAATTCCAAGCTACGAAATCATCCTCAATATTACTGTTTAGGGGTATTTGAAGAATCCGATTTACATCAACTAGTGAGAAGCAGTCTCTCAATAGCTCTTCGTCCCGCCTGCCAGTATGCGGATTAATAAGCTCAACAACTTTTGAGAGCATTATCACCCCCCTTGGTGTGATTACCTTTCGTGTTGCACTAGCTGGAATCCAGGGATCATTCCATATGTCAATCTGAGATCCCGTCCCAATTCTCCATATACACCCTCTATTGAAAGTCTGGATCCCTGCCACAATGCTCTGCCAAGTATAGGAAGATCCCTTCTTTGGGCCAGCTTTTAACAAATTTCCATCTGGATAATATTTCGCTTTGAGGACCTATGCACACAAAGAGTCTGGGTTTTGGAGAAGTCGCCAACACTGTTTTGCTAACATAGCAAGATTAAAATTGTGAAGGTCCTTAAACCCCAATCCCCCATTCTTCTTCGGTATACACAATTTCCACCACGCGAACCAATGCATCTTCTTCTGTTCATCACTATCTCCCCATCAGAAACCAGAGATCTCATCTGTAATTGCTTTACAAATTCCCTTTGGCAGCTTAAAAACAGACATGGCATAAGAAGGAATAGCTTGGGCAACTGATTTTACCAGTATCTCTTTACCTTGCATTGAGAGGGTCTTCTCCTTCCAACCCTTTAGCCTCTGACATACTCTATACTTGACCTTTCTTTGCACACCATGATATTAAATTTGGTCCAAAAAAATACAGCAAACCTACCGGTTGACCTTCGGTCATCTAGACATACAGCACGGGCGGAGCTGGGCCCAGGCCCCAGGCCCGGGGTGTGGGATTTTTTTCTTGCTATTATCTATGTGGAGTTTTCTCGAGCCCGGGGCAGAGCCGAGACACACGAAGGCCCAAGTCTGGCTGGCTGCATGCCTGGCTTCCCTTTCTAATCGTCCCGAGCAGCCCAACGCCTCACGGCTCACGCATCGCCCTAGCCAGCCCGCATTATTCTAAAAAAAAAAAGAAGCAAATACAGCTCGGACGCCTCGATCCCAAAAATACAGCTACAGCTCGCACGTTCTCGAAAAAAGAAAAAAAAACTACCGCCTCATGTGCTGGCGATGCTGCAATCCGCCGCCGTCCGTCGTGCTGCCGCCGCCGGATGAAGGCCCCGTCCTCCGCTGTGTCCTCCGCTCTGTCTCATTGCCCAGGACTCCGGTCTTCCATCTCCGCCCCGACCGCGGTGAGCACGCCGGGCATTGCGAAATTTTCTTTGCGGATACAGTGTGTATGTATTCAGTCCGGAAAAAGTGCACTTTTTGACTACTACTTATCCTGTATGTACTTGACGATTGATGCGTCAAGCATTGTGTTATATGCTATTTATTGTGCAATCAAGTCATATTATTGTAGATCAATTATTAGCCTATTTGACCAATCTTGACAAAATGGTCATCCAAAGTTTTGGTCTCGAATCAAACACGTCATGCTTGCACTATTTTCTATTCGTTCCTTGAGTCCGGTGTTTTTTGGGTCAAAATCATGGTAGCATCTACATAAGAAGAAAAAAGGAGGAGACAAAATCAAATTTAAAAATGATTATTACCGTGTGACTATGCTTACCTCCGCATTGTATTTCAAAAAGTAAAAACGATAATATAGTGCATGCATTTTGTATGTTTTCGCATGGAGGCGGATATTGTTTAGGGGCGCTAAACTTATCGGTTTCGCAGAAAAAAAATTGGGCCAGAGTTTGCTCCAATGCTGTCTCCGCCACTGACACCCAGCCCAGTCAGCTTGAGAGAATCCACTGACAAGAATATATGATGACTTGCTGATTGTAAGGCTAGTACTCATATTACTCTATGTCATGATACGTTTTGCAGCTGTCCAACGAATGGTGGTGGGTGCATGTAAAAACTGGCATACCTTGTTTATAGAAAATGAGATATCAGGTCTAGTATGGGTCAAGTATTAAATTGCACCAACTATACTTATGTATCCAGTGATGTCCTCTCGATTCAAGAGTTCTCCTTGTGTCAGAGATAACCTTGCATGGCACCACGCTTCGCCTCACCTGCCCGTACACAACCCAACAAAATGGGCGTGTGGAGCGCGTCCTCCGCACGCTCAACGATAGTGTCCGTGCACTTTTGTTCCACGCTCACGTTCCACCACGATTCTGGCCCGATGGTTTTGCCACGACCACCCTCTTCTTAAATCTTTGTCCATGTTGCACGTGCTGGAAATACAACCCACCATCTTCTCTTCGGAGCTTGGAGAGGCATTTGGTGAGAGCTTGGAGTGCTTTTGGAGAGCACTCTCCTCCTCCTTTTATAGTGTGAGGGAGGGGTGGAGGGGCTGAAAATTTCAGCCACCAAAAATGTGTGCCCCCCCCCCCCCCCCCCCACACACACACACAAAACAAGCTCCCACCAAAGGTGGGGAGTTGCCTCATGGAGCCCCCCCAACACCATGGCCGGCCCCAACATTGGGTTCCCCCATGGGCGCGCCTCCTCCCCAACACTCTCCACCATTTGGGGGGCTGCCCCCCACCATGGGGGGCCCCCACAATACTTTGTCCAGCCACTAGGGGCTACCCCCTAAAGGGGGCGCCCCCAAAAACAGCCCAAAAAACAGCCCCACGATCCAGGGGATCTTGTCCCCTCATTCTGGGACAAGATGTTTTCCGGGACTGTTTCTTCCGAAAAAAATCCAGAAAGTCCCAGAACATTTTCGGCACCCTCTAAAATTATTCTGGACGCGATCCGAAACATATTCGGTATGATGATTTTATTCCGAAACATTTTCGGTAACTCCGAAACATTTCCGGTTTTCTCTCCGGAATTTTTCCGTCGTCTCCGAAACTTTTCCGGTGACTTTTTTCTCGGACTCCTTGTCCAGTATTCAGCTGATAGATGACCCTTAAGTGTGTGACCTCGTAGGTTTGGTGAAATATAGACATGACCGGAACTCTTTTCGATCAATGATCTGTAGCAGAACCGTGGACATCCATATTGATTCCTATACCCACACGAATGATTATTCGAGTGAACCTCTAGTTGCCGTGTGTTATTCCTGTTGCTTCGCGATATGTTACAAATATCCGAGGTGAGATTTATTGGCATCCCCGTGAATCAACAATTGTCCACTATGCCAGCTACCTCGTTACCGGTTTTGTTCTCTTTTCTCGTTTTTGCGTTTCGGCATCCTTATGAGCAAATCACACTGTGTTTGGCCAGACGATGATGGATACCGTAACACCGAGAGGGCCCAAAGAATATCTCTCCATCGTCGGAGGAGCAAATCCCAATCTTGATATATCTGAAGGGTAATGCAGCAGAAAACAAAAATTTCCGACCTACGCACCAGCCCAGGACCACTATGGAGACTGCATACAAGGTCTGATCTTTTTCGTTACCGACTCGTAGCGCAGCGGAAGCAGAGTCGATGACGATCGGCGGTGCAGATCCCCGCAGCTAGGATTTACAACCTCCCAACCGCGAGGATGTATACCCTCATCTGCCCCGCGGACAGCCCTCCGGGAGGCGGTCGCACAGTCCCCTGGACGGTGTCGCGGACAGCCCTTCGGGAGGACTCCGAAACTCGGACTGTCACTCGGACAGCCCTTCGGGAGGACCTCCAAAACTCGGACGGTCACACGGACAGCCCTTCGGGAGGCACTCTCGAACTAAGACCGAAACTACGATCTCTCTACAGAGTTGCACACATACGGTGTCATCTATCCGGCAGGGCTTCGCCGTCCAGAACTAGTTCCTGCCGGAACCCAGACAGCCTTTCGGCTCTACGAAAAACTCTTTTCGTGGGAGGGAGAGAGAGAGCTAGCAAAGCATAGCATGTGTATGAGAGCAAAGGATGAAGAGATGGCAGCCCTCTCCATCTCTATTTATAGGAAAGCCAAGGGGTAAAGTTGGCATTCACAAATACCAAAAGTACCCCCACTTTATGTCATTTACATAAAGAATAAAGCAAAATAGGGTGCCATGTGGAGCTCCAAGGAGCTCCACCTTGCTTGGCCGGCCACCCCTTGGGGGGGCCCCCATGAGGGGTTTGCTTAGCCCCTAAGCTCTTCTAGAAGCCTTTTTGGAAATATCCAAAAAGGTGCTTTCCATAAATATCCCAAAAAGCACTTTCACTATTCACGACGACATTTTTCAGCGTCCGGTCGAACTGAAAATATTTATGTGGCCTTAGAACATTTCCAGTACCCACCAAAATAATTTTCAATGCCATCCAGAACAATTCCGGTTTAGTGATTTTCATCTGCGAAAAGCATCCGAAGCGGTTCCGGCAGCTCCGGAAAATTCCCAAAAGTTTCCAGAATGATTCTGGCACCCTCCAAGAATTATCAGGCATGTGTCGAAACCAATTTGACTTAATGGTATCCCCTGAAACAACTTTTCAGTTTTACCGAAACTGTTCTGGTGTTCTCTCTGCGGAACTTTTCCGCTGTCCGAAACTTTTCCGGTGTCCGAAACTTTTTCGGTGATTTTCTCTCAGACTCCCTGTCTAGTATTCAGCAGATAGATGACCCTTAAGCGTGTGACCCTATAGGTTCGGTGAAGTATAGACATGACCCGGAACACCTTCCGATCAATGATCAACATCGGAGCCGTGGACACCCATATTGACCCCTATACCCACACGAATGAATATTCGAGTGAACCTCCAGTTGCCGTGTGCTATTCCTGTTGCTTCGCGACATGTTACAAATACCCGAGGTGAGACATGTTGGCATCCTCATGGATCAACAACTTGTCCACTATGACAGTTACCTCGTTGCCAGTATTGTTCTCTTTTCTCGTTCCCGTGTTCCGGCATCCCCGTGATCAAATCACAAAGTGTCTGGCCAGACGATGATGGATACCGTAACACCGAGAGGGCCCAGAGATATCTCTCCATCGTCGGAGGAGCAAATCCCAATCTTGAGCTATCAAGTTACTTGACATACTTTTCCATGAACCCGTAAGCCGCCGTAATAGCCACCCATTTACGGATGACGTTTAACAAACCCCAAAGTTCATGAAGCAAGCATGAAGAAACTCGATACTCTCATGGTCTAAGGAATCATGCAAACGTTAACCATCTCTGTGTTATAAACCATTAACTAGTGACGAATGTATCTCATAGCATAACATCAATTCGGGTCGATTCAACACAAGTATTCTACCAACATTGCGCCCTCAAAATTGCGGGCATAGCCATGCCCATGATCAGGAAAACAGGATCATCATGCAATACTTGAGCCAGTCTTAGAGGCCAGACTAGGAATACATGTTACCGTTTATTATTCCACATGTGCATATGAGTCTTCCTCCGAGCCTCGTGGTTATTGCAGACTCGAGAACCATAGCAGTTATAGCATGGAACATAAACCTAATTATGAACAGGGAGATAATCAATAACTTTTATTATTGCCTCTAGGGCATATCTCCTACAGACTCCCACTTGCACTAGAGTCAATAATCTAGTCGATGCTAATGCACTTTACACCTATGGCATACTGGTGTAAAATATGCTTCGCATGTGGTATAGCCTGATGTCCAACGGATCTGACGACTTTAGCTCCGTGTGTAACTTTGCATATCCTCGTGTTTTTACGCTTTCACAAAATTCATATTTTGTGTGGACTTGGCTTTGCATATGTGTGAATCATTGGTCGAAACCTGATTCCTCAGACTGAGCTATGGAGCAACTATCTGCAATAGTGTCCCATAGACCAAAGCCATCTTGGAACCATACTAAGTTCACAAATGAACTATATGATTCAACAACTTCTTTGTCGCTTCTAAAGCGTCAACATCATTAGCCTTTGTTATAGAATTCGCCACAGTATCTTGTTTGTAACAATTTCCAACTACCGTGCCACCATGTTGTGTATCACAAAACCCTCAATTTAAATCGAAAATCGCATGGAGCATTGATGAAGACTGTATCGATGTAACCTTTTACAACGAACTCTTCATGATCTCCGCTTGCGAGAAAACATGTTATCAGTACTGCTCTAGTACTCAATGACATCTTTCACTGTTGTCCCATGATCACTACTTTGATCACTATGGTATCTATACTCGCAACAACTTTGGAGTATCGGACATATGTGGTTGTTTTACATACCATGGAATACATGATTAATCCAAACACAAGAGTGTGTGGAATCTCCATCATGTATTTCACTCATCAGTGTTTTGGGACACTGAGTCTTGCAAAAACTCTTTCCATGTGACTTCCGCAAGAATCACTCCTTGGCATTTTAAATGCTAAAAGGTTTTAGCATCTTGTCAATATGTATTCATAGCTTAGCCCCATTAGGTAAATCTATCTCCATAGATCATCATGCCTAATATTGAGTCTTATTTAGCCTAAGCACTTCATCGAAAAACTATTTTCAAATGAAGTCCTAATTCGTGTCAAGAAATTTATTTCCAATTAACAATGTGTCAAGTACACAAGGTTTTTAGAAATATAATTATGCTCCCACTTACTTTCTTGAATCACAAGCATCTTCGATACTCATTTGATGAAATCAAACCCCTTTGACCATTCCATCAAAAACGAAGATTCCAACTCCACTTTGCTCTCTTCTGTCCATCGCTGGAACTCTGAAGTTTTGCATACTTACTAGCATCCTCTGGATCGACAAATTACTTTGGACTGTATCACATACAAGTCCTAGGTTTCATTTCCATCAGATGGAAATCCCTTTGTCATCCATGTTTCATATCTCATGATTGAAATATGTATTAATTGCTAGTTCAACCCGAACCGACTTCAAGCATCGCTACGGTGAGACAATCTCATCGTAGTTAACTCCTTGAACTTGTTATTGCAACAAGTCGAGCTTTATGGATAAAACATTTTATCCGTATCAGTTTTTAGTTCCATAAATATTCGTTAGACTCTAAGTCTTCCGAAAGGTGTATCAAGATTTTAATCTCGAATCACTTATATGGAAACTATCTCGGATTGTATTGGCATTTAGCCAATTCCGGAGTCAGGGCCCATCAACGCTTCCTTGTGTATTGTAGGTATACTGTTGTCTAACAACAATATCTCGTTTGCGTACCTGATAGGTTTGCACGAGCTTTGCCTACGTGGTTCAGCTGCAAGTTCGACCGAAGTCCATACATCTCATGTAGAGGCCTCCGTATCAGTCGCAGTAGGAAACTCTGGAATCACTTCCAAGGTTCCTTTCCTTTGACCTGATGACGAAGATACTAGTTATCTCGTCGAGTTGCACTGTCCTCCCACTCACCTTTTGTAAGAACTATTCTCTTTAAAAGCATACCGTTTTATGGCAAAAATCCTTTGCCTCGGTATAGTGGTGGGGGAATACCCAATGACTTGGGATAACCTACAAAGTAGCACTTTTTCTGATTTGGAATAGGTTTGTAACCTTTTACACAAGCCCCATATTCCAAATGTTAAGAAAAGATATAACATGGTTGGGCGTACCATACCATGACGTCATTTCAACAGACCCGATGGAGCTTTTTTCAGTGTAAAAGCCGCACTCTCTAAAGCATCACTCTTTAAAAGGGATAATGGCAAATTTATTTATGTCATCTTTGATCTTACCATGTCATAAATGGTTCGATTACATCTTCACGGACTTTCCACTTGCAGTGGTGTTCCGGGAGGTGCAAGTTATGAAACCCCTTTCATAACTCATCAGACATTCGCTAAACTTGTAACTCAAATATTCCTTTCTGCAATTGAATTGTAGAAACATAATTTTCTTGTTAAAATAACTTCTACTTCATTTTTTAAAACCTTATGAATGAATTCAAAAGATCCAGACTTACGTCTCATCAAGTAAATATCCATATATCTACTTGAGTCATTTCTGAAGATAGATAAATCCACTACTTGCAACAACATTTATTGGACTACACACATCATAATGTATGATCACCAATATGTTCTTTGTTCGTTCCTTATGGCATGTGAACGGTATTTCAGTCACTTCACTTTTCAGAGGAAAGTTGCAAGTGTCAGATGATTCAAAATCAAACGACATCAAAATCCATCATAATGGAATTTCCATGCGGGGTTTTCCAATGTGACCAAATGCAGTGCCACACATATGTGGTATTCTTTTAGTCTTGCGACATTTAGCGTCAGTGTTATGGATGTATCATATTACCATCAATATTCACAACATACATCCCATCCTGGATGGAAGCATGGCACTTCATGTTATTCACAACACCGAACATCAAAAGTTCTCTTATGAATAACCTTCTTGCAAGATACCTTATGCAAAGGGCTAGAGTATATGAAACTCTAAATGAATTATAAAAGTAAATATAGAGGTAATGTATTATTATCAATATTCATAACATACATCTCATTCATAATGAAAGTATGGCCCTTATGTTTATTCATAACACCGAACATCAAAAGTTCTCTTATGAACAACCTTCTTGCAAGATACCTTATGCAAAAAGGCTAGAGTGTGAAACTCTAAAATGAATTATGAAAGTAAATACATAGGGAATACACCGATGGAAGGCATAGTAACATTTACTATGTTCCCTGCGTGTATCTAAACTTCATTCCTGGCTAGTCTTTCAGGCCATAGTAGTTCTTACATCGAGTTGCAACAGAATGCAATCGAGCGGGTATCTTTGTGATTAACTCACAATACCCAAGAATTAGTGATTAACATGTTTAACCATAATTCCCAAGAACTATATCTTTGACCAGCCTTCTATACATCAAAAACTTGTATGACATTCATACATGAGCTGGATATTCCAGTCTTCTTTCCTTTTGCCATTATACTTCTAACAGTTTAACTTTTAGTATTTCTCCTACTCTCAGAAGAAGCATCCAACTTAAGAGTGGCGTTAGCCCCGGACTTCCTAGGCATGAAAGTCTTACTAACACCCTTCGGACACTTCCTTTCTCTTTAAGTTGTTGTTTTATTCACCTTTCATCATATGACATGCGTTCTCCTGGATCCCTCTCTTATCAGTCTAATGCATAGTAAACTCCTTTACTAATAGTTTGTAAACAAACATTGCTTTGGATATCTCATATCTTTTAGCCTTTGTCTGTCTCTGAAAATGATTTTCAGATTCCATGAATATCACATAACTATCCAAACTTTCAAAGTTCGGGTCTCATGGAAGCAAACGTATTGCACTTGACTGAAACAGAATTCTAGCTTTTGGATCGAATTACGAGAGTCACATGATCCATAGCATTAGCGGGAGAATACCGAAAGCATGCGATAGGACAAAGTCCTTCTCGGCACTCTTGAGGACAATCATCACATTACGTTACCAACCGTAAAGTTTTAACCAGATATTTAACAGCTATTCAATTTTAATAGGGAAGGTGGAAATGCGAGCCATTATTCTACAACTATTATGCAAACCACACTTAGACAGTGTTCAAAATAAATTGCACTGAGAATTAAATAAGTTAATTCTACAGTGCGCTCCCACTCAAATCAATATCTCTCATAATTGATTGTGAGTGATTCAAGATCCGCATTTCAATTCGACGCCATTGACGGGTTCATCACTGATGACGTGAACTTCAATCGGTAGGCCAACTTGCCAATCACATCTCTATGTGACTCTTGTCCATCTTTCGATGCATGTGTTCCGAGCTCAGGACTGTCCTGCCTGAACGTCAAGACACCCAAGTGATCTCGCTGCGAGGTCTGACCTCACCTGCCTCACACTTCTCTAATCGTTCGTACTCATGTGTACATGTCGTACCTCGAAAAGTTAGGTGCCGTGACGGTGCTACACTTGGGAGAACACTAACTACTTGATATTTTTGTGAGAGATCACCCTAATAAAAAGCGACTACCGCGCAATCAAGAAGGGTGCATCATAAGGGATAAACATCTCAGGCAATTCAGAATAGCATGATATGGTACAGCCCTTTCTGACGGAGAAGTCTTTCATTTCTTCGTCTTCGGTATTCGCGTCGGTATTCACCTTCACGAAGATTGCCACCACCTTGTCGATGCACCAGATAATATTGCTATCTCTATAGCTAATAAAATAAGTGCATTACTTAAGGTTGACACGCAGGTCATTAAAGTGACAATCATATGGCTCCAGCCATCATGCCGAATCATGACACGCAGGTCATGTTAATCAATTTACATTATACACTACTAGGAAAAGGCTTATTAGTGGCGCACCTGTTTTGGCCATTAATGGCACACTACAGGTGCGCCACTATCATCACGCCATTAGTATTTTTTACTAATGGCGCACCACTGGTGCGCCGCACCATGCAGTGCGCCATTAGTATAGCCCACGGTGCGCCATTAGTATGCCTCCCAGGGGCCATATTTACCCATGTGCTTTGGCATACTAATGGCGCACTGGTGGATGATGCGTCATTAGTGTGCTCTGGCTTACTAATGGCGCACTATGTGGTGGTGCGCCACTAGTATGAATATTAGGGATTTTTTTTTGTTTCTGATATTTTCACAGGTTACAAAATATATTATTTGACAGAATATAGCTAGCACCACACAGCAACAGCAGATTCATCGAATACAATAGAAGATTAGTGTCCGAATACAATTCATCATATTAGTCTCCGAATTTAAAATACCGAACAAAGTTAGAACATTACAAGTCTCGAAACCGCGAGTAGCGAGTTTGTCTTCACATTACAAGTCGATATCGATCATCTAAACTACCATCACATAGAAGAGAGCTGCGGTCATCACGATGAGCATCATCGCGATGAAACTGGTCTTCATCCGGTTCCTCCTCCGCTCCCTCCTCTCTCCCGCTAGATAGTGCGCGTATCTAGCTTCCGCCTCCGCCCTAGTGGTGTACCCTTTGTAACTGTTACCGCTGAAACGGTAAACCTGTTTCCGACACTCCTCCCAGTCGTCATAGACTCCGGAAACCTTACCCTTGTACACGACATACGACGGCATCTCTATGCACTAGACAAACAAAACGTTAGTAGCAATTCACAGACAATACATAAGCAATATATAAGTATGCAACAAAAGGATCGGAAGAGAAAAGCAACACATTAATAGCACGATTCGTGGTCCTACTAATAAATAGCATCGATTACATATAAGTCGAACGACTGTCCAAACTAGAGAGCTAATCGATATTTCAGAACTACATACCATCACTACTTTCGACTCGACTCAGGGACCGGAGCATGGATGAAGCCGCCGTCTATCGTGATGGTCATGAAATCGCGGTCGTTGTCAGCCTGCATTTGTAGCGTTGTTTCTATGTCACTGTTGGACGGTTGATATCTAAGGTAGAACTGCCCCGAGGTACGAAGGACATCTTGATGGATGATTTCCGCAAACTCCGACTGGATGCGAAAGAATTCTTGTCTGATGTCCGTGTCCTGGATTGCCGACAATCTTGCGGCCCAATCTTTGAGATTATTTGGTAGCAGAAGGTGATCATGGTCCCGCACGATCGCCCGCATGTGATGGAGGGCGTAGTAGGCATCCTTCTGACCGCCAGGCGGCTGCTTGACGCAGGGGAACGTCGTAGTGTGGGCGAACACGTGCTTGCCGTACCTACGAATTGGCCTCTTGAAGGTGCCTCCAGATCTGGCGTAGCCGGGGAGAACATCATCAAGAACTTTCTTGATATTTGTGTAGTCTTTCTTCGACTGACGGTCCGAGTCAAAATACGTGGCCATGGAATGTTTCGGGCTTAAGAGGATGAGTGTGCAATGTGTGTCACTGCACAAAACACGGAATGTTAGAAAAAAAAAGAACGATCGAAATCTAAGAAATCATATGTTACGGGGCGATGAGGGGATGACTTACTCGGGACAGTAAGTCACGAGGAAGTTATCCTTATCTGGGTTCGCCAGAATGACGCCTTCGAGGTATGAACTCGCGACTTGCCGGTCCCCAGCGCTGCCCAAGATCTTGGCATGCATGTAGAAGGGGTCGACTATCACGATGTCTGGGGTCTTGTCTCTAATGATCCGCATCTCCATACTCAGCGAAAATAGCCGAACGAAGGTGTAGTGCAGCGGATGAAGGTTAAACATAGCGAAGATGTCATCAAACCGCAGGACGATCATACCCCCGATGGCGCTATCCACAAAGCCCTTGCCCTCTGGCACCTTGGCCACGAAAACCGGGTATGCCACATCATTCTCTCGGAGACGCCGCTTCTCCAAAGAAAGAACACTGTCATGCAGACTCCGCATAGCACCGGTTGCAGCATTGAGCAGATTAGTTGGTAGCATCGGCCTACCCGCCACATGCACCCTCCTCGAGATATCCTTAGGTGAAGGTGGCCTGTCCTGAGCGCGGATCGTACTCGGTGCCGGCTGGCTCGCACCCTTAATCTTTCTTTTCCGTCCCTTCTTCTTCTGCTGTAATGGGATCGAGTTCTGCTGAGAGACCGCCTTCTTGAGTGTGTTGGGGCTGATAATATTTCGCACCTCGGCTATCTGAGGCTCGGTGAAGGCGGCAGCTGGAGGCGTCTCCTGAGAACTGAACGCCAGACGACGCCTGTTGCAATTGGGTTTCTCCGCGGTACCAGCTAGATCGCGATCGTCTTTTGCAGGGTTGGGTTCTTGAGAAGGAGGCCCCAAGAATTCCTCATCGTACCCATGTTCGTTGAAGTACTTATCGACTTTGGTAAATGTACCGTCGTCGTCGTCGTCGTCGTCGTCCGGATCCTGTGCCATATGCATGCCCGGATCCTGTGCCATATGCATGTCCGGCATGTCCGGTAGCGTTGCGGCGGTCTTGCCATGGCTTGGCGCCGGCACGACTGGCGGTGTTGTCTGTGGGGTGGTGTCCCCCGCCCCCAAACGAATCTGGCTCTTCGGCCAAAGCAGGGGCCAGCTTAAGCAGGCGCTGAGGGTCATCACATCGTCTTCGTCAGCCCCAGCGGGTCGAATCGGAGGTAACAAGTCGTCGCAGCCCCGCAGCACCCGAACCAGTTGAACCCTATACACGGTGGGTGGCATCGGATTACCGTGGAACACGCGGCTGCCCGGTTGAATGATTCTGGCCTTGGCGACATCGATCAGCTCGCCATCCACGAAGTGCAGAAGAGTGCATGGAACGTCGGCGACGCCCTGCGAAAACATGTAGGGCGTCAAGGATGCCCAGTCAAAGGCAAGGAGATGAAGTCATCGGCCAAGAGGCTTAATTTGTTACCGTGATGGCGTCGAGCTCGGCTAATGTCGAGGCACCGCCAACGGCGGGCGTGCAATTGACGGAGGGGCCGCTTGCTGCCGAGGTGCCGGCCGGCGTATTCTTCCCACACCCGGGTGCATTAAGCTGCAATGCCGGCACCGCCGCGGGAGACACCAATGCCGCCTCCGCCGGAGACACCAATGGCGCCGCCGCGGGAGACACCAATGCCGCCTCCGCCTGAGACACCAATAGCGCCGCCGGCGCGTTGCGCGAGTTGCTGCCCGTGAAGCTGGGAATCGGGGGCGGCCCCTGTTGGCCGCCCGCCACCCACGCCTGCAGCCCAGAAACCAAGGTAGGTATAATGGCGGTGATCGTCCCTCCCAGTTGGTCTCGCACTTGCTCTTCGACCATCTCCGGAATCCGCGCCACTTGTGCCTTGAGTTGTTGAACCTCGCGCTGCTGGCTTTCCGAGCTGGTCTTTCTCTCCTTTCGCCCAACGGTATAGTATTCCGACCATTTCATGGACAAGCCTTTGCCGGCCACACGACCAGCTGACGACGGCTTACTGAGCTTATCCTTGTTTTTCATTATGTTCAACGCCCTATTTAAAGGGGTGTCAAAAGGGGAGCTCTGAGACGACCCCGCGCTACTGCTTTCAGTGTCCTGCGGAAGGAACGTGAACCATTTAGAAATTTGGCTTCATTAATTAGAATGCAACCATATGGCCGGAGCTAATTACGCGGGGGTGTATTCCTTACCAGAACACGCTCAAGCGCCTTGGTCTTCGGATCCGTGGTAAGCTCCTTGGTTACCGGGTCAATCTTGTACCGGGCCCTGACATAGTTCCTGGTCTGCTTGTCACCGTATTTCTCGAAGCGGGGCGGTAGGCCTTGCTCGGCACGCTCCGCGTCCTCCTTGTCCCATATAGGTTCCGCCACTCTGTAACCGCCGGGACCGAGTTTGTGGACCCCTAAGTTCAAGTCCCGCATATCTTTCCCCCACTGACTTGATTCCCCGGATGCGTTGCTCTCGCACTTGATCTTGAACTCCCGGTAGTCATCTTCGCTGATCGAAGGATTTTTCTCCTTGATCTTCTCATAACTATCACCTTTTTCAATCATGCTCTTCACCGCACCTCTCCAAGTAGCCAGGGCCTTGCTCATCTTCGTGAGGGCGGCACTGTTCACTTTATTCCCTGAGAGGCGTGTGTTTGCGAAGTCACCGGGGAACTTGTATCGTTCGTGCAGCTTCGTGAAGAGGAGGTTGCGCAAATTCCCTCGGTCACGATGCCTTAGGTTCTCGGTGTTGATCGTGACGGTGCTCCGGAGAATGCACCCGAGCTGTCCCGCGTACCCCTTGACTATTTCTTTGGGCGCCGTTGGATGCCCCTCGGAGGACAATTCAGTAAATTCCTCCTTGACGGTGCCGAGCACGTTCGGGCGCCGGTCCTTCCGTTGCCTCTTCGGTTGGCTGCCATCTGTGCGTGCGCCGCCATCATCAGTGGTGGCATCCTCGGCGGCACCATCAGTGGTGTCATCCTCGACGCCACTAGGGGTTGTGTAGTCGGGATCGGTGTCTTCCGCGGCGTCCTCATAGCGGTGAGGGTCTCCCTCCATCTCCTGGGACAGCTCCCAGAATGGCTTGCCGCCCGAACCGCCGACCTCATCGTTGTGGGCCATGTTCGCTCTAAATAGGAAAAAAGTTTGGACCTGTTAGTGTGTTGTTGCTAAGGTCCAAGTCCCTTCCTAACCCCCTTCTTCTTGTCTCCTCTCACTATCTCTCTCACACACATGTAGTTTATCGAGTGATGGACAAAAAAACAGTTGATCCTACTTAATTAAGTACTAAGATACCCCGGCCCATGCATTAGTCGCAAGTACCCCATATGTCCTATTTTTAGCAAAGTCATGCTAAAATTCACGGAAAATTTCAGCATGACCTTTGCTGAAAATAGGACATATGGAGTACCCGAATTTGCCGGAACGGAAGTTAATCGACATTCCGGCAAACTCAAGGGCCTCTCGGGGTACCTGCAAAATCATTATCCCACCCCCGCCCCGCTGCAACCCCACAACACCCCACAATATCATCACGACACGATGGTCGGAGACAAAACCCCCCAATATCATCATGACACGATGGCACAAAAATGGCATGCTATGTAGCCTTAATGCTACAGAACATATGAAATACATGCCAGCAATATATATGATATAAACTCCAATAAAAGATCAACGCAAGTCATTAACTGAGACTTGTCTTAATAAACTGTTGATGTTCCTTGATAAAAGATCAACGCAAGGCATTAACTGAGGCTGGTCATCAGTTATCACTTTATGCTCATTTTTATTTGGAATAGCATAGAGGCTTTGTGTGACTTCGTTAAATACTTAAATGACTCTGTGCTTAATTACGCAGCTTCTCCAATTGAAAAAGTCTGTAACGCTGTTAACGAAGAGCATTACATGGAGCAGATTCAACAATTATCTGAGAAGGTAAGCAGTCTGTAACTTAAGGTGCTATTTCATTTTTGTAGTATCTTTTGGAAATCTTAGGGCTCTGCATTTTCTAATTTTATTGTACTCATCTGCATTCAACGGCATTAGTGTCTGAATTTCAGTTAATTTGACCTAAACCTAGCAAAAGAGAGAAGAAGAGGGCATGGCCGGGAGGGAGGAGAGGAGGAAGAGAGGAGAAGAGAGGCAGAGGGAGGAGGGCAATGAAGATTACCTGACCACGATGAGGTGGTGGCCGGAGCGGAGACGACGGAGGGCGGAGACGGTGAGCTTGGGGGAGGCGGGGATAGACGGCGGGGAGGTCGCGAGGTGCTCGGGCCTCCTCTCCTGGTGGACGCGGGCCTCCTCCTCCTAGTGCTCAGGCGGCGACTCCGGCGGCGGAGCGGGCGCGGGGCTCGTAGGGTGCGGGGGGTCGTCGGCGGCGGTGGAGCGGGCGCGGGGGGCGAGGGGGATCTGGCGAGGGAGGGACAGCGAGGGGGATCTGGTGAGGGAGGGACAGCGAGATGGGCGCGGGGGGCGAGGGGGATCTGGCGAGGGGGGGAAGGTTAGCAATGGCGCACCATCTAGGGGTGCGCCATAAAAACATGAATAGCAATGGCGCACCTTCCCCTGGTGCGCCATAAAAACAGTGATAGCAAATGGCGCACTTTTAAGGGGTGCTCCATTACTATTAGTACTAATAGGTTAAAACAATTGCGTGTGTGGCTATGGACAGAACCACTTACATGGCCTAGTGGTTGGTCCCTTGATACATTAAGCAAGTCACCCGGCCGGCCAGGTTCGAATCTTGGCAACCCCATTTTTTGCACCTTTTTTAAAATTTTATTTTAACCTTATGATAAACATCCAAACACTTTAAAATAAACACATGGCAATTTTAATACTCCCTCCATTCCTAAATATTTCTAATTAGACCACGTACTTAAACCATTGTGATAATTTAAGATTTGAGATAAAAGAAACGGAAAATGCAAATGGAGTGATAAAACCATTGTGCAAAGATTTAGAATTAGATGACATGGTTGAAATCAAGTGATACATGTAATAATTTAGTTGCATGTAATAATTGAGCTTGCCACTGACACACACACACGTGGCCGACACGTCGTGATTCGATCTTAGCTATCTTTTCACAATCTTCTTGCCCTTCTTTCTCGCGGTTGAATAATTTAGCCCCGTAACCCCTTGAATTGATCTTCTCTTGAACGGACGTCCTTTAGGTAGGGTGGTCCTGCTTCTTCTTGTGGTGTATGGTACTTCATCGTCGTCGTCATCTTCCATCTTCGGGTCGCCGTACTTGTCGAAGTCTTGCTCATTGGCCAATGAAGAAGCATTGGTCCACTTGGGAAGCCAGTACCCATGGCTCATTTTTCGCGGTGATGTTTGCGCCCGCGGTCTTGGATTTGGCTTCGGGTATAACCATGGTGGTGAAATACCGGTCTTCTTTTAGGACGCTCTTGGCCCATCTGACACGGAACATCGGGACCTTCTCTCCAGCGTAGCTCAGCTCCCAGATCTCCTCGATCCTTCCGTAGTATCTGTCCTTGTCGTTACCGGTGTAGGATTCCATCGTTACCCCGGAGTTCTGATAACCATCGCTCTTCATGTCCTTTCCCTCGGTGTAGAATGTGTAGCCGTTGATATCGTACGCCTCATACGTCATCAGGTTGTGCTTGGCGCCCTGTGACAAGGCGAATATGAGTTGTTCTTCCGCGGAAGAATCCTCATGTAAAGGGTACGACAGAAGCTTCTCCTTGAACCAACGCGTGAAACATGAGTTGTGCTCTTTGATTATATCTCCGTCCGTCCTCTGTTGGCCTCAGTCATTGTACGTCTTCTCAATAAAGGTTTTCTGCTCTACCACCCAAGGATCGACCACGTCTATGTGTTGTAGCGCGACTAGGTTTGCTCTTTCAAAGTCGGCGAGTCGACCCTCGAAGTCGACATGCATTTCGCGGCGACCCTCGCGGTGACCCCATCCAGCGAGCCTGCCGAGGTGCCTGTTGACGGGCAGACCAACAGGGTTCTCGATGCCTAGATAATTCGTGCAGTAGGAGATGCACTCTTCGGTCAGAAAGCCCCTGGCTATGCTTCCCTCTGGACGTGACATGTTGCGAACGTATCCTTTGATGACACCATTCATCCTTTCGAACGGCATCATGCTGTGCAGGAACGTCGGCCCGAGTTGGATGATATCCTCCACGATATGGACCAGCAGATGCACCATAACATCGAAGAATGCGGGCGGGAAGTACATCTCAAGCTCGCACAGTATCACCACGATCTCTTCCTGTAGCCTTCTGAGTTGCCTCATGCCAACCGACTTTCAAGAGATGACGTCGAAAAAGTTGCATAGGCCAAATAGCGTTTCACGGACGTGCGCGTCCATGATCCCACAGATTGCAACTGGAAGTATCTGCGTCATCAGCACGTGACAGTCGTGAGACTTCATCCCGCTGAACTTCTGCTTCGCTGAGTCTAGGTATCTGCTTATCTTCCCCGCGTAACCGTAAGGAAGTTTTACTCCTACGAGGCAGGTGAAAAATTGCTCGATCTCCTCCTGACTTAGAGTGAAGCACGCGGGAGGGAAGTCATTTCCGATCTTCTTGACCGTCAAAGAGGAAACCGTCGCGGGAGAAGACACGGTGTACACTCATCGCCCCACCACCATTGCTCCTGAGCTGTGGAACTGCCGGCGGAGAGTGCCTGGATCTGGCCACAACCAAGGTCCTGGGGGCATCGCCGCTTCCACCGGCATCGAAGAAGATCAATCCTCTACCTCCCGGGGTAAAGGCACCATGCCGAGCACGCGCATCAACTCGACCCACCCAGCGACACACATGAGAGACGAAATCAGCGAGCGCCGACAGCCCTGTCGCCTATCCACCCAAACCCAACTCCCCCAAGAGCACGGGATCCTCGTTGTCGGAATCGATCTCCTCATGCAATGCCAAAAAGTGATTGCGGCCGGAGCGCGGAGGATCAGCGACCGCCAGAGGAGAGGAGGAAGGGCTGGGAGCGGGGCGACCGGGCTCGTTGACGAGTGCATTGCCAACAAAGGGGCGAGGGGCGCAAGAGAGACCCATCTCTGTCCGACTTTGGGTCTTTGTTCCTGAGAGTGCTACTCAGAACATGTTCATGATAATCTCCATTGCAAGATATGCAGGGGCGGAGACAGGCCCCAGGCCGGGGGGGCCCAGGGGCGCTGGGCTGGGCTGGATCCACCACTGAAGATATGCACGGTCTAATCAAGTACTCAAGCTGCTTCATGGCCACAATATTGCACGGACGTAGATGGGGATCAACCAAGATTTCAAGCATGATGGGGATCCTTGGAGAAATTAGGCAGTTTTTTTTTTTGAGAAACACATTACGGACGTAGATGCACAACACACACACTCACCCATATGAATGCGCGTGTGCGCACACACATTCATCCTTATGAATGTACACACATAACCTAGCCCTATGAGCCCTCCCGAGAGATTGAGGCGACAAATCATGAGATTGACAAAGTCGCCACAGCCCACATCCACCTCGTAATCGATGACGTTATACCATTGAAAGAATATCGCCGGAGAGCCTGAAATAAATTCAGAAAATATGCGAGCAACTATGTCAAGTCTAAAACTTGAACCCAAGTGGACTGGTTCCACCACAAAGAACCTAACCACGACATTGCTGGATTTCATCCCGACAAGATGACATACACTGTTGTCATAGAAGTTACTTGTAATTGTGACCATCACCTGAGGGCCCTCAAAGAATCGACATTGTCACTGGCTGGCGAAGGAGGTGCAATGTTGCCAGATTTTCATTGGTTCGACAATCAAACGAGAAGCTTATGCATCTCTTCTGATTCCCGGTCTTCGCTGCTCGCAGCAATATTGGCTCGTGCACAACTCCTAAGTTAAGCGCATGCACTTGTCGTGGTTGCTACTAGGTTATGGTCAAAAATAAATAACTTAGCTAAACAGGTGCAATTATGTGGAAAAAACAACTTGGATGAAGCATCCATTTCATATCTGGTAATGGTTTGTCAGTGGTTACATTTTTTCTGTAATTTGTTCAGTAATTAATAAAACTGGTTGTGTGCATCAGAATGATGTAGAGGACGCGGGTTTCAACCTTCTTTTTGAAAAAAATTGTAGTTCGGTATGTAGCATGTGTTAAGTGATGGTTTGAGTTCTTATGTTTTGAATCTTAATTATCTATGAGAGCATTAGGGACTGCATTGTTGCATTCTGAATTAGCTAATGGGAATTATTTTACTTTATGTTTCAGAAAAGCATTTACTTCTGGTGTCCATCCCACACTTGGACGGGGATCCGACCTCCGGCGCGTCACGCCTTCTTGCCACCCTTTGCCTCCTCAAAAGCAGCTACTGCTCGGTGTTGTGATACCAAATGTCAACACGAAAACTCCCAGTGAACATGAGCATCAGCAATTAGTGGTGGACACAAATGTTTTGCGCTGCTTAAACTTCCGCAGCTTTTCCAAGTTCTTTCTCGTTTATTTGTAGCTAACAGAGAGATTAGCTAACATGCCCTCTAGCGAATCGTGCCATCCCACGACTCAAGGACATGCAAGAATACCAATGTTTCAAATAGCGGGCTAAGCCATTTAGTGGCGGCTCGGCCAGAAGCTATGAAAAGTTATAGCGAAGCTAAGCCCCATTTAGCGTTTTCCTCAAATCATGAAAAATTAAAAAAATAAGTATATAATCAGGCATCATATATGATATATCGCATATACTTGACATATACACATGTTCGCACATCAAAACCCGAGCACAAATCAGGTGTCCTAATTCAATAATCAAGCTTCGCATCAATGCATCATATATATCATAAAAAAAACAAAAAATAATGCAGATGGATGGTTTTGCATAGCGGCTTAGCCGGCTAAATGACTCCAAATTTAGCGCTATAGCGGGCTATTGGCGTCATTTTCAGTTTATTGTTAAAAGTGCATAGCTTTAACCGGAGAGCTCTCAAAGGCTATAGCGGGGCTATAGCTATTTAATACATTGAAGAATACACGCGAACAGAATCGGAACACGACCCAGGACACTCCAGGCATGATGCATGTGCACACAAACTCGTGCCCAAATGCCATGTGAAACGGAAAAGAAACTTGAAAAACCAAGCGTGGCAAAGGTGCACAAGATTTACATAACAGGAAGTAAGATTTTTTTGTGAGGCAACGATATGCATCTAAGATTGAATCGTTGATAACTTACGACCTAACCATCCTTTGCTGCGGGAGATGATCTTGTTGACCCCAATTCTAGGGGAAGTAGTTGTCTTGTTTGCTTTGTCAGGCTGCGTCATGCGTTGTTTCTTTATGGTGAATACTGTTGTAGGTACGAAGGATAACAATATGGAACTAGATGATGATTTCCTGAGCAGGTTGACTGCCGGACGGGATGATATGAATAGGGGTTCCTCACCACAGTTTAGTCCGATTGAACAGCACGAGATGAAATGGTAGTTGGATTGGTAGTTATAAGATACTATTAAAATATAGGAGAGATAGGGAAAGTAGTGGCTGCACCCACCTTCGGTGCACCCACGCAGTGAACAGTAAATTCGAAAACATTAGAAAACAAAATAAAAAAATTCTGAAACTTGGTGGATGTGATTATGAGCAAATGTTTTAGGAGCTTGCAAAGTTTGGTCACCAAAAAACATCAAATGATCTCCATACAAAACGAAATACAAATGATGCTCTGCACCCACGTTACTGTTCACATGTTTTCAGCACAAAATTTGTTTTTTTTGTACAGATTTCCTCGGATGTTATTTGACCACCAAATTTTGCAAGCACCTAAGATATTTGGTCATAATCACATCCACAAAGTTTCAGATTTTTTCGAAAAGTTTTGCTATGATTTCTTGCGTGGGTGCACCGTGGGTGCACAAAAACCACAATCTATAAAATGTTTGAATTTTTTTTTAAAAAAATCTAGCACTATCCGTCAAAATGTTGATGACAAATTTATCATTTTTGTATCTCGGACAATGTTATTGATTCAAAAGGTTGGGTGCACGGAATACATTCTCCTATTCTCTCCCAACAAGTTGGTCGGCCACCCACCATTTCGTTTTACATTGCCCACCCACCATTAACTCTATCCAATGGAGCGGAGTGGTGGGAATCTTTGCTTCCTCCGCCTTTTTCTGTACGTGACGTTGAAATGATGGGTTTCCATGGCTTATCAGCTAAGAAAGCTGGAAATTAATAAATAAAGCCAAACAGCGCCTGAGCCTTCTCAAGCAAGACTTTCTCAAGTCCACGCGCTCCACACGCGGAGACACAACATATACACACACTCACACTGGCACTCGCGGAGACGTGAATGGCGCAGGTAGAGTCGCCGAGGCAGCGTAGAAGGCGGGGGCGGGTGAAGTGGCTGAGCCACTACACCTCGGCGCAAACCATCTTGGTCGTCGGAGATGGGAATTTGTCCTTCTCGCTGGCGCTCGCCGCCGGATTCGGCTCCGGCGACAGCCTCGTCGCCACATCCCTGGACTCCTATGGTTCGATATCCTTTCCGCTTTCTCTTTCTCTTTCTGCTCCATCATATGTTAGCAGGACGCATCAACCTGCAGGCCCCTGCTTAATTAAGCTTAAAGGTTTAGGGGGCACATACATGTGTTAATTTCTTGCTGGCAATCATCTTGGAAAGCTTATCTGATTGCCATGGAGATATAGGGTACACTACACCACATACATGTGTTAATTTGGTATCCTCTGCTGTGCTGGTTAAACAAGGATTTGATGCACTTTACTCGGTTAGGAACTAATGCAACATACTGTGCTGTTTCTTACTGCTAGAAATTGTGCCATGCAAGGAACATGCATTCAAAGTCACCATTGCTATCTCTAGTGTTTTTCTTCAATTTAATTGCTGTGGACTGAACAAGTTCAGGGTGTGTTATGAGCCTGGTTGGCTACTCTGTTTTATCCTTCTACAATGAGATCCCCTGTTTTTGCTGATGGTTTAGAGTAATCTATTGTTTTGATATGGTTTTGGACCTTGCAGCCCAATATATCCACACCATTTACTTTTTCTTTTGCAACTTCTTCGTGTCAAGGGTGACTCAACCACTGTGACAAATTGCCCTTGGAGCAACACACAGAAATGAGTGAGTAAGAACATCAACACTCAGCGAAAACACTATACGAGGGCATCAGCCTAACTCACAAAAGTATCTTGGTTTCATAACTACTTTTTCTTGGATTCTTTTTGCAAATTTTCCGTATTTAAATAGTTTTTACCTTTTAGGTTTCTTATTTGCTTCACACTTCATTCTGCATTAAGCCCTGTGTATGTATCAGCTTGCCCTGCTTACCTTATAAGCTCTGAGGGATAATGTTGTCAGTGTGATTTTGTGATCATTTTTTGGTTAGCTTATCTATTTTCTCTGCATGTCTTGTTCACAATCTACTTGAGCAGAAGCTCTGACAAGCAAGTATGGTCAAGCTAAATCAAACGTAACAGAGCTGAAAAGGTTGGGGGCCACAGTTTTGCATTGTGTTGATGCGGAAACGATGAAGCATCACCATTGCCTGAAGATGAGACAGTTTGATCGGATTGTCTTTAATTTTCCTCATGCTGGGTTCATAGGACAAGAGAGTGATGACCATATGATCAAGTATGTGCACTCTCTTGATATGGTTATCTTTATTTATCTATTTGATTCCCATTATTTGTGGGTCAACTCACACTTTAAATTAAGAAAAACTTCATATTAACTTTTCCTCTTCTCACATGTAGGGCTCATCAGTTGTTGGTCAGGAGCTTCTTCCACAATGCAAACCACCTGCTTTGTCTTGATGGTGAAATCCACGTTAGCCACAAGAAGGGGCAGCCTTACAACAGATGGAAAATCGAAGAACTAGCCTCTGAGTTTTCACTTGTTATGTTTGATACGGTTGCCTTTCGAAAAGAACACTACCCAGGTTATAACCAAAAGAGAGGAGACGGTGATAGGTGCAATGAAAATTTCTCTCTGCATAACGGCCACACTTTCAAGTTCCGTGTCGAACGTCAAGAAGTTGAAGAGTGTGCGCAAAAAGGTTATCCCACTCATAATTTGGCTATTCAGTCATCACAAGCTCCTCCAAGCAAGGTTGTCAAACAAGTGTGGCATGCAAAATCACCAAGAGCTGAAATTTTAGAGTCCAACAAGCAAGAAGAAAAGAATACTAGTGCCGACACTATCAAAATAGACACTAAAGAGTTGGAGATCAAAGAGCTTGGTAAAGGGCCGATTGTCATTGATAATCCGGCTAATCCTAATGGTGGTATCGGTGCTGTCCAACAGGCTCCCATGGCTAATGATCACGAAGCTAGATTGAGCAAGGGTAAGCCTAGGGATCCCAAGTACACTCAAGCCAAATGGTGTCCTGCCGGATTACCCAAAACCAAGAAAATGCGATCGCAGCGCATGAGGAACCAAGATAAGGTAGAGCAAGAAGCGGAGAAACAAATGGATGAATTCTTTAATGAAATTCGGCCTGTGGTACCTTCAAAACAAGTGTGGAGGCCTAGACAAATAGAAAATGCAGCAGCTTCTACATCAATTACAACAACACCTATATCGTCAAAGGAGAACAACGCGGCTACTATTACATCACCTATGCCACATACCGCACTACCTTCACTTGAGGAGACTCCAAAGGTGGTGGCCACATTAGGATACCATGAGAAGATGGTGAACTTTGAGCCTACACTGGTTTGGGAAGGTTTGGACATAAATATGGTGTATTACTTACCTGCTAAATTTCGTGCCATATGTGAGGAAGGGGAGGTAGCCCAGCTAGATTTTGGTCCTAAGAATGCCATCTTTGAGAAGCCAAAGAGACCGGTGAAGCACTCGAAGCAATATTGGGCCTCCAAGTGCATGGGTTTGAAGGAAGTGGTAAGTTTGTCTCAGTTAAGAAACTATGGTTATCAATCCATGGAATCAACGTTTTCTGGTTCAATGATTAGTCCGGCAACACAGATTAAGAACTTCTCTTGTGTCCCCAACAACTCCAGTGAGGTTGTCAATCTCACTATCTTTGCTAGTTGCAGCAAGATATGAGTGTATGGTATGGCTGGAAATATTTTTGTATTTTTGGAATAATTAAAGGTAGTAAATAAAAGTGCATGTAAAAGTAAAGAAGTGGTTGTTTTTATGTGGAAATTTGGAACGGGGTTCATACGTTCACTAGTAGCATCTCTCCAAGTAACAACGGTGCATAAATATAAGCATATGTATGTGTAATGAATGATCAAAACAATTATGGCAAATCATAACATATGTTGCGATGATATTTTATAGGCAGTACGTCCATGCATCTATAGACATGCAAATATCAATAGCTAATACTCATCTCATCTGACCGAGATACCTTTGCATCGTCCAAGTAGTAAGCAAGATGGCATACAATTGATAATAATATTCCCTCACCCCTAGCTCATGACCGGGACAATGAGTCAACTATCCTTTTATTCTTAGTGGCGCAAGTACAATTATAAGCTTTTTTCTTTTAATGTCACCGAAATACTTCACTTATAAAGATCTACCCCATTTAATGCATACCACTCCTACTATTGATCTTTCATCTAAATTGGCCAATGATTCGACTAATGAATCGGAGAGGAATATACATCCATAATCAATGCAAAGTACCATCTATAATCCGATCATAAAGTAATAATTTATCACATAATAGAAGATCACCGCAAGAATTACATAAGATGGATCACAATCATGTGGGGCAGGTCATGTGATCTTTGTATTGAAGCATGAGAGAGTGGATGCTACATAGCTACAGCTACAACCCATAGTCAAGGGGCTGAACTGCTCACACATCATCACGGGAGCAGCGGAGGTCAATGTTGGTGAAGACACATGATGATTCCCCCCTCCGACAGAGTATCAAAGCAGGGTCGTAGACGAGTTTCTCCTCGGATATATATATATATATATATATATATATATATATATATATATATATATATATATATATATATATATGTCGGGGGGCAGACCCTCGGGGCCAGGCCACCTATGGGCCCCACATGCCCGGCCCAGGGGCCCGAGACCCAAGACGCCTGGCCAGGATGTGTGGGCCTTAGGTGCACCCCCAAGGGCCCCCTTCTGGCACATGTGCTCTTTTGACGTAAAATTTCATCGAGAGAATTTTCTTGGATTTTTCTAATTTACGAAAAATACCTATTTCCCGTGAAAACACAAATAAATAGACAGAATCTGGCCTCTTGGCACTTTATCAATATGGTAGTCTAAATGAATAATAAAACATGCATATTTAACAAGGTATAGCATGACAACTACAAAAATCATAGATACGTTTAGGACATATCACCAACCACGACCTCGCCGACGGCTCGACGACCTCCTGTGTTGCTCGACTGCGCTACCTTCCATTCCGTCACGGTGTCGATAACATCACCTCTCCTACCGGTGAGCTAGCCCGATGTTCTCTCGTTTTAGATCATACTCTAGTTTGATAACTTAGTGTGATAGTTTGTAGTTTGACTTATGTCCTATTAGCTCATGTAGTGTAGTTTGTAGTTTGATAATTTGTGAGCTCATACTCTAGTTGGATAAGTTAGTGTGATAGTATGTAGTTTGATAATTAGGCAACATAACTTAGTTTGATCTATAGTTCTTTACTTTACTTCCTTAATTGACCACTTGAATCAAATAGATTGTGCTAACACTAATTCAATAAATAACTACTGTCGATACTTAATAGGTCTTACTGTTAACTATAAGCTAATATGAGTTAGAAGCTACTCCTTCAGTAAAGATAATTAATACTAACTATACTTAACAGTAAACCCATAGGCTGCTCTTTGTGTAAAGATACATAATAATATTATTGATACCTCATTATTGCTGCTTGCACCAGGATATTTTCCTCGACACCAAGCGCCGCCCCGCCCCGCCGCGCCGTTCCTAACCTGCAGGAGCTCGCCGCTGCCATGGAACTCCATCGGGAACGCGTCAAGCTCGCGCCATCAACCGGATCCATCTCCCCCGGGCCCCACTGCATCGAGCCTCGCCGCCGTTGACCTGCATCGAAGCCGCAGCCGCAGCGAACGCACGCATGCAACGACGTGAAAAACGACAAAATTGGCCCTTTGGGCAAAGTTCAGCACAAAATGAACCCGTTTTGAAAATATTTCACAAAATGGCCCTTCCTTCATGACGCCCGCACCCGGGGCGCCATGCTAAATTGCATAACGCCCTGGTCAAGGGTGCCATACTGGTCACCGCCCACTTGCCACGTCGGTAGTGCCTGCTTCCATGGCGCCCCAGGCCAGGGCGCCATGCTCAACAGCATAACGCCCCAGCCCAGGGCACCATGCCCCTTCAGCGAACAAAACGGGCTGCCCCTCTGTTTCCCTCCATAACCCTCTCATTTTCCCCCTTTCTCCACCCCGGCGCCCCACTCATGACCCTTCCTAATGGCAACAAAATTTCTCTGATCGGAGCTCAAAATCGGTGATTTATCCTCCCCTTCAACCTCTAAAGGTATTCTCCCTCATTCCTCCTCTTTTTGTTGGTTGAAATCTCCGCATTGTGGCGATTTGGGGAAACCCTAGGTCATCCAAATTTTAAATTTTCATTGATGCATTTAGGTGTTTATGATTGTAGATGGTGAGGATCGTGAATGTGCATCATGTGGACTTTGTGTCCTTTGAGAAGGGAGGCCCAGAGTATGGTGACCCGAAGAAGAACCCGGTAGTGACGGTGTTTCCCACAAGTCCTAGCCTTGAGGAGGTTGTGGTTGAGATTCGAAGAAGGTTGAATTGGATGGAAGAAAGTGATGGAGTAGACTTAATCGGAAGGTATAATGTTGGGTATGGGCAACACATTCGTTGGAAGATAATGCCTCTTAAATCCGAGTTTCATGGGGAAGCATATAAGGAGAGTGTGTTAGCCTCACAAGATAAATCATTTGAGTTATTTGCCACAAAGGTTATTCGTGCTCGGTTGCACATTGATTTGAATTGGTGTGCATCTTCATGTGATGTTAGAAGCCCGGTTCGAGATTCAACACACATGTCAATCCGAATGTGCATGACACAACAATGAGCCAACCTCCAATGACCCAACCTCTGAGCCCCGTCTGGAATGACCAACTTGATAATGACGACTTGCATATGGATGGTGATGAGTTTGAAGGTGATGAATCGGAGGCTTATCTTCATGACCATTATGTGGGCGATGTGGAGGCAAATTGCATGGAAGAGGACATGGACCATGACATTCCATACAATAGGTCCTATGCGGTGGACTCGGAGGACGAAGGCCCGGATGAAGAAATAGATGAGGATGGTTTGACGGCTAAAGAAGCCAATGCTTTCAAGAAGGTAATAGGCCGGGGTCACAATACATCATTGTTCCGTGATCTAAGCCTAGCCGATAAGGCGATTGTTGATGGTGGCACATGTAAAATTCTTGCACCAAGATTAACTTCAAAGCGAGATACCAAAGCAAGAGTGTATGGTGTTAGTGAAGGAACAATCTTTGATAGCTTGGTAGAACTTCAAACATGGGTCAAGGACTACACGGTTAAGTTTCATCGACCATTCTTTGTGGAGAAGTCAAACTCCAAATTGCGTTATGTGGTCAAATGTGAGGAACACAAGAATCATTGCCCTTGGGTTATCCGTGCAAGATGTGTCAAAGGCGGGCCGCAATGGAAGATTACAAGTTCTGTGTTTCACCACCGATGTAATGGCAAGGATATTGATGATGCTAATGTAAAGGATGATCACCGCCAATTGACCTCCAAATTCATTACATATCGATTTTCACACTCCATAAAGATACTCCCGACATATCCCATTAGGGCGCTGATGGAGATGGTGAAGGAGGTATTTGGGTACACGGTGAAGTATGGGAAGACATGGAAGGCCAAGCAAGCCGCCTTTGAGATTTTGTATGGTGGTTGGGAAGAATCATACAACCGCCTCGCGATGGTGTTGAAAGCGATGGATGCAGAAAATCTGGGCATGTACTATGTGGTGGAGCCAGATGGTGTGAGAACAAGGATATACAATGGTGGAACCGTTCGAATATTTGGACGTGCATTCTGGACTTTTGACACATGCATTAGGGCCTTCAAGCATTGTAGGCCGGTTATGGCCGTGGATGGCACATTTATGACTGGCCAGTTCAAGGGCACATTGTTGATTGCTGTTGCTAATGATGGTGGTGATAAATTGGTTCCATTGGCTTTCTCTTTGGTGTCGGCGGAGAACAATGACAACTGGGAGTGGCTTCTTAATCTGGTGAGGACCAAGGTAATTGGACCTCAAAGAGAGGTTTGCATCATCTCGGACCGCCATCCAGGGATACTCAATGCAGTGGAGATTGACATTCCAGGACATCGTCGCGTGCATCATAGGTGGTACATGAGGGTACTTGAGTGCCTCACCGGCGTCATTCACATGCTTCGAGAGCTCCGATTGCTTTTGAAAACGACAATATAAATCATTTTCGGTTGAAAGTTTGTTATGCTTGCAACTATAGAAAATGGTAATTTACCACAAAGCGGACAACAGGCGCCGATTCATACCGTTTGCCATCTCTTATAAGTTTTTTGTACTCCATATTGGCCATCCGGTCGAAACCCGGATTGGATTCATGCAATATGTCATCCGGATCAAATGCCGGCGGGTTTATTTGAGTACGAGTAACGGAGCGAAACCACACGAGATAGTGGTTGAATGCTTCCGTATCGAAAGACCGCGGGGGAGGCTTAGAAGTAGGGTCACGCAATGAGAGCTCAATCTTATTGATCTTGTGCTTGAACTCCTGGATATACATGTCATGCTCACGATTCCACTTCTTTATACTCTTCTGCTTCATCTTGTCAAGACTGCATATTCAAATTCATTTTGGTTACTAGCGTGAAACAATAAAAAGAGTAGTTCAAGTGGTATTAAGCACTTACCTGTGCAAATGTATCGAAGTGTCCTTGTACTTTGGCGGGGTCTCCTGATATAAGCTGAATTGTGTCATAACCCGTTGTGGCTGATGAAACTCGACAACATAGTAACAAATCAATGGGCAACGCATCCGCCATAGGTGTGCTTCTACTACACACTTTCGGTTCAATCTGAAAGTGAGACTTCTACCAATATTGCCCGCCGTTCCATACGGCTCCCAGGTCACCTATAGCGTGAAATAATAAAATAGATGCTTAGTATGATTTTTTGAAAACCGAAGGGGCAACGAAGTCAACAAACCAACCTGCTCCGGGGTCATGATGTCGAGCTCGTTGCAATAGTGCAAATACATGATTTTTGAACTGCCGACAAAACCTTCAACCTTGTCCCACTTATACGCCCATGTAGGCATCCTGTCCGAGTCATTGTGATCATCCCATTCCTCATAACCAACACCCGCAGGCGTTGGCCGCCCAACTGGCAAGCGTTCCCATCTCCAAATCGACAAGAGAAGCATGGGACCACCGATATTGACTTCCTTTGCCTTGGCAGTGTTCTTTGGATCCATGCCCCTACGGCAAGCCTCGTCCAACTACACACATACAGAAAATATGTCAATACAAACTAGATAAATTATCTACATTGTGATGATACTATGCAAAACTAGTTACCCGCCGATACAAATAAGCTAGTGCCGCGGTACCCCAACTGAGTCCATATTCCCACCCAACAAACAACTTTAACCACATAAAGGAAGCGTTCACACTAGTGTCATCGGAGAAAAGAGTCCAGCTGACTACATACCACAAGTATGCCCTGCAATATTGTTGCACCACTTCCTCACCAGCATCATCCGGGCAGTTGCTAAAGTTCTCAGCAATCCAATGATAACTTGCACCAACAGACTTCCCTCGCACCCCCAGCTCCCTCCCGATGAGTCCCACCATAGTCTCACGCCATCCCTCAGAATCTATGCTAAAACAAATAGGCCCTCCTTTGATTGGAAGTCCAGTGATCATTGTAACATCCTGCAAAGTGACCGTCATCTCTCCAGAAAAGAAGTGGAAAGTATGTGTCTCAGGACGCCATCGGTCAACGAGTGCCGTGATCGCACAGGGGTTCATCTTAGGCATCGAACGAGACACGAGTGAGATAAATGGGAGAAGCCCGGTCTTCCGGATATACTCCGTGTATCGCTCGTCATATTTCATCTTGTCACGAACCGCACCGGACCTCATGTGAAGTTGATCGAAAACCCTTCTTTCATTTGCCATGAACCGTCCACGATGAAATAGATCGTACGATGGATGGATAAGAGAAGCCATCCTACAAAATTACAATGTATATCGTAAGCCTCATTGTCATTTGTAAATATCCGGAGTAGTGCAAAAAGAAACTACATACATGTGCAAATATCCATATTCATACAAAAAATGGATACATACAAGTGCAAATATACATCTAAGACAAATCATCCATACAAGTGAACATGCATACACCCATTTACAAACAACCTAATTCTTCCCTATGTCAAATGTACTACAAAGAGTCTAAAAAAACCTACTATAAATACCAAATCCTAATCATACCATACAAATCCCTAGCCATACCTTTATAAAACAAGTGCAAATATCAACAAATTTTGAAAAAAATAGATGAACTAGGGTTTCTACACATGGGGTTAATGCAAAACAATCAACCAATAAAAAGAGGAGAAAGTTGGGAAATACCTTGAGGATGAAGAGGGGAAGAAGATCCACTGTTTTCCCCCTTCGATCTATTGAATGCAACCTCGAATCTGAAGGAGGGAAGAGAGGGGCGACGGGCTGGGCGAGAGGAGGAAGAAGCCTCTGGCCTGCCTCTCTACCGATTCGGGTCGGGCTGGCCTTTTTTCAGCGAAGAGGCATGGCGCCCTGGGCTGGGGTGTTGTGCTGTTGAGCATGGCGCCCTGGCCTAGGGCGCCATGGAAGCAGGCACTGCCACGTGGCAAGTGGGCGGTGACCAGTATGGCGCCCTTGACCAGGGCGTTATGCAATTTAGCATGGCGCCCCGGGTGCTGGCGTCATGCAGGAAGGGCCATTTTGTGAAATATTTTCAAAATGGGTTCATATTGTGCTGAACTTTTCCCAAAGGGCCAATTTTGTCGTTCTTCACGGCAACTGATGTCGACTCGACTAGATGGCGAGTCGTTCGTCGTCCCGACCTTTCACGGTACTAGCAGCAGCAACAAGAAATTCCGGTCGAACAAAGATGCAAGATCGTAAGATCAAAAACTTGCGTCGAGTAGACTGGATCGACTCCACGCGCAGCAGCAACAAAATCCCCACGGATCAGCAACAAAGATATTTGGTGTTCCCCGACATGGGACGTTTCCTGTAGTTTTATTCAACTCACGACTAAAAACATAATCTGCCCTTTACATCGCTGTAGCCAGCCTTTTATATAGCCATCACACGGTCAAACCGACCCAACGAAAGAAAACTAAAACGATACGGACTCTACTTCAGCTAATATACGTAGGAAACTCTCTCTCCTAACCATACTAAACAATACTTTCCTAATAAAATAATCCGGCTACGTTGATCCCGTATGATCTAACCCAACTTAACTACGACTCCTAAAGAAAACTTCTACTCAAATTGGAACTCCAGTCAGGTTACAACTACACGGTGGCGTTCCGAAGTTTGGCTTGATGTCCTCCTTCAATGATTCAACGGATGGAATTTGAATGCCAACAGAGCCTATATAGAATATACATGAAGAGGCTGTTTGGTTTCCAGCCTAAGCGTGCCACGCCTAAGGTGAGGCGTGCCACAACCCCTTAGGCAAGCGTTTGGTTCTGTACAAACATTAGGCTCGCCACAACGCCAAGGGTCGCCTGCCGCTGAATTTTCGCCAAAAAGTGTGGCGCTCGTTTTGCCCGCCACACTCACCGCGGCGCGCCAATTGAGCCGCAAAAATCCCCGCGAACTGATAAAAGTCACCGCTTCCCTTGTTTGTCCTCGTTCCAAAAATCCCCCACCCCTTCAGTCCTGACCCCGTGGCTGAGAGCCCTTCTCTCTCCCCTTGCAGATCCAGCTGAGGAAGAGCTTGCCGCCGCACTCGATCTGCTCCTCCCCGGTACAAATCCTCATCACTGCAACATCTATCTCTTACATCTCCTCCATCTCCTCTGTCTCATCACGTGAGATTCATCTCATACATGCAGATCTGGGCGTCCTTGATTTTTTCAAGAGAAAAATATCAGCTTTCTTCCGTGATGTCTGGGATTTTCCGTTGCTTGTTCCTGCCCTTGTTGCATCCGTACTAGGATCTTCCATCTCATAGTGAAAGGTCAATTATTTGTTCAGAGCAAAGGTAACACCGTAATCCCCCTTTGCAATTGTTGCATGCTTGGACGAGTGAGATTATAAGTTAGTAATTTCTTGCAAGTATGTAGTGTTGCTGTAAGATTTGACATCTCTCTGTTCTTTTCTTAGAGATGTATTATACAATTTATTCTCTGAGTAATCTATTTAGTCCTCTGTATAGTTTCTGTTGGATCTTATATAGTTCCACTCACTGATGCCATCATCAGTCTTTTAATGCTATTATTCTTTCGTAGATGGACCGAAGGACATTATGCTTACAGTATTATATGCATTATTATCACTACTACATGTGGAGGAGAAGATTGCTTGCTGCCATTATTGTGTGTTTAGCCATGTACTGGTACAAGATTAATGTCCGAAAAAGGAAGAGAAAATCTATGACTTATGCTCCCATGTTCGAACGAGACGTTGAAAGGGTGTCACGTCTAAACCGTATGTACTATGGAACCGAGGCTAATTGCATAAATGAGCTGCGCATGCGGAAATTGGTCTTTCACAAATTGTGTGCTAACCTGAGACGTCGTGGTCTACTGGTAGACACATTCCATGTAACTGTGGAGGAGCAAGTTGCCATGTTCATCCATGCTGTGGGTCATAACTGGAAAAATAGATCGATTGGTTTTGAGTTTTATCGATCAGGCGAGACAGTTAGTAGGTACTTCAATGCTATTTTGGATGCCCTGTGTCTCCTTGCCCGTGATGTCATATGCATCAGATCCATCGAAACACATTCAAAGATAACAAGTAGCACCAGATTTCACCCTTACTTTGAGGTACATCCCAAATTATTCACTAGTATCTACAATGTATTTATAGGTTCCATTCAGTCTGTGAAACTGGTTCTCTCTTTTCGTAGGGATGCATAGGAGCTCTGGATGGTACTCATATACCGGCATGTGTGCCTATCCACATGCAAGATAGGTTTAGGGGTAGAAAGTCCTTTCCCACACAAAATGTGCTAGCAGCCGTTGATTTTGACCTAAGATTTACATATGTTCTTGCTGGATGGGAGGGATCAGCTCATGATTCGTATGTGCTCCAAGATGCCCTATCACGTCCCAATGGCCTTAAAATACCAGAAGGTGGGATTCTAATCCATGGCTTCAAACTAAAACTTTCTTTAGTTCTTAGCTAATGTGTTAGCATCATCATGATGTAGGTAAATATTTCCTAGCGGACGCGGGATATGCTGCAAGACCCGGTATACTACCACCATATCGTGGTGTTCGGTATCACCTAAAGGAATATAGGGGAAGTAGAGAGCCTGAGAACCCAAGGGAGTTATTCAACAATCGACATTCCTCACTTAGAACAACCGTCGAAAGAGCATTTGGTACCTTGAAGAATCGATTTAAAATATTTGCAAGTCAACCATTCTTCCCTCTGAAAACACAAGTAAAAATTGTGTTTGCTTGTTGTGTGCTCCATAACTGGATCCTAGATGATGGTCCTGATGAGTATGTCTATGATGATGCTACTTGGTACTCGGCCCTTCCACGGAGTAGACGATAGCGTCGTGACGTTTACCAGGAGAGCCAGGCATGGGCACACAAAAGGGATGTACTAGCTCAAAAAATGTGGGAGGATAACTTAGCAGCTCAAGATCAAGATGATTAAGAAGTTAGTATGTAAGGCTGATGGTGATGAGGTTTATTTTAGGTTCTATTCAGTCTGTTTGAAACTAGTTCTGTCATATTTCTATGTATCAAACATGAGTGTTATTTTGTTACATTTGGTCGTTATGTATGCGATTCATGTGAAACTATGTTGGTGTACCTTTGTAAACTTATATCTTCTAAAGGGAAATTGTTGGCTGTTTCATGCTTATTTGCCTCACCTATTATCTTCTAATAAAAATGGCTCATTGTATGAGAAGCAGCTATGGCTAAGGGAAAAGGGAAGGCTGATGGTGATGGGTGCTCTCGTGAGAGAACTATTTCCTGGGCCGATGATCAGACCAAGTTTATGTTGGATTGGTGCATCGAATACATGAAGGAACAATATGCAGGATTTAGGTTCAGGAAGCATCATCTTATGAAGTGTGCTGATGCTTTAAATAGAAAATTTGCTATGGGGGTGACACTTGCTCAAGTTGATCGTCACTTCAGGCACTACAAAGAAAATTGGAAGTACATTGCTGCTGCAATTAGCAAGAGTGGCAATGTTTTTGATGATATGCGATGTGTGGTAACTATCTCCGAGTCTGAAAAGTCTTTCCTCAATGTATGTATAATTTGGTTTCGTTTTGAAACTTAATATGGCTATTTTAATTAGGATATTAATTTGTGCGTGCTTGTAATGCAGGATAGAGCAAGGCGCTTGCTTTCTAAGCCCATAAAGTTCTACCATGAGATGCATGAGCTATTCACAGGCACTAGTGCTGATGGTTCTTTGGCCATGGACCAACATACATGCACAATTGATTCTGATGACTCCGACAATGATGAAGGGTTGTATGACCTTAACTGCTATCCACAGTATGAGGGCCCCCTTGAGGAGGATTCTGACACTTTGCCGACAACACATGCTCCTAAAAGACCTCCAGTACCTGTAAGTGGTGATAATTCATCATCTAGCACTAGCCGAGTTGGTAAGAAGCGCCCAAGAGGCAGCAAGTCACCTACTAAGAAGCAACCAAAAACCAAGAGTCGTTTTGCGGAGTCCGCTGAAGAAATCAACTCTACATTAAGGTCACTCCAGCAATCCCTTGCTGCTCCTCCTCCAATGCCGCAAGTTGTTGATCCTTATGCTAGTTTATGGAAGAAGTTGGAGGAACTCCCAATTACCATAGATCAAAGAATTGTTGTTGGTGTGCACTTATCTAGCAAGGACAATGAAGGTTTGCGTGGTTGGTTATGCAGTGCAAGTGACAAAACTTTTGAAACTTGGGTTTGGAAGTTCTTTGCTGACAAAGATCATGTTTAGACAATAGCAACCTATGAAGTTCTATAGTTGCTAACTTGTGATATCTAGAAGATGGCAACTTTTGGTATTTAGGAGAAGATAACATTTGATGTGTATGCTTGCTGCCTTTGGGAGTTGAACTTTTGCTACTGCTATTTCTTTTGGGAAGTAGACATTTTGATGTGTAGTGAAATGTAACTTGGCTGGAACTTGTGCTATTACTATGACTATTACTTGACTTTTTATATGGCTGGAACTTGGACGTATCTATCTTATTTTCTATCTTGATTATGAATTGTTGCTGTGATTTATTTTCACATATGGGATTAATAGAAAATGCTTCATGTTATTTTTATGGTTATTATTATTGTGAACAAATCTTCTTACATTTGCTGAAGCATGTTGTAGTATGGTTGACTTGTAAGACAAGTGTCAAATAATATCACCACTCCAGCACTAAGGTGATTTAAAAACATGTGGCAGTAATCCAAACACAAACCAGAACTTTTTGCCAAACATTTGTGGAAGGCATCCAAACGCACACCACACAAAATCTGCCACACCTAACCTAAGGCATGGCTACAAACCAAACAATTTGATTTTGCCACACATTGTGGCAAGCCACAGGTGTGGCTGGCACCTCACCTTAGGCGTGGCAATTTGAGTCTCAAACCAAACAGCCCCGAAGTCTGTGTAGTTGTGTGCGTTGGCGCCTCCAATTTCTTTGCACTCATACTATTGTGTCCCACCGTGTCTTGATTAGATGGCACAACGCTGGACATCTCCATGGTGATTTTCTCGTTTCTAGTAGATACAACACCAATGACCACATCAGCAACGACGCCCACGTTGACCCACCCTGTCATCGCCTCGCTCGTGCGGGCGCTTGGGCCGCGCCCCTGCCGTGCCGCCCCGACAGCTGGCCCGCGCCAGCCTCCAGCCCAAGGACAAGCAAGGCCCAGCTCCAGCGCGCCCCTCTCTGCCCAGATCCGCTAGCCCGCCAGCGCCGCCCCGGCCTGCGTCGCCAACGGGGCGAGCCCACTAGGTGAGCGACACCCCCCCCCCCCCCCCGCGCGCTATCCATCGCGTCCGAACGTCGTGTAACAGATCTCGCCCGCGTCCGTAGATGGGCCTTGTCCAATAGGCACCGCGCAGCTGTAGTGCGCCCGAGACGCTCTTTAATATCTTGTGTCGCCCCAGTTCGCCCAGATTCATCCCGTCTGGGATTTGTTTTAGTCTCTGCGATCTATACCTATACTAATTCTAGACTCCCAAGAAATTCTCACGTTAATCAGAAATTAGGAGGCGTTAATCTGGTGGGACCAAATTATTACGGTCTAGATCAATCCTAGAAATAAATAAATAAATATATTTTTTACTAGCCTCCGGATTGATCCATAAAACGTTTCACGTAATGCTAAAGGTCTGTGCTATACGATTAAAAAAAAAGTATGTGCTATACGGGAAATCAATCGATAAATCTTTTTTCTACTAGCCTCTTGATTGATCCATAAAATGTACGTTGCACGTAAGGCTACAGGTCTGTGCCATTTAAAAAAAGGTATGAGCTATACGGGCAACAAGTCCAATCTGGTCACGTAGGCAAATACAATTTACAATTCCTGCCTTGCCGTATCTAGCTTGATTAGGTATGATAAAAAAAACAGAAGTCCTAATATCTCGCCCTCTGCCACGATTTTCTGCCTCTCCACGCCAGCAAGGCTTATGCCTTCTTCTTCACCTTATTTGGTGTCCTAAAATCACCGTTCCTAAAGAGAAATCCCATAGATTGTGGATCGTCTAAAGAAAGGGATCGCCTGGGACTCAGCCGGCTGAGACATAGTTATGTCTCAGTCAGCTGACGTCATCTGACGTATTTCCTAATTTAAATAAGATTTTTTATTCGCTCATTAACCTGTTCGTTTCCTTCAATTTGGCTGTGTATTTTTTTACTGGGCAATGTCCGTTGTCACGTCTCTTGGGTTCTCTGTTATGGGCCTCGTTGTAGTTTTTTGTTCCTGGTCCATCTTTTTTTCTTTGGCTCACAGTCTGAAGCAAGAAACAGTATGCTGTTTTCATGTAGGAAAACGCTGGAGCTGGTTGTGTATGTGTGTGTAAAGTACTTAGAAAGCGCATACGAATTAATATTAAAATTTAACCACATGAAATTCAAAAATTCGAAATGAAATGTTTGAATTGTGCTATTTTTTAATCATAATGTCTCGAAAAAAATGATCATGAGTTTATTCATAAAAATATATTCATGAATTAAAGAAACTGGGGTTTTCAAAAAGGAAGTGATTTAAAAATACTTGGGAGATTAAAAATGGTCATAAATTCGAAAAAAATCCGAGTTTGTTTTTTCCCCCACAAATTTAAGAAAATGCTCTTAGCTATCATACTTGCGACCCGCCTTAACAAGATGTAATTTTGACCCACCTTGAAAACATGCAGTATAATAGCGGTCCTTCTTGAAAATATGCAGTTGCGACCCCGTCTTAAAAATATGCAGTTGCGATCCACCTTGAAACACATGCAGTTGCGGCCCCTCTCAAAAAACATGCAGTTGCGACCCCGTCTTAAAAATATGCAGTTGCGACCCACCTTGAAACACATGCAGTTGCGACCCGTCTCAAAAAACATGCACTTGTGACCCCGTCTTAAAAATATGCAGTTGCGACCCACCTTGAAACACATGCAGTTGCGGCCCCTTTGAAAAAAACATGCAGTCGCGACCCCGTCTTAAAAATATGCAGTTGCGACCCACCTTGAAACACATGCAGTTGCGGCCCCTCTCAAAAAACATGCAGTTGCGACCCACCTTGAAACACATGCAGTTGCGACCCATCTTGAAAAAGATGCAGTTGCGACCCCACCTTAAAAACATGCGGTTGCGACCCATCTTGAAAAAGATGCAGTTGTGGCCTCTCTTGAAAACATGCAATTGCGACTCTACCTTAAAAACATGCGGTTGCGACCCCTCTTCGAAACATACAGTTACGACCTGCTTTAAAAATATGTTGCAACTCACCTTGAAAACATGGAGTTACGGCCCCTCTTGAAAACACATGCAGTTGCGACCCACCTTGTAAATATGCAGTTGCAACCCGGCCTTAAAAACATGGAGTTGCGACCCATCCCAAAAATGTGCAGCTGCGACCCCGTCTTAAAAACATGCAGTTACAGGCCCTCTTGAAAACATGCACTCACATTCAGATTATAATGTTTGTAGTTGTATGTCTAGCGGTGGACATGCAAGTGACCCCGACAGCTCCCCCTCCTGACCACAGTTGCAGCCCCATTTTTCAATCTCAATTTCATTATTGTGTTCACACGGTGGATTTTTTTTGAAAAGTGTAAGAGAAAAAATTTGAAAAACTAAAAACCTAAGCAAGTAAAAGAGAAAATAGAAAAACAATCGTCTACTGTATATAGTGAAATAAGAAAAAAATAGAAAGAAAAAAATACAGCAATTCCTCATGAGAAGAAGCTATAAAGAAAAACCAATTACAAAGAGCTTACCCCTCACCCGCAAAAAAAAGAAAAAAAAAAGAAAGAGCTTACCCTAGAAACTATTGTGAACAAATGACAGAACATGCAAAAAGCTAACAGCGTCGCATCCTTAGACCCCATCTTTCTTTTTCGTAGGTTAAAAAATAAGAAAAATAAAGTCCACAAAACTCAGCTCGTCTAAAATAAGCAAAAGGCCTAGATAAAACTCATGCACATGGGCTGATCCTCGTACAAGACGAGCCGTGCATCGTCGCTCCCACAATTAACAAAAGACAGGACAACCTAAAAAAAAAGACAGAAAGAATCTTAGCGTGACAATCGGAGGGTCATAAAAGTGACTGAGACCATAGCTAAAACTCAGCTAGCTGAGTTTAAGCAAAACCGCTAAAGAAAAGCCACAGCGAGTCTGCCGGCTTTGTCGTTCTCATCCCGCCGCCATGCCTGTCTTTGGGCGCCATCTGTAGTGGCTTCATCTCCGCAAGCTCGAGTGGCCTGCTCCTTTGTCATCCCATCATGGTATTCTCGCTGACATGTGTTTGGCCTTTATACCCTGCAGATCCACCCACGCCCTATCCATTGCCACTCTACCTGCCGTGCCGAGAAGATCGATTCCGGGGATGATTCCACTCGAACGTAATGATCATGTATCAACAGGTTTGCACTACGTCCATGCCTTTGGGGCATCTGGAGCTTCACATAATTGTTGATTAGTGGCTGGGAGTTTGACCTCCTCTTATACATATCTAGAGTTTCATTGTGATTAAATTTATATTGGTTTAATAATGTTCAAGATTGGAAGATGACGCTTAGTTCAAGACACCAGAAAGCAGTCGTCATTATTTCGGATCTTATTCCCTGCACTGAGACTCTGTAGTAACAGATCAATAACCTGCCTCTTGCTACTTTGATTCTGTTCTTTTCTAGAGAGAATTGCTATGTAACCTGGCCGTCCTCACTAACCTCATCTATAAATATGGTTTCTCAGAGTTCAACTATGTCTTTTCAAAATAAAAATACAACATATTCCATTTATTTATCCCACTGTTTATAGGCGACCTGGTCATAGCTTTTTAGTTCAATTTGGAAGACAGTCAGAGAACATTAGCTACCAACAAGATAACTGTTTTTTTGTCCGGCGAGGACATCGTTATGGATGCTGCGAGCAGGCCGATAGAGACCCGCAACAACAGCCTGCTACAGACTCCACCACCAACCATCCTCATGTGGTGCAGCGACTGGCAATGGTGTGTCTGGTTGCCATGGGCAGATGGGTGACTATGGCGTGCGTCCTATATAGATGTATGTTTTCCCCTCTTCAACTTGATTGTGATGAAATTGAGGATCACGTATCCTATGCACGCATCATAGCTACGTACAGTTTTTCTGTACAGATGTTGTGTTGCACTGCTATTTTGTTGCAAAGACATTATCCTTCAGGTACTATTTTTTTCTTAGTTTCTTTCCCTTATAATAATTGATTTGGTTGATTTCTTGACTAGAGGATTTGAAGACACGAATAATTGGCTAGAAATACAGTGTGCCCTGTGATCTAAGTTTCCAGTTGTATTCCGATAAACATTCGGTAGCTGAGCAATTGCTAAGTAATACCTGCTAAATTATACTACATGTTATCTTCCAATGAAGAGATGAGAAAATTAGAAGAATGTAAATCTACATGTTATCATGGCTACTCTTTCAGCTCATGTTCTACTATGTCTAAAAGTATATGGAAATTTTCTCGCCCCTTGCACCTTAAAGAGCATATTGGGAATTGATGTTATTCATATTTTCTAAAAACCTGCAGTTTTGTCCTATAATTTGTACTGCATATAATTAAGTTAGGCTTGACCAACATTATTTCCATATTTACATTTTAATTTGGTGTATGCAAAAAATATGACATGGTGTTATTAAGGCAGAGGAAACACATGGAGGACATATTTGTGATAAGAAAAAATAAACTTATTTACTTATAGATTTGTTATTTTGTCTTCATTATCTTCCTTATAAATATACTAATAAGACCATATATCAAGTGCAAACATTTTGCTCCCAGCATTCTTTTAGAAAAAAAATCAACAAAATAATATCAATCAAACCCCTCTTTAAATTTGAGAATTTCCTGATTTGTTTACTTTAAATGTAAATATTTATACCAGCGTTTGAATATGCATGGAGTACTTTGAATTGCCCGTTACACAAATAAGACTAATGTGTGGGTCGTAATTCTGAAATAATAAATGAAATATGCACTCATTCATATTTTTTAACATACACACAAAATATTAGCTATAAAGTTTAAATGTTGCAGACATCTACATTTAATATATTTTTTCTGAAATTTAGGATGTGCACATCTACATTTGCGGCTTACATACAATATTAATTGTCACTCGTGTTTAGGTAGTGAATTTTGCAAGCACATAAGATTTCGACTCGCACATTTTACGAAAGGAAATGATAGTACTTTTTCACAATGAAAAAATATTTACCCTTTTTTACAGTAAGGTATGTTACATATCTATTTTACAAAGAATAAGTTTCGGCTCTAGGAGACCCAGTTTGTAAATATACAAAAGGAGCATTGTCACAAGGAATATAAAAACACAAATCCGTCATGTACGTACTCTACAGCTGTGTATTCCTTCCACATATATAAATTCAAATATTCAATGAAGCTTCACACTTTACAGTAGCATAAACAAGGTCACCTAACCTGGTACAGTACAAAATATTTTCATGCCCGCTATTTGTAGTTGGCAATGGGTCATTGGTCATGTCTCCAATGTACCAAGGTGTAATACATCACCTTCATATATATTTACATATACAATTATATACTCTATATTCTATGAATTACGGTGAGCTCTCATTTATATTGAAGAGTAATCTTACAAATTATATTTACATGTCCTCTTTTATCCCCTATTTATGGAGAAGTAGCAAACTTCTAACGAATATTGCATGCAGCAATGTGTTAATAGAAGTTCAAGGTATATACATCTACCTAAATAGGCTAGCCCGTGCGCATGCACGGGTTGACGGCTAGTTTAGCTAATTTCCAGAAAATGCCAGTTTTACAGAACGGACCCCGAACTTCATGCATAAAAGAACTCATGTACCGTGCATCGGATTAAAATAATTTATATATGTAAAATGCTTCGAATTTTGTGTGGATTAATAATATGCAATTTTCATCCATGTTTCAAATATTTAAATTGCTGTTTGCATGTAATTTGTCCAAATAACATATTAAAATGGTTTATTTCATAACTAAATAACCGTAACTCCGATTGAAATAAATTATATATGTAAATGGACTAGAAAAATGTGTAGAATAACATGGTGGTATTACATTTTCTGTTTAACAACTTTTAAATTGAATTAGTACAGAACAGTAAAGAATTTGAAAATTGCAAATGGGGTCGTTTTGAAAATGATATATGTTGTTTCCGCCCTCATTTAAAATGCATAGATAGGTAGTTTACTTATGCTCCACCTCTTGCCATGCTTAACAATATTTAAACTTGTTGATCACATAAACGGGATTGAACTTAATATTTGAATGTGGAGTTTCGTCATTATGCAACTCGATGCATATTGAGCTTCAGTTAATGTGTATTATTTGTTTGTTCCATCTTGCCATGCAATGCATATTTAAACTTGACATGCATCATGCTTGGTTGTGCATCATGCCATGAATATGTTGTGATTGTTTATCGTGTCATTTGCTCTTTCCGGATTGCTTCTTCGCGTTAGCGTCCGGTAACGATACAGAGTGCGAGGATTCATTTGACTACGCGTGTTCGACTACTTCATGAATTCGATCTTCTTTAAAGCGGGATTCCAGGCAAGATGATCATTATCTTAGATACCATTACTAGCTTTGCTTGCTAGAAGTCTTGATGCTATCGTTCGGTCTCACTACCTACCACTTGTTTGCAAGCCTCCGAATTGCCATGATAAAGCCTCTAACCTCCACTATCCTAGCAAAACTTTGTTTGGCTATCTTACCGCTTGCTCAGACCCTCTTATAGCGTTGCTAGTTGTAGGTGTAGTTTGTTCCATGTTGGGACATGGATATCATGGGATATCATTATATCATGCTTATTTAATTAATTCATCTATACACTTGGTAGAGGGTGGAAGGCTAGGCCTTTTTCTTGGTGTTTTGTTCCACTCTTGCCGCCCTAGTTTCCGTTATACCGGTGTTATGTTCCTTGATGAGCACTCCTAACATGTGCGGGGTTTATGCGGCTCCCTTGTCATTTCGTCTTTGCGTTGAACTTGTCCATCGAGGCCTCAACATTGGTACTAAAATTTGCCAACATAATAACCTAATAATTAATTATTGCATGGGGGCAAATTACGTTGGGGATTCTTTTCATTCAACATAAGTAGGAGGGCCAGCGCGAAGGGTGTTGGTCCAAACAGGGCGATGTCCGGCGCCCCCTTGGGAAACCGAGGGTTTCGCCAACCTGACGTCTTGCCCAGCCGGTTATGTCATGACTACAAGATGCGCGTGGCTCCAATCGGGGTGTCGACACACCGGGAGGCCTTGTTGGACTTGTTTTACCTTAGGTGGAGGACTTGTTACACCGGACCCCTACAATGCGTCGTGCAATCACGATATTGAGGTTTCCAACGTATGCATGTGATCGTTTATAATGGATTAGTTGGAGCAGCCCTGCAGGGTTAAATCTTTCGGAAAGCCATGTCCGCGGTTATGTGGTGACTTGCAAATTTATAATAGCCGGTTGTAGAGAACTTTAAATTAATTAATTAAAAGTTGCCAACCATGTGCGTAACTGTGACTGTCTCTTCTTGTGAGATTGTGATCAAGAAGAGAACACGGTGGGGTTATGTTTGACTCGTAGGTTGGTGTTCAGGATCACTTGTTGATCCTTCTAGTTGCACCCCCTTATGCGTAGGAATTACTCTTCTTGTTCTAGTACTCGTAGGAATAGTTGGATTACAAATGCTTAGTGGTTGCTGCAATCTCACCACTTAACCATATCCAACCCATTAAGTATTATTAGATTTGATATCCTTGGTAATGTTATTGCTGAGTCTCAAGGACTCACGGATACCCCACAACAACATGTACAGGTACAGGTAAAGCGATGCTCTAACGTGAGAGCGATGCGTTGATCAATTTGGAGTTATTCATCTTCTTCGACAGCGATCATAGGATGGGTTCCCGGTTGGCAGCCTGGGATTAGCATGGTGGACGTTGCATTATTTTTTGTGCCCTTTTTAGGCCAATTTGCTTCTTGTCCGTACTACGTCTCGCAAGTCTATCGACAAGAACAAACAAGGTACAAATTAAGCACGGCAAATGCTTCACAATGATGCATGAGCATGGCATGTTCACATGTTGCTGGTTTTGTCTAATGCAAGTGATCACAAGTTAAATGGGAGTTATTTAAATGCCTTTAGTGAAATTTCCCTAAACAATGTGTATAAGTTGTTCAAACATCCATGAAAATGCCACCATCAGATTCCTTTGATTTTTCTGATAATTTTTCATATATAAATTATTTCATTTGGCACTAGGGTTGATTTTCTATGATTTTTAGAAGTTGTAGCTATTTTCTGGAATTATTTGAAATACGAGAAAGGGTTTATTGTGTCATTCCTGCATCAGCAAGTCAGACGCGCCTGGCCCAGGTCAAACCTGACCAATGGGGTCCACTGGTCAGTGACACAAGGTTAAACCCGCGTTGACCAGGGGATTGACCTGCTGCGGGGCCCCTAGTTAGTGACTAGGGGGGTTTAATTACTGCAAAACGGTTTAAGGGCCGAGCCACGTCGGCGCTCACCGGACTTGGGCCGGTGGCGACCAAACTAGTGGCGGAGAGGATGAACGCGAGGTGGCGGGGTCGCTGGGCAGGGAGACTAGCTCAGCGGTGGCCGGTGGCCGCGGTGGCAGTGAACTGTGGCGACAGCGGCATTCGGGCGGAGAGAGGAGAAGTGGGGGCGGAGAGAAAGGAGAGGCGAGGGGGGGAGTCCGATCCGGTTCACACCGGGGGCTTATCCCCTCGACGGGGAAGCAGACGGGCAGGGTGGAGGTGGCCGGCGCGTCGCCGCGCGTGTTGAGCACACTCCCTCGTCCCTTCTGGCACGAGGTTGAGGACGACTAGCCACTGGGCCAGCTAGGCGTCAGGTAAGCCAGGTTTGCTTTCTTTCTCTCTTTTCTTTTATTTGTTTCTCTTTTCTATTTTCTGTAATATGTTTTGATTTGTTTAAACAACCAAATCAATTTATAATATTCTGAAAATTCATATATGTGTTACATGGAAATATCTAGAGCCACACATGAAGTATCAGACTAGTTGGGTTTATATTTATATATAGTAAATATAATCCAAAGCAAATATTTGTTTGATTTAATCCAAAAGCACAATATAAAATGTTTCTGCTATTCCAAAATATTAGTTGGCATTTATACCTCATCCCAATATTTTATTAGAATACTAGGAACACTTCCTTGGTTCACTTTGGAGCAATTTTTTTATATTACTTGTTTAAATTTTTTTCCTTCTGAGGCTAGATCACATCCCCAATTCAAATTCATTCAAAATTTAAATGCATGCATGAATGCAATGCCAAGCAAGGTTAAAACTAGGGCCGTGACAACTCACCCCCACTAAACAAGAATCTAGTCCAGAGATTCAGGAGTAGTCGGGAAGAGGTCGGGGTACTCCAGCCGAAGACAATCTTCGCACTCCCAGGTTGCTTCATCCTCGGAATGGTGTGAGAACTGAACCTTGAGAAACTTGATGCTGCGAGGTCGAGTGCTGCGCTTGGCTTCATCGAGAATACGAACATGATATTCTCGATATGAGAGGTCATCTTGAAGATCAAGCGTTTCGTGGTCTACTTCGCGGACAGGATCCTTGAAGCAACGCCTGAGTTGAGAAACGTGGAACACATCATGAACCTTGGAAAGCTGTGAGGGTAGTTCCAATTGGTAGGCAACCTCTCCTCGTTTGGCGAGAATGCAAAAAGGACGAATGTAACGAGGAGCCAATTTGCCTTTGATACCGAAACGATGGGTACCCTTGAAAGGTGTAACCCGAAGGTAAGCCTTCTCGTCAACTTCCTAACTTATGTTCATATGACGACAGTCTTATTGACTCTTTTGACGAGATTGGGCGGTTTTCAAATTCTCACGAATGATGCGAACTTGCTCTTTTGCATCCTGGATCATATTCGTTCCAAAGAATTGTCTTTCACCGATTTCCGACTAGTTTAATGGCGTTCGACATCTTCGTCCATACAGAACTTCGAAAGGAGCTTTGCCCAGACTATACAGGAAGCTGTTGTTATAAGCAAGCTCGGCGAATGGAAGACATTTCTCCCAATTCATTCCGAATAAGATAACATAGGATCTGAGCATATCTTCGAGAATTTGATTGACTCTTTCGACTTGACCACTTGACTGAGGGTGATAAGCGGTGCTAAAGGAGAGATGGATTCCCAACACATTCTGTAAACTTTCCCAAAATCAAGAAGTGAAAATACTTCCACGATCTGAATTGATCTCTAGAGGAACATCATGAAGAAAAACTATTCGAGAGATATATAGATCTGCTAACTGACTAGCAGTTATACTTTCTCGAACTGGAAGGAAATGAGCAACTTTTGAAAGGCGATCGATGACCACGAAGATGGCGTCATTCCCTTTCTTAGTCTTTGGAAAACCGGTGATGAAATCCAAAATGACCTTGTCCCATTTCCACTCGGGAATAGCCAAGGGCTGAAGAGTGCCAGCTGGCCTTTGATGCTCTGCTTTAGCACGATGACAGACATCATAGTTAGCAATGAATTGAGCGATTTCTCTCTTCATCCATGTCCACCAAAACCTCTGGTGTAGGTCCTGATACATCTTAGTGCTACCGGGATGTATTGTGAGAGGAGATTCATGAGCTTCTTCAAGGATCAGCGCTCGGAGTTGTTGCTTCTTGGGAACCACCAAGCGGTACTCAAAGAATACAACACCTTGATCATCTACTGAGAAGGAACGAGCAACTCCCTTGGCAATGTTGCTCTTGATCCGGGAAATTCCCTTATCCTGCTTCTGGGAAGCAATGATTTGATCCTGAAGAGTCGGTTTCGCCACCAAGGTAGAAATGAATCCTCGAGGAACAATGTGAAGCTTAAGCTTACGAAATTCCTCATGGAGAAGTGGTTGACTTTGTAGCAACATGAGGTTGTTACAATAGGATTTACGACTTAGTGCATCAGCAATGACATTGGCTTTGCCTGGAGTGTAAGTTTTTCCTAAGTCGTAGTCCTTAATCAACTCTATCCACCGTCTTTGCCTGGGATTCAAATCCAGTTGGGTGAATATATACTTAAGACTCTGGTGATCAGTGCATATTTCGCAACGATTACCCAGAAGGTAATGTCGCCAAGTGACAAGTGCATGGACTACAGCGGCAAGTTCCAGATCGTGTGTTGGATAATTCTCCTCATGTGGATGCAAATGTCGAGATGCGTAGAATGAAACCTAGACCTTGTCGTGAAGCATCACGGTAGATAACAAAGTCCTTTGTGAAATTCAGGGGTACAAGTACCGGGGTAGTAGTCAGTCGTGTTTTTAACAACTGAAAACTTTCCTCACATTTTGGAATCCACTTGAACTTCTTATCTTTCTTGAGGAGTTCAATTAGAGGTTTGGCAACTTTGGAGAAGTTCTCAACGAAGCGGCGAAGGTAGCTCGCTAAGCCAAGGAAACTCCTAACTTGCTTCACCGATTCAGGTTGAGTCCAATGAAGGACAGCTCGAACTCTTTCGGGATAGACAGCAATACCTTTCGCAGAGATTACGTGACCTAGATAGGTCACTTCTGGCAACCAGAATTCGCACTTGGAGAATTTGGCATAAAGGCGGTGCTCTCGAAGTTTCATCAATACCAGCCTAAGATGCTCAGCATGTTCTTCTTCGTTCTTTGAGTATATGAGGATATCATCGAGGTAAACCATGACGAACTTGTCCAGATACTCCATGAAGATTGAATTCATTAAGCGGGAGAAAGTGGCTGGGGCATTGGTTAGACCGAAGGGCATGACGGTGTACTCGTATTGGCCATAACGAATGACAAAAGCCGTCCTTGGAATGTCCCCGTTGCTGATTTTGATTTGACGATAACCCAATCTCAAATCCATCTGGGAAAAGACTGTGGATCCAGCGAGCTAATCATACAGGTCATTGATCCTGGGGAGTGGATATTTGTTCTTTATCGTGACCAGGTTAACCGGTCGATGATCGACAACCATCCGATCCATACCATCTTTCATCTTGACGAAGAGGACATGACAAGCCCATGGAGAAGAACTAGGACAGATGAAACCTTTCTTCAAAGATTCATCGAGTTGGATTTTAAGCTTAGCTAACTCTAGGGGGGACATCTTGTATGGTCTCCTAGCAATTGGAGCAGTTCCTGGGATAAGGTCTATGACAAACTCTACTTCTCTGTCAGGTGGAACACCTAGCAATTCTTCTGGAAAGACATCCGGGAAGTAATGGACTACTGGAATGTTTTCAAGGTCTGGAAGAGGATTGGCATTGAGGGAGTATATCCGCCATTCTGGAATATAGGTTTGGACATTGACTATCTGGCCAGAAGGATGGGTAAGCTGAACAGACCTAGTAAAACAATCAATTTTGGCATGATGAGGTGTCATCCAGTCCATCCCCAAAATGATATTGATGTCCGAAGACTTTAGAGCTATCAGAGAAGCAAGAAACACTAAGCCACCAACAAGGATTTGATTTCCATGGATCACTCTAGCAGTTTGCCATCTTGAACCTGGAGTTTGAACTTCCAAAGGGGTATGCATAATATCAAAGGACATATCATGCGACAGGACATACCTCTCAGAGATGAACAAGTGGGATGCTCCAGAGTCAAATAGAACTGAATCTGGATGAGAATTGACAAGAAGCGTCTTAAGCACAACGTCAGCATCATCTGAGCTTCCTCTGCAGTTACATGGTGCACACATCCATGAGTATAAACAGCTAACCTGGCATTAAGCTTCTTGATTGGGGGCCTGACACGACCGGCAACATTGCTTGAGGAGGATGGAACATTTGCTCGCAAAGGGCAATTCTTTGAATAGTGTCCAGGCTGACTGCAGTTAAAGCATGCTCCATGAATGGGTCGTGCATCTGGGTCGATCATCCGGCTGATGAGATTCTTCTGGGGAACACATGGCATCGGCAGACGAGGCGCCACATAGGATGGCCTCGGTGCATATCCTGGAGGGAGAGCGGTGTTCGGGATCCATATTCTATGCCTCTGAGATATAGAGACTGAGGATGACCCAAAGTCACCGTTACGCTTGTGAGATTCCTCATAGGTCATCCTACCAGTTTCGGCTTGGATGGCCTTGTTCACAAGAACCTGGAAGGAAATGAACTCATGCAAATTGAGGTCATGACGTATCTCTAGGTCGAGACCTTTCTTGAACCTTGCTTGCTTCTTTGCATCTATGGATACTTCTTCGGGTGCATAACGCGCAAGGCGTCCAAATCCACGACTATAGGAATCCACATCCATCTTGCCTTGGGTCAGGTTGCAAAACTCCTCTTGCTTACAATCTATCAGGGCCTGGGGAATATGATGCTCATGGAAGGCCTCACAGGATTCTTTCCATTAAGTAGCTTGGCCTGCAGGTCGCATGACCTCGAAGTTCTCCCACCATAGGTTGGCGGAACCTTCAAGGTGATAGGTGGCATAGGTGACCTTTTCTCCTTCAGCCATGTTTGCATAATGCAACTTACTGCTGATACTGCGGAGACAATCATCTGCGTCCAGTGGCTCATTGTAGTGCTGGAAGGTGGGCGGTTGCAACTTGATGAAGTCTCTGATGGATACAAGCTCATTACGACGATGGGCTGTATTCTGCTCTATGTGCTCCAACAGACGGTTGGTAGCACGATTGTTCCTCTCAACTTCTAGCATAACCTCCGCCAACAAAGGCTGGTTGGGAGGATCTTCTTCATCCCTACCATCTCCATGGTTCTGACCACGACTAGCAAATCTCCGGGTTACTGGTGACATCCTGAAGGAAATAGCCAGGGTTCAGAACAAGGAAGAACACGAGAACATACCTAAACCTAGAAGAACTCGGACAGCATAACGGCTGCATGGGTATGAAATATGAGGCAACATGCACAAAATTTGGGCAGCATAACCACTCACATCATGGTTCAAGGCACAGTGAGAACATAGGCATCACTTCTCACGACTCTGATGGGACATGACTTGACACACGACCATTCTATAAGTCTGCGGTCCAGTAACTCGTCATCCTAGCTGATGGATAAAAAACCTAGTCCTTAATCCCCGTAGAAAGGAAGAGGGTGACTCAGAATAGAGTGACTCAAGGAAAGGGGTAAAAAGAGCCTTACGTTCCCTTTCACAATCAATTCCCTTATATAACGAAGGCATTACTAGACTCAGTTTGGCTTGGTAATCCTACAGACAGTTCGGCTCTATTGTTGGGTTGGTAATCCTACAGACAGTTCGGCTCTGATACCAACGCTGTCGGGACCCCGATCCTAAGACATATGAATCCAGCCTGTAACATATCACACCACTTTGCGGCCTCACGCACGGTAATTCCCATGGCTGCCACCTTACCTTGGCTGGGACTGTTTGCGCCTTTTGGCTCATGGGTATGAACATGTCGCTAGCAATCATACGTCAAAGAACCCGTGTCGACATGACTAGTCATAGAACCCAAGTGGCACATCCGTACATGGACAGGCATACGTAACCCAATAATGAAGGTCTCGGTCATCAGCGTGTGTAGACGAGTCATAGCAAGCTACATGGACTCCATTACACCGCATGACATTTCCCTGTAGGGACAGACACAGCAGCAAAGAAGGATACACGCGGGTCAATCAATGTGTCCGGAGCAGTAGCAAGCTACCAAGGCTCATGGAAGCACAAAGAGGCAGTTCCCTGTAAAGAGTACTACTAAAGGCACGCAACTAGGTGTCGAATCCCAAACATACCAATGCATTTCAACCATACACGCATTATGCACGATATGCGTAGATACAACATGGCATCACAACAAAACTCTACAACATAACATTTATTTTGTATGATCCGAAGAGCCAACATAGTATAATGTTACAAGCAGGATGGGTCACATGACCCAACCTTCAGAGCATACAAACAACAAGCGGAAGTTACATGTCTGGGTACAAACATCTAGTAAAAGCGGCTGGAAGAGCCTGAAAAGCTACAACGACCCTACCAAAGGAGCCAGACTCATATCTGGTTTCCCAAACTAAGCCGTCGATGTCAACGTCGAAAGAAACGTAACTGATCAACGTCTATCTCTGCAAAAACGTAAATAAGCAACAGAGAGTACGAAGGTACTCAGCAAGTCTTACATCAGAACTAACTACATATGCATCATGTATCAAGAACATGATTATGGGGTTTACTACAGAATGCCAGCTTTGACCTTTGGCTAAACTAGACTATGATAATGTATTCAAAGTATCACTACTCTCCCGTCTCCCTACGAGAGAGCACACACGAGTCCACATATTCACCGTATCAAATACACCACTATGGATCCTCTCTCGTCTTCCTACGAGAAGCCATCCATAGCACTCACACTTATCTGGAGCATTTTAGAGTATCCGTTAAAGTTACCTATGAACAATGCAAGTCTCCAAGTAGTCCATATCCACGGATGCGGCTATTTGAATAGATATATTACCCTGTAGGGGTGTAGTTCGTCACACATGCTACTGCCACTTATCGCCATGTGCACGTAAAACGGCACCTCGGCAACCTTCAAGAGGAAGCCCAGCGAGGGAGTCGGCCAAGGATGTTTACTTACAATGACTCTAGCCCAAGGAAGTCGCCTAACCGAGTTGGTTACCACAATCGAGAATCTGGCCGTCTTTCACTATTCGGACTCAGAAGTTGTGTATAGGGCCCCAAGCCGGTCCCGGTTGGGCCGTTCATTCACTTCGCAGGCCCGACCACATCCTATCAACATTTCGAACTAGTGTGACTCCTGGGCAGAGAACATGGTAGGTTAATAGGCTGAGAGAGCTCGAGTTACCGGAGCCCAATGTGCGGTAGTAGCTAATCTTGGAACACAAACATGGAACTTAGTTCCTATGTGCGGTCTCAATGAGACAACCCACCATGTACTCCTACATGGCCTCTCACCGCTACCTTTACCAAAACAGGTTCAACACTTAACTCTGATCATCAGGACACATTCCTTTCACTCCGGTTCATCACCGAGATGAATCAGACCTAACACAACGCTAACATAGCAAGCATAACATGGATTATAGCACAACATGGCTCAAGCATCTACCAGGTATGCTAGGTTGCTTGGTTCAGCTATTTACTATGACAATGACATGTCATGCAAAGGAGTGGGTTAATCTACTGCAATACAAGTAGCAGTTGAATCGCATTGTCCTAATGCATTGAAATGAGAGCAAGAGCCAGAGAGTGGGATTATATCGGAATACTCAAGGGGGGTTGCTTGCCTGTTTATTGGAAGAGCACAACTGTTCTTCGATGTCGTCGATAACTATGTCTCGCAAGTCTATCGACAAGAACAAACAAGGTACAAATTAAGCATGACAAATGCTTCACAATGATGCATGCGCATGGCATGTTCACATGTTGCTGGTTTTGTCTAATGGAAGCGATCACAAGCTAAATGGGAGTTATTTGATCAACATAGATCAATTTCAAACCCATTTATAAGTATTTAAATGCTTTTAGTGAAATTTCCCTAAACAGTGTATATAAGTTGTTCAAACATGCAGGAAAATGCCGCCATCAAATTCCTTAGATTTTTTTGATAATTGTTCATATATAAATTATTTCGTTTGGAGCTAGGGTTGATTTTCTATGATTTTTAGAAGTTGTAGCTATTTTTTCTGGAATTATTTGAAATACCAGAAAGGGTTTATTGCGTCATGCCTGCGTCAGCAAGTCAGACGCGCCTGGCCCAGGTCAAACCTGCCCAGTGGGGTCCACTGGTCAGTGACACAGGGTTAAACCCGCGCTGACCAGGGGCTTGACCCGCTGCGGGGCCCCCAGTCAGTGGCTAGGGGGGTTTTAATTAGTGCAAAATGGTTTAAGGGCCGAGCCACATCGCGCTCACCGGACTTGGGCCGGCGGCGACCAAACCAGCGGCGGAGAGGATGAATGCGAGGTGCGGGGTCACTGGGCAGGGCGGCTAGCTCAGCGGTGGCCGGTGGCCGCGGTGGCAGTGAACTGTGGCGACGACGGCATTCGGGCGGAGAGAGGAGCAGATGGGACGGAGAGAAAGGAGAGTTGAGGAGGGGGGAGAGTCCTATCTAGACGACACCGGGGGCTTATCCCCTCGCTGTGGAAGCAGATGGGCAGGGTGGAGGTGGCTGGCGCTTGGCCGCGCGCGTCGAGCACACTCCCTCGTGCCTTTTGGCACAAGGTTGAGGACGACTGGCCACTGGGCCAGCTGGGCCAGCTGGGCCTCAGGTAAGCCAGGTTTGCTTTCTTTCTCTCTTTTCTTTTATTTGTTTATATTTTCTATTTTCTGTAATATGTTTTGATTTGTTTAAACAACCAAATCAATTTATAATATTCTGAAAATTCATATATGTCTTACATGGAAATATCCAGAGCCACACATTAAGTATCAGAATTGTTGGGTTTAAATTTATATATAGTAAATATAATCCAAAGCAAATAATTGTTTGATTTAATCCAAAACCCCAATATAAAATGTTTCTTCTATTCCAAAATATTAGTTGGCATTTATACCTCATCCCAATATTTTATTAGAATACTAGGAACATTTTCTTGGTTCACTTTGGAGCAATTTTTTTTATATTACTTGTTTAACAAAATTTCCTTCTGGGGCTTGATCACTTCCCCAATTCAAATTCATTTGAATTTTAAATGCATGCATGAATGCAATGACAAGCAAGGTTAAAACTAGGGCTGTGTCACATCTAGTGAGCCTCATGTGGATATTAGCACTACATCTAGTAGAAATGGTTTATGGCCTTATCCTAGTGCTCGTAGTTCATCCACTCATAATGTTGCTACATCTTCTGATTAATTACTTTCCTTGCCTTATTTCTCTAACGATGAAGCTTATACTTCCTCTAGTAGTTGTGCTCATGCTAACCATGTAGAGGAAATCAATGAGCTCAAGGCCCAAGTCACTTCTTTGAAGAAAGACTTGGAAAAGGGTCATGAAGGGAAGTCCACACTCAACAATATCTTGAGTGTGCAAAGATCCCCAAATAACAAAGGTGGAGTTGGATTCAACTCCAATAAGAAGAAGAAGTCCAAGAGCAACAAGAAGAAGGGCCAAGAACAAGTCAAGAACTCGGCCAAGATTGTTTGCTTCAAGTGCAAAATAGAAGGGCACCATGTTAGATCTTGCCCATTGAAGAAGAAGCCCCATAGTGACAAGCAACAAGGGAAGCGGCCACAATCTCATGCTCAACGTCAAGTTGAAAAAAGGCTACTTCCCAAGAAGACCCAAGTCAACGCTCCTCAAGTTGAGAAATCAATTGAGAAGAAAGTAAAGGGTAGATGTTGGTACTTATGTCATGAGAAGTTTCACTTTGCTTCTTCATGCACTAATGGTAATGTATCCAGCCCAATTATCATTGATGATGTCTATTCTCTTGGGAAGGATAAGGTTGGCAATGTGTTTGCCAAGTTTTTTGGTACTCTAAACGGTATCAAGAAAAGAACCATTTGGGTAGCCAAGCCTATTGTGACTAACCTCTTTGGACCCAACTTGGTTGGGGACCAACAGGCTCAAACTTGATCAATAGGTACTGTTGGAGGGCATTGGATACTTGGCTACATCATGAAGAATTAAGGGATCTTCATCATTCATATTATCTCAAGCCAAGTCATTTGGATTATCGAATTTCTATCTTATATCCGATGTGCCTCCTTGAGGTAGCTTGTACTTAAATTGTTTACATTGTTAGTTACTTGCACCTTTGCATGTTGTGGTTTTGTACCTTGCATGTGTTTGTATATGGTATGCCTCCGGCTTGCTTATCTTGAGTAATCAAGTATGGGTATGTTGGTTTGCACATCATGTACGTGTGAGTATTGTGTTGAGCCTTTTTGCATCTTGTCTTATCTTAGTTGGCTCTTGTGAGGAGTTAATGGATTATCCCATTTTGGGGGAGTGATTTGCTTTGTGCACTTCACGATCCTACAAATGTGTGTACATGAGGAATACCACCTTGTTTTGATATTACAAGATTATCTTGCTTCTATGTGGTATGTCTTCTCATGATAAATTCAAATTCTAAATGGTCCATTAATTATCTCTTGTTGTATTTCATTTGCCACTTGTTAATTTTGTGGGTTATCACATTATCGGGGAGTAATATGCTATGTGCATATTACAAGCCTACAAAATGTGTGCATTTGAGGTATTGCCACATAGAATTGATATTGTAAATTATCTTGTTCCTAAGTGGCATGTTAGCTCTACAAGTGTCATTTGCTTATACTTTAGGTGTGAAGTTGATGTTGGATATCTTGGAAATCTACCAATGGGAATTCTTCCAAATTACTTCTTGTGCTTTGACAATTGGTATTCGTTTATGTGGTAGAAATTGCTAATCATCTTCATAGGATTTTTTATCCGTTTGTCTTCCTTACCTCTTGTGGATCTTTTTGAACATGTCTAGTGTTTCTATAGATACAGGGAAAGTGATGATCCCATATTGTGCATTTTGTATTCAAATGCAAATTCTATATACCGCACATATCTTGGGGGAGCTATCCTATTTTCTTGAGAACACTCTCTTTATGCATTTATCATAAAATCTTTTGATCACTATCAAGTGCGTGTTGGTGGAAGTCAAGCCTTTTCTTTTTGGTGCTTTGTGCCATGATGAAAATTTGCCGAGGGTGTGGTTTGTTTGGAACCTACTCTCTTTTAGGACCTTGATACCTCAGGTTTGTTTCTTTCGATTTTTATGTTGTTTCCTTTTATTTGGCATCTGTCAATGGATATCTCATTCATTGATGTATCTTTTTATTCGTATCCTTCAAGTGATAATTTCTCCCTTTGGTATCTTAGTTTCACTTGGTATCTTTTCTTTTGGTGTCTTATCAACTATGTGTTGATTGGGTTCTTGAAAGTCTTGAGCATGCATATTTACTATGTACTTTCTTTGGCATGCTTTCTTTCTTTGACCCAATATATAGGGGAAACTCCACTATGTCACAAATTGGCTAAAGTGTGCATGAGACTCAATTTCATATCTATTTGCACATAGTTATGTGGAGTTTGTCCTATGTATTGTTGGTCCACTAACTCTTTGGTCCCAATGAGTTTGGGTACCATTTTGTTTGTATTGTTGTTCTAGGAACAATTGGAGATGCATTGGATGCTCGGCTCACTTCAAAGGAAGGTGTTGTTACCATGTGCTTATTGGAGCAAAGCTAGGATGATCGATGAACCATTATCTACTACATCAATCCAATGCTATCTCGGTAACAAGTATCTACTTCATGCATACATTTCTTGCATTCAACCTTTTACAGGTTGCATCATGGCATGAATTTCTGGAGTCATTCTTGTGGTACTTGTTTCCTTTCTCAAAGCATCCCAACGATGATCTCTTGTTGCTAGTTGTGATGTCTTTGATGTTCGTGTGCTGGGAGTTCATTTATGTATAATAAGAAAATATTAGGGCATGTGCTATGCTTTCAAGGAAAGATCTTATTGGTATATTTATGAGTTCCTTTTGGATATCTTGTTCGTTCCTTCTTGTAACTATTTTGTGTGTACATCATTCTTTGTGGATATATCGTCATGATTGACTTCTATCTAGAATCTTATACACATGAGAGAAGTTACATATCTAGTTGATATCCTCTTGTTTTTCACGTCCACCATTTCATTCACTGTTTACTTCCTTGGTGGTTTCGTGAAAGTATTTGTCTTGAGTGCGGATCTTATATCCTTGCATCTTGATGCAATTGTTGGTCGTGAAGATTATTTTCCTCATGCTTGTCTTGACGAGGGTTTTGCCATTTCGATTGGCAACCCTCCTCTTGACAAGGCTGTTATTTACTATCTTCACCATGGGTTGTCACAAGCTTTGATTCTTTATTTTCTTATTAGAAAGCTTTTGAACCCATTTGCTTGCGGTTGGTGTCTGTGGGAAGGATATGTCTTGCACTTTGTGTCTCATTTCATCAAGACTATGTTGATGCTTAATGCTCATCCTTATATTAGTCTTCTCAAGTGCTTTGCCATGACTCACACACATCATTTTTGTTGAGCCTACTCTTAAGTTGCCTCTTCTACCTGTTGCTCAACCATATGTTTGGTGCAAGTACTATGCTTATTGTCTTATCTCTTGCTTGCACTTGTTGTGTGTTTATATTGATTCTGGGGGAGTCATGATCCTATTTTGTGCACTTACATTCAAATACAAAAATTATTAATTGTGCACAAATCATGGGGAGCTCCTCTAGTTTCTTTATAAACACCCTTTTGCCCATATCATAATATATTTTATTCGTGTGGCTCGTAGGACCATTCTGGTGTATGTCTTTGTGCCATACAATCCTTTTTGCAATCTCTGGGTTCTCAATATAGTTTGTTTTCCTCCAACTACTTATCATTGGATATGTGTATTTCTTTGCACTCGTATTTTGAGAAATACACACTTTTTGGAGGAACACCTGTTATATTGGCTTTCTAAACTTTTCGTCCATTTTGGCAATCGATACCAATGGGGGAGAAGTTTAGAGAGTTTAGTTTGGAAAGCTTAGAGAGTTTTTCTTTTATTTCTTAAGCTTTTGCATCTCACACCTATGCATTGCTTTGCATGTGTGTGTGCTTGGTTGTGCTTATTTCCTTATATAAACTCTCTTGAAAGTGGATGTCATCAATTACCAAAATGGGGGAGATTGTAAGAGCACATTTCTCCATGTGTGGTTTTGGTAATTGATGACATCCCTATGGACTAATGGTTGCCTTGAGTTATATTCGAAGGATTTGTCCATAGGCACTTCTTGAAGTCCATCTGTTGGTTTAAAGGAGTTTATATGGTGACCAAGGTGGTATTCAAGGTTTTATCCAAAGATTGGTCATAGAGAAGATATGATACAAGGTTGATCAAGACAAAGTCAAAGAGTGAATCAAGTTGATCAACACACAAAGTGTACAAGATGTACCAAGAGGGATCAAGTGATCTCATGGTACGGTAAGTATCCATTATGCTTTGTGTACTAACCCATGGTCTGCGTGAGAGTTCTATGTGGGGTTAGGTATATTTCCATGGGATTGCATCAAGAGGAAGATCCCATACATCCCATGGAAGATGACATCGAGTGGTGATCGTCATCAAGGTTGCGGTGTGCAAGCTCAAGTGATGCATCACGGAGAGATCATGCTTGAAGCTTGCCATTCATTGTGGTGACAATGGACTTGTGAACATGTGCCGAAGGTGGCTCACCCATAGTGGAGTATGGGGGAGTAATCTACTAATCTTCATCAAGCTGGCGCAATCAAGAAAGGTGGTCCATCTTGAGGAAGTCAAGATCGTCATCATCTAGATCAAGTGGACTTTGTGCAAGGCAAATGTTTGACCTTGATAAGGTTTTCTCTTTTACCGGTCTCATGGTGGTAGTTTTGGAGACCGGGTTACAGGATCGATAGCCGTACTATCAAGGGGGGCTCTCAAGTGAGTAGCTTGATCGTATCGTTCATTGTGAGCTCAAACCATTGCATTCTTGGCATCATCATCTTTCTTGGTTCTTGGTTGGCTTTTCTCTTTGTGGGTTCTTGAGCTTATGGTCAGCTTCATGACAAGCTCAAGTTCATCGAAAACAGAGTGCATATGCATCTTCTATGATGTTTTCAATGATAGAGTTTTTGCCGGTTCTTCATTCATAGAGGCTTCACATCCCTATACCATTGGCTGTTTGGATAGTACTTGTCGACTGCTATCCAACATGCTTGAGTTTGCTCATTTCGGAGCTCGTATGCGAAAGTTATGGCAGTTTTAGTGCGAGAGTTGTTTTTCTCTGAACAGGCGGTAGTAAAGCTCGGTACCACGGTAGTACTGCTTGGGCGGTACTTCCGCTCTGTACTACCGCTCCTACTTCCCCTTATATTTGCTCTCTGGTCCGGTTGGTTTTCTGGACGGTAGTAATGGTCGGTAGTAGGGCGGTAGTACCGCCCGCGCGGTACTACCGCTCTCAAGTACCGCTTCTACTTCCGCTTATTTTTGGGTTCTGGAGTCTTACTGCTTCCCAGCGGAAGTACCGCTGGGTAGGGCGGTAGTACCGCTCCGGCGGCACTACCGCCTCGAGGTTTCTGCCGTTTTGCATGTTTTCCCTGAATCTACCGCGCTAAGCGGTAGTACCGCTCAGCCGAGGGGTAGTACCGCTTGTGCACGACCTGTGCACACAACGGTTGGATTTGGGGAGGCCTATAAAAGGGGGTCTTCTTCCCCATTGCTCCCCAACTCTAGAGCTCGTGTTCTTCCACCATTGTTGACTTTCTTCGAGCTTGCTTACTCTCAATCCTTCCAATGATTCATGCTAGTTCTTGAGGGAAAAGAGAGAGGAGATCTAGATCCACATTCCCACCAATCACGTTCTCCTCTATGTGAGGGGAACCCCTTGGATCTTGATCTTGGAATTCATCGTGTTCTTCTTCGTTCTTCCTCTCATTTTCCTCCATAGCATTAGTTGTTGTGGTGGGATTTGGGAGACAAGGACTTGGGCACTTCGTGTGCCCTTGCCATTGCATTTGGTGCATAGGTTTGAGTTCTCCACGGTGATACGTGGACGTGAGAAGTTGAGAAGCTTATTACTCCTGGGTGTTTGAGCACCCTAGAGCTTGTTCCTCTTGGGTGCCTTGGTTCCCTAGACAGTTGGTGGTGTCTCGGAGCTCAATCATTGTGGTCTACAGCTTCGGGCACACGTTGGGGTCTCCAATTAGGTTGTGGAGATTGCCCCGAGCAATTTGTACGGGTACCAGTGACCGCCCCCAAGGGTTGCCATTTGTACGTGTTCGGTGACCGCCCTCAAGGGTCCCTTAGTGGAATCACGACATCTTGCATTGTGCGAGGGCATGAGGAGATTATGGTGGCCCTAGTAGCTTCTTAGGGAGCATTGTGCCTCCACACCGCTCCAAACGAAGATTAGCATCCGCAAGGGTGTGAACTTCGGGATACATCTTCGTCTCCTCGTGCCTCGGTTATCTCTTACCCGAGCCCTTTACTTATGCACTTTACTTTGTGATAGCCATTTTGTTTCATGCTATATATCTTGCTATCACTTAGTTGTTTATCTTGCTTAGCATAAGTTGTTGGTGCACATAGGTGAGCCTAGTTGTTTTAGATTTTGTGCTTGACTAATTAAACGTTAGTTTTATTCCGCATTAGTTCAAGCCTAAACCGTATTTATTTTGAAGCGCCTATTCACCCCCCTCTATGCGACATCCACGTCCTTTCAACCTTCTTGTCACCGATGGGCCTTTTGGGCCCATCACTCATAGTGCTTTCTGCAATAGTGTTTCCACGGATGAGATTGTGATCGATGACATCCCTTGATTATCTGCTGATGAGGATGCAATCCTTATAGCTCGTTTTACAGAAAAGGTGGTATGGGAGGTTATATCTTAGATGGAGCATAATAAAGCTCTGAGACCAGATGGGTTCCATGCTGAGTTTTATCAAAGATTCTGGCAGGTAAAAAAGGGATTAGATGCCTGTGTTCTCTGATTTATGCCAGGAGAATTTTCCTTTGTTTAAGTAGAACTTCGGTGTCATTTCCCTCCAACCAAAGAACGAGGACGCCGTGCAAATTCAACAATACCATCCCATTTGTTTATTAAATGTAAGCTTGAAAATCTTCATGAAAGTGGCCACCAATCACATCTCGGCTATTGTGCATAGTGTGGTTAAGCCAACTCAAATGGTTTTCTTGCAGATCGACACATTCTGGATGGAGTGGTCATCCTACATGAGACAATCCATGAGTTACATTACATACAAAGAAACTGGACGGAGTTATTTTCAAAGTGTGAGAAAGCTTATGACAAAGTGAAGTGGCCTTTCCTGTTGCAGGCTCTGTGGATGAAAGGTTTTGCACCTGCTTGGTGTCAGTTGGTGCAAAACTTTGTGCAAGGAGGTAGTGTTGGTGTTAAAGTTAACAATGACATCGATCATTAGTTTCAAACCTGAAAGGGACAGCGACAAGGGGATCCTTTGTGACCGATGCTTTTCCGCATCGTTGAAGACATGCTTGCCATTTCTCATTGCAAGAGCAAAAGAGGATGGGCTGGTGGTTGGTCTCATCCTGCTATTGGTGGAAGGAGGTGTGTCCACCTTACAATATGCGGGTGACACCATCATCTTTATGTAGCACGACATGGAAAAGGCAATTAACATGGAGTTGATTCTATGCCTTTTTGAACAATTGCCGGGCCTTAAGATCGATTTCATAAGAGTGAATTCCACTACTTTGGCGAGGCTAAAATAGTCGAGCACTAGCATAAACAACTGTTTGGTTGTGAAGTTGGATCACTCCCGTTCTGATACCTTGGCACCCCTATCCATCATCGTAAACTCATGAATAAGGAGTGGAAGGGGATTTGTCCTGATCAATGCAGTTCTCACTAGGTTGCCGATGTTTGTGTGGTCCTTCTTCAAAATACCAATGGGGTAAGGAAAAGATTGGAGTATTACATATACAAATTCTTCTGGCAATGTGATGAGCATAAGCGGAAATATCGGCTAGCAAAGTGGAGTATTCTCTATGGGCCGAAAGAACAAGGGGGCCTAGGGATTGAGAATCTCGAGTTAAAAAATAAGTTCTTACTTAGCAAATGGTTGTTTTAAGTTACTTCATGATGAAGGGGTTTGACAAGAGCTATTGCGTATAAAATGTCTTCACTCTAAATCATTGTCTCAGGTGGTCGTGAAGGCCACAAACTCATCTTTTTGGAAGGGTTTGCTGAGGGTCCAAGACGAGTTCTTTAGTAGAGACTCTTTCAAGGTCAGAAATGGCCTCACCATGAGGTTTGGGGAAGACACTTGGTTGGGAGACAGGCCGCTAAGCCATTATTACCCGTCCTTGTATAATATTGTGCAACGGAAATAGGTGCCATTGAATATTGTTTTTTGGTGGGCACTCACTGGTGACAAGTGGACGGCGTGGCTGCGCCAGGTCCAAAGGTTGATGCAGGTCAACCTTTGCCAGGACCTGGATGTATTCCACTAGAAGCTACATAATTTTGGCGTCTTCTTGGTAAGGTCGATGTACGTCGATTTGGTAGATGAGGGCCACTTTTTCCGCAGGAAATATATTTGGAAACTAAAAGTCCCGAAAAAATAAAAAATCGTTATGTGGTATCTGGCCGGGGAGTGGTCTTAACAAAAGACAACTTGGCCAAGCGCAGATGGCAAGGGAGTAAGAAGTGCTGCTATTGTGAGCAAGATAAAACAATACACTGATGCGGCTATTCTGCACCTGGGCTCAGATGAGCCCGGGTGTGAACAGTAAAGTCGTTTGAAATAGCAAAACAATTCAAAAAAAATCTATTTTTTTTGTGGTGCAAGAGGCTCATGTGCGTGATGTCCGTGTAAAATTTGGTGAAGTTTGGATATTCGAGGAGCCCATGGCAAAAAGACAAAATTTTGGGCACACCCAATTTTGTCTTTTTTGGCACGAATTCCTCGAATATCGGAACACCCTGAAAAGTTGCACGAATATAACGCATTTAAGCATCTTGCACCACAAAAAAATCGGATTGTTTTTGAATTTTCCTGCTATTTTATTTTATTTTACTGTTCATCGGGTGTAGATGAGCCCGGGCACCGAATTGAAATATCGACAATAGACAACTTAATCTTGTCTTGCCCTTTCGCCACCTTACCTTGACACATAATTCATGTTGATTTTAATTTACCTCCGCCTACGAGCATCACGAATATGTTTGGCAACTGGTTAGCTCGGATGAACCCCAAGCTAAAGGCACAAATTCAGGTGGAGGTGTGCGCTCTTTGTTGGGCAATTTGAAATTTCCGGAATTATTTTGTTTTTTACAGGATTAGAGGCTAGGGTGTGCGCTCCCATTATTTTTCTTCTTAGAGATGACAAAAATAAACGCTGCTATGTCTTTTGGTTTCCTGCCATTGAGCCACGGCGCATGCCAAAAAGACACTTTTATTCCGTCGCCGACGGTGAGGTGGACTCATAAAAAGAATTCCATGTCCGTCCTCACGCCTGACCAAGCTCCTGTTGGGTGCTTCCACTGTAGCCATGGGCATCTTAGTCTCAATACACGCGAAAATTAGTCGAGGTCGAGGACCCCTAAGCCTCCCAAGTTGGTGGGTCGACATACAAGCTCCCATAGCCCATATGATTTTACATTGCCCACCATTCACTCTGCATTATACAGGAAAAAAAACTCTCAATTTCGTTGATGATTTACATAGTCCCACGTGGAAAAAAATGTGTTTATTCCTTGAGAAACTAGGAAGTAGTGGTACATTATGCAGGAAAAAGCCTCAGGCATCTGGTTCCCAGCGGAGTGGACGTACACGTCAGCTTTAAGCCGTGGAAATCAGCTTTAAGTCGACCGTGTGGAGCTTTGATCTTTCTCCTTGTCCAATGGAAGCCATGGACCGGAGTGGTGTGAAATGTGTGCTTCCGCCTTTTTCTGTACGTCACATGGAAATGATGGCTTTGCCGTAGGCTGCCCTTTCACACGGTCGGCTGATTTTGATGGCTTATCAGCAAACAAAGGTGAAAATGAAGCACACGGTAGGCTGCCCTTTCTTTCTCTTTCTCTTTTATTATCACCTTAGGTAGAGATTACAACACAGAAGTACGGAAGGAAAACGCTGGAAAGACCGAGAAACCATAGTTGTCCTGGCAGAAGTGCAAAAACAACGCCGATAGAAAAATTATTCTAATCAGGTCCCTGGGGACCCTGATCACGAGTCCACGTTTTTTTTATCACGAGTCCACGTTCGATCACTTATAAGCTAAGAAAGCTGGAAATTAATAAAGCCCAAACAACGCCTGAGCCTTCTCCAGTAAGGCTGGTCATAGTGAGAGTAACTTAGCTAGTAACGTAGCGCATTTCAAGACAAATTTGTTTATATGTCATGTAGTTAATGAGGAGAGGGGTGTTTACGGTAATATAATATGTTATTGTAAGATAGCGCTTCCCGAGAAAAGTTGAGTCTATAAGCTAATAAATAAAGCCATCTATGACACTACTACTAAGTTACTTTGCACTATGGAGGTAGTAAATTAAACTAGTGTCATATGCATGACGCTAGTCTAAGTTACACCCAATATGACCAGCCTAAGACTCGAGTCCACGCGCTCCACACGCTTCGCAGTTCAGTGCCACACGCACAGACACCGAGACGCGCACGCACACAACACACACACACACACCCCCCGAGAAGCGCACTCGCCCACCAACATATACACACACTCACCTCGGTGGAGGACGAGAAGGCGCAACTGCAGGCGGATGGCGCAGATAGGGTCCCGGAGGCAGCATAGGAGGTGGAGGCGGGTAAGACGGCTGGGCCACTACTCCTCATTGCAAACCATCCTGGTCGTCGGAGACGGGCACTTGTCCTTCTCGCTGGCACTCGCCGTGGCATTCGGCTCCGGCCACAAACTCGTCGCGACATCCCTAGACTCCTACGGTTCGATATCCTTTCCGCTTTCTCTTGCTGCTCGATTGATCCTATTCCAATTGGACTTCTGAATATTTGAAGGTTGTGACTCCCCCGACTTAATCGTGCACTAATCATACACGCATTTATGCACGATCAAGATCAGAGACTCACGGAAAGATATCACAACACAACTCTAAACACAAATTAAAACAATTCAAGCTTCATATTACAGCCAGGGGCCTCCAGGGCTCGAATACAAAAGCTTGAGTACAAAAGTCAGCGCAAGCAAACATTATCTGAGTACAGACATAAAATAAACAAGTCTGCCTTAAGAAGGTTGAGCATAACAACGACACTAGATCGAAAAGGCGCAGGCCTCCTGCCTGGGAGCCTCCGAACTACTCCGGGTCGTCGGCGAGCTCCACGTCATAGTAGGCTTCGTCACGGGTGTAGTGGCCTCCGTCGGGGTAGTAGTACTCGTAAACGGGGTAAGCTGACTACTGAGCTCCGTCATCTGATCATGGCAATCATATCAATGGGAAAAGGGGAAGCAAAGTAATGGTGAGTACTTATCCAAAGTACTCGCAAGACTGACATCAGAACTATGCTAGATATGCACCAGTATCAAGGAATGGGGCTATATCTTTGGACTAAACAGCAAAAATACCAAAAAAGGGAGAAGGCCTAGTCCTATCGAAGACTAGCATTTTCAGTGTCTTGCAGCATTAGAAGAGTGCATATTAGCACTTCATAAATAATGATATGTTGTTGTAACGCCCAGAGATCCTCTCTCGACTCCCTGCGAGAAAGAAATCCTGGAGCCATCAGTCCACTTAGTTCACAATAACCAGTTTTAGTTGTAATAAGTCAGGATATTTCCGAGCGTCCGTTACTGTGGACACGACTATTCGAATAGTTATACTTCCCTGCAGGGGTGCACAAACTTACCCAACACACTCGATTAACTCTGGCCGAACACACTTTCTAGGTACTGCCCAGCCTCGGCTGATCGACACGCCGTAGTCCTACCTAGGCCCAACAGAGATGCCAGCATGCCGGTCTACGTCCTAATTGCGCGGGGTCATGGGCCAATCGCCCTTGCAATCCTGCGCGTTGCGTGGACGACCGGTGTCAGTCCTGGCACCTCTTAATACAAAGACGGTGCTTACGCGGGCCAGCCGGGCGCGTGGCGCTCAACTGTGGCGTCTGCAAAGCTTTCGGGAGAATGTACGATGTAGAGTACCCATATTTATTCCCGCGTGATGGTTAGTGCGAAAAAGGCCAGAGGCCTACTCATATCACATATCCAAACCCGTTAGTGTCTTGGGAGCTCGCGGCAAACGATCAGTGCCCCACCATCTATGGTCCCGTCGCCCCGTCTCGAGGATGTGTGGCAAGGACAAAGAATGACCGGCCACGCCTCGTAATATCTCGCGGGTACCTTTCCGGTCCGGCTCCACTTCACCTCACTTGCGGGTACCCTTGGGGCCGACCTGTCTTTCTCATTTAGTTATGTGTTAATGTCAAAGTAACAGTGTGTCTATACATCAAATGGTAATCCGAGGAATCACCCTCGATAATCCCACTCAATGCATGTGTATGACAGAGTCGCCATCGGGAAAGGGGAAGGAGGAATCACCCTCGATACCCATGACCGACTAGCTATGCTACAGAGATATCATCATGAGTGCAATATGAGGTATCACCCTCGGCACTCGATAGTAGCTCTGCAGAGTCATACTTAGGGGGTGTGAGGTGATGTGTCGGTAACGGCTTGACAATCATGATGATCGTGTCCTCTGTCTTCATGTCCTTGATGTCATCAATTATGAACCAGGGGTAACAGTTGAAAGGATCGAGATGGTTGACTAGGAGGGGGGTGAATAGGCAACTATCAATTTTTAGCTTTTCCTTTAACAAATTAGGTTTAGCAACAAATAGGTTGTCTAGATATGCAACTAGGTGAACAACCTATTGTTGGGGAAGGCGACAGAAAACAAAAAAATTTGGTACAACGAGCACGCCTAGGATCACTATGGAGATGCATACAAGGTTTGATATGATCGTTACCGACTTGTAGCGCAGCGGAAGTAGAGTCGATGTTGATCGTCGGTGCAGATCCCCGCAGCTAGGATTTACAACCTCCCAACCGCGACGATGTACTCCCTCGTCTGCCCCCGGACGGAACTCCAGGCAGCCCTTCAGGAGGCCTCGGGACAGTCCCTCGGATAGTCCCACCGGACGGATCCTCGGACAGCCCTTCGGAGGACCCCAGAATCTCGGACGGTCACTCGGACAGCCCTTCAGGAGGCACACTCGAATAGCCCCTCAGGCAAAAAGGACGAACCTACGACCTCTCTACGGGGTTGCTCACATACGGTGTCACCTATCCGGTAGGGCTTCGCCGTCCAGAACTAGTTCCCACCGAAACCCAGACAGCCTTTCGGCTCTACGGAACTATTTCGCTGGGAGGGAGAGAGAAGCCAGACAAGTCAATGGCATGTGTATGAGAGCAATGATGAGGTTTGGGAAGCCCCCTCACCTTCTATTTATAGGAAAACCAAGGGGTAGTGTGCCTCCACAAATTACCAAAAACTCCCATGCATTAGGTCACACATGAGGGTGTTAAGGGCAAAATGGGATGCCATGTGGAGCTCCAAGGAGCTCCACCACCCTTGGCCGGCCACCCCTTGGGGGCTCCCCATGAGGGGCTTCCATGGCCCCCAAGCCATTCTAGAAGCCTTTTTCCAAAAGCCCTAAAAGGTGGCTTTCCAAAAAATATCCCAAAAGCACTTTCACTATTCATGAAGACATTTTTCTGCGTCCGTTAATTCCGAAAAGTTTTTGTGAGTCCTAGAATAATTCCAGTACCCACCAAAACAATTCTGGACACATTCCGAAACATTTTCAGATCAATAATTTTCATCTGCGAAAAGCAACCAAAGCGGTTCCGGCAGTCCGGAACATTTCCGGTTTTTGTCTACGAAAAATCCCAGAAGTTACCGGAACAATTCCTGTACCCTCCAATAATTTCCAAGCGTATGCCGAAACCAATTCGACTTAATGGTATACTCCGAAACAACTTTTCAGGTTTACCGAAACTCTTGCGGTGTTCTCTCTCCGGAACGCTTCCGTTGTCCCCGAAACTTTTCCGGTGATTTTCTCTCTATCTAGTATTCAATAGATAGATGACCCTTAAGCGTGTGACCCTATAGGTTCGGTGAAGTATAGAAATGACTCGGAACACCTTCCGATCAATGATCAACATCGGAGCCGTGGACACCCATATTGACCCCTATACCCACACGAATTAATATTCGAGTGAACCTCCAGTTGATGTGTGGTATTCCTTTTACTTCGCGATATGTTACAAAACCCGAGGTGAGATTTATCAGCATCCCCGTGGATCAACACTTGTCCACAATGCTAGTTACCTCATTGTCGGTTTTATTCTCTATTTCGCATTCCGGCATCCCCGTGATCAAATCACAATGTGTCTGGCCAGACGATGATGGATACCGTAACACAGAGCGGGCCCAAGAATATCTCTCCATCGTCGGAGGAGCAAATCCCAATCTTGAGCTATCAAGTTACTTGTCATACTTTTCCATGAACCCGTAAGCCGCCGTAATAGCCACCCAGTTACGGATGACGTTTAACAAACCCCAAAGTTCATGAAGCAATCATGAAGAAACTCGATACTCTCATGGTCTAAGGAATCATGCAAACGTTAACTTTCTCTGTGTTATTTACCATTAACTTGTGAAGAATCTATCTCATAGCATAACATCAATTCGGGTCGATTCAACACAAATGTTCTTCTAACATTGTGCCATCAAAGTTGCTGGCATAGCCATTCCCATGACCAGGAAAACATGATCATCATGCAATACATGAGCTAGTCTTAGAGGCATGACTAGGAATACTTTTTATCGTTTATTATTCGACACGTGCATATGAGTTTTCATCCGAGCCTCGTGGTTATTGTAGACTCGAGAACCATAGGAGTTATAGCATGGAATATAAACTTAATTAGGAACATGGGGATAAATAATAACATTTATTATTGCCTCTAGGGCATATCTCCTTCAAACTCCCACTTGCACTAGAGTCAATAATCTAGTCAATGTTAATGCACTTTACACCTATGGCATACTGGTGTAAAATATGCTTCGCTTGTGGTATAGCCTGATGTCCAATGGATCTGACAACTTCAGAGCCATGTGTATCTTTGCATATCCTCGCGTTTTCACACTTTCACAAAATTCATATTTTGTGTGGACTTGGCTTCGAATATATGTGAATCGCAGATCAAACCTTGATTCCTCAGACTGAGCTATGGAGCAACTATCTCCAATAGTGTCCCATTGACCAAAGCCTTCTTGGAACCATACTAAGTTCATGAATGAACTATATGATTCAACATCTTCTTTGTCACTTCCAAAATGTCAACATAGTTAGCCTTTGTTATAGAATTCGCCACAGTAACCTGTTTAGAACAATTCCAACTTACCGTGCCACCGTATTGTGTATTACACAAAACCTTAACTTAAATCGAAAATCACATGGAGCATTGATGAAGACTGTATCGATGTAATTACTTACAACGAACACTTCATAATCTCTGCATGCGAGAAAACATGTCATCAGTGCTACTTTAGTACTCAATGACATTTTTCACTGTTGTCCTATGATCAGTACTTTGATCACTTTGATATCTGTACTCGCAACAGTTTGGGAGTATCGGACATATCTGGTTGTTTTACATACCATGGAATACATGATTAATCCAAACACAAGAGTGTGTGGAATCTCCATCATGTATTTTGCTCATCAGTGTTTGGGACACCGAGTCTTACAAAACTCTTTCCATGTGACTTTAGGAAGAATCACTCCTTGGGGTTTTAGTGCTAAACTGTTTTAGCATCTTGTCAATATGTATTTTGGCTTAGCCCTATTAGGCAATTCTATCTCACAGATAAACATGCCTAATGTCAAGGCTACTTAGCCCAAGCATTTCATCGAAGAACTATTTTGAAATGTAGTCCTAATTCGTGTCAAGAAATTTATATTATTTCCAATTAACAATGTGTCAAGCACACAGGGTTTTTAGAAATATTATTATGCTCCCACTTACTTTCTTGTAACCACAAGCATCTTCGTTATCCATTGATGAAAACAAACTCTTTTGACCAGTTCATCAAAAACAAAGATTCCAACTCCATTTTGCTCTCTTCTGTCCATCGCTGGAACTCTGAAGTTTGCATACTCACTAGCATCCTTTGGATCGACAAAATACTTTGGACTGTATCTCATACAAATCCTAGTTTGTATTCCCATTTCATGGAAATTCTTTCGCCATCCATGTTTCATATCTCATGATTGAAATATGTATTAATCGCTGGTTTGACCCGAACCGACTTTTAGCATCGCTACGGTGAGACAACCTCATCGTAGTCAACTCCTTAACTTGTTATTACAACAAGTCGAGCTTTATGGATAAAACATTTTATCCACATCAGTTTATAGTTCCATAAATATTCGTTAGAATCCAAGTCTTCCGAAGGGTTTATCAAGATATAATCTTGAATCATTCATATGGAAACTATCTCGGATTATATTGGTATTTAGCCAATTGCGGAGTCAAGGCCCATCATTGCTTCCTTGATTATCATAGGTATACTGTTGTCTAACAACAATATCTCGTTTGCGCACCTGAGAGGTTTGCACGAGTTTTGCCTACATGGTTTAGCTGCAAGTTCGACCGAAGTCCATACATCTCACGTAGAGGCTTCCATATCAGTCACAGTAGAAAACTCTGGAATCACTTCCAAGGTTCCTTTCCTTTGATCTGATGATGAAGATACTGTTATCTCATCGAGTTGCACTGTCCTCCCACTCACCTTTTTGCAAGAACCATTCTCTTTAAAAGCATACCATTCTTTATGGCAAAACCCTTTGCCATCGATATAGTGGTGGGGGAATACCCAATAACTTGGGATAACCTTACAAAGTAGCACTTGTCTGATTTGGAATAGGTTTGTAAACATTTTACACAAGCCCCATATTCCAAATGTTGAGAAAAGATGTAACATGGTTGGGCGTACCATACCATGGTGCTATTTCAACAGACCTGATGGCGCTCTTTTCACTGTAAAAGCCGCAGTCTCTAAAGCATTACTTTTAAAAGGGATAATGGCAAATTGATTTATGTTATCTTTGATCTCACCATGTCATAAATGGTTTGATTACATCTTCACGGACATTCCACTTACTGTGGTGTTCCGGGAGGTGTATGTTATGAAATTCTTTTCACAACTCATCAGACATTCGCTAAACTTGTAACTCAAAATATTCCTTTCCGCAATCTAATTGTAGAAACATAATTTTCTTGGTAGAATAATTTCTACTTCATTTTTGAAAAACCTTTTGAATGATTTCAAAAGATCCAGACTAATGTCTCACCAAGTAAATATCCATATATCTACTTGAGTCATTTCAGAAGATAGACAAACACTACAGGAATCAGGAATTTTGCCGTCAGGCTGCTACAGACGGCAAAGGCATGATTACAGACGGCAAAGATTTTGCCGTCAGCCCCCGACGGCAAAGCATGTTGGCATACACTAAGTCGGGAAAGGGGGATTTTGTCGTCAGCATTTTGTCGGATAGACGGCAAAGAATTTGCCGTCAGTTAACCGATTTTGCCATCAGCAAAAATTGCGAGACGGCAAAAAAAAGCGTCTAACAGAATGGCGTGACTGACGGACGACGTTAGTGCCTTTGCCGTCAGCTGGGAGAAATACTAGACGACAAAGATGGAGGCTTTGCCGTCTGCCGGACTACAACACAGATGGCAAAGATTCTGATTTTTTAATAAAAAAAGCAAGAGACAACACTGGAAGTGTAGAGGGCAGAGATTGTCGAAGAGATAGGCAGACCCACAACTAGCATTTATGCGTTTTAGTACTTTGACATCCATTCAATACACTGACAACCATTCATCTATAGAGAAAATAATACTACAGATTACAGGGCTGCCAAATTCAGATTACACATGGCCACGAGTAAAGTATGGCACGGCTAGAAGTGGCTGGTGTAGCGAGGCGTCAACGTGGAGGAGGTCTGTGGCGTGCGACTGCTTGTGGTGGCCTTCCGAGCACAACCGGGGACGTGCCGGCCACGCCAGAATCGACGAAGGAAGGGACAACCGCCTCGGGTTCGACGGGGGAAGGGGCCGACCGCGCGGGGGTCGACGGAGGATGGGCTGGCTGCGCCGAGGTCCACGAAGGAAGGGGCCGGTCGCGCCGGGGTCGACGAAGGAAGGGGCAATGCCGCGCGGGGGTCGACAGAGGACGGGCCAGCCGCGCCGGGTTCAACGGAGGAAGGTGCCGACCGCGCCGGGGTCGACGGAGGAAGGGGCCGACCATGCGGGGGTCGACGGAGGAAGATGGCGGCCGCGCCTGGGTCGACGGAGGCATCGACACAGAGGGCCTTCCGACACGCAGAGGCTGGCGCCATGGGGGGGCCGACCAACTGCAGCAACGGTGGCCACCGACGGTCTGTGGTGCGGGCAGATGCGAGCTCCAGCCGTCGGACGACGCGGGGAGAGGCAGGAACATGCGGGCGGAGGCGTGGGACGCCCGGTGGAGCGAGCGGAGCCGGGCTCCTCAGGCGCGATCGGAGGCGGGTGCGCGCGGGGGTGTCCGGACCAGCCGAGTGGGTGACGTGCGCTGCGAGAGAGAGAGAGAGATCCGGTGTAGAGTGCGCAGCGAGAGAGAAGAGGGGTGGGCAGAGGATAAGGCCGGTAGGAGTGGGTGGTGGGCCAGCCGGGTGGAGTCGGTGGTGGCTGGTCAGACGACACGGTCGAGTGAATCGCGTGGGATTTCAGATGTGCGGATGAGGTCCTGCCATGTCATCGATCTGCGTGGTGAATCCGCGTGGTGTGCTTCTTCTTTGCCGTCTGCAAATAAAATAATAGACGGCAAACACGCACTTTGCCGTCTTCGAAAAAATAATAGACGGCAAATACATTCTTTGCCGTCTGTTATTTTTTCAAAGATGGCAAAGTGCGTGTTTGCCATCTGTTATTTTATTCACAGACGACAAAATATGTCTTTGCCGTCATTTATTTTTACACAGACGTCAAAGACAATATTTGCCGTCTTGTATTCTTTGCCATTAGGCATTGACGGCAAAATTGCTCTTTGCCGTCAACCACGATGAAAAGCTGACGGCAAAGATCTCCATAGACGGCAAATTTCGTGATTCCTGTAGTGAAATCCACTGCCAGCAACAACATTTATCAGACTACACACATCACGATGTATGATCACCAATAAGTTCTTTGCTTGTTCCTTATGGCCAGTGAACGGTATTTCAGTCACTTCACTTTTTGGCGGAAAGTTGTAAGTGTCAGATGATTCATAATCAAACGACTTCAAAATCCATCAGTATGGAATTTCTCCATGCAGGTTTCTCCAATGTGACCAAATGCAGTGCCACACATATGTGGTATTCTTTTAGTCTTGCGACATTTAGTGTCAGTGTTACGGATGTATCATATTACCATCAATATTCATAACATACATCCCATCCTTGATGGAAACATGGCCCTTATGTTATTCATGATACTGAACAAGAATTGTTCTTTTCTTGAATAACACTCTTGCAAGAAACATTATTCAAATGGGCTAGAGTGTGTAAAACTCTAAAATGAATTATGAAAGTAAATATAGAGGTAAAGTATTATTATCAATATTCATAACATACATCTCATTCAAAATGAAAGTATGGCCTTTATTCATAACACCGAACATCAAAAGTTCTCTTATGAACAACCTTCTTGCAATATAATTTATGCAATGGGCTAGAGTGTGTAAAACACTAAAATGAATTATGAAAATAGATACAGACGGTAATGCACAGAAGGAAGGTATAGTAACTTTTACTATGTTCCCAGCGCGTATCTAAACCTCATTACTGGCAAGTCTTTTACGCCGTAGTAGTTCTTGTATCGCGTTGCAAGAGAATGCAATCGAACGGGTATTCCTGTGATCAAAATTCAATCACAATACCCAAGAATCAGTGACTAACAGTTTAATCACAATTCCCAAGAACTATTTATTTTTTATCAGCTTTCCTAACATCAATAACTTGTATGACTTTCATACATGAGCTGGACATTCCAGACTTCTTTCCTTTTGCCTTTATACTTCTAACAGTTTTACTTTCAGTCTTTCTCCTACTCTCAGAAGAAGCACCCAACTTAAGAGTGGCGTTAGCCCCGGATTTCCTAGGTGTGCAAGTCACACTAACACCCTTTGGACTTTTCCTTTCTCTTTAAGTTGTATGTTTTATTCACCTTCATTTACATGACAGGCGTTCTCCTGGACCCCTCTCTTATCAGTCAAATGCCTAGTAAACACTTTACTAATACTTTGCAAACAAACATTGCTTTGGATATCTCATATCTTTTAGCCTTTGTTTGTATCTAAAAATAATTTTTAGTTCCATAAATATCACATAACTATCCCAAACTTTTGAAGTTCGGGTTTTATGGAAGCAAACGTATTGCACTTGACCGTAACGGAATTCTAGATTTTGGACCGAATGATGAGAGTCACATCATCCATAGCATCAGCGGAAGAATATCAAAAATATGCGATAGGACAAAGTCCTTCTCGGCACTCTTGAGGACAATTCTCACATTACGTTACCAACCGTCAAGTTTTAACCAGATAAATAACAGCTTATTCAATTTTAACAAGGTAGGTGGAAACGCGAGCCATTATTCTACAACTATTATGCAAATTTCACTTAGAAAATGTCCATTATTAATTGCACCGAGAATTAAACAAGTTAAATCTATCATGCGCTCCCACTCAAATCAATATCTCTCATAATTGACTGTGAGTGATACAAGACCCATATTGAAATTCAACGCCAAGGATGTATCCATCTCAAGTGACGAGAATTGCAATCGGTAGGCCAACTTGCCAATCACATCTCTATGTGACTCTTGTTCATCTTTCGATGGGCGTGTTCCGAGCTCAGGACAATCCTCCGGAACGTCAAGACAACCAAGTGATCTTGCTGCGAGGTCTCAACTCACCCGCCTCACACTTCTCTAATCGTTCGTACACATGTATCCATATGATACCCCGAAGAGATAGGTGCCGTTACGGTGCTACACTTGGGAGAACACTAACTACTTGATATTTTTGTGAGAGATCACCCTAATAAAAAGGGACTACCGTGCAATCAAAAGGGTGCATCAAGAGGGATAAACATCTCAGGCAATTCATAATAGCATGATATGGTATAGCCCTTTCTGACGAAGAAGTCATTAATTTCTTCGTCTTCGGCATTCGCGTCGGTGTTCACCTTCGCAAAGTTTGCCACCACCTTGTCGATGCACCAGATAATATTGCTATCTCTATAGCTAATAAAATAAGTGCATTACATAAGGTTGACACGCAGGTCATTAAAGTGACAATCATATGGCTCCAGCCATCATGCCGAATCATGACACACAGGTCATGTTAATTTACATTGTATAGTCATCTCATACATAATCAAATTAAATATGAGAACTGCTATACCACATCACATGCACACCTCATGTCATCCTGCAAAACCAAGTTAGACCCCTCTAAAAGGTTTATGCAAAATTTTATTTTACGTGGCTTCTAAGGTTTCAACCAAACCGCAACTACCAACATTTAACATCAAGCATGATCATTCTAGTTGCTAGATTAACTTTGCGGGGCGTATGAAACACGAGATAATAAATTCTCGAGCCCCATACCAAACTTCATCATACGCAGGACCCCCATGCAGATCATATCTGCATTGCCCTTTCGTCTGCGAAACATCCATCTTTCTCAACTATGGCGGAACCCAAAGACACTGAAGCACTTCGTTGATCTGTCAATCTGCATACTCAGGACCAACATGAAAGGATCCCGGATTGCCAGAACTTTGTCAGATTCCACCATGCCGTCAAGATCAGGACCACGCAAATTCAAGGAAAGCAACAAGAATATTGGATAATAGATTTCATCTACTACCCGCATAAATAATTTTCAGCAATAGATCTTATCTACTACAAAATTATACTATGCAATACCCATACATCTCATGTATTCTAGATCATAACCTGCATCTACGCATAGCCTGGCTCATGATGCCACTATTGGGGAACGCAATAGAAAACAAAAAATTTCGGTACATCGAGCACGCCCAGGATCACTATGCAGATCCATACAAGGTTTGATCTGATCGTTACCAACTCGTAGCGCAGCGGAAGTAGAGTCGATGTTGATCGTCGGTGCAGTTCCCCGTAGCTAGGATTTACAACCTCCCAACCATGAGGATGCACTCCCTCGTCTGCCCCCAGACGGAACTCCGGGCAGCCCTTCGGGAGGCCTCGGGACAGTCCCTCGGATAGTCCCACAGGACGGATCCTCGGACAGCCCTTTGGGGGGACCCCAGAATCTCGGATGGTCAATCGGACAGCCCTTCAGGAGGCACACTTAAACAGCCCCTCGGGCATTAAGGACGAACCTACGACCTCTCTACGGGGTTGCACAGATACGGTGTCACCTATCCGGCAGGGCTTCGCCATCCAGAACTAGTTCCCACCGAAACCCAAACAGCCTTTCGGCTCTACGTAACTATTTCGCTAGGAGGGCGAGAGAAGCCAGACAAGTCAACGGCATGTGTATGAGAGCAAGTATGAGGTTTGGTCAGCCCCCTCACCTCCTATTTATAGGAAAACCAAGGGGTAGTGTGCCTCCACAAATTATCAAAAACTCCCATGCATTAGGTCACACATGAGGGTGTTAAGGGCAAAATGGGATGCCATGTGGAGCTCCAAGGAGCTCCACCACCCTTGGCCGGCCACCCCTTGGGGGCCCCCCATGTGGGGCTTCCTTGGCCCCAAGCCCTTCTAGAAGCCTTTTTGCAAAATCACTAAAAGGTGTCTTTCCAAAAAATATCCCAAAAGCACTTTCACTATTCATGAAGACATTTTTCTGCGTCCGTTAATTACGAAAAGTTTTTGTGAGTCCTAGAATAATTCCAGTACCCACCAAAACAATTCTGGTGGCATTCCGAAATATTTTCAGATCAATGATTTTCATCTGCGAAAAGCAACCAAAGCGGTTCCGGCAGTCCGGAACATTTCAGGTTTTTGTCTCCAAAAAATCCCAGAAGTTACCAGAATAATTCTGGTACCCTCCAATAATTTCCAGGCATATGCCGAGACCAATTTGACTTAATGGTATACTCCGAAACAACTTTTCGGTTTTGCCGAAACTCTTCCGGTGTTCTCTCTCCGGAACTCTTCCGTTGTCCCTGAAACTTTTCCGGTGATTTTCTCTGAGACTCCCTGTCTAGTATTCAGCAGATAGATGACCCTTAGGCATGTGACCCTATAGGTTCGGTGAGGTATAGACATGAGTTGGAACACCTTCCGATCAATGATCAACATCGGAACCGTGGACACCCATATTGACCCGTATACCCACACGTTATGTTACAAAACTGGAGGTGAGATTTATCGGCATCCCCGTGGATCAACTCTTGTCCACAATGCCAGTTACCTCGTTGCCGGTTTTGTTCTCTTTTCTCGTTTCCGCATTCCGGCATCCCCGTGATCAAATCACAATGTGTCTGGCCAGACGATGATGGATACTGTAACACCAAGAGGGCCCGAGAATATCTCTCCATCGTCGGAGGAGCAAATCCCAATCTTGAGCTATCAAGTTACTTGTCATACTTTTCCATGAACCCGTAAGCCGCCGTAATAACCACCCAGTTACGGAAGACATTTAACAAACCCCAAAGTTCATGAAGCAAGCATGAAGAAACTCGATACTCTCATTGTATAAGGAATCATGCAAACGTTAACTTTCTATGTGTTATTTACCATTAACTTGTGACGAATGTATCTCATAGCGTAACATTAATTCGGGTCGATTCAACACAAATGTTCTTCTAACATTGTGCCCTCAAAATTGCCGGCATAGCCATGCCCATGACTGGAAAACATAATCATCATGCAATACTTGAGCTAGTCTTAGAGGAATGACTAGATATACTTTTTATCGTTTATTATTCCACACGTGCATATGAGTTTTCCTCCGAGCCTCGTGGTTATTGTATACTCGAGAACTATAGCAGTATAGCATGGAATATAAACTTAATTAGGAACATGGGGATAAATAATAACATTTATTATGGCCTCTAGGGCATATCTCCTTCACCTATATGATGCTAACAACAAAGACAACAATAGCAAGCAAGGGATATAACACAAGTAAAGCTTGCACAAAGTAAAGGTAAGAAGTAACCACAAGTGGAGCCAGTGGAGACGAGGATGTGTTCCTAAAGTTCCTTCCCTTTGAGGGGAAGTACGTCTTCGTTAGAGCGGTGTAGAGGCACAATGCTCCCTAAGATGCCACTAAGGCCACCGTATTCTCCTCACGCCCACACACAATGCGAGGTGCCGTGATTCCACTAGTGGTGCCCTTGAAGGCGGCAACCGAACCTTTACAAACAAGGTTGGGGCAAGCTCCACAAATTAATTAGAGGCTCCCAACAACACCACGAAGCTTCACCACAATGGAATATGGCTTCGAGGTGACCTCTTCTGTCTAGGGTGGTCAAACACCCACGAGTAACAAGATCCGCAAGGGATTAGTGGGGGGAATCAAATTTCTCTTGGTGGAAGTGTAGATCGAGGCCCTCTCCTGCAAGCCCTAGAGCACCAACAAGATTTGATGGCTATGGAGAGAGGAACGGGTTATCGCAGCACAATATGGGTAAGTATTTCCCTCAGTTATGAAACCCGGGTTTATCAAACTAATAGGAATACCAATCCTCAACCGTCTTCAGCGGCTACACACAAAAGAACAAACAACTTGCACCCAACGCGAGCAAGACGGTTGTCAATCCCCTTGATATCGTTATTTGCAAGCAAATTAGTTGTGTAGATAATTGTATATAATTGTAAAGTGCAAAACAAAATAAAAGGCAAATAATGGCAGCAAGGTACCAATAGTGTTTGTGAATATATAAGTGAATAGACCCGGGGGCCGTAGTGTTCCCTAGTGGCATCTCTCATGGCAAAGGCATACTGTGGGTAAACAAATTACTGTTGGGCAATTGATAGAAAAGCGAAGAGTTATGTGATTTTCATGGCAGTGATCATTTGTATATAGGCCTCACGTCCATAAGAAAATAGGCCGACTCCTGCCTGCACCTACAACTATTACTCCACCCATCGATCGCTATCCAGCATGCATCTAGAGTATTAAGTAAAACATAGTAATGCTTGGAGAACTATGATGTGATGTAGACAAAGTAAACTCAATCAATATGAATAAACCCCATCATTTTATCCTTAGTAGCAGCAACACAAAGACGCATCTGGTCCCCTTCGGTCACTGGGATATAGAAACTCGCCAGGTTGAACCTACCACAACGCACCACTCCAACTGAAGAAATATCAATCTAGTTGGCCAAACTATCTCAATATATCGGAAAGCATTACGAAGCTATGATGATCATGCAAATAAGAACCTTAGTATTCAGGTTTGCCTCAAATACTTTTCATGAATAATCTGAACAAAAACTCACAATTCATCGGATCCTAACAAACACACCATACAAAGGGATTACATCGGATAGATCAAGGCAAAGATGTGATGAACATTGTATTAAAGATCGAGAGAGATAGATATTGCCATCTAGGTACTACCTACGGACCCGTAGGTCTGTGGTGAACTACTCACACACCATGGTGAGGGCAGCAAGGTTGATGAAGAGGTCCTCCGTGATAGATCTCCCCACCGGCAGGGTGCCGGAACGGAGGTGTAGATGGCCTCCCGTCGGAACAGATTCTTGCGGCGGAGGGAAAAGTGCTTCGGGAGCGCTTCTAGGGTTTTTGGAATATATGATAATTTATATGCCAGAGAGGGGCGTCGGGAGGCGCACGAGGGAGGCACAAGCCATCAGGGCGCGCCCCCCTGGTGGCACGCCCTGGTGGCTTGTGGAGCCCTCGTGCCTCTCCCAGCCTCCTCCCGAAGCTTCCAGCTATTCTTTTGGTCTAGAAAAAATCATCAAAACGTTTTGTGGCAATTGGACTTCGTTTGGTACTGTAAACCTGAAAAGTCAAAAAGATGCAGAAAACAGCAACTGGCACTGGGCACTAGGTCAATAGGTTAGTGCTCAAAAATATTATAAATTGGTAAAAAATGCCCAAAAAGTATCCTAGAATGATAATATATCAGCATGGAACAATCAAAAATTATAGATACGTTGAAGACGTATCAGCATCCCCGAACTTAATTCCTGCTTGTCCTCAAGTAGGTAAATGATAAAAACAAAATTTTTTATTTGACATGCTATCCATTATGTAATATTTTGTATGTATGCTCATTGAGAAATGATGAATTAACAAATAGCGACATAGAAATATTTATAAGTATAAGCAACAAAATCATTGATTTTCAAAGTATACGATCCTAAAAGAATGTTTACCCCCATTCATCTTATTATATTAGCAAGGCATGACTCCGTCTTGACCACATCAATACAAATGTTAAGCACCACGGTGTCCAACTCAGGCAATTGGATCGTACTTTTTTAATATGCATCAACTTTTTATTCTTAACGCAATACATGAGTGTGAACCATTGGACATAGCATATAGGTGGAATAGAATATGGTGGTAGATATCAAAGGGCTAAAAATTGGAGAAGATAGTCTCACGTCAACTAGGCATACCAACGAGCTATGGACATGCTCATCGATAGATGTCAATGCGAGGAGTAGGGATTGCCATGCAAATGATGCACTAGAGCTACCAGTGTATGAAAGCACAACTGAAGCTAAGTGGGGTGTGCATCCAAGTTGCTTGCTCATGAAGACCTAGGGCATTTGCGGAAGCCCGTCATTGGAATATACAAGCCAGGTTTATTATTGTAAGGTAATTCCCACTAGCATATGGAAGTGACAACATAGGAGACTCTCGATATGTAGAACATGGTGCCACTTTGAGGCATAAGTGTGGTAAGGATAGTAGAAAAGTCCCTTCTCTCTTTTTCTCTCATATTTTTTTATATGGTGGTTTTTTTTTTCTTTTTGCCTCCCCCATAATTGTTTTAATATGGTGGGCTCATTTGGCCTCCCCCATTTTATTTTATTTTTCTTCCGGAGTGTCATTGGAATATACAAGCCAGGTTTATTATGATAAGGTAATTCCCACTAGCATATGGAAGTGATAACATAGGAGACTCTCGATATGTAGAACATGGTGCCACTTTGAGGCATAAGTGTGGTAAGGATAGTAGAAAAGTCCCTTCTCTCTTTTTCTCTCATATTTTTTTATATGGTGTTCTTATTTTTTTCTTTTTGCCTCCCCCATAATTTTTTTAATATGGTGGGTTCATTTGGCCTCCCCCATTTTATTTTATTTTTCGTCCGGAGTGTCATCCAAACTTGTGGGGGAATCATAGTCTCCATCATCCTTTCCTCCCTGGGACAATGCTCTAATAAGGATGATCATCACACTTTTATTTACTTACAACTCAATATGAAGAACTGATAGGAAGATATGACTCTCTGTTAATGCCTCTGGCAGTGTACTAGGATGTGCAATGATCTAGCATGACATGTATCAAAAACATGATGGCCGGTGGCTTCGCCACAAATACTATGTCAGCTCTATATGATCCTGCAATGCAATATGACGATGAATGAACTAGTCATATGAAGTGATGATGGAATTTGCATGGCAATATATCTCAGAATGGCAATGGAAATGCCATAATAGGTAGGTATGGTGGCTGTTTTGAGGAAGATATAATGAGGCTTATGTGCAATAGAGCGTATCATGTCACGGGGTTTGGATGCACCGGTGAAAGTTGCACCGATCCTCGAGGTGAGAATGGGCTATGCACGGTACCGAAGAGGCTAGCAACTATGAGAAGGTGAAGATGCATATGTCCATGGTGTCATATTAGTCATAAAGAACCCATATACTTATTGAAAAGTTTTATTAGTTTTATCACAAATCAAAGTACTACTCACATGCCCCAAGGGAGGAGGTTGGTAGTTGTTAACCGTTGCGCGCCCCCAACTCGAAACAACACTAGGATTTCAACGAGGAATAGAAATGCTCACACATCATCACCATGCCTCTTTAATTTTTAGATGCATACAAGTTAACACCTCTTAATCTCGACACTTATATGAATCAACAATTATGGACTCACACTTTTTTCATATTACCACATTAATGTCATTAACCCACAATTTCTCTATATGTGCTACATGATGGTTTTGATTATCATTCATTGAATACCTATTATTTTTGGACTAGTCTTATGACCCATGCAAATTACCATCACTATTTTGTTTAGATCTGAAACAAATATAAGTGAAGAACGAGAGCATATTATTTCTATAAAATCTTCACGCCACCGTGCTCGAAAAGATATAAGTGAAGTACTAGAGCAACTGTCAAGCTCAAAAGATATAAATGAAGCATATAGAGTATTCTAGAAAATTATGATGAAGGTGTGTCTCTCTCTAATAGGTGTGTCCAGCAAATGATGATTGTGACAAACTGAAAGTAAAAGCAAATAAAAGCAAACGACGATCGAAGCAAAACACATATCATGTGGTGAATAAAAATGTAGCTCCAAGTGACATACCGATGGTTTGAGACGAAAGAGGGGATGCCTTCCGGGGCATCCCCAAGCTTAGACGCTTGAGTCTTCCTTAGAATATTAATTGGGGTTCCTTGGGCATACCCAAGCTTAGGCTCTTGCTACTCCTTATTCCGTTGTCCATCGTGACCACACTCAAAACTTGAAAACTTCAATCACACAAAACTCAACAAAACTTCGCGAGATCCGTTAGTATAAGAAACATATTGCATACTTTTGGTACAGTTATAAATTGATTCTTAATTCATAATTGCATAATAGGTACTGTATTCTAACTTCTCCATGGCTTATACCCCCCGATATAATCCATAGCATAATCAAAACAAGCAAACTACGCAAGCCAAACAGATTCTGTTTAAAACAGAACAGTCTGTAGAAATTTGTAAAGGGACCATACTTTTGTAACTCTAACAATTCTGAAATATTAGGAAAATGTGAAGAATTTGTACTGAAATACTGTGTAAAAATTTCAAGAATTTAGCACGCTCCATCAGAGAACAAACAATTCTGCACTGGAGGCCAAAGTTTCTGTTTTTGCACATCATCAATCATACTCATCAAATATGTTATCCCAAAGGCTTTACTTGGCACAAACACTAATTAAAACATAAAAACATAACCATTAGAGAGGCAACAATCATGTTATCACAAAATAACAGAACGTAAAAACAAAATTTAAAGATAACTATTGGGTTGCCTCCCAACAAGGGCTATTCTTTTATGCCCCTAGCTAGCCATAATGCATAGTTTCAAGTGTTGTCATCTTTGACATCAAGTTCCTCAATAACACAACCACGAATTATAGGGGCAATAGTATCTTTGATCAAATTTATAAAGTTGGGATGAACACTAATCATCTTTAGATCCTCGCTTCTTTTGGTAGGAGGTGTGCTAATGCTTTTGGGAATATAGATGAACTTGGGCCTGTTGTTTTGAGAAGTGATAGCATTAGTTTTAGTTGGTGTGAAAGCGGAACCTACTTTATCAATGACCTCCTCCATTTTATCAATTCTAACCAAACCTTGTTCTACCCTCTCATCAATAATGGTGTCCTTTACCTTTAGAGTTTTCAAAGTCATTCCTACGCGAGACCCAAGTTGAGTGATTTGATTATGAAGTTTCTTATCTAACTCCTCAATTGGTTCATGCGTGATCATTTTACTTTCGATAGCGTCAAGCCTTTGCATAACATGCTCCAAAGTTAAATTGGTTTCATTAACGATAATGGGTGGTGTTCCAACAAGGCTTTCAATGGCATTATAGGCATCTAAAGTGTGACACATTAAAAAGTTCCCTCCGGTGATGGTGTCGAGGAAAAACCTAAACCAAGTTGTCACACCAACATAAAAATTATGGAGCAAAGTAGTGGTGGATAACTTATTAGTTGCTTTATTTTGAGCATGGCAAATCCTATACCATGCATCTTTCAAACTTTCTCCTCCCCTTTGTTTAAAGTTGATAACATCATTATTGGGAGTAACACGAACAAAGGAAGAACTAGCCATGACTTCAAACAAGAGAACTAGTAACAAGATGTGACTCCTCCGGTTCAATCGTGCACTAATCATACATGCAATTATGCACGATCAAGACCTGAGACTCACGGGAAGATACCACAACACCACTCTAAACACAAATTAAAAATAATTCAAGCTTCATATTACAGCCAGGGGCCTCGAGGGCTCGAATACAAAAGCCTGAGTATATACGTCAGCGGAAGCAAACATTATCTGAGTACAGACATAAAATAAACAAGTCTGCCTTAAGAAGGCTGAGCATAACAATGACAACTAGATCAAAAAGGTGTAGGCCTCCTGCCTGGGAGCCTCTGAAACTACTCCTAGTCGTCAGCAAGCTCCAGGTCGTAGTAGGCTCCGTCGTGGTAGTAGTGGTCGACAACGGGGTAAGCTAGCTCCTAGGTTCCATAATCTGCTCGCGGCAATCGTATCATGGGGAAAAGGGGGAGCAAACCAACGGTGAGTACTTATCCAAAGTACTCGCAAGACTGACATCAGAATTATGTTAGATATGCACCAGTATCAAGGAATGGGGCTATATCCTTGGACTAAACTACAGAAATGCCAGAAGAGGGAGAAGGCCTAGTCCTATTGAAGACTAGCATCTTCAGTGTCTTGCAGCATTAGAAGAGTGCAGATTAGCATTTCATAAAGAATGATACATTGTTGTAACGCCCAGAGATTCCTTCTCGACTCCCTGCGAGAAAGCAATCCCGGAGCCATCAATCCATTTAATTCACAGGTGTCCAGTTCTAGTTGTAATAAGTCAGGATACTTCCGAGTGTCCGTTACCGTGGACACGGCTATTCGAATAGATATACTTCCCTGCAGGGGTGCACAAACTTACCCAACATGCTCGATTAACTCTGGCTTGACACAATTTCCTGGTAGTACCCGGCCTTGGCTGATCGACACGCCGTAGTCCTACCTAGGCTAAATAGAGAGGCCAGCACGCCGGTCTACATCCTAATTGCTCGGGGTCATGGGCCAATCGCCCTCACAATCCTGCGTGTTACGTGGACGGCCGGTGTCAGTCCTGGCACCTCTTTAATACAAAGACGGTGCTTACGCTGGCCACCCGGGCACGTGCCGCTCAACTGTGACATCTGAGGAGCTTTCGGGCGAATGTACGACGAAGATTGCCCACTTTTATTCCCGCGTGGTGGTTAGTGTGAAAAAGGCCAGAGGCCTACTCAGATCACATATCCAAACCCGTTAGTGTCTTGGGAGCTCACGGCTACGATCAGGTGGTCCCGTCGCCCCGTCTCGACGATGTGTGGCAAGGAAAAAGGATGAGCGGCCACGCCTCGTATTATCTCGCGGGTACCTTTTAGGTCCAGCCCGACTTTACCTCAATTGCGGGTACCCTTGGGGCCGACCCGTTTTTCTCATTTAGTTCAAAAAGTTAAGTCAGGTAACAGTATGTCTATATACCAAGTGGAAATCCGAGGAATCACCATCGATGGATCCCACTCAATGTATGTGTATGACAGAGTCGCTTATCGATAATGGGAAGAAGGAATCACCCTCGATACCCACGGCCGAGTAGCTACACTACAGAATTAATATCGAAAGTGCGTTACGAGGTATCACCCTCTACACTCGATAGTAGCTCTACAGTGTCATACTAAGGGGGTGTGAGGTGATGCGTCGGTAACGGCTTGTCAATCATGACGATTGAGTCTTCTGTCTTCAAGTCCTCGATGTCGTCGATGATGAAAGCAGGGGCAACAGTGTCAAGGTGGGGACCACAGGGTAACAGTAACCATACCTACACTAAGCATTTTATGATAGCAGGTAAAGTAGCAGGAGTAATCAAAAACAGGCTATCCAACAGAAAAGGATCAATCCCAAAACAGTGGCCAATTCTAATGCAGGCATGAGGGGAAAAGAATAGGTGATATAGGAATGATCAAGGGGTTTTTGCTTGGCTTGTTGCTCTGCTGAAAAAGGCTGATATTCAGTGTTGTAGTCGTAGACAGCAGTAGCGTCAGTCTCGGTGTCTACCGGAGAGAAGAGGGGGAAGAAACAATAAATACAAGCAAACAGGTGCATCTTGATGCATGACATGACTACATGCAGTGCTATGGGTGGCTTAACGTAGTACTACACGTTGCAGACGGAGCGAGAGAATTTCTGGCGATATTTCTCGGGTCTTTGGCTTCATCGGACAGATGATCTGGAGGGGGAATGTTCCATGTTCAGCATGCTAGAAGCATGTGACAGATGAATGGAGGGCATATTTGGATTCTTTGGATTTTTCTGATCATTTTTCATATGTAAATTATTTTCATCAGAGTTATAGATTATTATCTATGATTTTTAGAAGTTTTAAAGATTTTCTGAAATTAATATAATTAAATTAATTCAAAAAATGCAATTATGATGTTCGCATGACATCATGCTGATGTCAGCAGTCAACAGTGGGGCTGACTGGTCAAACCTGGCCGGTGGGCCCCATCTGTCATTGACTCAGCATTTAACCACGGTTTAATTTAACTAATTAGGTTAATTTGTAGGGTGGGGTCCCACATGTCAGTGTCACATTAGCTTAAATTAATTATTCTAACTTAATCTAATCGATTTATTAGGGCTAATGACCTAGGCCCACATGTCATAGACCTAGGGGGGCTGGCCCACAGTCAGTGACTGGCTGAGCCCAGTCAGCCAGTTAAACAAGTCAACTGGTCAACTCGGGCGCCCTGGCCCACTGGCGAGCGTCACTGACGGTGGCCGCGGTCGGCCAGGTCAGTGGCGGCCGTCTCCCGGCGCCGAAGCAGCTCCGGCGAGTTCCCGAAACAGCCGCGGGGATCGGAAATGGCGTAGGGGGCACCATTTCGTGCGTTCTTTGGCACGTTCGAAAGATGCAGCGATCTCTGTTCCGTTCCAATCATCAAGAGGTGCTGGGGTGGCCGAAGATGAGTGCTACGTTGACGGCAGCGGCGGTCGGCATTCGGCTCAGTATGAGCACATGCACACAGCGAGCAAACGAACTATCTAACGACCCTACGATGTTCTACATGACGCGGGGGAGCGAGTGGTGGCGAGCACAGGACCAAATGGTCACCGGAAGCTCGGCGGCGTCAAGCTCCGGTGGAACCGAGCTTCGGCTTCGGTGCAATCGGGCGATGGAGCTCGCAATCGAGAGAGCTAGGAGGGGGAAAAGGACCAGGGACTCACAGCGGTCCTATAGGTGAGCTAAGCGGGCTCGGGGGAGGCTTGAGGTAGCCGGAATCGTCGGCGGCATCCGTCGGGGCAGAGAAGAGGAGCGGCGTTGTCCTTGCGCTCAGGTGAAGCTCTGGTCATCTTGCTCCTCCCAGTCGAAGCAGAAGGGTGTGGCGGAGCTTTTGGGCACAGAGGCAAGGCGCGGGAGGCATGGTGGTCGCGGCTAGCCGACGGCCATGGCGGCGACAGCGCTCGGGGTTGGCGGAAGCAGGCGAGGGTGAGAGAGAGAGATGGAACAGAGAGGTCCAGGGGGTCGCGAACACGGGCTCTTATCCATCCACGCCAGCAGAGGATCGATTCGAGCAAGGGGGCCCCGGTGGAGCGAGCGGGATCACCCTGGCGTCGACAGCGAGCCCTGCGAGCGTCAGGAGGTAGGGGATGACGCTGGCTGGGCTGGCCCGGCCACTGTTACACTAGGCTTAGGTGCATAGTGCACTTTATTCTTTTTAATTCTTTTCTTTTTCTATTTTCCTTTATTCTTTTCTGTTTCTTTTTATTTACAGCACCAAATCACTCTTGTAAAATGTGAGACCTAGCCCAATAAATAAGTGGCAATGTCCAGCACTGCCACAAATAGTTTGGAACTTATTAGAACCCGTTTGTAATTTTCATGAAATTGAAGGGGCACTTTTAAATGCTTTAAAGCTCTGTTTTGGATGGTGGGGTCCACACCAACATCAAGGTGATGTTGTTTTCCTTAACATCATTCATTTTGAGATTTTTAACAAGTGTGCAACAATTTTCCTTTGCTGTTTGTCGATTTATTTTATCACAATGAAATTCAAGGGCCTTTTGTGGTGGAATTGAAATGAGATATGAAATTCAAAGTGATCAAGTGCTGTTTAGCAAAATGATTAAGCTTGATCATGGTGATCACTGTGCACCATTACATAGGGGTGTTACAAGTCTCCTCTACTAAAAAGAATTCTCTTCCCGAGAATTAAGAATTAGAAGGGAAAAGCTCGGGGTATTCTTCGCGAAGATGATCCTCGCGTTCCCAAGTGGCTTCATCTTCTGAATGATTTGACCACTGAACCTTGAGGAACTTTGTAGTCTTCTGCCGAGTTTTTCATTCAGCTTCATCAAGAATGCGAATCCGATGCTCTTTGTAGGATAGATCATCTTGCAATTCGAGCATCTCGTAATCCACTACTCGTTGCGGGTCCTTGAAGCAACGGCGCAATTGCGAAACATGGAAGACATCATGAAGGTGAGAAAATTGTGGTGGCAGCTCCAATTTATAGGCCACATGTCCACGTTTGGAGCGAATGCGGAAAGGACCAATGTAGCGAGGAGCTAACTTGCCTTTCACACCAAACCGATGGGTTCCTCTTATAGGAGTGAGATGCAGATAAACCATGTCATCGGGGAGATAGGTATGTCCCAATGTTTACGGTCATAGCTGCTCTTCTGACGGGACTGAGCTGCTTTAATATTTTCCCGCATAATTTGAACTTGGTCTTCTGCTTGTTGGATAATATCCGGACCAATGAGTGCACGTTCCCTAGTTTCTGACCAATTCAGAGGGGTGCGGCACTTATGTCCATATAGTACATCAAAGGGGGCCATCTTTAAGCTAGCTTGATAGCTATTATTGTAAGATAATTCGGCATACGGAAGAGATTCTTCCCACTTTTTGTCGAATGAGATGACACATGCACGCAGCATATCTTCAAGCACTTGAGTAACCCATTCAACTTGACCGTGGGACTGCGGGTGATAAGAAGTGCTCCACTTTATATGAGTGCCCGTAGCTTGTTGGAAACTATCCTAGAATTTTGAGGTGAAATAGCTGCCTCGATCTGAACTTATCTCCTTTGGAATGCCATGCAGTGACACTATTCCGGAGATGTACAAGTCCGCTAACTGACTAGCAGTGATAGTTTCCTTAACAGGCAGAAAGTGTGCAACCTTGGAGAAACGGTCGATGACGACAAAGATGGCATCATGACCCTTCTGTGATCTGGGGAGGCCAGTAATGAAAACCATCTATATTTTATCCCATTTTTATTCAGGAATAGGCAGAGGTTGCAGGAGTCCTGCAGGTTTCTGATGTTCTGCTTTGACTTGACGACAAACGTGACATTCTTCAATGTATCGAGCAATGTCTTGCTTCATGTTAGACCACCAATATTTCTGTCGAATGTCCAAGTACATCTTGGTACTTCCGGGGTGAATAGACAGTGCGGTGTCATGAGCTTTTTTCATGACTTTCTTGTTCATAAGATCAAATCAGGGAACGACAAGACGATCCCTGAAATATAAAGCTCCATCTTCACCTAGCGAGAAGTCTTTGGCTTTCTCAGATGCAAGTTCACTCTTAATTGCATTAATTTCAGTGTCTTTGCCTTGTTCGATCTTGATAGCTTTCTGAAGATCCGGTTCCACAACAAGGTTATTGAGAAAACCCTTTGGAACCAGGTGAAGGTTCAATTTGCGATGCTCTTCATAAAGACGGGGATTAGCTTTCTCAACCATGAAATTGTTGCAATAAGCTTTTCGGCTCAAGGCATCGGCCATGACATTTGCCTTGCCAGGGGTATATGAAATACCAAAATCATAATCTGTAAGAGCTTCCATCCATCTTTGCTGACGAAGATTCAGGTCTGGCGGAGTAAATAGATACTTCAGACTTTGATGGTCGGTGTAGACCTCGCAACAAGTACCGAGAAGGTAATGTCGCCAATTTATCAATGCATGGACAACTGCAGCTAGTTTGATGTCAGGAACTGGATAATTCTCTTCATGAGGATGCAACTATCTTGAGGCATAAGCAATTACTCTGCGCTCTTGCATTAGCACACAACCTAATCCTTGAGGGGAAGCGTCGCAATAAATGACAAAGTCCTTGCCAGAATCTAGAGGAGCAAGCACTGGAGCTGATGTCAGCTTGTCCTTAAGAGTCTGGAAACTTTCCTGACATTTGTCTGTCCACTTGAACTTAACGCCTTTGTGAAGTAGGTTGGTCAGGGGTTTTGCAATCATGGAGAAGTTCTCGACGAAACGGCGGCAATAGCTGGCGAGTCCGAGAAAACTTCTGACTTGCTTGACGTTGATCGGGGGAGGCTAGTCAAGAATAGCCTGAACTCATTCAGGGTAGACAGAAATTCCATCCTTGGAGATCACATGACCAAGGTAACTTACTTCGGTTAACCAGAACTCACACTTTGAGAATTTGGCGTATAGCCTATGTTCTCAAAGTTTTTCCAGTACAAGACGAAGATGTTCAGCATGTTCTTCTTCATTCTTGGAATACACCAGGATATCATCCGATAGACCACGACAAACTTGTCGAGATAATCCATGAAGATATAATTCATTAATCATGAGAAGGTTGCTGGGGCATTTGTCAAGCCGAAAGAGATGATGCTGTACTCGTATGAACCATAGCGAGTAACAAATGCGGTCTTTGAAATATCTTCTTCATGAACACGGATCTGATGATAACCCAACCTCAACTCGAATTTAGAGAACACGGATGAACCAGCAAGTTGATCATAAAGATCATTTATCCGAGGAAGCGGGTACTTGTTTTGAATTGTTGCTTGGTTAATGGGCCGGTAATCTTGAACCAACCGATTCGTACCACCTTTCTTCTTAACAAAGAGAGAAGGTGCTCCCCAAGCCGAGGAACTTGGACGAATAAATCCCTTGCGAAGCAATTTGTCGATTTCCTCCTTAAGTTCAAGGAGTTCATGAGGAGGCATCTTGTAAGGCCGTTTTGCACTGGTAGTGGTGCCTGGTTTTAAGTCGATGACGAACTCGACTGCTCTACAAGAGGGATTCCTGGAAGTTCTTCTGGAAATACATCTTGGAAGTCACAAACCACTGATATGCTTTCAATCCCCTCAAGTGGTGACACATTCAATGTGTTCAAAGAATATATCTCGGCTTCGGCATTACGAATGAGGTGAGCGGAGTGAACCACTATCTCGCTGGAAGGGTGCAGAAGGTGGATGGTTTTAGTGGCACATGCTATTGAAGCACTATGTGCTTTCAACCATTCCATTACCAGAAGTAAATCTATATTGGAAGACTTCAGTATAATGGGTGAGACAAGGAATTCCAATCCTTCAATTTCAACAGCTACATTGGGGCAAGCCAGGGAGGCTCGACAATTGCCCACGGGAGTGGATACCATTATTGTTAGGTTCATGTCTTCGCACTTAAAGTCATGCTTACATGCATATTCTTCTGACATGAATGAATGCGATGTTCCAGAATCAAATAAAATAGATGCTGGTATTGAATTAACAAGAAGTGTACCAATCACAGTAGAAGGCTGGTCTTGAGCTTCGTTCATATCAGTGTGGTTGGCCTGACCACGAGCATAAGGAGCCCTAGCATTGTTGTTGCGGGGCTGGTTGGAAGGCAGTGCAAGTTGCTTCTGACCCTACCTGCAATCTCTAGCACGGTGACCTGGACGTTCACACTTGAAGCACAGTCCATCCTCAAGATGGGAAGGAGGAGGAGCTCAGGGTGGTGTAGCTCTTGGTTGCCTAGGTGGTGGAGGAGGCAAACGAGGCGCAGCATAGGATGGCCTCAGAGCATAAGCAGGTGAATGGTACATGTTGTTGGGGATCCAGACCTTGCGCTTCTGGGATTGTGAGCCCAAAGATGAGCCCATGTCATGGTTGCGCTTGGTGTGGTCTTTGTACCTCTGCAGACCTGTTTCAACCTGTATGGCCTTGTTCACCAAGGCGGCGAAATTAGGAAAGTCCTGAGCAATGAGAGCCAGATGGATATCTGGGTGATCTCCTTCATGGAACTTTTCCTGCCAACGAGCATCAGGAGGGATATCTTCTTCAGCATAGCGGGACAATTGGAGGAATTCCCACTGATAAGCATCGACGGACTTGTTGCCCTGAGATAGCTTGCGGAACTCTTGTTTCTTCCGGTCCATGATTCCCTGAGGAATGTGGCGGTCACGGAATGCAGTGTTGAAGTCCTCCCAGGTAAGGATGGTACCTACTGGCAGAGTATGCCTATGACTGTACCACCATTGTGCAGCGGGACCTTTCGGGAAATAAGCCGCAAAGTTGACCCAGTTGGCAGGGGGAACCATAGCAGACTCCAGTTCGTGTGTGATGTCGCGGATCCAATCATCAGCATCTAGTGGCTGAGTTGAGTTGCGATAACTAGCGGGGTTGAGGCGCACAAAGTCCTGCAGTGTCATTGCTGCTGGCTACTGATGCATATTGCGCCTCGAGAATTGATCCATGATTCCCTGCAGGAACTAACGTTGCAGCTCGCACTGCTGTATCATTCCATTCATATATTCAGGTGGCGGTGGGGGAGCATTGGCACCACGGCCACATCCAGCTGGTCTAACCATCCTGCTAATTTATAACAGTGGTAGTTCAGTATTTTGAGTAATAGCAAGACAAGTGTTCATTCATGAAGTAACATGCACAACAAAGGAAGTGCAATAAGATACATCATAGTAGTCAAATGAGACTTAATGGTCCATACATTGGTATATTACAAACCAGCAATACAAGTCTGATACAAGAAACAACCTAGGCAAACTAGGCGGCATGCAAGGACGCGGTAGAAAGGTACAACAACGAGACATAGCGCCATGCTACATCAACATCGGGAAGAACCAGCGGCGCTGGGTAACTGCCTGTGACGACGCAGGGTACCCTCGATGTCGGGGTCCTGCGCTCCATGAACACTCTGGTGCAACACCTGGTCTCGGACAGGGAGCATAGGTCCATGGGGAGGAACATCACCTCCAACCGTAGGCCACTCGAGAGCTGGTGGCATCACTGTCCTGCGCGGGTACAGGATATGCTCGGGCTGTATCCTCGCACTGACTGCTGGCATCAACTGTGTCAGATCGTCGTAGAGACGAGAACGAGTCTCGTACAACTCGACAGTAAGAGCACGGACAGTACGATCCAGAGCCTCAGTGTACTGAACCAGAACCTCCACGTGATAGCGATGTCGCACGTACTCGGTGCAGATAGCAGTGTAGTGTCTAGTCTCATCCCCAGCAGCAACATACGGGATGTATCTGAAAGAAGTATGCTCTAGGCGGGAGTGACACTCTCCACGGAGAAGCAACATAGGCAGCATCATGGACTGCCCACTTAACGGTCACTCCAACACCATGATAGGTGTGTAGCACACGGGTGGAGCGATCCTGTCGATCGTAGATATGCATCTCAGCATGATACTGCTACTGGTTGAACTCCCGATAGTCCTCGTAAACCATGTACTCGGTGTACCAACGATATCCCAGCCTGGTCAAGAGGTCGACTAAAATAGCCGGAAACCCAGCCGCAACGGTAGCCGTAGTCATACGTATGAGCTGCCTTGCGGGACGCATCTGTAACAAGAAAGTTCAGAGGATGTCAAATGACAGTGTGTGTATCATAATTTCAAAGGAAAGATTTGTCGACGAAACAACTCTCCAGGTGGATGTGATCACGAGAACCTAATGTTAGATTTAGCAAAAATCTTTAACCCAAAGAGAAGAGAGATCAGAACCCAGAGTATATATAAGGAATAAAAGATCATAATACCACCCATCTGTGATGTGGGCCTATAAGCCACACAGTCATCTTAGCAAGATAGTTTTTCAAAGTCTAGACTCAACTTTGGCCAAGGAGTTGGAAAGGGGCTTCCTAAAGGCAGTCGGCTCTGATACCAACTTGTGACGCCCCCGGTTCAATCGTGCACTAATCATACATGCAAATATGCTCGATCAAGACTTGAGACTCACGGGAAGATACCACAACACAACTCTAAACACAAATTGAAATAATTCAAGCTTTATATTACAGCCAGGGGCCTCGAGGGCTCGAATACAAAAGCCTAAGTACACAAGTCAGCGGAAGCAAATATTATCTGAGTACAGACATAAAATAAACAAGTCTGCCTTAAGAAGGCTGAACATAACAACGACAACTAGATCGAAAAGGCGCAGGCCTCCTGCCTGGGAGCCTCCGAAACTACTCCTGGTCATCAGCAAGGTCCACGTCATAGTAGGCTCCATCCTGGTTGTACTAGCGTCCGTCGTGGTAGTAGTGGTCGGCAACGGGGTAAGCTGGCTCCTGGGTTCCATAATCTGCTCGCGGCAATCGTATCATGGGGAAAAGGGGGAGCAAAGCAACGGTGAGTACTCATCCAGAGTACCCACAAGACTGACATTAGAACTATGCTAGATATGCACCAGTATCAAGGAATGGGGCTATATCTTTGGACTAAACTGCAGAAATGCCAGAAGAGGGAGAAGGCCTAGTCCTATCGAAGACTAGCATCTTTATAGTCTTGCAGCATTAGAAGAGTGCAGATTAGCATTTCATAAATAATAATACGTTGTTGTAATGCCCAGAGATTCCTTCTTGACTCCCTGTGAGAAAGCAATGCCGGAGCCATCAATCCATTTAATTCACAGGTGTCCAGTTCTAGTTGTATTAAGTCAGGATACTTCCGAGCGTCCGTTACCGTGGACACGGCTATTCGAATATATATACTTCCCTGCAGGGGTGCACAAACTTACCCAAAACGCTCGATTAACTCTGGCCGGACACAATTTCTTGGTAGTACCCAGCCTCGGCTGATCGACACGACGTAGTCCTACCTAGGCGCAATAGAGAGGCCAGCACGCCGGTCTACATCCTAATTGCTCGGGGTCATGGGCCAATCGCCCTCGCAATCCCGCGCGTTACGTGGACGGCCGGTGTCAGTCCTGGCACCTCTTTAATACAAAGACGGTGCTTACGCGGGCCACCCGGGCGTGTGCCACTCAACTGTAACATCTAAAGAGCTTCCGGGCGATGTACGACGAAGAGTGCCCACTTTAATTCCCGCGTGGTGGTTAGTGCGAAAATGGCCAGAGGCCTACTCAGATCACATATCCAAACCCATTAGTGACTTGGGAGCATGCGGCTACGATCAGGTGGTTCCGTCTTCCCGTCTTGAGGATGTGTGGCAAGCACAAGGAATGACCGACCACTTCGTATTATCTCGCGGGTACCTTTTAGGTCCAGCCCGACTTCACCTCAACTGCGGGTACCCTTGGGGCCGACCCGTCTTTCTCATTTAGTTCAAAACGCTAAGTCAGGTAACAGCATGTCTATACACCAAGTGGAAATCCGAGGAATCCCCCTCGATGGATCCACCTCAATGTATGTGTATGACAGAGTCGCTTATCGAGAATGGGAAGGAGGAATCACCCTCGATACCCACGGACGAATAGCTATGCTACAGAATTAACATCGAAAGTGTGTTACGAGGTGTCACCCTCAGCACACGACAGTAGCTCTGCAGTGTCATACTAAGGGGGTGTGAGGTGATGTGTCGGTAATGGCTTGTCATTCATGACGATTGAGTCTTCTGTCTTCAAGTCCTCGATGTCGTCGATGATGAAAGTAGGGGCAACAGTGTCAAGGTGGGGACCACAGTGTAACACTAACCATACCTACACTAAGCATTTTAAGATACCAGGTAAAGTAGCAGTAGTAATAAAAACAGGCTATGCAACAGAATAGGATCAATCCCAGTACAATAGATAATTCTAATGCAAACACGAGGGGGAAAGAATAGGTGATATAGGAATGATCAAGGGGTTTTTGCTTGCCTTATTGCTCTGCTGAAAAAGGCTGATCGTTAGTGTTGTAGTCGTAGATAGCAGTAGCGTCAGTCTCGGTGTCTACCGAAGAGAAGAGGGGGAAGAAACAATAAATACAAGCAAACATGTGCATCTTGAAGCATGACATGACTACATGCAGTGCTAGGGGTGGCCTAACCCCAGTACGGAGCGGGAGAATATCGGACGATATTTCCCGGGTCCTTGGCTTCATCGGACAGATGATCCGGAGGGGGAATATTCCATGTTCATCATGCTAGAAACATGTGAAAGATGAATGGATGGAATATTTTGATTCTTTGGAATATGTGAAACATGTGAAAGATGAATTTTCATATATAAATAATTTTCATCTGAGTTATAAATTATTTCCTATGATTTTTAGAAGTTTTAAAGATTTTCGAAAATTAACAGAATTAAATTAATTCGAAAAAATGCAATTAGGATGTCAGCATGACATCATGCTAATGTCAGCAGTCAACAGTGGGGCTGACTGATCAAACCTGACCAGTGGGCCCCATCTCTCATTGACTCAGCATTTAACAAGGGTTTAATTTAACTAATTAGGTTAATTTGCAGGGTGAGGTCCCACATATTAGTGTCACATTAGCTTAAATTAATTATTTTAACTTAATCTAATCGAGTTATTAGGGCTAATGACCTGGGCCCACATGTCATAGACCCAAGGGGCTGGCCCAGAGTCAGTGACTGGCTGAGCCCAGTCAGCTAGTTGACCAAGTCAACTGGTCAACTTGGGCGCCCTAGCCCACTGGCCAGCGTCACTGTCTGTCGCCCCGGTCGGCCAGGTCAGCGGTGGCCGGCGACCGGCGCCGGAACAGCTCCCGAAACAGCCGTGGGGCTCGGAGATGGCGTAGGGGGCACCATTTGGCGCGTTCTTTGGCGCGTTCAAAAGCTGGAGCGATTGCCTTTCCGTTCCAACCATCAGGAGGTGCTGGGGTGGCCGGAGATGAGCGCTACGTCGACGGCAGCGGTGGCCGGCGTTTGGGTCAGTACGGGCGAGTGCATATAGCGAGCAAACGAACTATCTAACGACCCTACAATGGTCTACATGATGCGGGGGAGCGAGTGGTGGCGAGCACAGGACCAAATGGTGACCGGAGGCTCGCCGGCGTCGAGCTCCGGCGGAACCGAGGTTCGGCTCCGGTGCAATCGGGCGATGGAGCTCGCAATCGAGAGAGCTAGGAGGGGGAAAAGGACCAGGGACTCACAGCGGTCCCGTAGGTGACCTAAGCGTGCTCGGGGAAGGGTTGAGGTAGCCAGAATCGTCGGTGGCGTCCGTCGGGGCAGAGAAGAGGAGCGGCGTGGTCCTCGCACTTCGGTGAAGCTCCGGTCGTCCTGCTCCTCCCAGTCGAAGCAGAAGGATGTGGCGGAGATTTTGGGCATGGAGGCAAGGTGCGGGAGGCAAAGTGGGCGCAGCTAGCCGACGGCCATGGCGGCATCAGTGCTCGGGCATGGAGGAAGCAGGCGAGAGAGAGAGAGAGAGAGAGAGAGAGAGAGAGATGGAACAAAGAGGTCCAGGGGGTCGCGGACGCGGGCTCTTATCCATCCACGCCAGCAGAGGATCGATTCGAGCGAGGGGGGCCCCGGGCAAGCAAGCAGGATCACCCTGGCGTCCACAGCGAGCCCTGCGAGCGTCAGGAGGTAGGGGACGACACTGGCTGGGCTGGGCCGGCCACTGTTGCACTGGGCTTAAGTGCACAGTGCACTTTCTTCTTTTTAATTCTTTTCTTTTTGTGTTTTCCTTTATTCTTTTCTATTTCTTTTTATTTACAGCACCAAGTCACTCTTCTAAAATGTGAGACCTAGCCCAATAAATAAGTTGCAATATCCAACACTGCCACAAAAAGTTTGGAACTTATTAGAACCTATTTGTAATTTTCATGAAATTAAAGGGGCACTTTTAAATGCTTTAAAGCTCTTTTTCGGATGGTGGGGTCCACACGAACATCAAGGTGATGTTGTTTTCCTTAATAGCATTTGTTTTGAGATTTTAACAACTGTGCAACAATTTTCCTTTTCTCTTTGTTGATTTATTTTATCATAATAAAATTCAAGGGCCTTTTGTGGTGGAATTGAAATGAGATATGAAATTCAAAGTGATCTAGTGCTGTTTAGCAAAATGATTAAGCTTGATCATGGTGATCACTGTGCACCATTACATAGGGGTGTTAAACAAGCAAAGATAAATATTTTTGTATTTTTGATTTTTATGGGACAAACTAAATATATCAGCAAATGAAAGGAAGAACAAGTGAATGAAATTTTGTGCGAAGTTACTTGATAGTTGGTGATTGTATTCCACGGCAACGGTGCTAGAAATCCTTCCTGATACTTGTCATTTGCACAATATTGGTAAGTATTTCCCTCAGTTATTAAACCAAGGTTTATCGAACCAATAGGAATACCAATCCTCAACCATCTTCAGCGGCTGCACACAAAAGAACAAACAACTTGCACCCAACGCGGGCAAGAGGGTTGTTAATCCCCTTGATCTCGTTATTTGCAAGCAAATGATCTCATTATTTGCAAGCAAATGAGTTGTGTAGATAATTTTAAAGAGAACAATAAAATAAAAGACAAATAATTGCAGCAAGGTAGCAATTACGTTTGTGTATATATAAGTGAATAGACCCGGGGGCTGTAGTGTTCCCTAGTGGCATCTCTCATGGCAAAGGCATACGGTGGGTAAACAAATTACTGTTGGGCAATTGATAGAAAAGCGAATAGTTATGCGATTTTCACGGCAATGATCATGTGTACTATATAGGCATCACGTCCATAAGTAAATATGCCGACTCCTTTCTGCACCTACTACTATTACTCCACCCATCGACCACTATCCAGCATGCATCTAGAGTATTAAGTAAAACAGAGTAATGCTTGGAGAACTATGACATGATGTAGACAAAGTAAACTCAATCAATATGAATAAACCCCATCGTTTTATCATTAGTAGCAGCAACACAAAGACGCATCTATTCCCCTTCTGTTTCTGGGATATAGAGACTTGCCAGGTTGAACCTACTACAACGCACCACTCCCACTGAAGAAATATCAATGTAGTTGGCCAAACTATCTCAATAGATTGGAGAGCACTACAAAGCTATGATGATCATGCAAATCAGAATCTTAGTATTCAGGTTTGACTCAAATAATTTTCATGAACAATCTGAACATAAACTCACAATTCATCGGATCCCAACAAACCCACCATACCAAGGGATTACATCAGATAGATCAAGGCAAAGATGCGATGAACATTGTACTGAAGATCGAGAGACATAGAGAGATTGCCATCTAGGTACTACCTACAGACCCGTAGGTCTGTGGTCAACTACTCACACATCATGTTGAGGGCAGCAAGTTTGATGAAGAGGCCCTCCGTGATCGATCTCCCCTCTAGCAGGGTGCCGGATCGGAGGTGTAGATGGTCTCCTATCGTAACAGAGACTTGCAGCGACGGAAAAAGTGTTTCGGGAGCGCTTCTAGGGTTTTTGGAATATATGAGAATTTATAGGCCAGAGAGGGGCGTCGGAAGGCGCACGAGGGAGGCACAAGCCATCAGGGCACGCCCCCTAGTGACGCATCCTGTTGGCTTGTGGGGCTCTCGTACCTCTCCCGGCCTCCTCCCGAAGCTTCCAGGTCTTGTTTTGGTCCAGAAAAAATCATCAAAAACTTTCGTGGCAATTGGACTTCGTTTGGTACTGTAAAGCTAAAAAGTCAAAAACACCCAGAAAACAACAACTGGCACTGGGCACTGGGTCAATAGGTTAGTACTCACAAATATTATAAATTGGTAAACAAATGCCTAGAAAGTATCCTAGAATGATAATATATCAGCATGGAACAATAAAATATTATAGATACGTTGGAGACGTATCAGTAGTCCCGCTCAGGGGAGCGCTACTTCCGCTTGCACCAAAGAACTGGCAGTTTCCCGCTGTTGACATTGTTGGGGATGCGGTAGTGCCGCCGGAGCGGTACTACCGCTTCTATCAGCGGTACTTCTGCTTATTGTGGCGCGGGTGGGCCAGACACAAGTCTGGTCGATGTCTGGTCCCTCGCGAGGGACTCTGGAACAAACAGCGCGGTAGCACCACTCGAGGGGGAGCGGTACTTCCGCTCAGTATTTACAAAATGCCAGAAGAAAAACACAAGCGGAAGTAATCCTAGAACTTCAGGGCGCCAGTACCGCTGGGGCGGTACTACCGCCCATTAGAGTGGTACTTCTGCTAGAAAAGGCCAGAGGCACCCATAGGCACCAGAAGGAGAAAATAAGCGGAAGTGCCCTTAGTACTTCAGGGCGGCAGTACCGCTGGAGCGGTACAACCGCTCTGAGGAGCAGTACTTCCGCTTAAGTGCATCTGAGTGACTTTGGGGCAGAGAGCATTCCATTGTGACGGGAATGGAAGGGGTGCAAAGTTTACGTGATAGTTCCTCCCAACCTTTCCAAATGCGGATCCCCTCTTTATAGTACGGATTTTTCTATGACTCAAGTCCACCAACACAAAATCGAAATAAAGACTCCATCTTCTGTTTTAACAATTGAGGGGATGAAAACCATCTCGTGCCACCTGTTAATCTCTGAAGCTTAATGCACATTATTAGTCCGCAAGCGCATTGTCATCAACCACCAAAACCGCTTAGGGAAAAATTTGCTCTTATAATATCCCCCTTTTTGTTGGGTTGATGACAACACGGGATTTGCCAATGTAAGATAGGTCTTTAAGACTTAGGTAAACCCAGCATCTACAAAATATAGACAGGCTCCCCCTAGATGTGTGCTCTATTTGAATATGCTTTTGGAATGCAAAGAGCACACACTAGGATCAACACCCCCCCTATATTTTATAGACACAACCATATACTTGAACATACAGAATATGAGTTATAAGAAGGTAAGCAAGTATAGGAAAACATAATCTCACAAGGTAACTAAAGTAGACATAACAGAGTAGGAGAGATAGCATATGTCTTACACCATACTTTAGTACTCACGAGTTCTGAGAACATAAACCAAAGCAAACAACCAAAGCAAACAAATATACAAGTTCACGAGAGAAGGACTGCGCAGATAAAGGAGAAGCACTCATGACAAAGCAAGTCTAGCAAATCCCTAAACACTCTGTCCCCGTTTGGCATCGAGACACCAAAAGGGGCACAGAGGACAAATGCGAGGACAAGTGATGGTAGGCTCAAGATAATCAATCCTCAGGCTCATCCTGTTCGTCCTCATCTATAGAAGCAGGCACCTCTTCATCCGACTCAGCCCATGGAGAGTTCTTCTTGATCCACTCCTCCTCGTCAGTAATCCTCTCCTTAGAGTCGCTGCGAACATCCAGACCAATTTTCCTCATAATCATCTTATCACGGCAGCGAGCCTTCTTGGCCTCCACATGAGCCTAGTACTGTCCCTTGATCTGAAATCAGAGAAGATTCTTCACATTTGTTTTGAGATTGGTAGCCCAAGACGGAACCGTTCCAGATGGAGGAGCATAAGTGTCATCTGTGTAGACATGCTCTGGCTCATCATCAGATTCGGTGGGTGCAATCTCAGGGACAGAAGGTGCAACGCCCCAATCCTCCTTCACATAGAGCTTAAGAGTACCATGATTCACCATGTGTTCAGTTATCAGAGGCTCACCAGGGAACGTCTCAGACCAAGTATCCTCAATAAGCTTAAAGAGATAGGGGCCATAGATAGGCACCTTCCTGTCAAGAACTGTTGAGCGAAGCTCCTTCCACATGAAGTGAGAAACATCCAAAGTCGAATCTTTGCCTTTCTGCTTTATGCACATCAGCAGCAGATTCACAAGATAAGAGTGAACCTGATCCTTGTTCCCAACGTGAGGAAACAGTGTGTTGCGAAAGATACGGTGCATAATATCCAGAAATGGAATGAGTTCAGTACGAGTACCCTTGGTAGTGTTTACTATCCTTTGATAGCGAACAAGCTTGGACTTGTGAATAGCTGCCACTTCAATGTGAGGTCTGAGACCAACTGGCTCATCTGGCCCTGAGTCTGCATAGCCCAAAGAGTTCATAGAGGTCCTCCAGTTGGAACGCAAAACTCAGCTACCAGTCATCCATGTCAGGTTCCTTGCCTCATCATTGTGAAAGTGAACGGTGGCATAAAACTGAGCCACAATCTCGCAGTCAAAATCCTTGTTGAAACCTATAATGGGAAACAGGCCCATTCCCGGCAAAGAGAACGAGCTTCAGCAAAGTAAGCAGTGTGAGGGTTGTTTTTCATATACCCTGTGTCAATGGATTTGGCATCTGGCACATAGAGGTTCGTCTTGTTCTTCAGGACCCCAACATATATGAGCGACTGAGCCTTGTTCCAGAAGGGACGACCAACAAGTGACTCGTCCTTAGGACGGTGGTAAGGTTTGAGTTGACGAAACTCGAAAAAATCCTTGGCAGTCATATCCTGAGGTTCTTTGATAGCCTGCTTCTTGCTGGCAGTCTTCTTCGTGGATTGCCGTTGGGGTTGAGCACTTGCACCGGCCTGAGCATCTTCAGACGTGCGGAACCACTTGGAACCACCATGGCTAGGATTCACGTGACGAGCAGCAGGAGCGGAGCTACCACCACCTGTAACTTACAATGAAGGAATGGAAAGAGAGAACCAAATGTAAACACATTGCATAAGCCAAGGAAAATATAATAGAAAGAATAGGAGCTGAAACAACGAAAGTTTGGAGTTCTGTGGCACAAGCGGTAGTACCACGGTGCAGGAGCAGTACTTCCGTTTGAAGCAGTAGTACCACGGTGCAGGAGCGGTACTTCCGCTTAAAGCCGTAGTACCGGTCTTGCACCAGCGGTAGTACCACCCTGGCGGTGGAAAAACTTCCGTGGCAAGGGAACGGCAGTACCGGAGATGTAGAACCCAACAATTTCGATGACCATCTACTAAACTCCTATCTAGCAGTCATTTCATGTCCTTCTCATGCCTAGTTTGTGCGAGAAAACAAGGAAACCACATGCATTGCCCTAGAAACAAGATTCAAAAACTAAGATCAAAGAGAAAACGAACGAGGGCAATACCGGTGTCCATGGCACGAGGAAGAGGAGGGATCAACCCCACCGGACAGAAATGCGGAGGACGACACGGAATGGGAGATCCAGAGCAGGCCTCCGGGAGAATTTTGGTCACCTGAGAGGGAAAGGACTCGAAGGGGGGAATAGTGAATGGGTATGGGGAGTTTGAACTCCCCCTGCCCATCACTTCAACCGTCCAGGAGTCCACGAAGCGGTAGTACCGCCGGCTGGAGCGGTAGTACCGCTTGGAGCGGTAGTATCATCCAGACCGAGCGGTAGTACCTCTTCTGACCAAAAACAACCCCCAAAGTGCAGAAAATAAAACAGGACTTATGCGGAATACGAGTATGAGACCATGATAACACACGAGAGACACTCAACCAGATCAAACAATAGGAGTCACTCCAAATCTTTTAAAGAAATCAAACATGAAGAAACACAACACACCCAAGTGCAGAGTCCCTTGTGTCCACAGCACACCCAATACAATAGCAAATTGTATAGGTGCACTAGTTCGGCGAAGAGATGGTGATACAAGTGCAATATGGATGGTAGATAGGGGTTTTTGTAATCTGAAAATATAAAAACAGCAAGGTAGCGAGTAGTAAACAGCGAGCAAAACGGTATATTAATGCTTGGAAACAAGGCCTAGGGTTCATACTTTCACTAGTGCAATCTCCCAACAATGCTAACATAGTTGAATCATATGATCATCCCTCAACGTGAAACAAAGAATCACTCCAAAGTTCCTATATAGCGGAGAACAATAATATGAAATTGGTGTAGGTAGTAGAACCACCTCAAAGTTATTCTTTCCGATGGTCAAAGAACTTCAAGGAGCACCCCAAGATTTCTATAGGAGAACATGGTATGAAAACATGCAATCAACCCCAATGCATAGATCCCCATGGTCCCCAGAATCCGCAAGTTGATGCCACAACATATATCAAGTGAATCAATAGAATACCCCAATGTCACTATGAGTATCCCACACAAGACGTACATCAAGTGTTCTCAAACCAAAATATTCGATCCAACATAATGAGATCTCAAAGGGAAAGATTAAATTCATTACAATAAGATAGAGAGGGAAGAACACCATATGATCCAACTATATTAACAAAGCCCGTGATACATCAAGATCATGTCATCTCAAGAACATGAGAGAGAGAGAGAGAGAGAGAGAGAGAGAGAGATTGAACACATAGCTTCTAGTACATACCCTCAGCCCTGAGGGTGAACTACTCCCTCCTCATCATGGCCTTCGCCGGGATGATGAAGATCGCCACCGGTGATGGTTTTCCCTCTATGGCAGGGTACTGGAACGCCTCCAGATTGGTTTTTCGTCGATACAAAGAGTTTCGACGCCGGAGCGGAAGGTTTATCTTTATTTCTGGGGTTTCTGGGATTTATAGGATTTTTCCGCATTGGAATCACGTGTAACGGAACCACGTGGGCCCCACAAGCCAACAGGCCACGACCCCCCCCCCCCAGGGGCGTGCCCTGATGGCTTGTGGCCCAAGGGTGGCCCCCCTTCGGTGGTTCTTCGCTCCAATATTGCTTATTTCCTCGAGAAAAAATCATTACAAAGTTTCGGGCGATTTTGATAACTTTCATTTTCTGCACAAAAACAACACCACGGTAATTCTGCTGAAAACAGCGTCAGTCCGGGTTAGTTCTAAATAAATCATATAAAGTTCATCAAAATCATATAAAAGTATTGTAAACATAGGTTAATATGGCATGAATACTTCATCAATTATAGATACGTTGGAGACGTATCAGCATCCCCAAGCTTAATTCCTACTCGTCCTCGAGTAGGTAAATGATAAAAGAAACTATTTATGAAGTGTGAATGCTAGCATAATGTATAATATTGATCAAGGATAATTTCAGCTACTTCTCTTAGCATCAAAACCAGCAAGTATTTCTCATAAAGCTTCTCATAATCAAGTAGCAAGTTATTCACATGTTAAAGTATAGACCATAAACTTTCTTGAAAACTGGCAAACTATGTTTCTAGTCATCAAACAATTACAATTCATCTAATTTTTAGGGAGGGTCTATGTAAGAGCTTTGGTTTAGCAAATTCCACATACTCAACTATCATTAGTCTTCCATGATTGCTCACACTCAAAGCATATTTTTAGAACAAACAGTTTCAGTCAAACATATAGGAAGATAGGGGCTTAAAGTTTCGCCTCCCAACTTATTTATCTCGGGGATAAGGTCAACAAATAATGAATCATTATCACCTATATTCAATTGGATATATGTGTCTGGATCTTTCCCCACCACATGATGCTTGCCAACTAAGGAATTAATAGATTGGAATAAGAAGTTGACTTAACATGAAAATTAAAAGATTGGCCCTTTGAAGAGGGAAGCAGGGATTTGCAGAGGTGCTAGACCTCATTGTTTTAAAAGAGAGATAAATATGTAATTTTGAGTGGTATACTTTTCCTGTCAACGTCACAACAGAGATTTCAATATCTTCCATGCTAATCACATTATTGGTGGTTCCCAAACAGAATTAAAATTTTACTCCCCCTCCACCATTCAAACACATTCCATGTCTAGCCGAATCCACGGGTACCATCCAAACAATCAACTTTCTAGGGGGAGTTCTTGTTTATTTATTTTTGTATTAAGCAGGACTCGGAATCCTTTTTACCAGCCTCTCTTGTGCAATGACAAGTGAATAAACACTCATCTTGAGAATAGACCGCTTAGCATCGAAGATAATGACCACCCCGTCGCTCCATGAGCTGTACGAGCACACAAAATGGATGTTTATTTGAATGTTTAGAGGTGGCACATGCAAATTTACTTGAAATGGGAGTGAAATACCATATATAGGTAGGAATGGTGGACTCTCATGGAAGAAACTTGGCTCAAGGATTTGGATGCACAATAGTGTCTCTACTTAGTACGAAGTTTTGGCTAGCAAAAGGTTCTAAACAAGCACCACATGTTAGAGGATCCATGACAATATAACTGCTATGTGAATATAAACAAACATAACCATTATGCTATCTTCCTTGTCTAACGTCAACTACTTGATCAAGTTTGAAAATAATTAATGGGGCTCATAATCATAGAAGATGTCCAAGATAGTATATTTATATGTGAAACCTCTCTTCCTTCAATATTCTTTCACGAATTGTTCAAATGACCAATGCTATGTTTGCTAACTTCCAATAAATTTTACCGCTTATACTCCTAGAATGTGAAGTCACTACTCCTCATGGGACAAGCATATGAAGCATATATAATTTCATATTTATGACATTCAATTCATTCAATGTTTACTCTCAGGATATAAGTGAAGCACATGAGTAAACTTCAAACTACTCTCAAAAGATATAAGTGAAGATCAATGCGTAGTCAAACAATAAAGTAGCTATCTGAGGGCTCTCTCTCGATAAATACTTTCAGATCTGAGAAATTCTTCAAACAGCAAACAAGACAAAAGTACACTCCAAGAATAGCACATATCATGTGGACAAATAAAAATTTAGGCTCAACATAGGCTAACCGATATTTGTTTGATGAGGAGAGGCGGGATGCATAGCATCCCCAAGCTTAGATGCTTGAAACTTCCTATAAAATTTACTTGGGATGCCTTGGGCATCCCCAAGCTTGAGATTTTGTATCTCGTTCAATCCTCTCATATCCCGGTTTCACCTAAGTCTCAAAAACTTCATCCACAAAAACATGAAAAGAACTCATGAGATAGGTTAGTACACATAAGAATACATCCACACTTCATGTACTGCCAAGACAAGTTGCATAATAATTTTCAAACATTAGTTACTATATACTATCATTTCCACAATTTATATATACTAATATAAGCCATGAAAACTCTAGGATAAGTAGATACAAAACTATGACAGCAATTTGTCCAAACAGAACAGTCTATAGAAATCTATTAAAATAGTGTACTTCTGCATCTTCACAAATTATGAAAATTTAGGATATGATAAATAATTTGTATGAACGTGCTATGTAAAAATTTCAGAAATTTTCCACGTTCCAGTAAAATATCAAAATTCAAACACTAAAGTGAAATTTTCTGTTTTTACTCAGCACACATCAAACATGCAATTCAAGCATCCTAAAAGGCAATTCTTGGAACTTCTTATTGAAAAACAAGATTGTAAATAACATGTAACAAAGAACAACAAAATAAAATTATGCTCCAAGCAAAACACATATTATGTGACGAATAAAAATATAGCTCCAAGTAAGATATACCGATAGTATTGAAGACGAAAGAGGGGATGCCTTCCGGGGCATCCCCAAGCTTAGACACTTGGGTCTTCCTTGAATATTACCTTGGGGTGCCTTGGGCATCCCCAAGCTTAGGATCTTTCCACTCCTTATTCTTCTCATATCAGTATCTCACCCAAAACATGAAAACTTCAATCACACAAAACTGAACGGAACTTCGTGAGATGGGTTAGTATAATAAAGATAGATCATTCACTTAGATACTATCAAGACAAGATTCATAACTGTTCCCACATGATTCCTAGTGTATTCTAGCATTCCCATAATTCATATCAATCAATATAAGCTATGGAAACATTAAAACAAGCAAACTATGCATGCAAAACAGAATACGTCAAAAACAGACTAGTCTTTGAAGATCTGAATCAGCACCATACTTGCCCATCTTTAAAAATTCCGAAAAATTAGGAAAATGCAGGAATTTTTTATATAAATACTGTTTAAAATTTTAAACAATTTATCACGCCCAAGAAGAACTGGACAAATTCTGCATTGAACGCGAATGTTTCTGTTTTTGCATAGAATCAAACTAACAAGTATTCACACTATCCCAAAGGCCTTACTTGGCATTTTATTGAAATAAAAGACACAAAACATGATTACCGCAGTAGCTTAATCTTGTTAATACACAAAAACAGAAAGTAAAAGTGTTGGGTTGTCTCCCAACAAGCGCTTTTCTTTAATGCCTTTTAGCTAGGCATGATGATTCCAATTATGCTAATATAAGAATAGTATTTGAAACATGCAAGGGAGCATCATGAAACATATGACAAGCACATTTAAGTATAGCCCACTTCCTATGCATAGGGATTTTGTGAGCAATTAATTTTTGGGAGGAATAATCAACTAGCATAGGAAGGCAAAACAAGCATAACTTCAAGATTTTCAACACATAGGGAGGAAACTTGATATTATTGCAATTGCTACAAGCATATGTTCCTCCCTCATAATAATTTTCATTAGCATCGTGAAGGAATTCAACAATATAACTATCACATAAAGCATTATCTTCATGATTCGTAAGCATAGAAAACTTATTACTCTCCCCACAAGCAAACTTCTCATACATAATAGTGGGAGTATCGTAGGAGACTTGAATGCTATAAATTGTTTCCACATTAAAAGAATAATGTTCAGAAAGGGGTATTCATAATTGTGACAAGTTTTATAATAATAATCATCACTACTTTTTATAACATAAGTATCATCACAATAATCATCATAAGTAGTAACTTGGTTCTCATCATAAATGGGAGGCATGCAATCATTATAACAAATTTGATCATTCGAAGTAGGGGAACTAAAAAGATCATATTCATTGTGCATAGCATTACCAAGCTTGGGAGACACATCATTTGCAGCAAATATATTCTCAAATATGTTGTTATCATCAAGAATAACATCCCCAAGCTTGTGGTTTTGCAAATCATTAGCATAACAATAGATAGCATGAATGGCACCAGTAGTATAACAATTATTATCATCATAATTTCCCAAGTTAGTGCCAAAAAGAGTTTCAATATTATAAGGAGTATCATTATCTTCCCAATCACCCTTATCACAACAAGTAGTAGGCATAACAAAATAGTCATCAAGTCTATCATTGTCCACACTACTTTCGTATTCATTCTCAACGATTATAGGAGCAACATTATTTGGGAGAGATACCTTTTTACCCTTACCTTTTATTTTCTTCTTCTTCTCCATTAGTACATTTTGTGTGGGTTTAAGTAGTTTTTCTGAGCTTATTATTGAAGAGATTGGTTCGATGGGAAACTCCTCCTAGCAACCCGATTCATTACGAGAAACAATAGGAGGGTATTGGGAGACCTTTACCCTTTCATTAGTATTCCTTTTATATTCTATCGGTTTGTCATTCTTTCTATAGTTGGCAATATAAGCATACTCATTGCAATTTACTGCGCAAAACGTATAGATTTCTTGTAGTTTAGTTACGTTACCATTTGTGACAATGAATATATCAAACCAATCATTTTTATGTGATAATTCTTCACACTCCAAAAATAAGCAAAGTTCATTATTGAGTAAATGGGAGATCAAATTATCACAATATTTGGAAATGGTTCGGTCATGAAAAAGCATGCATTGGAAATTAAGATGACCAACTCTATTGCAAAGTTCACAGGTAATGGGATGAAGAGAGCATAATCTTGTGGCACATTCATCTATCACTTTAAGCCACCAATTAGTTTGATCATGTTTATGCTTCTTACAAAATCTATCATTCCTATATGGCATGTCTTTGCAAATTTTATTCACTCCACAAAAATTTAGATGCTTATAGGAAATCATTTTATCATGATTAGTGCAATCATCATTAGCATCATGGATATTCAGAGAATTCATACTAACAATATTGATATCATGCTCATTATTCAGGCAATTCTCATTAAGTATTTTCATAAATTCTTTCTCTACCAATCAAGCGCAATTTTCTGAACCATCATTTTCACGAATTAAAAAGACGAAGCAAATGAGGCAACCTAAACTCCGTTTTTTGTAATTTTCTTTTATAAACCAAACTAGTGAAAAACAAGAAACTAAAAGATGTAATTGCAAGATCTAAAGATATACCTGTAGGGTAACGCAGCAGAAAACAAAAATTTTCCGACCTACGCACCAGCCGAGGACCACTATGGAGACTGCATACAAGGTTTGATCTTTTTCGTTAACGACTCGTAGCGCAGCGGAAGTAGACTCGATGACGATCGGCGGTGCAGATCCCCGCAGCTAGGATTTACAACCTCCCAACCGCGAGGATGTATACCCTCATCCGCCCCATGGGCAGCCCTCCGGGAGGTGGTCGGAGAGTCCCCCGGACGGTGTCACGGACAGCCCTTCGGGACGACCATCGAAACTCGGACAGTCACTCGGACAGCCCTTCGGGAGGACCTTCAAAACTCGGACAGTCACTCGGACAGCCCTTCGGGAGGCACTCTCGAACTAAGACCGAAACTACGATCTCTCTACAGAGTTGCACACATACGGTGTCATCTATCCGGCAGGGCTTCGCCGTCCAGAACTAGTTCCCACCGGAACCCAGACAGCCTTTCGGCTCTACGAAACTATTTCGCTGGGAGGGAAAGGGAAGCCAGATAACATCAGATGGCATGTGTATGTGAGAAAAGAGTGAGTGTGGAGAGTGCCACTAGTAGAATGTCGATCAGTAGTCCCGGTCGGGAAGGGCCTTTAGTACCGGTTCCCCAGCCGGTACTAAAGGGTCGGGACTAAAGGTCCAGACCTTTAGTACCGGTTGGCCCACGGACCGGTACTAAAGGCCCTCCACGTGGCTGCCTGCGTGGGCTGGTGGTGGAGGACCTTTAGTACCGGTTGGAATTTTCATTTTTTTTTGAATTTTTTTGGAAAAAAAATTTGTTCGATTTTCAAATTTCTGAATTATTTGAATTTAATCTTTAACTACCCCTCATCACTGCTCAATTTGATTTCTAATCTTTAATCAGCCCTCATCATTCCAAATCGTCTAACTTCCCGATCGGTCACCCATCCTCTCACTACTCCAGCCTAAGCACGCTTAACTTTCGAGTTCTATTCCCCCTTGTTTCCGAGTCTGCACTTGTTGTTTTCCTGACAATAGTAAACTGTCAATCCTATTAACCCTTAGGAGTTGAACTTGAGCATGAAGTCACACGTTACACTGTTTGAGTTTGAAACTATTATTCTTAAAACCAATAATTATTAAGTAACACACTAATATTTCTTGAATAAGTAGTTTGACCATAGTTTGACCATAGTTTGACCGTAGTTTGACCAGATTTGACCAAAATTAAAAAAACTGAAATAATTATTTAGCAGCACTAATATTCTTGAATAATTATTTAGTAACACTAATATTCTTGAATAAGTAGTTTGACCAGATTTAACCAAAATTCAAAAAAACTGAAGTTTGAGCATAACTTTTTTTCCTTTTAGAATTTGAGGATTCTAAAAATTGTAAAACGGCCTTAGGCCGTCAAATTCGGATGCGGATTTTCGTTCTGAACATTTTTGATATATTATACGTTTTTTTCTGACATCGTATGCAAAAGTTACAGCCGTTTTACGTTTTCATAACATTTTTTTGCAAAACATGTTGAAATTTATGTTTTTTTATTTTCCTAACTAATAGATGTATTAACATAACTACATCTCGAAGGATTTTAATTTTTGAAGTATTTATCATTTTCGTTTGTTTTTTTCAAAACTGAAATGGTGATACACGGGGGGGGGGGGGGGGGGGGTAGAGACAAATTTCAGACAAGTTCTAGAGGGCCTTTAGTACCGGTTCGTGCCACAAACCGGTACTAAAGAGGCACGCGGGGCCCAAGTCTGACCAAAAGCCTGCCACACGGGGCCCAAGTCTTTAGTACTGGTTGGTGTCACCAACCGGTACTAAAGGGCAACCTTTAGTACCGGTTCGTGCCACAAACCGGTACTAAAGAGGCACGCGGGGCCCGGTCTGACCAAATGCCTAGCACGCTCCCTTTAGTACCGGTTCGTGACACCAACTGGTACTACAGGTTCCTTACGAGCCGGTACTAAAGGTCGCCGGCCCGAACCGGGACTAATAGCCTCTTTAGTAACGGCTCGTAACCAGACCGTGACTAATGCATTGGATGAAAGGTCTCTTTTCTACTAGTGTGCATCTCCACCTCTATTTATAGGAAAACCCAAGGGGTAGGGTGACACTTGAAATACCCATAATGCCCTTCACAAGGGCACAAGGTACATGCAAGTGCGCAGCCCATATCCTTCCATGTCATCCCTAGAGATATTTGTGAGTAAAGCCCCAAAAGGTGGCTCTCCATAAAGTAATCCAAAAAGCACTTTCACTATTCACGACGACATATTTCAGCTTCCGTTCGAACTGAAAATATTTATGTGGGCTTAGAACATTTCCAGTACCCACTAAAATAATTTTCAACGTGTTCCGAAACAATTCCGGTTTAGTGATTTTCATCTGCGAAAAACATCTGAAGCGGTTTCGGCAGCTCCGGAACATTTCCGGTTTTCATCCCGGAAAATTCAAGAAAGTTTCCAGAACGATTCTGGCACCCTCCAAGAATTATCAGGCATGTGCCGAAAACAATTTGACTTTATGGTGTACTCCGAAACAACTTTTCGGTTTAGTGATTTTCATCTGTGAAAAGCAACTAAAGCGGTTTCGGCAGTCCGGAACATTTCCGGTTTTTCTCTCTGAAAAATCTCAGAAGTTACCGAAACAATTCTGGTACCTTCCAATAATTTCCAGGCATGTACCGAAACCAATTTCACTTAATGGTACACTCCGAAACAACTTTTCGGTTTTACCGAAACTCTTCCGGTGCTCTCTCTCCGGAACTCTTCTGTTGTCTCCGAAACTTTTTCGGTGAATTTCTTTCAGACTCCCTGTCTAGTATTCAACAGATAGATGACCCTTAAGCGTGTGACCCTATAGGTTTGGTGAAGTATAGACATGACCTGGAACCCCTTTCGATCAATGATCAACATCGGAGTCGTGGACACCCATATTGACCCGTATGCCCACACGAATGAATATTCGAGTGAACCTCCAGTTGCCGTGTGTTATTCCTGTTGCTTCGCGATATGTTACAAATACCCGAGGTGAGACATGTTGGCATCCCCGTGGATCAACAACTTGTCCACTATGCTAGTTACCTCGTTACCGGTATTGTTCTCTTTTCTCGTTCCCGTGTTCCGGCATCCCCGTGATCAAATCACAAAGTGTCTGGCCAGACGATGATGGATACCGTAACACCGAGAGGTCCCAGAGATATCTCTCCATCGTCGGAGGAGCAAATCCCAATCTTGAGCTGTGAAGTTACTTGACATACTTTCCCATGAACCCGTAAGCCGCCGTAATAGCCATCCAGTAACGGATGACGTTTAACAAACCCCAAAGTTCATGAATCAAGCATGAAGAAACTCGATACTCTTATGGTCTGAGGAATCATGCAAACATTAACCATCTCTGTGTTATAAACCATTTAACTAGTGACGAATGTATCTCATAGCATAACATCAATTCGGGTCGATTCAACACAAATGTTCATCTAACATTGTGCCCTCAAAATTGCCGACATAGCCATGCCCATGATCAGGAAAACAGGATCATCATGCAATACTTGAGCCAGTCTTAGAGGCCAGACTAGGAATACATTTTACCGTTTATTATTCCACACGTGCATATGAGTCTTCCTCCGAGCCTCGTGGTTATTGCAGACTCGAGAACCATAGTAGTTATAGCATGGAACATAAACCTAATTATGAACAGGGAGATAATCAATAACATTTATTATTGCCTCTAGGGCATATCTCCTACAGTACCTTCAAGCACTCACCTCCCCGGCAACAACGCCAGAAAATAGCTTGATGTCTACTACACAACTTTATTCTTGTAGATTCGTGTTGGGCCTCCAAGCGCAGAGTTATGTAGGACAGTAGCAATTTTCCCTCAAGTGGATGACCTAAGGTTTATCAATCCGTGGGAGGTGTAGGGTGAAGATGGTCTCTCTCAAGCAACCCTGCAATCTAATACAAGAAATCTCTTTTGTCCACAACACACCCAATACAATGGCAAATTGTATAGGTGCACTAGTTCGGCGAAGAGATGGTGATACAAGTGCAATATGGATGGTAGACAGAGGTTTTTGTAATCTGAAAATATAAAAACAGCAAGGTAGCAAGTAGTAAACAGAAAGAAAAACGGTATATTAATGCTTGGAAACAAGGCCTAGGGTTCATACTTTCACTAGTGCAATCTCCCAACAATGCTAAAATAGTTGAATCATATGATGATCCCTCAACGTGCAACAAAGAATAACTCCAAATTTCCTATCTAGCGGAGAACAATAAGATGAAATTGGTGTAGGTAGTAGAACCACCTCAAAGTTATTCTTTCCGATAAATCTTTTGAGCTATTCCTATAAGTGTCACAAACAGCCCTAGAGTTCGTACTAAAATAACACCAATGATACATATCAATCAACCCTAATGTCACCTAATTACTCCAATGTCACCTCAAGTATCCGTGAGTAAATTATATGGCATGCATCAAACAATTTCAGATCTATCATATTCAGTCCAACACAAAGAACTTCAAGGAGCACCCCAAGATTAAATCAGAGAACGTGGTATGAAAACATGCAATCAACCCCTATGCATTGATCCCCATGGTCACCATAATCCGTAAGTTGATGTCTCAACATATATCAAGTGAATCAATAGAATACCCCAATGTCACTACGAGTATCCCACGCAAGACGTACATAACAAGATATTCAATCGAACATATATCAAGTGTTCTCAAACCAAAATATTCAATCCAACATAACAAGATCTCAAAGGGAAAGATTCAATTCATCACAACAAGATAGAGAGGGGAGAACACCATATGATCGAACTATATTAACAAAGCCCGTGATACATCAAGATCGTGTCATCTCAAGAACATGAGAGAGAGATTGAACACATAGCTACTGGTACATACCCTCAGCCCCAAGGGTGAACTACTCCCTCCTCGTCATGGCCTCCGCCGGGATGATGAAGATGGCCACCTGTGATGGTTTTCCCTCGCCGGTAGGGTACTGGAACACCTCCAGATTGGTTTTTCGTCGATACAGAGAGTTGCGGTGGCGGAGCGGAAGGTCTCTCTTTATTTCTGGGGTTTCTGGGATTTATAGGATTTTTCAGCGTTGGAATCACGCGCAACGGAGCCACGTGGGCCCCACAAGCCATCAGGCCACGACCCCCCCAGGGGCACGCCCTTATGGCTTCTGGCCCAAGGGTGGCTCCCCTCCGGTGGTTCTTCGCTCCAATATTGCTTATTTCCTCCAGAAAAAATCATCAAAAAGTTTCGGGCGATTCCTAGAACTTTCATTTTCTCCACAAAAAGAACACCACGGTAATTCTGCTGAAAACAACGTTAGTCCGGGTTAGTTCTAAATAAATCATATAAACAGCATCAAAACGATATAAAAGTATTGTAAACATAGGTGAATGTGGCACGAATACTTCATAAATTATAGATACGTTGGAGACATATCAATGACCAAAACTCGTCTTTGAAGCACAAGCGCCATAAAAAATGGCTAATGTGAAAGACTTGATCAATTTGTGCACAATAAGGTAAGGGAAAGTTCATTGAGAGAAAAACACTCCCCCTATGTCCATGCCTACATCTAGAAAAGACACAATGATGAGTGTGGTGGGGTGTGCAACACTTCAAGCCACATTGCTCGAATCAATGATATTTAGCTCATGTCTTAACTCGCGAAATCTTGCTTCATCTAATGGCTTCGTGAAAATATCTGCAAGCTGTTCATTAGTATTGAGATGAATAAGATCAATCTCCCCGCGCTTGATATGCTCCCAGATGAAATGATGACGAATCTCAATATGCTTCATCTTGCAATGTTGAACTGGGTTGTTGGAGATCTAGATTAAAGTTTCGTTGTCACAATAGAGAGGCACTTTGTCACAAGTGACACAATAATCCTTTAAAGTTTGCCTCATCCAAAGAATCTGTGCACAACAGCTTGTGGCGGCTACATACTCGGCCTCGGTGGACGAGAGAGAAACACAATTTTGTTTCTTTGAAGACCAACTTACCAAAGAGCGACCAAGGAATTGGCAGCCTCCGAAAGTTGACTTCCTTTCCACACGGTCTCCCGCCCAATCCGAGTCCGAATATCCTATGAGATCAAATGAAGCACGTTTGGGGTACCATAAGGCAATGTTTGGGGTATGAGCCAAATATCGAAAGATTCGCTTGACAGCCACATAGTGGCTCTCCTTAGGTGCGAATTGAAATTGTGCACAAATTCCCACACTCAACATAATATCCGGTCTAGATGCGCAAAGATAAAGCAGGGATCCAATCATAGAGCGATATACCTTTTGATCCACGTCTTTACCATTGGGATCACTGTCAAGATGGCATTCGAGTTGCATGGAAGTGTTGGTCTTGGCCGGATTGAGATCATCCAACTTGAACCTCTTGAGCATGTCTTGAGTGTATTTTTCTTGGTTGATGAAGGTTCCTTGACTTTGTTGCTTGACTTCGAATCCAAGAAAGAACTTCAACTCTCCCATCATACACATCTCAAAATCTTTGGTCATTAGAGCGGCAAACTCATCATTGAAAGCTTTGTTAGAAGAACCAAAGATAATATCATCAACATATAATTGGCATACGAACAAGTTCCCTTTAACCCTCTTTGTGAAAAGAGTGGGATCAATTTTCCCAATTTCAAACCCACGGTCTTGCAACATCTCGGTAAGGTGCTCATACCATGCACGTGGGGCTTGCTTAAGGCCATAGAGAGCCTTATCAAGAATGTATACATGATTGGGGAACTTGGGATCCTGAAACCCCAGGGTTTGCTTGACATATACCAACTCCTTAAGGGGACCATTAAGAAATGCACTCATCACATCCATTTGATAAAATTTGAAATCATGATGAGATGCATATGCAAGCAACATGCGAATAGATTCAAGACGTGCGACGGGAGCAAAGATTTTACCGTAGTCGATACCCTCGACTTCGGAGTAGCCTTATGCCACCAATCTTGCCTTGTTGGGAATCACGACACCGTTCGCATCTTGCTTGTTCTTGAAGATCTATTTGGTTCCGATGACATTGTGATTCTCCTTTGGTCTTGGCACCAATCGCCACATCTTGTTGCGCTTGAAGTTGTTGAGTTCATCGTGCATGGCCTCAAGCCATTCCGAGTCCTCGAGCACCTCTTGAACCTTTAGGTGCTCAATGCAAGAAACAAATACATGATGAGCACAAAAGTTTGTTAATTGTCTACGAGTGGTTACCCATCTGTTCAAGCTTCCATAGACATTCTACAAAATATGTTGTTTTTGTTTAAGCTTGGAAGCAATCTTGGCAGCATGGCTCTCTAAAATTTCCTCCATAGAGAGTTGGGGAGGACCATCTTGAGGACTTGGAGCGTCGTCTTGCGCTTGCTCTTGATCTTGACCTTGGTCTTGATCTTGAGCTTTCTCGGGATTGTGAACTTGATCTTGAGCATCACTTGGTGTGACACCATCATCATGAGGTTGATCTTGCCCTTGATCTTGTTCACTTGGTTGAGGTCCTTCATGTTGTTCTTTGGAAGCGTGTGGGTCTTGTCTTGGTGATCGCTCCACTTGCATAGAGCATTGTCCTTCTCCTTCGGCCACAAGGGGTTCCTCAATGGGTAGGAAGTGTCCCACACCCATTCTTATTATGGCTTGGGGAGGAATTTCATCACCTACATCACAAAGACCACTTTGCTCCACTTGGGAGCCATTAGTTTCATCAAACTCTACGTTACACGTCTCCTCAATGAGTCCATTGGACTTGTTGAGACCACGGTAAGCATGAGAGTTTATAGCACAACCAACAAATATGCCCTCTTAAGCTTCAAGGTTCAAATTTAGACAAACGAGCACCCTTTTTGAGAATGAAACACTTACAACCAAACACCCGGAAGTACTTGAGATTCGGCCTGTAACCGGTAAGTATCTCATATGGAGTCTTGTTCAAGCCTTTGCGGAGGTAGAGCCGATTAGATGCATGACATGCGGTGTTGATGGCGTCGGCCCAAAAGTTATACGAAGATTTGAATTCCGCCATCATGGTTCTTGCCACATCCATCAACGGCCAGTTCTTCCTTTCCGCAACACCATTTTGTTGACGGGTATATGGTGCGGAGCATTGGTGCTTGATCCCCTCATCACTAAGAAACTCATCCAAGGTATAGTTCTTGAACTCAGTGCCGTTGTCACTTCTTATCATCAAAATCTTTGCATCATGTTGAAGTTTAGTTTCATTTGCAATGTCGATGACCGTTTGTTGGGTCTCACTCTTCCTCTTGAAGAAATATACCCATGTGTATCTTGAATAATCATCCACAATCACCAAGCAATACTTTCTTCCCCCAAGACTGTCAAAGGATGGAGGACCGAATAGATCCATGTGAAGAAGCTCTAACACCCTCTTGGTATAAATTGTAGTCGTGGGGTCGTGAGCCGTCTCATGTAGCTTTCCTTCGATACAAGCACTGCAAGCACGATCAGTGGCAAAACTCACATTTCTTAGTCCATGAACATGATCCCCATTGAGGAGACTTTGCAAAGATCTCATATTGACATGGGCTAGCCGGCGATGCCAAAGCCATCCCACATCAACTTTACCCATTAGGCAAGTCACGGTCTTAGTGGGTCGCTCCGAAAAGTTAACCACATAGAGACCATTCTCGACATTTCCAACAAAGGCTACTTTAAGAGTCTTGAACCACAAAAGGGCCACGATATCGATACCAAAGAAAGTACTAAAACCCATGAGTGCAAGTGGACGAATGGAAAGTAAGTTGTATGCAAGGGTCTCAACAAGCATGACTTTCTCAATGGTGAATTCCGGAGATATCACCACCTTGCCAAGACCCAATACCTTAGAAATTGTGTCATCACCGAAGGAGACTTGAGTGGCCAAAGATGTGTCGGTTCTTACGTCCACCACAAATTCCTTGCTTCCAGTCATATGATTTGTTGCTCCACTATCAAGCAACCCTGAACCTCCTCCGGAAGCAAACTCCTACAATAAATCAATGCTTGGATTAGGTACCCATTGTTTAATGGGTTCTTTTAGGTTATTAACAAGGGCCTTAGGAACCCAAATGGACCATGCAATGTATTCATAAGAAGAACCAACAAATTTGGCATAAACATGCCCATCACTAGCATGGCATAACACATAAGAGGGGTTAAAGTCACTGGCTAGGTTGGATGCGGTGGTCTTGCCCTTATTGGCATTACCACCCACACCCTTGTCCGTCTTCTTCTCATTGGTACCCTCCCCCGCTTTGACAAACGTTTCCTTGAGTGGGAGAGGATGCTTGGCCTTGACCTTCTTCTTCTTCTTGGGCTTAGGTGCAAACCCAATACCTTCTTTTGCGACAACTTCCTTTTGATTGCTCAAAAGGTCATTGAGGTTCTTCTCGCCTTGGATACATGTCACAAGGCCTTTCTCAAGTTGCTCTTTTAACTTAGCATTTTCCTCCACAAGGTGCACATGCTCACAACAAGGGTTAGTAGCATTTGCATTATCAATTAACACGAAAGGATGACACTTGGCTATCTCCTTTGTAAGTTTTACTTGGAGTTGATCATGAGACTCTTTTAGAGAAGCATGAACACTCTTCAAGGCCTTGTGAGCATTGTCAAGTGTGACAAACTCCTTGTTGAGTTTCTCATGGTCAACCCCAAGTGCAAGATTTTCGGATTTGAGCACACGAGATAGAACAAGAGCATGATCATGATATTTCCGTAATTTAGCAAGCTCCTCATTGTGTGACTCCTCAAGAGTCAAACGAAGATATCGCTCTTCCTCTAGAGAAATGGAAAGATCTGCTATCTCATCGGCATAGTCACGACTATGCCCCTTCAACTCCTCTAGGGAATCCTCTTGAGACTCAATGATATCATTGGCCTCACCAAGTTGTTCCAAGAGAGCAACAAAGTGCTTCTTGGATTTGCCTTTGAGTTTACACAAGAACTTATCAAACTCATTCTCACCCTCCTTCGCCTCCTCATGTTTATCCACACAATCCAACAATGGAGTTGTAGAAATGGAAGTTTTAATGTTTGAGGTTTTGACGTTGGGGGTTACCTTGGTGATACCTTTGGCCATAAGGCACCTAGCAGTGTGGTTCTCGTTGGGGGCGTCAAAGAGTGACACCTTGGTTGGGGTTGAGGATCAAATTGCCACTGTGGCCATTGTCATCCCTTCACCACTTGCATCATGATGATCATCGTCATCGGATTTGCACTCTTCTTGGGCCACCAACACCTTTTGAGACGACCTCTTGGCGAAATTGTTCCTGTTGGGGAAAGACTTGGCTTTGTATTTACGAGCAAGCTTGCCCCCATTGTCTTCCCTCTTCTCATAGGGACACTCCACCATAAAGTGACTCACATTGCCACAATTGTAGCAAGTCCTAACACGTTGCTTGCCCTTTGACCCGCTTGAGTTGTTCTTGGAGAAGTTGTGCCTTGTGTTTTTCTTGTTGCCGCAAAATTGACTTGATGCAAGAGCCATGTGCTCATGGTAAGTATATTTGGTGTCTTCGGGGCAACACTCCTCTTCTTCCTCTTCATCTTCTTCTTGAATTGCCTTGGCCTTCAAAGCAATGTTGGATGAGGGCTTCTTTGACCGTTAGACACGAGCTAGAACATTGTCTGTGGTCTTGTTCAAGATGTTCATTGCAATGAACTCATCCAACACATCACTTGAGGACAAGTTGTGAAAGTCCAGCCTTTGACGAATAATGGAGGACATGCCCTTGTTGAATGGAATAATAGCCTTGGGAAACTTATGGTCGATCCAATTGTCATCCGTGTCCTTCCTTCCATGATCTTGAAGGGATACCACAACAGTTGTCACTCTCCGGTAAAGCTCACGAGGGTCCTCATCTTCAATCATCACAAACTCATCGGCCTCATCAAGTATTGCCTCAAAGTTGGACCGTTGAATGCTTGAACTTCCGTCGTACAAAGAGACAATGTGTTCCCAACAATCCTTTGCATGAGTGAACGGACGCAAGTAAGCAAGATCTTTGGGAGGCACAGCAGACTTAAGGACAAACAAGGCGGAGTGATTGAGTTGATTGTCAGCCTCTTCTCCTGGGGTGAGGTTGCTTGGGTCATGCGGGTAGTATCCTTTCTCAATGATTCTCCAAAGATGAATTGAGCTATGATTCAAATGAGACTTGATACGAAAAAAACCAATTAGCAAAATCATTCTTAACAAGTTTAGGAGGAGGACCAAGGATAACTATATGCGGTGGGTGGACCGGTGCCCCATAGACCAAGGGAGGGGGAACCATGTCAAAGGTTTCCGTCCCGCTAGTTCCTTGAGGCCCCTTATCCTTATCACTACTAGCCCCCTCCATACCGGAGTTGGCATCCGACTCCGAAGTAGTGGGTTTAGCCGCTAGCAAAGGATCGGTAGAAGTTTTGAGGCCGTCAAGGAATTCTTTAAACAAGGATTTGAGCTCAGTCGTCATAGACGATTTAAGTGAGGCCATTGCCTCATTTAAATCATCACGAGAGACCGTGTTCACTCCCTCGGCCATAGGAAGTTCTTCATCCCCACCCCGTTCGCCAGCCATACTCTTTGGGTGGTAATACCCTTAATAAAGAGACGTAGCTCTAATACCAATTGAAAGGATCGATATGGTTGACTAGCGGGGGGGGGGGGTGAATAGGCAACTACCAATTTTTAGCTTTTCTTTAACAAATTAGGTTTAGCAACAAATAGGTTGTCTAGATATGCAACTAGGTGAATAATCTATATGATGCTAACAACAAAGACAACAATAGCAAGCAAGGGATACAACACAAGTAAAGCTTGCAGAAATTAAAGGTAAGAAGTAACCACAAGTGGAGCCGTTGGAGACGAGGATGTGTTACTGAAGTTCCTTCCCCTTGAGGGGAAGTACATCTCCGTTAGAGTGGTGTGGAGGCACAATGCTCGCCAAGATGCCACTATGGCCACCATATTCTCCTGACGCCCTCACACAATGCGAGGTGACGTGATTCCACTAGTGGTGCCCTTGAAGGCGGTGACCAAACCTTTACAGACAAGGTTGGGGCAATCTCCACAACTTAATTGAAGGCTCCCAACAACACCACGAAGCATCACCACAATGGAATATGGCATCGAGGTGACCTCTTTCGTCTAGGGTGCTCAAACACCCAAGAGTAACAAGATCCGCAAGGGATTAGTGGGGGGAATCAAATTTCTCTTGGTGGAAGTGTAGATCGAGGCCCTCTCCTCCAAACCCTAGGGCACCAACATGATTTGATGGCTAGGGAGACAGATCGGGCAAGAATGAGCTGAGGAGCAACAATGGAGCTTTTGGGGGAAAAGAGGAAAGTCTCCATGGGGAAGAAGACCCACTTATATAGGTGGTGGAAATCTGCCCGTTTTTTGCCCACAATTAGTGCATAAGCGATAGTACCGCTCAGGGGAGCTGTACTTCTGCTTGCACCAAAGAACTGGTAGTTTCCCGCTGCTAACATTGTCAGGGAGGCGGTAGTGCCGCCGTAGCGGTACTACCGCTCCTATCAGCGGTAATTCCTCTTATTGTGGTGCGGGGGGGGGGGAGACACTAGTCTGGTCTGCGTCTGGTCCCTCGCGAGGAACTCTGGAACAAATAGCGCGGTAGTACCGCTGGAGGGGGAGCGGTACTTCTGCTCAGTATTTACAAAATGCCAGAAGAAAAACTCAAGCGGAAGTAGTCCTAGAACTTCAGGGCGGCAGTACCGCTGAGGCGGTACTACCGCCCATCAGAGCGGAACTTCCGCTAGAAAAGGCCAGAGGCACCTGTAGGCACCAGAAGGAGAAAATAAGAGGAGGTGCCCTAAGTACTTCAAGGCGGCAGTACCGCTGGAGCGGTACCACCGCTCTAAGGAGAGGTACTTCCACTCAAGTGCTTCGAAGGGCCTTTGGGGTAGAGAGCACTCCATTGTGCTGGGAATGGAAGGGGGTGCAAAGTGTACGTGATAGTTCCTCCCAATCTTACGAAATGCGAATCCCCTCTTGATAGTACGGATTTTCCTATGACTCAAGTCCACCAACACAAAATCGAAAGAAAGACTCTGTCTTCTGTTTTAACAATTGAGGGGATGAAAACGGTCTCGTGCCACCTGATAATCTCTGAAAGCTTAATGAACACGATAATCCGCAAGCGGATTGTCATCAACCACCAAAACCACTTAGGGAAAATTATGCTCTTACAAAAGTGACAAAGCTGAGGGCCACAGGGTAACACTGACCATACCTATACTAAGCATTTTAACATCGCAGGTAAAGTAGAAGCAGCAGTAACAAAAACAGGCTATGCATCAGAATAGGAGCAACCCAATACAGTAGCAAAATCAAATGCAAGCACGAGGAAGAAATAATAGTTGATATAGGAATGATCAAGGGGTTTTTGCTTGCCTTGTTGCTCTACTGCAAAAGGCTGGTCGTCAGTGTTGTAGTCATAACCAGCAGTGGCGTCATTCTCGGAGTCTACCAGAGAGAAGAGGGGGAAGAAACAATAAATACAAAGCAAAAAATGCATCATGATGCATGACATGGCAACAAGTAGTGCTAGGGATGACATGACACGGTACTACACATTGCAGATGGAGCGGGAGAATATCTGACGATATTTCCCACGTCTTTGGCTTTATCAGACAGATGATCCGGAGGAGGAAAGTTCCATGTTCATCATGCTAAAGGCATGTGACAGATGAATGGATGTCATAATTGGATTCTTTGGATTTTTCTGATCAATTTTCAAATATAAATTATTTTCATCTGAGTTATAGATTATTTTCTATGATTTTTTGAAGTTTTAATATTTTCTGAAATTAACATAATTGTTTTAATTCGAAAAATGCACTTATGACATCAGCATGACATCACTGTGAGATCAACAGTGAGCAGGGCTGCTGACTGGTCAAACCTGACCAGTGGGTCCTAGCTATCATAGATAGAGAGCTAATAAAGTGTTTTCAATTAATCTAAATGGATAATTAACAGAGGGGTCCCACCTGTCAGTGTCTCATTAACTCAAATTAATTAATTTTAAGTATCCTAATCATGCAATTAGGGCTAATGACCCTGGGCCCACATGTCATAGGCTCAGGGGGTGGCCTGGCCAACTGGCAGTGACTAGGCAGTGCCCAGTCAGCTAGTTGACCACGGTCAACTGGTCAACTGGGGCCACTGGCCCACCTGCCAGTGACACCGAGGGGTGGCCCCGGTCGGCCAGGTCAGCTCCGGCGACCGGAGGAGTCGCCGGTGACCATGAAACGCGGCGGCGCTTTAGGGAGGGGCTCGGGTTTCTCCTTTGGGGTGCCATATCGCGCGTTCTTGGTCGGGATCGAACGAGGGGACAAGCCCGCGTCGATCTAGACCATCAGCAGCGCCGGGGGTGGCCGCTAGCATCGTCGGCGTCGAGCTTTTGCGGCGGCGGCGCTCGGGCAACTACGGCAATGACCAAAACAGCAAGCGAACGGACTAACTAGCGGTCCTACGGGGGCCTACGCGATGCGGGGAAGGGAATGGTGGCGAGCGCTTGACCAAAAGGTCACCAGAGGCTCGCCGATGTCAAGCTCAGGCAGAACCGAGCTTCAGTCGTTGTGGAATCGAGCGCTGCGAGATTGGATTCGAAGAGGAGAAGGAGGGGAAATGATCAGGGGCTCACCGGGGTCCTGTAGATGAGCAAGGCGGGCTCGAGGGAGACTCAAGGTGGCCGGAATCATCGTCGGAGCGCGGCAGCGTTCCGAGGAGGAAGAAGATGGCACGGGGGCGATGTAGAGGCGGCGAGCTCGAATTCGTGGGTGCAGACGACGGAGAGGAGGCAGGCGGAGCTCCTGGACGTGTCGGAACGGCGTGGGGTGGTCGGTGGGCGCGGCTATGTGGGCGCCATGGCGACGGTGGCGCTCTGGAACGGTGGGTAAACGAGGGAGAGAGGGAGAGAGGCGAGCCAGAGAGGTCCAGGGGCTCGAGGGGAGCTGCTCTTATCCATCCATGGGTGCAGGAAGGCGAGGTGGGGCCTGGCTGTGCGCGTGGGCGAGCGCCCTGGTGGTGACAGCACGCGAGGGAGGTGACGGTAGGTGGGAGAAGACGCCAGATGGGCTGGGCCGGCGACTGTAGGCACTGGGCTTAAGTGCACAATAGTCTTTTCCCTTTTTCTTTTCCTTTCTGTTTTTTGTTTTCTTTATACTTTCTGTTTTAATTTAATTTGCTAGTATTTGTCTTAGGTAAAAATGTGGGTCCATGCCACATAATTAACATGCAATATTCTTCATTGCCACAAAAAGATTTGGGCCCATTTGAATCTGTTTTAATTTGTCATGAAATTTAAAGGGGCATTTTAAATGCAATATGGCTCTGTTTTCAATGGTGGGGTCCACTCCATCATCATGGTGATGTTGTTTTCCTTAACAGGGTTTGTTTTGGAATATTTCACAAGTGTGCAACAATTTTCCCACTCTGTTTGAGGTTTTATTTTATCACAATAAAATTCTATTGCTTTAAGTGGTGGAATTTGAAATGAGATATGAAATTCAAATTGATCAAGCACTGTTTAGCGGAATGATTAAGCTTGCTCATGGTGATTACTGTTGCATCATTGCATAGGGGTGTTACAAAGGTACACCTCAAAGAGAATCCCACGACAATTCAGATCATAAATGTGGACTATATCATGAAAGCACATACATGTGCCTCAGAGCCCAGTTGTTGATCAGATGATTTATGCCTATCTCCACATATGTTGTTAGCATGTAGTCAAGTTCAAGCGAGTCGCTCGTACATGGGTATGACCATGTTCATGAATATGTTGGCACTATATTCCTCGGGAGGATAAGAACGCAGCAACCCCTGCGAGATATACTAGAGAAAGAAAACTGTAGGTACGCCTCAGCAGCAGACAAAGACCGACAAATTTGAGATGTGATCATGAAGGCATATTTGCAAGTCATGGCTGATTTACGAAAAGGAACACCCCAAAAATAAAAAAGCCTTGGAAAAACAACCTCCACAGTGGTCACTAAGATAAAGCTTCCCCACACGAACAAGGTGCTATCAATAATCCTTGTCAGACTCTTGCATATACGGCCACAGCAATGAGATAGGACGTTTGGAGGCCGAGCTCCATGAAGCTCGAAATTTTTGAAAATTTCAAATTTCAAATTTTTAAGTTTTAAAAAAATCTGAAAAAAATTACGCAAGTAAATAAGGATGTTATATGCATGTGTGTAAATTTTTAGGATGAAATACCTTGAAATACGATCTGCACAAAAAAGACAAGTTCATGACCTGGGATGATGAATAGTATCATGTGTTATAAAGCTCCAGATTTGTTTTTTTGTACAGGCCTCATTTCAACGTATTTGTTTCTGAAAATTTACACACATGTGTGTTACACCCTCACTTATCTCTGTAAAAATATGAATTTTCAGAAATTTTTGAAATGTAAAAATATGAATTTTCATGAATTTTGAATTTTGCATTTGGAGGCCTCCATGGAGCTCGGCCTCCAAAAGCAATTTCCGCACAACAATGCACTCCTTATAGAAATATGCAAACATATTATACTTCCCATGGAGCAGGACACAAACATGGATAAGCTAGTATGGTCTGAATGTGGCACAAAATAGTAACCATACTATGCTCAGCTCAGTGGTAAAAGAATGGACTGCAAAAGATATTTATGGCAACGTTACCTCAGTGAAAATACAGTTTGTTAGTCTGGCTCTACATGGAAGACGGTCAAATCTAGTCAAGAGAGGTATTGGATCTTTGATTCCACTGAGGATAAAATCCAACAAAGAAAAAGATCAATGAAGCTGAGACCATCATTTTGATGGCAGAGGAATTAAACCACCAGCATGATATGGCCGACAGAAAAGTTTTGCAAGGAAGAACATAACCCGTGTTAGTGGAATCCCCGCACTTATTGGTCCCATGAGACCGACATAAGGAGATAGACCACGATAAACCTAATTATGCTCAACCAGGACCAGAAGGTACACAGGGGACCCTGCAGTAGGAAGTGTGCAAAAAGGATATTCAGCTCCCTCGATAACCGAGACAAATGTCTTTATGGAGGTGTAAGAAAGGGATATGCGTCAGATTGAGGATGTTAATCAAAGGTATGCAGTATTGCAACAAACCCCATTATAGTTTGTGGGAACATAGTCGGCGGATAATGAAATGTGTCACCCAAGGATGATAAAAGTATCAGTACATATAGGTAAAAATGTTGAATGCATAAGGTCAGAGAAACACCCCGTACCGAACCGACAGTTGGACCAAGGATTCTTCCTTAACAAGGCAAAAGAATAGCTACCTATATTCACTCAAGGCTATAATAACATATGTGCAATGGCACACATTAAGGAAGGATGCCTCGCTCCTGGCAGTTAGGGTACTGAGTATCACAACAAAATCCAAAGCAATTACCTCCAAGCCTTGGGAGCCAAGTCATTGCCGACATTGCCCGCTACACGCCAACCCCAGGTGACAAAGTACTAGACCAGAAGGAACAGCTGACAGGAAAGAGAGGGATTCAATGCTACCGCTCGAGGGGAAGCAGCCCCCGTGCCGTCAGTTGAGACAGTCAAAAATGCCAGTATACCGAAAGGAACAAGACGACAAGTGATCCCACACTTTCCTAAAGGTATGACCCCTTAGCTGGGAGGTAAGCTCGGAATCTCGAGGACGAGATTCTTTTAAGGGTGGTAGGTTTGTAGCACCCCGAATTTTGCTCCTTGATTTTTCCATTGCAAGATTGGATTCCCTTCTTTTTCTTTCAGTGCTATTGGATTTTCTTTGGATCTTGGGCAGATGTTAATGGTTAGATGGAAATGCCTTTACCCATGATCCCGGACATTCTGCTCAAGCCAGCCTTGCCACCAAAAATACTTCACTAGGGTTTTGCCGCCAAAACCCTAATTTCCATATATTGGAGGGTGAGACCCTGATTCTACCATTACAAAGGAAACCCAATTTACTTTGCTCTGGAAATTCTGCAAAAATTTCTAGAGTTTATCCTATGTCTATAAACCCCAAATCTCGAAAAATATTGCAATATAATGTGCCATATTTTCCATTTAAAATTAATTCCTTATTCTACCCTCTGAAGGAATTAAATCCATGAAAATATCTAGCAATCTCCAAAAATTATGAAATTCCTTGGATATGATCCTTGTGCCTATGTTGAGCTTTGGTAAAAATATTTGGTCAAGGATAGCAAAGAAAATAAAATTTTCCTTTATAGACTCAATAAGCCATTTTTACCCCTTTACAAAGCAACCCCTAGTTTTATTGCTTGGAAAATTCCTAAATAATTTGTGGTGCTTAAGATAACCACAAAAGCTCCAAATCCAGAAAAACATCTACTCATCCAGTGAAAAGGTGAGCACTAGCTCCAACCCCAGTTTTTTGCTTCTTGTGTTCACTTGTGAAGGAAGTGTCAGTTGCCCTTGTCTTCTGGAGGTCAAACTCAACGGAAAGACTCAACTTAGCACCTCAACACAACCCTCCAAGTCATATATCATGTCACCCAGTTAGCCTCCCCCAAATTAGAAAAACACATTACTTTCAAGGGTGAAACCAGTTCCTAGCAGTCATGTCCTTGCCCCATTCACTTCCAAAATGCCTCAGGTCAACTCTGATCATTCAGATGCATCGAGTTGACAGGGTGGGATGGCCATTTGACATCTTGGCCACGTGGTGCCCCTGGTGAATGTTGGTTTGGTCGGCAACCAGAGAGCTTCGCACTGTTTTTGGACGTGTGCCTAGCTGTATGCCTCTAAAACTCGAGCCCCATGTGCCAGTTCATCTCCTACTACTTCCCCGCATCACTCCCGCCATGTGCTAGCCGCCAGTGCCATCGCCCCCGAGCTCCCAAGCTCCGACCAGTGCGTCGTCGTATAGTGCCAAGAGAAACTTCTTCGCATGTGTCCAAAACTGAGTCCTGGCATGTGCCAGTTGGCCTCCCCTATTGTCCCATGAAACTCCCCGATGCTGGCTAGCTTCCACACTGTCGCATCCAAGAACTAGATCTCCGGTCAGCTCATCTCACGGCCGAGCCTATCCATTCACCGTCGTGCTGCTATAAATAGACTCCCCCGAGCTTCCCTAGCACCCACAACCTCCTCCAATCCTCCCTAGTGCAATAAATCAATCTCTGGGAGTCGTCGTCCACACCTCCGGCGAGATTTCTACAGCCGCTTCCCTAGACCATGTTGAGCCCCTCTCTTCTCCCTTTTATGATTCTAGCCACCAGAGAGGCCCCATCGCATCGGCGGAGCACCCCAGCCCTCAACCTCCTCCTTCGAGTGACCGAGAGGAGCTCCTCGACCTCACCATTGCAATGGTCCACCATGGTTGAGCGTGCACTAACCACCGGGCTCCTTGATGAGCGTGATGTGTAGAGACAGATGCGGCTCGGCAGCCTGACCACGCGCATATGCTGAGCGTCGCAAATGGTGGCCTCAGTCGCCGGCATGAGCATCGGCCGAGCAGCCTCCTCTCTCCGGCGGGAGGTTGGGTAAGAACCTGCTAGGTGGGTCACTTCGCTAGCATCACCTCCCTCTTTTTTTCAGAGACAACTGTGCAGTGGGCTCAGCCCAGTTGTAACAGGAGCAGCCGCAGTGGCACATACCTGAAGAATTAGCCAGCCAGCCTAGAAGCACTGTGGCTATTATTATTATTTTTGAAATATTGTATTGGACTCAGATGTAAATAAAATAATTGCAAAAAGGTTCCTGGTAGTCACTAGTAGAAAATGGCCCATTTGTCCCGGTTCCAGAGGCCCATTTGTCCCAGTTCTGGAACCGGGACTAAAGGGTCGGGACTAAAGCCCAAAACCTTTAGTCCCGGTTCGCTTACAAACCGGGACAGAAGGGGCTCCACGTGGCCACTGTGGGGAGCCCAGGCAGGAGGACCTTTAGTCCCGGTTGGTAACACCAACCGGGACCAAAAGGCATCCACGCGTCAGCATCTGGCAGGAGCTGGGGTTTTTGTTTTTTGTTTTTGAAAGGGGGTGGGGGTTAGGGGGATTTGTAGGGTTAATTTAGGAGTTTCATATTGTGTTAGCTAGCTAATAGAGAGAAGTGTCCTTTCTTTCTCCGTGCTTGGTCGACGCTAGCTACTATAGAGAGAACTCGACACGCTAGCTAGTAAGCAAATGAAGGAACCATTAAGTATACAAGATCGTCATGAACATATACAGAGAGAAGTGATCGACCTCTCTTTCTCTGAGAGATTGGTCGAACAACAAGTTTTCGTATATCTATCCGACGGTACTACATATATACAATATAACATCTTTTACAATCCCTAACATCATCTACCTAAGATCCAATCACAAATCCGCATGGTATTCTCCGTCTTTAGGTATGACGTGGTCAAGAAAGAATCCCGCCAATTCCTCTTGAATTGCTAGTATGCGATCATGTGGTAGGAGTTCATCCCGCATCTGCCAGATCTAATTTAAAGAAGGGGGTCAATACATGCATATATATGAATAAAACTCAACACAATTGATGGTAATATATAAAATAAAATTGTGAATATTATTTACGTACTTCAAATTGTTTGTCAGAGAAGCCCCGCTCAGAGGTCGAGTGGCGAATGAACTCGCATACGTAGTATGCACATAAAACAGTCCCTTCTTTATGGTACAAGCACTTTACGAGAATAGAGTTCAATCAAACTGATAAGCAAGCATGGTAATGAAATATTGATGAAAATTTGAATCAATTAGAGATGCGCGGAACTAGCTAGTATGACTTACTTTGGGGTGCGTAAATCGCAACTCTTTGTTTAGACCGGGAACCTTTCGGGTGAACTTCCTCCAAACCCTGCCAGGCAAAGAAATTGATTACTTGATATTAGGAAATTAACGAAAGTTGCATGCCGATATGGTCCCTGTATTGACTAAACTTACTTCTTGAGCATTGCAGTCATGTCCGCATAATCCTTGGGATCTTTACGTCTCGAGTCTAAGACAGTTATTAATGCCCCGTCAAGCTTAATGGATAGCAGAATAAAGTGGAAACTGCGCACGCATATATAACTCATCAATTACATTACTTAACCTCAAGTAAGTGAAACCGAGTATACAGAGAAGACATCAACACTCACTTGAAGTTGTAAGGAAAGAGTATTTCCCTTTTGTTTTGATATATAAGGAACGACTTTAGCAAGTTCTCCTCGGTCTCTTTGATTGAGTTTCGTACCGTCCATTCATTTACGGCATCTGGGCTAATGAACCCAACGTTGAAGATTCCTATTTTTTGCATTCGACAATCTTCAATCTGCATAATATAGTGAGGATAATTATATATACATGCAATGAACGAGCTGAGCTAGAGACTTAACTATAGAAGTAATACTTACAGACAGTAGGAAGTCATGAGTTGTTTGTCGAGGGCCAGTTGATTGTATAACTGAAATAACTCCACAAATTCAATAGGCATCACGGGAAGTCCAATGAATTCGTGCTCTGGTTTCACTGCCACATACATAGTGTCTCTCCCAGACTCCCTGCAGGTTTTCATGTACCACTCATGCAATTTGTACATCATCGTAGTTAGAGGAGGATGATCAGGTTTGACGAGAGGCTTCCCTTGCACGTATTTATATTCTTTTTTTGTTACCTCAGCCATTTCAAAAATTACATCATCCCCCAAGTAATCACCAGGATTGGTACCGGGCAGTAGCATCGGATGATTAGCGACGATATCTCTAGACACCTTGAGCGGGGGGCACGATTGCTTCTCCTGTTCGCCGAGCTGGGGACTTGTTTTCCCACTTCTTCGTTCTGCTAACCTTGCATCACTGGAAGTACTTCCCGACCGCCGCGCTTCTTCAGATGTCTTATGAATAATGCAGTCATTGTTGGATTGTGGCGGAGGCGGTGGTGGTTGCTTCAGGGCATCGATAGTGCGCTTCACTTTCACCGGATCTAGCTTCTCCTTCGGAGGTGGAGTTTTCTTTGCAAAATGGTCCCTCACTTGGGCACGACATATGTCCTCGTTTTCCTGTTCAGTCCTCTCATATGGTAACTTTTCCAGAGGCTTGAGAGATGGACCGTATCTGAATTGCCTACCGCCTCTGCTTGTACTGCTAGCCGCCGGAGCGGCGGCGTCTCTCTTCCGTCATTGCTGACGAGGCGGAGAAGGAGGCGGAGTGCTCCGACGCGCCGGAGGAGCCAGAGCGGCTGCGTCTGTCTTCCGCCGTTGCCGACGAGGCGGAGGAGGAGGCGGACTGCTCCGACGCGCCGGAGTTGGCGAAGGAGGAGGCGGAGTGCCCTCACGCGTCGGAGGAACCGGAGAAGGAGGCGGAGTGCCCTGATCACTCGCCGGAGGAGGAGGAGGAGGCGGAGTGCCCTGACTCGCCGGAGGAGGAGGAGGAGGCGGAGGCGTCCAGTTTGGAAGCTTGATGTACTCCTTCTGCCATAGACATGTACTCCTCAGAGCACGAACCAGCTGATTCTCCCCTTCACCTGTAGAGTGGTCAAGCTCGAGCTCCTCAAATCCCTCCATTACTTCATCCACCATCACAATAGCATAGCCATGTGGAATCGGAAGGCAGTGAAAAGTTCCGTTGGGTTGAGGAGGTGCAACAGAGCCAACGGCCGCCTTGAAAGTGAGGTTCCGGCATTTCATCATAAGCTCGCAATGTTGAGCCTCTGTGATAGTTTCCACGGGGTAGATAGGAGCCGTGAAGTCAGGCTGAACGGGCTCCGTGGAAGCCACGCTGCTTCTCTGCTGAGATGGCGGGGTAGCTTCTGGGGTAGCTTCGTGTCGCTGAGATGGTTGGCCCGCAGCTCGCTGGCTCTCAAGTTCCTCTAGCTTTTGTAGTCTTGCATTGAGCTTCTGCATGTCGCTCAGCTCCGCTTTCCTCCTTCTCTCCTGGCTTCTGTAACTGCCTGCGTCGGGAAACCCAACCTTCCACGGAACGGATCCTGGTGTGCCTCGTGTTCGTCCAGGGTGCTCAGCATTCCCTAGGACCTCAGTCAGCTCGTCCTTCTCTCTGTCGGGAATGAACGTCCCTTCCTACGCTGCGGTGATATACTTCTGAAGCTTCGTGATGGGTATTGCAAGTTGCTCGTCCGTCCAACGGCACTTCCCTGTTTCAGGGTCCAAAGTCCCCCCAACCCCGAAGAACCAAGTCCTTGAATGGTCTGGCCAGTTCAGTGTCTGTGGTACGACCCCTTTAGCAATTAGGTCATTCTCAGCTTTGTCCCACAACGGCCGGGCTTTGAGGTGGCCACCTGACCCCGTGTGATGGTGATACTGCTTCTTTGCAGCATTGTTCTTGTTTGTCTCTGACATTTTCTTACTCTTGTCCGATGTCTTGTAGGCCAAAAATGCGGGCCAGTGATCTCTTATCTTCTCAAATCGGCCGGTAAATTCTGGAGTCTTCCCTTTGTCGACAAACTTTGATTTCAACTCATTCTTCCACCTCCTGAATAGATCTGCCATCTTCTTAAGAGCACACGCCTTGACCAGTGGCTCTATAACTGGCTTATTCGGATCCTCCTCTGGCGGTAGGGTAAAATTTGCCTTCAGCGAGGTCCAAAGATCATCTTTCTGTCTATCGGTGACATAATCACCTTTAGGGACGTCGTCGTCCTTAGGCTTATTCCATTGCTTGATGCTGATCGGGATGTTGTCCCTAACAATAGCCCCGCACTGAGCAGAAAATGAGTCCTTGGTCCGTTTGGGTTCAATCGGATGGCCATCGTCCACGAGTGCTGTGATCGTGAACCTTTCATCCTTGCGCAACCTTTTCTTCAGGCCTCGTCTCGTTACCGAAGTTTGTCTCGATCCGGAGGGCTATAAAAGAAGAAAGAAGAGTTAATATATGTACATACCAAAACAATTAATGTATCAATTAGCTAGTCAGCACATGCTTAATTAATATATATACCTCGCCGGACTTTGCCACAGCTCCCTCCTCCGTTCGGTCACCGGAGCCATCATGATCATGTCCTTCTTCCTCCATTGTTCGATCACCGGAGCCGTCATCCTCTCCTTCCAGACCATCAGTGTCGTTGAGAAACGACAAGACATCATGTCCGGCGAGGATTATCTCCCCCAACAATTGTTCTTGTTCCAAGTCTCTTTGAGCCATAGTTTCTGCAAATATTACAACATGGCAATTAATATACAAACATGAATGTCCGACGTCCAGACCGCCTCTCTCATGAATGTCAAAGAAGGGATTCTCTTAACCTTTAAGGGATTTAATTAACAAAATGGCGCCATTCTGGATGTGCAGAAAATTGTCGATATTTTTCCTGATCTCATCTACCCTTCTATATGTCACGTTGTCTAGTGTCAAAGGATTCAAGAAAACCATGGCTTCATCATTAGCCGGAAGTAACAGATGCATAATGGTACGAAGCCCTCCAAAATTGTTTTGGAACGGAGTCCCAGATAGGATAATTAATTAGCTTTTTGGTACGAAGTTCAGCGAATTATTCTATCCGGAACTCCGTTCCAAAACAACTTTGAAGAGTTTCGTAGCATCATACGCATGTTACTTCCGGCTAATGATGAAGCCATGGATTTCTTCAATACTTTGACAGACAACGTGGCATATAGAAGAATATATATATAGATGAGATCAGAAAAAAATTGGATCAGCTTGTGCACATCCATAATGGGGGCATTCTTGATAAATCTATGTTACCGGAGTTTTCTATATGAACAAAAAAAATTCCACATGACATGTCCGACGTCCCCCCTCATGTCGAAGTTATCAGGGAGGGGGTAGACGACAACGACGCTCACCCCTCATGTCATGTCCGACGTCCGCCCTCATGTCGAAGTTATCGGGGAGGGGGTAGACGACAACGACGCTCACCCCTCATGTTCGACGTCCGACGTCCCCCCTCATGTCATGTCCGACGTCCCCCCTCATGTCCAAGTTATCGGGGAGGTGGCCTCGACAACGCTCTTTTAACTTGGTAAATTTGGGTGGCCTCGACAACTCTTCCAGGGTTTGGGGTGGCCTCGACAACGCTCTTTTAAATCATTTAACTCTTTTAACTTGGTAAATTTGGGTGGCCTCGACAACGCTTCTAGGGTTTGGGGTGGCCTCGACAATGCTCTTTCAGTCCCAGTTTGGGTGGACTCGAGAGTTTCTATGAGCATAAAAAAAATCTATACAAAAAACTTTCTTCTATGAACAAAAAACTTTCTTCTATGAACAAATAACTTTCTATGAACATCATTGCTCATATATCAATGCATACATCCATGGACCATCATTGCTCATATATCCATGGATCATCATTGCTCATATATCCATGGTTTAGTGGGACATTATATATGGAAATAATATGCAACAAATGAGCTCTAAAAACACAAATGAACTATAAAGCTTGTGTGGAAAATCAAAGTCCGAAAGTATCATCGTGCGAGCATCCAACAGTTGACTAGCACAAAAGTAATACATGCAATCCTCTTAGCTTCAATGTGATTTGCCTGAATGATTTTTGCTAAATAAATGTGTGAACTTTCCCGCTCCTTTATAAATGAGTCTCCTAATGCATCATCATCCGCCATTGCAACTATCAACGGGCATAATTGTATATGATTTGGTTTTTGGTTGCAACGCGCGGTGCACTTTGCTTTTGATAATAAATCCATACTGATGTCGGTAAATCATTATGATTGCATACATAAACTCCCTAAAATTTTACCGTCGGCAACATACAAATTATGCCCCGTTGCTACGCACGGACAATTACCTAGTTTGATTGATAAAAGAAGCGTAGTTTTTGGATATTTACTCTTCGCTCAATCATATGCCTCGTATTAGACGCGAACTTGTCAAGCCTAGCTTGCAATCTGATTCACCTCTCCCTTGCATTTGCTTGTGTCAAGGATGGAAAGCTCCAACAATCACATCTCCCAAATTATCGGATGTCTTGTTAGGGTAACTAATATTGGATTCCAGAAATAAAAACTACCAATCACGTCCAATCACCTAGACTTAGATCCCTTGCTCATGTTCAACTCATCTTCAAGACCAGATCGATGAGGACACGGTCGCATAGCCGGAGACTTGGCAGTGCATCTCCGAGCACAGGCGGCAGCGATTGTCTACCAAGATTCGAGGGCGTGATGACGCGAGCGCGGCGCCGCCGGTGTGGAGCTGCCGATCTTCTGCTGCTGGCTTGCACTCGCAGTGGCGGCGAGTCTGTTCGTTTGAGGACGCGACGGCCGAGGGTGAAAGAATGGTATGTCCAGCGGGGCGCGGGGGGCGGCAGCGTCGCGGCAAGCAGACCGCGGCCGGGGCGGCGGCGGGGCACGTGGGACGGCGGCGTCGCGGCGGGCGGCCGGAGCGCGAGTGGCGTCGGCATCGCGGCGGGCGGCGACGTCGGGGTGCGAGGGGGGGGGGGCAGAGGAGGGGAACGGCGCGGCGGCTCACAGTGGGAGCGGGGATGGCGTCGGGGCAGCTCGGTGACGGCGACGACGGCGAGGTAGGGCAGCCTGACGGCGTCGGGGCAGGGCTCGGCGGCGACGGCGACGAGGAGCAGCCTGCCGGCGTCAGGCGGAGAAGAACAAGTGATTTCGAGAAATTGCTAAGTGTGGGCTTATATACACAGAGCATTGGTCCCGGTTGGTGACACCAACCGGGCCCAATGCACCCCTTTAGTCCCGGTTGGTGCCGCCAACCAGGACCAAAGGTCAGTTTTCAGCAGCCCAAAGGGCGGGAAACAGGGACCTTTGGTCCCGGTTGGTGGCACCAACCGGGACTAAAGGGGTGCATTGGTCCCGGTTGGTGCCACCAACCGGGACCAAAGGTCAGTTTTCAGCAGCCCAAAGCGCGGGAAACAAGGACCTTTGGTCCCGGTTGGTGGCACCAACCGGCACTAAAGGGGCGCATTGGTCCCGGTTGGTGCCACCAACCGGGACCAATGGGTGGTGCTGCCCGGGGCCAAATTTTTAGTCCCACCTCGCTAGCTGAGAGAGCTCGAGAGTGGTTTATAAGCGCTGCTGCGCACACCCTCTCGAGCTCCTCTCAACTGCAGGCTTCCGGGCCTAATCTGTCACTGCCTGTGGGCCTATAGGTGGAAAAAGAATCCTGGCCCAACAAGCTGGTTGGGTTTCTAGTCGTATTCAGGCCGTGGTGGCCCAGTACGTGGCATTGGTTAAAAAAAATCCAGTTTTTTTGTTTTGTTTTTTGCTTTATTTATTTTATTTTGTTCCTACTTACTGTTTTTCAGTGATTTTTTTTGCTTTTAGGTCACAAAAATTACAAACTTTCTGTTAGTGCCATTAATTTTCAAATTTGAATAGTTTAAATTTGAATTTTTTGAAATTTGTGTGAATCACTAGTTTGTGAATAACTTTACTAAAAAATAGATTTTTGAGTGATTCTTTTTCCTGCTATTTAATATTACTATGTTTTGTCATTATATTCAACTTGGTAAGTTTTAGGTTATTTTAAATGTCTGTTTTCATCAAAAACAGATTTGGTTATTTAAGTTTGCTATTAAAGTTTCTACCAAAAAATTTCTTTATGAAAATTCTTTTTGCTATTAATATTTTGAACAAAAAATTCTTTGATAATTTTAGTTGCATAAATTTTATATAATTTTAGTTTCAAAAATACTAGAGGTTTATAAAAGCTTTTTAGTTGATTCCTTTTGCTATTAGAGTTTTATAAAAGCTTTTTAGTTGATTCTTTTTGCTATTGAAGAATATTATAGTTTTGTTTTAGTTGCTCATAACAGAATATTTTAATTGATTATTTTTAGTTCATTCTTTTTGCTATTAGAGTTTCATAAAAGTTTTCTAGTTCATTCTTTTTGCTATTAGTTCATTCTTTGAGCTAAATGACCATGAAATTGAAAAGCACTACAAATGAACTCTGAAAAGGTTGAAAGTTGGCATGGTATCATAATTTCACCCACATAGCATGTTCTAAAAAGTTGAGAGGGTTACAGCAAAAACTGGATGCACTTCGTGTACAAAATGGACAATCTCTTTCGAAGTATCAGGGTTTCGGACGAAAACTCATCTGTTACAAATGCATTTCATTTTTTTGAACTTATTTGAACTCCAGACTTTTTGTGAGTTCAAAATGCACCATTCAAAGCCACATCATCAATTTTCAACCCTTTCTGACTTCATTTGGTATTTTTCATGCATTTACTGATTTTTTTGAGCTAAATGACCCTGAAATTAAAAAGCACTACAAATGAACTCTGAAAAGGTTGAAAGTTGGCATGGTATCATCATTTCACCCACATAGCATGTTATAAAAAGTTGAGAGGGTTACGGCAAAAACTGGATGCACTTCGTGTACAAAACGGACAATCTCTTTCGAAGTATTAGGGTTTCGGACGAAAACTCATCTGTTACAAAAGGCATTTCATTTCTTCACATGTAACTGCAATGATATAGTTGTGGAGAGAAAGTCTTCACCTTTTCTTCACTTGTGTCCTTTGCTTATTGCGCCGTAACCATGGATAATCTTCATCGTTTAATAGGGTGCTTGGGTCAGCCTTGACTTTGAAGGGAGGAATTTCATGAAACTTTTCATAATCTTTAGACATATCTGTCTTGCCCTCCAATCCCACGATGTCTCTTTTTCCTGAAAGAACTATGTGGCGCTTTGGCTCATCGTATGATGTATTCGCTTCCTTATCTTTTCTTTTTCTCGGTTTGGTAGACATGTCCTTCACATAGAAAACCTGCGCCACATCATTGGCTAGGACGAATGGTTCATCTGTGTACCCAAGATTGTTCAGATCCACTGTTGTCATTCCATACTTTGGGTCTACCTGTACCCCGCCACCTGACAGATTGACCCATTTGCACTGAAACAAAGGGACCTTGAAATCATGTCCATAGTCAAGTTCCCATATGTCCACTATGTAACCATAATATGTGTCCTTTCCCCTATTGGTTGCTGCATCAAAGCGGACACCGCTGTTTTGGTTGGTGCTCTTTTGATCTTGGGCGACCGTGTAAAATGTATTCCCATTTATCTCGTACCCTTTGTAAGTCAATACAGTCGAAGATGGTCCCCTGGCCAACGAGTACAGCTCATCAGAAACAGTGTTGTCACCCATGAGACGTTTTGGCAACCAACTGCCGAAAGTCCTAATGTGTTCATATGTAAGCCAGTCGTCACACTGCTCCGGGTGTTTGGAGCGCAAAATATTATTGTGTTCATCGACATACGGGGTCATTGTTGGTGTCAAAACTGGCAGATCTCGGGTAGGGGGTCCCGAACTATGATGCTTGGATCGATGGTAACAGGAGACGAAGGGGACGAGGTTTTACCTAGGTTCGGGCCCTCCTATGGAGGTAATACCCTACGTCCTGCTTGATTATATTGATGGTATAAAGATTACAGAGTGATCTACCACGAGATCGTATGACTAAAACCCTAGATGAGTTCTCCATCCCTAATGATCTAAAACCCTCCAGCTTATATAGACGCCGGGGGTGCCTAGGGTTTACACATGGTCGGTTACACGTCGAGGGGATAAACATGCCTATTCTACTTTAAACGTGGAGCACACGCCAAGCTTCTAGAAACTTCCCTTCTGGAGTCCGGTCCTTCGAGCGACCTGGTGTCCGGCGAACGGCCCATATAGTCCGGCCCATATTAGATAGGCCGGCCTCCCGAGGACCCCCTAGTCCAGGACTCCCTCGGTAGCCCCCGAACTAGCCTCCAACGCCAAGGGTCCAAGCTCCAGCTGCTTCAAATGATCAGAGTCTTCGGCTTGCGAGGCGAGTTCCGTTCTCCGGATAGTAATTGGCAGTTTCTTTAGTCCGGCTTCCATCGACGCGTAATTTTCCCGATCATAGGTCATCCGAACATCATGTGTAACCCGGCCGATAAGGCCAAATGCCAGGGAGCCAATAGCGCTCTTCTGACAACCTTCCAGACGAAAGGCCGCGGCTCATCATGACCGCTGAGCCAGTTGTACAGGTTCATTTAGCGGCTCGAGGCCGTGTTTATTGGCACGATCCATCAATACACAGATCGTGCCCCGTTCCATACGGGACATGCTTAATCATGCGCGTCTAACGCCGCACAGGCCTCGGGAAGTGGAGAGATTCACGGCGTGATGGAGGGAGGCTAACCGGTAGCGGCCCTTAATAAAAAGGGAAAAACCCCAAGGCTTATCCACACTCCTCCCTTCGCATCCCCGCCTCCCTAGACTCCCGAGCTCACCGAGCCCAGATCTAGGTTTCACATTCTTCTCCTTCCGAGGTCAGCCATGGCCAGCGGCAAGTGAGAGGTCTACACAGTCACAGACAAGGATATCCGGGAGCTCAAGGGCGCCGGATACATCCCCGCCAACGTCTTCCACCGTGCCGCCGAGGAGGGTCAGGCGATTCCCACCCCTAAACAAGGGGAAAGGGTGGTTTTCATTCCCCATTTCATCCGGGGATTAAGCTTCCCACTTCACCCCTTTGTGAGGGGTCTGATGTTCTTTTACGGGCTCTATTTCCACGACCTTCCGCCGAACTCCTTCATGCACATATCTGCATTCATTACTGTCTGCGAGGCTTTTCTGCGGGTGGAGCCGCACTTCGGATTATGGCTTAAGACCTTCAACATTAAGCCGAAGTGCGTTGCCGGCGCGCACGCGCACTGCGGCGGGGCCGTCATCGGCAAACTTCCACACGCAGTGTGGCCATCTGGCACCTTCATCGACACCATTAAGACCTGGCAGAAGGAGTGGTTTTATATCACTGAGCCACAGGAGGAAGAGGGCGGAACTGTTAATGCAGAATGCGGAACTGTTCCTGCCGAATTCAGGTCCGGCCCCCCAACCAGATTGACCTCGTGGGTCCGAAAGGACCTGGATTGGGGGTCGGTTACCGAAGTAGAGGACCAGCAGAGGCGCATTGCCACCCTAATCTGGGAAGGCGTTGGCCTGACCAATGTGGTCCAGGTAATGCTTCGGCGACATGTCCTGCCCTGTCAGCGCCGGAGTTCTCCTATGTGGGATTACCGGACCGGCGACGACCCTACAGTTCGTCGGCTCTTCCGCACCACGCGGGAGAAACTATGGAAGGTGCTGTTCAAGGCGCAGAAGGATTGGCCAGGCGAGGAGGAAGACCAGGGCTTGAATGCTGCCAAGCCTCCTTCCAAGGTATGTTATGATTTAGATAGATCGGCTTTATTCTTCCATAGGTCACCTAAGGATTGTCCGATCACTTCTGCAGGAATGGCTGAAAAAAGCCAAGGACTTCAAGAGTCCGGCTCCACGGCCCGAGGATCCCCGGTCCCTGCTGCTGTTGGAGATGCTCATCGTGGCGCCTTACAAGGCGCCAGAGAAGAATGAAAAGAAGAAGAAAAAGAAGACGGGCCGAGCTGGCCTGCGCACCAAGGATCAGCTAGAGGCTGAGTCCGAAGAGACCCACGCCTCCTCGAACCAAGACAAGGAAGAGGAGGAGGAGGACGAGGTCGAGGGGGGAGGCGGTTCCCCCCTTACAAGAAAGAGGGCGGCGTCACCGAACGTCTTGGAGGATGAACTTCCTCCAGCCCAGAAGAAAGCAAGCCGGACACAGGCGATCCTGTCCGACGATAGTTCAGCATCGGACACCGAGTCCGAGGGGTTCGAGAGGGTTCCGCAAAGGACCCTCAGGGTTAAGCCCCCACCTCGAAGGTATAGATCCGAAGACCTTACAAATACTAAGTTTCGTTAATATATTTAACATGCAGGCGTCAATTGACTTGCAGCCCGCCCCGCATCCTTCCCACCGACCAAAGCTCGGACGGGGAGACCCCGCCCGCCGATCTAGCGGAGAGCGGAAACGCGTCGCACCCTTCCCCTCCAGATGCCAATAAGGAAGGCACGGAGGTGTCATCCCAACAGGCTCCCCTGGAGCCGAATACTGGAGGTGGGGACGACGAGATAATGGCCGAGGTTAATACCTTGGCCACCGAAGACCCGGGGGAGAAGACCCTCCCAAATACCGAGGAGACCGGCCAGGGAACTATCTAGTCACCTTCACAACTGTCTCCGGAACACACCATGTGTCCGGAGACACAACTTCAATTCCCGACTGGGGATCGGGCTAACCGACCCCCACCGGTGCCTCCGACCACTGAGTGGCCGGCCATGGGGGAGGCTCTATCTAGCGCCTCCATCTCCGAGGAGCACCGCACCCTTATGGGTACGGTGCTGCAGAGCATTCGGTCCGCGGATACCGGACTGAAAGCGGCCTTCAACGGCCTCCTAACAGGTTTTCAGGTAAACAATGTAATGCCCCGTTTTTTGTAAGTCATTGATATGTTTAAGCAGTTGTTTATATACATAGCAGCCCCCGAGCCCTAGGTAAGTTCGAGAAACTTACCTGGGGGTCAAGACAAAAATCCTTATCCGAACTATACATATGTTCAGATTGTTCGGTCATTCTTTTAAGGAGACCAGGGACAGGATTATGATAATTCGGAGGTCTGTGAACTCATATAATATGAGACTTTCACATTTGTTGCAGGCATCGGTGGCGTCCGATAACGCCGCTGAAATAGAGGAGCTGAATCGGAAGCTTAAGAACTCCGATGACGAGCTTAATGCTCTAAACAAAAGATTCGATGAGGCTCAAGGTAAGCGAAGTGAAGTATCTAAACTTCATGTTTCCGTTCTATCAACACGGATGCTTACTATAAGTCAATGCTTACGCAGCCTCGGCGAAAGAGATGGAGAAGCTCAAGGGCGTACTCAAGAAGGCAAAGCAGGAAACTGCTGTAGAAAAGGCGGCGGCCCAAGAGGCCGCAGCTGCACTATCTTCCTTGAGAGCAACCAGCGACAAGCACCAGGCTCGTGTGGAGGAGGTCCAACAGGAGCTTATGGACGCCAGCAAGAAGTGCGAGGCCGTGGAGCTGAAAGCAAAGGAGCAGGCTGCCGAACTATCCACCCTAAAAACCAATCTTCAAAAGGAGCGGGTGGATAGGCGGACCTTTGAAGAGGAAATCAGCCAGGCCCAGGCTATACTGAGTGGTAAACCATATTTACTGCAGTGTGTCTTCGGAGATGATAGGTTCAAAGCTCTTACCCAAGTATGGCGTTCCGTAGGCGCCGGCTTGGACCTCCAGAAGAGCGCAGCAGACGCGAAGCAGTTCTATGCTTCGCGGGGAGAAGGAGATGAAGCCCGTGTTTTCTGGGCTCAATTCGAAGCCCACGAGCGAACTCCTCTCCTGAATGAGCAACAGAAGCAGCTGTTGGAGCTGCACAAGGTGGCGGAACCGGCCATGAAGGATCTCTGTATCCAGCTGTGGCCCGATGAGCCACTTCCCGGCAGTTACTTCGGCCTGGTGCAGAAGCTGAGCGACGCCACTCCTCGGATCGACGCATTGAGGAGGTCTTCTTGCATCGAGGGGGCAAGGATGACCTTTGCGAAGGCCAAGGTACACTGGCCGGGGCTAGATCCGATGAAGGTGGCCACTGCTCCTCCGCCGCCTGGAAAAGAGTATAGGTGCCCTGAGCGATACTGCTCCGGAGTTATGGAGGGTGCTCGGGCCATAGAGTCACAGTGTCAAAGAGATACTGTGTATGAGTAAACGGTTATGTAATGTGTCCGAAGACTTTTCCGAACGCGTTTTTATGTATATCAAGTTTGCATGGTTTATCATGTCTTGTGTGTTTTGCATCCTTTATAACTTCTTTGTGGCCGGTTAAATCTAAGGGCTGCGAGTCGTCGGCTTCAGCCCCCAGGTAGATACTACGTGGGGTGTCGCTTCCAAAACGCACTATAACCCTTAGCCGAACTATCGGTACCCGAAGGCGGTAGTGCGGGGTGGACTAGGCAATCAGACCAGAATGCTTTATTACCTTCACTTAGCCGTAGTAGCGCGAGAAAGGAGTGCAGGAGGCCGATAAATAGCCCCCAAGAGTTTGTGATGTTCGGACGAGCCGTGGCCAAAGCCTATATCACATGGTTCGGACTAATACCAAACCCATCGCATTACACGGAGTAACCTCTGACGAGATTAAGTTAAGCTCGGAATCGCAGACCGGTTCTCGCATACCGTGACAGTCAGTTTTCGGCTTTCTCCGCTGAGGCGCTTGACCAGACTATCCGGAAGCACAATCGCAGCGGTGCTCCCTTTGCCCCTTTAGCCGAACGGGCGGAACATAAAGGGGCAAGCACAGGAGCCGGGCAACCCAACATTTGACCCAAGACACAGTTCGGAACCAATGCATATAAAGCGGAAGTCCAAGACACCGAATACATAATCGATTGTGCATAGGGAGATTTGAAGAGCGAGCCCCCGGTCTATTAGCCGGTTGCTTCGCAAAAGTGTACCAAACAGGCTCGCAAGAAAAGAAGGAGAAAAATAGAGAATATGCTTAAAAACGTCAAATGAGCGTGCATAATATATCTATATTATACTAAACCATTCTTTTCATTCAAAGTGCTGATACAACTGTGTACAGGTATAGAATAGAAAATATAAATCTTATAGGAGGGTGCTGCGCTAAGGGTCTTCGATTTGTGGCCTGACGTCCGCGATATGCCTTGCAGCGTATCCTCTCCTGCGACCACCAGGACGGTGTATACCTTGATAGGTGTGCTGTTCGGCGAACGGACTATTGTAGAAGAGTCTTGAGAAGTCGCCGAAATTTGAACAAGCTTGACGCCTTAGTGGGTACTTGACGGTACCTGCCATGTGTCCGAAGACATGTTTGAGGGTGATAGTTCGGTCTAGCCGAAGACTTACCCTACATCAATGTTCCCCCACCGCTGCCCATGGAATTTCAAGCGCGAAGTTATGCACCCTTGGCACGTATTGTGCGGGAAATGGGGCCATGTGGTGGGGGGCGAATCCCTATTTATTGGGAGGGGAAGCTTCTGAAATGTCGGCTTGAGACCGAGCTCGCTTCCCAGCCTTGAATGCCCAGGGCCAACGCATGTTCCTCAGTTCGGAGTGACCGCTCTGTATTGCCATTGACAGTGATGACCCCTCGGGGGCCAGGCATTTTGAGCTTGAGGTATGCGTATTGCGGAACGGCGTTAAAACGGGCGAACGCCGTGCGGCCGAGCAGGGCGTGATAGCCGCTGCAGAATGGTACTATGTCGAAGATCAAGTCCTCACTTCGGAAGTTGTCGGGCGAGCCGAACACAACTTCCAGGCTTATAGAGCCTATACACCGGGCTTCAACGCCTGGGATCACTCCTTTAAAGGTAGTGTTACTGGGCTTGATCCTTGATGGATCTATGCCCATCTTTTTCACCGTATCTGAGTAAATCAGATTGAGGCTACTTCCACCATCCATTAGAACTTTGGTTAGGTGGTACCCGTCTATGATCGGGTCGAGGACAAGTGCGGCCGAACCCCCATGACGGATACTGGTCGGATGGTCACGTCGATCAAAGGTGATCGGATGTGCCGACCAAGGGTTATACTTCGGGGCTACAGGCTCTATGGCGTAGACATCCCGAAGGGCGCGTTTCCTTTCCTTTTTGGGTATATGAGTGGCGTAAATCATGTTTACTGTCTTCACTTCAGAGGGGAATTTCTTTTGACCGCCACAGATCGGACCCAGAGGTTCATCCTCGTCCTCGCTGCGTGAGCTCTTGCCTTGGTCCTCGGTAGCGAGCTTGCCGGCCTGTTTGAAAACCCAACAGTTACGGTTGGTGTGATTGGCGGGCTTCTACTGGGTGCCATGTATCTGGCAAGGCCTCTCCCGAATCTTGTCCAGCGGGGTAGGTCCGTCGTGTTTGCCTTTAGGAGGCTTTTTCCGCTGCCCAGAGCGGTTGTTGCGAAATCCGGCGTTCACAGCCGTGTCATCGGCATCACTGTTATTGTGCCGGCGCTTGTTTTTGTTGCGCTTTGGTTTCCCGTTTCCATCCCCTACTTCGGAGGTACCAGGGTCTTCGGGGTTATGGCTGCGTCTGGCCAGCCAATTATCCTCCCCCGCGCAAAAGCGGGTCATGAGTGATGTGAGGGCGGACATTGTCTTGGGTTTGTCTTGGCCGAGCTGTCGAGCTAGCCATTCATCCCGAATATTATGCCTGAAAGAGGCTATAGCTTCGGCGTCTGGGCAGTCTACGATCTGGTTTTTCTTTGTCAGGAAACGATTCCAGAACAGCCTCGCGGACTCTCCGGGTTTCTGAACGACGTTACTTAGATCGGAGGAGTCCGGTGGCCGGACATAAGTGCCCTGGAAATTAGATCGGAATGCCTCTTCTAGGTCATCCCAACATCCAATGGAGTTTTCGGGGAGGCTATTTAGTCAGTACCGAGCTGGCCCCTTGAGCTTTAGGGGCAGGTATTTGATGGCGTGGAGGTCATCTCCTCGTGCCATGTGGATGTGGAGGAGGAAATCCTCGATTCATACGGTTGGGTCAGTTGTCCCATCATATTGCTCTATGTTTACGGGTTTAAACCCTTCTGGGAACTGATGCTGCATTACCTGATCTGTAAAGCACAGTGGGTGTGCGGCGCCTCTAACCCGAGCTATAGTGTGCCGATGATCTGCGGCTACCCTAGCTCGGTTTTGTTCCCAATTTTCATTGTGGTCGAACCGAGACCGGTACCCTTCCCGTCTATCGGGTGAGTATCTTCTGGAACCGTAGATGGATCGCGTACGGCCTGCTCTATGGTCCAGGTCGTGGCGCAGGTCGAACCTATCATCGGGCTCTAGTGGCTCCTTTCCATGTCTACGGGGTATCGTTGGCCTATAGCCGGTATCATCAGCCGTCCGATCTCGTCCTCGAGGAGGGCGATCTGGCTTGTCGTATGGAGTATGTTCGGGAGACGGCGTATTAGAGAGCTCGTCATCGAACCGTGGCAGCAGCCGTCGGCGCGAGTAGCTCTTTGGTTGTCCCGATAGACCGGCGCCGAACTCCTCCTCTGCTGAAAGGACTCGTGTCCATCGGTGATTGAGGTCGTCTTGTTCGGCTTTGAGCTGTCGCTCCTTTGCTCTCAAGCTGCGAGCTGTGGATATCAGCTGTTATCTGAACAATTCCTGATCTGCAGGATCGTTGGGGATGGCCAAGTCATCGGCGTCCGCATTATCCTCCCCCTCAATAGAGCGGAGGTAGTCGTCGGCCAGAGGATCATCTGGGTCATCGGGGTTGCGGTGGTCTTCGGGGTCCTCCTGACCCTCCAACGGTTTACCGGGGATTTCGGGGCGGCCGATGTCCTCTGGAGTATGATCGTTCCCCGTGCCCTCAATAGACTTGCGCCCCTTTTTCCCTTTGGACCGTTTATGCGGTTTCCGGCGCCTTGACGGCGCTTCGTCCGATTTATCGCCATTGTTTCTTGGAGTGTCCACCATGTACACGTCGTATGTGGAGGTGGCCGTCCACTGTCCGGTCTTGGCAGGGGCGGGGGAGTGATCTTCCTCGTCCATGTACCCTGCCTCCTCGGAAGCGTAGTCTAGCATGTCGGTTAAATCCTCGACAGTGGCTATCAAGTGGGTGGTGGGTGGGAGAAAAAATCCATCCCGACCCGTCTGAAGACCGATCTGAGAGTAGATCGGGACTGGGTCGTCGTTGATTCTCGTCGACGAGATCCGATCTAGAGCCTCGTCGAGTATCGAGAGCTCGATCGGACCGGTCTGTCCAGAGCTTCCGGATTCGAACTCCGATGCATCCGTGCAAGGGGTGTGTTCGGCAAGAACGGGTGTTCGGCTATCGGGCGCTATGACCTGATCCGAACTTAAGATCGGGCCTCCACCAGGGCAGATCCCATAGGCGGAGCCGGAAGCGAGGTTAAAGCCTCAGGGTCTTCGGGCATGGCAGGCGAGACTGCAAGCCCGGTTAGTAATAGATCGCCGCGGGAGTCTACGGAGAACTCTAAGTTCCCGAATGTGACCTCCTGATCAGGGGCGAAACTTTCGACGCGGCCAAGACGGCAGGTCGGGTCAGCGTGCAGCACTATGCTGCCGAAAGCGAAGATCTGTCCAGGGACAAAAGTCCCAGTGTTGCGGACCTCTTCGTTAACGACTAGGCGAACCATCGATTCCTTCTGGCGATCACTGTGGAACTCTCAATGAAAGCACCAATGTCGGTGTCAAAACCGGCGGATCTCGGGTAGGGGGTCCCGAACTATGATGCTTGGATCGATGGTAACAGGAGACGAAGGGGACAAGGTTTTACCCAGGTTCGGGCCCTCCTATGGAGGTAATACCCTACGTCCTGCTTGATTCTATTGATGGTATAGAGATTACAGAGTGATCTACCACGAGATCGTATGACTAAAACCCTAGATGAGTTCTCCCTCCCTAATGATCTAAAACCCTCCAGCTTATATAGACGCCGGGGGTGCCTAGGGTTTACACATGGTCGGTTACACGTCGAGGGGATAAAAACATGCCTATTCTACTTTAAACGTGGAGCAGACGCCAAGCTTCTAGAAACTTCCCTTCTAGAGTCCGGTCCTTCGAGCGATCCGGTGTACGGCGAACGGCCCATATAGTCCAGCCCATATTAGATAGGCCGGCCTCCCGAGGACCCCCTAGTCCAGGACTCCCTCATTCACCAAGGTAGAATTCTTTAGAACTGTGTAGTGTGCTTGAGACCAAGAATGCCCGTCCCTACATATTATTGAGTCCGCTCCTAGCGTGCCTTTTCCAGTCAGTCTCCCCTCATACCACGATTGAGGGAAACCAATCTTCTTAAGGTCAGGAATGAAGTCAACACAAAACCCAATGACATCCTCTGTTTGATGGCTCATGGAAATGCTTCCTTCTGTTCTAGCGCGGTTACGAACATATTTCTTTAAGACTCCCATGAACCTCTGAAAGGGGAACATATTGTGTAGAAATACAGGGCCCAGAAGGACAATCTCGTCGACTAGATGAACTAGGACGTGCGTCATGATATTGAAGAAGGATGGTGGGAACACCAGCTTGAAACTAACAAGACATTGCACCAAATCACTCCTTAACCTTGGCAGGATTTCTGGATCGATCACCTTCTGAGAGATTGCATTGACGAATGCACATAGCTTCACAATGGCTAATCGAACGTTTTCCGGTAGATGCCCCCTCAATGCAACCGGAAGCAGTTGCGTCATAATCACGTGGCACTCATGAGACTTTAGGTTCTGGAACTTTTTCTCTGCCATATTTATTATTCTCTTTATATTCGACGAGAAGCCAGACGGGACCTTCATACTAAGCAGGCATTCAAAGAAGATTTCCTTCTCTTCTTTGGTAAGAGCGTAGCTGCCAGGACCTTCATACTACCTTGGATGCATGCCATCTTTTTCATGCACACGTTGCTGTTCCTCCCGTGCCTCCGGTGTATCTTTTGTCTTCCCATACACTCCCAAGAAGCCTAGCAGGTTCACGCAAAGATTCTTCATCACGTGCATCACGTCGATTGCAGAGCGGACCTCTAGGTCTTTCCAATAGGGTAGGTCCCAAAATATAGATTTCTTCTTCCACATGGGTGCGCGTCCCGCATCGTCAGTCGGAACAGATAGTCCGACAGGACCCTTTCCAAAGATTACTTGTAAATTATTGACCATATCAAGTATGTGATCACCAGTACGGAGGGCGGGCTTCTTCCGGTGATCTGCCTCACCTTTGAAATGCTTTCCTTTCTTTTGACATTGATGGTTGGTCGGAAGAAATCGACGATGCCCCAGGTACAAATTCTTCCTGCATTTGTCCAAATATATACTATCGGTGTCATCTAAACAGTGTGTGCATGCGTGGTATCCCTTGCTTGTCTGTCCTGAAAGGTTACTAAGAGCAGGCCAATCGTTGATGGTTACAAACAACAACACATGTAGGTCAAATTCCTCCTGTTCATTCTCATCCCACACACATACACCTCTTCCATTCCATAGCTGTAAAAGTTCATCAACTAATGGCCTTAGGTACACATCAATGTCATTGCCGGGTTGCTTAGGGCCTTGGATGAGCACTGGCATCATAATGAACTTCCGCTTCATGCACAACCAAGGAGGAAGGTTATACATACATAGAGTCACAGGCCATGTGCTATGCTTGCTGCTTTGCTCCCCAAAAGGATTAACGCCATCTGCACTTAAACCAAACCATACGTTCCTTGGGTCACCTGTAAAGTCGCACCACTTTCTCTCGATCTTTCTCCACTGCGACCCGTCAGCGGGTGCTCTCAACTTCCCGTCTTTCTTATGGTCTTTTATGTGCCATTGCATCAACTCGGCATGCTTTTTGTTTCTGAACAGACGTTTCAACCGTGGTATTATAGGAGCATACCACATCACCTTGGCAGGAACCCTCTTCTTGGTGCGCTGGCCCTCAACATCACCAGGGTCATCTCTTCTGATCTTATACCGCAACGCACCGCATACCGGGAATGCGTTCAAATCCTCGTACGCGCCACGGTAGAGGATGCAGTCATTAGGGCATGCATGTATCTTCTGCACCTCCAATCCTAGAGGGCATAGAACCTTCTTTGCTTCGTACGTACTGCCGTGCAATTCGTTATCCTTTGGAAGCTTCTTCTTCATTATTTTCAGTAGCGAACTAAATCCCTTGTCAGATACACCATTGTCTGCCTTCCATTGCAGCAATTCCAGTGTGGTACCGAGCTTTCTGTTGTCATCTTCGCAATTTGGGTACAACCCTTTTTTGTGATCCTCTAACAAGCGATCGAACTTCAACTTCTCCCTTTCACTTTCGCATTCTCTCTGTGCATCAACAATGACCCGGCGAAGATCATCATAGGGCACATCGTCTGGTTCCTCTTGATCTTCAGCTTCCCCCATTGCAGCATCACCGTATTCAGGGGGCGGGTAGTTGTCATCATCCTCTTCTTCTTCGTTGTCTTCCATCATAACCCCTCTTTCTCCGTGCTTGGTCCAAACATTATAGTGTGGCATAAAAACCTTCTCAAGCAGGTGGAAGTGAAGGGTTTTACAGTTGGAGAAAGCCTTCGTATTCTCACAGATAGTACATGGACAATGCATAAAACCATTCTGCTTGTTTGCCTCAGCCGCTCCGAGAAAATTATGCAGGCCCTTAATATACTTGGAGGTGCGTCGGTCACCGTACATCCATTGCCGGTCCATCTGCGTGCGTTATATAGTTCTCATTATTGAACAACATATAACTCTATAGAGCATCTAATTAAAACATACATTGAAACTATGTAAAAAATTTAAATGCAACAACAAATGCGATCATAACCGCAACTAAGGTACCAATTGATCCAACGGCAAAATGATACCAAGCCTCAGTATGAATGGCATATTTCTTAATCTTTCTAATCTTCAAGCGCATTGCATCCATCTTAATCTTGTGATCGTCGACGACATCGGCAACATGCAACTCCAACTTCATCTTCTCCTCTTCAACTCTTTGTAATTTTTCTTTCAAGTAATTGTTTTCTTTTTCAACCAAATTTAACTTCTCGACAAGAATTTCTATGTCGGTTGGAATTTCCGGTTGACATACCTCCTAGATTAAAAAATCTATGTCACGTTGGTCGGCATAATTGTCATAAACACTAAATAAAACAAATAGTTATAAAAGATAATATATACCACATCTGAATCATAGACAGGACGAGGGCCGACGGAGGCGGATACCAAAACCATCGCACTATATAATAACAAACAATAATAAAAGTAAGAAAATTACACAAGTATCTATCTAAATCATACAAGTAAGAACTTTTTTCTTTTAGAAAGAAGATAAGAAGAAGAGGCTAACCACAGTGGTGCCGGCACCGAGATGGGCGCGGGCGATCGACGGCGGTGAGGACGGGGACGGGACAGGACGGACCGCCAAATCTAGACAAATCTTGAGGAAAATGGAGCTTCGACAAGGAGCTTCGAGAGGAGAAAGCTTAAGTGTGGCTCGGGCATTTCATCGAACACCTCATGTGCATAGGAGGTGAGCTAGAGCACCACAAAGCTCTCCCAACGGCGGCAAAAAAAACTGAGCAGTGCACTGCTCTGCTCGCGGGCAGGGGGTATATATAGGCCGACCATTGGTCCCGGTTTGTGGTTGGAACCGGGACTAAAGGACACCCTTTGGTCCCGGTTCCAGCCACAAACCGGGACCAATGGTTGTGGGCCAGGAGCCAGGCCTATTGGTCCCGGTTCGTGTCTGGAACCGGGACCAAAGGGGTCAGACGAACCGGGACCAATGGCCCACGAGGCCCGGCCGGCGCCCTGGCCTCACGAACCGGGACCGATGCCCCCATGGGTCCCGGTTCGTGAGTGAACCGGGATTAATGGGCTTTTCAGGGCTGGACCAAAGCCCTGTTTTCTACTAGTGAGTAGAGATGCAATATCTTTTTACTCGTGACTCCGATTGAGGTGATTCCAAAGCCCACGTTCTACTTTCGAAGGGCCCGTTCCAATTGTGTCACTTCCATGATGATGTCACAATCTGTAAATGATACTTTTGCCCTTACCCTATCTTGATGCATTTTCAGAGAAGTCGGTTCCGATAAATCCTTCGCAAGGCCATCACACATCGTTCTGGAGAATTGCTTTACCCCAAGGCAAGCCAACCATTTGATTTATGCCCTAAAGCTTTGCTCCATGTTGTTCTTGTATGTTGATAGCAATGAACAGGTATATGCCAAGTGTTGTGTATGGGTGTATGTGTGTTTGCATGCATGTGTGTATACCTACATGGAAGAATTATTTGCATGCTTACTAATGTTTGCAGGTACCATTAAACATAACTATATGAATAGACTTGCTAACAAATTAACTTGTGAAGCAGGAATAGTGATCAAATAAAACTGCAACTATCTCCAGTCGCTCGGCCTCATCTCCTTCCACAATAGCGCTGACTGAAGTACTGGAGAAGCTCGTGAACGTGGTGTCGAATCGACGCCCGACTGGTGGCTTCTTCTTTTTAGGTTAGCAATGCCCCCATGTTCTGAGCTGCTTTCTGGCCGTCTGGGGTGGCTGCTGACTTTATTTCTCCTCGACATGCTCCCATGCTCTGTGCTGCTTTTCGGTCGTCTTGGGTAGCTAATGAGTTTCTCTTTCTAGCATTGCTCCCATGCTCCGTGGTGCTTTTAGGCCGTCTTGGGCAACTGCTCCGTTCTTCTTACTAGTATTGCCCCCATGCTCTGTCCTGGTTTTTGTGCCGTCTTGGGTGGCTACTGTTTTATTTGCTGGTTTTCCTCTACAATGGGTCGGAATATGGTTACTTCTCCATTATACCATCGTCATGCACTAATGACTCATGTGGCATGCTAATATAGAGTTGGTTGTTACATCTTCACATTGATGCACTTGTCATTATCATGAATCATATTAATTGTTGCAATGATAAAGAATGTGATTTAAAAATAACAACCTCCTCCATTGGCTAGATCGAGTCATAGTGCCACCGAACCAAACTATATTTACTCCCTCAGTCACAGTTTAGAAGGCGTGCACGTGTACCTAGGTCGTCAATTTGACCAACTTAATAAGAACCATATATTACAAAAAATATATCATTAAAAACTTTAGATGTTCTATTTTCTAATGATATGATTTTTATGTTAAACAATATATTTTATATAAGTCAAATTCACGACTTAGGTATACGTGCATGCCTTCTAAACTGTGACAGAGGCAGTAGTACGTACATACTTGCCTTTAAAGCTAATGCCTTAATCGGGTCTATCAATGTGCCTCTCTTGCAATCACCTCAGTGGGCTGGTTAGACAAGTGTGCTACCGTGGCCCAGTAGGCAGATGTCTAACTTGCGGTTGCCATATTGTTATTGAGCTCATTGAACCCGACAGGGATAGGTGCCACAGGGTGGCAGTGGATCCAGTTTCTCTCTCCTAGGGCATGGCCTACGGGAATGCCAGTAATTGCACTAGAGTGTCATGTTGGTAGAACATTTTTGTTGGAGTAATCGGGGGCCACCCAGGAGGGTCGTGGTGCTGAGGTACGGGCCACAAAAGGGAGCTCCATAGTACGGCCAAAGTGTGCAACCTCTGTAGAGTGTCCAATCTATTCGAGTAGCCACGTTCTCGACCATGGACACAGTTCATACTTTGTCACACTATGTGGTCTGTGTCGAGTTTGGAGCCATAATCACTAAGTAATAATATGATTATAAATGTACCATTGAAAGGTAAGATCTACCGAACTTACAGTGCAGGCACATGGACATTGGGTGAGGTCGAGAACCTGAAATACCAGTCATGGGATGGCTATGAGAAATTATGGTCGGATGACCACCAGAACGTGGATATGATCTGGAATAGATCATGAGAATATCTGGAATATGGATTATTTAATTACTATGCTTTACCTTCTTCATACTATATTTACTTTAGTTATGTATCTTGTTACATAGTTTTGCTATGACAGGATAGCTAGTGTTGCTATAGTAGTTGATACATGCTTGAATGCCATGGATTGCTTTGCTTGGATTATATGTTATTTGGTTGACTTGCGAGTACATTCAAAGTACTCACCCGACTTTTAACGTGGTCAAATTCAGCGGATGATCCGTCTTTCACTAACGAGAAGCCGGAGTATTCTTGTGCTAGAAGAGTAACCTAACCAGATTCGTGTGGAGTGGAGCTGCCCTAAGTCCGTGCTGCACCTAAATGATATTATCGCTGCCCCTATATCTGTAAAGTGCCATCTATGGCAGTGCTGTATTATTCAAGCCACAATGTCTTATAAATCCTTCTTGTATACATTCCTATGTTTGATACATGTTGTAACCGCGTGCGTCAGTGTGATATCCTGGGCTGGCGTGTGCGGCGGTCATCTGGCTATAGTGGTACTCAGATGGTCCATCACATATGAACATTCGATGGCCATACTTGCATCAGACCTAACCCTAACCCTAGAACGCCATGGCTATATGCCCTGTTTCTTTCTTCTCTTTTTTGAACATAATATCCCGAGTAAATTTCATAGCAAAATTCATCATCTAGCATTAATATATCTCTAGTAAATTTCATACCAAAATTCATCATATATCTAAACATAGCACACACTTTAATTAGCATCTAAATTTACATCGGTTAGCAATATCATCACACATCAATATTGCTAAACTAAATTAGCATTATCATTGAAAAACAAAAAATAAAAAAAGAGAAAAATCTCACCTTGTCGCTAGCTGGAGGAGGGTTTGGCGGTGGCAGCGGGGAGGGCTGGCTTCGAGCTCAGGGTAGAGGATGAAGAAGAGCTAGCGGGGCTGGAGCTCGGGGCAGAGGCCGACGCTAGGGCCGGGGCAGAGGTGGCCGAATCTCGAGGAGGAGGGGCGTCCCGGCCGGAGCTTGGGGAGGAGGAGTGGCAGAGGTGGGGTGGCTCCATTGGTGATGCTGTGGCGATGACTGCATCATGATGGATCTGGTTGGCGGGGTGGGGGTGGGGTGGAGCTAGGCCGCAGAGGGGTGGATCTGGGGCGACGGCGGCATGGCGGGGCGGCGACGGCGGCGGTGGGGTGGTGGTGGTGGCGGTTTTGGCAAAAGAATGGGGGAGATAAGGGAGAAAGAAAGGAGAAACAACGCGATGGGCTATTTTCGCCTAAGTCCTGGCCAGCCCTTTGTCGAGTATCGCTTATCGGGCACTCGGCAAAACCTTTTTTTTGTGTTTTCTTTTTCTTTCCCTTTCTTATCTTTTCCCATTTTCTTTTCTTCTCTTTTATTTTATTTCTTTTTATTTATTTTCTAAACAATTTTTCCACATTAAATCCCTAGAAATGCACTTAGGGCGTGTTCTGAAACTCTCTAGCTTCTCAAAACTCCACAAATCTAGCTTCTCACTTCACCTGCCTATTTCGATGCGTTCGGCTCATTTGGCAGCTTCTCCCCGCACATGTTGACGTAGCATCACCATGACAGCCATAGGGAAGAAGCAAATGCGAGCTTACCTTGGGTTGGGGAGAGGGGGCGAGGGCGTGGGCGAGGAGGCTGGCTCAGAGGACGACATGGTGAGCACCGGTATCAATGGCGTCAAGGTGGGCGTCTCCTGTCGGTGGGGTTGCTGCTCCTGGCTGGCAGAGGGGAAGTGCTCCTTAGGGACGAGATCCGGCGGTAAAGGGCTGGAATGGTCGGATCTACCGGCGGAGAGGCTCGCCTGCCGGCGAAGGGGTGGAATCGGGCATGGCGGCGGTGACCGGCGACGTTGGGTAGGTTACAAGAGGAAGAGATGTCGAGGGAAGAGGGGTTGTTGCGTACAGATTCGTCAGATACGAGCCATGCGAAACGTTTTCTTCGACTTGTCGGTGGCCTCCTCTTGTAATTACGCCGAACTCCTTGCTTCTGTATTTCCTGAAGCTGGGCTTGAGCTGCTTCGACATTTTGCACTAGAGGAACGCAGCGCTTCGCGAAGCCCACTCCACGGAGCTCAACCATTCGGTCCGGCTCCGCGCGTGGAGTTGGAGAAGCCCGGAGCGGGAGGAGTTCTGAACGGGCCCTTAATATCCTCAATATAGCAGACGGACTACAAAAAAAGCCAAGACCTAGCATGTCTCATGTCATGGTCTCAGTTGAGTGCAGAAAAAGTTTCAAGGCCAATGGAGGAAGGGGCCCGACACTTCGTGAGCAAACCTGACCCATTCTCTCTTGAAACCTATATCCTTCCTAGGAGATGGTCTGGTTTCCACGTAGTCTGCGTGACTGCTTTCTTGAAACACTCTCAAATTCTACCACACCCTCTCGGGTTTATATGATGACACTGTGCCAGGTCTCGTGGATTTCGGGCTTTGTATGAATTTCATGAATTAAAACGGCAGCAACCCGCATGTTTCACAAACTAAGGATGATGTTACCAAGCAAAACATCAACTTGACATTATCAATTCAGTTTCACAAGTAATAACCATTGAACCACTGAAGACGTTCACCAACCCCAACTTGACTCCAGAATAATTACAACCATTACGACATAAGAAGCAGCGTTCAAATGTAGGCACGACGAATTTTAAGCATCAGCACAACAGCGCCTAGATGCTTCTTCTCTACTCAAAGGCCCACTAGTTCCCCTGCGGATCTCCTCTTCCTCCTCGGGCGTGAAGTTATTCGTGTTGTCGAAGGTCTTGCGAATCTCCTCTGGCGTCTTGCCCTTGATCATGTCAGCAACAGTCTGGCAAGTAAAGTCTAGCAATCCCTTGATATTGAGGTAGTATGCAGCCTCGGAGAGCACAAAAGGAACCAGAGAGTGTCAGAGAGAAGCATTCATTCACAATGGCTATAGCACATAGATAATTAGATAGACTTCCTTACATATTGATGTGTTTGTGAGAAACTAAAACACAAAACAAGACATGAATTGATCGATCGGTATTGAGTTGGAGACCAAACCACACAAGTCCGAACATGGATTCACGGGGACAGCAATGTATAATATTGGATTATGTATTGTAAGTGAAGATGCCACATGTGGATACCACTCTATCTTAGATAAAAACAAGATTACTGTAACAAAACGAATTCAAAGCAGATATACACAAGGGCGCTTATAGGCGCCGGTCGACCGGCGCCGCTTCGGCCGGTCGTATCGGAGCCGCCCGATTTAGCTGCTGTAGTCCGTTAGATTTGGTCCCGATACACAGAAAAACAGCAGCGCCGTTTCCTATCTTCACCATCCAGCTCGGGAGCAGCCGCTCAACTCGCACGCACCGCTCTCGTCGTTCACAGCCTGCGAATTCCTCCCCTCGCGCTTAGATGAGGATGGGCCTGACCTTGCTCGTCTTCGTCCCTTCCCTTCTCCTTAACAAAAAAATACTCACACCTACGTCTTCAGCGCTACAGCCCGCTCGCGAATAAGACTCGGCTGCTCGTCATAGCGTTGCTACGTGGGCCACGCGTCGCCGTTGACTGCTCGTAGCATGGCCACCTACGGGTATGCAGCATCCCCCACGCCGCCTGGAATTGCCAGTTGTAGCAAATGGTGTCGCCGGTTGTAGCAAAAATTGTCGTCACCGCCGCCATCCTGGGTTGCATCTTTGCCATGAACTTATGTAGCAAATTTCCTTGTCGGTTGTAGCAAAATCCGATGACAGTTGCAGCAAAAATCCCTGTCCCCGTCGTCGCGTCGTAGCTCCACCATGAGTCGATGCAGCAAAAAAATTCGCTGGTTCCAGCATGTCGCGACGTTGGTTCCAGCACGCCATCACCGTAGTTGCAGCATGCAGCACTCCCGCCGGCCCTCGAGCTCGAAGCGCCACGATGGCGTGGGCATGTCCATGATCGCCACAGTCACAAACATAGCCGACAAACAAATGCAGGTTCATTGGGCTGCGGTTGTAGCTCTTTCCCCTAAGGGCAGTACTGGGCGCCGGCGCGCCGGCTCAAACTTTTGGCCGGTCGCCTAGCAGCTGTAGGATGCGGGGCATCCCAACCGCACGATCTGTAGTCTCCCTCTTCCTCGCGGCAGACTCCTTTTTCTCCCCCGACGTCTGCTTTATTTGGTAGCCCGCACCCGTCGGCCGTCGGCACTCGTCGGAGATCTACGCTCGCCCGTCGCCCGCGCTCGCTTGAGATCCGTGCACGCCATGGATGTAGCTCCGCCTCGCCAGCGAATTGACTCGTTCCGGCAAACAGAAATACCCATCGTAGCATTTTTTGTTGCTGGTCGTAGCAAAACAAAGACAATGGTTGCAGCAAAAAGTTCGTCGTTGTCGTCGCCGGTTTTAGCTCGCCGTTGTAGGTAGCATCATTTGCATCTAAAAAATGAAAAAATGGACGTAGCAAAATTCGTTGTCGGTTGTATAAAAAAACTACGACGATTGCAGCAAAAAAATCATCGTCGCAATCGCGGGTCACAGCTCAGCCGATGGATGTAGCAAAACGTGATGCGGTTGTAGCAAAAAGCAATGCTGATTGTAGCAAAATCTCAATGCCACTGTGTGTTGTAGCAAAATAAGATGCCGGTTGTAGCAAAATAAGATGCCGGTTGTAGCAAAATAATATACTGGATGCAGCATGTAGAAAAATTGGAGGACGGTTGCAGCAAATCATCTTGCTGCCGCGTCGGCCTCAGCTCCGGCATGACTCATGTAGCGAAATCCTCGCCGGTAGTAGCAAAATCTAAGGGCGGTTGCAACAAAAAAACCAACGCCGCGGTAGGTCACAGCTCCGCCATGATGGGTTCCATGGCGGTGATGTTGCAGTAGCTCACCGCCCCGGTCGACTGCGCTCATTGCCCCGGCCGCCCATGCTCGTCGCCCCACCCGCACGCTCGTCGCCCCAGCTGCCCGTGCTCGTCGCTGCTGCAGAAGGAAGTGGGTCACGTCGGGTCCCACGTGCCAGCGTCTCGCGCGACAAAGCGACCGGCCGAAAGGTTCTGCCGACATGTAGGCGGGAAGGGTTTACCTTCCCCTAACCCACCTCGGAGCTTTAGCCAACGGTTGTTTTCTATTTGAGAATCCAGCGAGTAGGTTGTCAAGATAGAGCTTCGAGTACGAACTCAAGGTGTCCTCCTCGTGTGCGAAGACAAACTCAGGTTGAACGAGACGTGGTGGGCCAAGTTCACGTGGTGGGCCAAGAAAAGAAAATCAATAATGCAAACGTGAAAACTTGGATCGGGAGATGCTGAGTGGTGGTCGCTACAGGATTGAGCGGTGCGTGCGAGACCGGCCGAAGCTTCGGCCGGTCCGCCGGCCACAAGCGTTTACCTATACACAAACAAAAAAATTCCTTCAGGCAAGATCAGAATTTTGCACTAGCTATGGAAATTCATTCATGGATTCAGATGGCAAGCACCACTTCTCACGTGGACATGCATGGGCTCATCTGCTAATTTTAGCTATCACTATGTAATGTTGCTAGTACACCACAATGATGTTGGAATAATCCAAACATGTGCTAGTTTAAATAAGGAAATATTGATGTGTATGATAGTTGAGTCTAGTTAAGTCTAAGCGTGATCAGCTGGCCGGGTGATTAGTTTTGGAAAGAGTGGCCTACGTGTGTACTGGAGAATAGGAGAGTGCAGGTTGTGTCGGTTTACTTTCCAAGTAGTGTTTGATGTCCGAGTATGTAACGTGTTATGCAACCTATTACGAGTAGGTTTGGGTCTAGTTTGGATCGGTTAGGCATTGCTCCTGGAGGCTGCATATATATATGCACCGGGGCTGCGTGAGATTGTAACACCAGGAGAAAACAGAAAAGCAATAAAGAGAGAAATTAGAGGGAGTGAGACGCACCCTTGGCTAAAAGTGTTTATCGCCAGTGTTTGTGTGATTTGATGTGATTGATCTTGAGGGCAAAACCCAACAATTGGTATCAGGGCAAGGTTAGGGTGAAGCCGCACTTGTCCCGGGGTGGTGACCTATTAGCGCCTCGGGGCAGGCAATATAGTCGCTGGGTGGTGCAACGATAAGGAGGGACGGACAATATAGTCGCTGAGTGGTGCAGTGACAAGGAGGAGCGGGCGATATAATCGCTGGATGGAGCGGCGACGTTCAGGTTGTGGTCGTTCGGTGGAGCGACAACGAGAAGGTGGCGTGGTGTTGTGGCAAGCTAGGAGACAGAAGATTGTCGTTCGGCGAAACGACCTGGAGGGCGACGGGCTATCGTCGACAAGGTACTGGTGATCATTGATGGTTATGGAGGTGTCAAGTTGGCACCGGGTAGTTCATCAAGATCATCGTTGGAGGGTGCAAGGTGGAGATGAGGAAGTTGTGAGCCGTCAACAAGGTGTGCACATGAGTTTTTGCAAGGTGCGTCCAAGAGTTTAGGTGTGTGAGTCTTCTGCTGCAGTTGAGATGCATCACTGGTGGAAGAGATTTGAGAGCGAGAGCGGATGGAAGAAGGAAATTGTGACTTGCGTTTCCATTCGTGATCAAGGAGTTCCTGCGAGTTCATATCCGGTGAATTTGAGTTGCACGTATATGACGAGTTGTTTTGCCGCTGGACAGAAGGTGTCGTTCGGTAAGATGTGGCATTGATGACAATGAGAAGATGTGGCGGGTGAATAGATGTGTCTCCCCGCATGCAAGAAGCCGATGTGAAGATGAAGATCAACATGAAGATAGACGCGGACCAGTTAAGTTGAGTTCCTGCATGAGGCTATGTGTTTAGTCTGCATGTAGCACGCTAAGATGTGGCAGCATGGCTGGTAGTACAGATAATCGTTGGTTTCAGTCTGCATGTCGGCATAGGAAAAAGATGATGATGAAGTGGTGGCCATCGTCGCAAAAAGAGAAATTGTGGTCTGGTAAATCGCGTCACCCGAGGCTACAGGCGTGACAATGTGAACAGATGATCATCTGCGTATCTATTGTTGGGACAAACCCACCGGCGACAAACGCCGGACGAAGGTAGACGAAGGAGACACCATGATTTTTCCGGCGACGAACGCCCCGGCCGACGAACGGCCTGTATGTTGGCTTCTATTCATCTCAACTCCCTCGAACACAATTACATGGAGGTACACACGCACACACGCAGCACAATCTAGGAAGAACTCTCACGTCGACCGGGCACACACCACGGTCCCGACGGAGACTACATCTCCCTTAGGCCCCTCCCCTCGGCTCGACACATATCGTCACCGTGGCGCGGCAACAGACCGGCGCAACCCACAACCAGTACACAGAGGGCATTTTATACCCAGGCTAACACACACGCACGCTAGCTCCCACGTTGCGGCCACCACGCACGTACGCACGCAAGAACCTGGATCCACACCTCACGCTAAGTCGATCCAGCTAACAACCAGGACATGCACTAACTACTGGCTACTTGCACGCCCATGCACAACTCGGGTCCAACAGACTGCACGCACGGACGCATTAGGCAGACCGGCACACACACGACTCCGCTCGTTGCTCCGCGCCGAAGACTCGCTTGATACACGACGCGCGCTCGCACGAACCGTCGTCGCCAGTCAAGGTTATGGCTGACATCTGTATCTCGTCGAGTAAAAAGTTGAATGTTTGGATTAGGAGGTGAATGTTGGAATAATCCAAATAAGGAAATATAGATGTGTATGATAGTTGAGTCTAGTTAAGTCTAAGCATGATCAGGTGGCCGGATGATTAGTTTTGGAAAGAGTGGCCTACGTGTGTACTGAAGCATGGGAGAGTGCAGGTTGTGCCGGTTTACTTTCCAAGTAGTGTTTGATGTCGAGTATGTAACGTGTTGTGCAACCTATTACGAGTAGGTTTGGATCTAGCCTGGATCGGTTAGGCATTGTTTCTGGAGGCTGCATATATATATATCCACCAGTGCTGCGTGAGATTGTAACACCTGGAGAAAATAGAAAAGCAATAAAGAGAGAAATTAGAGGGAGCGAGACGCACCGTTGGCTAAAAGTGTTTATCACACGTGTTCGTGTGATTTGATGTGATTGATCCTGAGGGCAAAACCCAACAAATGAATAGTCAACCAATGCTAGATAGAAAAACGCATTCATAGTGAGCATGGACCAATGCTAGATAGAAAAACGAATTCATAGTCAGCATGGATCAGTAGTGGGCTAGTGGCATCTCGAAGATTAGGTAAGAAAATCAAGACAGAGATAGAAAAGTTAGCAACAACAGTGATCTGTGTAGCATAATCACAGGATAATAACATACATTTTTTGTGTGTGGATATAACAAATCATCATTGTATCTGATGTTGTTACATGTTAATCGCACAGAAACTTTGACAATAAACAGAAAATTAATGCTACCACTGAAACTCAACCTCACATAGATAAAACTTACTACCATGCAATAATAGTACATACACTACGCTCGGCAAAGAGTTTGCCGAGTTCCACACTCGGCGAAGAGGACTCGGCTGGCTGCTTGTCGGCAAAGTTAACTTTGCAAAATTTGTTTTCATGGGTACTCGGCAAACACGTACGAAAACCTTTGCCGATTTCCCTTAACAGAGAACTCGTCAAACTAATGGAGCAGACGGAATGATCCGTTAACGGCGATGTCATGTGGCACCTGGTTTGCCGAGTTCCTCTTGGAATGCTCTCGTCAAACCCTTACGAACGGGAGGTCCACCTGCTAGAACTCGGCAAACTTCCAGAGGACTAGAACTCGAAAAAGGTTATGACCTAGAGTTACCAGTATGTGCCACATGGCTCCTTTTGCCGATTTCGACATTGAGGAACTCGGCGAAATCATTCTTGGAGTTATGAGCATGAGCCACATGGCACTTCTCCCGAGTGCAGCTCTCGGCAAAGATATTTTTACCGAGTGTAACATTCGGCATAAGCCACAGTGCATGTTTTTTTGTTTGCTTATTGAAACAGCCATGTAATTCAAAACACACACACACACACACACACACACACACACACACACACACACATATATATATATATATATATATACAATGTTCACGAAATCGGTAACTGGTAGCTGCTCGGTCGGGTTGGGAGTAGCGATTAATCGGTGAATCGGCCTATTAACTGGATTAATCGGTCGACTATTAATCAGTAAATTAAATAGGAACTTGCCAACTTATATCTAGATTTTTTTTATGTATTACACCATACTTCATGCACCTAGCTACATAATATACCCAAATATTCTATTTTAGACATCTAAAAAATAGACAAGAGGTAAAATCACTAATCTTTATGCATCCAAAGCTACAAAATCTCAAAATTGAAATTATCAATTAAACACTTAAACTTGTCCGTATACCTGCTAACATACATCACACAATATACAACAAATAAGAAACAAAACCAACAATTCCATCCACTAGTCAACAAAATTGTAATCTATAATCTACTAACATATGATTTGTCGATTCTCCACTATGATAGGGTAAGAAGATGGTAGTACCTTGCCTGCTAGTGACACGATGGATGAAGAGACTGGGGAGCATCCCAATTGTCAGGCGATGGGGAGCAGCCCATGGGAGAGGATGGGGAGTAGCCAATGGGAGGGATGGGGTGCAGGCAGACGACCAGAGTGGCGGAGAAGCTCGATCTTCGAGGTGTAGTGTGGTTGCTGGCGCCGGTGAGGACCTGGCTAGCCACCGGCCAGGTTAGGAGGGGATGAAAGGAGCACGAGGAAGAGGGAGGAGGACCAAAATCTATCTATTTAGTATCAATAGGGGGTGGGAGGGGTTATTGGCCAAAATTTTGGGATTTGTTTACCCATCAATTAACGATTGAGTAGCAATTAATCGGTCTGGCAACGGATTAATCGACATGACAATTGACTAATCGGTCTAACAGGCCAATTAATCGGCCTGGCAAGTTAACGTGATGAATAGGTGCTATTCGATTCGAGCACCCTAGGAGTAGTGATTAACTGGCAAGTTACCTGATTAATACGGACGAATTCTTGAACAGTGTGTGTGTGCGTGTATATATATATATATATATATATATATATATATATATATATAGAGAGAGAGAGAGAGAGAGAGAGAGAGTCATAACCAGCAAGCACCATATATACATCACATATAATCCATACAAGCTAGCAACAAGTCAATTATCATAGCAACACATATAGTCCATATCAAAAAGTCACATAACTATCTCCGTGGCAACATAGAAAGTTCACAAGCATCATACAAATCACACTAGAGAAGATCATAAGCAACATTAATTGGAAGTTCACAAGTAGTTCACCGACACAACCTCTCGGCATCCACTCCGTGGCCATGAGCTCTAGGGATGTGGAGGAGGAGGAGGAGGAGGAGTATGCTTCATAGCGGTGATACTTTGCCGAAGCATCTGCAATTATTTTTCTTAGCATTGTAGCATAGAATTTTATCGGATAATATTGTTGCCTATGTGTTATAGGAAAGAACTAACCTGTAACTGCTCCTGGAGGTTCTTGTTCACCTCCTCTTGTGCCTCCCATGCGATCCTTTGTTCCTCCTCTTGTGCCTCCCGTGCGGTCCTTTCTTGCCGCAGCTCCGCCGCCCATGCGGCCCCGGCTTCCTCTCTTAGCCTCCTTTCTTCCTCCAACTGGACCTACAGTATACATATCAAAGCGCATATCACATACACAAGCACTGACAAATTTAAAGTATTCCATTGCATAAGTAAATAACGGTACCACATTAACATCATACATAGCTTAATTAAATAGTACATTAACTACTACAGTCCATTACCTACTACATTAACACTACATCGACTACTCCGTGTCAAAGCTTTACTCCTAATCATCCTCGAAGAAATCAGATAAGTCCGACTCGGAGGAGATGGGGATCACCAGCCCGCCAGAGGGGCCGGCCTCATGGTCGTTGGCGTTGGACCGACTAAACAACACCATGTCATTGCTCTTCTCTGACTCTTAGAGGAGCTCAGCGATCTCATCGAAAAGATCATGTTGCTCAGCATGGAGGTGGACAATCTCCTGGCGGTTAGCCTCGATCTTTCGCTCTTCCTCGACAGACTCAAAGAGCACACAGTTCTCGGCAAGGAGCCACTGTCTATACTGAATGAGCACGGCCACGTAAGCCTCAATATCATGCTCGTCCTTGACCTGCCCCTCGGCCATGTGGTGCTCCTCCTCCTCGGCCCGGGAGACGATCCTAACAGAAGGGGTTATGGCAGCCGCGGCCGCGACGTCATAGGGGAAGTTGAGCTTGGCCCGGCCGCTATCGAGGTCGAGTGTTGTGGCGTCGTAGACGCGCGCCGCATCCTCCAAGATGGCGAACGTGCCAAGGCACCTATTCACCACCCCTGGGTTACAAATCTCTGCCCCCAAAGGTTAGATGAACGGAGCCTCACGCCATTGTACTTCGGCAGCGACGCCATCACCTTGGGGTTGGTGCTAACACCTAACAATTCAATAAAAAGATGTGTCACAAAGGAAATATAACCTAAGTTTCGAACAACAAAGAAGAAATATCTTCGATTCGATTGGCATAAAAAATGTCGCCCGTACCGACTGCAGAATTGTGCTGTTCATATTTCAGAAAGTCCAACATCATATACATTACCATTAAGAGCTTGGTAACGGGAGGGGCGTGGTGGCGAGGAGGGCGGCAGGGTGGCGCTGGCGTCGTTTTTGGGAAGAGAATTTGGGAGGAAGATGGCATGAAAAGAAAGGAGAAACATTGGGTGGGGCGATTTTCGACTAAGTCTCGGCCAGCCCTTTGCCGAGTATCGCTTATGGGGCATTGGATAAAACCTATTTTTCTTTTTTCTTTTTTCTTCTGTTTTCTTTTTCTTTCACTTTCTTATCTTTTTCCCATTTTCTTTTCTTTTCTTTTATTTTATTTTCATCTTATTTATTTTCTAAATGAATTTTCCGCATTAAAACCCTAAAAATGTACTTAATGTCCGGAATATAGCAGACGGACCCCGAAAAAGGCTAGGACCTGGAATGTGTCATGTCATGGTCTCTGTTGAGTTTAGAAAAAGTTTCAAGGCCAATGGAGGAAGGGGCCATCCTGGAAGATGGTCTGGTTTCTATGCAGTCTACATGACTGCTTTCTCGAAGCACTCTGAAAATTTACCACAGCCTCTAGGGCCCATATGATGACACCGTGCCAGGTCTCGTGATTTTCTGGCTTCGTATGAATTTCCATGAATTAAAACGGCAGTAACCAGCATATCGGTGGCCTAGCCTTGGCCCCCCGGTGTCTAGGCCTACCTCTCCCTTGGTTGCACAAGGCCTAGACATGGACAAAAGACCATATATAGGAATTTTCAACCCATTTCTGGGCATAATTTCATATGGCCGCAGTTCAGATTTTCAATTTCTGGCATTAAAACCCTAGTAATGCACTTAATGTCCGAAATATAGCAGACATAACCCGAAAAAGGCCAGGACCTGGCATGTGTCATGTCAAGGTATTTGTTGTGCATGTGTCATGTCATCTCGCATCCACCACACCGCCAATCACGTATCCACCACCGCTCGCTAAGATGGACGGAAGTGCGGGATGGAAGGGGTTGCTGGAGGCGTGCGAGGGAGGCGATGCAGTCAAGTTGGCGAACATGAAGGAGATCTCCTCCTGGTTTCCCAACGTGAAGGAACCGGTGAAGGAGGTGGACCGTGTGGCGATACATGCTACGCCAGTGGATGATTTCCGGCCATGGGATCATTCCAATCGAAATACTTCTCTAGGGGATGGACGAGAGTCTGGGTATCCTGGATAGTGAGAGGGTTGGGCTAAGTTCCGCTCTTGCATTCGGGGGCCGGTGGATCCGAAGGCCGATGCGGTGGGGGTGGTGGCCACGCCTAAGACGGGAAGCATGCATGTGTCAATTGATCTGTACAACAACATGGAGATGGAAGCCGATGCCGTGGCGATGCTGCAGCCGATACCTAGACCGGGCTGCAGGGAGATGCCGCTAGAGGTGGATGACTATGTGTGGCCCCCGTGCCACTTGCCGTGCCTCCAGGAGGTGGCTCGCCGCGCATAGACTGCAGTTGCTGCTCTTCGTCAGGTTGCTGTCGTAGTATGCTAGTAGTAGTCTTTGAGGGTCCGACTTGTGGATAACCTAGTTTGCTAGGGGCAAGAACTCCTGTTATATTTTGGTTGTAAGACTTGTGGATGCAATTATTATTTCAGTTATAACTGTTGTCATATTTGAAGAATCATGTATCCTGAATTGCAATATCTACCTTTTGCAGGGTTTTTTAGAAATTAAATTAAAAAAGACACTGGTGAGAGCTTTTGCCCGAGTGTAACACTCGGCAAAGGGAGTAAGTGTTTGCCGAGCTCCTGCCTGCCGAACTTGACAAACACTTTTTGCATTCTAAAATAGAAAATCTTTGCCGAGTGTCCATTAGACGACGTTCGGCAAACCTTGACCCACTATCACGGGGCAGTCAGCTGCACTTGGTGGGACCCCTTGGTCAGGTATTTGCCGAGTTCTTTGTGTCCTGCACTTGGCAAAGAACTACCTTTGTCGAGATTTTTCCCCGCACTCCTCCAAGATACTCGTTTGCCAATTTCCGTGTCATTGTCGGGTTTTTTTTTATCTTGCACTCGCCTTTTGTTGCTTTGCCGAGTTCCCGATAAAAAGAACTCGGCAAAGAACTGGGCACTGGGCAAACTTGCCGATTCCAGTAGTGATATGAGAGGTTCGCTTGGATCATAAAGGAGTATTCCCGGGTTATCAATAACAATGATATACAGTGGAGCATATCAGACTACAAAAACGTCAAATTGCAACTTAACAAAGCTTCCCACATCACGCCTAACCTTTGTAATCAAATCCCTCATCAAATAATACGTATTTCAGAACTAGCACGTCATGATTATGTTCGGCCGCTGTGCATATCGCCAATAAAGTTCTTTCCTTGTCTATAAGAGACGGGATGATTAAGCTAAGTATGTACTAATCCAGTCTAGTCTAATCTAGCTTGATGGTAGGAGGAGTCCAATCTGATGTAAAGAGTAAGCAGACGGACAAAATAATAAAGATTCAAGATGCTGGGGAATAAGTAGCAAGAGGTCCAAAGGATCGATTACCAGGATCAGGTCGAAGAAGGTGGCCTGGTCGACCTTGATGAACTCGTCGTTCCAGTTCTTGAGGTCCTTGGCGAGTGCGGTGGGTGCGGTGGAGGTGGAGGTGGCGGCGCCAGCGCCGGAGTTAGCCGGCTTGGTGGCGGTGGCGTGGACGTGCTTGTAGTAGTACTCGATGACCTTGTAGAGGATCTTGGAGTTGACGTTGGGATGCGGGATCCCCTTGTCAGCGTAGTCGTCCTCGATCATGGAGCGTATGGTCTGCGACTCCATGGCGACCGGCTCCTCCACCTCAAACTCCTCGGAGTCCGAGCTCTTGAGTGTGATCATCTTCTTCTCACCCTCCCTCTGTGCCGCGGTGGAGATTGTGTCTGTGGTACAATGGAATATGCTAGGTGAGAGGGGAACAATAAAGAAGCCAAATTATAAGCGGAATAACATTTTTGCGCACAGTCTTCAGCTTCTTCACGTCCGACGCGGAACTTTGAAGTCCAGCCGTTACGCAGAGGGAATTCTTCATCACACCTATCACCGTATCCTCTCTTTCGGTTATAACCTGGGTAGTCTTCTTGTCTAAAGGCAACTATCTCAACCATAACAAGTGAACACTCAGAGGCTAGTTTTGGGATTTTCCATCTGTAGTACTGCCCCCTATTGTGGCTAACGTGGATTTCACCATCAGGACGAAGCATGTTGCTCGCTTTCAGGAAGAACCTCCTCACCAGCAACTGATGAGCGCTACATGTCACAAGAAAAAATGCTAATATGAAGTTTTTCTTAATCGAAAGTGTGAGTTGCCAACAAATAATCGGAATCAAATAGATAAATAAAGATAACCATATCAAGAGAGTACACATACTTGATCATATGGTCGTCATTCTCGTCTCCTTTGATCCCAGCATGAGGAAAATTAAAGACAATCCGATCGAATCCTCTCATATTCAGACGATGATGCTTCATCGTTTTTGCATCGACACAATGCAAAACTGTGGCCCCCAACCTTTTCAGCTCAGTTACATTTGATTTAGCGTTACCATACTTGCAAGTCAGAGCGTCTGCTCAAGTAGATTGCGAACAAGACATGCAGAGAAAATAAATAAGTTAACCTAAAAATGATCACAAAACCACACTAACAACACTATTCCTCAGAGCTCATAAGGTGAGCAGGGGCGGGCTGATCCATACATAGGGCTTAATAGAGAATGACGTGTGAAGCAAATTTAGGAGTGAAGCAAATATGAAACCTAAGTAAAAACTATTTAAATAGGAACAATTTGCAAAAATAATCCATGAAAAGTAGTTATTACATGGAATGAAATCAAGATACTTTTGTGTGTTAGCTTGATGCAAGGCCCGAAACAGGGGGTCTCATTGTAGAAGGATAAAACAGAGTAGCCAACCTCAATTAAATTGTTGAGTTCACAACAATTATACTGAAGAAAAAGCTATTACCTCAGTGTAACTCTGATAAAACTAGCTTTTCCTTTACCACTGCATGTGAAACAAGTTTAAGGGTGGTAGCCTTGATCCTAACCGAGTAAACTCCACCGCAGATAATACCAAATTCTCTACTAGAATCCTCAAATTAGCACATGTATATACCCTACACCCTCCACGGCAATCAGATAAGCTTTCATGCCAGAGAAAATAAATTAACACATCTATCTACCCCTAACCCTTTGAGCTTAATTAAGCAGGGGCAGGTTGATGCATCCTTCCTGCTAACGCACAAATGATCGATGATGGAGCAGCAAGAGAAAGCGGAAAGGATATCGATCCATAGGAGTCAAGGGATGTGGCGACGAGGTTTTCGCCTGAGCCGAGCGCGTCTCGGTGAACTGCGAAGCGTGTGGACTCGAGCGTATGTATCCTTTCCTTCCAGTTAACGTACATATGATCTATGGAGCAGCGAGAAGGATGTCCAACCATATGTGTCTAGGGATGTGACGACGAGATTGTCGCCAGTGTCGAACGCGGTAGCGAGCGCCAGTGAGAAGGACAAGTCCCCATCTCCGACGACCAGGATGGTTTGCGCCGAGGAGTAGTGGCCCAGCCATTTCACCAATCCACAGCCGGCGATCTCCATTTCCCCACTCCACCGCCGGCTGCCGTCGCTTTCCCGTCGACCGCTGTGGATACCGGCGCCTTGTCCCTCCTCCACTGAGGCGAGTGTGTGTGTGTATGCGTGGGTGGGTGTGACACTGACTGAACTGCGAAGCGTGTGGACTCGAGAAAGTCTTTTTGAGAATGCTCAGGCCCTGTTTGGGCTTTATTAATTTTCAGCTTTTCTTAGCTTATAAGTCATCGAAATCAGCGGACGTGTGCAGCTTATGGGGCCCGCTGTCATTTTTCTCCTTGTCCAACCTCTCTGTTTTATCCACCGCGTGAAGCATCTCCTTTATTCCAAGGCTTGGAATCAAGACGGAGGCTCTTCTCAGAGTGACTGGTGAGTAAACAATGTCATGCATGTACTGACGACCCTCTCCATGGAAACCAGCTCGAAAGGATAGAGTACGGCAAAGCCATGTCACAGAAAAAGGCAAAAGCACACATTCCCACCACCCAGCGGTCGGCTGATTTCACAATCATGCCTCCATGGGAAGAATTTTGTAAGCGCACCTGTGACCAAGATTTTGGATACCGCGGTGACCACGAAATACCTGAGAAATTCGAAGAAATTTAAAATCAAATTTTGAATTCATCCTTTCATCTCTCACTGCAAGTTTAGCTCATTTCAAATGCTCTAGAAGTAGTGTGGTTTTGTTTTAGTGGAGGAGTGTATGTGTGAGTTTATTTAATTTAGATGCACAATTTGAGCTCAAATTAACTTCTTTGTTTGCACATGAGCTCAAATTAAATTCTTACTTGTATGATTTATATAGCTACTTGTGTATAATTTTCTTACTTGTATTATTGTTTGTTATTATATAGTTCCATGGTTTTGGTATCCGACCCCGTCGGCTCTCGTCCGGTCTATGATCCGGATGTGGTATATTATCTTTTATAACTATTTTTTTCATTTAGTGTTTATGACAATTATGCCGACCAACTTGACATAGATGTCTTTATCTAGGAGGTATGTGAACCGAAAATTCCAACCGACCCTCTTGTCGAGAGTTTAAATTTAGTTGAAAAAGAAAACAATTATTTAAAAGAAAATTTGAAAAGAGTTGAAAAAGAGAAGATGAAATTGGAGTTGCATGTTGCCGATGCCGTCGATCTACAGAAGATCCAGGTGGATGCAACGCGCTTGAAGATTAGAATGATTAGAAAATATGCCATTGATAATGAGGCTTGGTATCATTATGTTGTTGGGTCAAATGTTACCTTAGTGGCGATTTTGATCGCATTTTTTGTTGCATTTAAATGTTTTACATAGTTATATGTTAATTAGTTTCAATGTATGTTTTAATTAGATGCTCTAGAGAGCTGCATGTTGTTCTATGAGAACTATGTATGAACTTTATGTATTTATTTTTTCAGTAATAACATTTGATCACTACTGTACTTTGGTTTTAATGTGATGATGAACTTGTATTAATTTGGTCATTTCTCTATTCATGATGTTCTGTAATGGTTTTTGATATACTTAATTATATAATGCATGCAGATGAACCGGCAATGGATGTACGGTGGCCGACGCACCTCCAACTACATTATGGGCCTGCATAATTTTCTTGAAGTGGCTGAGGCAAACGAGCAGAATGGTTTTATGTATTGTCCAGGTACTGTCTGTGGGAATACAAAGGATTACTCTTCCTCAAAAACCCTTCACTTCCACCTGCTTGAGAAGGGTTTCATGCCACACTATAATGTTTGGACCAAGTACGGAGAAAGAGGGGTTATGATGGAATACAACGAAGAAGAAGAGGATGATGACAACTATCCTATGTTCCATGAATACGGTGATACTGCACCGGGGGAAGCTGAAGATCAAGATGCACCAGATGTGCCCGATGATGATCTTCGCCGGGTCATTGTTGATGCACAGAGAGTATGCGAAAGTGAAAGGGAGAAGTTGAAGTTCGATCGTATGTTAGAGGATCACAAAAAAGGGTTGTACCCAAATTGCGAAGATGTCAACACAAAGCTCGGTACAACACTGAAATTGCTGCAATGGAAGGCAGAGAATGGTGTATCTGACAAGGGATTTGGGAAGCTAGTGAAAATAATGAAGAAGAAGCTTCCAAAGGATAACGAATTGCCTGACAGTACGTACGAAGCAAGGAAGGTTCTCTGCCCTCTAGGATTAGAGGTGCAAAATATACATGCATGCCCTAATGACTGCATCCTCTATCGCGGTGAGGAGTACGAGAATTTGAATGCATGCCCGGTATGCAGTGCATTGCGGTATAAGATCAGACGAGATGACCCTGGTGATGTTGAGGGCGAGCGCCCCAGGAAGAAGGTTCCTGCCAAGGTGATGTGGTATGCTCCTATAATACCACGGTTGAAACGTCTGTTCAGAAACAAAGAGCATGCCAAGTTGTTGCGATGGCACAAAGAAGACCGTAAGAAAGACAGGAAGTTGAGAGTACCCGCTGATGGGTCGCAGTGGAGAAAAATCGAGAGAGAGACTGGCCGGACTTTGCAGGTGACGCAAGGAACTTATGGTTTGGTTTAAGTGCAGATGACATTAATCCTTTTGGGGAGCAGAGTAGCAATCATAGCACCTGGCCTGTGACTCTATGTATCTATAACCTTCCTCCTTGGTTGTGAATGAAGCGGAAGTTCATTATGATGCCAGTGCTCATCCAAGGCCCTAAGAAACCCGGCAACGACATTGATGTGTACCTAAGGCCATTAGTTGATGAACTTTTATAGAAAAGGTGTACGTGTGTGGGATGAGCACAAACAGCAGGAATTTGACCTACAAGCGTTGCTGTTTGTAACCATCAATGATTGGCCTGCTCTTAGTAACCTTTCAGGACAGACAAACAAGGGATACCACGCATACCACGTGATGTATGTGCCGAAGAATCTTTGCGTGAACCGGAGGCACGGCAGGACCAGCAAGGGCTTCCTGGGCATCTATGGGAAGACAAAAGATACACCGGAGGCACGGCAGGACCAGCAACGTATGAACGAAAAAGACAACATGCATCCAAAGCAGTATCATGGTCCTGCTAGCTACGCTCTTTCCAAAAAAAGAGAAGGAAATCTTTTTTGAATGTCTGCTCAGTATGAAGGTCCCGTCTGGCTTCTCGTCGAATCTATATGGAATAATAAATATGGCAGAGAAAAAATTTCAAAACCTAAAGTCTCATGACTGCCACGTGATCATGACGCAATTACTTCCGGTTGCTTTGAGGGGGCTTCTACCGGAAAATGTTCGATTAGCCATTGTGAAGCTATGTGCATTCCTCAATGCAATTTCTCAGAAGGTAATCGATCCAGAAATCTTACCAAGGTTACAGAATGATTTGGTCAAACATCTTGTCAGTTTCGAGTTGGTGTTCCCACCATCCTTCTTCAATATTATGACGCACGTCCTAGTCCACCTAGTCGACGAGATTGCCATTCTGGGTCTTTATTTCTACACAATATGTTCCCCTTTGAGAGGTTCATGGGAGTCTTAAAGAAATATGTTCGTAACCGTGCTAGGCCAGAAAGAAGCATCTCCAAGGGCCATGAAAACAGAGGAGGTTATTGAGTTTTGTGTTCACTTTATTCCTGACCTTAGGCCGATTGGTGTTCCTGAATCGCGGCATGAGGGGAGACTGGGTGGAAAAGGCATGCTAGGACCGAACTCATTAATATGTAGGGACGGGCATTCTTGGGCGCAAGCACACTACACAGTTCGACAAAATTCTACCTTGGTGACACCGTATATCAATGAACAAAAAGAATATTCTACGCTCCAAACACCCGAAGCAGTCTGACGACTGGATTACACATGAACACATGGGGACTTTTGGCGGTTGGTTGCAAACACATCTCATGGGTAACACCACTATTGGAGATGAGCTGTACTTTTTGACTAGGACACCATCTTTGACTGTATTCACTTTCCAAGGGTACGAGATAAATGGGAATACATTTTACATGATCTCCCAAGATAAAGAGAGCACTAACCAAAATAGTGGTGTCCGCTTTGATGCAGCAAACACCAATAGGGCAAAGGTCACATATTATGGTTACGTAGAGGACATATGGGAACTTGACTATGGATGTGATTTTAAGGTCCCTTTGTTTTGGTGCAAATGGGTCAATCTATCAGGAGGCGGGGTACAGGTAGACCTACAGTACGGAATGACAACAGTGGATCTCAACAATCTTGGGTACACAGATGAACCATTCGTCCTAGCCAATGATGTGGCGCAGGTTTTCTATGTGAAGGACATGTCTACCAAACCAAGAAAAAGAAAAGATAAGGAAGTGAATACATCATACGATGAGCTAGAGCGCCACATAGTTCTTTCAGGGAAAAGAAACATCGTGGGAGTGGAGGACAAGAAAGACATGTTAGAAGATTATGAAAACTTTCATGAAATTCATCCCTTCAGAGTGAAGACTGACCCAGGCATCCTGTTAAATAATGAAGATTATCCATGGTTACGGCACAATAAGGAAGGAACACACGCGAAGAAATAATTTTATACCCCAAGATGCCACTCTGGGATGTGACCGGCTTCACCGCCATCACTTTCTCTCTAGTGCGAGTTTCCGTACTTATAGCTGGAAACTACCATTTCGGACAAACCGGAGGGAATCTTTGTAAGTGCTAGCTAGGGCATTTTGGCATTTGAAACATGATTTTAGAATAATTATTTATTAAGTTATGAATTTCAATTATTCATGTCCTTTCGGTCCCAAGTTTTGCAAGGTTGATCATACGCGGTTAGTCCCGTTTGGTGGTTCCATATAAAATAATAAGGTTAATATAGACATGGCTTAAATGTCTTGACATAGATGAATACAGCAGAAGCATCGAAGATGATAAGAGAGAAACTTTGTATGACATAAAGTTGGAGGTACTATGTGGTTTCTCTGATCGGAGGACCCCTCATGCCGAGCCAAGTCCAGACGAGGAGTTCTCCGGTTGCTTTCTGGTGAAACTGAGGACAACATATCAGATGGCTATTCTCATGAACATCCAGATACCTTTATATTATCTTACATCAGAAAACTTTAACAGCAAAAAGAATTAAATGGAAACTAGGCATGTATACATCTGTTTAAAAGAAAACTTTAGAATTAAAACCAAAAATAGGCATGATCTGTTTCATTAACACAGAAAGAATATGAAAGTTTTGCATTTTTTAGAATTTCATATATTTTATTGAAATTCTTTGATAATCAAGTGTATTACACATAAGTGAGTGTGTATAAAAATTAGGATGTCATTCGAAGAAGGTCAAAAAATTGACATATAGCAGGAGAATTCACACACCTCCGCCTGCATACGACTAGAAACCCAACTATATATGGGCCAAGATGTAGGCCCGCGGGGCACGAATATCTGTTGTTAGTAGGCCCCATAGGGCAGAGAGGGGCCAAGTTAGACGATGAGCTGTCTGCTTTGAGAGGAACTTGCCAAGGTAGCCGCAAGCGGGCTTATAAACCGGTGCGAGCGCCTCTTGCTTGGCGAGGTGGGAATAAACTCCCACCACCCCTCGGCTGTGCCAGGACCAACCCTTTAGTCCCGGTTGGTGGCTCCAACCGGGACTAAAGGCCCCCCTTTAGTCCCGGTCCGAGCCACCAACCGGGACTAAAGGCCTGGGTTTCGCGCCCTTTGGGCTGGTGAAATTCACCTTTACTCCCGGTTGGTGGCTCGGACCGGGACTAAAGGGGGTCCTTTAGTCCTGGTTGGATCCACCAACTGAGACTAAAGGGTGGGGTATATAAGCAGCACTTCGAGAATTTTCCCCCAATCTCTCCCATTCTCTCCCCCGACCCCGAACCACAGCACCACGCCTCCAGGCTGCTGCGCCTGAGATCGTCGTCTCCTCCGAGCCCGCTCGGCCTCGTCGCCGTGCTCCTCGCCATCGCCGCCCCCGTTGAGCTCCGCTGCTTTGACTACGAGGACCGGTGCCATTCTCCGTCGATCCCGCCCCCGTCGAGCTCCGCTGTTTCCTCCTGTGGCCGCTGTCGTTCTCCCTCGATCTCGCTGCCGTCTGCTGCTACTAATCCCTCAACGAGCCTTCGTGTGCTCCTCGGTGAGCACCGCTCTTTCCCCCTCTGTTTCCTGCCTCGCTATGGATGCAAGCGCTACTATCTTGTAGATCACACAGAGAAATGCTCAATTTTTTTCTCTAAGTCTTAAACTGGCAGTATTAATACTTATCAGTTTGCCTTGAGGTTTGCAACAAATCTGTGCATCTTTGGATCATGATCAGTAAGGGTGTTTTGTTGAGGGTAATTAGTACATGCTTGCCATGCTCTTTGTTGCCATGAAAAACTGTTGTAGCATATATTTTACTTGCCTCAAAGGTTGCATCATGAATCTGTTTTCTACCACTCTATGCAAATATCACTAAGTCTTAAAATCTGTTAATACTTATCAACTTGTCATGATGATTGCCATTGATCTAGGGGTCATTTGAATTAGTTTAGTAAGCATGTTTTGCCATGTGTTACATGTACATTCATGTCATGCCATTTGTTTCCATGTAGAAATCTTGTAGCATGTTCAAATCTTGCTTTCAAATTGGTATCTAGCTATAATGGACATATTTGCATTGAATATTGCTTTGATCACCATTTGAGTTCCGTGCATCTGTTTGCCATGATCTTTAGGTCTATGTTGTTCATTGACTTCGACATGAGGGGGGGGGGGGGTCGTTAAAACCTTACCCCGATAATTTCGGTATAATTTTGACATGAGGGGGGAGGAGTCCTCGACGATCGTCTGAAACTGACTGTTATAAAACCTGTCAACTCTGCATGATGTTTGCCACTAATCCATTGCTCATATGCATATGATTCCTTGTTGTGATTAGGTTTATGTTTGCCACTAATCCATCTCTCATGGTTGTATATTGCCATGTTGTAATATTTGCAGAAACTATGGGACACGACAGAGACTTAGAACAAGAAGAGATGTTGGGGGATATAATCGGCGACGAAGGTGATGATATCACCTTGTCGTTTCTCAACGACACCGATGGTGAGGGAAGAGAGGATGACGACTTTGGTGATCAAATGGAGGGACGAGATGACGGCTCCGCCGGTGTTGGAGCCAAACTGTTGCAAAGTCCGGCAAGGTATTTATATTAATTAAGCCTCTGTTGACTAGATGCATTAATTGTTTTGTATGTACATATATTAATGCTTCTTTCTTCTTTTAGCCCTCCGGATCGAGCCAACCTTCTATAAGGAGACGAGGCCTAAAGAAAAGGTTGGGCGAGAATGAAAGGTTAACGATCAAACTCCAGATGGCAAAACGACCAAGCGGACCCAAGACCGATTTATACATCAGTGCGTAGTTGTTGTTAGGGACAACGTCTCGATCACCATCCAAGAATGGAATAATAAGAAGGACGATGGAGTTTCTTATGTCAACGACTGATGCAAAGATGAGTTTTGGAACTCACTCATGACAAATTTCAGCCTACCGCCAGAGGAGGATCCAAATAACCCTGTTTTAAGGCGAAAAGTCAAGGTGTGGGCTCTTAAGAAGATGGCAGAACAATTCAAGAACTGGAAGAAAAGATTGAACGAACAGTTTGTCAAGAGAGACGAGACTACAGAATTCACCGGTCAATATGCGAAGATAAAATCACTGGCCCACATTTGTGGTATACAAGAAATTGGAGAAAGCTAAGAAAAGGTCATAGATAAATAAGCAAAATGGTGCAAAGAAGCTATATCACCATGTTACGGGGTCAGGTGGCGACAAGGTTGCCCGGCCTACGTGGGACAAAGCTGAGAACGACCTGCTTGCTAAAGAGATCGAACCAGAGACATTGAACTGGCCCGAACGGGCAAGGACTTGGTTCTTCGGGCATGGGGGAACTTTGCACCCAGAAACAGGGATGTGTGTTTACACGAAAGCTCAACTTGAAACACCCTTCAAACAGATTCAGGAAGCAATCCAGGCCATGCAGGAAGGGAGGTTCCATACCGACAGAGAGAAGGATGAGCTGTCACGCGCCCTCGGGAATCCTGAACACCCTGGACGAACACGAGGCACATCAGGCTCCGTTCTGTGGGTGCATGGGTTTCCCGACAGCACTGGTTATAGAAGCCGAGAGAGAAAGAAGAAAGAGGAAGCATACCGGATGCAGAAGGTAGAAGAAAGATTAGCGTTGCATGAGAAGAAAGTAGAGGCACTTACCAGTCAGCGAGCTACCGGCCCACCATCTCAGCAGCACGAAGATCCTTCATTCGATACAGCCCATGAAGCTACCCCACCATCCCAGTGGAAAAGCAGCGTGGCTTCCATGGAACTCGTTCGACCTGATATCATGGCTCCTCGCTACCCCGTGGATGATATCACGTAGAGGGAACATTGTGAGCTACTTGCGAAATGCATGAACATAACCTTGAAGGTGGCGGTCGGCTATGTCTTACCTCCTGGACCTAATGGAACTTTCCATTTTAATCCGATTCCAGATGGTTATGCTGTTGTCGGTGTGGATGAAGTTAGCAATGGATTTGAGTGGCTGGACCTTGAGTACCCTACAGGTGAAGGGGAGACTCATCTGGGAGATGCACTAAGGACTACCATTCAATGGAGAAAGGAAAACATCGTGCTTCCACAATGTACGCCGCGTCAGCAGACTCAGTCGTAGGAGGCCCCTCAACAGACTCCTCACAGTCCAGCTCTATCTCCGCTGCCTCAGTCGTCTCCACCGCGTCAGCACACTCTACCACTTCAGCTGTCTCTGCCGCGTCAGCGGATTCCGCTGGAGGACGCCCAGCAGAATACTATGTCGCCTTAGCTGTCTCCGCCGCCTCAGCGGACTCCGACGGAGGAGGCCCCTCAGTAGAATACGCTGCGTCAGCTGACTCCACCTCCTCCGCTGCCTCAGCAGCGGTGGAAGAGATCCGCCGCTGGTATGGCAGCTAATAGTACAACAACGCAGAAATCCAGAGCAGGTAGCATCAAAAAGGCTACTGCCAAGTTACCATATGACATGACTGACGAGGAATTGAACGAGACCGTGGATGCCGACGTGAAACACCAGCTTGCACCCAAATGTCCAGTTCCAATGGAGAAAATAGATCCGGTAAAATCGAGGCGCTTTCTGAAAAACCTTACGAAACCACCGCTGCCTCCGCCGCTATCAAACTATGACCGCTCTATTTGTAAAGTCATATAGAGATCGAGAACAGTGGTCGGCAAGTACTAGCAGTAGTGCAAAGGGGAAAACAATTACCCAGACGGGCGAATAGAAAAACCAATTGTGCCCCCCGCTGAAGGTGTTTGCCGATATCGCTAATGCTTTGGAGGTAGCGGCCGCTGCTCCTGGTTTCACTCTTGGTGATTACTTAGGCGATGAGGTACATTTCGAAATGGCTGAGGTGGTGGCCTTTAGATTCAAGCACGGGAAGCCTCTCGTCAGACCTGAAGAGCTCCCGCGTCTACCAATGATGATGCAAAGATTGCATGACTGGTACTTGGAAACCTCAAAGCAAGGGGCCGACTATATCATTGTGGGGGTTAAAGATGAGCATTACTTCAATGGAAACGAGGAGATTTACGTTCAATTTGAAGAATTATTTCAGTTATATAATCAAGATGCCATCGACAAATCTGTCGTCAGTTGCTTTTATTTGTAAGTATCATTTCTGTAATTAAGTTTCTAGCTCCGCACGTTCATTGCATGTATAATTTTCCTCACTATATATATTATGCAGAAAGGAGATCCTCGAACGCAAAAGAGGACAACGAATCTGGGACATTGGGTTCATTAACCCAAATACTATTCATGAAGCTACGGTAAAATTGAACACCAAGGATGCAGAGAAGATCTTGCTAAGGGCGTTAATTGAACAACAAACCAAAAGGGAAATACTATTTCCTTATAACATCGGGTGAGTGTTATACTGTCTTGTACACATCATTCTGTTTCGATTACTCGATGTTAAGTGTAATTTATGAGCTATGCGTGCACATGTTCCACTTTATTCTGCTAGTCATTCAGCTTGACGCAGGAAATTACTTGTCATGGACTCGTTACGTAAAGACATGGAGTTGTGGGCGAACCTGAGAGAAATGCTCCAGAGGTAATTTCAATCTTTATCTCACTATATCAGCAACTTTCATTCATTTCCTGATATCAAGTAATTAATAACTCCTTTATTCATTTTCTTTGCCGGGCAGGGTTTGGAAAAAGCTGACCAAGCAGGCTAAGGGTGAATGGAGTGAGGAGCTGCGATTTCAACAACTCACTGTAAGTAGTACTAGCTAGGTCCGCGCATCTCTTTGATTGTAGTTTCAATACCACTATCATGCTTGATTATTATTTTGACTGAACTCTATTCTCGTAAAGTGCTCGAGGCAGGGATCTGGGAATAACTTATGTGGACACTATGTTTGCGAGTTCATTCGCTAGACGACCTCTGAGACGGGAAGATTTTTTGAACAACTTGAAGTACGTAAACAACATTCACAAATGTATTTTATTACCATCAATTGTGTTGAGTTTCATTCATATATATATATATTGACCCCCTTCTTTAAATTATATCGAACAGAAGCGGGACGAACTCCTACCAAAGGATCGCATACAAGAAATTCAAGAGGAATTAGCGGGATTCTTCCTTGAAGAGATCATAGCTAAAATAGGAGAATACCATCGAGAATTGATAGTGAATGTTGGTAATTAGATAGGGATCATAAGAGATGTTACATTGTATATATGCATGAATGTGTACTATACATACTAGCGTCGAATAGATATACGAAAACTTGTTGTTCGACTAAGCACGGAGAAAGAGAGGTCACTTCTCTCTATATTCATGACACAATTTGTGTAATGGTTCCTTCATTGCTATATGTAGTAGCTAGCGTCGAGTTGAGTGGAAAACATAAAATAAAAATGAAAGCCCTAAATATAAAAGAATTAAATGGTAAATACAAAAAAAGGGGGGAAACACAATATGAAACCCCTAAACCCTCCAAAACCCTAATCCCCTCCTTTCAAAAAAAAATCCCAGCGCTTGGCTGTTGCTGACGCATGGCTGCCTTTTAGTCCCGGTTGGTGTTACCAACCGGGAGTAAAGGTCCTCCTGCCTGGGCGCCCGACAGCGGCCACGTGGAGCTCCTTTAGTCCCAGTTGGTAACACAACCTGGACTAAAAGTGAGGGCTTTTAGTCCCAATTGCTTAGTCCCGGTTGCAGAACCGGGACTAAAGGCCCTTCAGAACCGGGATCAATGCCCTGTTTTCTACTAGTCGTAGCGAAGTGAGACATTGGTCGCCTCTATTCTATTCAAAGTGCGAGCATGGGGTCTCGAACCGGTAACATGAGAGATAAAGAGTGCAGATGTTTACCACTACACCGCTCAGTGTGATGCTAATGAGAGATGTCACTGTATTATCCTTCGCCACCAGACCAGTGCTACGATGGCTCTCCTCTTGTCCTCCCCTCCTCGTCTCCTGAACCCCGGTCGTCCTCCACGTTGGCCGTCTCTGGCGCCGACGGCACTCCCCCCTCCCTGCTGCTCCTTTCCGGTACCTCTCGTCTCCCGTCCGGCTCTGTGTTCCCCGGCTGTCTCCGGTTCGGTCGCTAATCATTTTTGGATGCTGGGGGGCTGCCCATCCGACTTGGAGGACGATGCGGGCATCGTGCCGGGGGGACCCGCCGCCTTGCCGCCGTCCTCTGCCTTGCGGCATCGCCGTTTCGTGCCGGGCGGTCATGGCGGGGCTTGGCGTGCCCGTTCGGCGGCTGGGTTGCCAAAACCTGGCTGGTCGTCGGTGGCCTCTCGTCGTTCCTGTCACGCTGGTAAGTTCGCTTCTCGTTCTCCGGCTGCCGGTATCTTGGGCTCCGGCGTCCGGCTCTCCCCTCCTCCCCCTTCCTCATGCTCGTCCTCACCGTGCCCCTCCCCCCTCGCCGGATCGGGACATGGTGGTCCGCATCTCACGGGTGGTGGCGGTGGAGGGCGGGTCGGCGATGGCCCCAGCCCTAGGTGCGGTGGGTGTTGGGCCTGGGCAGTCATCTTGGCCTCTGGTGCTGGCTGGTGGGCCGCATGCGATGGTTGGCCCGCTAGTGTCTGCCTTGTTTGTTCAGGCGTTCCCACGCCTCGTGGGCTCAGCTGGGCCGGTCTATCCCAGGCCTTTGGCTCCCACTGGGCTTGGCCCATCCCGTCCACCGCTGCGTGGTCTGTTTTGGGTCCTTAAAAACCGTCCCGACCCCCGGCTAGGGTTTCCTGCTTCTTTTTCTGAAATACGTAGATCTAAGGTTCCCCCTCAGAACATCTCTCCGATCCCCCCTCCCCCTCCTCTATCTCATTCATTTGTGGCCTTGGTTGCCATGGATCGGTCGCGGGGCTCCTCCAGCGAGCACAACTCCAATTGCAAGCGGTCGTTTGGAGGCCTGTCGCGGGTGAATCGGATCCCCTGGCCTATGAGGCGGCGCTGCATGCTAAGCTCCAGGAGGAGCAGGCGGCGTGGGAGGTGACTCGTTCCCGGGACGGTTGGGGAGCGCCATCCGGCTCGGCCAGCGCCGGCGCGGCTCTAGATCCGTGGGAGGTTAAGGCTGCTGGCTCTGGGGATACCAGTTCCAACCCGGATAGGCCTCCTTCGCCGCCACCTGCTTCACGCTCTAGGCTACGTGCAGGTGTTGGTTCGGGTGGATCTCGTCCAAATCAACGCTTCCCCAAGAATGGCTTCCCCAACAAAAGCCGCAAATTCAGGCCTGCTGTCTAAGTACCTCAAATATATCTAAGAATCTGATGAACTGCAGCAAAGTGACCTGACTAGGGGGCATCCATGAAAGGCTAACTTTCTTAGGAAAAGCCATCTGGGCAAGAGATCATAATCCAAACTGCTGACCTACTGTCAGTACCGCATCGAATTAGATAATGGTGAGCCATCATTTGGACGGAGTTTAACGTAAAGCTCCAAGGGAGTGTCAACAGTCTTGTCATCATTGAGTTCACCTCGAGTGATCAAGTTATGATATTATTTTATCCGAGATACCAAAGCAAAGAAAAGGTATAGGGCGCGTCAGTGCCTTCATAGCAAATAATTGATGAAGGCAACACTTGATCAGCGATATGGTAATGGAGTAATCACCATTCAGTTTGATATCATCAACATACAACGCCAGAATAACACATCCTCGAGGATAAATTGATACGAACATGGCCGAATCATGATCATTCTGAGCAAACCCTACCTGGATAACCACCGTGTTGAACTTCAAAAACCGACACTACCGGGTCTTGTTGAGACCATAGATCGCTTTGTGTAAAGGACAGACAAGAGAAGAAGTTAGGAGGGTAGGTTCTCTTTCATCCATGTTTTCTAGGTGTGCATCTCCATCTACTAAAAAAGGTGGTGGTCGCCCTAGATAGATTGGGTCATTTGTAACCTGAGCAATAACCGATGCTACCACAGCAATAAAGGAAATAATCAATGCTACAGTAAAAACTACAACTATACATGGCGGGCCCACACGTTGCTTGGTTTAACAAGCAACACCCTTCCTTTCATTTCAAATGTTTCCTCAGTCAATGAGCAGCTTATCCGATTCCTATTCTTAGTAAACATCTGATATAGATGGTGGGAACAATGAAGCAGATTCTTCATCTCTAGGTTGCAATCCATATGATTTCTTTTCTTGATCTCCTGGTTGTGTTTCACCTTGCACCTAAGCATCACGTTCCTAGGGATATAGACATCTATGCTCTAAGGCAATCATATTAATAGCAGCATGGTTATGTTGTTCTGCTAGCAAGCTTCAACTTAGACCCAGACTCGGAGCCAGAGTCATCATCGGAGGAGCCAGAGTCCAAGGCAGGTTGCTCTTCTGGCTCGGGTCTAGCTGCCTTGGCTGCCTTGGGGGAAGGTTCCTTGACCTCCTCCTGGACATCTTGCTTGGTCGTCTCAGAGACAGGTTCCCTGGACAGCTCGGATGCAGATTCCTTGGGAACCTCCATGGCCGGGGTGTCGATCGGTGTTACCACATCGATGGGGGCCATACTGTCACCAATGGGATCTAGTGCTCAGGTCGGTGACCGAGCGGGAGTACTCATGGCCATTTTAGAACTAAAGAAAAAACTAATAGCATGGTTATAGCTACCACACACCAAAATACAATGGATCAAGTATCATCATCGGTCAACAAAACAATTCGCCATGACCTTTGCTAAAAACCTAAGAGTGGACAAACAAATTCAAAAAAGAAAGAAAGAAACATGCTGCCTTGGCTCAATGACCGGCAGCCCACCACGGATTAAATCTTAGGCTTGACGCCTTGGTGTCTCAGTAATGCGGATTATTCTTCAGTGGGAGGCGACATTCTTGTTGATAGTGAGACGCCTGTTGTAAGTGCTTCAATCTTATAGCTCCGCAACTTCGATCCTGTCTTCAATAGACGTTGTGTGAGTGCGTGTGTTGTGGTGTGAGTGTGTGTGTGTGTCTATGTTGTATCCAAACCGCCATAGCCCCTGCTGATGGTGTCCTGGACTAGGGGGTGCTAACCAAGTCAGCCCCCCAATCATGGTCCGGTCCGAGGACCCCCGGACAATCGACGAGTGGGCCAAGTTTACCATGCCCCACAGCGTCCTCCAGATGGAATCCTTCGAAGACATGGCGCATACTTCAAGACACGTTTAAATCATCGGCATATTTATCCCTTAATGTAACTGACCTACATGTAACCCTAGGTATCCCCGGTGCCTATATAAGCCAAGGGGTTTAGTCCGTAGGGTTAAGTTAGATTCATACACATAGGATCTCAAGGTAGATCATCATGTACTTTGTACCCCATCCACAATCAATACAACAGAATCATGACATAGGGTTTTACCTCTTCGAGAGTGCCCAAACCAAGGTAAAACATCGCGTCCCTCTTTGTCTTGTTACCATCAAGCTAAGATCGCCAGCTTGGGACCCCGTACCCAAGATCCGCCGGATTCAACCCCGACATTGGTGGCCCATGCAGGTCCTCCTGTGTGGTTAAAGCAGCTCGATGGCTCATCTTTGGATCGATGATAGCATTGGTTGTGGGAAGACCTTCTTACCTGGACAGGTTTTTGTCTTCGGCAGCATCACGCTCTACGCCGATTCGACTGGCCACCTCGGCCAGATCGAAAACTTCACTCTAGGGCAGACCATCAGGTTTGGAAATATGGCATACGCTGCGGATGCCCGTGGTGAACTTGCATTTTCGGGCTGGGTGTCAGACCAGTCCGAAGACCTCACAGACACCTTCACGCCAATCTAAGATTCAATCTCAGATCAGGACCATGGCTCGGATCAGACATCGGATCTATCTTCGAGCTCGGAGCCGAACACTGCCTCGTCGGATCAGACATAAAGTTTGACCGACGAAATTCCTGAGACCATGTCAGATGGGATCTCAGGCAAACTTCAGCTAAGCCCAACTTTCAATCAGGATATGGGCGAGGCTGACAAAGTGCTTCTGAACGAGATGTTAGATCGGATTCAAAGCCTCGCAATATTGGATGATCAAACCTTGGTTTACGATCGGATCTAGGAGAAATCTGGAGAAGCTGGAATATTCAACCCACCCTCCACCCACCTAGTCGCTACTGTTGAGGATTTAACCGACGTTCTAGCATACGCCTTCGAGGAGGCAGCTGACATGAGTGTAGATGTTAGTGAGATGTCAGACTCTACTTTGCTGCCTGCCACTACTCATACCAACAAGTGGGCAGCTACCTCCACCTATGATGTCTACATGGTGGATACCCCCAAGGACGAAGGAGGAAGCGGAAAACCCCCCAAGCGGCGACGTAGGGGCTGCCATAATGGAGGCAACGACAATGGTGACGTGAGTAATGATGGCACCGGAAACAGTGGTACCACGACCGACGGTGCTAGTCAAGACGGCAATGATAACCAGCACCCCGGTGACAACACTTGAGCTGGAAATAACAATGCCGACGATATCAACAGGGATGAAGATGACCCCGATGATGGTGATTACGACCCAGATGCCGAGGAAGATAGAAGCCATGGCGCTGATGAGTATGACGTGTTCAAGGAACCCTTCGAGGAACCTCAACTCGAAAGACTCCGTAGGCGATTGGCCAGTACGACCAAGAGCATCAAGCAAAAGTCCCAATGGATTAGAACTGAAGAGGACAAACTGAATGAAAAATCGATCGACGTCCTCAGGGCCAAGCAGGCACTCGATGAAAAACTTGAGCACACCAGGGCTAAACGGCCGTTCCCTCGCAAGAATTTGCTGCCCGAGTTCGATGAAGAGGCCGAGGACAACATGCTATCTAAGCGCGAGTGGGCCGAGATGCCCAACCGCCCTTGTCGGGGGCGAGACTGGCCAGCTGGCGGAAATAATTATATTCCCGAGGCCCCAAGGTGAGGAGGCGGAGTCAATCCAATGAGGGTACTGATTGCTCGAGAATTGGTGATATTGTTCGAATGATTCTTATTTGCTATTCACTGGATCTTTATTAATTCTCGGTTATTTCTAACACTAATCCTTCAAAAGAGAAGAAAAAATGTTTTTCCATTGTTTGAAAGGAAATATCATATATGGAAGGAAACCAAGGAGAATTACTGGAAATCAAGCCAAATGGAGCTCAAGACTTTTTGAATTATCGTTTGGAGATCAAGACTATTCAATCTCATTTGGAGATCAAGACTATTTGAATTATCCATTTCATCTTATTGTGGATCCTCATGGTATTATTGGTATGGTTTTCATTGAATCAATCTCTGGTGTGCTGGGCTTCTCTCTTATGATGTGTGAGTAATTTCCCATCACTACTGGAATCAGGGTCTCTGCCGTCTGCCATAGCAGACGGCAAAGGCCTGCCTGGCGGACGGCAAAGCCATTGCGGTCCGCCAGCAGACGGCGAACAGTCCGGCCGAACAGTTGTCGACAAAGGCCTCTTTGCCGTCTGCTGGCAGACGGCGAAGACCTTTGCTTCTTTGCCGTCTGCCAGCAGACGGCAAAGAGCTGCAGCTGACGTCAGCTGACGTCAGGCGTCAGCTGGGCCAACGCAGGCTCTTTGCTGTCTGCCAGCAGACGGCAAAGAAGCAAAGGTCTTCGCCGTCTGCCAGCAGACGGCAAAGAGGCCAAATAGGCCAGCCCAGGTTGCACAGGCTGCTGCCACGTGGCCTCTTTGCCGTCTGCTGGCAGACGGCGAAGACCTTTGCCGTCTGCTACCAGACGGCAAAGTGGCTATATTCCCGCAGTTTTTTTTCTTAAATTCAATCAATTTCACAGATATATATATATATTCATTTCAAAATATTTCAACAAGTACATATAGCCAACATATCCCTGCCATATGGATATGATCATCCAACACATATATACACCAAATGAAAAGTCCAACATATCCAACAATTAAGCAAAAGGTCCATATAGTTTCATCCATACATACATATATAGGTAGCAAGTTTCACATTGTTCATCCTACAAAATCACAACCAAAAGGAAGGACAAGGAGAAGAGTAGACTCCAACGCAAGCTTCCGTGATCTGAGGCCAATCTGCAAAATGGGAAAGAAGAAAGTTAGAAGAAGAAGAAGACTAGAAGAAGAAGAAGAAAAAGAAGAAGAAGAAGACTAGAAGAAGAAGAAGAAAAAGAAGAAGAAGAAGAAGAAGAAGAATTTTTCTTCTCTTTCTTTTTCTTCTTCTTATTGCTTACTTGTGTCATTTTAGAGCTAACCTAGTTAAATAGGCCATTTTTGACCTAAATATGTTAAGTGTGTGATAAATGAACTAAATAAGCTAAGTATAGGTCATTTCAGAGCTAACCTAGGTAATTATGCCATTTTGAGCTAATTAAGCATATTAAGTCACTTTGGAGCTAAATAGGTCATTTGTTAAGCTTATTATGTCATTTTTGAGCTAGCTAAGCATATTGAGTCATTTCGGAGGAATAAATGCTAAGTATAGGTCACTTTAGAGCTATCCTAGGTTAAATAGGTCATTTGTGAGCTAATTAAGGTTATTATGTCATTTTTGAGCTAGCTAACCATATAAATTCATTTTTGGAGGAATAAATGCTAAGTATATGTCATTTTAGAGCTTTCCTAGGTTAAATAGGTCATTTTGGAGCTAAATAGGTGATTTCGTAAGCTAAGCTAAGTATAGGTCATTTGAGAGCTATTCGTGGTAAAATTTGTCATTTTGGAGCTAATTAAGGTTATTATGTCATTTTGGAGATAATAATGCTAAGTACAGGTCATTTTAGAGCTAAATATGTCATTTCTTAAGCTAAGCTAAGTATAGGTCATTTGAGAGCTATCGATGGTAAAATTGGCCATTTTGGAGCTAAGTAAGGTTATAATGTCATTTTCGAGGAAACTAAGCTAAGTACACGGCATTTTGGAGATAAATAGGTCATTTCTTAAGCTAAGTACGCATTTGTTATGCTAAACACTTGCGAAAACTTACCGTCATCGCGGAGGTGTAGTTGTAGGTGTAGTTGTAGGACCGGTCGCGCCAGTGGCTGACGGAGGAGGATCGGTCGATGCTTGTCGGGAGTTATGCTGCACCAAAGATCATTTCGAATGTATCGTTAGGATGATGCAACTCAAATGTGAACACTAGTAACTAATGACCATTCAAATGAAACTCACCGTGCCTGCCGGAGCAATGACTGGCATCGGCGGAGGGGTCGTGCCGGTCTTCTCGCACAGGGTCTGCACATTTGGTTTTGACGAGTCAGTCATATTAGATACTACTGTAAGGAACATTACGTGCATGATTTGGCTAATATGCAGAAGAAACTTACCGCGAACATCTCGTATAGGGCCCGGTTAGCCATCATGTTCCGGTTCCTCTCCTCCTTCAACGCATTAGCCGTCCTGTCCTCAAGCTCCCTCTCCCTCTCCGCCGCCTGCCGGTCCCTCTCCTCTAGAAGCGCCTGGGTATTCGCTCTCTCTGCCTCAATAACAGCCTGCAACACCACTCGTTAGCATTGTAATCATCGACGGCCGCACACACAATGTAATGAAGGAAAGGTATCTGAGTCCGTATAACTAACCTTGAATTTAAGCTCCACTAGCCATGCACGAGGCAATATCTCAGGATCGGAGCTGGTCTGGCGCTTCTTGATATGCGGGAGAGTGCTACTACAACGTATCAGTCCATTCCCAATGGCTAACGAGCCATGCTGCCTCCCGCCACCAGATATCATCACCAGCTCTGGATCAAGAGGTTCCTGGCTCGGGTTAAAGTCCGGCCCTTTCCTCGCCTTCCCCTCGTCTCTGTACCTCACAAGCTTGTGGTGGGAGGCGCGGTTGCTGAATTTCTCTGGATCATCGAGGTTAGACTCAGAAAATGCCTTGGCCTTCTTGTACGAGGCAGTATTGGACATAGCATAGAGGTCGAACAGCTGTGGCACTGGAGCCTTGTTCTCTCGTGCCTAAAAGAGAGGAACAGAGTATTAGTTGAGGGCTCAAGCTAGCATGAAGAAGAAATTTGCTTGAATCATGAAGCAAACCACATACCCAGTTTTCCCCGTACTGATGTAGGTTGACGCTGCCTAGATGGTGTGGGACACCTTTCATTTTGCCACGCTTGTCCTTTGAAGTGTCGTGGGTGGAGCGCCATTGGGGAGAGCACCACTCATCCACCAATGCCTCCCAACAGTCCATCCTATCTGCACACCATCTCGGGGGCACCTAAGTTAAGCAAGAGAAATTTGAGCGCTACGCCTACGAATCAAATCAAGGAAACTAAGTACAAGGCCTTAAGAATAGGTAATTACCTTCATGTACTTCTCCTTACTCAGAAACTTGACGCGGCACTTCTCTGTTTTCCTCCTAATACCAGTCGAGGCGAAGTAGTCTCGAACAGCCTGCGTCCGAGCCTCGTGCCGAAAGTTTTGAAGTAGGCGCCTGCACTCGTTGTCGATAACCCGAGCCGCGGCCTCCTCCTGTCCCTCGGCACACCTATAGAAGGTCTGCAATAAAACAAGAAAACTCAGGTTAGTACAATCACTAGGGTTGCCAATCAAAGAAGGAAACACAACGTAGACGGCAAAGGAGAAATTACCCAAAACGTCTGGATCATAATGTCGGCCACCTTGTGCACTCGACATCACCGATCCTATGCCCCGGCGGGGCCGGGGCAGCCAAGTAGTGCTCCCAGGTCATTCCTAGCTCTGGAACCCGGCCCTCACCGGGCAACGTGACCCACCCGGGAAGCTCTGGCGACAAATCACAACAAGGACACTGTTGGGCCTGCGGACACGAGGCTCGTGTGTCCAAGACTTGCAGTATGACAAGGCCAACGCATTAGATATTCGAAGAAACGTGAAGGCAAAAGGTTAAAAAAGAGTAAATGCACTTACTTGTCCCCGTTAGGCGCAATCAACCACCTCTGGTTGGGGGTCGCCTGGGTGGGCGGGAGCTTTGCACCACCATGCTGGTAGACTTTGCGCCCCTCAACCCACTCACCCTCGCTATAGCTATCAGAACTATAGCCACCCTCAGCACGGCCACTCGACTCCGTCGAGTCCGCCCATGGGTTCCGCTGCGACTCAGCGTGATCCCTGCTGAGCTCCGGAGTCTCGTGGGACGAAGGCTCACCGGCCGTAGGCGCGTCTGCCATAGGCTCGTCGGCCCGAGGGTCGTGGACCGGAGTCCGAGACGGGTCCACCTCAGGCGGCTCCATCTCAGACGGACCACTCCTGTGGTCAAGTGAATCAGCTGGGGGTGGCGGCGAGGAAGGTGTAGTAGCAGCCTTCCTACCTCTCCCGCCGCCACGTCCACCTCTACCAGCCTTCTTCCCCCCCCCCGACCTCTCCCGGCTGAAGAAGAAGCGACCGCCGGTGGTGTCTACATACTGAGATCCAGCGCTCTCCGGAGGCTATGGGGTGGAATGGAACTACCCCTCCCACCACGCGCCGAGGTAGGAGCCTCGGAGCGCTCTCGACCCGTGCCCACCATCTGTCAACACCTGCAATGACAAAGAGTAAACGAAATTAGTACAACATAAAAAGAATGAATACCTGACATGAATAATATGTATATAATTTAAGTGTATCATCATCATGAACATAATAAAAAATTGAATACCTAAAAAATTGAATACTTAATTTAAGTGTCGGGGGTGTCGGGGTGTCGGGGTCGTGGTGTCGGAGTGTCGTGTCGTTGTCGGGGTGTCGGGGTGTCGTGTCAGGGTCGGGGTGTCGGGTCGGGGTGTCGGGTCGGGGGTGTCGTGGTGTCGGGGTGCCGTGTCGGGGTCGGGGTGTCGGGTCCGGGTCGGGGTGTCGGGTCGGGGTGTCGTGGTGTCGGGGTGTCATGGTGTCGTGTCGGGGTCGGGGTGTCGGGGTGTCGTGTCGTGGTCGGGGTGTCGGGGGTGTCGTGTCTCGGTGTCGTGGTGTCGGGGTGTCAGGGGTATCGGGGTGTTGGGGTCGGGGTGCCGTGTCGGGGTCGGGGTGTCGGGGTGTCTGGGTCGGGGTGCCGTGTCGGGGTCGGGGTGTCGGGTCGGGGTCGGGGTGTCGTGGTGTCAGGGTGTCGGGGTGTCTGGGTGTCGTGTCGGGGTCGGGGTGTCGGGGTGTCGTGTCGGGGTTGGGGTGTCGGGGTGTCGGGGGTGTCGTGTCTGGGTGTCGTGGTGTCTGGGTGTCAGGGGTGTCGGGGTCGGGGTGCCGTGTCGGGGTCGGGGTGTCGGGGTGTCGGGGTCGGGGTGTCGGGTCGGAGTCGGGGTGTCGGGTCGGGGTGTCGTGGTGTCGGGGTGTCGGGGTGTTGTGTCGGGGTTGGGGTGTCGGGGTGTCGTGTCGGGGTCGGGGTGTCGGGGTGTCGGGGGTGTCGTGGTGTCGGGGTGTCAGGGGTGTCGGGGTCGGGGTGCCGTGTCGGGGTCGGGGTGTCGGGGTCGGGGTGCCGTGTCGGGGTCGGGGTGTCGGGTCGGGGTCGGGGTGTCGGGGTGTACTTTTATTTTATTTCCTATCTTTCTTCTACTTCTTCTTCTTTCCTTTTTCTTCTTCTCTTCTTCTTTCCTTTTTCTTCTCCTAAATCTTACTCCTATTACCTAAACTAGTAAACGTGCACGTGCACCGCACGTCTTGTGAAGAAGACTTGATTTGCTCTCTCCTAACCTCTCTCTCTAAGGCTATAAGACATGGTTTGCTCTCTCCTAAACTCTCTCTCTAAGGCTATAAGACATGGTTTGCTCTCTCCTAACCTCTCCCTCTAAGGGGATAAGGGCGGAGACAGTTTGCCCCCTCCCTTTGTCATCAAGATAGTGGGTCCTTGCCTCCTCGACGCCACCCCAAAATAATATACCGTGCTCTCCTCCCACCTTCGTCGTGTTGTAGTGAACCCAAAAATTATTGATAACTCACCGTTCATGTCATATTTCTCCCTTATGGGGGAAACTACAATCTACTTATTGTTTATGTTCGGAAGCAGACAAAAATAGTCCAGCTGGGTTATGCTGTTCACTGCCTATTTTGAGCTCCAGAAAGATAGACTAAGACAGCTCCAGTCATAGTACCAGCATATGCTCAATGATCTACAAAATGATGTAACCAAGGGCATATGTGGTTCCCAGCCACAGTTTGCTATGCCTAACCTTAGGCTAGTCACGGATTTTTAGGTATGTGTCTAATATGCATTTTAAACATTGCTGCACTTTAATATGGCTTTCTGTCACAAACTTTTTACTTTTTGCTTAATCTTCCATGCTTGTGGCCTGTTTTTCTTACTCACACATCTGTAGCAAGCTGCACTTTGCCTTAGCTTAGTTCTGGCAAGCTATAAATGATACATGTTGTGCCAAACTTTGCAAATTAGACATTGTTCCTTAAAATATTGTGGTGTTTCATGATACTATTAGCTTTGTAAAAATAGGAAGAAAAAAAAGTAAAGAATATATGCTGCAATAATAAACAATAAATGCTCTATGTTCTGAGGAAGACAAATATAAAACCTATATTAGATTAAAGGTGTTGAACCTAGCAAATCGACAAGGGGGTGTATTGTTTTATCCGTTAACAAGATGAATCACAGGCTTCCAAGTATTAAAACCAAAATAAATCTCAAATCCTACAAGTTAAAAATTGTGAACCCAATTGGTCTTCAATCCACCAAATACTAAGCTCTCACTGTGTGCTACATGAAATAAGCATGGCACCAGGTTTATCTAACTAATACAAAAAAAGAACAGGGGAGGAGGGGGGCTTACCTTCCGGTGGCTGCGTGTGGGGGGGAGGTGGCTGCGGGGAGGAGGATGGCTGCGGGTGGGGGGGAGCTGGCGCCGGCGACGGTGCGCCTCCAGCGGCGGGGCGGGGCGACGCGACGCGGCGCGGCTCCGGCGATGGGGCGGGGCAGGGCGTCCGCCGCGGCCTGGGTCTGCTGGGCGGGGCGGCCGGCGACGGGGCGGGCTCCGGGGGGCAGGGGGGGGGAGGGGGCGGTGCGGGGTCGGGGTCGGGGTGTCGGGTCGGGGTCGGGGTCAGGGTGTCGGGTCGGGGTCGGGGTCGGGGTTTTCCCTCTTTTTTTCTTTTCTTCTTCTTCCTCTTCTTCCTTTTCTTCATTTTCTTCCTTTTTTTCCTTCTTCTTCTTCTTCTTCCTCCTTTCCTTTTTCCTCTTCTTCTTCTCCTCCTCTCCTCTTTTTTCTTCTTCTTCTTCCTCTTCTTCTTTTTTCTTCTCCTCCTCCTCCTCTTCTTCTTCTTCCTTTCCTTTTTTCCTCTTCTTCTTCTCCTCCTCTCCTCTTTTTTTCTTCTTCTTCTTCTTCTTTTTTCTTCTCCTCCTCCTCTTCTTCTGTTTCTTCTTCTTATTATTATTTTTTGTTCTTTTCCTTTTTTATTTTTCCTTTTTTTTCTTCTTCTTCTCTTCTTTTTTTTCTTCTAGGTTTTTTCTTTCTTCTTTTCTATCTAAGTTTTTTCTACCTAATATATACTAACTAATATGAACTAATAACTAACTAATATAAACTAACTAATATGAACTAATAAAAACAGCAAAAAAAACATAAAATGGGGGAGGGTGGAGCTCACCGGAGGCGGGGTCGAGGCGGCAGCGCGGGGCGGCGGAGGGGGAGGGGCGGAGCTGGGTCGTCGGGGGTGCCTGGCTCCGGCGGTGGTGGAGAAGGGCCGCGGGGAGGGGGCGGTGGTGGAGGAGGGCTGCGGGGAGGGGGCGGCGGCGGGAGGGCAGAGCGGCGGTGCTGAGAGAGAGAGGGAGAGAGAGATGTGAGAGAGAGAGAGGCGCGGGGCGCGCGGCCGAAAGTTAAGTTCATTTGTTTGCCGTCTGCTAGCAGACGGCAAAGAACTCTTTGTCGTCTGCTAGCAGACGGCAAAGAGGGTAACCGTTAGCCAGCCCCCGCCGTGACATTGTGGGCCCCACCCTCACCTCTTTGCCGTCTGCTGGCAGACGGCAAAGAAATCTTTGCCGTTTGCCAGCAGACGGCAAAGAAGTGGCAAATGGCAAAGAGTTCTTTGCCGTCTGCCAGACGGCAAAGAAGTGTAGATGGCAAAGACCCTCTTTGCCATCAGTTGGTTCTTTGCCGTCTGCTTTGGCAAGACAGACGGCAAACAGCCTCTTTGCCATCAGCTGGCAGACGGCAAAGAGCTAGCAGATGGCAAAGACCCTGATTCCAGTAGTGCATGGGCGTGGGAGATGTAGGGGAGTGGTAAGATTCATTTGTGCATAATCTATATGTCGTCATTTATATTTGTAGTAGTATGATATGTCTAGTATGTTGTTATACTCTGGTGAACTCTATGCGTGTTGTCCAATTTAAGGGCCTAGGCAACATGATCTCAAGACCTACACAGGTCACATGTATTCTTTAAAAAATCTATGACCTCTGACGTGACAGTTGGAGATATCGACGAGGACCAAAGACAATATGAGATAACGGTGAACCACAAGACTTAACGCTTGGTTGCAGTCCAAGTGCCTTAATTGTGGAGACGACCACTCTGTGGCAATGGCGAAACAGGATCATAGAATGAAATGAAATCCCGTGAGGAGGAGTATCATGACTTTAGGGTGCAACACATATATCAAATACTATGAGTATGATACAAGGTAACTGATATTACCGTCACATTGGCACACTTGATATATTCTTACCATTAACTGCATTCTTTCTGTGCCTAATCTCTTCATTGTAGGAAACACAACTACTTTTATTTACGTTATTTATCTTCGTTAGTTTCTACCTTCACTATTATCAATCTTTTATCCTTGTCATTCTGGTTTATTCGTCCACCAGGACAGTAACAATATTTGCAGAAGCTCAAGCAATTACTTCACACAAGAACTGTGACACCTAGCTTGTGTGTGACAGAAGCGCCAATATAAATACTCTCCTCTGCTCTTCGTTGGGACGATAACTAATTGGGATACTTCCACGAAAGTGCTACACCAACCTGTTTGGCTACAGGCATCAATGCATTTTCTGGCGCCGTTCTGCAAGGTACTGTTATTGCAGATGCTTCCTGTAAGTGACAGGGGATCTACTCGTTCTGCAAGAATGTATTTACCAGATTATATTGCTCGTTTCCCCTAGGATCAACAAGCTTCATTAATAGAAAAATACAAAAATAATCAAACAGTTGTGCTTAACACTTTGTTTGCAGAGATGTCGATGACTCAGAAGCCAAAGAAGACTGTGAGAGATCATTGTGCTCCAGTAATGATCTAGAGATCTCCCATAGTATATCCTTCAAATTGTGCAACAGAGTATTTGATTGACTGTGATCTTATTATGGATGTGAAAAAGCATGCCGTTGCATGAACCGAAGAGGAAGACCCTCAAGCACATCTTATGTTCTTTGATAGTCTTTCCGGAACTTTTAACATGAAAGATGTGTCACGAGAATTTGTTTTGTTAAGACTTTTCCGGTTTTCTCTAAAAGGTGATGCTGAAAATTGGTATAATCGACTGCCTCAAGGGAGTATTACCGGCTGGCTGATCTGTGCTGAAAAATTCATGACTAAGTTTCTTCCAGGCTCAAAGATTACTAAACTACGAAGAAACCTCACCCTGTTCACTCAAGAAGATGGTGAAAGTCTCTATGGAGCCAGGGAGAGATGTTCTAAAATTTTGAATTTATGCCCTAATCATGGTTATTCTGAATATGTTATACTAAATATGTTTTATCGTGGAATTAATGATGAATCAAAATCTATTCTTGATCTAAGCGTAGGAGGACGATTTATGTCTTTAACACTTGAGGAAGCAAGAGTACTTATAGAAAAAATCATGACTGCAAAAGAACAGTGGAATATCAACGAACCAATCAAGCCCACTGGAAAGACATATCATGTTGAAGCTATGGAATTAAAAGGATTACTCACAAAAAAGGTAAATCTATTGAACAAGTTATTAATGAAAAAGTGTATCTCTTTAGTGTTTATCTGTAGGAGGACGAACTTCGAGAAACGATGAATAAGTTCAAATTTCATCAAGAGAACTTCAACAGGGACCTCCGAAGGTGCATCCATCATAATGAAAAAGTCATAGCCTACCTCTCTAATGAGGTAGAAGGGTTAAGTCGGGCGGTAAAGAATCTTGATAAACATACACGTATGATAGAAACTCAATGTTCTCAAATCGCTGAAACTGAATCTTTGATCCTTGCTCAATTAGATAAAGATAAGCTTGTTTCTACTAACAAAATTGAAACTCGTAGTGGTAAAAGAACATAGGACCCTAAAGGCCCAGAGTGGTTCAAGAAGGAACAAGAGCAAAGGAGAAAAGAGAGTTAGAGTCAAACCCAGGAGAACAGAGAACTTCTCTTTGGAGAAGAGGAACCAGAAGAGCAAGCCCATCAAGATGCACATGATTATGAAGCAGAAGCAGATAAAGAAGTTGACCCTGATGCTGAAACAATCAATGGCAACAATGATGAAGAACCAGCAACACCAAAAACTAAAAGAACTGAAGAGACAATGGTGGAAAGGAACACCAAAGCTCCTTATCCAACCATAGGAGAAAGCAGCCAAGCAACAAGGAACAAAAAAAGGTGAGGAGAAAGACAAAGGTGAAACTAAAAAGACACTCCCATAAAGCTATAAGACCACCTTCTAATGATGCTTTGTATTCATCTTCTCTACAAGCTATAGCTGACTTGAAAGTTTCCTTGCATGTAACTGATATATTAAAAATTCCTACATTCGCTAAGTTCATGCATGATATAGTTAACAATAAGAAAAGATTGAATCAAAAAGAACAGGTGGACATGATAACGGAGTACCCTTTTGAAGACAAAATACCAGAAAAGCTAGGATATCTAGGTATACCTACCATCTTGTTCAATTGGGAATCTTGATATAAGTAATGCACTTTGTGATGTTGGAGCAGGAGTGAGTGTAATGCCTCTAGCCCTCTACCGCAAGTTGAACTTGGGAGAGTATGTGCCCATAGGTATAACCTTGCAGATGGCAGATAAATCTACAAAGAAGCCAATTGGAATGGTTGAGAATGTGCTACTACGATTAGATGGCATATTCTACCTATTAATTTGGTTATTCTTGATATGCCCGAAGATGAAAAATTATCTATTATTCTCAGTAGGCCTTTTTTCAATGCCGCAGGTGCAGTGTTGGATTGTGCAGAAGGAAAGGTAACCTTCAGAATCTACGATGAAGAAATAGTGAGGTATTTTCAGAAGAAGCCAAGAGTGAAAGAGAAGTATATCCCACCACGTAAGTGGATATGTGCGGTAAGTAAAGATAATTTCTGGCCACCGGAGACTTAAAATATTACTAAGGTATGAGGTTGAGCTTAGCAACCTAAAAACTAGTGCTTAATGGGAGTCAACCCATCTCTTAATTAAGTTTTTATAGTCAGTTTTTGTTCTCATAAGTAATCTGATGAAGAACTCTCAAAAAAAAATTATCTATGACTTGTGTCGTAGGAGAAAAATCAAAGAACGGAGATAGGAGGAGGACAGCTAGGAGAAAAGAAAACAGAGAGAAAGACTATGCAATATGCGAGCTGCCGCTGTCATTTCGGTGATCTCATGGAAATGCTGAGTAGACATCGAAGAGGACTAGATCAAATGCCAGTGTTCCATACAATCACGAGCGCTCGTACGAGCGATCATATGGAACCCAGATCGAAGATCACCAGTTGAGTCCCGATCAGACGACGGTGTTCCATGCGCCGACCAACGCTCGGACGAGTGATCGTACGAAGTGTCGACCAGAGTGAGTAATGAAAGCAAAACAAAAGACGGTCTTCTATACGGGCATACGTGCCGGTATGAATGCCCGTATGGAGTTCTGTCTAGAATGGTTTTCACCTCCGGATTGAAAGATGGCCCTTCATATGAGCACTATCACTCGTTAGGCAGTCATCCCAGGTACGCAAATCCTAGATCGTCTGAATTGAACGCAAGACGGCGTTCCATACGAGCGGCCCTGCTCGTACGAGCAGTCGTATGTTGTGAATTTTCATATATGCAGCCGCGGACGCAAGGGGGTCTTCTTCCTCCTCCCACTTGCGCCTCCATCTCTCACTTCTCTCTCTCAAACCCTAACTAAAATCCTCCAAAACCTCGGATTCTTTGCGGATTTCGTTTGTTTGATCCATGCATCTTCATCCTTGTAAGTTTCTCCTCTGATCCAAGGTTCATTTGCAAGTTTCCACGGTGATTTCATCATTGTTCTTACCCTAGATGAGATGCAAATATTTTCGCTTTTTCGATCGATTTGAACGTTAGGATTCAAAGTAATTGGTTAGGATCGATCTTAGGTAGTGTTAGAACTCGATCCCCACGTAAAACTTACGTTTTTCTGTTTTTATTTTTGTTGTGTATAGGAAATGATGAGGTCGGTGATGGCCGCGGAGAAGAAGGCATTGGGCTCGCGTTTGAAGCGTGCCCGGAATGAGGGGGGTGACCTCTGTGCTGCCGTGAACAAGGACTTTGCACCTGTTAACGGTAGCCAGATGACGCCCACAAAGTGGAAGTGTGATATAATCGTGCAGTCCCAAGGACTCCACAACGGCTTTGCATGGTTGGCGGACAACGCCGGGATGGGTCTTTTCAGCAACTTCCATTACTTCACCTACCGTTCCATCACCGTCGAGTTCCTCTCCACCTTCGAGCACATTCTCGAGGATTCAAGCGTGCCGGCAAGTTGCTCCTTCATGCTCGGAGGGGTGCCACGTGTGATGACACTCGAGCAGTGGTGCAACGTCTTTGGGTTTGAGAACCGTGGGTATCTCGATAGCAAGGGCGTGCCCACCGCCGAGGCCTCAGCATCTTGGGAGCTCATCTCCGTCCAGGATGAGCATGAATTCTCTGGTAAGACGGTATCAAACATCCAGAACCCCATCGTTCGCTACTTCATGACCTTCCTAACCAACACTATTTTTGGTAGGGAGAACCTCGGGGGAATGTCAAGCTATGACATGTGTGTGCTCCATGCAGCACTCCACCCCAACATAGCCCCCAAGCCGAACTTGGGAGCTTTTCTTATGATCCACCTCGGTAGGCAGAGGAAGCAAGCGAGGGGGAGTATTGTCGTGGGAGGCCTAGTGACTCATCTCGCTGAGCACTTTTGTCTCAACATGGAGAATGTTCAGCGCGTTCCCGGGCCAACGGAACTTAACCGTAGGGTGTTGACTAACTATCATTTCTTTGGGCCCGTGTAGGGGGGGCATTGTTACAAATTCTCCCTACCTAATGCTCAGACCACTAATGTGCGCTTGCCCTTGCCACAAGCATTTACTGTCTCTACGCGCGATATGTGGGTTCTCTCTATAGATGAACTCAATGAGTTTAGACACGTAGCTGTGTTCGGGAATGATATCCATCCCGAACTAGCACCATAGTGGGATGCCACTGATGAGGGGCATGGTCACGGTTGGGATGCATGGGGCAACGCACCCCAGTATGCTCCCCAGGTTCATGCCTAGGTATGAGTTCCAGCAGCTGCAGCAGCAGGTCAGAGGGATCCGTAGGGACCTACGTGAGACAAACAACAACATTAACCTACTTAGTGGGAACATGCAGTCCCGCTTTTCTTTCTAGCAGCCACACTCGAGTGCAGGAGCACCGTCCTCTAGTGGTCCAGCTAGGATGCAGTGGCCTCAAACTGCTCAGAGGGACGGCGGTGATGAGGACATGGACTAGAGAGTAGGCCAAGAACCTAATCTTGGGGGAGCTCATCCCCTAGTTATCCATGCATGCATATTTTATTTTTCTTCTTTTTCTTTTATTTAGCATGTTTATTTTCAGTTTGCATAATAAATTGTAGAGTAAGCACTGCTCTTGCTTTGTTGGAATTCTCTTCGTTTGTGTTTTGTTTCCTCAAGCCCACAAATTTGTTCACCACTAGAAAGTTGGAAATGAAGGAAATGAACAGGAGAATTGACTGAGGAAGAAGTGAGCCAGTGCGAGAAGGTATAACGTATGCATAATCGATTGTCTGGCAATATTATTTAAGAGAGAATTTTCATTTGGCTGGCTGCACTCGAGTTAGTTCCTCTCGCTAGTTGAATATCATTTAGTAATAACTCCCAACTTCGAATTTTGCTAGTAAAACCTTGTTGTGAAGCATGATTTTGCTCTAACAGAAATTCTTAGAAAAACTTAGGCGCTCAGATATTTGAAGAAAACGAGCATCCAAACACTTCAACTCCATATGCTGAATTTGATTGACTCGATGATACCTATTGATAGAGTTGTTTTGAGGAATAGATATTTGAGGTGATCGAGGTTATGCCAAAATTTATTCGCGATATTAAAACCATGGAGCTCTGGCTTATGGCTGGCTTTACATCTTGTTGCTATATGTTGAGATAATGCACGTAACTACAACACCATCACGGAATTGGAGATTGTGTGGTAACTGATAAACCTTCTCATAAGAAGTGTGCATGTGGTAAATAAGATCACTGATCACTGGGCTAGAAATAGCCAACCATTCTTCTTCTATAGTGCACAAATTTAGCCACAACGGAAACCAATTGCATATAGTAAATTTTGGCATAACCCCGTCACTGAGAATTGAAGTTCCAAGGAACAATGATTGAGAAAAGTGTTTGAGAGCCATGACTAGGAGGTACTCGTGGGTGTTAATGAAATGTTTGAATTCTTTGCTATCTTCATTTCTGAAAACCCCTAATGCATTTGTTTTATGAAGAGTGTAAGAAAAATACCCATCTTGAGAAAGAAATGTTTTCGCTTGCCTAAACACTTGGTTAACGACAAAAAATTTGGCTTGAGAAATTATAACTATTGATATGAAACTACACGTGGTAGGCAACGATCTTAAGTGCAGATTTTCAAATGCGAATACATTCTTGAATGAAATTGCGACATAAGTGAAGATGGATATGTCATGTTTTCTCGAGCCGGTAAAACTTCTTTCTACTCAATTAAGCTCCCTTTAATTCCCTTGATTTCTTGTTTGCTTGAGGACGAGCAAGTTTTAAGCTTGCGGGAGTTGTTGCATCGAGAATTTGTGATATTGTTCGAACGATTCTTATTTGGTTTTCACCGAATCTTTATTACTTCTCGTTTATTTCTAAATAGAAGAAAATATGTTTTTCCATTGTTTGGCAGGAAATATCATATATGGAAGGAAACCAACGAGAAATACTGCAAATCAAGCCAAATGGATCCAGTCAATAGGTGCACCAAATCAAAAGACGGACAGCCTTCCATACGATGGCAAACGCTCGTATGAGCAGTCGCATGGAGTGCCAACAGCACCACTATGTCTATACAAGACACTTTCATGAAGGGACCGAAGGGGGAAGAGAACCCTAGCCACTGCCACCACAACTAGAATAGAAGAGGAGAAGATCCGGAGAACCTCTGGAGAACTTCACAGTTTTGGTTCTTTCATCTCCATCATCATCTCACCTTTCACTATTGTAAGAGTAATTCCAATTTGTGAGAAATAACTGTGGCTCTATTCAATCTCATCTGGAGATCAAGACTATTTGAAATATCCATTTCATCTTATTGTGTATCCTCACGGTATTATTGGTATGGTTTTCATTGAATCAATCTCTGGCGTGGTTGGCTTCTCACTTATGATGTTAGTAATTTCCCATGGGCGTGGGAAATGTAGTGGAGTGGTAAGATTCATTTGTGCCTAATCTATATGTCGTCATTTATATTCGTAGTAGTATGATCTGTCTAGTATGTTGTTATACTGTGGTGAACTCTATGTGTGTTGTCCAATTTAAGGGCCCCGGCAACATGATCTCAAGACCTACAAAGGTAACATGTATTGTTTAGGAAATATGTGACCTCTGACGTGACAGATGGAGATATCTATGAGGACCAAAGACAATATGAGATACGGTGAACCACAAGACTTAATGCTTGGTTCTGGTCCAAGGATCTTAATTGTTGAGACGACTAGTCTGTGGCAACGGCGAAACAGGACCATAGAATGAAATGAAATCCCGCGAGGAGGAGTTTCATGACTTTAGGGTCAACCGCCTACACAACACATATATCAAACACTATGAGTATGATACAAGGTAACTGGTATTACCGTCGCACTGGCACACTTGATATATTCTTACCATGAACTGAATTCTCTCCGCGCCGAATCTCTTGATTGCAGGAAACACAGCTACTTTTATTTACGTTATTTATCTTCATTAATTTCTACCCTCACTATTATCAATCTTTTATCCTTCTCATTCTGGTTTATTCGTCCACCAGGATAGTAACAATATTTGCAGAAGCTCAAGCAGTTACTTCACACAAGAACTGTGACACCTTGTGTGTGACAGAAGCGCCAATATAAATACCCTCCTCTTCTCTTCTTTGGGACGATAACTAATTGGGATACTTCCACAAAAGTGCTACACCGGTGAGGTATGACCCCAAGACCAAGGGGCCATTAAGGCTCGAGGCCCCACTGATAGCCTGCAAGTGCACATGGTTTAGTTGTAGCCTTTTCGAAGTAAGAGTATCGATCCCACAGGGAGGACATGAATCAGACTTTTGCCTCTTGTAGTGAATTATGTATTTTTGTGCCTAGAGATAATTGTCGACTTAAATCAAAGTGAGGGCGGAAATAAATTGTAGTTGAGTAATAGAACAAACTGGAAAGTAAATAGCATAAAAGTAAATAGAGAGCATCTTTGTTGCTTTCAGCACGTTTTCTAATGAAGTTAAGCCCCTTCTGGATGTCCGCTGCTGCACTATGTTGTGTCTTACCATAGACAAGAGGCTGTTTTCTAGAAATTTCAGTAGAAGTGAAGCCCTGTAGGAGCTCCCTAAGGACTCTAGCTCTACGGGATAGACCTCAACAGAAAACTGTTGAGTAACGGCAGCAAGTGATTGGATCGAATGACTGATGAAATAGCAATGGAGTAAGGTGTTCTCAGGGAGTTTGTAATCCCTATTGGTATGTTTCTAGCGCACCTATGCTTGGGCATAGTATGGTATGGATACTAGATCCACTATTGATGATTATGCTGGATGGAGCTGGGTATAGAACATGTTCTACTAGAGGTAGACTTCGTGCCACGTATGCCACCATCATAGACGTCCCCATAGGGTTACAGCTCATGATAATTAAGGGTTACCCCATGGACGTGGCATCTCTAAGGGTTCTCTGTAATTCCCCTTTCAATTGCAAAGGTTAGGAGCAAAAGGCTTTTATTGTCACCTCAAATTACCCCCACATCCCAGCCTTTACAACGAAAGTGATATACTTTGTGGCCATAAGGCACAAATGCTGAGTAGGGCCCCTTCACAACATTCACAAAGTTATTAAACTAAGTATTCAACAGGGAATCTCATATGCAAAATAAAGTTTTAGATCCTACATATACCAAGGTTCATCCATATCCCCGGGAGGGTCTACTCACACATGGAGGCGACAAACATCATGACGAGGGTGATGGCATACATGGATGGATGATTCGAATAACACACAAGATGATCCACTAGGGTTCCTGATGTTACAATGATAAGGATTTGGATGATGTTGGCGATGATAGTGGTGATGATGATGATGATGATGACAATGGTGATGATGTTGAAACCCCCTTGTACGTGGTGAGGAAGATGGCCCTCTTCTCCTTGCCAATCCCTGCTCCGGATGAACTCCGGAGGCTAGGGATCTGCCTTCTGGACGATTTTTTGGTGTCTATGGTCGTCTGATTCATGATCCGATTTCATGGGGTGGAAATAGTTGATCTGGCGCTGGCGGCGGCACTCCATACGACCATCCATATGAGTGGGCGCGGTCGTATGGAACACCGTCTTTTGATCTGGAACCACAGCGACGATTTCTCCTTTAGCCTTCCTTCTTGATTCTTTTATGGTAGGTGATTATCACTTCAAAATCCACGATTTCACTACCATTTCTAGGGATCTTCTCCATACTATGCTAACCATGTAGGCATAAAATACTTGGTAACATTGTCACATAAATTGGACTCATCAACTCCCCCAAGCTTAAGTCTTGCTCATCCCCGAGCAAGTACCATAGCTTGTAAAGAACAAGGTCAACTTGTTATTTATGAGATACGGATATGAAATAAGTATGAGTCTCCAACATATCTAAAACGCGAGATAGGAGTTATCCAGGTCAGCCGTTCCTGTGGGAATGGAGCCCCATTGACGTTGGAGAATTGACGAATCGCTTCCCTCATCCACCACCAGAAATCATTATTGTATTATTACACATTTATGGTCTTGTATCCAATTCATGTAACTGCTTGGTATTCAGTATCGTGGAAGTGTCCACCAGTAAACAGAAATCCTGGGGCTGGTGATGACACGAGGTGTTAGTTTCTGGTATATTGTGCCCCGGAAATCCGGCCCGACAGCCTTGGTATCAGAGCCAAGCTGACCATTGGCTAATCCTATCTTAGCCTGGTCATTATCCTTAGGTTTCCACACCGTCTAAGCCTTTCATGTCCGTAGCTAAGCCCATCACATCCGATAAGCCTACACAGTGGCCAGCCGACATCTTTTGACAGTCGGTGCCCAACCTAGCAGCCGGTCCATAGGCCGTGTGCCTGTGGCCGACACCTGAGTTGCCCTAGCCGCAAGCGTGCGATGGAAGACTGGCTCCAAGCACATCACATCACAGCCTCACACCCAGTTCGGTATCCAACCACCAAGATGTTGGACCCCATTGTTCACAGCAAGACCACCGCAGCCGAGCATGAAGGCTTTGTAGCCGTCCTTGCCAACCTCACCCGTCGTGCTTTCGGCAGTGAAGAGCCGCCGGAGTATGTCGTCTACCGGGGGCACACGAGTGATTCCATCCATCACTTTTGGGCCACGGTGCACATTTACGGGAGGAGCATCACATCGGAGCGCCCCTACCGGTTCACCGGGAGGACGACCTCCGACGAACCCCAAGCCATCCAACTTGCAGCCCGAGAAGCTATAGTTCATCTTCGTTATCTATCGCCGAGGGTTAACTGCCGCTCTTTCTACTACTACCCTAGTCGTGAAGGCTATGGTAGACAGACCCAAGTCACCAATGGAGACCAAGAGTCGGATCATGCCCTGGTGCATCTGGTGCGCTACTTGAGAGCGCAAGAGGCACTGTTTGATCAGGTCACTCTTGACCTGATTGAGCCCGCAGGACACTCGCCCTCCTGACCCCGGTGAGAAGTGAAGCTGCACCTGCTACCGACACCCCGATAGTGCTACTCGGGAGACCGATCGAGCCCTCGGAACCTGCCCCTGTTGTCTACCCGGGCAATGAGTTTGTCACCCCAGGACAACTCCGTCGTCTCTTGGAGACCTACTCCAACGGGACGATGACCTCGACACCCCGTGAAGGACACCACCGCTACTCCAGCCGCTCCCCATCCAACCCCAGCCAGCTCCGACCCAGAAGCCCATGAGGAGAACTCAGCATCCTCCAGACGCGCCCGGCTAGATGTCAACGAAGTGGACTGAGTCCACTGGATTCGTGACAAGCCGTAGTGGCTCTGTCACTCTGTAATTTTTGTAGTAGCAGCCGTATAATGTAGCAGGTTTGTGATTTACTGGTGTACCACTGTTCTGATGGTACCATTTGTGAACCAGCATAATTTAATTGGCGTATGGTTGCACAGTAAATTCTAGACGTAACTACTATAGTCACCCTGGCTGACACACACAGTAACAAGTCACATTCTTTTGGGGATTGAGGACCGAGACTTTAATTCCCCGACAGGACCAATACACAAGTCATATTGGCGCCGCATCATGTCTCGTAACCCAGGCACTCTATAAGAAGCCATACCCAGCACTAGCCCCGTCAAACTAGAACACCACTCCCTTCCGACCTGCACTCCATGTCTCACCCCGGTTCCCACCTGATAACTCCAGATGCAAGCCCTGGCAGTTTTGTTAAAGTTTTGTGGGATTTTACCCGCAACACTTTTGGTTCCAGCCCACCACCGCAGTATGAGTTGTTCAAATTGAGGATCACTTCTGACTCCTCGAAATACTGGGCAGTTGTGCACATCCCACCAGCAGACCCAGACCAAGGCCCTCCATATATTGTCTACATCAGGAGATCCATGCCAACCCCAGGCATGGCCATTGAAGCTGCTGCTTATGAAGCAGTTACCCGTCTCCGATTCGCGGTACCCACTGCCAGCGAAAGGAGATACTGCTATTTTGCGAGCCATGCAGCATCAGGGACTAATGCAACGTTCCACTGTGAATGTATAGAAAGGGATCCAGCTCTGGCCAATCTCATTCAATATGTGATGGCTCAAGAGCGTCTGACCCAGCAACTAATGGATTATCTCTCTTTTCTTGCTTTTCTGAACCCTCAGATAGCTATTGGCGGACCTCCTCTGCCAACTCAGGAGGGACACGTTCTTCGTTTGCTCCCTCAACTACCTCCACTTCCTCCGGAAGAAGAAGGAGCGCTCCAGTAACCGGAACTTTTCCGCAAGACCCTGTAGATCTCACTTTCGGACCATAGACGGTCATGAGTTCGTGTAGCGTGTAGTGCTTGATTGCATGATGTAATCTTTGTAGTGCTCTTAGGGTATATGTCATGAATATATTCCCCTGATTGCATTTTGTATATGAGTGTTTTATTTGTTGTGATATGCATTTAATTCTTCCGTCCTTAACAAATCTCGAGGACGAGATTTCTTAAGGGGGGTAGAGTTTGTAACAGCCCAAAAATTTAACCACATTTTTATTAAGTAAAAATTTGACCAGAAATAAAATTTTGAATTATAATAGGTTCTTTCATAATTTTAGAACCTTTTCTGCTTCTGTCTTTCAAATAAATTTCCCTCCATATAGAAAATTGTTGGAATAATATTGTGGCTTTGGTAGTTTTCTTCAAACATTCAACTTATAGTTTAATGACAGTAGGAATTATTTTCATAATAAAAATTTCCCCAAAACAATTCTTTTAATAACATTTTCAATGTTTGAAATGCCTCTGTTACACAACAACCATTTTAAATAATTCTTTAAAAATCCCACAAAAATTATGGGAGGTCATGTGATGCCTGTACATCACTTTTATGCAAAAACCCAACTTGGTCCTTTGAAAATTTTGAGTGAAACTCCCTTTTTTCAAATCTGTTCTGTATTTGAGTTTCTACTACAACTCTATGTTTCCTTTCTCCATAAATTCTGAAATTTGGCCATATTTTAGTCCTCCCAACCAAACCCTCAAGTACAGAAGCTCACCCCCAATACCATCATTTTAGTTCACCAAACTATTCCCTGTAGTTTCTGTCCAGAATAGAAATTCTTCCAAACTTTCCTATTTGGAGTTCATATGCTTTTCTTATGGCATTTCATATGCTTTTCTTATGGCATTTCTAAGTTGAAAAAAATGATTAAATGAACTATTTAATAGACCAGTCATAAACTAAGTTTAGCAAAAATGTTCACCCTAGCTAGATTATTAGAACTTGATTTTAGAAGTCAATAGAAATTTGAGTTATAAATTTTGGTTCTAAATTGGATGCTGTGGAAGTTATTTGAGCTTAGCTGAAAAGAAAAAGAAAACAAGCAGAGGACTGAGGCGCGCCCTGAGCGCTATATAACCATCTGGGGTTACTGGGCCGAGCCCAGCCGATCATCTGCGCGGAAAAGGAGATGACGTCGACGATGGATTCGCGGAATACGTCTCCCGTGCGCGAAGGCGGCTTCCGTGGAGTCCGTCTCCACTTACAGACGCGCTGGCGCCCGCTACGGTCACTGACAGGGGGCCCGGCGAGGCTTGCTAGCGAACGGCGAGGCCCCACGGAGAGCTGAGGCCACCGTTGAGTCCGGGAGGCCGAGCCGGTTCCGGGGAGGTGTGTTATGGTCGCCGGCGATGGGTGGAGTCGTCGTCGGCGAGGTCACCCGAAAGGCTCCGGCGGAAGCAAATTGGGTGCTTCGCCCACGGTTGTTCTCCGGCAAGATTGAGCGGTGGAATAGGATCGTGGGGTCGGTAAGAGTTTGTTGGAGAGGAAATAGAGGATGGGGAGACTGTGGTTGCGATGAATTTGACAGGGAATGGCGGCGGCCATAGTTGACAGAGTCGGGGGTGGCGTCCTCTCCTCGTCGTTCTGCTGCCCATGGGCTCATTGAGGGGTGAAGGAGATGCGGTGATGGTAGAGGGAGGATCGGGTGGTCTTTTTATAGCAGGAAGGAGGTGGTTCCGAGGATTCCAGGGAGGCACACGTCGGCGGCGTCCATTAATGGCGAACCGCGGACGGTGGCGAGGTAGGCGAGGCCGGTAGGAGGTCGGTGCAGACGGTAGCGCCCCGCAGGTGAGCTACGGCGGTTAGGAGTTAAGACGGGAGACCCTGGCGGAGACGTGTCCGAGAGGGACTCGTTGGGCGGTGTTCCTGGTCGCCGTGGACGGCGGTGGCCGGCGCTAGCGGCCACGGTGGAGTGTTGGCGGGGTACGGGGATGATCTGCCGATCAAGGAGAGGATAAGGACGAGAGGGGGAGGCAGTAGGGTGGCGGCAGAAGCTCGGTGCCGACGCGTGCAAGATGCACGCTCTGGCCGTGCCCAGAGCACGTGCACAGAGTGCTCGATGAAATGCCAGGGTGTTCTAGGGGGATCCACTGGAGTTTATTTTCGGCAAGGTGGCTCTTACTAATATGGCAAGGATGTTAGACATGCTGGTTTGGGGAGAGGAGCTAGTGCCTAGTGTAATCTAAAAAGATGCCCAAATTTTGTCATGAGCTCAAGGTGCTTGACAGAATGTTAAGGTGACCTAGTTGATTTTGGTAGACATGGGAATTGGCAGATGGAGGTCTCTTTGGATGTTAAAGATAGTAGTGAAGTTGTTTTGTGAAAAGGAGAAACTTGCTAGTGCAAGTTTGGAAGAATTTCTATTCTGGACAAAAACTACAGGGAATAGTTTGGTAAACTAAAATGATGGTATTGGGGGTGAGCTTCTGTACTTGAGGGTTTGGTTGGAAGGACTAAAATATGTCCAAGTTTCAGAATTTATTGAGAAAGGAAAGATAGAGTTGTAGTAGAAACTCAAATATAGGACAGATTTGAAAAGAGGGAGTTTCACTCAAAATTTTCAAAGGACGAAGTTGGGTTTTTGCATAAAAGTGATGTACAGACATCACATGACCTCCCATAATTTTTGTGGGATTTTTAAAGAATTATTTAAAATGGTTGTAGTGTAACAAAGGCATTTCAAACATTTAAAATGTTATTAAAAGAATTGTTTTGGGGAAATTTTGATTATGAAAATAATTCCTACTGTCATTAAACTATAAGTTGAATGTTTTAAGAAAACTACCAAAGCCACAATATTATTCCAATAATTTTCTATATGGAGGGAAATCTTTTTGAAAGACAGAAGCAGAAAAGGTTCTAAAATTATGAAAGAACCTATTATAATTCAAAATTTTATTTCTGGTCAAATTTTTACTTAATAAAAATGTGGTTAAAATTTTGGGGTGTTACATCCTCTCCGGTGGTTCTTCGCTCCAATATTGCTTGTTCGGTACAGAAAAAATCACCAAAAAGTTTCGGGCTATTCCTAGAACTTTCATTTTCTTCACAAAAACAACAGCACGGTAATTCTGCTAAAAACAGCGCCAGTCTGGGTTAGTTCTATATAAATAATATAAAGTGCATCAAAACCTTATAAAAGTATTGTAAACATAGGTGAATATGGCATGGATACTTCATAAATTATCGATACGTTGGAGACGTATCATCCTCCGATGCCCCTCTCTTGCCTATAAATTCCCTAAAATCCTAAAAACCCTAGGGAGCATCACGAAATACTTTTTCTGCCGCCACAAGTCTTTGTTCTGACGAGTGCCCATCTGGAGACCTTTTCGGGTACTCTGCCGAAGAGAGAATCGATCACGGAGGGCCTCTACATCATCCTTGCTGCCTCCTTGGTGATGTGTGAGTAGTGCACAACAGACCTAGGGGTCCGTAGTTAGTACCTAGATGGATATCTCTCCCTCTCTCTTGATCTTCAATACAATGATCATCACATCTGCACTTTGATCTATCCGATGCAATTCTTTTGTGCGGTGTGTTTTTTGGGATCCGATGAATTGTGGGTTCATGTTAAGATTATTCATGAAAAGTATTTGAGTCACCTCTGATTATTATGATTCTTATTTGCATGATCATTATAGCTTTGTAATTCTCTCCGATCTATTGAAATAGTTTGGCCAACTAGATTGATATTTCTTTAGTGAGAGGGGTGTGTTGTAGTGGGTTCAATCTAGCGGTGCTCTATATCCCAGTGACAAAAAGGGACAACACACATCTTTGTATTGTTGCCACTAAGGATAAAACGATGGGGTTAGTTCATATTAATTGAATTCTCTTTGTCTACATCATTTCATCGTTCTCCAAGCATTACTCTGTTTTACTTAATACTCTAGATGCATGCTGGATAGCGGTCGATGGGTGGAGTAATAGTAATAGGTGCAGGCAGGAGTCGGCCTATTTGCTTATGGACGTAATGCCTATATATACATGATCATTGACGTGAATAAACATTGCATAACTATGCAATTTTCTATCAATTGCCCAACAGTAATTTGTCTATCCACCATAAGCTTACTATATGAAAGATGCCACTAGGGAAAACTATGGCCCCCGGGTCTATTCACTTATAAGTTTACAAACGCTTTCAATACCTTGCTGCCTTTATTTACTTTTTATTTATTTCGCACTTTACAACTGTCATCTCCACACTTCATTTACTTGCAAATAACGAGGCCAAGGGGATTGACAACCCTCTTGCTGCGTTGGGTGCAAGTGTTTGCTCTTTTGTGTGCAGTCACTGAAGACGGTGGTTGACCGTTACTCCTATTGGTTCGATAAACCTAGGTTCTCTACTGAGGGAAATACTTATCCATACTGTGCTGCATCACCCATTCCTCTTCACGGAAAACCCAACGCAGATCACAAGTATCAGATATGCTAGTTAAACATGAGTCTCTGGAGAACTTGTTTTAAAAAGCATTTTTAAACTTCAGAGGATTCATTCATTTTTCCGCTTGCCCTGTTGTAAATTGAACCTTCAACAAAATAGCATATAGTTATTTCTTCTCCTTTCAAAAACTTTGCAACTGCAATATGGAGTACTTAGAATCATCACGCATGTAAATATGTGCTACCACTTAGATCACAACTATCATCCTGTACATTCCCATGTAAGCAATGATGATCCCACACATAAAGACATCCAAATACTCATCGGAAAGGATCATCCCTTATTCTAGAGAGAAATTGATAATTCGATCTTAACAGAAATAAAATTTAAAACCGAATTTCAACTTGCTGGAAAGAAATGCAGAAAGGTAAAGATACAAAGTGAACATGAATCTCCCCCAAGCTTACAATCAAGCCGGGGAGATCCAGGCACTTAGCGTTTCATGCTCACTCTTGGGTACCCTTGCAAGCGGTGAAGATGTTCCAGAACCGTCCCTTAATCTCCTCAATCACGGCCTGATGGTCCTCTACAACCTGGGTCAAAACTCAAGATGTGCATTGTTTTGATTACGAGTGTCAATCATGAGTCTGATCTTATGGAAGAGACCATCGACCCCTGCTTCCAGATCTTTGCTCATCGACCAATACGAGCAATACCCTCTCCAATCATGTTCACGCAAGCCTTCGAAACCTTCTCTAATTCCTTGATCTTTTCCTTCATCTAGTCTGGGGTCGGTGGCTCCTTTACCCACTCATTCTGAGGATATAATGGAATAGATCGTCGGATATTGAATTGATAGGGATTAGGATGATACTCATCTAGAGTGGTGTGATTATCCCCTTCTTTCTCTGGTTCCTCCTCCTTGATCTCCACCACCTCGACTTTCTCGTCGAGTTGTTCCTTCTTTGGACGTGATTTTTCCTTAAGGTTAACCTCCTCAAGTCGTTTCATCCCGAGGGAACCACATCATCCAAGTTGGGGAAGGGGATGATGTGAGCACAGGTGGATGAGGACTTGTTGTTCATGGTGAAGTTTGCATCTTTCATCTGCAACAAGGAGCTCTTGGGGGAGTTGGCTAGCAAAGAAGATGTGAGATTAGATGGGCTTAAGGTTCAAGGACGTGCCCTTTCACCCTTTATAAAGTCTAGGTCTGCAGATAATCACGAGATTGGGCATAAGGGTTAGTTAGAAAGATATCAAAACAAAATCAGGAAAGAATCGCGGAAACAGCCCAAAGGACGGCCTTCCATACAAGCTGGGGCGCTCGTATGGCTGGTCGTATGACCTGGTGCCAAGCCCTTCCCCCTTTTTTTGAACCTGTTATGGCGATGTATCCATGCGACCAGTCATACGAGCACAACCGGTTGCATGATAGGCCGTCACTTGATCTGTCGCCGAACCCTTCGTCGAAGAGGATCCATGCGACCGCTCATACGACCACAGGCGCTCTCATGGAACACGTCATCTTCTCTGTCCTTTTCGTCGCCTCCGTCTTCCATTTGTGTGACCGCCCATATGACCAGTAGCGATCGTATGACACGCCGTCTTTTACTCTATGGACTTCTTCGTCAATTCCTTCCTTAGAAATTTTTATCTCCCAAAAAGGTTAATGACAAAAACTCCCAACTATGGAGTAAAACTTCAATGACTTGGGCATTAGATTAAACAGGTGTAACTCGACAAAAATAACCCCTAAACCAATATTCACATCTATATTGCAGTAATAGTTTTTCATACCTTTCATTTCCTTTGGTGGGATTCGGCTTCCTCAATCATGATAAAACTTACCTCCTCCACTTCTCTTTCTTCTTTTTGTTCATCTGTGAGGTATAGCTTCAAGCGTTGTTCGTTCATGATCTAGGGTCCATCTTTTCCCCCTTTTAACTGAATATCTCCGGAATTGTAAACTTCTTCAATCTCATATGGACCCTCCCAGCGAGACCTGAGTTTCCCTGGAAAGAACTTGAGACAAGAGTTAAATAGGAGGACCTTGTCCCCCGCAGCAAACGTTCGTTTCAGTATCTTACGATCGTGCCACATCTTAACTTTTTCTTAAACAACCGGGCACTCTTGTAAGCACTGTTCCAAAGCTCCCCTAAAGCCTGTATATCTAGTAATGTTTTCTCTCCTCCTTCTTTAAGATTAAAATTGATATTTTTGATAGCCCAATAAGCTTTATTATATAACTCCAAGAGTAAATGACATGCCTTACCATATACCATCTTGTATGGTGACATACCCATGGGGTTCTTCTGAGCGGTGTGGTAAGCCCATAACATTTCCTTTAGCTTTCCTGCCCAGTCTTTTCTGGACTTTTGCACCATCTTCTGCAGTATTATCTTTATCTCACGGTTCGAAAGTTCCACTTGATCACTCGTTTGAGGATGATACGGTGAAGCTGCTCCATGGGTGACTCCATACTTACGAAGTACTCTCCCGAAAATTCCCTGTATAAAATGAGATCCACCATCAGTAATAAGGACTTTAGGGACTCCGAACCTAGGTAGGATGATGTCCTTTATCATCTTCAGTGAGGTAGCCGTGTCTGCATTATGAGTTGGGATGGCTTCAACCCACTTGGTAACATAATCTACAGCCACAAGAATATGAGTATCCCCATCTAAAGCAGGGAAAGCCCCAGATAGTCCAATCCCCAAACATCAAAAGGTTCGCAAACCTGACTATAATTCATTTGCATTTCTTGTCTCCTTCCTATATTACCTACACATTAACAAGCATCACAATTTTTATCAAACCTGTGCACATCTTTCAAGAGTGTAGGCCGGTAGAATCATGACTGGAGGACATTGTCAGTGGTTCGGTCGCCTGTGTGATGTCCTACATAAGGACTGCTATGACACTTATCAAGTATAGCATTCATTTCATGCTCAGGGACACAACGCCTAATCATGTCATCAGGTCTATGCTGATAAAGGAAAGGGTCATCCCTGAAATAATAATTCAGCTCACTGAAGAACTTTTTCCTTTAATGATATTTCATATCTGGAGGCATGTACTTTCCTGCAAGAAAGTTAGCAAAATCTGCAAACCAAGGCTCTATCTTTTTAATCATAGCTAAACTCTCACTTGGAAATGACTCATTTATTGGAACCAGGTCATACGATATTCTTTCGATACGTGATAGGTGGTCTGCTACTGGATTGTCCTCTCCTTTGAGGTCTACTATCTGTAAGTCAAACTCTTGAAGTAGTAATATCCATCGAAGCAATCAAGGCTTAGCGTCCTTCTTAGCAAGAAGACAACATAAGGCATGATGATCCGTGTGAATTATTACTTTTGAAATAATGATATAAGGTCTAAATTTATCACAAGCAAAACCAATAGCAAGTAATTCTTTCTCTGTAGTAGCTAAATGCTTTTGGTCTTCATCCAAACTCCTGCTAGCATAAAATATAACATTAAGTTTTTTATCATCTCGCTGTCCCAAGACAGCTTCAATAGCATAGTTGCTAGCATCACTTAGGAGGTTGGATGATCGGGGCTGTGATCAAAGCATCTCTTAGTTTCTCATAGGCCTGCACACAACTTCTATCAAAAGAGTAAGGTATATCTTTTTGCAAAAGGTCAGTCAAAGGTTTTGATAATTTAGAGAAGTCCTTAATGAACCTTCTATAGAAACTAGCATGACCCATGAAAGTTTGCATGCCTTTAACATCTTGAGGGTAAGGTAAGTTTTCTATTACCTCTACACTATCTTGATATATCACGATACTCTTACCTGAAACTCTATGTCCCAACATGACTCGTTCGGTTACCATGAAGTGGCTCTTTTCCCAGTTTAGTACAAAACATGTTTCTTCACATCTCTGCAAAACTTTAGTGAGATTATAGAGGAAGTTGTCAAAAGAAGTGCCTTGGACAGAAAAATTGTCCATAAATACTTTGACAATTTTCTCCACAAAGTCAGAGAAATTCTTGGAAATGCACTTATGAAAAGAAGGTGCCCCATTACATAAGCCAAATGGCATTCCACGATATGCATATGTACCGTAAGGACAAGTATATGTGGTTTTCTCTTGGTCTTCAGGTCGTATAGGTATCTGCAAAAATCTGGAATATCCATCAAGATAGCAAAAATAAGAGTTGTTAGCCAACCTCTGCAATATCTCATTTATGAATGGTAGCGGGTAGTGATCCTTTCGAGTCCATTCAATTAATTTCCTGAAATAAACAGACATTCCATAACAAACAATAGCCCTAGTAGGGAAAAGGTCATTATTCTCATTAGCTACTAAGGAGACTCCTCCTTTCTTAGGAATGCAATGAACTGGGCTTACCCATTTACTGTCGGAGATGGGGTAAATTACCACAGTGTCAAGAAGGCGTATTTCCTCTTTTCTTACCACATTCTTAGAGGTAGGATGCAGTCTTCGTTGACTTTCAATTACTGGTTTAGCTCCTTCTTCAATGGGAATAGCATGAGAATAAATAGATGGATCTATTCCCTTTACGTCTCTCATTGAATACCCCAAAGCTTTGCGATGTTCAGCTAATACCGCTAATAGTTTCTCCCTTTCCTTTCCTGAAAGGTTAGCATTAACAATAATAGGAAATCTTTCAATATCATCCATGAACTCATACCTTAGTCCTTTAGGTAATGGCCTCAAAATAGGAGAAGGCAGTTCCTCATCTCCTTTTCTTTCAATTACCTCGTACACTTTATTCAGACGTGGGTTGACTATCGGAGTGGCATCCATTATCATTTCAATTTCTTCCTTTTCCTCTCCTGCAAATATAGACTCTAGCCTTACCAGGACCCTTTCAACTTCATCTCAGCTAATTGATTCAATTTTTGCTAATCCTCATCTTGAACTTCTTCTTCATACAGTTTGCTTAAGACGGAAGAAAATGGGAATTTAAACATCTCATCCCCGCATTTCATAGTTTTCTTTTTTATGTACGCTCCTACAACATTCACAAAAGAAGTTCCAAAAACTATAGGACAATCTTTATCCTCTGAAATCATTAGTACATAAATATCAATACGATAAATGAGTGAGCATATTATAACATTGACATCTTTGAGGATGCCACAGGGTATTCTATCAGCCTTTTCTACTAGCTTAATGACAACATCAGCTAGCTCAAGAGTTTGTGGAGAAATCTCATCATAAATTTTTGCATAAAGAGTGTAAGGAATAATATTGACTGGGCATCCAAGGTCGCACAATCCAAAGTAAGACTTGCTGCCGAAGGAACATGACAAAATTTGTTTACATGTATCCTTTGAGGTAGGAAGTGGTATCTCGGTCTAAATAAACTTCTTTGTTAACCATTGCTATGGGCGTAGCCAGTTCTTTCATGATATCTGCATATGGCGGAGTCCCATACTATTCCACTATAATACTCTTTTTATGCTTAGCTGAAAATGATTCTCCCTTCTCTTTGCGCTTTTGCTTAAAATAAGCTTTTGTTCTGTCTTGGGATGGAGTAGTTTTCTTCTTAATTGCCACTACCATGTGAATTGCTTTAGATTCCCTAGTATGCTTTACAAACCTTTTATCTGCTAAATGCAAAAACTTAGAAAAAGCTTTCAAAATATGCAAGGCAGGGTCAGTTCCAATATTAAGCTCATGACGAAGATTTTTCATCTCCTTCGTTCTAACAAAAGACTTAGTACTATCATAAACATGATCGATTTTGGTCTTTTCCTTCAAACACTGGTACCAACTTTCAGCATTATGTCGGATTCCATCAACTAGATTCCATACTTGTGAAATCTCGGTCCTCATAAAAGAACCTTTAGAAGCAATATCTAGTGCTTGCTTACTCTGTGAATCAAGTCCACCATAAAAGAAGTTCACTATTAGACAATCAGGATAATGGTGTTCAGGGTATTCAAATAGTATACCTCCATACCTTATATAATCGTCTACCAGTTTTTCACCTGGACCCTGTCCAAAACTGCTAATCTTCCTTCTTATCTTATATAATTTTCCTTGAGGATAATAATGAGCATAGAATGTAGCTGATAATTTTTTCCAGGTACTCAAGGTACTCATGTGCTGATGTGATAGCCATTCTACAGCTTACTTTTTGAGTGAATAAGGAAAGATTTTAGCTTTAATCTCTTCATTAGTTAAATCCTACAACTGAAAAGTATCACAAGTAGTGTTAAAGTCTTTAATATGTCTATAAGGACTTTCAGTTCCATCACCTCAGAATGTATTCTTCTTCAACATGTCAATTAACCGAGAGTTTATCCCACATACTTTACCAGATAGGTCAGGACCAATAGATATGAAGTCTCTCGTCGAGCTGGTCCTACAACCAATTCCACACCTACTTGGTAAATTAGTTTTTTAAGGACCCTGGTTGCTCGCACCCTACAAAAATCGTTAGAACACAAAATAATTCAAAACTCAAGTCAAAGCCCAAAAGCGCTCAGCTTCCCGGCAACGGCGCTAGAAAAAGCTTGATAACCTACAAGTGCACAGGGTTTAGTTGTAGCCTTTTCGAAGTAAAAGTATCGATCCCACAGGGAGTACAAGAATCAGACTTTTGCCTCTTGTAGTGAATCACATATTTTTATGCCTGTAGATAATTGTAGACTTAAAGCAAAGTGAGGGCGGAAATAAATTGTAGTTGAGTAATAGAACAAACACTACTTGGAAAAAGCCTAGTAGTAGCGCTGGTTTTTCCCCTACTAGTAGCGCTGGGTCCAGCGCTACTGCTAAGGCACTACAGCTAAGTTATAGCAGTAGCGCTGGTTGGGGCAGCGCTACTACTAAGTCTGGTTAGCAGTAGCGCTGCATAGAGGAAAGCACTGCTGATAACCTAGCACTGCTGGGAGATGGCTTCCAGCGCTGCTGCTAGTATTACTGCTTTCACAGATTCATACCCCCTCTACGTATTTGTGACGTATTCAATTAGGCTCTATACAGTAGTTTCATCATGGATTTTATTCATCCAAATGAATCAAAAGTGATCAAAAGTTGAATTAGTAGGACGACGATCCTACTAATTCAACTTTTGGTCACTTTTGATCCATCGACATGAATCTAATCCGCTTTCCTTCCCCCGATGATATAATAACTAATCATGATCATAATAACAAGTTGGTCACTAGTCATAATCACAACTCCTCCTCCTCATCATCATCAACTCTAACACATTGTAGCACATAATAACACATTGTACCTAGGACCTACTCCTCTCTCATAGGACCTACTCTACTCTCTCTTAGGTAAAATATCATAAAACAAGATAGGCCCTGACTCTCCATTATGCAGAATGCAGATCATCCTGTCTCCGATTGTTGGCCTACGCACAATGTTGCTTCCAAGTAGCTCTCTGGGATTGACCATACATTTTTTTCCACTCTTTGATTGTCATGTCTTCATCGGTTTTAGAAATCCGGTATGGACAGGAGTGATGCGTAGGCTGACCTGGCCGTGCTGGCCGTAAGCTCATAACATCAATGTGACCTCAACATCACATTAGGCACACAATCCGTCGGGATTTTCTGTTGAAAAACATAGTAATAACTTTGTAGTTAGCAATGTTGTTTAGTTTTAGAAGAATTTATGCAAAAGATGCACGGATGTCGTAATAGTAGAAAATCTTACCATGCAATCTCCATGGATGTTACCGTAGTTCACCACGTGCACTAGTGGCACGTATTGACCATAATGTGGAGGAGTTTGATAATAGCTATTGTAATTCTCAAGATCATTAAGAAACGCGACAAGATGATCTTTCTCCTTACAAGTTAATTCTGCTTTATCATTGTAGTAGTAGGTTCTGTCTACCATCTTCCGTACATCTTTTGAAGAATGAAAATAAGCTGTCAATGGAAATTAGTTGTCAACTATTTTTAAATAAACAATATAAATTACTTAATAAATATGGTTGAGAAACTCACATAATGGTAGAACTGGAGGCGTCTGCCCATCGACCCAGATGTCGATATTACCTTCAATTTCATCTTCCGTACGAATATCAAAGGTGATAAGCATATTAGGCTCAAACGCATAAGCCTTGCATAGTGCTTGCCAACTTTTGCATTCAAAATAGGAGTAGGTGTCTGCATTGTACAATTTTATGGCAAAAGTATAACCATGCTCGGTCCTCAAGTGAACTCTCTTTACCTCCATACTTTTTTTAGTATTGAAACCAATCTTATCCAAGACATAAATTCTTGCATGGCAGGGGATATGCTAGTAGAATAGTAAAAAATTAAAATTATAAGTTGAAGCAAAAGAAACAGAAGTCATGCTTAACTACGAAAAAAGACTTGTCGTTGTGACTTACTGTATCCACTTCGAAGGTCTCATCCAGCACGATGCTGAAGCGCCTACCATCAACTAGGTGAGGCTTGTCGCACAGGCCGCGCTCGTCTTCGCATAATTCACACATAACGAATTTCCTTTCGTCGTCGGACATTTCCTATGTTCATAGTTGAAACATTTAAAATCGATCGAAGGCAACTACCAGGAAACTGATCCACACACAGATCACCATTACTCAATATGCAACGGGTTGACTTTAGGTCTGTCGAGTCTTTCCGTCCTAAACTCTCATCTCACATATATGGTGGGCACTCCCTCTGATATTGCGACCGTCGGTGATGGTGGCTCCTCCATTCGTCCCCGAGTGCATTAGACCAAAATGTCTAGCACACGGGAACGAAGGAGAAGCGACCCCCACGACAATAGTTGGGATTCTTCCTCTATCATATATATATATGGTGGACACTCTCCCTCACTGAAAGACACACAAGGAGCCGAAACAGACCTAAAGTCAACCCGTTCCATATATCGAGCAATGACAAGCACTCGATATGTCCTCGAATATAATATCACTAATACATTTATAATGAACTCGAATATAATATCACTAATACATTTATAATGAACTCGAATATAATATCACTAATACAGATCGAATATCCTAGAATCCAAAGTGGAGGACGGTGAACTCAGTTCACTAGCGGTCTCTGAGTCGCTGGCGGTGGACACCCAAACATAAGGAACCATCACCAGATCATAACTCGGGTGAGATCCCTGAAGAACCTGCCAGGTATTGGAGAACCTGGAGTCCAAAGCCGCCATGTAGCGACGGACGTGCTCATCCTCCTCCCTGACATGGCAACGTACAACCTCCGGGGGGGGGGCGCTCCCTCTGCACTGAAAGTGGCCCACCAAAGAAGCTCCGGGTCGACGACGAGACCAGGATTCCTCACCAAGCTCCGAGCCCGGGAAGGTAGCACCTCCCACTCCCCGACATTGCGCTCTCAAGGATGCCGACTCGACGACGACGAGGGTGCGGGCCAAGCATCGTCGACGTCGAGACAAATTCCTATGAGAACATTTTCTTATCGTTTAATGTTTTGCTATTTCAGAAATTCTTAATTTCTTAAACTCATTTTAAACTCATTTTTGACTTGGTTTTCCGGAATGTCGTTTCCCAGCAAATCTCGGCACTCGATATGCCTACTTTCTAGCACAAGTCATGCCAAAATTTCGACATGACCTTTGCTAAAAAGTGGACATATCGAGTGCCTGAAATTCACCGGAACGGAAATAAATCAACATTCCGGCGAAACATAGGCCACTCGGATCATTTGCATATAACAGTAAGAAAAATATAGAACTTGAAGAAAATGCAATAAGGTTTTTCACATTTGGCAAATTCATATTTGGCTCTAAACTAATTTAGCTAACAAACCTAACCCTAGAATGAACCTAACCCCCCTAATCAACCTAACCCTAGAATCAACCTAACAAACCTAACCCTAGAATCAACCTAACCCCCCTAATCAACCTAACCCTAGAATCAACCTAACAAACCTAAACCTAGAATCAACGTAACCACCCTAATATTACAAAACGGCTGGATGCGAGAGGGGGTGAAGGGAGTGAGGGGAGAGGGAAGAGGGAGGAATGAGGGAGTAGGGGCTACCTGCGAAAGGAGGGGGCGCGACGGTGAGGGACGGGGCGCGACAGCGAGGGAGGGGGCGTGACGTTGAGGGAGGGGGAGCGACGGCGATCGAGGGGGCGCGAAGGCGAGGGAGGGGGCGCGACGGCAAGTGAGGGCCGGGGCGCGACGGTGGCGGCGTCGAGGCGATGGCGACGGCGGCGGTCGGCGGAGAGGACTGATGAGAGGGAGAGGGGATCGAATGGGGGAGTGAGACGGTGGGGATCGAATGGGGAGGGAGGGTGGGTCGAGTAGCAGTAGCGCTGGTCGGAGCCCAGGCGCTGCTGCTAATCACGGCACACCTGCTGGCAATGTATAGCCATAGCAGTAGCGGTGGTCCACCGACAAGTGCTACAACTACAGCCGTAGTAGTAGCGCTGGTTTTGGACAGCCGCTACAACTACAGGTAGCCACTGGCGGTGGCGACAGGACCACTTATCAGTAGCGCTGGTTCGGTAGCCCGTGCTGCTGCTACGGGTCTACTTGTAGCGCTGGTTGGTTTCCATCGCTACTACTACATAACAATAGCGCTTTCCCTATATCCAGCGCTACTACTAAAATCCTGTCTATAGGCTTTCTCCTAGTAGTGAAACCGGGAAGTAACTAACATAAAAGTAAATAGAGCGCAGTTATTGAATGACCGATGAAACAACAAAGTAGTAAGGCGTTCTCAGGGAGTGTGGAATCCCCATTCGTATGTTTATAGCGCACCTATGCTTGGGCATAGTATGGTATGGATACTTGAGCCACAGTTGACGATTATGCTGGGCGGAGCCGGGTACAGAACACGTTCTACTCGAGGTAGACTTCATACCAAGCACGCCACCATCATAGTCTCCCCCATAGGATTATAACTCATGATAATTAAGGGTTACCCCATGGACGTGGCCTCTCTAAGGGTTCTCCGTAATTCCCCTATCAATTACAAAGGTTACGAGCAAAAAGCTTTTACTGTCACCTCGAATTACCCCCACATCCTAGTCCTTTACAACGACAGTGATATACTTCGTGGCCATAAGGAACAAATGCTGAGTGGGGCCCCTTCACAACATTCACAAAGTTATTAAACTAAGCATTCAATAGGGAATCTCATATCCAAAAGAATGTTTCAGATCCTACACATACCAAGGTTCATCCATATCCCCGAGAACTAGGTGTCGGTGTCGAAACCGGCGGATCTCGGGTAGGGGGTCCTGAACTGTGAGACTAGGAACGACGGTAGCAGGAGACAAAGGGGAGAAGGTTTTACCCAGGTTCGGGCCCTCCTATGGAGGTAATACCCTACGTCCTGCTTGATTATATTGATAGTATGGGGATTACAGAGTTGATCTACCTCGAGATCAAGTAGCTAAAACCCTAGATGAGTTTTGTTGTTCTACAACCTAAAACCCTCTGGCTTATATAGACGAAGGGGGTACCTAGGGCTTACACATAGTCGGTAGCACATCAAAGGGAAAAAACATGCCTATCTACTATTGACATCTTGGAAGACACGCCATTGCTCATTCAAACTTCCACCTTGACGACCGGGCCCCTGATCTTCTAATGCTCATCGAGTGCCCCTTATAGTCCGGCCCATTAGAAACAGGTCGGCTATCTGAAGACACCTTAAACCAGGACTCCCTCAGTAGCCCCCGGACTAGCCTCCAACGCCGAGGTATATTCGGATAGTCTTGCATGTCTTCGACTTGCGAGGCGAGCCCCTCCATCCTTCTTGTCCGACAACCATCCTATTATCAGCGAAATCCCAAACGTCGCGAGATTGCCGGGTTCTCAGTGTTTCTTGGACTTCGCGCATCATGGGGAGACGAGCGGTTCGGCGGCTTTTTACAAAACTACCCCTAACACAAATGAGGCACCGCCCATTTAAACAAACTGAGCCGTGGTCCAAGCCACACCTTCCTCTTCTTCTCCACCGGAAAAATCCTCCAGCGAAAAAGGTCTCAACCAAAGATGGCGAGCACCCCCAGTTCCTCCTCGGATCCTTACGGATCACGTCCCGGGGATTGGACTAGCTGCTCCGTGTCGCTCCTTCGACTTCGCAACCTTGAGACCCAAGGGTACCTTCCTTCCTCGGATATGACAGCCGTCCGCGCCGGTTTGACGTCATTCAACGGCGAGGTCCTCGTGGAGAATTCCCCCACCCGCCTAAGGGGGAGCACGTATGGTTTGTACCATTCCTCCTGCGAGGTCTCGGGTTTCCCATTCATCCGTTCCTGAGAGGGTTACTGGTGTTCTATGGGATCCAACTCCACCACCTCACCCCAGGGTCTATTCTGCATATCTCGGGCTTCGTCGCCCTTCGCGAAATGTTCCTAGGGTGCGAGGCACACTTCGAGTTGTGGAGAAAATACTTTTGCCTTGTTCCTCGCACTCGGGACAAGACAATTTTTTAGGTCGGCGGGGCCGAAGTATGCCGCATAGCGGGGACGGGATACCCCGTGGGGACACCAAAGGAATCAGAACTATGGACATCGGAATGGTTTATATCGAAGATGTCCCTTTATTTGATCCAGCTCGGAGGGGTCTGCCCGAATACTTCGATGCCCCCTTGAAGAAGAGGTACAACTGGCGCCCGAAGAGCCTATCCCAAGAAGACAGCGTCGAGGTGCAGCGCATAGCAGCTCGTGTGAGGATACTAACCCATCATAAGCTGACCATGATAGGCGTCATGGCCGCCGCAATCTCCCGGTGCGTCCAACCCCTTCAACAGAGGATACACCCCTTGTGGTGCTACAACGGGACAAGCGATACTACTCGCTCCCGAAGACCGGGTCCTGCCGATCAAACGGCATTGGCCGCCGCACTTGCCGACCTATACAAAGGGGAGCAAGAAGATTTCATTCAGCGATCGACCAAAGAGGGATACTCAAGCCATAATCCCATCGAATGGGTGAGCCTTTCAATCCCGTGACCATAGTTCGGATTCTCAATTTGCCCCTTCTTGAGCGAAGTCTTTTATTTTCATGCAAACAGGAATGGAGGAGCTTTATCGAGAGAGTTAACTGTCCGACCCCTCAGCCCGAAGACTATTCCCGAGAGGACGATCAAGGCTATCATGAAGACCCAGACCTGTCGATTGAACTCGAAGATGGGGTTTTCTACCAAGAGGGCCTTGACGGCTCCAAGGTGGCCATTATCGCCGATTACCCCGGGTCCTTCCCTTCTCCTGTGACAAGAAAGAAGAAGAAAACATCCCGTAAGAGGCAAATGCCCTCCACTGGCCCTAACGCGCCGGCTTCTACACCCAAGCTCCGTAGATCCGCACGACATACACCGGCAACGACGGCAGCGTCTGGATTGGAAAGCAACAAGGATCCGGCAAATGAGCCGGTCGCGGGGGCGAGTGCGCCTACGAGTTCACCTCAAAGGTATTTTGCTTGATCGCTTGATTTAGTATCATAATTTGACAAGGTCTGACAAGAGACCATTTTGCCAAAATATTCAGGCAAAGGGTTCGGCCGTCACCCGCCGAGGACGTCGCTAGGACGTCCGGCGGTGCTCAAGATTCCAGGCCTTCCGCCCATGCCGATCCTGCTGCGGGAGCCCCCACCGTTAATCCCGGCCCATCCGATTTTGGTGACACCATATCTGTCACGAAATCAGAGGTTGGGAGCGCTATGCATCATCGGCGGCGACGAGAAGCCCTGCGTCATCCGGCCTTTTCCGAACAAGAGTTCGGTGTTCTGCGCATGGCGGATGCACACCTCGGGGCCGCCCGAGCTGGGTTCGGGGAGGCTGTGAAGTTGATATCGTCCAGCCTACAGGTAAGTAGTCGTTTATTAAAGTCCGAACACTTGTGTAGACTCAGTAGCTCCCGAGCCTTAAATTGGTCGGTACGACCGAATTAAGGATCCCCGTACTAATTGATTGGTAATGTAGGCCTCGAAGCAGCAGTGCGAGCAACTGGCCAAGGAACTGGAAGCCAGCCGAACACAGGTCAAATCTGTGAAGGCCGAACTGGAGCAAGTGAAGAGCTTTACTCGGGAGGCACACGGTTAGTTTATATATTCTGCTGATCTTTTAGTATATCCCCATGCTTACGCAAGGGTACTATGTAGCAGATGAATCAATAGGGCAATTACAAAAAGATTTGGATGTAGCTCGAGAATCTCAGCAATATGCCGAGTACCAGCTGGAAGCTGGCCATCGCGTTTTACAACGGCATCTTGAAGAGAAGAACCACCTAAAGGAGGAGAACAAACAACAAGCCGAACAGATTGAGAGCTTAAAGGCTCAATTGGCCCAGGCCCAAGGGGAAACACAGAATTTAAAGAGAGGCATGTTTGGTAAGAGTGATTTTAACATCGGAAAGTATCTCTTATAACTGAGGTGTGATACGCATGCCGTGACTCATATGCAGGTCTATTGTCCGGGCGACCCGAAGAGGAAATCGGATCCTACCAGGGGAATCTGCTGAAGGAGCTGTCCGCCCTTCATGAGCGGGCTCGGAAGGCCATGAAAAGCATGGTGAAGGCACTATGGCCTGCCGAGCAACCTTAGGAGGGGATGACCGAACTAATCGGTCGCTTCAAGGGAGCCCGAGCTAGGTTCGAGTTGTGGAAGACATCCGCTTGTCGGGAGGGAGCACGAGAGGCGTGGGCGATGATCAAGACCAGCTATACCAGACTTAACCGCGAGCGTATAGCTCGGGTTGGACCAGTAGGGGCAGATGGACAAGAAGTGCCGCTCCACCTGGTATACGACCAGGTGATGCCTGTCGCCCGTCTCTCACAAGAAGATTGTTCCCTGGACACCATAATCGATGATCTCGATCAGCAGCCAGATGTATGATCATATGTAGCTATATGCTTTGATAATCGAAGAATTGCTCCGTCTGTGTTGTGAACTTTGTCTTAACCGGCCATCGGCTTCAGCCTCCCGCGCCAAGGGCTTGGGAGTGTTCCTTGTAAATTATCACCCTCAAGGGAGGGAATTATGTTTGGGAACCCGACAATCCGGCCATGTGGTACGAACAGACAGAAAGCACACAGGGAGATATGTTATATTACTGCTTAGCATAAGAAACATCTTCCGAAGAAAATAGTAACTCTATCGATACCTTTCTTCAGGGGTACTACGTAAATCGTAGGAAAAAGACCGTATAGTGTTAGTATGCGGCCAAGGGCTTGTGTGATGGAAGAAGCCCGGATAATGGTTATGACGACCATGGTTGAATCCGTCGTAGCCGATCAATTGTCTACTGAAGATAGCTAGCTTTTGGCTTCAACCATCTGAGGTACGTATCCGGATGACCCGGTCGTAACAATCGCAGAGGTGCTCCCTTTACCCTCTAGCCGAACAATCGGGAACGTAGAGGGTAAGCACTGGAGCAAGGCAACCCAGGTTGGCAAATTCTTAGTTCCAATTGATGCATAAGATGGCGTGAAAAATGACAAGGAAAGTATAGGTTCACAATAAATGTGCATAAGTGCTTATAACATAAAAGCATTGGCTTCGGAAAAGAAGCCCCCGGGTACTGTGTTCGGATTTAGCACTTGAAGGTGTAGGCCGAAAATTATTAGTACAAGATCGGTCGAACCGAACATAGAGTTGGGAAGAAAAATAATTCAACCCTGCCAGAAATCAAGGTGGGAGGGAGAAGAAATAACAAAGAAAAGAAAGAAAGGAAAAGGGTAAAAAGTATGACAACACCGGTCTAGCCATAGAAGCGCCGAAGACGAGCTGCGTTCCATGGGTTTGGTTCAAGGCGGTTGTCCTGCGGGTTCCGAAGACGGTAAGCCCCCTCCTGTGAGTACCTCGTGGATGATGAAGGGGCCTTCCCATTTGGGCTTTAGTTTATGCTTCTGCTTCTCCGGGAGTCGTAAGACTAGTTCGCCCACGTTGTATGCTTGTGCCCTGACCTCCCTGCTCTGGTAACGCCGGGCCTGCTGCTGATAAAAGGTAGAACGGGCCCGAGCTATGTCACGCTCCTCTTCCAAGGCATCCAAGTCGTCCTGCCGATCTAACTCGGCCTCTCTTTCCTCGTACATGCGCACTCTTGGTGCATCGTGAATAATATCACAAGAAAGGACCGCTTCGGCCCCGTAAACCATGAAGAACGGTGTGTATCCCGTTGATCTATTCGGGGTGGTGCGCAAGACCCATAGAACGGAGTCGAGCTCCTCTACCCAATGACAATCGGACTCCTGAAGAGACCGGACCAAACATGGCTTGATGCCGCTCATTATGAGGCCGTTTGCTCGTTCGACTTGTCCATTAGTCTGCGGGTGATAAACCGATGCGTAATCGAGCTTGATGCCCATCTTTGCGCACCAGTCTTTGACCTCCTGAGCCGTGAAATTGGATCCGTTATCAGTTATTATACTGTGCGGGACACCGTAACGGTGTACCACGCCGGATATAAAGTCGATTACTGGTCCGGATTTGGCTGATTTTACAGGTTTGGCCTCTATCCATTTGGTGAACTTGTGGACCATGACCAGTAAGTATTTATTTTTCTTGGTCCCCCCTTTAAGTGGTCCGACCATGTCCAGCCCCCAGACCACGAAGGGCCAGGTGATCGGAATAGTCCGAAGAGCTGTTGGGGGCATGTGACTTTGGTTTGCGAAAAGTTGACACCCCACGCAATATTTGACAAGTGACTGGGCGTCCGCCCGAGCTGTAGGCCAAAAGAACCCAGCCCGGAAGGCCTTGCTTACTAAGGCTCTTGCTGTGGCATGATGACCGCCCATCCCTGCGTGGACTTCGGCTAATAGCTGCCGCCCTTCTTCCTCAGATATGCACCGCTGTAGTACTCCGGTGGTGCTCTTCTTATATAACTCCCCTTCGTGTACCTTGAAGGCTTTGGAGTGCCGAACTATGCGCCGCGCCTCCGTCTAATCGTCGGGGAGTTCTTTCCGAAGGAGGTAGGTGAGGAAGGGCTCGGTCCATGGCGCGATTACTGCCATGACCTCGTGAGCCGAGGGCGTTTCGTCCATGATGGAGCCGCCGATGATTTGATCGTCGGGTTCGTTTACAGGGGGAACAACCTTGTCTGCACTGGATAGATCGGCGTCCTCTTGATATAGCCAAACCACAGATGGCTTAAAGAGCCGTTCCAGAAAAGTGTTTGGTGGGACAGGATCGCGTTTGGCTCCTATGCGGGGCAGTATATCGGCAGCTTGGTTGTCGTCTCTAGCGATGTGATGAAATTCCAGCCCCTCGAACCGTGTGGATATCTTGAGGACAGTGTTTCTATATGCCGCCATCTTTGGATTCTTGGCATCGAACTCACCGTTGACTTTAGAGATTGCCAGATTGGAATCTCCCCGTACCTCCAGCCGATGTATGCCCATTGAGGCTGCCATCCGAAGACCGTGCAAGAGGGCTTCGTATTCGGCTGCATTGTTGGACTCGGCATACATGATCTGCAACACGTATCGAACATTGTCACCTGTGGGGGACGTGAGAACAACTCCAGCCCCCAGTCCGGCCAAAGTTTTGGATCCATCGAAGTACATCGTCCAATGGGAGTATGTACTATATTCCCTGGGGAGTTCGGCTTCTGTCCATTCGGTGAGGAAATCTGCCAGTACCTGAGATTTAATAGCTCGGCGTGGTTTGTAGGTAATCTCAAAAGGAAGGAGCTCAATCGCCCAATTGGCTATGCGGCCGGTGGCGTCCCTATTATTGATTATATCATTCAGGGGTACTTCGGATGCCACCGTAACCGAACACTCTTGGAAGTAGTGTCTTAGCTTCCGTGATGCTATAAATACTATATAGGCTATCTTCTGATAATGCGGGTATCTGGACTTGCATTGTGTTAGTACTTCTAACACATAATAGACCGACTTCTGTATCTGGAATTTGTATCCCTCCTCTTCTCGTTCGACGACGAGCGCCACGCTAACGACTTGGTTGGTGGCCGATATGTATAATAACATGGGCTCACCAGCGCCTGGTGCTGTGCGTATGGCGTTGCTTGCCAGGAGTGTTTTAATTTCTTCTAACGCAGCCTTTGCTTCGTCGGTCCATTCAAAATTCTTGGTCCGTTTCAGCAACTTATACAACGGTAAAGCTTTTTCACCGAGGCGGGAGATAAAGCGAACTAATGCCGCCACACAACCGCCAATCTTTGGACATGCTTTAGCTCTGTGGGAACTGCAAGTTCTGATAAGGCAAGGATCTTGGCCGGATTCGCTTCTATTCCTCTACGGGAAACGATGAATCCGAGCAATTTACCAGCGGGGACTCCGAATACACACTTCTCCGGATTGAGCCGAATATCGTATTCGCGTAAGATGGCAAAGGTTTGCCTTAAATCGTCGATCAAATTTCTAACGTGTTTGGTTTTAATGACCACATCGTCCACGTACGCCTCGACTGTTTTGCCAGCCTGTTTTTCGAGACAGTTCTGGATCATGCGCTGGTATGTAGCCCTAGCGTTCTTTAGCCCGAAAGGCATTGTGCTGAAGCAAAACGGCCCATAAGGGGTGATGAATGAGGTTGTCGCTTGATCGGATTCCTTCATTTTAATCTGATGGTATCCGGAATAAGCATCGAGGAAACACACCGAGTCGTGTCCGGCTGTGGCGTCAATAATCTAGTCTATTCGTGGTACAGGGAAAGGCTCCTTAGGGCAGGCCTTGTTGAGGTCTTTAAAGCCGACGCACAGCCGCCAGGATTTATCTTTCTTTGGAAACATCAGATTAGGCACACAATCCGTCGGGATTTTCTGTTGAAAAACATAGTAATAACTTTGTAGTTAGCAATGTAGTTTAGTTTTAGTAGAATTTATGCAAAAGATGCACGGATGTCGTAATAGTAGAAAATCTTACCATGCAATCTCCATGGATGTTATCGTAGTTCACCACGTGCACTAGTGGCATGTATTGACCATAATGTGGAGGAGTTTGATAATAGCTATTGTAATTCTCAAGATCATTAATAAACGCGACAAGATGATCTTTGTCCTTACATGTTAATTCTGCTTTATCATTGTAGTAGTAGGTTCTGTCTACCATCTTCCGTACATTTTTTAAAGAATGAAAATAAGCTGTCAATGGAAATTAGTTGTCAACTATTTTTAAATAAACAATATAAATTACTTAATAAATATGGTTGAGAAACTCACATAATGGTAGAACTGGAGGCGTCTGCACATCGACCCAGATGTTGATATTACCTTCAATTTCATCTTCCGGACGAATATCAAAGGTGATAAGCATATTAGGCTCAAATGCATAAGCCTTGCATAGTGCTTGCCAACTTTTGCATTCAAAATAGGAGTAGGTGTCTGCATTGTACAATTTTACGGCAAAAGTATAACCATGCTCGGTCCTCAAGTGAACTCTCTTTACCTCCATACTTTTTTAGTATTGAAACCAATCTTATCCAAGACATAAATTCTTGCATGGAAGGGGATACGCTAGTAGAATAGTAAAAAATTAAAATTATAAGTTGAAGCAAAAGAAGCAGAAGTCATGCTTAATTACGAAAAAAGACTTGTCGTTGTGACTTACTGTATCCACTTCGAAGGTCTCATCCAGCACGATGCTGAAGCGCCTACCATCAACTAGGTGAGGCTTGTCGCACAGGCCGCGCTCGTCTTCGCATAATTCGCACATAACGAATTTCCTTTCATCGTCAGACATTTCCTATGTTCATAGTTGAAACATTTAAAATCGATCGAAGGCAACTACCAGGAAACTGATCAACACACAGATCACTATTACTCAATATGCAACGGGTTGACTTTAGGTCTGTCGAGTCTTTCCTGCCTAAACTCTCATCTCACGTATATGGTGGGCACTCCCTCTGATATTGCGACCGTCGGTGATGGTGGCTCCTCCATTCGTCCCCGAGTGCATTACACCAAAATGTCTAGCACACGGGAACGAAGGAGAAGCGACTCCCACGACAACAGTCGGGATTCTTCCTCTATCATATATATATATGGTGGACACTCTCCCTCACTGAAAGACACACAAGGAGCCGAAACAGACCTAAAGTCAACCCGTTCCATATATCGAGCAATGACAAGCACTCGATATGTCCTCGAATATAATATCACTAATACATTTATAATGAACTCGAATATAATATCACTAATACATTTATAATGAACTCGAATATAATATCACTAATACAGATCAAATATCCTAGAATCCAAAGTGGAGGATGGTGAACTCTGTTCACTAGCGGTCTCTGAGTCGCTGGCGGTGGACACCCAAAGATAAGGAACCATCACCAGATCATAACTCGGGTGAGATCCCTGAAGAACCTGCCAGGTATTGGAGAACCTGGCGTCCAAAGCCGCCCTGTAGCGACGGACGTGCTCATCCTCCTCCCTGACATGGCGACGTACAACCTCCGGGGGGGCCGCTCCCTCTGCACCGAAAGTGGCCCACGCGACCGCCACCAAAGAAGCTCCGGGTCGACGACGAGACCAGGATTCCTCACCAAGCTCCGAGCCAGGGAAGGTAGCACCTCCCAGTGCCAGCCCGGTGGAGCCCACTCCCGGACATTGCGCCTCTCAAGGATGCCGACGCGACGACGATGAGGGTGCGGGCCAGGCATCGTCGACGTCGAGACAAAATCCTATGAGAACATTTTCTTATCGTTTAATGTTTTGCTATTTCAGAAATGCTTAATTTCTTAAACTCATTTTAGACTCATTTTTGACTTGGTTTTCCGGAATGCCGTTTCCCAGCAAATCTCGGCACTCGATATGCCTACTTTCTAGCACAAGTCATGCCAAAATTTCGACATGACCTTTGCTAAAAAGTGGACATATCGAGTGCCTGAAATTCACCGGAACGGAAATGAATCAACATTCCGGCGAAACATAGGCCACTCGGATCATTTGCATATAACAGTAAGAAAAATATAGAACTTGAAGAAAATGCAATAAGGTTTTTCACATTTGGCAAATTCATATTTGGCTCTAAACTAATTTAGCTAACAAACCTAACCCTAGAATCAACCTAACCCCCCTAATCAACCTAACCCTAGAATCAACCTAACAAACCTAACCCTAGAATCAACCTAACCCCCCTAATCAACCTAACCCTAGAATCAACCTAACAAACCTAACCCTAGAATCAACGTAACCCCCCTAATATTACAAAATGGCTGGATGCGAGAGGGGGTGAAGGGAGTGAGGGGAGAGGGAAGAGGGAGGAAGGAGGGAGTAGGGGCTACCTGCGGAAGGAGGGGGCGCGACGGTGAGGGAGGGGGCCACGGCGAGGGAGGGCGCGACGGTGAGGGAGGGGGCGCGACGGCGAGGGAGGGGGCACGACGGTGAGGGAGGGGGAGCGACGGCGATCGAGGGGGCGCGAAGGCGAGGGAGGGGGCGCGACGGCAAGTGAGGGCCGGGGCGCGACGGTGGCGGCGTCGAGGCGATGGCGACGGTGGCGGTCGGGGGAGAGGACTGATGAGAGGGAGAGGGGATCGAATGGGGGAGTGAGACGGTGGGGATCGAATGGGGAGGGAGGGTGGGTCGAGTAGCAGTAGCGCTGGTCGGAGCCCAGGCGCTGCTGCTAATCACGGCACACCTGCTGGCAATGTACAGCCGTAGCAGTAGCGGTGGTCCACCGACAAGCGCTACAACTACAGCCGTAGTAGTAGCGCTGGTTTTGGATAGCCGCTACAACTACAGGTAACCACTGGCGGTGGCGACAGGACCACTTATCAGTAGCGCTGGTTCGGTAGCCCGTGCTGCTGCTACGGGTCTACTTGTAGCGCTGGTTGGTTTCCATCGCTACTACTACATAACAATAGCGCTTTCCCTATATCCAGCGCTACTGCTAAATCCTGTCTATAGGCTTTCTCCTAGTAGTGAAACTGGGAAGTAACTAACATAAAAGTAAATAGAGCGTAGTGATTGAATGACCGATGAAACAACAAAGTAGTAAGGCGTTCTCAGGGAGTGTGGAATCCCCATTGGTATGTTTCTAGCGCACCTATGCTTGGGCATAGTATGGTATGGATACTTGAGCCACAGTTGACGATTATGCTGGGCAGAGCCGGGTACAGAACACGTTCTACTCGAGGTAGACTTCATACCAAGCACGCCACCATCATAGTCTCCCCCATAGGATTACAACTCATGATAATTAAGGGTTACCCCATGGACGTGGCCTCTCTAAGGGTTCTCCGTAATTCCCCTATCAATTGCAAAGGTTAGGAGCAAAAAGCTTTTACTGTCACCTCGAATTACCCCCACATCCTAGTCCTTTACAATCACAGTGATATACTTCGTGGCCATAAGGAACAAATGCTGAGTGGGGCCCCTTCACAACATTCACGAAGTTATTAAACTAAGCATTCAATAGGGAATCTCATATCCAAAATAATGTTTCAGATCCTACACGTACCAAGGTTCATCCATATCCCCGAGAACTAGGTGTCGCTGTCAAAACCGGCGGATCTCGGGTAGGGGGTCCCGAACTGTGAGACTAGGAATGACGGTAGCAGGAGACAAAGGGGACAAGGTTTTACCCAGGTTCGGGCCCTCCTATGGAGGTAATACCCTACGTCCTGCTTGATTATATTGATAGTATGGGGATTACAGAGTTGATCTACCTCGAGATCAAGTAGCTAAAACCCTAGATGAGTTCTGTTGTTCTACACCCTATAACCCTCTGGCTTATATAGATGCCGGGGGTACCTAGGGCTTACACATAGTCGGTTGCACATCAAAGGGAAAAAACATGCCTATCTACTATTGACATCTTGGAAGACACGCCATTGCTCATTCAAACTTCCACCTTGACGACCGGGCCCCTGATCTTCTAATGCTCATCGAGTGCCCCTTATAGTCCGGCCCATTAGAAACAGGTCGGCTATCTGAAGACCCCTTAAACCAGGACTCCCTCAGTAGCCCCCGGACTAGCCTCCAACGCCGAGGTATATTCGGATAGTCTTGCATGTCTTCGACTTGCGAGGCGAGCCCCTCCATCCTTCTTGTTCGGCAACCATCCTATTACCGGCGAAATCCCAAACATCGCGAGATTGCCGGGTTAACAGTGTTTCTTGGACTTCGCGCATCATGGGGAGACGAGCGGTTCAGTGGCTTTTTACAAAACTACCCCTAACACAAATGAGGCACCGCCCATTTAAACAAACTGAGCCACGGTCCAAGCCACACCTTCCTCTTATTCTCCACCGTAAAAATCATCCAGCGAAAAAGGTCTCCACCAAAGATGGCGAGCGCCCCCAGTTCCTCCTCGGATCCTTACGGATCACCTCCCGGGGATTGGACTAGCTGCTCCGTGTCGCTCCTTCGACTTCGCAACCTTGAGACCCAAGGGTACCTTCCTTCCTCGGATATGACGGCCGTCCGTGCCGGTTTGACGTCATTCAACGGCGAGGTCCTCGTGGAGAATTTCCCCCACCCGCCTAAGGGGGAGCACGTATGTTTTGTACCATTCCTCCTGCGAGGTCTTGGGTTTCCCATTCATCCGTTCCTGAGAGGGTTACTAGTGTTCTATGGGATCCAACTCCACCACCTCACCCCAGGGTCTATTCTGCATATCTCGGGCTTCGTCGCCCTTTGCGAAATGTTCCTAGGGTGCGAGGCACACTTCGAGTTGTGGAGAAAATACTTTTGCCTTGTTCCTCGCACTCGGGACAAGACAATTTTTTAGGTCGGCGGGGCCGAAGTATGCCTCATAGCGGGGACGGGATACCCCGTGGGGACACCAAAGGAGTCAGAACTATGGACTTCGGAATGGTTTATATCGAAGATGTCCCTTTAATTGATCCAGCTCGGAGGGGTCTGCCCGAATACTCCGATGCCCCCTTGAAGAAGAGGTACAACTGGCCCCCGAAGAGCCTGTCCCAAGAAGACAGCGTCGAGGTGCAGCGCATAGCAGCTCGTGTGAGGATACTAACCCATCATAAGCTGACCATGATAGACGTCATGGCCGCCGCAATCTCCCGGTGCGTCCAACCCCTTCAACAGAGGATACACCCCTTGTGGTGCTACAACGGGACAAGCGATAATACTCGCTCCCGAAGACTGGGTCCTGCCGATCAAACGGCATTGGCCGCCGCACTTGCCGACCTATACAAAGGGGAGCAAGAAGATTTCATTCAGCGATCGACCAAAGAGGGATACTCAAGCCATAATCCCATCGAATGGGTGAGCCTTTCAATCCCGTGACCATTGTTTGGATTCTCAATTTCCCCTTCTTGAGCGAAGTTTTTTATTTTCATGCAAACAGGAATGGAGGAGCTTTATCGAGACAGTTAACTGTCCGACCCCTCACCCCGAAGACTATTCCCGAGAGGACGATCGAGGCTATCATGAAGACCCAGACCTGTCGATTGAACTCGAAGACGGGGTTTTCTACCAAGAGGGCCTTGACGGCTCCAAGGTGGCCATTATCGCCGATTACCCCGGGTCCTTCCCTTCTCCTGTGACAAGCAAGAAGAAGAAAACATCCCGTAAGAGGCAAATGCCCTCCACTAGCCCTAACGCGCCGGCTTCTACACCCAAGCTCCGTAGATCCGCACGATATACTCCGGCAGCGACGGCAGCGCCTGGATTGGAAAGCAACAAGGATCCGGCAAATGAGCCGGTCGCGGGGGCGAGTGCGCCTACGAGTTCATCTCAAAGGTATTTCGCTTGATCGCTTGATTTAGTATCATAATTTGACAAGGTCTGACAAGAGACCATTTTGCCAAAATATTCAGGCAAAGGGTTCGGCCGTCACCCGCCGAGGACGTCGCCAGGACGTTCGGCGGTGCTCAAGATTCTAGGCCTTCCGCCCATGCCGATCCAGCTGCGGGAGCCCCCACCGTCAATCCCGGCCCATCCGATTCTGGTGACGCCATATCTGTCACCAAATCAGAGGTTGGGAGCGCTATGCATCATCGGCGGCGACGAGAAGCCCTGCGTCATCCGGCCTTTTCCGAACAAGAGTTCGGTGTTCTGCGCACGGCGGATGCACACCTCGGGGCCGCCCGAGCTGGGTTCGGGGAGGCTGTGAAGTTGATATCGTCCAGCCTGCAAGTAAGTAGTCGTTTATTAAAGTCCGAACACTTGTGTAGACTCAGTAGCCCCCGAGCCTTAAATTGGTCGGTACGACCGAATTAAGGATCCCCGTACTAATTGATTGGTAATGTAGGCCTCGAAGCAGCAGTGCGAGCAACTGGCCAAGGAACTGGAAGCCAGCCGAACACAGGTCAAATCTGTGAAGGCCGAACTGGAGCAAGTGAAGAGCTTTACTCGGGAGGCACATGGTTAGTTTATATATTCTACTGATCTTTTAGTATATCCCCATGCTTACGCAAGGGTACTATGTAGCAGATGAATCAATAGGGCAATTACAAAAAGATTTGGATGTAGCTCGAGAATCTCAGCAATATGCCGAGTACCAGCTGGAAGCTGGCCATCGCGTTTTACAACGGCATCTTGAAGAGAACAACCACCTAAAGGAGGAGAACAAACAACAAGCCGAACAGATTGAGAGCTTAAAGTCTCAATTGGCCCAGGCCCAAGGGGAAACCCAGAATTTAAAGAGAGGCATGTTCGGTAAGAGTGATTTTAACATCGGAAAGTATCTCTTATAACTAAGGTGTGATACGCATGCCGTGACTCATATGCAGGTCTATTGTCCGGGCGACCCGAAGAGGAAATCGGATCCTACCAGGGGAATCTGCTGAAGGAGCTGTCCGCCCTTCATGAGCGGGCTCGGAAGGCCATGAAAAGCATGGTGAAGGCACTATGGCCTGCCGAGCAACCTTAGGAGGGGATGACCGAACTAATCGATCGCTTCAAGGGAGCCCGAGCTAGGTTCGAGTTGTGGAAGACATCGGCTTGTAGGGAGGGAGCACGAGAGGCATGGGCGATGATCAAGACCAGCTATACCAGACTTAACCGCGAGCGTATAGCTCGGGTTGGACCAGTAGGGGCAGATGGACAAGAAGTGCCGCTCCACCTGGTATACGACCAGGTGATGCCTGTCGCCCGTCTCTCACAAGAAGATTGTTCCCTGGACACCATAATCGATGATCTCGATCAGCAGCCAGATGTATGATCATATGTAGCTATATGCTTTGATAATCGAAGAATTGCTCCGTCTGTGTTGTGAACTTTGTCTTAACCGGCCATCGGCTTCAGCCTCCCGCGCCAAGGGCTTGGGAGTGTTCCTTGTAAATTATGTTTGGGAACCCGGCAATCCGGCCATGTGGTACGAACAGACAGAAAGCACACAGGGAGATATGTTATATTACTGCTTAGCGTAAGAAACATCTTCCGAAGAAAATAGTAACTCTATCGATACCTTTCTTTAGGGGTACTACGTAAATCGTAGGAAAAAGGTCGTATACTGTTAGTATGCGGCCAAGGGCTTGTGTGATGGAAGAAGCCCGGATAATGGTTATGACGACCATGGTTAAATCCGTCGTAGCCGATCAATTGTCTACTGAAGATAGCTAGCTTTTGGCTTCACCCATCTGAGGTACATATCCGGATGACCCGGTCATAACAATCGCAGAGGTGCTCCCTTTACCCTCTAGCCGAACAATCGGGAACGTAGAGGGTAAGCACAGGAGCAAGGCAACCCAGCTTGGCAAATTCTTAGTTCGAAATGATGCATAAGATGGCGTGAAAAACGACAAGGAAAGTATAGGTTCACAATAAATGTGCATAAGTGCTTATAACATAAAAGCATTGGCTTCGGAAAAGAAGCCCCCGGGTACTGTGTTCGGATTTAGCACTTGAAGGTGTAGGCCAAAAATTATTAGTACAAGATCGGTCGAACCGAACATAGAGTTGGGAAGAAAAATAATTCAACCCTGCCAGAAATCAAGGTGGGAGGGAGAAGAAATAACAAAGAAAAGAAAGAAAGGAAAAGGGTAAAAAGTATGACAACACCGGTCTAGCCGTAGAAGCGCCGAAGACGAGCTGCGTTCCATGGGTTTGGTTCAAGGCGGTTGTCCTGCGGGTTCCGAAGACGGTAAGCCCCCTCCTGTGAGTACCTTGTGGATGATGAAGGGGCCTTCCCATTTGGGCTTTAGTTTATGCTTCTGCTTCTCCGGGAGTCGTAAGACTAGTTCGCCCACGTTGTATGCTTGTGCCCTGACCTCCCTGCTCTGGTAACGCCGGGCCTGCTGCTGATAAAAGGTAGAACGGGCCCGAGCTATGTCACGCTCCTCTTCCAAGGCATCCAAGTCGTCCTGCCGATCTAACTCGGCCTCTCTTTCCTCGTCCATGCGCACTCTTGGTGCATCGTTAATAATATCACAAGAAAGGACCGCTTCGGCCCCGTAAACCATGAAGAACGGTGTGTATCCCGTTGATCTATTCGGGGTGGTGCGCAAGACCCATAGAACGGAGTCGAGCTCCTCTACCCAATGACAATCGGACTCCTGAAGAGACCGGACCAAACGTGGCTTGATGCCGCTCATTATGAGGCCGTTTGCTCGTTCGACTTGTCCATTAGTCTGCGGGTGATAAACCGATGCGTAATCGAGCTTGATGCCCATCTTTGCGCACCAATCTTTGACCTCCTGAGCCGTGAAGTTGGATCCGTTATCAGTTATTGTACTGTGCGGGACACCGTAACGGTGTACCACGCCGGATATAAAGTCGATTACTGGTCCGGATTTGGCTGATTTTACAGGTTTGGCCTCTATCCATTTGGTGAACTTGTCGACCATGACCAGTAAGTATTTATTTTTCTTGGTCCCCCCTTTAAGTGGTCCGACCATGTCCAGCCCCCAGACCGCGAAGGGCCAGGTGATCGGAATAGTCCGAAGAGCTGTTGGGGGCATGTGACTTTGGTTTGCGAAAAGTTGACACCCCACGCAATATTTGACAAGTGACTGGGCGTCCGCCCGAGCTGTAGGCCAAAAGAACCCAGCCCAGAAGGCCTTGTTTACTAAGGCTCTTGCTGTGGCGTGATGACCGCCCATCCCTGCGTGGACTTCGGCTAATAGCTGCCGCCCTTCTTCCTCAGATATGCACCGCTGTAGTACTCCGGTGGTGCTCTTCTTGTATAACTCACCTTCGTGTACCTTGAAGGCTTTGGAGTGCCGAACTATGCGCCGCGCCTCCGTCTAATCGTCGGGGAGTTCTTTGCGAAGGAGGTAGGTGAGGAAGGGCTCGGTCCATGGCGTGATTACTACCATGACCTCGTGAGCCGAGGGCGTTTCGTCCATGACGGAGCCGCCGATGATTTGATCGTCGGGTTCGTTTACAGGGGGAACAACCTTGTCTACACTGGATAGATCGGCGTCCTCTTGATCTGGCCAAACCACAGATGGCTTAAAGAGCCGTTCCAGAAAAGTGTTTGGTGGGACAGGATCGCGTTTGGCTCCTATGCGGGCCAGTATATCGGCAGCTTGGTTGTAGTCTCTAGCGATGTGATGAAATTCCAGCCCCTCGAACCGTGTGGATATCTTGAGGACAGCGTTTCTATATGCCGCCATCTTTGGATTCTTGGCATCGAACTCACCGTTGACTTTAGAGATTGCCAGATTGGAATCTCCCCGTACTTCCAGCCGATGTATGCCCATTGAGGCTGCCATCCGAAGACCGTGCAAGAGGGCTTCGTATTCGGCTGCATTGTTGGACTCGGCATACATGATCTGCAACACGTATCGAACGTTGTCACCTGTGGGGGACATGAGAACAACTCCAGCCCCCATTCCGGCCAAAGTTTTGAATCCATCGAAGTACATCGTCCAATGGGAGTATGTACTATATTCCCTGGGGAGTTCGGCTTCTGTCCATTCGGTGAGGAAATCTGCCAGTACCTAAGATTTAATAGCTCGGCGTGGTTTGTAGGTAATCTCAAAAGGAAGGAGCTCAATCGCCCATTTGGCTATGCGGCCGGTGGCGTCCCTGTTATTGATTATATCATTCAGGGGTACTTCGGATGCCACCGTAACCGAACAATCTTGGAAGTAGTGTCTTAGCTTCCATGATGCCATAAATACTATATAGGCTATCTTCTGATAATGCGGGTATCTGGACTTGCATTGCGTTAGTACTTGTGACACGTAATAGACCGGCTTCTGTATCTGGAATTTGTATCCCTCCTCTTCTCGTTCGACGACAAGCGCCGCGCTAACGACTTGGTTGGTGGCCGATATGTATATTAACATGGGCTCACCAGCGCCTGGTGCTGTGCGTATGGCGTTGCTTGCCAGGAGTGTCTTAATTTCTTCTAACGCAGCCTTTGCTTCGTCGGTCCATTCAAAATTCTTGGTCCGTTTCAGCAACTTATACAACGGTAAAGCTTTTTCACTGAGGCGGGAGATAAAGCGACTTAATGCCGCCACACAACCGCCAATCTTTGGACATGCTTTAGCTCTGTGGAACTGCAAGTTCTGATAAGGCAAGGATCTTGGCCGGATTCGCTTCTATTCCTCTACGGGAAACGATGAATCCGTGCAATTTACCAGCGGGGACTCCGAATACACACTTCTCCGGATTGAGCCGAATATTGTATTCGCGTAAGATTTCAAAGGTTTGCCTTAAATCGTCGATCAAATTTCTAACGTGTTTGGTTTTAATGACCACATCGTCCACGTATGCCTCGACTGTTTTGCCAGCCTGTTTTTCGAGACAGTTCTGGATCATGCGCTGGTATGTAGCCCCAGCGTTCTTTAGCCCGAAAGGCATTGTGCTGAAGCAAAACGGCCCATAAGGGGTGATGAATGAGGTTGCCGCTTGATCGGATTCCTTCATTTTAATCTGATGGTACCCGGAATAAGCATCGAGGAAACACAACGAGTCGTGTCCGGCTGTGGCGTCAATAATCTAGTCTATTCGTGGTACAGGGAAAGGGTCCTTAGGGCAGGCCTTGTTGAGGTCTTTAAAGTCGACGCACAGCCGCCAGGATTTATCTTTCTTTGGTACAATAACCAGATTTGCCAACCATTCGGGGTGCTTAATGTCCCGAATGAATCTGGCCTCTAGCAATTTAGCTAGTTCTTCACCCATAGCTTGTCGTTTGGGCTTGGAGAAGCGGCGCAGAGTCTGCTTCACGGGCTTAAAGCCTGTGATAATGTTCAGACTATGTTCTGCCAGCCGTCGTGGGATGCCGGGCATATCGGAAGGATGCCAGGCGAAGATGTCCCTGTTTTCTTGTAGGAAAGCTCGCAGTGCTTCGTCCACTCCGGGATCGAGCTGAGCTCCGATGGACGCTGTCTTTTTGGGGTCCGTCGGGTGTACCTGAAATTTAATGATTTCCTTTGCTGCCTTAAAGGACGTAGATTTGGGCCTCTTGCTGAGGGTCACGTCATCTTTGTCTAGTGTTGACCGAAGTGCGGTCAGCTCTTCTGCAGCAAAGGTCTCAGCTAGAGCCTCGAGGGCAAGCGCCGCTGTTTTGTTTTCGGCCCGTAGGGCTATATTCGGATCACTAGCGGTTGTGATTACTCCGTTTGGTCCTAGCATCTTAAGTTTCATATACCCGTAATGTGGTATAGCCTGGAATTTTGCGAAGGCGTCATGTCCCAGCAGGGCGTGGTAGCCACTGGGGAAGGGCACGATGTGGAAGAGAAGTTCTTCAGATCGGTAGTTGTCGGGCGTGCTGAACACTACGTGCAGGGTGATGCATCCTGAACTACGCGCCTCCTTCCCCGGGATTATTCCTCGGAAAGTTGTGTTGCTATGCTCGATGCGCGATCGGTCGAACTGCATTTTTTCTAGAGTATCCTCGTACATTAGGTTTAAACCACTGCCGCCGTCCATTAGCACCTTGTGTAACCTGAAGCCGTCAATGATGGGGTTCAGGACTAGTGCGGCCGGTGAATGACCGGGAAGACTGGCTGGTCGGTCAGCATCTCCAAAGGTGATGGGTATGTCTGCCCATGCACTTGTTGCTGCCACGTGATATACCTCTTCGACTTCTTTAAGAGCACTTTTCCTCCTGTTCCTCTACGGGAATGTTTCATAGATCGTCAGGACTTCGGCGCTATATTCCGATGGCGTTGTAGAGCACTGGTTAGGAGGTGATGCCTCAAGAATGGCTTCACCACTTTTTGCGATCTGCCTGACGACCCAGCAAGTTCTAAAGCTGTGAGTCGGAGCTGTGTTCAGCAATACGGAGTGTATAGGGCAAGGTTTGTCCAGTAGTCCATCCAGGACAGTACTGACCTCTGGAAGGGGCCTGTTCCTCTTTTTGGCGGGCTCGAGTTTGGCTGGCCGGTTTGGAGGTATCCTCTTGTGCCGATCTCCTCTAGGGTATTCGGTAAAGGTTGGTTCCGAAAATAGCCGCTCAGCTTCCCAAGCACTTTCCATGGCACAATACTTCTGTACCAAGATTGACAGCTCGACAAAGTCAATAATGTGCTGCCGCGCCAGGGCATTGAGGATCCCCTTGTCATGGAAGTTACGTTTGAAGGTTGCCATTACATCTTGATCACTAAGGCCCCATACTTTGTTTCGGGCGAGTAGTAGTCTGGCCCAGTAATGATGGACCGACTCCCCTGATAAATGCACAATGTCCGGTAAGTCCGAAGACTTGGGCTCTGTTGCGATGCTCGAGTCATCGGCTTGGGAGGTGGGTGGGAGAAGGTTTGACTCCACGCCGCGGTGGGAGTTCGGAATCACGGATTCCGAACTGTGTGATAGATCAGGGACCGACACCGGACTGTTTCCGGAGCGAACGCCAGAGTCCGAATTGCACGCAAGGTCTCGGTGATCGGAGATTGGAGTATAAACCGTTTTTAATTCCGGTAGCTGGGAAGTCGAGCCCTCCGATGGATACTCGACGGTGGCGACAAGGTGGGTGACCGTGGGGACGTGAATCTCCCTGTCGTCAGGTTTAAGCCCGAGCCGGTCATAGACCGGGGTCTGGTCATCGGCCATTCGCATAGTCTCCATCCGATCAAACAACTCGTTGAGAAACGAGGCGATGGTGGGATGCGTGTCGCTGAAGCGAGTGGGGTCGGTATGCGGCGTCGCAGTTCCAGAGTCGCGCGAGAGCGTTCTCAGATTCTGTTCAACCATGGTAGATCCGGTAACGACGACCGGACCGGGTGGCCCAGACGGTCCGGAGATAGCAATTTCATCTCCGGAGATGAGGCCCGATGTCTTCGGCGCCGAGGCGTCGGGATCTATGGGCTTCTCCGTAGGGGTCAAGGATTCCATCAGTACGAGTTCTCCCCGGGAATCAGTTGAGAACTCTTTGGTTCCAAACCTGATCCCTTGGTCGGGGGGAAAGTTTCCGATCTGGCATGGATGGCCGATCGGGTAAGTGCGCGATGAAATGTCGCCGCTCGCGCGGATCTGGTCCGGGGCGAGAATCCCCTGGGCACAGATCTCGCTGTTGATGACGAGGCGAGCCATCGATTCCTTTTGGCCATCACAGCGGAACTCTCAATGAAAGCACCAATGTCGGTGTCAAAACAGGCGGATCTCGGGTAGGGGGTCCCGAACTATGAGACTAGGAACGATGGTAACAGGAGACGAAGGGGACAAGGTTTTACCCAGGTTCGGGCCCTCCTACGGAGGTAATACCATACGTCCTGCTTGATTATATTGATAGTATGGGGATTACAAAGTTGATCTACCTCGAGATCAAGTAGCTAAAACCCTAGATGAGTTATGTTGTTCTACACCCTAAAACCCTCCGGCTTATATAGACGCCAGGGGTACCTAGGGCTTACACATAGTCGGTTGCACATCAAAGGGAAAAAACATGCCTATGTACTGTTGACATCTTGTAAGACATGCCATGGCTCCTTCAAACTTCCACCTTGACGACCGGGCCCCTGATCTTCTAATGCTCATCGAGTGGCCCGTATAGTCCGGCCCATTAGAAACAGGTCGGCTATCTGAAGACCCCTTAAACCAGGACTCCCTCACTAGGGGTCTACTCAGACATGGAGGCGACAAACATCATGACGAGGGTGATGGCATACATGGATGGATGATTCGAATAACACACAAAATGATCCACTAGGGTTCCTGATGTTACAATGGTAAGGATGTGGATGATGATGACGATGACAGTGGTGCTGATGATGATGACAGTGGAGATGATGTCGAAGCCCCCCTTGTATGCGGTGAGGAAGATGGCCCTCTTCTCCTTGCCAATCCCTCCTCCGGATGAACTCTGGAGGCTAGGGTTCTGCCTTCTGGAGGAGTTTTTGTTGTCAGTGGTCGTCTGATTCACGATCCGATTTCACGGAGTGGAAATAGTTGATCTGGCGGTAGTGGCGGCACTCCATAGGACCGTCCATACGCGGTCGTATGGAACGCCGTATTTTGACCTGGAACCACGGCAATGATTTCTCCTTCAGCCTTCCTTCTTGATTCTTTTATGGTAGGTGATTATCACTTTAAATACGTGATTTCACGACCATTTCTGGGGATCTTCTCCATATTATTCCAATTGGTCCAAAAAGCGTTACCTGAGAGATTATCAACAAAAAGAGGTGGGTGAATGCGGTAAAATCAACAAAGCCTACCATGTAGGCATAAAATAATTGGTAAAATTATCACATAAATTGGACTCATCACCCACCTCAGTCGATCTACAAATCTAGGGAGCGCCCACCTGCTGGACAGGCAGGATACGTAGCTTGGTTAGCCAAGAACGGTGATTTGCGCGATTACACGCGCGACTGAAACATGACTACGTCCGACGTACGTCATGCTACGGCGAGGATCCAAGGAGCTGCTCACCCTATGTGCTTCACCGACGAGGTCATGCAGCACAAGTTCCCAGAAGGGTCTAAACCCATAAATATCGAGCAATACGACGGCACGACGGACCGAGCCGTATGGATTGAGGATTTCCTCATGCACGTACATATGGCCGGTGGCGATGATCTACACACCATCAAATGCCTGCCCTTGAAGCTCAAAGGATCCGCTCGACACTGGCTTAACAGCCTCCTGGAGGACTCAATTGTAGTCTGGGAAGATCTTGAGGATGCATTCTAAGAAAATTTCCAAGGCCCTTATGTCCGACCCCCGGATGCCGATCACCTCGCTCATGTCGTGCAAAAGCCGGGGGAGTCAGCTCTCAAATTCTGGAATCGGTTTTTGACCAAGAAAAACCAGATAGTAGACTGCCGAGACACCGAGGCGATAGCCGCATTCAAAAATAATGAATATCGAGCAATACTTCGACATGAGGGGGGGTCGATATACATTTTTTTCCATGTATGTATGTCGTTGTCGTTGAGTTAAAGAAAGAAAAATAATGAAAATATGTCATGAGTTAATGAAAATATATAATATATGTATGTGGCTATGTATGTAAAGATGGATAGCATTTTTTTCCATGTATGTATGTCGTTGTCGATATACCCCCTCCCCGATAACTTCGACATGAGGGGGGGGGGGGTCGATATACATTTTTTTTCATGTATGTATGTCGTTGTCGTTGAGTTAAAGAAAGAAAACTAATGAAAATATGTCATGAGTTAATGAAAATATATAATATATGTATGTGGCTATGTATGTAAAGATGGATAGCATTTTTTTCCATGTATGTATGTCGTTGTCGATATACCCCCTCCCCGATAACTTTGACATGAGGGGGGGGGGGGTCGATATACCCCCTCCCCGATAACTTCGACATGAGGGGGGGTGGTCGATATACCCCCTCCCCGATAACTTCGACATGAGGGGGGGGGTCGATATACCCCCTCCCCGATAACTTCGACATGAGAGGGGGGTCGATATACCCCCCTCCCCGATAACTTCGACAAGAGGGGGGGGTCGATATACCCCCCTCCCCGATAACTTCGACATGAGGGGGGGTCGATATACCCCCTCCCCGATAACTTCGACATGAGGGGGGGTTGATATACCCCCCTCCCCGATAACTTCGACATGAGGGGGGGTCGATATACATTTTTTCCATGTATGTATGTCGTTGTCGTTGAGTTAAAGAAATAAAAATAATGAAAATATGTCATGAGTTGTCGAGGCCACCCCAAACCCTAGAAGTGTTGTCGAGGCCACCCCAAACCGGACGTCGGACATTCATGAGAGAGGCGGTCCGGATGTCGGACGACATTCATGTTTGTATATTAATTGCCATGTTGTAATATTTGCAGAAACTATGGATCCAAGAGACTTGGAACAAGAACAGTTGTTGGGGGACATAATCCACGACGGACGTGATATCTTGTCGTATCTCAATGACACCGATGGTCTGGAAGGAGAGGATGATGGCTCCGGTGATCGAACAATGTTGGCGGAAGGACATGATCATGATGGCTCCGGTGACCGAATGCCGGAGGAAGAAGGAGACCATGATGACGGCTCCGGTGACCGAACGGAGGAGGGAGCTGTTGCAAAGTCCGGCGAGGTATATATATTAATTAAGCCTGTGCTGACTAGCTAATTGATGCATTAATTGTTTTGGTATGTACATATATTAATTAACTCTTCTTTCTTCTTTTATAGCCCTCCGGATCGAGCCAAACTTCGGTAACGAGACGAGGCCCGAAGAAGAGGTTGCGCAAGGAAGAAAGGTTCACGATCACAGCACTCGCGCACGATGGCCATCCAATTGAACCCAAGCGGACCAAGTACGCATTTTCTACTCAGTGCGGAGCTATTGTTAGGGACTACATCCCGATCAGCATCAAGCAATGGAATAAGCCTAAGGACGGCGCCCCTGATGGTGATTATGTCACCGATAGATAGAAAGATGATCTTTGGACCGCGCTGAAGGCAAATTTCACCCTACCGCCAGAGGAGGATCCGAATAAGCCAGTTATAGAGCCACTGGTCAAGGCGTGTGCTCTTAAGAAGATGGCAGATCTATTCAGGAGGTGGAAGAATGAGTTGAAATCAAAGTTTGTCGACAAAGGGAAGACTCCAGAATTCACCGGCCGATTTGAGAAGATAGGTGATCACTGGCCCGCATTTGTGGCCTACAAGACATCGGACAAGAGTAAGAAAATGTTAGAGACAAACAAGATCAATGCTGCAAAGAAGCAGTATCACCATCACACGGGGTCAGGTGGTTACCTCAAAGCCCGGCCGTTGTGGGACAAAGCTGAGAATGACCTGATCGCTAAAAACGTCGTACCACAGACATTGAACTGGCCAGACCATTCAAGGACTTGGTTCTTTGGGTTGGGGGAACTTTGGACCCTGAAACAGGGAAGTGCCATTGGACGAACGAGCAACTTGCGATACCCATGAACAAGCTTCAGGAGTATATCACCGCAGCGCAGGAAGGGACGTTCATTCCCGATAGAGAGAAGGACGAGCTGACTGAGGCCCTAGGGAATGCTGAGCACCCTGGACGAACACGAGGCACACCAGGCTCCGTTCCGTGGAAGGTTGGGTTTCCCGACGCAGGCCGTTACAGAAGCCGGGAGAGAAAGAGGAAAGCGGAGCTGAGCGAAATTCAGAAGCTGAATGCAAGACTACAAAAGCTAGAGGAAGCTGAGAGTCAGCGAGCTGCCGGCCAACCATCTCAGCGGCACGAAGCTACCCCAGAAGCTACCCCGCCATCTCAGTGTTGAAGCAGCGTCGCTTCCATAGAGCCCGTTCAGCCTGACTTCACGGCTCCTATCTACCCCGTGGATACTATCACGGAGGCTCAACATTGCGAGCTCATGACGAAATGCCGGAACCTCACTTTCAAGGCGGTTGTCGGCTCTGTTGCACCTCCTCAACCCAACGGAACTTTCCACTGCTCACCGATTCCACATGGCTATGCTGTTGTGATGGTGGATGAAGTAATGGAGGGATTTGAGGAGCTCGAGCTTGACCAGTCTACAGGTGAAGGAGAGAATAAGCTGGCTCGTGCTCTGAGGAGTACAATGCTATGGCAGAAGGAGTACATCAAGCTTCCAAACTGGACGCCTCCGCCTCCTCCTCCTCCTCCTCAGGCGAATCAGGGCTCTCCGCCTCCTCCTCCTCCTCCTCCGGCGAGTGATCAGGGTACACCGCCTCCTTCTCCGGCTCCTCCGACGCGTGAGGGCACTCCGCCTCCTCCTTCGCCTACTCCGGCACGTCGGAGCAGTACGCCTCCTCCTCAGCCTTGTCGGCAATGGCAGAAGACAGACGCCGCCGCTCTGGCTCCTCCGGCGCGTCGGAGCACTCCGCCTCCTGCTCCGCCTCGTAAACAACGACGGAAGAGAGACGCCGCCGCTCCGGCGGCTAGCAGTACAAGAAGAGGCGGGAGGGAATACAGATATGGTCCATCTCTCAAGCCTCTGGAAAAGTTACCATATGAGAGGACCGAGTCTGAAAACGAGGAGATATGTCAGGCCGAATTGAGGGCCTATTTTGCAAAGAAAACTCCACCTCCGAAGGAGAAGCTAGATCCGGTGAAAGTGATGCGCACTATCGATGCCCTAAAGCGACCACCACCGCCTCCGCCGGATTCCAACTTTGACCGCTGTGTTAAAAAGACATATCAAGACGCGCGGCGGTCGGGAAGTACTTCCAGTGATGCAAGGTTAGCAAAACGAAGAAGTGGGAAAACAATTCCCCAGCTCGGCGAACAGGCGAACCAATCGTGCCCCCCGCTCAAGGTGTCTAGCGATATCATCGCTAATCATCCGGGGATGGTGCCCGGTACCAATCCTGGTGATTACCTGAGCGATGATGTACAGTTTGAGCCGTTGGAGGTGGACGAATTCAGTTACCGATATGGGCGGCCTCTCGTCAAACCTGATCATCCTCCTCTAACAACGATGATGCGAACATTGCATGAATGGTACATGAAAACATGCCGGGAGTCTGGGAAGGATGCTTTGATGCTGATAATTAAAGAGGAGCACGACCTCGTTGGAATGGATCAGTTGAATGTTGAATTTGAGGAGATATTCCAGTTATACAATCAAAAGGCCATCGACAAAACAATCGTGACTTGCTACTGTCTGTAAGTACTACTTCTGTAATTAAGTCTCTCTATATATATATAGCTCAGCTCTTTCATTGCATGTATATATAATTATCCTCACTATATTATGCAGATTGAAGATCGTCGAATGCAGAAAAGCACAAATCTATGACATTGGGTTCATTAACCCAAATATCATACATGAGTTTACGGTTAAAAACAATGTCACATAAACCGAGGACAACTTGCTACAATCGTTGCTTAAAAATCAAAACAAAGGGACAATACTCTTTCCTTACAACTTCAAGTGAGTGTTACTGTCTTGTGCATATTCGTTTTCCCTTATTACTCGAGGTTATAGTAATGTAATTCATGAGTTATGCATGCGTGCGCAGTTTCCACTTTATTCTTCTAGAGATTAAGCTTGAGCGGGGAGTAGTAATCGTCTTAGACTCGAAACGAAAAGATCCCCAGGAATATGCGAGCATGACTGAAATGCTCCAGAAGTAAGTTCAATCGATCATTATCGCATCATATCGGCAACTTTGTTCATTTCCTGATATCAAGTAATTATTTTCTTTGGCTGGCAGGGTTTGGAAAGAGTTCACCGCAATTGTTCCGGCACTGCCGAGGGAGCTGCGATTTACACACCCGAAAGTAAGTACTACTAGCTTCATCAATACCATTTATCATGCTTGATTATCAGTTTGATTGAACTCTATTTCTCGTAAAGTGCTTGTGGCAGGAAAAAGGGAATGATTTTTGTGGATACTACGTTTGCGAGTTCATCTACAACGCGACGACCCCTAAGCGGGGCTACTCTGAAAAACAATTTCAAGTGCGTAAGCAATAATATTCACAATTTTATTTTATTACCATGATTTGTGTTGAGTTTCATTCATATATATGTATTGACCCCCTTCTTCAAATTAGATGTGGCAGATGTGGGATGAACTCCTACCACATGATCGCATACGAGCAATTCAAGAGGAATTGGCGGGATTCTTTCTTGACCACGTCATAAATAAAGCCGGAGAATACCATGTGGAATTTGACATTAAATGTTAGGGATTGTAAGAGATCTTATATTGTATATATGTAGCTAGTAGCGTCGGATAGATATACGAAAACTTGTTGTTCGACCAATCTCTCGGAGAAAGAGAGGTCGATCACTTCTCTGTGTATATGTTCATGACGATCTTGTGTACTTAATGGTTCCTTCATTTGCTTACTAGCTAGCGTGTCGAGTTCTCTCTATAGTAGCTAGCGTCGACCAAGCACGGAGAAAGAGAGGACACTTCTCTCTATTAGCTAGCTAACACAATATGAAACACCTCAATTAACCCTACAAACCCCCCCCCCCCCCCCCCCAAACCCCCCCCCCCCCTTTCAAAAAAAAACAAAAACCCTAGTGCCTTTTGGTCCCGGTTGGTGTTGCCAACCGGGACTAAAGGTCCTACCTTTTGGTCCCGGTTGGTGTTACCAACCGGGACTAAAGGTCCTCCTGCCTGGGCTCCCAGCACCGGCCACGTGGAGCCCCTTCTGTCCCGGTTGGTAAGCGAACCGGGACTAAAGGTTTTGGGCTTTAGTCCCGACCCTTTAGTCCCGGTTCCAGAACCGGGACAAATGGCCCTCTAGAACCGGGAAAAATGGCCCTTTTTCTACTAGTGCAATGCACCAATACCCATCCAGCAAAGTGAGTGAGGGAGAGAAGAAAAGCAACAAATTTGCTTTTCCCACCCAGCAAGCAAAGCAAAGCAAAGCAGTAATTTGCTTTTCCCACCCAGCAAGCAAAGCAAAGCAAAGCAAAGCAGAGTGAGCGCGGGGAGTGTAAAAAAGAAGGTTCAAGATGGTTTCCAGCCCAGCTGACCCCACTTGTCAGTAGTATTCTGTTTTTCTACCGACCTACAAGCCTTCCCCCCTCCCTCTCTGCCGCGTTTATCGTTGGTTCCTCCATCATATAAGCCAGGAGAGAGATCGGACGGGAACAAAAAATTTACTTGAGGAAAACCACCACTAAACCCTACCCAGCGGCGAGATCGGGAGGGGTACCAGCCAGCCATCCCTCAGGTATCTATGTGCTGGTTCGTGCCGAATCCCTCTGCCGAGATCAGGCGGAGTAGACAGGAAAATGTCGTGTGCGGATCGATCGATCGGGGGTTTATTTATTCATTAGGGATCCTGCTCATCGGGCCTTATTAGGATCTACATCCCTTCCTCGTCCGATCCAGTTCTGATTCGGCTGCTGGCAGTATATCGTGTCATTCGTGTGTTCTAGGCAAGGCAGGGATGCTGGCAGTATATCGTGTCATTCGTGTGTTCTAGGCAAGGCAGGGATGCTGGCAGTATATCGTGTCATTCGTGTGTTCTAGGCAAGGCAGGGATTTTGCTGTTCCTCGTTGATTTTGCTCCACACTATGAACTGCTCACTGCATGCTGCGTGAATCGCGAAAAATTACTTTGTTTTTTACATCAAAGAGAGTTTTTTTTTTCCCTTCACTAGTGAGCTAAAAATTACTTTGCCGAGTCCCTCTGTAATTTGAAGTTTGCTCGATCGGGCGGAGTTGACATATCAGGGACTCTGCTAATCATTTGCTATTAAGATCTCCCTTCTCCGATGCTGGACCCGTACGTGCTTACTCCACTTAATACTAGCTATAGTTGGCTTGTTTCAGGCGCTCGCAAGAAATGGAGGCGCCCGCCGTCAGGGACTGGTCCGAGCTTCCTCTTGACGCACTGTCTTCGATCTTCACCAAGCTCGGCGCCATCGAGCTTCTCATGGGCGCAGGTCTTGTGTGCCACTCGTGGCTCCACGCGGCCAAAGTCCTGCCCGATCTGTGGCGATCCGTGCTCATGGTCCGTCACGCAGTGGTGGCTGACAAGAACAAACGTGTCCTGTGCGCAATGGCGAAGGTGGCCGTGGACCGCTCTGACGGGCGGCTCGAGGTGTTCGAGGCGAAGCGGTTTGTCACCGATGAACTCCTGAATTACATAGGGGACAGGTCTCTGCATCCCTTGTTCACATAATCACATATGTGTTCATCTATTTTCCATCAACAGATCCACATTTTATTAGCAAATTAAAGATGGAGAATGGCTGATTTGATTTCGTATTGATTCGATCTTCGCATGCAGGTCACCTTCCCTCAAGGGCCTTGCCCTCGTATCCTGCCCCAAAGTCACCAATCAAGGGTTCACCGAGCTGACAACCAGGTCCCCGCGGCTAGAAGACCTCGTGCTTGTGGACTGTCCCAACGTGGACGGTGACGCGTACGAGGCCACCGCCATGTCATGCGCCACAAACATGAAGCGTCTTGGGCTGCGTAAAGGGTGGTATGACCAGAGAGGCGGCGCGCTGTGGATCGCGGCGATGCACGAGCTGCGGGACCTTGCTCTCGTCGGCAGCGACATCACCACAGACGAGCTGGCGGCCGTCGTCGATGGATGCCCTCACCTGGAGCGCCTCCGCGTGAATGACTGCTACAACGTCATCGTCGACGACGTCCTGCGAGCCAAGTGCGCTGGGATCAAGGAGCTGACGCTCCCCTCTGTCCAAGACGCACTCGCGAGTTACTACCTTGACGATGATGAATTCCGGGCCAGTGACTGCGAAGTTTCCGACGATTGGAGGTCTAACGTCGACTAAATTTATGCGCCGGTTCATTCATGACGGCTGCGTGCAATTTATCCGTATCCTTCCTAGTAGTCGCAGATCTTTCATCTCCTGAAAGACAACGTACTATCATGCATTCATGCATCACGTTGCTACTTAATGTTCATATCCGTGTGATCGCTGCCTTAATTTGATGTTCTTCTGGTCAAGATTGATGAATTCCAAACTTCCTGTGTGCATGTTCCTGAGCTCCATGATTGATTAAATATTCAGATTTGCTATATGAAAATTAGTTAAGTCACATCTAACATCCTACCCACACGATCTAACTCTCCAAGATTCGTGGTTTCTCGTTTTGTCGTCGTCGCTTCCGCATGGTCCTTTTTCTGGTTTTCCGTTGCCCCGTTGCATACCTATGCGGGCCACCTTTTTTCCTCTGCTGGGGCTGCGTTTTCACACCCGCCGCGTGTGGGCTTTTGGGATTTTCTTGTATACAGGCCTGGCACGGCATATACAGGACAGGGCTTTTGGGCTTTTGGGGTTTTTTTGTCTTTTATTTTAATCAGTACAGCTAATATGATCAGTTATTTTCATCTCCTGTAAAATACAAGGTTAAGAAATTGTTTTTTGTTGAACAGAAAATTGAAACAAACTTGTCATTACCTAGGATTTTTTCTAGAGTAGCAAGAATTCATCCTTGTAAATGGTTAGTTTGTCTTTTCTTTTCGCTTTTTTTTTTTTGCAAACTAACTCACACCATCAGTTGCATGTTCACCACTAGACATGTAACTGCATGCGTTCTAACCTGCCTGCAACTACACATGGTAGACATAGCACGCAACTGCAAGGGGTACAACGTGCTGGGTCGGACTAGACAGTCTGATGGATCGACATGAGTGTTGGTCGGAATAGAAGACAGCGGTAATGTCAGCGACGACGACACATGAGCGTGATGTTGATGGTGGCCGACTTCTGGGTGTGGAATCACGTGGCACGGGTCTGAGGGCTTGTGTGGTTTCGACAAGACTATGACGCAGGGTTGACTCAAGGTAGTATACACATGAGAGAGCTCGAAGTCGACGGTGCGCGAGGTAGCATGGTCAGCTACATGGAGTCATGTTGAAGCTGGAGCTGGAGTCTGACGGAAGACTTCACTCTGTGCTATGGAGGGGGGCTACGGTGTAAGGATCCGGAGAATCGCAACCTATTTTAGCGGGAAAAGCACGAGACACGTGGTTCGGACTGGGGCCCAGTGGTCTGATGGAACGTGATACTCGACATCGGTCGGTGATGATCGGTGGTTCTCTGCAGTAGGGGTTGAGATGGTGTGGGTTCGTGACCCAGTATACTCGACCGGGCAGCAAAGGCTGGACGCGGTGATAGCGGCGAGGTGTGCGGTAAGCACGGGACACAGCGACAGACAAGACACTAGTGTTCAGACATGTGGTCAGATAAAGTGTGGAGATGGTGCTGAAGCAGTGTTGGCGAATATCAGATTCAAGTTGGTGACTGGGTCTATCGGTGCCGAAAGATGGACAGGAGTTGACAATGGATAATCTGAGAAAGTAACGGAAAGTCTGAAATTGTCAAAAGCTGAGAGAGTACATGGCCGTATATTCCGTGGTGTTCAATGCACATGACAAAGTGCGGATGACAAGTACATAAGAAGGCGGAGTGCTATAGCTGTGAGGCATGTAAAAGACTATCCTGAAAAAAAAGATGAGACAACTGCGGATTTGACTCAGGGTGACACAGGGCGGCGGTGAAATTCTTTCAAGTTTCAGGCATTAGTCAAGAAAGAGCTAGGATGTTGAGTTCGGGTAACTCTTATATGTGGCATCCAATATGTGAGTTGTTCACTCTCACGCGGATCTATGATCGGCCTGTGATGGCGTTGAATGGATACTCCGGAAGTTGGAAGCTCAAACTAGAGTAAAGAGTAACTTAATTTTGCTCGAGTGTTGACTGTGAAGAAGACAAGAAGAGACTACAGTTGCAGGTGGAGTCACGCATAAAGTCTGGGAGTAGCAGCGGTGCTCATGGTATAATCTCAAGTCCAATGTACATGGAGATTCAACGAATGGATAAATCCAAGGTGGTAGAGAATATTCGTCAAGGTGGAGTTTATCGAGATTGTGTCGAATATATTTATACAAGGTAGGTTACAGTTGGACTTGGAGTCGTATTGTGTGTAGATATGGTACAAGTTGTGTTCGAGTAGGACACTTGTATCCTAGGCCTCTTATATAATGACGTGGTAGACACACGTTTGTAACATATGCCAACATAATAGTACAGGCACGCATGGGGAGCTGGCGGCGTGTGCCGGCGTCTGGCCGGTGTGCGGTACTGGTGAAGGTGTCCAGGGAAGGAGCGCCCGTAGTCATGCACCGGGATGTAGCCATGTTAGTGAATCTCGTTAACAAATTTCAGTGTCATGCCTCATGTGATTGTTTGGTCCTCGGATCATCGACTATGCGTCTCGGATTAATTCTAACGAATCGGGCGCATCCTTCCTAGACGAGTGGACGCACTCGTTGGCACAAACCTCGTCTGCTTCAGCGTGGGGTTTTAAGCTTTCTTAGCTTACAAGTCAAAGGAATCAGCCACGAACTTTCCCGCCAAAAAGAAAAAAGAACAAGAAAGAAAGAAGAAGTGAGCTTTCTCCTTGTCCAATGGAGGAGATGTGCACTGCCATGCCATGGAGCGGAGTGGTGTGTGTGTGCGCGCTTTGGATTCTTCCGCCTTTTTCTGTGACATGGAAATGATGGTTGCACTGGCTTTGCCGTACGCTGCCCTGTCCCACGGTCGGCTGATTTAGTGATTTTTAGTGGCTTAACAGCTAAGACAGGTGGGAAAAAAAAAGCCCAAACAGGGCCTGAGCCTTCTCCACAAAGACTTTCTTTCTTTTCCGCGCTTCCACACACGAAAGGGAAACGCTGGAAGGATAGACAAGCGACAGTTTCAGATGTGCAAAACGAATCTCATATTTTTTTTACAATCAGGTCCCTGTGGACCCTAAGCACCCAAACCCTACACCCACGACCAAACTCGGCCACTGCCGAAACAAGCGCCCGAGGAAGAAGCCTGAGCCGAGAGCGCACCATCGCCGTCATGAGGCTTTGAGAACCGCAGGAGACGGCCGCCACGAACTACGGCACAAGAACCTTTGAAGTGCATCGACCAGGGACCATCTTGTGCCGCACCTCAGCTCCAGATCCAGCATATCCTTTGAACGCGGCCACAGAAGAAGCGATACCCGGATCTGCCAACCTCGAACCACAACCCAAGCGCCGAAACATCTGACCTCCTCGAACCACCTACGCCCACGGGCCATCTCCTGGACCAACTAGCCACCAAGGCCGGACCCAAAACCAAACCCTCACAACCTCCAACGTTTATGCCGGGGATCGCACCGCTGGTGCTGGAGGGACCTTATTCCGACACGTTGGAGACCCCATAGCCTCAACTCCACCACATGGACACGAAACCCCAAAAGAACAAGGGATCCTATCCAAGGCAGCTGTTTAGATCGTCATCAAACATGCCGGTTATTTGAAATTTAAGCTTGCTCACCTTGCATGAAACTGGGTTTTTTTTTTTTAGGGCCATGCATATACACACGCACGCATATACACACACTCACACTCGCCTTGGTGGAGGAGGGACAAGGTGCCCGGTGTCCACCGCCGTCTACGGGAAAGGCGCCGTGTCGGGGAAATGGCGAGGCCGCGTAGGAGGGGGAGCCATTACTCCTCAGCGCAAACCATCCTGGTCGTCGGAGACGGGGACATGTCCTTCTCCCGGGCGCTCGCCGCCTCGTTCGGCACCGGCCACAAACTCGTGGCCACATCCCTAGACACCTATGGTTCGACCTCCTTCCTGCTTTCTCTCGCTGCTCCATCGATCATATGTACGTTAGCAGGAAGGAAAGGATACATCAACCTGCCCCTGCTTAATTAAGCTCAAAGGGTTAGGCGTACATACATGTGGTAATTTGGTATCCTCTGCTGCTGTGCTGGTTAAAGAAGCTGGGTTAGGATCAAAGCTGCCTCCCCTTAGATTGGCCTCACATCCTGTGATAGAGGAACTAATGCAACATCATACTATAAATTGAGGTGGTAGTGGTAATTTTATCAGCGCTGTACCGAGGTGCTAGTTTTTTTCTTCAATTTAATTGTTGTGAACTCAACTAGTTCAGTGTGTGTTATGAGCCTGGTTGGCTGCTCTGTTTTACCCTTCTATACAATGAGATCCGCTGTTTTGCTGATCAGAGCTGTTTAGAGTAACCTTTTTTTTCGTTAAAGGACATTTCATTGAATTGATTTATCAAGGTGATACAACCGCATCGAAAGAATGCCCGGCCTCTGCATAACATGATGCACACAGCCAACAAGTCCAAATAACTGAAAAATAAACATTGTTTTGCAGCAAGAAAATATAAAGATAAATCAATCCAGCCTAGGGTGTGGTAGATCCTATCCGGAGATTAGACCGCCATCCATTTCGGGAGAAAACCTCCGTGGCCGTACGCTCCAGCCGTGTAGACGCCATCATAAAAAGGTCTCTGTCCTCCGGCCTCTGCAGGATAGATCAGGTACGGAGCCATCGCGTACATGGATGAATAACCTGTATAGTAGAAGAACCACATTTATGATTAAAAACCACATCATTCCTCGTAAGCCACAATGCCCAGCATAAGGCAGCCGCCCCCACAAGAATATGTGCAGAAAATTGTTTATCAATACCCCTCAACCAATTGCCGAAGATGTTACGTGTACTACGTGGGGGGAATAGATTTGAAGCTACTTGAACAATGGCCCATACTGCCTAAGCGAACTTACACTCAAAAAATAAGTGTTTAATAGACTCGTCGTGTTGGCAAAAGACACATGTCTTACTACCTTGCCAGTTACGTCATGCCAGGTTATCTCTAGTTAAGATGACCCCTCAAAGGGTTAGGCGTACATACATGTGGTAATTTGGTATCCTCTGCTGATGTGCTGGTTAAAGAAGCTGGGTTAGGATCAAAGCTACCTCCCCTTAGATTGGCCTCACATCCTGTGATAGAGGAACTAATGCAACATCATACTATAAATTGAGGTGGTAGTAGTAATTTTATCAGCGCTGTACCGAGGTGCTAGTTTTTTTCTTCAATTTAATTGTTGTGAAATCAACTAGTTCAGTGTGTGTTATGAGCCTGGTTGACTACTCTGTTTTACCCTTCTATACAATGAGATCCCCTGTTTTGCTGATCAGAGCTGTTTAGAGTAACCTATTGTTTTGATATGGTTTTGCACCTTGCAGCCCAATATATTCACACCATTACTTTTTCTTTTCTTTAGCAACTTCATTGTGTCAAGGGGGACTCAACCACTGTGACAAATTGCCCTTGGAGCAAGAAACAAAAATGAGCCAGCGAAAACACTATACGAGGGCATTAGCCTAACTCACAAAAGTATCTTGATTTCATTCCATGTAATAACTAATAACTACTTTTCATTGATTGTTTTTGCAATTGTTCCTATTTAAATAGTTTGTACTCTTTAGGTTTCCTATTTCCTTCACTCTTAAATTCGCTTCACACGTCATTCTGCATTAGCCCTATGTATGCATCAGCCTGCCACTGCTCATCTTATAAGCTCTGAGGGATAATTTTGTCAGTGTGATTTTGTGATCATTTTTAGGTTAACTTATCTATTTTCTGTGCATGTCTTGATCGCAATCTACTTGAGCAGAGGCTCTGACGAGCAAGTATGGTCAAGCTAAATCAATTGTAACAGAGCTGAAAAGGTTGGGGGCCACAGTTTTGCATTGTGTGGACGCAGGAACGATGAAGCATCACCGTTGTCTGAAGATGAGACGGTTCGATCGGATTGTCTTTAATTTTCCACATGCTGGGTTCATAGGACAAGAGAATGATGACCATATGATCGAGTATGTGCACTCTCTTGATATGGTTATCTTTATTTATCTATATTCCCATTATTTGTGTGTCAACTCACACTTCCCATTATGAAAAACTTCATATTAACTTTTTTCTTGTGACATGTAGAGCTCATCAGTTGCTGGTGAGGAGCTTCTTCCACAACGCAAGCCACCTACTTTGTCCTGATGGTGAAATCCACGTTAGCCACAAGACGGGGCAGCCTTACGACAGATGGAAAATCGAAGAACTAGCCTCTGAGTTTTCACTTGTTATGTTTGATACGGTTGCCTTTCGAAAAGAACACTACCCAGGTTATAACCAAAAGAGAGGAGACAGTGATAGGTGCAACGAAGAATTTTCTCTACATAACGGCTACACTTTCAAGTTCCGTGTCGCACGTGAAGAAGCTGAAGAGTGTGCCCAAAAAGGTTATTCCACTCATAATTTGGCTTCTTCATTGTTTCCCTCTCACCTATCATCCTCCATTGTACCACAGGCGCATTCTCCAACGCGGCACAGAGGGAGAGCCTGCACAGGCTGCAGGAGTCGCCCCAACCTGCCCCAACCCGCCCATCTTTCTCTTTTCCACCGTCGCGTTTTCTGGCTCTGGTTTCCTCCCGTCCCAAGTCCCCAATCCACCTTCGATCCATGGCGGCGGCAGAGGGCGAGAACAAGACGCTCACGCTCAAGAGCTCGGATGGCGACGAGTTCGATGTGCAGGAGGCAGTCGCCATGGAGTCGCAGACCATTCACCACATGATCGAGGACGACTGCGCCGACAACGGGATTCCGCTCCCCAACGTCATTTCCAAGATCACCGCGTATTGCAACAAGCACGTCCACGCCACCGCCAAACCGGCCGATGGCACCACCGTCGACACCAACTCCTTCACTGCCCCCGCTGCGCCCGCCGAGGGCCTCAAGAACTGGGACGTTGAGTTCGTCAAGGTCGACCAGGTCACCCTCTTCGGCCTCATCCTGGTAATCAACCAATCAATCCTTTACATCTCCTTCTTCCCTCCCTGTAGCTTGGAAAAATCAAGATTAGTATTTTGTTTTGTGCATCTCCTTACTTTTTTTACTTTAGATTTAGATTGGACTCCTCATTCCATCATCAAGGTAGATTCGATTCGATTAGCACATCGCTTAATCATCCCGTCCCTTTTATCATAGGCATTATATGGCAATTTCATGCCCTTCTGATCAGACTTTCGTACCACAGCACAATAGTGGTCCCGTGCTTCACTCTAATCATTGTTATGGGCTAGCATCGGATTAATTATTTATAAACCAAGTGAGCCTTTTAGGTGCACCATTATAATGCCAAGTTAATTTTATCTATGTGAGGTTGAGTCTAATGATAGCATTGCTTTTCTCTTCATCTGTGATAATTAATTATCTATGCGATGCGATGCTTTATTATATCCACACAAGAAATTTATGCGTTGCCTTTTGTGTTGTGAAAACTTATATGTGATAATTAATTATCTATATGACGATTTATGACATACACACCGCATATTTAGGAGTTGTCTTATGACTATGCTACCCTGTCTGCCCTTACATCATGGTTTTCTTACATGAGTTGCTATAGCTACCTGATCTTGTTTGAAAGAAAGATTTATTTGTGTATGTATTCATGTAGCATCAATTTGTTTTGTTACACTTATATTTCTTTTATCTAATATAGAGTGGTATCCACATGTGGCACCTTACTTACAATACATAATTCCATATACATTCTGACCCTCGAAACCATGTTCGACTTGTGTGGTTTGGTCTTTGAATCAATACCTATCAATCGATACATGTCTTTTTTGTGTGTGTTTTAGTTTGTCACAGACACGTCTATATGTAAGACAGTCTATCTAATTATAATTATCTATGTGCTATAGCCATTGTAATTTGTAAATGATGAATGCTTCTCTCTGGCACCCTCTGGTTCTTTTTGGGCTCTCTCAGGCTGCAAACTACCTCAGCATCAAGGGATTGCTGGACCTTACTTGCCAGACTGTCGCCGACCACTAGTAGAAAACGGGCCTTTAGTCCCGGTTCCAGAGGGCCTTTAGTCCCGGTTCTGGAACCGGGACTAAAGGGTCGGGACTAAAGGCCCCCCCCTTTAGTCCCGGTTCACTTACGAACCGGGACAGAAGGGGCTCCACGTGGCCGCTCTCTGTGCGTGGGCTGGAGAACCTTTAGTCCCGGTTGGTGTTACCAACCGGGACTAAAGGCTCCACCTTTAGTCCCGGTTTGTAACCCCAACTGGGACTAAAGGCTCAAAAAAAAATTCAAAAATTTTTTTTTCAAATTTTTTATTTTCAAATTTTTTTCTTCTGATTTTCAAATCTTTGAATTATTTGACAATTTAATCTCTAATCACCCCTCCTCACTGCTTCAGAATTTAATCTCTAATCTCTAATCAGCACTCATTCCAAATCGTCTAACTTCCCGGCCGGTCACCCATCCTCTCACTACTCCAGCCCCAGCACCCTTAACTTGCAGGTTCTATTCCCCCTAGTTTCCAAGTCAGCACTTGTTGTTTTCCTGACAATAGTAAGTAATCAATCCTGTTAACCCTTAGGTCTTGATGTCACATGATTTAATTTTTTGAATTCCAAACAATTATTAAAATAAACATAATAAGTACTAATAATATTGAATTTCAATGAAAATAAAATAAGTAATAATATTATTTTATTCATGTGTGAGGAATCCAAATATGACACACACACAAACACACACACACACACCCCCCCCCGGTGGATCGCCTTTTCAGTTTAAAAATAAATAAAAGAAAATGATAAAAAATTCAAATTTAAAAATCCTTCAAGATGCCCATGTGTTATGTGTTCTAGTTGTTAGGAAAATTAACAAACATGAATTTTGAATTTTTTTGCAAAAGGCCGCCGTGTTTCGGTAAAATGGCCGTAACTTTTGCATACGACCTCCGATGAAAAAGTTTTTTATATGAAAAAGCATCTACTCGAAAAGTTACATCCGAATTCAACGGGCTATGCCCGTTATCGATTTTTTAGAATCCTCAAAAACCTAACAGAAAAAAAGTTACGATGCTTTTAAGATCTGGAGGCAAAAAAATAAAAAAAATAAAAAAAAGTTAGCGATGGCGCACCAGTGCATAGTGCGCCACTACTATTTTCCCGCCTTCAAAATTCAAAAAAATTTAAAAATAGTAATGGTGCACTGGTCGACTATGCCCTCTCTTTTCCCACTTCTTCCTCCCCTCCCTACACTAATAGCCTTTTTTCTAGTAGTGGTTGGTGTCCATCCAATCATAACGTCGACTACATCTGCTAGCACCGTCCCAGCCAGAGTCACAACTAAGATTAACCAAGCCAGAGTCAACCCTTTCTAACTTCATTTGCTATTTTTCATGCATTTAATGATTTTTTTGAGCTAAATGGCCCTTCATTTGAAAAGCACTACAAATGAACTCTGAAAAGGTTGAAACATGGCATGATATCATAATTTCACCCACATAGCTTGTGCTAAAAAGTTGAGAGGGTTACGGAAAAAACTGGATGCACTTCGTGTACAAACTGGACCATCTCCTTCGAAGTATCAAGGTTTCGGACGAAAACCCATCTGTTACAAAGGCATTTCATTTTTTTTAACTTATTTCAACTCCAGACTTTTTCTGCATTCAATATGCACCATTCAAAGCCACATCCTCAAATTTCAACCTTTTCTAACTTCATTTGCTATTTTTCATGCATTTAATGATTTTTTGAGCTAAATGACCCTGAAATTGAAAAGACCTACAAATGAACTCTAAAAAGGTTGAAACTTGGCATGGTATCATCATTTCACCCACATAGCATGTGCTACAAAGTTGACAGGGTTACGGCAAAAACTGGATGCACTTCGTGTACAAACTGGACCATCTCCTTCGAAGTATCAAGGTTTCGGACAAAAACTCGTCTGTTACAAAGGCGAAGGCGTTTCATTTTTAAATTATTCTAAAAATAACCAAATAAATCTTACTGTGACAACAATCTAACACGTGACTAGGAGCAAAAAGAAATAAATTAAAAACTATTTGTCAAATCAGTTAACCATGTGGTAGACCACACACGAATGGAACCATGTGGTAGAGAAGAGAACCATGAGAATGCAGTACCAGTTAAGGATAAAGGAAACAAACGCACTTTCAAATCAGTCAGCGAGCCTGCCTCACCCAATTGTGCTAAGTATTGACTAACATGCTCCCATGTGGTTTTTGTGCCCTCTCCATTGAACTTAACAAAATCTGGAATTTTATATCCCGGAGGGCACTGGACAGCATCAAAGTACTCGGGGTGCGGTTTTTGGTAAATCCGATTCCGAGGTAACTCAACTCCAAAATTCCCTCGAAGCATCTTAGCCATCTCCTCTCTAAAATTAGCTAAAGCATCGTCCGTAGTAGACGGTGAAGCTTGCTGCTGTGGGATGGGAGGAGTAGAGTTACTAGCAGTAGGTAGGAACTGTGGCACATATGCGGAACCATAGTTCGGCTGTGGCCGAGTGTTTGCACCTATAGGTAAAGCTTGGTTCGGTATTGGCAACGAACTTGGCATGCTCATGATGGGATTAGCGGGTGCAGCCACGATCTGATTGGTGTGGGTAGGATAATAATTCATCGGCATGGGAGGTGCCGATGAAAGAGGTAAAGTCAGATTAGGTTTTTCTACACTAGCAGCCACACAAATATTACCACTAGACGATTGAGGCATATTTTTCTGAGCATTGGTATTTTCTATGAAAGTTTGATAGACCAAATTAGTACCATCAGCAATACGACTCTCAATTTCAGCCCACTGCTCGGGAGAAAAGGTAGTACTTACAGAGGGTTTAACCTGCTCATCGTGAAGAGGAGTGAACTTGATTTCTCCAATCGGAGTGACATTGCCTTGGCGATCCTTCTTGAATTTCGCCAGGAATTCCTGCAGCTCCTTCTCCTCACGTGCCTTCTTGTACTCCTCATAAGCTTGGCGATGATTGGCCGATAACTCATCAAGACTGGGCTTAATGATGTTATCGGCGTCTACTTCACTCGGCTTGGGAAGATCAGACATGATGGATGATGATGATGATGGATCTTCGATCCCCAATGGAGTCGCCAAAAAGTGTGTTCGCACACGAACACGTCACCGTGTACCCCCAACGCTGAGGGTGATACACCGCAGCTCACGTCGAAGGAGACCCGACCGACAGCGCGATACGCAAGACAGTCGGCGGGCGCTTTTGAAGACCCGAAACCCCACGCGCCCGGGAGGGACCCCGCCTGGACGCACGGCAGCTATGGGCTGCCCTAGATCGGTTCGCCCGCCCCTAGAGCCTCGAGGATCGCTGCCCTTCAACACGAAGAACGAACGAAGAACGAGAGAGAAAGAACAAGGGAGAGATGTAAAAGCTAGGGTAAAAAGTAGTAGATTGATTTGTTCGATTGTGTGTTGTTCAATCGGCCGTCACCCCCAACATATATAAGAGGCGGCTGGACTTCCCGTACAAGCAAAGGATTCCTCTAGGCTTTCCTTACAAGAAAATTACATCAATTCACGTCCTAGAGTCCTAGTTCTAGTCCCACTCGGATTCAGCCCAAATCTGGCCCAATCTTCTGTCTTGCTCCTTGCGTGCGTCGTGGAATCTGCATATGACCTCCGATGGAGACGGTCCAAACATCAATTTTGTGTGCCTCGACGAGGCCAACAATCTGTATGTTGATCACTTTCCCAAATAAAGTCATCTTGAATACTCCACGAGGTCATCTTTAGCTTTGAATCGGACTCGGTCATGTAGCGGACTGGACCGTCCGAGTGTTGTAGCGTCTCTGCAGGCCGTATACTATCTCAGATGATAATGACCTTAAAAGCAAAGTTGACTGTTTCGACGTTACGAACAACTTTCATGTTGAAAACTTTTCCATACAAGGCCATCTAGATGACCAAATAGGCCAATCTTTTACCTTCTGGTTGAATCACTCGGATTTGGAATCCTTTAGTCGGTCGTGTGAAATTTCTCAATTTTTCCACTCGGAATTCATGTACCTGGACTCCTTGACCGAAGTTTCACTCGGATGGAAACTTTTCACTCGGTCATAAAACCTTCACTCGGATAGTTATATTTTCACTCGGATGATAAGCTTTTCACTCGGATCTCCCGAATGAAAACACAGCCTGAACTTGTTTCGCCTCTGCAGGTTGCATACGACCTCGGATTTGAACGATTTATATATCAAAATCGACCGATTCGACGAGACGACACTTTTCCGTGTTGAATATTTTTCGATTCAAGGCCGTCTTGAGGTCCTAATTACTCGCGCGACCCATCAGACACCATCCAGGTGAGTGTCTGGTCCCTCGCGCCATACTTTTGCTCAGGGTCGGTCCGCAGTGGTTTGCTTCTAACTTTTGCATACGAACTCGGATTGAGATGATTTATATACCAAAATCAATCAGCTCGACGAGACGAAGACAATCCATGTAGAGCATTCCTTCATCCGAGGTTATCTTGGAGGCGTAATCGACCAAAAAGCACTCAGAACATCTAAACATGACAATCCAAGTGTAATTTGGCCCTTGAAATGATGCCGAATAGTGATGGCCTAAACATCAAGGTTGTTTCACTTGGAAATATGAACTTTCTCGTATAAAAAACATTTTCATTTGAGTCCATCTTTATTGCATTTTGCATCGTGCCAAAATCAGGTGTCAACACATGTTATTCTTCAACAATTATCGGTATACAATAGTAAGCAATCAATCCTGTTAACCCTTAGGTCTTGATGTCACATGATTTAATTTTTTGAATTCCAAACAATTATTAAAATAAACATAATAAGTACTAATAATATTGAATTTCAATGAAAATAAAATAAGTAATAATATTATTTTATTCATGTGTGAGGAATCCAAATATGACACACACACAAACACACACACACACACACCCCGTGGATCGCCTTTTCAGTTTAAAAATAAATAAAAGAAAATGATAAAAAATTCAAATTTAAAAATCCTTCAAGATGCCCATGTGTTATGTGTTCTAGTTGTTAGGAAAATTAACAAACATGAATTTTGAATTTTTTTGCAAAAGGCCGCCGTGTTTCGGTAAAATGGTCGTAACTTTTGCATACGACCTCCGATGAAAAAGTTTTTTATATGAAAAAGCATCTACTCGAAAAGTTACATCCGAATTCAACGGTCTATGCCCGTTATCGATTTTTTAGAATCCTCAAAAACCTAACAGAAAAAAAGTTACGACGCTTTTAAGATCTGGAGGCAAAAAAATAAAAAAAATAAAAAAAGTTAGCGATGGCGCACCAGTGCATAGTGCGCCACTACTATTTTCCCGCCTTCAAAATTCAAAAAAATTTAAAAATAGTAATGGTGCACTGGTCGACTATGCCCTCTCTTTTCCCACTTCTTCCTCCCCTCCCTACACTAATAGCCTTTTTTCTAGTAGTGGTTGGTGTCCATCCAATCATAACGTCGACTACATCTGCTAGCACCGTCCCAGCCAGAGTCACAACTAAGGTTAACCAAGCCAGAGTCAACCCTTTCTAACTTCATTTGCTATTTTTCATGCATTTAATGATTTTTTTGAGCTAAATGGCCCTTCATTTGAAAAGCACTACAAATGAACTCTGAAAAGGTTGAAACTTGGCATGGTATCATAATTTCACCCACATAGCTTGTGCTAAAAAGTTGAGAGGGTTACGGAAAAAACTGGATGCACTTCGTGTACAAACTGGACCATCTCCTTCGAAGTATCAAGGTTTCGGACGAAAACCCATCTGTTACAAAGGCATTTCATTTTTTTTTAACTTATTTCAACTCCAGACTTTTTCTGCATTCAATATGCACCATTCAAAGCCACATCCTCAAATTTCAACCTTTTCTAACTTCATTTTCTATTTTTCATGCATTTAATGATTTTTTGAGCTAAATGACCCTGAAATTGAAAAGACCTACAAATGAACTCTAAAAAGGTTGAAACTTGGCATGGTATCATCATTTCACCCACATAGCATGTGCTACAAAGTTGACAGGGTGTACAAACTGGATGCACTTCGTGTACAAACTGGACCATCTCCTTCGAAGTATCAAGGTTTCGGACAAAAACTCGTCTGTTACAAAGGCGAAGGCGTTTCATTTTTAAATTATTCTAAAAATAACCAAATAAATCTTACTGTGACAACAATCTAACACGTGACTAGGAGCAAAAAGAATTAAATTAAAAACTATTTGTAAACTTAAGTTATTCACAATCTACGGTTTGAAGCAAATTTGAACAAATTCAAATTTAAACATTCAAATTTGCAAACTAATGGTACAAACAGAAACTAGACAAAATTTGCAATCTAATGCAAAAAGAATCACTCAAAAACATCAAATTTCCTAAAAGATATAAGCAATTTAAAACAGAAACTAAAAACAGATCCCACTTGTAAAAACATAAAAAAAACTTTCTGAACCCTTTTAGTCCCGGTTGGTGTCTCCAACCGGGACTAAAGGTCTAACCTTTAGTCCCGGTTGGAGACACCAACCGGGACTAAAGCCTCAACCCCTTTAGTCCCGGTTGGTGTCTCCAACCGGGACTAAAGGCTTAACCCGGAGATGCGTGAGAGAGGAGATCCCCCGCCACCGCCTTCGGCCCCGGGCTTAGCCCGACGGCTTCCCCCGGCGGCGGCGGAGGGAGAGGAGGAGGGAGTGCTTGACGGCGGCGGCTAGGTTTCTGGGCTCCGCCCGAGTCGCCCTAGGGGGTGGGCGACGCGACCGAGCTTCCCATCCTTAGTGTTGTGTGATTGAGATTCTTCGTTGAAGCTAGATGTATGTTTTGTTTATCTGTATGCTCTGGTTCAATTTGCAGATTTCCTTTTAGCTAGATCAAGTTTACTATCTGCAAATGATTGATAGAGTTTATATATTTCTCTGCCAGTTTTGTGCCTCAGAGTAAATCAATGGTTCCCCTTTGCTCTGGGCCTTTAATTTCAGAACCTGTAGAGAACTGTCTATTCAGAGTCTGTGAGGCCTGGAGCCACTCATCATCTACTAGGTTAGTGGCGCGGCTTGCTGCGCGCCACCGGTTATTCTAAGTGGGAATCGACGGTGGTTTAGCACCCTGTTGATGGGAGTATCAATCAAGCAATCTGCATGACAACATCGGAAATAACACCAAGACATAGTATGGCCATGGAACCGTGGAGATTCAATCCGTGATGCACCATGGAATTCACCAACGATGAGCTATTTAGGAGTTCGCGTAGTACTAACATTGGCATAAGGTGGTTACATACCAGTCTTAACGTAAGTCTTTTTTGGCATTTAGAGTAACAGAGCTACTAACTACCAGCATCGTTAATGCCCAAACAGCTGAACAGTGGGTGTACCTAGTATGCACAGGCAAAAGAGCATCGATCATGGTAAGCAGGGGAGTAGCACTTCTGGATGATATGTACAGCCAAAACAACATAATCCTGTAAGATGGTATTTTAAGTCAGGTGTACTGGATTTCTTTAAAATGTAGCGTGTCCTAGTGGGCTAGGCGTTTGTTGATAATTTGGCAGTAACTTTTAAACAGTTTGGGCTATTTCGGTTTGCACTGATTGGATGGGCATATGCCGATTATATGCACCGGTAAATACTTGATTCGGGCCAGAGTCCATACATAAAATGTACTTCTCACAAAATAAACCACAATGTTCGCAATTTAAGTTAATTTTCATACATATATTGCTTGACAAACATATACAATACATGGTATGGGAGACAGAAGAAAAGGGAAAATCATCAATAAGGCCAGCAGATGTGCGCCATGCCGTTGATATTACATGTCTTCGTTAGATAAAACTGAAAAATATAGTGTGTCTTGTAGACCATATCAGGAGAGAGTTTCCTGTTAAGAGAACGAAGAGAATTTTGGAGGTTAAGAAAATAAGAAGCATAAGAGCATATAAATAGAATGGTTTAAAACATAAGCATTTAATTTCTGAAGCAGAAAAACATAAGCTTCAGTAGCAAACGAATACATTCTGAAATCAACATATATATATAGAGAAAAGAAAAGTAGGAATGTAGAGTACCCTATTACTTTCACCTGTGAAGGCCCAAAGCTATTTTCTAATATCCCACCATAGCAAATCGATTTAGAATTTTAACTCCACATGCCGTAGCTAAAACGGTAAAAGCACACTCTCGGCAAGTATGCATCCTAATAGGTCTTAGGAATATCACAAGAAACCGCAGAATGAAACTTGACTGCATCATATACCATCTTTTTCGATAAAGGGTGGATTTTATTGACTCAATATGGAGCATCAAGAGGATACAAACATAATGAGCACACACCCGGCCCCTGCATAGTTAGGATGCACACAGCCAACACCAACGCGCGCACACACAAAAAACGCCGGCAAATAGCAAAGTCATACAAGACCAAAGCTATGTGTAGGCGAGGAAAAAAGAAAAGAAAAAAGGCCCCATAGCGATCAGACTCACGATCCAAAGCATCATATACCATCTGGATTAAAAGAAGCATAAATCTAAGCATCATATACATCGAACATACCGTTCCCATATCAAATACTTGATGTGTCAAATTTCCATAAATATTCATCACAAAATTTGGTTCTTCTCCTAATTTCTTACCCTAACAAAGGAAGACTTGACCTCCCGTTGATCCCGAAATAGCAAGATAGAATATAATTATATTTCGTCATTTACATTTCAGCCCTTAACTCGAACCCACTACTCAGATATCTCAACTACTAATGGAGCAGTTGGTACGTCGTTTCGTCTCTTCGTACCCCCTTCCATCGATCGATCCCACCTCCCACGTTTTCCCACCCTCTCCACCGATTTTTTCCTATCCTCCCAAGAACGGTGGAGGAAACCTCCGAAAAAAGCCGGCCGATGAAACCTAATCGAACCCCTCCAGGATCCCTATCCGCTCGATCGCATCCCCCACTCCTTTCCTTCCCTTCCTTGAGCGGCGTCCCTCTGCTCCGCACCCTCCCTCCGTCACGATCCCCGGCCGTGGCCAACAAGAGGGGACCCTCGGCCCCGGCCGTGGACGCCTGCTCGGGACACGGATCGCCACGTCCGATGCCGCCAGCGCCTCGTGGACCGCCGTCAATAGCTCCAGGTCTGCCGCCATCGAACTCAGGTATGCCTCTTCGAGGACGACAACCATGGTCGCCATGTCCATGGTCGATCAACTGATCTGATTTGATCACAAGTTCCACATGAAGAAAATCTAGAAATTCTTGCGCTGTATGCAGTAGACGAAACTGATCTGATCTGATCTCAAGTTCCCAAATCCTGATGAGAACATACACCTACGTGAATCCATGTCCGAGTTGGGAGCCACATCGATCCCATGAACATACAAGGAATTTCTGAATCCAACACTTCTATTTGAGCATATGTTCAATTGTTCGTATAAGTGCAGTTTTTTTTCTTTTAGCACGAATTCCAGTAGTTGTGTTTGCTTCTTTTGCAGGCGGATCTTGGATTCTATCCAATAGTTGTGGTGCGTGAATTTCCAATTATTTGAGTATCTGTCATATAGCTTCCTTGAAAGAAGACATGAGGCTGGATACTGCATCTGTCCTAGCATGTGGAACTTTGCTACAGTTTTTGTGGACAGGTTGACGACACGAGCTGAAGTACGTTTGAACAATTTTCTTTCAGTTTTCCTAGGTACTTTTAAACTTTCTACAATACTAACACTGCTTCCTCATTATACTAATACCTTCTCAACGAGCTGGAGGTTGTACATATGGGCATATGGTACACTTGCACGGGTTGCTAGGTTCTCAAGACCATTGGATTGAATACTGCAAAATGGATTACATGAACCAAATACTAACTGCTCGTCCTTCTCAGTGTAGTGTATATAGGATTGTATATTTCTGCGGAATTATTCCCATTAAATATGTTCCTTTAGGGAGATATGTAAAGATGTTACTACAACCTACAAGGAACAAAATCATTTTGTCAATAACCACAATGGTATTATCCATGAAGATCAGTCAAGAGCAAGGATTTCTATTCCAACGGCCTTGACGAACTCAGCCTCTTAGCTCCAGCATCACCGGGATAAGATAAATGAAGTTGGTGTTATTTTGGATGAAGATTATCTGCTAATAAGACCATCTTGTTAACTTGTGCATTATTTTCAGTTTCGTAAATTTCGTGGCTGTGCGCTAACATATCAATTACTTTTTTGTTGTCTTGGAGGGTGATCCTATGGGGACTTGGTAAGTGCAATTTTGGTGCAAGAAAATCTGCAAATGCTTAATCTCACTGTTTCTGTTTGTACAACATTTAATAGTTTTCAAAAGGTGAAGTTAGTCCATGTATGCCTACTTCTAAATCTACTTTCAGATGTACACCATGAAAGGAAATTTCTATTTTGACAGAAATTGGTATGTTTACTACATTTGCCAAGTGTGCTTTGATATGGTGGTGATCGGAGTATAGGATACTAGGACGAAGCACGGTCCATGGGGGATACCTTCTTCACCACCACTGTCCGGGCAGCCTGACCATGCTCCTTTTCATGGCTTTGCTTCCATGGCTTTCACTATATGTTTATATTAGTTGTTTTGTATTGCTATTCAAGGATTACACTGAAGAGGCTTGCGGAACTTCTTTGTTGCAGGTTCCCCTAGCAGCATCCCACATTATTCTTTCCTGATAGATTCTTTGTTTTTATAGATATGGTTTATCCATGTATATTATCTCATTGATGTTATCGTCTTAGTTTTGCTCTCATCATTTTTCTTTAATATGTGCAGCTTTTTTGGGGCGCCCATGGATGCCAAGGACTCCCAAGAGTACACTATGCACCGACATTATCTTTATCAGTTTCTCCAAGGTCAGAAAGTGCGAGGTAACTAATGCATGTATAGAGTTGGAACCTCTAATAAAAAATGATTTAGGCAGTAAAGCAATGAATGTTGGAACTAATCTTGTTATTAATATTAAGTGCATAGATTAGATCATGTTTAATTTGTTTTGCATTGTGTCATGCATGTATTCTTGTCCATTCACTAAGCTGCGGTAGTGTACTCACATAAGATGTGATCATGTGTGTGCATGCAAGCTAGTAGTGGGTCAGATTAGTTAGTTGATTTAGTCACGCATGGAGTTGGTTAGTTAGGCAGTTAGCCATGTGCATGTGCATGCTGGCCGTTGAGTGAACGTCGCGCAAGTACTGGACGTGGTGGCCGAGTCATGTGCATACTGGAGAGATTCCAGGGGTGCATGGTCTTGACGTAAGTTTAGGATCGGGAGATGTGTAAGTCAGCAGCTATCTTGTACTGTCTATTTAAGTCGAGAAAAGGAATGAGAAAATAAGGCTGTGATGGCTGCAGCAGAATAATGTAGCCATTGTGTGTACAGCGAGGAGCAGAGCCTCTACGCAAAGCCTATGAGCTCTTCCTTGGTGCGCGCGTGTGTGTTTCTGAGTTCTACTCACCGTGTGTGTTCTTGAGAGAAGAAGAGAGAGTTCCGGGGAGGAAGAAGAAGCGGCGTTGCGTCGAGGCGGCGCCAACAATTGGCATCAGAGCCTTGTCGATCGGAGACGGTGGTGATGGCGCGGCGGACTCCATGTGAGGGGGACGTCAGCGGCGCAAGGTGGACGCCGTTGGCGGCGGGGTGCTGCTAGCGGCCGGTGCGTGTCTCCATCATCGCCGAGCTGCGTCACGGAGATGGAGAAAGGTATGCTGCCCTCTAAGTTGCGTCACCGGCGGCAAGGAGGTGATGGCCATGGAGCGGAGGCCATTGCCCCATGGAGTTCCATGTCCGAGTCGTCGACAAGGTGCGTCATCGGCGAACATGGAGGCGAGTCACCGGCGAGTTACGGCACCGGTGACAAACTTGCGACAACGACCGTGCCACGGCAGGGCGCTTGTGGTGAAGGCGTAGGAGGTGTGGCTCTCATCAAGGCCAACGGCGGCAGCGGTGATCGGTGTGACAAGATGGCAATGGCGGCCGTCTCCGTGTTGCATCGGCGACATCGACGACCCCGGGCTTCAAGAGAGAAATAAGTTAACAAGATTAGGGAGGTAAATGTTGGAACTAATCTTGTTATTAATATTAAGTGCATAGATTAGATCATGTTTAATTTGTTTTGCATTGTGTCATGCATGTATTCTTGCCCATTCACTAAGCTGCGGTAGTGTACTCACATAAGATGTGATCATGTGTGTGCATGCAAGCTAGTAGTGGGTCAGATTAGTTAGTTGATTTAGTCACGCATGGAGTTGGTTAGTTAGGCAGTTAGCCATGTGCATGTGCATGCTGGCCGTTGAGTGAACGTCCCGCAAGTACTGGACGTGGTGGCCAAGTCATGTGCATACTGGAGAGATTCCAGGGGTGCATGGTCTTGACGTAAGTTTAGGATCGGGAGATGTGTAAGTCAGCTGCTATCTTGTACTGTCTATTTAAGTCGAGAAAAGGAATGAGAAAATAAGGCTGTGATGGCTGCAGCAGAATAATGTAGCCATTGTGTGTACACCGAGGAGCAGAGTCTCTACGCAAAGCCTATGAGCTCTTCCTTGGTGCGCGTGTGTGTGTTTCTGAGTTCTACTCACCGTGTGTGTTCTTGAGAGAAGAAGAGAGAGTTCCGGGGAGGAAGAAGAAGCGGCGTTGCGTCGAGGCGGCGCCAACAATGAAGAGGGACTACAACCTTTTCAGGCATGAACTATCCCAACTCTGAATCTGTTTAGTTATTGATTCTCATTATCAGGCCTTCACCATGTGAAAAGTCGTATCAATACCAAGTTAGGTCACATGCAAGTGCATGTAGCAGTTCGGTCTTATTTTTTTGTTGGACATAATTCGCACAATGCTGACTGTAATGGTGTCGGCTGCCCAAAATATTCCGTGTGACCTTGTTAAATTACATTGTTGTCCGTCTCCTTTTATTAGACTCTTCAAAATTACATTTTTCAAGTTATTTGTTACTGTTTACAATGAGAGCAGATTTCCCTACTGTGTCACTTAGTAAGAGAGAAGACAGTATTCTTATTTCACAGTGTCACCATTCATTTGACTTTGTGTCACGCCTACCGTTGTTCATTGGTGATCGACACAACCACTTTTTCTACCCACGCTGCATGTCTATGAGGCACCATGTGACCGACGACAAGGCCAAGGTTGTGTGCCTCAGGTGTGATCTTGATGATATCTACTGAGCCACCTTCTTAGAAGTGAATATAATTCCCCACTACAGTTGCATTTGAGAATTGATTTTGAACTTGAATTTGTTTCAGGGTAGAAGATGTTGTCATCTTTTTTTGTTGAATGTTTATGTGCCACTGAATATTCAAGATAACAATGCACTGGATGACAAGGTTACTCGACAGAGCGGATGCTTTCTCTTCTCTAGATTGTGAAGTCGGCAAAAGATTGAAGGGCATGGTTCATGTCCCTGTAAGTAGTTGTAATCAATTCCTACTTATCCAACATAATTTTAAAATTGATTTACTGCACAAAGGGTTAAAGTACAACTGTTTTGAGTTTCTATAGTTTCAAGGGCTTTTGATTTCCACCTTGGGTGTCTTATCTAACTATCAAATAATATTCCTCTGAAGTATAGATGAGCTGGGATTCCTTGGTTTATTACTCAAGGATGTTGGGCACTGTTTAAACATAATGAGATTCTTTGCAAGCTCATAGAAACAATTCAGCACCTTTCTTTCGGAAAACTCTGGTTTCACTTCATATCTTTTACATGTAGCGAATTCTACTGTGTTCCTTAAAATTTTCCATGATTACACACTTTATGTGCCTCCATATCTTATCAGGGAATGCCGACGAAGAGATCAAAAAATTGTTTTCATTGGAAGTGTAAAACATAAAGCAAGCATGGAGCTCTCGCATCATATTCATACCTCAAACTGATTTCCTGCAGATTTTCCTGCCAAACTACTACATGGTAGTCTTAAAGTAAATACAGTACCATTTTTTGGTATATATATGCTATGTGGTTGCAGCACAATAGCAAAACCTTCTGTCCGACGGAGATGCAGGTTTACCACATTTCACAAAACCAAACATAATTTCCTTGAGTACATCTTTTGTTGTGTTTATGCCTATGACTAGCTGATGTGTGCGCTTCTTTTTGGAAGTCTGATAGGATTAGTGATATTTTAATGTGGTCTGACCCTCCATTCATTTGTGATTTGGTTTGTAAGGGCTTTCTAATTGTGAATGGAGCTGGGAAATACATGCCTTTACATATTATGACAAAAGCATCACATTTAAAGAGTGCATGCAAAGTTCTCCTGCCGATTTAAGACCATGGCCAATTAAGAGCATGTGGTAATTTCCTCTCCTCTCCCCGTGCGTTGCCCCTTGCGTTGAAGTTCTATGGAAAGTTCAGTGTGTAACAGTATTAGCAAAAAAAAAGTACAGTGTAACTGTGATGTAGATGTGATTCTATGCTTTATTAGTCATAAGAGGCTCTAATTCCTATGATTGGCCATGGTCTTAAATCGGCCACTCCACAATTTTTTTGGGCATGCAACAAAGGTTGATCGCCCATTTGAAATTGTATTAACATTTTATTTTTGACATGGTTGCAGGTTGGTTTACAAGGGATTGCGGCCGGGAATCACACATCAGGTTCAAGCAAAAGAATCACACCAGAGGTTGAGGGAGGAGAGAGCAACACGACGGGGGCCTCTAACCACCCAAAAATGTAGGTGGTCAACTATCGTCCTATGCAGCTCAATGTCGGTGGAACACACAGTGTCGAAGACCATGATGTTCCGAGAATTCCAAATGCACCAGAAGATCGCGCCGACCACATGATCCAAAAAGGGAGAAGACGAGTTGGTGAGTGGTGATGGGGAAATGAAGGCCCGTATGCCTGCCTCTGATTCAAGCACAAATGAAGATTTCTCTGCTCCTTCGTTGGGCTATGCAGAACTGTTTTCCAACTTTGGTGAGGTGCTTGGGAAAAATATTTCAGTACAACATGCACAGTGGTATATTCTTGTAATGCTGATCTGACCAGTTCGAGTTCTTCAATAATTTGTAGGACTACAAGCAGGTCGGGCCTTCTCAAGAGCTCATTGGAAGGACTTGCATAGTTGCATGTCACAAAGTGGAGGTTTGGTCATATATGGGTGTTGTAACACTCATGTTTACTTGAGAGTTTTGTTCTAGCTGCTGGTATATTTAAATACTTTCATGCTACTCGTGTGGAAAGTAAAATAATAATGGGTACACTTGCTGCTTGTGCTTGGTATATAAGGCCAACTTTAGATGTATATATCAAATCTTAATCTCCTAAGACTATTATCTTTGTAGCTAGAGTGAGATTTAGATATTAGGGTCCAATGTTGCATCTTTACTCAAGTTTTTGAATTTTGCAACAGAAAACATATTCATATTTATAATTTCCTTTTACTTGTCTTCCCAATTAGATAGATAGGACTATATCACTTGCCATTTTTGTCCACTGTTTTAATTTGTTAAGAATAGAATTTAGACTAATTGTTTGATTGTAAGATGGCATGATATCGTTTACTTATCAGTATGGGTAAACATATTTCATGCTGCTCTAGGCTCCTCTAGCTTCTTATCATTTATATTAAATTAAGCTAGCTTTCCAGGGGAAGATTTATCCCATGATGTTTTGGTAAATTGTAGAGGAAGATTTGCAATATACAATTTTAGTAAATTTACTAGGTGGAAGAATGATGCTACTCCCTCCGATCCATATTACCTGTCGCTAGTTTAGTACAACTTTAGTATGGATTGGAGGGAGTATTTTGACTTATATGTTAGGATCATGATAGTTAGTTAATATAGAAAATTGTGGAGTGGTTTCTTGTTTTCTAGATGTTGTGTTATAGTTATTTTAAGGAAAAATAACTCACCGCCATCTCATTTCATGCAAGTTTAGTGACTTGATATACATTTCTAGAGGTAAATAATATCAGTTATTTACTGAGTGAGCTATCAGCTTTGGGTCCTTTCAAATTGAAGCTCAAATTTGTTGGCATTTTCAGTTGTCTGGCAATTCTCATGTCTAATTTATACATGGTTCAAATATACCATTGCTTGATCTAGCTATATGGTTCTCAATTGTTTGCTCTTGCATTGACTATAAACTCTATGCACTATGGATTCATGAGAAGCAAAGCTGGTATATAACTACTTACTATGTCCCGTGTGGGGTAGAAACATAATTTATGTATGCTAACATATCTCATGGTATCAACTTAATTATCTGTTTCTACCATTGGCGATACTATTTCGATATCCAGTATTGCTCGGGCATTGCAATACACTGCACTCGGATGATTTTGTTGACAGAAAATTTGAAGCTCAATGATTTGGCAAGAGGATTTGTGCAAAAAATTATGTACGTTCTAATTTTTTGCATCACAATTTTTGTATTTGTGTTGAACATGAGAAAGCCTAAAATTTGCTTCAGAGATGAACTTGTCAATATAGAAAAGTAGCACATAGACAGAATCAAATCTGTTTGGAGAAGCCGATTGTACCTTCTTCCCGGGTGCCTAATACTGATGACTAATGTTGACGATTTGATTCACTTGCCTTGTTTTTAAATAACACATGTGCAACACAACAATGCAAAGGGAATTTGGTGGAGGAGGGAGAATAAGACATATTTGTGGGGTTGAAGAAGCACATGAAAGTAGATATGCTTGTGAGGTTGGAAACTGAAATGCATGCTTGAAGAAACATATTTAGAGGAAAGCAAGAGATAGACATGAAGTACTTGTGACAACATAGTCCTAAGCATGTGATGTACACACTGCATATAATGATATTTTGATATATGTTGCCGTAGATAAGTTTGTTGTTTCGTGGAAACACACACGCATTCAACTAGATTTAGCTTCCTTGGACTAGGAATAGATCGGGAAGAAGGTGGTGTGGTCGGGTTATTTTTTAACCTTTCAAGACAACAAAACAAGGACACGGAAGCTACATGCAGAGTCAAGGGGCAATAGATGAGAGGATGATTGATGTATGAACGAGGAAGATGAGGGACGACAAGTTCAACGAGAAAGACCGGCTAGAGGGGTGCTTCGTGTTTGTAAGAATAGAGAAAAGGTTCTTGCATTTGTGTTGTGGTTGAATATTCCATGCAATGTGCTTTTTCATGGGGAGGAAAATGAGCATTGGTTATAAATTTATTTGTTGGCCCGTGGCAACGCACGGGCAGTCTACTAGTACCCCTAATTCTCGAGGCTGCTCAAATCTACCCCTCTTCCATCTAGTGTCCTTACAGAAATACCCTTCCGTCCAGTCAAAGGGGTTTGACTATAGGGGAACGTTGCATGGGAAACAAAAAATTTCCTACGCACACGCAAGATCTATCCATGGTGATGAGCATCTACGAGAGGGAGAGTGGATCTAGGTACCCTTGTAGATCGCTAAGCGGGAAGCGCTAAGAACGCGGTTGATGTAGTCGAACGTCTTCGCGATCCAAATCGCTAGCCGTCCTGCGATCCCATCACGATCCGTCCCGCGATCCAATCATGAACCGTTCGGCGATCCAATCACGCTCCTTCCGATCTAGCGCCGAACGGACGGCACCTCCGCGTTCAGCATACGTACAACTCGATGACGATCTCCGCCTTCTTGATCCAGCAAGAGGGAGCGGAGAGGTAGATGAGTTCTCCGCCAGCACAACGGCGTGGTGGCAGTGGTGGTGGAGCTATTCCGACAGGGCTTCGCCTAAGCACCGCCAAAACTAGACTAGAGGAAAAACTGTATAGACGGGGGGAGAGAGGGCTGCACCGTGGCTTTGGTTTTTCTGGTGCTGCTGCCCTCTCACCCCTCTAGTATATATAGGAGGGAGGGGAGGGAGTCCGGCGTCCCTAGGGTTCTCCCTAGGCTGCGGCCGAAGTGGGAGTGGTGGAGGAGTCCTACTCCAATCCTACTAGGAGTAGGATTCCTCCCCCACTTGGTTTTCCTTTCCCCACTTGGACTTTCCACCCCTAGCCGCATGGGCCTTGTTGGGGGGGTGCGGCCAGCCCACCAGGGGCTGGTTTACCTCCTCCCACAGCCCATGAGGCCCTTTGGGGAGAGAGGCCCCTCCCGATGGTCCCCCGGTACCCTCCTGGCACTCCCGGTACACTACCGAAGTACCCGAAACTTTTCCGGTGACCAAAACGGGACTTCCTATATATCAATCTTTACCTCTGGACCATTCCGGAGCTCCTCGTGACATCCGGGATCTCATCCGGGACTCCGAACAACCTTCGGTCACCACCATACATAACTCTATATTACCGAAATGTCACCGAACCTTAAGTGTGCAGACCCTGCGGGTTCAAGAACTATGTAGACATGACCGAGACACCTCTACGGTCAATAACCAATAGCGGGACCTGGATGCCCATATTGGTTCCTACATATTCTACGAAGATCTTTATCGGTAGAACCTCTATGTCAGGGATTCAGTTAATCCCGTATGTTGTTCCCTTTGTTCTTCGGTATGTTACTTGCCCGAGATTCGATCGTCGGTATCTCTATACCTAGTTCAATCTCGTTACCGGCAAGTCTCTTTACTCGTTCTGTAATACAAGATCCTATGGCTAACTCTTTAGTCACTTTGCGTGCAAGGCTCATTGTGATGTTGTATTACCGAGTGGGCCCTGAGATACCTCTCCGTCACACGAAGTAACAAATCCCAGTCTTGATCCATGCCAACCCAACAGACACCCTCGGAGATACCTCTAGAGCACCTTTATAGTCACCCAGTTACGTTGCGACGTTTATACACACAAGGTACTCCTCCGGTGTCAGTGAGTTGCATGATCTCATGGTCATAGGAACAGATACTTGACATGCAAAAAACTATAGCAATAAACTGACACGATCATATGCTATGTTTATAGTTTGGGTCTTGTCCATCACATCATTCTCCTAATGATGTGATCCCGTTATCAAATGACATCTCATGTCTATGGCTAGGAAACCTTGACCATCTTTTATTAACGAGCAAGTCTACGAGAGGCATACTAGGGACACAATGTTGTCTATGTATCCACACATGCATTTGAGTTTCCAATCAATACAATTATAGCATGGATAATAAACGATTATCATGAACAAGGAAATATGATAATAACTAATTTATTATTGCCTCTAGGGAATATTTCCAACAGTCTCCCACTTGCACTAGAGTCAATAATCTAGCTCACATCGCTATGTGATTTACATTGTTATGAATCTCACACCCAATGAGTTCTTGGGTTCGATCATGTTTTGCATGTGAAAGAGGTTTTAGTCAACGGGTCTGCGACATTCAGATCCGTGTGTACTTTGCAAATCTTTATGTCATACTGTAGATACTGCTACCACGCTCCACTTGGAGCTATTCCAAATGGCTGCTCCACTATACGTATCCGGATTGCTACTAAGAGTCATCCGGATTGGTGTTAATGCCTGCATCGACGTAACCCTTTACGACGAACTCATTATCACCTCCATAATTGAGAAATATTTCCTTAGTCCTCTAGTTAGTAAGGATAATTTTGACCGCTGTCCAGTGATCCACTCCTGGATCACTCTTGTACCCCTTGACAGACTCATGGCAAGGCACACAGAGGTGCGGTACACAGCATGGCATACTATATAGAGCCTATGGCTAAGGCATAGGGGACGACCTTCGTCCTTTCTCTTTCTTCTGCCGTGATCGAGCTTTGAGTCTCACTCAACTCCACACCTTACAAATCAGGCAAGAACTCTTTCTTTGACTGATCCATTTTGAACTCTTTCAAAATCTTGTCAAGGTATGTACTCATTGAAAGTCTTATCAGACGTCTTGATCTATCTCTATAGATCCTGATGCCAAATATTTAATTTGCTTTATCCAGGTTTTCATTTCAAAAACTCCTTTCAAACAACCCTTTTATGCTTTCCAGAAATTCTACATTATTTCCGATCATCAATATGTCATCCACATATACTTATGAAAAATTCTATAGTGCTCCCACTCACTTTATTGTAAATACAAGTTTCTCATAAACTTTGTATAGACCCAAAAACTTTGATCACCTCATCAAAGCGTATATTCCAACTCCGAGATGCGTGCTCCAGTCCATAGAAGGATCGCTGGAGCTTGGATACATTTTAGCATCCTTAGGACTGACAAAACCTTCTGGTTGTATCACATACAACCTTTCCTCACGGAAACCGTTAAGGAAATGATGTTTTGACATCCATCTGCGAGATTTCATAATCGAAAAATGCAGCAACTGCTAACATAATTCCAACAGACTTTTAGCATCGCTACGGGTGAGAAAGTCTCATCGTAGTCAACTCCTTGAACTTGTCGGAAACTTCTTTGCGACAAGTCGAGCTTTATAAATGGTGACTTTTAACATCAGCGTATGTCTTCTTCTTAAAGGTCCATTTGTACTCAAAGGCCTGCCGTTCAACGGGCAAGTTTACCAAAGTCCATACTTGGTTTTCATACATGGATCCTTTCTCGGATTTCATGGCTCCTAGCCATTTGTTGGAATCCGGGCCCACCATCGCTTCTTCAAAGCTCGTAGGTTCACTGTTGTCTAACAACATGACCTCCAAGACAGGATTGACGTACCACTCTGGGGCGGTAGGAGTTCTTGTCGACCTACGAGGCTCGGTAGTAACTTGATCTGAAGCTTCATGATCATCATCAATTGCTTCCTCTTCACTTGGTGTAGGCATCGCAAAAAAATCTTTCTGCGTCGTGCTACTATCCAACTGAAGTGACGGTTCAACAACCTCATCAAGTTCTACTTTCCTCCCACTCAATTCTTTCGAGAGAAACTTTTTCTCGAGAAAGGACCTGTTTTCAGCAACAAACACTTTGCCCTCGGATCTGAGATAGTAGGTATACCCAATTGTTACATTAGGGTATTCTATGAAGATGCACTTTTCCGCTTTGGGATCGAGCTTATCGTACATAAGCATCGCATTCCCAAACTCTGAGAAATGACAACTTAGGTTTCTACCAAACCAAAATTTATACCGTGTCATTTCAACGGACTTAGATGGTGCCCTATTTAAAGTGAATGTAATTGTCTCTAATGTATAACCCCAAAATGATAGTGGCAAATCGATAAGAGACATCATAGTATGCACCATATCCAATAGAGCACGACTACGACGTTCGGACACACCATCACACTATGGTGTTCCAGGTGGCGTGAGTTGTGAAACAACTTCCACATTGTCTTAAGTTGTATACCAAACTCGTAACTCAGATATTCACCTACATGATCATATCGTAGACTTTTTATCTTCTTGTCATGATGATCTCAAACTTCACTCTGAATTTGCTTGAACTTTTCAAACAATTCAGACTTGTGTTTCATTAAGTAAATATACCCATATCTACTCAAATCATCAGTGAAGGTAAGAAAATAACGATATCCACCGCACGCTACAACACTCATTGGACCGCATACATCAAAATGTATCATTTCCAATAAGTCACTTGCCCGCTCCATCATACCGGAAAAAAGGCTCTTAGTCATCTTGCCCATGAGGCATGGTCCGCATTTCTCAACCGATTCGAAATCGAGTGAGTCCAAAGATCCATCAGCATGGAGTTTCTTCATGCGCTCTACACCAATATGACACTTAGCGGCAGTGCCACAAGTATGTGATATTATCAGTATTAACTTTATATCTTTTGGCATCAATATTATGAACATGTGTATTACTACGATCAAGATTCCAGAAACCATTCTCATTGGGCGCACGACCATTGAAGGTATTATTCATGTAAACAGAATAACCATTATTCTCTAACTTAAATGAATAACCGTATTGCAATAAACATGATCTAATCATGTTCATGCTCAACGCAAACACCAAATAACATTTATTTAGGTTCATCACTAATCCCGAAGGTAGAGAGAGCGTGTGATGGTGATCACATCAACCTTGGAAATACTTCCAACACTCATCGTCACCTTACCCTTAGCTAGCCTCTGTTTATTCCGTAGCTTTTATTTCGAGTTACTAACATTTAGCAACCGAACCGGTATCCAATACCCAGGTGCTACTAGGAGTACTAGTAAGGTACACATCAATAACACGTATATCAAATATACTTCTGTTGACGTTGCCAGCCTTCTTATCTACCAAGTATCTAGGGTTGTTTCGCTTCAGCCACCGTTCTCCTCATAATAGAAGCACTTAGTCTCAGGTTTGGGTTCAACCTTGGGTTTGTTCACTAGAGCGGCAACTGGCTTGCCATTCTTGAAGTTTCCCTCCTTGCCCTTGCCCTTCTCGAAACTAGTGGTTTTACTAACCATCAAAACTTGATGCTCCTTCTTGATTTCTACCTTCGCGGTGTCAAACATCACGAATAGCTCAGGGATCATTATTTCCATCCCTGGCATTTCATAGTTCATCACGAAGCTCTAGTAGCTTTGTGGCAGTGACTTGGAGAACTATATCAACCACTATCTTATCTGGAAGATTAACTCCCACTCGATTCAAGCGATTGTAGCACCCAGACAATCTGAGCACATGCTCACCGATTGAGTTCACAACAGTACTTAAAGTAGTATTTTGCTTTATTATACTAACGGATCTCACGATGGTTTTGTTAAGTTTTGTGTGAATGAAGTGTTCGAAGATCGAGGAGGTATCGATATAAGAAGAATACGGAGAGACAAGAGTTCAAGCTTGGGGATGCCCAAGGCACCCCAAGTAAATATTTCAAGGAGACACAAGCATCTAAGCTTGGGGATGCCCCGGAAGGCATCCCATCTTTATTCTTCAACAATTATCTGTATACCTTGGTTTTTGTTTTGTTCACATGATATGCGTCTTTAGTGTTTTTCTTTTTCTTTTATGAACCCCTCTATGTTCGCACACGAACACGTCACCGTGTACCTCCAATGCCGAGGGTGATACACCGCAGCTCACGTCGAAGGAGACCCGACCGACAGCGTGATACGCAAGACAGTCGGCGGGCGCTTTTGAAGACCCCGAAACCCCACGCGCCCGGGAGGGACCCCGTCTGGATGCACGGCGGCTATGGGCTGCCCTAGATCGGTTCGCCCGGCCCTAGAGCCTCGAGGATCGCTGCCCTTCAAAACGAAGAACGAACGAAGAACGAGAGAGAAATAACAAGGGAGAGATGTAAAAGCTAGGGTAAAAAGTAGTAGATTGATTTGTTCAATTGTGTGTTGTTCAATCGGCCGTCACCCCCAATATATATAAGAGGCGGCTGGACTTTCCGTACAAGCAAAGGATTTATCTAGGCTTTCCTTACAAGAAAATTACATCAATTCACGTCCTAGAGTCCTAGTTCTAGTCCCACTCGGATTCAGCCCAAATCTGGCCCAATCTTCTGTCTTGCTCCTTGCGTGGGCCGTGGAATCTGCATATGACCTCCGATGGAGACGGTCCAAACATCAATTTTGTGTGCCTCGACGAGGCCAACAATCCGTATGTTGATCACTTTCCCAAATAAAGTCATCTTGAATACTCCACGAGGTCATCTTTAGCTTTGAATCGGACTCGGTCATGTAGCGGACTGGACCGTCCGAGTGTTGTAGCGTCTCTGCAGGCCGAATACTATCTCAGATGATAATGACCTTAAAAGCAAAGTTGACCGTTTCGACGTTAAGAACAACTTTCATGTTGAACACTTTTCCATCCGAGGCCATATAGGCCAATATTTTACCATCTGGTTGAATCACTCGGATTTGGAGTTCTTTAGTCGGTCGAGTGAAATTTCTCAATTTTTCCACACGGAATTCATGTACCTGGACTCCTTGACCGAAGTTTCACTCGGATGGAAACTTTTCACTCGGTCATAAAGCCTTCACTCGGAGAGCTATATTTTCACTCGGATGATAAGCTTTTCACTCGGATCTCCCGAATGAAAACACAGCCTGAACTTGTTTCGCCTCTGCAGGTTGCATATGACCTCGGATTTGAACGATTTATATATCAAAATCGACCGATTCCACGAGACGACACTTTTCCGTGTTGAAGATTTTTCGATTCATAGCGTTCTTGAGAGCCTAATTGCTCGCGCGATCCATCAGACACCATCCAGGTGAGTGTCTGGTCCCTCGCGCCATAATTTTGCTCAGGGTCGGTCCACAGTGTTTTGCTTCTAACTTTTGCATACGAACTCGGATTGAGAGGATTTATATATCAAAATCGATCAGCTCGACGAGACGAAGACAATCCATGTAGAGCATTCCTTCATCCGAGGTTGTCTTGGAGGCGTAATCGACCAAAAAGCACTCAGAACATCTAAACATGACAATCCAAGTGTAATTTGGCCCTTGAAATGATGCCGAATAGTGATGGCCTAAACATCAAGGTTGTTTCACTTGGCAATATGAGCTTTCTCGTATAAAAAACCTTTTCGTTTGAGTCCATCTTTATTGCATTTTGCATCGTGCCAAAATCAGGTGTCAACACATGCCCCCCTGTTTTTCGGCAAAGCTTGCATGCCGAAAAATAATTTGCACCATGTTTGTTCTAAGGACGATGTCAACACCCCATCGGCCATCTATATTTCTCAGGGCGATAATTATGTATCGGCCATGTTTATGCTAAGGGCGATAATCATATATCGGCCATTGCCTAATTAGGCTTCTTGCCGCACACACTCGGGTGGTACTTCTTCAGATATCTGCCATTGAGAGCTCGAGGTAATAATACTCCTTGCATGGATTCCACCAAATATGAATTTCCAGGAACTATTCTTGCAATCCTAAAAGGACCTTCCCAGTTTGGAGACCACTTCCCGAATTTTCTATCTCTAGAACCAATCGGCAGAATCACTTTCCACACAAGATCGCAAACTTGAAAATTCTTCAACTTGACCTTTTTATTGTAAGCTCTTGCTACCCTCAACTTGTCCTTCTCTATGGCCTTTAACGCAGCCAAACGTTTATCAGCACCCTCATCAATATTGTCCATCATCAAATCATAAAAGTCCACTGCCGATAAATCATTTTGTTTGGCTATTCTCAAAGCACTCAAATTTACTTCCACTGGTAAAACAGCCTCTTGACCGTATACTAGCTCATACGGAGTTACCTTTGTAGCACCATGCCTTGAGATTCTATGTGCCCATAAAGCCTCAGACAACAACTCATGCCATTTTCTTGGATTATCCTCAATCCTCTTCTTGATGAGCTTCATCAATATTTTGTTGCTAGACTCAGCTTGTCCATTAGCTTGGGCATAATACGGAGATGAATTGAGCAACTTTATGTTATATGATTCGGCAAATTCTCTAACTTGATGTGACATGAAAGATGAACCTTGATCTGTAGCCAACGTCTAAGGAATGCCGAATCTATGAATAATGTGTTCGCTTATGAATTGAATTACCTCTGTATGTGTCATGTTCTTGAGAGGTACTGCTTCAGACCATTTAGTGAAATAATCGGTTGCCACCAACACGGACCGATGCCCCTCTGAAGAAGATGGATGAATTTGTCCAATGAAGTCTAAACCCCATCCTCTAAAAGGCCACGGCTTGATAATAGGATGTAACATAGCAGCAGGAGCCAACTGAATATCACCAAATTTTTGACAAGCTTCACAGCCTTTATAATACCTGAAGCAATCATTGATCATAGTCGGCCAATAAAATCCAGCACGTCGTAAGAACCATTTCATTTTGGGTGCCGACTGATGAGTACCACAAATACCTTCATGTACCTCTCCCATAGCAACTCTTGCTTGGTCCTCGTCCAAACACTTCAAAAGAACATCTTCAACCGTTCGGCGATAAAGACCATCATCTCTCATTGTATATTTGAAAGCCATATGCCGAACAGCCCTGTCCACCCTTTCACTCGGATTGCACAAGTAATCAATAACGGTCTTCCTCCAGTCATGATTTTCACCTGCACTAGATTTATTGTTAGTGGCCGAATCAGTGGGCTCTAGTTCGGCCTCTCCCATATTAGCAAGACAGGACATCGTCTTCTGAGAAATATGAAACATGCCATGAGCAATATGATAGTCGGATGCTTGTTGTGCCAACTCATTTGCTCTCCAATTGTCATGTCTAGATATATGAGCAATGCTAAAATAATCCAAAGTAGAAATCGTATCTAGACACTTATCAAGATAAACATTAAGTGATTCGTCTAAACATTGAAAGACTTTGGACATTTGCTGCACTACTAATAACGAATCACCAAAAGCCTCAACATGTGTAGCACCTATAGCGAGCAACATCTCTAAACCAAATAACAATGCTTCATATTCGGCTTGATTATTTGTGCAAAAATATTCCAGTCGGCATGAGGCTTCAAAAACAGCACCATGAGGAGATATATTAACAATACCAACACCTTGGCCATTGCTACAAACCGAACCATCAAAATATAACCTCCATGCTACTAATGAGACAAGGTTTATATCAACATCATGCTTGTAATTAATCCGATGCTCGACAATAAAATTAGCAACAATTTGACCTTTCATGGATTTTAGAGATTCATAAGCCAAATCATACTCAATTAAAGCATAAGCCCACTTGCCAATTCTACCACTAAGAATTGGCCTATGCAACATGTACTTAATGACATCGGTTTGACAAGCTACTATGCAGGCACTCGGCACTAGGTAATGTCTAAGTTTTGTGCAAGCATAATATAAACAGAGGCATAATTTTTCAATAAATGCATACCTTGTCTCGGCGTCCAATAAGCGTCGGCTCAGATATGTAATAGTATGCTCTCTTCCATCGGTTTCTTGTGTCAATACAGCACCAATAACACCTTCCTCCGCCGCAATGTAAAGCCTAAAGGGCTCTTTATGTTTGGGTGCTTTCATCACCGGAGGAGTGCTCAAAAAAGCCTTGATCATGTCAAATGCCTCTTGCTGTTTTGCCCCCCAAGTGAAATCAGCATCATTCTTTAACCGAAGGATAGGAGTGAATGCATCGACCTTCCCTGACAAATTAGCTATGAACCTTCTCAAATAATTGACCTTGCCAAGGAATTTTTGCATATCTCCCTTGCATGTTGGAGCCTCCACTTTTTGTATAGCTTCTATCTTTTTGGTATCAATTTCTACGCCATTCTCATGAATAATGAAACCCAAAAACTTTCCAGCCGACACGCCGAATGCACACTTCAAAGGATTCATCTTCAGTCCGTATTTTTTCATTCTTTCAAAAGCTAAACGCAAATCGGCTAAATGAGACTTAAAAGCATCCGATTTGACAACAATATCATCAATATAGACTTCAAACCGAGTAAATCATGGAAAATTAAAATCATAGCCCTTTGATATGTGGCACCAGCATTTTTTAATCCGAATGTCATCACTGTCCACTCGAATAAACCAAGGAAACCAGGGCCACGAAAGGCTGTCTTGGACATTTCCTCTTCGGCCATAAAATTTTGATTGTAACCCGCATTACCATCAAGAAAGCTAATAACCTTATGTCCAGAAGCATCATTAATAAGCATGTCGGCTATTGGCATGGGATACTCATCTTTGGGTGTAGCTCTATTCAAATCTCTGAAATCAATGCACGTCCTTAACTTGCCGGATCCTTTCTTCTCCACCGGCACAATGTTAGAGATCCACTCGGCATACCTGCAAGGTCAAATGAAATTAGCTTTGAGCAACCGACCGATGTCCTCCTTGATCCAGTCATATGTTTTTGGATTAAATTTTCTGGCCGACTGTTTGTAAGGTCTAAAACCGGCCTTTATAGGTAACCGATGCTCCACTAGCTCTCGGCTTAAACCTGGCATCTCATGATATTCCCATGCAAAGCAACAAACATACTCTTTCAATAGCCCGATCAACTCAGCTTTACGATCGGCTTTCAAATTCTTGTTTACAAAAGTCAGCTGAGTGACTGAACCATCTCCTATATCTACCTCTTCTAATGGATCGGCCGACGTAAAACCTTGTCCTAATTTATCCATGTCATCCAACTCCTCTATAGATTCATACATATCGTTCTCGCCAGACCGATATTTTGCAAGATGTTTCTGCAACCACTCGGAATTAGAATCCATTTAAACATATCATACCTTGGAGCCGATTGCCACCAATCGGCTTTAAAGAGACGGGCACAAAGCCATTCTTCGTTGCGCTGAGGAAATCAAACTCTGACAAGTCGCATCCCGTCAAGCAAGTAGCATTGGGATGTTGCCAATCCACCGATGCATCGGCCAAAGCAACACAGGCCGAGTTATCCGCATGAATGAGTTCCACCTCATCATCAACCCACTGGATCAAAAACCGGTGCATAGTAGATGGCACGCATTGGTTTGCATGAACCCAATCACGTCCTAGTATGACGTTGTAGTTACCTTGCACCTCAGCGACAAAGAATGCAGTAGCCAAAGTTTTGCTCCCGAATGTCAGCTCCACATACATCACACCTTTGGCTTCAGTTTTCTCTTTGCCTTCAAACCCGTTAAGCACCATACTGGTCTTGATTAATTCATCATCGGGCAAACCCAATTTCTTGAAGACCGAATAAGGCATGAGATTCACCACAGCACCACCATCAACAAGCATCCGAGTGAGTGGTGATCCATTGATATGACCTCTGAGGTACAATGGTTTCAAGTGCGTCACTGGTTCTTTTGGCTTCTCGAATATTGCATTTTTGGGGCCAAAATCCAGCTGAGCCACTTCCCCTTCTTCATCTACAGCACGGAATTCAGCGGGTAAGTAATACACCATATTGATATCCATACTTTCATGAACCGGTGTAGACTCATAGTCCAACAGATCATCTTCTTCCTCGTGCGCGCCCACCAAATCTGAATTCTGTCCGAGTGAAGGAGAAGTAATAGGTGACGTGGACGATGTGAGAACGGTTGCATCATCTTCTTTTGGCGGTGTAAGTGCTACTGTGATAGATGTAGAAGCCACTATATTTTGTATTGGTTTAGGCTTCCACACATGCTTTGCTGGTACCATGGGCCGAGTGACATTGAACAGCTTGTCCCTTTGCTTCTCGGCCTCTTGTTCTGCCATCTCTTGATTTCTCAACCTCTGTAGTTTCCTCTTTTGTGTCTTTGTTAGCCCTGGAGGACACCACCTTGGCTGAGTGTATTTAGGATCAATTGGCTTCACTTGGCTGGTACTTGCTTCATGATCATTGGCCGAGTGCTTTGGCGCGATAACAAGTATCGGCTCAGTTGGGTTGCTATGCACAGTCGGCTGTTGTGTGGTGAATGTTTCAGTGCCCAAGACGAGTGAGTCAGCATTGATATTTTCCTTGCCTTTTCCTGACTCCACTGCTGCAACACTTGGCAACTTGACATGCCACTCTTGTTGACTTTTCTGGCCTACGAAGTTTTCACTCGGGCGCACCTTTTTACACGGATGAAATCCACTCGGACGTTCAACTGAGTAGAATCCACTCAGTCGTATTCTTTCATTCAGATAACTTCCACCCGGGTGCATTCTTACACTCGGATAGTTTTCACTCGGAGGCATATTTTGACCAACCGAGTGATGGACACCAATGTTCAGTCGGTTTTCATACGAGCATCCAAGTCGCTCCCAAACAGGTTGTCGTTGTTCTTGTGGAAATGGCACCCTTGATCCAGTCGGTTTTGCATACCGACTGAACATATCAGCTGATGGTGACCTTGGTCACTTCAGGTACGATGACCGATTAGAGCTAGAACCGGCCGACTGATTTGCATATTTGGACAACAGCATATCAAAAGTTGGCTTGATTCGCTTACGTTGTACCTTAGCTTCATTCCTTTTCCACTTGCCAACTTCTAGACTCTTGGGTTTAACAAATTTAACACGAGTGTCTTGTTGCACCTGTGGTTGCCCCCCGAGTGCAGGATTCTTGATGGTGATCTTGATTACTTCCTTGCCATCGGGTTGTTTGTCAAGCACAACCTGCCTCCCCAAGACCTTGCTGTCCTCCTTGCTTTTCCTGGGCTCACCAACAATGACATTAGTTTTATTAGCAGATTCGGCTACCTCCGGCCGAATGAGCAACTTTTCCCCCTCCAAATCCAGAGTGTTCATTGGGAAGGGCTGCTTATCAAGTTGGATCTCAGAAAAGTTCAATCGTCCGTCATTATTGGCCGATTGTATCTGTCGTCGGAAAACATTGCAATCATTAGTAGCATGAGAAAAAGAATTATGATATTTGTAATAAGCACGCCGTTTCAGCTCTTCAAATGACAGTAAAGTATGAGATATCCTAATGATCTTAGCTTGCAGCAAAGCATCAAATATTTTGTCACACTTAGCAATGTTAAAAGTAAACTTCATCTTTTCATCACGATTCTTATGAATCGGTTTTAGATCATTGCAAGTAAATGGTTTTGCCTTAGATGGCCAAACAAATTCAGCAGCATACATATCACCTTCATCGTCCGAGTGATCACTACCATACTCAACCATATTCATCTTAGGACGATCAGTTTTATATCTATGCACCTCCTTGAGATCTTTGCTTCGGCTCTCTTGAGCCAAAGCTCTTTGCAAGACTTGGTTGATACTTAAGAACTCATAGCCTTCTAGCTTTTCCCTAATGTGAGTTTTCAAACCACTAAGCACAAGGTCAGCCAAATCCCTCTCGGTTATCACCAAACTATAGCACCGGTTCTTTGTATCTCTAAATCTCTTGACGTAATCGGAGACCGATTCGTCATTTTTCTGCTTAACCGATGTAAGATGTGATAACTTAAGCTCATTGTCGCCGCTGTAAAAGTGATCATGAAATATCTGCTCTACCTGCGACCACACACGAATGGAACCATGTGGTAGAGAAGAGAACCATGAGAATGCAGTACCAGTTAAGGATAAAGGAAACAAACGCACTTTCAAATCAGTCAGCGAGCCTGCCTCACCCAATTGTGCTAAGTATTGACTAACATGCTCCCATGTGGTTTTTGTGCCCTCTCCATTGAACTTAACAAAATCTGGAATTTTATATCCCGGAGGGCACTGGACAGCATCAAAGTACTCGGGGTGCGGTTTTTGGTAAATCCGATTCCGAGGTAACTCAACTCCAAAATTCTCTCGAAGCATCTTAGCCATCTCCTCTCTAAAATTAGCTAAAGCATCATCCGTAGTAGACGGTGAAGCTTGCTGCTGTGGGATGGGAGGAGTAGAGTTACTAGCAGTAGGTAGGAACTGTGGCACATATGCGGAACCATAGTTCGGCTGTGGCCGAGTGTTTGCACCTATAGGTAAAGCTTGGTTCGGTATTGGCAACGAACTTGGCATGCTCATGATGGGATTAGCGGGTGCAGCCACGATCTGATTGGTGTGGGTAGGATAATAATTCATCGGCATGGGAGGTGCCGATGAAAGAGGTAAAGACAGATTAGGTTTTTCTACACTAGCAGCCACACAAATATTACCACTAGACGATTGAGGCATATTTTTCTGAGCATTGGTATTTTCTATGAAAGTTTGATAGACCAAATTAGTACCATCAGCAATACGACTCTCAATTTCAGCCCACTGCTCGGGAGAAAAGGTAGTACTTACAGAGGGTTTAACCTGCTCATCGTGAAGAGGAGTGAACTTGATTTCTCCAATCGGAGTGACATTGCCTTGGCGATCCTTCTTGAATTTCGCCAGGAATTCCTGCAGCTCCTTCTCCTCATGTGCCTTCTTGTACTCCTCATAAGCTTGGCGATGATTGGCCGATAACTCATCAAGACTGGGCTTAATGATGTTATCGGCGTCTACTTCACTCGGCTTGGGAAGATCAGACATGATGGATGATGATGATGATGGATCTTCGATCCCCAATGGAGTCGCCAAAAAGTGTGTTCGCACACGAACACGTCACCGTGTACCCCCAACGCTGAGGGTGATACACCGCAGCTCACGTCGAAGGAGACCCGACCGACAGCGCGATACGCAAGACAGTCGGCGGGCGCTTTTGAAGACCCGAAACCCCACGCGCCCGGGAGGGACCCCGCCTGGACGCACGGCAGCTATGGGCTGCCGTAGATCGGTTCGCCCGCCCCTAGAGCCTCGAGGATCGCTGCCCTTCAACACGAAGAACGAACGAAGAACGAGAGAGAAAGAACAAGGGAGAGATGTAAAAGCTAGGGTAAAAAGTAGTAGATTGATTTGTTCGATTGTGTGTTGTTCAATCGGCCGTCACCCCCAACATATATAAGAGGCGGCTGGACTTCCCGTACAAGCAAAGGATTCCTCTAGGCTTTCCTTACAAGAAAATTACATCAATTCACGTCCTAGAGTCCTAGTTCTAGTCCCACTCGGATTCAGCCCAAATCTGGCCCAATCTTCTGTCTTGCTCCTTGCGTGCGTCGTGGAATCTGCATACGACCTCCGATGGAGACGGTCCAAACATCAATTTTGTGTGCCTCGACGAGGCCAACAATCTGTATGTTGATCACTTTCCCAAATAAAGTCATCTTGAATACTCCACGAGGTCATCTTTAGCTTTGAATCGGACTCGGTCATGTAGCGGACTGGACTGTCCGAGTGTTGTAGCGTCTCTGCAGGCCGTATACTATCTCAGATGATAATGACCTTAAAAGCAAAGTTGACTGTTTCGACGTTACGAACAACTTTCATGTTGAAAACTTTTCCATACAAGGCCATCTAGATGACCAAATAGGCCAATCTTTTACCTTCTGGTTGAATCACTCGGATTTGGAGTCCTTTAGTCGGTCGTGTGAAATTTCTCAATTTTTCCACTCGGAATTCATGTACCTGGACTCCTTGACCGAAGTTTCACTCGGATGGAAACTTTTCACTCGGTCATAAAACCTTCACTCGGATAGTTATATTTTCACTCGGATGATAAGCTTTTCACTCGGATCTCCCGAATGAAAACACAGCCTGAACTTGTTTCGCCTCTGCAGGTTGCATACGACCTCGGATTTGAACGATTTATATATCAAAATCGACCGATTCGACGAGACGACACTTTTCCGTGTTGAATATTTTTCGATTCAAGGCCGTCTTGAGGTCCTAATTACTCGCGCGACCCATCAGACACCATCCAGGTGAGTGTCTGGTCCCTCGCGCCATACTTTTGCTCAGGGTTGGTCCGCAGTGGTTTGCTTCTAACTTTTGCATACGAACTCGGATTGAGATGATTTATATACCAAAATCAATCAGCTCGACGAGACGAAGACAATCCATGTAGAGCATTCCTTCATCCGAGGTTATCTTGGAGGCGTAATCGACCAAAAAGCACTCAGAACATCTAAACATGACAATCCAAGTGTAATTTGGCCCTTGAAATGATGCCGAATAGTGATGGCCTAAACATCAAGGTTGTTTCACTTGGAAATATGAACTTTCTCGTATAAAAAACATTTTCATTTGAGTCCATCTTTATTGCATTTTGCATCGTGCCAAAATCAGGTGTCAACACATGTTATTCTTCAACAATTATCGGTATACCTCGGTTTTTGTTTTGTTCACATGATATGCGTCTTTAGTGTTTTTCTTTTCCTTTTATGAACCCCTCTAGTATGAGTTAGTCCCTCATTGATTTATAGAATGCTTCATGCGCTTCACTTATATCTTTTGAGCATGGCTTTGTAGAATGCTCTTTGTGCTTCACTTAAATCTTTTGAGTATGGCTCTGTAGAATGCTCTTTGTGCTTCACTTAAATCTTTTGAGTATGGCTTTATAGAATGCTTTGTGTGCTTCACTTATATATTTTGAGCTTGCATATTGGTTAATCTTTATTAATTGTAGAATGCTCTATGAACTTCACTTATATCTTTTCGAGTATGAATAAAATTACCATCAGAATTGGGCTTGGAAGTGTATCATTAAAATGTCATGCCTAGCTAGAAAGGCATTAAAGAAAAGCGCTTGTTGGGAGATAACCCAATATTTACCCCTACTGTTTTTGTGCATTCTCATGATTATGCTACTGTAGTAACTATGTTTTATATGTTTTCTTTCAATAAAGTGCCAAGTAATGCCTTTGGGATGATGTGGTTGATAGTTGACTTGATTCTGTGCAAAAACAGAAACTTTGGTGCCCAGTCCAGAATTTTTATAAATTCACCAGAGAGTCAAAAGCTTCTTAATTTCCGAGGATTGATATACAAATTTCCGAGGATTTCCTAATTTTTCAGAATTTTTGGGGCTGCAGAAGTATGGTCATTGTTCAGATTATTACAGACTATTCTGTTTTTGACAGAATCTGCCTTGTTTGCATAGTTTGCTTGTTTTAGCTTTTCCATGGCTTATATTAAGTGGTATAAATTGTGGAATTGATAAGTTACAGTAGACATTATGCGAGAACAATTATGGATCTTGTATTCGACAGTGCCTAAGTGGATGGTTTGCTCTTTATCATACTAACCCACCTCACGAAGTTCCGTTAAGTTTTGTGTGATTGAAGTTTTCAAGTTTTGGGTGAGACACCGATATGAGGAGAATAAGGAGTGACAAGAACCTAAGCTTGGGGATGTCCAAGGCACCCCCAAGGTAATATCCAAAGAATACTCAAGCGCCTAAGCTTGGGGATGCCCCGGAAGGCATCCCCTCTTTCGTCTTCAACACTATCGGTATATCCTACTTGGAGCTATATTTTTATTCGTCACATAATATGAGTTTTGCTTGGAGCGTCATTTTATTTTGTTATTTTATGTTAGGTGTTATTTATAATCTTGTTTTTCAATAAAAAGTTCCAAGAATTGCCTTAGGATGCTTGCCGTGCATGTTTGATGTGTGCTGTGTAAAAAAAACAGAAACTTTTTCTGTAGTGTTTCAATTTTCATATTTTACTGGAACGTAGAAAGTTTCTGAAATTTTTACAAAGTATTTTATTATAAATTCCTTAGCATGTCCTAAATTTTCATAATTTGTTGAGTTACGTAAGTCCACTGTTTTCATAAATTGCTACAGACTGTTCTGTTTGGACAGATTGCTGTCATAGTTTAGTTATCTACTTATCCTCTAGTTTCCATAGCCTATATTGGTAGATATAAATTGTGGAAACGATAGTAAACAGTAGATGATGTTTGAAAATTATTATGCAACTTGTCTTGGCAGTACATGAAGTGTTGATTTATTCTTATGTGTACTAACCTATCTCACGAGTTCTTTTCAAGTTTTGTGTGCATGAAGTTTTTGAGAATAGGTGAAACCATGATATGAGAGGATTGAACGAGATACAAAAGCTCAAGCTTGGGGATGCCCAAGGCACCCCAAGTAAATATTTCAAGAATTCTCAAGCATCTAAGCTTGGGGATGCTACGCATCCCATCTCTCTTCATCAACAATTATCGGTTAGCCTATGTTGAACCTAAATTTTTATTCATTCACATGATGCGTGCTATTCTTGGAGTGCTATTTTTATTTTGTTTTGCTGTTTGAATAAAAGCATTGGATCTGAAATTTTGAATAAGAGAGAGAGTCCTCGCATGGCTATTTAACTAATTGACTACGCATTGATCTTCACTTATATCTTTTTGGAGTAGTTTGTCATTCACTCTCGTGCTTCACTTATATCCTATGAGTAAATGGTTGAATGAATTGAATATCATAAATCTGAAATTAAATATGCTTCATATACTTATCCCATGGGGAGTAATGACTTCACACATAATAAGTATAGGTGGTAAAATTTATTGAAAGTTAGCAAACACTGTTGGGGAACGTTGCATGGGAAACAAAAAATTTCCTACGCACACACAAGATCTATCCATGGTGATGAGCATCTACGAGAGGGAGAGTGAATCTACATACCCTTGTAGATCGCTAAGCGGAAGCGTTTAAGAAACGCGGTTGATGTAGTCGAACGTCTCCGCGATCCAAATCGCAAGTCGTCCCTCGATCCGATCACGAACTAGCGCCGAACGGACGGCACCTCCGCGTTCAACACACGTACGGCCTGATGACGCCTTCACCTCCTCGATCCAGCGAGCGATGATGAAGTAGTGGTTGAGTTCCAGCAGCACGACGGCGTGGTGATGGTGGTGAGGAACAATCTCTGCAGGGCTTCGCCAAGCGCTACGGAGATTATGACGGAGGAACTAGAGGGTTAGGGTTGCCGCACACGGCTTGGGGAAATCTTGATGTGTCCCGTGTGCTAGCCCTGCCCCTCTATTTATATGTTGAGCCTTGGGGTCTAAACTTGGAGTAAAAGCCTCCTCCAGGTCGGTTTTGCCCGCACAAGGTCGGTTTGGCCCGCAGGGCAAGAGTCCAACTCGGATCCCTGCCGAACCGTGCACAGCCGCGCACAAGCGGTAGTACCGCTTCACACAAGCGGTAGTACCGCTTGGGCGGTAGTACCGCTTCACACAAGCGGTAGTACCGCTCGGGCGGTAGTACCGCTTCACCAAGCGGTAGTACCGCTTACGCGGCAGCGAAACTACTTTTGCACTTTCCAATACCTCGTGGGCTTTTATCCCTTGGCCCATATAAAGTGTTCTCGCACCCGAACACTTCGGTAAACATCCGGAACCCCTTCCGGTGAACTCCGGAACTCTTCCGGAGATCAAAACACTATTATCACATATATCAATCTTTACCTCCGGACTATTCCGGAGATCCTCGTCATGTCCGGGATCTTATCCGAGACTCTGAATAACTTTCGGTCACCAACATAATAACTCAACTATACTAATCGTCACCAAACGTTAAGTGTGTAGACCCTGCGGGTTCGAGAACTATGTAGACATGACCGAGACACCTCTACGGCCAATAACCAATAGCGGGACCTGGATGCCCATATTGGCTCCTACATATTCTACGAAGATCTTTATCGGTCGAACCTCTATGTCAAGGATTCAGTTAGTCCCGTATGCTGTTCCCTTTGTTCTTCGGTATGTTACTTGCCCGAGATTCGATCGTCGGTATCACTATACCTAGTTCAATCTCGTTACCGGCAAGTCTCTTTACTCGTTCCGTAATACAAGATCCTGTGGCTAACTCTTTAGTCACTTTGCTTGCAAGGCTCAATGTGATGTTGTATTACCGAGTGGGCCCTGAGATACCTCTCCGTCACACGGAGTAACAAATCCCAGTCTTGATCCATGCCAACCCAACAGACACCCTCGGAGATACCTGTAGAGCACCTTTATAGTCACCCAGTTACGTTGTGACGTTTGATACACACAAGGTATTCCTCCGGTGTCAGTGAGTTGCATGATCTCATGGTCAAAGGAACAGATACTTGACATGCAGAAAACAATAGCAATAAACTGACACGATCAAATGCTACGTTTACAGTTTGGGTCTTGTCCATCACATCATTCTCCTAATGATGTGATCCCGTTATCAAATGACATCTCATGTCAATGGCTAGGAAACCTTAACCATCTTTGATCAACGAGCTAGTCAACTAGAGGCTTACTAGGGACACAGTGTTGTCTATGTACCCACAGATGTATTTGAGTTTCCAATCAATACAATTATAGCATGGATAATAAGCGATTATCATGAACAAGGAAATATAATAATAACCAATTTATTATTGCCTCTAGGGCATATTTCCAACAGTCTCCCACTTGCATGAGAGTCAATAATCTAGTTCACATCACTATGTGATTTACATTGTAATGAATCGAACACCCATGCAGTTCTGGTGTTGTTCATGTTTAGCCCTTGGAAGAGGTTTAGTCATCGGATCTGCAACATTTAGATCCGTGTGTACTTTGCAAATATTTATGTCGTCCTCCTTGATGTAATCGCGGATGGAATTGAAACGTCGCTTTATGTGTCTGGTCCTCTTGTGAAATCTTGGTTCCTTGGCTAGAGCAATGGCACCAGTATTATCACAAAACAGAGTCATTGGGTTAAGTGCACTAGGCACTACTCCAAGATCTGTCATGAACTCCTTCATCCAGACACCTTCCTTCGCCGCCTCCGAGGCAGCGATGTACTCCGCTTCGCATGTAGAATCTGCTACCACGCTTTGCTTGGAACTGCACCAGCTAACCGCACACCCATTAAGAATAAATACGTATCCGGTTTGCGACTTAGAGTCATCCGGATCAGTGTCAAAGCTTGCATCGACGTAACCCTTTACGACGAGCTCTTGATCACCTCCATAAACGAGAAACATGTCCTTAGTCCTTTTCAGGTACTTCAGGATATTCTTGACCGCCGTCCAGTGTTCCATTCCTGGATCACTTTGAAACCTTCCGACCATACTTATGGCAAGGCTGACATCGGGTCTTTTGCACAGCATTGCATACATGATAGAGCCTATGGCCGAAGCATAGGGGATGACACTCATCTTTTCTCTATCTTCTGCAGTCACTGGGCATTGAGTCTTACTCAACTTCACACCTTGCAATACAGGCAAGAACCCCTTCTTGGACTGATCCATTTTGAACTTCTTCAAAACTTTGTCAAGGTATGTGCTTTGTGAAAGTCCTATTAAGCGTCTCGATCTATCTCTATAGATCTTGATGCCTAATATGAAAGCAGCTTCTCCTAGGTCCTTCATTGAAAAACTCTTGTTCAAATATTCCTTTACGCTTTCCAGCATTTCTATATTGTTTCCAATCAGTAATATGTCATCCACATATAATATTAGAAACGCTATAGATCTCCCACTCACTTTCTTGTAAATACAAGCTTCTCCGTAAACTTGTATAAACTCGAACGCTTTGATCACCTCATCAAAACGAAGATTCCAATTCCGAGATGCTTGCACCAGTCCATAAATGGATCGCTGGAGTTTGCAAACTTTGTCAGCATTCTTTGGATCGACAAAACCTTCTGGTTGCATCATATACAACTCTTCCTTAAGGAAACCGTTAAGGAACGCTGTTTTGACATCCATCTGCCAAATTTCATAATCGAAAAAAGCAGCTATTGCTAACATGATTCTGACGGACTTAAGCATCGCTACGGGTGAGAAGGTCTCATCGTAGTCAACTCCTTGAACTTGTGAAAAATCCTTTGCCACAAGTCGAGCTTTATAGACGGTGACATTACCGTCCGCGTCCGTCTTCCTCTTAAAGATCCATTTGTTTTGAATGGCTTTACGCCCTTCAGGTAATACTTCCAAAGTCCATACTTTGTTTTCATACATAGATCCCATCTCGGATTTCATGGCCTCTAACCACTTCTCGGAATCCGGGCCCATCATCGCTTCTCCATAGCTCGTAGGTTCATCGTTGTCTAACAACATGACCTCTAAGACAGGGTTGCCGTACCACTCAGGAGCAGTACGCGTCCTTGTCGACCTACGAGGTTCGATAGCAACTTGATCCAAAGCTTCATGATCATCATCATTAACTTCCTCTTCAGCTAATGTAGGCTCCACAGAAACAACTTTCTGCACTGCGCTACTCTCAGGTTGAAGTAAAGGTTCAACAACCTCATCAAGTTCTATCTTCCTCCCACTCAATTCTTTCGAGAGAAACTCTTTCTCAAGAAATGTTCCGTTTTTAGCGACAAACACTTTGCCTTCGGATCTGAGATAGAAGGTATACCCAACTGTCTCTTTTGGGTATCCTATGAAGACGCATTTCTCCGCTTTGGGTTCCAGCTTTTCAGGCTGAAGCTTTTTGACATAAGCATCACATCCCCAAACTTTAAGAAACGACAGTTTTGGCTTCTTGCCAAACCAAAGTTCATATGGCGTCGTCTCAACGGATTTTGATGGTGCCCTATTTAAAGTGAATGCAGTTGTCTCTAATGCATAACCCCAAAACGATAGTGGCAAATCGGCAAGAGACATCATAGATCGCACCATATCCAATAAGGTTCGATTACGACGTTCGGACACACCATTACGCTGTGGTGTTCCAGGCGGTGTCAATTGTGAAACAATTCCACACTGTCTTAAGTGACTGCCAAACTCATAACTCAGATATTCTCCTCCTCGATCAGATCGTAGGAATTTAATCTTCTTGTTACGATGATTCTCAACTTCACTCTGAAATTGTTTGAACTTTTCAAATGTTCCAGACTTGTGTTTCATTAAGTAAATATACCCATATCTACTTAAGTCATCAGTGAAGGTGAGAAAGTAACGATAACCACCGCGCGCCTCAATACTCATCGGACCACACACATCAGTATGTATGATTTCCAATAAGTCACTTGCCCGTTCCATTGTTCCAGAGAACGGCGTTTTAGTCATCTTGCCCATGAGGCATGGCTCACATGTGTCAAGTGATTCAAAATCAAGTGACTCCAAAAGTCCATCAGCATGGAGCTTCTTCATGCGTTTTACGCCAATATGACCTAAACGGCAGTGCCACAAGAAAGTGGTATTATCATTATCAATTCTACATCTTTTGGCATCAATGTTATGAACATGTGTATCATTACTATTGAGATTCAATAAGAATAAACCCCTCACATCGGGTGCATGACCATAAAAGATATTACTCATATAAATAGAACAACCATTATTCTCTGATTTAAATGAGTAACCGTCTCGCAATAAACAAGATCCAGATATAATGTTCATGCTTAACGCAGGCACCAAATAACACTTATTTAGGTTCATCACTAATCCCGACGGTAATCGAAGAGCGAGCGTGCCGACGGTGATCACATCAACCTTGGAACCATTTCCCACGCGCATCGTCACTTCGTCCTTTGCCAGCCTCCGTCTATTCCGCAGTTCCTGTTTTGAGTTGCAAATATGAGCAACCGCACCGGTATCAAATACCCAGGCACTACAACGAGAGTTGGTAAGGTACACATCAATAACATGTATATCATATATACCTTGTTTGTTGTTGGCCGCCTTCTTGTCAGCCAAATACTTGGGGCAATTCCGCTTCCAGTGTCCAGTTCCCTTGCAATGAAAACACACAGTTTCTGGTTTGGGTCCAGCCTTGGGTTTCTTCACGAGAGGAGCAACTGCTTTGCCACTCTTCTTGGAGTTACCCTTCTTACCCTTGCCATTTTTCTTGAAACTAGTGGTTTTATTGACCATCAACACTTGATGCTCCTTCTGAATTTCAGACTCAGCGGCTTTCAGCATCGCAAACAGCTCGGCGACTGACTTGTTCATCCCGTGCATGTTATAGTTCAACACGAAGCTCTTGTAGCTAGGTGGCAATGATTGAAGAACTCTGTCAGTGATAGCTTCTGGCGGAAGGGGCATCCCTAACTCAGCCAGACGGGTGGAGTACCCAGACATTCTGAGCACGTGATCACTGATAGACCCGTTCTCCTCCATCTTGCAAGCATAGAACTTATCGGAGATCTCATATCTCTCGATCCGGGCATTCTTCTGAAAGATAAACTTCAACTCCTGGAACATCTCATATGCTCCATGACGTTCAAAACGTCTTTGAAGTCCCGGTTCTAAGCCATACAACATTGCACATTGAACTATTGAGTAATCATCAGAACGAGCCTGCCAGGCGTTCACAACGTCTAGAGACTCAACTGGAGCGGGTGGATCACCAAGCGGTGCATCAAGGACATAAGCCTTCTGGGAAGCCGTAAGGATAATCCTTAGATTACGGGCCCAGTCCACAAAGTTAGTTCCATCATCTTTCAACTTAGCTTTCTCTAGGAACGCATTAAAATTCAGGGGTGCTACTGCGCGAGCCATGATCTACAACATAAATATAGCAAAGACAACTTAGACTATTGTTCTAGATAATGAGTTTAGTTAATCATATTACTTAAAAACTCCCACTCAAATTGACATCCCTCCGGTCATTCGAGTGTAACATGATCCAAATCCACCAACTCAAGTCCGATCATCACGTGAGTTGAGGTGGTTTCAATGGTGAACATCTTCATGTTGATCATATCTACTATATGACTCTTGTTCGACCTTTCGGTCTCTTGTGTTCCGAGTCCATGTCTGTACATGCTAGGCTCGTCAAGTTTAACCCGAGTGTTCCGCACGTGCAACATGGCTTGCACCCGTTGTATGCGAACGTAGAGTCTATCACACCCGATCATCACGGCGTGTCTCGAAACGACGAACTTTCGCAACGGTGCACACTCGGGGAGAACACAATTTATCTTGAAATTTAAGTGAGGGATCACCTTATAATGCTACCGTCGTCCTAAGCAAAATAAGATGCATAAAAGGATTAACATCACATGCAAATCATAAGTGACATGATATGGCCATGAACTTGTGCTTTTGATCTCCATCTCCAAAGCACCGGCATGATCTCCATCGTCACCGGCATGACACCATGATCTCCATCATCTTGATCTCCATCAACGTGTCGCCATAAGGTTGTCGCGCCGACTGTTGCTTCCACGACTATTGCTAACGTTTAGCGATAAAGTAAAGCATTACATAGCGCTTAATGATTGACACGCAGGTCATACAATAATTAAAGACAACTCTATGGCTCCTGCCAGTTGCCGTACTCATCGACATGCAAGTCGTGATATTCTATACAACACATGATCATCTCATACATCACATATATCTCATCATGTAATTGGCCATATCACATCACAACATACCCTGCAAAAACAAGTTAGACGTCCTCTAATTGTTGTTGCAAATTTTACGTGGCTGCTACGGGTTTGCAAGAACCGTTCTTACCTACGCAAAACCACAACGTGGTGTAGTGATTGCTTTTTGATCTTCTAAAAGAACCCTCTTCATTGAAATCGATTCAACTAAAGTGAGAGAGACAGACACCCGCTAGCCATCTTTATGCAACGAAGTTACATGTCAGTTGAAGGAACTTGTCTCGCGTAAGTGTACGCGTAATGTCGGTCCGGGCCGCTTCATCTCACAGTACCGCCGAATCAAATATCAACTAGTAACGGCAAGCAATATGTATACACCCACGCCCACAAAACGTTTGTGTTCTACTCGAGATCTCATCTACGCATAAACCTGGCTCTGATACCACTGTTGGGGAACGTTGCATGGGAAACAAAAATTTTCCTACGCACACACAAGATCTATCCATGGTGATGAGCATCTACGAGAGGGAGAGTGAATCTACATGCCCTTGTAGATCGCTAAGCGGAAGCGTTTAAGAAACGCGGTTGATGTAGTCGAACGTCTCCGCGATCCAAATCGCAAGTCGTCCCTCGATCCGATCACGAACTAGCGCCGAACGGACGGCACCTCCGCGTTCAACACACGTACGGCTTGATGACGCCTTCACCTCCTCAATCCAGCGAGCGATGATGAAGTAGTGGTTGAGTTCCAGCAGCACGACGGCGTGGTGATGGTGGTGAGGAACAATCTCTGCAGGGCTTCGCCAAGCGCTACGGAGATTATGACGGAGGAACTAGAGGGTTAGGGTTGCCGCACACAGCTTGGGGAAATCTTGATGTGTCCCGTGTGCTAGCCCTGCCCCTCTATTTATATGTTGAGCCTTGGGGTCTAAACTTGGAGTAAAAGCCTCCTCCAGGTCGGTTTTGTCCGCACAAGGTCGGTTTGGCCCGCAGGGAAAGAGTCCAACTTGGATCCCTGCCGAACCGTGCACAGCCGCGCACAAGCGGTAGTACCGCTTCACACAAGCGGTAGTACCGCTTGGGCGGTAGTACCGCTTCACACAAGCGGTAGTACCGCTCGGGCGGTAGTACCGCTTCACCAAGCGGTAGTACCGCTTACGCGGCAGCAAAACTACTTTTGCACTTTCCAATACCTCGTGGGCTTTTATCCCTTGGCCCATATAAAGTGTTCTCGCACCCGAACACTTCGGTAAACATCCGGAACCCCTTCCGGTGACCTCCGGAACTCTTCCGGAGATCAAAACACTATTATCACATATATCAATCTTTACCTCCGGACTATTCCGGAGATCCTCGTCATGTCCGGGATCTTATCCGAGACTCCGAATAACTTTCGGTCACCAACATAATAACTCAACTATACTAATCGTCACCAAACGTTAAGTGTGTAGACCCTGCGGGTTCGAGAACTATGTAGACATGACCGAGACACCTCTACGGCCAATAACCAATAGCGGGACCTGGATGCCCATATTGGCTCCTACATATTCTACGAAGATCTTTATCGGTCGAACCTCTATGTCAAGGATTCAGTTAATCCCGTATGCTGTTCCCTTTGTTCTTCGGTATGTTACTTGCCCGAGATTCGATCGTCGGTATCACTATACCTAGTTCAATCTCGTTACCGGCAAGTCTCTTTACTCGTTCCGTAATACAAGATCCTGTGGCTAACTCTTTACTCACTTTGCTTGCAAGGCTCAATGTGATGTTGTATTACCGAGTGGGCCCTGAGATACCTCTCCGTCACACAGAGTAACAAATCCCAGTCTTGATCCATGCCAACCCAACAGACACCCTCGGAGATACCTGTAGAGCACCTTTATAGTCACCCAGTTACGTTGTGACGTTTGATACACACAAGGTATTCCTCCGGTGTCAGTGAGTTGCATGATCTCATGGTCAAAGGAACAGATACTTGACATGCAGAAAACAATAGCAATAAACTGACACGATCAAATGCTACGTTTACAGTTTGGGTCTTGTCCATCACATCATTCTCCTAATGATGTGATCCCGTTATCAAATGACATCTCATGTCAATGGCTAGGAAACCTTAACCATCTTTGATCAACGAGCTAGTCAACTAGAGGCTTACTAGGGACACAGTGTTGTCTATGTACCCACACATGTATTTGAGTTTCCAATCAATACAATTATAGCATGGATAATAAACGATTATCATGAACAAGGAAATATAATAATAACCAATTTATTATTGCCTCTAGGGCATATTTCCAACAAACACCGCATTGGTCACTTGAACAATTCATGAAAGAATATTGAAGGAAGAGAGATTCCACATATAAATATACTATCTTGGACATCTTCTATGATTGTGAGCTCATTAATTATTTTCAAACTCGAGCAAATTAGTTGAAATTGGACAAGGAAGACAACTTAATGAGTTATGTTTGGGTATATTTGTATAGAAGTTATATTGTTATGGATCCTCCAACATGTGGTGCTTGCTTCCACCTCATACTAGCCAAAACTTCCGCACCAAGTCGAAATACTACTTGTATATTCTAACACCCTTAAACCAGTTTTGCCATGAGAGTCCACTATACCTACCTATGGATTGAGTAAGATCCTTCAAGTAAGTTGTCATCGGTGCAAAAAGCAATAAAAATTGCTCCTAAATATATATGATCTTTTATTGTGAGGGAAAATAAGCGTTGTACGAACTTGTGATGGTACAGAAATAAAAGCGACGGACTGCATAATAAAGGTTGCTATCACAAAGGGCAATACAACGCGACGTTCCTTTGCATTAAGGGTTTGCACATCCAAAAACAAAAAGGCGCATGACAACCTCTGCTTCCCTCTGTGAAGGGCCTATCTTTTACTTTCTAGTACTTAACTTTATGCAAGAGTCATGGTGATCTTCACCACTTCCTATATTTCGCCTTTTTCTCTTGGCAAGCGTCATGTGTTGGGGAATGATCTAGACATATATATCCATTCAAATATATTTGATCATGAATCATTATTGTTGACAATTATCTATATGATAAATAAGTTGGGAGGCGAAACATTAAGCCCCTATCTTTCTCTGTGTTCGATGGATGCTATTTGTTCTAAAAATATGCTTTGAGTGTCAATAATCATGGAAGACTATATGTTAGTTGAGTATGTGGAATTTGCTAAATCAAAGCTCTTACATAGACCCTTCCTGAAAATAAGATGAATTGCAATTGTTCGATGACTAGGAATATGGTTTGTTAGATTTCAAGAAACTTTCTGGTCTATACTTTAACATGTGAATAGCTTGTTACTTGATCATGAGAAGTTTTATGAGATGAGCTACTGTTTATGGTTTATATTGATGCTAGAAAAAGTGATTGGAATTATCATTGATCAAACTTGTACACTTGCTAGCATTCACACTTCATAAATTATTTCTTTTATCATTTACCTACTCGAGGACGAGCAGGAATTAAGCTTGGGGATGTTGATTCGTCTCCAACGTATCTATAATTTATGAAGTATTCATGCCATGTTTACAAGAATTTTATATGATTTTGGTATGATTTGATTAGAACTAACCCGGACTGACGCTGTTTTCAGCAGAACTACCGTGGTGTTGTTTTTGTGCAGAAATAAAAGTTCTCGGAATGGGCTGAAAATTTACGGAGAATATTTTTGGAAAATATAAAAAATACTGGAGCAAAAAGATACCGGAGAGGAGTCCCGAGGCAGCCACAAGCCAAGGGGGCGCCCCCCCCCCCTAAGGCTAGCCCCCTAGCTTGTGGGCCCCTCCGGAGTCCCCCTGACTTAATTCCAACGCCAAGTACTCCTATAAATCGTGAAACCTCCAGAAAGAAACCTAGATCGGAAGTACCGCCGCCGCAAGTCTCTATAGCCACGAAAGATCAATCTTGGCCCTCTCCGGCACCCTGCCGGAGGGGGTCACCATCACCGGAGACCATGGAGGAGGAAGACGGAGGGGCCATCATCACCATGGAGGCCAAGGACCAGAGGGAGAACCTCTCCCCACCTAGGGGGGAGGCCATGGAGGAGGAAGCACAAGGGGGAATTAGGAGAATGATGTGATGGACAAGACCCAAACTAAGAACGTAGCATTTGATCGTGTCAGTTTATTGCTATTGTTTTCTGCATGTCAAGTATCTGTTCCTATGACCATGAGATCATGCAACTCCCTGACATCGGAGGAGTACCTTGTGTGTATCAAACGTCGCAACGTAACTGGGTGACTATAAAGGTGCTCTACAGGTATCTCCGAGGGTGTCTGTTGGGTTGGCATGGATCAAGACTGGGATTTGTTACTCTGTGTGACGGAGAGGTATCTCAGGGCCCACTCGGTAATACAACATCATGATTGCCGATCTTGTTAACAATTGCCTAGGACAATTCCGCACACCGACCCATCATTATTCCACGCTCGCTATTTGTAATATATTGTAATATATTCTAACTTTATGATAACAGCACCTATTTTTATATTTTAGTTCTCCGATATCATGCAAAGCTATTCTCTTCATACCCACAACATAGTTTTATTTCTCGTTTCTAGTTGGAAGCAAACGTTCGGCGTACGTAGAGTTGTATCAGTGGGAGATAGGACTTGAGGGAATATTGATCTTACCTTTAGCTCCTTGTGGGTTCGACACTCCATACTTATCACTTCCACCTTTGGAAATTGCTACGATGATTCCTTGCACTTGGGGATTATCAGGCACCTCCGCGTTCAGCACACGTACAGCTCCATGACGATCTCCGCCTTCTTGATCCAGCAAGAGGGAGCGGAGAGGTAGATGAGTTCTCCGCCAGCACAACGGCGTGGTGGCGGTGGTGGTGGAGCTATTCCGACAGGGCTTCGCCTAAGCACCGCCAAAACTAGACTAGAGGAAAAACTGTATAGACGGGGGGAGAGAGGGCTGCACCGTGGCTTGGGTTTTTCTGGTGCTGTTGCCCTCTCTCCCCTCTGGTATATATAAGAGGGAGGGGAGGGAGGCCGGTGCCCCTAGGGTTCTCCCTAGGCTGCGGCCGAAGTGGGAGAGGTGGAGGAGTCCTACTCCAATCCTACTAGGAGTAGGATTCCTCCCCCACTTGGTTTTCCTTTCCCCACTTGGACTTTCCACCCCTAGCCGCATGGGCCTTGTTGGAGGGGTTCGGCCAGCCCACCAGGGGCTGGTTTACCTGCTCCCACAGCCCATGAGGCCCTTTGGGGCGAGAGGCCCCTCCCGATGGTCCCCCGGTACCCTCCCGGCACTCCCGGTACACTACCGAAGTACCCGAAACTTTTCTGGTGACCAAAACGGGACTTCCTATATATCAATCTTTAGCTCCGGACCATTCCGGAGCTCCTCGTGGCGTCCGGGATCTCGTCCGGGACTCCGAACAACCTTCGGTCACCACCATACATAACTCTATATTACCGAAACGTCACCGAACCTTAAGTGTGCAGACCCTACGGGTTCGAGAACTATGTAGACATGACCGAGACACCTCTACAGTCAACAACCAATAGCGGGACCTGGATGCCCATATTGGTTCCTACATATTCTATGAAGATCTTTATCGGTTGAACCTCTATGTCAAGGATTCAGTTAATCCCGTATGCTGTTCCCTTTGTTCTTCGGTATGTTACTTGCCCGAGATTCGATCGTCGGTATCTCTACACCTAGTTCAATCTCATTACCGGCAAGTCTCTTTACTCATTCCGTAATACAAGATCCTATGGCTAACTCTTTAGTCACTTTGCTTGCAAGGCTCATTGTGATGTTGTATTACCGAGTGGGCCCTGAGATACCTCTCCGTCACACGGAGTAACAAATCCCAGTCTTGATCCATGCCAACCCAACAGACACCCTCGGAGATACCTGTAGAGCACCTTTATAGTCACCCAGTTACGTTGCGACGTTTGATACACACAAGGTACTCCTCCGGTGTCAGTGAGTTGCATGATCTCATGGTCATAGGAACAGATACTTGACATGCAAAAAACTATAGCAATAAACTGACATGATCATATGCTATGTTTATAGTTTGGGTCTTGTCCATCACATCATTTTCCTAATGATGTGATCCCGTTATCAAATGACATCTCATGTCTATGGCTAGGAAACCTTGACCATCTTTGATTAACGAGCTAGTCTACTAGAGGCATACTAGGGACACAGTGTTGTCTATGTATCCACACATGCATTTGAGTTTCGAATCAATACAATTATAGCATGGATAATAAACAATTATCATGAACAAAGAAATATGATAATAACTAATTTATTATTGCCTCTAGGACATATTTCCAACATTGACCGTGTTCGGGGCGTTTCCTGGACATATTTGCCCCTCTATGCATATGTCACATACACATGTGACCTACCTGTTGGAAATATGCCCTAGAGGCAATAATAAATTGGTTATTATTATATTTCCTTGTTCATGATAATCGTTTATTATCCATGCTATAATTGTATTGATTGGAAACTCAAATACATGTGTGGGTACATAGACAACACTGTGTCCCTAGTAAGCCTCTAGTTGACTAGCTCGTTGATCAAAGATGGTTAAGGTTTCCTAGCCATTGACATGAGATGTCATTTGATAACGGGATCACATCATTAGGAGAATGATGTGATGGACAAGACCCAAACTGTAAACGTAGCATTTGATCGTGTCAGTTTATTGCTATTGTTTTCTGCATGTCAAGTATCTGTTCCTTTGACCATGAGATCATGCAACTCACTGACACCGGAGGAATACCTTGTGTGTATCAAACGTCGCAACGTAACTGGGTGACTATAAAGGTGCTCTACAGGTATCTCCGAGGGTGTCTGTTGGGTTGGCATGGATCAAGACTGGGATTTGTTACTCCGTGTGACGGAGAGGTATCTCAGGGCCCACTCGGTAATACAACATCACATTGAGCCTTGCAAGCAAAGTGACTAAAGGGTTAGCCACAGGATCTTGTATTACGGAACGAGTAAAGAGACTTGCCGGTAACGAGGTTGAACTAGGTATAGTGATACCGACGATCGAATCTCGGGCAAGTAACATACCGAAGAACAAAGGGAACAGCATACGGGATTAACTGAATCCTTGACATAGAGGTTCGACCGATAAAGATCTTCGTAGAATATGTAGGAACCAATATGGGCATCCAGGTCCCGCTATTGGTTATTGATCGTAGAAGTGTCTCGGTCATGTCTACATAGTTCTCGAACCCGCAGGGTCTACACACTTAACGTTTGGTGACGATTAGTATAGTTGAGTTATTATGTTGGTGACCGAAGGTTGTTCGGAGTCCCGGATAAGATCCCGGACATGACGAGGATCTCCGGAATAGTCCGGAGGTAAAGATTGATATATGTGATAATAGTGTTTTGATCTCCGGAAGAGTTCCGGAGTTCACCGGAAGGGGTTCCGGATGTTTACCGAAGTGTTCGGGTGCGAGAACACTTTATATGGGCCAAGGGATAAAAGCCCACGAGGTATTGGAAAGTGCAAAAGTAGTTTTGCTGCCGCGTAAGCGGTACTACCGCTTGGTGAAGCGGTACTACCGCCCGAGCGGTACTACCGCTTGTATGAAGCGGTACTACCGCCCAAGCGGTACTACCGCTTGTGCGCGGCTGTGCACGGTTCGGCAGGGATCCGAGTTGGACTCTTTCCCTGCGGGCCAAACCGACCTTGTGCGGGCAAAACCGACCTGGAGGAGGCTTTTACTCCAAGTTTAGACCCCAAGGCTCAACATATAAATAGAGGGGCAGGGCTAGCACACGAGACACATCAAGATTTCCCCAAGCCGTGTGCGGCAACCCTAACCCTCTAGTTCCTCCGTCATAATCTCCGTAGCGCTTGGCGAAGCCCTGCAGAGATTGTTCCTCACCACCATCACCACGCCGTCGTGCTGCTGGAACTCAACCACTACTTCATCATCGCTCGCTGGATCGAGGAGGTGAAGGCGTCATCAGGCCGTACGTGTGTTGAACGCGGAGGTGCCGTCCGTTCGGCGCTAGTTCGTGATCGGATCGAGGGACGACTTGCGATTTGGATCGCGGAGACGTTCGACTACATCAACCGCGTTTCTTAAACGCTTCCGCTTAGCGATCTACAAGGGTATGTAGATTCACTCTCCCACTCGTAGATGCTCATCACCATGGATAGATCTTGTGTGTGCGTAGGAAATTTTTTGTTTCCCATGCAACGTTCCCCAACAGTGGCATCATGAGCCAGGTCTATGCGTAGATGAGATCTCGAGTAGAACACAAACGAGTTGTGGGCGTGGGTGTATACATATTGCTTGCCGTTACTAGTTGATATTTGATTCGGCGGTACTGTGAGATGAAGCGGCCCGGACCGACATTACGCGTACACTTACGCGAGACAGGTTCCTTCAACTGACATGTAACTTCGTTGCATAAAGATGGCTAGCGGGTGTCTGTCTCTCTCACTTTAGTTGAATCGATTTCAATGAAGAGGGTTCTTTTAGAAGATCAAAAAGCAATCACTACACCACGTTGTGGTTTTGCGTAGGTAAGAACGGTTCTTGCAAACCCGTAGCAGCCACGTAAAATTTGCAACAACAATTAGAGGACGTCTAACTTGTTTTTGCAGGGTATGATGTGATATGATATGGCCAATTACATGATGAGATATATGTGATGTATGAGATGATCATGTGTTGTATAGAATATCACGACTTGCATGTCGATGAATACGGCAACTGGCAGGAGCCATAGAGTTGTCTTTAATTATTGTATGACCTGCGTGTCAATCATTAAGCGCTATGTAATGCTTTACTTTATCGCTAAACGTTAGCAATAGTCGTGGAAGCAGCAGTCGGCGCGACAACCTTATGGCGACACGTTGATGGAGATCAAGATGATGGAGATCATGGTGTCATGCCGGTGACGATGGAGATCATGCCGGTGCTTTGGAGATGGAGATCAAAAGCACAAGTTCATGGCCATATCATGTCACTTATGATTTGCATGTGATGTTAATCCTTTTGTGCATCTTATTTTGCTTAGGACGACGGTAGCATTATAAGGTGATCCCTCACTTAAATTTCAAGATAAATTGTGTTCTCCCCAAGTGTGCACCGTTGCGAAAGTTCGTCGTTTCGAGACACGCCGTGATGATCGGGTGTGATAGACTCTACGTTCACATACAACGGGTGTAAGCCATGTTGCACGTGCGGAAACACTCGGGTTAAACTTGACGAGCCTAGCATGTACAGACATGGCCTCGGAACACAAGAGACCGAAAGGTCAAACATGAGTCATATAGTAGATATGATCAACATGAAGATGTTCACCATTGAAACCACCTCGACTCACGTGATGATCGGACTTGAGTTGCTGGATTTGGATCATGTTACACTCGAATGATCGGAGGGATGTCAATTTGAGTGGGAGTTTTTTTAAGTAATATAATTAACTAAAACTCATTATCTAGAACAATAGTCTAAGTTGTCTTTGCTATATTTATGTTGTAGATCATGGCTCGCGCAGTAGCACCCCTGAATTTAATGCGTTCCTAGAGAAAGCTAAGTTGAAAGATGATGGAAGTAACTTTGTGGACTGGGCCCGTAATCTAAGGATTATCCTTACGGCTTCCCAGAAGGCTTATGTCCTTGATGAACCGCTTGGTGATCCACCCGCTCCAGTTGAGTCTCTAGACGTTGTGAACGCCTGGCAGGCTCGTTCTGATGATTACTCAATAGTTCAATGTGCAATGTTGTATGGCTTAGAACCGGGACTTCAAAGACGTTTTGAACGTCATGGAGCATATGAGATGTTCCAGGAGTTGAAGTTTATCTTTCAGAAGAATGCCCGATCGAGAGATATGAGATCTCCGATAAATTCTATGCTTGCAAGATGGAGGAGAACGGGTCTATCAGTGATCACGTGCTCAGAATGTCTGGGTACTCCACCCGTCTGGCTGAGTTAGGGATGCCCCTTTCGCCAGAGGCTATCACTGACAGAGTTCTTCAATCATTGCCACCTAGCTACAAGAGCTTCGTGTTGAACTATAACATGCACGGGATGAACAAGTCAGTCGCCGAGCTGTTTGCGATGCTGAAAGCCGCTGAGTCTGAAATTCAGAAGGAGCATCAAGTGTTGATGGTCAATAAAACCACTAGTTTCAAGAAAAATGGCAAGGGTAAGAAGGGTAACTCCAAGAAGAGTGGCAAAGCAGTTGCTCCTCTCGTGAAGAAACCCAAGGCTGGACCCAAACCAGAAACTGTGTGTTTTCATTGCAAGGGAACTGGACACTGGAAGCGGAATTGCCCCAAGTATTTGGCGGACAAGAAGGCGGCCAACAACAAACAAGGTATATATGATATACATGTTATTGATGTGTACCTTACCAACTCTCGTTGTAGTGCCTGGGTATTTGATACCGGTGCGGTTGCTCATATTTGCAACTCAAAACAGGAACTGCGGAATAGACGGAGGCTGGCAAAGGACGAAGTGACGATGCGCGTGGGAAATGGTTCCAAGGTTGATGTGATCGCCGTCGGCACGCTCGCTCTTCGATTACCGTCGGGATTAGTGATGAACCTAAATAAGTGTTATTTGGTGCCTGCGTTAAGCATGAACATTATATCTGGATCTTGTTTATTGCGAGACGGTTACTCATTTAAATCAGAGAATAATGGTTGTTCTATATGAGTAATATCTTTTATGGTCATGCACCCGATGTGAGGGGTTTATTCTTATTGAATCTCGATAGTAATGATACACATGTTCATAACATTGATGCCAAAAGATGTAGAATTGATAATGATAATACCACTTTCTTGTGGCACTGCCGTTTAGGTCATATTGGCGTAAAACGCATGAGGAAGCTCCATGCTGATGGACTTTTGGAGTCACTTGATTTTGAATCACTTGACACATGTGAGCCATGCCTCATGGGCAAGATGAGTAAAACGCCGTTCTCTGGAACAATGGAACGGGCAAGTGACTTATTGGAAATCATACATACTGATGTGTGTGGTCCGATGAGTATTGAGGCGCGCGGTGGTTATCGTTATTTTCTCACCTTCACTGATGACTTAAGTAGATATGGGTATATTTACTTAATGAAACACAAGTCTGAAACATTTGAAAAGTTCAAACAATTTCAGAGTGAAGTTGAGAATCATCGTAACAAGAAAATTAAATTCCTGCGATCTGATCGAGGAGGAGAATATCTGAGTTATGAGTTTGGCAGTCACTTAAGACGGTGTGGAATTGTTTCACAATTGACACCGCCTGGAACACCACAGCGTAATGGTGTGTCCGAACGTCGTAATTAAACCTTATTGGATATGGTGCGATCTATGATGTCTCTTGCCGATTTGCCACTATCGTTTTGGGGTTATGCATTAGAGACAGCTGCATTCACTTTAAATAGGGCACCATCGAAATCCGTTGAGACGACGCCATATGAACTTTGGTTTGGCAAGAAGCCAAAGCTGTCGTTTCTTAAAGTTTGGGGATGTGATCCTTATGTCAAAAAGCTTCAGCCTGAAAAGCTGGAACCCAAAGCGGAGAAATGCGTCTTCATAGGATACCTAAAAGAGACAGTTGGGTATACCTTCTACCTCAGATCCGAAGGCAAAGTGTTTGTCGCTAAAAACGGAACATTTCTTGAGAAAGAGTTTCTCTCGAAAGAATTGAGTGGGAGGAAGATAGAACTTGATGAGGTTGTTGAACCTTTACTTCAACCTAAGAGTAGCGCAGCGCAGAAAGTTGTTTCTGTGGAACCTACATTAGCTGAAGAGGAAGTTGATGATGATGATCATGAAGCTTTGGATCAAGTTGCTATCGAACCTCGTAGGTCGACAAGGACGCGTACTGCTCCCGACTGGTACGGCAACCCTGTCTTAGAGGTCATGTTGTTAGACAACGATGAACCTACGAGCTATGGAGAAGCGATGATGGGCCCGGATTCCGAGAAGTGGTTAGAGGCCATGAAATCCGAGATGGGATCCATGTATGAAAACAAAGTATGGACTTTGGAAGTATTACCTGAAGGGCGTAAAGCCATTCAGAACAAATGGATCTTTAAGAGGAAGACGGACGCGGACGGTAACGTCACCGTCTATAAAGCTCGACTTGTGGCAAAGGGTTTTTCACAAGTTCAAGGAGTTGACTACGATGAGACCTTCTCACCCGTAGCGATGCTTAAGTCCGTCAGAATCATGTTAGCAATAGCTGCCTTTTTCGATTATGAAATTTGGCAGATGGATGTCAAAACAGCGTTCCTTAACGGTTACCTTAAGGAAGAATTGTATATGATGCAACCAGAAGGTTTTGTCGATCCAGAGAATGCTGACAAAGTTTGCAAACTCCAGCGATCCATTTATGGACTGGTGCAAGCATCTCGGAGTTGGAATCTTCGTTTTGATGAGGTGATCAAAGCGTTCGAGTTTATACAAGTTTACGGAGAAGCTTGTATTTACAAGAAAGTGAGTGGGAGCTCTATAGCGTTTCTAATATTATATGTGGATGACATATTACTGATTGGAAACAATATAGAAATGCTGGAAAGCGTGAAGGAATATTTGAACAAGAGTTTTTCAATGAAGGACCTAGGAGAAGCTGCTTTCATATTAGGCATCAAGATCTATAGAGATAGATCGAGACGTTTGATAGGACTTTCACAAAGCACATACCTTGACCAAGTTTTGAAGAAGTTCAAAATGGATCAGTCCAAGAAGGGGTTCTTGCCTGTATTGCAAGGTGTGAAGTTGAGTAAGACTCAATGCCCAGTGACTGCAGAAGATAGAGAAAAGATGAGTGTCATCCCCTATGCTTCGGCCATAGGCTCTATCATGTATGCAATGCTGTGCACAAGACCCGATGTCAGCCTTGCCATAAGTATGGTCGGAAGGTTTCAAAGTGATCCAGGAATGGAACACTGGACGGCGGTCAAGAATATCCTGAAGTACCTGAAAAGGACTAAGGATATGTTTCTCGTTTATGGAGGTGATCAAGAGCTCGTCGTAAAGGGTTACGTCGATGCAAGCTTTGACACTGATCCGGATGACTCTAAGTCTCAAACCGGATACGTATTTATTCTTAATGGGGGTGCGGTTAGCTGGTGCAGTTCCAAGCAAAGTGTGGTAGCTGATTCTACATGCGAAGCGGAGTACATCGCAGCCTCGGAGGCGGCGAAGGAAGGTGTCTGGATGAAGGAGTTCATGACAGATCTTGGAGTAGTGCCTAGTGCGCTTAACCCAATGACTCTGTTTTGTGATAACACTGGTGCCATTGCTCTAGCAAAGGAACCAAGATTTCACAAGAGGACCAGACACATAAAGCGACGCTTCAATTCCATCCGCGATTACATCAAGGAGGACGACATAAATATTTGCAAAGTACACACGGATCTAAATGTTGCAGATCCGATGACTAAACCTCTTCCAAGGGCTAAACATGAACAACACCAGAACTGCATGGGTGTTCGATTCATTACAATGTAAATCACATAGTGATGTGAACTAGATTATTGACTCTATTGCAAGTGGGAGACTGTTGGAAATATGCCCTAGAGGCAATAATAAATTGGTTATTATTATATTTCCTTGTTCATGATAATCGTTTATTATCCATGCTATAATTGTATTGATTGGAAACTCAAATACATGTGTGGGTACATAGACAACACTGTGTCCCTAGTAAGCCTCTAGTTGACTAGCTCGTTGATCAAAGATGGTTAAGGTTTCCTAGCCATTGACATGAGATGTCATTTGATAACGGGATCACATCATTAGGAGAATGATGTGATGGACAAGACCCAAACTGTAAACGTAGCATTTGATCGTGTCAGTTTATTGCTATTGTTTTCTGCATGTCAAGTATCTGTTCCTTTGACCATGAGATCATGCAACTCACTGACACCGGAGGAATACCTTGTGTGTATCAAACGTCGCAACGTAACTGGGTGACTATAAAGGTGCTCTACAGGTATCTCTGAGGGTGTCTGTTGGGTTGGCATGGATCAAGACTGGGATTTGTTACTCCGTGTGACGGAGAGGTATCTCAGGGCCCACTCGGTAATACAACATCACATTGAGCCTTGCAAGCAAAGTGACTAAAGGGTTAGCCACAGGATCTTGTATTACGGAACGAGTAAAGAGACTTGCCGGTAACGAGATTGAACTAGGTATAGTGATACCGACGATCGAATCTCGGGCAAGTAACATACCGAAGAACAAAGGGAACAGCATACGGGATTAACTGAATCCTTGACATAGAGGTTCGACCGATAAAGATCTTCGTAGAATATGTAGGAGCCAATATGGGCATCCAGGTCCCGCTATTGGTTATTGATCGTAGAAGTGTCTCGGTCATGTCTACATAGTTCTCGAACCCGCAGGGTCTACACACTTAACGTTTGGTGACGATTAGTATAGTTGAGTTATTATGTTGGTGACCGAAGGTTGTTCGGAGTCCCGGATAAGATCCCGGACATGACGAGGATCTCCGGAATAGTCCGGAGGTAAAGATTGATATATGTGATAATAGTGTTTTGATCTCCGGAAGAGTTCCGGAGTTCACCGGAAGGGGTTCCGGATGTTTACCGAAGTGTTCGGGTGCGAGAACACTTTATATGGGCCAAGGGATAAAAGCCCACGAGGTATTGGAAAGTGCAAAAGTAGTTTTGCTGCCGCGTAAGCGGTACTACCGCTTGGTGAAGCGGTACTACCGCCCGAGCGGTACTACCGCTTGTATGAAGCGGTACTACCGCCCAAGCGGTACTACCGCTTGTGTGAAGCGGTACTACCGCTTGTGCGCGGCTGTGCACGGTTCGGCAGGGATCCGAGTTGGACTCTTTCCCTGCGGGCCAAACCGACCTTGTGCGGGCAAAACCGACCTGGAGGAGGCTTTTACTCCAAGTTTAGACCCCAAGGCTCAACATATAAATAGAGGGGCAGGGCTAGCACACGAGACACATCAAGATCTCCCCAAGCCGTGTGCGGCAACCCTAACCCTCTAGTTCCTCCGTCATAATCTCCGTAGCGCTTGGCGAAGCCCTGCAGAGATTGTTCCTCACCACCATCACCACGCCGTCGTGCTGCTGGAACTCAACCACTACTTCACCATCGCTCGCTGGATCGAGGAGGTGAAGGCGTCATCAAGCCGTACGTGTGTTGAACGCGGAGGTGCCGTCCGTTCGGCGCTAGTTCGTGATCGGATCGAGGGACGACTTGCGATTTGGATCGCGGAGACGTTCGACTACATCAACCGCGTTTCTTAAACGCTTCCGCTTAGCGATCTACAAGGGTATGTAGATTCACTCTCCCTCTCGTAGATGCTCATCACCATGGATAGATCTTGTGTGTGCGTAGGAAAATTTTTGTTTCCCATGCAACGTTCCCCAACACTACCCTAGGAAAAAACTCTCTCTCTATCACGGCACACGGGTGGCCGAGTCGAGTCTTGCGCGGCTTGGCCGGTGGCCGTCACTGGCGAGGGGCGGCACACCTACAGGTGAGGACCATGGGGGAGGGCTCGGGGTCGTCTGCAGGAGGGTGTAGAGGTTGCGGTCAAGGAGGATAGCGACGGACAGCAACACCATGGACGGGGAGGCCACGGTTGCGGGGAAGTCAGGACAACGAATGGAGGGGAGCTTGTCGGCGAGGAGCTGCATGGCGGTGGGCAGAAGGAGGGGGCTAGTGCTCTCAGGAGCTCCCGGGAGCTCGGGGAATACAGGGAGGGCTCGGGTGGGGAAATGGGCCCACCTGAGGAGCGCGTGAGAGCTTCTGTCGAGGACGCCGTTGCTAGCCTCCGCGGTCGGAGACCAGCTCGAGCACAATGAGCATGTCCATGAGCCCCTACGGCCTCCTCTCGTCTACCCCATGCGGTGAATCAAGCGGGGGCCGCCCGTAGGATGATTGTCTATTTGGGTGATGTCATTTCCGGTGCTGTCATTTCAAGGAGGGAATAGGCTTTAGTGATGTATTGCTGCACTTCGTGTGTTGGTGAACCATCTTTAGCCTATTCCTTTCCTTCCTTCTATGGGCTTGGGGATTAGAGCTTATCCCATTTCCTTCAACGGGACAAGGCTTTGGGTTAGGGTTAGGCTGATCCCTCTCCCGTCGACTAGTGATGTCGGTCTGGTCATGCATCTCCTCCAAAGAAATAATGTAAATTTTGCATTTGGATGAAATGGAATAACGTTTCTATCTGGGCCATTTTGATGAAATGGAATGAATTTGTATTTGTGTTGTCTTGATTAATTTTTTTTAAATCCAAAAATAATACTAGTGACGGGCATGAATGTAGTACCACGTCACAAGTAAGGCTAGTGGGTTGGGCCTGGATGGAGAACCTGTGACGGCCTCCTTTACCCTGCTCATCACTGGTAGGCCCATTACCAGTGACGAGAGGCCGCTCGTCAGTGGTAACCTGTTACTGGTAAGCTGTTACCAGTGAAAAGTTATCAGTGGCGGGCGACCTTCTCGTCACTGATGGGCCTTTTGGGCCCATCACTGATAGCGGTTTCTGCAATAGCGTTTCCATGGATGAGATTGTGATCGATGACTTCCCTCGATTATCTGCAGATGAGGATGCAATCCTTACAACTCCTTTTACGGAAAAGGAGGTATGGTAGGCTATATCTAAGATGGAGCATAATAAAGCTCTGAGACCAGATGGGTTCCATGCTAAGTTTTGTCAGAGATTGTGGCAGGTCATAAAAAGGGACTAGATGCCTGTGTTTTCTTATTTGTACAAGGAGAATTTTCCTTTGTTTATTTCCCTCCAACCAAAGAAAGAGGGCGTTGTGCAAATTCAGCAATACCGTCCCATTTGTTTATTAAACGTAAGCTTCAAAATCTTCACTAAAGTGGCCACCAATCGCATCTTGGCTATTGTGTATAGTGTGGTTAAGCCAACTCAAATGGTTTTAATGCAGATCGACACATTCTGGATGGAGTGGTCATCCTACATGAGACAATCCATGAGTTACATTACATACGAAGAAACTGGACGGAGTTATTTTCAAAGTGTGAGAAAGCTTATGACAAAGTGAAGAGGCCTTTCCTGTTGCAGGCTTTGCGGATGAAAGGTTTTGCACGTGCTTGGTGTTCGTGGGTGCAAAACTTTGTGCAAGGAGGTATCGTTGGTGTTAAAGTTAATAATGACATCGATCATTATTTTCAAACCAGAAAGGGACTGTGACAAGGGGATCCTTTGTGACCAATGCTTTTCAACATTTCCACTGACATGCTTGCCATTTCTCACTGCAAGAGAAAAAGAGGATGGGCTGGTGGGTGGTCTAATCCTGCACTTGGTGGATGGAGGTGTATCCACCTTACAATATGCGGGTGACACCATCATCTGTATGGAGCATGACATGGAAAAGGCAATTAACATGGAGTTGATTCTATGCATTTTTGAACAATTGTCGGGCCTTAAGATCGATTTCATTAGAGTGAATTCCACTACTTTGGCGAGCCTAAAATAGTCGACCACCAGCATAAACAACTGTTTGGTTGTGAAGTTGGATCACTCCTGTTCTGATACCTTGGCACCCCTATCCATCATCGTAAACTCATGAATAAGGAGTGCAAGGGGATTGAAGACTTATTTGAGAAGAAAAAAATCTCTTGGAAGGGCAAGATGTTGTCTTATGCCGGAGGACTTGTCCTGATCAACGCAGTTCTCACCAGGTTGCCGATGTTTGTGTGGTCCTTCTTCGAAATACCAAATGGGGTAAGGAAAAGATTGGACTATTACATATATAGATTCTTCTAGCAATGTGATGAGCATAAGCAGAAATATCGGCTAGCAAAGTGGAGTATTCTCTATAGGCCGAAAGAACAAGGGGGCATAGGGATTGAGAATCTCGAGTTAAAAAATAGGTTCTTATTCAGAAAATGGTTGTTTAAGTTACTTCATGATGAAGGGGTTTGGCAAGAGCTATTGTGTAACAAATGCCTTCACTCTAAATCATTGTCTCAGGTGGTCGTGAAGGCCTCAAACTCACCTTTTTGGAAGGGTTTGCTGAGGGTCCAAGACGAGTTCTTTAGTAGAGACTCTTTCAAGGTCAGAAATGCCCTCACCATGAGGTTTTGGGAAGACACTTGGTTGGGAGACATGCCGCTAAGCCATCAGTACCCGCCCTTGCATAATATCGTGCAACGGAAATAGGTTTCCATTGCGCCAATCATGATGGAGCTGCCGTTGAATATTGCTTTTCGGTGGGCACTCACTGGTGACAAGTGGACAGCGTGGCTGCGCCTGTTCCAAAGGGTGATGCAGGTCAACCTTTCTCAGGACCTGGATGTATTCCACTAGAAGCTACATAATTTTGGTGTCTTCTCGGTAAGGTCGATTTATGCCGATTTGGGAGATGAGGGCCATGTTTTCCGCAGGAAATGTATTTGGAAACTAAAAGTCCCGTTAAAAATAAAAAATCGTTATGTGGTATCTGGCCGGGGAGTGGTTTTAACGAAAGACAACTTGGCCAAGCGCAGATGGCAAGGGAGTAAGAAGTGCTGCTATTGTGACCAAGATGAAACAATACATGGATGCGGCTATTCTGCACCTGGGCTCAGATGAGCCCTGGTGTGAACAGTAAATTGGTTTTAAATAGCAAAACAATTCAAAAAAAATCCAAATTTTTTTTTGTGGTGCAAGATGGTCATGTGCGTGATGTCCGTGTAAAATTTGGTGAAGTTTGGATATTCGAGGAGCCTGTGGCAAAAAAGAAAAATTTTGGGCACACCCAATTTTGTCTTTTTTGGCACGAGTTCCTCGAATATCGGAACACCCTGAAAAGTTGCACGAATATCACGCATTTAAGCATCTTGCACCACAAAAAAATCGGATTGTTTTTTAATTTTCCTGCTATTATATTTTATTTTACTGTTCATCGGGTGTAGATGAGCCGGGCACCGAATTGAATTATCGACAATAGACCACTTATTCTTGTCTTGCCCTTTCACCACCCTACCTTGACACATAATTCATGTTGATTTTAATTTACCTCCACCTACGAGCATCACGAATATGTTTGGCAACTGGTTAGCTGGGATGAACCCCAAGCTTAAGGCACAAATTCAGGTGGTTAGCTGGGATGAACCCCAAGTTTAAGGCACAAATTCTGGTGGGGGTGTGCGCTCTTTGTTGGGCAATTTGGAATTGCCGGAATTATTTTGTTTTTAACAGGATTAGAGGCTAGGGTGTGCGCTCCCATTTTTTTTCTTCCTAGAGATGACAAAAATAAACGCTGCTATGTCTTTTGGTTTCCTGCCATTGAGCCACGGCGCAAGCCAAAAAGACACTTTTATTCCGTCGCCGACGGTGATAGCGGTGGACTCATAAAAAGAATTCCATGTCCGTCCTCATGCCTGCCCAAGCTCCTGTTGGGTGCTTCCACTCTAGCCATGGGCATCTTAGTCTCAATACACGCGAGAATTAGTCGAGGTCGAGGACCCCTAAGCCTCCCAAGTTGGTGGGTCGACATACAAGCTCCCATAGCCCATATGATTTTACATTGCTCACCATTCACTCTGCATTATACAGGAAAAAAAACTCTCAATTTTGTTGATGATTTGCATAGTCCCACGTGGAAAAAAAATGTGTTTATTCCTTGAGAAACTAGGAAGTAGTGGTACATTATGCAGGAAAAAGCCTCAGGCATCTGGTTCCCAGCGGAGTGGACGTACACGTCAGCTTTAAGCCGTGGAAATCAGCTTTAAGTCGACCGTGTGGAGCTTTGATCTTTCTCCTTGTCCCACGGTCGGCTGATTTCGATGGCTTATCAGCAAACAAAGGTGAAAATGAAGCACAAACGACTTTCTTTCTCTTTCTCTTTTATTATCACCTTAGGTAGAGATTACAACACAGACGTACGGAAGGGAAACGCTGGAAAGACCGAGAAACGACAGTTGTCCTGGCACAAGTGCAAAAACAACGCCGATAGAAAAATTATTACAATCAGGTCCCTGGGGACCCTGATCACGAGTCCACGTTCACGCTGGTAAGACTCGAGTCCACGCGCTTCGCAGTTCAGTGCCACACGCACACAACACACACACACACACACACAACCCCGAAGACACGCGCTCCCCCAACATATACACACACTCGCCTAGGTGGAGGAGAAGGCGCAAATGCAGGCGGATGGCGCAGATAGAGTCCCGGAGGCAGCATAGGAGGCCGGGGCGGGTGAAACGGCTGGGCCACTACTCCTCGGCGCAAACCATCCTGGTTGTCGGAGACGGGGACTTGTCCTTCTCGCTGGCGCTCGCCGCCGCGTTCGGCTCGGCCACAACCTCGTCGCCACATCCCTAGACTCCTACGGTTCGATATCCTTTCCGCTTTCTCTTGTTGCTCGATTGATCCTATCTACCTTACAAGGAAGGATGCATCAACCTGCTCCTGCTTAAGCTAAAAGGGTTAGGGATAATGATGTTAATTTGCGTGCCTTTCTGATCGCTTCTCTCTACTTAGGTAGCTTGTCTGATTGCAATGGAGGGTGTAGGGTCACATACATTTGTTAATTTGAGGATTCCCGGAGAGAATTTCGTATCCTCTGCTGTGCTGGTTATACAAGGGTTTGATGCTCTTTACTCGGTTACGATCAAAGCTACCTTACATTCTGTGATAACAGAACTAATTAAATTGAGAGACAAGGTGCTAGTAATTTATCTGAGCTGTACTGAGAGACAAGGTGTTAGTAGAAATTTAACACATATGCATTGGAACATTATCGATTTTGTTGAGAATTTTGCGTGAAGCTCAGTGAAACCAAATACTGTTATGAACCGAGCTTGTTCAGGGTGTGTTATGAGCCTGGTTGGCTACTCTACAATGAGATCCCCTGTTTTGCTGATGGGAGCTGTTTAGAGTAACCTATTGTTTTCATATGGTATTTTTTTTCCACCTTGCAGCCCAATTGTCTACTCTGGTTAGCTACTCTGTTTTCCACACCATCATTTTCTTTTCTTTTCTTTTGCAACTTCTTTGTATAAAGGCCAACTCAACCACTGTGTCAAATTGCCTTTGGAGCAGCAAACAAAATTGAGTGAGTGAAAACATCAACACTCAGCGAAAACACTATACGAGGGCATCAGCCTAACTCACAAAGTATCTCGATTTCATAACTACTTTTTCTTGGATTCTTTTTGCAAAATTTTCTTATTTAAATTGTTTTTACCTTTTAGGTTTCTTATTCGCTTCACACTTCATTCCGCATTAAGCCCTGTGTATGTATCAGCCTGCCCTGCTTACCTTATAAGCTATGAGGGATAATTTTAGTGTAGTTTTGTGATCATTTTAAGGCTAACTTTCTATTTTCTATGCATGTCTTGTTTGCAATCTACTTGAACAGATGCTCTGACTAGCAAGTATGGTAAAGCTGAATCAAATGTAACAGACCTGGAAAGGTTGGGGGCCATAGTTTTGCATGGTGTCGATGCAAAAACGATGAAGTGGCACCCTTGTCTGAAGACGAGACGGTTCGATCGGATTGTCTTCAATTTTCCTCATGCTGGGTTCATAGGATGCGAGAAACAGGACTATATGATCAAGTATGTGCACTCTCTTGATATGGTTATCTTTATTTATCTATTTTATTCCCATTATTTGTGTGTCAACTCACACTTTCCATTAAGAAAATCCTCACATTAACTTCTTTTTTTCTTGCGACGTGTAGCGCTCATCAATTGCTGGTGAGGAGGTTTTTCCGCAATGCAAGCCACCTGCTTTGTCCTGACGGTGAAATCCACGTTAGCCACAAGACGGGGCAGCCATACGATAGATGGGAAATCAAAGAACTAGCCTATGAGTTTTCACTTGTTGTGTTTGAGATGGTTGCCTTTCGAAAAGAAGACTACCCAGGTTATAACCAAAAGAGAGGAGATGGTGAAAGATGCGATGAAGAATTCTCTCTGCGTAACGGCTTCACTTTCAAGTTCTGCGTCGAATATGAAGAAGCTGAAGAGTGTGCGCAAAAAGGTTATTCCACTCATAATATGGCTAATCAGTCATCAGAATCCTCTCCAAGCATGGTTGTCGATCAAGTGTGGCGTGCTAAATCACCAAGTGCTGATATTTCAGAGTCCAACAAGCAAGAAGAGAAGAATACTAGTGCCGACACTATCAAAATAGGCACTAAAGAGTTGGAGATCAAAGAACTTGGTGAAGGGCCGATTGTCATTGGTAATCAGGGTAATTATAATGGTGGTATAGCTACTGTCCAACAGGGTCCCATGGCTAATGATCATGACGCTAGCACGAGCAAGAGTAAGCCTAGGGATCCCAAGTACATTCAACCCAATTGGTGCCCTCCCGGATTATCCAAAACCAAGAAAAGGGGATTGCAGCGCATGAGGAACCAACAGAAGGTAGAGCAAGACGTGGAGAAGCAAATGGACGAATCCGTTAGTGAAATTGTGCCTGTGGTACCCTCAAAACAACTGTGGAGGCCTAAACAAATAGGAAATGCAGCAGCTTCTACATCAATTATAGCAGCACCTATATCGTCAAGGGAGAACAATGCGGCTACTATTACATCGCCTATGACATATACCGCACTACCTTCACTTGAGGAGACTCCAAAGCCGGTGACCATATTAGGAGATGACGATAAGATGGTGGACTTTGAGCCTACACCGGTCCGGCAAGGCATGGGCATAAATATAGTGTATTACTTACCCGCTCAATTTCATGCCATAGATGAGAAAGGGAAGGTAGCCCATCTGGATTTTGGTCCCAAGAATGCCATTTTTGAGAAGCCAGAGGAATCGGTGAAGCACTTGAAACCATTGTACGTCAAGGGTCATATTAACAGATCGCCGGTTGCTAGAATGCTCGTTGATGGTGATTATGTAGTAAATCTTATTCCATACTCAGTCTTCAAGAAATTAGGATTACATGATGATAAACTGATAAAGGCCAATATGGTGCTTAATGGGTTTGAGGGCAAAGAAAAGACAGAGGCAAAGGCGTGATGTACTTGGAGCTTACTGATAGCTTCCTGATATCCTTGGCTAATAACGTAGTTCCAAAAAGAAAGTATATGTTTGCCCTTGAAGAGCATGGGTTTTTAGTATCAGAAGAATCCTCCCTCAGTAGTCAGAACTAAGGTATCAATCCGCAGCGTTCTCCTACGAGCCAACGATGGGCCCTGCACTCAACTAAAGCACCTTTTCTTGGTCGCTAATTTGGGCTTGTCAGGTTGTCAACCTCACTAGCTTTGCTAGTCACAAGGATTAATGTATCGTCTGTATGGAAATGAATTTTATTAATGCATGTAAAAATATTTCATAATATAAAAGAACAGAAAAATAGTAAAACAGAGTTGTATTTATGAAGAATAAAGGACTGAGATCCATTCTTTCACTAGTGGCATCTCTCCAAATAGCATATGCATGTTAAACAAATTACAGTTGTGTATCGATTAAATTGTAGTTTTTATGTTTGATCATACATGTCATGATTGCATATAGGCATTACGTCCTTATGTCCATAGACCGCTATCCAGCATGCATGTATAGCAAATAGAAAAATTATTCCATACTCGGTCTTCAAGAAATTGGGACTACATGATGATGAACTGATAAAGACCAATATGGTGCTTAATGAGTTTGAGGGCAAAGAAAAGATAGAGGCCAAAGGCAGCTCATGTGATCTTTGTATTGAAGAACAGGAGAGAGTAGATTCCACATAGCTACTGTTATCGACCCATAGTGCAACGAGGACTACTCGTACATGATCATCAGAGCAGCAAAGTTGATGAAGAAGGCTCCGACAGTAGTTTCCCCCTCCGACAGAGTACCAGAGAAAGACTCCATATTGAATTGCCTCGGAACGCGATGAAGTGGTGCCATAAAAATTCCGTGATAAATATGTTTTGGGTTAGGGGGTATATATAAAGGAGTCGGGACGAAGCGGCACCAGGGGGAGCACTGTGGGCCCCAAGCACCCATGTGGTGCGGCCTAGGGCCCTTGTATCCACCCCTTGGCCCATTCCTGGCCTATTGGGTCTCCTGGTCATGTCTTACGTCAATATATTTTTGCTTGATTTTGCTAGTCCCCAGAATTTTTTTATTCCTGTTGCACAAAAAGAGCAAAAAACAATAACTGACACTTGACACTGGATTAACATGTTAGTCCAATAAAAGTCATAGGAAAGTGTGCCAAAACTATGTATAAATGATATAAATATGGCATGAACATAACAAAAATTATAAATACATTAGAGACGTATAAAGGAGCATTCCCTCCATTCCAAGGGTCCAAAACCTGAAATAAAGCGAGAGCAATGCTTCATCCCTTGCCACACCCGTTGCCTTCCTATTGGATGCAATGTCTCCTCGCGCCGGGTCATCAACGGGTGCGCAAGCGCATCTCTGCCTCAAGTTTTCTGCGCACGCCGCAAAAGTCTTTGTACCCATACGGGGGTTGCCACAAGTTTATTGTCTAGCCTAAATGCTATGACAGTTGGCACCGTAACTGGAAAGCAAGGAAGCAGAAGCCATGTGACCAGGAGAGCGCGACCACCACGGACCGACGCAAGGGACGTGGAGTGATTTGAAGGCCAGCCGACACCCATCCCGCGCACAGTTTTAGAGACCCGGACGGGAAGGTTATTAGATGGCTCCAAAGAAGCGGAAGCCCATCAAGAGCAAGGCGATGACCGAGCCTATGTCGCCTACAAGGGGAACGACACAACATGCAGCTCGCGCCAAAGCTCGCATGACTGACGACGAACCTGACCCCTCCACCGATACGTAGATCACCATCCTGGAATGATCTGTGCAGGTCATCGTCAAAGAGGAGGTAGTTGAAGCACAAAGGCAACAAGCCGCAGACTCCATTCGCTTGGCGACGCTCCTATGAGAGGCCACTGACATATGCGCGTGGCAAGAGGCCACGATAGCCACAGCAAGGCCGGCCCACAACCCTGCCACGACTCAAGCCGATGAGCTTCGCCCTTCAACAAACCCAAGATCGTGGCACGGCAAGGAAGGAAGTTCAAGTGAATTGTCAGGTCATCAAGGAGCAGTGACGGTGGATGGACGAAGCAATTGCATGCACAAGACCTCCAACAACACCAGGGGCTATGGAGGCGAAAGTGCTCAAAGGACGACATTCGACGCCAATGCAAGGCCGCATTGTCTGTCTCACCACATTAGGAATGGATGAGGACAACGGGTCAACCCACGACTATACCTTTGCACCAACCGCACGTTCCTGCAGACCTGAAGCCATCAACATCGCCGACGAGCGAAGCCCCCATAGCCCTGGATTTGAAGCAAAGCCGTGGCCATGCAAATTTTGCTCGGTGGACTTCCGGGCTCTGTGCGCAACGCCGACCCCAGTGAGTTCACTACTCACGTGTATGAGGCCACCTTGTCCACCGCGGGAGGCAATGAGGCCACCATGGCCAAGAGCCTTCTTCTCAAGTTCTCTAGGATAGCTCAATCATGGTACATTGCGCTCGCTCCCGATAGGTGGTACTCTTGGGAGCAGCTCTGCCACCAGCTTCGTGCCGATTACCAAGGAAATGAGACGAAAGAGGTGACCGCGGCTAAGCTTTGCGCACTCGTCGAAAGGCCACGCGAGTCCATCCATGCCTTTTTATTTAAGCGCTTCATCGGCATACAGTGCCAAATACGCAACATCACCAACGAGAGTGTGTGCTCCGCCACAAGATAGGCCATCTGTAACCCAGCCTTGTTGGCCAAGTTGCACGGTAGCCCCCGTGAACCACGCAGAAGCGCTATGCCATCATGAGGAAGCTCCAATAGCGAAACAAGGCCCTGACCGCCACTAGCCACATCAAGTCGACCCAAGATGCGGCCCAGGCGGACAACCCCCGAGCATGCCACCATGGCCTCCACCAAGTAGAAGAGGACGAAGGGCTCCAAGCATGCAGCAAGGGGGCCACTACAACATACGCCGGGGTTCTCAAGGGGTGGAGCGCAATCACCAGGGACGTCCAAGCAGTGACCAGCCAAGGAGGTATTGCGACCTACACGAGTCACATACCCACTTGAAGGCCGAGTGTGACTAGATTCGGTGGATACGCGAGCGGAGCCGCACTAACCAACCAGAGAGGTGCCACACCGCGGCCGCCACGGACGACCAACTCAAGGGAGCCTCGCCTACAATTGCATTCACCGCCGCCGCTTCTTCTTGGCGTTGTCCCGGTGCAAGTGACTCAACCAAGTCACCTCATCCATGCAATCACCGGGGGCAACACGCATAATTAAGAGGTAATATCACCGGTGGTGCTTAAACTTGTCACTGATGTTCACTTTGGTGCCTGAACTTGAAAAAATACACCGAACTGGTACTATAACTTGACACAAGCATCCAAATACAGTGGTAATCATATCTGTATGACGTATAATGCACTGACGTGACACGATATTTTGATTAGCATGCACACGTGACGTGGGAGGCACTTCGAACAGAGGGCTTGCTTTATGTATGTCTCTATGACCAACGAGCCCACATGTCAGCACGCAGGAAAAACCCAAATAGAATTTCTTGTACCTAGGATTCAAACTAGCTTCCAGAGGATAGCGGCCAAGCTGTGCTAGCTGCTCCTCCAATTAAGATTAGGTGTACAAAGTGTGTAAACGTCATATCTATATAAACAAACTGGCGCGTATGTTTTTTAAGGATACCCGTGTGGTTTCAATGGGCTGGAATCAGTGCGGCCAATGTTAGTTTCTCTATGACCAACGAGCCCACATGTCATAAATACAAAGTTGAAATATTAATGTGCTATAAATATTATACATATAAAATATAATTATTTAGCATAATGTTCAAGTAATTTTAAATAGTATTGATATACTATTTGTGGACAAATCATACAAACTAAATTGCATTTCTTGTTATAAAAATGTTTGTATAGTTTAGAATATCATAAAAAATCACTATTTAGAAATATATTTTTAATTATACAAATATTTGAATAACTATATGCACATTTTTTTAATTCCTAAGTTTGTTGTTTAAGAATTTTCCGTATAACAAAAAATATTCATAACTATGCAAAATTTAAAATTATTTTATTGTTATAAATATTTACATCTGACTATATTTCAGTTATGTAAAAACTATGAACATGTGTCACAAGTGAAAGTTATTAAAAGGAAATAATAATAAAAGTGTGAATATTTTAAAAAATTACTTGAACAATTTATAAATAAGTTATGCTATTTGTCAGTATAATATCTATAACACACGAATATTTAAAATTTATTTTTAATGCTGTGATCATAGTTGACAAAGTTTTTACAAAAAAATTAAAAAAAAAACTAACATGTCTTCCTGGACATACATAAAGTGTTGTTAGTATGAGAAAACATAGGCATAGTGGCTAGCTAGTTCTGCTTACAAGCACAACGTCGTGAGTTCGAAGCTGAAAGGCTGCAATTTTTATTGTTTATTTTTCCTTTGTGCTGACATATGTGGGCCTGTTGTCATGGAGACACTTATAAAGAAAGCCATCTGTTCTAAGCAGGTCCCATGCCACGTGTGCATGCTGGGCAAAATACGGTGTCACATCAGCGCATTATACATTTATCGATGAAATTATCACCGTATGTGCACGGTTGTGCCAAGTTGTAGAACCAGTTCGACGTATTTTTCAAGTTCAGGCACTAAAGTGAACATCAATGACAAGTTTAAGCACCACTGATGATATTACCTCCATAATTAACTTCCCCTCCAAGCGGCAGCGGCGCGCGTAGGCCCGCCAGATAAGCCACATCGCCACCTCCCCTCCCACTGAGCTGCCACCCATTACATTCAGGCCTGAAGATTCGGAGGGGATATCGATCGTCCTCCCCCACCACGACGCCCTAGTCATTGCCGAGGCATCCAATTCAGTGGGGGCAAAAAACGGTTGTCAGTTGAGCTAGCACTAGTGCAGAATCGGCCTATACTGCCGGTTCGTAAGGGCCTTTAGTGTCGGTTCTCCAACCGGCACTAAAGGGTGGGGACTAAACCCCCCCCCCCCCCTTTAGTGTCGGTTCAACTCGGCCCGGCACTAAAGGCCCACCACGTGGCACCTGTCGGCGCCGTGGGCTGAGGGACCTTTAGTCCCGGTTGGTAATACCAACCGGGACTAAAAGTATTTAATTCTTTTAATTTTGGTTTATTTTTCCTTTTAATCCTTCAGGGGTTTATGAATTAATTATTGTTTATTTTTCCTTTTAATTTTGTGTTTTCCATTTAATTATTTTTCATTGCAAACATATATTACGCTACTACATACTGTACACGTTGTGCATATATATATAAATAGAATTTCTCGTAGAACCGATCATATATATATATCATCGAATTTCTCGTACGACGACCATTCACATACATATATATATACAATTTGGTATATACAATTTCTCCTATAATTTGCGGATCATTACATATATGCAGGCATTACTTCTTGATCTTGTAATGGTATTCTCCTTTGGGATCTATGACCTGGCCGACCAGAAATCCAGCTATTTCCTCTTGAATTGCTCGTACGCGAGCCGTTGGTAGGAGCTGGCCCCGCATCTCGTTCAGCTATAATCAGGAGGTCAAGATGAATATATTAGTTGTGTGTATATATATTAGCTAGATCATGATAAAAAAAATATGGATAGTGTTCTGGCAAACGTCGTACCCAAAGATTTATTTCCTTTCTGCTCCTTTCAGACGTGATCATGCGAATGTTCTCGCAAACGTAGTATGCGCATAAAGCATTCCCCTGCTCCTGCTTCATGCACTTTACGAGAATAAAATTCAATCAGGTAATAATTAATCAAGCATGATAATGGTATTGAAACTAGAATTAAAGAGATGCACGGACGTAGCTAGCTAGTACTACTTAATTACCTTGGGTCGCACCCATGTCAGCTTTTGTACCCAGTCGCCTGGGACCTGTTTGACGAACTTGGCCCAAGCCCTGCCCGCCGGCAAAGAAAATGAATAAAGGAGTTATTAACTAGTTGATATCAGGAAATGAAGTAAAGAGGCCGACATAGTGCGATAATGATTGAAATTACCTGTCGACCATCCCCCTCACGGTTGCGTATTCGGATGGATTCTTATATAGTGAGTCCGGTACTTCAACTTTTGCCTTGTCAACTTCAATGATTAACAAGATCCAATGGTAACTGCATGCGCACACGTTTTGTATAAATAAGCGGGCACGTGCATAACTCGTCAACTACACTTATTAACATCTAGTAATTAAGCAAAAAATAGAATTTGTAGTACAAGATATAGTAACACTCACCCGAAGTTGTAAGGAAGTAGTATTTCTGGTTGGGTGTTTAGTTGCTTCAAAAACTCTAGCAGGGATTTCTCTGTGTCTTTTCTCGAATATTGATCTTCCCATATCACCTGATTAACCGTATTTGGGTCAATGAACCTAATGCCATAGCGTCCAGCTTTTTTCATTTCATACATCTTCATTCTGCATAATACCACATAAAAGAATATAGTGGGGATAATTAAAGGTAATGAACGAGAGCACAGCTAGCTAGCTAGAGACTTAAATTACAGAAAGAAATCACTTACAGACAATAGCAACTGACGATAGATTTGTCGAGTGCGTCTTGATTGAATAACTGTAACAACTCTGAATAATGAATCCACACATCTTTTTTATGGAAGTAATGCCTTTTCTTGACTTTCACCATGAGGGACTCTTCATTGGTATTTGCTGTTTGTTGCATATACCACGTATGCAAATCGTACATTCTCGTTGGTAGAAGCTTGACTTCGTCAGGCTTGACCAGAGGTTTGCCACGGACATATTGCCATTTTACTTCCTCCTCTGTAATCCCGGGGATTTCCTCAAGGCCTAGGAGTTGTTCAACAGTGACACTGGCCTCTTTAGCCTGCCTGCTAAGATCGTCGGTTATTACCAGCCGATCGGCGGTACTCACAGTTGTTTGTACAATGAGCGGGGGGTTCGATTGCACTACCTGTTCTCCCAGCTGGGGAACAGTTTTCCCGCTGTTTTTGCCAACTGCTTGGCTCGAGCTCGAGCTCGACTCCTTTTGCCCTGCTAAATATGACTTCTTGATAGACCGCACATAGTCGGAGTCCTTCTGATTGTCAGCCGGTCGAGCCATATCAATAAAGTGTTGTGAGACATGCTCAGGTACTTTCTCCTTTGGCGGCGCGGGCGGTTTCGGTGCAAAATGGGCCTTCAATTGGGCATCACATGCGTCGTCGAGTTCCTCCTGAGTCAGGTGGTAAGACAACTTCGGAAGAGGCTTGAGATCTGGACCATATTTGAATTTCTTGCCTGTTGTATCACTTGCCGTCGTAGCTACAGTGTTGACACCAGATTTTGGCATGGTCAAAAACATAATTAAGACAGACTCAAATGGAAACGTGCTCAAAGTGAGAAAGTTCCATATTGTCGAAAGGAGAAACTTTGATATTTGGGCCATAGCCATCCGATCTCATCTCTAAGGCCGAAGTTGTGTTCGAAGTACTGAGATTTTGTATGCAGAACACTATTTGGCCGATTACGCCCCCAAGACGGCCTCATATGGGAAAAGTTTCTACACGGATTGTCTTCGTCTCGTCGAATCGGTTGATTTTCATATAAAAATCGTCTCAATCCGAGTTCGTATGTAAAAGTTAGAGCTATCTGAATGCAGCCCTGTCAAGAGGCGAAATATGGCGCGCCCCATCAGACACATGTCTGATGGGTGTCTGATGCAATGCGCGAGCAATTAGCCCTTCAAGATGGCCTCGGATCGAAAAACGTTCAACATGAAAGTTGTTCGTCTCGTCGAAACGTCAACTTTGCTTTTCGAGTCATCATCATCCGAGGTCGTTTACTGCCTCAAAAAAGACCCGCAAGGTGCAGCCAGAAAACTTGCCGGGAACAGTAACCTTGCCGTGAAAAGCTTGCCGGGAACAGTAATCTTGCCGCGGTGAGAAAACTTGCCGCGATGGAAACCTTGCCGGGTAAATCTTGCCGGGAACAGTAACCTTGCCAGGGTGAGAAAACTTGCCGGGATGGAAACCTTGCCGGAGAAATCTCGCCGGGAACAGTAGAAACTGTTAAGGCCAATCCGACCAGATGCTGAAGATGGGCTCAAATACTTATCTAGATGGCCTCAGATGAAAAAGTGTTCAACATGAAAGTTGTTCGTAACGTCGAAACGGTCAACTTTGCTTTTGGAGTTATCATGATCCGACGTAGTATACGACCTACAGAGACGATACAAGAATCGGATGGTCCAATCAGCTACATGAACGAGTCCGACTCGAAATTAAAGATGACCCCGTGGAGTATTCAAGATGGCCTTATTTGGAAAAGTGATCAACATATGGATTGTCGGCCTCGTCGAAGCGCACAATATTGGTATTTGAACCGTCCCCATCGAAAGTCATATGCAGATTCCACGACCCACGCAAGGAGCAAGACAGAAGATTGGACCAGATTCGGGCTGAATCCGAGTGGGACCAGAACTAGGACTCTAGGACGTGAATTGATGTAATTTTCTTGTAAGGAAAGCCTAGATGAATCATTTGCTTGTACGGGAAGTCCAGCCGCCTCTTATATATGTTGGGGGTGACGGTCGATTGAAACAACACACAATCGAACAAATCAATATACTACTTTTCATCTACGTTTTATCTCTCCATCGTTTTTCTCTCTCGTTCTTCGTCGTTCTTCGTGTTGGAGAGCTGCGAATCCCGAGGCTCTAGGGGCGAGCGAATCGACCTAGAGCAGCCCATAGCCGCCGCACTCCCTGACGGGGTCCCTCCCGGGCGTGCGGGGTTTCGGGTCTTCAAAAGCGTCCGCCGGCTGTCTTGCGTATCGCGCTGCCGGACGGTCCTCCTTCGACGTGAGCTGCGGTGCATCACCCCCGGCGTCGAGGGTACACGGTGACGTGTTCGTGTGCGAACACACTTTTTGGCGACTCCGCTGGGGACTAAAGATCAATCATCCTCATCAACCATCATGTCTGATATTCCCAAGCCATCCGAGATAGATGCCGATAACATCATTAAGCCCAAGCTTGATGAACTATCAGCTGATCATCGCCAAGCTTATGAGGAGTACAAGAAGGCGCGTGAAGAGAAGGAGTTGCAGGAGTTCCTTGGAAACTTCAAGAAGGATCGTCAAGGCAATATCACTCCGATTGGAGAAATCAAGTTCCCTCCTCTTCAAGCCGAACAGGTTAAACCTCCTGTAAGTACTACCTTTTCTCCTGAGCAGTGGGCTGAGATTGAGAGTCATATTGCTGATGGTAACAATCTGGTCTATCAATCTTTTTTAGAGAATACTAATGCTCAGAAAAACATGCCTCAATCATCTACTCGTAATACTGGTGTGTCGACTGGTATAGAAAGCCCTAATCTGTCTTTACCTATTTCATCGGCACCTCCCATGCCGATGAATTATTATCCTACCCACACCAATCAGATCGTGGCTGCACCTGCTAATCCCATCATGAGCATGCCAAGTTCGGTGCCAATACCGAACCAAGCTTTACCTATAGGTGCAAACGCTGCTAGATCATTGCCGAACTATGGTTCGGCATACATGCCACAGTTTCTACCTGCAACCAGTAATCCTACTCCTCCTATGCCACTGCAGCAAACCTCATCGTCTACTACGGACGATGCTCTAGCTAATTTTAGAGAGGAGATGGCTAAGATGCTTAGGGAAAATTTTGGTGTTGAATTACCTAGGAATCGGATTTACCAAAAACCATATCCTGAGTATTTTGATGCAATCCAGTGCCCTCCGGGATATAAAATTCCAGATTTTGTTAAATTCAATGGAGATGGCACAAAAACCACATGGAAGCATGTTAGTCAACATTTAGCACAATTGGGTGAAGCAGGAACACTTAATGAATTGAAAGTGCGTTTGTTTCCTTTGTCATTAACTGGTACTGCATTTTCATGGTTTTCTTCTTTACCGCATGGTTCCATCCGGGTATGGTCGCAGCTAGAGCAGAAATTTCATGATCACTTCTATAGCGGCGATAATGAACTTAAGTTGTCACATCTTACATCAGTTAAGCAGAAAAATGATGAATCGGTCTCCGATTACGTCAAGAGATTTAGAGAAACAAAAAACCGGTGTTATAGTTTGGTGATAACCGAGAGGGACTTGGTAGACCTTGTGCTTAATGGTTTGAAAACTCACATTAGAGAAAAGCTAGAAGGGTATGAGTTTTTAAATATCAACCAAGTCTTGCAGAGAGCTTTGGCTCAGGAAAGCCGAAGCAAAGATCTCAAAGAGGTGCATAGATATAAAACTGATCGTCCTAAGATGAATGTGGTTGAATACGATAGTGGTCACTCGGACGATGAGGGTGATATGTATGCTACTGAATTTGTTTGTCCATCTAAGGCCAAACCATTTATTTGTCAAGATCTGAAACCGATTCATAAGAATCGTGATGACGAGATGAAGTTCACTTTTAACATTGCTAAGTGTGACAAAATATTTGATGCTTTGCTGCAAGCCAAGATTATTAGGATATCTCATACTTTACCGCCGTTTGAAGAGCTAAAACGGCGTGCTTATTGCAAGTATCATAATTCTTTTTCTCATGCTACTAATGATTGCAATGTTTTCCGACGACAGATACAATCGGCCATTAACGACGGACGATTGAGATTTTCTGAGATGCAAATTGATAAGCAGCCCTTCCCAATGAACACTCTGGATTTAGAGGGGAAAAAGTTACTCATTCGGCCGGAAGTGGCCGAATCTGCTAATAAAACTAATGTCGTTGTTGGTGAGCCCAGAAAAGGCAAGGAGGACAGCAAGGTCTTGGGGAGGCAGGTTGAGATTGACAAACAACCCGATGGCAAGGAAGTGATCAAGATCACCATCAAGAATCCTGCACTCGGGGGGCAACCACAGGTGCAGCAAGACACTCGTGTTAGATTTGTTAAGCCCAAGAGTCCAGAAATTGGCAGATGGAAGACGAATGAAGCTAAAGTGCAGCGCAAGAAAATCAAGCCAACTTTTGATATGTTGCTGTCCAAATATGCCAATCAAGCGGCCGGTTCTAGCTCTAACCGGTCAGCAAATTTGAAGCGCTCAAGATCACCTCTGAGGCAAGAATTTCAGCATCACGCAAGGCCATATGGGTCGTGGGCACCAGGACCTTGGATGGCGCCACCCCCCTATGCGCCATACCACATGGGAGGTTTCAATGGAGGATGGGGACAGCCCCCAATGACCCCTTATGCTTTTCATCCAGGGTGGGCAGAACCAAGGAGGCCTATTCGTGAGAGGCTTTCTTATCCCACACGAGACCGTTTGAACAATGGTGTCAATCGGTCAATGCAAAACAATCAAGAAAGGATCAGCAAGCAAGTGTGGCATGCTAAACCACCAAGTGCAGCGGTCGAGTCTGGAAAAGGCAAAGAAAAAATTGATGCTGACTCACTCATCTTGGGCACCGAAACATTCACCACACAGCAGCCAATTGTGCATAGCAACCCGACTGAGCTGATACTTGTTATCGCACCAAAGCACTCGGCTAATGATCATGAAGCAAGTACCAGCCAAGTAAAGCCAAGAGATCCTAAATACACTCAGCCAAGGTGGTGTCCTCTAGGGCTAACAAAAACACAGAAGAGGAAACTGCAGAGGTTGAGGAATCAAGAGATGGCAGAACAAAAGGCCGAGAAGCAAAGGGACAAGTTGTTCAATGAAACTCGGCCCATGGTACCAGCAAAGCAAGTGTGGAAGCCTAAACCAATACAAGATACAGCAGCTTCTACATCTAACACAGCAGCTTCTGCATTGATCATAGCAACACCTGCACCACCAACAGAGGACGATGCAGCCGCCATTACATCGTCCACATCACCTATTGCTTCCTCTTCACTTGGACAGATTTCAGATTCGGTGGATACGCTCGAGGAGGAAGATGATCTGTTGGACTATGAGTCTACTCCGGTTCATGAAGGTATGGATATCAATATGGTGTATTACTTACCCGCTGAATTCCGTGCTATAGATGAAGAAGGGGAAGTGGCTCAGTTGGATTTTGGCCCCAAAAATGCAATATTTGAGAAGCCAAAAGAACCAGTGACACACTTGAAACCATTGTACCTCCGAGGTCATATCAACGGATCACCACTCACTCGGATGCTTGTTGATGGTGGTGCTGTGGTGAATCTTATGCCCTATTCGGTCTTCAAAAAATTGGGTCTGCCAGATGAAGAATTAATCAAGACCAATATGGTGCTTAATGGATTTGAAGGAAAAGAGAAAACTGAAGCCAAAGGTGTAATGTACGTGGAGCTTACAGTCGGAAGCAAAACTTTGGCTACTGCATTCTTTGTCGCCGAGGTGCAAGGTAACTACAACGTCATACTGGGCCGTGATTGGGTTCACGCAAACCAGTGTGTGCCATCTACTATGCACCGGTTTTTGATCCAGTGGGTTGATGATGAGGTGGAAGTCATTCATGCGGATAACTCGGCTTGTGTTGCTTTGGCCGATGCATCAGTGGATTGGCAACATCCCAATGCTACTTGCTTGACGGGGCGTGACTTATCGGAATTTGATTTTCTTAGCGCTACAAAAAGTGGTTTCGTGCCCGTTTCTTTAAAGCCGGTTGGTGGTAATCGGCTCCAAGGTATGATGTATTTAAATTGATTCTAACTCAGATTGGTTGCAAAAGCATCTTGTTGAATATCGGTCCAATGAGAACGATATGTATGAATCCATAGAGGAGTTAGATGGTATGGATAAATTAGGACAAGGTTTTACGTCGGCTGATCCATTAGAAGAGATAGACATAGGAGATGGTTCAACTCCTAGGCCGACATTTGTAAACAAAAATTTAAGAGCCGATCATAAAGCTGAGTTGATCGAGCTATTAAAAGAATATGTTTGTTGCTTTGCATGGGAATATCATGAGATGCCAGGTTTAAGCCGAGAGCTAGTGGAGCATCGGTTGCCTATAAAGGCCGGTTTTAGACCTTACAAACAATCGGCCAGAAAATTTAATCCAAAAACATATGACCGGATCAAGGAAGAGATCGGTCGTTTGCTTAAAGCTAATTTTATTAGACCTTGCAGGTATGCCGAGTGGATTTCTAACATTGTACCAGTAGAGAAGAAAAGCTCCGGCAAGTTGAGGGTGTGCATTGATTTCAGAGATTTGAATAGAGCTACACCTAAGGATGAGTATCCGATGCCAATAGCTGATATGCTTATTAATGATGCTTCTGGACATAAGGTCATTAGCTTTCTTGATGGGAATGCGGGGTATAACCAGATTTTTATGGCCGAAGAGGACATGTCTAAAATGGCTTTTCGGTGTCCTGGTTTCCTTGGTTTATTTGAGTGGACAGTGATGACCTTTGGATTAAAAAATGCCGGTGCCACGTATCAAAGGGCTATGAATTTAATTTTTCATGATTTACTTGGTGTTATACTTGAGGTCTATATTGATGATATTGTTGTCAAATCGGATGCTTTTGAATCTCACTTAGCTGATTTGCGTTTAGCTTTTGAAAGAATGAAAAAATATGGACTGAAGATGAATCCTTTGAAGTGTGCATTTGGCGTGTCGGCTGGAAAGTTTTTGGGTTTCATTATTCATGAAGATGGCATAGAGATTGATCCCAAAAAGATAGAGGCCATTCAGAAAGTGGAGGCTCCAACATGCAAGAGAGATATGCAAAAGTTCCTTGGCAAGGTCAATTATTTGAGAAGGTTCATAGCTAATCTGTCAGGGAAAGTCGATGCATTTACTCCTATCCTTCGGTTAAAGAATGATGCTGATTTTACTTGGGGGGCAAAACAGCAAGAGGCATTCGACATGATCAAGACTTATTTGAGCACTCCTCCGGTGATGAAAGCACCCAAACATAAAGAGCCCTTTAGGCTTTACATTGCGGTGGAGGAAGGTGTTATTGGCGCTGTATTGACCCAAGAAACCGAAGGAAAAGAGCATGCTATTACATATTTGAGCCGACGCTTATTGGACGCCGAGACAAGGTATACGTTTATTGAAAAGTTATGCCTATGCTTATATTATGCTTGCACAAAATTGAGACATTATCTAGTGCCTAGTACTTGCATAATAGCTTGTCAAACCGATGTCATCAAATACATGTTGCATAGGCCAATTCTTAGTGGTAGAATTGGCAAGTGGGCTTATGCTTTAATTGAATATGATTTGGCTTATGAATCTCTAAAATCCATGAAAGGCCAAATTGTTGCTGATTTTATTGTTGAACATCGGATTGATGACAAGCATGATATTGATATAAACATTGTCTCGTTAGTACCATGGAGATTATATTTTGATGGTTCAGTTTGTAGTAATGGCCAAGGTGTTGGTATTGTTTATATATCTCCTCATGGTGCTGTTTTTGAAGCCTCATGCCGCTTAGAATATTTTTGCACAAACAATCAAGCCGAATATGAGGCATTGTTATTCGGCCTGGAGATGTTACTTGCTATAGGTGCTACACATGTTGAGGCTTTTGGTGATTCGTTATTAGTAGTGCAACAAATATCCAAAGTCTTTCAATGTTTTGACGAATCACTTAATGTTTATCTTGATAAATGTCTAGATATAATTTCTACTTTGGATTATTTTAGCATTGCTCATATATCTAGACATGACAATTGGAGAGCAAATGAGTTGGCACAACAAGCATCCGGCTATCATGTTGACCATGGCATGTTTCACATTTCTCAGAAACCGATGTCTTGTCTCTCTAATATGGGAGAGGCCGAACCAGAGCCCACTGATTCAGCCACTAACAATAAATCTAGTGCAGGTGAAAATCATGACTGGAGGAAGCCCATTATTGATTACTTGTGCAATCCGAGTGAAAGGGTGGATAGGGCTGTTCGGCGTATGGCTTTCAAATATACAATGAGAGATGATGGTCTTTATCGCCGAACGGTTGAAGATGTTCTTTTGAAGTGTTTGGATGAGGACCAAGCAAGAGTTGCTATGGGAGAGGTACATGAAGGCATTTGTGGTACTCATCAGTCAGCACCCAAAATGAAATGGCTCTTACGATGTGTTGGATTTTATTGGCCGACTATGATCAATGATTGCTTCAGGTATTATAAAGGGTGTGAAGCTTGTCAAAAATTTGGTGATATTCAATTGGCTCCTGCTGCTATGTTACATCATATTATCAAGCAGTGGCCTTCTAGAGGATGGGGTTTAGATTTCATCGAAGGGGCATCGGTTCATGTTGGTGGCCACTGATTATTTCACCAAGTGGTCTGAAGCAGTACCTCTCAAGAACATGACACATACGGAGGTAATTCAATTCATAACAGAGCACATTATTCATAGATTCGGTATTCCTCAGACATTGACTACAGATCAAGGTTCATCTTTCGTGTCACATCAAGTTAGAGAATTTGCCGAATCATATAACATAAAGTTTCTCAATTCATCTCCGTATTATGCCCAAGCTAATGGACAAGCTGAGTCTAGCAATAAGATATTGATCAAGCTCATCAAAAAAAGGATTGAGGATAATCCAAGAAAATGGCATGAGTTATTGTCTGAAGTTTTATGGGCACATAGAATCTCGAGGCATGGTGCTACAAAGGTAACTCCGTATGAGCTAGTATACGGTCAAGAGGCTGTTTTACCAGTGGAAGTGAATTTGAATGCTTTGAGAATAGCCAAACAAAATGATTTATCGGCAGTGGATTTTTACAATTTGATGATGGACAACATTGATGAAGTTGCCGATAAACGTTTGGCTGCTTTGAAGGCCATAGAGAAGGACAAGTTGAGGGTAGCAAGAGCTTACAATAAAAAGGTCAAGTTGAAGAATTTTCAGGTTGGTGATCTTGTGTGGAAAGTGATTCTGCCGATTGGTTCTAGAGATAGAAAATTCGGGAAGTGGTCTCCAAACTGGGAAGGTCCTTTTAGGATTGCGAGGATAGTTCCTGGAAATTCATATTTGGTGGAATCCATACAAGGAGTATTATTACCTCGAGCTCTCAATGGCAGATATCTGAAGAAGTACCACCCGAGTGTGTGGCAAGAAGCCTAGTTAGGCAATGGCCGATATATGATTATCGCCCTTAGTATAAACATGGCCGATACATAATTATCGCCCTGAGAAATATAGATGGCCGATGGAGTGTTGACATCGTCCTTAGAACAAACATGGTGCAAATTATTTTTCGGCATGCAAGCTTTGCCGAAAAACAGGGGGGCATGTGTTGACACCAGATTTTGGCATGGTCAAAAACATAATTAAGACAGACTCAAATGGAAACGTGCTCAAAGTCATAAAGTTCCGTATTGTCGAAAGGAGAAACTTTGATATTTGGGCCATAGCCATCCGATCTCATCTCTAAGGCCGAAGTTGTGTTCGAAGTACTGAGATTTTGTATGCAGAACACTATTTGGCCGATTGCGCCCCCAAGACGGCCTCATATGGGAAACGTTTCTACACGGATTGTCTTCGTCTCGTCGAATCGGTTGATTTTCATATAAAAATCGTCTCAATCCGAGTTCGTATGCAAAAGTTAGAGCTATCTGAATGCAGCCCTGTCAAGAGACGAAATATGGCGCGCCCCATCAGACACATGTCTGATGGGTGTCTGATGCAATGCGCGAGCAATTATCCCTTCAAGATGGCCTCGGATCGAAAAATGTTCAACATGAAAGTTGTTCGTCTCGTTGAAACGGTCAACTTTGCTTTTCGAGTCATCATCATCCGAGGTCGTTTACTGTCTCAAAAAAGACCCGCAAGGTGCAGCCAGAAAACTTGCCGGGAACAGTAACCTTGCCGGGAAAAGCTTGCCGGGAACAGTAATCTTGCCGGGGTGAGAAAACTTGCCGCGATGGAAACCTTGCCAGGTAAATCTTGCCGGGAACAGTAACCTTGCCGGGGTGAGAAAACTTGCCGGGATGGAAACCTTGCCGGAGAAATCTCGCCGGGAACAGTAGAAACTGTTAAGGCCAATCCGACCAGATGCTGAAGATGGGCTCAAATACTTATCTAGATGGCCTCAGATGAAAAAGTGTTCAACATGAAAGTTGTTTGTAACGTCGAAACGGTCAACTTTGCTTTTGGAGTCATCATCATCCGACATAGTATACGACCTGCAGAGACGCTACAAGAGTCGGATGGTCCAGTCAGCTACATGAACGAGTCCGACTCGAAATTAAAGATGACCCCGTGGAGTATTCAAGATGGCCGTATTTGGAAAAGTGATCAACATATGGATTGTCGGCCTCGTCGAAGTGCACAATATTGGTATTTGAACCGTCCCCATCGGAAGTCATATGCAGATTCCACGGCCCACGCAAGGAGCAAGACAGAAGATTGGACCAGATTCGGGCTGAATCCGAGTGGGACCAGAACTAGGACTCTAGGACGTGAATTGATGTAATTTTCTTGTAAGGAAAGCCTAGATGAATCATTTGCTTGTACGGGAAGTCCAGCCGCCTCTTATATATGTTGGGGGTGATGGCCGATTGAAACAACACACAATCGAACAAATCAATATACTACTTTTCATCTACGTTTTATCTCTCCATCGTTTTTCTCTCTCGTTCTTCGTCGTTCTTCGTGTTGGAGAGCTGCGAATCCCGAGGCTCTAGGGGCGAGCGAATCGACCTAGAGCAGCCCATAGCCGCCGCACTCCCTGACGGGGTCCCTCCCGGGCGTGCGGGGTTTCGGGTCTGCAAAAGCGTCCGCCGGCTGTCTTGCGTATCGCGCTGCCGGACGGTCCTCCTTCGACGTGAGCTGCGGTGCATCACCCCCGGCGTCGAGGGTACACGGTGATGTGTTCGTGTGCGAACATGCGGCCTCTCTCTTCCGCTGTTGCTTAGGCTGACGCCGTGCCGGACTTGGAGGAGGAGTCGGCTGATGCGGTGCCGGCGGACTTGGAGGAGGAGGAGTTGGCTGACGCCGTGCCGGACTTGGAGGAGGAGGAGTCGACTGATGCGGCGGCGGACTTGGAGGAGGAGGAGTCGACTGACGTGGCGGCGGACTTGGAGGAGGAGGAGTCGGTGGCCTTGGGAAGACGATGCAATCCTTTTTCCATAGAATGATACGATGTATGGCCTCTCCCAGTGTTCTCTCCTCGTCACCTCCAAGAATGTTAAGTTGTAGCTCGTTATATCCTGACATCACTTCATCAACCCCGACACGAGCATAGCCTGCTAGAATGGGATTGCAATGGAAGGTTGCTTCAGGGGGATTTGCTAAAGCATAGCCGTCCGCCACCTTCATGGATAAGTTCTTCACTTTCATGTGTAGCTCACAGTTAGTCCTGTCTTTGATATCATCCACAGGGTAGCTAGCTAGCAGTGCATTATCGATATCGGCCGGGGAGGAACCCACGCTGCTTCTCGGCATAGATGGGACGGTGCTATCCAATGCTGGATCGATCTGCTCATGCTGCCGCTGAGACGCCCTTTCCTGGCTGAGTGAGTCGGTCTGCTCCTGCTGCCGCCTGACAAATCGTTCCAACTCCAGGTGCTTTGATTCTAGGCCTTCAAGGCGGAGTGCTTCCTCCTTCTTCTTCTTCTCCTCCTGCATCTTCTTTCTCGCACGGCTTTTATAGTCGTCGTTCCAATCCGCAAACCCCTCAAACCACGGAACAACGCCTTTGCCTCGTGTTCTTCCCGGGTGTTCAGGATTCTTCAGGGCGCGCGTAAGCTCGTCGTTCTCTCTATTGGGCGTGAACACCCCCGTTCGAGCTTCTTCTATTGCAATAAGTATTTCGTCTGTCGCTTCTTTAAGACTTGCCTTCACCATAATCAGCCCTGTCTCTGGGTCCAACTTCCCCCCATGCGCATAAAACCATGTCCTGCACCTGGGGGCCATGTCAATGTAACTGGACTGACCCCTGTACTAATCATCTCTTGCTCAGATTTATCCCACTTAGGCAGGGCCACCTGGTAGCCAGTTGGCCCCATATGATGGTGCCACTTCTTTTTCGCAGCATTAATCTTGTTTATTCTCGACCGTTCCTTAGCTTCTTCCGATTCCTTGAACTTCACGAAAGCGTCCCAATGATATTTTGCCTTCACCAGTGCTCCCGTGAATTCTGGAGTCTTCTTTCCGGATTTGACGTAGTTAGTCCATGTAGTTTTCTTGAAGGTGTTGAATGCGATCGCCATCTTTTTAAGAGCATAGTTTCTGACTTTCTTCACATCTGCATCTGTCAAATTATCTGGTAGGGTGAAATGTTCCATGAGCGTAGTCCAAAGCACATCTTTTGCTCTTTCGTCGACAAAAGTAACTCAGCCTACTCGATCTCCCTTTGCTGGCTTTTTCCATTCTTGAACGGAGATCGGGATTTGGTCCCTCACAATAACTCTGCATTGATTCTTGAACTTGGTCGCATTTTTCCTAGGTTCAAGCGGTTCGCCAGTTGATGTTTTGATGGAATCGATGTTGAACTTTACGCCTTTATCCAACTTTTTGGCCGGGCCTCGAACTACCCTGTCGCTTGTAGAAGATTTGCTCGATCCGGAGGCCTAAAAGAAGAAAGATCGATTCGTTAATACATACAAATCAATTAAGACATGTAATGATCACCGGATGGCTTATATAATAAATATACCTCGCCGGTCTTTGTTATTTGAAGAACATTTTCTTCGTCAACATCGTTGTCGTCGCCTTCATCTATTCGTTCGTCTTCATCAAATATCATACAACCCTCACCGGAATTGTTCAGATATTGCGAGCCGTCATCATCTTCAGGTTCATGCTCTAGGCTCGTGGAGCGTATGAGGTCGAACAGAGCCTCTTCTCCTTCTCTGCCGGTATTGTCCATAGCTTTTATTTAACTAATCCAGAAGAAAGATAAAACAATTTAGTATTCAAATTAGAATGCATGCAATCAATAAGGAAAAACTGAATCATAGTACATAATATGCATCTCGAATAATTCATATAATATGCATCATCGAATATAATCTCGAATAAATCGTCTCGAATATTATCGAATACATCTCGAGTATTATCACTAGCTAATACAGATCGAATATTATCAAAGAATCTAGTTCACTCGCTGTTGGGGATATAACCCCGTGATAAGACCCGCTCAGGTGGGGCCGGGTCACACCAGGCGGCTCGTAAGCCCAAGACTTGTAAGGTGGGCCGAAGGATCAAGGCCAGGCTGCATGGCGGCTTGCCAGACAGGCCAAGACGGAGGCCCAGAGACAGAAGATAGCATGATGACCCGGGTGGCCAAGCCGCCCGGTGGCGGCTTACCCAAGATGGTATGGCGGCTTAGAGACAGAGTAGGACACGTTGTGTGAGTCGGTTTGAGACTCGTGTAACCCGAGGCCTTGACCTCCTATATAAAGGCTAGACCCCGGGGCGGCTTAGACAGAAAACCAAGTTATCGAGAACTAGGTCAAGCAATCCGCTCCCTTGTAATCGATACTCCAGTTAATACAGCGCAAGCAGGACGTAGGCTTTTACCTCGACTTGAGGGGCCGAACCTGGGTAAACTCGTGTCCTTCGTCCCGATCAACCCCTTTGAGTCCACTGCTATGGCGCTGGCCTCGAACCTAAGTCTTCGGACATCTGCCGTGTTAAAACCACGACAGTTGGCGCCCACCGTGGGGCTAGCGCTCGGTGGTTTTGAGTTCTCAAAGGGCTCTCTACCAGGGATCGAGGGGTACGCGGTTGGCAGGATGACCAAGAGTCGCCGCGGCCGGCTCTACATCGACGACGCCGGCTGGGGCCCCGAGGCTGACTCCATTGAGTATGGTTTCCGGGTCCCCTTCGGCGGGATTCACGATTTCATCAGCAAGATCGGCGGATCTGAGCCCGGGCCGGACACCTGCACCGACATCGTCGAGCCGGCTCGGCGCATGCAACCCGCCCGACGCGTGCAACCCGCCCGTGTTAAACCGGGCCGGAAGCATGTCTTCGTCGGCTTCACTCAGGGCATGGATCTCGAGGGATCTATGTCACAGGAGGAAACTCTCATCTGCTCCGAGGATGGATCTTTGAGCGGAGAGACGGAATCAATCTACCAGCTCCATGATGGCAGACTCGGGGGCTACGTTGAGCCTTACCCCGAGTCGGATTTCCATGAGCCGGAGGAGTATGAGCCGCCGAGCCGCGCTGCCGTCTTCATGGCGGGTTCAGCGGCGGCTCATGGCAGGTCAGCCGCTGAGGCAACCGGATCTGGGGCTGGCAGGCCGCCGGCTCAGGTCCTTCTGGATCTGATGGGTGAGCTTACAACCCTGATGGTGACTGAGGTCACGGCTGAAAACCAAGCGGCCCGTAATACGGAGATTGCGAGGTTGAAGAATCAGATGACTGAAGTCCAGCAGGAGATTAATGAACTGAAGACTCAGATGGATGCTGAGGCGGAGCGCCTTAAGGCGGATGCTTTTCGTCTTGAGTTGGAACAGCAGTCAGCAGCGGCGGTTCAGCGGATGAGGCATCAGTCCCGCTTGCCGGATCAGTATGAAGCAAGGAATCTTTTCAACACGCCAGGAACCGGACAGAACGTGCCTTTGGCCGTAACCCGGACGGCGGAAGTGCCTGGAAGCCGGGCGGCGGTTCAGCATCAGCAGGTTAACCCGCCCCGACGGAACCAGGTTACTCCAACTTCTTTCCCTACACCGCCGGGTCATTATTCTAACCCGGCGGAGAACATGGTGGTGGCGGCAACCCGGCTAGCTGCTATCCCAATCCCCGATGAGTCGCCTTTCGCGGAAGAGGTGCGGAACGCTGTTGGATACTTGCGAACGACGGTGGCCCAGCAGGAGAAGTATGCTTACAGCCGGAGTCGCGTGCACTCAACCCCCATCCCCAGTCGCAGCTACAGCCGGCGTTATGAGTCGCCGGCGGTTTCTAGCAGTGAACGACATCGGAACCCGCCGCGGGCTGACCGGGCGGCTCTGGATGCCCAGGATTTGGTGGATCGAGCGAGAGCACGGCGAGAGGCGGCGGCTCTGGCGGCAGCGGCGGCTTATCAGGAACCCACAGTCGCACCCTCCGTCTCAACCGGAGCGGGGTTAACTTCCAGGGCTGTGGGGGTGCCGTGCTTAGTGCCGGCTTTGCGGAATGAGCGCCTGCCGAAAGATTTCAAGGGCCCTCGCAAGGTGCCCAATTACACAGCTGACCTACCTCCAGAGGCTTGGATCGAAAGTTATGAGCTGGCCATGGAGATGTTGGATGTTAGTGATGCAGTATGTGCCAAATACTTCATCATGATGCTGGAAGGACCGGCTCGCACGTGGTTGAAGGGATTGCCACCCAACACTATTACTTCCTGGGCCGAGTTGAAGGCGAAATTTATCAAAAATTTCAAAGGGACGTGCAAGCAGCCCATGACGATCGTAGATTTGGACCATTGTGTGCAACAGACGGATGAGTCGGCTCATCATTGGATTCGGCGGGTCTCAACCATCATCCACTCTTCAGAACAGATCACGGCGGCTCAAGCGGTTTTGATTCTGGAAAAGAATTGACACTTTACACCTCTGAAACAGAAGCTTGGCCGGCTCAAACGCTCGTGTCAAGACATGGGGGAGCTCATGGCGGCTCTAACCAAATATGCAGACTCTGACAACACGAAAGACCCGGGCTCTGATGATGAAAAATCAGGTCAGGGGAAGAAAGGTAACAATGGAAAGGGTCAGCAGCAGAACGCGGTTGGAAACGGAAATTCTGGCAAGCGGAAACACCCGGACGGCGGGTCAGAGCTGGTGGCGAATACCAGTGCTGGAAACAACCGTGCTAAGGGCAACGGGAACTTCAGGTAGAATTTTAACAAGGGAAAAGCTCCTTTCAACTTGGAAGCGATGCTCAATAAGCCTTGTCCGGAGCATAGTCAGCCCGATAAGCCGGCAGGCCATACATGGAGGAATTGTAGCATTATGCGGCAGTTTCGAGATTACAGCCTTCAACAACATCATAACAACGGCAATGGTCCGTCCGGCGGCTCAGGGCCAGGCGGGTCAGAAGCCGGCTTTGGTTCCGGCGGTTCAGGGTCCGGGTACCAGGGTCAAGGCAATCAAGGGGGTCATCATCAGTAGTCTGGAGGCAGTGGCCAACAGCAGCATAACCAGTCGGGTTTCCAGAGCAACCCGAAGCAGCTTAGCGGGGGTCAGTATCATGTTTTCACCACCAGCCTTGACAAGCGAGACCAGAAGGTACGCAAGCGGGCGGTTAATGCGGTCACGCCGGCTCTCCCACAGTATTTGAAGTGGTCTGAGTATGGCATCACTTGGAGCAGGGCGGATCACCCGCCACGGGTTGACAACCCGGGGCAACTAGCTTTGGTGGTTGCCCCCCAAGTGGGTGGATATGTGTTCACGAAGGTGCTTATGGATGGTGGTAGCAGCATCAACATCCTGTATTATGATACTTTCAGCCGGATGGGTTTGCTTGACAAGGATCTTAAGCCGTCTTCCACAGTATTTCATGGTGTGGTGCCTGGCAAGTCGGCTTATCCAGTGGGCAGGATTTCTCTGGAAGTCGCCTTTGGTGATGAGTACAATTACAGGGTGGAGTCCTTGTGGTTTGAGGTGGTCAAAATTAAAAGTCCATATCATGCTTTATTCGGACGGCCGGCTTATGCCAAGTTCATGGCTAGGCCGTGTTATGTCTATTTACAACTCAAGATGCCCGGGTTAAGAGGAATGATTACCGTGCATGGTGATCGAAAAACGGCTCTTGAGTGTGAGGAAGGTGATGCAGCTTATGCAGAGTCAAGCTGTGCAGAGGCAGAGCTCAAGTTTTATAAAGAGAATGTCGACCCGGAAGATATGTCTCCATTGAAGAAGCCTACTACGGAATCAGAGCCGCCCCTCAAGTTTGCGGCGGATGAAACCAAGCAGGTGGATTTCACCGAGGGCGACTCATCTCAGCAGTTCACTATAGGGGCTAACATGGACCCCGCATAGGAAAGCGCGCTCATCAAATTCATCCGTGAGAATCGGGACATCTTTGCATGGAAGCCGTCTGACATGCCGGGTGTACCGAGAGAGTTTGCTGAGCACCACCTTAATGTGGATCCTAAGTACAAGCCGATCAAGCAATTCCTTCGTCGTTTCAATGAAGAGCGGCGTAAAGCTATTGGAGAAGAGGTGGCCCGGCTCTTAGCAGCAGGGTTCATCGTGGAGGTCTTTCACCCGGAGTGGTTAGCTAACCCGGTACTAGTGCTTAAGAAGAACGGCACCTGGCGTATGTGCGTGGATTACACGGATCTTAACAAAGCCTGTCCAGTTGACCCGTTTGCTCTTCCCCGTATTGACCAGATCATTGATGCAACGGCGGGTTGCGAGAGTTTATGCTTCCTGGACGCCTATTCAGGTTATCACCAGATCAAGATGGCAGTCAAAGACCAAGAGAAGACGGCTTTCATCACGCCTTTTGGTGCTTTCTGCTATGTGTCTATGCCTTTCGGGCTCAAGAGTGCCCAGGCGACTTATCAGCGTTGTGTGCAGAACTGTCTTCACAGTCAAATTGGGCGCAATGTTCATGCCTATGTGGATGATATTGTGGTCAAATCAAGGAAGAAGGAAACTTTGCTGGACGACTTGAAGGAAACTTTCGATAACTTACGGGTTTATAAGATGATGCTTAACCCGGCCAAGTATGTTTTTGGAGTTCCTGCAGGCAAGCTTTTGGGGTTTCTGGTCTCTGAGCGTGGAATTGAAGCTAACCCGGACAAGATCAAAGCGATCACTTCTTTGTCTGAGCCGGCGTGCATAAACGACGTTCAGCGCCTGGCGGGTCGGATCGCTGCGTTAAGCCGATTCATAAGCCGCCTGGGCGAGAAGGCAATCCCTTTATATCAGATGATGAAGAAAACAGACGATTTCGTCTGGAGCAAGGCGGCGGGTGAGGCGTTTGAGGCGCTCAAAAAGCAGTTGACTGAGCCGCCAGTCTTAGCCGCTCCGGCTGAGAAGGAACCCTTACTCCTCTATGTGGCGGCTAATAACAGGGCAGTCAGCGCTGCGATTGTTGTGGAGCGCAAGCAGGACGTAGGCTTTTACCTCGACTTGAGGGGCCGAACCTGGGTAAACTCGTGTCCTTCGTCCCGATCAACCCCTTTGAGTCCACTGCTATGGCGCTGGCCTCGAACCTAAGTCTTCGGACATCTGCCGTGTTAAAACCACGACAGTTGGCGCCCACCGTGGAAGGAATATCTGGTTCAAAGGCCGGTTTACTACGTCAGCGAAGTTTTGATTGAGTCCAAGCAGCGGTACCCACATTGGCAGAAACTGATCTATGGGGTATTCATGGCGAACCGTAAGCTGAAGCACTATTTCCTGGGACACCCGATCACAGTGGTTAGCTCTGCCCCGCTCGGAGACATAATTCAAAACAGAGAAGCCACTGGCCGGATTGCTAAGTGGGCATTGGAGCTTGGGCCTCTTAATCTGAAGTATGTGCCTCGCACGGCCGTCAAGTCTCAAGCCTTGGTGGACTTTATAAATGACTGGACGGAGTGTCAGTCGCCAGAGGAGAAGCCGGACAATACTTACTGGACGATTCACTTTGACGGGTCTAGACAGTTGGAAGGCTCGGGGGCTGGAGTTGTTTTAACTTCCCCTAAAGGTGATAAGTTCTGTTATGTGCTAAGGCTGATGTTTCCTTGTACTAACAATGCAGCTGAGTACGAGGCTTTGCTCCATGGCCTCCGGGTGGCGAAGGAGATGAACCTAAGCCGGGTTAGATGCCTCGGCCACTCAGACCTTGTGGCTCAGCAAGTTTCAGGCACGTGGGACTCCAAAGACCCACGGATGGCGGCTTATCGTCAGGCAGTTGATATCATTGCAGGCCACTTCAAGGGTTATCAGGTGGATCATATTGATCGTCGCAAGAACGAGGCGGCTGATGCATTGTCAAGACTCGGCTCTCAGCGTAAGCCGGTGCTGCCTAACGTATTCTTGGACGTGTTATATCACCTGTCGGTTAAGCTACCTTCGGAGGAGGATCTAGCTATACCTGACCCGGAGGGGCAGTTGGTGGCGGCTCTGCGTGCTATTCCTGACTGGACGTTGCCTTACATGGCGTATCTAACTCGTGGCGAGTTACCTGAGGACGAGACCTTGGCGAGGCAAATCGTCAGACGATCTAAGTCCATGACAATCATTAATGGCGAGTTACATAAACGCAGCGTCACTGGCGTCTTCCAGCGTTGTGTTTCACCTGAGGAAGGCAAGGAGATCCTGAATGAAATCCACGCCGGAGATTGTGGTCATCATGCCGGCTCAAAATCTCTGGTGGCCAAGGCTTTTCGACATGGTTTCTTCTGGCTGACGGCTCATAAGGACGCAGAAAACTTAGTTCTCAAGTGTGATGGCTGTCAAAAGTTCGGGCGACGTGCTCACGTGCCGGCTCAGGAATTGTGCATGATCCCAATTACTTGGCCGTTCACGGTCTGGGGGCTTGATATGGTCGGGACCTTCAAGAGATCCAAGGATAAGAAGACCCACCTTTTGGTGGCGGTAGATAAATTTACCAAGTGGGTTGAGGCTGAGCCGGTCAGCAAGTGTGACGCGGCCACGCCGGTTCAGTTTATCAAAAAACTGATCTACCTTTTTGGTTACCCCCACAGTATAATCACAGATAATGGCACAAACCTATCCAAGGGGGCTATGCAAGCTTTCTGTGAAAGTGAACACATCCGGCTTGACGTCTCTGCTGTGGCTCATCCACAGTCCAACGGTCAGGCGGAGCGTGCTAACCAGGAAATCCTGAGAGGTATCAAGCCCCGGCTTATGGTTCCTCTACAGAGAACACCGGGTTGTTGGGTCGAGGAGTTACCGTCAGTCCTATGGAGCCTCAATACAACTCCCAACAGGTCAACAGGCTACATGCCTTTCTTCATGGTTTACGGAGCAGAAGCCGTGTTACCAAGCGATATACGTCATGACTCGCCAAGAGTGGCGGCTTACGTGGAGGCAGACAATGAGACGGCGCGTCAGGACGCGTTGGATGCTTTGGATGAAGAGCGTGACCTGGCGGCGGCTCGATCGGCAATTTATCAGCAAGACCTACGCCGCTATCACAGCCGCCGAGTCAAGACCCGGACGTTCCAAGAAGGCGACTTAGTGTTGCGCCTGATTCAAGATCAGACAGACGCGCACAAGTTGTCTCCTCCATGGGAAGGGCCTTTTGTGGTTAGCAGAAACCTCAACAATGGGTCATACTATCTCATTGACGTACGGGACGAGTCACGCACTTCTGGGCAGGAGACACACCGGCCGTGGAATATCGCTCATCTGCGGCCTTACTACACCTGAGTCATCGACTCCCCCCAATGTATATCATCATTGTATATATCACATATATATATATATAATAAAGTTGGCATCCCTACAAGCCGGGACCTCTGCCATTTTACGTATCTCACATTGTTCAAAGATGGATACAATCATACGGTCATTTGGGGGCTTTCTAACCTACCGGGTTAAGCTTCAACCCTCTTGATCAAGCTCTTCAGTCAAGATAGCACTATCAACTGGCGGCTTACATTACGGCGGCTTACAAGATAGTGTGATATCGTCAACAAAGATTATTAGGAGTGCAGCGAGTTATGAACTCACCTCCTCTTCTGATCTGCAAAACCGGGTTACGCCTGCCTGTATGTAGCTGTGCTTTGTCAGGGGTGCAGCGAGTTCTACAAACTTACCCCCTGCAAAGGCCTCTTACAGCGGCGAGGCTAACTCTCATCTGTAAGGCCGGGTTATACCTGCCTGTAAGCAGCTGCGCTTTGACCAGGGGTGCAGCGAGTTCTAAAACTCACCCTCTACAAAGGCCTCTTACAGCGGCGAGGTAAACTCTCATCTGTAAGGCCGGGTTATACCTGCCTGTAAGTAGCTGTGCTTTGCCAGGGGTGCAGCGAGTTCTAAAACTCACCCTCTGCAAAGGCCTCTTACAGCGGCGAGGTAAACTCTTATATCTACAACTCCGGGTTAGACCTGCCTGTAAGCAGCTGTGCTTTGTCAGGGGTGCAGAAAGTTCTAAAACTTACCCCCTGCAAAAGGCCTCTTACAGCGGCAAGGCAAACTCTCATCCGCGGCGTCTCTTTCTGATTTGCTACGCTCTTGACAGTTATTAAGAGTTCAAAGTAGTAAAACTACCCAGAAGAATCGGCTTATGTACTCGGAAAGAAGCAAAATTATGAGATTTCACGTCTCCGGGTTAGGCTTTTTAAGCCGCCATTACAACATTACAGAACACGTTCTGTCTTATTTATTTCTGCCGGGTTTTATCTATAAGATAAGACGCCGTGCAAATTGGCATCATAAGCCGGGCAAAGACAAGCAAGGCATATATTAAGATTGACAAAAGATTTATACGTGCACGATGGCACGGGTCAGACAGTGAAAGGTTTTTTCTAAAGCCTATTACAAAGCCCTCTTCGAGAGCCCAACAGGCAACAGACAAAAGTTTTGTACAACTCAGTTGGCGGCTCAGGAGGCCGGGTTATCAAATACAAAGTGTTCAGCTCGATGGCGGGTCAGCCTGCGCCGGGTCTTCGACCTCTTCGATCTGAAGATTGTCCACGTCCCAGTTGCAGTGTGTTAGTGCTTCAAACCGGGCGTCCTCAAAGATAGGAGACGGGTCAATCTCAGGAGCAAAGAGATGCTTACGGCGGGCAGGAGTCAAGTCTCTGCATTCAAAGGTTGGACAGCGCACTTTCTTAGAAGCCTCGTTGTAAGCTGCCTGGTAAGTTGACACATCAAGTTCCTCCACCAGCTTTGAGGCAAGTACCCGGGAGGCTCTTCTGCGTTGGGCATAGTCTTCTGCTGTGAACTCAGAACCATCGTCCTTCCTGGATGGGAACCCGTCCATCATCTCTTCAGCAGTCAGCTCAGGAGCGAAAGCTAGGCACCGGCTTAGCGCGGCTATAGCTCCCTGTCTGGCGGCTGATCGTTTCAGTTCTTCAACCTGCTTAGGCAACGTGGATAACAGTTCTATAACTCCCTTCATGTACTTGGGGATGCTCTTCTCAGTCAGCATTGCTTTGATGGTAAGAAGAGTCCCGCAGTAGAGTTGTTCGGCTAAGGAGTACACTGCCTTCAATTTCATCAGGCTGTCAGACGACAACTGGCGGCTCCATTCGCCTGCAAGGAAAGATTGGGTGGTATAAGCCGCCAGCAAGGTTATTTAGCATGGAAAGGAAGATCACTACGTATTATATGCTTACCAAAGATAGCAGAGGTCATCCTCGATATATGGCGCTTCAGTGTTTGCAGTTCTTCTGATACAACTGTAAGCCGCCCTTCAGCATCTTCTGCACGTTTGGTCAGGGCGACTTGGTGCGATTCAGTGTTCTTCTTGAACAGCGCGAAGTCAACTTGCGTCTTCTCAAGTTCTTCTACGGTAACCCGCCATTTGCATTCCGCCTCAGACCGGGCGGTTTGTTGTAATGCAAGGTTCTTCTTTAGACTGGCCATCTCGGACTCAGCCGCCTCCAAAGCATCCTGTGACAAAATACAAAAACAGGAAAAGGGTTCAATGGTCAGGGCAAATTATCAATGAGGAAAATACGCTACAAGTCTCAAGCAGATTGCAAGCAATATACTCGACACTTGGGGGCTAATGTATGTTTGCTCTTCAAGGTTATACTGCAGTCCTGGCTCATCTTCGCAAAAGATAAGCCGGCCCTTGGGGGCTACGGGTGACGCTTTCAAGTCTTTTATTAAGTCCCGGCTCATCTTCATGAAGATCAGCCGGCACTTGGGGGCTACAATCAGCATTTTCAAAGTTTCCGATGAAGTTCCGGTTCATCATTTTATGATAACCCGGACTTGGGGGCTACCATTGCTCAAACTCCGCACAATGAGTATCGACTTACTATCTATACTAACCCGATACTTGGGGGCTACACGCCAAACTAATTGGTATATGATATAGGTTGGAAGACCCGATTTAATATTTGAAATATTAATCCGGCTCTTGGCGGCTATGGAAAGATATAAGGGAAAAATTGGTTAAGATATTACCTCATATTTCTTCTTCATAAGGCTGACAAGCTTCAGCTCCATATTCCGGCTTGACTCCAGGCGGTTCAAAAACCCATCGTGAAGCTCGTCAACAGTAAACTTCTCCAGCACAGGGTGTTCAAAGTTAAACGTCTCAAGCGAAGAAGCTTCAGCCTTGCTAGAGTGCCTTGACAGTACACGGGGCTCAGGAGTTTGGTGGCCCGCCCCAGTTATAGCAACTTCTGGAAGGATCGTGTCTTCACCGGCTGGCGAAGGGCTGGGCGGCTTAGGGTCATCCCTTGTAGGGCTTTCAGCGGCCGTGTCATGACCCGCCGGTTTTGGTGGCTTGTGAGTATTTTCAGATGCATCCTTCATAATGTCAGCAGCTGGTGAAGGGGAGGCCGGCTTAGCAAACACTGGCTCTTGGGCAGTAGGGGCGGCAGTAGACCCACCAGTCTTCCTTCGTTTCGCTTGGGCCCTGGAAGGCGCAGATGATGGTTACACACATGTTAAGGATATTAAAGCATTGGATGCAAAGTAAAAACACGCACTCCGGGTTGATTTTCATTGGAGGCAGCTTGGAGGCAGTTGAGTCGCCAGATGAAGGAGGAGAGTCCTGAAGGCAGTTAAAACAATACAAGACAGAGTAAGGTTACAAGGCAAGATTGATTAAAGTTATGTTTTAATTAAAGAATACCTTAGCTGGTCGTTTTCGTTGAGCCGGAGCATGTGATAACCCGGCCACGAGATCTTCAGAGCCGGCGCTCCGGGTCTGACGTCGGGAGGTGTGCTGTTGCTTTTTCAAAAGGAAATTGGGATCTAAGTGAGCAAGAGGATGAGAGAAGGGGACTTTCCGGACGACCCGCCGTATTATGTCTTGTGGAAAGATCTCTGAGTCAGAAATATCAATTACCTCAGGGGCGTTTGCGTGGCTCCCTTCCGTTTCATCCTGTGAGAAGTTATTGTCAGTAAGTTGCCTAAGGAAAACGGCCAAGGGAGTCAGGTTTTACCTCCGAGTCATCAGATTCAACCGGCTCCGGAGTGGCGGCTTTCTTTTTCTTCTGAGCCGGAGTTTTCACTTTTGGTTTCCTCACTGGCGGATTAAACTTCTTCTTCTAGAAAGGGGAGTTGGCCTATACATAAGCCGCCAACAAAGGTTAGAAGGTGCAAGACAAATATGACCAGTGGAGGTGAAAAGAATCTTACATCCGGAGCCGGGTTCTTGGTATAAAAGGGCTTCAGCCCAACTTTGTTGCAGGCTTCCTGTTTTTCACCAAGGAGTCATTTGATGCCGGAGTTGATATCTTCTTCAGTCAAGGGGGTGTTCTTGAAACAAAGAGGGTCATTGGGTTCACCCGTATATTCGCACATGAGCCGGTGACGCCGGCTCAGTGGCATGATCTTCCAACTTACCCAGCAGCGGGTTAAGTCAACACCTGTCAAGCCGTTCGCCAATAAAGCCTTGACTTTGGTGTAAGCCGGGGCATACTTTGCTCGTTCGGCGGCAGTCATCCGTGCCGGGAGTGGGTTGTCACTTGTAAAGCAGAGCCGGTTTGGACGGTAACCCGGCAGGGGATTCTCGCCTTCAGGAGAGGTGTCCTTACAATAAAACCAGGTTTTATTCCAGTCTTTGGGATGACTTGGCAAGGTAGTTGAGGGGTATGGCAGGTCTCTCCGTCTCTGGATTGTAATACTGCCAAGCTCCAAACTGGGCCCAGCCGCCATTTCAGTTTGGCGGTTTGCATAGTGATAGTCGTAGAAGAGGTCAACAGACGGCTCTTCTTGCAGAAAGACTTCACTTAAGACTTGGAACTGGCAAAGGTTAGTGACTGAATTTGGGCCTATGTCCTGGGGATGAATCTTGAAGAAGTGAAGGACATCTCGAAAGAATTTTGACCCTGGAGGGCAGAACCCACGGAGGATATGATCCGTAAATATGATGATTTCCCCTTCCTTGGGCTCAGGCCTCTTCTCTGGTCCGGGGACCTGCCAGTGTATCACGTCTTTAGCCGGCAGCATGCCGGATTCAACAAAGTTAAGCAGGAGCTCTTCAGTAACTCCAGAGCTGACCCAGTCGCAGGATGATGGAGCCCTTGACATGACGGCGGGTTATGCTACGAAGATAGAAAGTATAGCGGGTTAGAAGAACACTTGCTGTGTAAGGCAGCTATGGTCAGCATAACAATGAAAGAGTAAGCCGACGGAAACAAGGCAGTATTGGAAACGACTAAGTGCGGATAAACAGATTTTGTATAAAAATGCTACGGTAGCAAGATCTATAGGCGAAGGAAAAATGAAAATATTTATGACCTAAAAGTAACAGTGGAAGAACAGATCAATCTACCCGCAGCGATAAGTGCTATATGGACTTAAAACAAAGGGTCATTGGCCTCGGAGGAATACCCGCAACAGATGGGCAGTACTATGGGGGATGGAGTGGTGCTCGATGCCACGACGGATGCTGATGAACAGCGACGAACTTTCAAGAACAGCGAAGAACTTGGAACCCTAATGGGGATGAACACAGATTCAACAAGGGCCGGGGGAGATTACCTCCTGGATGCGGAAGCACCGGCGAAACTTTGGTTCGATTCAAGTTGATGCAGCGGCCGGCGATGGAGTTGACGGAGGAGGTCAGTCCACGGCGGCGGAGCTCTGGAGGGAGGAGGCTTCGAGCGAGGAGGAAGAAGACAGCGACAGGAGAAGAAAGGAAAAGGGCACCACGTGTCCTATTTATAAGGGGGAAGGGCAACAGTGCGCGCGAAAATTTGGGAGGCACAGTAAAGATTGACCGAACGTGGCGCCTCGATTTTCGGGATGACCCTTCAGTGAGAAAGATCCGTTGCAAACGTCATGGAATCTTTTCCGAATATTCGATATGACGTCATGGCAGGTTACAAATTTTCTTTCCAAGATGACAGACATATGAAGACTCGCCGCCAAGTAAGTTGAAGATTGACATGAGCTGGCTCAAATCAACCTGGGGCCTAATGTTGGGGATATAACCCCGTGATAAGACCCGCCCAGGTGGGGCCGGGTCACACCAGGCGGCTCGTAAGCCCAAGACTTTGTAAGGTGGGCCGAAGGATCAAGGCCAGGCTTCGTGGCGGCTTGCCAGACAGGCCAAGACGGAGGCCCAGAGACGGAAGATAGCATGATGACCCGGGTGGCCAAGCCGCCCGGTGGCGGCTTACCCAAGATGGTATGGCGGCTTAGAGACAGAGTAGGACACGTTGTGTGAGTCGGTTTGAGACTCGTGTAACCCGGGGCCTTGACCTCCTATATAAAGGCTAGACCCCGGGGCGGCTTAGACAGAAAACCAAGTTATCGAGAACTAGGTCAAGCAATCCGCTCCCTTGTAATCGATACTCCAGTTAATACAGCGCAAGCAGGACGTAGGCTTTTACCTCGACTTGAGGGGCCGAACCTGGGTAAACTCGTGTCCTTCGTCCCGATCAACCCCTTTGAGTCCACTGCTATGGCGCTGGCCTCGAACCTAAGTCTTCGGACATCTGCCGTGTTAAAACCACGACACTCGCGGTTCCTGAGGCGCGGGCGGTGGACACCCAAAGAGAAGGAACCATCACAGGATCATAGCTCGGGTGAGATCCCTGAAGAACCTGCCAGGTATTGGAGAACCTGACGTCCAACGCATCCATGTAGCGACGGACGTGCTCGTCCTCCTCCCTGACACGGCGACGTACCACCTCCGGCGGGGCCGGCTGCCTCCGCACCGAAAGTGGCCCACGCGAACGCCACCAAAGAAGCTCCGGGTCGACGACGGGACCCGGGGCCGGGTTCCTCACCAAGCTGCGCGCCCTTGAAGGTAGCACCTCCCAGTGCCAGCCCGGCGGAGCCCAGTCCCGAACGTTGCCCCTCTGTAGCAGGACGTCGTCGCGAACGAGTCGACGACGAGGATGCGGGCCGGGCATCGTTGACGCCGAGAAGAAATTCTATGCAAATTTCACATTTTTTAAATGCTTGATTGTGATTTCTTATATACGAGAAACCTTGAGAATCCTAACGGATTCTCTTAACCTTTAAGGGATTTAACAAAATGGCGCCATTGTGGATGTGCAGAAAATGGCCCATATTTTTCCTGATCTCATCTACCCTTCTATATGTCACGTTGTCTAGCTAGTGTCAAAGGAAGAAAACCATGGCGTTATCATTAGCCGGAAGTAACAGGCGCATGATGGTACGAAGCTGTCCAAAGTTGTTTTGGAACGGAGTCCCGGATAGGATAATTGGCTTTTTGGTATGAAGTTCAGCAAGAGCCTTCCGAATGTCGCTATTTGGAAGGCCTTTGCTGAACTTCGTACCAAAAAAACTAATTATTCTATCAAGAACTCCGTTCCAAAACAACTTTGAAAAGCTTCGTACCATCATGCGCCTGTTACTTTCGGCTAATGATGAAGCCATGGTTTTCTTGAATCCTTTGACACTAGCTAGCTAGACAAAACGTGACATATAGAAGGGTAGATGCATGAGATCAGAAAAAAAATGGATCAACTTGTGCACATCCATAATGGGGGCATTCTTGATAAATCCCTTAAAGGACTAAGAGAATCTATTGTATACATACATATACTAATTGCAAATACATAACAAACTTTTGCAAATACAACATTAAAATATGCAACTTTTGCAAATACTAATTGCTATACATTGGATCAAATGTCAAAATTCATCAACTGTTTTCTATGCATTGTATTCATATATATATATATATATACTAATTTCTATACATATTGGATCAAAATGTCAAAATTCCTCAAATGTCAAAATTCCTTCACTTTTTTCTATACATCTAATTAATCATCTAGTGAAAAAAAATGTCAAAATTCTTGCATCTATGTCAAAATTCCTCAAATGTCAAAATTCCTTAACTTTTTTCTATACATCAAAATTCTTGCATCTAATCATCTATACATCTAATCATCTAATCATCTAGTGTGTGTGTGTGTGTGTGTGTGTGTTCATGCATATACGTGTGTGTGGGGGGGGGCTCGGGGAGGGGCCGGCGGCCGCCAGGGCGGCACAGGGGGCGAGGGAGAGGGGGGAGAGGGGGGAGCTCACAGCGGGGCGACGGGGTGACGGCGAGGCGAGGCGAGTCGGGGACGGCGACGGCGAGGAGCTCGGGGCCGGAGGAGCGGGCGTGGGCGGCGTCCCGGGCGGCGTCAGGCCGGGCTCGGGGAGGAGCGGGCGCGGGCGGCGTCGGGGATCGGCGCGAGGAGGCGCGGGCGGCAGGCGTCGGGGGCGGCGACGAGCTCCGGCGTCGGGGAGGCGAGACGGCGACGGCGCGGCGATGTCGAAGACGTCGAAGAAAGCAAAGGAACTGAAATTTCGTAAGTGTTGTATATATAGAGGGACCTTTAGTCGCGGTTGGTGGCTCCAACCGCGACTAAAGGCCACCTTTAGTCGCGGTTGGAACCACCAACCGCGACTAAAGGTCTGGCTTCCCGCCGCTTGGACTGGATGAAATTCACCTTTAGTCGCGGTTGGTGGCTCCAACCGCGACTAAAGGGGGGTCTTTAGTCGCAGTTGGAGCCACCAACAGCGACTAAAGGTTTTGTGCCAGGCGAGGGGCGCGGTGGATGTTTAGTCCCACCTCGCTAGTCGAGAGGAGCTCGCACCGGTTTTATAAGCCCCGCCGCGGCTACCGTGTCGAGCTCCTCTCTAAAGCAGGCCTTCCTGGCCTATCGCACCTCTGCCGCCCTGTGGGGCCTACTGGGCCGTACGGGCTTGCATCCTGGCCCAACTAGAGGTTGGTTGTCTGGTCGTATGCAGGTCGTGGCGGCCCAATAGGTGGGCTTTTTTTTAATATCTTTTTTTTTTTTTTTTTGTTTTCTGCTTTATTTATTTTCTTTTGTTTTCTGCTTTATTTATTTTCTTTTGTTTCTGAGTTGTTTTTTGCTTTATTTAGAGTTTCTTTGTGAATCTTTTTGCTTTAGGAAAAAAATTATAAAATTTCTGTTAGTGCTAGTAGTTTTCAAATTTGAATAGTTTAAATTTGAATTATTTAAAATTTGTGTGAATCACTAGTTTGTGAATAACTTTACTTCTAAAAAAGATTTTTCCGTGATTCTTTTTTCTGTTGTTTAATATTAGTGTGTTTTATCATTATATTCAATTTGTTAATTCTTAGGTTATTTAAAAAAATGAAATGCCTTTGTAACAGACGAGTTTTCGTCTGAAACCCTGATACTTCGAAAGAGATTGTCCATTTTGTACACGAAGTGCATCCAGTTTTTGCCGTAACCCTCTCAACTTTTTAGCACATGCTATGTGGGTGAAATGATGATACCATGCCAACTTTCAACCTTTTCAGAGTTCATTTGTAGTGCTTTTCAATTTTAGGGTCATTTAGCTCAAAAAATCAGTAAATGCATGAAAAATAGCAAATAAAGTCAGAAAGGGTTGAAAATTGATGACGTGGCTTCGAATGGTGCATACTGAACACACAAAAAGTCTGGAGTTGAACCAAGTTTAAAAAAATGAAATGCCTTTGTAACAGATGAGTTTTCGTCCGAAACCCTCGTACTTCGAAGGAGATGGTCCAGTTTGTACACGAGGTGCATCCAATTTTTGCCGTAACCCTCTCAACTTTTGTACACATGCTATGTGGGGTAAATGATGATACCATGCAAAGTTTCAACCTTTTCAGAGTTGATTTGTAGTGCTTTTCCAATTTCAGGGTCATTTAGCTCAAAACAAATCATTAAATGCATGAAAATTAGCAAATGAAGTTAGAAAGGGTTGAAATTTTAGGATGTGGCTTTGAATGGTGCATATTGAATGAACAAAAAGTCTCGGGTTGAAATAAGTTTAAAAAAATGAAATGCCTTTGTAACAGATGAGTTTTCTTTCGTTGACGTTCTATAATGAATTTGCTATACTTTTTGTTTTTATATAATTATTATTTTTGCATATCTTTATAACCTTGGGCGGTGAAGGTCGTACCAATCAGGAAGAAGCACACAGATCGTGTGTTTCTTTCAAGCGCTTGTGAGCTGTTGGATCATCACTATAACGACTAGTCCCGGTTCGTGCTAGCAACCGGGACTAAAGAGGCACACGACCCTATATATAGCCCACCTCTCGGACATGTTCGACACTTAGTGTGTGTACTCATTCGGATTCAAATCATTCGGATTCCCTGCATACGGTCCAACGGTGCATTTCATATTTCCACCGTTGGGCTGTATGCAGGAGAAACCGTGTGTTTTGTTGATCTATCTAGAAATCCTTTAGTTCATCGACCGAATACAAATTATTCGGATTCCCTGCATACGGTCCGACGGTGCATTTCATATGCGGGCACTCACGAGCCACCGTCGGGCTGTATGCAGGGGAAACCGTGTGTTTTGTTGATCTATCTAGAAATCCTTTAGTTCATCGACCGAATACAAATCATTCGGATTCCCTGCATACGGTCCGACGGTGCATTTCATATGCGGGCACTCACGAGCCACCGTCGGGCTATATGCAGGGGAAACCGTGTGTTTTGTTGATCTATCTAGAAATCCTTTCATTTTCCGGCGGTATATTTCATTTTTCCAACTCCATTTTTACAAAGACACTTAGAAAGAAACAAAAGACAAATAGAAAGGATGATGATCAATTGGCGGTGAAGCCGGTCACATCCCAGAGTGGGATCTTTGGGTATAAAACTTTTTCTTCGCGTGTGTCCCTTTGCGTCGTAACCATGGACAATCTTCATCGTTTAACTTGATGCTCGGGTCAACATTCACTCTGAAGGGAGCAATTTCATGAAACTTTTCATAATCTTCTGACATGTCTGTCTTGTCCTCCACTCCCACGATGTTTCTTTTCCCTGAAAGAACTATGTGGCGCTTTGGCTCATCGTATGATGTATTCGCTTCCTTATCTTTTCTTTTTCTCGGCTTGGTAGACATGTCCTTCACATAGAAAACCTGCGCCACATCATTGGATAGGACGAATGGTTCGTCTGCGTACCCAAGATTGTTGAGATCCATTGTTGTCATTTCGTACTGCGGGTCTTCCTTTACCCCGCCTCCTGTCAGATTGACCCATTTGCACCGAAACAAAGGGACCTTCAAACCAAGTCCATAGTCAAGTTCCCATATCTCCTCTATGTAACCATAATATGTGTCCTTTGGCCCATTGATGTTTGCTGCATCAAAGCGGACACCACTGTTTTGGTTGGTGCTCTTTTTATCTTGGGCGATCGTGTAAAATGTATTCCCATTTATCTCGTACCCTTTGAAAGTCAATATAGTCGAAGATGGTAGCTTGGACAGCAAGTACAGGTCATCTTCAACAGTGTCGTCATGCATGAGACGTGTCTGCAACCAACCGGCTAAAGTCACCGTTTGTTCATGTGTAATCCAGTCGTCAGACTGCTCCGGGTGTTTGGAGCGTAGAATATTCTTGTGTTGCTCGATATACGGAGCCACCAAGGTGGAACTTTGTAGAACTGTGTAGTGTGCTTGTGCCAAAGAATGCCTGTCCCGGCATATTAGTGAATTCTTTCCTAGCGTGCCTTTTCCACCCAGTCGGCCCTCATGCCGCGATTCAGGAACACCAATCGGCTTAATGTCAGGAATAAAGTCAACACAAAACTCAATGACCTCCTCTGTTTCATGGCCCTTGGAGATGCTTCCTTCTGGCCTAGCACGATTATGAACATATTTCTTTAAGACTCCCATGAACCTCTCAAAGGGGAACATATTGTGCAGAAATACAGGACCCAGAATGGCAATCTCCTCGACTAGGTGAACTAGGACGTGCGTCATGATATTGAAGAAGGATGGTGGGAACACCAACTCGAAACTGACAAGACATTGCACCAAATCATTCTCTAACCTTGGTAGGATTTCTGAATCGATTACCTTCTGAGAGATTGCATTTAGGAATGCACATAGCTTCACAATGGCTAATCGAACGTTTTCCGGTAGAAGCCCCCTCAATGCAACCGGAAGCAGTTGTGTCATAATCACGTGGCAGTCATGAGACTTTAGGTTCTGGAACTTTTTCTCTGCCATATTTATTATTCCCTTTATATTCAACGAGAAGCCAGACGGGACCTTCATACTGAGCAGGCATTCGAAGAAGATTTCCTTCTCTTCTTTGGTAAGAGCGTAGCTGGCATGACCCTGAAACTGCTTTGGATCCATGCTGTCTTCTCCGTGCATATGTTGCTGGTCCTCCCGTGCCTCCGGTGTATCTTTTGTCTTCCCATACACGCCCAAGAAGCCTAGCAGGTTCACGCAAAGATTCTTCGTCACGTGCATCACGTCGATTGCAGAGCGGACCTCGAGGTCTTTCCAATAGGGTAGGTCCCAAAATATAGATTTCTTCTTCCACATGGGTGCGCGATTGTCAGCATCATTCGGAACAGATTGTGCGCCAGGACCCTTTCCAAAGATTACTTTTAAATCCTTTACCACATCAAGTATATCATCACCAGTACGGTGGCGAGTTTTCTTCCGGTGATCTGCCTCACCTTTGAAATGCTTGCCTTTCTTTCTTACGGGATGCCTGCTCTGAAGAAATCGACGATGCCCCAGGTACACATTCTTCTTACATTTATCCAAATATATACTGTCGGTATCATCTAAACAGTGCATGCATGCATGGTATCCCTTGTTTGTCTGTCCTGAAAGGTTACTGAGAGCAGGCCAATCATTGATGGTTACAAACAGCAACGCATGTAGGTCAAATTCCTCCTGTTCTTTCGCATCCCATGCACGTACACCTTTTCCATTCCACAGCTGTAAAAGTTCTTCAACTAATGGCCTTAGGTACACATCAATGTCATTGCCGGGTTGCTTGGGGCCTTGGATGAGCACTGGCGTCATAATGAACTTCCGCTTCATGCACAACCAAGGAGGAAGGTTATAGATACATAGAGTCACAGGCCATGTGCTATGATTGCTGTTCTGCTCCCCAAAAGGATTAATGCCATCTGCACTTAAACCAAACCATACGTTCCTTGCGTCCTTTGCAAAGTCCTTCCACTTTCTCTCGATTTTTCTCCATTGCGATCCATCAGCGGGTACTCTCAACTTCCCGTCTTTCTTATGGTCTTCATTGTGCCATCGCATCAACTTGGCATGCTCTTTATTTTGGAACAAACGTTTCAACCGTGGTATTATAGGAGCATACCACATCACCTTGGCAGGAATCTTCTTCCTGGGGCGCTCGCCCTCAACATCACCAGGGCCGATCTTATAGCGCAATGCACAGCATACCGGGCATGCATTCAAATCCTCGTACTCACCGCGGTAGAGGATGCAGTCATTAGGGCATGCATGTATCTTCTGCACCTCTAATCCTAGAGGGCAGACGGCCTTCTTTGCTTCGTACATACTGTCGGGCAATTCGTTGTCCTTTGATAGCTTATTCTTCATTATTTTCAGCAACTTTTCAAATGCCTTGTCAGGTACACCATTCTCTGCCTTCCATTGCAGCAATTCCAGTGTGGTACCCAGCTTTTTCTTGTCATCTTCGCAATTTGGGTACAACAATTTCTTGTGATCCTCTAACATGCGCTACAACTTCAGCTTCTCCTTTTCACTTGCGCAGTTTCTCTTTGCATCGGCAATGGCCCGACCAAGATCATCAGCGGGCTCATCTGATGCCTCTTCTTCAACTCCTTCCCGCATTGCCGGCTCAGCTTCTTCCCCCATTGTTGTACCATCGTATTCATGGAACTTATGGCCAGGATAGCTGTCATCATCCTCTTCTTCTTCATTCTCTTCCATTAGGACCCCTCTTTCTCCGTACTTGGTCCAACAGTTATAGCCGGACAAGAAACCGGACTCAAACAGGTGGACGTGAATGGTTCTTGAGTTAGAGTAATTTCGATCATTCTTACAGCCAGCACATGGACAATACATAAAACCATCCGCCCGCTTGTTTGCCTCAGCCGCAACTAGAAAAGTATTCACGCCATTAATGAACTGGGGAGAGCATCGGACATCGTACATCCATTTCCGGCTCATCTTCATTACACAACACCGAAAAGACCAAATTAATACAAGTTCATACATAAAGTTCATACACACTTGTTATCATAAAACAACATACAAACTCTCTAACTAAAGCATTTAAATGCAACAACAAATGCGATCAAGATCGCAACTAAGGTAACAATTGATCCAACAGCATAGTGATACCAAGCCTCACTATCAATGGCATATTTTTTAAATTTTCTAATCTTCAAGCGCATTGCATCCATCTTGATCTTGTGATCATCGACGACATCGGCAACATACAACTCCAGTTTCATCTTCTCTTCTTCAACTCTTTTCAATTTTTCTTTCAAATACTCGTTTTCTTTTTCAACTAAATTTAACTTCTTGACAAAAATATCTATGTCGGTTGGAATTTCCGGTTCACATACCTCCTAGATAAAAATATCTATGTCAACTTGATGGGCATAATTGTCATAAACACGAAATGCAACAAATAGTTATAAAAGAGAGTATATACCACATCCGAATCATAAACCCGACGAGGGACGACAGGGATGGATATGAAAACCATGCCACTATGTATAACAAACAACCATATAGGTAAGAAAACTATACAAGTAACTAACTAAATCTTACAAACATGATTTTTTTTATTAAAAAAAGGATAAGAACAAGAGGCTCACCAAGGTGGTGCCGGCGATGGGACGGTGCGGGCGATCGACGGTGGTTAGGACGGGGACGGGAAGGAACTAAGTAAACCACACCTACACATGCAAAGTAAGAAGTTAATTTGAGCTCAAATTGCATATAAATCAAATAAACTACCACATATAAATACTCCCAAACTAAAACCCACAAATCACTATACTTATAGAGCATTGCAAGAGCTAATCTAGCAATGAGAGATGAAAGGACAAAGTTGCTAACCTTTGTGAACACTTGGATGGATGAGGTGCCTCCAAATCTTGACAAATTTTGGCAAAAATGGAGGATGAGCTCGGGGAAGAGAGGAAAAACCAGAGGAGAGGAAAGGGGAAGAACAGAGAGCTCGGGCTGGCCGAAGGGTTCATATAGGGGACCTTTAGTCCCGGTTCGAGACACAAACCGGGACTAAAGGTTAGCCTATAGTCCCGGTTCGTGGCACGAACCGGGACTAAAGGTTATCGTGGGGCCCCAGGCTGACACCAGCCTGCCACCACCCCTTTAGTCCCGGTTCGTGGCACGAACCGGGACTAAAGGTCCGGAACGAACCGGCACTAATGATGCCCGTCACGAACCGCGACTAATGGTCACATTAGTGCCGGTTCAAAACCAGACCGGGACTAATGATGTGGACAAAAGGTCTGTTTTCTACTAGTATGAAGCCACCATCTTAGCAACAACTGTCGCTACTTCTATCCACTTGATGAAGGGGTGCCAATAGTCCGAGCCTAATACCAAAGAGACATCACACGAAAGCCTAACATCTAAAGCCGGAGACCCCAACCAAGCCACAAACTGGGTTTGGGGTACAAACCGGTCCGACGCACTCTCATGTGTCGTCGCTGTCGTCTTTCACCAATCCATCTTCAGAGGAACCTAATGCATCGACCTTGCCAGGTCTCTCTGCCATCGACGCCATCATGACGCCAGACAGCGTCCTCCTCCTACGCGAGTCCATCTCCGCGCATCGGACGCCGAGTCTCCACTGCGCCACACGGTCGAGATCCGCCGCCATCAATGTGTGAGATGAAGCACCGCTCCACCAAAGAAGTCGTCCAGTGGTCCCTCCCCCAAGAGGAAACGACACCAGAGCGCCACCGTCATGCGATCTACTGATCTAGGGTTTCCCCCTGGAGGTAACGGATAGAGGTCTGGAGCTTCTCCGTGGTGATGCCTTCAAAAAGGTAACGACACAAAAGAGTGCCGCCATCGCTGGTCTTGGCAACAAGCCGAGAACGAGGTTTTCACCTGGATCATCCTCATATATATTACGTACTGTAGTGTGGTATTTACATGTCGTAATTATGCAGAAATTAAAGCTGCCGTTATTTTGTTGTTGTGGATATATATATATATATATATATATATATATATATATATATATCGCGCTTGGTGGAATCGAACACAAGACCTGCATCTTGAAATGCTGGCTGCCCACCAGCTGAGCTAGCACTATTTTATGTCCAGATACAAGCTAACTACCTTTTCTACTCTAGCTTAAAAGGTCTTCTGAACAAAACACACGTACTGAAGACACCAATAACTGCTTCCACTAATTTAGGCATTAACCTTTCCTAACCCATGCATGCATGCTGGAGCCAGTTACTTATTCTGTCAATTTTTAATCTTATATTTTTTTCTTCCAATTAATTCTCTCAATAAAAGTTATGCATTATTAACCGTTAATTAAAGACCATTGTAACTTTGATTCGCTGAAAATAGAAGTGCTGAAACCTACCCCGATATCTTGTTTGGTATAGAGCATGGTAATTTATGCATCCTATACCGGATAACTGATACGTAAACATTACGACAAATTTTGACCAGAGAAAAAAAGTTGTTGAAAATATAACAGATAACTTTGAACGGGAAAAAACTTGTTGAAACTTAACCCGGTAACTTATGTGTAAATACCATGGTACTTTACACGCCGCACACATAATAACTTTCATACAAACATACATCTTTTACTATAGTGGAAAAGTTATTGAAACATACTCCGATAACTTTTATGTAACGAGAATTGTAAGTTCCGAACGTTCGGATCTGTACGATAGATCCGAACGTTTTTTCGCTCCCTCGATCGCTCCCGATTCCTTTCGTTTGCTTCAAAACTGCCTTCGCGGGAGAGAAAAAATATATTGCCATGACAGGATTCGAACTCCGGTCTCCTCGAGAAGACCCATAGCAGGCTACCACCAAACCACTTGACGTCTTTTTGTCAGTTAAGCGATAGTCAGCATACTTGACCCGATAGAGCCATGTCAGCATATTTAAAACACCATTTTTTTGTTAGTTTCCATGAGATTGATTCACGAAATTAATTTCAAGGCATTGTCTTCTTCCATTTGATATTCCGTGCAGCCATCCCATTTAATGCCAATGATTTTTTATTCAACGTAATCTTTTGATTCACTCATCGAGTGCCAATGATAGTACTTTTTTCTCTGTCCTTTTTTTCTCTGTGCATTTTTTCTCACCATGGAACGTATATACCCCCGTTCTGGTATCTTTGGCGCAGGAGGGGGGAGAGGGCAGGGGTGGTAACTCACACATCGCAGACCTGATAACTTATGTGCTTCGGTCCTGATAACTTTGGTGAGGGGGTGGTGAAATATACACACGGTAACTTTAATGTTAGTAGCACGGTAACTTACACTTCGTAGCCTGATAACTTATGTACCCCGGTCATGGTAACTTTTGGCGACGCGCGGGGGGTGGGGGTGATGATGAAATATACCACCCGGTAACTTTTGCGTGAATAGCATGGTAACTCACACACTACAAACCAGATAACCTATGTACCCTAGTCCTGATAACTTTGGCGACGGGGTGGAGATGGGGGAGTTGTTGAAACACACCACGATAACTTATGTGCAGATAACATGACTTTTTTACGTCCCCAAGACATGATAACTTATGTACACCCCTGGGTAATTTTCGCGTGCGGGGCGGGGGGTTATGAAATATACCCATGGTAACTTTAATGTTAATAGCATGGTAACTCACACATCGTACACCCTGGGTAATTTTCGCGAGCGTGGCGGGGGGTGAGGATATCCCCCAGTAACTTTTGTGTGAATAGATGGTAACTCACACATCGCAGATCTGATAACTTATATACCCCGATCCTGGTAACTTTGGCGCCGAGGGAGAGGGGGCAGGGGCGGTTGATGGAATATCCCATGATAACTTTTATGTGAATAACATGGTAACTCACACACCGCAGACCTGATAACTTATGCACCTCGGTCCTGATAACTTTGGTATGGGGGGAGGGTTGATGAAATATCCCCCCGGTAACTTTTGTGTGAATAGATGGTAACTCACACATCATGGAGCTGATAACTTATGTACCTCGGTCATGGTAACTTTGGTGACGGGGCATGGAGAGTTGATGAAATATCATATCAGTAACTTTTGTGTGAATAGCATGATAACTCACACATCGTAGACCCGATAACTTATGTACACCGGTCCTGGTAACTTTGGCGACGGGGGTGAGGGGGGTTGATGAAATATCTCCACATACACCCGATAATTTTTGCGTAAATAGCATGGTATTTTTATACGCCACAGACCTGATTATATGTGGCCAACAGGCCGACCCGGGTACGGCACAACCCGACACACACCTAAACAGCCCTGGCCTGACACGACCCGCAAAGTTCTGTTTATAAAGTGAGTCATGCCATGTCGGCATATGGACCTCACCCTACGGCCGAGGCACGTCACCGATGGTAGGCGGTACTGTAGACATGATAATTTACTTATAAACATCATGGTAAATTTTCGACCCAGGCAAAAAAAGATAGTTGAAACACCTCCGGTAACTTCAGTGTAAACACCATGATAAGTTAGTACTACGGGCATGGTAACTTCTGACCAGAAAAAAAGTCGTCAAAACATACCAGCATGGGATCTAGTTTCGAAGGTCTCGTCGCGACGAATCTTTTATGTGAAAATGGTTTTTCAATCGGAGCGACGGTTTGAGCTACAAAACATTTTGAATTTTGATTTTTTTTAGGAATCTTTGCTGACATCAGCATTTTTGTCTCACATGCTTACATGCACACTTAATTAAGGAAAGCTGCTTAATTAAAGCAATTCATGGTAATTAGTAGAGGGGGAGTCGCACGCGGTGGGAAATCTCTCGGCTGCATGCGCGCGCAACGCTCCGCTGCATTTTGTTCGGATCTATCCTACATATACAAACGTTTGGTATATATCACAGTACTGTATATACGTGAGCCGGGTGCCAGCAGCAGCAGCTGTAGTTTGGGTGGGTAGGATGTTTCCTCCTCCTCGATTCCAAGCCTTGGAATAAAGGAGATGCTTCACGCGGTGGGTGGATAAAGCGAAGAGGTTGGACAAGGAGAAAGATGAATGAGAGAGCGGGCCCCACAAGCTGCACACGGTCCGCTGATTTCGATGACTTCTGGGCTAAGAAAGCCTAAAAAATAATAAAGCCCAAACAGGGCCTGAACCTTCTCCACAAAGGCCTTCTCGAGTCCAGTCAGTGTCACACACACTGCACACACAGTCACACACACACCACATCGAGGCAGCAGCGTAGGAGGGGAAATGGCGAGGCGGCGTAGGAGGGGGAGCGGGGTGAAACGGCTGGGCCACTACTCGTCGGCGCAAACCATCCTGGTCGTCGGAGACGGGGACATGTCCTTCTCGCTGGCGCTCGCAGCCGCGTTCCGCTCCGGCGACAACCTCGTCGCCACATCCCTAGACTCCTACGGTTCGATATCCTTTCCGCTCGATTCATCCTATGTACTCGTACCTTACAAGGATGGATGCATCAACCTGCCCCTGCTTAATTAAGCTCAAAGGGTCAGGGATAATTATGTTTATTTCCGTGCCTTTGTGATCCGCTTATATTTATTACTTTCTGATTGCCATGGAGGGTGTAGGGTCAAATACATGTGTTCATTTGATATATCATCTGCTGTGCTGGTTAAACAAGGGCTTGATGCACTTTACTCGGTTATAGGGTCAAAGCTACTTTACATTCTGTGATAAAGGAACTAGTTAAATTGAGAGACAAGGCGTTAGTAAACTATCCGAGCTGTACTGAGAGACAAGGTGTTGGTAATTTTAACACTTGTATACGTTGGAACATTACCGATTTTGTTGAGGATTTTGCGTAACTACTTTTTCTTTTGCAATTTTTTCCTATTTAAATAGTTTTTACATTTTAGGTTTCTTATTTGTTTCACTCTTCATTCTGCATTAAGCCCTCTGTATGCATCATCCTGCTCCTGCTTACCTTTTATGCTCTTAGGGATAGAGCTATTATACTGTACCCTGGTACTCTAAAATCATACGCCGGAGTACCAAGCATATCTGACCGTCCGAGGTGGACGGCGACTTAGTCATTTTTCAAGGGTAATTTGGAATAAAAAATCCATAATCCGGAGGCCGATGGCTACCGTCCCGATTATTCAGTTACAGAAGAAGAAGAAAGATCTCCTGAATGTTCGGCGTATCCTGGTCGAGTGGTGGCGCCGCCTTCGGCCTAATTCACTTCTCTACCGCACGCTGCCCTGCCCTCCTGCACCGATCGCTCTGCTCTGCCTCTCCTATGGCATATCGGGTCGCGCCGGGCGCGCCGGCACCCGCTGATCCGATTGTTTTGTCTTCGCGCCGCTTTCTCGAGATCGATGTCCCACGCACTGACGTCTGGATCAAGAAAACGAGGAGCACGTAGGAAACCAGGCGCAACAGATTCATTGCCCCATCATCGTTGCGACTTCCTTCATATCGTTCTTACGAATTGATCACTCTCGAATACTAATGCAAGTTGTTGATTCATGTATAGATGAATTAGAATAATTTGTAGAACCAGTATGGCTGTGACAAAATATAGCAGGCGTGACATTTTTCTACTAATTCATTCATCCATCTTCCGTCCAACTTAAATTTCTTTCGGCCAACCAGCCCCCATGGGCGCGTGAACGGCGTAGGTCTTTTTAGGCTCCTCCCGGCAAGCGTGCTCCCTAGCTCCTCACCCACAGCGGACATGCAGAAGCTGCCTCAACATGACATGCCACAGACGTGACTTGTCCTGGCTTCACCCCAACCCAAGGTGGTGGTGCCGTGGTACCGTCCGGCAATCCAAGCTCCGGCCGCCACGAATAGAATAAGGTTTGGTAGAAGGAATGATTTTTTTTAGACGCTGAATACTCGAGGTTACGAGTGAGCAAAAAAAAAAGACCAATACACAAAATAATAATGACGATTTGGTATGATTACGGTTTTGCCCTTTGGATCAAGGTACTCCGTGACACTTGGAGTTAGTACTCCATGTGACTATTGGTGGAGTACCAAATCACGATCGCCGTTGGATCAGGAGAAATAGAAGGTCCATATTAATTTTGGGGTACTGTAAAAGTGCTCTAGGGATAATGTTGTTAGTGTGACTTTGTGACCATTTTGAGGCTAACTTATCTATTTTCTCTACATGTCTTGTTCACAATCTACTTGAGCAGACGCTCTGACGAGCAAGTATGGTAAAGCTGAATCAAATGTAACAAAGCTGGAAAGGTTGGGGGCGACAGTTTTGCATGGTGTCGATGCAAAAACAATGAAGCGTCACCCTTGTCTGAAGATGAGACAGTTTGATCGGATTGTCTTTAATTTTCCTCATGCTGGGTTCATAGGACACGAGAATGAGGACCATATGATCAAGTATGTGCACTCTCTTGATATGGTTATATTTATTTATCTATTTTATTCCCACTATCTTTATTTATCTATTTTAACTTCCATTAAGAAAAACTTCATATTAACTTTTTTTTTCTTGTGACATGTAGCGCTCATCAGTTCCTGGTGATGAGGTTCTTCGGCAACGCAAGCCACCTGCTTTGTCCTCATGGTGAAATCCACGTTAGCCACAAGACGGGGCAGCCTTACGACCGATGGGAAATCAAAGAACTAGCCTCTGAGTTTTCTCTTGTTATGTTTGAGATGGTTGCCTTTCGAAAAGAAGACTACCCAGGTTATAACCAAAAGAGAGGAGACGGAGAAAGGTGCGATGAAGAATTCCCTCTGCATAACGGCTGGACTTCCAAGTTCTACGTCGAATATGAAGAAGCTGAAGAGTGTGCGCAAAAAGGTGATTCCACTCATAATTTCGCTTCTTCATTGTCCCCCTCTCACCTGGCATCCTCCATTGTACCACAGACACATTCTCCACCGCGGCACAGAGGGAGAGCCTGCACAAGCTGCAGGAGTCTTTGGATCATGTAACCAATCTACACAAAGAGAAGGAACAACAACTTTTGCTGTTGCGGCAGGAGTTGATTTCCATTTCGGAGTCTCTTCGTTCTTGCGAGCACGCACGCAGCACTCTCGGGAGTAGGCTGGAAGAAGAGCAGCGTCGCAACAGAAAATCCACGGCGGAGCAGAAGGAGAGGATGCACAGGCTGCAGGAGTCTTTGGATGTTGTAACCAATCTGCACCAAGATAAGGAACAACAACTATCGTTGTTGCGGCAGGAGCTGATTTCCATTTCGGAGTCTCTTCGTTCTTGCGAGCACGCACGCAGCACTCTCGGGGGCACGCTGGAAGAAGAGCAGCGTCGCAACAGAAAATCCACGGCGGAGCAGAAGGAGAGGATGCATAGGCTGCAGGAGTCTTTGGATGCTGTAACCAATCTGCACCAAGATAAGGAACAAGAACTATTGTTGCTGCGGCAGGAGCTGATTTCCATTTCGGAGTCTCTTCGTTCTTGCAAGAACGCACGAAGCACTCTCGGGAGCAGGCTCGAAGAAGAGCAGTGCCGCAGTAGGAAATTCAAGTTCCTTTTTTGGTTTATGTTCCTTTTTTGGTTAGCAAAGATGTATTGAAGGCAGCTCCTTGTTAGAATCTTAATCCCAACTATGCGAACTGTTCTACTCCCTCCGTCCAGAATTACTTGTCGCGGAAGTGGATAAAAATATATGTATCTAGAACTAAAATACGTCTAGATGCATTTATTCTCCGACAAGTATTTCCAGACGGAGGGAGTACTCTGTCCTTGGAGCTTATGGTGAGATCCTATTTCTCCTTGTGCTCTCTCTCTCCCTCTCTCCCCCTAGCGTCGTCGCTCTGCTCCGCTGCAAGCTCTCGCCGGTGAGCTTCCACGCGTACACGCACAGGACCCATCCCTTTGTTCCCCCGTGCTCTGGCGAGCACTGGACATGGTGCGGTTAGTCTTCTGGCTGGTGGGCCCATGCCAATTAGGCGTTAAGGGTTAGGTTAGGTGTTAACTACGGTTAGCCCACTGCCTTGTGGGCCTTGCCACGGTAGCATTAGTTTAGCCCAGCTCCTGTTTAGATAACAACGTGTGGGTCACGTCTGTCATAACGGCCAACCTCACCATCAAATCCAACAGAGTTGACCTTTTTTTGACACGTCAACCCTCATAATCATATGCAGGCCACCAATGTCATAATTAGGTTTAAATCGGTAACCAACTAAATGTGCTAGGTCTTTGCGAAAAATTACCCTCAGAGTGGTAGCTTTTGGGAACACATGCCTCAGTTGTGATAGTTTTATGCTACTCCCTCCGATTTGTTTTTACAAGACGTTTCATACAGCCTGCTTTGTACTCCCTCCGTTCCTAAATACTTGTCTTTTTAGAGATTTCACTATGGACTAAAGATTGACCTCTGTAGAAAGACTGATTCATTCGGATCGATATGAGGACCCAACTCCGTTGCATTGCCAGAATCCATGTTCCATATTTGAAACGGGTTGACCTCCGTGCTTCTCTCATGGTACAATCATCTTCCTGCTGAGCCCCCTTTCTCCTCGGTCCACAGAGAAAAAAATGTAGGACTGGTGCCAACAGTTCATCACGGAAGAAAGAACTCATAGAGCCGGGATCGGTAACTAATAGAATAGTACTACTAACTAATAGATGTATATAGACATAATTTAGAGTTAGCATGTAGTCCATAGTTTTGAATCTCTAAAAAGACAAATATTTAGGGACGGAGGGAGTACTGTTCTAGGCAGTGTCTGAATGTCTAAAACGTGACGTCTTATAAAAACGAACAAAGTTAGTATATGTAGTCGAGCAGTCCCAATCTTCTTGGTTCCATGAATGTGTATGGAACAACAGCAAGCATTACCACAAGGCCAAGAACCAATGAATTTCGCTTCAACGTTAATAAATTGCGTACCTACAATAGTGTTCACTTCCTTTCAATTCGTACTAGCTAGCCAGTGCAAAACCAACAGACTATATCTTCCGGCTTTGACTCGTGACGCCTGCTGACACAACACCGCCAAAATTTAGTCTCCTGCTTCGACGCCACACAACTCTTGAAATATAACCACCGATGCTCTAACATGCTGGCATGCCCAAGGGCCTCAAAAACAGTTATTACAGGACTTGATCATCCTAGATTAGAACCCGTAGCCTGCAGACAGGGTCGAAACAAGTTAATCAAAGATCCTGCGCAGGAAATAGCAAATGGCGATGAGCACATGCATTTATTGTCTCTGCATACCTGAACCGGCCATTGGGTTCGCGGCAGGTGCCTGCTCAGTCTCCTTGATGTCGACTACGACAGCGTCCGATGTGATGAAAGTCTTGGCCACCGATGCGGCATGCTCCAAGCAGCACCTCACCACCTGTTTTTGAGACAAATCAGGTTAGGTTAGCTCATGGGATCAATGCTTGGTGCAGAGAAAGGAGCGTGGTGACAATATCCAAAGGTCTCGTCAAGGAGGGAGAGAACCCCTGCATGCCACACAAGGTCTCGCCAAACTGATCCAATCCTCAAGTCAAGTCTATGGGCGATCATGCTTGATGTTTCAGTATGGTTGCACACAAGGCTAAATATATATATATATATATATATATATATATATATATATATATATATATATATATATATATATTCTCTTACTTGCAAAATGTTTTAACACAATTTGTTCTGATGAAAGATTTTAGTTCCAGAAGACGATGATAAAGAAAAAATGACAGCACAGTTTGATCATTACCTTGGTGGGATCAATAATACCAGCAGCCAACAAATCCTCATACTTCCCCGTAGCGGCATTGTAACCATATCTGAAGTTGTCATTCACAAGGACCTGAATACAGGAAAGCTCAAAATTAGTTATGCCCACCACGAGTTACTAAATATCAAATTCATGTCTGAAAACAAACTTGAGTCCAAACCTTCTCAGTGACGACGCTGCCATTGACACCAGCATTCTTCGCAATCAGTTTAAGTGGATAACTCAAGGATTTCCGAACAATTTCAGCACCGACCTTGAAAATGCAAACAGACAATTAGTTCATTTTCATGGAAGAAAACATCTCTCTAAACAAAGGATAACGTCCGAATGTCGAAACTTTAAGAAAGAGGATCTCATTCCCTTTTTTGATACCTTTTGTTCCTCATTCTCAAGGGTTTCTTTAATGGCATCAACTTTTGATGCAAGCCTCAAAAGGGTACAACCGCCACCAACAACAATTCCTTCTTCGACAGCCGCCTGTCCACAAAGCATGCAGTCAATCAACAAGCAATGATTATATAGAGTTCAGTGTAAAAGTAAAATCAGTATTCCCTCTGTAAACTAATATAAGAATTTTTAGATCACTAAAGTAGTGATCTAAAAAGTAGTGAGATCACGCAGGAACACAAATCCCAAAATCAATCAGATTTGCACCACGAGAAAGCATTACCTTTGTTGCATTCAGTGCGTCTTCAACCCTCAGTTTCTTTTCCTTAAGCTCTGTTTCAGTCTGTGCTCCTACCTACACACCAACATGTATCATTTTATATCTGTTATATTATGCTAATGCAGCCTAGTCCACTACCAGGTGCTTTTCTGCAACTGCAGCATAGCCGTAGCGCTTCAATAGGCATCTCAGTGTGAAACAACGGGAGTACCTGAATGACAGCAACACCACCAGATAATTTAGCTATCCTCTCATTTAGCTTTTCCTTTTCATATTCCTGCTCAGAAGCCTGAAAGTGAAAGATAAAGGTTGGACAAATCATTAGTTAAGGCACTTTCATCCACACTTAAAGTGACAAGCACAAGACAAGCTGTTAAAGCTATCTACACTGGAAAATAGGCAGCCAAAAGAGACTGAAAAAAGATAATTTTAAATAGGATATGGAAAACTGGAAAGAGAGTATTTTAAGTTTAAACTATACATACCTCAATCTGGTTCTTGATTTGTGTAACCCTTTTGGTTACTTCCTCCTGTGTAGTACCATCTCCAACTATTGTTGTTGAATCCTTAGTGATTACAACCTTGGCGGCATTTCCGAGGACTTCTTTGTCTGCTTTGTCCAGAGACAGTCCAATTTCTTCTCTGATGACAGTGCCTGGACAAATAATGACCTTTTATAAGTGAACAAATATCACAATGAACACCACATGTCACGCCAAAGATTAAGTTTACCTCCTGTCAGAGTAGCAATGTCATCCAGATACTGACTCTTGCGCTCTCCAAAACCAGGGGCTTTAATAGCAGCAATCTTCAGTGCACCTCTAAGCCTATTGACCACAAGAGTTGCAAGAGCTTCCTGCTCAATATCCTCTGCGATTATTAAAATTGGATATCCACCCTTAATAGCGTCCTCCAGAAGAGTGATGAGATCTCTGGCGTTGTTAATTTTCTTGTCCACAAGAAGCAGCTGGGTAATGGAAAAAACATCAGCTCAATAGCATAGGACTCATGGAGATGTTGATTACTGAAATTTCAGTAGAGAAGGTGGCAAAAAGCTATAGGGAATCAGACCTTGCAATTCTCATACTCCACTGACATTTTTTCACTGTCCGTTACAAAGTAGGGAGAAATATAGCCACGGTCGAATTGCATCCCTTCAACCACATAGAGGTTGTTTTCAGCACTCTTGCCTTCTTCAAGTGTAACCACCCCCTGTCGCCCAACCTTGCTCATAGCATCAGCTATCATGTTGCCAATTTCATAGTTATTTCCAGCACTTACTGCAGCAACATCAGCAAGTTCGCTATCTTCAACCTGCAACATTGAGCGTAATTCAATAAGTTCGAGTTTTCAATAGATCCAAATGGGGATTGGTGCTCCTAAAAATAACTAGTTATTAAATAATTATCAGGCTTTTAAAACATAAGCTGGAAAAGAGAGATGGTCAATCACAAACCACATAACTTTCAGAAAAAATCAAGGGGAAATATAGACATGGAAAAACAGAACAGAGCATGTGTATTTGGAAGGAAAAAAGGGAAATATATGTGCTGATGCGGCACGGTTCATTGGCAAACCTGGTCATGTCATATTGAGCACCAATTGCTGTGGACTTCATCATGTACAGTATATGTCCAATTGATTTAGATATATACACATTTATTCTGTATTATGAATGCCATTGCGTAATAGAACATGTCTCATTTTACGGCCTATAAAGGTAAATAAGCCATCCTATTTATCGGTAACATACTGAGGCAAAGTCAATTGCAGAACATCATAGGTCAGAGGAGGTATAATACTGAATTTAGAATGATTTTATTTCCAGAACGGAACAATAGATTAGCGATATCTCACCTCCTTGGACATCTTTCGGAGCTCACCGACTAGTGCTTTGGTTGTTTTCTCAATACCACGAGCAATCTGTACTGGATTAGCACCGGCAGCTACAATCTGCAGAAAGTAATTAAACAAACTGAACATTACGTCCAGAACTGAATGAGAGCACTTATGCCATAAACTGTAGCAAGACCCATGGCTTCATATTGCTGTACCTTAACACCCTCGGCAATCATCCCTTGAGCAAGGATGACAGAAGTCGTAGTTCCATCACCAGCCAAATCATTGGTCTTAGCAGCAGCTTGCCTAACCAATTTAGCCCCAATATTTTCGACAGGGTCCTCCAACTCAACCTGGTACATAAGCCAATCGTTGACAAAAGTTTACAATCATGACCGCAGGGAAAAGAAATGATGCTAAATCTCCCAACACGAATACCTCTTTTGCCACCGTAACGCCATCGTTGACAATCCTAGGAGACCCGTACTTGCTCTCAAGGACAACATTCCTTCCTTTTGGGCCAAGAGTAACCCCGACCAGATCAGCGAGCTTGTTTACCCCAGTCTTATCACAGGGGAAAATGAAGTCAGCAATAATAAGGAATAACAAACTGAAACGAAAGCATATAAATGATGGCACATCGATTTTTGACTCACTTGCAGCTTCTTGATAGCCGACCCATCCTTGTTGAAGTAGAGCTCCTTTGCGGCATTCACTCGGAAACTGCACTTTCTCCCTGGCCTGATCCTCTGTGGCAGTGAAACTAATGGCGGTGAAACAAGGGAGAGCTGCTTCTTGGTCGCGAACGCGGTCGGGATGAGGCCGCACGTGGAGGCGCTCCCGAATGGTGAAGCCATGCTGTGTTAACACCGTCTGAGCAATTTAAACAATTAATTGGTGTCAGCACCGTTGGAGAATAAGTGGCATAATAAGAGGCATACAAGTGAAACTGGGTGCTGAAGCAGAGATGAGAGAAAGCTCTGTTTGCCGCGAAAGCAGAGCCATCGCTATAACAAACAACTTTCACATGAGCCCAAAGCTGGGCAGATGCCTGTACTTCCACTGGCCGTGGCCTAGGCACCTAGGATTGACCGTATTGGACTGTGGCCGCGTGATATGACGGCGGTGAAACTGATTTGACTCTGTTTGTTGCTACAGGCTACAGCTGAGTGATCTGACTGACACTGGTGGCTGGTTAAGCCATGATCTGGTGCCCTCGGCAACCTAATAATGATAATAATTGAAAGAACACGCACGGATACAGCGATGCAGACATATGCAGGGTAAAAATCGACGAGGAGCGGCAAAACTGCCCAATAGCTCTGCTCTGATTAGTGGTTGGACACACATACAAGATGGATACAGCAGCGAGCGGACGGCGGCCAAGACTGACTGGGATCAGGGAGATCCCTAACAAGAACCGATTACTGCTAGGAGTTTACTTAGCTTGACTTAACTTGACCGGGGCTGGTTTGTAGCCTATATAAGGACGTGTGCCCCTTTGTAACAACTCAAGCCAGTGCAATAGAACTCAATTCATCAAGCTTCACCACTACTAGTACGTGTGTGTATGTGTCTGATAGCTAACCTAAATAGTTGGTTGTGTACAAGCAAGGCAATACTAGTAGTGCTCCTCGTTCTCGAGTGTGTGCAGCAGCTAGCTAGCTAGTAGTCGGGCTAACAATATGTACTCCCTCCAATCCAAAATAAGTTTCGCAGTTTTGAACTAAGGTTAATTCATGGTTAGTTCAAAACTGCTACACTTATTATAGATCAGAGGGAGTAGGTTTCATTTATTCATCCTAGAAGAGTCATCAGGAAAATCTAAAATCTACAACAGATTGGAGCTCAACAGTATTTCAGATCATAATTAGGAAAACAGCATAATCTCGCATGATAACCAACCAAGATGCGAATAGGACGGACAAACTCAACTTATTTTTGATCTCAAACCTGATTTACAAATTTCATGAAACTAAACAATTGAATCATTATATAAATGAAAATAAACATGAATTTTCGCACGAAACTTAACAATGCTTCTCTTAGGAGACACAAGGCCACATGCTATTTAGTACAGTGTACATATATATACATATATCGGTATTACATGGGCATGGTGCAAGTTTACATATGTACACATACAAGTGTATCGGCACATTAGCCTTTTAATAACAACAAATATCTCACAAAAGTAACTTCGATAAAAAAAATCTTAAACCAGAAAGATGTGTAAATAATTCTATCGATCTGCCGCTAATCTGGTTCTAATATTATCCACTAAAACCACTCAATTTGGTATAAATATTAGAAAGGGCTATCTATGAAGAGGCACATGAACTGTCCCCATCCGAGTATAGCTTCCCCGGCTAGGATTTAAGTGGCATATGGTGTTTATTTCATATGATTAATAAACAGTTATTGTCAACACAAACATTTTTAGCACATCAGCTAAACATGTTCACGTATGTTCTATGACTAAACTCTAAACACATCAGCAATAGTGGAACATGAATATTACCTCTTGTCAATAAATGGTTGAATATATTTCGCATCAGTCCACAATACAGATAAGTGAATAAAGGGCATGTTCGGAACACCTCCAGCTTCTAACTCCACCAGCTCCATAAATGATTTTGACCCGAACGAATGGGCTCCAAGAACCTAACTTCTCAGAAGCTAGCCAGAGCGCAGTGCAAAAACAAGGAACCCGGTCGGCCCAGCTCCACCGAAACCTAAAGTTGGAGTTCGCCTAATTAACATCGATCTACCACCACCTAACATACCGGTTCGATCGCCTCCTTACACGATAGAAAAAACGACTCCTCGAAGCGTTACGCTCCTCCCCTCGATTGAATCGGTACCGCTCATCTCTCGAGCTTGGCCATTATGGGCTGGTTCTAGCCAGCCCATTATGGCGCTAAGACAGGCCATAGATGCTGCCAACCCATGTTGGCAATGGGAGAAGCTAGCGCCATTGCATAATGGGATCTAATCGCTGTGGGGAGTCGGAAGCTGCGATGGGAAACTGGATTTGAGGAGTTGGGGGGAATTCCGAACATGCCCAAAGGGTACTACTACAGCATGCAACTCCAAAGGATCACGCTAGATTACATGAGTGCAACATCACATATTTCAAAAGTGGATATATCTTGTGGGTAGCAAGTAGCAACACATGATTGGTTAGTTCCCTAATTAAATGAGGATGAGTAGTAGCGCCATGAGCTGCACGATGAGCCACAACAGCTGGACAGATGACACAAGGTATTGTCAAGGAAACACTTCACTGTTCGAGATAAGCTTCAACTCATTGCTTGCATGATAACATATGATGCAAGGTTAGTAGTTTTCTTTTTATGACAATGTGTGCACTTCTGATTTTCAAAATGGTTACTTAATCACCCAAAATAATTTACAGTACATAACAAAGAGAAATTACCTCGAGAGCTATATCTATATTCTCCATGTGGTGATTGTATAAGCTCCTTTGCAACTTAGAGAAAGTCTGAAACCACAACAAAACAAGCAAAAACTGACCAAGATTAACAAACTGTGCAAGAACACCATATCATACTTAACAGGGGATATAAGTTCAGATTTTTCTTCCAATAGATGTACAAACTAAAGATAGTTGTACACAGTGACCTTGCTGTTGCAAGATCTGAACAAAAAAACTGCAGGACCTTCACGCTGCAGGCTGTAATTGCTTGCGGAGCCGCACCTGCTCTCTATGATGCCATAGGAATCCAATATACTAACTTTTCTGTCCAACAATAAGCTATCTATACTTTATTAGTGTAGGAGATATGCCCTAGAGGCAATAATAAATGTTATTGATTATCTCCCTGTTCATAATTAGGTTTATGTTCCATGCTATAACTGCTGTGGTTCTCGAGTCTGCAATAACCACGAGGCTCGGAGGAAGACTCATATGCACGTGTGGGATAATAAACGGTAAAATGTATTCCTAGTCAAGCCTCTATGACTGGCTCAAGTATTGCATGATGATCCTGTTTTCCTGATCATGGGCATGGCTATGCCGACAATTTTTGAGGGCATAATTGTTGGTAGAACACTTGTGTTGAATCGACCCGAATTGATGTTATGCTATGAGATACATTCGTCATTAGTTAATGGTTTATAACACAGAGATAGTTAATGTTTGCATAATTCCTTAGACCATGAGAGTGTCGAGTTTCTTCATGCTTGCTTCATGAACTTTGGGGTTTGTTAAACGTCATCCGTAAATGGGTGGCTATTACGGCGGCTTACGGGTTCATGGAAAAGTATGTCAAGGGACTTGATAGCTCAAGATTGAGATTTGCTCCTCCGACGATGGAGAGATATCTCTGGGCCCTCTCGGTGTTACGGTATCCATCATCGTCTGGCCAGACACAGGGTGATTTGATCACAGGGATGCCGGAACACGGGAACGAGAAAAGAGAACAATACCGGCAACGAGGTAACTGGCATTGTGGACAAGTGTTGATCCACGAGGATGCCAACATGTCTCACCTCGGGTTATTGTAACATATCGCGAAGCAACAGGAATAGCTCACGGCAACTGGAGGTTCACTCGAATATTTATTCGTGTGGGTATAGGGATCGATATGGGTGTCCACGGCTCCGATGTTGATCATTGATCGGAAGGGGTTCCGGGTCATGTCTATGCTTCACCGAACCTATAGGGTCACACGCTTAAGGGTCATCTATCTGCTGAATACTAGACAGGGAGTCTGAGAGAAAAACACCGAAAAAGTTTCGGACGCCGGAAAAGTTTCGGACAGCGGAAAAGTTCCGCAGAGAGAGGTCACCGGATGAGTTTCGGTGAAACTGGAAAAGTTGTTTCAGGGGATACCATAAAGTCAAATTGGTCTTGGCACATGCCTGATAATTCTTGGAGGGTGCCAGAATCATTCTGGAAACTTTTTGGAATTTTCTGGAATGAAAACCGGAAATGTTCCGGAGCTGCCCTTGGGATTTCCTATAAATAGGAAGGGAGATGGCTGCCATCTTCACACTCTTGATCTCACATACAAAGCCATGCATGATCTGGCATTCTTCTCTCCCTCCCAGCGAAATAGTTTCGTAGAGCCGAAAGGCTGTCTGGGTTCCGGCAGGAACTAGTTCTGGACGGCGAAGCCCTGCCGGATAGATGACACCGTATGTGTGCAACTCTGTAGAGAGATCGTAGTTTCGGTCTTAGTTCGAGAGTGCCTCCCGAAGGGCTGTCCGTGTGACCGTCCGAGTTTTGGAGGTCCTCCCGAAGGGCTGTCCGAGTGACAGTCCGAGTTTCGGAGGTCCTCCCGAAGGGCTGTCCGCGACACCGTCCGGGGGACTGTGCGACCGCCTCCCGGAGGGCTGTCCGCGGGGCAGATGAGGGTATACATCCTCGCGGTTGGGAGGTTGTAAAATCCTAGCTGCGGGGATCTGCACCGCCGTTCGTCATCGACTCTACTTCCGCTGCGCTACGAGTCGGTAACGAAAATGATCAAACCTTGTATGCAGTCTCCATAGTGGTCCTGGGCTGGTGCGTAGGTCGGAAATTTTTTGTTTTCTGCTGCGTTACCCTACAGTGGCATCAAGAGCCAGGCTATGCGTAGATGCAGGTTGCGATCTAGAATACATAGAGATGTATGGGTGTTGCACAATATAATTAGGTAGTAGATGAGATCTATTGCTGAAAATTATTTGTGCGGGTAGCAGATGAAGTCTGTTACCCGATGTTCTTGTTGCTTCCCTAGAATTTGCATATTTCTGATCTTGATAACAGTATGGTGGAGTTTCAATGTTCTGGCAATCCGCGATCCTGATTGATCAACGAAGTGCTAACAGTTCATTGAATTCCACCGTAGTTAAAAAGAAAGATGAAATTTCGCAGACGAAAGGGCAATGCAGATATGATCTGCACGGGGGTCACGCGTATGACGAAGTTTAGTATGGGGCTCGAGATTTTATTATCTCGTGTTTCATACACCCTGGAATGTTAATCTAGCGACTTGGATTATCATGCTTGATGATGGACGTTGGTAGCTTCGGTTTGTTTCGAAACCTTAGAAGCCACGTAAAATAAAATTTTGCATGAACCGATTAGAGGCGTCTAACTTGGTTTTGCAGGATGGTTTGCATGTGCATATGATGTGGTATAGCAGTGTTCATAATAATTTGATTATGTATGAGATGACTATATGATGTAAATTGATTAACATGACCTGCGTGTCATGATTCGGCATGATGGCTGGAGCCATATGATTGCACTTTAATGACCTGCGTGTCAACCTTATGTAATGCACTTATTTTATTAGCTATAGAGATAGCAATATTATCTGGTGCACCGACAAGGTGGTGGCAATCTTCGCAAAGGTGAACACCGACGCGAATGCCGAAGACGAAGAAATGAGACTTCTCCGTCAGAAAGGGCTACACCATGTCATGCTAATTATGAATTGCCTGAGATGTTTATCCCTTATGATGCACCCTTCTTGATTGCGCGGTAGTCGCTTTTTATTAGGGTGATCTCTCACAAAAATATCAAATAGTTAGTGTTCTCCCAAGTGTAGCACCGTCACGGCACCTAACTTTTCGGGGTACGACATGTACACATGAGTACGAACGATTAGGGATGTGTGAGGCGGGTGAGGTCAGACCTCGCAGCGAGATCACTTGGTTGTCTTGACGTTCAGGCATGAGAGTCATGAGCTCGGAACACACGCATCGAAAGATGAACAAGAGTCACATAGAGATGTGATTGGCAAGTTGGCCTACCGATTGAAATTCACGTCATCAGTGATGAACCCGTCAATGGCGTTGAATTGAAATGTGGATCTTGTATCACTCACAATCAATTATGAGAGATATTGATTTGAGTGGGAGCGCACTGTAGAATTAACTTGTTTAATTCTCAGTGCAATTAATTTTGAACACTGTCTAAGTGTGATTTGCATAATAGTTGTAGAAGGATGGCTCGCGTTTCCACCTTCCCTATTAAAATTGAATAGCTGTTAAATATCTGGTTAAAACTTTACGGTTGGTAACGTAATAGGAGGATTTTCCTCAAGAGTGCCGAGAAGGACTTGTCCTATCGCATGCTTTCGGTATTCTCCCGCTAATGCTATGGATCATGTGACTCTCGTCCTTCGATCCAAAAGCTAGAATTCCTTTTCAGTCAAAGTGCAATATGTTTGCTTCCATGAGACCCGAACTTCGAAAGTTTGGATAGTTATGTGATATTCATGGAATCTGAAAATCATTTTCAGAGACAGACAAAGGCTAAAAGATATGAGATATCCAAAGCAATGTTTGTTTGCGAACTGTTAGTAAAGGAGTTTACTATGCATTAGACTGATAAGAGAGGGATCCAGAAGAACGCCTGTCATATGATGATGGTGAATAAAACAACAACTTAAAGAGAAAGGAAGTGTCCGAAGGGTGTTAGTGAAACTTTCACGCCTAGGAAGTCCGGGGCTAACGCCACTCTTAAGTTGGGTGCTTCTTCTGAGAGTAGGAGAAATACTAAAAGTTAAACTGTTAGAAGTATAATGGCTGAAAGAAAGAAGACTGGAATATCCAGCTCATGTATGAATGTCATACAAGTTTTTGATGTATAGAAGGCTGGTCAAAGATATAGTTCTTGGGAATTATGGTTAAACATGTTAATCACTAATTCTTGGGTATTGTGAGTTAATCACAAAGATACCCGCTCGATTGCATTCTGTTGCAACTCGATGTAAGAACTACTATGGCCTGAGAGGCTAGCCAGGAATGAGGTTTAGATACACGCAGGGAACATAGTAAATGTTACTATGCCTTCCATCGGTATATTCCCTATGTATTTACTTTCATAATTCATTTTAGAGTTTCACACTCTAGCCCTTTGCATAAGGTATCTTGCAAGAAGGTTGTTCATAAGAGAACTTTTGATGTTCGGTGTTATGAATAACATAAGGGCCATACTTTCATTATGAATGAGACGTATGTTATGAATATTGATATTAATACATTGCCTCTGTATTTACTTTCATAATTCATTTTAGAGTTTCACACTCTAGCCCTTTGCATAAGGTATCTTGCAAGAAGGTTGTTCATAAGAGAACTTTTGATGTTCGGTGTTATGAATAACATAAGGGCCATACTTTCATTATGAATGAGACGTATGTTATGAATATTGATATTAATACATTGCCTCTGTATTTACTTTCATAATTCATTTTAGAGTTTCACACTCTAGCCCTTTGCATAAGGTATCTTGCAAGAAGGTTGTTCATAAGAGAACTTTTGATGTTCGGTGTTATGAATAACATAAGGGCCATACTTTCATTATGAATGAGACGTATGTTATGAATATTGATATTAATACATTGCCTCTGTATTTACTTTCATAATTCATTTAGAGTTTCATACACTCTAGCCCTTTGCATAAGGTATTTTGCAAGAAGGTTATTCATAAGAGAACTTTTGATGTTCGATGTTATGAATAAAATGAAGGGCCATGCTTCCATACAGGATGGGATGTATGCTATGAATATTGATGGTAATATGATACATCCATAACACTGACGCTAAATGTCGCAAGACTAAAAGAATACCACACAAGTGTGGCACTGCATTTGGTCACATTGAAGAAACCCGCATGGAAAATTCCATTGTGATGGATTTTGAAGTCGTTTGATTTTGAATCATCTGACACTTGCAACTTTCATCTGAAAAGTGAAGTGACTGAAATACCGTTCACAGGCCATAAGGAACGAGCAAAGAACATATTGGTGATCATACATTATGATGTGTGTAGTCCAATAAATGTTGTTGCAAGTAGTGGATTTGTCTATCTTCAGAAATGACTCAAGTAGATATATGGATATTTACTTGTTGAGACGTAAGTCTGGATCTTTTGAATTCATTCATAAGGTTTTCAAAAATGAAGTAGAAGTTATTGTAACAACAAAATTATGTTTCTACAATTCGATTGTAGAAAGGAATATTTGAGTTACAACTTTAGCGAATGTCTAATGAGTTATGGAAGGGGTTTCATAACTTGCACCTCCTGGAACACCACTGCAAGTGGAAAGTCCGTGAAGATGGAATCGAACCATTTATGACATGGTAAGATCAAAGATGACATAAATAAAATTGCCATTATCCCTTTTAAAGTGATGCTTTAGAGACTGCGGCTTTTTCACTGAAAAGAGCTCCATCAGGTCTGTTGAAATGACGCCATGGTATGGTACGCCCAACCATGTTATATCTTTTCTTAACATTTGGAATATGGGGCTTGTGTAAAAGGTTACAAACCTATTCCAAATCAGACAAGTGCTACTTTGTAAGGTTATCCCAAGTCATTGGGTATTTCCCCACCACTATACCGAGGCGAAGGGTTTTGCCGCAAAACGGTATGCTTTTAAAGAGAATAGTTCTTACAAAAGGTGAGTGGGAGGACAGTGCAACTCGACGAGATAACCAGTATCTTCGTCATCAGGTCAAAGGAAAGGAACCTTGGAAGTGATTCCGGCGTTTCCTACTGCGACTGATACGGAAGCCTCTACATGAGATGTATGGACTTTGGTCGAACTTGCAGCTGAACCGCGTAGGAAAAACTCGTGCAAACCTCTCAGGTGCGCATACGAGATATTGTTGTTAGACAACAGTATACCTACGATACACAAGGAAGCGTTGATGGGCCCTGACTCCGGAATTGGCTAAATGCCAAATACAATCCGAGATAGTTTCCATATAAGTGGTTCGAGATTAAAATCTTGACACACCTTTCGGAAGACTTAGAGTCTAACGAATATTTATGGAACTAAAAACTGATACGGATAAAAATGTTTTATCCATAAAGCTCGACTTGTTGAAATAACAAGTTCAAGGAGTTGACTACGATGAGGTTGTTTCACCGTAGCGATGCTTGAGGTCGGTTCGGGTTGAACTAGCAATTAATTCATATATCAATCATGAGATATGAAACATGGATGACAAAAGGATTTCCATCTGATGGAAATGAAACCTAGGACTTATATGTGATACAGTCCAAAGTAAATTGTTGATCCAGAGGATGCTAGTAAGTATGCAAACTTCAGAGTTCCAGCGATGGACAGAAGAGAGCAAAGTGGAGTTGGAATCTTCGTTTTTGATGGAATGGTCAAAGGGGTTTGACTTCATCAAATGGGTATCGAAGATACTTGTGATTCAAGAAAGTAAGTGGGAGCATAATAATATTTCTAAAAACCTTGTGTACTTGACACATTGTTAATTGGAAATAAATTTCTTGACACGAATTAGGACTTCATTTGAAAATAGTTTTTCGATGAAGTGCTTAGGCTAAATAGCCTCAATATTAGGCATGATGATCTATGGAGATAGATTTACCTAATGGGGCTAAGCAATGAATACATATTGACAAGGTGCTAAAACCTTTTAGCATTTAAAACGCCAAGGAGTGATTCTTGCCGAAGTCACATGGGAAGAGTTTTGCAAGACTCGGTGTCTCAAAACACAGATGAGCAAAAATACATGATGGTGATTCCACACACTCTTGTGTTTGGATTAATCATGTATTCCATGGTATGTAAAACAACCAGATATGTCCAATACTCCAAAGTTGTTGCGAGTATAGATACCAAAGTGATCAAAAGTACTGATCATGGGACAACAGTGAAAGATGTCATTAGGTACTAGAGTAGTACTGATGACATGTTTTCTCGCAAGCAGAGATTATGAAGTGCTCGTTGTAAGTAATTACATCGATACAGTCTTCATCAATGCTCCATGCGATTTTCGATTTAAGTTAAGGGTTTTGTGTGATACACAATACGGTGGCACGGTAAGTTGGAATTGTTCTTAACAGGTTACTGTGGCGAATTCTATAACAAAGGCTAAGTATGTTGACGCTTTAGAAGCGACAAAGAAGTTGTTGAATCATATAGTTCATTCATGAACTTAGTATGGTTCCAAGATGGCTTTGGTCTATGGGACACTATTGCAGATAGTTGCTCCATAGCTCAGTCTAAGGAATCAGGTTTCGACCAATGATTCACACATATGCAAAGCCAAGTCCACACAAAATATGAATTTTGTGAAAGCATGAAAACGCGAGGATATGCAAAGTTACACACGGAGCTGAAGTCGTCAGATCCATTGGACATCAGGCTATACCACATGCGAAGCATATTTTACACCAGTATGCCATAGGTGTAAAGTGCATTAGCATTGACTAGATTATTGACTCTAGTGCAAGTGGGAGTCTGTAGGAGATATGCCCTAGAGGCAATAATAAATGTTATTGATTATCTCCCTGTTCATAATTAGGTTTATGTTCCATGCTATAACTGCTGTGGTTCTCGAGTCTGCAATAACCACGAGGCTCGGAGGAAGACTCATATGCACGTGTGGGATAATAAACGGTAAAATGTATTCCTAGTCAAGCCTCTATGACTGGCTCAAGTATTGCATGATGATCCTGTTTTCCTGATCATGGGCATGGCTATGCCGACAATTTTTGAGGGCATAATTGTTGGTAGAACACTTGTGTTGAATCGACCCGAATTGATGTTATGCTATGAGATACATTCGTCATTAGTTAATGGTTTATAACACAGAGATAGTTAATGTTTGCATAATTCCTTAGACCATGAGAGTGTCGAGTTTCTTCATGCTTGCTTCATGAACTTTGGGGTTTGTTAAACGTCATCCGTAAATGGGTGGCTATTACGGCGGCTTACGGGTTCATGGAAAAGTATGTCAAGGGACTTGATAGCTCAAGATTGGGATTTGCTCCTCCGACGATGGAGAGATATCTCTGGGCCCTCTCGGTGTTACGGTATCCATCATCGTCTGGCCAGACACAGGGTGATTTGATCACAGGGATGCCGGAACACGGGAACGAGAAAAGAGAACAATACCGGCAACGAGGTAACTGGCATTGTGGACAAGTGTTGATCCACGAGGATGCCAACATGTCTCACCTCGGGTTATTGTAACATATCGCGAAGCAACAGGAATAGCTCACGGCAACTGGAGGTTCACTCCAATATTTATTCGTGTGGGTATAGGGATCGATATGGGTGTCCACGGCTCCGATGTTGATCATTGATCGGAAGGGGTTCCGGGTCATGTCTATGCTTCACCGAACCTATAGGGTCACACGCTTAAGGGTCATCTATCTGCTGAATACTAGACAGGGAGTCTGAGAGAAAAACACCGAAAAAGTTTCGGACGCCGGAAAAGTTTCGGACAGCGGAAAAGTTCCGCAGAGAGAGGTCACCGGATGAGTTTCGGTGAAACTGGAAAAGTTGTTTCAGGGGATACCATAAAGTCAAATTGGTCTTGGCACATGCCTGATAATTCTTGGAGGGTGCCAGAATCATTCTGGAAACTTTTTGGAATTTTCTGGAATGAAAACCGGAAATGTTCCGGAGCTGCCCTTGGGATTTCCTATAAATAGGAAGGGAGATGGCTGCCATCTTCACACTCTTGCTCTCACATACAAAGCCATGCATGATCTGGCATTCTTCTCTCCCTCCCAGCGAAATAGTTTCGTAGAGCCGAAAGGCTGTCTGGGTTCCGGCAGGAACTAGTTCTGGACGGCGAAGCCCTGCCGGATAGATGACACCGTATGTGTGCAACTCTGTAGAGAGATCGTAGTTTCGGTCTTAGTTCGAGAGTGCCTCCCGAAGGGCTGTCCGTGTGACCGTCCGAGTTTTGGAGGTCCTCCCGAAGGGCTGTCCGAGTGACAGTCCGAGTTTCGGAGGTCCTCCCGAAGGGCTGTCCGCGACACCGTCCGGGGGACTGTGCGACCGCCTCCCGGAGGGCTGTCCGCGGGGCAGATGAGGGTATACATCCTCGCGGTTGGGAGGTTGTAAAATCCTAGCTGCGGGGATCTGCACCGCCGTTCGTCATCGACTCTACTTCCGCTGCGCTACGAGTCGGTAACGAAAATGATCAAACCTTGTATGCAGTCTCCATAGTGGTCCTGGGCTGGTGCGTAGGTCGGAAATTTTTTGTTTTCTGCTGCGTTACCCTACAATTAGTTATGTAGATGGATAGAATCTGAGGTGGTGCATTTGTTGTTAGTGCAAATCATAAAATGGAATTCATGTTTACCCCAAAATGACTTAGAATGAAATAGGCACCTCACTTGGACTTCTTTAATATGCACATTCAGGTTGAACTCTTCATTATTTGCAGTGTAGACACAAAATGTCATATAATGGATACATTTAGAGATAACAATGATAGGTTTGATTGAATAGGCATCGGTGCAGTTAATGCTGAGTCCAGTCATAAAAATTAGAATGTTGTGACCAGATTTTACTTACATAAGAGTAAGCTCTTAGTTCAGACCTCATTTTACTCACGCAGAGCAACTTATGATGAAATATGCATCTAAATATCTAAAGAAGACCACTGTAAGTAACATATTCCTACCATATGGTACCTGCCATTTAAACCTGATTTACTTCAAATGCTTCTGCGCATGAAGATCTCAATCATCTCCAAACTTTGCAAAAGTGGAACTGTTCATGGGTGTACGCTTCCGTGTAGAGGGCAACAACAATTTTCCTAGTTGTTTTACCTGGATGGCTGTATTAATATATCATCAAACCATAGAATTGTAGCAGGTTAGTAGAAGTGGATTGTCGCTGTACGCTGGTCATCGTTGTCGCCCGAGCATGGAGGTTACACCTGCTGAACCGAACCGTTCATGTGCATGGGGATGGTGTCCATGCCTAAGACATGCACCGACGCTCGCCATGCTATTGGTCGTGTCCTGGGAGCTGAGCTGGTCCATGAACACCTGCACACGCCTCTTCTTATGAAAGTGGCGATCGGACTATAGGCATAATTAGTGCAGAAAAGCCTAGCTATGTCGTGTCAAAAATTGCCTTGCTGGCGCGGACACACGACGCCACCAATATGACGCCATTGTTAAAAAATAGTGATGGTGTTGGAGCCCACGTCAGCTGTATTTTGAATAACTATGGCGTTGGATATAGTTGCACAATGGCAATGTCATATTTGGATAATAAAAAAAAATAGAAAACAATTGAAACTTAGTCCATGTATGCAGCAATTTAAACATACTTAGTTTCAACTTCACAAAAGGTTAGTACTTACAAACTACCTAGTTCACAAACTCTACAAACTTAGATATTTCAACTTCACAAAACATTAATAGTTATAAACTACCAACTCCACAAACTTACTTTCAACTTCACAATCTCCACACTAACTACATCAAATCTCTCTTTGAAGGATTAACTTCATCTCACGTAGCTTATTCCTGTGGCTCTCCCCATCCCTTTTGTAATGGGCTTTCTCCGTCTTCAGTTGAATCCTCTCGACCCTCAGGAGCTATATGTCCTTCTTCATCTCTCCCGTCTCGCGGACCAGTTCATCTTTCTGGTCTTTCGGCTTGAGTATCTTATCTTACAAATCAGCATTATCATCGATAATCTGATCCCTCTCCCTCCGCAAGGAGTCATTCAGCTCCCCGTGGGCCTTGACTGTACTCTCATATGACGCGAACAGCTCGCGGTTGAGCATGTCCACATCACATGGTTGTTGCTCGACAGGTGTTGGAGACGGCGGATGTCGTACGTATTCCTAGCAAGTGTTTGAAAGCATCAATAATTAGTGGTTAGATATATCTATATGCATGTGTTTGAAATGCACATGCATGTTTTTGTAATCTTGCCTGGTTGGCGCTCGCTTCACCTTTGTCGTCTTCGGCCATGGGGGCGTGCAACCCGAGCTACGGCTCGTCGTCCCGCTCCAGATCCCGCTGGCTCGAGGGGAACACGAAGGGCGGGGCGGCGTCAGGAGGAGTCGGCGCGACGAAGGAGTGGGGAGGAGGGGATCGAGCGGAGGAGTGGGAAGGCATGGGGGAAAGAACTGGGCTAGTGATGGCATGGGCCTAAAACTCAACGCCATAACTAACCATACTAATAAAAATACTACTAATAATAAAGACAAAAATACTAATAATAAAAAAGACAAAAATACTACTAATAATAAAGACAAAACCATACTAATAATAATAAAGATAAAAATACTAATAATAATAAACCAAAAACATAGTAATAACAAGAAAGATAAAATACTAATAATACTAAATATAAAAACACTAAAAAAATAAAGACAAAATACTACTAATATAAAGACAAAAATACTAATAAAAATAAAGGTAAAAATACTAATAATAATAAAGATAAAATACTAATAATCTAAAGATAAAACTACTACTAATAATAAAGAAAAAAATATTAATAAAAATAAAGGCAAAATTACTAATAATACTAAAGATAAAAATACTAATAAAAAGAAAGAAAGAAATACGAATAATAGTAAAGACAGAATACTACAACTAATAAAGACAAAATACTACTAATAATAAAGATAATACCATACTAATAATAATAAAGACAAAAATACTAATAATAAAGACAAAACCATACTAATAACAAGAAAGATAAAAATACTAATAATACTAAAGATAAAAAATAGTAACAAAATTAAAGACAAAATACTACTAATAATAACGGCCAAAATACTAATATAAATGAAGGTAAATTACTAATAAAATAAAGATAAAAAATACTAATAATACTACGGATAAAATTACTACTAATAATAAAGACAAAAATATTAATAAAAATAAAGGAAAAATAATAATAATTCTAAAGATAAAAAAACTAATAAAAAGGAAGACAAAAATACAAATAATAATAAAGACAAAATACTAATAATAATAAAGACAAAATCCTAATAATAATAAAGACAAAACATACTAACCATGTAAAGCTAGCGTACCAATTTGGCCAACGCCACCACTATCTTCTAAACGGTGAGTACAGATGGGCCAACATATTTGTCATGTGTCTAAAAATAGCAACTAACCTTGTAAAGCTGACGTACAATTTGGCCAACACCACCACTATTTGAAAAAAGTAGTGCTGGCATTTCTTCAAAGTGCGTGCGCCATCAACAGAAGTTGTGGCTACCCGTTTTTCACTAGTGCGGGCAACATCAAGTAGGATGTGAACAAATAAAGTGATCAAATATAAAAATCATGTATGAACTACAAATCATCAAAATCAAAATCTGAGTACGCACATGTTCACAAGGTAAGAAAAAATGTTCTTACCAAAATTGGACTACAACTTATTCATTTTCTTTTCCTAATTTCCTTGACAACTATTGACTTGCGGCTGTTGGCCAAAAATATATATACACTAGCAAAATGCCCGTGCAATGCTACGAAGTCATAAACAACAAGGAAGTACCACTGGCTTAGGAGATCATCATAAGATGATGGTGTCTTGCGGTTGTTGCATGGTCCACGATTAAAAGAAGAGCACGAATATAACAAAAGATCATGTTGCGGTCACTAAAGAGTCTCGAGTGACCATAGTGGGTCCTTCACAAGATTTATAGCGAGATACATTTTGAATTTGGAACATAGGATAATGGGTGTGAGTAAGTTAAATGCACAAGATCAAAGATTAGATAGTAGGGCAACATCTATCGCCGCATTGAATTTTAATTTGTTTGCCAGCTTCTGCTATGACATGGAACCGAAAGAATTGGTTGGCAGTGAAACTAAAACCAAGACCACGATTTTGAATTGGAGGCATAGTTGCATTTATAATTTGTTACAAGAATGTTATTCTCACATTAGGATAGCAGTGTATTTGTTTATTTGAGATAGGTCTCACACCTAATAAAGTAACATTTGTTTATTTATGTCTCTTGGAATGTTGCTAGTCCCACAGGTGGATAATGCATTTCTTTGTTTGTGTGGTCCCACGTGTGAACTCATCACCAACTCCAACCTTTACAAGTAGGAAAGATATATCGATTGTAGATCAACTGTGAAACTGAAACTGATGAAATTGAGTTTAGGGGAGGAGTTGGGGAGAAGTGGGGAGAAAAAAATCATGAGCCACGTAGCATCTACTTGTTCCCCTGAAGAGACGGTGGAAGCAACGGACATCGGAGCGCAGTCCCTCAAGAGGAGCTCAGGTTGCTGGCCATGGCGTTGGCAGCATCGAAGCGCTCGATGAGGTGCGGGCGGGGGGGGGGGGGGGGGGGAGGGCAGCTGGTGAAAGGCGACGAGGTGCAGGAGGCCATGGGCGAACGAGGAGGAGGCGTCGCTGCATGTGGAGGAGGGAGAAGGGATGACGTGTTGCGAGGTTGTCGGCGGATAAGGGCTGAGAAAGGATACCAGGACGCAGTCGACGGCGGTATCGATGACGGCGGAGAATCGATGACGTTGGATACGGCTCATCTAAACCTAGGTCAAGAACTCGGGATACAACAGACAAGAGAGATCGACAGGGAGGATCTTTTAGGAAGGGAGGTGTACTGGGGCTGCATATCCAATTGTGCTAGATGGGCTTTGTGCGAGAGGAAGGCCCTGTTCACCACAATGCACCGATTTTTCCACGGGAGTAGCCACCCTAGGACAGCCAGCCCACGTAACGATCAACTACAAGATGAGGCCGCAATCAAACGGCTGAGAATGACTGAATCACAAGATCTAACGTCCCAAATCGTCGAGGATGTGAAAGAGCTGGGATTAGGCTCAGTTTTACTGTACTTAATGGCCACAACTTTATGTGGGAGTTCCAACGGCAGAAGGCTTCCTCATATAGCCAAGAACGATGACAATACTACTCCCTGGACAATGTACAACTCGATCTGTGTGCTCCAATGGGTAATGTGAGTTTTCCAGGGGATTTTTTTGACCTGCAGGGGATTTTAGTCTTGCCAAGAATATTCCACCATGGCCGTCTTTTTCCTGTAAATATCCACCCTCGCGTCCAAACAAGGCCTAAAGAGTCGCAAGTAGGACGGAAGCGCCTCCTCGTCTGGGAGATGGTGGAGGGAGGCAGAGGAAATTCAGTCATATATTCATTTTTTTAGACAATATATTCATTATTAATAGAATAGAAGAAATGTTGGATGGGTGGAGGGAGTCAGAGAAAATAGGCCCATGGCAGAAGAGGCAGGTCCTATGCGGCGCCCATTCCGCTAAAAAATCATCAAACGCTTGCTACCTCAATCGTCAACCACTGCCCAGCCCTCGCTGCTGCCTTGCCGACTCGCTGGCATGTTATTTTGTTTTGCTCGCTGTTGTTGCTACTCCTCTCATGGGATCAGCAAAAAAAACAGCTACCTTATTTTCATTTCCAAAAACATTGGTGAGAATAGAAAAATATTAATAGAAATTACAAAATTTCCATAAATATTTAGAAAATATTCATAAATTTACGAAATGACTGAAAAGGTTCATAAATTAAAAGATTTACATATTCAAAAAAATCATAAACTTTAAAAAATATACATAAATTTAATCTTGAATTTTAAAATTGTTTACAAATTTAAAATATGTTCATGAATTTGAAAAATATTCTTAATTTTTATAAATAAAGTATGAACTAAGAACGGAAAAAAAGGACAAAACATGCGTAGCAGTGATTTGGAGCCCGACTCACTTGCTCCCGTCCGTGCAGAAAAATCAATAAAACTAGCAAAAAAATCTGAATTTTGTTTGGCATCCAAGATGCTTGGGTGTGCCATATGCTTGCAAAATAGGGTGATGTTTGGACATTTGAGGAGGTCACGGAAAAGGTTAAAAAATTCAGCAGTGAGAAAGTTTGAAAAAACACACAATTCAGAGTTGATTTTGTTTTCTATTTGTGTAGGACTCCTCGAATATCATTTAACTCAAGCATCTTCTATGAAAGATTTTTTTAGTTTTACTATTTTTTGAATTAACTATGCACCGAGTGCAGATGAGCCCAGACAGAGACTTCAAGTATGCCAAACACGGGCAAAATCGGTTGAAAAGGGGGCGACAGAGACTTCAATTTTACCCACTTAGAAGGTTCGCAAAACATGCATCCAAACGATTCCTTAAAACAGTCATAGCAGCTCGCGCAGTCGCGTCGCTTCGATTCATAATGGGCCGGCCCATCCACCTATGCTAATGGGCGATCAAACCCTTAACTCTTACAACACGTGATACATATCAACTATGGCAAAAGCAGGCCTCGGCACTCATCAGACAAGAAATCATGCACAATTTGTACAAACAATTTGCCATGTTGGAGACCAATCAAGAGCAGTCCCAATCTTCGTTGCACACATACGGGACAACACCCAGCATTACCACAAGACTAAGCAACAAATTGATTTGTGGAAACATTAACAAACTGCCTACCTACATTATAATATTCACTCTTTTTCATGACTAGCTAGCTATTATACAACCATCTACTGGCTTAATTAGATAATAACTATCAACGGTTGCAGAATGTAGTAATTCGGACCAAAGGATTTGAATGCGCGGACATATAGACATAGAGTGTACTATTACCTAATAACATATACTATATCACTAAACCTCCTAGGATTGGAGGCCTCATAATCAATTGAGGTCTTCAATTGGAATTTGATCATCCAATTTTGACCGGGTCAACAATCTCTTTCATTTATTTTTTAATACAATACACTATGCTTCCTAATTTTTAAATCTTCACAATTAATTAGGTCTTCAAATTAGAATTGGGTCATCGGATTGACCGGGTCAACAATTTCTCAAGGAGCTCTCCCATTAATTTATTTTAAATCTCTATGTTTCCTAAGTTTAAAGCTCTTTCATTTGATTGAGGTATTTAATTTTGGATTCGGTTTACAATTTTGATCGGGTCAAAGATTTTTCAAATCAATCAACAGCTATATTAACCCCTCGCAGACTTCTATCACCACGAAAAAAGTGCCACCATGTTATATTATAGCCGAATAAACTACACGCAACCAACAGTGACAAAATATCCCCACATAAATATGGGTTGATTAGTGGATAACTCAGAATCACACCGCGAAAGGCCCACCAAATAACCACATTATAAATAAACATAAAACACACTCCACCGTCTCGCCCACCGTCCAAACTAAATACTCCATCAATAACAAAATATAAGGATTATTAATTTTTTGGAAAGTCAAATTTCTGTAATTTTGACAAGTTCAGAGGCAAAAATATCGACTTCCACAATAAAAAAAAAATATAAATTCATTTTCTGATGAATCTAATAACACCGATTTGATATTATGAATTTTGATCTATTTCTATATAAATTTGATCAGACTTAAAAGAGGTTTGACTTTTCAAAAAAGTAATACACCGTATATTTTGATATAGAGTGAGTATTTTTTTTGAGAATCCCAACAAATTCAAAGGCGCGGCAAAGCGCGCCAAACCCTTCTAGTTAGTTAGTAATCTTGATCACCTGACCATGCCATCTTTACTTCAAATTGACCATTGTTGGCAACAACACGTGATACAAGCTCGTCGTCAAGGACAGGATAGAACATGACATGATCTTTCACAAGCTCTTCACCAGAGGGGCCTCTCAGAACCACCTGGATCTTTAGGGACCACTTCAATGGCACTGCAAGGACCGATCTAGAGAGTGGAATGATCAGCCCCTGCGACGTCGCACCCAAGATCTCGCCATCGAAGAGCATGATGTCATGTTTTAGCAGCTCACTGCAAGCTGTGATCGTCCCGTGGGAAAATGCAGGAGCTGAATTATCTCGAAGGCGAAGCTTCACCTCAACGTCGCATTCGATAGCGTTGCTGAGCACGGCAAAATAGACCTCTGCATGGCCATATCCGGTGTCCACTTTCCTCGAGTCGGGCACATCATACTTTGTCGTCGATTCATACAAGTCCACAAGTATTTGGCTCTGGTTTATTTTCTTCTCGTCCTGATTGCCATCATGGAGACTGAGCACAAAGGAAACGGACCCATTCGCCGAGATGGCCCTATATGGGCCGGTGAGCAGAAGCTCTTTCTGTTGATAGTAATAGAGTTGTGTCAAAATCTATAATTTGGTAGCCCATTCTGCTTACAATTATACAATCAAGTCAAATTTTGACAGTATGTCAGCTCGTCAATTAAGTATCTAAAAAACGCTATGAAAAAGGATTATTTGTCCAAAAGCCTTTATATTTTGAATAAAAATAAAAAATAATAAAAAATAATAATAATAATAATAATAATAATAGTAGTAGTAGTAATAATAATAATAATAATAATAATAATAATAACAAGTAAAAAATTAAAATACAAAGGGGAAACCCAAAAAGAGCAACAAAAACTATCATAGAAAATACAGTTAAAAAAGAATTGGAAACAAAAAAAGAGGAAGAAAACATGCTCAGGGTTTATTCTTATAATATAAAAAAGGAAACATAAAGAGAAAATCAAAAGGAATTAAGGAAAAATATTGATGATTCACTTGCTACAAAGTTGAAACTGAGCCTGCTTTGCAAGGTGGAATCCATAAAATATTCAGAGGGAACTACGCCAAAATTGACGATTTTGGTGGTCTATCTTATTTTTGTAGTCATGTAGTTGTGTTGAATTTGAATAGTTTATCAGCTCATCGGTCTATATTTCGGAACTCACTATAAAAATGACACCTAAGAGTGATTGCAAAGCTTTAATTTTTGATTATTGTTCTTCTTTATGCTGAGTTTATTTTTGTTTCCCAATATACTTGTTATCATGCCAAGTCCAACAGAGTTCCTAATTCATCATTTGCAATTTAACTGAATACGGTTTTGATTTGGATGATCTCACAAAGAAATTTAATGATGTCGAGATGCAAGAGCTTACAGATTTATTTGTAGCAGGCTTCAGGTTAATTAACAGGTGAGAGGGACCGGAATGGTGGGTTGGGGGCTGGGGTGCAACGGATTAAACTTTGAGCAATGCTACACCTACGTACGTAAACTAACGTAATAGATTAGGTGGCTTTTTTCACTTGGAGTTAATTAGGGGAGGGGGCTCCACCCAGTTGAAATCAGGGGGTGGAGGGATTAGTTAGGAAAGTTAAGTAAGATTACATAGGATTTCCACGGAAGTGTGGCATGCATTTTTGTTAAATTATAGCCTTGTCCGTGATGGCCATAGGAGATTGGAGAAGGGAGAAGAAGGTAGTCTAACGAAACATGATGCATATATGTAGCCGCATATATATGCGATCAGAGTGCAACAGAGTTTTGCCAAATCGATCAGTTACTTCGTTTAGTATTGTTGATCACTCCAAAATAAAGCGAGTGGATTGTATGTTATATGATACAGGTCCTGACTCTTGGATGGAAGAAGAAGTGGTTTACAGCAAAAATAAGGGATCGATCTTAGGCATGAATATGACATGAAAACGCGAACCTGGCGATGGCGAGGAGAAGAAGTGGATGCTGCTAGCTGTGGCTGGTCCTCCCTAGGGTTGTAGATTTTCTGCCCGCGCTTACCATCGAAGACGGTCACGGTGCTGGGACACCGTCCGCCTAAAACGCGCACGGACAACACCTCCAGCAGACGCTCCCCGTAAGCCTCGTCGTCGGACCAGTCGGTGCACGCACTATCGGGACTTGTTATCAGCACTTCTCCCCCCATGTATTCATGGTTGAGCACAAATAGCCAAAGAATGGAGATGTGAAGAATGAAGCTAGCTTCTCAACTACAGCTCGGAGAGGAAGGGGCAATAATTCATATACTACTCGAAATATTATTCTATTAGCCAACTTGAAACCAGCTAGCGTGCACTTGAAAGCTTTGAAATATACATTGTTGAGTATCGTGATTGTTTAGGAAACATAGATAGACTAGGATTTGTTCCTGCCTTGACTTGTACTTCAAGATGATCATGTACTCATATATATATGCCCACGAAGCTCAAGCAATACAACAAGTATTCCACCAATCTTTCTTCTCCCTTCTAACATGGTATCTGCCGCAAGTTCCTAGACCTAGCCGCCGCCCACCGCTTCCGCACCGCGCGCCGCCCCCGGGGCGGACGGCCTCCATGACCGCCGCCGGGGCCGCGTCGCCCGTACCTAGGGTTCGTCCGCCGGTCGTGTTGACCGGCTGCCCTAGAGAGTCTTTTCCCCGATCTCTTGATCCGGGGTTTTCTCTCTTCCGCCGGTCACCTTGATCGGTGTTTTCTTTTTGGTTTTCCGATCTAAGATCGGTTTGCGTCGCCCGCCGCCGCCGTCGACCACCGCGCCTCTACTTCGACATCGGCACGACCCGGCCTCTACACTCGACCCGGCGGCCTCACGCAACCCGGCGGCTCCTCAACGCCGCCGTTCGCGCGCCGGCACGCCCGTCGATCTACGCCGGCCGTCATCGTCCTGCTCCGATTGGGACTCCTGCACCGCCCTGACCCGACGGCCTCGCGCAATGCGGCGGCCCATCATAGCCGTCGTTCGCGCGCCGGCCTGCCCGTCGATCTTCACCGTCGCCTCGTCCGGTCGCGCACCGGCTGCCTCGGGCCGGCTCCTGGCTCCGTCCTCGCCGTCTGCCTTGCGCCGGCTGTGTCGGCCTCGCCGACTGCCTCGCGTCTGCCTTGTCGGCTACCTCATGCCGGCCGCTTAGGGCCGGCTGTCAGGGCCGCCTGTGTCGCGTCGGCTGCTTCGGGCCAGCTGCGTCGGGCCGGCTGCCGGCTCCGGCCGCCACCCCGCCTCCACCGAGCGACGTCCACGACATCGCGCACGATCGGATTGATCACCCGCTCGCTGCCGCGATCCGCCTCATCTACGCCGAGCGACCGACCTGGCCCGTCGGTTGCGCGCGCCTCCGCAGGTCCCGTGAAGACTGTCCCAAGTATAGCGCGCCCCTCCACCGATCGAGCACCGGACTGTCGCTGTGTCGCCCTGTCAGGCCGCAGCGCCGCCGCCCCGTGGCTCTCCCCGTGGCTGCACCAACCCGCGCGCTACCGCTGCGTCGCCCCTTCGGGCAGTAGTGTCGCAGCCCGCGGTCTACTGCCGCCCCGAGGCCGTCCGCTCCAGGTCGTCCCCGTGGCCGCACCGACCCTCGCGCTGCCGCTGCATCGCCCATCAGGCCGTACCGAGCGTGGCACACGATCTCCGCCGCGGCCCGAGGCCGTCTGCGCGGCTGCACCGACTCGCGCGCCGCCGCTGTGTCGCCCCTTCGGGCCATCACACAGCGGCACGCGATCCACGCCGCCGCCCCGAGGTCTTCCCGCCGTTGCCCTGACCCGCGCGCGGCTGCTTCGTCGCCCCATCGGGGCGTAGCGCTGCGGCGCGCGGTCCACTCCGCCGTCCACGTGCGTCGACTTCCTCTGGTATGCGCCGCGCCGCCTTCCTCGGCGCGGGAACGCCATCGTCCGCGCCGGTCTTCGTCATGCTGTCGAGTTCTTCCACGCCTCCTTCGAGCATCGCCGCCGCGCTCCTAAGCAGCCGTCGCCGCCGCCATCAGGCCGCCGCCGCCGCTACTCTTCGGTGTCGCTGCGGCTCGTTCACCCGAGCCACGCCGCGCCTCTTCGGCGGCGCTGTCGCTCACCCACCCGAGCCGCGCCGCCCGTCCAACCCCTTCGTCTTCGTCCAGCACCAGCTCATCGCCAGCGTCGCCGTCGTCTACCCCGACCACTTCATCTACTCCGACCACCACGGGCGACATCGGCCCCCCTCCGATTTGCACCACAACCGTCGTTGAGTCCTTCTCTGCTAGCCTCCTCGACATGGCGTACAAGTTGTGTGCAGGTCCCCGTCTACGCATGCCCGGTGCTGGCAACACCAACGCGTGCCTTCGTCCCCGATGTGTTCCTAGGTCTGGCAAGCCTGGAGCGATGCATCGTCAACATCGACTTCGTCCGTCTACGCATGCCCGGTGCTGGCAACACCAATGTGTGCCTTCGTCCATGACGTGTCCTCGGACTTGGCAATCCCGGCGCGACGCGTCTCAACTTCGTCTTCTTCCCGGCGCACCACTACTTCGACACCACTGCGCCCATGACTAACTCGGCGCCTCCTTGCGCCCGCGGCTCCATGGCGACTTCCTCGACACCGGCTACCCCGACTCGACATCAACCACGGCGTTCTTCGCACGGCTACCTCGACCACGGCTACTCCACCCTACGCTCTCGGCTACCTCGACATCGGCACAAAGGGCTACCGCCTTGCTTGAGCAACCTCGTCGGTTTCTACTTCAGCCACGACTTCCGCGATGCATCGACCGTTACGACTGTGGAGGGATGACCATCGGCTTACCTTCGGATTCTTCTACAGCCTCACCGTCTACGTCGCTACCATTGTGACTGCGGGCGGATGTTGAGTATCGTGATTGTTTAGGAAACATAGATAGACTAGGATTTGTTCCTGCCTTGACTTGTACTCCAAGATGATCATGTACTCCTATATATATGCCCACGAGACTCAAGCAATACAACAACTATTCCACCAATCTTTCTTCTCCCTTCTAACATACATTATTTCAAAGTCTGCAACTATGTCCTGTCCTTGTAGAGCCAAAGTTCGACATGATATGATAAAGTCAAAGGGTAACGCCAACGTTGCTTGGTCCGCCACCGCCGAAACTGTGTCACTGGCCACACATGGGTTTGCTTTATATTAGCATCCTTAATTAAATTGTTCTTGTCGGTGTTGATCCTTTCCAACCATGTCGTTTGACTGCTTCATAGCCACCTCTTTGAGCAACCAGCCTACCAATAAGGGATTTACACTTCTGTTTTCATAGTCTTCACCTCCTGTCTCGCTTGGTTAATTGAAAACTAAAAAACATAGTATTTGAATGAAGATGGTGTGTAAGCAACAACTACTCTGTACCGTGCAGATTTGAAATAGCAAAGGAAGCATGTCGATTAGGTAATCTACTTCATGAAAGAAATCCCTATGCCTCTGGAAAAAATTCAAGAAGTACCTATCTATCTTATTTGGGTGGTTGCTACCGTGGACATGAAGATTCTGGAAGATTATTTCGCCATTATGAGATTCAAAGTTTTTTTTCGAATAATTAGATTCAAAGTTAGTGTGAAAATTATTATGATGCCACCACTTGTGGAATTAGGTGTTTTGCCTGACTTGGCACTCACTTCTCTATTTAGAAAGCAAGTACCATGGGACATGGGTGTTAGACTGTATATCTTCATAGAGCTTTTGTATGTAACTGTATATTGTAATTATACACGTGGTGTACCCCTATATATATATAAAGAGCCACACCCGTATTAGTGTGTCGGGCAGTTTCCCACAACCCAAAGTTTTACATGGTATCAGATCAGGTTACGATCGCTTCCACACCTGCCCCGATCGCCGCCGCAGCCGCCGCCGCGATCGCTCCTGCCGCCACGATGGCTGCTGCGCCCGCTCCTACCCAGGCCGCCGCCGCCTCTCCGGCCGCCTCTGCCTCCCCGTTTCTGTCGCCACGCCCGCTTGCCGCCGTGGCTGGCTCTTCCACGGCTGCCACCGCTTCGGCCCTCGGCGCTCCTCTACATGGCTCGCCGTCATCGGGTTCGGGTGATGCCGTGCCGTCTCTGCCTCCTAGCTTCGGCCCGGTGCCGTCGCTGGGCTACGAGCCTCCCGTCGTTGGCCACTGGCCAGGGTATCACCAGCGCTATGGCTCCCCCGACGCGCCGGTTCCCCCCTACGGCGGTCCAGCCGCCCCGACGGCCTCCCACGGTGCGCCGTCCCACCTGCCGACCCATTGCGCTGCTACGGGTCACCCGTGGCTGTCTTACCTGACGCCGCATGGTGCTCTAGCTGCGCCGCCGGTGCCCTATGGCATCCCTTCGTCGCATGGGGCAGCCTACGGTGGTTCCTCGATGGAGTTGGTGCCCTCTTCGGCTCAGCAGGGGGTGGTCTTCTCCCCCGGCTTCTATGCGCCGTCGCTGCCTTCGGATCATGCCATCGCGACTGCGCCGTTTTACTTTGTGCACCTCATCCCGGTGAAGCTTACGACGGATAACTACCTGTCGTGGCGTGCCCAAGTACTGCCGCTGCTTCGCAGCCGCTATCTGGAGGGCTATGTTGATGGCACCCTGTCGTGTCCTCCGCCGCATCATCCGGCGTATCATGCTTGGGTGGCGCAGGATCAAGCCATCCTCTCCGCTCTACAGTCCTCTCTCACAGAGGGCATCGCGTCACTGGTCATCTTTGCCGCTACGTCTCGGGACGCGTGGACGGCCCTTCATACCAGTTTCGCTTTGTAGTCCCAGGCGCCTGCTCATGCTATTCGCACTGCGCTTGGGGAGGTGAAGCTTAATGATCTCACCGTCACAAACTACTTCAACAAGGTGACGGGTATGGCAGACACACTTGCCTCCATTGGCAAGACTCTTGGACCGGAGAAGTTCACATCTTATATATGTGCTCAATGGGCTGGGTGACGACTATGATAATTTGGTGGAGAATATCAATGGTCGTGACACTCCCATCCAGCCGCGTGAGTTGTATGTGCGTCTCCTTGCCACGGAGCAACGCATCCAGGCTCGCCGCTGTGCGCCGAGTTTCCCCTCCGCCAACGCTGCAACACGTGTGAAAGGCAAGCCCTACACGCCGCCACCCGGTGGCAAGCCGCCGGCCGCGCCCAACCAGTGGAACACCACTACCTCCGCTGGCGGTCGCGTCCGTGCCTGCTGTCCTTCGTCTGGAGCTCAGGTTCCCTGCCAGCTCTGTGGTCTTGATGGTCATCTTGCTTCCCGTTGCCACCGCCGCTTCAAGAAAGATTTCCTGGGCGTCGAAAACAATGGCAAGGGGAATGAGAAGGAGGCTGCTCTGGCGAGTCATGAGCAGGGGCATACTCCTTCCTGTCCAGTTGATGCATCTTGGTACATGGATACGGGAGCTACCAATCACCTGACGAGTGATATGGGCAAGCTTTCTACACAGGAGCCGTACCGTGGACATGATCAGGTTCGCACTGCTAATGGAGAAGGTATGCACATCTCACATATTGGTCAGGCATCCCTTCTTACTCGTAAATCCGAACAATTACGCCTTCTTAATGTCCTTAGAGTACCCTTTGTTTCACGTAGTTTGTTGTCCATTCCCAAACTTACTCGTGATAATGATGTCCTTGCTGAGTTTCACATGTTTCATTTTCTTGTTAAGGACCGGGACACGCGGGACGTACTTCTTAGAGGTCGACTACGCCATGGTATTTATGCACTTGATGTGCCGCCAGCTCCTTCTGCTTTCAGCGGTGTTCGTGTGTCTCCATCGCATTGGCATGCGCGCCTTAGTCATCCTGTCAATCCCATTGTCAGTCATGTTCTTCATCGTTATGAGGTTCCAGTTGTGTCAAATAAAGATGTTGCTGCAGTTTGTGATGCCTGTCAGCAAGGCAAGAGTCATTAACTTCCTTTTTCTGAGTCAAGTCGTGTAGTCACCAAACCGCTTGAGATTGTGTTTTCCGATGTATGGGGCCATGCCCAAACCTCTGTTAATGGTCATAATTACTATGTCAGTTTTATTGATGCTTACAGTTGTTTCACTTGGCTTTATCTTCTCAAGCGCAAGTCTGATGTGTTTAATGTTTTCTTGCAATTCCAATCGCATGTTGAGCGTCTCCTCGACCATTAACATTAACATATGGAGAAGAAAGACATAGGAATAAGAAATTTTATAAACCACAAAGAAGAGATAATAGAAATTTCAGAACAAAGAAAATATATTTCTTACGAAGATCAGATAATAGAGCCCCATTCTTACACAAGCGAAATGTGAGAAGATATAATCCTAGAAAATCCTATGAAAAAACATGTAGGTGCTTCATATGTAATTCACCTGATCACCTAAGTAAAACTTGCCCTAATAAAGACCAGAAAAGGTACTCCAGTAAATATGAAGAACAAGAAAGAGTATTAATAATAGATAGTGTTAATGAAAATATATTAGTATGTGATGATGAAATAAAAGATGACGAATCAATATACTCCATTATAGAAATAGATGAAGTAGAAAATGAAGAGCTAGAAGAAGAATCAAGTGAAGATGAAATAGATTTAATAGATGACTTCTCAGGACTAAAAAGAGAGATGATGAACCAAGTGGATTGTGAACATGATAGGATTAGGGGAAAAGGTGATTATAATATAAAATGTGCCTTTTGCATATATTACCCCAGTCAAGAGAATAGGTTCACATGTAGCTTGTGTTTAAGACAAGCATGTAATTCGTGTCTAAAATCCACTAATAAAAAATGGAGACAAGAAATAGAATATGAGCCCGAAGATAGAATATTATCTAGCCGAGTTAGAAATCTAGAAAATAAGCTAAATATACTAGAAGCAGAGCTAGAAAAACTAATGGATAAGTTAGAAGTAAAAGAGCTTAACCGAAAGACGGAAATAGAGGAACAAATGGTAACACAAAGAGATAAAATATTAGAACGAAATAAATAGCAAGAACCACATAAATAGCAAGAAAGGTTCTACCAAAACATGGGTCTTATTTGAAGACACCATAGCAGTGAATAGATATAAAGTAATATTTGAACATATTAAAGGGAAATAAAATAGTTTACCTAACATATTCTTCTGATCATCATTTCTACAGGAATGAAGAAAAGTACATTTGCGGGAGGAAGCGAAGGCTACATATTTGGAAATAACACCAGATTAAGGATATTGCCACCAAATACGTTCAGTTTCAAACCAAAAAATCATATGCATATTAATGATATCGAAAGATGCCTGTTGGAGAATCTATATATAATCAAAAGACAAGAGAAGGGTTATATGCGATCTAATATCAATAGCCCTGCAGAATATTCTAATACGATGAACAAAAATATACCAAGGCCAACATATATTATGTTCGACGGAAGTAAACCTGGAATACCCATGACATGGGAAGAAATTCAAATAAGAAATGATAAAATCATTTATGACTATATACATACATACATATATATATATATATATATATATATATATATATATATATATATATATATATATATATATATATATATATAACACTATTCTGATCACGGGATCAGAATATTATTCTGATCACGGGTTGAACTTCCTGAGTTACACAATCTGAACTTCCCTCTGTAGGAACCCGACCTTCGGGCTATCTTCGCAACCGTGTCTCCCCGCGCGAATTATTCTGGTCAGTCATGTTCTATGTGATGTAAGTGTAATCTGGAAACGGTTTTTAGCAACTAAATGCCCGTTTTAAATAGGAATCTCGCTCGTTGGCGGATTTGCTCTCGGGACGTGATGAACTTGCGTCTGTTGCAATTTTACTGCCTGAGTTTTTCGACCTGAACTTACCTTGGTGAGAGGTTGAACTTCCCGTAACATTATCCAAATGAGGCTTGCAATATACCGTTGGAAAGCTGTGGACACGACGATCACGACCTAAGTTGAATTTTTGTCAAAATCTAAATGGTTTAAGAGCAGTTTTGAAAACCATTTTTCGTCACACAAAAAAACATGAATCGTATTGTTGAGCCTATTTCTAAACCATTTATCGGAATGAGGAAAATCAGATGGCGTTGGATAGCTGCTGCAAATCTGCTTCTTTTTCGTAGAGAAAGTTTTTTCCAATTTTAAACTATTTAAACGTAATTTTGAAAATGGCCGAAGTCCCACCGAGTTCGTATTTTCGCGTTATTTTCTCAACGGTTTATCGGAATGCAGCAAATGATATGGCGTTGGAAATCTTGAAGAAAAACGAAACTTTGTTATGTAGATTGTTTTTTCCAATTCTTTACAGTTTTAAGTCAATTTTGAAAATGGCGAAAAACGTTTTTTGGACGTAATTTCTACAAAATTTATCGGAATGGGGCAAATAATATACCTTTGAAAAGCTACGGAAAATGCGAAACTTTTTCATGTAGATGGTTTTCTCTGATTCCTAACTGTTTTCAAGCAATATTGAAAACAGCGAGATCATGCGTTGTGCCTTTTATCGCGAAACAGAGCCTTCGAAAATGCACCACGTGAAGAACATGAACTTCATCAGCACGTCTACCTCAACTTCACTCTGTTTATTCATGTGCTGTTTTTTTTCTCGTAGCTCTCCATCCACTCATCGAAATTGAGGAAGTGATATACCAATGGAAAGCTGCTGTAAACACGCAACTTTTCCGTCTTGATCACTTTTTTCATACTCGCGACGGTTTAAAAGATTTTCATCTGAAATTCATTCAGTGTAGTATGTGAACTTCCTGTTGTTTTCATGTTGAACTTTTGTCGCTTATTTTCGTTTGAATTTCTCATCCATTCGTCCGGTGTTACATAAATGATGTTTCTTTTTGTACAAACATCTCTCACTATAATTTTTTAACTTTCTCCAACCGAGGACTTGAACTTATAGCAACAAAAAAATTGGACCTTGCATTTTTATTCTTTTTTCTCATATTAAACACACACCATGTAGTACGTGAACTCTCTTTGTTTTTATAATTTGAATTTTTTATTTTCTTTTTAAATTCGAATTTCTCCCAAATAATAATTGAACTTCTTTGTGGATTGATATAATTATTTTAAAACGCAATTTTTTTTCTTTTTTGAGTTTTTGAACATGGAAATATAAGGTGAACCTCTCTCGCAAGAATTTTTGAACTTCCCCGGGCAGACCACTTGAACTTCTTGCAATAACCATTTTAGGCTTTTAGATTTTTATTCTTTTATTCTCATCTGAAATGCATTCCGTGTACTAGTTGAACCGCTCGCTGTTTTCACATTGAACTTCGGTTACGTATTTTTGTTCATAATTCCTCACTCGTTCCTCGGAGTTGCACAAATGATGTACCATTAGAAATATGTTGAAAAGACGCAAGTTTTTCTAATATGGTTAAACTTTTCTTTAAGTTAACTCTCTTTTCATTTAGTAATTGAACTTCGTGTACATTTTTTATAAAACACTTTTTATTTAAGTTAACTCTCTTTTCATTTAGATGAACTTTTTCTCTCGTAGCTGTACATGAACTTTATTTCGGTTGCACTTGAACTATTGGGGCAACATACAAAATGAAACATATGAAGCCTCTATCAAATGAAACATACAAAATTAGTAATAAAAATTACACTTTTCTCCACAAACCAATTTTTTTGAACTTGGTCTATGCTACAGAGGGATTCCAGGGGAGGGACTAGATGATTTGGTCGTCACTACATAGGAAAGAGGAGTTTAACCACCGTGGACTGCTGCTCGCGATGGAATCGGCCTCCCGGACGCTGCAGGGCTGGACTGGGCACCCTTTGCGTCGAAGGTTGGGGCGTTGGAGGTTGGGTGTGGGAGACGGCGCCGGAGTTAGCGGTGGCGGCGGGGTCAGGGGTTGAGCTAGGGGCAACGGCGCAGGGAGGTTAGGGCGGGCGAGGGGACGCCATAGGTTGGGGTGGGGTGGTAGGTGGGTGGGAAGGACTCGCCGGCCCCGACAGCGGTGACAGGCAACGGGCGGCGGATCTACACGGCAGGAGGCCGGGCAGCGCGCGCCGAAGAGGGGGGACCGACGGGATGACCCCGATCTAGAGAGCGAAGGTGGTGTGGAGTAGTCGGATCCCCGGGGTGGTGGGGATGCGGCGTCCCCTGGCGGCGCGCGGAGGAGTCGGGTTCCCGACGTTAGTGGGGATGCGGGGTCCCCCGGCTGCGCGGGGGTGCAGGGGTCGTAGCGGCGAGATCCTGGCGGTGGTGATGTTGTGGGGTTGCCCGGGACACGCGGGGTTTGCGGGGCTCGCGGCGGCGATATCCCGACGACGGTGGGGTTGCGGGGTTCACCGGCGACGCGCGGGGGCGGCAGGGGTCGCGACGGTGGAAGTAGGTGCGGTGGGCGTGGACGGGATCGGCGGCGCTGCACTGGTGGGGAGGGAGTCGGGAGGTTGGGGGAGAGATCGTGAGTGAGTTGTGGTGGAGGGATTTTTTTCCTTCCTCTCGGGAGGTCGGGAGGACCTCCTCGGCCCTATATAGGGAGCGTGTGATCAGAATAACTATTTTGATCCTGGGATCAGAATAGTATATATATATATATATATATATATATATATATATATATATATATATATATATATATATAATATATATATATATTATATATAACAACACCCTTAAGACCTTATTCTGCCAACAGTCCTGAACCGAACTAACCCCACCCGCCCTCACCTTCTTCTCTCTCCCTTCTCCCAACCCACATCACAGTCCTGAAATCATCACCTCTCACTCACCCCTGCGGCACCAACCTCCCCTTCCCCCACCCTCCACATACCTCCTCCGGCGCCGCTACACTGCTGCGCCCCCTCATCCCCCCACTGCCGCCGGCTGGGTAGCAACTCCCCGTCAGCCACAAGGCGAGCCGCCGCGCCACCTACCTCTGATACCCCATATGCCCTGGATCCGTGCCGCCCCGAACTGGCGCCACCCCGCCACCTTCCAACCGGGCAGCCACAACACCCAGCATGTGTCGGCGCCCCTATCGCCTTCCTCCATCGCGTTGAGGTAACCTGGCATCGAGGACGATGAGGACCAGCCATGGCCTCACCTCCTTCTGGTCGCCAAGATCCGAAGAGCCCCCGTGGCCTTCTCTTGCCACTCCATCCGAGGTGAGGACGAGATCTGCCCCCTGCGCGGCCACGTCCAACCCCCACCGCAGGATCCATCCATCACCAGCGCCCCCCCCTCCCGCACGGCGCGGCCATATGCGAGCTGCTCCTCCGCCACCCCGATCCGAGCGCCGCCGAGCCTCCCATGCATCCTCTCCGGTCCTGGCCTCGTCTCATCTCCCCAGTGGATCTCGCTCATGCCCAATTCCCCTAATGCGCCGCCGAGGAAGGTGGTGACCGTGGCTGTGCAGCTCTCCTCATCCGTACGGGTGGTTTTTTTGTTCAAACTGCAACTCACTTCGTCCATAAACGAGTCCGGCACAGCGTGAGCATGCGGGCGCCCCTTCCCTGCAGCCCGACGACCGCATCCGTGCAGTCCACAAACGAGGCCGTATATGTGCGTTCAGTTTGACCAATGCTCATTATTGTGCTCTTTTTAATTTGAGTGGAGTCCAATTCGTCTGTGTGCGTTTCATTGATGCATTTGTTATTTTAGGTGTGCCTTGCCGTGCAATTTGCCACGCTGAGCAGGATCGTTGCCTGTTGCAGTGCACGTCACCGGACGTGCAGTCCAAATCATCTCACGGGGCACCCGCGGTTCGACAGCCCACAACCCCCTCTCTTGCAGGGCGCAACCTGCTTTGTAACACTTGGTTCACTTGGTACAAGCGGGGTGGTTCTCTTGTACATTGTGCAGCGGTTCATTTGTCCGCGGGCGGCGATTTGACTTGTTTTATTTGATGTAAAAGAAGAGAACATGCAAAACATGTAGCAGTTTGTTGTTTATTGTTCATGTTGTATGCTCCGACAAAAAACATGATGTAATTCATTTTGTGGGTGGTTGGTCGTTCACTTTCTAAACAAATGAGAAAAAATAAGTTCCCACGAGTGGTTCACTTTTCGTTCTCAAGCGGTTCACTTTTGGTAGTCATTGCAGTTCACTTTGGTAGTGTCACGGTTCACTTACTTTCAATGTGAAGTGTACAAAAAATGTTAGAGAAACAATAAAAAAAAGTAATGCAGTTCACTTCTTGATGGTTGTTAGCGGTTCACTTACGTCCGATGTGAAGCGCACCCCACTTCCTCGTCTGGAAAAATTCACGTCCGATAAAAGAAATCATGAAGTGTCAATTTTGGTGTCGCGAAATACAGAGTGTCCGCATTTAGGTAATTTCAAAACTACTCTTAAACCGTAATGAATTAGAGAGAGTGTTCTACATAAAATTTGCGTCTCGTCGATATCTTTCCAAAGGCTATCATTTACATCATTCCGATGAGCGGTTTGGAAAAATTCACGAAAATACGCTCGCTGCCACTCGTCAGCCGCCGCACCGTTTTTCAAATTCATTTAAAACCATGAGGAATCTCAACAAATGCCCAACATATGAAAGTTTTTCCTATTCCATACATTTCCAACGTCGTATTACACGCCTCGTTCCGACAAACTGTTAAAAAACTGTTGCGAAAACCGTACCAAAAAAACCGTAGATTTGAAAAACAGAATTTCCGCATTTTGGTAAATTTGAAATTGCTTTTAAATTGTAAAGAATTAGAGAGAGTGTTCTATATAAAAAAGTTACGCCTCGACGATATCTTTCCAACGCTGTATAGTTTTCTTCATTCCGACGAGCGGTTTAGAGAAAATAGCGAAAATACGCTCGCTACCACTCGTCGGGCGCCCGTCGTTTTCGAAGCTGCTCTTAAACCGAGAGGAATCTAAAAAAGTGTTCAACATGACGAATTTGGGCTAATCCATAGCTTTCCAACGCCGTATCATTTGCCTCGTTCCAACAAACGGTTTAGAAACTGGATCGAAAACGATGCCGAAAAAACACGTGCAGTTTTTTCTGCGACGAAAAGTGCACTCGTCTCATTACTGCAATACTCTTGTTTCAGCAATGTCGTGCACTAGCGTTGAGCGTGAAGTTCAAAAATGTCGTTAGAATAACTATTCTGCAAATATTTACAGAATAGACGGGTTGTACATATATATCCAGCTGGTGTACGAAGAAATAGAGAAAGTAATGTCACATAAACAACAAGGACGTTGGACTTATGCGCGGCAGGGCGCCCCGACAATGAATACCACTTAAAAGTTATACATCCAACACCTCTTGAACAAGAAAGCACTAAAATTTTCTGAAAAAAACACAAGATGAACAAGATCATATAACAATACATAAAACGGAGACTGGACATCAGCACACACACATCACGTGGGCTCATGCTTGATTTTTATCCGGTGAAGACAAAACCAACAAGGAGCAAGGACACTTCAAAGTTATACATACAGATACAAGTATAACAACAATCACTCTATCACTGGTCGATCCACACTTGGACGGTAGCATGGTGGGACATTTCGATCCCAATGTAACCATCATGAATGTGGATCTCCGAAGCTTGTTGAAAGGATATGGTATCCTCCATGCCGAAAACTCCAGCATGCAAGTCCAATGTTATCATCATCTTAGAATCAAATGCCACCGCAACTATAGAGCGTGCGAGTGGAAGAATGGCAAGTCCATCATGTTGGACCTCCACTTTCTCCTCCGGTTCATAGCTAAAGAGCACACTCTCAGCATCCATGCCCTCGAGGCGTGCGGTGATTTTACCGTAGACCAGGGCAGGGTTTGCCGTTGTCCAACTGGGGATCTTGTCACTCAACAGTCTAACCACAACGTACGCCTCCACGGCATTAGTCAGCACCCCATAGGTGACCTCTATGTTGCGGCCGGGGCCCATGGTGATGTTGTGCGTCAAAACTTGGTTACACCGCGCATATTCAGCATAGCCATCCCAGAACATGGCCGGACCAACATTGCTAGATTTGTCCCCGGTTGTTGCAGTTGCACCGATGTCAACTTGAAGGACGAAGCTTCCGTCAGCCGAGATGGCTTTGTATGGTCCAGTGAGCACCAAAGCCTGCATGTGTGTATCATATCATGTCCATCACATGTAAACATAAACCAAACAAGAGTAATTTTAACATGGTCCCTCTGACCCCTCCTTTTACATGTGAGGTAAGAAGATAAGAGTTATTCAGAACCACTAGTTAATGAAATCAACAGTAGATAGCTATTATGTACTCTTACTTCTCATCTGAAAAGAAGGGGTAAGAGGGACTATGATAAAAAGCCTCACCAAACTTTAGCGTGAGAGTTTTGCTTCGGTACATCCTCCTTAAAAGTTCAAACGAATCTTAAAAAGGCTATCGCTATATTAACTTGTAGATCAAACGTATTGAATAAATTGATTTAGATACAAAAGAGTATATTATCCTTTTTTTAATCGAAGGGATACCTTCTAATCTCCACCTTTAATCTACATCAAAGTGCGTAAACATTGCTAGGGTGTGTACCTACTTATTAGAAACACATGCAGGCTTTGGTGCTCACTGGACCATACAAAGTTGGTGAGTGATTAATGAAGGTATCCTAGCTACGTATATAGTCACTTCGTTTTTATTTACTCTGCATATTCGAGTTGGCTTAAGTCAAACTTCATAAAGTTTGACCAAGTTTATAGAAAAGAATATAAATATTTATCATAAGAAATCTATATGATGTAAAAGTACATTCAATAATGAATCTAATTGGTATTGATTTGTTATTGTATATGTTAATATTTTTATCTATAAACTTTGTCAAAGTTTATAAAGCTTGACTTTAACCAAAACTAATACATGGAATAAATAAAAACGGATGGAGTACTTACGAATTAAGGTGGCACAAGTATCTTGGGACTGTATTAATACCTGGGGTTGAGACTGAGAGTCGTCCATGGATGCACCCGATCCTTGTCCTTGGTTTTGCCTGTAGATGATCTGCCCCCGTTTCCCATCAAAGGCTACGATGGTGCCGACGACATGGAAGTTAGCACGCACATGAAAGACCTCCGCGAGCATCCGGCCTCGGTGACCGTCCGCAGACGTCCGGGTCTGTTGCCCGGCCGACTGTTGTTGCGCTTGCCCCCCAGGTTGACTAGGGTTCGCAAACGACGACTGCTCCGGCAGTGGCTCTTGTTTGCTAGAGCCCGCAGCTGGCGTGTCCTGCGTCTGCGGGGGTTGGCCATGGCCGCCTGCAGCGCCTGCAGGATCTGGCGCTGAGTTGAGCACCAGGCGAACTACAGCGCTTGCGTGGTGTTTCCTAGTGATTCCGATTTTCTTCAAATCTCCGTCGGGTTTCCTGTTCCATAACAGCATCCTCGACATCTTAGCCCAATTCCATAGGTAGTCCACCTCCCTCTCCACAATTCGGCGGGACGAAACCCCCCAACCATTGCTGACCGTGCCAGAGTACGGGAGCATCCGTGCGGCCTCACAAACCATGACAATTAGGCACGCTAAGTCATCCCTGATGTCCTTCTCTAGTGGGAACTTTCCCTGTCCATGGTAGTTCGACAGCCTACGCACAGCGGCTTTCGCTAATTCCCTGCCCAGTTCTAGCTCCCCCAATCTTTTCCTGACTTCTACCTTGCTTGAGCCACCATTCACTGCTTTCTCTACAAGGGTGCTGATGATTTTCTTACGTTCATCATCATTTTTATTTTTTACTGCGGCCCCAAGCGTCTCTTTACTTATAGGGTTATAATCTAACACCAAGTCCCTGTACCGGACATCGCACTGCAAAAAAGAGGCTCCTTGGATCATGTTCGCGCTCTCCCTCCCCGGCAACTCGAAACCAAACTCGTACCAGCGTCCCCTCTGGTTCATAAAACCAATGAGGTACACATTATCATCCCGCACTGCTAAAGTTACACTGTGGCTCTCCACTGTAAGCTTAATGTGCATCCACCTAGCTGGTGTAGCAGGATGTTGTTGCTTGGGGAGCAAAGCAAGCTCGGTGTTCCAAGTCGAAGGGTCTGCTGCGATCTTCTCGTCTTGCTCTTTGTTTTAGGCGAACTTTTTACGAAGATTTTTAATGAATTCAGCATAATCACGACGGTCACCGTTCAGGTTAAATTCCACTTCGACTACTTCACCATTGCCTATCCACGATGTAGTACCTGCATGACATGTGGATTGCGCTTTGTGAAAATTTGGTACATGTTTATATTACTTGCTACTATGCATACATAAGAATGCCGTCGATCTCAACGCTTCCAAAAAATTGTCAACAAAAAGGAACACAAGAAATATACATTTAAGGAGGTTCTTGTGTTCATTCATGGCATACTTACTACCTTAAGTTCTAAACCAACATGGGTATCATGATAGTTTCAAAGATAGCACATACTCCCTGCATTTCTAATTGTAAGATGCACACGCACTTCATAATTTGTATTTGACAACTAGTAGACCACCTATATATGTGTGTTATATAAAAATGAAGCGATAGCATTGGTAGTATGGAAAAGAACTTTCCAGTGACATATTCTTGTCACACATGTTTGTATATGATTTTTCTGAAACTGAACTTTAGTTGCATGTGCCCTCAGTATGTTCTAACAAAGGGCTAGCATTTAGTGTCCTTATTGCCTTGGTTACAGAGCTCACTCTATAAAGTTACAAATTTCAGTTTCTGAGTGATTTTTTCCATTGTGCCCCCTTCATTCCATTTTGTCAAATGTTTACTATTCATGTTTTCAGGGTACTACTTCGCCTTTTTCTAAGACCATACAAGATGTAAGCACAAGAATTTTCATGTCTAATTTGGATCAACGATTATTTCATCAATGATTAAAGCACTTTTTATGAGTTATATGATGTAAAGTGGTACTACTGTAATCATATCCGTCGTATTTTTAAATAGTATCGATTGTGCCATATCATTTTATACTCTTCGATGAACCATTCGTCAAAGTTAAACGTTATATTGTGTGCATGCTTTGCATTTGTGGACGGGGAAATACTCCTTACATATTTACATGAAATATATGAGTATAATATGTCGGTATCAAAATATATTTTGAAAGCACATTTCGTTTTTTGGGATATTAAAAATGATTTGTATTTTAACATTTCCACAGCTAATCAAAAAGTATTTTAAAACCATTGACGCAGTCTAACTTTAAGAGTTCCTAAATTCCGGAAAAGGGGTATGGAGGTATATAATTCTACTTTTTTTTACATTGGTATATAATATCACTTGTGTACTCTTCTTGCTGTGAAATATTAGTCACCGTCTGTTACGTTAAAAGCAAAGAGAACAATAGCCAAGGGGAAGAGTGCACCTGTCCCGGTCGAGGATGATGAGGACGCATCGAGGGCAATCGGGGGTAGGGAGCCGAACTGGATGGAGAACTCAGGGTCCTGCTCCATCTCCATAACCACGATCTCAGTTTGTTCCTTTTTGTTTCTCGGCTCGAATGTGTAAGACGTCAAATTTCAGAAGAGGCTAAATGGCTTTCGAGGAGCACTGCTCCATGACTCTAAAATGCTCTAGTATATATACACGGTCGATCAACCAAAGCAACTTGCAGCATGCAAATGTTAAATTGCTTATGGGCTAACCAAGTTGGTAAGTATATTCAATTATCACCTAACCATGTTGGAAAGATAAGATGACTAAGGAAGGACAGCGTGTTTGATCGGTTGGACTCCACAAAAAAGTTGGTAAATGATACTTTCAGTGTGATCCAAAAATAGTATGGTTTAGAAAGCTCACTAGAATACCTTTCTCCGCCTTCAATAATTTAGCATTTGTCCAAGTCAAAGTTTGACTTAATTTATATGATTGTTCTCCATCTATAACATTTTTTTGTGAGGGATCTACAACATTAAGTTAGATTCATCGTGGTGTATAGTATCTTTTTATTGCACACAACATAAGTATCACCTAAAGTCCGTTTCTATGGCTGAAACTAGGGTATTTTAGGTAGAAAAAAAAACTAGGGTCGCTCCCAATGCTCCAACTAAAACTAAAAGAGCATCTCCAACCTGCCACCCCCCCCCCCCCCACCCCACACACACACACACACCCTTTTCCACATGTACGCATGGACAGTTCGGACAAGGGCCGGACAAAAAAAGCACCACCCAACCGGACCCCCCCCCCCACACACACACACACACACATACACACACAATTCTTTACATGTCCGGATGGACAGTTCAGACAGGGCCCGGACAAAAAAAGCGCCAACCAACCAGAACCCCCCCTCCCCTTGCCCTCAACCCCAAACCTAGCCATTATGTATGTGTTGCTCGACACCATCAAATCCATCATGTATATCTAGGGCAGATATTTGACATGCCTAAACGCGACAGTCGCGTCGGATCAGCCCGCGCTGGCCCACCCAACCCTACAAAACCCTCAACCCTTCCCATCCTAGGTCACTCTCTCGACCGCTTCGCTCCCCGTCCTCTCCCCATCCGATGGTCTACCCTCGTCATCGTTCGTCACCACCATGTCTGTCTCCGGCAATGACTCCTCCTTCAAAGCCGGCAACAATGATTAGGATGACCTAATGGCAGGGTCAGACGAGGAGATCAACATCCGCACCGGCCTTCACCCATCATGGATGGATAGGGGCGAAAGCTCAAGCTCCGCGACCTCCCCGGTTGCCTGCCGGGGCTCCTCCAATTCTGCGCCCAATAACATTAGCTCACGCGGTCCACGCCTACCCCGGAAGCCCGGCGGGCCCCTTTCAACTCATGGTCGTCACCTCCGTCCACCCCCCCCCCCCCCCTCGGTCGATGCTAGTTGTTGGTCCTAGCACCTCCGATCCCGTGGTAGCGGCTCCCAAAGTTGGAGGTGCGGGCAGCGCGTCGTGCGAAGTAGGTGGCTTGGGCCATAACCAATTGTTCCTTTTACAGCTGTTGAAGATCCACGCGGGTCTCCTGCCTTCCGATTTTGACAACGAGGACACACTCATCGGCGGCGTCCTGCGTCGATCCTTGACCACCGCCGAGACGGAGTCCTGCCGTCACCTCAAGAATGTGGAAGCATTCCAACTCACCCTTGAGAAGTACGAGAGCCGTGCAACAGAGTGGGCCTGCTTCGCTCGACGTCTCGCGCGGGCTCCCCTCCTCGTCTGAGGCCTTCGGTGCATCCTATGACTTTTACATCGACATGTACTACCACCGCTCTAGATATAACAAGGCTAAAGGCAAGGTGAAGAAGTGGTGATCTTCTTTCTTTATCTAGTCGTAAATAGTATCAATGATATTCTAGTCGTTAACTTGCTATGCCCCGTTGATGATGAACTATTGTTTATTTATCTGCATTGTGTTGATGTACATTGCATGTGATTGTATAGATTTGGGAGTTTTGATATGAGGGGTACGATTGCAAACGTGAAAAAAAGAGGGAGCAGACGGTGTTGTTCACAGATATAAAGAGGGGGAAATTAACTATGTGTAATTGGAAATGCTCTTAGATCGGCTCTTAGCACTACCACATAGGCAGAAGTTTTAGAGGAGAGACATGATATTTGTATCTTTGTGGTAATATGGCTCTTAGCTCATCTCCCTACGCAATGAAACTAATTAGCCAATCGCGCCTGGCCTTCATAAAGTTTCTCTCTTCTCTTCCTCTCTTGCTTGCTTGGGGCGCTCGCTTTGCTCCGCCTATGGTACACCGTACCCCCCCCCCCCCTCTCTCAGTTGCCACTCCACACCATTCCACTCCCACACCCTCCTCATCGCCCTCACACCTCCACAGACGCATCCCCTCCCTCAATCAAATATGAATTTAATAGTATAATTATTGTGGAATATAACTCACATTTCGTTGGCCCAATTGACCTAAAACAGGAAAGGAGGTACTCTCAAAATATATTTTAGGTCTGGTTATAATGAGCGAACTCGATGAGTTGGTATGCAATAATGCGATAGCTAAGAAATTAGTAAGTTCAAGAAAATAATAAACATACTTGGTGGTTGACTTTAGTTGGTTGCACAAAAACACTAGTTTTGTTTTTGAGGGATACTACCCTAATATTTCATAAAACCATTAAAAAAACATACCAATATTTTTAATGGCTAACCTTTGTAACAATATTTTATTGCGCAATTCAATACGAAAACCAATTTTTTTTCTTTTTTCTTTTTTCAAAAGGGTATACGTAATAATTGTCTTGTTAATCGCTTTAGAGCTGCCATGGCGCGATTCCTGCGGCCAGATGAGGCTGATTGCCGACATACAGTTCCTTCATTAGGCATTTAAGTCTATATTCATTGAAAAGACCAGTTAAGCTGCTGAATATTGCCATGTGATCCATCATATTCTAGAATAGCAAACAACGGTCCAAAATCAAGTTGGCATTACATTACAGCTAGGGTAGCAAAGTACAATGTACACTGAACATTTGAGTTGACTTCACTTAAGAACCGGCCTCCTATGGATTACTAATTGAGTGGTTGCAATATCAACTGGCCGTATATTTAAGCCCCATTTGCACTAATACAAATTGATTGATTGCACTATCAACTTGATGTATATATACTAGCTAGCTTTAGCCCCATTTGCACCGTGTACGAAGTCAAATCAAGAGAATGAGCGAACATAATTGAACCTCGTCGGCCGTATGTACGACCTCCGCCACAAAGTCAAGTCGACATGGGTTAAGATGCTATATATGTTACCGAATAAAAATGCTATATATGTACTGCAAATATATTCGTATGTATTCCCTCCGTAAAGTAATATAAGACGTTTCAGATAACTATTTTATAACTATTTTAGTGATCTAAAACGTTTTATATTACATGGTAGTACTTTTTAATTACATATACAGCTGGATCTGTTCTGACTTGGTCAGAAAAGTAGGTGCAGGTCTCACGAAACAGCGGCATTGCACACTTGTTTACCACTACTAGTACCAAAACGGCTTTGCGGTTGACATTAGTGTCCTGAATCTACGTTTTGCAGGTGGTGGGTAAAAGTTAAATCGGGTTTTTTTTTTGCATGGTAATACGTGTCTCATTTATATCATAAAGATCAAATTACAAGTCACGTAAAAACCGACATGACAAAACTGAAAAGATAGCAAAACATCGCTGAGCTTGACACCAACGTCCGTCACCTGTCTTCGGCACCACCACAGCAGCCACCAAAGAAAATACTGACGGATCACCTCCTCACCCGAGCTCGACGCGGCTCCATCGCTGATATGCAGCTTTGCGGACCTCCAAGGTGGCTCACCAAAGATGAAGCCATTGCCGTTGAACGAATCAGACCGGGGCAACACCCCGGACACGCCATCGAACTCCAGATCTGACACCCCACCACGACTAAGACGTCGAAGGAGGAAACCATACCTGCCATCCATCAACCACGAACCCAGCACATGTTTTGTCTTCCAGATGTCGTCGATGCAGACCACGATCTGCATCCGCTCCTAGACTACCTCCCAAGCTCCGCGCCGACGTTGGAGCAGACGTCGTCGCAACGGCGGAACCCGAGGACACAAGTCCACCACAAGGATGCCGTCGCCGCCACGGTATCCTCGCTTGAACAGACGGATTCCCAAATCTATCACCGACAATAGAGACGGTCGCCTCGTCGGTGAAGAATCCGGAGCTTCTTTATTCAGCATCGCCGCCGCCGCCGCCGAAGCCAAGATGTCAGACGATCCAAAAACCTAAGCTACTAGTGTCTAAACCTAAAGCAAAAAGGTTCCGCACGGACGGGATCCGGCGACCCCCCTCGCGACCGACGACCAAGAGGTCGCCGCGGAGGAGAGCCGCCGGAAAACGGCGCCGGATGGTGGGCTCCTTTGGCGGCGGCGGCTAGGGTTTAGTCCTGGCCAAACCCGCCCCGTGAGAAATATAACAGTCGGGGGGTTGTGCCTCTCCAAATACCCGTGCGGCCGGCAAATACATTTTAGTGTTGCGTCTTTCCCCTCTCATGTATGTCATGCATTTAATAGCTACCCTCTCGTTTGCTTTTCAAAACTAATAAGTTCGAGAAAATAATAAAATTGCTGGTGGTTGACATTAGTTGGTTGTACCAAACCATTATTTTGAGGAATACTACCTTAATATTTCTTTCTTTTTTTATGGTAAATCGCTGCTTTATTTCTTAGTTCACCACCAGTTCATCTCTAATAATGTCACGAATACAAAACGGAGAAACATTAAACCAGGTTTTACACAATTTATTAACGCAGCCTTCCCTCGCAAGAATATGAGCCGCTTTGTTAGCCGATCGCCTCGACCAGATCACCCGATGCTCGTCCACCCCGGTAAGCAACTCCTTGATCTCCTCTATGAGAGGGCCAAACCTCGACCTGTCCCGAATACTTGACTGTAGGGCCAGTGCCACCCCTTGGTTGTCCGTCTCTAGGCAAAGCTTATCAGCCCCACCTCTATCGCTAGCTAAAGCCCACGTCTGCACGCCAGTAGCTCTGCATGTTCAGGAACGGTGGCATTAGAGAAAAAATGGCATGCTCCTGCCCGGAACGTCCCATGGTGGTCGCGAACGACCACTCCTCCACCGGCCGCTTCTCCTTCCTTCTTTAGGGCGCCATCAACGTTGACCTTCAGCCAAACTACGTCGGGTGGTGTCCACGGAGCAATGATATTTGATGTAACGATCCTTCCCTTAGGTGCCTGGACAAGCACCCATTCATCTATCAGCGCCCAAACTCTGCTAATGAAATCTCGTGCTCTTTCAATCTGTTTGCCATCCCTAGTGGCGTTTCTAGCCAACCACATATGGTATAAAGTCATAATCATCACTGCTTTTTCTGTGTCCTTGTTTCTTCCAAACCAATCCAGTAACCATGAGCATAGCATCCCATGTGAATCAATGTGTTCCGGTGGACTGAACGTCCAGCCTCGACCTCGATCTTCTTGGACCAGTTCCCAGCAATGCTTGGCATACAGACACCTCCAGAACCGGTGAAGAGTTGTCTCTTCTCGGCCGCAAACGACACAAAAAATCCCAGGCTTGATTCTGCGCCGGTGTAGTTCTGCTCCGACTGCCAACCCATTTTTTAAGAAATGCCTTAATATTTCATAAAATGGTTTCAAAACTTACCAATGTTATTTATGGCTAACCTTGGTTAAAATGTTTTATGGCGCAGTTGAATATTTCTTTTTTGGAGAGGGTATACCTAAGTACGGTCTTGTTGGATTGCACTAGGTCGACAACGGGTGCATGGAGGTGAACCATCGTCACTTTAAGAACTGGTACATCAAGATGATGAAACAAGGGTTGTATGACTTGTATCCATGCAGCGGCTCAACTCCTGCTATGGGCTATTTTCCGAGCGTTGGAGGTATAGGTGGGGACCGGCATGAACTAGAATGACCCACCACCAGTGGGGGCGCTAAGCAAACACGCACCCCGCCCTCTCCCAATCTTACATGGTTCGGCCCACTCAGCGTCACACGTTGGCGCCCCTTCTAGTTTTGGGAAGTTTTCTAGATTGTTCATCCGATTATCTTCTCTTTTCTGTGTTTTCTTCTACTGGTTTTATTTCTCTTTTTCTAATCGTATTAAAAAAATCTCATTTATTTTTTAATTAATGACCATTTTTTAAATTGATGAAGTTTTTGAATAGATGGATATTCATTTATCTATAAAAAATATTGTTCATGAGTGTTTTCTAAATGCTTGGACCTTATCTAAATACCTTGGGGAAAACTTGTATCCATGAATGTTTTTCTGAATTCATGAAAATTATAAGAAAAATTACAAAACCCAAAAAAAATATCCATGGATGTTTTTAAATTTCACAAAAGCAACTCAAGTATGTGAACTTTTTAAAATTCATAAACATTTTTAAAGTTTCATGAACATATTTTTTAGTTCTTGATTCAGTTTCTTTATCTATAAAAAACAAAGTCGTATGTTTAGCTAGCAACTTCTGTTTCCATTTTCCTTTTTCTTATTTTCAAGCGGGCGCCAGGAGAAAAAGAGCGGAGGGAGTCAAGCGAAGCTATTGGGCCTGCCCCATAGCGCTTTACAGGGACAGCCGCTGCACGTCTGCTCGTGGTCTTGAAGTTGGCTATTTTTTTTTAAAATAATACATTTTTTATTAAATTAGCCGAATATCACGCCAGTTAATTTTTTTTCAGAAATAATACAGCGTCGGCTTGGGGAAGTCGACTGGATCCAATCGGCTTTGGTAAAGCCGACAGTGTCTAGTCAGAAATGAAAAATTATGACGGAAAGTCAGAAACGGAAAATTATGGCGAGAAAAAGTCCTGCCGCCTTGTCCAATAGCGGGAGCTGCCATGGTGGAAACTAGAGGGTTTTTTTTCTCATTCTGGTCACCAAAAAATCATAACTACGTAGGAAAATATGAATGCATGCACATATCGGTTTTGCCAAAACCAACTGAAGCTAATTGGTCATGGCTAAACCAATTAGTGCTAAACAGGTATGCTAAAACCGACTAGCTCCTATCGGCTTTGGCAATGCCGACTGGAGCTGGATGAGGCAGCCGACAGGCCTATCCGCCTAACCAGAGCTAACAAGGCTCTAATCGGCTTTGGCAATGGCCGACACTGTATTATTTTTCAAAATTGTGTTAACGGCATAATATTTTGCTAATTTAATTAAAAAAGTTATTTATAAAATTTAGCATGAACTCACAATGTTACACGTTGGCGATCAAACAAGAGCAGTCCCAATCTTCTGCACGCCAGATTGTGATCATGCTTAAGATTGTAGACTTGACCATAAGATTAAGTAACAATTAATTGAGCATCAATGATAAATTACCTATACCTACAATAACGTGTTCACTTCCTTTCAAGACTAGATGACTACAGTAAAAAAAAACTATCATGTTCCGACATTTGGTTCGCGACAATAGCACCACATTTAGTTTTCGGCGTCAGCCCGTGACACAATGGCAACCATGCTTCTTTTCTGAAAGTATAACCTCTGACGCAACATGCTGCCCAAGGGACACCAAAACAGAGCTGGATCTTCTCACAGATTTTAGAAACCGTAACCTGCAGACAGCATCAAAACAAGTTAGCTGACAAATATTGTATTGACAGCAAGCACATATTTTGTTGTCTCTGCATACCTGAACCGGCCATTGGGTTCGCGGCAGGTGCCTGCTCAGATTCCTTGATGTCGACCACGACGGCGTCCGAGGTGATGAAAGTCTTGGCCACCGATGCGGCATGCTCCAAGCAGCACCTCACAACCTGTTTTGCGAGAAATCAGGTTAGCTTACAGGCCCACTGCTTGTGAAGATAAAGGAGGGTGGAGACAATATTCCAGAGACAGAACCCCTGCCACACCATGTCTGCTCAAACCTGTCATTCCTCGAGTCTATGGGTATCAAGCTTAATGTTTCATTTTGATTGCACATAATAAAGCTGATGGCGCACATAAAAAACACTCAATCTATTCATTTCCCAACAAAGTACAACACTGTAGTAGACTTGGGGTTTTAGAAATACCGCTTTGAGAAAAAAAATGTTCTGAGACAAGACAAAAAGACAATTTCTCGTACCTTGGTGGGATCAATAATACCAGCAGCCATCAAATCCTCATACTTCCCTGTAGCGGCATTGTAACCGTACCTGAAGTTGTCATTCACAAGGACCTGAACGCAGGCAGGCTCCAAATTAGAAACACACAAGTTGCTGTGTATCAGGTTCATACAAGAAATCTAAATCCAAACCTTCTCAGTGACCACACTGCCATTGACACCAGCGTTTTTCGCAATCAGTTTAAGTGGATAACTCAAGGATTTCCTAACAATTTCAGCGCCGACCTTGAAAAGACAAACAGACAATTAGTTTATTTTGATGGAGGAAAACAGCACATCAGACCCAAAAAAAAAGCATTCGAATGATGAGACTTGAAGAAAGAGCATCTCATTTGCCTTTCCATACCTTCTGTTCATCATTCTCAAGGGTTTCTTTAATGGCGTCAACTTTTGACGCAAGCCTTAGAAGGGTACAACCACCACCAACAACAATACCTTCCTCGACAGCCGCCTGTCCACAAAAGCATGCAGTCAATTAAGAAGCAATGATTACATATAAAGTTTGGCGTAAAATCAACACAATACTACACTGCACCAGAAGGTTCTCTGAATGAGATCACATATGTGTACGCAAATATCAAATATTCAGAGAAAACATTACGTTTGTTGCATTCAGCGCGTCTTCAACCCTCAATTTCTTTTCCTTGAGCTCAGTTTCAGTCTGTGCTCCTACCTACAAACCAACATGTATCATTTTGTAACTGTTATATTATGCTAATGCAGACCACTGCACTACAAGGCACCCTTCTGCAATTGCAGCCTATAACGACAGTTGGCAGCTTAATGTGAAACAACAGAAATACCTGAATGACAGCAACACCACCAGATAGTTTAGCTATCCTCTCGCTTAGCTTTTCTTTTTCATATTCCTGTTCAGAAGCCTGAAAAGGTAATGTTTGAAAAAAACATTACTTGAAGAATTTTCATCCACACTTCAAGTGACACATGCAAGACAAAAACTGAAGCTATCTATACTGGAAAAACAGAGCAACCAATAGACTGTACAAACAGAGGAGCCATGACAAAAAAAACAGAACATTTCTCAAATAGGATTTTGTTTTTTGTGAGCATGCATCAAAATGTTGTCTACATAATGAAGTGTATCAAATTGATGCCAAGATTCAACCAAACACAGAAAAAAGGAGAAGCAAAGAAGCAAAAGGAGAAATAAAACAAAGATGATAAAGAGAGACCAGAAACTGCTAACCTAACTAACTTGATATGAAATAGGCTATAGACAGGGGCTGCATCGGGAGGCCTAGCGCATTCGACACATAGGATATGGAAAACTGGAAACATGTAATACAAGTGTACTTAAACAGACCTCAATTTGGTTCTTGATTTGTGTAACCCTTTTGGTTACTTCCTCCTGTGTAGTACCATCTCCAACAATTGTTGTGGAATCCTTAGTAATTACAACCTTAGCGGCATTTCCAAGGACTTCTTTGTCTGCTTTGTCTAGGGACAATCCAATTTCTTCTCTGATGACAGTGCCTAGGCAAATAATGACCGTTATAAGTGAACCAATATCACAACAAGACACATCAAATTTGCACCAAAGATTAAATTTACCTCCTGTCAGAGTAGCGATATCATCCAGGTATTGACTCTTGCGCTCTCCAAAACCAGGGGCTTTAATAGCAGCAATCTTCAGTGCACCTCTAAGCCTATTGACCAATAGAGTTGCAAGAGCTTCCTGCTCAATATCCTCTGCGATTATTAAAATTGGATATCCACCCTTAATAGCGTCCTCCAGAAGAGTGATGAGATCTCTGGCATTGTTAATTTTCTTGTCCACAAGAAGCAGCTGGATAATGGAAAAAAACATCAGCTCAATAGCATAGGACTCGTGGAGATGTTGATTACTGAAATTTAAGTAAACAAGGTGCCACAAAGCTATAGAGAATCAGACCTTGCAATTCTCATACTCCACTGACATTTTTTCACTGTCGGTTACAAAGTAGGGAGAAATATAGCCGCGGTCGAATTGCATCCCTTCAACCACATAGAGGTTGTTTTCAGCACTCTTGCCTTCTTCAAGTGTAACCACCCCCTGTCGCCCAACCTTGCTCATAGCATCAGCTATCATGTTGCCAATTTCGTAGTTATTTCCAGCGCTTACTGCAGCAACATCAGCAAGTTCGCTATCTTCAACCTGCAACATTGAGCGTAATTCAATAAGTTTGAGTTTTCAATAGATCCAAATGGGGACTAGTGGTCCTGAAAATAACTAGTTATTACATGATTATTAGGCGTTTCAAACATCAGCTGGAAAAGAGAGATGATCAATCACAAACCACATAACTTTCAGAAGAAATCCAAGGGAAATGTAGACATGGAAAAACAGAACAGAGCATGTGTATTTGGAAGGAAAAAAAAGGAAAATATATGTGCTGATATGGCACGGTTCATTAGCAAACGTGGCGATGTCATATTGAGCACCAATTGATGTGGACTTAATCATGTACAGTATATGTCCAATTGATTTATATATAGAGAGACAAGATAAATTCACATTTATTCTGTATTATGAAAGTAGGTGCGTAATAGAACATGTCTCATTTACGGTCTATAAAGGTAAATAAGCCATCCTGTTTATAGGTAACATACTGAGGCAAAGTCACAAGAATCAGATGAATGCTAATATTGCATTACAAGATTAGTTTAATATTTGTGATTGCAGAACATCATAGGTCAGAGGAGGTATAATAATGAATTTAGAATGATTTTATTTCCAAAACGGAACAACAGATTAGCGATATTTCACCTCCTTGGACATCTTTCGGAGCTCACCGACTAGTGCTTTGGTTGTTTTCTCAATACCACGGGCAATCTGTACTGGATTAGCACCGGCAGCTACAATCTGCAGAAAGTAATTAAACAAACTGAACATTACGTCCAGAACTGAATGAGAGCACTTATGCCATAAACTGTAGCAAGACCCATGGCTTCATATTGCTGTACCTTAACGCCCTCGGCAATCATCCCTTGAGCAAGGATGACAGAAGTGGTAGTTCCATCACCAGCCAAATCATTGGTCTTAGCGGCAGCTTGCCTAACCAATTTAGCCCCAATATTTTCGACAGGGTCCTCCAACTCAACCTGGTCCATATATAAGCCAATCGTTGACAAAAGTATACAATCATGACTGCAGGGAAAAGAAATGATGCTAAATCTCCTAACACGAATACCTCTTTTGCCACCGTAACGCCGTCGTTGACAATTCTAGGAGACCCGTACTTGCTCTCAAGGACAACATTCCTTCCTTTTGGGCCAAGAGTAACCCCAACCAGATCAGCAAGCTTATTTACCCCAGTCTGATGACAGGGGAAAACGAAGTCAGCAATAATGAATCACAAACTGAAACGAAAGTGGCGGCATATAAACGATGGTATGGCGATTTTGACTCACTTGCAGCTTCTTGATAGCCGACCCATCCTTGTTGAAGTATAGCTCCTTTGCGGCGTTCACTCGGAAACTACACTTCCTCCCTGGCCTGATCCTCTGTTGCAGCGAAACCAATGGGGGTGAAACAAGGGAGAGCTGCTTCTTGGTTGCGAATCCGGTCGGGACGGCGGCCTTGAGGCCGCACGTGGAGGCACCCCCGAAAGGTGAAGCCATGCTGTCCTAACACTGTCTGGGCAATTTAAACAGTTAACTGATATCAGCACGAGAACTGAAACGAAAAGGTGGTGCTTTGTTGGAGAATAAGTGATATATAAGAGGTGTGCAAGTGAAACTGGGTGCTGAAGCAGATTTGAGTAAAGCTCTGTTTGCCGCCAAAGCAGAGGATCGCTGCAACAACTTTCACATGAGCTCACAGCCGACGAGATGCCTGGATTTCCACTGGCTGTATTGGACTGGTGGCGGCGTGATAGGACAGCGGTGGTTTGACTGGTGCGTCTCTAACTAATTTTGCCCTGATTTGACTCTGTTTATTACTACAGCTTAGTTATCTGACTGACACTGGTGGCTGGTTAAGCCATGATCTGCTGCCCTCCGCAACATAATAATAATAATAATAATAATAATAATTGGAAGAAGACGCACGGATACAGCGATGCAGACCGAGATATTCAGGGTAAAAATCGACGAGGAGCAGCAAAACTCCCCAATAGCTCTGCTCTGCTCTGCTCTGATTATTGGTTGGAAACATACAAGACGGATACAGCAGCGAGCGGACGGCGGTCGAAGACTGACTGGGATCAGGGTCAGGGAGATCCCTAACAAGAACCGATTACTGCTAGGACACGAGCTGTCGCTGTCAGCTCGGCCCGATCGGCACGAGTTGGAAAAAAAATAGATTGACCCGGCACGGCAAGAGGGAGGGAGGGAGGAGGAGGGGGGAGAGGATACCTGAGTGAGCGAGCGAGGAAGAGGAGGACCGATCTCGCCGGCGGCTAGGGTTTAGCGGTGGTTTACCCGTCCGATTTCCCCTCGGCCTTCGGGCTTATATATATAAAAATAAAGGAAGCGGCGGAGGAACCAACGATGACCAAGACAGGTGGGTTGAATGCTGCTGACATGTGGGCCCCGCTGGCCGGGAGGGGCGTCTGGAACCTTCTTCTTTTCTGTCTGTGGCCTCCGCTTTGCGTGGTGGGTGGGCAAAGAATGTACAAGCACAGGTTATGTCGCCGGTGTTGCTTTGCCTAAAAAAAAAACAGTGTTGCTTAAACTTGCCGCGGATATTCACTTCGGAGCGTGAAGTTGAAAAATACATCGAACTGGTTTTGTTTTTTCCTTGTCCTAGAACTTGACATGAGCATGCAAATACGATGATATTCTCATTAGTACAAGTATATCTCTACCTAATAATAATATAATAATAAAGCACGGACTGTTTCTGGTCGTCCGTCATCCAAAATTCCCTCCAAGTTGGTAAGAAATACTCATCAATGCCACCCGTAAGTGATAAAAAAAACGTTTCACACAGGGTAATTCTTGTCTGGGCCGGCCCATGCAGTAAGGACCTCCTATACTGACTACGCTGCGAGCAGACGCAGCGCGCCAGTTTGGGCAGGCCCATGTCCGGGCGGCCTTTTCTATTTTTTTGTTTTTTTTGTCCGTCTTCATTCTTTTTACTTTAAATAATTTATTTACGAATTTTAAAAAGTTCCCAACATAAAAAACTGAAAATTTTGATATAATTTTTTTAATAAATCATAAAATGTTTGCCCATTCAAAAGAAGTTCGCAATTTTGTAAAAAAAAATATTTGCTTATTTCAAAAATGTTTGCAACATTGAAAACAAATATTCGAAAAATAATAAATTTTCATGATTTTTTAAAAATCTCGTGTATTAAAAGAATGTTAATCAAATTGAATAAATTTTGCAAATTCGGAAAATGTTCATCAATGGAAAAATATACTAAAAATGCAAAAACTGGTCGTGATTTACAAAATAGCTTATTCATTCAAAAAATTATGATACATTTCAAAAAATGTTTGTTCAATTTACAAAATATTCCTGAAATTAAACTAATGTTCGTGAATTTCAAAACATGTTCCATCAATTTACAAAAAAATGTCCATCGATTCTAGAAATGTTCGCCGATTCAAGGAAATTGTCTAATGTTTTCACAATTTTTAAAAAATGTTTGCAAATAGTATTAAATGTTCATGAATTCAAAAAATATTCTTGATTTAGAAAATGGTCATGAATTCATAAATGTTCACGAAATTGAAAAATGTTCGCGCTTTCAAATATGTGCACTAATTTTAAAAAAAAAGTCATGATTTCACAATGTTGAAAGTGATAGTATATTTTGGTGATGCAGCAAAATGTATTCATCGCCATTGAAGATTATGAATTTTGTTTCTCTTGTTGGGCCCTTTTGCTAGTATAAATTTTTTTGATGACGACCGGAATCAAACTTGCAACGTTGTGCGTGCAAACAACCAAGGCTAACTACAGGACGACGCGTGTTTTGTTGTTCACCAAGTATAATGCGTGATGTATTATAAGGGAACACGCCCGTCTGGTTTAAATGGGTCGGACTCTGTGCGGCCCATGACGCACATTCTAGTTTTCTTTAAAATAAACGATTTACAAAAAAAGTATGTAAATTATAATGATGGTACGAAAAATAAATTTCAATCATCTGTCTTTTATAGGTATTATACATACAAAAACTAACTTATTTAGCAAAATATTCATGTAATTTTAAAAAGTATTGATGTATTATTTTTGAAAAATCATAAAAATAAAATTTTATACTTATATAATTTAGGATAATAGAAATATTTTATAAATTATAATTCATATTTATTATTTTACTTATAAAAATATTTAATAATTATATTAATAACTTTATAATTCATAGTTTTATTTTTTATGAATTTTTTTAAATTTAAAAAACCATAATTATGCAAAACTCAAAATTTAAATTGATTTTATAAATATACACATCTGACTATATTTGAATTATATATAAATTAAGAATATATGCAATGAGTGAAAGTTATCGCAAGTGGATATTAATATAATGTTTGTATTCATAATGGGAGGTAGTTTTAGGGGGCGCTCACGAAGAGGTAGTTTTATACAAGAATTGATCACGTAATGTAGATCGCAACTGTGAAGCATTGGGCCTCTTCTGCTTTCTTATATGGGCCTATTTTAATGGAAGGAGCCCATTTTAAAAAGAAAAGAAAAAGCAAAGCAAGGAGTCCAACAGTCACACAATGCTCAGTCCCAGTTGTTAATATAATGGGCATGCGCGAGGGAGGAGTCCAACAGCCGGGAGGAGTCCAACAGTTACTACCACAACGCTTTCCAACGGTTCCTCTGACTCTACGCCCACTCGACTCCCTCTGCCTATGTGTCGCCGCCTCTCCCAACAATCTGGCTTCTGGATCGATGAGTTCTCCTTCCTGTCAATTTCGTTTGTACTTCTTCAGTAGCAGCACATATGATCGTCTTCTTCTTCTTGTCAATTTATTGTTGCCTTGGTTCTTTAGTTTGTGCATGCACACAGATTCATCAGCATGCAACATCTAGTTCGTTGCCTTATGAGAATTGTGCACACAGATTCATATGCTAGTCCGTTGCATTGTCCATTTCTTGTTCTCCTGCTTCTTTAGTTTGTGCACACAGATTTATCTACATGAGCACATAATTAGCTGAAAAGTAAATACAAATTACATATTCTACATTCTATATAAGTAGGGGAAAATAAACATTCAAATAATCATTCATTTCTACCTTACACACGTGAACTATCCTCTTAAACAATGACATTGTAACATAGAATTAATATAGGCAGAACAACCATTGAGTGATAAAAGCAGGGGACACATGCCCCCCCCCCCCCCCCCCCAAAACAACTTAAGCTTCTTACTCTTGTGCTCTCCGAGGCCGACCTAATTATCCCAGTCCTCTAACTCGACGTTGAGGTCATGTTTGGTTTCGTAAACACAACACGATTATCATGCTCTTGCTCCAGATGCTCCGACTCATGTTGTCCGCAAGCTTCCCCGTACTGATTTATATGTGTCATCTCCATGCGGTGCTGCTCCTGCGTCTGTAGCAAAGTTAGTAGCAACTCATAGTATTCGTACATATGCATGTCCAGCAAAGCACAATTCACTGAAAAATGAAGAAACTTTAGCCCTTCACCTGCAGCATTCTTGCCCGCATCTATAGCATCTTCACCATATCCATATATTGTCTTGAAATAAAATCAAAGATTAAATTCACCATATCCATATATTGCCTGCATCTGATTTAGGGACCTTTTTTTAGAAAACAATAAACGCTCACTTGTTAGATTTGGGGGTGAACAACAATTCTTAGAGTAACCTTGTCAATTACAGATTGTAAATTATTTGAATTATGCTGTAATTCACATGCACTATATGGAAGAGAAGCCCAAAAACTTAATCATCAAAAATTTCACCAACATCATCACCAAGCTAATAAGTCGATTAATCTTAAATCAGCCTTTTTTTATGAACGACACAATGCAAGGAGAAAATACCATACAAGCACTATTGAAACTTTAACCATATATACAATTTGAGAAGAACCCGAAACATCAAATTTAGTTGCTCAATCACTTACGATGTGCTTGAAATAAAACCAGAGATTATAGAGTTGTATGGTATTTGAGAAGAACCCAAAACATCAAATTTAGTTGCTCAATCACTTACGATGTGCTTGAAATAAAACCAGAGATTAAAAGGAAACATTAACTTTAACCATATATACAATTTGAGAAGAACCCGAAACATCAAATTTAGTTGCTCAATCACTTACGATGTGCTTGAAATAAAACCAGAGATTAAATTTGGCGTGCAATAAAAGACACCAAAAGATAAAAAGGCATGTAGTACATTGTATATGTGACAATGAGAGAAATTCGTATAAATGATTTCTTAAACTATTTTGTGGTAGAAATAGAGAGAACTAGTTCTTTCCTAGTTTGAGATATAGCATATGGATGTGTTAAAACAATAGGTAAATTGGTGTAATAATCAAAAGGAAACATCAGTCACGTGCAGAAGAAAATATAGGATGTGATAATAGCCATAGGAATTCTTTAGGCATAATATGATAAGAACATGATGATGCATAATTAAGAATATAATTACTTGCCGGGTCGACAACTTACCTAACTCCCTGCATGCCTCTATATAAAAAGAGGTAGTCCAATTCTAGTCAGACAAACAAATAAAGTCTTATATAAGGAGAGCACATGATGGAGTTAGCCAATAACAAGAACCTTAGTTCTTGGGCTCCCATATTCGCCGTTGCTCTTCTAGTCATGGCTACCGTTTCTTTCTACGAAGGAGTGTCAGGTTAGTGCACTAAGTAATACGTGCATATACTTTTAGATGGATTGTATGCTAACAGTCCCGCTCATTTGTGAATATGAATGTATGTGTAGATGAAGTGATGAGCCATACCACTGGAAAGACATGTGTGGCTGACTATGAATGTGATCTGGCATCATGTGAAGCTAGGTGCCGGAACATGAAGAAGGACCCAAGTGCAGCCCGCTGTGAGATAAAGGCCGGATCAATTCCCTACTGCTGTTGCCGCCCAAGACTACATGCGGCACATCAGATTTCAGATATGAAAAATAATGGAAAATGATCTGAGACCATAATTCATGTATCTTCAGCATGCTTGGTCAATAAGAATGATAAGAGGACATTGCTGGCAACATCTATTGAAGCACTCTGTTTCTTTGACCATGTGTGTTTGTTACAAATTGATATATAGTTTCAATCAGATTTAAATATCCTATCCCGCACATCTTTTCTATGTTTGAATTTCCTAATGGACATGGTAATCCTCTTACTGTAAGAGGCTTGTTTTTTGTTTTATGAAAAGGCTGGTTTGGATTGAAGAAGAGGTAGCTAGAAAGGATCATGTACAATATTGATGTATGTGGTAAATGGGGGGGGGGGGGGGGGGGGGGGGGGGGCTGATACAGTACATGTCAATGTTAATTATCGAGAGTGGAATTAAAGAGGCTACAAATAAACATTACTTTTGTGATGATCTACAATGGCTAGATCTCAATGTAGGATGGGTAGATTTATAGGGGGCTGTCAAAATCTCAAACAGATTTGGTAAAGAACCGGCTTAACTAGTGAACGTTCGCTGGGGTACAGGAAAAATGCAAACGTTTTTCATGACAATTTGTGTTGGCCGAGGATGGGAAATTTAGTTAGCAAGCATCACAAATCCACCGGAGTTCCTTTTTTGCCAAGATTTGTCGTGCTTGCTAAAAGATATTGCCATCCTCGCAAGAATTTGAATTGCCGTGAAAAACGTTCGATTTGCAATTCTGTCACAGCAAATGTCAGCACAGTAACATTCCCCTTACGCTGCATTTGGATGTCTGTATTGGAGGCCTCTGTATTGAATTGGTTTCAATACCAATTCAGTGAGGAAACTGTAATGGACATGAATACGAATACGCTTGTTTGGATGTTCATGGAATTGGCTCATGGAATCTCAGTGAGGTTTCAATACCAAATCTTGTTAGGATGACAAACTATGGAATTGCATAGTGCTTTGTTCTATATGCATCAAATCAAAATTTATACAATATGGGGCTATAATTGAATGATTATATAGCAATAAAAATTAACAGATATTTTATAAAAGCATGACCGTAACAAATAATATTCAAAAAACAACAACAATAATAATGTAATAATAATTTTACGGCAATAAAGTAGAAATTCGTAAGAACAAAAATTATCGTCCTTGTCCGCACAACATCAACATCCTTGTCTCTCTCGCTGTCAAGTAAGGCGGGCTACCGGCTGACTGGATGATTATATAAAACAAAACAAAAATCCTGCAGTGTCATAAGAGAGAAATCACCAAGAAATCTATTCCTGCAGTTGACAGAACATGGCTGTGTAATGTGCATTTGACTACCAACTGATGAACTAGTGTAATGTTCCTGCAGTTGACAGGACTAGTAAAGACTACAGAGATTGCCGGATTGAAAGGAGGCGGGGACAGCGGGATGGGCTACGGCGGGATGGGCAGCACCGCCGCCGCCGGCGGCCATCGCGTGCAAGTCCTGATGGATGGCCACTACAAATCCACACCAAGATCCGAGTTGGTAGGGGTGCTCGTGGCCTTGAATAGGGCTGCAAGAGGTGTGCCGAGATATACTCATGTATAGAGGCAGAGAGGAGGACGCCGGAGCAGGGGTAGAGGAGGAGGAGCAGCGGCGGACGGCTAGGGCTAGGCTGTGGCGGCCATGGGAGCGGGGGATGAGGCGGCCATTGAAGGAGGGGAATGAGCTGCGGTGGCGGGAATTCAGGTGTCGGAGGTCTGGTGAGGGCTGGGCGCCGGCGGGGGGGGGGGGGGGGTCCCTGGTCGCCGCCATCGGGTGGCCGCCGCTCCTCTCAGGTCGCGGGGGGGGGGGCACTAGTGCAGATTCGGGCTATAGCACCGGTTCGTAAGGCCCTTTAGTGCCGGTTCTGTAACCGGCACTAAAGGGTGGGGACTAAAGGTCCCCCCCCTTTAGTACCGGTTCAACACGAACCGCCACTAAAGGCCACCACGTGGCACGAGCCAGCGCCGGGGGGTGGAAGACCTTTAGTACCGGTTGGTAACACCAACCGGTACTAAAAGGTTTAGGGGGTTTTGGGTTTATGATTTCTTTTTCCTTTAATTTTGTGTTTTCCATTTAATTCTTTTTCATTTGCTGGTATTTTACGATACTACATATTGTACACGTTATGCATATATATAAATAGAATTTCTCGTAGAACCGATCATATATATATATATCATCGAATGTCTCGCACCACCATTCACACATACACATGTATATATATACAATTTGGTATATACAATTTCTCCTACATGGAGGCATTACTGCGGTAGCGGGTAATGGTATACTCCTTTGGGATCTATGACCTGGTCGAGCAAAAATCCCGCTATTTCCTCTTGAATTGCTCGTACGCGATCCGTTGGTAGGAGCTGATCCCGCACCATATCGAACTTTTAAGAAGGAGATCAATATGCATGTATTAGTTGTGTGATTAGATATCGATAATGATGTAAAAATTGTGAATAGTGTTCTGGCAAACGTACCCATTGCTGTCTAGCAGATGTGCTACTTTCGATCGTCATCATGCGAATGTTCTCGCAAACGTAGTATGCACATAAATCATTCCCCGGCTTCTGCCTCATGCACTTTACGAGAATAGAATTCAATCAGATAATAATTAATCAAGCATGATAATTAATGGTATTGAAACTAGAATTAAAGAGATGGTAGCTAGCTAGTACTAATTAATTAATTACCCTGGGTCGATACCAATACAGCTTTTGTTTCCATTGGCCTGGAACCGTTTTGATGAACTTTGCCCAAGCCCTGCCCGCCGGCAAAGAAAATGAATAAAGGAGTTATTAATTAGTTGATATCAGGAAATGACGAACTAAATAGGCCGACATATAGTTCAATAATGATTGAAATTACCTGTTGACTATCCCCTTGACGGTTTCGTACTCCTCAACTGGTTTAATTAGTGAGTCCAGTACTTCAACTTTTCCTTCTTCAACTTGAATGTCTAACAAGATCCAGTGGAATCTGCATGCGCACACGTTTGCATGTATAAATTAAGCGGGCATGTGCATAACACTCATCAACTACCCTAAACCCTATACACTTATTAACATCTAGCTAGTAAGCAAAAACAGAATTTGTAGTACAAGACAGTGTGACTCACTTGAAGTTGTAAGGAAGTAGTATATCTCGATTGGTGTTTAGGCGCTTGAAGAACTCTAGCATGCTTTTCTCTGTGTCTTCTCGATAACATTCATCCGTCCATATCTCTTGATTAATGGTATTTGGGTCAATGAACCCAATGCCATAGCGTCCCTTTTTATTCATTTCATAGATCTTCATCCTGCATAATACCACAGAAAAGAATATAGTGAGGATAATTACAGGTAATGATCAACGAGCACTACAGCTAGCTTGAGACTTAAATTACAGAAAGAAATCACTTACAAACAATAGCAACTGACGATAGATTTGTCGAGTGCGTCTTGATTGAATAACTGAAACAGTTCTGTAAACTCAACATACAGAGCATTCTCATGGTAGTAATGCTCTGCCTTGACTTTCACCATGAGGGACTCTCGATTGGTAGTCTTGGCAATTTTCATGTACCATTCATGCAATTCATACATTCTCGTTGGGAGCTTCTTGACCTCCTCAGGCTTTACCAGAGGTTCGCCGCGGGCATATTTCCGTTTTACGTCCTCCTCTCTAATCTTATCCATGGGCTCAATGCCTAGGAGTTGATAAACAGTGACACCGGCCTCGGCAGCCATCCTTCTATGATCGTCGGTTATTACCAGCTCATCGGCCGCGTCGGTACTCACATGTGTTGGTACAATGAGCGGGGGGATCGATTGCACCGCCTGTTCTCCCAGCTGGGGAACAGTTTTCCCGCTTTTTTTGGCAGCTGCGCCTTGGCTCGAGCTCGAGCTCGACTCCTTCTTTTTTTTTGCTAGATGTGCCTTCCTGAGTTGGCGCTCATAGTCTGAGTCAACAGGCTTGGGAGCTGGTTCTTTAGCCATACGAATAAAGTGCTCAACGACAACCTCAGGCACTTTCTCCTTTGGCGGCGGTGGCGGTTTCGGTGCAAAATGGGCGTCCAAGTCCGCCCTGCATTTGGCTTTGATTTCCTCATCCGTCATGTCGTAAGGCCTCTTCGGAAGAGGCGCGAGGCTTGGACCAAATTGGTATCCTCGTCTCTTGCCTCCTGTACTTGTACCGCTAGACGCCATAGCTGCGGCGGCTCTCTTCCGCTGTTGCCTAGGCGGCGGAGACGACTGACGCGGTGCAGGAGCACTGGGCTGACGCGGTGCCGGACTTGGAGGAGGAGGAGTGGCCTGACGCGGTGCCGAACTTGGAGGAGGAGGACTGGCCTGACGCGTTGCCGGACTTGGAGGAGTAGGAGTGTCCTGACGCGGTGGCGGACTTGGAGAAGGAGTCGGCTGACGCGGTGTCGGTGGCCTTGGAAAGACAATGCAATCCTTTCTCCATAGAATGATACGATGTATGGCCTCTCCCAGTGTGCGCTCGTCGTCACCTCCAGGAATGTCAAGCTGTAGCCCCGAATATTGTGCCACAACTTCATCAACCGTGACACGAGCATAGTCAGCTGGAATCGGATTGCAATGGAAGGTTGCTTCAGGGGGATTTGTATAAGCAATGCCGTCCGCCACCTTCATGGATATGTTCTTCATTTTAAAGTGTAGCTCACAATTAGTGTTATCCATGATGTCATCCACAGGGTATCTATCCAGCAGTAGTGACTCATCGCCCAGGGCGGAACCCACGCTGCTTCTCGGCATGGATGGCTCGGTGCTATCCAATGATGGATCCGCTAGCTGCTGCCGCTGCTGAGAGTTGATCTGCTGCTGCTGCCGCTCTAATTGGAGTGCCAACTCCGCGTGCGCTGATTCTAGGCCTCTAACGCGTTCTGCTTCCTGCTTCCTCTGCTCCTCCTCCAGCTTCCTCTTCTTCTCCTCCTCCATCTTCTTTCTCGCACGGCTTCTGTAGTCGGCGTTCCAGTCCGCAAACCCCTGATACCACGGAACAATGCCTTTGCCTCGTGTTCTTCCCGGGTGTTCAGGATTTCCCAGGGCGCGTGTAAGCTCGTCGTTCTCTCTGTTGGGCGTGAACACCCCCGTTCGAGCCTCTTCTATTGCAACAAGTAGTTTGTCGTCGGCTCCTTTAAGACTTGCCTTCTTCAAAACCTGGCCTGTCTTTGGGTCCAACGCCCCCCCATGCGCATAGAACCAAGTCCTGCACCTGGGGGGCCAGCTCAATGTAACTGGAATGACCTCTGCATCTATCATCTCTTGCTCAGCCTTATCCCACTTAGGCCGGGCCACCGCGTAGCCACCTGGCCCCAGCCTATGGTAATGCTCCTTTTTCGCGGCATTGAGCTTGTTTATTCTCGACCGTTCCTTAGCTAATTCCGATTCCTTGAATTTCACGAAAGCGGGCCAGTGATCTCTTTGCTTCTCCGGTGTTCCCGTGAATTCTGGAGTCTTCTTTCCTCCGTACTTGGCCCATATATTTTTCTTGTGGTTGTTGAATGCACGCGCCATCTTCCTAAGAGCAGCGTCCTTGACTTTCTGCACATCTGCATGTGTGAAATGATCTGGTAGGGTGAAATGTGACATGAGAGATTCCCAAAGCCGATCTTTTGCTCTTTGGTCAACATAAGTAAGATCTGGACGTTCCGTTGCTGGCTTTTTCCATTCTTGAATGGAGATCGGGATTTGGTCCTTCACAAGAACTCCGCACTGACGAATCCACTTGTCCGCATTCTTCTTAGGCTCGCTTGGTTCGCCATTAGGTTTGATGGCATCGATGTTGTACTTTACGCCATCCTTCAACTTTTTGGCCGGGCCTCGCTTTCTGCTGCCTGCAGACGATTTACTCGATCCGGAGGGCTGAAAGAAGAAAGATCGATTCGTTAATATATATATATATATATATACAAAATCATTTAAAACACGTGATGATCACCAGATGCCTGCTTCTATAATGTACCTCGCCGGTATTTGCTATTTCAAGATCATCATAGTTCTGGACTTCATCAATTCGGTCGTCTTGATCGAATATCATATCACCCTCCCCGGTATTGTTCAGATATTGGGAGCCGTCATCTTCTTCATTCTGATCATGTGGCCCGCGAGGGGAGCGTATGATCTCGAACACGGCCTCTTCTCCTTCTCTGCCGGTATTGTCCGCCATAGCTTTTATTTAACTAATCCAGAAGAAATATAAAACAATTTAGTACGCATCTCAAATAATAGTAGATAATTGATATGCATCTCGAATAATAGTAGATAATATATATGCATCTCGAAAGATAAAACTGAATCATAGTAGATAATATGCATCATCGAATATAATCTCGAATACATCGTCTCGAATATTATCGAAAGTGGCGCCCGGAGCCACCAAAGGAGCTCCGGGTCGTCGACGGGACCCGGGGCCGGGTTCCTCACCAAGCGGCGCCCCCCTGAAGGTAGCACCTCCCAGTGCCAGCCCGGCGGAGCCCAGTCCCGGACATGGCTCCTCTGAAGCAGGACGTCGTCGCGAACGGGTCGACGGCGAGGATGCGGGCCGGGCATCGTTGACGTCGATAACAAATTCTATATGCAAATGTAACATTTTTTCTTATATACAAATTCTATATGCAAATTCTATATGCAAATTTAACATAACGGACATTAATCTAATTCATCTAACATTTGACATTAATATATCTAATTCATCTAACATTTGACATTAATATATCTAATTCATCTAACATTTGACATTAATCTAACATTTCTATGTAATTCATCTAACATTTGACGGGCGCGGCGACGGGCGCGGCGACGGGGCGGCGGCGAGACGGCGACGCGCGACGGGGACGGCGACAGGGACGGGCCGGGGCGGCGACGTGGACGGGGACGGCGACGGCGACAGGGACGGCGACGGCGACGGCGACGGCGCGCGACGGGGGCGGCGACGGGGACGGCGCGCGACGGGGGCGGCGACGGGGGGCGGCGGCGCTGTCGATCGAAGAAGCAGAGGAGACGAGCGAACAGAGAAGAAGTGAAAATTTTCATAAGGGTTGTTTATATAGGATGGACCTTTAGTACCGGTTGGAGCCACCAACCGGTACTAAAGGTCAAATTTGGCCAGGCCAAGCGGCGGGAAGCGACCCCCTTTAGTACCGGGTCGTGGCTCCAACCGGTACTAAAGACATCCCTTTGGTACCGGTTGGATCTACCAACCGGTACTAAAGGTGGTGCGCTGCCGCAGGTGCGGTGCGGGCAAGTTTAGTCCCACCTCGCTTGCCGAAGGGCGCCCGCACCAGGTTATAAGCCCCGCCGCGGCTGCTGTCTCGAGCTCCTCTGTATTGCAGGCCTTCTGTGCCTACCTCTGCTGCTATGCCCTGTTGGGCCTACTGGGCCTGCGGGCTTGCATCCTGGCCCAACTACAAGTTGGGTGTCTAGTCGTATGCAGGCCGCTGTGGCCCAGTAGGCGGGCTTTTTTTTATTTATATTTTTTCTCTTTTTTCTTTTCTGCTTTATTTATTTTCTTGTATTTATTTCTGAGTTGTTTTTTGCTGTATTTAGAGTTTCTTTCTGAATATTTTTGCTTTAGGTACAAAAAATTACAAACTTTCTGTTAGTGCCAGTAGTTTTCAAATTTTAATAGTTTAAATTTGAATTATTTGAAATTTGTGTGAATCACTAGTTTGTGAATAACTTTACTTTAAAAATAGATTTTTCAGTGATTCTTTTTTCTTATGTTTAATATTAGTGTGTTTTATCATTATATTCAATTTGGTAATACTTAGGTTATTTAAAAAATGAAATGCCTTTGTAACAGACGAGTTTTCGTCCGAAACCCTGATACTTCGAAAGAGATTGTCCATTTTGTACACGAAGTGCATCCAGTTTTTGCCGTAACCCTTTCTACTTTTTTGCACATGCTATGTGGGTGAAATAACGATACCATGCCAACTTTCAACCTTTTCAGAGTTCATTTGTAGTGCTTTTCAATTTCAGGGTCATTTAGCTCAAAAAAAATCAGTAAATGCATGAAAAATAGCAAATGAAGTCAGAAAGGGTTGAAAGTTGATGACGTGGCTTTGAATGGTGCATACTGAACGCACAAAAAGTCTGGAGTTGTAATAAGTTTAAAAAAATGAAATGCCTTTGTAACAGACGAGTTTTCGTCCGAAACCCTGATACTTCGAAAGAGATTGTCCATTTTGTACACGAAGTGCATCCAGTTTTTGCCGTAATATTTCTTCGCGTTTCAAATGCCAAAACACATAAGTACCCTAATTAACTATTACAAAGATTCCCTCCGGTTTGTCCGAAGTGGGACTTTCCAGATATATTAGTCCGGAAACTCACTAGATAAGAAAGTGATGACAGTGAAGTCGGTCACATCCCAGAGTGGGATCTTTGGGTGTGAAACTTTTTCTTCGCGTGTGTCCCTTTGCACCGTAACCATGGACAATCTTCATCATTTAACTGGATGCTCGGGTCAATATTCACTGTGAAGGGAGCAATTTCATCAAACTTTTCATAATCTTCTGACATGTCTGTCTTGTCATCCACTCCCACGATGTTTCTTTTCCCTGAAAGAACTATGTGGCGCTTTGGCTCATCGTATGATGTATTCGCTTCCTTATCTTTTCTTTTTCTCGGCTTGGTAGACATGTCCTTCACATAGAAAACCTGCGCCACATCATTGGCTAGGACGAATGGTTCGTCTGCGTACGCAAGATTGTTGAGATCCACTGTTGTCATTCCGTACTGCGGGTCTTTCGTTACCCCGCCTCGTGTCATATTGACCCATTTGCACCGAAACAAAGGGACCTTCAAACCACGTCCATAGTCAAGTTCCCATATGTCCTCTATGTAACCATAATATGTGTCCTTTCCACTCTTGGTTGCTGCATCAAAGCGGACACCACTGTTTTGGTTGGTGCTCTTCTTATCTTGGGCGATCGTGTAAAATGTATTCCCATTTATCTCGTACCCTTTGAAAGTCATTATATTCGAAGATGGTAACTGGGACAGCAAGTACAGGTCATCTTCAACAGCGGCGTCATGCATGGCACGTGTCTGCAACCAACCGGCGAAAGTCCCCGTTTGTTCACGTGTAATCCAGTCGTCAGACTGCTCCGGGTGTTTGGAGCATAGAAAATTCTTGTGTTCCTCCATATACGGAGCCACCAAGGCGGAATTTTGTAGAACTGTGTAGTGTGCTTGAGTGAGAGAATGCCCGTCCATACATATTATTTGTTCCGGTCCTAGCGTGCCATTTCCACCCAGTCTGCCCTTATGCCGCGATTCAGGAACACCAATCGGCTTAAGGTCAGGAATAAAGTCAATACAAAACTCAATGACCTCCTCATTTTCATGGCCCTTGGAGATGCTTCCTTCTGGCCTAGCACGATTATGAACATATTTCTTTAAGACTCCCATGAACCTCTCAAAGGGAAACATATTGTGTAGAAATACAGGACCCAGAATGGCAATCTCTTCGACTAGGTGAACTAGAACGTGCGTCATGATATTGAAGAAGGATGGTGGGAACACCAACTCGAAACTGACAAGGCATTGCACCAAATCACTCTCTAACCTTGGTAGGATTTCTGGATCGATTACCTTCTGAGAGATTGCATTGAGGAATGCACATAGCTTCACAATGGCTAATCGAACGTTTTCCGGTAGAAGGCCCCTCAATGCAACCGGAAGCAGTTGTGTCATAATCACGTGGCAGTCATGAGACTTTAGGTTCTGAAACTTTTTCTCTGCCATATTTATTATTCCCTTTATATTCGACGAGAAGCCAGACGGGACCTTCATACCGAGCAGGCATTCGAAGAAGATTTCCTTCTCTTCTTTGGTAAGAGCGTAGCTGGCATGACCCTGGAACTGCTTTGGATCCATGCCGTCTTTTCCGTGCATACGTTGCTGGTCCTCCCGTGCCTCCGGTGTATCTTTTATCTTGCCATACACGCCCAAGAAGCCTAGCAGGTTCACGCAAAGATTCTTAGTCACGTGCATCACGTCGATTGCAGAGCGGACCTCTAGGTCTTTCCAATAGGGTAGGTCCCAAAATATAGATTTCTTCTTCCACATTGGTGCGCGTCCGTCAGCGTCATTCGGAACAGATTGTCCGCCAGGACCCTTTCCAAAGATTACTTTTAAATCCTTGACCATATCAAGTATATCATCACCAGTACGGTGGGGAGGCTTCTGCCGGTGATCTGGATCACCTTTGAAATGCTTGCCTTTCTTTCTTACGGGATGCCTGCTCTGAAGAAATCGACGATGCCCCAGGTACACATTCTTCTTACATTTATCCAAATATATACTGTCGGTATCATCTAAACAGTGCGTGCATGCGTGGTATCCCTTGTTTGTCTGTCCTGAAAGGTTACTGAGAGCAGGCCAATCATTGATGGTTACAAACAGCAATGCTCGCAGGTCAAATTCCTGCTGTTTGTGCTCATCCCACACACGTACACCTTCTATGCTCCACAGCTCTAAAAGTTCTTCAACTAATGGCCTTAGGTACACATCAATGTCGTTGCCGGGTTGCTTGGGGCCTTGGATGAGCACTGGCATCATAATGAACTTTCGCTTCATGCACAACCAAGGAGGAAGGTTATAGATACATAGAGTCACAGGTCATGTGCTATGATTGCTGTTCTGCTCCCCAAAAGGATTAATGCCATCTGCACTTAAACCAAACCATACGTTCCTTGCGTCAGCTGCAAAGTTCTTCCACCTTCTCTCGATTTTTCTCCACTGCGATCCGTCAGCGGGTACTCTCAACTTCCCGTCTTTCTTACGGTCTTCTTTGTGCCATCGCATCAACTTGGCATGCTCTTTGTTTTGGAACAAACGTTTCAACCGTGGTATTATAGGAGCATACCACATCACCTTGGCAGGAATCTTCTTCCTGGGGCGCTCGCCCTCAACATCACCAGGGTCATCGTGGCAGATCTTATAGCGCAATGCACAACATACTGGGCATGCATTCAAATCCTCGTACTCACCGCGGTAGAGGATGCAGTCATTAGGGCATGCATGTATCTTCTGCACCTCTAATCCTAGAGGGCAGACAGCCTTCTTTGCTTCGTACGTACTGTCAGGCAATTCGTTATCTTTTGGAAGCTTCTTCTTCATTATTTTCAGCAGCTTTTCAAATGCCTTGTCAGGTACACCATTCTCTGCCTTCCATTGCAGCAATTCCAGTGTGGTACCCAACTTTTTCTTGTCATCTTCGCAATTTGGGTACAACGGTTTCTTGTGATCCTCTAACATGCTCTGCAACTTCAGCTTCTCCTTTTCACTTGCACACTTTCTCTTTGCATCCGCAATGGCCCGACCAAGATCATCAGCGGGCTCATCTGATGCCTGTTCTTCAGCTTCTTCCCGCATTGCCGGCTCAGCTTCTTCCCCCATTGTTGTACCATCGTATTCATGGAACCCATGGCCAGGATAGCTGTCGTCGTCCTCTTCTTCTTCATTGTCTTCCATCATAACCCCTCTTTCTCCGTGCTTGGTCCAAACATTATAGTGGAGCATGAAACCGGACTCAAACAGGTGGACGTGAATGGTTCTTGACTTAGAGTAATTCCGATCATTCTTACATCCAGCACATGGACAAGGCATAAAACCATCCGCCCGCTTGTTCGCCTCAGCCGCAAGCAGAAAAGTCTGCACGCCATTAATGAACTGGGCAGAGCATCGGTCATCGTACATCCATTGCCGGCTCATCTTCATTACACAGCACCGAAAAGACCAAATTAATACAAGTTCATACATAAAGTTCATACAACACTTATTATCATAAAACAACATACAAATAACTCTCTAGCTAAAGCATTTAAATGCAACAACAAATGCGATCAAGATCGCAACTAAGGTAACAATTGATCCAACAGCATAATGATACCAAGCCTCACTATCGATGGCATATTTTCTAATCTTTCTAATCTTCAAGCGCATTTTCTCCATCTTGATCTTGTGATCATCGACGACTTCGGCAACATGCAACTCCAATTCCATCTTCTCCCCCTCAATTCTTTTCAATTTTTCTTTCAAATACTCGTTTTCTTTTTCAACTAAATTTAACCTCTCGACAATAGGGTCGGTTGGAATTTCCGGTTCACATACCTCCTAGATAAAAATATCTATGTCAACTTGATGGGCATAATTTGTCATAAACACGAAATGCAACAAATAATTATAAAAGAGAATATACCACATCCGAATCATAACCCGGACGAGGGCCGACGGGGACGGATATCAAAGCCATGGCACTATGTATAACAAACAACGTACGGGTAAGATAATTATACAAGTAACTATATATCTAAATCACACAAACATGATTTTTTTTATATAAAAAAGATAAGAACAAGAGGCTCACCACAAGGTGGTGCCGGCGACGGGACGGTGCGGGCGATCGACGGTGCTTACGACGGAGACAAGAAGGCACTAAGTAAACCACACCTACATATGCAAACTAAGAGTTATATTGACCTCAAATTGCATATAAATCAAATACTACCACATATAATTCCTCCCAAAATAAAACCCACAAATCACTATACTTATAGAGCATTGCAAGAGCTAATCTAGCAATGAGAGATGAAAGGACAAAGTTGCTAACCTTTGTGATCACTTGGATGGATGGGGTGCCTTCAAATCTTGGACAAATTTTGGCAAAAATGGAGGTGAGCTCGAGCAAGAGGGGAAGAAAACAGAGAGGGGGAAAAACAGAGCGCTTCGGCTTGGGCTGGACGAAGGGTTTATATAGGATGATCTTTTGTACCGGTTGGTTATACGAACCGGGACTAAAGGTCCTGTTAGGCCCCAGCCTGACAACAGCCTGCCACCACCTATTTAGTACCGGTTCGTGGCACGAACCGGTACTATAGGTTCGCCACGAACCGGTACTAATGAGCGCCGCCCGCCTAGCTGTTGGAACCGGCACTAATGGTCACGTTAGTGCCGGTTCAGTTACAAACCGGGACTAATGTGTCTCACATAAGGCCCTTTTTCTACTAGTGGGGGGTGGGGGCGGACTGCTGTCTCCTCGGTCCAGCGGGGGAGAAAGAAAGATTGAATCGTTATGTTTTGCGGGATGGGTGATTTCCAGCCAAATCGAAGGGGTGGAGCTCGGAAACTTGGGAGGGCTCAGCACGTGTAAGCAATTTCGGCGTTGTATTCGTTTTAATTCAGACTGCTGTTTCCGTGTGCATGCCAAACAGTTGAATTGGAAATTTTGGAATACCAAATCCAATTCGGGGCCTCATTACACACATCCAAACGCAGCATTAGGTATATTTGTGTGCATCGATGCCGAATCATGAGATCTTTGCTTGTTTTCTCTGAAATGAAATCGAAAAAGAAAATCGGGACTCCGAGCTTCTCAACTTGGAAAAAAAAAACTGAACCACAAAATAAATTTGGAATGAATAGCCAATATAATACAGCCCAATAGGCTGGCGCGCTCATTTGGGCTGTGAATGGAGAGCCAAGATTCACTCCGTCCATTTGTTTCCAACTACTCCCTCCGTTCCTCTATATAAGGTGTATTTGTTTTTTGATAAAATTCCAGAATGTAAGGTGCATTTCTTCTGATTCCTCCTAATTCCCTGGTTAGCCCTCCTAAAAAAGGAAAGTATCTCTTTTCTGATTGTATGTATCTCTCCTTATAGTAAAAGAAGGAAACTATCTCTTTATCGATTGCATGTATCTCATACTTTTCTGAAGTAATTGATTCACTTTCCACTAACCAACAAATTTGCCAAGGGTAATTTAGTCTTAACATGTCTATAATTATGTGCCTTGGTCACCGTGCCAAAAATAATACACCTTACATAAAGGAACGGAGGGAGTATAAAACTAAAAAGAACAAAAAAAATCTGCTTGCAACTACAGCAGCGTCTCGGTAGGGCTCCCTCCTACTCCCGACTCGGCAACTCGCCATGGCCGCCGCCGCCAGGTCGCTGCTCCGCTCCTCCGCCTCCGCTCTTCGCTCTGCTCCGGCGAGACCGTCTGCCCTCGGCGTCGGTGCGCGTCCTTCCGTCGGCCGCGCGTTGGCTGCGCCCCCTCGCATCCTCAGGTACGTACCAAGATTTATTCATGCTCCCCAACCAGTCAATTAGCAGCAGGAAGGATGTGACGGCCCTTGGTTGATATTATATCATATGTGCTTGCAAGGTTGCCCGTGGAGGCGAGCTTCTGCCTGGAGTCGCTGCTGCCGCTGCACAGCGCCACCGCCGCCGCGCGGCTCAAGTCAATGCTCGCCGTCGTGCCCGGCCAAGGCATCTGCTGGATCATTGAAGATAACTGACACTGCAGACAACATATATGTTCTCCAAATGTCTAGCTAATTGGCGTATTGTGTAAACCAGGTGTGCCTGTTGATTATGTAGTGGAATCACATCAACCATAGGTCTTCCTTTTGGCCATTTTAGGATCACTTTGGCTCTGAAAGATACGAATGGAAAATTTTGCTATGATGTCATTATTTACCAAGGAAAAAATTAGCGCGCTATATAAATAGCGTCGCGCCTGAAAATGTGATATTCGCGTGCTATAGCGCGATATAGCTGTTATTAGCGAGACATTGTACACTGATCAATTTAATGAGACAATTCTCTATACGCTATACGTGCTGTTTGCGGCGGTATAGCGCTATTTTTTTCAGCGTTATTTGCACGTTTGGTTCAAACGAATAGAGCAAAGTAATAACCAAAACATTTCTTTCCTCTCAGCTTCAACGGAAGAACGTAGGATTCTACAATCCACTTGGGAACCACTTTCGCAAATTTGTACGCATCTCGCAACCCCTTTTTTCGCTCTGACTCACTCTATTATGTCTCTCAAACTACTCTTTGTATCTCAAGAACACACGCCATGGAAGAAACTCACACGCACACACACTTTACCAAGGAGAATACTGGTACATTCTTCCTCTTCTTCTCATTAACGTACGTAATCAAACTGATTACAATGCTTAAATAACACCTACACACCCACACATTGCCCAGCCACCATGCTCGGCCACTAACACCACGTACTAACAAACCAGCACTAACTACATGACCTCGAATCACTCCAGGATGCTCAAGACAGTGGCGGTGCCAGGAATACAATCATGTGTGGTCAAGTGATCAGCGTTGTGTAGTCTCAGATCGATGAATTTATAAGATTGCTTGGAATAATTTCTTCTTGTTGTATGTTGTTTTTGTAAAAAGCTATGTAGTCAACTCACTACACAAGTGTGGCTTCGCCACTGGCTCAAGACTAGCCAACATGCAAATACACGCACGAAGCTAGCTAACAATCTCACATGCAGCTCACTAGCACACCGATTCTCTCGGTCAACACTTCTACAGCCCGTTGATCTTTAGCACTTGCACTGCATAATAATATCAAGTTAGTGCTGACATAGTTTTCGTTGTGAGAAGTCGGTTGGTAAGCATGCATGTTTTTTTTCGAGTCGTGTGAAGCATGCATGTTAGCTACCCCCTGCATCTCTTACAGCTCCATAACCATCTTCTCAGTTCTTTTGCTTGCATTTCTCTTATGTAAAACCATTGGTTTATTGATGGAAACCCACGAGGTAGCTCGTTGCTTAATATTTTTCCGCAAATGCTTGGGAGGTGGTGTTTTGGCTCATAGGTGTACACACACCTATTATGAAATACTCCTTCCGTTTCTTTTTACTCTGCGTATAAGATTTCTGTCAAGTTAAACTTATAAAGTTTAACCAAATTTATATTAAAAAAATATCAACATCTACAATACAAAAAATATATAAGCTGAAACTACATTTCATAAAGAATCTAATGATATTGATTTGGTACTGTGAATGTTGATACTTTTTTCTATAAATTTGGTCAAACTAGGGATACTTTGATTTCAATCAAAATTTATATGCAGACTAAAAGAAACGGAGGGAGTATATATAAAAACACATTTCAAAATGTTAAAATTTTCAAACAATAATTTCCCGTGTAAATCCGGACATTCTATGTTCGCACACAAAAAATCACGAAGAAAGAACATTTTTTGTGGCATGTATAAAAAGGATAAAAATGTCTCGTGAATAGTTATAATCAATCATCGAATATTGTCCTTTTGACACAAGCTACACAAAATGTCCTTTTCATCGAAACTTCGTAAAAAATATATAATGTCCGGATGTACACGTGAGATTTTTCTCGATTTTTTAATATTTTGAAATGTGTATTTAGACAATGGATGCATCTACACCTATGAGTCAAAGTGAATTTCTCAAATGGTTATTACTTTAAAATAAGGACAAAACATCGACGTGGTCATGTTGGGCCGAGCATTGCCCGTCATTGCCTTGCACATAGGCTTTCGGCCATGTGGTGCGGTGGTGTCCCTTGCATTTTGTTTGAGCCGCTTTTGAAACCGAAAGGACTCCTTTCAGGGATCACTCCCACCTCCCAGGTTGCAACAAGTGGCGCACTGCATGTGTGTCACTTGTCGCAACCTGGGAGTTTTCCCTTTTTTCGTAGATCCGTATTTTTAAAACGTTTTCTCTTAAACCGTGCGTCCAAATCTCGAACCGTTTTCACCGTTGGGTTCCTCGCGTCTAGATCTTCAAAACTAGATCATATGTTGATAGGTTTTGACATACTTTTTTTCACGAAAAAACCGGTGACGAAAAAACCGTGCCTCTCGCGATAGAAAAAAACACAGAAAACACGTTGTTTTCCCTTTCCGAGAAGCACAGCCGTGCCTCTCCGCGACGGCAAAACCGTGCCTCTCGCGGAAGCAACACCGTGCCTCTCGCGAAAAAGAAAAAAAAAACAGAAAACGCGTTCTTTTTCCTGTCCGAGAGGCACGGCCGTGCCTCTCGCGAAAGCAAAACCGTGCCTCTAGCGGAAGCAAAACCGTGCCTCTAAAAAAAACACGTTTTTCCCCTTTCCGAGAGGCACAGCTAAGAAAGACCGGTGAAAAACCGGAACACCGAAAAAGAACAATCTAAAAACCAGAAAACGTGTGCGAAAAAATAACAAATAAAAATCCGAAGGAAACGCTCAGAGCGCGACACGTGGCAGCGGCCGAGAACGCGTCAAGTGGCGGCATGTGGTAGTGATCTTTGGGAGGGTTTCGAGGGAGTACTCGCTAATTAGTTGCTCCCTTTTGCAACACATGATAGCTAGGACTCAAAGTCCTATGTCCTCATCCGTTACAGCCGAATTAAGGGTCCAGTCCGCAGCCAGTCCTATTTGGCACGCACGGTCCTCTGTGTGGGCCGGCCAATTACAGGTTTCTTCCCACACGAGTTTTCCCTGAACCGATTTTGTCATTTTTCCAATGTTTTTCTCTTTCTTTTCGTTTTTTCATTGATTATTAGGTTCCATTTTATTTTTTATATTTCGTTTTACTTATCTGTATTTTCTTATATTTGTTTGTTCTTTTTTAATTTTCGAACATCTTCCAAATTCATGGAAATTTTATGAAATCATTAACATTTTATAAATTCGAGTTCATTGTTTTGTAATTATGAGCATTCTATAAAGGAATCAAGATTAGTTTTAAATCATGAACATTTTTTCGGAATTCATAAACATTTGTGTGAATTTGGGGACAGTTTTTAAAATTATGAATATTAATTTGAGTAGCTTAAGTTTTCTAAAATTTGGGAATATATTATAAATTCACAATTTTTTTTTCTTGAGGAATATTATCGTATATGCATGAACATTTCTTGAATCAGCGAACATGTTTTGAAGCGATGAATGTTTTTAGAAATTTGGGAAGAATTTTCGAAATTCATTCAATAATTTTAAATTCGTGAACATTTAAAAAATGATGAATATTTTTTGAGTTGGTGAACATGTTTTTTGGAATTCATGAACATTCTCTGAAGACGCTATTTTAAAAAACAATTATGAACATCGTTTGACTATGAGAACAATGTTTTCAAAATTTTAAGTGTTTTTGAATCCACCAGAATTTTATGATTTCCCAAAATTTCTCAATAATCTAGATTTCCCATTATTTTTTTGAATTCATGATAATTTATGATTTCCCGATTTTTTTTGAATTCATGATTATTTATGATTTTTTAAATTTTTTCTAAAATAGAACTTTTTTAAATTTGGAACCTTTTTGACGTCATTGTTTATTTTAAAGAAGAAAAAAGGAAAACATAAAAAAATAAAGGTAAGAAAAAATTAAATGAAAAAAAAACAGGTGGCGTCCGCCAGAAAACATGGGCCGGACCAAAAATGCGCGTTGGGAGGGGGGGTTGCATGTTCCGTGTCTTCAATCCAAGAAACAATAACCAACAAAATTATATAAATATTGTTAATTGTAAATGGCAACAAGTAAGCGCCACAAAAAATATAGCAATACGTGATCTAAAAAAGATAATAAGCCATGCAATAGTAATTTTGTATGTGTAACAATGCTGCGAATTTGCAAACTAGTTAGTGATAGAAATAAAGAGAATTTTTTTCTTGACTGGCTTGAGATATTTATATCTTAAATGGATTAAGACAATACCTAAATTGGGGTAATAGTCAAAAAGGCACATCACTCGCATGCACAAGGATATGATGTGATAAACATATACAACGGAATTAATTTAGGTATGTGATAACAATAGAGTTACTACTTTCTTGACAAGGTACCTCCCAGCACCGTAGTATATAAGAAGGGAATATCGATCCAGTTCTAGGCACGTAAACAAGAAAAACCGAGATTAGCTATAGAAATAGAACACGATCTAGCTACTAGACATCATCTGATCTTCCAGATCAATGGCATTTGGGAGTATCACAATCAGATCTTCCCTAAAAGGAAAGGGTAGCAGCTCTTCTAGTCGTGCTTACCCTTTCCTTCTACCAAGGAGTATCACAATCAGGTCAGTGTGCTAAGTCATGCGTGGACAAACTTATATTTTCATTTTATGCTAACAAGCGATCTCATCTGTGAATATGTACGTGCAGATGAAGTGATGACTGGAGGGCTAGATTCAACATGTGTGGCTGACTATGAATGCGGGCTGGTCTCATGTGGGGTTAGATGCCACAACATGAAGATGGGCCCAAGTGCAGCCTATTGTGATAGAAAAGCCGGCGTGTTGTATTGTTGTTGTCTCCCACGACCACACGTAGAACATCACATATAAGAAAATGGACTAGGGCAAGTCATTAGTCGTGTGGTTCTTCATGTTGATTGGTCAATAAGAATGCATGATAAAAGGAAAGATGTTGGGAACAAATATTCAAGTACTCCGTTCTTTGATGACGTGTCATTGTTACAAATTGGTATATATGTTTTGAACTTGATTTTAACACCCCATGTTTTAGATACAAGGCACAAGAAACATCATATGTCCCTATCCTGAACTCACCTACATAGCCCATTCCCTTCACCCATTCTGAACATGAGATTAAAACTAACCGAGTACTACCATAACCGTATCTCATATCTCATACCCCGGATCTGCACATGTCACTGCTCAGTGAAAATATAATTAATAATAATTGTCATTATTTGTAATTTCTTTGTATCAACCTTAAGATGGTTTTTTCTAGCAAAAAGAAAAAAACCTAAAGATGGTTTGTTTATTTAGGAGAAAACTCCTAAAAAGAAGTCTTTTGGGGGGGAGTAGCGGGGTATTTGTAGCCGAACCAGAGGAACCCTCTAGACAAAAAAACACGCCCAGAGGAATCCACAAATTTAAGAGGCCGAATAGCGAGCCCAATGTACCCACTATGCGGACGAACATATTTCCCCCCTAAAAAATATGTTTGCAACTTTGCCTAAAACAAACTATATACAACTAGAACGCATCCGGACGGACTCATCCCCTCCTCTGATGGCCACCACCGCCATCGCCAGGCGCTACTCCGCTCTTCCGCTTTTTCTCTTCTCCGCACTGCTTCGACGAGACCATCTCCATCTTCCCTCGGCCTTGCCCCCCATCAGGTACGAAGAAGATTCATTCTTGTTCCCAAACCCAACAATTAACAACAATAGGATGTAGAGGGACTATTTGTGATTCATGGAGGTTTTTCTTGTTACTTGCGCGTGCAGATTGCCCGTGGAGGCAAAGCTTCTGCCGCTGCACAAGTCCATCGCCGCTGCACGACTCATGTCTAAGCTCACCGTGCCTGGCCAAGGTCTCGGGTGACTCGCGGAAGGTAATAAACGCGTACTAGTACCAGTAGTATTAGTACAAAGTTTTCGTGAGCTAGGTAATTATTCCTGAACAAGAGGAGCACAACGCCAACTAGATAGACATTTGTATTGTTGGTAACTTTCCCTGTTTGAATAAGGGTAAAATCGATGGGTTAAGACGTCCGATATCACTATTTGGAACTCATCTACATATCTCATTTGCTTCACCCATTCCGAATGGGACGAAAGCTAACCCACCACTAACCATATCGCTATCCCACCCTTATTTGTTGTAAAGTTACAAAGTTGCAAACAAACTATTATTTTTCATAAAATGGCTCAAAGTTTGTGAGGTTTGACTTAAAAAAATATATATGCACTACATTATGGAACGGGGGAGTAGTATTTAGTGACGGAGTATTTCTCCTCATAACTATGACAGGTTTTATAAATATGATTATCATTATAATTTTTTGCATAATATACCATCACAATAATCATCGTAAATAGAAGACATATTCTTATCATGATAAATTTTCTTTTCCAATGTAGGATTAAACGGACTAAAATGTTCATGAGCATTCATCGTATCAAGTGCGTTATTACAGACAAGAGAATAAACTTAGGGATCCTGCCTAGAAAATACATTTTCAAATATATCATTCTTATACTTACTAGACAAACTTTAATCGAACAAATCATCTATATTAGCAAAAGAATTTTCAAAGTATTTTTTCTAAGCTTAAAATTATCCATATCCTTTTTGCATTTCCAATAATTTACAGGAAAAGTAAACTATGCTAAATACTTTGTACTTTCTTTACTTTTCTCGAGTGGATTTACTTTCGTAACTTTGGTCTAACCCAAAAATTAACAGGCTGAATAAAAAGCTAGTGTAATAACCCAAAAATCAACAGGCCCATTAGGCCACACCAGTCTGCAACTACACAGCAGCCCCTCACCTGGAAGTATTTCCCCATGCGTAGTCTTTTTTTTTTTGAGGGAAGGCCATCATGGCTAGCCTTATTAAAACTCAAATAATGTTTACATCGTCTATGAGCTTAGTGACAATAAAGTCAGGGGGCTCGTCCAACCAACTAAATCAAGTCTTATTACAGTAACAGAAATGAGCTAGCACATGTGCCACTTGATTACAAGATCTATAACAATGCTTATAAACGACCTTCCCAATTGAAGTACTAGTGTCCACACATTCTGCGAATATTGCCGCCGCCGAGTCCCACCATATGTTTTGTCCATCGCAATAATTGATTACTTGCAAAGAATCTGATTCAGCTTCTATCCGGTTACACCCAAAGAGTTAGCAAAAACCAGCCCATCTCGCATGGCCAACGCTTCTGTTGTTATTGCATCCACCGCGACAGGTATAAACTTGCATTGGGCTCCCAAAAAATTACCTTTGTCATCACGCAGGATAGCTGCTGTAGCACCAACCCCTTCGTCCGAGTAGTACGCCGCATCAACATTTAACTTAGTGAACCGAGGGTCCGGCTTACACCACTTTGCTTCAGGGGAATTTCTCGCCAACGATGTAGCCCTCTGATGGTTTCTTGAGATTGATAACATAGAGAGTGCCCACCTCCAAGGGGGAGGAATTGATTCACTGTGTGTCACTTTTCTACGGATCCACCAAAGGTACCAGCCCCCAATGGCTATTACTTGTTTGAAGTTAAGTACTGGGTGTATCTCAAGCTGTTGGTCCGGCAATGATAAGATAAATTCCAAGATCGCAGATCCCGATCTATCAACTTGGATCGCTTGTTCAATGATATTTGTGACGCCCAGCTTCGTCCACAAGTGTCGTGCATTCGAGCATAAGAACATTAAATGACGGATATCCTCAGCCCCTTGATGACAAATTGGACAAGCACCACTGGAACCAATGTGCCTGTTAATAAGTATAGCTCTTAGTGGGATAACCCATCGTAGTGCTCGCCAACAAAAAATCTGTACTTTACGTGGAATTTGAAGTTTCCAGAGAGTAGTCATTGGTACGGCCCAGCTTCATCTATCTCTTTTATTCTTCGATCAGCATTTCGATAGAGACGCTCAATCGATGATACCTACCGTCGCTCTAGTTTTTTTTATTTTCCTTTTTAGTTTTTTTACTCCGGTTTCTTTAACCATTGATACTTCATTTTTTTGGTTTTTATTTACTTTTCAACCGAAATTATTCGCATTTTCTTTCTTTTTATGGTTCTTCTTTTCTTTATTTTGTTTGTTTATATTTTTTATTTTAGTATTTATTTGTTTTTTCTTTGTTTCTTGTTTCCTTTTCTTTTTTGCACTGATTTTTCTTTTTTCCCTTATTCTTTTACTTTTTCTTAGGGTGTATTTTGTTTCTTCTCAGTTTTCCTTTCTTCTTAGTTATACTTCAACGTTTTTTCTACCTTTTTCGTTTTTTTTCTTTTTTTTGTTTGGTTTTCTAATTTCATCTCTAGTTTTGTTCGATATTCTTTTCTTTGTAGTTCTCTTTTTTATTTCTTCCATGTTTTCCAACGCTTTTTCTTTTCTTTCGCATTCTCCTTTCTTGGTTTATAATGGTTTTTATTTTTTTATTTATCATTTTTCATTGTTTTCCCTTTATTGTTACTTGTTTCTTTGGTTTTCCTTCTTCATTTTTTCTTTGATTTCATATTTTCTTCTTTGATATTGTTGTTTCTTCATATTTCTTTGTTTTTTTGTTTTCACTCACATTTTCTGTATACAAGAAGAACATTTTTAATACACTTTTAACATTTTTTAAATATAAAATTAATAGTTTTTAATATATGGTCAATAAATTTTTATACAGATTTTGTACATTTTTCAAAGGCTTGGTTAACATATTTTGGATACAAGATTATTATTTTTTGAATACATGGTGATCTTTTTTTCTATACACATTTTAACATTTTAAAATGCTTGATTAATATTTTTGAAATACAAAGGATGATTTTTTTAATAAATCATCAGCATATTTTCTGTATCCATTTAGTATTACACAAATACTTGATGAGCACTTTTCAAATAATTGTTTAACATTTTTCAAATACTTTCTTAACCTTTTTTAAATACATGATCAACTTTTTCACAAACATCGAATATATTTTGTACACATGAGAACCATTTTCTTTATACACATTTAAAACTTTTCAAATGGTTGTAAATATTTTTGAATCTTTCGTCAACAATATTTCTATACACATTTTGAATCTTTTGAAAATGCTTGATTAAATTTTTTTAATACATGGTCTTACAAACATTTTGACATTTTCAATTACAAGTTTGACATTTCTTTTGAATACATGGACAACTTTTTTATATATACATTTAACATTTTACACTTGATTAATATTTTTCAAATATTGTTTTTTTCAAATGGTTGGTTAACATGTTTTAAATGCATGATGATTTTTTTTTCACAAAATTGTATATATTTTGTATACATTTTTCGGATATGTGAGAAACATTCTGTTTATATACATTTAATATTTTTTCAATGCTAGGTTAACATTTTTTGAATACATGATCAACATTTTTTTTTCTATACACATTGTTATTATAGTTTCTATACACATTGTTATTATAGTTTCAAATGCTCCATTGACCTTTTTCGAATACATGGTCAACAGTTTTTCGATACAAGTTTGACATTTTAGAATACATGGTAAACATATTTGATATACACATTTAACATGTTTAAATGGATTTTTTTTCAAATGCTTTATTGACATTTTTAAATACATGATCAAATTTTTTTCGCACACATTTTTTTTGTATAACTCTTTTGCAACATGAGAAACATTTTCTTTATACAAATTTAATATTTTTCAAATGCTTAGTTAACATTTTTTGAAATATTTTATGTAATATATTTATCTAGAATATTTGAAGTATAAGCGAAACTAAAAAAGAAGAGAAAAAAAGCAATAAACATGAAAAAAAAACACAAAAAAAGAGGCCTATGCGTACCGTGCACCTATGCCGTTCTATTTATAGATGCTCTTGGCACGAGAGTACGCTAGGTCTCGTGCTTTAAGCGAGACATAGCGTTGCTCGGGCTCTCCCTCCTACTCCCTCCTCGGCAAGCAAGCCACCATGGCCGCGGCCGCCGCCAAATCGATGCTCCGCTCTTCTGCTTCTTCTTTTATCCACACTGCTCCGGCGAGACCGTCTCAGTCTTCCCTCGGCCTCCGGGCTCGTCCTTCCATCCATCACGCGCTGCCTGGGCGCCCTCGTCCCCTCCTCAGGTATGCTACCAAGAAGATTCATTCATTTCTCCCGAACCCAACAATTAGCAGCAGCTGGATATTTGGGCTGCTTGTGATTGCTGACATTTTTTATTGTTTTTTGTGCACTGCAGGTTACCCTTGGAGGCGAGCTACTGCCTGGAGTCGCCGCCGCGCGGTTGAAGTCCGCTCCGCGTGCCAGGCCAAGGTCTTGGCTGGCTCATGGAATGTATGAGAGACCACTTAGTCTCTTGAGATGTCTTTCTAGTTACCCAGCTAAGCTCACCCCAACGTTGCACTAGTGGTAGTAACCTGGCATGGTTGAATTGATCTCAATTTTTGCACAAGTATATTGACTCGTACTTTAACATGTACTCCCTTTGTCCCATATTAGTTGTCGCTGAAATGGATATATCTAGACATATTTCAGTACAGATACATCCGTTTGCGTGACAACCAATATGTACATAATCATTTTCGTAGTGTCTGGAATCACTTCAACCAATGGTTTTCTTCTCGGCCATTTTATCTCTCAGTCTTCCTCTGTTTTCATCATTCCCCACTCTTGCTTTTAGTTTGGTTAGTTTATGAAATAAACATTTCATTTCTTCTTGTAGGACAATATGAAACTGGATGAAGCGAAAAACTTGGGGGAAAGGTGCCAACTAAAAATCTTAACCATTTTGTTATTCAAATGTTAGTGAATATTCTTCTATCAGTTATAAGGAATTTTGTACCGTGGCATGCTGGATGATGCACATGGAAAACATTATACAATAGATGTTACAAGTTATTCACCAAAAATCTTACAATATATGCATTAAGCAGTATTACGGAAAATGACCTGAGAATTCTTCTGGAATTAAACGACTTGCACACTCCGCAATGAATGGACTTGCAGGCGAGGTTCATAAATTGTTTTAATGCTACCTATGGGTATTTGGCAACAAGCCTGTACTCATCATGCATGGATCAATGCTGGTCGGTGCAGTGCAGTTTGTATGATCGTTGAATTTACTTCGTTTCAAAATTGAGCGTCTATGTTAATGATTTGGTTTTAGCAATACCAGTTCGGAAGAAGCTGTGATTTATCGTTTGATTGATGAAAAGGTAAGAAACTAGGCAACATGTTAGATACATACTAGGACTGACATTAATTTCGTGCTTCAACAAAAGAACCACTCTAACAGTTTACCAAACATACATACTGAGAGCCACGGATATCAAGTGCCATTCATCACAGCTCCACCCAAAACAAGTTAAACTGCCATAACTTTCTACCGACCTAGGATCATAAATAAGCATCAACTTCTTGTTCTAGCTGAATGCCGTCCTCTTGCTGTATCATCCTAGTTTACTCATCACCAAGATCTCTGCACCGTCGAAACTTGACAGTTTTTTCCTTTTCTTTTTTGCGAATAGAAGCTTGACAGTATTGTCTTGACAAATCTATGCATCTGCATTTCACATTTCTAATCTAAACATTCGAAATAATATCCGTAGCCAAAGCTTTGGAAAATTATTTTCTTGAAAAGGCAGGAGTTAAAAGGGAATGTCTGCCGGCCTTATGTGCAAGGCATGGGTGAAAGGAAATAGCCATGAATAGGATAAACAGGCTATCATGAGGAGCCCCACCGATGCAATCCCTTTCAATGTCCTCCATGATTCAGTTGTTTGCTCCTTCCCCGGGAAAGAGAAACAACATGCATTTGGTCGTTTTCGATGAACAAGATCTTTTCTCTTCACTTATCAGGAGCGTACGTGTTGAGCACTAGATTCAATTGATCTGGACATTTGTTTATTCGTGCCCCCCTGGCCGTATTCTATACTTCTGGCAAATCTATACATCTGATTTTTCATGTTTATAATCTGGCAAAGCATTGGACAACTAATGTTTTGGAAAAAAATATGAGATAAGAGAGAATCTGTGCCATATGTGCAAAGGATGGGTGAAATGACCATCAATGGATAAATACACAAAGTGGAGGTGGAGCCATCACCCAATCAATCCATATGAATTTCATATCCTTGAAGATTGAGTTGCTTGCCCCAAATCGAAGACAGAGCATATGGGTTGCTTTCGAGCAATAGGATGGATGTTTTCGGTTCACTTATCGGGAGCGTACGTGGCGCCCACGAGACAAGGAGATAACTCAACCGATCTGGTCGTTTGTTTATTCCGAGCATCGGCGTGTCGCCGCATCATCATGCCAATCCAGACTTGTCCTCTCCCAAATCACCCAAATTATTCCTACATGGGACTGTATCCAGGCCAGCTACCCGATTGATCATCCTTGGCTGGCTGGGATTTTGGCACCAACCATGCACATGCAACTATGCAATCTGATAATGTAGCAAGCACATGGCCACTTGTCATGATGCATTCAAACCCATAAATTTATACAGGAGGGTGCAAAAGGAGATTCTTATACTACAGCTCGCCGTTTCACAGAAAATAAATAAATACAACCTGTACGTACTATGTAGTTGACATTTTTCTCATATATGCAATGCATGTCCCCAATAATTGAAGAAGATATGATCGACACGAAGGAAGGAGGCGAATGAGAATCAAGTGGCTTTGCAATCGACTTTTTAATCAAAGTGAGAAAGCGATGTATGCGGCTACCCGGCCATGAGATGCATCGACCGTTCTCTCTCTATAAATAAGACACGTACGTAACACTTATCTTTCACCAATCCACTCCACAGCCCCCGGAACCAGACCCACCCTGCATACCTCTCCTCCTCCTCCACCTCTTCCTCCTCCTTCTTCTTCACACACATCCATCATCCATGGGCTCCCTGGGAAGCGGTGACGGCGAGAAGCGACCGGCTGTGGAGAGCGTGGGCACGGAGGCGGCGTGCGCGCTGCTGGCCTCAGAGCAGTATGGGTACGTGGACGTGCGCATGTGGGAGGACTTCGACCGGGGCCATGTCGCCGGCGCGCGCAACGTGCCCTACTACCTCTCCGTCAACCCCCACGGCAAGGAGCGCAACCTGGACTTCGTGGACCAGGTCGCTGCGCTCCATTCTAAACAAGACCGGTTCATCGTCGGCTGCCGCTCCGGGGTGCGGTCCAGGCTCGCCACCGCCGACCTCGTCGCCGCCGTAAGTTGTAGTCCTGCGAGGACTGATTGGTTGAACTCACAGAATTGTCTATGTGTGGATCCATTTACTAATAATCGGTTGGTCTGTGCAGGGGTTCACGAAGGTGAAGAACCTGGAGGGTGGCTACCTCTCCTTGCTCAAGAGCGTCAGCTACCCGCAGCCGGCAGCAGCAGCCCGCCATTACTAATACAGCCGGGATGATTTTACTTTGTTTTTTAAGGCTCCCAGGAACAAGTTACTATTCCGTCCCATAATGTAAGAGTTTTTTTGACACTACACTAGTGCCGAAAAACGTCTTACATTATGGGACGACGGGAGTCATTGGTAATCTGTTATTGATAATGTATAGAGAAATTTCCAAGGAAAAGAAGGCATTTTGTATGTATAAAACTTTATATGCATCTTGGACTTGGATTTGAGCCAACCAATAGTACTACTGCTACCCGATTATTGATTGGTTTTCTTTGACAATGTATGGACAGGAAGGGAAAAAATGTTGGCAGGTACAGTTGGTTACCTACCCATTTGGTTGACTAAGCTTATTATTTCTCTACCTGTTCCTTTCTTTCATACAGCTGATCAAATAGGAAGAAATGCATTGTTACACCATAGAAATTTCGAAATTAACTTTTTAGATAGGAGTGCTTCGATACAACCCCTAAATTTTCCCTTAAAAGGTTTTATTTTCGTCCAACACAACTAATACAAAATGAGTTACCAGTTGGGTGATTAGGCTCTCTTCGCACACTCGAAATACAACAATATTTGAGCTAAATTTGTGAATTAATACAAATTGAATGTAAATAAGTATAAAAGTTTGGTATCGATAGGCTGATAGGTCAAGTTTAACTGAGTCCAAGAAAGACAATGCCACTGTACTTTCTAAGGTCGTTGTCAACACTGTTGCCACCAACATCATCGAGGCGGTAACCAACATCAGTGCTGTCGAGGCAGCCGCGGCCACCACCCATGAGTCTGGTTGTACCAACACCATCGCAACCAAGGTCCAGACTATCAACGTCATTGTTGTGGCTGAGGGCCCGGACGTGCAAAGGTATTTGTCCGTGGTCCATGAGATAATGGAGTAGAGAGAGAGAGAGAGAGAGAGAGAGAGAGGTGATGAACGAAATCGCAAAGCGTAGGCTCGGATGGCGAGGTGTCACTGGTATGACCAGTCAGCTCTTATGGACCAACCATAAGAGGGTACCTCTTATGGGCCAACCTGTAGCATGACCCGCCTGCTTTTTTTTTGAATTAGGGATACTATTGATTCGTATTTTAGCAAAAAAAGTCCTCGATCTATTATAAAAGTTCACCAGAAGTAGAATGCACCCCAAATATAATTGAAATTAGATCAAAGTCCCTAGACCACCGAATAACCACTATTACCGATAGAGACGTCGACGCGCCGCTCTTGCCACTGCCCTACTAGACCCAACCTGACCTAGTGATGATAGATGAGAAGTCTTCATGCACGTGCCCCTAAGAACCAGCGCACCTGGAGACACCGTCGTCTCCGTTGAACCATTGAACTTATTTGAAGCGTCTATCACCAAATCACTAGGTCTCCATCGCACAGCCACGATGAGAACCCTAACCGCGCCGCCCTAAAGATACAAGATGAATCCATGCCGGACCTCCGTTGACTCTGTCTATACGAACTACTCCCTCAGTCCGGAAATACTTGTCCTAGAAATGGATGTATCTAGACTTATTTTAGTTATAGATACATCCATTTTATTTATTTCTAGGACAAGTATTTCCGGACGGAGGGAGTATATGAGAAGGATCGGAGCATGGAAGACAATTTCGATGAAAAAGCAACTCCCCTGCAAGGACTAAAAAGCTTTAATCTAACTTACTAGTCGGAGATGAGGAACTTGGATTTCCCTCCCCACCACCGGCCACCGGAGTGACCGGGCAGAGGGTGGGGGGGAGAATCCATGGGCTTGCCGTTAGAGCATGGAGGGGAAAAGTTTGCCCTAGTTGCCACTTACGATGGGAAGCGAAAGAAAACTATACTAGGAAAACCACTTATTAAGTTAAAATATTTCTAAAACTATAACAAATAAACTTAACTAATAGAATGAAAAATGAAAATGTTCACATACCCTAGTAGAAATGTTCACATGCATAAAATAATAATTCATCATGCATATAAATCATATATTTTAGTATTACAAGTGTTCATGTATTTTTAAAAACATGATTTGAGAAATGTTGTCCGCATATGTATGAATATATGCTCATAACATTTAATAAAATGTTGCTTGTTGTGTTTCTTTGTTTGTGTATTATACTCCCTTGATTCGATGGATGAAGAGACATATTGGATATTTACACATTCGTCAAATAAAATTGGCAGAAAAGCATTGGAAAACTATTCTTTTTGATAAAAGGGAATATGTGCCGTATGTGCAATGCATGGGTGAAATGAAATGCCGATGGATAGGATAAGAGGACAAGGAGGAGGAGGAGCCCCCACCGATGCAATCCTTTTCATGCCCTCCCATGGAAAAGAACCGTTGTGTCGTTGTTCATCAACAAGATCCTTTAGCTTCACTTATCAGTGGAATACGTGGAGCACACTAGACGAGGAGATAATTCCACTGATCTGAGCATTTCTTTATTGTCGCTCTGGCGTGTCGCCGCGTCATCATGAAAATCTGGGCCACTTGTCCCCTTCTTTACCTAACATATACTATATTCTTGCATCCGTAGACAACTGTCAGATCATGGCTGGCTGGCCAGTACTCTCTTCGTAAAGAAATATAAGACGTTATAGATCACTCTTTATTTTTTATCAACCATACCCATGTACATGACCACTAGCCATACGTTAATCAAAATCCTTAAAAAAATAGGGTGCAAAAGGTAATTCTTATACACCTTGTCATTTCATATAAAAAACAAATACAGCAAGTATGTATGTAGTTGACATTTCCATATATGTAATGTATATAAGGTAGGCGACTTTAGGCGATCATGAAGTGATGGATGCGGCTACCCGGGCCGTGATATGTTCGACCGCTGCCATGGCATCATCTTCTCCTATAAATAACACCAGTGGGTAGCACCTATCTTTCCATCTGCTAATCCACTCCACAGCCTCCGGAGACCACCACACAAAGTACCAAAGGCCCCTTCTTCCCCACTGCTCAATCCTCCATAGATGGGCTCCCTGCGAAGCACCACGAGCACGACTCTGGAGAGCGTGGACGCAGAGGCGGCATGCGGGCTGCTGGCCTCGGAGCAGTACGGGTATGTGGACGTGCGGATGTGGGAGGACTTCGAAAAGGGCCACGTTGCAGGCGCACGCAACGTGCCCTACTACCTCTCCGTCACGCCCCATGGCAAGGAGCGCAACCCAGACTTCGTCGATCAGGTTGCCGCGCTCCATTCCAAGGAGGACCGGTTCCTCGTTGGCTGCCGCTCTGGGGTCCGGTCCAGGCTCGCCACCGCAGACCTCGTCGCTGCCGTAAGTCCGTTTGTGAATGGTTGATTTTTTTGACTGTTTCTACATTTTAGTAAGATCACCATCTTTGATTGAGATTTGTATTCATTTTGGGTTTTGTTGCAGGGATTCACAAACGTGAAGAATCTCGAAGGCGGCTACCTCTCCTTACTCAAGAGCGCCAGTTACCCACAACCCCAAGCAGCCAGCCACCAATGATCCATCAATTGATTCTTTGGAGTTTGGAAAGTTGGTTAGTGACCTGTTTGTGTAGTATGTATCTATCATCCTTCGTCTTATGACGAAGAAGAAGAAGAAGAAGAAGAAGAAGAAGAAGAAAGTCCATTCAGCTGAGGGGGACAGCTGGGAAGGAATTAATTTCAAAGGGAAAACTAAGCATCATGTATGTAGGATTGTAGGTACGTATATTGGACATGGACTTTGGGCCAACCAATTTCCAAGAAATAAAAATGTTTGCGTGTACATCTGAGTACCTGTTTTGCCCAGTCAGATTAATCATATTTGTTTTATCTCATCATGATTCGGAAGAATTGCATTTTTGCACTCCAGGATTACCTACTCCTACCGTCCTATAATATAGTGTAGTGTGTCAAAAACGCTCATATATTATGAAATGGAGGGAATACTTTCTAAATAATACTAATAATGAACAGAGTGTGTATGCCTTCTTCACGCGCGGTTAGCCGCATCCATCACTTTCTCATCTTGACAAGACGACAATAGTGTCTCCCACTCCTCATTCGTGTTGGTCCTATCAACTTCTTCTACAAGCAAAAACATGTTTCTTTTTATTCAGTTCGACAACGCAGACGTACGTTACACATATAAATACGTCAACTACGTGAGGTATATATTTTGTCGTAAGATGGACGAACCTCCTTTATTAATTTTAAGGTTATTAATGCATGGAATTAACAACTGGGCTGTGCTATCGAGGTTAATTAATTACTCCCTCCGTCACACAATATTGTGTGTAGTGTTTTCCAAGGGTAACTCTAGTGGTGTGCATCAAAACGGACACATCAATTGTCTACAGACACGTATGGACGTGTCCACAAACATCGAATAGGGGGGCCACCATCCAACCCACAAATGCCCACTCCTTACCAAATAGAGAGAGGAGAAAGAAGGGAGGGAGAGGAAAAAAATGAGTTTAGGGTGGGGGTCCAAGGCTTCTCCCTAATGTATCCGGACTCCACAAAACCATTTCATGCCCGCAGACGTCCTGAGAAGTTAAATTTCACAAACTTTGACTAAGTTTACAAAGAAAATTATCTACCTAGCTACAAATCAAAGTATACCATATGGGACAATATTCCATGTTGAATGCAATTGTATTTATTTGGTATTTCAAATGTTAATAAGTTCTTCTATAAACTTGATCAAAGTTCACAAAGTTTGATTTTGGAACAGAACACACTATATTTTGTCACAAAGGATATGGAACAATGCTACAGCTAAAAGCGATGTGTTACCGAATATGATGTGGAGAACAATCAGGGAAGAGGTTGAAGTCTACGGTGAGGTGTAGTTGAAATTAAGCGTTAAGATTAGAGCGAAAAAGGATCCGCAGGACAAACTTCCATAAGAATATGATTTTCGGATGGACTACATATGTGTGGTCGCAAAAGTCGTACGTATGTACTGACCAGCTGGCCATGGTCGGGAAGTTGCACACATACAGACGTAGGTTAAGTGGTTCAGGTTGCCATGACAATGACGCGGCAACACGTCTGGGCACAGCCGGCTCACATATCGCCAAAATAATTGCATTATTCTACTGTGTGCCACGCACGCAGGCTAGAAGATCCTGTTGCTCGACAATGAACCAAAACGTTTTAATTACTCTCATCGGAGCAATCAAGGGGGACATGATACTCCCTTAGTTCCCAGATAGATTTCTAAATTTGCTCAAGAATATATACAAGAATATATTCACCCTTAGATATATTTTCATCATGTATTGTTGATATTTTTCTATATATTTGGGCAAACATTGAAATAATTGATATTAACCTAAATTTATATTCCTCCTATTCCTCCCATGGGCGTTTACCGAAAAAGGCTTTCGCCCCGCTTTATATATAAAGCAAACTGCCAGAGCACAACATCCAACATAAGTTCAACCCCCCCACACACGACAATAATACGGGGTTCTGCTGAGGACACAGCTCAACAAGCCCTAAAAACACACACGCCCAGACCCAGCACAGGGTGGGGCAGCCAAATCAGGCTAACCAGGCTCGGGAGGAGGCGGCGGAAGCGGGGGCGCCAGACGAAGCGCCATCGAGCGAAGGTCGGCGATGATGGTGTTGATGGCGTCTCGGTCAGAAGAGCGGCTAAGCGGCCGCCAGAGCTGCAGGAAACCACACATTTTAAAGACAGCGTCAGTGGCACGTCGAAGGGGAACACGTTGAATCACAAGCTTATTGCGGACAGTCCAGAGCGTCCACGCGAGCACCCCAATGGTCAGCCACCTAATGTGGCGGGCCGATGGGGGAACGGACTGGATTTCCGCGAAGAGGTCGGGGACGTTGGTATGGCACCAGTGACCGCCAACGGCTTCGCGAAAACAACTCCAAAGGAATTGGGCCGTAGCACACGCAAAGAAGATGTGGTTCGAGTCCTCCACCGTATCGCAGAGGGGGCATATCACATCCCCAGGACCATTACGTTTGAGCACCACCACCCCAGAAGGTACCCGACCCCTAATCCACTGCCACAAGAATATCCTGATCTTGAGCGGCAGTTTGATGGCCCAAACAGCTGTGATAGCATCCGGGGCCGTCGACGGGGCGATGGCCTGGTACAGAGACCTAGTGGAGAAGCGGCCCGAGGGCTCCAGACGCCAAGATATGCGATCCGAAACACTGTCAACGTCGGGGGTGTGGAGAGCGATGCACTCGAGCATCTCATCCCAGGCAGCAACATCTGGGGGACTGAAGGGTCGGCGGAACGCGAGGTGCCCTAGATTCGAAAGGGCGACCTCGACAGAAGTCCTAGGCTCCACCGCGATGGAAAATAAGTCCGGGAAGCGGGCGGCAAAGGGTACGTCACCCGCCCACCTATCGTACCAGAACAACGTAGTGGAACCGGAACCGATCGAGATGGAAGAGCCAATACGGAGGACCGGGAGCAGCTGAATGACAGACTGCCAGAACTGGGACCCTCTGGAGCGCTGGCAAAAGGCCAGCGGCTGGCCCCGAAGGTATTTGTTCCTGATGATGTCAAGCCAAAGACCGCCATCACCATTGGCGATCCTCCACAGTCATCTGGTTAGCAAAGCGATCTTCATGCGTTTGGGCAACATGATCCCCAGACCACCCTGGTCGCGAGGCTTGCAAATGTCGGGCCAGCTGACCATATGGTACTTCTGCTTGTCGCCCTCGCCAGCCCAGTAGAATCTAGACTGGTACTTGGCAATCTCGTGGTGAAGGGTCTCATTGAGACTATAGAAGCTCATCAGGAACAAGAGGAGGCTGGACAGCGAGGAGTTGATGAGCACGGTCCTGGCTGCCTTGGACAACCATCTGCCCTGCCACGGCTCGATCCGGTGTTGGAGCTTAGTCACCGTAGGCCACAACTCCGCGACGGAAAGGCGTGAATCACTAATGGGAACCCCCAGGTAAGAAGTGGGGAAGGACCCAAGCTGGCAGTTAAGGGGGTCGGCAATGAGCTGGGACTCCTCAGGAGAATATCCAAGGATCATAACTTCACTCTTGTCGAAGTTGATTTTAAGCCCAGACATCTGCTGGAAGCACAGGAGGAGGAACTTAAGGTTGGCAATGTCACCCTCAGAGCCCTCCACCATGATGATGGTGTCATCGGCGTATTGCAGGAGGGAGACTCCTCCCCCTCCCACCAAATGGGGGACAACCCAGCGAATATGGCCCGCCACCTTAGCCTTATCGAGGATGGTGACAAGGGCGTCGACCACCATGTTGAACAGGAAGGGGGAAAAGGGGTCTCCCTGTCTAACCCCACAGAAAGTGGGGAAGTAGGGCCGGTCTCCCCGTTGATGTTAACCGCGGTCCGACCAGATGAGACCATCTGCATAACCCGGGTGACCCACCGGTCATCAAAGCCTTTGCGGAGAAGCATTTCCCGCAAGAAGGTCCAGGAAACGGTGTCATAGGCCTTGTGAAAGTCGATCTTCAAGAAGACCGTACGCTGCCGCCTAGTGCACGCCTCGTGCAGAACCTCATGGAAGACTAAGACGCCATCCAAGATAAAGCGGCCGTGGATGAAGGCCGATTGATTAGGATGGGTGATGCGGTCAGCTAAAAGGGTCACCCTATTGGCGTACCCCTTCGCCCGAATACGGAAGATCACGTTGATCACCGTGATCGGCCGAAACTGGCGGATGTCAGAAGCCCCCGCCACCTTGGGGATGAGTGAGATGATCCCATAGTTGAGGCGGGAGAGGTCAATGGTGCCCACATAGAATTCCTCGAATAGGGCCATCACCTCCGGCTTAATCACATCCCAGAAGGTCTGGAAGAACTTCACGGGGAGGCCATCCGGACCAGGGGCAGAAGCATGGTTCATCCCCTTGATGGCCGCCCAAACCTCAGCCTCAGAGAAGGGGGCCGTAAGGGCCGCGTTCTCATCATCAGTGACGAGCTGGTGAGGTTCCCAAAAGTACGGGGCCAGAGGCAACCCTTCCCGAGGGGAGGGTGAGAAAAGGGCTTTGTAAAAGCCATCGACGTGGGCGCGAATCTCAGCTGGGCGCTGGAGGAGGGTCTTGAAGGGTAACGCAGCAGAAAACAAAAAATTTCCGACCTACGCACCAGCCCAGGACCACTATGGAGACTGCATACAAGGTTTGATCATTTTCGTTACCGACTCGTAGCGCAGCGGAAGTAGAGTCGATGACGAACGGCGGTGCAGATCCCCGCAGCTAGGATTTTACAACCTCCCAACCGCGAGGATGTATACCCTCATCTGCCCCGCGGACAGCCCTCCGGGAGGCGGTCGCACAGTCCCCCGGACGGTGTCGCGGACAGCCCTTCGGGAGGACCTCCGAAACTTGGACTGTCACTCGGACAGCCCTTCGGGAGGACCTCCAAAACTCGGACGGTCACACGGACAGCCCTTCGGGAGGCACTCTCGAACTAAGACCGAAACTACGATCTCTCTACAGAGTTTCACACATACGGTGTCATCTATCCGGCAGGGCTTCGCCGTCCAGAACTAGTTCCTGCCGGAACCCAGACAGCCTTTCGGCTCTACGAAAAACTCTTTTCGTGTGAGGGAGAAGAGAGAGCTTGCAAAGCAAAGCATGTGTCTGAGAGCAAAGGATGTGTGAGATGGCAGCCCACTCACCTCCTATTTATAGGAAAACCAAGGGGTAGGGTGGTTTTACAATAAAACCCAAAACCCACATGGAAAGGAGTCCTTCTCAAGGACCTAAAGGTGAAACCAAGGAACAAGTGGGGGCTCCATGGAGGAGCCCCATTGTGGCCGGCCACCATCTCTTGGGGGGGGCCCCCAAGGGGGTTTCTTAGCCCCCAAGCCTTCTAGAAACCTTTTGGGAAAATATCCCAAAAGGCACTTTTCCAAAAATATCCAAAAAGTGCTTTCACTATTCACGACGACATTTTTCAGCGTCTGATCGAACTGAAAATATTCATGTGGGCTTAGAACAATTCTAGTACCCACCAAAATAATTTTCAACGCGAGCCGGAACAATTCCGGTTTAGTGATTTTCATCTGCGAAAAGCATCTGAAGCGGTTTCGGCAGCTCCGGAACATTTCCGGTTTTCATCCCGGAAAATTCCAAAAAGTTTCCAGAACGATTCTGGCATCCTCCAAGAATTATCAGGCATGTGCCAAAACCAATTTGACTTTTTGGTATCCCCTGAAACAACTTTTCAGTTTCACCGGAACTCATCCGGTGACCTCTCTGCGGAACTTTTCCGCTGTCCGAAACTTTTCCGGTGTCCGAAACTTTTCCGGTGTTTTTCTCTCAGACTCCCTGTCTAGTATTCAGCAGATAGATGACCCTTAAGCGTGTGACCCTATAGGTTCGGTGAAGTATAGACATGACCCGGAACCCCTTCCGATCAATGATCAACATCGGAGCCGTGGACACCCATATTGACCCCTATACCCACACGAATGAATATTCGAGTGAACCTCCAGTTGCCGTGTGCTATTCCTGTTGCTTCGCGATATGTTACAAATACCCGAGGTGAGACATGTTGGCATCCCCGTGGATCAACACCTTGTCCACTATGCCAGTTACCTCGTTGCCGGTATTGCTCTCTTTTCTCGTTCCCGTGTTCCGGCATCCCTGTGATCAAATCACCCTGTGTCTGGCCAGACGATGATGGATACCGTAACACCGAGAGGGCCCAGAGATATCTCTCCATCGTCGGAGGAGCAAATCCCAATCTTGAGCTATCAAGTTACTTGACATACTTTTCCATGAACCCGTAAGCCGCCGTAATAGCCACCCATTTACGGATGACGTTTAACAAACCCCAAAGTTCATGAAGCAAGCATGAAGAAACTCGATACTCTCATGGTCTAAGGAATTATGCAAACATTAACTTCTCTGTGTTATTAACCATTAACTTATGACGAATGTATCTCATAGCATAACATCAATCGGGTCGATTCAACACAAGTGTTCTACCAACATTGCGCCCTCAAAATTGCCGGCATAGCCATGCCCATGATCAGGAAAACAGGATCATCATGCAATACTTGAGCCAGTCTTAGAGGCCAGACTAGGAATACATTTTATCGTTTATTATCCCACACGTGCACATGAGTTTCCCTCCAAGCCTCGTTTTATTTGTAGACTCGAGAATCATTGCAGTTATAGCATGGAACATAAACATAATTATGAACAGGGAGATAATCAATAACATTTATTATTGCCTCTAGGGCATATCTCCTACAGACTCCCACTTGCACTAGAGTCAATAATCTAGTCAATGCTAATGCACTTTACACCTATGGCATACTGGTGTAAAATATGCTTCGCATGTGGTATAGCCTGATGTCCAACGGATCTGACGACTTCAGCTCCGTGTGTAACATTGCATATCCTCTCGTTTTCACGCTTTCACAAAATTCATATTTTGTGTGGACTTGGCTTTGCATATGTGTGAATCATTGGTCGAAACCTGATTCCTCAGACTGAGCTAAGGAGCAACTATCTGCAATAGTGTCCCATAGACCAAAGCCATCTTGGAACCATACTAAGTTCATGAATGAACTATATGATTCAACAACTTCTTTGTCGCTTCTAAAGCGTCAACATACTTAGCCTTTGTTATAGAATTCGCCACAGTATCTTGTTTGGAACAATTTCCAACTGCCGTGCCACCATATTGTGCATAACACAAAAACCCTCAATTTAAATCGAAAAATCGCATGGAGCATTGATGAAGACTGTTTCGATGTAACCTTTTACAACGAACTCTTCATGATCTCCGCTTGCGAGAAAACATGTCATCAGTACTGCTCTAGTACTCAATGACATCTTTCATTGTTGTCCCATGATCAGTACTTTGATCACTATGGTATCTATACTCACAACAACTTTGGAGTATTGGACATATCTGGTTGTTTTACATACCATGGAATACATGATTAATCCAAACACAAGAGTGTGTGGAATCTCCATCATGTATTTCACTCATCAGTGCTTTGGGATACTGAGTCTTGCGAAAACTCTTTCCATGTGACTTCGGCAAGAATCACTCCTTGGCGTTTTAAATGCTAAAAGGTTTTAGCATCTTGTCAATATGTATTCATTGCTTAGCCCTATTAGGTAAATCTATCTCCATAGATCATCATCCCTAATATGGAGGCTATATAGCCCAAGCACTTCATCAAAAAACTATTTTCAAATGAAGTCCTTAATTCGTGTCAAGAAATTTACTTCCAATTAACAATGTGTCAAGCACACAATGTTTTAGAAATATTATTATGCTCCCACTTACTTTCTTGAATCACAAGCATCTTCGTTACCCATTGATGAAGTCAAAACCCTTTTGACCATTTCATCAAAACACGAAGATTCCAACTCCATTTTGCTCTCTTCTGTCCATCGCTGGAACTCTGAAGTTTGCATACTTACTAGCATCCTCTGGACTGACAAAATACCTTGGACTGTAACACATGCAAGTCCTTGGTTACATTTCCATCAGATGGAAATCCTTTCGTCATCCATGTTTCATATCTCATGATTGAAATATGTATTAATTACTAGTTCAACCCGAACCGACTTCAAGCATCGCTACGGTGAGACAATCTCATCGTAGTCAACTCCTTGAACTTGTTATTGCAACAAGTCGAGCTTTATGGATAAAACATTTTATCCGTATCAGTTTTTAGTTCCATAAATATTCGTTAGACTCTAAGTCTTCCGAAGGGTGTATCAAGATTTTAATCTCGAATCACTTATATGGAAACTATCTCGGATTGTATTGGCATTTAGCCAATTCTGGAGTCAGGGCCCATCAACGCTTCCTTGTGTATCGTAGGTATACTGTTGTCTAACAACAATATCTCGTATGCGCACCTGAGAGGTTTGCACGAGTTTTTCCTACGCGGTTCAGCTGCAAGTTCGACCGAAGTCCATACATTTTATTGTAGAGACTTCCGTATCAGTCGCAGTAGGAAACTCCGGAATCACTTCCAAGGTTCCTTTCCTTTGACCTGATGACGAAGATACTGGTTATCTCGTCGAGTTGCACTGTCCTCCCACTCACCTTTTGTAAGAACTATAATCTTTAAAAGTATACCGTTTTGTGGCAAAAATCCTTTGCCTCGGTATAGTGGTGGGGGAATACCCAATGACTTGGGATAACCTACAAAGTAGCACTTGTCTGATTTGGAATAGGTTTGTAACCTTTTACACAAGCCCCATATTCCAAATGTTAAGAAAAGATATAACATGGTTGGGCGTACCAAACCATGACGTCATTTCAACAGACCCGATGGAGCTCTTTTCAGTGTAAAAGCCGCAGTCTTTAAAGCATCACTTTAAAAAGGGATAATGGCAAATTTATTTATGTCTTCTTTGATCTTACCATGTCATAAATGGTTTGATTACATCTACACGGACTCTCCACTTGCAGTGGTGCTCCGGGAGGTGCAAGTTATGAAACCCCTTTCACAACTCATCAGACATTCGCTAAACTTGTAACTCAAATATTCCTTTCTGCAATCGAATTGTAGAAACATAATTTTCTTGTTACAACAACTTCTACTTCATTTTTGAAAACCTTATGAATGAATTCAAAAGATCCAGACTTACGTCTCAACAAGTAAATATCCACATATCTACTTGAGTCATTTCTGAAGATAGATAAATCCACTACTTGCAACAACATTTATTGGACTTCACACATCATAATGTATGATCACCAATATGTTCTATGCTCGTTCCTTATGGCCGGTGAACGGTATTTCAGTCACTGCACTTTTCAGAGGAAAGTTGCAAGTGTCAGATGATTCAAAATCAAACGACTTCAAAATCCATCATAATGGAATTTTCCATGCGGGTTTCTCCAATGTGACCAAATGCAGTGCCACACTTGTGTGGTATTCTTTTAGTCTTGCGACATTTAGCGTCAGTGTTATGGATGTATTATATTTCCATCAATATTCATAACATACATCCCATCTAGGATGGAAGCATGTCCCTTCATGTTATTCATAATACTGAACAACAATTGTTGTTTTTATGAACAACTCTTTTGCAACAAACATTGTGCAATGGGCTAGAGTGTATGAAACTCTAAAATGAATTATGAAAGTAAACACAGAGGTAATATATTAATATCATTATTCATAACATACATCTCATTCATAATGAAAGTATGGCCCTTATGTTATTCATCACACCGAACATCAAAAGTTCTCTTATGAACAACCTTCTTGCAAGATACCTTATGCAAAGGGCTAGAGTGTGAAACTCTAAAATGAATTATGAAAGTAAATACATAGGGAATACACCGATGGAAGGCATAGTAACATTTACTATGTTCCCTGTGTGTATCTAAACCTCATTCCTGGCTAGTCTTTTAGGCCATAGTAGTTCTTACATCGGGTTGCAACAGAATGCAATCGAGCGGGTATCTTTGTGATTAACTCACAATACCCAAGAATTAGTGATTAACATGTTTAACCATAATTCCCAAGAACTATATCTTTGACCAGCCTTCTATACATCAAAAACCTGTATGACATTCATACATGAGCTGGATATTCCAGTCTTCTTTCCTTTTGCCATTATACTTCTAACGGTTTAACTTTTAGTATTTCTCCTACTCTCATAAGAAGCACCCAACTTAAGAGTGGCGTTAGCCCCGGACTTCCTAGGCGTGAAAGTCTTACTAACACCCTTCGGACACTTCCTTTCTCTTTAAGTTGTTGTTTTATTCACCTTTCATCATATGATAGGCGTTCTCCTGGATCCCTCTCTTATCAGTCTAATGCATAGTAAACTCCTTTACTAATAGTTTGCAAACAAACATTGCTTTGGATATCTCATATCTTTTAGCCTTTGTCTGTCTCTGAAAATGATTTTTCAGATTCCATGAATATCACATAACTATCCAAACTTTCGAAGTTCGGGTCTCATGGAAGCAAACGTATTGCACTTGACTGAAACAGAATTCTAGCTTTTGGATCGAAGGACGAGAGTCACATGATCCATAGCATTAGCGGGAGAATACCGAAAGTATGCGATAGGACAAAGTCCTTCTCGGCACTATTGAGGACAATCCTCACATTACGTTACCAACCGTAAAGTTTTAACCAGATATTTAACAGCTATTCAATTTTAATAGGGAAGGTGGAAACGCGAGCCATTCTTCTACAACTTTTATGCAAATCACACTTAAACAGTGTTCAAAATTAATTGCACTAAGAATTAAAAGAATTAATTCTAAAGTGCGCTCCCACTCAAATCAATATCTCTCATAATTGATTGCGAGTGATTCAAGACCCACATTTCCATTCAACGCCATTGTTCGAGATGAACACCGATGGCGCGAACTTCAATTGGTAGGCAAACTTGCCGATCACATCTCTATGTGACTCTTGTTCATCTTTCGATGCGTGTGTTCCGAGCTCAGGACGATCCTGCCATGAACGTCAAGACAACCAAGTGATCTTGCTGCGAGGTCTGACCTCACCCGCCTTACACCCGTACAATCGTTCGTACCCATATAGGTCATGGCGCACCTCGAAAGGAACGATGCTGTGACGGTGCTACACTTGGGAGAACACTAACTACTTGATATTTTTGTGAGAGATCACCCTAATAAAAGCGACTACCGCGCAATCAAGAAGGGTGCATCATAAGGGATTAACATCTCAGGCAATTCATAATAGCATGATATGGTATAGCCCTTTTGACGGAGAAGTCTTTATTTCTTCGTCTCCGGCATTCGCGTCGGTGTTCACCTTCGCGAGGATTGCCACCACCTTGTCGATGCACCAGATAATATTGCTATCTCTATAGCTAATAAAATAAGTGCATTACATAAGGTTGACACGCAGGTCATTAAAGTGCAATCATATGGCTCCAGCCATCATGCCGAATCATGACACGCAGGTCATGTTAATTTACATCATATAGTCATCTCATACATAATCAAATTTATATGAGCACTGCTATACCACATCACATGCACATGCAAACCATCCTGCAAAACCAAGTTAGACGCCTCTAATCGGTTCATGCAAAAACTTATTTTTCGTGGCTTCTAAGGTTTCGAAACAAACCGAAACTACCAACGTCCATCATCAAGCATGATAATCCAAGTTGCTAGATTAACCTTCCAGGGTGTATGAAACACGAGATAATAAAATCTCGAGCCCCATACTAAACTTCGTCATACGCGTGACCCCCGTGCAGATCACATCTGCATTGCCCTTTCGTCTGCGAAACATCCATCTTTCTCAACTATGGTGGAACCCAAAGAACTGTTAGCACTTCGTTGATCTGTCAATCAGCTTACTCAGGAGCAGCATGAAAGGATCGCGGATTGCCAGAACTATGTGAGATTCCACCATGCCGTCAAGATCAGGACTACGCAAATTCAGGGGAAGCAACAGGAACATCGGGTAACAGATTTCATCTGCTACCCGCACAAATAATTTTCAGCAATAGATCTCATCTACTCCCTAATTATATTGTGCAACACCCATACATCTCTATGTATTCTAGATCGCAACCTGCATCTACGCATAGCACGGCTCTTGATGCCACTGAAGGGTAACGCAGCAGAAAACAAAAAATTTCCGACCTACGCACCAGCCCAGGACCACTATGGAGACTGCATACAAGGTTTGATCATTTTCTTTACCGACTCGTAGCGCAGCGGAAGTAGAGTCGATGACGAACGGCGGTGCAGATCCCCGCAGCTAGGATTTTACAACCTCCCAACCGCGAGGATGTATACCCTCATCTACCCCGCGGACAGCCCTCCGGGAGGCAGTCGCACAGTCCCCCGGACGGTGTCGCGGACAGCCCTTCGGGAGGACCTCCGAAACTTGGACTGTCACTCGGACAGCCCTTCGGGAGGACCTCCAAAACTCGAACGGTCACACGGACAGCCCTTCGGGAGGCACTCTCGAACTAAGACCGAAACTACGATCTCTCTACAGAGTTGCACACATACGGTGTCATCTATCCGGCAGGGCTTCACCGTCCAGAACTAGTTCCTGCCGGAACCCAGACAGCCTTTCGGCTCTACGAAAAACTCTTTTCGTGTGAGGGAGAAGAGAGAGCTTGCAAAGCAAAGCATGTGTATGAGAGCAAAGGATGTGTCTGAGAGCAAAGGATGTGTGAGATGGCAGCCCACTCACCTCCTATTTATAGGAAAACCAAGGGGTAGGGTGGTTTTACAATAAAACCCAAAACCCACATGGAAAGGAGTCCTTCTCAAGGACCTAAAGGTGAAACCAAGGAACAAGTGGGGGCTCCATGGAGGAGCCCCATTGTGGCCGGCCACCATCTCTTGGGGGGCCCCCCAAGGGGGTTTCTTAGCCCCCAAGCCTTCTAGAAACCTTTTGGGAAAATATCCCAAAAGGCACTTTTCCAAAAATATCCAAAAAGTGCTTTCACTATTCACGACGACATTTTTCAGCGTCTGATCGAACTGAAAATATTCATGTGGGCTTAGAACAATTCTAGTACCCACCAAAATAATTTTCAACGCGAGCCGGAACAATTCCGGTTTAGTGATTTTCATCTGCGAAAAGCATCTGAAGCGGTTTCGGCAGCTCCGGAACATTTCCGGTTTTCATCCCGGAAAATTCCAAAAAGTTTCCAGAACGATTCTGGCATCCTCCAAGAATTATCAGGCATGTGCCAAAAGCAATTTGACTTTTTGGTATCCCCTGAAACAACTTTTCAGTTTCACCGGAACTCATCCGGTGACCTCTCTGCGGAACTTTTCCGCTGTCCGAAACTTTTCCTGTGTCCGAAACTTTTCCGGTGTCCGAAACTTTTCCGGTGTTTTTCTCTCAGACTCCCTGTCTAGTATTCAGCAGATAGATGACCCTTAAGCGTGTGACCCTATAGGTTCGGTGAAGTATAGACATGACCCGGAACCCCTTCCGATCAATGATCAACATCGGAGCCGTGGACACCCATATTGACCCCTATACCCACACGAATGAATATTCGAGTGAACCTCCAGTTGCCGTGTGCTATTCCTGTTGCTTCGCGATATGTTACAAATACCCGAGGTGAGACATGTTGGCATCCCCGTGGATCAACACCTTGTCCACTATGCCAGTTACCTCGTTGCCGGTATTGCTCTCTTTTCTCGTTCCCGTGTTCCGGCATCCCTGTGATCAAATCACCCTGTGTCTGGCCAGACGATGATGGATACCGTAACACCGAGAGGGCCCAGAGATATCTCTCCATCGTCGGAGGAGCAAATCCCAATCTTGAGCTATCAAGTTACTTGACATACTTTTCCATGAACCCGTAAGCCGCCGTAATAGCCACCCATTTACGGATGACGTTTAACAAACCCCAAAGTTCATGAAGCAAGCATGAAGAAACTCGATACTCTCATGGTCTAAGGAATTATGCAAACATTAACTTCTCTGTGTTATTAACCATTAACTTATGACGAATGTATCTCATAGCATAACATCAATCGGGTCGATTCAACACAAGTGTTCTACCAACATTGCGCCCTCAAAATTGCCGGCATAGCCATGCCCATGATCAGGAAAACAGGATCATCATGCAATACTTGAGCCAGTCTTAGAGGCCAGACTAGGAATACATTTTACCGTTTATTATCCCACACGTGCACATGAGTTTCCCTCCAAGCCTCGTTTTATTTGTAGACTCGAGAATCATTGCAGTTATAGCATGGAACATAAACATAATTATGAACAGGGAGATAATCAATAACATTTATTATTGCCTCTAGGGAATATCTCCTACAGGTCTCCCCATCCCAGAGGAGGGGGATGGAGTTGCGCCAGCGGCGGCCGTTAGCTATGGCCTGGAAGTACGCCGTGTTGGCGTCCCCACGCAAAACCCAGTGTTGGGTGCCGCGCTGGCGCCAGAAAGCCTCCTCATCGGTGCAGATCACCGACAGCTGGTCCTCAAGGTCGTAACGGAGGAGCCACTCATCCGGGGACAGACCAGAGGAGTCTGCCCGGAGGTCTAAGGCCTGGATGGATTCGAGGAGTCCCCTTTTCCGCTCACGAAGGTTGCGGCCCAGGTTGGCACCCCAGCCTTTCATAAACTGCCGGGCAAGCTTAGCACAGAGCTGCCAGGAGTCAACAGCGGAGACTGAGCGGAGAGGGGAGTCACGAGCGGCCATCCAACGGGCACGGACAGCGCCAACAAACCCAGCCTGGTTAAGCCAAAAGGACTCGAACCGGAAGCGGGGTGGAGGAGGCAGTGTATCATTCTCCGAAGAGAGCAGAAGGGGCACGTGATCTGAGCCAACACGAGTAATGGCGCGGAGAGAGGCAAGAGGGCATTTGAGCTCCCATTCCGGGGCCACAAAAACCCGGTCAAGGACTGACACCGTCGGGTTAGTCTGGCGGTTGGTCCAGGTGAACCTGGCGCCAACCCTATCAAGTTCACGAAGGCCAAGATCCGCAATGCAGTCATACGCGGGAAGTTCACCCGATTATTACTCTTGTCTACATCACAGCGGATGAGGTTGAAATCGCCGCCCACCACCACCGGGAGAGGGGCAGAGGAGATCTTCCTGCGGAGCTCAGCAAGGAAAGACTCGGATCGGCGGTGGTCGGCCGGACCATAGACAACAACAATCTCCCATTTGAAGTTGATGTCCCGCTCATAAACCTCCATACTAACATAGAACTCACCCCGGTCCATGCTACCTATCTCAAAGGTGGCATCCTTCACTCCTAGAAGGATGCCACCGGAGTGGCCTGTCGTCCCACTAGAAGGGAGCCAGTGCCAAGCAAAGAGGTGAGGGCTCAAGTGTTCCAACTCTTGGAGGGAGAAGTCCGTCCGCATGGTCTCTTGGATAGCCACTATGTCAATTCGCTCATCGCGCATATACTCGATGAGTTGGCGGCGTTGGCCATCCTGGCCGAAACCGCGGAGGTTCCAGAAGAGGACTCGCATCAAGCAACCATGGAGGGGCTGCTTGACCCCAGGACGAGGGAGGCACTCTGGGCACGGAGTGCAGCAGTGCGGGACCGCGTACGGCCACGGATTTCTGCCCCGGCTGCAGCTGCGGCAGGGGGGCGGGAGGTGGACGGCTCCTGGGTTGGAGTCCGTAGGAGGCGGGCACGTGATTCCGCGAGTTTACCGTCAAGAATCTCACGAGCCCGAATATCCTCAATCTGCTCTAAGGGGGGGCCCACTTCCCCCCTGAAAACTATCGCAGAGTCGGTCACAACCTTAGCAAGCTGGCCAAGTGAAACCGACTCAAGGGCAGTGAACAAGCATGAAGCTGAAGATGCAGGGAGCACTGGAGTACCTGTCTCGAGGTTTCGGACCGCGGCCCGGAGCTCCGCCCGCTCGGCGATGGACGGCGTCGGGCGGTCCACCGGGCGAGCAGCGTCGATCCTGCCGCTACACCTGGAGGCGGTCACCGGAGTCGACGCCGACCGCACCCGCCTGGAGTACGCAGCAGTCTGAGGGGGGTCGGGGTGGGCGTCAACCGGAGTGGCCACCTCCTCAGCCCCCACCGCGGACCTGGCCAGAGGTGAAGCAGTGGGCGGGTCAGGCAGCAGGGGGCTGAGCAGCGCGGGACCAAGCAGTGGAGTCAGGAGGCGGCCCTGGTCCGGGGATGGCACGTTCGGGTCCAGGGTCGGGAGCGGCACGATGCTCTCCGGGAGGCCCGAAGACGGGGCCGGGGTAGGCAGCAGGGGGCTGAACAGCGCAGGAGCCAGAGACGGGGCCGGCGTGACGGAGGCCGGACTGGAAGTGGCTCCAGGCAGAGGCGGACTGGGGACCTCCGGAGCAAGAGACGACAGGCGGGGCGCGGAGCCAGCCAGAGTTGAGGAAGGGCTAAGCTGCGCGGCCGACGAGGCCACCGGCGCCGGCTGAGCGATGAGGGCCGGAGACGCGACCACCCCGCACCCCCCAAAGAGAGCCGGGGACGAGGGAGAGCCCGGGGAGTCAGGGTCCGCCACCTCCAGGCTCACCCCAGAGAGGTCGCTACCAGACGACAGCGAGGGGCTCAGGGAAGCGAAGGTGGCCACAGGCGAAGGAGGATCAGCGACGACGAGGGAGAGGGGCGGCGCGGCTGCCCTGGTCGTCCCTCGCCCAGCGGTGCTCCTACCAGGGGGAGGATGCAGGAGATATGCCCTAGAGGCAATAATAAATGTTATTGATTATCTCCTTGTTCATAATTAGGTTTATGTTCCATGCTACAACTGCTATGGTTCTCGAGTCTGCAATAACCACTAGGCTCAGAGGAAGACTCATATGCACATGTGGAATAATAAACGGTAAAATGTATTCCTAGTCTGGCCTCTAAGACTGGCTCAAGTATTGCATGATGATCCTGTTTTCCTGAACATGGGCATGGCTATGCCGGCAATTTTGAGGGCGCAATGTTGGTAGAACACTTGTGTTGAATCGACCCGAATTGATGTTATGCTATGAGATTCATTCGTCACTAGTTAATGGTTAATAACACAGAGATGGTTAACGTTTGCATGATTCCTTAGACCATGAGAGTATCGAGTTTCTTCATGCTTGCTTCATGAACTTTGGGGTTTGTTAAACGTCATCCATAAATGGGTGGCTATTACGGCGGCTTACAGGTTCATGGAAAAGTGTGTCAAGTAACTTGATAGCTCAAGATTGGGATTTGCTCCTCCGACGATGGAGAGATATCTCTGGGCCCTCTCGGTGTTACGGTATCCATCATCGTCTGGACAGACACTTTGTGATTTGATCACGGGGATGCCGGAACACGGGAACGAGAAAAGAGAACAATACCGGTAACGAGGTAACTGGCATAGTGGACAAGGTGTTGATCCACGGGGATGCTAACATGTCTCACCTCAGGTATTTGTAACATATCGCGAAGCAATAGGAATAGCACACGGCAACTGGAGGTTCACTCGAATATTCATTCGTGTGGGTATAGGGATCAATATGGGTGTCCACGGCTCCGATGTTGATCATTGATCGGAAGGGGTTCCGGGTCATGTCTATGCTTCACCGAACCTAAAGGGTCACACGCTTAAGGGTCATCTATCTGCTGAATACTAGACAGGGAGTCTGAGAGAAAATCACCGAAAAAGTTTCGGACACCGGAAAAGTTTCGGACAGCGGAAAAGTTCCGCAGAGAGAACACCGGAACAGTTTCGGTAAAACTGAAAAGTTGTTTCAGGGGATACCATTAAGTCAAATTGGTTTCGGCACATGCCTGATAATTCTTGGAGGGTGCCAGAATCATTCTGGAAACTTCTGGGAATTTTCCGGAAGAAAAACCGGAAATGTTCCGGAGCTGCCGGAACCGCTTCGGATGCTTTTCGCAGATGAAAATCACTAATCCGGAATTGTTCCGGATGGCAATGAAAATTATTTTAGTGGGTACTGGAAATGTTCTAAGCCCACATAAATATTTTCAGTTCGACCGGACGCAGAAAAATATCGTCGTGAATAGTGAAAGTGCTTTTTGGGATATTTTTGGAAAGTCACCTTTTGGGATATTTTCCCAAAAGGCTTCTAGAAGGGATGGATGGATGAGGACCACCTTTGGGGGGCCCCACAAGGGTTGTGGCCGGCCAAGAAGGGGGCTCCAAGGTGGAGCCCCACTTGCCCACTTGCTTTCCCATTTTGCCCTTGGAAAGTGTTTCCTTCATGGGCAAGTTTTGGTATTTTGAATACCCATCCTACCCCTTGGCTTTCCTATAAATAGAGGTGGAGAGGGCTGCCATCTCTTGATCCTTCTCTCATACACATGCCATTTGACTTGTCTGGCTTCTCTCTCCCTCCCAGCGAAATAGTTTCGTAGAGCCGAAAGGCTGTCTGGGTTCCGGCAGGAACTAGTTCTGGACGGCGAAGCCCTGCCGGATAGATGACACCGTATGTGTGCAACTCTGTAGAGAGATCGTAGTTTCGGTCTTAGTTCGTGAGTGCTTTCCGAAGGGCTGTCCGTGTGACCGTCTGAGTTTCGAAGGTCCTCCCGAAGGGCTGTTCGAGTGACCGTCCGAGTTTCGAAGGTCCTCCCGAAGGGCTGTCCGCGACACCGTCCGGGGGACTGTCCGACCGCCTCCCGGAGGGCTGTCCGTGGAGCGGATGAGGGTATACATCCTCACGGTTGGGAGGTTGTAAATCCTAGCTGCGGGGATCTGCACCGCAGATCGTCATCGACTCTACTTCCGCTGCGCTACGAGTCGGTAACGAAATAGATCAAACCTTGTATGCAGTCTCCATAGTGATCCTGGGCTGGTGCGTAGGTCGAAATTTTTTGTTTTCTGCTGCGTTACCCAACAGAGGAGGGTCCCAAGAAGGCGAGCGGCTGCGGTCGGAGTAGTCGTCCTCCTCATCGTGGTTTGAGCGGTGGCGACGGCAACGGCCAGAGTGGTCGCCATTGCCACCATGGCCGCCCCCAAAGTGGCCATCATCAGAGTAGCGGGGGCAGCCAACGTGGTTCGGCGGCTCGGGGGAGATCTTGAGGTCGTAGCCCTGGTCGTTGAAGAAGACTCGGACCGTCACACGGAGCCTGTCGGAGTCGAGGCACTTGGTCTTGATGCGGACCTCTTCCTCCTTCCGGAGGGAGAGCTCGTCCACAACCACGACCTTGCCCAGGAGCCGGGACATGTTCCGGATGACCCGCTCGGAATGGGCGATGTCCGGCAGGCCCGCGATGAGGATCCAGGCCGTGTCGAGGGAGGCGATGGCCTTCGGATCGGCCATCGGCTCGGCGATGTTGACGACCAGCTTGTTGAGGGTCAACGTGATCTCGTCACTGCGAGTGCATAGGCCAAAGCTCGCAGCGTCGGGGAAGAGCACCATGAACTGGTGGCCCGCAGTGGGAGACACCTGCCAGTCCCACTGGCAGCGGCAGAGATGGTTGAGCTCCGCCTCAATCATCTCGGGGGAGGCCACCCCGTCAGCCAGGACCGTGACCAGAGTCCACAGGGAGGGCGACGAGGGAGGCGCCTCGGGGACCTCCATGTGGAAGAAGGCCAGCCCGTCGATGCCGTGCCCATACATCATGAGCTCCTCTGACATGGGACGGTCCGGGCACAGCGCGGCCGGGTGGCCAGGGTCCTTGCAGAGATAGCACGTCGGTGGGTTGGGGCAGGACACCTGGTAGTGCCCCGAGAGCCCGCAGTTGAAGCACGGGGCAGCCTCGCGAGCACCGCCCTCTGCCGGCCCATTGGCGGCGAGCGGGACAGAGGACGAAGGGGCCGATGCGGAACCACCAGCACGTTGCTGGCCTTTCTTCTTCTTCTTCTTCGCACCCAGCCGTCCCCTAGTGTTGGGGTTGTTGGACGGCGGGAGTTGGGGCTGGTTGCGCGGTGGCTGGTATCGGCGAGGGGAGGAGGCAGCAGCCCCGCGAGCAGGAGCGACGGCAGCAGGCAGGGATCCACGGGGGGACCTGCTGCGACCACGGCGCCGCTCCGGAGACGGGGAACGGCGCGTGGACTGGCGCCATGAGTCGGACTGCCGGGGTGCCTCCCGGCGGTCTGTCCTGTCGGGCGAGCGACCACGGTCGGCCCCCGACGGCGAGTAGCGGGAAGGCCGCACTGGGGAGCCGCGGTCGTCATGGCTGCGGTCGTCCCGGCGGCTGTCGCGGCCCGGGGAGCGACGGCCCTCGCGGGGAGAAGAGCGGCGGCCATCACGGCGAGGGGAACGGGGAGGAGAGCGGCGGGATTCGCGCGCCGGCGAGCGGCGGTCGTCGTGGCCCGACCTTAGCTGGTGGCGCAGGTCCGCCTCCCGCTGGAGGGCTTCGGGAGAGGGTCTCGACGATCCCCCGCGGCCGTCAAAGGGGCGTTTGGGGCGGGGCGCGTCGTCGTCACGTTCCCTTGCCATCGGGAGGGCCGGGGCGGGAGCAGCAGAGGCGGCGAGTCGAGGGGCGGCGGAATCGGGAGGAGTGGAGAGAGCAGCTGGCGGCGGGGTGGAGGGAGAGAGCGGGTTGACCGAGTCGGGGTGAAAACCCTCGCTCTCTCCCTGAGGCGGCCGGGAGAAGCCGAGAGGAGGCCAGACCCATGGGCCCCCGATGTTTGGGTTCGCAGGCAGGGCCAGCTGGGTGAGTACCGAATATGCTTCGCGGACGGCCTCATCCAGCGGCCCAATCGGCGGCCCACCCAGATCGAGCGGAGGGTTGGGCACCGCGGTGCCCGGCGGCAGCCGGAGAGCGAGCGCCCCCTCGGGGGGTCGGGCCGGGGAGGGGCGAGCCGGGCGACGCGAGCCGGCGGCGGAAGGGATGAAGGGCCGGAAGGGGTGGAGCCTGACGAGCGGGGAGGGAGACGGGAGCAGCGGGGCGGAGTTCGGCAGGAAAAGGGGCCCCTTGGGGCGGCCGGCGGCACCTCCGGCGACCCCGCGCCAGGAGGATGCAGCGGCCCCGCGGTCCGCACGGCCAGCGACGCCCCAGCCAGCCGACCTACGGCGGCGGCGGCCAGCAAGGCGGCCCGAGTCACCCGCCCGCACCGCCGCAGGGGCGCCCGGGAACCGGGGGCAGGGGGCGGTCCGCGTCGGGCCGGCGGAGCTCCCACCCCTGGGAGCAGCGCCAGCGCCGGACGGCGAACCGGCCACCCCTCGAGGGCCGGCGGGACGGCGCGGGGCCGGGTCGCGACGGACGACGGGGACGCCGGCTTCGACATCGGCCGCCTCCGCGAGGTCAGCCCACATCTCAGCGTGCGTGAGGCCGGAAGCAGGGCCCAGAGCGGGAGGGATGGCAGCGTCGCACGCGGAACCGGCGGCGGTGCCAGTGGCGTCCCGGCGGGGAGGAGCGGCGCGTCCGCCGTGTCGCCTGGTGGGTCGCAGGGGCGGGATTCAAAATCCATCAGGTCTGAACTATGGCCATGGGCGTTTCAACTATGCATGCATAGATGCCATGTCCTCCTTTATCGATGAATTATTCGATCACTCATGCTTCCGTTGATATCGCGCTCGAGTATTCTTCTCTTCTGCCCTGCACGCAACACCATAGATCTCGCTGAGTATCCCAGTGAGCAGAGTGGCCGGCTGGCCGCCTGCTACTGCCGTGCGACATTCATTTTGATTCTCCGTTCTGCAATTAAGCTAGGTAATTTCGTTCATCTTCACCCCCCCCCCCCCCCCCCCCTCCCTTGCTTGGAGGCTCACATCAATTCGATATATGTACGTCAACTATTTTTCAAACCATGCAAGAGAATTGTGTTGCAGTAATCCAAACCCGTATTATACATGACGGAAATCATGGTCGTAGTTGTATAGAATTGTGAAAGTACTAGTTAAACGTGTGTGAGGTTCTAGTGCTAGTTTGGTTAGGTACAAGTGTCATCAAGCTTGTGGGTGATTAGATTACTTTAATTAGGAAAGTTTAGCTTAGGTCGGTTTGAAGTTTCTTTGTGCTAGTTTCTACGTGCTTGAGTGGTCTAGTACAAGTCGGTTATGTAAGTCCTAGCATGCCTATATATATTTGTAACCAAGAAAATTATGAGCAAAATAAAGAGAAATTAGAGCTATCTTTGTCAAATGGGGTGCGGAATGTCCTTCTAGGTTCTGGCTTGTAGAGCAGTACAAGATGTACCCTTAGCCGAAGTTTTTTGCATGTTTGTTCGTGAGTATTTGATATGATCAATTATGTGACCGAAACCCAACAATTGGTATTAAAGCGTGGTACAATACTTGAAGCCACCCTTTACCTGGGAAGGCGACCCCTATTAGCGCCCCGTGGGGGGCCATAATATTCGCTGGATGATACAGTGATGAGGAGAAGAGGCAATGAAATTGTCTTCAGCGTGCTGAGTCACGATAGTCATTGGGTGGAGTAAGGAGGAGACGAAATGTTGTCAATGTCGTCAAGATGTGAACGAGGGTGCATAGAACCAATGTTGGCGATATCGCTTATCGTTAGCGTCTCGTTCAACTGGGTATTAGAGATTAATCGGAAATCGGTCGATTAATTGATTTTATCGGTCGACTATTAATCGTTCATTTTTTGCAAATCCCAGGTTCCCAACAGTAAAATATGCTATATTCAACACCGAAACAATATTGGACAGAAGTGTTACCTTGGTTCCTAGCCTTTGAATTCTCGTATAATGATAAACAAAATAGAACAACCGTACATATTGTGTAATAAGGTCCACAAAATGCAAATAAACATAATTTTTACAAACATAGTGCTATGAATAGGCCCGATTTATCGGTAGATTCCTGATAAATTGCTTGTCATAGCGATAAATCAGCCAAAATGATAAACGGTGAAGATAAGGGATAATCTTATCGGTCACCCCAAGAGTAGTGATAAATCGGACGATAAATCGCCGAATCGGAAGATTTTTTTGAACAGTGCATAGAACAACAGAAATAAAAGGAAAACTATACTAGCATGTACATCATGAATATTGTACATGCAGTCTGGTAATTTTGGTACAATACATGTCTAGTAATTTTCCGAGAAATGCAATGGTTGTTTGTTTAGAACATTGCTGGTAACTATGCATCCTACAACATGCATGGAAATTTGTATAGAACTATCCTGGCAACCATGATATGATTGATCTTATCCATGAGAGTTCATATAGGGGAAATTGCAGATAGGCATGCCTTATGGCTATGATTCAAAAAAGTTCTCTTTAACACCAATAAAACTGCCATAATTATGTACTGCCTAGAGTGAATTCAATTTTTTTTCCTAGAAAGCATGATCTTGATAAATTTTCTAGATCAGGACTGGTAATTTTCCTACAACATTACAGGTAATTACGATACATGATATATACTTACTAAATAGCTTTTGGGACATGCATTGTAAATTTGCTAAGATTTTTTTTCTAACTGTGAGATAAATGTACTAAGACACGAGAACTAACATAGGGAAAATGAAAGGTGCATGCCTAATACCTATGATACAACTCCCTGGTAAATCCAATAAAACTACAATGGTAATCTGGTAGAGAATGCTGATTATTTGGGAAATTTCATCTAGAAAGTGTAAGCATTATTGCAGCAAGAGGGTAAACTAACAAAAGATTGGAGTCAAATTCATCTAGTTAATTTTGTACAATGTTCAGGAAAATGAAGATGGCCTGGTGTCGATTTTTTTCTTCAAAATCCGCAAAAAAAACCTAAATCGCCACAAAACTCCATCCTAGAATCTGCGAAAACAATATTCATCACTCGCTCATCCATAGAGATCACATAAAAATATTGTCGAGCACATCTTTGAAACACATTGTATGTAAGGATCTATTTCGTCCGATTCAAACCCAACATTCCTCTCACCTTGCCATATTGTCCATCCAAAAGTTCATCTGTGTGAAGATTCAACAATACGACTGTGTCATCTCTCTCAAAACAAATCACATGGGATGCCATGAGAGGAGCTCAACCCTTATCAGGACCACTGTGACTCCCCATCTTCCTCATATCATGATGCCGCAACACCGGGGGAAATGAGGAATGATACTGGAAAAAAAATAGTGGAGGCATTCGGGGATTGGGGAAAGCGCCACTCAACTACGATTTTGTGCGCTACCGAAACCAGATGCCAATTCTATCACCGATGAGAGCGGAATGGAACATGGATTGGGGAGAGGGAGCATGATTTCTAACATCAAATACCTTACGCACCCCCCCCCCCCCCCCCCCGCGCTCTGGCCCGAATGAACGCGAGGAGCAGTTTGTTGTAGCGTCGAAGTCAACGTGAGGGGGCAGCAGCAGAAGAAATGACAAAATAATTATGAGGTAGACCTTAGAAACCCTCAGGCCCACCTTTCATCTAAGAAATGGGTCGATCAATATGTCCACGACTCGCAAACGGCTGTGCACGGCCACCAATCCCTCGTCGCCCCAGAAGAATCATATGCACTGAAACAACCAGTGACAACGAGATGTGCATTAGATGGCAATTGGTGAGTTTGGATTTGTCTCAACATTGGAATGCTTGCGATTTGATAATTTCGTTAAATAATACATGTGAGCCAAGATTTCTGAAGTCAATAATATTTTCCAGAAATTGTTTGAGATGAATTGTACAAAAATATTGAAGTTTGACAATCGAAAACTGGAATAATTTCAAGAGTTTGGTTGCACGTCCGAAATTCTTGTTTTTTCGGAACTAGGACAACACTTTGTTTAATAAACTGATAATGAAGGTATACGGCTTCTTTTTAAAGGACATCAAGAGAATATGTGCAAGGCATTGGAGGAATGAAATGTCCATGGATAGAAACAGGAGGAGCCACTAGCGAGGCAATCCTTTTCATGCCCTCCATGATTGAATTGTTTGCTCTCTCCGATGGAAAGAGAAACCACGCGTTGGGTCGTTTTCGGGCAACATATCTTTTCACCTCGGTTATCGGGAACGTACGTGGCACACTCTAGATTCAGCTGATCTGACTATTTGGTTATTCGTGTCCCATGGCCGTGTCGCCGCATCTTCATCATGGCAAAGTGGACTTGTCCTCCCTCTCTTAGTCTTACCTAACATGAGCCGTCCAACCAATCAATAATAGCTTTGCTAGAATAATGCACCTTGAGTTTTGGCATCACCATGCACACGCAAGCACATGAGGTTGAAATGATAATAAGAGGGTGCAAAATGAGATTCTTACATGAGTTTTTATTTAATTCACAGGAAATAAATACAGTATGTATCTACAAAGTTGATAGTTGCATATATAACATGCTCATGAATCGGAGAAGATAGGGTCGACACGACGGAGACGAATGAGAATGAGGCGAATTTATCCGATGAGAAAGTGATGGATGCGGCTATCCGATGAGAAAGTGATGGATGCGGCTACCCGGGCGTGAAGACATCAACCTCTGCCCCCTTTCCTATAAATAAACACCCGCTGGTATGTTGGCGTCGCCTCCTTGCAGAGCCGCTTCTTCTTCTATCTCTTGGTTGCCTCACACAACTCTCTAATTTCTTGTTTCTCATTAACTGAGCTGAGCACCCATGCCTTCTAAACTCACGCACGCACCAACCCGGCTGCCATCCCCGGCCACTAACAGCACACAGCCACGCACGCACTGGCCAGCCGCCACTCTCGGCGCTGCTAACAACCACTAACTAATTCCTACATGCATGCACATCCAGCTCCTATACACGATACACTCAACGGCAACGACCTGACCATAATCACATGCATGCAGCTAACAAACCCCGATGCATGCATTTGACTCGGCACACACACCAACATGTCTTATGTGCGCACATTGCCACTGCTACTGCTACATGCATGACTCCAAAACAAATATGTAGATACATCATGGCAAGATTAGTGCTAACATGGTAGCGCTTATCTTTCCATCAACCAATCCACTCCACAGCCCACGGAGCCAAACACACAACACAACCAGCTCCACTCCAAGGAGGACCGGTCGGCTGCCGCTCCGGGGTGCGGTCAAGGCTCCTCATCGGCTGCCGCTCCGGTGTGCGGTCAAGGCTCGCCACCGCAGACCTCGTCGCCGCCGTAAGTTATAAGTATTTCCGCGAAACTTAGTTCGTTGCTTACTGGTTTGATGGTACAGGGGTTCACGAATGTGAAGAACCTGGGGGGAAACAATGAAGTGCAAGCTACCTGCAGCCGACAGCCAGGCACCGCTGATCCATCAATTCTATATCTAGAATAAATATAAAGGTTTTTATCATTTATGCCACTGGTTATGTATCACTACTCAGTTTTGCCACCAGGAATTTCAACAGCTCAAAAATGCCATCACTTCGTTAGGTGCATGATAAAAAATGCCACTGGACACCATTACTTTCAGCTCAAATCTCGTTTGCCATGTTGTAAAGAGCAAAATACCTGTTGACCAACGTGTCAGCTCTCCCTCTATCTTATACTACAATAAAGTGTGGGTTTCACTTGATCCCAAAAATGTTCTTATTTTCCACTAAAATTATCCGCTTGCTTACTCTTGAGAAGTGAGATCCACACTTATCATTGTGAGACAGAGAGAGCTGACATGTGGGTATAGGGGTATTTTTGTCATATAACATGGTCAACGAGTTTGACCTGAAAATAATGATGTCTAATGGCATTTTTGAGCAAACATCTAATGAACAATGGCATTTTTGAGATATATAATGGCATTTTCAGCAAGCATCTCACGGAATGATCATATTTTTGAGTAGTTGTAACTTCTAATGACAAAACTGAGTAGTTAGACACAACTAGTGGCATAAATGATCAAAACCCGAATAAATAATACGGTGTATTATCCATCATCTTATGAAGAAGAACTGAAGAAGAGGAAGAAGCGTGCTCATAACTGAGGAGAACTTATTACATTCCAAGGGAAAGAAGGCACTGTGTATGTATATGCATATGCATCCTAAGTTCTGGACTTGGACTTTGGACCAATTAACCAATAGTACTACTACTTGAATATTTCCCTTTTATGAAATTATACTGCAAAAAGGAAAACAAAATATGGTTTCTTCTTCAGTTCTGGAAAATGTTAACTACGTAGCTCCGAAATAATTTTAGGTTTGCTAACATAACACATGCGTTGCAATGGGTGTAAATGTTGTATAATATGTTAGCCCGTGATCACCTTCCATATAAATATGATGTCTAAATAATTATTGTGTGTGTCTAGAACTAATTTAGATGTGACATAACTATGTCACATCTAAGTATGACATCATCCCACCTTGTTATGCAACTACGGGTCCACTAACAAGCGTTACCTACCAATATGCATCAATCAGACCCAACCAGAAAGCAACACTGACTTATGAGAGACCTAGCCCCCCCCCCCCCCCCCCCCCCGCGCGCGCGAAAGACTAGCCTGTTAGGAGGGACCCCGCCCTTATAAATCGTGTTCCGTCTCCCCCATAACCGATGTGGGACTAAAATCGAGAATCCCCCATCACACACCATGGGCCCTCTAACATCAGCGTTACCAGCCCAGCAACCATGACTGACCACCCGTGAGTCAACTGAAATTTATTCCGGACAATTGGACTCTGATACCGATTTTTACGGAATACCGAGTCAGCTAACACCAGCGTTTCCGACCCACATGCGTCAACCAGGCACAATTGGAGAGCAACACCGGTTTATGAGATGCCTTGTACCGTGCCCCAAAAGATTAACCTTTAGGTGGGGACCCTCACCATTATATAAATCATGATCTATCACCCCCATAACCATTGCGGGACTAATCACAACACACCTCATCCGAGAAAACCAACCGCTTATTGTCGTCTTTAATTTTTTTACCTTTTTTGTTTTTTACGTTCTCTTTTTGTGCAAGTACTGTATGGGGATTGCCCTTAATCTACGGCCTTTTCTTTTTCTTTTTCGGCATATTTTTGTTGTTACCCCAATAGATTTATTATTTTCTTTCATGTACTTGTGTACTGGTTGTATGAATGTAATGGTTTCCGTTATATATAAAGTAGGGTGAAAGTTTGAGAACACATCCACCTAACACTAGTGGAGAAATGGCTATAGCCACAACTCTTGTTCCTGGGATGCCATTTCTCACCAACGCCAGCACTAATATTTTCAAATAGTGCTGGCGTTGGCTAAGTTCGAACGCCATAGCTATTTATTTAGTGCGCACAACAGGCCCGGCGTTACACATTAGGCCCATTTGGCCCACAACAGCACTAGTTGGTTTTAACAGCCCCGACGCAGTAAACAAACTTATCCGTTCGTCCTCACTCTCGATCCCCAGCTCCACCCGTACTCCTCTCGATCCTCGCCGTCGCCCCGCCCGCCTCCGCCGTCGGCCTACGCGTCCCATCTCCACCCGACGTCGCCCCGCCCGACGCCGCCCGCACACCTTCTCGCCCCCGAGCACCTCCACGGTAAGTCTAGCGCCCGACTTATCTCAGATTCCCAGTATGTCAACGAACATGCTAGCTGCAATCAATCATTTTATTAGGGCTACAGGATTTGGAGCGTGTTGGCGCCTCCTGTTGTTTGTTTTTTTACCTTGTCATGTGAATCATGTGAAGGTGGTAATTAAATAGTATGATTGGCCACTTTTCACAAAAATAGGTATCTACACAATTGATCTGCCTCTTCCTTTTATGCAGCCAGCACACTTATAATTAGTTTGCCAACTCATTATATACATATAATCAGGATAACCATGCGTCCATGCCTCCCAGGTCGTTCCTCTCCAGCAGTAGAAACCTGATACTAAAAAGGCAGAAGCTAAAAATGTACTTCGTAAAGAACAAGGACTTGATGTCGTATCAGGGGAACACATGCATTTAATGGAAAATACTAGTTACTTTCTCATTTGGATAAAAAGACTAGTGTTGGGAAATAAACCCTTACTTTTTGAGTCAAGTCAATCGAGAAAAGTTCTCCACAATCATAATTTTAAAGATAAGATATGTTTCTATCAGTTTGTTGCTTCTTCGTTTCAACTCACGCAACCGCTAAGAATTGTTTCCATAGCAAAAAGAAGCAAACAACGTGGACATGGTTAAGGATAATAAGCTATGATGATAGAGCTTGCAAATGTATACTTTTTTTGAAAGATACATTTATAATAATATATTCAAAATAGCTAAAAATATATATTTAAAGAAACATTGATAATACACTCTAAATAATAAACTATCTTAAAAAAAGAATTACAATTGTTTGTGTTTCTATTTAATTTGTTTGATGCTTCTTCCTGTTAATTTTAGAAGATACTTCTTCTTTTCATGCAATAATCACTCCCATGGCCTTTATTATTTAGCCAAACAGCATGGCTGACTCTACCATCTGGGTAGGCTCCTCTGATCACTCGTCAGGGTATGTCGAAGATAAAGGCGACGTGAGCACCAACAAGACAATTAAGGTTACAAAAAACCTGCATGAGCATTGCAAACAGCCATATGTCTAACCATTAATTAATTGTTGATGATTTAAAACCCTTGACAGGCATACGTACGAGGTCCGCCTTCTCCAACACCCGTTGTGTACCAGACATTTGACATGGACGTGCTCAACCACGAGCTGATCGCGTCACACAAGAGTACCATCAAGGTCCTGGAGGAGTTGAATGACTCCTTGAAGAAGGAGAGGGATAAGATTGTCGATGACAATGCTATTGTCCATGATAAGATTTTGTGTCTCGAAGGTCAGATCGCGTCACTGAACCTCGAGATAAGTGAGATCAAGAAGGACATACAAGTCCTGAAGTCCGAGAGGACACAACTGAAGACGGAGAAAGCCCATTACATCATGGACAGGCAGATGCATAGGAATAAGCTTCGTGAGCTTAAGTTAGTCCTTAGACGAAGTTAGGTAGTGTCGAGAGGGGCAGATCGATACATTGTGAAGTTGGTACTTTCTTTTGTGAATTGGTAAAACGTTTAGTTTGTGAAGTTGGTAGTATCTTTTGTGAATTTCCGAAACGTTTAGTTTGTGAAGTTTCCACTGAATTCCGGCGTATTTTTTTATTGGCTAAATATGACAGTGCCGGCATGCAACTCTGTCCAACGTCCTAGGTATTCAAAATACTGCTTGCGTCGTCTCCAACGCCACGACTAAATTCTAACAGTGGCGCCATATTGGTGGCATCGGGTGTCCACGCCAACAAGTTTCTTTTTGTCACGCCATAGCTAGGCTTTTCTACACTAGTGTAACTATTCGAGGCGAACATGACCATTACTGATAGGCTTACCATAGGCTGGGCAAACATGCACATGCACAAGTATATAAAATAATTACTAAGATTAACTACTACACTATTAGTGAACAATTATCACACCAAGATCCTTGTGGCTATCTAGGAAATAAAATAAAATAAACCTAATTAGTACTCCCTTCGTAAGGAAATATAAGAAATTTTAGATCATATCTAAACGCTCTTATATTTCTTTACAGAGGGAGTAGGATAAATCCGCACAACAAAGCAATAACGAGAAATAACGAGAAATATCATAGTTGAGGCGACTTTACAGAGGGAGTAGGATAAATCCGCACAACAAAGCAATAACGAGAAATATAATCCTATGTGCAAAATAATGGTACTTAACTTGATATTCCATCTTTCCTAAATGCCCATTATTTTGCACATAAGATTATATTAGTGTACCAGCTATATTTCTGTAGTAAATATAGAGCACACCACAATCAAGGGAATACTGAATCAACTATGAACTTAATATACATTTGACAAATAAAAAAGTAGTTCAACTTCCCAATTAATCAACGAGAAGCAAATGCCTTATATAATTCGGAAGTATCTATTTGTGTATACATAATAATAAACTAGAAACCACTATAACGAATATTCAATTTGGCTCTAGGGAGCACATGCTCTTGTGTGCCAAAAATGTATGTTACAAATGTCAATGTTTTTTGAAAAAAAATAGATGAGTTCATTGTCACGCCCAAATGCTACCTGCAAATTTTCGGGGGAAAAACTTACGCATTTTGGACTGTAAAAAAAATGTTACCTTCAAATGTTACACTTAGTTTTGTCTTTTCACCGACAAAACACTGCTATCCTATATGGCATGAAAACTGTTGAGCACACTTGGTACACTAATATCAACACCTAAAAAATATCAGAATTTTTAAATTTTATTTACTATTTATTTTTATTTTAATGTTCATTACGGAACATATGCTCCCCAGAGCCCCAAATGCATGTCCTAATAAAGATACTTCTATACCATTGGCCCACGTGATTTGTGCCAAGATATTTAAGAAATATATACACATACATATAAATTACATACATGCGAGTGTCATAAGTTAATCTGAGAATGTATGCGATTTTGATTCATCTTGCTTATTGCCTTTAAATGATCTATACATTTTTTTATCATGCAATGTGTAAAAAATAACAAAATTAATGTAATTTGTATTCGTACACTTTAAGTGTAATACAATATATTTTCTAAAAGTGTGAATTTATACAAATGAGTTATAGATAAGTATAAAATTTTAGTATAAATATACTAATATGTTGTCAAATATGAAGAAAACAGTGCCCTCAAATTGCTGCTCGCCACCAACAACGCCGTCTGAACTATTGCCGACAAAGTTGGGTTGTCAGGATTTTTTTAATTTTTTTTCGGATGCTTGAACTTCTTTATAATATTTATTTTAATGGCAAACTTTTTTAGAATTTTCTAAATAGTTAGAATTGTCAGATATAACTTGGTTAGAACCTTATGTTTTGTATTGATCTTAATTATCTTAATTATCCTGCCATTATTTGTAAAAGAAGTGTTAATGATTATGTGGAAATTGACTTATTATATATGTTTTTTAGTCACTCAAATTCCGACATTTATTTATCCAAATAACATTGCTTTGAAGAGGAATCACTCATAGAGGACTACAAATGCACCCCCCCCCCCCCCCAACACACACAAACCTTGGCAGAAGCGATGATATATACTGACTAAATAGCTTTGGTCGGACATGCATTGTAAATTTGCCAAAAAAAAATTAACCATGAGATAAATGTACTAAGATATGAGAATTAACATAGGGAAAATGAAAGGTACATGCCAAATACCTATGATACAACTCCCTGGTAAATCCAATACAACTACCATGGTAATTTGAGAGAACACAAACTATATGGGAAATTTCATCTATAAAGTGTAAACCTTACAGCAGCAAGAGGGTAAACTAACAAAAGATTGGAGTCGAATTCATCTATTCAATTTTTTTACAATGTTCAGGAAAATGAAGATGGCCTGGTGTTGATTTTATTTTCAAATCCGCAAAAAAAACGTAAATCGCCACGAAACTCCATCCCAGAATCTGCAAAAAAAAACATTCATCACTCGCTTATCCATAGAGGTCACATAACAATACCGTCGAGCACATTTTTGAAACACATTGGATGTAAGGACATATTGCGTCGAATTCAAACCCAAGATCCTTCTCACCTCGCCATATTGTCCAACCAAATATTCAACTGCATGAACATTCACCAATACGACTGTGTCATCTCTCTCGAAACAAACATGAGAGGATCCCAACCCCTATCAGGACCACCGTGATTCCCCCCTCTTCCACATATCATCACGCCGCAACACCGGGGCAATGAGGAATGACACCGGAAAAAAATAGTGGAGGCATTCGGGGATTGGGGAAAGCGCCACTAAACTACGATTTTACGCGCTACCGAAACCAGACGCCAATTCTACTGCCGACAAGAGCGGAGGGGAACATGGATTGGGGAGAGGGGTCATGATTTCTAACATCAAACAACTTACACCCCCCCAACCGCCCCGCCCCGAATGAATGCGAGGATCAGTTTGAAGTAGCGTCGAAGTCAATGTGAGGGGCAGCAGCAGAACAAACGACAAACTAACTATGAGGTGGACCTTACAATGAGGCCCACCTTTAATCTACGAAATGGGCCGATCAATCTTTCCACGACTCAAGAACCACCAATCCCTCGTCGCCCCATAAGAATCATATGCACTGAAACAACCAGTGACAAATGCGTCCACCATATCCACATTTGATGGCAACTCGTGAGTTTGCATTTGTCTCAATATTTGAACGCCCATGATTTGATAATTTTGTTAAATAGAGGGGCAGACGAATTATTTGAAGTCAATAATATTTCCAGAAATTGTTTGCGATGAATTATACAAAATAATTGACGTTTGACAATCCAAAACTGGAAATCTTTCCGGAGTTTGGTTGCGCGTCCGAAATCCTTGTTTTTCCGGAACTTAGACAACACTTTTTTTTTAAGAAAAGAAAAAGTACAACAAACCAATTATGGGGGACGCGAGGATGGGCGATCCTGGCGATCCTGGCGATACCGCGCAGGGAGATCGCCCCGCGCGCGCTGGGTCGCCGGTGACCACGGCGGTCGCCAACAGGGCCGATCCACTTCAACGGGGAAGCAGGTTCTGGGCTCTCGCCGGATCGGAAGAGGACTCCGACGCCGAGGAGGACCTAGCCGTCAGGGCGGTCGCCGGGGAATCATCTCCGACGCCATCCGACTACATCTGCGAGTCCTTGAGATTAGGATATTCGGAGGAGGAGATCGCGGGAGACATCGTTGGAGTAGTCCCTGATACGGACTGCGCGTGGGAAGGGCTGGGTCATGGCGACGACGACAAAGTCGAGGTATTCCGGCGAGTGATTCACCGGCGTACGGCACTTACTCTCGCGGACTTCATCGGGAACTGGAAGAAGGTTCCGTTTCAACAGAGGAAAGGACAGCCGGTGGCGGAGAGACCGTCGCCGGCGCCGTCAGCGGCCGATCTGGATCTGGGGATCCGTGCGGCAAGGGAGGCTCGTTTGAATTTGATATTGGGCCAAGAAAGGCAGAATCTTGACTACTTTGGGCCGGTGACAACTGGGTATACGGCCCAGTTGGACACTACGATTGCTGGGCTTATGGAGTCGGACCTGAGTTCTCGATCGACGGCTGAGACGTCCGATCGACAACTTTCTCGTGCAAACGAAGCTGATGCTGAAACTAGGGTTAAGAGGAGATCGACTCCAGGCTTCCCTACGTATCACGGACGCGCCCCACGTATTGCGCCTTCGCTGGTTCTCATCGGCGGGAAATCTATTCCTGAGATCCCCACCTCCATGACAGGTCGGGGCGATGGCAATCGGCCGCTACAGCCGGCGCCAAATCACACTGATTCTAACGCACGAGGCGCGGCAGACCATATGGCGGCCGGCCGCGGCGCCGGGCGAGGCAGTGGTGAACACGGCGAGCATGAGGTGCCCGTGAGGACAGGCTCGGGGACTGGCTGCGCCATTGGTGGTCGCGGCAGCTTCGGAGTGGGTCGAGGTGATGGACAGACCGGAGGCCGCGGAGGCTACCGCGGTGGCCGCGGCGGCGGTGACGGCGGATACAAAGGGAAGCGGCCAAACTGGAACCAGTGGGCTGATGACAGAGGTGGTGCATCGCGCAGCCGTTGGCACGGCGAGGAAGGGCGTGGTTACGGCGCCAATCAGTGGCATCGCAACTTCCATCCGCCTGCTGGAGACTTTGTGGAGGGTGCTTCAGGTCCGCCTACTCGGTACTTCGGGACTCGGGGGGGGGGGGGGGTGGTCGCGCTCTCGGCAAGAAAGCTCCTATTCGGCGTCATTGGCAACAAACTGAGAAACAGATCGTGACGGATGGAGGAGCAAACCCACAGGGAAGCAACGGGGCTGCAACTTCGGCTGCGGCGTTGCCCGAGGCAGCGGCGGCGGCAGTCAAGGCTTTGGCAGCCGTGACAATTCCGACAACCGCCATGTCCGATGACAGTGGGACACAACAGGAGTTAAGCAACGACAAAACTGAAGCTACTAGGGCGAACAAGGCAGCTCGTAAGAAAGAAAAAATGAGTTGTTTTCGATGCGGGATGGCTGGTCATTTTGTGATGGACTGCAAGGAAGTGCTTTGTGATATATGTCTGAAATCAGGCCATACAGATACGACATGCCCATTATTATCGGCACCTAAACCGGTGGTCAATATTTATGGAGTTTGTCACAATAAACTTATGTTTTTCGAGACCCCACACTCTAACTTAGCTCAAGTGCCGTCGCGTCTAGTGAGCACGAAGACGGGCTTGGTTAAGGTTTCGCATGGCTCGCTTACTGAGGATCAGATATCTCAGCAGTTGCGGAGGCTCGTGTCTGAGACGTATCATTGGGCACCAGTCAGAGTGGAGGAACGGGTGTTTCGTGTAGACTTCCCAAGGAGAGAGGATCTTGAACGCCTTCTGAAGTTCGGGGTTAGCAAAGTTCCGGGAACTAACTACATGCTTGAGTTCGAGGAGAGTAAAAAAACAGAGCCAAAGGGATCACCTCTTGAGCAGGTTTGGATCAGACTTTCTGGTGTACCGGAGACTCTCCTTAATGACTTTCTCATTGTATGGAGCCTTGGATCGCTGCTTGGAAAAACAGAGAAAGTGGACATGCCTTTCACACGGAAATATGGGATCGCGAGGTTACTTATTGGGGTCTTGGATCTGGAGCACGTGCCTAATGTTGTGCCTTGGGCATATGATGATGTGCATTATGATCTCGATGTGGAGGTTGAGGAGACTATTCCACAGGTGACTGCTAGTGACCAAGATGTTGATATGACGGGGGATGGTGATGGAAGTGGAAACCAAGGGGCCGATGGGCACCTAGGTGATGGTGATGATACGGTCAATGGCAAGGGCAAATCTTCGAAATCAGCAGATACACCTAATAACGATGGGAAGGCACCGTCGTCAACACCGATGGCTTCTCTCCGCTTTGGTTCTTTCGACGTACAGTCTGCACCGAGTCGTGTACGTGTGGACAAGATGAAGGATGATGACCTTCATAATCATATCATATGTCATAGTAGCACAAGTGATGTGCAGCCAAGGGAGGATATAAGGTCTTCTACGCCCGTCACACCATCAGATACGCAGCCGCTTCCAAGGGGCTATGAGTCTCCAAAACCTCACGTTATGACTACTCCTGGGCTGGGAGCCGAGAGGCATGGGCAGGAGGCCCGCCCTACTTCACCCAGTCCCTACCGTCCGTCGTCGGCCAGAGGAGCAGCGTCGCCTTCTCTTGTGTCGACGGCTGGTGGAGGTGGGCCGCAGGGTCGGACCGAGTCTCCTATTGGAGGAGCAACTTTACCAACCGGAGAGGCGGCGCCCGAGAACTACGACCAGAGGGCTCGTCAGTCTTTGCCTGCTCGTCGTAGCATCGCCAACGCCGACGAGGGGGAGATTCAGAGACGGGGGCAGGAGGCACGTTCATCGTCCCCTATTGTGACGTCTTCGCTTCGGACATCGCTGGATGGACATCATCAACAGCTTGGGGTGCCGGAGGTTGCCACGCTGGACTCGAGGGTAGTTCAGACATCTCCTACCCCTAACACGCTAGCTGGAGAGAAGGTGGCCCAAGGAAATAAGTCAGGGATTTCTTTGGACGACGTGATCAGTTTTGGCGGGATACCGGATCCCATGTCTTCTGAACGGCGATTCAGTCACCGTATCCAGGGACAACCGGACGCGGACGACATTCAGCTGGGGCGTGCTATGCGGGCCGCCAAGCTCCGTGACGTCGAAGGAACTTCAGGTATGTCAGTTAATACGAGTTGTTCCATCTTGCACTTTACTGAGAATGAAATAGTAGAAAACGCTAGCAACCTACGTATTTCACTTGGTAGTAATGCAAAAGAGATTGCTAAAACTGTTAATGATATCCTTGATTTAGAAGCGGATAGAGCCATCGATATAATTCAAAACATAGCAGCGGTAAAACCTATGAATGACACGGAAATTAATAAGTTGGGAATCACATCTCTCCAAAGTTTATGTGAGGATTTAATACCCGAAGACGGGGTGGACAGGGATGAGGACGAGGAGGGATCGGAGGGGTATATGGCTCCCCCGATGGCCGACACTCTTCCTAATGAAACACATAATTCTGACAACTCCGAGGGGATGCCGGAAAAGTCCAAAAGACCTTGGAAGAGGAAGATCTATCCCGTATCTGCAGTGAGGAGGAGTGCGAGAGTAAAGCAAAAGAAAAAATTCCATGATGAAACATGAAAGGAATCTTTTGGAATAGCAGAGGTCTTGCGGACTTGGCTAAAAGAAGGTTCCTTAGAGACACATCGTTAGAACAGAAACTTGATTTTATGGCCTTGCAAGAGACGGGTCGAGATAACTTTACGCCACAATTTCTCAATACCATTTCGGGTGGGGTTGATTTTGATTGGCATTGCTTACCTCCAAGGGGAAGATCTGGAGGGATCTTGTTGGGGGTTAAGTGTGAAACTTTAGAGGTGTTGAATGTGGTTTATGGTGAGTTCACTGTCAAATTTCGAGTGAGATCGAAAGTTGACGGTTTTAGATGGGTTTTGGTCGCTGTTTATGGGGCGGCGCAACCTGAGCTTATGTCCGACTTCCTCGCGGATTTAGTGAGAATCTGCGGGGAGGAGAGACTTCGCATTTTAATTGGGGGAGATTTCAATATAATTAGGAGACAGGAAGAAAAAAACAATGACAACTTTGATGGAAGGTGGTCATTCATGTTTAACGCGATTATTGAGAGTCTTGATTTAAAAGAAATTGAACTCACCGGTAGACAATTCACATGGGCTAATTCTCTACCGACTCCAACATATGAGAAGTTGGATCGGGTTCTGACCAACGTTGAGTGGGAACAGAAATTCCCGTTGGTCACGGTACGCGCCTTGCAACGGGCCGTTTCCAATCATACACCATTACTGGTTGATTCTGGAGAACCGAACCATGTGGGTAATCGAAATATTTTCTCCTTCGAATTGAGTTGGTTCGAGAGAGAAGGATTTATGGATCTCATTGCTACACAGTGGGCAAGAGAAACTGGGGGGAATACTAATATGGATAGGTGGCAAAATAAGATTACACGCTTGCGCCAGTTTTTAAGAGGCTGGGCCAAGAACCAAAGTGGACTCTATAAAGTGGAAAAAGAGAGGCTGCTCCAACTCATTAATGATTTGGATGTCAAAACCGAATCCACAATCCTTCACATAACAGAGAGAAATACTAAGATTGAAGCTGAAAAGAAATTACAAACTCTTCTCAGAGAGGAGGAAATGAAGTGGGCACTTCGGGCAAAAGTGACGAAGGTGGTCCAAGGAGATGATAATACTCAATTCTTTCACATGATTGCAAATGGCAAGCACAGGAAGAAAAAAATATTTCAGCTTGAACAGGATGAGGGCACAATAGTTGGGCATGAAAATATAAAACTATACATCACGGAGTATTACAAAAAAAATTTCGGGGCACCTCAAGAGAATTATGTTTCTCTTGATGAAGGCATTACGACTGATATACCTCAGCTCAGCCAAGATGAGAATGAGGTACTTGCTGCTCCGTTCACTGAAAAAGAGGTGTTTGACGCAATAGCACAAATGAAACAAAACAAGGCACCGGGACCAGATGGGTTTCCCGTGGAATTTTATAAGAAATGCTGGCACATTATTAAAGGAGATCTTTTACCTTTGTTTCACGATTTGTTCAATGGGCAGCTACAACTTTTTCACCTAAATTTTGGAACAATAACGTTGTTGCCAAAGAAGGTGGAGGCTATTCGCATTGAGCAGTTTAGACCGATATGTTTGCTTAATGTTAGCTTTAAAATCTTTACAAAGGTTGCTACGAATAGACTGACACAGATTGCACATTCCGTAGTCCAACCATCTCAAACAGCCTTTATTCCAGGAAGACACATCCTTGAAGGGGTGGTAGTCTTACATGAAACTATTCTTGAAATCCACAAAAAGAAACTTGATGGGGTTATCTTTAAGGTGGATTTCGAGAAGGCATATGACAAGGTCAAATGGCCATTCCTTCAACAAGCCTTGCGCATGAAGGGGTTTACTGAATCCTGGAGGGAGCAGGTAGATACCTTCATTCAAAAAGGTAGTGTGGGAATTAAAGTTAATGATGACATAGGTCATTATTTTCAGACCCATAAAGGACTGAGACAAGGCGATTCCATGTCTCCTATTCTGTTCAACATAGTTGCGGATATGTTGACGGTCCTTATTGGTCGTGCTAAGGAGAACGGCCAGGTAGGTGGACTAGTCCCGCACCTGGTGGAGGGGGAGTATCCATACTACAATATGCGGATGACACAATTTTATTCATGGAACACGACCTAGCAAAAGCTAGAAATATGTAGCTTGTGCTTTGCCTATTTGAACAATTATCTGGATTAAAGATAAATTTTAATAAGAGCGAATTGTTCTGCTTTGGAAGAGCCAAGGAAGAACAAGATGCATATAGGCAACTTTTTGGTTGTGAAATGGGATCACTGCCTTTCAGTTACCTTGGGATTCCTATTCATCATAGACGATTAGCGAAGAGGGAGTGGAAATGTATTGAAGATAGATTTGAAAAAAGACTAGGTTGCTGGAAGGGCAAGCTCATGTCTTATGGAGGTCGACTTGTTTTGATAAACTCGGTATTGACTAGTCTGCCGATGTTTCTCTTATCATTCTTTGAAGTACCTATCGGAGTACGGAAGAGATTAGATCTTTATCGATCACGTTTCTTCTGGCAAAGCGATGAGTCTAAGAAGAAATATAGATTAACGAAATGGGATATTATATGCAGACCTAAGGATCAAGGGGGGTTAGGAGTTGAAAACTTAGAGGTCAAGAATAGATGCCTAATTAGCAAATGGCTCTACAGGTTATGTACAGAGACTGATGGAATGTGGATACAAATTTTGAGAAATAAGTATCTACAGTCCAAGACACTAGCGCAAGTTACAGCTAGACCGAATGACTCACCGTTCTGGAAAGGGCTAATGAAGATGAAAGTATCCTTCTTCCAGCGAGTCAAATTTCTGGTTGGTAATGGTACCAGGACCAGATTCTGGGAGGACACGTGGCTAGCCTTACAATATCCTACCTTATATAACATTGCACAACGTAAGGCAGATTATGTTGCCACAGTATTACAGTCCGTACCTCTTAATGTTCAATTCAGGCGGGCTCTAGTGGGAGAACGCTGGAATTCATGGTTACATCTGGTCAGACGGTTGATGGCTGTTCAACTCTCTGATCAACCAGATCGAATTCACTGGAAACTAACCACGAGTGGTTCTTTTTCAGTAAAGTCGATGTATTTGGATATAATTAATTCTGGACCCCTCTCGGGGTCTTTGCATATCTGGAAGATCAAGGTTCCGCTCCGAATTAAAAATTTCATGTGGTTTGTACACAAGGGAGTGATACTAACCAAAGATAACATGCTAAAACGGAACTGGAACAGGAGTGCCAATTGTTGCTATTGCGATCATAACGAAACAATCCAACACCTTTTTTTAGAATGCCCACTAGCAAAACTTCTTTGGTGAACTGTCCATATAGCTTTCAACATTCAACCACCAATGAACATTAACATGCTATTTGGGACGTGGCTCAACGGAGTTGACGGAACATTAGCTAATCATATACGCATTGGAATAAGCGCTTTATTTTGGGCTATATGGAATACTAGAAATGATATGATTTTTCAAGGAAAGAAACTTAATCATTTTTTGCAGGTCATATACAGAGCCACGGCTTGGATCCGTACGTGGTCATTACTCAACCATGCGGACGCCAGGGAGCTTATGGATATTGGGTGCAACCGGTGGGAGACGGTCGCACGGGCTATCTTCAGCCGGTTTGGATGGCGAGCTATTGGATGGCGAGCTATTAATAGGCTAGCTGTGTAGGCATCGTAGTCTTTTAGTGTCGTCGGATGTGGCATATATGTATTTACCGTTTACATTCTTATTGTGGCTCAGACTGTGAGACCATGACGAACCGGAGACTTTGTATGCATCGATTGATGCAGAGGCCGGGGGCGCTGTTCCTCCTTTTCCAAAAAAAAATAAGGCTTTTTTTAAAGGTCATCAAGAGAATATGTGTAAGGCATGGGAGGAATGAAATGTTGTGCATGGATAGGAACAGGATAAGCAGACCAGTAGAAGGAGCCGCTAGCGAGGCAATCCTTTTCTTGTCCTCCCTGATTGAATTGTTTGCTCCCTCCGATGGAAAGGAAACCACGCATTGGGTCGTTTTCGGGCAACATATCTTTTCACCTCGCTTATCAGGAACGTACGTGGCACACACTAGATCCAGATGATTTGACCATTTGGTTATTCGTGTCCCATGGCCGTGTCGCCGCATCTTCATCATGGCAAAGTGGACTTGTCCTCCCTCTCTTATTCTCTTACCTGACATGAGCCGTCCCACCAATCAATAATAGCTGGCTAGAATAATGCACCTTGAGTTTTGGCATCACCATACAGACGCAAGCACATGGGCTTGAAATAATAATAAGAGGGTGCAAAAGGAGATTCTTACATGATTTGTTCTCTAATTCACAGGAAATAAATGAAGTATGTATCTATAAAATTGATGGTTCCATGTATAATAACATGCTCATGCATCAAAGAAGATAGGGTCGACACGATGGAGACGAATGAGAATGAGGCGACTTTATATACGATGAGAAAGTGATGGATGCGGCTACCCGGGCGTGAAGGCATCAATCTCTGCCCCCTCTCCTATAAATAAACACCCGCTGGTAGCACTTATCTTTCCATCAACCAATCCACTCCACAGCCCCCGGAGCCAAACACACAACACAACCAGCCCCATTTCTTCTTCTTCCCTGCTCAAATCCTCCATACACCATGGGCTCCCTGAGAAGCAGCAGCAGCGGCACGGCGGTGCCGATGGAGAGTGTGGACCCGGAGGCGGCGTGCGTGCTGCTGGCCTCGGAGCAGTACGGGTACGTGGACGTGCGCATGTGGGAGGACTTCGACAAGGGCCACGTCGCCGGCGCCCGCAACGTGCCCTACTACCTCTCCGTCACGCCTAACGGCAAGGAGCGCAACCCTCACTTCGTCGAGCAGGTCGCCGCGCTCCACTCCAAGGAGGACCGGTTCCTCATCGGCTGCCGCTCCGGGATGCGGTCAAGGCTTGCCACCGCAGACCTCGTCGCCGCCGTAAGTTATAAGTAGTTCCGCAATACTTAGTTCGTTGCTTGCTGATTTATTGATTCGTCGTCATAGCTGGCTTACTGGTTTGATGGTGCAGGGGTTCACGAATGTGAAGAACCTGGAGGGCGGCTACCTATCCTTGCTCAGGAGCGCAAGCTACCCGCAGTCGACAACCAGCCATCCCTGATCCGTCAATTCTATATCTAGAATAAATATTACGGTGTATTATCTATCGTCTTATGAAGAACTGTGGAAGATGAAGAAGTGTTCTGAGAATTAAGGGGGAATTATATTCCAAGGAAAAGAAGGCACCATGTATGTATATGCATCCTAAGTTCTGGACTTGGACTTTGGACCAATTAACCAATAGTACTAGTACTTGAATTTTAAATTTCCTTTTTGTGAATGTATACTGCAAAAAGGAAAACAAAATATGTTTTCTTCTACTGTTCTGGAAAATGGAAACTACCACTAGTAGAAAACAGGGCTTTGGTCCAGCCCTGAAAAGACCATTAATCCCGGTTCACTCACGAACCGGGACCCATGGGGGCATCGGTCCCGGTTCGTGAGGCCAGGGCGCCGGCCGGGCCTCGTGGGCCATTGGTCCCGGTCGTCTGGCCCCTTTGGTCCCGGTTCCAGACACGAACCGGGACCAATGGGCCTCGCTCCTGGCCCACAACCATTGGTCCCGGTTTGTGGCGGGAACCGGGACCAAATGGTGTCCTTTAGTCCCGGTTCCAGCCACAAACCGGGACCAATGGTTGGCCTATATATACCCCCTGCCCGCGAGCAGAGCAGTGCACTGCTTTGTTTTTTTGGCCGGCCGTGGGAGAGCTTTTGTGGTGCTCTAGCTCACCTCCTATGCACATGAGGTGTTCGATGAAATGCCCGAGCCACACTTAAGCTTTCTCCTCTCGAAGCTCCTTGTCGAATCTCCATTTTCCTCAAGATTTGTCTAGGTTTGGCGGTCCGTCCTGTCCCGTCCCCGTCCTCACCGCCGTCGATCGCCCGCGCCCATCTCGGCGCCGGCACCACCGTGGTTAGCCACTTCTTCTTATCTTCTTTCTAAAAGAAAAAAGTTCTTACTTGTATGATTTAGATAGACACTTGTGTAATTTTCTTACTTTTATTATTGTTTGTTATTATATAGTGCGATGGTTTTGGTATCCGCCTCCGTCGGCCCTCGTCCTGTCTATGATTCGGATGTGGTATATATTATCTTTTATAACTATTTGTTTTATTTAGTGTTTATGACAATTATGCCGACCAACGTGACATAGATTTTTTTAATCTAGGAGGTATGTGAACCGGAAATTCCAACCGACATAGAAATTCTTGTCGAGAAGTTAAATTTGGTTGAAACAGAAAACAATTACTTGAAAGAAAAAATACAAAGAGTTGAAGAGGAGAAGATGAAATTGGAGTTGAATGTTGCCGATGTCATCGACGATCACAAGATCAAGATGGATGCAATGCGCTTGAAGGTTAGAAAGATTAGAAAATATGCCATTCATACTGAGGCTAGGTATCATTATGCCGTTGGATCAATTGGTACCTTAGTTGCGGTTATGATCGCATTTGTTGTTGCATTTAAATTTTATAGTTTCAATGTATGTTTTAATTACATGCTCTAGAGAGCTATATGTTGTTCAATAATGAGAACTATGTATGAACGTTATTTATTTATTTTGGTCACTACTGTACTTTGGCTTTAATGTGATGATGAATTTCTATTAATTTGGTCACTTCTCTATTCATGATATGTTGTAATGGTTTTTAATACACTTTATTATATAACGCACGCAGATGAACCGACAATGGATGTACGGTGACCGACGCACCTCCGAGTATATTAAGGGCCTGCATAATTTTCTAGAAGCGGCTGAGGCAAACAAGCAGAATGGTTTTATGCATTCTCCATGTACTTTCTATGAGAATACGAAGGCTTTCTCCAACTCTAAAACCCCTCACTTCCACCTGCTTGAGAAGGGTTTTATGCCACACTATAATGTTTGGACCAAGCATGGAGAAAGAGGGGTTATGATGGAAAACAACGAAGAAGAAGAGGATGATGACAACTACCAGCCCCCTGAATACGGTGATGCTGCAATGGGGGAAGCTGAAGATCAAGAGGAACCAGACGATGTGCCCGATGATGATCTTCGCCGGGTCATTGTTGATGCACAGAGAGAATGCGAAAGTGAAAGGGAGAAGTTGAAGTTCAATCGCATGTTAGAGGATCACAAAAAAGGGTTGTACCCAAATTGCGAAGATGACAACAGAAAGCTCGGTACCATACTGGAATTGCTGCAATGGAAGGCAGACAATGGTGTATCTGACAAGGGATTTAGTTCGCTACTGAAAATAATGAAGAAGAAGTTTCCAAAGGATAACGAATTGCCCGGCAGTACGTACGAAGCAAAGAAGGTTCTATGCCCTCTAGGATTGGAGGTGCAGAAGACACATGCATGCCCTAATGACTGCATCCTCTACCGCGGTGCGTACGAGGATTTGAACGCATGCTCGGTATGCGGTGCCTTGCGGTATAAGATCAGAAGAGATGACCCTGGTGATGTTGAGGGCCAGCGCACCGGGAAGAGCGTTCCTGCCAAGGTGATGTGGTATGCTCCTATAATACCACGGTTGAAACGTCTGTTCAGAAACAAAAAGCATGCCGAGTTGATGCAATGGCACATAAAAGACCGTAAGAAAGACGGGAAGTTGAGAGCACCCGCTGACGGGTCGTAGTGGAGAAAGATCGAGAGAAAGTGGAGCGACTTTACAGGTGACCCGAGGAACGTATGGTTTGGTTTAAGTGCAGATGGCGTTAATCCTTTTGGGGAGCAGAGCAGCAAGCATAGCACATGGCCTGTGACTCTGTGTATGTATAACCTTCCTCCTTGGTTGTGCATGAAGCGGAAGTTCATTATGATGCCAGTGCTCATCCAAGGCCCTAAGCAACCCGGCATTGACATTGATGTGTACCTAAGGCCATTAGTTGATAAACTTTTACAGCTATGGAATGGAAGAGGTGTACGTGTGTGGGATGAGAACGAACAGGAGGAATTTGACCTACATGCGTTGCTGTTTGTAACCATCAACGATTGGCCTGCTCTCAGTAACCTTTCAGGACAGACAAACAAGGGATACCACGCATGCACACACTGTTTAGATGACACCGACAGTATATATTTGGACAAATGCAGGAAGAATGTGTACCTGGGGCATCATCGATTTCTTCCGACAAACCATCAATGTCGAAAAAAAGGAAAGCATTTCAAAGGTGAGGCAGATCACCGGAAGAAGCCCGCCCTCCGTACTGGTGATCACATACTTGATATGGTCAATGATTTACAAGTAATCTTTGGAAAGGGTCCTGGCGGACTATCTGTTCCGACTGACGATGCGGGACGCGCACCCATGTGGAAGAAGAAATCTATATTTTGGGACCTACCCTATTGGAAAGACCTAGAAGTCCGCTCTGCAATCGACGTGATGCACGTGACGAAGAATCTTTGCGTGAACCTGCTAGGCTTCTTGGGAGTGTATGGGAAGACAAAAGATACACCGGAGGCACGGGAGGAACAGCAACGTGTGCATGAAAAAGACGGCATGCATCCAAAGCAGTATGAAGGTCCTGCCAGCTACGCTCTTACCAAAGAAGAGAAGGAAATCTTCTTTGAATGCCTGCCCAGTATGAAGGTCTCGTCTGGCTTCTCGTCGAATATAAAGGGAATAATAAATATGGCAGAGAAAAAGTTCCAGAACCTAAAGTCTCATGACTGCCACGTGATTATGATGCAACTGCTTCCGGTTGCATTGAGGGGGCTTCTACCAGAAAACGTTCGATTAGGCATTGTGAAGCTATGTGCATTCCTCAATGCAATCTCTCAGAAGGTGATCGATCCAGAAATCCTGCCAAGGCTAAGGAGTGATTTGGTGCAATGTCTTGTTAGTTTCGAGCTGGTGTTCCCACCATCCTTCTTCAATATCATGATGCACTTCCTAGTTCATCTAGTCTACGAGATTGTCGTTCTGGGCCCTGTATTTCTACACAATATGTTTCCCTTTGAGAGGTTCATGGGAGTCTTAAAGAAATATGTTCGTAACCGCGCTAGGCCAGAAGCAAGCATCTCCATGGGTCATCAAACAGAGGATGTCATTGGGTTTTGTGTTGACTTCATTCCTGACCTTAAGAAGATTGGTCTCCCTCAATCGCGGTATGAGGGGAGACTGACTGGAAAAGGCACGCTAGGAGCGGACTCAATAATATGTAGGGACGGGCATTCTTGGTCTCAAGCACACTACACGGTTCTACAGAATTCCACCTTGGTGACCCCGTATGTCGATGAACACAAGAATATTCTGCGCTCCAAACACCCGGAGCAGTGTGACGACTGGATTACATATGAACACATCAGGACTTTCGGCAGTTGGTTGCAAACACGTCTCATGGGTGACAACGCTGTTTCTGATGAGTTGTACTCGTTGGCCAGGGGACTATCTTCGACTGTATTGACTTACAAAGGGTACGAGATAAATGGGAATACATTTTACACGATCGCCCAAGATCAAAAGAGCACCAACCAAAACAGCGGTGTCCGCTTTGATGCAGCAACCAAGAGGGGAAAGGACACATATTATGGTTACATAGTGGACATATAAGAACTTGACTATGGACACGATTTGAAGGTCCCTTTGTTTCAGTGCAAATGGGTCAATCTGTAAGGAGGCGGGGTACAGGAATACCCGCAGTACGGAATGACAACAGTGGATCTGAACAATCTTGGGTACACAGACGAACCATTCGTCCTAGCCAATGATGTGACGCAGGTTTTCTATGTGAAGGACATGTCTACCAAACCGAGAAAAAGAAAAGATAAGGAAGCGAATACATCATACGATGAGCCAAAGCGCCACATAGTTCTTTCAGGAAAAAGAGACATCGTGGGATTGGAGGGCAAGACAGACATGTCTGAAGATTATGAAAAGTTTCATGAAATTCCTCCCTTCAAAGTCAAGGCTGACCCAAACACCCTGTTAAACGATGAAGATTATCCATGGTTACGGCGCAATAAGAAAAAGTGAAGATTTTCTCTCCACAACTAGTATGATGATGCCTTTGATCTAGAATATCACTGCAGTTACATGTGAAGAAATGAATTGTTCGTTTTGTACACGAAATGCATCCAGTTATTGTCGTAACCCTCTCAACTTTTTATGACATGCTATGTGGGTGAAATAATGATACCATGCCAACTTTCAACCTTTTCAAAGTTCATTTGTAGTGCTTTTCAATTTCAGGGTCATTTAGCTTCAAAATTTTAGTAAATGCATGAAAAATACCAAATGAAGTCAGAAAGGGTTGAAAATTGATGATGTGGCTTTGAATGGTTCATTTTGAACACACAAAAAGTCTGGAGTTCAAATAAGTTCAAAAAAATGAAATACCTTTCTAACAGATGAGTTTTCGTTCGAAACCCTGATACTTCGAAAGAGATTGTCCGTTTTGTACACAAAGTGCATCCAGTTTTTGTCGTAACCCTCTCAACTTTTTATGACATGCTATGTGGGTGAAATGATGATACCATGCCAACTTTCAACCTTTTCAGAGTTCATTTGTAATGCTTTTCAATTTCAGGGTCATTTAGCTTAAAAAAATCAGTAAATGCATGAAAAATACCAAATGAAGTCAGAAAGGGTTGAAAATTGATGACGTGGCTTTGAATGGTGCATTTTGAACATACAAAAAGTCTGGAGTTCAAATAAGTTCAAAAAAATGAAATCCCTTTGTAACAGATGAGTTTTCGTCCGAAACCCTGATACTTCGAAAGAGATTGTCCATTTTGTACACGAAGTGCATCCAGTTTTTGCCGTAACCCTCTGAACTTTTTACCACATACTATGTGGGTGAAATGATGATACCATGCCAACTTTCAACCTTTTCAGAGTTCATTTGTAGTGCTTTTCAATTTCAGGGTCATTTAGCTCAAAGAATGAACTAATAGCAAAAAGAATGAACTACAAAACTTTTATGAAACTCTAATAGCAAAAAGAATGAACTAAAAATAATCAATTAAAATATTCTGTTATGATCAACTAAAACAAAACTATAATATTCTTCAATAGCAAAAAGAATCAAATAAAAAGCTTTTATAAAACTCTAATAGCAAAAGGAATCAACTAAAAAGCTTTTATAAACCTCTACTATTTTTGAAACTAAAATTATATAAAATTTATGCAACTAAAATTATCAAAGTATTTTTTGTTCAAAACATTAATAGCAAAACGAATTTTCATAAAGAATTTTTTTGTTAGAAACTTTAATAGCAAACTAAAATAACCAAATCTGTTTTTGATTAAAATAGAAATTTAAAATAACCTAAAACTTACCAAATTGAATGTAATGATAAAACACAGTAATATTAAATAGCAGGAAAAAGAATCACTCAAAAATCTATTTTTTTAGTAAAGTTATTCACAAACTAGTGATTCACACAAATTTCAAAAAATTCAAATTTAAACTATTCAAATTTGAAAACTAATGGCACTAACAGAAAGTTTATAATTTTTGTGACCTAAAAGCAAAAAGAATCACTGAAAAACAGTAAGTAGGAACAAAATAAAATAAATAAAGCAAAAAACAAAACAAAAAAACTGGAATTTTTTTAAAAAAATGCCACCTACTGGGCCACCACCGCCTGAATACGACTAGAAACCCAACCAGATTGTTGGGCCAGGATTCAGGCCCGCAGAAGGCCCAATAGGCCCACAGGCAGTGATAGATTAGGCCCGAAGGCCTGCAGTTGAGAGGAGCTTGAGAGGGTGTGCGGAGCAGCGCTTATAAACCACTCTCGACTCTCTCAGCTAGCGAGGTGGGACTAAAAATTTGGCCCCGGGCAGCACCACCCTTTGGTCCCGGTTGGTGGAACCAACCGGGACCAATGCGCCCCTTTAGTCCCGGTTGGTGCCACCAACCGGGACCAAAGGTCCCTGTTTCCCGCCCTTTGGGCTGCTGAAAACTGACCTTTGGTCCCGGTTGGTGGTACCAACCGGGACCAATGCACCCCTTTAGTCCCGGTTGGTGCCACCAACCGGGACCAATGCTCTGTGTATATAAGCCCACACTTAGGAATTTTCAGCATTCTCATCTCACCCCCGACAACGCCGACGAAATCGACGCCGCCAGGCTGCCCGACCGCCGCCCGCCATCGCCGTCGCCCCAGCCGTCGCAGCCGCCCGCCGCCCCCGTCGTCGCCGTCGCTCGCTGCCCCCGTCGTCGCCGGCCGCCCCCGTCATCGCTCGCTGTCGTCGCCCTCGCCCACCGCCGCCGTCGTGCTCGCCGTCGCCTCGCCGTCGTCGTCGCCGTCGCCTCTTCCCCGTCGTCGCCGTCGCCGTCGCCGTCGTCGTCCGCCGCTCCGCCGCTCCCTGCCCCGACGCACCGACCCCCAGTGAGCTCCCCTTCCCCTGCGCTGCCGCCGCCGCCGCTCCTGCGCTACCGCCGCGATGCCGCCGCCGCCGCTCCTGCGTTGCCGCCGCGATGCCGCCGCCGCCGCCCCTGTTCTGCCGCCGCCACCGCCCCTGCGCTGCCGCCACGCTGCCGCCGCCGCCGCGCTGCCGCCGCCGCAGCTGCCATTTTTTTTTGTTCATAGAATTTTTTTTGTTCATAGCATTTTTTGTATATATGTATCCATTTACTGTTAATATACTCCGATGGATGTATATATGTATGTGTGTATGGATGGATGGATGTATATATGTATGTGTGTATGGATGGATGTATTCGTTGTCGATCTACCCCGGCCCTCCACGATAATTTCGACATGAGGGGGACGTCGGACATGCATGAGAGAGAGAGGCGGTCCGCTCGCCCGACCAACTATCGAGGCCACCCAAACCCTAGAAGAAAGAGCGTCGTTGTCGATCTACCCCCTCCTCGATAACTTCGACATGAGGGGGGACGTCGGACATGCATGAGAGAGAGGCGGTCCGCTCGCCCGACCAACTATCAAGGCCACCCAAACCCTAGAAGAAAGAGCGTCATTGTCGATCTACCCCCTCCTCGATAACTTCGACATGAGGGGGGACGTCGGACATGCATGAGAGAGAGGCGGTCCGCTCGCCCGACCAACTATCGAGGCCACCCAATCCCTAGAAGAAAGAGCGTCGTTGTCGATCTACCCCCTCCCCGATAACTTCGACATGCGGGGGGACGTCGGACAAGACATGAGGGGTGAGCGTCGTTGTCGTCTACCCCCTCCCCGATAACTTCGACATGAGGGGTGGCGTCGGACATGACATGAGGGGGGACGTCGGACGTCGGACATGAGGGGTGAGCGTCGTTGTCGTCTACCCCCTCCCCGATAACTTCGACATGAGGGGGGACGTCGGACATGCATAAGAGAGAGGCGGTCCGCTCGCCCGACCAACTATCGAGGCCACCCAAACCCTAGAAGAAAGAGCGTCGTTGTCGATCTACCCCCTCCCCGATAACTTCGACATGAGGGGGGACGTCGGACATGACATGAGGGGTGAGCGTCGTTGTCGTCTACCCCCTCCCCGATAACTTCGACATGAGGGGTGGCGTCGGACATGACATGAGGGGGGACGTCGGACGTCGGACATGAGGGGTGAGCGTCGTTGTCGTCTACCCCCTCCCCGATAACTTCGACATGAGGGGGGACGTCGGACATGTCATGTGGAATTTTTTTTTGTTCATATAGAAAACTCCGGTAACATAGATTTATCAAGAATGCCCCCATTATTGATGTGCACAAGTTGATCCAATTTTTTTCTGATCTCATCTATATATATATTCTTCTATATGTCACGTTGTCTGTCAAAGTATTGAAGAAATACATGGCTTCATCATTAGCCGGAAGTAACATGCGTATGATGCTACGAAGCTCTTCAAAGTTGTTTTGGAACGGAGTTCCGGATAGAATAATTCGCTTTTTGGTACAAATTTCAACAAAGGCCTTCCAAATAGCGATATTCGGAAGGCTCTTGCTGAACTTCGTACCAAAAAGCTAATTAATTATCCTATCCGGGACTCCGTTCCAAAACAATTTTGGAGAGCTTCGTACCATTATGCGCCTGTTACTTCCGGCTAATGATGAAGCCTTGGTTTTCTTGAATCCTTTGACACTAGACAACGTGACATATAGAAGGGTAGATGAGATCAGGAAAAATATGGACCATTTTCTGCACATTCAGAATGGCGCCATTTTGTTAAATCCCTTAAAGGTTAATAGAAGCGCTTGTTTGACATTCATGAGAGAGGCGGTCCGGAAGTCGGACATTCATGAGAGAGGCGGTCCGGACGTCGGACATTCATGTTTGTATATTAATTGCCATGTTGTAATATTTGCAGAAACTATGGCTCAAAGAGACTTGGAACAAGAACAGTTGTTGGGGGAGATAATCCTCGCCGGACGTGATGTCTTGTCGTTTCTCAATGACACCGATGGTCTGGAAGGAGAGGATGACGGCTCCAGTGATCAAACAATGGAGGAGGAAGGACATGATCATGATGGCTCCGGTGACCGAATGCCGGAGGAAGAAGGAGACCATGATGACGGCTCCGATGACCGAACGGAGGAGGGAGCTGTTGCAAAGTCCGGCGAGGTATATATATTAATTAAGCCTGTGCTGACTAGCTAATTGATGCATTAATTGTTTTGGTATGTACATATATTAACTCTTCTTGCTTCTTTTATAGCCCTCCGGATCGAGCCAAACTTCGGTAACGAGACGAGGCCCGAAGAAGAGGTTGCGCAAGGATGAAAGGTTCACGATCACAGCACTCGCGCACGATGGCCATCCGATTGAACCCAAGCGCACCAAGGACGCATTTTCTGCTCAGTGCGGAGCTATTGTTAGGGACAACATCCCGATCAGCATGAAGCAATGGAATAAGCCTAAGGACGACGCCCCTGAAGGTGATTATGTCACCGATAGACAGAAAGATGATCTTTGGACCGCGCTGAAGGCAAATTTCACCCTACCGCCAGAGGAGGATCCGAATAAGCTAGTTATAGAGCCACTGGTCAAGGCGTGTGCTATTAAGAAGATGGCAGATCTATTCAGGAGGTGGAAGAATGAGTTGAAATCAAAGTTTGTCGACAAAGGGGAGACTCCAGAATTCATCGGCCGATTTGAGAAGATAAGAGATCACTGGCCCGCATTTGTGGCCTACAAGACATCGGACAAGAGTAAGAAAATGTCAGAGACAAACAAGAACAATGCTGCAAAGAAGCAGTATCACCATCACACGGGGTCAGGTGGCTACCTCAAAGCCCGGCCGTTGTGGGACAAAGCTGAGAATGACCTGATTGCTAAAGGGGTCGTACCACAGACATTGAACTGGCCAGACCGTTCAAGGACTTGGTTCTTCGGGGTTGGGGGAACTTTGGACCCTGAAACAGGGAAGTGCCGTTGGACGGACGAGCAACTTGCAATACCCGTCACGAAGCTTCAGAAGTATATCACCGCAGCGCAGGAAGGGACGTTCATTCCCGACAGAGAGAAGGACGAGCTGACTGAGGCCCTAGGGAATGCTGAGCACCCTGGACGAACATGAGGCACACCAGGATCCGTTCCGTCGAAGGTTGGGTTTCCCGACGCAGGCGGTTACAGAAGCCGGGAGAGAAAGAGGAAAGCGGAGCTGAGCGACATGCAGAAGCTCAATGCAAGACTACAAAAGCTAGAGGAAGCTGAGAGCCAGCGAGCTGCCGGCCAACCATCTCAGCGGCACGAAGCTACCCCAGAAGCTACCCCGCCATCTCAGTGGAGAAGCAGCGTGGCTTCCACGGAGCCCGTTCAGCCTGACTTCACGGCTCCTATCTACCCCGTGGATACTATCACGGAGGCTCAACATTGCGAGCTTATGACGAAATACCGGAACCTCACTTTCAAGGCGGCTGTCGGCTCTGTTGCACCTCCTCAACCCAACGGAATTTTTCACTGCCTTCCGATTCCACATGGCTATGCTGTTGTGATGGTGGATGAAGTAATGGAGGGATTTGAGGAGCTCGAGCTTGACCACTCTACAGGTGAAGGGGAGAATCAGCTGGTTCGTGCTCTGAGGAGTACATGTCTATGGCAGAAGGAGTACATCAAGCTTCCAAACTGGACGCCTCCGCCTCCTCCTCCTCCTCCGGCGAGTCAGGGCACTCCGCCTCCTCCTCCTCCTCCTCCTCCGGCGAGTGATCAGGGCACCCCGCCTCCTTCTCCGGCTCCTCCGACGCGTGAGGGCACTCCGCCTCCTCCTTCGCGTACTCCGGCGCGTCGGAGCAGTCCGCCTCCTCCTCCGCCTCGTCAGCAACGGCGGAAGACAGACGCCGCCGCTCCGGCTCCTCCGGTGCGTCGGATTTCTCCGCCTCGTCAGCAACGACGGAAGAGAGACGCCGCCGCTCCGGCGGCTAGCAGTACAAGCAGAGGCGGGAGGCAATTCAGATACGGTCCATGTCTCAAGCCTCTCGAAAAGTTACCATATGAGAGGACCGAGCAGGAAAACGAGGACATATGTCGTGCCCAACTGAGGGACCATTTTGCAAAGAAAACTCCACCTCCGAAGGAGAAGGTTGATCCGGTGAAAGTGAAGCGCACTATCAATGCCCTGAAGCGACCACCACCGCCTCCGCCGGATTCCAACTATGACCGCATAATTACTAAGACACATGCTGAAGCGCAGCAGTCGGGAAGTACTTCCAGTGCTGCAAGAGCGAAAAAACGAAGAAGTGGGAAAACAATTCCCCAGCTCGGCGAACAGGAGAAGCAATCGTGCCCCCCGCTCAAGGTGTCTAGCCATATCGCTAATCATCCGGTGCTACTGCCCGGTACCACTCTTGATGATTACCTGCCCGATGATGTACAGTTTGAAACGGCTGAGGTAGTAGACGTCTTTAGATACGAGCACGGGAAGCCTCTCGTCAAACCTGATCATCCTCATCTAACAACGATGATGCAAAAATTGCATGACTGGTACATGGAAACCTGCAGGAAGTCTGGGAAAGACAGTTTGTTTGTCGGAATTAAAAAAGAGCATGACTTCCCTGGAGTCGACCTGCTGCCTGTTGAATTTGTGGACTTATTTTAATTATACAATCAAAAGGCCCTCGACAAACAACTCATGACTTGCTACTGTCTGTAAGTATTACTTCTATAATTAAGTCTCTAGCTCAGCTCGTTCATTGCATGTATATATAATTATCCTCACTATATTATGCAGATTGAAGATGGTCGAATGCAAAAAAACAGGAATCTTCGACGTTGGGTTCATTAGCCCAAATACCGTAAATGAATGGTCGGTACGAAAGGAGGCGAAAGATACCGAGAACAACTTGCTAGAAACGTTCCTTAGACATCAAAACAAAAGGGAAATACTCTTTCCTTACAACTTCAAGTGAGTGTTACTGTCTTCTGCATATTCGGTTTCGCTTACTCGTGGTTAAGTAATGTAATTGATGAGTTATGCGTGCGCAGCTTCCACTATATTCTGCTATCCATTAACCTTGACGGGGCATTAGTAACTGTCTTAGACTCGCTCCGTAAAGATCCCAAGTATTATGCGGACATGACTGCAATGCTCCAGAAGTAAGTTCAATCAATACCGGGACCATATCGGTAACTTTCGTTCATTTCCTGATATCAAGTAATCATTTTCTTTGCCTGCCAGGGTTTGGAAAACGTTCACCGCTATGGTTCCGGGTCTGAAGAAGGAGCTGCGATTTACACACCCCAAAGTAAGTAGTACTAGCTAGTTCCGCGCATCTCTCATTGATTCTAGTTTCATCAATACCATTATCATGCTTGCTTATCAGTTTGATTGAACTCTATTCTCGTAAAGTGCTTGTTGCAGGCACCCAACACTCATTTATGTGGATACTACGTATGCGAGTTCATTCGCTACTATACCTCTGAACGGGCCTCCTCTGAGAAATAATTTGAAGTACGTAAACAATATTCACAATTTTATTTTATATATTACCATCAATTGTGTTGAGTTTCATTCATATATATGTATTGACCCCCTTCTTTAAATTAGATCTGGCAGATGCGGGATGAACTCCTACCACATGATCGCATACGAGCAATTCAAGAGGAATTGGCGGGATTCTTTCTTGACCACGTCATACCTGAACACGGAGAATACCATCTGAAATTGAAATGGTTGTAAGGGATGTTATATATTGTACATATGTAGCAGCGTCGGATAGATATACGAAAACTTGTTGTTCGACCAAGCACGAAGAAAGAGATGTCACTTCTCTCTATATATGTTCATGACGATCTTGTATAATTAATGGTTTCCTTTATTTGCTTACTAGCTAGCGTCGAGTTCTCTCTATATGTGTAGTAGCTAGCGTCGACCAAGCCACGGAAAAAGAGAGGTCACTTCTCTCTATTAGCTCGCGAACACAATATGAAACTCCTAAATTAACCCTCCAAAACCCCAAAATCCCCCTTCCAAAAAAAAAAAAAAACCAGCGCCTGCGAGCGGCTGACGCGTGGCCGCCTTTTGGTCCCGGTTGGTGTTACCAACCGGGACTAAAGGTCCTCCTGCCTGGGCTCCCGCAGCGGCCACGTGGAGCCCCTTTGGTCCCGGTTCGTAAGCGAACCGGGACTAAAGGTTTTGGGCTTTAGTCCCGACCCTTTAGTCCCGGTTCCAGTATCGGGACAAATGGGCCTCTGAAACCGGGACAAATGGGCCGTTTTCCACTAGTGTACGTAGCTCCTTCATAATTTTAAGGTTTATTTATTAAATAATTACCCATGCGTTACGACGGGTGTAAATATTGTGTAATATTAGCCCATGATTACCTTCCATATAATATGTTGTCTAAATACTTATTATGTGTGTCTACGTCACGTCTAAGTATGACATCATCCCACCTTATCCTAGAAAACAAACCGCTTATAGTCCTATTGATTGAACTTTTCACCTTTTTATTTTTTCCATTCTCCTTTTTGGGCGCGTACACTTTTTTGGGTGCGTACTGTATGCCCGTTGTCCTTTTTTTTTTTTTCCTTTGTCCTTTATCTATGGCCTTTTATTTTTTTCTTTTTGGACCCTAATGGATTTATTATTTTCTTTCATATACTTGTATTGGTTGTATGAACGTAACGGTTTTTTTTATATACTCCCTCCGTAAACTAATATAAGAGCGTCTAGATTACTAAAGTAGTGTTCTAAACACTCTTATATTAGTTTACAGAGCGAGTATAAAGTAGGATGAAAGTCTGTATCAAGAGAAAACAACCACCTAACTATTCGACGAGAGATGCATGCCCGAGTAGCTCGGCGAACATTACCTTTACTGATAGGCTTACCCATAGGCTGAGCAAACAGGCACATACCCAGGCACATATAATAAGTACTTAGATTAACTACTACACTATTAGTGAACAATCATATTACTCCCAAGATCCTTGTGAATATCTAGAAAATAAAATAAAACACCTAATTAGTAGGATAAGTCCGCACTACAAAGCAATAACGTGAACCATGAACATAACAATGAAGGCGGTCTGTGGCGCTAATTTACCTAGCTTGATATTCCATCTTTCATGCTAACCATTTTGCACATAAGGCTATATTAAATGTCACAACTATATTTCTGTAGTAAATATATAGCACATCACATCATCAAGGGAATATTGAATCCACTATGAACTTAAGACACATTTGACAAATCAAAATGTTATTCAACTTCCCAATCATTCGATGAGAAGCACACATCTTATATACTTCGGAACTATCTATTTGTGTATACTTACTCATAAACTAGAAACCACTATAAAGATACTTTTATACCATTAGCCCAGGTGATTTGTACGAAGATATTTAAGAAATATATACACATACATATATATTTCATACAGGTGAGTGTCACAAGTTAATCCAAGAATGTATGCGATTTTGTTTCATCTTCTTTATCGCATTTAAACGATCTATACATTTCTTATTATGCAATGTATCAAAAATAATGTTTTTTAGATAAGAAGGATATAACCCCGGCCTCTATATCTGTGCAATGCAGGCAACCATTTTATCAACTATTCACAAGGACCTTACAGAGTAATACATTAGTAAGCCTGAAACCTCCATCTTGGCAACACACGTCGCTACTCCTATCACCTTGATGAAGCGGTGCCGAATGTCCGAGCCGAATACCACACAGACATTGCACCAAACATTGCACCAATGCCTAACATCCAAAGGCGGGTCCCCATCGGTCCGGCGAACTCACAGTGGGCACCACATGCGCATGCTGCAAGGGCCATCAGTACCGTCTTCCATCGATCCATCTTCAGAGCAGATACTGATGCATCGGCCTTGCCAAGCGTATCTGCCATTCACGCCACCATGACGCCAAACATCGTCGTCCTCCTACGCGAGTCCATCACCGCACATCGGACGCCGAGTCTCCACTGCGCCACGCCGCCAAGACCCGTTGCCATCAATGTGTATGATGAAGCACCGCTCCACCAAAGATGTCGTCCACTGGTCCTTCAACCCCGTGTTCACCTCCAAGAATGACGCCCCCAAGGTGGAAACGACACAAGAGTGCCGCCGTCATCCGATCTACTGATCTCGGGTTTCCCCCGGAGGTAGCACATAGTAGTCTGGAACTTCTCAACGGTGATGCCTACAATAAGGGAACGCCACCGAAGACGACCGCCATCGCCGGCCTTGGCAGCTAGCCGAGAGCAGGTTTTCAACCAGACCAGTTCGAAGAACCTCCATCAAGCATCTTGTGCACGTATCACCGCCTTCTCTAATGGGGACTAGACGAAAGGTTCCAGCCGCAGCCGCCTGACCGTCCACAGCACCACCATGGTGCCTAAGCAGCCGCCATGGTCAGGCCAACTGCGCTAGCCCATCGCCGCATGACCGAGCCTCCGGCCTGCCCAAGCACATTTGTGTCGGGCGAGATCCGCGAACTCGGCCGCCACCACAGGAGCGCCTTCGACGCGGGGTGACGGCGCCTCCGCTGTCGCCGCCGCCACTCACAACGCCGATATCCCGTCGCTCATTGCCGCCGGATCACTGTCGTGATGTTTGTTGCCACTACCAGAGGGATACGCCGCCGCCACGCGAGGGAGAATGCCCCGCCGATGCCATAGCCCATAGCATAGGCTTCGGCCGATGTGATCTCCGGCGGCGGCGGGAGGGAGGGATCGAGGAGAAGAGGTCGAGGGCCGGTGGCGCAATCTACCCCCGTGTCGCCTAGGGTTGGCGACGCGGGGGTTGTATTTGTACACTTTAAGTATACTACAATGTATTTTCTAAAATTATGAACTTATACAAATGAGTTATAAATAAGTATAGAATTTTAGTATAAATATACCAATATATTGTCGGATCTGCAGAAAACAGTGCCATTGAATTCGTGCTTGCCACGGCAATGGCGACTAAACTGTGGCCGACATAACTTCGTTGTCAACAATTATATTATTTTAGTTGGGAGGCTTGAACTTGTTTAGAATGGTTTTTTGTTTTAACAACACAAACTTTGTTAGAATTTTCTGTTGGAATTGTCCGAACATAACTTGGTTAGAAACATATGTTTTGTATTAATCTTAAGTGTGGAAGTTATCATGTCATTCTTTTATAAAACAAATTGTACAATGATTACGTGGAAAATGACATGATATATTGGATTTTTAGTTACTCAAATTTCGGCATTTATTTATCCACATAGCATTTATTTAACCTCGGCACCAATGATGTTATCTTCACTCCACGCAGCCTAGGGCCTGTTCTGGAGCACTCCAGCTTCTAACACCACCAACTCCGTAATGGAGCCGGGAGAGAACACCTTAACTCCATGGGGTCGACAACAAGAAGTTCGTTGATATCTCAGTGCTAAATCGACCGAGTTAGGGAGGCTAGCCTTTTCCATATCTCAGAAAATGAAGAAGACGGAATTCACCGGTGTTACGACCATATGCCACCGCCAAGTGAATGATGCCTATCGATTTGACGGCTAGTTCCCTCCCGATCGAGATGAATTGAGCTCCACCATTATTCCCGTCCTGATACGTCTTAAACGTAACAATTTTTGTATGGTTCAAGCTATATTTCTATCAATTATCAACATTGTTTATATTTTTATTGAGTTTTATTAGACTAGCGTATTAATACAGTGAAAGTTCATGTTTTCTTGCGTTTTCGTTCTTTCAGTAATATCCAGTGACAATTCCCGTTTTCCATCGTCGGGCGGGCTTCCTCCAGCTTACTCGGCACCGGCATCGTGCGGGCCTGTTCCAGCTTATCCAACGTCGGCACTGGGCTGCTTTCCTCCATCTTACTCACTATTAGTTTTGGTCGGGTTCTTCCAGCTCAGTCGGCACCCATGGTGGTCACTCCTAATTATTGTTTCTCTCACAGGTTGGGTTCGTATTTTGCCTATGTCTCGTCTGTCGATCTTGCCCTCGCTGTTTCAGAATCGATTGGCAACGCTGGATTGCCATTAACGACAACCTCGTTCCGAGTTTGATATGGCTGGCAACGGAGGCCTAGTGTCGCCGGGTGGATCATCATCACCGCCATTGTGTGCACGTATGTCTACTACGTAACTTTATTTTTTAGACTCTGTTGAACCTCAAAACGCAGATTCTCGTAGGACAATAGCAAATTTCCCTCAAGTGGATGACCTAATGTTTATCAACCATGGGAGGTGTAGGATGAAAATAGTCTCTGTCAAACAACCCTGCGATCAAATATAAGCAATCACTTTGTGTTCACAACACACCCAATACAATGACAAATTATATAGGTACACTAGTTCGGCGAAGAGATGGTCATAAAATTTCAGTATGGATCCTACATATAGATTTTTGTAATCTGAAATAATAAAAACAGCAAGCTAACAAGTGACAAAAACGAGCACAAACGGTATCGTAATGCTTGGAAATAAGGCCTAAGGTTTATACTTTCACTAGTGTAATCTCTCAGCATCATAAACACAATTGAATCATATAATAACCCCTCAAAGTGTGATAAAGAATCACTCCAAAGTTCGTATCAACAACGGAGAACACAAGATGGAATTGTTGTAGGTAGCTAAACCACCTCAAAGTTATATTTTCAATCAATCTATCGAACCACTCCAAAGTGTCACAAATAGTTCTAGAGATCATACTACGATAAAACCATATGATACGCATCAATCAACTCTAATGTCACCTAGATAACCCAATGTCATCACGAGCATCCACGAGTTAATTTTTTGATATGCATCAAACAATTTCAGATTCATAATATTCAATCCAACACAAAGAACTTCAAAGAGATGGACTCAATTCATCACAACAAAGATGGAGAGGGAAGAACACCATATGATTCAACAATATTAACAAAGCTCATGGTACATCAAGATCGTGTCCTATCAAGTTCATGAAAGAGAGAAAGATCAAACACATATCTACTGGTACATACCCTCAGCCCCGGGGTTGAACTACTCCCTCCTCTTTATGGAGGCTGCGGTAATAATGAAGATGGCCTCTGGTGATGACTTCCCTCCTTCGGCAGAGTGCCGGAATGGAGCTCTGGATGAGATTGCTTCGGTACAGACGCTTGCGGTGGCGAAAAAACTCATCTAGGTTAACTTTCAGTGATTTCTAAATATATATGATTTTTCATCGTTGGAATCACGCCGAGGGGGGGGGGGGGGTCTCGAGGGTCCCACAAGCTCAGGTGGGGTGCCCCGGGTGAAGGGCGTGCCCTTGAGCTTGTGGGCCCCCTCGGCACCTTCTTGTCCATAAAAAATCACCGTACATTTTTATTGCGTTTGGTATGATTTTTTTTTCTTAACAAGGAAATAGCCAAAAAACATGAACTGACACTGGGCACTAGTTTAATAGGTTAGTCCATAAAAACAATATAAAACTGCACCAAAACCATATAAAATTATGGTAAATATTACATAAATACTTTATAAACTATAGATACGTTGGAGACGTATCATGCACTGATATATCCATCGCCATCTCCACCCTCTCTATAGTGGTCCATTCTCCTACAAACCTTTGTAATCCCTACCTGAACATGTTCTTTCTGCTCATGTGATCCCGGGTGGGGTTCTACGTTCAAATGCTTCAGGTCATTTATCAAGGGATATGCGTTCGGGTATTCTATTAACCCGGCTAGAGCATGAAAGAATAAAACATAGTAAAATAAATTTCTGAATCACTTTTTCAGAATGATTTATTGAAGGAGCGTCTGCTGTACATGTCGCCCATAACTTGCTTAACTTTTGATTGTATTTGATCTTTGCGCAGTTGCACAAAGTTGGATAAAAAATTCATCACGAATAGAGTCTCATGTCGTCAAATACTAATCATTCAAATAGTTCATTTAACTTCCGGGCTACAATTGGTCTCTGCTCCAGTTGACGCACCGGGTCATCTAGTATGTTCAAGTATTGGTGACCGGTATCCTGGCTTAATCCACCACTACAGTGTTGTTCTATGGAGTTTCAGGAAAGGTCATCTATACCAAGCATGGTTGAGGTAAAGTTACCCACTCTGGCCTCTTCTATTTGTCATGGCCATGGATGGGTTGCACTATTTTCTTGACCATGCAACCACGACAGGTGTGCTGTAGCCGTTGGCACATATATGGTTGTAACACCACACCTCCATCTTCGTCGATGATGTTGTCACATTCATTAAGCTAGACCTCCTCGACCATCAGGTGTGTTCGGCCATCATTCATGATTTTGGTGTGGCTTTGTGGCATCGCACAAAATTTGTCCAAATGCTCGGGGCATCCGATTAGGTGCTTGCTCGACCATATCACCCTCATTACGACCAAAGCTTGTTTGCCCGATCATGGCGTGGCCCTGTACGTACCTTGGACTTCCTCTGGGTCTGCAAACCTAAGGATGCCTCGCTGCAGCTGCTAATGGATAGAATGGTTCAATTCCTACTAGGGGGCTGGCCATGAAGTTGTTTCATGGGGGCGGCTAGAACTCCTCAAGACATTTTTTGTTTGTCAAAATCCAATTTTTGTTTGACCATTTTTTTCTTTTACTAAATTCATGAACTTTTTTCAAAATAGATAAACTTTTCTCAAATGTACGAACGTTTTTTCAAAATTAATGAATTGTATTTATAATTTGATGAACTCTTTTTTCGTAATCGTTGTACTTTTTTCAAATTTGTCATTATTTTTCAAATTTGATGAATACTTTCAAGAATACTATGATTTGTTTTCAAAGTTGTGATGTTTTTTCAAATCGATGGACTATTTTCAAATTAATGAACATTTTTTCAAAATTTGTTTAACTTCTTTTGAATTCAACTTTTTATATTTTTATTAACTTATTTTCACATACGTGATCTTTCTTTGATTTCGTGAACTTTTTGTGATCGCTTTTTCAAATTAATGATTTTTCTCATATCCATGATTTTTTCAAAAGTCAATGGTCAATGGTTGATCCGTTCAATAGTCAAGCCCGTTCACTTTTGTTTTGAGATGTGAAGCCCTTCCACTTCTCAAGGACGCGATTAAATCAACTGCGAAAAACTGCGCGAGCAAAGTATCCGTCATTGTTGGGCAGACCGATGTGGACCGGCGCTGTATGCCACTTCGGTTAGCCGGCGTAGAGCATGTTGAATAGGAGATTCCGAAAACCCTACATGCCCTACACTACAACAATCTGTCAAGACAGGAGCACACCTGACTGGGCCAGACCAGTTTCATCTTTTTTTCCATGTTTATTTTTTCTTTTGTTATTTTTCCTGTTCTTTTTTCGTATTTTTCTTTCTATTATGTTCGTCTTCTGCTTTTTCCGTTTTCTGTTTCCTTCTTTCAAAAATTCATAATTTTTTAATAAAAATCCAGAATTTTTATTTTGTTCAACATTGAAAATTGTTCTTTTTAAAAAATTGTTCGTGTTTTTCAAAAGTTTTCGTGTTTTGATTGTATGTTCATGATAAAAAATATACTTAAATTCCACTAGAGTTAGCATTTTTAAAAATGTTCCATTTAAAAAATTCCACAAATTCTAAAAATCTTAGTGTTGGCGAATTTTTTTGGCAATATTTACCATTCTTAAAAAATTTCATAGATTCCAGAAAATGTTCACGTTTGCTAATGTAGTTCACAATTTTAATAAATAACCCTGTTTTCAAATTTTATTCTGGCTTTCATTTTTTCAGAAGTTCAAATATAGTTCGTTTCCAAAAATTGTTCGAGTTTTTCAATTTTAATAAAAACTTGAATAATATTCCTGTTTGAAGATATTTTTTTTTGCAAAATACTCCCTCCGTCCCGGTTTATTAGACCTAAAAGCAATGCAAACGTGTCCATCTTTATAAGGCCGGTCTTTGCAAACCTAAATGCATGCATCAATTTCATTGGCTGCAACGGAAGGCATTGTTGCTAGTCCCATGGTTGAATAATAAATACACTGCATGTATGCTTTTTAATTGGTTGCATATGGGAGTTGGCATATGAAAGAGTGCATTGCGAGTGGGACGAAAGAATTAATGTGAGCAAATTACTATGTGTCTTGGTCCAAGAGAAGTGATCTCCGGCTCTAATAAACCGGGACAGAGGGAGTATGTTTGTAATTGCTATTTTTTGCTGGAAATGGTGCTGTTCTTTTTGTTCTTTAACATTTCATGCTTTTTTTGTAGAGATTATCAGTCGTCAGCACTTGTGGCCAGCATCCTGTGATCTCCAGCGAAAGGGTTGCGGTCAGTGTCCAACACAATCGCATTTTCTATTTAGGCATTTTCGATGTGCGTTGGTACAACAGCCACAAAATGGGGCGGCCAACGCAAATTCGGTGTGCGATTCGTCGACTATCTGTCACAAAATGCGACATATAGGAGGTCCCAATTTTCGCTGTCACGTTAACATCATAGTTGTAGCATGATTTGATATTTGGTGGGAGTAGCTCGTTATTTGTTTATTTTGTTAACTTGTGTAGTTAGACAATATCGAATCGTTATTAGAAATATGGCTGGCAAGTGTGGAATGGAAAAAGACAAAGCTGTCCTGGGAAGTGAATCACGCAACAGCTCGGACTACAATTATAGATAGTTAATACATAGTGACATGGGACGGGTTACTTGCCACAATTTTGTATAAGAACTAGATGATACCTCACACGTTGTTGCGAGAATTGCTTGCTATATATTGAGTATGATTTGATTATATAAACATGAATATTTGGATTAAAAATATAAGAACTAAAACTATATATTAAGCAAGATTTTATTATATGGACATAAATATTGAAATTAATAATATAAGAACTAAAACTGTAAATACATGTCATTATAAAATATTTATTGAATATCAGCAGCATAATATATTTAAGGCATTTGAGTCTTTTTGCATGCATGTTCCATTTTGAGGTGGTCCTTTGTCCATTCAAAATTGTGTATGGAGGTGATGTAATTGCATATTCTGGTAAATATGTTAGTGGGGATCAACAACTTAGTTATATATATAGGATACGATGCTGTTGAGCAGTTAGTCTAGTGTATTATCGAATCAATTGCAGTTCCCAACAACTAAAAACAACGTAATGGCACACTAGTTTAAGGCTCCATCACATGGAAAATCATGTGATATCTGGTATATAAATACACAAATACTCTTAATGACTGAACTGGGGCATTGACAGTTGACTTGTGGTTTTTTTCTGTACATATCTACAAACAATCACACATTAATTAGCTTTTCGATGTGAACTACACAACAACTACTTTGAGCCGTTGTTGCATGAGAAACTGGAAACAGATATTAGTGCCACATATTCTCTCTCTCTCTCTCTCCCTGTCTCTCTCTCTCAGTTCCGTCTTGTGTGTGTTGAGTGCTACGTCCTGTAGCCGTTGTATTGTATCCGGTACTTGTCTTTTTAAGAATAAAAATTGGTTTAAGATGGATTTTGCCTGCCGTAGTTGGCCCTACAAAAGAAACACTGGATGTTTCAATGACAATTATGATTGAGAAGGAAGTGGATTATGTCACCATTGTGAACAACATACATCTAGCCAGCCGTGTTGTTTACCTATGGTGCCCTTATCTGACAAGCCATGCCTCACACTAATCATCGTTCAGGTGAGTCAGCTCAATTAAACATATGGCAAGTTCACATTTTGTTATTTTCTAAAAACATTATTCACATTTTGTGCCCTATGTATTGGAGTGCAATTTTGTATATGTTTGCACCTAGAGGTATAAGACAGCAAATTGTTTTTTGAACATGAAGTATTTGTTCCAAAGTCATCGCCCTTGTGTTTTCTACTAAATCCAGGAACACCCTAGTATTGTTTAGCTAGTCGATGAGAATTACATCACAACACCTTTGAGTGGTTGTTCGGTAGAGAAACATACATAGCGATGAAACCCTTTTTTATATAATAACATCAAAATATTCATGATAAATTGTTGAAACATCTAGTTAGCATGTTATGATATAATGAAGTATTGTGGTGAAAATCAATCAAAGCACATATACTTTTATGAGTTTTCAAGAGCATTGTCCATTTATTATCACGGCCTAATTGTTCAGTCGAGCTGAGTCATATCCGGCGCAACTCGCCCAGAGAGGTGGACTCTGACAGGGGATTCCGAAGAAGCACAAAACACGTCATAGCTGTAGCGCTATTTGATATATCTGCTGTACTTTTCCTGAAGACCAGGAAGATAAACCAGTTGGTTTGGTATGGTGGTTAGTGAAGCCAGAAAGCTCCATATAACCCCACCCACATCCTCCCTCCAAAGCATACCTCATAGCTGACACGATCACCAAAAGCTCCCACCACCAGCACCACCACTACCCACCGATATGGCCGCCTCCGCCGACGAGGAAGCATGCATGTACGCTCTCCAGCTTGTCTCGTCGTCGATCCTCCCGATGACGCTCAAGAACGCCGTCGAGCTGGGCCTCTTCGACACCCTGGTGGCCGCCGGCGGCGAGCTACTGAGCCCCGCCGAGGTGGCTGCCAAGCTCCCGTCCGTGGCGAACCCGGACGCGCCGGACATGGTGGACCGCATGCTTCGGCTGCTGGCCTCGTACAACGTGGTGTCCTGCACCATGGTGGAGGGCGAGGACGGCCTCCTCTCCCGGCGGTACGGCGCCGCGCCTGTGTGCAAGTTCCTCACCCCCAACGAGGACGGCGTCTCCATGGCGCCGCTCGCGCTCATGAATCAGGACAAGGTCCTCATGGAGAGCTGGTGAGTAAAATCGATCACTGCATCATCCCGTCTTTCTTCTTACTTTGCCCCATCGCTCTGGCTGTCATGCGGGGGTGCTCACCGTACCCTGCAGCATGACTGTTTTTTTTTTTACCAAATTGGGTTGCAGCAGCAGGTAAATAGTACCCCCTCTGTCTCAAAATGTATAACATTTTTTGACACTGTCTTACATTTTAAGACAGAGAGAGTAGTACTACTAAAATTAAATAGTACCCCATATGTCTTTGGACAATTCTATGGAGTGTTGGCACCTTCAGAAGCAGAACAAGACCCCATGGTGACTTTTATTATCTAAGGTTCCTTGTAATAATCACCCACCAAGGACGAATTTTGGGTTCACAGTTCATAGCTGCTTGGTGGAATCACTTGGATCAGTGATATTTGGGAACTTGATTCAGTTACCATCATGGAAATGCTATCATGTAAATTATTCATAAAAAGAGTTCTTGGAGTGAATTGTGTTTGTAAATACAATCTCTAGGTACTATCTGAAGGATGCTGTCCTTGACGGTGGCATCCCATTCAACAAGGCGTACGGGATGTCGGCGTTCGAGTACCATGGCACGGACCCTCGCTTCAACCGCGTCTTCAACGAAGGGATGAAGAACCATTCCATCATCATCACCAAGAAGCTCCTTGAATTGTACAAGGGCTTCAATGGCCTCGGCACAATCGTGGACGTGGGCGGCGGCATAGGCGCCACCGTCGGCGCCATCACCGCTCACTACCCCACCATCAGAGGCATCAACTTCGATCTTCCCCACGTCATCTCCGAGGCGCCACCGTTCCCAGGTGTGACGCACGTCGGCGGCGACATGTTCCAGCAGGTGCCCCCGGGCGACGCCATCCTCATGAAGTGGATCCTCCACGACTGGAGCGACGAGCACTGCGCAACGCTGCTGAAGAACTGCTACGACGCGTTGCCGGCGCACGGCAAGGTGGTGCTCGTGGAGTGCATCCTGCCGGTGAACCCGGAAGCTACCCCTAAGGCGCAGGTGGTGTTCAACCTCGACATGATCATGCTCGCGCACAACCCAGGTGGTAGGGAGAGGTACGAGAGGGAGTTCGAGGCCCTGGCCAAGGGCGCCGGGTTCGCCGCCATCAACACCACATACATCTACGCCAACACATGGGCCATCGAGTTAACTAAGTAGATGCATGGCAACGTCCACCAACGATATCTTGCTCATTGCTGCTCCTACATCGACCACAATATGTACTTTCGCTTCTTTTTTCATATGTTTTTCTTAATTTTTGCATGATTTGAATCATTCCAATTACCCCTAAAAAGAAGAATCATTCCAATTTCTAATTGTTGTGTCGTTGGTCCATTCCAAATGTAGTTCTACAAAGCCTCTCTTAAAGGTTGCACGAATTATATATGATGCAATGACATAATTTCTCTACTTTGTTGAGTATATACTAATGGCGTTATTGATCTTCCTCTCGGAAAAATATCCGCGCAATGACTCATGTATTTTTTTATTCCTTGATCCATCCTTTGATGTTATACTAATTAGATGATACCCTGCGCTGCAGCAGAAATTGGTTGAAACTTGAATATTTAAGTTAATAACATGAGAATCAGAACCGAAAAGACATATACTTTATTGGATTTCAATATTGTATAGTTGTGATATATCTATTGAACATAAGTAGTCAGTTAAATAGAAAGAACCTTTTCATGCATAATTGCATGTTGTGGTTGACCTTTCTTCATGCAGGATTGCATGTTGAGGTCAGCCTTTTCAGTGCATGCTTGTATGATGAGGTGCCATGCTTATATGTTAACTAAATGAATTAGTGGGGATCAACTATTTAGGTATATGTGATATATGATATGGGATTGGTATGTGGAGGCACCCAGCTTCTAGATGCAATCACTGGAAGGAAGCAAACGAGAGGATTTTGACATACAAGATGAATAGAGTGATCATTATTCTGGATTTCGGTATCATAAACACTGGATCTAAAACCAAGCTAAACACTTCCCCTGACACCGCATCGATCTTCCTAGGAGAATCTGGGGAACCTAGACCGCCGCCACTAGCTACCGTCTCCCGGTGCCCCCTCTCTGTTGCTTTCGGCAGTAGGCCGCGCCTCCAAAGGTGGCGTGGGAGACCAGTGGTGGATGCTTTCACACGGGAGTGGGATTGTGGTGGTCCCTTACGCAGTTGCGTTGGGGTTGCGTGACGGAGGTGGTAGTGTATCGGTGCACGGAGGTCTAGGTGCTCGAGCGGCGGACGCTGCTCGGTCTTCGGAACCGGGTCCAACTGGATCTGGCTTAACCGTGTGATGATTGTTTGGCTAGATCTATTCTGGCCCATCTTTGCTTGAGGTGTTGGAGGCTGATTCGTGGGGCGGAAGTCCGGTGGTCAGCAGCGATATTACTTGGGTGTTGTGGTGGTTTCCTGCTACCTCTGTCATCGCTGAACCTCGTGGTGGATGGGAAATTCTACCTTGGGCGCACGGACATGGAGGTGGCTGCAAGTGTGGGCAGGGGTTGTAGGTTTTGGGAGGTGGTTTTTGGTGTGGTTGGTGGTGGTTGTTCTAGCCGACGACGATGGGTTGGGCCTATTATTCGGCAGGCAAAGAGTGTCGGGAGGCACTTCTTGTGCTGCATGAGGTCGCCTCATGGTGGATCTAGTGAGATCGCTCACCATGGAGTGGTCGGAGGATTGGAAAGACCCCTTGCTCATATCTTTGCCAGACTCAGCAGGAGGCGTGGTGCAGTGAGGTTGGGGATGCGATGCTTCGGATGAAGTTCTTAGTGTGGCCTTGTCGGCACCAATGACAGCGAGGCCTTTGGGCTATGTTTTCATCTTTCGAGGCACTATTGTGAAGCTTCCGTGTCTTGTCCTTCATGTGTGCTCCGAGTGAAAGCGTCAGACCCACCTTTGGATAGGACGATGAAGAAACCATTAATTTTGTTACGTCCTTGGTGGGCATCGTCCTAGAACCTTTGATCTTTTGTTGGTTGTCTGGGATCTCGGCTGGAGCGTGGTAGGTCAGTATGCAGTCCTTGGGGCATCTACTGGTGGCGGAGGAAATGTTCTACGACGGTGGGCCAAACTATATTTTTGGACCTCCATGTAATGTTGGTTGAACTCCTCTCAGGGCTGCTCATGGCGGCAATGAGATAACGGTGTTCCATGTCCTTCAACGGCGTTTGAGGTCTCATGCCTTCCCTAGTGCTCTGGTTCACTCCTTCAGTGATTATGGTCCGTGTGTGGCCAAGAGCAAATGAAATGGTCTCTGCATAACATTGACCTTCGACATCTTCTATGGTTCTCTTTGTCATCACGTGGCCTCGGCGGTGGGTTGCCCTTCGACGGCGACTAAAACTCTCCTAGTTCTTCAAGGTGCAGAGTGATCGCAGGAAAATCAGGTAAATTTTTCTCTACATCTTCTCGACGTCGGTTCTCCTTTCGACTGATGCAAAAATACTGAGCAGGAAGTGGATTATGTCACCATTGCTAAGAACCTACATCTAGACAGCCGTATTGTACGCCAATGGTGTCATTATCCGTCAAATCTTGACTCACACTAATTGTTGTTCAGGTCAGTCCGCTCTATAAAACATAACACAAGCTCACATTTCTCGATTTCTAATATATATTTTGCACATTTTGTGCTTTATGTATTGGAGTGCAGTGTCGTATCCATTTTGCAGCTAGAGGTATAAGACAACACAGCTTTGTTTTAACCAGAAGTGTTTGTTCAAAGATCGTTGCACTTGTGTTTTTATTAAATCCAGGAACAACCTTGTATTCTTTAGCTAATCGATGAGAACTATATCACAACAACTTTGAGTGTTAGTTCCGTAGAGAAACATACATATTTATGACACCCTTTTTTATGCTATAACATCAAAATATTCATGACAAATTCTTCAAACAGCTAACTAGACATGTTATGATATACTGAAGTATCGTGGTGAAAATCAATCAAAGCACATATTCTTTCGGGAGTTGTCAATAGCATCGTTCATTTACACCACAATTTTGATGGCCTAATCTAGTTCAGTAGAGCGAGTCAGATCCAGTGTAACTCGCCTAGAGAGGTGGGCCCTGACAGGTTTTGGCAGAAGCAAAAAAAAAAAACAAGTGTCGCGAGGCACCGCGCCACCACACCGAACACGCCACCGTGGCTGAGACCGAAGAGCAATCAGAGCTTGTATGGAAGAAATGATTTTGGGCTGTCCTGACTTTGCCGATGGTGAGAGGAGCTCTTTTTTTTTTTTTGGTAACTTGTGTAGTTAGATAAAATGGAATTCTTATTGCGAACATGATGGCAAGGGCTAAATGGAGGTAGAGCAAGTTGTCGTGGGTAGTGGAATACGCAACAGCTCGGACTAAATTAACGGAATAGTTAATACACAGTGACATGGACAGGTCACTTGCCAGAATACGTATTCTAGATTATACGTGCATTATTGCGAGAATTGCTTGCTGTATATTCAGTGAAATTTGATTATATGCACATGAATATTTGGATAACTAAAATAAGAACTTAAACTTTATCTGAAGTAAGACTTGATTATATGAACATAAATATTTGAATTAATAATATATTAACTAATATTAAAAATAAATGTACTTAAAGTATTTATTGAATATAAGTAGCACAATTTAATTAATGCATTAGAGTCTTTTTGCATGCATGTTGTATGTTGAGGTGGGCCATTGTTCCTTCATAATAGTGTAGTAAGGTGATATAGTTGCATGTTGAGATAAATATATTAGTGGGGATCGAATATTGTCTTTGGAGGCCGAGCTCCATGGAGCTCGGTTTTGAAATATTCAAATTTTGTCAAATTTCATATTTTTTACGTTTCAAAAAATTCTGAGAAAAAACACAGATATACATGAAGGCACAACGCACATGTGTGTAAATTTTCAGGGCAAAATACGCTGAAACGAGGTATGTGCAAAAAAGAAAAATCGGGGCTTTTTAACACATAATACTATTCATCCTCCCAGGCCATGAATTTGTCTTTTTTGTACAAGTCGCGTTTCAACATTTTTCATCCTGAAATTTTACACACATATACATAACATCATTGTTTACTTGCATAAAAAAATTCAGATTTTTTTGTAACCAAAAACTTTGAATTTTGATTTTTTTTTCGAAAAAAGGCTTCCATGGTGGCCGAGTGCCAAACGTCCGTTCTCAGTGGGGATCAACTACTTAGTTATATATAGGATAGGATGCTATCGAGCAGTTGGTCAAGTATATTATCGAATTAACTCAAGATGCCAACAACTAGCAACATCGTAATGGCTCATTAATTTAAGGCTCCTCCACATGGCGAATCATGTGATATCTGTTATAATATACACAGATCAAATTGATGACTGAATTGGCGCATTGACAGGTGACTTATCGGTGGGAACTGCTCCATCCGTCCCATAATATAAGACGTTATTACATCCAATGTAATAACGTCTTATATTATGGGACGGATGGAGTACAACACAACTACTTTGAGTGGTAGTTCCGTGAGAAACTGAGAACATATCTTAGTATCTCTCTCTCTCTCTCTCTCTCTCTCTCTCTCTCTCTCTCTCTCCCTGTTCCTTCTTGTCAGTATCGACTGCTCCATCATGTAGCCGCTGTATTGTATCTTGTTATTATCTTTTTGAAAATAACAATTGGTTCAATCTGGATTTTTCCCGCCATAGTTGCCCTAAAAAATAAACACTCAATCTTTCAAACGACAATTATGATCGAGCATTAAGTGGATTATGTGACCATTGCAAAGAACCTACATCTAGCAATCCATATTATTTGCCAATGATGTTGTTATGCATCAAGTCCTGACTCACACTAATTTTCGTTCAGGTCAGTCAGCTCAATAAAACATATGACAAGTTCACATTTTTGTCATTTTCTAGAAAAAAATCTTAACATATTGTGTCTTATGTATTGGAGTGCAATGGTGTATCATTTTGCACACAGATGTATAAGATGACAAAACTTTGTTTGAAGCTGAAGTGTTTGTTCGAACGTCATTGCAGTTGTGTTTTTCTATTAATCCGGGAACAACCCTATATTCTTTAGTTAGTCGATGAGAACTACATCACAACAACTTTCAGTGGTTGTTCTGTAGAGAAACATACATACTGATGACACCCTTTATTATATTACAACATCAAAATATTCATGATAAATTCTTGAAACGACTAGTTAGACATGTTATCATATAATGAAGTATCATGGTGAAGATAATTATAGGATTTATCTCGTCCGAAGTTTTCAAGAGCATTGTCCATTTACAACACTATTGTTCCACCGAGCCAGTCAGATCTGGCGCAACTCGCCCAAAGAGGTAGATCCCGAAAGGCTTCCGAAAAGGAACAAAAAAAAGTGTCGCGAGGCACTACATAAACACAACGCACTCACCGTTGTGTCTGAGAGGCAAGAGCTACCAGAGACTGTATGTAAGTAACCAGTTTGGGGTGTCCGGACTTTGCCGATGCCGAGGGCTAAATGGAGGAAGAGTAAGCTGTCATGGGCAATGGAACATGCAACCGTAAGACAAAATAACGGAATAGTTAATATATAGTGACATGGGGCAGGTTACTTGCAACAATTTTTTATAACAACTAGAGGATAACTCGTGCATTGCCGCGGGACTTTTTTGCTATGTATTCAGTAATATTTGATGATATGAACATGAGTATTTTGATTAGTAATATAAGAACTAAAACTATATATTAAGTAAGATTCAATTATAATATAAATATTTGGATTAACAATACAAGTACTAAAACTGAAATTCATGTAATTATAAATATTCACTGAATATTAGTAGCATAATATAATTAAAGCGTTTGAGTCTTTTTGCATGCATGTTGCATGTCGTGGTGGGCCTTTGTCCATTCAAAATAGTGTAATAAGGCGATATAATTGCATGTTGAACCTAATATGTTAGTGAGGATCAACTACTTAGTTATATATAGGATATGGTATAGGATACGATGCTCTCGAGAAGGTGGGCAAGTATATTATCGAATCAACTGGAGACACCAACAACTAGCAACAGCTTAACATCTCATTAGGCTTCATCACATGGCAAATCATATCATATCTAATATAATATACGTAAATCAACTCTATGACGGGATTGGGGCGTTGACAGGTGACCTTTTTTTCATATTGGGGAACAACCACACATTCTTTAGCTCGTTGATGAGAACTACAACACAACTACTATGAATGGTTTTGCTATTAGAAACTGAGAATACATATTAGTGCCCCTCTCTCTCTCTCTCTCTGCGTGTATGTGTGTGTGTGTGTGTGCGTTCCTTCTTGTGTGTGTCAAGTGCTACGTCATGTAGCCATTGATTGTCTCGGGTTCCCCCTTCGGGTGTGGAAGTATTAAAGCAGAATGGTCCTGGGGACGGACCTTGTCTGTTGTGTGATGTGCCGGAGGACACCAATCAAAGTTCCTTTGGAGTTGCCTCAGGGAGGCTGTAGGTGGCAGTTGGTACCACATCAACCTCCCGGACATGTTCCGCGAAGTCCTTAGGTTTAGACCTGCAATGCGACCCACGCTTTGGGTGGGTGCGACCGCTTGGACTCTGTGGAACATTCGCAATTAATTGGTGATTGAACATGTGATTTCTTGCCGTGCGACTGCCGCCATATATAAACTATGTGGTTTTCTACAGCTCTGAAGGACGCTTAGCAAGTGACTGACGCCATATATTCCTGGGGTCTTGCTACTCTGACTCCTCCGCTTCCGCAAGAACCAGATTAGACTAGCTTGCCTTCTTATGTAGGGGTGTTTTGAGCATCGATTTTGTTTCTTTTGTCCACACCTCCAGAAATGTGATTCTGTTATGATTTTTTGCATGCATGTATGAAAAACATCAATGTGAGCTCGAGCTCACAATATCACTTTCATGTTTGGTGGTTGCTTTATAAAATAAAGCAGGGAACCATTTTTCATCAAGTCGAGAACTTTGTTTTGACACTTCTGAATATATGTTTTTTTAATCGGCAAACATTGTTTGAACCGATGGACATTTTGTCTGAATCCGCTAACTTTTTTAAAATCAGCAAACATTTTTGAAATGAATATTTTTGTAATTTATCAAATATTTTTGAGTCAATGAACATTATTTGAAATTCATGGTTTTATTTATACGTGAATATTTTTTGAAAATCAGGAACATTTGTCTGACTCCACAAACAATTTATGAATTCAGGAACCTTTTTACAAATTTCCTATATATTTTTTGAAATTTTTAATTTTTTTAATGTCCTGAATTATTTTAAAGAACAAAAAATAAAAAATCGAAAAAGAAAAAAACGAAATGAGAAAACAGGGAGGAGTCAAGGGCCGCTATTAGGCCGGCCAAGTACAGCGCGTGGGAAGGAAGGATGTGCACACTGGCTTGTTCGAATTACGTGCGGTATAGGAGGTCCCGGTTTGAGGGGGTGCCCTATATCTCGCGTTAAGCGAGACAGGAGCGACCCCCTCGCTGAAGGGAACCGCCATCTGGGCCAGCCCACTCGTGCGAGAAACACCAACCTGTTTTATGTTTTTTTCACGTTTTTGTTTTTCTTTCTTTTTTACTTGTCATTATTGAACTAGTATTTGAAAAAAGCACACTTCAAAAACACATTTGAAAAATGTTGAACAAGTATTTTAAAAATGTTAAGGAAGTATTAAAAAAATGTTGAACAAGAATTTAAAAAATATAGACCGAGTAATTAAATTTTTTATCAAATATTTTAAAAATGTTGAATAAGTGTTCGGAGAATGTTGAATGTGTATACAAAAAATGTTGGTCATTTATTAAAAAAATATTTTTGACATATACGAAAATATAGGGTGAAAACAAAAAAAGTATGGGAAAAACAAAATAAAAATAAAAATTGGAGAAGGAAAAAAGAAAACAAAAAATGGAGAGGAAATAAAAAAAACCAAAGAAAAAATTGGGAAGAAAAAAGAAAACCAAAAATAAAACGAAGAAACCCCTGTCAAAAAAAAACAAGAAAGAAAACCTGATGAAAACCATTGGAAAAACCGGTGAAATGGAGAAAGAAACAAAGAAAAATCGGTGAAAACCTGAAAACATGAAAAGGTAATGGATATCTGGTTTTTCTACTTAATCTAGTTCGCGTCCTATGTTCCTAACTTGAGCTAGACGATGGCTTAGTGGTAGCAGCGCAACCAAGGAACGAGGGATCTTGGGATCGAACCGCACGCATGACCTTTTTTGCTCTCCTTTATTTCCTTTTATTGCGCTAATGAGCCGGCCCGTTATTGTAGACCTTGATGAGAGAGATCCCGTACGTCTCGCTTAAAGTGAGAAATAGTCGCCGCGCGGTTTGAGCAGCGAGCGATCCAAGATTGCAGCAACTAAATCATTAGTGGTTGGCCGACTCACATGGGCCAATGCTTCCAAGTTGTCCTCGCATGGAAATTTTCCTCTCCTTTATTTTCTTTTATCGCGCTAACAGGCCATCCCGTTATTGTAGACCTTGACGCGAGAGATCCTGTACGTCTCGCTTAAAGTGAGAAATAGTCGCCGCGCGGTCTGAGGCAACGAGCGATCCAGGATTGTAAAAACTAAATCATTAGTGTTCGGCCGACTCACATGGGCCAATGCTTCCGAATTGTCCTCGCATGGAAATAAATATTGCACATCCCATTTCTCTTCCTTTGCATATGCTATAGTAAGTTGTTGCCGGCATGTGTATTCTTTCGTGCGCGTAGAAGTAAGTGCACCTCGTAAAGCCTATTTCATGTCATCAAATTTCAATCATGTCCATTATGCTCATTTGGATAGGGAAGCTAACCAGGTAGCTCATGAATTGGCCAGGCTAGCTAAATCCCCCCTACTTGTTAGATAGATACCGCCCCAAGTGCAGTTATTCTTATGTTTGTAGACGATGCCACTATTTTATTGATTGGATAAACGAGATTTTACTTGTCAAAAAAGTGCAGCTCGTAAGCAAAAGCTATCACAAACCCATAAAAAAGATCACCTCGTATGCAAGGGCTATAATAAACCTGTGATCACAGGTTTATGGTATAAAGTTTCTATTAGCGGTTCTTTTCCGCCATGAATGGAACGCGCCACGCACACCCGCCGCATCATGTTCCATGAAAAGTTAGGATTCCTCTGCCTCCCGCTGTCGCCGTCATCGGTCCTCCTTATCTCCGGTGGCCTTAGGGTCATATTGGCTTGGTGGATACCTGCCCTTGCCGTTGGGAGGGCTCTGTCTTTACACGTTTCATTGAGTTTTGTTAGGGTTTGTGTTTGGTTTGTGTTAGTGGGTTCAATCTGGCGGTGCTCTATATCCCAGTGACAGAAGGGGACAAAACACGTCTTTGTATTGTTGCCACTAAGGATAAAACGATGGGGTTAGTTCATATTAATTGAATTTTCTTTGTCTACATCATGTCAATGTTCTCCAAACATCACTATGTTTTACATATATAATACTATAGATGCATGCTGGATAGCGGTCGATGGGTGTAGTAATAGTAATAGGTGCAGGCAGGAGTCGGCCTATTTGCTTATGGACGTGATGCCTATATAAACATGATCATTGCGGTGAATATGCACAACTATGCGTTTTTCTATCAATTACCCAACAGTAATTTGTTTACCCACCGTATGCTTACTTTCATGAGAGATGCCGTTAGGGAAAACTATGGCCTCCAGGTCTATTCACTTATATATTTACAAAAGTTATAATTAACTTCCTGCCATTTATTTGTTTTTATTTTATTTTGCAATTTACAATTATCTACTATTATCTACACACTTCACTTGCTTGCAAATAACAAGATCAAGGGGATTGACAACCCTCTTGCCCGTGTTGGGTGCAAGTTGTTTGCTCTTTTGTGTGCAGTCGTTGAAGACGGTTGTGGATTGATATTCCTATTTGTTTGATAAACCTTGGTTTTATAACTGAGAGAAATACTTACCCATATTGTGCTGCAATTACCAGTTCCTCATCACAGAAAAACCAACACAGATCACAAGTATCAGATCGCGGCAGAACAGAGACTTGCGGCAGCGAAACAATTGTTTCGGGTCTCGTTTTAGAGTTTCTGGGATATATGTGAATTTATAGGACAAAGAGGCGGTGTAAGAGATCCACGAGGGGCCCACAAGCTCACACGGCGCCCCCCCGCCCCCCCCCCCCACTAGGGGCGCGCCGCCTGAGCTTGTGGCTCTCTAGTGCAGCGTCTGGTCTCCTCCCGATGCTCCCAGAGTCTGTTCAGGTCCAGAAAAAATCACCATAAAGATTCATTCCGTTTGGACTTTGTTTGCTATTGATTTCCTGCGAAACAAGAAAATCTACAAAAGCATGAATTGCCACTGGGCACTAGGTTAATATGTTATTTCCAAAATGATATAAAATGACCTCTAAAGTATATAAGATTGATAAAATAATAGCATAAAACAATAAAAAAAATATAGATACGTTGAAGACGTATCAACTGCGTCCACGGGACCTCTTTCCATAGTTAATCACCGTTTGATAACCGGAGTCGGAAAGAACCGTGGTGGCGTATGTGATACGGGGCTGCTTAGTGTATGCACGTACGTATTTGTATCGGCTCTGGCCACAATTACAAATATGCAGAGTGACTTAATCCGACGTAGCATTGTTTATAGTCACCGCTATATAAGCACACTAGAGGGGATTCCGGACTCCCTGGGAACGCTTTAGTTCTATTGATTTTAGATTCTCATTTGCATTTGTTCTTACTTGTTTTTTTTAATTATCTACTTTTACGCTTGTCACACTATCCTTATTTTATTACTACTGCTTTGGGTTACTCATAACTTGCAGGGATATAATTTAAATCTTCCAAGAGATAAAGATTGATTGATGTGCTCCTTGTGAGATCGATACTTTTACTTCAAAAAAGCTAAAACTAAAACATGTTCATTTGCAGGCCATCAATACGCATTTGTTTTTTTTCTCACTAGCCCGATATGCTTAGTTTTGTTGCTCACTTGCCTGAAATGCATTTGTTTTACTGCTCACTAGCCGGTGCATTGTTTTGTAGTCTTCTCGTGCTTGTTTGACGTACAAGAAGTTGGAGAAGAAAAACTTCACGGTCATGCATTGTTGATTGAAGTTGAATAGGCAACCGAAGTGGAACCTTTTCATAGCCAAGACCTCCGCCAAGCCAACATTGAAGAGACCAGTGACCCTACCGACTCAACCCAAGAACCGCTAAAGAAGGTTAGAAGAAATTTATAGGGAAGAAGTGGGAGGAGGAGAGGGCAAAGCAAGAAAATGCCTTCGCCAAGCTAACAGAGAGGTTTTAGGACATCTTGTCGAAGAAGGAGGAGGCATTCGTGAAGCGCTCAGGCCTAAAGGAGGAGAAAAAGGCGAAGAGGTTCAAATTGTCGATGAAGGCAACAGACAAGAAGCTCAAACTCGAAGAGAGGCAGACCATGATCGAAGAGAGGTAGGCCGCGCTTGAGGAAAAGAAGATGAAGGTCGCCGACAATGCGGAGGACGCCAAGATGCTGAACTTGAATATGGACACTTTGGATGCCGACGCAAGAATGATCGTGCAGTCCGTTCGCTACCAGATGTTGCAGCGACAGAAAGGTCGGCTGGCGGCGGCGAAGAGTGAGGACGCGGAAAAGGCGGACATCGAGGCGCTCTACACGGCAGCGAAAACACCTTGATCGGTGAGCAGATAGCTAGGATTACCGGTCCGGGAGGCAGAAAATTCCACGGACTGCAGGACTAATGTTCTTTTGGATCCGGACATGTAAAAACTAAGCATACTTGCCTCTTTTTCGTTGTAACCGGGCACTAGTGTGATCCGGGGCGCTGTGTGAGTCAGATTAAATTTGAATTTGAAATTGTCCTTTGGTGACGGATATATATTAGATAGCGTTGTACGACGGCCTTCCGCATTCGTGTCCGCGGACTGGTCCCCCGTATCCACGGACGGATGCGGGAGAAAATTTGCGGGTCGTGGTTGGATATGCCCTAAATGACTAATATACGGGGTGACATTTTGTGCATATACAATTCAGTAACTCGTCTTTCTCGGGACACGACGATCTACTAGGTCATGATCCACACACTTCTTTACAAGCTGCGATTGCTACTGGCACCCACTTGCCATTTGTTATAAGCTATCTTTGCATAATTGCATAGGGGCAAGCTGTTCTTAGTATAAACACTAACGTAACCACATGTAGGGACAGTTTGATAAGGTGAATGGTAATAAAATGAATCCTTTTCTGTTTTCAAAATAGTAATAATATGAACCTAACCTGCCAACGTGTTGACTTATAATTATCCAGCATATATTTCCTTTGTATCCTTAGGCTGTGGTCTCTCATTTTTTTTTTATCATATCTTCCATGCTGTCATGGTGCTGATACCAACTTGTTGTGTTTTGTGTTTTGTATGAAAACACAGCTTGCTCTTATTTATGCTAATGGTTAAAAGTAGGCAGACCATTTCTCAGGTTGTTCTTTTCGCCATTTTATACCCCATTAACAAAGTATAACCAAACCTAATTCATTGGAGTAGCCTGTGCTCATATCCAATTGTCATTTCGTATTCTTTAACCAACTACTGCAATTTCATATAGCAAAATACAACTTGCAGCCCTCGAAGACATAACTAGCAAGTGGATCATTTCGTGTGTTGGTCGAGATATATCAGTCTAGCCACTTGTCTCGACCCTTCAAAAATCGCCTTGCAGAGTAACATTAATATGAAGTAAAAGAAAGCAGGTGGAGTACAACACGTAGTGACCATAACTTATATCGAAACTCAATTGTTGTGACGTGTGTATCTGAGGCAAAACTACTGGTAGGTACTATATCATGATCCACATGGATCCACGAGTTACTCTTATAGTGGAAAAGAAAAACATATTCGAGCTAGCTAGTTTAGCTCTCATCCATCAAATCGACCGATCAAGTTGGTTCAGTTAATCTACTATAGCTAGCAAGATGAAAGAAATTTCTAGCATGCATGCATCCAGTATATGTGTACGTCCACTTGCTTCAATTAATAATCAACACCATAATACTATTACAGCCCTGTCGTCTGTCTGTTGATTCCATACATATATATACACAGAGAAAAAGAAAGAAATAAGAAATGTCTCAAAACAACCAAAAAAGCTAAAAAAATCAAAAAGTAATAGTAGGAAAGTAATCAGTATAGAAAAAAAAAGAATGAATAACACAAAATACAAGCAGAGCATCTCCTCACCTTGAACCCAGACGCTCGTCGTCTACGGTGCGGTAAAACATCCAGCTATCACCAAAGGATGGCAAGGCGGCATGCAGCCCGCATGACCTAGACGTGGGGCTTGGCAAAGAACTGCTGTGCACGTAGACACAGAGCAGGCCGTCCAGCTCGAAGGTGTCTAAACCAGCGGATGTGTGGTCACTCCTGTCCATGGAGGGGGTCTCGTTCATCATGCAGAGCGTCGTCCTTACGTGTCCTATCAATTTTTCACATATTTTAAATTATGTTTTTTCATGCAGTGTTAGATAGTGATCTCATGCCTCTAGTATTTCGATCTTGGGCAACAAATCTTCAATGTGTTAGGCTAAGCAGACTTTAGACTCTATCTCCTTTACTTTTGGAAAGTTGATTTTTTACAATGTTTGGCTGCACATAAATAAAATCTAAAACCTTCTTTGAGGTTTTGTTTTGTCAAAACAGAAAAATGCCGGCCGTGTAAGTATTCCATGTGCAAACGGTGGAGTGACATGCCGGCCGTATAAATAGTCTGTGTTATCCGCGGAGTGCAGTCATTGCCATCACTGAAACCACTCTGACTTATAAATAGTTATGGAACAACTTCCAACTTACCTTGACGTGAACACGCAAACGAACTACCAGCAATCATTGATCTTAGTCTCCTGATCTCATCTGTCTTGCAAGCAAGATGGACTTAACAACTACCGTATTTTCAAATACAAAAAAAGGCAGAAAAGGACGATGCTGGATTTAAATTTGCACGGCGAAGATGTGTATGGATTCCATAGGTGTACTAAAAATACCGGAGAATATCCGGTGCTACCGAGGTCCAGGTGCTACCATGATACGGGCTCCTGGACCATCGACGCCATGTGGGAGCTGGTCGATCGAATCAGGTCAACTGCATCAAAAAACGTAAAAAAAAACTTCATCAAGAAACAAACTGCATGTGGGCCCACCATCCTTCCCCCTTTCACCTACTACCAGTGAAAACAGTTGTCTATTACTCCTACACACCTACACACACATAGCTTGCACACAGACACTCCTCGCAAAAAACATCGATGCTCGTTTATGCTTTGCACGACTAAGATACGTATCCGTATGCAATTCCATGGTTGTATCAGAGATGCGATCGCATCAGGTCAACTGCATGTGGGGCCCACCATCACCAACACAGCTACACACTTGTCTATACTAGTAAGCTTGCACGTGCAACGCACGATCAAATGTTGACCCAATAAGAATAGGTGTAGCTAGATGACAGTCTCCTGGATATTTTTTTGTGGTTAGTCGGTTTGGTTTTAGGCCATTCGAGGAAAAATGGACGGCATGATCATGTTCCTAAACCTCAGCCCCTCCTCTTCTTCCTTTGATTCGCCGTGTCGTCGTGGTCCTAGCCGCCTGCTTTCGCCGCCACGGCCGGTGGTGCTCCCTCGCAGCCTTGCCGCACCGTCCTCCCCCTAACCGCGGTCCACTGTCGTACTCCCCCGGCCATCCCGCGGTCCACTGTCGTACTCCCCCGGCCATCCCTCTAACCCCAGCGCTGGCGGAGATTTTCTCCAGCAAAGTTGCACCACCATCGTGCCCCCCCCCCCCCCCCCCCCCCACAATTATCAGCGATAGATAATGTGGTAGCCCTCTAGCGAGCCCTTCCATCCCTTCGGCCTCCCTCCGACGAACTTCAAAATCGATTAACCCAAATTTGAATCACACTCGTATGAAAATAAAGAGAAAAGTCTATTGTTAGTCCTCAACTTCAAATCCAGACAACTTGTACCTTGCAGTAAGCTAAAGCGGAATCCGTGGTGACTCAGTGTGGTTTTGATAGGGTCATGTCCATGTCGCAATATTTTCCTTTTTATTGCAATCTATCTTTGGTGTGGACATCTTGTCGAACATATGGAGTGCAATGCCCGCTAAGAGCGTTCGCTGGCATCCCTAGTGTGCCCGCTACATCACGCCACAACCAAGGAATATCTTTGCCCCAAGAGCCATGCGTCACTGCCATTGTATATTTGTCATCCTGGGTGAACTAACTTGGTTCAAAACATATTTTAAAATGTAAGTATGTATTGTGACCAGGGAAAGATTTTGTTTGGTGACATGTTGAACTATTAATACAGCTTGGATGGAAAATGAGATGGTTGTAGTGAGATGGCTTCAAGTAGAGCTAGAAATGCACGGCCCCACTTAGTGTCTTGAGTATAATAAAACTATAGATACAAACTGGGCAGCTAATTAAATGAGACAGGTGCTTGGTAACTGCACTTAAAAAGCTTCCCAATATATAAAATCCATATACATAAATGCATGTGTTCAACTCTTCGAATGTTGGAAACAATCATTATAGTCAAGTACCAGACATGATTTACTCTTGCAGAAAAAAGAACGTTGGGACAATCAGCAGCCTTTCACACCATGCAAAAAGGATTTAGCCATGCCTATCTCCCCTACTTCAGCTGGCAAACTGTAGCAAGAAGCCGTCATTCTGGAGCATGAACCCTTGGTTGTCGCCGATGAACTTGCAACAATAAATTTTGGCAGAGTTTCAGACAAAAAAGAATTAACTCTAGATATATTATGCTCATTTGGTCTTTAAACAAGGAATGTTCCCATGATCCTTACGGAGATGCAGCTGCATGATGGTTCTCCATCTCTAACATGTTAAAACCATCCATGGGGAGGCAATGAAATCAGTAGAACTACATCATTCACAACAGTGGAATATAAGCACATAGTGGGAGATTGATGGTTGCTCACAGGAAAGGATGTCCATGTCCTCGTCGAGTCGCTTGGTGTTGAGGGATGTTCCAATTGCGGCCTAGGGAGTCTCTCACGTGGGGATGAGTTGTCAGTGCAATCCGCAGTGTGTAGGGTGGCGGGGAGTAATAAGTTGTCCTTTACTTCAATATCCTACAAAAATCTTAACCAAACAGTATAAGGATATAAGACTGCACATATACCAACATTAGCAGTATTGTAAATTAGTTTAAAGTCATGGGGCATTATAATGACTGAATCAATCACTTAGAACCCTTGGACATCAAGATATCAAATTGACGTTACCAACCCTTGTAGAACTTGATTAGGGCCAGCATGGGCCTTAGCCCTAGTAACGAAACAAGTATGACTGTTGGGCATTTTTATACTTACAAAAATATACATCCATTGTTCAGTAATATAAAACAATCTCATGAGTCTACATACATGTTTGAAGCTATCTGTATCATACTCAAGCTTGTAGATGGTACCTTCTCTTACACAAAAATTATTTATCATCAAAAGTATAAAACTCTTTTGCACCTACTCAGTTTGGTCTGTGTAGAAAAGGCAAATTGTCAAACTGAACTTTTAGTTATAACTTAGTAGACACACCCTGATTTTCATTGGAAGAATATATCAAGCACCACACTTGGTTAGACTGAATACTAAGAGTCCTGAACATGGATCTGCGGTTGCCAAGTGAGTACGACGTTATAAAGTTCAGAAATGAAATATGGTGTTACTAATTTAGAGAAGAAGCAGATAAAAGATACTATTTACCATTGATCTACCGTGCTGCTGCTGGCAATGATATTTTCCATTGTTTTGTGAAGGGCATGAAAGCTGTTGGTTACACAAAAAACTGTTGAAACTCATATTTTCACTCGCACATATGCGAATAAGGAGAAACATCATTCTTCAGTGCAGCCGTGTTGAGAAAATATGAAAGAAACCTGTTATGCTAGGGGTACGCATCCCAAAGAATGAGAACTTGCTAACTTAGTGTATACCTTACACAATAATTTCGGCCATCCACTAAACAATCTTGTCTTGTCTTTGTGTAACTTCCAAGAACGGCATATACACTGCACCATTTCCACCTGAATTGGTCAAAAAATCAATTTGTTCATCTGTCCATTCAACTAGCTTCACTGAGACCACCTAAAATAAAGAGGGTTCTACTCAAACACCAGACACAGATAGTTGAACCACCAAACATTATATCTGCTCTGGCCAACCGACATTATGCTCACTTATGATATTTATTTCATGAAAAAAATTGTATATTAAGAATATTAGAAAAAGTAATTTTATCTCGAGGGGAAGCGAAATAATATTAGGAATGCCAAACATATATGTGCAGGGCATCTTCCTTAAAAGCCTATGATCTAATTTTGTTTTCAAAGACGCTTGCTTCTGAATTTATTTATTTATTTGCTAGTATACAGGCGTGGCTCCATGCACGTGTTTTTCAAGTTACAGAAAACTGTAACTCCTATAAAAGTATTGTTGAAACTTGAAACATATGCTTTACTGTCTAATGTCTGACAGCCTTCCATGTGTTGATCTGCAGACTGGGACAATAGAAATAGCTAGGAAAATCAAAATATCAAAGGGTCCCTACAATTTCTAAAGTAAACCTCATGGTTGCACTTGCTTAGTGTCACAAAGGGATAGCAAATAAAAGCCTAACTATTATAACTTAAAGGTCTAATCCATTTTTAGCCAACATCTCCTACGACTGAATTTGAAATCATTCCAAGTAAGAAGAAATTAAACAAAAAAATGGAAGGACACTGATAACAAATAGGTAGCAATACATAGATATTATGGTTACCTTAGAAATATGCACCCCCGGGCTTCTATGAGCTCCAGAACACTTGATACAAATGAACGCACCAAAAGTTAATGATCTGCAAAGACCACATCACAACATTTGAAGATTGAGAATAACATGAAACACTCAGTCTCATATTCCGTGCTGGTCACAAGTTTCATAAGATAATAAGAAATACACATAGTGTTCTAACTTAACTTTGTCGTCGTCGACCCGGCAAGGCTGAGAAGTAGCTCTCACGCCCCTGCACCTTCCCCGCCATCATGGAAACTGCGTCGTCGGTGACGGCAGATGATGATTCTGAAACCTGTACCATGGAAATTCAGGATGTCATAAGCTGGAGCGATCAAACATAAATATAAGTCTTGGTCCCTCAAAATATGCGGTGCTACACCTGAAATCACTGACCTTGATCTCTAGACGGAATTCAGAGTAGTGGAGCGCAATGTAATTCCGCGACCAAGTGGGCTCATCTGCGTGTAGCAGGCGGCGAGGTTGTTGTGGAGGTAGGCGGCATCGAGGGCTGCGGAGGTCGGGAGCAGCCTGACGGCCTTCTCGTTGTTGAGGAGGGCGCGCTCGTAGTCCCGGCGCTGGAAGAGCTTGTTCCCCTCCTCCCGCGGCTCCTGCGCCATCTCCGAGAAGATGGTCTCGTCCCCATCGAGGACCTTGGAGCCCGACCGCTCCAGCGCCCTGGGCTTGCCTCCCCCATGGTCGCCACCGCCGACCTTGCCTCCCCCAGCGCCGGAGGAGGCCCTCTTCTTCTTTAGCGACGGCTTCCCCATCCGGAACCCTGCAAATCCAAATCCGCCACCGGGAACAAACGGAGAATCCTCTTGAAATCCTCCGTCGTGCCGCCTCGAACCCTCAGACGGGACGGAGCGGAGCAGAAGGAGGCAGAAGAATTCCCCAATCCCATGAAGGGAAGGCAGGAGGACAGACGGTGGCTTCAAGTTGAAGTCAAAGCAGGGTCGACCGTCCAACGGCAGGGGAAAGGAACGTACGAGGTGGATGAAAAGTACGGAGCAGGTGGAGGGCGGAATATTTCGGGGGCGGGGGGGGGGGGGGGGGGGGGGGGGAGGAGATGAGGGGAGGGAGATGCGTGGAGACAAATTAACGATCAACAGCTCGCCGCCCGCAGCCGCGTTTCCTTCGGCCGGAGGGAAGGCTTGCGGGGCGGGGAGGCCGGGCGTGGGGAACATGCGGATGGGTTGTTCTCGTAAGGGAGGTAGCGATGATCAGCGTTAGTAATTACGCGGTTTGCTGTGTTAAGCGTCGAATTATTACTGACCTTTAGATATTGTTTAAGATTGTTTGGATCTGCCTACTCTCTTCTCTTTTTACAGGGTAGTAGATATAAACAGCTGCACACACATGGCTTGAACACGCACGTACACACACACTTTGCATACACTTAAGCACATATATATTGTTAGTACAGCACGCAGATTCAAACTAGCTTGCTAACTAGAATAGCCAGGGCTAGAAATCGGTACAGCTATGGGGTTCGCGGTGACGAGGACGAGCAAGTCGCTGGTGGCGCCGTCATCACCGACGCCGGCGGGGGAGACGCTCCGGCTGTCGGTGCTGGACCGCGTGCCGGGGCTGCGTCACCTCGTGCGGTCGCTGCACGCGTTCAACGGCCCCAAGCGGGTCGACTGCGCCGGTGAGGGAGAAGCTGTCAGCCCGGCGAGGGTGGTGCGGGAGGCCCTGGGGAAGGCGCTGGTGGACTATTACCCGTTCGCCGGGCGGTTCCTGGAGGCGGAGGAGGACGGCGGCGAGCTGAGGGTGGCGTGCACCGGCGAGGGCGCGTGGTTCGTGGAGGCGACGGCGGCGTGCAGCCTGGAGGACGTGAAGCACCTGGAGCCCCCGATGGTCATCCCCAAGGAGGAGCTGCTGCCGGATCCGGCGCCCGACGTGCCGGCGCTCGACATGCCGCTCATGATGCAGGTACGTACGTGTACGGGTTGTACGTATATTTGCATGCACGTTTTCTTTTCTTTTTTCCGGGAATTTGCATGACTACCTACCTACCAAATAAAGCGATGGATCAACCTGCCTACCTAAAGATAAGGCAAATATTGCATGTCCACATGTTATCTATCGTTCGCTACATATATGAGCATCATGGTAGGGCCATTTGAATGGTAGTATTTCCGTCCGCGAATAAGCGCATTTCTAACTTTTGTCTTAACTTAAAGTTTTAAAGTTTTAACCAACTTTATAAAAAAAAAAGTAGTGACACATATAACATAAAATTGGTATATTATGAAAGTAAATTTCAAAACGGATCTAGTGATACTAATTTCGTGTCATAAATGCTGTCACTTTTTTCTATAGAGTTGGTCAAAATTTCAAAATTTTGACTTAAAATAAAAGATAAAAGTACACTTGTTCGCGGACGGATGGAGTAAATTGGAGTTGCATAATGTTTTTGAGCGAACTTTATTCCTATTTTATATTATATGGAGTCAATCTACCATTCTTTGCCTATATTAAAAAATACGACGATCCGGAACGGTCAATTTCGACCACTTGCTTGACATGCGTTGGGGCAGGTGACAGAGTTTACGTGCGGCGGCTTCGTCGTGGGCCTGATCTCGGTGCACACCATTGCCGACGGCCTCGGGGCAGGGCAGTTCATCAACGCGGTGGCGGACTATGCACGAGGCCTCCCCAAGCCTCGTGTGTCCCCGGTATGGGCCCGAGAGGTCATCCCGGACCCTCCCCGGATGCCGGAGCCGCCGCCGAAGCTGGAGCTCCTCGACCTCCGCGGCTTCACCGTCGACCTCAGCCTGGAACACATCTCCAAGGTCAAGACCGACTTCTTCGCGTACACGGGGCAGCGCTGCTCCGCCTTCGATGTAAGCGTCGCCAAGATGTGGCAGTCCCGTACCCGTGCCCTCTGCCTCGCCGGGTACCTCGCCGACGACCAGGCCGTCCACGTATGCTTCTTCGCCAACACGCGCCACCTCATGCTCGCCGACGCCAGTGAAGGGTTCTATGGCAACTGCTTCTACCCGGTGACGGTGACATGCGGCAGCGGTGAGTTGGTAGCGGGGCAGATGGTGGACGTGGTGCGCATGGTGAGGGATGCCAAGGCGCGGCTCGCCGCCGACGTGGCGCGGTGGGCGGTGGGCAGGTTCTCGGAGGACCCCTACGAGCTGAGGTTCACGTATGATTCGTTGTTCGTCTCCGACTGGACCAGGCTGGGGTTCTTGGAGGCAGACTATGGGTGGGGCTCACCGGCGCACGTCGTGCCGTTCTCGTACCACCCGTTCATGGCTGTCGGCGTGATCGGTGCGGCCCCGGTGCCTAAAGTCGGCGTGCGGGTCATGACCATGTGCGTCGAGGAGGCGCACCTGCCAGAGTTCCGGGACCAGATGAACGCCTTCGCCGACGACAAGTAAATCATCGTCCATCGAGACCCAATCAAGTGTGCAATGAAAGCTCTTAATTAGAAGTGCCACTTTTATTCTAAGTTCCTTGTATATGCCGGAACGGACACGGTACGTGTGCGTGTGCATTTTGTCTGCTTTGATTTTCCCTAATCGCTTGGGTTTCGCTTGGCCCCATCTTTGAATCCTTTTCTGTGGATGGTTTTGTCTTTGTAATAATGCTTATTTTGCGATTATTCGTTTCTGAGCCTTGTTAGTTTGTTTCCTTTATTAACTATTGAATGCTATTTTGTTCGTGGTACGGGAAATCCTTCCCATCATATATCAGATGAAAGGAAATCTTCAGACCAATAATACGCCGTTGATTCATGTTCCATCCCACGACCATGATGTCGTAGCCAATCCCGCCGTAAAATTAACCACCTGTAATTCAGCTACCTGGCCATTTCCCATAATTTCTCACCCCATCCACCGATTAATCAGCTGCTTCGAACTCCACAACCCCGCATCATCTTCCTCCAGGCGTGTTGCCCCTTGCTTTCAATCCTATGCACATGTATGTAGGCTGATCCTACGCACGCCCTACCTCTACGAGCATCTTCAAAATACTGAGCCGGCAGAAAATTAAAATTTTAAGATGGACGATGTCACCATAAGAATTGAGCGCATAGATCCTAGGCACTTAGGTTCAAGAATGAACGCACTAACACGTGGGATTAGCTTATGGACCCCCTACGTCCAGTATTCAAAACTGCATACAAAAACTGCATACATTACCAGGAGCCGCCATGCTATACTATATTTGCTTATTCACGCCGGAGCCACTATCTCTATACTATTAAAAGAGCAAACATGAATTCTCCTACAGACACACCATAAAGCGTACACAGGATTATCAGAGACGTTCGATTAATCCAACTAAGTCATATCTAACAGTCCATATTACATCAAGGGTCTGCCACGCAAATGAACAGTCCAGATTAAATGTTTTGCCAGCAGATGCGCCCCCTTGTCCTCAATTAGCGGGGATAGGGGATTTCTATCCCGTAATCTTCTCTCTGCCCTCACAACACGTTGTCTCTCCTCCTCTTGCCCCACGGACGTGAGCGCAGATCGCCGCCACCGCCCACCGCTCCTCCTCGGCTGGCTGTTGCCCCATGGGCGCGAACGCGGATCGACGTCGCCGTTGTACGCTCCTATTCTGCTACCCCACGAACGCGAACACGAGACTCAGTCGCCGCCGTCTGCTCCTCCTCTACGGCCCCAAGGACGCGAGCACAGGTCGCCGTCGCCGCTCTCCTCTGCTGCCCCATGGATGCGAGCGAGGGTCTCCGGCGCCACCGTCCGCTCCACCTCTGCTGCCCCACGGACGTGAGCGCGGGGCGCCGTGGCCGCCTGCCGCTCTCCTCTGACCCACAGATGCGATCGCAGGCTGCCGCCGTCGCCATGTTGAGGCCCTCGCCACCAAGCCAGCAAACTTTGATCAGGTACGAACTTTGATCAGGTTTTTCGTTACCTTAACATCAAGCCGCCGGCTGGGTTTAGGAAGCTAGCTCACGGGAAACTAACCTTGGTGGCTCATACTCTGTAGCAAGCAAAGCAATCTGGTTTCGTGAAACACCAACTCTCCCCACATATTCAATTAGAAGAATCTGCACTTGAGACAACAAAATTAATAATGACCAAAACGATGGACATCAGTCATTCAGACAACGTTCATGGGCAGATTCCTCATGGTAGATTTGGGTCAAAATTCAGAAATACAAAGAGTAACAACAAAAAACATGACTACAATTGTGCTCATATTTCCTAATATACCGAGTAAAAATAAATACAATGGCGTATAATATAGAGTTTATGTGCTTTGCATGAAACTGAATGCATGTCACTGAACATATCTCTAATCTGTTTGTTATATAAGTAAGCACAGAATTGGTAGGACTGACATTCAGCTTGGGTAAACGGAAGAATTAGCAACATAATTTAGGAGCTGCCTTTTTTGTAGCATGGAAATCAGATAGTCAACAAGTTCTGGATCAACAAGACCCTGAGCACATTTTCCCCCTAACAGAAAAAAGTGACATCCCAATTGATAATAGGAAAAGGTAGACAACATCCAGGAAAAGGTAGACTCGGCTCCTCCACTCATGCTTCTCTGAATTTCTACTTGCTAAATCCTGTACATGCTTCTCTGAATTTCTACAACCTAAGTTTAGTACATGCTTCTCTGAATGCTGGCCTGCCAATTGGTATTGTATTGCAGACTTGAGAGTACTGTATGCAGTCCATTTGTGCCAATAGATTACCACATTTTTATGTTAGTTTTAGGCCATTTGAATGGAAGGACTATACAAAATCTCTATGACAAATCTACGACAAATCATTTTGTGCAAATAAAATTCAGTACATGCTTCTCTAAATGTCTGCAATACAATTAAGCAAAATTTGTTCTTATATGTTGGCCTGCCAATTGGTGTTACCATGCATGCATGTTTTTCAAATGCTTAATCCAAGTGCAACTTCTGTACTTAATAAGGTGAACTTTCGTTTAAATAACTAAAAGTTGGTTTGCCGAAGTTTTCTTGTGATCGAATTCTGGAACTTACATTGTATGGTTACCAACATTACATATGGCCATGCGGTCATTTTGGCTATTTATGTAGCAAATTCATCATAGTTTCTGCAATCAAGAGTATGTGTGCATGTACGGGCACCTCAACTGCATTGATCACTATATCCGAGTACCTCTATGGTTTTGTTTGTTCAATTAGATGGACTTAGCTATCACATGATAATAATTCACATGTGTATTTTGTTGTTTGGGGGATTATGTTCGACATTTCATTTTTACCCCACACTGGATTGAGGTGGTGGATTAGGAGGCATTTTTATCCCAGCACTGGATTGAGTACTTCTAAACGCATTTAAAGACACATTGTATGATGTCAGTTTAATTCCTTCTTCCACATTGTATGATGTCAAGTTTTGGACATAGTTATATGATTTACTGTTGTAGGTTGTAGTGTTGGCATGAAGAATCATAATAGGAATTTAATGAATATCGTGCCTTACTGTCAATATGAATAACGGCCGACTCAGATATTGTGGGAGTATGTTTCTCCTAAAGCTAAATTACCAACATCTGAACGACTCTGACTGTTGCGCACAAGTCCAGCTATAAGCATCCGAGCACCGCGTGGAATTCTAAAAGGTCTTTTCCTATATTGTGAGACCCTGTTTCTAACATGATGGTTTTGTTAGTCAGCAACTATATTTTTTCCAATATAGTTCAGATTATTTAGGATGGATTAATCAGCGTCTATGTTTTTTGTTGTGATCCATTGTGAGGCATACGGGTGCTTAGATTTTGATATTATTTTCAGTTTGTTTCACTAATGTTTAGTGCAGATGCTGACACCCGTGGCCATATCACCTGGTTTGTCAATTTTTTTTGTTGTTCTTTATGATGCAGCAATCACAAGTATAATCATATCTATGATCAATTCTTTCTGACAGATTCACACTGCGGAGAAGCCGACTGCGCAATCTGCTGTCACCCAACTACGATACACACCAGCTGCGAAAGGTGATGTTTTTAAGTTCAATGGTTTCAGTTTATGAACCGAATGGTTGTCCAGTTGCTTCTGCTGTTTGCAACACAAGCATAGAGAGCTACAATTATCAAGCGCTGGAGAAAGCGCTTTTCTGAGACAGCACATTGATAACACCACTTATCAAGCATCACCATCAGAGGAGACTAACTGGAAAAATCAAACTCTTAAAAAGGCTGCAAGCGAAGAGAACGTACCTCAGAATGGGGTTGCTTGCTATTATGAAACCGAGGTGCAATTGGTATGTATACATCATCCAGTGAATCCAAGCGTTGCTTCCCTTCACATATGCACAGGAAGATTTCACAAAAAAATTAGCAATCAAGGAACAATTGACAATCACAATTAAACTAAGCAAGGGAGATGTACCTGCACTGTAGCTAAAACACTAGAACCCAACTTCATGTTGTACCTGCCCCATAGTTGTTTTTGTCAGAGCTAAACCTGCATGCATTTTGACAATAGTTAGATGAAAAAATATATTATTTACATAGCATTCATTTGAGTTACAGAAGCTATGTAAATGCATGTTGATTGCATCAACGATCTGGAAAGTTTTCTACTTTGCAACTACAGGCTGCTAGCAACTGGATATACAATTCAAATTAATTCACAACAGCGTCTTGTGTTAAACCAGTGCAGCCATAGCATCGCCATTTTTCAAGCTAATATTAATCATTACAAATAAGTGCATTATTCAATATACAAATAACTCTAAATAAAAAGGAGGCAAGACATATAAACCTTGAATACTTCAATATCTTCCCTTCTAATTGATGTCAACCAAAAAAAAACATACAACAACTTCCATAAACCAATCTTTAGAATAAAACAATATATGCTCGAGCATTTGAACATGCCCAATATCATGTAAATGGCTGCGTCATTCCATCATCTGTTTACAAACAAAATTTAAGAACAATTCTTAACCTCTTTTCAAATTTAATTTGCAACGCTTGGAAATAACTCAACTGGATGACCATGTATAGCTTGGAAATAATCATTTGTATACGTAAGTTTCCAGTACTGCAGCGGTGCAGCCCCATGAAATGAACTGCAGCATAATGCCACGAAACTTGTTATAGACAACAATGCATCTTGTCAGATATGAGAACACAGATTAGCTATACCATACAGAATTACATGTAAGAATGTTCAGACCAATTAAGACTAATCAAATATGCCTTATTGGTATGGCATTATATAGAGATATTATGTACTCATTGTGAATAAACTACAAATAAGTTCCAGCTTAAGACTGCAATTGTACAAGTGTAAAAGAGCAGTTTCCATAGCCTATAGAATTGCATGAGTAATTGATTACATAAAAACATTTCTGATTATTAGATCACCCTTATGCACAATAGCTAAAGCGTCCAAGGCATGGGCTTGTGGCTGCCGTGGCGCCAGGCGTGGGGTTGTGGCTACGGCGGCGGCATCAAGGCGCAGGCAGCGCCATCGGACAGAGCCGAACCGAGCAGAGGGGGAATGACGAAATACCAGTCACGGGCGAGGTGCGGAGGGCGTCGACCATCCACTATGGAGCATGTCGTACTTGGCCATACGGTGAGGCTCGCGACACGCCCAAGCCATCGAAGCAGGCCGTCCCCGCCGAGGCGTTGCAGAGCCCTCCAGCGCTCGCGTCGAGTCCGTGACCGAGGATCTGATGGAGATGAACTCTGCGCCTCCGCCGACGGAGGTGGACAGGCAAGGGAAGGGCGGCTGTCTTAGCAGCGGTGGGGACTAGGAAGGGCGGTCCCTGTCGAAGCAGTGCGCAGCAAGGAAGGGGGAGGGTCCCTGCGCCGGCGGCGGGAGGCAGTGGGGAGGGCGGCGGCGCTGCTTGTACTGTGTCCGTGCGAGAGAGAGAAAGAGAGGGAGGAAGATGAGAGTGTGTCAGTGGTGTGTGTGGCCACGGTGTGTGTCCCCGACGGGTGTCATCCCGTCAGGGGGTGCTTTAAGGTTGTGATGAATTATAGTATAAAGAACCAATTGGCATTTAAAGTTTAAATTAAAATTAATAAGATTTTTGGATAATTTTTTTATTGAATAATATATGTTACTACCATGGATGCACGGAAGCGATTTTGGTACATATTTTGAAGTTCACTAACAGAAGCAACAAACAATATATATGCCATGCGCATAAAGAGGTGGACCTTTATCAGAGAATAAATAGTCTATAGTGTTGCTTAATATATTTTTTAATTGTTGCCTCAAACTGGGATCGAATTGTAATTTTTTGGAAAGTAATTATAGTATATTTTCCATGTTTTGTCGATTTTTAAATATTTCGTTTGAATCGATAAAAAATAAATCGATTTCAAAAGACATGTGTTATATTTGAGAGACGTGCGTTGCACGTGCATGCTTACTAGTATGGTTGACATCAGTTAAGAGGCCGCACCATCCCTGTTGGTTCGCTAAGCAGCACGTTTTGCGGGGTGGACACCTGAGTTTGTGGATATGTCCTACCCAGCCGTGCATGCATACGCATAAACAGACTGCGATGGATAATAAACGTTGATGCCAACAATGCAAATACATTGCTCAGCAACACTCTGCAAAATGTCGATGAAAGGCAAAGGGCTAACACAACAGAGTTTTACAAGAAACAATATCTTTCCCTAATAATAAAGCACGGATTGACTCCGTGGGTTCACCGTCACAATACGCTTCTTCCCATGAGTTTACGCCTTCACCCATATCATATTTTTCTTATACTATCCGAGGTGATACTAATTTTGTATACGCCCCGCCCGTGAGTGGACTTTTCACGTCCGCACGTTTCTGGCTGGCTCTGCGAGCTGAAAGCCCAGGCCCAGGTAGGGCTCGCTCTGTACGTCCGCTCCTCCTGGGAGTCCAACTGGGCCGGCTGGCCCAGGAGCGAGTGTGGTACTGTAAAAATCGCCAAAAAAATTGTGCATTTCCAATGAATCGAACACGAGACCTACTGCTTGTGAACACGCGCTGCTATCCAACAGAGCTGCTGATGGTTAGTGTCTAACAGGCCGCGCTAAACCTTAAGAATGAGTGGCAGCAGCAGATCTGAATATTTTTTTTAAATTTCAAACGCAATTTTTTTTTTTGAAAAAAGTTGATATTTATTTGAAAAAAAGAAACGTTCTAGCCATGATTTTTTTTCCATACGTTTATACATACACGAGGTGGTATTAAAATTTTCATGTACGAGAACCAATAGCAGCAGCTAATAGGCGATCTGGGCGCCCTGCGCTCGCTCTTACAATTAGAAAAAATATTGCCTACGAATAAACTCGAACTCGAAACCTCACACATAACTACCTACCCCTGGTAACCAACTGGCTAGCCAGAAGTTCTGATAAACATTAAACATTGGTAAAATAAAACTGTTCGTGTCGCGGCTTTGGACCGAACCCTCTCTCCGCCACCTGCGTACATCACTATAATGGGTCACAAGGATGTGCTGATGGGCCTCCTCAGCTTGCAGGATCAGCCAAAAATAATTTGACGGGTATAGAATAGTACCACCTCGCCCCTTTATGTCAAATCTTATCGGTTTATATACGCTGTTAGTTGTCTGGATAATCAACAAGGCACTTGTTGAGAAATAACAAAAGGGGGATGAGATGTCGATTCGGTGGTTGCACTTGCAAATAAGAAAGAAAAAAAGGCCCAACAAAGTACGGTGGCTGCACTTCCAAATAAGGAACAAAAGAAATCCAACAATGAAAAGGTATGATTGGCTCGTGGGAGTATGCCTCATGGCAACCATGGAACGCTGTGATGGTGGATGGGCTGCAGAGAAGCACATGCGCACGGCGGGACGAGATGAGGCAGAAGTACAAAAGGTTGGAACAAATGTGTCATGGTGGATGGGCTGCAGAGAAGCACATGCGTACGGCGGGATGAGATGCATGATGAGACAGAAGTACAGAAGGGACACGATGATGGCCTTGCGGTTACAGTTCACAATAAATAATGTGGATATGAAGACGTCCCTTGGGAAGCTATAAGCCATGCGTATGGCCGTGCATCATTCAGTTTGTGCATGCGGATGGATGGTAAATGTGCATGGCCAATCGGTTGCATGCGTCTAGCTAGCTAAAACTCATTTTTACATCAATGAGTCTAGCCAAACCCTGGTATCTTACAGCAATGGGCTAAAATACTGCAGCTTTTCATTATTCTGGTTATTGCGATACTTTGCTATATCAAACATAGCCTTATGCTTCTTTTCATTGTGATTTTTCTGTGACTGGGCGACACATTATAATATTTTCAGTGTTGCAGGCGTTTGGTTTCGAAACTGCGTACATAAATATTTTTAATTCACGTCGTATTTGCTGGGATCAGATTTCGCTTTATTCTAAAAAAAATACATGATTGATCTACATGCAGCTTCGATCGAGGGTACCTGATGCAGCACGCGCGACATTTCGAGCTCGACTGATGCTGCTGCAGGCGGGACGTGACGTTGCAAGCTGGAGCACCCGCTGTGTCTAGCCGAAAGCACACCAATACAACACCCGTCGGAGCTATTCTTTTTCTACTGAAAAGTCGGGCCGCCATGGTGCAAAGACGACTAAGCGACAACCGCAAGTGTAGATTTCAGATTATGGAGAACTAAGTTTTCCTTACCACCGGTGTTAAGGCTCATTTCGTGATTAATGTATGGCTAATATTCATCTCTTCCATGCCTCGGCGTGCGCCTCCCGGGCGTCGGCCGGTGGCACCATCCGGAAGTTATCGTGCCTCGCTGGTGGACGTTTGGGTATTCACATCAAAAAAATTCTCCCGTGCATTTTTGCTAGTGATTTCAAATCGGGCAATGCCCCCAACCCGGCCGTGGGACGGCAGGGGCTCAAGCGCCGGGTTTTGGTCCATCTGGACCTGATCGAAGACTTCACTCCAGACGCTGATGGCAGGATCCCTCGACGCCCGCGCTTGCATCCTCCCTTCCACTGGCGCCTGGGAGTGGTGGATGGCGAGGCCCGCTCGCGCGCTCGCCAAGAGGTGGATGATCACCGCAGCGACCGCAACGACCGCAGCAGGCGCGACGACGACCGAGACAGAGATGATGACCATGAAGATCGCGGGAGACGCGACGACCGCCGGTCAGCTTCCTGGCATGACCGGCTGTTCCGCAGCCGCTCAAGGGCACCCCGGCAACAACTCGCGTGATGATAGGAGGCGTGGCGAGCAAGGCTCGGGCGGCCGCCAAGATGACGGCAGGCGTCGCCGCTCAGCTTCCATGACTCCTGACGCTAGGAAGATTGATGACTCCCAGGTGCAACGCCTCCCTGGTGGTGCGGTGATCCCTGCCTCTGGCAGAAGGGCTCGACACCGCGAGGCCGCACCAGCGCGGCGCTCGCGCTCCTGTGAGGTGGCCATCATCCCGAGGACTGAAGACAACCGTGGAAGATCCCCACCACCCTCTCCCCGCACCACTTCCCTCGATGTCATCGAGCTGCGGCCTACCTCTGTGATTCCAGACTGGATGCGTCGCATGGTCCCATGCCTGAGCTCGCCGGTGTCACCTGATGCACCTCCAGGATGGGCTGAGAGCTCCCCGGCTGCCTTGTTGTTAGGTGCAAGCCCCCAACCACCAAGCCCCAGCACACCACTCCATCAGCCAGCTCCTGTGATGAATGAAGACATGCATGTGGAGAGTGGTGTGGGTGCTGCTACGTCAGTTGCATCACAAGTCCTGGGTGACCAATTGGGCACCCCTCTCTTCGTGCCCCAGCCAAGCGCACTCCTGCCAACACCAAGTTCCAAACCGCCAAGGCCACCGACTGCTAGGAGGAAGACGCTCGCAGGAGCTACAGGAATGAACCTGATTCGCAGCAGCCCTCGTCTTCAAGCAAAAAACAGGGACATGCCCATTGCTCTCTTGGCTGAAAGGCTGCTTTGCCAGCGCATGGGCATCGTCGATGAAGGAGAGAAAATCACTGAAGCAGCCATCTCCAAGTTTGTGGCTCTTTTTCAAGGCCAACTGCCAGACATTGCTGTTGCTGCTCTTCGCGCTTTGTTCAGGCTCGACTGTGACCTTGCCTCTGCTGTCGAGGACGCACTGCTGGACCACGGTGGTGATGCTGGCGTGGAGCTCCAAGGTCAGGAAGGGGTGGATGCCAATGCATCTAGCTAAAGATGCAGCCATGTACTGCTGTTGACGATGTAGCCTAATGCTCATGTTTAGCTATCTCAATGATGATGTATTGCCCTCAGCTTTAATTATGCCTGTTTGTAGCTTAGTCCTATGGCTACCTGAAGATGTTGCCTTGGCAAGGCTCCTGTTCGTGCTTCATGTTAGCACTGATGTAGCAACTGTTTGCAATGAATGAAAGCTATCTTACCGTCCTAAATTGGAACGTCCGAGGCCTAAACTGTCTGAATCGTCGCGCCGCCGTTCACGAGACAATCGCCGCGACGCCATGCAATATTGTATGTCTTCAGGAAACAAAGTTGGCTGCTGTTGACCCTTTCCTGGCTGCCTTCCTTGGGGGCCAAAGGCTAAAAAAATTTGCTGAGAAGCCTGCTGATGGGACAAAAGGTGGGATCCTTCTACTATGGAATGAAGATTCAATCAAGGTGGACAATATTGTCGTTGGAACTTTCAGCCTCTCTGTCAACATCACCTTGATCAATACAAACACCTCATTCAAGCTGACAACTGTATATGGCCCGACCCGAAGCAGCCTTAAAGACGCCTTTTTCCAGGAACTTGTGAACCTTAAACCCCAACAGGGTACAAGATGGCTGGTCACGGGGGACTTCAACCAAGTCTTTCGTGCTAGGGACAAGAACCGCACAAATGTTGACCGTAGCCGTCTTGTGCGCTTCAGAAATGCTCTCAACTCATGTGAGCTAAAAGAGATCCATCTTCAGAATAGGAAATTTACTTGGACCAATGAGCAAGCCAACCCGACCTTGAGCAAGCTGGACAACTTTTTCTGCAACGAGGACTGGGACGTTGAATTTGGTTCCCACATCCTACATGCTCTTTCATCCTCGCTTTCAGATCATTGTCCACTTCTCCTGGCAAGCGACAAGGGACCCAAACGGCCAAAAACATTCCGTTTTGAAACTTCTGGACCAAGATGCCTAACTTCAAGAAGACTGTCCAAGATGCCTGGAATGAAGAAATGACGCATTCTGAGCCCTACCAAGTGCTTTTCCACAAGTTAAAAAGAACGAGTCAACGCCTACGAACCTGGAGCAAGGCTATCTTCTCTAACCATAAAGTCCAACTACACATGGCCCTCGAAGTCATCCTCCGACTTGATGTTGCGCAAGAGCTAAGGCAACTCAGCCCGGGCGAAAGGAACCTCAGAAAGGATCTTAAAAAGAAGGTGGTGGCCCTGTCGGTCCTTGAGCGGGCGAGAAAGAGACAAAGCTCGCGAATTATAGTGCTCAAAGAGGGGGATGCAAATACTCGCTTTTTCCATCTCAGAATAAACCACCGCCGAAGGAAGAACTTCATACACCGCCTTAAAAATAACAATGGTTGGGTCACGAACCATGATCACAAGGAAGAGATTATCAAGAATCACTTCTCGAGGGCCATTGGAAAGGCCCCTCCGCGTTCCAAAGACTTCAACTGGGATTGCATTCCACCGTCGACTACAGACCTGTCAGATTTAGGGGCCTTGTTCACCGAGGAGGAAGTCCGAGCTGCCATTCATGATCTCCCTGGCGATAAAGCTCCGGGACCTGATGGGTTCACCGGCGTATTTTTCAAGGAATGTTGGGACATCATTAAGCCGGAGATGATGAGCGTGATCAACAGTTTTTCAACCCTTCATGTTTCGAGCCTTCACTGGCTAAACTCGGCAAACATTGCGCTCATCCCGAAAAAGGATGGGGCGGAGGACATTTCAGATTTCCGGCCCATTAGTCTCATCCATGCGGTCGCTAAGATCATCGCAAAAATGATGGCAACTCGTCTTGCCCCCCACATGTCTGCGCTCGTCTCCAACACGAAAAGTGCATTTATGAAGAAGAGGAGCATCCATGATAACTTTATGTACGTTCGCAACTTGGCACGTCGTCTGCACCGAAACAATTCTCCAACCTTGCTATTCAAGTTAGATATTAAAAAAGCTTTTGACTCGGTCAGATGGGACTACTTGATGGACCTACTGAGACACCATCACTTTCCATGCAGATTCAGAGATTGGATTTCCGCTCTCCTCTCCACTGCCTCATCCAGAGTTCTTCTCAACGGTGTTGCGGGCGACCCAATCAAGCATGGCCAGGGTCTTCGACAGGGGGACCCGCTCTCCCCCTTGCTTTTTGTGCTTGCCATCGATCCTCTCCACCACATCCTCGCCAAGGCTACATAGCAGGGCAAGTTACACACCCTTCGAGGCCGTCCCATTCGGGCATCTTTGTATGCGGATGATGCAGCCATTTTTGTTGCACCAATCAAGGAGGATATCCATTTCCTTGCATCCACTCTCAGCTCATTTGGTGAGGTTACTGGCTTAGTCACCAACTGCAACAAAAGTCTTGTGGCGCCTATTCGATGTGCCAGTATTGACCTTGATGACATCCTCCAGGCCTTCCCTGCAGTCAGAACTTCCTTTCCATTGCGATATCTTGGCCTTCCATTGTCAATTAAGAGACTGAAGCGCATCCATTATCAGTTCTTGGAGGCTAAGGTGGCTGCCAAACTCCCCCCTGGTCGGCCATGCACGTGGCAACGCCAGGACGTATTGTCTTGGTCAAAGCGGTCCTCACGGCCATTGCTATTTACCACCTCACGCCTCTTGACCTCCCAGTCGAAGTTATGAAAAAGATTGATAGTTTGAGGCGCGCCTATCTGTGGGCAGGTTGTGATTCAGTGACGGGAGGCAAATGTAAAGTCAACTGGACCGTCGTTTGCAAGCCCAAGATCTATGGGGGGCTGGGTGTGTTAGACCTCGAAAAGTTTGCTTCTGCTCTGCGTCTTCGTTGGCTTTGGTTCGAATGGGCTGACCCGCCAAAAACATGGGCTGGGATGGGTACGCCCTGTACTGATGGAGATAAGGATCTTTTTGCGGCGGCCACAAAGGTGTGCATAGGCGACGGCAAGACAGCTAAATTCTGGGAATCCCCTTGGCTTGATGGTATTAGACCCAAAGATATCGCGCCTCAGATTTTCAAGATATCGAAAAGGAAGACATGTGTGGTTAGCAAGGCGCTGGACAATAACTCTTGGATTCACCAGATTAACACCCAACATGGACTCACCTTGACACATATCCAGCAGTTTGCTAAACTTTGGGAGATGGTGGCTGGCGTTACTCTCAGAAGTGATAGACATGACACCATTTCATGGAAATTCACAACTAGTGGGGAGTACTCAGCGTCGACGGCGTACTTGGCGCAATTTGCGGGCCTCACATACAGCCCCAACACTGCCATGATTTGGAAGATGTGGGCCCCTTCGAAGTGCAAATTCTTCGCCTGGTTAATTATTCAGAACAGAGTTTGGACGGCCGATCGACTAATACGAAGGGGGTGGCCTAATTGTGGTCTTTGCCCTCTCTGCAAACAAGTACAAGAGTCCGCTGCCCACCTGTTATTCCAATGTCGTTTCTCTGTTCGGCTATGGAACGAGATCACCGCCTGACTTGGCATTCACGACTACACGCCAATGTCTTGCCGGAATGAGGATTCGGTTCGAGCCTGGTGGATCAAGGCGGTGGGCGCGGGAGACCAACATCGGAAGGCCCTCGCTTCGGTTATGATGCTTGTCTCATGGGAGATTTGGAAGGAACGCAACGCAAGAATTTTTCGCAACACGGCTGCTCCGACAATGATCGTCGTCAGCAGAATCAAGGAGGAAGCCCGCCTCTGGGCGCTTGCTAGAGCCAAGCAGTTGAGCCTACTTATGTCGCGAGAGTAGAGTTTTTGTTTTTCCGCTTTGCGGCTTATGTCTAAACCTTCTCCTTAATTAATGAAAATGGCAAATCTTTTGCCTTGTTTCAAAAAAAAAAAATCTTTCAAGACGAGCTTTGGCTCGTATATATAAACTGGGTGCAAGAGGAACTCACAAATCGCCCAGCAAGACATTAGCTAAAGCATGCTGCCCCACCAACCGTGAAATCCAAGAACCTAGATAAGATGAAATAGAAAATAGTGACAGTCATCCATACCACCTTGTTGGGGGGGGGGGGTTGCAGACCTCCTGCTGGCTTTGCCATGATGATCTGTTTTGCACATAAGTATTATTAGGCTATGAATAAACGACCATAATTTCTTGTATATATATGAAGATGACACAAAACATTGACAATCCTACCTGGTCAATCCGTAGTACAGTACATACAACATCTGCTGAGTATTTTAGAGCGAAGGACCTGATTGAATGCAAAAAGGTTAAGTGGGACATACGTTAGGTGGGGCCAAACAACCAACGTATGAAAAAATACCGTCCTATTTCGACGTTATAGCATATCTCAAAGGGCCACATTACACTTTAGCTAATCTGCTCGCCACGGCGCTATTCGCGCTATAGCGCGCTATTTTCAGTGGCGAAGCCACACTTCAGCTGAGTAGTCAATTGACTACATAGATTTTTACAAAGATAACATACAGCAAGCAGAAATTATGCTAGTTTTTTGTGTAAAATGCATTCATTTGACTACACAACGGTCAATTGACCACACAGGATTGGATTCCTGGCACCGCCACTGGCTATTTTGACACTAAACAAAATAATGTTGTAGCGTTTTAATGTGTACCACACAGCAGCCACCAGTTATCGCCCCATCGCATTGGCTCAACTCACTCTCACTCTCTCTTAGACGCAAACGCAACGCATACAGTGTAACCTAGCGAACTCCTCACTAATTTCCCACCAGATCGTGACTGAGGGCGGTGACCGTAGCGTTATGCCATAATCAGTTGAACATCCCAATGAGTAAGGAGTAGAATTACCCCATAATCAGTGGATGTTACCGTGACAGCCAAACACAACTTCATTCAGCCACATTACCTTAGATCAAGCTGGGGAGTTTATCTGCCTGTACCACGCCACACGGCTACATGTCCATAACCATTGCTAGACTAACAACCTACGCGCGATTGCATGCCCGCATCGATCATGCGCACGCAGCGCCCCAATAGCGCCGAGATTTGACAAACTCATTGCTCATGATCAGACCTCGCCAAAGATGCACAAAACCGGAAAAGGGCACTCACCGTTGGGGCCAAGGGAGGTGCGGGTGATGGCGGAGAGCTCGTGGCCGGCGCTGATGTTCTTCAGGACGGCCTTGACGAGGCCCGAGAGGTGCTTGTGCCCACCCTTGAGGATCGACTGGATCCTGTGCCCCCCGGGATTTGCGACAAGGCTCACCATCGTCGGCAGCGTTTAGAGCGTAGCTAGGGTGTTGCCTTAGGACGGACGCAGAGGCGATCTGGTGGTGGCGTGTGGTGAGGAGATTCGGTAAAACCCTACGACGTGTGTAGCAGTGTAGGGGGCGTGCGGAAAGAAGGTAGCCTAGAAGCTGGAAAGTTCGTCCTCTTTAGTCCATTGGATTGGATGCATCTGAATGGGCTGATTTATTGGCCCGAGAGACAACCTATTGTTTGCTGTCCCGAACGGGGAAAATCTGAAACGCTGAGAGCCTTGCAATGCAATTCTACAGAAGTACAATGAATTACAGCAAGAAAATTATGTGGAGGCTAAGCCTTGATCAATTGTTTACTGAAAGGGATGACATACCAAAAGTTTCCATCCAAATTGGAAATCGCTTGGCTACCTTTGCAATACTAGCAAAACGGCCCGTGCATTTCAACGGGAGAAAAAAATCATAATCTCTAATGGCCATGTCCATATTTTGTTGTATAACTGAGATACACTATCACTCTTATTTTCGTGAAATTGTGAACATTTTTTTAAACTCGTGAACATATTTGAAAAATCGTGAACATTTTTCAAATACGCGTACATTTTCTAAAATCAGGAACATTTTTTGAATTCATGAACATTTTATACTATTTTCAAATATATTTGTTAAAAATGTGAACATTTTTAACACATGTTTCTCGAATAGGCGAACATGTCTAGAGTCGAAGATATTTTTTTCCAAAACTGGTGGAACAATTTTCGAAATTAATGATTTTTCTAAATATGTGTTTTTGTGAATCAGCGAACATTTTATGAATCAATAAACTATTTTTTTAATTTATGAACAGTTACTGAATTCTTAGGAATTTTTTCAATTCATGAATATTTTTTGGATTGACTCTTTTTTCTTCAATTTCATTAACATCTTTCAATACTTGAAATTTTCAAAGAATCATGAACGTTTTTTGATTTCACGGACATTTTTCTAAAATTTGTGTCATTTCTTAAATATGCGAACATTTTTTTTCAATCGGTAACATTTTTTGAATACACAAACGTTTATTAATTATTAAACAGGTTGTTTCACAATTCACATTTTTTTGAATTTTCTATTTTTTATTGAATTCCCAAAATTATTTAAAGTAGAACAAAACAATGAAGAAAAGTAAAAACGAAATTTTAAAAACAGATTTGTCATACATGGGCCGGCCCAGAAAGGTGCGTTGTTTCTTCTCCTAGTACGCAGAGCGCGGTATAGGAGGTTCCTACTGCATGGGCCGGCCCAGTCCGAAATTTTTCTGTATGAAACGTTTTTTATCACTTATCGGTGGCATTGGTGGGTAATATTTTGCAACTTTAGGTGCAATTTTAATGACGCATGGGCAGAAGCACTCCGTCCTTTATTAGTAGGTAAAGACTGGTTATGAATCTCGGATAGACGGATGAGGCATCGCTTGCAAGCCCAGACCTCCCCATGCTTCTTTTGTCTTCAGGACGAGGACTCGGTCGATGACATTTTGATGCACTGCATATCCGCTAGGGAAGCTTGATGTCGCTGCTCTCCATGACAGCCTTGAGGATTGGTGGCTCCTTGGGACACTGGTGGGACGGAGTCAGCCATAGCGAGCCGGTCCGACATGGCGGCGGTGTCTGGGCGTGCCCGGGCGTCCCCGTATCTGTCCCGCATATGGGTCCGACATGGGGTTGCCGAACAGCCTAGGTGTTTGGTCTGCTTCCGGGAACCCTGGTAGTGTGCTCTTTTTCGGTCCAGCAATGGCCGGGCTGTCCGGTTGTAGATGCTTTTAGATTTTTCTTCTATTTCTGTTTTCATTCCTCCGTTCGTCGGTACGTGTCACCAAGGGAACTTGTCATACTGCTTTTTCTTTTTTTGCGAATATGACTTGTAATACCTGTTTTTGTGAATGGAACTTGTCATAGTTAACAAGCATGTAAGGTCCGTCCCTGACATACATTCCTTTTTTCATCCTCCATCCCAACTCACAGCACTTTCTGGCTGATTTTCCTCGTCAGGTTTCCCTGAAAACACCTTCGACTGCGCCACGTTTTATTAACTTAACAAATAAACTATTTTTCCATGGTAAGCAATAAAATATTTATTTACTTGTCTGGTAAAGTATATTCTCATAAATAAACACTAACAATAAAATGAACCATAAAATTGCAGGCAAATCATGATTATTGCGTGGAAAACATTTTTGTGCGCTTTGCAACACACATATATTTATCTAATGTACAAATAAACTAGCACACATTACCAGATGTGTTCTTAGCTTATGATGAGGAGAGTCGTAACCCATGGATCAGGGAGTGTGGTTGTTTCTTTTTATTTAACTACTTGTAAGGGAAAGATGATGATACTTATTATTTCAAAACTGTTCTTTTACACCCATCGACCGATCGTGCATTGTACAGTTCTTCAAACAAATTAAGATCTGATAGATCCGACAGGTGAGAAGGAAGAGCTAGCTATAGTTCAAGGAGAGGCTGTTCCGGGTGCCGGAGCCAAGCGGCAGTCCTGCTTGCATAACTCCATCGTAGCGTAGCAATATGGATCACCTGCCATGCAGCAGTAGCACAATGGTATGTCGAGCTTGCAGAACGACCAGTCTGGCTTGTAGGCGCACAGGCCATTGGGCAAATTAACCTTCTTGTCCGCGCCCGTCGACGATCCGGCCTGAACGAAAGCAGATTATAAAATAAGATTGAAACCAGGGTGATCGATCCATGATTAACAAGGACGCACCAAAATCAAGAGTTGAAAATGTGGATTGGTAGCAAGGAGGAGGCATACGGTGAGAAGAAGCGCAACCACGCGGATGCTGGTCGTGTGGCTGTTCATCGTGCGTTGTCTATTCTGATGATGGTGTAGTGATCTGATCGATGGATTGGAGCACCGGCTAATAGGCATATGTTTGTGTTTTATTATTCGAAACATGTAATATGAGATGTTCGCTCCATGGAGGGATAAATGGTCTACATAGGTACGGAGAGAATGGAAACTAATCTTCTGTGTTATGGTGGAATCAAATGATCAAATCAGCCGTGATTGCCTGCCATGTTTACACCTGTATCTAGCAACGCCGCATTTCAACATATAGCCTGCCTTTTCTACCAACGATCTTTCCCGCGGAGAAAAAAACTGTCCAGAAATATTTACGCCTCCATCACCCTGCGATTATCTTATTACAATTTACATTCATCCTCTGGTAGAAAAATAAAAGGCTACAATCATCCTGCATATACAAAAGCCGTCTTGCATGCATGTAGTACGCTGATGAGCGGCAGTGGCAACAACGTGAAGTGGACAGGGATGCCTGGTATGGGATTATAAATTTTCAACTATCCTTAACCGACAAGCAGAATAGAATGGTCCCGTATATATAGTTATATACATGAAAATGTATCCAGGTTTTGTACGTGCATTCTAGGGAATTAATTAGTGGTTAGCGTTTTCCTTAAATGTGCTCATACTATTTTGCAAAGTACTCGGATGTTTAAAAATTATTTGTATAACTATGTGTTCGTGCCTTTTCAAAAATGCTTATGTAATTTTGGAAGTGTTCATGCATTTTGAAATGTTTGCTTAGTTTTGAAAAAGTGTTTCGTGTACAAAAATAATATTCAAATAATTTAATGAATTTTCACCCTTTTATGTACACATGTAATTCTAAAAAGTGTGTGTGTGTTTCATGGCAGAAAAGAAGTGTTTGTGTGTTTGGAAAAATGCCCATAATATAAAGATTACTCATGCGATTTAAAAAAACTATGCGTGATTTAAAAGTGTTCTTGCATGTTCAAAATATATAATATAAAAGTTAGTGGGAGTACGAGGGACGGTGTATGGTTGTCTGCAGGGTATACCTCGTGGAGGGATGATGCTTCAGTGCCTTAAGGCATGTACCTTTGTGTGCATGACACGTGGGCCCAATAGATGGCGGCCCTCGTGGCCTCCCTCATGGCCAGCTTGAAAATTTTAGTATAAGAAGTTTGTAAGTATTTCCTTAAGCTAGCAGCATTAAGAGACAACTGTGTCATGCAGTGACCGAGATCATAACCTTGGGATTGACCATGTTTGAACGCAATACGATCAGATGTACGTTGCAGCCATTGTTGGTGAGGGCGGGAAGGAGTACAAGACGGAACAAGGGCGGGGGCGGCGTGTTGAAATAGTGGGCGTGGATCAGTGGAAGGTCTTAAACCCTTCTTATTTGGTTAAAGGCCTGTAATTTTCTCCTCTTGCATGAAAAGATGTATAATGCCATATATGATACTAAATTACAAAGAAGTATACATTCTATCGTTCATGAGCACTCCTTTTTCCATACGTCACCCAGGAACGAAGTTTTCCCAACAAAGTTAGCCCATTGATATAACTTCTCTCCTCCTCGATGTTCCTGAAACAAAGTTAGACCATCGATTCGCCGACGATCTTGAGTACTTCACGTGGTCGTTCGCAAGCAGGTTCCCTCACATCAAGATTGATCGTATCATTGGCCGACGAGGTGAAGGAATGGAAACGTGGTATTCTTGGCTTACCGCTTCGTGGAGGTGTCGTGCCAATTCTATGATACCATCTGCGGCCGAAGACTCGCCCTTGCTTCCACCATCACCCCTTCTCCCCCTGCGCTGCCGGTTCAAAACAAGTGGTAGTAAACAAAACGAGCGACCGCAATCACGACAGATCCTAGACCAGATTTCTGCCACTTCACCATCCACCACCTCATATGGTCGACGGTGGCGCAAAACAAGCGGCACCAAACAAAAGGACGTCGGTTCGGCCGGCGTTGTCTTAGGGCTGAACCACAAGGATGAAGCCTCCTCCTCTACCCCTACAATTGCCACAAGGATGAAGCCTCCTCCTCTACCCCTACAATTGCGATGACACCCTTTGTCCCATAGTAACCCCCTCACAAAAGTGGGCCGAGCTTGACAAGGTCACATGATCACAGAGAAAAGTGCTCGTGCGCCGCTAGGTCGGCGTGCCCTCCTTGGGATGAGAAAAGTCTCGGGAACGTGGTTGAAGGTGATGGAGATGGAGCTGGAACCATAGGGAAGTAGATGAAAGCCAACCTGTGACTAGTGAAGGAGCTAGTCACGCTGGTGACAAAAAAAAAATCATAGCGGTAACGGCATCTTGTGAGGGAGACGAGAAAAATAGGTGCTAATAGCCTAATGGGCACCCTGCTATGTGCGTGTATAGCTGATAAACAACAAAATTCCAGTAGTACATGCCACATAGCAATCAAATTGAGCACTCGAGAAGCACACATGTGGATGCCCATCCTCACCTCAAGTAGTTCACATCTTATCGGTTTGTAACATTCGATACATAAGAAGCTAAGCACACCATCTGATATGTCCTAAATATGTTATGTTGAGTAGTGTTTCTAAAACATACATACTTTATCATTAGATATGTGTTTTATATATAATTTACCATATAGTAAACTATGTCTAAGAAACCGGCCAACTCTGATTCATGGCAACTGATGTTTCCTCCATAGGAAGCGAAGCCGTTAACGTTGTGCTAGTTTTAAGTACAAGGACGAAAAAATAGTAAATTAAATGATATGTTATGATAAAATAAAACCTAAATAAAAAGTTATCGCGGCAATGCCGTATCGAATATCTTTTCTTACTCATCTGTTCATCCACCTATGAGATGCAAAATTTATTTATTTAGTTGAGACACATCTTTCTGGACTGTTGCAAATCCACATAATTGCTAACCAAATTCAGATGAAGCATCTATTTTACAGCAATTCCACGCAACAAACCGTTCAAATTTAAGGTTTTCCGCAGGGTAATACAAAACTACCAATTGCATACGTTCAATGAGAATAATTGTAAGACATACGTTAATAATAAGAATTAACCAAACAATAACTCAACAAGGAAGCACACATATAAATATAATGGAGAAGTAACAAGTTATTGTTGTATAAACTCTCTGCATAACAAGTGAAGAATAGATGCTTACTTAGAAGTAAGCAAATGGCTTTGGTGGCCTAGGGATTGAAAACTTAGAAGTGAAGAATAGATGCTTACTTAGCAAATGGCTTTACAGGTTAGCTACTGAGACCGACGGGATGTGGGTACAGATTTTGAGGAATAAGTACCTCCAGTCTAAGACTTTGGCTCAGGTTAAAGCTAGACCTACAGATTCACCTTTCTGGAAAGGGTTGATGAAGGTGAAGGTAACCTTTTTCCAACAGGTGAAATTTTTAGTTGGCAATGGTAGCACGACCAGATTCTGGGAGGACACATGGCTCGGGGATACGCCCTTAGCTATCCAATATCCTTCTTTATATAATATTGTACAACATAAGGAGGATTACGTTGCTACAGTATTACAGTCGGTACCTTTGAATATTCAATTCAGGCGATCTCTAGTGGGAGAACGTTGGAATTCCTGGTTACACTTGGTCAGAAGACTAATGGATGTTCAACTTTCTGACCAGGACGATAATATTCACTGGAAGCTATCGACGAATGGTAGGTTTTCAGTGAAATCAATGTACTTGGACCTAATCGACTCGGGGTCACTTTCCAGGTCTATGCATATTTGGAAGATCAAAATCCCGCTTAGAATTAAGATTTTCATGAGGTTTGTACACAAGGGTGTTGTACTAACCAAGGATAATTTGATAAAACGAAATTGGGGAGGCAGCCCTAGATGTTGCTATTGTGATCAAAATGAAACAATTAAACACCTCTTTCTCGATTGCCCTCTAGCAAAACTCTTATGGCGTACGGTTCATATAGCTTTTAACATTAATCCACCGACGAGTATCAATGTGCTATTTGGGACATGGCTCAATGGAGTAGACGGAACAATAGCGAATTATATTCGGATTGGCATCAGTGCTTTATTATGGGCTATCTGGACTACTAGAAACGATATGATATTTAATGGCAAGATCTTCAACAACTTTTTGCAGGTCATATACAGAGCCATGGCGTGGATCCGTACGTGGTCCTTACTCACTCATGTGGACTCCAGGGAGCGTATGGATATTGGGTGCAACCGGTGGGAGACGGTCGCACGGGCTATCTTCAGCCGATTTGGATGGCGAGCTAATAATAGGCTAGGTGTATAGGCATCGTAGCCTACTTTTAGTTTCGCCGGATGTGGCAGTTTTTTATCACTCTTTTGGATGTTTTATTGCTCAGTTTTGTGAGCTTTGCTGGATCTCAGACTTTGTTACCGTACCTTTTAATAAAATGGCTGCATGCATCAATTGATGCAGAGGCCGGGGCTCCGTTCCTCCTCAAAAAAAAAAAAAAAACTCTCTGCATAACTGGTGATAAGTATTGGCCAAACAAAACATAACTAGAATATATCTTAGATAATTAATAGGTAAAAGATAGATAGATGCCACTGACTAAGGCAGAACCTTGCAAACATAGTTGGATCATGGATCATATATAACTAAACCGCTTTGTAGATATATCAGCTGTATATTACTAGACTTGGATTTAAGAGTTTTCGGGGGCAGAGTCCTCTTCAGAATCCCCATCATCCGAGCAGGAGTCTGAGTCGCCTTCCTGCCCAACCTCCTCCTCGAAAGCAGCCATCTCCTCTTGCCCCTGCTCATATACTGGTGGCCACCGATAGGTGTCAAACTCTCGCAAGAACTGCAGCAGTATTCAAAAACATATTTGAAATATATAAGTACATATACGAGTACCTAGTTAGCCAGCTACGATCGAATACTAATGCAAGAAACCCGATCAAGCAGGTACCGTTGGTTGTGGATCCATATCGCGAATCTCCTTAGGAAAGCGATGATTTCTTGGTCGACCTCCTCTTCTGTCTTCTGGCGGCCACGAGTCCGCCTAATGCCGTTGTGCCCTTCCATCTCATCCTGGTCTCCCAAAGAATCCAAGGAGGGGTCGTCTTCCAAGAACGGTTCACGGATCCGGGGAGGGAGAGCGCCGTATGGAAGAACGACCAGCCTGGCTTGTAGGCGCACAGGCCATTGGGCAAACCAACATTCATGTCGTCGCCGCCGTCGATGGTCCGGCCTGAACGCAAACACAGATGATAAAATAAGATTGAAACCAGGGTGATCGATCCATGATTAACAAAGGAGCAACACAAGCAGGCGTTGAAACTGTGGATCTTACATTGTGCGTTGGTACCAAGGAGGATGCATACGGTGAGAAGAAGCGCAACCACACGGATGCTGGTCATGTGGTTGTTCATCCTGGGTTGTGTGTGCTGATGATGGTGTAGTGCTCAGATCGATGGATTGGAGCACTGGCTAAGAGCATCTCCAACAGAATATGCAAATTTAGAGATGTAAAACTAGGTGTTGTATAATTTACATAATCAAAAAATGTTTTTTACATCCCAAAAAAGAGCCAACTCCAACAGATAATGCAAAACGGAGATGTAAAAGAGCAACTCCAATAAAAGATGCAAATGGAGATGCAAAACTATATTCTTCAACTACTATTTCATTTGAAACCTATACTTCAAACATAGAAAATTCAACTAGTACTTCATTTCAAACATAATTAAACATAATACTAATTAATAAAAACATAGCAAACTCAACTACCACTAGTTTAACTTCTACCTTTTCGAGGTACTACATTCATCTACTACTAGTACTAGTTCGAACTACATCGACTTGAACTACTTCTCGTCATCGGAGCTCTCGAACAGCTCCTCATCATCGGAGCTCTCGAACTGAGCCCATAACTCATCCTTGTCCGGGTCGTCACTGACCTCGTCCCCCTCCTCCAAGGACTCGATGGGAATCACCGTCGAGGGGCCAGACTCGTCCTCCTTTTTCTTCTTCTTCTTCTTCTTCTTCTTCTGCTCTGCCTCGCGCTTCCAGAAGAACTACTGCTCGGCCTGCACATACTTTGGGTGCTCACGCGCGAACCTCGCCATCGCCACCTCGTCGCTATCACTAGGACTGACGACAATTGCGGGCCTCCTCTTCTTCTTATTCTTGTTCGTCGTGATCTTCTCCATGTGAATGCCCACCGGCACGAGGAACTCCGCAGCCGCCTGGGTGTCGATCTCCGGGAAGTTGAGGTCCGTCTTTGGCCTCCCGGCACGCTACACCGCCACGTCGTTGGCATGTGCGGCCTCCTCGACGGTGCGGTACGTGCCGATCCAAAAGCGGCGGCCCGTGTCGGAGAACTAGCCCCCGAAGTTGACGGAGGGCTTCGCCCTCACGGAAAAGAACCCAGTCTTGCCCCTCGGGGTCTTCCTCGACAGCATTGCGACGACGGCCGGACGGGGTTGGGGCGGTGCACCGGCGGGGCGGTGTGGCGACGGAGCGGAGCGGGGCGGCGGCCAGACGGGGTTGGGGCGGCGCAGGGCGACGAATAGGGCGATGGGGGCGGTGCGGATCATGCGGTGCAGGCGGCGGCCGGGCGGCGGGGGCGACGAATCGAGGGGCGGCAGGGCGGCAGGCGAGCGGGGCGGTGTGGGGCGGCGGCGGGGCGACGACTCAGGCGGCGAGGGCAACAGCGGGGCTGGATCTGGCGCGGGGTAGAGAAGTGAAGCGGCGGTTGGCGGGCGGACGCAAATTTACATCGCCTGGAGTTGGAGATGCAAATTTGCACCGCGAAGTGCTATAGGATACATCTCTGGGAGGTGGAGATGTAAATTTGTTTGCATCTACATCATCTGTTGGAGCAGCGTTTTTGGGTCTCGGAAATGCAAAAGATAGTTATTTTAAATCTACATCTTCTATTGAAGATGCTCTAAAGGCCTACATATGTTTTTTTTTAAAGGAGGAAGACCCCCGGCCTCTGCATTTGGGCGGCATGCAACCACTTTATTAATTATTCACAAAGACCTTACAAAGTAGTACATCAGTAAGTCTGAAGCCACCATCTTGACAACATCTGTCGCTACTTCTATCCACTTGATGAAGGGGAGCCGATAGTCCGAGCCTAATACCAAACATACCTCGCACCTAAGCCTATCATCTAAAACCCAAGGCCCTAGCCAAGCCATATACCTGGTCTGGGGCACACACCAGTCCGGCGCAATCTCAGAGGCCGCCGCCGCCGTCTTTCACCGATCCATCTTCAGAGAAGATACTAACACCACGACCTTGCCAGGTCTGCCATCGACGTCATCACGATGCAGACCGCGCCATCCTCCTGCACGAGTCTGTCTACACACATCGAACGCCGAGACTCCACTGCGCCACACCGCCGAGATCCACAGTCGTCGATGCATAAGATGAAACGCTGCTCCACCAAAGATGTTGTCCGCTGGTCCCTCGAGCCCATGCACACCTCCAAGACTGGCGCCCCCAAGGGGGAAACGACGCAAGAGCGCCGCCGTCATCCGATCTACCGATCTAAAGTTTCCCTCGGAGGTAACATATAGAGGTCTGAAACTTCTCCACGGCGATGTCTTCAAGAAGAGAACAACGCAAAAGAGCGCCGCCATCGCCGGCCTTGGCATCTAGTCGAGCGCAAGGTTTTCACCCAGATCTGTTTCAAGAACCTCCATCAAGTCTTGTGTATGGATCGCCGCCATCTCCACCGGGGATGAGATGCTTGCTCCATCGAGTCGAGGGATAAATGATCTCATGGGTACAGAGAGAATGGAAACTAATCTTCTGTGTCATGGTGGAATCAAATCAACCGTGATTGCCTTCCATGTTTACACCTATATCTCTCAACGCCTCATTCAAACATATAGCTTGCCTTTTACCCTAGAAAAAACATATAGCTTGCCTTTTGTACCGACGATCTTTCCCGTGGGGACAAAAACTTTTTACGTCTCAATCTCCGTGCTATTATCTACCAGATCGAATGAATGTACGAGGTCTTTCCCCCAGATCCGTATCTCGGCGATGAACGAATCAGCTGCAGAAGGAATGTCGGCTATTTAAGCTTAAGGAATGATTAAAGAATGGCGGAACCGGAATGAATAACCTGGAGAATATTCCTTTTCTCAAATAGTTCTTTAAGGTACTTCAGGTGCTTCTCTAGCGTATAATGTAAATCTCGTAGCGGATCAATTCCAACGAGCCTTTCAAACTAGTACTTTTTGTAATTGCCTCTTCGTGTGAGGTTGAAGCCACTAACCTCTCTTTGTATTTCAAAAATAGAAAAACTACTATCCCGCTATTTTTAGGAAAAAAATCTTATACGACCTCCGTCCATCCGTGGTTTCCTTCTTACTGCTTTCCGTACCTTTTTTCCTTTGCGCTCGTGAGTGTCAATTTCTGGCCTTCTTCTTGTTGGTTTGATCTAATATCCTAACGTACCAGAAAATAAAGAGAGAGACCCACGCACCAACGTACGTGAGGTTTATCCCCAAGTTACGTGCCCTAATCAGTGGCACCCTAACCAACTCGTGGTTTAGGTCCCCTGTCGCCAGGGCTATATTAAAGGGATACTGGGAGAGAGCCAACACCTACGAGAAACACTTTTCACGTACGGATTACCCTCCTCCCTATATTCCCTCACCCCTCCGATCGGGGGAACCGTTGCAGGGACGGGAAGACCTTGCCAGGCCATCGCCGCGCCGTCCCTGGCCAATGCCGTTAGCGCCATGAGGGAATCAGGACATCCTGGAGGTCTGCTGCGACTACATACCCCTCGTTCACGCCTGCACCAAACAGGCGATCATGTCATCTTCTGTGCCATGTAAAGGATCCCCAAAACCCCTCTGTTCATGTTGTATTCGGTGATCTAGATGCAATCTACTCGGTTGATGGCATCCTGGTGATGCATTAGTTCTAACATTGGTATCAGAGGCCAAGTATGATTGCACTAGAACCCTAGAATGGTCTTCAGATCAACATCATGCATATAAATTTAAGTTTTACCCCCTGGTTAGCCCTATATGCAAGATAATGTTTGATCTTCATGACGATTGCCCTCTGTAAATAATAACGTTGCCTTATAATTTGCCACGGATCTTTACTATTAATGTTCACCAATTTTAATTAACCTAAATTAAAGCTTTATGCTCACGTTTATTTCCTGATTAATTAGAATCAATCATGTTTTCGTTCTGTTTTGAAGGGATACTCAGTAATCAATCAATAGAAATTCTCATGTTTTTTAAACCCTAGAAAAATTCCCAACTTGGAAGAACACCAAATCTGCAAACAATTTAGATTTTTCCCCAAATCAAGCACTTATGAACACAAATTGGGGGGAGATTCAGGAAAGGATTATTGTGTTTCACCTCATTCTCCGCCTCCTAGATAGATGGAGGGTTGTGTGTGTGAGGAGGTGGCCGCCCATCATCGGTGCTTGGAGCGAGAAGACTATCAACCGCCGATTCGACGCGTGTTGCAAACCCACCATCACTATGACAATCCTGAACTTGCCCTGACTTTTGTTGCATCGTGACATCACATCCTGGCCCACACTGGGTGACTCGTATGATAAATACCTCATCCAGCACCAAAGGCTTGCCAACCACCTTGAGAAACTCCGTAATTAGTGGCTCTTTACAAAGTTTGTCCGGAATCCCATGGACCCGGATCCATGTTTCCTGCAGCCATGAGACCGCCTACTGCTCAGTTAAAGGATGACCCATCTCAACCTTGACCTGGATAATTGGCAAGATATTTTCTAGGACATTCACTTTAGATATTTTTTATAGCAATCACTTTAGAGATCTCTACTAAGATACTTAATTAAACAAGAAAACATATATAACATATTCATGCAACTTTCACATATATAGCTTATTCATGCAATTTTCACAAGCATGGGTGTAGTGGAAATTAAGCAAGGGTCTTCGCATTTGACTCGACGAGTGCGAAGGGTAAGGAAGCTATCTGAGCCTAGGAGGATTCGCTTAGGTAGCTGGAACGTAGGGTCTCTGACAGGTAAGCTTCGGGAGATAGTTCATACAACGGTGAGGAGAGGCGTTGATATCCTTTGCGTCCAAGAGACCAAATGGAGGGGACAAAAGGCGAAGGAGGTGGAGGGGACCGGCTTCAAGCTGTGGTACACGGGGATGGTTGCAAACAGAAATGGAGTAGGCATCTTGATCAGCAAGAGCCTCAAGGATGGAGTGGTAGACGTCAAGAGACGTGGGGACCGGATTATCCTGGTCAAGCTGGTAGTTGGGGACTTAGTTCTCAACGTTATCAGCGCGTATGCCCCGCAAGTAGGCCACAATGAGAACACCAAGAGGGAGTTCTGGGAAGGCCTGGAGAACATGGTTAGGAGTGTACCGATTGGCGAGAGGCTCTTCATAGGAGGAGACCTCAATGGCCACGTGGGCACATCTAACACAGGTTTTGAAGGGGTGCATGGGGGATTTGGCTATGGCATCAGGAATCAAGAAGGAGAAGATGTCTTAGGCTTTGCGCTAGCCTACGACATGATCGTAGCTAACACCCTCTTTAAGAAGAGAGAATCACATCTAGTGACTTACAGTAGTGGGCAACACTCTAGCCAGATTGATTTCATCCTCTCAAGAAGAGAAGACAGGCGTGCATGCCTAGACTATAAGGTGATACCTGGAGAGAGTGGTGTCCCTCGGCATAGGCTTGTGGTTGCTGACCTCCGCTTTCGGATTCGTGTCCAGCGGGACAAGCGTGCCAAAGTCGCTAGAACGAAGTGGTGGAAGCTCAAGGGGGAGGTAGCTCAGGCGTTCAAGGAGAGGGTCATTAAGGAGGGCCCTTGGGAGGAAGGAGGTGATGTAGACAACATGTGGATGAAGATGGCGACTTGCATTCGTAAGGTGGCCTCAGAGGAGTTTGGAGTGTCCAGGGGAAGTAGAAGAGAAGCTAAAGATACCTGGTGGTGGAACGATGATGTCCAGAAGGCAATTAATGTGAAGAAAGATTGTTTCAGACGCCTATATCTGGATAGGAGTGCAGACAACATAGAGAAGTACAAGATGGCAAAGAAGGCCGCAAAGCGAGCTGTGAGTGAAGCAAGGGGTCAGACGTATGAGGACCTCTACCAACGGTTAGACACGAAGGAAGGTGAAAGGGACATCTATAAGATGGCCAAGATCCGAGAGAGGAAGGCAAGGGATGTTGACCAAATCAAGTGCATCAAGGACGGAGCATATCAACTCCTGGTGAAGAACGAGGAGATTAAGCATAGATGGCGGGAGTACTTTGACAAGCTGTTCAATGGGTAGAGTGAGAGCTCTACCATTGATTTGGACGACTCCTTTGATGGTACTAGCAGGCGTTTTGTGTGGCGAATCTAGGAGTCGGAGGTCAAGGAGGCTTTAAAGAGGATGAAAGGAGGGAAGGCGATGGGCCCTGATTGTATCCCCATTGAGGTGTGGAGAGGCCTCGGGGACATAGCGATTGTATAGCTAACCAAACTTTTCAACCTCATTTTTCGGGCAAACAAGATGCCAGAAGAATGGAGACGGAGAATATTAGTACCAATCTTCAAGAACAAGGGAGATGCTCAGAGTTGTACTAATTACCGTGGAATCAAACTGATGAGCCATGCAATGAAGCTATGGGAAAGAGTCATTGAGCACTGCTTAAGAAGAATGACAAGCGTGACCAAAAATTAGTTTGGTTTCATGCCTGGGAGGTCGACCATGGAAGCCATTTTCTTGGTACGACAACTTATGGAGAGATATAGGGAGCAAAAGAAGGACCTGCATATGGTGTTCATTGACTTGGAGAAGGCCTATGATAAGATACCGCGGAATGTTATGTGGTGGGCCTTGGAGAAACACAAAGTCCCAACAAAGTACATTACCCTCATCAAGGACATGTACGATAATGTTGTGACAAGTGTTCGAACAAGTGATGGCGACACTGATGACTTCCCGATTAAGATAGGACTGCATCAAGGGTCAGCTTTGAGCCCTTATCTTTTTGCCATGGTGATGGATGAGGTCACAAGAGATATACAAGGAGATATTCTATGGTGTATGCTCTTTGCGGACGATGTGGTGCTAGTCGATGAGAGTCGGATGGGGGTCAACAGGAAGTTGGAGTTATGGAGGCAAACCTTGGAATCGTAAGGTTTTAGGCTTAGTAGGACTAAAACCGAGTACATGAGGTGCGCTTTCAGTACTACTAGGCACGAGGAGGAGGAGGATGTTAGCCTTGATGGGCAGGTGGTGCCTCAGAAGGACACCTTTCGATATTTGGGGTCAATGTTGCAGAAGGATGGGGATATCGATGAAGATGTGAACCATCAAATTAAAGCCGGATGGATGAAGTGGCGCCAAGCTTCTGGCATTCTCTGTTACAAGAGGGTGCCACAAAAGCTAAAAAGCAAGTTCTATAGGACGGCGGTTCGACCCGCAATGTTGTATGGCGCTGAGTGTTGGCCGACTAAAAGGCGACATGTGCAACAATTAGGTGTGGCGGAGATGCGCATGTTGAGATGGATGTGTGGCCACACAAGGAATTACCGAATCCGGAATGATGATATACGAGATAGAGTTCGGATAGCGCCAATTGAAGAGAAGCTTGTCCAACATCGTCTGAGATGGTTTGGGCATTTTCAGCGCAGGCCTCAGAAGCCCCATTGCATAGCGGACGGCTAAAGCATGCTGATAATGTCAAAAGAGGCCGGGGTAGACCGAACTTGACATGGGAACAGTCCGTAAAGAGAGATCTGAAGGATTGGAGCATCACCAAAGAACTAGCCATGGACAGGGGTGCGTGGAAGCTTGCTATCCATGTGCCGGAACCATGAGTTGGTCGCGAGATCTTATGGGTTTCACCTCTAGCCTACCCCAACTTGTTTGGGACTAAAAGCTTTGTTGTTGTTGTTGTTGTTGTTGATGTCTAAGGGGAATTCAGACAAATATATATTTTACATCGCATTGTATCAAAATGATAAACTAGCGTAACTTTTATGTAAATGGTTTAAACTTAGCATGCCATATTAGTTAAAATTGTGATTTGATACAACTGATTTATAAGTAAGTAAAAACGTTTAGTACAAATTCGTGTTAAGTTAACTCTTTTGCTTTGTGTGAGGTGGTATCCGTTACACAATATCATTGAAAACAGTCATTTCGACTAGAGTCGAGCTGAAGTTGCAACTATTGCGACTCTTTGGACCCGGACTCGCCGGTGCGACCACCTCCGCAGCCACCGGCTACCAGCACCAGCCCGCGGGACGTCGACCTCCAGGAGCCAGCGCAATCCCACTCCGTCGGCCTCGACCTGCAGCTCCGGCAACGCATCGTCGCTGTCGTTCCCGTGCATCGTTTTTGTAGAAAAAACCCCGGTTCCCTGCGTATTCAAGCGGCTGAGACGACGTGGCAGTCAGTGCCCACGTGGATCGACTTGACTGCTACCAATTAAGCACATATATAGAGAAAAGCGTGTTTTGGACCGTATGTCAACCCCTAGAGCAAGTTTAGGGATCGCATTTCCGGTATTTTGAACTTAGGGGACCAAAGTGACCACCGACGTAAATTTAAGGACCTATAATTAATTTTTCTCTTACTAATATAGACATATGATTTTCCACCAAGTAAACCAACTAGCATCAACTACAAGATGTAATCAACACTACTAGCAATCCACATGTACCAATCTGAGGTTTTGGGAGAAAGATTAGATACAAGAGATGAATTAGGGTTTGGAGATGAGATGACGCTAGTGAAGATGTTGATGGAGATGAGTCCTTCCACAGTGAGAAGATAAAGATTGAATACAAGACAATGACCGTTGAGGATCTCACAAGACAGCTCTCGACGTTTGAGGATCACTACGTCCTCGCCGAATGTAGCACATCCACCGGCCGCCTTCTCCTGACCTAGGAATGGAACGCTCGACAGCAGCAACGTGGAGGTAACTCCTCTTTTGGCAGCGACGGTAAGAGCAAGTCTCCGGGCAAACCGAAACAACTAGGCGGTGCCAAACCTAGGTCTAGCAATGGTGGCACGAGAGGATCAGATGGATTCAGCGCCAAGAAAAAGGGCATGTGTCATCACGGCGTCAAGGTGGGGCACGGGAAGAAGGATTGCAACAGGGAAATCGGGGCCAGGTTAATCTTGTCCGTGAGCGAGACGAGCGCCATGAGTGTGTCATGATGGCCGCGGTCACCACAAGTGTCACCACCAACATAGTTGTGCCCCAGAAGGGTCATCTGAACGAAGAACAGGTACATACAGAGAGCTCGCCGCCTGGTGTCTGGTATTTTCATAAAGGTTCAACAAGTCATTTGACATGTGAGAGTTGCATGTTAGCGATGCTCGATGAGACTGTGCAGGCCACAACCAAGTTTGGAGATGGGTCGCATGTCATGGTCCACGGTAGGGGCTCGGTCATTTTCAAAGGCCACACCGGAAATCAAAGGGCTCTGTCAAAGGTGTATTTTATACCATCTCTACGAAACAACATAATTTTTGTTGGGAATTTGTGTGAAGGTGGGGGCAAGATCAAGATAGAAGAGGGGCTAATGAAAATTCCTGACCCAAGACAGCGCTTGCTATCTCGCGTCCGCCTCTCAAGCTGCTGCCTCTTCACGCATCTGTAATTGTGGACTGGTGCATGGGAGGGAGGAGCGGTCCAACGCTATAAGGCCTGGCCGGGGCACTGCCACGAGTCCAGGACCCATCTGGTGCTGCAAATGTGATGTCTGGATGCTAAAACTGGCACCCTACGTTGCTACAATTGGCAACGGCGATGAATGCTAGGACCATACGACCGATTAGCTAGGATCGGTAGCGCGATTTGCTGCATAGGGCAGACCATGGGAGCACCGATGGTGCAACCATTATGCCAGCGAGCAGCGCCCGTGAACAAAGCCGACGAGCAGCGCCCGTGAACAAAACCGACGAGTAGGGACATGAGTGGCGCCAGTGTTCCAAGCTGGAGGCGGTGCCAAGATGGACTAATCGAGCGTTCGGTCGGTCGAACGCCGTAGAGTCGTGCCCAAAACTATTTGCAAAACGAAATTGATGTGCAGACGATCTTTCACGCATGCACGATTTGCACACAACATGATTTTGAAGCCACACAGATTAAAAAAAAGGAGGCAATCCAATGATTTGGGCGACTTGTTGTGTGTGGATCCTGTGTGAATTCGTCGTCTCCATAGCATTGCTCTTTGCAAAACACAAGGAATTGCAACTAATTGCAACAAATACCGAACTAGAAATCCCGCAAAAAAAACGAACTAGAAAAAAACAACAGAGAAAAAACTATGACGGACACGGGACACATCATATACTCCCTCGGTTCCTAAATGTAAGTCTTTTTAAAGATTCCACTATCAACTACATACAGATGTATATAGACATATTCTAAAGTATTGATTCATTTATTTTGCTCCGTGTGTACTTCCTATAGAATCACTTATAAAAGACTTATATTTAAAAACGGAAGGAGTACATAATAAACATAAGTAAAATTCAACTAGTTGGGAGAGTTTGCGAGCGAAATCGGCTGGTGGTCCGCCGATGTATTCTAAAGGATTATTACTGTCTGGGTGTATTCGTTTTTTAAACAGGCTATCTATTCAGTGTCCAGATCGGAATCATGCCCTTTCCGATTCCGATTCAGGCAGGCCGTGAGACACAGGTCATATATGCCGGAGAGGAAACAATACGAGGAATCGGCAATGGATTCCCTGACGAAGGAGATTGTGCGGAAGATCCTGCTGAAGCTGCCTCTAAGGGACGTGGCCCGCGGCCGCTGCGTGTCCCAGCTCTGGCGTGGCATCCTCGCCGACCCCGCCTTCCTAGGCCTCCACGCCAACATTGCCCATGTCGTCTCCGGCGGCACCCCGGCGGAGGCGTTAGTCGTGTGGGAGATCCGCCGCAAGGGCATGGGCCTCCAGATGGTCGTCCTCAGCACCTCCTTGGCGGTGCCAATGTGCCGCATGACCGACTTGGCCATCCATTACCGTCCCGCCAACGCTTGTAACGGCTTCCTCCTCCTCGTGTCTCACTCTAAGGTTCGGCCGCCTCTCTTCTTGTGCAACCCCGTCATTGGCCCTCGCGGCAACCTCAAGGTGCCGGCGCCACCGCAGATCAGGCCTGCCGACTCCCGCATGTACGCCATGGTGTTCAGCCCCTCGACCCAACAGTACAAGCTCTTCTGCCTGTCCGCCCCTAAGACCGCCGGGTGGTTGCCGGAGACGTGGGAGAGCCACCTAGACGTGTGCACCTTGGGCGATACCGATGGCGGTGGGTGGCGCCGGCACCCACACATGTTCCCGTATCGCGTAATATACGGCATCACTCCGACGCTCATAGACGGCAAGTTGTACGTGCTGACGGAGCATCATCGGACATCCGACCGACTGCTGGTGATCGACGTTGCCAGCGAGACGCACCGCATGTGCCGGCTACCCGAGGAGTTAACCACACGGGAACATGCGGTGGCGGTGCACACCTTCGAGATGCACGGCCAGTTGTGCATCTCCGTGCGCGTCATTGGCCAGCGACGACTCTCTTTCTGGATAATGGCGCCCGATGACCGGAACAAGGACAACCGGCTGCACGGCTGGGAGCGGCGCTACACCTTCTATGTGAATGACGATGGCAGCCAGCAGCAGAGCGGCGCCTGGCTTGACGGCCATGACGGCATGCTATGCTACAGGCTGCGCAGCCATCTCTACAAGTACGACACCACCACAAACGTGCAGCCACGGTTGGATAACCATTTCTTTGAATGGGACCATCGGATCGAGCTGCCGGCAATTCCGGTGCCACCAGCATCCCAAGATTACGTCCAGAGGTGGAGTGTCTACGGCGGCTTCCGTCGGAGCCTGCTGTCACCTCTTGTCACCTTCGCCCCCATTGTGGCACCGCCTATGCACCATGACGATAAAGATGAACAGTTCGAGCTCGCCTTGCTACATGCTCTACGAAGCCGCCAGCATCCATGGAAGAAGCGGCGCTCTACCGATCACAGCAACAACTTTTCTGCCAGGAGATTCGTCAGCAAACACCATAATCCAAGAACCAAACCACAGAGATCTGCTACTAATTGTTAACACAACGCAGGAATATATTTTTGGCAGCTACAAAAAAAATGTACCCGATAGTCAGCCTTGATTTTTATCTGAAATAAGTAATCTTATCCTCTATTCATAAATAGTTGCAACTCTATTTTTTCTAACCATGCAAACATGCCTAAATGTTGAATCAATTTTTAAAAGAAAAACAATAGATTGGTACAAGTGTTCTTCGAGATGACGGTAACAAATGAAAGAGCGTTAACATTATATACTAATCGAACCGACATAGTGTTTTCATTAAATACTTTTGTTTAATTTACTATAAAAATTATTGATCCACTAATTTTCCAACTTACACAATTTGTGATTGTGGTTCGGTAACAATATGTTCCAGCAAAATCTCAACTTTCTCGTAGAAACACGCGAGGTATCATCTAGTATGATTAGGTGATACACACTCTCTTTTTCGCGAATACGCAAAGATTGCGTATCATTTCATTGATAGAAGAAAGTAGGAAGAGTACAATAAAGGATACAACACATGACATGAACGCAAGAAGGCATGAGCATGGTGTCCGAAGCAGAGAGACGGGGTGCTTAGCCCGAACTGGGTAGAGAACACAACTAAACCCACCCACCAAACCAAAAACTAGCGGAGCACACAAAAACAGTGGGATGTCAGACATCTTCAATTCCAACACCGGGGCACCACGAGCTAGGAAGATAGCGCCTTCAAGAAGGGGAACGACTTCGCGACGTCGCCGCCATCCAATCCGGAGAACCGGACCTAGGGTTTCCCCTGATGCTTGAAGGGGGGCACGGAGAAAGGCCATGGCAGCGCCTCCAGGAAGGGAAACGACAACCGCGGGTGTTGCCGCTGCCAGCATCGGCAGGCCGAGCATGGATTTCGCCTGGCCTAAGTTCGAGCAACCCCAAAGCCGCCAAATAAAGATCCAAAGATGTCGGAGTCAACTTTCTTGTCGGTCGCTACCTCCGATTTGGGGTGGGGCTGCACCTGACGCCGACGAAAACGCGAGCTTTGGAACCTGCATGGCGTGTAGATGGACGGGGTCGGAGAGGCAGCTAGGTAGAGAGCCGCGAATGGAAAGATGGTGGCAGGTACCGCCGGCAATCCGGGGCCGGAAGGGAACGCAGATCCGTCCCGCCCGGGGCGGAGCCACCAAAACGTCGGCGAACCGAAGCTGGAAGGGGCACGGCTGCCGGTGCGTCAGGGCCGAAACCGCGCCGGTAGAGGACGCCGGCAGACCAAGGACACTGGAGAACGCAGGTCCATGGAGGCCGGGACCGGAGCGATGTCGACAAAATCCACCGCAAAGCTTCTAACAAGCTGCCAAGGAGCACCGTCACCACACACGCAGGGGCCGTCACCGTAGCTCGGATGAGACGCCGTCGGGGACAAAGGATGGCTTGCACCTAGGCAGGACCGAGCCCCGGCCACCTCCACTAATGGTCATGCCCGCCCCAACAAAAAGCAGCAAGAAGAGGGGCTGCACCATGGGGGGCAAGACGCAGACGGGAGGAGGGTCACCACGGACGCGGCCACGCCTCCGAGCAGGAATAGCAGGATGCGGTGGAGCAGTTGGACTGGGGGAGTGGCCACGGCGCACCAGATCCGATCTGGGGCAATGACGAAGGAGGGACTCCGGCACGAGCGGGGGGGAGTGGGGAGGGGACGGGGGTATCCGCTCCACCAGTCATCCACGGGGCGGCGCGGCCACATGGCCGGCCCTCGGCGGCGGCGCCGCAGGGAGTTGCCGGTGGAGGGCAGGGTCGATGAAGGGGCCGGGGGGTGGGGGAGCAGGAACGGAATCGCCCCGCCGCCGCCATCCTCGGGCGCGGCGCGGCTTCGCCAGCCGGCCCTCCGGCACTGGCAATGCGGGCGTGGCTGTGACGAAGGGGAGCTCTCGGCGGCAAGGGTTTCCCCCCGTGTCGCCAGACGCGGGCGACGCGGGGGTGGGCGGGGGTTGTTTCTCCTTCGTCTCTGATACACACTCTCTCATCATGCAAGTATGCCACATGCAACCATACATTGCAAGTTGAACGCATGGGAGAATGCACACCTCGATGTGCAATCATGTACGAAAACAAATGTCCACCACAACATACAACTATGAATGGGAAAATGCTAAACGTCCCAGAAATGACTTTTAGTGCTCATGCTCCATGGAGCCCTATTTCTGAAAAGAAAAAAAAATCAATTCCAAATGTTCAAAAATTCAAAAAAAAACTCACATTGCCATATGGATGTATATTGCATGTTTTTGAATTTTATTATGAAATACAATAACAAGCGGACCACGCAAAATTGAAAAAAAAATATTCTGATAAAAGTGAAGTTTGTGTACTGTTCACTATCAAAACCATGATTCTGAAATATATTAACAACATGTTTGTGTATTGTTCTATGAAATTGAAAAACATGTTTTGGAAATATACTAGCCATACCCACGCGGTGGCACACCGAGCCTTGTCGATACGCTATGTGTGTATATGCTAGCTTTGGCTCAGTTGATGGAAAATAATAATTTCATGTGTCCAAGTTTGTAATTATAACTCTGTAGTCAGAAGGAAGCAATTTATGCAGGACAATTTGGTAATGATACATTTACTATCATCATGCTCGTGCGATGCATGTCGCACCTTATTGATGCGTTATAGTAAAATGTCGTGTGTGATAATAATGTTGAGTCGTCATTTCCTTTTTGCCAGAGGGGATGAGGTTTATGATAAAGAATCCATACATGTGGTTGTATAATCACAATAACGCAAGTAATGTGCAAAAGCAAATTGGGAAACATAAATGTATATACTCACATAGTCGATATATTTCACTAAGTAGGAACTACACATTGTTATTCTCACGCTAAGTTTGAACATATCTCGCACCTGCTGATATATTGTGTGGAAAATTATGTATGTTGTTGTGTTCTAATGATTTGACTAACTATTTAGTCATTACTTATTAGTGTTTTATGTTATGGTGTATGTATGAACATTAAACTGTTATAAACATTAAAAAAATTCATGGATGTACAGCATATCCAATATAATTTTATTTATTATTTAGGTTATGTACTGATTAGATGGTCTATTTCGATGGTTTAGCATTCAAACTTGAATGGCATGTTTTTTTTTAGTTTCATTATATGCAGAAAGAACCATATGAGTGGAATGGAAAACAAACTTTATTCATTGCATACAACAACATAGCACAAGTGCAAACTAAAGCAAACCGTTCTAAGTACTGCATGGTCGAATAAAAGTAGGTGCACCAAGCTACGTAATACATAAATAAACTGCATACAAGTGGAAAGATAACTAAATAGAAACACATGCATCAAAGCTAGTACACTCATGCTTACCACAATAATGATGTTGAAGAAATTAAAATGGAGCCAATACTTGTTCTGTCATCTTTGAAGTTACTATCCATATAAATTGTGATATTATCCCTGCTTGGCCCTGCAATAGGATTTTGATATTGCATGATAATTCGAGGCCGTTGTGTTCTTTGGTAACAAAAACATCATCCTTGTATGACTACTCCCTCCGTTCCTAAATATAAGTCTTTTTAGAGATTTCACTAGATAACTACATACGGAACAAAATGAGTGAATCTACACTCTAAAGTATGTCTATATACATCCGTATCTAGTCTTCTAGTGGAACCTCTAAAATGACTTATATTTAGGAACTGAGGGAGTATTTTATAACAATTTATTTGCGTTGTGGGATCCTTCGCTCATTGCCCTTTTTCACACATCGTGCGGACAACTTGGCCCAACTTCCGCTCCACACATGGAAATTCTTCTTTATATAATAGACGAGCCGTTTTTGCTGGTACGTTTTGTTAGATCGAAGCAAATTTCAGTTGCAAATTTTTTAGTTGCCGTATCAAATACTTGTTTCATAGGGAGAAAGAAAATGTTATACTGTTTTCTCTTAAAACAACATAAATTTGAACTATATGGGAAGCAAATTTTGGTAGTCGAAGAACCAAATAATTCGTTCATAGTTTAATATAAAAATTCGTTTTTTCCAGAGTGGGAGAAGAAAAAACAGAGTAGAATTGCAATTTTATCCTGACTTGATTTTTGGGGTCTGTTAAGTTAGATGAAGCAAACGACGAGGAAACCGGGTTGCACTCACGTAATAAGGACTGAACCAACGTAATAGTCGGAAGCAAATTACTACATAGAAAATATTTTTTCTCAAAAAAGAAAAACACATGGAAATTATCTAGAGACGGACTATCCACGTTTTAACTATCAGTTTCGATCGGTCACGGCTTTGAGAGATCACGGCTAGTTTCGATTGGTTCCGATTAGATCGGATCTCTCACGCCAACATAGCGATCGGTCGTCGTCGTTCTCGTACCACAGATTCGACAATGGAAACTTTGGAGGAGGAGCTTTTGCGTGAGATCCTTGTGAAGCTACCGACGAGGGACCTCGCCCGGTCCTGCTGCGTGTCCAGACTATGGCGCATCGTCGTCCAAGAGCCTTCCTTCCGCAGGCACCACGCCATGGCCGCCCACGTCGTCTTCGGCCCACCGGAGACACTGGCCGTCACCGAGATCCGCGGGATGCGCATACGGCTAGAGGCCGTCGTCCTCAACGTCTCGTCGGAAAAGACAATGTGCCGCATCACCGACCTCGCCGGAGGGTACGGCCCCACCAACGCCTGCAACGGCTTCCTCTGCTTCGCGGCCAACGTCGAGGAGTGGCCTCTGCACGTCTGCAACCCTGTCACGGGAGATAAGATCAAGATCGCGCCGCCGCCGGAGATGAAGGACGTCGGGTCGCGCATGTATGCCATGGGGTTCAGCGCGTCCACCCACCAGTACAAGCTGTTCCGACTCTCCTTCCACCACCGGGAGGACTCCTCCGGCCACTACCTGGATGTGTACACTTTGGGCGGCCACGACGGGTGGCGCCGGAACCCACACCTACTTCCATGCCGCGCAAGATACAACTGTGAATTCCCGCCACCGGTGCTCATCGATGGCATGCACTGGTACAAAACAGGGCATCGGTCCACCCCTGAGAAGCCCATTAGTCCCGGTTCACTCACGAACTGGGACCCATGGGGGCATCGGTCCCGGTTCGTGAGGCCAGGGCGCCGGCCGGGCCTCGTGGGCCATTGGTCCCGGTTCGTCTGACCCCTTTTGTCCCGGTTCTAGACACGAACCGGGACCAATGCGCCTCGCTTCTGGCCCACAATCATTGGTCCCGGTTTGTGGCTGGAACCGGGACTAAAGGTGACCCCTTTTGTCCCGGTTCCAGCCACGAACCGGGACCAATGCGCCTCGCTCCTGGCCCACAACCATTGGTCCCGGTTTGTGGATGGAACCGGGACCAATGGTTGGCCTATATATAGCCCCCGCCCGCGAGCAGAGCAATGCATTGCTCTGTTTTTTTGCCCGGCCGTGGGAGAGCTTTTGTGGTGCTCTAGCTCACCTCCTATGCACATGAGGTGTTCGATGAAATGCCCGAGCCACACTTAAGCTTTCTCCTCTCGAAGCTCCTTGTCCAAGCTCCATTTTCCTCAAGATTTGTCTAGGTTTGGCGGTCCGTCCTGTCCCGTCCCCGTCCTCACCGCCGTCGATCGCCCGCGCCCATCTCGGCGCCGGCAACACCGTGGTTAGCCTCTTCTTCTTATCTTCTTTCTAAAAGAAAAAAGTTCTTACTTGTGTGTTTTAATTAGATGCTCTAGAGAGTTATATGTTGTTCAATAATAAGAACTATATAACGCACGCAGATGAACCGGCAATGGATGTACGGTGACCGACGCACCTCCGAGTATATTAAGGGCCTGCATAATTTTCTCGAAGCGGCTGAGGCAAACAAGCAGAATGGTTTTATGCATTGTCCATGTACTGTCTGTGAGAATACGAAGGCTTTCTCCAACTCTAAAACCCTTCATTTCCACCTGCTTGAGAAGGGTTTTATGCCACACTATAATGTTTGGACCAAGCACGGAGAAAGAGGGGTTATGATGGAAGACAACGAAGAAGAAGAGGATGATGACAACTACCCGCCCCCTGAATACGGTGATGCTGCAATGGGGGAAGCTGAAGATTAAGAGGAACCAGATGATGTGCCCGATGATGATCTTCGCCGGGTCATTGTTGATGCACAGAGAGAATGCGAAAGTGAACGGGAGAAGTTGAAGTTCGATCGCATGTTAGAGGATCACAAAAAAGGGTTGTACCCAAATTGCGAAGATGATAACAGAAAGCTCGGTACCACACTGGAATTGCTGCAATGGAAGGCAGACAATGGTGTATCTGACAAGGGATTTAGTTCGCTGCTGAAAATAATGAAGAAGAAGCTTCCAAAGGATAACGAATTGCCCGGCAGTACGTACGAAGCAAAGAAGGTTCTATGCCCTCTAGGATTGGAGGTGCAGAAGATACATGCATGCCCTAATGACTGCATCCTCTACCGCGGTGAGTACGAGGATTTGAGCGCATGCCCGGTATGCGGTGCATTGCGGTATAAGATCAGACGAGATGACCCTGGTGATGTTGAGGGCGAGCGCCCCAGGAAGAGGGTTCCTGCCAAGGTGATGTAGTATGCTCCTATAATACCACGGCTGAAACGTCTGTTCAGAAACAAAGAGCATGCCAAGTTGATGCGATGGCACAAAGAAGACCGTAAGAAAGACGGGAAGTTGAGAGCACCCGCTGACGGGTCGCAGTGGAGAAAAATCGAGAGAAGGTGAGGGGACTTTGCAGGTGACGCAAGGAACGTATGGTTTGGTTTAAGTGCAGATGGCATTAATCCTTTTGGGGAGCAGAGCAGCAATCATAGCAACTGGCCCGTGACTATGTATCTATAACCTTCCTCCTTGGTTGTGCATGAAGCGGAAGTTCATTATGATGCCAGTGCTCATCCAAGGCCCTAAGCAACCCGGCAATGACATTGATGTGTACCTAAGGCCATTAGTTGAAGAACTTTTACAGCTGTGGAATGGAGAAGGTGTACGTGTGTGGGATGAGCACAAACAGGAGGAATTTGACCTACATGCGTTGCTGTTTGTAACCATCAACGATTGGCCTGCTCTCAGTAACCTTTCAGGACAGACAAACAAGGGATACCATACATGCACACACTGTTTAGATGACACCGACAGTATATATTTGGACAAATGCAGGAAGAATGTGTACCTGGGGCATCGTCGATTTCTTCCGACCAACTATCAATGTCGAAAGAAAGGAAAGCATTTCAAAGGTGAGGCAGATCACCGGAAGAAGCCCGCCCTCCGTACTGGTGATCACATACTTGATATGGTCAATGATTTACAAGTAATCTTTGGAAAGGGTCCTGGCGGACTATCTGTTCCGACTGACGATGCGGGACACGCACCCATGTGGAAGAAGAAATCTATATTTTGGGACCTACCCTATTGGAAAGACCTAGAGGTCCGCTCTGCAATCGACGTGATGCACGTGACGAAGAATCTTTGCGTGAACCTGCTAGGCTTCTTGGGAGTGTATGGGAAGACAAAAGATACACCGGAGGCACGGGAGGAACAGCAACGTGTGCATGAAAAAGACGGCATGCATCCAAAGCAATATGAAGGTCCTGCCAGCTACGCTCTTACCAAAGAAGAGAAGGAAATCTTCTTTGAATGCCTGCTCAGTATGAAGGTCCCGTCTGGCTTCTCGTCGAATATAAAGGGAATAATAAATATGGCAGAGAAAAAGTTCCAGAACCTAAAGTCTCATGACTGCCACATGATTATGACGCAACTGCTTCCGGTTGCATTGAGGGGGCTTCTACCGGAAAACGTTCGATTAGCCATTGTGAAGCTATGTGCATTCCTCAATGCAATCTCTCAGAAGGTGATCGATCCAGAAATCCTGTCAAGGTTAAGGAGTGATTTGGTGCAATGTCTTGTTAGTTTCGAGCTGGTGTTCCCACCATCTTTCTTCAATATCATGACGCACGTCCTAGTTCATCTAGTCGACGAGATTGTCGTTCTGGGCCCTGTATTTCTACACAATATGTTCCCCTTTGAGAGGTTCATGGGAGTCTTAAAGAAATATGTTCGTAACCGCGCTAGGCCAGAAGCAAGCATCTCCATGGGCCATCAAACAGAGAATGTCATTGGGTTTTGTGTTGACTTCATTCCTGACCTTAAGAAGATTGGTCTCCCTCAATCGCGGTATGAGGGGAGACTGACTGGAAAAGGCACGCTAGGAGCGGACTCAATAATATGTAGGGACGGGCATTCTTGGTCTCAAGCACACTACATAGTTCTACAGAATTCTACCTTGGTGACCCCGTATGTCGATGAACACAAGAATATTCTGCGCTCCAAACACCCGGAGCAGTGTGACGACTGGATTATATATGAACACATCAGGACTTTCGGCAGTTGGTTGCAAACACGTCTCATGGGTGACAACACTGTTTCTGATGAGATGTACTCGTTGGCCAGGGGACCATCTTCGACTGTATTGACTTACAAAGGGTACGAGATAAATGGGAATACATTTTACACGATCGCCCAAGATCAAAAGAGCACCAACCAAAACAGCGGTGTCCGCTTTGATGCAGCAACCAAGAGGGGAAAGGACACATATTATGGTTACATAGTGGACATATGGGAACTTGACTATGGACATGATTTCAAGGTCCCTTTGTTTCAGTGCAAATGGGTCAATCTGTCAGGAGGCGGGGTACAGGTAGACCCATAGTACGGAATGACAACAGTGGATCTCAACAATCTTGGGTACACAGACGAACCATTCGTCCTAGCCAATGATGTGACGCAGGTTTTCTATGTGAAGGACATGTCTACCAAACCAAGAAAAAGAAAAGATAAGGAAGCGAATACATCATACGATGAGCCAAAGCGCCACATAGTTCTTTCAGGAAAAAGAGACATCGTGGGATTGGACGGCAAGACAGACATGTCTGAAGATTATGAAAAGTTTCATGAAATTCCTCCCTTCAAAGTCAAGGCTGACCCAAGCACCCTGTTAAACGATGAAGATTATCCATGGTTACGGCGCAATAAGCAAAGGACACAAGCGAAGAAAAAGTGAAGACTTTCTCTCCACAACTATATCATTGCAGTTACATGTGAAGAAATTAAATGAAATCCCTTTGTAACAGATGAGTTTTCGTCCGAAACCCTGATACTTCGAAAGAGATTGTCCATTTTGTACACGAAGTGCATCCAGTTTTTGCCGTAACCCTCTCAACTTTTTAGCACATGCTATGTGGGTGAAATGATGATACCATGCCAACTTTCAACCTTTTCAGAGTTCATTTGAAGTGCTTTTCAATTTCAGGGTCATTTAGCTCAAAGAATGAACTAATAGCGAAAAGAATGAACTAGAAAACCTTTATGAAACTCTAATAGCGAAAATAATGAACTAAAAATAATCAATTAAAAAATTCTGTTATGATCAACTAAAATAAAACTATAATATTCTTCAATACCAAAAAGAATCAACTAAAAAGCTTTTATAAAACTCTAATAGCAAAAGAAATCAACTAAAAATATTTTATAAACCTCTAGTATTTATGAAACTAAAATTATATAAAATTTATGCAACTAAAGTTATCAAAGTATTTTTTGTTCAAAACATTAATAGCAAAAAGAATCACTCAAAACTCTAAGTATTTAGTTGTAAGTAGAAACAAAAGAAAATAAATAAAGCAAAAAAAAACAAAAGAAAATAAATAAAGCAAAAAAAACAAAAGAAAATAAATAAAGCAAAAAAATAAAAGAAAATAAATAAAGCAAAAAAAAATAAAAGAAAATAAATAAAGCAAAAAAAAAATGCCGGCTACTGGGCCACCACGGCCTGCATACGACTAGAAACCCGCTAGTTGGGCCAGGATGCAGGCCCGCAGAAGGCCCAGTAGGCCCACGGCAGAGAGAGTTCGTTTAGGCCCGTAGGCCTGCTTTAGAGAGGAGCTCGAAACGGTGGCCGCAGTCGCGCTTATAAACCAGTGCGGGCGCTAGTCAACTAGCGAGGTGGGACTAAACTTCCACGCCCCGACGCCGTAGAGCCCTTTGGTCCCGGTTCGTGGCACCAACCGGGACCAATGCCCACCTTTGGTCCCGATTGGTTCCACCAACCGGGACCAAAGGTCTCTGCTTCCCGCCCTTTGGGCTGACGAAAAGAGACCTTTGGTCCCGGTTGGTGGCACCAACCGGGACTAAAGGTGGGCATTGGTCCCGGTTGGTGGCACCAACCGGGACCAAAGGTCTCCCTATATAAGCGGGAGTTGGGAAAATTTGCCAGTTTCCCCCGATGACGCCGAGCACATCGACGCCGCCAGGCTGCCCGAGCTCGCCGTCGACGCCCTCGCCGCCCTCTGCCCCGTCGACGCCGTCAGGCTGCTCCTCGTCGCCATCGCCGCCGAGCCCCCGCTGCCCCGACGCCCTCGACGCCCTCTGCCCCGACGCCGGCGCCGCTCCCCGCGCCCCTGCTGCCCCGACGCCGCCCCCAGTGAGCCCCCCCCCCCTTCCCCCGCGCCGCCGCCACTGCTCTGCTTGCCGCGCCGTGCCCCTGCTCTGCTTGCCGCGCCGCCGCCGCCACCGCCGCCCCGGCCGGATCTGCCTTTTTTTTGTATGTATATGCAGTATGTATGTATGTATGTATGGATGCTGTATGTATGTATGTATATGCAGTATGTATGTATGGATGGATGATCCATAGAAAGTTTTTATATATGCATTGATACAATTTTATTTTTGTTCATAGATTTTTTTTTGTTCATAGATGTATGTTTTTTTTTGTTTATAGAAAGTTTTTATATATGAGCAATGATGATCCATAGAAAGTTTTTATATATGCATTGATATATGAGCAATGATGATCCATAGAAAGTTTTTATATATGCATTGATACAATTTTATTTTTGTTCATAGAATTTTTTTTGTTCATAGATGTATGCATTTTTTTATAGAAAGTTTTTGTCATGAGGGGGGACGTCGGACATGCATGAGAGAGAGGCGGTCCGCTCGTCGGACATGTCATGTGGATTTTTTTTGTTCATATAGAAAACTCCGGTAACTTCGACATGAGGGGGGGAGACGTCGATCAACCCCCTCCCGCCCCTACCCGTAAAAGTTAAAATGTTCATATATTCAAAATGAGTTAAAATGAGTTAAAAGTTACTTACTCCCGGTCCGCTCGCCCGACCAACTCTCGAGGCCACCTGTACCCCCTCCCCGATAACTTCGACATGAGGGGGGACGTCGGACATGAGGGGTGAGCGTCGTTGTCGTCTACCCCCTCCCCGATAACTTCGACATGAGGAGGGACGTCGGACATGACATGAGGGGTGAGCGTCGTTGTCGTCTACCCCCTCCGGTAACATAGATAACTCCGGTAACATAGATTTATCAAGAATACCCCCATTATGAATGTGCACAAGTTGATCCAATTTTTTTCTGATCTCATCTATATATATATATTCTTCTATATTTGCAGAAACTATGGATCAAAGAGACTTGGAACAAGAACAGTTGTTGGGGGAGATAATCCTCGCCGGAGGTGATGCTGTCTTGTCGTTTCTCAACGACACCGATGGAACAATGGAGGAGGAAGGACATGATCATGATGGCTCCGGTGACATGATCATGATGGCTCCGGAGGTGCTGACTAGCTAATTCATGCATTAATTGTTTTGGTATGTACATATATTAACTCTTCTTTCTTCTTTTATAGCCCTCCGGATCGAGCCAAACTTCGGTAACGAGACGAGGCCCGAAGAAGAGGTTGCGCAAGGATGAAAGGTTCACGATCACAGCACTCGCGGACGATGGCCTACCGATTGAACCCAAGCGGACCAAGGACGCATTTTCTGCTCAGTGCGGAGCTATTGTTAGGGACAACATCCCGATCAGCATCAAGCAATGGAATAAGCCTAAGGACGACGCCCCTGAAGGTGATTATGTCACCGATAGACAGAAAGATGATCTTTGGACCTTGCTGAAGGCAAATTTCACCCTACCGCCAGAGGAGGATCCGAATAAGGCCGTTATAGAGCCACTGGTCAAGGCATGTGCTCTTAAGAAGATGGCAGATCTATTCAGGAGGTGGAAGAAGGAGTTGAAATCAAAGTTTGTCGACAAAGGTGAGACTCTAGAATTCATCGGCCGATTTGAGAAGATAAGAGATCACTGGCCCGCATTTGTGGCCTACAAGACATCAGACAAGAGTAAGAAAATGTCAGAGACAAACAAGAACAACGCTGCAAAGAAGCAGTATCACCATCACACGGGGTCAGGTGGCTGTTGGAAATATGCCCTAGAGGCAATAATAAATTGGTTATTATTATATTTCCTTGTTCATGATAATCGTTTATTATCCATGCTATAATTGTATTGATTGGAAACTCAAATACATGTGTGGATACATAGACAACACTGTGTCCCTAGTAAGCCTCTAGTTGACTAGCTCGTTGATCAAAGATGGTTAAGGTTTCCTAGCCATTGACATGAGATGTCATTTGATAACGGGATCACATCATTAGGAGAATGATGTGATGGACAAGACCCAAACTGTAAACGTAGCATTTGATCGTGTCAGTTTATTGCTATTGTTTTCTGCATGTCAAGTATCTGTTCCTTTGACCATGAGATCATGCAACTCACTGACACCGGAGGAATACCTTGTGTGTATCAAACGTCGCAACGTAACTGGGTGACTATAAAGGTGCTCTACAGGTATCTCCGAGGGTGTCTGTTGGGTTGGCATGGATCAAGACTGGGATTTGTTACTCCGTATGACGGAGAGGTATCTCAGGGCCCACTCGGTAATACAACATCACAATGAGCCTTGCAAGCAATGTGACTAAAGTGTTAGCCACGAGATCTTGTATTACGGAACGAGTAAAGAGACTTGCCGGTAACGAGATTGAACTAGGTATAGTGATACCGACGATCGAATCTCGGGCAAGTAACATACCGAAGAACAAAGGGAACAGCATACGGGATTAACTGAATCCTTGACATAGAGGTTCGACCGATAAAGATCTTCGTAGAATATGTAGGAGCCAATATGGGCATCCAGGTCCCGCTATTGGTTATTGGCCGTAGAGGTGTCTCGGTCATGTCTACATAGTTCTCGAACCCGCAGGGTCTACACACTTAACGTTTGGTGACGATTAGTATAATTGAGTTATTATGTTGGTGACCGAAAGTTGTTCGGAGTCCCGGATAAGATCCCGGACATGACGAGGATCTCCGGAATAGTCCGGAGGTAAAGATTGATATATGTGATAATAGTGTTTTGATCTCCGGAAGAGTTCCGAAGTTCACCGGAAGAGGTTCCGGATGTTTACCGAAGTGTTCGGGTGCAGCAACACTTTATATGAGCCAAAGGGATAAAGCCCACAAGGTATTGGAAGGTGCAAAAGTAGTTTTGCTGCCGCGTAAGCGGTACTACCGCTTGGTGAAGCGGTACTACCGCCGGAGCGGTACTACCGCTTGTGTGAAGCGGTACTACCGCCCAAGCGGTACTACCGCTTGTGTGAAGCGGTACTACCGCTTGTGCGCGGCTGTGCGCGGTTCGGCAGGGATCCGAGTTGGACTCTTTCCCTGCGGGCCAAACCGACCTTGTGCGGGCAAAACCGACCCGGAGGAGGCTTTTACTCCAAGTTTAGACCCCAAGGCTCAACATATAAATAGAGGGGCAGGGCTAGCACACGGGACACATCAGGATTTCCCAAGCCGTGTGCCGGCAACCCTAGCCCTCTAGTTCCTCCGTCATAATCTCCGTAGTGCTTGGCGAAGCCCTGCAGAGATTGTTCCTCACCACCATCACCACGCCGTCGTGCTGCTGGAACTCAACCACTACTTCACCATCGCTCGCTGGATCGAGGAGGTGAAGGCGTCATCAAGCCGTACGTGTGTTGAACGCGGAGGTGCCGTCCGTTCGGCACTAGATCGGAAGGATCGTGATTGGATCGCGGGACGCTCGGCGATTTGGATCGCGAAGACGTTCGACTACATCAACCGCGTTTATTAACGCTTCCGCTTAGCGATCTACAAGGGTATGTAGATTCACTCTCCCTCTCGTAGATGCTCATCACCATGGATAGATCTTATGTGTGCGTAGGAAAATTTTTGTTTCCCATGCAACGTTCCCCAACAGTGGCATCATGAGCTAGGTCTATGCGTAGATGAGATCTCGAGTAGAACACAAACGAGTTGTGGGCGTGGGTGTATACATATTGCTTGCCGTTACTAGTTGATATTTGATTCGGCGGTACTGTGAGATGAAGCGGCCCGGACCGACATTACGCGTACACTTACGCGAGACAGGTTCCTTCAACTAACATGTAACTTCGTTGCATAAAGATGACTAGCGGGTGTCTGTCTCTCTCACTTTAGTTGAATCGATTTCAATGAAGAGGGTTCTTTTAGAAGATCAAAAAGCAATCACTACACCACGTTGTGGTTTTGCGTAGGTAAGAACGGTTCTTGCAAACCCATAGCAGCCACGTAAAATTTGCAACAACAATTAGAGGACGTCTAACTTGTTTTTGCAGGGTATGATGTGATATGATATGGCCAATTACATGATGAGATATATGTGATGTATGAGATGATCATGTTTTGTATAGAATATCACGACTTGCATGTCGATGAGTACGGCAACTGGCAGGAGCCATAGAGTTGTCTTTAATTATTATATGACCTGCGTGTCAATCATTAAGCGCTATGTAATGCTTTACTTTATCGCTAAACGTTAGCTATAGTCGTGGAAGCAACAGTCGGCGCGACAACCTTATGGCGACACGTTGATGGAGATCAAGATGATGGAGATCATGGTGTCATGCCGGTGACGATGGAGATCATGCCGTTGCTTTGGAGATGGAGATCAAAAGCACAAGTTCATGGCCATATCATGTCACTTATGATTTGCATGTGATGTTAATCCTTTTATGCATCTTATTTTGCTTAGGACGACGGTAGCATTATAAGGTGATCCCTCACTTAAATTTCAAGATAAATTGTGTTCTCCCCAAGTGTGCACCGTTGCGAAAGTTCGTCGTTTCGAGACACGCCGTGATGATCGGGTGTGATAGACTCTACGTTCGCATACAACGGGTGTAAGCCATGTTACACGTGCGGAACACTCGGGTTAAACTTGACGAGCCTAGCATGTACAGACATGGCCTCGGAACACAAGAGACCGAAAGGTCGAACATGAGTCATATAGTAGATATGATCAACATGAAGATGTTCACCATTGAAACCACCTCAACTCACGTGATGATCGGACTTGAGTTGGTGGATTTGGATCATGTAACACTCGAATGATCGGAGGGATGTCAATTTGAGTGGGAGTTTTTAAAATATGATTAACTAAACTCATTATCTAAGAACAATAGTCTAAGTTGTCTTTGCTATATTTATGTTGTAGATCATGGCTCGCGCAGTAGCACCCCTGAATTTTAATGCGTTCCTAGAGAAAGCTAAGTTGAAAGATGATGGAAGTAACTTTGTGGACTGGGCCCGTAATCTAAGGATTATCCTTACGGCTTCCCAGAAGGCTTATGTCCTTGATGCACCGCTTGGTGATCCACCCGCTCCAGTTGAGTCTCTAGACGTTGTGAACGCCTGGCAGGCTCGTTCTGATGATTACTCAATAGTTCAATGTGCAATGTTGTATGGCTTAGAACCGGGACTTCAAAGACGTTTTGAACGTCATGGAGCATATGAGATGTTCCAGGAGTTGAAGTTTATCTTTCAGAAGAATGCCCGGATCGAGAGATATGAGATCTCCGATAAGTTCTATGCTTGCAAGATGGAGGAGAACGGGTCTATCAGTGATCACGTGCTCAGAATGTCTGGGTACTCCACCCGTCTGGCTGAGTTAGGGATGCCCCTTCCGCCAGAGGCTATCACTGACAGAGTTCTTCAATCATTGCCGCCTAGCTACAAGAGCTTCGTGTTGAACTATAACATGCACGGGATGAACAAGTCAGTCGCCGAGCTGTTTGCGATGCTGAAAGTCGCTGAGTCTGAAATTCAGAAGGAGCATCAAGTGTTGATGGTCAATAAAACCACTAGTTTCAAGAAAAATGGCAAGGGTAAGAAGGGTAACTCTAAGAAGAGTGGCAAAGCAGTTGCTCCTCTCGTGAAGAAACCCAAGGCTGGACCCAAACCAGAAACTGAGTGTTTTCATTGCAAGGGAACTGGACACTGGAAGCGGAACTGCCCCAAGTATTTGGCTGACAAGAAGGCGGCCAACAACAAACAAGGTATATATGATATACATGTTATTGATGTGTACCTTACCAACTCTCGTTGTAGTGCCTGGGTATTTGATACCGGTGCGGTTGCTCATATTTGCAACTCAAAACAGGAACTGCGGAATAGACGGAGGCTGGCAAAGGACGAAGTGACGATGCGCGTGGGAAATGGTTCCAAGGTTGATGTGATCGCCGTTGGCACGCTCGCTCTTCGATTACCGTCGGGATTAGTGATGAACCTAAATAAGTGTTATTTGGTGCCTGCGTTAAGCATGAACATTATATCTGGATCTTGTTTATTGCGAGACGGTTACTCATTTAAATCAGAGAATAATGGTTGTTCTATTTATATGAGTAATATCTTTTATGGTCATGCACCCAATGTGAGGGGTTTATTCTTGTTGAATCTCGATAGTAATGATACACATGTTCATAACATTGATGCCAAAAGATATAGAATTGATAATGATAATACCACTTTCTTGTGGCACTGCCGTTTAGGTCATATTGGCGTAAAACGCATGAAGAAGCTCCATGCTGATGGACTTTTGGAGTCACTTGATTTTGAATCACTTGACACATGTGAGCCATGCCTCATGGGCAAGATGACTAAAACGCCGTTCTCTGGAACAATGGAACGGGCAAGTGACTTATTGGAAATCATACATACTGATGTGTGCGGTCCGATGAGTATTGAAGCGCGCAGTGGTTATCGTTACTTTCTCACCTTCACTGATGACTTAAGTAGATATGGGTATATTTACTTAATGAAACACAAGTCTGAAACATTTGAAAAGTTCAAACAATTTCAGAGTGAAGTTGAGAATCATCGTAACAAGAAGATTAAATTCCTACGATCTGATCGAGGAGGAGAATATCTGAGTTATGAGTTTGGCAGTCACTTAAGACAGTGTGGAATTGTTTCACAATTGACACCGCCTGGAACACCACAGCGTAATGGTGTGTCCGAACGTCGTAATCGAACTTTATTGGATATGGTGCGATCTATGATGTCTCTTGCCGATTTGCCACTATCGTTTTGGGGTTATGCATTAGAGACAGCTGCATTCACTTTAAATAGGGCACCATCGAAATCCGTTGAGACGACGCCATATGAACTTTGGTTTGGCAAGAAGCCAAAGCTGTCGTTTCTTAAAGTTTGGGGATGTGATGCTTATGTCAAAAAGCTTCAGCCTGAAAAGCTGGAACCCAAAGCGGAGAAATGCGTCTTCATAGGATACCCAAAAGAGACAGTTGGGTATACCTTCTACCTCAGATCCGAAGGCAAAGTGTTTGTCGCTAAAAACGGAACATTTCTTGAGAAAGAGTTTCTCTCGAAAGAATTGAGTGGGAGGAAGATAGAACTTGATGAGGTTATTGAACCTTTACTTCAACCTGAGAGTAGCGCAGCGCAGAAAGTTGTTTCTGTGGAGCCTACATTAGCTGAAGAGGAAGTTAATGATGATGATCATGAAGCTTTGGATCAAGTTGCTATCGAACCTCGTAGGTCGACAAGGACGCGTACTACTCCTGAGTGGTACGGCAACCCTGTCTTAGAGGTCATGTTGTTAAACAACGATGAACCTACGAGCTATGGAGAAGCGATGATGGGCCCGGATTCCGAGAAGTGGTTAGAGGCCATGAAATCCGAGATGGGATCCATGTATGAAAACAAAGTATGGACTTTGGAAGTATTACCTGAAGGGCGTAAGGCCATTCAGAACAAATGGATCTTTAAGAGGAAGACGGACGCGGACGGTAATGTCACCGTCTATAAAGCTCGACTTGTGGCAAAGGGTTTTTCACAAGTTCAAGGAGTTGACTACGATGAGACCTTCTCACCCGTAGCGATGCTTAAGTCCGTCAGAATCATGTTAGCAATAGCTGCCTTTTTCGATTGTGAAATTTGGCAGATGGATGTCAAAACAGCGTTCCTTAACGGTTACCTTAAGGAAGAGTTGTATATGATGCAACCAGAAGGTTTTGTCGATCCAGAGAATGCTGACAAAGTTTGCAAACTCCAGCGATCCATTTATGGACTGGTGCAAGCATCTCGGAGTTGGAATCTTCGTTTTGATGAGGTGATCAAAGCGTTCGAGTTTATACAAGTTTACGGAGAAGCTTGTATTTACAAGAAAGTGAGTGGGAGCTCTATAGCGTTTCTAATATTATATGTGGATGACATATTGCTGATTGGAAACAATATAGAAATGCTGGAAAGCGTAAAGGAATATTTGAACAAGAGTTTTTCAATGAAGGACCTAGGAGAAGCTGCTTTCATATTAGGCATCAAGATCTATAGAGATAGATCGAGACGCTTAATAGGACTTTCACAAAGCACATACCTTGATAAGATTTTGAAGAAGTTCAAAATGGATCAGTCCAAGAAGGGGTTCTTGCCTGTTTTGCAAGGTGTGAAGTTGAGTAAGACTCAATGCCCAGTGACTGCAGAAGATAGAGAAAAGATGAGTGTCATCCCCTATGCTTCGGCCATAGGCTCTATCATGTATGCAATGTTGTGCACAAGACCCGATGTCAGCCTTGCCATAAGTATGGTCGGAAGGTTTCAAAGTGATCCAGGAATGGAACACTGGACGGCGGTCAAGAATATCCTGAAGTACCTGAAAAGGACTAAGGACATGTTTCTCGTTTATGGAGGTGATCAAGAGCTCGTCGTAAAGGGTTACGTCGATGCAAGCTTTGACACTGATCCGGATGACTCTAAGTCGCAAACCGGATACGTATTTATTCTTAATGGGGATGCGGTTAGCTGGTGCAGTTCCAAGCAAAGCGTGGTAGCAGATTCTACATGCGAAGCGGAGTACATCGCTGCCTCGGAGGCGGCGAAGGAAAGTGTCTGGATGAAGGAGTTCATGACAGATCTTGGAGTAGTGCCTAGTGCACTTAACCCAATGACTCTGTTTTGTGATAATACTGGTGCCATTGCTCTAGCCAAGGAACCAAGATTTCACAAGAGGACCAGACACATAAAACGACGTTTCAATTCCATCCGCGATTACATCAAGGAGGACGACATAAATATTTGCAAAGTACACACGGATCTAAATGTTGCAGATCCGATGACTAAACCTCTTCCAAGGGCTAAACATGAACAACACCAGAACTGCATGGGTGTTCGATTCATTACAATGTAAATCACATAGTGATGTGAACTAGATTATTGACTCTAGTGCAAGTGGGAGACTGTTGGAAATATGCCCTAGAGGCAATAATAAATTGGTTATTATTATATTTCCTTGTTCATGATAATCGTTTATTATCCATGCTATAATTGTATTGATTGGAAACTCAAATACATGTGTGGATACATAGACAACACTGTGTCCCTAGTAAGCCTCTAGTTGACTAGCTCGTTGATCAAAGATGGTTAAGGTTTCCTAGCCATTGACATGAGATGTCATTTGATAACGGGATCACATCATTAGGAGAATGATGTGATGGACAAGACCCAAACTGTAAACGTAGCATTTGATCGTGTCAGTTTATTGCTATTGTTTTCTGCATGTCAAGTATCTGTTCCTTTGACCATGAGATCATGCAACTCACTGACACCGGAGGAATACCTTGTGTGTATCAAACGTCGCAACGTAACTGGGTGACTATAAAGGTGCTCTACAGGTATCTCCGAGGGTGTCTGTTGGGTTGGCATGGATCAAGACTGGGATTTGTTACTCCGTATGACGGAGAGGTATCTCAGGGCCCACTCGGTAATACAACATCACAATGAGCCTTGCAAGCAATGTGACTAAAGTGTTAGCCACGAGATCTTGTATTACGGAACGAGTAAAGAGACTTGCCGGTAACGAGATTGAACTAGGTATAGTGATACCGACGATCGAATCTCGGGCAAGTAACATACCGAAGAACAAAGGGAACAGCATACGGGATTAACTGAATCCTTGACATAGAGGTTCGACCGATAAAGATCTTCGTAGAATATGTAGGAGCCAATATGGGCATCCAGGTCCCGCTATTGGTTATTGGCCGTAGAGGTGTCTCGGTCATGTCTACATAGTTCTCGAACCCGCAGGGTCTACACACTTAACGTTTGGTGACGATTAGTATAATTGAGTTATTATGTTGGTGACCGAAAGTTGTTCGGAGTCCCGGATAAGATCCCGGACATGACGAGGATCTCCGGAATAGTCCGGAGGTAAAGATTGATATATGTGATAATAGTGTTTTGATCTCCGGAAGAGTTCCGAAGTTCACCGGAAGAGGTTCCGGATGTTTACCGAAGTGTTCGGGTGCAGCAACACTTTATATGAGCCAAAGGGATAAAGCCCACAAGGTATTGGAAGGTGCAAAAGTAGTTTTGCTGCCGCGTAAGCGGTACTACCGCTTGGTGAAGCGGTACTACCGCCGGAGCGGTACTACCGCTTGTGTGAAGCGGTACTACCGCCCAAGCGGTACTACCGCTTGTGTGAAGCGGTACTACCGCTTGTGCGCGGCTGTGCGCGGTTCGGCAGGGATCCGAGTTGGACTCTTTCCCTGCGGGCCAAACCGACCTTGTGCGGGCAAAACCGACCCGGAGGAGGCTTTTACTCCAAGTTTAGACCCCAAGGCTCAACATATAAATAGAGGGGCAGGGCTAGCACACGGGACACATCAGGATTTCCCAAGCCGTGTGCCGGCAACCCTAGCCCTCTAGTTCCTCCGTCATAATCTCCGTAGTGCTTGGCGAAGCCCTGCAGAGATTGTTCCTCACCACCATCACCACGCCGTCGTGCTGCTGGAACTCAACCACTACTTCACCATCGCTCGCTGGATCGAGGAGGTGAAGGCGTCATCAAGCCGTACGTGTGTTGAACGCGGAGGTGCCGTCCGTTCGGCACTAGATCGGAAGGATCGTGATTGGATCGCGGGACGCTCGGCGATTTGGATCGCGAAGACGTTCGACTACATCAACCGCGTTTATTAACGCTTCCGCTTAGCGATCTACAAGGGTATGTAGATTCACTCTCCCTCTCGTAGATGCTCATCACCATGGATAGATCTTATGTGTGCGTAGGAAAATTTTTGTTTCCCATGCAACGTTCCCCAACAGTGGCTACCTCAAAGCCCGGCCGTTGTGGGACAAAGCTGAGAATGACCTGATTGCTAAAGGGGTCGAACCAGAGACATTGAACTGGCCAGACCGTTCAAGGACTTGGTTCTTCGGGGTTGGGGGAACTTTGGACCCTGAAACAGGGAAGTGCCGTTGGACGGACGAGCAACTTGCAATACCTGTCACGAAGCTTCAGAAGTATATCACCGCAGCGCAGGAAGGGACGTTCATTCCCGACAGAGAGAAGGACGAGCTGACTGAGGCCCTAGGGAATGCTGAGCACCCTGGACGAACACGAGGCACACCAGGCTCCGTTCCGTGGAAGTTTGGGTTTCCCGACACAGGCGGTTACAGAAGCCGGGAGAGAAAGAGGAAAGCGGAGCTGGGCGACATGCAGAAGATGAGTGCAAGACTACAAAAGCTAGAGGAAGCTGAGAGCCAGCGAGCTGCCGGCCAACTATCTCAGCGGCACGAAGCTACCCCAGAAGCTACCCCGCCATCTCAGCGGAGAAGCAGCGTGGCTTCCACGGAGCCCGTTCATACTGACTTCACGGAGCCTATCTACCCCGTGGATACTATCACAGAGGCTCAAAATTGCGACCTTATGACGAAATGCCATAACCTCACTTTCAAGGCGGCTCTCGGCTCTGTTGCACCTCCTCAACCCAACGGAACTTTTCACTGCCTTCCGATTCCACATGGCTATGCTGTTGTGATGGTGGATGAAGTAATGGAGGGATTTGAGGAGCTCGAGCTTTACCACTCTACAGGTGAAGGGGAGAATCAGCTGGTTCATGCTCTGAGGAGTACATGTCTATGGCAGAAGGAGTACATCAAGCTTCCAAACTGGATGCCTCCGCCTCCTCCTCCTCCTCCGGCGAGTCAGGGCACTCCGCCTCCTCCTCCTCCTCCTCCTCCGGCGAGTGATCAGGGCACTCCGCCTCCTTCTCCGGCTCCTCCGACGCGTGAGGGCACTCCGCCTCCTCCTTCGCCTACTCCGGCGCGTCGGAGCACTCCGCCTCCTTCTCCGCCTCGTCAGCAACGACGGAAGAGAGACGCCGCCGCTCCGGCGGCTAGCAGTACAAGCAGAGGCGGGAGGCAATTCAGATACGGTCCATCTCTCAAGCCTGTGGAAAAGTTACCATATGAGAGGACCGAGCAGGAAAACGAGGACATATGTCGTGCCCAAGTGAGGGACCATTTTGCAAAGAAAACTCCACCTCCGAAGGAGAAGCTAGATCCGGTGAAAGTGAAGCGCACTATCGATGCCCTGAAGCGACCACCACCGCCTCCGCCGGATTCCAACTATGTCCGCATTCTTAAAAAGACATATGAAGAAGCGCGGCGGTCGGGAAGTACTTCCAGTGATGCAAGGTTAGCAGAACGAAGAAGTGGGAAAACAATTCCCCAGCTCGGCGAACAGGAGAAGAAATCATGCCCCCCGCTCAAGGTGTCTAGCGATATCGTCGCTAATCATCCGGGGATGGTGCCTGGTACCAATCCTGGTGATTACTTGGGGGATGATGTAATTTTTTAAACGGCTGAGGTAACAAAAGAAGAATATAAATACGTGCACGGGAAGCCTCTCGTCAAACCTGATCATCCTCCTCTAACAATGATGATGTACAAATTGCATGAGTGGTAAATGAAAACCTGCAGGGAGTCTGGGAGAGACACTATGTATATGGCAGTGAAACCAGAGCACAAATTCATTGGACTTCCCGTGATGCCTATTGAATTTGTGGAGTTATTTCAGTTATACAATCAACTGGCCCTCGACAAACAACTCATGACTTCCTACTGTCTGTAAGTATTACTTCTATAGTTAAGTCTCTAGCTCAGCTCGTTCATTGCATGTATATATAATTATCCTCACTATATTATGCAGATTGAAGATCTTCGAATGCAAAAAAGAGGAATCTTCGACGTTGAGTTCATTAGCCCAGATGCCGTAAATGAATGGACGGTACAAAACTCAATCAAAGAGACCGAGGAGAACTTGCTACTTTCGTTCCTTATACATCAAAACAAAAGGGAAATACTCTTTCCTTACAACTTCAAGTGAGTATTGCTGTCTTCTCTGTATACTCAGTTTCGCTTACTCGAGGTTAAGTAATGTAATTGATGAGTTATATATGCGTGCGCAGTTTTCACTTTATTCTGCTATCCATTAAGCTTGACGGGGCATTAGTAACTGTCTTAGACTCGAGACGTCAAGATCCCGAGAATTATGCGGACATGACTGCAATGCTCAAGAAGAAAGTTCAGTCAATACCGGGACCATATCGACATGCAACTTTCGTTAATTTCCTGATATCAAGTAATCATTTTCTTTGCCTGGCAGGGTTTGGAAGAAGTTCACCCGAAAGGTTCCCGGTCTAAACAAAGAGTTGCGATTTACGCACCCCAAAGTAAGTAGTACTAGCTAGTTCCGCGCATCTCTAATTGATTCAAATTTTCATCAATATATCATTACCATGCTTGCTTATCAGTTTGATTGAACTCTATTCTCGTAAAGTGCTTGTACCAGAAAGAAGGGACTGTTTTATGTGCATACTACGTATGCGAGTTCATTCGCCACTCGACCTCTGAGCGGGGCTTCTCTGACAAACAATTTGAAGTATGTAAATAATATTCACAATTTTATTTTATATATTACCATCAATTGTGTTGAGTTTTATTCATATATATGCATGTATTGACCCCCTTCTTTAAATTAGATCTGGCAGATGCGGGATGAACTCCTACCACATGATCGCATACGAGCAATTCAAGAGGAATTGGCGGGATTCTTTCTTAACCACGTCATACCTAAAGACGGGGAATACCATGCGGATTTGTGATTGGATCTTAGGTAGATGATGTTAGGGATTTGTAAAAGATGTTATATTGTATATATGTAGTACCGTCGGATAGATATACGAAAACTTGTTGTTCGACCAAGCACGGAGAAAGAGATGTCACTTCTCTCTATATATGTTCAGCATGACGATCTTGTGTAATTAATGGTTTCCTTCATTTTCTTATTAGCTAGCATCGAGTTATCTCTATATGTATAGTAGCTACCGTCGACCGAGCACGGAGAAAGAGAGGACACTTCTCCCTATTAGCTAGCTAACACAATATGAAACCCCTAAATTAACCCTCCAAAACCCCCCAACCCCAACCCCCCCTTCAAAAAAAAAAAAACCCAGCTGCTGCCAGATGCTCACGCGTGGATGACCTTTGGTCCCGGTTGGTGTGACCAACCGGGACTAAAGGTTCTCCTGCCTGGGCTCCCCGCAGCGGCCACGTGGATGCCTTTTGGTCCCGGTTGGTGTTACCAACCGGGACTAAAGGTCCTCCTGCCTGGGCTTCCCGCAGCGGCCACGTGGAGCCCCTTTGGTCCCGGTTCGTAAGCGAACCGGGACTAAAGGTTTTGGGCTTTAGTCCCGACCCTTTAGTCCCGGTTCCAGGCCCTCTGGAACCGGGACTAAAGGCCCTTTTTCTACTAGTGATGTTGTACGCGCCTAAACAAAGGGGCGCGTGGTTTGATGATGGCGACAGGATGTTGTGTTACAGGCTACATGACCATCTGTACCAATACGACACCACCAACAACAAGGAGGAGGTTGGTGGTTCCCTGCAATGGGACCAAGAGATCCACCTACCGGCGGTTCCACCGCACGAGAGGCAATGCTGGAGTGTCTACGGTGGTTACCGTCCCAGCCTCGTCTCGCCTCGTCTAGCATTCGCCTCCAACGCACCGCAGCACACCGACGAGCAACAACGCTTCGAGAAGGCCTTAATGCATGCTCTAGGGTGCAAGAAAGCATCAAGGTCTAAGAAACAACTTTCTACCAATGTTGGCCCAGCTGACCGCAATGAGGATGAGCGTGCTGCAAAGAGGATTCGTGAGCCAACAGGGTAATCAACCTACAAGATAAATATAAGGGAAATCTTAATTTGTACGGCATTGTGATGATCAAAGGTTTGTTAGGATGGAATATTTTCTATCTAAGCAATATAACACTGTTTGGTTTTTTAATTATTTATCCGTTTGTTGTGGAGAAAAGTTATGCCGTCTCCTACTAGTTTCTATACATTTATAGGCCCCCTTTGTTTAGGCTACAGATTCCTGAGAATCAACTGAAGCAGGTTATTTGTTTACATACCCTGCTGTGGGACAGCTGTAAGAACCATAGGGGTTGTGAAATGTGGAATGCCCTGGATGCCGAGTACGCCGTTTATATGCTTATTCAGTGCAAGTTAGCTATTTTGTAAGTTTAGTCTGAAATGACATGTATAGTTGATTCAGTGCAAGTTGACAGTGACACCGATATAATGAGTCATCTACGGCTGCAACCAAGGCCATTGGCTTGTCTCTCCACAACGAGGCGATGTCTTTCAGCACGACCGATGAATAACACCTTCCTTGGAAAGGAGAGAGGGAACATCTCGGCTATCTTCAACTCCGGCTCCACAAACATTTGTTGTCTCGGAGTGATTGATCTCGATAAGATCAACAAGAAACATATGCTTTACTATTTCGTTCATCCTCACAACACTTGCCTTAACAGAAATGATGAATATATGAGAAGAACAATGGGATGACATGCTTGCCAAGGAGAGGATTTGTAGCATGCAGGTAATGAGGCCGCAGATTTGTGGTCGCCCGATTGCTTCGTGATTAGAAAACCGGTTCGGCTTTAGCCTATAATTAATTTAGATGGAATCCATGCATGCATCTTTTCACGGCTTTTGGAAGCTCCACCCATCCCACATCCGTTGCTCTCTCTTTTGACATTCAAACTTGAATCTGTTATATCCTTTTAACCAAATCTAATTTACTTCCTGTTTGCATGTTCGTGTATCTTGCGACGATGGTTTTCAAATAAGATCCATCTGAAATACGTTTTCATGATTTTTTTAAAAATCATAGGTTTCAACTACTAAAATTTGGTATAAGCGAATAACAAAATTGTAAGTTTCAAAAACTCAAACTTGAAACTTGATGTTACCTCGTGCGAAATCCGACGACTTTGCGGACCTAAGCCCTAAGCCTAGAACCCTAAACCGTGAAGCCCTAAAGCCCTAAGCCCTAAGCCATAAGCCTAGAACCCTCAAACCATAAAAGCACATGAAACTTGGTGTAACTTAATGTTACAAGTATCAAGTTTCAATATTTGAAACTTAATTTATTTTTCTGTCAAAGTTGTCGAATTGTATCCAAGGTTGGTTGTGTTCAAAAGTTGTCGTCTTGACGAACACAAATATGCAAGCAAATCTCTAATTCATTTTTACTTCCAATTCCAAAGATATAGTAGATTGAAATTAAAATATGCAATAGAAAGGCACGCGAGGTGAGATGGACGGCACATGCAACTTTGACAAAAGCTTCCAAAAACATGCATGGATGGACCCCGCTGTACTGTAATTACAGGCCTAATACTAAACAAGTTTAGGAATGTTGAAACAATTGGACGGCAAGAAAGGACTAGGCCGGTGCATGCTCCTGCACCTTGGTGCTCCTACAAATTTCTTCCGTGCACACAACACTGGTGTCTTCCGTATGTGGCAGACTCAACTCCAAATCACGATGACATGCTGGTCATCAACAACAACATCCATGACATTCTGTCTAGTAAAGGAACTTGGGTCGGATTTGTTTTCATGCAGAAAACGGAATAAAAATTGATGCGCTCCTCGGGATCTCCCTAGAATTTGAACTATCGGATCGAGCTCTAATTGTGAGGGGTTGCAGCTATGACAATTCTAAACAATCTGAATTGCTGGATCTTCCAAAGGTTGTCCGAACTGGCCGCTGGACTCCTCTTCTGAACTCAGTATATCGGCTATTCCCGGAGATTCCTCCATCAGATTGTGAAGAAATTTTACAGGATTGTAGTAGACTCCATTCCATACAATTCCACCAAAGGAAACATCGAAATGATGCTAGAGCAGGCAGGGCCGACGAAAACATATCCGTTCTCCAGAAAATTCTACATGGTCACGCAAGGGCAAAGTTGACGTTGAGACCCCAAGCTCCGTGGATGAATTTTTTTATGATCTCGGTTGAGATGAAAGTTGACATTCATGAAGACGCCCGTCGATCTCTGACATAACTGACATGGGGTGTAGTCCTTGACCAGGCCGAGGTAACCAATCGAGTTGGGAGGAATAATGTTGCACCGAGGATGAACATCTGATGGGCATGAAGATTGCACCGGCGTCAATCCACTTGTCGCTATTGATCCCATCGAGTCGTTGGAACTACGTGGCGGGATTTGTATGGCCCACGAATGACGGATTTGATTCTAACAAATTTTAGGTTGGTTGGTCCCGAGATCGTAGCCTAGATGCGATGGTAACAGGGACACGAGGTTTACCCAGCTTCATACCATCCAAATATTAAACCCTTCGTCCTTCTTGTGTTGTTTTGATTTGGATTGGGTATAAAATATAGGTTGATCTACGACGAGATCATTGTGTGTCTAGATCTGATAATCTAAGTTGTCATATCTTCTATCGACTAACCCATCCTGGGTTTATATAAGTTACCGGAGGCCTAAAATAATAGGAGTCCTAGTCGGCTATGTGGGGAGAGGAGTTCTCCACGAATTAGGAGTCCTTGTCTTGAACGGCAAGGCTTATGGAATCTTCTTTGTATGCTTCATTGGTTGCCCGAATCATTCAAGACGGATCGACAAGGGGGTCCTAAGCCCAGCCCACCTGGCCGGAGTCGACATAGTGCGAGGCCCCCTAGCTGGGACACCGTCAAGCACCCCACACCGCACTGCTTGCTAGCTTAAGGTTACCAATGGAGGCGCCCTACAAGCGGCGAATGGAGCTGGCCGTGGGAACATGCTCCAGGGGCCATTCTTCATGGGCGCCGCCAACGGCTCCGGCGGCGACAACCACATCGTCCCTGCAAGTAGTCGAGTTGGACGTTGTAGGAAAACTTCCGTGGGCCTCCACCGGTTGGTTGACGACGATGGCCTCCTAGAAGCAGCCTATGGCCAGTGGTGCACATCATCCCACCTTGGAGCCTGGAATCCACGTTCACTGGTTCATCATGGGGTCGGTCTCCATGGGGGATTTCACGAGAAGAAGATAGAACTGACATGTGGGCCCTACATGTCATGACGTCTGGTGTATCGGTCAAACAAACGGTGATGGCTGTCGGTGCCGCATGGACTGACTGGTGGGCCATCCCTCTCATAATCACGGTTAGTTTTGAGCAAAGAGGTCATCGGTGTGATGTGATGATTTTTATCAAAATTTATAGTCAACTAGATAGTTCTGTGGGACTTTTTTAAAAGTGGTAGTCCTGGAAGACAGTTGCCTCAGTTGTGGTAGTTTTTGGTTAAATACTCCTCCATTTGCATGAAAATCAACGATGCAGCGCTAGCAGTCTGAAGGTAGAGCACATACTCTACCTGTTAGTGAAGTGTGCAGTGTGTTAGAGCGGATGCACGTGCAGGATGCCATTTTTTCCCCTGGGATTTATTTGTTGTGCGATTGCTACATGTGAATATTGCACGTGCATGACTAGTGATGGACCTGCAAGTGCCACTGCAAATGGGATGCAGTTCCAACTGTTCCAAGTGCTACTGTGCCATGTATCAACGCCAGACATGATTCTTCAACTGCGTGGCGCACACTCAATATCCGCCGATATCTATCTACGAAGTCGCAACGGCGGTGATCGGGGAAGACGGAGATGTTGGGACGTGTGTGTTCGTCGGGCGTGACGGCTGTACGTGTTCGCCAGACGTGTTCCCTCTTGCGACGGCGCCCCTGCTACACCGAGCAGCAAGTGAGTAGCTGGGGAAGCATGCTGCAAAGCCTGCCGGCAAGGTGGCGCGAACGTCGAGCCTAGGTTGGGATTTTCGCCTTTTTCCATGGCAGGTTAGTAGAGGTGTGGGGAGGAAGGAAGACGCGGACGGGGATTAGACGGTTACTAGCAAAACGGCCCGTGCGTTGCAACGGGAGAAAAAAATTCATAATCTCCAATGACCATGACCACATTTTGCTGCATCACCGAGATACACTATATCTCTCATTTTTGTGAAATCGTGAACAATTTTTGAAAATCATGAATGCTTTTTCAAACTCGTGAACATAATTGAAATCGTGAATATTTTTCAAATTTACTAACAATTTCTAAAATCAGGAACATTTTTTGAATTTATGAACATTTTACACTGTTTATAAATATTTTCAAAAAAGTTTGATTTTTTTAAAAGATTTTCTTGAAACTACGAACATTCTTTTGAAATTGTTGGAACAATTTTCGGAATTGATGATTTTTTTTTGAAATGTCTATCTTTTCTTTGTATCAGCAAACTTTTTATGAATAACTAAAATATATTTTTAACTTACGAACAATTTCTGAATTTTTATGAAAATTTTCAATTCATGAACATTTTTTGAATTGGCAAAATTTTATTCTATTTCATTCAGATATTTTAATACTTGAAATTTTAAAAAATCTTGAACATTTCCTGATCATTTGTTTAAAAATTTGTGAACATTTCTTAAATATGCGACCATTTTTTTTATCGCAAACATTTTCTGAATCCGCAAAAAATTATGAATTATTAAACATTTTAATTTAACATTATCATTTTTTTAATTTTCGAAAGTTTTTTGAATTCCAAATAATTTAAAATAGAAAAAGAACAATAACCGAAAAGAAAAACGAAATTTAAAAAACAGGTCGCTCATACATGGGCCGGCCCAAACAGATGCTTTGTGTCCTCTCCTAGCATACAAAGCGCTGTATAGGAGGTTCTTGCATGGGCCGGCCCAGTTCGAGATTTTTCTGTGTGAAATATTTTTTTATTACTTACTAGCAAACATGCCCGTGCGTTGTAACGGGAGAAAAAAAATCATAATTTCGAATGGCAATGATCACATTTTATTACATCATCGATATACACTATCACTCTCATTTTTGTGAAAACATGAACAATTTTAAAAAATCATGAACAGTTTTTTAAACTCGTGAGCATATTTGAAATTGTGAACATTTTTTAAATTCACGAATATTTTGTAAAATCAAGAACGTTTTCTGAATTCATGAACATATTATACTATTTGCAAACATTTTGTTTAATCGGCGAACATTTCTAGAATCGGCTAACATTTTTTTGGGATTTGATAAAACAATTTTCTAAATTAATAAACATTTTTTGAACTGCATGATCTTTTTTGAATCAGCGTATATTTTGTGAATCAATAAACTATATATTTGAATTTATGAACAGTTTTATTTTATGCTATTTTTTATACATGAATAGTTTTTGAATTGGCGAAATTTTGTGAAATTTTAAAACATTTTTTAATACATGAACTTTTTTAGAAAAACTCATTAATGTATGTTTATTTCCCAGACATTTATTAGAAAATTTGTTAATATTTTTAAAAATCAGAAACAATTTCTGAAGCCACAAACATTTATGAATTATTAAATATTATTTTAAAATTCCCAGTTTTTAATTTTGGAAACTTTTTAAAATTCACAAATTATTTAAACTAGAAAAAAACAACGACGGAAAATAAAAACCAAAAATAAAAAATTGATCACCCATATATGGGCCGGCCCAGGCAAGCTGTGTCTTTTTCTAGTGCGCTGCGCGTAGTATAGGAGATTCTTAAATGGGCCGGCCCAGTCCAGATTTTTCTGTGTGCAACGTTTTTTATAACTTATAGGTGGCATTGGTAGGTAATATTTTGCAACTTCGGGGGCAATTTTAATGACGTACGGGCAGAAGCACTCCGACTTTAATAGTAGGTATAGATAGGTGGCATTGGTGGGTAATATTTTGCAACTTTAGTGGTAATTTCGATGACGTACGGGCAGAAGCACTCCGTACTTTAATAGTAGGTATATAGATCTCAAGATATCTTTGGACTTTGGGGCTGGCAAAATTTCCGATCCGGGGACACACCGACGCCCACATATGATAGTTTGAGTCGTATACGTTACGTTGATATTATTACATGTATGTTGCGCCATCAACGACCCTGTTGAACACGACAGTATTCACGTACTCTTGTAGTCTTCTGTACATAAATACCGCTAGAGAGATAGATCCTCAGATCGATATCAAGGTCTAATACGTACCAGCAGATCGAGCTAGGAAAAGTTCAATATTGTCGCCGCTGATTTATTTACTCAATCATGGTTGTTCTGCAGCCGACGGACCTCCTCCCCGATCTCGTGCTGGAGGAGATCTTCGTGCGGCTGCCACCGAGGCATTTCTACCAATACCGCTGCCTCTCCCGCGCCTGGGCCGCCGCGCTCTCCTCTGAGGACGCGATCGACCGCCACCTCCACGTGTGCGCCAAGATCCGGCTAGACCATGACTCCATCATGCGGAAATTGGCCCTCGGCTGCTGCCTCACCGCCGGAGAGCCCGACAGTGACATTGCCGAGTTGTGCGACCTTTCTAAGGAGGAGCCTTTTGAGGAAGATAATGAGAATGAGAATGATGATGATGGCGCTGAGGACGATGATGATGAAGAGAGGAACTTGAGGGAGGAGAATCGATACAGGGGTTACGTGGAGGTCGACCAGGACTACTACATCCAACTGGCTGAGACATAGTCGTGGCTCGCCGAATTGTGGGCAAAGACGGACCTTAGCGGGATCACCAATGCTGACTCTGACGACGCCGAATTGATGGCAAAGAAGGACTTTAGCAGGATCACCTTTGCTGACTCTGACGACGCCGAATTGATGGCAAAGAAGGACTTTAGCAGGATCACCTTTGTTGACTCTGACGACGAGGGCCTCAAAGCCCGCATTGTTCCGTTCGGCGCTCTCCATCCCCGGATTCGGCAACCCCTCATGCAAGAAGAACACAACAAGAAGAAAGATGCATCATGCCAATTCATGGCCGCGTGAAGACCGAAGAGGAGGTCGACAAAGAAATCATTGCTTTTCTAAGGAGATTGCGCGATATGGACCCAAAGTCAGCGGTACGTATCTAGTTGAATTTCTTGCTTAACCTAAGTTACCTAACTGGTTAATTAAGGACATATTTTGAACATCTATTTCGATGCTACTGCAGTTTTTGAAGGAGTTTGATACTTACGGGTGGCCATACGAACCTCGGCAAGAGTAAGAAGAGATGGATGCTTCTCGCAAAAACAAAAAACAAAAAAAGAGATGGATGCTTTCAAGGAGAATGGGCATGAAGACGACGTTTACCACTCTGAACCCAGGGGGTGGACGCACACTCCACCACCGCCGACGGCATTATAAGGGAATTAGTTGTACCATCGAAGATGCAACTGTGTTTGTTAGATTCGCCTTGGTGACATGTAAGGGGGTATCTATCTATTACGTTTAGAAATATTTTACGTAAGCTGTGTTTTGCCGGTACTGCTATATATGTGTCAGTTTGATTGATTTATGGATTTATAGTGCCCTCCGCAGGGTGTAAAGTCAATCCTGACAGATACGTATCGTGCTGAAAAATTTCGAATCGACGTGGAGGCATTAGACAAAGTACTTTCCTCCTGATGCCATCCACGTCCTCGTGTGTCCACCGCGCTGTCCGATCGATTCGTGGCACCCCCTTCTGCCTGCCGTCCAACCGTCCGATCTTTTTAGTATGTGCCTCACCGCCCCGACAGCTTTGGAGGTCCTTAAGCGGTGGCTGGTCATATCAATGACAATACACCGCGCAGTAGGTTCTTGAAACAAGAGCATCACCTTAGGAGCTTGCTAGAGGCACTCTCCACCGCTTCCAAGAGCATACCGGATCTCGACCACTCCAAGGTTTTCCGCTCCACCAGCAGGATCGAAACAGCAACGAGGTCTCATGTCCCTTGTGAAAGAAGCAAAAGTCTTATGTCAGTCACTGTAGTGAGAAAATCGTGCGTGCGTGCATTCGTGTGTGTGTGTGTGTGTGTGTGTGTGTTATAATGAAAATAATATGTAATAGCTGTCAGTGTCACTCTTTTGTAGTGAAAAAAACTTTTGTGTGTATGTGTGTATGTTATAATGAAAATGATACTCCCTCGATTCCACAATGTAGTGTATATAGATTTATCTTAAAGTGAAACTTTGTCAAAGTTGACCAAGTTTATAGAGCAAATTGTCTTCATGTACACTACCAAACATGTACATTATGAAAATATAACTCATGATGTATCCAATGATGTGCATTTAGTATTCTAAATGCACCTATTTTTGTCTATAAATATGGTCAAAGTTTGTAATGTTTGACTTATAGAAAAAACTATATGCACTATATTATGGAACGGAGGGAGTATGTAATAGCTGTGTCAGTTTTTAAAGGCTCTTAATTTCTACTCCCTCGGAAAAGAAATATAACAGCGTTTACATCACTACTTCAGATACATAGAGTAGTAGCACGAAACAGATAACAATAATCAACTCACCACAGTACCAGACCTAACCAAGCAAAACTATTAGCTATACACAGGAGATGAAAACAGTAGTTAATTGCTTCTAGCCTAGTCTTGAGACAAATCATATCTGGATTTTTAGCTGCCACTCCATAGTTCGCAGGAGAAGGATTTTCAGCTCAAGGATTCGCTGAAACAGTAAATTTTGCTCATTAAATTCTCCCGGGATGACGTGTGTTTTGCGCTTTCCTGTAACATTGTTGAAGACCACACCTCAACCCTTGATCAAAATCTCAGCTAGAATCATTTATGCCGTTCAAGTTTCCGTACGACAAGCTAGCACAAGTACACGACTCACAGCTCTAAAATTCTTTTATGCTATCAAGATTCTTAGTTTCAAGTTCCATGTAGTCAAATACATACAGATAACAGAGTGGCAACATGAAACGGATTACTAAAACCAAGCAATAACAACTACTCGCTATGTTGAGGGGATGAAAACAGCACAGCAGGTTGCCTCTAGCTCTGGCCTCGGCCTCGGTCGTGTGATAAATCATCGCTGCTGCTGCTGCTGGTTCTCCCTCCGCCGCGCGTACCGGGTCCTGTCGTTGTACCTCGGCCTGTCCGATGCTCTCTGCGGCACGGGCTCCACCCTCCTCTGCCTCTCAGGAGATCTCTGAACAATCTCCCCGTTCACAAACAGCTCAGCTGCACATCACAACCATATGTTAGGACAAGATTATCAGTATCCCCTGCTCAGACAGGTATTACAAACATCGCTGAGCATTTAAAGGAAGACATAAGTGAATGCAGCACCTTTTAGTTGTGTTAATGTTTTAAACTTGCACTACATCAATGCCTGTCTCTACTCTAGGACATCACACTGGCAAAGGAACAAAACAATAATCACTTGCTTTGACTAGAACTAGCTGATTACCCCAAACTTCATGGAAAATTAGCAAGCCAGAGCATTTCTCTTAGATATAATCAACACTGGAGGCACCTCTTGCCTGTACAGATACTTTGCCAAGTTTCGTCGGTACAAATACTATTAGAGAATATGCAGGGAATTGTTAGAATCCAATTAGCACCCAAAGCCAGAATCACGCGCTACACTTCATTGTTCAGCCACATGGACAGTATAGCAAATTTCGGCCACATGGACTGTATAGCAAATTTCGGCCACATGGACTGATAAATACCCAATTACACACAAATGCTCGTAGCACTTGATATAATGCTCATAGAACTTAATGGTGTGTTTTAAGCGTCGCTGCCTATTCTAGACAAACTAGAGCAGCAATGTTTGTAACTATAAAGGGGATATGTTTCGTGATAATTTACTATACTTCTCTCACCTCTGCACATATTTTGCAATACTTGGGGCATAACTAACCTTCAGATAATATGCAGATAACTTTCACAGGCCCATAGCAAGAAAAGCTCACTAGACATAACTGCATAAACCACATGGACTGTATAGCAAATTTCGGCCACATGGACTGATAAATACCCAATTACACACAAATGCTCGTAGCACTTGATATAATGCTCATAGAACTTAATGGTGTGTTTTAAGCGTCGCTGCCTATTCTAGACAAACTAGAGCAGCAATGTTTGTAACTATAAAGGGGATATGTTTCGTGATAATTTACTATACTTCTCTCACCTCTGCACATATTTTGCAATACTTGGGGCATAACTAACCTTCAGATAATATGCAGATAACTTTCACAGGCCCATAGCAAGAAAAGCTCACTAGACATAACTGCATAAACCACATGGACTACGGAGCAACTGTTGGAAGTCGATGATACACATAAATACACGATTATACACCTTGCTCCTACCACTTTATATGGTGCATTAATAATGTATTATACACACTGCTTACAGCACTTGATAGTGTGTGTTAGGCTTCATTGCTCACTAGAGACAGCTTAGAGTACCAAGGATTGTAACTAAAGAGGGCGTATGTTTCATGATCATTTTTTCTATCCACATACATGACTAAAACTTTATTAGCAATCAAATTCAAAGATACTGCCCAAAATGCTGCATCGGAACACCAAGGTGGAATCATTTAAATGCTATTGGACAACAGATGTCTTTCTGGTTGGCAAAAAATTATCGATGAACTGCTGTACTGCAAGTCTGCAACCTTAAAAAATCTAAAATGGTTGTTGATTTAAGCGGTTCTAATCACAGAGAGAATCTTGTAGACTATCTCACTTCCATGGCTGGCTTATCAAATCAACAGAAAGTTTTCTAATTAACATGGCATCGTTCAAACAAGAATGCACCAGAAGAGAGTTGCGGGGTATGTATAGTATGTCCAGAAATACCTCCATAGTCCTTGTGTTCAGGGTCAACATAGGAATCAGGGAGCACAAAGAGAACACCAGGGATCCCTGAAGCACAACCAACAGATGTGTATTTAGACACGCTCCCGACTACATGAAGGAGAAACAGGTGAGTAGCTCTAATTTTAGACGTAGATAACACACAAACCTTCCAGCTTGTTGGATGTCTCCTCGTCGATCTCACACCCGAATCCAAAGTAGCGCTCACACGAGACGTTGTAAATCTTCTTCTTGGCCTCTTCCTCGCTGAGACACATCCGAAGATAGAACAATATTAGATTCATCAGGCTCACATGAACACTAACCACTTGACAGATACTTACACTAAAATGGTGTTCCAACTCAAACAAGATAAGTTTGCACGAACTGTATAATGTGCAGTAGGCAGACATGGCTGAAAGATGCACTAGACGATACAGATTCAGTTATAATAAATACAGGGAACCGGGATTGCTCCAAATGAGACACTGACTGGTACGCTAGCACGAGCAAGCAGGCGCGGTGAGTTCATCATTCATTGACGACCGGTGAGACTAACTGAGACGCTCTAACGACAGTCGTATCATTCAGGACTAGATGCAGCAGTGAGGGGTGGGCGGCGGGTGGTACCTTCCGAGGACCTTGGCGAGGGTGTGTATGTAGCAGTCGATCATCTGGTGCTTGGAGGCGCCCTCGCCGCCGGGCTTGTCCATGACGATGAGCCAGTGCTCGTAGTCGCACCCGGGGAACAGCGGCGCCATCTCCGTGGGCGCCCGGTCCCCGCCGCCCCCGCCCCGCGCGGGGGAGTACCCGTCGCCCCCGGGCCGCCGCGCCATGCCCCTGGCCCCCCCTACGCCGCGGAGGAGGAAGGCCGAGGATGCGACGGCTGCCGGGCGCAGCATCTCCATCGCCGCCGCCGCCGGGGCGCGGCCGCGGCCGAGGAAGGACGGGGCGGAGGAGAGGTGGCGAGAGAGGAGGAGGCGGGCGGCGGAGGTGGAGGAGGGCGAGAGGAGCCTGCTGGCCATGGAAGCGGCGGCGGCGGCCATCGGCGGGGAGGGAACCCTAGCGGGGAGGTGTGGAAGGTTCTCGAAGGGAGGGGGAGGGGAATGGGGAATTCGGGATCGAGCCGAGACGGGTTTAGGAGAGATGGGTTTAAGCTTAAATGGGCTTAGGTTACATTAAGAAATCTGCTTTTTGGGCCCACCGAAGCCCGCGACAGTCAGTGTGGTTTTGAGAATTTGGTTCCTCTCCTAATCCTAAACCAGAGGAGAATGTATTCATCTCCTCTGGTTTGCAAACTAAGTGGTGCATACAAGTGTGGTTTTGAGAATTTGGCTCCCCTCATTTTGTAATATAAGGCGTGTTTCGATTCGTCCAGACAAGGGTTTAGCCACCAGTTACTTGCTTTATTAGTATATATGCAATTTACCTGACATGAAATTAAGGTCGACAGTCGTGCGAGGCGGATAGAGGCAGGCCTGCCGGCGAGCTCGTCGGAAGGTGAGCGACGACGACCCGACGATGAAAGACGCCTCCGACGACGAGCCGGAGCCCGTGCCCGTGCCTGTCCATGCGGGCTTGACCATGGAGCAGGCGCAGGCGCAGGCGCACTTCGACGCCGTCATGGTGGAGGAGCAGGCGGTGTCGGTGTTCCGGCAGGCGCAGGAGGAGCAGCGATACAACCTCTCCCTCCTCGCGCATCACCGGCTGGCGGTGGGCCAAATCTACGGCAAGTTCGCGAGCTCAGAGGCCGTGGCAGCCATGGCCGCGGAGAACCCGAACTTCATGGAGGAGCAGCGGGCGCACAGAGAGGCCGCGCGCAGCGCTCGCGTGGCGCAGACGGACGTGCAAGCGGCGCATGCGGTCGTGGACCGAAACGCCGGCAGCTGCGCGTCGTTCACGCCGGTACGACGACGAGGTCGACCCGTCCACGTCCATCGTCGACCTCACCTCCACCGGCGACGGCCAGGTCGACCCGTCCACGTCCATCGTCGACCTCACCTCCACCGGCGACGGCCAGGTCGTGTACTCCGACGAGGAGTAGGGCATGGGAGACGGCGGCGCCTTGCGTCCCATGTGGGCCAGTCTGTGTCCCATGTCCTACTCTTCCTCGCCAGTGACCGCACCTTCACTTTGCGGGTTTCACGGCCGCCGGACATGGACACGGAAGGGAACAACAAGGACATGGAGGACGGGCGCCGGCCGGCGAAGATTTAGACTAGGTTACGGTCCGAACGCATTTGTTTAATGAAATGTGTTAAAAATGTAATGAATGTGGTCCAGTTTAATTGGAAATCATCCGATTTGCTCAAATCCCGTTTGAAATGTATGCGGACAGGGTTGGATGACCGGCTCCCGTTTTAAATGAAAATACAGTATCCGTTTTAGGGGTCCGCGTTGGAGATGTCCTTAGTCACTTCTTTCTTTTACTACTAGCGTACAAAAGTTATGTGTTTTACCTTAAAACCCTGCATTAAATAGTTCAATTTTCTTCAAGATTATAATCTGAATGTGCTTTGCAAGATCATCGTATTGTTTTGCACTGGATTTACCACATTCCAGTGTAAGGAAGAAACCCAGGTGGAAAAGATGCAATGGATAAGCGGAGCGCTGAATTAAGCAGCGGAATATAGAACAAATGTTGACATGATAACAGCTGCTCAAAGATAAGTACAGTACCACTGAAACAAGAACCCAGAAAATGTTTCCAGACAACACACGAGGCATGCAAGACGGAAAAGGTAGGATAGATGGCCGCCACAGACAGAAGAGTTTCAACAAAATACTTGGCAACATGACAGCAGTTCACGCGTAGGGCGATGCTCCCTGTGGCAGATTTCCATGCCCGAAGATGGCTCGCTGAATTTTTCACAAAATGAAGCACTCATTTTTTTCGCGCATGCACTTGTAGCACTCCTCCTCATCTTTAGCCAGCTTTAGGCTCTTCTTGAGACTCTTGATCTCCTTCATGCGCAACTTCTCATCCCGCCTTGCTTTCTCAAGTTCCTCTTTGATATTTTTGATCTCCTCTTCATGTGCGTTCCTCTTTTCCTCGTCCAGCTTTCTCAGATTATCTGCATTTTTCATTTCTTGTTTGTCATTATCATGTTCTTTCTGAGATTTCTCCAGGCTCTCGCTGATCCTCCGGATCTCCTCTTGGCTATTCTTCAGTTTTTCAACAACCTATGGGTGAAATTAATTAAGTCAGGTACTTTATTGGTAGAAGTCATGTTCTGACGTGATAATAATCGGCTTATAATCGATGGCAGAAAAACAGCTACATGATCAACTGAAAATGCCTTTTTCACTTCATTTTAGTACCTAAGAGTTAGGATGAAAAATATTTGAACGGCAAGGCAAGAAATCTGCTGCAAGAATTAACTAGACAGTATCAGAGCACTACAAAATCGACCTTATGTGTAACAAATCTCTTACCGTCTTGGTTATCTGCTCCAGATGTTTACTGAGATGCTCTCTCATCTTTTCTGCTATATATCCATCAACACTATTCTCGGTTTGTCTGTCTATTGCTTCCTGCAACAAGGGAACAAAAACACATGTCAGAGGTCCATTTATGCAAAAGTAATACGACTAAAAGCCCAATCAATCACCTGAATGTGAGGGAGCATCTGATAGGAGAATGCAATGCCACTATTGCTTGATATAACAAAGTCAACTGCATCAAGCAATTTCCTGCGTTGCATGTCACGGTGCTTGATATCATTGTTCTTGTTGTCGAAGAGAACAACCCTGTCTTGACATAGCTTTAACATGTCCTGTGAAAAAAATGAGGATGGAAATATAAGCTATAGGCAAGAAATGGCAAGTGATGGATACAAGCAAAACACAAGAACCATTCTTGAGATACAATCGAATAAAATGCAGTTTGAAACACTTTATTGATATTGGAAAAGATATGAAACAGACCTGGAGATAAACCGGGGATTCCCCAGTCAGCATTTTCTTCCAAGCATTCTCGTCCTCCACTGCATCTCCATGTGTGAAAACTAATATGATGTGGTCAAGGATCTTGTCACCGAAAAACAGTTTAATTGACTCCACTGCACTATGCTCTTCCTGAGTAAATCGCGATGCAGCTGATAACACGATAAGCATAGCATGTATGCCATCTTTAGTCATCTCGATACACTTAACAATATCTTTACGGGCATCTTCGATCGAAATGTCCATGGCAAATAAGCCTATCCAAAAAATATAGTGAGGACGTTATAATTCAGCTTCACTGAAGCGGCCGATGCATGTTTAGTTGTTCATATGCAGCATTGGCACAAAAAGGTCACCAAGAACAAGCACACAATTTGAAGTGTGCAATACAAAATGGGATAACGGTTTTGCTGGGACAATAGGAAAGCACTTTTCCTCATATTATCATGAAACAAATATTATGGGATGGTGCAGTAACAAAGTGGACAGGAAGGGGAATAAAAAAAGATAACATTGTTTTTGTAGCTCTGCCGTGAAATATGTCGACAAAGGAACATGATCGTGCAAACTACATACTGCATAATAAGATATACGATTCAGCTCTAGAACAATAGCTTGCATCTTGATATAAGAGATGGATTGCTAGAAAGAAGACGGAACACCTTTTAAAAATAATCATGGGTGTATATATACTTGTTGGATCTTCAATAGAAATCACACGTTTTTGCTTGTTCCCTTTTCACAAATTTTGGAATTTCGAGGTTCTACTAAGAAAGGAGATGGAACACCCTTTAAAGATACTAGCAAACATGCCCGTGCGTTGCAACGGGGAAAGAAATATCACAAGCGCCTATATATCTTAATAATACACAAAACCAAATGAAACATCTTGTTAGTTCTCTTGTAGACATCAAGAATGTAAAGAAAAAAGAAGAAAAAGAGTAAGGAGAAACATGATAATAGATTGCATATATACCATATGGCCATTTAATCATTGAATCTCGTGAGTAAATACCAGTTGCATGAACCAGGGTAGCCGGGGTTGAGGAACTGAGCCGCTTGTGTCCGTCGAGATTTGGAGCGTTGCAGCAAGATTCCCCTATCTTCTTATTATTATATGTACAAATAAAAGAATAAGTTGTTAGAGGTTAAAAACATGGGGTATACAGAACATATACCTTTGCTTTGCCATGGGTATAGACAGTCTAATGCACACCAACACATGCGGTAAACAATTTATAAGGATGCTCAGATCTGTAATTCATGTAGGTGCATTTTAAGTCACATGTTACATATTGTTGGAAAAGGATAATAATTATGATGTTCAAATTTAAATAGATGAAAGGCTGCTATATAGTATACATACAATCATCACCATCACCTGCATAAAACTGCATGGTAGGATAATTAGCATATGCTAATACATGCTTACAAGACGTCAAATATGATTTTCCAAAAGACTCGAGGCAATATTAGCTTGAGTCCGGTGGCAAATCACAAATTTCACACCATCACAACGCAGATATGCCTCTAGTACTGTACCCTTACTTGTCAACAACTATACCAGAGTGCGTGCACAACATTAGATGTGGTTGACGGTTGACCATGCAATCGTGGGGCTGGTAGTGGAGCTTGTACCGATTGGGTGTGCCCGACGTGAGACAGAGACGACCAGAAAGAGAGAACCCACAGAGAGCATGGAAAAGCAGGGTCTTAGCATCTTAGGTTAGTGGTGGACATATGCGGTGAGGAGATGGAAGGCGATGAGCTGGCCACGGGAGCTTGCCACCAGTTTTACCCAAGCATGACAGACTCTATTGATTTACTCACTACGCTTTCTTAAGGAGATTGTGTTTATCAATTACCAATTTAATATCCAGCGGGCACAACATAAGGGATCTTACCGCTCGTGCTGCTTCTCCCGGACAGTAGCGGGATGCTCGTCATGAGACCAGGATGTTGTGCGGCTGAATCATGGTCTCCATGGCCATGCACCATGCTGCCTGAGTGCCTGTGACGATGCATCGTCCACACCTAGACCACCGCCAACACCGGGATCAGCGCTCCTGCGTCCCTGTCATGTAAAGAGCTTGGCAAGGACCCAAGCGTCTGCGGGCTCTATTGCACCTGGCGAGATGGAATTCCTAATACGTGAAGATTACGACGACCGGCTCCTAGCTAACCTCATGTCGTTGCGGGGCAAGCAACGACGATCATACCTAGTTCCTCTTCGTCATTGACTACAGCTTGCGGATGAAGCCTGCAGGAGTACACCGGTAATTGCGTCGGCACGGCTGGCGGCGGCGGCCTCCTCGTCGGGTGCATGGTGGCCCTGGCGATCGAGCAGGAGGCGGCGGTGAGCTGCCTCCTTGTTGGGTGCACGATGGCCGGTGCGAGGGGCCTCCTCCACTGATGCACGGTGGCCCTGGCGATCGGGAGGTGGTGGCGTGTGATGTGTGGCGGCCTGGACGGTTGAGTTAGGGCACGCGTGGAAGACGTCCGGGGTGAGTTTTTTTTCAGGTGATGCGATCGTGGGTTGAAAAGATCGTACGAACGACGTGTTCGCCTCGGCACCTGAATCGGCAAGCCGCTTTTCTTTCCTCGATTGGAACTCTGTGCACAATCCGGATTCTCAAGTTGATTTATTTTTCACGGTCCCTGAGAAAGAGAAGGCCAGCAAAGAAAGCACAGCTAAAAGCCCACGCTTGGTTCGTGTCCCATAGGAGACCATCAACGCACAAATACCTAGCCCAGGATGGTTAGCGTGCGTGTCAACAAACCACCCATGGTGTGTACGGACGTGTGTAAATATCCATAGGACGGGTTGCTAAAAAAACATAAAGCGGGACGAAACCAAGAATATAGATATAGATATAGATTTGTTCTGGCAATGCAAAATGTACAGCTTCAATGCCTACAGATTGCTGGAGATGCTTGATTAATTAAGCTGGGAATCCTTTCTTAATCACCTGGGGTGTCGACGACGTTGACTGTGCGGGTGGCGCCGCAGCTGTCCTGGATGTTGGCGCTGCTCATCTGACAGGTCTTGGTGACGCTGTTGTAGGACATCTTGGACGCGAACGCCTGGGTCCCGAGGATGCAGTTGGCGGTGGCGCTCTTCCCGCCGCCGATCTTCCCGACGAGGGCGAGGGTGACGTTGGGCAGTACCGCCCAGTCGCCGTCGCCGCCGCCGCCCATGATGGATGGGACCTGCAGCTGCTGATTGAAAAGACATCGCCGCCGCAAGCATCAACGACCAAGATATTTGGACAGAAAAATAGGGAGATGTCAGGGTCTTAATTTGGGGGTGTCTCACCAGACGAATTATAGATCAGAGTGGGGTTGAGCACAAATCAAATCAGAGAGAGATAGAGCTGAGCTTTTTTTGAGCTCACAGAGAGATAGAGCTGAGCTTGGAGGATGACAGGGGAAAGTGTACTTTCTGCACAAACCCACTCTGCTAAGTAACGGGTGAGTGCACTTTCCCATGACGCACGCACCAACCCACTCATCTGGAGTAATGCTACACATACATAGGTTTACAGAGGTTTTACAGGCAGGTAGATTTTGATTGGAGATTAGGGGGATGAGGGGCCCCACCCCCTTGAAAATCAGGGGGGGAGAGGTTAGTTAGAAAGAAAGAATCCTAGTCAGCGTGTAACTATGTGTAACTCTTTGTACGTTTAGCATTATTGATTCATCTGCCGCCTCCACGCACTCACTCTTCTATTTTTTATTTTATTTTTTGAGAATCCTCCACGCACTCACTCGTTACATTTTTTTTCTTTTTCTTTGAGGGGTACTCACTCGTTACATTTTTTTTTGAGTGGTACTCACTCGTTACATAGGTTCGATGCCTGGGCCACCTGACGCAGCCGGGTTGGGCTTACAATTTGTCGCAGGTTGAGGCCCAGGTCATCGACGCTTGACAGAGGTTGAGGCCTCACCTTCGGACCTCCTATTTGTCGCTCGCGTAGTTCTAAAAAAAAAAAATTTGTCACGCGCGTGCGTCGAACTGGTGCCCTTTCGCAGAGGGCGCCACCGACCAGGCCAGCCCCCGACCAAGACGGCCACCACCGGATTCGGCGGACGAGTTGGTGTTTCGAGAGTCAATCTTCAAGGACATTGCTAAGTACTATGCATGCTAGTCAATGTTACATTAGATTTTGATTGTCTAAAAAGGTGTCATGACAGCATGATGATCCCGTTAGGATCAAAAAAGCTCCCATGACACCATCTTGGCTCATAAATGATGCCATGGCAGCAAAATTAGGTTGAAAAATCCTCCTAGTGTGTGGGACTATGTAGTAGTTAACTCCGTTGTACATGTCGCACTATGTGATCGAGTATGAACCAATGCTACTATAATTGCACCATCTTGGGCTATAATATGTTACATGGCAGCATTTTGATCCTATTTTGCTGCCATGGCAGCAAATTGGGTACAAAACACTGCCAAACATAATTAATGATTTTATTTTTTTATTTGGAAAATTTCTATCAGCAGCGTTCGTGCTGGAATCTTTTTATAAAAAAAATCGTATTTGTATCATTTTGCATAATTTTCTTACTTGTATGATTGGAGTGGGACGTTTTGGAGGACGAGCTCCATGGAGCTCGTTTTTTTGAAAAAATCAAAAATCATATTTTTAAGTTTCAAAAAATTCTGAAAAAAATCATACAGGTTCATATGGATGTGTTTTACATGTGTGTAAAATCTGACGATGAAATACATTATGATGCGAGCTACACAAAAAAGGCAAATTCCTCCATTATTTCGGTGAACAGTGAATGTACTGTTTACCCTTTTAAAAAAACACGGTTTTGTCTTTTTTGTGTACCTCTCACCCTAATGTATTTCATCGTCAGATTTCACACACATGTATTATACATCCGTATGAACGTGTATGATTTTTTTCAGATTTTTTTGAAACTTAAAAATATGATTTTCGAATTTTTCAAAAAAACGAGCTCCATGGAGCTCGTCCTCCAAAGAGCATTTTTGGTATGATTGTTGTTATATATAGTGCCATGGTTATGATATCCGTGCCTGTCGGCCCTCATCCGGTTTACGATTGATGTGGTATATTCTCTTTTATAACTATTTATTGCATTTCGTGTTAATGACAATTATGCCCATCAAGTTGACATAGATATTTTTATCTAGGAGGTAGTTGAACCGGAAATTCCAACCGACCCTATTGTCGAGAAGTTAAATTTAGTTGACAAAGAAAACGAGGATTTGAAAGGAAAATTGAAAAGAGTTGAAGAAGAGAAGATGAAATTGGAGTTGTACGTTGCCGATGTCGTCGATGATCACAAGATCAAGATGGATGCAATGCGCTTGAAGATTAGAAAGATTAGAAAATATGCCATTAATAAAGAGGCTTGGTATCATTATGCTGTTGGATCAATTGTTACCTTAGTTGCGATTTTGATCGCATTTGTTGTTGCATTTAAATGTTTTAGCTAGATAGTTGTATGTTGTTTTATGAGAATAAGTGTGTATGAACTTTATGTATGAACTTGTATTAATTTGGTCTTTTCGGTGTTGTGTAATGAAGATGAACCGGCAATGGATGTACGATGACCGACGCTCTCCCCAGTTCATTAATGGCGTGCATAGTTTTCTACGTGCGGCTGAGGCAAACAAGCGGGATGGTTTTATGTGTTGTCCATGTGGTGTGTGTAAGAATGATAAGACTTACTCTAGCGCAAAACAAATTCACGTCCACCTTTTTACGTCCGGTTTCATGTCCGGCTATAATTGTTGGACCAAGCACGAAGAAAGAGGGGTTCTAATGGAAGAGAATGAAGAAGAAGAGGATGATGACAACTATCCTGGGTTTCCTGAATATGATGGTACTACAATGGGGAAAGAGAATGAAGAAGAAGAAGCTGAGACATCAGATGAGCCCGCTGATGATCTTGGTCGGGCCATTGCTGATGCAAAGAGAAACTGCGAAAGTGAAAAGGAGAAGTTGAAGTTGCGGCGCATGTTAGAGGATCACAAAAAAGGGTTGTACCCAAATTGCGAAGATGACAACACAAAGCTCGGTACCTGTCGTGGATTTGTCACGGCAAGATGTCCTAGCTTAAGGACTTGGTCGTGAGGCCAACGCATCTAACTGGTAGCTTGAGAGGGGTTGAGCGGGACGAGAGACGCGGAGTTTTTACCCAGGTTCGGCCCCTCCGATGGAGGTAAAAGCCTACGTCCTGCTTGTCTGGCATTGATGATGACGACGATCTCGGTTACAAGGGTGCGGAATCGCTACCTCTAATCTCGAGACCCTCTAATCTGACTATCTCGGATGACCTGTCTGTCTGACCTGTATCGAGACGTCTAACCTGCCCCTCTTGGGCTGACCCGCCCCTCCTTATAAAGGCTGAAGGGGCGGTTTACATGTAGAGTCTAAGTCGGATTGATGACTTCCCATCGCGGGCTTCTCTTCATGGGCTTCCGAGTCCTGGGCTTCTTCCAATCCCGGGCGGCTTACACCGGGCGGCTTACAGCCAGGGCTTATCTTCAGAGACTCGTCTCCGGGACTGTCTGTTAACACTGTTCACCTGATAACACTGTTTGCCGGGTTATCATCCTGGCACTGTAGCAGCCGGGTTACCCCCCTGGCACTGTAGCAGCCGGGTTAACATCCTGACACTGTAGCAGCCGGGTTACAATAGTCTGCCGGGTTAGAACTGTAACCGGGTCAGTACTGTTTGCCGGGTCAGCATGTCTGCCGGGTCAGTACTGTTTGCCGGGTCAGCATGTCTGCCGGGTCAGTACTGTTTGCCGGGTCATATCGTGGGGTAATATCCCCGTCATTAGCCCCCAGGTTAGCTTGAATTTATTCATGGTAAGCTCCATCGTCTTGCAGGTATATGTCCTTTGAAATAAAATATTGGGAATACAATACCCATATGCCCTTGAGTCGGCCTTCAATGCTCTTGGCGGGTCTCCTCCGCCGGGTTATAATCATTGATGGTGCTGGGTTATGATTGTTGGTGACGCCAGGTCAAATAACTGGACTCCAGCTGAAATTGACATCTTGAAAACTCTCTCTTCAATTTTTGATATATTCATATTACCTGTAGCCCCCAAGCTCCAAGTTGATCCATGATGACTTGGCGCTTTGAAACAATATCTTTAATTGTGTAGCTCCCAAGTACCAGGTTGTCTTGCCTGCAGCAGCCTAGGACTTGTAACTGTCTTATACCTTATAAAGCTTCAGCTGGTGTAGCACCCAAGGGCCGGCTCATCAATATGTGATGCGCCGGGTCTTCAATTTGTACCTTATAATCTGTTTGAACAACTGAATACTGTAGCCCCCAAGTACCGGGTCAGTAAGAAGTACTGAGCTGGGACTTAGAAAAATATAGAAAGGCCGGCTCATCTCCTTGAGACAAAAAGATCTGTTGACCATGTAATGATTTGAAAAGCAACTTGCATTAGCCCCCAAGTGCCGTGATGCATGCTTGCAGCGACATGGGACTTTGTATACTTGATATAAACTTGACTTGAATAATGTAGCCCCCAAGTGCCGGGTCGTCTGCCTGCGGCGACTCGGGACTATGTAGGAATAATATGACATCATAATTTGTTGAATGAATCCTTGACCGTGGTTGTAACCCGGCAGAATATCCTGAATAATGCCTTTACTCTTGACAATGAAAATCCCAGCTCATGGTTGCGGTGCAACCCGGCGAATATGTGAGAAATCCATGATGAAGATCCAGCCATGTTGGCTATTAACGATCTATTTGTTCTGGTGGCTTATCTTAGGAGACAAGACCTGCAAAAATAACAAAACAGAGGATATTCTGCATTGTTGTAAGGGCGGCTTGAAAAAGCCTAACCCGGAGACGTGAAATCTCATAACCTTGCCTTTCTTTCCAAACGCATAAGCCGGCTCTTCTGGGTAGTCTCACTACTTTGAACTCTTAATAACTGACAAGAGCGTAGCGAACCAGAAAAAGACGCAGCAGGGGGTGAATACCCTTAGAGCCTAGAAGCTACTTCTCACATGACATAAATCCATCGTTTGAACCTCCAGGGTACGACAGGTCACTTAGCGGAGAGTACGCAGCAGATGGGAGAGTTTGCCTCGCCGCTGTAAGAGGCCCTTGCAGGGGGTAAGTTTTAGAACTCGCTGCACCCCTGACAAAGCGGCAGCAACTTACAGGCAGGTATAACTCGGAATAAGGGTTTGCCTCGCCGCTGTAAGAGCCCTTTGCAGAGGGTGAGTTTTAGAACTCGCTGCACCCCTGACAAAGCGCAGCTACTTACAGGCAGGTATAACCCGGCCTTGCAGATGTAAGGGTTTACCTCGCCGCTGTAAGAGGCCTTTGCAGAGGGTGAGTTTTAGAACTCGCTGCACCCCTGACAAAGCGCAGCTACTTACAGGCAGGTATAACCCGGCCTTGCAGATGTAAGGGTTTACCTCGCCGCTGTAAGAGGCCTTTGCAGAGGGTGAGTTTTAGAACTTGCTGCACCCCTGACAAAGCGCAGCTACTTACAGGCAGGTATAACCCGATCTTGCAGATCGAAAAGAGGGTAAGTTCATAACTCGCTGCACCCCTAATGATCTTCGTTGACGTAGTCAACGCTTGGGTCCACGACCCGCCTTACAGTGGCTGAAGAGCCTGACCGAGAGGGTTGAAGCTTAACCCGGTGGGTTGAAAGCCCCCAAACGGTTTTGTCGATGATATCAACTGGCGCGCTATCTTGTAAGCCGCCGTCTTGTAAGCCGCCATATGATGGTGCTATTTTAACTGAAGAGCCGATCAGGAGGGTTTAAGCTTAACCCGGCGGGTTAGAAGCCCCCAAATGACCTTGTTGACGGAATCAACTTTTTGCAGTATCTTGTAAGCCGCCATCTTGTATGAAGAAACAGCAGAAGCCCCCAAGCTGAACGGTGCATCATGGCGACTCGTCTTCTTGGGTAACTTGTAATCCTTCCGCCAATAATGTAGTATCCCCCGAGATCGGGTTAACTTCTTTTCCATGATCTGGGGCTCTCGTTGAAAACGGCCAAGTGTGTCGAGCTATGTCTGTAGCCCCCGAGTCTTGAGTCAACTCAAAGAGGTGACTTGAGAATCTCCACTGAAGGTTGAGGTTGGCCTTGGCGGGTTTATAGATGATCCCGCATGAATTGTTTCAATAATCCGGTCGATGGTTCGTCCCGGCTGGTTGTTGAAGTTAACCAAACTGTAATAGCGGCAACTTGTGCGCCTATCCGTCGGGCGGCTTGTGCAGATGAACACCGCACCGATATATTGATGTAGATCACTCTGGGCGGCGTCTTGCGCGCGTCCGTTGGGCGGCTCGTACAGGCGAGCACCGCACCAGTATGTTGATGTAGATGTAGGAGTCAGCCGCGCGTTTGGAGACGGCGCGGTCGCGAGAGACCGCCGCGGCGTTGTAAGCCGGTACAGTCGTAAGAGACGGCCGCGGCGTTGTAAGCCAGTGCGGTCGTGAGAGACGGCCGCGGCGTTGTAAGCCGGTGCGGTCGCGAGAGACGGCCGCGGCGTTGTAAGCCAGTGCGGCCGCGAGAGACGGCCGCGGCGTTGTTGGTGAAAACCATGCCGCGGCTACGGCGGCTCGCCGCACTCATTGGGCGGCTCATACTGGCGGGTGAGAGTGCACGGTACCGATGTGTTGATGTAAACCGGGCCACGGCAGCGGCGGCTTGAGCGTGTATATTGAGCAACACACCGCAGACGAACACCAGTACATCACGACGCTGTCATGCGCTCCATCTCCGCGGTATGATGCCACTTGAGTAATTGTTCTGCATAAAAGATATTGCAGGCGAGAGTAACTATTCTCGAAAGAATAAGAATGTATCAATAAAAATTGACTGGATGGATTTCACCTGATATGTTTGGCTGGAAATTATCCGCCGCGGAATTGATGATCACTGCGGTGGAGATGCGGGGAAGGAGGCAACCGCCGCGGGGCCGGCTCGAGAGCTCCCGACGGGGCGCCGGTGCTTTGTAAGCAGAACCAGCAAGGCGGCGAGGCCAGCCGGCGAGGCGAGGCGACGGCGGCTGGCAAGGCGCGGAGGCGGAAGCTGGGCGGCGACGGGAGCAGAGCGAGGGCAAGGCAGAGCTTGCCACGGGGCGCAGCAGCAGCTGGAGGCGAGATGAACACGCGGCGGGACGGTGTGCGGAGGCGGCGTCTTGAAGCGCGACCGTAGCGGAGCCTGGAAACGGGCCGCTCAGCACGGACCCTCCGGGTCATGTTGACTTTTTTTTTTTTTTTTTTTTTTTTACAAATAGCCGGCCCTTGACTTTTCTTCTGTCTGCAGCCGGTAGGGGGAACACACGGCAGCGGGGAACCAGCGACGGCGGATGCGGCCGTGGGGGCGGCTCCAGAGCAGAGCGGCGGCGCAAGGCGGCGAGGCAGAGACGCTGGCGCAAGCCGGAGTGTGGGGAGCGTCGCGTGGAGGTGGCTCGGCAGAAACAGAGCCCGGCGGAGTAAGGCGGGCCGGCGAGGGCGGCTCGCTGCGGAGGCAAGGCGCGACGGCGGCTTAGCAACAGCTCGCAGGCGAGGTGGAGCCGGCGGGGACCCGACGCGGGCGGAGCCATGCGTGGGACGGCGCGGGAGGCCAGCGCGGTGGGGGCGGCTTGCGGCGCGGCCATGGCTTCAGCGGCGGCGGAGGCCGAGGTAAGACGCTGCGGCAAGGGGCGGCGAAGCGGCGGATTCGGCCGTGGCTTGACGGAGTCTTAGCAGGGCAGAAGCTGAGGTGCAGCCATTGGAGGCGGTTTGAACAGCGGAGAGTGAGCGCAACGGCGGCTGACAGGGCCGGCTTTGGAGCGAGGCGGGTGGTAGCGGCAGAGGCTATCTATGGTGGCGGCTCAGCTGCGCCGGCTTGGAAGAACGGGCGCGCGCGCGCGTGTACGGGCGAGGCACGGCCGTGGCGGATGGGAGGCGTGGCGGGGCACGGCCGGCGCGCAGAGCGGAACAGACGGCGTGCGGGTACGGCGGGTCAGCCGGAGTTGAGGCAAAGCAAGGCGAAGCAGCGGCGCTGGCGGCGGAGCGGCTTGCGCTGGCAGATGTAATGCACGGGAGCCGGCATTTGAGCGGGGCGAATCGGGGGCGGTTCGGATGTGCTGGAGATGAGGCGGCTCGGACGCGCGCCTAGCGAGGTGGGGCGCGACGGCGGCTTGGTCGGAGCAGCTCGGACGCACCCCGGCGAGTCGAGCGTGGCTCAGAGCGAGACGAGGCGCCGCGGAGGCGGAGGCAGTCAGCCTGCAGGGGCGCGTACGCGCGCGAGGCCTTGTCTTCGGAGGCACCGCGGAGGCCGGCGGCTTGGAGGGCTCGGCGGCACGCGCGGCGAGAACGGCCGGGACACGGCGACGGCTGAAGAGGGTCATCGTCGGCGGTGGAGTCCGGCTTGTAGGCGTGGTCGGGGCGGCCGACTGGTACCGGTGTGGCGGCTGCTTGGTGCCGCGGCGACGGAGGCGGCTCGAGGAGGCCCGCAACGAGGCGGAACGAGGCGGCTTGACCACGGCGGTTCGACGCAGACGGAGGAGGGCGAGGCCTTGACGCGGGGGTTAGGCCCGTGGCCGGGGCAGCTTGACAACAGAGGAGGAGCGCGGCGGCTCTGCGACGGTGCGGTCGGAGCGACGCGGCGCCGCGGAGGCGCGTGGCGATGGGAAACCGGGCGCGGCTCGGAGGTGTAGGGGCTGTTTGGTTTGTGCCCCAACTTGCCCAACCAAAATTTTGGCATGACCAAAGTGAGGGCATGACCAAAAATTTGGCAAGTTGTTATTGTTTGGATTGTAGCCATTGTACCTCCCAAAATTTTGGCAGGTTTTCCATTTGGTTTGGCAATTTGGATTGAGTGATGCTTGGTTTGATTTTAATTTAGTTGTAATATTAAGGCATATAAATAAATATAAAAGCATTATATTTTTAATATGAAAACTTAATTAACTATAACATGCCAAAAAACGAAATTAGCAATTATCAAGAAAAGACCGAAATTCAAGAGTAAATATATACGGGCGTCCCATATATATAACATGTACAGCTTTTTGGACTAGACGAAACTCACGGCTGCCTTTACGTAAGTTGAAACAATTAGTTTTTTTTTTGAGACAAGAAACAATAAGTTTTGCTTAGAAGACAATTCGTAACAGGAAAAGGTATGGGCTGCCATTGGACTCTGCTAAATAGAATTAGTTGAGCGGTCGACGGGAGCAACCGATTCAAACAACCACTTCCTAATTTATCGTTCATTTGGCAGCCGATTAATCCGTCGACTGTTCGTTTAACTAACACCACACGTGATCCACGTACTAACCGGGCGAGAGATGTGCTCGCCAATTTTTTGGCGACCAATTTCGGCGCCCTCCGCGCGCCCATGCGTTGGCAAAAATAACATGGAGTCGTTCCGGGCGGGGCGGGCGAGCCAATATTTCGGTGGCAGTCCAAACAGCGTCCAACTCTCACGGGCAGCCAATTTTTTGGTAGGGTCGGCGTTGGTGGCAATCCAAACAGCCCCGTAACCCCGTAGCTCGGGGGTCTCCTGCCGTACGCTCCCCTGGCGGTTTGTGAGAGGGCCGCGGCGGCCGCAGCTTGGGGAGACCCTCGGCGAGGGAGAACTGCTTGGAGGCGGCCAACATCCATGGCGGCTCAAGCGGTGGAGGCGTGCTGGACGCACGGCCGCAGCGGCAGAGGCGTGCTGGCCAGGTACGGTCGTAGCGACAGAGGCAGAACGATGAGGCGACAGAATCCGAGCTCATCTTCCACATCCACGTCCTTCTCTGGGTTGTTTGCTCGTTTGTCGAATCCACCTCTATCTCCTCCCGTCTAGCACAGATTTTTTTTTTTTAATGCTAAGCTATCAAAACAATAGGTCTCTGGGACTTGCTTTTGACGTGGAGTGCTATCTGAGACTCCCTGCTCTTTTTCTTCCTTTGGCGTGATTGCGACTGCTGTAGCGCGCACGTGTGACCTTTTTCTGCAGCGGAAAAATCCGGGATGACCTCGATGGAGTATGGTAGCATGGAAACGCTCCTGTTGACCTTGGCGACTTGCGGCAGCAAAATAGGTCGCAATCTTAATTCTCTTGAACTTTTAAATCTCTCAGACTATGAATCTGAACCGTGGAACTCGAAGCTGATGCAGATCTTTTCCGACCGACTCTTCTTCGTTCGGTTGATCGCGAGCTCCTCGATCCCTGAGAAAAAATCCCTCCAAGAACACAAACCACTGTGCGCCGCCCCACGGTGGGCGTCAACTGTCGTGGATTTGTCACGGCAAGATGTCCTAGCTTAAGGACTTGGTCGTGAGGCCAACGCATCTAACTGGTAGCTTGAGAGGGGTTGAGCGGGACGAGAGACGCGGAGTTTTTACCCAGGTTCGGCCCCTCCGATGGAGGTAAAAGCCTACGTCCTGCTTGTCTGGCATGATGATGACGACGATCTCGGTTACAAGGGTGCGGAATCGCTACCTCTAATCTCGAGACCCTCTAATCTGACTATCTCGGATGACCTGTCTGTCTGACCTGTATCGAGACGTCTAACCTGCCCCTCTTGGGCTGACCCGCCCCTCCTTATAAAGGCTGAAGGGGCGGTTTACATGTAGAGTCTAAGTCGGATTGATGACTTCCCATCGCGGGCTTCTCTTCATGGGCTTCCGAGTCCTGGGCTTCTTCCAATCCCGGGCGGCTTACACCGGGCGGCTTACAGCCAGGGCTTATCTTCAGAGACTCGTCTCCGGGACTGTCTGTTAACACTGTTCACCTGATAACACTGTTTGCCGGGTTATCATCCTGGCACTGTAGCAGCCGGGTTATCCCCCTGGCACTGTAGCAGCCGGGTTAACATCCTGACACTGTAGCAGCCGGGTTACAATAGTCTGCCGGGTTAGAACTGTAACCGGGTCAGTACTGTTTGCCGGGTCAGCATGTCTGCCGGGTCAGTACTGTTTGCCGGGTCAGCATGTCTGCCGGGTCAGTACTGTTTGCCGGGTCATATCGTGGGGTAATATCCCCGTCAGTACCACACTGGAATTGCTGCAATGGAAGGCAGAGAATGGTCTATCTGACAAGGGATTTGAAAAGTTGCTGAAAATAATGAAGAAGAAGCTTCCAAAGGACAACGAATTGCCCGACAGTACATACGAAGCAAAGAAGGTTGTCTGCCATCTCGGATTAGAGGTGCAGAAGATACATGCATGCCCTAATGACTGCATGCTCTACCGCAGTGAGGAGTACGAGAATTTGAATGCATGCCCGGTATGCGGTGCATTGCGATATAAGATCAGTCGCGATGACCATGGTGATGATGTCGAGGGCGAGCGCCCGAGGAAGAGGATTCGTGCCAAGGTGATGTGGTATGCTCCTATAATACCACGGTTGAAACGTTTGTTCCAAAACAAAGAGCATGCCAAGTCGTTGCGATGGCACAAAGAAGACCGTAAGAAAGACGGGAAGTTGAGAGTACCCGCTGATGGGTCGCAGTGGAGAAAAATCGAGAGAAAGTGGCCGGACTTTGCAGATGACCCAAGGAACGTATGGTTTGGTTTAAGTGCAGATGGTATTAATCCTTTTGGGGAGCAGAGCAGCAAGCATAGCACATGGTCTGTGACTCTATGTATCTATAACCTTCCTCCTTGGTTGTGCATGAAGCGGAAGTTCATTATGATGCCAGTGCTCATCCAAGGCCCTAAGCAACCCGGCAACGACATTGATGTGTACCTAAGGCCATTAGTTGATGAACTTTTACAGCTGTGGAATAAAGAAGGCGTACGTGTGTGGGATGAGCACAAACAGCAGGAATTTGACCTACGAGCGTTGCTGTTTGTAACCATCAATGATTGGCCTGCTCTTAGTAACCTTTCAGGACAGACAAACAAGGGATACCATGCATGCACGCACTATTTAGATGAGACTCAAAGTATATATTTGGACAAATGCAAGAAGAATGTGTACCTGGGACATCGTCGATTTCTTCCGACCAAGCATGCCTTAAGAAAGAAAGGCAAGCATTTCAAAGGTGAGGCAGATCACCGAGAGAAGCCCGTCCTCCGTACTGGTGATGATATACTTAATATGGTCAAGGATTTACAAGTAATCTTTGGAAAGGGTCTTGGCGGACAATCTATTCCGATTAACGCTGACGGACACACCCCCATGTGGAAGAAGAAATCTATATTTTGGGAGCTAGAATATTGGAAAGTCCTAGAGGTCCGCTCTGCAATCGACGTGATGCACGTCACGAAGAATCTTTGCGTGAACCTACTAGGCTTCCTGGGAGTGTATGGGAAGACAAAAGATACACCGGAGGCACGACAAGACCAGCAACGTATAAACGCAAAAGACGGCATGCATCCAAAGCAGTATGAAGGTCCTGCCAGCTACGCTCTTACCAAAGCAGAGAAGGAATTTTTTTTTTGAATGCCTGCTCAGTATGAAGGTCACGTCTGGCTTCTCGTCAAATATAAAAGGAATAATAAATATGGCAGAGAAAAAAATTCCAGAACCTAAAGTCTCATGACTGCCTTGTGATCATGACGCAATTGCATCCGGTTGCGTTGAGGGGGCTTCTACCAGAAAATGTTCGATTAGCCATTGTGAAGCTATGTTCATTCCTCAATGCAATTTCTCAGAAGGTAATCGATCCGGAAATCCTATCAAGCATACAAAATGATTTGGTCCAATGTCTTGTCAGTTTCGAGTTGGTGTTCCCACAATCCTTCTTCAATATTATGACGCACGTCCTAGTTCACCTAGTCGAAGAGATTGCCATTATGGGTCCTGTATTTCTACACAATATGTTCCCCTTTGAGAGGTTCACGGGAGTCTTAAAGAAATATGTTCGTAACCGTGCTAGGCCAGAAGGAAGCATCTCCAAGGGTCATGAAACAGAGGAGGTTATTGAGTTTTGTGTTGACTTTATTCCTGACCTTAAGTCGATTGGTGTTCCTCAATCGCGGCATGAGGGGAGACTGCGTGGAAAAGGCACGCTTGGACCAAAATCAATAATATGTAGGGACGGGCATTCTTGGGCGCAAGCACACTACACAGTTTTACAAAATTCTACCTTGGTGACCCCGTATATCGAGAAACACATGGATATTATACGCTCCAAGAACCCGGAGCAGTCTGATGCTTGGATTAAACGTACACACATTGAGGCGTTCGGCGGTTGGTTGCAAACACATCTCATGAATGACAACATTGTTGAAGATGAGCTGTACTTGCTGGCCAAGAGACCATCTTCGACTATATTGACTTTCCAAGGATACGAGATAAACGGGAATACATTTTACACGATCGCCCAAGATAAAAAGAGCACCAACCAAAATAGTGGTGTCCGCTTTGACGATGCAGCAAACACCAATAGGGAAAAGGACACGTATTATGGTTACATAGAGGAGATATGGGAACTTGACTATGGAAGTGATTTGAAGGTCCCTTTGTTCCGGTGCAAATGGGTCAATCTGACTGGAGGAGGGGTAATGGTAGACCAGCAGTACGGAATGACAATAGTGGATCTCAACAATCTTGGGTACACAGAGGAACCATTCGTCCTAGCCAATGATGTGGCGCATGTTTTCTATGTGAAGGACATGTCTACCAAACCAAGAAAAAGAAAAGATAAGAAAGCGGATACATCATATGATGAGCCAAAGCGCCACATAGTTCTTTTAGGAAAAAGAAACATCGTGGGAGTGGAGGACAAGACAGACATATCAACAGATTATGAAAAGTTTGATGAAATTCCTCCCTTCACAGTGAAGACTGACCCAAGCATCCTGTTAAATGATGAAGATTGTCCATGGTTACGGCGCAATAAGCAAGGGACACACGAGAAGAAAAAGTTTTATACCCCAACATCCCACTCTGGGATGTGATTGGCTTCACCGTCATCACTTTTCTTCTCTAGCGAGTAGCCGAGATGGTCCAGTTTGTATACGAAGTGTATCCAGTTTTTGTTGTATCCCTCTCAACTTTTTAACACATGCTATGTGGGTGAAATGATGATACCATGCCAAGTTTCAACCTTTCCGGAGTTCATTTGTAGTGTTTTTTAATTTCGGGGTCGTTTAGCTCAAAAAAATCATTAAATGCATGAAAAATAACAAATGAAGTTAGAAAGGGTTGAAATTTGAAGATGTGGCTTAGAATGGTGCATATTGAATGCACAAAAAGTCTGGAGTTGAAATAAGTTAAAAAAATGAAATGCCTTTGTAACAGATGAGTTTTCGTCAGAAAACCTCAAACTTCGAAGGAGATCGTCCAGTTTGTACATCAAGTGCATCCAGTTTTTGTCGTAACTCTCTCAACTTTTTAGCACATCCTATGTGGGGGAAATGATGATACCATGCCAAGTTTCTACCTTTTTAGAGTTAATTTGTAGTGCTTTTTAATTTCAGGGTCATTTAGCTTAAAAAAATCATTAAATGCATGAAAAATAGCAAATGAAGTTAGAAAGGGTTGAAATTTGAAGATGTGGCTTAGAATGGTGCATATTGAATGCACAAAAAGTCTGGAGTTGAAATAAGTTAAAAAAATGAAATGCCTTTGTAACAGATGAGTTTTCGTCCGAAACCCTCATACTTCGAAGGAGATGGTCCAGTTTGTACACGAAGTGCATCCAGTTTTTATCGTAACCCTCTCAACTTTTTAGCACATCCTATGTGGGTGAAATGATGATACCATGCCAAGTTTCTACCTTTTTAGATTTCATTTGTATTGCTTTTTAATTTCAGGGTCATTTAGCTAAAAAAATCATTAAATGCATGAAAAATAGCAAATGAAGTTAGAAAGGGTTGAAATTTGAAGATGTGGCTTAGAATGGTGCATATTGAATGCGCAAAAAGTCTGGAGTTGAAATAAGTTAAAAAAATGAAATGCCTTTGTAACAGATGAGTTTTCGTCTGAAACCCTTATACTTCGAAGGAGATGGTCCAGTTTGTACACGAAGTGCATCCAGTTTTTGTCGTAACGCTCTCAACTTTTTAGCACATCCTATGTGGGTGAAATGATGATACCATGCCAAGTTTCTACCTTTTTAGATTTCATTTGTAGTGCTTTTTAATTTCAGGGTCATTTAGCTAAAAAAATCATTAAATGCATGAAAAATAGCAAATGAAGTTAGAAAGGGTTGAAATTTGAAGATGTGGCTTAGAATGGTGCATATTGAATGCACAAAAAGTCTGGAGTTGAATTAAGTTAAAAAAAATGAAATGCCTTTGTAACAGATGAGTTTTCGTCCGAAACCCTCATACTTCGAAGGAGATGGTCCAGTTTGTACATGAAGTGCATCCAGTTTTTGTCGTAACCCTCTCAACTTTTTAGCACATCCTATGTGGGTGAAATGATGATACCATGCCAAGTTTCTAGCTTTTCAGAGTTCATTTGTATTTCTTTTTAATTCCAGGGTCATTTAGCTCAAAAAATCATTAAATGCATGAAAAATAGCAAATGAAGTTAGAAAGGGTTGAAATTTGAAGATGTGGCTTAGAATGGTGCATATTGAATGCACAAAAAGTCTGGAGTTCATTTGGGTGATTTTGATTAAAACAAATGAAGGTATAAAACTAAAAGAGTTAAACATAATCTGGTTTGATTAAAACACCTATTTAAATTATCCTAAAAATTACCAAATTTAACATAATGATAAAAAACACTAATATTAAACAACAGGAAAAACAATCACTCAAAAATCTATTTTTAAACTAAAGTTATTCACAAACTAGTGATTCACACAAATTTCAAAAGAATTCAAATTTAAACTATTTAAATTTGAAAACTACTGGCACTAACAGAAATTTTGTAATTGTTTTGACCTAAAGCAAAAAGATTCATTAGAAAACTATAAATATTCTAACAGTTATTCCAAATCTAAAAACGGAAATTAGAAAAACAAAACAAGACCAAACAGAGAAAATACACCTTTAGTCCCGGTTGGTCCTACCAACCGGGACTAAAGGTCCCTTCCCGCGCGGAATTTGGGCCGCCGAAAAGATGGGCCCTTAGTCCCGGCTGGTGGCAACAACCGGGACTAAAGGGAGGACCTTTAGTCCCGGTTGGTGCTATGAACCGGGACTAAAGGGTCTTTAGTCCCGGTTGGAGCCACCAACCGGGACTAAAGAGTCCCTCTCTATATATAGGAGTTTGCCGTTTCTTCCCCAACCTCTCCCATTCTGCCCCCCGACGCCGACGCCGCTTCCCCGACGCCGCCAGGTTGCCGAAGCTCCCCGCGCGCCTCCTCGTCCTCGTCGACATCGTCGCCGCCCCCGACGCCGGAAGCCGCCCGTGCCTCCTCGTCCTCGTCGACGTCGTCGCCACCCCCGATGCCGGACGCCGCCCGCACCTCCTCCCCGAGCCCCGTTGTCGCCGCCCGCACCTCCTCCCCCGAGCCCCGTCGCGTCGGTGAGCTCCTGCCGCCTGCTCCGATCCCCCTCCTCCACCGCCACCGCGGCCACGTGCGCCGTCGGTGCCGGCGCCGGCGCACGTGGCCGCAGTTTTAGTTGTTTTAGTTATATTTTTATTAATTTGTTGTTTTAGTTTAGTTGTTTTAGTTTAGTTTAGTTTAGTTGTTTTAGTTTTTTAGTTTAGTTGTTTTAGTTTAGTTTAGTTTAGTTTAGTTGTTTTAGTTTTTTTAGTTTAGTTGTTTTTTAGTCTCGAGTCCCGAGTCGTCGAACCACGAGTCCCGAGTCGACGAACCTCGAGTCCCCGACGATCGCCGGTGAGGAGTTCACCGGCGATCGTCGGTGAGGAGTCCCCGACGATCGCCGGTGAGGAGTCCATGAGGATCGCCGGTGAGGAGTCCCCGACGATCGCCGGTGAGGAGTCCACCGGCGATCGTCGGTGAGGAGTCCCCGACGATCGCCGGTGAGGAGTCCCCGACGATCGCTTAAATAGAAAATGTGTCATTGTTGTTAAATATGTTATTATTGTCATAGTTGTTAAATGCAATCATCTTTATTAAAGTTTATTAAATAGTAGGAATTTAAATAGTTGTAGAATTTGTTCTCGACGTCGACGATGCCTGGCCCGCATCCTCGTCATCGACTCGGCGCCGTAGACCACGTGCTTGAGAGGCGCCAGCATGTCCGGGACTGGGCTCCGCCGGGCTGGCACTGGGAGGTGCTGCCTTCCGGGGCGCGGAGCTTTAGTGAGGAATCAGGGTCCCGTCGTCGACCCGGAGGTTATTTGATGGCGGTCACGTGGACCACTGTCGGTGCAGAGGGAGCCGGCCCCCGTGGAGGTGGTACGTCGCCATGTCAGGGAGGAGGACGAGCACGTCCGATGCTACATGGCTGCGTTGGACGCCAGGTTCTCCAATACCTGGCAGGTTCTTCAGGGATCACACCCGAGCTATGATCCTGTCATAGTTCCTTATCTTTGGGTGTCCACCGCCTGCGCCGCGAGACGTCAACTAGATCTGTATTAGTGATATTATATTCGAGATGTATTAGTGATAATATTCAATGATGTATTAGTTATATTATATAATAATATTCGAGATGTATTAGTGATACTATTCGATGATGTATTAGTGATATTATATGATCATGTTGTTGCATTGCCTTGTATTGATTTGCATATCTCCGGTTTTGCTTATTGAATGCATTCTAATTGTTTTATATTTGTTACGGATTAGTTAAGCTATGGACGGTAGAGACAGAGACCGTGATCAAGAGAATGCCATGTACGACTTGATACGCTCCGGAAACGAAGAGAATGAAGAAGTAGATGATGACTCACAATACCTTAACCCATCCGGTGAGGGAATTGAGGAAGAACAACCAAGAGACGAAGGGGAACCAACTGACAATGATGGCGAAGAAATTTTTCTCCATCATCAGAAGTCCGGCGAGGTATTAATTTGCCCTCTGGTGATCATCAGAAGTATTGATTGATTTTTATATATTAACGAATCTTTCTTCTTTTAGCCCTCCGGATCGAGCAAATCTTCTACAAGGGTTAAACGTGGCCCGACAAAACCGTTGAAACAAGGCATAAAGTACAATATCGATCAAATCAGAGCAGATGGCGTACCGATTGCTCCTAAAATTAATGCAGAAAAATTTATACGTCAATGCGGAGTTATCGTTAGGGACCAAATCCCGATCAACGCTCAAGAATGGAATCAGCCAAAAGATCGCGGAGTTCCTTTTGTCAGCCAAACAGCAAAAGATCTGCTTTGGGAGGAGCTCATGAAACATTTCACCCTACCAGAGGGTCTCACAGATCTCCAACGGGAGAAAGTCAAGAAGTGTGCTCTTAAGAAGATGGCCACACAATTCCAGACTTATAAGAAAAGATTATAGACCAATTACGTGAAAGGAGGAAAGAAGATTCCAGAATTCAAAGGAGAATATACGAAGTTAAAAGATGACTGGGACAGATTTGTGCAGTTCAAGGAATCAGAAGCAGCTAAGGAACGGTCGAGAGTAAACAAGATAAATGCCGAGAAAAAAACGTGGCACCATCATCTGGGGCCAGGTGGCTACAAGTATGGGTTGCCTTTGTGGGAAGAATCCGAGAGAAACATGAAGGCTGCAGGGGTCACTCCAGAAACAGAGAATTGGCCCGACAGGTGCAGGACTTGGTTTTATGCACATGGGGGAAAGTTGGACCCGAAGACATGGAAGGTTCTTGAACTGGCAAGTCTTAAAGAAGCCACTGACGAGTTACTTAAAGCAATAGAAGAAGCTCGAATGGGTCTGTACCAGCCCGAGAGAGAGAACGACGAGCTTACACGCGCCCTCAAGAATCCTGAACACCCGGGACGAACACGAGGAAAAGGCCTTGTTCCGTGGCTTCTGGGGTTTGCTGATTGGAACGACAGTTACAGAAGCCGTGAGAGAAAGAAGAAGCATGAAGTAGATCGGATTCAGATGGTAGAAGCAAAGAACGCGGACTTGGAACGCAAATACATGCTGCAGCAGGAGCAAATCAACAAACTAAGCCAGCAAGGCGTGTCTCAGCAGCAGGAGCATCCAGATGCAGCATTGGATGGTGCCATTCCATCATCTATGCCGAAAAGCAGCATGGGTTCCACGGGGGTCCCGGCCGATGATGCACTGCTGGCTCGCTACCCCGTGGATGATATCCTAGAGTCGACAGTTTGTGAGCTACACGTAAAACTGAAGAACATATCCATGAAGGTGGCGGACGGCTTTGCTTTACTGAGTGGACCTGAAGAAACCTTCCACGGCAATCCGATTCCACCTGGCTATGCTCGTGTCGGGGTGGATGAAGTTGTGTCGGCATATGAATCACTAGATCTTGACTACCTTGGAGGTGAAGGGGAGCGGACACTGGGAGAAGCCATTCGTTGTGTCATTTTATGGAAAAAGGAATGCATCGTGTTTCCAAACTCGGTGCCAAGGTCACCGACTCCTCCTCCAAGTCCGCCGCATCAGCAGACTCCAACCCACCTTGAGACGGAGCGCGGGGCGAATCCGCCATATCGATCTCCGCCACGTCAGCATAGTCCATCTCACCCCGAGACGGAGCCTAGCGCGAGTCCGCGATATCGATATCCGCCATCTCCAAAGCGAAAGAGAGCACAAAAGAAGAAACCCGAGCCTCCTGTCAAAAAGAAGTTAGCTTACGTGAAGACTGACGAGGAAAATCAATGAATAAGAGGCTAAGGAATTGCAGGCCCATTTTGGACCGAAACCGCCCCCGCCGCCAAAGGAGAAAATACCTGAGGAAGTCGTACAACACTTTTTGAATGCAGCTAAACCGGCGGAGAAAAGGCCGCTATCAGACTATGAACGCTCTATTAGCAAGTCCTATCATAAAAACAGAAGTCGAGCGGTAGTAGTAAATGCGGGAAAATTGTTCCCCAGCTCGAAGAACAGGCAGTGGAATCGATCATCCCGCTCAAGGTGAGTACCGATAAGGTGGTAATAACTGACGCTGATAGAGAGAATGCTAGACAGCTCGGTATCACTGTTGAACAACTCCTAGAGATCGAGGAATTCCCACCGACGGATCCGAAGGAACTACAATGGGCATATGTCCCCGGGAACCCTCTCGTGAGTCCTGAAGATGAGAAGCTTCTATCAACGCAAATTTACAGCTTGCATCAGTGGTACATGAGAGAAGTAAAGAGCGGGCGAGAGAGTCTCATGGTGAAAGTCAAGCGAGAGCATTACATCCATGAAAATGATTTGTGGATTGAAAATGAAGAATTATTCCTGTTATTCAATCAAAAAGCACTCGACAAATCTATCGTCAATTGCTACTGTCTGTAAGTGATTTCTTTCTGTAATTTGATTAAGTCTCTAGCTCAGCTCGTTCATTGACTATAATTATCCTTACTATATTCTTTTCTGTGGTATTATGCAGAATGAAGATTTTTGAATTGGAAAGAGATGGAGTCTATGGCATTGGGTTCATTGACCCAAATACCGATAATGAAAAGGTGTTAACTACTTACTCAAAAGACACGGAGAAAATGTTGCTAAGGTTTTTGAAGGCCCTAAATACCAAACCAGAAATACTTTTACCTTACAACTTCAAGTGAGTGTTACTTTTACCTTACTTTTACCTTCTATATATATATATATACTCGATGTTAAGTGTAGTTGATGAGTTATGCATGCCCGCTTATACAAATCGTGTCCCCAGCTACCACTGGATCCTGCTAATCATTAGAATTGACGATGGAACTATTGAAGTACTAGACTCACTAAGTAAAGACCCTGAAGAATACAGAAGCCTGCATTCGATGCTCGACAGGTAATTTCAATCATTTACGCACTATGTCGGCCTCTCTTTAGTTCGTTTCCTGATATCAAGTAATTAATTAGTAACTCCTTTATTCATTTTCTTTACCGGGCAGGGTTTGGAAAAAGTTCACCAAAGATGTTAGAGGTGAATGGAAAGAGGAGTTGAAATGGCGAAGGTCTAAGGTATTTAAGTAGTACTAGCTACGTCCGCGTATCTCTTTAAGTATAGTTTCAATACCATGCATTATCATGCTTTATTATTATCTAATTGAATTATATTCTCGTAAAGTGCATGAGGCAGGAAAAAGGGACTAGTTTATGTGCATATTACGTTTGCGAGAACATTCGCATTATGACCGAAAAGATCAGAACTACAAGAGATCTTTGGGTACGTAAACACCATTCACATTTTTTTTATCATGATGTAATATATATACAGACAACTAACTTGTTCATATTGATCTCTTCTTTAAAGATGCACGAGATGCGGGATAAGCTCCTACCAAAGATCCGCATATAAGCAATTCAAGAGGAAATTGCGGGTTTTTTGCTTGAGCAGGTCATATCTCCCGACGGAGAATACCATTACACCTAATGCCTGCATTTAATGATTTGCAAATTGTAGGAGAAATTGTATATACCAAATTGTATATATGTGTATGCATGGTCGTACGAAAAGTTCTATGTATATGATTGGTTCTACGAGATATTCTATTATATATGCATAACGTGTACAGTATGTAGTAGCGTAAAATATGTTTGAAATGAAAAAGAATTAAATCGAATACACAAAATGAAAAAGGAAAAATAAACAATAAAACATAAATCTTTAGTCCCGGTTGGTAACACCAACCGGGACTAAAGGTCCCCATCACCTGGCGCCCGCTGCCGACCACGTGGCAGGGGTTTAGTCCCGGTTCGTAGCCAACCGGGACTAAAGGCTTGGATCATTTAGTCCCTATACATTAGTCCCGGTTGGCGAACCGGCACTAAAGGCCCTTTCCAACCGGGACTAATGGCCTGTTTTCTACTAGTGGATGGATGTTATTGTTGTTGTATTGCCGATACAACGTAATATTCATATGTGTGATAGACTGATACTGATTCTTATGGCTCAACAGTCTAGTCTAGAGATTGTGATGGCTAGGCCGGTCCGGTATATAAACCATTGCAAATGGACATGGACATTACATTGTTAATTAAGCTCAGATGTTAGAGAACAAACAGATGGTTTCTGTGCTTCGAAACAGAGCAACGTATACATATATGCTGTACTCTGTAGTATGTACAAATGTTAACCTGATGCACGTATGTATCATCAACTATGGGATCAAATTTACTATATGCCTTGTAAGACCGTAAGGAAGCAGAGCGCGTTTATCAATCTGGACTCTGCACGCGCGTAATTTACATCCAAGTGCTTCCAGACACCAAAAATGAAGTTCAAAAGAAAAATGAATTGTAACAAATAAAAGAATAAACAAAATTAACACTGTCTCAGGTTCTGAACTCAAGACCAGGCTGCAAGTTGATGCCGTGCTGAGTGACTAATGGAAGACGAAAGAAGAAACGAAAAAGAATCAAATTAATCTGCATGCCGACGGAATCAGTTGGTTTTCTTGGACGAATCATCCTCCGAGGAAGTCGCGTTGTTGTTGTTGGTGGTGGTCGTGTCGTCGTTGTTGCTATCTTTACTGTCACTGTTATTTTCAAGGTCAGGAACTAGTGCGGCCGCCGGTTCGACGTGAGCCAGCCGAGCCGCGCCGATCACCTGCTCCGGGAGCTCCTCGTAGGTGTTCGCCTGTATCCGGCAAAGTACAACGTGTATATTGATAAGATAAGACTAGATTTTCTTTTCTTCAATCTACTCATGCTTCAACATTAGCATTCGGGGTTCCTACCTGTATTAGGAAGGCCATGTCAACTACTAATGTTGTGACAACACCAAACACCAGCCCCAGGACACCATTGGCTACCGCAGAAGAACCAATGTCAACATCCACCTGCACAAACATCCAATCCATCAAGATGCATTTTCTCGCCAAAAATGAGAAAAAAAACAATAATGATGATGAACTTCTGTCGGTAGTTAAATGTTCTGAACCCAAAACTCTACTGGTCATCCTAATGCCGTAAACACGATATGGAAAAAACTATCTGCCTCCCAACATTTGGAAGATTTCACGTAATAAACTACGACTTACTTCCAAGTACCCCGGAGCACGTATGTAGCTGCAGTCGACGGCCTTTCCCAGCAAACAAGGGGTGCTTCCGACACTTTGCCGCACTATCCAAGAGCCCTGAAGATTTTTTTTGTTTGTTTGTTGAGTCAGAGTGAAGATGAAGAATACAACAAACTAGTTGCAGACTACAAGATCTTTGAGAAAAAAACAGACCTTTGGAACGGCCGGTATAAGCTTCAGTCTGCTATTGCGGAATTCATCATCGCCGTCGAAGAAACGTTGCAGCAACGATCCCTTTTTCATGGTATTTGTGACGAAATACATGACTATGCTGTAATGGGTGGATCCAGGAATCTGCAATACGATATTGGTGACTTCACTAAAAATGCCTCCTTTCGTAAAGAAGTTTGACAGAAGTATACAAACACATGAATAATATGTTACAAAGAAATCTATTAAATATGTCACTCACTTGTATGTTGGCAACAAATGTGTGCATCCCTTTCTCAGCAGCAAGCTACAAAAACGGTAGCCGTGGAAAAGAAAGTATGAATTCAAAAGTGGTTCTGTTATACTTGAGAGACAAACAAGCATGAATTCAAAAGTGGTTCTGTTGAGAAATTTAAATGACGGCGTATTCTCAGAAATATTCTGGTAAATTATCATGTTTACCTGAGCAACACAACCTTTCTGCCTGCCAACATTGTCCATACGCTTGGTGTCCTTAAACCAGTCGATCGCCGCAAGCTCCATGAGATAACTTGCTGCAGGTATCTGTAATTTTGATGCGAGTTTGTTGAAGTTCTTAATCTAATATTCTTCATAATTAACTAAGCATAAAATGGAAGATTTGGACCTTTGATTTATCAGTGGGGAAGTTCTTGCTGCGAACTTTAAAGAGCGTGCTATCGGGTACTGTCCAACAGTTGCGGGTTTTCTCATCCGGGTCACGGTGAAGGACGCCCGAAAAGCATGATAAATCAATCTTTTCCGGAGGTTCTTCTGCCACAGCAAAGGTATCTCCGTTAGAGCAAAAATAAATAGCATCTGCCCTGGGAACTTGACAGCAGGCATGATAATACAAGCACACCGATAGGAAGAGGTAATCGAACCTGAATGCTTAGGGTCGCTGTCAGGTTTGTTGGAGTCATCCTATACATTAGTTTTCAGAAATGTTTATCATGAAGTGTGAAAACACTTAAAACGGTTGTTCATAGTGTAGTTTAAGATACTCAATTGGAAGGAAAAAACTATCAGTGTGGTCTAGGATTTGTAACCTCTATGTTAGCTTCAGGAACTTGGTAGTCATCGTCCTCATCGGATTCTTCCTCGATGATTGACATGTTTCTACCATCTTTTTGGTCTCTATCTAATGGTTTAATCTTGTCGATCGCACGAGGCTTCGGGTTCTTCTGATCTGCCGATGGATCGAACATTTTCTCCATCACAGGAATCCTTGGAGCTATATGGCATTCATCTGTCTGTGAGAAGTACTCGCGCAGGCCTGGCAGTAAGTGTAGATTAAAGCCGTGTAAGCACCAGAATGAATTGGTGAACTATATGCTCTCCAATAAGGGGAAAACCGCGCTGTACCGGCAACACAGTTCTGTATTTGCAGCAAAGTATGGTACTGAAAGGAAGGGGAGTAGTTCAGGAGCCATCCTTTCAGATCAATCTGCATAAGGTGTTGGACTTGGGTACGGGGCCGTCCGTTGCGGCACTTGAGAGGAGTGATCTTGAACCCACCACCTGAACTAGTATGAAGTTCAGAAAAGAAAAAATTGAACCCAAGTTAATTTTGTTTATTTGAAGCGTCTCATCCTCTCATGTAAATGAAGGATACCCGATGGTCGGAAGGAGACTTACTCTCGATGAAAGCCCTCACGTACCCTCTTTGCCGGCCACAGTTAGGATGTTCGATAGATCGAAACAGAACAACTGCATATGTGTAACAACAAACATACACTGTCAATGAGAAGAGACTACAGGCAGCAAATGTGATAGCTACACATGGAAAATTTCAAGAATGTACCATAGCTTCCATCATCATTCCGACGCCAGTAACGGACGTAACAAAGATCCCTGGGCCAGACTAGCCTGCATATTATTTAGCATGGAAAGAATATAAGCTAGAATCTACCAGTATTAATGATGCATCCAGCTAAGAGATAGAAAGTATTATATGTTTGTGACATGCTAAAAATGCATTTTACAGACGGTAAAAACATGTTAACATGTGAGGGTGTGGTTACATTGGACACCAGTGCAGCTGCAACTTGTGATAGATTATTGCAGTGTGGCCATCAACCTCTTCAACTAAACTCCCGTAGCGAAAGCTACAGTCCCACCTATCGTGGAGAACAAACATCGACATCAGAGTCAGTAGTTCGAACAGCAGAGACTTAAAATGCCAAACACTTACTCGTATCTCGTCACATCCATGCTCATCACTAGACCAAAAATAGCTTCACATGTGGCTTCCACTACCCCGACAGCCCTCATAGCACGGCTACAGCTTCTTGCCTACACAGCGCATAGAAGTACAAGTCGGTGTCAGATTCAGAATTTCAGGCATTGTTCAGTAGTAACCCTCCAGCAGTTAAGATTGCTGCCAGGACATACAAGGTAATCGACTTCAAGAAGTTCTTCGAAGATGCGAAGTCCTGCCAATGACAACACCAAGTTACAATAATCCTCCGCAAACAAAGGGTTCATGACATGAGGAGGAGGAACTTAGACTTGCCATTCTGGCATCGAAGTAGCCGCCAATTCTTCTTGGAGGAAAATTGACTCGGCTCATTCTGATTTGACCCAATATCAGGCTCATTGGTCCAGTCATGTATGGATTCAGGGGGACCTGGCACCACCGGAAAGACGCGGTGAATTTCCGTAGCATGAAAAGATGAAAATGCAACTTGCAGACCAGTACTCTGCTTCACTCAGGTAGTCAATATGTAACTTCGTACCGTTCCCTATAGTCGTCCTACGAGTCAAAGTGGGCCGCTCCTCTTCTTCTTCAGCTCTGCATTTGTTTTGTCATTAAATTTCTGGCTAATTCAGAAAATGGTTTATGTATAAGAGAATATAAGACATGGAACATCGCATACGCGCTGTCATGATCTGAGAATGCAAACTGCCCTCCAAGATCCGTATCGAAGTCCATCGAAGCGAAGGCTTTGCGGTTTTTATCTGCCATAGAGTCCTGCTGCTGCAAGAATGTGGAGATGTGACGATCGATAGAAACAAATGGAGCATATATAGGTCATTATTACTGCTACAGAAAATGACTAAGAAATCCAAATGACTTCAGTTAGAGTGCTAACAGTGGGATTTATTGTACTTCTTTTCTCAATAGAGTTGGGTGAAGCTCAAAGCTATCCAACATGCCTCTTCCGGAATGAGCTAGCGGTTACCATATCCTAACATTGGGATTTATTGTACATCGATACTTCCTACTGTTTAATTATCAAATAATACGATTATTTCACGATCAAACATAACATGAAAATAGATGGGAAACAAATGCCTCCTAAAATTTGAACATCTCTTAGTTATGTTATTGAATTGTGTTACTTATGTAAAATTCCACTCAAACGGAGCCTTACTGCACCTGATCAATTATCTGCTCTATCTTCTTTTTCCAAGCCAGTGCGTCTTCAATGTCATACGCACCCATCTGAGAATTAAGTTTTGGTTATAGCATAAAACAAAGATAAAATGACAGTGTTGAAGGGTTCTCAGCTTAGACCAAACCGTGATTTGGTGCTCCTTTTCTTTCTTGTTGTAAACACAAAGGACATAGATCATCTGAAAAGATCGAAAGGGGGGATGAGAATAGAATGATATAAGGCAAATGTAAGGGGCAGGAAGAGTACATTGATCATGGAACACTGCATAAAGAAGCTACACAGGTCGTTACAAAAATCAGCAAGAAGAAAAAAACCAATTGTGCAGGCAATGAAAAATGTCAGCGTTAAGTTACTTGTTGATTGCTGCATCTTGCATGCACAAGAGCAGAAATGAATGGAGGTGTTTATTTCTGAAGAAATCAACGTAATGGTGGATTTAGCTATTTCACACTGCCACAATCATGGGGTATCTATTTGTCAGAAAAATATGCAGTACTGAAATGAGAATAATTCTGCATCAAGCTACCGATAAACAGAGGAAACTAAAAAAAAATTTATCAAAAGGGAATAGTAATTAAACTCGCCTGCCCATGATGTGTTTTCAGTCCTCTATCCTCCACCCTGCAATTCCCGTCGATTAGCAGTGACTTTAGCGGCACCTGCACCAATGCAAAAATTTCTTAACAACATTTGTCAGCACCAGAGGTCTTGTGTGCTATCTGAATTCAGGCAACAGCAGACATCACGATGAAATATTGGAACGTTGTTAGGATTAAATAGTCTCATCAGGGTACCACAAATAACAAGGGTGCAGAAACCAATTACTAGGTTCTCAATTGGCATTTCCGAGACAAAGTTATCAGGTTTGGCATCCATAAGACCGGCAATTTGATAGGCGATAAGTTTTCATTTTCATGAAAATAAAGGGCATTGTGTCGATCAAACAACACTAAATCCAAAAAATCAAAATTGCTCATAGATTTCAGTATTTCTGCGGCATTTGATCAGCAACATGGCAATCAACACCAGAAGGGAAAAGGTTATTTGCCATTTTCTAATAAAAAACGGGAGTTTGAACGGAAAGATTCCGCTCTATAGGAAGGTTTGATGATAGATTTCAAACTTTGATCGATAATGAGGCGCACCATGCTGTCCTTGGGCTTCTTCTTGTAGTATGCGAGCAGCTTGGACTCGAGCACGAAGTATCGGGTGTGGAAGAAGGACCGGCCGATCTTGCGCCGGCCGTAGCGCACCATCCAGCCCTCGTGGTGGACTGCCGCGGCGGCGGCCTCCCTGACGGCGGCGAGGGCGGACGTCTTGGCCTGCAGCTCCTTCACGTTCGCAGCCGCCGCGGACGGCGCCGCGCCGGGGGACGGGTCGCGGGGCATAGCGAAGGTGGCGGCCTTGGTGAGGTCGGCGGCCTTGGCGGTCGCGGAGGACGGCGCCGCCGGCTCCCGCCTGGAGGCGGAGGAGCTGAGCATGGTGGTGCGCACGTAGCGCGCGGCGCGGCTCCATGAGGGGTCGGAGGAGGTGGCGGCGGGCGTGGCGGGCGGCGCCGCGTCGTCGGCGGCGTCGGCGGTGGGCGTGGGCCGGCTCATTGCTGGGGCCTGCGGGTGGGGCGAGGTTCCATCCGCCGCGCGCTCGTGCGGGTGGAAGGGGTGGATGGAGAGGTGGGAGCGCATGCACGCGGGTGGTGATCGCGAGCTCGATCGGCGACAGGGAGGAGATGGAGATGGAGGAATGGAGGTGGTGGCTGCGCGGGAGAGCCGCGGCTGGTTTGTGATTGTGGTTGTGGCGATGGAGGGCACGACAAGAAGAGAGGAGAGGAGGGACAAGTGGAGCTTGCTTTGCTTCTTTTATATATATATAGTCCCTTCCTTCCTCCCATGCAGTTGTTTTTCCTCTCTTCTCCCCTATACTTTTTTCTTTTATTCAACACAGGGCGCATCCTTACGAACGCGCACATGCAAAGCGCACTCTATTTCTACGAACACCTTTGAGATACTGAAATCGGCATATCATCTTGAGATTGACGATCACCACAGACATCTTTGTAGTCGACGGGAACTCCTCCTTGAACGCACATTGTCGAAAGGCCCGGAATAAACCTTGGTGGGCTCGCTCTTCCCCTTCCGGTTATTAGAGACCGGGGAGCTTGCATATGCCAAATAGTGCTGCCAAATGTGAAATTTTATCCTGATGATGATGACCAAGTAACTAAAAGGTTGTCGGATGCTCCTTGGCAATTTGAACTGGGCGATTAGCGTTAAGTTGGATTTTTAAACATGTTTTGCTTTTTTCTGATTTTGAGAACCTTCTAGAATGTGTTTGTATTTTTTTTTTGGTTGTTCCTTTATCATGTATACTATTTTTTATTTATCATTATTTCTTTATTTTTCATTCTATTTTCTACTAAAAATATTGAAAATTTTAAAAATGACCCTAAAATTTAAACATGGTCTCTTTTTAAAATGTCAAATTAAAACAAAAAACAAAGGATAACAAAATGAAATATATGATTTTTTACAACCAATTATTTAAATATTAGAGAAACAAATTCAAAATACACGAGTAGATTTTGAAATGCTTGAACATCTTCTATTTTAAAAAGATTGAGTTTGGAAAGGGTCCCTATTAGACGCATTTTGTTCCACTTAATGGCCCATGAGATACAGATTTCGGCTGGCCACATTCGCTTTTCAACCATTGTGTGGTTTTCTCATTTTTAGAACCTTTTTGATGTATTCTCTATTATTAGTTTCTGGTGTTTTTTTCGTAGCACAGTTCCCTTCTATTTTTTTTTTCAATTTGTTGTTGTTTTCTCTATCATATAAATATTATTACTCGGTATTATTTCCCTTTTTCATTTACATTTTCTAATAAAAATAATTACAATTTTAAAACATGCCCATGAAAATTTAAATTATGTTCACAGTTTTGAAAAATGGTCAATTTAGAGAAACAAAATTTAAAAAACAATTTTATATTTCATATTTTATCTTACAAACATTCACAATTTTAAAAAATGACCACAAAATTTAAAATATGGGCACAATTCTGAATATGTTCAAAACTTTTGAATTTGTTTTTGAAAACCTTATAATAGTATTTCAAATATATTATGTATTTTTTAGTGTTTTTTCTTAACTTCAATATTTTTTAATACTTGACAAATTTGTTTTTAACCTTTGGACTATAGCTGATTTTTCTTGTCAAAAAACCAAAAGGAACCGCTCCTTTTCCCGACCGCTGAAGTGAGTAGCTACTCCTATATGATTACTTGGCAATTTGCTGCAAATAGAGCGGCAAATAGGAGGAGCTCCCTTGAAGCAAAATAGGTGGTGTGTCGCCCGTTACAACAAACCGTATGAGCGAAGGGGCCCCGAAACCTTAGCATATCACCTTGTCGTCACCTCCCCCACTCTTTTCTTCGTCTTCTTCTCTTTTGTGGTGGCTTCAAATAGACCGGGGCAAGGAAGCTCTGGAAGGAAAGAAGATGAGCCAAAGTCATGGTATCCCGGAAAATCTTCTACACGAGCCGGCGAGGCACGTGGTGAGTGGTGACGGTGGAGACAAAGACCAACAAGCTCTATCGGGGTACCATCATCTACTACGAGGACTACTGGAACTGCCAGATACAACATCACTTTCACAACCAAGGGCATGTTTATTGTCTTTTTTATATATAATTCCTTCTCTTCATATAGCGTGTGCTAAATAGCATTGTCAAATATGAAATTTGACTCTAGTATTGGTGCATGACTAAAAATTTGTCGGATGCTCCTTCCGGAAGCATGCCTCGTTCCTTCTCGCGTCATACTAGATTTTTTTTGGGTATATTCAATGTGCTATCTGGCCTACTTTTTGGAGGATTTGGCACCACCTACATCAATGGAATATCATAAATCCAGCATTGATGCAAGACATAACTTTCGTGGCCATTTTTGCATTTCGCGTGTTATGGATATTGTAAAGAGTATGGAAGAAGCCTGCGTAGTTGCCAAATGTAATCTATGGATCTCACTAATACAAATTTGTGGTAGACTCATGTATAAAACTAGATGATATCCCGCGTAGTTGTGGGGATGTTTTGTAATATATTTCAATGGGATTTGCTATGCGAAACATTGAACATTTGGAAAAACATGAGAACTGAAACTGAAAATACATATGATATATTTTGTTAGGTTATTGTATATATATATCTATAAAAAATATTAAATATATATCAAGATAAAATGAAAATTCACATGCATATTTGCATTTTGAGGTGCCTTTTTTGTTATGCATGGTTGTATGTGGTTCTCAATATTAGAGTACAATTTAACTTGGTTTGTCGTAATGATTTTTGCTACCCTCGTCGTCTTTCCCGATGTTAAAAGAAAAGGTTAGTGGGAAATATCTGGTTTTGTATGGTGATTCTTATAAAGGCACACTTTGGGGATAGAAACGTAACAGTTTTGGGTGGGCCGGGCTTTTGTAGGCTCTGTGTGGGAAGATTTTAGTTTGGGCCTGAAAGCAAGGCAAATCCTACTTAATATTCATCAGCGTTAACTTGGTTTTCCCAAGATGGTTTGGTTTTTTAGGTTCTAGGAAGTTTCTAGAAAGTTTATGTTCGTGCTTTTCCTCTTTTAAGTTACTGTCAACATTGACTTTTACGGGTTTGTTATTATTTCTATTTTTATTTATTATTACTTTTTTTTCTTTTCTTTGTTGGATTGTATTTTTAAATGCTCATTGTTTTAAATTTATTTACCAAATTTAGAAAATCTTAAAAAAACTTATAAAATGTTCAATGTTTTTAAAACAAATCAGAAATGTTTTAAAATACACATTTATTTATTCAAGTGAATTGTGTAAAAACATGAAGTGTTTTTTCCAAATTCAATACAATTTTCAGTGCACTATATTTTTAATATTTCTAAAGTTGCCACTTTTTCATTAGAAAATCTGCCAGAAAATGCAAAACCTGAAGGAAATTACTCCATTGACCGGTCGTTAAACTGGGCTCGCCCGATAGCTTCTCCTATGCGATTGCTTGGCAGTTTGCCACGGTGAGCAGCAAATACAAGAGCCCCTATGTGCCAGCTAGAGCTATATCTCGATTATCGCTAGACGGAAGGAGTTTTTGCCTAAAGCACCCCATAGTAACAGGTCAGCCAATCAACCCACACTTAAAAAAATAGAGAAGAAAAAGGGAGAAGCCAGGGATCGAACTCAGAACTCCAAGATACCGCGTTGCGCTGCAACCCATTGAATCACTGTCGATTTCATGGTGTAATATTCGGGCGTGAAACAACTTGTTATTATTTTCACTAGTTTTCTTCGTTTCTCTCTCTGCTTTTTTGTAGTTTTTCTTTGTTATTATTTTCACTAGTTTTCTTCGTTTCTCTCTCTGCTTTCACTGTTTCTTTTTTTTTTCTTTTCTTTGGTTATTACTCTGTTTCACTAGCTTTTTTCTTTATACTTTTTACGGCTTTGTTTTTATCTTTCTCGTTTTCATCGGGTTTCTTTGTTTTTCACCGTTTTATACGCATTTTTTGGTATATATCTAATACACCCTCCGTCCCAAAATAAGTGTCGATGATTTTTGTACTAGATCATCGACACTTACTTTGGGATGGAGGGAGTACATGATTAACAGTTTTAAATACAAGATATATGTTTTTTCAATATATGGAAAACTTTTTTCAGTATATATTTAAAATTTCTCAAATGCTTGATTAAAATTTTCCAAATAAAAATTTCATTGTTTTTTATACATTGTCAAAAATACTTCTGTACAATTTAACATTTTTCAAATGCATGATTATCATTATTCAGTCCAAGTTTAACATGGTAAAAAATATATACACATTTCGCATTTTTCAAATGGTTCATTAACATTTTTGAGATATTTGTTCAAAAGTTTTTGAAATGATTTGACTAACATTTTCTAAATATATTTTCAAATTTTTTCACACCCATTGTATATTTTTCTTATTCATGACAGACATTTTCACTTTACACATTTAATTTTTTTCAAATGCTTGGTTAACATATTATAAAATAAATAAATTATTTTTTAGTATAGTTATTTAGAATATTTGGAAGCACAAACGAAAATATAAAATGAATAAAATAAAATAAAAAGAACAACGTGAAAAACTAGACTATGGCCTCCTGTGCGCCTTGGTCGGCCATGTAGCACTCGGCCAGAAGGGAGGCTTTACATGGAGCGCCCAACTGGTTACCGTAATGGTCGTTATTTATTTTTCGTTCTTTTTCAGGAAACATAAAGAAATATATTTTTAAAAGTAACTTTCTTTAAAGAGTGATTTCTTTTCAAATTGGTGATACTTTCAAATTAGTGGAGTTTTCTTTTGAAAATGCAAACATTATTTTGGAAAAAACGTGAACAATCAAAATTAATAGTTTTCAAAAACACATGCACCTTTTTTTTAAAAGTGAACATGTTTTAATTAGAGAATATTTTTTAAATTCCCAGAGTTTGAATTTATGAATGAATTATAAATGGGAAACCATTTAAAATTGTAACTACTTTTTTGAAAATGTATACGTTTTGAATGAACAATTTTTAGAAAAAGATGAACATTTATTTTGAAATTCAGAAAAATATTTGAAACCCAAACATTTTTTATGAACAAATTTGAAATGGGGTTTTTTTGGATAAAAAAGAAAACGGAGAAGAAAAACGACAAATGATGTTGCAGAAAAAAGTAAAAACCAAACAGGAAGGTTCGCAAGGCAAGCACCTCCTCTCGAATAGGCTGATCGGTGATACGTGATTTTGGAATAAAAGCTAGACGACTCAGCCATCTTCTCATCTCAAAGCTCGACCTCTGCCACTACTACTGCTTCCCTAGCCAAGCCATACTTCTCATTCTTTGCTTGAATCCATAAAAAAACAAATTCCGTCGAGTTTCCTTGCATGGGTTGATCCACCTAAGCTGCGCAGGAAAGGCCCAAAGCCAATCCCAGGGGCAACTGAATGGGCTGGTCCATCTAATTGGGAAATTCACGCAAAGCGCACCAAATAGGGATTTCCGGCAAATAGCGTTCGTTGCTATAATGTACTTATATTCCGCAACAGCCGCGTCGCCGACAAAGCTATTTCACAGGCTGGCCCATAAATGTGATCCCCACATCCCTTCAGTTTTATTTTTTCTTTAAAAAACACAGGTTTTAGTTTTTTTAAAGCTGCCTACTATTTCACTTCCCTCTCGCTAGGGTTACCTTGTCTCGCACGACAAATGCGTCGGCGTTGAGAAATCTCCTTCCCTGTCATCGATTATTCCCCCCCCCCTTCTGATCCATACCCGGGCGTGATCCTCTCTTATCGCAACCAGGTTTCGATTTGGAGCTGTTTGGGTAGTTGGCAATCTAGGGCTTCTCACAAAACTCGATTGAATTCAAACTTGGGTTAGGGAACACCATGGAGGATTAGGTGGCATCTGGCTCGACGGTTGTCAATGATCTGGAGTAGTTAATCAAGGAACTAGGACTCCGGGAGTAGGATCAAGATGTGATTTTGGAGGAAAAAGAAGTGTGACATCAGCCAGTTGGTGGATGGCGAGCGAGGGTGCACATGGACAAACCATATTACAAATTCTGGTTCGTCAAGAACATGAAAGCTGCATAGGATATGATACATTTCAAATGTATCTATAATTTTTTATTGTTTCATGCTATTATATTATCACTTTTGAATACATTTTACAATATTTTATATAATTATTTTCTGAACTAATATGTTAATCTAGTGCGAGTGTCAGTGCTTTCTGCATGTTTTGGTTTTACACAAAATCCATACATATGTACGAAGGTCAAAATACACTGCCAATTTAATAAGATTTTTTCGGGGCAAGGGTCCCCATACGACACCTGAGGCGGCCAGGCCCTAGGGCGCGCCCCCTTGCTGTGTGGGCCCCACACTTACCAACTTTCGTCCATTCCATCGTCATAAAATCCTATAAATAGATTAACCCTCCAAGATATTTTCATTCGATTTTTGTCGCCGCCACAAGTTTCTGTTCCAAGGAGATCCAATCTGGAGGCCTGTTCTGAAGCTTCGCCGAGGTGGAATCCAATGTCGGAGGCTTCTTCATCAACCTTGCTGCCACCATGACCATGTGTGGGTAGTTCCCTTAGGACCTTGGGTTCTATAGCAGTATCTAGATGACATTTTCTCTATTTGATCATCAGTACCAAGTTCCCGTGAGCTGTCTCACATGATCGGGATCAATTTGATGTAATCCGTGGATGTGTTTGTTGGGATATAATGAATTGTCATTTTATGATTAGATTGTTCATTGAATACAGTTGAACCTTCTGATGGTTTTTTTACCGTATAATTAAATAGTTTTCCATGTTCTTCGATCTATCTGTCTTCTCTGCTCAAGTTTGATGGATTTTTCTTCAGAGGGAGTGGTGCTTTGTAGTGGTTTCAATCGCTCTAAACCATTGACAATAACGGCACATCTAATTTACCCATGCTATTTCTAGGCAGGGAATCAGCCCCCATTGCCCAACTTCTTCTTGGTATGCCCCTTTTAAATCTTTAATTATAGAGTGTTGACTACTTTTAATACGATTATGTGATTAGTGCTTATATAATTAATTCCAGGGCTTTGGGTCTTCGTATGTGACCGTTGCAAGTGGCATTTAGGTTTGACGAACGACACTTCAACTTATATTTATCTACTTTTAAATTTTGTTTAATAGTATCCAAGCAACTACTATTTTATATTTATCTACTATTTTATGTATTTTGTTTTTCTAAAGGAGGTAACCGCAAGGTATGCATTGGTTGATGGACACCGCCTATTTTTTATATATATATTTTTTGAACACAGTACAGACGCAAGCGCTCATATACACGCGCATACACTCACCCCTATGAACGCACACACGCACATCCTACCCCTATGAGCACCTCCGAGAGACTGAGCCGGCATATCATCTTGAAATTTACGAAGTCACCGTAGGCACCTCGTTGTCGACGGGAACGTCTCCTCCACTGAATGCGCTTCGCCGGAAATCCTGAAATAAATCCAGAAATAAATGCGAGCATCAGGATTTGAACCCTGGTGGGCTGGGAATACCACAGTCCCTCTAACCATCCAACCACAGGTTGGTTCGCACCGCCTATTTTATATTGCAATAATGTGAAGAGAGCACACCAATTCGGCAGGTACACTCGTCCATGTGCGTGGTAGCCTATTTGCAAACTTATGTACTACTCCCTCTGTCTTAGCAGTTTTGACACTGGTGTAGTATAAAAAACGTTTTTATATTTTGCGACGGAGGGAGTATCAACCATCCTATTGCCAGCCGCCATCTAGTCCATTTACACCTGGTCATTCAGGCTTACATTCAGTGGTACAACAGATAAAACGTCTGCTACCAATACCATCGCTCACTAGTAGAAAACAGGGCACTAGTCCCGGTTTCAGAGGGCCTTTAGTCCCGGTTCTGGAACCGGGACAACACGATCGGGACTAATGCCCAAAACCTTTAGTCCCGGTTTGCTTACGAACCGGGACCAAAGGGGCTCCACGTGGCCGCTGCGGGGCGCCCAGGCAGGAGGACCTTTAGTCCCGGTTGGTAACACCAACCGGGACCAAAAGGCAGCCACGCGTCAGCAGCTCGCAGGCGTTGGTTTTTTTTTTAAGGGGCGGTTTAGGGGTTTTGGAGGGTTAATTTAGGGGTTTCATATTGTGTTAGCTAGCTAATAGAGAGAAGTGACCTCTCTTTCTCCGTGCTTGGTCGACGCTAGCTACTATACATATAGAGAGAACTCGACGCTAGCTAGTAAGCAAATGAAGGAAACCATTAATTACACAAGATCGTCATGAACATATATAGAGAAAAGTGACATCTCTTTCTCCGTGCTTGGTCGAACAACAAGTTTTCGTATATCTATCCTACGCTACTACATATGTACAATATAACATCCCTTACAACCATTGCAATTTCACATGGTATTCTCCGTGTTCAGGTATGACATGGTCAAGAAAGAATCCCGCCAATTCCTCTTGAATTGCTCGTATGCGATCATGTGGTAGGAGTTCATCCCGCATCTGCCAGATCTAATTTAAAGAAGGGGGTCAATACATATATATGAATGAAACTCAACACAATTGATGGTAATATATAAAATAAAATTGTGAATATTGTTTACGTACTTCAAATTGTTTCTCAGAGAAGCCCCGCTCAGAGGTATAGTGGCGAATGAACTCGCATACATAGTATCCACATAAATGAGTCCCGGGTGCCTGGTACAAGCACTTTACGAGAATAGAGTTCAATCAAACTGATAAGCAAGCATGATAATGGTATTGATGAAACTAGAATCAATGAGAGATGCGCGGAACTAGCTAGTACTACTTACTTTGGGGTGTGTAAATCGCAGCTCCTTCTTCAGACCCGGAACCATAGTGGTGAACTTTTTCCAAACCCTAGCAGGCAAAGAAAATGATTACTTGATATCAGGAAATGAACGAAAGTTGCCGATATGGTCCCGGTATTGATTGAACTTACTTCTGGAGCATTGCAGTCATGTCCGCATAATACTTGGGATCTTTACGGAGCGAGTCTAAGACAGTTACTAATGCCCCGTCAAGGTTAATGGATAGCAGAATATAGTGGAAGCTGCACACGCATAACTCATCAATTACATTACTTAACCTCGAGTAAGCGAAACCGAATATGCACAAGACAGTAACACTCACTTGAAGTTGTAAGGAAAGAGTATTTCCCTTTTATTTTGATGTCTGAGGAACGCTTCTAGCAAGTTGTCCTCGGTATCTTTGGCCTCGTTTTGTACCGACCATTCATTTACGGTATTTGGGCTAATGAACCCAATGTCATAGATTTGTTCTTTTTTGCATTCGATCATCTTCAATCTGCATAATATAGTGAGGATAATTATATATACATGCAATGAATGAGCTGAGCTAGAGACTTAATTATAGAAGTAATACTTACAGACAGTAGCAAGTCATGAGTTGTTTGTCGAGGGCCTCTTGATTGTATAACTGAAATAACTCCACAAATTCAGCAAGCAGCAGGTCGACTCCAGGGAAGTCGTGCTCTTTTTTAATTCCGATCATCAAACTGTCGGTCCCAGACTTCCTGCAGGTTTCCATGTACCACTCATGCAATTTTTGCATCATCGTTGTTAGATGAGGATGATCAGGTTTGACGAGAGGCTTCCCGTGCTCGTATCTAAATTCCTCTGCTACCTCAGGCGTTTCAAACTGTACATCATCAGGCAGGTAATCATCAAGAGTGGTACCGGGCAGTAGCACCGGAAGATTAGCGATATTGCTAGACACCTTGAGCAGGGGGCACGATTGCTTCTCCTGTTCGCCGAGCTAGGGAATTGTTTTCCCACTTCTTCGTTTTTTGTCTCTTGCAGCACTGGAAGTACTTCCCGACCGTTGCGCTTCAGCATGTGTCTTAGTAATTATGCGGTCATAGTTGGATAGCCGAGTCGGTGGTGGTCGCTTCAGGGCATCCAGAGTGCGCTTCGCTTTCACCGGATCTACCGTTTCCTTCGGAGGTGGATCTTTCTGTGCAAAATGGGCCTTCACTTCGGCTGCACTGATTTCAGCGTTTTCCTCTTCGGTCCTGTCATATGGTAACTTCGGAAGAGGCTTGAGGCTTGGACCAAATTTGTATTTCTTCCCGTGTTGGGGAACGCAGCAGAAAACAAAATTTTTCCGACCTACGCACCAGCCCAGGACCACTATGGAGACTGCATACAAGGTTTGATCATTATCGTTACCGACTCGTAGCGCAGCAGAAGTAGAGTCGATGACGATCGGCGGTGCAGATCCCCGCAGCTAGGATTTTACAACCTCCCAACCGCGAGGATGTATACCCTCATCTGCCCCGCGGACAGCCCTCCGGGAGGCGGTCACACTGTCCCCCGGACGGTGTCGCGGACAGCCCTTCGGGAGGACCTCCGAAACTCGGACTGTCACTCGGACAGCCCTTCGGGAGGACCTCCAAAACTCGGACGGTCACACGGACAGCCCTTCGGGAGGCACTCTCGAACTAAGACCGAAACTACAATCTCTCTACAGAGTTGCACACATACGGTGTCATCTATCCGGCAGGGCTTCGCCGTCCAGAACTAGTTCCTGCCGGAACCCAGACAGCCTTTCGGCTCTACGAAACTATTTCGCTGGGAGAGAGAGAAGAATGCCAGATCATGCATGGCTTTGTGTATGAGAGCAAGAGTGTGTCTTATGGCAGCCCACACACCTCCTATTTATAGGAAACCCAAGGGGTAGGGTGGTTTTACAAGAAGACCCAAAACCCACATGGAAAGGAGTCCTTCCCAAGGACCTAAAAGGTGAAACCAAGGAACAAGGGGGACTCCATGAAGGAGTCCACCATGTGGCCGGCCGCACCCTCATGTGGGGCCCCAAAATTGGTCCCTATCCATCCATGTCATCCCCAAGATCTTTTGGAGCAAAGCCCCAAAAGGTGGCTTTCCAAAAATATCCCAAAAAGCACTTTCACTATTCACGATGACATTTTTCAGCGTCTGATCGAACTGAAAATATTCATGTGGGCTTAGAACAATTCTAGTACCCACAAAAATAATTTTCAACGCGAGCCAGAACAATTCCGGTTTAGTGATTTCATCTGCGAAAAGCATCTGAAGCGGTTTCGGCAGTTCCGGAACATTTCCGGTTTTCATCCCGGAAAATTCCAGAAAGTTTCCAGAATGATTCTGGCACCCTCCAAGAATTATCAGGCATGTGCCAAAACCAATTTGACTTTATGGTATCCTCTGAAACAACTTTTCAGTTTCACCGGAACTCATCCGGTGACCTCTCTGCGGAACTTTTCCGCTGTCCGAAACTTTTCCGGCGTCCGAAACTTTTTCGGTGATTTTCTCTCAGACTCCCTGTCTAGTATTCAGCAGATAGATGACCCTTAAGCGTGTGACCCTATAGGTTCGGTGAAGCATAGACATGACTCGGAACCCCTTCCGATCAATGATCAACATCGGAGCCGTGGACACCCATATCGATCCCTATACCCACACGAATAAATATTCGAGTGAACCTCCAGTTGCCGTGAGCTATTCCTGTTGCTTCGCGATATGTTACAATTACCCGAGGTGAGAAACATCGGCATCCTCGTGGATCAACACTTGTCCACAATGCCAGTTACCTCGTTGCCGGTATTGTTCTCTTTTCTCGTTCCCGTGTTCCGGCATCCCTATGATCAAATCACCCTGTGTCTGGCCAGACGATGATGGATACCGTAACACCGAGAGGGCCCAGAGATATCTCTCCATCATCGGAGGAGCAAATCCCAATCTTGAGCTATCAAGTCCCTTGACATACTTTTCCATGAACCCGTAAGCCTCCGTAATAGCCACCCATTTACGGATGACGTTTAACAAACCCCAAAGTTCATGAAGCAAGCATGAAGAAACTCGATACTCTCATGGTCTAAGGAATTATGCAAACATTAACTTCTCTGTGTTATTAACCATAAACTTATGACGAATGTATCTCATAGCATAACATCAATCGGGTCGATTCAACACAAGTGTTCTACTAACAATTGTGCCCTCAAAATTGCCGGCATAGCCATGCCCATGATCAGGAAAACATGATCATCATGCAATACTTGAGCCAGTCATAGAGGCTTGACTAGGAATACATTTTACCGTTTATTATCCCACACGTGCATATGAGTCTTCCTCCGAGCCTCGTGGTTATTGTAGACTCGAGAACCATAGCAGTTATAGCATGGAACATAAACCTAATTATGAACAGGGAGATAATCAATAACATTTATTATTGCCTCTAGGGCATATCTCCTACAGACTCCCACTTGAACTAGAGTCAATAATCTAGTCAATGCTAATGCACTTTACACCTATGACATACTGGTGTAAAATATGCTTCGCATGTGGTATAGCCTGATGTCCAATGGATCTGACGACTTCAGCTCTGTGTGTAACTTTGCATATCCTTGCGTTTTCACGCTTTCACAAAATTCATATTTTGTCTGGACTTGGCCTTGCATATGTGTGAATCATTGGTCGAAACCTGATTCCTCAGACTGAGCTGTGGAGCAACTATCTGCAATAGTGTCCCATAGACCAAAGTCATCTTGGAACCATACTAAGTTCATGAATGAACTATATGATTCAACAACTTCTTTGTCGCTTCTTAAGCATCAACATACTTAGCCTTTGTTATAGAATTCGCCACAGTATCTTGTTTGGAACAATTTCCAACTACCGTGCCACCATATTGTGTATCACACAAAACCCTCAATTTAAATCGAAAATCTCATGGAGCATTGATGAAGACTGTATCGATGTAATCACTTACAACGAGCACTTCATAATCTCTACTTGCGAGAAAACATGTCATCAGCACTACTCTTAGCACTTAATGACATCTTTCACTGTTGTCCCATGATCAGTACTTTGATCACTATGGTATCTATACTCGCAACAACTTTGGAGTATTGGACATATCTGTTTGTTTTTACATACCATGGAATACATGATTAATCCAAACACAAGAGTGTGTGGAATCTCCATCATGTATTTTACTCATCAGTGTTTTGGGACACCGAGTCTTGCAAAAACTCTTTCCATGTGACTTCGGCAAGAATCACTCCTTGGCATTTTAAATGCTAAAAGGTTTTAGCATCTTGTCAATATGTATTCATTGCTTAGCCCCATTAGGTAAATCTATCTCCATAGATCATCATGCCTAATATTGAGGCTATTTAGCCTAAGCACTTCATTGAAAAACTATTTTCAAATGAAGTCCTAATTCGTGTCAAGAAATTTATTTCCAATTAACAATGTGTTAAGTACACAAGGTTTTTAGAAATATTATTATGCTCCCACTTACTTTCTTGAATCACAAGCATCTTCGATACCCATTTGATGAAGTCAAACCCCCTTGACCATTTCATCAAAAACAAAGATTCCAACTCCACTTTGCTCTCTTCTGTCCATCGCTGGAACTCTGAAGTTTGCATACTTACTAGCATCCTCTGGATCGACAAATTACTATGGACTGTATCACATACAAGTCCTAGGTTTTATTTCCATCAGATGGAAATCCTTTTGTCATCCATGTTTCATATCTCATGATTGAAATATGTATTAATTGCTAGTTCAACCCGAACCGACTTCAAGCATCGCTACGGTGAAACAACCTCATCGTAGTCAACTCCTTGAACTTGTTATTTCAACAAGTCGAGCTTTATGGATAAAATATTTTATCCACATCAGTTTATAGTTTCATAAATATTCGTTAGACTTTAAGTCTTCCGAAAGGTGTATCAAGATTTTAATCTCGAACCACTTATATGGAAACTATCTCGGATTGTATTGGCATTTAGCCAATTCCGGAGTCAGGGCCCATCAATGCTTCCTTGTGTATCGTAGGTATACTGTTGTCTAACAACAATATCTCGTATGCGCACCTGAGAGGTTTGCACGAGTTTTTCCTACGCGGTTCAGCTGCAAGTTCGACCGAAGTCCATACATCTCATGTAGAGGCTTCCGTATCAGTCGCAGTAGGGAACTCCGGAATCACTTCCAAGGTTCCTTTCCTTTGACCTGATGACAAAGATACTGGTTATCTCGTCGAGTTGCACTGTCCTCCCACTCACCTTTTGTAAGAACTATTCTCTTTAAAAGCATACCGTTTTGGTGGCAAAATCCTTTGCCTCGGTATAGTGGTGGGGAATACCCAATGACTTGGGATAACCTTACAAAGTAGCACTTGTCTGATTTGGAATAGGTTTGTAACCTTTTACACAAGCCCCATATTCCAAATGTTAAGAAAAGATATAACATGGTTGGGCGTACCACACCATGGCGTTATTTCAACAGACCTGATGGAGCTCTTTTCAGTGTAAAAGCCGCAGTCTCTAAAGCATCACTCTATAAAAGGGGTAATGGCAAATCTATTTATGTCATCTTTGATCTTACCATGTCATAAATGGTTCTATTACATCTTCACGGACTTTCCACTTGCAGCGGTGTTCCGGGAGGTGCAAGTTATGAAACCCCTTTCACAACTCATCACACATTCGCTAAACTTGTAACTCAAATATTCCTTTCTGCAATCAAATTGCAGAAACATAATTTTCTTGTTACAATAACTTCTACTTCATTTTTGAAAACCTTCTGAATGAATTCAAAAGATCCAGACTTACGTCTCAACAAGTAAATATCCATATATCTACTTGAGTCATTTCTGAAGACAGGTAAATCCACTACTTGCAACAACATTTATTGGACTACACACATCATAATGTATGATTACCAATATGTTCTTTGCTTGTTCCTTATGGCCTGTGAATGGTATTTCAGTCACTTCACCTTTCAGAGGAAAGTTGCAAGTGTTAGATGATTCAAAATCAAATGACTTCAAAATCCATCATAATGGAATTTTCCATGCGGGTTTCTCCAATGTGACCAAATGCAGAGCCACACTTGTGTGGTATTCTTTTAGTCTTGCGACATTTAGCATCAGTGTTATGGATGTATCATATTACCATCAATATTCATAGCATACATCCCATCCTGTACGGAAGCATGGCCCTTCATGTTATTCATAACACCGAACATCAAAAGTTCTCTTATGAATAACCTTCTTGCAAAATACCTTATGCAAAGGGCTAGAGTGTATGAAACTCTAAATGAATTATGAAAGTAAATACAGAGGTAATGTATTATTATCAATATTCATAACATACGTCTCATTCATAATGAAAGTATGGCCCTTATGTTATTCATAACATCGAACATCAAAAGTTCTCTTATGAATAACCTTCTTGCAAGATACTTTATGCAATGGGCTAGAGTGTAAAACTCTAAAATGAATTATGAAAGTAAATACATAGGGAATACACCGATGGAAGGCATAGTAACATTTACTATGTTCCCTGCGTGTATCTGAACCTCATTCCTGGTTAGTCTTTCAGGCCATAGTAGTTCTTACATCGAGCTGCAACAGAATGCAATCGAGCGGGTATCTTTGTGATTAACTCACAATACCCAAGAATTAGTGATTAACATGTTTAACCATAATTCCCAAGAACTATATCTTTGACCAGCCTTCTATACATCAAAAACTTGTATGACATTCATACATGAGCTGGATATTCCAGTCTTCTTTCCTTTTGCCATTATACTTCTAACAGTTTAACTTTCAGTATTTCTCCTACTCTCAGAAGAAGCACCCAACTTAAGAGTGGCGTTAGCCTCGGACTTCCTAGGCGTGAAAGTTTCACTAACACCCTTCGGACACTTCCTTTCTCTTTAAGTTGTTGTTTTATTCACCTTTCATCATATGACAGGTGTTCTTCTGGATCCCTCTCTTATCAGTCAAATGCATAGCAAACACCTTTACTAATAGTTTGCAAACAAACATGGCTTTAGATATCTCATATCTTTCAGTCTTTGTCTGTCTCTAAAAATGATTTTCAGATTCCATTTATATCACATAACTATCCAAACTTTTGAAGTTCGGGTCTCATGGCAGCAAACGTATTGCACTTGACTGAAAACGGAATTCTAGCTTTTGGATCGAAGGACGAGAGTCACATGATCCATAGCATTAGCGGGAGAATACCGAAAGCATGCGATAGGACAAAGTCCTTCTCGGCACTCTTGAGGACAATCCTCACATTACGTTACCAACCGTAAAGTTTTAACCAGATATTTAACAGCTATTCAAATTTAAAAGGGAAGGTGGAAACGCGAGCCATTATTCTACAACTTTTATGCAAACCACACTTAGACAGTGTTCAAAATTAATTGCACTAAGAATTAAACAAGTTAATTCTACAGTGCGCTCCCACTCAAATCAATATCTCTCATAATTGATTGTGAGTGATACAAGATCCACATTTCAATTCAACGCCATTGATGTGGACATCACTGATGACGAGAATTTCAATTGGTGGGCAAACATGCCGATCACATCTCTATGTGACTCTTGTTCATCTTTCGATGGGCGTGTTCCGAGCTCAGGACGATCAAGCCAGAACGTCAAGACAACCAAGTGATCTCGCTGGGAGGTCTGACCTCACCCGCCTCACACTTCCCTAATCGTTCGTACCCATGTGGACATGGCGCACCCCGAAAAGTTAGGTGCCGTGACGGTGCTACACTTGGGAGAACACTAACTACTTGATATTTTTGTGAGAGATCACCCTAATAAAAGCGACTACCGCGCAATCAAGAAGGGTGCATCATAAGGGATAAACATCTCAGGCAATTCATAATAGCATGATATGGTATAGCCCTTTCTGACGGAGAAATCTTGTATTTCTTCGTCTTCGGCATTCGCGTCGGTGTTCACCTTCGCGAAGATTGCCACCACCTTGTTGATGCACCAGATAATATTGCTATCTCTATAGCTTAATAAAATAAGCGCATTACATAAGGTTGACACGCAGGTCATTAAAGTGCCATCATGCCGAATCATGACACGCAGGTCATGTTAATCAATTTACATCATATAGTCATCTCATACATAATCAAATTATTATGAACACTGCTATACCACATCACATGCACATGCAAACCATCCTGCAAAACCAAGTTAGACGCCTCTAATCGGTCCATGCAAAATTTTATTTTACGTGGCTTCTAAGGTTTCGAAACAAACCGAAGCTACCAACGTCCATCATCAAGCATGATAATCCAAGTCGCTAGATTAACATTCCAGGGTGTATGAAACACGAGATAATAAAATCTCGAGCCCCATACTAAACTTCGTCATACGCGTGACCCCCGTGCAGATCACATCTGCATTGCCCTTTCGTCTGCAAAATTTCATCTTTCTTTTTAACTACGGTGGAATTCAATGAACTGTTAGCACTTCGTTGATCAATCAGGATCGCGGATTGCCAGAACATTGAAACTCCACCATACTATTATCAAGATCAGAAATATGCAAATTCGAGGGAAGCAACAAGAACATCGGGTAACAGGCTTCATCTGCTACCCGCACAAATAATTTTCAGCAATAGATCTCATCTACTACCTAATTATATTGTGCAACACCCATACATCTCTATGTATTCTAGATCGGAACCTGCATCTACGCATAGCACGGCTCTGATACCACTGTTGGGGAACGCAGCAGAAAACAAAAAATTTCCGACCTACGCACCAGCCCAGGACCACTATGGAGACTGCATACAAGGTTTGATCATTATCGTTACCGACTCGTAGCGCAGCGGAAGTAGAGTCGATGACGATCGGCGGTGCAGATCCCCGCAGCTAGGATTTTACAACCTCCCAACCGCAAGGATGTATACCCTCATCTGCCCCGCGGACAGCCCTCCGGGAGGCGGTCACACTGTCCCCCGGACGGTGTCGCGGACAGCCCTTCGGGAGGACCTCCGAAACTCGGACTGTCACTTGGACAGCCCTTCGGGAGGAACTCCAAAACTCGGACGGTCACACGGACAGCCCTTCGGGAGGCACTCTCGAACTAAGACCGAAACTACGATCTCTCTACAGAGTTGCACACATACGGTGTCATCTATCCGGCAGGGCTTCACCGTCCAGAACTAGTTCCTGCCGGAACCCAGACAGCCTTTCGGCTCTACGAAACTATTTCGCTGGGAGGGAGAGAAGAATGCCAGATCATGCATGGCTTTGTGTATGAGAGCAAGAGTGTGTCTTATGGCAGCCCACACACCTCCTATTTATAGGAAACCCAAGGGGTAGGGTGGTTTTACAAGAAGACCCAAAACCCACATGGAAAGGAGTCCTTCCCAAGGACCTAAAAGGTGAAACCAAGGAACAAGGGGGACTCCATGAAGGAGTCCACCATGTGGCCAGCCACACCCTCATGTGGGGCCCCAAAATTGGTCCCTATCCATCCATGTCATCCCCAAGATCTTTTGGAGCAAAGCCCCAAAAGGTGGCTTTCCAAAAATATCCCAAAAAGCACTTTCACTATTCACGACGACATTTTTCAGCGTCTGATCGAACTGAAAATATTCATGTGGGCTTAGAACAATTCTAGTACCCACCAAAATAATTTTCAACGCGAGCCGAAACAATTCCGGTTTAGTGATTTCATCTGCGAAAAGCATCTGAAGCGGTTTCGGCAGCTCCGGAACATTTCCGGTTTTCATCCCGGAAAATTCCAGAAAGTTTCCAGAATGATTCTGGCACACTCCAAGAATTATCAGGCATGTGCCAAAACCAATTTGACTTTATGGTATCCTCTAAAACTACTTTTCAGTTTCACCGGAACTCATCCGGTGACCTCTCTGCGGAACTTTTCCGCTGTCCGAAACTTTTCCGGCGTCCGAAACTTTTTCGGTGATTTTCTCTCAGACTCCCTGTCTAGTATTCAGCAGATAGATGACCCTTAAGCGTGTGACCCTATAGGTTCGGTGAAGCATAGACATGACCCGGAACCCCTTCCGATCAATGATCAACATCGGAGCCGTGGACACCCATATCGATCCCTATACCCACACGAATAAATATTCGAGTGAACCTCCAGTTGCCGTGAGCTATTCCTGTTGCTTCGCGATATGTTACAATTACCCGAGGTGAGAAACATCGGCATCCTCGTGGATCAACACTTGTCCACAATGCCAGTTACCTCGTTGCCGGTATTGTTCTCTTTTCTCATTCCCGTGTTCCGGCATCCCTGTGATCAAATCACCCTGTGTCTGGCCAGACGATGATGGATACCGTAACACCGAGAGGGCCCAGAGATATCTCTCCATCGTCGGAGGAGCAAATCCCAATCTTGAGCTATCAAGTCCCTTGACATACTTTTCCATGAACCCGTAAGCCGCCGTAATAGCCACCCATTTACGGATGACGTTTAACAAACCCCAAAGTTCATGAAGCAAGCATGAAGAAACTCGATACTCTCATGGTCTAAGGAATTATGCAAACATTAACTTCTCTGTGTTATTAACCATAAACTTATGACGAATGTATCTCATAGCATAACATCAATCGGGTCGATTCAACACAAGTGTTCTACCAACAATTGTGCCCTCAAAATTGCCGGCATAGCCATGCCCATGATCAGGAAAACATGATCATCATGCAATACTTGAGCCAGTCATAGAGGCTTGACTAGGAATACATTTTACCGTTTATTATCCCACACGTGCATATGAGTCTTCCTCCGAGCCTCGTGGTTATTGTAGACTCGAGAACCATAGCAGTTATAGCATGGAACATAAACCTAATTATGAACAGGGAGATAATCAATAACATTTATTATTGCCTCTAGGGCATATCTCCTACATCCCGCCTATTGTACTGCTAGCCGCCGGAGCGGCGGCGGCGACTCTCTTCCGCCGTTACTGACGCGCCGGAGGAGGCGGAGTGCCCTGACGTGCCGGAGGAGGAGGAGGAGGAGGCGGAGTGCCCTGACGCGCCGGAGGAGGCGAAGGAGGAGGCGGAGTGCCCTGACGCGCCGGAGGAGGAGAAGGAGGAGGCGGAGTGCCTTGACGCGCCGGAGGAGGAGGAGGAGGCGGAGTGCCCTGACGCGCCGGAGGAGGCTGAGTCTGCTGAGGCGTCCAGTTTGGAAGCTTGATGTACTCTTTTCTCCATAGACAGGTACTCCTCAAAGCATTTTCCAAAAGAATAATATCCTCTTCACCTGTAGGGTTGTCAAGCTCCAGCCCCTCAAATCCATTCATTATTTCATCCACCGTCACAACAGCATAGCCATGTGGAATCGGATGGCAATGGAAAGTTCCCTCAGCTCGAGGAGGTACAACAGAGCCGACCGCCGCCTTGAAGGTCAGGTTCTGGCATTTCGTCATTAGCTCGCAATGTTTAGCCGCCGTGATACTATCCACGGGGTGGCAAGGAGCCATGAAATCAGGCTGAACGAGCTCCGTGGAAGCCACGCTGCTTCTCCGCTGAGATGGTGGAGTAGCGTCGAAGGAAGGATCTTCGTGCCGCTCAGATGGTTGGCCGGTAGCTTGCTGGCTCTCAAGTTCCTCTAGTTTTGCTAATCTTGCACTGAGCTTCTGCATTTCGCTTGCTTCCTGTTTCCTTTTTATCTCTCGGCTTCTATAACCACCGCTGTCGGGAAACCCATGCTTCCATGGAACGGAACCTGGTGTGCCTCGTGTTCGTCTAGGGTGTTCAGGATTCCCGAGGGCCTCTGTCAGCTCGTCCTTCTCTCTGTCGGGAATGAACGTCCCTTCCTGCGTTGCCTTGATTACTGCCTGAAGCTTCCGGAAGGGTATTGCAAGTTGCTCGTCAGTCCAAACACACTCCCCTGTTTCTGGGTCCAAAGTTCCCCCAACCCCGAAGAACCAAGTTCTTGAACGATCTGGCCAGTGCAATGTCGCTAGTTGGACATTCTTAGCAAGCAGGTCTTGCTCAGCTTTGTCCCACAACTGCCGGGCTTTGTAGTAGCCACCTGACCCCGTGTGATGGTGATACTTCTTCCTTGCAGCATTTTTCTTGTTTTTCAGTGACCATTTCTTACCCTTCTCCGATTTCTTGTAGGCCACAAATTCGGGCCATTGATCTTTTATCTTCTCATATCGACCGACGAATTTTGGAGTCTCCTCTTTCTCGACAAACTTTGTGTTTAACTCTTTCTTCCAGTTCCTGAATAGTTCTGCCATCTTCTTAAGAGCAAACGCCTTGACCTTTCGCTCTATAACTGGGTTATTCGGATCCTCCTCTCACGGTAAGCTGAAATTTGCCATCAGCTCGGTCCAAAGATCATCTTTCAGTCTATCATGGACATAAGAAACTTCAGGGTCCTTATTATTCTTATTCCATTGATGGGTGTTGATCGAGACATAGTCCCTAACAACAGCTCCACACTGATGTACAAATGCGTCCTTGGTCCGCTTGGGAGCAATCGGTTGGCCATCTTTCGCGACTTCTGTGATCGTGAACCTTTCATCCGGGCGCAACGTTTTCTTCGGGCCTCGTCTCCTTACCTCGTCGGACTTTGAAATAGTTGAGGCTCCCTCCTCCGTTAGGTCACCGGAGCCGTGATCATGATCTCCTTCCTCCGCCATTCGGTCACCGGAGCCGTCATGATCTCCTTCCTCCTCCATTGTTGGATCACCGGAGCCGTCATGATCTCCTTCCTCCTTCATTGTTGGATCACCGGAGCCGTCATCCTCTCCTTCCTGATAATCGGTGTCGTTGAGATACGACAAGGGATCACCTCCAGCGCGGATTATATCCCCCAACAACTGTTCTTTTTCTAAGTCTCTTTGATCCATAGTTTCTGCAAATATTATACAACATGGCAATATACAAACATGAGATATGCAAATCAATACAAGGCAATGCAACAATACGATCATATAATATCACTAATACATCATCGAATAGTATCGCTAATACATCATCGAATATTATCATTAATACATCTCGAATATTATTATATAATATCACTAATACAGATATAGTTGACGTCTTGCGGTGCAGGCGGTGGACACCCAAAGAGAAGGAACTATGACAGGATCATAGCTCGTGTGAGATCCCTGAAGAACCTGCTAGGTATTGGAGAACCTGGCGTCCAACGCAACCATGTAGCGTCGGACGTGCTCGTCCTCCTCCCTGACACGGCGACGTACCACCTCCGCGGGGGCCGGCTCCCTCTGCACCGACAGTGGTCCACGCGACCGCCACCAAAGAACCTCCGGGTCGACGACGGGACCCTCATTCCTCACCAAGCTGGGCACCCCGGAAGACAGCACCTCCCAGTGCCAGCCCGGCGGAGCCCAGTCCCGGACATGGTGCCTCTCAAGCAAGTGGTCGCCGGCGCCGAGTCGACGACGAGGATGCGGGCCGGGCATCGTCGACGTCGAGAACAAATTCTCCAACTATTTAAATTCCTACTATTTAATAAACTTTAATAAAGATGATTGCATTTGACAACTATGACAATAATAACATATTTAACAACAATGACACATTTTCTACTTAAGCGATCGTCGGGGACTCCTCCCCGGCGATCCTCGGGGACTCCTCCCCGGCGATCCTCGGGGACTCCTCGGGTTCGCCGACTAAAACAACTAAAACAAGTAATAAAACAAACTAAAACAACTAATAAAACAAATTAATAAAACAAACTAAAACAACTAATAAAACAAACTAAAACAACTAATAAAAATAGTAAAACACACAAAAAAAATAAAATGCGTGCGAGGGCCGGGGCAGGCCAGCGGCGCCGGCGCACGCGGCCGCGGTGGCCGCGGTGGCCGCGGAGGAGGGGGCAGGAGCAGGGGGTAGGAGCTCACCGGCGACGACGGGCTTGGGGAGGAGGCGCGGGCGGCGACGACGGGGCTCGGGGAGGTGGCGCGGGCGGCGTCCGGCGTCGGGGGCGGCGACGACGTCGACGAGGACGAGGAGGCGCGCGGGGACGGGCTCGGGGCGACGGCGAGGAGGCGCACGGGGACGGGCTCGGGGCGGCGGCGAGGTCAGGCTCGGGGGCGGCGGCGACGACGGGCTCGGGGACGGCGGTTAGGACGGGCTCGGGGGCGGCGGCGACGACGAGGACGGGCTCGGGGGCAGCGGCGACGACGAGGATGGGCTCGGGGACGGCGGCGACGACGAGGACGGGCTCGGGGGCGGTGGCGAGCTCCGGCAGCCTAGCGGCGTCGGGGCAGGGCGTCGGCGTTGGGGCGAATGGGAGAGATTGGGGGAAATTTCGACAAGTCCCGCCTTATATGCGAACACCTTTGGTCCCGGTTGGTGGCTCCAACCGGGACTAATGCCCCCCTTTCGTCCCGGTTGGTGCCACCAACCGGGACCAAAGGTCAATTTCAGCAGCCCAAAGGGCGGGAAGCAGAGACCTTTGGTCCCGGTTGGTGGCTCCAACCGGGACGAAAGGGGGGGCATTAGTCCCGGTTGGAGCCACCAACCGGGACGAAAGGGCTGCATTGGTCCCGGTTGTAGCCACCAACCGAGACTAAAGGGTTGGTCCTGGCTGTGGTGGGAGATTAGTCCCACCTCGCCAAGCGAGGGGCGCTCGCACCGGTTTATAAGCCCGCCCCTCTCTGCCTTGTTGAGTTCTTCTCAAAGTGAAAATAGATGCCCTTATACGGGAAATTTGACCTGAAATCAAAGTGAATTTCACATTTCCCTGAAATCAGGTCAAATTTTCCCTATAAGCGCATCTATGTTCATTTTTGCTATTTTTTATGTTATTTTTTTGCATATTAAAAGTTCTTCACAAAAAATACTTTATGAATATTCTTTTTGCTATTAAAGTTTTTAACAAAAATAACTTTTGGAAGATGTCTATCTCGGACCGCATCGTCTATTACAAATAACCTTGGGAAAACACGTCTATTACAAAGGGATTTCAATTTTTAAACATATTTTAACTCAAGACTTTTTCTGCATTCAATATGCACCATTCAAAGCCACATCATCACTTTTCAACCCTTTTCTGACTTCATTTGCTATTTTGCATGCATTTCATGATTTATTTTGAGCTAAGATGACCCTGAATTGAAAAGCACTGCAAATGAACTCTGAAATGGTTGAAAGTTGGCATGGTATCATCATTTCACCCACATAGCATGTGCTAAAAAGTTGAGAGGGTTACCGCAAAAACTGGATGCACTTCGTGTACAAAATAAACAATCTCTTTCGAAGTGTCAGGGTTTTCGACGAAAACTAATCAATTACAAAAGGATTTCAAATTTTTAAACATATTTCAACTCAATACTTTTTATGCATTCAATATGCACCATTCAAAGCCACATCATCACTTTTCAAACCTTTTCTGACTTCATTTGCTATTTTTCATGCATTTCATGATTTATTTTGATCTAAGATGACCCTGAATTGAAAAGCACTGCAAATGAACTCTGAAATGGTTGAAAGTTGGCATGGTATCATCATTTCACCCACATAGCATGTGCTAAAATGTTGAGAGGGTTACGGCAAAAACTGGATGCACTTCGTGTACAAAATGAACAATCTCTTTCGAAGTATCAGGGTTTCAGACGAAACTCGTCAGTTACAAAAGGCATTTCATTTCTTGACATGTAACTGCAGTGATATTCTAGATCAAAGCCATCATCAGAAAAGTTGTGGAGAGAAAGTCTTCACTTTTTCTTCGCGTGTGTCCCTTGCTTATTGCGCCGTAACCATGGATAATCTTCATCGTTTAACAGGGTGCTTGGGTCAGCCTTCACTTTGAAGGGAGGAATTTCATGAAACTTTTCATAATCTTCAGACATGTTTGTCTTGCCCTCCACTCCCACGATGTATCTTTTCCCTGAAAGAACTATGTGGCGCTTTGGCTCATCGTATGATGTATTCGCTTCCTTATCTTTTCTTTTTCTCGGTTTGGTAGACATGTCCTTCACATAGAAAACCTACGCCACATCATTGGCTAGGACGAATGGTTCGTCTGTGTACCCAAGATTGTTCAGATCCACTGTTGTCATTCCATACTGCGGGTCTTCCTGTACCCCGCCTCCTGACAGATTGACCCATTTGCACTGAAACAAAGGGACCTTGAAATCATGTCCATAGTCAAGTTCCCATATGTCCACTATGTAACCATAATATGTGTCCTTTCCCCTATTGGTTGCTGCATCAAAGCGGACACCGCTGTTTTGGTTGGTGCTCTTTTGATCTTGGGCGATCGTGTAAAATGTATTCCCATTTATCTCGTATCCTTTGTAAGTCAATACAGTCGAAGATGGTCCCCTGGCCAACGAGTACAACTCATCACAAACAGCGTTGTCACCCATGAGACGTGTTTGCAACCAACTGCCGAAAGTCCTGATGTGTTCACATGTAATCCAGTCGTCACACTGCTCCGGGTATTTGGAGCGCAGAATATTCTTGTGTTCATTGACATACGGGGTCACCAAGGTAGAATTCTATAGAACAGTGTAGTGTGCTTGAGACCAAGAATGCCCGTCCCTACATATTATTGAATTCGCTCCTAGCGTGCCTTTTCCGGTCAGTCTCCCTTCATACCGCGATTGAGGGAGACCAATCGGCTTAAGGTCAGGAATAAAGTCAACACAAAACCCAATGCTTTCCTCTGTTTGATGGCCCATGGAGATGCTTCCTTCTGGCCTAGCACGGTTACAAACATATTTCTTTAAGACTCCCATGAACCTCTCAAAGGGGAACATGTTGTGTAGAAATACAGGGCCCAGAATGCCAATCTCGTCGACTAGATGAATTAGGACGTGCGTCATGATATTGAAGAAGGATGGTGGGAACACCAGCTCAAAACTGACAAGACATTGCACAAATCACTCTTTAACCTTGGTAGGATTTCTGGATCGATTACCTTCTGAGAGATTGCATTGAGGAATGCACATAGCTTCACAATGGCTAATCGAACGTTTTCCGGTAGAAGCCCCCTCAATGCAACCGGAAGCAGTTGCGTCATAATCACGTGGCAGTCTTGAGACTTTAGGTTCTGGAACTTTTTCTCTGCCATATTTATTATTCCCTTTATATTCGACGAGAAGCCAGACAGGACCTTCATACTGAGCAGGCATTCAAATAAGATTTCCTTCTCTTCTTTGGTAAGAGCGTAGCTGGCAAGACCTTCATACTGGTTTGGATGCATGCCGTCTTTTTCGTGCGCACGTTGCTGGTCCTCCTGTGCCTCCGGTGTATCTTTTGTCTTCCCATACACTCCCAAGAAGCCTAGCAGGTTCACACAAAGATTCTTCGTCACGTGCATCACGTCGATTGCAGAGCGGACCTCTAGGTCTTTCCAATAGGGTAGGTCCCAAAATATAGATTTCTTCTTCCACATGGGTGCGCCTCCCTCAGCGTCATTCGGAACAGATAGTCCGCCAGGACCCTTTCCAAAGATTACTTGTAAATCATTGACCATATCAAGTATGTGATCACCAGTACGGAGGGCGGGCTTCTTCCGGTGATCTGCCTCACCTTTGAAATGCTTTCCTTTCTTTCGACATTGATGGTTGGTCGGAAGAAATCGACGATGCCCCAGGTACACATTCTTCCTGCATTTGTCCAAATATATACTATCGGTGTCATCTAAACAGTGCGTGCATGCGTGGTATCCCTTGTTTGTCTGTCCTGAAAGGTTACTGAGAGCAGGCCAATCATTGATGGTTATAAACAACAATGCATATAGGTCAAATTCCTCCTGTTCGTTCTCATCCCACACACGTACACCTTTTCCATTCCACAGTTGTAAAAGTTCATCAACTAATGGCCTTAGGTACACATCAATGTCATTGCCGAGTTGCTTAGGGCCTTGGATGAGCACTGGCATCATAATGAACTTCCGCTTCATGCACAACCAAGGAGGAAGGTTATACATACATAGAGTCACAGGCCATGTGCTATGCTTGCTGCTCTGATCCCCAAAAGGATTAACGCCATCTGCACTTAAACCAAACCATACGTTCCTTCGGTCACCTGTAAAGTCCCCCCACTTTCTCTCGATCTTTCTCCACTGCGACCCATCACCGGGTGCTCTCAACTTCCCGTCTTTCTTACGGTCTTCCTTGTGCCATCGCATCAACTTGGCATGCTCTTTGTTTCTGAACAAACGTTTCAACCGTGGTATTATAGGAGCATACCACATCACCTTCGCAGGAACCCTCTTCCAGGTGCGCTGGCCCTCAACATCACCAGGGTCATCTCGTCTGATCTTATACCGCAATGCACAGCATACCGGGCATGCGTTCAAATCCTCGTACGCACCGCGGTAGAGGATGCAGTCATTAGGGCATGCATGTATCTTCTGCACCTCCAATCCTAGAGGGCAGATAACCTTCTTTGCTTCGTATGTACTGTCGGGCAATTCGTTGTCCTTTGGAAGCTTATTCTTCATTATTTTCAGCACCTTTTCAAATGCCTTGTCAGATACACCATTCTCTGCCTTCCATTGCAGCAATTCCAGTGTGGTACCGAGCTTTGTGTTCTCATCTTCGCAATTTGGATACAACCCTTTTTTGTGATCCTCTAACATGCGATCGAACTTCAACTTCTCCCTTTCACTTTGGCATTGTCTCTTTGCATCAACAATGACCCGGCGAAGATCATCATCGGGCACATCGTCTGGTTCTTCCTCTTGATCTTCAGCTTCCCCCATTGCAGCATCACCGTATTCAGGGGGCGGATAGTTGTCATCATCCTCTTCTTCTTCGTTGTCTTCCATCATAACCCCTCTTTCTCCGTGCTTGGTCCAAACATTATAGTGTGGCATGAAACCCTTCTCAAGAAGGTGGACGTGAAGGGTTTTCGAGTTAGAGTAATCCTTCGTAATCCCACAGATAGTACATGGACAATACATAAAACCATTCTGCTTGGTTGCCTCAGCCACTTCGAGAAAATTATGCAGGCCCTTAATGTACTCGGAGGTCCGTCGGTCACCGTACATCCATTGCCGGTTCATCTGCGTGCATTATATAATTAAGTGTATCAAAACCATTACAAAACATCATGAATAGAGAAGTGACCAAATTAATAGAAGTTCATCATCACATTAAAACCAAAGTACAGTAGTGACCAAAATAAATACATAAAATTCATACTTCTAGAGCATTTGAATTGAGCTAAACTAGCAGTGAGAGATAAAACGATGAAGTTGTTAACCTTTTAGAACACTTGTGTAGTTGGTGCACCGCCAAACCTAAACAAATCTTAGGGAAAATGTAGCTTGGAGGTCGATCTTGGAGAGGAGAAAACTTAAGTGTGGCTGCGGCATTTCATCGAACACCTCATGTGCATAGGAGGTGAGAACAGAGAGCAACACACCTCCCAAACGCCGCCCGGCCAAAAAACAGAGGAGTGAGCGGGCAGGGGCGAGCATATATATATATATATATATATATATATGCGTTGTATAAGTCCCGGTTGGTGGCTAGCACCGGGACTAAAGGTGCCTCTTTAGTCCCGGTTCCAGCCACCAACCGGGACTAAAGGGGCTCGGCCAGGAGCGAGGCCCTTTAGTCCCGGTTCGTGTCTGGAACCGGGACTAAAGGGGTCACACGAACCGGGACTGGTTCCCGCCGAGGCCCAGCCGGCGCCCTGGCCTCACGAACCGGGACTGATGCACCCATCAGTCCCGGTTCGTAACACGACCGGGACTAATGCAATATTCTGGCCCGTTTCAAAGCCCTGTTTTCTACTAGTGGCTGCATGTATTGATAAAGGGGGCTTGGGTAACGAAAATCCATTTTGGCTCTCGGGTCCAGATGCTCCCGCATTCTAGCCCACGCTCGTCCCACCATTAAATTGACTATGCCGTCAACAGAGAGATGGTACAGACGGGGATGCTCACGGTCATGGGCCGACCACGCAAACATGTGCCGGCGCCAAGGAACGGAAGTGTCCGTCATAAGCTAGCTCCGTCGTCTGCACCACGGCCTCGCTCCCCCGTAAAAGAAATCCCAACCACCCGCTACCTTTTCCCTCATCTGTAGACTCGCACACCCGTCATGGATTCCTCTTCGTCCACCTCGCTGCTCAAGAGCTTCTCCCACTAATCACATGCCCTTTATGCGGGGACAAGATCCTCTCCTTCATTTGTGGAGTGAATGACATATCTGCCCACTCCCGCCGCCAGCAAAATCAGCAGCCCAAGATCTGCAATCGTCCCGCCTCCCCACCGGATCCATGCATGGACGCAACCTGTGCGTGTTTGCTGCGGCATGGAAATTGAAGTGCGCCGCCACAATGGATTCTTCGTCCGCAAAAATTGGCAACCTGGAAACCAGCGAGAGCCAAATCTAAGAGCTCAAGAACAAACCAGTGCGATTGCGAACAAGCAATAGCTCAAAGCAATTAAAGTTTACCCGTTTACAGCGTTAATGGGATACCAGTCGCCATGCGTTGCCACGGATGCGCCACCCGGTCTCGAAGGTCCTTCCCCGGCTCCCAGCCGCGCCGACCAGCTATCACTCCCCCCTCACCCACCCAAACTCCTCCTGAACTCCGTAGATAGCAGGCTGGCCTGTGGCTCAAAGTCACTTCACGGTCCTGACGGGAACATGTCCAGCACGTCGCCACCACCCCCCTTACCCACTAACCATGACCCTAACTTGGCCGTCAATGCCCGTCCGTTGACGTCTCCCGCAAATTGATGATGCTCACGTGAGGGCATTGAATATAGCCCGGTACACATCCCAACAGGCAGCTGACGTCCATGATAACAGGATCATTTGGACCTGGGAGCCAAAACGCCCCTCCCCTTGGGTAATGTGATTTTTTTTTAAAGGAGGTTCACTAGTAGGAAAACCCCCATTTGTCCCGGTTCGTAAGGGCCTTTAGTCCCGGTTCTGGAACCGGGACTAAAGGGTCGGGACTAAAGCCCAAAACCTTTAGTCCCGGTTCGCTTACCAACCGGGACAGAAGGGGCTCCATGTGGCCGGTGCTGGGAGCCCAGGCAGGAGGACCTTTAGTCCCGGTTGGTAACACCAACCGGGACCAAAAGGCAGGACCTTTAGTCCCGGTTGGCAACACCAACCGGGACCAAAAGGCACTGTGGTTTTGTTTTTTTTTTGAAAGGGGGGGGGGGGGTTAGGGGGGTTTGTAGGGTTAATTGAGGTGTTTCATATTGTGTTAGCTAGCTAATAGAGAGAAGTGTCCTCTCTTTCTCCGTGCTTGGTCGACGCTAGCTACTATAGAGAGAACTCGACACGCTAGCTAGTAAGCAAATGAAGGAACCATTAAGTACACAAGATCGTCATGAACATATACACAGAGAAGTGATCGACCTCTCTTTCTCCGAGAGATTGGTCGAACAACAAGTTTTCGTATATCTATCTGACGCTACTAGCTACATATATACAATATAAGATCTCTTACAATCCCTAACATTTAATTTCAAATTCCAGATGGTATTCTCCGGCTTTATTTATGACGTGGTCAAGAAAGAATCCCGCCAATTCCTCTTGAATTGCTCGTATGCGATCATGTGGTAGGAGTTCATCCCACATCTGCCACGTCTAATTTGAAGAAGGGGGTCAATACATATATATGAATGAAACTCAACACAAATCATGGTAATAAAATAAATTTGTGAATATTATTGCTTACGCACTTGAAATTGTTTTTCAGAGTAGCCCCGCTTAGGGGTCGTCGCGTTGTAGATGAACTCGCAAACGTAGTATCCACAAAAATCATTCCCTTTTTCCTGCCACAAGCACTTTAGGAGAAATAGAGTTCAATCAAACTGATAATCAAGCATGATAAATGGTATTGATGGAACTAGAACCAATGGGAGATGCGCGGAACTAGCTAGTAGTACTTACTTTCGGGTGTGTAAATCGCAGCTCCCTCGGCAGTGCCGGAACAATTGCGGTGAACTCTTTCCAAACCCTGCCAGACAAAGAAAATAATTACTTGATATCAGGAAATGAACAAAGTTGCCGATATGATGCGATAATGATCGATTGAACTTACTTCTGGAGCATTTCAGTCATGTCCGCATATTCCTGGGGATCTTTTCGTTTCGAGTCTAAGACGATTACTACTCCCCGCTCAAGCTTAATCTCTAGCAGAATAAAGTGGAACCTGCGCACGCATGCATAACTCATCAATTACATTACTATAACCTCGAGTAATAAGGGAAACCGAATATGCACAAGACAGTAACACTCACTTGAAGTTGTAAGGAAAGAGTATTGTCCCTTTGTTTTGATTTTTAAGCAACGATTGTAGCAAGTTGTCCTCGGTTTGTGTGACATTGTTTTTAACCGTAAACTCATGTATGATATTTGGGTTAATGAACCCAATGTCATAGATTTGTGCTTTTCTGCATTCGACGATCTTCAATCTGCATAATATAGTGAGGATAATTATATATACATGCAATGAAAGAGCTGAGCTATATATATAGAGAGACTTAATTACAGAAGTAGTACTTACAGACAGTAGCAAGTCACGATTGTTTTGTCGAGGGCCTTTTGATTGTATAACTGGAATATCTCCTCAAATTCAACATTCAACAGATCCATTCCAACGAGGTCGTGCTCCTCTTTAATTCTCAGCGTCAAAGCATCCCTACCAGACTCGCTGCATGTTTTCATGTACCAATCATGGAATCTTCGCATCATCGTTGTTAGAGGAGGATGATCAGGTTTGACGAGAGGCCGCCCGTACCGGTAACTGAATTCGTCCACCTCCAACGGTGCAAACTGTACATCATCGCTCAGGTAATCACCAGGATTGGTACCGGGCACCATCCCCGGATGATTAGCGACGATATCGCTAGACACCTTGAGCGGGGGGCACGATTGGTTCGCCTGTTCGCCGAGCTGGGGAATTTTTTTCCCACTTCTTCGTTTTGCTAACCTTGCATCACTGGAAGTACTTCCCGACCGCCGCGCGTCTTGATATGTCTTTTTAACACAGCGGTCAAAGTTGGAATCCGGCGGAGGCGGTGGTGGTCGCTTCAGGGCATCGATAGTGCGCATCACTTTCACCGGATCTAGCTTCTCCTTCGGAGATGGAGTTTTCTTTGCAAAATGGGCCGTCAATTCGGCCTGACATATCTCCTCGTTTTCAGACTCGGTCCTCTCATATGGTAACTTTTCCAGAGGCTTGAGAGATGGACCGTATCTGTATTCCCTCCCGCCTCTTCTTGTACTGCTAGCCACCGAAGCGGCGGCGTCTCTGTTTCGTCGTTGCTTACGGGGCGGAGAAGGAGGCCGAGTGCTCCGACGCGCCGAAGGAGCCGGAGCGGCGGTGTCTGTCTTCTGCCGTTGCCGACGAGGCTGAGGAGGAGGCGTACTGCTCCGACATGCCGGAGTAGGCGAAGAAGGAGGCGGAGTGCCCTCACGCGTCGGAGGAGCCGGAGAAGGAGGCGGTGTGCCCTGATCTCTCGCCGGAGGAGGAGGAGGAGGAGGAGGCGGAGAGCCCTGATTCACCTGAGGAGGAGGAGGAGGCGGAGGCGTCCAGTTTGGAAGCTTGATGTACTCCTTCTGCCATAGACATGTACTCCTCAGAGCACGAGCCAGCTTATTCTCTCCTTCACCTGTAGACTGGTCAAGCTCGAGCTCCTCAAATCCCTCCATTACTTCATCCACCATCAAAACAGCATAGCCATGTGGAATCGGTGAGCAGTGAAAAGTTCCGTTGGGTTGAGGAGGTGCAACAGAGCCGACAGCCGCCTTGAAAGTGAGGTTCCGGTATTTCGTCATGAGCTCGCAATGTTGAGCCTCCGTGATAGTATCCACGGGGTAGATAGGAGCCGCGAAGTCAGGCTGAACGGGCTCCGTGGAAGCGACGCTGCTTCTCTGCTGAGATGGCGAGGTAGCTTCTGGGGTAGCTTCGTGCCGCTGAGATGGTTGGCCGGCAGCTCGCTGGCTCTCAGCTTCCTCTAGCTTTTGTAGTCTTGCATTGAGCTTCTGAATTTCGCTCAGCTCCGCTTTCCTCTTTCTCTCCCGGCTTCTGTAACCGCCTGCGTCGGGAAACCCAACCTTCCACGGAACGGAGCCTGGTGTGCCTCGTGTTCGTCCAGGGTGCTCATCATTCCCTAGGGCCAGAGTCAGCCCATCCTTCTCTCTGTCGGGAATGAACGTCCCTTCCTGCACTGCGGTGATATACTCCTGAAGCTTGTTGATGGGTATCGCAAGTTGCTCGTTCGTCCAACGGCACTTCCCTGTTTCAGGGTCCAAAGTTCCCCCAACCCCGAAGAACCAAGTCCTTGAACGGTCTGGCCAGTTCAATGTTTGTGGTACGGCGTTTTTAACAATCAGGTCATTCTCAGCTTTGTCCCACAACGGCCGGGCTTTGAGGTAGCCACCTGACCCCGTGTGATGGTGATACTTCTTCTTTGCAGCATTGATCTTGTTTGTCTCTGACATTTTCTTACTCTTGTCCGATGTCTTGTAGGCCAGTGATCACCTATCTTCTCAAATCGGCATGTGAATCCTGGAGTCTTCCCTTTATCGACAAACTTTGATTTCAACTCATTCTTCCACCTCCTGAATAGATCTGCCATCTTCTTAAGAGCGCACGCCTTGACCAGTGGCTCTATAACTGGCTTATTCGGATCCTCCTCTGGCGGTAGGGTGAAATTTGCCTTCAGCGCGGTCCAAAGATCATCTTTCTGTCTATCGGTGACATAATCACCATCAGGGGCGCCGTCCTTAGGCTTATTCCATTGCTTGATGCTGATCGGGACGTAGTCCCTAACAATAGCTCCGCACTGAGCAAAAAATGCGTCCTTGGTCCGCTTGGGTTCAATCGGATGGCCATCGTGCGCGAGTGCTATGATCGTGAACCTTTCTTCTTTGCGCAACCTCTTCTTCGGGCCTCGTCTCGTTACCGAAGTTTGGCTCGATCCGGAGGGCTATAAAAGAAGAAAGAAGAGTTAATTAATATATGTACATACCAAAACAATTAATGCATCAATTAGCTAGTCAGCACAGGCTTAATTAATATATATACCTCGCCGGACTTTGCAACAGCTCCCTCCTCCGTTCGGTCACCGGAGCCGTTATCATGGTCTCCTTCTTCCTCCGGCATTCGGTCACCGGAGCCATCATGATCATGTCCTTCCTCCTCCATTGTTCGATCACCGGAGCCATCATCCTCTCCTTCCAGACCATCGGTGTCGTTGAGATACGACAAGATATCACGTCCGTCGTTGACTATGTCCCCCAACAACTGTTCTTTTTCCAAGTCTCTTGGATCCATAGTTTCTGCAAATATTACAACATGGCAATTAATATACAAACATGAATGTCCGACGTCCGGACCTCCTCTCTCATGAATGTCCGACGCCCGGTTTGGGGTGGCCTCGGCAACACTTGTAGGGTTTGGGTGGGGGGTATATCGACCCCCCCCCCCTCATGTCGAAGTTATCGGGGAGGGGGGTATATCGACAACGACATACATACATGGAAAAAAATGCTATCCATCTTTACATACATAGCCACATACATATATTATATATTTTCATTAACTCATGACATATTTTCATTATTTTTCTTTCTTTAACTCAACGACAATGACATACATACATGGAAAAAATGTATATCGACCCCCCCCCTCATGTCGAAGTTATCGGGGAGGGGGGTATATCGACCCCCCCCCTCATGTCGAAGTTATCGGGGAGGGGGGTATATCGACCCCCCCTCTTGTCGAAGTTATCGGGGAGGGGGGTATATCGACCCCCCCCCTCATGTCGAAGTTATCGGGGAGGGGGTATATCGACCCCCCCCCCATGTCAAAGTTATCGGGGAGGGGGTATATCGACAACGACATACACATATGGAAAAAAATGCTATCCATCTTTACATACATACCCACATACATATATTATATATTTTCATTAACTCGTGACATATTTTCATTATATTTTTATTTCTTTAACTCAACGACAACGACATACACACATGGAAAAAAATGTATATCGACCCCCCCCCTCATGTCGAAGTTATCGGGGAGGGGGCGATCTCTTTCTCGTTATTTTTCGTGTGTCCGTCTCGCCGTATCCGCGTCCGTGTCCGTGTCGCCGTATCCGTGTCCGTGTCGCCGTATCCGTGTCTGTGTCCGTGTCCGTGTCGCCGTATCCGTGTCCGTGTCGCCGTATCCGTGTCCGTGTCCGTGTCCGTGTCGCCGTATCCGTGTCTGTGTCGCCGTATCCGTGTCCGTGTCCGTGTCGCCGTATCCGTATCCGTGTCCGTGTCCGTGTCCGTGTCCGTGTCCGTGTCCGTGTCGCCGTATCCGAGCAGGGACCATGGGAAAGGGGGGGCTCACTGGGGGGCGGCGACGGGGAGGCGACGGGGCGGCGACGGGGCGGCGACGGGGCGGCGCGATGACGGGGAGGCGACGGGGATGGGGCGGCGACGGGGCGGCTCGGGGCGGCGCGCGGCGACGGGGACGACGACGGCGACGGGGACGGGGATGGGGCGGCGCGGCGACGGGGACGGCGCGGCGACGGGGAGGCGATGGGCCCGGGGTGGCGCGCAGCGACGGGGACGACGACGGCGACGGGGACAGGGCGGCGCGCAGCGACGGGGACGGGGCGGCGACGGGGACGGGGCGGCGCGGCGACGGGGACGGGGCGGTGACGGCGACGGCGACAGGGCGGCGACGGCGACGGCGACCTTGGGGCGGCTCCGGGTGGCGCGCGACGGGGACGACGACGGCGCGGCGACGGGGCGGCTCGGGGCGGCGCGCGGCGACGGCGACGAGGAGCGGGCGGCGACGGCGACGGGGACGGGGCGGCGACGGGCTCGGGGCGGCGACGGGGACGGGGCGGCGACGGGGAATGGCAGATGAAAACTGAAATTTTCTAAGTGTTTACTTATATACAAGAAGCATTGGTCCCGGTTGGTGGCACCAACCGGGACCAATGCCCACCTTTAGTCCCGGTTGGTGCCACCAACCGGGACCAAAGGTCTCTTTTCAGCAGCCCAAAGGGCGGGAAGCAGAGACCTTTGGTCCCGGTTGGTGGTACCAACCGGGACTAAAGGGCGGCATTGGTCCCGGTTGGTGCCACCAACCGGGACCAAAGGTGGGCATTGGTCCCGGTTGGTGGCACCAACCGGGACTAAAGCCCTGTTCCTGGCACGGTGGGAGTTTAGTCCCACCTCGCCGAGCGAGGAGCAGTCGTACTGGTTTATAAGCATGGCTGCACCCACCGTCTCGAGCTCCTCTCTACCGCAGGCTTACGGGCCTAACCGCTTTGCAACTGCCTGTGGGCCTATTGGGCCTTCTGCGGGCTTGAATGCCGTGGTGGCCCAGTAGGCGGCATTTTTTTTATTTTTTTCCGGTATTTTTGTTTTGTTTTTTGCTTTATTTATTTTTTTAATTTTTTTCCAATATTTTTCTACTGTTATTTTAGTTCATTTTTTTTAACAAATAAATACTTTGATAATTTTAGTTGCATAATTTCCATTATTTTGTTTTGTTTTTTTGCTTTATTTATTTTTGTTTTATTTTTTGCTTTATTTATTTCCAGTGTGATTTATCATTATATTCTTTTTGCTATTAATGTTTTGAACAAAAAATACTTGGATAATTTTAGTTGCATAATTTCCATTATTTTTGTTTTGTTTTTTGCTTTATTTATTTTTTGCTTTATTTATTTCCAGTGTGTTTTATCATTATATTCTTTTTGCTATTAATGTTTTGAACAAAAAATACTTTGATAATTTTAGTTGCATAATTTTTATATAATTATAGTTTCAAAAATACTAGAGGTTTATAAAAGCTTTTTAGTTGATTCTTTTTTGAACTCCACTCCCACGATGTTTTGATAGAAATTAAAAAGCACTTCAAATGAACTCTGAAAAGGTTGAAAGTTGGCATGGTATCATCATTTCACCCACATATCATGTGCTAAAAAGTTGAGTGGCTTACGGCAAAAACTGGATGCACTTCGTGTACAAAATGGACAATCTCTTTCGAAGTATCACGGTTTCGGACGGAAACTCATCTGTTACAAAGGGATTTCATTTTTTTTGAACTTATTTGAACTCCATACTTTTTGTGTGTTCAAAATGCACCATTCAAAGCCACATCATCAATTTTCAACCCTTTCTGACTTCATTTGGTATTTTTCATGTATTTACTGATTTTTTTGAGCTAAATGACCCTGAAATTGAAAAGCACTACAAATGAACTCTGAAAAGGTTGAAAGTTGGCATGTTATCATCATTTCACCCACATAGCATGTTATAAAAAGTTGAGTGGGTTACGGCAAAAACTGGATGCACTTCGTGTACAAAATGGACAATCTCTTTCGAAGTATCAGGGTTTCGGACGAAAACTCATCTGTTACAAAGGGATTTCATTTTTTTGAACTTATTTGAACTCCAGACTTTTTGTGTGTTCAAAATGCACCATTCAAAGCCACATCATCAATTTTCAACCCTTTCTGACTTCATTTGGTATTTTTCATGCATTTACTGATTTTTTTGAGCTAAATGACCCTGAAATTGATAGGCACTAGAAATGAACTCTGAAATGGTTGAAAGTTGGCATGGTATCATCGTTTCACCCACATAGCATGTTATAAAAAGTTGAGAGGGTTACGGCAAAAACTGGATGCACTTCGTGTACAAAATGGACAATCTCTTTCGAAGTATCAGGGTTTCGGACGTAAACTCATCTGTTACAAAGGGATTTCATTTTTTTGAACTTATTTGAACTCCAGACTTTCTGTGTGTTCAAAATGCATCATTCAAAGCCACATCATCAATTTTCAACCCTTTTTGACTTTATTTGGTATTTTTCATGCATTTACTGATTTTTTTGAGCTAAATGACCCTGAAATTGAAAAGCACTACAAATGAACTCTGAAAAGGTTGAAAGTTGGCATGGTATCACCATTTCACCCACATAACATGTTATAAAAAGTTGAGAGGGTTACGGCAAAAACTGGATGCACTTCGTGTACAAAACGGACAATTGAGCATCATCCTTTCTATTTGTCTTTTGTTTCTTTCTAAGTGTCTTTGTAAAAATGGAGTTGGAAAAATGAAATATACCGTCGGAAAATAAAAGGATTTCTAGATAGATCAACAAAACACACGGTTTCCCCTGCATATAGCCCGACGGTGGCTCATGAGTGCCCGCATATGAAATGCACCGTCGGACCGTATGCAGGGAATCCGAATGATTTGTATTCGGTCGATGAACTAAAGGATTTCTAGATAGATCAACAAAACACACGGTTTCCCCTGCATACAGCCCGACGGTGGCTCGTGAGTGCCCGCATATGAAATGCACCGTCGGACCGTATGCAGGGAATCCGAATGATTTGTATTCGGTCGATGAACTAAAGGATTTCTAGATAGATCAACAAAACACACGGTTTCCCCTGCATACAGCCCAACGGTGGAAATATGAAATGCACCGTTGGACCGTATGCAGGGAATCCGAATCATTTGAATCCGAATGAGTACACACACTAAGTGTCGAACATGTCCGAGAGGTGGGTTATATATAGGGTCGTGTGCCTCTTTTGTCCCGGTTGCTAGCACGAACCGGGACTAGTCGTTATAGTGCTGATCCAACAGCTCACAAGCGCTTGAAAGAAACACACGATCCGTGTGCTTCTTCCTGATTGGTACGACCTTCACCGCCCAAGGTTATAAAGAGTTGAGAGGGTTACGGCAAAAACTGGATGCACTTCGTGTACAAAACGGACAATCTCTTTCGAAGTATTAGGGTTTCATACGAAAACTCATCTGTTACAAAAGGCATTTCATTTCTTCACATGTAACTGCAATGATATAGTTGTGGAGAGAAAGTCTTCACTTTTTCTTCGCTTGTGTCCTTTGCTTATTGCGCCGTAACCATGGATAATCTTCATCGTTTAAGAGGGTGCTTGGGTCAGCCTTGACTTTGAAGGGAGGAATTTCATGAAACTTTTCATAATCTTCAGACATGTCTGTCTTACCCTCCAATCCCACGATGTCTCTTTTTCCTGAAAGAACTATGTGGCGCTTTGGCTCATCGTATGATGTATTCGCTTCCTTATCTTTTCTTTTTCTCGGTTTGGTAGACATGTCCTTCACATAGAAAACCTGCGCCACATCATTGGCTAGGACGAATGGTTCGTCTGTGTACCCAAGATTGTTCAGATCCACTGTTGTCATTCCGTACTGCGGGTCTTCCTGTACCCCGCCTCCTGACAGATTGACCCATTTGCACTGAAACAAAGGGACCTTGAAATCATGTCCATAGTCAAGTTCCCATATGTCCACTATGTAACCATAATATGTGTCATTTCCCCTATTGGTTGCTGCATCAAAGCGGACACCGCTGTTTTGGTTGGTGCTCTTTTGATCTTGGGCGATCGTGTAAAATGTATTCCCATTTATCTCGTATCCTTTGTAAGTCAATACAGTCAAAGATGGTCCCCTGGCCAACGAGTACAACTCATCACAAACAGCGTTGTCACCCATGAGACGTGTTTGCAACCAACTGCCGAAAGTCCTGATGTGTTCATATGTAATCCAGTCGTCACACTGCTCCGGGTGTTTGGAGCGCAGAATATTCTTGTGTTCATCGACATACGGGGTCACCAAGGTGGAATTATGTAGAACTGTGTAGTGTGCTTGAGACCAAGAATGCCCGTCCCTACATATTATTGAGTCCCCTCCTAGCGTGCCTTTTCCAGTCAGTCTCCCCTCATACCGCGATTGAGGGAGACCAATCTTCTTAAGGTCAGGAATGAAGTCAACACAAAACCCAATGACATCCTCTGTTTGATGGCCCATGGAGATGCTTGCTTCTGGCCTAGCGCGGTTACGAACATATTTCTTTAAGACTCCCATGAACCTCTCAAAGGGGAACATATTGTGTAGAAATACAGGGCCCAGAACGACAATCTCGTCGACTAGATGAACTAGGACGTGCGTCATGATATTGAAGAAGGACGTTGGGAACACCAGCTCGAAACTAACAAGACATTGCACCAAATCACTCCTTAACCTTGGCAGTATTTCTGGATCGATCACCTTCTGAGAGATTGCATTGAGGAATGCACATAGCTTCACAATGGCTAATCGAACGTTTTCAGGTAGAAGCCCCCTCAATGCAACCGGAAGCAGTTGCGTCATAATCACGTGGCAGTCATGAGACTTTAGGTTCTGGAACTTTTTCTCTGCCATATTTATTATTCCCTTTATATTCGACGAGAAGCCAGACGGGACCTTCATACTGAGCAGGCATTCAAAGAAGATTTCCTTCTCTTCTTTGGTAAGAGCGTAGCTGGCAGGACCTTCATACTGCTTTGGATGCATGCCGTCTTTTTCATGCACACGTTGCTGTTCCTCTCGTGCCTCCGGTGTATCTTTTGTCTTCCCATTCACTCCCAAGAAGCCTAGCAGGTTCACGCAAAGATTCTTCATCACGTGCATCACGTCGATTGCAGAGCGGACCTCTAGGTCTTTCCAATAGGGTAGGTCCCAAAATATAGATTTCTTCTTCCACATGGGTGCGCGTCCCGCATCGTCAGTCAGAACAGATAGTCCGCCAGGACCCTTTCCAAATATTACTTGTAAATCATTGACCATATCAAGTATGTGATCACCAGTACGGAGGGCGGGCTTCTTCCGGTGATCTGCCTCACCTTTGAAATGCTTTCCTTTCTTTCGACATTGATGGTTGGTCGGAAGAAATCGACGATGCCCCAGGTACACATTCTTCCTGCATTTGTCCAAATATATACTGTCGGTGTCATCTAAACAGTGTGTGCATGCGTGGTATCCCTTGTTTGTATGTCCTGAAAGGTTACTGAGAGCAGGCCAATCGTTGATGGTTACAAACAGCAACGCTCGTAGGTCAAATTCCTCTTGTGCATGCTCATCCCACACACGTACACCTCTTCCATTCCATAGCTGTAAAAGTTCATCAACTAATGGCCTTAGGTACACATCAATGTCATTGCCGGGTTGCTTAGGGCCTTGGATGAGCACTGGCATCATAATGAACTTCCGCTTCATGCACAACCAAGGAGGAAGGTTATACATACATAGAGTCACAGGCCATGTGCTATGCTTGCTGCTCTGCTCCCCAAAAGGATTAACGCCATCTGCACTTAAACCAAACCATACGTTCATCGGGTCACCTGTAAAGTCGCTCCACTTTCTCTTGATCTTTCTCCACTGCGACCCGTCAGCGGGTGCTCTCAACTTCCCGTCTTTCTTACGGTCTTTTTTGTGCCATTGCATCAACTCGGCATGCTTTTTGTTTCTGAATAGACGTTTCAACCGTGGTATTATAGGAGCATACCACATCACCTTGGCAGGAACCCTCTTCCCGGTGCGCTGGCCCTCAACATCACCAGGGTCATCTCTTCTGATCTTATACCGCAAGGCACCGCATACCGAGCATGCGTTCAAATCCTCGTACGCACCGCGGTAGAGGATGCAGTCATTAGGGCATGCATGTATCTTCTGCACCTCCAATCCTAGAGGGCATAGAACCTTCTTTGCTTCGTATATACTGCCGGGCAATTCGTTATCCTTTGGAAGCTTCTTCTTCATTATTTTCAGTAGCGAACTAAATCCCTTGTCAGATACACCATTGTCTGCCTTCCATTGCAGCAATTCCAATGTGGTACCGAGCTTTCTGTTGTCATCTTCGCAATTTGGGTACAACCCTTTTTTGCGATCCTCTAACATGCGATCGAACTTCAACTTCTCCCTTTCACTTTCGCATTCTCTCTGTGCATCAACAATGACCCGGCGAAGATCATCATCGGGCACATCGTCTGGTTCCTCTTCATCTTCAGCTTCCCCCATTGCAGCATCACCGTATTCAGGGGGCGGGTAGTTGTCGTCATCCTCTTCTTCTTCGTTGTCTTCCATCATAGCCCCTCTTTCTCCGTGCTTGGTCCAAACATTATAGTGTGGCATAAAGCCCTTCTGAAGCAGGTGGAAGTGAAGGGTTTTATAGTTGGAGAAAGCCTTCGTATTCTCACAGACAGTACATGGACAATGCATAAAACCATTCTGCTTGTTTGCCTCAGCCGCTTCGAGAAAATTATGCAGGCCCTCAATATACTCGGAGGTGCGTCGGTCACCGTACATCCATTGCCGGTTCATCTGCGTGCATATCATGAATAGAGAAGTGACCAAATTAATAGAAATTCATCATCACATTAAAGCCAAAGTACAGTAGTGACCAAAATAAATACATAACGTTCATACATAGTTCTCATTATTGAACAACATATGGCTCTCTAGAGCATCTAATTAAAACATACATTGAAACTAGAAAAATTTAAATGCAACAACAAATGCGATCATAACCGCAACTAAGGTACCAATTGATCCAACGGCATAATGATACCAAGCCTCAGTATGAATGGCATATTTTCTAATCTTTCTAATCTTCAAGCGCATTGCATCCATCTTGATCTTGTGATCGTCGACGACATCGGCAACATGCAACTCCAACTTCATCTTCTCCTCTTCAACTCTTTGTAATTTTTCTTTCAAGTAATTGTTTTCTTTTTCAACCAAATTTAACTTCTCGACAAGAATTTCTATGTCGGTTGGAATTTCCGGTTCACATACCTCCTAGATTAAAAAATCTATGTCACGTTGGTCGGCATAATTGTCATAAACACTAAATAAAACAAATAGTTATAAAAGATAATATATACCACATCCGAATCATAGACTGGACGAGGGCCGATGTGGGCTGATACCATGACCATGGCACTATATAATAACAAACAATAATAAAAATAAGAAAATTACACAAGTATCTATCTAAATGATACAAGTAAGAACTTTTTTCTTTTAGAAAGAAGATAAGAAGAAGAGGCTAACCACGGTGGTGCCGGCGGCGCCATGGACGCGGGCGATCGACGGCGGTGAGGACGGGGACGGGACAGGACGGACCGCCAAACCTAAACAAATCTTGAGAAAAATGGAGCTTGGACAAGGAACTTCGAGAGGAGAAAGCTTAAGTGTGGCTCGGTCATTTCATCGAACACCTCATGTGCATAGGAGGTGAGCTAGAGCACCACAAAGCTCTCCCCTCGCCGGCCAGAAAAACAGAGCAGTGTGGAGTGCTCTGCTCGCTGGCGGGGGCGTATATATAGGAACCCCCTTTGGTCCCGGTTCCAGCCACGAACCGGGACCAATGGTTGTGGGCCAGGAGCGACCCCCATTGGTCCCGGTTCGTGTCTGGAACCGGGACCAAAGGGTCCAGACGAACCGGGACCAATGCCCCACGAGGCCCGGCCGGCCCCCTGACCTCACGAACCGGGACCGTTGCCCCCATTGGTCCCGGTTCGTAACTAAACCGGGACTAATGGACTGGCCCGGCCTGGACCAATGCCCTGTTATGTACTAGTGGTTGTACCCCCGTCCTCTGCATGTGGACGATGCATGCAACCGTTTTATTAGTTATTCACAAAGACGCATCGGTAATGTGATAACTTGGCTGGTTGGCTTTTGAAAAAGAATGAACAACGCATCACCTTCTCACGCCTCCTTGTGGAGCCACCTGGCTCACAACCAGTTCCTCAAATACTCTCTTTGTCCCAAAATAAGCGTTTTAACTTTGTACCAGATTTAGTATAAAATTGTACTAAACTTGAGACAGTTATTTTAGGACGGAGGGAGTATTTACTTGTGGATGATGCATTGTAAAGGAACTTGAACTCCTTGACTATGTTTTACATGACACATTCTGTCCGGGTGCATGATTGCAAAGCTGCCTCCATGAACGAGTATCACCATCATCAGGTTTATAAAGTGCATGATCCATGTCACCTTGCTAGATGATTCTTTGAGGTGAAAATGACAACTTGGGACGCCGTATGTGTCCTCTTTAACCATTTGGAAATGATGAAACCAACAGCTCGCCCTCCGTCTACTCCAAGTTTAGTAGTAGCGTATGTCTCTCTAGTCAAACTACAGAAATTTGCCTACAAGACCACTGCAATGGTAGTGTCCAACTCTTCTTTTGGAAACCTTCCTTTATTTTACTAAGATCATGACTTTTAAATACCCCACACATGATATGGCATTCCAGATTGTTCAATGTTTCTTCCATGCTTGTCGATCGGCCGGCCAGACTTTAGTCATTGGCTCAGTTTGCTCACTTATTTTCTCCATTTATTTTAGGCCTTTTGGTGCTATTACTTCAATGGTACGACATGCCCGTCAACTTCGTGGTGCATGCAGCGACTTCCACAATCTCAAGATATGTCGGGTTTTCATAGGGATAGGATGAGTTTGCATGCGTGTGTGTTGTGAGCGTCTACATCCGTACTTTGTTTCCAAATGAATATTGCAGGCTTTCTAAATGTTTATTCGGTCCATATGCATTTCCACGGAAATTGGCTGCAGTTCATTTCAATGAATTTGTTGCATAAACACGAATATTTGTTAATAATATTACATATTTCTTATCACATCATATGAGCCCTTCGTTACAAGCTGACAGGGATTTAGAAAAAGCTCGCAGTGGTATGGGAGAAAGAAGATGGGCGTGGATGACGTATGCATGCATCCAATTGATTGTTATGCACACAACTAATTGTTAAATCTGTTTTTTATAGCTATCCAATAAAACAAAACAAAACTAATTAGTATCATCCAATCTGTTTTTTATAGTTATTATTTACTAATAGATGACAAATGTACAAATCTTTGATTTGTCAAAATGCTAATTAGAAAAACGCCACCGTTGTGCTGGACAAGGAAACTGTAACTGAAGAGTAGATAAACTAACGAATACTGTGCCGTCTTAAGTCTTCATATAATCCACGCGGTTGGGGTGGAACTCCGGATTCAGTCTGTGTATTTAGACTTAATAGACTCTGATCATATTCCGGACAGTAATACATCACACTCTAGGACCTGGTCTATAATAAGACAATACTGTGCCGTCTTAAGAAAAATGAGATATTAATTGTCCTCATCGATCTGGCTGCAGGCCGGCCGTCCCCCATCGAGCTATTTTGGAAGTACCATTCGCATCGTTATGTACTACCATCCCGACTCTTAATCTTAAAAAAGAGAGGATATTGGCCCCGTGTCACTGCTGGCCGGACGTCCTCATCGCATGCCGGTCAATTTTAGTACCGTTTGCAACATGGTTGTTGTGTAATGTAATGACACGTCTTGGCTGACGACATCTGCAATTAGCTAGCTAGTATTCTAAATATGGTAGCTAAGCTGCTTGTTAATGTAAGAGGGAAATCAACCCCCGGTCTTTGCAATCAACCATAAATTATTGATTACTAGCAAATGTGTTTGTACGTTGCAACGGAAAAACACAATGATCATATAATAAGATCAATTAGTAATACCCAATCATACTTGTGGTTGCATGATATGGGAGGTTGGCCACCGGAGGAGGAGCGACGGCCTTAGCTGCGCCGCCCACTCCACCTCCACGGTGGCCACCGAAGCTGAGAGGGCAGTCGGGTCAACCCGCACACCCCTCGTCCATGTCTCCTCGCTGGGACATAAAAATATGTTTCCTTCTGATCTTCTCATCGTAGTTTGCTTCTCGTAATCGCCAATGCAAGAGGGAAATCAACTCTCGGTCTTTGCAATGATTGATACATACAATCATGTATTATTGATTATTCAATAATGTTAAGCAAGTGAACCCCATTCTTTTCTTCTACTTGTCGTTGTCGTTGTTGTTCCTTAAGGCGTAGATGGCGCTCGACGACTAGAATCTCGGAGAAGCGCCGGAGCTCTGCATCATTGGTGGGTGTATTCTCGTCCTCAACGGTCTCGTACTTCCCCGTGGTCAAGTCTACCATAGCCACCTTCTCTGCCAGCAACTTGTGGCCAATGTCGAGCAGATCGGCCATGTTCTTCGAGGTCGCGTTGTCCATTGGCAAAATGGCATCCCCGAACAATGGTACCTACATACACATGTTTTAGTTTGTAGGGACTACTACATATATATGGACATAAGCACTTAAACGCGATGAAGGAGGAAGTGGTGGTTGATCACTTGTTCATATGTTGTACAAACGTACCTGAGCCTGGATGTAGAGGTAGTTCTGCTTCCGCACACGGTTGCCATTCTGTAAGAGCATGCGAACCTGCCAGTCGGCCAACACGGCGGTGGCGTGCGAGAAGGTGTCGGTGACCGGGGTGTCGCTATTGCGCCTGCTGTGAAACCAGTTGAAGGCGCCCCACTTGGCCGGCACAGTCCGTCGTGGTGTAGTGTATAGCCCATTTTCGTGTACCGCAGACCCTGCGCCTACAGAGATGACGAGGTATTTCATATAATCCACGCCGTTGGGGTGGAACTCCGAGTTCTTGAGAAGTTGCTCCTTGGTGATCTTGGATATGGCAGCCATTGTGGGGTTGTTGCCGCCGTCGATGAGGCGGTATTTCGACTGCTCCATGTCACTGACCCAGATATCGAAGTAGTGCGCCGGGAAGTAGGTTGGCGTGTCCGTCGGGCCAATGCAGACATCCGGCGGGTCTGGTTTGGCCTCTTCAACTGGTTTTTGCATGGCATCCTCGAACGAGGAGAAGATGAGAGGCTCGAACGTAGGCTCACCCGTGACTTCCTTGATCTTCTTTTTCTGCAGGGAGGTGTCGTCGTACTTGGGCCCCCGCGACGCGCTTAGCAGGCCCAGCGGCCACCACCACCACCTGTGAATGTGAAGTGAAACAAACTGTGAGAATTAGTTACACATTGTCTACAGAACATATCAAAAGGCAGAAAAAAAATTGAAAGAAAATTTTACACGGATCTCCACGTTGTTAAAGGGAAGAGAGGGATTGGTGGAATAGTTGATGTATTGCTTGAGCCTCGTGGACATATATATAGGAGTACAATGACCAACTTGGAGTACAAGACAAGGCATGACAAATCCTAGTCTATCTCATATTTCCTAATAATCAATATACTCAACATCCCCCCGCAGTCACAACGGTAGCGACGCAAACGGTGAGACTGTAGAAGAATCCGAAGGTAAGTCGACGGTCATCCCCCCACAGTCGTAACGGTCGATGCATCGCGGAAGTCTTGGCTGGAGTAGAAACCGACGAGGTTGCTCAAGCAAGGCGGTAGCCTTTTGTGTCGTTGTCGAGGTAGCCGAGAGCGTAGGGTGGTGTAGCCGTGGTCGAGGTAGCCGTGCAAAGAATGCCGTGGTCGATGTCGAGTCGGGGTAGCCGGTGTCGAGGTAGTCGCCGAGGAGCTGCAGGCGCAAGGAGGCGCCGGGTTAGTCATGGGCGCAGTGGCGTCGAAGTAGTGGGGCGCCGGGAAGAAGACGAAGTTGAGACGCGTCGCACCGGGATTGCCAGACCTGGGAACACATCGGGGACGAAGGCACGCATCGGTGTTGCCAGCACTGGGCATGCGTAGACGGGGACCTGCACACAACTTGTACGCCATGTCGAGGAGGCTAGCAGAGAAGGACTCGACGACGGTTGCGGCACAAATTGGCGAGAAGCCGATGTCGCCCGCGGTGGTCGGAGTAGATGAAGTGGTCGGGGTAGACGACGGCGACGCTGGCGATGAGCTGGTGCTGGAAGTAGAAGGGGATGGACTGGCAGCGCGGCTCGGGTGAGCGCGCTGCAGCGGCGCCGAAGAAGAGCGGCGGCGGCGTCGGCTGGTTAGGAGCGCGGCGGCGATGCTCGAAGAAGGCGACGAAGAACCCGACAGCGTGACGAAGACCAGCGCGGACGGTGGCGTTCCCGCGCCAAGGGAGGCGGCACGGCGCATACCACGTGGAAGTCGACGCGCAGGGACGGCGGAGAGGACCACGCGCCGGGGCAGCGCGCGGGTCGGGGCGACAGCGGGAAGACCTCGGGACGGCGGCGTGGATCGCGTGCCGCAGCGCTACGACCCGAAGGGGTGATGCAGCAGCGGCGCGCAGATCGGTGCAGCAACGGGGACGGCCTCGGGCGGCGGAGGGGACCCGCGTGTCGCGACACTAGAACCCGAAGGGGCAGTGTAGCGGCGGCTCGCAGGTCGCGGGGACCGCGTCTCGCGGCACTACGGCCCGAAAGGGCGATGTAGCGGCAACGCACGAGTCGGTGCAGCCGCGAGGAGAACCACGGGGCGGCGGCGCGGTGGCCCGACGGGGCGACACAGCAGCAGCCCGGTGCTCGATCGGTGGAGGGGCGTGCTTTACTCGTGACAGTCTTCACAGGACCTGCGGAGGCGCGCGCAACCGACGGGCCAGGTCGGTCGCACGGCGTAGACGAGGCGGATCGCGGCAGCGAGCGGGTGATCAATCCGACCGCGCGCGAGGTCGTGGACGTCGCTCGGTGGAGGCGGGTGGGCGGCCGTAGCCGGCCCGACGCAGCCGGCCCAAAGCAGGCGGCGCGACGCAGGCGGCCCGACAGCCGGTCCGAAGCGGCCGGCGTGAGGTAGCCGACAAGGCCGACACAGCCGGCGCGAGGCAGCCGGCGAGGACGGAGCCGGGAGCCGGCCCGACGCAGCCGGCCCGAGGCAGCCGGTGTGCGACCGGACGAGGCGACGGTGAAGATCGACGGGAAGGCCGGCGCACGAACGGCGGCGTTGAGGGGCCGCCGGGTTGCGCGAGGCCGCCGGGTCGGTGGAGAAGCCGGGTCGCGCCGATGTCGGAGTAGAGGCGCGGTGTTCGACGGTGGCGGCGGGCGACGCAAACCGATCTAAGATTAGAAAATCAAAAAGAAAACACCGATCAAGTTGACCGGCGGAAAAGAGAAAACCCCGGATCAAGAGATCGGGGAAAAGACTCGCTAGGGCAGCCGGTCAACACGACCGACGGACGAACCCTAGGTACGGGCGGCGCGGCCCCCGGCGGCGGTCATGGAGGCCGACCGTCCCGGGGGCGGCGCGAGATGCGGAAGCGGTGGGCGGTGGCTAGGTCTAGGAACTTGCGGCAGATACTATGTTGAAGGGAAGAGAGGGATTGGTGGAATAGTTGATGTATTGCTTGAGCCTCGTGGGCATATATATAGGAGTACAATGACCAACTTGGAGTACAAGACAAGGCAGGACAAATTCTAGTCTATCTCATATTTCCTAATAATCAATGTACTCAACACACGTAAGATCTAACAAATGTAGCATCAACTCGAATGAGATTTAGCAATCACGTTTCTCGAATACCTACCTCTTAGGAGAGAAGATCTTAGGTCCGTTCTTGACATAGAAATCCTGGATTTCCTTAGGGGTGTACCCTGTCCGTTTGTTCGTGTTTGGCGCCACCAACATTGTCGCGATGATAGCACCCGCGCTCGTGCCCACGATCACGTCGAAGTAGTCCGCTATCCGGGCATCTTCCCCGTCAATAGCCTAAGCACATCAACAGGATGGATCAGCTTACGTACAACCCACCTAACTGCCCGTTTGTCCAACAACATAACATAACATTTCAAGAGAGACGTGGTTCGTCTAAGAACATAACATAACATTTCAAGAGAGACGTGGTTGACTTACTTGGAGCTTTTCCTCGAGGCATTTGAGGACGACCGTCGGGATGAGCCCATGTATCCCGCCGCCGTCGATGCTCAACACTGTGATGAGCTCCCCAAACTTTGGTGGCGGGAGCCGTGGACGTGGTGTTGGCTTCGGTGATCCTTGGTCCAGCAACGGCGCTGTTGGTCCTGCCTCCTCCGCCGGCATGAGAAGTGGTGTCTCGAGCTCGGCATCCTTGTTGCTCGCCATGCCTTAGTTAGCGTGCGTGGCAAAACTGTGGTTAGGAGAAAGAACAGTTAGTCGTATAGAAGAAACCCTACACCTACAGACTATTTAAGGCCCTAACGTCTTCTGTATGGATCTAAACAAGGGCACTCAACGGATCAAACAATGAAAAACACGAGAGGGAAGGAAGGAGGAAGACATCGGGCGAGCGAGAAACGGACAACCTCACTGGGCTGCCCAGCTTGGAGGAGATCGGGCTAAGGAAGGCTTATTGTGTTGAATCAATCAAGGGTTTTAAATAAAATGGAAGGAAGGCAAGCGTCAGACCAAGGTTGGGAGAGAGAGACCGACCACCAGCAACCAACCCTGCTTCTGCTTGGAGGAAGAGAAATGGCATCTCATCAAATATATAAGGGAGCGCCTGCAACCCAGCTGATTGAGAAATAACTATTTCCCAGCCAGCTGATGTCATGCCGTTAGGTTCATTCATTTTCTTTTGCCGATGGTTGTTGACTGGTTTTTTTTGTATCTTTGTTTTTCATTAAACACCTATAACTTTACTAACAATCACAACCATCACGGCTACATTGTTGTAGATCCAAGACGCAAGAAATTACAACGTAACTCACACAACTAAGAATTACAATAAAATATCTTGAAGACGCCTTCTCCGTGGTATCGATCTTTGCAAGATGAAATATTGCCAACACTTCAGTAATAGAGTCTGCAATTGTCAGGCCTGGGGCACAGGGGAGTGCAACCTGTGCGGGTGCACAGGGCCCCAGCTTTTTGCCCCCCCCCCCCCCCCCCCTATCTTTTACGTATAGTCAGACTATGGATCGGTGTATAGACGGGCCTCCTCAAGTCAGACTATGATCGGTGTATATAGATGGGGCCGCTGTTGCCTGGTATCTGGAGGCACGTGAAGCAGCCCGCTAGATAGGTGCGCCTCGTCTTCTAGCGATCGATCGATCGAAGCCACCGATGACCGAAACGACGCATCTACTCGTCTTTTCGTATGGCGGCCATCTACGGACGACGGTTTGGGCTCCTCCTTGGCTCCTGCTCTTGCTCAGGGGGCATGACTCAACAATGAACTCATCTCATCATCTATTCCTGATATTGATGGATTGATGGCTTGCATCAGGTCTCAATAAGGAGCGAAAGCCCAAAACCGGCAGGGAGGATCTGAAAGCAAGGAAAGTTCAAGCCATCTCGGCATCTCCCGATCCCCGATTTCTTAAGTGTTGTGTAATCGCGTCGATAACATGCAGGCGTTCCCGTGAGGCTCACTGTGATTTTCGACTTCTATCTGCTATTTACTCTTGCTAAAATCTTGTATCTAAGTTTATTATTTTCATCTATTACAAGATCAAAGGAAAGAGGCTTTTCCAAATGTAAGCTATCAAAGTCCTATATGCGCACTACCATGACACAATAAAGATTTACTGATTTGGCGACAATAACAAAAACTTGCTGATTTGCCCACAATTTGATCTGTAAGAAGAAGATTGATCATGAGGATGTTATTGATTTTTTTTTCAAAGAACACTAAAGGGAATGATGTTATTTAACTGAAGAGTATACAACCAATAATATGTACGATTCTTCGTATTCCACATTGCTATGTAAGATATTACCATCTTTATATGATTATAGTTATATATATTTATGTAATTTTTCTTAGCGAGGTTTTGTTTTTTAGAAACATTTTTCTTAGTGAGATAGGTGCCATTTTATAGTTCGGTACAGGGCCTCAGATTTTGCCGGCCCAGCCCTGCCAATTGTGTTGGAGCAGTGCTACTGCTACTCATCCACCTCCATAAAATTTGATAACTAATAAATGTTTCTGAAAGCTCCCTGAGTCGCCCATCTAAAAAGATGAAAAGCCGTGGCGATGAACGTGCTTGGCACAGGGATGATACCCTAGAAGTGCATGTCGCCAAACCACAAAAACTTCACCGTAATGTCGTGGAACTGTTCCTTCTCCACAGAAAATTAAACCAACAAAAGCAGATGAACGCCATTGGGTTTCAGATTGACGCAGTTGTTGTCCATGCTTTTGATTAATTGAGCATTTCTTTCAATCACAGTAGCTGCTAGCACCCTAAGAAATACCCAGGGACATGCCTCGTTTATACATATAAGATTGTAGCTGCTTTAAATAAACACTGAAGGCCACGGTCTGGTTATTGTCGAGGGAAAGAAGATTCTAGATCTCATCAATAATTGACGATGAATATCCCTCTGCCCTTCTGCATTCTGCCTTTATCTGCACGAGCCATGTCAGCTTTGTTCATAGGGTCAGCGGCGTGCCACACCGCGGGAGTTTGCCTCCATGCTCCACCGTGCTCCGGATCCAGGACGAGCATCCCGTCCTCCGGCAAGCACACAAGGAAATGTCACTGAGAGAAAATGGTTTACGACAGGAGGGTTGATGCTGCCATGTGGGCACAATGTCAAACTTAATGGTCAAACAAACTTCTTGCTTACTACTACGTCGATGCATTACACACATGCGTCCGGCTATGTTGTGGTAGAACATTGTAACATTATGCCAACTGGCTACTGTTATTAATCATGGTAAAATTCCCCAAAGAAAATGGGGGACGAGAACAACAAGTACTACATTGACAGAACAATTAAGCCACACTTTGAAAAAACAACAACAATTAAGCCACTCTTTTTAAAAACAAGAACAAATAAGCAATGGATTTATTGAAATTGCATGTGATGGGCATTGCTTTGCTGGTGCGCCTTGTGATCAAACTTGGCGAGCCTGGTCCTCCTGGTGGTGCTTGGGGACCTGGACGCCGGCATGGGTGAGCATGGTCCAGATGTGGGTGATAAACTCGCCTCCATTAGCAAGAGCTCGTGCGTGCGCCTCTGGCCCTGCCATCGGCCTGCGCGCCACAAACACGAGCAGCTCCGCCCAGAACTCGAGCAGCATTCCCCAAACCTTCTCGTCCTCGCGCATGCCGGCTCCATCCTCCAGCTGTTGCTCTCTATCCATCAGCTGCTTCCCCAACTTGACACCCTTGGCAATGATCGACTTCTCCTCCTCCTCCTCCCCGGCCGGGGAGAAGTTCATCAGGCCCTCGCGGCGGTGCACGGTGGTGGAGCAGCTTCCGAAGGAGTTTTTTAGCTCCGTCGCCATGTCCTTGTACACCTTCTTTGTCCATGCCTCGCCGTCCGGGAGGAGCCCCGGCTCGTAGGCCACCAGGTATGCGCAGTACCTCGACAATGTCAGGGCAGCCTGACCATATGGTGGCAGCGGGTGCTTCTGTCGGTCCCTTGTCTCGAACAGCGCCGTCGCGACGTGCCACACCATGATCACCGTGGCACCACCCATCTTGTTGTCGCACGCCCACTCCAAATGATGGAAGCCATGCCTTGTCAACGCAGCTATGCCATTGCTGAAGCGTCCGTCGGAGCTGGGCGCGAGGACGTCCTTCAAGGCCCTGACGATGACCAGCTTTGCGTCGGCGGTGACAACGGCGTCGGGGAGGCCGACGACGCGCTTCTTGAGCACGGTGGAGACGAGTACCCACACCCGGCGTGGGTGAAGCTGGCGGAGCTTGAGCATGGTCACCTGGTGGACCTTAATTACGGGGCGTGAGCGGTACTTCACCCACAGGGTACCCTTGATGAGCTGCTTCCGGATGGCCCGTTGCTTCCGGGAGTAGTGGCAGACCAAGGACGCGATGAACCAGTCAGACAGCAGGTACTGCAAGAACTCATACGCCTCGACAGAGAGCAGGGTGAGCGTGAGGAGGAAGGTGACGATGAGGTCGGAGGAGTCGCACACCATGTCGACGATGATGCCCACCTTGTCTTTGAAGTTATGGTACTGCGCCGTGTTGAAGGATAGGCCGACGAGCCCCCAGAAGAGGGAGCCCAACACTTTGAAGATGTCACCATGGCCGGTGACTAGAAGCACGGTGACACAGTATATCAAGATGAAGACGATGGAGAAGGCGAAGTTGGCTATGAATAGCCCCGGCTTGGGCAACGCCAGCGGGATGATGGCCTGGTAGTACTCAACCAGGAACCTGAGCTCTAGCTCAACCACCTGGAATGCTCGCTCGGCGTTAGCGGACTCGTCCTGGCCGCCTTCGAGGGCGAGGAGGCCACGGAGCACGAGGTCGCGCGCCTGCGGGGTGTTATCCTCGGCCATGTCCAAGCGCTCCATCTTTCGTCGGAGCAGCTTGAAGAGGGCGAGGGCGAGGCAGATGTCCTCCATCTTGCGCCTTCTGCTCTCGTTGTACCGGAAGACGGGGTCTCTCTCAGAAAGATCCCAGATGTTGCACACTCGGACCAGCTTCGACTTCTTGCGCTGCGGCTCGCCATCCGGATGGCCATCGCCGTCGCCGGCGAGAATGTTCTTCACTCCTTGCTCGCAGATCTCGAAGCCATGGGGCGTCACCTCTCTCTTGAGCTGGCCCTCTCCCATGACCACGTAGTTGCAGGTCCTCATGACGTTGGCGCCGAGCGCGGCAGCGTCGCCGTCGTGTGATAGTTGCCGTTGTTCGTGGACGAGCTGTGCCATGTAGCCGGAGACGAGGGTGGCATTCCTGGCGAGGTCGAAGGAGCCCTGGGCGCGGCGGATGCAGATAGCGCGCTTGCACATCTTGGCGACGCCGAAGATCCATAGGATGATGAAGAAGGACTTGATGCCGGAGCAATGGACGTAGGTGAAGATGAGGTAGCCGATCCACACCATGCGCGCGGCCTCCTCGACGGCGTCGAAGGAGCTGTAGCGGCCAACGCCGCGCGAGAAGGCGCCGGCAGCTGGGGCAACCATGGCGTAGACCTTGCTGCGGAGGAGCTCGACAAGGAGCATCCAGAGGAGGATGAGCTGCGCGCGGTAAGTGTTGCCGGGGTCGGTCTTGGCCTGCGAGAAGGCGTAGGATATGAAGGGGAGGAAGAGCGAGAAGGTGGCCCGGAAGAAGATGCACGTGATTGGCGAGTGGCCGCGGTGGCGGCCGGTGAAGCGGCCGAGGACGCCGAGGAGGAAGAGCGCGATGCCGAGGAAAGTCATGAGGGCCGTGGTGGTGACCATGAGCCGCTCGGTGGTGCTCTGTTGGGTGTCGGACATGGGGCGGTTCCCCATCAACGTCACGGCTGTGGTGTTGCACATGCCCGGCTCCGGCGCCGGCGCCGAGGCGCTGGAGTTGTGCATGGCCACGGCTGCCCGGCTCACCAGCGACATGAGCACCATTGTTGCCGCCCTTGATGATGCTGATGACGGTGGTGCATGCGTTTTTTGTATTTATAGCACTAGTGAGCCGCTGGCGAAGTGAGAGGCACACGCCATGGATCGATGCTCGTGTTCGACCATTGGCGGCAACAGCCAGCATGAGATGATGAAAGGATAATTGAGGGGTCAGCAGCAGTTTTTTCAAACACACAGCCCAGCCGCGTGGTGTATATATCAAAAACAGAGCCAAGACCTTGCTATCATAGTTTAATTTGATTTGATGGCCAAAGCACAGGTGTTTGATGGCTGGAGCAAAAGGCTCGCTAGGATGCGCATCATTTGATTTTGTTTCTAAACCAAGCAGTACGAAACGCTGCTTTGAACTTGCCTTTTGATTAAACAACGTCCAATCCAATGGGAATTGCATCACCCGTATCTTCACCCCTGTACCCTCCTCGGGATCATGGAATGCTTTTACATTTCTTCTGCATCCTTTACACGCAAATATATTCATTTCGGGCCTCTTTGGTTCAAAGGAAAAGCGGAGGAAAACATAAGAATAAGAAATTCCCTTCTAGTAGTACTATTCATGCATTTGGTTCACAAGAATGGAGAGTAAATGCTCTTTGATCTTAATTTCAAAGGAAAGACGCGGGAATTAAAACATTCACTTATAACTCCTTTTCAAATTTCTATGCACTAAGAACAGGACTATGATCCTTACATTAGTAGAAAACGGGACATTAGTCCCGGTTCGTAAGGGCCTTTAGTCCCGGTTGGACAACCGGGACTAAAGGTCCTCTTTTTAGTCTCGGTTGTGTTATGAACTGGGACTAAAGGGGCTCCACGTGGTCGCTGTGGAGCGCTCAGGTAGGAGGACCTTTAGTTCCGGTTGGTAACACCAACCGGGGTTAAAGACCGCCACGCTTCAGGCGCTGCCAAGCCCTGGGGTTTAGGTTTTTTTTTTGAGAGGGGGGTTTAGGGTTTTGGTAGGGCCGTGTTTCATTTTGTGTTTCTCTTTTCTTTTTGTCTTTACCATTCAATTCTTTTTCATTTAGGATTTTCATTATTATTTTATGTTTTCCATTCAACTCGACGCTCCTACATATAGCATTGAAGGAACCATTACACAACATCGTCATAAATATAGAGAAGTGACCTCTTTCTCCGTGCTTGGTCGATCGAGCAACAAGTTTTCGTACATGATACGTCTCCAACGTATCTATAATTTTTTATTGTTCTATGATGTTATATTATCATTCTTGGATGTTTTATAATCATTTTATAGCAACTTTATATCATTTTTTGGGACTAACCTATTGACATAGTGTCAAGTGTCAGTTGCTGTTTTTTGCTTGTTTTTTACTTCGCAAAATATCAGTACCAAACAGAATCCAATTGCCACGATGTAGAATCCCACTGGTGCGTGACGCACACGCCACGGATCGATGCTCGTGTTTGGCCAACGGCCAGCATGAGATGATGAAAGGATAATTGAGGGGTCAGCAGCATTTTTTTCAAACACGGAGCCCAACCGCGTGGTGTATATAACAGAACCAAGTCCTTTTTATTAATTTAATTTGATTTGTGATGGGCAAAGCACAGATGTTGATGGCTGGGACAACAGCAGGAGCAAAAGGCTCGATAGGATGAGCATCATTTGATTTTGTTTCTAAAACAAGCAGTACGAAACGCTGCTTTGAACTTGCCTTTTGAATAAAATAAATAACGTCCAATCCTATGGGAATTGCATCTCCCATATCTTCACACCTGTACCCTCCTCGGGATCATGGAATGCTTTTATATTTCTTGTGCATCCTTTCTTTACACGCAAATATATTCATGTGGGGCCTCTTTGGTTCAAAGAAAAAATGAAAGAAAACGTAAGAATAAGAACTTTTTCGCTTGTAGTACTATTCGTGCATTTGGTTCACGTGACATGAATGGGGCGAAAGAAAACGGAGGAAATATTCCTTTGATCTCAATTTCTAAGGAAAAACGCAGAAATTCTAACATGCACTGGTACTTCCTTTCTAAATTTCTATGCACTGAGAACAAGACTAAGATACTTAGTCGCACAATAACATTCTAACTATACATTTTTATGTGGTTTTGACTTTAATTTAAACATGTTTATTCGGAATTCTTTTGTTCTGGAAACTGAGTGAAAGTTAGCCCGTGGCTCGACCCCTCCTCTGGCGCTCCCGCGGGCGACAGAGGAGGCTCCCCGCCCCGCCGGCCCTCGACCCCTCTCCCCCCTCCTCTTCCCTCGCCGCCGCCCGGCGCGCCGGCGGGCGAAGCCTGCCTGGCGTGGGTGGTGGCGGGGAGTCTTCTCCTCCTCGCCTGGTGAGGTCGCCGCGGGGCGGACTGGCCCGGCCAGGGCGCGGCGCTGTGCGGGGCGCGGCGGCGACAGGCGGCGGCGCTGGTGGCCGCAGGGGTGGCATGGAGGGCTGCGTGCCGGCGCGCGAGCGCGGCTCCGGGTGGCTGTGCTTGGCGCTGGGTGGTTGCGGGTCGGCCGGATCTGACGAGGGTTTCCGGCCGGCGGTGCGGGGTGGTGGATGCCGCAGGGTGCTGGGGGCGGAGGGCGCAGGCAGCGGTCTCCGTGCATGGCCGCCGGCGTGGTAGCCCGTGGTGGCTGGTGCCGGCGGGGAGTTCCCCGTCCCCGATTTGGATTGACCAGGTGCGGGGGTGTCTTTCCTTCCCTCAGGCTGCTGGTTGCGCGGGTGCGTGCCCGGCGGCTCCGACGCTTGGAGCTCGCCGGACGGCACGGGTTGGGTAGTGGCCCGGTGTGGCTGCTGCTCCGGTCGTGGACGGCTCCACGGCAGATTGGCAGGTCGGCTGCGGTGGCGGCTGGCGTGTTCCGGCATCGGCTGGCCCGTAGGCGGCCTGTGACGGCCTTTGATACCTCTCCTCGTCGAGCGGGCTCTACCATTATCGAAGGGCTGGTCCTCTCCCAGCTGTAGTTCATCGCTCGTCTCGCGCCCGGCTGCAGGACCGAGCTCGTCTCGCGCCAGGCTGTAGGACCGAGTTCGTCTCGCGCCAGGGGCTGCAGGACGGGCCGATGGAGGCCAGTTTTGCCGGCCAATCGGGTCTCGGCGCGGGGGCCGCCCAAGGGTGCGAAAGGCAAGGCCTTTCCGTTCGTCTCTTCGGTTGGGGTAGCGGCGGGTCTCGGGTGAGGTGGTGTCAATGTCTTGGATGTCGGGGCGGCGGCCCTGGTGGTGGTAGCGTGGTGCTCTTGGGCAGAGCCTGTCGCTTGGTGCTGCCCGGTGGCCATGGTCGTGTGGGCGGCGTGGTAGCCGGGGTGTGGCGTTCGGTGGCGGTGAGTGTTGGCCTGGGTGAAAACATGTCCTATTCATTCGGACCGGCGGCGGCGAAGATCGTTCCCTTCTTGAAGGCGTCGTCGCGGCTCTCATTGCCCGTCGTGTGGCTCCAGGGGCAACTCTGATTCTTGAATCGGGCGGTGGCGGCGTTACGACGTCGTAACCTTCCTGAAGGCGCCGCCTTGGAGCCCACGGTTCGTCGTAGGCGGCTTCATCTCTTCACGGTGGCGTGTTCACGGTTGAAGTCCCCGGTTACTCTCGTAGTGCTAGGGTGGTGTTGCTGCGCTCAGCGCCTCTGTATCCTGCCTTGGGTGTGTGTGTTGTGGTGGCGTGCGTTTGTACCGGGTTGTTGATGGTCGTTGCTTTATATATAAAGCGGGGCGAAATCATTTTTCGGTAATTCTTTTGTTCTTTCAGGTCTTTTGAACCGGACGACAGCTACGCTGACATATTTCATGTGCGTACTAATCCTCTATTTTTGCGCACACTTTTATATGTTACCCCTGTGTTCTTCCTATTCCTGTGCTTTTAGAATCCTCTAGGCCAAAGGAGCACATATGTTATGTACTTTTTGCCACAGACTTAGCCTACCATACATGAATCTTGTCTCATGTCCCAGATCCCAACTGTCTTGGGCCAAATTAACTCATCCATCTCCCATGTATTCCTCAATACCCTCTACTGTTGTACTCCGCCTCCACCCTACTTCTCATACAATGCTTGCATTTCTCTCTCAACCTCTATAATATCCAGTCAGACTTCTAAATTGGCCACCAGAGCCATTTCTTCCATGGGTGTTAATGCTTTCATTGTGTTGATTCGACGACTCGACCTTCTCTTATTGTGTCCATTATGAGCCAGATATCATATCAGAGAACTATCAGTTGTCCAAAATATTCGAAGAATTTTGTGTTCTCCGTTGCTGTAAACTTTTGTTATTGCGTCCCAAAATGTTAATATGGATCGCACCGTGTACATGTTAAGCATTTTTGAAATTCATAATTAACAATTTCCGAAATACATGATTTTTGAACATTTTCCAAATACATATTAAAATTCAAATAATTATTGAAACATTTCCTGAATGTCGTTAGAACTGTATTTGCACGTTCATGTCAAGTTTTAGAACCAATTCAATATATTTTTCAATTTCAGGCATTAAAATAAACATCCGTGGCAAATTCAAGCACCACTGATCATCCTAGTTGTTCTTGTTTCGTCTTCTCAAGAAAAGAAAAAAGTTGTTCTTGTTTCGCCCCATTTCGTCCTCTGGGGGATCCCGTCCACGGTAGAGTTGGAGGCCACAGAGGTGGTGCATGCGGTAGGCGGTCGGCCGGCCACCGAGACCTCGTCCACCACCACTACGGACTCCCTCCAGTCGGGCATTGGTTCGTCGGCGTGCCTCAACCTTCCACAACCTCCAGTTGCAACGCCTCGGACAGCAAACTTGTCTTCATCCCCAACGCACCCAACACCTTACCTGAGCGCTCGGAACGTGTTCGATGGATGGCCTGGGCACCAAGAGCTAAGAGGTGAGCCCATGTTCTTCATGTCACCTTCATCCCTACTAAAAGCGTTGGACGCGCTTTACTGCGGCCTTGGTGTTGTTGAGTTTCTTAAAAAACATTACTCTTTGTTTCATAATATAAGGTGTATTACTTTTTAAAAGTCAAACCTTTTTAATTTGATTTATTTTGTAGAGAAATATATGAAAATTCATAATATCAAATCGGATTCATAATGAAATGAATTTCCATACTTTTTTTGTTTAATATTATGGATGTCGAATTTTTTTGTTCCGGACTTGGTCAAAGTTGAGGAAATTTGAGTTTTTAAAAAACCAATACCCCTTATATTTTGGAATTAATGAAATATTTAGTTTGACGGGTGGGGGAGATGGAGAACGTATCAGGTGAAACAAACAAATATGTGCACCCAGTGCACCGTGCGATTTTGGGCCTTTGGATGTTAAACCAACGGACACGGTTTGACTACAGATGACTTGTTGGCGTATTCACACAACAGATCTCATATTTTATTTAAATCAACCCGCACTACTGTTGCTCTTTGTCAATAAAGGACTTATGTTTCACCGAAATCAACCCAATGAAGTGAAATCACAACATAAACAGAACCGTGGGTTGATTTTGACGAAATAAAATGTTCTGCTTGCAAAATATGTTCACAGCCCCGAGTTTGCCTCAATCTTGTTCTTCATTTTTTCATCTAACGGTCCCAAATGGTGTGGTGCATTGGGTGCACAAGTTCGTTCGTTTCACCTCATACGTTCTCGGGGGAGATGATGGAGTGTGTTCTATTTTTATTTATAATGCGGTGATTTAATGTGTTTTTTGTGGTGTGATTCTGTGTTATCCGCTAACCAATGTATATTTAGCGCGGGATTGACATGTTTTTATAGGGCGGTTGATGCTATTTGATTTAAAATATCGTGGCCCGATCAAAATTGTAATCCAAATCCAAAATTGAATACCTCAATTGAATGAAACCGCTTCAAAATGAGATAATACAAACTTAAAAGAATTGAATGGGAGAGCCCTTGATAAATTCTTGACCCGGTCAAAATCAGGGTGACTGAATTCTAAATTGAAGACCTCAATTAATTATGAGGCGATAAAAATAAGCATGTTGTATAGTGTAAAAGAATTGAATGAGATATCTTTGAGAAATTGTTGATCCGGTCAAAATTGGGTGACCCAATCCCAATCAGAGATCTCAATTGAATGTGGGTTCTTTAAAACTAAGAAGCATAGTGTTATAGAGGATGGGTATGGCATAAACAAAATGTGTGCATGCATTACAGAAAACTACTTGCGTGACATGACTACAACACAAGCACACCGATCACTATGCCCGTCATGGACCGCCCAGGCAGGTCACCGGCCCGTCCCGTTCCGGACGGAACGGGGAGCCCCTAAGAGGCCCCTGCGGCATGCCATCTGGAAACGAACGGCGTGGGGGACGCCCTTTGTCCTTGACTAGCCCCAGGAGATTCTTTATAGTATCGGAGTAATATCTTTGGTTCCATGTTCACTAGATAGTAGCGAGATAGTACCTCAACCTAGTGTTTGTGCGGATGATACCTTGCCTACATCTCCGTTTTGGTATATGTTCCAAGATGCATTGCCCGTTGCACATCAATGTCACCTAGCGATTACGCTTTAGCCTTGTTGTTTCATCTCATTAAAAATCATAAATATCTACGCCAAGATTAAACATGTCAAATCTAAGATGAAATCGTCTCCGTGCATAGCTTGCATGAGTATAACTATGTTATGTGAAGTTGTGAACCCATACTGTACTAGAACATTACAGGATAACGCCAACTAGCTCATTGCATAATTATGCCAGCTACCTACTGGTGGTACAAATCAGATAAAAGTATCCATTGAAAACAAGAAGTATTATTATGCCACTCTTTTGAAAACAAGAAGAACAAATCAACAAATTCATTTAAACCGATGGGCATTGAATGATCCTTCTGATCAAACTGAAGGGGGATGGCACCATGGAACATGGTCCTCCTGGTGGTTCTTGGGGACACCGACGCCAGCGTGGGTGAGCATAGCCCAGATGTGGGTGATGAACTCGCCGCCATTGCCCAACGCCAACGCGTGTGCATCTTGTCCTCCCGATGGCATGCGGGCCACGAACACGAGCAATTCCGCCCAGAAGTCAAGGAGCATCTTCCAAACCCTCTCGTCCGCGTGCAATGTATCGCCGTCGGCGCCAGTGCCGCTTTCCTCTAGCTGCTTCCCTAGCTTGACGCCCGTCTCCATGGTTGACATCTCGTTCTCTTTAGTTGAGCAGAACCTCATCAGGTGCTTACGACGGTGCATGGTGGTGCAACAGCTCTGGAAGAAGATGTTGAGTTCCGTCTTGATGTCCCTATACACTTTCTCTATCCATGCCTCGTCGTCTGGAAGGAGGCCTAGCTCGTATGCGATGAGGTATGCACAGTACCTTGATAGCATCAGGGCAGCCTGGCCGTCTGGCAGCAATGGATGCTTTTGTCGGTCCCTCGTCTCAAACAAGGCCTCAAACAAGGCCGTCGCGATGTGCCACACCACGATCAGCGTGGCGGCATCCATCTTGTTGATGCATGCCCACTCGAGGTGAGAGAATTCATGCTTGCGCAATGCACCTATGCCATTGCTGAAGTCCTTGTTGGATCTAGGGTCGAGGATGTCCTTCAAGACCTTAACAATGGATAGCTTGACGTTAGTGGTGACAATGGCATCCGGGAGCCCGACGAGACGCCTCTTGAGCAGGCGGGAGACAATCATCCACACACGGCGTGGATGGAGTTGGTGGAGCTTGAGCATGGTGACTTGGTGGACCTTGATGACGGGGCGTGAGCGGTGCTTCACCCAAAGTGTTCCCTTGACGACCTGCTGGACGCGCCACTGCCGTCGGAGCACCGGCGTCCGAGCATAGTTGCAGAGCACGGACGCGATGAACCAGTCTGATAGCAGGTACTGGACAAACTCGTACGTCTCGACGGCGAGTAGGGTCAGCGTGAGCAGAAAGGTGATGATGAGGTCGGAGGAGGAGCAGACCATGCTGGTGAGAAAGTGCAACTGGTGGACGAAGCACTGGTATTGCACCACCATGTCGATGGACAGGCCGACGAGGCCACGGAAGAGGGATCCCAACACACCGAAGATGTCGCCATTGCCGGTGACGAGGAGCACGGTGATGCAATATAGCAGGATGAAGGCGATGGAGAAGGCGAAGTTGGCAATGAATAGCTTCGGCTTCGGCAATGCTAGCGGAATGATGGCCTGGTAGTACTCATCCAGGAACCTGAGCTCTAGTTCCACCACGTCGAACGCTCGCTTGGCGTTGACGGTCTCGTCGTCCCCCGTGGCCGTGAGCTTGAGGAGGCCCCGGAGCACGAGATCACGCGCCTGTGTGGTCCTTGCCTCTGCCATGTGGAAGTGCTCCATCTTTCGTCGGAGCAGCTTGAAGAGGGCGAGGGCGAGGCAGATGTCCTCCATCTTGTGCCTCCTGCTCTCGTTGTACTTGAAGATGGTGTCAGTCTCGGCGAGGTCAAATATGTTACATACCCGGACAAGCTCGGGCTTTCTGGTCACCTAGTCGTCGGTTGGATTGCCTTTAATGTTCTTCATTTTGTGGTTGTGGATCTCCACGCCAATGTTCTTCACTTCTTGGTCGCAGATCTCAAGGCCATAGGGAGTCACCTCTCTCTTGAGTCAGTTCTCCCCCATGACTACATAGTTGCAGGCTCTCATGATGTGGGTGCCTGGGTGTTTGTTGTCTTCCTTGAACAGTCGGCGTGCCTTTACAAGTTGTGCCATGTAGCCAGAGACAAGGGAGGCATTCTTGGCAAGGTCGAATGAGTTCTTCGCGAGTTGGATGCATATGGCACGCTTGCACATCTTGACGACGCTGAAGATCCAGAGGATGATGAAGAAGGACTTGACGCCGAAGCCGTGGACGTAGGTGTAGATGAGGTACCCGATCCACACCATGCGGGCCGCCTCCTCGACGGCGTCGAAGAAGCTGTAGCGGCCTACCTGGATCTCCATCCATCTCCATCCCCACCTCCATCTCCATCCCCACCTGCCTGCACATCTCTGTGGCATCATGCCAGCAGGTCGCTGCCTCGCTCGGCCTTCGCCTCAGCACATCTCCAGATCCACCTCCACCTGCACATTGCTTTTGTGCATCACGCCAGCAGGCCGCTGCCTCGTACGACCTCCTCTGCTCTGGTTCGTCTTCCCTCACCCCTTCTGCTTGCCGCCGGTCCTTGCCACGAATTCGACGACATCCATGTGTGGGGCAGGTGGAGGCCGGCGCCGGCGAACCGGCAGTGGAGCACGTCGACGGAGTCATGTCCGCTTCTGCCCTCTGCTGCTGCTACCCGCTGCCTCTGCTTGCCGCTGCTCCTTGCCGCGAACTCGACGACGTCCATGTGCGGGGGCAGGCGGAGCCCGGCGCCGGCGAGCAGGCAGTGGAGCCCGTCGACGGAGCCGTGGCGCTGCCCGCTGCCTCTGCTCCTTGTCGCGAACTCGACGGCGTCCCTGTGCGGGTGTAGGCGGAGGCCGATGCCGGCGAGCAGGCAGTGGAGCGCGTCGACAGAGCCGTGGTGGAGGTCATGGTCGCCGAGCTGCTCCACCCACATCGAGCCGACGCGAGGAAGAGGGAAGCCGCAGGGGTGGGCCGGAGGCGGAGGGGAGAATCGGACGGCCGACTCCTCTCGATCTCTCCGTCCTCTCCCTGATGCAGCTGGATGCCCCCACTTCTCTCGATCTCTCCTCAAGCCCTCCTCTGGCTGCTGCCTCGCCGGCCTTGCCCGCCTCCGGTGAGTCGCCGGAGCAGGCCGGACCGAGCCCGCCGGCTGCCGCAGGTCAAGCCCCCGGATCCTCTCCTCCTTCCTCCCGTTTCTCCCTCTCATGCCTCTCTCTCCCTGTCCAGGAGCTCCATTCCGCTATTGATGCCCGCGAGCTGCAACCTCCGCGCCGGACCTGCACACCATCGGGAATCGCCGGATCCGGCCGGCCCCATCCAGATCCGCCCGTTCCCGGCTGCCCCGCTCCTCGCCGTCCCCGACGAGCCTCGACGCCGGAGAGTGCCGCCGCCATGGCCTCTGCTCTCGTGGGGAGCACGAGGGAGGAGACGCACAACGCCAACCGCCCGCTCGCTCACGGACCTAGGCCGGAATGCGCCGGAGCAAAGCTACCCAGGTTTTTTTTTATAAAAAGGCGAATCGATTTTTTCCACTTACGTGAAGGACTGCGGGTTTAATTACCATAAAATAAAAGGGCTTTTTTGCAAAAGTGCCGCGACGACGTACGACCAGCATCGATTGGCCCCGTGTCACTGCTGGCCGGACGTCCTCATCGCATGCCGGTCAATTTTAGTACCATTTGCAACATGGTTGTTGTGTAATATAATGACACGTCTTGGCTGACGACATCTGCAATTAGCTAGCTAGTATTGTAAATATGATAGTAGCTAAGCTGCTTGTTAATGTAAGAGGGAAATCAGCCCTCGGTCTTTGCAATGATTGATACGTACAACCGTAAATTATTGATTACTAGCAAATGTGTCTTGCAACGAAAGAACACAATGATCATATGACAAGATCAATTAGCAACACCCAATCATAGTTGTGGTTGCATGATATGGGAGGTTGGCCACCAGAGGAGGAGCGGCACCCTTAGCTGCGCCGTCCACTCCACCTCCACTCGTCCATGCATGTCCCCTTGCTGGGACATAAAAATCTCTTTCCCGATCTTCTCATCGTAGTTTACTTTTCCTAATGTAGTCATAACAAACTTTTGCTTGGTTGGCTGGGTCAACGATCTAGATTCCATGATAAGGATCATGAATCGGTGGATCGATGCCAATGTAAGAGGGAACTCAACCCTCAGTCTTTGCAATGATTGATACGTACAACCACATATGATTGATTATTCAATAATGTTAAGCAAATGAACCCCGTTCTTTTCTTCTCCTTCTTCTTGTCGTTGTTGTTCCTTAAGGCGCAGATTGCGCTCGACGATTAGAAGCTCGGAGAAGCGCCGGAGCTCTGCATCATTGGTGGGTGCATTCTCGTCCTCGATGGTCTCGTACTTCCCCGTGGTCAAGTCCACCATGGCCACCTTCTCTGCAGCAACTTGTGGCCAATGTCGAGCAGGTCAGCCATGTTCTTCGAGGTCGCATTGTCCGTTGGCAAAATGGCCTGCCCGAACAATGGTGCCTACATACACATGTTTTAGTTTGTAGAGACTACTACATATACATGGACATAAGCTACTTATAAACGCGATGGAGGAGAAGGTGGTGGTTGATCACTTGTACGTACGTACCTGAGCCTGGATGTAGAGGTAGTTCTGCTTCCGCACACGGTTGCCATTGTATAATAGCATGCGAACCTGCCAGTCGGCCAACACGGCGGTGGCGTGCGAGAAGGTGTCGGTGACCGGGGTGTCGCTATTGCGCCTGCTGTGAAACCAGTTGAAGGCGCCCCACTTGGCCGGCACAGTCCGTCGTGGTGTAGTGTATAGCCCATTTTCGTGTACCGCAGACCCTGCGCCTACAGAGATGACGAGGTATTTCATATAATCCACGCCGTTGGGGTGGAACTCCGAGTTCTTGAGAAGTTGCTCCTTGGTGATCTTGGATATGGCAGCCATTGTGGGGTTGTTGCCGCCGTCGATGAGGCGGTATTTCGACTGCTCCATGTCACTGACCCAGATATCGAAGTAGTGCGCCGGGAAGTAGGTTGGCGTGTCCGTCGGGCCAATGCAGACATCCGGCGGGTCTGGTTTGGCCTCTTCAACTGGTTTTTGCATGGCATCCTCGAACGAGGAGAAGATGAGAGGCTCGAACGTAGGCTCACCCGTGACTTCCTTGATCTTCTTTTTCTGCAGGGAGGTGTCGTCGTACTTGGGCCCCCGCGACGCGCTTAGCAGGCCCAGCGGCCACCACCACCACCTGTGAATGTGAAGTGAAACAAACTGTGAGAATTAGTTACACATTGTCTACAGAACATATCAAAAGGCAGAAAAAAAATTGAAAGAAAATTTTACACGGATCTCCACGTTGTTAAAGGGAAGAGAGGGATTGGTGGAATAGTTGATGTATTGCTTGAGCCTCGTGGACATATATATAGGAGTACAATGACCAACTTGGAGTACAAGACAAGGCAGGACAAATCCTAGTCTATCTCATATTTCCTAATAATCAATATACTCAACATCCCCCCGCAGTCACAACGGTAGCGACGCAAACGGTGAGACTGTAGAAGAATCCGAAGGTAAGCCGACGGTCATCCCCCCACAGTCGTAACGGTCGATGCATCGCGGAAGTCTTGGCTGGAGTAGAAACCGACGAGGTTGCTCAAGCAAGGCGGTAGCCTTTTGTGTCGTTGTCGAGGTAGCCGAGAGCGTAGGGTGGTGTAGCCGTGGTCGAGGTAGCCGTGCAAAGAATGCCGTGGTCGATGTCGAGTCGGGGTAGCCGGTGTCGAGGTAGTCGCCGAGGAGCTGCAGGCGCAAGGAGGCGCCGGGTTAGTCATGGGCGTAGTGGCGTCGAAGTAGTGGGGCACCGGGAAGAAGACGAAGTTGAGACGCGTCGCACCGGGATTGCCAGGTCCGGGGACATGTCGTGGACGAAGGCACGCATCGGTGTTGCCAGCACCGGGCATGCGTAGACGGACGAAGTCGATGTTGACGATGCGTCGCTCCAGGCTTGCCAGACCTGGGAACACATCGGGGATGAAGGCACGCGTCGGTGTTGCCAGCACCGGGCATGCGTAGACGGGGACATGCACACAACTTGTACGCCATGTCGAGGAGGCTAGCAGAGAAGGACTCGACGACGGTTGCGGCACAAATCGGCGAGAAGCCGATGTCGCCCGCGGTGGTCGGAGTAGATGAAGTGGTCGGGGTAGACAACGGCGACGCTGGCGATGAGCTGGTGCTGGAAGAAGAAGGGGGTGGACTGGCGGCGCGGCTCGGGTGAGCGAGCTGCAGCGGCGACGAAGAAGAGCGGCGCCGGCTGGTTAGGAGCGCGGCGGCGATGCTCGAAGAAGGCGACGAAGAACCCGACAGCGTGACGAAGACCAGCGCGGACGGTGGCGTTCCGCGCCAAGGGAGGCGGCGCGGCGCATACCACGTGGAAATCAACGCCCAGGGACGGCGGAGAGGACCGCGCGCCGCGGCAGCTCGCGGGTCGGGGCGACAGCGGGAAGACCTCGGGACGGCGGCGTGGATCGCATGCCGCAGCGCTACAACCCGAAGGGGCGATGCAGCAGCGGTGCGCAGATTGGTGCATCAACGGGGACGGCCTCGGGCGGCGGAGGGGACCCGCGTGTCGCGACACTAGAACCCGAAGGGGCAGTGTAGCGGCGGCTCGCAGGTCGCGGGGACCGCGTGTCGCGGCACTACGGCCCGAAGGGGCGATGTAGCGGCAACGCACGAGTCGGTGCAGCCGCGAGGAGAACCACGGGGCGGCGGCGCGGTGGCCCGACGGGGCGACGCAGCAGCAGCCCGGTGCTCGATCGGTGGAGGGGCGCGCTTTACTCGTGACAGTCTTCACGGGACCTGCGGAGGCGCGCGCAACCGACGGGCCAGGTCGGTCGCACGGCGTAGACGAGGCGGATCGCGGCAGCGAGCGGGTGATCAATCCGACCGCGCGCGAGGTCGTGGACGTCGCTCGGTGGAGGCGGGTGGGCGGCCGGAGCCGGCAGTCGGCCCGACGTAGCCGGCCCGAAGCAGCCGGCCCAAAGCAGGCGGCGCGACGCAGGCGGCCCGACAGCCGGTCCGAAGCGGCCGGCGTGAGGTAGCCGACAAGGCCGACACAGCCGGCGCGAGGCAGCCGGTGAGGAAGGAGCCGGGAGCCGGCCCGACGCAGCCGGCCCGAGGCAGCTGGTGCGCGACCGGATGAGGCGACGGTGAAGATCGACGGGAAGGCCGGCGCGCGAACGATGGTTGTGATGGGCCGCCACATGGCGCGAGGCCGTCAGGCCAGGGCGATGCAGGAGTCCCAATCGGAGCAGGGCGATGACGGCCGGCGTAGATCGACGAGCGTGCCGGCGCACGAACGGCGGCGTTGAGGGGCCGCCGGGTTGCGCGAGGCCGTCGGGTCGGTGGAGAAGCCGGGTCGCGCCGATGTCGGAGTAGAGGCGCGGTGTTCGACGGTGGCGGCCGGCGACGCAAACCGATCTAAGATCAGAAAACCAAAAAGAAAACACCGATCAAGTTGACCGGCGGAAGAGAGAAAAACCCGGATCAAGAGATCGGGGAAAAGACTCGCTAGGGCAGCCGGTCAACACGACCGACGGACGAACCCTAGGTACGGGCGGCGCGGCCCCCGGCGGCGGTCATGGAGGCCGACCGTCCCGGGGGCGGCGCGAGATGCGGAAGCGGTGGGCGGTGGCTAGGTCTAGGAACTTGCGGCAGATACCATGTTGAAGGGAAGAGAGGGATTGGTGGAATAGTTGATGTATTGCTTGAGCCTCGTGGGCATATATATAGGAGTACAATGACCAACTTGGAGTACAAGACAAGGCAGGACAAATTCTAGTCTATCTCATATTTCCTAATAATCAATGTACTCAACACACGTAAGATCTAACGAATGTAGCATCAACTCGAATGAGATTTAGCAATCACGTTTCTCGAATACCTACCTCTTAGGAGAGAAGATCTTAGGTCCGTTCTTGACATAGAAATCCTGGATTTCCTTAGGGGTGTACCCTGTCCGTTTGTTCGTGTTTGGCGCCACCAACATTGTCGCGATGATAGCACCCGCGCTCGTGCCCACGATCACGTCGAAGTAGTCCGCTATCCGGGCATCTTCCCCGTCAATAGCCTAAGCACATCAACAGGATGGATCAGCTTACGTACAACCCACCTAACTGCCCGTTTGTCCAACAACATAACATAACATTTCAAGAGAGACGTGGTTCGTCTAAGAACATAACATAACATTTCAAGAGAGACGTGCCATAGGTGCCATTTTAGAGTTCGGTACAGGGCCTCAGATTTTGACGGCCCAGCCCTGCCAATTGTGTTGGAGCAGTGCTACTGCTACTCATCCACCTCCATAAAATTTGATAACTAATAAATGTCTCTGAAAGCTCCCTGAGTCACCCATCTAAAAAGATGAAAAGCCGTGGCGATGAACGTGCTTGGGACAGGGATGATACCCTAGAAGTGCATGTCGCAAAACCACAAAAACTTCACTGTAATGTCGTGGAACTGTTCCTTCTCCACAGAAAATTAAACCAACAAAAGCAGATGAACGCCAATTGGGTTTCAGATTGATGCAGTTGTTGTCCATGCTTTTGATTAATTGAGCATTTCTTTCAATCACAGTAGCTGCTAGCACCCTAAGAAATACCCAGGGACATACCTCGTTTATACATATAAGATTGTAGCTGCTTTAACTAAACACTGAAGGCCACGGTCTGGTTATTGTCGAGGGAAAGAAGATTCTATATCTCATCAATAATTGACGATGAATATTCCTCTTCCCTTCTGCATTCTGCCTTTATCTCCACGAGCCATGTCAGCTTTGTTCATAGGGTCAGCGGCGTGCCACACCGCGGGAGTTTGCCTCCATGCTCCACCGTGCTCCGGATCCAGGACGAGCATCCCGTCCTCCGGCAAGCACACAAGGAAATGTCACTGAGAGAAAATGGTTTACGACAGGAGGGTTGATGCTGACATGTGGGCACAATGTCAAACTTAATGGTCAAACAAACTTCTTGCTTACTACTACGTCGATGCATTACACACATGCGTCCGGCTATGTTGTGGTAGAACATTGTAACATTATGCCAACTGGCTACTGTTATTAATCATGGTAAAATTCCCCAAAGAAAATGGAGGACGAGAACAACAAGTACTACATTGACAGAACAATTAAGCCACTCTTTGAAAAAACAACAACAATTAAGCCACTCTTCTGGAAAACAAGAACAAATAAGCAATGGATTTATTGAAATTGCCTGTGATGGGCATTGCTTTGCTGGTGAGCCTTGTGATCAAACTTGGCGAGCCTGGTCCTCCTGGTGGTGCTTGGGGACCTGGACGCCGGCATGGGTGAGCATGGTCCAGATGTGGGTGATAAACTCGCCTCCATTAGCAAGAGCTCGTGCGTGCGCCTCTGGCCCTGCCATCGGCCTGCGCGCCACAAACACGAGCAGCTCCGCCCAGAACTCGAGCAGCATTCCCCAAACCTTCTCGTCCTCGCGCATGCCGGCTCCATCCTCCAGCTGTTGCTCTCTATCCATCAGCTGCTTCCCCAACTTGACACCCTTGGCAATGATCGACTTCTCCTCCTCCTCCCCGGCCGGGGAGAAGTTCATCAGGCCCTCGCGGCAGTGCACGGTGGTGGAGCAGCTTCCGAAGGAGTTTTTTAGCTCCGTCGCCATGTCCTTGTACACCTTCTTTGTCCATGCCTCGTCGTCCGGGAGGAGCCCCGGCTCGTAGGCCACCAGGTACGCGCAGTACCTCGACAATGTCAGGGCAGCCTGACCATATGGTGGCAGCGGGTGCTTCTGTCGGTCCCTTGTCTCGAACAGCGCCGTCGCGACGTGCCACACCATGATCACCGTGGCACCACCCATCTTGTTGTCGCACGCCCACTCCAAATGATGGAAGCCATGCCTTGTCAACGCAGCTATGCCATTGCTGAAGCGTCCGTCGGAGCTGGGCGCGAGGACGTCCTTCAAGGCCCTGACGATGACCAGCTTTGCGTCGGCGGTGACAACGGCGTCGGGGAGGCCGACGACGCGCTTCTTGAGCACGGTGGAGACGAGTACCCACAGCCGGCGTGGGTGAAGCTGGCGGAGCTTGAGCATGGTCACCTGGTGGACCTTAATTACGGGGCGTGAGCGGTACTTCACCCACAGGGTACCCTTGATGAGCTGCTTCCGGATGGCCCGTTGCTTCCGGGAGTAGTGGCAGACCAAGGACGCGATGAACCAGTCAGACAGCAGGTACTGCAAGAACTCATACGCCTCGACAGAGAGCAGGGTGAGCGTGAGGAGGAAGGTGACGATGAGGTCGGAGGAGTCGCACACCATGTCGACGATGATGCCCACCTTGTGTTTGAAGTTATGGTACTGCGCCGTGTTGAAGGATAGGCCGACGAGCCCCCAGAAGAGGGAGCCCAACACTTTGAAGATGTCACCATGGCCGGTGACTAGAAGCACGGTGACACAGTATATCAAGATGAAGACGATGGAGAAGGCGAAGTTGGCTATGAATAGCCCCGGCTTGGGCAACGCCAGCGGGATGATGGCCTGGTAGTACTCAACCAGGAACCTGAGCTCTAGCTCAACCACCTGGAATGCTCGCTCGGCGTTAGCGGACTCGTCCTGGCCGCCTTCGAGGGCGAGGAGGCCACGGAGCACGAGGTCGCGCGCCTGCGGGGTGTTATCCTCGGCCATGTCCAAGCGCTCCATCTTTCGTCGGAGCAGCTTGAAGAGGGCGAGGGCGAGGCAGATGTCCTCCATCTTGCGCCTTCTGCTCTCGTTGTACCGGAAGACGGGGTCTCTCTCAGAAAGATCCCAGATGTTGCACACTCGGACCAGCTTCGACTTCTTGCGCTGCGGCTCGCCATCCGGATGGCCATCGCCGTCGCCGGCGAGAATGTTCTTCACTCCTTGGTCGCAGATCTCGAAGCCATGGGGCGTCACCTCTCTCTTGAGCTGGCCCTCTCCCATGACCACGTAGTTGCAGGTCCTCATGACGTTGGCGCCGAGCGCGGCAGCGTCGCCGTCGTGTGATAGTTGCCGTTGTTCGTGGACGAGCTGTGCCATGTAGCCGGAGACGAGGGTGGCATTCCTGGCGAGGTCGAAGGAGCCCTGGGCGCGGCGGATGCAGATAGCGCGCTTGCACATCTTGGCGACGCCGAAGATCCATAGGATGATGAAGAAGGACTTGATGCCGGAGCAATGGACGTAGGTGAAGATGAGGTAGCCGATCCACACCATGCGCGCGGCCTCCTCGACGGCGTCGAAGGAGCTGTAGCGGCCAACGCCGCGCGAGAAGGCGCCGGCAGCTGGGGCAACCATGGCGTAGACCTTGCTGCGGAGGAGCTCGACAAGGAGCATCCAGAGGAGGATGAGCTGCGCGCGGTAAGTGTTGCCGGGGTCGGTCTTGGCCTCGGTCTTGGCCTGCGAGAAGGCGTAGGACATGAAGGGGAGGAAGAGCGAGAAGGTGGCCCGGAAGAAGATGCACGTGATTGGCGAGTGGCCGCGGTGGCGGCCGGTGAAGCGGCCGAGGACGCCGAGGAGGAAGAGCGCGATGCCGAGGAAAGTCATGAGGGCCGTGGTGGTGACCATGAGCCGCTCGGTGGTGCTCTGTTGGGTGTCGGACATGGGGCGGTTCCCCATCAACGTCACGGCTGTGGTGTTGCACATGCCCGGCTCCGGCGCCGGCGCCGAGGCGCTGGAGTTGTGCATGGCCACGGCTGCCCGGCTCACCAGCGACATGAGCACCATTGTTGCCGCCCTTGATGATGCTGATGACGGTGGTGCATGCGTTTTTTGTATTTATAGCACTAGTGAGCCGCTGGCGAAGTGAGAGGCACACGCCATGGATCGATGCTCGTGTTCGACCATTGGCGGCAACAGCCAGCATGAGATGATGAAAGGATAATTGAGGGGTCAGCAGCAGTTTTTTCAAACACACAGCCCAGCCGCGTGGTGTATATATCAAAAACAGAGCCAAGACCTTGCTATCATAGTTTAATTTGATTTGATGGCCAAAGCACAGGTGTTTGATGGCTGGAGCAAAAGGCTCGCTAGGATGAGCATCATTTGATTTTGTTTCTAAACCAAGCAGTACGAAACGCTGCTTTGAACTTGCCTTAAAAAAAAAAAAAAAAAAAAAAAAAACTCCTCAAAAAAAAAAAAAACAATGGGAATTGCATCACCCGTATCTTCACCCCTGTACCCTCCTCGGGATCATGGAATGCTTTTACATTTCTTCTGCATCCTTTACACGCAAATATATTCATTTCGGGCCTCTTTGGTTCAAAGGAAAAGCGGAGGAAAACATAAGAATAAGAAATTCCCTTCTAGTAGTACTATTCATGCATTTGGTTCACAAGAATGGAGAGTAAATGCTCTTTGATCTTAATTTCAAAGGAAAGACGCGGGAATTAAAACATTCACTTATAACTCCTTTTCAAATTTCTATGCACTATGAACAGGACTATGATCCTTACATTAGTAGAAAACGGGACATTAGTCCCGGTTCGTAAGGGCCTTTAGTCCCGGTTGGACAACCGGGACTAAAGATCCTCTTTTTAGTCTCGGTTGTGTTATGAACTGGGACTAAAGGGGCTCCACGTGGTCGCTGTGGAGCGCTCAGGTAGGAGGACCTTTAGTTCCGGTTGGTAACACAAACCGGGGTTAAAGACCGCCACGCTTCAGGCGCTGCCAAGCCCTGGGGTTTAGGTTTTTTTTTTGAGAGGGGGGTTTAGGGTTTTGGTAGGGCCGTGTTTCATTTTGTGTTTCTCTTTTCTTTTTGTCTTTACCATTCAATTCTTTTTCATTTAGTATTTTCATTTTTATTTTATGTTTTCCATTCAACTCGACGCTCCTACATATAGCATTGAAGGAACCATTACACAACATCGTCATAAATATAGAGAAGTGACCTCTTTCTCCGTGCTTGGTCGATCGAGCAACAAGTTTTCGTACATGATACGTCTCCAACGTATCTATAATTTTTTATTGTTCTATGATGTTATATTATCATTCTTGGATGTTTTATAATCATTTTATAGCAACTTTATATCATTTTTTGGGACTAACCTATTGACATAGTGTCAAGTGTCAGTTGCTGTTTTTTGCTTGTTTTTACTTCGCAAAATATCAGTACCAAACGGAGTCCAATTGCCACGATGTAGAATCCCACTGGTGCGTGACGCACACGCCACGGATCGATGCTCGTGTTTGGCCAACGGCCAGCATGAGATGATGAAAGGATAATTGAGGGGTCAGCAGCATTTTTTTCAAACACGGAGCCCAACCGCGTGGTGTATATAACAGAACCAAGTCCTTTTTATTAATTTAATTTGATTTGTGATGGGCAAAGCACAGATGTTGATGGCTGGGACAACAGCAGGAGCAAAAGGCTCGATAGGATGAGCATCATTTGATTTTGTTTCTAAAACAAGCAGTACGAAACGCTGCTTTGAACTTGCCTTTTGAATAAAATAAATAACGTCCAATCCTATGGGAATTGCATCTCCCATATCTTCACCCCTGTACCCTCCTCGGGATCATGGAATGCTTTTATATTTCTTGTGCATCCTTTCTTTACACGCAAATATATTCATGTGGGGCCTCTTTGGTTCAAAGAAAAAATGAAAGAAAACGTAAGAATAAGAACTTTTTCGCTTGTAGTACTATTCGTGCATTTGGTTCACGTGACATGAATGGGGCGAAAGAAAACGGAGGAAATATTCCTTTGATCTCAATTTCTAAGGAAAAACGCAGAAATTCTAACATGCACTGGTACTTCCTTTCTAAATTTCTATGCACTGAGAACAAGACTAAGATACTTAGTCGCACAATAACATTCTAACTATACATTTTTATGTGGTTTTGACTTTAATTTAAACATGTTTATTCGGAATTCTTTTGTTCTGGAAACTGAGTGAAAGTTAGCCCGTGGCTCGACCCCTCCTCTGGCGCTCCCGCGGGCGACAGAGGAGGCTCCCCGCCCCGCCGGCCCTCGACCCCTCTCCCCCCTCCTCTTCCCTCGCCGCCGCCCGGCGCGCCGGCGGGCGAAGCTTGCCTGGCGTGGGTGGTGGCGAGGAGTCTTCTCCTCCTCGCCTGGTAAGGTCGCCGCGGGGCGGACTGGCCCGGCCAGGGCGCGGCGCTGTGCGGGGCGCGGCGGCGACAGGCGGCGGCGCTGGTGGCCGCAGCGGTGGCATGGAGGGCTGCGTGCCGGCGCGCGAGCGCGGCTCCGGGTGGCTGTGCTTGGCGCTGGGTGGTTGCGGGTCGGCCGGATCTGACGAGGGTTTCCGGCCGGCGGTGCGGGGTGGTGGATGCGGCAGGGTGCTGGGGGCGGAGGGCGCAGGCAGCGGTCTCCGTGCATGGCCGCCGGCGTGGTAGCCCGTGGTGGCTGGTGCCGGCGGGGAGTTCCCCGTCCCCGATTTGGATCGACCAGGTGCGGGGGTGTCTTTCCTTCCCTCAGGCTGCTGGTTGCGCGGGTGCGTGCCCGGCGGCTCCGACGCTTGGAGCTCGCCGGACGGCACGGGTTGGGTAGTGGCCCGGTGTGGCTGCTGCTCCGGTCGTGGACGGCTCCACGGCAGATTGGCAGGTCGGCTGCGGTGGCGGCTGGCGTGTTCCGGCATCGGCTGGCCCGTAGGCGGCCTGTGACGGCCTTTGATACCTCTCCTCGTCGAGCGGGCTCTACCATTATCGAAGGGCTGGTCCTCTCCCAGCTGCAGTTCATCGCTCGTCTCGCGCCCGGCTGCAGGACCGAGCTCGTCTCGCGCCAGGCTGTAGGACCGAGTTCGTCTCGCGCCAGGGGCTGCAGGACGGGCCGATGGAGGCCAGTTTTGCCGGCCAATCGGGTCTCGGCGCTGGGGGCCGCCCAAGGGTGCGAAAGGCAAGGCCTTTCCGTTCGTCTCTTCGGTTGGGGTAGCGGCGGGTCTCGGGTGAGGTGGTGTCAATGTCTTGGATGTCGGGGCGGCGGCCCTGGTGGTGGTAGCGTGGTGCTCTTGGGCAGAGCCTGTCGCTTGGTGCTGCCCGGTGGCCATGGTCGTGTGGGCGGCGTGGTAGCCGGGGTGTGGCGTTCGGTGGCGGTGAGTGTTGGCCGGGGTGAAAACATGTCCTATTCATTCGGACCGGCGGCGGCGAAGATCGTTCCCTTCTTGAAGGCGTCGTCGCGGCTCTCATTGCCCGTCGTGTGGCTCCAGGGGCAACTCTGATTCTTGAATCGGGCGGTGGCGGCGTTACGACGTCGTAACCTTCCTGAAGGCGCCGCCTTGGAGCCCATGGTTCGTCGTAGGCGGCTTCATCTCTTCACGGTGGCGTGTTCACGGTTGAAGTCCCCGGTTACTCTCGTAGTGCTAGGGTGGTGTTGCTGCGCTCAGCGCCTCTGTATCCTGCCTTGGGTGTGTGTGTTGTGGTGGCGTGCGTTTGTACCGGGTTGTTGATGGTCGTTGCTTTATATATAAAGCGGGGCGAAAGCATTTTTCGGTAATTCTTTTGTTCTTTCAGGTCTTTTGAACCGGACGACAGCTACGCTGACATATTTCATGTGCGTACTAATCCTCTATTTTTGCGCACACTTTTATATGTTACCCCTGTGTTCTTCCTATTCCTGTGCTTTTAGAATCCTCTAGGCCAAAGGAGCACATATGTTATGTACTTTTTGCCACAGACTTAGCCTACCATACATGAATCTTGTCTCATGTCCCAGATCCCAACTGTCTTGGGCCAAATTAACTCATCCATCTCCCATGTATTCCTCAATACCCTCTACTGTTGTACTCCGCCTCCACCCTACTTCTCATACAATGCTTGCATTTCTCTCTCAACCTCTATAATATCCAGTCAGACTTCTAAATTGGCCACCAGAGCCATTTCTTCCATGGGTGTTAATGCTTTCATTGTGTTGATTCGACGACTCGACCTTCTCTTATTGTGTCCATTATGAGCCAGATATCATATCAGAGAACTATCAGTTGTCCAAAATATTCGAAGAATTTTGTGTTCTCCGTTGCTGTAAACTTTTGTTATTGCGTCCCAAAATGTTAATATGGATCGCACCGTGTACATGTTAAGCATTTTTGAAATTCATAATTAACAATTTCCGAAATACATGATTTTTGAACATTTTCCAAATACATATTAAAATTCAAATAATTATTGAAACATTTCCTGAATGTCGTTAGAACTGTATTTGCACGTTCATGTCAAGTTTTAGAACCAATTCAATATATTTTTCAATTTCAGGCATTAAAATAAACATCCGTGGCAAATTCAAGCACCACTGATCGTCCTAGTTGTTCTTGTTTCGTCTTCTCAAGAAAAGAAAAAAGTTGTTCTTGTTTCGCCCCATTTCGTCCTCTGGGGGATCCCGTCCACGGTAGAGTTGGAGGCCACAGAGGTGGTGCATGCGGTAGGCGGTCGGCCGGCCACCGAGACCTCGTCCACCACCACTACGGACTCCCTCCAGTCGGGCATTGGTTCGTCGGCGTGCCTCAACCTTCCACAACCTCCAGTTGCAACGCCTCGGACAGCAAACTTGTCTTCATCCCCAACGCACCCAACACCTTACCTGAGCGCTCGGAACGTGTTCGATGGATGGCCTGGGCACCAAGAGCTAAGAGGTGAGCCCATGTTCTTCATGTCACCTTCATCCCTACTAAAAGCGTTGGACGCGCTTTACTGCGGCCTTGGTGTTGTTGAGTTTCTTAAAAAACATTACTCTTTGTTTCATAATATAAGGTGTATTACTTTTTAAAAGTCAAACCTTTTTAATTTGATTTATTTTGTAGAGAAATATATGAAAATTCATAATATCAAATCGGATTCATAATGAAATGAATTTCCATACTTTTTTTGTTTAATATTATGGATGTCGAATTTTTTTGTTCCGGACTTGGTCAAAGTTGAGGAAATTTGAGTTTTTAAAAAACCAATACCCCTTATATTTTGGAATTAATGAAATATTTAGTTTGACGGGTGGGGGAGATGGAGAACGTATCAGGTGAAACAAACAAATATGTGCACCCAGTGCACCGTGCGATTTTGGGCCTTTGGATGTTAAACCAACGGACACGGTTTGACTACAGATGACTTGTTGGCGTATTCACACAACAGATCTCATATTTTATTTAAATCAACCCGCACTACTGTTGCTCTTTGTCAATAAAGGACTTATGTTTCACCGAAATCAACCCAATGAAGTGAAATCACAACATAAACAGAACCGTGGGTTGATTTTGACGAAATAAAATGTTCTGCTTGCAAAATATGTTCACAGCCCCGAGTTTGCCTCAATCTTGTTCTTCATTTTTTCATCTAACGGTCCCAAATGGTGTGGTGCATTGGGTGCACAAGTTCGTTCGTTTCACCTCATACGTTCTCGGGGGAGATGATGGAGTGTGTTCTATTTTTATTTATAATGCGGTGATTTAATGTGTTTTTTGTGGTGTGATTCTGTGTTATCCGCTAACCAATGTATATTTAGCGCGGGATTGACATGTTTTTATAGGGCGGTTGATGCTATTTGATTTAAAATATCGTGGCCCGATCAAAATTGTAATCCAAATCCAAAATTGAATACCTCAATTGAATGAAACCGCTTCAAAATGAGATAATACAAACTTAAAAGAATTGAATGGGAGAGCCCTTGATAAATTCTTGACCCGGTCAAAATCAGGGTGACTGAATTCTAAATTGAAGACCTCAATTAATTATGAGGCGATAAAAATAAGCATGTTGTATAGTGTAAAAGAATTGAATGAGATATCTTTGAGAAATTGTTGATCCGGTCAAAATTGGGTGACCCAATCCCAATCAGAGATCTCAATTGAATGTGGGTTCTTTAAAACTAAGAAGCATAGTGTTATAGAGGATGGGTATGGCATAAACAAAATGTGTGCATGCATTACAGAAAACTACTTGCGTGACATGACTACAACACAAGCACACCGATCACTATGCCCGTCATGGACCGCCCAGGCAGGTCACCGGCCCGTCCCGTTCCGGACGGAACGGGGAGCCCCTAAGAGGCCCCTGCGGCATGCCATCTGGAAACGAACGGCGTGGGGGACGCCCTTTGTCCTTGACTAGCCCCAGGAGATTCTTTATAGTATCGGAGTAATATCTTTGGTTCCATGTTCACTAGATAGTAGCGAGATAGTACCTCAACCTAGTGTTTGTGCGGATGATACCTTGCCTACATCTCCGTTTTGGTATATGTTCCAAGATGCATTGCCCGTTGCACATCAATGTCACCTAGCGATTACGCTTTAGCCTTGTTGTTTCATCTCATTAAAAATCATAAATATCTACGCCAAGATTAAACATGTCAAATCTAAGATGAAATCGTCTCCGTGCATAGCTTGCATGAGTATAACTATGTTATGTGAAGTTGTGAACCCATACTGTACTAGAACATTACAGGATAACGCCAACTAGCTCATTGCATAATTATGCCAGCTACCTACTGGTGGTACAAATCAGATAAAAGTATCCATTGAAAACAAGAAGTATTATTATGCCACTCTTTTGAAAACAAGAAGAACAAATCAACAAATTCATTTAAACCGATGGGCATTGAATGATCCTTCTGATCAAACTGAAGGGGGATGGCACCATGGAACATGGTCCTCCTGGTGGTTCTTGGGGACACCGACGCCAGCGTGGGTGAGCATAGCCCAGATGTGGGTGATGAACTCGCCGCCATTGCCCAACGCCAACGCGTGTGCATCTTGTCCTCCCGATGGCATGCGGGCCACGAACACGAGCAATTCCGCCCAGAAGTCAAGGAGCATCTTCCAAACCCTCTCGTCCGCGTGCAATGTATCGCCGTCGGCGCCAGTGCCGCTTTCCTCTAGCTGCTTCCCTAGCTTGACGCCCGTCTCCATGGTTGACATCTCGTTCTCTTTAGTTGAGCAGAACCTCATCAGGTGCTTACGACGGTGCATGGTGGTGCAACAGCTCTGGAAGAAGATGTTGAGTTCCGTCTTGATGTCCCTATACACTTTCTCTATCCATGCCTCGTCGTCTGGAAGGAGGCCTAGCTCGTATGCGATGAGGTATGCACAGTACCTTGATAGCATCAGGGCAGCCTGGCCGTCTGGCAGCAATGGATGCTTTTGTCGGTCCCTCGTCTCAAACAAGGCCTCAAACAAGGCCGTCGCGATGTGCCACACCACGATCAGCGTGGCGGCATCCATCTTGTTGATGCATGCCCACTCGAGGTGAGAGAATTCATGCTTGCGCAATGCACCTATGCCATTGCTGAAGTCCTTGTTGGATCTAGGGTCGAGGATGTCCTTCAAGACCTTAACAATGGATAGCTTGACGTTAGTGGTGACAATGGCATCCGGGAGCCCGACGAGACGCCTCTTGAGCAGGCGGGAGACAATCATCCACACACGGCGTGGATGGAGTTGGTGGAGCTTGAGCATGGTGACTTGGTGGACCTTGATGACGGGGCGTGAGCGGTGCTTCACCCAAAGTGTTCCCTTGACGACCTGCTGGACGCGCCACTGCCGTCGGAGCACCGGCGTCCGAGCATAGTTGCAGAGCACGGACGCGATGAACCAGTCTGATAGCAGGTACTGGACAAACTCGTACGTCTCGACGGCGAGTAGGGTCAGCGTGAGCAGAAAGGTGATGATGAGGTCGGAGGAGGAGCAGACCATGCTGGTGAGAAAGTGCAACTGGTGGACGAAGCACTGGTATTGCACCACCATGTCGATGGACAGGCCGACGAGGCCACGGAAGAGGGATCCCAACACACCGAAGATGTCGCCATTGCCGGTGACGAGGAGCACGGTGATGCAATATAGCAGGATGAAGGCGATGGAGAAGGCGAAGTTGGCAATGAATAGCTTCGGCTTCGGCAATGCTAGCGGAATGATGGCCTGGTAGTACTCATCCAGGAACCTGAGCTCTAGTTCCACCACGTCGAACGCTCGCTTGGCGTTGACGGTCTCGTCGTCCCCCGTGGCCGTGAGCTTGAGGAGGCCCCGGAGCACGAGATCACGCGCCTGTGTGGTCCTTGCCTCTGCCATGTGGAAGTGCTCCATCTTTCGTCGGAGCAGCTTGAAGAGGGCGAGGGCGAGGCAGATGTCCTCCATCTTGTGCCTCCTGCTCTCGTTGTACTTGAAGATGGTGTCAGTCTCGGCGAGGTCAAATATGTTACATACCCGGACAAGCTCGGGCTTTCTGGTCACCTAGTCGTCGGTTGGATTGCCTTTAATGTTCTTCATTTTGTGGTTGTGGATCTCCACGCCAATGTTCTTCACTTCTTGGTCGCAGATCTCAAGGCCATAGGGAGTCACCTCTCTCTTGAGTCAGTTCTCCCCCATGACTACATAGTTGCAGGCTCTCATGATGTGGGTGCCTGGGTGTTTGTTGTCTTCCTTGAACAGTCGGCGTGCCTTTACAAGTTGTGCCATGTAGCCAGAGACAAGGGAGGCATTCTTGGCAAGGTCGAATGAGTTCTTCGCGAGTTGGATGCATATGGCACGCTTGCACATCTTGACGACGCTGAAGATCCAGAGGATGATGAAGAAGGACTTGACGCCGAAGCCGTGGACGTAGGTGTAGATGAGGTACCCGATCCACACCATGCGGGCCGCCTCCTCGACGACGTCGAAGAAGCTGTAGCGGCCTACCTGGATCTCCATCCATCTCCATCCCCACCTCCATCTCCATCCCCACCTGCCTGCACATCTCTGTGGCATCATGCCAGCAGGTCGCTGCCTCGCTCGGCCTTCGCCTCAGCACATCTCCAGATCCACCTCCACCTGCACATTGCTTTTGTGCATCACGCCAGCAGGCCGCTGCCTCGTACGACCTCCTCTGCTCTGGTTCGTCTTCCCTCACCCCTTCTGCTTGCCGCCGGTCCTTGCCACGAATTCGACGACATCCATGTGTGGGGCAGGTGGAGGCCGGCGCCGGCGAACCGGCAGTGGAGCACGTCGACGGAGTCATGTCCGCTTCTGCCCTCTGCTGCTGCTACCCGCTGCCTCTGCTTGCCGCTGCTCCTTGCCGCGAACTCGACGACGTCCATGTGCGGGGGCAGGCGGAGCCCGGCGCCGGCGAGCAGGCAGTGGAGCCCGTCGACGGAGCCGTGGCGCTGCCCGCTGCCTCTGCTCCTTGTCGCGAACTCGACGGCGTCCCTGTGCGGGTGTAGGCGGAGGCCGATGCCGGCGAGCAGGCAGTGGAGCGCGTCGACAGAGCCGTGGTGGAGGTCATGGTCGCCGAGCTGCTCCACCCACATCGAGCCGACGCGAGGAAGAGGGAAGCCGCAGGGGTGGGCCGGAGGCGGAGGGGAGAATCGGACGGCCGACTCCTCTCGATCTCTCCGTCCTCTCCCTGATGCAGCTGGATGCCCCCACTTCTCTCGATCTCTCCTCAAGCCCTCCTCTGGCTGCTGCCTCGCCGGCCTTGCCCGCCTCCGGTGAGTCGCCGGAGCAGGCCGGACCGAGCCCGCCGGCTGCCGCAGGTCAAGCCCCCGGATCCTCTCCTCCTTCCTCCCGTTTCTCCCTCTCATGCCTCTCTCTCCCTGTCCAGGAGCTCCATTCCGCTATTGATGCCCGCGAGCTGCAACCTCCGCGCCGGACCTGCACACCATCGGGAATCGCCGGATCCGGCCGGCCCCATCCAGATCCGCCCGTTCCCGGCTGCCCCGCTCCTCGCCGTCCCCGACGAGCCTCGACGCCGGAGAGTGCCGCCGCCATGGCCTCTGCTCTCGTGGGGAGCACGAGGGAGGAGACGCACAACGCCAACCGCCCGCTCGCTCACGGACCTAGGCCGGAATGCGCCGGAGCAAAGCTACCCAGGTTTTTTTTTATAAAAAGGCGAATCGATTTTTTCCACTTACGTGAAGGACTGCGGGTTTAATTACCATAAAATAAAAGGGCTTTTTTGCAAAAGTGCCGCGACGACGTACGACCAGCATCGATTGGCCCCGTGTCACTGCTGGCCGGACGTCCTCATCGCATGCCGGTCAATTTTAGTACCATTTGCAACATGGTTGTTGTGTAATATAATGACACGTCTTGGCTGACGACATCTGCAATTAGCTAGCTAGTATTGTAAATATGATAGTAGCTAAGCTGCTTGTTAATGTAAGAGGGAAATCAGCCCTCGGTCTTTGCAATGATTGATACGTACAACCGTAAATTATTGATTACTAGCAAATGTGTCTTGCAACGAAAGAACACAATGATCATATGACAAGATCAATTAGCAACACCCAATCATAGTTGTGGTTGCATGATATGGGAGGTTGGCCACCAGAGGAGGAGCGGCACCCTTAGCTGCGCCGTCCACTCCACCTCCACTCGTCCATGCATGTCCCCTTGCTGGGACATAAAAATCTCTTTCCCGATCTTCTCATCGTAGTTTACTTTTCCTAATGTAGTCATAACAAACTTTTGCTTGGTTGGCTGGGTCAACGATCTAGATTCCATGATAAGGATCATGAATCGGTGGATCGATGCCAATGTAAGAGGGAACTCAACCCTCAGTCTTTGCAATGATTGATACGTACAACCACATATGATTGATTATTCAATAATGTTAAGCAAATGAACCCCGTTCTTTTCTTCTCCTTCTTCTTGTCGTTGTTGTTCCTTAAGGCGCAGATTGCGCTCGACGATTAGAAGCTCGGAGAAGCGCCGGAGCTCTGCATCATTGGTGGGTGCATTCTCGTCCTCGATGGTCTCGTACTTCCCCGTGGTCAAGTCCACCATGGCCACCTTCTCTGCAGCAACTTGTGGCCAATGTCGAGCAGGTCAGCCATGTTCTTCGAGGTCGCATTGTCCGTTGGCAAAATGGCCTCCCCGAACAATGGTGCCTACATACACATGTTTTAGTTTGTAGAGACTACTACATATACATGGACATAAGCTACTTATAAACGCGATGGAGGAGAAGGTGGTGGTTGATCACTTGTACGTACGTACCTGAGCCTGGATGTAGAGGTAGTTCTGCTTCCGCACACGGTTGCCATTGTATAATAGCATGCGAACCTGCCAGTCGGCCAACACGGCGGTGGCGTGCGAGAAGGTGTCGGTGACCGGGGTGTCGCTATTGCGCCTGCTGTGAAACCAGTTGAAGGCGCCCCACTTGGCCGGCACAGTCCGTCGTGGTGTAGTGTATAGCCCATTTTCGTGTACCGCAGACCCTGCGCCTACAGAGATGACGAGGTATTTCATATAATCCACGCCGTTGGGGTGGAACTCCGAGTTCTTGAGAAGTTGCTCCTTGGTGATCTTGGATATGGCAGCCATTGTGGGGTTGTTGCCGCCATCGATGAGGCGGTATTTCGACTGCTCCATGTCACTGACCCAGATATCGAAGTAGTGCGCCGGGAAGTAGGTTGGCGTGTCCGTCGGGCCAATGCAGACATCCGGCGGGTCTGGTTTGGCCTCTTCAACTGGTTTTTGCATGGCATCCTCGAACGAGGAGAAGATGAGAGGCTCGAACGTAGGCTCACCCGTGACTTCCTTGATCTTCTTTTTCTGCAGGGAGGTGTCGTCGTACTTGGGCCCCCGCGACGCGCTTAGCAGGCCCAGCGGCCACCACCACCACCTGTGAATGTGAAGTGAAACAAACTGTGAGAATTAGTTACACATTGTCTACAGAACATATCAAAAGGCAGAAAAAAAATTGAAAGAAAATTTTACACGGATCTCCACGTTGTTAAAGGGAAGAGAGGGATTGGTGGAATAGTTGATGTATTGCTTGAGCCTCGTGGACATATATATAGGAGTACAATGACCAACTTGGAGTACAAGACAAGGCAGGACAAATCCTAGTCTATCTCATATTTCCTAATAATCAATATACTCAACATCCCCCCGCAGTCACAACGGTAGCGACGCAAACGGTGAGACTGTAGAAGAATCCGAAGGTAAGCCGACGGTCATCCCCCCACAGTCGTAACGGTCGATGCATCGCGGAAGTCTTGGCTGGAGTAGAAACCGACGAGGTTGCTCAAGCAAGGCGGTAGCCTTTTGTGTCGTTGTCGAGGTAGCCGAGAGCGTAGGGTGGTGTAGCCGTGGTCGAGGTAGCCGTGCAAAGAATGCCGTGGTCGATGTCGAGTCGGGGTAGCCGGTGTCGAGGTAGTCGCCGAGGAGCTGCAGGCGCAAGGAGGCGCCGGGTTAGTCATGGGCGTAGTGGCGTCGAAGTAGTGGGGCACCGGGAAGAAGACGAAGTTGAGACGCGTCGCACCGGGATTGCCAGGTCCGGGGACATGTCGTGGACGAAGGCACGCATCGGTGTTGCCAGCACCGGGCATGCGTAGACGGACGAAGTCGATGTTGACGATGCGTCGCTCCAGGCTTGCCAGACCTGGGAACACATCGGGGATGAAGGCACGCGTCGGTGTTGCCAGCACCGGGCATGCGTAGACGGGGACATGCACACAACTTGTACGCCATGTCGAGGAGGCTAGCAGAGAAGGACTCGACGACGGTTGCGGCACAAATCGGCGAGAAGCCGATGTCGCCCGCGGTGGTCGGAGTAGATGAAGTGGTCGGGGTAGACAACGGCGACGCTGGCGATGAGCTGGTGCTGGAAGAAGAAGGGGGTGGACTGGCGGCGCGGCTCGGGTGAGCGAGCTGCAGCGGCGACGAAGAAGAGCGGCGCCGGCTGGTTAGGAGCGCAGCGGCGATGCTCGAAGAAGGCGACGAAGAACCCGACAGCGTGACGAAGACCAGCGCGGACGGTGGCGTTCCGCGCCAAGGGAGGCGGCGCGGCGCATACCACGTGGAAATCAACGCCCAGGGACGGCGGAGAGGACCGCGCGCCGCGGCAGCTCGCGGGTCGGGGCGACAGCGGGAAGACCTCGGGACGGCGGCGTGGATCGCATGCCGCAGCGCTACAACCCGAAGGGGCGATGCAGCAGCGGTGCGCAGATTGGTGCATCAACGGGGACGGCCTCGGGCGGCGGAGGGGACCCGCGTGTCGCGACACTAGAACCCGAAGGGGCAGTGTAGCGGCAGCTCGCAGGTCGCGGGGACCGCGTGTCGCGGCACTACGGCCCGAAGGGGCGATGTAGCGGCAACGCACGAGTCGGTGCAGCCGCGAGGAGAACCACGGGGCGGCGGCACGGTGGCCCGACGGGGCGACGCAGCACCAGCCCGGTGCTCGATCGGTGGAGGGGCGCGCTTTACTCGTGACAGTCTTCACGGGACCTGCGGAGGCGCGCGCAACCGACGGGCCAGGTCGGTCGCACGGCGTAGACGAGGCGGATCGCGGCAGCGAGCGGGTGATCAATCCGACCGCGCGCGAGGTCGTGGACGTCGCTCGGTGGAGGCGGGTGGGCGGCCGGAGCCGGCAGTCGGCCCGACGCAGCCGGCCCGAAGCAGCCGGCCCAAAGCAGGCGGCGCGACGCAGGCGGCCCGACAGCCGGTCCGAAGCGGCCGGCGTGAGGTAGCCGACAAGGCCGACACAGCCGGCGCGAGGCAGCCGGCGAGGACGGAGCCGGGAGCCGGCCCGACGCAGCCGGCCCGAGGCAGCTGGTGCGCGACCGGATGAGGCGACGGTGAAGATCGACGGGAAGGCCGGCGCGCGAACGATGGCTGTGATGGGCCGCCACATGGCGCGAGGCCGTCGGGCCAGGGCGATGCAGGAGTCCCAATCGGAGCAGGGCGATGACGGCCGGCGTAGATCGACGAGCGTGCCGGCGCACGAACGGCGGCGTTGAGGGGCCGCCGGGTTGCGCGAGGCCGTCGGGTCGGTGGAGAAGCCGGGTCGCGCCGATGTCGGAGTAGAGGCGCGGTGTTCGACGGTGGCGGCCGGCGACGCAAACCGATCTAAGATCAGAAAACCAAAAAGAAAACACCGATCAAGTTGACCGGCGGAAGAGAGAAAAACCCGGATCAAGAGATCGGGGAAAAGACTCGCTAGGGCAGCCGGTCAACACGACCGACGGACGAACCCTAGGTACGGGCGGCGCGGCCCCCGGCGGCGGTCATGGAGGCCGACCGTCCCGGGGGCGGCGCGAGATGCGGAAGCGGTGGGCGGTGGCTAGGTCTAGGAACTTGCGGCAGATACCATGTTGAAGGGAAGAGAGGGATTGGTGGAATAGTTGATGTATTGCTTGAGCCTCGTGGGCATATATATATAGGAGTACAATGACCAACTTGGAGTACAAGACAAGGCAGGACAAATTCTAGTCTATCTCATATTTCCTAATAATCAATGTACTCAACACACGTAAGATCTAACGAATGTAGCATCAACTCGAATGAGATTTAGCAATCACGTTTCTCGAATACCTACCTCTTAGGAGAGAAGATCTTAGGTCCGTTCTTGACATAGAAATCCTGGATTTCCTTAGGGGTGTACCCTGTCCGTTTGTTCGTGTTTGGCGCCACCAACATTGTCGCGATGATAGCACCCGCGCTCGTGCCCACGATCACGTCGAAGTAGTCCGCTATCCGGGCATCTTCCCCGTCAATAGCCTAAGCACATCAACAGGATGGATCAGCTTACGTACAACCCACCTAACTGCCCGTTTGTCCAACAACATAACATAACATTTCAAGAGAGACGTGGTTCGTCTAAGAACATAACATAACATTTCAAGAGAGACGTGGTTGACTTACTTGGAGCTTTTCCTCGAGGCATTTGAGGACGACCGTCGGGATGAGCCCATGTATCCCGCTGCCGTCGATGCTCAACACTGTGGTGAGCTCCCCAAACTTTGGTGGCGGGAGCCGTGGACGTGGTGTCGGTTTCGGTGATCCTTGGTCCAGCAACGGCTCTGTTGGTCCTGCCTCCTCCGCCGGCATGAGAAGTGGTGTCTCGAGCTCGGCATCCTTGTTGCTCGCCATGCCTTAGTTAGCGTGCGTGGCAAAACTGTGGTTAGGAGAAAGAACAGTTAGTCGTATAGAAGAAACCCTACACCTACAGACTATTTAAGGCCCTAACGTCTTCTGTATGGATCTAAACAAGGGCACTCAACGGATCAAACAATGAAAAACACGAGAGGGAAGGAAGGAGGAAGACATCGGGCGAGCGAGAAACAGACAACCTCACTGGGCTGCCCAGCTTGGAAGAGATCGGGCTAAGGAAGGCTTATTGTGTTGAATCAATCAAGGGTTTTAAATAAAATGGAAGGAAGGCAAGCGTCAGACCAAGGTTGGGAGAGAGAGACCGACCACCAGCAACCAACCCTGCTTCTGCTTGGAGGAAGAGAAATGGCATCTCATCAAATATATAAGGGAGCGCCTGCAACCCAGTTGATTGAGAAATAACTATTTCCCAGCCAGCTGATGTCATGCCGTTAGGTTCCTTCATTTTCTTTTGCCGATGGTTGCTGACTGGGTTTTTTTTTGTATCTTTGGTTTTTCATTAAACACCTATAACTTTACTAACAATCACAACCATCACGGATACATTGCTGTAGATCCAAGACGCAAGAAATTACAACGTAACTCACACAACTAAGAATGACAATAAAATATCTTGAAGACGCCTTCTCCGTGGTATCGATCTTTGCAAGATGAAATATTGCCAACACTTCAGTAATAGAGTCTGCAATTGTCAGGCCTGGGGCGTCAGTGCACAGGGCCCCAGCTTTTTGCCCCCCCCCCCCCCCCCCAAGTCAGACTATGATCGGTGTATATAGATGGGGCCGCTGTTGCCTGGCATCTGGAGGCACGTGAAGCAGCCCGCTAGATAGGTGCGCCTCGTCTTCTAGCGATCGATCAATCGAAGCCACCGATGACTGAAACCAGATCGGGACTAATGATGTGGGCAAAAGGTCTGTTTTCTACTAGTGGACGCATCTACTCGTCTTTTCGTATGGCGGCCATCTACGGACGACGGTTTGGGCTCCTCCTTGGCTCCTGCTCTTGCTCAGGGGGCATGACTCAACAATGAACTCATCTCATCATCTATTCTTGGTCTTGATGGATTGATGGCTTGCATCAGGTCTCAATAAGGAGCGAAAGCCCACAGCCGGCAGGGAGGATCTGAAAGCAAGGAAAGTTCAAGCCATCTTGGCATCTCCCGATCTCCGATTTCTTAAGTGCTGTGCAATCGCGTCGATAACCTGCAGGCGATCCCGTGAAGCTCACTGTGATTTTCTATTTCTGTCTGCTATTTACTCTTGCTATAATCTTGTATCTAAGTTTATTCTTTCCATCTATTACAAGATCAAAGGAAAGAGGCTTTTCCAAATTTAAGCTATCAAAGTCCTATATGCGCACTACCATGACACAATAAAGATTTACTGATTTGGCGACAATAACAAAAACTTGCTGATTTGCCCACAATTTGATCTGTAAGAAGAAGATTGATCATGAGGATGTTATTGATTTTTTTTTCAAAGAACACTAAAGGGAATGATGTTATTTAACTGAAGAGTATACAACCAATAATATGTACGATTCTTCGTATTCCACATTGCTATGTAAGATATTACCATCTTTATATGATTATAGTTATATATATTTATGTAATTTTTCTTAGCGAGGTTTTGTTTTTTAGAAACATTTTTCTTAGTGAGATAGGTGCCATTTTATAGTTCGGTACAGGGCCTCAGATTTTGCCGGCCCAGCCCTGCCAATTGTGTTGGAGCAGTGCTACTGCTACTCATCCACCTCCATAAAATTTGATAACTAATAAATGTTTCTGAAAGCTCCCTGAGTCGCCCATCTAAAAAGATGAAAAGCCGTGGCGATGAACGTGCTTGGCACAGGGATGATACCCTAGAAGTGCATGTCGCCAAACCACAAAAACTTCACCGTAATGTCGTGGAACTGTTCCTTCTCCACAGAAAATTAAACCAACAAAAGCAGATGAACGCCATTGGGTTTCAGATTGACGCAGTTGTTGTCCATGCTTTTGATTAATTGAGCATTTCTTTCAATCACAGTAGCTGCTAGCACCCTAAGAAATACCCAGGGACATGCCTCGTTTATACATATAAGATTGTAGCTGCTTTAAATAAACACTGAAGGCCACGGTCTGGTTATTGTCGAGGGAAAGAAGATTCTAGATCTCATCAATAATTGACGATGAATATCCCTCTGCCCTTCTGCATTCTGCCTTTATCTGCACGAGCCATGTCAGCTTTGTTCATAGGGTCAGCGGCGTGCCACACCGCGGGAGTTTGCCTCCATGCTCCACCGTGCTCCGGATCCAGGACGAGCATCCCGTCCTCCGGCAAGCACACAAGGAAATGTCACTGAGAGAAAATGGTTTACGACAGGAGGGTTGATGCTGCCATGTGGGCACAATGTCAAACTTAATGGTCAAACAAACTTCTTGCTTACTACTACGTCGATGCATTACACACATGCGTCCGGCTATGTTGTGGTAGAACATTGTAACATTATGCCAACTGGCTACTGTTATTAATCATGGTAAAATTCCCCAAAGAAAATGGGGGACGAGAACAACAAGTACTACATTGACAGAACAATTAAGCCACACTTTGAAAAAACAACAACAATTAAGCCACTCTTTTTAAAAACAAGAACAAATAAGCAATGGATTTATTGAAATTGCATGTGATGGGCATTGCTTTGCTGGTGCGCCTTGTGATCAAACTTGGCGAGCCTGGTCCTCCTGGTGGTGCTTGGGGACCTGGACGCCGGCATGGGTGAGCATGGTCCAGATGTGGGTGATAAACTCGCCTCCATTAGCAAGAGCTCGTGCGTGCGCCTCTGGCCCTGCCATCGGCCTGCGCGCCACAAACACGAGCAGCTCCGCCCAGAACTCGAGCAGCATTCCCCAAACCTTCTCGTCCTCGCGCATGCCGGCTCCATCCTCCAGCTGTTGCTCTCTATCCATCAGCTGCTTCCCCAACTTGACACCCTTGGCAATGATCGACTTCTCCTCCTCCTCCTCCCCGGCCGGGGAGAAGTTCATCAGGCCCTCGCGGCGGTGCACGGTGGTGGAGCAGCTTCCGAAGGAGTTTTTTAGCTCCGTCGCCATGTCCTTGTACACCTTCTTTGTCCATGCCTCGCCGTCCGGGAGGAGCCCCGGCTCGTAGGCCACCAGGTACGCGCAGTACCTCGACAATGTCAGGGCAGCCTGACCATATGGTGGCAGCGGGTGCTTCTGTCGGTCCCTTGTCTCGAACAGCGCCGTCGCGACGTGCCACACCATGATCACCGTGGCACGACCCATCTTGTTGTCGCACGCCCACTCCAAATGATGGAAGCCATGCCTTGTCAACGCAGCTATGCCATTGCTGAAGCGTCCGTCGGAGCTGGGCGCGAGGACGTCCTTCAAGGCCCTGACGATGACCAGCTTTGCGTCGGCAGTGACAACGGCGTCGGGGAGGCCGACGACGCGCTTCTTGAGCACGGTGGAGACGAGTACCCACACCCGGCGTGGGTGAAGCTGGCGGAGCTTGAGCATGGTCACCTGGTGGACCTTAATTACGGGGCGTGAGCGGTACTTCACCCACAGGGTACCCTTGATGAGCTGCTTCCGGATGGCCCGTTGCTTCCGGGAGTAGTGGCAGACCAAGGACGCGATGAACCAGTCAGACAGCAGGTACTGCAAGAACTCATACGCCTCGACAGAGAGCATGGTGAGCGTGAGGAGGAAGGTGACGATGAGGTCGGAGGAGTCGCACACCATGTCGACGATGATGCCCACCTTGTGTTTGAAGTTATGGTACTGCGCCGTGTTGAAGGATAGGCCGACGAGCCCCCAGAAGAGGGAGCCCAACACTTTGAAGATGTCACCATGGCCGCTGACTAGAAGCACGGTGACACAGTATATCAAGATGAAGACGATGGAGAAGGCGAAGTTGGCTATGAATAGCCCCGGCTTGGGCAACGCCAGCGGGATGATGGCCTGGTAGTACTCAACCAGGAACCTGAGCTCTAGCTCAACCACCTGGAATGCTCGCTCGGCGTTAGCGGACTCGTCCTGGCCGCCTTCGAGGGCGAGGAGGCCACGGAGCACGAGGTCGCGCGCCTGCGGGGTGTTATCCTCGGCCATGTCCAAGCGCTCCATCTTTCGTCGGAGCAGCTTGAAGAGGGCGAGGGCGAGGCAGATGTCCTCCATCTTGCGCCTTCTGCTCTCGTTGTACCGGAAGACGGGGTCTCTCTCAGAAAGATCCCAGATGTTGCACACTCGGACCAGCTTCGACTTCTTGCGCTGCGGCTCGCCATCCGGATGGCCATCGCCGTCGCCGGCGAGAATGTTCTTCACTCCTTGGTCGCAGATCTCGAAGCCATGGGGCGTCACCTCTCTCTTGAGCTGGCCCTCTCCCATGACCACGTAGTTGCAGGTCCTCATGACGTTGGCGCCGAGCGCGGCAGCGTCGCCGTCGTGTGATAGTTGCCGTTGTTCGTGGACGAGCTGTGCCATGTAGCCGGAGACGAGGGTGGCATTCCTGGCGAGGTCGAAGGAGCCCTGGGCGCGGCGGATGCAGATAGCGCGCTTGCACATCTTGGCGACGCCGAAGATCCATAGGATGATGAAGAAGGACTTGATGCCGGAGCAATGGACGTAGGTGAAGATGAGGTAGCCGATCCACACCATGCGCGCGGCCTCCTCGACGGCGTCGAAGGAGCTGTAGCGGCCAACGCCGCGCGAGAAGGCGCCGGCAGCTGGGGCAACCATGGCGTAGACCTTGCTGCGGAGGAGCTCGACAAGGAGCATCCAGAGGAGGATGAGCTGCGCGCGGTAAGTGTTGCCGGGGTCGGTCTTGGCCTCGGTCTTGGCCTGCGAGAAGGCGTAGGACATGAAGGGGAGGAAGAGCGAGAAGGTGGCCCGGAAGAAGATGCACGTGATTGGCGAGTGGCCGCGGTGGCGGCCGGTGAAGCGGCCGAGGACGCCGAGGAGGAAGAGCGCGATGCCGAGGAAAGTCATGAGGGCCGTGGTGGTGACCATGAGCCGCTCGGTGGTGCTCTGTTGGGTGTCGGACATGGGGCGGTTCCCCATCAACGTCACGGCTGTGGTGTTGCACATGCCCGGCTCCGGCGCCGGCGCCGAGGCGCTGGAGTTGTGCATGGCCACGGCTGCCCGGCTCACCAGCGACATGAGCACCATTGTTGCCGCCCTTGATGATGCTGATGACGGTGGTGCATGCGTTTTTTGTATTTATAGCACTAGTGAGCCGCTGGCGAAGTGAGAGGCACACGCCATGGATCGATGCTCGTGTTCGACCATTGGCGGCAACAGCCAGCATGAGATGATGAAAGGATAATTGAGGGGTCAGCAGCAGTTTTTTCAAACACACAGCCCAGCCGCGTGGTGTATATATCAAAAACAGAGCCAAGACCTTGCTATCATAGTTTAATTTGATTTGATGGCCAAAGCACAGGTGTTTGATGGCTGGAGCAAAAGGCTCGCTAGGATGCGCATCATTTGATTTTGTTTCTAAACCAAGCAGTACGAAACGCTGCTTTGAACTTGCCTTTTGATTAAACAACGTCCAATCCAATGGGAATTGCATCACCCGTATCTTCACCCCTGTACCCTCCTCGGGATCATGGAATGCTTTTACATTTCTTCTGCATCCTTTACACGCAAATATATTCATTTCGGGCCTCTTTGGTTCAAAGGAAAAGCGGAGGAAAACATAAGAATAAGAAATTCCCTTCTAGTAGTACTATTCATGCATTTGGTTCACAAGAATGGAGAGTAAATGCTCTTTGATCTTAATTTCAAAGGAAAGACGCGGGAATTAAAACATTCACTTATAACTCCTTTTCAAATTTCTATGCACTAAGAACAGGACTATGATCCTTACATTAGTAGAAAACGGGACATTAGTCCCGGTTCGTAAGGGCCTTTAGTCCCGGTTGGACAACCGGGACTAAAGGTCCTCTTTTTAGTCTCGGTTGTGTTATGAACTGGGACTAAAGGAGCTCCACGTGGTCGCTGTGGAGCGCTCAGGTAGGAGGACCTTTAGTTCCGGTTGGTAACACCAACCGGGGTTAAAGACCGCCACGCTTCAGGCACTGCCAAGCCCTGGGGTTTAGGTTTTTTTTTTTGAGAGGGGGGTTTAGGGTTTTGGTAGGGCCGTGTTTCATTTTGTGTTTCTCTTTTCTTTTTGTCTTTACCATTCAATTCTTTTTCATTTAGGATTTTCATTTTTATTTTATGTTTTCCATTCAACTCGACGCTCCTACATATAGCATTGAAGGAACCATTACACAACATCGTCATAAATATAGAGAAGTGACCTCTTTCTCCGTGCTTGGTCGATCGAGCAACAAGTTTTCGTACATGATACGTCTCCAACGTATCTATAATTTTTTATTGTTCTATGATGTTATATTATCATTCTTGGATGTTTTATAATCATTTTATAGCAACTTTATATCATTTTTTGGGACTAACCTATTGACATAGTGTCAAGTGTCAGTTGCTGTTTTTTGCTTGTTTTTTACTTCGCAAAATATCAGTACCAAACAGAATCCAATTGCCACGATGTAGAATCCCACTGGTGCGTGACGCACACGCCACGGATCGATGCTCGTGTTTGGCCAACGGCCAGCATGAGATGATGAAAGGATAATTGAGGGGTCAGCAGCATTTTTTTCAAACACGGAGCCCAACCGCGTGGTGTATATAACAGAACCAAGTCCTTTTTATTAATTTAATTTGATTTGTGATGGGCAAAGCACAGATGTTGATGGCTGGGACAACAGCAGGAGCAAAAGGCTCGATAGGATGAGCATCATTTGATTTTGTTTCTAAAACAAGCAGTACGAAACGCTGCTTTGAACTTGCCTTTTGAATAAAATAAATAACGTCCAATCCTATGGGAATTGCATCTCCCATATCTTCACACCTGTACCCTCCTCGGGATCATGGAATGCTTTTATATTTCTTGTGCATCCTTTCTTTACACGCAAATATATTCATGTGGGGCCTCTTTGGTTCAAAGAAAAAATGAAAGAAAACGTAAGAATAAGAACTTTTTCGCTTGTAGTACTATTCGTGCATTTGGTTCACGTGACATGAATGGGGCGAAAGAAAACGGAGGAAATATTCCTTTGATCTCAATTTCTAAGGAAAAACGCAGAAATTCTAACATGCACTGGTACTTCCTTTCTAAATTTCTATGCACTGAGAACAAGACTAAGATACTTAGTCGCACAATAACATTCTAACTATACATTTTTATGTGGTTTTGACTTTAATTTAAACATGTTTATTCGGAATTCTTTTGTTCTGGAAACTGAGTGAAAGTTAGCCCGTGGCTCGACCCCTCCTCTGGCGCTCCCGCGGGCGACAGAGGAGGCTCCCCGCCCCGCCGGCCCTCGACCCCTCTCCTCCCTCCTCTTCCCTCGCCGCCGCCCGGCGCGCCGGCGGGCGAATCCTGCCTGGCGTGGGTGGTGGCGGGGAGTCTTCTCCTCCTCGCCTGGTGAGGTCGCCGCGGGGCGGACTGGCCCGGCCAGGGCGCGGCGCTGTGCGGGGCGCGGCGGCGACAGGCGGCGGCGCTGGTGGCCGCAGGGGTGGCATGGAGGGCTGCGTGCCGGCGCGCGAGCGCGGCTCCGGGTGGCTGTGCTTGGCGCTGGGTGGTTGCGGGTCGGCCGGATCTGACGAGGGTTTCCGGCCGGCGGTGCGGGGTGGTGGATGCCGCAGGGTGCTGGGGGCGGAGGGCGCAGGCAGCGGTCTCCGTGCATGGCCGCCGGCGTGGTAGCCCGTGGTGGCTGGTGCCGGCGGGGAGTTCCCCGTCCCCGATTTGGATTGACCAGGTGCGGGGGTGTCTTTCCTTCCCTCAGGCTGCTGGTTGCGCGGGTGCGTGCCCGGCGGCTCCGACGCTTGGAGCTCGCCGGACGGCACGGGTTGGGTAGTGGCCCGGTGTGGCTGCTGCTCCGGTCGTGGACGGCTCCACGGCAGATTGGCAGGTCGGCTGCGGTGGCGGCTGGCGTGTTCCGGCATCGGCTGGCCCGTAGGCGGCCTGTGACGGCCTTTGATACCTCTCCTCGTCGAGCGGGCTCTACCATTATCGAAGGGCTGGTCCTCTCCCAGCTGTAGTTCATCGCTCGTCTCGCGCCCGGCTGCAGGACCGAGCTCGTCTCGCGCCAGGCTGTAGGACCGAGTTCGTCTCGCGCCAGGGGCTGCAGGACGGGCCGATGGAGGCCAGTTTTGCCGGCCAATCGGGTCTCGGCGCGGGGGCCGCCCAAGGGTGCGAAAGGCAAGGCCTTTCCGTTCGTCTCTTCGGTTGGGGTAGCGGCGGGTCTCGGGTGAGGTGGTGTCAATGTCTTGGATGTCGGGGCGGCGGCCCTGGTGGTGGTAGCGTGGTGCTCTTGGGCAGAGCCTGTCGCTTGGTGCTGCCCGGTGGCCATGGTCGTGTGGGCGTCGTGGTAGCCGGGGTGTGGCGTTCGGTGGCGGTGAGTGTTGGCCGGGGTGAAAACATGTCCTATTCATTCGGACCGGCGGCGGCGAAGATCGTTCCCTTCTTGAAGGCGTCGTCGCGGCTCTCATTGCCCGTCGTGTGGCTCCAGGGGCAACTCTGATTCTTGAATCGGGCGGTGGCGGCGTTACGACGTCGTAACCTTCCTGAAGGCGCCGCCTTGGAGCCCACGGTTCGTCGTAGGCGGCTTCATCTCTTCACGGTGGCGTGTTCACGGTTGAAGTCCCCGGTTACTCTCGTAGTGCTAGGGTGGTGTTGCTGCGCTCAGCGCCTCTGTATCCTGCCTTGGGTGTGTGTGTTGTGGTGGCGTGCGTTTGTACCGGGTTGTTGATGGTCGTTGCTTTATATATAAAGCGGGGCGAAAGCATTTTTCGGTAATTCTTTTGTTCTTTCAGGTCTTTTGAACCGGACGACAGCTACGCTGACATATTTCATGTGCGTACTAATCCTCTATTTTTGCGCACACTTTTATATGTTACCCCTGTGTTCTTCCTATTCCTGTGCTTTTAGAATCCTCTAGGCCAAAGGAGCACATATGTTATGTACTTTTTGCCACAGACTTAGCCTACCATACATGAATCTTGTCTCATGTCCCAGATCCCAACTGTCTTGGGCCAAATTAACTCATCCATCTCCCATGTATTCCTCAATACCCTCTACTGTTGTACTCCGCCTCCACCCTACTTCTCATACAATGCTTGCATTTCTCTCTCAACCTCTATAATATCCAGTCAGACTTCTAAATTGGCCACCAGAGCCATTTCTTCCATGGGTGTTAATGCTTTCATTGTGTTGATTCGACGACTCGACCTTCTCTTATTGTGTCCATTATGAGCCAGATATCATATCAGAGAACTATCAGTTGTCCAAAATATTCGAAGAATTTTGTGTTCTCCGTTGCTGTAAACTTTTGTTATTGCGTCCCAAAATGTTAATATGGATCGCACCGTGTACATGTTAAGCATTTTTGAAATTCATAATTAACAATTTCCGAAATACATGATTTTTGAACATTTTCCAAATACATATTAAAATTCAAATAATTATTGAAACATTTCCTGAATGTCGTTAGAACTGTATTTGCACGTTCATGTCAAGTTTTAGAACCAATTCAATATATTTTTCAATTTCAGGCATTAAAATAAACATCCGTGGCAAATTCAAGCACCACTGATCGTCCTAGTTGTTCTTGTTTCGTCTTCTCAAGAAAAGAAAAAAGTTGTTCTTGTTTCGCCCCATTTCGTCCTCTGGGGGATCCCGTCCACGGTAGAGTTGGAGGCCACAGAGGTGGTGCATGCGGTAGGCGGTCGGCCGGCCACCGAGACCTCGTCCACCACCACTACGGACTCCCTCCAGTCGGGCATTGGTTCCTCGGCGTGCCTCAACCTTCCACAACCTCCAGTTGCAACGCCTCGGACAGCAAACTTGTCTTCATCCCCAACGCACCCAACACCTTACCTGAGCGCTCGGAACGTGTTCGATGGATGGCCTGGGCACCAAGAGCTAAGAGGTGAGCCCATGTTCTTCATGTCACCTTCATCCCTACTAAAAGCGTTGGACGCGCTTTACTGCGGCCTTGGTGTTGTTGAGTTTCTTAAAAAACATTACTCTTTGTTTCATAATATAAGGTGTATTACTTTTTAAAAGTCAAACCTTTTTAATTTGATTTATTTTGTAGAGAAATATATGAAAATTCATAATATCAAATCGGATTCATAATGAAATGAATTTCCATACTTTTTTTGTTTAATATTATGGATGTCGAATTTTTTTGTTCCGGACTTGGTCAAAGTTGAGGAAATTTGAGTTTTTAAAAAACCAATACCCCTTATATTTTGGAATTAATGAAATATTTAGTTTGACGGGTGGGGGAGATGGAGAACGTATCAGGTGAAACAAACAAATATGTGCACCCAGTGCACCGTGCGATTTTGGGCCTTTGGATGTTAAAGCAACGGACACGGTTTGACTACAGATGACTTGTTGGCGTATTCACACAACAGATCTCATATTTTATTTAAATCAACCCGCACTACTGTTGCTCTTTGTCAATAAAGGACTTATGTTTCACCGAAATCAACCCAATGAAGTGAAATCACAACATAAACAGAACCGTGGGTTGATTTTGACGAAATAAAATGTTCTGCTTGCAAAATATGTTCACAGCCCCGAGTTTGCCTCAATCTTGTTCTTCATTTTTTCATCTAACGGTCCCAAATGGTGTGGTGCATTGGGTGCACAAGTTCGTTCGTTTCACCTCATACGTTCTCGGGGGAGATGATGGAGTGTGTTCTATTTTTATTTATAATGCGGTGATTTAATGTGTTTTTTGTGGTGTGATTCTGTGTTATCCGCTAACCAATGTATATTTAGCGCGGGATTGACATGTTTTTATAGGGCGGTTGATGCTATTTGATTTAAAATATCGTGGCCCGATCAAAATTGTAATCCAAATCCAAAATTGAATACCTCAATTGAATGAAACCGCTTCAAAATGAGATAATACAAACTTAAAAGAATTGAATGGGAGAGCCCTTGATAAATTCTTGACCCGGTCAAAATCAGGGTGACTGAATTCTAAATTGAAGACCTCAATTAATTATGAGGCGATAAAAATAAGCATGTTGTATAGTGTAAAAGAATTGAATGAGATATCTTTGAGAAATTGTTGATCCGGTCAAAATTGGGTGACCCAATCCCAATCAGAGATCTCAATTGAATGTGGGTTCTTTAAAACTAAGAAGCATAGTGTTATAGAGGATGGGTATGGCATAAACAAAATGTGTGCATGCATTACAGAAAACTACTTGCGTGACATGACTACAACACAAGCACACCGATCACTATGCCCGTCATGGACCGCCCAGGCAGGTCACCGGCCCGTCCCGTTCCGGACGGAACGGGGAGCCCCTAAGAGGCCCCTGCGGCATGCCATCTGGAAACGAACGGCGTGGGGGACGCCCTTTGTCCTTGACTAGCCCCAGGAGATTCTTTATAGTATCGGAGTAATATCTTTGGTTCCATGTTCACTAGATAGTAGCGAGATAGTACCTCAACCTAGTGTTTGTGCGGATGATACCTTGCCTACATCTCCGTTTTGGTATATGTTCCAAGATGCATTGCCCGTTGCACATCAATGTCACCTAGCGATTACGCTTTAGCCTTGTTGTTTCATCTCATTAAAAATCATAAATATCTACGCCAAGATTAAACATGTCAAATCTAAGATGAAATCGTCTCCGTGCATAGCTTGCATGAGTATAACTATGTTATGTGAAGTTGTGAACCCATACTGTACTAGAACATTACAGGATAACGCCAACTAGCTCATTGCATAATTATGCCAGCTACCTACTGGTGGTACAAATCAGATAAAAGTATCCATTGAAAACAAGAAGTATTATTATGCCACTCTTTTGAAAACAAGAAGAACAAATCAACAAATTCATTTAAACCGATGGGCATTGAATGATCCTTCTGATCAAACTGAAGGGGGATGGCACCATGGAACATGGTCCTCCTGGTGGTTCTTGGGGACACCGACGCCAGCGTGGGTGAGCATAGCCCAGATGTGGGTGATGAACTCGCCGCCATTGCCCAACGCCAACGCGTGTGCATCTTGTCCTCCCGATGGCATGCGGGCCACGAACACGAGCAATTCCGCCCAGAAGTCAAGGAGCATCTTCCAAACCCTCTCGTCCGCGTGCAATGTATCGCCGTCGGCGCCAGTGCCGCTTTCCTCTAGCTGCTTCCCTAGCTTGACGCCCGTCTCCATGGTTGACATCTCGTTCTCTTTAGTTGAGCAGAACCTCATCAGGTGCTTACGACGGTGCATGGTGGTGCAACAGCTCTGGAAGAAGATGTTGAGTTCCGTCTTGATGTCCCTATACACTTTCTCTATCCATGCCTCGTCGTCTGGAAGGAGGCCTAGCTCGTATGCGATGAGGTATGCACAGTACCTTGATAGCATCAGGGCAGCCTGGCCGTCTGGCAGCAATGGATGCTTTTGTCGGTCCCTCGTCTCAAACAAGGCCTCAAACAAGGCCGTCGCGATGTGCCACACCACGATCAGCGTGGCGGCATCCATCTTGTTGATGCATGCCCACTCGAGGTGAGAGAATTCATGCTTGCGCAATGCACCTATGCCATTGCTGAAGTCCTTGTTGGATCTAGGGTCGAGGATGTCCTTCAAGACCTTAACAATGGATAGCTTGACGTTAGTGGTGACAATGGCATCCGGGAGCCCGACGAGACGCCTCTTGAGCAGGCGGGAGACAATCATCCACACACGGCGTGGATGGAGTTGGTGGAGCTTGAGCATGGTGACTTGGTGGACCTTGATGACGGGGCGTGAGCGGTGCTTCACCCAAAGTGTTCCCTTGACGACCTGCTGGACGCGCCACTGCCGTCGGAGCACCGGCGTCCGAGCATAGTTGCAGAGCACGGACGCGATGAACCAGTCTGATAGCAGGTACTGGACAAACTCGTACGTCTCGACGGCGAGTAGGGTCAGCGTGAGCAGAAAGGTGATGATGAGGTCGGAGGAGGAGCAGACCATGCTGGTGAGAAAGTGCAACTGGTGGACGAAGCACTGGTATTGCACCACCATGTCGATGGACAGGCCGACGAGGCCACGGAAGAGGGATCCCAACACACCGAAGATGTCGCCATTGCCGGTGACGAGGAGCACGGTGATGCAATATAGCAGGATGAAGGCGATGGAGAAGGCGAAGTTGGCAATGAATAGCTTCGGCTTCGGCAATGCTAGCGGAATGATGGCCTGGTAGTACTCATCCAGGAACCTGAGCTCTAGTTCCACCACGTCGAACGCTCGCTTGGCGTTGACGGTCTCGTCGTCCCCCGTGGCCGTGAGCTTGAGGAGGCCCCGGAGCACGAGATCACGCGCCTGTGTGGTCCTTGCCTCTGCCATGTGGAAGTGCTCCATCTTTCGTCGGAGCAGCTTGAAGAGGGCGAGGGCGAGGCAGATGTCCTCCATCTTGTGCCTCCTGCTCTCGTTGTACTTGAAGATGGTGTCAGTCTCGGCGAGGTCAAATATGTTACATACCCGGACAAGCTCGGGCTTTCTGGTCACCTAGTCGTCGGTTGGATTGCCTTTAATGTTCTTCATTTTGTGGTTGTGGATCTCCACGCCAATGTTCTTCACTTCTTGGTCGCAGATCTCAAGGCCATAGGGAGTCACCTCTCTCTTGAGTCAGCTCTCCCCCATGACTACATAGTTGCAGGCTCTCATGATGTGGGTGCCTGGGTGTTTGTTGTCTTCCTTGAACAGTCGGCGTGCCTTTACAAGTTGTGCCATGTAGCCAGAGACAAGGGAGGCATTCTTGGCAAGGTCGAATGAGTTCTTCGCGAGTTGGATGCATATGGCACGCTTGCACATCTTGACGACGCTGAAGATCCAGAGGATGATGAAGAAGGACTTGACGCCGAAGCCGTGGACGTAGGTGTAGATGAGGTACCCGATCCACACCATGCGGGCCGCCTCCTCGACGGCGTCGAAGAAGCTGTAGCGGCCTACCTGGATCTCCATCCATCTCCATCCCCACCTCCATCTCCATCCCCACCTGCCTGCACATCTCTGTGGCATCATGCCAGCAGGTCGCTGCCTCGCTCGGCCTTCGCCTCAGCACATCTCCAGATCCACCTCCACCTGCACATTGCTTTTGTGCATCACGCCAGCAGGCCGCTGCCTCGTACGACCTCCTCTGCTCTGGTTCGTCTTCCCTCACCCCTTCTGCTTGCCGCCGGTCCTTGCCACGAATTCGACGACATCCATGTGTGGGGCAGGTGGAGGCCGGCGCCGGCGAACCGGCAGTGGAGCACGTCGACGGAGTCATGTCCGCTTCTGCCCTCTGCTGCTGCTACCCGCTGCCTCTGCTTGCCGCTGCTCCTTGCCGCGAACTCGACGACGTCCATGTGCGGGGGCAGGCGGAGCCCGGCGCCGGCGAGCAGGCAGTGGAGCCCGTCGACGGAGCCGTGGCGCTGCCCGCTGCCTCTGCTCCTTGTCGCGAACTCGACGGCGTCCCTGTGCGGGTGTAGGCGGAGGCCGATGCCGGCGAGCAGGCAGTGGAGCGCGTCGACAGAGCCGTGGTGGAGGTCATGGTCGCCGAGCTGCTCCACCCACATCGAGCCGACGCGAGGAAGAGGGAAGCCGCAGGGGTGGGCCGGAGGCGGAGGGGAGAATCGGACGGCCGACTCCTCTCGATCTCTCCGTCCTCTCCCTGATGCAGCTGGATGCCCCCACTTCTCTCGATCTCTCCTCAAGCCCTCCTCTGGCTGCTGCCTCGCCGGCCTTGCCCGCCTCCGGTGAGTCGCCGGAGCAGGCCGGACCGAGCCCGCCGGCTGCCGCAGGTCAAGCCCCCGGATCCTCTCCTCCTTCCTCCCGTTTCTCCCTCTCATGCCTCTCTCTCCCTGTCCAGGAGCTCCATTCCGCTATTGATGCCCGCGAGCTGCAACCTCCGCGCCGGACCTGCACACCATCGGGAATCGCCGGATCCGGCCGGCCCCATCCAGATCCGCCCGTTCCCGGCTGCCCCGCTCCTCGCCGTCCCCGACGAGCCTCGACGCCGGAGAGTGCCGCCGCCATGGCCTCTGCTCTCGTGGGGAGCACGAGGGAGGAGACGCACAACGCCAACCGCCCGCTCGCTCACGGACCTAGGCCGGAATGCGCCGGAGCAAAGCTACCCAGGTTTTTTTTTATAAAAAGGCGAATCGATTTTTTCCACTTACGTGAAGGACTGCGGGTTTAATTACCATAAAATAAAAGGGCTTTTTTGCAAAAGTGCCGCGACGACGTACGACCAGCATCGATTGGCCCCGTGTCACTGCTGGCCGGACGTCCTCATCGCATGCCGGTCAATTTTAGTACCATTTGCAACATGGTTGTTGTGTAATATAATGACACGTCTTGGCTGACGACATCTGCAATTAGCTAGCTAGTATTGTAAATATGATAGTAGCTAAGCTGCTTGTTAATGTAAGAGGGAAATCAGCCCTCGGTCTTTGCAATGATTGATACGTACAACCGTAAATTATTGATTACTAGCAAATGTGTCTTGCAACGAAAGAACACAATGATCATATGACAAGATCAATTAGCAACACCCAATCATAGTTGTGGTTGCATGATATGGGAGGTTGGCCACCAGAGGAGGAGCGGCACCCTTAGCTGCGCCGTCCACTCCACCTCCACTCGTCCATGCATGTCCCCTTGCTGGGACATAAAAATCTCTTTCCCGATCTTCTCATCGTAATTTACTTTTCCTAATGTAGTCATAACAAACTTTTGCTTGGTTGGCTGGGTCAACGATCTAGATTCCATGATAAGGATCATGAATCGGTGGATCGATGCCAATGTAAGAGGGAACTCAACCCTCAGTCTTTGCAATGATTGATACGTACAACCACATATGATTGATTATTCAATAATGTTAAGCAAATGAACCCCGTTCTTTTCTTCTCCTTCTTCTTGTCGTTGTTGTTCCTTAAGGCGCAGATTGCGCTCGACGATTAGAAGCTCGGAGAAGCGCCGGAGCTCTGCATCATTGGTGGGTGCATTCTCGTCCTCGATGGTCTCGTACTTCCCCGTGGTCAAGTCCACCATGGCCACCTTCTCTGCAGCAACTTGTGGCCAATGTCGAGCAGGTCAGCCATGTTCTTCGAGGTCGCATTGTCCGTTGGCAAAATGGCCTCCCCGAACAATGGTGCCTACATACACATGTTTTAGTTTGTAGAGACTACTACATATACATGGACATAAGCTACTTATAAACGCGATGGAGGAGAAGGTGGTGGTTGATCACTTGTACGTACGTACCTGAGCCTGGATGTAGAGGTAGTTCTGCTTCCGCACACGGTTGCCATTGTATAATAGCATGCGAACCTGCCAGTCGGCCAACACGGCGGTGGCGTGCGAGAAGGTGTCGGTGACCGGGGTGTCGCTATTGCGCCTGCTGTGAAACCAGTTGAAGGCGCCCCACTTGGCCGGCACAGTCCGTCGTGGTGTAGTGTATAGCCCATTTTCGTGTACCGCAGACCCTGCGCCTACAGAGATGACGAGGTATTTCATATAATCCACGCCGTTGGGGTGGAACTCCGAGTTCTTGAGAAGTTGCTCCTTGGTGATCTTGGATATGGCAGCCATTGTGGGGTTGTTGCCGCCATCGATGAGGCGGTATTTCGACTGCTCCATGTCACTGACCCAGATATCGAAGTAGTGCGCCGGGAAGTAGGTTGGCGTGTCCGTCGGGCCAATGCAGACATCCGGCGGGTCTGGTTTGGCCTCTTCAACTGGTTTTTGCATGGCATCCTCGAACGAGGAGAAGATGAGAGGCTCGAACGTAGGCTCACCCGTGACTTCCTTGATCTTCTTTTTCTGCAGGGAGGTGTCGTCGTACTTGGGCCCCCGCGACGCGCTTAGCAGGCCCAGCGGCCACCACCACCACCTGTGAATGTGAAGTGAAACAAACTGTGAGAATTAGTTACACATTGTCTACAGAACATATCAAAAGGCAGAAAAAAAATTGAAAGAAAATTTTACACGGATCTCCACGTTGTTAAAGGGAAGAGAGGGATTGGTGGAATAGTTGATGTATTGCTTGAGCCTCGTGGACATATATATAGGAGTACAATGACCAACTTGGAGTACAAGACAAGGCAGGACAAATCCTAGTCTATCTCATATTTCCTAATAATCAATATACTCAACATCCCCCCGCAGTCACAATGGTAGCGACGCAAACGGTGAGACTGTAGAAGAATCCGAAGGTAAGCCGACGGTCATCCCCCCACAGTCGTAACGGTCGATGCATCGCGGAAGTCTTGGCTGGAGTAGAAACCGACGAGGTTGCTCAAGCAAGGCGGTAGCCTTTTGTGTCGTTGTCGAGGTAGCCGAGAGCGTAGGGTGGTGTAGCCGTGGTCGAGGTAGCCGTGCAAAGAATGCCGTGGTCGATGTCGAGTCGGGGTAGCCGGTGTCGAGGTAGTCGCCGAGGAGCTGCAGGCGCAAGGAGGCGCCGGGTTAGTCATGGGCGTAGTGGCGTCGAAGTAGTGGGGCACCGGGAAGAAGACGAAGTTGAGACGCGTCGCACCGGGATTGCCAGGTCCGGGGACATGTCGTGGACGAAGGCACGCATCGGTGTTGCCAGCACCGGGCATGCGTAGACGGACGAAGTCGATGTTGACGATGCGTCGCTCCAGGCTTGCCAGACCTGGGAACACATCGGGGATGAAGGCACGCGTCGGTGTTGCCAGCACCGGGCATGCGTAGACGGGGACATGCACACAACTTGTACGCCATGTCGAGGAGGCTAGCAGAGAAGGACTCGACGACGGTTGCGGCACAAATCGGCGAGAAGCCGATGTCGCCCGCGGTGGTCGGAGTAGATGAAGTGGTCGGGGTAGACAACGGCGACGCTGGCGATGAGCTGGTGCTGGAAGAAGAAGGGGGTGGACTGGCGGCGCGGCTCGGGTGAGCGAGCTGCAGCGGCGACGAAGAAGAGCGGCGCCGGCTGGTTAGGAGCGCGGCGGCGATGCTCGAAGAAGGCGACGAAGAACCCGACAGCGTGACGAAGACCAGCGCGGACGGTGGCGTTCCGCGCCAAGGGAGGCGGCGCGGCGCATACCACATGGAAATCAACGCCCAGGGACGGCGGAGAGGACCGCGCGCCGCGGCAGCTCGCGGGTCGGGGCGACAGCGGGAAGACCTCGGGACGGCGGCGTGGATCGCATGCCGCAGCGCTACAACCCGAAGGGGCGATGCAGCAGCGGTGCGCAGATTGGTGCATCAACGGGGACGGCCTCGGGCGGCGGAGGGGACCCGCGTGTCGCGACACTAGAACCCGAAGGGGCAGTGTAGCGGCGGCTCGCAGGTCGCGGGGACCGCGTGTCGCGGCACTACGGCCCGAAGGGGCGATGTAGCGGCAACGCACGAGTCGGTGCAGCCGCGAGGAGAACCACGGGGCGGCGGCGCGGTGGCCCGACGGGGCGACGCAGCAGCAGCCCGGTGCTCGATCGGTGGAGGGGCGCGCTTTACTCGTGACAGTCTTCACGGGACCTGCGGAGGCACGCGCAACCGACGGGCCAGGTCGGTCGCACGGCGTAGACGAGGCGGATCGCGGCAGCGAGCGGGTGATCAATCCGACCGCGCGCGAGGTCGTGGACGTCGCTCGGTGGAGGCGGGTGGGCGGCCGGAGCCGGCAGTCGGCCCGACGCAGCCGGCCCGAAGCAGCCGGCCCAAAGCAGGCGGCGCGACGCAGGCGGCCCGACAGCCGGTCCGAAGCGGCCGGCGTGAGGTAGCCGACAAGGCCGACACAGCCGGCGCGAGGCAGCCGGCGAGGACGGAGCCGGGAGCCGGCCCGACGCAGCCGGCCCGAGGCAGCTGGTGCGCGACCGGATGAGGCGACGGTGAAGATCGACGGGAAGGCCGGCGCGCGAACGATGGCTGTGATGGGCCGCCACATGGCGCGAGGCCGTCGGGCCAGGGCGATGCAGGAGTCCCAATCGGAGCAGGGCGATGACGGCCGGCGTAGATCGACGAGCGTGCCGGCGCACGAACGGCGGCGTTGAGGGGCCGCCGGGTTGCGCGAGGCCGTCGGGTCGGTGGAGAAGCCGGGTCGCGCCGATGTCGGAGTAGAGGCGCGGTGTTCGACGGTGGCGGCCGGCGACGCAAACCGATCTAAGATCAGAAAACCAAAAAGAAAACACCGATCAAGTTGACCGGCGGAAGAGAGAAAAACCCGGATCAAGAGATCGGGGAAAAGACTCGCTAGGGCAGCCGGTCAACACGACCGACGGACGAACCCTAGGTACGGGCGGCGCGGCCCCCGGCGGCGGTCATGGAGGCCGACCGTCCCGGGGGCGGCGCGAGATGCGGAAGCGGTGGGCGGTGGCTAGGTCTAGGAACTTGCGGCAGATACCATGTTGAAGGGAAGAGAGGGATTGGTGGAATAGTTGATGTATTGCTTGAGCCTCGTGGGCATATATATAGGAGTACAATGACCAACTTGGAGTACAAGACAAGGCAGGACAAATTCTAGTCTATCTCATATTTCCTAATAATCAATGTACTCAACACACGTAAGATCTAACGAATGTAGCATCAACTCGAATGAGATTTAGCAATCACGTTTCTCGAATACCTACCTCTTAGGAGAGAAGATCTTAGGTCCGTTCTTGACATAGAAATCCTGGATTTCCTTAGGGGTGTACCCTGTCCGTTTGTTCGTGTTTGGCGCCACCAACATTGTCGCGATGATAGCACCCGCGCTCGTGCCCACGATCACGTCGAAGTAGTCCGCTATCCGGGCATCTTCCCCGTCAATAGCCTAAGCACATCAACAGGATGGATCAGCTTACGTACAACCCACCTAACTGCCCGTTTGTCCAACAACATAACATAACATTTCAAGAGAGACGTGGTTCGTCTAAGAACATAACATAACATTTCAAGAGAGACGTGGTTGACTTACTTGGAGCTTTTCCTCGAGGCATTTGAGGACGACCGTCGGGATGAGCCCATGTATCCCGCTGCCGTCGATGCTCAACACTGTGGTGAGCTCCCCAAACTTTGGTGGCGGGAGCCGTGGACGTGGTGTCGGTTTCGGTGATCCTTGGTCCAGCAACGGCTCTGTTGGTCCTGCCTCCTCCGCCGGCATGAGAAGTGGTGTCTCGAGCTCGGCATCCTTGTTGCTCGCCATGCCTTAGTTAGCGTGCGTGGCAAAACTGTGGTTAGGAGAAAGAACAGTTAGTCGTATAGAAGAAACCCTACACCTACAGACTATTTAAGGCCCTAACGTCTTCTGTATGGATCTAAACAAGGGCACTCAACGGATCAAACAATGAAAAACACGAGAGGGAAGGAAGGAGGAAGACATCGGGCGAGCGAGAAACAGACAACCTCACTGGGCTGCCCAGCTTGGAAGAGATCGGGCTAAGGAAGGCTTATTGTGTTGAATCAATCAAGGGTTTTAAATAAAATGGAAGGAAGGCAAGCGTCAGACCAAGGTTGGGAGAGAGAGACCGACCACCAGCAACCAACCCTGCTTCTGCTTGGAGGAAGAGAAATGGCATCTCATCAAATATATAAGGGAGCGCCTGCAACCCAGTTGATTGAGAAATAACTATTTCCCAGCCAGCTGATGTCATGCCGTTAGGTTCCTTCATTTTCTTTTGCCGATGGTTGCTGACTGGGTTTTTTTTTGTATCTTTGGTTTTTCATTAAACACCTATAACTTTACTAACAATCACAACCATCACGGATACATTGCTGTAGATCCAAGACGCAAGAAATTACAACGTAACTCACACAACTAAGAATGACAATAAAATATCTTGAAGACGCCTTCTCCGTGGTATCGATCTTTGCAAGATGAAATATTGCCAACACTTCAGTAATAGAGTCTGCAATTGTCAGGCCTGGGGCGTCAGTGCACAGGGCCCCAGCTTTTTGCCCCCCCCCCCCCCCCAAGTCAGACTATGATCGGTGTATATAGATGGGGCCGCTGTTGCCTGGCATCTGGAGGCACGTGAAGCAGCCCGCTAGATAGGTGCGCCTCGTCTTCTAGCGATCGATCAATCGAAGCCACCGATGACTGAAACCAGATCGGGACTAATGATGTGGGCAAAAGGTCTGTTTTCTACTAGTGGACGCATCTACTCGTCTTTTCGTATGGCGGCCATCTACGGACGACGGTTTGGGCTCCTCCTTGGCTCCTGCTCTTGCTCAGGGGGCATGACTCAACAATGAACTCATCTCATCATCTATTCTTGGTCTTGATGGATTGATGGCTTGCATCAGGTCTCAATAAGGAGCGAAAGCCCACAGCCGGCAGGGAGGATCTGAAAGCAAGGAAAGTTCAAGCCATCTTGGCATCTCCCGATCTCCGATTTCTTAAGTGCTGTGCAATCGCGTCGATAACCTGCAGGCGATCCCGTGAAGCTCACTGTGATTTTCTATTTCTGTCTGCTATTTACTCTTGCTATAATCTTGTATCTAAGTTTATTCTTTCCATCTATTACAAGATCAAAGGAAAGAGGCTTTTCCAAATTTAAGCTATCAAAGTCCTATATGCGCACTACCATGACACAATAAAGATTTACTGATTTGGCGACAATAACAAAAACTTGCTGATTTGCCCACAATTTGATCTGTAAGAAGAAGATTGATCATGAGGATGTTATTGATTTTTTTTTCAAAGAACACTAAAGGGAATGATGTTATTTAATATGTACGATTCTTCGTATTCCACATTGCTATGTAAGATATTACCATCTTTATATGATTATAGTTATATATATTTATGTAATTTTTCTTAGCGAGGTTTTGTTTTTTAGAAACATTTTTCTTAGTGAGATAGGTGCCATTTTAGAGTTCGGTACAGGGCCTCAGATTTTGACGGCCCAGCCCTGCCAATTGTGTTGGAGCAGTGCTACTGCTACTCATCCACCTCCATAAAATTTGATAACTAATAAATGTCTCTGAAAGCTCCCTGAGTCACCCATCTAAAAAGATGAAAAGCCGTGGCGATGAACGTGCTTGGGACAGGGATGATACCCTAGAAGTGCATGTCGCAAAACCACAAAAACTTCACTGTAATGTCGTGGAACTGTTCCTTCTCCACAGAAAATTAAACCAACAAAAGCAGATGAACGCCAATTGGGTTTCAGATTGATGCAGTTGTTGTCCATGCTTTTGATTAATTGAGCATTTCTTTCAATCACAGTAGCTGCTAGCACCCTAAGAAATACCCAGGGACATACCTCGTTTATACATATAAGATTGTAGCTGCTTTAACTAAACACTGAAGGCCACGGTCTGGTTATTGTCGAGGGAAAGAAGATTCTATATCTCATCAATAATTGACGATGAATATTCCTCTTCCCTTCTGCATTCTGCCTTTATCTCCACGAGCCATGTCAGCTTTGTTCATAGGGTCAGCGGCGTGCCACACCGCGGGAGTTTGCCTCCATGCTCCACCGTGCTCCGGATCCAGGACGAGCATCCCGTCCTCCGGCAAGCACACAAGGAAATGTCACTGAGAGAAAATGGTTTACGACAGGAGGGTTGATGCTGACATGTGGGCACAATGTCAAACTTAATGGTCAAACAAACTTCTTGCTTACTACTACGTCGATGCATTACACACATGCGTCCGGCTATGTTGTGGTAGAACATTGTAACATTATGCCAACTGGCTACTGTTATTAATCATGGTAAAATTCCCCAAAGAAAATGGAGGACGAGAACAACAAGTACTACATTGACAGAACAATTAAGCCACTCTTTGAAAAAACAACAACAATTAAGCCACTCTTCTGGAAAACAAGAACAAATAAGCAATGGATTTATTGAAATTGCCTGTGATGGGCATTGCTTTGCTGGTGAGCCTTGTGATCAAACTTGGCGAGCCTGGTCCTCCTGGTGGTGCTTGGGGACCTGGACGCCGGCATGGGTGAGCATGGTCCAGATGTGGGTGATAAACTCGCCTCCATTAGCAAGAGCTCGTGCGTGCGCCTCTGGCCCTGCCATCGGCCTGCGCGCCACAAACACGAGCAGCTCCGCCCAGAACTCGAGCAGCATTCCCCAAACCTTCTCGTCCTCGCGCATGCCGGCTCCATCCTCCAGCTGTTGCTCTCTATCCATCAGCTGCTTCCCCAACTTGACACCCTTGGCAATGATCGACTTCTCCTCCTCCTCCCCGGCCGGGGAGAAGTTCATCAGGCCCTCGCGGCGGTGCACGGTGGTGGAGCAGCTTCCGAAGGAGTTTTTTAGCTCCGTCGCCATGTCCTTGTACACCTTCTTTGTCCATGCCTCGTCGTCCGGGAGGAGCCCCGGCTCGTAGGCCACCAGGTACGCGCAGTACCTCGACAATGTCAGGGCAGCCTGACCATATGGTGGCAGCGGGTGCTTCTGTCGGTCCCTTGTCTCGAACAGCGCCGTCGCGACGTGCCACACCATGATCACCGTGGCACCACCCATCTTGTTGTCGCACGCCCACTCCAAATGATGGAAGCCATGCCTTGTCAACGCAGCTATGCCATTGCTGAAGCGTCCGTCGGAGCTGGGCGCGAGGACGTCCTTCAAGGCCCTGACGATGACCAGCTTTGCGTCGGCGGTGACAACGGCGTCGGGGAGGCCGACGACGCGCTTCTTGAGCACGGTGGAGACGAGTACCCACACCCGGCGTGGGTGAAGCTGGCGGAGCTTGAGCATGGTCACCTGGTGGACCTTAATTACGGGGCGTGAGCGGTACTTCACCCACAGGGTACCCTTGATGAGCTGCTTCCGGATGGCCCGTTGCTTCCGGGAGTAGTGGCAGACCAAGGACGCGATGAACCAGTCAGACAGCAGGTACTGCAAGAACTCATACGCCTCGACAGAGAGCAGGGTGAGCGTGAGGAGGAAGGTGACGATGAGGTCGGAGGAGTCGCACACCATGTCGACGATGATGCCCACCTTGTCTTTGAAGTTATGGTACTGCGCCGTGTTGAAGGATAGGCCGACGAGCCCCCAGAAGAGGGAGCCCAACACTTTGAAGATGTCACCATGGCCGCTGACTAGAAGCACGGTGACACAGTATATCAAGATGAAGACGATGGAGAAGGCGAAGTTGGCTATGAATAGCCCCGGCTTGGGCAACGCCAGCGGGATGATGGCCTGGTAGTACTCAACCAGGAACCTGAGCTCTAGCTCAACCACCTGGAATGCTCGCTCGGCGTTAGCGGACTCGTCCTGGCCGCCTTCGAGGGCGAGGAGGCCACGGAGCACGAGGTCGCGCGCCTGCGGGGTGTTATCCTCGGCCATGTCCAAGCGCTCCATCTTTCGTCGGAGCAGCTTGAAGAGGGCGAGGGCGAGGCAGATGTCCTCCATCTTGCGCCTTCTGCTCTCGTTGTACAGGAAGACGGGGTCTCTCTCAGAAAGATCCCAGATGTTGCACACTCGGACCAGCTTCGACTTCTTGCGCTGCGGCTCGCCATCCGGATGGCCATCGCCGTCGCCGGCGAGAATGTTCTTCACTCCTTGGTCGCAGATCTCGAAGCCATGGGGCGTCACCTCTCTCTTGAGCTGGCCCTCTCCCATGACCACGTAGTTGCAGGTCCTCATGACGTTGGCGCCGAGCGCGGCAGCGTCGCCGTCGTGTGATAGTTGCCGTTGTTCGTGGACGAGCTGTGCCATGTAGCCGGAGACGAGGGTGGCATTCCTGGCGAGGTCGAAGGAGCCCTGGGCGCGGCGGATGCAGATAGCGCGCTTGCACATCTTGGCGACGCCGAAGATCCATAGGATGATGAAGAAGGACTTGATGCCGGAGCAATGGACGTAGGTGAAGATGAGGTAGCCGATCCACACCATGCGCGCGGCCTCCTCGACGGCGTCGAAGGAGCTGTAGCGGCCAACGCCGCGCGAGAAGGCGCCGGCAGCTGGGGCAACCATGGCGTAGACCTTGCTGCGGAGGAGCTCGACAAGGAGCATCCAGAGGAGGATGAGCTGCGCGCGGTAAGTGTTGCCGGGGTCGGTCTTGGCCTCGGTCTTGGCCTGCGAGAAGGCGTAGGACATGAAGGGGAGGAAGAGCGAGAAGGTGGCCCGGAAGAAGATGCACGTGATTGGCGAGTGGCCGCGGTGGCGGCCGGTGAAGCGGCCGAGGACGCCGAGGAGGAAGAGCGCGATGCCGAGGAAAGTCATGAGGGCCGTGGTGGTGACCATGAGCCGCTCGGTGGTGCTCTGTTGGGTGTCGGACATGGGGCGGTTCCCCATCAACGTCACGGCTGTGGTGTTGCACATGCCCGGCTCCGGCGCTGGCGCCGAGGCGCTGGAGTTGTGCATGGCCACGGCTGCCCGGCTCACCAGCGACATGAGCACCATTGTTGCCGCCCTTGATGATGCTGATGACGGTGGTGCATGCGTTTTTTGTATTTATAGCACTAGTGAGCCGCTGGCGAAGTGAGAGGCACACGCCATGGATCGATGCTCGTGTTCGACCATTGGCGGCAACAGCCAGCATGAGATGATGAAAGGATAATTGAGGGGTCAGCAGCAGTTTTTTCAAACACACAGCCCAGCCGCGTGGTGTATATATCAAAAACAGAGCCAAGACCTTTCTCATCATAGTTTAATTTGATTTGATGGCCAAAGCACAGGTGTTTGATGGCTGGAGCAAAAGGCTCGCTAGGATGCGCATCATTTGATTTTGTTTCTAAACCAAGCAGTACGAAACGCTGCTTTGAACTTGCCTTTTGATTAAACAACGTCCAATCCAATGGGAATTGCATCACCCGTATCTTCACCCCTGTACCCTCCTCGGGATCATGGAATGCTTTTACATTTCTTCTGCATCCTTTACACGCAAATATATTCATTTCGGGCCTCTTTGGTTCAAAGGAAAAGCGGAGGAAAACATAAGAATAAGAAATTCCCTTCTAGTAGTACTATTCATGCATTTGGTTCACAAGAATGGAGAGTAAATGCTCTTTGATCTTAATTTCAAAGGAAAGACGCGGGAATTAAAACATTCACTTATAACTCCTTTTCAAATTTCTATGCACTAAGAACAGGACTATGATCCTTACATTCGTAGAAAACGGGACATTAGTCCCGGTTCGTAAGGGCCTTTAGTCCCGGTTGGGCAACCGGGACTAAAGGTCCTCTTTTTAGTCTCGGTTGTGTTATGAACTGGGACTAAAGGGGCTCCACGTGGTCGCTGTGGAGCGCTCAGGTAGGAGGACCTTTAGTTCCGGTTGATAACACCAACCGGGGTTAAAGACCGCCACGCTTCAGGCGCTGCCAAGCCCTGGGGTTTAGTTTTTTTTTTTTTTGAGAGGGGGGTTTAGGGTTTTGGTAGGGCCGTGTTTCATTTTGTGTTTCTCTTTTCTTTTTGTCTTTACCATTCAATTCTTTTTCATTTAGGATTTTCATTTTTATTTTATGTTTTCCATTCAACTCGACGCTCCTACATATAGCAATGAAGGAACCATTACACAACATCGTCATAAATATAGAGAAGTGACCTCTTTCTCCGTGCTTGGTCGATCGAGCAACAAGTTTTCGTACATGATACGTCTCCAACGTATCTATAATTTTTTATTGTTCTATGATGTTATATTATCATTCTTGGATATTTTATAATCATTTTATAGCAACTTTATATCATTTTTTGGGACTAACCTATTGACATAGTGTCAAGTGTCAGTTGCTGTTTTTTGCTTGTTTTTTACTTCGCAAAATATCAGTACCAAACGGAGTCCAATTGCCACGATGTAGAATCCCACTGGTGCGTGACGAATACGCCACGGATCGATGCTCGTGTATGGCCAACGGCCAGCATGAGATGATGAAAGGATAATTGAGGGGTCAGCAGCATTTTTTTCAAACACGGAGCCCAACCGCGTGGTGTATATAACAGAACCAAGTCCTTTTTATTAATTTAATTTGATTTGTGATGGGCAAAGCACAGATGTTGATGGCTGGGACAACAGCAGGAGCAAAAGGCTCGATAGGATGAGCATCATTTGATTTTGTTTCTAAAACAAGCAGTACGAAACGCTGCTTTGAACTTGCCTTTTGAATAAAATAAATAACGTCCAATCCTATGGGAATTGCATCTCCCATATCTTCACCCCTGTACCCTCCTCGGGATCATGGAATGCTTTTATATTTCTTGTGCATCCTTTCTTTACACGCAAATATATTCATGTGGGGCCTCTTTGGTTCAAAGAAAAAATGAAAGAAAACGTAAGAATAAGAACTTTTTCGCTTGTAGTACTATTCGTGCATTTGGTTCACGTGACATGAATGGGGCGAAAGAAAACGGAGGAAATATTCCTTTGATCTCAATTTCTAAGGAAAAACGCAGAAATTCTAACATGCACTGGTACTTCCTTTCTAAATTTCTATGCACTGAGAACAAGACTAAGATACTTAGTCGCACAATAACATTCTAACTATACATTTTTATGTGGTTTTGACTTTAATTTAAACATGTTTATTCGGAATTCTTTTGTTCTGGAAACTGAGTGAAAGTTAGCCCGTGGCTCGACCCCTCCTCTGGCGCTCCCGCGGGCGACAGAGGAGGCTCCCCGCCCCGCCGGCCCTCGACCCCTCTCCCCCCTCCTCTTCCCTCGCCGCCGCCTGGCGCGGCGGCAGGCGAAGCCTGCCTGGCGTGGGTGGTGGCGGGGAGTCTTCCCCTCCTCGCCTGGTGAGGTCGCCGCGGGGCGGACTGGCCCGGCCAGGGCGCGGCGCTGTGCGGGGCGCGGCGGCGACAGGCGGCGGCGCTGGTGGCCGCAGCGGTGGCATGGAGGGCTGCGTGCCGGCGCGCGAGCGCGGCTCCGGGTGGCTGTGCTTGGCGCTGGGTGGTTGCGGGTCGGCCGGATCTGACGAGGGTTTCCAGCCGGCGGTGCGGGGTGGTGGATGCGGCAGGGTGCTTGGGGCGGAGGGCGCAGGCAGCGGTCTCCGTGCATGGCCGCCGGCATGGTAGCCCGTGGTGGCTGGTGCCGGCAGGGAGTTCCCCGTCCCCGATTTGGATCGACCAGGTGCGGGGGTGTCTTTCCTTCCCTCAGGCTGCTGGTTGCGCGGGTGCGTGCCCGGCGGCTCCGACGCTTGGAGCTCGCCGGACGGCGCGGGTTGGGTAGTGGCCCGGTGTGGCTGCTGCTCCGGTCGTGGACGGCTCCACGGCAGATTGGCAGGTCAGCTGCGGTGGCGGCTGGCGTGTTCCGGCATCGGCTGGCCCATAGGCGGCCTGTGACGGCCTTTGATACCTCTCCTCGTCGAGCGGGCTCTACCATTATCGAAGGGCTGGTCCTCTCCCAGCTGCAGTTCATCGCTCGTCTCGCGCCCGGCTGCAGGACCGAGCTCGTCTCGCGCCAGGCTGTAGGACCGAGTTCGTCTCGCGCCAGGGGCTGCAAGACGGGCCGATGGAGGCCAGTTTTGCCGGCCAATCGGGTCTCGGCGCTGGGGGCCGCCCAAGGGTGCGAAAGGCGAGGCCTTTCCGTTCGTCTCTTCGGTTGGGGTAGCGGCGGGTCTCGGGTGAGGTGGTGTCAATGTCTTGGATGTCGGGGCGGCGGCCCTGGTGGTGGTAGCGTGGTGCTCTTGGGCAGAGCCCGTCGCTTGGTGCTGCCCGGTGGCCATGGTCGTGTGGGTGGCGTGGTAGCCGGGGTGTGGCGTTCGGTGGCGGTGAGTGTTGGCCGGGGTGAAAACATGTCCTATTCATTCGGACCGGCGGCGGTGAAGATCGTTCCCTTCTTGAAGGTGTCGTCGCGGCTCTCATTGCCCGTCGTGTGGCTCCAGGGGCAACTCTGATTCTTGAATCGGGCGGTGGCGGCGTTACGACGTCGTAACCTTCCTAAAGGCGCCGCCTTGGAGCCCACGGTTCGTCGTAGGCGGCTTCATCTCTTCACGGTGGCGTGTTCACGGTTGAAGTCCCCGGTTACTCTCGTAGTGCTAGGGTGGTGTTGCTGCGCTCAGCGCCTCTGTATCCTGCTTTGGGTGTGTGTGTTGTGGTGGCGTGCGTTTGTACCGGGTTGTTGATGGTCATTGCTTTATATATAAAGCGGGGCGAAAGCATTTTTCGGTAATTCTTTTGTTCTTTCAGGTCTTTTGAACCGGACGACAGCTACGCTGACATATTTCATGTGCGTACTAATCCTCTATTTTTGCGCACACTTTTATATGTTACCCCTGTGTTCTTCCTATTCCTGTGCTTTTAGAATCCTCTAAGCCAAAGGAGCACATATGTTATGTACTTTTTGCCACAGACTTAGCCTACCATACATGAATCTTGTCTCATGTCCCAGATCCCAACTGTCTTGGGCCAAATTAACTCATCCATCTCCCATGTATTCCTCAATACCCTCTACTGTTGTACTCCGCCTCCACCCTACTTCTCATACAATGCTTGCATTTCTCTCTCAACCTCTATAATATCCAGTCAGACTTCTAAATTGGCCACCAGAGCCATTTCTTACATGGGTGTTAATGCTTTCATTGTGTTGATTCGACAACTCGACCTTCTCTTATTGTGTCCATTATGAGCCACATATCATATCAGAGAACTATCAGTTGTCCAAAATATTCGAAGAATTTTGTGTTCTCCGTTGCTGTAAACTTTTGTTATTGCGTCCCAAAATGTTTACGATTACCCACAAATTCAAAACACCTTAAAAGCAGTCATCTCGTTGCAGCAGCTCACCGGAGCAGATACTGGGATGCTGCACACCCGCGTCCATGCTTCATAACCTGAAGGCAGGAACTGTACTGCATGGCCCGGTGGACATTGGACTGGGCCTCCTAGGCACCCTTAAAAATTTCAGCACCTCAAATTTACTTACACGAGTTATGTCTCGTTTATTACGAGACGGAGCCAGCTCGCTTCTTGTGCGAGCTAGTGTGCCAGCCCAGTACTATAGCTGCTTCTACACGATTGTTTTTCTTTTCCATGTGTTTCTCTGTTTCAGTTTTCGCCGTTTGCATCGGGCTTTTTTTTATTCGGGTTTCTTTGGTTTACTTTGAATATTTCATCGACTTACATTAGGGTCTATTTATTTTCTTCGGATTTTTTTCCTTTTTCTTTTTTATCAACACATGTCTATTTTTTTCATACACATTTTACATTTATTTATACATCAGGAACACTTTTATACACATTTAAATTTTTAAAATACATTATTAACAATTTTTTCAAATATATGTTTTGATTTCTGCTTTTTTCATAGCATCTAAACATTTTTTACACTCCCTATGATCCATATAAATATTGATAGAAAAAAGTGTATATAGACGTATTATAGTGCGAAATACACCTGTCTGAGTGAAAATTAATATGGATCGCACCGTGTACAAGTTAAGCATTTTTGAAATTCATAATTAACAATTTCCGAAATACATGATTTTTGAACATTTTCCAAATACATATTAAAATTCAAATAATTATTGAAACATTTCCTGAATGTCGTTAGAACTGTATTTGCACGTTCATGTCAGGTTTTAGAACCAATTCAATATATTTTTCAATTTCAGGCATTAAAATAAACATCCGTGGCAAATTCAAGCACCACTGATCGTCCTAGTTGTTCTTGTTTCGTCTTCTCAAGAAAAGAAAAAAGCTGTTCTTGTTTCGCCCCATTTCGGCCTCTGGGGGATCCCGTCCACGGTAGAGTTGGAGGCCACAGAGGTGGTGCATGCGATAGGCGGTCGGCCGGCCACCGAGACCTCGTTCACCACCACTACAGACTCCCTCCAGTCGGGCATCGGTTCCTCGCCGTGCCTCAACCTCCAGTTGCAACGCCTCGGACAGCAAACTTGTCTTCATCCCCGACGCACCCAACACCTTACCTGAGCGCTCGGAACATGTTCGGTGGATGGCCTGGGCGCCAAGAGCTAAGAGGTGAGCCCATGTTCTTCATGTCACCTTCATCCCTACTAAAAGCGTTGGACGCGCTTTACTGCGGCCTTGGTGTTGTCGAGTTTCTTAAAAAACATTACTCTTTGTTTCATAATATAAGGTGTATTACTTTTTAAAAGTCAAACCTTTTTAATTTGATTTATTTTGTAGAGAAATATATGAAAATTCATAATATCAAATCGGATTCATAATGAAATGAATTTCCATACTTTTTTTGTTTAATATTATGGATGTCGAAATTTTTTGTTCCGAACTTGGTCAAAGTTGAGGAAATTTGAGTTTTTAAAAAACCAATACCCCTTATATTTTGGAATTAATGAAATATTTAGTTTGACGGGTGGGGGAGATGGAGAACGTATCAGGTGAAACGAACAAATATGTGCACCCAGTGCACCGTGCGATTTTGGGCCTTTGGATGTTAAACCAACGGACACGGTTTGACTACAGATGACTTGTTGGCGTATTCACACAACAGATCTCATATTTTATTTAAATCAACCCGCACTACTGTTGCTCTTTGTCAATAAAGGACTTATGTTTCACCGAAATCAACCCAATGAAGTGAAATCACAACGTAAACAGAACCGTGGGTTGATTTTGACGAAATAAAATGTTCTGCTTGCAAAATATGTTCACAGCCCCGAGTTTGCCTCAATCTTGTTCTTCATTTTTTCATCTAACGGTCCCAATTGGTGTGGTGCATTGGGTGCACAAGTTCGTTCGTTTCACCTCATACGTTCTCGGGGGAGATGATGGAGTGTGTTCTATTTTTATTTATAATGCGGTGATTTAATGTGTTTTTTGTGGTGTGATTCTGTGTTATCCGCTAACCAATGTATATTTAGCGCGGGATTGACATGTTTTTATAGGGCGGTTGATGCTATTTGATTTAAAATATCGTGGCCCGATTAAAATTGTAATCCAAATCCAAAATTGAATACCTCAACTGAATGAAAACGCTTCAAAATGAGATAATACAAACTTAAAAGAATTGAATGGGAGAGCCCTTGATAAATTCTTGACCCGGTCAAAATCAGGGTGACTGAATTCTAAACTTAAAAGGATTCCCGAGGGCCTCTGTCTGCTCGTCCTTCTCTCTGTCGGGAATGAACGTCCCTTCCTGCGTTGCCTTGATTACTGCCTGAAGCTTCCGGAAGGGTATTGCAAGTTGCTCGTCAGTCCAAACACACTCCCCTGTTTCTGGGTCCAAAGTTCCCCCAACCCCGAAGAACCAAGTCCTTGAACGATCTGGCCAGTGCAATGTCGCTGGTTGGACATTCTTAGCAAGCAGGTCTTGCTCAGCTTTGTCCCACAACTGCCGGGCTTTGTAGTAGCCACCTGACCCCGTGTGATGGTGATACTTCTTCCTTGCAACATTTTTCTTGTTTGTCAGTGACCATTTCTTACCCTTCTCCGATTTCTTGTAGGCCACAAATTCGGGCCATTGATCTTTTATCTTCTCATATCGACCAACGAATTTCGGAGTCTCCTCTTTCTCGACAAACTTTGTGTTCAACTCTTTCTTCCAGTTCCTGAATAGTTCTGCCATCTTCTTAAGAGCAAACGCCTTGACCTTTCGCTCTATAACTGGGTCATTCGGATTCTCCTCTCACGGTAAGCTGAAATTTGCCATCAGCTCGGTCCAAAGATCATCTTTCAGTCTATCATGGACATAAGAAACTTCAGGGCCCTTATTATTCTTATTCCATTGATGGGTGTTGATCGAGACATAGTCCCTAACAACAACTCCACACTGATGTACAAATGCGTCCTTGGTCCGCTTGGGAGCAATCGGTTGGCCATCTTTCGCGACTTCTGTGATCGTGAACCTTTCATCCGGGCGCAACCTTTTCTTCGGGCCTCGTCTCCTTACCTCGTCGGACTTTGAAACAGTTGAGGCTCCCTCCTCCGTTCGGTCACCGGAGCCGTGATCATGATCTCCTTCCTCCGCCATTCGGTCACCGGAGCCGTCATGATCTCCTTCCTCCTCCATTGTTGGATCACCGGAGCCGTCATGATCTCCTTCCTCCTCCATTGTTGGATCACCGGAGCCGTCATCCTCTCCTTCCTGATAATCAGTGTCGTTGAGATACGACAAGGGATCACCTCCGGCGCGGATTATATCCCCCAACAACTGTTCTTTTTCTAAGTCTCTTTGATCCATAGTTTCTGCAAATATTATACAACATGGCAATATACAAACATGAGATATGCAAATCAATACAAGGCAATGCAACAATACGATCATATAATATCACTAATACATCATCGAATAGTATCGCTAATACATCATCGAATATTATCATTAATACATCTCGAATATTATTATATAATATCACTAATACAGATATAGTTGACGTCTCGCGGCGCAGGCGGTGGACACCCAAAGAGAAGGAACTATGACAGGATCATAGCTCGGGTGAGATCCCTGAAGAACCTGCCAGGTATTGGAGAACCTGGCGTCCAACGCAACCATGTAGCGTCGAACGTGCTCATCGTCCTCCCTGACACGGCGACGTACCACCTTCGCGGGGGCCGGCTCCCTCTGCACCGACAGTGGTCCACGCGACCGCCACCAAAGAACCTCCGGGTCGACGACGGGACCCTCATTCCTCACCAAGCTGGGCACCCCGGAAGACAGCACCTCCTAGTGCCAGCCCGGCGGAGCCCAGTCCCGGACATGGTGCCTCTCAAGCAGGTGGTCGCCGGCGCCGAGTCGACGACGAGGATGCGAGCCGGGCATCGTCGACGTCGAGAACAAATTCTCCAACTATTTAAATTCCTAATATTTAATAAACTTTAATAATGATGATTGCATTTGACAACTATGACAATAATAACATATTTAACAACAATGACACATTTTCTACTTAAGCGATCATCCTCGGGGACTCCTCGGGTTCGCCGACTAAAACAACTAAAACAACTAATAAAACAAACTAAAACAACTAATAAAACAAATTAATAAAACAAACTAAAACAACTAATAAAACAAACTAAAACAAATAATAAAAATAGTAAAACACACAAAAAAAATAAAACGCGTGCGAGGGCCGGGGCAGGCCAGCGGCGCCGGCGCACGCGGCCGCGGTGGCCGCGGTGGCCGCGGAGGAGGGGGCAGGAGCAGGGGACAGGAGCTCACCGGCGACGACGGGTCGGGGAGGAGGCGCGGGCGGCGACGACGGGGCTCGGGGAGGTGGCGCGGGCGGCATTCGGCGTCGGGGGCGGCGACGACGTCGACGAGGACGAGGAGGCGCGCGGGGACGGGCTCGGGGCGACGGCGAGGAGGCGCGCGGGGACGGGCTCGGGGCGGCGGCGAGGTCAGGCTCGGGGGCGTCGGCCACGACGGGCTCGGGGACGGCGGTTAGGACGGGCTCGGGGGCGGCGGCGACGACGATGACGGGCTCGGGGGCGGCGGCGACGACGAAGACGGGCTCGGGGACGGCGGCGACGATGAGGACGGGCTCGGGGGCGGCGGCGAGCTCCGGCAGCCTGGTGGCGTCGGGGTAGGGCGTCGGCGTCGGGGCGAATGGGAGAGATTGGGGGAAATTTCGACAAGTCCCGCCTTATATGCGAACACCTTTGGTCCCGGTTGGTGGCTCCAACTGGGACTAATGCCCCCCCTTTCGTCCCGGTTGGAGCCACCAACCGGGACCAAAGGTCTCTGCTTGGTCCCGGTTGGTGGCACCAACCAGGATGAAAGGGGGGCATTAGTCCCGGTTGGAGCCACCAACCGGGACGAAAGGGCTGCATTGGTCCCGGTTGTAGCCACCAACCGGGACTAAAGGGTTGGTCCTGGCTGTGGTGGGGGATTAGTCCCACCTCGCCATCCGAGGGGCGCTCGCACCGGTTTATAAGCCCGCCCCTCTCTGCCTTGTTGAGTTCTTCTCAAAGTGAAAATAGATGTCCTTATACGGGAAATTTGACCTGAAATCAAAGTGAATTTCACATTTCCCTGAAATCAAAGTGAATTTCACTCTGATTTCAGGTCGAATTTTCCCTATAAGCGCATATATGTTCATTTTTGCTATTTTTTATGTTATTTTTTTACATATTAAAAGTTCTTCACAAAAAATACTTTATGAATATTCTTTTTGCTATTAAAGTTTTTAACAAAAATAACTTTTGGAAGATGTCTATCTCAGACCGCATCGTCTATTACAAATAACCTTGGAAAAACACGTCTATGACAAAGGAATTTCATTATTTTTAAACATATTTTAACTCAAGACTTTTTCTGCATTCAATATCCACCATTCAAAGCCACATCATCACTTTTCAACCCTTTTCTAACTTTATTTGCTATTTTGCATGCATTTCATGATTTATTTTGAGCTAAGATGACGCTGAATTGAAAAGCACTGCAAATGAACTCTGAAATGGTTGAAAGTTGGCATGGTATCATCATTTCACCCACATAGCATGTGCTAAAAAGTTGAGAGGGTTACGGCAAAAACTGGATGCACTTCGTGTACAAAATGAACAATCTCTTTCGAAGTGTCAGGGTTTTGGACGAAAACTCATCAGTTACAAAAGGATTTCAAATTTTTAAACATATTTCAAGTCAAGACTTTTTATGCATTCAATATGCACCATTCAAAGCCACATCGTCACTTTTCAAACCATGTCTGACTTCATTTGCTATTTTTCATGTATTTCATGATTTATTTTGATCTAAGATGACCCTGAATTGAAAAGCACTGCAAATGAACTCTGAAATGGTTGAAAGTTGGCATGGTATCATCATTTCACCCACATAGCATGTGCTAAAAAGTAGAGAGGGTTACGGCAAAAACTGGATGCACTTCGTGTACAAAATGAACAATCTCTTTCGAAGTATCAGGGTTTTAGACGAAAACTCATCAGTTACAAAAGGCATTTCATTTCTTGACATGTAACTGCAGTGATATTCTACATCAAAGCCATCATCAGAATAGTTGTGGAGAGAAAGTCTTCACTTTTTCTTCGCGTCGTAGCCATGGATAATCTTCATCGTTTAACAGGGTGCTTGGGTCAGCCTTCACTTTTAAGGGAGGAATTTCATGAAACTTTTCATAATCTTCAGACATGTTTGTCTTGCCCTCCACTCCCACGATGTATCTTTTTCCTGAAAGAACTATGTGGCGCTTTGGCTCATCGTATGATGTATTCGTTTCCTTATCTTTTTTTTTCTCGGTTTGGTAGACATGTCCTTCACATAGAAAACCTGTGCCACATCATTGGCTAGGACGAATGGTTTGTCTGTGTACCCAAGATTGTTCAGATCCACTGTTGTCATTCCGTACTGCGGGTCTATCTGTACCCCGCCTCCTGACAGATTGACCCATTTGCACCGAAACAAAGGGACTTTAAAATCATGTCCATAGTCAAGTTCCCATATGTCCACTATGTAACCATAATATGTGTCATTTCCCCTGAAGATTGCTGCATCAAAGCGGACACCACTATTTTGGTTGGTGCTCTTTTGATCTTGGGCGATCGTGTAAAATGTATTCCCATTTATCTCGTACCCTTTGTAAGTCAATATAGTCGAAGATGGACCCCTGGCCAACGAGTACAGCTCATCTGCAACAGTGGTGTTACCCATGAGATGTGTTTGCAACCAACTGCCGAAAGTCCTGATGTGTTCACATGTAATCCAGTCGTCACACTGCTCCGGGTATTTGGAGCGCAGAATATTCTTGTGTTCATTGACATACGGGGTCACCAAGGTAGAATTCTGTAGAACAGTGTAGTGTGCTTGAGACCAAGAATGCCCGTCCCTACATATTATTGAATTCGCTCCTAGCGTGCCTTTTCCGGTCAGTCTCCCCTCATACCACGATTGAGGGAGACCAATCGGCTTAAGGTCAGGAATAAAGTCAACACAATACCCAATGCTTTCCTCTGTTTGATGGCCCATGGAGATGCTTCCTTCTGGCCTAGCACGGTTACGAACATATTTCTTTAAGACTCCCATGAACCTCTCAAAGGGGAACATGTTGTGTGGAAATACAGGGCCCAGAATGCCAATCTCGTCGACTAGATGAATTAGGACGTGCGTCATGATATTGAAGAAGGATTGTGGGAACACCAGCTCAAAACTGACAAGACATTGCACCAAATCACTCTTTAACCTTGGTAGGATGTCTGGATCGATTACCTTCTGAGAGATTGCATTGAGGAATGCACATAGCTTCACAATGGCTAATCGAACGTTTTCCGGTAGAAGCCCCCTCAATGCAACTGGAAGCAGTTGCGTCATAATCACGTGGCAGTTATGAGACTTTAGGTTCTGGAACTTTTTCTCTACCATATTTATTATTCCCTTTATATTCGACGAGAAGCCAGACAGGACCTTCATACTGAGCAGCCACTCAAAGAAGATTTCCTTCTCTTCTTTGGTAAGAGCGTAGCTGGCAAGACCTTCATACTGGTTTGGATGCATGCCGTCTTTTTCGTGCACACATTGCTGGTCCTCCCGTGCCTCCGGTGTATCTTTTGTCTTCCCATACACTCCCAAGAAGCCTAGCAGGTTCACGCAAAGATTCTTCGTCACGTGCATCACGTCGATTGCAGAGCGGGCCTCTAGGTCTTTCCAATAGGGTAGGTCCCAAAATATAGATTTCTTCTTCCACATGGGTGCGCGTCCCTCAGCGTCATTCGGAACAGATAGTCCGCCAGGACCCTTTCCAAAGATTACTTGTAAATCATTGACCATATCAAGTATGTGATCACCAGTACGGAGGGCGGGCTTCTTCCGGTGATCTACCTCACCTTTGAAATGCTTTCCTTTCTTTCGACATTGATGGTTGGTCGGAAGAAATCGATGATGCCCCAGGTACACATTCTTCCTGCATTTGTCCAAATATATACTATCGGTGTCATCTAAACAGTGCGTGCATGCGTGGTATCCCTTGTTTGTCTGTCCTGAAAGGTTACTGAGAGCAGGCCAATCATTGATGGTTACAAACAACAACGCATATAGGTCAAATTCCTCCTGTTCATTCTCATCCCACGCACGTACACCTTTTCCATTCCACAGTTGTAAAAGTTCATCAACTAATGGCCTTAGGTACACATCAATGTCATTGCCGGGTTGCTTAGGGCCTTGGATGAGCACTGGCATCGTAATGAACTTCCGCTTCATGCACAACCAAGGAGGAAGGTTATACATACATAGAGTCACAGGCCATGTGCTATGCTTGCTGCTCTGATCCCCAAAAGGATTAACGCCATCTGCACTTAAACCAAATTATACGTTCCTTGGGTCACCTGTAAAGTCCCCTCACTTTCTCTCGATCTTTCTCCACTGCGACCCATCACCGGGTGCTCTCAACTTCCCGTCTTTCTTACGGTCTTCCTTGTGCCATCGTATCAACTTGGCATGCTCTTTGTTTCTGAACAAACGTTTCAACCATGGTATTATAGGAGCATACCACATCACCTTCGCAGGAACCCTCTTCCAGGTGCGCTGGCCCTCAACATCACCAGGGTCATCTCGTCTGATCTTATACCGCAATGCACAGCATACCGGGCATGCGTTCAAATCCTCGTACGCACCGCGGTAGAGGATGCAGTCATTAGGGCATGCATGTATCTTCTGCACCTCCAATCCTAGAGGGCAGACAACCTTCTTTGCTTCGTATGTACTGTCGGGCAATTCGTTGTCCTTTGGAAGCTTATTCTTCATTATTTTCAGCACCTTTTCAAATGCCTTGTCAGATACACCATTCTCTGCCTTCCATTGCATCAATTCCAGTGTGGTACCGAGCTTTGTGTTGTCATCTTCGCAATTTGGGTACAACCTTTTTTTGTGATCCTCTAACATGCGATCGAACTTCAACTTCTCCCTTTCACTTTGGCATTGTCTCTTTGCATCAACAATGACCCGGCGAAGATCATCATCGGGCACATCGTCTGGTTCTTCCTCTTGATCTTCAGCTTCCCCCATTGCAGCATCACCGTATTCAGGGGGCGGATAGTTGTCATCATCCTCTTCTTCTTCGTTGTCTTCCATCATAACCCCTCTTTCTCCGTGCTTGGTCCAAACATTATAGTGTGGCATGAAACCCTTCTCAAGCAGGTGGACGTGAAGGGTTTTCGAGTTAGAGCAATCCTTCGTAATCCCACAGATAGTACATGGACAATACATAAAACCATTCTGCTTGGTTGCCTCAGCCACTTCGAGAAAATTATGCAGGCCCTTAATGTACTCGGAGGTCCGTCGGTCACCGTACATCCATTGCCGGTTCATCTGCGTGCATTATATAATTAAGTGTATCAAAAACCATTACAAAACATCATGAATAGAGAAGTGACCAAATTAATAGAAGTTCATCATCACATTAAAACCAAAGTACAGTAGTGACCAAAATAAATACATAAAATTCATACTTCTAGAGCATTTGAAATGAGCTAAACTAGCAGTGAGAGATAAAACGATGAAGTCATTAACCTTTTAGAACACTTGTCTAGTTGGTGCACCGCCAAACCTAAACAAATCTTAGGGAAAATGTAGCTTGGAGGTTGAGCTTGGAGAGGAGAAAACTTAAGTGTGGCTGCGGCAGTTCATCGAACACCTCATGTGCATAGGAGGTGAGAACAAAGAGCAACACACCTCCCAAACGCCGCCCGGCCAAAAAACAGAGGAGTGAGCGGGCAGGGGCGAGCATATATATAGGCGTTGTATAAGTCCCGGTTGGTGGCTAGCACCGGGACTAAAGGTGCCTCTTTAGTCCCGGTTCCAGCCACCAACCGGGACTAAAGGGGCTCGGCCAGGAGCGAGGCCCTTTAGTCCCAGTTCGTGTCTGGAACCGGGACTAAAGGGGTCACACGAACCGGGACTGGTTCCCGCCGAGGCCCGGCCGGCGCCCTGGCCTCACGAACCGGGACTGATGCACCCATCAGTCCCGGTTCGTAACACGACCGGGACTAATGCAATATTCTGGCCCGTTTCAAAGCCCTTTTTTCTTCTAGTGGCTGCATGTATTGATAAAGGGGGCTTGGGTAACGAAAATCCACTTTGGCTCTCGGGTCCAGATGCTCCCGCATTCTGGCCCACGCTCGTCCAACCATTAAATTGACTATGCCGTCAACAAAGAGATGGTACAGACGGGGATGCTCACGGTCATGGGCCGACCACGCAAACATGTGCCGGCGCCAAGGAACGGAAGTGTCCGTCATAAGCTAGCTCCGTCGTCCGCACCGCGGCCTCGCTCCCCCTAAAAAGAAATCCCAACCACCCGCTACCTTTTTCCCTCATCTGTAGACTCGCACACCCGTCATGGATTCCTCTTCGTCCACCTCGCTGCTCAAGAGCTTCTCCCACTAATCACATGCTCTTTATGCGGGGACAAGATCCTCTCCTTCATTTGTGGAGTGAATGACATATCTGCCCACTCCCGCCGCCAGCAAAATCAGCAGCCCAAGATCTGCAATCGTCCCGCATCCCCACCGGATCCATGCATGGACGCAACCTGTGCGTGTTTGCTGCGGCATGGAAATTGAAGTGCGCCGCCCCGATGGATTCTTCGTCCGCAAAAATTGGCAACCTGGAAACCAACGAGGCCAAATCTAAGAGCTCAAGAACAAACCAGTGCGACTGCGAACAAGCAATAGCTCAAAGCAATTAAAGTTTACCCGTTTACAGCGTTAATGGGATACCCGTCGCCATGCGTTGCCACGGATGCGCCACCCGGTCTCGAAGGTCCTTCCCCGGCTCCCAGCCGCGCCGACCAGCTATCACTCCCCCCTCACCCCACCCAAACTCCTCCTGAACTCCGTAGATAGCAGGCTGGCCAGTGGCTCAAAGTCACTTCACGGTCCTGACGGGAACATGTCCAGCACGTCGCCACCCCCCCCCCCGGTACCCACTAACCATGACCCTAACTTGGCCGTCAATGCCCGTCCGTTGACGTCTCCCGCAAATTGATGATGCTCACGTGAGGGCATTGAATATAGCCCGGTACACATCCCAACAGGCAGCTGACGTCCATGATAACAAGATCATTTGGACCTGGGAGCCAAAACGCCCCTCCCCTTGGGTAATGTGATTTTTTTTTTGAAAAGGAGGTTGTACCCCCATCCTCTGCATGTGGACGATGCATGCAACCGTTTTATTAGTTATTCACAAAGACGCTTCGGTAATGTGATAACTTGGCTGGTTGGCTTTTGAAAAAGAATGAACAACGCATCACCTTCTCACGCCTCCTTGTGGAGCCACCTGGCTCACAACCAGTTCCTCAAATACTCTCTTTGTCCCAAAATAAGCGTCTTAACTTTGTACCAGATTTAGTATAAAATTGTACCAAACTTGAGACAGTTATTTTAGGACGGAGGGAGTATTTACTTGTGGATGATGCATTGTAAAGGAACTTGAACTCCTTGACTATGTTTTACATGACACATTCTGTCCGGGTGCATGATTGCAAAGCTGCCTCCATGAACGAGTATCACCATCATCAGGTTTATAAAGTGCATGATCCATGTCACCTTGCTAGATGATTCTTTGAGGTGAAAATGACAACTTGGGACGCCGTATGTGTCCTCTTTAACCATTTGGAAATGATGAAACCAACAGCTCGCCCTCTGTCTACTCCAAGTTTAGTAGTAGCGTATGTCTCTCTAGTCAAACTACAGAAATTTGCCTACAAGACCACGACAATGGTAGTGTCCAACTCTTCTTTTGGAAACCTTCCTTTATTTTACTAAGATCATGACTTTTAAATACCCCACACATGATATGGCATTCCAGATTGTTCAATGTTTCTTCCATGCTTGTCGATCGGCCGGCCAGACTTTAGTCATTGGCTCAGTTTGCTCACTTATTTTCTCCATTTATTTTAGGCCTTTTGGTGCTATTACTTCAATGGTACGACATGCCCGTCAACTTCGTGGTGCATGCAGCGACTTCCACAATCTCAAGATATGTCGGGTTTTCATAGGGATAGGATGAGTTTGCATGCGTGTGTGTTGTGAGCGTCTACGTCCGTACTTTGTTTCCAAATGAATATTGCAGGCTTTCTAAATGTTTATTCGGTCCATATGCATTTCCACGGAAATTGGCTGCAGTTCATTTCAATGAATTTGTTGCATAAACACGAATATTTGTTAATAATATTACATATTTCTTATCACATCATATGAGCCCTTCGTTACAAGCTGACAGGGATTTAGAAAAAGCTCGCAGTAGTATGGGAGAAAGAAGATGGGCGTGGATGACGTATGCATGCATCCAATTGATTGTTATGCACACAACTAATTGTTAAATCTGTTTTTTATAGCTATCCAATAAAACAAAAAAACTAATTGCTGACGATATAGCAACATGGTGAGGAGTAGTTATTTATTTACTAATAGATGACAAATGTACAAATCTTTGATTTGTCAAAATGCTAATTAGAAAAACGCCGCCGTTGTGCTGGACAAGGAAACTGTAACTGAAGAGTAGATAAACTAACGAATACTGTGCCGTCTTAAGTCTTCATATAATCCACGCGGTTGGGGTGGAACTCCGGATTCAGTCTGTGTATTTAGACTTAATAGACTCTGATCATATTCCGGACAGTAATACATCACACTCTAGGACCTGGTCTATAATAAGACAATACTGTGCCGTCTTAAGAAAAATGAGATATTAATTGTCCTCATCGATCTGGCTGCAGGCCGGCCGTCCCCCATCGAGCTATTTTGGAAGTACCATTCGCATCGTTATGTACTACCATCCCGACTCTTAATCTTAAAAAAGAGAGGATATTGGCCCCGTGTCACTGCTGGCCGGACGTCCTCATCGCATGCCGGTCAATTTTAGTACCGTTTGCAACATGGTTGTTGTGTAATGTAATGACACGTCTTGGCTGACGACATCTGCAATTAGCTAGCTAGTATTCTAAATATGGTAGCTAAGCTGCTTGTTAATGTAAGAGGGAAATCAACCCCCGGTCTTTGCAATCAACCATAAATTATTGATTACTAGCAAATGTGTTTGTACGTTGCAACGGAAAAACACAATGATCATATAATAAGATCAATTAGTAATACCCAATCATACTTGTGGTTGCATGATATGGGAGGTTGGCCACCGGAGGAGGAGCGACGGCCTTAGCTGCGCCGCCCACTCCACCTCCACGGTGGCCACCGAAGCTGAGAGGGCAGTCGGGTCTCCCCGCACACCCCTCGTCCATGTCTCCTCGCTGGGACATAAAAATATGTTTCCTTCTGATCTTCTCATCGTAGTTTGCTTCTCGTAATCGCCAATGCAAGAGGGAAATCAACTCTCGGTCTTTGCAATGATTGATACATACAATCATGTATTATTGATTATTCAATAATGTTAAGCAAGTGAACCCCATTCTTTTCTTCTACTTGTCGTTGTCGTTGTTGTTCCTCAAGGCGTAGATGGCGCTCGACGACTAGAATCTCAGAGAAGCGCCGGAGCTGTGCATCATTGGTGGGTGTATTCTCGTCCTCAACGGTCTCGTACTTCCCCGTGGTCAAGTCTACCATAGCCACCTTCTCTGCCAGCAACTTGTGGCCAATGTCGAGCAGATCGGCCATGTTCTTCGAGGTCGCATTGTCCATTGGCAAAATGGCATCCCCGAACAATGGTGCCTACATACACATGTTTTAGTTTGTAGGGACTACTACATATATATGGACATAAGCACTTAAACGCGATGAAGGAGGAAGTGGTGGTTGATCACTTGTTCATATGTTGTACAAACGTACCTGAGCCTGGATGTAGAGGTAGTTCTGCTTCCGCACACGGTTGCCATTGTGTAAGAGCATGCGAACCTGCCAGTCGGCCAACACGGCGCTGGCGTGCGAGAAGGTGTCGGTGACCGGGGTGTCGCTATTGCGCCTGCTGTGAAACCAGTTGAAGGCGCCCCACTTGGCCGGCACAGTCCGTCGTGGTGTAGTGTATAGCCCATTTTCGTGTACCGCAGACCCTGCGCCTACAGAGATGACGAGGTATTTCATATAATCCACGCCGTTGGGGTGGAACTCCGAGTTCTTGAGAAGTTGCTCCTTGGTGATCTTGGATATGGCAGCCATTGTGGGGTTGTTGCCGCCGTTGATGAGGTGGTATTTCGACTGCTCCATGTCACTGACCCAGATATCGAAGTAGTGCGCCGGGAAGTAGGTTGGCGTGTCCGTCGGGCCAATGCAGACATCCGGCGGGTCTGGTTTGGCCTCTTCAACTGGTTTTTCCATGGCATCCTGGAACGAGGAGAAGATGAGAGGCTCGAACGTAGGCACGGCGAGCTTGCTCAGGGTGTGCTCACCCATGACTTCCTTGATCTTATTTTTCTGCTGGAAGGTGCCGTCGTACATGGCCCCCCACGTCGAGCTTAGCAGGCCCAGAGGCCACCGCCACCACCTGTGAATGTGAAGTGAAACAAACAGTGATAATTAGTTACACATTGTCTACAGAACAAATAAAAAGGAGGAAACAATTTCGAAAGAAAATTTTACACGGATCTCCACATAAGATCTAATGAAATATAGCATCAACTCGAATGAGATTTAGCAATCATGTTTCTCGAATACCTACCTCTTCAGAGAGAAGATCTTAGGTCCGTTCTTGACATAGAAATCCTGGATTTCCTTAGGGGTGTACCCTGTCCATTTGTTCGTGTTTGGCGCCACCAACATTGTCGCGGTGATGGCACCCGCGCTCGTGCCCGCGATCACGTCGAAGTAGTCCGCTATCCGGGCATCTTCCCCGTCAATAGCCTAAACACATCAACATAGATGAAAAAGCTTACGTACAACCCACCTAACTGCCCGTTTTTCGAACAACATAACATAACATTTCAAGAGAGACGTGGTTCGTCTAAGAACACAACATAACATTTCAAGAGAGACATGGTTGACTTACTTGGAGCTTTTCCTCGAGGCATTTGAGGACGACCCTCGGGATGAGCCCATGTATCCCGCCGCCGTCGATGCTCAACACTGCGATGAGCTCCCCAAACTTCGGTGGCGGGAGCCGTGGACGTGGTGTCGGCTCCGGTGATCCTTGGTCCAGCAGTGGTGCTGTTGGTCCTTCCTCCCCCTCCGACATGAGAAGCGGTGTCTCGAGCTCGGAATCCTCGTTGCTCGCCATGCCTTAATTAACCTGCGTGGCAAAACTGTGGCCGGGAGAAAGAACGGTTAGTCATATAGAAGAAACCCTGCACCTACAGACTATTTAAGGACTTGTTCCTCCAGCTTCCTCTCTTCCCCCTAACGTCCTCTGTATGGATCTGAACAAGGGCATGCGATGGATCAAACAACGAAAAACACGAGAGGGAAGAGATCGGGCGAGCGAGAGACGGACAACCTGGAGATCGGGCCAAGGAAGGCAAGTGTTGGAGGACCTCACCCTCTCCCTCCCTCCCTCGCATAGAGCTGTGTTGAATCAATCAAGGGTTTATATAATAAATAAAAAGGAAGGAAGGCAAGCGTCAGACCAAGGTTGGGAGAGAGAGAGAGCAACTGACCACCAGCAACCAACCCTGCTTCTGCTTGGAGGAGAGAAATGGCATCTCATCAAATAAATAAGGGAGCGCCTGCAAGCTGCAACCCAGCTGATTGAGAAATAATTATTTCTCGGCCAGCTGATGTCATGCCGTTTGTTCTATTCAATTTTCCTTTGCCGATGGTTGTTGACTGGCTTTTTGTTCTATTTTTTGTTTTTCATTAAACACCTGTAATGACTTTACTAATGATCACAACCATCACGTCTACATTGCTTTAGATCCAAGACGGGAGAAATTACAAAGTAACTCGCACAACTAAGAATTACAATAAAATCTCCAAGACGCCTTCTCCGTGGTATCGATCTTTGCAAGATGAAATATTGCCAACACTTGAGTAAAGGGGCTGCAATTATCAGGCCCGGGGCACATGGGGGGAGTGCAACCTGTGCGGGTGAACAGGCCCCCAGCTTGTTGGGGCCCCCAATCTTTTACATGTAATCAGACTATGGATCGGTGTATAGACGGGCCTCCTCAAGTCAGACTATGGATTGGTGTATAGATCGGGCCGCTGTTGCATGGCATCTGGCGGCACGTGAAGCAGCCCGCTAGATAGGTACGCCTCGTCTTCCACCGATCGATCGAAGACCCAAGCGACGCATCTCCTCGTCTTTTCGTATGGCGGCCATCTACGGAGGACGCGGCAGGTTTGGGCTCCTCCTTGGCTCCTGCTCTTGCTCAGGGGGCGGGCCCAGTTCAATTCAAGGGTATTCAGCTGAATACCCATTAATTTTGGCAAAAAATTAGGTACATATAGTATATATACTGTGTATGTATAAGAAAAAAATGAAAATGATACACCAAATGTAGCCCACTAGTCCAGTAGCCCACCTCTCCTCGAGTCCAAGACTTGGCCCACGAGCGCACCAGCCTGGACGCGTACATCGTCGCCCTCCCAAAAAAAATAGTCGATCGATAGAATCAGACGTGAACAAACTGGCACCTCCCCTCCCTGCATACATCGATCAAATCGCGCATGAACCGCCGCCGCAGCCCCTCCGACAGGCGACCGCCGGCCGGCCAGGGTTGTTGTCGTCGCCTCGCCTGGTCGACGATCGCGCGTGCGCAAGGCACGCCACCGCAACGAATCCATCCCTCGCACCCTCCATCTTTTTCTGTTCTTATTTCTAAACCTGAAGTAAGCAACGGCAGGGGGCAATGAGCAGCAGGCGCATTGATTCAGTTTCATAGCCACAACCATAGATTGAATCATTTCCTGAACCTGAAGTAGGAAACGGCAGGGGCAGCAGGTCAGATTCACACGCAGATCAATCACCTGTTGTCTTATTATCATAGTATGAAGTTGAAGCATTAATATGGCCAGCTTCAAAACTGAATTGATTTCTGTTGATTCACACACACTTAATTAGATGTATTAATGCTTCTGCATGCTACTCTGTTGATTATGTATTAATGCTTCTGCAGGCTAAATTGAATTGATTTCTCTTGATGTACACACACGGTTTTCTTCTCGCTATTCAGCAGGCTAAACTGTTGTGTTGCAAGAGCAGAGTTTGAGCTCCTAAGTAAGTTAGTTTAACCACTTGTCTTTCTTATTTAATTATAATGAAATTAGACACTACTAGTATGCAGTCAATTATGAATTGTTTGGACATGATAATGTGTAATTTTTTATTTCAGTTTGTAATGAGAGAATCTTTATAAATTCTGAATTTGTCAGAATGAGCTTATATATATCTTAGATTTTGCCATGATATGTTGAACACTAGTAATTTGTAAGGCTTTTCTATCATTTACCATTTTCGGTCCTCTATATATCTTAGATTTTGCGATGATATGTTGAATAATGTTTTACTTCCATATGTTGAACAATACCAAGTTATGATCAATTTTGATGACTATACTATATTATGTGGTATGTTTTATATAGTTTAGAACTAGTACAATATGATTCTATCATTGGTTATACACCCAAAAGGAAGGCCATAGACTTGCAAAAAAAAGTTCTCAAAATTTGAATACACGGTCTTTAATTCCTGGGCCCGCCGCAGGACTCAACAATGAACTCATCTCATCATCTATTCTTGGTCTTGATGGATTCATGGCTTGCATCAGGTCTCAATAAGCAGCGAAAGCCCACAGCCGGCAGGGAGGATCTGAAAGCAAGGAAAGTTCAAGCCATCTCGGCATCTCCCGATCCCCGATTTCTTAAGTGTTGTGTAATCGCGTCGATAACCTGCAGGCGTTCCCGCGAGGCTCACTGTGATTTTTTATTTCTGTCTGCTATTTACTCTTGCTAAAATCTTGTATCTAAGTTTATTCTTTTCATCTATTACAAGATCAAAGGAAAGAGGCTTTTCCAAATGTAAGCTATCAAAGTCCTATATGCGCACTAACATGACACAATAAAGACTTGCTGATTTGGCGACAATAACAAAAACTTGCTGATTTTGCCACAATTTGATCTGTAAGAAGAAGATTGATCATGAGGATGTTATTGATTTTTTTTCAAAGAACACTAAAGGGAATGATGTTATTGATCATGAGGACGATATGCACAGTACCTCGACAACGTCAGGGCGTCCTGACCGTATGGTGGCAGCGGGTGCCTCTGCCGGTTCCTTGTCTCGAACAGCGCCGTCGCGACGTGCCACACCATGATCACCGCGGCGCCGCCCATTGAAGTAAATAAAAGTTGTAGTTTTTTGTTTGCCCTAACCGCATTTGTGATAGTTTTATCCTATTTACTCTAGTATCGTGATAGCGCTGACCGAAATCTTTGGGGATACATTAAAGAATGAATCAAATCTCACTGATCGCTCGGGGACCCTAGTGTTGTACAGCTGATACTTTGCCTGCATAAGATGTTCTTCCATGATGCATTCTTCAATGCGCATCGTCGTCATCGTCGTCGTCGCAACTAATGTAACCATGTTATCTTGTCCCATGTTGTGGTAGAACATTGTAACATTATGCAACTGGCTAGTGTTATTAATCATGGTAAAATTCCCCAAAGAAAATGGGGGACCACTACCAGAATAACAGCAGCTGCCGACGGCTCCCGTCGGCATAGATGGATGTATACCGACGGCCTAGGTCAAGCCGTAGGCATAGACAAGCCGTCGGCACATGTCCACCTATGCCGACGGGGCCCGTCGGCATCGATCGGCTGTCGGCAGCGTTCGCCATATGCCTACAGTGGCCGTCGGCATATCAAAGCCGTCGGCATAGAGGTGGACCCGGCTACCCGGGCGGCGACGGCCGTTTGACGGTGCGAAGCCTACGCCGACGGAGCTAACGGGGGCCGTCGACATAGCTAAGCCGACGTCATCGATCCTCGTGCTCTGCCACGTCATCGATCCGAGCCCTAACCGGTCCGTGGGGTGCCATAGGTATGCCGACGGCCTGGCCGTCGGCATAGGACTGGCCCATTTCCTCTGCCACATCATCGATCCGCGTCCTTTGCCACATCATCGATCCAGGGCTCTGTCGATCCGTGGCCGTAGCTATGCCGACGGTATTGCCGTCGGCATAGATTTGCGCTACTTTTTTTCTATTTTATTTATTTTCTATTTTTTATTTATTTTTCTTTTTTTTCTCTTTTTTTTCAAAACTAATTTGATTAACTTAAATGTGCCTTATGTAAAAAAAACATACCTCAATTATATATCGATTGCCACCCCTCACGGACGTCGCTGCCGCCCTGTCTTGGAGGGGGGAAACGGGACGGGGTACTTGGGGGGTAGGAAACACGTCAGGTGTTGCGGTGGGCCCGCCTACGCGTGTGAAAGTGTGGTGGCACGTGGCTCCGGGTGGTGCCCCCCCTCACGGGCGTCTTGGGGCTCCGGGGTGTGGCCCCCCTCCGCGGACGGCACTGCCGCCGTCACTTGGAGGGGGGAAACGTGCGCGTCGGGTAGAACCGGAGGGAATCTAGTGGTGGGTTTGGTCCAGACCGTGTTCGGGGATGTTCCTATGTGCTGACCCATCGCAACCAGGTGGAAGAGTCCACCGGTCAAAGCCCGTCCGGCGAAAGTCAAAGGGCTAGATCTCCTGGTCAACGGGGCTTCGTGGTGGCCTTCTGGGTGTAGCTATGCCACCGAAACACTGCATCGGGTCCTGATGCACGTGTGAAATGTAGGGTAACGCAGCAGAAAACAAAAAATTTCCAACCTACGCACCAGCCCAGGACCACTATGGAGACTGCATACAAGGTTTGATCATTTTCGTTACCGACTCATAGCGCAGCGGAAGTAGAGTCGATGACGAACGGCGGTGCAGATCCCCGCAGCTAGGATTTTACAACCTCCCAACCACGAGGATGTATACCCTCATCTGCCCCGCGGACAGCCCTCCGGGAGGCGGTCGCACAGTCCCCCGGACGGTGTCGCGGACAGCCCTTCGGGAGGACCTCCGAAACTCGGACTGTCACTCGGACAGCCCTTCGGGAGGACCTCCAAAACTCGGACGGTCACACGGACAGCCCTTCGGGTGGCACTCTCGAACTAAAACCGAAACTACGATCTCTCTACAGAGTTGCACACATACGGTGTCATCTATCCGGCAGGGCTTCGCCGTCCAGAACTAGTTCCTGCCGGAACCCAGACAGCCTTTTGGCTCTATGAAACTATTTCGCTGGGAGGGAGAGAGAATGCCACATCATGCATGGCTTGTGTATGAGAGTAAGGATGAGGAGATGGCAGCCCTCTCCACCTCTATTTATAGGAAAACCAAGGGCTAGGATGGGCATTTCAAAAATACCAAAACTTGCTCATGAAGGAAACACTTTCCAAGGGCAAAATGGGAAAGCAAGTGGGCAAGTGGGGCTCCAAGGTGGAGCCCACTTCTTGGCCGGCCACAACCCTTGTGGGGGCCCCCCAAGGTGGTCCCCAGCCATCCATCCCTTCTAGAAGCCTTTTGGGAAAATATCCCAAAAGGTACTTTTCCAAAAATATCCCAAAAAGCACTTTCACTATTCACGACGACATTTTTCAGCGTCTGATCGAACTGAAAATATTCATGTGGGCTTAGAACATTTCCAGTACCCACCAAAATAATTTTCAACGCGAGCCGGAACAATTCCGGTTTAGTGATTTTCATCTGCGAAAAGCATCTGAAGCGGTTTCGGCAGCTCCGGAACATTTCCGGTTTTCATTCTGGAAAATTCCAGAAAGTTTCCAGAATGATTCTGGCACCCTCCAAGAATTATCAGGCATGTGCCAAAACCAATTTGACTTTATGGTATCCTCTGAAACAACTTTTCAGTTTCACCGGAACTCATCCGGTGACCTCTCTGCGGAACTTTTCCGCTGTCCGAAATTTTTCCGGCGTCCGAAACTTTTTCTGTGATTTTCTCTCAGACTCCGTGTCTAGTATTCAGCAGATAGATGACCCTTAAGCGTGTGACCCTATAGGTTCGGTGAAGCATAGACATGACCCGGAACCCCTTCCGATCAATGATCAACATCGGAGCCGTGGACACCCATATTGATCCCTATACCCACACGAATGAATATTCGAGTGAACCTCCAGTTGCCGTGAGCTATTCCTGTTGCTTCGCGATATGTTACAATTACCCGAGGTGAGAAACATTGGCATCCTCGTGGATCAACACTTGTCGACAATGCTAGTTACCTCGTTGCCGGTTTTTGTTCTCTTTTCTCGTTTCTGTGTTCCGGCATCCCCGTGATCAAATCACAAAGTGTCTGGCCAGACGATGATGGATACCGTAACACCGAGAGGGCCTAGAGATATCTCTCCATCGTCGGAGGAGCAAATCCCAATCTTGAGCTATCAAGTTACTTGACATACTTTTCCATGAACCCGTAAGCCGCCGTAATAGCCACCCATTTACGGATGACGTTTAACAAACCCCAAAGTTCATGAAGCAAGCATGAAGAAACTCGATACTCTCATGGTCTAAGGAATCATGCAAACATTAACCATCTCTGTGTTACTAACCATTAACTTATGACGAATGTATCTCATAGCATAACATCAATTCGGGTTGATTCAACACAAGTGTTCTACCAACATTGCGCCCTCAAAATTGCCGGCATAGCCATGCCCATGATCAGGAAAACAGGATCATCATGCAATACTTGAGCTAGTCCTAGAGGCCAGACTAGGAATACATTTTACCATTTATTATTCCACACGTGCAAATGAGTCTTCCTCCGAGCCTCGTTTTATTTGTAGACTCGAGAATCATTGCAGTTATAGCATGGAACATAAACATAATTTTGAACAGGGAGATAATCAATAACATTTATTATTGCCTCTAGGGCATATCTCCTACAGACTCCCACTTGCACTAGAGTCAATAATCTAGTCAATGCTAATGCACTTTACACCTATGGCATCCTGGTGTAAAATATGCTTTGCTTGTGGTATAGCCTGATGTCCAACGGATCTGACAACTTCAGCTCCGTGTGTAACTTTGCATATCCTCGCGTTTTCACGCTTTCACAAAATTCATATTTTGTGTGGACTTGGCTTTGCATATGTGTGAATCATTGGTCGAAACCTGATTCCTCAGACTGAGCTATGGAGCAACTATCTGCAATAGTGTCCCATAGACCAAAGCCATATTGGAACCATACTAAGTTCATGAATGAACTATATGATTCAACAACTTCTTTGTCGCTTCTTAAGCGTCAACATACTTAGCCTTTGTTATAGAATTCGCCACAGTATCTTGTTTGGAACAATTTCCAACTACCGTGCCACCATATTGTGTATTACACAAAAACCTTTAACCTAAATCGAAAATCCCATGGAGCATTAATGAAGACTGTATCGATGTAATTAATTACAATGAGCACTTCATAATCTCTGCTTGCGAGAAAACATGTTATCAGCACTACTCTAGTACTTAATGACATCTTTCACTGTTGTCCCACGATCAGTACTTTGATCACTTTGGTATCTATACTCGCAACAACTTGGGAGTATCGGACATATCTGGTTGATTTACATACCATGGAATACATGATTAATCCAAACACAAGAGTGTGTGGAATCTCCATCATGTATTTTGCTCATCAGTGTTTTGAGACACCGAGTCTTGCAAAACTCTTTCCATGTGACTTCGGCAAGAATCACTCCTTGGCGTTTTAAATGCTAAAAGGTTTTAGCATCTTGTCAATATGTATCTTTGCTTAGCCCCATTAGGTAAATCTATCTCCATAGATCATCATGCCTAATATTAAGGCTATTTAGCCCAAGCACTTCATCGAAAAACCCTTTTCAAATGAAGTCCTAATTCATGTCAAGAAATTTATTTCCAATTAACAATGTGTCAAGCACACAACATTTTTAGAAATATTATCATGCTCCCACTTACTTTCTTGAATCACAAGCATCTTCGATACCCATTTGATGAAGTCAAACCCCTTTGACCATTCCATCAAAAACGAAGATTCCAACTCCACTTTGCTCTCTTCTGTCCATCGCTGGAACTCTGAAGTTTGCATACTTACTAGCATCCTCTGGATCGACAAATTACTTTGGACTGTATCACATACAAGTCCTAGGTTTCATTCCCATCAGATGGAAATCCTTTTGTCATCCATATTTCATATCTCATGATTGAAATATGTATTAATTGCTAGTTCAACCCGAACCGACTTCAAGCATTGCTACGGTGAGACAATCTCATCGTAGTCAACTCTTTGAACTTGTTTTTGCAACAAGTCGAGCTTTATGGATAAAACATTTTTATCCGTATCAGTTTTTTTTTGGTTCCATAAATATTCGTTAGACTCTAAGCCTTCCGAAAGGTGTATCAAGATTTTAATCTTGAAACATTGATATGGAAACTATCTCAGATTGTATTGGCATTTAGCCAATTCCGGAGTCAGGGCCCATCATCGCTTCCTTATGTATCGTAGGTATACTGTTGTCTAACAACAATATCTCGTTTGCGCACCTGAGAGGTTTGCACGAGCCTTGCCTACGTGGTTCAGCTGCAAGTTCGACTGAAGTCCATACATTTTATTGTAGAGACTTCCGTATCAGTCGCAGTAGGAAACTCCGGAATTACTTCCAAGGTTTCTTTCCTTTGATCTGATGACGAAGATACTGGTTATCTCGTCGAGTTGCACTGTCCTCCCACTCGCCTTTTGTAAGAACTATTTTCTTTAAAAGCATACCGTTTTGCGGCAAAATCCTTTGCCTCGGTATAGTGGTGGGGAATACCCAATGACTTGGGATAACCTTACAAAGTAGCACTTGTCTGATTTGGAATAGGTTTGTAACCTTTTACACAAGCCCCATATTTCAAATGTTAAGAAAAGATATAACATGGTTGGGCGTACCATACCATGGCATCATTTCAACAGACCCGATGGATCTCTTTTCAGTGTAAAAGCCGCAGTCTCTAAAGCATCACTTTAAAAGGGATAATGGCAATTTTATTTATGTCATCTTTGATCTTACCATGTCATAAATGGTTTGATTACATCTTCACGGACTTTCCACTTGCAGTGGTGTTCCAGGAGGTGCAAGTTATGAAACCCCTTTCATAACTCATCAGACATTCGCTAAAGTTGTAACTCCAATATTCCTTTCTGCAATCGAATTGTAGAAACATAATTTTCTTGTTACAATAACTTCTACTTCATTTTGAAAACCTTTCGAATGATTTCAAAAGATCCAGACTCACGTCTCATCAAGTAAATATCCATATATCTACTTGAGTCATTTCTGAAGATAGATAAATCCACTACTTGCAACAACATTTATTGGACTACACACATCATAATTTATGATCACCAATATGTTCTATGCTCGTTCCTTATGGCCTGTGAACGGTATTTCAGTCACTTCACTTTTCAGAGGAAAGTTGCAAGTGTCAGATGATTCAAAATCAAATGACTTCAAAATCCATCATAATGGAATTTTCCATGCGGGTTTCTCCAATGTGACCAAATGCAGTGCCACACTTGTGTGGTATTCTTTTAGTCTTGCGACATTTAGCGTCAGTGTTATGGATGTATCATATTACCATCAATATTCATAGCATACATCCCATCCTGTATGGAAGCATGGCCCTTCATGTTTTTCATAACACTGAACATCAAAAGTTCTCTTATGAATAACCCTCTTGCAAAATACCTTATGCAAAGGGCTAGAGTGTATGAAACTCTAAATGAATTATGAAAGTAAATATAGAGGCAATGTATTGATATCAATATTCATAACATACGTCTCATTCATAATGAAAGTATGGCCCTTATGTTATTCATAACACCGAACATCAAAAGTTCTCTTATGAATAACCCTCTTGCAAAATACCTTATGCAAAGGGCTAGAGTGTATAAAACTCTAAATGAATTATGAAATTAAATACAGAGGCAATGTATTAATATCAATATTCATAACATACGTCTCATTCATAATGAAAGTATGGCCCTTATGTTATTCATAACACCGAACATCAAAAGTTCTCTTATGAACAACCTTCTTGCAAGATACCTTATGCAAAGGGCTAGAGTGTGAAACTCTAAAATGAATTATGAAAGTAAATACATAGGGAATACACCGATGGAAGGCATAGTAACTTTTACTATGTTCCCTATGTGTATCTTAACCTCATTCCTGGCTAGTCTTTCAGGCCATAGTAGTTCTTACATCGAGTTGCAACAGAATGCAATCGAGCGGGTATCTTTGCGACTAACTCACAATACCCAAGAATTAGTGATTAACATGTTTAACCATAATTCCCAAGAACTATATCTTTGACCAGCCTTCTATACATCAAAAACTTGTATGACATTCACACATGAGTTGGATATTCCAGTCTTCTTTCCTTTTGCCATTATACTTTTAACAGTTTAACTTTCAGTATTTCTCCTACTCTCAGAAGAAGCACCCAACTTAAGAGTGGCGATAGCCCCGGACTTCCTAGGCGTGAAAGTTTCACTAACACCCTTCGGACACTTCCTTTCTCTTTAAGTTGTTGTTTTATTCACGTTTCATCATATGACAGGCGTTCTCCTGGATCCCTCTCTTATCAGTCAAATGCCCAGTAAACACTTTTACTAATAGTTTGCAAACAAACAATGCTTTGGATATCTCATATCTTTTAGCCTTTGTCTGTCTCTGAAAATGATTTTCAGATTCCATGAATATCACATAACTATCCAAACTTTCGAAGTTCGGGTCTTATGGAAGCAAACGTATTGCACTTGACTGAAACAGAATTCTAGCTTTTGGATCGAAGGACGAGAGCCACATGATCCATAGCATTTAGCGGGAGAATACCGAAAGTATGCGATAGGACAAAGTCCTTCTCGGCACTATTGAGGACAATCCTCACATTACGTTTACCAACCGTAACGTTTTAACCAGATATTTAACAGCTATTCAATTTTAATAGGGAAGGTGGAAACGCGAGCCATTATTCTACAACTATTTTGCAAATCACACTCAGACAGTGTTCAAAATTAATTGCACTGAGAATTAAAAGAATTCAATTCTACAGTGCGCTCCCACTCAAATCAATATCTCTCATAATTGATTGTGAGTGATTCAAGATCCATATTACAATTCAACGCCAAGGATGCATCCATCTCAAGTGACGAGAATTGTAATCGGTAGGCCAACTTGCCAATCACATCTCTATGTGACTCTTGTTCATCTTTCGATGCGTGTGTTCTGAGCTCATGACTTTCATGCCTGAACGTCAAGACAACCAAGTGATCATGCTGCAAGGTCTCAACTCACCCGCCTCACACCCGTACAATCGTTCGTACCCATGCATCCATGTGATACCCCGAAAGGAAAGATGCCGTGACGGTGCTACACTTGGGAGAACACTAACTACTTGATATTTTGTGAGAGATCACCCTAATAAAAGCGACTACCGCGCAATCAAAAGGGTGCATCATAAGGGATAAACATCTCAGGCAATTCATAATAGCATGATATGGTATAGCCCTTTCTGACGGAGAAGTCTTGTATTTCTTCGTCTTTGGCATTCGCGTCGGTGTTCACCTTCGCGAAGATTGCCACCACCTTGTCGATGCACCAGATAATATTGCTATCTCTATAGCTAATAAAATAAGTGCATTACATAAGGTTGACACACAGGTCATTAAAGTGCAATCATATGGCTCCAGCCATCATGCCGAATCATGACACGCAGGTCATGTTAATCAATTTACATCATATAGTCATCTCATACATAATCAAATTATTATGAAAACTGCTATACCACATCATATGCACATGCAAACCATCCTGCAAAACCAAGTTAGACGCCTCTAATCGGTCCATGCAAAACTATTTTACGTGGCTTCTAAGGTTTCGAAACAAACCGAAGCTACCAACGTTCATCATCAAGCATGATAATCCAAGGCGCTAGATTAACATTCCAGGGTGTATGAAACATGAGATAATAAAATCTTGAGCCCCATAACAAACTTCGTCATACACGTGACCCCCGTGCAGATCATATCTGCATTGCCCTTTCATCTGCGAAACATCCATCTTTCTCAACTATGGTGGAACCCAAAGAACTGTTAGCACTTCGTTGATCTGTCACTCAGCATACTCAGGAGCAGCATGAAAGGATCGCGGATTGCCAGAACTTTGTGAGATTCCACCATGCCGTCAAGATCAGGACTACGCAAATTCAGGGGAAGCAACAGGAACATCGGGTAACAGATTTCATCTGCTACCCGCACAAATAATTTTCAGCAATAGATCTCATCTACTACCTAATTATATTGTGCAACACCCATACATCTCTATGTATTCTAGATCGCAACCTGCATCTACGCATAGCACGGCTCCTGATGCCACTGTAGGGTAACGCAGCAGAAAACAAAAAATTTCCGACCTACGCACCAGCCCAGGACCACTATGGAGACTGCATACAAGGTTTGATCATTTTCGTTACCGACTCGTAGCGCAGCAGAAGTAGAGTCGATGACGAACGGCGGTGCAGATCCCCGCAGCTAGGATTTTACAACCTCCCAACCGCGAGGATGTATACCCTCATCTGCCCCGCGGACAGCCCTCCGGGAGGAGGTCGCACAGTCCCCCGGACGGTGTCGCGGACAGCCCTTCGGGAGGACCTCCGAAACTCGGACTGTCACTCGGACAGCCCTTCGGGAGGACCTCCAAAACTCGGACGGTCACACGGACAGCCCTTCGGGAGGAACTCTCGAACTAAGACCGAAACTACGATCTCTCTACAGAGTTGCACACATACGGTGTCATCTATCCGGCAGGGCTTCGCCGTCCAGAACTAGTTCCTGCCGGAACCCAGACAGCCTTTCGGCTTTACGAAACTATTTCGCTGGGAGGGAGAGAGAATGCCAGATCATGCAAGGCTTGTGTATGAGAGTAAGTATGAGGAGATGGCAGCCCTCTCCAGCTCTATTTATAGGAAAACCAAGGGCTAGGATGGGCATTTCAAAAATACCAAAACTTGCTCATGAAGGAAACACTTTCCAAGGGCAAAATGGGAAAGCAAGTGGGCAAGTGGGGCTCCAAGGTGGAGCCCACTTCTTGGCCGGCCACAACCCTTGTGGGGGCCCCCCAAGGTGGTCCCCATCCATCCATCCCTTCCAGAAGCCTTTTGGGAAAATATCCCAAAAGGTACTTTTCCAAAAATATCCCAAAAAGCACTTTCACTATTCACGACGACATTTTTCAGCGTCTGATCGAACTGAAAATATTCATGTGGGCTTTGAACATTTCCAATACCCACCAAAATAATTTTCAACGCGAGCCGGAACAATTCCGGTTTAGTGATTTTCATCTGCGAAAAGCATCTGAAGCGGTTTCGGCAGCTCCGGAACATTTCCGGTTTTAATTCCGGAAAATTCAAGAAAGTTTCCAGAATGATTCTGGCACCCTCCAAGAATTATCAGGCATGTGCCAAAACCAATTTGACTTTATGGTATCCTCTAAAACAACTTTTCAGTTTCACCGGAACTCATCCGGTGACCTCTCTGCGGAACTTTTCCGCTGTCCGAAATTTTTCCGGCGTCCGAAACTTTTTCGGTGATTTTCTCTCAGACTCCCTGTCTAGTATTCAGCAGATAGATGACCCTTAAGCGTGTGACCCTATAGGTTCGGTGAAGCATAGACATGACCCGGAACCCCTTCCGATCAATGATCAACATCGGAGCCGTGGACACCCATATTGATCCCTATACCCACACGAATGAATATTCGAGTGAACCTCCAGTTGCCGTGAGCTATTCCTGTTGCTTCGCGATATGTTACAATTACCCGAGGTGAGAAACATCGGCATCCTCGTGGATCAACACTTGTCCACAATGCCAGTTACCTCGTTGCCGGTTTTTGTTCTCTTTTCTCGTTTCTGTGTTCCGGCATCCCCGTGATCAAATCACAAAGTGTCTGGCCAGACGATGATGGATACCATAACACCGAGAGCGCCCAGAGATATCTCTCCATCGTCGGAGGAGCAAATCCCAATCTTGAGCTATCAAGTTACTTGACATACTTTTCCATGAACCCGTAAGCCGCCGTAATAGCCACCCATTTACGGATGACGTTTAACAAACCCCAAAGTTCATGAAGCAAGCATGAAGAAACTCGATACTCTCATGGTCTAAGGAATCATGCAAACATTAACCATCTCTGTGTTATTAACCATTAACTTATGACGAATGTATCTCATAGCATAACATCAATTCGGGTCGATTCAACACAAGTGTTCTACCAACATTGCGCCCTCAAAATTGCCGGCATAGCCATGCCCATGATCAGGAAAACAGGATCATCATACAATACTTGAGCTAGTCTTAGAGGCCAGACTAGGAATACATTTTACCGTTTATTATTCCACATGTGCAAATGAGTCTTCCTCCGAGCCTCGTTTTATTTGTAGACTCGAGAATCATTGCAGTTATAGCATGGAACATAAACATAATTTTGAACAGGGAGATAATCAATAACATTTTGAACAGTGATGTGGCATGCGTAGACGCCCGTCTTGGGGCTTATGGGTGTGGCCCCCCTCCGCGGACGGCACTGCAGCCGTCACTTGGAGGGGGGAAACGTGCGCGTCGGGTAGAACCGGATGGAATCTAGTGGTGGGTTTGGTCCAGACCGTGTTCGGGGATGTTCCTATGTGCTGACCCATCGCAACCAGGTGGAAGAGTCCACCGGTCAAAGCCCGTCCGGCAAAAGTCAAAGGGCAAGATCTCTTGGTCAACGGGGCTTCGTGGTGGCCTTCCGGGTATAGCTATGCCACCGAAACACCGCATCGGGTCCTGATGCATGTGTGAAAGTGATGTGGCGCGCATAGACGCCCGTCTTGGGGTTCCGGGGTGTGGCCCCCCTCCGCGGACGGCACTGCCGCCGTCACTTGGAGGGGGGAAATGTGCGCGTCGGGTAGAACCGGAGGGAATCTAGTGGTGGGTTTGGTCCAGACCGTGTTCGGGGATGTTCCTATGTGCTGACCCATTGCAACCAGGTGGAAGAGTCCACCGGTCAAAGCCCGTCCGGCGAAAGTCAAAGGGCTAGATCTCCTGGTCAACGGGGCTTCGTGGTGGCCTTCCGGGTGTAGCTATGCCACCGAAACACCGCATCGGGTCCTGATGCATGTGTGAAAGTGATGTGGCACGCGTAGACGCCCGTCTTGGGGCTCCGGGGTGTGGCCCCCCTCCGCGGACGGCACTGCCGCCGTCACTTGGAGGAGGGAAACGTGCGCGTCGGGTAGAACCGGAGGGAATCTAGTGGTGGGTTTGGTCCAGACCGTGTTCGGGGATGTTCCTATTTGCTGACCCATCGCAACCAAGTGGAAGAGTCCACCGGCCAAAGCCTGTCCGGCGAAAGTCAAATGGCAAGATCTCCTGGTCAACGGGGCTTCGTGGTGGCCTTCCGGGTGTAGCTATGCCACCGAAACACCGCATCGGGTCCTGATGCATGTGTGAAAGTGATGTGGCACGCGTAGACGCACGTCTTGGGGCTCCGGGGTGTGGCCCCCCTACGCGGACGGCACTGCCGCCGTCACTTGGAGGGGGGAAACGTGCGCGTCGGGTAGAACCGGAGGGAATCTAGTGGTGGGTTTGGTCCAGACTGTGTTCGGGGATGTTCCTATGTGCTGACCCATCGTAACCAGGTGGAAGAGTCCACCGGTCAAAGCCCGTCAGGCAAAAGTCAAAGGGTTAGATCTCCTGGTCAACGGGGCTTCGTGGTGGCCTTCCGGGTGTAGCTATGCCACCGAAACACCGCATCGGGTCCTGATGCAGTTGTGAAAGTGATGTGGCATGCGTAGATGCCCGTCTTGGGGCTCCGGGGTGTGGCCCCCCTGCGCGGACGGCACTGCCGCCGTCACTTGGAGGAGGGAAACGTGCGCGTCGGGTAGAACCGGAGGGAATCTAGTGGTGGGTTTGGTCCAGACCGTGTTCGGGGATGTTCCTATGTGCTGACCCATCGCAACCAGGTGGAAGAGTCCACCGGTCAAAGCCCGTCCGGCGAAAGTGAAAGGGTTAGATCTCCTGGTCAACGGGGCTTCGTGGTGGCCTTCCGGGTGTAGCTATGCCACCGAAACACCGCATCGGGCCTGATGCAGGGGGGCCACACCCCGGAGCCCCAAGACGGGCGTCTACGCATGCCACATCACTTTCACACATGCATCATGACCTGATGCGGTGTTTCGGTTGCATAGCTACATCTGGAAGGCCACCACAAAGCCCCGTTGACCAGGAGATCTAGCCCTTTCACTTTCGCCGGACGGGCTTTGACCGGTGGACTCTTCCACCTGGTTGCGATGGGTCAGCACATAGGAACATCCCCGAACACGGTCTGGACCAAACCCACCTCTAGATTCCCTCCGGTTCTACCCGACGTGCACGTTCCCCCCCTCTAAGTGACGGCGGCAGTGCCGTCCGCGCAGGGGGGCCACACCCCGGAGCCCCAAGACGGGCGTCTACGCATGCCACATCACTTTCACAACTGCATCAGGACCCGATGCGGTGTTTCGGTGGCATAGCTACACCCGGAAGGCCACCACGAAGCCCCGTTGACCAGGAGATCTAACCCTTTGACTTTCGCCGGACGGGCTTTGACCGGTGGACTCTTCCACCTGGTTACGATGGGTCAGCACATAGGAACATCCCCGAACACAGTCTGGACCAAACCCACCACTAGATTCCCTCCGGTTCTACCCGACGTGCACGTTTCCCCCCTCCAAGTGACGGCGGCAGTGCCGTCCGCGCAGGGGGGCCACACCCCGGAGCCCCAAGACGGGCGTCTACGCGTGCCACATCACTTTCACTCATGCATCAGGACCCGATGCGGTGTTTCGGTGGCATAGCTACACCTGGAAGGCCACCACGAAGCCCCGTTGACCAGGAGATCTAGCACTTTGACTTTCGTCGGACGGACTTTGACCGGTGGACTCTTCCACCTGGTTGCGATGGGTCAGCACATAGGAACATCGTCCCCGAACACGGTCTGGACCAAACCCACCACTAGATTCCCTCCGGTTCTACCCGACGCGCATGTTTCCCCCTCCAACTGACGGCGGCAGTGCCGTCCGCGGAGGGGGGCACCCCCATAAGCCCCAAGACGCCCGTGAGGGGGGGGCACCACCCGGAGCCGCGTGCCACCACACTTTCACACGCGTAGGAGGGCCCACCGCAACACCTGACGTGTTTCCTACCCCCCAGGTACCCCGTCCCGTTTCCCCCCTCCAAGTGACGGCGGCAGTGCCGTCCGCGGAGGGGGGCCACACCCATAAGCCCCAAGACGCCCGTGAGGGGGGCACCACCCGGAGCCGCGTGCCACCACACTTTCACACGCGTAAGAGGGCCCACCGCAACACCTGACATGTTTCCTACCCCCCAGGTACCCCGTCCCGTTTCCCCCCTCCGTGGCAGGGCGGCAGCGACGTCCGTGAGGGGAGGCAATCGATATATAATTGAGGTATGTTTTTTTACATAAGGCACATTTAAGTTAATCAAATTAGTTTTGAAAAAAAGAGAAAAAAAGAAAAATAAATAAAAAAGAGAAAATAAATAAAAAATAAAAAAAGTAGCGCCAATCTATGCCGACGGCAATGCCGTCGGCATAGCTACGGCCACGGATCGACAGAGCCCTGGATCGATGACGTGGCATAGGACGTGGATCGATGACCTGGCAGAGGAAATGGGCCAGTCCTATGCCGACGGCCTGGCCGTCGGCATAGATCAACCTTATCCACTCGGGGAGCTGCCACTGACCCGTGGGGGCCCAGGCTATGCCGACGGCCAAGCCGTCGGCATAGTCTCCCCTTATCCACTCGGCTGCTTCCTCCAACACTCATTCGCTCTCTCTCTCTCTATCGACCCCAACACTCCCTCTCTCTCTCGCCGCCGCCGACGCCACTCCGTTTGCCGCCACCGCCGCCTCAGCCCGGACACGCCCACGCCGCCGCCGTCTACGCCCGGACCCGCCACCGCCTCCTTCGCCCGGACCCGCCCTCGCCCCTGCCCCTGCCCTCCTCCTCCGCCCACGCCGCCGCCGTCTCCGCCCACGCCGCCGCCTCCCTCCGCCCGGACCCGCCCTCGCCCTGCCCCCGCCCTCCTCCTTCGCCCGCGCCGCCGCCGTCTCCGCTCGTCCCCGCCCCGACCTTCGTCGACCCCGCCCCGGCCACACCGCCGCCCCGCGTCGGCCACCTCGTCCCCGCCCCGACCGCCCTCGCCCCAGCTGCCCCGCGGGTGCTTCTGCCGGTCCCTTGTCTCGAACAGCGCCGTCGCGACGTGCCACACCATGATCACAATGGCGGCCCCCATCTTGTTGTCGCACGCCCAATCTAAGTGATGGAAGCCATGCCTTGTCAATGCAGCTATGCCATTGCTGAAGCGTCCGTCGGAGCTGGGCGCGAGGACGTCCTTCAAGGCCCTGGCGATGACCAGCTTGGCGTCGGCGGTGACAATGGCGTCGGGCAGCCCGACGACGCGCTTCTTGAGCACGGTGGAGACGAGTACCCACACCCGGCGTGGGTGAAGCTGGCGGAGCTTGAGCATGGTCACCTGGTGGACCTTAATCACGGGGCGCGAGCGGTACTTCACCCACAGGGTACCCTTGACGAGCTGTTTCCGGATGGCCCGTTGCTTCCGGGAGTAGTGGCAGACCAAGGACGCGATGAACCAGTCGGAGAGCAGGTACTGCAAGAACTCGTACGCCTCAACGGAGAGCAGGGTGAGCGTGAGGAGGAAGGTGACGATGAGGTCGGAAGAGTCACAGACCATGTCGACGATGTTGCCCACCTTGTCTTTGAAGTGATGGTACTGCGCCGTGTTGAAGGATAGGCCGACGAGCCCCCAGAAGAGGGAGCCCAGCACTTTGAAGATGTCACCATGGCCGGTGACTAGAAGCACGGTCACGCAATATATCAGGATGAAGACGATGGAGAAGACAAAGTTGGTTATGAATAGCCCCGGCCTGGGCAACTCCAGCGGGATGATGGCCTGGTAGTACTCGTCCAGGAACCTGAGCTCTAGCTCAACCACCTGGAACGCCCGCTCCGTGTCGGTGGACTTGTCCCGTCCACCCTCGAGGGCGAGGAGGCCACGGAGAACGAGGTCGCGCGCCTGCGGGGTGTCAGCCTCCGCCATGTCCAAGCGCTTCATCTTTCGCCGGAGCAGCTTGAAGAGAGCGAGCGCGAGGCAGATGTCCTCCATCTTGCGCCTCCTGCTCTCGTTGTACCGGAAGATGGGGTCGCTCTCAGAGAGATCCCAGATGTTGCACACTCGGACCAGCTTGGACTTCTTGCGTTGCTCGACATTCGGATCACCATCGCCGGTGAGAATGTTCTTCACTCCTTGGTCGCAGATCTCGAAGCCATGGGGCGTCACCTTTCTCTTTAGCCGGCCCTCTCCCATGACCACGTAGTTACAAGTCATCATGACGTTGGCGCCGATCGTGGTGTCGATCGCCGTCGTGTGACAGTTGCCGTTGTTCATGGACGAGCTGCGCCATGTAGCCGGAGACGAGGGCGGCATTCCTGGCGAGGTCGAAGGAGCCCTGGGCACGGCGGATGCAGATGGCGCGCTTGCACATCTTAGCGACGCCGAAGATCCATAGGATGATGAAGAAGGACTTGATGCCGGGGCTATGGACGTAGGCGAAGATGAGGTAGCCGATCCACACCATGCGCGCTGCCTCCTCGACGGCGTCGAAGGAGCTGTAGTGGCCGACGCCACGCGAGAAGGCGCCGGCAGCTGCGACAACCATGGCGTAGACCTTGCTGCGGAGGAGCTCGACGAGGAGCATCCAGAGGAGGATGAGCGGTGCGCGGTAATTGTTGCAGGGGTCTGTCTTGGCCTGGGAGAAGGCGTAGGACATGAAGGGGAGGAAGAGCGAGAAGGTAGCCCGGAAGAAGATGCAGGTGATGGGGGAGTGGCCGCGGTGGAGACCGGTGAAGCGGCCGAGGACGCCGAGGAGGAAGAGCGCGATGCCGAGGAAAGTCATGAGGGCCGTGGTGGTGACCATGAGCCGCTCGGTGGTGCTCTGTTGGGTGTCGGACATGGGCCGGTTCCCCAGCTGCGTCATGGCTGTGGTGTTGCACATGCCCGGCGCCGGCGCCGGGGCGCTGGAGTTGTGGATGGCCACAGCTGCCCGGCTCACCAGCGACACAAGGACCATTGCACCCCTTGATGATGCTGACGACGGTGGTGCATGCGTTTGCTGTATTTATACGGGTCTACCTAGGACTCATCTAGATGTGACATAACAATATCACATCTAAATATGATGTCAGCATCACCTCACTTCCTCATTGTTTGTTTGATTTTGATTTGCCAGAGCCCAAAACAAACAAACAGGCTCGCCCGCACGTCTGCCTGGGTGAGCCGGCCTATATGTCCAACCGCTCGTACGTGCTAGTAGGCTACCGATTAGCACGAAGCTAGCGAAGCTAGCGACCAGTGCTCAAAAAAGGAAAAACTAGCACGAAGCTAGCGATTAGTGCTTAAAAAAAAAAGCTAGCGATCAAAATTGTGTCACTACTCGAAGCTAACGATCAGAATTTTTTTCGAGGAAAACCTAGCGATCAGATGTATCAGTGAAAATAAAGTAGCGTTACCACTGATTTGTTGGTTTTGCATTTTATCATCATCTTTTTACCGGCAAGCTTCTAGTAGGCTACCGACGTTTTATTTTATTTTTTCCTTCTGGGTTTTGCATTTTTTTACTCTTAGATTTTATACGTAAATTTTTAATAAAAGACAAAGTTTTGATCAAAAACATGTTCATGAATTTAAATAAATGTTTTCAAATTATAAAAAATGTCACCGAATATGAAATATGTTATAATATATGGTGAACAATTCTTTAATATATAATAATCATTTTCTGAATGCACACTAATTTTTTTTGAATATACAGTAACCCTTTTATACACTGAACATTTTTTAATACGCACTAAAAGATTTTTTAATACACACTTAACCTTTTTCTAATATAGTGTGAACATTGTTATAATATACACTAAACTATTTTAAAACACATATTGAAAAATTGATCTTGCATTAAAAAATGTTCCTGTATTAGAAAATATTCACGATAATCAAAATTTGTTCGTGGATTCAGAAAATGTTCGCCGATTCAAAAAATATTCACAAATTTCCAAAATGTTCAAGAATTGAAAATTGTTCATAAATTTGAAACGGTTTAGAAATTTTAAAAAAGAAAAATTAAATAAAAAGTAGAAAAAGAATAAAAAACGAACATAAAAACAACCAAAAGAACTAGAAAACCACTAGAGAAAATTAGATAAAAAGAAGAGAACAAAAAATCGGTTGCAACCCTCCCAAAACCATCAGAAAGGTTCCTAAATACTGGATCCCCAAACCCCAGATCGCTCCCAGAAATCCCCGATCGCTTCCCAAAAAACCACAAGCTAACAGCGCAAACGGTCCGGCCCGCTAAGAGCGAATAGTGAGCGATCGCTACGCTTACCAATTGTATAAGCGCCCCCCCCCCCCCCGCCCTAGGTCCTTGTTGTAGGTATTAGTGGGCTTGTTGTTTTATTAGCGACATGCAACTGGGATAAAGGGTCGAGACATGCAACTACAAGTCCATCCTTGGTTGCATGTCGAGGGTGGACATGCAACTGGGCCAAAGGGGTCGAGCAAGTTGCGTCTCTAGGGTGAACATGCAAATGGTTCGGGTCTGGAAAGTTCTGCGTCGAGGGTGGATATTCAACTAGGCCAAAGGGGTCGAGGGTCAGTTGCATGTCGATGGTGGACTTCCAACTGGGGCAAAGGGGTCGAGGGTCAGTTGCAAGTCAAGGATGGAATTGTAACTGGGACAAACGGTCGAGATCTAGTAGCGTCTCGAGGATAGACTAGCAACTAGGGCAAAGGGTCAGGGGCAAAGTTGTGTGTCGTGGGCGGACTTGCAACTGGGAAAAAATGATCCGAGCCAGTTGCGTGTCGATAGTGGACCTACAATTGGGTTAAAAGGGTCGAGAACAAAGTTACGTGTCGAGGATGCACTTGCAACTGGGACAAAAGGGTCGAGGACAAGTTGCGTGCCGAGGGTGCACTTGCAATTGGATCAAACTGGATTTACAACTGATATAAAAAAGGGTTGAGCCCAGTTGCAAGTCAATGGTGGACTTGCAGCTCGGACTACATCAAAATTATAGGCCCAGTTGCGAGTGAGGGTGGACTTGCAACTAGGACAACTACGAAACTACGAGCCCAGTTGCGAGTCAAGGGCGGACTTGCAACTGGGATGAAACAAACTATGGGTCTAGTTGCGAGTCAAGGGCGAACTTCCGACTGGGACAACTACACAAAACTATGACACCCCTTGCGAGTCGAGGGTGGACTTGCAACTTGGGATAATAACAAACTACAAGCCCAGTTGCGAGTTGAGCGTGGACTTGCAACTGGGATGAAAAACAAAACATATGCCCAGTTGCGAGTCGAGGGTGGACTTGCAACTGGGACAACTACGAGCCTATTTGCAAGTCGAGGATGGACTTGCAACTAGGACAACTACGAAACTACGAGGCTAGTTGCGAGTCAAGGGTCAACTTGCAACTGGGATGAAATAAATTATGGGGTCAGTTGCGACTCAAGGATGGACTTGCAACTGTGATAAAAAACAAAAACACAGGCTCCAGTTGTGAGGCGAGGGTGGGTTTGCAACTGGGACAACTATGAGCTCAGTTGCAAGTCGAGTGTGAACTTGCATATGGGACAACTACAAAGATAGTAGCCAAGTTGCGAGTCAAGGATCGACTTGCAACCGGGATGAAACAAACTACGGGCCTGGTCGCGGGTCAAGGGTGGACCTGCAACTGGGAGGAAAAACAAAACATAGGCAGAGTTGCGAAACAAACTACGGGCCTAGTTGCGAGTCGAGGGTGGACTTGCAACTGGGACAACTACACAAAACTATGATAGGAGTTGCGAGTCGAGGGTGGACTTGCAACTGGGACAACTACACAAAACTACGATACGAGTTGCGAGTCGAGGGTGGACTTGCAACTGGGATGACAACAAAATTATGGGCCCAGTTGCAAGTCAAGGGTGGACATGCAACTGGGATAACTACGAAACTACGAGCCCAGTTGCGAGTCAAGGGTGGACTTGCAACTGGGATGAAATAAACTATGGGCCTAGTTGCGAGTAAAGGGCCAACTTGCGACTGGGACAACTACACAAAACTATGATACCATTGGCAAGTCGAGGTTGGACTTGCAACTGGGACAATAACAAACAACAAGCCCAGTTGCGAGTTGAGCATGGACTTGCAACTGGGATGAAGAACAAAACACATGCCCAGTTGTGAGTCGCGGGTGGACTTGCAACCGAGACAACTATGAGCCCATTTGCAAGTCGAGGGTGGACTTGGAACTGGGAAAACTACAAAACTACGAGGCTAGTTGCGAGTCAAGCGTCGACTGATAACTGGGATTAAACAAATTATGGGGCCAGTTGCGACTCAAGGGTGGACTTGCAACTGTGATGAAAAACAAAAACACATGATCCAGTTGCGAGGCGAGGGTGGGCTTGTAACAGGGACAACTATGAGCTCAATTGTGAGTCGAGTGTGGACTTTTACAAAGCTAGTAGGCCAGTTGCGAGTCAAGGATCGACTTGCAACTGCGATGAAACAAACTGTAGGGGAACGCGACAGAAAACAAAAAATTTCCGCACTACGAACATGCCCAGGATCACTATGGAGATGCATACAAGGTTTTAGATCTGATCATTACCGACTCGTAGCGCAGCGGAAGTAGAGTCGATGAAGATCGGCGGTGCAGATCCCCGCAGCTAGGATTTACAACCTCCCAATCGCGAGGATGTTCTCCCTCGTCTGCCCCTCGGACAGCCCTCCGTGAGGCAGTCAGACAGTCCATCGGACGGTGTCACGGACAGCCCTTCGGGAGGACCCTCGAACTCGGACGGTAACTCGGACATCCCTTCAGGAGGACCCTTGAATAGCCCCTCGGGAAAAAGATTGAACCTACGACCTGTCTACGGGGTTGCAGACATACGGTGTCAGCTATCCGGCAGGGCTTCGCCGTCCAGAACTAGTTCCCACCGGAACCCAGACAGCCTTTCGGACCTACGAAACTATTTCGTGGGAGGGAGAGAGAAAGCCAGATCATGCATGTCATTTGTATGAGAGTAAGGAGTGAGTGTGGAGAGCTCCTCTCCACCTCTATTTATAGTAAAACCAAGGGGTAAGATGGCACATGTAAATACCAAAACACCCATGCTTTATGTCACACATAAAGGGCATAAAGGGCATAAAAGGAAGGCAAGTGGAGCTCCGTGGAGGAGCTCCACCCTTGGCTTCCACCCCATGCCCCCCCAAAAAAGGGGTTCCTTAGTCCCTAGGTCCTTCTAGAAGCCTTTTGGGAAAAGCCCTAAAAGGTGGCTTTCCATAAAGTAACCAAAAAGCACTTTCACTATTCATGAAGACATTTTTCCGCGACCGTTAATTCCGAAAATATTTCTATAGGCCTAGAACATTACCAGTACCCACTAAAATAATTCTGGACGCGTTCTGAAACATTTCCGAATCAATGATTTTCTTCAGCGAAAAGCAACCAAGGCATTTCCGGCTGCTCCGGAACATTTTCGGTTTCCTCTCCGGAAAAATTCCAGAAGTTCCCAGAACAATTCTGGCACCTCCAAAAAGTTCCAGGCGTTTGCCAAAACCTTTTTGGCTTAATGGTTTACTCCGAAACAACTTTTCAGTTTTACCGAAACTTTTTCGGTAGTCTCTCCGGAACTTTTCCGTTGTCTCCGAAACTTTTCCGGTGACTTTCTCTCAAACTCCCTGTCTAGTATTCAGCAGATAGATGACCCTTAAGCGTGTGACCCTGTAGGTTTGGTGAAGTATAGACATGACCGGAACACTTTCCGATCAATGATCAATACCGGAACCGTGGACACCCATATTGATCCCTATACCCACACGAATGTATATTCGAGTGAACCTCTAGTTGCCGCGTGCTATTCCTGTTGCTCCACGATATGTTACAAACACCCGAGGTGAGACTTATCGGCATCCCCGTGGATCAACAACTTTGTCCACTATGCCAGTTACCTCGTTACCGGTATTTGTTCTCTTTTCTCGTTTCCATGTTTCGGCATCCCTGTGATCAAATCACATTGTATCTGGCCAGACGATGATGGATACCGTAACACCGAGACGGCCCTAAAAATATCTCTCCATCGTCGGAGGAGCAAATCCCAATCTTGAGGTATCAAGTTACTTGTCATACTTTTCCGTGAACCCGCAAGCCGCCGTAATAGCCATCCTGTTACAACTGACGTTTAACAATCCCTAAAGTTCACAAAGCAAGCACGAAGGAACTCAATACTCCCATGGTCTAAGGAATTATGCAAACATTAACTTTCTCTGTGTTATTAACCATTAACTTGTGACAAATGTATCTCATAGCATAACATCAATCGGGTCGATTCAACACAAATGTTCTCCTAACATTGTGCCCTCAAAAGTTGCTAGCATAGACATGCCCATGATCAGGAAAACGTGATCATCATGCAACACTTGAGCCAGTCTCAGAGGCTTGACTAGGAATACTTTTTACCATTTATTATTCCACACGTGCACATGGGTTTTCCTCAGAGCCTTTATGGATATACGGGCTCGGGAACCATAGGAGTTATAGCATGGAATATAAACATAATTACGAACATGGTGATAAATAATAACATTTATTATTGCCTCTAGGGCATATCTCCTACAGACTCCCACTTGCACTAGGGTCAATAATCTAGTCAATGCTAATGCACTTTACGCCTATGGCATACCAGTGTAAAATATGCTTCGCTTGTGGTATAGTCATGTTCCAACGGATCTGACAACTTCAGATCCGTGTATATCTTTGCATGTCCTCGCGTTTTCATGCTTTCACAAAATTCATATTTTGTGTGGACTTGGCTTTGTATATATGTGAATCACAGGTCAAACTTTGATTCCTCAGAATGAGCTATGGAGCAACTATCTTCAATAGTGTCCCATTGACCAAAGCCATCTTGAAACTATACTAAGTTCATGAATGAACTATACGATTCAACATTTTCTTTGTCGCTTCTAAAGCGTCAATATACTTAGCCTTTGTTATAGAATTCGCCACGGTAACCTGTTCGGAACAATTCCAACTTACTGTGCCTCCATATCGTGTATTACACAAAACCCTTAACATAAATCGAAAATCGCATTGAGCATGGATGAAGACTGTATCGATGTAATTACTTACAACGAGCACTTCATAATCTCCTCTTGCGACAAAACATGTCATCAGTGCTACTTTAGTACTCAACGACATTTTTCACTGTTGTCCCATGATCAGTACTTTGATCACTTTGGTATCTATACTCGCAACTGCTTGGGAGTACCGGACATATCTGGTTGTTTTTACATACCATGGAATACATGATTAATCCGAACATAAAAAGTGTGTGGAATCTCCATCATGTATTTCGCTCATCAGTGTTTTAGGACACCGAGTCTTGCAAAAACTCTTTCCATGTGACTTCTGCAAGAAACACCATTCGGCGTTCTTATGCTAAATCATTATAGCATCTTGTCAATATGTATTCTTGGCTTAGCCTATTAGGCAATTTTATCTTCGTAGATAATTATGCCTAATATCAAGGCTACCTAGCCCAAGTTCTTCATCGAAAAACTATTTTTCAACGAAGTCCTAATTCGTGTCAAGGAATTAATATTATTTCCAATAAACAATGTGTCAAGCACACAAGTTTTTAGAAATATTATTATGCTCCCACTTACTTTCTTGTCTCCACAAGCATCTTCTCTTTCCATTAATGAAATTAAAACTCTTTTGACTATTTCATCAAAACGAAGATTCCAACTCCATTTTGCTCTCTTCTGTCCATTGCTGGAACTCTGAAGTTTGCACACTCACTAGCATCCTCTGGATTGACAAAATACTTTGGACTGTATCACATCCAAGTCCTATGTTGTATTTCCATCTCATGGAATTTTTTTTGGCATCCATGTATCATATCTCATGATTGAAATATGTATTAATTGCTAGTTTAACCCGAACCGACTTTAAGCATCGCTACGGAGAGACAATCTCGCCGTAGTTAATTCCTTGAATTTGTTATAAGCAACAAGTCGAGCTTTATGGATAAAACACTTTTATCCATATTAGTTTATAGTTCCATTAATGTTCGTTAGACTCTAAGTCTTCCAAAGGGTGTATCAAGATTTAATCTTGAATCATTTATGGATACTATCTCGGATTATATTGGCTTTTATCCAATTCCGGAGCCAGGGCCCATCAACGCTTCCTTGTGTTTCGTAGGTATACTGTTGTCTAACAGCAATATCTCGTTTGCGCACATGAGAGGTTTGCACGAGTTTTACCTACGTGGTTCAGCTGCAAGTTCGATCGAAGTCCATACATCTCATGTAGAGGCTTCTGTATCAGTCGCAGTAGGAAACTATGGAATTACTTCCAAGGTTTCTGTCCATTAACCTGATGATGAAGATACTGTTATCTTGTCGAATTGTACTGTCCTCCCACTCACCTTTTTGCAAGAAACATTTCTTGAAAATCATACCGTTCTTTGTGGCAAACTTTTGCCTCGGTAGCACTACTAGGGAAAAGCTTATAGGTAGAACATTAGTAGTAGCGCGGGAAAATATGCAGCGCTGCTGCTAATTAGAGGGATAATGGTTCAACTGGATGAAGTGCCTTACCAAGAAGAAAAGGTTCAACTGGATGAAGTCTCATGACTGTCACGTGATGATGACGCAGATACTCCCGGTTGCCATTAGAGGGATAATGGACAAACACGTCCGTGACACGCTTACTGGTCTCTGCAACTTCTTCGACGTTATCTCTCGAAAGTCCATCAGTGTGAAGCAGCTCTGAAGGCTACAGGAAGAGATCGTTGTCATATTAGGTGAGCTTGAGATGTATTTCCCGCCCGCGTTCTTTGACGTCACGGTGCATCTGTGTGTCCACATCGTGGACGACATCATCGACCGCGGGCCGACATTCCTTCACAGCATGATGCCGTTCGAGAGGATGAATGGGGTCATCAAAGGATTCGTTCATAACATGTCCCGTCCCGATGGGAGCATCGTCCAGGGGTATCTGACCCAAGAGTGCATCTCCTTTTGCGAGAATTATCTAGGCATCGGAGACCCTGTCGTGGTTTTGTCACGGCAGATGTCCGAAGACTTAGGTTCGAGGCCATCGCCATAGCAGTGGACTCAAAGGGGTTGATCGGGACGAAGGACACGAGTTTACCCAGGTTCGGCCCCTCAAGTAGAGGTAAAAGCCTACGTCCTGCTTGTGTTGTATTAACTTGAGTATCGATTACAAGGGAGCGGATTGCTTGACCTAGTTCTCGATAACTTGGTTTCTTGTCTAAGCCGCCCCGGGGTCCAGCCTTTATATAAGAGGTCAAGGCCCCGGGTTACACGAGTCTCATACCGACTCACATAACGTGTCCTATTCTGTCTCTAAGCCGCCGTACCATCTTGGGTAAGCCGCCACCGGGCGGATTAGCCACCCGGGTCATCACGCCATCTTCCGTCTCTGGGCCCCTGTCAACGGCCCATCTGGTAAGCCGCCCTGTGGCCTTGTCTGCGCCCTTAAGCCCACCTTACAAGCCTTGGGCTTACGAGCCGCCTGGTGTAACCCGGCCCCGCCTGGGCGGGTCTCACCACGGGTTATATCCCCAACAGACCCTGTTGTTGGTTTGCCCGTCAAGAAGCACCGTGGGAGGCTCGGAGGAGAAGGTCACAACAACGGCCGGAGGGAATTGCACGTGGACTACTCGGTTCGACGGAACGACTTTGACAGGGCTAACTTAGTAGTGCTACAACACCTAGATGCGGTAGAAGATTATGTGACACTGCACAAAGAAACCATCGCAAAGAAGTACCGTGATCAAGGGATGCGCAAGACGGACGCCGAAGTTACTGTAGAGCACAACTCCACTTTCTTGCGTTGGTTCAAAGAGCAAGTTCTTGCTAATCCCCCGGAAGATGGCAGTGCAGACGGATTGCTCATATACGCCTTAGCACATGGCCCCGCACCCAACCTCGCGACCTATCAAGCATACGATATCAACGGGTACACATTCTACATGGAGGTCAAAGACATGAACAGTGATTACCAGAACTCAGGGGTGACGATTGAATGCATGACCAACACCAACGGCACAACTGAAAGATTCTACGGAAGGGTCGAAGAGATCTGGGAGCTTGACTATGCTGGACTGCACGATGCGACGATGTTCCGTGTCAGATGGGCTAAGGCCGTCATAAGAAAAAACAAGTATTTCACTACCATGTCTATACCCGACGCGAAGAGCACTACCGTGAACGTTAACGTCATCGCCAAAACTGAGCCATGGGTACACGCTAAGCATGTGACACAATGCTTCTTCATAACTGACCCGACCAATCCCAGCCGTGTTGTCGTGAGGAGAGGCAAAAGGAGCATCGTCGGAATGGATGGAGTCGCCAACGAGGAAGACTATGACCAATACGGTAACCCGATGAGGGAAGAAGACGATGACGATGAAGCATACGTCGAAAGAAGAATCAAGACTACATTACGTAAGAAAGATCGTACTCCATGGTTCCGGAAAAGTCACAACGAGGGGCTCAATTATTCGACAACGAACAAGAAAGGAAAGAAGCTCAATGTGAAACGTCGTCGACGCAGCTGAGAAACCATCATTTATATATATGTATCTATTTTGTGTACGCACTTAACTATTTTCGTTCAAATGATGTAATATATATCCCCTTTCCCACCATGGTTCCGGCTTGGGTCGTCTTTCGGAGGAGAAAAAAAAGTAAAACAAAAAGGAAACAAAATGAAAAGAATAAGTAAAGGAATAGAAGAGAAAATGAAGGAAAAAGAAAAAGGAGAAAGGAAAATGAAAATGAAAAAAATGAAAACAGAACTGAAAAGAAATAATAAAAAACAATAAAGATAGCAGTAGCGCTGGTAGCGGACCCAGCGCTATGGCTAAGTTAGCTATAGCGCTCGTCTGTACTCAGCGCTACTGCTATTTTGACTTAACCCCCGCGCGGGCTCCCAATTTCGTTTCTCCCCCCAAATCCCCATTCCCCCTCTCCCCCACTCCTCTGTTGCCGCCGCCGTCGACCTCGCCGCCGTCGCCCTCTCCCCTGCCCACCCTCGACCTCGCCGCCGGCCATTGACCAAGCTTCTCCTCGCCGTCGCCCTCTCCCCTGCCCGCCCTCGACCTCGCCGCCACCGCCCGAGCCCGCCCTTGACCTCACCACCGCCGCCCCGTAAGCCTCTTCCCTCCCCTATTCTCCCTCTCCTCTCGCCTGCCCTCCTCTCTCTCTCTCTCTCTCTCTCTCTCTCTCTCTGCTCTCTGCTCTCTCTCTCTAATATGAACCCTCGGAGGCAGTTGGATGTATGAACCCTAGGTGTTCATATGAACCCTAGGTGATGATGTTGCTGCTGTGATGATGTGGCTGCCGTGATTAGGAAATTAGGACAGTAAGGATTTTTTTAGGACAGTAGGAATTTTTTTAGGACATAAATTTTTTTAGCAATTTTTTTAGGAAATTAGCTAGGGTTATAAATTAGTATATAAATTAACAAAGAGTTGTTGCTGTGATGATGTTGCTGCTGCTGGGAATTTTTTTTAGGAAGTTGTGACATTTTGAGTTAACATAGAGTAGTTAGTATATAAATTAGCTAGGGAAAGTTAGCTAGGGCAAATTAGCTATGGCATTTAGCTTTAAACAAAAAACAGTAGCATTTAGCTATAAACAAAAAAAGTAGCTATGGCATTTAGCTATAAACAAAAAACAGAATTGTTTTTTCTTTTCAAAAACTTGGTTAAAGTAATTGTTGCTATATAAACAAAAAAGAAGATTGATGTTATATGATATATGTCATTGATGTTCATTTGCATATTCCATTATTGTTGATTATATCTTTTATTTACAATTGTTGAATATGATATGATTAATGTTGGTTGAATGGACAATTGTCGAAGAATATCCGAGTGGCCTATGTTTTGCCAGAATGTTGATTCATTTCCATTCCAGCAAATTTCAGGCGCTCCATATGTCCACTTTTTAGCAAAGGTCATGCCGAAAATTTCCGTGAATTTCGGCATGACTTGTGCTAGAAACTAGGACATATCGAGTGCCCGGGATTTGCCGGAAGGGGAATGAATCAACATTCCGGCAAAACATAGGCCCTTTTTTTTCTTCATTATTCATTTTATTCGGTCTAGAATTAAAATAGTATACTTAATTAATCATAGGAAACATGTCTAGCCACGAGGAAGCCGGGGGTTCTGGTCACCCCGAATAAGACCCCGTCGAGGCAGCAAATCATTATTTTGAATACCTGGACGAACACCGGTTGCGGGTGCAGGGTGGCAGTGACACCAACCCCGACACCGACACCGGCACCGGCACCGACACCGGCACCGGCACCGACACCGGCACCGGCACCGACACCACCCCCGAGACCGGCAACGATGCTGGCGAAGCCGGTAAAGGACCGAAGCTGAAGAGGGAACGAAAACCAAACGAGCTCGGCATCGGAAAAATTGTGGTCACGGCGATGCACACCGGCAAATTAGAGCCAACGGCGCCGGAGGAAGCGCGCGCGTGCTATGGCAATCAACTAGGATGCATCGTCAGGGAAACCACCAACATCAATGACGAAAAGTTAAGGAAGATACCACATATGGAGCACATGCTCCTAACGAAGTTGCACAATAGGTTCCTGTTCCCGGCCGGGATGAAAGCAAACTTTCGTGGCAGGATGAACCCATGAGAAAGATAAACAACAAGGCGATGGGGACGTTCAACAACGACTTGGCCGCCTGGAAAGTAAGGGTGAAAAAAGCGATTGCGAAGAATGAATCGTGGTCCAAGATTCATGCTGACAATCCGACACTAAAGGAAGAGGACTTCGAAAAATTCAAGGAAACTTGCGCTAAAGAAGAAGTCAAGGAAAAGTCAGAGAAAATGAAGGAGCTCCAGGCAGGAACACGCCTCCCCACCGCCTCGGAAGCCGTGGTTACGAGGGGAAGAGGCACGTATGGGCCGTGGAGGACGCCGAACGTGAAAGTCACAGAATCCCAGACCCCTTGGCAGAGTTCACCGAGCCGCAAGAGCATTACTGGATCAGGGCCCGGTACAAGTGGGACCCCATCAATAAGATCTTTTACACGGACCCGAACACGAGGGAGTTCATGAGACTACTGGTAATTGTTATATTACCACCTTATATTAGGTTCTAATCAATTCGACTACAAGTTTGTCACATTTGTAAACCATCCACGTTCCTTTTGCAGAAAGAGCAACACCAAAAGGCGGCCGAAAGCGACGAGTCGTCTCAGTCGTCGGCGAGGCCCAAGTGGGACACCCCTTTCAACCGGGCCCTGAACATACTAAAAAGGGTCTCGGAGGACAAACCGCCATCGTATGGATGTGTGCACGGCGCCGGAGATGGCGCCTCGTGGAAGACGTACTACCACGAGAAGCCGGAGGAAAAAAGGCAGAGACGGATGCTTACTCAACAGACCATCGACGAGAAGGTCGCGCTTGCAGTCGATATGACCAGAGCTGAGACCAAAGAAGAGTTGGTCAAAGTAGTCGATGCAGTGGTAGCTGCCGTCAGGGCTGACGTCGCATCTTCCATTAGCAGCTTGATTCCGGCAGTTATCGATTGGACGAAGAAAAATCCAGATAAAGGGCCAGCGGACATTCCCCTTCCCGGCTACGTCGGGAGCAATTCGATGAACATCGAACCACCAGCACCTGCTCACACAACCGCACATGCTCCCGTACCTGGTCCCGCTCCTATTCATAGCAGCCTGTCCTCCGTCTCTCGCGTGCTCGGCGGGGCTTCGTCTTTGGCTGAGCTCGACACCCTCACAGTAATTACGCGTCACACCCTCTTCACCAGCATATCTATAGTCTTCCGTTTCAGTTGCCTTTCGGATGTCTGACGTCGCAGACATGTCTTCGCAGGCCGACGAAACCCCTTGCACCATACTGTATGACATAAACGGCCAGAAGGTGGACGTGGGAAAGGCAACGATCGTGAAGCCGAAGGACCGCATGTTGCACAACCGACATATGCCCGATGGCGTCTTCAAGGTTTCTGTGGCCAGTGTCAAAGCGGGCTTCGAGGATTTGCCTCCTCCGGTACCACTCGAGGGAGACGACGAGACCCCTAAACGGATTGTCGCATGCAAGAGTTGGTTCCTGCCTTGGCCGAAGACTCTTCTTCATGTGGAGGCGCCCGGGATCACACCAACGACAATGCCTCAACAAGGTATGAACACCACCCCACCTACCCAATTACCTGCACCTGTCGTGCCGCGTGATAGCAGACGACGCGAGGGAGAGCCTCCATTAGTGCCTGATGACGTAGCCCCCGTCGAAGGAGCAAATGCTGATGATGTCATGGAGGAGGATGATGATGACCCTCTCAAGTATATCAATACCGGCTATGACGATGGAGGATTGATGGCTTGGGACTATGAATCAGGCTATGAGCGTGGAGATGACTGGATGCTGTAGGGTAACGCAGCAGAAAACAAAAATTTTCCGACCTACGCACCAGCCCAGGACCACTATGGAGACTGCATACAAGGTTTGATCATTTTCGTTACCGACTCGTAGCGCAGCGGAAGTAGAGTCGATGACGATCGGCGGTGCAGCTCCCCGCAGCTAGGATTTTACAAGCTCCCAACCGCGAGGATGTATACCCTCATCTGCCCCGCGGACAGCCCTCCGGGAGGCGGTCGCACAGTCCCCCGGACGGTGTCGCGGACAGCCCTTCGGGAGGACCTCCGAAACTTGGACTGTCACTCGGACAGCCCTTCGGGAGGACCTCCAAAACTCGGACGGTCACACGGAAAGCCCTTCGGGAGGCACTCTCGAACTAAGACCGAAACTACGATCTCTCTACAGAGTTGCACACATACGGTGTCATCTATCCGGCAGGGCTTCGCCGTCCAGAACTAGTTCCTGCCGGAACCCAGACAGCCTTTCGGCTCTACGAAACTATTTCGCTGGGAGGGAGAGAAGAATGCCAGATCATGCATGGCTTTGTGTATGAGAACAAGAGTGTGTGAGATGGCAGCCCACTCACCTCCTATTTATAGGAAAACCAAGGGGTAGGGTGGTTTTACAATAAAACTCAAAACCCACAAGGATGAAGCCCTTCCACAAGGGCATAATGGTGAAACCAAGGAACAAGAGGGGCTCCAAGGAGGAGCCCCAAGTGTGGCCAGCCACCATCTCTTGGGGGGCCCCCCAAGGGGGTTTCTTAGCCCCCAAGCCTTCTAGAAACCTTTTGGGAAAATATCCCAAAAGGTGCTTTTCCATAAATATCCCAAAAAGCACTTTCACTATTCACGACGACATTTTTCAGCGTCTGATTGAACTGAAAATATTCATGTGGACTTAGAACAATTCTAGTACCCACCAAAGTAATTTTCAACGCGAGCCGGAACAATTCCGGTTTAGTGATTTTCATCTGCGAAAAGCATCTGAAGCGGTTTCGGCAGCTCCGGAACATTTCCGGTTTTCATCCCGGAAAATTCCAAAAAGTTTCCAGAACGATTCTGGCATCCTCCAAGAATTATCAGGCATGTGCCAAAACCAATTTGACTTTTTGGTATCCCCTAAAACAACTTTTCAGTTTCACCGGAACTCATCCGGTGACCTCTCTGCGGAACTTTTCCGGTGTCCGAAACTTTTCCGTGTCCGAAACTTTTTCGGTGTTACTCTCTCATACTCCCTGTCTAGTATTCAGCAGATAGATGACCCTTAAGCGTGTGACCCTATAGGTTCGGTGAAGCATAGACATGACCCGGAACCCCTTCCGATCAATGATCAACATCGGAGCCGTGGACACCCATATTGATCCCTATACCCACACGAATGAATATTCGAGTGAACCTCGAGTTGCCGTGTGCTATTCCTGTTGCTTCGCGATATGTTACAAATACCCGAGGTGAGACATGTTGGCATCCCCGTGGATCAACAACTTGTCCACTATGCCAGTTACCTCGTTGCCGGTATTGTTCTCTTTTCTCGTTCCCGTGTTCCGGCATCCCCGTGATCAAATCACAAAGTGTCTGGCCAGACGATGATGGATACCGTAACACCGAGAAGGCCCAGAGATATCTCTCCATCGTCGGAGGAGCAAATCCCAATCTTGAGCTATCAAGTTGCTTGACATACTTTTCCATGAACCCGTAAGCCGCCGTAATAGCCACCCATTTACGGATGACGTTTAACAAACCCCAAAGTTCATGAAGCAAGCATGAAGAAACTCGATACTCTCATGGTCTAAGGAATTATGCAAACATTAACTTCTCTGTGTTATTAACCATTAACTTATGACGAATGTATCTCATAGCATAACATCAATCGGGTCGATTCAACACAAGTGTTCTACCAACAATTGTGCCCTCAAAATTGCCGGCATAGCCATGCCCATGATCAGGAAAACAGGATCATCATGCAATACTTGAGCCAGTCATAGAGGCTTGACTAGGAATACATTTTACCGTTTATTATCCCACACGTGCACATGAGTTTCCCTCCAAGCCTCGTTTTATTTGTAGACTCGAGAATCATTGCAGTTATAGCATGGAACATAAACTTAATTATGAACAGGGAGATAATCAATAACATTTATTATTGCCTCTAGGGCATATCTCCTACAGACTCCCACTTGCAATAGAGTCAATAATCTAGTCAATGCTAATGCACTTTACACCTATGGTATACTGGTGTAAAATATGCTTCGCTTGTGGTATAGCCTGATGTCCAACGGATCTGACAACTTCAGCTCCGTGTGTAACTTTGCATATCCTCGCGTTTTCACGCTTTCACAAAATTCATATTTTGTGTGGACTTGGCTTTGCATATGTGTGAATCATTGGTCGAAACCTGATTCCTCAGACTGAGCTATGTAGCAACTATCTGCAATAGTGTCCCATAGACCAAAGCCATCTTGGAATCATACTAAGTTCATGAATGAACTATATGATTCAACAACTTCTTTGTCGCTTCTTAAGCGTCAACATACTTAGCCTTTGTTATAGAATTAGCCACAGTATCTTGTTTGGAACAATTTCCAACTACCGTGCCACCATGTTGTGTTTTACACAAAACCCTTAACTTAAATCGAAAATCGCATGGAGCATTGATGAAGACTGTATCGATGTAATTACTTACAACGAGCACTTCATAATCTCTGCTTGCGAGAAAACATGTCATCAGTACTACTCTAGTACTCAGTGACATCTTTCACTGTTGTCCCATGATCAGTGCTTTGATCACTATGGTATCTATACTCGCAACAACTTTGGAGTATTGGACATATCTGGTTGTTTTACATACCATGGAATACATGATTAATCCAAACACAAGAGTGTGTGGAATCTCCATCATGTATTTTACTCATCAGTGTTTTGGGACACCGAGTCTTGCAAAAACTCTTTCCATGTGACTTCGGCAAGAATCACTCCTTGGCGTTTTAAATGCTAAAAGGTTTTAGCATCTTGTCAATATGTATTCATTGATTAGCCCCATTAGGTAAATCTATCTCCATAGATCATCATGCTTAATATTGAGGCTATTTAGCCTAAGCACTTCATCGAAAAACTATTTTCAAATGAAGTCCTAATTCGTGTCAAGAAATTTATTTCCAATTAACAATGTGTCAAGTACACAAGGTTTTTAGAAATATTATTATGCTCCCACTTACTTTCTTGAATCACAAGCATCTTCGATACCCATTTGATGAAGTCAAACCCCTTTGACCATTCCATCAAAACCGAAGATTCCAACTCCACTTTGCTCTCTTCTGCCCATCGCTGGAACTCTGAAGTTTGCATAGTTACTAGCATCCTCTAGATCGACAAATTACTTTGGACTGTATCACATACAAGTCCTAGGTTTCATTCCCATCAGATGGAAATCCTTTTGTCATCCATGTTTCATATCTCATGATTGAAATATGTATTAATTGCTAGTTCTACCCGAACCGACTTCAAGCATCGCTACGGTGAGACAATGTCATCGTAGTCAACTCTTTGAACTTGTTTATTTCAACAAGTCGAGCTTTATGGATAAAACTTTTTATCCGTATCAGTTTTTAGTTCCATAAATATTCGTTACATTCTAAGTCTTCCGAAAGGTGTATCAAGATTTTAATCTCGAATCACTTATATGGAAACTATCTCGGATTGTATTGGCATTTAGCCAATTCCGGAGTCAGGGCCCATCAACGCTTCCTTGTGTATTGTAGGTATACTGTTGTCTAACAACAATATCTCGTTTGCGCACCTGATAGGTTTGCACGAGCTTTGCCTACGTGGTTCAGCTGCAAGTTCGACCGAAGTCCATACATTTTATTGTAGACACTTCCGTATCAGTCGCAGTAGGAAACTCCGGAATCACTTCCAAGGTTTCTTTCCTTTGAACTGATGACGAAGATACTGGTTATCTCGTCGAGTTGCACTGTCCTCCCACTCACGTTTTGAAAGAACTATTCTCTTTAAAAGCATACCATTTTGCGGCAAAACCCTTTGCCTCGGTATAGGGGTGGGGGAATACCCAATGACTTGGGATAACCTTACAAAGTAGCACTTGTCTGATTTGGAATAGGTTTGTAACCTTTTACACAAGCCCCATATTCCAAATGTTAAGAAAAGATATAACATGGTTGGGCGTACCACACCATGGCGTTATTTCAACAGACCTGATGGAGCTCTTTTCAGTGTAAAAGCCGCAGTCTCTAAAGCATCACTCTATAAAAGGGATAATGGCAAATTTATTTATGTCATCATTGATCTTACCATGTCATAAATGGTTCGATTACATCTTCACGGACTTTCCACTTGCAGTGGTGTTCCGGGAGGTGCAAGTTATGAAAACCCCTTTCATAACTCATCAGACATTCGCTAAACTTGTAACTCAAATATTCCTTTCTGCAATCGAATTGTAGAAACATAATTTTCTTGTTACAACAACTTCTACTTCATTTTTGAAAACCTTATGAATGAATTCAAAAGATCCAGACTTACGTCTCAACAAGTAAATATCCATATATCTACTTGAGTCATTTCTGAAGATAGATAAATCCACTACTTGCAACAACATTTATTGGACTACACACATCATAATGTACGATCACCAATATGTTCTTTGCTCGTTCCTTATGGCCTGTGAACGGTATTTCAGTCACTTCACTTTTGAGAGGAAAGTTGCAAGTGTCAGATGATTCAAAATCAAATGACTTGAAAATCCATCATAATGGAATTTTCTATGCGGGTTTCTCCAATGTGACCAAATGCAGTGCCACACTTGTGTGGTATTCTTTTAGTCTTGCGACATTTAGCGTCAGTGTTATGGATGTATCATATTTCCATCAATATTCATAACATACATCCCATCTAGGATGGAAGCATGTCCCTTCATGTTATTCATAATACTGAACAACAATTGTTGTTTTTATGAACAACTCTTTTGCAACAAACATTGTGCAATGGGCTAGAGTGTATGAAACTCTAAAATGAATTATGAAATTAAACACAGAGGTAATATATTAATATCATTATTCATAACATACATCTCATTCATAATGAAAGTATGGCCCTTATGTTTTTCATAACACCGAACATCAAAAGTTCTCTTATGAACAACCTTCTTGCAAGATACCTTATGCAAAGGGCTGGAGCGTGAAACTCCAAAAGAATTATGAAAATAAATACATAGGTAATACACCAATGGAAGGTATAGTAACATTTACTATGTTCCCTGTGTGTATCTTAACCTCATTCCTGGCTAGTCTTTCAGGCCATAGTAGTTCTTACATCGAGTTGCAACAGAATGCAATCAAGCGGGTATCTTTGTGATCAACTCACAATACCCAAGAATTAGTGATCAACATGTTTAACCATAATTCCCAAGAACTATATCTTTGACCAGCCTTCTATACATCAAAAACTTGTATGACATTCATACATGAGCTGGATATTCCAGTCTTCTTTCCTTTTGCCATTATACTTCTAACAGTTTAACTTTTAGTATTTCTCCTACTCTCAGAAGAAGCATCCAACTTAAGAGTGGCGTTAGCCCCGGACTTCCTAGGCGTGAAAATCTTACTAACACCCTTCGGACACTTCCTTTCTCTTTAAGTTGTTGTTTTATTCACCTTTCATCATATGATAGGCGTTCTCCTGGATCCCTCTCTTATCAGTCAAATGCTCAGTAAACACTTTTACTAATAGTTTGCAAACAAACATTTCTTTGGATATATCATATCTTTTAGCCTTTGTCTGTCTCTGAAAATGATTTTCAGATTCCATGAATATCACATAACTATCCAAACTTTCGAAGTTCAGGTCTCATGGAAGCAAACATATTGCACTTTGACTGAAAAGGAATTCTAGCTTTTGGATCGAAGGACGAGAGTCTCATGATCCATAGCATTAGCGGGAGAATACCGAAAGCATGCGATATGACAAAGTCCTTCTCGGCACTCTTGAGGACAATCCTCATATTACGTTACCAGCCGTAAAGTTTTAACCAGATATTTTAACAGCTATTCAATTTTAACAGGGAAGGTGGAAACGCGAGCCATTATTCTACAACTATTATGCAAATCACACTTAGACAGTGTTCAAAATTAATTGCACTGAGAATTAAAAGAATTCAATTCTACAGTGCGCTCCCACTCAAATCAATATCTCTCATAATTGATTATGAATGATTCAAGACACGAATTTCAATTCAACGCCATTGATGGTGAGCATCACTGATGACGAGAACTTCAATCGTTAGGCAAACTTGCCGATCACATCTCTATGTGACTCTTGTTCATCTTTCGAAGCGTGTGTTCCGAGCTCATGACTTTCATGCCTGAACGTCAAGATAACCAAGTGATCTCGCTGCGAGGTCTTAACTCACCCGCCTCACACATCCCTAATCGTTCGTACCCATGTCAGCATGGCGCACCCCGAAAAGTTAGGTGCCGTGACGGTGCTACACTTGGGAGAACACTAACTACTTGATATTTTTGTTGGAGATCACCCTAATAAAAAGCGACTACCGCGCAATCAAGAAGGGTGCATCATAAGGGATAAACAACTCAGGCAATTCATAATAACAAGATATGGTATAGCCCTTTCTGACGGAGAAGTCTTTCATTTCTTCGTCTTCGTCATTCGCGTCGGTGTTCACCTTCGCAAAGATTGCCACCACCTTGTCGATGCACCAGATAATATTGCTATTTCTATAGCTAATAAAATAAGTGCATTACATAAGGTTGACACGCAGGTCATTAAAGTGCAATCATATGGCTCCAGCCATCATGCCGAATCATGACACGCAGGTCATGTTAATCAATTTACATCATATAGTCATCTCATACATAATCAAATTATTATGAATACTGCTATACCACATCACATGCACATGCAAACCATCCTGCAAAACCAAGTTAGACGCCTCTAATCGGTTCATGCAAAAACTTGTTTTACGTGGCTTCTAAGGTTTCGAAACAAACCGAAGCTACCAACGTCCATCATCAAGCATGATAATCCAAGTTGCTAGATTAACATTCCAGGGTGTATGAAACACGAGATAATAAAATCTCGAGCCCCATACTAAACTTCGTCATATGCGTGACCCCCGTGCAGATCATATCTGCATTGCCCTTTCGTCTGCGAAACATCCATCTTTCTCAACTATGGTGGAACCCAAAGAACTGTTAGCACTTCGTTGATCTGTCAATCAGCATACTCAGGAGCAGCATGAAAGGATCGCGGATTGCTAGAACTTTGTGAGATTCCACCATGCCGTCAAGATCAGGACTACGCAAATACAGGGGAAGCAACAGGAACATCGGGTAACAGATTTCATCTGCTACCCACACAAATAATTTTCAGCAATAGATCTCATCTACTACCTAATTATATTGTGCAACACCCATACATCTCTATGTATTCTAGATCGCAACCTGCATCTACGCATAGCACGGCTCTTGATGCCACTGTAGGGTAATGCAGCAGAAAACAAAAAATTTCCGACCTACGCACCAGCCCAGGACCACTATGGAGACTGCATACAAGGTTTGATCATTTTCGTTACCGACTCGTAGCGCAGCGGAAGTAGAGTCGATGACGATCGGCGGTGCAGATCCCCGCAGCTAGGATTTTACAACCTCCCAACCGCGAGGATGTATACCCTCATCTGCCCCGCGGACAGCCCTCCGGGAGGCGGTCGCACAGTCCCCCGGATGGTGTCGCGGACAGCCCTTCGGGAGGACCTCCGAAACTTGGACTGTCACTCGGACAGCCCTTCGGGAGGACCTCCAAAACTCGGACGGTCACACGGACAGCCCTTCGGGAGGCACTCTCGAACTAAGACCGAAACTACGATCTCTCTACAGAGTTGCACACATACGGTGTCATCTATCCGGCAGGGCTTCGCCGTCCAGAACTAGTTCCTGCCGGAACCCAGACAGCCTTTCGGCTCTACGAAACTATTTCGCTGGGAGGGAGAGAAAAAAGCCAGATCATGCATGGCTTTGTGTATGAGAGCAAGAGTGTGTGAGATGGCAGCCCGCTCACCTCCAATTTATAGGAAAACCAAGGGGTAGGGTGGTTTTACAATAAAACCCAAAACCCACATGGATGAAGCCCTTCCACAAGGGCATAATGGTGAAACCAAGGAACAAGAGGGGCTCCAAGGAGGAGCCCCAAGTGTGGCCGGCCACCATCTCTTGGGGGGCCCCCCAAGGGGGTTTCTAGCCCCCAAGCCTTCTAGAAACCTTTTGGGAAAATATCCCAAAAGGTGCTTTTCCATAAATATCCCAAAAAGCACTTTCACTATTCACGACGACATTTTTCAGCGTCTGATTGAACTGAAAATATTCATGTGGGCTTAGAACAATTCTAGTACCCACCAAAATAATTTTCATCGCGAGCCGGAACAATTCCGGTTTAGTGATTTTCATCTGCGAAAAGCATCTGAAGCGGTTTCGGCAGCTCCGGAACATTTCCGGTTTTCATCCCGGAAAATTCCAAAAAGTTTCATCCGGTGACCTCTCTGCGGAACTTTTCCGGTGTCCGAAACTTTTCCGGTGTTATTCTCTCAGACTCCCTGTCTAGTATTCAGCAGATAGATGACCCTTAAGCGTGTGACCATATAGGTTCGGTGAAGCATAGACATGACCCGGAACCCCTTCCGATCAATGATCAACATCGGAGCCGTGGACACCCATATTGATCCCTATACCCACACGAATGAATATTCGAGTGAACCTCGAGTTGCCGTGTGCTATTCCTGTTGCTTCGCGATATGTTACAAATACCCGAGGTGAGACATGTTGGCATCCCCGTGGATCAACAACTTGTCCACTATGCCAGTAACCTCGTTGCCGGTATTGTTCTCTTTTCTCGTTCCCGTGTTCCGGCATCCCCGTGATCAAATCACAAAGTGTCTAGCCAGACGATGATGGATACCATAACACCGAGAGGGCCCAGAGATATCTCTCCATCGTCGGAGGAGCAAATCCCAATCTTGAGCTATCAAGTTGCTTGACATACTTTTCCATGAACCCGTAAGCCGCCGTAATAGCCACCCATTTACGGATGACGTTTAACAAACCCCAAAGTTCATGAAGCAAGCATGAAGAAACTTGATACTCTCATGGTCTAAGGAATTATGCAAACATTAACTTCTCTGTGTTATTAACCATTAACTTATGACGAATGTATCTCATAGCATAACATCAATCGGGTCGATTCAACACAAGTGTTCTACCAACAATTGTGCCCTCAAAATTGCCGGCATAGCCATGCCCATGATCAGGAAAACAGGATCATCATGCAATACTTGAGCCAGTCATAGAGGCTTGACTAGGAATACATTTTACCGTTTATTATCCCACACGTGCGCATGAGTTTCCCTCCAAGCCTCGTTTTATTTGTAGACTCGAGAATCATTGCAGTTATAGCATGGAACATAAACTTAATTATGAACAGGGAGATAATCAATAACATTTATTATTGCCTCTAGGGCATATCTCCTACAGATGCTGCCTGATTTGCCGGAGCCGGAACGTCCTAAGGCTGATTGCAAGAAGTCTCTCTTCATGCGATCCTCACAGGTGATGCCTCTTGATGCCGCCTCTACCCAGCAACAACAACGCGAGGGTCGTGCACTGCTGAGCCCGACGACACTAGGGGCGGTGGTCAGGGAAGGTATGGTGGGCTCACTACCGCCACCCGCCAAGAAGCAAAGGAGGAGACCGGACAGGAAAGGCTCTAAAGGTGCTAGAGCTGCTTCAAGCAGCCAGCCGCCTCTGCAGCCCCGGAAGGTAGACAGAATACCTGTCGAAGGTGCGGAGTAGTTCCATGTCGCTGGCCACCTGATCCTACCGCGGAAAGCGCTAGAGGACATACTGAACAATGATCTAAGGAGACTTCATGAAGATGTGCTGGCAAGAGAGAAAAGCCTTCTCGTCTCGAAAAATCCAGGATACTCGCTTTACGTGGCTCAGGTGCCGGGTGGGAAGTTGTACGTCGAGAGATGGCCCGCGGATAAGTTCATCCTGCGATTTGACTACATCTACGACATGTTCCACATGACCAAGCTGGATTTTCAGTTCATCCGTTTGTATGCGTTGTATCTGAACTACATCATCAGGCGCGAGAACATAAAATATATCTGCGTCGTGGACCCGTACTATATGCACGAGAGCTTCTTGGCAATCTGCAAAGAGCACTGTGACTATGCGAGCAAGTACATCGGTGAGTTCATGGTCGCCAATAAGGACAAGGAAATGATTCTCCTACCTTATCATCCCACGTAAGTCATCCGCAGATATCCTTTCATAAGTTTTAATCATTCCTTTGCACGCATGGAGGCTAATTTTAGGTGTACTTATTTTGCGCAGCGGGGGGGGGGGGGGGCGTCCTCATCATTCTGTACCCAGAATACTCCCATGCTCTGTACTTGGACTCATCGAGGAATATCAAGAAAAAGGATTACACGCACATAAGGAGTGTTCTCGATAGTGCCATGATAACCTTCAGCTTGTGTGGTGGATATATCAAGGTGAAAAAGCACAGGAAGAACGGGCTGGGTTTCGGCCATAAGACCGACTTCTGCTGCATCCAGCAACCGAAGGATAGTAAGGGTAATGGATTCTACCTCATGCATCACATCCTGGACTACAGAAGGGATAATCAACGCCTTCGCATGTCACCTACTTCCAACGATGCCGAGATTGTCAACTGGGCCACAAGCATAGGAAGGACACCGGATCATCGAATCCGAGCTGAGTTTTATCACGTATAGTGTGAACATGCCCAAGTGATCATGAAGGAGGTCCTCGAACAAACAGGGATGATCTCCGAGCACTGCTAGTCGCTCAGCGTCTGGACCTGAAGCCTTTCACGAAGCTCGGGTCCTTCCTCCCTGACTATGAAGATTGGAACGCCGACATGGAGGAGTGATTGACGATGACAATGTGTCTGTTTAGTCACTACTGTCTTCCTATGACAAAACTTTGAATTTATGCACGACGAAACTCTATGATGTAATTAAACCATCCTCCTGAACTAGCGTAGATCGCTCTAGTTAATTAGTTTGGGTACGAGGAACTTCGTTATTTATGTTTACTATAGGTTGCTTATATTTTGCTAACTCTGTCTCTTCGGGTTTCTCAAGTACATTATGTTGCATATTATCGATGAATTCATCAACTGACGATGCAGGTACATAGATCAGAGATGGCGAAGGACTGCTACGCCGTATTCATTGGGAGGGTTCCAGGAGTGTACGACCACTGGCCAGACGCTCAGGCCCAGGTGGACAGGTACCCGGGCGCTAGCCACAGAGGGTTCAACAGCAGAGCCGAAGCGGAAAATAGTTACTTGAGGTGGACGCTCCGGCAAGAGAGGGAGCGAAACCGGCGCCTCAAGAAGTACTACATAGTCGCGCTCTTGCTCATACTGATCACTCTTCCCTTCTACATCATGGTTATATAAAGATGATGAAACTTGTGTGTGTGCCATGACCATGCAGTTGCATTTATTCGAGACATGACTTGTGTATTGCTATTTCCGAGATGATGATATTTGTGTTGGATGATGATGATGATGATGATGATATGACGAGACTACTGTATGTGTATGACATGATGAGAATATTGTATGTTTATTATGATATGATGAAACTACTGTATAGAGCATGCACAAATACAGCACAAATACGTAGAGGGGAAATAAATACGCAAAAGCAGGAATCTTAGCAGTAGCGCTGGTGGGCGTCTAGCAGCAGCGCTGGTTTAGCAGTAGCGTTTGTTGTGGTGCAGCGCTACAGATAGTTAGTAGTAGCGCTGTTCTCTACAGCGCTACTGCTAACTATACTTACCAGTAGCGCTGGTTGAAACAGCGCTACTGCTAAAACTTAGCTGTAGCGCCTTATCAGTAGCGCTGCCGCCAGCGCTACTGGTATGGGTATTTCCAGCGCTACTACTAGGCTTTTCCCTAGTAGTGTATAGTGATGGAGAAATACCCAATAATTTGGGATAACCTCCAAAGTAGCACTTGTCTGATTTGGAATAGGTTTATAAAATACTTTACACAAGCCCCATATTCCAAATGTTAAGAAAAGACATAACATGGTTGGACGTACCATACCATGGCTTCTATTCAACAGATCTGATGGCGCTCTTTTCAGGGTAAAAGCCGTAGTCTCTAAAGCATTACTTTAAAAGGGATAATGGCAAATTGATTTATGTCATCTTTGATCTTACCATGTCATAAATGGTTTGATTACATCTTCACGGACATTCCACTCACAGTGGTGTTCCGGGAGGTGTAAGTTATGAAATTCTTTTCACAACTCATCAGACATTCGCTAAATTTGTAACTCAAATATTCCTTTCCGCAATCCAATTGCTGAAGCATAATTTTCTTGTTACAGTAATTTCTACTTCATTTTGAAAACCTTTTGAATGATTTCCAAAGATCCAGACTTATGTCTCATCAAGTAAATATCCATATATCTACTTGAGTCATTTCTGAAGATAGACAAATCCACTCCCAGCAACAACCTTTATCGGACTACACACATCAAAATGTATGATCACCAATAAGTTTGTTTGCTCGTTCCTTATGGCATGTGAACAGTATTTTAGTCACTTCACTTTTCGGATGAAAGTTGCAAGTGTCAGATGATTCATAATCAAATGACTTCAAAATCCATCATTATGGAATTTCTCCATGCGGGTTTCTCCAATGTGACCAAATGCAGTGTCACACATATGTGGTATTCTTTTAGTCTTACGACATTTAGCGTCAGTGTCACGGATGTATTATATTATTATCAATATTCATAACATACATCTCATTCATAATGAAAGTATGTCCCTAATGTTATTCATAACATATCTAAGAACAAAAGTTCTCTCATGAACAACCTTCTTGCAACAAACGTTATGCAATGGGCTAGAGTGAATAAAACTCTAAAATGAATTATGAAAATAAATACAGACGTAATAAGCCAATGGAAGGTGCAGCAACTTTTACTAAGTTCCATCATGTATCTTAACCTCATTTCTGGCTAGTCTTTTTAGGCCGTAGTAGTTCTTGAATCGAGTTGCAACAGAATGAAATCGAACGGGTATTTCTGTGATCAATTTTAATCACAATACCCAAGAATCAGTGACTAATAGTTTAATCACAATTCCCAAGAACTATTTCTTTGACCAGCCTTATACATCTATAACTTGTATGACATTCATACATGAGCTGGACATTCCAGTCTTCTCTCTTTTTGCCTTTATACTTCTAACAGTTTTACTTCCAATATTTCTCCTACTCTCAGAAGAAGCACCCAACTTTAAGAGTGGCTTCAGCCCTGGACTTCCTAGGCGTGTAAGTCTTACTGACACCATTTGGACTTCCTTTCTCTTTAAGTTGTTTGTTTTATTCACCTTCATCACATGACATGCGTTCTTCTGGATCCCTCTCTTAGCAGTCCAATGCATAGTAAACACTTCACTAATACTTTGCAAACAAACACTGCTTTGGATATTTCATATCTTTTAGCCTTTGTCTGTATCTAAAAATAATTTTCAGTTCCATGAATATCACATAACTATCCTAAACTTTTGAAGTCAAGGTCTCATGGAAGCAAATATATTGCACTTGACCGTAATGAATTCTAGCTTTTGGATCGAAGGACGAGAGTCACATCATCCATAGCATCAGTGGGAGAATACCGAAAGCATGCGATAGGACAAAGTCCTTCTCAGCACTCTTGAGGACAATCCTCACATTACGTTACCAATCGTAAAGTTTTAACTAGATATTTAACAACTCATTCAATTTTAATAGGGAAGGTGGAAACACAAGCCAATATTCTATAACTTTTATGCAAATCACACTTAGACTATGTTCATAATTAATTGCACTGACAATTAAACAAGTTAATTCTACAGTGCGCTCCCACTCAAATCAATATCTCTCATAATTGATTGCGAGTGATACAAGACCCACATTTCAATTCAACGCCATTGATGGGTTTCTCACTGATGACGCGAATTTCAATCGGTAGGCCAACTTGCCAATCACATCTCTATGTGACTCTTGTTCATCTTTCGATGGGCGTGTTCCGAGCTCAGGACGATCCTGCCTGAACGTCAAAGACAACCAAGTGATCACGCAGTGAGGTCTGACCTTCACCCACCTTACACCTCTCTAATCGTTCGTACTCATGTGTACATGGCGCACACGAAAAGATACGTGTTGTAGACGGTGCTACACTTGGGTGAACACCAACTACTTTGATATTTTAAGTGAGAGATCACCCTAATAAAAGCGACTACCGCGCAATCAAAAGGGTGCATCATAAGGGATAAACATCTCAGGCAATTCATAATAGGATGATATGGTATAGACCCTTCTTTCGGAGAAGGATTCATCGTCTTCGCGAAAATCCAAAAAACGTTGCCGTGGCAGCAATTTCAAAAACTACTGCTGTGGTAGAACTTTTCTGCCAAGGCCTGTTTCCTTCTTTTTCTCCGTCTTCGGCTTTTGCGTTGGTCTCCACCTTCGCAGAGTTTGTCACCGCCTTGTTGATGCAATAAATAATACTGCTATCTCAATAGCTAATAAAATAATGCATCACAACAAGGTTGGCACGCAGGTCATTTAAAGTGACAATCATATGGCTCCAGCCATCATGCCGAATCATGACACACAGGTCATGTTAATTAATTTACATCATATAGTCATCTAATACATAATCAAATTAATATGAGAACTGCTATACCACATCTGATGCACATCTCATGTCATCCTGCAAAACCAAGTTAGACGCCTCTAATTGGTTTATGCAAAAAATTATTTTACGTGGCTTCTAAGGTTTTCACTAAAACCGCAGCTACCAACGTTCATCATCAAGTATGATTATTCAAGTTGCTAGATTAACTTTGTGGGGGCGTATGAAACATGAGATAATAAAATCTCGAGCCCCATACTGAACTTCGTCATACGCAAGAACCCCGTGCAGATCATATCTGCATTGCCCTTTAGTCTGCGAAACATCCATCTTTCTTTAACTATGGTAGAACCCAAAGACACTGAAGCACTTCGTTGATCTGTCAACCAGCATACTCAGGAGCAGCATGGAAGGATCGCAGATTGCCAGAACTTTGTCAGATTCTAACATGCTGTCAAGATCAGGACTATGCAAATTCAAGGGAAGCAACAAGAACATCGGGTAATAGCTTTCATCTGCAACCCGCACAAATAATTTTCAGAAATAGATCTCATCTACTCCAAAATTATATTGTGCAACACCCATACATCTCATGTATTCTAGATCGTAACCTGCATCTACGCATAGCACGGCTCATGATGCCACTGTAGGGGAACGCGACAGAAAACAAAAAAATTCCGCACTACGAACACGCCCAGGATCACTATGGAGATGCATACAAGGTTTTAGATCCGATCATTACCGACTCGTAGCGCTGCGGAAGTAGAGTTGATGAAGATCGGCGGTGCAGATCCCCGCAGCTAGGATTTACAACCTCCCAACCACGAGGATGTTCTCCCTCGTCTGCCCCTCGGACAGTCCCTCGGACAGCCCTCCGGGAGGCAGTCAGACAATCCCTCGGACGGTGTCACGGACAGCCCTTCGGGAGGACCCTCGAACTCGGACGGTAACTCGGACAGCCCTTCGGAAGGACCCTCGAACAGCCCCTCAGGAAAAAGATCGAACCTACGACCTCTCTACGGGGTTGCACACATACGGTGTCAGCTATCAGGCAGGGCTTCGCTGTCCAGAACTAGTTCCCACCGGAACCCAGACAGCCTTTCGGCTCTACGAAACTATTTCGTGGGAGGGAGAGAGAAAGCCAGATCATGCATGGCATTTGTATGAGAGTAAGGAGTGAGTGTTGAGAGCTCCTCTCCACCTCCATTTATAGGAAAACCGAGGGGTAGGATGTCACATGTAAATACCAAAACACCCATGCTTTATGTCACACATAAAGGGCATAAAGGGCATAAAAGGAAGGCAAGGGGAGCTCCACCCATGGCTGCCACCCCATGCCCCCCCCCCAAAAAAAAGGGGTTCCTTAGTCCCCAAATCCTTCTAGAAGCCTTTTGGGAAAAGCCCTAAAAGGTGGCTTTCCATAAAGTAACCAAAAAGCACTTTCACTATTCATGAAGACATTTTTCCGCTACCGTTAATTCCGAAAATATTTCTGTAGGCCCAGAACATTTCCAGTACCCACTAAAATAATTCTGGACGCGTTCCGAAACATTTTCGGATCAATGATTTTCTTCAGCGAAAAGCAACCAAGACATTTCCGGCTGCTCCGGAACATTTCCGGTTTTCTCTCCGAAAAATTTCCAGAAGTTCCCAGAACAATTCTGGCACCTCCAAAAAGTTCCAGGCGCTTGCCAAAACATTTTTGGCTTAATGGTTTACTCCAAAACAACTTTTCAGTTTTACCGAAACTTTTCCGGTGTTCTCTCCGAAACTTTTCCGTTGTCTCCGAAACTTTTCCGGTGACTTTTTCTCAGACTCCCTGTCTAGTATTCAGCAGATAGATGACCCTTAAGCATGTGACCCTGTAGGTTCGGTGAATTATAGACATGACCAGAACACTTTCCGATCAATGAACAATAGCGGAACCGTGGACACCCATATTGATCCCTATACCCATACGAATGTATATTCGAGTGAACCTCTAGTTGCCGCGTGCTATTCCTGTTGCTTCATGATATGTTACAAACACCCGAGGTGAGACTTATCGGCATCCCCATGGATCAACAACTTTGTCCACTATGTCAGTTACCTCGTTACCGGTATTTGTTCTCTTTTCTCGTTTCCGTGTTCCGGCATCCCTGTGATCAAATCACATTGTGTCTGGCCAGACGATGATGGATACCGTAACACCGAGAGGGCCCTAAGAATATCTCTCCATCGTCGGAGGAGCAAATCCCAATCTTGAGCTATCAAGTTACTTGTCATACTTTTCCGTGAACCCGTAAGCCGTCGTAATAGCCATCCTGTTACAGATGACGTTTAACAAACCCCAAAGTTCACAAAGCAAGCACGAAGGAACTCGATACTCTCATGGTCTAAGGAATTATGCAAACGTTAACTTTCTCTGTGTTATTAACCATTATCTTGTGACGAATGTATCTCATAGCATAACATCAATCGGGTCGATTCAACACAAATGTTCTCGTAACATTGTGCCCTCAAAAGTTGCTGGCATAGACATGCCCATGATCAGGAAATCGTGATCATCATGCAATACTTGAGCCAGTCTCAGAGGCTTGACTAGGAATACTTTTTATCGTTTATTATTCCACACGTGCACATGGGTTTTCCTCAGAGCCTTTATGGATATACGGGCTCAGGAACCGTAGCAGTTATAGCATGGAATATAAACATAATTACGAACATGGAGATAAATAATAACATTTATTATTGCCTCTAGGGCATATCTCCTACACAAACTACGAACACGGTTGCGGGTCAAGGGTGGACCTACAACTGAGAGGAAAAACAAAACATAGGCCGGGTTGCAAGTGAAGGGTGAGCTTGCAACTAGGATGAAACAAAGTACAAGCCTAGTTGTGAGTCGATGGTGGACTTGCAACTGGGACAACTACACAAAACTATGATACGAGTTGCGAGTCGCGGGTGGACTTGCAACTGGGACAACTACACAAAACTACGATACGAGTTGCGAGTCGAGGATGGACTTGCAACTAGGATAACAACAAAATTATGGGCCCAGTTGTGAGTCAAGGGTGGACTTGCAACTGGGACAACTATGAAACTACGAGCCCAGTTGCGAGTCAAGGGTGGACGTGCAACTGGGATGAAACAAACTATGGGCCTACTTGCGAGTAAAGAGCGGACTTGCGACTGGGACAACTACACAAATCTATGACACCCCTTACGAGTCGAGGGTGGACTTGCAACTTGGGATAATAACAAACTACAAGCCCAGTTGCGAGTTGAGCGTGGACTTGCAACTGGGATGAAAAACAAAACATATGCCCAGTTGCGAGTCGAGGGTGGACTTGCAACTGGGACAACTACAAGCCTATTTGCAAGTCGAGGATGGACTTGCAACTGGAACAACTACGAAACTACGAGGCTATTTGCGAGTCAAGGGTCAACTTGCAACTGGGATGAAATAAATTATGGGGTCAGTTGGGACTCAAGGATGGACTTGCAACTGTGATGAAAAACAAAAACACAGGCTCCAGTTGTGAGGCGAGGGTGGGCTCGCAACTCGGACAATTATGAGCTCAGTTGCGAGTCGAGGGTGTACTTGCAACTGGAACAACTACAAAGATAGTCGCCTAGTTGCGAGTCAAGGATCGACTTGCAATCGGGATGAAACAAACTACGGGCCCGGTTGCGAGTCAATGGTGGACGTGCAACTGGGAGGAAAAGCAAAACATACGCCGAGTTGCGAATCATGGGTGGGCTTGCAACTGGGATGAAACAAACTACGGGCCTAGTTGCGAGTTGATGGTGGACTTGCAACCGGGACTACACAAAACCACGATACGAGTTGCGAGTCAATGGTGGACTTATAACTGGGATAACAACAAAATTATGGACCTAGTTGCGAGTCAAGGGTGGACTTGCAACTGGGACAACTACAAAACTACGAGCTCGGTTGCGAGTCAAGGTTAAACGTACAACTGGGATGAAACAAACTAGGGCCTAGTTGCGAGTCAAGGGCGTATTTGCAACGGGGAAAACTACATAAAACTATGATATCCTTTACGAGTCGAGGATGGACTTGCATCTGGAAAAATAACAAACTACGAGACCAGTTGTGAGTCGAGCGTGAACTTGCAACTGGGATGAAAAACAAAAAACATGCCCAATTGTGAGTCGAGGGTGAAGTTGCAACTGGGACAACTACGAGCCCATTTACGTGTCGAGGTTGGTCTCCACAAATTCTCCACCAGGCCACAAAAAACGCCTAGCAAAAAAAGGAGCAAAAAAGAAACGGGCCGCGCCCCCCAAACGACGACATATATGGGGCCATGTAAAAAGATACGAGGGAACTAGCCGACACAAAACAAAACGGGACAAGAGAACGCAGACAAAAAAGAATGAGCTGAAACGGGCACGAGTTTGTACAAACATTAAAGCAAGCAAATCAGATAGTTATAAACTTAGATGAGACATCACGAAATCTAATTTAGATGAGATTTAGCAACTTCGAAACAAAAAATCTAGTTTCGTTCTCCTCTAGCTACACAGTCGAACCAAAATAAACAAAACAAAAAATAAAAAGACACATAACCCTCCACAAAAAAGCCAATACACAAAACATAAAAACGGCCCACTGAAAAAGCCATATCGGGCCTCACTGCTTCACGAGGAACGAACAGAAAACACGACACAACGACAACGAGCCTCAGAAGCAGGTATATCTAACGGTATATGAGTTAGATGAGACATTGATAACTCTTATCTAGATGAGAATTAGCAAAATCAATCGGAAAAGGGACACCTAGATCGCGCCGTGAAAACGGCCCAACAAAAGATGCAAGCGTGTGCAGGCCGACAAGTAGACACTAGACCCAAGGCACGACACAGGACCCACGCGACAAAACAACCCGTGATCAAGATTTGCATGACATTTAAAGCAAACAGCTGATCGAGTGAAAAAATTAATGAATTTTAAAACAAATAAAAAAAGAAAAAAGAAATAAAAAGGAGAAAATAGAAAATATAGATAAAAGAAAAAAAATCTTGAATTTAAAATACTTCATAATTTAAAACAAATAGTGAAACAGAAAAAACAAAAAGGGAAAAGAAAAACCGACAACAAAAAAAAGAAAGAATGCAACACCCATATAGAAACAGGAAAAGAATACAGCCCATAAGTTAGACGAGTTGTGTGTCAAAAAATATGGACAAGGTGTGTATCGAGGATGGACATGCAACTAAGTCAGACGAGTTGTGTGCCAAAAAATATGCATGCAACTAGACTAGGTGGACATGTTTTTTTCGAGAATAAACTAGGTGGACATGTAACTGACCACAATTTCCTTTTGCTCCACTGGCTAACACAAAAGGTTCATTCATCCATTTCTTACCAAGAAAAAAATGTATTCTAACAATGTTTGTGAATTTGAAATATTCACAAATTTTTAAATAGTCACCTATTTGATTTTTTTGCAATTCATGAAAAACATAAATTCAAAACAAAAACAAGAATTAAAGAATTAAGTTCAGGAAAAATTAGAAAAAGTCCTGAATTCAAAAATGATCAAGATTTTTAAAATGTTTAAGTAGTGGAAAAGTTCATAAATTTGAAAGAAGTTTACAAATTTTAAAAAGAACAAAAAAAAAGACAAAAATAACATTGACGAAGAAAAATGCAAGATGCGTCATCCACCTGTCCACGTACGCAACCTTTTTCTGAGACAACTCTGTACGCAACTGTTTGCGTGTAGAACGCTCGATCCTTCGGTCGGTGCAACTGCGTTGAGAAAAAGGAGAAAAAACAACCCATAACCCACAACAAATACATGAAGGGCAGCGGGCGGCCCATATACACAGCAAAAGAAAACCGCACGCACAAGGGACAAAGCATGTATATCTCCTGGACAAAAACAACAAGCGCGAGTCTGGGACAAGAGTTTTGCACGAATCTAGAAGTAATGATCATGCGGTAGAGAACTTAGATGTGCAATACTTATTTCTCATCTAGATGTGAATTAGCAATCCCGTATTTATACTAGTTTTGGGCATGCGCGCGCGTGTGTGTGAGATGTAGAATCCCGCTGGCGAAGTGAGAGGCACACGCCACGGATCGATGCTCGTGTTCGGCCATTGGCGGCAACAGCTAGCATGAGATGATGAGAGGATAATTGAGGGGTCAGCCGCATTTTTTTCAAACACAGAGCCCAACCGCGTGGTGTATATATCAAAAACAGAGCCAAGTCCTTTTTATCATAATTTAATTTGATTTGATGGGCAGAGCACAGATGTTGATAGCTCGGACGACAGCATGAAGCGAAAGGCTCGCTACGATGAACATCATTTGATTTTGTTTCTAAAACAAGCAGTACGAAATGCTGCTTTGAACTTGCCTTTTGATTAAGCAACGTCCAATTCAATGGGAATTGCATCACCCATATCTTCACCCTGTACCCTCCTCGGGATCATGGAATGCTTTTGTATTTCTTCTGCATCCTTTCTTTACACGCAAATATATTCATGTGGGGCGTCTTTGGTTCAAAGAAAAAGTGGAGGAAAACATAAGAATACGAAATTTTCCTCTAGTAGTACTATTCATGCATTTGGTTCACATGAATGAAGCAAAACAAAATGGACGAAATACTCGTTCGATCTCAATTTCAAAGAAAAGACGCAGGAATTATAATATCCACTTGTACCTACTTTTCAAATTTCTATGCACTAAGAACAAGACTAAGATTCTTAGTGGCACAATAACATTCTAACTATGCACTTTTATGTGGTTTTGTCTTTAATTTGACCATGTTTATTAGGAATTCTTGTGTTTTTTCAGTTCCTGCGAATCAAATACCTAAGTTGACATAATTCATGTGTGTACTAATCCTCTATTTTGTGCATACATTTATATCGTACCACCGTGTTTTTTCACATTCCTGCGTTTTTATAATCTTGTAGACCAAAGGAGCACATATTTTATGTACTTTTTGCCACAGACTTAGCCTACCATAAATGAATCCCCTGTCCTGTCCTAGCTCCCAACTGTCTTGGGCCAAATTTACTCATCCATCTCCCATGTATTCCTCAATACCCTGTATTGTTATTCTTCTCCCCCACACTTCTTCTCATACAGTCGCAGTGCTCGTGGCATTGTTTTCTCTCTCGGCGTCTATAATACCCGGTCGGGCTTCTAAGTTGGCCACCCGAGCCATTTGTTCCATGGGTGTTAATGTTTCCTTTGTGTCAAAATTCAAAGGAAAGACGCATGAATTATAACATCCACTTGTACCTCCTTTCAAATTTCTATGCACTATTTATAAGAACAAGACTAAGATCCTTAGTGGCACAATAACATTCTAAATATGCACTTTTATGTGGTTTTGGCTTTAATTTGACCATGTTTATTAGAAATTCTTGTGTCTTTTCAGTTCCTGTGAACCAAACACCTAAGTTGACATAATTTATGTATGTACTAGTCCTCTATTTTGCACATACATTCGTACCACTGTGTTTTTCATATTGCTGCATTTTTAGAATCCTGTAGATCAAAGGGCGCGTATTTTATGTACTTTTTGCCACAGACTTAGCCTACCATACATGAATCCCCTGTCATGTCCTAGCCCCCAGTTGTCTTGGGCCAAATTTACTCGTCCATCTCCCATGTATTCCTCAATACCCGGTATTGTTATTCTTCTCCCCCACACTTCTTCTCATACAGTCCTTATAGTGCCCGTGGCATTGTTTTCTCTCTCAGCCTCTATAATATCCGTTCAGGCTTCTAAGTTGGCCACCCGAGCCATTTGTTCCATGGGTGTTAATGCTTCCTTTGTGTTACAATTCGACCACTCGGCCTCCACTTATTGTGTCCGTTATGAGCAAGATATCATATAAAAAAACTGTCAGTTGGTCCAAAATATTTGAAGAATTTTGTGTTCTCTGCCACTGTAAACTTTTGTTATTACATTCCAAAATGTTTACAATTACCCACAAATTCAAAACACCTTAAATGTAGTCATCTCGATGTAGCAACTCACCGGAGCAGATACTGGGTTGCTGCACACCCGAGAGCCAGAACCATTCTCCCAGGTCCATGCTTCTTAACCTGAAGGCAGGTACTGCACTGCATGGCCAGGTGGACATTGATCTGGGCCTCCTGGGCATGGATCACATGCACTTCAAAATTTCAGGACCTCATATTTAGTTGCGGGAGCTACGTCTCAATCATTGCAAGACGCAGCCGGCTCGCATCTTGCGCGATGCTAGTGGGCCGGCCCAGTACTATAGCTGCCTCTACATGATTTTTTTTTCTTTTTTTCTCTATGTGTTTCTCTTTTTCAGTTTTCATTGTTTGCATCGGTTTTTATTTTTATTTTTCTATTCAGGTTTCTTTGGTTTTCTTTGTATATTTCTTCAATTTTCATCGGGTTTTTTTCAACACATGTCTACTTTTTCATACAAATTTTAATTTTTTTATATATCAAGAACATTTTTATACATGTTTAATATTTTTCAAATCGATGACTAACAATTTTTTTCAAATACATGTTTCGATGTCTAATTTTTTTCAAACACATTGTACATTTTTCATATACATCTAGACGATTGTTATACATGTTTAACATTTGGCAAATACATAATTAACAATTTTCCAAATACATCATTTCCCACATTTTTTCAAATACATGTTAAACATTTTTCAAATAATCATTCGAATCTTTTTTTTGAATGGTATGAAACTTTTGTTAACTAAGCGAACATTTTTTTTACATTCTAGGAAAAAAAATAAAAAAATAACAAACAAAGTTTTGCAACATGTGAACATAATTTGAAATATAACGTACATTTTTTTAATTGGTATGGAACATTTCTAATTACATGAACATTTTTTACATTGTATAAAATTTTATAAAAATGTCACATAATTTTTCTGAAACATGTGAATATTTTTAAATGTAACAAATATTTTTTGATGCTATCAATATTTTTAATTATACTAACAAAATATAGACTACATTAACATTTTTCTAATTCTTGTTGAACATTTTTTTTAAAACATTAAGTACATTAAGGTTTTGGAATATATGTATACATACTATTTTTGAAAATAAAAAATAAAAAAATAAAAGAGTAAAAAAATAAGAAACGAAAACAAATGATCAAAAACTGGTATACAAGTGCCTGCGGGATTATTCACCGGCCCATTTAGGGTGTCCTTCTGAACATTTGTTATCAGCGCTGACTAGATACATCGTGGGCCACAGCCCACTCGCCAGCATCCTTCGGTGAGTTTTTTCGCTCGATTTTGCTACCGCTGTTCTTCTCGTCTAGGAAAAACTGGCAGTTGCTCAAACAAAAAAAAGGAAAAAACTAGCATTGATCTCAAAAAAAACAAAAAAAACTGGATGCGGTTTAAAATTTCGTAAAAAATGGTGAAACCAAAAAAAAAAAACTTGCAGACATTTTTTCCAGGAATTCAAAAAATTATCATGGATTTGAAAATTAGTCATGAATTTCAAGAAATGATCGTGAATTCGAAAAATATTCGTTAGTTTGAAAATCGTTCATGAATTTGAAAAATGTTCATGGATTAATAAAGTCCATGAATTTGAAAAACATGATTTTTCTGAAAATATCGATTCGAATATTTTTATGAATTTTAAAATGGTCATGACATTGGAAATTATTCATGAATTTTTGAAAATGTTTGCAAATTTAAAAATGGCCATGAATTTAAAACTCAGAAATGGACTTGAGAAAAAGGAAAGAAAACAGTTCTCTAGTGATGGAAAAAAAATGTAAAACAAGGAACAAACGAATGAAGTATTGAAAGAAACGAATGAGAGGCTACTTTCGGTCGCTACTGGGCCGGCCCACTATCTGCTCGGCCCCCGCCTCCGTGCTTCACCTCGATCCATCGTCCTCGCACTCCCACTCCCACTCCCTAGCCGGCAACCTGCCGCGTTGCGCACCGCGGGCATGTCCGATGGGCGGCGCTCGTCGTCGCGTGATTAGCGTCGTGCACCGTCCAGATGCATCCGTGTGACCTTGAGTTTCTCGGGCATCGGGCTGACCGGGGCTTCTACTACATCGACATTGGGCGACATGGGGGACGAGGACATGTCGATGTCAATATAGTAGAAGCCGCAGTCAACCCCACCTCAATGCACAAGCCTTCGATTCCGTTTCCCGGGGCTACCTATCTGATTGGCCTCCTCCAGATATGAGCTTCTTGCCCTTTCTGTACCGACATGCTTTTTCCAGCCATCAAAATCGTATTTTTTGTCGGGCAGTGATACATACAACCGGTTTGGATGGCAGTCCAATAGTAGGCTATGTGTATGGGCATATATCCCTATTTCTGTCGGTTGTGGCTGTTTTTGTTTTATTTTACTCTGTGTACTTCAGTTCTGAATTGTGAGACTTGAACCTTTTTAAATAAATAAATAGACGTGTGCATCGTAATGATGCAGACGCTGGGGGTAATCCTGTTTTTCCAAAGAAAAGGGTCTTGACTCTTGAGAGAGTAATGAATGTTGGGGGTTGATATTCTTTCAGAATACATCACTTGTGGAGGGTCAAGAGGCCAACATGCAGAAGCATTCTCTGTTGTTAACTTGAAGGGCGATATCAGAATCTGAGTAACTGGGATTATACTACTAGTTTAAACATTTTGGTTATTGACGTGTGCCATTAACACCGATTCTGGAATTAGCTTCGTGACATGGGCCGTATCGATTAACTTCACCCATTATGTTTTAATTCCTTTCAGGACAGTATCGCATTAGGCTATGAGTCTGGAATTATATAATCTTTTTTGGAGTTCCTCACTCTCAATACCAACTCCTCAGGCATTATTTGGCTAGTTGAGAGAGTTGCATACAAGTATTCTACAATAAGCTCCTATCCTCAATGCTCAATTAATGTCTAATCTTCCCCTGGCTGGTTGCATTACTTCTTGTTGTCTAGGTGGGCAGCAATACCCTGTTGCCTCCTTGGAGCTGCAGAGTCAAAACAGAGCCCCTATATATGTTCAAATTTACCTATCTTTTCATCATTCCCTATGACAATTTGTCCAAGGTTGGGACTAGGAACTTGAACTCTTATCTCTGAAAAAATAAAGTTGGACGCTAGCAGTTTATCCAAAACTGGAAGTAGGGAATTCGAAATTAGGGGGTGCTAGCTATATAATAGTATGCTATCAAAATTTGAATAACTATGATTCTACCAGTGAAAATGCTCGGGTTATTGCCTCGTGCATACAACATTGATTCTGAATTTACAATCTTCAATCTAGCTAGCACCTATTTATAATGCAGTAAAATATGAAATGGACAATAAATTTGTATTCTCTAGCGTGTTAATCCTTTATAAAAGAAATTTTAAAATTGTTAGCTATGCAATCGTTCTCCTCTGAATTCTGTTGGACGCACACAAATAGTTCTCTAGTTCCTAACCATATTACCTACCAATTGATGCAAGCTGCTGGTGGCCGTGGCATTTGTCTTCCTGTTGGAGGAGGACGAGGAGGTAGATTTATCCACTGGACCGTGTGAGCTCAGCCGCTATCTGGCCGAGGAACTCAGCTGTCTTTGCTACTCAAAAAAACTGCTGCGACAGCCATGCTTGTGAGTTTATGTACCTCCGGTTTAGTTTGTCCGTTTGCAGAATCGATTTTCTCTATGATGTATTGTTGATTAGCTATAAACATGAGACCTGATGGTTCGAGGCTGTCGTTGGAAATGGATTATCTCTTGTGAAGCTTACCGCTACTTAATATGAGTTAACTCCTGCTCCATGGTACGGGTAAATGAACATCTTTGCTTGTGAATCAGTAGACAGTAATCGTGCCTAGTGTTGTACGGCTGATACTTTGCCTACATAAGATGGTATGTTATTCTAAGATGCATTTTCCATTGCACATCATCATCATCTTGTGATTACTTAGAACAACTGTCATGAGTGTAGCTATGTTATGGTAGAACATTGCAGCATTATGCCAACTGCTAAGTATATAAATCATACTGACAGGAGCAATCAATTGAGTATTCCAAGCCAATTTTCCGCAAAATAAATAAATAAATCAAACCACTCTTTTGAAAAACAAGAACTAGCCACTCTTTAGGAAAACAAGAACAGATATAAGCAATGAGGTTTATTGAAACTGGCTAGGATGGGCATTGCTTTGATGGAAAGCCTTGTGATCAGACTGGATGGCCCGATGGGGCCTGGTCCTCTTGGTGGTGCTTTGGGACTTGGACGCCGGCGTGGGTGAGCATGGCCCAGTTGTGGGTGACGAACTCGCCGCCGTTGGCCAGCGCCTGCGCGTGCGCCTCCGGCCCTCCCTCTGGCCTACGTGCCACGAACACCAGCAGCTCTGCCCAGAACTCGAGCAGCATTCCCCACACCTTCTCGTCCTCATGCATGGTGTCGCTGCTGCTGCCGCCGCCTCTATCCTAGAGCTGCTTCGCTAGATTGACGCCCTTAGCCATGGTTGACTCTTCCTCTTCCTGCCTCACTGGGCAGAAGTTCATCAGGCGCTCACGGCTGTGCACGGTGGGCCAACGTACGGCTCTGGAAGAAGCTATTGAGCTTCGCCTCGATGTCCTTCTACACCTTGTCCGTCCACGCCTCATCATCTAGGAGGAGGCCCGGCTCATAGGCCACCAGGTACGTGCAGTACCTCGACAGCGTCAGGGCGGCCTGCCCGTATGGCAGCAGTGGGTGCTTCTGCCGGTCCCTAGTCGCAAAGAGTTCCGTGGCGAGGTGCCACACCATGATCACTGTGGCGGCGCCACCCGTCTTGTCGTCGCACGCCCACTTGAGGTGACCGAAGCCTTGCCTGGCCAACGCAGCTATGCCGTTGGTGAAGAGGCCGTCGTGATTGGGGGCGATGACGTCCTTCAAGGCCCCGACGATGGCCACCTTGGCGTCTGCAGTGACGATAGCAACGATGAGGGCGTCCAAGTGCTCCATCTTTCGCCGGAACAACTTGAAGCGGGCGAGGGCGAGGCAGATGTCCTCCATCTTGCGCCTCCTGCTCTCGTTGTACCAGAAGATGGGGTCGCTCTCAGCGAGATCCCAGATATTGCACACTCGGACCAGCTTGGACTTCTTGCCCTGCTCACCATTCGGATCGCCATCACCGGCGAGAATGTTCTTCAGTCCTTGGTCACACATCTCGAAGCCATGGGGTGTCACCTCTCTCTTGAGCCGGCTCTCTCCCATGACCACGTAGTTGCAAGTCCTCATGACGTTGGCGCCGAGGGCAGCGTCGTCGTCATCGCCGTGGAACAGTTGCCGTCGTGCATGGACGAACTGCGCCATGTAGCCGGAGACAAGGGCGGCGTTCCTGGCGAGGTCGAAGGAGTCCTGGGCGAGGCGGATGCAGATACCGCGCTTGCACATCTTAGTGCCGCCGAAGATCCTGAGGATGATAAAGAAGGACTTGATGCCAAAGCCGTGGACGTAGGCGTAGACGAGGTAACCGATCCACCATGCGCGCCGCCTCCTCGACAGTGTCGAACGAGCTATAGCGGCCAACGCCGCGCTAGAAGGCGCTGCCGGCAGGGGCGACCATGGCGTAGACCTTCTGCGGAGGAGCTCGACGAGGATCATCCAGAGGAAGATGAGCTGCTCGCGGTAATTGTTGTCGGTGTCGGGCTTGCTCTTGGCCTGGGAGAAGGTGTAGGACATGAAGGGGAGGAAGAGCGAGAAGCAGGCCCGGAAGAAGATGCACGTGACGAGAGAGTGGCCACGGTGGCGGCCCGTGAAGCGGCTCAGGACGCCGAGGAGGAAGAGGGCGATGCCGAGGAAAGTTATGAGGGCCGTGGTGGTGACCATGAGCTGCTCGGTGGTGTTTGTGCCGTCAAACGTCATGTTTCCGGACATGGTGTTTGCGGACATGGTGAAGCTCCTCACCCGGGTGCTGCACACCGTGATGTTGTTGATGACGATGCCGCGTCGCTGCGTCGAGGCACGGGAGTTGTGCATGGCCGTGGCAGCCCGGCTCACCATCGACATGAGCACCATGTCCCCCTTGATGATGCTGATGACAATAGTGCATGTGTTTGTTGTACTAGCGCTGAAGAAGCGCGGCGCACGCCGCGCCCGTGACCGATTTCGTCTGTATTTTATTGAAATAAGCAAGAAAACAACATATATTTTTATTTTTTTGGATTATTGTCCACGTGAATGCATAGTGCTAGTTTACTGTTTTTATTGTTCCAGTTTATTCGGGTGTATTGTTCTGGGTTACAATTTAGGTACCGTTTCGGTTTATGATTTGGGTGGGTTAATGTTTTCGGTTTATTCCGGTATTGGTCCGTTTTACTCGTTTTATTGTTTCGGGTCGAGGGAAAAATTGTAAATTTCGAATTGATTTCTAATCTATTGTATTCTTTTTCAAGAGTCCCAGTTAGAAAAATTGTAAATTTCGAATTGATTTCTAATCTATTGTATTCTTTTTCAAGAGTCCCAGTTATTTTGGTTTTTTTTTTATATTTCTTCTGGATTTTTGTTCACGTAAATGCATAGTGCTGTTTTTTTTTTTGGTTTATTCAGGTGTATTGTTTTGGTTTAAAATTCGATTACTGTTTCGGTTTTATGGTTCGTGTAACTTAATGTTTTTGGTTTATTTAGGTGTTGTTCCATTTTACTGATTTTATTGCTCCGGAATATTCGGGGTTGTTGTTTTGATTTATTTGGGCTATTGTTTCGGTTAGTAGTCCTGAGTTTATTCGGATAATGTTCGGTTTTTGTTTGGGTATTTGTTAGTAGATATTGTTTCGGTTTATGGTTCGGGTGGGTTAATGTTTTTGGTTTATTCCGGTGTTGTCCCGTTTCACTGGTTTTATTGTTTCGGGTCGAGGAAGGAGGAGTCCTATTTTTTTGGTGTTTGTTTTATATTTCTTCTGGATTATTGTTCACGTGAATGCGTAGTGCTATTTTACTTTTTTTTAGTTGTGCCGATTTATTCGGGTGTGTTGTTTTGGTTTAAAATGGGGTTACTGTTTTAGTTTTATAGTTCGTGTGGGTTAATGCTTTCGGTTTATTTAGGTGTTGTTCCGTTTCACTGGCATTATTGCTCCGGGTTATTCGGGGTTGTTGTTTCGGTTTATTTGGTTTATTATTTCGGTTTGTAGTCCTGAGTTTATTCAGATAATGTTCCGGTTTTTGTTCGGGTATTTGTTAGTGCACTTTTAGCTGTTATTGTGTTGTAAAAATGGGCAATAATCGGTCAAGAACTTATTTTTCTCACGAATTACTGTTTATGCGAATATACAGTTACAACCTACTGTTTTTGTGCCCTGGCAGCACTATCATCGGAAAGAATCAGGAGACGATTAAGGTGGCTGTGCATTGGTACGCCGGTGTTGAGAAATGATGTATAGAAAATTCTAAATCCTAACTCTCTATATAAGGATGCGAGAATGGAGCAAGGGGAGAGAAATGTTGTGCAAATAATATCCCAGTTTTTTTTTAAAAAACATGCGTATTTTTTCTTCGGTAAAAGCTAAAAGAAGTAAGGGGAGAAAATCAGATCATCCGGAGCACTATTTAAGCAAAGTACTGTTCATTCGAGTCCACCAGTGGATAATGTTCATAGGTGACTATTGTTCACATTTTGTGTGTCCATTTTTTAGATGGACTGTTCATGATTGGGGGTACTGTTCATATGCGATTCTGTTTATAGCTGGCGCTGTTCATAACTTGTTGCTGTTCACAGTTACTGTTCTTGTCTAAACAGAACAGTAGGTGCCGAAAAAAAGTCAAAAAAACCAGAAAAATCAAACCTCTCCCGCTTTAGTATTAGTACTTAAGGTGACTATTGTTCACATTTTGTGCACCATTTTTTTAGATGGAACTGTCCACAAAGGACTGTTCATGATGGGAGCACTGTTCATACGAGATACTGTTTATAGATGGTACTGTTCATGCCTTGTTGCTGTTCACAGTTACTGTTCTTGTCTGAAAATGAACTGTAGATGCCAAAAAAAGTCAAAAAAACCTGAAAAATCAAACCTCTCCCGCTTTAGTATTAGTACTTATTTATAGTGCTAGTTTTGGGCATGCGTGTGTGTATCTGTGCGTGTGAGTGTGATATAGAATGATACAGAAGGAATTCTGCTAAGGAAGAGGGTGGCACATGCTCGTATGAGATGATGATGAAAGCTAAAGGTCAAAATATATTTGATTTGATTTCTAAAACAAGGTCGTACGAAAATGCTGCTTTAATTTTGGCTCGTACGAAGAGCATCATTTGATTTGATTTCTAAAACAAGCCCGTACGAAGCTTTAATTTTGGCCTTTGATTAAATAACGTCCAGTCCAACGATGCTTCTCCAGCTTTCCCACGCAGGCCGCATGGAGGCGTACTGTCTTGGGCGTGGTAGATCTCTACTATGTCTCCGACGATGATGGTACGTCGGTAGGTCGTTTGTTCGTTCGTCCATCCTCTGTCGGTCTGCCCTGGTTCACACAAGGTAAGAAAATCGTCATTCAATCTATCGTGTTCCCGTAAGGAAGTTTCTCCTAGAAAATCAAGACGTGATCTGATTTTGAATGCATGACGCGATGCACTGCCTAAAAGGAGGGCCGCCTCCCCCACCAGACTTCACGGCGCCTCCTCCATGTCTACCGCCAGACCGCGCTGTACCTTCTGCCATTCTCCAGCGGAAGTCGCATCCCTGGAATGCCAACAGGCTCGCCGCCTCCCGGCCGCTGGTCCTCCGCCATCGTCTAGGTCCCCTCCCCGCAACCCGCCAGTGCGACGCCGGCTGCCTTGCTTGCACACGTTAGCATCGATCTCGCTTATCCCGTGGCGGAGCTTGCCCCCATCGTTGCCGGCGCCATGGTCATCTTCCACATTTACGGCGAGCGCGGTCCCTGGCACAATAAGGCCGAAAAGTCACAGTATGGCCTCCTCAGCCACCACCCTTCCTCTCGCACGCGGCCGCCACGCCATCTCGCTAGCATGCCGCCCCGCCATCCTCCCTCGAACGCCGCCCTATCCTCGCCGCCGGCTGCGGGCTACCTGCCTACCTCCCGACTCACCACACCACGCCGCCTCAACTCGCTGACTCACCTGGACCCGGTAACCGCCGACGCCCTGATCCTGTCGCCGTGGTCAGTGTCGTCATTCGCCTCCCTCACCTTGCGCATCATCTCGTCGATCCTGCTGCCCGGCCACATCCATCTTCTCAAAGAAGCCGACGGCGCCGGGCTCCGGCTGCCTCACGCCTCCCCGTGTTCGGCCGGCCGCAGCGTGCCTCATTGGTTGCCATACCACCAAGTAGCCAACGGTGACAGCCTCGAATGCCTTTCTCTGCCCGAAGATCTCATTTTCGGCATGGAGGCCAGCAATGATGGGGCACAATCGCCGCTTTTCTCTGCAGACCTTGCCAACAGTCCAAGTAAGCACTCCTTTCGTTTGCTGTATATGTAGCCTGGGATGTAGTTTCTTGATTGCTTTTTTTTTTTTGCGGGTGCTTGATTGCTTTTGTTATTGGTACTGGTTATCAAGGGAGAGATGGAGAGAGCGAGGGGGAAACATGGCAACGTCGGTAAGCAGCTCGCCCGCTTCCTGAACCAAACTTTTGATTTTGCATGAGGGGTTCTTCTATGTTCTGACACTTTCTTTTGATTTTAAGTGTATGTATGGATGGCAGCGTTTGCTTGACGTTGATTGGTATACGAGACGGGCAGTGTATGTACGGACTCTGCTCCCGGGGTTAGTTTTGCCGGGGTCGCAGTTCCCGGGCCCACACTTCCCGTGGTCTCAGCTGATCCCGGGGATGTCATTCCCGGGGACGCGCTGCCACTTGTCGCACTGCCTGAGGTTGCGCTTCCCGGGGTCATGCTTCCTGGGGTCGCTGTGCCTATCCTCACACTGCCCGAGGTTCTTGCTCCCGAGAACATCCTTCCCGGGGTCCTGGAGTACGTCGAGTACTCCATGACGAAGGAGCTGCTGGCAGGTGCCTTCCTGGTACTTCCCAGCACCAACGTGCACCCTCGTCGAAGATGACGTCACAAGAGATGTGAACGCGCTTTGTGACGGGGTCGTACATCTTGTATGCCTTGGAGCCCGTCTCGTAGCCAACGAACACCATCGGGGTGCTTCTGTCGTCGAGCTTCTTCAGCTATGGCGCGCTGTCTTGACATGCCCGATGCAACCGAAGGTTCTGACGAAGCGTACGTCGGGCTTCCTCCGGTACCATGCCTCGTAGCACGTCTTGCCGTCGACGCTCCTCGTGAAGGAGCGATTGAGGATGAAGATGGACGTGAGCACGGCCTCCCCCCAATATGTGCTCGGCATCTGCTTTGCTTTGAGCATGCAGCGTGTCATCCCGAGCACCGTCTGGTTCCTCCGCTCGACGACGCCAATCTGCGGCGGCGAGTAAGGGGCCGTGAGGTGGCGCTGCACCCCCTTCTCGGTGCAATGCTAGTAGAACGTGGCCGATGTGAACTCACTGATGAGTATTATTTTTACGCTCATCACACCGAGAGTTTAAACCGGTTTATTTCATAAAAACCGAGATATCCGCTTCGATATTGCTACTAATGACTAATGAATGCAAAAGATTCCAAAATCCTCTCTTCAATTTGTTTCCACAGGAAATGGGGCCATACATGGATAAAATCAAGCATATATTTGGAAAGGGGCAAAGAGGAGATAAGAAGAATCAAGTTGGAGGCGCAGGAGAAGCAACAGAGCGCAAGACGGCCATCTATACGACCGCACGCTCTTGTAGGAGATATGCCCTAGAGGCAGTAATAACAGTTATTTTGTATCTCCGAGTTTGTAATGAATGTTTATGATCCATGCTATAACTGCAATGATTCTCGAGTCTACAATAACCACGAGGCTTGGAGGGAAACTCATGTGCACGTGTGGTATAATAAACGGTAAATTGTATTCCTAGTCTTGCCTCTAAGACTGGCTCAAGTATTGCAGGATGATCCTGTTTTCCTGATCATGGGCATGGCTATGCCGGCAATTTTGAGGGCACGATGTTGGTAGAACACTTATGTTGAATCGACCCAAATTGATGTTATGCTATGAGATTCATTTGTCACAAGTTAATGGTTAAATAACACATAGATAGTTAATGTTTGCATAATTCCTTAGACCATGAGAGTATTGAGTTCCTTCGTGCTTGCTTCGTGAACTTTGGGGTTTGTTAAACGTCATCCGTTACTGGGTGGCTATTACGACGGCTTACGGGTTCACGGAAAAGTATGGCAAGTAACTTAATAGCTCAAGATTGGGATTTGCTCCTCCGATGATGGAGAGATATTCTCGGGCCCTCTCGGTGTTACGAAATCCATCATCGTCTGGCCAGACACAGTGTGATTTGATCACAGGGATGCCGGAACACGAAAACGAGAAAAGAGAACAAAACCGGTAACGAGGTAACTTGCATAGTGGACAAGTTGTTGATCCACGGGGATGCAGAAAATCTCACCTCGGGTGTTTGTGAAATATCGCGAAGCAACAGGAATAGCACACGGCAACTGGAGGTTCACTCGAATATTCATTCGTGTGGGTATAGGGGTCAATATGGGTGTCCACGGCTCCGATGTTGATCATTGATCGGAAGGGGTTCCGGGTCATGTCTATGCTTCACCGAACCTATAGGGTCACACGCTTAAGGGTCATCTGCCTGCTGAATACTAGACACGGAGTCAGAGAGAAAGTTTCCGGAGAAAGTTTTCGGAGACAGCGGAAAAGTTCCGAAGAGAGAGGTCACCGGATGAGTTCCGATGAAACTGAAAAGTTGTTTCAGGGGTTACCATAAAGTCAAATTGGTTTCGGCACAAGCCTGATAATTCTTGGAGGGTGCCAGAATCATTCTGGAAACTTCTGGGAATTTTCCGGAAGAAAAACCGGAAATGTTCCGGAGCTGCCGGAACCACTTCAGATGCTTTTCGCAGATGAAAATCACTAATCCGGAATTGTTCCGGACCGCATTGAAAATTATTTTAGTGGGTACTGGAAATGTTCTAAGCCCACATAAATATTTTCAGTTCGATCAGACGCTGAAAAATGTTGTCGTGAATAGTGAAAGTGCTTTTTGCGATATTTTTGGAAAAGTGCCTTTTGGGATATTTTCCCAAAAGGCTTCTAGAAGGGATGGATGGGTGGGACCTCCTTTGGGGGGGCCCCACCAAGAGGGTGGCCGGCCACATGTGGTGCTCCTCCATGGAGCACCACTTGTCTTTTGGCTTTCCCATTTTGCCCTTGGAAAGTGTTTCCTTCATGAGCAAGTTTTGGTATTTTGAATACCCATCCTACCCCTTGGCTTTCCTATAAATAGAGGAGGTGAGGGCTGCCATCTCTTCATCCATTTGCTCTCATACACATGCTATGCTTTGCTCGCTCTCTCTCTCTCCCTCCCACGAAAAGAGTTTTTTCGTAGAGCCGAAAGCCTGTCTGGGTTCCGGCAGGAACTAGTTCTGGATGGCGAAGCCCTGCCGGATAGATGACACCGTATGTGTGCAACTCTGTAGAGAGATCGTAGTTTCGGTCTTAGTTTGAGAGGTCCTCCCGAAGGGCTGTCCGAGTGATCGTCTTAGTTTGAGAGGTCCTCCCGAAGGGCTGTCCGAGTGACCGTCCGAGTTTCGAAGGTCCTCCCGAAGGGTTGTCCGTGACATCGTCCGAGGGACTGTCCGACCGCCTCCCGAAGGGTTGTCCGACGAGGGAGTACATCCTCGCGGTTGGGAGGTTGTAAAATCCTAGCTGCGGGGATCTGCACCAACGATCTCCACCGACTCTTCTTCCGCTGCGCTTTGAGTCGCTACGGATCAGATCAAACCTTGTATGCAGTCTCCATAGTGGTCCTGGGCGTGCTCGCTATACCGGAAATTTTTGTTTTTTGTCGCGTTCCCCAACAGTGGCATCAAGAGCCAGGCTATGCGTAGATGCATGTTATGATCTAGAATACATGAGATGTATGGGTATTGCATAGTATAATTTTGTAGTAGATGAGATCTATTACTGAAAATTATTTGTGCGGGTAGCAGATGAAATCTGTTACCCGATGTTCCTGTTGCTTCCCTTGAATTTGCGTAGTCCTGATCTTGATGGCATGGTGGAATCTCACAAAGTTCTGGCAATCCGCGATCCTTTCATGCTGCTCCTGAGTATGCTGATTGACAGATCAACGAAGTGCTAACAGTTCTTTGGGTTCCACCATAGTTAAAGAAAGATGGATGTTTCGCAGACAAAAGGGCCATGCAGATATGATCTGCACGGGGGTCACGCGTATGACGAAGTTTAGTATGGGGCTCGAGATTTTATTATCTCGTGTTTCATACACCCTAGAAAGTTAATCTAGCAACTTGAATTATCATACTTGATGATGAGCGTTGGTAGCTGCGGTTTGAGTCAAAACTTTACAAGCCACGTAAAATAAAATTTTGTATAAACCGATTAGAGGCGTCTAACTTGGTTTTGCAGGATGGTTTGCATGTAATGTGGTATAGCAAGTCCCATATTAATTTGATTATGTATGAGATGACTATATGATGTAATTAACATGACCTGCGTGTCATGATTCGGCATGATGGCTGGAGCCATATGATTGCACTTTAATGACCTGCGTGTCAACCTCATGTAATGCACTTATTTTATTAGCTATAGAGATAGCAATATTATCTGGTGCATCGATAAGGTGGTGGCAATCTTCGCGAAGGTGAACACCGACGCGAATGCCGAAGACGAAGAATACTTGACTTCTCCGTCAGAAGGGGCTATACCATATCATGCTATTATGAATTGCCTGAGATGTTTATCCCTCTTGATGCACCCTTCTTGATTGCGCGGTAGTTGCTTTTTATTAGGGTGATCTCTCACAAAAATATCAAAGTAGTTAGTGTTCACCCAAGTGTAGCACCGTCTGAAATTCGTATCTTTTCGGGGTGCGCCATGTCCACATGGGTACGAACGAATCGAGAGGAATGAGGCGGGTGAGGTCAGACCTCGCAGCAAGATCACTTGGTTGTCTTTGACGTTCAGGCAGGATCGTCCTGAGCTCGGAACACACCCATCGAAAGATGAACATGAGTCACATGGAGATGTGATCAGCAAGTTTGCCTACCGATTGAAATTCTCGTCATCAGTGATGTCCACATCAATGGCGTTGAATTAAATGTGGGTCTTGTATCACTCATAATCAATTTTGAGAGATATTGATTTGAGTGGGAGCGCACTTTAGAATAAAATTGTTTATTCACTAGTGCAAATATCATTATGACCAAAGTCTAAGTGAACTTGTGTTTTCCGTTGTAGATCAAATGGCTCGCAACAGCGCGTTCAACTTAGGCCCGATGTTAGAGAAAGACAAGTTAGCTGCGAATGGAAAGAACTATGTGGACTGGGTCCGTACCCTGAGGATTGTCCTCAGGAGTGCTAAGAAAGTGTACGTGCTTGACGGACCTCTTCCACCTAAGCCGGCGGCAACCGCCCCGGCAGATGAACAAAATGTCTGGGCCACTAAGGATGATGATTTCAACTTAGTGCAGTGCCTCATGCTGTCTTGCATGAGTTCAGGGCTTCAAAAACGTTTTGAATTCCATAACTCCTTTGATATGATCAAGGATCTGGATGCTCGGTACAAGTTTAATGCACGGTCTGAACGTTTTGATATCATGAAAATGATGATGGAGACCAAGATGGCTGAGGGCAGTTCAGTTGGCGAGCATGTAGTCAATATGATTGGCTACGCTGAAAGGCTTAAAACCCTGGAATTTCCACTTCCGCCAGAGCATGTTATGGACATGTTGCTCGGTTCACTCCCCCCATCTTACGGCGGTTTTATCATGAACTACAACATGAATGGGATGGACAAAACAGCAAATGAGGTGCTTGCCATGCTGAAAACTGCTGAAGGAGGACTGCGGAAAAATCACAAGCAAGTGTTGCTTGTGAATAAAACTGCCACTTTCAATAAGAAAGGCAAGCCAAAGAAGGGCAAGGGTGCCGGTAAGACCGGCTTCCAACGCAAATCTAAGGGCGGAGCCAAGAATGAAACTGAGTGCTTCTACTGCAAGGGCACAGGACACTGGAAGAGAAACTGCAAGAAGTATCTGGAAGATAAGAAGTCCGGGAAAACCGGAAAAGGTATAATTGTTATACAAGTTAATGTCATTGACGTTTTGCTTGCTAGCGAAAATTCTAAGTCTTGGGTATTTGATACCGGATCGGTTGCTCACATTTGCAACTCGATACAGGGGCTTCAGAAGGTGCGCAAACTGGCAAAGAATGAAGTCGTGATGCGTGTCGGGAACGGCACTGGGATCGCCGCTCAAGCCGTCGGCATTATGCCTCTACGTCTCCCTTCAGGATTTATTTTGGAACTAAGTAACTGTTATTTTGTTCCGTTGTTGTGTAGAAACATTATCTCTGGATCATGTTTAGTGCACGATGGGTACTCCTACAAGTCTGAGAACAATGGTTGTTCACTTTATTGTAAGGATATGTTTTATGGATTTGCACCCATTGTTGGGGGCCTTTTCATACTAAATCTTGAATGTGAAAATGGTGTCTTTAACGTGAATGCTAAACGCCTTAAGAAGGCTGATACCACCACCACTTACTTGTGGCACTGTCGGCTTGGCCACATCGGAAAGAAATGCATGCAAAGACTCCATAAAGATGGAGTTTTACCGTCCTTTGATTTTGAATCATTTAACACATGTGAAGCTTGCTTGATGGGAAAAATGACCAAGACGCCGTTCACGGGTCATCCTGAACGGGCGAGTGATTTATTGGAAATAATACATAGTGATGTATGTGGTCCAATGAGCACAATCGCACGGGGTGGGTATTTCTACTTCGTGACTTTTACTAATGATTTAAGTAGGTATGGCTATATCTACTTGATGAAGCATAAGTCAGAAACCTTTGAAAAGTTCAAAGAATTTCAGAATGAGGTGGAAAATCATCGTAACAAAAAGATTAAGTTTCTGCGGTCTGATCGCGGAGGCGAATATCTTAGTCATGAGTTTGGCCAACATCTGAGTGACCCTGTAATCGTTTCACAGCTTACGCCTCCCGGAACTCCACAGCGAAACAGAGTGTCGGAAAGACGTAACCGAACCCTGTTAGACATGGTAAGGTCGATGATGTCTCTTACAGATCTACCGATATCTTTTTGGGGTCACGCACTACTTACTACCGCTCACACATTAAACAGAGCACCATCTAAGTCTGTTGAGACGACACCATACGAGTTATGGCATGGGAAGATACCCAATTTGTCGCATCTCAAAGTTTGGGGTTGTGAAGCTTATGTAAAACGTTTACAACCGAGCAAACTCGATCCCAGATCAGACAAATGTAACTTTGTAGGTTATCCCAAGGAAACAGTTGGGTATTTCTTCTACCAACCCTTCGAGTGCAAAGTGTTTGTCGCTAAAAATGGAGTCTTTCTTGAGAAAGAGTTTCTCGCTAAAGAATTGAGTGGGAGGACAGTACAGCTTGATGAGAATAGTGAATCTTCGGCAACTGTTGATATGGCTAAGGAACCGGAAGTAATTCCGCAAATTATCCCTACAACCGAGCCGAAAGTTGTCGCATGTGATGCGGAAACTTCAGACAATGTTGTAACTGAACCGCGCAGATCAGGTAGGGCTATCCAGCCACCTGAATGGTTTCATAACGAAATCTTCATTCTTGAAGACGATGAACCTGCGCACTACAAGGAAGCGATGGCGGGGCCTAGCTCAAGGGAATGGCACAAGGCCATGAAATCCGAAATGAAATCCATGTACGAAAACCAAGTTTGGAACTTGGAAGAACTTCCAGATGGCGTAAAACCCATTGGTTGTAAATGGATTTTCAAAAGAAAGACGAATGCGGATGGTTACATTACTATCCACAAAGCTAGACTTGTCGCGAAAGGGTTCACGCAAGTTCTAGGGGTAGACTACGACGAGACTTTCTCGCCCGTAGCTATGCTTAGGTCTGTTCGGATATTACTAGCAATTGCTGCTTATTTCGATTATGAAATATGGCAGATGGCTGTCAAAATGGCTTTCCTAAATGGAAACCTTGAAAAGGATGTATACATGATACAGCCAGAAGGTTTTGTCGATCCTAAGAATGCTGGAAAGGTATGTAATCTTCAGAAAGACATTTATCGTCTGAAGCAAGCATCAAGGAGCTGGAACATTCGTTTTGATGAAGTGGTCAAAGAGTTTGGCTTCATCAGGAACGATGAAGAATCTTGTGTTTACAAGAAGTTTAGTGGGAGCGCGAAAGCATTTCTAATCTTGTATGTGGATGACATATTGTTGATTGGAAATGATGTGAAATTTCTTAGCGAAATAAAAGACTCATTGAAGAAGAGTTTTTCAATGAAAGACTTAGGCGAAGCGGCATATGTATTGGGCATCAGAATCTATAGCGATAGATCAAGACGCCTGATAGCGCTTAGCCAAAGCACGTACATTGACAAGGTGTTGAAAAGGTTCAACATGGAGAACTCCAAAAAGGGCCTACTCCCCATGTCACCTGGCACAGTGCTTTGCAAGAATCAGTGTCCTCGGACCCTTGATGAGCGAGTACAAATGAATGATATTCCATATGCTTCGGCAGTTGGTTCTATTATGTATGCCATGCTATGTACAAGACCGGATGTTTCCTATGCGCTAAGTGTTAGCAGCCGGTACCAAGGTGATCCAGGAATTGGAACACTGGGCCGCAGTCAAGGGTATTCTTAAGTACCTCAGAAGGACCAAGGATTTACTCCTTGTGTACAGAGGTGATGAAGAGCTCATTGCAAGTTCTTACACTGATGCAGGCTTCATGACTGACCCAGATGACTTTAAATCTCAATCTGGCTATGTTTTCATATTGAACGGCGGCGCAGTTGATTGGAAAAGTTCCAAACAAAAGACTGTGGCGGATTCTACAACGGAGGCGGAATATGTTGCAGCTTCAGAAGCCTCCAAGCCGGCTGTCGGAATCAAGCAATTTCTTGAAGACCTTGGTGTGGTTCCAAGTGCTCTGGACCCGGTGGAGATCTATTGTGATAATAGTGGCGCCGTGGCTCAGGCAAGGGAGCCATGTTTGCACCATAAGACAATGCATATTCAACGCAAATATAAACTCATTCGACATCATGTCGAAGAAGGTTTAGTGAAAGTACGCAAAGTTCACACGGATCTGAATGTGTCAGACCCGATGACAAAGCCTCTACCACGAGCAAAGCATGAGCAACACCGGATAGCCATTGGTGTTAGGGAAGCCATGTAACTGGATTATGACTCTAGTGCAAGTGGGAGACTGTAGGAGATATGCCCTAGAGGCAGTAATAACAGTTATTTTGTATCTCCGAGTTTGTAATGAATGTTTATGATCCATGCTATAACTGCAATGATTCTCGAGTCTACAATAACCACGAGGCTTGGAGGGAAACTCATGTGCATGTGTGGTATAATAAACGGTAAATTGTATTCCTAGTCTTGCCTCTAAGACTGGCTCAAGTATTGCAGGATGATCCTGTTTTCCTGATCATGGGCATGGCTATGACGGCAATTTTGAGGGCACGATGTTGGTAGAACACTTGTGTTGAATCGACCCAAATTGATGTTATGCTATGAGATTCATTTGTCACAAGTTAATGGTTAAATAACAAAGAGATAGTTAATGTTTGCATAATTCCTTAGACCATGAGAGTATTGAGTTCCTTCGTGCTTGCTTCGTGAACTTTGGGGTTTGTTAAACGCCATCCGTTACTGGGTGGCTATTACGGCGGCTTACGGGTTCACGGAAAAGTTTGGCAAGTAACTTAATAGCTCAAGATTGGGATTTGCTCCTCCGACGATGGAGAGATATTCTCGGCCCCTCTCGGTGTTACGGTATCCATCATCGTCTGGCCAGACACAGTGTGATTTGATCACAGGGATGCCGGAACACGAAAACGAGAAAAGAGAACAAAACCGGTAACGAGGTAACTTGCATAGTGGACAAGTTGTTGATCCATGGGGATGCAGAAAATCTCACCTCGGGTGTTTGTGAAATATCGCGAAGCAACAGGAATAGCACACGGCAACTGGAGGTTCACTCGAATATTCATTCGTGTGGGTATAGGGGTCAATATGGGTGTCCACGGCTCCGATGTTGATCATTGATCGGAAGGGGTTCCGGGTCATGTCTATGCTTCACCGAACCTATAGGGTCACACGCTTCAGGGTCATATGTCTGCTGAATACTGGACAGGGAGTCTGAGAGAAAGTTTCCGGAAAAAGTTTTCGGAGACAGCGGAAAAGTTCTGAAGAGAGAGGTCACCGGATGAGTTCCGGTGAAACTGAAAAGTTGTTTCAGGGGTTAACATAAAGTCAAATTGGTTTCGGCACAAGCCTGATAATTCTTGGAGGGTGCCAGAATCATTCTGGAAACTTCTGGGAATTTTCCGGAAGAAAAACCGGAAATGTTCCGGAGCTGCCGGAACCACTTCAGATGCTTTTCGCAGATGAAAATCACTAATCCGGAATTGTTCCGGACCGCATTGAAAATTATTTTAGTGGGTACTCGAAATGATCTAAGCCCACATAAATATTTTCAGTTCGATCAGACGCTGAAAAATGTCATCGTGAATAGTGAAAGTGCTTTTTGGGATATTTTTGGAAAAGTGCCTTTTGGGATATTTTCCCAAAAGGCTTCTAGAAGGGATGGATGGGTGGGACCTCCTTTGGGGGGGTCCCACCAAGAGGGTGGCCGGCCACATGTGGTGCTCCTCCATGGAGCACCACTTGTCTTTTGGCTTTCCCATTTTGCCCTTGGAAAGTGTTTCCTTCATGAGCAAGTTTTGGTATTTTGAATACCCATCCTACCCCTTGGCTTTCCTATAAATAGAGGAGGTGAGGGCTTCCATCTCTTCATCCATTTTCTCTCATACACATGCTATGCTTTGCTAGCTCTCTCTCTCCCTCCCACGAAAAGAGTTTTTTCATAGAGCCGAAAGGCTGTCTGGGTTCCGGCAGGAACTAGTTCTAGACGGTGAAGCCCTGCCGGATAGATGACACCGTATGTGTGCAACTCTGTAGAGAGATCGTAGTTTCGGTCTTAGTTTGAGAGGTCCTACCGAAGGGCTGTCCGAGTGATCGTCTTAGTTTGAGAGGTCCTCCCGAAGGGCTGTCCGAGTGACCGTCCGAGTTTCGAAGGTCCTCCCGAAGGGCTGTCCGTGACATCGTCCGAGGGACTGTCCGACCGCCTCCCGAAGGGTTGTCCGACGAGGGAGTACATCCTCGCAGTTGGGAGGTTGTAAAATCCTAGCTGCGGGGATCTGCACCAACGATCTCCACCGACTCTTCTTCCGCTGCGCTTCGAGTCGGTACGGATCAGATCAAACCTTGTATGCAGTCTCCATAGTGGTCCTGGGCGTGCTCGCTATACCGGAAATTTTTGTTTTCTGTCGCGTTCCCCAACAGCTCTCGTATGCGCGGTCGTATGGAGTGTCGGCGGCTCCCTCTCGTCCAACCCAACAACTTTTATAAAGGGGCCAACGCCAGAAGGGCAAAAAAACATTCGCTAGACCTCCATCTTCGTCATCCACAACATCTAGAAACCCTAGCCGCCGCCATTTTCCATCTCCATCTCCATAGCCATCTCCACCACCATCACCGCAGCATTCATCCTAGTTAGCCACACCTTGTAATCGTGTATCGCATCCGACAATTATTGTAAGACATATTATCGATCAATCATTCCTCTTGATGTGTTCTTCAATGGTTTCTTCTTGCGATCTGATCGCTATGTGTGAGTAATTCGTTAAGATCATGGATTGAGGCATAGCCCTACAACCTTATGTATTTGTTGGAGGGATAGATGAAAGTACTTTGAACTAAAGTCTTGTATGTGTGAAATAAAATTACATCGTAGTTGTTTCTTGTCTCGTTCTCAATCTTTGTCCCTGCAGGTACCCAGGATCACAGTGATCGAGCCACGGAGAGTCTAAGGGCACAGAGACCGTGAAACGCTATTCTGAACACCACTGACAGAAAGGTTTAGTACGGTAGAGTGATTCCAATCTCTGGGGATACAAGAGATGTAGTCATTAAACGCCCAATGCTTTTGACTGATTTTATCTTAATTATCGAGGCAACCCCGCGCGGCAGATAGGGCCTTTGGTTGGACAACTGACTCTTGATGCAGGACGCGCGCTGGTCAAGACGTAATTTGGACACATCCCACACTTCGATACGTTGCAGGCACATCTTAACGGATGACTTCCAGGGAACAAATTAATATCATTATGATCCCGTTCGCAAATATATGGTTGTAAGAACAAGTCCTCATACCCATGCCTATTTTTATTTATAAGTGTACAACTGTGCAACATGATTTCGATCCGGTCCAAAAACTGAAATTGAATACTCTTGAAAAGCTTGTTAGAAGCCCTTGTGTTAAAGGTGCACTTCCTCTCGTGGGTTCGATAACTCAGAGTCACCTCTGGAGAAAAAAGCAAGAATCCTTTCTAATCCTTTACTGGATCACTAAAGGGACTAATCAAACCTTTTTATGGCGCCGTTGCCGGGGAGGATTTGTGTGCTAGTTGTTGTGTTAGAGTTTTTGTAGTCTTTATTTCAGTTTTTGTTTTCAGTTTTTGTTCTTATTCTAGTTTTATTTTTGTTGCAAGTCTTGTCAGTAGAAAACCCAAAAAATTATTATGGTTCATAATCTTGGAAGCTTTGCTGCTCCTAGCAATAGTTTCATGTGTGAGCCAATTGCACAACCTGATGTTGCTGACGCAGAGTATGAGATTAAACCCAACTTAGTCTCTATGGTTCAATGGGACCAATTTTGAGGCTCTGCTTCTGAAGATGCCGACATGCATTTGCATAATTTTTCTGAATTGTGTAATATGACACGAATAAGGGATTATGACCCTGACGCTTTGAAATCGCGTCTATTTCCTTTCACCTTGAAAGGAAAAGCTAAAGAATGGTTTCTAGTTTTGCCTAGAGGTAGTATATCTTCATGGACTGAGTGCTGCAGTAAATTTTTGTCTAAGTTTTGTCCTCCTGCACAGATTATGAAACTGCGTTCGCAGATAACAAGTTTTAAGCAGGAAGAACGTGAGCAACTAGTGCTTGCGTGGGATCGCATGAAGGCGGCTATAATGAATTGTACTAATCATGGAATGGAAGAATGGTTAATTCTTCATATGTTTTATAATGCTTTAACTCCCATGTCGAAAACTATGTTTGACACTTATGTAGGAGGAACTATTATGGGAAGACCCATCGCTGAAGCTAAAAAGTTGCTAGATGATATGCAAGAAAATCATGTCCAATGGCATGTTGAGAGGTCTACCACCAAGAGGGTGAATACTATTGAAGAAAAGAACACGGAGTTGACCGCTAAACTTGATGAACTCATGTCTGTGATGAAAGGTAAAGAAGAGGTAAATGTTAATACTATTACCGAAGAAGAAACTAATGATGTTAATTTCATTGCTCGCAATAATTATAATCCCAACTAGAAAAATAATGGGTTTACTCCTAGATTACCTTATCCTAATAATAGTGCAGCACCTAACAATTTTAATGGCACTAGCAACGGTAATAGAAATACTTTGGAGGAAACTCCGAAATTTTTTATTGCTAGCCAAAGTGAACAAAATGAAATGTTTAAAAATATTCTGAAGAATCATGATAACTTACTTGGTCAATTGATCGGTAAGATTACTGGACTCACTAACGATGTGCAGGCCTTAGATGGAAGAACTAAGAGCATGGAGGCACATGTTGCTCAAATTGCAGAGAGTCAAACTTTGATTCTAGCCAAGTTTGTAGGTAAACCGGAACCTAACCCGGTTGAGGATGTCAAAATGATGAAAACTAGCGAAGAAAATGCAGACGAGCTCGATAAGATCCATGTGCCAGAATATACTTATACTGTTGCAGATTTCGTGAAGATGTTGTCACCCAAACACCCACTACCTGAAGTATCAAATGGCGAAGCGGATAATCGCTTTGTTGATCATGTTGCAACTAAGGTCCGTGAGTTCGATGGTGAAAGGAAAAAGCTATATGGTAATCTCCCTGCTAAACAAGATAATATCTTTCAACCTACTAATGAGATTGAGATTGGTTTAAATAAGTTCAATGCTTTGTGTGATCTAGGTGCTAGTGTTTCTACTATCCCTAAGTCCGTTTATGATAGTCTCAATCTAGGTCCTTTTTTACTACTGAGATCAAATTGAATATGGCCAATTTTGCCTTTACGCAAGCAGTAGGGATTAAACATGGTGTGATCATTCAAATTAATGATTGCCCGGTTATGATTGCTCTTGTTATAGTTGATATGCCTGAAGATCCCATTGCTCCTATAATTCTAGATAGGCCATTTCTTAGGACCATAAAAGCTACTATCAATGTGTTCGAGGGAAATGTAAGATTTGACCTTACTGCAAAGGATCCTTTTGTGAGACATTTCCCCAGGAAAAAGAAAATGAAGAACTACACTGGAGACAGCATTGTCGTCAATGCCTGAAGCTACGGGCTTGGTGTATTTATAGCCAAGTGATCATCACTACGGTCGAGCTATCCGACTGAAAACAAGCGCTTCGTGGGAGGTAACCCACGTAAATAAGGTAGAAGAGTAAGTTTTGTTTTTGTTTTGTCTGTTTCAATAAAGAGGGTGTTGAAGTTTTATGTTGTGGAGGAAAATTTGAGAAAAAGATGTGCTGAATGAGGCCAAGATTATGTGCAAAATTGTTATGTATCGTACTGACGTCTAAAAGCCTGGAAATATGCCTATGTGTTGTGTTGGAACTAACCCCACAGGAATTTACGACGAAAACGGAATTCCAGAGAAACAGAAGAAAAGACGGCGTGTCATAAGACCGCTTGCGGTCATATGCATGGTCATATGAAGCGTGGGAGAAGCCAACGAAAATCACAGTGCGCAACAGAGCCCAAGACGGTGTGTCATACGAGCGCACACGCTCGTATGCGCGGTCGTATGGCTCTGCGACGAAAACAGTGAAGACTCCAGAGCCCAGGATGGCGTCCCGTACGAGCGCGTGACATGTGCAGCCCGGCCACCGAAGAAACAGAGGAAACGACGGCGTCCCATACGAGCGGTCACACTCGTACGAGCGCTCGTATGAGGTATGCACAGTTTTAAATTGGGTACCAGAGTGTAAGCGCTCGTATGAGCACTCGTATGGCGCCCTGGCGGCCACAAATTGGCCGAGGAAGGAGGTATCTCTCCTCCATCTCTTTTCTTTCGCTTTCTTCTTCCTCCCAAACCTTTACAAACCCTATCACCACTTTTCCGGATCTCTTTACTCGTTCAATTTCAGTTCAAATCCTTCCGCGTGATCGATCTACGGTATGTTCTTCTTCAATCCCTAACTTATTTTTCGTGAATCCATGTTCTATGTGCCTAGCATTGCCATGACTAGGGTATGCGTACTTTTGATCCAAATTTTGATTTTGCCTTGGATTCGTTGATGTTTCTTGAGGAGTTTGATGTTGTAGTTGCTGTAGGATCACTATTGTATCATTGTATTGGACTGAAAAATTATTTTGTAGAGAAGGACACGAGGAGGTCCGCACGTATCGCTCGTGGTGAAGCCACAAGTTCATCCGCGGAGGCCGCACAAAGGCAACAAGTTTTCACGCAGGGGATCGTCTTCATCAACCATGAGGCAACAAGTTTTCACGCAGGAAGATGAAGACCACCAAGTGGGCATGTCCATCCACAATAGCAAGCTGGGCATCGGTAACGATTTCAATTTATTATGTGATAATGCTGGATTGCAAGACTTTGTTTACCGGGGACATGCGACGTATTGCCGGTTGACGCTTGAGTTTCTTAGTACTCTCTCGCACAATGTTGGGTATTACCCAAAAGAAGAGGAAGAGCGGATCACTTTCCGTCTCATAGATCAAGATTTCAACATCACTCTGAAGGAGTGGTGCAACCTCTTTGGCTTCACCAACAACAACGATGATGTTCGTTATGTCTACGAATACCTCAAGCCGCATCCAAGGCATTCGTTCAACCAAATGAGTTACAAAGGCTACAAGCAAAGGGCAAGTTGCATTGAGTGTCCTGCTATTTGATATTTCTATTATGTTATCACTAACTCGTTGCAGGCACGAGTAGAAGTTTGAAAGGTGAATGAAGAGAATATGCTAGTTCTCGGGAAAGCAGCAAACCTTGACGTCAGTTATTCGCCCAACTTAGGGGCAATACTTTTGTTCCACCTTGCACACCAATCAAATTGTGCACAAGGAGATATCGTGTGCGGCAGAGTGATCACCATGTTGGCCAACTTCCTTGGCCTGGACTACACCAACCTTCGCCCCATTGTCGGTAACACCCTTGTCAATGTCAGTGTCCTTACAAGTGCTACAATGGTAGTGGTTAGCTGTGGTCGTCATTGCATTCGAATTCCTGGAGTAAAGCACTTGCTACCCACTCCTATGCCTAACCGTTTCTCGATAGAGAACAAAATTTTGCATTATGTGCCATAAGAAGGAGATGCGGCATTTGACCGCGCAGGACCGGAACCGGAACAAGTTGATGAAGAAAAACTCACCACCGACGAGGAAGAGAACGTGCAGCCCCAAGAAGAAGCACAAGAAGAAATACCCTACACCACGTACGCCGACATCTACGGTCTTCAGGGCTCCATCAATGATATGAGCAACCTCGCCGAGTCCCTTCGACACACGTCCGTGTATATGAACAACAGCTTCTCCGAGTGAAGCCAAGGATGGGCTCCGTACCAACCACCGCCACAATGATCTCACCGGTTTGGGCTTGCAAAAGCTTAACCTTGCGGGATGTCACTACCACGTCTAAATCATGATGTGACGGTGTTATTTAATAAGTTGTAATGAGGTTGTACTCGAGCTCGCTGAGCTTCAAACACCCGTGTTGGTTTGTTCCAACACTTTGCCTTTTTTTCCGTTTTTCTTTTCGCCGGTTGCAATTTTTCGTTTGCAAGGTTAGCTTTCAAAAACCCAAAAACCCAAAAATAGAATAAGGTTTTGCTTTGCACTTTCTTTTTGCACCAGGATTTCGTTTGCATTCTTGTTTATATTTCAGAGGAGTTGATCTACGCCGGACAACGAGAAATGCAATCTTAAAGAAAAAAAGTGTGAAAATTCATGATCGTAAAGGTATGTCCTACAACTCCCGTCTTTTACACTTGAATTACTTAGAATAGTTGTTGTAGTAGTAGTAGTAGTAGTAGTATCTGTGGTGTATTCAAGTGGGAGTAAGTCTTGATAATTAAAACAAAGGTTTTGTTCTAGTAGCTAAAACAGGTTGAAGAGAACTGGAATCAAGGGATCGGGAAATTGGAAGAACACCTCGGCGGTTACCATTCTGAGTCCTTAACCAGTGACCATTGACCCAAAGATCCACGCCAAATCCTAGCCGCCGGGGCCGCGAACTCCCTCCTCCCCTCCCTCCGCCGCCGCCGGGGGACGCCACCGGGCTATGCCTGGGGGCCGACGGCGGTGGCGGGGGACTCCCTCTCTCCCGCGTCATAGGGGTGGTGCGGGGCCCCTAAACGTGTGGAGGCGCGGCCGATCCAGTCTTTGTGGCGTGGCGGCGATGGCGGCGGCGTGGTTTGGGCGGCGTCGTTGGCTGGGGTCGGCGGCTCCGACCGGCTATGTTGCGGCGGCGCGCCATCTGGCTTCGGATCGGCGGCCGCGGTGGCGTGGAGGGCCTGCTGGACACGTCGGCGGCGCCTCCGGTCAGATCTGATCTGCCGGTGCAGCCGGCGGTGGTGGTCATCTCCTCCGTCGGAGGTGGTCGGCCTGCGGCTGGGTGGTCGGATCTCCAGATCCGTCATCTAGTCTCGGCTGCGAGTCGGGGAGCCATAGTTGCCAGTGAAAACCGAGCCGTCGGTGGGCGATGGTGGCGTTCTACGTCGTTACCTTGATGAAGGCATCGTCGTGTACCTACTGTTGACCCACTCGTGCTGCTCTGGGGGAAACCCTAGATTCTGGTCTTCTAGATCGGACGATGGCGGCACTGTGGTATCATTTCTCTCTTGGGAACATTGTTTGTGAAGCAGTGCCGGAGGACAGAGGCAGGAGGTGGAGCGGCTTCGTATTGCACGGAGCTTCGGTGGAGATGTCAAGTCATGCCTGACCGACAGGTGCTACCCTGTTTCATGCCTATTCGGCAGGTGCTACACACGACAAATCTTCCAGAGACTTCAAGCTGTGTCGGCTGGTGGTACTTGGCGGCATGGTGCTGCGGTGTACTGGCGATGACCGTGACGTGCCCAGCAGTTTGCGCGCAGGGAGGTGGTACCGTTGGGCGTCGTGGTGGCGTCGACGGATGGACGGACTGGCAAGGATGATGCGGATCTCTTTCCTGAAGATGGGTCAGCGGTTCGAGGATGATGGCGGCCTCTAAAACGTGTGCATGTGGTTCACGCTTTAGGTTTGCTGCACCGGTTGTAGGTTCCGATACGTTATGTGGATGGATCGGCGACGACACCGGTTTTAGATATGGCGAGTAAGAGCACTCCATATTATCGAGTTTGTAGGTGTGAGTGGTGGCTTCGGGTGGCTTGATGTATGTTCTTGTCAGACCTTTGTTGAATAATTAATAAAGATGGCTGTATACATCGATTGATGCAGAGGCCGGGGGTTTTAACCTCCTTTTCCAAAAAAAGCTAAAATAATTTAGTAACCTTTGTTTTGTTTAATCTAGATAACCAAGACTTGCTGTGGGACTAGTTTTTAAATAAAGTGATGTTAACAAAGAATAATCATGCATAAGAGAAAGTCTCTAGAAAGACTTGGATATTGAGAAAAATTGTAGAGAAGATGATGTTAGAGATACTCAACCCCATAGTGTTAATTTTAATATACTCAATAGCCTTTGTGGATAAAGTTGTCCAGAGGAACTTAGTTGAAAGGTGAATGAGATTATGCCAAAATCTGTGTTCTATTTTTACATGGCGCTTCAGCTTCTCGCTGGTGCTATGGCCTTGTCACTCTATACGCGTTCACGTTTGTAAACGTGGCTTCGTCACCTTTCTTGATGTTATGCTGAGAACTCCGCTGGCCAATGAACGATCCACCATAGTTTCTTCTCGGATTTTGGCTATGAGTTTGTTACCGTACGTAGTGGAAACACTACATCGAATATTATTCAGCTTTCTCTTAAATGTGTGTGTATGTGGTAATAACCGAGTACTGATCGCAAGAGCTCAAAAGAGACAACATATTGGTCCATAGTATTCAAAATTAAGCCACTGCGAAACCCTATGCATGATCATTTCTTTGGCATAATCCCGTCACCAGACAACAAAACTTTCAGTAAGCAATGATTGAAGTAAAGTGCTTGAGAACCTTGATGATGAGACACTCGTGGGTGTGTTGGTGGGTTACTCTAGAATCATGTTGTCTTTACATACCTTTCACTCCCTAATCCATGTTTTCATTGCTCAAGAAAGAAAATTATCTTCCGTGCGTTCCCGGCAAGCAAGTGTTAACTAGAATAAATGGAATAGAAGCTACTTTGTTATTTGGTTTAGTTGAGCAAGAGCTTCGTGTTGATTATCTTTGCTTCACTAACACTTGCATAATAACCATGCCACCGCTACAGTTATACTAAGTTTTCAGGTAAAGAAGCGGAGGGCTATCTAGGCATACCGATCGTAAGTGAACTAAAACCTTCTCGTTACTTCGGTTTAAACAATTGAGTTCCTTACGGTTTGGATTTCTATCCATGTTGCTCGAGGATGATCAAGTTTAAGCTTGGGGGAGTTGATGAGTGTTATTTTTACGCTCATCACACCTGAGTTTAAACCGGTTTATTTCATAAAACCCGAGATATCCGCTCCGATATTGCTACTAATAACTAATGAATGCAAAAGATTCCAAAATCCTCTCTTTAATTTGTTTCCACAGGAAATGGGGCCATATATGGATAAAATTAAGCATATATATGGAAAGGAGCAAAGGGGAGATAAGAAGAATCAAGTTGGAGGCGCAGGAGAAGGAACAGAGCGCAAGACGACCATCCATACGATCGCACGCGCTCATATGCGTGGTCGTATGGAGTGCCGGCGGCTCCCTCTCGACCAACCAAACAACTTTTATAAAGGGGCCAACGCTAGAAAGGCAAAAAAACATTCGCTAGACCTCCATCTTCATCATCCGCAGCATCCAGAAACCCTAGCCGCCGCCATTTTCCATCTCCATCTCCATAGCCATCTCCACCACCATCACCACAGCATTCATCCTAGTTAGCCACACCTTGTAATCATGTATCGCATCCGGCAACAATTTTAAGACATATTATGAATCAATCATTCCTCTTGATGTGCTTTTCAATGGTTTCTTCTTGCGATCTAATCGCTATGTGTGAGTAATTCGGTAAGGTCATGGGTTGAGGCATAGCCCTACAACCCTATGTATTTGTTGGAGGGATCGATGGAAGTACTTTGAACTAACGTCTTGTATGTGTGAAATGAAATTGCTTCGTAGTTGTCTCTTGTCTCGTTCGCGATCTTTGTCCCTGTAGGTACCCAGGATCACAGAGATCGAGCCAAGGAGAGGCTAAGGGAACAGAGACCGTGAAACGCTATTCTGAACACCAGTGACACAAAGGTTTAGTACGGTAGTGTGAATCCAATCTCCGGGGATACAAGAGGTGTAGTCATTAAACGCCCAATGATTTTGTCTGATTCTACCTTAATGACCGAGGCAACCCCGCGCGACAGATAGGGCCTTTGGTTGTAAGAACAAGTCCTCATACCCATGCCTAATCATGGAACGGAAGAATGGTTAATTCTTCATATGTTTTATCACTGTACGGATTGCCTACCACTTTAGGGATGGATCCTGCTGACGGGCTCCGTGCCTCCTGCACAAACTGGACGGTTGCCGGCACCGCGGTCGCCGGAGGCGCTGGGCCCTCCTGCATGGATTCGATGTAAGCCAACATCATTGCTAGCCCACCGTCTATGTCAGCCTCGACGAGGTTTGCCGCCACCGCAGCAGCCTCATCGGCCAGCCTCTTGCTCCATTCGTGGGTCTAGTGACCCGGCTTTGCCGCAGTAGTGGCATTTGTCGCGGTCAGCGTGATTGCGAGAACCGCACGCAGGCCCGCCCTACTTCTGGGACTGGCCTGGCTTGCGCCCGCGGTTGCTGCCGCCGCTCTGGGCGTGACCTCCACCTCTACTGGGGTTGCTCCCGCTGCTTGAGGCACCACCACCGTGAAGTTGTCGCTTCTTCGCCTCCCACTCCCTCTCGGTGAGAAGGAGCCGTCCGCCGCAAGAACTCTCGCAGTCGTCGTTGAGGCGGTCCTCGACCACCCGCAACCTGCCCGCGAGCTCCTCGATGGAGAGCGTGCCGAGGTCAAGCAGAGTCTCGATAGAGATTGCTACCTGAGCAAAACAGGAAGGGATGATGCGCAGGGACTTTTGCATGATCCTCGCGTGGTCGACGGTGTCACCGAGCGGGCGGAGCTGCGTCGTGAGGCTGGAGATCCGCATGGTGAAGTCCTCGACACGCTCGCCATCCTTGAATGCGATGTTCTCAAAATCCGCCCACAGCCTCTGTGCGTTCGCCTGGCGCATGCGGTCGCTGCCGAGGCGCTGGGTCCTGATGGACGCCCATGCCACCTTGGCTCTCGCCTTCGCCACGAGCATGCTCAGGGTCAAGCGAAGCAGCGCCGCCACGGCCTGCCTGTCCTCCTTCCTGGGGACGGTGTCGTCCTCCATGGCGTCCCATAGGCTTGCCACCTGCACGTTGCACTCCATGATGAGCGCCCACTCGCTGTAGTTTGAGCGGGTGAGCATCGGGAAGGCGAGATTCGTCCCTCCGCCGCCGCCTCCAACGGTCTCGCACACAATCTCCCTTACCACGACCTCACTGCAGTTGGCGCACCACCTCGGGCTGCGCCCTTGACTCAGCGAGCGTTGTCGCCGTTCCCACAGAAGCGGCGACTTGGAGCCATCCTGTGAGGCCCGCGACTTGGAGCCGCCGGAGCCGTCGCGGTGCTGCTGCTCCTGCTCTCTTCTTTCACCGGACATGGCTGCTAGAACCGGCTCTTATACCAATTGTTAGCCCAAACGGAGCTTTGCCGGCGGCCAGCCGGAGCTTTCCCGGGAAGGGAAAAGCTCGTTGCTGGGAGGAGGAGGAGGAACGAGCAGAGGAGCAAACGAGAGAGGAGAGGAGGGGTGAAGTGTTTCTGCGTGTCTTTCGCTACTCACATTGTGAGCGTTCCATTGATTTATTCTAAAGCATGAAACTACTATTATCTAGGGGCTTATCTACAGCCTAGACTTGACCACTCCCTGGCGCAGCAGGGAAGTGGTTCAACCACATCATCATCACGCCTATGTCATGATGTTTGCCACAGGCGTGCAAAGCGGGCCACCCCATGTGTTGTCAACACATAGGGCCCCACGAGGCCATCCCATGTGTTGTCAACACATGGGGCCCTATGACAGACTGGGTTGACCCCAACACCTAACACCTCGGCCTAGTCCGGACGCCGCGACCTCGTGTGGATGCAATCCTGAATGCCGTTGTCGCCGCTCCACGGACCTCCTCCTCGCACAAATATATTTCTTGTGTTTTTTGCTATTGCTATTACTGCTTTGAAAGGTATAAGTAGCCAAATAATCTTAATTTGGTTTTTAGTCTCAATATTTATAGTCAAACTGTAGAAGTAGTAAATTTGCAGAAGGAATGTAGTCCCTGTTATTTGTATCCATGAAGTTAATGGAAGCTACTCAAGAGGGAAAACACATCTCTTTTAAGTGTCAAATTATGGTGTCAAACAATGTCCGAAGTTGAATGTTGATGTTCTAATTTAGTCCAAAGATGAACATGACAGGGCTGAAGCAATGGCCTAACAATATGCATGCCGATATTCAGCTGCCAACCGCAACCAATGGCATGAATGGGAGGAAGATATATAAGGGGTCATCAGCTATATATGGAAGCAAGCTTCAATCTGTAAACTTGCAGCAAGCTTGATGCTTTGATTGCTAGGATGTTCTATACTGATGGTGAGCGATTTACCATTTTTCATGTTTGCTGCCAACACATTTGGGTGCTATGTCCCTCCAAGGTATAATAATCTATGAATTGCAGGCACAATAAAAACATGTCAACAATTGACATGTATGTGTTAGTCTCTCTACTCTCCACCAAGTTCTGAGACCTTAAATGTGAGGCAAAATCACCTTCATATGAACAAGAACTTGCCCATATTGTGTCCAAAGGATCGTAACTTAGCACTGCAGAAAATGAGCTACAAAATTATCAAAAGAGCAGTGCGAACGATGAATTATATATATACATCAGAAATTCCTCATTGACATCTGACATCAAAGACCCCTCATTGACATCTTAAAATTCCCCATTGACATCTGACAAATGAAACTTTTATATCGCATCGTATTTTTTTAGTTCAGATCTTGTTTTTTGCAAGACTGCTAGACACCATGTTTGGAAGCATCTATCTTCTCTCGGCTCATTGTTCTCCCTTCCTGCTTTTCAAGCAGGGGCGTGACATCTGGGTATTTGTTATTATTTAAAGTTGGTGTGGTATAGCGGGGTTCAAATAATGGTTTCCCGTTTGATTCCACTAAAATTGGTTAGAGAGGTGTCTTTTGATACTGTTCATGGCAGACTGCTGGTTCTAAGATAACAGCCAGGTAGATGATGAGGTAGCATTCTTTCTGTTGGTTGAAGATCTGCTGGATTCTCCCGACGCATGTACGTGTTAATTATGCCTATTTTTGGTATGTGACCTGCACATGTTATGCTTACATGCTCTTCTAATTTCTCTCATGCTAATACATATTTTTCAAAATGGATTTACCACTAATTTGTACTGCAGCCCGAGTATTCATCTCATTCATGCTTATACATTATTGTTATTGATTTACAACTATTTTGTATTGCAAGTTCGCAACCTTGTGATATAGCACTACTTTGCACTATAATCAGGAAGATATAGCTTGATGTTGATCTCATTATTTGTCACGAAATTGGGACGAATGAGATGGTGTATGTGAGACATGCGAAGACTGCTATTTGATTATTTCATTTTGATTTTCACAGTGTTTTTTCAACTCCCATTATCATGGTTACACCATCTAAACCAGTGAAGAGAAAGTGCATGATCTTGATTTCCACAAAGTGTTCTTTCAACTCCTATTATCCAGATGAGTGCGATAGAATATTTGTGCCCCCGTTGCAACGCACGGGCAATTACCTATTTATATAGAAGAAGATTGTGCCTTGCTTCATGCCCGGGTAGCCGCATCCATCACTTTCTCTTCTCTATTAAAGTCGCCTCACTCTCATTTGTTTCCTTCGTGTCGATTCTATCTTCGTCAACTAAGGAGCAAGTAATATATGGAAATGTCAGCCGCATACATACATGCTGTATTTTCTGCCAAATGACAAGTTGTATAAGAATCTCCTTTTGGCTAGCCTCCTTTTGCACCCTCTTTTTATAATTTCAAGCTCTTAAATTAATGAATGACAAGTGGTCAATCATATGCGCGCGACATTATCATCTTGCATAGTTGCATGTGTACGGTTGATGCACAAAATAATAGCTAGCCATGATCGATCGGCAGCTGGACACAAACGCATGCAGGAGTCTATATATTGGTTCATGTTAGGTAAGAGGAGGACAAGTCCACATTGCCATGATGATGCGGCGACACGCCCAGAGGATGATGAAGAAAGACTTGATGCTGAAGCCGTGGACATAGGCGTAGACGAGGTACCCGATCCACACCATTCGGGCCGCCTCCTCGACGGCGTCGAAGGAGCTGTAGTGGCCGACGCCGCGCGCAAAGGCGCCGCAGGCGGGGGCGACCATAGCGTAGACCTTCTTGCGGACGAGCTCGACGAGGAGCATCCAGAGGAGGATGAGCAGCGAGCGGGGCTGGTTGCCGGTGCTCTTGGCCTGGGAGAAGGCGTAGGACATGAAGAGGAGGAAGAGCGAGAAGCAGGCCCGGAAGAAGATGCACGTGACGGGGGAGTGGCTGCGGTGGAGGCCCAGGAAGGCGACGCCGAGGAAGGTCATGAGCACCGTGGTGGTGACCATGAGCCACTCGGTACGCGGGTGGGTTGACATGGTGAAGTTCTGCATCAGCGTGGCCGTCGGGGTGCCGCACACCGCAATGATGTTGATCGAGGCGGCGGCGCCACCACCGGCACTGAAGTTGTATATTGGCCACCAGCTGCCCGGCTCATCTTGATGATGCTGATGACACTGGTGCATGTGTTTGTTGTATTTATAGTACTAGTTTTGGGCATGCGTGTGATATAAAATTCTGCAGGCGAAGGGAGAGGCACACGGCACGAATCGATGCTGGTGTGCGATCATTGGCGCCCTCTCTCTCTATATAAATATATCACAACATAGCCCAGGTCTTTTCTCATAGTTTAATTCATTGGATGGGCAAAGAATACATGTTGATGTCTGGGACGACAAGCAAAGGGCTTTGCCAGGAAGAGCATCATTTGATTTGTAAAACAAATAGTGCTTTAATTTAATAACATCCAATCCAATGATGCTTCTTAAGCTTTCCTCTCTCAAAACAGGCTTTCCCCCCGCTTTATAAATAAAGCAACCAACACGTCCACATAACAAGTTCAAGTGCCACACCGGAAATAAAATAGTCTGCTGGGGCAACAGCCCTGGCACAAACATGCCCAAAAAAACATAAAAGAAAGAGGAAAAAAGGCCACCAAGTGGCCGGTAGCTCAGGTGCTCTGCAGCGAAGCAAGGCGGCGGGGGGCAGCAGTCACGCGTCCATCATGTGGCCAAGCCGGTCGCGGTTCCGATGTCTCGAGAGCGGGTGCCAGTTCCGCAAAAATGCAAGGAATTTGAAGATCAAGTCAAAGGCCCGCCTAAGAAAGACTCGCTCAATAACCATCTTGTTACGCGCCGTCAACATGGTCCAAGCTAGCGCTGCGAACACAAGCCAGAAGAGGTGTCTCCTCCTCCCGGCCTGGTTAGCACGGGTTTGAAGGAACCCGGCCAGGTCCAGGGCCTCCCAGTCGGGCCCCAGCGCCGCACAGACAAAGCCTCCAAAGAAGTCTCGCCGCCGTACACGAGAATAAGATATGTGACCCCGTCTGCAGGACACCATAGAGGGGGCACAACCCATCCCCAGGGCCATTTCGCTTGATCACCTCCGTCCTAGAAGGGAGGTGATCCCACAAGAGCTGCCAAACAAATATTTTGATCTTCAACGGCAAGGGCGGTTTCCAGAGCGGAAAGGTCCAGGAAAGAGACAGCCGCCGGCATAAGGCATGATAAGCCGAGCAAACAGAAAAGATCCCCGAGGGGGCCAGCCGCCACGAAATGGTGTCCGGATAATCCGCGAGCATCGGTGGAAGGGCAGCCCGCAAATTGTCCTACTCCACGGTCTCCACGGGCCCAAATGTCCGTTAGAACAAGATGTTCCAATGACCAGTGTGGGCCGCTGTGGACACCAACACCATCAGATCCGAGCAAATAGCAAACACGTTTGCGAACTCCGTACACAACGGAGACCCGCCTACCCATGGGTCAAGCCAGAAGAGGGCTTTCTCTCCATTGCCAAAAGAGATAGAAAGGCCATTGCGGATCTCATGCTTGATCCACTGGATGGACCTCCAGAATTGAGAACCCTCCCTCCGCTCACAGGCAAGTAAGGGCCGTCCCTACAGATACTTTGCTTCAATAAGCTGCAACCATAATGCCCCATCCCTGTGAAGGATCCGCCATACCCATTTTAGCATACGGGCCACATTCATGCGACGAGACGCAAGAATGCCAATCCCTCCCAGGTCCTTTGGCATGCATATTTCAGCCCACTTGACCATATGATACTTCTGCGGGCCATCCGTCGCTTGCCAGAAGAAACGGGAGAGGTCCTTATCAAAGGAGCTATGTACCCCTTCCGGAAGGATATACAACCCCATCATATACATGGGAGACTAGATAGGGAAGAGTCAATAAGAACGGTCTTACTCCCATTGGACGTAAAACGACTGCACCATGCGATCTAGACGCGACTCGACGTATAACCGGGTCGAACTCACTCAAGGGTACCCTCGAATCAGATAGCGGCATCCCTAAGTACGTAATGGGGAAGGAGGACAACTTGCAGTTCAAGTTGTCCGCAATCCGCTATTGATCGTCATCAGAGTACCCTAAAACCACAACTTCGCTCTTGGCAAAGTTGATCTTAAGACCGGACATGGCCTCGTAGCACAGAAGGAGGAACTTGAGATTGATGATATCAATGTCCGAACCCTCCACCATAATCATAGTATCATCCGGATATTGAAGTTGCGTGACACCACCACCAGGGATAGTATGCCCAACCACACCAGAGATGTGGCCGGCCATCCTAGCCTTGTCCAGGATAGCCGCAAGGGCATCGACCGCAAGGTTAAATAGGAGGGGAGAAATGGGACCCCCCCTGCCTCAACCCACAAGAAGACCTAAAGAAGGGCCCACCTCCCCATTAACATTAATAGCGGTGCTACCGTTCCTAATCAACTGCATGATCCACGAGCACCAGCGATCACCGAACCCCCTTCACTCAAGGACTAAGCGAATGAAGGACCAGTCTACGCACTCGTGGGCCTTTTGGAAATCTAATTTAAGGAAAATGTCTTTATGTCAGCGTATCCTAACTTCATGAACAATTTCATGAAGAGCGAGGATCCCATCATGGATACGACAACCCTTCAGGGAAGCGGACTGGTAGGGGTGCGATAGGCGTTCTACCCCCTGGGCAAAGCGTGTTGCACACACCTTCGAAAGAATCTGCTGGAGCACGTCAATGACAGTAATCGGCCCAAAGTGTTGGATATCCATCGCCCCAACTATTTTGGGGATCAAGGTAATGACACCGAAGTTCAGGCGAGACATGTCCAGATTTCCAATGTAGAATTCATGGAACATCGGCATGATCACCACCTACAACTGTGGCCAGAACTTTGGGAAGAAAGCAACCGGCAGGCCATCAGGGCCAGAAGCTAAACTAGCCTTCATCTCCGCAATCGCCCACCCAACCTCCTCTGGCAAGAATGGCGTAGTCAACTCCCCATTCTCAATGGCGAAGACCTTGGCTGCTACAGGCCAACAATCATCCACCAACGAAACCCCAGAGCGGGGTTCCACCGTGAAGAACTCCTTGTAGAAGGAGGAAATGTGCGACATGATGGCGCCAGGCTGCTCAAGGAGGATGTCTCCATCCCACAGACACGGGATATAACACTTTCTCTGCCGCCCGTTCGCGATGACATGGAAGTAGGCGGTATTGGCGTCCCCCTTCAGCAGCTAACTCTGGCCCCCTCGATGTTGCCAGAAAAGCTCTTCACCCTTGAAGATCTCCATAAGAGAGGCTTCAAGGGTGTAGCGCTGGAGCCACTCATCGGCAGAGAGTCCAACGACGTCGGCAATCACATTCGACGACTTAATCTGGTCGAGTAGGGCTCCCTTACGAGACCTAAGCTCCGCTCCCAGATTGGCCCCCAACCGCGCATGAACTGCCTAATAGATTTGGCACAGTGATGCCAAACGTTGACAGCACAGAACACTCTAGGGGGGCCGGCAGCCGCCACCCCCACTTGTGCTGCACGGCTTCTACAAAGCCGAGATGCAGCAGCCACGAGGTCTCAAAGCGAAATGCTTCATCCTAGGGGGTGACCCCGCCCCGACGAGGGAAGCAGGGGTGTGATCAGAGCCAATCCGTGTAACCACCCTCAAGGTGCACAACAGAAAAGCCACCTCCCACTGGATGGACACCTGGACCCGATGTAGAATGCTCTGGATCGGGTCAACCTGTTTATTATTCCAAGTGAACCTTGCCCCTACGCGGGCAATTTTCCGTAGCGCCAACTCAGCGATGCAATCATTGAAAAGGTGCATGCGCGGTAAGTCCACAGAAGGCGAACTTTTTTCCGCATGATACTGGATCAAATTGACGTCCCCATCCACAACAACAGGGATGGGGCTTCTCTCGACCTTGGCCTTCAGCTCAGTCAAGAAAGCCGATGACCGCCCGTGATCAGCCGGGCCATATACAATTATCACCTCCCACTTGAGGTTCAATCGACGATCGGTCAAGGACATTCTAAGGAAAAATTCCCAGCGGTCCATATCATCAACCTCAAAGGTGTCCTCCTTGACACCCAGCAGAATGCCCCTCGGGTGACTATTCTCTGGTAGCCATTGCCATGCAAACAAATTACGGGTCAGGCCCTGCAGCTCCTGAAGAGAGAAGTCATGTCTAATCGTCTCCTGCAAGCCCACAATATCAACGTCCTCCTCGTGAATGTACTCGATCAGCTGACGCCGCCGAACCAGATGTCCGAAACCCTAAATGTTCCAGCAGAGAAGCTTCATTTGGGAACCAATGCGGGGGTGGACCCTTTACGTGGTGCCGATCGGGCCCTACTAGATGTCAATGGCTGGGTCGACTGCTTGGGAGGTCTACCATGTCTCCCCCAACTGGGGAGCTACGTCGGTATCGACCAACTGACAGGAATCCCCCACACTAGCCCCACGCACCATAGGCTGGGACTCTGTGGGGTTCCGACGCGTAGGGGGCCTTCCACGCGGCGCCCTCACCGAGGGACGCATGGCAATAGAAAGCTCCCCTACTGGACTAGCACTTGGGCCACTACCAGATCCAGGCTCTCTATGCCCAGACTCAACGGTAGCCAATGCCCTGTGGCGCTCGCGCGCCTCTTGAGCTCGAGCCTCCGCCAGGGCCTTATCAAAACTTTCCTTAGCCCAGATGGCCGAAATCTGCTCTAACCTAGGCCAATGCTCGCCTCAGAAAACAACGTCACAGTCTGAAGCGTCGTTGGCCAAGTGCTCCAGAGGAATCCTGTCGAGGATCGCAAACCTAGAACCCAAAGAACAAGGAGCAGCAGGGTATGAAGAAGTACCTGGATCAAGGTTGCGGGCAACGGCCCGCAAGGCCGCCTTCTCAGGGATCGTCGGCTCCCGCACCTCCGCGCCAGACCTGGAACGGCCAAGGCGTGCACTCAGGTGGGAGGCGAGGGTCAGAGAAGGCAGGGGTGGCGTGGAGTGCGGCCCTTAGGGCCAACCACGGGAGTGTCAGAGTGGGTCGTGGTCAGCCCCAACTCAGGCGGTGTCGGAGAGGTAGGCACCATGGGCGGGGACCCCAAGGCTGGTGAAGGTGGGAACCCCGATGACAGGGATTAGCAGACCACCCCAGGGGAGTGGGGGGACGATGGAGGCCAAACCTCTATCCCCACAATCAATGAGTCCTCCGCCCCGTCCTCGGTCAGCCCGACAGGCGAACTGACACACAGAATAGTCAGAGGCGCGACATCCAGAGCGGCAGCAAGGACAGGCAAAGATGCCTGGACTAGAGCAGCCTCGAGAGAGGCGACGCTGATAGGGAGGACGGCGGACCTGACTGGGGCTGAGGTCCCCGGCTGCGGATGGGGCTGCCCACCTAGGTCGTCGTCCCCACAAGAGGATTCCTCCTCAGACGAGTCACCCCCTCGTCCTCTGGCCCCGGTGGGGCAGCCCGAGGAGGAGAGGGGAGACCGCACCATCCTGGCCCTCCAGGTCAAGCTCGAAGGTTAGACGACGCCCTGGCATGCCGAAGTAGAATGGCATGACCAAGCCGTCCAACCTGACGGGGTCCGGGTAGAGAATATGAATGCGCGCCAGGCCGTCGTCCTTAAAAGAACCCACATCAACGACCACCATCTTGCCCACGGCTTCCGAGATGGCCTTAAGGATATGATTCTTCTTGGCCCCCCTCGGCAGCCCATAGATGAAGATCCATACCCGGGACAGAGTGGGCATCGCCTCGGGATCAGCAGAGGAAGCGCTAATAGTGACCTTGAACTGGTGGATCGAAAGTTTGATCTCGCCACTTCGAGTACACATACGAATGATCTCCACAGACGAGAAGGCCACAGAGAAGGCCGTCGGGGAGGTCTGACAGACCTGCCAGGTGAAGGGGTCATCGCGGTAGTCACCGATGTAGTCACACAGCTCGGCAGTGATAATGTCAGAAGTGACCTCCACGGCCGGGGGCGGGTCCTGGCCAGGCACCACATAGATGACCACCTCGTGGGGTGGGATGGGGATCTCTTCCGATGCCATGTCGATATAAAAGAACCCACCATCCGTTCCATGACCTAGAAACTCCAGGGTCAGCGGGCACCTTGGAGGAGCCAAGCACTCGAAACGGAAGATACCTGAGACGCTACAGTTGAAGCATAGCTGCTCCTCACGCGTGACCTGGCGTGGGGCCCTGCCTGAGTCGGGGGGGGGGGGAATCCGGACTCGTCTGATCCGGATCACCCACCTCAAGGGGACTTGCCATAGGCACGGACGTCCCCGGAGTAACTCCAAGACCCTGCCCAGCACCACCACCATGCTGCTTCTTCTTATTCTTCTTCTTCTTAGGAAGAGCAGACGACCCCGATGCACCGTAGCTAGGTCACGGAGGCGAGTAGCGAGGGGACCTAGGGCTACCCCGGTACCAATCCGCCGCATCACTCCGATCCGCTCGAGGAGCCCCAAACCCTCCACGGACAGAGGTCCCATGGCGAACCAAGGCCGCACACGCATCATAGCCCTGATATGGGTCCAGCATCCCATGGCCTTTATCACGGCCTTGGCGCCCCTCCAGAGCACCCTCGCTCCTTGCCACGGGAGTGCGTGAGGAGGAGCCAGCCAGAGAGGGAGTGGCTGCAGAACCTGGATGCGCCCGGACCAGCTCGAGAGCACGTGCTCCGACCAAAGCAGGCACCGTAGGCGGAGGGCGGCTGGACAGCTCGAGCCGCCGCTTGGCCTCGCGTTCGAGGTTGGCCTCCCAACGGCAGGCATCCTCCTCTCGCCGGCGGAAGCCTGGGACCGCAGCAGAGGAAGCCACGGGTCGCGGATAGGGTCCCTGGACAAGGGCGGGCGCTGGTACGAGGATGGGGCTGAACGGCGCTAGGCGTGGTCATCACAAGGAGAGGCGAGGTAGCGCGTGTCCGTGCTGTGCCGGCCACCGCCCGGCTGCCGGGAACACGCCGGATCCATTCCCAGGAATATCCGTTATGGATGGGCGGCTCCGTCGCCGTGCTCACTGGCCATGAGGGTGTGATGCCCCCATTCATGACCGTGCACTAATCATACACGCAGCATGCACTAGTGCAGAATCAGCCTTTAGTCCCGGTTCGTAAGGGCCTTTAGTCCCGGTTCAACAACCGGAACTAAAGGGTCGGGACTAAAGCCCCCCCCCCTTTAGTCCCGGTTCGTCACGGCCCGGGACCAAAGGCCCACCACGTGCCACGAGCCCGCGCCGGGGGCTTGGGGGCCTTTAGTCCCGGTTGGTAACACCAACCGGGACTAAAAGGTATAGGGGTTTAGTGGTTTATGCTTTATTTTTCCTTTTAATTTTGTGTTTTCCATTTAATTCTTTTTCATTTCAAACATATTTTACGCTACTGCATACATACTATACACGTCATGCATATATAAATAGAATTTCTCGTAGAACCAATCATATATATATCATAGAATTTCTCGTACGACCATATGCATGCGCATACACATATATATATATACAATTTGGTATATATATACAATTTGGTACATATATACAATTTCTCCTACAATTTGCAGATAATTACATGCAGGCATTAGGTGTAATGGTATTCTCCTTTGGGATGTATGACCTGGTCAACCAAAAATCCCGCAATTTCCTCTTGAAGTGCTCGTATGCGGTCCGTTGGTAGGAGCTTTTCCCGCATCTCCGTCAGCTTTAAAGAAGGAGATCAAGATGAATATATTAGTTGTGTGTATATATAGTAGATCATGATAAAAAAATTGTGGATAGTGTTCTGGCAAACGTACCCAAAGTTGTCTTTCAGATCTGCTCCTTTCGGACGTCATAATGCGAATGTTCTCGCAAACTTAGTATGCACATAAATTATTCCCCGGCGCCTGCCTCATGCACTTTACGAGAATAGAATTCAATGAAATAATAATTAATCAAGCATGATAATGGTATTGAAACTAGAATTAAAGGGATGCGCGGACACGTAGCTAGTACTACTTAAGTACGTACCCTGGGTCACACCCATTTCAGCTCTTGTTTCCATACGCCTGGGACCTGTTTGATGAAGCTTTGCCAAACCCTGCCCGGCAAAGAAAATGAATAAAGTAGTTATTAATTAGTTGATATCAGGAAATGAACTAAAGAGGCTGACATAGTGCGATAATGATTGAAATTACCTGTCGACCATCCCCTTCACGATTAAGTACTCTTTAGGTTCTTTAAGTAGTGAGTCCAGTACTTTAACTTTTCCCTCGTCAACTTCAATGATTAGCAGGATCCAGTGGAAACTGCATGCGCACACGTTTGTATAATTAAGCGGGCATGTGCATAACTCATCAACTACACTTATTAACATCTAGTAAGCAAAATAGAATTTGTAGTACAAGACAGTAACACTCACCCGAAGTTGTAAGGAAATACTCTTTCTGGTTGGGTATTTAGTTGCTTCAAAAACTGTAGCAAGTACTTCTCTGTCTCTTTTGGGTGACGTGACCACACCTCTTCATTAATGGTATTTGGGTCAATGAACCCAATTCCATAGAGTCCATCTCTTTTCATTTCATAAATCCTCATTCTGCATAATACCATAGAAAAGAATATAGTGAGGATAATTACAGGCAACGAATGAGCACAACTAGAGACTTAAATTACAGAAAAAAATCACTTACACACAATAGCAACTGACGAGAGATTTGTCAAGTGCGTCTTGATTGAATAACTGAAACATTACTTGAAACTCAACCCACAAATCTTTTGCATGGAAGTAATGCTCTTCCTTGACTTTCACCATGAGGGAATCTCGCCCCTTCTTGACTTCTCTCAGGTACCAGTCATGCAAATTGCGCATTCTCGTTGATAGATTCTCGACCTCCCAGACCAGATCTTAGCCGGGGACATATTTCCATGCTACTTCGTGATCTTGAATCTTGGGGAGTTCCTCGATGCCTAGGAGTTGTTCAACAGTGACACCGGCCTCTCTAGCCATCTGTCTATGAGCGTCGGTTATTACCGGCTGATCGGGGGTACTAACACCATGTGATTGTACAATGAGTGGGGGGATCGATTGCTCTGCCTATTCTCCCAGCTGGGGAATAGTTTTCCCGCATTTACTACTCCTTGCTTGGCTCGAGCTCGACTCCTTATCTTTTTGTGCCTCATATAACTTCTTAATAGAACGCTCATAGTCTGAGTCCGTCCTCTTCACAGCCGGTTGAGCATTATCAATAAAGTGTTGTATGACTTCATCAGATATTTTCTCCTTCGGCGGGGGCTGTTTCCGTGCAAAATGGGCCTTCACTTGGGCAGCCACTTCGGCGTTGTTTTCCTCGATAGTCATCTCGTTAGGCAACTTCTTTTTGGCCGGAGGAGAGGCTTTCTTGCTTGGTGCTCTCTTCCGCTTTGGAGAAGGCTGATGCGCCCGAGATCGATATGGCGGACTCGCGCTGATGGGCTCCGTCTCGGGGTGGGGTGGTGGAGACGGCTGACGCGGTGGCGGACTAGCGCCGCGCTGCGTCTCGGGCAGGGTTGGAGTCGGCTGACGCGGAGGCAGACTTGGAGGAGGAGTCGGTGGCCTTGGAAAGACGATGCAATCCTTTCTCCATAGAATGATACGATGTATGGCCTCTCCCAGTGTGCGCTCCTCGTCACCTCCAGGAATGTCAAGTTGTAGCTCATAATATCCTGACATCACTTCATCAACCCCGACACGAGCATAGCCATTTGGAATCGGATTGCAATGGAAGTTTGCTTCAGGAGGATTTGTTAAAGCATAGCCGTCCGCCACCTTCATGGATATGTTTTTCACTCTCATGTGTAGCTCACAAGGTGTCGTATCTTTGATATCATCCACAGGGTATCTATCCAGCAGTGAATCATCGGCCGGGGTGGAACCCACGCTGCTTTTCGGCATAGATGGGACGGTTGTATCCAATGCTGGATCTGCTTGCTGCTGCCGCTGAGACGCCCTTTCCTGGCTAAGTGAGTCGATCTGCTCCTGCTGCCTTAGGAAAGCGTGTTCCAACTCCGCGTGCTTTGATTCTACCAGTTGAAGGCGGTCTGCTTCCTGCTTCCTCTGCTCCTCCTCCTCCTGCTTCCTCTGCTCCTCCTCCAGCTGCTTCTTTCTCGCACGGCTTCTGTAAGTGGCGTTCCAATCTGCAAACCCCTCAAACCATGGAACAACGCCTTTGCCTCGTGTTCGTCTCGGGTGTTCAGGATTCTTCAGGGCGCGCGTAAGCTCGTAATTCTCTCTGTCGGGCTTGTACTTTCCCGTTCGAGCATCTTTTATTGCAACAAGTAAAGCATCGGAGGCTTCTTTAAGACTTGCCCGCTCCATAACCAGCCCTGTCTCTGGGTCCAACTTCCCCCCATGCGCATAAAACCAAGTCCTGCACCTGGGGCGCCAACTCAATGTAACTGGAGTGACCCCTGCAGCAATCATCTGTTCCTCAGCGAGATCCCACTTAGGCCGGCCGACCTGGTAGCCACCTGGCCCCAGAGTATGGTGCCACTTTTTTTCGCAACATTAATCTTGTTTATTCTCGACCGTTCCTTAGCTTCTTCCGATTCCTTGAACTGCACGAAAGCGTCCCAGTGATCTTTTGCCTTCTCCAGTGTTCCCTTGAATGCTGGAGTCTTCTTTCCGTCTGCTTGGTACTTGGCCCATATTCTTTTCTTGTGGTTGTTGAATGCTATCGCCATCTTCTTAAGAGCACTCTTCTTGACTTTCTCCTGTTCTTCATCTGTCAAATGATCTGGTAGGGTGAAATGTGCCATGAGCGATTCCCAAAGCAGATCTTTTGCTCTTCCGTCGACAAAAGTAACTCCTTGATCTCCCTTTGCTGGCTTATTCCATTCTTGAATGGAGATCGGGATTTGGTCCCTGACAATAACTCCGCATTGACGAGTAAATTTGTCCGCATTCTTTTTAGGAGCAAGCGGTTCGCCATTTTCTTTGATGGCATCGATGTTGTACTTTATGCTAGCCTGCAACCTTCTGGCCGGGCCTCGTACTGCCCTGCTTGTAGAAGATTTGCTCGATCAGGAGGGCTAAAAGAAGAAAGATCGATTTGTTAATATATATAAATCAATTAATACATGTAATGATCACCAGAGGCCTTATATATATATACCTCGCCGGTCTTTGTTATTTGAAGAACATTTCCTTCGTCATCATTGTTGTGGCCTTCGTCTCTTCGTTCGTCTTCATCAAATATTAATACTCCCTCACCGGAATTATTAATGTTCAGATATTGCGAGCCGTCATCTTCGGGTTCATTCTCATCTGGGCGCGGGGAGCGTATGATGTCGAACATGGTCTCTTCTCCGTCTCTGCCGGTATTGTCCATAGCTTATATTAACTAATCCAGAAGAAAGACAAAACAATTTAATTAGTATTCAAATTAGAGTGCAATCAATAAGGAAAAACTAAATCATAGTAGCTAATATGCATCTCGAATAATCCAGATAATATGCATCATCGAATATAATCTCGAATACATCGTCTCGAATATTATCGAATATAATCTCGAATACATCCCGAGTATTAATTATCAATAATACATCTCGAATATTATCATATAACATCACTAGCTAATACAGATCAAATATTATCGAAGAATCTAGTTCACTCGCGGTTCCTGAGGCGCGGGCGGTGGACACCCAAAGAGAAGGAACCATCACAGGATCATAGCTCGGTTGAGATCCCTGAAGAACCTGCCAGGTATTGGAGAACCTGACGTCCAACGCAACCATGTAGCGACGGACGTGCTCGTCCTCCTCCCTGACACGGCGACGTACCACCTCCGCGGGGGCCGGCTGCCTCCGCACCGAAAGTGGCCCACGCGACCGCCACCAAAGAAGCTCCGGGTCGATGACGGGAGCCCGGTTCCTCACCAAGCTGCGCGCCCCGGAAGGTACCACCTCCCAGTGCCAGCCCGGCGGAGCCCAGTCCTGGACATGGCGCCTCTCAAGCAGGTTCTCGCCACCGAGTCGACGACGAGGATGCGGGCCGGGCATCGTAGACATCGAGAACAAATTCTATGCAAATTTAACATTTTTTAAATGCTTGATTGTGATTTTTTGTAATTCTTTTTCACTTGATTTTGCAAATACATGACAAACTTTTGCAAATACAACATTAAGTTATATATTAACATTAAAATATTATTAATACATGGTCAACTTTTTTCTATGCAACTTTTTCCTATGCAACTTTTTTCTATAAGTATAAAAAACTAAAAAACAGAAAATCTATGCAAATTCGACCGTTCATCTACATATACATATATACATACATTGTATAAAAAAACTAGTGAAAAAAAAACTAAAACATACATACATATAGTGAAAAAATAATCATCAAAAACATCTAAAACATCAAAACATACATACATACATACATATATACATACATTGTATACTAGTTAATAATAATCTAAAACATATCTAGTGAAAAAAAAATCGCCGGAGGGGGCGGCGCGAGCTCACAGCGGGCGAGGTCGAGGCCGGCGACGGCGAGGTCGAGGCCGGCGGGCGCGGGCAGCGTGGGCGGCGCGTCAACGGGCCGGCGTCGGTGGCGGCGTCGGAGAGGGGAGGCGCGGGCGGCGTCGGGGAAGAGGCGCGAGCGGCGTCGGGGAGGAGGCGCGGGCGGCTGGCGTTACGGCAGGCGGCAGCGCAGCAGCCTGGCGGCATCTCTGTGTTTGGCGTCAAGAGAATGGAGAGGATGGGCGGAGGGGAATTCGTAAGTGCCGCTTATATATGAAAGCCTTTAGTCCCGGTTGGTGGCTCCAACCGCGACTAAAGGTGAAATTCACCCAGGCCAAGCGGCGGGAAGCCAGGCCTTTAGCCCCGGTTGGTGGCTCCAACCGCGACTAAATGGGGGCCTTTAGTCGCGGTTGGAGCCACCAACCGGGACTAAAGGCCTGGCTTCCCGTGTCGAATGTTTAGTCCCACCTCGCTAGTTGAGAGGAGCTCATAGCGGTTTATAAGCCCCGCCGCGGCTACCGTGTCGAGCTCCTCTCTAAGCAGGCCTTTGTGGGCCTACCGAACCTGTGCTGCCCTGTGGGGCCTATTGGGCCGTGCGGGCCTGTATCCTGGCGCAACTGGAGGTTGGGTTTCTAGTCGTATGCTGGCCGTGGCGGCCCAGTAGGCGGGCTTTTTTTTTTTATTTTCCAGTTTTTTTTGCTTTATTTATTTTCTTTTGTTTCTACTTACAGCCAAATATTTAGAGTATCTGAGTGAATCTTTTTGATTTAGGTCACAAAAATTATAAACTTTCTGTTAGTGCCAGTACTTTTCAAATTTGAATTATTTGAAATTTGTGTGAATCACTAGTTTGTGAATAACTTTACTTTAAAAATAGATTTATCAGTGATTCTTTTTTCTGTTATTTAATATTAGTGTGTTTTATCATTATATTCAATTTGGTAATTCTTAGGTTATTTAAAAAAATGAAATGCCTTTGTAATAGATGAGTTTTCGTCTGAAACCCTGATACTTCGAAAGAGATTGTCCATTTTGTACACGAAATGCATCCAGTTTTTGCCGTAACCCTCTCAACTTTTTAGCACATGCTATGTGGGTGAAATGATGATACCATGCAAACTTTCAACCTTTTCAGAGTTCATTTGTAGTGCTTTTTAATTTCAGGATCATTTAGCTCAAAAAATTCATGTAATTGCATGAAAAATAGTGAATGAAGTCAGAAAGGGTTGAAAATTGATGATGTGGCTTTGAATGGTGCATGTTGAACTCACAAAAAGTTTGGAGTTGAAATAAGTTAAAAAAATGAAATGCCTTTGTAACAGATGAGTTTTCGTCCGAAACTCTGATACTTCGAAAGAGATTGTCCATTTTGTACACGAAGTGCATCCAGTTTCTGCCATAACCCTCTCAACTTTTTAGCACATGCTATGTGGGTGAAATGATGATACCATGCAAACTTTCAACTTTTTCAGAGTTCATTCGTAGTGCTTTTCAATTTCAGGGTCATTTAGCTCAAAAAATTAATGTAATTGCGTGAAAAATAGCGAATGAAGTCAGAAAGGGTTGAAAATTGATGATGTGGCTTTGAATGGTGCATGTTGAACTCACAAAAAGTCTGGAGTTGAAATAAGTTAAAAAAATGAAATGCCTTTGTAACAGATGAGTTTTCGTCCGAAACCCTGATACTTCGAAAGAGATTGTCCATTTTGTACACGAAGTGCATCCAGTTTTTGCCGTAACCCTCTCAACTTTTTAGCACATGCTATGTGGGTGAAATGATGATACCATGCCATCTTTCAACCTTTTCAGAGTTCATTTGTAGTGCTTTTCAATTTCAGGATCATTTAGCTCAAAAAATTCATTAAATGCATGAAAAATAGCGAATGAAGTCAGAAAGGGTTGAAAATTGCATCCAGTCCTTAAAGATATATTTCTTCGCCTTTCAACTGCCAAAACACATATATACCCTAACTATTACAAAGATTCCATCCGGTTTGTCCGAAGTGGGACTTTCGAGATAAGTCCGGAAACTCACTAGAGAAGAAAGTGATGACTGTTAAGCCGGTCACATCCCAGAGTAGGATCTTTGGGTATAAAACTTTTTCTTCGCGTGTGTCCCTTTGCGCCGTAACCATGGACAATCTTCATCATTTAACAGGATGATTGGGTCAATCTTCACTGTGAAGGGAGCAATTTCATGAAACTTTTCATAATCTTCTGACATGTCTGTCTTGTCCTCCACTCCCACGATATTTCTTTTCCCTGAAAGAACTGTGTGGCACTTTGGCTCATCGTATGATGTATTCGCTTCCTTGTCTTTTCTTTTTCTCGGCTTGGTAGACATGTCCTTCACATAGAAAACCTGCGCCAGATCATTGGCTAGGACGAATGGTTCGTCTGCGTACCCAAGATTGTTCAGATCCACTGTTGTCATTCCGTACCGTGGGTCTTCCTTTACGCCGCCTCCCGACAGATTGACCCATTTGCAGCGAAACAAAGGGACCTTCAATTCACGTCCATAGTCAAGTTCCCATATCTCCTCTATGTAACCATAATATGTGTCCTTTGGCCTATTGGTGTTTGCTGCATCAAAGCGGACACCACTGTTTTGGTTGGTGCTCTTTTTATCTTGGGCGATCGTGTAAAATGTATTCCCATTTATCTCGTACCCTTTGAAAGTCAATATAGTCGAAGATGGTAACTTGGACAGCAAGTACAACTCATCTCCAACACTGTCGTCATGCATGAGACGTGTCTGCAACCAACCGCCGAAACTCCCCATGTGTTCACGTGTAATCCAGTCGTCAGACTGCTCCGGGTGTTTGGAGCATAGAATATTCTTGTGTTCGTCGATATACGGACCCACCAAGCTGGAATTTTGTAGAACTGTGTAGTGTGCTTGCGCCCAAGAATGCCCGTCCATACATATTACTTGGTCCTTTCCTAGCGTGCCTTTTCCACCAAGTCTGCCCTCATGCCGCGATTCGGGAACACCAATCGGCTTAAGGTCAGGAATAAAGTCAACACAAAACTCAATGACCTCCTCTGTTTCATGGCCCTTGGAGATGCTTCCTTCTGGCCTAGCACGGTTATGAACATATTTCTTTAAGACTCCCATGAACCTCTCAAAGGGGAACATATTGTGTAGAAATACAGGACCCAGAATGGCAATCTCTTCGACTAGGTGAACTAGGACGTGCGTCATGATATTGAAGAAGGATGGTGGGAACACCAACTCGAAATTGACAAGACATTGCACCAAATCATTCTGTAACCTTGGTAGGATTTATGGATCGATTACCTTCTGAGAGATTGCATTGAGGAATGCACATAGCTTCACAATGGCTAATCGAACGTTGTCCGGTAGAAGCCCCCTCAATGCAACCGGAAGCAGTTGCGTCATAATCATGTGGCAGTCATGGGACTTTAGGTTCTGGAACTTTTTCTCTGCCATATTTATTATTCCCTTTATATTCGACGAGAAGCCAGACGGGACCTTCATACTGAGAAGGCATTGAAAGAAGATTTCCTTCTCTTCTTTGGTAAGAGCGTAGCTGGCAGGACCCTGATACTGCTTTGGATGCATGCCGTCTTTTTCGTGCATACGTTGCTGGTCCTCCCGTGCCTCCGGTGTATCTTTTGTCTTCCCATACACGCCCAAGAAGCCTAGCAGGTTCACGCAAAGATTCTTCGTCACATGCATGACGTCGATTGCAGAGCAGACCTCTAGTTCTTTCCAATATGGTAGGTCCCAAAATATAAATTTCTTCTTCCACATGGGTGCGTGTCCGTCAGCGTCATTCGGAACAGATTATCCGCCAGGACCTTTTCCAAAGATTACTTTTAAATCCTTGACCATATCAAGTTATATCATGACCAGTACGGTGGCGAGGCTTCTTCCGGTGATCTGCCCCACCTTTGAAATGCTTGCCTTTCTTTGTTTAGACATGATTGATCTGAAGAAATCGACGATGTCCCAGGTACACATTCTTCTTACATTTATCCAAATATATACTGTCGGTATCATCTAAACAGTGCGTGCATGCGTGGTATCCCTTGTTTGTCTGTCCTGAAAGGTTACTAAGAGAAGGCTAATCATTGATGGTTACAAACAGCAACGCTCGCAGGTCAAATTCCTGCTGTTTGTGCTCATCCCACACACGTACACCTTCTATACTCCACAGCTGTAAAAGTTCTTCAACCAATGGCCTTAGGTATACATCAATGTCGTTGCCGGGTTGCTTGGGGCCTTGGATGAGCACTGGCATCATAATGAACTTCCGCTTCATGCACAACCAAGGAGGATGGTTATAGATACATAGAGTCACATGCCAGGTGCTATGATTGCTGCTCTGCTCCCCAAAAGGATTAATACCATCTGCAGTTAAACCAAACCATACGTTCCTTGCGTCATCTGCAAAGTCCTTCCACTTTCTCTCGATTTTTCTCCACTGCGATCCGTCAGCGGGTACTCTCAACTTCCCGTCTTTCTTATGGTCTTCTTTGTGCCATCGCATCAACTTGGCATGCTCTTTGTTTTGGAACAAACGTTTCAACCGTGGTATTATAGGAGCATAGCACATCACCTTGGCAGGAATCTTCTTCCTGGGGCGCTTGCCCTCAACATCACCAGGGTCATCGGGGTTGATCTTATAGCGCAATGCACCGCATACCCGGCATGCATTCAAATCCTCGTACTCACCGCGGTAGAGGATGCAGTCATTAGGGCATGCATGTATCTTCTGCACCTCTAATCCTAGAGGGCAGACAACCTTCTTTGCTTCATACATACTGTCGGGCAATTCGTTGTCCTTTGGAAGCATCTTCTTTAACATTATTAGCAACTTTTCAAATCCCTTGTCAGATGCACCATTCTCTGCCTTCCATTGCAGCAATTCCAGTGTGGTACCCAGCTTTTTCTTGTCATCTTCGCAATTTGGGTACAACAATTTCTTGTGATCCTCTAACATGCGCTGCAACTTCAGCTTCTCCTTTTCACTTGCACAGTTTCTCTTTGCATCGGCAATTGCCCGACCAAGATCATCAGCGGGCTCATCTGATGCCTCTTCTTCAGCTTCTTCCCCCATTGCCGGCTCAGCTTCTTTCCCCATTGTTGTACCATCGTATTCAGGGAACCCATGGCCAGGATAACTGTCATCATCCTCTTCTTCTTCATTCTCTTCCATTAGGACCCCTCTTTCTCCGTGCTTGGTCCAACAGTTATAGCTGGACATGAAACCGGACGTAAACAGGTGGACGTGAATGGTTCTTGAGTTAGAGTAATTGTGATCATTCTTACAGACATCACATGGACAACACATAAAACCATCCGCCCGCTTGTTTGCCTCAGCCGCAACCAGAAATGTACGCACGCCATTAATGTACTGGGGAGAGCATCGGTCATCGTACATCTTCATTACACAACACCGAAAAGACCAAATTAATACAAGTTCATACATATAGTTCATACACACTTATTCTCATAAAACATAATACAAACTCTCTAGCTAAAGCATTTAAATGCAACAACAAATGCGATCAAGATCGCAACTAAGGTAACAATTGATCCAACAGGATAGTGATACCAAGCCTCTTGATTAACGGCATATTTTTTAAATTTTCTAATCTTCAAGCGCATTCCATCCATCTTGATCTTGTGATCATCGACGACATCGGCAACATACAACTCCAGTTTCATCTTCTCTTCTTCAATTCTTTTCAATTTTTCTTTCAAATACTCGTTTTCTTTTTCAACTAAATTTAACTTCTCGACAAGAGGGTCGGTTGCAATTTCTGGTTCACATACCTCCTAGATAAAAAATATCTATGTCAACTTGATGGGCATAATTGTCATAAACACGAAATGCAACAAATAGTTATAAAAGAGAGTATATACCACATCCAAATCATAAACCGGACGAGGGCCAACGGGGACGGATATCAATACCATGCCACTATGTATAACAAACAACCATACAGGTAAGAAAACTATACAAGTAACTATCTAAATCAAACAAACATGATTTTTTTATTATAAAAAGGATAAGAACAAGAGGCTCACCAAGGTGGTTCCGGCGACGGGATGGTGCGGGCGATCGACGGTGGTTAGGACGGGGACGGTAAGGCACTAAGTAAACCACACCTACACATGCAAACTAAGAAGTTAATTTGAGCTCAAATTGCATATAAATCAAATAAACTCCCACATATAATTACTCCCAAACTAAAACCCACAAATCACTATACTTATAGAGCATTGCAAGAGCTAATCTAGCAATGAGAGATGAAAGAACAAAGTTGCTAACCTTTGTGAACACTTGGATTGATGGGGTGCCTTCAAATCTTGACAAATTTTGACAAAAATGGAGGATGAGCTCGAGCAAGACGGGAAGAACAGAGAGGAGAGGAAAGGGGGAAAACAGAGAGCTTCAGCTCGGGCTGGACAAAGGGTTTATATAGTGACACCTTTAGTCCCGGTTCATGTAACAAACCGGGACTAAAGGTTAACCTCTAGTCCCGGTTTGGGACACGAATCGGGACTAAAGGGGCTCGTGGGGCCCCAGCCTGACACCAGCCTGCCACCACCCCCTTAGTCCCGGTTTGTGTCACAAACCGGGAATAAAGGTTCAACACGAACCGGGACTAATAATTCCCCTGCCCCTAGCCGTTGGAACCGAGACTAATGATCACGTTAGTCCCGGGCCGTAGTCAAACCGGGACTAATGATGCGAACGTAAAGTCGTTTTTCTACTAGTGATGCACGATCACAAACGGTGACTCCACTGTAGTACCACAACACAACTCTACGACACAAATTAAACATAAACACATATATTACAAACAAGGGTCGAAGACCCAGCAATACATCGGTCAGAAAACAAATTATGTCTGACTACAGACAAGATACAAGGGTGCCTTAAGAAGGCAGAAACAAAACAATGATCCTAACCCAAGGTGCAGGCCTCCTGCCGGGACCTCCGAACTACTCGTCGACGTCGAACTCCACATAGTAATCATCGCCGGGGATACCTGCATCCATGGTGCTACACTACTAGGAAAACCCATATAGGTAACCACTAGTAGTGGCGCTGGTTATTTGTCCCGCGCTACTGCAACTTAGTAGCAGCGCGGGCTTAAAAAGTGCGCTACAGGTAAACCCTAGTAGTAGCGCGGGCACTGTAGGGCCGTGCTACTACTAAGTAGACCCCACCGTACCCCCCTGACAAGCAGTAGTAGTAGCGCGGGGTGGCACACACCGCGCTACTACTAAGCGAATAGCTGTTGCGCGGGTGGTATATCCCGTGCTACTACTATGGATACACGAGGCCAGCTGGTGGGCCCCACATAGTAGTAGCGCGGGTGTCCGAGGCCGCGCTACAACTACTGGGCTTAGTAGTAGTGTGGCAAGCGTGCCCCACGCTACTACTAAGCGCAACAGCCATCTACCCCCCTTCTCCCTCTCTCTCTCCCCCTTCCTCTAGCTAGCTCTTTCCTCACACTTGCTTTCTTCTCTCTCCCTTGTCCCCATCTCTTGCCCTCCAACATCTCCATTAATGGCTAGCTAGGTACCACATTCTTCCCTTCCTCTCCTCACATGCTTTCTTCTCTCTCTCTCCTTTGCCCCTTCCACACCCCCTCCACCATCACCATCCCCATATCTCTTGCCCCTCCACTCCATTAATGCATGGCTAGCTAGCTACCACTCATGCTCTCTCCCTCTCCACTAGTTAGCCTCATGTCCTCCAAGTAGATCTACTACTTAATCACCTACCTCTCCACTCATTAAATGAACTAAGCTAGCTAGCTACCTCCCTCTCATTAATGAAGAAGCATTAAATATCTTTGTCCACTTCGATCCCAAGCGACACCGGCCTCATCACCGTGCTCTCTTGAGATAGGCGAGTAAAAGATATTGTTGTGCAAGAATGGAATTTGTTGTGTGTGTGCGATATGACCGAATTGTACGTGACCATGATGAAATTGAGTATGCCAAATTGTGCGTCACCATGATGAAATTGAGTACTTGTGTGTGACATGAGTTGCCTATGTTTTGCCGAAATATCGATTTATTTCCGTTTCGGCGAATTTCGGGCAAACTCGATATGTCCTATTTTTAGGAAAGTCATGCGTGTATGACTTTCATGCATGGTTATAATTCTTTTGCTTATACCGCGCAAGCGGTGAAGGACAGTGGAAGGATCGTGGATAGATACTTGCGATCCGCAGTGGCCGACACGTAGCAAAATAAACGCAAAGAGATAAAATGTCCGTGTCAAAGATGCAAAGAAGGAGTCTGGATTGACCCCTTTTTATCTGGCAGTTTGAAGGCACACCTGCTCATGCATGGTTTCATGGATGGCCATACTCGGTGGATAAGAGAAGATGATAAGGACGTCGATGGGGCAGACAATAACGACATGGGGCCAAACGAAGAGACGACCGATGGACATGAAGAAGAGGCCGGACATGAAGAAGAGGCCGGACATGGAGAAGACGCGGATACGCCGCAGTCTTCGTCACTACAAAGTTCAGTCATGCAGGACCCTCATGTTCGAGACCTGCTTCGCAAGAAGACGACTAGCGATAGAGCTGCTTCTAGAGAGGAGGCCAAGCTAGCGCAATTGGAGTTAGACTCGAAGACTCCATTGTATGATGGTTGCGATCTTGAGGAGACCCGCTTGAGTTTCACGCTCAATCTTCTAAAGACGAAGGCAAAAAACAAATGGAGCGACGCAAGCCTTGATGCGCATTTGAAGTATCTACAAAAAGTTCTTCCTGCGGGGAACATGTGTCCTACTAGTATGGAGGAGGCCAAGAAAATCATGTGCCCTCTTGATTTGCCACACATTAGATACCACGCATGCATCAACGATTGCATCATTTATCGGAACGAGCACGCGGAAAAAACCAACTGTCCAGTGTGCAATGCTTCTCGATACAAGAAGGCTGGAAAGAAAGCTCCTCAAAAAGTTGTATGGTACTTTCCGATCACTCCCCGTCTGTAACGGTATTTCGTAGATCCTAAGGAAGCAAAGCTCATGCGCTGGCATGCGGACAGGGTGAAGCCAAACTATGGAGATGATCCGAAGCTGAGACACCCCATAGATGCTAGCCAGTGGAGAGCATTAAACATTGAGGATCAAACTTTCGCTGAAGAACCAAGGAACATCGTGCTTGGTGCGAGTACTGATGGCATGAATCCGTTTGGCAACCAGAACATCAATCATAGCACATGGCCCGTGTATGTATGGATGTACAACCTCCCCCCCTGGAAGTGCATGAAGACAAAGTACATACACATGAGTATGCTGATTCAAGGTCCGAAACAACCGGAAAACGATATTAATCTGTATCTCCAGCAACTGAAAGAGGAGCTAGACACATTATGGACAGCAGGGGTCAGGACATGGGACGCCAGCGCAAGAAATTATTTCCATATGAGAGCCGTGTTGATCACGACGGTGCATGACTTTCTCGGTTACAGATATGTCTTAGGCCAGGTGTGCCACGGACATTGCGGATGCACCAGGTGCATGGATGATACAACGTCTCTGCAGCTACCGAAAGAACCCAGGTCTTCGAAAATCGTGTACATGGGGCATCGAAGATGGCTTGAGACGGATGACCTGTGGAGAAAGCATGGAGATTTGTTCAATGGTCAGGTTGAGATGCAAGGACCTCCACATAAGAGGAGCGGCGTCAAAATCGATACGTTGTTGAAAAATTGGGAAGAGTGCCCTGCGCCAGGAATGAAGAAAAACGCGCCGGAGATGTTGCTGAAGGTATGGAAAACGAGGTCTGTTTTTTGGGACTTGCCGTACTGGCCCATCCTCGACACGCCTCATAGCCTTGATCAAATGCATATCACAAAGAATGTCCTCGAGAGCTTGCTTAGCACACTGATGAACATGCCGGAGAAGACCAAAGATGGGCCGAAGGCAAGAAGCGACTTGAAATTTTTGGGTATCAGGGAAGATCTTCACGGAGGACCCCCTAAGTCGTCGGAGGAGACGGAGACGGAAGACAGGGGAAAAAAGTGAACAAGAAGGAAGAACATTATTGCCCCCCCTCTTGCTTCACCTTAAGTCAGAAGGAGATCGATCAATTTTTCAAGTGCCTTGCCGGAATCAAAGTTAGTTCAGGTTACTCGGGGAAGATATGCAGATATCTAGAGACTAAGAAAAAAAGGTTCAGCGGGATGAAGTCTCATGACTGTCACGTGATGATGATGCAGATACTCCCGGTTACACTTAGAGGGTTAATGGACAAGCACGTCCGTGATACGCTTATTGGTCTCTGCAATTTTTTTGACATTATCTCTCGAAAGTCGATCAGTGTGAACCAGCTCGGAAGGCTACAGGAAGAGATCGTTGTCATACTATGTGAGCTTGAGATGTACTTCCCGCCCGCATTCTTTGACGTTATGGTGCATCTGCGTGTCCATATTGTGGACGACATCATCGACCTTGGACCGACATTCCTGCACAGCATGATGCCGTTCGAAAGGATGAATGGGGTCATCAAAGGATTCGTTCGTAACAGGGCCCGTCCGGATGGAAGCATCGTCCAGGGCTATCTGACCGAATAGTGCATCTCTTTCTACAAGAATTATCTAGACGTTGCAAACCCTGTTGGTTGGCCCGTCAACAAGCAACTTAGCAGGCTCGAAGGAGCAGGTCACAGCACTGGCTGGAGTGAATTGCATGTGGACCACTCAGGTCGACGCAACGACTTTGACAGAGTAAACTTAGTAGTGCTACAACACCTACAACTGCTAGATCCTTTGTTGACACTGCACAAAGGCATCATTGCAGAGAAGTACCGTGACCGGGGGCTGCACAAGACAGACCCCAAAGTTATTAGAGAGCACAACTCCTCTTTCTTGCGTTGGTTCAAAGAGCGAGTTCTGGCTAATCCCCCAGAAAAGGGTTGTAGGGACGGAAAACTCATATACGCCTTAGCACATGGCCCCGCGTGCAACCTCGCGACTTATCAGGCATACGATATTAACGGATACACATTCTACACGGAGGCCAAAGATAAAAATAGTGATTACCAGAACTCAGGGGTGACGATGGAATCCATGACTGGTGACGTAAATGAAAGATACTACGGGAGGCTCGAAGAAATCTGGGAGATTGACTACTCTGGAGAGTACAAGGTGGCGATGTTCCATGTCATATGGGCTAAGGGCATCGAAAGAGAAAACCGTTATTTCACTACGATGTCTATACTTGATGCCAAGAGCGGTAGTGTGAACGTCACCGCAAAAAATGAGCCATGGGTACTGGCTAAGCATATGACCCAATGTTTCTTCATAACCGACCCGAGAAATCCAAGTCGTGTTGTCGTGAGGAGAGGCAAAAGGAGCATCGTCGGAATGGATGGAGTCGCCAACGAGGAAGACTACGACTAGTACGGTGACCCGATGAGGGAAGATGACGTTGACGATGAAGCATACGTCAAAAGAAGAAGCAAGACTACATTACCTAAGAAAAATCATACTCCGTTCAAAAGAAAAAGTCACGATGAGGGGCTAAATTATTCAACAGCGAACAAAAAAGGAAAGAAGATCACTGTGAAACATCGTCGACGCTGAGAAACTATCATTTATGTATCTATTTTGTATAAACAACCCTAACCCTAACCCTAACCAGCGGTACAACTATAAACAGAATAAAAAGAAAAGTAAAAAATTAAGTAAGTTAGCTCTAGTGCGGGGTGCCCTAACCCGCGCTACAACTAAGTTAGTTGTAGCACAGGGTGCCCTAACCCGCGCTACAACTAAGTTAGTTGTAGCGCGGGGTACCATGACCCGCGCTACAACTAAGTGTACCTTAACTAGCATCATCCTCTCTCCCCACTCGCTTCGACCCCCTCTCTCACGCTCGCTCCTCTATTAGGTTTTCCCCGCCGGCTGCCTCCTCCAACTCCGCCCCACACCCCTCGCCGCCGGCCGTCTCCTCCAAATCCGCCCCACACCCCTCACCGCCGGCTGTCTCCTCCGTCTCCGCTCGTCCCTCGCCGCTCGAGCCCAAACCCTCCACGTCCCCAGCCGCCGACACCGCTGTCCCCCGGCTCCGCTCCGCCCCGCCCTCACCGCCAGACGCCGGTGAGTTCCTCATCTCTCTCTCTCCTCGTCTCGTCTCCACTCTTCTCCTCATCTCTCTGTCTCCACTTCAGTAATCAGCTTAGCTTTTCTTTGCCCCCTCGCCAAATTCATGGATTAGAAAGTAGAAGTAGAAACCTTTGTGTTTTCTCATAAAGAGAGTAGATGCTCATGACTTGCACTTACACAGAGTTAATGTTAAGGTTTTGCACACAAACATATCATGTACCTATATTCAGTTTTAGCACTTAAAAAAACCCAATGTTCAGTTTGTGCACTAGAACATACCATACATTCTGTTTTTGCACTGAATATGATCAAATGTTCAGTTTCTTCAGTTCAAACAAAGTAAAGTTCGCACTGAATATGGGCATATATTCAGTTTTTGCACTGAATATGAGTAGATGTTCGTTTTTCAGTTTAAACAGAGTGTAAAGGGTTCAATTTTTGCACTGGGTATGATCTGTTCTTCCACCAATAGAGCAGATTTTCACACATAGAAGCAGAGTATAAAGGTTTAGTTTTTTCCACATATATATTCAGTTAAAACAGAGTGTGAATGTTCAGTTATTTGCTTCTATGGTAGTTTCTTCCATCAAATACTCTTATCACATATTTAACTGCATGCTGCTGTGTAGTCTTCTTTCTTAAATATGTCGGGCAATGGAAATTATCATTCTCCATTGTTCAATTGGCTCCAAGTGTCCATTTCCTAGGCTGAGAATTACAAGTATGGAATATCTCAACATGATTTTGCAGGGAACCTACGAGTTGCCTATGTTTTGCCGGAATGTTGATTAATTTCCATTCTGGCAAATTTTGGGGACTTGATATGTCCTATTTTAGGAAAGGTCATTCCAAAATTTTCCGTGGATTTCGGCATGACTTTTGCTAAGAAGTAGGACATATCGAGTGCCCGGAATTTGCCGGAACGGGATTTAAACGACATTCCGGCAAAACATAGCTAGGCAACTCGTAAATTTAATTTTTTTACGTCATTATTCATTTTATTAGTACTAAAACTAAACCGGCAAACCCTAGGCAACATGTCGAACAATGACGAAGCCGCGGGTTCTCAGTCTGCCGCAGAAGCGAACAGAAACCTGGACTATCTAATGAGTCAGGAAGGGTCGCAGGGCCCCCTTCGCATCCAGGAGGGTGGTGGTGGCGCCGACACCACTGATGGCACCGAGACCGGCACCGAGACTACAGATGGTGGCAACCGGACCACAGTTGGTGGTAGCCAAGCCAATAAGAAGAAGAAGAGGATCCGGTCCGCAAATAAGCTCGGCACCGGAAGACTGGATGTCCACTCATTGCACCCCGGCACCGGAGAGCCAACAAGTCCTAGGAAGGTGTGAGCGGGCTACGGCAACAACCTAGGGTGCATCCTTCGAGACACCGTCTCAATCAACGAGACGAACATAAGGGAAGATGACAAAGGACCTTGGTGGCGCTCCTCCTAACTAAGTTGCACCAAAGATACAAGTTCCCTGATTTTAATCCCGATGTCGATCCGGTAACAGATCCGAACATGGATCTGATAAACAGAAAAGCCCTCAAAAAGTTCAGCAAGGACTTGAGCGCGTGGAAACATAGGGTGAGAGAAGCGATGGCTGAAGAAGGTGCATGCTACGCCACGATCCACGCGAGGTGGCTGATGATTACAGAAGAGCAGTTTGCTATTTTCAAGGCTAACAGCGCTGACGATGTAACCCAGGCCAAGTCGGAACATTTCAAGGGTCTTCAGGCCAGGAACATCGGGGCCCACTGCCTCGGAAGCCGTGGTTACACGGGGAAGCAGCCCGTGTGGGCTAAGGAGGACGCGGAACTTGCATGTCAGCAGCAACCAGACCCCTTCGAGGAGTTCACTGACCCACAAGAACGTGACTTTATCAGGGCCGGGTACACAAAAGACAAGGACACCGGGGAATGGGTCACGGACATGCCAACGAGGGAGTTCATGAGAATACTGGTAATTATTAATTTACCACCTTAGCTTCTAATCAAGTCGACTACATTCTAGCTAGTAGTCACATTTCTAAATGGTTCACGTTCCTTTTGCAGCGTGAGCAAAAAAGCTTCAATCTGAAAGCAACTCGTCATCTCAGTCGTCGACAAAGTACCCGTGGGACACCCCTTTTAACCGGGCGTTGAACATAACCAAGGGAAAGCCGGCGAACGAGAAGCCGGAGTATGGCCGTGTAGTCGGCGCCGGAGACGGTGCCACGTGGAAGTACTACTATCAGGAAGACAAGGAGGTGTGAAAGCAGAGAAGGAAACTAAGACAAGTTTCTATCCAGGCGCAACTCACGGAGGCTGTCGAGGAAGCCAAAACTACGGCCAGAGAAGAATCCAAAACTGCGGCTAGAGAGGAATTTGCATCTCGGTGGTCTACCGCGCTTCCGGCTCTCGTGAAGTGGATCAGAGAAAATCCAGACGGAGAATTTCCCATTCCCAGCTTCGTCGGGAGCAGCTCGACCAACATAGCGGTGGATAATCCACCTGCACCTGCACCCACACCCGCACCCGCCATTGCCGCTCATAGCAGCCCCTCCTCTGTCTCTTGCATGCTCGGAGGGGCATCAACATTAGCTGAGCTCAACGCCCTCACGGTAATTACGCGTCGCACGCTCATCAACATATTTATTCTTCCTTTCCTTTGCCTTTCGGATCTTTGACGCCGGACATGTCTTCGTAGGCCGACGAAACTCCATGCACCCTCCTATGCTCCATCAACGGCCAGTTGGTGGGTGTTGCAAAGGGTACAATATTGAAGCCATGTGATCACTTGTTCCACAGCCAGCCGATGCCCCGTAACGCGTACAGGGTTTCCATGGCTCATGTAATAACGGGCCACGAGAGTTTGCCTCCTCCCCTTTGAACCGGGGGAGAGAATGACGAGAGCCCGGCATCCCTGGGACAAAGCAAGAATGGGCCGTTGTTGTGGCCAAAAACCCTAATTCGTGTGGAGGCCGGGAGCACACCAACGGCAACACCATTCAGGCCGAGGCCGATCCAAGGTGAGACCACTCGACCATTACCACCCTCTATCTTGGTGGGTCAGAGTGGACGCGAAGAAGGAGGTCTAAGCATTTCGGTGGCTGATCATGTCGCCCCCGTGGATGAAGAAGATGACATGAAGGAGGATGACATTAACCAGTACCTCAATACTGGCGATGACGGAGGTCCATATGATTCAGGCTATGACCGTGAGCGTGATGATCCGGATACTAAAATGGATGATCTACCAAAGAAGGAACGTCCTCCTGTTGAGTGCAAGAAGTCTCTATTCAGGCAATCCTCCCAAGACACGCCTCTAGATGCCTGCACCCAGGATCAACCAGCCGAGCATTGTGCAATGCTGAGCCCGACCACAATGGGGGTGGCGGTCAGGGCGGCATTGCCAGATTCACTACCTGTGCCCGCGAAGAAGCCAAGGAAGAGACCAAAGAAAGGCCCTCCTGCCAAAGTTTCCAGCAGCCAGCCGCCTCCCAAGGCGATCCGGGTTCAGGATAGGGTACCGACCCGAAATGCGCCGCTGGTCCATATAGCGGGTGAGCCGATTCTACCACCGGATGCGCTCCGCTGCACAACTGGGGATTTCAGGAGACTGCATGACCATTTGCTGTCGACAGAGATGAGTCTTCCCCGATCGGATGATCCAGGATACCCGCTTTACGCGGTTAAGGAGCCGAAGGGCTTAGGCTTCATCGACAAATCCCCCGAAGACATGTTCTTCCTGTGGTTTGATTACATCTTCGAGATGTATCACATGAGGAGGCTCGATTTTACTTTCATTTGCCTTTTTGCGCTCCATCTATCCTACGTCGTCAGAAAAGAGCAAATGTCGGCCATCGCAGTAGCGGACCCCTACTTCATGTATGAGAACTTCTTGAACGCCGGCAAAGTGGAACGTGACGCTGCGAGGAAGTACATTGAAGACTTCATGGTGGCGAATAAGGACGAGGAAATGATTCTCGTGCCCTATCATCCCACGTAAGTCATTCGCTAGCCACTATAACACATCCTTTCATACATTTCAATCATTCCTTTCCACGTATGGAGGTTAATTTGAGGTTAATTTATTTTGCGCAGAGAGCGCTGCATCCTTATCGTTCTGTACCCGCAAGTATACCAAGGTCTCTATTTGGACTCGTCCAAAAACACTTACAAGAAAGACTACACCCACATCAAGAGTGTTCTGGATGCTACTCTCTTAGGCTTCAGCCTTAGGGGAGGCAACGTCAGGCACAAAAAACACAGGACGGGCGTGATGTGTTTCGGCCATAACACCAACTTCTGCTGCGTCCAGCAACCGCCAACAAGTACGAGGGATGGATTCTATGTCATCCATCACATGCAGGAGTTCAGAAGAGATGAACAAAGACTTCGCATGCCATCTACAGCCAATTCCCATGTCCGCGAATGGGCCGCAAACTTAGCATCTGAACCCGATGATAAACTGAGAGTTGAGTTCTATCGCATCCACCAGTCGCTTGCGTCAATCATCTACAAAGATGTCATCGCAGAGGATGGGATGTTCTTCGGCGGCCCACAAACGCGGGGTGACGTGGACACTCGCATATAGCTACAGGGTCAGGACCTCTTGCCTTTCACAAAGCTAGGTGACATTCTCCCGGAAAGGCCGAAGGCGACTGAGAAGAAGTGATTGACGATGACGATGTCCGTTTAGTAATTTTTTGTACGATGAACATTGAATTTGTGTACGACGAAGCTTTGAGATGTAAACGGTCTTCCTAAACTTGCGTAGCGCTCTAGTTTGGTATGATGAACTTTGTTATGTTTACTATGTTGCTTCTATTTGCTAACATTTTCACTCTTTCTCTTGGTGTTGCTTAAGTATTATGTTGCATATTATCTATGAATTTTTCTTATGACGCATCTGTGTTAGGGATATAGATGACGAAAAATTGGTATGCCGTGTACAGAGGGAGGGTTCCAGGAGTTTACGACGAGTGGTCAGAGTGTCAGGCCCAAGTGGATCGCTTCTCGGGCAGCAGCCACAAAGGGTTTGAAAGTAAAAGTGAAGCGGAAGCTAGTTACTTGAAGTTCACGCTAGCGGGAGAGAGGAATCAGAACCGGATGAAGAACTACTTCATAATCCCTTTCTTTCTCATCGTGATCGCTTTTCTGTTGTATGTGATCATAGTTTAGATCGATGATGAAACATGTGTATGTGATCATGTAGTTGTATTCGAGACTTGTAATAACTTGTATCACTATTTCGATGATGATGAGACATGCATTGTTGTATCACTATGATGATGATGAGACATTGTTGTATCATATAGTTTCAATGATGTATGTATATGTTGGGACTGTATAAAAACCTGTAGAAATACTGCATAAATACGCAGAAGAAAAAAATGTTGAAATTAATAGTAGTAGCACAGGTTTTCAGGTAGTAGTAGCGCAGGGTACGCGCGACTCCTAGACAGAGGAAGCAGTAGCGCGTGGCCAAGACACGCGCTATAGTTAAGTAGTAGTAGCGCGGATGTTACCCGCGCTACTACTAACATAAGTAGTAGTAGCGCGGGGTGCCACCCCGCGCTACTACTACCCAGTTAGTTGTAGCGCGGTAGTAGTAGCATGGGCTCCGGCGCTACTACTAGCAGTTTAACCCGAGCCACTACTAGGCCTTTCCCTAGTAGAGCTACCATCCGAATGTAGCAACTGGGTTGAAGGAAAAGAATAGCAAAGCAACGGTGAGTACTCATCCAAAGTACTCGCAAGACTTAAATCAGATCTAAACTACATATGCATCGGTATCAAAGGAATGGGGCTATATCTTTGGACTAAACTGCAGAAATGGCAAAAGGGAGGGAGAAGCTCAAGTAACAGCTGACTACCAACATCTTGTAGCAATAGACGCGAAAAAGAGCATCTTGCAGCATTGGAAAAGATAGAGCACATATGAGTTCAACAAGTGTAACAACAATGCACTACCCTTGGATCCTTTCTCGGCTCCCGGTGAGAAAGCGATCCTCGGGCAGGCTTATAATATCTTGGTGAATTTTATTAAGTATCCGGTTTAAGTTGTACAAGATCGGGATACATCTCCAAGCGTCCTGTTATCGTGGACACGGCTATTCGAATAGATTGACTCTTCCCTGCAGGGGTGCACCACATTACCTAACATGCTCGAACCCCTCCTTAAGCCACCGGTATGAGCACACTTCCTGTGGTGTGCCGGCAGAAGAGAACGACACGCCGAAGTCCTACATCAGCTCTCCAGAGAGGTCACACGCCGGTCTAATCCTTAGCGCGAAGGGTTGTTCGGCCACTCACCCTAAGCGCGCCTGCACATTGCGAGGGAGATCGGGTCCAAGCGGAACTCTTCCAGGATCCGCTTGCCCGACTGCGCCACATCTCTGAACTGGATATCTGGTAGAGCTTTCGATAAGGAACTGACGACGCCGAGGGCCCCATAACCATTGTCCCGCGTGGCGGTTAGTGCATATATGCCAATGGCAACTCAGATTAATATACCCAGAGCTCGTTAATCGTGTTATTTCATTTGCCCGCGGACATGACCAGGGCCCAGGCTCACCTCATCCGGAGGGTATGTACCTGCCCTGTCGTTCCGCCAATTTAACATGCGGGGATGGTACTAGCCTCACCATCAACCTATGGATATCTGCTGGGTTCTCGTGTCGCATCACTCGGGACGGCTGTCGGGACTCAGGTCCATCTCGTCCTGGATGGTACCACCTGCCCTACCAGCCACCACAGAACATAAACATAACATAATAATAATCTTCATCTTCGTCGGCATCTCGTCGCGGTCCATCTCGCTCCATGTCGTAGGCCACCGAAGTCCGAATCCCCCATAATGTATCATATATAGTATAACAGTATAAAGTATATCCGTGATCATCGCCCAGAGGGATCACGGCACGATAATAGCATGGCAAACGGACAAGGGTGTAGGGCCAACTGATGGATCATAAGCATTACTAAACTATGCATGCTAGGATAACAGGTAAAGCTTCAAGGAGAGGCGACAAAAACAGGCTATGCATCAGAATAGGTCCTACCGAAACAATATATCAGATCCAATATCTAATGCATGAAGTAGAGAGAAAGAATAGGCGATATCGAAATGATCAAGGGGATTTGGTTTCCTGGAAGCTCTGCTGAGAAGGTCTGATCGTCAGGGGCGTGTTCGTACTTAGGATCTATAGAAGTCTCGGGGTCTACCGATAAAGAGCAGACGAGGGGGAAACTAATAAATAACAGGCATACAAATGCAACACAAATGCATGTCATGGCATGATGTGATGATAATGTGCTTTAATGCATTACTAAGCATTTTAATTGAAGACAGGAAATATTTGGAATATTTTCCCGGCTCCAAATACTATTCATTCAGCTGATCTAGCAGCAAATTATCAATGTTCAGTATGATGGGGATGTTTGTCATGCATGCAAATGACATATTCGGATTCATTATATTTTTCTGATCATTTTTCATATATAAATTATTTTCATCCGAGTTACGGTTTATTTTCAATGATTTTTCAAGGTTTTATTGATTTTCTGGGATTTTCTGGATTAATTTTAATTTTGAAATTAAATGGGAAATTGCTAAGTGTACCCAGTTGTGCACACAGCCAATGGCTGACTGGTGGGACTAGGTCAACTGCCCAGTCAGCAGTTGACTGGTCAACTGGGTCCAGTGGGACCAAGCCGTTAGTGCCTGTTTCTTTAATTAAATGGTTAATTAGCATAGGGGCCCCACATGTCATAGAGACATCTTTTGACAGAGTGTTAATTTATTAATTAAGTTAATTAGCTAGGTGGGCCCTACTATCAGTGTCAGCGGGGTTAATTAACAGCTACAGTAGAAGGGCCCATGTGTCAGTGTCACTTAGCGGCGGATTAGCGTTAAACTAATGGCCTGACGCGGGGGACCCACTGGCCAGTATCCCAGCCGGCGTTTAAGATGCGTGCCGGTGACCAACCGAACTGTGGCGCGGCGCGGGACCTCGTCGGAAAACCTCCAGAGGCGACCAAATCGGTCGCGGTTTGATCCTACAGAACCAGCGCAACGAGGCGCGACTAGCGGTGAAAAGAACGTGGGCTGGTGCGGCCTAGAACGACGATGGTGACGACTGTCCGCAGCGGCTGGAGCTCGGGCAGCAGCGGCAGCACACGTAGAGCTTGGGATCGAGCAGTAGAGAGAGGGGAAACTCGCGGTGCTCACCGAGGAGCACAAGGGGGCTCGGCGAGAGCTTAGAAGCGCAGGGGTGGAGCGGATTGACGCGGCGGAGCTCGGTGGCCATGGTGAAGGAAGACGACGCAGGCGACGGCGTTGGTGCTCCTTGGCCTCGATCCAGTGGTGTAGGCGATGAAGACGACCACGGCGATGCTCTTGGACAAGGTTCTAGCCGGCGGGGACGACGATGGCCACGGCAACGAGCTCGGCCATGGTGACGGTGGCGTCCGGAGTCGATGAAACCAAGGGGCGAGCGAGTGAGAGAGGGAAGAGGGGGCTCGGGTTCGCCAGGGAGCTCGGGGTGGCCTCCTTATCCATCCACGGGGCCGGGGGATGCTGGATGCATGCGGCATCCGCGGCGCGGGCGCGCGCATGGCCGACAGCTGCGGAGAGAGACAGGAGGTTGAAGGAGAGGCCCTGCTGGGCTGGGCTGTGCACTGTGCACTCACAGCCCAGTTGCACAATAGGTAAGTTTCTCTTTTTCCTTTTTCTTTTCTGTTTCTGTTTTTCCTTTCTATTTTGTATTTATTTTAGCTACTAAATGAATTTAGTTGAATGTGAAACTTGGCCTATAATTACTAGGCAATATTAGTAGACCACACAAAAAGTTTCACCCCATTTGGAAATGTTCAAATTTAGGTTTGAATTTAAATGGTTTATTTCATGCTGCTGGTCCAATTAAATATTACTAGGGGCATTTTGGGAATTCAAACGTGGTAGGTTTCTTCATGACAATTACTTGGGGGATTTATGAGATATTACCAACATTTTTATTTCAGTGTTTGAAGAAAAAATTTCTGACTTGGTATTTTGAATTTGAATTTGTTTTGGATCTTAGTGGCAATTAGCAAGATACTTATGATAACATGGCAACTTTATTAAGGAGCAACAATAGCTTAATACATGGGGGTGTTACAACTCTCCTCCTCTAAAAGAAAATCGCGTCCAGATATTTAAGAGGTAGACGGTAAGAGACAGGGGTATTCATCACGAAGACGATCTTCACGTTCCCAAGTGGCTTCATCTTCAGAATGATTCGAGCACTGAACTTTGAGGAACTTGATTACCTTCTGACGGGTGCGACGTTCGGCTTGATCGAGAATGCGAACCGGATATTCTCGATAGGAGAGGTCTTCTTGCAAATCAAGCATCTCATTATCCACTGCTTGGATCGGATCCTTGAAGCAGTGGCGGAGTTGTGACACATGGAAGACATCGTGAACCTGAGAAAGGTTCGACGGCAGTTCCAACTGATATGCCAATTCTCCACGTCTTGCGAATATGCAGAAAGGACCAATGTAGCGAGGAGCTAGCTTGCCCTTGATTCCGAAGCGGTGAGTGCCCTTCATCGGAGTGACTCGAAGGTAAGCTTGTTCGCCTGGTTGATAGACCATCTCCTTGTGATGACAGTCATACTGACTTTTCTGACGAGACTGAGCAGTCTTTAGATGTTCACGAACAATACGAACTTGCTCTTCGGCATGCTGAATAATGTCTGGACCAAAGAGTGGCCGTTCCCCGGTTTCTGACCAATTCAAAGGAGTTCGTCACTTACGTCCATACAATACTTCAAAGGGTGCCATCTTCAAACTAGCTTGATACCTGTTGTTGTACGAGAATTCAGCATATGGGAGAGATTCCTCCCATTTCTTGCCAAATGAGATGACACAAGCGCGAAGCATATCTTCGAGAACTTGGTTGACTCTTTCAACTTGACCACTGGACTAGGGGTGAAAAGCTGTGCTAAAGGACAGATGAGTTCCCATAGCTTCCTAAAAGCTTTCCCAGAACCTTGAGGTGAAGAGGCTGCCACGATCAGAGTTGATCTCCAACGGAATATCGTGGAGTGAAACAATTCTAGAAACATACATGTCCGCCAACTGACTAGCAGTGATGGTTTACTTGACGGGCAGGAAGTGAGCAACCTTGGAGAATCAATCAATGACGACAAGAATAGCGTCGTGACCCTTGTGCGATCTGGGAAATCCAGTGATGAAGTCCATTTCCACTTTGTCCCATTTCCATTCAGGAATAGCAAGTGGTTCCAGAGTTCCAGCAGGTCTCTGATGTTCTGCTTTGATGCGACGGCAAACGTCACACTCAGCAACATAGTGAGCAATGTCCTGCTTCATATTAGACCACCAGAATCTCTGACGAAGGTCTTGGTACATCTTTGTGCTAACAGGGTGAATCGAGAGAGGCGTGTCATGTGCTTCTTTCAGAAGGTCCTCTTGCATACCTTTGAACTTGGGTACCACAAGGCGATTTTGAAAGAATATAGTGCCCTGATCATCGATGGTGAAGCATGAGGGCTTGCCATCAGAAATATATCCCTTGATGCGGTCGATTTCATTGTCATACCGCTGCATATTACTGATGGTTCACTCGAGATTCGGTTCAACAACCAAGGTAGTCAGATAACCCTGAGGAACAATCTCGAGGTTCAACTTGCGGTGTTCTTCACAAAGAAGTGGCTGTTCTTGCTGCACCATGAGGTTGTTGCAGTAGGACTTGCGACTCAGGGCATCATCCAGCACATTAGCTTTGCCAGGGGTATAGGAAATACCCAAATCATAATCTGAAATCGCCTCCATCCATCTTTGCTGACGAAGGTTCAGATCTGGCTGAGTGAACAAGTACTTCAGACTTTGATGGTCAGTGTAGATCTCGCAACGATTACCAAGGAGGTAATGTCGCCATAACTTCAGGGCATAGATAACTGCTGCAAGTTCAAGATCATGTGTTGGATAGTTCTCTTCATGCGGACGCAACTGACGAGAGCCATAGGCGGTCACTTTGCGCTCTTGCATTAGGACACAGCCTAATCCTTGACGAGAAGCGATGCAATAGATCACAAAGTCCTTGTGAGTATCCGGGGGAGCAAGCACTGGGGCAGAAGTCAACTTGTGTTTCAGAGTTTGGAAGCTTTCCTGACATTGAGGTGTCCACTCGAACAGCTTGTCTTTGTGTAGCAGATCAGTCAATGGCTTAGCAATCTTAGAGAAGTTCTCGACAAAACGACGGCAATAGCTGGCGAGTCCGAGAAAACTTCTGACTTGCTTGACAGTCTGTAGAGGAGTCCAGTTAAGAATAGCCTGAACTCGTTCTGGATTGACATCAATGCCTTCAGCAAAATCACGTGGCCAAGATAGGTCACCTCAGATAACCAGAACTCGCACTTGGAATACTTGGCATACAGCTGATATTCATGGAGCTTCTCTAACACAAGCCGAAGATGTTCGGCATGTTCTTCTTCGTTCTTGGAATAGACCAGAATATCATCAAGATAAACCATGACGAATTTGTCGAGGTATTCCATGATGATGTAATTCATCAATCGGGAGAAGGTGGCTGGAGCATTGGTTAAGCCAAAGGACATGACGGTGTACTCGTATGAACCATAGCGGGTGATGAAGGCGGTTTTCGGAATGTCCTCCTCGCAAACTCTGATCTGATGGTATCCTAACCTCAAATCAAGTTTAGAGAAGACAGATGAACCAGCAAGCTGATCATAAAGGTCATTAATTCAGGCGAGCGGATACTTGTTCTTGATCGTCGCCAGATTAACAAGACGATAATCAACAACCAAATGATTTGTTCCATCCTTCTTCTTAACAAAGAGCGAAGGGGAACCCCATGTAGAAGAGCTAGAACGAACGAATCCTTTGTGAAGTGATTCTTTGAGTTCCTGCTTAAGCTCGGGAAATTCATGTGGCGGCATCTTATATGGACGTTTGGTGATAGGAGCGGTGCCTGGTTTCAAGTCGATGACAAACTCGACAGCTCTTACAGGGGGCACTCCTGGCAGTTCTTCTGGAAAGACATCGTAGATGTCACGGACTACCGGAATGTTCTCGATGTTATCCAGAGCTGATGCATTCAAAGCATTCAGGGCATATATCTGGGTTTCGCCATTTTGAACTGTTTGGGCTGAGTAGTTGATTATTTGGCCGGAAGGGTGTGTGAGCTGGACTGTGTTAGCGGCACAGTCGATCAAAGCATTATGGATTCTCAACCAATCCATACCAAGAATCATGTCTATGTTGGAAGACTTGAGGGCAATGAGAGAGGCATGGAATACTAGACCTCCAATTACGATGGGTGTATTATGACTCACCATGGTGACACGACAATTGGATCCTGGGGTGCAAACCACTAATGGGGAGTACATCTCTTCACATGATATGCCATGCCGGAATGCAAAACTTTCAGAGAAGAATGAATGCGATGCTCCTGAATCAAATAGAACTGAAGCTGCAACTGAGTTAACAGGAAGGGTTTCCATCATGATGTTTGGCGCCTCCTTAGCTTCTTCAATCTTGACATGGTTCACATGACCACGACCGGCTGCAGACGGTCTGGCATTGGGATTCCTGGGCTCGCGAGCTTGTGCATTCTGATTCTGATTCGGGCGACAGTTGATAGCACGGTGTCGTGGCTGTCCACACTTGAAGCAATTCCCATAATTGGGGGGAGGAGCCATAGCATTAGGCTGTCCACCTTGAACTTTGAGTTGTCTCGGCGGCGGAGGCAGACGAGGTGCAACATATGATAGTCTCGGTGCAGGGGCAGGTCGGTGATAAACAGAGGAATCCACACTCGGCACTTTTGTGAGAGCCTGGCTTAATAGGAATAATAGACAACTCATATCAACAAGGAATTCCTTCTTTTCTGGGAGCCCATTCGTAAAGAACTCCAAAGTTAAGCATGCTTGGCTTGGAGCGATTTGATGATGGGTGACCGACCGGGAAGTTGGTCCTGGTTGCGCGCGAGTGAGGACAAAGTGCGCCGGAAAGATAAGTGTTGGTCTATGGGGGACGCCCCAGTCACATCCACCGGTTCTTGGCCATTACGCCTGGCGGGATCTAGATTGGCCCCTCAGACCAACACTAATCTTTCTGGCGCACTTTGTCCTCACTCGTGTGCAACCGGGACCAACTTCCCGGTTGGTCACCCATCCTCAAATCGCTCCAAGCCAAGCACGCTTAACTTTGGAGTTCTTTACGAATTGGCTCCCAGAAAAGAAGGAATTCCTTGTTGATATGAGTAGTCTATTATTCCTATTAAGTCAGGCTCTCACATACACCCCCACTCAAAGGAACCGACGTCCTCGTCGGCCCATCAGGAACGTTCCCTCTTGGCACACGTATGTGCGTCCAGTCCGGCACATGTGCCATGCCGTGTGCCACAATGGGCCACACGCGTCATGCGCCACATGTCCTCGCACCTGACCCGCACATGCCCGTGTAACCGCGAGGGTCAGCTCTGATACCAATTGTAATGCCCCGGTCACATCCACCGGTTCTTGGCCGTTACGCCTGGCGGGATCTAGACTGGCCCCACAGACCAACACTAATCTTTCCGATGCACTTTGTCCTCACTCGTGCGCAACCGGGACCAACTTCTCGGTCGGTCACCCATTCTCAAATCGCTCCAAGCCAAGCACGCTTAACTTTGGAGTTCTTTACGAATGGGCTCCCAAAAAAGAAGGAATTCCTTGTTGATATGAGTATTCTATTATTCCTATTAAGCCAGGATCTCACAGCTTCTGAGCAGGTTGGCCCGAAGATGAGCCAACGTCACGAGTGCGCTTGAGCGACTCCTGGAGCTCAGCCTGACTGGTTTCAGCCTGGATAGCTTTGTTGACAAGCATCACAAAGTCTGTGACTTCGTCGAGGCTAAGTGCATGCTTCAAAGCGGGATCCAGTCCTTCACGAAACTTCTCCTATTTGCGTGCGTCAGTGGAGACGTCATCTTTAGCATAGCGAGACAGGTTGAGAAATTCCCTTTGATATGCATCCACCATCATTTTTCCCTGAGTGAGGTTGCAGAATTCCTTCTTCTTGTCCATCAGACCTTGAGGAAGGTGACGTGCGCGAAAGGCAGTCTGGAATTCAAGCCAGGTGGTGACTGTTCCAACAAGCAGCATACGCCTGTGGCTTTCCCACCATTGTGTAGCTGGACCCTTCAGATGGTACGCCGCAAAGGTGACGTAACTGACAGGGGCAACATTGGCAGACTCCATCTCAAAGGTGATGTCACGGAGCCAATCATCAGCATCCAATGGCTCAGATGAATTGCAGAAAATGGTTGGGTTGAGGCGCACGAACTCTTGAAGTGAGATCGGGCCAGGCTCCTGACGAGCATTGTTATTTCCCAAACGGTCCACTAAACTTCTGATGAACTGACGGTTCAACTCGAACTGCTGCATCATTGTGGCGACATAGGGTGGCGGATCTTTAAAGCCCGACATTCTGTGTAAAACAACAGGGTCGATTAACAAATGCAATGGTATGAATGTATGAGCGGCAAGGGTATGTGGTTAACCACCGGAAATTATCGGCGGCAAGGAATTGGAAAAGCGGCAGGCTCAAAGGTCTTGGCAAAACAGCGGAGAGTATCTTCGGAATCTTCTGGTGGTAGCAGGAACAAATGGATTTCCGGAAGGAATTCGTCGCGAGAACCTAGAGTTAGCAAAATCTATAACCCGAAGAGATGAGAAGTTCAGAACCCAGAGTAAGGATGTGGAATAGAAGAATCCTAATCCCATCCATATGTCATGTGGGCCCGTAAGCCACACAACACACCTAGTAGTTCGAAAATAGTTTTTCAAGACTAGACTTAACATCGACCAAGAGGCTTGGGGCTCCTATAGGCAGTCGGCTCTGATACCAACTTGTGACGCACCCATTCATGATCGTGCACTAATCATACACGCAGCATGCACGATCACGAACGGTGACTCCACTGTAGTACCACAACACAACTCTACGACACAAATTAAACATAAACACATATATTACAAACAGGGGTCGGAGACCCAGCAATACATCAGTCAGAAAACAAATTATGTCTGACTACAGACAAGATACAAGGGTGCCTTAAGAAGGCAGAAACAAAACAACGATCCTAACCCAAGGTGCAGGCCTCCTGCCTGGGACTTTTGAACTACTCGTCGACGTCGAACTCCACATAGAAATCATCGCCGAGGATACCTACATCCACGGTGCTACCATCTGAATGCATCAACCGGGTGGAACGAAAAGAATAGCAAAGCAACGGTGAGTACTCATCCAAAGTACTCGCAAGACTTACATCAGATCTAAACTACATATGCATCGGTATCAAAGGAATGAGGCTATATCTTTGGACTAAACTCCAGAAATGCCAGAAGAGAGGGAGAAGCTCAAGTAACAATTGACTACCAACATCTTGCAGCAATAGACGAGAAAAAGAGCATCCTGCAGCATTGGAAAAGATGGAGCGCATATGAGTTCAACAAGTGTAACAACAATGCACTACCCTTGGATCCTTTCTCGGCTCCCGGTGAGAAAGCGACCCTCGAGCAAGCATATAATATATTGGTGAATTTTATTAAGTATCCAGTTTAAGTTGTGCAAGATCGGGATACATCTCCAAGCGTCCTGTTACCGTGGACACGACTATTCGAATAGATTGACTCTTCCCTGCAGGGGTGCACCACATTACCCGACACGCTCGAACCCCTCCTTAAGCCACCGGCATGAGCACACTTCCTGTGGTGTGCCGGCAGAGGAGAACGACACGCCGAAGTCCGACGACAGCTCTACAGAGAGGTCACACGTCGGTCTAATCCTAAGCGCGAAGGGTTGTTCGGCCGCTCACCCTAAGCGCTCATATACGTTGCGAGGGAGATCAGGTCCAAGCGGAACTCTTCCAGGATCCGCTTGCGCGACCGCGCCGCAACTCTGAACTGGACATCTGGCAGAGCTTTCGGTAAGGAACTGACGACGCCGAGGGCCCCATAACCATTATCCCACGTGGCGGTTAGTGCGTATATGCCAATGGCAACTCGGATTAATATACCCAGAGCTCGTTAATCATGTTATTTCATTTGCCCACGGACATGACCAGGGCCCAGGCTCACCTCATCCGGATGGTATCTACCTGCCCTGTCGTTCCGCCAATTTAACATGCGGGGATGGTACCAGCCTCACCATCAACCTATGGATATCTGCTGGGTTCCTGTGCCGCATCACTCGGGATGGCTGTCGGGACTCAGGTCCATCTCGTCCTGGATGGTACCACCTGCCCTACCAGCCGCCACAGAACATAAACATAACATAATAATAATCTTCATTTTCGTCGGCATCTCGTCGCAGTCCATCTCGCTCCATGTCGTAGGCCACCGAAGTCCGAGTTCACCATAGTGTATCATATATAGTATAATAGTATAAAGTATATCCGTGATCATCGCCCAGAGGTTGAAGGAGAGGCGCTGCTGGGCTGGGTTGTGTACTGTGCACTCACAGCCCAGTTGCACAATAGGTAAGTTTCTCTTTTTTCTTTTTCTTTTCTGTTTCAGTTTTTCCTTTCTGTTTTGTATTTATTTTAGCTACTAAATGAATTTAGTTGAATGTGAAACTTGGCCTATAATTACTAGGCAATATTAGTAGACCACACAACAAGCTTCACCCCATTTGGAAATGTCCAAATTAGGTTTGAATTTAAATGGGTTTATTTGATGCTGCTGGTCCACTTTAAATGTTACTAGGGGCATTTTGGGAATTCAAACATGGTAGGGCGCGCGAAAGCGACGCCACGACGGGGACGCCACCGCTGGGCAGCATGGCGCGGCCAGGCCACCAGCGACCCGCAGCCATCACGCCGGACATCCCGCCGGCAGCCAGGCAGTGCCCAGCAAGGTGCGAGGCAGGGGGGTTTCAAAAATCGCCCCATGGTCGCCCCGTCATCCCCTCACCCCTTCCAGCTGTGTGCTTATCACCTGCGGCTCTGGCGCCTTGGTATATGCCATGCATATATCATGGGAATTAAGCTTTCCTAGGCAAAGCATCTGACATGCGCAAATACTATTGTACGCTTGCGAAGAATAGTACCCCAAATCACCGGGAGGGGGGGGGGGGCTTTTGCGGTTTTAACCAGCTTTTTGTGCTTGTTCTTTGTTTGGTCGGTTTCTTCCTGTTCTTTTTTGTTGTTTGTTGAATTTTTTTCCTAGTTTACAGTTTCTTCCAGTTATCAGTTGATTTTTCCTTTGTCTTTCCATCTTTCTTCATTCTTTTTCCCTTCCATTTTTTATTTCTTTTTTATTTTTATTTTTATATCGATTTTTTATTTTTCGTATTTCTTTTTTCTTTGATTTATCCAAAACTATGTAAGCATTTTGTTAACACATGAATATTTTTAAATATGCCATGATCTTTTTATTTCATATATATGAATATGTTTAAGAAAATTTATGAACTTTTTTAAAGCATGAATATTTTTTAAATGAGCGCTAAACATTTTATTTTATATATATGAACATTTTATTTGCGCACGTGACATTTCTTTATTTTCCACAATATAATTTTTTCTATTGTCGAAATTGGTTTTTAGACAATATTATTTAAGCCTGTTAAGAAAAACACGTTTTCTATTTTTTTTGCAAATATATGATTATTTCTGTTACTTAAACTGCTTTTTCACAATATATGTCGTTAAATCTGCTAAATAGAAAAAAAATCTGAATCCTAAATGGGCCGGCCTATATAATTGCCCCTGAGGCTATGTCATGCCCGCATGGAGGTGTACTGTACTGTATTGGTCGTGGTGGACATGGGCCTGGGCATCCTGGATATGTATTACTTGCCGCCCCCGAAAAAATTCCCACGCCTCAAAAAAAATCCACAAAATTTGACCGGCCACAACGACGGAGGCGGCGAGCCTCGACCTGATGCTCGCGCGGTGGGAGATGATCGAGGAGCACTCGAAGTCGACGGATGAGACGCTAGCTCGGATCGCTCCACTCCGGGATTCCACGCGGCGCCTCTGCGATTCCCGTCCTGGCGCCACACCGCACTAGGAGGTGACCACCCCCATGTTCTCCATGTTACCATCACCTATATGTGCTCTACCCAGTGACACAGAAGGTGCTTCATCAGGTTTTTTATCCCTGTGGCGCGAACGAAATGTGTGTATTGCAGAAAACCACTCATGTCAAGGCCTCCGTGGAGTTCCAACCACGACGGCCGCCACCTTTCCCGCAACCACGCTTGTCACTGACACAACTCCGACTCCATCTACATCACCAGTATCCTCCTGCTCCATGTTAGGATTAAAGGAATATACTTGCTTGCGAGCCAATAGATAGTACCCCAGCCTAGTGTTGTACGGTCGATACCTTGCCCAGATCTCTGTTTTAGGATATGTATATGTATCACGATGCATTATCTATTTCACGAAGGTGTTGCTGTTTTCGGGAGGCCGAGAGCGGCGGGCCAAAGGCCGGACAGTCCGTGTCCTGTTCGTGTACGCTCGGGTTGAGGGCCGGAAAGTTTGGCACGAAAATGCCCGGACAGTACGGGGCACCCAGAAAACTGATATCGCAATTTTGGGGAGGAAAAACGTGATTTCTAGGTCGAATTTTGAGGGGGAAAAGGAAAATTTGGGCCAAATCCACGCAAAGGAAGGTAGATCAACTAGATATGCAAGAGATCCATGGATCAAAACCAACCTTTTCGCACGAAATCCAACAAATCACAAGAAATTTGGGTATGGCTTTTTTTTTGGGAAATTTTCGAATTAGGCTAGAACAAATCAAAAAGAGGCTAGAAAGATGAGAGGGGGGGGGGACCTCCAAATCGTGCCACTGTGCTCATGATACCAAATGATACGGAACAAGCCGTAGGGGTGGCCCGATCTCCATGAATTGGAGGTGGATTTCAGGAAGAACATGAAGAACACGGGGGGAAACGAGATGAAACACAAGGGAAACTAGCACAAATCAACATACAAGTTGCAATACAAGATACACATGGAGAAATCTTTGATCCCAATCAACCACAAGAGAGAGAGGGAGCAAGATAGGGTTCTTCCCCAAGTCCTATGACAAGGAGAGCTTGAATTCCATGGAGGAATGTTCTCCACAAGTGGAGGTCTTGATACTCCGTGGAGTCTTCACCTCAAGAGGTGGCCTGGTTCTCCATGAGGAGCCATCTCCACAATGGATGAATCCCATGGAGATACATGAGCAAAGCTCTATGTTTGGGTTCTATGCTTTGCTAATCCTAGATTTGATGTGGGGGAGAGGTATATATAGTCTCCCATGAAGGGGTAAGTGAGGAGGGGATAGATGGGCTTTTGTCCCCTTTACTGCACGCAGGCAGAACACAGCCGGACAGTATGACACCTTTTTGCCCGGACAGTCCGCCTCCTGGTGCTAACGCTGCTACGGGCGGTGCAAGTGTCTGGAAGCGTCCGGAAGCCGGACAGTCTAGGGTGAAACCGGCCGGATAGTCCGGCCTGCTGTAGGTGGCTGGGCCGGACAAGGACCGGACAGTCCGGCAGGTGTTCGTGTGCTCTCGGCCTTGCACAGCACCGCGGTTTCTCCATGGCCAGACAGTCCGACGGCTTTAGGCCCGGACAGTCTGGCTGTGCAATTCCTGAAGCAACTCAGCTTTCGTCCTGCGCTTCCGTCTCCGCTTCCATGCTTCCCTGGCGGATGGTGTAGTTGTAGTCTTGTGCTTGCATTCCTCCTCGACACGTGTGATGTTCAGCTTGTTGGAAATATGCCCTAGAGGCAATAATAATTTAGTTATTATCATATTTCCTTGTTCATGATAATCGTTTATTATCCATGCTATAATTGTATTGATTGGAAACTCAAATACATGTGTGGGTACATAGACAACACTGTGTCCTTAGTAAGCCTCTAGTTGACTAACTCGTTGATCAAAGGATGGTAAAAGGTTTCCTAGCCATGGACATGAGATGTCATTTGATAACGGGATCACATCATTAGGAGAATGATGTGATGGACAAGACCCAAACTATAAACATAGCATTTGATCGTGTCAGTTTATTGCTATAGTTTTCTGCATGTCAAGTATCTGTTCCTATGACCATGAGATCATGCAACTCACTGACACCGGAGGAATACCTTGTGTGTATCAAACGTCGCAATGTAACTGGGTGACTATAAAGATGCTCTACAGGTATCTCCGAGGGTGTCTATTGAGTTGGCATGGATCGAGACTGGGATTTGTTACTCCGTGTGACGGAGAGGTATCTCAGGGCCCACTCGGTAATACAACATCACTATAAGCCTTGCAAGCAATGTGACTAAGGTGTTAGCCACGGGATCTTGTATTACGGAACGAGTAAAGAGACTTGCCGGTAACGAGATTGAACTAGGTATAGAGATACCGACGATCGAATCTCGGGCAAGTAACATACCGAAGAACAAAGGGAACAGCATACGGGATTAATTGAATCCTTGACATAGAGGTTCGACCGATATAGATCTTCGTAGAATATGTAGGAACCAATATGGGTATCCAGGTCCCGCTATTGGTTATTGACCGTAGAGGTGTCTCGGTCATGTCTACATAGTTCTCGAACCCGCAGGGTCTACACACTTAACGTTTGGTGACGATTAGTATAGTTGAGTTATTGTTGGTGACCGAAGGTTGTTCGGAGTCTCGGATAAGATCCCGGACATGACGAGGATCTCCGGAAGAGTCCGGAGGCAAAGATTGATATATGTGATAATAGTGTTTTGATCTCCGGAAGGGTTCCGGAATTCACCGGAAGGGGTTCCGGATGTTCACTGAAGTGTTCGGGTGCAACAACACTTTATATGAGCCAAAAGGGATAAAACCCACGAGGTATTAGAAAGTGCAAAAGGGAGTTTTGCTGCTGCCTTAAGCAGTAAGGCAGTACTGCCGCTTAAGCGGTACTACCGCTTGTGTGAAGCGGTACTACCGCTCAAGCGGTACTACCGCTTGGGTGAAGCGGTACTACCGCCCAAGCGGTACTACCGCTCCCGAGCGGTACTACCGCTTGTGCGCGGTGCTGCAGGGATCCGAGTTGGACTCTTTCCCTGCGGGCCAAACCGACCTTGTACGGGCAAAACCGAGCTGGTGGAGGCTTTTTGTCCAAGTTTAGACCCCAGGGCTCAACATATAAATAGAGGGGCAGGGCTAGCACACGGGACACATCAGGATTTCCCAAGCCGTGTGCCGGCATCCCTAGCCCTCTTGTTCCTCCGTCATAATCTCCGTAGTGCTTGGCGAAGCCCTGCAGAGATTGTTCCTCACCACCATCACCACGCCGTCGTGCTGCTGGAACTCATCTACTACTTCACCATCGCTCGCTGGATCGAGGAGGTGAAGGCGTCATCAAGCCGTACGTGTGTTGAACGCGGAGGTGCCGTCCGTTCGGCACTAGATCAGAAGGACCGTGATCAAGATCGCGGGACGAATCATGATGGGATCGCGGAACGGATCGTGATGGAATCGCGAGACGGATCGTGATGGGATCGTGGGACGCTCGGCGATTTGAATCGCGAAGACGTTCGACTACATCAACCGCGTTTCTTAACGCTTCCGCTTAGCGATCTACAAGGGTATGTAGATACAATCTCCCTCTCGTAGATGCTCATCACCATGGATAGGTCTTGCGTGTGCGTAGGAAAAATTTTGTTTCCCTTGCAGCGTTCCCCAACAGTGGCATCTGAGCTAGGTCTATGCGTAGATGAGATCTCGAGTAGAACACAAAGGAGTTGTGGGCGTGGGTGTATACATATTGCTTGCCGTTACTAGTTGATACTTGATTCGGCGGTATTGTGAGATGAAGCGGCCCGGACCGACATTACGCGTATGCTTACGCGAGACTGGTTTCACCGCTGCGTGCACTTGTTGCATAAAGGTGACTGGCGGGTGTCTGTCTCTCTCACTTTAGTTGAATCGGTTCAATGAAGAGGGTTCTTTTAGAAGATCAAAAAGCAATCACTACACCACGTTGTGGTTATGCGTAGGTAAGAATCGTTCTTGCTAGATACCCGTAGCAGCCACGTAAAACTTGCAACAACAATTAGAGGACGTCTAACTTGTTTTTGCAGGGTATGTTGTGATGTGATATGGCCAATTACATGATGAGATATATGTGATGTATGAGATGATCATGTGTTGTATAGAATATCACGACTTGCATGTCGATGAGTACGGCAACTGGCAGGAGCCATAGAGTTGTCTTTAATTATTTTCGCCGTTTTGCTTTACTTTATCGCTATGAGTTAGCAATAGTCGTGGAAGCAACAGTCGGCGCGACAACCTCATGGCGACACGTTGATGGAGATCAAGATGATGGAGATCATGGTGTCATGCCGGTGACGATGGAGATCATGCCGGTGCTTTGGAGATGGAGATCAAAAGCACAAGTTCATGGCCATATCATGTCACTTATGATTTGCATGTGATGTTAATCCTTTTATGCATCTTATTTTGCTTAGGACGACGGTAGCATTATAAGGTGATCCCTCACTTAAATTTCAAGATAAAATTGTGTTCTCCCCGAGTGTGCACCGTTGCGAAAGTTCGTCGTTTCGAGACACCACGTGATGATCGGGTGTGATAGACTCTACGTTCGCATACAACGGGTGCAAGCCAGTGTTGCACGTGCGGAACACTCGGGTTAAACTTGACGAGCCTAGCATGTACAGACATGGCCTCGGAACACAAGAGACCGAAAGGTCGAACATGAGTCATATAGTAGATATGATCAACATGGAGATGTTCACCATTGAAACCACCTCAACTCACGTGATGATCGGATTTGAGTTGGTTAATTTGGATCATGTGACACTCGAATGACCGGAGGGATGTCAATTTGAGTGGGAGTTTTTAAGTAATATGATTAACTAAACTCATTATCATGAACATAGTCAAAATGTCTTTGCAAATTATGTTGTAGATTACTAGCTCGCGCTGTAGCTCCCTTGAATTTTTATATGTTCCTAGAGAAATAGAGTTGAAAGATGATGGTAGCAATAATGCGGACTGGGTCCGTGATCTGAGGATTATCCTCATTGCTGCACAGAAGGCTTATGTCCTTAATGCACCGCTCGGTGCGCCACCCCCTCTAGCGTCGTCTGTAGATGTTGTGAACATCTGACAGGCACGTTTTGATGACTACTTGATAGTTCAGTGCGTCATGCATTACGGCTTAGAATTGAGGCTCCAAAACGTTTTGAACGTCACGGAACATATGAGATGTTCTAAGAGCTGAAATTGGGATCTCAGGCTCATGCCCGTGTTGAGAGGTATGAGACCTCCAACAAGATTCTTTGCCTGCAGGATGAAGGAGAATAGCTCAATCGTTGAGCATATACTCAGATTGTCTGGGTGCTACAATCGCTTGAATCGAGTGGGAGTTGATCTTCCAGATAAGATAGTGATTGATATAGTTCTCCAAGTCACTGTCACTAAGCTACTAGAGCTTCGTGATGAACTATAAAATGCCAGGGATAGAAATAATGATCCCTGATCTATTCGCGATGTTTGACACCGCGAAGGTAGAAATCAAGAAGGAGCATCAAGTGTTGATGGTTAGTAAAACCACTAGTTTCGAGAAGGGCAAGGGCAAGGAGGGATACTTCATGGATGGCAAGCCAGTTGCTGCTCCAGTAAAGAAACCCAAGGTTGAACCCAAACCCGAGACTAAGTGCTTCTATTATGAGGAGAACGGTCGCTGAAGCGGAACACCCCTGGATACTTGGTAGATAAGAAGGCTGGCAACGTCGACAGTAGTATATTTGATATACGTGTTATTGATGTGTACCTTACTAGTGCTCCTAGTAGCACCTGGGTATTGGATACCGGTTCGGTTGCTAAATGTTAGTAACTCGAAATAAAAGCTACGGAATAAAAGGAGACTAGATAAGGGTGAGGTGACGATGAGTGTTGGAAATGTTTCCAAGGTTGATGTGATCACCATCGCACGCTCTCTCTACTTTCGAGATTAGTGATGAACCTAAATAAATGTTATTTGGTGTTTGCGTTGAGCATGAACATGATTAGATCATGTTTATTGTAATACGGTTATTCATTTAAGTTAGAGAATAATAGTTATTCTGTTTACATGAATAATACCTTTAATGGTCATACACCCAATGAGAATGGTTTATTGAATCTTAATCGTAGTGATACACATGTTCATAATATTGATGCCAAAAAGATATAAAGTTAATAATGATAGTACCACATACTTGTGGCACTGCCGCTAAATGTCATATTGGTGTAAAACGCATGAAGAAACTCCATGCTGATGGATCTTTGGACTCATTCGATTTTGAATCGGTTGAGACATGCAGACCATGCCTCAAGGGCAAGATGACTAAAACCCTGTTTTCCGGCTTGATGGAACGGGCAAGTGACTTATTGGAAATGATACATGTTGATGTATTTGGACCAATGAGTGTTGTAGCGTGCGGTGGATGTCATTATTTTCCTACCTTCACTGATGATTTGAGTAGATATGAGGATATTTACTTAATGAAACACAAGTCTGAAACGTTTGAAAAGTTTAAGCAAATTCAGAGTGAAGTTTGAGATCATCGTGACAAGAAGATAAAATATCTACGATATGATCGTAGAGGTAAATATCTGAGTTACGAGTTTGGTATGCAACTTAAGACAATGTGGAAGTTGTTTCACAACTCACGCCACCTGGAACACCATAGTGTGATGGTGTGTCCGAACGTCGTAGTCGTGCTCTATTGGATAAGGTGCGTACTATGATGTCTCTTATCGATTTGCCACTATCGTTTTGGGGTTATGCGTTAGAGACAACTACATTCACTTTAAAAAGGGGCACCATCTAAGTCCGTTGAGATGACACCGTATGAATTTTGGTTTGGTAGAAACCTAAGCTGTCATTTCTTAATGTTTGGGGCTGCGACGCTTATGTGGAAAAGGTTTTCAACCTGATGAGCTCGAACCCAAAGCGGACAAATGCATCTTCATAGAATACCCTAACATGACAGTTGGGTAAACCTTCTATCTCAGATCCAAGCACAAAATGTTTGTTGCTAAAACGGGTCCTTTCTCGAGAAAGAGTTTCTCTCGAAAGAATTGAGTGGGAGGAAGATAGAACTTGATGAGGTTATTGAACCTTTACTTCAACCAGAGAGTAGCGCAACGCAGAAAGATGTTTCTATAGAGCCTACATCAGTTGAAGAGGAAGTTCGTGATGGAGATCATGAAGCTTCGGATCAAGTTGCTATCGAACCTCGTAGGTCGACAAGGACGCGTACTGCTCCTGAGTGGTACGGCAACCCTGTCTTAGAAGTCATGTTGTTGGACAATGATGAACCTACGAGCTATGGAGAAGCGATGGTGGGCCCGGATTCCAAGAAATGGTTAGAGGCCATGAAATCCGAGGTGGGATCCATGTATGAAAACAAAGTGTGGACTTTGGAAGTATTACCTGAAGGGCGTAAGGCCATTCAGAACAAATGGATCTTTAAGAGGAAGACGGACGCGGACGGTGATGTCACCATCTATAAAGCTCGACTTGTGGCAAAGGGTTTTTCACAAGTTCAAGGAGTTGACTACAATGAGACTTTCTCACCCGTAGCGATGATAAAGTCTGTTGGAATTATGTTAGCAGTTGCTGCATTTTTCGATTATGAAATCTGGCAGATGGATGTCAAAACAGAGTCTCCTTAACGGTTTCCGTGAGGAAAGGTTGTATGTGATATAACCGGAAGGTTTTGTCAGTCCTAAGGATGCTAAAATGTATGCAAACTCCAGCGATCCTTCTATGGACTGGAGCAAGCATCTCGGAGTTGGAATATACACTTTGATGAGGTGATCAAAGTTTTTGGGTTTATACAAAGTTTATGAGAAACTTGTATTTACAATAAAGTGAGTGGGAGCACTATAGAATTTCTGATAAGTATATGTGGATGACATATTGTTGATCGGAAATGATGTAGAATTTCTGTAAAGCATAAAGGGTTGTTTGAAAAGGAGTTTTTTCAAAGGAAGACCTGGAATGAAGCTACTTAAATATTGGACATCAAGATCTATAGAGATAGATCAAGACGTCTGGTAAGACTTTCAATGAGTACATACCTTGACAAGATTTTGAAAGAGTTCAAAATGGATCGGTCAAAGAAAGAGTTCTTGCCTGATTTGTAAGGTATGGAGTTGAGTGAGACTCAAAGCTCGACCACGGCAGAAGAAAGAGAAAGGACGAAGGTCGTCCCCTATGCCTTATCCATAGGTTCTGTATAGTATGCCATGCTGTGTACCGCACCTAGTGTGTGCCTTGCCATGAGTCTGTCAAGGGGTACAAGAGTGATCCAGGAGTGGATCACTGGACAGCGGTCAAGATTATCCTTAGTAACCAGAGGACTAAGGAAATATTTCTCGATTATGGAGGTGATAAAGAGTTCGTCGTAAAGGGTTACGTCGATGCAAGCTTTGACACCTATCCGGACGACTCTGAGTAGCAGTCGGGATACGTATAGTGGAGCAACCATTTGGAATAGCTCCAAGTGGAGCGTGGTAGCATCTACAGTATGACATATAGATTTGCAAAGAACACACGGATCTGAATGTCACAGACCCATTGACTAAAGACCTCTCTCACATGCAAAGCATGATTGAACCCCAGAACTCATTGGGTGTTAACAATGTAAATCACATGGTGATGTGAACTAGATTATTGACTCTAGTGCAAGTGGGAGACTGTTGGAAATATGCCCTAGAGGCAATAATAATTTAGTTATTATCATATTTCCTTGTTCATGATAATCGTTTATTATCCATGCTATAATTGTATTGATTGGAAACTCAAATACATGTGTGGGTACATAGACAACACTGTGTCCTTAGTAAGCCTCTAGTTGACTAACTCGTTGATCAAAGGATGGTAAAAGGTTTCCTAGCCATGGACATGAGATGTCATTTGATAACGGGATCACATCATTAGGAGAATGATGTGATGGACAAGACCCAAACTATAAACATAGCATTTGATCGTGTCAGTTTATTGCTATAGTTTTCTGCATGTCAAGTATCTGTTCCTATGACCATGAGATCATGCAACTCACTGACACCGGAGGAATACCTTGTGTGTATCAAACGTCGCAACGTAACTGGGTGACTATAAAGATGCTCTACAGGTATCTCCGAGGGTGTCTGTTGAGTTGGCATGGATCGAGACTGGGATTTGTTACTCCGTGTGACGGAGAGGTATCTCAGGGCCCACTCGGTAATACAACATCACTATAAGCCTTGCAAGCAATGTGACTAAGGTGTTAGCCACGGGATCTTGTATTACGGAACGAGTAAAGAGACTTGCCGGTAACGAGATTGAACTAGGTATAGAGATACCGACGATCGAATCTCGGGCAAGTAACATACCGAAGAACAAAGGGAACAGCATACGGGATTAATTGAATCCTTGACATAGAGGTTCGACCGATATAGATCTTCGTAGAATATGTAGGAACCAATATGGGTATCCAGGTCCCGCTATTGGTTATTGACCGTAGAGGTGTCTCGGTCATGTCTACATAGTTCTCGAACCCGCAGGGTCTACACACTTAACGTTTGGTGACGATTAGTATAGTTGAGTTATTGTTGGTGACCGAAGGTTGTTCGGAGTCTCGGATAAGATCCCGGACATGACGAGGATCTCCGGAAGAGTCCGGAGGCAAAGATTGATATATGTGATAATAGTGTTTTGATCTTCGGAAGGGTTCCGTAATTCACCGGAAGGGGTTCCGGATGTTCAACGAAGTGTTCGGGTGCAGCAACACTTTATATGAGCCAAAAGGGATAAAACCCACGAGGTATTAGAAAGTGCAAAAGGGAGTTTTGCTGCTGCCTTAAGCAGTAAGGCAGTACTGCCACTTAAGCGGTACTACCGCTTGTGTGAAGCGGTACTACCGCTCAAGCGGTACTACCGCTTGGGTGAAGCGGTACTACCGCCCAAGCGGTACTACCGCTCCCGAGCGGTACTACCGCTTGTGCGCGGTGCTGCAGGGATCCGAGTTGGACTCTTTCCCTGCGGGCCAAACCGACCTTGTGCGGGCAAAACCGAGCTGGTGGAGGCTTTTTGTCCAAGTTTAGACCCCAGGGCTCAACATATAAATAGAGGGGCAGGGCTAGCACACGGGACACATCAGGATTTCCCAAGCCGTGTGCCGGCATCCCTAGCCCTCTAGTTCCTCCGTCATAATCTCCGTAGTGCTTAGCGAAGCCCTGCAGAGATTGTTCCTCACCACCATCACCACGCCGTCGTGCTGCTGGAACTCATCTACTACTTCACCATCGCTCGCTGGATCGAGGAGGTGAAGGCGTCATCAAGCCGTACGTGTGTTGAACGCGGAGGTGCCGTCCGTTCGGCACTAGATCAGAAGGACCGTGATCAAGATCGCGGGACGAATCATGATGGAATCGCGGAACGGATCGTGATGGAATCGCGAGACGGATCGTGATGGGATCGCGGGACGCTCGGCGATTTGAATCGCGAAGACGTTCGACTACATCAACCGCGTTTCTTAACGCTTCCGCTTAGCGATCTACAAGGGTATGTTGATACAATCTCCCTCTCGTAGATGCTCATCACCATGGATAGGTCTTGCGTGTGCGTAGGAAAATTTTTGTTTCCCATGCAGCGTTCCCCAACACAGCTCAAACCTATGCATGCACGAGGAAGGAGGGTCAAGTACTATACCATCCTCGAAGGAGTCAAGTAGACACACGTAAAGGAGAAGATTCATCTTTATATGTAAGACGTGTGTGATGTGTGTGACTCTTGACGATAGGGTACATGACATGGTGATGTCAGTGGGATGCTCCGCATCATCTCCCCCCCCCCTTGGGGAAGGTCCGTCCTCGGATCGAGATCCACATCACCGTGGGAAAAAGATGGCTTCGCGTTGTGGTATTGGACGCTCACCATGTACTTGAGGCCTACACATGCATAAAACATAGCAAATAATGTATGTGCATGGTGGATGAATGCATCATCCATCATGATGCATCTCTTGTCTTGCACATCACCATTAGTACAAAACATGATCAATGAATAAATGGTGTATGCATGGCATAGGGCATAGCAACAATGGTCACCATGCATATTGTGCAAAGAAGGAAAGCAAGCATGATTCACATGTAACATGTCAAAATCTCCAAGCATATATGTGATAAAGCTATGGGGGCATTCTCATGTTCAAGAATAAAATCATTGTTGCACTCAGCACATAGTAAATAGCAAGTGTCCAACATGATAGAGGCAACAGTGGGAGAAATTTGACAATATTCAAGACAAATCACATGCAAAACATGGCAATGTGTGCAAACAAACATATAGAAATAGCATATATTCATCAAGTTTGATGCAATACACAAGACAATCATAGTGATCATTTAATGAGAACAAATAATGGGTATAAGCAATGCACATGACAAATCAAAAGTTTCAAAACAAAGCATGGTAAAATCATCATCATTGCATCGGCGAGAGGTCCTATGTAAAGAACAATTTGTCAACATGACTCTCCCAACACAAGAAGCATCATCAATGGTATGTATAAAAAATGTAACATGGCAATAACAATTGATTTCTCCACCATGCTTGCAAATACACGTACAAGTAATAGAAGGATGGAGCATGTATAATGCAAAGCATGAGTCACAATGGCATGCCATCGGAATTGAAAGGATTAAAGCATGCAAAGTGAACATGGTAATATGGGCACAAAATACAAAATGGACAGTACCCAATAACCATGTGAGATCCATGTGGACGAAAGTCACAAGGTCTTGTCGTGAGGAAGATTGGGGGGTTAATCACTCCATGATAGCGCACACCTTAGTTGCTCTCAAGAGCTCATTTCGTCAACTCATGGGATTGTGAAGTTGAAAAGTAAGCGTGAGTACCTACACAATATTGAGACAAACGAAAGAATGTGTGCGCATGGTATATGTACACATCATCCATCATGATGTGTATGTGCACATGGAAGTTAGCACAAGATATGGAATGCGCAAAAAAGTTCAATGCATGATAGAAGAATATGGCATACCTCATGATAGGATTGTTATTATGCACACCATGATGGGGACACCAAGTGTAGCAAAAGTATGATGCATCATTATGGACATGCTCGGTATTCACATTCATGAAAAGCATATTGTGCACATAATTATTGGGAGCATGCAAGATTTATGATGAGTCCAAATCTCCTATCATGTATGAGAAAACTATGGGGGCTTACTCAAGTGCATAACTAGAACATTTGGTGCAAACAAGACAATGGGAAGATAAATGGTTGATCATGCTCGAAGCAATAAAGCAGAAATTGGGTAACATTCTAAGCAATGCATGCCGAAATCATGAAGGTTATTGCAACCAAACCAATGGAAAGAGAAATTGTTCTTCATGTTCGTTGCATCACACAAAGTATGTTCATCCAAGCATATGGAAAAAGGGACATGGCAAGAACAATGTATATCACTATCATGCTTGCAAGCAACACAACAAGTAGAAGAAGTATGCGACATGTTGTATGCTGGGATATTGTTCACATTTTCCATAATAAGGTGGTCATGGTATGGCATATGAAAAATTTCACGCAAAGGATGCAAAGGAAGCATGCCAATATGTTCACAAGGTATGCAAATGCCATTAACCAAGAAATTGTCATCCATGCCATATTCACATATCAAGTTGAATTTAATGGGGATGGCATAGTGTAACACCCCAAAAATCGGGTTATCGATTTTTGTGCTGTTATTCCTTCCTAGCTTTTCTCTCCCGAATTTTTCCTCCGGAAATTGGCAAGTGACCAGATGAATCCAGTCTGTCCTCGACCTCTCAGTGCTTTTCTCATGCTCTTGTGCCAGTCATCCCTCTGTCAGCCAACCCCAGATCTCATTCAAACCCTAGTTCCGAAATATTGGAACCGGGAATTCTGCCTTTGTGTTTTCAAAGGAGCCATCATTTCCCTTGCTCTGTTGACCCTCCCAAGACTCCCAGAGATCCTTCTTTCTTCCTAGACCCTAGATGTGCAAAAATATTGCCAGGTCATATGCAATATTTGTCATCTAGAATTAATTCCTCTTTCTGCCTTTCTGAGGAATTAAATCCATAGAAATATCCATCCATCTCCAGATGTCATGAAATCTTGTGGAGATATTCTTTGTGGATATATTGAGCTCTCCTAAAAATATTGGCTATAATTAAATTAGGGAAATTGCATTTTCCTATTTATAGGCAATATTGCAATTTGGGGCCTTTCCAAAGGAACTACCATTTTGGTAGCTAGGAAAATTCCCAAATAATTTGTGGAGCTTCTTATATCCATATATTCTCCATTTCCATCCAAATATCCAGTTCTCCAATTCAAGTTTTGAGCTCCACTTCCATTTGCAGATTCTGTTCAGATTTTCAGTTTGCAAAGGAAGTGTTTGATTCCTTGATCTCCTTGAGCTAAGGTTTTGCAGGGTGATGCATAGTGATAAAATAACATTGTCCTCCAAAAATTAGCTCAATCCCTTGTGCCAATTTGTCTCAGAAATTTTTCTCAAGTTTCTGTCCATATGGGGACATTGTGAAGCAAGTACCATTTTAAATTGTGCAAATGGTATGAAACTTTTACAGTGTCTCCATATGCCCAAATCTTTGATCTTCTCCAAGTTTGAGCCTTTCCCATATATCCAATCTTCCAGAATCATCTGATTTCCATTCCTGTCCAGTCAGGTACTTTGTGAAGGAAGTACCTGATTTCTTGATCCCATTGAGTTGATATTTTGCAGGATGGTGCATTGTGGTATATTATCACTGTCCTCCAAAAGTTAGCTCAATTCTCCTAGCCCATCTTCTTCTGTAATTTTTTCCAAGTTTCTGTTCAAAATGAAACTCTGTGAAGGAAGTGCCATCATAGAGCATTGTTTTGAGCTGAAACTTTTCCAGTGTGTTCCTCTTGTCAAATAATAGCTATCCTCCAGAATTCATCCATGTCCATGTAGCCATTTGATCCCAGCATTATTTTCTTTATATCTGGTCAAACTACCAAGTTACAAAGGAAGTGGCATTTATCTTTGCTTGTTTAAGCTGAGATTTTGCCAAGGGAGTGACTCTAGCATGTGTTTGACCCCTGCAAAGTATCCTGCCAAGAGGAGCCCTGTGCTGGCTACTGCACAGTACAAACACCTAGCTGCCAGATAGTGTTTGACATTGGTGTAGTCACACCAGAGCTCCACTGTGGATTCTGAAGGCATGGGTCAACTCAGTGTTTTATGGTGATAGCGCTAGACGTGGTTTGGCTGCAAGCGCAGCGTGGCAACACCGTGGCCACATGGTGACCACGCCCAGAGCAGCCAAATCCGCGCTCTGTGCGCCGTTCTCGTCGGTAGCGCGTCTCCAGCGAGCTCTGAGTTGTCTAGAGGTGTCGTGGAGTGTCCCCGTAGGTGCGTGAACCCTCCAGAGTGCGGTCCCCCTTGTCCCCTAGCCGGTGGAGCACCCGAAGCATCGCGCGCCGGCGAGGAGCTTCCCGGAGCTCCGGTTGTCGTCGAGCGACGCCTAGAGCCATCCCCGCGAGCTATTTAAAGGCGTCCCCGATCCTCCTTCCGTAGTCGAGCAGCCCCAGCCCCCTCCCTTGAGCTCTAGGAAGCTCCAGCCCTCCTATGGCCGAAGCCACCGCCGCCGGACCCAGCTCGAATTCGAGCCAGACCGAGCCCCTCCTCTCTCCGTTCCTACTCCAGAGGACCTCCCGTTCTTCGGTGATCCTTCCCGCCCCCTCCTTTCCTCGCCGGAGCCCTTGTGGCCGCGGTCCCCAGGCCAACCGCCGCCGCCGAGCTCTCTGGCTCCCCAGGCGCCGCGGCTGGAGACCCCCCCCCCAAGCCTGGTTGCGGCCACTTCGGGTGCGGCAAGGAGCGGCAGCGCCCTGCGCCCGCTGGCCGGCCCTCCCTCGCGGCAGGGCAGCGGCAGCCACGCCGGCCGGCGCCTTCCCTGTCCCCGTCGGGCGCGAGGAAGAAGGCCAGGGAGAAAGGAGAGAGAGAGATAGAGTGGGCCCCGCCTGTAAGTGGCTCGAGGCCGGGCCCGGTGCAATAAGTGGAAACGTATTCGCTAGAATACGCTTTCTCTTTTAGAAAACGGATTCGGCCGAAGGCGCGATCAATTTTAGCCCCGGGGCCTGTGGCAATAGTTTTTATTTGCGAATAGGTCCCTGGTGCTAAAACGCGTATATCTTTTCGACCGTAGCTCGGAATCAGGTAAAACCAGCGCCCCCGCTTTCGTTTCGTCGAGCCCGTTCCGATAGTGCTATTTCCATATTGTGTTCACACAGTGGAAATAACAGTTTTGCCCTTGCCCTTCGATCGAGCCATCGGAGAGAGAGCCCGTTTCGTCGATTTCTTCCGCGAGGTGATCGTGTTTATTCCCGGCGTATTCGTCGACCCCCAGGCAAGCCAACCTCCTACATGAGCCCCGGACTTGCGTGATGACTTTGCTTGCACCTGTGTGTTCATCGGTATCGCATGCTAGTCTGCATTTGCATTCACCGGTGGTGACATCGGTATAGATGCTAGTATTACTCTTCATCTACTGCAGTACCTGAGTTCATCATTGCCATGCTAATAATAATGTTGCTAGTGTCATATTCATGTTAGTATTGTGATTGAATGCCTGCCATAATTATCAGTACCATGACCCGTTATGCTGTTACTTATAAGTGTCGGTAAGGTAGTATGGATATGCTGAGTTGGAGTAAGAGATCACTGTCTATGATTATGTTTGGGTTTCATCCGGCAGTTGTGGATATGAATAATTAAATTAATACAACCTAGTTGGTTGATCTTGAGCCACCTGTCCGGGAGCATCGTGCAACCACATTTGCCGGAATGGGACGGCCTTGACCGTGTCTGATTGCATGATCTTTCATCGGTACCTCCATACAGGGAGGGTTAGGCGCGGCGTGCTACCCTGATCAGGTAAGCGGCGAAAACCCTGTGGGCCAGTTGTTGAGTTTTGCGCGCAGTCCCCGTTTGGGACAGTTTGACCCCGTTTGGGTCGTGGCCACGACGGTGGCAGGTGTCAAGAGGACACATGGGCCACCCAAGGCTGACCTCCCGGGGAGGAAAAGTGCCGGAGGTACGATGGGAGAGTCACGGGTCAGGCAGGTTTCGTTGGAGATGTCCTAGTCCACTCCTATGGGACGAGTTCCAAGGATCCTGTGGGACAAGTTCCAAGGGGCTGGATGAGGGAGGAACTCCATGGTGTGGGTAAAGTGTGCAACCTCTGCAGAGTGTCAAATCTATTCGAATAACCGTGTCCACGGTAATGGACGACCCGTTCAGACCTCAGTAGGTGGTCAACCATAATAATATTAATAATGGTGGGAGATATCGTCTTGGGTAAACATCAGTTGATGTCAGGGATAAGATATGTTAGCCAAGAGATGGCTAGTTGATGAGTGGTCGGATAACCACATGGTTTGGATTTGACTGGAGTCAGTCCAGGTTGGATCATGACTGTGTTGAGGGTTGTGGAACAACCCAGAAGAGAGTAAGTTGGTATTCAGTACAGTAGTACTCTATGCACTTAGCGTAATCATTGCCATGTAGATTGCATGCCTGATTCATGCCATGCCATGCTTGATCCATGTTTGTCTTGTTAGAATTCATGCCATGCTTAGAAGTAATTCATGCATAGCGTAGGGCTTGCTTTGTCATCTGTTTGTTTGGATGCTATGTATTTGGTTGTCTTGCGAGTACATTCAAAGTACTCACCTGGCCTTGCACGTGGCCAGTTGCAGGAGAAGATCCGTCGTGCTAGATGGTAGCCTAGCCAGTCCTGTGCGTTATGGAGCTCAGCCAGAGATGTCGTGACCGCTGATCCAAGACCTCTGCCACCCATTTAGTCAGCCTTGGAGTCATGTAATATTGTTGTAAGCAACAGTATTGTATCACTCCATTATATCAATAAAGCCATTTTTGCCTGGAATTGCTGTATCATGTCGTTGACGTGCGTCAGGTCTTATCCTGGGGACTGGCGTGCGTCGGCCCTCTTTCGGGGTGCCACAAGACTTGGTATCAGAGCCAGGCTGGCTATAGGTTACCCTAGCCCCTAGGTTTAGCCGGTAGTGAGCCTGATAGATTTGACCCGTCTCTGGTAACCGACATGGCCACTGTGGATCAACAGTCGGCGCAGTCGGAAGGGACATGACCCTGCCCAGCTGTCCACCCAGCCATTTAGGACTAGACCGTGATCCCCAGTTGGTTGTCGGCTGTACCGGTGTAGCCTCTACCCGGCACGAGAAGGATCCACGCCATGCTGGTGTGTTCCAGCCGACTGCCTATTTAAGCCCCCCCCAGTTGAGAGTTGTAGCCCTCCCCATTGAGTAAGCCAGACCCAGTAAGAGAACCCAGGCTGTATCCCCGACCCAGTAGCCATGGCCAGTTCCTCCGAGGCCCCCAAAACCCCCATCTTCCATAGCCGAGTCTTGGCTGATGGTTATCCGGGTTTTCCGAGCATCCTTTCGAGCATGCTCACCCAAGCCCTTGGTTGTAGTAGCCCTCCGGCGTATCTGGTGGTTCAGTCGGACCCGGTGCCCCACCTTTGCCGATTTTATGCAAGGGTGTATATCAGCCCAGGTCCAACCGCGGATGGGCAGCCCATGAGTTTTCAGGGCAAGCCTGTGCCCACCCCCGCGTTGGCTATCCAGATGGCAGCCGCAGGAGCCCTCGCCTGTCTCCGTGGCCAGTTTCCGCAAGTAGCGGAGATGCAAGAGTTCCGCTATCTTCCGTCATCGTCGGACATAGCTGGTAGGTTCTCCAGCATAGTGGGAGATGTTGACCCAACCATAGCTCACCTCGTCCAGTATATTGATGCCCAGGGACTTCTGCTCTCTGGCATTCTAAGAGAGTTCCAAGCCCTTGACCAAGACACCACCCGGGTTGTTACGGAAGCCTACCGTGCAGCCCGAGAAATTGCAGCCCAGACCACCCGTCCTCTGTTGCCAAACCCAGTGCCATCTCCACAGCCAGTACCACCCTCGCCCTCTGCAAACCCATCTCGCCCAGTCCGCATCCACCCAAATTCCATTCTGAGAGCTATCCGGCGACTTCGTCGTCGGGATGTGTTCGGTCAAGTTCCCGCTTCAGCTCCAGCAGTTGAGCCTCAGCTCATTGAGGTGTCCGACGATGAAGATGGAGATTGGCTCAGCCTTCGCCCTCCAGGAGAGCCTCAGCGGAAGTAGGCCATTTATGGCTTCTGCAGTCATAGAAGCCAGGAGATGCCGCGAGTATGTGTGGCGAAGATCGTTTCCTTGCCTGCGTTAGGACTTAGACCCTGTAGTTCGGAGTAAGTTGTTAGTAGCCTAGTCGGGCTGCGTGTTGTTGTATGCTTGTATTGCCTGTTGTTGCTTGTGTGCTGTTGTATTGTATGCCTGTTTGCTCTGTGTGTTTGGTTCATCTGTCACCCTGTTAAACAGAAATGTTTAACAGAGCTGGCAGTGGACTCTTAACAAGATTTTAGTCTGTAGAGCACTTACACATGACAACATTGGGCTCTTCCGGAGTCCCTAATTAAAATGCGAGCTGGTGTAGGTGTATGTATGCCAGGAGTACATACACCCACTGGCATTAAAACGTTAGTGTAATCTGTGTTTCTTCCATTTGCCTGCATTTTGCTATCATGTGCATTTTGCATCTGCCTGCATATTAGAATAGATTGCATGCGTATCTTGCGAGTCAAGTTTGCATGCCGGTTGCGATTTCAGAGCGATTCTAGGAATTTTATTGCAGCATAGACCGGCGCAACCCTTCGAGACCAAGGCCGAAACCCCGATTTGACCCCTAGCTCCTATTGTGGTTGTTGTTCAGCAAGGAGTAACTAGCAGCGTGGCCTCCACACTGATAGAGTTCCGCTGACTGCACCACACTAGCCCTAGACCTAGTGGCGCCTCTGTCATCGTCTTGCGTGATGTTGACAGGCCGCCCTCGCCGCCGCAGCCGCGCTCATTCTGCCGGCCTGAGACGGCGTGGTTGCCCCTTAGCCGCCCCTCTGGCAGCAGCATCCTGGCAATCATCGAGTATCATGGCACACAGCAGCAGTGAGCCTAAAATCAATGCCGCCAGCATGCCAGCCACGAGGATCGTGAGCAGCTCCGAGCCCAAGCCCGCCATTAGCGCCTTGCCTCGCGCTCCTGCAACCAGAAGGAAAAGGGAAGAAGAAGAAGAAGTGAGGCAGGATGCGAGCGATAGGTAGAGAGCAGAGACCCCGCGGTAGTTAGTTTTTATAGCCCCAGTCCGGTGTACGGTGAGCGAGGTCCAGGAGAACCCCGCGCGCCGCTCGACCACCGGCGTTCAGGAGGCGAATCCGCGAGCAGTGCCGCCGGCGCTGGCCCGCGATGGGAGAGCTCTCTGAGTGCTCTCGTGCACACCGCGCACTATCGCCGTAGGGTACTCCGTGCCCTAGGACTAGGCGTGTGCAGTGCCTAGCCGCACTCGGAGCAGCGAAAGGATGAGCGAGAAAGAGAGAGCAGTGGCGGGAGATAGAAGAAGCTGTCAGTAGGCCCTGGGCCCACTTGTCAGCGAGTGAGGCCACTGTTCATTGCGGTACCCCGAGCATTTTTGGAAAAAGGAAATCTTGCTTTGCCCAAAAATGTTAGGGCTACCCGCGGCTCGTGCGTGTAGAGTACATTCGGCGATATCCGTATCTAGATCTGGGTGTACCAGTTTTGGTACTTTTAACCCGGTTGTTTTCAACCGCAGGGTTAAAACCCAGCCCAGAGGTTTTTCTAGCAGGCGTAGTAGTTTTGTTGTGAGCTAGCCCTAGGAATCTCGAGGGCGAGATTCTTTTAAGGGGGGAAGGTTTGTAACACCCCAAAAATCGGGTTATCGATTTTTGTGCTGTTATTCCTTCCTAGCTTTTCTCTCCCGAATTTTTCCTCCGGAAATTGGCAAGTGACCAGATGAATCCAGTCTGTCCTCGACCTCTCAGTGCTTTTCTCATGCTCTTGTGCCAGTCATCCCTCTGTCAGCCAACCCCAGATCTCATTCAAACCCTAGTTCCGAAATATTGGAACCGGGAATTCTGCCTTTGTGTTTTCAAAGGAGCCATCATTTCCCTTGCTCTGTTGACCCTCCCAAGACTCCCAGAGATCCTTCTTTCTTCCTAGACCCTAGATGTGCAAAAATATTGCCAGGTCATATGCAATATTTGTCATCTAGAATTAATTCCTCTTTCTGCCTTTCTGAGGAATTAAATCCATAGAAATATCCATCCATCTCCAGATGTCATGAAATCTTGTGGAGATATTCTTTGTGGATATATTGAGCTCTCCTAAAAATATTGGCTATAATTAAATTAGGGAAATTGCATTTTCCTATTTATAGGCAATATTGCAATTTGGGGCCTTTCCAAAGGAACTACCATTTTGGTAGCTAGGAAAATTCCCAAATAATTTGTGGAGCTTCTTATATCCATATATTCTCCATTTCCATCCAAATATCCAGTTCTCCAATTCAAGTTTTGAGCTCCACTTCCATTTGCAGATTCTGTTCAGATTTTCAGTTTGCAAAGGAAGTGTTTGATTCCTTGATCTCCTTGAGCTAAGTTTTTGCAGGGTGATGCATAGTGATAAAATAACATTGTCCTCCAAAAATTAGCTCAATCCCTTGTGCCAATTTGTCTCAGAAATTTTTCTCAAGTTTCTGTCCATATGGGGACATTGTGAAGCAAGTACCATTTTAAATTGTGCAAATGGTATGAAACTTTTACAGTGTCTCCATATGCCCAAATCTTTGATCTTCTCCAAGTTTGAGCCTTTCCCATATATCCAATCTTCCAGAATCATCTGATTTCCATTCCTGTCCAGTCAGGTACTTTGTGAAGGAAGTACTTGATTTCTTGATCCCATTGAGTTGATATTTTGCAGGATGGTGCATTGTGGTATATTATCACTGTCCTCCAAAAGTTAGCTCAATTCTCCTAGCCCATCTTCTTCTGTAATTTTTTCCAAGTTTCTGTTCAAAATGAAACTCTGTGAAGGAAGTGCCATCATAGAGCATTGTTTTGAGCTGAAACTTTTCCAGTGTGTTCCTCTTGTCAAATAATAGCTATCCTCCAGAATTCATCCATGTCCATGTAGCCATTTGATCCCAGCATTATTTTCTTTATATCTGGTCAAACTGCCAAGTTACAAAGGAAGTGGCATTTATCTTTGCTTGTTTAAGCTGAGATTTTGCCAAGGGAGTGACTCTAGCATGTGTTTGACCCCTGCAAAGTATCCTGCCAAGAGGAGCCCTGTGCTGGCTACTGCACAATACAAACACCTAGCTGCCAGATAGTGTTTGACATTGGTGTAGTCACACCAGAGCTCCACTGTGGATTCTGAAGGCATGGGTCAACTCAGTGTTTTATGGTGATAGCGCTAGACGTGGTTTGGCTGCAAGCGCAGTGTGGCAACACCGTGGCCACATGGTGACCACGCCCAGAGCAGCCAAATCCGCGCTCTGTGCGCCGTTCTCGTCGGTAGCGCGTCTCCAGCGAGTTCTGAGTTGTCTAGAGGTGCCGTGGAGTGTCCCCGTAGGTGCGTGAACCCTCCAGAGTGCGGTCCCCCTTGTCCCCTAGCCGGTGGAGCACCCGAAGCATCGCGCGCCGGCGAGGAGCTTCCCGGAGCTCCGGTTGTCGTCGAGCGACGCCTAGAGCCATCCCCGTGAGCTATTTAAGGGCGTCCCCGATCCTCCTTCCGTAGTCGAGCAGCCCCAGCCCCCTCCCTTGAGCTCTAGGAAGCTCCAGCCCTCCTATGGCCGAAGCCACCGCCGCCGGACCCAGCTCGAATTCGAGCCAGACCGAGCCCCTCCTCTCTCCGTTCCTACTCCAGAGGACCTCCCGTTCTTCGGTGATCCTTCCCGCCCCCTCCTTTCCTCGCCGGAGCCCTTGTGGCCGCGGTCCCCAGGCCAACCGCCGCCGCCGAGCTCTCTGGCTCCCCAGGCGCCGCGGCTGGAGACCCCCCCCCCCCAAGCCTGGTTGCGGCCACTTCGGGTGCGGCAAGGAGCGGCAGCGCCCTGCGCCCGCTGGCCGGCCCTCCCTCGCGGCAGGGCAGCGGCAGCCACGCCAGCTGGCGCCTTCCCTGTCCCCGTCGGGCGCGAGGAAGAAGGCCAGGGAGAAAGGAGAGAGAGAGATAGAGTGGGCCCCGCCTGTAAGTGGCTCGAGGCCGGGCCCGGTGCAATAAGTGGAAACGTATTCGCTAGAATACGCTTTCTCTTTTAGAAAACGGGTTCGGCCGAAGGCGCGATCAATTTTAGCCCCGGGGCCCTGTGGCAATAGTTTTTATTTGCGAATAGGTCCCTGGTGCTAAAACGCGTATATCTTTTCGACCGTAGCTCGGAATCAGGTAAAACTAGCGCCCCCGCTTTCGTTTCGTCGAGCCCGTTCCGATAGTGCTATTTCCATATTGTGTTCACACAGTGGAAATAACAGTTTTGCCCTTGCCCTTCGATCGAGCCATCGGAGAGAGAGCCCGTTTCGGCGATTTCTTCCGCGAGGTGATCGTGTTTATTCCCGGCGTATTCGTCGACCCCCAGGCAAGCCAACCTCCTACATGAGCCCCGAACTTGCGTGATGACTTTGCTTGCACCTGTGTGTTCATCGGTATCGCATGCTAGTCTGCATTTGCATTCACCGGTGGTGACATCGGTATAGATGCTAGTATTACTCTTCATCTACTGCAGTACCTTAGTTCATCATTGCCATGCTAATAATAATGTTGCTAGTGTCATATTCATGTTAGTATTGTGATTGAATGCCTGCCATAATTATCAGTACCATGACCCGTTATGCTGTTACTTATAAGTGTCGGTAAGGTAGTATGGATATGCTGAGTTGGAGTAAGAGATCACTGTCTATGATTATGTTTGGGTTTCATCCGGCAGTTGTGGATATGAATAATTAAATTAATACAACCTAGTTGGTTGATCTTGAGCCACCTGTCCGGGAGCATCGTGCAACCACATTTGCCGGAATGGGACGGCCTTGACCGTGTCTGATTGCGTGATCTTTCATCGGTACCTCCATACAGGGAGGGTTAGGCGCGCCGTGCTACCCTGATCAGGTAAGCGGCGAAAACCCTGTGGGCCAGTTGTTGAGTTTTGCGCGCAGTCCCCGTTTGGGACAGTTTGACCCCGTTTGGGTCGTGGCCACGATGGTGGCAGGTGTCAAGAGGACACATGGGCCACCCAAGGCTGACCTCCCGGGGAGGAAAAGTGCCGGAGGTACGATGGGAGAGTCACGGGTCAGGCAGGTTTCGTTGGAGATGTCCTAGTCCACTCCTATGGGACGAGTTCCAAGGATCCTGTGGGACAAGTTCCAAGGGGCTGGATGAGGGAGGAACTCCATGGTGTGGGTAAAGTGTGCAACCTCTGCAGAGTGTCAAATCTATTCGAATAGCCGTGTCCACGGTAATGGACGACCCGTTCAGACCTCAGTAGGTGGTCAACCATAATAATATTAATAATGGTGGGAGATATCGTCTTGGGTAAACATCAGTTGATGTCAGGGATAAGATATGTTAGCCAAGAGATGGCTAGTTGATGAGTGGTCGGATAACCACATGGTTTGGATTTGACTGGAGTCAGTCCAGGTTGGATCATGACTGTGTTGAGGGTTGTGGAACAACCCAGAAGAGAGTAAGTTGGTATTCAGTACAGTAGTACTCTATGCACTTAGCGTAATCATTGCCATGTAGATTGCATGCCTGATTCATGCCATGCCATGCTTGATCCATGTTTGTCTTGTTAGAATTCATGCCATGCTTAGAAGTAATTCATGCATAGCGTAGGGCTTGCTTTGTCATCTGTTTGTTTGGATGCTATGTATTTGGTTGTCTTGCGAGTACATTCAAAGTACTCACCTGGCCTTGCACGTGGCCAGTTGCAGGAGAAGATCCGTCGTGCTAGATGGTAGCCTAGCCAGTCCTGTGCGTTATGGAGCTCAGCCAGAGATGTCGTGACCGCTGATCCAAGACCTCTGCCACCCATTTAGTCAGCCTTGGAGTCATGTAATATTGTTGTAAGCAACAGTATTGTATCACTCCATTATATCAATAAAGCCATTTTTGCCTGGAATTGCTGTATCATGTCGTTGACGTGCGTCAGGTCTTATCCTGGGGACTGGCGTGCGTCGGCCCTCTTTCGGGGTGCCACACATAGTCACTACGAAAAGAGTTCAATGATGTGAAATTGGAAATCTTATTCATAGCATATTACAAAGATTGAGGAGCTGTAAACATTATATGACATAAAGAATTTTCACAAGATGTCCTATGAAGCATAGCATCACAACTAAAAGACTCCGCATGATCATCATCATACTCATCATAAATGGGCAATAAATCATCACATGGGAAAGTCAAACTAGCATGAGGCATGGCAAAAGGATAATCATCAATATCATGCAAGCAATCCAACGTATTCACGTCCACTAGAGGGACAAGCACATCACCATCACCTATATGGTTACTTTTGTAGTTCCACTCATGTAGTGTAGGTGTGGTGGAAAACAAAATTTAGTGGTCATTTTCTTCATCTTGATGGAACCATGTGGGGGCGTCTTCTTCTTCCATCATGGCCATCTTCTTGTTCATTTGAGGGACGAACTTGTCGAGGATTGGTGCGTCATCATCCATGAGACCTAGCACCAAATGCGAAGAGACAATAGAGATAGATGTTAAGTTGTTAGAGTTGCCAATGGCCTCGCATGACCTATCAACTACCTCACTCATCTTGTGTAGTGGCTCACTCACTCCCGCAAGGTAGAAGCACACAAACTCGCATATGGTGGAGTCACACATGTCAATCATGTGGTGGTGGTGGCTTTCCTCACATGGGAATGGGGCATCTCACTATATATGGGGCTAGTGGTGAACTCTCCCACTCTCTCAAAGTAGGTGCACATGTCTCATCACCATACCCCACCGTGGTTGAAGGGAAAATCCCATGCTTAACCATCTCATCACCGTCGCCAAGGATGAAGGCCATAGAGTGTGGCACATCATCATTCGCCTCCATGACCGAAGGGAACATCTCATGCTTGGCCATCTCACTAGAAATGCCACCATTGGTGGAAGCTTATTACTTGCTCGCCACCATGTCACTTGCCTCCAAATATTGTTCCTTATTGGCTCTGTAGTCGTTGTCATCGTTTCCCCTTCTTCAAAAGAGTCATGCTCGACTCGACAACTTCAATGCCATGACAAGGAGGGAGGGCGGTGAGGTCGAACTTCAGAGCACCATCTTGGAATACCGTTGCATCTGGCTTGGACATCTTGGTGGAAGTATCCTCTGCTCGCCTTCTGGGAGCTTGGTCATCTTGAAGTGTGCTTGGGCGCGAATAGCCTTGGCCTCCTATATTTGTCTTTCCACCTTGAGAGCACCATGGACTTGTAGTTGTTGAGGGAGGTAGCCTTGGCGATGCCATGGTTCAATCCTGCCATGAAGTAGTACTTCATCCAAATGAGGTCGTCTTCACCGGCTCATCGCAAGGCTTTCTTCAACACGGAGAAGTACTCGTCGATGGACTTGGATCCTTGTGTGGTGTTCTCCAATTGTGAAAGAAGATGATCTGAGTATGTCGATGGCACAAACTCACACCGCATTGCCTTCTTCAATGTGTACCAACTTGTTTGGAAGTTCTTCGAAGGTAGGTGAAGTAACCATGTCGACTCGTAGTCATGGAAGTGTCTTGTGGCACGCATCACTTGTTCTTCGGAGTGAACTTGTTGGAGTTTGAGGTAGTCGTCCATTCTCCATTCCCACTCGAGGTACTCTTTGGGGTCATGAGTCCCATAAAATGGTATACCAATGTCATTGTCGAAGTCGATGTATCTCGTGGGAGTAGTGGACTTGAGCTTGGGAAGCTTCTCTTGTCCATGATCATGAGGGGCTTGTCGATGCTGCAGTTGTCCATGAGTTCGGTGATAGCCCTTGTCGGTGTACACACTTGATGTAGAGGTACTTGGCTTGTGGTACATGATAGCGAATGTGCCATGGCCACCAGCATCCCTATTGCTTGTGTGGTTCTCTCGCATGGAGTGTGGGCGATCAAGTTGTTCAGGCCTCGTCGCAAATTGTTCTACAAATGCTTCACTCTCCCTATACATGATGGCACTAGTGCAAATAGTGAGTGGCTAATGGGAAAGAACAATATCAAGTTACCTTCTCCACTCCTTGGATGATAAGGATCAAAGATCAACTGATGTGAACCAAGTGAGAAAAATGGTGTTGATAAGTGTTCCCAAACGCACACCTACAAATTTCAACAAGGCTAATATGTGGAGCTTGGAGGGGGTTAGTGGACCAACATCAAGTAATAAGTGGATCAAGATATTGAAATGATTGTGCAAGATCCAAATGAACTCAATTGATCTAAAATGTAGAACAAGGAAAAAAAGGAACTCACGCGCAAAGATAATGGGGCTTGTGCAACCAAAGGAATGAGCATACAAGATTTACCTATCGAAGGCTAAGATATTGTTGCATAAACACATGGAGAGACGCTAGCTTGTTGATTCCATGTAGAGGGCAACAGATTCGCAAACTTGGCACCACTCTAACGACTCACAAACTTGATGTTTCCCTATGTGAAGTATCCTTGTATCTCTTGCTCTTTTCTCTTTTGCTTATAAGATGTTGATCTTTCTTTTTCTCTTTTGCTCTTTTTATTTTTTCAACTTTCTTCCTTTTGCCTTTTCTTTGTGCCATGTCCAAGATACAAGACTAATGATCATGAGATATGGCTAGCATGTACACAAGATACCAAGTGATGCACAAAGTAGATAGCAAATGAATCTCACTATGCGGATGCTCAAGATATCAATGATGTATATGACGAAGATGTCACTACAGTGCTCAAGTGTACGATGCCCGACAATACTCAAATAGCTAGTCTCAATAGGATCAAGGCTATCACAAAGGTAATGGCAAGGAAAGGCAGGCGTTTGACGGAATGTATACCTTCATCAACACAATACCTTAGTCGAGCTCGGAGAAAACCGGCCTTGCTTCTAGTTGTGGTGTAACAGGATGAAGTGGTTGTCATTGATGATATAGTCGTGGGGCGACGCACTATGTAGAGGTACAATGTTCCTTGGTTAGGAACTTCGAAGCGCGAAACCGGCGAAGATGCACGACTTCAAGTTGTCGTGGTCGAAGGCGTAGGCGAAGATGCCAAAGTGCCAAAAATGGTCTCAACCAAATGAAGTGTAAATCTATGTGATGATCAAGAGCACGTCGGTAGCTTCAAAACAAGCCCAAGAACACTCAAATCGGAGTCCGTATGTGAAAGATATGACCAAAACGGTGGACGAAGGTGTTGCTATTTTCGGGAGGCCGAGAGCGGCCGGACAAAGGCCCGACAGTACGGGTCCTGTCTGGGTATGCTCGGGTTGAGGGTCAGATAGTAGGTCCGAAAGTGCCCAGACAGTCCGGGGCACCCAGAAAACTCAGATCGCGATTTTGGTGCGGAAAAACGTGATTTCTAGGTCGATTTTTTAAGGAGAAATTTTTTTTGGGCCAAATCCATGCAAAGGAAGGTAGATCAACTACGTATGCAAGAGATCCATGAATCAAAACCAACCTTTTCGCATGAAATCCAACAAATCACAAGAAATTTGGGCATGGCTATTTTTTTGAGAAATTTTTGAATTAGGCAAGAACAAATCAAAAAGAGGGTAGAAAGATGAGGGGGAGGAGCTCCAAATCGTGGAAAACTTGAAGGGATTCGTTGCATGGAAAACAAAAACAATTCCTACGAGAGAACGAATAAACCCAAGATCCAATCTACTAGATGCTAGCAACGAGTGGGAAAAGGTCTACATACCCTTGTAGAGCACACACGTTTAACGATCTAACGATTGAGGGTGATGTAGTCGTACTTTCGTCGGATCAATCCGATGCAGCACCGCACAAATGATGCCTCCGAATTGTACACACGTGCAGCTTGATGTCGACTCCTCCTTCTTGATCCAGCAAGCGAGGGGGAGAGGTGGATGAGATCGATCTCGGTAGCACGACGGCGTGGTGGCGGAAATATGGTGGAAATCCGGCAGAACTTCACTAAGAACTGCACGGATGAGGGACGTATGGAAACGAGAGGGCGGCAGCCAGCAAACAGGGTGTCCATTCCTGCGGCCAGCCCCTCCCTCCTTTATTTATAGGCGTGGGGAAGGAGGCTTGGCCGTGTTTGAGTGTTTGGTTCAGAGGATAGGTTTGAGTGGATATGAACATCCCCAACCACCTGGCTAGGGATAGCCCTTTTTTTTGTTTGGTTGGACAGGATGTCAAGTGGTTGAGGATAGCCATTTGTTTGTTTGGTTCGGAGGATCACTACCGGATAGAAGTTGTGGTGACCTTTTTTGTTGAGATGGTAAGATTACCCAATAGCTTGCAATTTTTCACCATAAATCAACCAAATATTATATAAATAATAACAAAATTAAATATTAAACTAAAGAGCTCTTATTTGTTAGTACATATATAACATACACGCATTTTTTTTAAATGATAACATACATGAACTTGAAAGCAAAACAGATAAACACTAGTACAAAAGAACGAGAATAGTACAAAGAGCAGTAACAGAGAGAGGGAGAGAGGTGTTGCTACACATCAACGCTACACACCAAGACAGAGCACACGCATCCATGCAGAGGGAGAACAGAGCACGCACAGAGCACTCAACACAGCAAGTACTCAGACATTTACGCAAACACTTGTAGGGCGCAGGCAGGAAAGTGTCGTCAATAGCTCTTCCGAGGTCCTGCTTGCAGCTCGCCGGAGTGGAGAGGAGCAGCATTAGCCGCCAGCGCCCCAGGCATGCACACGCCGTCTATACGCACGAACACAGCAAGCACGAGAACGCATGCAGCCCCAGGCTGGCAACGACGCTGCACGCGCTGGTCAGCCTTGCTGCCACACGCTCTGGCTGGATCCGCCGCTCGGCCACCCAGCGCCATGGCTGGATCTGTCTGCTCCCGCCGCCCAGCGCCATGGCTGGCTCCGCCGCCCCGCGCCATGGAGGTAACCAGCTCCACGGAGTCAAAAATCCGCACAGGCTCGACGCCGCTCATCACGCTTAAATTTGGCTACCACTCTCTTCCATGACGCGCCACCGCCGTTGTCCTAGGTCGGACCGCCGTCGCCCACGGTTTGTGCCGCCGCACCAGGTCAGGGAAGAGACGAGATGGGGGAAAGAGAGGGTGAGCGAAACAGAAGGAAGAAAACGTTTCGTCCGCGTGGGGTGGTTGATGATATCCGCCAGATTTTCGCGGCTCCGCTCAACCACATTTCGAGAGTATATTCCAGGAATCTTGGCTGCCCATATCCCTGCATATCCCACCTTCTCAAGGAACCAAATGCCTGGCATCCACCTAAAAAATGTTATCCCTAGCCACTTGAGGGATAGCCATTGAACCAAACACACCCAAGCCTCTAGGGGCTGCAAAGGGGGGAAGGAAATCTCCTCCTTCCTTCCCCACCGATCGTAATCCCTCCTTTTTAGGGATCTTGATCTTATCCCTTCGGGATTTGATCCTATTCCTTTTAGGGGGGGATTTTGGTGCGCATGGACCAGAGGTGTGGCGCCTTGGCGCACCACCCATGTCCATGTGGGTCCCTCCTCGCAGGTGGGCCCCACTCCGGAATCTTTTAGAACCTTCCCGGTACAATACCGAAAAATCCCGAACTTTTCCGGTAACCCTGAATATACTTTCCATATATGTTTTCTTTGTCTCCGGACCATTCCGAAGCTCCTCGTGATGTCCGGGATCCCATCTGAGACTCTAAATCAAAATTCAATAACACCATCTTATTATCTCATCAAACCCTAGTGACACCAAACATTAAGTGTGTGACCCTGCGGGTTCGAGAATATCTGGACATGATCAAGACTCCACTCCGATCAATAACCAATAGTGGGACCATGGATGCCCATAATGGTTCCCCCATATTCGACAAAGATATTTCATCGGTTAAACCACGATGTCAAGGATTCAGATAATCCCGTATACAATTCCCTTTGTCTGGCGATATGTTACTTGCCCGAGATTCGATCGTCAATATCACCATAGTTAGTTCAATGTCGTTACCGACAATTTCTCTTTACTCGTTCCGTAATACAATATCCTCGTCACCAAACACATTTGTCACATGCTTGCAAGCTACTTAGGATGTTGTATTACCGAGAGGGCCCAGAGATACCTCTCCGTCACATGGAGTGACAAATCCCAGTCTTGATCCATGCAACCCAACTAGTACCTTCCGTGATACCTGAAAAGCACCTTTATGATCACCCAGTTATGAAGTGATGGTTGATACCCACAAAGCATTCTTCCGGTATTAGGGAGTGACACGATCTCATGATCTAAGGAACAGATACTTGACATTAAGAAAGTTGTAGCAATTTAAACTTAGTGACACGATCAGATGGTAAGCTTATGATTAGGTCTGTCCATCACATCATTCTGCTAATGATATGACCTCGTTATTAAATGACAGCTCATGTCTATGGTTAGAAAACCTTAATCATCTTTAATCAACGAGCTAGTCTAGTAGAGGCTCACTAGGGACACGGTGTTTGTTTATGTATCCACACATGTATTTGAGTTTCCGGTTAATACAATTATAGCATGGAGAATAAACACTTATCAAGAACAAGGAAATATGATAATAACAACTTTATTATTGCCTCTAGGGCATATTTCCAACAGTCTCCCACTTGCACTAGAGTCAATAATCTAGTTTACATTGTTACAAATCTAACACCCATGGAGTTTTGGTGCTGATCATGTTTTGCTCGTGGAAGAGGTTTAGTCAACGGATCTGCAACACTCAGATCCGTATGAACTTTGCAAATGTTTATGTCGCCTTCCTTGACGTAGTCACGGATGGAGTTAAAGCGGCGTTTGATATGCTTGGTTTTCTTGTGAAACCTTGGCTCCTTGGCAATGGCTATGGCACCAGTGTTGTCACAATAGATAATCATGGGATCCACTGCAATAGGAAACACCCCTAGTTCGGATATGAACTCCTTCATCCAAACTCCTTCCTGCGCCGCTTCCGAAGCAGCTATATATTCCGCTTGAGTTGAAGATGCTGCTACAATGATCTGGTTGGAGCTACTCCAGTTGACTGCTCCACCATTCAAAATAAATACGTATCCGGATTGAGACTTTGAGTCATCCGGATCAGTGTCAAAGCTAGCATCGATGTAACCCTTTATGACTAGCTCTTCATCACCTCCATAAACGAGAAACATTTCCTTAGTCCTCTTTAGGTACTTAAGGATAGTTTTAACCGTTGTCCAGTGTTCCACTCCTGGATTACTTTGGTACCTACCAGTCACACTAATGGCAAGGCACACATCCGGTCTAGTACATAGCATGGCATACATGATAGAGCCTATGGCTGAGGCATAGGGGACGACTTTCATCTTTTCTCTTTCTTCTGCCGTAGCTGGACATTGAGTCTTACTCAACTTCTTACCTTGCAACATGGGCAAGAACCCCTTCTTTGACTGGTCCATTTTGAACTTCTTCAAAACTTTGTCAAGGTATGTACTTTGTGAAAGTCCTATCAGGCGTCTTGATCTATATCTATAGATCTTGATGCCCAATATGTAAGCTGCTTCACCGAGGTCTTTCATTGAAAAACTCTTATTCAAATAACCCTTTATGCTTTCAAGAAGTTCTACATCATTTCCAATCAATAATATATCATCCACATACAGTATTAGAAATGCTATAGAACTCCCACTCACTTTCTTGTAAATACAAGCTTCTCCATGAGCTTGGATAAATCCAAAACCTTTGATCACCTCATCAAAATGAAGATTCCAACTCCGGGATGCTTGCATCACTCCATAAATGGATCACTGAAGTTTGCATACCTTATTAGCATCCTTAGGATTGACAAAACCTTTGGGTTGCATCATATACAACTCTTCCTTAATGTAACCATTAAGGAACGCGGTTTTGACATCCATCTGCAAGATTTCATAATCGAAAAATGCAGCAATTGCTAACATAATCCTAACAGACTTTAGCATCGCTACGGGTGAGAAAGTCTGATCATAGTCAACCCCTTGAATTTGCCGAAATAGACGGTAACATTACCATCAGCGTATGTTTTCTTCTTAAAGATCCATTTGTTCTCAATGGCCTTTCGGTCGTCGGGTAAGTCCACCAAAGTCCATACTTGGTTTTCGTACATGGATCCTATTCCGGATTTCATGGCCTTTAGCCATTTTTTGGAGTCCGGGCTCATCACCACTTCCTCATAGTTCGTAGATTCATCATTGTCTAACAACATGACATCCATGACAGGATCACCGTACCATTCAGGAGCAGTACGTGTCTTGGTCGACCTATGAAGTTTAGTAGCAACCTCATTCAAAGTTTCATGATCATCATCATTAGCTTCCTCTCTAGCTGGTGTAGGCGCCACTGGAACATGTTTCTGCGTTGTGCTTCTCTCCAATTCGAGAGAAGGTTTGATAACCTCGTCAAGCTCTACCTTCCTCCCACTCACTTCTTTCGAGAGAAACTCCTTCTCTAGAAAGGATCAATTCTTGGCAACAAAGATCTTGCCCTTGGATCTGTGATTGAAAGTATACCCAATTGCCTCTTTAGGGTATCCTATGAAGACGCATTTTTCTGCTTTGGGTTCGAGCTTATCAGGTTGTAGCCTTTTGACATAAGCGTCGCACCCCCAAACTTTAAGAAACGATAGCTTAGGTTTCCTCCCAAACCATAATTCATACGGTGTCGTTTCAATGGATTTAGACGGTGCCATGTTTAAAGTGAATGTGGCTGTCTCTAATGCATAACCCCAAAACGATAGCGGCAAATCGGTAAGAGGCATCATAGAACGCACCATATCTAACAAAGTACGATTACGACGTTCGGACACACCATTACACTGTGGTGTTCCAGTTGGCGTGAGTTGTGAAACAATTCCACATTGTCTTAAATGCATACCAAAATCGTAACTCAGATATTCACCTCCATGATCAGATCGTAGAAATTTTATCTTCTTATTACGATGATTTTCTACTTCACTCTGAAACTCCTTGAGTTTTTCAAAAGTTTCAGACTTGTGTTTCAGTAAGTAAATATACCCATATATACTTAAATCATCTGTGAAGATCAGGAAGTAATGATAGCCACTGCGTGCTTCAACACTCATTGGACCGCATACATCGGTATGTATTATTTCCAACAAGTCACTTGCCCACTCCATTATGCCGGAAAACGGGGTTCTAGTCATCTTGCCCATGAGGCATGGTTCACATGTTTCAAATGATTCAAAGTCAAGTGATTCCAGAAGTCCATCAGTATGGAGTTTCTTCATGCGCTTTACACCAATATGACCTAAGCGGCAGTGCCACAAGTATGTGGTACTATCATTATTCACTTTGCATCTTTTGGCATTAATATTATGAACATATGTAGCACTACTATCGAGATTCAACAGGAATAAACCATTCACATTGGGTGCATGACCATAAAAGATGTTACTCATATAAATAGAACAACCATTATTCTCGGACTTAAATGAATAACCGTCTCACAATAAACAAGATCCAGATATAATATTCATGCTTAACACAGGCACCAAATAACAATTATTTAGGTTTAAAACTAATCCCGAAGGTAGACGCAGAGGGAGCGTGCCGACGGCGATCACATCAACCTTGGAGCCATTTCCAACGCGCATCGTCACCTCGTCCTTTGCTAGTCTTCGTTTATTCTGTAGTTCCTGTTTCGAGTTACAAATATTAGCAACTGAACCAGTATCAAATACCCAGGCGCTACTACGAGCACTAGTAAGGTACACATCAATAACATGTATATCAAATATACCTTTGTTGACGTTGCCAGCCTTCTTATCTGCCAAGTACTTAGGGCAGTTACGCTTCCAGTGGCCATTCCCCTTGCAGTAGAAACACTCAGTGTCAGGTTTAGGTCTACCTTTGGGCTTCTTCATGGGAGCAACAACTCGCTTGCCACTCTTCTTGAAGTTCCCCTTCTTTCCCTTAGCCTTTTTGAAACTGGTGGTCTTATTGACCATCAACACTTTATGTTCTTTCTTGACTTCCACTTCCGCGGTTTTAAGCATCGCAAAAAGCTCAGGGGGTGACTTCTCCATCCCTTGCATGGTATAGTTCATCACAAAACCCTTGTAGCTTGGTGGCAGTGACTGGAGAACCCTGTCAATTGCTAATTCATCAGGAATGTTAATTCCCAGCTGATTTAGGCCATCGGCGTACCCAGACATCTTGAGTACATGCTCGCTAACGAAGCTGTTCTCTTCCATCTTATATCTAAAGAATTTGTCTGAGGCATCATACCTCTCCACACAGGCGTGAGTCTGAAATACCATTTTTAGTTCCTCAGTCAACTCATATGCCCCGTGGCGCTCAAAACGTTTTTGGAGCCTTGATTCCAAACCATACAGAATGGCGCACTGAACTATCGAGTGGTCATCAGCACGTGTCTGGCAGACATTCACAATATCTGCAGGTGTCCCGGGAAGGGGTGGCGCACCGAGAGGTGCATAAAGGACATAAGCCTTCTGTGCAGCTGTGAGGATAATCCTTAGATTACGGAGCCAGTCCGTAAAGTTGCTTCCATCATCTTTCAGTTTTTCTTTCTCTAGGAACGCATTGAAATTGAGCGGAGCTATAACGCGAGCCATTGATCTACAACATATTTGCAAAGACATTCAGACTATGTTCATGATAATTAGTTCAAATTAATCAAATTACTAATGAACTCCCACTTAAATCAACATCCCTCAAGTTGTTTAGTGATACATGATCCAAATTCACTACCCCAAGACCGATCATCACGTGAGATGGAGTAGTTTCAATGGTGAACATCAACATGTTGATCATATCATCCATATGACTCATGTTTAACCTTTTGGTTCGATGTGTTCCGAGACCATGTCTGTACATGCTAGGCTCGTCAACTTAACCAAAGTATTTTCGCATGTGTAAAACTGGCTTACACCCGTTGTATGTGAACGTAGAGTTTACCACACCCGATCATCATGAGGTACTTAAAAACGATGATCCTTCGCAATGGTGCATACTAAGGGAGAACACTTTTATCTTGATATTAAGTGTGAGGGATCATCTTATAATGCTACCGTCACGATCTAAGCAAAATAAGATGCATCAAAAGACAAACATCACATGCATGTATAATGTGGCATGATATGGCCTTTTCTTCTTGTGCCTTTGATCACCATCTCCAAAGCACCGGCATGATCTTCATCACGACCAGCATGGCACCTAGGTCCTCGGTGGAGTCATATAGTTGTTTCCACCAACTATTGCTTCTACAACTATTGCTAACTCATAGCGATAAAGTAAAGCAATTACATGGTGTTTAAACATTGACACGTAGGTCATACAATAATATTGAGACAAACATATGGCTCCTGCCAGTTGCCGTACTCATCGACATGCAAGTCGTGAAAGATTACAAAACATGATCATCTCATACATCACATATATCACATCATATCTAGGCCATACCACATCACATGCCCTGAAAAAACAAGTTAGACGTCATCTACTTTGTTCTTGCAAATTTTTTACGTGGCTTCTAAGGGCAACGTATAAGAACCGTTCTTACCTACGCAAAGCCACAATGCTGATATGCAAGTTGCCTTTTAACCTTTTCAGGACCGCCGTTGTTAAATCATACTTAAACTATAGAGGGAGAGACAGACACCCGCCAGCCGCTTTATGCAATACAAGTTACATGTCAAGCGCGGAACTGGTCTCTTGTGCGTGGACAAGTAAAGTTGGTCTGGGCCGCTTCCTCCCACTATCCCGCCAAATCCAAAAAAAACAAGGGAGGGTAGCAACATGAACATCAACGCCCACAACAAAATTGTGTTCTACTCATGCATAGCATCTACGCATAGACAGGGCTCTGATACCACTGAAGGTATTCGATGCATGGCAAACAAAAAAATTTCCTACGAGAGAACGAATAAACCCAAGATCCAATCTACTAGATGCTAGCAACGAGCGGGAAAAGGTCTACATACCCTTGTAGAACACACGCGTATAATGATCTAACGATCGTGGGTGATGTAGTCGTACTTTCGTCGGATCAATCCGATGTAGCACCGCACAAACGATGCCTCTGAATTGCACACACGTGCAGCTTGATGTCGTCTCCTCCTTCTAGGTCCAGCAAGTGAGGGGGAGAGGTGGATGAGATCGATATCGGCTGCACGACGGTGTGGTGGCGGAAATATGGTGGAAATCCGGCAGAACTTCACTAAGAACTGCACGGATGAGGGACGTATGGAAACGAGAGGGAGGCAGCCAGCAAACGGGGTGTCCATTGCTGCGGCCAGCCCCACCCTCCTTTATTTATAGGCGTGGGGAAGGAGGCTTGGCCCCTCCTCCAAGCCTCTAGGGGCTGCGCACCAAAGGGGGGAAGGAAATCTCCTCCTTCCTTCCCCACCGATAGTAATCCCTCCTTTTTAGGGATCTTGATCTTATCCCTTCGGGATTTGATCCTATTCCTTTTACGGCGGGATTTTGGTGCGCACGGACCAGAGGTGTGGTGCCTTGCCCCACCACCCACGTCCATGTGGGACCCTCCTCGCAGGTGGGCCCCACTCCGGAACCTTCTAGAACTTCCCGGTACAATACCAAAAAATCCCGAACTTTTCCGGTAACCCTGAAAATACTTTCCATATATGTTTTCTTTGTCTTCGGACCATTCCAAAGCTCCTCGTGATGTCCGGGATCCCATCCAAGAATCCGAATCAAAATTCAATAACACCACCTTATTATCTCATCAAACCCTAGCGACACCGAACGTTAAGTGAGTTCCAGAATATGTGGACATGATCAAGACTCCTCTCCGATCAATAACCAATAGTGGGACCATGGATGCCTATAATGGTTACCAGATATCTACGAAGATATTTCATCGGTTAAACCATGATGTCAAGGATTCAGTGTAGGAGATATGCCCTAGAGGCAATAATAAATGTTATTGATTATCTCCCTGTTCATAATTAGGTTTATGTTCCATGCTATAACTGCTATGGTTCTCGAGTCTGCAATAACCACGAGGCTCGGAGGAAGACTCATATGCACGTGTGGAATAATAAACAATAAAATGTATTCCTAGTCTGGCCTCTAAGACTGGCTCAAGTATTGCATGATGATCCTGTTTTCCTGATCATGGGCATGGCTATGCTGGCAATTTTGAGGGCACAATGTTAGAAGAACATTTGTGTTGAATCGACCCGAATAGATGTTATGCTATGAGATTCATTCGTCCTAAGTTAATGGTTAATAACCCAGAGATGGTTAACGTTTGCATGATTCCTTAGACCATGAGAGTATCGAGTTTCTTCATGCTTGCTTCATGAACTTTGGGGTTTGTTAAACGTCATCCGTAAATGGGTGGCTATTACGGCGGCTTACGGGTTCATGGAAAAGTGTGTCAAGTAACTTGATAGCTCAAGATTGGGATTGGCTCCTCCGACAATGGAGAGATATCTCTAGGCCCTCTCGATGTTACGGTATCCATCATCGTCTGGCCAGACACTTTGTGATTTGATCACAGGGATGCCGGAACACGGGAACGAGAAAAGAGAACAATACCGGTAACGAGGTAACTGGCATAGTGGACAAGTTGTTGATCCACGGGGATGCCAACATGTCTCACCTCGGGTATTTGTAACATATCGCGAAGCAACAGGAATAGCACACGGCAACTGGAGGTTCACTCGAATATTCATTCGTGTGAGTATAGGGGTCAATCTGGGTGTCCACGGCTCCGATGTTGATCATTGATCGGAAGGGGTTCCGGGTCATGTCTATGCTTCACCGAACCTATAGGGTCACACACTTAAGGGTCATCTATCTACTGAATACTAGACAGGGAGTCTGAGAGAAAATCACCGGAAAAGTTTCGGACACCGGAAAAGTTTCGGACAGCGGAAAAGTTCCGCAGAGAGAACACCGGAATAGTTCCGGTGAAACTGAAAAGTTGTTTCAGGGGATACCATAAAGTCAAATTGGTTTCGGCACATGCCTGGTAATTCTTGGAGGCTGATAGGATCGTTCTGGAAACTTTCTGGAATTTTCCGGGATGAAAACCGGAAATGTTCCGGAGCTGCCGGAACCGCTTCAGATGCTTTTCGCAGATGAAAATCACTAAACCGGAATTGTTTCGGAAAGCGTTGAAAATTATTTTAGTGGGTACTGGAAATGTTCTAAGCCCACATAAATATTTTCAGTTCGATCAGACGATGAAAAATGTCGTCGTGAATAGTGAAATCAGCTTTATGGTTACTTTTTGGAAAGCACCTTTTTGGTCTTCTGCTCCAAAATATCTTGGAGATGACGTGGATGGATGTGGCTGAAATTTCAGCCCCTCCACCCCTCCTTCTCCTATAAATAGAGGTGGAGGGGGCAGCCCAAAACTCATCCCTTCTCACATACAAGTGCCAGGCATGATCTGGCTTTCTCTCTCCCTCCCAGCGAAATAGTTTCGTAGAGCCGAAAGGCTGTCTGGGTTCCGGTGGGAACTAGTTCTGGACGGCGAAGCCCTGCCGGATAGATGACACCGTATGTGTGCAACTCTGTAGAGAGATCGTAGTTTCGGTCTTAGTTCGAGAGTGCCTCCCGAAGGGCTGTCCGAGTGACTGTCCGAGTTTCGTGGGTCCTCCCGAAGTGCTGTCCAAGTGACTGTCCGAGTTTCGTGGGTCCTCCCGAAGGGCTGTCCGAGTGACTGTACGAGTTTCGATGGTCCTCCCGAAGAGCTGTCCGAGTGACTGTCCGAGTTTCGATGGTCCTCCCGAAGGGCTGTCCGAGTGACTGTCCGAGTTTCGATGGTCCTCCCGAAGGGCTGTCTGTGACACCGTCCGGGGGACTGTCCGACCGCCTCCCGGAGGGCTGTCCGGGGGGCGGATGAGGGTATACATCTCGCGGTTGGGAGGTTGTAAATCCTAGCTGCGGGGATCTGCACCGCCGATCGTCATCGACTCTACTTCCGCTGCGCTACGAGTCGGTAACGAAAAAGATCAAACCTTGTATGCAGTCTCCATAGTGGTCCTGGGCTGGTGCGTAGGTTGGAAATTTTTGTTTTCTGCTGCGTTCCCCTACAGTGGCATCAAGAGCCGTGCTATGCGTAGATGCAGGTTGCGATCTAGAATACATAGAGATGTATGGGTGTTGCACAATATAATTAGGTAGTAGATGAGTTCTATTACTGAAAATTATTTGTGCGGGTAGCAGATGAAATCTGTTACCCGATGTTCCTGTTGCTTCCCCTGAATTTGCGTAGTCCTGATCTTGACGGCATGGTGGAATCTCACAAAGTTCTGGCAATCCGCGATCCTTTCATGCTGCTCCTGAGTATGCTGATTGACAGATCAACGAAGTGCTAACAGTTCTTTGGGTTCCACCATAGTTGAGAAAGATGGATGTTTCGCAGACGAAAGAGCAATGCAGATGTGATCTGCACGGGGGTCACGCGTATGAAGAAGTTTAGTATGGGGCTCAAGATTTTATTATCTCGTGTTTCATACACCCTGGAAAGTTAATCTAGCAACTTGAATTATCATACTTGATGATGGACGTTGGTAGCTTCGGTTTGTTTTGAAACCTTAGAAGCCACGTATAACAAGTTTTTTCATGAACCGATTAGAGGCGTCTAACTTGGTTTTGCAGGATGGTTTGCATGTGCATATGATGTGGTATAGCAGTGCTCATATTAATTTGATTATGTATGAGATGACTATATGATGTAATTTGATTAACATGACCTGCGTGTCATGATTCGGCATGATGGCTGGAGCCATATGATTGCACTTTAATGACCTGCGTGTCAGCCTTAAGTAATGCACTTATTTTATTAGCTATAGAGATAGCAATATTATCTGTTGCATCGACAAGGTGGTGGCAATCTTCGCGAAGGTGAACACCGATGCGAATGCCGAAGACGAAGAAATGAAAGACTTCTCCGTCAGAAAGGGCTATACCATATCAGCTATTATGAATTGCCTGAGATGTTTATCCCTTATGATGCACCCTTCTTGATTGCGTGGTAGTCGCTTTTATTAGGGTGATCTCTCACAGAAATATCAAGTAATTAGTGTTCTCCCAAGTGTAGCACCGTCACGGCACCTATCTTTTCGGGGTGCGCCGTGTCACACGGGTACGAACGATTAGAGAAGTGTGAGGCGGGTGAGTTGAGACCTCGCAGCGAGATCACTTGGTTGTCTTGACGTTCAGGCATGACCGTCATGAGCTCGGAACACACGCATCGAAAGGTGAACAAGAGTCACATAGAGATGTGATTGGCAAGTTGGCCTACCGGTTGAGATTTTCGTCATCAGTGGTGTTACACCAATGGCGAACAATTTAAATGCGGGTCTTGTATCACTCACAATCAATTATGAGAGATATTGATTTGAGTGGGAGCGCACTTTAGAATTAATTCTTTTAATTCTTAGTGCAATTAATTTTGAACACTGTCTAAGTGTGATTTCATAATAATTGTAGAATAATGGCTCGTGTTTCCACCTTCCCTGTTAAAATTGAATAGCTGTTAAATATCTGGTTAAAACTTTATGATTGGTAACGTAATGTGAGGATTGTCCTCTAGAGTGCTGAGAAGGACTTTGTCTTATCGCATACTTTCGGTATTCTCCCGCTAATGCTATGGATCATGTGACTCTCGTCCTTCGATCCAAAAGCTAGAATTCCGTTTTCGGTCGTGTGAAATATGTTTGCTTCCATGAGACCCGAACTTCGAAAGTTTTGGGCTAGTTATGTGATATTCATGGATCTGAAAATCATTTTCAGAGACATACAAAGGCTAAAAGATATGAGATATCCAAAGCAATGTTTGTTTGCAAACTATTAGTAAAAGAGTTTACTATGCATTAGACTAATAAGAGAGGGATCCAGAAGAACGCCTGTCATATGATGATGGTGAATAAAACAACAACTTAAAGAGAAAGGAAGTGTCCGAAGGGTGTTAGTGAAACTTTCACGCCTAGGAAGTCCGGGGCTATCGCCACTCTTAAGTTGGGTGCTTCTTCTGAGAGTAGGAGAAATACTGAAAGTTAAACTATTAGAAGTATAAAGGCAAAAGGAAAGAAGACTGGAATATCCAGCTCATGTATGAATGTCATACAGGTTTTTGATGTATAGAAGGCTGGTCAAAGATATAGTTCTTGGGAATTATGGTTAAACATGTTAATCACTAATTCTTGGGTATTGTGAGTTAATCACAAAGATACCCGCTCGATTGCATTCTGTTGCAACTCGATGTAAGAACTACTATGGCCTGAAAGACTAGCCAGGAATGACGTTAAGATACACATAGGGAACATAGTATATGTTACTATACCTTCCTTCGGTGTATTACCTATGTATTTATTTTCATAATTCTTTTGGAGTTTCATGCTCCAGCCCTTTGCATAAGGTATCCAGCAAGAAGGTTGTTCATAAGAGAACTTTTGATGTTCGGTGTTATGAATAACATAAGGGCCATACTTTCATTATGAATGAGATGTATGTTATGAATAATGATATTAATATATTACCTCTGTGTTTACTTTCATAATTCATTTTAGAGTTTCATACACTCTAGCCCATTGCACAATGTTTGTTGCAAAAGCGTTGTTCATAAAAACAACAATTGTTGTTCAGTATTATGAATAACATGAAGGGACTTGCTTCCATCCTAGATGGGATATATGTTATGAATATTGATGGAAATATGATACATCCATAACACTGACGCTAAATGTCGCAAGACTAAAAGAATACCACACAACTGTGGCACTGCATTTGGTCACATTGGAGAAACCCGCATGGAAAATTCCATTATGATGGATTTTGAAGTCGTTTGATTTTGAATCATCTGACACTTGCAACTTTCCTCTGAAAAGTGAAGTGACTGAAATACCATTCACAGACCATAAGGAACGAGCATAGAACATATTGGTGATCATACATTATGATGTGTGTAGTCCAATAAATGTTGTTGCAAGTAGTGGATTTATCTATCTTCAGAAATGACTCAAGTAGATATATGGATATTTATTTGATGAGACGTGAGTCTGGATCTTTTGAAATCATTCGAAAGGTTTTCAAAATGAAGAAGAAAATATTGTAACAAGAAAATTATGTTTCTACAATTCGATTGCAGAAAGGAATATTTGAGTTACAAGTTTAGCGAATGTCTGATGAGTTGTGAAAGGGGTTTCATAACTTGCACCTCCCGGAACACCACTGCAAGTGGAAAGTCTGTGAAGATGTAATCGAACCATTTATGACATGGTAAGATCAAAGATGACATAAATAAATTTGACATTATCCCTTTTAAAGAGTGATGTTTAGAGACTGTGGCTTTTACACTGAAAAGAGCTCCATCAGGTCTGTTGAAATGACGCCATGGTATGGTACGCCCAACCATGTTATATCTTTTCTTAAACATTTGGAATATGGGGCTTGTGTAAAAGGTTACAGACCTATTCCAAATCAGACAAGTGCTACTTTGTAGGTTATCCCAAATTATTGGGTATTCCCCCACCACTATACTGAGGCAAAGGATTTTGCCACAAAACGGTATGCTTTTAAAGAGAATGGTTCTTTCAAAAAGGTGAGTGGGAGAATAGTGCAACTCGACAAGATAAACAGTATCTTCGTCATCGGATCAAAGGAAAGAGACCTTGGAAGTAATTCCAGAGTTTCCTACTGCGACTGATACGGAAGTCTCTACAATAAAATGTATGGACTTCGGTCGAACTTGCAGCTGAACCACGTAGGCAAGGCTCGTGCAAACCTCTCAGGTGCGCAAACGAGATATTGTTGTTGGACAACAGTATACCTACGATACACAAGGAAGCGTTGATGGGCCCTGACTCCGGAATTGGCTAAATGCCAATACAATCCGAGATAGTTTCCATATAAATGTTTCAAGATTAAAATCTTGATACACCTTTCGGAAGACTTAGAGTCTGACGAATATTTATGGAACTAAAAACTGATACGGATAAAAATGTTTTATCCATAAAGCTCGACTTGTTGAAATAACAAGTTCAAGGAGTTGACTACGATGAGGTTGTTTCACCGTAGCGATGCTTAAAGTCGGTTCGGGTTGAACTAGCAATTATTACATATTTCAATCATGAGATATGAAACATGGATGACGAAAGGATTTCCATCTGATGGAAATGTAGCCAAGGACTTTCATGTGTTACAGTCCAAGGTATTTTGTCAGTCCAGAGGATGATAGTAAGTATGCAAACTTCAGAGTTCCAGCGATGGACAGAAGAGAGCAAAGTGGAGTTGGAATCTTCGTTTTTGATGGAATGGTCAAAGGGGTTTGACTTCATCAAATGGGTATCGAAGATGCTTATGATTCAAGAAAGTAAGTGGGAGCATAATAATATTTCTAAAAACCTTGTGTACTTGACACATTGTTAATTGGAAATAAATTTCTTGACACGAATTAAGGACTTCATTTGAAAATAGTTTTTTGATGAAGTGCTTGGGCTAAATAGCCTCAATATTAGGCATGATGATCTATGGAGATAGATTTACCTAATAGGGCTAAGCAATGAATACATATTGACAAGATGCTAAAACCTTTTAGCATTTAAAACGCCAAGGAGTGATTCTTGCCGAAGTCACATGGAAAGAGTTTTTGCAAGACTCAGTGCCCCAAAACACTAATGAGTGAAATACATGATGAAGATTCCACACACTCTTGTGTTTGGATTAATCATGTATTCCATGGTATGTAAATCAACCAGATATGTCCGATACTCCAAAGTTGTTGCGAGTATGGATACCAAAGTGATCAAAGTACTGATCATAGGACAACAGTGAAAGATGTCATTAAAGTACTAGAGTAGTAGTGATGACATGTTTTCTCGCAAGCAGAGATTATGAAGTGCTCGTTGTAAGTAATTACATCGATACAGTCTTCATCAATGCTCCATGCGATTTTCGATTTAAGTTAAGGGTTTTGTGTAATACACAATATGGTGGCACGGTAGTTGGAAATTGTTCCAAACAAGATACTGTGGTGAATTCTATAACAAAGGCTAAGTATGTTGACGCTTAAGAAGCGACAAAGAAGTTGTTGAATCATATAGTTCATTCATGAACTTAGCATGGTTCCAAGCTGGCTATGGTCTATGGGACACTATTGCAGATAGTTGCTCCATAGCTCAGTCTGAGGAATCAGCTTTCGACCAATGATTCACACATATGCAAAGCCAAGTCCACACAAAATATGAATTTTGTGAAATCGTGAAAACGCGAGGATATGCAAAGTTACACACGGAGCTGAAGTCGTCAGATCCGTTGGACATCAGGCTATACCACATGCGAAGCTTATTTTACACCAGTATGCCATATGTGTAAAGTGCATTAGCATTGACTAGATTATTGACTCTAGTGCAAGTGGGAGTCTGTAGGAGATATGCCCTTGAGGCAATAATAAATGTTATTGATTATCTGCCTGTTCATAATTAGGTTTATGTTCCATGCTATAACTGCTATGGTTCTCGAGTCTGCAATAACCACGAGGCTCGGAGGAAGACTCATATGCACGTGTGGAATAATAAACGATAAAATGTATTCCTAGTCTGGACTCTAAGACTGACTCAAGTATTGCATGATGATCCTGTTTTCCTCAGCATGGGCATGGCTATGCTGGCAATTTTGAGGGCAGAATGTTAGAAGAACATTTGTGTTGAATCGATCCGAATTGATGTTCTGCTATGAGATTCATTCGTCATAAGTTAATGGTTAATAACATAGAGATGGTTAACGTTTGCATGATTCCTTAGACCATGAGAGTATCGAGTTTCTTCATGCTTGCTTCATGAACTTTGGGGTTTGTTAAACGTCATCCGTAAATGGGTGGCTATTACGGCGGCTTACGGGTTCATGGAAAAGTGTGTTAAGTAACTTGATAGCTCAAGATTGGGATTTGCTCCTCCGACGATGGAGAGATATCTCTGGGCCCTCTCGGTGTTACGGTATCCATCATCGTCTGGCCAGACACAGGGTGATTTGATCACAGGGATGCCGGAACACGGAACGAGAAAAGAGAACAATACCGGTAACGAGGTAACTGGCATAGTGGACAAGGTGTTGATCCACGGGGATGCCAACATGTCTCACCTCGGGTATTTGTAACATATCGTGAAGCAACAGGAATAGCACACGGCAACTGGAGGTTCACTCGAATATTCATTCGTGTGGGTATAGGGGTCAATATGGGTGTCCACGGCTCCGATGTTGATCATTGATCGGAAGGGGTTCCGGGTCATGTCTATGCTTCACCGAACCTATAGGGTCACACGCTTAAGGGTCATCTATCTGTTGAATACTAGACAGGGAGTCTGAGAGAAAATCACCGAAAAAGTTTCGGACACCGAAAAAGTTTCGGACAACGGAAAAGTTCCGCAGCGAGAACACCGGAACAGTTCCGGTGAAACTGAAAAGTTGTTTCAGGGGATACCATAAAGTCAAATTGGTTTCGGCACATGCCTGGTAATTCTTGGAGGGTGATAGGATCGTTCTGGAAACTTTCTGGAATTTTTCGGGATGAAAACCGAAAATGTTCCGGAGCTGCCGGAACCGCTTCAGATGCTTTTCGCAGATGAAAATCACTAAACCAGAATTGTTTCGGAAAGCATTGAAAATTATTTTAGTGGGTACTGGAAATGTTCTAAGCCCACATAAATATTTTCAGTTCGATCAGACGCTGAAATATGTCATCGTGAATAGTGAAATCAGCTTTATGGTTACTTTTTGGAAAGCCACCTTTTTGGCCTTTTGCTCCAAAATATCTTGGAGATGACATGGATGGATGTGGCTGAAATTTCAGCCCCTCCACCCCTCCTTCTCCTATAAATAGAGGTGGAGGGGGCAGCCCAAAACTCATCCCTTCTCACATACAAGTGCCATGCATGATCTGGCTTTCTCTCTCCCTCCCAGCGAAATAGTTTCGTAGAGCCGAAAGGTTGTCTGGGTTCCAGTGGGAACTAGTTCTGGACGGCGAAGCCCTGCCGGATAGATGACACCGTATGTGTGCAACTCTGTAGAGAGATCGTAGTTTCGGTCTTAGTTCGAGAGTGCCTCCCGAAGGGCTGTCCGAGTGACTGTCCGAGTTTCGTGGGTCCTCCCGAAGGGCTGTCCGAGTGACTGTCCGAGTTTCGTGGGTCCTCCCGAAGGGCTGTCCGAGTGACTGTCCGAGTTTCGACGGTCCTCCCGAAGGGCTGTCCGAGTGACTGTCCGAGTTTCGATGGTCCTCCCAAAGGGCTGTCCGAGTGACTGCCCGAGTTTCGATGGTCCTCCCGAAGGGCTGTCTGTGACACCGTCCGGGGGACTGTCCGACCGCCTCCCGGAGGGCTGTCCGAGGAGCTAGCATATCAACTATGCCCAAAGCATTGTATGATGTTCTCGGTTTTGATAAAATGAGTGAATGTTCTTTTAATTTGCACCTTGCGGATTCCACGGTTAAAAAGCCTGTGGGAAGAATAAATGATGTTCTTATAATTTCTAATAGAAATTATGTGGCCGTAGATTTTATTATTCAAGATATTGAATGTAATCCTGCATGTCCTATTATACTTGGGAGACCCTTTTTGAGAACCATAGGCGCAATTATCGACATGAAGGAAGGCAATATACGATTCCAATTTCCTCTAAAGAAAGGCATGGAAAATTTTCCTAGAAAGAAAATTAAACCTCCTTACGAATCTATCATGAGAGCCACTTATGATCCATCTCTAAAAGATGATTAAACTTGATAGATTGCATTATGCCTAGCTAGGGACATTAAACAATAGCGCTTGCTGGGAGGCAACCCAATATTTATCTTAAATTTCAATTTTTATTTTCAGTATGTGAACATGATTAGTGCTACTGTAGTAATTGTGTTTGTATCTTTTCTTTTATTTTTGTGCCAAGTTAGACCTTTGGGATGTTGCAAATGCTTGTTTATTAGGTTCTGTGCAGAAACAGAAACTTTTGCGCTCAGTATTTGAATTTTTATTTTTTACTGGAACGTGATCAATTACTGAAAGTTTTACACAGTACTGAGTTATAAATTTTATGCATTTTCCTAATTTTTCATAATTTTTAAAGTTACAGAAGTATGATATTTTAATAGATCTTTACGTACTGTTCTGTTTTGTTTTCTTTGTTTACTTGTTTTAAAGTTTCCATGGCTTATATTGGGGGATATAAATTGTGGAAATGATAGGATACAGTAGACACTATTTGGAAATAAATATGAATCTTGGTTTGACAGTACATGAGTGAATGATTTATTTTTATTACACTAACCCATCTTATGAGTTCTGTTTAGTTTTGTGTGAATGAAGTTTTCAAGTTTTGGGTGAGATTGATATATGAAGGAGAATAAGGAGTGGCAAGAGTCTAAGCTTGGGGATGCCCAAGGCACCCCAAGGCAATATCTAAGGAAGACTCAAGCAGCTAAGCTTGGGGATGCCGCGGATGGCAGCCCCTCTTTCGTCTTCGAAACTATCAGTATATTTTACTTGGAGCTATATTTTTATTCTTCACATAATATGTGTTTTGCTTGGTGCGTCGTTTGCTTTTGTTTAGTTTTGTTTGCTGGTCTTTACAATCATTGTTTCCTGATCACACCTATTAAGAGAGACACACATTCATCTTATATTTATAGAATGCTCATTTGTTATTCACTTATATCTATTTGAGTTGAGGCAATTGCTCTTGTACTTCACTTATACTTGTTTGAGCACGGTGATATGTTTTTGTAGAAATATTAGGACTCTCTTGCTTCACTTAAATCTTTTTAGAGAGTTGAATGGGAATTGGTAATTTGCATGAATTATATGTTGGTCTAAAAATAATGGGTATATATGAGTGGTATAATAAAAACTTGCATGAACTTGTAGATCATTGAATATGATAAGTTTGATTCCTTGCAATAGTTTTGTGATATTGAAGTGGTGATATGTGATTGTGTGGGTGAATGATTAAAGTTAAGTACGGATATTGGTGTTAAGGTTTGTAAGTCCGTATAAATGAAAGTGGTAGCCGCTAGCATTAGCGAAGAAGTTGGAGTGTGGGATGTCTTAGAGTGGCGCCCGCATGCGCTCGGATCGGGGGCGCGCGATGGTTAACTCCTACCAACCTCCGCCCTAGGGGCATGTGAGTTCTGCTTGCTTCGAGGGCTACTAGACTTTTGCAATAAGTATTTGAGTTTTTTATGACTAATGTGAGTATTTTGGTCTACATGCACTTCCACCATCCACATTTTGCTATCCTCTTCAGTACCGTGCATTGCCCACTCTCACATTGAGACATGGGGCAAACCTTGGCCGGTGCATCCAACCCCATGGGATGATACGCTCTCTCACACATAAACCTCATTATATTTTTTTCAAAACAGCCACCATACCTACCTATTATGGCATTTCCATAGCCATTCCGAGATATATTGCCATGCAACTTCCATTGTTACTATTCATTACTTGACTTGAGCATTCATTGTCATTTTGCTTTGCATGATCATAGAGCTGACATGATATTTGTGGCAAGACCACCGTTCATCATTGATACATGTTACGCTAGAATCATTGCACATCCTGGTACACTGCCAGAGGCATTTATATTGTAGTCATCATGTTGTTTCATATTAAGAGTTGTAAGTAAAATAAAAGTGTGATGTTCATTATTAGAGTGTGCCCCTACCAGTGAGGATAAAAAAGAAAGAAAAAAAGAGAAAAAAAGAGAAAAGGGAGAGGCCCATGATTCGTCGAAAAAGAGGGGAGGAGGCCGATGAGCTCTTCAAAAAAAAGAAAAAGAATGAGAGAAAAAGAGAGAGGGGGTGCACTACTATCCTTTTCCACACTTGTGCTTCAAAGTAGCACCATGTTTTTCATATAGAGAGTTTTCATATTAGTCATTTCATATGCTAGTGGGATTTTTACATTATAGAACTTGACTTGTATATTCCGAGGATGAGCTTCCTCAAAATGCTCGAGGTCTTCATGAGCAAGCAAGTTGGATGCACACCCACTTAGCTACATTAGGAAAGCTTTCATACACTTATAGCTCTAGTGCATCCGTTGCATGGCAATCCCTACTCCTCACATTAATATCAATTGTAAGGCCTCTCCATTGCCTAATGACAAAGCCGCGTTGATGTGAGACTTTCTTATGTTTTTGTCTTCTCAATTGAACCCCCATCATCATTCTATTTGCCATCTAAAGTGCTAAGACCATGGCCCACGCTCAAGTATTGCGTGGGAGTTGAAAAGCTGAGGCGAGAAAAGTATGACTTAATTGCTTGGTTTGGCGCCGGGGTTATTCATAATTTGGTATCTTTATGCCAGGAAGACTGAGCATGCTATGCTTATCGTTATTAAGTGTGTATAGATTACATTCTTTAGCATCTTTATTTTGGAAAGGCAATGATTGTTTATTTGCATGCTCGTGTATCATTATTTTAATGTCAAATTGATAGAATATTGCCTAGAATCATCCATATCGTAAATTCATGCCACAATTACATCATTTGATCAAGAAATGCTAGGTAGCATTCAACATCAAAAATTATTTTTGCTTATCATTTACCTACTCGAGGACGAGCAAGAATTAAGCTTGGGCATGCTGATACGTCTCAAATGTATCTATAATTTTTGATTGTTTCATGCTGCTATATTATCATTTATATATGCTTTTATTACCATTATACACCATTTTATATTATTTTTCTGGACTAACATATTAATTTAGCGCCCAGTGCCAGTTCCTGTTTTTTGCTTGTTTTTGGTTTCGCAGAAAATCAATACTTAGGAAGGCCCAAACACGATGCCAATTTTTGATGATTTTTTCTGGACCAAGAAGGACCCTAGAAGCGTCAGGAGACGTCGAGAGGGGGCTCATGGGCCCCACAAGGACAGGTGGCGCGTCCAGGGGGTGGCCGCGCCACCCAGGCTTGTGTGCCCCCTGAGCCACGTTTTGACCAAATTCCACCGTCATAAATTCCTATAAATACCGAAATCATCAGTCGTTCCCCAGAGAGAATTTTATCGCTGCCGCAAGCCTCTATTCCGAAGAGATCCCATCTGGAGCCCTGTTCCGGAGTTCTGCCGAAGGGGGGAGCCCTTCGAGGAGGCCTTTTCATCAACCTTGCTGCCTCCATGATGATGTGTGAGTAGTTTCTTTAGGACCTACGGGTCCATAGTAGTAGCTAGATAGCTTCTCTCTCTCTCTTTTGGATCTTCAATATCATGTTCTCCTCCGAGATCAACCCGATGTAATTCTTATGGTGTGTTTGTTGGGATCCGATGAATTGTGGATTTATGATCAGATTGTTCATTGATTTATATTGAATCTCTTGAAGTTTCTTTTCTGTGTAATTAAGTAGGTATGTATGCTTTCCTATCTATTTGTCTTCTTTGGCCAGGATAGATGAGTAGTTCTTCAGAGGGAGTGGTGCATAGTAGTGGGTTCAATCTTGCGGTGCTCTAATCCAGTGACAGAAAGGACGAAGACACATATTGTATTGTTGTCACTAAGGATAAAACGACGGTTTAATCTTATTGCTAGATTTCTTTCTATCTACATTATTTCATCTTGCTTATTGCGTTGCTTTGTTTTTCATTAAACTTAATACCTTAAGATGCATGCTGGATAGCGGTTTCGGGGTGGAGTAATAGTATTAGATGCAGTTGAATAACGGTCTACTTATCACGGACGTAATGCCTATACATGATTATGCCATCAATGATCGTAGTTATAAATTGCTGCTTTTCTGTCAATTGCCCAATAGTAATTTGTCTACCATGCCATTACCTGCTTTCGAGAGAGATGCCACTAATGAACCTATGGCCCCCGGGTCCATTCTCCATTAATACTTGCATTTATACAATTGCTCTTTTATTTCCCTTTACTATTTTGCCGTTTTACTATACCACTATCTCTCTATTATTTGCTTTTAACCTTGCAACTAGCAAGACAACAGGATTGACGACCCCCTTGCCAAGTTGGGTGCAAGCTTTTATTTTGTTTGTGTGCAGGTGCTGCTTATTTTGTTAGCTTGTTGACTCCTACTGGTCCGATTAACCCTTGGTTTTTAACTGAGGGAAATACTTTCTGCTGTTGTGCTACATCACCCTTCCTCTTCGGGGAAATCCAACAACTCCTACGGGAGTAGCAGGGGAGAGGTATATATAGTCTCCAATGAAGGGGTAAGTGAGGAGGGGATACATGAGCCTTTGGCCCCTTTACTGCACGCATGCAGAACACAGCCGGACATTCGGGCACCTTTGAGCCCGGACAGTCCGACCCCTCATGCTGACGCTGCTTCGGGTGGCACGGGCGTCTGGCTGGAGGCATCCGGAGGCCGGACAGTTCAGGGTGAAACCGTCCGGGCAGTCTGGCCTATTGTAGGTGGCTGGGGCCAGATAGTCCGGCAGGTGTCCAGGTGCTCTTGGCCTTGCACGGCGCCGCGGTGTCTCCAAGGTCAGACAGTCTGGGAGCTTTAGGCCCAGATAGTCCGGTGGCTTTGGGCCCGAACAGTCCGGCTATGCGATTCCTGCAGCAGCTCATCCTTCGTCGTGCACTTCTGTCTCCCCTTCCATGATTCCCTTGCGGCTGGTGTAGTCGTACTCTTGTGCTTGCACTTCTCCTCGACACGTGTGATGTTCAGCTCAAACCTATACATGCACGAGAAAGGAGGGTCATGTAGTATACCATCCTTCAAGGAGTCAAGTAGACACACGTAAAGGAGAAGATTCACTTTTATATATAAGATGTGTGTGATGTGCGTGTCTCTTTATGATAGGGTACATGACATGGTGATCTCCGTGGTTGCTCCGCATCAGCTAGGCATATGCCTTCCAGCTTCCTCCTCATGCTGTCGCCGAACCAGAAGGTGTCGTCGCTCTCGGCGAGATCCCAGATGTCCTTTACCTAGACCAACTCAGGCATGTTGGCCTCCTCAGTATTCGGACTGCCATCATCGGCGAGAATGTTCTTTATTTCTTGGTCGCAGATCTCGAGGCCACAGGGCGTTAACTGTTTCTTGAGCTGGCACTCACCCATGACCACATAGTTGCATGTGCTCATGATGTTGGTGCCCAGTGCATGTTCATTGTCGTCAATGAGTAGTTGCCCGTGCGAGGGGACGATCTGCGACATGTATACCGAGATGAAACCGGCATTCTTGGCACGGTCGAATAGGTCACTGGCGAGATGGATGCAGAGTGCTGCTTGTAGAGCGTCGCGACGCCAAAGATCCAAAGGATGATGAAGAAGGGTTTGATGCCCCCGCCATGGACGTAGCAGCGGACGAGGTAGCCGATCCATTCCATGCGCATCACCTCCTCCATAGGGTACAACAGGCTATAGCGCCCGATGCCGTGGGGGAAGGCTTCAACAGCTGATGCAATCCCCGCGGAGACCTTCTTGCGGAGGAGCTCCATGAGGAGCATCCAGAGGATGACAAGCTCCGCACGCCTCTTGCTACCGGCATGGGGCTTCCTCTTGGTCTGGGAGAATACGTATGACATGAAGGGGAGGAAGAGCATGCAGCATGCCTGGAAGAAGACGTGCATGGCCATGGCGGATGCGATGTGGAGCCTGAAGAGGCGGCCGAGCGTGCAGAGCATGACGAGCCTGGCGACGAGGACCGCCATGATGACCATGGTAGTGACCAGAAGCCAATCGGCGACGTCGCAGCTGGAGTTGTACATGGCTGCTGCCTGCCGGCTACCCTCACCAATGACTACACCACCACCACCCTCCCTAGGCAGGCAAGGCAGTAGGCAGGCATCTCTCGCTATATATACTATAGTAGTCTAATTCCATGCATACATGAGTGACAAGGTCCTGCAGTGCTAGGCACGGCAGGGGTCGATGCTTAATTGCTTTGGCCTTTTCTTTTGAAAGATTGATCAAAGGCCTTGTCTGCCTTTAAATATGTTTCAAATTTGTTTGTTTATTTGGGCAAAGAATTGATTCGTTTCGTATCAGGCCAGGGCCTTTGTTAAACTTTGATGCATGGTTTGATTGATCCTACGTACGTACCGGAAAAGGCAGAATGCGCCGGCGCCGTTCTCCATCAGGAACCTGACACTCTTGTCTTATGTGATTAAAAAACTAGCATAGTGGCCCTCGCAAATGCACGGGCAACGTCTTTGATGTGTTCAATTATCATTTGAAACCGCAATCTCATTTTGATTCCATACCACTAGTAGAAAAAAGACCTTTTGTCCGCCCCTTTAGTCCCGGTTTGATTACGGCACGGGACTAATGTGACCATTAGTCCCGGTTCCAACGGCTAGGAGCGGTCGGGAGCATGGGCATCATTAGTCCCGGTTCATTTTCTACCTATAGTCCCGGTTTGTGATACAAACCGGGACTAAAGGGGTGGTGGCAGGCTGGTGGCAGGCTGGGGCCCCCACGAGCCCCTTTAGTCCCGGTTTGTATCACAAACCGGGACTAGAGGTGGACCCTATAGTCCCGGTTTGTGATACAAACCGGGACTAAAGGGGTGGTGGCAGGCTGGTGTCAGGCTGGGGCCCCACGAGCCCCTTTAGTCCCGGTTTGTATCACAAACCGGGACTAGAGGTGGACCTTTAGTCCCGGTTTGTATAACCAACTGGGACTAAAGACGTCCCTATATAAACCCTTCGTCCAGCCCGAGCCCATTCTCTCTGTTTTCCCCTTTCTCTCCTCTGTTCTTCCCCTTGCTCTCGAGCTCATCCTCCATTTTTGCCAGAGATTTGTCAAGATTTGAAGGCACCCCATCTATCCAAGTGTTCACAAAGGTTAGCAACTTTGTCCTTTCATCTCTCATTGCTAGATTAGCTCGTGCAATGCTCTATAAGTATAGTGATTTGTGGGTTCTATTTTGGTAGTAATTATGTGGTTGTTTATTTGATTTATATGCAATTTGAGCTCAAATTAACATCTTAGTTTGCATATGTGTAGGTGTGGTTTACTTAGTGCCTTCCTGTCCCCGTCCAAACCACCGTCGATCGCACGCACTGTCCCGTCGCCGGCACCACCTTGGTGAGCCTGTTGTTCTTATCCTTTTTATAAAAAAAATCTTATTTGTATGATTTAGATAGTTAATTGTATAATTTTCTTACATGTATGATTGTTTGTTATACATAGTGCCATGACTTTGATATCCGTCCCCGTCGGCCCTCGTCCGGTTTATGATTCGGATGTGGTATATATATTCTCTTTTATAACTATTTGTTGCATTTCGCGTTTATGACAATTATGCCCATCAAGTTGACATAGATATTTTTATCTAGGAGGTATGTGAACCGGAAATTGCAACTGACCCTCTTGTCGAGAAGTTAAATTTAGTTGAAAAAGAAAACAAGTATTTGAAAGAAAAATCGAAAAGAATTGAAGAAGAGAAGATGAAATTGGAGTTGTATGTTGCCGATGTCGTCGATGATCACAAGATCAAGATGGATGCAATGCGCTTGAAGATTAGAAAGATTAGAAACTATGCCGTTAATAAAGAGGCTTGGTATCATTATGCTGTTGGATCAATTATTACCTTAGTTGCGATTTTGATCGCATTTGTTGTTGCATTTAAATGCTTTAGCTAGATAGTTTTATGTTGTTTTATGAGAACAAGTGTGTATGAACTTTATGTATGAACTTGTATTAATTTGGTCTTTTCGGTGTTGTGTAATGAAGATGAGTCGGCAATGGATGTACGATGACCGACGCTCTCCCCAGTTCATTAATGGCGTGCATAGTTTTCTGCGTGCGGCTGAGGCAAACAAGCGGAATGGTTTTATGTGTTGTCCATGTGGTGTCTGTAAGAATGATAGGAATTACTCTAGCTCAAATGTCATTCACGTCCACCTGTTTACGTCCGGTTTCATGTCCGGATATAACTGTTGGACCAAGCACGGAGAAAGAGGGGTTCTAATGGAAGAGAATGAAGAAGAAGGGGATGATGACAACTATGCTGGGTTCCCTGAATACGATGGTACTACAATGGGGGAAGAGAATGAAGAAGAAGAAGCTGAACAAGAGGCATCAGATGAGCCCGCTGATGATCTTGGTCGGGCCATTGCTGATGCAAAGAGAAACTACGAAAGTGAAAAGGAGAAGTTGAAGTTGTAGCGCATGTTAGAGGATCACAAAAAATTGCTGTACCCAAATTGCGAAGATGACAAGAAAAAGCTGGGTACCACACTGGAATTGCTGCAATGGAAGGCAGAGAATGGTGTAGCTGACAAGGGGTTTGAAAAGTTGCTGAAAATGTTAAAGAAGATGCTTCCAAAGGACAACGAATTGCCCGACAGTACGTACGAAGCAAAGAAGGCTGTCTGCCCTCTCGGATTAGAGGTGCAGAAGATACATGCATGCCCTAATAACTGCATCCTCTACCGCGGTGAGGAGTACGAGAATCTTAATGCATGCCCGGTATGCGGTGCATTGCGCTATAAGATCAGCCGCGATGACCCTGGTGATGATGTTGAGGGCGAGCGCCCCAGGAAGAGGATTCCTGCCAAGGTGGTGTGGTATGCTCCTATAATACCACGGTTGAAACATTTGTTCCAAAACAAAGAGCATGCCAAGTTGATGCGATAGCACAAAGAAGACCGTAAGAAAGACGGGAAGTTGAGAGTACCCGCTGACGGGTCGCAGTGGAGAAAAATCGAGAGAAAGTGGCGGGACTTTGCAGATGACGCAAGGAACGTATGGTTTGGTTTAAGTGCAGATGGCATTAATCCTTTTGGGGAGCAGAGCAGCAATCATAGCACCTGGCATGTGACTCTATGTATCTATAACCTTCCTCCTTGGTTGTGCATGAATTGGAAATTCATTATGATGCCAGTGCTCATCCAAGGCCCCAAGCAACCCGGCAACGACATTGATGTGTACCTAAGGCCATTAGTTGAAGAACTTTTACAGCTGTGGGACATAAAAGGTTTACGTGTGTGGGATGAACACAAACAACTGGAATTTAACCTATGAGCGTTGCTGTTTGTAACCATCAATGATTGGCCTGCTCTTAGTAACCTTTCAGGACAGACAAACAAGGGATACCACGCATGCACGCACTATTTAGATGAGACCGAAAGTATATATTTGGATAAATGTAAGAAGAATGTGTACCTGGGACATCGTCGATTTCTTCCGATGAAGCATCTCTTAAGAAAGAAAGGCAAGCATTTCAAAGGTGAGGCAGATCACCGGAAGAAGCCTCGCCACCGTACTGGTGATGATATACTTGATATGGTCAAGGATTTAAAAGTAATCTTTGGAAAGGGTCCTGGCGGACAATCTGTTCCGAATGACGCTGACGGACACGCACCCATGTGGAAGAAGAATTCTATATTTTGGGACCTGCCCTATTGGAAAGACCTAGAGGTCCGCTCTGCAATCGACGTGATGCACGTGACGAAGAATCTTTGCGTGAACCTGCTAGGCTTCTTGGGCGTGTATGGGTAGACAAAAGATACACCGGAGGCACGGGAGGACCAACAACATATGCACGGAAAAGACGGCATGCATCCAAAGCAGTATCAAGGTCCTGCCAGCTACGCTCTTACCAAAAAAGAGAAGGAAATCTTCTTTGAATGCCTGCTCAGTATGAAGGTCCCGTCTGGCTTCTCATCGAATATAAAGGGAATAATAAATATGGCAGAGAAAAAGTTCCAGAACCTAAAGTCTCATGACTGCCACGTGATTATGACGCAATTGCTTCCGGTTGCATTGAGGGGGCTTCTACCGGACAACGTTCGATTAGCCATTGTGAAGCTATTTGCATTCCTCAATGCAATCTCTTAGAAGGTAATCGATCCAGAAATCCTACCAAGGTTACAGAATGATTTGGTGCAATGTCTTGTTAGTTTCGAGTTGGTGTTCCCACCATCCTTCTTCAATATCATGACGCGCGTCCTAGTTCACCTAGTCGACGAGATTGCCATTCTGGGTCCTGTATTTCTACACCATATGTTCCCCTTTGAGAGGTCCATGGGAGTCTTAAAGAAATATGTTCATAACCGTGCTAGGCCAGAAGGAAGCATCTCCAAGGGCCATGAAATAGAGGAGGTCATTGAGTTTTGTGTTGACTTTATTCCTGACCTTAAGCCGATTGGTGTTCCCGAATCGCGGCATGAGGGCAGACTGGGTGGAAAAGGCACGCTAGGAAAGGATTCAGTAATATGTATGGACGGGCATTCTTGGGCGCAAGCACACTACACAGTTCTACAAAATTCCAGCTTGGTGGCTCCGTATATAGAGGAACACCTGGATAGTGTACGCTCCAAGAACCCGGAGCAGTCTGGGCCCTGGATCAAACGTACACACATGGCGTCATTCGGCGGTTGGTTGCAAACATGTCTCATGCATGACGACACTATTGTAGATGAGTTGTACTTACTGGCCAAGTCACCATCTTCGACTATATCGACTTTCAAAGGGTACGAGATAAATGGGAATACATTTTACACGATCGCCCAAGATAAAAAGAGCACCAACCAAAACAGTGGTGTCCGCTTTGATGCAGCAAACACCAATAGGCCAAAGGACACATATTATGGTTACATAGAGGAGATATGGGAACTTGACTATGGACGTGATTTGAAGGTCCCTTTGTTTCGGTGCAAATGGGCCAATCTGACTGGAGGAGGGGTAAAGGAAGACCCGCGGTACGGAATGACAACAGTGGATCTCAACAATCTTGGGTACACAGACGAACCATTCGTCCTAGCCAATGATGTGGCACAGGTTTTCTATGTGAAGGACATGTCTACCAAGCCGAGAAAAAGAAAAGATAAGGAAGCGAATACATCATACGATGAGCCAAAGCGCCACATAGTTCTTTCAGGGAAAAGAAACATCGTGGGAGTGGAGGACAAGACAGACATGTAAGAAGATTATGAAAAGTTTCATGAACTTGCTCCCTTCACAGTGAAGACTGACCCAAGCATCCTGTTAAATGATGAAGATTGTCCATGGTTACGGCGCAAAGGGACACATGCGAAGAAAAAGTTTTATACCCCAATATCCCACTCTAGGATGTGATCGGCTTCACCGTCATCACTTTCTTCTCTAGTGAGTTTCCGGACTTATCTGGAAAGTCCCACTTCGGACAAACCGGAGGGAATCTTTGTAATAGTTAGGGTATATATATATGTGTTTTGGCATTTGAAACGCGAAGGAACGCTATTTGTCATGCATTTATTGATTTTTTTTTAGCTAAATGACCCTCAAATTGAAAAGCACTACAAATGAACTCTGAAAAGGTTGAAACTTGGCATGGTATCATCATTTCACCCACATAGCATGTGCTAAAAAGTTGAGAGGGTTACGGCAAAAACTGGATGCACTTCGTGTACAAACTGGACAATCTCTTTCGAAGTATCAGGGTTTCGGACGAAAACTCATCTGTTACAAAGGCATTTTATTTTTCTAAACTTATTTTAACTCTAGACTTCTTGTGCGTTCAATATGCACCATTCAAAGCCACGTCATCAATTTTCAACCCTTTCTGACTTCATTTGCTATTTTTCATGCATTTATTGATTTTTTGAGCTAAATGACCCAGAAATTGATAAGCACTACAAATGAACTCTTAAAAGGTTGAAACTTGGCAAGGTATCATCATTTCACCCACATAGCATGTGCTAAAAAGTTGAGAGGGTTACGGCAAAAACTGGATGCACTTGGTGTACAAACTGGACAATCTCTTTCGAAATACCAGGGTTTCGGACGAAAACTCATGTGTTACAAAGGCATTTCACTTTTTTAAAGTTATTTTAACTCCAGACTTTTTGTGCATTCAACATGCACCATTCAAAGCCACATCATAAATTTTCAACCCTTTCTGACTTCATTCGCTATTTTTCATGCATTTAATGATTTTTTTTTTGAGCTATAAAACTAAAAGAGCTAAACAGAATCTGTTTTTGATTAAAACACCTATTTAAATAACCTAAAAATTGCCAAATTGAACATACTGATAAAACACACTAATATTAAACAGCAGGAAAAAGAATCACTCAAAAATCTATTTTTAAAGTAAAGTTATTCAGAAACTAGTGATTCACACAAATTTCAAAGAATTCAAATTTAAACTATTCATATTTGAAAACTACTGGCACTAACAGAAAGTTTATAATTTTTGTGACCTAAACCAAAAAGATTCACTCAAAAACTCTAAATATTTGGATGTAAGTAGAAACAAATGAAAAAAATAAAGCAAAAAACAAAAAAAACTGGAAAAGACCTTTAGTCCCGGTTGGATCCACCAACCGGGACTAAAAAGTTGACATAACATATGCAAAAAAGAAAAAAAATGCCCGCCTACTAGGCCACCACGGCCTGCATACGACTAGAAACCCAACCATATATGGGCCAGGATGCAGGCCCACAGGGCAGGGCGTACGTTAGGCATGTACTGCCTGCTTTAGAGAGGAGCTCGAGACGGCTATCACAGCGGGGCTTATAAACAGGTGCGAGTGCCTCTCGCTTGGCGAGGTGGGACTAAACTTCCACCACGCCAGGACCAACCCTTTAGTCCCGGTTGGAGCCACCAACCGGGACTAAAGGCCCCCTCCCGCGCTTAATTTGGGCCCGAAAACAGACCTTTAGTCCCGGCCCGTGGTTGTAACCGGGACTAAAGGCCCCCTCCCGCGCTTAATTTGGGCCCGAAAACAGACCTTTAGTCCCGGTTGCAGCCACGAATCGGGACTAAAGGATCCTATATAACTGTCACTTAGCGTTTTCCACCGCCCAGGAGACAAATCGATCACCACGCCGCCAGGCTGCCCAAGTTCTCTGGCGATCCACACCGCTCGTCGTCGCCGCTCCTCGTCTCCGACCTCCTCCTCGCCGGTCTCCTCCGAGCCTCGCCGCCTCTCTCCTCGGCAACGCCGGTAAGGCCCAGGCCTCCCCATCCCTCTGTCCCCGTCGCGCTCCGCCGCCCGCGCCACCACGGATGTGCTCGCTGCTGTCGGCTCCGGCAACCCCGCGCCCCAGTGCCGCATCCCGTGGGTGCGCACGAGCCAGAGGCAACGCTGTGAAGGAGAGGAAGGAGAGGAAGAGTGAAGTGCACGGCAGTGCAATCTCTGAAATTTGCCCAATTTCTGAATTTGTGCACAGCAAGTGTTCGATAGCAATGCCAATAGTAGCTAGGCATTTTTCAAAATTTTAAAATTTCTTGTGGTGCTTCTCTGATGCATGGTTGAGGTGCTGTAAAAATTTCAGAATTGTTGGAGTAGTAGAGATTGGATTTTGAGCAAGGAAACTGAATCTGGTCGAAATTTCATTTGAATGAAACTTGAAATTTTTGAACTACTGGACAGATTATTTTTGGAGAAATGAAGTGTGGGTACTAGCATCTAGCTGAGATAGTTTTTGCTGGACTAGAAATGTTAGGGGGAATATAGTTCCTTTGCAAAACCAAAGGAGGTCATGAATTGATAGAATTTGGTTTTGTAATTGTTTGAATATTAATAAAAGAAGTTTTAATGAAAGAAATGATGTTGGGTACTGTCCTAAGATAGAAGAAATGCTTGATGGAATTTTGTGAATGGCAATTGTGTTTTGAGAAGATCCTAGGTTCTCTTTTTTTGAAAGAAATGTTAATTAGATGGATTTATTATGTATTTTTGTGTGTAGATGAATGTTAATTAGATGGATTTATTATGTATTTTTGTGTGTAGATGAATGTTAATTAGATGAATGTTAGATGGATCAATGCTATAAAATGTTGTTCAAATTTGCCCATCTACTATAGTTATAAAAGTTTATTAAATATGAGTAGCATAATAAAATGATAATTATTGCATAGGAATTTGTTTTCATAAGAATTTGTTCTCGACGTCGACGTTGCCCGGCCCGCATCCTCGTCGTCGACTCGGAGGCGACAACCTGCTTGAGAGGCGCCATGTCCGGGACTGGGCTCCGCCGGGCTGGCACTAGGAGGTGCTACCTTCTGGGGCGCGCAGCTTGGTGAGGAACCGGGCTCCCATCGTCGACCCGGAGCTTCTTTGGTGGCGGTCGCGTGGGCCACTATCGGTGCGGAGGCAGCCGGCCCCCGAGGAGGTGGTACGTCGCCGTGTCAGGGAGGAGGACGAGCACGTCCGTCGCTACATGGTTGCGTTGGACGTCAGGTTCTCCAATACCTGGCAGGTTCTTCAGGGATCTCACCCGAGCTATGATCCTGTGATGGTTCCTTCTCTTTGGGTGTCCACCGCCTGCGCCTCAGGAACCGCGAGTCAACTGGATTATTCGATAGTATTCGATCTGTATTAGCTAGTGATGTTATATGATAATATTCGAGATGTATTAGTGATAATACTCGAGATGTATTCGAGATTATATTCGATGATGCATTAGTGATAATATTCGAGATGTATTAGTGATAATATTCGAGATGTATTCGTGATAATATTCGAGATGTATTCGAGATTATATTCGATAATATTCGATGATGCATTAACTGGATTATTCGAGATGTATTAGTGATATTATTCGAGATGCATTCTAATTTGAATAATAAATTGTTTTATCTTTCTTCTGGATTAGTTAAGCTATGGACGCTAGCGGCAGAGACGACCATGATCAAGAGCATATCATGTTCGACTTGATCCGAAACCCAGAGTGTGAACCTGAAGATGACGGCTCACAATATCTGAACGACGCCGGTGAGGGAATATTTGAGGAAGAACCAACAGACGAAGGGCACACAAACAATGATGGCGAAGGAAATGATCTTCAATTAACAAAGACCGGCGAGGTATATATAAGGCCTCTGGTGATCATTACATGTATTAATTGATTTGTATATATATATATATATATATATATATATATATATATATATATATATATATATATATATATATATATATATATTAACGAATCTTTCTTCTTTTAGCCCTCCGGATCGAGCAAATCTTCTACAAGCAGGCCAGTACGAGGCCCGGCCAAAAAGTTGCCGCCTGGCATAAAGTACAACATCGATGAGATCAAACCAAATGGCGAACCGCTTGCTCCTAAAAAGAATGCGGACAAATTTACTCGTCAGTGCGGAGTTATTGTCAGGGACCAAATCCCGATCTCCGTTGAAGAATGGAATAAGCCAAAAGGAGATCGAGAAGTTAGTTTTGTCGACGAAAGAGCAAAAGATCTGCTTTGGGAAACGCTCATGTCACATTTCACCCTACCAGAGCATTTAACAGATGCAGAACGGGAGAAAGTCAAGAAGAGTGCTCTTCAGAAGATGGCCACACAATTCCACAACCACAAGAAAAGATTATGGGCCAGGTACGTCGAAGCAGGAAAGCAGACTCCAGAATTCACTGGAGCACTGGAGAAGGCAAAAGATCACTGGGACTTATTTGTGGAGTTCAAGGAATCGGAAGCAGCTAAGGAACGGTCGAGGATAAACAAGATCAATGCTGAGAAGAAACAGTTTCACCATGTTCTGGGGCCAGGTGGCTACAAGACTGGCCGGCCTAAGTGGGATGAATCTGAGGAAAAGATGATTGCTGCAGGGGTCACTCCAACAACATTGGGTTAGCCCGACAGGTGCAGGACTTGGTTTTATGCGCATGGGGGAAAGTTGGACCCAAAGACAGGGGAGATTATGGTGTAGGCAAGTCTTAAAGAAGCATCGGACAATTAGTTGCTGCAATAGAAGCGGCTCGAACGGGGGTGTTCCAGCCCGAGAGAGAGCACGACGAGCTTACACGCGCCCTCGGGAATCCTGAACACCCGGGACGAACACGAGGCAAAGGCGTTGTTCCGTGGGTTGAGGGGTTTGCGGACTGGAACGTCAGTTACAGAAGCCGTGCGAGAAAGAAGAAGCAGGAGGAAGACAAGAAGAAGCAGGATGCAGACCGGCTTCAACAGGTAGAATCAAAGCATGCGGAGTTGGAACACGCTTTCATGCAGCAGCAGGAGCAGATCGACACACTTAGCCTGGAAAGGGCGTCTCAGCGGCAGCAGCAAGCAGATCCACCATTGGATAGCACCGTCCCATCTATGCCGAAAAGCAGCGTGGGTTCCACGGGGGTCCCGGCCGATGATGCACTGCTGGCTCGCTACCCCAGTAATGATATCCAAGGGACGACAAGTTGTGAGCTACACCTTCCACTGAAGAACATATCCATGAAGGTGGCGGACGGCTATGCTTTACCAAATCCCCCTGAAGCAACCTTCCACGGCAATCCGATTCCACCTGGCTATGCTCGTGTCGGGGTGGATGAAGTTCTGTCGGCATATGACTCACTACAGCTTGACTTTCCTGGAGGTCAAGGGGAGCAGACACTGGGAGAAGCCAAACGTGGTATCATTGTATGGAGGAAGGATTGCATCGTCTTTCCAAACACGACGCCAAGGGCACCGACTCCTCCTCCAAGTCCGCCGCGTCAGCCGACTCCTCCTCCAAGTCCGCCGCGTCAGCCGACTCCTCCTCCAAGTCCGCCGCGTCAGTCGACTCCTCCTCCAAGTCCGCCGCGTCAGCCGACTCCTCCTCCAAATCCGCCGCGTCAGCCGACTCCAGCCCACCCCGAGACGAAGCCCAGCGCGAGTTCGCAATATCAAACTCTGCAGCGTCAGCGGACTCCCAAGCGGAAGAGAGCACCAAACAAGAAACCCGAGCCTCCTGCTGAAAAGAAGTTAGCTTACGAGATGACTGAGGAGGAAAACAAACGGGTCGTGGATGCCCAAGTGAAGGCCCATTTTGCACCGAAACCGCCCCCGCCGCCGAAGGAGAAAATACCTGAGAAAGTCATACAACACTTTGTGGATCTTGCTAAACCGGCTGTGGAGAAAAGTGATTCAGACTATGAGCGTTCTATTAAGAAGTCATATCATGCACAAAAAGATAAGGAGTCAAGCCTTACAACAGGTAGTAATAAAAGCGGGAAAACTGTTCCCCAGCTGGGAGAACAGGCAGTGCAATCGATCCCCCCGCTCAAGGTGAGTAGCACCGATAAGCCGGTAATAACCGACGCTGCTAGACAGATGGCTAGAGAGGCAGTGTCACTGTTGAACAACTCCTAGGCATCGAGGATCTTCCGACGAATATTGATGAGAAGGATCTAGCATGGAAATACGTCCCCGGGAACCCTCTGGTCAGGCCTGAGGAGGTCGAGCTTCTACCAACGCAGATGCGCAGATTGCATGACTGGTACATGAGAGAAGTAAAGGCCGGGCGAGAGAGCATCATGGTGAAAGTCAAGCCAGAGCATTACTTCCATGGAAATGATGTGTGGATTGACTTGCCAGAACTTTTTCAGTTATACAATCAAGACGCACTGGACAAATCTCTCGTCAGTTGCTATTGTCTGTAAGTGATTTCTTTCTGTAATTTAAGTCTCTAGCTCAGCTCGTTCATTGCCTGTAATTATCCTCACTATATTCTTTTGTGTGGTATTATGCAGAATGAAGATTTCTGAAATGAGAAGAGATGGAGTCTATGGCATTGGGTTCATTGACCCAAATACCATTTATGAAAAAGTGTTAAAAGACGAACCCAAAGACACAGAGGCCAACTTGCTAATGTTTTTGAAGGAACTAAATGCCAGACCAGAGATATTATTTCCTTACAACTTCAAGTGAGTGTTACTGTCTTGTACTACAAATTCTATTTTGCTTACTCGATGTTAAGTGTAGTTGATGAGTTATGCATTCCCGCTTATACAAACGTGTGCGCAGTTTCCACTGGATCCTGCTAATCATTAGAGTTGACGAGGCAAAAGTTGAAGTACTGGACTCACTAACTAGAGACCCTAAAGAATACTACAACCTGAAGTTGATGCTCGACAGGTAATCTCAATCATTATCGCACTATGTCGGCCACTTTAGTTCATTTCCTGATATCAAGTAATTAATAACTCCTTTATTCATTTTCTTTGCCGGGCGGGGTTTGGAAAAAGTTCATCAAAGAGGTTGTCGGTCCATGGAAACCAAGCCTGAAATGGTGGCGACCAAGGGTAATTAAGTAGTACTAGCTAGCTAGCTACGTCCGCGCATCTCTTTAATTCTAGTTTCAATACCATTATCATGCTTGATTATTATCTGATTGAATTCTATTCTCGTAAAGTGCTTGTGGCAGGCACCGGGGAATAATTTATGTGCATACTACGTTTGCGAGAACATTCGCATTATTATCAACGAAAGGAACAGAGATGCAAGAAATCTTTGGGTATGTAAACACTATTCACAATTCTTTTTATCATTATCTAATATATATACACACAACTAATATATTTATATTGATCTCCTTCTTTAAAGATGCAAGAGATGCGGGATCAGCTCCTACCAACGGACCGCATACGAGCACTTCAAGAGGAAATGGTGGGATTTTTGCTTCAGAAGGTCATATCTCCCGATGGAGAATACCATTTCACCTAATGCCTGCATGTAATGATATGCAAGTTGTAGGAGAAACTGTATATACCAAATTGTATATATATATGTGTGTATGCATGGTCGTACGAGAAATTCTATGATATATGATTGGTTCTACGAGAAATTCTATTATATATGCATAACGTGTACAGTATGTAGTAGCGTAAAATATGTTTGAAATGAAAAAGAATTAAATGGAAAACACAAAATAAAAAGGAAAAATAAACAATAAACCCTAAACCCCTAAACACCTAAACCTTTAGTCCCAGTTGGTGTCACCAACCGGGACTAAAGGTCCCCAGCCCCCGCGGCCACGTGACAGGGATTTAGTCCCGGTTGGTGTTACCAACCAGGACTAAAGGTCCCCAGCCCCCTGCGCGCGCTGCCGGCCACGTGGCTGGGATTTAGTCCTGGGTCGTGGCCAACCGGGACTAAAGGGTGGGGGCCTTTAGTCCCGATTTATTAGTCCCGGTTGGTGAACCGGGACTAAAGGCCCTTCCCAACCGGAACTAAAGGCCGTTTCTCCACTAGTGTACTATCACGGATTTTATTTATTATGAAGGAGTTTCAAAAGTTTAAAGGAAAAAATCTATTGGTAACATGTCATGTGCATTATGATTGTTGTAAAAAAAATCATATAATATAACCAAACAGAAAGTTTGAAAACATCTGAATATTTTATATTTATTTATTTTTGTAGTCATATAAAGATCTTGTCTTTAAAAGTATTTACGAAATATTATATTTTTCTTATGCACTATACATACATTACTATAGATTCTAGTGGTCAAAGTTACATTTTCAAGACCATGTCAATATCCAAAACATCACTTATTTGTGAGCTGGAGGGGGTTGAGCAAATTGTGGATGTGTACATCGATTTAGCGTATATTTTGTATGTGAACTGTTTGTTGTGTATAAGAGGGACTACTTAAATAAATATTGAACATAGTCTCAAAAGAAAATATACACTACTATAAATGATGCGGCCAAAAGAAAGCTGGAGATGCCAATATAATTCAACAAAAAATAAAGGTTGCTCAAAAAAGCAATGGATCTAACAGATATATTTGAGATATTACCCATGGGCTAAGAAATCAAACAAATGTATGTTTGTGAAGACATGACGACATAGGTAAGGGATGATGCCAAGATCTTCCTGCAATTACTGCTAATGGCTAAATTCCTACATACAAACAATTTAAGTGTCTATAAATCAAGATCTCCCAAGCAATTGTGCGAGAGAAACATCTTCAACAAACTCTAATTTATTGAACCAACAATTGTATATCATGACAGAACACCGAAGTATTGCGAGCCCTCAAGAACAATCATAATCAGCACGTTCCGTTCCAAATCATAATTAGTGAAATTTGTAGAAGTATACATCATGTGGGGGGCTAGGGTAGCCAATTGCATCTCTTAAGTGCTTCATCATAGAAAACCGCAAATGGAAACAATGATATTACCTTATTTCAGTGAATCTTCTGCCCCCAAATATTCATAAAGACGATAGGAACAAAACTGTACAAAAGAGTTAATTGTAGATGTTGGATTAAAATAAACTAAACAATAAAAGCATATTTCTTAATTACATTATTTGAGGGAACATTTAGCCCCCATACCTTTACAAACTATAAATTTGTAGGAACAACATGTACGTAATTGCTCATCTACCATTCTTAAGAAGTTGCTCCCCACTACTCCATATTCTCTCACCATGCACACTGTCCACATCAGCGATGTGCCACGTCATCCTTATTCCTAAATAGTTGAACCCCACTAACTGATTTTCCTGCGATTTCCTGAAGCCACGTCATCAGCCTCGCTTGGTCTCCTTTCCACTGCTATCCTTTACGAGAAACTCCTCTCTGTTATTATAGCAACCGATGGGTTTCTTCCCGTCTCTTCATCTATTCCCAATCCACAACGCCCGCTCCTCTCCTGTTCCCACCACTTACCTTAGCTTTAATCAGTTATAAATCTCCCCTTCTCTCTCTCCCCTTCACAGGCCTTCTCCTCCAGTCCTCTCAATTCAGTTTGACGCCATGGCCGCCGTATTCATACTCTGACATCGCTGCTGCATGGACAGGCAACCAATGACTCTCGAGGCTTTGACGCCCTTGTCAAGGAGGCAGATGTTGATGATGCCAAGGAATCTGACTCAATCCTTAGGTGGACTTCCATATCGTCGATTTAATGTGCCACTTCGTTTTGGGATTGAGCGTTTTCAAGCAGGGATCTACTCGATGTTCTGCCTTTGATCGATTGGGTCCATACGGTACTGCTATTCCTATCCATGCTCGCAAGTTTCAGTGACGCTATAAAAAATTATTTACTTGCAGTCTTCTACTAGTTTGTTGCTCTGTGTCTACCTTTTTGTGTATTTCTTTTTCAGTTCCTCGATGTCCTCGGTTTGCTCATAAAGGTTACAGTGAAGCTCTGAAATTACTAATAAACAATAGTCCGACTTGTGGAGATTGGAAGGATATTATTCCATCTATGATTCAGTTCAGCATCTGTATTGAAAAGAAAAGGCTGATGATCACACTGGTTACAGAGACCTGTTTCTCCTTTCTGAAATTTTTAGTGCCACGCTACTATTTTTCAACTGCTGCAGTGCTGCTAGCCTGCAGATGTTGGCGTAAATCAATCACCTGAAATTATTTCTTTGGTATGGATTAGTGTAGAAAAGTGTTTCAAGAATCTTATAATTTGAATATAAACTGGTGGTTAAAATAACATCTTGAAACTACATCTGCATACAAAACATTACTTATTTGTAAATCACCAGGATTTAAGGCCACACATTGCTTCTATTTGGCAAGTGCTTGCATCTTCATTGGGCTACACGAATGTGGTTGTTTCTTTTTCCTCGTGATATTCTTCCATTCATTGTTGTTGAGGTGCTCCAAAGGTGAGATTCTGAAATGAAATCTCATTGTTTTTCGTCTATATTGTTTAAATACCTTGGGATCAGATAAGCAATAATTTTGTATGAAATGTCTAGATGCATTTCCAAGGCAGATCTCATGGTATTGTACAATTTCTGAAATATTGTACTCCTACTCCAGTATCTCGCAGTTTATTCTTTTCACAGCTGCTTACTGTTTCACCTTTTCCAGTTTTTTCCTTTCATCATTCATTAAACTATCATATTTCTTAAACTGTCAATGATTTAATTATGCGAAAAGGATACAGAGAGCAGTGCGAGGTCACTTACAATTTTCATGAATAGCTAATACAACGAGGTGTTAATTTCTTGATCATACAAGACTACTGAACATTGCGTTAATTATTTTGTCAATAACCTTAGTAATCTTGACTGTTCTTCTCATTAATGAATATATAACATTTTGGTTTACAATAAACTGGAGCAAGTAATACTAAATCTCATTGTTTACTACATCAAGAAAAAATGATTATGTGTAAGCCTCTAAGACGGGGTCGAAAAATCAATCTAGTCAAAGGGAGATATTTTCTCGCTCTTGCATTATATTCCCTTATACCAGTCACATGCTCGCACAACTTAAAAAGCTGCCTGCTACTATGTTTCTTCAGTGATTTGAGGCAGACTTAGAAACCTATCTGTACTGGATGAAAAACATATGTAGACTGTGGATGTTCATAGTGCAATGTATTGCAACAATCCATACAATGTCACATTTACCTAACATTTCAGTGGGCATTAACTTAGCAATGAGTTATTGGTACTTCAATCTTTGCTGATATGTGTTGTTTAAATAAAAAAATCACAACTTTTTTCCTTCACATGCTCATCTCTAAGTAATATCTAATGTTGACTAAATGTGCCGCACCAACGCGCGGGGCATTATCTAGTTAGTTAGTAAATTGAAGCCGCTATGATGGAATCCTTTCATATAGCCGACGATGTAATAATGAACAACCCCATTAAAGATTATGATCAGTGGTTCACGTTCAGAAAATAGTGGCCCATCCTGTTAACCCATTGTTGTGCTCCTATTTTCACTGCACAATAATTTAGGATCAGAGAGATGGAAATTTTTGAACAAATAGAGATACGATTTTAATTGCTGCTTCCTGAACTGAAAATTTGATGACTAAGTTGCAAATCTTATCCACAAAGAGGATTCAAAACACTAAGAAACTTTTGGTGATTTATTTGTTTCAATATAATGGCAAAACGGATCATTGGGGGTTCATATTTGTGCTCAATATCAACATTGGTTCACCACCATGGATAAACAAAAATAATTAGAAACTCAAGCACATCAATGCAGATTAGGTCAAAAATTAGACTAATCGCAAGAGTGCAAACCTCAGTGTCGCAGTAAGATTCTCAATCTCGCTTCCCTTCTACATAGAGGCATGCTCCTCTTCCTCCAATTCTTCTTCCTAGTGTCCGCATCCTTTACTTCCAAGTGTATTACCCGCATGCTAGTAGTGGCAGGATATGGATCAACCTAGCCATGCTTTGTTATCTGCCCTCAGTAAAACTAAAAAGAGCCATTTGCAACGGGAAAGTTTTGAGTGCACGTACCATCTGCTCTTCCATTGGCAACATAGGTGTCTTGGGGGCTCGCAGATGTGAAATGTTCATGTTTAAGAAATTAAGACAACAAATTAAACTTGAGACCACTTCAATTCTATCATCAAATGCAGTGATGCTTCACATCCTAGATCAAATTAGATAAACTTAACCTATTAAATATGGAAACCACTGGTGGGACATACTCCCTACATCACGCATGGTGTGACGTCACCAACATCCAACCCTGAGCATCCAGCATGCGGCCACCGACAATCGGATGGCAGGGAAGCGTATCACGCCCTAAGACAAGCTTCCAAGATGCGTGGTATAATTCTCGATTAAATATTCAAGTTTATTTGAGTACTCAAGTTAGGTCTCAATCAGACTATGTCAGAATAACTTGGGAGAGTTATTTGCTTCCAAGTTATTCTAACATAGTCTGATTGACACCTAAACTTAGGAGAGTTATTTGCTTTCATGTGTGCTCCTATAGAGGAACTGACAAAAAGGCCTATTCGGCACTAGGCTTCCCTAGTCGCTCCCGCAGGCGACTCCGGGAGCCAACCCTAGCGCCGCCACCTCTCGATCCCCCGCCCCGACCTCCCTTCCCTCGCCGCCGCCGGTGGCATCGTCGGCCAAAGGCCGCGTGGCGTAGGCGGCGGCGGGGCGGCATCCTCCTGCGCACTGGATGCGTGCGTCGTGGGGCGCGGCCTTCTGCGTCGGCGGCATGGGTCGTTGGGCCTTCTTCAGGTTCTGCTCCCTCCCCCCGGCGTCCTAGCGTCCCATTGGTGCTACCCCCCCTCCCCCCCCCTCCCAGCAGCGGCTCGTGGGGCTCCGGGGTGAGGGCGACTCGCTGGTGGCGGATCTGGGTGCCCCTACCCAGATCCAGGTGGTGGCGGCGGCGGGCGACTTTGGGGGTGGCCGGCGACTTGGCTAAGGAGGTGGCGCGGCGGCTGGCGGCCAGGCTGCTCCGGTTCGGGGTGGCGGGGTGCTGGGCGGCTCTGGCCAGGGCGCGGAGGCGCGTGTGTTGCGGTGGAGGTTGGCGCCCCGGCGGTGCTCCAGTGCTGGTGTGGCCGGCGAGCGGCATGGGTTGGGGCAGCAGCTTGGCGCGGTTGCTGCTCTGGCCATGGGCGGTGGCGGTGCGGTAAGGTACGGTGCGGTGGCCTTCATGCGGCGCCTTCATGCGGCGCGGCGCTACACGGTAGCTCGGCGGTTCGGCTGCGGCAACGGACGGCTTCTCATCCGGCGTCGGCTTGTCTGCAGGCGGACCGTATCGGCCTTCGTTTCATCCCCTTGTTGCGCGTGTGCTGCCCTCGCCGGAGGGCTGGTCCTCTCCCAGTCTCCGTCCACCGTTGAGGGACGATTTCGCCGCCAGGAGGGCCATGGAGTCATCCTTGCCTCCCATCGGTTAGTGGTATGCCACCGGGGAGCTCGTCCATTGCCTGGAAGTGGCAGGGCGGGGCGGTGGCGGCCAGATCTGGCCGGCCCGGGGGTGGGTCTCGGGGCTGGGGGCCACCCAGGAGTGGGAAAGGAGGGACCTTTCCGCTAGTTTCTTTGGTCGTCTGAGCTGCGCGTCTCACCTGGGGTGTCTCGGGGTCTTGGATGCCAGGGCGGTGGCCTTCGTGGTGGTAGCCGCAGTGCTTGTGGGCGAAGCTCACGGCTTGGGTGTGGTCTGGCTACCATGGTCAGGCGGGCGGCATGGTGGTCAGTGTGTGACGGCCTGTGGCGGTGGTGCGGTGAGCGGTTGCTTGGTGTACTCCGTCTGGGAGTTGAAGAGGGCTTGCCGGGGTGAAAACCCATTCTGGCATTGCCAGGTCGACGACGGCGGCACCTATGGTGTCGTCCCCTTCCTGGAGGCGTAGTCGCGGCTCTTCTTCGTCCTCCTTGTGGCTCCAGGGAAACCCCGATCAATGGATCGGGCGGTGGCGGCGCTACGGTGTCGTATCCTTCCTGAAGGCACCGCTGACGGAGTTGAATCCGGAAGATCTTCGGTAGGGGGTCCCGAGCTGGTGATCTTGGCACGATGGTAACAGGACAGAAAGGGGACACGATGTTTACCCAGGTTCGGGCCCTCTCGAAGGGGTAAAACCCTACGTCCTGCTTGTGTTCTATTGATTGTGAATGGGGTACAAAGTACAGGTTGATCTACCTCGAGATCGAGTATGAATGAATCTACCTCTATGGGCTAAACCCCTCGGCTTATATAGATGCCGGGGGTACCTAGGGTTACACATAGGTCGGCCGAGGATTGTATTCGTGCCTTGGAGTGCGCATCAAGTCTTCGGGGGATTCCATCTTGTTCACTTCATGGGGCCCGACGAATGCGGCCCACTGGTTGGTTGTTCGGGGGTCCTCGGCCCAACCCATGTCTGGGAGCTGACGTGGTTATCTCCCCCCCCCCCCCCCCCTATCACCATCAGCCGCCTTGGAGCTTCCGGTCCGTCGTGCACGGCTTCTCTTCACGGTGACCGGTTCACTGGGGAGGGACCCGGAGGCTTCAAGCGGTGCCTTCTCTTCCCACGTTTAGTTTGCTTGGAGTAGTAAGGGGCTTTGTAGCTGTTCTTATCACCCTTGTATCTCGCCGTGTGTGTGCGTTGTGGTGCCGAGTGGTGTGTGTTGTGTTGTATGATGATTGGTCGCTGCTTTATATATAAAGCAGGGTGCGAGCCTTTTTCGGTGCTCCTATAACATGGAACAAAACGGAAGGATATATGAAAAAAGAAGTGCGGGGAGACTGAAGTAGAACAATAGCACCTGTCATGTTTGGATGGTTAATAGTTTAAGCCGCTGTCTTGCACCTAATATAAACCATGCTAATTTTGGCGGCCAGACGAAGTTTGGACAAACGGCACGTGTCAATGGCTGTCGTGTTGATTTGTACTGGAGTTGGATTGTAAGAGATTTTCTTGTATGGGTTAACGGCTACCAAAATGATAAATTACTCTAGGCCTTACATTGAATTGCAATGATCAGTATAAGAGAATAAATAATAGTATTCTTCGGCTAGGAGTGTACACTCGTACAATATATATGTACATAAGTGCGTCGTGACCGCTAATATATTGTCATGTTTTGCTAAAAAAATATTTTTATGTTAATTTTATGGACTGATACTATTAAAAAGATTCAATGCTTGTGATCATGGTGGTTACATCAACTCAATGTCGAGACACTGTAGATATACTCCTCACGAAGACCTATCAGTTGTGATTCTTCGATATAAACATGGTAAATATATTAATGGTCATGAAGGCCGCGCTGTCGCGATGCGTGCTCGGGTAATTACTAATCACTGCTTGCTCCGTCAGTTACTATTATGCTTTGCAGTTTACCAAATCCAATAGCGCTTGATTCATGTTGTAGTGTAGTTGAGTACTGTTGGAATAGCTTCCAATTAAGAGAGATTGATATCTGCAACCAATAGTCTTGGGGTTGCTATTGCACACGGACCTGCTGGTAGTTGGTCTACTGTAAGAAGCATTTTCCTTTCAGGGCGATATGGTTGTTACCGACTCTTACGATTAAGCCTTGTCTTCCCTTTTCCTCTTCAAAAGCACATGGCCCAAGGTTATAGAGATAAATGTTCGTACTACCCCCTCATTGGGTGCATAGGCAAATTAAGAGTTGCTTAGTTACAAGTTTTGTACTAGGGGTTAGTGTTGTTAGCTTTCTATAGTGTTAGTCCTACCCCCTCATTGGGTGCATAGGCGAATTGAGAGTTGCTTAGTTACAAGTTTTTTACATCAGAGGATGACGATTTCTTCCTGGAGGCGTAGTCGCGGCTCTTCTTCGTCCTCCTTGTGGCTCCGGGGAAACCCCGATCAATGGATCGGGCGGTGGCGGCGCTACGGTGTCGTATCCTTCCTGAAGGCACCGCTGACGGAGTTGAATCCGGAAGATCTCCGGTAGGGGGTCCCGAGCTGGTGATCTTGGCACGATGGTAACAGGACAGAGAGGGGACACAATGTTTACCCAGGTTCGGGCCCTCTCGAAGAGGTAAAACCCTACGTCCTGCTTGTGTTGTATTGATTGTGGATGGGGTACAAAGTATAGGTTGATCTACCTCGAGATCGAGTATGAATGAATCTACCTCTATGGGCTAAACCCCTCGGCTTATATAGATGCCGGGGGTACCTAGGGTTACACATAGGTCGGTTACATCTAGGGATAGACATGCCAAAGATTGTATTCGTGCCTTGGAGTGCGTGTCAAGTCTTCGGAGGATTCCATCTTGTTCACTTCATGGGACCCGTCGAATGCAGCCCACTGGTTGGTTGTTCGGGGGTCCTCGGCCCAACCCATGTCTGGGAGCCAACGTGGTTATCCCCCCCTATCCAGTACACCATCAGTAGCCCCTGAACTGGTCTTCAAGCCAAGGACACCGCTCGGCTCCTCCGAGTTGTTTCTTCTTCAGTCTTCGGCTTTGTAGGCGAGTTCAACAAACCCGACATCCTTGTCTTCAGAGTTAGCACTATATCCGAGAACATCCTTGGATCCGAAGTCTTTGTGCTGAAGTGGGTGTCTTAAGAGCTAAGTAACCCTCTGCCAATGACAAAACATAGGTCCACTCTGACAATTTTTAAGGCGTGCCACTTAGCCAGGGCACTAGTAGGAAAACCCCCATTTGTCCCGGTTCGTAAGGGCCTTTTGTCCCGGTTCTGGAACCGGGACTAAAGGGTCGGGACTAAAGCTCAAAACCTTTAGTCCCGGTTCGCTTACGAACCGGGACCAAAGGCCGTCCACGTGGCCGCCGCGGGGAGCCCGGGCAGGAGGACCTTTAGTCCCAGTTTGTAACACCAACCGGGACCAAAAGGCAGGACCTTTAGTCCCGGTTGGCAACACCAACCGGGACCAAAAGGCACTGGGTTTTTTTTTTTTTTTTGAAAGGGGGGTTTAGGGGGGGGGGGGGGGGGTTGTAGGGTTAATTGAGGTGTTTCATATTATGTTAGCTATCTAATAGAGAGAAGTGTCCTCTCTTTCTCCGTGCTTGGTCGACGCTAGCTACTATAGAGAGAACTCGACACGCTAGCTAGTAAGCAAATGAAGGAACCATTAAGTACACAAGATCGTCATGAACATATACACAGAGAAGTGATCGACCTCTCTTTCTCCGAGAGATTGGTCGAACAACAAGTTTTCGTATATCTATCCGACGCTACTAGCTACATATATACAATATAAGATCTCTTACAATCCCTAACATTTAATTTCAAATTCCAGATGGTATTCTCCGGCTTTATTTATGACGTGGTCAAGAAAGAATCCCGCCAATTCCTCTTGAATTGCTCGTATGCGATCATGTGGTAGGAGTTCATCTCACATCTGCCACGTCTAATTTGAAGAAGGGGGTCAATACATATATATGAATGAAACTCAACACAAATCATGGTAATAAAATAAAGTTGTGAATATTATTGCTTACGCACTTGAAATTGTTTTTCAGAGTAGCCCCGCTTAGGGGTCGTCGCGTTGTAGATGAACTCGCAAACGTAGTATCCACAAAAATCATTCCCTTTTTCCTGCCACAAGCACTTTACGAGAAATAGAGTTCAATCAAACTGATAATTAAGCATGATAAATGGTATTGATGGAACTAGAATCAATGGGAGATGCGCGGAACTAGCCAGTAGTACTTACTTTCGGGTGTGTAAATCGCAGCTCCCTCGGCAGTGCCGGAACAATTGCGGTGAACTCTTTCCAAACCCTGCCAGACAAACAAAATAATTACTTGATATCAGGAAATGAACAAAGTTGCCGATATGACGCGATAATGATCGATTGAACTTACTTCTGGAGCATTTCAATTATGCCCGCATATTCCTGGGGATCTTTTCGTTTCGAGTCTAAGACGATTAGTACTCCCCGCTCAAGCTTAATCTCTAGCAGAATAAAGTGGTACCTGCGTACGCATGCATAACTCATCAATTACATTACTATAACCTCGAGTAATAAGGGAAACCGAATATGCACAAGACAGTAACACTCACTTGCAGTTATAAGGAAAGAGTATTGTCCCTTTGTTTTGATTTTTAAGCAACGATTGTAGCAAGTTGTCCTCGGTTTCTGTGACATTGTTTTTAACCGTATACTCATGTATGATATTTGGGTTAATGAACCCAATGTCATACATTTGTGCTTTTCTGCATTCGACGATCTTCAATCTGCATAATATAGTGAGGATAATTATATATACATGCAATGAAAGAGCTGAGCTATATATAGAGAGAGACTTAATTACAGAAGTAGTACTTACAGACAGTAGCAAGTCGCGATTGTTTTGTCGATGGCCTTTTGATTGTATAACTGGAATATCTCCTCAAATTCAACATTCAACTGATCCATTCCAACAAGGTCGTGCTCCTCTTTAATCTTCAGCGTCAAAGAATCCCTCCTTGACTCGCGACAGGTTTTCATGTACCATTCATGCAATGTTCGCATCATCGTTGTTAGAGGAGGATGATCAGGTTTGACGAGAGGCCGCCCGTACCGGTAACTGAATTCGTCCACCTCCAACGGCTCAAACTGTACATCATCGCTCAGGTAATCACCAGGATTGGTACCGGGCAGCATCCCCGGATGATTAGCGACGATATCGCTAGACACCTTGAGCGGGGGGCACGATTGGTTCGCCTGTTCGCCGAGCTGGGGAATTTTTTTCCCACTTCTTCGTTTTGCTAACCTTGCATCACTGGAAGTACTTCCCGACCGCCGCGCGTCTTGATATGTCTTTTTAACACAGCGGTCATAGTTGGAATCCGGCGGCGGCGGTGGTGGTCGCTTCAGGGCATCGATAGTGCGCATCACTTTCACCGGATCTAGCTTCTCCTTCGGAGGTGGAGTTTTCCTTGCAAAATGGGCCCTCAATTCGGCCTGACATATCTCCTCATTTTCAGACTCGGTCCTCTCATATGGTAACTTTTCCAGAGGCTTGAGAGATGGACCGTATCTGTATTCCCTCCCGCCTCTTCTTGTACTGCTAGCCGCCGGAGCGGCGGCGTCTCTCTTCCGTCGTTGCTTACGAGGCGGAGCAGGAGGCGGAGTGCTCCGACGCGCCGGAGGAGCCGGAGCGGCGGCGTCTGTCTTCTGCCATTGCCGACGAGGCTGAGGAGGAGGCGTACTGCTCCGACGTGCCGGAGTAGGCGAAGGAGGAGGCGGAGTGCCCTCACGCGTCGGAGGAGCCGGAGAAGGAGGCGGTGTGCCCTGATCACTCGCCGGGGGAGGAGGAGGAGGAGGCGGAGAGCCCTGATTCGCCTGAGGAGGAGGAGGAGGCAGAGGAGGCGGAGGAGGCAGAGGCGTCCAGTTTGGAAGCTTGATGTACTCCTTCTGCCATAGACATGTACTCCTCAGAGCACGAGCCAGCTTATTCTCTCCTTCACCTGTAGGCCGGTCAAGCTCGAGCTCCTCAAATCCCTCAATTACTTCATCCACCATCACAACAGCATAGCCATGTGGAATCGGTGAGCAGTGAAAAGTTCCGTTGGGTTGAGGAGGTGCAACAGAGCCGACAGCCGCCTTCAAAGTGAGGTTCCGCCATTTCGTCATGAGCTCGCAATGTTGAGCCTCCGTGATAGTATCCACGGGGAAGATAGGAGTCGTGAAGTCAGGCTGAACGGGCTCCGTGGAAGCGACGCTGCTTCTCCGCTGAGATGGCGGGGTAGCTTCTGGGGTAGCTTCGTGCCGCTGAGATGGTTGGCCGACAGCTCGCTGGCTCTCAGCTTCCTCTAGCTTTTGTAGTCTTGCATTCAGCTTCTGAATTTCGCTCAGCTCCGCTTTCCTCTTTCTCTCCCGGCTTCTGTAACCGCCTGCGTTGGGAAACCCAACCTTCCACGGAACGGAGCCTGGTGTGCCTCGTGTTCGTCCAGGGTGCTCAGCATTCCCTAGGGCCTCAGTCAGCTCGTCCTTCTCTCTGTCGGGAATGAACGTCCCTTCCTGCGCTGCGGTGATATACTCCTGAAGCTTGTTCATGGGTATTGCAAGTTGCTCGTTCGTCCAACGGCACTTCCCTGTTTCAGGGTCCAAAGTTCCCCCAACCCCGAAGAACCAAGTCCTTGAACGGTCTGGCCAGTTCAATGTCTGTGGTACGACGTTTTTAGCCATCAGGTCATTCTCAGCTTTGTCCCACAACGGTCGCGATTGTTTTGTCGATGGCCTTTTGATTGTATAACTGGAATATCTCCTCAAATTCAACATTCAACTGATCCATTCCAACAAGGTCGTGCTCCTCTTTAATCTTCAGCGTCAAAGAATCCCTCCTTGACTCGCGACAGGTTTTCATGTACCATTCATGCAATGTTCGCATCATCGTTGTTAGAGGAGGATGATCAGGTTTGACGAGAGGCCGCCCGTACCGGTAACTGAATTCGTCCACCTCCAACGGCTCAAACTGTACATCATCGCTCAGGTAATCACCAGGATTGGTACCGGGCAGCATCCCCGGATGATTAGCGACGATATCGCTAGACACCTTGAGCGGGGGGCACGATTGGTTCGCCTGTTCGCCGAGCTGGGGAATTTTTTTCCCACTTCTTCGTTTTGCTAACCTTGCATCACTGGAAGTACTTCCCGACCGCCGCGCGTCTTGATATGTCTTTTTAACACAGCGGTCATAGTTGGAATCCGGCGGCGGCGGTGGTGGTCGCTTCAGGGCATCGATAGTGCGCATCACTTTCACCGGATCTAGCTTCTCCTTCGGAGGTGGAGTTTTCCTTGCAAAATGGGCCCTCAATTCGGCCTGACATATCTCCTCATTTTCAGACTCGGTCCTCTCATATGGTAACTTTTCCAGAGGCTTGAGAGATGGACCGTATCTGTATTCCCTCCCGCCTCTTCTTGTACTGCTAGCCGCCGGAGCGGCGGCGTCTCTCTTCCGTCGTTGCTTACGAGGCGGAGCAGGAGGCGGAGTGCTCCGACGCGCCGGAGGAGCCGGAGCGGCGGCGTCTGTCTTCTGCCATTGCCGACGAGGCTGAGGAGGAGGCGTACTGCTCCGACGTGCCGGAGTAGGCGAAGGAGGAGGCGGAGTGCCCTCACGCGTCGGAGGAGCCGGAGAAGGAGGCGGTGTGCCCTGATCACTCGCCGGGGGAGGAGGAGGAGGAGGCGGAGAGCCCTGATTCGCCTGAGGAGGAGGAGGAGGCAGAGGAGGCGGAGGAGGCAGAGGCGTCCAGTTTGGAAGCTTGATGTACTCCTTCTGCCATAGACATGTACTCCTCAGAGCACGAGCCAGCTTATTCTCTCCTTCACCTGTAGGCCGGTCAAGCTCGAGCTCCTCAAATCCCTCAATTACTTCATCCACCATCACAACAGCATAGCCATGTGGAATCGGTGAGCAGTGAAAAGTTCCGTTGGGTTGAGGAGGTGCAACAGAGCCGACAGCCGCCTTCAAAGTGAGGTTCCGCCATTTCGTCATGAGCTCGCAATGTTGAGCCTCCGTGATAGTATCCACGGGGAAGATAGGAGCCGTGAAGTCAGGCTGAACGGGCTCCGTGGAAGCGACGCTGCTTCTCCGCTGAGATGGCGGGGTAGCTTCTGGGGTAGCTTCGTGCCGCTGAGATGGTTGGCCGACAGCTCGCTGGCTCTCAGCTTCCTCTAGCTTTTGTAGTCTTGCATTCAGCTTCTGAATTTCGCTCAGCTCCGCTTTCCTCTTTCTCTCCCGGCTTCTGTAACCGCCTGCGTTGGGAAACCCAACCTTCCACGGAACGGAGCCTGGTGTGCCTCGTGTTCGTCCAGGGTGCTCAGCATTCCCTAGGGCCTCAGTCAGCTCGTCCTTCTCTCTGTCGGGAATGAACGTCCCTTCCTGCGCTGCGGTGATATACTCCTGAAGCTTGTTCATGGGTATTGCAAGTTGCTCGTTCGTCCAACGGCACTTCCCTGTTTCAGGGTCCAAAGTTTCCCCAACCCCGAAGAACCAAGTCCTTGAACGGTCTGGCCAGTTCAATGTCTGTGGTACGACGTTTTTAGCCATCAGGTCATTCTCAGCTTTGTCCCACAACGGTCGGGCTTTGAGGTAGCCACCTGACCCCGTGTGATGGTGATACTGCTTCTTTGCAGCATTGATCTTGTTTGTCTCTGACATTTGTTTACTCTTGTCCGATGTCTTGTAGGCCACAAATGCGGGCCAGTGATCACCTATCTTCTCAAATCGGCCGGTGAATTCTGGAGTCTTCCCTTTGTCGACAAACTTTGATTTCAAATCATTCTTCCACCTCCTGAATAGATCTGCCATCTTCTTAAGAGCACACGCCTTGACCAGTGGCTCTATAACTGGCTTATTCGGATCCTCCTCTGGCGGTAGTGTGAAATTTGCCTTCAGTGCGGTCCAAAGATCATCTTTCTGTCTATCGGTGACATAATCACCATCAGGGGCGCCGTCCTTAGGCTTATTCCATTGCTTGATGCTGATCGGGATGTAGTCCCTAACAATAGCTCCGCACTGAGCAGAAAATGCGTCCTTGGTCCGCTTGGGTTCAATCGGATGGCCATCCCGCGCGAGTGCTGTGATCGTGAACCTTTCTTCCTTGCGCAACCTCTTCTTCGGGCCTCGTCTCGTTACCGAAGTTTGGCTCGATCCGGAGGGCTATAAAAGAAGAAAGAAGAGTTAATTAATATATGTACATACCAAAACAATTAATGCATCAATCAGCTAGTCAGCACGGGCTTAATTAATATATATACCTCGCCGGACTTTGCAACAGCTCCCTCCTCCGTTCGGTCACCGGAGCCGTCATCATGGTCTCCTTCTTCCTCCGGCATTCGGTCACCGGAGCCATCACGATCATGCCCTTCCTCCTCCATTGTTCGATCACCGGAACCGTCATCCTCTCCTTCCAGACCATTGGTGTCGTTGAGAAACGACAAGACATCACGTCCGGCGAGGATTATCTCCCCCAACAACTGTTCTTGTTCCAAGTCTCTTTGATCCATAGTTTCTGCAAATATTACAACATGGCAATTAATATACAAACATGAATGTCCGACGTCCGGACCGCCTCTCTCATGAATGTCCGACGTCCGGACCGCCTCTCTCATGAATGTCAAACAAGGGATTCTCTTAACCTTTAAGGGATTTAACAAAATGGCGCGATTCTGAATGTGCAGAAAATGGTCCATATTTTTCCTGATCTCATCTACCCTTCTATATGTCACGTTGTCTAGTGTCAAAGGATTCAAGAAAACCAAGGCAACGACGCTCACCCCGCATGTCGTGTCCGACGTCCCCCCTCATGTCGAAGTTATCGGGGAGGGGGTAGACGACAACGACGCTCACCCCTCATGTCATGTCCGACGTCCCCCCTCATGTCGAAGTTATCGGGGAGGGGGTAGACAACAACGACGCTCACCCCTCATGTCATGTCCGACGTCCCCCCTCATGTCGAAGTTATCGGTGAGGGGGTAGACGACAACGACGCTCACCCCTCATGTCATGTCTGACGTCCCCCCTCATGTCGAAGTTATCGGGGAGGGGGTAGACAACAACGACGCTCCCCCTCATGTCATGTCCGACGAGGTCGGCGACGAGGACATACATCTATCTCATCTCTACATGAACATACATCTCATCTCCACATGACCATTTATCTATCTATCTCATCTCCACATGAACATAGATCTCATTTATATATATATATATATATATATATATATATATATCATCATATCATATATATATATCATCATATAAACAACAGAAAAATTAATTGTTTCCAACAGAGCATCATATATATATCATCATATTATCTATATATATCATCATTTCATCAAATTATCTAACATAATGAACTATATATATATCAACAAAATCATTTATCTATCTATCAACATCATCATCTATCTCCACATGAAAATATACATCTCATAAAAAACATAGCAACGGGGGCTGCCGGCGACCATGGAGCAGTGGCAGATGGCTTGAGGCCGGCGACGAGGTGTGCTCGGGGGCACGCGGCGACGGGGAGCAGGGGACCATGGGAAAGGGGGCTCACTGGGGGGGTGCGGCGATGGCTTGAGGCCGACGACGAGGCCGGCGACGAGGACGGCGGGCTCGGGGGGGCACGCGCGCGGAGACGGCGAGGAGGGTGCGACGGCGAGGGCTCGGGGGAAGGCGGGGTGCTCACTGGGGGCGGCGATGGGAGAGGGCGACGGAGACGAGGAGGCGCGGCGATGAGGAGCGGGCGGCGACGTGGCTGGGCGGCGACGGCGACAGCGACGATGGGAGAGGGCGACGGCGACAGCGACGATGGGAGAGGGCGACGGCGACGAGGAGCGGGCGGCGACGGCGACAGCGACGAGGAGCAGCCGGGCGGCGTCGGGGGAGATGTGAAAATTTGGGGAAAAATTCCTAAGCGTTGGTTTATATAGCAAAGCCTTTAGTCCCGGTTGGTGGCACCAACCGGGACCAATGCCTCCCTTTGGTCCCGGTTGGTGCCACCAACCGGCACCAAAGGTCTCTTTTCGTCAGCCCAAAGGGCGGGAAACAGGGACCATGGTCCCTGTTGGTGGCACCAACCGGGACCAAAGGTAGGCATTGGTCCCGGTTGGTGGAACCAACCGGGACCAATGGCCTGCAGCCGCGGTGCGGTTGGATGTTTAGTCCCACCTCGCTAGCTGAGCAAAAAAATTCTTTATGAAAATTCTTTTTGCTATTAATGTTTTTAACAAAAAATACTTTGATAATTTTAGTTGCATAATTTTTATATAATTATAGTTTCAAAAATACTAGAGGTTTATCAAAGCTTTTTAGTTGATTATTTTTTGAACTCCACTCCCACGATGTTTTGAAAGAAATTAAAAAGCACTTCAAATGAACTCTGAAAAGGTTGAAAGTTGGCATGGTATCATCATTTCACCCACATAGCATGTGCTAAAAAATTGAGTGGGTTACGGCAAAAACTGGATGCACTTCGTGTACAAAACGGACAATCTCATCCGAAGTATCAGGGTTTCGGACGAAAACTCATCTCTTACAAAGGGATTTCATTTTTTTGAACTTATTTGAACTCCATACTTTTTGTGTGTTCAAAATGCACCATTCAAAGCCACATCATCAATTTTCAACCATTTCTGACTTCATTTGGTATTTTTCATGCACTTACTGATTTTTTGAGCTAAATAACCTTGAAATTGAAAAGCACTTCAAATGAACTCTGAAAAGGTTGAAAGTTGGCATGGTATCATCATTTCACCCACATAGCATGTGCTAAAAAGTTGAGACGGTTACGGCAAAAACTGGATGCACTTCGTGTACAAAACGGACAATCTCTTTCGAAGTATCAGGGTTTCGGACGAAAACTCATGTGTTACAGCCCGACAGTGGCTCGTGAGTGCCCGCATATGAAATGCACCGTCGGACCGTATGCAGGGAATCCGAATGATTTGTATTCGGTCGATGAACTAAAGGATTTCTAGATAGATCAACAAAACACAAGGTTTCCCCTGCATACAGCCCGACGGTGGCTCGTGAGTGCCCGCATGAAATGCACCGTCGGACCGTATGCAGGGAATCCGAATGATTTGTATTTGGTCTATGAACTAAAGGATTTCTAGATAGATCAACAAAACACACGGTTTCCCCTGCATACAGCCCGACGGTGGCTCGTGAGTGCCCGCATATGAAATGCACCGTCGCACCGTATGCAGGGAATCCGAATGATTTGTATTCGGTCGATGAACTAAAGGATTTCTAGATAGATCAACAAAACACACGGTTTCCCCTGCATACTAAGTGTCGAACATGTCCGAGAGGTGGGTTATATATAGGGTCGTGTGCCTCTTTAGTCCCGGTTGCTAGCACGAACCGGGACTAGTTATAGTGCTGATCCAACATCTCACAAGCGCTTGAAAGAAACACACGATCCGTGTGCTTCTTCCTGATTGGTACGACCTTAGTCCTGGGAGTGGCTAAAATTTAGTCCCACCTCGCCAAGCGAGAGGGACTCGCAGCGGTTTATAAGCCCTGAGTGCAGAGACGATGAAGCGAGAGGCGCAATGCTCACCTGCACGTTAGCTTCAGGCCTTGAGGAAATGGTGTAAACTGCACGGAGCTATATATCTGCAGTTTCTCAAGGCCTGAAGCTAAGCAACGTGTAGGTGAGCATTGCGCCTCTCCATTTTTAATAACTTATTTTAACTCCGGACATCATAATTTGGCATGACATCATAATTTCACATAATTTCACCCACCCACATCCCTGAATTGGTACGACCTTCACCGCCCAAGGTTATAAAGAGTTGAGAGGGTTACGGCAAAAACTGGATGCACTTCGTGTACAAAACGGACAATCTCTTTCGAAGTATTAGGGTTTCATACGAAAACTCATCTGTTACAAAAGGCATTTCATTTCTTCACATGTAACTACAATGATATAGTTGTGGAGAGAAAGTCTTCACTTTTTCTTCGCTTGTGTCCTTTGCTTATTGCGCCGTAACCATGGATAATCTTCATCGTTTAAGAGGGTGCTTGGGTCAGCCTTGACTTTGAAGGGAGGAATTTCATGAAACTTTTCATAATCTTCAGACATGTCTGTCTTGCCCTCCAATCCCACGATGTCTCTTTTTCCTGAAAGAACTATGTGGCGCTTTGGCTCATCGTATGATGTATTCGCTTCCTTATCTTTTCTTTTTCTCGGTTTGGTAGACATGTCCTTCACATAGAAAACCTGCGCCACATCATTGGCTAGGGCGAATGGTTCGTCTGTGTACCCAAGATTGTTCAGATCCACTGTTGTCATTCCTGTACCCCGCCTCCTGACAGATTGACCCATTTGCACTGAAACAAAGGGACCTTGAAATCATGTCCATAGTCAAGTTCCCATATGTCCACTATGTAACCATAATATGTGTCCTTTCCCCTATTGGTTGCTGCATCAAAGCGGACACCGCTGTTTTGGTTGGTGCTCTTTTGATCTTGGGCGATCGTGTAAAATGTATTCCCATTTATCTCGTACCCTTTGTAAGTCAATACAGTCGAAGATGGTCCCTTGGCCAACGAGTACAACTCATCAGAAACAGTGTTGTCACCCATGAGACGTGTTTGCAGCCAACTGCCAAAAGTCCTGATGTGTTCATATGTAATCCAGTCGTCACACTGCTCCGGGTGTTTGGAGCGCAGAATATTCTTGTGTTCATCGACATACGGGGTCACCAAGGTAGAATTCTGTAGAACTGTGTGGTGTGCTTGAGACCAAGAATGCCCGTCCCTACATATTATTGAGTCCGCTCCTAGCGTGCCTTTTCCAGTCAGTCTCCCCTCATACCGTGATTGAGGGAGACCAATCTTCTTAAGGTCAGGAATGAAGTCAACACAAAACCCAATGACATCCTCTGTTTGATGGCCCATGGAGATGCTTGCTTCTGGCCTAGCGCGGTTACGAACATATTTCTTTAAGACTCCCATGAACCTCTCAAAGGGGAACATATTGTGTAGAAATACAGGGCCCAGAACGACAATCTCGTCGACTAGATGAACTAGGACGTGCGTCATGATATTGAAGAAGGACGGTGGGAACACCAACTCGAAACTAACAAGACATTGCACCAAATCACTCCTTAACCTTGGCAGGATTTCTGGATCGATCACCTTCTGAGAGATTGCATTGAGGAATGCACATAGCTTCACAATGGCTAATCGAACGTTTTCAGGTAGAAGCCCCCTCAATGCAACCGGAAGCAGTTGCGTCATAATTACGTGGCAGTCATGAGACTTTAGGTTCTGGAACTTTTTCTCTGTCATATTTATTATTCCCTTTATATTCGACGAGAAGCCAGATGGGACCTTCATACTGAGCAGGCATTCAAAGAAGATTTCCTTCTCTTCTTTGGTAAGAGCGTAGCTGGCAGGACCTTCATACTGCTTTGGATGCATGCCGTCTTTTTCATGCACACGTTGCTATTCCTCCCGTGCCTCCGGTGTATCTTTTGTCTTCCCATACACTCCCAAGAAGCCTAGCAGGTTCACACAAAGATTCTTCGTCACGTGCATCACGTCGATTGCAGAGCGGACCTCTAGGTCTTTCCAATAGGGTAGGTCCCAAAATATAGATTTCTTCTTCCACATGGGTGCTCGTCCCGCATCGTTAATTAGAACAGATAGTCCGCCAGGACCCTTTCCAAATATTACTTGTAAATCATTGACCATATCAAGTATGTGATCACCAGTACGGAGGGCGGGCTTCTTCCGGTGATCTGCCTCACCTTTGAAATGCTTTCCTTTCTTTCGACATTGATGGTTGGTCGGAAGAAATCGACGATGCCCCAGGTACACATTCTTCCTGCATTTGTCCAAATATATACTGTCGGTGTCATCTAAACAGCGTGTGCATGCGTGGTATCCCTTGTTTGTCTGTCCTGAAAGGTTACTGAGAACAGGCCAATCGTTGATGGTTACAAACAGCAACGCTCGTAGGTCAAATTCCTCTTGTGCATGCTCATCCCACACACGTACACCTCTTCCATGCCATAGCTGTAAAAGTTCATCAACTAATGGCCTTAGGTACACATCAATGTCATTGCCGGGTTGCTTAGGGCCTTGGATGAGCACTGGCATCATAATGAACTTATGCTTCATGCACAACCAAGGAGGAAGGTTATACATACATAGAGTCACAGGCCATGTGCTATGCTTGCTGCTCTGCTCCCCAAAAGGATTAACGCCATCTGCACTTAAACCAAACCATACGTTCCTCGGGTCACCTGTAAAGTCGCTCCACTTTCTCTCGATCTTTCTCCACTGCGACCCATCAGCGGGTGCTCTCAACTTCCCGTTTTTCTTACGGTCTTTTTTGTGCCATTGCATCAACTCGGCATGCTTTTTGTTTCTGAACAGACGTTTCAACCGTGGTATTATAGGAGCATACCACATCACCTTGGCAGGAACCCTTTTCCCGGTGCGCTGGCCCTCAACATCACCAGGGTCATCTCTTCTGATCTTATACCGCAAGGCACCGCATACCGAGCATGCGTTCAAATCCTCGTACGCACCGCGGTAGAGGATGCAGTCATTAGGGCATGCATGTATCTTCTGCACCTCCAATCCTAGAGGGCATAGAACCTTCTTTGCTTCGTACGTACTGCCGGGCAATTCGTTATCCTTTGGAAGCTTATTCTTCATTATTTTCAGAAGCGAACTAAATCCCTTGTCAGATACACCATTGTCTGCCTTCCATTGCAGCAATTCCAGTGTGGTACCGAGCTTTCTGTTGTCATCTTCGCAATTTGGGTACAACCTTTTTTTGTGATCCTCTAACATGCGATCGAACTTCAACTTCTCCCTTTCACTTTCGCATTCTCTCTGTGCATCAACAATGACCCGGCGAAGATCATCATCGGGCACATCGTCTGGTTCCTCTTGATCTTCAGCTTCCCCCATTGCAGCATCACCGTATTCAGGGGGCGGGTAGTTGTCGTCATCCTCTTCTTCTTCGTTGTCTTCCATCATAACCCCTCTTTCTCCGTGCTTGGTCCAAACATTATAGTGTGGCATAAAACCCTTCTGAAGCAGGTGGAAGTGAAGGGTTTTATAGTTGGAGAAAGCCTTCGTATTCTCACAGACAGTACATGGACAATGCATAAAACCATTCTGCTTGTTTGCCTCAGCCGCTTCGAGAAAATTATGCAGGCCCTCAATATACTCGGAGGTGCGTCGGTCACCGTACATCCATTGCCGGTTCATCTGCGTGCATATCATGAATAGAGAAGTGACCAAATTAATAGAAATTCATCATCACATTAAAGCCAAAGTACAGTAGTGACCAAAATAAATACATAAGGTTCATACATAGTTCTCATTATTGAACAACATATAGCTCTCTAGAGCATATTTTCTAATCTTTCTAATCTTCAAGCGCATTGCATCCATCTTGATCTTGTGATCGGCGACGACATCGGCAACATGCAACTCCAACTTCATCTTCTCCTCTTCAAGTCTTTGTAATTTTTCTTTCAAGTAATTGTTTTCTTTTTCAACCAAATTTAACTTCTCGACAAGAATTTCTATGTCGGTTGGAATTTCCGGTTCACATACCTCCTAGATTAAAAAATCTATGTCACGTTGGTCGGCATAATTGTCATAAACACTAAATAAAATAAATAGTTATAAAAGATAATATATACCACATCCGAATCATAGACCGGACGAGGGCAAATGAATAGAGAAGTGAATAGAGAAGTGATCAAATGTTATTATTGAAAAAATAAATACATAAAGTTCACACATAGTTCTCATAGAACAACATACAGCTCTCTAGAGCATCTAATTAAAACATAAATTGAAACTAACATACAACTATGTAAAACATTTAAATGCAACAACAAATGCGATCATAATGGCAACTAAGGTAACAATTGATCCAACAGCATAATGATACCAAGCCTCATTATCAATGGCATATTTTCTTATCTTTCTAATCTTCAAGCGCATTGCATCCATCTTGATCTTGTGGTCATCGACGACATCGGCAACATGCAACTCCAATTTCATCTTCTCCTCCTCAATTCTTTTCAATTTTTCTTTCAAATCCTCGTTTTCTTTTTCAACTAAATTTAACCTCTCGACAAGAGGGTCGGTTGGAATTTCTGGTTCACATACCTCCTAGATAAACACATCTATGTCAGGTTGGTCGGCATAATTGTCATAAACACTAAATAAAACAAATAGTTATAAAAGATAATATATACCACATCTGAATCATAGACCGGACGAGGGCCGACGTGGGCGGATACCATGACCATGGCACTATATAAGAACAAACAATAATAAAAGTAAGAAAATTACACAAGTATCTATCTAAATGATACAAGTAAGAACTTTTTTCTTTTAGAAAGAAGATAAGAAGAAGAGGCTAACCACGGTGGTGCCAGCGCCGAGATGGACGCGGGCGATCGACGGCGGTGAGGACGGGGACGGGACAGGACGGACCGCCAAACCTAAACAAATCTTGAGAAAAATGGAGCTTGGACAAGGAGCTTCGAGAGCAGAAAGCTTAAGTGTGGCTTGGGCATTTCATCGAACACCTCATGTGCATAGGAGGTGAGCTAGAGCACCACAAAGCTCCTCCCTCGCCGGCCAGAAAAACAGAGCAGTGTGGAGTGCTCTGCTCGCTGGCGAGGGGGTATATATAGGCATCTCATTGGTCCCGGTTCGTGGCTGGAACCGGGACTAAAGGATCCCCTTTGGTCCCGGTTCCAGCCACGAACCGGGACCAATGGTTGTGGGCCAGGAGTGAGGCCCATTGGTCCCGGTTCGTGTCTGGAACCGGGACCAAAGGGGTCATACGAACCGGGACCAATGCCCCACGAGGCCCGGCCGGCCCCCTGGCCTCACGAACCGGGACCAATGCCCCCATTGGTCCCGGTTCGTGAGTGAACCGGGACTAATGGGCTGGCCCGGCCTGGACCAAAGCCCTCTTATGTACTAGTGGGGGTCCACCATCGATGTATCCAATCAAATGAGTTGTAACGGGCCCCAAGAATTGTTTTAAGCGGCATCATCATTATTCTTTCCTTGATTTGCGTCCGCACGTAAGGCACGACGCCTGGGAAAACACGTGGATTTACCGCTGTGGGACTCAAGCATCCCATCAGCCCACGACCAGAGACCTCCATATAAGGCCACGGGAAAAACAAGAGATTTTACATCCCTACCGCGTCCTTCAGCCTCGCGCGAATCTCATCTATCTCCTCAGCTCCATCGCTTTCCGAGAGTTCGCCGTCATGGAGAATGCCGTGGGCTCGTCTTCTTGCCCTTCCGGTCCCCTCGAAGGAGATTGGAAGACCTGCTCGGTGGCACAGGGGCAGCTGAACAGGCTCTCCACCTCTGGATATCTTCCCAAGCCAGAGTTGGCACAGACTCGTCCAGGACTTGTTTCCTTGGGCGAAGGTGTTCTTCAAGACAACTTCCCCACACCACAAGCTCATGAGCGGGTATGCTCCGTCCACTTTCTCCTCCGTGGCCTGGGCTTCCCTATCCATCCTTTCCTTAGGGGTCTTCTGCATTTTTATAGGATCCAACTCCACCATCTAACGCCCAACTCTATTCTCCACATAGCCTGCTTCGTCACCTTATGCGAAGCTTTCCTCAGATGAGAGGCGCACTTCGATCTGTGGTGCAAATATTTTTGCTTGGTTCCCCGTGACCGAGGTGAGACATTATTCAAATGTGGCGGAGCCGAGGTCTGTCGCATTGCGGGGTCTGGCTATCTCGTCGGTACCCTAAAAGAGGACGGCAAAATCTGGCAGGGGGAGTGGTTTTATATCCCTGACGTGCCGCTCGAGGACACTCCATGGCAAGGACTTGCTCCTTTTTCACTTAGCCCTCCCAAGAAACGGTATAACTGGCGTCCGAGGACCCAGTCCCGAGATGGGGGCCCTACAGTGTCTAGTTTGGCTGCTCAGGTGTCCTGTCTTGGTCACCGCGGGCTAACCGTCATCAATGTGATGGTGGTGGCTCTTGCTCGAGGAATCCAGCCGCTCCAACAACGCATCCATCCCATGTGGGAGTACAACGGGACCCATGCTATTCAGAATGGATTCCACAACCGCCAGGCACTTGGGACAGTGCTGGAGTCCATGTTCAAAGGCGAGAACGCAGACCTCGTAAAGGAGCCGATGTTTGACGGCTTCGCCAGCTACCGACCTGTTGAAGCTGTAAGTTGCACCATCTGAGGTCTTTATCTTTCTGAACAAGTTATATATATTCCTGATCAGCTCTTCAATCCATCCGAACAGGGCTGGAAAAGGTGGGTTTCCTCAGTGAGCTCTCCCGCTCCTCAACCGGAGATTCGGGATGATAACTGCAACCAGGGCTTGGCCGATGACACGCATTTCGACGTCATCTTCCGAGATGGTGTCTTTTATCAGGAGGGCATCGATGGCACCGAAGTGGCCATCATTTTTGACCGCCTTGCGATGCTGCCGCCCTTGGTCAACATGACCCGTGTTGAATGTCGGCCTTGCCGCAAGCAAGCTGCTCCAGGCGCTGCTCCAGCCGAGGGTGCCCGCGCCCCTTCTACCAAGTGTCGCCGGACAAAGCGTTCGAAACAGTCCTCGGCCCAAGAAGGGAATCGGCCGAGGAGTAATCCTGGACCGGCCATCGGTCAGGCCATTGCCGAGGAGGGAGTGCCTCAAAAGATGTTTCTCTCTATCAAATGACGAGTTTTTTTTGGTTTTAAATTTGTAGGGCTCAACCGACCTCCAATGCTCCAGCGCCAAACCGAAACATCTCGGCCAGCCAAGCGGCTCCAGCCAAGCAGACGCCTCCCGAGGTCCCGCAGGATCCTCCTCAAGCGGAGTCCTCGGCAGCATGGTCTGCGACCCCATCCGAGGTTGAGAGTGCGATGTGTCACCGAGCGGGGAAGGCTTCGTTGATCAACCAAGTATTTACCGATCAGCAGTATGAAGTGCTTCAGTCGGTGGATGCACACCTCGGTGCCGTGTGAACGGGGCTCAAGGACATCGCCAACGTGCTTGCCAAGGATTTGGAGTTAACAAGCTTTTTGATTCATAAATAGCTGAGTCCCTTTATCATCCAGTAGCCCTCAAGGTGTACGCCAAAAAATATTGTTGGTGAACACCAGATGGGAAATTATTCTTCTAAGGTATCCTTCCGAGGTGCGTCTTAGTCGAGAAAGGCGTGTAAAAATGCAAAGTCCAGTAGCCCCCGTGACTCTGGCTGGGTAACTATACCCGGTCAGAGGATCGATATTTTTCCTTTGTTCTTGTTGTACATGTTATAAAAACGCAAAGCCCAGTAGCCCCCGAGCCTTACATGGGGCGCGAGCGGCCGACCTAAGGATCTATGTCCTCGGCTGATCATGTTGACTTTGTATACAGGCGTCATAGCAGCAAGCCCACCAACTATCCAAAGAATTGGCGCGGGTCAAGGCCCAGCTTGCGGAGTCGCAGAAGGAGGTGGAACATGTGAAGACGTTCACACGGGAAGCTACCGGTATTATGCCGTCCTTAATTTCCATGTTACTTACAATATAAGTGCGATGCTTAATCGGTACTATTTCAGCAGCAGAGCGGATAGGCATGCTCGAGAAGGACCTGGAGCAGGCTCGGGATGACGCGCGCTACTCCCAATCGCAGGAGTCTGCGGGTCACCAAGTCCTCAGCCGTAAGACCGAGGAATGTAATCAATTGAAGGAAGTTAATGCCAAGCTTGCCGAGGAGAAAAACCAACAGGAGCTGGAGCTGGAGAAGCTCAAGGCTCAGCTACCAGCCTCCGAACAAGAGGCCAAGCAAGCCTGCGAGTTCCTTGCGGGTAACTATCCACCCGTCTGGTTTTTATATCCATTTTTCAGCTCATACCTGTTCTAAGACATGTATGGCTTTGCTTTTTAGCCGTCCTTCCCGAACGGCTGAGCGGAGCTAGCGAGATGTCTCCAAAGGACATTATGGTGAAGCTCAGTGAGCTACACCAACTTACCCAGTCGGCCATGGAGGAGGTTTTCCTAGCTCTATGGCCGAAGGAGAATTTGCCCGAGGACCAGTTCGCGCTCGCCCGACGTCTTCAAGGAGCACGTGAGCGGATCGAGACATGGAAGGTCTCGGCCTGCTGAGAAGGTGCTCGGGAGGCCTGGGCCATGGTGAAGACTGTGACACCCTGATTTTGGCTCCTCAACTTTTCCTTCGCAAGATTGGACTCCCGTCTTTTTCTTTCGATGTTATTGGATTTTCTTGCGATCTTGGGTATATGAAGATGGTTATATGGCAATGCCTTTCCTATCAAACAAGAGATTCTCCTCAATCCAACCTTGCCACCAAAAATCTATTCTCAGGGTTTTGTCGCCAAAACCCTACCTTCCGAATTATCGGAGAGGAAACCATAATTCCCTGCAGTTACAAAGGAACCCTAATTTCCTTTGGTCTGTTGCATCCAAAAAATTTCCCAGAGACTCTCCTATATCTATCAACCCTGGATATGCAAAAATATTGCCAAGTCATATGCAATATTTTTCATTTAAAATTAATTCCTTTTTCTGCCCTGTGAAGGAATTAAAACCAGATAAATGTCTGGACATCTCTAAAGTTCATGAAAACTTGTGGAGATGTTCTTTGTCCCCATCTTGATCTCTCATAAACATATTGGCCAAAATTAAATAAGGGAAATTGCATTTTCCTTTATAAAGCCAATATTCCATTTTGGCCACTTTCTAAAGGAGCTACTATTTTGGTTGCTCTAAAAATTCCCAAAATATTCCTATTATTTCTATAACTTATATTTGCCCCAAATGTGCCAAAACATCCAGTGCTATAGTTCAAATTTTGAGCATAGCATCCATTCACAAATTCTGCCCTATCTGAAGCATTGTGAAGGAGGTGCTTGAACCCATGATCTATTTGAGCTCAAAATTTACAGAGTGCATCATCTTGATATATTACCTCTGTAATCCAAAAATAAGCTCAATCCCTCTAGACATTTTGCCACAATCAATCATCAAAGTTTCTGTTCAGAATCCAGCGTTGTGAAGGAAGTACCTTCATAGGTGATTCAAATGATCTGAAACTTTACCAGATTACTCTCATGCCTAAATGATTCCCACACGCAAAAATTTAGGTCATGAAAGCCAGCCATTCTTTCATAATCATCCAGTTTGAGTTTCTGTCCAGCCTGGTAGTTTGCAAAAGAAGTGCTGGCTAGAGTGATCCATTTGGTTGAAATTTTTCCAGGCTATTCACCTTGATGGATCACCACTGCATGCCAAAAATCAGCAGCTTTCCCGCATGCCGACCTGACTCCCCGCCGTCCACGCACCCTTCTCCGGTCCTTTCCCCCTCTGTTTTCTTCCTCACCGCGCCGCGACGAGCTCCGCCATCTCGCCACTGTTCTCGCACAGGCACCGCCGTATAACTCCAACCGGAGCTCTCCCGAAGCACCAGCTGGCCTCCTCTGCTATCCCGTGAAGCTCCTCGACGCCAAGAACCCGCCATCCGCTTGGCCTGCAAGCTCTAGGACGCCGGCCAGCGCCTCTCGCGGCCGAGCCTATCCGTTTTCCTCGGCCGGCTATAAATAGCCAAGGCCCGAGCCCCTCGAGCAATCACACCACCTCCTCCACCTCCAAACCCCCCTCCAGATGAAGCAGCTCGAGCTCCTGAGCTCGTATTCTTCCTCTTGGTCGAAGCCACCGCCGCCCCTCCTCCGCTTAAATCCATGCATCGCAGCCCTCCCCCACACCCGCCATTCGGCCTCCTCAACGCGCCGCTTCGTGGCGAGCATCCTGGTGGCCAGAGCATCGCCTGAGGTGGCCCGAGTCACCAGGACGAGCGCCGGCGCGTCGGCTCCTCCCCTGCTCTCGTGGAGACGGCCAAAGGAGGAAGAAGAGCCTGCCCGATGGGCCCTGGCCCCACCCGTCATCCGAAGAAGGAGAGATAGGCCGGGCCCGCTCACTGTTAAGTGGAGGCGTAATCTGCGAAAGGCGCCTTCCCTTTTTGAAAGCGCATCCTCGCGAAGTGCACCACCGGTTCAGTGGACATGGGTCGGCCCAGTGGAACAGCAGCGGCCGCAGCGGCGGCCAGATTCGGCGCAAGCAGCCCAGTAAGCATAGTGGCTCTTTTCTTTTTCTCCGAAAATCAGCCAGGGACTCCTGTGTAAATATTTATTTCACAGATTGGTCCCTGGTAGTCAAACCCTTCTAACTTTTTACCCGTAACTCCGAATCAAGTGAATCAAAGCCCACGTTCATATTTTTCCGAGCCCCATTCTGATGGTATCACTTTCATGATGTTGTCACATTCTAAAAATGACCATTTTGCCCCTACGGAGATGTGCTATTCCGACAAACCGTTTCGCGAGGCTATCGCAACTTCATCCGGAGAATCCTTCCACTCCAAGGCAAGCCGACCATCTGATATATGCCATAAAGCATTGCTCTCTGTTATTCTTGTGTTATGATCATGCTTATGTTAGCAGTAAGTAAATAAGTGAACCCCTGTCGGTTTGAACTTATTATTTTCATTACTCACAAATGTTTATCATGCCTGTTATCGCACTTGTGACTCGTATGTGATACAATATGGAGATAGGTTGTTATGTTTTTATATTGATATATTTGTTTATATCATGGATTATCGTTATTGTTGGCATGTTAAGAATGAAACTTAATAACAACAACCTCCTCCATCGGCTGGATCGAGTCATATTGCCACTGAACCGAACTTACCAGTGCAACCACATCTGGCTTTGTGGGAAGGCCCTGACTTGGTCTACCGTTATGCCTTTACCGGTATCACCCAAAGAGGGAAGGTTATGCGTGCGCGCTACCCTGATCAGGTAGGCGGTGATAATCTTGTGAGCCAGTTTAGTTGTTGTGCACAGGTCCCGACGGGGACAGTTTAGCCACGAGGTGGCAGGTGTCACGGGGTGACACAGGGCCACCCAGGACATGACCCGGGGGGTATGTCGGTGATACGGTAAGTGTCATAAGATAGACGAGTTTTGTTGGAGCAGCACTAGTCCACCCCTGGTACTGGCTGAAGAGCTCCATAGTGTGGGTAAAGTGTGCAACCTCTGCAGAGTGTAAAATCTATTCGAATAGCCGCGCCCTCGGTCACAGATAGTTCGTACTAGGTCACACTATTTGGTCTGTGTCGAGTTTGGAGGTATAAACCATATAATGTTCTTGCTAATAATGAACCAGGAAAAAGGTAAGATTTATCAGACTTGCCGTGATAGTGCATGGACATCGGATGATGTCAAGAGCTTGAGGTGGAGCCATGGAATGGCTGTGAGAAAGACGGTCGTATGACCAAAGGTCTCGGATTGGATTCGGATTGGATCATGAGAATAACTGAGATATGGATTATTTACTTGATATGCTTTATATTTCATATTCAGTATTTATTTGAGCAGTCATCTTGCTATAGAATTATGCTATTTCATGATAGTTAATATTGTTAAGATAGTTGATACATGCTTGAATGCCATGGATTGCTTTGCTCGGTGTATATATTATTTGGTTTGCTTGCGAGCACATTCAAAAGTACTCATCGGCTTTTAACATGGCCAGGTTCATCTAAGGATCTGTCCTCCACTAGTGAGAAGCCGAGCGTTCGTGAGCTAGAAGAGTAACCCAGTTAGATCCCTATGGATTGGAGCTACTCCAAGTCCGTGCTGCCTTGGATAGTGTATCCCGCTGCCCCTTCTCTGTAAGGTACCATTTATGGTTATAAATCCTTCTTCTAGATGTGCATGTGTTCTTGATGCATGTTGTAAACGTGCGCGCCAGTGTGACTTCCTGGACTGGCGTGTGCGGCGGTCGTCTGGCTACAGTGGTATTCAGGCGATCAGTTACAAAGACACACTACCCCTCGATGGATCTCGAGAAGGTTGCCAAGGTCGGCCCAAAGGGCCGTGATGGGAAGGAGATCAAGCCAAAGGTCAACTATGAGAGAGTCATGCCTTTTGTGCGTATATCCAAGCAGGATTGTCGGCTAGACAAACTGATAGATGGCCTGTAAACTTTTATTTTTATTTTTGCAGTCTAAGCTGACTATGACGTTTTTATTTATATACCGATAACGTTGTCAGTTGCGCTCAAATCTGTATTTGAAATACTTTTGTTAACCAGCCATTGGCTTCTACCTCTTCGGCCAAAAGACAACGAAGAGTGCTCCTGGTGTCAACCTGATTCCTCGGGTGACCCATTATGGAACAAGGCAATCCGGCCATTAGGTCAAAACGCAAGTACTACAGAGAGCTATATGGTGTTGCTGCTTAACACAACCCATGTGATCGGAAAAGGAGTTCCTCCATCGGTTCCTTGTCCGAAATGGCATGTGTGCTACGACTTTGTGCCGTTGTCTCGATGTGTGTCCGAGAAGGGCAGTTGGAGCTATAGCAAGCTTCATAGAGTAGGCTCCAGTCCTATGATTACCTTTACGTTGAAAGGCAAGAAATTTTCACATCCTTCGTGCCGACCAATTTCGTGTCTTGTGACTGCTAGCTTTTGGCTTCTCCCACCTGAGGTACTTTACCAGGATGACCCCAAAAGTAACAATCGCAGAGGTGCTCCCGTTACACCCTTAGCCGAACATGCGGTAACGTAAGGGGTCAACATAGGAGCCAGGCAATCCAGCTTGGCAAAAAGTCTCAAGTCAAAATTGATGCATATCGTGGCTTAAGGTTGGGCACGTATCGGGTCGATGTTGTGCCATGTGGTTGTCGGATGCTTCAATAGATCCGAGGTATATCTTCCAGGGTGCTTCAAGGAGCCCCCAGTTCGAAGTGATGACATGCAATGTGTGGCCATGAGCTACATCATGCATGTCATCTCGTTCGGAAAAGGCCAGGAGAAAACAATAGTTATTAAGAGTACGATATATAGAATCTAAATTTGTTCGAGTAAAACTACCTAGCTAAATTGAAAAAAGTAAGAAATATAAAGATAAACATCATCTAGCCGTGAAAACGGCGTAGCAGGGCGGCGTTCCATGGGTGCGGCTTCAGGCGGTTTTCTTTGACATTTCGGATCCGATATGCCCCTCCAGTGAGTACCTTGTCGGTGATGAATGGCCCATCCCAGGGCACGGACAGTTTATGCTGACCTGGTTTGTCTAGGTGGCGCCGCAAGACTAGATCGCCAACGTTATACGTCTTCTTTCGTACCTCGTGATTCTGACAGTGATGTACCTGTTGTTGGTAAAAGGAGGAGCGCACTCGAGCAACATCTCGCTCCTCGTCCAGGGCATCGAGGTCATCCTGTCGGCTCTGTTCGGCCTCCTATTCCTCGTACAGATGTACTCGAGGTGCATCATGAATGAGGTCACTAGGGAGGATGGCCTCGGCACCGTAAACCATGAAGAATGGTGTATACCATGTGGATCGGTTAGGTGTGGTGCGCAAACCCCACAACACGGAGTCAAGCTCCTCGACCCATTTGTTGTCGGCCTCCTCTAAAGATCGAATCAGGTGAGGTTTTATGCCTCTTAAAATTAACCCATTGGCTCACTCTACCTGCCCGTTTGTTTGCGGGTGGTAGACAGAGACGTAGTCAAGCTTAATGTTTTGCTTGGCGCGCCAAGCTTTTACCTCATCGGCCGTGAAATTGGATCCATTATCCATGATGATGCTGTGGGGTACCCCATAACGGTGCACCACACCAGAGATAAAGTTGATCACTGGTTTGGACTTCGCCGATGCCACAGGTTTTGCCTCTATCCATTTTGTGAACTTGTCGACCATGACAAGAAGATATTTCTTCTTGCCTGTCACTTGACGGAGTGGTCTGACCAGGTCCAGCCCCCAGACCACAAACGGCCATGTTATCGGGATGGTTTTTAGGGCCGTGGCCGGCATATGGCTTCGCTTGGCACCCCACACATGCGTTGACAAGGTCTCGTGCGTCAGCGCGCGCCGTGGGCCAATAAAACCCAGCTCGGAAGACTTTGCTTACCAAAGTCCGAGGTGCTACAAGATGCCCGCACATGTCGGAATGAATTTCCGAGAGGAGTTCATTTCCTTCTTCCTCGGAAATGCAGCGCTGGAGCACGCCTGTGACGCTGCGTTTGTATAGTTCCCCTTCATGGACTTTGTACGCTTTTGATCGTCGAATGATTCGTCGTGCGTCTGTCTGGTCCTCGGGTAATTCCTTGTGTATTAAGTATGCAAGGATTGGCTCGGTCCAGGGCACAATTACCGCCATGATCTCATGGGTTGAGGGAGTTTCTTCCAGTGCCGATCCCCCGATTATCTCCTCGTCTGGTTCTATGTCCGGAGGGGTGATTAATTCGGGTGCCGATTGCTCGGCTTTCTTAGTGTTCTGCTTGGCGTCACCTTGCCACTTGACCGATGGTTTAAACAACCGTTCGAGGAAGGTGTTCTGAGGCACTGGCTCCCGCCTTGCACCCATCCTAGCAAGGACATCGGCAGCTTGATTGTTGTCTCGCTGGATATCATGGAATTCCAGTCGCTTGAATCGAGCCGATAAGGTTATTACGGCGTTCCGATATGCCGCCATCTTTGGGTCCTTGGTGTCGAATTCGCCATTGATTTGGGAGATTGCGAGGTTTGAGTCACCTCAGACCTCGAGACGCTGGAAACCCATGGAGACCGCTATCCGAAGTCCATGAAGCAGTGCTTCGTACTCCGCTGCATTGTTGGAGTCGGTGTACATGATTTGTAGCACGTATTTCATAGTACCGCCAGTAGGCGAGGTGAGAACCACTCCTGCTCCTAGTCCGGCAAGCATTTTAGAGCTGTCGAAGTACATCACCCATTTTGTGTAAGTTTCGTGCTCTCTATGGAGCTCGGCTTCTGTCCACTCGGCCACGAAATCGGTTAACACCTGGAATTTAATAGCCCGACGTGGTCAATACGTGATTTTGAAAGGCAATAGCTCGATGGCCCATTTTGCGATTCTGCCAGTGGCATCACGGTTATTGATGATGTCATTCAATGGTACTTCCGAGGCCACTATTATTGAGCATTCCTGAAAGTAGTGCCTGAGTTTCTGAGAAGCCATAAAGACTGCGTACGCTATTTTCTGGTAATGCGGATACCTCTGTTGGCATGGGGTGAGCACTTCGGAAACGTAGTAAACCGGCCTTTGTACCTTTAGCTTATGGCCCTCCATGTCTCGTTCCATGACCAAGACTGCACAAACCACCTGGGTGAGGGGCGGCCAGAACCGGATTGGTGGCCAGTAGTGTCTTGATGTCTTCTAGGGCCGCACTGACCTCATCAATCCATTTGAAGCCCCAGGTCTGTTTAAGCAGCCGGTAAAGCGGGAGTGCCTTTTCGCCGAGTCGTGAGATGAATCGGCTCAAGGAAGCTACGCATCCTGCCAGCCTCTGGATGTCCCGTAGTTCGGTGGGCGTTTTTAACCGAGCCAGTGCCTTGATCTTGTCGGGGTTCGCCTCGATTCCTCTTTGAGAGATGATGAATCCGAGCAACTTGCCAGATGGTACGCTGAAGACACACTTTTCTGGATTAAGCTTGATATTATATGCTCGGAGGTTCTTGAATGTCTCACGCAGATCATCGATCACTGTGTCCGACTTCCTGGTTTTGACCACCACATCGTCCACATAGGCCTCAGCTGTCTTGCCGATCTGTGGCTGGAGGCATGTTTGGATCATACGCTGATAAGTTGCTCCATCGTTTTTTAGGCCGAAGGGCATTGTGTTAAAGTAGAACAGGCCGTAGGTAGTTATGAACGTTGTGGCCTCCTGGTCGGACTCCTTCATCCTTATCTGGTGGTAGCCCGAGTATGCATCGAGGAAACACAATAGGTCATGCCTGGCTGTAGCATCGATGATTTGGTCGATTCGTGGCAGCGGGAAGGGGTCCTTTGGACAAGACTTGTTGACATCTTTGAAATCGACGCACAGGCGCCAGGACTTGTCCTTTTTTGGTACCATGACAAGGTTTGCTAACCAGTCCGGGTGCTTGACTTCTCGGATGAATCCGGCTTCTAGCAGTTTAGCCAGCTCTTCTCCCATTGCTTGCCTCTTCGGCTCCAAAAACCGCCGATGTGTCTGCTTAACCGGCTTGAATCCCTCAATAATATTGAGACTGTGCTCCGCAAGGTTTCTTGGGATGCCTGGCATATCCGATGGGTGCCAGGCAAAGATGTCCCAATTCTCCCGAAGAAAACCATGCAATGCTTCGTCCAACGCAGCATCTAGGCGTGTTCCAATAGAGGCCGTTTTAGACGGATCCTCGGGGTGAACCTGGAACTTGACTATTTCGTCGGCTGGTTTGAACGATGTTGATTTTGATCGTTTGGCGAGGACGACATCATCTTTGTCAACAGTTCCCCGCAGCGCTGATAGCTCCTCGGCGGGCAAGGCCTCAGATTCTGCTTCCAGAGCTAAAGCGGCGGTTTTGTCCTCGGCTTTAAGTGATCGATCCATACTTCTATTTACGGTGATCCCGCCATTGGGCCCTGGCATTTTTAGCTTCATGTATGCGTAGTGGGGTATGACATGAAATTTAGCAAACGTTGCTCGTCCGAGCAACGCGTGGTAGCCACTCCGGAACGGAACTATGTCGAAGATTAACTCCTCGATCCAGTAATTGTCAGGTGTCCCGAACACCACGTCCAGTGTGACCTTACCGGTGCACCGTGCTTCCTTTCCGGGAACTATACCTTTAAAGGTAGTCCGGCTTGGTTGGATACGGGATCTTTCAAACTGCATTTTCTGCAGGGTATCCTCATAAATGAGGTTTAGACTGCTGCCGCCGTCCATCAGGACTTTGGACAGTCGATAGCCATCAATGATAGGGTCCAGGATGAGAACCGCAACTCCTCGGCTGTGGACTCCAATCGGCTGGTCTTCATGACCAAAGGTTGATCGGAGTGTCCAACCATCTATCCGAGGTTGTTACATGGTCAACGTGGTAGACCTCTCGAGGAGCTCTCTTCCGCTGATTTCTCGAGGAGTGGGTCTCGTAGATCATTAGGACATCCTCGTCCTTGGACGGCTGCTCCATTGGGTTGTGGTTAAGTATGGCACCTCGGCTCATGTGCTTGCCGGGGTTGTCTAGGAATTCCACCCCTCCTTTTGCCACCCGCCTTACAATCCAACAGCTTCTCAGCATGTGTGTGGGCGGTTTATCCGAGTCAGTGGAGTGAATCGCGCATGGTTCATCCAACATCGCGTCCAGCGTCGACTTCGTCCCCTTGCTTGATCGCTTCTTCTTACGAGAAGGCTGATCGTCGGGCTTATCGGTGCTGGTGCGCTTGGAACGCCGATTACGGCGGGGGCGCCTACTATCTTCCCCGGATTCAGGTTGATCCGAACTAGGGTTATGGTGCCATTGATTGGCCGACCAGGCGTCCTCCATAGCGCAATATTTTGTCACTATTTCGAATAGCTCGGCCAATATTCTAGGACGTTCCCGTGCAACAGCTCTTCCGATTCCTTCATCGTAGCAGTTGTGACCGAATGCCACTAAGGCCTCCTGATCCGTGCAATCTGGAATCTTGTTTTTTATAAGCAAGAATCGTGTCCAGAATTGCCGAACTGTTTCTTTTGTCTTTTGTACGACAAATGCTCGATCCTAGATGTCGGTCGACCCTAAGTGATCGGGGCAGTACTTGACATGGGGGGTGGGTGGGAGAGAAAATTTTATTCTGATCCGATCTGACATCGGCCTCCCGGGAAGATTTTCCAGAGATCGATCGGACATCGGCCTTGGTGCTGCTTGTGGGGCCTGGCTAACCGGGCCACCGCAATGCATCATCGAATCCAAGCTCCAGGCTTGGTCCGGTGAAGTGCGATTGTCTCCCCATGGTCAGTTCAAAACCGGCGCTCGGGCAAAGATCGCTTGCGGTACCTCGGCCAGATCTAGTGTCATGGGAGAGGATGTGTCCGCGGGATTGGAGTTGTCGAGATCGATGTCTCGGTGAGAGATTGGAGCTTCAATCTTCTCCGATGTTTCGGCTGAGCCGAAGTGAAGGTGCTCCGGCGCAGAAACTGCATCGGTGCAGATCTGATCGCCGGACGGCGACGCCATCGAGCCGCTTCGACCAGGCAGAGGGACCTGCATGGGCCACCAATGACGGAGTTGAATCCGGCAGATCTCGGGTAGGGGGTCCCGAGCTGGTGATCTTGGCACGATGGTAACAGGACAGAGAGGGGACACGATGTTTACCCAGGTTCGGCCCTCTCGAAGAGGTAAAACCCTACGTCCTGCTTGTGTTCTATTGATTGTGAATGGGGTACAAAGTACAGGTTGATCTACCTCGAGATCGAGTATGAATGAATCTACCTCTATGGGCTAAACCCCTCGGCTTATATCGATGCCAGGGATACCTAGGGTTACACATAGGTCGGCCGAGGATTGTATTCGTGCCTTGGAGTGCGCGTCAAGTCTTCGGGGGATTCCATCTTGTTCACTTCATGGGGCCCGACGAATGCGACCCACTGGTTGGTTGTTCGGGGGTCCTCGGCCCAACCCATGTCTGGGAGCTGACGTGGTTATCTCCCCCCCCCCCCCCTATCACCATCAGCCGCCTTGGAGCTTCCGGTCCGTCGTACACGGCTTCTCTTCACGGTAACCGGTTCACTGGGGAGGGACCCGGAGGCTTCAAGCGGTGCCTTCTCTTCCCACGTTTAGTTTGCTTGGAGTAGTAAGGGGCTTTGTAGCTGTTCTTATCACCCTTGTATCTCGCCTTGTGTGTGTGCGTTGTGGTGCCGAGTGGTGTGTGTTGTGTTGTATGATGATTGGTCGCTGCTTTATATATAAAGCAGGGTGCGAGCCTTTTTCGGTGCTCCTATAACATGGAACAAAACGGAAGGATATATGAAAAAAGAAGTGCGGGGAGACTGAAGTAGAACAATAGCACCTGTCATGTTTGGATGGTTAATAGTTTAAGCCGCTGTCTTGCACCTAATATAAACCATGCTAATTTTGGCGGCCAGACGAAGTTTGGACAAACGGCACGTGTCAATGGCTGTCGTGTTGATTTGTACTGGAGTTGGATTGTAAGAGATTTTCTTGTATGGGTAAACGGCTACCAAAATGATAAATTACTCTAGGCCTTACGTTGAATTGCAATGATCAGTAAGAGAATAAATAATAGTATTCTTCGGCTAGGAGTGTACACTCGTACAATATATATGTACATAAGTGCGTCGTGACCGCTAATATATTGTCATGTTTTGCTAAAAAAATATTTTTATGTTAATTTTATGGACTGATACTATTAAAAAGATTCAATGCTTGTGATCATGGTGGTTACATCAACTCAATGTCGAGACACTGTAGATATACTCCTCACGAAGACCTATCAGTTGTGATTCTTCGATATAAACATGGTAAATATATTAATGGTCATGAAGGCCGCGCTGTCGCGATGCGTGCTCGGGTAATTACTAATCACTGCTTGCTCCGTCAGTTACTATTATGCTTTGCAGTTTACCAAATCCAATAGCGCTTGATTCATGTTGTAGTGTAGTTGAGTACTGTTGGAATAGCTTCCAATTAAGAGAGATTGATATCTGCAACCAATAGTCTTGGGGTTGCTATTGCACACGGACCTGCTGATAGTTGGTCTACTGTAAGAAGCATTTTCCTTTCAGGGCGATATGGTTGTTACCGACTCTTACGATTAAGCCTTGTCTTCCCTTTTCCTCTTCAAAAGCACATGGCCCAAGGCTATAGAGATAAATGTTCGTACTACCCCCTCATTGGGTGCATAGGCAAATTAAGAGTTGCTTAGTTACAAGTTTTGTACTAGGGGTTTTCCGCAAAAAAAAAAAAAAAGTTTTGTACTAGGGGTTAGTGTTGTTAGCTTCCTATAGTGTTAGTCCTACCCCCTCATTGGGTGCATAGGCAAATTGAGAGTTGCTTAGTTACAAGTTTTTTACATCAGAGGTTGACGATTTCTTCTTGATGTGAGCACTCCATGTTGCAGTCGGTGTTAATTAAAAAGGTCAACAATATCAATTCTTCTCCTAGCTATTTGCGTTGTTTCCTGTAACATTTTATCCATGGTTAAAACTAGGGAACCTGAATTCTGCTCTCTGAAAAATACTGTGGGATGCTGTAACAGTTTATTTAAGTTGCTTACACAAGTCTTGTACATAAGATGAATAGAATTTCTTCCAGCTGTGAACATTGGGCACTGCAATCAATGTTATTTTAAAGGCCAACAAGCATCTACCTTTAATGTTCAATTAGTGTCGAATTTCTTCTTGCTGTCGGTGGGTGCCTGTTACCGTCTTTTAGCCGCAGAGTCGTATAGTATAGTATAGTATGAAAAGGCAAAACCGAGAGCCTTTGTTCAAATTTCCCTATCTTTTAATTATTTCCTATAACATTTTATCCAAGGCTGGAAACTAGGGAACTCGAATTATTATCTCTGAAAAATACTGTTGGGTGCTACCAGTTTATCCACGGTTGGAATTAGGGAATTTGATATATTAAAGCGCTATGATTGTAAATTTCTCCAAAGCATAGTAAATTTCTCCAAAAATTTGATCTGGACCTATGTTGTGGTAGAACATCGCAGCATTATGCCAACTGGCTACTAGTAGAAATCATAGTAAATTTCTCCAAAAACAAAAGGGAATGGCAACAAGAAGTACTACATTGATAGAACAGTTATTAAGCCACTCTTTTGGAAAACAAGAAGTACTACATTAATTGATGGGCATTGCTTTGCTGGTGAGCCTTGAGATCAGACTGGATGGCACGATGGCGCCTGGTCCTCCTCCTGGTGGTGCTTGGGGACCTGGACGCCGGCATGGGTGAGCATGGCCCAGATGTGGGTGATGAACTCGCCCCCGTTGGCCAGCGCCTGTGCGTGCGCCTCCGGCCCTCCTTCCGGCCTCCGCGCCACGAACACCAGCAGCTCCGCCCAGAACTCAAGCAGCATTCCCCACACCTTCTCGTCCTCGCGCATGGTGTCGCTGCTGCTACTGTTGCCTCTGTCCTCCAGCTGCTTCGCCAGCTTGACGCTCTTGGCCAAGGCCGACTTCTCCTCCTCTTCCCCAGCCGGGCAGAAGTTCATCAGGCGCACACGGCGGTGCACGGTGGTGCAGCAGCTCTTGAAGAAGCTGTTGAGCTCCGCCTCAATGTCTTTGTACACCTTCTCCGTCCATGCCTCATCGTCCGGGAGGAGCCCCGGCTCATAGGCCACCAAGTACGCACAGTACCTCGACAACGTCATCGCAGCCTGGCCGTATGGCGGCAGTGGGTGCTTCTGCCGGCCCCTAGCCCCAAAGAGTGCCGTCGCGACGTGCCACACCATGATCATCGTGGCGGCACCGCCCATCTTGTCATCGCATGCCCACTCGAGGTGATGGAAGCCTTGCCTGCCCAGCGCAGCAATGCCGTTGCTGAAGCGGCCATCGCTGTTGGGGGATATGACATCCTTCAAGGCCCCGACGATGGCCACCTTGGCGTCGGCAGTGACGATGGCGTCGGGGAGCCCAACGATGCGCCTCTTGAGCAGGCGGGAGACGAGCATCCACACCTGGCGCGGGTGGAGCTGGTGCAGCTTGAGCATGGTGACCTGGTGGACCTTGATGATGGGGTCCGAGGGTGATGAGCTGCCGTCGGATGGGCCGTTTCTTCCGGGAGTAGTTGCAGAGCAAGGACGCGATGAACCAGTCGGAGAGTAGGTATTGCATGAACTCGTACATCTCGACAGCGAGTAAGGTGAGCATGAGGAGGAATGTGACGATGAGGTCGGAGGAGTTGCTGACCATGCCGACGATGAAGCCCGCCTGGTGGACGAAGCACTTGTACTGCACCAGTTCGACGGATAGGCCGACGAGGCCCTTGAAGAAGGAGCCCAACACATGGAAGATGTTGCCGCGCGTTGCCGGTGACGAGGGGCACGGTGACACAGTATATCAGGATGAAGACGATGGAGAAGCCGAAGTTAGCTATGAATAGCCCCGGCTTGGGCAACGCCAGTGGGATGGTGGCCTGGTAATACTCCTCCAGGAACCTGAGCTCTAGGTCCACCACCTGGAACGCTCGCTCTGCGTTGCCAACCTCATCCTGGCTGCCCTCGAGGGCGAGGAGGCCATGGAGCACGAGGCTGCGCGCCTGTGGGGTGCGGGCCTCCGCCATGTGTAGGCGCTCCATCTTTCGGCGGAGCAGCTTGAAGAGGGCAAGGGCGAGGCAGATGTCCTCCAGCTTGCGTCGCCTACTCTCGTTGTACCGGAAGATGGTGTCGCTCTCAGCGAGGTCCCAGATGTCGCATACCCGAACCAATTTGGACTTCTTGCCCCCCTCACCATTCGGATCACCATCGCCTGCGAGAATGTTCTTTACTCCTTGGTTGCGGATCTCGAAGCCATGGGGGGTCTCCTCTCTCTCGAGACGACTCTCTCCCATGATAACGACATAGTTGCAACTTGCAAGTTCTCATGATGTTGATGCCGAGGGCGGCAGCATCATCGTCGTGGAGCAACTGTCGACGCGCGTGGACAAGTTGCGCCATGTAGCCGGAGACGAGGGTGGCGTTCTTGGCGAGGTCGAAGGAGCGCTGGGCGAGGCGGATGGAGATGGTGCGCTTGAACATCTTGGCGGCGCTGAAGATCCATAGGATGATGAAGAAGGCCTTGACGTTGAAGTCATGGACGTAGGCGTAGACGAGGTAGCCGATCCACACCATGCGGGCGGCCTCCTCGACGGCGTCGAAGGAGCTATAGCGGCCGATGCCGCGCGCGAAGGCACTGCCTGCGGGGGCCACCATGGCGTAGACCTTCTTGCGGAGGAGCTCGACGAGGAGCATCCAGAGGAGGATGAGCTGCGCGCGGGGCTTGTTGCCGGTGCTCTTGGCTTGGGAGAAGGTGTAGGACATGAAGGGGAGGAAGAGCGAGAAGCATGCCCGGAAGAAGATGTAGGGAAACGCAGCAGAAAACAAAAAATTTCCGACCTACGCACCAGCCCAGGACCACTATGGAGACTGCATACAAGGTTTGATCATTTTCGTTACCGACTCGTAGCGCAGCGGAAGTAGAGTCGATGACGAACGGCGGTGCAGATCCCCGCAGCTAGGATTTTACAACCTCCCAACCGTGAGGATGTATACCCTCATCTGCCCCGCGGACAGCCCTCCGGGAGGCGGTCGCACAGTCCCCCGGACGGTGTTGCGGACAGCCCTTCGGGAGGACCTCCGAAACTCGGACTGTCACTCGGACAGCCCTTCGGGAGGACCTCCAAAACTCGGACGGTCACACGGACAGCCCTTCGGGAGGCACTCTCGAACTAAGACCGAAACTACGATCTCTCTACAGAGTTGCACACATACGGTGTCATCTATCCGGCAGGGCTTCGCCGTCCAGAACTAGTTCCTGTCGGAACCCAGACAGCCTTTCGGCTCTACGAAACTATTTCGCTGGGAGGGAGAGAAGAATGCCAGATCATGCATGGCTTTGTATGTGAGAGCAAGGATGTGAAGATGGCAGCCATCTCCCTTCCTATTTATAGGAAATCCCAAGGGGAATATCCCTTTCTCAAAAGGAATATGCCTTTGGAATATTCCTTTCTCAAAAGGAATATGCCTTTCTCAAAAATATCCAAAAAGTGCTTTCACTATTCACGACGACATTTTTCAGCGTCTGATCGAACTGAAAATATTCATGTGGGCTTAGAACAATTCTAGTACCCACCAAAATAATTTTCAACGCGAGCCGGAACAATTCCGGTTTAGTGATTTCATCTGCGAAAAGCATCTGAAGCGGTTTCGGCAGCTCCGGAACATTTCCGGTTTTCATTTCAGAAAATTCCAAAAAGTTTCCAGAACGATTCTGGCACCCTCCAAGAATTATCAGGCATGTGCCAAGACCAATTTGACTTTATGGTATCCCCTGAAACAACTTTTCCAGTTTCACCGAAACTCATCCGGTGACCTCTCTCTGCGGAACTTTTCCGCTGTCCGAAACTTTTCCGGCGTCCGAAACTTTTTCGGTGTTTTTCTCTCAGACTCCCTGTCTAGTATTCAGCAGATAGATGACCCTTAAGCATGTGACCCTATAGGTTCGGTGAAGCATAGACATGACCCGGAACCCCTTCCGATCAATGATCAACATCGGAGCCGTGGACACCCATATTGATCCCTATACCCACACGAATGAATATTCGAGTGAACCTCGAGTTGCCGTGTGCTATTCCTATTGCTTCGCGATATGTTACAAATACCCGAGGTGAGACATGTTGGCATCCTCGTGGATCAACACTTGTCCACAATGCCAGTTACCTCGTTGCCGGTATTGTTCTCTTTTCTCGTTCCCGTGTTCCGGCATCCCTGTGATCAAATCACCCTGTGTCTGGCCAGACGATGATGGATACCGTAACACCGAGAGGGCCCAGAGATATCTCTCCATCGTCGGAGGAGCAAATCCCAATCTTGAGCTATCAAGTTACTTGACATACTTTTCCATGAACCCGTAAGCCGCCGTAATAGCCACCCATTTACGGATGACGTTTAACAAACCCCAAAGTTCATGAAGCAAGCATGAAGAAACTCGATACTCTCATGGTCTAAGGAATCATGCAAACATTAACTTCCTGTGTTATTAACCATTAACTTATGACGAATGTATCTCATAGCATAACATCAATTTGGGTCGATTCAACACAAGTGTTCTACCAACAATTGTGCCCTCAAAATTGCCGGCATAGCCATGCCCATGATCAGGAAAACAGGATCATCATGCAATACTTGAGCCAGTCATAGAGGCTTGACTAGGAATACATTTTACCGTTTATTATCCCACACGTGCACATGAGTTTCCCTCCAAGCCTCGTTTTATTTGCAGACTCGAGAATCATTGCAGTTATAGCATGGAACATAAACCTAATTATGAACAGGGAGATAATCAATAATATTTATTATTGCCTCTAGGGCATATCTCCTACAGAAGATGCGTGTGATGGCCGGTGAAGCGGCCCAGGACGTCGAGGAAGAAGAGGGCGGCGCCGAGGAAGGTCATGAGCACCGTGGTGGTGACCATGAGCCGCTCGGCGCTGCGCGGGTTGACGGACATGGTGAAGTTCTGCGCCAACGTGGGCGTAGGGATGATGCACACCGCGCTCATGTTGACCGAGGAGACGTTGGTACCGCCGCCGGCGCCGGAGTTGTACATGGCCATGTCCCCCTTGATGATGGGTAAGATGATGAAGATGGTGGTGGTGGTCGTCGTGTTGACAATCGTGCATGTGTGTGGTATATTTATACTAGTGACTTCGTAAATTTCAAGATGATATGCCGGCTCGGTCTCTCGGAGGTGCTCATAGGGGTAGGGTGTGCGTGTGTGCGTTCATAGGGGTAAGTGTATGCGCGTGTATATGAGCGCTTACGTCTGTACTGTGTTCAAAAAAAAGTTATGGGCATGCATGCGTGCGTGTGTGATATAGATATAATTTTTGTGGAAGAGGAAGGCACACGGCATGTATCGATGCTGGTGCGCGATCATTGGCGCCCTTCCATGCTTCAACAAACATGCGATGATGAAAGGATAATTGAGGGGTCAGCAGCATTTTTTTCAAACACAGAGCCCAACCGCGTGGTGTATATATCAAAAGCAGAGCCAAGTCCTTTTTATCATAATTTAATTTGATTTGATGGGCAAAGCACAGATGTTGATGGCTGGGACGACAGCAGAAGCGAAAGGCTCGCTAGGATGGGCATCATTTGATTTTGTTTCTAAAACAAGCAGTACGAAATGCTGCTTTGAACTTGCTTTTTCATTAAATAACGTCCAATCTAATGGGAATTGCACCACCCCTTTTCATTAAATAACGTCCAATCCAATGGGAACTGCATCACCCATATCTTCACCCCTGTACCCTCCTCGGGATCATGTAATGCTTTTGTATTTCTTCTCCATCCTTTCTTTACACGCAAATATATTCATGTCGGCCTCTTTGGTTCAAAGAAAAAGTGGAGAAAAACATAAGAATAAGAAATTTTTCTCTGGTAGTTCTATTCATGCATTTGGTTCACATGAAAATGGAGGAAATATTCCTTTGATCTCAATTTCAAAGGAAAAACGCAGGAATTCTAACATGCACTTGTACCTCCTTTTCAAATTTATATGCACTAAGAACAAGACTAAGATCCTTGGTGGCACAATAACTATACACTTTTATGTGGTTCTGACTTTAATTTGGACATGTTTATTAGGATTTCTTGTGTTTTTTTCTGTTCCTGTGAACCAAACAGCCAAGTTGACATAATTCATGTGTGTACTAATCCTCTATTTTGCACATACATTTATATCTTACCCCTGTGTTTTTCATATTCATGAGTTTTTAGAATCCTGTAGACCAAAGGAGCACGTATTTGATGTACTTTTTGCCACAGACTTTAGCCTACCATACATGAATACCCTCTCATGTCCCAGCTCCCAACGGTCTTTGGCCAAATTTACTCATCCATCTCCCATGTACTCCTTACACCCTGTACTGTTATTCTTCTCCCCCACCCTTCTCATACAATCCTTGCATTGTCCGTGCCATTGTTTTCTCTCTCGGCCTCTATAATATCCGGTCGGCCTTCTAAATTGTCCACCAACCACCATAGCCATTTGTTCCATGGGTGTTAATGCTTCCTTTGTGTTATAGGGGTTGTTTGGATGGGAGCCAAGAGCTGCCCTGCCAATTTTTTGGTCATTGACCGATGGGTTGGTAGGTGCTTGGATCGCAGCCAATTTTCCAGTTCCCTGCCAATTATTTGGCCACCCTTTGAGATTCTTGCACCAACCTGTGGGCAAGTCCCTGGCGGCAAAATGCTGCGCCAAAATTTTGGCAAGCCCTCATTTTGGTAGGGCTGGCATGGGCACCAACCAAACAGCCCCATAATTCGATGACACGACCTCCTCTTATTGTGTCCATTATGAGCCAGATAGCATATTAGAGAACTATCAGTTGGTCCAAAATATTCAAAGAAATTTGTGTTCTCCGTTGCTGTAAACTTTTGTTATTACCTCCCAAAATGTTTACAATTACCCACAAATTCAAAACACCTTAAATGCAGTCATCTCGATGCAGCAGCTCACCGGAGTAGATACTGGGGTGCTGCACACCTGAGAGCCAAAAACATTCACTCGCGTCCATGCTTCATAACCCGAAGGCAGGTACTGTACTGCATGGCCTGGTGGATATTGGACTGGGCCTCCTGGGCATGGATTACATGCCCTTCAAAATTTCAGGTCCTCCTATTTAGTTACAGGAGCTATGTCTCGCTTATTGCGAGACGTAGCCGGCTCGCCTCTTTTGTGACGCTAGTCGGCCAGCCCTGTACTATAGCTGTCTCTACACAATTCTTTTTCTTTTTTTCTATGTGTTTATCTTTTTTAGTTTTCACCATTTGCATCGATTTTCCTTTTTTTTATTCGAGTTTCTCTGGTTTTCTTTGTATCTTTCTTTGATTTTCATCGGTTCTTTTCTCTCCTTTTTCAACACATGTCTACTTTTTTGATACACATTTCACATTTTTTTATACATCAAGAACATTTTTATACACGTTTAACATTTTAAAATACATTATTAATATTTTTTTCAAATATATTTTTTGATTTCTACTTTTTTCATACACATTATACATTTTTCATACACATCTAATTTTTTTATACATTTTTAACATTTTGCAAAGACATAATTAACATTTTTCAAAATACATGATTTTGCAAAAAAAAACAAATAATTTTAATGAAAATCTAATAAACATTCGAACATTTTTTGAATGATATGGAACATTTTTTAACTATACAAACATTTTTTTTACATAGTCAAAACATTTTTTAAAAATTACAAACAAAATTTTGAAACATGTGAATTTTTTTGTAATGCTTTGTACATTCTGTTGATTGGTGTAAATTTTAAAAGTTGTTTGTGGATTTTAAGAAAAATCATGAATTCGAAAAAATATTCGTTAGTTTGAAAATATTTTCATGAATTCAAAAAATTTCACGGATTAAAAAAGTTCATCAATTTGAAAAAAATCGTGATCTTTTTGAAATGTTTTATGAATTGTAAAATGGTCATGAGTTTGGAAATTGTTCATGATTTTTTTAATGTTTGTGAATTTAAAATGGTCGTAAAAATGAAAAAAAATCTAAAAAAAGGGAAAAGGAAGAGAACAGGAGAAAACCACACGCAGAAGGTTCTAGAATCTTGACAAACCGGATTTTTTTGTGAGCAAATTCACAAAACCAGATCAAATAGTTTGGATTGCTTACCCACATCAAACCGTACCCTTCCCTTGCATGGGCCGGGCCAGGACTCGCTGGGTGTGCGGCATGTACGAAACCCACTGTATTTGGCGCTATATAGGTTTATCTATATATAAATCTCAAAATCGCCTTGAAAAAACCTAAATCTCAAAAAAAAATGGCGCTATAGGTTTACCCAAAAATCCCACCAAAAATATTTCCCCAGTTGTTCTTGTTTCGCACCATTCAGGCCTCTGCCTCCGGGGTTCCCCGTCCACGGTAGAGTTAGAGGCCACGGAGACGGAGCAGGTGCTGCAGGCGGCCACCAAGACCTCGTCCACCCCACCACCACGACGGACTCCCTCCAGTCGGGCATTGGGTCCTCGGCGTGCCTCAGCCTTCCACAACCTCCCGTCGCAGCACCTGGGACAGCAAGCTCGTCCTCATCCCCGCCTAGTGTTTACGAGTTCACTAGATGGTAGCGAGATAGTACCTCAGCCTAGTGTTTGTACGGATGATACCTCCGTTTTGGGATATGTTCCAAGATGCATTGCCCGTTGCATATCAACGTCACCTAGTGATTACGCTTTCACCTTGTTGTTTCATCTCATTAAAAATCACAATATCTACGTCAAGATTAAACATGTCAAATCTAAAATGAAATCATCTCCGCATAGCTTGCATGAGTACTATGTTACGTATGTGAAGTTGTGAACCCATACTGTACTAGAACATAACAGGATAGAGCCAACTAGCTCATTGCATAATTATGCCAGCTACCTATTGGTGGTAAAAATCAGATAAAAGAATACATTGAAAACAAGAAGTATTATTATGCCACTCTTTTGAAAACAAGAACTAAGCAACAAATTCATTTAAACCGGCTGTGATGGGCATTGATCCTTCCGATCAAACTGAAGGGGGATGGCACCATGGAACATGGTCCTCCTGGTGGTTCTTGGGGAAACGGACGCCAGCATGGGTGAGCATAGCCCAGATGTGGGTGATGAACTCGCCGCCATTGCCCAACGCCAACGCGTGTGCATCTTGTCCTCCCGATGGCATGCGCGCCACGAACACGAGCAGCTCCGCCCAGAAGTCAAGAAGCATCTTCCAAACCCTCTCATCCTCGTGCAATGTGTCGCCGCCGTCGGCACAAGTGTCTCCTTCCTCTAGTTGCTTCCCTAGCTTGACGCCCATCTCCATGGTTGACATCTCCTTCTCTTTAGTTGAGCAGAACCTCATCAGGTGCTTACGATGGTGCATGGTGGTGCAACAGCTCTGGAAGAAGATGTTGAGTTCCGCCTTGATGTCCCTGTACACTTTCTCCGTCCATGCCTCGTCGTCCGGGAGGAGGCCTGGCTCGTATGCGATGAGGTACGCGCAGTACCTTGATAGCATCAGGGCAGCCTGGCCGTCTGGCGGCAATGGATGCTTCTGTCGGTCCCTTGTCTCAAACAAGGCCGTCGCGATGTGCCAAACCACGATCAGCGTGGCGGCGTCCATCTTGTTGATGCATGCCCACTCGAGGTTAGAGAATTTATGCTTGCGCAATGCACCTATGCCATTGTTGAAGTCCTTGTTGGATCTAGGGTCGAGGATGTCCTTCAAGACCTTGACAATGGCTAGCTTGGCATCAGTGGTGACGATGGCATCCGGGAGCCCGACGAGACGCCTCTTGAGCAGGCGGGAGACAATCATCCACACACGGCGTGGATGGAGCTGGTGGAGCTTGAGCATGGTGACTTGGTGGACCTTGATGACGGGGCGCGAGCGGTGCTTCACCCAAAGTGTGCCCTTGACGACCTGCTGGACGCGCCACTGCCGCAGGAGCGCCGACTTTCGAGCATAGTGGCAGAGCACGGACGCGATGAACCAGTCTGATAGCAGGTACTGGACAAACTCGTACGTCTCGACAGCGAGTAGGGTGAGCGTGAGGAGAAAGGTGATGATGAGGTCGGAGGAGGAGCAAACCATGCTGACGAGAAAGTGCACTTGGTGGACGAAGCATTGGTATTGCACCACCATGTCGATGGACAAGCCGGCGAGGCCGCGGAAGAGGGAACCCAACACACCGAAGATGTTGCCATTGCCGGTGACGAGGAGCACGGTGATGCAGTATAGCAGGATGAAGACAATGGAGAAAGCAAAGTTGGCCATGAATAACTTTGGTCTGGGCAATGCTAGCGGAATGATGGCTTGGTAGTACTCATCCAGGAACCTGAGCTCCAACTCCACCACCTCGAAAGCTCGGTCAGCATCATCGGCCTCATCCCCCGTGAGCTTGAGGAGGCCCTGGAGGATGAGATCACGAGCTTGTGTGGTCTTTGCCTCCGCCATGTGGAAGTGCTCCATCTTTCGTCGGAGCAGCTTGAAGAGGGCGAGGGAGAGGCAGATGTCCTGCATCTTGTGCCGCCTCCTCTTATTGTACCTGAAGATGGCGTTAGTCTCCGCGAGGTCCCAAATGTCACATACCCGGACCAACTCAGACTTGTTGGTCACTTGGTCACCGTTTGGATTGACTTTAATCTTCTTCTGTTCTTTGTCACAGATCTCAATGCCAATGTTCTTCACTTCTTGATCGCGGATCTCAAGGCCATAGGGAGTCACCTCTCTCTTGAGTCGGCTCTCCCCCATGACCACGTAGTTGCAATTTCTCATGATGTGGGTGCCCGGTGGGTGTTTGTTGTCTTCGTCGAACAGTCGGCGTGCCTTTACAAGTTGCGCCATGTAGCCAGAGACAAGGGAGGCATTCTTGGCGAGGTCGAAGGAGTTCTTCGCGAGTTGGATGCATATGGCACGCTTGCACATCTTGACGACGCTGAAGATCCATAGGATGATGAAGAAGGACTTGACGCCGAAGTCGTGGACGTAGGTGTAGATGAGGTACCCGATCCACACCATGCGGGCCGCCTCCTCGACGGCATCAAAGAAGCTGTAGCGGCCTACGCCGCGCGCAAAGGCGTCGCCGGCGGGGGCTACCAGTGCGTAGACCTTCTTGCGGAGGAGCTCGACGAGGATCATCCAGAGGAGGATGAGCTGCGCGCGGGGCTGGTTGCCTTTGCTCTTGGCCTGGGAGAAGGCGTAGGACATGAACGGGAGGAAGAGCGAGAATGATGCTCGGAAGAAGATGCGCGTGGCGGTGGAGTGGCCGCGGTGACGGCCCGTGAAGCGGCCTGAGATGCCAAGGACGAAGAGGGCAGCGCCAAGGATGGTCATGAGGACGGTGGTGGTGACCATGAGCCGCTCGGGGGTGCGCATGTCGGCGGACGCCGTGAAGCTGGCCACCAGCGTGGCGGCCGGGGTGGTGCACACCGTGATGTTGTTGATGACGATGTCACGCTGCCTCTGCGCCGCCGAGGCGCTGGAGTTGTACATAGCCACGGCAGCCCGGCTCACCGGCCATGGCAGCACCATGCCTCTGCCCCCTCTCCTGACAAAGATACTGCTGGTGATGACACAGGTGTTTGAATTGTGCTGATTAGCTGATATGTTTGTTGTATTTATACTGCTAGCTTTTGGCATGCGTGTGTCACAATGTGGGGCAGAATTTCGGTCAAAGCAAGAGGCACGTCATGGATCGATGCTCCCTGTGTGCAGTGCGCACAAAGCCTTTGGCAGCACCTGCTGCTGCTGGATTCCTTGCTAGGCTTCCCGTTGGCTTTCTCTCAGACAGCATATATTTCTCCATGTGCCACAAGTCTTTAATTATTCTCAGAACTCGACGACAAGCAAAGGGCCTAGGAACAGCATCCATACTCACTACTAGAAAAAGGGCTATCCCTAATATCAACATTAGTGACGCACTATAGATGTGGTGCGCCACTGTTATATAGCAATGGCGCACCAGTTGTAGGTGCTCCATTGCTATTTTTTTACCAGTGGCGCACCACGGGAGGAGTGCGCCATTGCTATTTTTTTTCTGGGTCCACCCCCCTCCCCAGGCTTACCAGTGGCGCACTATTGCCAAGTGCGCCACTGCTATATTAGGTAACAGTGGCGCACCTGGCAATAGTGCGCCACTGGTAAGCCTGGGGAGGGTGTGAAAATTTTGGGCAGCACTTACCAATGGCGCACCATGTCTTGGTGCGCCATTGGTAAGTGCTGCCCAAAATTTTCACCAAATGCACCCCCCCCCCCCGCGCGTGGACCGCCTTTTCAGTTTCAAAAAAAATAAAAGAAAATGTTGCCGTTGCCAGTGATGAAGACGATGGAAAAGCCGAAGTTAGCTATGAATAGCCCCGGCTTGGGCAACGCCAGTGGGATGGTGGCCTGGTAATAGTCCTCCAGGAACCCGAGCTCTAGGTCCACCGCCTGGAACGCTCGCTCTGCGTTGCCAACCTCATCCTGGCTGCCCTCGAGGGCGAGGAGGCCATGGAGCACGAGGCTGCGCGCCTGTGGGGTGCGGGCCTCCGCCATGTGTAGGCGCTCCATCTTTCGGCGGAGCAGCTTGAAGAGGGCAAGGGCGAGGCAGATGTCCTCCAGCTTGCGTCGCCTACTCTCGTTGTACCGGAAGATGGTGTCGCTCTCAGCGAGGTCCCAGATGTCGCATACCCGAACCAATTTGGACTTCTTGCCCCCCTCACCATTCGGATCACCATCGCCTGCGAGAATGTTCTTTACTCCTTGGTTGCGGATCACGAAGCCATGGGGGGTCTCCTCTCTCTCGAGACGACTCTCTCCCATGATAACGACATAGTTGCAACTTGCAAGTTCTCATGATGTTGATGCCGAGGGCGGAGGAGCTCGACGATGAGCATCCAGAGGAGGATGAGCTGCGCGCGGGGCTTGTTGCCGGTGCTCTTGGCTTGGGAGAAGGTGTAGGACATGAAGGGGAGGAAGAGCGAGAAGCATGCCCGGAAGAAGATGCGTGTGATGGCCGGTGAAGCGGCCCAGGACGCCGAGGAAGAAGAGGGCGGCGCCGAGGAAGGTCATGAGCACCGTGGTGGTGACCATGAGCCGCTCGGCGCTGCGCGGGTTGACGGACATGGTGAAGTTCTGCGCCAACGTGGGCGTAGGGATGATGCACACCGCGCTCATGTTGACCGAGGAGACGTTGGTACCGCCGCCGGCGCCGGAGTTGTACATGGCCATGTCCCCCTTGATGATGGGTAAGATGATGAAGATGGTGGTGGTGGTCGTCGTGTTGACAATCGTGCATGTGTGTGGTATATTTATACTAGTGACTTCGTAAATTTCAAGATGATATGCCGGCTCGGTCTCTCGGAGGTGCTCATAGGGGTAGGGTGTGCGTGTGTGCGTTCATAGGGGTAAGTGTATGCGCGTGTATATGAGCGCTTACGTCTGTACTGTGTTCAAAAAAAAGTTATGGGCATGCATGCGTGCGTGTGTGATATAGATATAATTTTTGTGGAAGAGGAAGGCACACGGCATGTATCGATGCTGGTGCGCGATCATTGGCGCCCTTCCATGCTTCAACAAACATGCGATGATGAAAGGATAATTGAGGGGTCAGCAGCATTTTTTTCAAACACAGAGCCCAACCGCGTGGTGTATATATCAAAAGCAGAGCCAAGTCCTTTTTATCATAATTTAATTTGATTTGATGGGCAAAGCACAGATGTTGATGGCTGGGACGACAGCAGAAGCGAAAGGCTCGCTAGGATGGGCATCATTTGATTTTGTTTCTAAAACAAGCAGTACGAAATGCTGCTTTGAACTTGCTTTTTCATTAAATAACGTCCAATCTAATGGGAATTGCACCACCCCTTTTCATTAAATAACGTCCAATCCAATGGGAACTGCATCACCCATATCTTCACCCCTGTACCCTCCTCGGGATCATGTAATGCTTTTGTATTTCTTCTCCATCCTTTCTTTACACGCAAATATATTCATGTCGGCCTCTTTGGTTCAAAGAAAAAGTGGAGAAAAACATAAGAATAAGAAATTTTTCTCTGGTAGTTCTATTCATGCATTTGGTTCACATGAAAATGGAGGAAATATTCCTTTGATCTCAATTTCAAAGGAAAAACGCAGGAATTCTAACATGCACTTGTACCTCCTTTTCAAATTTATATGCACTAAGAACAAGACTAAGATCCTTGGTGGCACAATAACTATACACTTTTATGTGGTTCTGACTTTAATTTGGACATGTTTATTAGGATTTCTTGTGTTTTTTTCTGTTCCTGTGAACCAAACAGCCAAGTTGACATAATTCATGTGTGTACTAATCCTCTATTTTGCACATACATTTATATCTTACCCCTGTGTTTTTCATATTCATGAGTTTTTAGAATCCTGTAGACCAAAGGAGCACGTATTTGATGTACTTTTTGCCACAGACTTTAGCCTACCATACATGAATACCCTCTCATGTCCCAGCTCCCAACGGTCTTTGGCCAAATTTACTCATCCATCTCCCATGTACTCCTTACACCCTGTACTGTTATTCTTCTCCCCCACCCTTCTCATACAATCCTTGCATTGTCCGTGCCATTGTTTTCTCTCTCGGCCTCTATAATATCCGGTCGGCCTTCTAAATTGTCCACCAACCACCATAGCCATTTGTTCCATGGGTGTTAATGCTTCCTTTGTGTTATAGGGGTTGTTTGGATGGGAGCCAAGAGCTGCCCTGCCAATTTTTTGGTCATTGACCGATGGGTTGGTAGGTGCTTGGATCGCAGCCAATTTTCCAGTTCCCTGCCAATTATTTGGCCACCCTTTGAGATTCTTGCACCAACCTGTGGGCAAGTCCCTGGCGGCAAAATGCTGCGCCAAAATTTTGGCAAGCCCTCATTTTGGTAGGGCTGGCATGGGCACCAACCAAACAGCCCCATAATTCGATGACACGACCTCCTCTTATTGTGTCCATTATGAGCCAGATAGCATATTAGAGAACTATCAGTTGGTCCAAAATATTCAAAGAAATTTGTGTTCTCCGTTGCTGTAAACTTTTGTTATTACCTCCCAAAATGTTTACAATTACCCACAAATTCAAAACACCTTAAATGCAGTTATCTCGATGCAGCAGCTCACCGGAGTAGATACTGGGGTGCTGCACACCTGAGAGCCAAAAACATTCACTCGCGTCCATGCTTCATAACCCGAAGGCAGGTACTGTACTGCATGGCCTGGTGGATATTGGACTGGGCCTCCTGGGCATGGATTACATGCCCTTCAAAATTTCAGGTCCTCCTATTTAGTTACAGGAGCTATGTCTCGCTTATTGCGAGACGTAGCCGGCTCGCCTCTTTTGTGACGCTAGTCGGCCAGCCCTGTACTATAGCTGTCTCTACACAATTCTTTTTCTTTTTTTCTATGTGTTTATCTTTTTTAGTTTTCACCATTTGCATCGATTTTCCTTTTTTTTATTCGAGTTTCTCTGGTTTTCTTTGTATCTTTCTTTGATTTTCATCGGTTCTTTTCTCTCCTTTTTCAACACATGTCTACTTTTTTGATACACATTTCACATTTTTTTATACATCAGGAACATTTTTATACACGTTTAACATTTTAAAATACATTATTAATATTTTTTTCAAATATATTTTTTGATTTCTACTTTTTGCATACACATTATACATTTTTCATACACATCTAATTTTTTTATACATTTTTAACATTTTGCAAAGACATAATTAACATTTTTCAAAATACATGATTTTGCAAAAAAAAACAAATAATTTTAATGAAAATCTAATAAACATTCAAACATTTTTTGAATGATATGGAACATTTTTTAACTATACAAACATTTTTTTTACATAGTCAAAACATTTTTTAAAAATTACAAACAAAATTTTGAAACATGTGAATTTTTTTGTAATGCTTTGTACATTCTGTTGATTGGTGTAAATTTTAAAAGTTGTTTGTGGATTTTAAGAAAAATCATGAATTCGAAAAAATATTCGTTAGTTTGAAAATCTTTTCATGAATTCAATAAATTTCACGGATTAAAAAAGTTCATCAATTTGAAAAAAATCGTGATCTTTTTGAAATGTTTTATGAATTGTAAAATGGTCATGAGTTTGGAAATTGTTCATGATTTTTTTAATGTTTGTGAATTTAAAATGGTCGTAAAAATGAAAAAAAATCTAAAAAAAGGGAAAAGGAAGAGAACAGGAGAAAACCACACGCAGAAGGTTCTAGAATCTTGACAAACCGGATTTTTTTGTGAGCAAATTCACAAAACCAGATCAAATAGTTTGGATTGCTTACCCACATCAAACCGTACCCTTCCCTTGCATGGGCCGGGCCAGGACTCGCTGGGTGTGCGGCATGTACGAAACCCACTGTATTTGGCGCTATATAGGTTTATCTATATATAAATCTCAAAATCGCCTTGAAAAAACCTAAATCTCAAAAAAAAATGGCAATGTACATACCCGGACCAACTCAGACTTGTTGGTCACTTGGTCACCGTTTGGATTGACTTTAATCTTCTTCTGTTCTTTGTCACAGATCTCAATGCCAATGTTCTTCAGTTCTTGATCGCGGATCTCAAGGCCATAGGGAGTCACCTCTCTCTTGAGTCGGCTCTCCCCCATGACCACGTAGTTGCAATTTCTCATGATGTGGGTGCCCGGTGGGTGTTTGTTGTCTTCGTCGAACAGTCGGCGTGCCTTTACAAGTTGCGCCATGTAGCCAGAGACAAGGGAGGCATTCTTGGCGAGGTCGAAGGAGTTCTTCGCGAGTTGGATGCATATGGCACGCTTGCACATCTTGACGACGCTGAAGATCCATAGGATGATGAAGAAGGACTTGACGCCGAAGCCGTGGACGTAGGTGTAGATGAGGTACCCAATCCACACCATGCGGGCCGCCTTCTCGACGGCATCGAAGAAGCTGTAGCGGCCTACGCCGCGCGCAAAGGCGTCGCCGGCGGGGGCTACCAGTGCGTAGACCTTCTTGCAGAGGAGCTCGACGAGGATCATCCAGAGGAAGATGAGCTGCGCGCGGGGCTGGTTGCCTTTGCTCTTGGCCTGGGAGAAGGCGTAGGACATGAACGGGAGGAAGAGCGAGAATGATGCTCGGAAGAAGATGCGCGTGGCGGTGGAGTGGCCGCGGTGACGGCCCGTGAAGCGGCCTGAGATGCCAAGGACGAAGAGGGCAGCGCCAAGGATGGTCATGAGGACGGTGGTGGTGACCATGAGCCGCTCGGGGGTGCGCATGTCGGCGGACACCGTGAAGCTGGCCACCAGCGTGGCGGCCGGGGTGGTGCACACCGTGATGTTGTTGATGACGATGTCACGCTGCCTCTGCGCCGCCGAGGCGCTGGAGTTGTACATAGCCACGGCAGCCCGGCTCACCGGCCATGGCAGCACCATGCCTCTGCCCCCTCTCCTGACAAAGATACTGCTGGTGATGACACAGGTGTTTGAATTGTGCTGATTAGCTGATATGTTTGTTGTATTTATACTGCTAGCTTTTGGCATGCGTGTGTCACAATGTGGGGCAGAATTTCGGTCAAAGCAAGAGGCACGTCATGGATCGATGCTCCCTGTGTGCAGTGCGCACAAAGCCTTTGGCAGCACCTGCTGCTGCTGGATTCCTTGCTAGGCTTCCCGTTGGCTTTCTCTCAGACAGCATATATTTCTCCATGTGCCACAAGTCTTTAATTATTCTCAGAACTCGACGACAAGCAAAGGGCCTAGGAACAGCATCCATACTAATCCTACGATGTATATTTGAGAACACGTTATGAAATTCTGCTTTGAAAATGCCCTATTTTAAAGAAAGGAAAAAGTGTTTACATGGATATTACCTTCAAAAAACGAGTTTTTTTTTCATATTGCCCCTCTTTTCGTCCATGTTAACAGGATCATGCCGGTTTCTTGACAAAAATAAGTGATTATGAGAAGGGCTGAGCCACCGCGCGATGCCATGGCGGCAAAGATCAAACGTGCGCCCTCTAAGAGTGTGTTTAGTTGGGAACGAAATGGGATGGAAATGCCGTTCTACATCATGCCACAAACCAAACACACTAAGGTTTCGGTTTGGAAGAACGTCATCCAACTATGCCAACATGCAAAACCACATAACTCAAGGAAAACAAAGGCACATTGTATGTCCAGCGTATTGGGAAGGTTCGTCAATCGTCACCATACAATTTAAATTTACTTTGATTGAGAACAAACACACACACATAACTGCAGAGATCATTAGAATCACCTAGGAATAACCATGCACTTTCCTCTAGTTTGAGGCAATGGCGGAGCCAGGAAATTAGGATTGGGAGGGCCGATTGTAGTCAAAATAGGATGGGGAGGGCCAAAGCATAGAAAAATAAGACTTTAAGCATCAACTAATTGCTAATTGGGCACTGTTCATCAGTGAATTAGTACCAAATTCCTAATGTCGGGGGCTAGGGCCCCTGCTGGTCCCCCGTCTCCGCCACTGGTTTGAGGGTGTGCATACGTACACCATCCGCCCGTACGGTGCATGAAAGAATCCTGCAGCTGCACCCTGTGAAATATATGCGCACGGCAAAGACCGATGCTTTTGTGCACGTCACTGCCACGACTAAGAACGCAGCAGGTCTTTATATATTCTCAGAACTACGTTGGGCAAAGAACAGATGCATTTGTCAGTGGCTAGGATGACAAAGCAAAAGGTCGGGTAGAAGATGTCTCACAAAAGGATAACTGGGAAGAGCACGCTTCTTTACCTTTTGCTAAGGTTCAGTAAGCTTCTGGCATACTTGGGCCTCGTTTTTTTTTCTTTGCATGATAATACGTGTCTCATTTATATCATAAGGATCATAATATAAGCCACGTACACATCAACCTGACAAAACTGAATATATAGCAGAACGCTAGCCAAACAAGACCGAAGCCTCGTTTGTTTGGGCTGCGGTTACCACAGAAGTGGCTGTAATTTTCTTATTTTCTGAGTACATGGAAATGCTAGCTCGAACATGAATACACCAATCACGTTTATACCTCTCTCCCCGCAAAGAACAACATTGCAACAGAATCCGCTAGTCCATATACTAATTACCAAGCGTTCATACAACTGAAAAGATTGTAACAAAAGACAGCAAAACGATTCGGTAGTCTATATATGCGGTCCCACAACAATCTTCTAGCTTGTCATGTCAAAGACAAGGCAAATTTTAACATGCTCCCTCTCACCTCTTCTTTTTGCATGTAAGGTAAGAAGGTAAGAGTCAATCAAAATACTAATTAATGAGATCAATGGTTCATATCTAGAGACTGTAGGAGGGAGCATGTTAAAACTGCTCCAAAGACAAAGAGACCTTGATCCTATCACATCGTGGCGTTCATGTTGCCATCATCAGATGTAGTCGGAATGTCGTTTGCCAAGAACACTCAGGCCCAATTCTTTTGAGCAGATTATGCACAATCTCGGTCTGTAAAATCCTAAGCTAAAAGAAGTCGATTGACTCCAAAATCTTGAGAGAATCTGTAGAATCCTAGTGCAATCCAAAATCTTCAGAAAACTTGGATTTTCCCAAAATCTCGGGATTTTGAAGAGTCCCTCAAAAAAGAACGGTTCGAGTTAAATGAGTACCCCTGTTGTAGCTAGTTATTACGGTCAGATTGCCACCGAGCCATCCACGCCTCGTACAGAAAGAAAACGAGTGCCTCCGGGCATCGAGCCAACTGTCGTCGGTCCTGCCTCGCTGTCCAGCCCCGCCTCGTCATCTAGCGCTAGGGTTTGAGCGCCGCCGGCAGCCCCTCTTCCTTTATCGCATGTCTTCCTCTATCGCGCCACGCTGAGCTATCGAGACATGGATGGATAGATTGATTGTTGATTTTCTTAGACGGATGGATGGATAGTGCTAGATTTTATTTTATTTTCTATATTGTCAATGCTACTGTATGTCCGTCCATTGTAAATCCATTGATGATCGATGTGAAAGTGGAAAAGTATGCCTTTATCAGTGCTACTTTTTGTTGGATGGGTGGATGGATAGTTCAAGGCATAGATTGATTGTTGATTTTGTTAGATGGATGGACAGATAATTTTCTGGTATCATAAATCACTTTCACGCTCATATTCAACAAGATGCGGTTTGAAACATGAATGTGTTAACAATTTATCAAACAATTTTTGTCTAAGGATAATAGAGACATTTCAGCACACAACTCAATCCACAATCTTAAACTATAATCTCAAAAAAGAACTCGACAACAAATTTTATGGGAAGCAAATTCTAGAAGAATTTTCCAAAATCTTGATTCTGCAAAATCTGTGTGAAAAGAACTGGGCCTCGGGCAGTTTTGCGGCTTGAGCTTGTCAGGGGAGGACAAGCAGAGGTTTACAATGGAAGAAGGAAGAAGAGCATCCTTCTATGCTAATTAATCTTTCATCGCAAGTTAATCCCTACGTCAATCTATTTTACGCTTCAACTAATCAACATATGTAATACCCACTAAACTTTGATGGGGGCAAAAAATTCACCCAAAGTCTTGCAAGAGCACACACAGTAAGCCAGTTTGCAGATAAACTTAAGCCGAAAAGAACAAAGCAAGCTTCCAAATTGACGCAACAAATAGCTTACTTCAGACACAAAAAAACATGTGATTCCAAACAAACCAATCAGATGTACAATACTTGTCCAACAATAAAGCAAAGGTTCGGCAACATAAAGTTTATGAAGGATGTTCCTTCATAGACAGATATTCCAATCAGAGATTACTGCAGCCTGGTCACCAATGTACCAGAATACCATGTAAACTACAGGGCAGACCAGCAGCAGCTTCAGGACCTCACGACGGCACCGTGTTTATTCTTGTATACACATACAATACCAGCATCAGCCTGCTTTGACTTGGACGTAGCTCCTCGCAGGCTCAGCACATCATAAGCTCGGAAGGATGGATTTCATGATAACAAACAAGCACTCAAAACCAAAGGATCAGCAGATTCTCCTGCGCATAGATCAGTTTTCACTAGTTGGACGAGCTGAAGGATGTTTCGCCGCCTGAGTCGCTCTCGTCCTGCATGCGCTTCATCTCGTACGCCCACTCAAGCCCAGAGCAGTAGTGGAGGGGAGGGTTGAACCTGTGGTCGTTCAGGTCGGGGGGCAGGAATGCGCCGTTCTCGATCAGGAACCTGACAACCCTCTTGTTCCTTTCCTTGGCAGCAATGTGCAGAGGAGTCCCTGGATCAAGACAAACAAAGTGTTAAGACTCCCAGGGTCAAGTAGGTTATGTTGAGTAGTAGACACTAGACAGATCATAAAAGTGTTGGAAGTAATGAGCTAGATAAGCTACATAGCAGAAAACTGTAATGCACAGGGTTCAATCCCGATATATATGAAGCCATAGACAATATCTAGCTACTTTAAAACAGAGCAAGATTACAATCCACGCTTCAGCTACAAGTAAACCTCACCTACAAACCTAATAATGAATCATGGAGCTCTCCTAGAATATAAAACAAAAAATATTTGGATGTAACCAGACAGACATACACACTATTAACACCAGCAAGCGAAAACAATATATAACCCAGATAAGCTAGATAGCAGAAAACTGTCCAGCACAGGGTTCAATCAAGATATTATTATATGAAGACACGCACACCATTCAGCTACTTTAAAACAGTGCAAGATTACAACCTGCAGGTCAGCTACAAGTAAACATCATCTACATACCTACTCCCTCCGTCCCACAATATAAGACATTTTTGCGAGCTAACATAGCTTGCAAAAACGTCATATATTGTGGAACGGAGGGAGTAGTAATGAAACATGAAGCTCGCAAAAGAATGGTCAAATTATGCTTGGATGTATTAACTTCCACAGCTTGGCCATATATGTATACACAACTAAGTAGATGCATTGCTACTACAAGCGACAACCAAAAACAATACATACAGAATAAGAAAAATCATAAAATCCTGTAAACTGATGGAAGAACGTTCAATAATAAAATAATAACACTGGAAATACAGGCAATGACTAGGAAAAGAGTTAACTTACAGCCACAAGCTCCTTTTGTACGGGCATCAATATTAGCACCGCGCTCCAGTAGTTCATCCATGATTTTCACGTGTCCGCCCTGAGCAGCAAGATGCAGCGGAGTAGCGCCAGGGGACTTTGGTCCCCATGCAGGTGCATTGACATCCATCCCTTCATTCAGGAGACGTCTCACCTGAGGAGGAGAGATTATGGTATTGATTATTTAATTACAGGAGGATTACTTAGAAAGAATATAGACCTTTTAGTTAAGAAGTGGCATGGACTTAAAGTCACTGTACCAATGGGTTGAGACTAATAAAACTGTGGTCAAATCAATATTCATTCATCCAGGTTTGGTTTATGGTGATTTGAGACCGTAAAATAATTATAAATGGGTGGTACTTTAAAGTTTAAACTAGGCACAGATGAACACTGACAGAAGAAGTGTGGGGTCGTATGAATGGGAGTTGAAACAATCAGCATATCTAACTAGTCACTAGCCTGACATGCATGATCCAAATCCCAGGACATTCTGGCAGAGCTGGATGCAAAGTTTGAACATCGACATGCCCTGAAGGACATCAAAGCGGGTTTCTTTATTTGTCTTATAATCAGCTAAATTGGGCAGGGCAGATGCCAAACAATCTTGTTTTGTCCACAAGGTGACAGCATGATTCCACCGTTGTGGTCATATCACCTAATTGGTCAAATGTGTAAAACATTTTGTGTACTCAAGTTCAGTCTATTTCAAAGGTTTACAGTGCTTTCAGGACCATGGGTTATAAGGTGGTAAAGCGACCTAAAGCGAGCACCATCCCCTCTGATGCTTAAGCGGCGCCAAAGCACCTAAAGCGGGCATATTTCTAAGGGGTGCTGAGCGTCTGAAGCAGGAAGCTTTATAAACAGAGTTCGGGACACCGTAGTTTTTCACACATGTTTCAAGTTCCAGGGCATTCAGGCAGAGCTGGAATTGAAGGTCCAGCTTGACAACCCGTGAGAAAATCATGGAGTCAACCTTATTTGGAGTTCCCAACTAAAACTGGTACGGTACGTGCATAAAAATCTTTGTTTCAATTATCCACACAAGGTGACACAACATGGTACCAAACTTTTGGGTGTTTCGTCCCACCTAATCGGTCACATGTCCAACACATTTGTGTGCACCCAAGTTGCAGTCTGTCTGCACTTGCGTGACAGAACATATCCTCACCTAACATTCCTAGTTGACTAGTTATCCGGCAAAAAACTGTGAGGCAAAAAAACATAAGAGAAGAGGTAATTCAAACATTCCAAGTTGAATAGTTATCCGGCAATAAACAGTCAATGATTCATTCATTCTTCGTCATCGAGGTTTTCTTTACGGTGATTTGAGACAGTAAAATAATTTTAAATGGGTAGTACTTCAAAGTTTAAACTAGTCACGGATGAACACTGACAGAATAAGTGTGGAATCCTACAAATGGGAGTTGAAACAGTATAAGCATATCTAGCTAGTTCCTAGCCTGACATGCATGTTCCAAATTCCAGGTCATCCTGGCAGATCTGGATGCAAAGTTTGAACATCTACTTGGTTCCGAATTCCAGGACATGCCCTGAAGGACGGACATCAAAGAGTGTTTCTTTATTTAACTTAATCAGCTAAACAGGGCAGGGCACATGCCAAACAATCTTGCTTCAATTGCCCACACAAGGTGACAAGACAATACCACAGTTTTGGTCGTTTCTCCTTATAGGTCAGATGTGTAACACGTTGGTGTACTCAAGTTGCAGTCTGTTTCAAAGGTTTGCAGTGCATTCAGGACACAGGTTTTTGTTTCACACACATGTTTCAAGTTGCAGTCTGTTTCAAAGGTTTGCAGTGCATTCAGGACACAGGTTTTTGTTTCACACACATGTTTCAAGTTGCAGTCTGTTTCAAAGGTTTGCAGTGCATTCAGGACACAGGTTTTTGTTTCACACACATGTTTCAAGTTCCAGAACATTCAGGCAGGGCTGGAACCGAAGAGCTAGCCTTATTTGGATGCAAAACAATATTAGCTTCAGTTACCTATGTACAGGATGCCAAAGTAGGTACTTGTAACTGAAGTGGGCAGGGCACACGCCTAACAATCTTTCTTCAATTACCCACACAAGGTGACACGACATGGAACCACTACTTGTGGGGTCTCTTGTCCCTCCTAATTGGTCAGGTGTGCCGATGTGCAATACGTTTGTGTGGTACTCAAGCAAGTTGCGGTCTGCCTCAAAAGGGATGCAACCCATTCGTGCGCTTGCGTGACAGAACATATCCTTGCCTAAACATTCCTAGCTGACTAGTTTTGTGGCAGCAAGAAACTGTGAGGCAAAAAAAAAAAAGAAAGATGAAAAACAGAGAGCGGCAGGAGCGTACCTCCTTGAGGTTGCCCTTGCGGGCGGCGACGTGGAGCTGGTTCCATCCGCGGTCGTCGGCGTCGGCGTCCGAGTCGCCGCGGGGGCGCACCCGGGTCATGCTGAGCGAGCTGCGGAGCTGCACCATGGCCCCTTGTGTAACCTTCTATATAAGCAGATCCAAACCAAACCAAGCAAGCAAGCAGAGAGAGGAGCAATCCAATCCAATCAAGAACGAGAAGGGGGAAGGAGGAAATTGGATCCAGAGAGAAAAAGCTAATCAGAAACAGAGGAGAGGAGGGGGGGGGGAGGGGGGAGATTAGCGGGAGTAGTTGCCCATGCCGAAGGGGGCAAACGGATTGAGGCCGGGGCCGAGCGCGCGGAGGTTCTTGTGGAGCATCGGCGACGAGGTCGAAGAGGAGGAAGACGGGCGGCGGCGCACCATAGTATGTCGAATCTGGGGCTGGTTTTTTTTTTTTTCCGGGGGGAGACGGATGAGATCAGAGGAAGGTGTCGAAGGAGTTGGGGATCATGTCTTCCTTGGTCCGGAAATCAAATCAGAAATCACGAATTCGATCGGAGGAAGGCGAAGGCGACGAGGGGATGAGGATGAGGATGGGGATGAGCAAACCCTAGAAATCCAAATCCAAATCGAATCCAATCTTCTCTCTTGCAAAGGCTTCTCTCTCCACCCCCACCGCAACCTCCTGCCTGCCTTATATATTTTCGCCTGTGACACCGGGCCGGGCCATAGCTGCGTGTAACCACTGTGTTTGTGTTTGGTTGGGCTGTGGTTCCTGAAAACAGCAGCGACGAATCTACTGTGAAAAAAGAAAAAACAGCTACGGAAAACCCAGGCACTTCCTATTTAGCGCTGCAGGCCTCGGTTATAGGGGGGCTGTTTGGTTCTTGCCCGCGCCCGCCTGACCAAATCACCAGGGGCAGCAAAAATATTGCCGTTGCTTTTGCCAGCCCGTCATCTGCTCATGATTTGGCGTCGGAATAGATGGAGAGAGCCGTGGTAGGATGGGCGTGCCAATAAGTTGAACAAACATCCGTCCATCAGTCAACGTCAACATTTTGGCATGGGCAGGTGATGGTTGCAATACAAAGAACCCTTACGTCATTCGACAAACCGGCGCATATCCCCTGTGCTGAGCTAGCCCATTCCACTTTTTTTTTTTGGTTGGCCTCCACCTTAATTGCAACTCGCACAAAACCAAATAGACTGACTACACGTTGTGATAATGAATTGTCATTTTTTATTTTTTTTATACTTTCCCCAGCCTTTTTATTCTTTGTTGACTGTTTTGTTTTTGGTTATTTCTCTCCTTATTTGTTTTCTTTTCTTTTACATTCTTCCCTTCTTCTTTGTTACTTACTTTTTCTTTTAGTTTTTTTTTTCAAAATGTACAAAAAAAACAGATTCGATGAACTTTCATGCAAATTGATGAACTTTTTTTCAAAGTTTTATGCACCTCTTGCAAACATGATAAAACTATCAGATTCGTTTAACTATTTCCCCCAAATCGATAAGTTTTTTCCCAAATCCGATGAACTTTTTTCAGAATCAATGAACTTTCAATTTTCCATGACCTATTTTAAAAATCAATAAACTATTTTCCCCAAATCGATGAGTTTTTTTTCCAAATTCGGTGAACTTTTTTCAGAATCAATGAACTTTCAAATTTCCATGAACTATTTTAAAAACCAATAAACATTGTTTCCCAAATCGATGATTTTTTTTTCCAAATTCGGTGAACTTTTTTCAGAATCAATGAACTTTCAAATTTCCATGAACTATTTTAAAAACCAATAAACATTGTTTCCCAAATCGATGATTTCTTTTTCCAAATTCGGTGAACTTTTTTCAGAATCAATGAACTTTCAAATTTCCATGAACTATTTTAAAAACCAATAAATATTTTTTCCCATATCGATGAGTTTTGTTTTCCAAATTCGGTGAACTTTTTTCAGAATCAATGAACTTTCAAATTTCCATGAACTATTTTAAAAACCAATAAACATTTTTTCCCAAAACGATGAGTTTTTTTTCCAAATTCGGTGAACTTTTTTCAGAATCAATGAACTTTCAAATTTCCATGAACTATTTTAAAAACCAATAAACATTTTTTCCCAAATCGATGAGTTTTTTTTTTAAATTCGGTGAACTTTTTTCAGAATCAATGAACTTTCAAATTTCCATGAACTTTTTTAAAAACCAATAACATTTTTCGCCAAATCGATGAGTTTTTTTTTCCAAATTAATGAGATTTTCCAGATTCGGCAAACCATTTTCAAATTCGATGAACTTTTTCAAATTCAAAGAAGTTTTTTTTAAATCGATGAACTTTTTAAAAATTTGTGAACTTATTTTCGCAATCTATGAACTATTTTTAGGTTAGTGAACTTTTTGAAAACATCCGTTAACATTTTTAAATTCAGGATTTTTATTTTATTTTTCTATTTTTCCTATTTTTATTTTTTTCTCCTTTTTTTAAAAAGTCAATGGTCAACTGGTCAACCGCAACCGATCAACCGTGACCGAGTGAACAAGGCGACCTTGGGGACGAGCGAACAACGCAACCTTGATACGAGGCCGACACATATGGCAGGGCCCGTGAGTGCCGGTTGCCTAGCCGCCGCTTATGGCGCCGACTAGGAGCACCCAAAAATCTGTTGTGGGAATGTTGTAGGTCATTTGGCAAACTAGCTGTATGAGTGTTTGTAATGCCACCTAAGAGCTCTAAGATTGGTTGCAGATTGTTTAGTGATAATAACAGAATTTCAGAAATGTTTGAGAATTTCAGAATTGTTCAAGTTTTTTGAAATTTGTTCGCATATTCAAAAAATGTTCATGTTTTCAAATTTTGTTTGCAAATTCAGAAAACAAAACATCGTTTGAAGTTATAAAAAAATTATTTAAAAATCAAACATTTTTTAATTTCTAGAACATTTTGAAAACGTGAAGATTTTCAAAATTCTAGAACATGCTTTGAAAACATGAACATTTTTTGAATTGGTGAACAAAATTTGAAAACGGGGAAAATGTTATAGATTCAGAAAGAAAATTTTAAGTGGGAACAATTGGAAAATACTGACTTTTTTCGAAATGAGAACATTTTCTGTATTGGTGAACAAAACTTTGTTCTAAACCTCTAAACATTTTTCGAAAACGCGAACATTGAAAAACCAAAAAAAAATTGGACGAACAAACAAATTATGGAATATTGTTAACATTTTTTGAATTTGTGAACAAATTTTGATAACTAGAACAAATTTTTGAAAGAAATATTTTTGATAGCATGAACATTTTTTAAATTTAAGATTTTTTTGACACGGAGAACAATTTTGTAAACTTAAACAACTTTGGAAACGTGAACATGTTTTTAATATATCAACAACTTTTTTGAAAACCTTAACATTTTTTAAAACTATGAACATTTTTCGCAAAATGCAAACAATTGTTTTAAGTACCGAATATTTTTTAAAGCAAATATACTGGGAATATTTGTTAAATTCCAAATTCAAACTTTTTCAAAAATTGAGAAATATAACATAAATAATAGAAAAAGAGACAGAAAAAAGGAAAATAAAACTTGCAAAGTAAGAAAGAAGAAAAGAAACAGAAACAGCAAAAAAATAATAAAAAAGGAAAATCTGAAAAGCCGAAAAACTAGTCAAAACCGGCTTGGGAACCCCGGGTTCTGTAGAGGGGTTAATCCACCAGTAGTGGTCCGGCCCATGTAGATCGCTCGCACCTGTTCCCTGTGCGTTTCAACGACAGTTTGTCGCAGTTAGCGTCAAATGGGATATTCCCTAGCTGCCGTCGCGTCGCAGCAGGAAGAGGCACGACACAGCCTGTAAGGCTGTAACCTGGCAAGCCCAGCAAAACACCCTTTCTTTGTATTTTTCTACGTAGGCTGAAGCCCAACTCAGCCAGCAGCCTACCAGGGAGCAAACGCACACCACGCACGAATTTGGGCGGGGCGGTGCTCCCCCATTTTTTTTTCTCTTTTTTTTTTACTTATTAATAAAATGTTCAGGATTTCAAAAAGTATTGAATTTTAAAAAGTGTTCATGAATTTTAAAAAGTTCGAAATTTAAAAAAATTAAATTTCAGAAAATGTACATGGATTTCAAAAAATGTTCACGGATTTTAAAATAATGTTCAAAAATTTCAAAACTATTCTTGAATTGAAAAAATGTTAATGAATTGGAATTTTGTTTCGGATTTCCAAAAATGTTCATGAATTTCAAAAAAGGTTGACGATTTGAAAAATGTTCTCAACTTTGAAAAATGTTCACGAATATATAAAATATTTACAGATTTGAAAAAAAAATAAGAAATTTGAATAAATGTTCTGGATTTAAAAAATGTTCATGAGTTTGAAAAACTGTTCTTGGATTTTTTAAAAAATGTTCACTAATTTGAAAAAAAGCCCATTTCGAAAAAATGTTCATGGTTTCAAAAAGTGTTAATGATTTTACAAAATGTTGTAAATTCCAGAAAATGTTCATCAATCTGAAAAATAATCCTGGGTTTCAAAAAATGTTAATGAATTTTAAATAAAAGAATTTAAAAAGGGAAAAAGGAAATGAAAAAACATAAAGAATAGTCGAAAGAAAAAAAAAGAATAACCCGGTTTGGGAAAGAGATTCTCCTGGAAAACTCAACTTGGGCCGGCCCATTCTTCAATCGGAGACCGCTCGGGTGCGCGTTTGATCGACAAACGTCGACCTGTGTGGCGAATAGGATTTCGCAGCCTAGCAAGCGCAATGTGGGGTTCAAACTAATGGCCTGAACTATAACAAACGTTATGTGAGCCAAATACCAAATGAGTTGGCTTGTCCTCTGTAATGTGGTTGTATTACATATATACCTAATCTACACACGAATGCCCATCAACCTCACACTCGCATCCCTATAGGACTCGAACTGCGCAACCCTCGCCACCACATCACGGCTACTCGCCATCTCCAGCGCGCACCCGCCGGGCATCAACAGGTTGTTCCCTTATGCCACGATGGCACGGCGGCCACCCCGCCACTAGCTGTAGGCTCGACTCGATGGCACGATTTTAGGTTTAGTCGGATTATAACTATGTCGGAATATGATATGTCGTTATCTGGTTACGGTCCAACCAATCCAAAATAGAATTTAGGGTGTGGCTATCTCTCATCTAAATTACAATTAACTAAGCTTCATCTAGCTCTTACACCATGATTTTACACGGAGAGTCATGATAATTTTTTATTTTATTTGATTAACTAAATAGTGTCGGAGTTTTCCTGGAAAAAAGTGCAAAAGTTAAATGATACCATGTAAAATAAGTGAGAATTATCAAATTACGTTTTCTCTTCTACGTTACAAAGGGATGAACCAATTTTTCTCAACGCGCCACGACTTTTTTTTTTTAACACCGCCACAACTTCTTAAAAGTAAACTTTCGACCGTGCCGTCGCGCCACCATATCCAAATTTCAACCGCGCATATAAGCAGGGAAAAAATGTTCCCATCGGCCACCTGCCCTCCCCGAGCGAAACCCTATCGATCCGATCTAGTTTTCTCTCGCTCGTGTGGCGGCGGCGGTAGATCGGAGGCAACCAAGCGCGACGACGGCGGCCGGAGTAGCTGCTCTATCCTCCCTCTCCCGTCGGGTTCCTTCACGGCGCCCCGCTGCGGAAGCTACTCGTGGCGTCAGGGCCAGCCATGGCGAGCTGCCGCGGACCCAGCGTGCGCGGCGGCGGACCAGCCTGTGTGCGTGACGGTACGTTCTCAGGTAAGTGCGTGCGTTGTGAGTACGTGCGTGCGTGCGTCCTCTGATCCCTCTCGTGTGATTGCAGGGATTGATCTCTCACTCTCTGGTGCCACTCGTCCAGGAGGTGGCATGGTGATGTGGCTTCCGGTAGTGGAACCACGGGTTCTCCTACGACACACGCCTCGTCGCCTTCATCAGGGACTACCGCCGCCGCGCAGGGTATGATTAACTAATGAGTCGGCTTGCAGTCGTCCGACCTTCCGCACTTCTCAGATATATCTCGTTGACCCCCTGTTTTTCTTCTTGTTGGATTTTGGCCGCCGGATGGACATGGAGCACAAGCCACAGGAGCATGACAGAGTTCCGCGGGAGGACCGTCATGCTCAAGCACCAACCTGGGTTCACATGCGTACGACGCTCAACTCTCTGCTCTTAGTTTAGATGAACCGCTTATGTGCCGGGTTTGGTTCAGATATCAGTTTTTTTTTCTGTTCCTCCCTATCAGTGAGTGTTATTGGTCAATCGTGAGATGCTCGTATAGTAATAGTATTTGCTAGGTCAGATTTTCATTATCCGGGATGGATATGGAAGCTAGTTTATACGTGTCACTAAGTTGAAAATTGTAAACTGAATTGTACCTGCTCCGATTTATCTTTTAGAGAAATTATTATGAGAACCTAGATAGTACATGTGAAATGGTTAGTAATTTCATAGTTATCTGCAGTCTAATCTTTTCATTATGCTGATGCTCCCCTAGTATTGTTATGTTATTTTGTAGTTCTAAGCTCGTGGTAACTCTATTTGAGGGAGTGTGAATAGATTTGCAAGTGAATTGCTATTGTAGAACTGCAGTGTGAGTTTTATGAGCGATTCTACATGATTTTGGCAAATTACTAATGAAGAACTAATTCACTGAAAACGTTTTGTGGCAGTCAGAAGTGATATCGACTATATGTTCATGCAGATTACTGTCCAAGCAAGCAAGGAAGCAGATACTACAACTAAAGATCAAAGCCTAAAATGGCTTTTCTCCAGCCGATGACCATAGCATAATTGTAAGTAATTTATTTTCAGACATAAATGTCTTATTGATCAAACTTCGAATCAATGTGTGCCAAGGACAATAGCTAAGCTATGCAAAAGTTGTTCGTGCTTTCTTCACTGTTCTAGACTGCTTGAAGGTTTCTTCCTTCGAGGCTCTATCAAATATTCTATTTTTCACACCATTTTAATTTGTGAATGAGCATCTACTACAAATGCTAATTTGTCCTTGTCGGAACTTCAAACTTTTAGTTGAGCTATTATTTACTTGTGTCCTCTTAACTCCAATAGTTCTCTTAGTTTCTGATGAGTATTAACCTTCTGGTTTTTATTCCAATCTAATATTTCTGATGACCGTAGTCGCTCATAAATATGACATATTTAGTTCAGTTCATATCACTTGTTAGACAAGTTATAACATGTATTTTTTTAAGATTCCAACCCATAGTTTGGAGTTATCACTTGCATGTTTTTCTTTGTTGCAATGGTAGGCTATATTTGTTTCTTAATGGCAAATAGGCTGATATGCAAGTCATCTTTCAAGAAGTTGAGATGAACAAAGCAGGATCGGAACAACTCTAGTTGCCTTCAAGAAATCACAAGAAGAGGCAACCAACAAAGGTTCCCTGTTTGTTTTGATGAAGGCGAGAGTTATACATAGTCACATCAACAAAGTGTCTATTGATGACCTCCAAAAAAAATATGTTGTATCATATGGTTATGTAGCTTGGGTTATTTTGGATGGGGCATTTAAGCATGATGTGTAATACGTACGTCGTATAGAGACTAGTTTGCTTGTAATGTGATGTGAAATTGGTCAATGGAAAGACGAGCTGGAAAAGGCCACAAGCACACATGTTTTTAATCGGACCAAGCCATCTTAACATTAGAGGAAAAAAGTATAAAAATAATTATTAAAAAGGTTAGCATAAAATGAACATCGCTCCATAAAAAGACGTGGACTCGATCAAACACTATTGGGTTGCAAATTGGCTGTGGCCCACCAAAAAAATAGATCTAAAAATAGCAAATGAGCTGAATTATTGGGCCTGGCCCATTTGGAAATCCACTACGCATTGGCCCACCAAAAATCTAGTGACGACAACTTTGTCACTGAAAATGGTAGAACGTGGCAGATTTTTTTATCTACAATGTGACGCTTAACGGCCGTCACAGAAACACCAACCAATGACGATGTAGAAAATGTCATCGAAGGTCCCATATCCAATGACGTTTTTGGCACACCGCGTCACTAGGAATAATCTGTGACGGGGATTCCGTGATGATGCTCGTGACGCCAGAAAAATGTCGCACATGGGTATTCTGTGACGTTTCTGGTTATTACGTGACATTTTTCAGCTCGTCACGGTAGGTCCGATCTCTTGTAGTGTCTTCGAACACTTCATCCACACAAAACTCAACAGAAGTTTTATTAGAGGGGTTAGTACATATAACATCAAATCCCATCATGTCTTGCTGTAACAATATTGTATAATTATAATCAAACATTACCTACTATATGCTAACATAATTCTAATGCTCCCACATCAATGGGGCTTGGCAAAATTGCAAACACAAGCAGATAAAGAAACTATAACATCAATGTGTGAAAACAGGACAGTGTGTAAAGATGCAGATGAAAGATATACTTCTATAACTCCAAAAATTCTGAAATATTAGGACATAATAAAAAAAAATACATAACAGTACTGTGTAATTTTTTTAGAAACTTTTGACGTTTCAATAAAATAGGATAAATCAAACACTACAGCCAAAGTTTCTGTTTCTGCACATCACATATCAAACAAGCAATTTAAACACACTAAAGGTAAATCTTGGCACATTATTTTTATAATACAATGGATTTTTACAAGGAAAAAATTATTTTTGTGAGAAACTTCCATGAAAAATTCTACATTCTTTCCATGAGCATGAACACAAGTGTTCAAGGTCGACCTTCACTTCTTCAATTCATAACTTTCCAATTGCTTCTCTTTTTGAAAAAGTTTTTCGTTCCCCTCTTTATTTTTTTGTTTTTGATTATTTTAAAAGCACACAGCAGAATAAAATGACTATCTAAAACTTCCGGATTGTCTCCCTGTCAGCGCTTTCTTTAAAGCCATTAAGTTAGGCATATTGTGCTCAAGTAATTGTTCCATCCGGATTCCAAGGTATATCAAAGCCAATTTTAATTAACAATGATTTGTAGTTTAGTAATGAGCACAAAGTAATATATATCATGTAACAATGAAGTCTAACTCTCTTCCTATGCATTGGCCTGTCATAAAAGAATAATTCATTCACATAAAGTAAAAGCCAATACATAGCATAAGTAGTTTCTTGCAGTTTTATCGTATTGGAAACATAGAGAGGTGGAGACATGGTTCCTCTCTCATAATAATTGCAAGTAGGAGCAGCAAGCACATGCATATTTTATTCATCAAAATCATCATGTGCAATGGTAAAATGCAACCCATAAATATAATCCTCAATAAAAACAAACTTCTCTGATAAAGTGTAGTTGGGAGAATTCAAAAAGATAATAGGACTATCGTGTGTGGGTGCAATAGCAATAATTTCATGCTTAACATAAGGAACTATAGCAAGTTCATCTCCATAAGCATAATTTATATTGGCTTCATGGCCATAAGAATAGCAAGCATCAAGTTCATAAAAAACGGATATTTCAAACGAATCAAAGGGATCATAGCATTCATCCTTCGGTAAGAACGAAGGGAAATTAAACAATGTATGAGATAAAGAGTTACTCTCATTAGAAGGTGGGCACAGGTGATCAATCCGCTCTTCCTCCTTCTGTTCTTCGCTCTCCTCCTCATCTTTTTTATCTAATGAGCTCACAGTTTCAACAATTTCTTCTTCCATAGGAGCCTGCAAAATATTAGTCTCTTCCAGGGCAGCAGACATTCTCTCAATAAATTCATCAAAATCAGCATTGTATTTATCATTTTCATAGCAATATCTAAGTATGGCAAGATTATCAGATTTGCAAAGGGCATCATCACAATTTTCAAACAAAGATTCAATTTCATAAGCACACTTAAAAGCAACAAATTCTTCTATTTGCTCCATATCATAATAATCATATACACCATTAGCATAAGAAGCCAATGTTTTATTATTATTAAATTCACATTGAAAGGGAAGGTATGGAGCCTTCATCTTGGAGCAACAAGTATAATCATATCTTAAGCACAAATTCCAAGCATACCAACGCAACATTTTAATTTGATCCCATAAGTGTTTCCCTTTTTGAGACAAGCGATAATCCCTAAAGTATTCCAGGTGATCCAAAGTATCTCCCATTATCAAGTTGAAGGGGGATTTATCAGAATTATCAAAGTAGTATTTAATGTTTTTCACATAACCAGCATCGAGGGTTTTAGGAGGTTCGCCAACTCCATGAGTAGCAAGTACAACTAACTTTTTTGATGTTTCGTGTTCTATATCCATAACTAAAGATATAAAATAACTTAGAACAGAAAATAAATATTACTTAGTGATAAAGCAAACAAGTACACACGAGAATATTCACCACACGCTATTGCTCCCCGGCAACGGCGCCAGAAAAGGTCTTGATAACCCACTGTAGGACCGAAAGTATGTCTAGAGGGGGGGGGGGTGTGATTAGACTACTTGACCAAATAAAAATCTAGCCTTTTCCTAATTTTTAGTGTTGACAGATTTTAGCATTCATGGCAAGTCAAGTACACCCTACACATGCATGTCTAAGAGTATAGCAGCGGAAAGTAACAACAAGCATGAGTAGTAAAGGAAGGGTAGGAGGATCAAACGCAATATGTAGACACGATGATTTTCCCGTGGTTCCGATAGGTGGTGCTATCGTACGTCCACGTTTATGGAGTCTTCAACCCACGTAGGGTAACGGTCGCGAGAGTCCACGGAGGGCTCCACCCACGAAGGGTCCACGAAGTAGCAACCTTGACTATTCCATAACGGCTTCCATCCACGAAGGACTAGCCTCACTATGGGTAGATCTTCACGAAGTAGGCGATCTCCTTGCCCTTACAAACTTCTTGGTTCAACTCCACAACACGAAGTAGGAGGCTCCCAAGCGACACCTAACCAATCTAGGAGGCACCACCCTCCAAAAGGTAATAGGCTCGGCAATGTCGATGAACTCCTTGCTCTTGTGCTTCAAGATGATAGACTTCTCAACACACAATCACTCTCTCACAGATTTGGCTTGGTGGAAGAGATGGGATTGGTGGAAAGCAACTTGGGGAGGCTAGAGATCAAGATTCATATGGTTGGAATGGAATGGCATGATCTCAACACATGAGTAGGTGGCTCTCTCTCAAAAAACTGGATGGGGCAAGTATGGAATAGTTCTGAGTGCTTCTCTTTCGAGTGGGTGGTGGTGAAGGGGTATATATAGGCATCTCCAAAAATCCAACCGTTACACCTAAAGTGACCAACTCGGTGACACCGATGTGTGAATCTCGGTGGTACCGAAGTGACCAAAAGGTGACAACTTTTGAATCTCGGTGAGACCGATATATAAAACTCGGTTGCACCGATAAGGTGACCAACGGTCAGATTGCCAAACTCGGTGACGCCGATTCAACAAACTCGGTCGGACCGATTTTGTGAAATTGGGTAACAGAAAGTTGGCAAGCTGAACTCGGTGGCACCGAAGAAGAATCGGTTGCACCGAAAGGTTAGGGTTTGGCTTAGGTCTGTCTGAGTATGGGAATCGGTGGCACCGAGTGGAAAGTGTTGGTTGCACCGATTTTGGATATTTGACTTGGGACAGACTTTTGTGGAAGAGCTCGTGGGTGTTTTTGGTGACTATCACTTGTGCACGTATGAGCATTTTGTTCACCAACAATACCTTACCCCCTTTTAATAGTATTGGCTTTCCTATGGACTCAAAGTGATTTCTCACAAAGTAAAATGTAGAGTCCTCTTGCTTGAAGCTTTGCCAATCCATTTCCTTGCATCTTGGGGTATCTCCACAATCTCCACAATCCTTTTGCCAATCCTATCATTGAACTTTTCCTGAAATATGCTTAGTGGAAACATTAGTTCAATGACTTATATGTTGTTATTAATTACCAAAACCACCAAGGGAGCAAATGTGCTTTCACACACAAGTGTAGGGGATTGTTTGTAGCCTTTTTGATAAATAAGAGTGTCGAACCCAACAAGGACCTAAATGTAGAATTAATATTCTCTTCAAGTTCTATCGACCACCGATACAACTTTACGCATACCAACATTCGCTTTACTTAGAAACAAGTAATAAACTACTTTGTAGGTGTAATTGGATAGGTTTGCAAGATAATAAAGAACACGTAAATAAATGTTAGGGGCTGTTTAGATAGAGAGCAATTAAGTTAGTTTGTTTTATTAGAGAGCTTTTTATAACACAAGAGAAGGATTTGTCCCTAGGCAATTGATAACTAGATCGGTCATTGTCGTTGCTATTTTATATGAGGGAGAGGCATAAGCTAACACACTTTCCGTACTTGGATCACATAAACTTATGATTGGAACTTTAGAAAGCATCCGCAACTACTAAAGATCATTAAGGTAAACCCAACCATAGCCTTAAGTATAAAGTCCCCTTTATCCCATATGCAACAATTCCCTTACTCGGGTTTAAGTTTCTGTCACTCTAGCAACCCACTATAAGCGAATCATGAACATATTGCAACACCCTACAACGGTAATCCCCCACGTGTGCGCGGCATGGAAGGCACTATAGGATAGCACCATAATAAAACATACAACTCAAACCTATCACGATCATCAATCAACCCATGGGACAAAACGAATCTACTCAAACATCATAGCATGGCAACACATCATTGGATAATAATATAAAGCATAATGCACCATGTTTAAGTAGAGATTACAGCGGGAAAAGAAGGGTTACACCGATGCACAAAGGGGGAGAGAGTTGGTGATGACGGCAGCGAAGTTGTTGATGTAGATCGCCGTCACGATGGTTCCCCCGGCGGCGCTCCGGTGCCGTCAGAAGAGAGGGGGAGAGGTCCCCCCTCCTTCTTCTTCTTCCTTGGCCTTCTCCCAAGATGGGACAAGGGTTTCCCCTCTGGTCCTTGGCCGCCATGGCTCCCAGAGGGGAGGAGCCCCTTTGAGATTGGATCTCTCTCTCTCTCTGTTTCTTCTCTGTTTTCGCGACCCTGTTTTCTGGCCCTTCACCATTTCATAAATATCCGGAGATCCGTAACTCCGATCAGGCTAAAATTTTAACATGATTTTTTTCTCGATATAAGCTTCCTTGCGGCCGAAGGGCACCGCCAACCGACTTACGGGGTGGCCACAAGCTCACCCGGGGGTTAGGGGGCACACCACCTGAGCTTGTGGGCCCCTCAAGCATCGTCTTGCGCCAAAAAATCCCATATATTCCATAAAAAATCACCGTAACTTTTTATCATGTTTGGACTTCGTTTGATATGGATTTTCTATGAAATACAAAAACATGCAAAAAACAGAAACTGGCACTGGGCACTAGATCAATATGTTAGGCCCAAAAATAATATAAATTGTTACCAAAAGTATATGAAAGTTGTAAAATAATGGCATGAAACAATCAAAAATGATAGATACGACGGAGACGTATCAGTACTATATAAACATCTTCTTTTTCTTTAATAGATTCCTCACAAACCTTCTTACCAAATGACAGGAAGGTTCCAAGTAGAGTATCACTAACATATGAAGCCATAGTGATAAAAGTAGGAGACGAAAATAACAAACAACACACACAGTAAATGGTTTCCTTACCGCTTTCAACTTACCAAAAGCGTTGCACTCCCCAAAAAATGCACAGAAAAGAGTCTTGATATCTCACAAGTTTAGGGGATCAATTATAGATCTTGTCGATAAGAAAGAGTATCGATCCCATGAGGAGCAGAATGAAATGGTAAGTGTATAAACAGTAAGGATTCACTGCAAGTGCTAAAAGGTGTGATGGTATAGTGGTTTGTGATTGTGGGGTTGCAAGTAAATGTGGATAACAATAAAAAGTAAAAGAGTACAGCAAGTGGCCCAATCCTTAGTTCTGCTAAGGACAAGCCGGTTGTGTTTCTTATAGTGATCAAACGTTCTTGAAGATGGCGGGAATATTGCGTAGTTGTTAATTCCATAATGACTTACAGTGATTATTGTTGCTTGGTCGGTGTTGTGTGGATAGAACCTAAGCCTATGTGCTACAAAACTATTGGCTCACACATACTTATGATTTTCCCCTTAGCAAGCATGTCCAACTACTAAGAAAAATTAAGACATAAACTCCAACCATAGCCATCTCCTCTAGGATCCCTATTTACCCCTCAAGTTATAATTCACAAAATCAGGGGACACTCATTCTGTCACTCCGGCCACCCATCCTAAACTTATTATAACACAATGCTCTCCTCTAGGTCCATATAGGTTAAGTGATATGCGGTCGACATTCGCATACCACCACTAAAGAATTACACCACAACATGATCAAACAACAATATTTACCACAAATTTATATGACCATTGACAACTAGCTTTCTCCCATGTACTCGAGAACACTACGGAACGACTCACGGTACATCAAGGTGAACATATTCAGAGGTGTAATGATAAATATGATAATCTAAAAATACAAATCTTTCACCAATAAAACACACATCATCAACTGCTAAGACAACAATTAACATCGATAAGTGATAACAGTAATTGATTCACACAAATTGTACATATATGTGCTGGAGATGGATGGGGGTGATGGTGTTGTTGATGGAGGTGATGAAGATGGATTGAATAAAGAAGTTCCTCTTGATGCACTACAGTTGGTGATGATGATTGCTTCGAATTCCCCATGCCGGAGGGGGTGGATCTGGTCGGAAACAGCCCTCCGGGAAGAGAACTAGGGTTCTGGCTTGTACAGGTGATGAAAATTTTTCCCCAAAAAATGGATATGCCCTCTACACCTCGGGGAGAGGAGATATGCACTGGAGAGGGCACCTAGGGTGGCCTGTGGCCCAGACACCATGTGTAGGTGCCCTGGCACGCTGGGCGCCTAGGGTGGGCGTCTGGGCCCACCAGGCACCCCTTGGCTGCCTCCTCCTGGCCCAGCGGCTCTTTTCAGTCATATATCAGCCCCATATTTTTGTTTAATTTTTATGGTCTTCGTAAAATATATTTTCTTCATGACTTTTATTTTCCCCTTCTGATAGCTTCTCTGATATTTATTACAGCAATTCTCCGCATTATAAAATAAACTCAAGTTAAATTGATGCAAAGGTGATTGAATATGCATAAAAGTAGAGTATTTATCCTCTAAAATGGTGATGCAAAATGCACGTATCATCCCCCCCCCCCCTTAGTTTCCATATGCATCCAGATCTGCACATCTTGTTTGTTTTGTGTTGGAGATGTAATGAATCTCTATTTATTTGTACAAGAACTCAATTTTAGGGTTTGTATTAGGGTTAAGACTGCGGGTCATTCTATCTAGGGTTGTAGTATAGTGCAGATGTTCTTATTAAATTTTCCCTAATATGATTTAATTTATTGAAGGCAATGTATGATTTTTTGTACTTTAGTTAACATGTTCTACTTTAGCCAATCTTTGATTATATCTTGTTCTAGTTTAGTCAATATGTGATTACATATTGCTCTTGTTATGGACTAATCTATGATTACAAATACTAGTTTGATTACTTGATCATTGAACAACTGCTCACATGTTTCCTTATTTTGATAGGATTATTTATACAAATTGACATCATGTATTAATGTTCATATTAATTTCTCATCATTGGTTTTCAGCTACTGCTATTAGATCACCACTTGCATATGAGAAGGTTAGGGCACAAACCATGACAGAGAACATGTCTTGTCTGACGGAACATATGAAGGAAAAATTTGGGGATACCAGTGGTCTAAAAGATTTCAGCTCCATAGCCTGCTATTTTGTTTATAGTCATGCACAAGAAGGAACATAGCCGCAAGCAAAGCGATAGCCTCTCATAGTGAAGATTATCCAGATAATGCAGAGGAGGCCATTGCTGAGGATGAGATTGTTAGACATGAAGAGGACAATACTCATGCAAACTCTTCATCTAAGGTCATAATATTTTTACATACCCTTCTTGCACAGCTAGGGTAAATTGTTTTTATAATCTTATGTCTTCAACTACATTAAAGCAGACAGTTATTGGTTCTACAATGGCACAATAGAAGAAGGGTCTACAAAGAGTACTTCAAGAGTTGGAACGGATCATGCATCTTATTTCAGATGTATTAGCAAGCTCAAGCAGATCGAAGAGAAAGCGGGATGAAGCGATGAGTCAGTAAACTTCTTTTTTCCTAATCATTTCTTTACATGATTAAAATGTCTTTATCTAACCTTGCACTGTATAAGTTGGCAAATGCATCTCTATCTTGTAATTCTATCATACCACATTTATTTAACCTTACACTCTATATGTTGTAACCTGGGTATAAGATTTATGTAGGAAAAAATTGAATTCTCAAAGGATGACCTGAATGCAAGACTAGCATCCCAGCAAGAAGAAATTGATCATCTCAGAAGGAATCAACAGGAAGAAATTGAAGTTGTCAAGAAGGCCCAAGAAGAGAAAACAATGATGCTACAAGACATGGATGCCCTCGCTGCCATATTGCCGATGAAATGACACCACACCTCTTCCTCGACTGCCCACTTGCCGCCAGGGTTTGGCAACATCTTAGCTTGCAGGCAACAAATCCCCAAGACATCGCCAACATCTGGGAACTGCTGCCTCCGATTCCGCTCCATCAGATAGTATGGAACTCCATTCATTGGAAGATCTGGGATGCCAGGAATGCGATGGTCTTTCACAACATTGACCAGCATAGCTCTGTCACACTCAAGAACATCATCGACGACTTCACCACTTGGTCTCATCGGTTCGAGACCCCCCAACATAAGGTTGACGCCAACTGTTGGCAAGAACAGGCCTGAGAAAGATTAGATAATACACCGTTAAGCATGATTGAGGAGACCCGGATATTTGGTTGAGTGGAGTGGGTGAATAGGCTTGGGAAAGCTTGAAGACATGGATGACCCCTCATGTAGGTTAGATAATACACTGTTAAGCATGATTGAGGAGAAATGGGTGACCCCTCATGCAGGTTAGATAATACACCGTTAAGCATGATTGAGGAGACCCAGATATTTGGTTGAGTGGAGTGGCTGAATAGGCTTGGGAAAGCTAGAGCAAGTGGAAGTTGGTGAGCCTAGATATCTAGCCAAAAAATGGTGGAGTCACCATTCTTAGTAAGGACAAAGGAGATATGTCTAAGATGTGGTAGTTGTTGGTTTATTATGTTGGGGAGAAAGGACTTGTGTTGTTGTGGGTGTAGGATGGCATTGGGGTGTTGTAGTTGTAGCCAAGAAGTCCAAGGTGCATCCACTGGAAGGAGCATTTTTACAACAAATTTCATTAGTAGGCAAATATTTGGATATGAATGTTTCTTCAGTTTTGCTAAATCTCAGTCGACTTAGACTTGATTAAGTCTAAGTCGTTGCCATATCCGTCAGATTTTACGCCGAGATCTGTGCAGACTTTTTCTTTTTACTTTTCCTTTTTCTTTTTCCTGTTTTCTATTTGTTATTTTTGTATCAGTTTGATTGATTTTATGTTTTATTTTATTTTTTGTAAGTTTTTATTTTTATCTTTTTCCACAGTTGCATACTAGCCAATCGTGCGCAACTGCAGTTGCACGCCCGTGCACCGGTGCGCAAATAGAGTTGCATGTCCATCGATCGCGTGCAACTGCAGTTGCAGTTGTATGTCCCTGGTGGCATGCAACTACAGTTGCACGTCAACCGGCCGCGCGCAATTGCAGTTGCACGCTCGTCCGCTGCTTGCAAGTGCATGTCCACCGGCCACGCGCAAGTGCATGTCCACCAGCCGGTGCAACTGCAATTGCATGCCTGCGCGCCGACGCGCGGCAAATGCATGTCCACCGACTACACGCAACTGCAGTTACATGTCCATCAGACGTACAAAAATATATTTACGTATTTTATTTATTTATAGTCTCAATTGAAAAATTGAAAAATATATTCATGAATTAGAAAACATAAATGCAGAGGAAAAATAACAAAAAAAGTTAAAAAAATAAAACATATTAAAAGAAAAAGGAAAAACATGCTGACATCACTCGACTTGGACTTAACTAACTCTAAGTCGACTGAGATCTAGCCACACCCATATACTATACTACCTATACTAAAGCGGCTAGCTTTTGAGTTTTCTGTATTTTTTGTTTTACTTTTTTCTTACTGCTACTGGTCAATTACGTGTTCAGTAGTGAACAGATGCGAAGTGAACAGTTAGTGTAACCACTACCCTTGCGGGAATAGTACCTAGCCGTGAACGGTACATCCCCATGTGAACAGTGCTCCAAAGAAAAAATACGCCCGTAGTTCAAAAAAATGGGAATTTTTTACATATCATTTCTCTCCCCCTCCTCCACCCTCGTGTCCTTATATGGAAGGTTAGGATTTAAGATTTTTCTACACATCATTTCTCTCCACCGGCTTACCGATGTAGAGCCGCCTCAATCGTCTCCCACTCCTTTCCGATCATGGTGCCGCCGAGGCAGAAAACGGTAAACCAGAAGAATATATTTGCATGAACAATAATCTGTGGGAAAAATAAGTTCTCCTCCTATTACTGTGCATTTTGACACCATGACAGCAGTGAACAGTGCACCAATAATTACCCGAACAAACTGGAACAGTATCCAAATAATCTCAGAACTGCTAACCGAAACAATAGCCCAAATAAACCAAAACAGCAAACCCGAATTATCCGGAACAGTAAAACCAGTGAAACAGAACAATACCTGAATAAACCAAAAACATTAGCCCACTCGAATGGTAAACTGAAACAACACCCAAATTGTAACCCGGAACAATAAACCTGAATAAACTGGAACAATAAAAACAGTAAATCAACACTATGCATTCATGTGAACAGTAATCTAGAAGAAATACCAAAATAAAAAACCCAAAAAAAACTGAGACTCCTCCTCCCTCGACCCGGAACTGTTAAACCAGTGAAACGGAACAATACCTGAATAAACCGAAAATATTAACCCACCCGAACGGTAAACCAGAACAGTACCTGAATTATAACCCAGAACAATACACCCGAATAAACCAGAACAATAAAAATAATAAATCAGCACTATGCATTCTCGTAAACAGTATCCATAAGAAATACTAAAAGAAAACTAAAACTCCTCATCCCTCGGTGCGTTCACCTACGCGAGGAGAATAGACGATATTGTTGCCGTCGTCTACCTCGTCTGCTCCTTCCCTGTGGCCAACCAAATCAAGCCTTCAACCACAATGCCGTCACTGAAGACACCTCTATGACGGGCTCCATCATTGCAGTCTATGAGCAGCCAACGGGAAGAGGCAACATGAAAACAAAAATTGTCACTCGACCAACCTCTTCACTTCATTCCCAATTCTATTTCTTTGACCAATTCAGAGAGAAAGAGAAAAATACAAGACAGTGGATCATCTGTGGAGGGTAGTGTTTCCTCAAAAAACTATTGTAGAACCAGTTATTCCTCAGCCACCAAAATTTTCCAAATCCTTGAGTATTACCTACTTCATACAGTCTACTAATAATTTCATCTACCTTCTATATACAAACGTGGTTAGATTGGTCACCAGTGTCACATGGATATTTGGCATGTCAGTAAACGAATTTAACAGTAAGTATTCATTGTCAGTAGACATCCATTCCACGCAACCTAAATAAGAAGTTCACATCATTTTCTATATTTTTTATATAGGAACTTTGTCTTTCAAGTCAACTCTGGCTACTCGATGGTATATAAATCCTATTATTACTGAAACAACAACCATTTTGGAAAGGTATGAATAACAGATTAGCCACTTCTATAATGTATTTCCAACGGTTCAACTTTTGTTTTGATAGTTGTTACAATAAATCAGGTCTACCACCAGCTCTTACCAAACTGAAGTACACACCAGTACACAAAATCGCTGAGAAGTAACCAATACAACAATCATATCGTTATCAGCTCTTGATCCAACTGAAATCATGGTATTTTGTTACTGCTGTCAGATTACACCATTCCTTTGTTCCGACTGGCAATACTTGCTTTTTACTAAAACATGTTGATTATGTTTAATTTGCAGGACCAGTATTATAAACTGAAGATAAAAATAACTGAGGCAGTATGAACAGATGATGACTGGTGGTACATGGGGCTGTAAGCAATGCTACAAGAAACTAAAAAATGAACAAGGTGTATACGTACGCTCTACATGCACTCAAGCAAAACCTTTTCCAGGTATTTTAGACTACTCATTTGTTGTCTATCTGTTATTAGATGGATGCTCGGCCAACTTGATAGACTAATAATTGTTCAAACAGGTACAAAATATCACTTCACGAAATATATGCCAATATAATTGAAGAAGAAAATGCCACGTTCGCAGAATTCACCGTTTTTGGACAACAAGGCAACATCATAATTAGAAAGGAGGCCGTTTATCTGCTTGAGGAGACAAGAGCACGAAATGAAGATATACCACAAAAATATCAGATCTGGTAAGCAAGAATTCCATCGTTACAGTGACACTGAGTGACAGAACTCTGAACAGCAATTACTACCACTTCCAGGTGAAAAACACCGAATATGTAGCCAACCCGGAGCTATTGGCTCCCCTGCCATTACACAATCCTACACACCCAGGTTCAGCTGGACGGTCTTCCTCTTTTGCTGTAATGCCAAGTGATACGGCATAGGACAATTTGCTTGCAACACCACCACCAACATAATTTGCTTCGGAAGAGAATGAAAAACTCCTGCTAAAAGAACATGAGGTATAAATAATTAGATTGTATTTTATAGCACAATCAACGAAGAATACAATCTTAATCTCACCTTCTCCATTGAATTTTGACAAGTTTCTCTCACTGAAGAAATCCCAGAGGGAAAAAAAGGAGAAGCGTTTGTAGCTCACCATCCAGGGACAAAACTAAAAAAAGGTCAACATAATTTCGTTCTGAAGAACTATAAAATGAAAATTAAAAGGTTATATGTACTAACTTTGGACCATTTCATCTCATGATGCTGTCGCGCCGCAAAGTAGCTATTTACTCTGGAGAACCATGAGAATGTTGGTGGCAAACAAGACACATCCGAGACTGAAGCTTCTAAATAGCCAACAACATCATCATCAGCCTCTCCACATGAGAGAAGACGCAGCCGAGTACCAGTGTGGCTGCTAAATAAGCAAGCGTATCATCATCAAGTTCATGAAGTTGCTAGCTCTTTGCTCTCTTCCGCTATTGTTTTGCTGGTTGTAATAATGACAGTTTAATGTATCCCCATATGTATTATGCAGCTATAACCTAGCACTTTGTTCTCTGTGTACTTTTAGATTATTGTTGCTTCGTCAGTAATAATAATATGACTACCCTGTGCACTTCATCTGCCACACAAATTAACTTTCTTCATCCAGCCGATTTACCTGCTTTATACAAGAAAAATACAGACACTTGGAATGTTTTTCCCATGTTATAATAAATACTAATACCAATACCATTTGTTCACACTATTTATAAAGGCAATGTAATAATAAAGACTATGTCAGTGCTCAACCATGTAACCAATCCAAAATATAAACAAAGCTTGCCGCGCGGCGCACGCCGCGCGTCTTCGGCGCTAGTTTTATATCTAAACCACCATGTTCTCTTGGTTTGCAAACATTTTCCCAGGCAATTAAACATTGAGCACCTGTGAGGGGTCTAAGACCACGTGGACACAAGGTGACTAGATATACAAGATCGAGAACATTTCCGTTTTGGAAACAGGGTCAAGATGATGATGGAGAGATCAAGAGGCAAGTTTGAGAGATGATGGAGGCAGTTGGGCTAGTTGAGTTTTGATGCGATCTCCTCATTTTTTGCACTGTTGTAGCACGCTCTGGTCCAAAGGCGGCACCGGAAAAATCTCACGCGATGGAGACGTCTCTCTCTATATATATTAACGTCCGGGAGTAGAGGGAACTCCCAGTGTCGAGGTCTGCAGGGTGGTGGTGGAGGGCAAGTACGCACTACGGCACTAGGATGGACGGCCTCCACACGGAGCTCGCGCTGGGGCTGATCGGCGAGCCCCAAACGGCGGCGTTCGTGGCCAAGACGTACCAGATGGTGTGCGACCCTAGAACGGACGCGCTCGTCAGGTGGGGGAGGGACGGCAACAGCTTCCTCGTCACGGACGTCGCCGGGTTCTCGCAGCTCCTCCTCCGCTGCTTCTTCAAGCACGGCAACTTCTCCAGCTTCGTCCGCCAGCTGAACGCATATGTGAGTACCTAGTGACTTTTGTTGTCCTACCAGTAAGCAAGTGGTTTGTACTGTAAATGGTACTTGCTTGTACAAAGGGTACTCGATCTAGTCTAAGCTTGCACGTGCACTGTGACTGTGCACTTTCTTGGAAGAAGTGTCTGCTTAGTTTGCTACGATGAAATTGTGGTGCAGGGCTTTCGAAAGGTGCACCCGGACCGATGGGAGTTCGCGCACGAGTCGTTCCTGCGCGGCCAGACGCACCTGTTGCCGCACATCGTGCGCCGCAAGAAGCGCGGCGAGGACGGTGTTGGCGCCTCTTGCTCGTCTATAGTCGGCGGTGAGCAGCACGCGGTGACCAGTATACGAGACGAAGTAGTGGAGGAGGAAGTGGCACTGCTCGAGGAGGTTCAGAGGCTGCGGCAGGAGCAGACGGCCATCGGGGAGCAGCTGGCGCAGATGAGCCGGCGTCTGCAGGCGACGGAGCGGCTCATGTCCAGACTCGCTGAGGATCCCAACGCCACCTCACTCCACCTTCTCCAACAGGCAGCCGAGAAAAAACGCCAGCGCATGCAATTCCCTTCCCGTGATTGTACTTCCTTTCCCATTGCACCTCCCCTTCAGCCGGCACCTCCACCGCTCCCCTTCGAGCAGCCCTCCGTTAGCTCCGGGGTGCGGCAGGTGCCGGAGTTCCAGGGCGGCGGCAACGGCATGGGCCTAACTGATGGTGGGACCGCGGTGAAGACCCCTTTCCCGTTCTGCCTACTTGGCCAGTGTTTCTTCTAATTCTAAACATGGCGCATCATTTGTAGTATACACCTACAAAAATCAATGTTATATTAGCTCTGCTACACCAACATCGGTACATGTTCTGATTATTCTTGCAGGGTGTAAGAGCATCTCCACTCGTTCGGCCCCCCAGCGCACCCGGCGAATGTGTTTTGGCGTTTGCGCCGGCGGGTTTTTCGCCCTGGGGGCGATCGAGTTCCCAGCCGCGCCCCCAGGTTTCGGCCCCCAAACGCCCAAAAAATCAAACTTATCTTTCCCGCTACCAAAAAACGCCACAAGTTCGGCGATCACCATGCCACAAGTCGGCGATCATCATGCCACAGTTCGGCGATCAAACATACCCGAAAGTTCGGCGATCAAAAGGAAGAAAGCATAGACAAGGAACGCATCAAATGGCGGGCTCTGGCGTGGGACTGGCCCGGGTCGGCGTGGGCGCAGGCGTGCTCGGCGTCGGCGTGGCTTCTGTGCTCGGACTGGTAGTCGGCGTCGGCACAGCTTCATCGCTCGGGCTGGGCGTCGGCGTTGGTGTCGGCGTGGGCGTAGGGGCGGTGGTCGACGCTGGCCCGGGCATCTGGTTCAAGATGAGGTCGCGCTCCGCCAGGTACCACGCCTTGACCTACTCGTCCATCGTCGACATGTCTGCCGCCATCAAGAACGCCAGGTCGGTGTTCCTCTTCTTCGCGGCGACGTTGGTCCTGAGAAGGTCGAGCTTCACGTCCTACTTCGTCATCAACGCCGACCACCGCGCGTCGGATTTCTCCTCCCTCTTTGCGGCGATGTTCTTGGCGTCGGCGATGCACTGCTCGATCGATGATTGCAGCCGTTCGGCAGCGGGTGCCGCGTCCCTCGCCGCCTTGGCTCTTTTGTTGCCATCAGGGCGCCCATCCGCCGCCCCCGGCGTAGGCACGTCTGGCTTGTACGTCTCCTTGGCCTTGGCGAGGGTGAGCCGGACCTCCCTCCACTTCTCGCACGACTCGATCCTGGAGAACATGTGAAGGAACTTGAACTCTTGGTCGCCGTTGTCCTGGCGATACATGTAGAACATCCGAACCATCTGCACAGCCGAAGAACAAGTGTCGGCGAAGTACACGGCGAAAGAACTGAAACCGCCATGTGCGTCGCCGTCGGAGTAGCCAGGCGAGGGGGCGTACCCCCATTGCGGCGGGGGTGGCGAGAAGTTGGCCGGCGACGCGACTCTCGGCTGGCTCCCCCACGCGGCTTGTGCGCAGTGGCCAGGTGGAAGGTTCATCATCCCCCCCGCGCGAGACGCCTCTCCCTGCTCTGCCGCCGCGTCCCTGGCCTTCTTGGTGATGAGCATGTTCCGCCGGTCGGCGGTGACCGCCTCCCGGCGCTGAACATCCGCCCTCCACTTGGCGTTCGACAAGCCCGCTGGCCTTGCCATCGGCGCCCTCGCCTTCCTCTGCTTCGGCCGGGTGGAATCGGCGGCGGCGCGAGGAGCCACATATTTCTTCGGCGGCATGGCGGGAACGGCCGGGGGGGGGGGGGGGGGTGGGGTGGAGAAGGGGAAGCAATGGTGAAATGGAGGGAAAAGGGGGGTAAAAACGACGGGAATATGCCTGTTGTCGCCGACAGCGCGGCCCCACGCACCTTTTCGCTTCAGCCGGTGCCCCCAGGTGCGCTGGGTTCGGCTCAGGTTCGCCGGTTGTTATTTCGGCCCAAACCGGCGATAAACAACGACCTGGGGGCGCGACTGGGCGATTTTTCACCGCCGGCGCTAAAAAAGGCGCCCTGAGGGCGAGTGGAGATGCTCTAACATTCTGCCTGCGTACGTACCTTCCAAAATGAAATATTTCGTGTACATTGTACAACAGCCGGCGTAAAGATCGATCAATCGACCATGCAAGGCGTTAATTAGTACAAGTAATATTTAGGTCGGACATAGCAGCGCGCGGCGGGATCTCTTCTTGTCCATCCTCCAAGCTTGTAGGGGACTAGCAGACTAAATTAAGCTTGGGACACTTAGATTCACTAGTAAGTTTGCACGTGCAACGCACGTCTGAGAATAAATTATAATGCTTCGAAACATGTATACTTTAAATGGATACATAGTGTTTGTGATATCACTTAGGATATATTTTAAGAAGTGAACACCAGCCTGGAATCACATTGCCACATAAAGACAATAATATATTGTTCTCATCCATTCGTTCTCTGATAGGTTGTCAAAGAAGAACATCATGTGAACAAACTGGCTAGCCCAAAACTATTCGCTCTATCATCATTTGAACAATAGTATAATAACTTTTAAAACATAACTCTTTCTTGGATTAAACTCCCTGATGTGATCTTTGTTAACAGAGACTGTTATGCAGATTATATGAATTAAAATGTTAGTGTTATTTTTTTAATTGGTGAGTGCACAACATAGCAATTTTAAAAAATTAAAAGTATTTACATAACAGAACACAATGGAGAATGAGGAAACATCCGCCAGATAAAGCACACACACATAATTTGTCCTTGAAGCTTTGTTGTAAGAAAAGCATGATTAATCCATAACAGTATCAAATCCACGATTGATTACAAAATTATTCACCCGTCAATCATCTGCTACCAGTATCCAAGCATTACCACTCAGGTGAAGAAACAATTGATCATACACACACCAGTACAATTCATGTTCATTCTCAAGGGAATGGAACCAGAACAACTACTACATTACGACTACTGAACATTTCTTCAATGTTGGTCTGCACATGCCATCTAGTGTTTACTTTGTCTTGCTACTTCATGTGCCAAAAAAATAATATTGCCATTGTCGTCTTAGTAAATTCTTAGTGATTAAATTAATCAGCTATGAACAAAGCAAACTTTTGTATCTCAGGCTAGTGGATACGCTATTTTCTATGGATGCCAGCCTACTGAGACATTTTCTACTAAAATAGTCCAAGAAGCTGAACTGACGGGTGACCAGAACCTACGCAATGTTCTAACATCAATTTGTAGACATACATAGTTTTGTTCCTTCCTTTCTTATAGAGACTATTCTACATTTTCCATAAGTAATAAAAAAAACAGCTGAAGGATTCTGAAAAGTATCACAAATATAAATTTGGGATGACACATACTGAACATTTCTTTGAATGCTTGTATTCCTGAATGTTGCTTCCCATATATCCTACCTAATTAGGATAGTTGAAGTATTTATGTGTAAAATACATTTCACCTACCATCAACGCATTTTGGTAACAACAAGCATATCCAAGGAAACAACACAAGAAAATCTAAATCATTAAAATCTAGCCAAAAGATAAATGCGTTTAGAGACATGCGTTTAAAGATAAATATTTAGGTCGGACATAGCAGCGCGCGGCGGGATCTCTTCTTGTCCATCCTCCAAGCTTGTAGGGGACTAGCAGACTAAATTAAGCTTGGGACACTTAGATTCATTAGGAAAAATCTTGGTGCACTTGCTGAAAACATTTCCTTTACTCAGCGTGGATTGCTCTCACTTGGCGATCGAGTATACCTTAGGTTATGGTCAGCAGTTTTGACATTAATTATAGTAGCAAGACTACGGTGTTCACGGTGTTAAGATTTTTCATTGTATGGTATAATATTTTTTTAGGTCACTATATTAGTGATCTAAACGATTTTATATTTCTTTACAGCGGGAGTAGCATTTTTTTCTTCATCTTGAGCACCCCCCCCCCCCCCCCCCCCACACACAAAAAGCTGATTTAGGGGCCCCTCTTTTTTATTGAGCACTTTTTGTGCACCTTCTCTGACAGACTATCTAAAACACACACCATACATTCTGTTTTTCTCTATTTCTCTTTCTCTAGAGCATATACAATCCATTTAAACTCCTATTTGATATCGCAATAATTCAAACTTTTATGTTTCCACCGCATATGATTCAAATCAATAATTTTTAATATTCAAATTCAAATTCAAACATAACATTGGATCCAAATAAACCAAATGATGTAAATAAAATAGGAAGACACATGAGGAAACAATTTCCCATGGAGCTGCGACACACTACTAGGGAAAACCCTAGCGGTAGTGCTGGTTTTTTGCCTACCAGTAGCGCGGGGGGCCGCGCTACTACTACGGCGCTACAGCTAACTTGTAGCAGTAGCGTTGGTTAGACCAGCGTCACTGCTATCCCTACTTAGCAGTAGCGTTGGTTTGTGCAGCGCTACTGCTATATAGCTGTAGCGCTGGTCTAATTCCCGCGCTGCTAATATATCAGCGCTACTGCTACTTGTCAACCAGCGCTACTGCTAATGTTACGCATAATTTTTTTTTGGGTACGTATTTGCACTGTCTTTGTACAGGGTTTATACAGTAGTCTAATCATATCATGAACAAACAATATTCTCATCATATCATACACATAATAGTCTCATCATATCATCACATCATCCGAAACAAATGATGTCTCTCATCATCATCTCGATATAGCGATACAAGTTACGTGACATGTCTCGAATACAAGCAACTGCATGGTCATCACATACACATGTTTCATTATCTATATCTAAACTATGATATAGAAGAGAAGAGCGATCACTATGAGCAAGAGCGTGATAATGTAGTAGTTCTTGAGGCGCCGGTTCCTTTCCCTCTCTCGCGCTAGTGTGAACCTCAAATAACTATCTTCCGCTTCGGCTCTGCTATCGAACCCTCTCTGGCTGCCGCCCGGGAACCGGTACACCTGGGCCTGACACTCAGGCCATTCGTCGTACACTCCTGGAACCTTCCCTACGTACCCGGCGTAGCACTTCTTCGCCATCGATGATCTATATACCTGCATCGTCACATGATGAATTCATCGATAATATGCAACATAATATATAGTTTAGCAACACAAAGAGACAGAGTTAGCAAAAATAGAAGCAACATATCGTAAACATAAATAACAAAGTTCATCGTACCCAAACTAATTAACTAGAGTGATCTACGCTAGTTGAGGAGGACGGTTTAATTACATCACAAAGTTTCGTCGTGCATAAATTCAAAGTTTCGTCATAGAGAAAGTAGTGACTAAACGGACACATTGTCATCGTCAATCACTCCAACATGTCGTGCCATCCTTCCAAATCAGGGAGGAAGGACCCGAGCGACGTGAAAGGCTTCAGGTCGAGACGCTGAGCGGCTACGCCTGTTCGGACGTCTTCCCGTGATATTTGCCCTTCTTCGTAGCACATCCCTGTTTTTTCGACGACCTCCTTCATGATGACTTGGGCAAGTTCACGCTGGATGTGATAAACTCAGCTCGTAGTCGATGATCCGGTACATTTCCTAGTTTCTTGGCCCATTGCAGAATATCGGCATCGCCGGATTTAGGTGACATGCGAAGATTCTGCCGATCCCTTCTGTACTCCAGCATATGGTGGATGACGTAGAATCCATCACTGAGACTACCATTCGATTGCTGGATGCAGCAGAAGTCGGTCTTATGGGCGAAGCAGGGCGCACGGTTCTTTGTCCTCTTGACCGTGATCTCTCCACCTCGTTGGCGGTAGCTTAAGATAGCACTGTCGAGAACACTCTTGATGTGTGTGTAATCCTTTTTCTTTATGTTCTTCTACGAGTCCAAGTAAAGAGCGTGGGAGAATCGGGGGTTAAGAATGATGAGGACGGCGCGCCCCTCGCTGCGCAAAATAAGTACACCTCAAATTAGCCTCCACGCGTGCAAATGAATGATTGAAATTTACGAAAGTATTTATGTGTCACAGAGGATATCCGCGGATGACTTACATGGGATGATAAGGCAGGAGAATCGTCTCCTTGTCCTTATTGGCGACCATGAAGTCGGCGATGTAGGTCCTCGCATATTCACGGTGCTCTGCGCAGACTGCCAAGAAGGCCTCGTGCATAAAGTACGGGTCCGCGACTGAGATATAAGATATTTGCTCGCGCCTGATGATGTAGTTCATATACAAGGCATAAAGGCGGACGAACGTAAAATCCAGCTTTGTCATGTGAAACTTATCCGCGGGGAATGTATGGACATACAACCTTTGCTGCGGCACGTTAACCACGTAGAGCGGGTATCCTGGATTTGTCGAGACGAGAAGGCTTTTCTCTCTCGACAGCACATCGTTATGAAGTCTCCTTAGATCGCCATCTATGCCCTCTAGCGCTGCCTTAGGTAGGATCGGATCACCGGGGACATGGAATTTCGCCGCACCTTTGATAGGTATACGGTCTGCAACCCGAGGCTGCGGAGGCGGCTGGCTGATAGAAGCAGCTTTGTCGCCAGTAAGGCCTTTCCTCGGTCTCTTCCTATGCTTCTTGGGTGCCGGAAGTGAGCCTAACATACCGTCCCTGACACCCGCCCCCAGTGTTGTCAGGCTCAGCATTGCACGACCCTCACGTTGTTGATCCTGGGTTGAGGCGGCATCTGGAGGCGTGTCCTGCGAGGATTGCATGAAGAGAGACTTCTTGCAATCAGCCTTAAGACATTCCTGCTCCGGCAATTCAGGCATCAACTCATCACGCTCAAAGCCTGAGTCATACTGCTGAGCCATCAATCCTCCGTCGTCATAGCCACCGGTATTGATAAACCGTAGAGGGTCATCATCCTCGTCCATGACATCATCCATTGCTTCTTCGACGGCGGCGACGTCATCAGCCACTAATGGAGCCTCTTCCTCACGTCGTTCGCTATCACCCGGAACGACAGGCGCCGCTAATTGGGTAGGTGGGGTGGTGGTGTTCATACCTTGCTGAGGCTTGGTCGTTGGTGTGCTCCCGGCCGCCTCTAGACGAAGGAGATTCTTCGGCCACAACAGGACCCAACTCTTGCAATCGCCAAGCCGCGGCGGGATCTCGTCGTCATCTCCCCCTAGTGGTACCGGAGGAGCCAAATTCTCGTGGCCCGCTTTGACACTGGCCATGGAAACCTTGAAGACGCCAGGGGGCATCGGCCGACTGTGGAACGAGCAAATCCTTCGGCTTCACTATCGTTGCCTTTCCCACGTCCACCTTCTGGCCGCTGATGGTGTACAGTATGGTGCACGGGGTTTCGTCGGCCTGCGAAGACATGTCTGCGACGTCAGACATCCGAAAGGCAACGGAAATGGAAGATTATATTTATGTTGAAGAGGGCCGGTGTGACAGGTAGTTACCATGAGGGCGTTGAGCTCAGCCAAAGTTAAAGCCCCGCCAAGCACGCCAGAGACGGAGGACGGGCTGCTATGAGCAGGTGCGGTTGCGTGAGCAGGTGCTGGTGCGACGTTCACCGAGTTGCTCCCGACGAAGCTGGGAATGGGAAAGTCCGCAGCCTCTTTATTTGGATTTTGCTTCGTCCATTCGACAATTGCCGGAACCAAGGCACCAATCGAAGCTACAAGTTCCTCTCTGCAGACAGCTACCGCTGCTTTGACTGCCTCGCTCACCAACTCAGGTCGTATCGCTTCTTTGGTCTCAGCTGTTCTCTTATCGACCGCAATCTCAACCTTCTTGTCGATGTTCTTTTCGTTTAACTTCCATCTCTGCTTTCTCTCCTCGGCGTCCTCATGGTAGTAGTACTTCCACGTGGCGTCGTCTCCGACGGCGTGCACACATCCATACGACGAACGCTTGTCCAACGGGAGTCCTTTCATTAGGTTCAAGGCTCGGTTGAAAGGGGTGTCCCACTTGGGCCTCGCCGACGACTCAGACGACGAGTCACTTTCGGCCGCCATCCTGTGCTGCTCTTCCTGCAAAAGGAACGTGGATCGTTTACAAATGTGACTAAACGTGTATTCGAATTGATTTGAAGCTAAAATAAGGTGGTAAAATAATAATTACCAGCAGTCTCATGAACTCCCTCGTGGGCGTGTCCGTTTCGAAAACCTTATTTACTGGGTCCCAAGTGTACCGGGCCCTGATGAAGTCATGCTCCTGCGGGACGGTGAACTCCGCCAAGGGGTCTGGGATCCCCGCGGCTTCACGTTCCGCGTCCTCCTTGGCCCATATGGGCCTCTTGCCCGAGTAACCACGGCTTCCGAGGCGGTGGTACCCCGTGCTCTTTTCCTGAAGCCCCTTCATGTACTCCGACTTTTCTTTGGCAGCTTCGGCAGCGCAAGCCGCCTTGAATATTTCGAACTGGTCTTCCGTAATTGTCGGATTATCCTTTACAATCTCGGAGTAGGGTTCCTTTTTGGCGATCCGACTTTTCACCCTTACTTTCCAGGCGGACAACGCGCCGCTAAACTTGCCCATGGCTCTGTTGTTTATCTTCTTCATTCCCTTGTCTAGCCACGGTGATGGATATTTGGTTTCATCCCGGTCGGGGAACAGGAATCTCTAGTGCAACTTCGTTAGGAGGAAGTGCTCCATATTTGGTATCTTCCTTAAGTTTTCGTCGTTTATACTGCCGGTTTCCCGTAGGATGCATCCTATTTGATTGCCGTAGCACTTGCGCGCTTCCTCAGGCTCTGTTGGCTCAAAATTGCCGGGGTCCATTGCCGTGACCATCAGTCTTCCGGTGCCGAGCTGGTTTGGGCGCCGTATCCTCTTCACTTTCGGTTCTTTACTGGCTAATTCTCCAGCATCAGTGCCGGTCTCGGCGCCGGTGTCGGTGCCGGTGTCGGTGTCGGTGCAACCCTCGGATGTGACAGGGGGGGGGGGGGGCTGCAACAACCGTTGTTCGTCCAGATACTCGAAAAAGTTGTGTGCCGCCTCGTAGACGTCTTCGCAGTTACCAGAACCCCCGCCTTCGTCGTTGTTAGCCATGTTTCCTACGATTAAGTCTGCTCGTTTAATTCTAGACCTAATAAAATGAATAATGACATAAAAAAAGGCCCTATGTTTTGCCGGAATGTTGATTCATTCCCGTTCCGTCAAATCCCGGGCACTCGATATGTCCTAGTTTCTAGCACAAGTCATGCCGAAATTCACGGAAAATTTCGGCATGACCTTTGCTAAAAAGTTGACAAATCGAGCGCCTGAAATTTGCCGGAACGGAAATGAATCAACATTCCGGTAAAACATAGGCCACTCGGAATCAGATTCCCTGCAAACAACAAAAGGCCACTTGGGCACAATCGAACAATTCAAATTTCCATATAACAGGACCACTTCAAGAAAATATAGAACTTGAAGAAAATTTGATATAAACCCTAGAGCATTGGGTCGACAGCAACTCTCTCATACTGTCCTAATTTGCAATTCTCTCATACTGTCCTAAAAATATATTTAGTTAACTACATTGGGTCCACAACAAGCTTATTTCTATATTGAATTTTTGCTCTAAACTATTTTTTTTCTCTAAAATGAATTTATATAAACATTTGACGAACCCTAATCTTCTGTCCACAACAACTACAACTACTTAACCATCTACAACTACTTAAGCAAGCATCTACAACTACATAAGCACAGGAACCATAAACATTTGATGAACCCTAGCTAATTTTATGAACCCTAAAATTTCTTGAACCCTAGGAACCCTAGCTAGGCATAGGTAGGGGAGGAGGAGGAGGAGGTGTAGGCGTGGTCACCTCGGGCGTCGAGGGAGGTAGGGAGGAGGAGGAGGTCGGAGCGGCCGAGGGCGCGGCGGAGGTGTGGAGGAGGTCGTCGGCGTCGGGCGTCGGGGTCAGGGCTCGGGCGACGGCGAGGGAGGGGGCGCGACGACGGCGACGCTAGAGCGCCGACGAGGACGGCGGGGGCGCGACGGCGGCAACGGAGACAGGAGGAGTGGGGATTTGGGGGAGAATTGGGGGAGAAAGGAGGGAAGGCCACACGGGGGGGGGGGGGGGGTTAACTCAAAATAGCAGTAGCGCGGGTTCCAACCCACGCTATAGCTAACTTAGCTATAGTGCGGGTTAGAAACCCGCGTTACCGCTATAGTAAGTAGCTATAGCGCAGGTTCTAAACCGGCGCTACCGCTATAGTAGTTAGCTATAGCGCGGGATCTAAACCAGCGCTACTGCTATTTCTTTCTCCATTTTCTTTTTTTTTAATTTTTCTTTTCATTTTCTTTTTTTTCCTTTCTCCTTTTCCTTTTTTTTCATTTTCATTTCTATTCCTTTCCTTTTTATTTCTTTTAAAAGAAAATGAAAAGAAAAATTAAAAAAAAAGAAAATGGAGAAAGAAATAGCAGTAGCGCTGGTTTAGATCCTGCGCTATAGCTAACTACTATAGCGGTAGCGCGGGTTTAGAACCAGCGCTACTGCTATTTCTTTCTCCATTTTCTTTTTTTTTTATTTTTCTTTTCATTTTCTTTTTTTCCTTTCTCCTTTTCCTTTTTTTTCATTTTCATTTCTATTCCTTTCCTTTTTATTTCTTTTCCTTTTTGGTTTACTTTTCCTTTTTCTCCTCCGAAAGACGACCGAGCCGACGTTGTTGTCCGATATGCATGGTGGAAAGGGAAGGAGGGAGAGACAAATAAAGCGAGGAAGAAGCTAGAGAGAAAGAGAGGTCATTAATGGAGGAGATGGTGGATGGGGGCATTAATGGGGAGAGAAGAGAGATAGAAGAAGTAAGAACTAAGTGAGGGAGCTAGAGGAGGGAGAGGGGAAAGGGGGAGGGGGAGGGTGGGGAAAAGGTGTCTGCTACGCATACCAGTAGCGCGGTATTGCTAACAGCGCTACTGCTAACCTCTATAGCAGTAGCGCGTGTCGGTGGCCCATCGCTACTGCTAAGAGCGGCCCACCTGCTGGCACCGTGCACACATAGCGGTAGCGGTGGGTCACCGACACGCGCTACTGCTACGGGAATAGTAGTAGCGCTGGTTTTTGTCGGACGCTACTAGTACGGGCAGCCCCGGTGGGTGACGATGGGACCACTTAGCAGCAGCGCTGGTTCACAGGCCAGCGCTACTGCTACCTTCCTACCTGTAGCGCTGGTAAGTTCCACGCGCTACTACTAAGTAGCAGTAGCGCTGCGACCCAGCCCCACGCTACTGCTAAGTTTCTATCTATAAACTTTCTCCTAGTAGTGACATATACTCATGGGCCATCTCGAAGTAATCCGCCACAAAAGCCAGGCATGGCCTTTAAGCCTATTCTGACGAATGGTGATACAACCAAGCACAGAGTCACCATCCTTCGGACGCTTGTTGCTCTCAGTGTCGTCGAGAAGCAAGATAGCCGCCATCTCCATGTCATCATTGTCGTCCGATGATTTGTCATAAAAAAATACAACAAGAAGAGCTCATATGGACAAAATACACTGCACATGTCAATTTGCATTTCGCAATGATCATAAAAATCACAAAGAAAAAGAAAAGAAAATACGGGACGTGCGTTGCAATGGGGTATACATATATCGTGCCTAACCTTAGGATCCTAATACACATCAGGCGGCATTGTCGACTTTTTTCACCTCTCTCTCTCTCCCTCTTCCTCCCTCCCTCCCTCCCTCCCTCTCTCTCTCTCGTCCGTGCATTTCCACCTTATTGAGCGTTTTGCCTTGTGCAGCAGACTTCTCCAGCTTTCCAATATCCTGCATCAATTAATTCAGTGTCAAATCATACACATAATAATAATTCTCAGTACAATGTATTTAGGGAAAAAAAATATACACACGTGTGTGCGGAATTTGCTATTTCATGGGTTGACACTTGACAATGCCTCGTATGTTCTGTCATCGGGCATCCATCTGATTCACGTCCCTGCATTACATGGATCGTACGCATTATTTTTGCCACCACAACCGAGGGAAATAATATCATGGAAATCGACCGGCCACAGTTCCATGACAAACCAAGTTCTAGTAGTATAGCATTTAGTTAATTGCATAATTGAGCCATTTATTTCCATTATCCATTTCCTTTAATCACGTCGGCATGCTTAATTTGACCATCCATTTTTTTCGCTTGCTGGTTTCTCCACATGCAGAAAAAGAAGGGTTTTGTGCTTCTGGAATAAAAAAAGAGCAATAACTCAACAGATGAAAATAATATTTTGTGAAGCTTCTATACACAAAAAAGAAACGACCTAGATCCTAAAACTATACAATGCATCATATGCTGGGGAAGAGGAAAATACACCACTGATTATGCTGGATGCAAGACCTGAATTACAAGATAGTATATCCATTAAACATCGACATGGTCCCAAGATCCACAAGGAATTGCAAACTGGCAGGCAATGGATAAAAATAGCAGTCATATTCTGCATAATGACAGAAGAAAAACAATAAAAACAATCCATGAACAAATGCAAACTGCTGTGGTCCGAGGGCAGTGGCAGTGCCATTATACAGCTCGAACACCACATCAATAGTTGCTGCACTCATATAAGCAATATCCTAATTTCACATTTGTTCTCTATAACTTTGCAGAAATTCATACTAAAACAATAGAGATGGATTTGTCAACATGTTTAATTTTATTTTAACTACTTAATTGTGTCAGTTGCCAGTGATAGGAGGTAAAAGGAAAAAAGGAATAACCGTAACCTCGCTCTCTTTTCATTTTCACATGATCAAGTTTCTGTTTATTCAGCTTGATTGTTTTCTCCTCGGATCTCGATCTGGTTGGGAGGCGGCGCTCCTTTCCGGCCAGATCGGCGGCGGTGGCGCAGATCGGCGGCGACATGGTTGTGGTGCGGCGGCGGCGTTGGAGGACGGCACCAGCAGCGGCGGATCTGGCCTTGACTCAGTCGGGCTGATTCGGTGTGCTACCGATCTCAATCGCCGTCAGCGGTGCACTGCTCATGGACTTGATCTGCAACACGAGGATGTCTGGGGCGCCGGCCCTAGTCTTGGTGGTGGTGGCCTTCTTCTTCGTCGGAGGTGGTCGGCCGGCTGGCTGTGCATGGAGTGGGGACGGGCGGCTGCCGGTGAAAGCCGTGATCCGACTTCGGTCGTGGCGGGTGACGACGGCGCCTACGCGTCGTTACCTTCTTGAAGGCGTCACCTTTGCAGTCTCCGTCTTCCCACTCGCGGTCCAGTCAGTGTCGGGCTGCTTTGGCACCGTGGTGGTGCCGCGGGCGGTCAGGCGGCGGCGGCTGGATCCTTTGATCTAGTCTCCGGCAGAGAAGGCGGCGACCCGTGCACAAGAAGCTGGATGGAGTTCTCCGAACAGATCTGGGTGAAACCCTGCTCTTGGCTAGATGCCAAGGCCGGCGATGGCGACGCTCTACGGCGTCGTTCCCTTCTTGAAGGCATCGCCGAGGAGAAGTTCTAGACCACTATCTGCTACCTCCGGGGGAAACCCTAGATCGATAGATCAGAAGACGGCGGCGCGCTTGTGTCATCTCTCCCTTGGGGGCGTCATTCTTGGAGGTGTACGCGGGTTCGGGGGACCAGTGGATGTTTTCTTCGGTGGAGCGGTGCTTCATCCTGCACATTGAAGGCGATGGATCTCGATGGCGTGGCGCCCTGGTGATTAGGCGTCTGATGTGCGAAGATGGACTCGCGCAGGAGGGCGACGCTGTCTGGCGTCGTGGTGGCGTCGACGGCAGCTAAACCGGGCAAGGTGGATGCGTCAGTACAGTTCTGAAGATGGATTGGTGGCAGTTGGTGGCGGCGACCTCTGAGTGTGCGCCGGACCGGTGGGTGCCCCATACCCGGCAGGTGGCTTGGTTGGGGCCTCAGGTCTTAGATGTTAGGTTTGGCTGCGAGGTCTGTTTGGTATTAGGCCCAGACTATCAGCATCCCTTCATCAACTGTATAGAAGTAGCGACATATGTTGCCTAGACGGTGGCTTCAGTCTTACTGATGTATTACTTTGTAAGGTCTTTTATGAATAATTAATAAAATGGCTGCATGCATCGCCTAGATGCAGAGGCTGGGGGTCTTCCTCCTTTTCTAAAAAAATCACAAGCACGCAGAAGTGCTGGATTTAGCTCATCAGGCAGGCAGCTTGAGGCAATATACACACTGTCCAATAATATACACCACAAAATGGTCAAAAAAAATAATAATATGCCATTTATGTATCAGTAGGCAAGGATACCAAATTCCAGATTCTCTTACAACCTTTATATAACCACCATATATAGCTGCGGCACATCATACAACAGAGACCAGGTTTGGCCATCACTGAGACATACACCTAATAATAGATTAACCTGGTGTAATTGGATTCATCTCTCTTGGCGACGTTGCTCGTGGAAACGGAAGACTTGCCCCCGCGTCGCCCACCTTCCAGGGCGACTCGGGCGGCGGCGCGATCTCCTCCAGCAAGGCCCCCCTCGCGTCCTCCCCTCCCCTCGCCGCCGCCCTTTGGACTCGGCTGGGCTAAGCCTGTGCAGATCCGGCGACGGCGGGGCCCCTGGCGCCCAGGTGGACGGCGCGGCGCTCCTCTGCCCGCGTCGCTAGGCTCGGTGGCGGTGGTAGCGGCTGTGCGCCCGTGTGCCTGCGTGCTTCCCCGCAGCCCTGTTATTCGGTGATGGGCTCCTGCCCAGATCCATGGAGGAGGCGTGGTGACTGCCGCACGGGCGCGCGCGCGGATGGCGGCCAATCCGGCGGCGGGATCAGCTATGGCGGCGGCGGTGGGCTACCTCCGGTGGCCGAGCGACTTCCTTCACGTCGATCTTTCCGGCGGTGATCTGGATAGGCAGGGCTTGATCTGGTGGTCGCGACAACTCCGGGGGAAGCCCCTGATCTCATCAGGATCGAGCGATGGCGATGCTTCTGCGTCGGAGTCCCCTCTTGAGGGCATCATCTCTAGAGTTTGCTCCGGTTGGAGGGACCAGTGGTGGCGGTTCCAAGGTCACGGCGGCCTCGTTTTCTTCGGGTCAGCGGGCCTTTGGAGCGAGATCCGAAGCGACTTGCGACGGGGAGGTGGTGGCTGTGGGTGGTTGTGTGGCAGCACAATAGCCTACAGCCGGTCGGGTGGCGGCGTTCTGGCCGCATTCTTGCTCGTTGTGGCGTCGTCTGATGGCGCCGCAGGAGTTGGGTGATGGGGCGGCGGCCCGGCTTCTTCGATGGCGGAGGCCTCCGTGGTCATGTGGATGACGCGGGGGCTGGGTCTCGCGGTGGTGACGGCCTCGATGAGGCTGGTGGCGGTATGGGACGCCTCTTCCACCAACAGGCCGGGTTTGATGCGGCTCGGCAGGTGACACATGCACCTCTTTCAGAGTCGTTGGGCGGTGCATGTCGCCGACAGGTGAAGCCTCCGGCGGATGCGCCGCCGGCAGATGCTATGCACGACGTCTCATGCGGAGGCTTCAAGTCATGCCTGCTACCGGCACGTGCTGCACGGTGGCTCTAGCGGAGGTGTCATGTCTAGCCTGTTGCTGCAGGATCGAAGGTGGTGCGACAGTGGCGGTAGGCAGGCGGTATGGGGCGTCTGTCTTCTGTTGTCTTCTCTAGAGGTATCCGGTTATCGAGGCGTCAGTAGCCGGATTAGGGATGATGGTACATACGGCTTCAACGATGACTTTATGCACTCCGGTGGAAACACAAGATCTCTAATTAGGCTATGTCGACGCACGCCTGCATCGTGACCTTGCTGAAGGTGGTGGATTGAAGCTTGGCTTTGGGGATGAGAATCCGGAGTTCAACCTTGTGTTGGACTCGCCATCATCGGCGCACGTGCGGCGATTTCCTCTTGAAGGCGTAACCTAGGAGTTGTGTACTTTCGTTTTGATATCGTCTTGTAACATAGGGTTAGTGGATATCTGGTGGAGTTACTGTTGTGAGGCATGCGGCCTCGGGTTTTCTTTTCGCTTTATTTCCTGGTCGATGTTGTTCGGCTGCTGGATTTTGCATTCTTAATAATATATGCCTATATGCATCGTCTTGATGCAGAGGCCGGGGTTATCCTCCTTTTCGAAAAAACTAAGTGCCCTTGCGTTCCAACGGATTTCACCGATACATTGATGTTTAAAACAACAACAAAAAATTATCTGTCCACAAATAGCAATGTATATATTGTCTACAAATAACAAATGCCGCTCGGCCATTGGATTTCTAATATATAAAAACCTCTGGGTCCTTCGGGACCCGTCCTGTGTTCAAAATAAAATAAAAACCTCATTCTACGCGTCCTACTGCATATATAAAGATTTGACACACAAGAAAGCCGCCTTGCTCGTCAAGGCTGTAGCTAGTCCGCAAAGTAAACGTATACGGCGAAAATATGACGGACCCCGCCATTCCCGTCAGGTGACGTATCTAGCTGGTCATCAGATTTCTAAAGCATAGTTAATGTCGATATCCATGATACTGTGCGTGGCTATCGTAGTTAATGTCGATATCCACGTTCAGCGCAGTTAATGTCGATATCCACGCACAGTAGCATGGATATGGACATTAACTTCGCTTTAGAAATATGTGTTAGCGTGGATATCGACATTAACTACGCTTTAGAAATATGATCACAGGTGTGTTACAACACACACGGAAAGTAAAGGAAGGCTCCGGAGGGACACCTGTCCCAGAGATTTTACACACAGCACCCCAGAACAATAGGAATATATAAAAGAGCCCCTGGAACTGCCGTGCATTAAGCCGCCTATCGCCGCAGCATCTGCCGGAAAGAGAGGAGATGGTGAATCTTTAAGTCCAAATCGCGACGGAACGCCATCGCAGCCGTGCTGCTTTATGGACCTCAAGAGCTTACCGTTGTGGTGCATTAGCCGAGGGCGACCCTCGCGCACGTCAGACTCCGGATTGGCCGCCCTTCGTCGAGGAAGAAACGCATATCTGCCGGCCACCAACCATCTTCCCTTCTTTGGAAATCAACCGCCACCACCGAAGGCACTGGTACACCACCTCGCCCACTCCGCACCGGCGCCGGAGGAAACACCACTGCAACAACAAAGGAGCCGGAGGAAACAAGCCTCCCGAAGCACCCTCGCTGTCACCGCCTCGACAACCGCACGGAGGAATCCGAAGCTCACCGGACCACCTGATACACGAGCACAAAAGGTCACAAATTCCCGACGCTGCCCAGCTGAGCACCGCCACGATGGGGAATAAGTCACGACAAAATTATTCTCCCTAGCGTCGCCTCCACTACCACAGCGCCGCAGGATGAAGACTACCCCTACTCGGTACTAGACCTGAGCATGGGCAGCCTGGCCCGATGGCGCAGGCCCGAAAGCCCGACATCCAGGCCGGGCTCCACTTTTCCGTCCGAAGCCCAGCCAGAAAGCCCGGAATGACCAAAAAATGTATTTTATTCAAAAATAGGTATAATATTTTTTATACCCCTAAAATGATTATTTTAATTGATAAATGTCACTGTTTATTTTTTTGGACCGAGCTTCGTCAAGCACGACGCAAACCCGGCCTTGGCCAGGGAATGATCATGTTTACTCTATACACACCGGAGGCGCAGATCCGAGGCTCCCGATCTCTCTTGCCGCCTCAGCAGCAACCGGCGTCGGAACGCAGGAACAGATGATGAATAGATCAGAAGTTTCTCGCAAAAAAGAAGAAGCATGGGAGGGGATAAGGACACGGGCCTTCAAGATAGTTTACTTCACTAGGGTATTTCTAGTGCCTCGGCTTAGATAGGTAGGGTTTTGTTTCTCGCAAGGGCGGCGCTCGGACTGATGGTGGCGCTTCTTCTTCGAGTCATTCTTCCGGGCTCCGATCCTCCTCAAGTTCGTTCGTCGGGACGGATTAGACGGGGCTCCGGGGTAGATTCCTGCCAGCTCCTCAGAGCAGCGAGGTTAGGGTTTCTCGTCGTGCGTACGCAACGGCGAGATTTGGTGTCAGGTTCTTCAGATCGATTCAAGGATTCAATGGCGACGACTGCGGCTCCCGAACGCTGGTCCTTAGGGGCACGTGCACGAAGACTTCCCGGCTGTCATCGACAAGGTCAGGCCGGCTCCGGTATGGGAGCGGCGACAACGGCGCGTCGGCGGCTCGTTCTGGCGGCAGCAATGGTCGTTCGGTTATCCATGGACCTCGATGTAATTTTTATTATGTTTGGGGTGATTTGTACTTCCGGTGAATCTCCTGCTGGATGTGGAGGCATGCCGAAAACATCTAGCGATTCGGCTCGGAAAGAGGTGAGGGTGGATCCCGTGGAGGCAGAGGAGCCGCCGGGTGAGGAGACGTCCGCCGACGCTGATCCCGCGGGGCACTTCATCTAGGTGCGTATATTGTGGCCTGACTTCTTCATATAGGTGGTCCTCGACACGTAGCCCAAACGCGCGCGCGACCTGCTCATCGCCGGCAAGCTGCAAGTCATCAAGCTCGCCTGCAACCTCCGTGACATCTGCAGCACCGACAAGTCCGACAAGCAGGCTTTTACGGCGCCTCGCGCTCTAGCTGCATGACGAGCAGCCCCCGAGGCTCACCTACAACATCGTCGTCGTCCAAAATTTGAGCGCTGTCGCCGGTAACCAATGTTGTACGCATAAAATCTGAAGAAAACCAACCGTTGTGCTCCTTCGACTGGGATCGTTGGAAGTTGGTGCGGGCGAGCGATGAAAGCAGATCGGTGGTGTGGCAGAGAATCGGTGTCTTATTGTCCTGATTGATTCGGTGGTGTGGCGAGCGAATCCAGCAGCAAATAAATCAAGACATAACTATGATCACATAGACTAATCCATAGAGTGGCATATAATCGGTGGTACTAATAACAAGACGTTCATTGGTCTCCGAAAAATAAAGAAGCAGCGAAACATATGTGAGTCTTCTTTTCATCTTTTGAGTACTATAACCTTGGTTGGCAGTGGCACACAATGGAACGCTAGAAACCATTGCGTGGGGGAGACTGATGACTGAAAAGAGTTGCGGATGCTAGCAATCCTGATTCCCCTCATTGGGAGCTGAGCGCCACCGACGCCAACACATCCCTTCAGTAGATCAGTGAATCATATAGGGGTCAATCAGCATCAATGGAAAAGCCTGGGAAGTTCAGAGAGTACATGTGTGGCTGTGTGTTGCGTATGTACAATCCTATAATTTAGTTTACGCTAATTGTGCATATTGATAAATTTCTACAACAAGATGCAAAATAATTGCTGTGTGAACATGCGCTAGATCTTTTTGTAATAATTTTGTACTACTAATAATTTATCAAATGCTTTTAAGCAGTGCATGAACATTAACGTTGCTGCTATTTGTTTGGCATGTAAGGACTGAAGTCTGTTGTTGTAGTTAGGCTTGGTGAGAAGGGAGGCGTACATGGCTGAGGCGATGACGCTGTCGCATTCGTCTCGCCGTATATTACCTTCCTCGAGTAGTAGGGAAGCACTATAAATACTATCAACAATTATTAATTTTGGATATTTCAGACATAATATTCAGTTCAGAGAGGCGAACGAGGTTGGCGACGATGCAGTATCCAAGGTTAGATCCTCCCCTTCCTTCAAACCTCCCTCTCTTGCTATACGATATGTAGATGGACTAAATTTGATATGTGGAACGGTCAGCAGAAGATAGTACTATTTTGGCCTCGGATTCACTTCTTAAATACAAAGGTGCATGTGTTATCTTGCAATTGTGTTTTCAGGAAAAGGGCCGGTGGCCGACATTTGGGAAAGTCGGGCCGACTAAGCCCCGTGGTTGTCCAAGGAGGGAGATTGCTTCCAAACTCCCCTTTTCGATAACAAGGTCGCTCTTTATTGTAGTCAATCCTTACGAGAGGCGGGTATGGACCAGGTGCAAAGAGTAGTTTGGGGGGGGGGGGGGGGGGGGCTCATGTTCAACTCGATGAGGTTTGCTTTTAAAGTTTTAAACACTCCATTGTGTTGTGACACAAGTGTGTCACCGTGTTGAAATAGAGATCCTGGACCTGTGCGGGTCGTGAGCCATGCTTATTAGGTTATGGGCATGTGATTTTTTTTCCGTTGCAACGCACGGGCATATTTGCTAGTAATAGATTAAACAAACTTAGATCTCCTATTGCGGCAGGCTAGGCGATGAGAATAGACGCATGAGATTGAAAAAAAAAAAGATACATGATGACGTGACGTGGTGCGACTGTAGGATTGCCTGAGAGCTCATGCATGCAGATCGATGCATATGCAAGCGTATCTTTTTTTTTCTGACGTGATATGCAAGCGGATCTAAACTGCACTGTCGCGCATTGCCCGGGACCCATATGTCACGTATAAAATACATTATCTGCGTCCATGATATCCTTCCGTGAACGCAGGTGTCACGCCGTGCCCAGTATGATGGACACGGCGGACAACGAGGTCCACGTCCAGGATAACGAAGGATCAATCCAAGAGGGGCCCAGCGAGCAGGGAGAGTGAACAAGGAGTGTGGCGCAAGAAGGTGGCCATCTGGCCGTGTGTGTCTGTACTGTGGGTCCTGCTTGTAAGTGCTGGCGTGTGCGTTTAAGAGGGCCAAGTGTCCTCACGTGTAAGGCTACGTTGAGAAATGAAATCTGAATCCCCATCTATCCCTTCTCTGTCTCCCATCTTCTTCCTCTGAAATCCTCATCTCCTTCCCCTGTATCCCCCAAATTCGTGCAGTGAATCCCCTCTTCCATGTCGGGATATTACAATTGGTAATCAGAGCCTTGGCACTCGCTCCGCTCGCGCTCCGCAGACCCAAGATCGAGACCGTAAAATTCCATTGCGACGGGTGCTGCATCACTCCGGTGAGGCGGCGCAAAATCCCCAGCTCGGTTGGTTTCGATCCAGGGGAAAGCCGTGACGGCGCCGTCCAAGCAACCCACGTCGTCAGCACAGACGAATTTTGTTCTCACAAGGATGGATGCGCTTCAGAAGACGCTCGATGATTTTCTCACCAGTTTCGCCGCCATGGCCACTGATGTCAAGACGGTGAGCGCCGATGTGAGTAGTCCGCGTCAACAATTGCAGGATTTCGGCCAAGATTTGGATGGAGTGAAGCAGAGGCTCGAGGTTCCGGAGATGCCCACAACACCTGTCCCGGTGAGAGTGGCTAATGTCACCCAGCTGACATTGTCAGCAGTGGTGAACAACCTCTCCTGGTGGACACAAGGACACACATTTGAGACTGACATGCGCGTCCTGGAGTTGGGGGCATCTGACGCGGTGCTTGGCATTGATTGGCTCCGCCGTTACAGTCCTATGACATGCCACTGGGGGCCCAAGAAAATTGCCTTCGACTACAAAGGAGCTATGATCAAGCTCCAGGGCATTACTAGGCAACAACAACAACAACAATTATATGAAGTGAGCGTGGAACTGCTAACCAAATGGCTAGAGGGCGATGACGTGTGGGCACCGGCAATTGTTCAGCCACATTCGCCGCCGACATCAGAGGACTCAGAGTAGCCCCCGCCACCGGCCCCAGACATGCAGGAACTGCCCGTGGAGTTCGTCGACGACTTTGATGAACCCAACGAGCTGCCGCCTCGGCGCACCCTCGACCACGCATCACACTGAAACCTGGCACACAACCAGTGAATGTGCGGCCTTATTGATACTCGCCACTTCAGAAGGACGAGATCGAACGTCAGGTCAAGGCCATGATTGAGGCGGGCGTCGTCACCACGAGCATGAGTCCATTTGCCACACCCCTGCTCTTGGTCAAGAAGAAGGATGTTACTTGGAGGTTTTGTGTCGATTATTGTCGACTCAACGCGGTGATAGTGAAGAACAAATTTCCTCTGCCTGTGGTCGATGAATTACTGGACGAGCTCGCAGGCCCCCGTTTCTTCTCCAAGCTAGACCTACGGCTTGTTATCACCAAATCAGGATGCATCCAGAGGATGAGCCCAAGAATGCATTCAAAACGTACCACGGTCAATTTCAGTTCAAAGTGATATCGTTTGGCATGATGAATGCACCGACAACCTTCCAATGTGTGATTAACTCAGTGTTTGAGCCCTTTCTTCGCAAGTCGGTGATAGTGCTCCTCGACGACATACTCGTCTACAGTCCTTCGTGGCAAGAGCATCTCCAACACCTCAGAGTCGTGCTGCAGACGCTGCATGCACACAAACTGTTTGCGAAAATGTCAAAGTGTTCTTTCGGCCAAACCAACATCAACTACCTCGGTCATATCATCTCTGACACGGGCGTCGCAACGGATCGTGAGAAGACACAAGCAATGTAGAAGTGGCCAATTTCTGCCAATGCCACGGACACTACTAGGAAAAAGCCTACTAGTAGTGCTTGAAAAACCTATAGCAGTAGCGTTGGATCCAGCGCTACTGCTAAGACGCTACAGCTAAGTTATAGCAGTAGCGCTGGTTGGTGCAGCGCTACTGCTAAGTCTGGTTAGCAGTAGCGCTGCACTGATCCGCGCTACTGCTAATTATCTGTAGCGCTGCCTAAAGACAAGCGCTGCTGCTATATGTATTCCAGCGCTGCTGCTATAACTCCTGATTTCACAGATTCAGATCCGCTCTACGTATTCGTTATGTATTTATACAGGCTCTATACAGTAGTTTCATCAGGTCACAATAAACATACACTATTATCATCATATCATACACATACAGTAGTCTCGTCATACCATCATCATCATCATTCAACACAAATATCATCACATCTCGAAAATAGCGATACACAAGTCATGTCATGTCTCGAATAAGTGCGACTGCATGGTCATGGCACACACACAAGTTTCATCATCTCTATCTAAACCATGATGTAGAAGAGAAGAGCGATCAGCATCATCAAGACCGCGACTATGTAGTACTTGAGGCACCGGCGGTTCCGCCCCCGCTCTTGCTAGAGCGTCCACCTCAAGTAACTCCTTTCCGCTTCGGCTCTGCTGTCGAACCCTCTGTGGCTAGCACCCGGGAACTTGTCCACCTGGGCCTGAGCGTCTGGCCAGTGGTCGTAGACTCCTGGAACCTTCCCAACGAACACGACGTAGCAGCCCTTCGCCATCTATGATCTATGTACCTGCATCGTGAACGATAATATGCAACATAATGTACTTAAGAACACAAAGAGGCATAATTAGCAAAATACAAGCAACCTATAGTAAGTAAACATAAATGACGAAGTTCCTCATACCCAAACTAATTAACTAGAGCGATCTACGCTAGTTCAGGACCACGGTTTAATTACATCACATAGTTTCGTCTGGACGCTAGTGACACATATATTGTCAACGACAATCAGTCCTCGGTCCAATCTTCATAGTCAGGGAGGAAGGACCCGAGCTTCTTGAAAGGCTTCAGGTCCAGACGCTGAGCGATTAGCAGTGCTCGGACATCATCCTGCGTGATTGGCCCATGGTAGAACATCCCTGTTTGTTCGAGGACCTGCTTCATGATCACTTGGGCAAGTTCACACTGCACGTGATAAAACTCAGCTCGGATTTGATGATCCGATGTCTTTCCTATGCTTGTGGCCTAGTTGACAATCTCGGCATCGTTGGCAGTAGCTGACATGCGAAGGCGTTGATTATCCCTTCTGAATTCGAGCAGGTGATGCATGAGGTAGAATCCATCAGCCTTACTGATGTGCGGTTGCTGGATGCAGCAGAAGTCGGTCTTATGGCTGAAAACCAGCCCGTTCCTCCTATACTTTTTGTCCTTGATATATCCACCAGACATGCTGAAGGTTAACAGGGCACTATCGAGAACACTCTTTATGTGCTTGTAATCCTTTTTCTTGATGTTCTTCGATGAGTCCAAGTATATAGCATGGGAGTATTCTGGGTACAGAACGATGAGGACGGCGCCCCCCCCCCCCGCTGCGCAAATTAAGTACGCCTCAAATTAGACTCCATGCTTGCAAAGGAATGATTAACACTTATGAAAGGATATGCGCGAATGACTTACGTGGGATGATAAGGCAGGAGAATCGCTTCCTTGTCCTTATTAGCGATCATGAAGCCGCCGATGTACTGGCTCGCATAGTCACGGTGCTCTTTGCAGACATCCAAGAAGCTCTCGTGCATATGGTACGGGTCCCCGACGCAGATATATTTTATGTTCTCAATCCTGATGATGTAGTTGAGATACAGCGCATACATGCGGATGAACTGGAAATCCAGCTTGGTCATGTGGAACATGTCGTAGATGTAGTCAAATCGCAGGATGAACTTATTCGCGGGCCATCCCTCGACGTACAACTTCCCACCCGGCACCTGAGCCGCGTAAAGCTGGTATCCTGGTTTTCCCGAGATGAGAAGGCTTTTCTCTCTGGCCAGCACATCATCATGAAGTCTCCTTAGATCATTGTTCAATATGTCCTCTAGCGCTTTCTGAGGTAGGATCGGGTGGCCGGCGACATGGATTCGCTCCGCACCTACGACAGGTATTCTGTCTACCTCCCGGGGCTTCAGAGGCGGCTGGCTGCTTGAAACAGCTCTGGCGCCTTTAGCGCCTTTCTTGCCCGGTCTCCTCCTTTGCTTCTTGGCGGGTGGCGGTAGTGAGCCCACCATACCTTCCCTAACTGTCACCCCCAGTGTCGTCGGGCTAATCAGTGGACGGCCCTCGGGTTGTTGCTGGGTAGAGGCGGCATCTGGAGGCGTCTCCTGCGAGGCCCTCGTGTTGTTGCTGGTTTCTTTGTGCCGTGCCACATAATCATCTACCACATCTAGGTGTTGTAGCACTACTAAGTTAGCCCTGTCAAAGTCGTTCCGTCGATCCGAGTAGTCCATGTGCAATTCCCTCCGGCCGTTGTTGTGACCTTCTCCTTCTAGCCTCCCATCGTGCTTGTTGGCGAGCAAACCAACAACAGGGTCTCCGACGCCTATATAATTCTCGCAAAAGGAGATGCACTCATGCGTCAGATACCCCTGGACGATGCTCCCATCGGGACGAGACATGTTACGAACGAATCCTTTGATGACCCCATTCATCCTCTCGAACGGCATCATGCTATGAAGGAATGTCGGCCCGAGGTCGATGATGTCGTCCACGATGTGGACACACAGATGCACCATGACGTCAAAGAACGCGGGCGAGAAGTACATCTCAAGCTCACATAGTATGACAACGATCTCTTCCTGTAGCCTTCGGAGCTGCTTCACACTTATGGACTTTCGAGAGATAACGTCGAAGAAGTTGCAGAGACCAGTAAGCGTGTCATGGACGTGCTTGTCCATTATCCCTCTAATGGCAACTGGGAGTATCTGCGTCATCATCACGTGACAGTCATGAGACTTCATCCCGCTGAACCTTTTCTTCTTGGGGTCTAGAAATCTGCTTATCTTCCCACAGTAACCGGAACTGACTTTGATTCCCATAAGGCACTTGATGAATTGATTGATCTCCTTCGCACTTAAGGTGAAGCAAGAAGGGGGGCAATAATTGTCCTCCTTCTTGTTGACTTTTCTGCCCCTTTCCCTCTCCTGCGTCTCCGTCTCCGTCTCCTCCGTCGACTTTTTACGGTGGAGATCTTTCCTGATCTTCAAATCTTCCAAGTCTTTCCTTGCCTTCGGCCCGTCCTTGGTCTTCTCCGGCATGTTCATCAGTGTGCCAAGCAAGCTCTCGAGGACATTCTTCGTGATATGCATTTGATCAAGGCAATGAGGCGTGTCGTGATTGGGCCAGTACTCCAAGTCCCAGAAAACAGACCTCGTTTTCCATACCTTCAGTAGCGGCTCCGGTGCCTTTTTCATCGTTCCCGGCGCGGGGCACTGTCCCCAGTTATTCAATAGCTCGTTGATTTCGGCGCCGCTTCTCTTACGTGGACGTCCTCGATGCTCAGTCAACCCATTGAATAGATCTCCACGCTTTCTCCACGGGTCATCCTTCTCGAGCCATCTACGATGCCCCATGTACACGATTTTCCCGGACCCGCCATCTTTCGTCGACGTAAGCTGCTGAGACGTTGTATCATCCATGCACCTCGTGCATCCGCAGTATCCGTGGCACACCTGGCCTGAGGTGTACCCGTAACCGAGATAGTCGTGCACCGTCGTCATCAGCGCGGCTCTCATATAGAAATACTCTCCTTTGCTGGCGTCCCATGTCCATGCCGGTGTTTTCCATAACGTGTCTAGCTCCTCTTTCAGAAGCCCCATATACAGGTTAATATTATTTCCCGGTTGTTTCGGCCCTTGAATCAGCATGCTCATGTGTATGTACTTTGTCTTCATGCACTTCCATGGGGGGAGGTTGTACATCCATACAAAGACGGGCCATGTGCCGTGGTTGGTATTTTGGTTTCCAAACGGATTCATGTCATCCGTACTCGCACCAAGCACGATGTTCCTTGGATCTTCTGCAGCAAATCCATATACGGTGTTGAATGCTCTCCACTGGCTACCATCTACGAGGTGTCTCAGCTTCGGATCATCTCCATCGTCGGGCTTCTTCCTCTCCGCGTTCCAGCGCATGAGCTTTGCTTCCTTAGGATCTACGAAATACCGCTGCAGACGGGGAGTGATCGGAAAGTACCATACAACTTTCTGAGGAGCTTTCTTTCCTGCCTTCTTGTATCGAGAAGCATTGCACACTGGACAGCTGTTTTTTTCCGCGTGCTCCCCCCGATAAATGATGCAATCGTTGATGCATGCATGGTACCTAATGTGCGGCAAATCAAAAGGGCAAACGATTTTCTTGGCCTCATCGACACTAGTAGGACACAGGTTCCCCGCGGGAAGAACTTTATTATGTAGATACTTCAAATGCTCATCGAGGCTTTTGTCTGTCCATTTGTTTTTGGCCTTCGTCTTTAGAAGTTCGAGCGTGAAACTCAAGCGGGTCGCCTCGGGATCACAACCGTCATACAATGGAGTCTTCGAGTCTACTTCAAGTTGCGCCAGTTTGGCCTCCTCTCTAGAAGCAGCTCTATCGCTAGTCGTACTCTTGCGAAGGAGGTCTCGAACATGAGGGTCCTGCACGACTGCACTTATTCGCGTCGAAGACTGCGGCGTGACCGCCGCCTCTGCTTCGCCATGTTCGGAATCTTCTCCGCCACCGTCATTTAACTCTTCCCCGCCGCCATGTCCGACGCCATCGTCTTCGTGTCGATCGGTCATCTCTTCGTCTAGCCCCATGTCGTTATTCCCTGCCATGTGGACGTCCCCATCATCATCATCTTCACTTATCCACCGAGTATAGCCATCCATGAAACCATTCATCAGCAGGTGCGCCTTCAACCTGCCACGATCATAAGGGTCCAAAAGGACTCCTTCTTTGCATCTTGTACACGGACATCTAATCCTAGTCCGATTATTTGCATGCATGTCCATTACCGCGGATTGCATGTATCGCTCCACCTTCCATCCACTCACCTTCATGACCGACTGCATGCACAGTATAACAAGCAAAATGGTTATAAACAAAATGCATGCATGCATCAAAGTCATATATATAAAAATTTGGCATGACCTTGCCTAAAAATAGGACATATCGAGTTTGCTCGAAATTCACCGAAACGGAAATAAATCGACATTTCGGCAAAACATAAGCAACTCGGGGGCATGCCACTCGCACAAATCTCTCCATATCCCAAACACACATATTCCCATTCACACACACATATTCTCATTCTTGAAATGAACAACTTTTTACTCACCTATATATCAAGCTAGATCTAGCTAGATCTAGTTGTTGGGGATATATCAATAGCTAGCTAGATCAAGTTGTTGGGGAGGAGAGATGACTCTAGGTAACTAATGGAGAGGGAGAGAGATGAGCTAGCTAGATCTATATCTAATGGAATGGAGGGAGAGCCAAACAAATGAGATAGGGGGACATTTAATTATGCATGGAGCTAGCTAGAGATAAGAAGGCCATTTATGGAGGAGAGTTATGGTGGAGGGGGGCATTAATGGGGAGAGAAAAGAGGTAGGAGGAAGAGAGAAGAAGGGCAACAATGGTGAGGGGATAGGGGAAAGGAGGGGGAGAGAGGGCAATGGGAAGGAGGGGAGGGGGGTGAAAAGGTGGCACCAGCCACGCATAGCAGTAGCGCTGTTTTCCAGCAAGCGCTACTGCTATGTTGGTTAGCAGTAGCGCTTTCCAAAAAGAACGCTACTATTAAGTGGGCCCCATTATCAGTAGCGGTTCCACCAAATAAAGCGCTACTACTAAAGTATTAGTAGCAGCGCTTTATTATGGACAGCGCTGCTACTACCAATAGTGTCGGTGGGCTCGTCTGGTCCCGCTTAGCAGTAGCGCTCTTTTTGTTTCCAGCGCTACCGCTAAGTCTTTACTTGTAGCGCTTCCTAAATGCAGCGCTACTGGTAATTAGCAGCAGCGCCTATTGCATTCCAGCGCTACTGATATTGTCCTGTCTATAAGGTTTTCCCTAGTAGTGGGAGCTCCGAGGATTTCTAGGGCTAACAGGCTACTATCGAAAATTTGTCCAGGGCTATGGCATCATCACCAAACCTCTCAAGTAACTATTGACAAAGAAGTGTTTTAGCTGGATAGAACAGGCGACAACAACTTTTGAATTGCTCATGAAGGCAATGGTCAACACCCCAGTATTGGCATTGCAGGATTTCTCCCTGTTGTTTGCAGTCGAAACTGACGCATCCACATCTGGTGTGGGTGATGAACTGATGCAACGCGGCCACCCTATTGCGTACATGAGCAAGACACTTAGAGTGCTCAATAGCAAGTTGTCAATCTATGAAAAAGAGTTCTTTACGGTGATCATGGCCATCGATAAGTGGAGGCAGTATTTGCAACGTGGCCCATTTGTCATATACAAGGATTATAAGAGCTTATGCAATCTCGAAGATCAGCAACACAAAGCGATGACAAAACTTCTTGGTTTGCAGTTCTCCTTCAAGTACAAACGGGGAGTTGAAAATGGGGCAGCAGATTCTTTATCTTGAGTAGGACATCCCCTGTCCCTCGATGCTATTTCTACTATTTGCCCGGATTGGCTCCAAGAGGTGGTCCATTCATATGAACAGGATGCTGCGAGCATCACTCTGTTACAGGAGCTGGCGGTGCAATCCCCAAATGCTCGCGGCTTTACTCTGGATCAGGATATCATCAAGTATAAGGCACGCATGGTCATTGGAGCTAACTTAGCACTGCAAACCAAATTGATTACAGCTTTACACGACAACACTGTGGGGGGTCATTCGGGCATTCAGGCCACATATCAGCAAATGCGCAAGTTGTTTTATTGGCCAGGGCTCAAACTTGTAGTGGAATTTTTTGCCAAGCAATGCCTCTCTTGTCAACAGGCGAAACATGAACATATCAAGCCAGCAGGTCAGCTGCAACCACTACCTCCCCCAACAGGTGCGTGGCATGATCTGACGATGGATTTCATCGAGGTCCTTCCAAATTCTGAGGGCTACAATGTTATAGTCGTGGTCATCGACCGCCTCACTAAATATGCTCATTTCATCCATCTTCACCATCATTTCACTGCTGCATCTGTCTCCAAAACATTCTTGGACACGGTGGTACGATTGCATGGTGTTCCCTTGACTATTCTCTCGGATCGAGATCGGATTTTCATGAGTAATTTTTGGGGGGCTCTATTGATAGTTGTGGGTAGTAAACTGAATTATACCACCCATACTAGCCACAAACAAATGGGCAGAGCGAGTGTGTGAATCAATGTCTGGAGCATTATCTTCGTTGCGCAGTTCAAGACAGACTGAAGTAATGGCACCGCTGGTTGGCTATGGCTGAGTTTTGGTATAATTCCAGCTATCACACATCCATAGGGAAGTCTCCGTTCAAAGCCTTATATGACGTCGAACCAAACTTTGGTTTTCTACCTGACATCACGGTGGCAGAAGACTCACCTGCTCAGGCTAAACTCAGTTCATAGCAAGAGCAAACAGAGCTGCTGTGCGAGCACCTGCATCGTGCTCAACAGCGCATGAAGTCCTATGCTGATCGGAGCCGTACTGACAGGCAGTCTGCAGTGTGCGAGCAAGTTCTAGTCAAATTACAGCCATATGCGTAGCATTCAGTCGTCGATCGCCCCTGACCCAAGCTAGCATTCAAGTTCTTTGGTCCATACACAGTCCTGCGGCTCAGTTGCACCCGGTCTTTTGTATGTCCCAACTCAAACCTTTCACACCAAATTACACGCCTGTGTTCAGTGATCTAGTAATTGATAAGCTACCTGAGAGAGCCACGTTAGAGACATGGGGAAGCTAGCTCTCGAGACCACGCTAGTCGCAGTGTAGGCAGCAGCCGCCGCCTGATCTCCGTGCTCCGGCTGCCTCCGCGGCCGGCGAGGCCAGATCTGGGTTCCTCGTCATGTGCTCTTTCCTTGCCCCTACAGTCCGGGCCTGCTGCTGTTCGATGGGTCTCTCGCGTCCTCGGCCGTGGCGGATGGGCTCACGGCACCGCCGCCTGGCGCTCCCCTCCCCGACCTCCGTAGCCGCTGCCTCAGCCAGATCCGGGCGGCTCGCCATGACTTCTAGCTCCTTCGCCTCGCTCAGCGCCAGCCCCTGCTGACGTCGCCCGTTGACCGGCGTCCCCTGTAGCTCCTCCCACCACCATCGGCTCAGCCCGGGATGGTGACGAGGAAGTGCGAGCCCCGCAGCCGCCACCGGTTGCCTTGCTGGTCTCGACTCCGGCAGGATGCTGCTCCACCGGGTGGCTCACCCTTCGGAATTGACGCTCCTGGGTCTGGCGACTCTGGCGCGGCCAACGTCTCCGAGCTCCGGCGACATCCTCGTGCCCGACGTGGATGAGCGAACCTTGCAACTGCAGCTGCCTGCCTCACAAGGGCTTGGCTCCGGCAGGTCTCTGCTCCTGCACGCGCCCTGTCCTTCAGATTTGGCACTTGTGGATGGGGGCTCAAGGGGCCGAAATCACTGTTTTGACTCTTTTCACGAACTTAAGCATGATCTGACCCCACTTTGTAAAAATTTCATGATCTGACATTTTTCCTATCGCCACGGTCCTCGGCTGTAGGGTAACACTGCCTACCGCCATAGTCGCCGGTTGTAGGATTTAACTGCACCGTCACGTCATTATCACATGAAAAATACCCTACCGCCTAGGTAGGTCTTTGGCGGTAGCCTATTATACCCTACTGCCAGAGTCCCTGGCGGTAGCCGGTAGGGTCTGCATTGAGGGCCAGCAACCATGCATGCAACCATGTTGCACTGCACTCGCATGGAATTGTTGAGGTGTGTGTGAGTCCAAGCGAAGACATGAAGACCACCACCTCTTTGATTTCACAAGTGCGCCTAGGCGAGTAACAGTGGCGCCAATTAAGGCCATGCCGCGGGACAGGTCGATTTGGTGCTCGGGCTCATCTGCACCTGAAATCTGAGCCATTGGCTGGTGCATTGGGATGGTGAAAAGTGTGTCAGATGCGACAGAGGTGGACCATGGGAAAATGAGGATACGGGCTACATACCGTATGGCACAGTGCGCACGGGTAGGCCAGTTGTGTAGCTGGTGGCATCGATCCGTTATTGCGGGCGTCTGAGCCGTGGGAGTAAATGACACTGGCGGTCTGAGAATTTGCGCGGCGGGTGCAGATAAGTCACACAACTTGCAAACCAGAAAAACGCGTCACAGAACTTGCATTGCGGGTGCAGTTAAGTCACACACGCTAGCTGAACCGCTCCGACGCCCGGTTTTCGTCGTTGTGGGTTGGTACTTTTGCAGAAAAGTCCGCCCGATATTGTTCGAGGGTCGTATTGCAAAATCGCTAGTTTTATAACCGGATCGAACTAGATCGAAACCCTAGTTCCCAAATCGAAACCAAATCCCCAGCACTCCTCTCCTCCCACACCTTCCGGCGGCGTTGACGACAGCGACAAATGGGCGGCGGCGGCAGTGAGACCTCGAGCGGTGGCGGCGTTCCTTCTAGCTGGAGTCCTTCCTCCTCCCTCGTCGGAAGTAGCGGGCGGCAGCAAGGACAGCGTGGCACTGGCTAGCTGCACCGGCGACGGTGAAGGGAGGTCTTCGGCGCCTGCCATGGCATGGTGTCGCATCCGGGACTCGCGTATGTTTCCTCAAGAGGTGTGGCAGCGCGGCGAGCCGGAGCACGGGCGGGTTGTCATTGCTCGCACGGCTGGCATGGCGGCGCTCGAGCATGATTTCAGGGGGTGTGTCTTGTACGCCACCATCATTGGACAGCCACGCAGCGTGGTGACGCCGGAGGCACTAGCGGCGGCGATGGAGTCTCACTGTGGTGTCCGGCGGACGGCAACCAAGGTGGAGGTCACTTGCCCACCATTCCATTTTTACGTTCGTTTCGACTCGTTGGATGATTGCACTCGTGTGGTGCACGCGTCGGAGCAACTGCGTTGTTGTGGCAGCAGAATTTCTTTTCAGCGTTGGTCAAGCTTCTCGCGTGGCACGAAGGGGAAGCTCGAGTACAAGTCGACGCTCAGCTTGGAGGGGCTATCAGAGGAGGCTTGGGATCGGGACACCGTCAACCTGGTGCTCGCCGGGGTCGACGGTGAGCTCATTGACATGCTCCCGGCTACCGACAAGTGGGTGCTGCCGGTGACCGCTTGGCTGCGCGACCCTTGTGTGGTCCCAAAGGTGCTGACTGTCTCTGTCCCAGCACCTCCTCCGCAGCCATGGAAGCCAGACTCCAACGACGAGAATGCTCATTCACCGCCGGCTCCGAATTCTCCAACAGAGCAGCTCACCATAGATTTTCCAGTGACTATGCTTCTGAAAGAGGTCATCGACCGTGGCCCATTGCTAACTGAAGGCTTGGCTGAAGAATTTCTCCCTGACGAAGACGAAGACCTTAGCTGGAGGCACACTTTCAGCACCTGGCGTGGCAAGATAGATGGCACTGGCCCTGGTCAATATGGCAAAACTTAATTGAGAAGCACTGGAGCTGGAGTACTATATCAATTTAGTTATGTATTGTCAGCTTGGTCATTGTCATTTGAACTAGTTGAACTTGTACTCTGTTATGTTAACTTGATGTCTGTTTCTGTCAGTTTGGTTATTGTCAGTTTGTAATGTTGGATGCTGTCTGTTAGTGATGCTGAACCAGTCTATTTTGTGAACTTCAGTGTTATTATGTTGTAGTGTTGGCTGTTGTATTATTTGTAAAACAATGTTCTGCAATTTGTTAAAGTTCATTTCACATATGCACTTCCTACTCAACTGTTACCAGGAGACATTTCACATATTTCACATATGCTTGCTGTCTTACACTAACAAGTTCAACAAACTACTTAAGTTGCAAAAGACTGACAGGATGCAGTTCACACAGACTGATAGCATGTAGTTCAGTACATAATACTACTACTTAAGTTGCAAAAGACCATAACAAATGCATTGTAAAACATCTCAGTCTTCATTTGCTGTGGCTTCTTGTGTGCATTGGAACTCAGTTTGCTCTTCCACATGTCCAGATCTGTTAGACCCTTCTCCAAATAGCAGCCACTTCAGTCCCTTTGTTTTTTCTTTCTTGTTTCTTGTGGCACCACCTCTTGCTCCTCCCGCTTGTGGTACTCTGCCTGCTTGTGGCCCACCTCTTCTTGCTCTTGTTCCTCTCCCTCTGCCTTGTGCTTGTGCAGAACCACTAGCTCCTCTTCCTCTGCCTTGTGGTTGTGCAGAACCAGTAGCCCCTCCAGCTCCTCTTCCTCTGCCTTGTGCTTGTGCAGAACCACCAGCTCCTCTCCCTCTGCCTTGTGGTTGTACAACAGCACTGGCTCCTCCAGCTCCTCTTCCTCTAGCTGCTATGTTGGCCCTGTGCTCAACTACAAATGCACTTTCATCTGGAATTTGGTGTATCCTAGTAACATGAACTCCTTGTGCTGCTCCCTATACAAGAAATGATGGTAATGTCAGTGCAATTTGAAGGAATAGAAAAATGTGAAATTCTGTCACAAGTACCTCATGTGATAAAATATGTACCATGCTGTCTTCTACCCGTGTTGGGTCCAAATTTAGCCTCATAGTTCTATTTTGAATGTGCCGCAACATCATACAAGAGCATGTCAGTTATTGTTTAATTTCTTTTGTTATAGTAATTACTAATGTAAAATCACAGTTAAAATTATAGGAAAGTCAACATCTCCATTCTCATCAATAACCATCTTTGACTTCTTTTTCTTAGCTTTTTCCATCAGTTGCTCTATTTGCTCCCTCATTTTGTCAGTGGGCTTTCTCTTCCTTCCCCTCCTACTATGTGATTATGTTTGCTCAGTTGCAACATTCTCTGTATCCCCACTTCCAACATTATCTATTCTGCCATGCTCAGGTTGATCACTTCCAAATTCCTCAGTCTGTTCATTTTGATCTTCCTCTTCTCTTAGTACAACAGCTTTCAACTTTGAGCAACCACCTCTGTTATGACCAGCTTCTTTGCAATAGCCATTGTGCATAATAGCCCCATGTCTACTGAGTTTAGTGCCATCTTTATTCTCCTCTGGTTGCTGCCTTTTGTTCTTTCTTCTCCTTCCAGATCTCTTCTCATACAGTGGTGGCAATATAGGTATTGCATCTACATGAGGCCACTCATCTTTTTCCCTACTAGGATATACTTGAACTCCATAAGCTAACATGTATGTTTGCACAGAGTAGCAAGATGAAACCATGGATTCAGGTTTAATCCTTTCATGTCTACAACAGGCACATGCATGGCTACAAGGAATTCCAGTGAGTTGCCACCTTCTGCAGGTGCATGGATGCATATTCAATTCCATAATGTATGTCTTGTCATTTGATAACACACCAAAGACACCCATCCCTGACGCCTCAGGGTGACAATTGGCTGACAAATCTACATTCTTTCTTAATTTGTCTCTAACTTTTGGTGTTATATTCCCTGTCCACTTCTCAGTAGCCTCCTTTTTCTTCGACATATGCCTATGCATAATCTGTGATTTAATCCTCTCATACATGGACAAGACAGGTAGCTCTCTAGCTTCTAAAATGTACCTATAACACAATTTTTAACAAAGTTTCAGTTACTGTTCATAATCTGGCAAAGTTTTAGTTACTCTTCACAATCAGACAAGATTGAGCTACTATTGAACTTCAGACAAGATTGAGCTACTATTGAACTTCAAACAAGATTGAGCTACTATTCAACTTCAAACAAGATTGAGCTAATATTCAAATTCATGCAAGATTGAGCTACTATTCAATTTCCACACAAGATTTAGTATTATTACCTGTTGAAAACTTCACATGTGTTATTCAGCAAAATGTCACATTTGGGAAAATCATCAAAAAAGGCCCTTGACCATTGATTTGGAGGCTTCTCTTCCAACCAAGCATAAGCTTCTGGATTATCTTGCTTCATCTTCTCCATATTTATTTCAAACATTGTTGGTGTGGTTGATTTGGCACAAGCCCGTAGTTGATGTCTGATTGTCTCACCTTTGTGGACTGAGTGCAAGTTTTGGTACAGGTGTCTCACACAAAACCTGTGCTTTGAGTCAGGGAACTGCTCATTTACAGCTTTTATGAGCCCCTATGTGAGAAAACAACAGAATTAACACACTAGTGCAGTTATGAAGTAAAACAAGAACTGAATTCAAACAATAACTAAACATAAACAGTAACAGAACTTAAATAGTAGATTATACCTTCTGTTTATCACTCATAATACTGAATGTGCTTGTGTTCATTATGTTAAGATCCTGCTTCAGTGTAGCAAGGAACCAGGACCAAGATCCATAGCATTCTGTCTCCACCACTGCCATTGCAATTGGATATATTGAATCATTTCCATCTATACCTACTGCTGTGAGTAATTAGCCACCATGCTTTGTCTTTATGAATGTGCCATCAATACATATGATTGGCCTGCATCCCTTGAGCCACTCTACTTTGCAAGCTGCCAAACTGAAATAGCAAGTACTAAACAGCCCATTCTCTAGGTTAAGATAGAAAGATGAACCTGGATTGCTATGTCTCACTTCCTCTGCATATCTCCAAAGATGAGTACTGCTTCACCTCATCCCCATGCACCACTTCCAATGCTGCTTTCCTAGCTCTCCCAAGCTTGTGTCTGCTAACTTCCATGCTATATTTCTTCCTAACTTTCCTTGAAAATGTAGCTAAAGAAATATTGTCATTGTCTCTGAACATCTCCACATATTTCTTGGCAAGAAAGGGGGCTGTTAGTTCTTTGACATCCCAGACCTTCTCACATGTGTGCTCTCCAACAAAAGTCTTTACAAGAAAAGACTGTGTCCTATTGTCATTGACAGCCACTAGTTTCCCAGGGCAACCCTCTTCACACACAGCCTTAAACCTTTGTTTATTATTTCTTTTCTTCCTAATTTGCACCCTGTTCTTCACTGCATACTGTGCTACTACTTTCCTAAGGAGCTCCACAGAATCAAAAACCATGCCTAGCTTGAATTGAGGGTTTTCCATGTCAACAGCTGGGTTAATTGGTTTAAACCTATAAATGGGTTTCTCCTTCTTTTTTTTCTTCTTATACTCCTCATCATCAGAGTCACTTTTATGTTTTTTCTCCCAGTCATCATCTTCCGGCAGTTGCAGATCATCATCATGAACATCATCTGTCCCAGGAACATGCCTATACTCAGCTCCTGTGTTTTTGCCCTTCTCAACCATAGCATCTTGCACAACATCATCTACATTCTTATCATAGTCCTCATCATCCTCCTCCATTCCATAATCACTGTCATACTAAGTAGGATCTAAGTCTGAATCACATTCATACTCTTCTTCTGAAACTTCTGAATTTTCTGATATATCTGATTTTTCTGCCTCAACTGTACCACCTGCATCTTCTTGTTGCTCTGAATTCTCTGCATTAGATGCATTGTTTGAATTACCTGACACTTACTCTGATTTCATCTCCCTAATCTTATCCTTCCTAGGAGGACTCAGTATAACTTTAGGTAGAACAGGGCAACCTTTAAACACAATGTCATCTTCCACCTGCATCTCAGTTTTTCTGATATGCCTGACAAACAAAACCAGGATCTTTGAGTGAACAGAGGCTCTGGCCATCTTTAGACAGTCAGCTTCAAGGTTTATTTCCACCAGATGTGCAAGTGTTTTACCAGGTGGGCACCAATACATAATTTTCTCCTCATCAGGATAATTCAATTGTGCTAACATGTAGTCGCACTACTGAAATCATCGCAGACGCCGAGTGCCAGGAACACTCGGCAAAGGGCCTAAAACCGTCGGCAAAGCCTTTGCCGAGAGTTGTTCTCGGCAAAGCCCACCCGGCGTACACCTCTTAGGCAAAAAGAAATTTGCCGAGAGTCGAAACATGGGCACTCGGCAAACTCTTTGCCGAGTGTCAAACAGTGCACCACGGCAAAATAAAGTGGCTCACGGAGGCAGACGGAAACGGAGGTGCCTCTTTGCCGAGAGTGACACTCGGCAAAGACGACCAGTAGGAAACAGACACGTGTCAGCCCCTGACAGCCTGGGCCCCCAACATACGCCGAGAGCCATATTTGCCGAGAGCCACTCTCGGCAAAGACGGCCAGTAGGAAACAGGCACGTGTCAGCCACCAGACAGCCTAGGCCCCCAACATACGCCGAGAGCCATATCTGCTGAGAGCCACTCTCGGCAAAGGAGGCCAATAGGAAATAGGCACGTGTCAGCCACCTGACAGCCTGGGCCCCCAACATACGCCGAGAGCCATATCTGCCGAGAGCCACTCTCGGCAAAGGAGGCCAATAGGAAACAGGCACGTGTCAGCTACCTGACAGCCTGGGCCCGCAACATACGCCTAGAGCCACTCTCGGTAAAGACTGCCAATAGGAAGCAGGCACGTGTCAGCCACCTGACAGACTGGGCCCGCAACATACGCCGAGATCCATGTTTGCCGAGAGCCGTTCTCGGCAACGACGACCAATAGGAAACAGGCACGTGGCCTCCACTAACAGGCCGAGTCTATTTTGTGCCAAGAGGCACTCTCGGCAAAACCTATCAGTCTCTTTAGGTTTGGCATGCTTTTCCGAGAGGGCTCTCGGTAAAGACATCAGGATCTACTGGCTTGACACCCTTTTCCGAGAGTCCCCTCGGTAAAGATGGTATCTCCCGAGAGTGACTCTCGGCAAAGGTTTGTCCAGTAGTCTTTTTTGTTTGTTTTTTGTTTCATCCCTGCAACAAAACATATTCCAGTAGTGCCACTATTTACCGAGGGCGCTAACACTAGGTAAAGCTTCAACTGCCATGTGGGGCTCCTGGGCCCATAGGTCAGGTTTTAGTCAACGGACTTATACCGAGCGATATGAGGCACTCTCGGTAAAGATAACGCACCATATAATTCTTTTTCAAAAATTAACAAATAATATGAAAATTTTACTGATAACTGGGTCCAGCGGGACCACATGTCAGGTTTTAATGTTTCTGTTACATGTTTTTTACCGAGTGTTCCACGGCGGCGCTCGGTATATGTAACAGAAAGTGACGGCGCCGTCAGTTGCGATGGGGCTTGCCATGTGGCTTCTCTTTGCCGTGAGGAGCTCTCAGCGTCTGCGACGTTTGCCGAACGTTGTTTGTTCGCCGTGATTCCGTGTCGGCAACGTTAGCTAGTCGCCGTGAAGCCATAGTTGCCGAGTGTTCCTCTCGGCGTCTTTGCGTTTGCCGAGTGCCCGTGCTTTGGCGCTTGGCGAAGAGCCGAACACCCGGCGTATATGAAAATTCCAGTAGTGTCGATGCAGTCATTACAAGGAGTATTTCTGTCCAGGTTGTCAAACCAAGATATCTTCTCATCCAAATATGTCAGATTCAGTCCCTTCCCCACAAAAAACCCACCATGATGCACCTCCACACTGAATTTCACTGATTCAAAACCTACATTAAAAAATGTACAGTGCATTCAAAACCTACATTCAAGAATGGACAGTACTAACCCTAGCTAGCATCCCCAAAACTATTATGTGATAGAAATCGCAGATGAATACCAACATACCCTAACTACCACTAGTACATAAGAGGGCTTTGGTCCAGGCCGGGCCAGCCCATTAGTCCCGGTTCACTCACGAACCGGGACCAATGGGGGCATTGGTCCCGGTTCGTGAGGCCAGGGGGCCGGCCGGGCCTCGTGGGGCATTGGTCCCGGTTCGTATGACCCCTTTGGTCCCGGTTCCAGACACGAACCGGGACCAATGGGCCTCGCTCCTGGCCCACAACCATTGGTCCCGGTTCATGGCTGGAACCGGGACCAAAGGGGATCCTTTAGTCCCGGTTCCAGGCACGAACCGGGACCAATGAGATGCCTATATATACCCCCTCGCCAGCGAGCAGAGCACTCCACACTGCTCTGTTTTTCTGGTCGGCGAGGGGAGAGCTTTGTGGTGCTCTAGCTCACCTCCTATGCACATGAGGTGTTCGATGAAATGCCCGAGCCACACTTAAGCTTTCTGCTCTCGAAGCTCCTTGTCCAAGCTCCATTTTTCTCAAGATTTGTTTAGGTTTGGCGGTCCGTCCTGTCCCGTCCCCGTCCTCACCGCCGTCGATCGCCCGCGTCCATCTCGGCGCCGGCACCACCGTGGTTAGCCTCTTCTTCTTATCTTCTTTCTAAAAGAAAAAAGTTCTTACTTGTATCATTTAGATAGATACTTGTGTAATTTTCTTACTTTTATTATTGTTTGTTATTATATAGTGCCATGGTCATGGTATCCGCCCACGTCGGCCCTCGTCTGGTCTATGATTCGGATGTGATATATATTATCTTTTATAACTATTTGTTTTATTTAGTGTTTATGACAATTATGCCGACCAACGTGACATAGATGTGTTTATCTAGGAGGTATGTGAACCGGAAATTCCAACCGACCCTCTTGTCGAGAGGTTAAATTTAGTTGAAAAAGAAAACGAGGATTTGAAAGAAAAATTGAAAAGAATTGAGGAGGAGAAGATGAAATTGGAGTTGCATGTTGCCGATGTCGTCGATGACCACAAGATCAAGATGGATGCAATGCGCTTGAAGATTAGAAAGATAAGAAAATATGCCATTGATAATGAGGCTTGGTATCATTATGCTGTTGGATCAATTGTTACCTTAGTTGCCATTATGATCGCATTTGTTGTTGCATTTAAATGTTTTACATAGTTATATGTTAGTTTCAATTTATGTTTTAATTAGATGCTCTAGAGAGCTGTATGTTGTTCTATGAGAACTATGTGTGAACTTTATGTATTTATTTTTTCCATAATAACATTTGATCACTTCTCTATTCACTTCTCTATTCATTTGCCCTCGTCCGGTCTATGATTCGGATGTGGTATATATTATCTTTTATAACTATTTGTTTTATTTAGTGTTTATGACAATTATGCCGACCAACGTGACATAGATTTTTTAATCTAGGAGGTATGTGAACCGGAAATTCCAACCGACATAGAAATTCTTGTCGAGAAGTTAAATTTGGTTGAAAAAGAAAACAATTACTTGAAAGAAAAATTACAAAGAGTTGAAGAGGAGAAGATGAAGTTGGAGTTGCATGTTGCCGATGTCGCCGACGATCACAAGATCAAGATGGATGCAATGCGCTTGAAGATTAGAAAGATTAGAAAATATGCCATTCATACTGAGGCTTGGTATCATTATGCCGTTGGATCAATTGGTACCTTAGTTGCGGTTATGATCGCATTTGTTGTTGCATTTAAATTTTCTGGTTTCAATGTATGTTTTAATTAGATGCTCTAGAGAGCTATATGTTGTTCACTAATGAGAACTATGTATGAACATTATGTATTTATTTTGGTCACTACTGTACTTTGGCTTTAATGTGATGATGAATTTCTATTAATTTGGTCACTTCTCTATTCATGATATGCACGCAGATGAACCGGCAATGGATGTACGGTGACCGACGCACCTCCGAGTATATTGAGGGCCTGCATAATTTTCTCGAAGCGGCTGAGGCAAACAAGCAGAATGGTTTTATGCATTGTCCATGTACTGTCTGTGAGAATACGAAGGCTTTCTCCAACTCTAAAACCCTTCACTGCCACCTGCTTGAGAAGGGTTTTATGCCACACTATAATGTTTGGACCAAGCACGGAGAAAGAGGGGTTATGATGGAAGACAACGAAGAAGAAGAGGATGACGACAACTACCCGCCCCCTGAATACGGTGATGCTGCAATGGGGGAAGCTGAAGATCAAGAGGAACCAGACGATGTGCCCGATGATGATCTTCGCCGGGTCATTGTTGATGCATAGAGAGAATGCGAAAGTGAAAGGGAGAAGTTGAAGTTGGATCGCATGTTAGAGGATCACAAAAAAGGGTTGTACCCAAATTGCGAAGATGACAACAGAAAGCTCGGTACCACACTGGAATTGCTGCAATGGAAGGCAGACAATGGTGTATCTGACAAGGGATTTAGTTCGCTACTGAAAATAATGAAGAAGAAGCTTCCAAAGGATAACGAATTGCCCGGCAGTACGTACGAAGCAAAGAAGGTTCTATGCCCTCTAGGACTGGAGGTGCAGAAGATACATGCATGCCCTAATGACTGCATCCTCTACCGCGGTGCGTACGAGGATTTGAACGCATGCTCGGTATGCGGTGCATTGCGGTGTAAGATCAGAAGAGATGACCCTGGTGATGTTGAGGCCCAGCGCACCGGGAAGAGGGTTGCTGCCAAGGTGATGTGGTATGCTCCTATAATACCACGGTTGAAACGTCTGTTCAGAAACAAAAAGCATGCCGAGTTGATGCAATGGCAGAAAAAAGACCGTAAGAAAGACGGGAAGTTGAGAGCACCCGCTGACGGGTCGCAGTGGAGAAAGATCGAGAGAAAGTGGAGCGACTATACAGGTGACCCGAGGAACGTATGGTTTGGTTTAAGTGCAGATGGCGTTAATCCCCTCCTCTCCTCCTCCCCCCCGCGCCCCGACGCCGTCGCCCGCCGCGCTCTGCTTGTCGCGCCCCGTCGCCCGTCGCCCGTCGCGCTCTGCGAGCCGTAGCTCTGCTTGTCGCGCCCCGTCGCCCGTCGTCCGCCGTCGGGAAGGGCCTCGCCGGCTTAACTCCGGCGGCGCTGACGTGGCGCCGTCAGTAGCCCCCCTTCCCATGGCTTGCGCGGTACTACCGCCCTGGGCGTGGTACTACCGCTTGTGAATTTTTTTTTGCGGGCATGTATATGTGTATATGTTCATGTATATGTTTTTTTCATGTATATGTGTATATGTTCATGTATATGTGTGTATATGTTCATGTATGAGATGAGATAGATAGATAGATAAATTTTCATGTGTATATGTTCATGTATGAGATGTATATGTGCACTTTTGTATACAAACTTTGTTGTTTTTCATATGTACGAAAATGCAAGTCTTTTTTGGAAGGTAGTTTTTTTGTTAAATGAAAATGTTGGCATCGGCTCTATCATCACGTTGGCATCAGGCATGTATATAGAAGTGTTGTCGTGGCCACCCCAAACCCTAGAAGTGTTGTCGAGGCCACCACAAACGGATCCGGAATTTGTCGAGGCCACCCAAATTTACCAAGTTAAACGAGTTAAATGAGTTAAAAGAGCGTTGTCGAGGCCACCCCAAACCCTAGAAGAGTTGTCGAGGCCACCTGTACCCCCTCCCCGATAACTTCGACATGAGGGGGGACGTCGGACATGAGGGGTGAGCGTCGTTGTCGTCTACCCCCTCCCCGATAACTTCGACATGAGGGGGGACGTCGGACATGACATGAGGGGTGAGCGTCGTTGTCGTCTACCGCCCCCCCCCGGTAACATATATAACTCCGGTAACATAGATTTATCAAGAATGCCCCCATTATGGATGTGCACAAGTTGATCCAATTTTTTCATATGTACGAAAATGTAGAGTGAAAACGAAAACAAACATATAAGAAAAAACTTCGACATGAGGGGGGGGGGGGGCGATATACCCCCTCCCCGATAACATTTTTTTTCTAAGTTACTAAGGTAAAATGTTCACCCCCCTCTCGATATACCGGGCGACCAACTCTCGAGGCCACCCAAACCCTAGAAAAAAAGAGTTGTCGATATACCCCCTCCCCGATAACATTTTTTTTCTAAGTTATACTAAGGTAAAATGTTCACCCCCCTCTCGATATACCGGGCGACCAACTCTCGAGGCCACCCAAACCCTAGAAAAAAAGCGGTAACTTCGACATGAGGGGGGACGTCGATCAACCCCCTCTCGCCCGAAAAAGTCTATGTCACATTTTATATCGCGGTGGACATATATCAAAGTTTGATCATATGTCAAAGTTTGAATTTTGACATATGCAACATTTGATCATATATCAAAGTTTGATCATATGTCAAAGTTTGAATTTTGACATATGCAACATTTGATCATATGTCAAAGTTTGATCATATGTCAAAGTTTGAATTTTGACATATGCAACAATATTTGATCATATGTTAAAGTTTGACTTTTGACATAGATTTATCAAGAATGCCCCCATTATGGATGTGCACAAGTTGATCCAATTTTTTTCTGATCTCATCTATATATATATTCTTCTATATGTCATGTTGTCTGTCAAAGTATTGAAGAAATCCATGGCTTCATCATTAGCCGGAAGTAACATGCGTATGATGCTACGAAGCTCTTCAAAGTTGTTTTGGAACGGAGTTCCGGATAGAATAATTCGCTTTTTGGTACGAATTTCAGCAAAGGCCTTCCAAATAGCAATATTCGGAAGGCTCTTGCTGAACTTCGTACCAAAAAGCTAATTAATTATCCTATCCCGGACTCCGTTCCAAAACAATTTTGGAGAGCTTCGTACCATTATGCGCCTATTACTTCCGGCTAATGATGAAGCCTTGGTTTTCTTCAATCCTTTGACAGTACTAGACAACGTGACATATAGAAGGGTAGATGAGATCAGGAAAAACATGGACCATTTTCTGCACATTCAGAATTGCGACATTTTGTTAAATCCCTTAAAGGTTAAGAGAATCCCTTGTTTGACATTCATGAGAGAGGCGGTCCGGACGTCGGACATTCATGAGAGAGGCGGTCCGGACGTCGGACATTCATGTTTGTATATTAATTGCCATGTTGTAATATTTGCAGAAACTATGGATCAAAGAGACTTGGAACAAGAACAGTTGTTGGGGGATATAATCCGCAACGGACGTGATGTCTTGTCGTATCTCAACGACACCGATGGTCTGGAAGGAGAGGATGACGGCTCCGGTGATCGAACAATGGAGGAGGAAGGACATGATCATGATGGCTCCGGTGACCGAATGCCGGAGGACGGAGCTGTTGCAAAGTCCGGCGAGGTATATATATTAATTAAGCCTGTGCTGACTAGCTAATTGATGCATTAATTGTTTTGATATATTAACTCTTCTTTCTTCTTTTCTAGCCCTCCGGATCGAGCCAAACTTCGGTAACGAGACGAGGCCCGAAGAAGAGGTTGCAGAAGGATGAAAAGTTCACGATCACAGCACTCGCGCACGATGGCCATCCGATTGAACCCAAGCGGACCAAGGACGCATTTTCTGCTCAGTGCGGAGCTATTGTTAGGGACGACATCCCGATCAGCATCAAGCAATGGAATAAGCCTAAGGATGGCGCCCCTGAAGGTGATTATGTCACCGATAGACAGAAAGATGATCTTTGGACCGCGCTGAAGGCAAATTTCACCCTACCGCCAGAGGAGGATCCAAACAAGCCAGTTATAGAGCCACTGGTCAAGGCGTGTGCTCTTAAGAAGATGGCAGATCTATTCAGGAGGTGGAAGAAGGAGTTGAAATCAAAGTTTGTCGACAAAGGGGAGACTCCAGAATTCAGGGGCCGATATGAGAAAATAAGAGATCACTGGCCCGCATTTGTGGCCTACAAGACATCGGACAAGAGTAAGAAAATGTCAGAGACAAACAAGATCAATGCTACAAAGAAGTAGTATCACCATCACACGGGGTCAGGTGGCTACCTCAGAGCCCGGCCGTTGTGGGACAAAGCTGAGAATGACCTGATTGCTAAAGGGGTCGTACCACAGACATTGAACTGGCCAGATCGTTCAAGGACTTGGTTCTTCGGGGTTGGGGGAACTTTGGACCCTGAAATAGGGAAGTGCTGCTGGACGAACGAGCAACTTGCAATACCCGTCACGAAGCTTCAGGAGTATATCACCGCAGCGCAGGAAGGGACGTTCATTCCCGACAGAGAGAAGGACGAGCTGACTCAGGCCCTAGGGAATGATGAGCACCCTGGACGAACACGAGGCACACCAGGCTCCGTTCCGTGGAAGGTTGGGTTTCCCGGCGCAGGCGGTTACAGAAGCCGGGAGAGAAAGAGGAAAGCGGAGCTGAGCGAAATGCAGAAGCTCAATGCAAGACTACAAAAGCTAGAGGAAGCTGAGACCCAGCGAGCTGCCGGCCAACCATCTCAGCGGCACGAAGCTACCCCAGAAGCTACCCCGCCATGTCAGTGGAGAAGTAGCGTGGCTTCCACGGAGCCCGTTCAGCCTGACTTCACGGCTCCTAGCTACCCCATGGATACTATCACGGAGGCTCAACATTGCGAGCTTATGACGAAACATCGGAACCTCACTTTGAAGGCGGCTGTCGGCTCTGTTGCACCTCCTCAACCCAACGGAACTTTTCACTGCTCACCGATTCCACATGGCTATGCTGTTGTGACGGTGGATGAAGTAATGGAGGGATTTGAGGAGCTCGAGCTTGAACACTCTACAGGTGAAGGGGAGAATCATCTGGTTCATGCTCTGAGGAGTACATGTCTATGGCAGAAGGAGTACATCAAGCTTCCAAACTGGACGCCTCCGCCTCCTCCTCCTCCTCCGGCGAGACAGGGCACTCCGCCTCCTCCTCCTCCTCCTCCGGCGAGTGATCAGGGCACCCCGCCTCCTTCTTCGGCTCCTCCGACGCGTGAGGGCACTCCGCCTCCTCCTCCTCCTCCTCCGGCGAGTGATCAGGGCACCCCGCCTCCTTCTCCAGCACGTCGGAGCAGTACGCCTCCTCCTCAGCAACGGCGGAAGACAGACGCCGCCGCTCCGGCTCCTCCGGCGCGTCGGAGCACTCCGCCTCCTTCTCCGCCTCGTAAGCAACGACGGAAGGGAGACGCCGCCGCTCTGGCGGCTAGCAGTACAAGCAGAGGCAGGAGGGAATACAGATACGGTCCCCGATCTCTCAAGCCTCTGGAAAAGTTACCATATGAGAGGACCGAGTCTGAAAACGAGGAGATATGTCAGGAGCAATTGAGGGCCCATTTTGCAAAGAAAACTCCACCTCCGAAGGAGAAGCTAGATCCGGTGAAAGTGAAGCGCACTATCGATGCCCTAAAGCGACCACCACCGCCTCCGCCGGATTCCATCTATGTCCGGATTATTAAAAAGACATATGATGAAGCGCGGCGGTCGGGAATTACTTCTAGTGATGCAAGGTTAGCAGAACGAAGAAGTGGGAAAACAATTCCCCAGCTCGGCGAACAGGAGAAGCAATCGTGCCCCCCGCTCAAGGTGTCTAGCGATATCGTCGCTAATCATCCGGGGATGGTGCCCGGTACAAATCCTGGTGATTACTTGGGGGATGATGTAATTTTTCAAACGGCTGAGGTAACAGAAGAATATGAATACTTGCACGGGAAGCCTCTCGTCAAACCTGATCATCCTCCTCTAACAACGATGATGTACAAATTGCATGAGTGGTACATGAAAACCTGCAGGGAGTCTGGGAGAGAAACTATGTATCTGGCAGTGAAACCAGAGCACGAATTCATTGGACTTTCCGTGATGCCTGTTGAATTTGTGGAGTTATTTCAGTTATACAATCAACGGGCCCTCGACAAACAACTCATGACTGCCTACTGTCTGTAAGTATTACTTCTATAGTTAAGTCTCTAGCTCAGCTTGTTCATTGCATGTATATATAATTATCCTCACTATATTATGCAGATTGAAGATCGTCGAATGCAAAAAACTAGGAATCTTCGACGTTGGGTTCATTAGCCCAGATGCCGTAAATGAATGGACGGTATGAAACTCAATCAAAGAGACCGAGAAAAACTTGCTAAAGTCGTTCCTTATACATCAAAACAAAAGGGAAATACTCTTTCCTTACAACTTCAAGTGAGTGTTGCTGTCTTCTCTGTATACTCGGTTTCGCTTACTCGAGGTTAAGTAATGTAATTGATGAGTTATATATGCGTGCGCAGTTACCACTTTATTCTGCTATCCATTAAGCTTGACGGGGCATTAGTAACTGTCTTAGACTCGAGACGTAAAGATCCCGAGAGTTATGCGGACATGACTGCAATGCTCAAGAAGTAAGTTCAGTCAATACCGGGACCATATCGGCATGAAACTTTCGTTAATTTCCTGATATCAAGTAATCATTTTCTTTGCCTGGCAGGGTTTGGAAGAAGTTCACCCGAAAGGTTCCCGGTCTAAACTCGAAGTTGCGATTTACGCACCCCAAAGTAAGTAGTACTAGCTAGTTCCGCGCATCTCTAATTGATTCAAATTTTCATCAATATATCATTACCATGCTTGCTTATCAGTTTGATTGAACTCTATTCTCGTAAAGTGCTTGTACCAGAAAGAAGGGACTTCTTTATGTGCATACTACGTATGCGAGTTCATTCGCCACTCGACCTCTGAGCAGGGCTTCTCTGACAAACAATTTGAAGTACGTAAATAATATTCACAATTTTATTTTATATATTACCATCAATTGTGTTGAGTTTTATTCATATATATGCATGTATTGACCCCCTTCTTTAAATTAGATCTGGCAGATGCGAGATGAACTCCTACCACATGATCGCATACGAGCAATTCAAGAGGAATTGGCGGGATTCTTTCTTGACCATGTCATATCTAAAGACGGAGAATACCATTCGAATATATGATGTTAGGGATTGTAAAGGATGTTAGGGATTGTAAAAGATGTTATATTGTATATATGTAGTAGCGTCGGATAGATATACCATAACTTGTTGTTCGACCAATCTCTCCGGAGAAAGAGAGGTCGATCACTTCTCTCTGTATATGTTCATGACGATCTTATGTACTTACTGGTTCCTTCATTTGCTTACTACCTAGCGTGTCGAGTTCTCTCTATACGTATAGTACGTAGCGTCGACCAAGCACGGAGATAAGAGAGGTCACTTCTCTCTAGGTAGCTATTAGCTAGCTAACATAATATATGAAACCCCCAAATTAACCCTCCAAAACCCCCAACCCCCCCCCCCCCCTTTCAAAAAAAAACCCCCAGCTCCTGAGCTGCTGACGCGTGGATGCTTATTGGTCCCGGTTGGTATTACCAACCGGGACTAAAGGCCCTCCTGCCTGGGCTCGCCGCAGCGGCCACGTGGAGCACCATCTGTCCCGGTTCATAAGCGAACCGGGACTAAAGGTATTGGGCTTTAGTCCCGACCCTTTAGTCCCGGTTCCAGAACCGGGAAAAATGGGCCTCTGGAACCGGGACAAAAGGGCCTTTTTCCACTAGTGTACTACTGCCGATTCGCGTCATAAAACTACAACAATGCACCGGCGATCATCATCTATCGCCGGCGGGAGAAAACCCAAGCTAAAATGGGGAAAAACTAACCGTAGATCGGCCGCTGATGCGCTTCGGTTCTCAGGTGTGGCAACTCCATCGTCGGATTAACCGTCGTCGCCGATGACTGACTTGCCGCCGACCAGCTCGACGCGCCAGCGGCGCCGCCTGTCTCCTCTCCCATCGGCGAAGAACACGAACAGACAGAAAACAGAGGAAAGGAGGCTATGCGGCATTAGCCATGGATCCAGGGGTCTTTGTGCAAAAAATCGATGCAGTCCAGAGGCGTCACGTGCGCCGCGCATGACAGCAAAACAGAGAAAACCGGGCGTCGGAGTGGTTCGGCTGGCGTGTGTGACTTAACTGCACCCGCAATGCAAGTTTTGTGACGGATTTTTCCGGTTTGCATGTTGTGTGACTTATCTGCACCCGCCGCGCAAGTTCTTAGACCGCCAGCGTCATTTACTGGAGCCGTGGCTCAGAAATTGTATGATGGTAGTTCGGGTCGTGAGGCGCCAAACTGAGCCATGACTATACTGCACGTCTGCTTGTGGGGTCCGTTGTGGGAAACATGTCGAGGGATCGGGACGGGCGGTTTGACGAGCAGTGAGACCTGGCGCTGGTGGGGAGGGACCTCACGGTAATGGCGTGCGCGGCGGACGCGACTTCTTGCGGCGGAGCGGTGATGGATGCCGATGGGGTGACCGGTGAGTGTCTGTACTGCAGTGCTCGCCTATGGATTTTTGTGCTTCGATGGATACCCCGATTCCCCGCCGTCGCTGCTTACTCTGCTGTGGTTTTCAAGGTTCCCACTCCGGAAGGAGTTCCACTACCGGGATTACTGAGCCGTCGGCATAGGTCCAAATCCCGTCGGGATAGACCTATGCCGACGGCCGCCGTCGGCATAGGCCCGTCGGCATCGTATACGTCGGCGTACCCGGGCCTGCCGTCGGCATAGAAAAGCCGTCGGCATAGGTACCTATGCCGACGGTGTCCGTACGGCCGTCGGCACAGATTGGCCGTCGGCAAACTCGTTCGTATGACGGCGGCAGACGGCGCCATCGTCAAGTTACGCCCGATGAAAACGCGCCACGTGTTGGCACTATGCCGACGGCCTGGCCGTCGGCATATGTTTAAATCTATACCGACGGCTAAGCCGTCGGCATATATTTGAACATATGCCGACGGCCAGGCCGTCGGTTTACACTGGTGCCAGGGAGTACAGTTGGGCGACACGTGTCACCTATGCCGACGACATAGCTATCGGGATATATGTAAATGTATGCCGACGGCCTAGCCGTCGGTATAGGTGCCATGTGTCGCCCACTGGTGCCTCTGCTGTGGATATGCCGACGGGAAAGCCGTCGTCATAGATGCTGCCTATTTTTTTTTCTGATTTCTGTTTGAATTCATTTCAAATTCACAGCACATATACATATACATATATTCAAATTGACAGCACATATACATATAACATCATCATCACATAAGTATCATCATCACAATAACATCATCATCACATAAGTATCATCATCACAATAACATCATCACGAGCATACAAAGGGCTTAAGCCCTACGAGGTCCACTACAAAGGTCCTCACCGCCCAAACGGCCAAAGCCCAGGTCCTCACTGCTTGCGGCAGCGCTACCGTTAGGACCGGCACCGCCACCTCGGTGGATCGGAGTGACCGGGCTCCGTGACGTGGGAGTGATGCCATCATTGGCACCACCACCAACGGATGATCCACCGGTTCCTTGGATGTTCGAAAAGACATGTTAAGGGGATATATGATTGTGTTGAATAAACGGTAAGCAGTGGTTGATGAGTTTGGGGATGTACTAACCGGAGTCTCCATGTTCTGTGCCAGAAACTCCTCAAAGGTAAGGAGCACTGGTGCAGGTCCAGCAGGTGGTGGTGGTGGTTCCATTACAGGAATCATGCCGGGCGCCATGCTCTCAAAAACGCGCTGCATGTGAATTGACCAAGCAAACACGAAGGTCAGAAGAAATAAAAGTGCAAATATGAAAGTGAAATGAAAGAGGCTAAACTAACCGTCATCATGCGAGTGCTGTGCTCCTGGACTGCTGCAACTCTTGCCTGCCACGCCATGGTCTCCTGGCGTGTGTACTCCATGTAGGCCTATGATATGACATGATGAACTCATAAAACATCTCAATGCGGAAAATAAAGTGAGCAAAAAGGAAGATAAGAGGGAAAATACTTACACCGGTCTGCTGGGCTAGGAGGGAGTGTGACTGTGCACTGGTCGTGCTCGTGCGCTGGCTCAGGCTCGGGTCGGTAGTTCGGAGTCGTGTGAAGGAGATAGAAGGAGTACACACGGCATCCAGAACCGCCTGCCGACCATGAAGCTTCGGCCCTATACCCACCACCGCCCTCTCGTCCGTAGCCTGCTTTAAGGGGTCAGGTGTGCCAGGATTTACCTTCAGATACACCTCCTCGTAGGCCTTCAGGTTCTCCCCGCTATTGCCGTAGTAGTCGCCCTTGCCCTCCTTGGACTTACTCCGCGTGTGGGCGATCTGCCACGCCTCTATGTCAGAGAGCGGCCGCTTCAGTTTCTCCTCCTGCACCACCAAACAGAGGTTAGTGATACATAAGAAAGTGACGGTAAATTGAAGACGAAGAATGTTTCATGTAAATAGATATACCTAAACTTTCTTGTGGCTAAAGTGGTTCCGGTTTCCCTGACCATGTGTTCCGTCGGTCCCTCGGTTAGCCCGTTTTTTCTTGCTCTTAGCAGCCCACTCTGCATCCTGACCGAGCCACAGATCTACCAATGCCGCCCATCCATCGTCTTTTCCATAACACCAAGCAGGACACACCTACATAATTAAAGCATAATGGCATGTCAACACGAAACGATGAAATTTACCACAAACGCCGGAATGAAAAGTCTGTTATACTTACGGCCAAGTACTCCTCCCTCTCCAAGGTAACATGCATCCTCCGCACGTCTTCCTTGGTCATCTTCGTCTCAAGAGCGTCGTGATGATATTGCGAGATGGTCACCCAGCGCACCTCGTACTGCATCTGACGGGCCTTCTTCCTCGCTTGGCGCAGCACGATCTCGTCGGCAGTGGACTTGTGCTCCTCAAGAACTCGATAGTATTTCTACAATCATTCAGAAAACCAGAATGGAAGAAGCCATGAGTTAAACCATTCGATGATAAACTACGAACGAAACTCAAGACTCGTGCTTCTGAAGAGAACTTACCTAAAAATTTGTGATCACTGCCTTAGCATACGTGGTATGGTCCGGGTGGGGGGCCGCTTCCCAGTGGTCCCAGGTCGTGGCCAAAACCCGGTGCTCAGGCTGCCTGACTGGATCCGGACGGAACAGCCCCGACCAGTGTTCCTTCAGCAAAATGGTGATGACGCCGTTTGGTCGACGTGCCCCTTTAGGAATTATCCAGTTGCTGCAAAAGATAGAAAGAATGAAAATATGAGCATGTGTACAATCAAAAGAATGAAAATATTAGCATGTGTACAAGCAAAAGAATTAAATTATGATTAAGTGGCACTTACTCTTTCCCCTTGGGCTTAATGAGCCACTTCTGCTCCTCGGTAGCAGGAAGGGGAGGGAGCTTTGCATTACCACGCAGCCACCCCTTGTTGTGGGCAACCCCCTCGCTGCCACCACCATCCTCCTCGCCTGCCTCCTCCTCCTCCTCGTCCCCCTCCCCAACCTCCTCCTCCTCCTCCTCGCGAACCTCCTCCTCCTCCTCCTCCTCCTCCTCGGCAGAGGGTACCTCATTAGAGGAGGGTACCTCAGTAGAGGAGGGCCTCGAAGAGGACACCCCTAAGTCGGTGAGGGAGCGCTGTTTCTGGCCCCGACCCTGTCCTCCTCTAGGGGCTCCCCCCCCCCACCCCTCCACCTCTAGGGGCACCTCTCCTTTGACCTCCCTGTGAGGAGTCATCCTCAAGTAGTCGGGGGGGGGGGGACTATGGGGTCGACCACTCCGACTAGTCATCGTGGTGAGCTTCGATAGGAAACCCATGCCGTCGGCCTTCCCCTTGCCCATGTTTAGCGAACCTACATTGAAAAGAGAATAAACAATTAGTACATTAATAATGAAGAAAAAAGCATAATAATAAGGAATAAAAACACATTAATAAATAAGCATAAAAGATATATATCACTATCTATCTAAAAGATTTTTTAACACTCATATAACATTTGTTCCTCCCATTGCAACGCACGGGCATTGGCCTATGGGAGAAGAAAGAGAGGAGATCGAACAGAATGAGTTAAAAATATTCAGTTACCTTCAACAGAATTTGAAGTACTCTTGATCCTGTGCTATACAATGAATTTGAGTAACTTGATCCTGTGCTATACTAAGAATTTTGTATGAATAATGATTTGCTTGCACACACACTGTGAAGTTTCTGAAGGTTTTACTCCTGTGCTATACTAAAAAATTAAATATAACTTTCCCTTTAACTAAAATGAACTGAAACCTTTTTACTCCTGTTAATTAAAATTAAATGAATACTCCAATTTAGATAGTTTATGTTCCTGAATGTTTAGATATGCACTAATAAAAATCAGTCCTAACATTAACATTAACATTAACATTAATAAAAATCACTCCTAAAGTTTCAGCTAAGCACATCTACTACCATTAGATATGCACTAATTTTATTTTTAGAATGACACATGGTCAATGGGGAAAACACATGCTATTCAATTGGAAAAAAAACTGTGAATGTACTCCTAGAATACTAAATTTACTGGAGTTTCTGAATTACAATAAATTTACTTCATTACACTACTCTTACAAGAAGTACTTTCAGTAGAGCATTTTGCTCTACAACTTGTAAACTTGCTCAACTGTACTTCTAAATGAAATCCTACTTTGAGCAAGCACTCTAACTACTCTTACAAGGAGTACTTTCAGACTTCCAATAGAGTACTCTAACTGCTCCTAGTTGTAGCTCACCTAAATGGTTGAATTCAAAGAACTGCAGTGGCCTTCAGTGATTGAGAGCTTAAAATTTCCAACAATCTGAACAAACAAAGTAAAAAAGGATCAGTATCTCATCTCAGCTAATTTATTCTTCATAAGCATAGGATTTTGTTTGTAATCTGTAATCTAAATGTAGTGCTTTGAGTAATCCAGATTCAGAATATCACTACTGTGAACTACAGTAATATGACTGTGAGTACTTTTTGTAGTAGTACCACATGGTCACAGTGGCTCTACAAATCACAGCAGGAAGTACTCCAAGCGGTCATAGTCAAATTCCTCATAGTATGCATACTCCTGATCTCGAGAAGTTTGTTGGAAACTAGCCTGTGAAACTGAAATTTAAACTGAGTATGTAGTAAATTATTTTTTGAAATGCTCCAAGCTAATCCAAGTACTGAATTACTACTTGCTGGAGTACTGTCATTTAACAGTAAACTGAATTACTGTCATTTAACAGTAAACTGAATATTACTCCATATTTTACTGAAAATACTGGAGTAAACTTGCTGGAGTAAAATTCAATTAAATTGACTTTACTGAAAAAATCAGTTAAATTGACTTTACTGAAAAATTCAGTTAAATTCAGTCACCATTCTGAATTTTGACAGTGCTGCATACAGCTCCATCTAACTCCATCTAGTTATCATACATTTTGTTCAGCAAACTGACTGAAAAAGATATGTTCAGTCACCATTCGGATTTTGCAAACTGTCAGAAATGTTGATGTCTAGGAGGAACTGGAGCAAATTCTTCTTGCTAGATGAGATTTGAGCACGAAGCTCCTTAACCCGAAGGCCGAAGTGAACAAACATCCCAGCAATCTTGTCTGATTTTTTTTGCAAGAAATGGGCTCACCTTCTTTGTAACCGAAGAGGAGGATGTGTGCAGGGGAGGTCGAGGCGCTGCCAGGGGAGGTCGAGGGACCCCGCCGTCCACACCACCGAGCGGTGCGGCCCGGGCGGACAGGGCGGGGCCGGTGGCGTTGGCGCGGCCGGAGCAGCGCGGGCGGCCCGGATTCGGAGCAGGCGTGGGCGGCGCCAGGCGGTGTCGGGGTCGGGAGGCCGAGGCAGGGCGGGCCGGGATCAAGGCGGTGCGGGGCTAGGGTGGCGGCGGTGCGGGGATAGGGCGGGGCGCGGGTGGGGCGGCGGCGCGGGTGGGGCGGAGGCACGGGGCGACGGCGAGGGTAGGGCGGCGGCGCGGGTGGGGCACGGGTGGAGCGAGGGTGGTAGCGGCGGCCGGAGCGAGGGTGCGCGGCGGCGCGGGTCGGGAATAGGCGGCGGCGCGGGTCGGGATCGGGCAGCGGGTGGGAGAGAGAGAGAGATGAGTGGAGGAGAGAGCGGCCACGAGTGGATACAGGGCATCTATGCCGACGGCTTAGCCATCGGCATAGGCATTTTCTTTTTTTTTCTTTTTTACTCACAATTTCTTTTTCACGTGTCATGTCATCGATCCGGGGCACCTATGCCGACGCATACGTGTTTTTTTTTCTCATAATTTCTTTTTCGACCCGGGACATTTTCACCTGGCTGTGATAGGCCAGCCCATAGGTACACTTCGGATCAAGGTCCGGGCACAACCCACCGCAAGATTCCCTCCGTGTCTGCCCGACGTGGCCGTTTCCCCCCTCCGTGCGACGGCGGCAGCGACGTCCGTGAGGGGGGTCACACTACGGAGCCACGTGCCGGGTGCTTGCACCTGCCACCACACTTCCAGACGTGTAAGAGGGCCCAGCGCAAGACCTGGCGGCATAGCTACCCCCAAGTACCCCGTCCCGTCTAACCCTAGCATTGTTGACCGGGCGGATCTAAGCCTTTGACTTTCGCCGGACGGGGTTTGACCGATGGAAATTTTCACCTGGCTGTGATAGGCCAGCCCATAGGTACACTTCGGATCAAGGTCCGGGCACAACCCACCGCAAGATTCCCTCTGTGTCTGCCCGACGTGGCCGTTTCCCCCCTCCGTGCGACGGCGGCAGCGACGTCCGTGAGGGGGTCACACTACGGAGCCGCGTGCCGGGTGCTTGCACCTGCCACCACACTTTCAGACGTGTAAGAGGGCCCAGCGCAAGACCTGGCGGCATAGCTACCCCCCAAGTACCCCATCCCGTCTAACCCTGGCACTGTTGACCAGGCGGATCTAGGCCTTTGACTTTCGTCGGACGGGGTTTGACCGATGGACATTTTCACCTGGCTTTGATAGGCCAGCCCATAGGTACACTTCGGATCAAGGTCCAGGAACAACCCACCGCAAGATTCCCTCCTTGTCTGCCCGACGTGGCCGTTTCCCCCTTCGTGCGACGGCGGCAGCGACGTCCGTGAGGGGGGTCACACTATGGAGCCGCGTGCCGGGTGCTTGCACCTGCCACCACACTTCCAGACGTGTAAGAGGGCCCAGCGCAAGACCTGGCGGCATAGCTACCCCCAAGTACCCCGTCCCGTCTAACCCTAGGACTGTTGACCGGGCGGATCTAGGCCTTTGACTTTCGCCGGACGGGGTTTGACCGATGAACATATTCACCTGGCTGTGATAGGCCAGCCCATAGGTACACTTCGGATCAAGGTCCGGGCACAACCCACCGCAAGATTCCCTCCATGTCTGCGCGATGTGGCCGTTTCCCCCCTCCGTGCGACGGCGGCAGCGACGTCCGTGAGGGGGTCACACTACGGAGCCGCGTGCCGGGTGCTTGCACCTACCACCACACTTCCAGACGTGTAAGAGGGCCCGGCGCAAGACCTGGCGGCATAGCTACCCCCCAAGTACCCCGTCCCGTCTAACCCTGCCACTGTTGACCGGGTGGCAAACTGGGCCCAACAGACACGCGTGGTGTATCTATGTATGTTTATGTTTAGATAAGGCACATTTAAATTAATCAAATTTCAATTTAGAAAAAAATAAAAAAATAAAAAAACAATATATAGATATGCCGACAGCAAAGCCGTCGGCATAGCTTTGCCATGGATCGATGACGTGGCACGTGCCGCGGATCGATGACGTGGCCAAATCTATGCCGACAGCTTAGCCGTCGGCATAGCTATGCCGACGGCTGCCGTTAGAGCCGTCGGCATATATTTAACGGCGTCAAACGGCAATTAACCACCGGTGGCCGGGCCCACAGATATGCCGACGGCCTGTCTATGCCGACGGCCACCGTACGCCTATCATGACATATGCCGACGGCTTGGTGACGCCGACGGCCCCCGTCGGCATAGATGGTGGTATGCCGACGGCTGAACTATGCCGACGGTTTGCCTTAGGCCGTCGGCATACCGCCATCTATGCCGACGGCCCCCGTGGGCATAGTCTGGGCCGTCGGGAACGTGACTTATTCTGGTAGTGTTCGCGGACAGCTTGGAGCAGCCAGATCCGGTCCCTCTGGTGCTGCTGCCGCCGCGTGTGGAAGCGCCGGGTGCGCGCAGCGATTAGGGGACTGTAGCCAGGTTTGTATCCGTTGGTTGGAGGACCAGATTGTATTGTGGACCGGTGAGTTTCCATCTGAGGTTTTACATTCGACTTCTTTTGTTCTGACTTGAGCCATCGGCTGCAGTTTACTGAAAAAATGTTGACCCTGTTGGCAATGCGAAATTCAGGTGGAGATGGTGGGTGCCGGACTGCTGGTAGCAGCCAACCTACAAATGCACTAGCAGGAGCACGCCCTGGACAAGGCGATGGGCCTAATCGGGATCTGCTCCTCTTCCAGACTTTCCCTAGCAGATCCGGTGGCTTCTCTCGAGGTAATCGGTTCCATCTCTCCAGATTACAATGGATTCAGATCTATTGCTTGTTGAATTTTCTAGCAAGTCAATTGATTTGTTGTTTTATTCTTGCCTGGGATTATTTGGCGCGTTTATTTGAAAATTAGTACTGGGTTGAATGAGTATAGACTATAGTTGCAACAACAGTTTACAAGTTGAGGCACCAGCAACAACTCGCAAGTTCATTCTTTGCAAATTAATTAAATTACCCCACTGAATTACATTCCCCCCTTTTTTTTATGTTGATGTCTCCCGCGTGCTTTAGCTGAAACATTGATCACCGAGGAAGTGAGGATGCCCTCTTCTTTTCAATTTATCAAATAATGTCTCATAAAGGTAGTACCAGCCAATATTATTTGATTAAGTTGAGCAATTGTATGTTGCTTCTTGATTACAATTCATGATGCAAACGCATAGGGTTATTGTTCGATGCCTGCTAAGAATATGAGCTTGGTATTTGTAAGCGGGGTCACTTGATTTATTTATGGTGAAGTGGTATATGGTCAAGAACTTTTTGACTTGTAGACCAAAACTCATATACATAGAAATGAAAGATCGAATCTAAAATGTCAGCACTTTGTCATTTTCTTTACCTAGGATTTTCCTAGTAAGCATTTTCCACTGTTGTGATATCAACCTAGTTTAAACTAAATGGTGTCTTCGAAACAAACGGAATGTATACACTAACATCATTTTCAGTTTGCAAGACAACAGTATGCTGACAAAGTTTTTCAGCCTGAATCTGCTCCATAGGTTTGTTATGTTGGATATGGCCCCAGAAGCTTCTTTCTTAATCTTCTCTGTTTTAATAAGTTCTTCAAATTTTGCTAGGACTGGGTGTCTAGTTGCAGCTTGTGCTGGACTACGTACATGAAGATTCTTTTTTCTTAAAGGCCACATTGTTGTTCAAGCCCTGCCATCATTTTCTTGAGCGAACTTCTAAATGCTCCATTATAGTATCAATTTATAAAGAACTCACTTCATGTAAAAGAAGAAATGCGCTAACTTGTTAAATGGCATTATAAAAAATAAGGATGACTTTTCTGTAATTTATGCAAAAGGGTTATCTAGTACTTTTTCAGAAGTATCTGGTCAACCTTGGCCATGATTTAATTTGTTATAATTCAGCTCGGTGATCCATTGACAATCAGTGTTCATTCCTCAGACTATCTAACTGAGATTATAGATTATGGTAATCCAATTCTACAAAAAAAAGTGAAGTTCTCATGTCAGTTGTTCCGGTGATGATAGAATTATGACAGGTTGGTTTTTGGTTTTGTGAAGCTCCCTTGTCAGTGTGAACCACATGTAACACACATGAGGTTTTAGCTGTTTCCATGTTAACCGGTTTTGAAAAACTCATAAGGTGTGTAAAGAGTTCTTCACTGCTTGTTCTGTACTTGCAGTTTCTTATCATCTGCTAGGAGTTCTTACTTGTACTGGTCAGCCTTGCATGATGAAAATAGCCTTTTATATATTTTGCTTCTGCTAGTAAACTTGGTCCGAAGAATCACAATCTGATAGCTTGTCTTGGTTCGAATTTTTTGGTGTAATTTAGGGACAAGTTGAACCTGTGCTTGTACAGTTCATGTTGCAACAATGAAATTCCACTCTGATGATCAGAGGTAGTGAAGAGTTTCTGGTTTAAATTCACATGACAATCTATATACCAAATGCATCCCAACAGAATCGTTTGTTTGTAAATCACAACGACCTTGAAGAAACCATTTTCTTTTGTAATATTATTACTTTAGTTGTACTGCTCAAGTTATCCCAAAATTGCATCAACTTGTTGCTCGAGTATTTTGACTAAATAGAATGGTGAGCCTTTTAACTAGTCTTACCATCATCTCTTTTTACAAAACTGTTGTAGTATGAAACAGTTTACTAAATTGTTGTATTCCGAAACGGCCATTGACTTCCTAATTGTTTATTGTAATTTAGGCAACATGGAGATGTGGTTCCCAACCGATGTTCGGTAGAGAAAAGCCAGGAGTGACTATTGCCTTTCATCTTGCATCTTCAGAAGTGTCGCCCCGGACATGACGATTTTAGAATTTAGTTTTAGTTTTTGTTTTGAGATACATGTCTTGGACAATCCCACAGTTCTTGCATTTATGGTAGACAAAATTGATTCGTTGCAATTTGTGTTCACCTTGCAGTTCTAAAATTCAGAACTTGTTGAGCAGTGATGCTCTTATTTATAATGCCTGCTCTTGTTCTGGAATATGAAAATGTTCCAGCTTGATGGGCTCTTGCCTCTTGGTCATGGTGGTCATTGTGGCGTATGTCTTCTTTAGCCCGATATGTGGATGTTCGCATGGCATTCTCAGATTTGGATGCCCTGGTATATGCGTAGCTCTAGTTGATGATGAAGCAGATAGCTCTAGTTGATGATGAAGCAGACGTAGCGGCAGATCGAGAAAAAGAGAATAGATAAAGAAGGATTGGGTGGGTGGCAGTGAAATCCACCATGCAAGATACAGGCTAACGCCTCCCGTCGCAATAAATGTGCACAGACCTGTTCATTGTTTAAAGCGGATACAGGTAAAATACGTCTGGGAATACATTCGAGGGCACACATCTACACGCAAGCAGGTGGGTATGATTTCAGGATCAGCTGAGCCTGAGCTCAGAATCGAATATCCCGCGGGCGTACGTACTGAGAGACTCATTGCAGCATTTACTGCAGTGATAGCTGGTTTCTGCTCCTCTCTTTTTCCTGCTCCCCGGCCGGTCGATCGTAGGAGTACAGCTAGGAAGGAAGCGTGGATAGGGCTGTGCGAGATGGACTAATTGCAGGGGCGAATATCTGGTGCTCACAGCTGTGGAGGTGGCCCTTGGCCATCTCCTCCGCCTTCCTCACATCCAAGTACCTCAAGCTGCCATGCTCCCTCAGCTCGCTCGTCGCCGTCAGCACGTCCACCGCCGTCACTGCAGGTGCCACCGGCGCCTGGGCGAACTCTGGTTCTGACCTGCAAATCAAATCAAATCAAACCAATGAACTATATATAATTCTTCCAGGGTGTCGGTTGTCTGATGGATGATCTGAGTATTATCTAAGGGGCAAACCTGGTTATCTCGTGCGGAGGAGGCGCTATGACGACGACACACTTGCTAGAGCTGCACTAAAGTGCAATTGCAAGTCGGCCGGCCGGGCACCTTTCTACATATATATGCTCACCGTCGGATGATGGATGGATCACTACTTCACCGACTACTATCTGGTAGTAGTTGGACACGTACATGCATATACATCCTGTTGGGATATCCTCCTCATGTGGGTTGTGAGCACATGACAAATTGAAGCCTTTTAGGCAGCCCAAACATGTGGCAAAACCCACTACCCATTAGGATTATGACCTAGGGTCATTTTGGTCTTTCCAGGTGGCGGAAGGGGTATTTCTAGCCCTCCATCCAGCAACCACCAACACAAGTGATGAAAATTAGGTTAGCATCCATTTTGGAGAGGAAGAAGAGAAAACCAAGAGAGAAAGGGAAGAGAGGAAGATTGAAGGAAGAGCTTGCAAGTAAGCAAAGGGAGCTCCTCCCCAAGGTTGAGAAGTCCTGCTGATCCACTACGTTGTCTCCTTCAAGCTACGTTTTCACCATCTTTGGAGATATTGTTCCAATCCCTAGCTCTTGAGCCCCAAATCTTGTTGTTGCCATCCAAGGTTGAGAGATCTTGATGTATGAGAGCCTCTAGTGCTATGTAGAGAAGAAAACTTGTTGTATCCCACCATTTGATTATAGTGGAAGAAGACTTGGGTGGCTTTGGCCCGTGGTTTTTCTCCCTACTTGGAGTTTTTCAACATAAAAGTACTGGTGTTCATCTCTACTGATTTTCTGCTAATGTTCTGTGTATTTTCCCTTGGGTCCAGACACCTCTAAGATGGATGTCTGAGGTGCAACACTGCGCTGGAGAAACTTACTAGAAGAATTAAGCTTTTTCTTAAGTTTTGGCTGATAGGACTTACTCCATATCGTCCTAAGTTTTGGCTTTTGTGACTGAGCAATGATCCAGGAGTTAGTTGCATAGAGGTGGTGATGAAGTTACTTTATTTCTGCTGCAGTGTTTTAGATCCGTTAAGTGTGCGCTAATTCCCAACAGAGTGGTATCAGACTGTAGGAGATATGCCCTAGAGGCAATAATAAATGTTATTATTTATCTCCATGTTCGTAATTATGTTTATATTCCGTGCTATAACTGATATGGTTCTCGAGTCTACAATAACCACGAGGCTCGGAGGAAAACTCATATGCACATGTGGAATAATAAACGGTAAAATGTATTCCTAGTCTGGCCTCTAAGACTAGCTCAAGTGTTGCATGATGGTTCTGTTTTCCTGATCATGGGCATGACTATGCCGGCAACTTTGAGTACACAATGTTAGGAGAACACTTGTGTTAAATCGACCCAATTTGATGTTATGCTATGAGATACATTCGTCACAAGTTAATGGCTTTATAACACAGAGAAAGTTAGTATTTGCATAATTCCTTAGACCATGAGAGTATCGAATTCCTTCATACTTGCCTCTTAAACTTTGGGGCTAGTTAAACGTCATCCGTAACAGGGTGGCTATTACGGCAGCTTTTGGGTTCATGGAAAGGTATGACAAGGTACTTGATAGCTCAAGATTGAGATTTGCTCCTCCGACGATGGAGAGATATTCTTCAGGCCCTCTTGGTATTACGATATCCATCATCGTCTGACCAGACAGTGTGATTTGATCACGGGGATGCCGGAACGCGGGAACAAGAAAAGAGAACAAAACCGGTAACAAGGAAACTGGCATAGTAAACAAGTTGTTGATTCACGGGAATGCCACTAAATCTCATCTCGGGTATTTGTAACATATCGCGAAGCAATAGGAACAACATTCGGAAATTGTAGGTTCGCTCGAATATTCATTCGTGTGGGTATAGGGATCAATCACTAGTAGAAAAAGGGCCTTTAGTCCCGGTTCCAGAGGGCCTTTAGTCCCTGTTCTGGAACCGGGACAAAACGATCGGGACTAAAGGCCCCCCCCCCCTTTAGTCCCGGTTGCATTACGAACCGGGACTAAAGGCCCTCCACGTGGCCGCTGTCTGGGGCGGGGGATGGAGGACCTTTAGTTACCAACCGGGACTAAAGGTGGAGGCTCCACCTTTAGTCCCGGTTGGTAACACCAACCGGGACTAAAGGATTTTTTTTGAATTTTTTTTTGAATTTTTTTAATATTTTTTGATTTTTTTAAGTTTTATTCCGATTTTCAAATCTTTGAATTAATTGACAATTTAATCTCTAATCACCCCTCCTCACTGCTCCAGCGTGGAGCACTTATTCCAAATCGTCTAACTTCCCGGCCGGTCACAAATCCTCTCACTGCTCCAGCCCCAACACGCTTAACTTCCTAGTTCTATCGCCCCTAGTTTCCAAGTCTGCACTTGTTGTTTTCCTAACAAAAGTAAGCTATCAATCCTATTAACCCTTAGGTCTTGATGTCACATGATTTAATTTTTTGAATTCCAAACAATTATTAAAATAAACAACAATGATTAACAAACAACAATGATTAATTTAAAAACTCAAAAAAACTTCAAAAAAACTCAAAACTTCTCAAAAAAACTCAAAAATTCTGAAAAAAAAATCCAAAATAATACAAAAAGTTCAAAATAAAATAAGTAATAATAATATTGAAATTCAAAGAAAATAAAATAAGTAATATAATAAGAATCTTTATGCGGAATTCAATTATTAATTTTAAAACTCAAAATTTTCAAAAAAATCAAAAAAAAGACCAAAAACTAAAAAAAATCACAAATTCCAAAACAATATAAAAAGTTCAAAATAATCAAAAATTCCAAAAAATGTCAAAAAATTAGAAAAAAATCAAAAAAAAAAATCAAAAATAAAAAAAATAAAAAATTTCAAAAAAATAAAAAAATTCAAAACCCTAAACCCGGGACTTAAAACGTCCGAAACTCTATTCTAAACAGTAAACACGAAAGGTTCAAACCCTAAAACCTAACCCTAAACTTGGAAATCTAAACCCTAGCCCTAAACCCTAAAACGTCTAAAATGTCCAAAAACTCTATTTTTCCTTTGAAATTTTGTGATTTAAAAAATTCTCGAAACGCCTAAACCCGGGACTTAAAACGTCCGAAACTCTATTCTAAATAGTAAAACTAAAGGTTCAAACCCTAAAACCTAACCCTAAACTTGGAAATCTAAACCCTAGCCCTAAACCCTAAAACGTCTAAAACGTCAGAAAACTCTATTTTCCCTTTGGAATTTTGTGATTTTAAAAATTCTCGAAACGGAAAACAGAACCTGTGCTCTGAGTCAGGGAACTGCTCATTTACAGCTTTTATGAGCCCCTATGTGAGAAAACAACAGAATTAACACACTAGTGCAGTTATGAAGTAAAACAAGAACTGAATTCAAACAATAACTAAACATAAACAGTAACAGAACTTAAATAGTAGATTATACCTTCTGTTTATCACTCATAATACTGAATGTGCTTGTGTTCATTATGTTAAGATCCTGCTTCAGTGTAGCAAGGAACCAGGACCAAGATCCATAGCATTCTGTCTCCACCACTGCCATTGCAATTGGATATATTGAATCATTTCCATCTATACCTACTGCTATGAGTAATTGGCCACCATGCTTTGTCTTTATGAATGTGCCATCAATACATATGATTGGCCTGCATCCCTTGAGCCACTCTACCTTGCAAGCTGCCAAACTGAAATAGCAAGTACTAAACAGCCCATTCTCTAGGTTAAGATAGAAAGATGAACCTGGATTGCTATGTCTCACTTCCTCTACATATCTCCAAAGCAATGAGTACTGCTTCACCTCATCCCCATGCACCACTTCCAATGTTGCTTTCCTAGCTCTCCCAAGCTTGTGTCTGCTAACTTCCATGCTATATTTCTTCCTAACTTTCCTTGAAAATGTAGCTAAAGAAATATTGTCATTGTCTCTGAACATCTCCACATATTTCTTGGCAAGAAAGGGGGCTGTTAGTTCTTTGACATCTCATACCTTCTCAAATGTGTGCTCTCCAACAAAAGTCTTTACAAGAAAAGACTGTGTCCTATTGTCATTGACAGCCACTAGTTTCCAAGGGCAACCCTCTTCACACACAGCCTCAAACCTTTGTTTATTATTTCTTTTCTTCCTAATTTGCACCCTGTTCTTCACTACATACTGTGCTACTACTTTCCTAAGGAGCTCCACAGAATCAAAAACCATGCCTAGCTTGAATTGAGGGTTTTCCATGTCAACAGCTGGGTTAAATGGTTTAAACCTATAAATGGGTTTCTCCTTCTTCTTTTTTCTTCTTATACTCCTCATCATCAGAGTCACTTTTATGTTTTTTCTCCCAGTCATCATCTTCTGGCAGTTGCAGATCATCATCATGAACATCATCTGTCCCAGGAACATGCCTATACTCAGCTCCTGTGTTTTTGCCCTTCTCAACCATAGCATCTTGCACAACATCATCTACATTCTTATCATAGTCCTCACCATCCTCCTCCATTCCATAATCACTGTCATGCCAAGTAGGATCTAAGTCTGAATCACATTCATACTCTTCTTCTGAAACTTCTGAATTTTCTGATATATCTGATTTTTCTGCCTCAACTGTACCACCTGCATCTTCTTGTTGCTCTGAATTCTCTGCATTAGATGCATAATTTGAATTACCTGACACTTACTTTGATTTCATCTCCCTAATCTTATCCTTCCTAGGAGGACTCGGTATAACTTTAGGTAGAACAGGGCAACCTTTAAACACAATGTCATCTTCCACCTGCATCTTAGTTTTTCTAATATGCCTGACAAACAAAACTAGGATCTTTGAGTGAACAGAGGCTCTGGCCATCTTTAGACAGTCAGCTTCAAGGTTTATTTCCACCAGATCTGCAAGTGTTTTACCAGGTGGGCACCAATACATAATTTTCTCCTCATCAGGATAATTCAATTGTGCTAACATGTAGTCGCACTACTGGAATCGTCGCAGACGCCGAGTGCCAGGAACACCCAGCAAAGGGCCTAAAACTGTCGGCAAAGCCTTTGCCGAGAGTTGTTCTCGGCAAAGCCCACCCGGCGTACACCTCTCAGGCAAACATAAATTTGCCGAGAGTCGAAACACGGGCACTCGGCAAACGCTTTGCCGAGTGTCAAACAGTGCACCACGGCAAAATAAAGTGACTCATGGAGGCAGACGGAAACGGAGGTGCCTCTTTGCCGAGAGTGACACTCGGCAAAGATGGCCAGTAGGAAACAGGCACATGTCAGCCCCTGACAGCCTGGGCCCCCAACATACGCCGAGAGCCCTATTTGCCGAGAGCCACTCTCGGCAAAGACGGCCAGTAGGAAACAGGCACGTGTCAGCCACCTGACAGCCTGGGCCCCCAACATACGCCGAGAGCCATATCTGCCGAGAGCCACTCTCGGCAAAGGAGGCCAATAGGAAATAGGCACGTGTCAGCCACCTGACAGCCTGGGCCCCCAACATACGCCGAGAGCCATATCTGGCGAGAGCCACTCTCGGCAAAGGCGGCCAATAGGAAACAGGCACGTGATTTTTTTTGCAAATTTTGATATATTATTTGTATTTTTCTGAATTAGAATGATTTAGTTATGATTTTTGTAGGATTAATGTGGTAAAAACGGTCAAAATTCATATTTCAAAATTTCTATACCAACTAGACACTAAAACCTAAAAGATATAAGCAATTTAAAACATAAACTAAAAATAGAAAACAAATGGAAAAACAGAAAAGAAACTTTTAGAACCCCTTTAGTCCCGGTTGGTGTCTCCAACCGGGACTAAAGGTCTAACCTTTAGTCCCGGTTGGGGATACCAACCGGGACTAAAGCCTCAACCCCTTTAGTCCCGGTTGGTGTCTCCAACCGGGACTAAAGGTCCCTTTTGAACCGGGACTGATGCCTGCCGAGCCCCGACCGGCGCCCTAGCAGCTCGAACCGGGACTAATGCTCACATTAGTCCCGGTTCGTAATGCAACCGGGACTAATGTGTAGATCGAGCTGGGACCAAAGCCCGGTTTTCTACTAGTGAATATGGATGTGCACGGTTCCGCTATTGATCGGAAAGAGTTCCAGTCATGTCTATACTTCACCGAACCTACAGGGTCACACACTTAAGGGTCATCTATCTGTAAAGTCAATAGACAGGGAGCCCGAGAGAATGTTACCGGAAAAGGTTCGGAAATGACAGTAGAATTTCAGAGAGAAAACCAGAAATATTTTGGAGACAAATTTCATACCGGAAATGTTCCGAACGCGTCCAGAATTATTTTAAGGGGTGCCAAAAATGTTCTGGACTTGCCGGAATTTTTTCGGATTAAACGGATGCTGAAAATATTTCATGAATAGTGGAAACACTATTATGAGGCATTTTTGTATTTTCCTCATAGCCTCCCACCCTATAAATTGAGGTGGAGATAGCTCTCAAAACTGACCCATTCTCTCTCAAACACAAGGCATGCATGATCTGGCATCTCTCTCTCCCTCACACGAAATAGTTTCGAAAAGGCAAAAGGCTATCTAGTCTTCGGTAGGTCCTAGTTCTGGACGGCGAAGCCCTGCCGGATAGTTGACACCAGATGTGTGCAACCTGGCAGAGAGGTCGTAGTTTCAATCTTAGTTCGAGGGATACGCTGAGTTTTTGTCCGAGTGCTTCCCGGAGGGCTGTTCCAGTGACTGATCGAGTTTCGGTCCGAGTGCCTCCCGGAGGGCTGTCCGAGTGACTAATCGAGTTTCTGTCTGAGTACCTCCCGGAGGGTTGTCCAAGGGACTGATCGATTTTCTATCCGACGGCCTCCCGAAGGGCTGTCCGAGGGACCGTCCGAGGAACTGTCCGAGGGAGAACATCCTCGCGGTTGGGAGGTTGTAAAATCCTAGCTACGGGGATCTGCACCAATGATCTACACCGAATCTCCTTGCGCTGCGCTACGAGTCGGTAATGATCAGATCAAACCATATATGCATCTTCATAGTGTTCCTGCGTTGGTGCGTAGGTCAGAATTTTTTTGTTTTCCGCTGCGTTCCCCTACAGTGGCATCAAGAGCCGTGCTATGCATAGATGCAGTTTACAATCTAGAATACATGAGATGTATGGATGTTGCACAATATAATTTTGTAGTAGATGAATTCTATTGCTGAAAATTATTTGTGCGGGTTGTAGATGAAATCTATTACCTGATGTTCTTGTTGCTTCCCTTGAATCTGTGTATTTCTGATTTTGACGGCGTGATGGAGTCTTACAAAGTTCTAGCAATCCGCGATCATGATAGATCAATGAAGTGCTTCAGTTCTTTGGGTTCCACCATAGTTAAAGAAAGATGAAATTTAGCAGACAGAAAGGACAATGCAGATATGCTCTGCACGGGGTTCTTGCATATGACGAAGTTCAGTATGGGGCTCGAGATTTTTTATCTCGTGTTTCATACGCCCCGCAAAGTTAATCTAGCGACTTGAATAATCATACTTGATGATGAACGTTGGTAGCTGCGGTTTGATTGAAACCGCAGAAGCCACGTAAAATAAAATCTTGTATGAACCTATTAGAGGCGTCTAACTTGGTTTTGCAGGATGTGCATATGATGTGGTATAGTCTTCGTCATATTTAATTTGATTATTTATGAGATGACTATATGATGTAAATTGATTAACATGACCTGCGTGTCATGATTCGGCATGATGGCTGGAGCAATATGATTATTACTCTAATGACCTGAGAGTCAACATTATGTAATGCACTAATTTTATTAGATATAGAGATAGCAATATTATCGGGTGTATCGACAAGGCGGTGACAAGCTTCGCGAAGGTGGACTCCGACGCGAAAGCCGAAGACGAAGAAAATAAAGACTTCTCAGTCAGAAAGGGCTATACCATATCATGCTATTATGAATTGCCTGAAATGTTTATCCCTTATGATGCACCCTTTTAAATGCACGGTAATCGCTTTTATTAGGGTAATCTCTCACTTAAAATATCACGTTGTAGGGGAACGCAGCAGAAAACAAAAATTTCCGGTACTGCGAGCACGCCCAGGATCACTATGGAGATGCATACAGGGTTTGATCTGATCGTTACCGACTCGTAGCGCAGCGGAAGTAGAGTCGATGTAGATCGTTGGTGCAGATCCCCGCAGCTAGGATTTACAACCTCCCAACCGTGAGGATGTACTCCCTCGTCTGCCCCCGGACACTCCCTCGGACAGCCCTCCGGGAGGCGGTCGGACAGTCCCCCGGACGGTGTCACGGACAGCCCTTCGGGAGGCAGTCACAGAATCTCGGACGGTCACTCGGACAGCCCTTCGGGAGGCACTCTCGAACAGCCCCTCGGGCAAAAAGATCGAACCTACGACCTCTCTACGGGGTTGCACACATACGGTGTCATCTATCCGGCAGGGCTTCGCCGTCCAGAACTAGTTCCCACCAGAACCTAGATAGCCTTTCGGCTCTACGAAACTATTTCGCGGGGAGGGAGGGAGAAGGCCAGATCATGCATGGCATTTGTATGTGAGAAAGAGTGTGTTTGGGCAGCCCCCTCCACCCCTATTTATAGCCCAAGCCCAAGGGTGGCTTCTTCAAGAAGCCACTAGGGGAAAATTACCAAAAAGGCCCTCAAGAAGCCACCCAAAAAGCACTTTCACTATTCCCGAAAACATTTTTCCGCGATCGTTAAATCCAAAAATATTTCTGTGGGTCTTAGAATAATTCCAGTACCCACTAAAATGATTTTGGACGCGTTCCGAAACAATTCCGGATTAGTGATTTTCATCTGTGAAAAGCAACCAAACCGGTTCCGGCAGCTCCGGAACATTTCCGGTTTTTCTCCCAGAAGTTTCCAGAACAATTCGGGCACCCTCCAAGAATTTCCAGGCATGTGCCAAAACCAATTTGACTTAATGGTATACTCCGAAACAACTTTTCGGTTTTACCGAAACTATTCCGGTGTTCTCTCTCCGAACTTTTTCCGTTGTCTCCGAAACTTTTCCGGTGACTTTCTCTCAGACTCCCTGTCTAGTATTCAGCAGATAGATGACCCTTAAGCGTGTGACCCTATAGGTTCGGTGAAGTATAGACATGACCGGAACTCTTTCCGATCAATGATCAACATCGGAGCCGTGGACACCCATATTGACCCCTATACCCACACGAATAAATATTCGAGTGAACCTCCAGTTGCCGTGTGCTATTCCTGTTGCTTCGCGATATGTTACAAATACCTGAGGTGAGACTTATTGGCATCCCCGTGGATCAACACTAGTCCACAATGCCAGTTACCTCGTTACCGGTTTTGTTCTCTTTTCTCGTTCCCGTGTTCCGGCATCCCTGTGATCAAATCACATTGTGTCTAGCCAGACGATGATGGATACCGTAACACCTAGAGGGCCCAGAGATATCTCTCCATCGTCGGAGGAGAAAATCCCAATCTTGAGCTATCAAGTCACTTGACATACTTTCCCATGAATCCGTAAGCCGCCGTAATAGCCACCCAGTTACGGATGACGTTTAACAAACCCCAAAGTTCATGAATCAAGCATGAAGAAACTCGATACTCTCATGGTCTAATGAATTATGCAAACGTAAACTTTCTCTGTGTTATTAACCATTAACTTGTGACGAATGTATCTCATAGCATAACATCAATTGGGTCGATTCAACCACAAGTGTTCTACTAACATTGTGTCCTCAAAGTTGCCGGCATAGTCATGCCCATGATCAGGAAAACAGAATCATCATGCAATACTTGAGCTAGTCTTAGAGGCCAGACTAGGAATACATTTTTCCGTTTATTATTCCACATGTGCATATGAGTATTCCTCCGAGCCTCGTGGTTATTGTAGACTCGAGAACCACAGCAGTTATAGCATGGAACATAAACATAATTATGAACATGGAGATAAATAATAACATTTATTATTGCCTCTAGGGCATATCTCCTATAGACTCCCACTTGCACTAGAGTCAATAATCTAGTCAATGCTAATGCACTTTACACCTATGGCATACCAGTGTAAAAAATGCTTCGCCATGTGGTATAGTTTACGTCTAACGGACCTGACATCTTCAGTTCTGTGTGTATCTTTGCATATCCTCGCGTTTTCACGCTTTCACAAAATACATATTTTGTGTGGACTTGGCTTGTATATATGTGAATCACAGGTCAAACCTTGATTCCTCAGACTGAGCTATGGAGCAACTATCTGCAATAGTGTCCCATTGACCAAAGTCATCTTGGAACCATACTAAGTTCATGAATGAACTATATGATTCAACATCTTCTTTCTCGCTTCCAAAGCGTCAACATACTTAGCCATTTGTTATAGAATTCGCCACAGTAACATGTTTGGAACAATTCCAACTTACTGTGTCACCATATCGTGTATTACACAAAAAAAACCTTAACTTAAATCGAAAATCGCATGGAGCATTGATGAAGACTGTATCGATGTAATTACTTACAACAAGCACTTCATAATCTCTGCTTTTGAGAAAACATGTCATCAGTGCTACTTTAGTACTCAATGACATTTTTCACTGTTGTCCCATGATCAGTACTTTGATCACTTTGGTATCTATAGTCGCCACAGCTTGGGAGTATCGGACATATCTGGTTGTTTTACATACCATGGAATACATGATTAATCCAAATACAAGAGTGTGTGGAATCTCCATCATGTATTTTGCTCATCAGTGTTTTGGGACACCGAGTCTTGCAAAACCTCTTTCCATGTGACTTCGGCAAGAATCACTCCTTGGTGTTTTAATGCTAAACTGTTTTAGCATCTTGTCAATATGTATTTTGGCTTAGCCCTATTAGGCAATTCTATCTCGCAGATAATTATGCCTAATATCAAGGCTACCCAGCCCAAGCACTTCATCGTAAAACTATTTTCAATGAAGTCCTAATTCGTGTCAAGAAATTTATATTATTTCCAATCAACAATGTGTCAAGCACACAAGGTTTTTAGAAATATTATTATGCTCCCACTTACTTTCTTGTAACCACAAACATCTTCATTATCCATTGATGAAATCAAACTCTTTTGACTATTTCATCAAAAACGAAGATTCCAACTCCATTTTGCTCTCTTCTGTCCATTGCTGGAACTCTGAAGTTTGCATACTCACTAGCATCCTCTGGATAGACAAAATACCTTGGACTGTATCACATGCAACTCCTAGGTTGTATTTCCATCACATGGAAATCCTTTTGGCATCCAAGTATCATATCTCATCATTGAAATATGTATTAATTGCTAGTTTAACCCGAACTGACTTTAAGCATCGCTACGGTAAGACAATCTCATCGCAGTTAATTCCTTGAATTTGTTATAAGCAACAAGTCGAGCTTTATGGATAAACCATTTTTATCCGTATCAGTTTATAGTTCCATTCATATTCGTTAGACTTCAAGTCTTCCGAAGGGTTTATCAAGATCAAATCTTGAATCATTTATATGGAAACTATCTCGGATTATATTGGCATTTAGCCAATTCCGGAGTCAGGGCCCATCAACGCTTCCTTGTGTATCGTAGGTATACTGTTGTCTAGCAACAATATCTTGTCTGAGCACCTGAGAGGTTTGCACGAGTTTTACCTACGTGGTTCAGCTGCAAGTTCGACCGAAGTCCATACATCTCATGTAGAGGCTTCCGTATCAGTCGCAGTAGGAAACTCTGGAATCACTTCCAAGGTTTCTTTCCCTTGACTTGATGATGAAGATACTGTTATCTCGTCGAGTTGCACTGTCCTCCCACTCACCTTTTTGCAAGAACCATTTTCTTCAAGATCATACCGCTCTTTGTGGCAAACATTTTTGCCTCGGTATAGTGATGGAGGAATACCCAATAAATTAGGATAACCTACAAAGTAGCACTTGTCTGATTTGGAATAGGTTTGTAAATATTTTACACAAGCCCCATATTCCAAATGTTAAGAAAAGATAGCATGGTTGGGTGTACCATACCATGGCATCATTTCAACAGATCTGATGGAGCTCTTTTCAGTGTAAAAGCCGCAGTCTCTAAAGCATTACTTTAAAAAGGATAATGGCAAATTGATTTATGTCATCTTTGATCTTACCATGTCATAAATGGTTTGATTACATCTTCACGGACATTCCACTCATAGTGGTGTTCTGGGAGGTGTAAGTTATGAAACTCTTTTCACAACTCATCAGACATTCGCTAAACTTATAACTCAAAATTTCTATCCGCAATCCAATTGCAGAAACATAATTTTCTTGTTACAATAATTTTTTCTTCATTTTGAAAACCTTTTGAATGATTTCAAAAGATCCATACTTACGTCTCATCAAGTAAATATCCATATATCTACTTGAGTCATTTCAGAAGATAGACAAATCCACTACCAGCAACAACATTTATTGGACTACACACATCATGATGCATGATCACCAATAAGTTCTTTGCTCGTTCCTTATGGCCTGTGAACGGTATTTTAGTCACTTCACTTTTTGGAGGAAAGTTGCAAGTGTCAGATGATTCATAATCAAACGACTTCGAAATCCATCATTATGGAATTTCTCCATGCGGGTTTCTCCAATGTGACCAAATGCAGTGCCACACATGTGTGGTATTCTTTTAGTCTTGCGACATTTAGCATCAGTGTTATGGATGTATCATATTACCATCAATAGTCATAACATACATCACATCGATGATGAAAGTATGGCCTTTATGTTATTCATAATACTGAACAACAATTGTTCTTTTATGAACAACACTCTTGCAACAAACGTTATGCAAATGGGCTAGAGTGTATAAAAATCTAAAATGAATTATGAAAGTAAATACAGAGGTAATGTATTATTATCAATATTCATAACATACATCTCATTCATAATGAAAGTATGGCCCCTTATGTTATTCATAACACCGAACATAAAAAGTTCTCTTATGAACAACCTTCTTGCAACATACTTTATGCAATGGGCTAGAGTGTATGAAACTCTAAATGAATTATGAAAATAAATACAGACGGTAATACACCGATGGAAGGAATAGTAACATTTACTATGTTCCCAGCGCGTATCTAAACCTCATTCCCGGCAAGTCCTTTAGGCCGTAGTAGTTCTTGTATCGAGTCGCAACAGAATGCAATCGAGCGGGTATCTCTGTGATCAACTCACAATACCCAAGAATTAGTGATTAACATGTTTAATCATAATTCCCAAGAATTATATCTTTGACCAGCTTTCTATACATCAATAACTTGTATGCCATTCATACATGAGCTGGATATTCCAGTCTTCTCTCATTTTGCCTTTATACTTCTAACAGTTTAACTTTTAGTATTTCTCCTACTCTCAGAAGAAGCACCCAACTTAAGAGTGGCGTTTGCCCCGGACTTCCTAGGCGTGTAAGTCACACTAACACCCTTTGGACATTTCCTTTCTCTTTAAGTTGTTGTTTTATTCACCTTCATCATATGACAGGCGTTCTACTGGATCCCTCTCTCATCAGTCAAGTGCCCAGTAAACACTTTACTAATACTTTGCAAACAAACATTGCTTTGGATATTTCATATCTTTTAGCCTTTGTCTCTATTTGAAACCAATTTTCAGTTCCATGAATATCACATAGCTATCCCAAACTTTTGAAGTTCGGGTCTCATGGAAGCAAACATATTGTACTTGACCGTAACGGAATTCTAGCTGTTGGATCGAAGGAAGAGAGTCACATCATCCATAGCATCAGCGGGAGGATACCGAAAGCATGCGATAGGACAAAGTCCTTCTCGGCACTATTGAGGACAATCCTCACATTACGTTATCAATCGTAAAGTTTTAACCAGATAAATAACAGCTTATTCAATTTTTTAATAGGGAAGGTGGAAACGCGAGCTATTATTCTACAACTATTATGCAAATCACACTTAGACAGTGTTCATAATTAATTGCACTGAGAATTAAACAAGTTAATTCTAAAGTGCACTCCCACTCAAATCAATATCTCTCATAATTGATTGTGAGTGATACAAGACCCGCATTTCAATTCAACGCCATTGATGTGGACATCACTGATGACGAGAATTTCAATCGGTAGGCAAACTTGCCGATCACATCTCTATGTGACTCTTGTTCATCTTTCGATACGTGTGTTCCGAGCTCAGGACGATCCTGCCATGAACGTCAAGACAACCAAGTGATCTCGCTGCGAGGTCTGACCTCACCCGCCTTACACCCGTACAATCGTTCGTACCCATGTGGACATGGCGCACCCCGAAAGGAAAGATGCTGTGACGGTGCTACACTTGGAAGAACACTAACTACTTGATATTTTAAGTGAGAGATGACCCTAATAAAAAGCGAATACCGTGCAATAAAAAAGGGTGCATCAAATGGGATAAACATCTCAGGCAATTCATAATAGCATGATATGGTATAGCCCTTTCTGACGGAGAAGTCTTTTTATTTCTTCGTCTTCGGCATTCGCGTCGGTGTTCACCTTCGCGAAGATTGCCACCACCTTGTCGATGCACCAGATAATATTGCTATCTCTATAGCTAATAAAATAATGCATTACAACAAGGTTGACACGCAGATCATTTAAAGTGACAATCATATGGCTCCAGCCATCATGCCGAATCATGACTCGCAGGTCATGTTAATTTTACATCATATAGTCATCTCATACATAATCAAATTAATATGAGAACTGCTATACCACATCACATGCACATCCTGCAAAACCAAGTTAGACGCCTCTAGTCGGTTTATGCAAAAATTTATTTTACATGGCTTCTAAGGTTTCGAAACAAACCGAAGCTACCAACGTTTATCATCAAGCATGATTATTCAAGTCGCTAGATTAACTTTGCGGGTTGTATGAAACAAGAGATAATAAAATCTCGAGCCCCATACCGAACTTCGTCATACGCATGACCCCCGTGCAGATCATATCTGCATTGCCCTTTTATCTGCGAAATTTCATCTTTCTCTCAACTATGGTGGAACCCAAAGAACTGATAGCACTTCGTTGATCAATCAGGATCGCGGATTGCCAGAACTTTGTGAAATTCCACCATGCCGTTTCAAGATCAGAAATACGCAAATTCTAGGGAAGCAACAAGAACATCGGGTAACAGATTTCATCTGCTACCCGAACAAATTATATTGTGCAACACCCATACATCTCTATGTATTCTAGATCGTAACGTACATCTATGCATAGCACGGCTCCTAATGCCACTGCAGGGGAGCGCAGCAGAAAACAAAAATTTCCGGTACGGCGAGCACGCCCAGGATCACTATGGAGATGCATACATGATTTGATCTGATCGTTACCGACTCGTAGCGCAGCGGAAGTTGAGTCGATGTAGATCGTCGGTGCAAATCCCCGCAGCTAGGATTTATACCCTCCCAACCGCGAGGATGTACTCCCTCGTCTGCCCCCGGACAGTCCCTCGGACAGCCCTCCGGGAGGCGGTCGGACAGTCCCCCGGACGGTGTCACGGACAGCCCTTTGGGAGGCACTCACAGAATCTCGGACGGTCACTCGGACAGCCCTTCGGGAGGCACTCTCAAACAGCCCCTCGGGCAAAAAGATCAAACCTGCGACCTCTCTACGGGGTTGCACACATACGGTGTCATCTATCCGGCAGGGCTTCGCCGTTCAGAACTAGTTCCCACCGGAACCCAGACAGCCGTTCGGCTCTACGAAACTATTTGGCGAGGAGGGAGAAAGAAGGCCAGATCATGCATGGCATTTGTATGTGAGAAAGAGTGTGTTTGGGCAGCCCCCTCCACCCCTATTTATAGGCCAAGCCCAAGGGTGGCTTCTCCAAGAAGCCACTAGGGAAAAAAATACCAAAAAGGCCCTCAAGGTGGCTTCTCCAAGAAGCCACCCAAAAAGCACTTTCACTATTCACGGAAACATTTTTCCGCGACCGTTAAATCCGAAAATATTTCTGTCGGTCTTAGAATAATTTCAGTACCCACTAAAATGATTTTGGATGTGTTCCGAAACAATTCCGGATTAGTGATTTTCATCTGCGAAAAGCAACCAAACCGGTTCCGGCAGCTCCAGAACATTTCCGGTTTTTATCCCAGAAAAATCCCAGAAGTTTCCAGAACAATTCTGGCACCCTCCAAGAATTTCCAGGCGTGTGCCAAAACCAATTTGACTTAATGGTATACTCCGAAACAACTTTTCGGCTTTACCGAAACTATTCATGTGTTCTCTCTCCGAAACTTTTCCGTTGTCTCCGAAACTTTTTCGGTGACTTTCTCTCAGACTCCCTGTCTAGTATTCAGCAGATAGATGACCCTTAAGCGTGTGACCCTATAGGTTCGGTGAAGTATTGACATGACCGGAACTCTTTCCGATCAATGATCAACATCGAGCCGTGGACACCCATATTGACCCCTATACCCACACGAATAAATATTCGAGTGAACCTCCAGTTGTCGTGTGCTATTCCTGTTGCTTCGCGATATGTTACAAATACCCGAGGTGAGACTTATCGGCATCCCCGTGGAACAACACTTGTCCACAATGCCAGTTACCTCATTACCGGTTTTGTTCTCTTTTCTCGTTCCCGTGTTCCGGCATCCCTGTGATCAAATCACATTGTGTCTGGCCAGACGATGATGGATACCGTAACACCGAGAGGGCCTAGAGATATCTCTCCATCGTCGGAGGAGCAAATCCCAATCTTGAGCTATCAAGTCACTTGACATACTTTCCCATGAACCCGTAAGCCGCCGTAATAGCCACCCAGTTACGAATGACGTTTAACAAACCCCAAAGTTCATGAATCAAGCATGAAGAAACTCGATACTCTCATGCTCTAAGGAATTATGCAAACGTAAACTTTCTCTATGTTATTAACCATTAACTCGTGATGAATGTATCTCATAGCATAACATCAATCGGGTCGATTCAACCACAAGTGTTCTACTAACATTGTGTCCTCAAAGTTGCCGGCATGGTCATGCCCATGATCAGGAAAATAGAATCATCATGCAACACTTGAGCTAGTCTTAGAGGCCAGACTAGGAATACATTTTTTCGTTTATTATTCCACACACGCATATGAGTCTTCCTCCGAGCCTCGTGGTTATTGTAGACTCGAGAACCACAGCAGTTATAGCATGGAACATAAACAGAATTATGAACATGGAGATAAATAATAACATTTATTATTGCCTCTAGGGCATATCTCCTACACATGTCACCTATCTCTTCGGGGTATCACATGATCTCCATGGGTATGAACGATTAGAGAAGTGTGAGGTGGGTGAGTTGAGACCTCGCAGCGAGATCACTTGGTTGTCTTGACGTTTCGGAGGATCGTCCTGATCTCGGAACATGCCCATCGAAAGATGAACAAGAGTCGCATAGAGATGTGATTGGCAAGTTGGCCTACCAATTGAAGTTCACGCCATCAGTGTTCATCTCGTTCTATGGCGTTGAATAGAAATACAGGTCTTGGATCACTCACAATCAATTATCCGAGATATTGATTTGAGTGGGAGCGCACTTTAGAATTAATTTGTTTCATTCTCAGTGAAATTAGTTATGAACATAGTCTAAGTGCGATTTGCATTATAGTTGTAGAATATTGGCTTGCGTTTCCACCTTCCCTGTTAAATTGAATAAGTTGTTATTTATCTGGTTAAAACTTTACGGTTGGTAACGTAATGTGAGGATTGTCCTCAAGAAGTGCCGAGAAGGACTTTGTCCTATTGCATGCTTTCGGTATTCTCCCGCTATTGCTATGGATGATGTGACAATCATCCTACGATCCAAAAGCTAGAATTCCATACGGTCAAGTGCAATATGCTTGCTTCCATGGGACCCGAGCTTCAAAAGTTTGGGATAGTTATGAGATATTCATGGAACTGAAAATTAGTTTTCAGATACAGACAAAGGCTAAAAGATATGAGATATCCAAAGAAATGTTTGTTTGCAAAGTATTAGGGAAGTGTATACTGTGCATTAGACTAACATGACAGGGATCCAGTAGAACGCATGTCATGTGATGAAGGTGAATAAAACAAACAATTTAAAGAGAAAGGAAATGACTAAAGGGTGTCAGTGAGACTTAGACACCTAGGAAGTCCGGGACTGACGCCACTCTTAAAGTTACGTGCTTCTTCTGAGTGTAGGAGAAATATTGGAAGTAAAACTATTAAATGTATAAAGGCAAAAAGAAAGAAGACTGGAATGTCCAGCTCATGTACGAATATCATACGAGTTATAGATGTATAGAAGGCTGGTCAAAGATGTATTTCTTGGGGATTATGATTAAATTTTTAATCGCTAATTCTTGGGTATTGTGATTAAAAGTTGATCATAAAGGATAACCGTTTGATTTCATTCTGTTGCAACTCGATGCAAGAACTACTACGGCCTAAATGACTAGTCAGTAATGAGGTTAAGATACATACTGGTACTTTGTAAAAGTTACTATACTTTCCATCAGCGTATTACCTCTGCATTTATTTTCATAAATTTATTTTAGATTTTTGTACACTCTAGCCCATTGTATAATGTTTGTTGCAAGGTGGTTGTTCATAAAAGAACAATTGTTATTCGGTGTTATGAATAACATAAGGGCCATACTTCCATTATGAATGAGATGTATGTTGTGAATATTGATGATAATATAATACATCCATAACGCTAACGCTAAATGTCGTGAGACTAAAAGAATACCACATATGTGTGGCACTACATTTGGTCTCATTGGAGAAACCCGCATGGAGAAATTCCATAATGATGGATTTTGAAGTCATTTGATTATGAATCACCTGACACTTGCAACTTTCTTATAGAAGCAGAGTGACTAAAGTACCGTTCACGGGCCAGAAGGAACGAGCAACGAGCTTATTGGTAATCATACATATTGATGTGTGTAGTCCAATAAGTAATGTTGCTAGCAGTGGATTTGTCTATCTTCAGTAATGACTCAAGTAGATATGTGGATATTTGCTTAATGAGACATAAGTCTGAATCCTTTGAAATTGTTCAAAAGGTTTTCAGAATGAAGAAGAAATTATTGTAACAAGAAAATTATGATTCTGCAATTAGATTGCGGAAAGGAGTATTTGAGTTATAAGTTTAGCGAATGTCTGATGTGTTGTGAAAAGAGTTTCATAACTTGCATCTCCCGAAACACCACTAAGAGTTGAATGTTCGTGAAGATGTAATCAAACCATTTATGACATGGTAAGATCAAAGATGACATAAATCGATTTGCCATTATCCCTTTTGAAGTAATGCTTTAGAGACTGCGGCTTTTACACTGAAAAGAGCGTCATCGGATCTGTTGAAATGACGCCATGGTATGGTACGCCCAACCATGTTATGTCTTTTCTTAATATTTGGAATATGGGGCTTGTGTAAAATGTTTACAAACCTATTTCAAATCAGACAAGTGCTACTTTGTAGGTTATCCCAAATTATTGGGTATTCCTCCATCACTATACCGAGGCAAAAGGTTTGCCACAAAGAGCGGTATGATTTTGAAGAAAATGTTTCTTACAAAAAGGTGAGTGGGAGGATAGTACAACTTGACGAGGTAACAGTATTTTCGTCATCAGATCAAAGGAAAGAAAGCATGGAAGTAATTTCAGAGTTTCCTACTACGACTAATACGGAAGCCTCTACATGAGATGTATGGACTTCGGTCGAACTTGCAGCTGAACCACGTAGGTAAAACTCGTGCAAACCTTTTAATGTGTGCAAACGAGATATTGTTGTTAGACAACAGTATACCTACGATACACAAGGAAGCGCTGATGAGCCCTGGCTCCAGAATTGGCCAAATGTCAAAATAATCCAAGATAGTATCCATATAAATGATTCAAGATTAGATCTTGATAAACTCTTCGAAAGACGTAGAGTCTAACGAATATTAATGGAAGTAAAAACTGATATGGATAAAAATGTTTTATCCATAAAGCTCGACTTGTTGTTTATAACAAATTCAAGGAGTTGATTACGGCGAGATTGTCTCACCATAGTGATGCTTAAAGTCGGTTCGGATTAAACTAGCAATTAATACATATTTCAATGATGAGATATGACAGATGGACGCAAAAAGGATTTCCATGAGAAGGAAATACAACCAAGGACATGTATGTGATACATTCCAAAGTATTTTGTCGATCGAAAGGATGCTCGTGAGTGTGCAAACTTCAATGTTCCAGCAATGGACGGAAGCGAGCAAAATGTAGTTGGAATCTTTGTTTTGATGAAATAGTAAAAGAGTTTGATTTCATCAAGGATAACAAAGATTCTTGTGTTTACAAGAAAGTAAGTGGGAGCATAATAATATTTCTAAAACTTTGTGTGCATGACACATTGTTGATTAGAGATAATATAAATTTCTTAACACGAATTAGGACTTCACTGAAAATAGTTTTTCAATGAAAGTACTAAGGGCTAGGTAGCCTCAGTATTAGGCATAATTATCTATGGAGATAAATTTTCCTAAATAGGGCTAAGCCAAAATACATATTGACAAGATGCTAAAATGATTTAGCATAAGAACGCCAAGAAGAGTTTCTTGTCGAAGTCACATGGAAAGAGTTTTTAGCAAGACTCGGTGTCCCAAAACACTGATGAGCAAAGTACATGACTGCGGATCCTCACAATCTTGTGATTGGATCAATCATGTATTCCATGGCATGTAAAACAAACAGATATGTCCAATACTCCAAATTAGTTGCGAGTAAGATACCAAAGTGATCAAAGTGTTGATCATGGGACAACTGTAAAATATGTCGATGAGTACTATAATAGCACTGATGACATGTTTTCTCGCAAGCTGGCATTATGAAGAGTTCGTTGTAAGAAGTTGCATCGATACAAGATCGTTGTAAGTAGATACATCAATACAGCCTTCATCTATGCTCCAAGCGATTTTTTTATTTAAATCAAGGGTTTTGTATTATACACGAAATAGTAGCACAGTAAGTTGAAATTGTTCCAAACAGTTTACTGTGGCGAATTCTATAACGGAGGCTACGTGTGTTGCCGCTTGATATGTCTCCAACGTATCTATAATTTTTGATTGTTCCATGCTATTATAGTATCAATCTTGGATGTTTTTATATACATTTACAGCAATTATATATCATTTTTTGGGACTAACCTATTACCTTAGTGCCCAGTGCCAGTTGCTGTTTTTTGCCTGTTTTTGGTTTTCTAGAATATCAGTACCAAACGAAGTCCAAATGCCACGAAACTTTTTGGAGATTTTTTTTCTGGACATAACAAACACTAGAAGCTTCGGGAGGGGACGAGAAGATGAAACAGTGACCCACGAGGCACCACGGCGCGCCCCGGGGGGGGGAGGGGGCACCCTGGTACCTCATGGGTCCCACACAGCTCCGTTTGACCTAATTCCACCTCTATAAATTCTTTAAAATCGGGAAACCAACAGAGGAGTCCACGATATACTTTTTCTGCCGCCGCAAGCTTCTGTTCTCGAGAGATCCCATCTGGAGGCCTTTTCCGGTACTCCGCCGGAGGGGGAATCGATCACGGAAGGGCTCTACATCATCCTTGCTGCCCTTCCGATGATGCGTGAGTAGTTTACCACAGACCTTCGGGTCCATAGTTAGTAGCTAGATGGCTTCTTCTCTCTTTTTGATATTCAATACAATGTTGTCCTTGATGTTCTTGGAGTTCTATCCGATGTAATCACTTTTTGCGATGTGTTTGTTGGGATCCGATGAATTGTGAGTTTATGATCAGATTATCCAAGAATATTATTTGAGTCTTCTCTGAACTCTTTTATGCATGATTATTATAGCTTCGTATTTCTCTCTGCTCTATTGATTTGGTTTGGCCAACTATATTGATTTATCTTGCAATGGGAGAGGTGCTTTGTAATGGGTTCGATCTTGCGGTGCTCAATCCCAGTGACAGAAAGGGACATGACACGTATGTATCGTTGCTATTAAGGGTAAAAATATGGGGTTTATTCATGCGTGAGTTTACTTTGTCTACATCATGTCATCTTGCTTAAGGCGTTACTCCGTTCTTTATGGACTTAATACACTAGATGCATGCTGGATAGCGGTCGATGTGTGGAGTAATTGTAGTAGATGCTGGCAGGAGTCGGTCTACTTGTCTGAGACGTGATGCCTATATACATGATCATTGCCTTGGATGTCGTCATGATTATTTGCTTTTCTATCAATTGCCCAATAGTAATTTGTTCACCCACCGTATGCTATTTTCATGAGAAAAGCCTCTAGTGAAAACTATGGCCCCCGGGTCTATCCAAATCATATATTAAAAATCATAAAAATACCTTGCTGCACTTTTACTTTATTTATTTTATTTTGTATTTTTGTTCGATTTATTTATCTATCACCACACAATTTAATCTTGCAATTAAACGCCAAGGGATTGAAAACCCCTTATTTGCGTTGGGTGCAAGGATTTGTTGTTTCGTGTGTAGGTACTGCTAACGAGTTGTTGCGTGATTCTCCTACTGGATTGATAAACTTGGTTTCATAACTGAGGGAAATACTTATCTCTATTATACTACATCATCCACTCGTCTTCGGGGAAATCCCAACGTAGCTCACAAGTAGCAGGAAGAATTTCTGGCGCCGTTGCCGGGGAGACATCATCGACATCTATCAAGTACCTACGCATAAAAGTTTCATCTCCTTGCATTTATTTTATTTGCCTTTGCCTCTCGTTTTCATCTCCCCCACTTCTAAAAAGTTTTTACAAAAATACAAAAATATTTTCCTTTTGCCTTTTTCTTGTTTGCTTGTTTGCTTGCTTGTTATCTTGTTTGCGTAGCCACGATGTCTCAAGAAAATACAAAATTGTGTGATTTTTCTAATACTAATAATAATGATTTTATTAGTACTCCGATTGCTCCTCCCGCCACAAGTGCGGAGACTTGTGATATTAATGCCGCTTTGCTAAATCTTGTCATGAAAGAACAATTTTCTGGATACGATCCCATCTTAACACTTTCGTATAATTGTGTGATATGTAAAAGAAAAAAGACGTGGATAATGATATTGTGAAACTAAAATTGTTCCTGTTCTCATTGTGGGATCGTGCAAAAATTTGGTTTTCATCTTTACCCCGAAATAGTATCGATTCTTGGGATAGGTGTAAAGATGCTTTTATTACCAAGTATTTTCCTCCCGCAAAAATTATTTCCCTTAGAAATCAAATTATGAATTTCAAGCAACTTGATCATGAACATGTTGCTCAATCTTGGGAAAGGATGAAATTAATGATAAGAAATTGCCCTACTCATGGTTTAAATTTGTGGATGATCATGCAATTTTTTTATGCAGGAATAAATTTTGTTTCTAGAAATCTTTTAGATTCCGCCACGGGTGGTACTTTTATGGAGATTACATAGGGGGAGGCTACTAAATTGCTTGATAATATTATGGAAAAATTATTCACAATGGCATACTGAAAGAGTTCCTACTAGTAAAAAAGAGAATTATGTTGAAGAAATTAGTACTGTGAGTGATAAAGTTGATGCGCTTATGAAATTGGTTGCTAGCAAAAATACTCCTATTGATCCTAATGATGTTCCTTTATCCACCTTGATTGAGCAAAATAAAGATCCCGTAGATGTGAATTGTGTCTCGCGAAACAATTTTAATAATAATGCTTATAGAGGTAATTTTAATCCTAGGCCGTTTCTTGGAAATTCCTCTAATAGTTATGACAATTCCTATGGTAATTCTTATAATAATAATAATAGGATTCCCTCTGATCTTGAAAGTAATATTAAAGAATTTATTAATGCTCAAAAAGTTTTCAACACTACGATAGAAGAAAAATTAAGTAAACTTGATGATATGTCTAGGAGCATTGATAGAATTATTCATGATGTGGAAAATCTCAAGACTAAAATTTTGCCACTCAAAATTGATATTAATGAATCAATTAAAGATTTATAGGTCTCCATGGATGAGAGTAAGAAAAGAACCGCCATGCTAAAAGCTAAACGAGAATTTTTAGAAAAAGCGATTCCTCTCGGTTTCTATCGTAATAATGATGAGGATATTAAAATGATTGGTGTTTCATCTATCGATTCCTTGTTTAGAAATATAAAACTTTATGAAAAGGGGACTGAAGAAGAGTCAACTTTAGCTAGTAGGCGTCTCCATAATTCGGAGGGTGAAAATCTTGATGAAAATTTTGATAAAAGTGTGTCTGTAGAGGTAAAAACTTTAACTAGCGATGTGCCCACTCTCTTGGATTATAAAGACTTTAATTATGATAGTTGTTCTTTGATTGAGTGCATTTCTTTGTTACAATCCATGCTAAATTCACCCAACACTTATGAACAAAACAAGGCTTTTACTAAACACATTGTAGAAACAATGATGGAAGCGTTAGAAGAAAAGCTAGAACTAGAAATTTCAATCCCTAGAAAATTATATGATGTGTGGGAACCCACCATTAAAGTTAAAATTAAAAATTATGAGTGCAATGTTTTATGTGATTTGGGTGCTAGCGTTTCCACAATTCCAAAATCTCTATGTGATGTGCTAGGTTTTACCAATATAGATGAATGTTCTCTTAATTTGCACTTGGCAGATTCTACTATTAAAAAGCCATTGGGTAGAATTAATGATGTGCTTATTCTTGCAAATAGAAATTATGTGCCCGTTGATTTTATTGTACTTGACATTGAATGCAATCCGTCTTGCCCCATAATACTTGGTAGGCCTTTTCTTCGAACTATTGGTGCTATTATTGATATGAAAGAAGGTAATATAAGATTTCAATTTCCACTAAATAAAGCGATGGAACACTTCCCTAGGAAAAGAATTAAATCACCATATGAATCAATTATGAGGGCCACTTATGGAATCAACTTGAAAGATGACAATACTTGAAACTATGCATTAGGCCTAGCTAGAGGCATAAAACAATAGCGCTTGTTGGGAGGCAACCCAATGAATAAAATAAATTTTTACTTTTTGTTTCTGTTCTTGTGTGTTTTCACAATTATGCTACTGTTATGATTGTGTTTTTGTGTTTTAATTAGTGTTTGTGCCAAGTAATGCCTTTGGGATGATTTGGAAGATAGTATAATTGATGCTGGTTGGAAAACAGAAAGTTTTGCGTCCAGTGCTGGAATTTTAGTTCTGTACTGGAGCGTCAGAAAAATCTGAAATTTTTACACAGTATTGATATATGAATAGCCCACGTTGTCCAAAATTTTCAGAATTTTTTGGAGTTACAGAAGTATAGCTTTTAAATAGATCTTTACAGACTATTCTGTTTTAGACAGATTCTGTTTTTGTTGCATAGTTTGCTTATTTTGATGAATCTATGGATCGTATCGGGGGGTATGAGTCATGGAGAAGTTAGAGTACAGTAGCATTATGCCAATATTAAATATGAATCAATTTACTACAGTACTTAGAGTTAAGAATTTATTTGTTATACAAACGGATCTCACGAAGGTTTTGTTGAGTTTTGTGTGATTGAAGTTTTCAAGTTTTGGGTGAGATCACGATAGATGAAGGAATGAGTGGCAAGAGCCTAAGCTTGGGGATGCCCAAGGCACCCCAAGGTAATATTCAAGGAAGACTCAAGCGTCTAAGCTTGGGGATGCCCCAGAAGGCATCCCCTCTTTCTTCTTACCAACTATCGGTAATTTTACTTGGAGCTATATTTTTATTCATCACATGATATGTGTTTTACTTGGAGCGTCTTGTACTATATGAGTCTTTGCTTTGTTTGCTTTTTAGTTTGTCACAATCATCTTTGCTGGACACACCAATTTGAGAGAGCCACGCGTTTATCATGATTTGTTAGAATATTCTATGTGCTTCACTTAAATTTTTTGAGCTAGGCAGTTGCTCTAGTGCTTCACTTAAATCTTTTTTAGCACGGCGGTGGCTAAATTTTGAAGAAATATTTGAACTCTCATGCTTCACTTATATTATTTTGAGAGTTGATAAGATAAAATTTTGAAGAAATATTTGCACTCTCATGCTTCACTTATATCTTTTTGAGAGATGATAATAGTAATGGTAATTTGCACAAGATATGAATTTGGTTCCAAAGTGATGAATATTCAAGAGGGATATAATAAAAACTTTCATGAAAGATCATTGGATATGATAAGTTTGTTTCCTTGCAATAGTTTTGTGATATGGAGATGATAATATGTGAGTCATGTCATGTTAGTGAGTAATTGTGATTTAGTAAGAATATTAGTGTTAAGGTTTGTGATTCCCTATGCATGCACATAAAGTCAAGAGTTATGCAACGAAATTATATCCTACTTATGGTGCATTATTCGGTGTTAGTTATGTTCAATGCATGTTTATGACCGTTTTCGCTTTTTGGTTGGTTGCTTCTCAATCTGTTTGCTAGCCTTCATTTGTACTAAGCGGGAAAACTGCTTGTGCATCCAAACTCCTTAAATCCAAGTTGTGCCAAATGAGTCTACCATACCTACCTATATGCGGTATTTCCATGCTGTTCCAAGTAAATTTGCATGTGCCAACTCTAATTTTTCAAAATAATTTTCCGTTTTGTGTGCCCGTACCGCTCATGATGCGGCAGGGGGTGGCCAATATTTTCCATGCTAGGTGTGTTATTCTCACGATGAGTGTTTATTCACTTATCATTGCACAAGAGAGTGTCAGGTAATAGGGATGCCCAGTCCCACAATGAATCAAAAATAATAATAACAAAATTCCTTGGAAAGTGTTGGTATGGAGGGTACCCGTTGATACGGCTAGCCATGGATTGTGAAAGAATGGTGGAAAGAAAATAAACTTTATTTTCTGTTTGGGAACCGCCTATGATGTGTCTAGCATGGAAAATATTGGGAATTCTCGGTCGTTTTCGTTGACAGGAAAAGCATGCCTCTCAAAAATAATTTTATCTCTCTAATTTAAGCTTTCAGCTCTGGCACATTTGCAAATCTCTGCTTTCCTCTGCGAAGGGCCTATTTATTTACTTTCATGCATTTTTTTTAAGTCTCCATTTTCTCTTACAAAGCACCAACTAGAGAGCACTATTGTCATACTTGTGCATTGTGTGTAGCTAATATTGAGTGTGTTTCATGAATGGATCAATGATTGAGTATAATGGGCTAGGGATAACTTTCTTTAGCGTTGATATTTTGAACGACATGGTTGCTTGTTAGTACTCCCTCCGTTCCACAATGTAGTGCGTATAGATTTTTTGAAAAGTCAAACTTTGCAAACTTTGACCAAGTTTATAGTGAAAACTATTTATATGCACAATAATAAATATATAAAATACGAAACTACATCTTATGATGAATCTAATGATATATATTTGGCATTCTAAATGTAAATATTTTTCTCCACAAACATGGTCAAAGTTTGTGTGGTTTGACTTTTCAAAAAATCTATATGCACTACATTATGGAACGGAGGGAGTATGCTTGAGTATTTATGTCTTCATGTCAAACTATAGACTATTGCTTTGAATCATTCAAGTCCAAATGTCTTTGCTATAAAGAAAAGAATACATGATGAATATGATAGGTAGCATTCCACATCAAAAAATTTGTTTTTATCATTTACCTACTCGAGGACGAGCAGGAATTAAGCTTGGGGATGCTGATACGTCTCCAACGTATCTATAATTTTTGATTGTTCCATGCTATTATATTATCAATATTGGATATTTTTATATATATATTTACAGCAATTATATATCATTTTTGGGACTAACCTATTAACTTAGTGCCCAGTGCCAATTGCTGTTTTTTGCTTGTTTTTGGTTTTCCAGAATATTAGTACCAAACGAAGTCCAAATGCCACGAAACTTTTTGGAGATTTTTTTTGAACATAACAAACACTAGAAGCTTCGGGAGGGGACGAGAAGATGAAGCCACGGCGCGCCCCAGGGGGGCGCGCCTTGGTACCACGTGGGGACCACACAACTCCGTTTGACCTAATTCCACCTCTATAAATTCTCTAAAATCGGGAAACCAACAGAGGAGTCCACGAAATACTTTTTCCGCCGCCGCAAGCTTCTGTTCTCGAGAGATCCCATCTAGAGGCCTTTTCCGGTACTCCGCCGGAGGGGGAATCGATCACGGAAGGGCTCTACATCATCCTTGCTGCCCTTTCGATGATGCGTGAGTAGTTTACCACAGACCTTCGGGTCCATAGTTAGTAGCTAGATGACTTCTTCTCTCTTTTTGATCTTCAATACAATGTTCTCCTCGATGTTCTTGGAGTTCTATCCGATGTAATCACTTTTTGCGGTGTGTTTGTTGGGATCCGATGAATTGTGAGTTTATGATCAGATTATCCATGAATATTATTTGAGTCTTCTCTGAACTCTTTTATGCATGATTATTATAGCTTTGTATTTCTCTCCGATCTATTGATTTGGTTTGGCCAACTAGATTGATTTATCTTGCAATGGGAGAGGTGCTTTGTAATGGGTTCGATCTTGCGGTGCTCAATCCCAGTGACAGAAAGGGACATGACACGTATGTATCATTGCTATTAAGGGTAAAAAGATGGGGTTTATTCATGCGTGAGTTTACTTTATCTACATCATGTCATCTTGCTTAAGGCGTTACTCTGTTCTTTATGGGCATAATACACTAGATGTATGCTGAATAGCGGTTGATGTGTGGAGTAATAGTAGTAGAAGCAGGCAGGAGTCGGTCTACTTGTCTCATACGTGATGCCTATATACATGATCATTGCCTTCGATATCGTCATGATTATTTGCTTTTCTATCAATTGTCCAACAGTAATTTGTTCACCCACCGTATGCTATTTTCATGAGAGAAGCCTCTAGTGAAAACTATGGCCCCCGGGTCTATCCAAATCATATATTAAAAATCATAAAAATACCTTGCTGCACTTTTACTTTATTTATTTTATTTTGTATTTTTGTTCGATCTATTTATCTATCACCATACAATTTAATCTTGCAATTAACTGCCAAGGGATTGACAACCCTTGTTTGCGTTGGGTGCAAGGATTTGTTGTTTTGTGTGTAGGTACTGCTAACGAGTTGTTGCGTGATTCTCCTACTGGATTGATAATCTTGATTTCATAACTGAGGGAAATACTTATCTCTATTGTACTGCATCATCCCCTCCTCTTCGGAGAAATCTCAACGCAGCTCACAAGTAGCACCGCTTTAGAAGCGACAAAGAAGATGTTGAATCATAGAGTTCATTTATGAACTTACTATGGTTCCAAGATGGCTTTGATCAGTGGAATACTATTGTAAATAGTTGCTCCATAGCCAGTCTGAGGAATTAAGGTTCGACCCGTGATTCGCATATATACAAAGCTAAGTCCACACGAAATATGAATTTTATAAAAGCGTGAAAACACGAGGATATGCAAAGATACACACGGACCTGAAGTTGTCAGATCCATTAGACAAAGACTATATCACAAGCGATGCATATTTTGCACCGGTATGCCATAGGTGTAAAGTGCATTAGCATTGACTAGATTATTGACTCAAGTGCAAGTGGGAGTCTGTAGGAGATATGCCCTAGAGGCAATAATAAATGTTATTATTTATCTCCATGTTCGTAATTATGTTTATATTCCGTGCTATAACTGATATGCTTCTTGAGTCTACAATAACCACAAGGCTTAGAGGAAAACTCATATGTACGTGTGGAATAATAAATGGTAAAATGTATTCCTAGTCTGGCCTCTAAGAATAGCTCAACTGTTGCATGATGGTTCTGTTTTCCTGATCATTGGCATGACTATGCCGGCAACTCTGACGACACAATATTAGAAGAACACTTGTGTTGAATCGATCCAATTTGATGTTATGCTAAGAGATACATTCGTCACAAGTTAATGGTTTTATAACATAGAGAAAGTTAGCGTTTGCATAATTCCTTAGACCATGAGAATATCGAGTTCCTTCATATTTGATTCATGAACTTTCGAGTTAGTTAAACGTCATCCGTAACAGGGTGACTATTACGGCGGCTTTCGGGTTCATGGAAAGGTATGACAAGGTAATTGATAGCTTAATATTGGAATTTGCTTCTCCAACGATGGAGAGATATTCTTCGGGCCCTCTTGGTGTTACGGTATCCATCATCGTCTGACTAGAAACAGTGTGATTTGATCACGGGGATGCCGGAACGCAGGAACAAGAAAAGAGAACAAAACCGGTAACGAGGAAACTGGCATAGTGAACAAGTTGTTGATTCACGGGAATGCCACTAAATCTCACCTCGGGTATTTGTAACATATCGTGAAGCAACAGGAACAGCATTCGGTAATTGCAGGTTCGCTTGAATATTCATTCATGTGGGTATAGTGATCAATATGGATGTCCACAGTTCCGCTATTGATCATTGATCGAAAGGAGTTCCGGTCATGTCTATACTTCACCGAACCTATAGGGTCACACACTTAAGAGTCATCTATCTGCTAAGTAAATAGACAGGGAGTCCGAGAGAATGTTACCAGAAAAGTTTCCGAAACGACGGTAGAACGTCCCTCCACCAACCGTCCAGCCCGGCTGCCGGCTCCACCACCGCACCACCTCCCACCCCCAGCTCCTCGGCTAGACGCTGTCGATCCACCGCGACGCCGAGTGGGAGTGGCCCACCCAGTGGCGAATTCAGCATGCAGGCTTCGATAGGCTCGAGCCTACCCTCCAAATTCGCGGATTTTTTTTTACTACTAGGCTTCAAAATATTTCTTAGGCCCAGCCTGGAAAAACCGGTCCAGCAGCCAGCCCATCTAAGCATCGTTGACTAACCTTCCACCAGCAGCACGCTCGCACGCGCACGAAGCACAGCACGTGCACGAGCAGTGGCCACCTCGTAAACCTAGCGGCCAAATGCGGGACACCGCCTCCCAGTCCGGCGCCGCCTCCCAGTCCGGCGCCGCCTCCTCGCCGGGCGCCGCCTCCCCGCCGGACGCCGTCATCAATCGAGCCTGCACCGAGGGACGGAGGGAGCTGGGCTGCCGCCTGCTGGGGAGCTCGTCGCCCAGGGCCCTCTGCAGCTCGCCGGATCCGCTGCCTCCCCGTTCGACGCCGGACGCCGCCTCCCAGTCCAGAGCAGTTCGAAGGCGCAGGTTGTCTGTTGTCTCTGTCTCTGACTCTGTCTAATTCTTCTTAGTTCAGTACAGTTGCTAGTTTAGTTAATTTAGTCTGTATCTAGTTTAGTTCTAGTCAGTACTGGTTGTAGTTACAATTAATTCATGAACTAATTTATATCCTTGTTTTATTTTCTTTGTAGAAATGAAGAGAAAGAAGACTCTGGATAGTTGGTTTGCAAGCAGATCAAATACACTTCCTATTGTTCCTGAATCCAATGTTGCCCCAATCAATGTTATTGTTCAGCCTACCCTCATTGAGAACATAATCCCCCATGATCCAACAAATGAGATCACCAATCCCTCGGTTGATGAGAGCACCAATCCCACTTCAAATGAGAGCACCAATCCCCCAACTGATGAGAGCACAAACCAACCAGCACCACCAAGACAATATATATTAGAATTTCATCCGAGTCAGATTTTTGGTGATCCGGCGGATCGAATACCAATAGAAGATTATGCCCCTGAAATTCGAAGTGAAGTGAGGAGAGCTTATTTGTTGAAAGAGAGAAACAAAGCAAGCGGGCATAAATTTGAAGTCACATTGGACGGTAAAATTTGGAGATCTTTTCAACCACAATGGCTAGATAGGTTTGATTGATTGGAATATAGTGTCACAAAGGAGGCTGCCTTTTGCTTCCTTTGTTTTCTTTTCAAGAAACCATCACAGGCCGCTACATTTGGAAATGATGTATTTACCATAGATGGTTACAAACGTTGGAAAACAACTTTGGCAAGGTTTCAAAAACATGTTGGTGGTCCATCTAGTTACCACAACATTGCTAGAGGCTTGTGTGATGATTTCAAAAATCAAAGGGCCAATGTGGCTACCAAATTCCGAGTATATAGCAAAGAATCTGAAATAAAATATAAAATCCGTTTGTCTGCATCATTGGATTGTGCAAGGTATCTCATAGCTCAAGGGGAAGCTTTTCGTGGACATGATGAATCCTCCAATTCCATCAACAAAGGCAATTTTAGGGAGTTCTTGGACTGGTACAAAGACAAGAATAAAGATGTGAAAGATGCATTTGATAATGGGCAAGGTAATGCACTTATGATATGTTCAGAGATTCAAAAGGACCTTGCTACATGTTGTGCATTGGAGGTAACCAAAGTCATCAAGAATGAGCTTGGAGATAAGAATTTTGCGATACTTGTTGATGAGGCTAGAGATTGTCCAATAAAGGAGCAAATGGCAATAATTTTGAGGTAGTTCAATGGTTTGCAAAGGCTTATTCTTTTATTTTATGTTGTTATTTGTTTCTGTTCTTATAACTTGTGGCTTTTCAAATGTGCAGATTTTTGGATGATACTGGGGAGCTTCAGGAGAGATTTCTAGCTATTAAGCACATCACAGATTGCACATCTGCCGGAATTAAAGAAGCATTGTTCCATGTCTTAAAGTTCCATGGCTTGTCTATTAATAGGCTACGTGGACAGGGTTACGATGGGGCTTCAAACATGAGAGGAGAATTCAATGGTTTGCAAAAGCTAATTCGTGATGAGAGTCCATATGCTTTCTTTGTTCATTGTTTTGCCCATCAGTTGCAATTAGTGGTTGTCACAGTGGCTCAGTGCTGTCCAGTTATTGCTGATTTTTTCAACTTTCTTCCCTTGATAGTGACCCAGGTGGGTTCATCTTGCAAAAGAAAAGATGCATTGCTTGCAAAGCATCAAGATAACTTGATAGAGATGATGGAGAATTGTAAGATATCATCTGGAACTGGTTTACATCAAGAAACTAACCTAGCTAGACCAGGAGCTACTCGTTGGGGCTCACATCTTAGAACCTTGCTTCGTGTTTACACAATGTGGAATGCAGTGGTGGATGTGCTTGCAATTGTGATTGAGGATGCCCGGGAACACGCTTCTCAAGGTGGAGCTTCAGGTTTGTTGGTACAGATGGAATGCTTCCAATTTATGTTCATCATGCTATTCTTAATAAACTTGTTGAACATCACAAATATGCTATCACAAGCTTTGCAAAGGAAGAATCAAGATGTTGTTGAAGCCATGCGTTTGATCTTGGATGTGAAAGAAGCTTTGCAAAATATGAGGAACAATGGGTACGAGCCATTATGCGAGCAAGCAAACAACTTTTGCGAGGAACATGGCATTGACGTGCCAAATATGGATGATCTTGTTGGAGCTATGGGGCAATCTGCTCGAAGAAAGAATAAGGTGACTCGGCATCATTATTTCAAGGTGAGCATATTCAATGTTGCTATTGATGCAACTCTCACCGAGATGAACCACCGATTCAATGAAGTTAACACCGAGTTAGTGGATTGCATGTCTTGTCTTAATCCAGCTAACAACTTCTCAAAGTTTAATGTTGACAAACTTATTCGGCTTGCTGAAATTTATGCTAGGGATTTTACACAAGCTGAACGGTTGTTGCTAAGATATGAGCTTCCAACATTCCTTACAAATATTAGGAGAAGTGGGGAATTTAATGGATGTCCGGATGTTTCCACTCTTCCTCGGTTGATGGTTCAAACAACAAAACATAGAACTTTCCAATTGGTATATCGCCTCATCGAGTTGACATTGATTCTTCCAGTGGCAACTTCGTCGGTCGAGCGAATATTTTCAGCAATGAAGGTGATCAAAACCGATTTGCGCAACAAGATATCAGATGATTGGCTCAATGATTTAATGGTATGCTACTGTGAGAAAAGGATATTCAAAAGTATTCCTGATGATCAAATTATGATACGATTTCAGAAAAAGAAAAATCGCAAAGGACATTTGCCTCCTGAGTATGATGTTATTTCTTAGAGGTATATCTCTGTTTTAATACTAGACTCGATAGTTAGGTGAGGATACCTTACCATATCACTAACAATTGTGCTAATTTGGACAGATGGCTTGAAGTTTGTCACTTGCATTTTGGTGTGGAGGAGTTCTACAGCTACAATACTGTTAGTAAGAAGCAACACCAATATCTTGTCTTTGTCTTATTTTGGTTGCTTCTCTAGTACTTCATGTATTGCTGTGCAGATTGTATGAAACTTTGTTGTGTGGTCAATCATGCTACTAGTATTAGTCTTGAGAAATTTCATGTCAATTTGAGCACTTGTTTGGCACATATTGTCTCTATAAATTGGTAAAAGCATTTTTTCTTTCAAAATTTGATATTTTCTAAAAATTCCAGAAAAAATTCAGTAAATACTACATGTTGCCAGTAGTAGGCTGGGAAATTTTGAGCTTATTTGGCCAAGAGGATTAGGAGATAATGGCCATTTTAGTGAACAGATTCAAAATTTGGTTCTAAATTTGATATTTTCTAAAAAATCCAGAAAAATTCTAGTAAATAGTACATGTTTCCAGTAGTAATCTGGGAAAGTTTCAGTTTATTTGCATAAAAGGGTTAGGAGATAAGCGATTTTTTCTTCAAAAGAGCGTTCGGTTTTCTCGGCTTAAACTTTGAGCCCACCCTCCAATTTTTTTCTAGATTCGCCACTGGGCCCACCCCCGCCGGTACGGAGATTCACTTTCGTCCTGGTTGCTCGCGCGCAGTGGAGGGTCCAGCAGCTCGCGACCGCCATCGAGCGCTCCAGGGAGCACCACTACCGCGAGCACCGTGCTCCCGGCGCTGGCGAGGAGGACGCGCGCTTCGCATTCCCCACCCGCTTCCACTTTCCGCCGGGGTTTAAGATCGGCAAGTATTTCCGCATTGCAGCTTGGAAGTGGCAGCGCCTCCCCTACGCTTCCCCAGACGCAGACGCCTCGGGCCACGACCTGCGGTCACTCGAGGCACAACGCCGCACGGAGAAGCGCGCCGTCGCGGCCGTCGAGAAGCGTACCACGCTCTCTCTCACCGTCGAGAAGCGTACCACGCTCGAGCGTCTCGCGCTCTTCCGCGACGCCCTTGGTGTGCCAAAGAGGATTAAAGAGTTCTTGCTGAAGCACCAGGGGATATTTCACATATCCACATGGGGAAATCAGGTGAAGCTGCACACTGTGTTCCTCCGGGAGGCATACTACAAGGGGGAGCTTGTAGATTCCAATGAGATACATGAAGCAAGGCAGAAGCTGGAGGAGCTGCTCTTGATGAGCCGAGACAAGGCAAATTTGGATCGTATGTTCACCAGCATGGGCCGTGGATGGGATGATCTTGGTGGCGGTCATCGTGGAGGAGCAGAATTGAGGGACAAATTCTGAAAGGCTCCTATTTTTATATGTCACGTCGTAACATTAATATCTTTGCTATATTCGCAGAAGGATTTATCTTCTCTTGTTATGGATCTATAACCTGAATATCCTGAAGAGACAGACCCTATGCGGTAGGTGTCAATGTTTTTTTTTTGAAATTCCGTCAGTATTTTCTACTACAAGTAGGCATCTATCATCTGCAGAAAATAATGAAGACATCAAATAACTTAGCCAAACTTTGCATTATGTATTCCAGCGAAAGAGTGTCCTGTCATTGGCCCATGGAAAAATTGATTTTATTTTAATAATATTATGCTAATGCCAAATAAGTTCGAATCAATGTTTCATGGCAGTATGCTGAAGCATGCTGCCTCTCACATGAATCGTATGCTCGTGGTTATGCATCCTTTTCAGCATACTGCCTCACACGAATCGTATGCTCGTGGTTATGCATGTTTTTGATTCAGATATGTGCGAATAAAGATTTTCCACTTTTTTGACAAGTAGACTATAATAAATCCAATCTGACAGAAAGTACGGTACCTGGGTGAGGGACCCTCTAAAACTAGTTTGTATGTTTGAGGGATATATATATAAGGCATTTAGTATATATGTTTTGCATGAACGGTTCTATCGTTTTGGCTTTTGGGTGCTGCATAGTGGTGCTACATGCATGATCCTGTCCTCAGCAAGTTTATCTGAAAAGCTTCTGTTAAGCTGATGCTGCACTGCATGGTGTTTTCAGAACCTTGAGAAGTATCTCTTTCTTGGTTGTTCTAAATGTTGTGCTGTTGTATACTACTGTGTATATATTTCATTATCTAGGAAATTACCATTGATAATTTCTTCTAATTATTTTTAGTTCGAATTCAGGAATGCACGACCAAGATTCACAAAGATGATCGTTGCCTACTTGTTCATGAGTGTGCTACGTGGGTAATGTTACTTTGTTCTTTTGGGAATCCTAATTGGTAATGCTACAATGCTACTTTGGTCAAGTGCAATGGATGAGACAGTTCAAAAGAGTGCTGTAAATAAATGTTTTTCCTTATCTTCTCTGAATGTGTGTACATACAGGGCACTATTCGCTCAGTATCTGTTATTCTTGGGCTTGAGCTACACCACTGCAACACTCACTGCAACCATCTCCAATATGACCTCAGTCTGATTGCCGTCCCTCTCCGGTCAGCTTCTTAATTGACATATATATTGGAGTCACAAGCTGTTCACCCGGACTGAAACTAGTTAGGCAGGTCAGAAACAGAGCAAGACAGGCCTTGCAGCCGTCCGTCCGTCGCTCCCTCCCTTCCATTCTCCCTCCAAACAAGCAAGGAGTTATCGCTGGATTTCTGCGTCACCCCGAGAATGCGTCCGTTTCTTGCCGTGGAGACGGTTGGGGGGGATCGACCGCCGGCGACCGGAGATGGAGCTCATGCGCACAGGCGGAGAGAGGGCGACGCTTGCGTCCTTCCGGCGCCGTGGGATTGGATTGCGCGCTCGCTGCGGCGGGAGGCGCTGGCCGGCTTCCACTCAGGTATGAGAAATGAGATGACAAATTCCTGTATGTATGTCAAACTTCTCTCTCTCTCTCTCTCTCTGTCTCTCTAGTGTAATCGCGTTTGATGTGTTCAAAGGTTGCAGTTTGCTGGTTAATTTGGTGTCTAATCCAACAATTATCTGGAGCACATAGACGAATTAGATCTTACCATTAGTGTTGGTTGTTTGCTAGCCGCTACACTATTAGAGGGACTGCAGCAGCATATTTGTTTGGAGAAAAATACATTTGATGTCCTTGGTTCCTTTGAATTAAAACTAAAATTGCCTTCATTTTTGTTTGTCCAGCTTGTTACAAATCGTAGACCCAATAGCATAACAGGGACCTCAAGTCCTCAACCCTGTTACCATACTCGTAGCGTATACAGAAAAAGGAAAAAGGAAAGAAAAAAAAAAGATTATGCACAAGAGGAACAAATCATCGCTCCACGAAAATCAAAGGAATTAAACTGCGTGTAACACCATGAGTACACGATTCTTACAAAGCAAAATATAACAGATTGCACATCATTCAGGCAGATCTCATGGGAGTAGTACAAAGTACAGACTACATTATGGTTACATGATGTGGTAGTCCAGAAGGGGAGCACGCGCGTACGCCAATTATCTTGACAGATACAGATGGTACAGCGGCAGCCTCGCTTGGCGACGAGGAAACAAGTGAGCAACACGAACGGTACGTACTTACTTTGGAGCTTGGCATCTCTTGAGAACAGAGTGCGGGGGAAGCTGGCGCCACAAGCCTTCGACAAAGTCTTCCTCGTAGTTTCCAATGAGCTGAACTTCCTTGAGGATTTGGAGGGACTGTAGCCCAGAAAATAACCTAACCTCAGGGTGTTTCCAACGAACTAGGCTATTATTAAACTGCAGCAACTCGAGCTTAGGGCAATCTTTTCCCTCAAACGTGACCGATTCGAGGTCACTTTGGTAATACAGCTCCAGCAACACCAGGCTCGGGAATGCCAGATGGACCTCACCCTCATCAGTCCCCCGGTGGAAATTCAAATGGATCTTTTGACCCTTAAACGGGTCCACGGACAGACGCAGGCTGGATAGGTTTGGTAACTTCCCAAGGACCTTCATGGCGGCAGAGGCTTCCGATATGCAGGAGCTCCGTAGCTCCAGCTTCACAAGATCTTTGAGCTCCTTGATCCACCATGGCAATTTGTCAAGGTAACCGTACAGCTTGAGGCTCCGCAGGTTCTGCAAGTTTTCTGGAAGTGAGGGGATTTCCAATGGAGCCAGCAGGAAGCTCTGATAATTTTCTGGAGGTGAGGACACGCTATCCAAGAAGTCCGACAGACCAGGCTCCCCCTCTGACCGCACACACAAGGACTCTAGGCATTTGAGTCGGGCAATGCTCCAAAAGAACTTCTTACAGTTCTTCTTGTTCAGACCAGTCACTCTTAACTTGCGCAGATCAGTAAGATATTGGAGATCCTCAATGATGGCATTATCCCCATCGATATTGACAACACCCATGGTGTGCAGGGCCTTGAGTTCCCGGATGCCTCTTGGAAATTTGACACCACGTACAACTACTCCCATAAATTCGGGACGCAGCCCATCGAAACCATCTTTCATAAGCACCCATGGGACCAACCCAAGGAGATACAACATTTTAAGTAGTACTTCGAGGAGTGAAAACACGAGACACACTGGCCCGCACCAGCACCAACATTCCCAAGAACAGCAAAACATAACTCCCAGTCCCAAATGTAATCTTCCTCTTTCAGCCTTTTCATCATCCGAGGGTATGAAGCCTACATGCAGATATTGTAACTTCCGAAGTTTGATAATTGTGCTTGGCAGCCTGATTACTTGTGTACCTCTGACATCAAGCGTCTCTAGGTGCCTCAGATTACCCAATGAATCCGGCAGCCTCAAAAGCCGACCACATCTTCTTAGTGAAAGATACTTTAGGTGAAAAAGCTTCACAATTTGATGGAGGTGGTGATTCTCTAGACCCTCAGCATCTTCCAAATCCAACACCCAAAGTAATCTCATATTATCAGAAATGAAGAATGATTTCCATTTTCCAAATACTGTTAATGATCGGACGTGAGACCAGTTCCCAGTTGCACTCTCAAATGCATTCTTATCTCTTAACCAGCTATTGCTTACAGCAAGGTGACGAACTTTGCCTGCCTGTGTGTTTAAGTTGCAGCCTTCATCTAGTGTAAACACAAGATTTTCCTCTTTTGACTTTGAGATCGCGATTTCGCGGATGAGATCATGAATTTGCAAAAAACCAATCCTCCTGGTGGTTCCACGGCCTGTCGCTTTTGATGGCTTGACCATGCTCCTGCTGATTAGCTCAGTGATGTAACTGTTGCCTATTTCTTCTGCTGTCTTATCACGCACCTCCTTTGAGTACCCCTCTGCACTCCATCTTCTCACCAAACGTGCACACCCAATGTCACGGTCTTCAGGAAAGATAGAGAAATACAAAAAAGGAAGCTTGAGATGATAAGGTAAACCCTCGTAGCTCGAGACAAGTACGGTGTTTATCATCTCAAGCTCTGGATTGACCTGAAGCTCAGCACTGATGTGTTTGTTCAGATTTCTCCATTCCATAGCTGTTTTCGGTTTGGTTGCCAGGAAGCTACCTATAGTGGATATCGCAAGTGGGAGGCCACCACACTTCTTCAGTATATTTTCTCCTTGCTCAACCATGTCCTGATTAGTACTATAATTTTCTCTCTCCTTCTCATCCTTGAATACCTGTTTGTTCATATAAGATAGAAACAGAGGTCAGGTAATACAGCATTTTACCGTCTAACTGGAATGGGATACATTATTTTCTCTTTGAGATAAGAAATAACATTAGTTTGGTAGTTCCTTATTTGACCTACTCCTAGCTGAAGTTTCAAGTTCAGACTGAAGTTAAAAGTTAGAAGAAATAAAGAAGATAACTCCCTCCAAAAAATATGTGTCAAAGAAAAAGAAAAATAAAATGGCGAGTCTTGATAACTTCACAAAATTAGAAATATTTAATTGTGACAGACTGTTTGAATGCTGACATTTATAGATACAACAAATTTTATCCGCTGACAGGAGCGGTTCTCATCAACTACACCAACATGTACACCCCCTTGTACATGAAAAGCGGGCCATTTAGATACAAGTATGGTTTCAAAATAAAACAAATTGTCAATATTTTCTATTATAATATAATTGTAAAATCCCATAACATTGTAATACTATGAAAGCAATCATTAATACAAATCTATACATATGGCTTTTGAGCATACGACTAAATAGGGATAAGTCCATTTTTGGTCTCTAACCTGGTTTGGTTTCTCAACTCTATTTTGCTCCATTTGGCATCTCTCAACTTGCAAAGCTGTCTACAAACCTAACCATTTGTAAATGGTATCGCTTTTGGGGACGTCAAATGGACCAAAATAGAGTTGAGGGACCAAACGTAGGTAACCCTGCCAGTTTAGGGACAAAAAATGGGTTTATCCCATCTAAATATACACTTTAAAGATATGAGAAGTCAAATTTTCAAAGTTTGACTGCAACCGTATATAGAACATCAAATTTTCACATACTGGAGGGATTGGGTCTGATCTATCCCATTCCATTGAGTTTATCAAGAACTGATAAACATGTGAATAAGATGTTATGCCAAAACATGTAGTATAGTCTCAGGAAATGCAAATTTACATACATGGTTTCTAAAATAATTATTCAAAAACATGTACTATTTTGTAGTAGAATTTAAATATTTAATCAACAATGGCGTTTACATTACTACAGAATTTTCTTTGACTTATGTTACAACATAAAAATTCGTATGGCAATAGGATGGAAGTGAAGAGGAGTTGAAATAATATAGTTAGGAAGTGTCTATAGCACAACCTGCTAGGATGATCTCCACCGTGTGGGCCCAACGGCCCACCGGGCCCTTAGATCCGCGCCCTGATCGGGGGCGCTCAAGCCACTATGGTTGACGGGCCCCTGTCACCTGCACTATATAAAGAGGTGGGGGCCGGCGGCTCGCCTCACGAGGTTCGTCGCGACGCCGTACACCCCACCTACGTCCCCTACCGATCTAGGGTTAGTGCAGTGCTGATGGGAAGCGCCGCCACCACTTCACCCACTAACTGCCATTGCCGGCCAATCGCCACCATGGCCGGCACCGGGAGTTCGTCGTCACAAGGAGAAGGTATCCACTCCTCCTCCTCCCATCTCTCTGTGATCCCCTTCTCAAATGCATAGACATTCACAGATAGTTCGATCCACTCCGAAACCCTAGCCTAGACGATCCAATAAACATAACAATGGTATCAGAGCTTATCTAGGATTAGTTTTTCGGGTAGAAACAGCAGAGATCCATCCCTCCCCTTACCAGATCGGATCGAATCCGAGTAGAAAAGATCGGACACCCTCACAAGGGGATAGGGCGACCCCGCTGAGCCGCTTGACGGCGGCGCGCTCACCGTCGGGTGCTCGCGCACGCCGGCAAGAGGGCCAGGGAGGCCGCCGTAACTCCACCGCCGTCGCGCTCCAAAGGGGCAGAGGAGGTTGCTCCTTCTCTGTAAGAGGAAAGGTGGCTGAGAGTTACAACAGAGAGGGAGGGGGAGGGGCTCGCGCGGTGTGCTGGCCCTCGGCGCCGTCACCGGCGGCCGGGGCGGGCGGCCGGGGCTCAGCCCCGGGCTTCCGCCGCGACGAGAGAAACAGAAAGGGAAAGAAGAAAGGGGCTTGCGCGGCGCGGCGGCATCCGCCGTCGTCGCCGGCGGCCGGGGCGCAACCCTTGCTTCCTCCAGCGACAGGAGAGAGAACGAGAAGGGGAGGAGGAACGAGAACGACTGGGGTGAGGGTTTCGGTCGGGCTCTCTCTCTCCCACGTTTTGATCTAGCTATAATCGCGCTGGGCCGTTGGATGCAGATCAACGGCCAAGATCAATAACCTAGCTCCGCCCGGGCTTTTTGGGCCGAAAGTGAGAGGGCCAGCTGGGCCGCTGGGCCAGGCCGCCGGGTGAACCACCAAGTGTAGCACAGCAGCAGGCCTTGGGCCGGAAAGGAGGAGGCGCTGTCGCGCGCTGGGCCGAGGCCGGCGCGGCTGCCGCTCTCTTTTTTGTTTGTTTTTTGCTTTTTTGTCCAAGTTTTTGGGCAAATTTAAATACAGTTTTTTTCTATTCAAAAATTATTCAAAGAAATTTTTTTGTTTAGAAAATAGAAAAGTAAAAGTAATGTTTCAGAAAAGAAAAAGTTCATGAATTTTATTCATATTTTCCACTGTGAAAGATTAAATTGTTGCTTCTCTAATTCAATTTTGAACCAACCGGTTAAAATTGCTTAGAGAGTAAAAGAGTACAGAATTGTTTCTGAATAGAACATTGTAAAGTTTCCGCTGCAAAGTAAAAGTTTTATCCTCCAATTAAATTGGAACCAACGGGAAAATTTAATTGGAAGAACTGTTCTTAGTAATGTTTTTCCCCTGTGGGTGAAATCAGATTCAGATAGTTTCCGCTATGACAAAAGAAAGATATTTGTTTTAAAGTTAAAATATGGTATTGTTATTTTCTGACCAACGTTGATGATAACAATACTATAATTCTATGAGTCTTATGTTCAAAGCTTAAATCTCTGATAAATTTTGTATCAAAGTGATCAATTTTCAGAGAACAGATAAAGATGAAGAAGTGCTCTTGAACTAGAGAAATGTATATTTCTTGTTCCCACTGCAATAAAGTTGATGATGATTATTATTTCTTAGTAAAGTTGTTTAATAGAAATACTATCATCACATTGTTTATGAGTTATATGTATTATTTCCATTTCTGCCCAACGGTGATATGGAATTAATGTAGAAGGATAATGTTTTATTCTAATTCTGCCCAACGGTGATTTAGAATATAAAAGAACGTTTTAAAAGTTTAATGTGCATATTTTTAACCAGACCAACATAGGGTTATTTTTATGCTCATTATTGTTGATTATTGGCTATTTTTTCTCAGACTATAAGTTTTCCATGCTTTCATTCATGAAAGCGAATGGCTGGGTACTTGTGACCCGAAAGATGACCAAGAAAGGTCATAACGTGAGGGAGTATGTTCTCTCTAAAGAATGGCTTCAAAAGAAAAGAGATAGATCATTGAGAGTCTTGGTTGACGAATGTCTTTCATGTACTCTCTATGAAGAAGATTTTTCAGTCAACATGATTTGAAATGAAACAAGCAACATGCGTGTTTAATTTGACCAACGTCGGATCAAGCATGTGTGTCAAAGAGCATTCGTATTTATTTCTAAATTTGATGATTGAATATGCAGTCAAAAGAGCCAATTCTGGCAATTATGTCCCTTACAGGGAATTACCCGCATGGCGGGAAAAGATGATTATGATAAAATCCGCATAGCAGGAAAAGTCTGGGAAAATACCTGCGTAACCCGTATGGTGGCAGTAATTTTCTCAGACTTATCTTGTATGACAGGAGAAAGACATGATGACTCATGTGCGTTTAATGTGTCCCACTCTGGGAGAAAAGTATGGAGTAGCTTTCATGCTTTCCTAGTATCGACCGTACACCTTATGTGTAATGGTCATTAAGCACTCAATAAATCCAAAGAGAATAAAAGTTACAGACGAACCTAAAGATAAGAATGATATGCAAGTGTGACTTGCAAAAGTACTAATGATAAAGAAGTCTGTTGAGTTTCTGAAATGGAATGAGGAAAAAGTACTCCCATACCAGTTAACAGATAACTTCATTTCGTATGAAGCAATCAGATAAATGAAGTAGATAATCGAAGTTTCCTCAATTCACAAGAGTTATGAATGGTTTTTCGAAATTGTGGCAGAAAAGTTCTTGCCACATTTCGAGGGGGAGAAAGAAATATGAGATAAATTAAGAATGATAAACTCCCCTATACTTTAGATAATGTGATGCACATTATGCATCTTAAGTGATCCATTAATAAAGAATGTGATCGTCTGGGGGAGTACGACGGTCATAATAATACCCCTAAAGAAAAGAAATAGCTGTATTTCTGGATCTTTTACAGTTCCGAAAGCAGACTAAGGAATACTAAAATGGTGCTTAAAGTGCCATAAAGAAGAAAGTTTTAACAGAATAAACCCAAATAATAAAGTTTAAAGATACGCCATTTTAGTGAAGATGGAGTAATCTGGGGGAGCATGTTGTATGACCTATACAACACCAGTTGTTAGCTCTATAAAGGATGAATGAGTAAACATGGATCTTGTGATACAAGTCCCTGTAAAACCTATTGCCTCTTGGAAATGAAAGACTATAGAATTAATTTGCCTCTTGGCAATGACAGAGCAACAACAGCCCCATATGAAAGAAGTGCCAGTACCTGAGACACTGATGGTCTCAAGGAATGAGAAAATCAGATACTTCTGATTACTATAAAGTCTATGTTAGTGAAATTCAAATGGAGGTTGATCCCACCTCATTTAAAGCGCTCAATCGAGCTTTGAGAAGTGTCTGTTTGTCTAAATGATAAGAGATTATGTGAGATGAAATAAAATTGGTGAATCCCGACGATGTTTGGGATTCATAAGTAAATTTCCAATGGAGCCAAAACAGTAGGCTGTAAAGGGTCTACAAGGTCAATGTGACTCCAAAGGAAATATGTAAAGGTGTAAAGCGCGACTTAAATCAAAAGATTTTGTGCAAAGAGAATGAATAGATTACAATGAGTGTTAGTGGCACATCATGATCGACATCATGATCTGAGTTACATCAGATGAAAGTAAAGAACACAAGGGATACTGCTTCAAGAAGTCTTTTATGGACTAGAGCAAGTCTCTAGACAGTGGCATTTAAAGTTAAAAGAATCAGATGTTATTTTGGGTTAAAGAAAATGAGAGGACAATTGTATTCATGCAAAGTTATAGAATGGGAAATTCATTTTCTAATTCCTGTGCATGTGGATGACGTCCTACTTGCTAGTGGTGATGTCAATCTACTGCAGGAGGAGAAAAGAAGTTCTTGTCCTCAAAGTTCAAAAGAATGTTCTCGGTAGAGTGTCTCTCGTTATAAGTATCGAGATTCACCAAGAAAAGAATAAAAGGGGGTATTAGGAATGTCGCATGGACATGCTAAGAAAGGTCTCTAAAGTATGCATGCGAGAAAACCTACGCCTGTTCTTATAGTCAAGGGTAATGGAACTGGAAACTATGGTGTTCCAAAAGTTGATGAGAAAAGATTGAAAATGGATATGGTACCATATGCTTCAGCTGTTAGAAGCTCAATATATTACCCTGACATAGTTCCGGGTTGTTTTGGCAATGTCCAGTCCATATATAGATCACTGGAATGGAGTCAAAGATATCGGCCTCATGCTGAAAGAAATAAGTGCTCTAAAAAGATTGTGAGTACAAAGACAAGACTTGTGAAATGTATAGCGAAATCCACAATTGTCGCTAACTTTCACACTTGGAGTTTTTGTGTGGAAAAGCTCCAAAGAATGAAACAATTATCATCAATGTGATGCAAAGATATGTTATAGCTTGATATGAGGCTGAGGGACAGGCAAAATGGTTAAGGAGACCTATACCCGGAGTTGATAATGGTTGACAACAGCGATAAGCATTTTAAGCTTTTCGCTCCTATGACAACGAGTCAAGTGTTGATGCCAAACACACTGACACAGAGTTATGCGTTGTAAAGGAGAAAGTCCGGAATTATGAAGAAATGCTTGAAGCATAAAAGCAACAGACAAGTGTTTGCAGATCTGCTTATTAAAGGCTTACCGCCCAGTGTGTTCGGAGAACACACAGTCGACATGGGTTTTATGGTATAGTCTAAGATTTCCGGACAATAAAGGGCCCAAGGTTAAAGAATTTGTTTCAAAACAGAGAGGTACGTTGTCGCTGTCTGATTCTATCGGCAATTGAGCTGTGACGATGAAACATGTTCTATGTATTGATCTGTTATGAAACGAGTAAAGTAAAAGTATAAGGTCAAAAGTAAAAGTTGAGATCAAGGGGGAGAATGTTAGGATGATCTCCACCGTGTGGGCCCAACGGCCCACCGGGCCCTTAGATCCGCGCCCTGATCGGGGGCGCTCAAGCCACTATGGTTGACGGGCCCCTGTCACCTGCACTATATAAAGAGGTGGGGGCCGGCGGCTCGCCTCACGAGGTTCGTCGCGATGCCGTACACCCCACCTACGTCCCCTACCGATCTAGGGTTAGTGCAGTGCTGATGGGAAGCGCCGCCACCACTTCACCCACTAACTGCCATTGCCGGCCAATCGCCACCATGGCCGGCACCGGGAGTTTGTCGTCACAAGGAGAAGGTATCCACTCCTCCTCCTCCCATCTCTCTGTGATCCCCTTCTCAAATGCATAGACATTCACAGATAGTTCGATCCACTCCGAAACCCTAGCCTAGACGATCCAATAAACATAACACAACCATCTCAATTACGAGAATAACAAATGGAAAATAAATTATTCAAAACATGACTGCATTTAAAAAAATGATGCAGAAGTACTTTACTGTATTTCGAATCTCTATGTGCCTGCGTACCTTCTTTTGAAATAGGTCAAGGCTTTCATCTTTATCTAGCTCTTCAAGATTATATATTTGGTTTCTTTCCACAGGACAACATTTAGAATCTCGTGTAGTCACAATGATGCAATTTTCATGATTTCTATTTGGTGGCAAGAGCGCATTTATCAATTGCCAATCCTTAATGGATGATAGGTCGTCCAAAACAATGAGACATTTCTGCTCCAATAGAATTTCTGGCAACTTTTTTATTAGTTCATTATCCTGCTCTTCTTTTGTTTTTTTTTCATTTTTGGTGTTAATTCTAGACAAAACAGATTCTTTATTGGTAGTGGCAGTCTTTCCTTTCTCATCATGGTCCCGATGTAATTGCCGGGACAAGTTGCCAAGGAATTCTTTATGGTTGAAAGAATGCGATATGGTTAACCAAGCGTGCCTCTGAAACTTTTCGGCAAGTTTTTGCTGGTAAAAGACACTTCTCACTAGAGTGGTTTTCCCAAGTCCACCCATTCCACAAATGACTATCACCCCGCCATCTCGATCAATCAATTTGAAAACTTTTTCCTTTGCTGCCACTCGGCCAATAAGCTGATCATCCTGCAAAGCAACCGCCACTGCACTGGAAAGTTCCTGGGTAGACTTGTCTGCATGTTCCTCGCTGGCAGCTTCTGCATTACCTATCTCGGATTTTGAGCTGGACTTAGCCTTGTCATTGACTTTGGTTGGAGCATCCACCTGAACAGAAGCAACATTAAATTAGACTAGTAAATTGCACGTGCTTTGCACGTTAGTCCACAGCAAAGCAAGATAATAGCGTAAGGTTAACCGCTAACAAATTAGCTGAGTGCAATTCGAATTAAAAACAGAAACAACTGTCATTTCAAATAATAAAGAAAGGTATTCAAATTAAAACAAAAGCAACTGTCATTTCAAATAATAAAGTAAGGACTTAAGTTTATATCCATGTTCACCTTGCCACAAGAGTTGTCAAGCTGATCATCCTCCAAAGCAGCTGGCACCGCACTATCATGGGTAGACTCTACATGTTCCTCGCTGGCAGGTTCTGCATTACCGCTCTTGGGTTTTGAGCTTGACTCGGCCTTGTCATCCACCTAAGCACAAGCAACATGAAATTTAGGAAAAGCTTCTGCTTCTTGTGAACTAGTATTTTGGATGATGTACTGAGATAATCAGTGAAAGTAAAAAAGTGTCACACGCTTAATCAAAGTAAAAAAAGGTCTCTCTCTCTCTCTCTCAAAACAAAATAAAATAAAATAGAGAATCTCCTTCTTCTCTACCTGTCATTCCTCCGGCTGTAAAACTGACCTTTGTGGCCTTTCTATAAAATTTAGGTAGGGGTCTCCCCCCGACATCGCTAAAAAAATAGACCCCTACCTTTTATTTAGAACAAGCTAGCAAGATACAGTTGTGCAGATTAATATATGACAAATCTCGTTTTTAAGGACAATAATACATCTGTTACTATTGCAGCAACTATTTCAATTATATGCATGCACTATTAAACAGCTACACGGGTTACGTTCATCTAAAGAAGAGGGGGTTTAATATATATACCTTCTTGTAGAAGACATAAAAATCCTTATCGAATGACCACTTCTGGTCTATTTTTAATAATGTGGAAGGCTGCTCAGTGCACAAGCTTGCAACTTCAAACTGCTGCGTGGAGACAATAATTCGGCTGCCGTTCATGCTTGGGAAGTATGTTTTGATCCAGTCCCACTCTTCTATGGTAGATACGTCAGCAATAACAACAAGGTACCTCTTCTCGGTCACATACCGATTAAACTCATCAACCAAATTACCTTCTTGTTCTACCATCTTCTTATGAACCTCCACCCCAGTGTTTTTTACACCAGTTGATTTTCCAGTCTGTTCACAAGAATCCTTGTAGAACTGCCTCACCAAACTGACAAAGAGGTCATGTGGATTGAAAGGATGCATCAGCCTTACCCAGGCTCTACACTGAAATTGATCGCATTTGTCATAGGCATCCCTAATGATGGATGTCACCCCAACATCGCTGCCTTTTCCCAACACCGCGATCACCCTGAGGCCATCATAATCCTCGGTGACCAGTTTCGAGAGATCCACCTTTTCTTCTTGCTGCGGCGCAGTGTGTGTAGTTTCAGCGATGTGAAGTAGGACTTCACTGCTGATGCTGGACTGCACGGTGACAGTGTCACGCTTGGAGGCAGCAGAGCCCCTGATGAGGTTGTAGCGCATGTTCCTCTGGCTCACATCCTCCACGCGGGCTCTGAGCTCCTTCATCTCCATAGCCACGCGGTGCCGGTCTGGCAACATGCAAGGGATGCGCCACCAGGACTGCATCTCCAGACGGACAGAGAAATCCATGAGGCAGTCTTCGGTGTCATAGGCGACGTCACGGACTTGCTTCACCCAGATCTTGACCACCATGTTGCCATCTCGCTCATCATGCGCGGCCCTGAGGAAACCTTGCATCATCTCGAGCTCGTCGGTGATGAAAACCTGGTCACGCCACACTCCAAGCTGCAAGGCCACCTCCTGAGCTATGGCAGATTTGGCGTAGTCAAGCGCTCCTCTCACGGCGGACTTGCCAACGCTCAGCACGGTGGCCTCCATTAGCTGCGCTCTTGTGTGGTTGGTTGTGTGGTGGGTTGAGGTATAGCAAATATGCTGGGTGTAGCTGCAGATGCACAGGTCTACATATATCTCAATGAAGCAGGAGCTTGGCTAACAGGACCCTTTCTTACAACAGAAAAAACAGGAGCCATACTCTGCATCAACTTCAGGAGCTCAACCACCACACATGTGACGCCCCCAATCATTTATCCAATGCAAAATGCCAACCTTCCCTAACCATAAAAATGTGCTTTTCAACCGCAGTCATCTATTACTGTTGTTTAAATGCAAATCTTGATTTATACTGACACTTACAGCCCTATGTTTTTTTTTGCCGTACCCTTAAGCATGAATGCCTGCATTTCTGTTAATTATTGGTCTACAAAATATAAGGTGCCATTCGAATGTCTAAATTTATGCTTTGAGCAATAATCGGTATAATAAAATGTAGTTTATGTTACACAGGACAAACGCTATTAGATTCGGATTCAAACTCACTTTCATCTGATTTTGATTTTATAACCACTAACTAAATATTGTATAAGAAATTTATGGTCAAATGTCAAATTTGGACAGTCAAACTACACCTTATATATATTCCAAAATGCAGAGGATATTTAGTTTTTACGGGGTGGAGCGGAGGAGTGCTTATTAAGTATGCAAAGAACATTTACTCGGATGAGGAGGGTATCGACAATCGACCATGAGCCCAGGTCGACTGCCTCTGGCATGTCTGGGTTTTCTTTATTTCTTTTCCAGTGTATCATTCTGTCCATGGTTTTTAATTTTGGAAACAAAATAATTTCGGACCTCACCAAAATATGCGAAATTTCGGAAATTATTTCGGATTTCGAGATTTCAAATTTCACTTAATTTTAATGAATTTTAACATAATTTAAATTTATTTTAAAATCAATTTGAATCTACATCGAAATTTCGTGGTTAAAAATATTTCGGACCCCACTGAAATATGCAAAATTTCGTTGAAAGTTTTAACCCTGATTCTGTCCAGGTATTTAACAAATTTATGATTGTGATATTTCGTCTTGTTATTACGTGCATCAGACTTTTCCAGGACTTAGTACAGTGGGCGCACAGATCCGGATTAAACGGATCCTGGTAGCCCATGTCTACCAACCGCCTTCACTGTCGTCCTGGCCATTGCCAACCCATTGAATTGAGGCAGATGGGAGAGTGTACGATCATGAATGGGTAATGAAGACCTGCACGTTGCTACCCATGTGCAAGTGGTCCAGATCAAGTACTATACCACGTATATCATGTTTGTATTTTTTTTTTTTTTGAAACGGAATATCATGTTTGTATTTTCACCATATATTTTCATGGTCACTATACTGAGTACATTTTTCTTGTATTTTTGATAAGTAATTACATGACTGATCTTTCCAGGTTCATTATACAAGGACGAAGACGGTCATTGAATTGGATGCTCCAGGACCAGGCGTTGATTGTTGTCCCGACCATTCCAGCTTCATCAGCTAGCGCCTCAACTGTAGTAGCTTATCATATACTCTCATCAGCCTACGTGTGGATGTACCCAAATGCCGGATTTTAACACCACTTGAAGCTGCATTTTCTAAACCTTAGTTGACACCTGGGCCCCACGGCGAGCATCTTATATATGAGTAAATGGTACTAGAAGTAATAATACATGTGTGGTGGTATGACATTACGAGAGAACAAAATGATTCTGTTTTGTACCGAATTACATAAATAGATTGCATTTTTAGGTTAAAGCTAGCTTTACTCTGATGGTTTTTTTCACTGAATTCTCAAATTCCCAATGGGTTCCTCAGTGTTTTAGGAAAGAACTTGGCAATACAGTTTCCTTTTCCTTTTTTTGAAAGGTACTATGTGTTTTAACTGATGGAGCGAAATGAGTCCTTGACGATTTTTTTCGCAAATCTATCTCTCTACCCTGCTAAAAATATCTGTCCAAATCCAATCGCCAAAACTGCACCAGAGGGGAGTCTACATGTCATGCCGCAAATAGGACAGGCATACTCATTGCGAAAGGGAAGAATTTGACAGTGTGCACAGCTGGGAGTGTGAGCAGCCCGGACGGCCATGTGGCTCGTGTCCGGACTTCCGCAAAGCCTCCCAGTTTGTTTCGACTGTGCAAGAAAATTGTGGTCCAGACGGCTCCGCAGACCGATGGGGGTCGGCGTTGGATGGCTTGCAGGGTCCAGACGGATACTGGCGGTTTGAGGGTCGGCTTTGGAGATGCCCTAATATCCTAGCTAGCAATCAAATTCAACAATTAATGTTTTCTTGTGGCCTACATACCAGAATGTCTCTCAGCCTCTAACTACTGGAATTATTTTTGGAGAGGTATCCATCGCGATGTGAACCTGCACGCTGTCGTGTCACCGTCCAGACAGATCGAGAGTAACAATCCAGGTGGATCATTACTATAGGCCTGACCCATCAGCATTTGGGTGATGTGGAGCAAAGAAACATGAAAGAGAACGTTTCTTCGGTGAGAAGCCATTACTGCACGCATGCCAAGTAAGCGGTGGCAGGGCGTGACGACTGACAAGCAATCCTAAGAGGGGGTCAACTGTGAAAAGATACGACTCGCACAAATTTTGGGTGGGCTGGGCGTGCCAGATGTGTACGTGGAAGAGGTCTGGGCACCCACAAACCTTCTCTACGTTTGATTTCAGTTTGTGAGATTTCGAATATCCGGACCACTCGAGACATATTTGGTGAACGGTGTTAGACGTTAAAAAATATCCAGACAGATTTGGTGGACGCATTGGAGTTGCCCTAGCCATCGCCTGTCCTCGTGCGAGGGGAGAGTGAGAGAGTAGAATCATGCATGGGTAATCAGTACCCGACGTTACTACCCATGTGCAAGTCGTCAAGAGTACATAAATATTTACCATTTATAATGATTTGTATTCTATTGAATCTCTGTATTGACTAATATTACGTATGAATACACACACATATGCTAGGTTCCGAAACAGGGGCAGAGCTATGAACGGACTAAATTGCAAGGACTCGTTACTGTCAGCAGAATCTTCTATATCTAAATAGGTAGCCCCCTCTTTTCTATTTCTCTTAACATGCAAGCATGCCACATCATCATATCTAAATAGCTAGCCCCCACTAACTATTTCTCTTAACATGCAAGCATGCCACATCATCGCACAACATGCAAGAGAAAAGGCCCACCCCACTATCATATGTCTCTCAACATTTAAGCATGCCACTTCATCATGAAACATGCATGGAAAAAAAAGACCCATCTTAACATGCAAACATACATGAGAATATTCATTATATGATGCTATTTATATTTCATAAATATTTTACAACTATATAGTAATCAAACATAATAAATTATATATATTTCAGTTTTAGCTATTTATATTATCACCACAAATTCATACAACGAGTCACATTGAAATATGTTGCAAAATATTCCGCAACAACGTGCGATGAACTTTTAAAAAAAATGATGAACATTTTTTTGAAAACGATGAACTTTTTAAATTTTTTCATAAAGTTTTTCCAAAATTGGTGAACTTTTCTTCAAAAATGATGAACTATTTCTCAAAATTGATGAACTTTTTTTAAGTTTGTGAACCTTTGTCTCGAAATCAATGAATGATTTTAAATTCATGAGTTTTTAAAAAAAAATAAAAAAATCAAAATGATAAATAAATAGCGCGGCCATACTAGTTCATGTACAGTTAGCGCTATTAAAATCACAATTGTCCAATTGCGAGCGATGCGAGTTCGATTCCCGTGGCAGCCACCTTTTTTGCGTTTTTCTGTCAATTTTTGTTCGCTACGCTTTCCCTTCGCGGGCCGGCCCAACAAAGCGCTGTAGCGGGCGCCAGCTACCTGTTTGGGCGCTTAAGGCGCCGAACAGGAGCTCCCGAAAATCTGGGCATTTTCTATTTAGCGCCTCAGGCCTCGGTTATAAAGGCCATTTGACAAACTGGCGCACATCCCCATGCAATGGGCTGGCCCATTCCACTGTTTTTCTGGTTTAGTACGCAAAGAATATGCTGACAAACTTGCGACCTCCACCTTAATTGTAACTCGCACAAACCAACCAGAAAGACAGACACACATTGTGATATTTTTTTTTCTTTTTTTCATTTATACCTCTCCAGACGGTTATTTTTACTTTTTTCGTTGTGGATTTTTTGTTTTGGTTTTTTCTCTATTTCTCGGTTTTCTTTTCTTTCGTATTTTTTCCTTCTTCTTTATTATTTACTTTTTAAAAATTGCACATTTTTTTAGATTCAATGAACTTTTTGTAAATATGATGAATTTTTTTCAGATTCATTGAACTTTTTTTCCCCAAATCCTATGAACTTTTTCAATTCTATGAACTTTTTCCAACACATTTCTAAGAATCGATGAACTTTTTTCAAATTTGATGAACTTTTTTTAAAATTAGGTGAACTTTTTTCGGAAGCAATGAATTTTTTTAAATTCAAATTGGATGAACTTTTTTTCAAAATTCATGCATACTTTCAAATTCAAGTTTTTTTTATTTTTTGCTATTTTTTGTTTTTAACTTTTTTTATTTTTTTCCAAAAAGTCAAAGGTTGACCCGCAACCGGTCAACCGTGACCGAGCGAACAACGCAGCCTTGATACTAGGCCAGCCCAGATTGCGGGGCGTGCGAGTGCTGGTTCTCCTAGCCGACGCTTAAGGCGCCGATTAGGAGCACCCAAAAGTCTGTTGTGAAGAAATTGTAGGTCATTTGGCAAACTAGCTGTATGAGCTGTGACTGTGGAGATAAATGTATGAAATACCCCTAAGAGCGGTAAGATTGGTTGCACGTTGTTTAATGATAATAACATCATTACATGTAGACTTAGAGCACTAATAAAACCTAATTAAATAATTATCTGAGTCTTATGATGAACATCATATTTTGACATGGCATGAGAGTAGCATCTTTTATCAGGATAAATACGTATCACACAAATATAAATAGCAAACAACTTATCACAGGGTTAACTAGCAATCGAACCCAAATATTTCTTCTTTGATCAATACATCAGTACATTAGAATGCTTACATCTTTTATGAATGAAAGCCCAGCAACTAGATTACTCGGAGCAGTGCAAAATATTATATACACTTCTACACATATCACAAAATAGAATAGTAGTTCGTCCATGAGCAGATGAAAGAACTGGATTATTAATTTGAGTTTATCAAGGAGTTAGCAATTCTATCACGGAATCTGTTCATGTCGATGATATCATGTCTCGCCGGAACACTATCTTCTTGGAGTGGCAGTACTTCCAAGTCCTCATCAGGAACATAATCCTCATCTTCATCACATTTGTCAAACTCCTCGTCACGCAACTTGGTCTCACAAATGTAGTTGTGCAATGGCATACAAGCAATAATAATCTTTTTTTGTCTATGAGGGTTGAAACTACGTACACCTTTCAAGATGCGACATTTAGCTTTGAGCACTCCAAATGATCATTCAACAACATTTCTAAGTGATGAGTGAGCATGATTATAAACCTCATATTTGCCCACCGGTTTTCGTCCATTACGAAATTTCGGCATATGGTATATTTGGCCTTTGTAAGGAGCAAGATATCCTTCGCAGTTTGGATATTCCGAATCGATGAGGTGATATTTTTTCTATAAAATGGGCAACAACATTGTTATGCACGGTTGTTGAGGAGCAAGTAAGTAATGGCAGCAATATAAAAGTGCAAAATATATGCGTGGTTATATATAATCAGAAGAGAAGTGGCAAATCCCATTCTAGAAGAAGAGTTCTATAATTATGCAAAATTACTAAGCAAGACCTGTTTCCAATGCTGGGTATAGTTACCACCAACAAGCATCCACAAAATGAGCATGATTGATCGATTGTCCCTGCTCGGATTCCACACAACTACTAACCAAAAATGTCAACTCAGGCTTTGAGGGGAGTTTGGAACCTTCCTGGGGAAGAGGCTTTAATTTTCACAGGGCCAAATTGGTTGCTTGTTTTGTTGGATCAAGTCAGCGTGCAACAATGTGAGCAAATTTATTTCTCTTCTAGAGAGCATGGCATTTGAGAAAATGACTTGATTTCAGCAAGGGAAATGAATCAGTTATGGCCTCTGCAATCTGTGGGTAATTATTTGTCGTCATTCTCGTCCGACAATTATAATGATGTGGTGGTTTCTAACGACAAAGGAAAAGGAAAGGTGGATGGGTTTAAAAGTGCGACTGGTCCGGTTGACCATGTGGGGTGGCGGCCTCCCCCTACTGATTACATCAAGATCAACGTTGATGCCATTTTTGTGGACAATTTAGGCCCAACCAACGTGGGGGTTATGGCTAGGAATTCCTCCGGTGAAGTCATTATCTCATCATGGGATTTTATAGGACGATGCTCGTTTGTGAATGAAGCCAAGCTTCAGGCGTGCTTGGCTGGTCTCTCTACCTTGGTATAACCCTTCACATGCCTGTTATTTTGGAGACTGATTATGTGTTTGTGGCTGCCATCTTTTCAAATGAAAATCTTGACAGCCCCCCTCTTATTCATCTAATCTGAAGGAGGCCTTGTCTATTTCAATAATGCTTCGGAATTTCTAAAATTAAGTGCCTCGCCAACAGGGTGGCGCATGAGATTGTGAAGCGTAGTTTCAATACTAGATCGGATGGCGATCTTTGTAATAGTTTTTCGCCTTGCGTGGCGTATGCTGTAACGAATGATTGTAATAACATTTTAAGTAATTGATGTATGCGTTGTTTTTTCAGAAACAAATGTCAATAAAAAAAGGCTAACGTAAAACTGGCAAAGATCCACATTTCGCAAGGCTGAACAAGGCCCAACAAGGTACCCTAATACCCGGCCATTCAGCCACCCCAGACCCAGATCCAACAGCCCACTCCCACTCAGCCCCGGCGCACCGCCGCCCCAACCATCCCCGCCGCGCCGCACCTCCCTCCGCCGACCGTCCAGCCCGGCTGCCGGCCGCACCACCTTCCAGCCCCCCGCTCCCAGCTCCTCGGCTAGACGCCGTCGATCCACCGCGACGCCGGTACGGAGATCCACTTTCGTCCTGGTTGCTCGCGCGCAGTGGAGGGTCCAGCAGCCCCCGCGACATTGCCTCCAACTAGAGCACATTCGTCTCCTCCGTCGCGAGCTGGGCCTTCCCGACGACTTCGCCGACTCCATCATCCTATCCAACCCCGCCCTGTTCCGTCTCACACCTGACGACGAGTTTGTCGAGTTTGTGTCCTCCCCCGACGACCCACCCGACCTCACCGTCGCCGCCGTCGAGCGCTCCAGGGAGCGCCACTACCGCGAGCACCGTGGTGCTCCCGGCGCCGGCGAGGAGGACGCGCGCTTCACATTCCCCACCCGCTTTCCGCCGGGGTTTAAGATCGGCAAGTATTTCTGCATTGCAGTTTGGAAGTGGCAGCGCCTCCCGTATGCGGACGCCTCTGGCCACGACCTGCGGTCACTTGAGGCACAACGCCGCATGGAGAAGCGTGCCGTCGCGGCCGTCCATGAGCTGCTCTCTCTTACCACGCTCGAGCGTCTCGCGCTCTTCCACGACGCCCTTGGTGTGCCAAAGAGGATTAAAGAGTTCTTGCTCAAGTACCAGGGGATATTTTACGTATCCACAAGGGGAAGCCAAGGGAAGTTGCACACTGTGTTCCTCCGGGAGGCATACTACGAAGGGGAGCTTCTTGTAGATTACAATGAGATGCATGACGCAAGGCAGAAGCTGGAGGAGCTGCTCTTGATGAGCCGAGACAAGGCAAATTTGGATCGCATGTTCACCAACATGGGTCGTGGATGGGATGAGCTTGGCGGGGGTCGTCGTGGAGGAGCAGCATTGAGGGAGAAGTTTCTTGGGGATGCAGGTGGTGGCAGAAAGAGGAATGTTTGCGCTGGCTGTTCCATGGATGAGGAGGAGGAGCTGGATTTTGCTCCCCAGGCATGCAGGTGCTGACATTGATGTTATATATCAAGGTGATGTTTCTCAGATTACATTACTGTGCGACTCCGAAAGGCTCCTATTTTTATGTCACGTCGTAACGTTAATATCTTTGCCATTCGCAGAAGGATATTTCTCCTCTTGACTCTTGTTATGGATCTAGAACCTGAATATCCTGAAGAGACGGACCCATTCACATGAATCATATGCATTATGCTCGTGGTTATGCATTCTTTTCAGCATATACCGCTTCTCACACGAATCGTATGCTCGTGGTTATGCATGCTTTCTGATTCAGATATGTGCGACTGAAGATTTTCCTCATTTTTGACAAGTAGTGTATAATAAACACTAGTAGAAAAACCCCCATTTGTCCCGGTTCGTAAGGGCCTTTAGTCCCGGTTCTGGAACCGGGACTAAAGGGTCGGGACTAAAGCCCAAAACCTTTAGTCCCGGTTCGCTTGTGGCCGCCGCAGGGAGCCCGGGCAGGAGGACCTTTAGTCCCGGTTTGTAACACCAATCGGGACCAAAAGGCACTGGGGTTTTTGTTTTTTTTTGAAAGGGGGGTTTAGGGGGGGGGGGGGTTGTAGGGTTAATTGAGGTGTTTCATATTATGTTAGCTAGCTAATAGAGAGAAGTGTCCTCTCTTTCTCCGTGCTTGGTCGACGCTAGCTACTATAGAGAGAACTCGACACGCTAGCTAGTAAGCAAATGAAGGAACCATTAAGTACACAAGATCGTCATGAACATATACACAGAGAAGTGATCCACCTCTCTTTCTCCGAGAGATTGGTCGAACAACAAGTTTTCGTATATCTATCCGATGCTACTAGCTACATATATACAATATAAGATCTCTTACAATCCCTAACATTTAATTTCAAATTCCAGATGGTATTCTCCGGCTTTATTTATGACGTGGTCAAGAAAGAATCCCGCCAATTCCTCTTGAATTGCTCGTATGCGATCATGTGGTAGGAGTTCATCCCACATCTGCCACGTCTAATTTGAAGAAGGGGGTCAATACATATATATGAATGAAACTCAACACAAATCATGGTAATAAAATAAAGTTGTGAATATTATTGCTTACGCACTTGAAATTCTTTTTCAGAGTAGCCCCGCTTAGGGGTCGTCGCGTTGTAGATGAACTCGCAAACGTAGTATCCACATAAATCATTCCCTTTTTCCTGCCACAAGCACTTTACGAGAAATAGAGTTCAATCAAACTGATAATCAAGCATGATAAATGGTATTGATGGAACTAGAATCAATGGGAGATGCGCGGAACTAGCTAGTAGTACTTACTTTCGGGTATGTAAATCGCAGCTCCCTCGGCAGTGCCGGAACAATTGCGGTGAACTCTTTCCAAACCCTGCCAGACAAAGAAAATAATTACTTGATATCAGGAAATGAACAAAGTTGCCGATATGACGCGATAATGATCGATTGAACTTACTTCTGGAGCATTTCAGTTATGCCCGCATATTCCTGGGGATCTTTTCGTTTCGAGTCTAAGACGATTACTACTCCCCGGTCAAGCTTAATCTCTAGCAGAATAAAGTGGTACCTGCGCACGCATGCATAACTCATCAATTACATTACTATAACCTCGAGTAATAAGGGAAACCGAATATGCAGAAGACAGTAACACTCACGTGCAGTTATAAGGAAAGAGTATTGTCCCTTTGTTTTGATTTTTAAGCAACGATTGTAGCAAGTTGTCCTCGGTGTCTGTGACATTGTTTTTAACCGTATACTCATGTATGACATCTGGGTTAATGAACCCAATGTCATACATTTGTGCTTTTCTGCATTCGACGATCTTCAATCTGCATAATATAGTGAGGATAATTATATATACATGCAATGAAAGAGCTGAGCTATATATAGAGAGAGACTTAATTACAGAAGTAGTACTTACAGACAGTAGCAAGTCACGATTGATTTGTCGATGGCCTTTTGATTGTATAACTGGAATATCTCCTCAAAATCAACATTCAACTGATCCATTCCAACAAGGTCGTGCTCCTCTTTAATCTTCAGCGTCAAAGAATCCCTCCCTGACTCGCGGCAGGTTTTCATGTATCATTCATGCAATGTTCGCATCATCGTTGTTAGAGGAGGATGATCAGGTTTCACGAGAGGATGCCCGTACCGGTACTTGAATTCGTCCACCTCCAACGGCTCAAACTGTACATCATCGCTCAGGTAATCACCAGGATTGGTACCGGGCACCATCACCGGATGATTAGCGACGAAATCGCTAGACACCTTGAGCGGGGGGCACGATTGGTTCGCCTGTTCGCCGAGCTGGGGAATTTTTTTCCCACTTCTTCGTTTTGCTAACCTTGCATCACTGGAAGTACTTCCCGACCGCCGCGCGTCTTGATATATCTTTTGAACACAGCGCTCATAGTTGGAATCCGGCGGCGGCGGTGGTGGTCGCTTCAGGGCATCGATAGTGCGCATCACTTTCACCGGATCTAGCTTCTCCTTCGGAGGTGGAGTTTTCTTTGCAAAATGGGCCCTCAATTGCTCCTGACATATCTCCTCGTTTTCAGACTCGGTCCTCTCATATGGTAACTTTTCCATAGGCTTGAGAGATGGACCGTATCTGTATCCCCTCCCGCCTCTTCTTGTACTGCTAGCCGCCGGAGCGGCGGCGTCTCTCTTCCGTCGTTGCTGACGAGGCGGAGCAGGAGGCGGAGTGCTCCGACGCGCCGGAGGAGCCGGAGCGGCGGCGTCTGTCTTCTGCCGTTGCCGACGAGGCTGAGGAGGAGGCGTACTGCTCCGACGTGCCGGAGTAGGCGAAGGAGGAGGCGGAGGGCCCTCACGCGTCGGAGTAGGCGAAGGAGGAGGCGGAGTGCCCTCACGCGTCGGAGGAGCCGGAGAAGGAGGCGGTGTGCCCTGATCATTCGTCGTCGTCGTCGTCGGAGGAGGAGGCGGAGAGCCCTGATTCGCCTGAGGAGGAGGAGGAGGCGGAGGAGGCGTCCAGTTTGGAAGCTTGATGTACTCCTTCTGCCATAGACATGTACTCCTCAGAGCACGAGCCAGCTTATTCTCTCCTTCACCTGTAGGCCGGTCAAGCTCGAGCTCCTCAAATCCCTCAATTACTTCATCCACCATCACAACAGCATAGCCATGTGGAATCGGTGAGCAGTGAAAAGTTCCGTTGGGTTGAGGAGGTGCAACAGAGCCGACAGCCGCCTTCAAAGTGAGGTTCCGCCATTTCGTCATGAGCTCGCAATGTTGAGCCTCCATGATAGTATCCACAGGGTAGATAGGAGCCGTGAAGTCAGGCTGAACGGGCTCCGTGGAAGCGACGCTGCTTCTCCGCTGAGATGGCGGGGTAGCTTCTGGGGTAGCTTCGTGCCGCTGAGATGGTTGGCCGATAGCTCGCTGGCTCTCAGCTTCCTCTAGCTTTTGTAGTCTTGCATTCAGCTTCTGAATTTCGCTCAGCTCCGCTTTCCTCTTTCTCTCCCGGCTTCTGTAACCGCCTGCGTCGGGAAACCCAACCTTCCATGGAACGGAGCCTGGTGTGCCTCGTGTTCGTCCAGGGTGCTCAGCATTCCCTAGGGCCTCAGTCAGCTCGTCCTTCTCTCTGTCGGGAATGAACGTCCCTTCCTGCGCTGCGGTGATATACTCCTGAAGCTTGTTCATGGGTATTGCAAGTTGCTCGTTCGTCCAACGGCACTTCCCTGTTTCAGGGTCCAAAGTTCCCCCAACCCCGAAGAACCAAGTCCTTGAACGGTCTGGCCAGTTGAATGTCTGTGGTACGACGTTTTTAGCCATCAGGTCATTCTCAGCTTTGTCCCACAACGGTCGGGCTTTGAGGTAGCCACCTGACCCCGTGTGATGGTGATACTGCTTCTTTGCAGCATTGACCTTGTTTGTCTCTGACATTTGTTTACTCTTGTCCGATGTCTTGTAGGCCACAAATGCGGGCCAGTGATCACCTATCTTCTCAAATCGGCCGGTGAATTCTGGAGTCTTCCCTTTGTCGACAAACTTTGATTTCAACTCATTCTTCCACCTCCTGAATAGATCTGCCATCTTCTTAAGAGCACACGCCTTGACCAGTGGCTCTATAACTGGCTTATTCGGATCCTCCTCTGGCGGTAGGGTGAAATTTGCCTTCAGAGCGGTCCAAAGATCATCTTTCTGTCTATCGGTGACATAATCACCATCAGGGGCGCCTTCCTTAGGCTTATTCCATTGCTTGATGCTGATCGGGATGTTGTCCCTAACAATAGCTCCGCACTGAGCAGAAAATGCGTCCTTGGTCCGCTTGGGTTCAATCGGATGGCCATCCCGCGCGAGTGCTGTGATCGTGAACCTTTCTTCCTTGCGCAACCTCTTCTTCGGGCCTCGTCTCGTTACCGAAGTTTGGCTCGATCCGGAGGGCTATAAAAGAAGAAAAAAGAGTTAATTAATATATGTACATACCAAAACAATTAATGCATCAATTAGCTAGTCAGCACATGCTTAATTAATATATATACCTCGCCGGACTTTGCAACAGCTCCCTCCTTCGTTCGGTCACCGGAGCCGTCATCATGGTCTCCTTCCTCCGGCATTCGGTCACCGGAGCCATCATGATCATGTCCTTCCTCCTCCATTGTTCGATCACCGGAGCTGTCATCCTCTCCTTCCAGACCATCGGTGTCGTTGAGAAAGGACAAGATATCACGTCCGCCGCTGTTGATTATGTCCCCCAACAACTGTTCTTGTTCCAAGTCTCTTGGATCCATAGTTTCTGCAAATATTACAACATGGCAATTAATATACAAACATGAATGTCCGACGTCCGGACCGCCTCTCTCATGAATGTCCGGCGTCCGGTTTGGGGTGGCCTCGACAACACTTCTAGGGTAGGGACGGGAGGGGGTAGGAGGTCGACAACGCCTTTCTTCTAGGGTTTGGGTGGCCTCGAGAGTTTATCGGGTAGGGACGGGAGGCCTCGAGAGTTGGTATCGAGGGACGGGAGGCCACAATTACCGGAGTTTTCTGTATGAATTTTTTTTTCTAGGGTTTGGGTGGCCTATCGATCGACCCCCCCCCTCCCCCCTCATGTCAAAGTTATCGGGGAGGGGCTATATCGACAACGACATACATTCCGGATAACATATACACACATATACACACATATACATGAACATATATACATAAACATGAAAAAAACATATACATGACTTTTTAATTACATCTCATTTATCTATATATATTTTAATTCCCCGTCGCCCTCTACATGAACATATATTTTAATTCCGGATAACATATACACACATATACATGAACATATATACATATACATGAAAAAAACATGAACATACATCTCATCTCCACATGACCATTTATCTATCTATCTCATCTCCACATGAACATACATCTCATTTATATATATATATATCATCATATCATATATATATATATCATCATATAAACAACAGAAAAATTAATTGTTTCCAACAGAGCAGTTGCAGATGGCTTGAGGCCGGCGACGAGGTGTGCTCGGGGGCACGCGGCGACGGGGAGCAGGGGACCATGGGAAAGGGGGCTCACTGGGGGGGCGCGGCGATGGCTTGAGGCCGGCGACGAGGCCGGCGACGAGGACGGCGGGCTCGGGGGGGCACGCGCGCGGAGACGGCGAGGAGGGCGCGACGGCGAGGGCTCGGGGGAAGGCGGGGTGCTCACTGGGGGCGGCGATGGGAGAGGGCGACGGCGACGAGGAGGCGCGGCGACGAGGAGCGGGCGGCGGCCGGGCTGGGCGGCGACGGCGACAGCGACGATGGGAGAGGGCGACGGCGACATCGACGATGGGAGAGGGCGACGGCGACGAGGAGCGGGCGGCGACGGCGACAGCGACGAGGAGCGGGCGGCGATGGCGACAGCGACGAGGAGCAGCCGGGCGGCGTCGGGGGAGATGTGAGAATTTGGGGAAAAATTCCTAAGTGTTGCCTTATATAGCAAAGCCTTTAGTCCCGGTTGGTGGCACCAACCGGGACCAATGCCTCCCTTTGGTCCCGGTTGGTGCCACCAACCGGGACCAAAGGTCTCTTTTCGTCAGCCCAAAGGGCGGGAAACTGGGACCTTTGGTCCCGGTTGGTGGCACCAACCGGGACCAAAGGGGGCATTGGTCCCGGTTGGTGGCACCAACCGGGACCAAAGGGGGGCATTGGTCCCGGTTGGTGGCACCAACCGGGACCAAAGGGTGGTGCTGCCCGGGGCCAAAGTTTTAGTCCCACCTCGCTAGCCGAGAGAGCTCGAGAGTGGTTTATAAGCGCTGCTGCGCATACCCTCTCGAGCTCCTCTCATCTGCAGGCCCCCGGGCCTAATCTGTCACTGCGTGTGGGCCTATTGGGCCTTCTCAGGGCCCAGTAGGAGGCATTTTTAAAAAAAAAATCCAGTTTTTTGTTTTGTTTTTTGCTTTATTTATTTTTTTAATTTTTTTCAAGTATTTTTCTTCTACTATTTTAGTTCATTCTTTTAAACAAATAAATACTTTGATAATTTTAGTTGCATTTATTTATTTTTGTTTTGTTTTTTGCTTTATTTATTTTTGTTTTATTTTTTGCTTTATTTATTTCCAGTGTGTTTTATCATTATATTCTTTTTGCTATTAATGTTTTGAACAAAAAATACTTTGATAATTTTAGTTGCATAATTTTTATATAATTATAGTTTCAAAAATACTAGAGGTTTATAAAAACTTTTTAGTTGATTCTTTTTTGAACTCCACTCCCACGATGTTTTGAAAGAAATTAAAAGGCACTTCAAATGAACTCTGAAAATGTTGAAAGTTGGCATGGTATAATCATTTCACCCACATAGCATGTGCTTAAAAGTTGAGAGGGTTACGGCAAAAACTGGATGCACTTCGTGTACAAAACGGACAATCTCTTTCGAAGTATCAGGGGTTCGGACGAAAACTCATCTGTTACAAAATGATTTCATTTTTTTGAACTTATTTGAACTCCATACTTTTTGCGTGTACAAAATGCACCATTCAAAGCCACATCATCAATTTTCAACCCTTTCTGACTTCATTTGGTATTTTTCATGCACTTACTGATTTTTTTGAGCTAAATAACCTTGAAATTGAAAAGCACTTCAAATGAACTCTGAAAAGGTTGAAAGTTGGCATGGTATAATCATTTCACCCACATAGCATGTGCTTAAAAGTTGAGAGGGTTACGGCAAAAACTGGATGCACTTCGTGTACAAAACGGACAATCTCTTTCGAAGTATCAGGGTTTCGGACGAAAACTCATCTGTTACAAAAGGCATTTCATTTCTTCACATGTAACTGCAATGATATAGTTGTGGAGAGAAAGTCTTCACTTTTTCTTCGCTTGTGTCCTTTGCTTATTGCGCCGTAACCATGGATAATCTTCATCGTTTAAGAGGGTGCTTGGGTCAGCCTTGACTTTGAAGGGAGGAATTTCATGAAACTTTTCATAATCTTCAGACATGTCTGTCTTGCCCTCCAATCCCACGATGTCTCTTTTTCCTGAAAGAACTATGTGGCGCTTTGGCTCATCGTATGATGTATTCGCTTCCTTATCTTTTCTTTTTCTCGGTTTGGTAGACATGTCCTTCACATAGAAAACCTGCGTCACATCATTGGCTAGGGCGAATGGTTCGTCTGTGTACCCAAGATTGTTCAGATCCACTGTTGTCATTCCGTACTGTGGGTCTTCCTGTACCCCGCCTCCAGACAGATTGACCCATTTGCACTGAAACAAAGGGACCTTGAAATCATGTCCATAGTCAAGTTCCCATATGTCCACTATGTAACCATAATATGTGTCCTTTCCCCTATTGGTTGCTGCATCAAAGCGGACACCGCTGTTTTGGTTGATGCTCTTTTGATCTTGGGCGATCATGTAAAATGTATTCCCATTTATCTCGTACCCTTTGTAAGTCAATACAGTCGAAGATGGTCCCCTGGCCAACGAGTACAACTCATCAGAAACAGTGTTGTCACCCATGAGACGTGTTTGCAACCAACTGCCAAAAGTCCTGATGTGTTCATATGTAATCCAGTCGTCACACTGCTCCGGGTGTTTGGAGCGCAGAATATTCTTGTGTTCATCGACATACGGGGTCACCAAGGTAGAATTCTGTAGAACTGTGTAGTGTGCTTGAGACTAAGAATGCTCGTCCCTACATATTATTGAGTCCGCTCCTAGCGTGCCTTTTCCAGTCAGTCTCCCCTCATACCGTGATTGAGGGAGACCAATCTTTTTAAGGTCAGGAATGAAGTCAACACAAAACCCAATGACATCCTCTGTTTGATGGCCCATGGAGATGCTTGCTTCTGGCCTAGCGCGGTTACGAACATATTTCTTTAAGACTCCCATGAACCTCTCAAAGGGGAACATATTGTGTAGAAATACAGGGCCCAGAACGACAATCTCGTCGACTAGATGAACTAGGACGTGCGTCATGATATTGAAGAAGGACGGTGGGAACACCAACTCGAAACTAACAAGACATTGCACCAAATCACTCCTTAACCTTGGCAGGATTTCTGGATCGATCACCTTCTGAGAGATTGCATTCAGGAATGCACATAGCTTCACAATGGCTAATCGAACGTTTTCAGGTAGAAGCCCCCTCAATGCAACCGGAAGCAGTTGCGTCATAATCACGTGGCAGTCATGAGACTTTAGGTTCTGAAACTTTTTCTCTGCCATATTTATTATTCCCTTTATATTCGACGAGAACCCAGACGGGACCTTCATACTGAGCAGGCATTCAAAGAAGATTTCCTTCTCTTCTTTGGTAAGAGCGTAGCTGGCAGGACCTTCATACTGCTTTGGATGCATGCCGTCTTTTTCATGCACACGTTGCTGTTCCTCCCGTGCCTCCGTTGTATCTTTTGTCTTCCCATACACTCCCAAGAAGCCTAGCAGGTTCACACAAAGATTCTTCGTCACGTGCATCACGTCGATTGCAGAGCGAACCTCTAGGTCTTTCCAATAGGGTAGGTCCCAAAATATAGATTTCTTCTTCCACATGGGTGCGCGTCCCGCATCGTCAGTCGGAACAGATAGTCCGCCAGGACCCTTTCCAAATATTACTTGTAAATCATTGACCATATCAAGTATGTGATCACCAGTACGGAGGGCGGGCTTCTTCCGGTGATCTGCCTCACCTTTGAAATGCTTTCCTTTCTTTCGACATTGATGGTTGGTCGGAAGAAATCGACGATGCCCCAGGTACACATTCTTCCTGCATTTGTCCAAATATATACTGTCGGTGTCATCTAAACAGTGTGTGCATGCGTGGTATCCCTTGTTTGTCTGTCCTGAAAGGTTACTGAGAGCAGGCCAATCGTTGATGGTTACAAACAGCAACGCTCGTAGGTCAAATTCCTCTTGTGCATGCTCATCCCACACACGTACACCTCTTCCATGCCATAGCTGTAAAAGTTCATCAACTAATGGCCTTAGGTACACATCAATGTCATTGCCGGGTTGCTTAGGGCCTTGGATGAGCACTGGCATCATAATGAACTTACGCTTCATGCACAACCAAGGAGGAAGGTTATACATACATAGAGTCACAGGCCATGTGCTATGCTTGCTGCTCTGCTCCCCAAAAGGATTAACACCATCTGCACTTAAACCAAACCATATGTTCCTCGGGTCACCTGTAAAGTCGCTCCACTTTCTCTCGATCTTTCTCCACTGCGACCCGTCAGCGGGTGCTCTCAACTTCCCGTCTTTCTTACGGTCTTTTTTGTGCCATTGCATCAACTCGGCATGCTTTTTATTTCTGAACAGACGTTTCAACCGTGGTATTATAGGAGCATACCACATCACCTTGGCAGGAACCTTTTTCCCGGTGCGCTGGCCCTCAACATCACCAGGGTCATCTCTTCTGATCTTATACCGCAAGGCACCGCATACCGAGCATGCGTTCAAATCCTCGTACGCACCGCGGTAGAGGATGCAGTCATTAGGGCATGCATGTATCTTCTGCACCTCCAATCCTAGAGGGCATAGAACCTTCTTTGCTTCGTACGTACTGTCGGGCAATTCGTTATCCTTTGGAAGCTTATTCTTCATTATTTTCAGAAGCGAACTAAATCCCTTGTCAGATACACCATTGTCTGCCTTCCATTGCAGCAATTCCAGTGTGGTATCGAGCTTTCTGTTGTCATCTTCGCAATTTGGGTACAACCCTTTTTTGTGATCCCCTAACATGCGATCGAACTTCAACTTCTCCCTTTCACTTTCGCATTCTCTCTGTGCATCAACAATGACCCGGCGAAGATCATCATCGGGCACATCGTCTGGTTCCTCTTGATCTTCAGCTTCCCCCATTGCAGCATCACCGTATTCAGGGGGCGGGTAGTTGTCGTCATCCTCTTCTTCTTCGTTGTCTTCCATCATAACCCCTCTTTCTCCGTGCTTGGTCCAAACATTATAGTGTGGCATAAAACCCTTCTGAAGCAGGTGGAAGTGAAGGGTTTTATAGTTGGAGAAAGCCTTCGTATTCTCACAGACAGTACATGGACAATGCATAAAACCATTCTGCTTGTTTGCCTCAGCCGCTTCGAGAAAATTATGCAGGCCCTCAATATACTCGGAGGTGCGTCGGTCACCGTACATCCATTGCCGGTTCATCTGCGTGCATATCATGAATAGAGAAGTGACCAAATTAATAGAAATTCATCAACACATTAAAGCCAAAGTACAGTAGTGACCAAAATAAATACATAACGTTCATACATAGTTCTCATTATTGAACAACATATAGCTCTCTAGAGCATATTTTCTAATCTTTCTAATCTTCAAGCGCATTGCATCCATCTTGATCTTGTGATCGGCGACGACATCGGCAACATGCAACTCCAACTTCATCTTCTCCTCTTCAAGTCTTTGTAATTTTTCTTTCAAGTAATTGTTTTCTTTTTCAACCAAATTTAACTTCTCGACAAGAATTTCTATGTCGGTTGGAATTTCCGGTTCACATACCTCCTAGATTAAAAAATCTATGTCACGTTGGTCGGCATAATTGTCATAAACACTAAATAAAACAAATAGTTATAAAAGATAATATATACCACATCCGAATCATAGACCGGACGAGGGCAAATGAATAGAGAAGTGAATAGAGAAGTGATCAAATGTTATTATTGAAAAAATAAATACATAAAGTTCACACATAATTCTCATAGAACAACATACAGCTCTCTAGAGCATCTAATTAAAACATAAATTGAAACTAACATACAACTATGTAAAACATTTAAATGCAAGAACAAATGCGATCATAATGGCAACTAAGGTAACAATTGATCCAACAGCATAATGATACCAAGCCTCATTATCAATGGCATATTTTCTTATCTTTCTAATCTTCAAGCGCATTGCATCCATCTTGATCTTGTGGTCATCGACGACATCGGCAACATGCAACTCCAATTTCATCTTCTCCTCCTCAATTCTTTTCAATTTTTCTTTCAAATCCTCGTTTTCTTTTTCAACTAAATTTAACCTCTCGACAAGAGGGTCGGTTGGAATTTCCGGTTCACATACCTCCTAGATTAAAAAATCTATGTCACGTTGGTCGGCATAATTGTCATAAACACTAAATAAAACAAATAGTTATAAAAGATAATATATACCACATCCGAATCATAGACCGGATGAGGGCCGACGTGGGCGGATACCATGACCATGGCACTATATAATAACAAACAATAATAAAAGTAAGAAAATTACACAAGTATCTATCTAAATGATACAAGTAAGAACTTTTTTCTTTTAGAAAGAAGATAAGAATAAGAGGCTAACCACGGTGGTGCCGGTGTCGAGATGGACGCGGGCGATCGACGGCGGTGAGGACGGGGATGGGACAGGACGGACCGTCAAACCTAAACAAATCTTCAGAAAAATGGAGCTTGGACAAGGAGCTTCGAGAGCAGAAAGCTTAAGTGTGGCTCGGGCATTTCATCGAACACCTCATGTGCATAGGAGGTGAGCTAGAGCACCACAAAGCTCCCCCCTCGCCGGCCAGAAAAACAGAGCAGTGTGGAGTGCTCTGCTCGCTGGCGAGGGGGTATATATAGGCATCTCATTGGTCCCGGTTCGTGGCTGGAACCGGGACTAAAGGATCCTCTTTGGTCCCGGTTCCATCCACGAACCGGGACCAATGGTTGTGGGCCAAGAGCGAGGCCCATTGGTCCCGGTTCGTGTCTGGAACCGGGACCAAAGGGGTCATACGAACCGGGACCAATGCCCCACGAGGCCCGGCCGCCCCCCTGGCCTCACGAACCGGGACCAATGCCCCCATTGGTCCCGGTTCGTGAGTGAACCGGGACTAATGGGCTGGCCCGGCCTGGACCAATGCCCTGTTATGTACTAGTGAAATCCAATCTGACAGAAGTACGATACCTTGGGTGAGGGACCCTCTAACCAGTTTGTATGTTTGGAGGGATATATATCAAGGCATTAAGTATATATATGTTTGGACAGTGCTAATGTCCGACCGTACTGCTTTTAAGCAACATATCCGCACGATACGAACGTTAGGCAGTGCAGCATACACGCATGCAGTCCAGCAATTTTTCATCCAGCGCGCGACCCCCGTATGCTAATTACCTTCAATTGATTTACAGTAATAAAGTATGCATGCATGCATGTGAGACAAAAAGGCTAATGTCAGCAAAGATTCCAACAAAATTCAAAATTCAAAATGTTTTGTAGCTTCAACCGTTGCTCCGATTGAAAATTCGTTTTCACATAAAAGATTCGTCGCGGCGAGACCTTCGAAACTAGATCCCATGTTGATATGTTCCGATAGAAAAAAAAATTGGGTAAAATGTTACCACACGTCTGCTACTCAAGTTATCATATCAGTTGTGCACAAGTTATCATGTTGTTTATACATGAATTACCAGGGCATAAAAAATATTAGTTCCTCCAACCTTCTCTTCACATGCACGTGCATGCATTAGGGGGAAAAGTTGAAGCCATCTTAGATGCTTTCCTATTTCGAAACTTCAAAATGTTCTACAGCGCAAACCGGGTCAAAGTTATCATGGGGTGTACATAAGTTATCATGTCTTCGAGATGTAAAATACCATGTTATTTGCACAGAATTTAACATGATATGTTTCAACAACTCCCCACCCCCACCCTCGTCGCCGAAGTTACCTGGACCGGGGTACATAAGTTATCAGGTCTCGATGTGTGAGTTACCATGCTATTCACACAAAAGTTAATGAGGGGATATTTCATCAACTCCCATCCCCCCACCCCCGTCGCCAAAGTTAACAGGACCAGGATACATAAGTTATCAGGTCTGCGAATTATGAGTTACCATGCTATTCATACAAAAGTTACCGAGGAGATATTTCATCAACTCCCCCCACCCCCGTCGCCAAAGTTACCAGGACCAGGGTATATAAGTTATCAGGTCTACGATGTGTTAGTTACCATGATATTCACAACAAAAGTTACTGAGGGGATATTTCATCAACTTCCCCCACACTCTCCGTCGCCAAAGTTACCAGGACCGGGGTGCATAAGTTATCAGGTCTATGATGTGTGAGTTACCATGCTATTGATAGAAAAGTTATCGAGGGGATATTTCATCAACTCCCCCCTCCCCCACCCCCCGCACCCTCGTCGCCAATGTTACCACGACCGGGGTGCATAAGTTATCAGGTCTGCGATGTGTGAGTTACCATGCTATTCACATGAAAGTTTATCAACTCTTCCCCCTCCCCCCCTTTCGCAAAAGTTACCAGGACTGGGCTACATAAGTTACCAGGTCTGCAATGTGTGAGTTATCATGCTATTCACACACAAAATTACCGGGGTATATTTCATCAAGCCCCACCACGTCCAGTAATGCATGCACGTCCAGGTTGTACAGTAGCAGCAATCAACACCAAGTTGTGTCCAGAACAAGAATCAATTGCTTGTATCATGCTATCATGCTATCATGCATTCATTCAAATTGTACAGTAGCAGCAATCAACACCAAGTTGTGTCCAGAACAAGAATCAATTGCTTGTATCAAACCAGATGTGGAAAGCTCACCACGTCCGTCAGGGCTTCCTTGTCCACCGGAAGCAGCAGCAGCAACCATGAGGATGAGGGCTTCCTAGTCCACCTGCAGCAGCAGCAGCAGCATTTACAGATCAGATCGGAGCGGATCTGAAGCAACAGACAAGATAAAGGAGGACAGGAGGGATTCTCTGCAGCATTAGGGGGAAAAGTTAATGTCATCTTAGATGCTTCCCTATTTCGAAACTTCAAAATGTTCTACAGCGCAAACCGGGTCAAAGTTATCATGGGGTGTACATAAGTTATAATGTCTTCGAGATGTAAAATACCATGTTATTTGTACAGAATTTAACATGATATGTTTCAACAACTCCCCACCCCCACCCTCATCGCCGAACTTACCTGGACCGGGGTACATAAGTTATCAGGTCTCGATATGTGACTTACCATGCTATTCACACAAAAGTCAATGAGGGGATATTTCATCAACTCCCAGCCCCCCCCCCCCACCCCCGTCGCCAAAGATACCAGGACCAGGATACGTAAGTTATCAGGTCTGTGAATTATGAGTTACCATGCTATTCATACAAAAGTTACCGAGGAGATATTTCATCAACTCCCCCCACCCCCGTCGCCAAAGTTACCAGGACCAGGGTATATAAGTTATCAGGTCTACGATGTGTGAGTTACCATGCTATTCACAACAAAAGTTACCGAGGGGATATTTCATCAACTCCCCATGCACTCTCCGTCGCCAAAGTTACCAGGACCGGGGTGCATAAGTTATCAGGTCTATGATGTGTGAGTTACCATGTTATTGACATAAAAGTTATCGAGGGGATATTTCATCAACTCCCCCCCTCCCCCACGCCCCGCACCCTCGTCGCCAAAGTTACCAGGACTGAGGTGTATAAATTATCAGGTCTGCGATGTGTGTGTTATCATGCTATTCACATAAAAGTTCATCAACCCCCCTAACTTGGACAGTCGTACAAGAGAAAGAAACAAGGCACGAATTAAGTATTCTAACATGAACACTGGTGCTGAAGATTGCGCCTGTAACCTCGACCGCAGGACTCGTTCGAACCAGAATCATAAACCGTCAACTGTAAAAGACCATATACTCTGCCCCTTAATTTCTCTACAGTCGAACCTCTTTGTCAGCAGAGAGAGGGACAAGGTATAAACGAACCAGTTCTCGTTCTAATATGAGCACCAACATGGATGCTCGTTTCAAGACAAGATGCAGTTAGCAAGTTATATAGGTTGATTAGCCCGTAGTGTTTCTTTCCCCACAATTAATCTTAACATTTTCCAGTTGCAGTGCGAACACACACAGAGTAATGACTGCGAGACCCGTTTAAAAATGGGAATAAATTAGGAACGCTGCGAATCCTCACCTCTTGAAGCAGGCGAGCAGCTCGTCGACCTCGGCGGCGTCGACGTTGGCGAGCACCTCCCCGTCCCCGCCCTCCCCATCCTCCTCCCCGCCGGGCCTCTCCCCGGTCTGCGGCGCGGACCCGGTGCGGTCGAGCAACTGGGAGCGCGGGGCGGGGCGGTAGAGGAAGAGGTCCTAGAGGAACCTGCCCTGCGGCGTGAGCAGCGCGGCGTAGCGCGGCGGCGGCGCCCGCGCGGGCGCGTTGGGCGTGGGCGCGTACCGCTGCGGCTGGGCGGAGGCGGGGGGGAGGAGCCGTGGGAGAGGACGTCGTTGGTGAGGAGCGAGTTGAGGAAGCTCGTCGCCTCGGGGCCGCCGAAGCGGACCACGGCGCGGGAGGACAGGCGGCTCGCCAGCACCCCCGGGTCCGCCGGCGGGAGAGGGCTCGTGTGGAGGGGCCGGCGGGGGAGGGCGCCCCGGCGCGCCAGGTGGCGGGCGAGTGGCAGCATGGGGAGGGAGGAGATGGGGACGGGTGGCGCTATGGCAGGGGTTTGGGGGGGAGGAATCGAGGGCGCCGGTGGCCAGGTGGTGCCGGTGGTTGGTTGGCACCGAAGCATGCGGATCTGAGCCGCAGGATCAGGATCGACGACGCTCGGGTCGTTCGGATCTATCGTTATATTCCAGTCGGCAGGAAAATAGCTTTCTCGTATATGTTTTGCATGAACGGTTCTATCGTTTTGGCTTTTGGGTGCTGCATAGTGGTGCCTGTGCTGGACTTCCGTTTGTAAAACCACTTTTTAAAGTTTCTCCAGATCCTTGTTCGTGCTCAATCAAGCCCATCCTAATCCTTCCTCTCTTTTGCTTGGAACAGGGACACCATGTGAAGAACAGGGGATATCAGGAAGGTCTTTAGATCAGAGAACTTTCCTAGCAAAGCCTATCTTAGAGTATGGCGAATTTTCAACCAGTCACAAGTTTGTTGGGCACTACTGGATTAGGATGTTATGTGTAATTAGATCAGGTGCTCCTCTGCTCTGTTTGTGAAGACCCTTGTATCTTTATATTTGAGAATACCTATCTGTATGTTCAGAGTCCAATCTACTTGTGTTGCGACGCACGTCTTCTCCTTTTGCTAGTTGTGTTCTAGTTAGCAACTAGCATGTTGACCGCGCATTTGCGCAGCTAGATTTTCTACATATTTCTATACATGCTATTTTAGATTTTAGTATTCTCGAGACCAAATGTTGAAAATCGATAATTTAATTCATGGTAGGTTAGCAATGACACCAACAAAGGTATGACAATTTATGATATTTTTCAATTTATAATTAAAATTTCACCAAAAGCTTATTCTAAATAATTATACCTTAATGGTTTTTTCCTTCACGGGCCTCATCATTACAGTGTAGTGACTCGGGCATTGAATCATTTTTATGTTTAGCTCAGAGGACTACTATTTTAATATTATTATAAAGGAAGTATTAATAATTATATTACAGGCTGCCAATCTCTACTTCTCCTTTACTTCGACATCCATGTTTTCACCAACAGTTTTATTAACGAAAATCTGCTTTGGCACATATAAGTTGTCCTTTTGCATTTTTACTCTATGAGAAAATCATTTCGCATTTGGTGTAGTAGTTATTTCATGGCTATGTATCATATATATGGATTTTATTATTTTTTGGAGCAACCATTTATTTTATTTGTAGGTTGGAAAATACATGGTCGAAGTAGTTGATTGGTCATGCAAAATGGACGAAGAAATTTCCAGTCAAGATGGAAACACAATTTTGCTAATTCACAATACAAAGCAAATTTGATTAGTTCTCATAATCTGTAAAAAAGTAGATCTGGTTAGTTTGTTGGTTAATTGATGAAATAAGCTGCACAGATTGTTTTCCATCGTAGCCGATTTGTCTGCAAATACACATATGCGTATTAAATTCAGTTTTTAATATCGACCATTATAATTAGTACCACTCTATAATCAATGTAGTGGATTATTTAGCTCATGCGGGGGAATGCGATAGCTTATCTTTTCGGCTCTTCTCTTGTACATGTGCATGCGAATGTACGCATATGGCTCATTCTAACACACATTTGTATTAACTATTTTTACTTATCTCTATGTTTATTTGCCTTCTCTCAATGCAGAAATAAAATTTGACTTGGTTGTTTGCTTGTCGCTCCATTGATCTCCTTCAACAATTACTATTGAAATTGCAAATCAAATTCATCAATCATACATGATTGGTGTATTTATATCAACTGCTAGAGTTGTGCAACATTAAAAAGATGGTTTTACATGTCGCCCTCGCATCTCCCTCATTTCTTTGCTGAAATAGCTTCTGACACGATAGTTACCTCATCATTCTGTTAGTCTCCGTAAACCAAATTACAACTCCAAATTAAGCTAATTGACCATACATGATTAGGATATTCATAGGCTCTCCTAGAGTTGTGCGGATTTTACATGATAATTGTACGTGTCCTTCTCTAATATAAATATATATATATTTCATATGTTCTAAAATATAAGGTACATTTACTATACTTTGTGCTTTTAATTCAAAATTTTAGCCACAATTTTCACCTATAATTCGTCACATAATTAGTAAAATGATAGATGATACTCAATTATTTGGCAGTCAATATGACGATGTTATTCATACATCTCCAATCCGTATATTTTTGCATATATCAGTGCTCAAAGTTGTTGACCATTGACTCCATGTTTATTTATGCACCTTATATTTTGAAGTGGGTAGAGTATTTCGTCATGTATGTACATCGTATATGCTTTCAAGGTCTCATATGACCTCATTTTTATGAAAAGTTATTTATACCAAATTATATGTATGCCTTATTTGTTTCTATTGACTCTTTCTTTCTACTAATTCATTAGTATTTTTTCTTTGCAGGAATGGAAATATATATTGTTGGAACCTAGATGTTCATGTATTTCTGGTCTCAATCATCAACTCATGCTTGTTTATCGCTAAAATCGTATTCAGGCAAATATTATTATTAAATGGAAATGCTGGAAAAAAATCATACAATTTTGTCATGATAATGACAATAGATGATTTTTACTGATAACATCTTATTTCTGGCATTTTCCATTGAAACAGAAAGAGCTAAAAAATTATAGCTAGTTAGAGAAATACTGATACTTTAAATTCCAATGGCATATCAATTTAAGATCAACGTGACTGCTCCCCTAAAAAAGGATCAACGGGACTGCTGAGCTGATCCAAACAATACAGTACAGGACGTAATCATTGGTATGCTGACATCATCCATGACCTCATATATGTTAATATTGCACCTTCCTAAGTACGATTAGGGACTGCTTTGCCGTTTCCACTCAGACATGGATTGCTGGCCTGTTTTTCACACGAACTGCTCTTGCCTCAAAGATGCCGCATATATCATAAAGGGCTCATAAAAGAAGATGCTGCATATATCCCTTCTGAGTAAAATCCTTGACATGTAATCAAACAGTGTAAATATAGTGTATGTAGAGGAACGTGTGCTAAACAAAATGCGCTTTAGTCCGCACACTACTTACTGTGATGTGCCAGCCAAGCCAACGACCACTTACATCTTGGACTTCCTTTTTTTCTTTTCTGAATCTAACATCTTCAACTTGTTATGGACTGCCGCTTGCGTCGTAGGTACAGGCCTTGATTTGTTACTTTGAGAAGCCCATGTACGTACACAGGACACGGTTGGGCGTATCATTATGTGACGTCTCCTAATCCAACTCCGAGTTTTCCATTAAAAAATCTCCTGATCGTTTTCTCTCGGGGACTCCTAATCGGTTTTGAGTCTTTGACTATGCACGTGGGTCCTAGCGAAACGTACGTACGCTCAAGCAAACCGGTTTTTACTGCTGTATCCTAATTGACGACTCCTTCTAAATTTTTTTTACATGTCAAAATCTGAACCGTTTATTGTTATTATTTTCTATTGCTTAATCTGAGCCATTACTTTTCTTCTGTCTTAATAATAATATAATAGAAGATAGATAGATGTGCAGCTCTGCGATGTGATGCCATGCATTTTGGAACGGAGGCAGTGTCATTCTTCTTCATCACGGCAGCTCTGTTCACCTTTCCTCATCCAGAGAGCTTCATCTCACACACAGATAAAGCTAGTAGTTGATTTGACTGCAGTACAATGACTGCAGGACAGATATGATCAAGTCTGCTGCCAGGATAGTTAGTGCCCAGTGCCCACCACCAGGACCAGTGACAGTACATCTTCAGCTTCAGGTTTGTGCAGAATCAATTGGGTGGCTGGAGCTGCTGAAGCCAGTGGAGGCCATGATCGCCTTCGACACGCTCTTCGCCGTGATGACAGTGCTGATGAAGAAGGCACTCGATGGTGGCCTGAACACTGTCGTTCTTATCGCTCTTCGGCAGCTTCTCGGCGCAGCTTTCCTGCCACCGATTACCTACTTCAAAGAAAGGTTGCCGAGTTGTTTTTGTATGTTGTTAAGCACTTGTATACCGATTACCTACTGCAACACTGGCTGCAACCGGTCAGTTTCTTAATTGACATCTTTGAGTCACAAGCTGTTCACCCGGACTGAAACTAATTACGCAGGTCAGAAACAGTAGATGTGAGGAGCAAGGCAGGTCTGGCGAAGATCGCAGGAACACTGGCATCAGTTGGTGGCGCGGTACTGCTGAGCCTGTATGAGGGTGCAGCCCTGACTCACACAGCATCTTCGGTCCAAGAACACGATGGAAATGGCGCAACCAGCACCAGCAGTGCAAGGGGAGGTGGATGCTGGGCTCGGCGTTGCTGCTGCTGAACTGCATCACCTTCTCATTCTGGGTGCTGCTGCAAGGGAAGCTCACCAAGAAGTACCCTGCAGTCATCTCCAGCACTGCATTCTCATGGCCTTGTTCAGCTCACTGCAACCAGGGCACTGGCACTCGCCACCCAAAGGCACATCTCATTTTGGCTGCTCCGAGGAAGTATAGTAGTATACTGATTGCAACTATTCTTTTCGTGGTACGTAAGATTGCTCAGATAACCACCAACTAATAAAGAATGAATAAAAACGTCCAATAGCTATAAAAAAACCATCAACCAAACTTTTCTTTTCTTGATTACAGCTATTTGACCCTACTTGCCTGGGCATAAACCAGAATTATTTAACACCAACTTCTTGTTCTTGCTTCTCTAGCAGTCTATCTTATATAAGGACATTCCTATATGTTTGGGGTTGGCTTTGGTAATGTAAGGACACCTTATTCCCGTTCTTCACGTTTCTGATAGTTATGAACACATGCCTTGGTCTGGCGCAAACAAGTGTAAATGCAGTTGGAACAGCAATTTTCGTCACAAAGAATGATTCAGGTTCAGCGTAATGTACACTGAAACTCTGCACTTTTGCTGTACAGGGAGTGGGAGTATCGGGGATAGGATATGTGCTGATGACCCGGTGCATTGAGCACAGACAGGGCCGGTGTTCGCTGCAGGCTTCTTGCCTCTCATTCGGATCATTGCTGGAGTCCTTGATCTCCTCGTCCTTCATGAACAGCTTTACGTGGGAAGGTATTGGCTTTTACTAAAAGTTTAGGAGAGCAACTGTATGACAGAGAAATGCAAAATGAGAATAAACTCTATTTAGTTTTCCGGTAGCACATCATGTGAAATACTATCATGCTTATTAAATTAGCTGTTTACTTTCTCAAAGTCTAGTACAGATCATATGTCCTAAATGGATAGGATAAAATTCTGATCCAGATATCGTTGTACACTTGTACTATGACTTACTCCACCTATAAGGACTAAGAATTGACATGCTTCTTAAATGTTGCAAGTGTAAATACCTATCAACATCGACTATCACCAACGGACTAACAATTGATTGACATATTGCTAAGTTGCATACAGAACTATCAGCCAGATGACGACTTTGCTTTAAGGCATAGAACTTCGGCAAAACAACGGAAAAGTCAGACTTGTATTTCCCTTTTTGTCCAGGAAGTGTGGTAGGCGCTGCTCTTGTCATTGGAGGCCTCTATCTTCTCCTCTGGGGGAAGAGCAAGGAAGCATCATCAACTGCTTTTTTAGCAGAGAAAGGACTGGAAGAAGATAAGGAGACGCAAGCAAATTGGTGAAGTATAGAAAGGGCGTTCTTAGTAATTAGTCTTTGGGATGTCGAGAATCACCCTAAGGCCTTGTTTGGTTGTAGTGGATTTAATCTTCCAGTGGAATTAATCCTCTAGAGGATTGGGTGATCCCCCACCTTAACACCAAATCCCCTTGGGGACCAAATCACTGCCATTGTGCAATCCACGCCACTCACTATGCATTCAGTTGATGCCAAGGGCACTGAACCGCAGTGATAATACACTACCGGAATAAAGCTCGACGCCGACGGCCTAATCTATGCCGACGGTGGCCGTCGGCATATCTACAGCTATCCCGACGGCCTCGGGCGAACCGTAGGCGTACAAAAGCCGTCGGCGTCCCTTCGCCTATCCCGACGGTGGCCGTAGGCAACATAAGACCGTCGGCGTATCTACAGCTATCCCGACGGCCCCTGTCGGCATAAATGAGCCGTCGGCATAGAAATGCCCTAGACAACCAGCGGACGAACGGGGAGCTGACGGCGTTAGAGCTACGCCAACGGTTTTGACGGAGGCCGTCGGCGTAGCGACGCCGACGGTTTGGCCGTCGGCGTAGCCGTTGTCCACGTCATCGATCCGTGGCTGGTGCCACGTCATCGATCCGAGGCGCTTCTGTTGGGCATCGCTGGTTCGTAGCTACGCCGACGGCCAAACCGTCGGCAAAGCCTTTTCCTGTTTTCTGATTTTGTCCTGTTTTTAAGTTTTTATTATTTTCCTAAATTAATTTTTGATTAACTTAAATGTGCCTTATATAAACATAAACATACATAAATTATATATCGATTTGGTATAGAATTTTCCATAGATTATGAATATGTGGTTTGTATTTGTTTTCGAGTATGTTAGTAATGTGACCTCATGTTCTTTTGCATATAGGTCCTTATACTTTATTGAAATCACAAAAAAATGATAATTACGTCTATTTTGACAAGTTTTATATGTTTTTTACAAGAATCTTGAAAATGCTAGATCCGCCGGTCAACTGTGCCAGGGTTAGACGGGACGGGTGTACTTTGGGGGGTAGCTATGCCACGCGGTCTTTCGTTGGGCCCTCTTACACGTCCCGAAATGTGGTGGCGGGTGTAAGCACCCGGCACGCTGCTCCGCAGCATGACCCCCATCACGGACGTCGCTGCCGCCGTCACGTGAAGGATGGAAACGGCCACGTCGGGCAGTAATGGAGGGAATCTTGCGGTGGGTTGGGCCCGGACCTTGATCCGAAGTGTATCTATGGGCTGGCCTATCACAGCCAGGTGAAAATGTCCATCGGTCATACCTCGTCCGGTGAAAGTCAAAGGGGTAGACCCGTCCGGTCAACAATGCTAGGGTTAGATGGGACGGTGTAATTGGGGGGGGGGGGTAGCTATGCTGCCAGGTCTTGCGCTGGGCCCTCCTACACGTCTGGAAGTGTGGTGGCAGGTGCAAGATCTCGGCACGTGGCTCCGGGGTGTGACCCCCCTCACGGACGTCGCTGCCGCCGCCGCACGGAGGGTGGAAACGGTCACGTCAGGTCGACGCGGAGGGAATCTTGCGGTGGGTTAGGCCCGGACCTTGATCCGAAGGGAATCTTGTGGTGGGTTGGGCCCGAACCTTGATCCGAAGTGTACCTAGGGGCTGGGCTATCACACCCAGGTGAAAATGTCCATCGGTCAAACCCCATCCGGCGAAAGTCAAAGGCGTAGACCGCCCGGTCAACTCTCGCAGGGTTAGACGGGACGGGTGTACTTTGGGGGGTAGCTATGCCGCCAGGTCTTTCGCTGGGCCCTCCTACACGTCCGGAAGTGCGGTGGCGGGTGCAAGCACCCGGCACGGGGCTCCGTGGTGTCACCCCCCTTACCGACATCGCCGTCGCCATCGCACGGAGGGGGGAACTGCCACGTCGGGCAGTAACGGAGGGAATCTTGCGGTGGGTTGGGCCCGGACCTTGATCCGAAGTGTATCTATGGCCTGGCCTATCGCAGCCAGGTGAAAATGTCCATCGGTCATACCTCGTCCGGTGAAAGTCAAAGGGGTAGACCCGTCCGGTCAACAATGCTAGGGTTAGACGGGACGGTGTAATTGGGGGGGGGGGGGGGGGGTAGCTATGCCGCCAGGTCTTGCGCTGGGCCCTCCTACACGTCTGGAAGTGTGGTGGCAGGTGCTAGCTCCCGGCACGCGGCTCCGGGGTGTGACCCCCCTCACGGACGTCGCTGCCGCCGCCGCACGGAGGGTGGAAACGGTCACGTCAGGTCGACGCGGAGGGAATCTTGCGCTGGGTTAGGCCCGGACCTTGATCCGAAGGGAATCTTGTGGTGGGTTGGGCCCGAACCTTGATCCGAAGTGTACCTAGGGGCTGGGCTATCACACCCAGGTGAAAATGTCCATCGGTCAAACCCCGTCCGGCGAAAGTCAAAAGCGTAGACCGCCTGGTCAACTCTCGCAGGGTTAGACGGGACGGGTGTACTTTGGGGGGTAGCTATGCCGCGCGGTCTTTCGCTGGGCCCTCTTACACGTCCCGAAATGTGGTGGCGGGTGTAAGCACCCGGCACGCTGCTCCGTAGCATGACCCCCATCACGGACGTCGCTGCCGCCGTCACGTGAAGGATGGAAACGGCCACGTCGGGCAGTAATGGAGGGAATCTTGCGGAGGGTTGGGCCCAGACCTTGATCCGAAGTGTATCTATGGGCTGGCCTATCACAGCCAGGTGAAAATGTCCATCGGTCATACCTCGTCCGGTGAAAGTCAAAGGGGTAGACCCGTCCGGTCAACAATGCTAGGGTTAGACGGGACGGTGTAATTGGGGGGGTAGCTATGCTGCCAGGTCTTGCGCTGGGCCCTACTACACGTTTGGAAGTGTGGTGGTAGGTGCAAGCTCCCGGCACGTGGCTCCGGGGTGTGACCCCCCTCACGGACGTCGCTGCCGCCGCCGCACGAAGGGTGGAAACGGTCACGTCAGGTCGACGCGGAGGGAATCTTGCGGTGGGTTAGGCCCGGACCTTGATCCGAAGGGAATCTTGTGGTGGGTTGGGCCCGAACCTTGATCCGAATTGTACCTAGGGGCTGGGCTATCACACCCAGGTGAAAATGTCCATCGGTCAAATCCCGTCCGGCGAAAGTCAAAGGCATAGACCGCCCGGTCAACTCTCGCAGGGTTAGACGGGACGGGTGTACTTTGGGGGGTAGCTATGCCGCCAGGTCTTTCGTTGGGCCCTTCTACACGTCCGGAAGTGCGGTGGCGGGTGCAAGCACCCGGCACGTGGCTCCGTGGTGTCACCCCCGTCACCGACATCGCCGTCGCCATCGCACGGAGGGGGGAACGGCCACGTCGGGCAGTAACGGAGGGAATCTTGAGGTGGGTTGGGCCCGGACATTGATCCGAAGTGTATCTATGGGCTGGCCTATCGCAGCCAGGTGAAAATGTCCATCGGTCATACCTCGTCCGGTGAAAGTCAAAGGGGTAGACCCGTCCGGTCAACAATGCTAGGGTTAGACGGGACGGTGTAATTAGGGGGGGTAGCTATGCCGCCAGGTCTTGCGCTGGGCCCTCCTACACGTCTGGAAGTGTGGTGGCAGGTGCAAGCTCCCGGCACGCGGCTCCGGGGTGTGACCCCCCTCACGGACGTCGTTGTCGCCGCCGCACGGAGGGTGGAAACGGTCACGTCAGGTCGACGCGGAGGGAATCATGCGGTGGGTTAGGCCCGGACCTTGATCCGAAGGGAATCTTGTGGTGGGTTGGGCCCGAACCTTGATCCGAAGTGTACCTAGGGGCTGGGCTATCACACCCAGGTGAAAATGTCCATCGGTCAAACCCCGTCCGGCGAAAGTCAAAGGCGTAGACCGCCCGGTCAACTCTCGCAGGGTTAGACGGGACGGGTGTACTTTGGGGGGTAGCTATGCCGCCAGGTCTTTCGCTGGGCCCTCCTACACGTCCGGAAGTGCGGTGGCGGGTGCAAGCAACCGGCACGGGGCTCCGTGGTGTCACCCCCTCACCGATATCGCCGCCGCCGTCACGTGAAGGATGGAAACGGCCACGTCGGGCAGTAACGGAGGGAATCTTGCGGTGGGTTGGGCCCGGACCTTGATCCGAAGTGTATCTATTTGCTGGCCTATCACAGCCAGGTGAAAATGTCCAACGGTCATACCTCATCCGGTGAAAGTCAAAGGGGTAGACCCGTCCGGTCAACAATGCTAGGGTTAGACAGGACGGTGTAATTGGGGGGGTAGCTATGCTGCCAGGTCGCACGGAGGGGGAGAACGGCAAACTCGGCCCAAGAGACACGCGTGGTGTATCTGTGTGTGTTTATGTTTAGATAAGGCACAATTTAATTAATTAAATTTTTATTTTTTAATTATGTTTTTTAAAAAATTGAATAAAAAATAAAAAAAATCGAAAGTAGCTATGCCGACGGCTTAGCCGTCGGCATAGACGTGCCTACGCCACGTCACCGAACCGTAGCAGGTTGGGCTGGAGCTATGCCGACGGTTAAGCCGTCGGCATAGGCCGCTCTCCCTTATCCGTTCGGCGCCCTCCCTCCTCCACTCGTTCTCTCCCCGGCCTCCCTCGATCCCACGCCCCCCCTCCCTCGATCCCGCGCCGCCGCCACCACTAGCCGTCGCCGCCGCCGCCACCAGCCGTCGCCGCCGCCGCCACCAGCCGTCGCCGCCGCTGCCCCCCGTCCCTCCGCACCCGGCCGGGCCCTAGCCCTCCCCGCCCCGCCTTCCCCGCAACGCCGCCCCGCCCTTGTCCGCACCGCCGCCACCGCACCCCGGCCGGCCACACCGCCGCGTCGCCCCATCCTCCCTCGGCCACGGGCTCCTCGTCCCCGCCCCGTCCTCCCTCGGCTCCTCCCCGGCCTCCCTCGGCCCCGCCCCGGCCCCTTGACCCCGGCCGTGACCGCGGCTCCGGCGGCCCCGGCCTCCCTCTGGCCCCACGGCCGGCCCCCTCGCCGGCCTCCCTCTGCCCCGCGGCCGGCCCTGCTCGGCTGCTGCTCCCGCTCCACTGCCCCAGCCCCTTGACCCCGGCCGTGACCGCGGCTCCGGTTGCCCGAAGGTAATTTTTTAGTTAGTTTTACAAATTTTTGTGTGAAGTATTTTGTACAAATATATGAATAGATAGATGAATAGATAGATGGATGAAAAGGAAGTGAGTAAAAATGTGAAAAAAATATTAGGTGGACAAATTTTTGTATGTTTCGTGTAATTTTATTAGGTTTTAGATACATACTCACGTGATAGATAGATGTTTTGTGGAGTACATTGATAGATAGATAGATGAAATGGCAGAGAACATTTTTTTTGGCTTTTTTGATAGATAGACGAATGTTAAAATTTGGATATGATGAGGGGTTATTTGATCATGATGATCGTGCTAAAAAATTGAAGTGTCAATGTTGTGTGTGATGTGATGACCTAAGTTTTTTTCACTCGGCGGATTTTACAGAATTTGTGGTGTTGCATCTTCGTGGAGTGATCGTCGACGTCAGAGCTGTTGGTCCCTGATCGTCCCTCCGCTGTTCGACTACTTCCTCTACAGCCGAGGGTGAGGTACAAATCCACCACCTCCTCATCTGCTCTTTTTTATGTCACTAGATTTAATTATCACGTCAAGTCACGTAACCTAGGCGTCTCCCGTCCGAAAGGGTTGCATCGATAAAGATGCATTCAATTGCATATTTATCACAGTAACTCTTTCGGATTGTCCAGCGTTTTCCACGGACACCCCGAGGATGTGTAGATTGGGTACGTTCTCCATTGCCTACCCCGTTCCGAGACAGGATTTCGGTGATGCCTCCCCGTTGTTCTCCGGAGCACATTCTCTCGGATTTTTGCCGAGACGTGTATCTGGAGAACAGCGGGGAGGTGCTGCCGAAATTTTGTCTCGGAACGGGGTAGAGCATGGAGAACGTACTCAATCTACACATCCTCGGGTGGGATTAAGACCTATCTTTACCTATTAGAGATGTAGGTGGATTCAGTGCCGTTTCTCGCCAACCCGGTAGAAAATAAAAATTGTATGTGATTAATTTTAATGAATCCATAATTTTGTTGTGTGGCTCGTGATAAAGCAGAGGATGGCAGATAATCAGTGGATGTACAATGGTTTTATCCGTCGGAATCAAGTGACAACAGAGTGGGTCGAGAAAACCGATGTGTTCTTGAAGGAGATATTCCGTCCTCCCATGATAATTAACCCAGAATGCCCCTGTGCAAAATGTGATAGACGTCACCATAGAGCTCAGGGAGAAATGACTTTGCACCTTCGCACGTTTGGATATATGCAAGACTTTAACATGCCCATAAACTTTGCCGAGCGGGACCGTGGTAGAGAGGAGGTGATGCGACAACGCATTGGTGGTTGTGAGGACGATGGGGTTAGAAACTTGTAGGGCAAAGATCCGAACACCTCTATGGATGACAAATTGAGATGGGTTTCCATGGGTTTTAACGCTCGGGTCATGAAATGTGAAAAGTATGATGTGAATGGGTATCGCTTCCATACAGAGGATCACCAGAACAGCCGGCCTGATCCCAAAACTATAAACACAGGAGTGTACACCCCTGGAGAAAATGAAGTTGTGTACTATGGAAGGGTAGGGAAAATATACGAGCTATCATTCGATCTTGGGGGCGAGGACCTAAATCTAGCTGTGTTCAAATGCCAATGGTTTGACCCATATGAGGGGTTGAGACATACGCCTTCCCTTGGTTTGGTCGAAGTTAAACCATCCACCGTTTATGCAGGAGCCGATCTTTTTATTGCTGCTACCCAGGCCACACAAGTTTATTATCTGCCCTACCCATGCCAGAAGGAGTACCTAAAGGGTTGGGAAGTTGTGTTCAAGGTGGCGCCACATGGTAAGCTACCGGACCCGGACGATGACGATTACTTCTACATTAACCCCATGACATATGAGGGAGTGTTCTATCAAGAGCAACTTGATGATGTTGATGTGGTTCGATACAATGACGCTGATGCCTTGGGTGATGTTGATGTGGATCCAAACGATGACGATGCACGGAATGATGGCGAGACCATTGTGAACGACCAAGACATACTTATGCTAGAGAAATTAAATGAATACGCTGAAGACGAGGAAGAGCCTGCACCTACGTCAGACAACGAAGATGATATGCGTGATAGTGACGATGAGACCGGTCGAGGAAACAGTTACAACAGTGATGATTCGTATGGGTTCTAGCAGATGTATGTTCCATGTCTTATTTGTATGTTCTATTAATATGTCTTTTTTTATATGGTTTATTATTATGAATGCGCTTTTTTATTCCTTTTTATTATGTCTACTCCTTCATTATTAATACACTAACTTTTTATTCTCTTTTCAATGCATGTTCGCTAAGTATGGGAAAGGGCAAGGCCGATGGTACTGGTTTGCTAAGCAAAGTCGCCGCGAAGGTTAGTCGGAGTGGTCGACCCCGTAATGTCCCCTCCCGACTACTTGACGATGAGTTCTCAGAGGGAGGTCGAGGGAGAGGTGCCCCTAGAGGAGGACGTGGTGGGGGGGGAGGCCCAGGGGGACGGTCTCGGGGCCAGAAACTGCGCTCTGTGACCGACATAGGGGGGTCGTCTTCGCGACCCTTCTCTAGGGAGGTAACCTCTGAGGAGGACCAGGAGGTTGGGGAGGAGGAGGAGGAGCAGGAGGTTAGGGAGGAGGATGAGGATGATGGCGAGGAGGGGGATGGTGGCGAGGAGGGGGGTGGTGACGAGGAGGGGGATGGTGGCGAGGAGGGGGGTGCTGGCGGGGAGGGGGATGGTGGCGAGGAGGGGAGTGCTGGCGGGGAGGGGGTGGCAAGCAGAAGGGTTGGCTGCGTGGTGGTGCGCGACTCCCAAAAGCTCCTGATACCGAGGAGATGAAGTGGCTCATTAAGCCCAAGGGGAAAAGGTACACTAGTAGGAAAGGGCCCATTTGTCCCGGTTCGTAAGGGCCTTTAGTCCCGGTTCTGGAACCGGGACTAAAGGGTCGGGACTAAAGCCCAATACCTTTACTCCTGGTTCGCTTACGAACTGGGACAGATGGTCCTCCACGTGGCCGCTGCGGCGAGCCCAGGCAGGAGGGCTTTTAGTCCCGGTTGGTAATACCAACCTTGACCAATAAGCATCCACGCGTCAGCAGCTCAGGAGCTAGGGTTTTTTTTTTTGAAAGGGGGGGGGGGGGGGGTTGGGGGTTTTGGAGGGTTAATTTGGGGGTTTCATATATTGTGTTAGCTAGCTAATAGCTATCTAGAGAGAAGTGACCTCTCTTATCTCCGTGCTTGGTCGACGCTACGTACTATACGTATAGAGAGAACTCGACACGCTAGGTAGTAAGCAAATGAAGGAACCAGTAAGTACATAAGATCGTCATGAACATATACAGAGAGGAGTGATCGACCTCTCTTTCTCCGGAGAGATTGGTCGAATAACAAGTCATACTAGATCATCATCACCATAGTCATCTAACCAACCATACTTAATTGTTCTTAGCACATGATCATGAGTATTAGCTAGGACCTAACTACCCGGCCTCTCTAAGGTAAAATAGCATAAAACAAGATAGGCCCTGACTCTCCATTATGGAGAATGGAGATTATCCTGTCTCCAATTCTTGCACGTCCCACAATGTTGCTTCCAAGTAGCTCCCTACGATCGACCATACATTTTTTCCAATCTTTGATTGTCATGTCTTCATCGGTTTTAGAAATCCGGTATGGACAACAGTGATGCATATGATGACCTGGTGGCAGTAAGCTCATGACATCAAGGTGAACTTTCGGAAACATCAGATGAGGCACACAATCATTCAGGATTTTCTGTTGAAAAACATAGTAATAACTTCGTAGTTAGCAATGTAGTTTAGTTTTAAAAATAATTTATGCAAAAGATGCACGAATGTCGTAATAGTAAAAAATCTTACCATGCGATCTCCATGGTTGTTACCGTAGTTCAACACGTGCACTAGTGGCACGTATTGACCATAATGTGTAGGAGTTTGATAATAGGTATTGTAATTCTGAAGATAATTAATAAATGCGATAAGATGATTTTTCTCCTGACAAGTTAATTCTGCGCCATCGGTGTAGTAGGTTCTGTCTACCATCTTCCGTACATTTTTTGAAGAATGAAAATAAGCTGTCAATGGAAATAAGCTATCAACTATTTTGAAATAAACAATATAAATTACATAATAAATATGTTTAACAAACTCACAAGGAGGCAGAATCGGAATCATAATAAATATGGTTGAGAAACTCACATAATGGTAGAACTGGAGGTGTCTGCACATCGACCCAGATGTCGATATTACCTTCAATTTCATCTTCCGGACGAATATCAAAGGTGATAAGCATATTAGGCTCAAATGCATAAGCCTTGCATAGTGCTTGCCAACTTTTGCATTCAAAAAAGGAGTAGGTGTCTGCATTGTACAATTTTACGGCAAAAGTATAACCATGCTCGGTCCTCAAGTGAACTCTGTTTACCTCCATAGTTTCTTTAGTATTGAAACCAATCTTATCCAAGACATATCTTCTTGCATGGCAAGGGATACGCTAGTAGAATAGTAAAAAATTAAAATTATAAGTTGAAGCAAAAGAAGCAGAAGTCATGCTTAATTACGAAAAAAGACTTGTCGTTGTGACTTACTGTATCCACTTCGAAGTTCTCATCCAGCACGATGCTGAAGCGCCTACCATCAACTAGGTGAGTCGTGTCGCACAGACCGCGCTCGTCTTCGCAGTATTCGCACATACCGAATTCCCTTTCGCTATCGTCGTCAGACATTTCCTATGTTCATAGTTGAAACATTTAAAATCGATCGAAGGCAACTACCAGGAAACTGATCAACACACAGATCACTATTACTCAAAATATGCAACGGGTTGACTTTAGGTCTGTCGAGTCTTTGCTTCCTAAACTCTCATCTCACGTATATGGTGGGCACTCCCTCTGATATTGCGACCGTCGGTGATGGTGGCTCCTCCATTCGTCCCCGAGTGCATTACACCAAAATGTCTAGCACACGGGAACAAAGGAGAAGCGACCCCCACGACAACAGTCAGGATTCTTCCTCTCTCATATTTCGACCGTCGGTGATGGTCGCTACTCCTTCTTTCCCTAGTGCATTACAAATATCTAGCACAAGGAAAAGAAGGAGAAGCGACCCCCACGACAACAGTCGGGATTCTTCCTCTCTCATATATATATATATATGGTGGACACTCTCCCTCACTGAAAGACACACAAGGAGCCGAAACAGACCTGAAGTCCACCCGTTCCATATATCGAGCAATGACATAGAAAAAATTCCCTATGTTTTGCCGCAATGACTGGCAAAACACAAGCACTCGATATTAACTAATACATCATCCCGAACAATCCAGTTAATGCATCATCAAATATTAACTAATACATCTCGAATATTATCATATAAGATCACTAATACAGATCGAATATCCTAGAATCCAAAGTGGAGGACGGTGAACTAGGTTCACTAGCGGTCTCTGAGTCGCCGGCGGTGGACACCCAAAGATAAGGAACCATCACGGGATCATAACTCGGGTGAGATCCCTGAAGAATCTGCCAGGTATTGTCGAACCGGGCGTCCAACGCCGCCATGTAGCGACGGACGTGCTCGTCCTCCTCCCTAACACGGCGACGTACCACCTCCGTGGGGGCCCGCTCCCTCCGCACCGAAAGTGGCCCGCGTGACCGCCACCACAGAAGCTCCGGGTCGACGACGAGACCTGGATTCCTCACCAACCTCCGAGCCCGGGAAGGTAGCACCTCCCAGTGCCAGCCCGGCGGAGCCCAGTCCCGGACATGGCGCCTATCAAGCAGGCTCTCGCGGACCACTCGACGACGAGGATGAGGGCCGGGCATCGTCGACGTCGAGACAAATTCCTATGAGAACGTTTTCTTATCGTTAAATCACTAATTTTTCATAAAACCAATTTTTTTTCTGTAATCTAACATACACAAACTAATTTTTTCCTAAGACTCCTAATAATTTTAACTTAGAGTTACATGCATCCATATAGTTACATCCATCCATTCATCCATCCATACATACACATACATATATACATGGACATATACACACATATACATGTACATATACACATATACATGAAAAAAACATGGCGGTGGGCGACGGGCGACGGGGCGCGGGCGGACGGCGGGCGACGGCTCGCAGAGCGCGGCGGACGGCGGACGACGGGCGGCGGGCGGCGGGCGACGGCGTCGGGGCGCGGGGGGGGGGGGGAGGAGGAGAGGAGGGGAACGGCGCGGCGGGCGACGGCGTCGGGGGCGCGGGGGGGGGGGAGGAGGAGAGGAGGGGAACGGCGCGGCGGGCGACGGCGTCGGGGCGCGGGGGGGGGATGAGAGGAGGGGAACGGCGATGCGGCTCACAGTGGGTGCGGGGACGGCGTCGGGGGCAGCTCGGCGACGGCGACGACGGCGAGGTCGAGCAGCCTGACGGCGTCGGGGCAGGGCTCGGCGCCGACGGCAACGAGGAGCAGGGCGTCGGGCGGAGAAAAGAACACGATTTGGAGAAACTGCTAAGTGCGCGGCTTATATGCACACACCTTTAGTCCCGGTTGGTGGCACCAACCGGGACCAATTCCCCCCTTTGGTCCCGGTTGGTGCCACTAACCGGGACCAAAGGTCTCTTTTCGTCAGCCCAAAGGGCGGGAAACAGGGACCTTTGGTCCCGGTTGGTGCCACAAACCGGGACCAAAGGTCTCTTTTCGTCAGCCCAAAGGGCGGGAAACAGGGACCAAAGGTGGGCATTGGTCCCGGTTGGTGCCACCAACCGGGACCAACGGTGGTGCTGCCCGGGGCCAAATGTTTAGTCCCACCTCGCTAGTTGAGAGTGCTCGAGAGTTGTTTATAAGCGCTGCTGTGCACAACCTCTCGAGCTCCTCTCAACAGCAGGCTTACGGGCCTAATTGCACACCCGTGCCTGTGGGCCTTCTATGACTGCAGCGGGCCCGAAGTAGGCGGCATTTTTTTAAAATTTTTTCTACTTTTTTTGTTTTCTTTTTTGCTTTATTTATTTTCTTTTGTTTCTACATACAGTTTTTCAGTGATTCTTTTTGCTTTTAGGTCACAAAAATTATAAAGTTTCTGTTAGTGCCATTAGTTTCCAAATTTTAATAGTTTAAATTTGAATTCTTTTAAATTGGTGTGAATAACTAGTTTGTGAATAACTTTACTAAAAAATAGATTTTTGAGTGATTCTTTTTCCTGCTATTTAATGTTACTGTGTTTTATCATTATATTCAATTTGAACTCCAGGCTTTTCGTGTGTTCAAAATGCACCATTCAAAGCCACATCATCAATTTTTAACCCTTTCTGACTTCATTTTGGTATTTTTCATGCACTTACTGATTTTTTTTGAGCTAAATGACCCTGAAATTGAAAAGCACTACAAATGAACTCTGAAAAGGTTGAAAGTTGGCATGGTATCAACCTTTCACCCACATAGCAGGTGCTAAAAAGTTGAGTGGGTTACGGCAAAAACTGGATGCACTTCGTGTACAAAACGGACAGTCCCTTTCGAAGTATCGGGGTTTCGGACGGAAACTCATCGCTTACAAAAGGCATTTCATTTTCTTGAACTTATTTGAACTCCATACTTTTCGTGTGTTCAAAATGCACCATTCGAAGCCACATCATCAATTTTCAACCCTTTCTGACTTCATTTGGTATTTTTCATGCATTTAATGATTTTTTGAGCTAAATGACCCAGAAATTGAAAAGCACTACAAATGAACTCTGAAAGGGTTGAAAGTTGGCATGGTATCAACCTTTCACCCACATAGCATGTGCTAAAAAGTTGAGTGGGTTACGGCAAAAACTGGATGCACTTCGTGTACAAAACGGACAGTCCCTTTCGAAGTATCGGGGTTTCGGACGAAAACTCATCGCTTACAAATGGCATTTCATTTTCTTGAACTTATTTGAACTCCAGGCTTTTCGTGTGTTCAAAATGCACCATTCGAAGCCACATCATCAATTTTCAACCCTTTCTGACTTCATTTTGGTATTTTTCATGCACTTACTGATTTTTTTGAGCTAAATGACCCTGAAATTGAAAAGCACTACAAATGAACTCTGAAAAGGTTGAAAGTTGGCATGGTATCAACCTTTCACCCACATAGCATGTGCTAAAAAGTTGAGTGGGTTACGACAAAAACTGGATGCACTTCGTGTACAAAACGGACAGTCCCTTTCGAAGTATCGGGGTTTCGGACGGAAATTCATCGGTTACGAAAGGCATTTCATTTTCTTGAACTTATTTGAACTTTAGGCTTTTTGTGTGTTCAAAATGCACCATTCGTAGCCACATCATCAATTTTCAACCCTTGCTGACTTCATTTTGGTATTTTTCATGCACTTACTGATTTTTTTGAGCTAAATGACCCTGAAATTGAAAAGCACTACAAATGAACTCTGAAAAGGTTGAAAGTTGGCATGGTATCAACCTTTCACCCACATAGCATGTGCTAAAAAGTTGAGTGTGTTACGGCAAAAACTGGATGCACTTCGTGTACAAAACGGACAATCCCTTTCGAAGTATCGGGGTTTCGGACGGAAACTCATCGCTTACAAAAGGCATTTCATTTTCTTGAACTTATTTGAACTCCAGGCTTTTCGTGTGTTCAAAATGCACCATTCAAAGCCACATCATCAATTTTCAACCCTTTCTGACTTCATTTTGGTATTTTTCATGCACTTACTGATTTTTTTGAGCTAAATGACCCTGAAATTGAAAAGCACTACAAATGAACTCTGAAAAGGTTGAAAGTTGGCATGGTATCAACCTTTCACCCACATAGCATGTGCTAAAAAGTTGAGTGGGTTACGACAAAAACTGGATGCACTTCGTGTACAAAACGGACAGTCCCTTTCGAAGTATCGGGGTTTCGGACGGAAACTCATCGCTTACAAAAGGCATTTCATTTTCTTGAACTTATTTGAACTCCAGGCTTTTCGTGTGTTCAAAATGCACCATTCGAAGCCACATCATCAATTTTCAACCCTTTCTGACTTCATTTTGGTATTTTTCATGCACTTACTGATTTTTTTGAGCTAAATGACCCTGAAATTGAAAAGCACTACAAATGAACTCTGAAAAGGTTGAAAGTTGGCATGGTATCAACCTTTCACCCACATAGCATGTGCTAAAAAGTTGAGTGGGTTACGGCAAAAACTGGATGCACTTCGTGTACAAAACGGACAGTCCCTTTCGAAGTATCGGGGTTTCGGACGGAAACTCATCGCTTACAAAAGGCATTTCATTTTCTTGAACTTATTTGAACTCCAGGCTTTTCGTGGGTTCAAAATGCACCATTCAAAGCCACATCATCAATTTTCAACTTTTTCTGACTTCATTTTGGTATTTTTCATGCACTTTCTGATTTTTTTGAGCTAAATGACCCTCAAATTGAAAAGCACTACAAATGAACTCTGAAAAGGTTGAAAGTTGGCATGGTATCAACCTTTCACCCACATAGCATGTGCTAAAAAGTTGAGTGGGTTACGACAAAAACTGGAAGCACTTCGTGTATAAAACGGACAGTCCCTTTCGAAGTATCGGGGTTTCGGACGGAAACTCATCGCTTACAAAAGGCATTTCATTTTCTTGAACTTATTTGAACTCCAGGCTTTTCGTATGTTCAAAATGCACCATTCGAAGCCACATCATCAATTTTCAACCCTTTCTGACTTCATTTTGGTATTTTTCATGCATTTACTGATTTTTTTGAGCTAAATGACCCTGAAATTGAAAAGCACTACAAATGAACTCTGAAAAGGTTGAAAGTTGGCATGGTGTGCGTGCTTGTCAACAATGACAACCCACTTTTTTGTTGCATTTTGTTCTCAGCCACAATCGGAATTTAAGAAAAAACTGAATTGAAAAGCACTACAAATATATAATAGCTAGAGAGATATGTAATATATATATAATAGTTCAGATATCCATTACAGAAAGTACTCGTCCAAGCGAACACTACTAGCTAGTCTGAATCAGAAGAATATTCCAATGGTGGTGGTGGTGCGAGGTGACGCTGCCCATAGTTCACGGTTCGAATCTTGCGGTACAACTCATATGCAACGTATGCATCTTTTGCTGCATACTCAATGTTGATAGGCTGAAGTGGGGTCCTCTCCCACTCTTTGTGCTGCGCCCGGGGGAATTTGGTCTTCATATCTCCGTAATAGTCGTCGATCAAGGCGACTGCCATAGAAACCATCGAAGTCCTCTCATACCGAAGCCTGAATATGTCTTGAATATCAATAAGATAGCCAGCTGGTATCTCAATACCGAAGCTGTGCCTCATCTTCAGCTTGTCATTTCTTACATCAACGCTAGCAAAATGTATGCCGCTGCGTAGGAAGTCCATGAGTGCTGGGCAGTGCTTGTCACTACTGCAACATCAACAAATTAAAATGGAACAAATGTTAAATACTGCTGCAACAAGTATATTTCGGCAGAATTATAATATGCAACTATATAAAGGAAAATTATTTCGCTGCAACAAAAGAGGAAGACGCAGAGTTTTTGCTCCCCGGGCTCATTTGAGCCCGGTGAACAGTAATATCATAAAAAAATTGAAAATTATTTCACTACAACTTAAGAGAAATTGATCTTTGCCATAGGATTCAAAATAGAACATATATATTGAGAGGGCCGTTTCGGCTCCGGAGCTCAGATGCTCCCCCTCTCATGAAAAAAATCAAAACAAATACTAGAAAAATTCAAAAAATTTCAATTTTTTTTTGTGTGGTAGATATTTTATCACGTGAGGTCCGCTCCAAATTTCAGCCTATTTGAACATCTGATGAGCTCTCGGCAAAAAAGACAAATCGGGGTCTGTAAAAAAGGTTTACTGTTCACGAATTTTTTAGACCCGATTTGTCTTTTTTGCCGAGAGCTCCTCAGATGTTCAAATAGGCTGAAAATTGGAGAGAACCTCACGCGATAAAATATCTACCACACAAAAAAAAATTGGAATTTTTTGAATTTTTTAAGTATTTTATTTTTATTCTTTTCGTCAGCGGGAGCATCTGAGCACGAGCTCAGGAGCGAATTTTCGATATATATTGCTATATCCTATATATATATATATATATGCAATTTTCATATCCTATGAATTGATGAAGAAACCCTAAATTAACTATATGACATATATGTTCTCCCACGTTTTGCAACAAGGAAAATTGTTTCACTACAAACTTAAAAGAAATATTGATCTTTCCCATAGGATTCAAAATAGAACATATTTCTATCCTATGCAATTTTCATAATAATCTATAAATTATTAATTGATCAAAGAAAACCCTCAAAACTCACCTTGCCCATTGGAAGATCATGACATGTTTCTTGAAACCTAGCTGGATGACGGCAACATCTTCTTGCTTGGCCGTGTACTCGAGATCAAGCCCTATGAACTTGTCTTTCTCATCCGCCACTTGAAGCCATTTCTGCAAAAGGGAAAGAAAATGCGGCACCATGGCGCTGTCGTTTGTGTAGACGACATCGAGATTGGTACTGCCATGTGCGAGCACCTTCCCGTAGCGAGTGATTGGATTCATGGTAGAAGATATGGGGGGAGAAGAGAGGAGAAGATGAGAAATGGGCGAAGTTACTGTAGCCCTCGTCGAGGAACAATTCCTTTATCCTCCTGTTTCTCGGAGCGCGAAACGTCGTGGGATGCGAGACGTTCGAACCTTTAGTCCCGGTTTGAACCACCAACCGGGACTAAAGGGGCGCGCACCAGGTGAACGGTTACACATTTGGTCCCGGTTCCTTCCACGAACCGGGACCAATGGTTGTGGGCCAGGAGCGAGGCGCATTGGTCCCGGTTCGTGTCTGGAACCGGGACCAAAGGTTCCATACGAACCGGGACCAATGCCCCACGTGGCCCGCCCGACCGTCTGGCCTCACGAACTGGGACTGTTGCACCCATTAGTCCCGGTTCGTGACTGAACCGGGACTAATGGGCTGGCCCGGCCTGGACCAATGCCCTGTTATGTACTAGTGATAGGTGCCCCTTAATAATATTTTAAACACATAGCATCATTTTGATTGTACACATGCTAATATTTTCATTCTTTTGCAGTAGCTGGGAATATCCTGCAGGTGCCCGTGTTCCAAATGGCATCCTCACTATCCTGTTGAAGAAGCTTTGGCCAGGGATGTTCGCTCCGGACCGAAACAACGAGGAGCACAAGATTTTGGCCACAAGCTGGGAGGACTACGAAGCAGCCTTCCACCCAACCCATCAGACGGCCGCTAAGGCCGTGATATCAAAGTTTTGGGTAAGTTCTCTTGAGAAGCACAATTCTTGAGTTACTTTCATAGTTTATCATCAAATCGTTTAACTCATGGCTTGTTCCATTCTGGTTTCATGAATGACTGTAGACATTCTATAGAGTTCTTGAGGAGGACAAGGCCGAGGCCGATGAGTTCTTGCTGCGGGCTGCGAGGAAGCAGGCCCGTCAGTTGCAGTACGAGGTGCGCTGGGTGGCCATCTCGCATTATTATCACGAGGTATGTAACGAGAAGGTGACCAAGGATGACGCGAAGGAGCATAACCTTACATTGACTAAGGAGCAGTACATGTTGGTAAGTATAACAGACTTTTCATTACGGCGTTTTTGTGGTAAATTTCATTGTTTCGTGGTCACATGCCATTATGCTTCTTATGTAGGTGCGTCCTGATTGGTGCTTTGGAAAGAATGATGGATGGGAGGGATTGGTGGATCTGTGGGTCGGCGAGGACGCAGAGTTTGCTGCCAAGAGCAAGATAAACAAGGCTAATCGAGGTACCGACAGAACACACAGTCAGGGAAACCGAAACCACTGGCGCCACAAGAAACGTCAGGTATATCTATGTACATGAAACATTCTTGATCTTCTCTTTACCGTATGTTATTATGTATGACTAACCTTTGTTTGGCGGTGCAGGAGGAGAAATTGAAGCGGCCGCTCTCAGACATCGAGTCGTGGAGGCTCGCCCGTGTGCGGCCTAATCCCAAGGCCGGCGAGAGTGAGTACTACGGCCATACCGGGGAGAACCTGACGTTATACACGGAGGAGTTTCAGAAGTGGAATCCTGGCACATCAGACCCCTTGTCTGTGGATACCGACGAGAGGGCCGCCGTCAGCATAGGGCCGAAGAGTCATGGTCGGCATCCGATTCTGGATTCTGTGATCACCCCTTCTGTCTCCTACAGGCGGATCCGCGCTACCGACCCGAGGCCGAGCCAGCGCCCGCGCCCCCGTGCGTCCTCTACACTGTCACTCCTAGCCAAGCAGAACTCTGTAAGTATTTTCCCTCTTATCTTCTTTCTTTCGACCTTTATTTTCCGCATTGCTATGTTTTACGAGTTCCATCATGTCATATTTGTAGGCCTACATGGACTTCCAACGTCAGCAACTCTTCGATTGGAACGAGAGAGTTGCAGCAGCCACTGAGTACAACAGCCGCATGACGCAGCTTCTGGTTGCGTCTATGGCAACCGGGCAGATTCCTACACTGGCACCACCACCACCACCTCCTGGACCACAACCAGTGCCCCCTACGTTTGAACAATTCCTGGCAGAACACTATGGCACTGCGGTTAGTACATCACCAAACTATTCAACCACAACTTACTGTTTATTCAATACAATCATATTTTGCCTTGCCATCTCTTTTCAAACATGCAGGGAACCGGTGGATCATCCGCCGGTGGTGGTGCTACTTATGGTTCCACTCCTGAGTCACAAAGCCCAGTCACTCCGATCTGGCGAGGCGGTGGCGGTGGCGGTAGTGCTAGCGCTAGCGGTGGCGGTGGTGGTAGCGCTAGCGGTGACGACCTCGGCTTTGGCTACCTCGGCTTTGGCGGTGGAAGTGATGGCGCTTAAGCCTTTGGCGGTGATGATGTTGTTGGATTTGTCGAAGTTGTCATTATGTTGAACTATGCCTATTTTGAACTTGTCATTATGTTGAACTATGCCTATGTTGAACTATGTTGCCTACCTTGAACTATGTTGAACTATGTCTATGTTGAACTATGACTATGCTGTGCATTTTGTGTATATGCTGTGTATATTCTGTGTATAAACTGTCTATTTCAAACAAATAAAACAGGGAAAAAAATTCTGTGGTACCTATCCCGACGGCATAACCGTCGGCGTAGATGGCACGAGGCACCAGGTTTCGCCACGCGGCAGCTCCTGGCAAGCTCCTGGTTACCCTCTACGCCGACGGTTATGCCGTCGGGATAGATTTACGACCTATGCCGACGGCCTAGCCGTCGGCGTAGTGGCCTCTATGCGTGCCTCCTGGTGGCCTACTACGCCGACGGCTAGGCCGTCGGCATAGGTCGTAAATCTATCCCGACGGCATAACCGTCGGCGTAGAGGGTAACCAGGAGCTTGCCAGGAGCTGCCGCGTGGCGACGCATGAATGGTCGGCTTCGCCGTCAACGGCCGTCAGTCCCAATTCGTTGCCGAGGGGGTCTCTATGCCGACGGTTGTACGGAAGCCGTCGGCGTATACTTCTATGCCGACGGTTTTTTTATGCCGACGGCCGCCCGTGGGTACGCCGACGTTCGAGTTGCCGACGGAGGTACGCCGACGGCCACCGTCGGGATAGGCATATGCTGACGGCTCTTGGGACCTCGGCATAGGTGGTTATTCTGGTAGTGATAGTACTGGCAGAGATGCAAACAGATGTGGTATATATATAACCAATAAAAAACACTTATTATCCCAGCAATAAAAGCAATTCTCATGTAAAACTCCCTTCGCCCTTCTTCTGGAGCATTCTCATGTAAAACTCCTGCTTTTTGAAACCGTGGCACACCAAAATTATTTTGAGAGCAGCACATCTTTTCGGACTTATGTAGTACATCACAACAAAGATTTATCATGGATGCAGAGCAATATATAGTAATATCCTACAATTGTTCTTATAGAGATATGCGTTTTTCAGATGTCTCATGAAAGTGTTGTGCATATGGTCAGCCATACTAGGATAAAAGAAAACAAAAGTACATTGGTAGAACTACACAAATACATGTAGCAAGTTACAAACAGCATAACGTTTTGCCAAATTACTCACAGGCAAGAAGGCGCCGATGGTACTTGACGATGTGTTAGTGTCAGCACAAGAACATAGATTCAGTTTCTGGTTTTCAGCAGTAAACCAGTAGCTACATTCTTGGTGACCAAGTGTCCACGGCCTTGTAACAGGCCATTCTAGATTTCTAGGTGTCCTGATTATGCAACCTTTCTTCTCGTGACTTTTGGCTGATTGTTTGAGCAGGCCATGTTAAGTTAAGAAACTTCCTGTTGATTTCATACTTCATCTATGAAAGGGGTTTTCTGTGGGACATACTCTGCTTAAATTGCCTACTATTTTAGATTTGTAAAGGTTGCAGACATGGAGTACACGTATTATTTTTCTTTTCTTTTTTTGACAACCACCAACCAGTAAAAACTTCCTGTTGATTCGATACGCCATCTATGGAAGAGAGTTAGTCTATTGGGTTCTCTGTTGGATTACAACTGCTCAAATCGACAACAATTTTAGATTTATGAAGGTTGCAGACTTGCAGGACATCTATTTTTTTTTTTGCCAACCACCAAGACATCTATTTTCCATTAACATATAAACCATTCGATCTCGGTGGCCCTATGCAGCCTTGTGGGCAGTATCTTTGATTCAATTGCTAATTAACTTTTAGATGGTCATGCTCGTGGGTACAGAAAATAATCATGAAAGATACTCTCTCTTTAGTTACAGCCCTTGGTGCTCTAACCCATCTCTGGTGAGTAATGAAGCCTAACACACACTAAGTGCTATGAGCATTGTGTAATACAGTATCAATGCACAGTATCAAGTGGTACGAGGATTATGTATAACTGGGTATTTATGAGTATCTTCAACTGCTGACTGCTCTATAGTCCATGTTGTTGAATCAGTAAAGTCTTGCGTATGCTCTAATGGTACCTTTACTGTTGTTGACTTTACAGTGCTTTTACTTTATCAAAATGGAGGTGCCATTGGTGTCATACATATTATTGCTGCTTGACTGCATTATTGTAAATACTAACAAGATTCTGGCTAAGTTGATTTTATTTAAGGGTAATGTTGTGCCATTTTGATTTGTACTATGAAATTGAGGGTAGTCCACTAGTAGTTTTGAAAGCAAGTGGCTTTCCTGAGCTGCGTGTCTTGGTTTGCATGCAAGCATGCTGTTAATTTGTTCCTTCAGCAGTCTGTTAATTTGCATGCAAGTTACTGTTCACAGACATTAACACGTCTAAAAGATGCTGCATTCACTTACATCTTGCTTTACATACCCCAGCGATGTTTGTAATACCAGTATGCCTGTGATGATGAAGCCTTTGGAGATGGTGTTTGAGGAGGGGACGCTAATCTTATTCTGGTGTTTGCAGCTGTGCTGTTTGTGAACGGGGAGATTGTGCAGAGATCTCCAGAGAGGCAGAGGAGGATGGAGCCCGTGCCGCAGAGAGCGTCGGATAGGCTGAGGTACTCACGGGCGGAGGGAGAACCACCAGCAGCAGAGATGATTCATCACACGACCGAGAGTCTGAGGCCAGAGCTAGAGGCAACCTGCTGTGCTGTTTTCATCCCCTGGACATAGCGAGTAGTTGTTATGCTTGGTTTTAGTAATCCTTTTCATGCTGCTCCTCTGTCATCTGTATGTATTTGACTACTTGAAACTGAGAATCTTCATAGCATAATAACAGAATTTTAGAGCCGTGAGTCTGGATACTTCTGCTAGCGTGTCGTGCGGAAACTTGGATGGGGTAGATGATTCAAGCTTAGATTTTGAATGAGGGTTGAGCTGTGGGAGAGCTATCTCTGCCTGAATATATTGCTCGAAACGTGTATATGTTGTACATGTTACAGGAAGGTGGAAAATGCACATTGTCATCTAGGGAGAAGGTACGAGCAAAATATATTGTTTCAGCAAATCCTTGCTGAGGCAAAAATAAATAAATATCCTGCTACAATGGCTGATGGAGTGGCAGCTAAAAATTCTTCAGCAGTAGAGACGATTTGTCTTGACACTCGGCTAGAATTAATTAACTGCTGCTTTCGTCTCCTCGGTATAATAACAATAGTTTTGCTTGGTTAGCTGGCCTGGTACTGTGCTGAGTTGATCATATTTGTTATCTGTTTTGTTCTGCTACTCTGCATCTTATTTAGCATAAAAGACTTTCAGTGCTGTGATATACTCCAGACGCTCGTCGTGCGAAAACCTGAGGCACATATACAATTGAAGTTCAGATTTTAAATGACTGTAGAGACGGCATTGAGTAACTCTTGAACTTGAGGTTCAAAGACTCTTGATCAAAATTTTGGGGAGAGCATTACCGCTACCTGAATATATTGCTCAAAATGTTCTACATGTGACAAGAAGCCACAAACACAGATGCCACCTGGCCCAGGTGACCTGGGGCTAAAAATCCTGCAACTACAAGATTTGCAGGTTGCAGCTTAAAAGAAATACAAAAGGAGCGAGGGCTAAATTCAACTGTGGACAAACCTAATATTTGCAAGAAAACTGAATTAATTTCAGAGAAACATCATCCAGCATATAAACATCGATCAAATATGTGTGCAGCAACAAATAAAACAGAGTAACTTATTGTACCTGTCTCACACAGTGCATACATAGATAGAATCAGGCTGCATACAGTCTACAACCAGCTAGTGAATGAATGTTTAAAAAGAGTCTAGACTTAACCAGAAATTAGCCACTCGCAGAGGTAGATGGCAGTGACACAATCTTAGAGGGTTCATGATGGACGTGAGAGTACACCTGACCTGTCAAGCTTCTTGAATCAGCAGGTAGATGGCACCTCGGCATACAATTCTTTTGCTTCTTTCACAAGGGACGAGAGAGTACGCCCGTCAAGCTTTGACCTCATTGTGGTTTCGAACCTGCTGGTGGAGTGGAAAACCATGGAGTAGTCCAGATGCAACATGTGGTAGGAAGCGGTGGAGAGTGCCTCTATCAAGCTCTTAAGGTCATCCTCTCGTTCGACAAACCTGCCACCGTTGTGTATTGCCATTGATATGACCATTCTAGCAATAGCCTTGAACAGTAACAAGCTGTTGACCGTGTAGCTGTAGTAGTCACCTTGTTTCTCTACCACCTCCTTGAGCTTATTTACAAAGCTAGATGAATTGAACTGAGGAGTCAAATCACTGATGAATGTAGTGTTGTAGACCATCCCAGTAAGGGATAACAAGGATGATAGCAAGTTCGCTGACATAAGACATAACGGATATGTCAATTGCCTGCAGTTCTTGTTCCTTCTTGTCCTGTTCATTGTTTTCTTTTGTGCCATCACATGGATTTTCAATGTCATTTTTTGGATTGGCAAACTTGTCTTCATCTCTGCGACAAAGTATTACTATCACCTGCGACAACAATGAATAAGCATTCTTAATTAGTCTAATAGAGAACATCATTCTAGCATATTGGCTATAATTAATAAAACAAATGGTATTTACTGTATCTGACAAGGATTAATTACCTCAAGAATTGCTTTATTTAGTTTGCCAAGGTATTCGTCATCCTTGGTGTAATGAGTACATAGTTGTTCAAGGATTTCCGCTGCTGCTTGTCTGCATGTCTCATTTTCATCATAAAGAAGTACTTGCGTGAGATTATCAATAACATCACCACTTGTTTGCATGACAATTGTGGCATCACTAATACCGCCATGGAAACATATCGCGGACAGAGCTTCTCCTGCGTATCTTCTGATGGAGCTGCTGTACTTGTCACCTATGAAGGTTTCCACCATCCTCCTAACAAACTCTTCTCTGCTGCTGCTGCTGTTTTCTTCTTTTACAGCAGTTAAGTTTGTAGATCTGCTGCTTTCACTAGTATCCATGTATATACTTGTGAGAATCTGAATGGCTCTTTCATGTAGCTGTTCACCACATTCTGTACAACTAATGATCCTCTGCAGAGTATTCATTGCTTCTTTGCAGCTTGAGATTTCACAACGTAGCTTGGCCCCAGATTCTCCCGGAGAACCTGTTAAGTGGATCATCACTTCCATTGACCCCTTTACTACATCATACCATGCATCATGATAATTGGTTCTATCGTGGAGTAGGTCGGAGCTAAGAGGCGCCATGATCTTGGAGACTAGACCTCGTGTGTCACTCATGACTCTGCAGTTGTTTTCATTAGTTGCAAGCCTCTGCAGGATAGACATGCCTCGTATCAATAGGTTCTTGTAGGCCTTCTGAATTTTATATTCGTAATAATAACAACCAATGGCTGGTGAAGGGGTTTGGTACCAATATTCCAATATTGGTTATTTTCTTGCTGATATGGCTCGGCTATACAATATTCTTCAAACGTCCCGAGCATAGAAGATATGTGCTCAATCCCCTCGGGGAACTGGCTCAAATTAATGTTGTATGCAAGGCGCTTCACTATATTTGCGGCCTTGCTCCTTGTCTTTCTGTCATGCAGGCCTTTTGAATCCAGCATCTCTAGCAGTTTCTGCAGAGCATGTCTGGAGGATGATGCAGACAGGACCATATGTTTCATCAGCATGTGCTGCCCGGTGAATATATCTTCAGTGTCATCCTTTTCCATATCTGCAATGCACATGGCTGTGAACAAGATCTTCACCCCGGAAATGAACTCAGTAGGTGAACTGGAACCGATCTTGCCTATGGCCACTGTTATGAGGTTCCTTCCTTTTGCAAATGACGGATTCTTCTCGCACCCTCTCCTTGTTTCATGCAAATAATCAGTAACTATTTGCAGTTCCGAGTCATCATAATAAACCGTTGATGTTCGTTTAATCAATTTCTTCCCTGTGTGGCGCAAGATGAACCTATAGCAGAGAAGCACACCTTGGAGCAGGGCAAGGTAGTATAGGGTGTCCATCGCCGGCGCCAGGTTTGATGTTTCCACATCTGAGTTACCCTCATAATCGTGCTCCATCAGACGCCACAATTAAATCCCTCCTGAGATCAGTATCCCAAACACATAGATAATTGCCAGTGGACACAATATCGCGGTCAACATGACTATTTGAACCACAAGCAAAACAGATGCCAACAAAAATTGTGCAGGAAAAACCAGAACAAGCCCGAATGAGCGTTTAAAAGCAGCAGCTAGAGCAGTCCATCTGTCGACCGTCACCACGCCCCAAAAAATACTTGCCAACATCCCAAAGATTGCATTCTCCACATAGGCTAGTTTTTCATTTAGATTAACATCGATGATCCTGTTGTACATTTTTTCTCAAGTCAGATATATGGGAACAAGATAAGTGATAGGACAACTTAAGGACAAGCATATGAAATAAAAATACTGTTTTAACCAGATTTCAAAACACTGTACACGGACAATGCCAAAACTATAGTTGAGATAGCTTATGACAGTTTACGAGCAGATCAGTGGATTCCCGGCTCATCGGAATTAGAGGTGAGGTTCAAGTTTAGTAGACACACTCTAACCTATCTCGAGAGGTTCAAAAGGATGCACAGACAACGTCATAATAAAATTACTAGGAAACACCGTTTTAGAAATCCAAGGTGCATAGTCAATTATGCGAGGACAAGCAACGGCATCGAGATTTACTAACGAGGTTCAATCAATCAAAGATTAGATCGGTTCTCTAGTTTAGAATAGATCAATTTCGCAATTTCCTCTAGTAGACTTTTTTTAGCCACCAAATAATCCTTTGATCACAGCAGCGCCGACACCGCAGAAACTCGATCCGATCGAGTCGTCCTCCAGCCCAACATTGACTTCAAGCTTCAGCAGATCCGGCACCACACGGCGACCACGTACGCATGAGTGCGCGACTGACGCGCGGCGTACCACGGGCGGCCGGCGACTTGAGCGCGATCCAGAGGAGCAGCGCACGTAGGGTCCAGGCGCTGGAGCAGCCGACCCATGCAAACACCCGCATGCGCAGCCCAAGCGTCCCAGTGGAGCTGCGCCACGGCATCGACTGCAACGCGAGATGGCCACTGATCTATGCGATACACGCAGGTCTCCTCCGGACGCCTCCGACCGACACATCATCGTCGACATGCCGTTGCAATGTCAACGCCGACACTTAATCGCCAAGGTCTTGATCAAGTGGTCTTCATCAACATCTTCGTCAACACACCGCCGCCGCCCGTCCACGAGATGGACATCTACATCATCCTCTAACAGTATATCTGAAGACGCGACCTCGACGACGTCATCGACCGCGTCATCTACGACGATACGACTGCATCGACATTGGCGTCACTATAGTGATGACCCCTACATGGCCACACGGTTCTGGCAAAACCGATGTGTGCTCGATGGGTTCCTGAAAGCACAACATGCTCCCTTGGTGGTTTTGATAATTCATGACAACATACATTGTCTCTTGGACTAATACTTTTACCTATTATGTTTCAGATACAAGTCCATGGAGAAAAGGATTGAGGATTGGCAAAAGGAGATTGTGGAGATACCCCAAGATGCAAAGGAAATAGGTTGGCCAAGCTTCAAGCAAGAGGACTCTACATTTTATATTTGTGAGAAATCACTTTCAGTCCATAGGAAAGCCAATACTATTAAAAGGGGGTAAGGTCTTGATTGGTGAACAATATGCTCATACGTGCACAAGTGGTAGTCGCCAAAAACACCCACAAGCTCTCCCACCAAAGTCTGTCCAAAGCCTAACACTCAAAATCGGTGAAACCAACTTCTTCACTTCGGTACCACCGATTCCAAACCCTAGACAGACTCAGCCAAACCCTAGCCACTTCGGTGCAACCGATTCCATACCGGTGCCACCGAGTTTAGGTTGCCAACTTTCTGTTACGCAAATTCACGTTTTCGGTCCCACCGAGAATGTTGGATCGGCGTCACCGAGATTGGAAATCTGACCGTTGGTCACCTTATCGGTGCAACCGAGTTTCCTATATCGGTCTCACCGAGATTCAAAAGTTGCCACCTTTTGGTCACTTCGGTACCACCGAGATTCACACATCGGTGTCACCGAGTTGGTCATTTTGTGTGTAACGGTTGGATTTTTGGGGATGCCTATATATACCCCTTCACCACCAACCACTCGACAAGAGAGCACTCAGAACTATTCCATACTTGCCCATCCAGTTTTCTGAGAGAGAACCACCTAGTCTTGTGTTGAGGTCAAGATCTTCCACTCCAATCATATGGATCTTGATTTCTAGCCTCCCCAAGTTGCTTTCCACCAATCCCATCTCTTCTACCCAGCCAAATCTGTGAGAGAGTGATTGTGTGTTGAGGAGTCTATCATCTTGAAGCACAAGAGCAAGGAGTTCATCGTCATTACCGAGCCTATTACCTTTTGGAGGGTGGTGCCTCCTAGATTGGTTAGGTGTCGCTTGGGAGCCTCCTACTGCGTGTTGTGGAGTGAACCAAGAAGTTTGTACGGGCAAGGAGATCGCCTACTTCGTGAAGATCTACCCATAGTGAGGCTAGTCCTTCGTGGACGGAAGCCGTTATGGAATAGTCAAGGTTGCTACTTCGTGGACCCTTATGGGTGGAGCCCTCCGTGGACTCTCGCGACCGTTACCCTCCGTGGGTTGAAGACTCCATAAACGTGGATGTACGATAGCGCCACCTATCGGAACCACGGGAAAAATCCATGCGTCTACAACTGCGTTTGATCTTCCTATCTCCACTCTTTGCTTCACATGCATTGTTCTTATCTTTCCGCTGCCATATCTATTGACATGCATGTGTAGGGCTGTTAGACTTGCTATGCTTGCTAAAACTGTTAAAATCTGCCAACCAATAACTTGGGAAAAGGTTAGGTTTTTAAATTCCTGCTAGTAGTCTATTCACCCCCTCTCTAGACACTCTTCTAGTGATCCCTCAATTGGTATCAGAGCTTTGGTCTCCATTGCTTCGGTTTAATCACCGAGGAGGAAGATGGATGTGTCTAGCATAGGGAGTTTGAGTTGTAGAGTTCCCATTCTTGATGGAGAGTACTATATTCAATGGAAAACCATGATGCTTGAGCTATTTAATGAATTTCATTTAAGCAGATATGTCAAGTGCCCGTATGTACCTCCTATTGATCCCCTGCATCCCACACACGAAGAGGAAATTGATATGCTATACAATCTTAGAACTGTCAATCTTATTGTTAGAGCATTGCCTAGAAATGTGCTTAGCCAAATGAAGAATTTTTCTTGTGCTTACACTCTGTGGAATGATTTGGAGAAACGATATCCAAATTATTCATTGGGTAATCTTGATGAAATTCTTCATAAAACTATTGCCTTCCACAAAATGAAGCCTAGTGATCCTAAATTCGATGTTTATCTATTTGAGCTTAGAGACCTCATGCGTGCTAAAGGAGATGTCACTACTATCAACAATATCATTATAGAAGCCCTTCGCATTCACAAACTAGAACATTGTCATGATCACAATCCTAACGAATCTCTTGTTTTTTATGACGAGGATTTTCCACTTGATGATGACAATGTGGAACATGGCTACTATGATGAAGATGAGCTGTTCGACATCGAGTATGAGAAGATCATGAAGAATCTGAGTCTCATGGCAAACTTCAAGGATTACATGTCCGGAGGAAAAGAGTGGATTCTCGATAGCGGATGTACCGATCATATGACCGGACATAGAGAAATGTTTGAAGAGATCACACCAAACCATGGACCGCGAAGGTACGTAACGTTTGGAGACAACTCCAAGGGTAAGGTACTTGGTCTTGGTAAGGTGGCCATATCCCATGATAGCTCTATCCAAAATGTTATGCTTGTAGAATCTCTTGGCTACAACCTTCTTTCCGTATCTAGACTTGCCGACTTTGGCTTTAATGTGCTATTCACGAAAGTAGATTGCCAAGTGTTTCGTCAAGATAATCATAAAATAGTCTTTACCGGTATCCGTAGAGGTGATCTATACATTGTTGACTTCACTAAGAGATCCAAGCCTCGCACTTGTTTAATTGCTAAATCCTCTAAAGGTTGGCTTTGGCATAGAAGATTAGGACATGTTGGCATGCGTAATTTAGACAAGCTCATCAAAGGTGATCATATACTTGGTGTTAAAGATGTTATCTTTGACAAAGACAGACTTTGTAGTGCTTGTCAAGCTGGAAAACAAGTAGGTGGAAGTCATCCTGTTAAGAATATCATGACTACTAGGAGACCACTTGAGTTACTTCATATGGATCTTTTTGGTCCCAATGCTTACAAGAGTCTCGGTGGAAATTCCTATGGTCTAGTTATAGTTGATGATTTTTCCAGATTTACGTGGGTATTCTTTCTTGATGTTAAGTCGCAGGTTCAAAAGATCTTCAAGAACTTCGCTCGCAAAGCGCAAAATCAGTTTGAAGTGAAGATCAAGAAGGTTCGGAGCGATAACGGATCGGAGTTCAAGAACACCCATGTAGATACCTTTCTTGATGAAGAAGGTGTCTCACATGAGTTCTCGGCTACGTACACACCTCAACAAAATGGAGTTGTTGAGAGGAAGAACCGAATGCTTATTGAGATGGCAAGAACGATGCTTGACGAATACAAGACGCCAAGACACTTTTGGGCAGAAGCCATGAAAACAGCATGTCATGCCACAAACCGACTTTACTTGCACAAGCTTCTCGGTAAAACGGCATACGAGCTACTCACCGGTAACAAACCCCAAGTTGGATACTTTCGGGTATTCGGCTCAAAGTGCTACATTCTTGATAAGCATCGTCGTACTAAATTTGCTCCTAAATCTCATGAAGGATTCCTACTTGGTTACGGATCGAACTCTCACACTTACCGCGTTTACAACAACTTCACTCGAAAAGTTGAAGAGACGGTAGATGTGAAGTTTGATGAATCTAATGGTTCGCAAGTCGAACAATTGCCAAATGATGTAGGTGATAAGGACCCTTCGGAAGCTATTCTAGATTTACCCATCGGCAAGATTCGTCCCATGGAGGTGAAGGAAAGTACTTCATCAACTCAAGTGGAAGCCCCTACTTCACGTCAAGGTGAACCTCAACATGACATGGAGGCATCCACAAGCGGTACACGAAAAGACGATGAAGAGGAGGAAGCGCATCATGAAGATCCACCACAACCTCCTTCACCACCACCTCAAAGGAACGACGCCTTCAACAACAATGAAGATGAAGGAGATGATGATAAAGAAGAAGCTCCACCATCCAACAATCGGAAGCTGACCCGAGTTCGAGCACAAGTGACCAAGAATCATCCTCTAAACCAAATCTTTGGTGATATACAAACAGGAAGAATCACTCGCTCTAAAACTCGTCTAGCTAACTTTTGTGAGCATTATTCTTTCATTTCTAGCATTGAGCCCTTGAAGGTAGAACAAGCTCTTGAAGACGCGGATTGGGTGAACGCCATGCATGAAGAACTTCACAACTTCGAGAGAAACGAAGTGTGGACACTCGTGGAGAAGCCCAAGGATGAGCAAAACATCATCGGAACAAAATGGGTGTTTCGAAACAAGCAAGACGAAGACGGTCAAGTCGTATGGAACAAGGCATGTCTTGTAGCCCAAGGATATACGCAAGTCGAAGGTATGGACTACGGTGAGACTTATGCACCCGTCGCTAGACTTGAAGCTATTCGCATTCTTCTTGCTTATGCCAATCACCATGATATCACGCTTTATCAAATGGACATTAAAAGTGCCTTTCTAAATGGTGAAATTGAAGAAGAAGTTTATGTTAAGCAACCACCTGGTTTTGTAAATCCTAAGAAACCTAATCATGTGTACAAGCTTCGTAAAGCTCTTTATGGTCTTAAACAAGCCCCTCGTGCTTGGTATAAATGCCTAACGAAGTTTCTTATCGAAAAAGGGTTTGAAATTGGTAAAATTGACGCAACCTTATTCACTAAGAGAGTGAATGGTGAATTATTTGTGTGCCAAATCTATGTGGATGATATTATCTTTGGTTCCACTAACCCTCAATTTAGTGAAAGATTTGGAAGGTTGATGTCCGAAAAGTACGAGATGTCTATGATGTGTGAGCTGAAATTCTTTCTTGGTTTGCAAATCAAGCAATCAAAAGAAGGAACCTTCATCTCTCAAACTAAGTATACCAAGGACTTAATCAAGAAGTTCAACATGCAGGAATGCAAAGGTATGAAAAACCCCATGCCCACTAGTGGACACGTTGACCTCACTTGAGAGGATGAACCGGTTGATCAAAAGGTTTATCGATCTATGATTGGTTCTTTGCTATATCTATGTGCATCTCGTCCTGATATTATGCTTAGTGTTTGCATGTGTGCTAGATATCAAGCTGCACCTAAAGAGTGTCATCTTTTGGCTGTTAAACGTATTGTGAGATATTTGATACAAACACCAAACTTTGGCATTTGGTATCCCAAGGGATCTTCCTTTAATCTTGTTGGCTATTCCGATTTGGATTATGCAGGTGACAAGGTTGACAGAAAATCCACCTCGGGTACTTGTCAATTTTTGGGCAGATCTCTTGTATCTTGGTCCTCCAAGAAACAAAACTTGGTATCTCTATCTACTGCCGAAGCTGAATATATTGCTGCTGGATCTTGTTGTGCGCAATTACTATGGATGACACAAACGCTTAAGGACTATGGAATCCATGTTAAAAATATTCCATTACTTTGTGACAACGAAAGTGCTATTAAAATTGGTCATAATCATGTGCAACATTCTCGAACTAAGCATATTCAAGTTCGACATCATTTCATTCGTGATCATGTTGCCAAAGGAGATATTAATCTTAAGCATGTTCGCACTAACAAGCAATTGGTCGATATCTTTACTAAGCCACTTGATGAGAAGACTTTTTGTCACTTGAGGAGTGAGTTGAACATCATTGATGCTTCAAATTTGAGCTAGACTCACTCGGATGCTTGCAAGGGCATGAGCTTTCTCAATATTTCCATGTAGCCTTAACATGTTATCTTATGCCATGGAATTCTATGTTCCCTTGTATTGCATCTAGTCTTTTGTAGGTACTTGGAAGAACTTCATTCCACAAGATTGCCCTCAACTCAAATCCTAAGCAATCTTGTCTTGACCAAGTATCCACAACCCCTCTTGATGATAAAAGGAAGAAGTCTGCACAACCATATCCTTGACATATATTGACAACTCTCAATTTGCTATCATGTCAATTGGATATATCTATTGCCCTTCTTTGCTTGACTAATCTTTGTAGGTGACAAGTGAACTAAATCGAGAAGGATTGCTCCAAACTCAAGATGATCTTCATCAACTTCGAGCATCCTCATCAAGTTCATCTACAAGCTACGTCATCAACATCACTCAAAGGTATGTATTCATATCCTTGAAAAGGCTTTACTCCAAGAAATGAGCTAAAGTAACTCAAGCGATATGAAGACACCAAATACTTAATCGAAAATGGTAACCCCATTTGAGCTTAATGTAGAGTATGACCTATGATCAAGTAATCTTGCTTGGCTCCTAAGTCAATGTGCTCTAATATAGGTGACCTAGTCACCGCCCATCATCTAGCTAAGAATCTGGTGTGGTTTGCTCTCTATTTGCATGATTTCTCATAATCACTCCAATATTTTCTAGTTGATGTCCTTTGTAAAAACTTCATATTTCCTTGAAAATATCTCTATTGTCTCTGTGAAAACAGAAACTTGGTTTTTCTCTTTCGGAGCCGCCGATTCAGATATATTGGTTCTACCGAAATTGCAGACAAGCTGCACTTCAAATCTCGGTACCACCGATATATCCGTCTCGGAGTCACCAATTTATTTCTTCTCTTATTTGTCATTCTTCTGTTACTTCGATGACCCCTTCCTTCAAAAAAAAATCCTTAGGGGGAGAAGAACAAAAGCTAATCTTGAGAGAGTTTCCTTATTCAAGGATCCCTAACTTCAACACGAAAGGGGGAGAATAACAAAGCCCTACAACGTCTCAAAGGGAGAGAAAACATTTTCAATAATTCCCTCAAGTTTTCATTTCTATGAACCCTACGTTTCAGTGACCCTTGTTCTCAAGGATCCCTTCTCAGTTAATGATCCCTGTATCAATCCCCGTCCTTGCCTTTTTGGAAATTAATGCCAAAGGGGGAGAGGAACAAAGCTTCATGCTAAAAGGGAGATACATGCTTACGCAAAGGGGGAGATATGATTAAGGGGGAGAGCCAATATATATTCATACTCACTTCAACAAGGGGAGGATACTAAAGTAGGAGGAGAAAAAGTCAGTTTTTCATCTCAGATTTTCTCACCTTATCCAATCCCAATATCTACATGCTAAGATTCAGGGGGAGAGGATAATTCATTTTCATATCTAAAGGGGAGAAAGTTCTAATGATCTTGGAGACATATCAATCTTAATACTATTTTCTATATGTTCTCCATATCTAGAAGTACCAAGATATAGTGTTTACTGTTGAGTTCTTTTGCCTTTGACTGGTAGAATACCCTTGTGTTTCCTAACATTGTTTTCTCAAGTGTATTTCTACTACTAGAACGCTCAAGAACTCAAGGTAAGTATATGCATCACATCCATTGATCAAGATGATCTCTTGCTTATTGCACATATTGTTTGCAAGAGTGAAGTCTTGAACAACGACACATCTCATTCATATATATTTGATGCATATAGCCAAGATATACATGACTTATCATATCCCTTCATCCTTATGTGTGTCCATGCATTCCAAAGCAACTATCCTTTAAAGGACTGCACACATTTAGGGGGAGCAAGTTTAAGTCATGTGTCTCTCAAAGCCTTCATTATAACCATGCATACTTTTATTTGAAGCTTTGATTGTCTGTTGTCATCAATTACCAAAAAGGGGGAGATTGAAAGCACAACATGCTCCCTTGGTGGTTTTGATAATTCATGACAACATACATTGTCTCTTGGACTAATACTTTTACCTAGTATGTTTCAGATACAAGTCCATGGAGAAAAGGATTGAGGATTGGCAAAAGGAGATTGTGGAGATACCCCAAGATGCAAAGGAAATAGGTTGGCCAAGCTTCAAGCAAGAGGACTCTACATTTTATATTTGTGAGAAATCACTTTCAGTCCATAGGAAAGCCAATACTATTAAAAGGGGGTAAGGTCTTGATTGGTGAACAATATGCTCATACGTGCACAAGTGGTAGTCGCCAAAAACACCCACAAGCTCTCCCACCAAAGTCTGTCCAAAGCCTAACACTCAAAATCGGTGAAACCAACTTCTTCACTTCGGTACCACCGATTCCAAACCCTAGACAGACTCAGCCAAACCCTAGCCACTTCGGTGCAACCGATTCCATACCGGTGCCACCGAGTTTAGGTTGCCAACTTTCTGTTACGCAAATTCACGTTTTCGGTCCCACCGAGAATGTTGGATCGGCGTCACCGAGATTGGAAATCTGACCGTTGGTCACCTTATCGTTGCAACCGAGTTTCCTATATCGGTCTCACCGAGATTCAAAAGTTGCCACCTTTTGGTCACTTCGGTACCACCGAGATTCACACATCGGTGTCACCGAGTTGGTCATTTTGTGTGTAACGGTTGGATTTTTGGGGATGCCTATATATACCCCTTCACCACCAACCACTCGACAAGAGAGCACTCAGAACTATTCCATACTTGCCCATCCAGTTTTCTGAGAAAGAACCACCTAGTCTTGTGTTGAGGTCAAGATCTTCCACTCCAATCATATGGATCTTGATTTCTAGCCTCCCCAAGTTGCTTTCCACCAATCCCATCTCTTCTACCCAGCCAAATCTGTGAGAGAGTGATTGTGTGTTGAGGAGTCTATCATCTTGAAGCACAAGAGCAAGGAGTTCATCGTCATTACCGAGCCTATTACCTTTTGGAGGGTGGTGCCTCCTAGATTGGTTAGGTGTCGCTTGGGAGCCTCCTACTGCGTGTTGTGGAGTGAACCAAGAAGTTTGTACGGGCAAGGAGATCGCCTACTTCGTGAAGATCTACCCATAGTGAGGCTAGTCCTTCGTGGACGGAAGCCGTTATGGAATAGTCAAGGTTGCTACTTCGTGGACCCTTATGGGTGGAGCCCTCCGTGGACTCTCGCGACCGTTACCCTCCGTGGGTTGAAGACTCCATAAACGTGGATGTACGATAGCGCCACCTATCGGAACCACGGGAAAAATCCATGCGTCTACAACTGCGTTTGATCTTCCTATCTCCACTCTTTGCTTCACATGCATTGTTCTTATCTTTCCGCTGCCATATCTATTGACATGCATGTGTAGGGCTGTTAGACTTGCTATGCTTGCTAAAACTGTTAAAATCTGCCAACCAATAACTTGGGAAAAGGTTAGGTTTTTAAATTCCTGCTAGTAGTCTATTCACCTCCCCTCTAGACACTCTTCTAGTGATCCCTCAGTTCCTCCGGTGCTGGCAAAACCGGTGGACTCATTGCCGATGACACCCTCTGACATCCGCAAGGTGCGTCATCCATGTCTGCAGCTCCGTCATAGCGCATTTTTTTGCGCCTCCGACTTTATGCGGCTTCATCATCCACCACGACTACAACATCGACCACTACTACCTCGACCACGTCTACTACATGATCGGCTACCTCAACGCCGACATCGACATACATGGCTATGTCTATGACTACTCATCGGCAACATAGCCCTTGGCCACAAGCCTAGCCTTGTACTTTTCAATCGTACCGTCGGGCCTAAGCTTCTTTTTGAACACCCACTTACATCCCAATGGTTTGCAACCATAGGGACATTCAGTAATCTCCCAAGTCCCATTAGCCATGATGGAATCCATCTCGCTACGGACCGCATCCTTCCAGTAGTCAGCTTCTGTAGACGCATATGCTTCTGAAATAGAAGTGGGAGTATCATTCACGAGGTACACAAGGAAATCATCACCAAAGGTCTTTACAGTCCTTTGTCTCTTGCCCCTACCAAGGGTTTCCTCGTCATCCTCCTCAGGATTTTCATCATGTGTTTGTTCATAATATTCCATCGGAATGGCAGGTTCAGAAGTCTCTTCAGATTCCTGTCTAGAAGTGCTTTGCATATCTCTCATAGAAAATATATCCTCGAAGAATGTAGCATCCTTAGACTCCATAATTGTACCGACCTTCTGGTCAGGTACCTCAGATTTCACTACTAGAAATCTATAGCCAACGCTATTATTAGCGTAGCCCAAATTAACGCAGTCCACGGTCTTTGGTCCAAGCTTATGCTTTTTGGGGATCAGCACGTTGACTTTCGCCAAACAGCCCCAAGCACGCAAGTACGAGAGTGTTGTCCTTCTCTTCGCCCATTTCTCATAGGGAGTGATCTCATTATCCTTTGTCGGAACTTTATTCAGGACATGACATGATGTCAATATAGCCTCCCCCCACCATGCCTTGGATAAACCCGATGTATCTAACATGGCGTTAACCAAATCAGTTAGAGTACGGTTTTTCCATTCGGCAACCCCGTTTGACTGGGGTGAATAGGGAGGTGTTCTCTCATGAATAATACCATGTTCCGCACCAAAGGAATCAAACTCACTCGAGAAATACTCTCCACCACGATCTGACCGGACTCGTTTAATTTTCTTTTCAAGTTGATTCTCAACTTCTGCCTTATAGATTTTAAAGTAGTGTAGAGCCTCATCTTTAGTATTTAACAGATACACATATCAATATCTAATGGAATCATCTATCAATGTCATGAAGTATTTCTTTCCACCTTTAGTGAACACACCATTCATCTCACAAAGATCAGAATGTATGAGTTCTAATGGCGCCAAGTGTCTCTCCTCCGCAGCCTTGTGAGGCTTGCGAGGTTACTTAGCTTGCACACACGTAAGGCACTTAGAACCTTTGGCTAAAGTGCAACTCGGGATTAAATTCAGTTTTGCTATCCACGTCATAACACTAGTAGAAAACAGGGCATCTGTCCAGGTTCCAGAGGGCCTTTAGTCCCGGTTCTGGAACCGGGACAAAACGATCGGGACTAATGCCTAAAACCTTTAGTCCCGGTTGGCCTACGAACTGGGACCAAAGGTGCTCCACGTGGCCGCTGTGGGGCGGCCAGGCAGGAGGACCTTTAGTCCCGGTTGGTAACACCAACCGGGACTAAAGGGTCTCCACGTGGCCGCTGCGCAGCACTCAGGCAGGAGGACCTTTAGCCCCGGTTGGTAACACCAACCGGGACCAAAAGGCAGCCACGCGTCAGCAGCTCGCAGGCGCTGGGGTTTTTTTTTTTTTGAAAGGGGGGGGGGGGTTTAGGGGTTTTGGAGGGTTTAGGGGTTTCATATTGTGTTAGGTAGCTAATAGAGAGAAGTGACCTCTCTTTCTCCGTGCTTGGTCGACGCTAGCTAGTAAGCAATGAAGGAACCATTAATTACACAACATCGTCATGCATGATCAATATATAGAGAGAAGTGACCACTCTTTCGCCGTGCTTGTTGGTCGAACAACAAGTTTTCGTATATCTATTCGACGCTACTACAGATAGTACACGTTGATGCATATATGTATTCAACAGGTTTGCAATTCCCAATGGCATTTTCCGTCTTTAGGAATGACGTGGTCAACAAAGAATCCCGCCAACTCCTCTTGAATTGCGCGTAGGCGATCAGCTGGTAGGAGTACGTCCCACTTCTGCCAGGTCTAATTTAAAGAAGGGGGGTCAATATATATATATATATATATATATATATATATATATATATATATATATATATATATATATATATATATATATATATATATATATATATATGAATGAAATCAACACAATCGATGGTGATAAAATAAAATTATGAATATTGTTTACGTACTTCAAATTGTTGTTTAGTGAAGCCCCTCTCGGTGGTCTTTTGGTGAATGAACTCGCAAACGTAGTATCCACATAACTCATTTCCGGGTTGCTGCCACATGCACTTTACGAGAATAGAGTTCAATAAAAATGATAATCAACCATGATAATGGTATTGAAACTAGAATCAATGAGAGATGCGCGGAACTAGCTAGTACTACTTACTCTGGGTTGTTTAAATCGCAGCTCCGGTCTCCATTCACCCTTAACCCGCGTGATGAACTTTTTCCAAACCCTGCCCGGCAAAGAAAATGATTACTTGATATCAGGAAATGAACGAAAGTTGCCGATATAGTGCGATAATGATTGAACTTACTTCTGGAGCATTTCAATCATGTCCGCATACTCCGTAGCCTCTTTACGTCTCGAGTCCAAGACAGTTACTACTCCCTCGTCAAGCTGAATGGCTAGTAGAATAAAGTGGAACCTGCGCACGCATAACTCATCAATTACACTTAACCTCGAGTCAGCGAAACAGAATAAGCAAAAGACAGTAACACTCACTTGAAGTTGTAAGGAAAGAGTATTTCCCTTTTGTTTTGGTGTCGAAGGAACGCCATTAGCAAGATTTTCTCAGTCTCCTCAGGGATCTTCTGTACCGACCATTCATTTACGATATTTGGGTTAATGAACCCAATGTCATAGATTTGTCCTCTTTTAAATTCAACGATCTTCAATCTGCATAATATAGTGAGGATAATTATATACATGCAATGAATGAGCTGAGCTAGAGACTTAATTACAGAAATAATACTTACAGACAATAACAAGCCACGAGACTTTTGTCGAGGGCGGCTTGATTGTATAACTGAAAGAGTTCGTCAAATTCAACGAAGATCGAGTCGACTCCAATGAAGTCGTGCTCATCCTTATTTCCCACCAAGATACTGCCCGTCCCATCCTTGCAGGTTTCCAAGTACCATTTATGTAATGTTCGCATCATCGTTGGTAGATCTCGTTCCAGATCATCACTTCTGACGAGACGCTTCCCGTGCTGGTATTTAAAGGTGTCTACCGGCTTAGCGATTTCAAAATGTACATCATCGCCTAGGTAATCACCAGGATTGAAACCAGGAGCAACGGCCGCTACCCTCGGGGTATCGGTAAACACCTTGAGCGGGGGGCACGATTGCTTTTCCTGTTCGCCGAGCTGGGGAATTGTTTTCCCACTTCTTGCACCAGTACTGCTACTTCTCGACCGACTCATAGCTTTGTCATATGTCTTTGCAATAATGCGGTCATAGTTTGATAGCGGCGGAGGTAGAGGTGGTCGCGTAAGGGCATCCAGAGTGTGATTCGCCTTTACTGGATCTATTTTTTCCTTTGGAGGTGGAACTTTCCGTGCAAATTGGCGTTTCAAATCGGCAGCCACGACCTCATCGGTTTCCTTGTCAGTCAGCTCATATGGTAACTTGGCAAGAGGCTTGAGGCTTGGACCAAATTTGAATTTCTTCCCACCACCTATTGTACTGCTAGCCGCCGGAGCGGCGGCGGCTCTCTTCTGCCGTTGCTGACGAAGCGGAGTTTGCTGACGCCGTGGAGGAGGCGAAGGAGGATTCTGCTGAGGGGCCTCCTCCGCCGGAGTCGGCTGACGCGACGGACACAGCTGAGGTGGCGCAGACAGCTGACGCGCCGGAGACGAATGAGGCAGCGGAGTCTGCTGAGGGGCCTCCTTCGGCTGAGTATGCTGAGGCGACGTCCAGTTTGGAAGCTTGATGTTCTCCTTTCTAGATAGGCAGGTACTCCTTAAGGCATTTTCCAGAAGATTATCGCCTTCACCTGTAGGGTAGTCAAGCTCCAGCCCCTCAAATACCTCCATTATTTCATCCACCGTGACAATAGCATAGCCATGTGGAATCGGACGGCAATGGAAAGTTCCCTCAGTTCGAGGAGGTAAAACAGAGCCGACCGCCGCCTTCAAGGTCAGGTTCTGACATTTCGCCATTAGCACACAATGTTCAGCCTCCGTGATACTATCCACGGGGTAGCGAGGAGCCGTGATATCAGGCTAAAGGAGCTCCGTGGAAGCCACGCTACTTCTCCGCTAAGATGGTGGGGTAGCTTCTGGGGCAGTGTCGAAGGAAGGATCTTCGTGCCACTGAGATGGTTGGCCGGTAGCTCACTGGCTCTCAAGTTCCTCTAGTTTCGCTAATCTTGCATTGATCTTCTGCATTTTGCTTGCTTCCGCTTTCTTCTTTCTCTCTCGGCTTCTATAACCACCGCTGTCGGGAAACCCATACACCCACAGAACGGAGCCTGATGTGCCTCGTGTTCGTCCAGGGTGTTCAGGATTCCCAAGGGCCTGTGTCAGCTCGTCATTCTCTCTGTCGGGATGTAACCTCCCTTCCTGCGCTGCCTGGACTGCTTCCTCAAGCTTCTTGACGGGTATTGCAAGTTGAGCTTTCGTCCAAACACACTCCCCTGTGTCTGGGTCCAAAGTTCCCCCAACCCCAAAGAACCAAGTCCTTGACCGATCTGGCCAGTGCAATGTCGCTGGTTGGACCCCTTTAGCAAGCAGGTCTTGCTCAGCTTTGTCCCACGTAGGTCGGGCTTTGCTGTAGCCACCTGACACCGTAACATGGTGATACTTCTTTTTGCAGCATTTAGCTTATTTGTCGCTGACCTTTGCTTGCCCTTGTCCGATTTCTTGTAGGCCACAAATGCGGGCCAGTGATCTTTTATCTTCTCATATGGACCGGTGAATTCTGGAGTCTTGTCTTTCTCGACAAACTTTTTGTTCAAATCTTTCTTCCAGTTCTTGAATAGTTCTACCATCTTCTTAAGAGCAAACGCCTTGACCTTATTCGGATCCGCTTCTGGTGGTAGGCTGAGATTTGTCATCAGCGAGGTCCAAAGATCATCTTTCTGTCTATCCTGGACATAAGAAACTTCAGGGTCCTTCTTCTTATTCCATTCTTGGATGCTGATCGGGATGATGTCCCTAACAACCACTGCGCACTGATGTATAAATGTGTCCCTGCTCCGCTTGTGAGCAATCGGTTGGCCATCTCGACCGACTTCTTCGATCGTGAACCTTTCATCCTGGCGCAACCTTTTCTTCGGGCCTCGTCTCCTTACGGAAGTTTGGCTCGATCCGGAGGGCTAATTAAAAGAAGAAAGAAGCGTTAATATATGTACATACAAAACAATTAATGCATCAAGTCAGCAGAGGCTTAATTAATATATGTATATATACCTCGCCGGACTTTGCAACAGTTAAGGCTCCCACCTCCGTTCGGTCACCGGAGCCGTCATGATCTCCTTCCTCCTCCATTCGGTCACCGGAGCCATCATGATCTCCTTCCTCCTCCATTGGATCACCGGATCCGTCATCCTCTCTTTCCTGACCATCGGTGTAGTTGAGAAACGACAAGGTGATATCACCTCCGTCGCGGATTATATCCCCCAACAACTCTTCTTTTTCTAAGTCTCTGTCCATAGTTTCTGCAAATACAACACTTGACATGGCAAAAAAAGACTTGCTTCACATTCGAGAGAAAATCAAAATTATCGGGGTTATGTTTTAACGACCCCCTCTCTCATGTTTTAACGACAAGATGAATACAAGCTTTATACACAAGATGAATACAAGATTTATACACAAGATGAATACACAACTCAACAAATGAACCAACCATCATCCTATGAACAAAACTCAACATATACACACACTACTGGAATCAGGTTCTTTGCCGTCTGCCATAGCAAACGGCAAAGGCCTGCCTGGCGGACGGCAAAGCCTTTGCCGTCCGCCAGCAGACGGCGAACAGTCCGGCCGAACGGATGCCGGTAAAGGCCGCTTTGCCGTCTGCTGGCAGACGGCAAAGAAGCCAAGCTCTTTGCCGTCTGCTGGCAGACGGCAAAGCCCCTGGACGGCAGACAAAAGGTGCCAGCCCCGTTAGGGGGCTAGCGGCGCTCTTTGCCGTCTGCTGGCAGACGGCAAAGGCTGCAGGCTCTTTGCCATCTGCTGGCAGACGGCAAAGGCTGCAGCTTTGCCGTCAGCTGAGCAAAACACAGACGGCAAAGCATGGGATAAAAATTAAAAAAAAGTGGTACAGAAGCCACGCCACCGTTCATCATTCGTGTCTGTCCGTTTCGTTTTTGTGTCCAGTTCATGTCTGCCCGTTCATTCTTGGTGCCATGTTTGATGTTCGTGTCCACAGCAGCAATCGGAGCAGAACGTAGGAGACGGTGGTCGCCCTGCCTGCGCCGGCCCGCAGCACCAATTGGAGCCGAATGGAGACACTGGGCGCCCTGCCCGCAGCACCAAGCGGGGCCGAACAAAGGAGACATTGGGCGCCCTGCCCTCTCGCGCCGGCCCGCGGCGGCCTTGCCCTGCTCGCGCCGCCTGCCCACGCCATGCTAGCGCCGCCCGCCGGCCACTCGCGATGCTCGGCCGTGCCTTCTAGCGCCGCCCTCCTGCGCGTCGCTCGTAGCGGCCTCCCGCGCCGGCCGCCCTGCCCGCACCAGCCCGCATCGGCCGTGCCCTGCTCGCGGCGCCCACCCCGCTTGTTCCTGGAGAAAGAGAGGGGGCGGAGCAGAGGAAGGGGAGCCGAAGGCCTGCCGGCAGCGGCAGAGGGTTCGCTGGCCGGAGGACAAAGGCTGGAGGAGCCGCGGCTGGTGGCGCCGGCGAGAGCAACGGGACGCGGGCGAGCTGCTGTGTGCCTGCAAGAGAGAGAAAGGTACGAGAGGGAGAGAGATAGAGAGAACGTGGGATGGGGTGGGTGGATAAGGGACGAGGGAGAGCGCACGATGGTGCTCTGTTCGAGGGATGGCGTGCGAGTGATGGTGAGGGCCCCGCGCACGATGGGGTGCGTGCGATGCATGGTGGTGGCTGGTGGGGGTGGATGCCCCTGCCACGTCATCGATCCAGGGGAGGGAAGTTCCAACCAATAGGAAATCAGCAGAAAATTTGTGCTTGTTTATCCTATTTAAATGAGAAGGGTTACATTATTGTGTCACACAACTTAGGATAAATCATTTCTGTTTTATTATCCCATTAGAAGATCACATAAACATCATGTTGTTGTTCCTTCACTAGACCCTTCCTCATTATTTCGACCACAACATATAGACACATCATTTACTAATGCCTAACAATATTTTGGTGTTTCGGTGTCGATCAAACACGGCATTAAAACTACAGGCTAGCACACAGATTTTTATTGATCTAATAACACGAACACACAAATGATCATTCATATATTACTTTTAAAATGGAATAATGATCATTTTTCCGGGACTTAAATATGAGTAAGGATTTTATATACATACACATGACATATCTTATTTAGCACAATATTTGTGGTGGTTATAGAACCATGTCATTATGTATTGTGTGTAATTGGAATAATAATGAAACCATAAATATAATCCTAACATAACTTACTCAGTAAAGGGCACTTTGGTTCATAGGACAAGTGGAGTAACACAAAACAAAACTGTTTGTGGCATTACTCATCCCTTTGGATCTTAACAACATAACGCAAGTTAAATTGAGTATTCTTTGATCCAAATTATCTAGGAAAAGCACATGAATCCTACAATCCTCTAAGACCACTTTTGAAAACATTCTATTAGAAGAATGGGATCCAGATCTTTAGTGGCACAGTAGTATCTCAATTATACATTTTCATATGGTTTCAGTATTACAGTTTCCAGTAGCGACGAGCTCGGCCCGTTGTGCATCGACGGAGCTTGAACGAAAGGAGACAGTGAGTTGGTGACCTGCGGTGGAGGGCTCACCTTGGATCAGGGATGGCGCGGCCTGGCTCCGGCAGCCACGGTGGTGGAGGAGGGCCGCGGGGAGGGGGGCGGGCGGCGCCGCGGCCTGGCTCCGGCGGTGGTGGAGGAGGGCCGCGGGGAGGGGGCGGCGCCGCGGTGGTGGAGGTGGGCCGCGGGGAGGGGCGGTGGTGGAGGAGGTCCGCGGGGAGGGGGTGGCGCCGCGGCCTGGCCCTGCTGGAAGGTGGTCGGGGGAGGGGCGGCCGCAGGGGCGGTGCTGGGCGCGTGGCGTCGGGAGGGCTGGGGCGGCGGGTGCGGGTGGGTGAGGTGGGGGGAGAGAGAGAGAGGGAGGAGGTGGGGGCAACGGTTTGTTTTTTTAACCCGCAAAAAAAATAGCCCCACCTCTTTGCCGACTGCCAGCAGATGGCAAAGAATCTTTGCCGTCTGCTGGCAGATGGCAAAGAGGTGGGGCCCCTCTTTGCCGTCTGCCAGCAGATGGCAAAGAGTCTTTGCCATCTGCTGGCAGTCGGCAAAGAGGTGGGGCTTTTTTTTTGCCGGTTAAAAAAACAAACCATTGCCCCCCACCTCCTCCCTCTCTCTCTCTCTCCCCTCTCTCTCCCCCACCTCACCCACCCACACCCGCCGCCCCAGCCCTCCCGACGGCGTGCGCCCAGCACCGCCCCTGCGCCAGCCCCTCCCCCGACCACCTGCCAGCAGGGCCAGGCCGCGGCGCTGCCCCCTCCCCGCGGCCCTCCTCCACCACCGCCCCCTCCCGCGGCCCTCCTGTACCACCATCGGAGCCAGGCCGCGGCACCGCCCGCCTCCCTCCCCGCGGCCCACCTTCACCACCGTAGGGGCGGGCTAGCGGCGGTGCTGGGCGCACGGCGTCGGGAGGGCTGGGGCGGCGGGTGCGGGTGGGTGAGGTGGGGAGAGAGAGAGGGAGGAGGTGGGGGAAACGGTTTTTTTAACCTGCAAAAAAAATAGCCCCACCTCTTTGCCGACTGCCAGCAGATGGCAAAGAATCTTTGCCGTCTGCCAGCGACGGGGCCGAGGTGGTGGAGGAGGGCCGCGGGGAGGGGGCGGGCGGCGCCGCGGCCTGGCTCCGGCGGTGGTGGAGAAGGGCCGCGGGGAGGGGGCGGTGGTGGAGGAGGGCGGCGGCGGGAGGGCGGGGCGGCGGCGTTGAGAGAGAGAGGGAGAGAGAGATGTGAGAGAGAGAGAGAGGCGCGGGGCGCGGGGCCGAAAGTGCGCGGGGCCAGCAGACGGCAAAGAGGGTAACCGTTAGTCCGCCCCCGCCGTGACATTGTGGGCCCCCTCACCTCTTTGCCGTCTGCTGGCAGACGGCAAAGAAATGTGCCGTCTGCCAGCAGACGGCAAAGAAGTGGCAGATGGCAAAGAGCTTGACCTAGCCAGTGCCGTGCCCCGTGGGGCCCACTTTGGTCTTTGCCGTCTGCTGGCAGACGGCAAAGAGTTCTTTGCCGTCTGCCAGCAGATGGCAAAGACCCTCTTTGCCATCAGCTGGTTCTTTGCCGTCTGCTTTGGCAAGACACACGGCAAACAGCCTCTTTGCCATCAGCTGGCAGACGGCAAAGAGCTGGCAGATGGCAAATGACTGAATTCCAGTAGTGACAACAAATGGACACCTTTTGTTGAACAGCGGAGGGACGATAAGTGACCAACTCCACGGAGATGCAACACCACAACCTATAATTCCACCGAGAGTGAAAATTAGCATGGCAACAAATGGCATGACATGAATGTAACACCACAACCTGATAAAAAAAATTGTAGCTAGCTAGATACCAATTTGAAAGCAAGTTTCAAACTTAGAGAAAAATAGCATGGCATGGCATCCACAATACAAAATATTGACCAAGTTTTCATACATCAAAATGAACTCTAAATAAACTCTACGGACAAAATATTGACCAAGTTTTCATACATCACAATGAACATCAAAATGAACTCTAAATCAACTCTAAAGACAAGATATTGACCAAGTATATTTGTCACCAATCCTTTTAATGTGGGTTTTAAAATTTTCTCCCAATCCTTTTAATTATATTATAAACATCAGTAGTAATTATTTTCATAATGATTTGGCCTCAAAAAAATTTCTTTTATTAAAATTCTTTTATTAGTATTTTCAAACTCTAGAATGACCCTGTTGCACTAGAACTATTTCAAATAATTCTTTTCAAATGCCACAAATTTTTTGAGAAGTCCTCTAATGCCTATAGATCATTTTTATGCAAAAAGCCACTTTGGTCATTTGAAAATTTTGAGCATAACTTCCATTTTTCAATTTTGGTCCAATCTTGGCATTGAACTACAACCCTATTTTTCCTTTCTCAAATAATTCTGAATTTTTTGCATCTTATAGTCCTTCCAACTAAACCCTTAAGTCCAAAAGGGCAGCCCCAATTTCATCTTGCAAGTCCACCAAAAAATTCCCTGTAGTTTCCATCCAGAACTAAATTCTAATAAAATTTGCACTAACAAGTGTTTCCTTTTATCAAACCAACTTGACCATCATCTCTAACATCCAAGGAGACATCATCCTGCCAAGTTTCACATACAACAAAGTTCCCTAGCTAGCCCTAGCATTTCAACAAACACCTTGTGGACATGGCAAACACATTTCAACAAACTCTATGAAACCTTGCAACTCTCTGAACAGGGGCAACTTTATACATACAAGGAGGAAGGAGGGAGGAGAGGGGTGGGAGGGAGGAGGGAGTACCTGGCCGGCCGGCTAGCTGTGGAGCGGCGGCGTCGGGGGCAGGGCAGGGGCGCGGCGGCGTCAGGGAAGGGCAGGGGCGCGGCAGCGTCGGGGGCAGGGCAGGGGCGCGGCGGCTTCGGGGCAGGGCAGGGGCGTCGGGGCAGGGCAGGGCGTCGACGGCGAGGTCAGGCAGCCTGGCGGCATCGAGGTGGTCGTCGGCGCCGTCGGGGGAGAGGAGGATCGAAGTGAATTGTGTTTGAAAATTTTCTAAGTGCGCGGTTATATACAAAGACCTTTAGTCCTGGTTGGTGGCTCCAACCGGGACTAAAGGCCCCCAACCGGGACTAAAGGTGCATTTCAGCAGCCCAAAAGGCGGGAAGCACAGGCCTTTGGTCCCGGTTGGTGGCTCGAACCGGGACTAAAGGCACCCTTTAGTCCCGGTTGGTGCCACCAACCGGGACCAAAGGCCTGGTCCTGGCACTGGCGCGGGGTGGTGGGAGTTTAGTCCCACCTCGCTAGTTGAGAGAGGGCAACACTGGTTTATAAGGCGCGCTGCGGCTGAGCTTTCGAGCTCCTCTCTAATGCAGGCAGTACTTGCCTAACCTTTGTCACTGCCATGTTGGGCCTGTTGGGCCCGCGGGCCTGCATCCTGGCCCATGTACAGATGGGTTTCTAGTCGTATGCAGGCCGTGGTGGCCCAGTAGGCGGCATTTTTTTATTTTTTATGTCATTTTAGTTTGCTATCAAAGTTTTTAACATAAAATACTTTATGAAAATGGTTTTTGCTATTAAAATTTTTAACAAAAAATACTTTGATAATTTTAGTTGCATAAATTTTATATAATTTTAAGTTAATATTATTTTGATAATATGTTTTTATTTTTTATGTCATTTTAGTTTGCTATTAAAGTTTTTAACATAAAATACTTTATGAAAATTCCTTTTGTTATTAAAGTTTTTAACAAAAAATACTTTGATAATTTTAGTTGCATAAATTTTATATAATTTTAAGTTAATATTATTTTGATAATAACTAGAGGTTTATAAAAGCTTTTTAGTTGATTCTTTTTGCTATTGAAGAATATTATAGTTTTGTTTTAGTTGATCATAACAAAACATTTTAATTGATTCTTTTTAGTTCATTCTTTTTGCTATTAGAGTTTTATAAAAGCTTTTTAGTTCATTCTTTTTGCTATTAGAGTTCTATAAAAGCTTTTTAGTTCATTCTTTTGAAAAGCACTACAAATGAACTCTGAAAAGGTTGAAAGTTGGCATGGTATCATCATTTCACCCACATAGCATGTGCTAAAAAGTTGAGAGGGTTACGGCAAAAACTGGATGCACTTCGTGTACAAAATGGACAATCTCTTTCGAGGTATCACGGTTTCGGACGAAAACTCATCTGTTACAAAGGGATTTCATTTTTTTTGAACTTATTTCAACTCCAGACTTTTTGTGCGTTCAACAAGCACCATTCAAAGCCACATCATCAATTTTCAACTCTTTCTGACTTCATTTGGTATTTTTCATGGATTTACTGATTTTTTATAGCTAAATGACCCTGAAATTGAAAAGCACTACAAATGAACTCTGAAAAGGTTGAAAGTTGGCATGGTATCATCATTTCACCCACATAGCATGTGCTAAAAAGTTGAGAGGGTTACGGCAAAATCTGGATGCACTTCGTGTACAAAATGGACAATCTCTTTCGAAGTATCAGGGTTTCGGACGAAAACTCATCTGTTACAAAGGGATTTCATTTCTTGACATGTAACTGCAGTGATATTCTAGATCAAAGCCATCATCAGAATAGTTGTGGAGAGAAAGTCTTCACTTTTTCTTCGCGTGTGTCCCTTGCTTATTGCGCCGTAACCATGGATAATCTTCATCGTTTAATAGGGTGCTTGGGTCAGCCTTCACTTTGAAGGGAGGAATTTCATGAAACTTTTCATAATCTTCAGACATGTCTGTCTTGCCCTCCACTCCCACGATGTCTCTTTTCCCTGAAAGAACTATGTGGCGCTTTGGCTCATCGTATGATGTATTCGCTTCCTTATCTTTTCTTTTTCTCGGTTTGGTAGACATGTCCTTCACATAGAAAACCCGCGCCACATCATTGGCTAGGACGAATGGTTCGTCTGTGTACCCAAGATTGTTGAGATCCACTATTGTCATTCCATACTGCGGGTCTACCTGTACCCCGCCTCCTGACAGATTGACCCATTTGCACCGAAACAAAGGGACCTTAAAATCATGTCCATAGTCAAGTTCCCATATGTCCACTATGTAACCATAATATGTGTCCTTTCCCCTGTTGGTTGCTGCATCAAAGCGGACACCACTGTTTTGGTTGGTGCTCTTTTGATCTTGGGCGATCGTGTAAAATGTATTCCCATTTATCTCGTACCCTTGGTAAGTCAATACAGTCGAAGATGGTCCCCTGGCCAACGAGTACAGCTCATCTCCAACAATGTTGTTACCCATGAGATGTGTTTGCAACCAACTGCCGAAAGTCCTGATGTGTTCACATGTAATCCAGTTGTCAGACTGCTCCGGGTGTTTGGAGCGCAGAAAATTCTTGTGTTCATTGACATGCGGGGTCACCAAGGTAGAATTCTGTAGAACTGTGTAGTGTGCTTGAGCCCAAGAATGCCCGTCCCTACATATTATTGCATCCGCTCCTAGCGTGCCTTTTCCAGTCAGTCTCCCCTCATACCGCGATTGAGGGAGACCAATCGGCTTAAGGTCAGGAATAAAGTCAACACAAAACCCAATGACCTCCTCTGTTTGATGGCCCATGGAGATGCTTCCTTCTGGCCTAGCACGGTTACGAACATATTTCTTTAAGACTCCCATGAACCTCTCAAAGGGGAACATATTGTGTAGAAATACAGGACCCAGAATGGCAATCTCGTCGACTAGATGAACTAGGACGTGCGTCATGATATTGAAGAAGGATGGTGGGAACACCAGCTCAAAACTGACAAGACATTGCACCAAATCATTCTTTAACCTTGGTAGGATATCTGGATCGATTACCTTCTGAGAGATTGCATTGAGGAATGCACATAGCTTCCCAATGGCTAATCGAACGTTTTCCGGTAGAAGCCCACTCAATGCAACCGGAAGCAGTTGCGTCATAATCACGTGGCAGTCATGAGACTTTAGGTTCTGGAACTTTTTCTCTGGCATATTTATTATTCCCTTTATATTCGACGAGAAGCCAGACGGGACCTTCATACTGAGCAGGCATTCAAAGAAGATTTCCTTCTCTTCTTTGGTAAGAGCGTAGCTGGCAGGACCTTCATACTGCTTTGGATGAATGCCGTCTTTTTCGTGCACACGTTGCTGGTCCTCCCGTGCCTCCGGTGTATCTTTTGTCTTCCCATACACGCCCAAGAAGCCTAGAAGGTTCACACAAAGATTCTTCATCACGTGCATCACGTCGATTGTAGAGTGGACCTCTAGGTCTTTCCAATAGGGTAGGTCCCAAAATATAGATTTCTTCTTCCACATGGGTGCGCGTCCCTCAGCGTCATTCGGAACAGATTGTCCGCCAGGACCCTTTCCATAGATTACTTGTAAATCCTTGACCATATCAAGTATGGCATCACCAGTACGGAGGGCGGGCTTCTTCCGGTGATCTGCCTCACCTTTGAAATGCTTGCCTTTCTTTCTTAAGAGATGGTTGGTCGAAAGAAATCGACGATGTCCCAGGTACACATTCTTCCTGCATTTGTCCAAATATATACTTTCGGTATCATCTAAACAGTGCGTGCATGCGTGGTATCCCTTGTTTGTCTGTCCTGAAAGGTTACTAAGAGCAGGCCAATCATTGATGGTTACAAACAGCAACGCATGTCGGTCAAATTCCTCCTGTTTGTGCTCATCCCACACACGTACACCTTCTCCATTCCACAGCTTTAAAAGTTCTTCAACTAATGGCCTTAGGTACACATCAATGTCGTTGCCGGGTTGCTTAGGGCCTTGGATGAGCACTGGCATCATAATGAACTTCCGCTTCATGCACAACCAAGGAGGAAGGTTATAGATACATAGAGTCATGGGCCAGGTGCTATGATTGCGGCTCTGCTCCCCAAAAGGATTAATGCCATCTGCACTTAAACCAAACCATACGTTCCTTGCGTCACCTGCAAAGTCCCCCCACATTCTCTCGATTTTTCTCCACTGCGACCCGTCAGCGGGTGCTCTCAACTTCCCGTCTTTCTTACGGTCTTCTTTGTGCCATCGCATCAACTTGGCATGCTCTTTGTTTCTAATTAGACGTTTCAGCCGTGGTATTATAGGAGCATACCACATCACCTTTGCAGGAACCCTCTTCCTGGGGCGCTCGCCCTAAACATCACCAGGGTCATCTCGTCTGATCTTATACCGCAATGCACCGCATACCGAGCATGCGTTCAAATCCTCGTACTCACGCGGTAGAGGATGCAGTCATTAGGGCTTGCATGTATATTCTGCACCTCCAATCCTAGAGGGCATAGAACCTTCTTTGCTTCGTACGTACTGTCGGGCAATTCGTTATCCTTTGGAAGCTTCTTCTTCATTATTTTTAGTAGCTTCCCAAATCCATTATCAGATACACCATTGTCTGCCTTCCATTGCAGCAATTCCAGTGTGGTACCGAGCTTTGTGTTGTCATCTTCGCAATTTGGGTACAACCCTTTTTTGTGATCCTCTAACATGCGATCGAACTTCAACTTCTCCCTTTCACTTTGGCATTGTCTCTTTGCATCAACAATGACCTGGCGAAGATCATCAGCGGGCACATCATCTGGTTCCTCTTGATCTTCAGTTTCCCCCGTTGCAGTATCACCGTATTCAGGGGGATAGTTGTCATCATCCTCTTCTTCTTCGTTGTCTTTCATCATAACCCCTCTTTCTCCGTGCTTGGTCCAAACATTATAGTCTGGCATAAACCCTTCTCAAGCAGGTGGACGTGAAGGGTTTTCAAGTTAGAGTAATCCTTCGTATTCTCACAGACAAGGCATGGACAATACATAAAACCATTCTGCTTGTTTGCCTCAGCCACTTCAAGAAATTTATGCAGGCCCTCAAGATACTCGGAGGTGCGTCGGTCACCGTACATCCATTGCCGGTTCATCTGCGTGCATTATATAATTAAGTGTATCAAAAACCATTACAGAACATCATGAATAGAGAAGTGACTAAATTAATACAAGTTCATCATCACATTAAAACCAAAGTACAATAGTGATCAAATGTTATTACTAAAAAAATAAATACATAAAGTTCATACATATATAATTCTCATAGAACAACATATAGCTCTCTAGAGCATCTAATTAAAACATACATTGAAACTATGAAAAACAACAACAAATGCGATCATAATCACAACTAAGGTAACAATTGATCCAATGGCATAATGATACTAAGCCTCATTATGAATGGCATATTTTCTAATCTTTCTAATCTTCAAGCGCATTGCATCCATCTTGATCTTGTGATCATCGATGACATCGGCAACATGCAACTCCAATTCCATCTTCTCCTCCTCAATTCTTTTCAGTTTTTTCTTGAAGTCATTGTTTTCTTTTTTAACTAAATTTAACCTCTCGACAAGAGGGTCGGTTGGAATTTCCGGTTCACATACCTCCTAGATAAAAACATCTATGTCACGTTGGTCGGCATAATTGTCATAAACACTAAATGAAACAAATCATAATAAAAGATAATATACCACATCCGAATCATAGACAGGACGAGGGCCGACGAGGGCGGATACCAAAGTCATGGCACTATATAATAACAAACAATAATAAAAGTAAGAAAATTATACAAGTATCTATCTAAATCATACAAGTAAGAATTTTTTTCTTTTAAAAAGAAGATAAGAACAAGAGGCTCACCACGGTGGTGCCGGCGACGAGATCGGCGCGGGCGATCGACGGCAGTGAGGACGGGGACGGGGACGGCACCCTACACATGTGCAGACTCTAAGAAGTTAATTTCAGCTCAAATTGTGCATCTAAATCAAAAGAACTCCCACATACACTCCTCCACTAAAACCCACAAACCACTCTACTTCTACATCATTTGAAATGAGCTAAACTAGCAGTGAGAGATGAAACGATGAAGATGCTAACCTTTTAGAACACTTGTGTAGTTGGTGCACCGCCAAACCTAGAAAAATCTTGGGGAAAATGGAGCTTGGAGGTCGAGCTTGGAGAGAAGAAAGATTAAGTGTGACTCGGGCATTTCATCGAACACCTCATGTGCATAGGTGGCGATAGCAGAGCAGCACACACCTCCCACACCGGCCGGCCAAAAAACAGAGGAGTGAGCGGGCAGGGGAGAGCATATATATAGGCATCTCTTTAGTCCCGGTTCGTGGCTAGAACCGGGACAGAAGACACACATTTAGTCCCGGTTCCAGCCACCAACTGGGACTAAAGGGGCTGCGCCAGGAGCGAGGCCCTTTAGTCCCGGTTCGTGTCTGGAATCGGGACCAAAGGGGTCAGACGAACCGGGACTGGTGCCTGCCGTGGCCCGGCCGGTGCCCTGGCCTCACGAACCGGGACTGATGCACCCATTGGTCCCGGTTCGTAACAGAACCGGGATTGATGCTCTTATCTGGCCTGGACCAAAGCCCTGTTTTGTACTAGTGCAACACCGAAACTAATGTGACAAAGACGTGAATGCCAAACTTCAGATTCATTAACACTCGAATGAATATTGTTCACGACTTTATTACAAAAAGCAACGAGAGAAAGGCGGAACATTCCTCCGCATTCATAACCCTTTCCAACAAATAGTCCATATTTCGTAACAACTACTTTATTAGACTCGAAGACCAACTCAAACCCTTCTCTACACAGAAGGGAGCCACTAACAAGGTTCTTCTTGATGGCGGGGTTATGCTGCACGTTCTTCAGCTGCACGATCCTTCCCGAAGTAAATTTCAGATCGACCGTGCCAACACCATGAACAGAAGCACTCGTGCCATTCCCCATCAATACGGACCCGTGACCTGTGGCCTGGTAAAAAGAAAACAATGAAATATTAGCACACACATGAACATCTGCACCTGTGTCCACCCACCAATCGGTGGACTGACAAACAGAAAATACAGCAAATAAATTACCGTACCCGGATGCACCACTTTCATTGTTGCCCACAATCATATTGGCAGACTTGGAGTCCTGCCCTGGCTTCTTGTACTTGTTTGGGCACTTGTTGGCCCAATGTTCCTCTGAACCACAAGTGAAGCAGCCATCTCCCTTCTTGTTCTTCTTGAATGTCTTCTTACACTTCTTCTTAAAGTCAGTATTTTGTTGGACACCGTTCTTTCCCATGGGCTTGTGGGAGTTGAAGTTCTTCTGATGCACCATATTGGCTACAGAAGTTCCTTCGACCCCTTTTCCATGCGAGTCTTTTGCTCTCGAGTTCTGCTCAACACTCAGATGGCCGATGACATCCTCTACTGAGAATTCACGCCTCTGATGTTTCAGAGTGGTAGCAAAATTCCTCCAGGAATTAGGGAGCTTAGCGATTATACAACCCGCGACAAATTTGCCCGATAAATCGCACTTCAGAAGCTCAAGCTCCTTAGCGATGCATATTATCTCATGAGCCTGTTCCAATATAGAACGATTCTCGACCATTTTGTAATCGTGGAACTGCTCTATAACATACATTTCGCTCCCAGCATCGGTGGCCCCGAAATTAGATTCGAGCGCCTCCCACAAGTCCTTGGCAACCCGTAGATGTAAATATGCGTCAACCAACTTATCTCCGATCACGCTCAGAACTGCTCCGAGAAAGATGACGGTGGCCTCCCTGAACGCCTTCTCCTGTTCAGGAGTAATCGTTCCAGTGGGAGTCACACCGGCAACCCAGAACACGTTCATTGCCGTGAGCCATAAGATGGTTTTGGTCTGCCAACGCTTAAAATATGTACCGGTAAACTTATCCGGTTTCAGTGAAGTAGCAAAACCATGATTCGAAAAATTCCTACACAAATTAGGTTTTTGGATTGCTGAGTAAATAGGCAATTTTTCAATTAATTTAATACATGAATAAATCACTAGCATGACATTGAATAAATTACTGACATACTGATTATGAACCAGACTAGCATGTACTACGCATATAGTAGAAACATCTACGCACATAGCTAGTACTGTTAAGACAGAAGTAAACAGGAGAGGGATAAACATGTTGTACCCTCCGATCGGCCAGGCAGAGACCGCGGCGGCGGCGGCGGCAGCGTCCTCGGCGGCCTTCTTGTCGGCTTCCAGCTTCTCAGCGGCGGCACGTTCGACGTCGGTGGACATGGTGATGACGAAGGCGATGCAGACGTAGAGGAAGCAGACGAACAGAGGCGAGCAGTCGCGTAGTCGCTCCCCAAAAACCTAATCGCCCCTCTCCCGTACAGTATCCGGAGAGGCGGGGTTTCAGAGGCCTGCTCTCCCGTCAGCCGTGTACGTCGTGAACGCGACGTGGGCGTGGATGCAGATGTGATCTGTTTCGCGTGACGGCTAGCTGCGTGGAGAGACGTGGGCTGAGCCCACGTCCAAGTCGGAAGACTCTCCGTTCCTGACCAGAAAAAAGAAGCGCATAGGTTTGAGCTCGGCTCGGCTCAATCCCGCGGCGCGTCATGCCGAGGCGTGGCGGGCGGCGGAGGAGGAGCGCGCGGGATCCACTTCTCTTCTCAAGCTCCCGTAGCATGTGGAAGAGAATCCCTTATAAGGAGGTCCAACTCCTTCTCCACTAGCGGTATGGGATTAAACTTCCCACCACACCTAGTGCCATATAATCCCACATGGGCCCTTGTAGATTTTCTGAAATTGTTAGATGGGCCCTTGACCCAACTCATATTTCAACAGTTACCTGTGGAGAAGGCACGGCTTGGGGATCTGCAGAGTCTTCTTAGGATTGTATGATAGGCCAGGTTACTGCCTTTTAACATGTGTGTGGCTTCCATGAGTTGCCGGTTGCAGAAGATCATCGTTCCAATGCCAATGGTGAGAATTCAGTATTCATGTGCATCTCCTCACGGTTGAAGAGCATGGTTTTAGTGTGTATATACCCCCATATAAGCAAAATCACTGTTGTTGTCACTAATTGAAAACAACATCAATAATTGTATCTCACTTCTTGTAACCATTTGTGATGAAATGACACCACATTTTCTGCAGAGTGTGCGACACTTTAAGAAGAGAGTGGAGTACTTCCACACGATAATGGAAATGGAACACATTTGCCCGGTGTTAAATCTCCACATGTTCGTCACTTGATGTTTTTTGGTTGGCAAATTACAAAGCATAAGATAAGGCGGCAGAGTTACAACCATAAGGGCCTTCAGAGGTCAGCAGTTGTGCTTGGATATGCATCACGTTTTTAGTTTGTTAGCCCAGTGGTCTTGTAACACAATACCTCTTCTCTTTACAACATTAGAAATTTCTTAATACCCATGTAAAGCTTACCCAGACAGGTTGAAGATATACACCAAGAACATGGTCTGATTTGTTAAATTAACAGTGATAGAAGAAACGGTCCATCTGCTTAACTGTTTTATTTTTCTTTATAGTGTTTGACTTTCGATTGTTAGAAATATATTGGAGTATTATTTCGGAAATGTAATTGTAGTTAGGTTAGTTCACTACTGGAATTTTCCTCCTTGCCGAGTGTTAGGCTCTTTGCTGAGTGCATTATGTCGGGCACTCGGTAATAGTATCTTTGCCGAGTACCTAACTCGGCAAAAACGTGAAACTCGGCAAACGGGTACTTTGCCAAGTGTCATGGACAAAACGCTCGGTAAAATAACAAAACTCGGCAAATAGGGCTTTCCGAGTACTATACTCGGCAAAAGGGGGTCTTTACCGAGTGTCACACTCGGCAAAAGGGGGTCTTCGCTAAACTGCATGGTTTTGGCTGTAGAGGTTGCATACGACCTCGGATGAAGATGGTCCAAAAATCAAAGTTGTTCATTTTGACGAGACGGAAAACTTCCATGTTGAGAACTTTTTCATTTTAGGCCATATTAATTACACTTTCTGGCATGCCAAATATTAACGCTCCGAAGTAAAGGCCAAACACTTCGGCCTAAGGGGAATGAGCAACAAAATGACAAGATGAGGTGCCCCGGGCACCCCCATATAGAAAGAAGGGTCGAAGGTTTTGGGCCTGTAGCTTCCCCCCCCCCCCCCCCCCTCGTCGAGTGGTGCTTGTTTGGGGGGTGTGCCACCAGAAAGCGGGCTTGAAGCTCTCGCCTTACCAACGAGCCGACTGCTGATGGCTGTTGGTCACGACTACTACAAAAAAGTAGTCTCAAATGACCAAGGTGATGGCCATATTCATTGCATAATTTATTATAATGTTCTCAAATTAGACACATAGGTGCATCTTGACAATACAAACAATGTTGCCAAATAGAGTTTCCTACGTTTTTGTACAAAAATGAAATTTCATTTTCTAAGTGTCAAAAATGGGTGTTTTTTGTGAAGCAAGTACAAAAATCAGGGTGCAAAATGGTACCACTCCAATTTTCTAGTTTTCTAGCTACTTTCGCACATTTAAATGACTTTATGTCAATTTCCCGAAACTAATTCAAAATTGAACTGCAAGTGTGTGATAGCTCAGTCATGAAAATTAGCAAAAAATATTTTTAGGTACACAAGTAGTCAATATATGGGAGAACCACTTAGAGTTTTGAGAGATTCAGCCCCTTGTAATGAATAGCCATGTCGATCATTTTGACCCCTTTTTGAAAAAAATGAAAGAAAAAGAATAAAAGTTTAAAAAATGCAATCCTTTCACGTGGAGTCCTTTTATGTGTACTAGTTGCAAGGAAAAATACCAAACTTTCAATATAACAAATTTGAAAAAAAATCTTCACAAAACGGGCTATCGTGTATGAACATTTATGACTTTCAAGTCAAGAGGACCAAGGTGATAGTCATATTCATTGCGCAGTTTATTATAATGTTCCCAAATTAGACACATACGTGCATCTTGACATTACAAACAATGTTGCCAAATAGAGTTTCCTACTTTTTTGTACAAAGAAATCAATTTTCATTTTCTAAGTGTAAAAAATGGGTGTTTTTTGTGAAGCAAGTACAAAAATCAGGGTGCAAAATGGCACCACTCCAATTATCACAATAAGTAGACCATATTTTATGCACAATTCCCAAGTTTCATGGATTTTCTAGTTTTCTAGCTACTTTCGCACATTTAAATGACTTTACGTCAATTTTCCGAAAGTAATTCAAATTTGAACTGCAAGTATGTAATAGCTCTGTCATAAAAAATAGCAAAAACTATTTTTAGATACACAAATAGCCATTATATGGGAGAACCACTTAGAGTTTTGAGAGATTCAATCCCTTATGATGAATAGCCATGCCGACCATTTTGACCCCGTTTTGGAAAAACTGAAAGAAAAATAATACAAGTTTAAAAAATGCAATCCTTTCACATGGAGTCCTTTTATGTGTACTAGTTGCGAGGAAAAATACCAAACTTTCAATATAACTAATATGAAAAAAAATTCCTTCACAAAACGAGCTATCATGTATGAACATTCATGACTTTCAAGTCAAAGGACCAAGATGACGGCCATATTCATTGCATAGTTTAGTATAGTGTGCCCAAATTAGACAAATATGTGCGTCTTGACATTACAAACAATGTTGCCGAATCGAGTTTCCTAATTTTTTTACAAAAAAGTCAATTTTCATTTTTCTAAGTGTCAAAAATGGGTGTCTTTTGTGAAAAATGTACAAAAAACAGGGTGTAAAATGGCACCACTCCAATAATCACAATAAGAAGACCATATTTTATGCACAATTCCAAAGTTTCATAGATTTTCTAGTTTTCTAGCTACTTTCGCACATTTAAATGACTTTATGCCAATTTTCCGAAAGTAATTCAAATTTGAACTGCAAGTGCATGAAAAAATTGAATATTTTATTTTGAAAAATCATATTTGTGTTATTGAGTCCATACTTGGACCCTATCCAAGAAAAGAAAATGGATTTCAAACATGAAGGTGCCGAGATACGACCTCGAACATGTTGTTTGTTGGTTTTAAAATTTCAAAAAATGCAACCGAACTCGAAAAAGGTTGCAAATTGGCATGGTGCGCCCATATGACATCTTCAAGCCATGGTAAAATTTTGAGAAGATTTTACTGACTAATTGATATGTAAAATATGAAAGAAAGATGATAAAGAAAACACACAAAGGGTACACTCGGTAAATATTTACTGTTTTCTGATTGGTCGAGCAGACCATCCCACGGATCGTGCCTCCCCACCGTCCGATTCTCTAATATCCAACGGTGCTCAGCCCTTTCCTCCCACAGCCACAAATCCTTCATCCATCTTATCCATCCCCTGCTGCCGCCTCCTCTCTTCCTCCTCTCCCCACGCACACCTCCTTTCTTCTTCCTCTTTGTGCCACCACGAGCCGCCGGGGGAGACACATCCGAGGGAGGAGCGGCGCAAGCAGCTGCGGCATACGGAAGGAGCGGCAGCAAGCAAGCAGCGGCAGCTCCTTCTCCTTCTCCGTCATCTCCCCTTCATCCCTCTCCCTCGTCTCCTCTCCTTGGTGAGCAGCAGCAGCAGCAGCAGGGTACAGTAGGAGCAGCAGCAGCTCCTTCTCCTTTTCCGTCATCTCCTCTTAATCTCTCTCCTCGTCTCCTCCCCTTGGCGAGGAACAGCAGCAGCAGCAGCGCACAGGAGGAGGAGAAGCAAGGAAGCAGCGGCAGCAGCAGCTCTGGCCACCATTGCGACGGGAGGAGCACGAACAGCGGCAGCCCCGGCCGCCGTTGCAAGCTCCGGCCATGACGCGGTGCCGCGGCTCGGTGCAGCAGCTTGGATGCGTTGGCGGCCGGTGGAGGACTCGAAGCACGCCGGCGGAGGGCTCGTGAGCTGGGGGCCACTGTAACTTGCGGGCATGAATCGCCGTCGCTGTTGACGGCGGCGTTTTTTTTTTTAATTCTGCTCATCATCTTTACCGAGCGTACAACTCGGGAAAGCCATCGCCTTTACCAAGTGCAAACGTACCAAATTTTGCTGTTTCCGTCGTCCGTTAGTTGTTTTTCACCGAGTCTCAATATTTGCCAAGTACCACAAAAAACGCTCGGCAAAGGCGTTGCCGAGTGCACGATGGTTGGTTCTCGGCAAAATTCTATTTGCCGAAAGGGTGTACGCCGAGTGTCCTTTGCCAAGTGCAGTACTCGGCAAAGGTTTTGCCAAGTTTTTTTGGGCCTTCGCCGAGTGTCTATGGCACTCGGCAAAGCCGTCTATTCCAGTAGTGGTTGTTCTTAAGTGTAGCAGTACATTGGTACATCTACTTGAAATTTTTGTTCTGTGATATGGAGGTTTCTTACAGTTGGACGAGCTTGAGAAAGGAACTCTCCGACAGGTCAAGATCAGGAACAAGGCGTGCAATCAACTGCATCGCTTTCCATGCTTCCCCCCTTGACCTATCTCTTTTTCCTTTCTACTCTCATTCTCCCATGAAGGAGCTGATTCTTTTGCAGGCTACAAGTGTGATCGCGGCGACGATGTCAGGTAGTTGTCCTAGTCGTCGATCAAGAGCCATGTAGCAGCAAACCAGAGTATGATCAGTGCAACGGGGGTGATGTTAATCTGTAGAGCCAGAAATATAATCTAGTGCCTAAACAGGTGCATAAGTACTAGTACAGTAACCTGAAGCATAGAAGCTAGAGGAAACCTCTATTAGTTAACTAAACAGAGCAATTCTACCAACCATGGCAATAGAAAACAAAGTCTAAGAGACCACCACAGTGTCAATTCCTAATCAGATATGATCATAGACCATCACCAGTGCTTCATGTCCAATAGCAAGTTCAGGAGATGGATTTAACATTAAACAGAGGCATATGAACTTAAACAGTAGCCATTGGCCAGAACCACAACAATGAGTTTGGTAATTGGAGGAGAACCCAAACCAGAGCTACATTGCAGCAGCAAAACCACCGGTGCACCTAGATCAGGGTGAAAGTGGTAAGGATAATTTCCGTCCGAAACCGTTTCCGAATCCGTTTTTATAGGATACGGTAAGAGATTTTTCACATCCAACAACAATCCGATCCGAATCCGAGTCCGATTGATAGGATACGGTATAGGATATGGTATTGCTAATATACAATGCATTAGGATAATCCGTTTTTTCTTGCCGGATAATCCGACCTTTTAATTTCCGAATCCGATTTATGGGTGAATTTGTAAGTATTAAATAGCAATACATGAATGTTATCTTTACTTATGAGACGAGACATATGTTTATTAGTGATTTATTTGGCTTATTTTAATACCATCTAGTGCTTTATGTGTTCTTAACGTGTATAAGTATTAAAATTTGCTCATTGTTTATGTTTACTTTTAGTTTGAAGCATTTATATCTTCCTCGTATATGAATATGGTAAATGACCGTTTCCGATCCGACGCCGTTCCGTTACCGTACCGTGTCCGAATCCGCATAATCCGCTATTCGAATCCGCATAATCCGGTATTCGAATCCGCATCCGTTCCGCTTCCGAATCCGAAAATAAATATGGAATAGGATATGGTATAAGGATTATCCGTCCGAATCCGATCCGGTTTCACCCCTACACCTAGACCATAACCAGTCGACCACTGCTATAACTCTAGCAATACCACAAGCACCAAGACAACAGTACAGTATAGGCATGAGCTATAACAGCCATAGATGAACAAAATGGTAATTATAAGCCTGAATGAGAACTGGAACGTGGAACATTTGGACCAACAATAGCATTAGCACAGCAGCTGGCCCAAATACATGAACTAAAACTAAACAGTGGCCAGTCAGCTCAATTAGGAACTATAGTGCATATTCCTCTAAATCTAGAACCACCACAGTGAGTAGATCGTGCCACTGAACCAAGTCTAGCACCACATCATCACCTTCACGAACCAGATCCACCAGGAGCACCACAGAGAGGAGTAGGAGCTCACCTCATAGGTTTGTAGCCGAGGCCGAGCATCGCCACCGCTGCGGTTGCGGTGTGGCCAAATCACCACCGTCGCACTGCGGTACGCGGTGAGGTAGTCGAGGCCGGCGAGGCAGGAGGCGAAGCCAAGGCGGATCTGCAAGGAGGAGGTGTAGAGGACGTCGTGGAGCACCACCAGGTGACCGGAGCAAGGCACTGGAGCACGCCGGTGACCCAAGGTCCAACCCCACCAAAACCCTAACGGGGCTTGATCGAAGCGAGCGACCACGAGAGGCAGAGAACAGCGGAGCGACGCGGTGGAGGAGGAGCAGCATCGCAAGGGGGAGCCGTGGGTGAGCTGAGCGGTGGCGGAGCTCACCGGAGCTGGCCGGGAAGGCCGGCGGCAGTGACGGAGATGGAGGGGATCGAGAGAGAGGTCGAGAGAGAAGAGAGAGTGAGGGGGCGAGGAGCAGCCGGGCTGGTGTTAACCCCACATATTACGCCCGCTTAGTAGTAGCGTGGGGCACGGGAGCCGCGCTACTACTACGCCCTATAGTTGTAGCGCAGCCTGGGACAGACGCACGACTACTAAGTGGGGTCCACCAGCTGGCCTCGTCTATCCACAGTAGTAGCGCGGGGTGTCCCACCTGTGCTACAACTATCCACTTAGTAGTAGCGCAGGTTTTACACCCCGCGCTACTACTACTGCCTGTCCGGGGGGCACGGTGGGATCCACTTAGTAGTAGCGCATGCCTACTGTGCCGGCGCTACTACTACGCCTTACCTGTAGCGCAGAGTTTGCATCTGCGCTACTACTAAGTAGAAGTAGCGCAGGTCAAACAAACGGCGCCACTACTAAGTGGTTACCTATAGGGTTTTCCCTAGTAGTGTAAGGTTATAGATAATATCACCAACTTGTGTTCTTGTGTTCTCCCCCTTTCTATTTATTCATTTGAGTTTCTATCAGTATTGTAGAAAATGCTATATGTGAAAAGTCCCTCCCGATTAGTACCGTGCTGCAAGTGTGCTTCACAATGACAACATTTCTCTCGATATCCTGTTAATAAATGCAATTAGCTGTTTTGTGGAGTGAAATCTGTGAGTACTGATAAAACTCAACAAAACAGTTTTTTCCTATTTGATATGTCTACTAGCTTATAATTGTATTTTATTTAACATAATGCATGTGTGCAGTATATTCTTCTCTTGGAACATGTCCTCATTATAGCGTGTTGAAGGAGTCACGTGAATGTCACGGTGATTTGAAAATGGGCAAATGAAAGTACATAGACACTTTGTGCGGGAAGAAAAACAATCAAGTGTTTGATGAAATGTCTTGCGCCGACGCTAGACCTAACGCTAAGATTCAAAGGGATAACTGCCAATTGGCCAGGTTTCTGATCCTGGCGCATGTGCTAAGTACCGAGCGTTGGAGCTTCCCTAAGTAGATGATCAAGGAACACAACAAAGATGTAGCAGCACAATCCGTTAGATCCGATGGTCCGTTGGAGAAGGTTGAATGGAGGAGGAAAAAATCCCACATGTATCTTAGCGAGGTGAGTGTGGAGAAAGAAACGTCTTGAAATTATGGAGGAAGGCGCAAGTTCCCTCTAGATAGGAAACGAGAACTGATGTCGGGGTTCTCTGTATAACAACACGAAAAACACTTGTTTAATATGTGTGTTATATCATTTTTCTGGCAACACATGGACATCCCAACTGATTGATAAGGAAAAGAGATGACATCTTCCCAAAAAGTTGGGGTATTTGTTTATCCACATTGTCTCCCGTAGCAACGCACGGGCATTTAACTAGTGTTACTTAAAATTTCACCACCTTTGGTTGAAATTTTCTTGTACTTGCGATATGAATTAGCCTTTTCCTTAAAAGATGCACAGACAGTCAGATGTTTAATTTCCTATTCCTCCACATCAACAACATATTCAAACGTGGGGCATGGTGGGGTATCTGTAGGTCTGTACACCGTAAACATGGTTGTTAAGGACATATGATGTGATCTGATTCGAAAAAAAAATATATGATGTCATCTGCATGTATCATCCAAACTAATTAAGGATATATGATTCGTATCTGCCGTGAGCTCAGGCCGAGCAGAGATCAGCCTGGCCAATTGGGAGTGCGGCAAATTCCTAGCTTTTTGTTTCTTTTATCGTCACCGCCGCCACCGACGACACTGCAATGGAATCCGTGGCAGAGGAGATTATGCTTGAGATCATGTTGAAGGTGTCGACAAGGGACGTAGCCGGCTGCAGCTGCGTGTGCAAGCCGTGGCGCCGCATCGTCCGGGACCCGTCTTTCCGGCACCTCCACGGAAAGGGCAGCCATGTCGGCGGCCCGGAGGCCTTGCTTGTCTCCCAGGCGAAGCCACGTGGTAGGAGCTTCAAGACTACAATGGTCAGCGTCTTGTCGGCCAAGCCCATCCCGATGTGCCGTGTCGCTGACCTGGCCGGCAGCTGGGCCTGCCCCGTCAACGTCTGCAACGGCTTCATCGTCCTCAAGTCCGGAAAAGATGAGCCCGTGTTCGTCTGCAACCCAGTCACCGGTGAAAAGATTCAGATTCTAGCAACGCCGCCCGTGATCAAGTCCTGGGGCAGCCGCCACTCACCATGGGGTTCAGCGTGTCCACCCACCAGTACAAGCTCTTCAACTTCTCAGTATTATCAGATTATGACAACTCCCTAGACGTGTACACCTTAGGCGGCGGCGGGTGGCGCCGGCACCTGGTCCTCCTCCGGTTACATTGGGCCGGGTTACGCCGGCGTTCATCAACGGCAAGCTCTACATTGTCACCAAACATTCGGGGTATTACCAGAGGCGGAACAAGATGCTGGTGATCGACGGCGGATAGTGAGGCGCACCACATATGCTGTCTGCCAGACTATTCCAAGTACATGTCCTAGACCGGCCTCGCACCTCATTCCATCTTTGGGTCATGTGGGCGCTGAGGATGATAGAGGGAGGCGACTGGGAACTACGCTACAACTTCTACACTGATCGCTCGGTTAGCTACTCTCTCCATGACAAGCCCAGGTGCGCCTGGGTCGACGACGTCGGGATGCTGTGCTGTGTCATGGAGGACCATCTCTTCAAGTACGACACCACCTAGGAGGACGAGGAGAAGGTTAGTGGGCATTTCTTGCCATGGGACTACCAACTTCAAATGCCATCGCCTCGTGTCAACCACGAGTGGAGAATCTTAAGGGGCTACCGCCCCACCCTACTCTCTCCTCTAGATCTCGCCGCGCAGCAGCGCCACGAAGATGAGGTTGATGAGCCATTCGAGCACGCCTGGTTAGGTGCTCTGCGATGCAATAAGTCAACCAACCTTGGTTGATGTGTAAATGATTTCTACCTTGTTTATGATTTATTTTCTTTCACAGACTATATAGCCTTTTGTCTTTCTTCCGAGTCAGACATAGACATTGGTAACCTTCCGTTTTCGTTTAAGGTATCTTCTCAACTCTACTATCTCTACCTAATATTAAAGGAAGGTGAGTTTCTTGGTCCGCCCCGTCGTCGCTGCCGCGGAAATTTCACATCTGGCCTCCTCCACCCAGCCTTCTCCTTCCCCCTTGTCGCGGTGCCCAAGGTTCGCATCTGCCGGCCACCTCCCTGCCCGAATTGCTAGTGCATGTAAATTGCTAATTGTGATTGGTGCTTGTGCCCGAATTGCTAGTTGTGCTTGATGTCCGAATTGCTAGCTTTTATATTGCTCTTGTAAATTGCTAGTGCTTATATTTATCTTGTAAATAGCCCAAGGTTAAATCATCTTATATTGCTATTGTGAATTGCTAATTGTGCTTGGTGCCCGAATTGCTAGTGCTTATAAATTTAGTTCTTGGATGACAGTGGTATTGATATTATAAATTGCTAGCTAAGTGCTTGGTGCCCGAATTGCTGAGTGCTTGTAAATTTAGTTCTTGGATGATAGTGGTATTGGTAGATTAAACTCAATTTTATCCGGGGTGTGTGGCTGGGCGGTGTGTGATACTTGTGTTTTAAGATGCATAGTCAGGGTGAACCAATTTGTTTCTTTTAAGATGCTTAGAGTTTTTAAATGATGAATCAATTTGAGATATCGGACGTTTTATGTTTGGCATATTAAGAACCAATTTCAGCTTTACCTTTTACATGTGCCACGACAGCAATTCGTAGCCACGCCAACGATTCACCGCATTTTTCTTGCCCTCGAAAATATACTAGTGGCGTCTCTAAGGTCAAGCAACGCCACTAGTACAGGAAAGATATTACTGGCGTGTAGCCCTAGGCCACACCACCAGTATGTATGTTACTAGTGGCGTGGGTGTGCCACACCACTAGTAACATTTATCAGTGGTGCCATATTAGTTGCGTGGTGGGAACACACCACCAACGCTATTTTTGGCACGCCACAAGTATGCTTTTCTGTATTAGTGAGAGCTGTCATGGCTCCAATCCTGAACCGACCAAGTCGGCCGCCCACGCACGCCGACACCGCGCCATCCACCACCACCAGACGAGGCCTGGGTCAGATTTGGAGAAGGACCCGAACCTGCGGCCTACCCTAACGCGTTGTGACGCCCCCGGCTCGACCATGCACTAATCATACACGCAAACATGCACGATCAAGATCAGAGACTCACGGGAAGATATCACAACACAACAGTAGACACAAATTTAAACATAAATCTTTACATTACATGCCCGGGGTCACGAGGACCCGAATACATAAGTCAGCGGAAGCAAAAATTATCTAGGTACAAACATAGTTAAACAAGTTTGCCTTAAGAAGGCTAGCATAACAGCGACACTGATCGAAAAGGCGCAGGCCTCCTGCCTTGGGCCTCCGAACTACTCCTGGTCTACGGGCTCCTCGTAGTAGTAGCATCCATTGGGGATTTCCGGCTCCTGGGCTCCGTCATCTGATCGCAGCAACCAGGTAGAGAAAAGAGGAAGCAAAGCAACCGTGACTACTCATCCAAAGTACTCGCAAGACTTACATCAGAACTATGCTAAATATGCATCGGTTTCACAGGAGTGGGGCTATATTTTTGGACTATACTGCAGAATGCTAGAGAAGAGAGGGGAAGAAGCCTAGCCTATCGAAGACTAGCATCTTGTAGCATCAGAAGAGAATAGCGTAATACAGGTTGTAGTAACAAGTAACTGGAAGTCAAGCCCTGAGATCCCTTCTCGACAACCCTGCGAGAAAGTGATCCCAGAACAGCAGATCATTAAGTACCCCCAGACCTGAGTGCCCTTCTGTTGTGACCCCGAAAACTCGGGCCCAATCACTTCGTACCCATACCTCCCGAGGTTGATATGGTGAACCAAAATATGTAGTTGTCCATCGGACAGAGCAGATTACAAAGACAGGCTTGACAAAGTCAAACATGTGGTTGAGCAGATTATTTCTTCGGGTTATTATTTTATGTGACATCAAGGAAATATCTCATTACCATACTTTACCAATTTATTTCTAAACCATCCTTGGTTGCGACATAAGTGATAATAAACATGCCTAGCTCCTCAAGATGAATATGACCAACAAATATCAATTTAAACACCTTATTCCCATAATTACTAAAATATCTCTAAACCATCTTTGGTGGCAACATACATGACCACAATTATCTCTCGGTTTTCAAGATGAATATGGCCAACAAAATATCAAAAGTAGGATTCAACCATAATTGCATGTCATTCAAAAGCATAGCATTACACAGTTTGCATGCAAAAAATAATTAGTTTAACTACTACTCTTTTGTATAAAAGTAAATAAACTGGAATGGCATAGAGATTAAAAAGATGGACAATGAAACAGTGACTTGCCTAATGCCTCGAATCCAGCCAGGTCTTCTGCTTCAGGGTATACTTCCTCTACTCCTGGATGCGCTATATCGTCGGCATTGCTTCCTATAGCAAGAAAAATCCAAACACACATAAATCCGGGCTCACGAATGCAAGCTAGGAACAAAATACAATAAAAAGATAATTTATTTCAAATTCATATGGTGCTGTTTTTGAATTTTGGAGGCCAAAGGAATTGGTTTTGGAATCAATGGAATGGATATTTGGGTTCATCGCATTGACACGGTCAAAATGGACATATTATATGAATTTTAGGGTTTATTGAACAGTAATGCATAATTACTGTTCAAACTAGATTAATTTAAATAGGATTTGGAAAAGAAAAATGTTTTTAACCGAGGATGGGCTGAACGGGCCGAATCTGCACAGTGTTGGGCTTAAACAAAATAAACAGAGGGCTCGGGCCATAGAGGGTAACCGTTCGATTGCGATCCAACGGTTCGGGAGAGGGGAACAGGGGAGCGGAGCGACAAAGGTGACTGGTGGTGGCGGCGAGGACTGTTCCGTCGCTGTGGTCGTCGGCCGGGGAAGCGGAGATGTCTGGGAGGCTCGGGGTGATGCAGCGATTCGATTTTGGGGCTTTGGGGAGAGGCTTCCGTGGAGGAAATGGGAAGGCGACGGCGAGGCGGATCAAGTCCGTACCTGGCCGGGGCGGAAGACGCCGCTGGCGGCGCTGCGAGGACGGTTGGCTCAAATTGGCGACTCAGGCGATCTCGTGGGAGAGTGGCGATGCGGATGGCGAGAGGAATCGAGAAATGGAGCTCGGCCTCGACTTTTATCAGCCAGCGGAGGCGATTCAGCACAGGGGCGGCGCGGGTGCGCGCGGCAGCTGCGCTGGCTCTCGGACGAGTTCGTGATGTCCGCGAGGTTAAAGACAAGAGACTGAACGGGGCGAGTTGGCGACGAGCTAACAGAGTGGGTGCTGGAGCGGCGTGGCTCCAGTGCTGAGCAGAGCGAGGAAGAGAGAGAGGGCTTAAGCGGCCGAAGAAAAGCGTGACACGTGGCGGCGCTGACGGCAGCTACGTGGCGGCGGCGAACTGGCTGGTAGCGGCGAGCGAGTGCATGTATCCGTCGGCGCGTGCGTTTGAAGGAGAAAGGGGAGGTGGGCTGGGCCGGACAGGGAGGTGGGCTGGAGAGTTTCGACCCAAAAGCATAGGGAAATTTGATCTTTTTATTTTTATTTTGTGGATTATTTCAAACACACACCGAATTTGAAATTCAAACAAAAATTGAAAATTTTACGGTGTCACAAGAATTTGTAGAAAGCATGAGTTTAGGCTTCGACGAAACCATGCAAAGATAAAAATAATTGTTGCATCTAGGAGCATTCGAGCATAACCTTTCTTACCCGAACTAAGATCAACGTTGCATTCCACAAAAGGTTACGCCTTGAAGATGTCGTATATTTTATTTATGGACCGACCATTACTTGATGTGGCCCCATCTAACAAGCTCACGGTCAGTCTTTTAAGCATTGGCGTGCATCTGAATATTAGTTTCAAGAAATCAAACTCATGATCCTCTCCTTCGAAGCCTTTGATTTCCACATTTTCAAGATTGGTGAAAGAGGTAGTTTGTGTTCTCCAAGACTGAGGCTCATCACAGATACAGTTTACATGGCAGAAATCTTTCACCTAAAACAAATGTGAATTATAACAATGGATTATAGATGCTGCACAGTTGAGACCTTAATTAGCACAAGAATTAATGTACCTAGATTTTTTTTTGCTGTGCATTCGAAATATATAAGCACAACAAGCAATAGTTTACCTCCGATCTCAGCAGGACGATCTTAAGGCTTCGTGTAGCAGTACGAACCCGATGCATCGCAAGGAGTCGCAACACAATTGTTCCAAACATATGCCCCGCCGCTCTGAGATGTAGCTCCAGAACAGAGAAGTCGGTAACCATATGTTTCTCTAGCTCAGTTGCAAATCTCAACTCTGCATCTCCAAAACTAAATGAATCCTGCAACAATCATTCGACAGGCTAGGATATCATGAATAAGTTCAGTTAAGTATGAAAATCGAGTAAATTGAGCAGGAGTGTGCAGGAGACATAGTTGAGCATACATGTGCAGGGACAGGACATTTCCGCGAGGGAGATGCAAATACGCGTCTTCCCCGTTGCCCGGGAGCAATCCCCGTGCATCGCTCCTCTCTGCCGCTGTCCGTAAGCTCACTCCCAAGAGGCACCAGATACTAAAACCTACATCCGAGCCGGTATACAAGCACCGCCATGAGATATTTTCCACCACTGGTGCCAAGACAGACACCCTGGGCTTGCCGCGGGTGCGGAAGGACAGCGTCAATTGCTTAAGCACGGGGGTCTCGATGCCGATACGGGTTGTCCATCTGGAATTGCTCTCAACAACAATACTCGGCACTAGGAGCTCCTGCAGCGATGCCGAGCGGATGGTGATGTTGCCGTCGAAGAAACAGGTGGCCGCCACCCTCAGCACGCGCAGGCGCGGGCAGCGGAGGACCAAGGCTGCGAGGTCGACGGAGCAGCCGGACAGGGACAGCCTATCGAGCGCAGGTAACGCTGAATCGGTGGGGAAGACCGTGCCGCCAAGGTTGTGCAGCTTGATCGAGGTGGCGCGGCGGAAGCGGTCGTCCAGGCGCACAGCGATGGAACTGCACCGTGTGTTAAGCGGGACGGTGAAGCGGAACTCCGTCGGCGAGAGGCTTGCGGTGGCGAGGAGCAGCGCGGAGACACGGGCGTCATACTCCGCACGCCCGTAGGCGGCGATGCCATCTGACAACCGGCCGGAACGCGGAAGTCGAGGAGGTAGTGGTACACCCCGGCGCGAGCGGCGCGGTCGACCGCGGCCTCGATGGAGCCAAGCGGGACGTCGCGGAGGGTGACGGTGACCTTGGGGAGGTGGGTCCAGAGGCCGCGCCACCGGCGGGAGAGGACGCTGGTGCGTGCGGCGGCACGGGCGCAGCGGAGGTGGACGAGGACCCGGAGAAGCAGATCCTCCGGCAGAGAGCTGATGAGGTCGGCTCCTCCGCCGCCTGGGCCTAGCTTCGAACGGGCGCCTCCGTCCTCCTCCATGGAAATGAAAACAAATAGACCGAGAGGAAAGGGAAGTGTAGCAAGGGCAGCAAATTCCGCCGACACAAGTTCCAGCGCCTACGCCTTTACTATATAGCTAGTGTACCCTGTGCAACTATTGGCTGTATAGTATGAGGAGGGTTTTTGTTTTCCTTTTTTCATGTGCGTGTGCGCGTGTGTGTTTTGCTGAAAGGCTTCCATCGTGTTATATGGATTACTTAGCCTCAAAGTAAAGGCCACAAGCACTTACAAAAGAGAGAGAGCAAAGGGTGCAAGTGTACCCAGGAACGTGAAATCCACGTCCGTGCCCATTCTTTGTGGTCCTTCAAGGCAACCTTGTCCTTTCCGTTTTATTTTGTGCCCTTGCTTTTTCTTTTTCTTTTTTGAAGTGTTGTGCCCTTTACTTTGAGGCTAAGTAATCCATAACGATGGAAGCAGGGTTGTCTGTTTCAGCACGGTATCTCTACTACTATTAAACAAACAAACATATTCATCGCTAAGTGCACCCAGCCTAACCTACGCATAACAACACGAAACAATTAGAACCTTACGATCAAGCCCACTCATTTAGATCTAACCATTAAGATAACAACTAACCCAAACTAAAAGTACATTTACCAATTTTTTGGGGCGGACGAAAACTCTGCCATCCACGTCCGCCCCACGCCCGTGCCCTTCGCCCACCCATAACCCCCGTGCATCATGCTCAATCGGGTCAACCCCCACCTCCCGTTCCTCTCTCCCATGGAGCGCCGCCGCCGCCCACCGCATCCCCCATCTTACCCGCCACTCACACCTCACCTCGGTCGCCGCCGGCCTCCCCCTCCACTACATCGCCTCGGCCCCCAACGCTCGACGCCAGACGCGCGAAGAGTAGCCAGACACAAGCCATGGCTGGGACGCGCGAGGCTCCCACCGCTGCCATGAAGGTGAGCTGCCATCGCGGATGCACCAGGAGTAGTCGCCCCTTCCTCCGGGCACCCACGCGGTGTCGCCCACTGCGCCGCCTGACGCAGCGCGCACTTCGGCCCTGATTCGCCGCCGCCTCGCCGACCGGGTGCAACCCCTCATCTCGCCACACCTCACCCGCCGGACCTCCCACCGCGCCGGACGGCCCCGCCTCCTCTGCAACTTTGGTTTGTCACTATCAGCAAAAAAATCTGCAACATCTCTTATCTCCGCCTGCTTCTTTGGTAAGAGGTGGCTCAAATGCTAACCTCATTGGCATTATGCTATTTGTCCTTACAGCACAAACAAAAGATTCAGAGGCTCAGGTTCGTGATGCATCTATGGGTGAGGTTTTGATTTTGTCCAATATGAAACAGTATTGGTTTTCTCCTATTGTTCTCCTTATTTTGCACCACCCATCATCCTTATCACGGTTTGTTGCACAACATGGTGGCTGAGCATGCTTGGAATGGCCTGGTGATAGCAAGGAATTCAGGTGTCGCCTCTCTCTTTCTCCGTTGATAAGACATGGTTATAGATATGTACTGCATACTACTTCCTCCGTTCCTAAATATAAGTCATTTTACAGATTTCATTAGGGGACTACATACGGAGCAAAATGAGTGAATCTATATTCTAAAATAGGTCTACATACATCCGTATGTAGTTCCCTGGTGGAACCTCTAAAAAGACTTATATTTAGGAACGGAGGGAGTACAATGCTACCTGCTAAGTCACAAGACGTAGACCTGACCTCAATTTTTTTGTTGCTTCAGTCCCAGAAGATTCATTATTTTTCCTTTTGTTTCAGGTTTTATTGAGGATTTTTTCTGACAAAGTTGAGTGATCTAGGTAAATATAAGGGGTTGAATCGCCCAACACACAATGCCATTATCTTCACAACTCGATATTCTAACCCCTGTACCCCCTGCAATGGATGAATATATTGATTAGAATGAATTTCTGGTACTAACAAAAGGCTTAGTTAATATTATTAGTGTCGATTCCCAACTGATAATATTTTAAATATTTTGTTAGCTGTAATGCACTCTCTTGGATGACCTGTTAAGGAGGTGAATAGTTGAAGAAACTATAGTAGTTGTTGATAAGTCCTTGTCTATTGGAAAAAGATTTAGTTCAAAATACTCTATAAATAACACTTAAACTGATGTTGTATCCTTGAAGAGTTGATTTATCTACTTTGGCTTGTTTGCCTGCTTCAGTGACTACATGATTCGTTGCTCGGTGGAGACCAGCACCGCGGTTGTGCGTAGCACGCATGGCGTTCTCATCCATGGGGCCTGCGGCCGGTGGGGAATGACTGAAATAAATTGCACTGGTTCATGTGGCCGACAGTGAAGAAAAAGCACATGTTTTTTTTGGATGAGGTTGCTCTGCACTTGTTCGTAGCAATGCCAAACATAGGTGATGGTTTGTTTGTGTTTTTTCTTCTGAACTTCATTTGTAGAAATTGCTGAAAAAATGAGTTTTATTGTCCAAAATCCGTCAGGAATGAGCAGATTTTGTCAGGAATGAGGTCATACCGTCAGGAAATTCCCGTCAGCAATAGCTTGTCAGGAACGCCAATCATTCCTGAAGGTAACCGTCAGGGATAACATTCCTGATGGCGTTTCCTGACGGTCCTGACCAGCCAACGAAACTCCATGTCCTGACGGTTATGCTGTCAGAAACATCCGTCAGGAATTTGGCTGTCAGGAAAGAAACATGCTCCTGACAGTCTTGTAGCTCATCAACAATCACCTTCAGGAATGACTATTCAACCCATAATTTGAAATATTATTTAAAATTCAGTACAAAAGAATAGATGCAAAATAACAGACATTAGTCAAAGCCATTCATATTCATGCAGAAACAAATAAGTCAAAGCCCATTCATAGTTAAAAAGATCACAACATATCTATTGATATCTCCATGTTCACAAGATCATATCCAAATCACGATTCACAAAACGCTTAACAGGAGCTGACACTATGCTTCGTAAGATTTAGGCAAGCTGGAAAAAGACTCTAGTTGATTCCTATATTGCCAGCAGAAGCATTAACATCACATTATAGCATGAGAATAGCTTGGTTCTCCACAACAATGGCAGCCTGCCTCCGAACTTGGATCCAACAATGTGCTAATGGAAGCAACAAACCGAGATGAAGCCACCTAGGGCCAATCCTTGGCCACCAGGACGGTTGATCTCGTCTGGATGTGGATCCAGAACGCCTTGTACGTAACTTTTGGGGAGTGCCACTCGTGCTTGCGAAAAATGGTCCAGGAGCATATGGCATGTCCCACATAGAACTGAGAAACAAAAATAAGTCAGTACATATGAATCAGTAGATATGGTAATAACTTTAGGTGAATGAAATACAGCTAAAATGATGAACAAATGAATGTGAAAGTGAACATAAATAAGATAACAAAAGTATCCATACTTTAAAAAAGTGCACATGAATTTCCCTTCAACCTGAATTTGCTACCAGTACATCGTATATGCTAGCGACAAATAGGTGTATATGCTAGCAGGAAAAAAAATGAATTATACAATAATAAAAAGAGATGAACTTGCACATTAATGTAAATAAATGAACTTGCTATGATATACAATTTGCTGCTGTACTTCTATGTTTGTGTACACAAGTTCAAGAGAAATGCAAAGGATGCCATCATAATAATTCAACTTTACTGGTCATGGAACAAAGAATTTATTCAAAAACAAACAAACATGTTACATTTTTTATTAACATTTGTTGTAGTTTTGAATACAGAGCAAGGGTGCAGGAACTTACAAGACGCTTTTGAACATTACATTATTGATAGGGCCACAATCTCCACTCTCATCCACATTTGCAGACTTCCGACTTCATGAACTTGTAAGTGTTCATCTTTGTTGCTGCCGTAGGCCCATTCTGCTTTGCCTACATAAGAGAAGATGCTCTTCTAACAAACAGCCCACACTCAAAACTCGGATGAAACGGAATACCACTTGCCAGAACAAAACCGATGTAATATAGGTCATCAAGTTATTCCAAATATCTATGTATTCTAGTGAATTATTGATCGACTGTTAATATAGCGGCAATCTTCGCACACAAACAGCGGATGTCGAAGTACTCCACAGGGATTGAAGTATTGGTGTTGCACAATTTCCTAAAGCCAAGCTACTCTGAAACAGGGTGAAGATCTCTCCTACTAATGCATAACTAATTCTGTAGCTAAGACAAGCATAGGAGGATGCAGATCAAGTAATTTCTCAGCCAACCCACAACACACTCTAACGAAACTGAAAATAGAATAAAATAGCAGTAGGTGAGGTTCAGAACGAGTTCACGCTGGAACACAATAAACATGACACTAATATTTTCTCAGGTGGTTAGTCAAAATATGCATGAACGATCAGCAGCGGGTGTTTGACGCAGTTCAGCAGCAAGGGGTCGTTGGGGAAGAGCAGCAGCGTCATTGGAGAGGAGGTAGAAAGTTTAAATTGTGATGCAAAAAGGCTCAAAATACTATATCAATAAGTGTTCTATCAATTATCTACAAGGAAAGAAAACACGTACGAGAACAAATAATCATTCTCAGTGGTTAGTCAAAATATGCATGAATGAAAACTTCTATTCTGTTCTCAGGTGGTTAGGGATACAAGGATGATCCTGTGGTCTGAAAAGATGAACCTGCATTGATGAAAAAAAATCATTGCTGTGACATGTAAAACACTCAAACCCTATGTCAGAAATAGAGATGTGGGCATGCACATGTTCGAAAAAGAGCAGCCAGATATGTATGTAACTATGTATACAGGACCACATGCACAAGAGGGATAAAATGTGACAATCCATGGTTTACGCATCTAACACAAACCTCTATGGCCACTTCTTTGAATCATCACCAGTAGGCTTCAGATGAAGATGAACAAAAGCTTTAATTGCATGTTTAATTGGTAAAGGCTGGAGAGGACAATCAATAGTCCTGGCTTGAATAAATGTAAGTATGTCAAGCATTTCAGTGTAATATATAGCACGACAACAACAACAACAACAAAGCCTTTAGTCCCAAACATTTCAGTGTAATATATAGCACGAATGGAAAAGAATTAGAATTGTTCAACCTTAGGAACCAAGAATGCAGACATGAGCTAAAATCGTACTCCAATCAGGCGTACCAGGGACATAACAAGCATGACATCTAAAGCAAGGTGGTATTCACATGAATAATTCAGAGGGGCAAGGATGCCGCCAAACACACCAAGCATGATTTATTGAACATGTGCACATATGGTTACCGACAGAAGAGTTGACACATGATATCATATATATATCGACAAAGAAAGCAATGTGTACCTTGCTGCTTACAAGGAGCAATCCCTCCCCATGGTCATTCTTCCATGGTTACTTGACCTCCAAAAAGACAGATCCATAGTTACTTGACCTCCAAGAAGACAGATCTGAGAACAAAAATTACTTTAGTGATCCATAATCCACCATATTATATAGATGCATAATTTCTAACTCATTCACATTAATCACCCAATGGGCAAGGCATTGTTATCACATACAAATATAAATATACGGACATAAATAGCAATTTCTTCGACATATAGAAGTTCTTTGCACGGACATAAAGATGAACAGAGTGACGTATTCAGAATTAAGAATGAAATAGATTTATTTGTAACTCTGCAGCACATGTAAATTATGTGACACAGCAAACAGATTGGGGAGGGAAGAGAAGAAGGAGGGCACTGGACGGGGAGGGAGTCACCTCTGCACGGCGATGGAGGCGGATCTGGAAGTCGCCGGCCAGGGAGGCGGATCTGGAAGTCGCCGGCCAGGGAGGCGGATCTGGATGTCGCCAGCCAAGAGGGGTGGCGCTCAACGGCGAAGGGGGAGGGAGGGGCGGCGCTCAACGGCGAGGCGGGCATCACTACATTGGGAGGGAGGCGGCGGATCAGAACTGGACGGCTAGACGGCTGGACGGGGGAGGTGGCGGCCATGGGAGGTGGGACGAGTTCGATGGGGGAAGACCAGAGCGTGTTTTAGGGATTTTGACCCAGCCCTCCAGACAAAGAGCACAAGGCGCGCGAAAAATCTCTCGGGAGCGAAATATCCGCGGGCTTTCCTTTCTCAAACGAAAATATCAGGCGCTGCAGGAGCCAAAAATATCTCCGCGTCCCGCGGACGTGCCTTCCTGACGGCCACACACACGTTCCTGAAGATGCGTAACTGATTCGCGACGTGCATGGTGCACCGACGCGAACGTGCCACCTCATTCCTGAAGGTTGTTCTCTTTCCTGAAGGCTATCGCCAAAGACGTCAGGAATGTAGCGATCTTTCGCCTCGGCGTAACATCCACGTCAGGAACACATACACGTTGCGAACCAACCTGTGGTTGGATGGTTAGAGGGACTGTGGTATCCTCAGCCCACCAGGGTTCAAATCCTGGTGCTCGCATTTATTCCTGGATTTATTTCAGGATTTCCAGCGATGCGCATTCAGTGGGAGGAGACGTTCCCGTCGACGACGAGGTGCGTACGGTGACTTCGTAAATTTCAAGATGATATGCCGGCTCAGTCTCTCGGAGGTGCTCATAGGGGTAGGGTGTGCGTGTGTGTGTTCATAGGGGTGAGTGTATGCTCGTGTATATGAGCGCTTACGTCTGTACTGTGTTCAAAAAAAGAACACATACACATTCCTGAAGGACGTATGGAGACCTTCAGGATTGTCTTTGACCGTCACGAAAAAGTCAGATTCTGGTAGTGAGAAGGGGGAAAAGGAGAGGGAAACTAGGAGCATGAACTGCTAAAAGATAGCGATGATCCCATGAATCTATTATAAATACCATTTTAATTTGATGTCTTTTTATTGATGTTTCTTTATGATAAATAATTGAGAAATAAAGAAGCATTGTGGCATATCAAATATTACCATACTATCAGATGTTTTTATTATATTCAGTCATTTCCTTTTTGGTAGACATCATGTGTTATGTTTCTTAACAAATTTTTTTTTTGATTTGGACTTACTTTGGAAATGCAAAGTGGGGACTTGGTTGTCTGTCCACTCTAATTTAGCTCTGAAGTTTCGATTTGGATATTCGTCTCTTCTTCGAGACTTATAATACAAATTCTCTATGAATACATTCATCGAGCTAGGTGAAAAACTAAGGGAACTTATAACATGGCTACGAAAAAAAGCTAATAAGTGATCACTAGGTAGTAGCACCATATGTTACATATAACTGGGTTGAGCTTTCATCTTATTTGCACCTCCTTCATCTGTCCATGTCATTTAGTTTTGCCTCCACATGAAGAACATTATTATTGGTAATAAATAGAACATGTATGGATGAAAAACTATGTAAATATTAGACAACTATTTTGATAATTATTTTATGTCAAGTGAGACGTGCGTTGCACGTGCAAGCTTACTAGTAAAGAAAACAAAAAACCCTCCGTACGATGAATTGTACCAGTACCATCCATGATAAAAGAACAGTCACTAACAAAGATAAGGCAAACAGTATGGTCAGCTGGACAAAGCATCACCTCCGACAGACAATTCCCATTTCCCAATCAATAAAAACGAACCAACTGCTGGCCAAAGCAGCGGTGAACTGTTCTCATGGCAGTGATGTAATTAGACGCCATAGTAATGGTCTGACGGGATTAAGCTAACCACGGAGCTAATTCGGTTCATATGAGCATCAAGGTTAGAATATTTACCGACTTAACGATCAAAGTGAACATTAATTCTTCTCTGCTGCTCTATCAAACTTCTGGTGAGAGAAGCATAGGAGTCATAGGCTTAACAGAACATCACTTAGACGACATACTAGATTCATTGGGTACACTAAATTTGGCAATTGCAAGGCAATCACTCAAAATGAAACAATGCCACATGAGGCAATGACTACCATTGTACGGTTAATTTCGAGCCTGTAGCTCCATTACACTAGCAAAATAACATATCAGCTTATAGGTTCAAGCCACCAGGCAAAATCCTGAAACCAGATGATCTCTTCGATGAGCCCCCGAATCAGCAAATGCGAGGATGAGAATCATGTTGACGCACCACTATGGCTGCTGTGAGTTGACCCTACATGCAAAGGAGGTGAATCGACACCAGTTTTAGTTAGTATCTAGGCGTAGAAATATAAAGATCGTTGTCTGCATAGATATTGCTGTCTTTTTTTTTTGAGAGAGAGAAGATATTGCTATCAATCGCAAATAAAATCATATACACAGAGGGGTCAGTAACGGCCCATGAGAAGCCCACTCATGTCTAGATGGCCTCGTCCGGTAGCTCCTAGTCTTAGGGGAGTAATTAACTGGAGGTTACACCTTCGGGGGCCTTTCCAGCGGGCGCTCGCGGGGGCGCTGGAGTGCGCCACGTGGTGCGCCCAGCCACCGCCACATGTCGCGCGCTGGCCGCACCCGTGAAATTTCGGTTATTTTTCTGCATGTGTTTTCGGGTTTTTTTTTTTTTTGGTTTTCTTCGGCTTTCGAATTTTGCTTGGTTTTCCCTAGGTATTGGTGAAAAAAATTTGTTTTTTTTTGGTAAGTTGTGCTTCCGCGAGAAGCACTAATGTGCTTCCCGAAAAGGTAAGCACAACCTGTGCTTCTGCGAGAAGCATGGCTCTGCTTCCTGAAAAGGGAAAAGCACAGCTGTGCTTCCCGGTTTATTGGGTTTTTTCGGGTTCTGGTTTTTTTCAGTATCGTTTTTTTTCTGGTTTTTGATTTTTTTTGGGTTTCTTTTTTTATTATTTTTGCCAGTTTTCGGTTTCCGTTTTTTTTCACGATTTTTGGTTTCTTTCGGGGTTTTTTCAGGAAAAAAATATTCGTCAAAACATATCAATATGGGTTCTAGTTTCAACGATCTCGACGCGAGAAACCCAACGGTGAAAACAGTTCGTGATTTGGACGCATGGTCCAAGAGATAAAACAGTTTGAAAAAACGAATCTACGAAAAAAAAAGGAAAAACTTTCAGATTGTGACAAGTGTCGCACATGTAGTGTGCCACTTGTCACAACGAGAGAAGGTGGAAGTGACCTTTGCAAGGGTACCCTCTAATTAGTGATCTCGTAGTCTTAGGCCTGCCGCGGCTTGAGTACTACGCGGCTCTCCCATGATTAGCGTGTTATTGTGATTAGCGCCGCCGACTGCCGCACTGCCGCCTCCTGTCCTTCCGGCTTGTGATTAGATTCAGATCAAATCATATAGAGATGCTGGCGCCGCGACGGCCGACGGCCGATCCTGCAGGCTATTCTCATCAATTCCCAAGCCAACGAACTAGCCAAGGTTAGCACTGCCGATTACTTTCTACTTTACAGCTTCTACGAATCTCTCAACTCTCATCTCGCATGTGTCAAAATTATACATTAGAATTTAATTATTTTTGATCTTATTGAAAATCATAGAAGCAAATTTCAACTTTGACAATCATAGAAGCAAACATTATATAACATACACAGTGACAACATAGAGAAAACTAGCAGAAAACTTGCTCAACAGAATGTAACTATTACTTCTTTTTTTGCTAATCACATAATTTTCTGAAGGAGTTTAGAATAAATTGAAATAATGAAGAGCTGTCAATTTCTTTTCATATGTCACATGAGAATACTCATTTAATTTTCTCTTTACGCTATTAGTGGTTTCACTACTGGAATCGAGAAGTTTGCCGAGTGCCACAATCTTTGCCGAGTGTTTTCGGTCGGGCACTCGGCAAAGAGCCCATCTAAACCGAGGGTAGGAAAAAAACACTCGGCAAAGCCATGCCTTTTCCGAGTGCAGTACAAAAACCACTCGGCAAAAATTTGCGCACTCAGCAAACGAAGGGACACGTGTTCCTACTCGCCGCGGTTGACGGCGGGGGTGGGTCTTTGTTTGCCAAGTGTTTTTTTGCCGACACTCAGCAAAGTGTTAAACCGTTAGTACTGTTCATCATGAATGTATCTTTTAAAATTATTTTTCCTGATTCGGTATAAATTTTGGTGGATGTCTTTTTAGTTGGACATGTATTTAAATTTGAAGTTCCTTTTGTGGACATGTAGTTAACTTTTTTGTGGACATTTTTTTCCACACGGAACATATGCATTTGTTTTAAAATAATTTTTCCCCTCTCAGGAAACATTTTTTCCCCTCACTCCCCGCCCCCCCCCCCCCCCCCCCCCCCCCCCCCCCCGCCCTCTTTTTCCCGCACTCTCGGGGAGAGACACAGAAGAATGGCGGCAGGTCAGATGGCGGTGGCGGCGGCCAAGGACGGCGACTGGCGCGGCGTGGAGCCATGGGGCCCTGTCTCGGCAACGTGAGCGAGGCACGGCCGTCGAGGGAGCTGACGGGCACGGGCACTGGGTAGCTATCTAAGACGCCAGCAGACAAGCGCGGAGGAGCACGCGCGTTCGCGAGAGCGAGGCTACTCATCTTTTTTTCAGGCCCCTCGAAGGTATAAATCTATTTCTGATATACATTAGGCTCATTTTCGTGCTGACATGAATGTCATTTACGTGATATTTCTGTAATAAAAATACGAATACTTCCTATTGCATGTTATTTAAAATTTCACCACCTTTGGTTGAAATTTTCTTGTACTTGCGATATGAATTAGCCTTTTCCTTAAAAGATGCACAGACAGTCAGATGTTTAATTTCCTGTTCCTCCACATCAACAACATATTCAAACGCAGGGCATGGTGGGGTATCTGTAGTTCTGTACACCGTAAACATGGTTGTTAAGGACATGTGATGTGATCTGATTGGCAAAAAAAATGATGTGATCTGCACGTATCATCCAAACTAATTAAGGATATATGATTCGTATCTGCCGTGAGCTCAGGCCGAGCAGAGATCAGCCCGGCCAATTGGGAGTGCGGCAAATTGCTAGCTTTTTGTTTCTTTTATCATCACCGCCGCCACCGATGACACTGCGATGGAATCCGTGGCAGAGGAGATTATCCTGCTGGAGCTGCCGACGAGGGACATAGCCTGCTGCAGCTGCGTGTGCAAGCCGTGGCGCCGCATCGTTGGCGACCCATCTTTCCACCACCTCCACGGAAAGGGCAGCCACGTCGGCTCCCCGGAGTCCTTGCTTGTCTCCCAGGCTAAGCCGCATGGCAGGAGCATCGAGACTACAGTGTTCAGCGTCTCGTCGGCCAAGCCCATCCCGATGTGCCGTGTCGCTGACCTGGCCGGCAGCTGGGCCTGCCCCGTCAACGTCTGCAACGGCTTCATCGTCCTCAAGTCCGGAAAAGATGAGCCCGTGTTCATCTGCAACTCAGTCACCGGTGAAAAGATGCAGATTCTAGCAACGCCGCCCGTGATCAAGTCCTGGGGCAGCCGCCACCTCGCCATGGGGTTCAGCGTGTCCACCCACCAGTACAAGCTCTTCAACTTCTCAGTATTATCGGATTATGACAACTCCCTAGACGTGTACAGCTTAGGCGGCGGCGGGTTGCGCCGGCACCTGGTCCTCCTCCGGTTACATTGGGCCAGGTTACCGCCGGCGTTCATCAACGGCAAACTCTACATTGTCACCAAACATTCGAGGTATTACCAGAGGCGGAACAAGATGCTGGTGATCGACGTGGATAGTGAGGCGCACCACATGTGTTGTCTGCCAGACTATTCCAAGTACTTCCATGTGGCGATGGATGCCTTCGAGTTGCGCGGCCAGCCGTGCGTCGCAGTACACGTCCTAGACCGGCCTCGCACCTCATTCCATCTTTGGGTCATGTGGGCACTGAGGATGGTAGAGGGAGGCGACTGGGAACTACGCTATAGCTTCTACACTGATCGCTCGGTTAGCTATTCTCTCCATGACAAGCCCAGGTACGCCTGGGTCGACGACGTTGGGATGTTGTGCTGTGTCATGGAGGACCATCTCTTCAAGTACGACACCACCAAGGAGGACGAGGAGAAGGTTAGTGGGCATTTCTTGCCATGGGACTACCAACTTCAAATGCCATCGCCTCATGTCAACCACGAGTGGAGAATCTTAAGGGGCTACCGCCCCACCCTACTCTCTCCTCTAGATCTCGCCGCGCAGCAGCGCCACGAAGATGAGGTTGATGCGCCATTTGAGCATGCCTGGTTAGGTGCTCTGCGATGCAATAAGTCAACCAACCTCGGTTGATGTGTAAATGATTTCTACCTTGTTTATGATTTATTTTCTTTCACAGACTGTATAGCCTTTTGTCTTTCTTCCGAGTCAGACGTGACATTGGTAACCTTCCGTTTTCCGTTTAAGGTATCTTCTCAACTCTGCTATCTCTACCTAATATTAAAGGAAGGTGAGTTTCTTGGTCCGCCCCGTCGTCGCCGCCGCGGATGTTTCACATTTGGCCTCCTACACCTAGCCTTCTCTTCCCCCCTCGTCGCGGTGCCCATGGTTCGCATCCGGCGGCCACCTCCCTGCCCGAATTGCTAGTGCTCGTAAATTGCTAATTGTGATTGGTGCTTGTGCCCGAATTGCTAGTTGTGCTTGATGTCCGAATTGCTAGCTTTTATACTGCTCTTGTAAATTGCTAGTGCTTATATTTCTCTTGTAAATAGCCCAAGGTTAAATCATCTTATATTGCTCTTGTGAATTGCTAATTGTGCTTGGTGCCCGAATTGCTAGTGCTTATAAATTTAGTTCTTGGATGATAGTGGTATTGATCTTATAAATTGCAAGCTAAGTGCTTGGTGCCCGAATTGCTAATGGTGCCCGAAATGCTAAGTGCTTGTAAATTTAGTTCTTGGATGATAGTGGTATTCCTAGATTAAACTCAATTTTATCCGGGGTGTGTGGCTGGGCGGTGTGTGATACTTGTGTTTTAAGATGCATAGTCATGGTGAACGAATTAGTTTCTTTTAAGATGCTTAGAGTTTTTAAATGATGAATCAATTTGAGATATTGGACATTTTATGTTTGGGCATATTAAGAACCAATTTCAGCTTTACCTTTTACATGTGCCACGACAGGAATTCGTAGCCACGCCAACGATTCACCGCATTTTTCTAGCCCTCGAAAATATACTAGTGGCGTCTCTAAGGTCAAGCAATGCCACTAGTACAGGAAAGATATTAGTGGCGTGTAGCCCTAGGCCACTCCACCAGTATGTATGTTACTAGTGGCGTGGGTGTGCCACATCACTAGTAACATTTATCAGTGGCGCCATATTAGTGGCGTGGTGGGAACACGCCACCAACGCTAATTTTGGCACGCCACAAATATGCTTTTCTGTATTAGTGGCAGCCGTGATGGCTCCGATCCTGAACCGACCAAGTCGGCCGCCCACACACGCCAACACCGCGCCATCCACCTCTACCAGACGAGCCCCTGGCCAGATCTGGAGAAGGACCCGAACCTGCGGCCTACCCTAACCCGCGCCGCCCAAGGAGAACTAGGGGCCCCGCACCCATGCACCTCCACGCCTCGGCCAGATCTGCTCGGCAGAAACCGCCACAGCTCATGCCCGACACAGTCCAACAACCATACACACCACCACCACCCACCAGGGCCGTCGGACTACCCCAGGCCTCCACTACCGCCACCAACCGGATCTGGGCAGGCAGATCCCAGATTTGTCGCCAGCACACGCCAACCAGCGCCTAGGAGGCCTGTGAAGAACCGCTGCGCAATGGGAGAGAGGACGCGCCAGCAGGACCGCCACGACATCCAGGGGAAGACACCAAAGCCGGGGAAGATGCGCTGCCCCACGCCACTGACAGAGCGCGCGATCCCCGCATCGCACCTCACCTGTCAGGGGCAAGACCAGCCCCGCCGCGACAAGGAGGAGAGGGGTGGGAGGGGCGGCAACCTAGGCAGCGATCGGAGCGCTCCTGAGTTAACCGCAGGGGGAGCAACACGGGCGAAGGTTAATTCTCCGTCTCCACTAATAATCCATTCATGTGAACAAGTTACACTTGGACGGCTACACATCAACATGCATAACCTGATTAGCATATTTTTTTCTATACGTTCCCAAAAAAGGATTGGGTTCCACTATGAAAAGATAAGGGAACATAAAGCATAAAAGCATCCTTCTGCAAAAGCTAAAAGAGTAAATGCTTCCTCTTTGTTAGAAAGTTGTTGGCCCCCCAAATACAGTGGTTTGTAGAAAGCAACAATTTTCCCTCAAGTGGATAGCCTTAATGTTTATCAAACCAGTAGGAGCGCTTGAACTGCAGTCAATGATCCGTACTTACACACAGTTATAGAACTTGTCTTGGTCCCCAACGAAACCAGTGCGGTTGTCAATCTCACTAGCCTTGCTAGCTACAAGGATTAACGTATAGTGTGGATGGAATTGATGGTTGCAAGCAAATTAAAGAAACGGTTCAGATCCGTAAAATCAATTTTCGACGGAATCAAAAAGACATATCTGGTGGAATCGTAACCATAGAATATGACCCTAATCGAAATGCATACATTTGTCTCATACACTATGGGGATGGTGAGAAGAGAGAGATTGATCGAGGTTGAAAGCAATAAGGATGAATGGACTGGGATCCATAATTTCAATACTAGCATATCTCCATTAAGCATAGCACATGCGTGGTGAACAAATTACAGTTGCGTATCGATTAAATTGCAGTTTTTATGATTGTGATTATACATGGAATGCTTGCATATAGGCATTACGTCTTTATCCAACTGTTATCCACTCTAAGACCGTTATCCAACTACATCTATAGCTAATACTCCACCCAAGACCGCTATCCAGCATGCATCTCAAAGGTATTAAGTAAAACAGAGCATTGCATTAAGCAAGACGACATAATGTTAATAGTATATTTTCTTTACCTCCAGCTCATCACCGAGACACCTATGCAACTATCTTTTATCCTTAGTGGCAGTAACACAGTATAAGCCTTTTTCTCTTTCTGTCACTGAGATAGATTACATGTAAGGCTAATCCCAACTTACACAACTCCCTCTTGGAGATCATTCATCTAAACATGGCCAGTTCAAGACCAATAGATTGGAGAGCATATATGTCTATAAATAATGCAATAAAGAAAGCAAAGGAATCCAAAAAAATATCATATATAGATCTGATCATAAAGTGACAATTCATCACAACGCAACAGACACACCAAGAATGACATCAGATGGATCACAATCATGTATGGCAGCTCATGTGATCTTTGTATTGAAGAATAAAAGAGAGAGATTACCATCTAGCTACTGTTATGGACCCATAGTCCAAGGAGGACTACCCAGACATGGTCATGGTGGCAGCAAGGATGACGAAGAAGGCTCCGGCAATGGATTCCCCCTCCGACAAAGTACTGGAACATACCTCATGATTACGAGTTGCTTGTGTTATCATCATGTTGGCCCCACACTCTTGCCGTACCTATGCTTAGGGTTGCATGAGTCTTGATCCATCCGGGCGATGAATCACAATTGGTAGATACGCATAATACATGTTCGTGGTATGCTTCCGGAGATAATTACTCCTATAAAGGAAGCTGGAGTACCCGCCTCCTGCGGGCTTCGGCGCGCGAGAGTGCCCTCTGCACCGTCCTTTTCGTGCTAGCTTCGCGCCGACGACTCCCTGGCACGCTCGGGGCAGTCTGATCTCCGTGGCCGCCTCGCACCCGGCTGGTTTCCCTCGGGGGTCCATGACGCGTGGGTTGAAGGCGTGCGCGGGACCACCTCTCTACGGGGCTTTATGTCAGGTCCGTGTGCGCCGTCTAGCGCGCTGCCCTGCGCGCGACGGGCGAGGCCAGGTCGCCCTGTCGGCGTCCTTCAACTCCTGCCATGCTATTTCGCTCACGCGAGCCAGGTAGACGCGCACGCCCGGCTCGTTCCCCCCTTGCCGGACTATTTCGCTCGTCCCATCCGGCTAGGTGTCGCGACGGCAAGCCAGTTGTCCATGAGGGCCATCCGGCCAGGGGTGTTTCGCTCGCGCCAGCCGGGCACACGTGCGCGCCCAGCTCGGCGTGCTACGACCAGGTGGTCCGAGGGGTTGCTCGGCGCGTGTTGGGTCTTTTTTCCCTGGTCCAGTGTGCGGGGTGTACCCGATTCGGCCTATGGTGTCTCGGCGTTTAACAGACCCGGGCCGCTAAGGCACTTCCGTGCGGCCGGGCACCCTGTGCGTCCTTGCCCAGCGTGCCTGTGTGTTTGGGTGGTATCGGCTGTATGTCGGGGTGGGTGGGCTCGCGGTTCGTTTGGAACCTGTGGCTCTCTTTTTGGTCCCGTCGGTCAGTGGGCTTGTGGGTGTACATTCTGGTTAGTTTGCCCTTGGTGAGTTTCCCGTGAGCGGAGGCGGTTCGATGCGGGGGTACTTTTGGCAGATTGGGGGTGGTGTTTGCCTCAAACGCCGCTCTCTTTTCGTTGTTGCAGGGCTTCTTCCAGCTTTCTTCGTGTTCGTGCTCTCCTTGCCGTCGGTGGTTGCTGGTGGTCCGTTAGCTCCTCGTGCCAACTGAGGTTTGGATTATAGATCGTGGTTGTTGTTCGCCTCACATGCCGCTCTCTTTTCATTGCTGCAGGGATTCTTCCAACTTTCTTGCCGTTCGTGCTCTGCTTGCCTTCGGTGGTGGCCGGCGGTTTGTTAGCTACTCATGCCAGCTGAGGTTTGCATTATGTTGTTTGCCCCACACGGCGCTCTCTCTTCGTTGCTGCAGGGCTTCTTCCAGCTTTCTCGGCGTTCGTGCTCTATTTGAAGTCGGCGGTGGCCAGCGGCCTGTTAGCTCATCGTGCCAACTGAGGTTCGGATTACTTTTCCTCTTGGCTATGCCATGTCCTTTCTTCTCGCTCGCCGTTCTATACCTTCCTCGTCGTCGCAGGTCTCCGCAACTTCTACTTTGTTCTTCGTATGCGCCTGCTGTTTGAGGTAAGCTGCTTCTTCGCTCCAGCTTTCGATTCTTTGCGTGCTTATCGTTGGTTCTAGCTCTTTGACGGAAATGCGTTTTCGGTCTTGGATGTGTCTCATTCTTGCGCAATCGCAGCCTCACAGAAATACATGTGTTTGGGTTTCTTGGCGTATTCTAAGCCAGGCCCGTGAGCCGTGATATTTTTGAAATTTGGGGGGTGCCTGATGTGGATCGCCTTGAACGTGAGAGAACGTTTCTTCCCGTGGTCGGGACGCTACTTGTGCTCCTGGCTGCCACGCTCCTGCATCGGGAAGAACGCCACCCGACACTCGTTAGGTTGGTTTCTGGATGGCATAGTGAAAGAGAAAGGCACGCTGCCGGGGCTAGCAGGACGGTGCAGATGCGGCGCGGAGAGCCATGAAGATCGTTGTCCTTCTCATCACATGGCAGGGGTCACTCCTACCCACTGCGTATGGTTCTGACTGGCAGGTTCTGCCGTCTGGTTGACTCTAGTCACGGTCGTTACTTGATACACTGTTTAGGGTCGAGTAGGTGGTTTTGGGTTGCCGGGTGCAGAGAAGGAAGCACTAGCAAGGACGGAAGGCTTTGGCCGGGTACACGGCAGCGGGGCCGAGTAGAACTCCTGGGTACAGAGAAGGAAGGCCGATGGGCGAAATAGACGAGTGCTAGTTCTGTGCAGTCTATAAGGCGTGTCATTTCTTGTCCAAACCGACCACTATTCATTGTGAGGTTGTAAGGAGGATTTTATAATAGGACAGGGGGACGAGAACACTTTTGAAGATATTTAAGTTGATTGAGCTGACAACGCAAATGATAACCGCTCGACAAGAGGATTTGTTGTATGCTTCGGTTCTACTGTTGTATCATGGAATTCATGTCAGCAGTGAAATGGTGTGTCGCAATGTACATTCCATACTCAAAGACTTGCATGTACATGAGTGAAGAGCCTGAATCTCATCTAATACTGTCCAAGATGCAAGGACCAAATAAACACTCCTAGGTGGATTTCCAATTGTCCGTGAGAAGGTGGCACTCGGTGCACTCGAGCGTCTGCACTGGGCGCACGTGCCATCATGCAGTACTGGACCGGTTTTGCCGCAATCTGAATGTTATGAATAATCTTGAGTTTTTCTAAACATGTTAGCACGCTTTTCACTTTCCGTGAGATTTCGATGAAATTCACTGAATTCAGTAGATACTGAGGCATTTACCTTTCAACCAAAATATTTGAGCAATTTCAGTAGTACATAGTAATTCAAATATATTTCAAATTTTTCATTTTTTATTTGAATTCAAGTGAATATTACGGCCCTTTGGCCGAAATACAAACCAAAATCACTGAAATTCACTGAACTTCCTCTGAAAGTGAAACTGAAACTGAAAACCATTAGCATGAGCTAGCACTACGTGGTTTATAGTCGGAAGGCTTGCATGCCGAGTCGTCGTTATAGTATTACTTAGCCCGTTAGTTGAATGGGGGTTGGAGTCTAGTCCGGTTAGGATTCTTGACATCGTGTGCTGGTAGGCTTTAGGTAGCTATAATTAAGTTTGATAGGCTGATCAGCGTTGCTGTAAAATTAGATTATGAAAGTAATCAAGTTGAGTCTGGCTAGGACTTTGTGTCCTCATGTTAAGTCTTGTTTGGGGGAATTTAGCCCTTAGTGAGATATGTAACAAGTTGTAAACCGTGGAGAAAAAGGAGAAAGGAAAAAAAAAAATAAAGGGCACAATACGGTTAATCTGTGGGTGAATCCCAACAATCTGAACCTAGTAATGAACGTGGTCTAAAAAAAAAAACCTAGTAGTGAGCGTCCCAAATTAAAGGGGCATTAATGAATAGGACTCACTCCAGTCCTTTTTAGTTCGCATATAAATTTTGTCCGAAGTCAAAGTATCTGTACTTTGATTAAACTTATAGAAAAAAAGTATCAACATTCGCAACGCCAAATCAATATTGTTGGATTCCGAAGTGTAGCTTCATAGTATATATATTTGATTTTGTATATGTTGATATTTTTCAATAAAAATTCAGTCAAATTTTGCAAACTTGACACAAATCTAATACGCGGAGTAAAAAAGGACAGGAGGGAGTACGTGTATATATACTATATACAGGTGGAATGTATTGGGGCATATTCTGGTATGTGTGTCGGAAATAGATTAGCTCAGCCCCGCGGCAGCTTCGTGCCATCATTTATCTTAGCTTGCTGCGTTGGTGTGAGCAACGAATCCCCTGGCGTGGCTATCTGCCAGGTATTTCAGGTACGAGGGGCCATCAGATACTAATTGTTAGCCATCCCCTTGATCTCAATTCTCATGAATCGAAAACAAGATGAACGCACGAGGATTTTTGCCGCTTAAACTTGCGCAACTTTTCTATCTCGGTTCTTCTCCCTTTATTCTTATAAGAAGACAAAGAACGTGCGCAGCCCAGGATCCACGCTGCTCGTGCCATCCCACGAGCGGATCACAATCAACGCATGACTCACTCTGTGTTGTTCAACCTGCGAGCTGAGCTTAATTCCAAATACACTCTCACACTAGATGTAGACACGGTGCTCTCTAACTGAATAAACATGAAACGGAAGCTAGCTAAAAGTACTGAGCGCACAAGTTTGTGTCAGCATATTATTTCATAAAGCTAAAACGCTCTGACGTCCGATGGATCTTCATTCGCTGCTGTGCTCTGTCCGTGGTGGCACATCGACAACATGCTCTCTGCCATGTGCCACTTGACCATCTTGCTCTCTCTTTGATGTCATGCCAGTTTCGGGGGAGATGTCCTGTGCACAGTGTCAGCATTAAGCACAGAGCTAGCTACCCATCACGATGGTTAAGCAAGAAGAAAATATGGTCGAGCAGAGCAATGGAGGAATTACCGGCTGCTCTGTCACCGTCATGTCAACAATGTGTTGTATCATTCCCGCAAAAGTAACAACATGGTCTACCTCCAGTACCGCATCAACATCTTGCTCTACCTGCAGTGCCACCTTATCATGTTGATCTATCTCTGATGTCACGCCAGTTTCGGGAGAGATGACCTATGCACATTGTCAGCATTAAATACATAGATGGCTACCCATCCAGATAATTAAGCAAGAAAAAAATATGGTCGTGGAGAGCAATGGAGGAATTACCGGCTGCTTTGTCATCGTCATGTCAACAACGTGCTCTATCATTCCCGCAAAAGTAACAACATGGTCTACCTCCAGTACCGCAGCAACATCTTGCTCTACCTGCAGTGCCACATTACCATCTTGATCTATCTCTGATGTCACGCCAGTTTCGGGAGAGATGTCCTATGCACATTGTCAGCATCAAATATATAACTGGCTACCCATCCAAATAATTAAGCAAGAAGAAAATATGGTTGAGCAGAGCAATGGAGGAATTACCGGCTGCTCTGTCATCGTCATGTCAACAACGTGCTCTATCATTCCCGCAAAAGTAACAACATGGTCTACCTCCAGTACCGCAGCAACATCTTGCTCTACCTGCAGCGCCACATTACCATCTTGATCTATCTCTGATGTCACGCCAGTTTCGGGAGAGATGTCCTATGCACATTGTCAGCATCAAATATATAACTGGCTACCCATCCAAATAATTAAGCAAGAAGAAAATATGGTTGAGCAGAGCAATGGAGGAATTACCGGCTGCTCTGTCACCGTCATGTCAACAACGTGCTCTGTCATTCCCCCAAAAGTAACAACATGGTCTATCTCCGGTTCTGCATCAACATCTTGCTCTACCTGCAGTGCCACATGACCATCTCTATCTATCTCTGATGTCGCACCAGTTTCGGGGGAGATGTCCTGTGCACGGTGACAAAATTAAGCAAAGAGCTTACTACCCATGCAGATAATTAAGTAAGAAGAAACTATGGTTGAGCAGAGCAATGGAGAAATCACCGTCTGCTCTTTCACCGTCATGTCAACAACGTGTTCTATCATTCCCATAAAAACAGGAACATGCCCTACCTCCGGTACCGCATAACCATCTTGCTCTACCTGCACTGCCACATGATCATCTTGTTGTATCTCTGATGTCACGGGGGTTTTGGGGGAGTTATCCTGTCCACGGTCTCAGTGCTCAGTATTAAGTACGCAGTAAAAGCTAGCTAGGAAAATAAATAAAGAAGCAACTATTCTTGAGAAGAGCAAAGCAGAAATTACCGTTGGTGCCAATAAATCTGGTTGCCGGCCTAAATTAAATATTTCCAAATTCTCCCTCCAACCATGTGTTTGCTGCAGCGGAGCCCAAGGTGCTACAAATATGTTTGCGCCTTGTGTTGACAGCCGTTCATCCTGGATCTGGTGGAATTCAAAGGCGTGAAGAGGCCCCTGATGAAGTTGTATCCAGGAACTCCGATCGATAGGCACCAGTGATCCCACTGTTGGCATGCGAGAAACATCGGATGACAAGAGATCGACCTCCCTCCTCCCAGCATCCCCAACACCATGATGCACCATAAGCAACCAGACGGCAGTAAGAAGCTCCAGTCCATCGCCGAGTTGCTGCGCGTGTATCTCCGCGGGGCAATTGCCCGCCACATAGATCAGCAACCTTACCCACACCTCCTTCATCGATGTTAGTGATTCCACCGAAGGACGTAATAAATCAAAGGGGGACCCTGAGTAGGGCTGTCTGCGATTGCAAAGCTTTTCTTCTGCATACTTCTTCAGAATATCTTGCTTTCTCATGGAGCCACTGTACTCGTCTCTAGCCCATTTGGCATAGTAGTATTCAAGATCTTCTGCAGCATTGCTGACTGGCAACATGGAAGGGTAAACCATCATGAGGTAAATAAGGTATTGTGATAGCTTCCTGCATTCCTCCGTAAGCAGTGCAATCTCATCCCCCGGTATGTTTACGCTGCTCAAATGCAGGTCTGTGAATATATGTAGACGGAAAAGGGCATGCTCGAAAGGCATGCTTAACACATAGTTCAATTCCCCGCCAAAATTTAGCTGCTGGGATCCTATCCCAGAACAGAGCAGTCTCTCGATATAGTCGCTCATCTCCTTGTCGACCTTTATGTGCTGGATATGCCAAATGTCTCGCCATGCATTTCTCATACATGGAGTAGTCTGTAAGGTTAAACTGCCCCATCGATAACTGCTGTTGCTGATTTGTCTTTCGTTGCAGCACGACACTGCAAAGCCAACAAGCATTGTCGGACAACCAATAGAGAAAGGATCCCTTTTTTGAACTCGCCCTTGTCCAGGGTGACACTATTACCATGGAGACGGAATAAGCTTCCATATACATGGCCCCAACAAACAATGTATAGGTGATGGCAATATTTGCTCTGTCGTGGTGGGTATGAAGCTTACGGTTTGTCCAGAAGAGCACAAAGGCGACCACCATGCACATCTCAGCAATGCACCGGAGTATGCGACCGGTTCAGCTTTGCAGCACCATGGCCTTGGTGTAGAGAAGATCATACATCATGCCAAGCTCCATAATGACGATCTTGAACTTCCCTTCACTTTGTCCATGGTCTCCGAAATCATCCACCAGTTCATTCTCAATCTTATGACCCAGTTGGAACAATGTCCGTCCCACAAGCAAACCTCTAACACGGAGTACCGTGTTAAGAGCATAAGTTGCCATGACATCACCACAACTAGGACTTGTGTAATCTCGTAGCGGCTTCCTCTCGCCCTCATTGCGGCCACCAAGGTAGTCCCGGCTCCCGCTATATAGTGCCCAAGTCCTCTCCCCATACTTGATTGTTCCAGCAACAAATATGGGCAAGGCAACGGCTAGCAGCTGCAAGTCGAGTATCTCAAATGACCTCCAGAGGACATACAAAGTTAGAGTGACTTGGACCACCAGGTTGAGCAAGTGCCTCAGCCACAGATTGTTGTCCTCGATTGAGAAGGCAGTGATAGTGTCCTGGCCTCCCAGGTGAAGCAGGAGAAAGGGTGCCCACAGGAACGGCACCGTCTCATCCCCAGATGAGTGCTGGATTCTTAAATTGTATTTTTCCTCGGTGAAGAGGCCAATGGCGAAGATGGCAACAGCATCTGCCCCTACGTATGCCAGCCAAATTATGGACTGAAAATACCAATTTATCCTACGCTTCCGAAGCTTGCCGGTGAATAGCAGGAACAGTTGCACTATGAGGCTTGTGAGCACCGTAATCTGAATATCCCGTTCCCTCCATACTTGCAGCAGGCTTGCCCTCGTTGATTCCAGAAAATCCATGTGTCCTGCAAGTTCCCCCAACAAAAACCATTTAGGTGATACATGAGAAAACAATACCGGTTTTATCTGTATTCCTACTGATTTAACTCATATTGGTAATCTTTTGATAATCCATAGCATTTGAAATTTTGAAATTTCTACCGAAAACAAACCTATATTTTCTAGTTATCGGTCTTGTCGGCCCCCTCGGTAAAGTTTGCATTCATGTAGGGAAAATCTTACCAAGATTTTTAAAGCTCTTGGCATTAAAAAAATGAAAAATATTTTAGACAGCGCCTCGGTTAAAATTAAAAAGCGAATCCAATGCAAATCCGATAGCTAAGCTCTTCTATAATGGACTCCTAATGCAGGGCCAACATTAAACCACGTCACGCTATAAATTATAGTGGTTTGATTAGTCATTAGAACAAGTAGAGCAGTAAGATTTAAATAGTTCTCTAGTAATCTCCAGCTTGCGGTGGAGTAGCACTTGCGCGCATTCGATAATTACCGCCTGAATGTGTATTTCTAACTGTCGGGATACCAAACAAAATTAGTGCACGTCCAAATCAATGCCTCCGCAAAAAAAGAAAAAACAATGGCAACGCAAAGTGCTCAAACCGACACCCTTCGCTGGCTTCTCACCATGCGTATACCCCTTTGCCTACACACACTGATTGATTCGTCAAGTAAAAAAAGGCCACAAGCGTCGCTGCAGTTGCAGCCAGTGCCTATGAATTATCGTAAGGACTATGTATGGAATTTCATTTGCCCATCACTGATGTTACCTGGTAGCAACCTAGACACAATCACACCATGAACGACTATGCCGTCAGGGATTCATTAGGCACCCTAAGCGGTAGGCATGACTACTCACCTATGAATCATGGTGTTTTACCCTCTCCAAGAAAAAAAGGGAAGCGTTTGCTACTGGAGTTTTTATGCAGTTTTATCTTCTGATCTTAAAATACGAATGCTAACTAGAGAATATATGCTGCTGCCAAGTGTATCAAGACATGGGTTTTGCAGGGTATATTTTCCTTCTCTCACGATTCAATCTATCATATATCTAATTTATTTTTCTATATGCTAGCTCGAAAAATAAATCTATCATGTTTTGTGGATTCAGTATATTTTTACAAGGGATATTGAAGCGGAAGTTTGTCTACCACAGAAGTGGAGTTGGTCGAGACTTGCTTGGATTGAGTCAAGACTCAACACTAATGGATATAGTCGAGGAAAAGAAGAACCTATGAAATCATATTAGAAGTAGATTGGTGTCATTTAGTATTCATTTATTTCGAGGAATAAATCATTTCTATGGAATTAGACTAAAGTTTGGTTGCCAAATTTTATTGGTATAAATAGCACAGGGGCATCCAATCAATGCCCCCCAGTAGTGTGTAGGCAATCACATCATGTTTTCGATATACCGTTTACAAACAAACAACATTTGATGGCGTGTACCGACCGGCTTGGGTACTGGCTGCATCCGATGTCGCCAGGTGCAAGAAAGTGGTGCCGTGTAAGTTTTGTCCACATGCTAAATCAGCTCTAGCATTGATTATTATTCTTATAAATTCACACAATACTATTCTTTCGGCAGATATACTACTTTGCATGGCATGCTTCAGATTGATGAATTACATGGATTCACATGATATTCTTCATAGGTGTGGATTGCTAATACTTGTTACTTGCGTATATAGTACGTCTAAGCATATCCATATTTGGCCGTATAAGTAAGAGAAAATTATATATATTATATTATCTTTAAACCAACTAAATTACTACATTAACGAAAAAATCTGGATGTTTCATTGGCCACAAAGATCTCACACGAACACATGATTATGTATGTGATATATATGCGTGTAGTAGGAATAGTAGGTGTTAAAAAAAACGGGCACAATCACAGAAGATATTCTTTAAGATTTTTTTGGTACACAGTGCTTAAATCCGAATAATCTATCACACAGTTCCCACCCGTTGTATTAATCATAAAAAAATTCGATAAGAATTTATTGGTTAAGACAACAACTTAAAATCTGAATGACGTATGGCTCTTAAAGGTATGAGAAAATAGAAATCTCTTATGTTCACATCTCATCGCATGAATTTGAAAATTTGTGCACAAATGTAAGAAAATGTTTCTTCTTTTAAATTTATTCACAAGTTATAGCAATGTTCACATTTTCGAAAAAATATCATGGTTGTCAAAAAACTTGGTAATTCAAAGAATTATTCTGACTTTCAAGAAGCTTTTTTTTTAGAAAACATACTATAATATTCCGATCCACCCCGGCAGTTAATTCTTCAAAATCCACACGGGTATATTGTCACAAAAACTCAGAAGCATTACTGTTTAACTACATACCTTCGATCATTCGTGAACATTTTTACAAATTTGGGAACATTTTTCAAATCAAAAACTTTTTTTTTACAATTTATAAACATTTTCTAAAAATTGTGAACATTTGTTTATATTGCAAACGGTTTTTAAGTATTTTCTTTTGAATTGGCGAACAATTCTAGAATAGACGAACATATGTTTTGAAGTTGGTAGTTTTTTTTGAAATTTATGAACATTTTTTGAAATGCATGAACATTTTTAGAATCAACAAATATTTTCGGAATCAATAAACTGCTTTGTAATTCATGAACTGTTTTTAAAATTTTAGGACATTTCTTGAAATGCATGAACATTTTTTTGAATTAGCAAACATTTTGTTCAATTGAATTATAAAAAAATAATACATGGACTTTTTAAAAAATCATGGATTTTTTTGTTTTCACCAACATTGTTTTCAAAATTGCGAACATTTTTTTGAACATGCTGACATTTTTACAAAAATCCCGAGCATTTTTTCAATTCACAAAAAATTTATGTTTTCTTCAACATTTTATTTCAAAATTCTCAGTTTCTTAAAATTTGAAAAGTTATTTGAAGTTCTAAATTATTTAAAGTAGAAAAACCAAACGGAACTGAAAATAAAAATAAAAAATGAAACTTAAAAAAACAGGCGCCCGCGCATGGGCCGACCCCAACTGGTGTGCTGCATCTTCTCCCAGCGCGCAGAGCGCCCGTGCGTTGCAATGGTGATGACCACATTATGTTCACATCTCATCGCATGATTTTTAAATTTTGTGCACAAATGCAAGAAAATGTTTCTTCTTTTAAATTTATTCACAAGTTGAAGCAATGTTCACATTTTTGAAAAAATATTATGGTTGTCAAAAAACTTGGTAATTCAAAGAATTATTCTAAATTTCAAGATTCTTTTATAAAACATAATATAATATTCCGATACACCCCGGCAGTTAATTCTTCAAAATTCACACGGGTATACTGTCACAAAGACTCAGAAGCATTACTGTTTAACTACATACCTTCGATCATTCATGAACATTTTTAAAAAATTGGGAACATTTTTAAAATCAAGAACATTTTTTACAATGTACAAACATTTTGTAAAAATTGTGAACTTTTTTAATATTGCGAATGGTTTCTAAGTATTCTTTTTTGAATTGGCGAACAATTCTAGAATAGACGAACATATTTTTCGAAGTTGGTGGATTTTGTTTGAAATTCACGAACATTTTTTGAAATGCCTGAACATTTTCTGAATCAACAAACACTTTCTGAATCAATAAACTCTTTTATAATTCACGAACTGTTCTTAAAATTTTAGGACATTTGTTGAAATGCATGAACATTTTTTAAATTAGCAAACATTTTGTTCGATTGCATTAAAAAAATACACGGATTTTTTTTCAAAATCATGGATTTTTTTGTTTTCACCATTATTGTTTTCAAAATTGTGAACATTTTTTTGAATATTCAAACATTTTTACAAAAATACAGAGCATTTTTTGAATTCACAAACATTTTATGTTTTCTTCAACATTTTATTTCAAAATTCTCAGTTTTTTTAAATTGCAAAAGTTGTTTGAAGTTCTAAATTATTTAAAGTAGAAAAAAAAGGAAACAAAAAATGAATCTAAAAAATGAAACTAAAAAAAAGGTACTAACTGTTTTTAAAATTTTAGGACATTTTTTAAAATGCATGAAAGTATTTTGAATTAGCAAACTATTTGTTAAATTTCATTAATAATTTTTAATACAAGGACTTTTGTTTAAAATCATGGACTTTTTTTATTTTACGAACATCTTTTCAAAATTGTGAACATTTTTTTTTTTGTATATGCGAACATTTAAAAAAAAATCCCGAGCTGTTTTTGAATTCACAAACATTTTATCTTTTCTTGAATTTTTTGTTTCATAATTCTCAGTTTCTTAAAATTTAAAAAGTTTTTTCAAGTTCTAAATTATTTAAAGTAGAAAAACAAAACGGAACTGAAAAAAAAAGAAACTAAAAAAATAGGTGCCCGCGCATGGGCCGGGCAAACGTATGTGCTGCATCTTCTCCCAGCGCAAGAGCTTAATATAGAGGTCCATACATGGGCCGGCCCAGTCAGGAGATTTTGCTGTATGAAACGTTTTTATGACTTATAGGTGGCATTGGTGGGTAATTTTAGCCAACTTCGGGGGTAATTTAGATGACGGACGACCAGAAACAGTCCGTGCTTTATTATTATTAGGTAGAGAGTAGAGATATTATTTGCTAGAGTGTATGTATTTTGATAGAAAAGTGTGCCTGTCCATTGATGTCTATAGAAACATATTCTTATACAATCATACGAAACTAGGTGCAATCCAATGTTCCCGAGGGAGGACTTCTTCTTAAATGTTGTACACATATAAAATATAATATGTGAAGCGAAGGGTTTTAAAATCAAATTCTACCATTTTTCTGTGGCAAAAAGGAAGAAGCATGTCCGTTTAGGTAGGGAAAATACCGGAACATATATGCTACAATAGGGGTGCATGATCATATACATTTTAGAAACTTATATATCACGAATACATGATACATGCAATAACTTTCGAATTTGTAACCATGTTGCGTACCAACATAATAATAACATATTCAAATTATTGACCAACATTTCTAATTGGTAACCACTTTGTCATATTTAATATTAAAAGTGCTAGCCCGTGCAGATACATGGGGTGATGTCTAGTTCTCATAATTGAAATAGCACTGACAGTAGCTACAGTAGTGTGAAGGATTCCGTCCCCGCGGCCCAGTGTGCTTCATAAGGTTTGGAGTCATGATTTATATATATTGCTTGTTTGCGCATTACTTGCTGTATCATATTTTTTGAACAAATCAACGGATAGAGTAGAGACAGCTGAGCTGTGTGGGAGAGTGTGTCCAAGTCAAGTCATACCCAAGTCTATTAAAAGAAGAAAAAACCAGAAGTACCCAAAACTAATAAAAGTGACAGCTCAGTCCCTGCCGTACGTTGTTTCAGATCCCACGACAATCTGACCCTCAACAATTAACCCCCGGTTGCCAATCTGACTAAATGCAGAAACTAGTCATTTGCTATACCTACTGCATCATACGGATTTACCGGTTCCTTTTACATTTAGTGTTAAATTATTACCGTAGATATATCTAACAAACAGATAAATTCTATGTCACGAAACTTATAAAAAAGTTTTCAATGATACTATTTTTGTGGTATATAATTTATCTTTTGCTACCTTCATCCTTGTTTACTAGTCCCCTTTGTATTTTGGGTCAACCTTTGATCTTTATATAACTATGAAAATATATGTCATATATAACAAAAATAGTGTCATTAGAAACCTCTTTCGAATATGGATCCAGGAATATAAGTTTTGTGAGATAAAACTTATATTTTGTTAGTGAAATCTACGATCAAAATTCAACACAAAATACCAAAGGTAGAGCTAGGAAGAATCTCTCTCTCTAGCTAAGCTAGGGAGGAATGTTTGCTAGGCGATGATGCGCCAGCAACCCTGGCCTGGACAGAAGAAGATGCACATATATATATGCATGCACCTGCCCTCAACTTTACGCCTATCCTACTCAGGCAACTATTTTGTTTACTGTAGCTGCTTACCAATTCACTGAACCGTTCTCACGACCTCAACTTTACGTAAGTCATGCAACCAATGGCGTGGCTCGTTCTCACGACCTCAACTTTACGTGAGTCATGCAACCAATGGCGTGGCTCGTTCGTGCAAAACAAGAAAAATCAAAGCTGATAGGATCTCTCTACAGGCCGGTCCTGTAGAGGAGAGATAGACGAGCAGGCATCCATAATAAATTGGGTGTGGATCGGTCGAGGAGCCAATAATGCATGCATGATGGCTAAGCCCATGACTGTTCCTGCTCACATGTAGCTCGTGCCAAAAAAAAAAAAATTGGGTTGTGAGAAATTTTGAAAAAGAACACTATTCAGAGCTGATTTTCTTTTTTGGCACGAGCTCCTCAGATGAGTCCAACCAAAAATGACGTTTTGCTTCAAGAGATATATATTGCTACGAAACCTATGATCTTATCTTCGTCGACTAGACAACAGCTTCCACACAAATATAGATTTGTTTCCATAAAAAAGGTTAAAAAAACATGGGGAATATTTCCACAGTGATGAACGTTCGTCTCCGTTACAATATAGATTTTTTTTTTGACGGTTGCTTCCTACTTTCTATCTATTTTGTTTCTGAAGCTTGACAGTGTGGTTATGTCGCTTGCTATTATTTCCCAGTGTTAGGATGCAAGCAGGCACAGCGCAAGAAAAGTTCTCATCATGCCAGAGGTATCCATCACCATTCGACCTTTTTCCACCAATTTCCATTACTAACTCGTTTGTTTGCATTGATGAATCGTTGGATGCCACCAGTGCACCTTATCTTTAAGCTTCTCTGTCCTGCAGGCGAGCATGCTTTCAGCATGTATGAAACATAAAATGTTTAGGCATGATGCATAATAATATATTGTAGGATGCAATAACTATCCATCCTAGTAGTACAAAGAAGCTTCAAAATACACGTACATGAAGCATTGGATGTTTAAAGATATATATTGCATAAACCATCTGAACTGAAGAAACACAAACATGATATTGGAAACATGGATTTTTATTTGAATCATACTTTGATGCTATCTCAGCATAACCTATACCTAGTGAAAACATAGGCTATGAACTTAGAAATTAGAAATGCTTCCGACCAATGTGCGGATGCATCATTTTGTAATGTCCAAACCATATTTTTTTTTGAGAAAATCTGCAAACGGATTTCATCCAAATTGATTAGCTGGAATTATAATGACTAATCCAACGTGATACCCCATCGGTCCGTGGACGCGTCTGGTTGTCAGAAATCCTGCAAACTGGATGCAAACTAGGGGGCTTTGTGGGCGTCCGTAAAGACGCCGGGTACGCGTCCGACACCCCGGTTCCACCCAAAAAAAAGGACCATGGTATGTGCCACACGTCAGGTACGAGCACGTGCAACTCCGAACGTTTTTATGCCAAGTTTAGTGACGCGAGGATGGCAACTTTCGTGTTTTAGTTTATTTTTGATAGAAACTTGTCATGTCACTGGAATTTTTCATCCTTGCGTGACTGGAATTGCCATCAGAAAACGTCAGGGCCGGAGTGCCACGCACCTGACATGTGGCACTTATCATTTGGGTAAAAAAAATCTCCAGCGTGACCGCATCTCCTATCGCCGCGCTGCATTCATGACGGCCCAGAGCGGACACGGCCACACCTCCGCTCACCGAGCCGCATTCACGACAGCCCATAGTGGATGTGACGGCCACCTCATACATGTATGACATCGTTGTCCCACCAAAAAACATATCCCACACCTGCCGAGAGCACTGCTCGCGCCTGTATGTGTCCCCGCGCCTATTCAATTCCGGAGTGACCATATCGAAAGGGATGGAACTGCTCTCGATCGCATTCAAACCTGTTGGCCGTCTGTCCGCCTACTGGCATTAAACATGCATAGCGGGCAAGAAACCCACTCCGTGTCCCGTATTGAAACAGCCCGCCGCTGGCCTAGCTGGCGCCTGCCATTTATACGTGGCCAGGCCCAACATGATTCGCACCCCATCACTTCTACCATGACCACGAGCTCTATAGCGATGTGAGAGAGCATCTCACCGCCACTCCAACCGCTTGCCCTAGACGTACGTCGACAATGCCATGAAGCTACCCGTCCTTAGACCGTGCACCTCGCCACCCCACTCCAAGGAATATCCATCATTGCACCACGCGTTTCCACCCGACGCCGAGGAGAACGCGTTGCCACCCCTCGCTGAAGAGGATGCCGCAACACCCATCGAGGAGGAAGTCATGCCAACCCCCGTGCCCCACATCATAGAGGAGCTCTGGGGCCAAATAGATGTCATGTTGTGGGAGGCATTGCTTCCGGCGGAGCCCGCCTGAAGAGAGGCAGATATAAAGGTCCACCAGAATAAGCGTACCACGGGAGAGGCGGCCTGGGAGACCTATGTGGCGGCTGAGACAATAAGCCACGAGGCTCGTGTAAACGCCAAGTGGGTGGAGCGCGATGCCTAGGAACATCTCAGGCCCGGGCCCATGGGCATGCAGCCTGTGCGACCGCACAGGGCTTCCAGCTCCGAGGGGCCTTTCGTAGCACTTCACCACAGCCCATAGATAGGTCGCAGGCCTATTGTCTTGCACGCCTTGATTGTTCGAAATGGGCCTTCGCGGCTTCATCAAACCTGTCCTGCTGTTAGCTCGATGCCCTACCTGTATCCTGTGCATTGACGACGACTCGATCCAGCACCGCAACGCCTCCTCGTTTGTTCACTAATCGACAGAAGTCCTTCTCCGTCCGTGAGCTAAAGGCCGTGATGATCGCCGATCAAGGAGCGGTCGTACTGTCAGTTCGCATAAAGCTGTGCTCCACCCAACCTTGAAGCCAGCATGTACCACCACCGGGAGAAGGTCACAGGGCCACTGCCAGCGCTACCAGCACCACGTTCACTGATGTCGGTATCTCTTCCGGTAAGTCACCATCTGGTCAATGGTAATCTCAAGCTCACATTATCAATTACTAGCAAACATGCCTGTGCATTGCAACGGGAGAAATAAAATCACACGCCTAACATGACTCAAGACCCATGCAGGTCCACATCCTCTATTTCAAGAGGTGCCCTAACCGTGTAATTGCTTATCCTCCTTCCACCCTCACTGACAGTGGTTGCGGTGTCCACTTGATCATAATGCGCCTGAAAGTGGTCAGTGCCAAGGCGGCGAGTTCAGACACCTCATGATAGACCTGTCTTTGAACCACGCCAGCAGTGGAATGTTTAAATCTTGAAAACTAATCTCATTGAGCTAGACATGAGGGCCACCCTCCGCAAGCTACACCCTGAACTTGGTGCATATATACACCACCCCTCATACCCCCTCTTGCAGACTTGTTTCATGGGGAGTGGAGGGGAGGTCCTTCATGTGTCCATGCATCCCTTAAGTAAAGGTCATGTGCTTGACTATGAAGCAAACGCCACATTCCGAGTCCTCCTCATACGTCGACCACTATGGACGATCACATGTCGCCACCGAGCAACAGGAGAGGTGGACGGCGAGGGTTAACCCTTTCTAGTCGCCACCCTCCATCCATATTTAGCTACTACAACTCCGCTCATATCCCCTTTTGCAGACTTGTTTCGTGGGGAGGGGCGGGGAGGTCCCGCATGTGTCCATGCATCCCTTAAGTAAAGGTCTTGTGTTTGACTATGGAGCAAACACCATATTCCGAGTCCTCCTCCTCGTACGTGGGACCACTACGGAAGATCACATATCGCCACCGAGCAGCAAGAGAGGTGGACGGTGAGGGCTAACCCTTTCCAGCCACCACCCTCGATCCACATCTAGCTACTCATCCTGATTCAGCCCGTTGCCAACCCGATCAACAGTAATAATAATAACAAAATGGTTAAAGTGTTGAAAGCAGTAAAGGCAAGGGCTGGAGAGGTGCACGGTGAGGGTTAGCCATTTCTTCGCTTCCGATTCTACTTCGGGCTTGATGTGGATAGTATTGTATGTTCACACTGATAACGTATTCTTTTTTTGCTCTTGATAAATAAGTATAAAACTAATCCAAAACTTTAATTTTTACAGCCACGCCATAGATGTACGTACAGAGATCAAGCCAGTGGTAGTGATATACAAATCAAAGAGTGTGTAATTAATTGTCTCGTGTGCAAAGCAGCCTCACCTTTCGCGCGCCCTCCGGACAAGATGCACCTTTCTTTGATATGCATGAATGTCAGGATTGATTTCTACAATATCCTGGAAACTTCAGGGAAAAACGAAACACTGCGTACATGTTTCTTTTGTGGAATATAAACAATAGATGAGATCACAGGAAGACGCGCTAATAAACTACACCGATAAACAAATACGGTATGCACTGTAGATTTTTTTTTTGAGAGTAACACTGTAGAGAATTAGACGGGCTCTTTGAGCTGTCATCTAAATGATTTCTCAAAGCTAGTACTGCAAGATTGGGTCAACATATTCGCACACAACATATCTATCACAAGTCCTATAGCTTTCAACATCTACGTTTCTGCACCTGAATCATATTGGTCACAATCCAAAAAAAGTTCCAGAAATTGTCCTTTGTTGAATAACAGGGTGCGGGTTTGGTTACTGAAATTCTTTCACCGCGTTGTGGAATCATCCACAAGCATTCAAGCAAGCGTTGTAGTCAAAGTCACACTAGTAGAAAACAGGGCTTTGGTTCTGGCCAGATCAGAGCAACAGTCCCGGTCGTGTTACGAACCGGGACTAATGGGAGCATCAGTCCCGGTTCGAGCGGCCAGGATGCCGGCCGGGCCTCGGCAGGCATCAGTCCCAGTTCGGCTGGGACCTTTAGTCCCGGTTCCAGACACCAACCGGGACTAAAGGTCATTCTTCAGTCCCGGTTCTAGACACCAATCGGGACTAAAAAGATTCCTATATATACGCCCGGCCCGCGCTCTCTCCTCTGATTTTTGGCCGTAGGTGGTGGGAGGTGTGTGCTGTGCTCTGTTCTCACTTCCTATGCATATGTAGTGTTCGATGAAATGCCCGAGCCACACTTAAGCTTTCTCCTTTGTTTTTCCTCCAAGCTCGACCTCCAAGCTCCATTTTTCTCAAGATTTGTCTAGGTTTGGCGGTGCACCAACTATCCAAGTGTTCTAAAAAGGCTAGCAACTTCATCCTTTCATCTCTCACTACTAGTTTAGCTCATTTCAAATGCTCTAGAAGTAGCGTGGTTTGTGGGTTTTAGTGGAGGAGTGTATGTGTGGGTTTATTTGATTTAGATGCACAATTTGAGCTCAAATTAACTTCTTAGTTTGCACATGTGTAGGGTGCCGTCCCGTCCCCGTCCCCGTCCTCACCGCCGTCGATCGCCCGCGCCGATCTCGTCGCCGGCACTACCATGGTGAGCCTCTTGTTCTTATCTTTTTTTTAAGAAAAAAATCTTACTTGTATGATTTATATAGCTGCTTGTATTATTGTTTGTTATTATATAGTGCCATGGTTTTGGTATCCGCCCCCGTCGGCTCTCGTCCGGTCTATGATTCGGATGTGGTATATTATCTTTTATAACTATTTGTTTCATTTAGTATTTATGACAATTATGCCGACCAACTTGACATAGATGTCTTTATCTAGGAGGTATGTGAACCGGAAATTCCAACCGACCATCTTGTCGAGAGGTTAAATTTAGTTGAAAAAGAAAACAATTATTTGAAAGAAAAATTGAAAAGAGTTGAAGAAGAGAAGATGAAATTGGAGTTGCATGTTGCCGATGTCGTCGATCTACACAAGATCCGGATGGATGCAATGCGCTTGAAGATTAGAAAGATTAGAAAATATGCCATTGATAATGAGGCTTGGTATCATTATGCTGTTGGATCAATTATCCGACGGGGGCGGATACCAAAACCATGGCACTATATAATAACAAACAATAATACAAGTATCTATGTAAATCATACAAATAAGAATTTTTTCTTTCAAAAAGAAGATAAGAACAAGAGGCTCACCACGGTGGTGCCGGCGACGAGATCGGTGCAGGCGATCGACGACGGTGAGGTCGGGGACGGGACGTGACGGACCACCAAACCTAGACAAATCTTGGGGAAAATGGAGCTTGGAGGTCAAGCTTGGAGAGGAGAAAGCTTAAGCGTGGCTCCGACATTTCATCGAACACCTCGTGTGCATAGGAGGTGAGAGCAGAGCAGCACACACCTCCCACACGCCGGCCGGCCAAAAAACAGAGGAGTGAGCGGGCAGAGGCAAGCATATATATAGGCATATCTTTAGTCCCCGTTTGTGGCTAGAACCGGGACAGAAGACTTCCCTTTAGTCCCGGTTCCAGCCACCAACCGGGACTAAAGGGGCTGCGCCAGGAGCGAGGATCTTTAGTCCCGATTCGTGTCTGGAACCGGGACTAAAGGGGTCAGACGAACCGGGACTGGTGCCCGCCGAGGCCCGGCCGGCGTCCTTGCCTCACGAACCGGGACTGTTGCACCCATTAGTCCCGGTTCGTAACACGACCGGGACTAATGCAATATTCTGGCCTGGACCAAAGCCCTGTTTTCTACTAATGTAGGTATAACTACTTAGTGTTATTGTGTCAGATATTGCTCCGTTATTGCTAATATTGTTTGTCTGGTTCTTTAACTTTGGTACGGTTGAGTAGTGCAATATTTTAAAATTATTTACAGCTTTTAAAATTTAAGAAAAAAAACCATCTGTCGACAATTTATTTATGTATATTGTTTATAATTTTTTTTATTATTCTATCACAAAATAAAAGGGCGCGGCAACGCGCGCCATCAATGATCTAGTTAGATATTGTGGCAAGGGAGGAGTGGTAAGGCCATGTGTGGCAGGGGAAGGTTTTTCTTTTCTTTTCTCGCTGTTTTCCGTGGACGCCAAACAATGCAATACATGTTGGCTAGAGGCATTTAAAAAGCTTTTGCATATACGATTTTTCCTTATTTTTAAACGACGAGAAAAAATTGGTTTCAGTTTATTCTTTGCTAGCTCGCGAACGAAATGGATTGAGTCAATTGCCCAATAGTAATTTGTTTATCCATTGTATTATATGTTTGAGAGAGAAGCCTCTAGTGACTTATAACCCTAGTTCTACTTAATCATATTTACTAAAATTCTAAAAAATACCTCGCTGCCTTTTATTATTTGTTTTTTACTTTTTATATTTATATATCTATCTCTATCAGAATTAATCCTTACAAGTAACGTGTTCAAGGGGCTTGACAACCCTCTTGCTTGCGTTGGACGCAAGTCTTTGGTTTTGTGTGTGTCAATGCTGACGATGAGAGTTTGCTTTGATTCTCCTACTGGTTCGATAACATTAGTTCTCACTAAGGAAAATACTTATCGCTACTATATTGCTTCACACTTCCTCTTCAGGGAAAAACCCAACGCAACTCAGAAGTAGCATCGCACTACCGACGTGGGCTGCCATCCACGCGCGACGCGACATGGCAGCCACGACGGCGAGCTTCCCATCAATGCATGGCTGGGGTGGCCTGACGTGGGACAGCTGCGACAGGGTGCGCCGCTCTTGCTCCCGGATCCAGGGCCGCCTGACCTCGTCGTATGCAAGGACGCCATGAGTGATGGGGTGGAAGAGGGAGAGGGAGAGAGAGTGGTGGGGAGGGGTCTATAGAGTAACTCGGGGGTGGAAGGATAAGAGACGTGCGGTGGGCAGCGTTCGCGACGACCCGCAGTTTCTCCGAACGAAAAAACCCTGATGTGGATACCCTCGTTGCAGTTTCTCCGAACGAAAAAAAAACCTGATGTGGATACCCTCGTTGCTCTAATATTTGTGATGGAAATCTGACGGTGCAAGAATCGTTCGGACTAAGATTGAAAAATGCGGTAGTTCGGTAGTTATTGATTCCGTAAAAAAACAGCGAGTGAGCAGAGAAAATAACGCGTGATCAATCCGGATCTCACGTCGGCCGCCTCCCTCGACTCCTCATACTAGTCACAGTGGAGAGTAACTTACACTATTAACATGCACGCTATCCCAGACTATGTTACTGTCTTCATAGTGGATAGTAACATATATGTAGTGTCATGCAAAGCTTCATTTATTACGTTATAGACTCATTTTGTCTTGATATGTGTGATGTTATTCATAGAATGAATAACTAGCTAATTTACTCAATTGACCTCTCTCCTCGTTAACTCATTGTCACATAATCAAATTTGCTGAGTTGGACCAGATATTACTCTTGAGGTTACTCCCACCGTGGCCTGTCTCAAGTAGGCCAAAAGGCAAATGGCCCCGCGCACCGGTCCAGATCAAGAGGTATGTTCGAGATTCTGAGCCCTATTTACACACCTCCTGTCGCTCCCCCTTCGCCCTCGCAACGACAGCCCTTTGCACTTCTTTTCTCTTCTCGGCGAACAGCCGCCGCCTAACAAAGTTATATTGCCACCGACGCTGCACCGTTGTGGCCGCAACTACAAGAGCGCCGAAGTCTAGACGGCCGACTCGGAGCTCAAGCACTGGTACGTTCTCTTCTCTGTCCATCCATCCTTCTTTAACCTTGACCGGGAGCATTATTCTTGGATTGTACGTTTCGGTTCCTAATGTTTTATTTTGAGTGTTGGTCTCCTCTTCTGGCCTCTGCGTTAAAGACCGAGGATCCGATTTAGTTTATTGGTTTGTACGTGATCCTCTCAAATCCCTCCTCTTTGAAGATGGTGCACACATCTGATCTTTGTACCAGTGTTCTGAAGTCGGATTGTAAATCTTTTTTGCTGATTGCTCTTCCTGTTGTGCTTGACTTGATAGTTAAGATCCGATGGTTATGAGGCTTTTCTAACACCTGATCTACTGATCTAGTGATGCCATACTGTTCAAACAACCCGTTACATCTTACAATTCTCTCGTATGCCATGACTTATCAGCAGAGTAGTGCTGCAGTGTAGTATTTAAAAAAAAACATATATTAGAGTGTTGTTTGTGTTTGCAGCACGAGAGTTGAGATTACTCATCGTTATAGGAGATTACTCTTGCCAAGTTGGGATCGTGATGTTATGCTATAGAGTTGTTTTCGGAGCTAGTTCTGTTTTCTCTGTCCATAGGTCTATTAGTGAACCGTGTGTATACTTGAAGTGTATGAAGCGAACTGTAATGATTTCTGTGTATAATTGTAAGTAATTTTGACACGAATGCCTGTTTACCACTACTTGTAAGTCTTCACAAAGTATTAGTGTATTAATCGATGAAATTTGGGATAGATCTATTAGTAATTTTTTTTTTCAAAAGGAGGATTGCCTCCGGCCTCTGCATCTAAATGATGAATGCAGCCATTAGTAATTTTAGTCTGCTAGTAATGTCTTTTCTTGCTGCAAGCTTAGTTATATTTGAACAAAAGTTCATTCGTGTATGACTTTATTATTCTTGAACGGCTAGCAGTGGTTATTTCGCTTGCTTGCTTCCTGGCTGTGTTCTATTGCTGCGGCAAGACACCATAGTGCACACGATTTCGTTATTTTCTTATTTGTGCATGGTACATTGGAATTCTGGAATACATTCCAAACAAAACTCTCACATATGGTGGCAACAATAATCATCTAGATGTGTCAATTAGCGCTTAGCTGATGGCTTATATTAGTGCAAGTTCTTTGTTGTGCTAAACAGGTTACACTTTTGTTTGGCAATTTTTTGCCAACACTTTCCAGTACACTCTGTTAAATTGATAGAACAACCAAGTTCTACTATTTGCCTACCTAAAGAAACTTATCGAATACCGAACCAAACAGTAGTGTTGGCTATAAACTAAAATATTATGAGCAAAACAGAACTAAACCAGTTAGTCCAAAGTACTAATTCATCTCGTACTTTTTTATTGTTACTTATTATTCAAATATGGCAAGCAGGTTGCTTAACCTTGTTCAAGGGGATACTTTTGACGTGGTGGAAGTAATATGTTGCTGTGGTGATCGAAGACTCTGTCCTGCTGCACCTGTCTTGGTCACGCACGGCCTGTCGTGCCACGCAATGCTGGTTTCAGCGCTGGTACAGATATGTCCTCTACCTCCTGTTCCTTCTTTCATATTGTTATACTCAGATAAAAAATACCGTGATGTAACTTTGCGATTTAGTCTACTGAGCGGTGACACAAAACTTAGTGTAATTGGCGATTAAGTTTAGTGAGCGGTGACACATAAACTTAGAGCGCTACCACATCATTTAAGTGTCTTTAACCTTGTTCATAGGTATATTTTTACATGGTAGAAGTAATATGTTGCTGCTGTGATCAAAGACTATGCTGCGGTGCTCCCGTTGTGGTGCGCATTCCTTGACATGCCATGTCTTGGAGGTTTCAGCTCCGGCGCCGGTATGTCTTTTAACTCCTCTCCCCATGCTCTGTGATGTGGCAGCATGGATAAAGAATACCCCGACCTTGACATCATTAGTATAAATATAACTTATATAGGCAAATTCGGAAGTTGAGAATTTAAGTTTTCTCAAATATTCAGAATGACTGAAATATTCAGAGATGGATTTTGGGTGCAAAATGAAATCTTTTGGGAGTGCCCCTCATCTTCAGATTGGGCTTTGGCACCACAACGGGGTTGGTAGTCCAGGTGGAATGGAGAACCTCCCGCATGACACCGGCCTTTGCCAGCTTGCGCACCTCTTCCACAATAAATTCTTGGCGGTCTTGAGCCTGGTGCCTGACCTTCTGGCAGACAGGTCGGGCTCCCGGGCACACCTCCAAGTGATGCTCGATGACTTCACGCGGAACTCCAGGGAGGTCCGAGGGGTTCCAAGCGAAAACATCAGCGCTCTTCCAAAGGAAAGTGACGAGCTCCGCCTCCTGCTTAGGAGAGAGCTGGTTCCTGATGGTGATGAGCTGAGCTGGGTTGTCTCCCAGCGGCACATTTTTGGTGAGGCGTGGCTCGGCCTTGAGCCTCTGCTTCCTGGGGGTGGCTACCGTACTGGTGGCCTCCCCACCAGGTCCCGAGAAAAACCCCGGAAGGGACCGGGCCTCCTTGCATGGCAAGCTTGGACAGCTCGTCGGCAGCGAAGTTGTCCCTTCGAGGAATGTGCTCCAGCTGAAGGCCGCGGAAGCGACGCTCCAGCCGCCTTACTTCGTCGATGTACACCCACATCTGCGGGTAGTCATACTCCTTGATGACTTGGTTCACCACCAGTTGCGAGTCACCTCGCACCACCAGCTGCTTTATGCCGAGGCCGGCAGCGGCTCACAGCCCTGCGAGCAGTGCCTCGTACTCCGCCATGTTGTTAGAGCTCTTCTCTTCGTCGTCAAAGTTGAGGTGGATTGCGTACTTGAGCCATTCCCCGGTGGGGGACACGATGACGACTCCTGCTTCGGCTCCGTGGTAGCCGAAGGAACCATCGAAGTACATGATCCACCTCCCTTGGTCTTCACTTCCCGGGAGGCTGGAAAGCTCTTCCTGCCACTCGGCCGGGGTCGGGGTCCACTCATTGATAAAATCGCCTCCCTCCCACGCTTACCATGGACCGCTGCTTCCGCCCGCACAACTGGGTCATGCTGGACTACCACGACCGGCGTGCGGCCACCGACGACCTCACCAACACCATGGACCGCCGCTTCCGCCCGCATAACTCGGTCATGATGGACTACCGTCCCACGACAAGGATAAGAAGAATGAAGAAGATCCGCCCCGACAGCCACGCAGCCTACCCGAATCTCGGGGACTACACCAAGTGGGTGCGCAGGCGCGCGCCCACCACACGAAGACGTACCTCGGGCTTTCTGCGGCTCGGTCGTCCGGGCCTCGAGCTCCTTCCTTCTCCTTCTCGCTGCGTTCCGCTGGCCTCTACTATTAAGCCAGTAGTATGTGATGCTCGGCAGAGAGAGCTCGTCCAGTAGTAAGCGGCTTATCTCGGTGTTCTCTGCTGAGCGTCACATATTGCTGGTATTCCTCGCCCGCGCCTTCCTTCCACGCTTTCGCCGCCGGCCATGATGTTTCTCCTTTCACTTTTATAAGAAGAATGAAGAAGATCCGCCCCGGCAGCCACGCAGCCGCGCAGCCGACCCGAATCTCGTGGACTACACCAATTGGGTGCGTTGGCGCGCGCCCACCACAAGAAGACGTACCTCGGGCTTTCTGCGGCTCGGTCATCCGGGCCTCGAGCTCCTTTCAGTTGATTTGAAGGAGGCCGAAAAAATCACTTGCTTACAAAAACTCTCTTAATCTTGTTCGGATTGGCCTCAATTCCCGGGCGCGACACCAGGAAACCGAGGAGCTTTCCAGAAGGAACCCCAAAACACACTTCTTCCGGGTTGAGGCGCAGGTTCACCTTCCGAAGGTTATCGAAGGTTTCCCGCAGGTCTTCAATCAGGGTGGCCTTGTCACGGGACTTGACCACGATGTCGTCGATGTACGCCTCCACATTGTGCCCCATCTGGGGGCCCAAGCAGAGACACATGGCCCTTTGAAAGGTGGCTCCGGCATTCTTGAGCCCGAACGGCATGCAGGTGTAGCAGTAGCATCCCACTGGGGTTATGAACGCTGTCTTTTTCTCATCCTCGACTGCCATCTTGATCTAATGGTAGCCCGAGAACGCGTCCAGGAAACAGAGCAGGTCACATCCGGCTGTGGAGTCCACTACCTAGTCTATCCTTGGCAGCGGAAAAGATCTTTAGGGCAAGCCCAGTTCAGGTCGGTGATGTCGATGCACAGCCTCATCTTCAGATTGGGCTTTGGAACCACAACGGGGTTGGCAGTCTAGGTGGAATGGAGAACCTCCCGCATGACACCGGCCTTTGCCAGCTTGCGCACCTCTTCCACAATAAAGTCTTGGCGGTCTTGAGCCTGGCGCCTGGCCTTCTGGCAGACAGGTCGGGCTCCCGGGCACACCGCCAAGTGATGCTCGATGACTTCCTGCGGAACTCCAGGGAGGTCCGAGAGGTTCCAAGCGAAAACATCAGCACTCTCCCAAAGGAAAGTGATGAGCTCCGCCCCCTGCTTAGGAGAGAGCTGGTTCCCGATGGTGATGAGGTGAGCTGGGTTGTCTCCCAGCGGCACATTTTTGGTGAGGCGTGGCTCGCCCTTGAGCCTCTGCTTCCTGGGGGTGGCTACCGTACTGGTGTCCTCCCCACCAGGTCCCGAGGAAAACCCCGGAAGGGACCGGGCCTCCTTGCATGGCAAGCTTGGACAGCTCGTCGGCAGCGAAGTTGTCCCTTCGAGGAATGTGCTACAGCTGAAGGCCGCGGAAGCGACGCTCCAGTCGCCTTACTTTGTCGACGTACGCCAACATCTGCGGGCAGTCATACTCCTTGATGACTTGGTTCACCACCAGCTGCGAGTCACCTCGCACCACCAGCTGCTTTATGTCGAGGCCGGCAGCGGCTCGCAGCCCTGCAAGCAGTGCCTCGTACTCCGCCATGTTGTTAGAGCTCTTCTCTTCGTCGTCAAAGTCGAGGTGGATTGCGTACTTGAGCCATTCCCCGGTGGGGGACACGATGACGACTCCTGATTCGGCTCCGTGGTAGCCGAAGGGACCATCAAAGTACATGATCCATCTCCCTTGGTCTTCACTTCCCGGGAAGCTGGAAAGCTCTTCCCGCAACTCGGCCGGGGTCGGGGTCCACTCATTGATAAAATCAACTAGCGCCTTGCTTTTGATGGCGTGAATACGGGCAAAGCGCAGCTCGAACTTGGAGAGTTCGGTGGCCCATTCCGCTATACGCCCAGTCAATTCTCGGTTGCACAGCACGCTTTCGAGCCCATACTCACTGACGACAGTGATGCAATGAGCCTGGAAGTAATGCCGCAGCTTCCGGGAGGCGATCAGGACTCCGAGGAGCAACTTCTGGGCCGGGGGATACCATTCCCGGGGGTCGCATAGCACCGCACTGACAAAATAGATTAATAAAATGCTCTAAATAACATTCTGCATCCACACATCCAAGTCTCATCTCAAACAAAGACCCAGAGCTTGACCTTTGCTTCCCCGTCTGTTTGGTGCAAATTTGAACTTCACTCAAATTTGAATTCTCAACTTTCCCTCCTTGATGGCCAAGTGGCCTGTTCTGATGCTCCTTCCTAATCCCTACAACATAATAAAAGGGCACTCCCAAAAGATTTCATTTTGCACCCAAAATCCATCTCTGAATATTTCAGTCATTCTGAATATTTGAAAAAACTTAAATTCTCAACTTCCGAATTTGCCTATTCTTTCAAAAGAAAAGTGGTTGATCTTCCATTTCCGCATCCAACGAACACTTGAACTTGAATATCCGGGCTTAAGAAATGCAATATCAGGGTTTTGCTCAAGGCAATAACAGAGATAGATGACACAAGATGCCAGACGCAGCTGGACTTTATACTGCCGAGCCAGTGACCTACAGGAATCACTGTGACATGGTTTTACTTAAACGGTAAACAGTAGAAACAGTATCTGTTCTGGCACAGGGGCTTCGCAACCATGTTTTTTTAGATAAAAGGCAACCAGTGCCAAACTTTAACTTAATAAAGCCTCACGGCCAACAGTATGTAGTTGCTGATCTTAAGCCCATCTTAAGCCCTTGGGCATAAACATAACGAAATATAGATAAAGTCGCCCATAGGCAAATGTACTCTAAGCCAAAATGCTTCCACACTGAAAGACCAACAGGCCAAGAAGGTATATAGATAAGCTACGCTTGTGCTGGAGGAGCGACCGTGCTTGCATACAACGCCTTGAGCGAGGCGACAGCTTCATCCAGCATCGGCATCATCTTGTGCTTAATCAGTGGCCGCCATTGCTGCAGAAATAGAGCAGTTTTGAAAATGCAATTAGCAGGCTGCCTAGGAAAGACCTTCTCTATAGTGAACTTGTTGCGGATGCATGTAGATACATATACCACTTCGTTAGAAGCTATGCCACCTTGCTTGCTTTGCAGCCTCCATCCCCTTGCCATGACCAGCGTGCTCACGGCTCGCCACCTGTATCTCTTGGTAATCCTTGTACAACTGATCTAATGGCTTGCCCAGTTGGTAAAACTCGTACAAGTCATCTAATGACTTGGCCTGCAAAAAGGTTTCACAAGAAAATATTGGTAAACAATATTTGAAACTCAAATGTGTACGCACAATGGGTACGATATCTTACTTGCTTCGCTAATTCACCAAAATCCTTAACATTCAAGCTTTTCAAATCATCTGCTGTTATATGATTTGTGCGGGGAAACCCTCTCTCCCTTACCACTTTAGTCACCAAGTCATAAAATATATCCTGCATGAAAAACAAGAGTTCATCAGTAATCAGTTTGCAAGAAAAATTATTCAAAGTGAAAGGACACCACTTACTACCAATATGAGCAAACACCCTCCACACTTTCGAAATTTGGCTGTGCCATTCTTAAATTGTTTGATGCATTCTATCACAATGTCTGCAATTAAGTCACACCACTTCATTTCCTTTAGCTGATCAACAGTAACATTCTTGAAGAACTTCAAGAATCTTCTTTCCAAGCATCTATTGGACATTGGAGCAAAGATAAAACTAAAGGCTTACAGGATGAAGAAAATGCAGAAGTCTCGTTCATTTGCAATGTCATTCTCCAGAAATTTTATACTATTCATAGCCTGAATTGACTTTCCCTCAACTGTGAGCATAGTATACAGGTCAGGATCAGCATGGGTACCGTCACGATTAACTACACGCCCAAAATTGGACAGGCCTACAACCTTCGGTACCAGAGGCCTTATATCAATGGGCATCTCATTGATGATGAGCCTTTCCGTAATTGGATCGAAACAATCTACCAGAAATAGAAGCAATTTCCTCTTGAGTTTCACGGGCTGGATATCATGTAGACAGTCCCAGTTAATTCGTTTGATAAGAGACAAAGCAGCCACCCTGCCTAACAGCACCTTCAGAACATGATTTACAAACTCTATGGGCGAGCACTGAGATATTGATTTCTTGTCGCTCTGTAGATGTCAAAACGATTATTCAACAAACTGAATTCATAAACAAAAAATGGTGCACCGAATTAACAATGAATGTCATGTAACCAAATACCTCACTTGGCTTGCCCTTAGCTCTGTCAGGTGAAACCACGATAGCATTGCTGGCTATAAAAAAAATGAGTAAGAAGTCTGTTCTGGACAATCTTCCTTTATATTGCAGGTGATGTTTTATATTACTGCTTTAATCTAAATTATTTTTATGCATACCAGCTTGGTCCGTGTCGTGGTTTTGTCACGGCAGATGCCCGAAGGCTTAGGTTCGAGGCCATCGCTAAAGAGGTGGACTCAAAGGGGTTAAACGGAACAAGGGACACGAGTTTACCCAGGTTCGGCCCCTCACGATGGAGGTAAAAGCCTACGTCCTGCTTGTATTGTATTGACTGTAGTATCGATTACAAAGGGGCGGCTTGCTTGCCCTAGCTCCCGATTACTTGGTCTCTCTCGCCGTAAGGCTTGTCTGTCTGTCTTCACCTTCTCTAACTCGCCGCCAGGTCTCGCCTTTATATACATAGGCTGAGGTCCGACGGCTTACAAGAGTCCGGGTCGGGTTATACAACGTAACCGATCCCGGTTCCAACTTCCTAGTCTTACAGAACAAGTCATCTTATGGCGGCTTATACCTTCTGGCCCATGAGTCGCCTCCTGCCTCTTGGGCCTTGGCCTCAGCCCATCTGGTAAGCCGCTATATGGCCTGGTCTTCATGTCTTGTCTTCCTCTTGGCACACTTGGTAACCCGCCATGTGGTTTGGTCTCCGTCTTCTGGCCCACCTTATGGGTCTTGACTATGAACCACCAAGCTGGTGACCGGGTCTTCAGTGAATCGCCAAGTCCTGGCCGGGTTATACTCCGGCCGGGTTATATCGCGGGGTTATATCCCTGACATTAGCCCCCAGGTTAGCTTGAATTTATTCATGCTAAGCTCGAGCCGTCTTCTCAATCGTCTTGCTTGTCAGTGTCCTTCGAAGTAAAATTCTGGGAATACAACACCCATATGCCATTGAGTCGGCCTCCAATACTCTCGGCGGGTTATCACCGCCGGGTTATAATCTTTGAATCGCCGGGTCATGTAATGTTGGTGACGCCGGGTCAGATAACCAGACTCCAGCTGACTTTGATAACTCTTTTCAACTTTTTGATATATCCATATTACCTGTAGCCCCCAAGCTCCAAGTTATCCATGATGACTTGGCGCTTTGCAATCATATCTTTGACTATGCAGCCCCCAAGTACTAGGTTGTCTTGCCTGCAGCAGCCTGGGACTTGTAACTGTCTTATACCTTATAAAGCTTCAGCTGGTGTAGCCCCCAAGAGCCGGTTCTTCAGTATATGATGGGCCGGGTCTTAAATGGGAACTTTATAATCTGCTTGAACAGCTGAAATACTGTAGCCCCCAAGTGCCGGGTCGCATGCCTGCGGCGACTTGGGATTTTAGAGAATTTGATCTGAGCGGTGTAGCCCCCAAGTGCCGGGTCAGTAATATGTACTAGGCCGGGACTTTAGAAGGATTGTAGAAAACCGGTCATCTCCTTGAAATAACAGGGTCTTGCTTGATAATGTATTGTCTTGAAAACCGGCTTGCATTAGCCCCCAAGTGCTGTGGCGCATGCTTGCAGCGACATGGGACTTGCGTACTTGATATAAGCCGGATTTGAATAATGTAGCCCCCAAGTGCCGGGTTGTCTGCCTGTGGCGACTCGGGACTGTATAAGAGTAACATGATTCCTTGACCGTGGTTGTAACCCGGTTATGAATAATGAAATCCCTGCTCGTGGTTGCGGTGCAAGCCGGCAAATATATGCTTGAGAAATCCATGAATGCTGTAGTATACTACATAGCACTGGTTGAAGAAATCCAAGAGCCGGTCGATCTAGATAACCCGGCATTATAATCAATAGGACGGCTCTTCAAGAATAGCGAGCCATGTCGGCTATTTAGTGTCTTTATTATGCTTGCGGAGGTTACGGTGTAACCCGGTATGGTTGCCACTCATGTGCCAGCTCTCACATGGCACAGATTCGTCGTTTTAACCTTAACCAGCTCAGGGTCTTATTGCGAGATTAACTGTCAAGAGACAAGTTCAGGGTCTCTAAAGATTGACTGTTTAAGAGTACAACAATTTATAAAACCGACTCTTTTGACAAGTTCAGTGTCTTATAGATTGACTGTCAAAGAGAGGTAAATCATAATCCGGCTCTTGACAGTTCAGGGTCATATAGATTGACTGTCAAAGAGACGTAAATCATAAGCCGGCTCTTGACAGTTCAGGGTCATATAGATTGACTGTCAAAGAGACGTAAATCATAAGCCGGCTCTTAACAGTTCAGGGTCATATAGATTGACTGTCAAAGAGACGTAAATCATCAGCCGGCTCTTGACAGTTCAGGGTCATATAGATTGACTGTCAAAGAGACGTAAATCATAAACCGGCTCTTGACAGTTCAGGATCATATAGATTGACTGTCAAAGAGACGTAAATCATAAGCCGGCTCTTGACAGTTCAGGGTCATATAGATTGACTGTCAAAGAGAACGGCGGGTCACCTGTTGGAATGTGGCGGCAATCTTCAGGACCAGGTTTTATCTTCTTTGAAATAACGATCTTTGCCGAGTCATAACTGCATAGCCCCCAAGTCTTTAAGATGACTTTGAGGAGTCGGCTTAATAATCTCCACTGAAGGTTGAAGTTGCCCATTGTGGGTTATAAATGATCCCGTTTGAGGTGTTTTAGTAATCCTCGTTAAGGCGTTTCGGGTTCCTCTGATACCCTGACTGGTTATTCTGCCGCTGGCCTCCGCCACGAGGCTGTTGATTATGACCTCAATGGTTGCCTTGACCCTGGTAACCGGACCTTGAGCCACCAGCATCAAAGCCGGCTTCTGAGCCGCCCGGACCTGAGCCGCCCGATGGGCCATCACCGTTATCACGATGCTGTTGAATGCTGTAATTCCGGAACTGTCTCATAGTATAACAATCCCTCCATAGATGGTTTGCCGGCTTATTCGGCCGGGTATGCTCTGGACAAGGTTGGCTAAGCCTCTCCTCCAGGTTGAAAGTAGTTTTTCCCTTGTTAAAAGACTGCTCGAAGTTCCCGTCGCCCTTAGCACGGTTGTTCCTGACGTTGGTGTTTGCCACCAGTTCTGACCCGCCATCTGGGTGCTTTCGCTTGCCATTGCTACCTTTCTTCTCCTGACCTGATTTCTCATTATCAGAGTCCGGGTCCTTCGTGTTATCAGAATCTGCGTACTTGGTGACAGCCGCCATGAGCTCCCCCATGTCTTGGCATGAGCGTTTGAGCCGGCCAAGTTTCTGCTTCAAAGGCGTGAAGTGACAATTCTTCTCTAGAATCAAAACCGCCTGAGAGGCCGTAATCTGTTCAGAAGAGTGGATGATTTCGGAGACTCGCCGGACCCAGTGATGAGCCGACTCGTCCTCACGCTGCACACACTGGTCCAAATCCACAATCGTCATGGGCTGCTTGCATGTTCCTTTAAATTTTTTGATGAATTTCGCCCTTAACTCGGCCCAGGAGTTAATGGTGTTGGGTGGCAAACCCTTCAACCATGTGCGAGCCGGCCCTTCCAACATCATGATGAAATACTTGGCGCTGACCGCATCACTAACGTCCAACATCTCCATGGCTAGCTCATATCTTTCAACCCAGGCCTCTGGAGGTAAATCAGCAGTGTAATTGGGCACCTTACGAGGACCCTTGAAATCCTTCGGCAGACGCTCATTCCGCAGAGCCGGCACCAAACATGGTATTCCCACAACCCTGGAAGTCGCCCCCGCTCCTTCTGAGACGGAAGGGGCAACTGTGGGATCCTGATAAGCCGCCGCTGCTGCCAGAGCCGCCGCTTCTTGCTGTGCTTTTGCCCGTTCCACCCGTGTTTGAACATCCAGAGCCGCCCGATCAGCTTGCGGCGGGTTACTGCTAGAGACCGCCGGCGACTCATAACGCCGGCTGTAGCTACGGCTGTGGATGGGGGTTGAATGCACACGACTCTGGCTGTAATTATATTTCCCCTGCTGGGCCATCGCCGTGCGCAGGTATCCGATGGCATTCCGCACCTCGTCTGCATAAGGCGCCTCATCGGGGATTGGGATTGTATCAAGCCTGGCTGCCGCTGCCACCATGTTCTCCGCCGGGTTAGCATAATGACCCGGCGGTGTTGCATAAAGTGGTAGCGGGTTTTGGCCCCGTCGTGGCGGGTCTTGACGCTGAACCGTCGCCCGGCTCCCAGGTATTTCCGCCGTCCGGGTTATGGCCAAAGGCACACTTCGTCCCGTTCCTGGCGTGTTAAAAAGATTTCGAGCTTCATATTGCTCTGGCAAGCGGGATTGATGTCTCATGCGATAAACCGCCGCTGCTGACTGCTGCTCTAACTCAAAATGAAAAGCGTCCGCCTTAAGGCATTCTGCCTCCGCATCCATCTGAGCCTTCAGCTCATTAATCTCCTGTTGGACTCCGGCCATCTGATTCTTCAACTTTGCGATCTCCGCATTACGGGCCGCTTGGTTTTCAGCAGTGACCTCAGTCTCCATCAAGGCTGTAAGCTCGTTCATCAGATCCAGAAGAACCTGAACCGGGGGCCTGCCTGACCCAGACCCGGTCGCACCAGCAGCTGTACCGCTCGGAGCCGCCGCGGAACCCGCCATAAAAACGGCAGCGCGGTTTGGCGGCTCATACTCCTCCGGCTCATGATACTCTGACTCGGGGTAAGGCTTGTCGTAGCCCCCAAGTCCACCATTATGAAGCTGATAGATCGATTCCGTCTCTCTACTCGAGGATCCTTCCTCTAAGTAGACAAGAGTTTCCTCCTGTGACATAGAACCTTCAAGATCCATGCCCTGAGTAAAGCCAACGAAGAAGTGCTTCTTGCCCGGGTCAACATGGGCGGGTTGCACACTCCGGGCAAGTTGCTCGCGCCGAGCCGGCTCGACGATGTCGGTGCAGATGTCCAGCTCGGGTTCAGATCCGCCAGTCTTGCCGATGAAGACGTTGATTCCACCGAAGGGGACCCGGAAACCATGCTCGATTGTGTCGGCCTCAGGACCCCAGCCGACATCGTCGAGGTAGAGTCTCCCATGGTGACTCTTGGTCATCTCACCATTGACGTCCCCCTCGCTCCCAGAGAGAGAACCCTTTGAGAACTCAAAACCACCGAGCGCTAGCCCCACGGTGGGCGCCAACTGTCGTGGTTTTGTCACGGCAGATGCCCGAAGGCTTAGGTTCGAGGCCATCGCTAAAGAGGTGGACTCAAAGGGGTTAAACGGAACAAGGGACACGAGTTTACCCAGGTTCGGCCCCTCACGGTGGAGGTAAAAGCCTACGTCCTGCTTGTATTGTATTGACTGTAGTATCGATTACAAAGGGGCGGCTTGCTTGCCCTAGCTCCCGATTACTTGGTCTCTCTCGCCGTAAGGCTTGTCTGTCTGTCTTCACCTTCTCTAACTCGCCGCCAGGTCTTGCCTTTATATACATAGGCTGAGGTCCAACGGCTTACAAGAGTCCGGGTCGGGTTATACAACGTAACCGATCCCGGTTCCAACTTCCTAGTCTTACAGAACAAGTCATCTTATGGCGGCTTATACCTTCTGGCCCATGAGTCGCCTCCTGCCTCTTGGGCCTTGGCCTCAGCCCATCTGGTAAGCCGCTATATGGCCTGGTCTTCATGTCTTGTCTTCCTCTTGGCCCACTTGGTAACCCGCCATGTGGTTTGGTCTCCGTCTTCTGGCCCACCTTATGGGTCTTGACTATGAACCGCCAAGCTGGTGACCGGGTCTTCAGTGATTCGCCAAGTCCTGGCCGGGTTATACTCCGGCCGGGTTATATCCCTGACAGTCCGGCTGCTGTTTCTTCGGACGGCCACGGGGCTTCCGCGGCTCCAGCTGTTGCTCTGTCAATGGAGCAAAGGGTCATTGCATTGTGGCACAAAAAAGAGAGTAAGAAGTCTGTTCTGGACAATCTTCCTTTATATTGCAGGTGATGTTTTATATTACTACAGGACAGGTGGGGCAGCATTTGTTTTTCCAGTGTAATTTCAGTTTGAGAATCTGGTCTTATCTGCAAATACAGTGGGGGTAGGGAGGGCCTTTTCATTCGGTTAAACTCACAAGCAAGGGGGCTATCATAGGGCCCGGATGCACCAGTTCAGGTCGGCATTCTACCCAGGTCGTATGTCGAGCCCGCTCACGCAAGAGGCGTGTAGTAAGATGGGGCTGGTGCATGCCCCGGTGAAGATCTGCCCTGCCGGGGACTGGGATGCAGCTATGTGCTTCTAGGGGCGTGCGGATTTATCGTCCCGCCCAAAATCTAGACACAGTCTGGTTACCCTGCACCCCTAGGCACGCTTCTAGGGTAACCAGACTGTATCTAGATTTTGGGCGGGACAATACAATCTGCACGCCCCTAGAAGCAAACAGCTGCATCCCAGTCCCCGGCAGGGCAGATCTTCACCGGGGCATGCACCAGCCCCGTCTTACTACACGCCTCTTGCGTGAGCGGGCTCGACATACGACCTGGGTAGAATGCCGACCTGAACTGGTGCATCCGGGCCCTATGATAGCCCCCTTGCTTGTGAGTTTAACCGAACGAAAAGGCCCTCCCTGCCCCCACTGTATTTGCAGATAAGACCAGATTCTCAAACTGAAATTACACTGGAAAAACAAATGCTGCCAATCCTCCACCTGTCCTGTAGTAATATAAAACATCACCTGCAATATAAAGGAAGACTGTCCAGAACAGACTTCTTACTCTTTTTTTATGTGCCACAATGCAATGACCCTTTGCTCTGTTGACAGAGCAACAGCTGGAGCCACGGAAGCCCCGTGGCCGTCCGAAGAAACAGCAGCCTGACCAAGCTGGTATGCATAAAAATAATTCAGATTAAAGTAGTAATATAAAACATCACCTGCAATATAAAGGAAGATTGTCCAGAACAAACTTCTTACTCATTTTTTTATAGCCAGCAATGCTATCGTGGTTTCACCTGACAGAGCTAAGGGCAAGCCAAGTGAGGTATTTGGTTACATGACATTCATTGTTAATTTGGTGCACCATTTTTTGTTTACTAATTCAGTTTGTTGAATAATCGTTTTGACATCTGCAGAGCGACAAGAAATCAATATCTCAGTGCTCGCCCATAGGGTTTGTAAATCATGTTCTGAAGGTGCTGTTAGGCAGGGTGGCTGCTTTGTCTCTTATCAAGCGAATTAACTGGGACTGTCTACTTGATATCCAGACCGTGAAACTCAAGAGGAAATTGCTTCAATTTCTGATAGATTGTTTCGATCCAATTACGGAAAGGCTCATCATCAATGAGATGCCCATTGATATAAGGCCTCTGGTACCGAAGGTTGTAGGCCTGTCCAATTCTGGACGTGTAGTTAAACGTGACGGTACCCATGTTGATCCTGACCTGTATACTGTGCTCACAGTTGAGGGAAAGTCAATTCAGGCTATGGATGGTATAAAATTTCTGGAGAATGACATTGCAAATGAACAAGACTTCTGCATTTTCTTCATCCTGCAAGCCTTTAGTTTTATCTTCGCTCCAATGTCCAATAGATGCTTGGAAAGAAGATTCTTGAAGTTATTCAAGAATGTTACTGTTGACCAGCTAAAAGAAATGAAGTGGTGTGACTTAATTGCAGACATTCTGATAGAATGCATCAAACAGTTTAAGAATGGCACAGCCAAATTTCGAAAGTGTGGAGGGTGTTTGCTCATATTGGTGGTAAGTGGTGTCCTTTCACTTTGAATAATTTTTCTTGCAAACTGATTACTGATGAACTCTTGTTTTTCATGCAGGATATATTTTATGACTTGGTGACTAAAGTGGTAAGGGATAGAGGGTTTCCCCGCACAAATCATATAACAACAGATGATTTGAAAAGCTTTAATGTTAAGGATTTTGGTGAATTAGCGAAGCAAGTAAGATATCGTACCCATTGCGCGTGCACATTTGAGTTTCAAATATTGTTTACCAATATTTTCTTGTGAAATCTTTTTGCAGGCCAAGTCATTAGATGAGTTGTACGAGTTTTACCAACTGGGCAAGCCATTAGATCAGTTGTACAAGGATTACCAAGAGAGACAGGTGGCGAGCCGTGAGCACGCTGGTCATAGCAAGGGGCTGGAGGCTGCAAAGCAAGCAAGGCGGCATAGCTTCTGATGAGATGGTATATGTATCTACATGCATCCGCAACAAGTTCACTATAGAGAAGGTCTTTCCTAGGCAGCCTGCTAATTGCATTTTCAAAACTGCTCTATTTCTGCAGCAATGGCGGCCACTGATTAAGCACAAGATGATGCCGATGCTGGATGAAGCTGTCGCCTCGCTCAAGGCGTTGTATGCAAGCACGGTCGCTCCTCCAGCACAAGCGTAGCTTATCTATCTACCTTCTTGGCCTGTTGGTCTTTCAGTGTGGAAGCGTTTTGGCTTAGAGTACATTTGCCTATGGGCGACTTTATCTATATTTCGTTATGTTTATGCCCAAGGGCTTAAGATGGGCTTAAGATCAGCAACTACGTACTGTTGGCCGTGAGGCTTTATTAAGTTAAAGTCTGGCACTGGTTGCCTTTTATCTAAAAAACATGGTTGCGAAGCCCCTGTGCCAGAACAGATACTGTTTCTACTGTTTACCATTTAAGTAAAACCATGTCACAGTGATTCCTGTAGGTCACTGGCTCGGCAGTATAAAGTCCAGCTGCGTCTGGCATCTTGTGTCATCTATCTCTGTTATTGCCTTGAGCAAAACCCTGATATTGCATTTCTTAAGCCCGGATAATCAAGTTCAAGTGTTCGTTGGATGCGGAAATGGAAGATCAACCACTTTTCTTTTGAAAGAATAGGCAAATTCGGAAGTTGAGAATTTAAGTTTTTTCAAATATTCAGAATGACTGAAATATTCAGAGATGGATTTTGGGTGCAAAATGAAATCTTTTGGGAGTGCCCTTTTATTATGTTGTAGGGATTAGGAAGGAGCATCAGAACAGACCACTTGGCCATCAAGGAGGGAAAGTTGAGAATTCAAATTTGAGTGAAGTTCAAATTTGCACCAAACAGACGGGGAAGCAAAGGTCAAGCTCTGGGTCTTTGTTTGAGATGAGACTTGGATGTGTGGATGCAGAATGTTATTTAGAGCATTTTATTAATCTATTTTGTCAGTGCGGTGCTACGCGACCCCAGGGAATGGTATCCCCCGGCCCAGACGTTGCTCCTCGGAGTCCGATCGCCTCCCGGAAGCTGCGGCATTACTTCCAGGCTCATTGCATCACTGTCGTCAGTGAGTATGGGCTCGAAAGCGTGCTGTGCAACGGAGAAGTGACTGGTCGTATAGCGGAATGGGCCACCGAACTCTCCAAGTTCGAGCTGCGCTTTGCCCGTATTCACGCCATCAAAAGCAAGGCGCTAGTTGATTTTATCAATGAGTGGACCCCGACCCCGGCCGAGTGGCGGGAAGAGCTTTCCAGCCTCTCGGGAAGTAAAGACCGAGGGAGGTGGATCATGTACTTCGATGGTTCCTCCGGCTACCACGGAGCCGAAGCAGGAGTCGTCATCGTGTCCCCCACCGGGGAATGGCTCAAGTACACAATCCACCTCGACTTTGACGACGAAGAGAAGAGCTCTAACAACATGGCGGAGTACGAGGCACTGCTCGCAGGGCTGCGAGCCGCTGCCAGCCTCGGCATAAAGCAGTTGGTGGTGTGAGGTGACTCGCAGCTGGTGGTGAACCAAGTCATCAAGGAGTATGACTGCCTGCAGATGTGGGCGTACGTTGACGAAGTAAGGCGGCTGGAGCGTCGCTTCCGCGGCCTTTAGCTGGAGGACATTCCTCGAAGGGACAACTTCGCTGCCGACGAGCTGTCCAAGCTTGCAATGCAAGGAGGCCTCGGGACCTGGTGGGGAGGCCACCAGTACGGTAGCCACCCCCAGGAAGCAGACGCTCTTGGGCGAGCCACGCCTCACCAAAAATGTGCCGCTGGGAGACAACCTAGCTCACCTCATCACCATCGGGAACCAGCTCTCTCCTAAGCAAGAGGTGGAGCTCGTCACTTTCCTTTGGGAAAGCGCTGATGTTTTTGCTTGGAACCCCTCGGACCTCCCTAGAGTTCCACGGGAAGTCATCGAGCATCACTTGGCGGTGTGCCCGGGAGCCCGACCTGGCTGCCAGAAGGTCAGGCGCCAGGCTCAAGACCGCCAAGACTTTATTGTGGAAGAGGTGCGCAAGCTGGCAAAGGCCGGTGTCATGCGGGAGGTTCTCCATTCCACCTGGACTGCCAACCCCGTTGTGGTGCCAAAGCCCAATCTGAAGATGAGGCTGTGCATCGACTTCACCGACCTGAACCGGGCTTGCCCTAAAGATCTTTTCCGCTGCCAAGGATAGACTAGGTAGTGGACTCCACAGCCGGATGTGACCTACTCTGTTTCCTGGACGCGTTCTCGGGCTACCATCAGATCAAGATGGCAGTCGAGGATGAGAAAAAGACAGCGTTCATAACCCCGGTGGGATGCTACTGCTACACCTGCATGCCGTTCGGGCTCAAGAATGCCGGAGCCACCTTTCAAAGGGCCATGCGTCTCTACTTGGGCCCCCAGATGGGGCGCAATGTGGAGGCGTACATCGACGACATCGTGGTCAAGTCCCGTGACAAGGCCACCCTGATTGAAGACCTGCGGGAAACCTTCGATAACATTCGGAAGGTATACCTGTGCCTCAACCCGGAAGAAGTGTGTTTTTGGGGTTCCTTCTGGAAAGCTCCTCGGTTTCCTGGTGTCGCACCCGGGAATTGAGGCCAATCCGGACAAGATTAAGAGAGTTTTTGTAAGCAAGTGATTTTTTCGGCCTCCTCCAAATCAACTGAAAGGAGATCGAGTCCCGGACGACCGAGCCGCAGAAAACCCGAGGTACGTCTTCTTGTGGTGGGCGCGCGCCAACGCACCCACTTGGTTTAGTCCCCTAGATTCGGGTCGGCTACGCGGCTGCGTGGCTGCCGGGGCGGTTCTTCTTCATTCTTCTTATAAAAGTGAAAGGAGAAACATCATGGCCGGCGGCGAAAGCGTGGGGGGAAGGTGCGGGCGAGGAATACCAGCAATATGTGACGCTCAGCGGAGAACACCGAGACAAGCCGCTTACTGCTGGACGAGCTCTCTCCGCCGAGCATCACATACTACTGGCTTAATAGTAGAGGCCAGCGGAATGCAGCGAGAATGAGAAGGAAGGAGCTCGAGGCCCGGACGACCGAGCCGCAGAAAGCCCGAGGTACGTCTTCGTGTGGTGGGCGCGCGCCTGCGCACCCACTTGGTGTAGTCCCCGAGATTCGGGTAGGCTGCACAGCTGCGTGGCTGCCGGGGCGGATCTTCTTCATTCTTCTTATCCTTGGCGTGGGACGGTAGTCCATCATGACTGAGTTATGCGGGCGGAAGCGGCGGTCCATGTTGTTGGTGAGGTCGTCGGTGGCCGCACGTGGGTTGTGGTAGTCCAGCATGACCCAGTAGTGCGGGCGGAAGCAGCGGTCCATGGTAAGCGTGGGAGGGAGGCGACAACCTTGAGTGCGTAGAGCGCGGAGGCCGTTGGCAGACGAATCCCTGTGCGCATGAGGTGTCTGTGTCTTGGGAATGTTAACTTCAGCTATCAATATCCTGTTAAAAAATTGATAGATCAAAAGTGAAAGGAGAAACAGAATGGCTGGCGGCGGAAGCGTGGGAGGAAGGCGCAGGCGAGGAATACCAAGTCCCCGAGATTCGGGTCGGATGCGCGGCTGCGTGGCAGCCAGGGCGGATCTTCTTCATTCTTCTTATCCTTGTCGTGGGACGGTAGTCCATCATGACCGAGTTATGCGGGCGGAAGCGGCGGTCCATACCTCGTCCGCGAGCTCGGCCACATACAGCTCATGCGCACGGGGATTTGTATGCCATCAGCCCGCTCTACGCACTCTAGGTTGTCGACCTCCGTGACGACGACGGATGACCTCTTCTTCCCGGACAACGGCAGTGTGTCGCCGTGCGCCTCGCTTTTCAGCTGCTCCGTCCCTGCTGCCGGCACCACCTTCCGCTACTCCGTCCCTATAGTCTGCACAACCATCTTCTCCACTGGCATACTGTCCTGACAATTTCCCCACACTTCGGGTGGCAATCGCGGACACTGGCCACGACCGCGGGCGCATTCGTTGTCAACCACCCGGTCAGGGTCCTCAGCCGGAGCCGGGACGCGAGTATTCTGAATTGGCGAGTCGTAGGTTCACTTCTCTGTTGAGAGCACCAAGGGATGGCCTCTGCCAAGCTCCGTAGAGACGAGGGTTTCATGTTTTAGGAAAGGTATTTCAGAATTAAGAATAGGTATTTCATCTTTTAGAAAGGTATTTCATGTTTTAGGAAAGGTATTTCAGAATTTAGAATAGGCATTTCAGATTCTAGAAAAGGTATTTCAAGTTTCAGAAAGGTATTTCATGTTTTAGAAAGGTATTTCATGTTTTAGGAAATGTATTTCAGCTTGTAGAAAAGGTATTTCAAATTTTAGAACGGTATTTCATGTTTTAGGAAGGTATTTCATGTTTTAGGAAAGCTATTTCAGCTTCTAGGAAAGGTATTTCAGAATTTAGAATAGGTATTTCATCTTTTAGAAACGTATTTCATGATTGCGAAAAGGTATTTCATGGTGTAGAAAGGTATTTCGTGGTGTAGAAAGGTATTTCAGAATTTAGAATAGGCATTTCATATGTCAGATAGGTATTTCATATTTTAGGAAGGTATTTCATGTTTTAGGAAAGGTATTTCATGTTTTAGGAAAGGTATTTCATCTTTTAGAAAGGTATTTCATGTTTTAGGAAAGGTATTTCATCTTTTAGAAAGGTATTTCATGTTTTAGGAAAGGTATTTCATCTTTTAGAAAGGTACGCGACAGCGAAACTTGCTCACATTCCTCACCCGCGCCTCCCTCCCACGCCGCCCTTTGCGCCCTATGCCACAACTGGCGCCCGGCCACCGACGACCACCCCTGGTGTTGCACCGGGGAATTGAGGCCAATCCGGACAAGATTAAGGCCATCGAGGACATGCAGCCTCCCCGGAGAGTGAAGGACGTGCAGTGCCTGAACGGAGCGCCTGAACGGGTGCATCATAGCCTTGGGGCGCTTCATCTCCCGGTTGGGCGAGCGAGCCCTGCCCTTTTTCAGGCTCTTGAACAAAAAAGGGCCCTTCGAATGGACCCCGGAAGCGGACCAGGCTTTTCTTGATCTCAAGAGATAACTGTCCTCGCCACCCATCCTCTTATCCCCGCGGCCAGGGGAACCGCCGTTGTTCTACATCGCCGCCACCACTTAGAGGCCATCGAGGACATGCAGCCTCCCCGGAGAGTGAAGGACGTGCAGCGCCTGAACGGGTGCATCACAGCCTTGGGCGCTTCATCTCCCGGTTGGGCGAGCGAGCCCTGCCCTTTTTCAGGCTCTTGAAGAAAAAAGGGCCCTTCGAATGGACCCCGGAGGCGGACCAGGCTTTTCTTGATCTCAAGAGATACCTGTCCTCGCCACCCATCCTCGTATCCCCGCGGCCAGGGGAACCGCTGTTGCTCTACATCGCCGCCACCACTTAGGTGGTAAGCACCGCTTTTGTGGTGGAGCGACCCAAAGACCCTGTGGCGGACAAGGTTGCTCCAGATCAGAAGAGTCGTGCTTCCCCTTCCCAAGGGCAGGGAGGCACGACAACCGACCAAGAGAATCTGGGGGAACCAAACGGGGTGGAGCTGGAGCAACGTCCTGTCTATTTTGTCAGTGCTGTGCTACGTGACGCCCGGGAATGGTATCCCCCGGCCCAGAAGTTGCTCCTTATAGGTAATTTCAGAGAAGTTTCTTTTGAAGTGGAAACCTCAAGGCCAAATATGGCCCGTAATAATCCCGCTTCCGCGATATAAGATGATTCGCTCGCTATCTGAGGCGTTAATTTAACTACTAAAATATCACCAGTTTCTACCCAGGACCCCAACCTAACAACTCCATTTCTGTCCAAATTGCGGAGTAAATGTTCTTCTAGATGTGGTATTTCTTTAGTGATTTTTTCAGCGGAGCCCTGGCTTGTCCTATACGTCTGAATTTCATATTTCCGGATGTGAAAAGAGGTATAAATATCTTCATATACCAAACGTCTATTGGAGTTGTCGTTTGCTCTTCTTCCCGGACAACGGCAACATGTCACCGTGTGCCTTGCTTTTCAGCTGCTCCGTCCCTGCTGCCGGCACCACCTTCAGCTGCTCCGTCCCTACAGCCGGCGCCACCGTCTTCTCCACTGGCATACTATCCTGACAATTTCCCCACCCTTCGGGCGGCAATCGCGGACACTGGCCGCGGCTGCGGGCGCACTCGTTGTCAACCTTACCGTACTGAACGCACCTCGCCGCCAGCCCACGACGGCGGCCTCCGCATCGCACACCTCCACCTCGTCCGCGAGCTCGGCCACGGACACCTCATGCGCCCAGTGAAGGCCGAGACGGAAGGCCAGAAGAGCGACGTGGGGGACGAGGGCGAAGTAGCTCCTACAGGCACCGTTTGGACGCGCATGCCAGTCTCCATGTGCGCGCAGTGGAGGCCGATGCGGAAAGAAGAGCGACGTCCACATCAACATCAAGATCACGAGCCAGACTCGCTCCATAGTCTTCATCTACGTTTGGACACCGAGCCCATGGGGGGGTCGTCGGTGGCCGGGCGCCAGTTGTGGCATAGGGCGCGAAAGGCGGCGTGGGAGGGAGGCGCGGGTGAGGAATGTGAGCAGGTTTCGCTGTCGCGTGTACTGGCTGGTGCTTTAATGGTTGGTGGGGTCATCGGTGGCCGCGCGTGGATGCCTCAGCCTCGACATCGGCACGGAACATCCCAGGGCGCCGCCGAGCCTGCTGGGCTACCACCTCCAAGGAAGGTGCCGCGGTGAGGGCGGCTCCAGGACTACCGTTACCATCGACGGGCCTATCTCCCGAGATGGAAAGTGTGTTTCGCTTTGGCTCATCGTTTGATGTATCCGCTTCCTTATCTTTTTTTTCTCGGTTTGGTAGACATGTCCTTCACATAGAAAACCTGCGCCACATCATTGGCTATGACGAATGGTTCCTCTGTGTACCCAAGATTGTTGAGATCCACTGTTGTCATTCCGTACTACAGTTCTAACTGTACGCCGCCTCCTGACTGATTGACCCATTTGCACCGAAACAAAGGGACCTTAAATTCATGTCCATATTCAAGTTCCCATATCTCCTCTATGTAACCATAATATGTGTCCTTTGCCTTATTAGTGATTGCTGCATCAAAGCGGGCACCACTGTTTTGGTTGGTGCTCTTTTTATCTTGGGCGATCGTGTAAAATGTATTACCATTTATCTCGTACCCTTGGTAAGTCAATACAGTCGAAGATGATGTCCTGGCCAACAAGTACATGTCATCTGCAACAGTGTTGTTACGCATGAGATGCATTTGCAACCAACCGCCGAAAGTCCCGATGTGTTCACGTGTAATCCAGTCGTCAGACTGCTCCGGGTGTGTCCAGCGTAGAATATTCTTGTGTTCATTCATATACGGGGCCACCAAGGTAGAATTCTATGGAACTGTGTAGTGTGCTTGCGCCAAAGAATGCCCGTCCCTACATATTATTGATTTCGCTCCTAGCGTGCCTTTTCCACTCAGTCTCCCCTCATACCGCGATTTAGGGACACCAATCTGCTGAAGGTCAGGAAAAGAGTCAACACAAAACCCAATGACCTCCTTTGTTTGATGGCCCATGGAGATGCTTCCTTCTGGCCTAGCACGATTACGAACATATTTCTTCAAGACTCCCATGAACCTCTCAAAGGGGAACATATTGTGTAGAAATACAGGACCCAGAATGGCAATCTCGTTGACTAGGTGAACTAGGACGTGAGTCATAATATTGAAGAAGGATGGTGGGAACACCAACTCGAAGCTGACAAGACATTGGACCAAATCATTCCGTAACATTGGTAGGATTTCTGGATCGATTGCCTTCTGAGAGATTGCATTGAGGAATGCACATAGCTTCACAATGGCTAATCGAACGTTTGCCGGTAGAAGCCCCCTCAATACAACCGGAAGCAGTTGCGTCATAATCACGTGGCAGTCATGAGACTTTAGGTTTTGGAATTTTTTCTCTACCATGTTTATTATTCCCATTATATTCGACGAGAATCTAGACGGGACCTTCATACTGAGCAGGCATTCAAAGAAGAGTTCCTTCTCCGCTTTGGTTAGAGCGTAGCTGGCAGGACCTTGATACTGCTTTGGGTGCATGCTGTCGTGGTTTTGTCACGGCAAGATGTCCGGGTTAACGGACTTAGGTGTGAGGCCATCGCAACTATGTGGCAGCTTGAGAGGGGTTGGTCGGAATCGAGAGACGCGAGTTTACCCAGGTTCGGCCCCTCCGATGGAGGTAAAAGCCTACGTCCTGCTTTGTGTCTATATTGATGATGAGGATGATCTCGATTGCAAGGGTGCGGGATCGCTACCTCTAATCTCGAGAGCCTCTAATCTGTCTATCTCTAATGACTTGAGTCTGTCTTAGCTTGTCCCTATTGGGGCGCCTTACCCCTCCTTATATAAGTGGAAAGGGTAGGTTTACATGTAGAGACCTACTAGGAGTAGGATTAGGACTATTCTCTCTTGAATCCTAATTCGGATCTTGTTTCCTTTGTGAGGGAATCCTTTCTCTCCTTTGGGCCTTCTCTTGTAAGCCGCCCCTCCAGGCCCGTCCACGAGACGCCTTGCGCCGGCTTGCTTGCTGGGCCCTGGGTCTTGTCGCTCGTCTGATCTGCCTGCCAGGTCACCAATGAACCGCCAAGTCTCGACCGGGTCACCAATGAGTCGCCAAGTCCTGGCCGGGTTATACTTCCGGCCGGGTTATACCACGGGGTATATCCCCGACATTAGCCCCCAGGTTAGCTTGAATTTATTCATGATAAGCTCCTGAAAATGAGAATAAATATGTTTAAGTGACCGGCTCACTCCACTAGACGGCTTAATGAAGTAGCTCCTTAAAAATCCGGGTTTCTTCTTCATATGAACGAGCCGTCTTCTCAATCGTCTTGCTTGTTAGTGTCCTTTGAAGTAAAATATTGGAAATACAACACCTATATGCCATTGAGTTGGCCTCCAATACTCTTCAACTTGTGAAGCCGGGTTGCTTATATAAGCTCTGCCGGGTTATGATCTTTTGATAATGCCGGGTCATGATTGTTGGTGACGCCGGGTCAAACAACTAGACTCCAGCTGACTTGATAAAAATATTGGGATGAAAATCCATCTGATGTAGAACCGGTCTTTTAATACTTCGGCTAAAAATAAGACTCTGTTGAGCCAGTCTCACTCACAATTGACATCTTGAAAACTCTCTTCAATTTTTTGATATATCCATATTACCTGTAGCCCCCAAGCTCCAAGTTTATCCATGATGACTTGGTGCTTTGCAATAATATCTTTGATTGTGTAGCCCCCAAGTACCAGGTTGTCTTGGCTGCAGCAGCCTGGGACTTGTAACTGTCTTATACCTTATAAAGCTTCAACTGGTGTAGCCCCCAAGGGCCGGCTCATCAGTGTGTGATGGGCCGGGTCTTCAATTTGAACCTCATAATCTATTTGAACAGCTGAATACTGTAGCCCCCAAGTACCGGGTCAGTAAGAAGTACTGTGCTGGGACTTAGAAAAATATAGAAAGGCTGGCTCATCTCCTTGAGACAACAGGATCTGTTGACCATGTAATGATTTGAAAAGCAACTTGCATTAGCCCCCAAGTGCCGGGATGCATGCTTGCAGCGACATGGGACTTGCATACTCGATATAAACTGAACTTGAATAATGTAGCCCCCAAGTGCCGGGTCGCATGCCTGCAGCAACTTGGGACTGTATGAGAATAATATGACTCATCATAATTTGTTGAATGAATCCTTGACGATGGTTGTAACCCGATATGAATATCCTGGAATAATACCTTTACCCTTGAAAATGAAAATCCCCGCTCGTGGTTGCGGTGCAAGCCGGCAAATATATGTCTAAGAAATCAATGAGTGTTGTAGTATACTACAGAGCACAGGTTGAAGAAATCCAATGGCCGGTGAATTAAATGACACGGCATTATATCAAATAGGGTGGCTCTTCGAAAATAGTCAATTCTTCCGAGCTGGCTTGAAACCCCAATCATTTAATACTGGTTATGATAAACCATGATGAAGATCCAGCCATGTTGGCTATTAAAGATCTATTTGTTCTGGCGGCTTATCTTAGGAGACAAGACCTGCAAAAATAAACAACACAGAATATATTCTGCATTGTTGTAAGGGCGGCTTGAAAAAGCACAACCCGGAGATGTGAAAATCTTTTGTAGCCTTGCTTCTTCTTTCATAATCTTGCTCTGACCCGGTTTGGCAAACCGGCATGATATGTAAGTATGATGAAATGCATGATGTAATGTATGATGGAATGCACGATGCAATGTATGATGCAATGTATGATGTTCTTGCTTTTCTTTTCAAAAAACTCATATGATGGTTTTTCCTGGCTGGACTCGATGCTTGAACTCATACCAGTGCAGGGTCTCTAACGAGAGTGACCGTCAACTCCTTTGAGCGGCTCAGGGTCTCTAGGCGAGATTAACTGATAAGAGCGCAACGAACCAGAAAGAGACACATCTGCGGGTTCTGCTGGGTGGACTCATTGCTTGAACTCATAACAATACTCGGTTTCCAGGCGAGGATTGCTGAGCGCAACGTCCCAGAAAGAGACACGGACGCTGGTTCCGCTGGGTGGACTCGCTACTTGAACTCATAATAATACTCGGTTTCCAGACGAGGATTTAATGAGCGCAGCGTCCCAGCAAGAGACACAGCAGGGCATGAGTATCCCTAGGGCCCAGAAGCCCCCTCTCACGTGACACAGTCCGCCGTTTGAACCTTAACCTGTGCTCAGGGTCTCCTGGCGAGATTAACTGATAAGCGTTCGGCGGGTCACCTTACAGTGGCTGAAGAGCCTGATCGAGAGGGTTGAAGTTTAACCCGGTGGGTTTGAAGCCCCCAAACGACCTTGTCGACGACATCAACTTGTGCACCATCTTGTAAGTCGCTGTATTGTTTACTATTGTGGCTGAAGAGCCGATCAAGAGGGTGAGCGAGCTAAACCCGGCGGGTTGGAAGCCCCCAAATGACCTTTGTTGCAGTATCCACCTTTGCACAATCTGAAATGCACAGACAACAGAAACTCCAAGTGGCTTTTATGATGATCTAATAAATCCGAGCACGCATGTTTAAACGGTGCATCACGGCGGCTCATCCTCTTGGGCAACTTTTAATTCTTCCGCCAATAATATGGTAGCCCTCGGGATTGGGTTAACTTCCTTGCCATGACCCGGGGCTCTCGTTGAAAACGACCAAGTGTGTCGAGCCATGTCTGTAGCCCCCGAGTCTTAAGTTGACTCGAAGAGGCGGCTGGAGAATCTCCACTGAAGGTCGAGGTTGACCGTGGCGGGTTTATAGACGTTCCCGTATATTGTTTCAATAATCCGATCGATGGTTCGTCCTGGCAGGTTGTTTGAAGTTTAACCAAACTGCAGTGGTGGCAACTTGTGCGCCTGTCCGTCGGGCGGCTCGTACAGGCGAACACCGCATCGATATGTCAATGTAGATTGGACCGCAAGGCGGCGATTCAGAACCGTCTGTTGGACGGCTCGTACTGGTGTATGCGGCCCCTGGCGTGTTGATGTAGACGTAGAAGTCAGCCGCAGCGTTTGAAGATGGCGCGGTCACGAGAGACGGCCGCGACGTTGTAAGCCGGTGCGGTCGTGAGAGACGGCCGCAGCGTTGTAAGCCGGTGCGGATGGCGAGTCGGCCGTGGCGTTGTTAAGCTGGCGCGGACTGTGAGCCGCTCATGGCATTGTTAAACCGGCGCAGTCGGGCGGGTCAGCCGCATCGTGCTGATGTAGATTGGGCCGTAGGGCGGCATCTCATAAGGGTCCGTTGAGCACTGCGATCCGGAGGAGCTCCAGTACACAAAGATGATGGCGTGCGCTCCATCTCCGCGGTACAACGCCACATGAATAATTCTCCTGCATAAGATATATTACAAGAGCCGGAGTAATTGTTCTCAGATGAGAAAACATACTAAGAATTTTGTAAGATAAATATCACCAGTTTTTTTTTTGTCGATGAATGCGAATGCTGGTGCTCTCGTTCTTATCTCCAAAACGTGGGAGCGCCCGCGCGAGAAGAGGAGCTGGAGCGGCTCGGATGCCTTCCGGCGGGTGAGAAGGCGAGGCAGAGCCGGCGGCTCACCGCTTCCCCCGCGAAGACAGCAGACGGGCGAGGCAGGAATAGCAGCAGCGGTCAGTAGGCGAGGCAGAGTCAGCGGCATGGCGCGGGGTGGCGGCTCGGAGGACGGCGGCTTGCGGCAGGAAAAGGCAGCGCCGGAGAGCAGCGACTCGGGCCACGGCGGCCGGAGCAGGGCAGACGGCCGGGCGGCTCGGAGGCGCAGCGGCGCGGGGGAACGGCTGACAGGAGCAATGGCGAGGTCACAACGGAAGCCGGGCGCGCAACTGAAACGAGGTGGGAGTACAGGCGGAGATTGCTTAACAGAGCCAAGGCTGTGGACACGGAGAACAGTGGGGCAGGCCACTACGGCAGAGGCACGCACGGAGTTAGCGGGTGGAGCGGCAACTCGGAGGCTCGGGAGAGCCGGCACGGACGCGGCGCGGTGCGGTGGCTCGAGGGGCCGCGAGGGCGGCAGCTTGCCGTGGCGGGTCAAGCTCGCTGCTTCCCACAGCAGAGGAGGGCGCGCGCGAGGGATACGGGAGCCTGGTGGAGGTGAGTAGCGCGGCGCGAGGTTGGCGGGCGCGGGAGAAAAGGAGGCCACGGCAGGGTCGGGCGGCTCGGCTCGGCGAGGAGCTGCGGTGGGTTCACTCTGCAGCGGCTGAGGCGCGTGGGCGAAGCGGCGGCTGCTGACGGAGGAGGTGCACGGGGGCAGCCGCCCGCGCGAGCGCACAGATGGAGCCGCGTAGCGAGGACGCAGAGGCGGGCGGCGGCAGACAGGGCCAGCGAGGCAAGGCCAGCCCGCGTAGAAGAAACCGGCGCGGATCCGGGTCGCAAACGGGGCGAGGCGGCTCGGCAACTCCGACACGCATCTGGGTCGTAGTCGGATGTGGCGATGATGCGGTAGATGGCCACTTCGAGGTGAGGCCGCAACGGCTTGAAGGCGCCGATGACTCGGCGAGGCGGGCCACGGCGATGGCATCTTGGACGGCCGCAGGGGCGATGACGCCTTCGATGCAGCCGGCTTAGAGGCGGATACGACGCGCGAGACCCGGACGGCGGCTCTTGCAGATGGTGGCGGCTGAGGCGCCCGGCGATGGAGGCAGCAGCACCGGGCGACTCGGGGCCGGGCCGCGGCTGGGACCGATCGAGGCCGACCACTCGGAAGTGGCGGCTTGACAAGGCGAGGCCACGACGGCTTAGCAGCGGAGGTGAGGCGGAGGCTTTGGCCACGACAGAGGCTGGCGACGGGGCGGGCCTTGGCGGATTGATGCGGCCGGAAGGCGGGTCGTAGTAGAGCAACGACTTGAAAACAGGGACAAGGCCGAGGCGGGTCGGCGTGGTCGTACGTGACGGTGGTTAGTATTGAGGCCAGGGCGACTTGAACAGCTGGAGACGGACGCGAGTCGACCCGAGGGCAGGCGGCAACTCAACACAGGACGGCGGCTCTCCGGCGGCGGCTCAACGTTGGGAGGCTTTCCAGTGGCGGCTCAATGCTGGACGGCGGCTCAAGGCGGGGCGACTTAGGTGAGGAATCGAAGGCGGCGGACAAGTTTGTTACTGGTTTTTCCATCCCCGTTAGTGTATGTTGATGTATAACACTTTGTACTATTGTTGGTCTGATGGATGTAATATCAGCATGATCCTGACGTGGCTTCGGGACTTGATCCATCGTAAGCAATACACAGCTGGTGTTCGGCTGCGGTGAAAATACCCTGTTGATCTCGGCGACTTGTGGTAGAGCGCAGACACAGCCCTAACTCTCCTGAACTTAAATTTCGCAGATTGTAAATCCAGATTCATGAACTCAAAGCTGATGCAGTTTCCTTCCAAACAAGCTCCTCTTCATCCGAAAAATTGCGAACTTCTCGATCCCTGTGAGAGATCCCTCCGAGAACTCAACACCACCGTGCGTGCTACCCCATGGTGGGCGCCAACTATCGTGGTTTTGTCACGGCAAGATGTCCGGGTTAACGGACTTAGGTGTGAGGCCATCGCAACTATGTGGCAGCTTGAGAGGGGTTGGTCGGAATTGAGAGACGCGAGTTTACCCAGGTTTGGCCCCTCCGATGGAGGTAAAAGCCTACGTCCTGCTTTGTGTCTATATTGATGATGAGAATGATCTCGATTACAAGGGTGCGGGATCGCTACCTCTAATCTCGAGAGCCTCTAATCTGTCTATCTCTAATGACTTGAGTCTGTCTTAGCCTGTCCCTATTGGGGCGCCTTACCCCTCCTTATATAAGTGGAAAGGGTAGGTTTACATGTAGAGACCTACTAGGAGTAGGATTAGGACTATTCTCTCTTGAATCCTAATTCGGATCTTGTTTCCTTTGTGAGGGAATCCTTTCTCTCCTTTGGGCCTTCTCTTGTAAGCCGCCCCTCCAGGCCCGTCCACGAGCTGCCATGCGCCGGCTTGCTTGCTGGGCCCTGGGTCTTGTCGCTCGTCTGACCCGCCTGCCGGGTCACCAATGAACCGCCAAGTCTCGACCGGGTCACCAATGAGTCGCCAAGTCCTGGCCGGGTCATACTTTCGGCCGGGTTATACCGCGGGGTATATCCCCGACACATGCCGTCTTTTTCGTTCACACGTTGCTGGTCCTCCCGTGCCTCCGGTGTATCTTTTGTCTTCCCATACACGCCCAAGAAGCCTAGCATGTTCACGCAAACATTCTTCGTCACGTGCATCACGTCGATTGCAGAACGGACCTCTAGGTCTTTCCAATAGGGTAGGTCCCAAAATATAGATTTCTTCTTCCACATGGGTGCGCGTTCCTCAGCGTCATTTGGAACAGATTGTCCGCCAGGACCCTTTCCAAAGATTACTTGTAAATCCTTGACCATATCAGGTATGTCATCACCAGTACGGAGGACATGCTTCTTTTGGTGATCTGCCTCACCTATGAAATGCTTGCCTTTCTTTCTTAAAACATGCTTGGTCGGAAGAAATCGACGATGTCCTAGGTACCCCATCTTTTTGCATTTGTCCAAATATATACTTTGGGTATCATCTAAACAATGCGTGCATGCGTTGTATCCCTTGTTTGTCTATCCTGAAAGGTTACTAAGAGCAGGCCAATCATTGATGGTTACAAGCAGCAACACTCGTAGGCCAAATTCCTCTTGTTTATGCTCATCCCACACACGTACACCTTTTCCATTCCACAGTTATAAAAGATCTTCGACTAATGGCCTTAGGTACACATCAATGTCGTTGCCGGGTTGCTTAGGGCCTTGGATGAGCACTGGCATCATAATGAACTTCTGCTTCATGCACAACCAAGGAGGAAGGTTATAGATACATAGAGTCACGGGCCGTGTGCTATGATTGCTGCTCTGCTCCCCAAAAGGATTAATGCCATCTGCACTTAAACCAAACCATACGTTCCTTGCGTCACCTGCAAAGCCCTTCCACTTTTTCTCGATTTTTCTCCACTGCGACCCGTCAGCGGGTGCTCTCAACTTCCCGTCTTTCTTACGGTCTTCTTTGTGCCATCGCAACAACTTGGCATGCTCTTTGTTTCTGAACAAACATTTCAACCGTGGTATTATAGGAGGATACCACATCACCTTGGCAGGAACCCTCTTCCTAGGGCGCTCGCCCGCAACATCACCAGGGTCATCTCGTCTGATCTTATACCGCAATGCATTGCATACCGGGCATGCGTTCAATTCCTCGTACTCACCGAGGTAGAGGACGCAGTCATTAGGGAATGCATGTATCTTATGCACCTCTAATCCTAGAGGGCAGAGAACCTTCTTTGCTCCATTGGAAGCTTATTCTTCATTATTTTTAGTACCTTTTCAAATCCCTTGTCAGATAAATCATTCTCTGCCTTCCATTGCAGCAATTCCAGTGTGGTACCGAGCTTTGTGTTGCCATCTTCGTAGTTTGGATACAACCCTTTTTTGTGATCCTCTAACATGCGATCGAACTTCAACTTCTCCCTTCACTTTCGCATTCTCTCTGTGCATCAACAATGACCCAGCGAAGATCATCATCGGGCACATCATCTGGTGCCTCTTGATCTTCAGCCTCCCCCATTGCAGTATCACCATATTCAGGGTACATAGGACGATAGCTGTCATCCTCCTCTTCTTCTTCGTTGTCTTCCATCATAACCCCTCTTTCTCCGTGTTTGGTCCAAACATTATAGTGTGGCATGAAACCCTTCTATAGCAGGTGGAAGTGAAGGGTTTTAGAGTTGGAGTAATCCTTCGTATTCTCACAGACAGTGCATGGACAATACATAAAACCATTCTGCTTGTTTGCCTCAGCCACTTCGATAAATTTATGCAGGCCCTTAATGTACTCGGAGGTGCGTCGGTCACCGTACATCCATTGCTGGTTCATCTGCGTGCATTATATAATTAAATGTATCAAAACCATTATAGAACATCATGAATAGAGATGTGATCAAATTAATACAAGTTCATCATCACATTAAAACCAAAGTACAGTAGTGATCAAATGTTATTACTGAAAAAATAAATACATAAAGTTCATACATAGTTCTCATAGAACAACATACAAGTAAGAAAATTATACAAGTATCTATCTAAATCATACAAGTAAGAAATTTTTTTCTTTTAAAAACGAGATAAGAACAAGAGGCTCACCACGGTGGTGCCGGCGACGAGATCGGCGCGGGTGATCGACGGCGGTGAGGACGGGAATGGGGACGGCACCCTACACATGTGCAGACTCTAAGAAGTTAATTTCAGCTCTAATTGTGCATCTAAATCAAAGGAACTCCCACATACACTCCTCCACTAAAACTCACAAACCACACTCTACTTCTAGAGCATTTGAAATGAGCTAAACTAGCAGTGAGAGATAAAACGATGAAGTCGTTAACCTTTTAGAACACTTGTGTAGTTGGTGCACCGTCAAACCTAAACAAATCTTAGGGAAAATGTAGCTTGGAGGTCGAGCTTGGAGAGGAGAAAACTTAAGTGTGGCTCCGGCATTTCATCGAACACCTCATGTGCATAGGAGGTGAGAACATAGAGCAACACACCTCCCAAACGCCGGCCGGCCAAAAAACAGAGGAGTGAGCAGGCAGGGGCGAGCATTTATATAGGCGTTGTATAAGTCCCGGTTGGTGGCTAGCACCGGGACTAAAGGTGCCTCTTTAGTCCCGGTTCCAGCCACCAACCGGGACTAACACTAGTTGAAAACAGGGCTTTGAAACGGGCCAGAATATTGCATTAGTCCCGGTCGTGTTATGAACCGGGACTGATGGGTGCATCAGTCCCGGTTCGTGAGGCCAGGGCGCCGGCCGGGCCTCGGCTGGAACCAGTCCCGGTTCGTGTGACACCTTTAGTCCCGGTTCCAGACACGAACCGGGACTAAAGGGCCTCGCTACTGGCCGAGCGCCTTTAGTCCCGGTTGGTGGCTGGCACCGGGACTAAAGATTCACCTTTAGTCCCGGTGCTAGCCACCAACCGGGACTTATACAACGCCTATATATATGCTCGCCCCTGCCCGCTCACTCCTCTGTTTTTTGGCCGGGCGGCGTTTGGGAGGTGTGTTGCTCTCTGTTCTCACCACCTATGCACATGAGGGCGTTCGATGAAATGCCGCAGCCACACTTAAGTGTTCTCCTCTCCAAGCATGACCTCCAAGCTACATTTTCCCTAAGCTTTGTTTAGGTTTGGTGGTGCACCAACTACACAAGTGTTCTAAAAGGTTAACGACTTCATCGTTTTATCTCTCACTGCTAGTTTAGCTAATTTCAAATGCTCTAGAAGTATGAATTTTATGTATTTATTTTGGTCACTACTGTACTTTGATTTTAATGTGATGATGAGCTTCTATTAATTTGGTCACTTCTCTATTCATGATGTTTTGTAATGGTTTTTGATACACTTAATTATATAATGCACGCAGATGAACCGGCAATGGATGTACGGTGACCGACGGACCTCCGAGTACATTAAGGGCCTGCATAATTTTTTCGAAGTGGCTGAGGCAACCAAGCAGAATGGTTTTATGTATTGTTCATGTACTATCTGTGGGAATACGAAGGATTACTCTAACTCGAGAACCCTTGACGTCCACCTGCTTGAGAAGGGTTTCATGCCACACTATAATGTTTGGACCAAGCACGGAGAAAGAGGGGTTATGATGGAAGACAACGAAGAAGAATAGGATGATGACAACTATCCGCCCCCTGAATACGGTGATACTGCAATGGGGGAAGTTGAAGATCAAGAGGAAGAACCAGATGATGTGCCCGATGATGATCTTCGCCGGGTCATTGTTGATGCAAAGAGACAATGCCAAAGTGAAAGGGAGAAGTTGAAGTTCGATCGCATGTTAGAGGATCACAAAAAAGGGTTGTACCCAAATTGCGAAGATGACAATACAAAGCTCGGTACCACACTGGAATTGCTGCAATAGAAGGCAGAGAATGGTGTATCGGACAAGGCATTTGAAAAGGTGCTGAAAATAATGAAGAATAAGCTTCTAAAGGACAACGAATTGCCCGACAGTACATACGAAGTAAAGAAGGTTGTCTGCCCTCTAGGATTGGAGGTGCAGAAGATACATGCATGCCCTAATGATTGCATCCTCTACCGCGGTGCGTATGAGGATTTGAACGCATGCCAGTATGCTGTCCATTGCGCTATAAGATCAGACGAGATGACCCTGGGGATGTTGAGGGCCAGCGCACCGGGAAGAGGGTTCCTGCCAAGGTGATGTGGTATGCTCCTATAATACCACGGTTGAAACGTTTGTTCATAAACAAAGAGCATGCCAAGTTGATGCGATGGCACAAGGAAGACCGTAAGAAAGACGGGAAGTTGAGAGCACCCGGTGATGGGTCGCAGTGGAGAAAGATCGAGAGAAAGTGGGGGGACTTTACAGGTGACCCAAGGAACGTATGGTTTGGTTTAAGTGCAGATGGTGTTAATCCTTTTGGGGATCAGAGCAGCAAGTATAGCACATGGCCTATGACTCTACGTATGTATAACCATCCTCCTTGGTTGTGCATGAAGCGGAAGTTCATTATGATGCCAGTGCTCATCCAAGGTCCTAAGCAACCCGGCAATGACATTGATGTGTACCTAAGGCCATTAGTTGATGAACTTTTACAACTGTGGAATGGAAAAGGTGTACGTGTGTGGGATGAGAATAAACAGGAGGAATTTGACCTATATGTGTTGCTGTTTGTAACCATCAATGATTGGCCTGCTCTCAGTAACCTTTCAGGACAGACAAACAAGGAATACCACGCATGCACGCACTGTTTAGATGACACCGATATTATATATTTGGACAAATGCAGGAAGAATGTGTACCTGGGGCATCGTCGATTTCTTCCGACCAAACATCAATGTCGAAAGAAAGGAAAGCATTTCAAAGGTGAGGCAGATCACCGGAAGAAGCCCGCCCTCCGTACTGGTGATCACATACTTGATATGGTCAATGATTTACAAGTAATCTTTGGAAAGGGTCCTGGCGGACTATCTGTTCCGAATGACGCTGAGGGACGCGCGCCCATGTGGAAGAAGAAATCTATATTTTGGGACCTACCCTATTGGAAAGACCTAGAGGTCCGCTCTGCAATCGACGTGATGCACGTGACGAAGAATCTTTGCGTGAACCAGCTAGGCTTCTTGGGAGTGTATGGGAAGGCAAAAGATACACCAGAGGCACGGGAGGACCAGCAACGTGTGCACGAAAAAGACGGCATGCATCCAAAGCAGTATGAAGGTCCTGCCAGCTACGCTCTTACCAAAGAAGAGAAGGAAATCTTCTTTGAATGCCTGCTCAGTATGAAGGTCCCGTCTAGCTTCTCGTCGAATATAAAGGGAATAATAAATATGGCAGAGAAAAAGTTCCAGAACCTAAAGTCTCATGACTGCCACGTGATTATGACGCAACTGCTTCCGGTTGCATTGAGGGGGCTTCTACCGGAAAATGTTCGATTAGCCATTGTGAAGCTATGTGCATTCCTCAATGCAATCTCTCGGAAGGTAATCGATCCAGAAATCGTACCAAGGTTAAATAGTGATTTGGTGCAAAGTCTTGTCAGTTTCGAGCTTTTGTTCCCACCATCCTTCTTCAATATCATGACGCACGTCCTAGTTCATCTAGTCGACGAGATTAGCATTCTGGGCCCTGTATTTCTACACAACATGTTCCCCTTTGAGAGGTTCATGGGAGTCTTAAAGAAATATGTTCGTAACCGTGCTAGGCCAGAAGGAAGCATCTCCATGGGCCATAAAACAGAGGAAAGCATTGGGTTTTGTGTTGACTTTATTCCTGACCTTAAGCCGATTGGTCTCCCTCAATCGCAGTATGAGGGGAGACTGACTGGAAAAGGCACGCTAGGAGCGAATTCAATAATATGTAGGGACGGGCATTCTTGGTCTCAAGCGCACTACACTGTCTACAGAATTCTACCTTGGTGACCCCGTATGTCAATGAACACGAGAATATTTTGCGCTCCAAACAACCGGAGCAGTGTAACGACTGGATTACATGTGAACACATCAGGACTTTCGGCAGTTGGTTGCAAACACATCTCATGGGTAACACCACTGTTGCATATGAGCTGTACTCGTTGGCCAGGGGACCATCTTCGACTATATTAACTTACAAAGGGTACGAGATAAATGGGAATACATTTTACACGATCGCCCAAGATCAAAAGAGCACCAACTAAAACAGTGGTGTCCGCTTTGATGCAGCAACCAACAGGGGAAATGACACATATTATGGTTACATAGTGGACATATGGGAACTTGACTATGGACATGATTTTAAGGTCCCTTTGTTTCGGTGCAAATGGGTCAATCTGTCAGGAGGCGGGGTACAGGAAGACCCGCAGTACGGAATGACAACCGTGGATCTGAACAATCTTCCTAGCCAATGATGCGGCGTAGGTTTTCTATGTGAAGGACATGTCTACCAAACCGAGAAAAAGAAAAGATAAGGAAGCGAATACATCATACGATGAGCCAAAGCTCCACATAGTTCTTTCAGGGAAAAGAGACATCGTGGGAGTGGAGGGCAAGACAGACATGTCTGAAGATTAGGAAAAGTTTCATGAAATTCCTCCCTTCAAAGTGAAAGCTGACCCAAGCACCCTGTTAAACGAAGAAGATTATCCATGGTTACGGCGCAATAAGCAAGGGACACACGCGAAGAAAAAGTGAATACTTTCTCTCCACAACTATTCTTATGATGGCTTTGATCTAGAATATCACTGGAGTTACATGTCAAGAAATGAAATGCCTTTTGTAACTGATGAGTTTTCGTCTCAAAATAAATCATGACATGCATGAAAAATAGCAAATGAAGTCAGAAAAGGTTTGAAAAGTGATCATGTGGCTTTGAATGGTGCATATTGAATGCATAAAAAGTCTTGATTTGAAATATGTTTAAAATTTTGAAATCCTTTTGTAACTGATGAGTTTTCGTCAGAAACCCTGATACTTCGAAAGAGATTCTTCATTTTGTACACGAAGTGCATCCAGTTTATGCCGTAACCCTCTAATCTTTTTAGCACATGCTATGTGGGTGAAATGATGATACCATGCCAAGTTTCAACCATTTCAGAGTTCATTTGTAGTGCTACTCAATTCAGGGTCATCTTAGCTAAAATAAATGATGAAATGCATGAAAAATAGCAAATGTAGTCAGAAAAGGTTTGAAAAGTGATGATGTGGCTTTGAATGGTGCATATTGAATGCATAAAAAGTCTTGAGTTGAAATATGTTTAAAAATTTGAAATGCCTTTTGTAACCACTAGTAGAAAACGGCCCATTTGTCCCGGTTCCAGAGGCCCATTTGTCCCGGTTCTGGAACCGGGACTAAAGGGTCGGGACTAAAGCCCAAAACCTTTAGTCCCAGTTCGTTTACAAACCGGGACAGAAGGGGCTCCACGTGGCCGCTGCGGGGAGCCCAGGCAGGAGGACCTTTAGTCCCGGTTGGTAACACCAACCGGAACCAAAAGGCATCCACGCGTCAGCATCTGGCAGGAGCTGGGGTTTTTGTTTTTTTTAAAGGGGGGGGGGGTTAGGGGGTTTTGTAGGGTTAATTCAGGAGTTTCATATTGTGTTAGCTAGCTAATAGACAGAAGTGTCCTTTCTTTCTCCGTGCTTGGTCGACGCTAGCTACTATAGAGAGAACTCGACACGCTAGCTAGTAAGCAAATGAAGGAACCATTAAGTACACAAGATCGTCATGAACATATACAAAGAGAAGTGATCGACCTCTCTTTCTCCGAGAGATTGGTCGAACAACAAGTTTTCGTATATCTATCCGACGGTACTACATATATACAATATAACATCTTTTACAATCCCTAACATCATCTACCTAAGATCCAATCACAAATCCGCATGGTATTCTCCGTGTTTTGGTATGACGTGGTCAAGAAAGAATCCCGCCAATTCCTCTTGAATTGCTCGTATGCGATCATGTGGTAGGAGTTCATCCCGCATCTGCCAGATCTAATTTAAAGAAGGGGGTCAATACATGCATATATATGAATAAAACTCAACACAATTGATGGTAATATATAAAATAAAATTGTGAATATTATTTACGTACTTCAAATTGTTTGTCAGAGAAGCCCCGCTCAGAGGTCGAGTGGCGAATGAACTCGCATACGTAGTATGCACATAAAACAGTCCCTTCTTTCTGGTACAAGCACTTTACGAGAATACAGTTCAATCAAACTGATAAGCAAGCATGTTAATGATATATTGATGAAAATTTGAATCAATTAGAGATGCGCGGAACTAGCTAGTACTACTTACTTTGGGGCGCGTAAATCGCAACTCTTTGTTTAGACCGGGAACCTTTCGGGTGAACTTCTTCCAAACCCTGCCAGGCAAAGAAAATGACTACTTGATATCAGGAAATTAACGAAAGTTGCATGCCGATATGGTCCCGGTATTGACTGAACTTACTTTTTGAGCATTGCAGTCATGTCCGCATAATCCTCGGGATCTTTACGCCTCTAGTCTAAGACAGTTACTAATGCCCCGTCAAGCTTAATGGATAGGAGAATAAAGTCGAAACTGTGCACGCATATATAACTCATCAATTACATTACTTAACCTCGAGTAAGCGAAACCGAGTATACAGAGAAGACAGCAACACTCACTTGAAGTTGTAAGGAAAGAGTATTTCCCTTTTGTTTTGATGTATAAGGAACGACTTTAGCAAGTTCTCCTCGGTCTCTTTGATTGAGTTTCGTACCGTCCATTCATTTACGGCATCTGGGCTAATGAACCCAACATCGAAGATTCCTATTTTTTTGCATTCGACGATCTTCAATCTGCATAATATAGTGAGGACAATTATATATACATGCAATGAATGAGCTGAGCTAGAGACTTAACTATAGAAGTAATACTTACAGACAGTAGCAAGTCATGAGTTGTTTGTCGAGGGCCAGTTGATTGTGTAACTGAAATAACTCCACAAATTCAATAGGCATCACGGGAAGTCCAATGAATTCGTGCTCTGGTTTCACTACCACATACATAGTGTCTCTCCCAGACTCCCTGCATGTTTTCATGTACCACTCATGCAATTTGTACATCATCGTTGTTAGAGGAGGATGATCAGGTTTGACGAGAGGCTTCCCGTGCACGTATTTATATTCTTCTTTTGTTACCTCAGCCGTTTCAAAAATTACATCATCCCCCAAGTAATCACCAGGATTGGTACCGGGCAGTAGCACCGGATGATTAGCGACAATATCGCTAGACACCTTGAGCGGGGGGCACGATTGCTTCTCCTATTCGCCGAGCTGGGGAATTGTTTTCCCACTTCTTCGTTCTGCTAACCTTGCATCACTGGAAGTACTTCCTGACCGTCGCGCTTCTTCATATGTCTTATGAATAATGCGGTCATAGTTGGATTGCGGCGGAGGCGGTGGTGGTCACTTCAGGGCATCGATAGTGCGCTTCACTTTCATCGGATCTAGCTTCTCCTTCGGAGGTGGAGTTTTCTTTGCAAAATGGTCCCTCACTTGGGCACAACATATGTCCTCGTTTTCCTGCTCGGTCCTCTCATATGGTAACTTTTCCAAAGGCTTGAGAGATGGACCGTATCTGAATTGCTTCTCGCCTCTGCTTGTACTGCTAGCCGCCAGAGCGGCGGTGTCTCTCTTCCGTCGTTGCTGACGAGGCGGAGAAGGAGGCGGAGTGCTCCGACGCGCCGGAGGAGCCGGAGCGGCGGCGTCTGTCTTCCGCTGTTGTCGACGAGGCGGAGGAGGAGGCGGACTGCTCCGACGCGTCGGAGTAGGCGAAGGAGGAGGCGGAGTGCCCTCACGCGTCGGAGGATCCGGAGAAGGAGGCGGAGTGCCCTGATCACTCGCCGAAGGAGGAGGAGGAGGAGGAGGCGAAATGCCCTGACTCGCCGGAGGAAGAGGAGGAGGCGGAGGCGTCCAGTTTGGAAGCTTGATGTACTCCTTCTGCCATAGACATGTACTCCTCAGAGCACGAACCAGCTGATTCTCCCCTTCACCTGTAGAGTGGTCAAGCTTGAGCTCCTCAAATCCCTCCATTACTTCATCCACCATCACAACAGCACAGCCATGTGGAATCGGAAGGCAGTGAAAAGTTCCGTTGGGTTGAGGAGGTGCAACAGAGCCGACAGCCGCCTTGAAAGTGAGGTTCCGGCATTTCGTCATAAGCACGCAATGTTGAGCCTCCGTGATAGTATCCACGGGGTAGATAGGAGCCGTGAAGTTAGGCTGAACGGGCTCCGTGGAAGCCACGCTGCTTCTCCGCTGAGATGGCGGGGTAGCTTCTGGGGTAGCTTTGTGCCGCTGAGATGGTTGGCTGGCAGCTCGCTGGCTCTCAAGTTCCTCTAGCTTTTGTAGTCTTGCATTGAGCTTTTGCATGTTTCTCAGCTCCGCTTTCCTCTTTCTCTCCCGGCTTCTGTAACCGCCTGCGTCGGGAAACCCAACCTTCCACGGAACGGAGCCTGGTGTGCCTCGTGTTCGTCTAGGGTGCTCAGCATTCCCTACGGCCTCAGTCAGCTCGTCCTTCTCTCTGTCGGGAATGAACGTCCCTTCCTGCGTTGCGGTGATATACTTCTGAAGATTCGTGACGGGTATTGCAAGTTGCTCGTCCGTCCAACGGCACTTCCCTGTTTCAGGGTCCAAAGTTCCCCCAACCCCGAAGAACCAAGTCCTTGAACGGTCTGGCCAGTTCAATGTCTGTGGTACGACCCCTTTAGCAATCAGGTCATTCTCAGATTTGTCCCACAACGGCCGGGCTTTGAGGTAGCCACCTGACCCCGTGTGATGGTGATACTGCTTCTTTGCAGCATTGTTCTTGTTTGTCTCTGACATTTTCGTACTCTTGTCCGATGTCTTGTAGGCCACAAATGCGGGCCAGTGATCTCTTATCTTCTCAAATCGGCCGGTGAATTCTGGAGTCTTCCCTTTGTCGACAAACTTTGATTTCAACTCATTCTTCCACCTCATGAATAGATCTGCCATCATCTTAAGAGCACACGCCTTGACCATTGGCTCTATAGCTGGCTTATTCGGATCCTCCTCTGGCGGTAGGGTGAAATTTGCCTTCAGCGAGGTCCAAATATCATCTTTCTGTCTATCGGTGACATAATCACCTTCAGGGACGTCGTCGTCCTTAGGCTTACTCCATTGCTTCATGCTGATCGGAATGTTGTCCCTAACAATAGCTCCGCACTGAGCAAAAAATCCGTCCTTGGTCCGCTTGGGTTCAATCAGATGGCCATCGTCCGCGAGTGCTGTGATCGTGAACCTTTCATCCTTGCGCAACTATTTCTTCAGGCCTCGTCTCGTTAGCGAAGTTTGGCTCGATCCGGAGGGCTATAAAAGAAGAAAGAAGAGTTAATATATGTACATACCAAAACAATTAATGCATCAATTAGCTAGTCAGCACAGGCTTAATTAATATATATACCTCGCCAGACTTTGCAACAGGTCCCTCCTCTGTTCGGTCACCGAAGCCGTCATCATGGTCTCCTTCTTCCTCCGGCATTCGGTCACCGGAGCCATCATCATCATGTCCTTCCTCCTCCATTGTTCGATCACCGGAGCCGTCATCCTCTCCTTCCAGACCATCGGTGTCGTTGAGAAACGACAAGACATCATGTCCAGCGAGGATTATCTCCCCCAACAACTGTTCTTTTTCCAAGTCTCTTTGAGCCATAGTTTCTGCAAATATTACAACATGGCAATTAATATACAAACATGAATGTCCGACGTCCGGACCGCCTCTCTCATGAATGTCAAACAAGGGATTCTCTTAACCTTTAAGGGATTTAATTAACAAAATGGCGCCATTCTGGATGTGCAGAAAATGGTCCATATTTTTCCTAATCTCATCCACCCTTCTATATGTCACGTTGTCTAGTGTCAAAGGATTCAAGAAAACCATGGCTTCATCATTAGCCGAAAGTAACAGGCGCATAATGGTACGAAGCTCTCCAAAATTGTTTTGGAACGGAGTTCCGGATAGGATAATTCATTAGCTTTTTGGTACGAAGTTCAGCGAATTATTCTATCCGGAACTCCGTTCCAAAACAACTTTGAAGAGCTTCGTAGCATCATACGCATGTTACTTTCGGCTAATGATGAAGCCATGGATTTTTTCAATACTTTGACAGACAACGTGACATATAGAAGAATATATATATATAGATGAGATCAGAAAAAAATTGGATCAACTTGTGCACATCCATAATGGGGGCACTCTTGATAAATCTATGTTACCGGAGTTTTCTATATGAACAAAAAAATTCCACATGACATGTCCGACGTGCCCCCTCATGTCGAAGTTATCGGGGAGGGGGTAGACGACAACGACGCTCACCCCTCATGTCATGTCCGACGTCCCCCCTCATGTCGAAGTTATCGGGGAGGGGGTAGATGACAACGACGCTCACCCCTCATGTCCGACGTCCGACGTCCCCCCTCATGTCATGTCCGACGTCCCCCCTCATGTCGAAGTTATCGGGGAGGTGGCCTCGACAACGCTCTTTTAACTCGGTAAATTTGGGTGGCCTCGACAACTCTTCTAGGGTTTGGGGTGGCCTCAATATATCTAGACTTGTTCCGGTTTGGGGAGGCCTCGAGAGTTGGCCGGGCGAGAGGGGGTTGATCGACGCCCCCCCTCATGTCGAAGTTACCGGAGTTTTCTTCTAGGGGTTTGGGTGGCCTCGAGAGTTTGTCGGGTAGGGGCGGGAGGGGGTAGGAGATCGACATCGCTTTTTTCTAGGGTTTGGGTGGCCTCGAGTGTTGGTCGCCCGATATGTCCGACGTCCCCCCTCATGTCGAAGTTACCGGAGTTTTCTTCTAGGGGTTTGGGTGGCCTCGAGAGTTTATCGGGTAGGGGCGGGAGGGGGTAGGAAATCGACAAAATATTTTATCAACAAAAAAAAATGCTATCCATCCATACATACATAGCCACATACATACATGGAAAAAAATACATATATGAACAAAAAAATGCTATGAACAAAAAAATACATATAGCCACATATATGAACAAAAAAATACATATATGAACAAAAAATGCTATGAACCAAAAAATACATATATGAACAAAAAAATGCTATGAACAAAAAAACATCATATATACATCCATCCATACATACATATAGCCACATACATATATACATTATATATGAACAAAAACATTCATCATATAAAAAAATCAACATATATATATATATATATATATATATATATATATATATATATATATATATATATATGCACAGAGCCGGGGCGGCGGCGGCTCATAGCGGGGGCGGCCGACGAGCGAGAGGACGACGACGACGGCGGGGGCGGCGAGGGCGCCGGCGACGGCGACGGCGGGGGCGGGTCGGGGCAGGGGTGCGGCCGGGCGCGCTCGGGGGCGGGGCAGGGGCGTGGGCTTGCGGGCGGGGCAGGGCCGCGGGCTCAGGGACGACGACGGCGACGGCGACGGCGACGACGGGGAAGAGGCAAGGTCGACGGCGAGGGCGAGGGCGACAGCGAGGCGACGGCGAGCACGACGGGGGCGGCGGGCGGGGGCGACGACGGCGAGCGATGATGGGGGCGGCGGGCGACGACGGGGGCGGCGAGCGATGGCGACGACGGGGGCGGCGGGCGGCGGCGACGGCTGGGGCGACGGCGACGGCGGGCGGTGGGCGGGCAGCCTGGTGGCGTCGATTTCGTCGGCGTCGTCGGGGGCGAGATGAGAATGCTGAAAATTCCTAAGTGTTGGCTTATATATGGAGAGCATTGGTCCCGGTTGGTGGCAGCAACCGGGACTAAAGGGGTGCATTGGTCCCGGTTGGTGGCAGCAACCGGGACCAAAGGTCAGTTTTCAGCAGCCCAAAGGGCGGGAAACAAGGACCTTTGGTCCCGGTTGGTGGCACCAACCGGGACTAAAGGGGTCCATTGGTCCCGGTTGGTGCCACCAACCGGGACCAAAGGTTGGTTTTCAGCAGCCCAAAGGACGGGAAATAGGGTCCTTTGGTCCCGGTTGGTGGCACCAACCAGGACTAAAGGGGCGCATTGGTCCCGGTTGGTGCCACCAACCGGGACCAAAGGGTGGTGCTGCCCGGGGCCAAATTTTTAGTCCCACCTCGCTAGCTGAGAGAGCTCGAGTGTGGTTTATAAGCGCTGCTGCGCACACCCTCTCGAGCTCCTCTCAACTGCAGGCTTCCGGGCCTAATCTGTCACTGCCTGTGGGCCTATTGGGACTTCTACGAGCCTGAATCCTGGCCCAACAAGCTGGTTGGGTTTCTAGTCGTATTCAGGCCGTGGTGGCCCAGTAGGTGGCATTTAAAAAAAATCAGTTTTTTTGTTTTGTTTTTTGTTTTGTTTTTTCCTTTATTTATTTTATTTTGTTCCTACTTACTATTTTTCAGTGATTCTTTTTTGCTTTTAGGTCACAAAAATTATAAACTTTCTGTTAGTGGCATTAGTTTTCAAATTTGAATAGTTTTAATTTGAATTTTTTGAAATTTGTGTGAATCACTAGTTTGTGAATAACTTTACTAATAAAATAGATTTTTGAGTGATTCTTTTTCCTGCTATTTAATATTACTGTGTTTTATCATTATAATCAATTTGGTAAGTTTTAGGTTATTTTAAATGTCTGTTTTAATCAAAAACAGATTTGGTTATTTTAGTTTGCTATTAAAGTTTCTAACAAAAAATTTCTTTATGAAAATTCTTTTTTCTATTAATGTTTTGAACAAAAAATTCTTTGATAATTTTAGTTGCATAAATTTTATATAATTTTAGTTTCAAAAATACTAGAGGTTTATAAAAGCTTTTTAGTTGATTCCTTTTGCTATTAGAGTTTTATAAAAGCTTTTTAGTTGATTCTTTTTGCTATTGAAGAATATTATAGTTTTGTTTTAGTTGATCATAAAAGAATATTTTAATTGATTATTTTTAGTTCATTCTTTTTGCTATTAGAGTTGCATAAAAGTTTTCTAGTTCATTCTTTTTGCTATTAGTTCATTCTTTGAGCTAAATGACCCTGAAATTGAAAAGCAGTACAAATGAACTCTGAAAAGGTTGAAAGTTGGTATGGTATCATCATTTCACCCACATAGCATGTTATAAAAAGTAGAGAGGGTTACGGCAAAAACTGGATGCACTTCGTGTACAAAATGGACAATCTCTTTCGAAGTATCAGGGTTTCGGACGAAAACTCATCTGTTACAAAGGGATTTCATTTTTTTGAACTTATTTGAACTCCAGACTTTTTGTGTGTTCAAAATGCACCATTCAAAGCCACATCATCAATTTTCAACCCTTTCTGACTTCATTTGGTATTTTTCCTGCATTTACTGATTTTTTTGAGCTAAATGACCCTGAAATTGAAAAGCACTACCAATGAACTCTGAAAAGGTTGAAAGTTGGCATGGTATCATAATTTCACCCACATAGCATGTTATGAAAAGTTGAGAGGGTTACGGCAAAAACTGGATGCACTTCGTGTACAAACTGGACAATCTCTTTCGAAGTATCAGGGTTCCGGACGAAAACTAATCTGTTACAAAGGGATTTCATTTTTTTGAACTTATTTGAACTCCAGACTTTTTGTGTGTTCAAAATGCACCATTCAGAGCCACATCATCAATTTTCAACCCTTTCTGACTTTATTTGGTATTTTTCATGCATTTACTGATTTTTTTTGAGCTAAATGACCCTGAAATTGAAAAGCAGTACAAATGAACTCTGAAAAGGTTGAAAGTTGGCATGGTATCATCATTTCACCCACATAGCATGTTATAAAAAGTTGAGAGGGTTACGGCAAAAACTGGATGCACTTCGTGTACAAAATGGACAATCTCTTTCGAAGTATCAGGGTTTCGGACGAAAACTCATCTGTTACAAAGGGATTTCATTTTTTTGAACTTATTTGAACTCCAGACTTTTTGTGTGTTCAAAATGCACCATTCAAAGCCACGTCATCAATTTTCAACCCTTTCTGACTTCATTTGCTATTTTTCATGCATTTACTGATTTTTTTTGAGCTAAATGACCCTGAAATTGAAAAGCACTACCAATGAACTCTGAAAAGGTTGAAAGTTGGCATGGTATCATAATTTCACCCACATAGCATGTTATAAAAAGTTGAGAGGGTTACGGCAAAAACTGGATGCACTTCGTGTACAAACTGAACAATCTCTTTCGAAGTATCAGGGTTCCGGACGAAAACTAATCTGTTACCAAGGGATTTCATTTTTTTGAACTTATTTGAACTCCAGACTTTTTGTGTGTTCAAAATGCACCATTCAAAGCCACATCATCAATTTTCAACCCTTTCTGACTTTATTTGGTATTTTTCATGCATTTACTGATTTTTTTTGAGCTAAATGACCCTGAAATTGAAAAGCAGTACAAATGAACTCTGAAAAGGTTGAAAGTTGGCATGGTATCATCATTTCACCCACATAGCATGTTATAAAAAGTTGAGAGGGTTACGGCAAAAACTGGATGCACTTCGTGTACAAAATGGACAATCTCTTTCGAAGTATCAGGGTTTCGGACGAAAACTCATCTGTTACAAAGGGATTTCATTTTTTTGAACTTATTTGAACTCCAGACTTTTTGTGTGTTCAAAATGCACCATTCAAAGCCACGTCATCAATTTTCAACCCTTTCTGACTTCATTTGCTATTTTTCATGCATTTACTGATTTTTTTGAGCTAAATGACCCTGAAATTGAAAAGCACTACCAATGAACTCTGAAAAGGTTGAAAGTTGGCATGGTATCATAATTTCACCCACATAGCATGTTATAAAAAGTTGAGAGGGTTACGGCAAAAACTGGATGCACTTCGTGTACAAACTGAACAATCTCTTTCGAAGTATCAGGGTTCCGGACGAAAACTAATCTGTTACCAAGGGATTTCATTTTTTTGAACTTATTTGAACTCCAGACTTTTTGTGTGTTCAAAATGCACCATTCAAAGCCACATCATCAATTTTCAACCCTTTCTGACTTTATTTGGTATTTTTCATGCATTTACTGATTTTTTTTGAGCTAAATGACCCTGAAATTGAAAAGCACTACAAATGAACTCTGAAAAGGTTGAAAGTTGGCATGGTATCATCATTTCAGCCACATAGCATGTTATAAAAAGTTGAGAGGGTTACGGCAAAAACTGGATGCACTTCGTGTACAAACTGGACAATCTCTTTCGAAGTATCAGGGTTCCGGACGAAAACTCATCTGTTACAAAGGGATTTCATTTTTTTGAACTTATTTGAACTCCAGACTTTTTGTGTGTTCAAAATGCACCATTCAAAGCCACGTCATCAATTTTCAACCCTTTCTGACTTCATTTGCTATTTTTCATGCATTTACTGATTTTTTTGAGCTAAATGACCCTGAAATTGAAAAGCACTACCAATGAACTCTGAAAAGGTTGAAAGTTGGCATGGTATCATAATTTCACCCACATAGCATGTTATAAAAAGTTGAGAGGGTTACGGCAAAAACTGGATGCACTTCGTGTACAAACTGAACAATCTCTTTCGAAGTATCAGGGTTCCGGACGAAAACTAATCTGTTACCAAGGGATTTCATTTTTTTGAACTTATTTGAACTCCAGACTTTTTGTGTGTTCAAAATGCACCATTCAAAGCCACATCATCAATTTTCAACCCTTTCTGACTTTATTTGGTATTTTTCATGCATTTACTGATTTTTTTTGAGCTAAATGACCCTGAAATTGAAAAGCAGTACAAATGAACTCTGAAAAGGTTGAAAGTTGGCATGGTATCATCATTTCACCCACATAGCATGTTATAAAAAGTTGAGAGGGTTACGGCAAAAACTGGATGCACTTCGTGTACAAAATGGACAATCTCTTTCGAAGTATCAGGGTTTCGGACGAAAACTCATCTGTTACAAAGGGATTTCATTTTTTTTAACTTATTTGAACACTAGAATTTTTGTGTGTTCAAAATGCACCATTCAAAGCCACGTCATCAATTTTCAACCCTTTCTGACTTCATTTGGTATTTTTCATGCATTTACTGATTGTTTTGAGCTAAATGACCCTGAAATTGAAAAGCACTACAAATGAACTCTGAAAAGGTTGAAAGTTGGCATGGTATCATCATTTCAGCCACATAGCATGTTATAAAAAGTTGAGAGGGTTACGGCAAAAACTGGATGCACTTCGTGTACAAACTGGACAATCTCTTTCGAAGTATCAGGGTTCCGGACGAAAACTCATCTGTTACAAAGGGATTTCATTTTTTTGAACTTATTTGAACTCCAGAATTTTTGTGTGTTCAAAATGCACCATTCAAAGCCACATCATCAATTTTCAACCCTTTCTGACTTCATTTGGTATTTTTCATGCATTTACTGATTTTTTTGAGCTAAATGACCCTAAAATTGAAAAGCACTACAAATGAACTCTGAAAAGGTTGAAAGTTGGCAGGGTATCATCATTTCACCTACATAGCATGTTATAAAAAGTTGAGAGGGTTACGGCAAAAACTGGATGCACTTCGTGTACAAAATGGACAATCTCTTTCGAAGTATCAGGGTTTCGGACGAAAACTCATCTGTTACAAAGGGATTTCATTTTTTTGAACTTATTTGAACTCCAGACTTTTTGTGTGTTCAAAATGCACCATTCAAAGCCACGTCATCAATTTTCAACCCTTTCTGACTTCATTTGCTATTTTTCATGCATTTACTGATTTTTTTTGAGCTAAATGACCCTGAAATTGAAAAGCACTACCAATGAACTCTGAAAAGGTTGAAAGTTGGCATGGTATCATAATTTCACCCACATAGCATGTTATAAAAAGTTGAGAGGGTTACGGCAAAAACTGGATGCACTTCGTGTACAAACTGAACAATCTCTTTCGAAGTATCAGGGTTCCGGACGAAAACTAATCTGTTACCAAGGGATTTCATTTTTTTGAACTTATTTGAACTCCAGACTTTTTGTGTGTTCAAAATGCACCATTCAAAGCCACATCATCAATTTTCAACCCTTTCTGACTTTATTTGGTATTTTTCATGCATTTACTGATTTTTTTTGAGCTAAATGACCCTGAAATTGAAAAGCAGTACAAATGAACTCTGAAAAGGTTGAAAGTTGGCATGGTATCATCATTTCACCCACATAGCATGTTATAAAAAGTTGAGAGGGTTACGGCAAAAACTGGATGCACTTCGTGTACAAAATGGACAATCTCTTTCGAAGTATCAGGGTTTCGGACGAAAACTCATCTGTTACAAAGGGATTTCATTTTTTTGAACTTATTTGAACTCCAGACTTTTTGTGTGTTCAAAATGCACCATTCAAAGCCACGTCATCAATTTTCAACCCTTTCTGACTTCATTTGCTATTTTTCATGCATTTACTGATTTTTTTGAGCTAAATGACCCTGAAATTGAAAAGCACTACCAATGAACTCTGAAAAGGTTGAAAGTTGGCATGGTATCATAATTTCACCCACATAGCATGTTATAAAAAGTTGAGAGGGTTACGGCAAAAACTGGATGCACTTCGTGTACAAACTGAACAATCTCTTTCGAAGTATCAGGGTTCCGGACGAAAACTAATCTGTTACCAAGGGATTTCATTTTTTTGAACTTATTTGAACTCCAGACTTTTTGTGTGTTCAAAATGCACCATTCAAAGCCACATCATCAATTTTCAACCCTTTCTGACTTTATTTGGTATTTTTCATGCATTTACTGATTTTTTTTGAGCTAAATGACCCTGAAATTGAAAAGCAGTACAAATGAACTCTGAAAAGGTTGAAAGTTGGCATGGTATCATCATTTCACCCACATAGCATGTTATAAAAAGTTGAGAGGGTTACGGCAAAAACTGGATGCACTTCGTGTACAAAATGGACAATCTCTTTCGAAGTATCAGGGTTTCGGACGAAAACTCATCTGTTACAAAGGGATTTCATTTTTTTTAACTTATTTGAACACTAGAATTTTTGTGTGTTCAAAATGCACCATTCAAAGCCACGTCATCAATTTTCAACCCTTTCTGACTTCATTTGGTATTTTTCATGCATTTACTGATTGTTTTGAGCTAAATGACCCTGAAATTGAAAAGCACTACAAATGAACTCTGAAAAGGTTGAAAGTTGGCATGGTATCATCATTTCAGCCACATAGCATGTTATAAAAAGTTGAGAGGGTTACGGCAAAAACTGGATGCACTTCGTGTACAAACTGGACAATCTCTTTCGAAGTATCAGGGTTCCGGACGAAAACTCATCTGTTACAAAGGGATTTCATTTTTTTGAACTTATTTGAACTCCAGAATTTTTGTGTGTTCAAAATGCACCATTCAAAGCCACATCATCAATTTTCAACCCTTTCTGACTTCATTTGGTATTTTTCATGCATTTACTGATTTTTTTGAGCTAAATGACCCTAAAATTGAAAAGCACTACAAATGAACTCTGAAAAGGTTGAAAGTTGGCAGGGTATCATCATTTCACCTACATAGCATGTTATAAAAAGTTGAGAGGGTTACGGCAAAAACTGGATGCACTTCGTGTACAATATGGACAATCTCTTTCGAAGTATCAGGGTTTCGGACGAAAACTCATCTGTTACAAAGGGATTTCATTTTTTTGAACTTATTTGAACTCCAGACTTTTTGTGTGTTCAAAATGCACCATTCAAAGCCACATCATCAATTTTCAACCCTTTCTGACTTCATTTGGTATTTTTCATGCATTTGCTGATTGTTTTGAGCTAAATGACCCTGAAATTGAAAAGCACTAGAAATGAACTCTGAAAAGGTTGAAAGTTGGCATGGTATCATCATTTCACCCACATAGCATGTTATAAAAAGTTGAGAGGGTTACGGCAAAAACTCAATGCACTTTGTGTACAAAACGGACAATCTCTTTCGAAGTATCAGGGTTTCGGATGAAAACTCATCTGTTACAAAAGGCATTTCATTTCTTCACATGTAACTGCAATGATATAGTTGTGGAGAGAAAGTCTTCACTTTTTCTTCGCTTGTGTCCTTTGCTTATTGCGCCGTAACCATGGATAATCTTCATCGTTTAACAGGGTGCTTGGGTCAGCCTTGACTTTGAAGGGAGGAATTTCATGAAACTTTTCATAATCTTCAGACATGTCTGTCTTGCCCTCCAATCCCACGATGTCTCTTTTTCCTGAAAGAACTATGTGGCGCTTTGGCTCATCGTATGATGTATTCGCTTCCTTATCTTTTCTTTTTCTCGGTTTGGTAGACATGTCCTTCACATAGAAAACCTGCGCCACATCATTGGCTAGGACGAATGTGTGAAGCCCCCATTCTCGTCCGTACGCTAATCATACACACAATGCTTATGACCAAGATTAGGGACTCACTGATTGATATGACAACACAACACTAGACACAAATTTAAAGTCATACAGCTTCATATTACAAGCCAGGGGCCTCGAGGGCTCGAATACAAAGCTCGACAAGCACGAGTCAGCAGAAGAAAATAATATCTGAGTACAGACATAAGTTAGAAAAGTTTTTCCTTAAGAAGGCTAGCACAAACATAAGCAACGGATCGAAAGAGGCGAGGCCTCCTGCCTGGGAACCTCCTAACTACTGAGCGTCGGGGGCAGCCTCCACGTAGTAGTAGGCTCCGGCGGTGGTGTAGTAGTCGTCTCCGGCGTACTCCATTTCCTGGGCTCCATCGTCTGAACGCAGAATCGTATCGAGGGGGAAAGAGAATGCAAAGCAGCGGTGAGTACTCATCCAAAGTACTCGCAAGACTGACATCAGAACTATGCTAAGTATGCATCATTATCAAGGGAAGGGATTATATCTGGCTGACTGCGGAAAGCAAGAATGAGGGGGAAGGCCTAATCCTATCGAAGACTAGCATCTTCAACATCTTGCAGCATTAGAAGAGTGCAGATTGGTATCTCACATATAGTCATATTATTGAAAGTAACCACGCCCAGAGATCCTTCCTCGAGTCCCTGCGAGGAAGCAATCCCGGAGCCACAATTCATTTTAATTTAAAGTCACAATTATAGTTGTATAAGGTCAAGGCACAACTCCAAGTCGTCATGTTACCGTGGACATGGCTATTCGAATAGATTATTCATCCCTGCAGGGGTGCACCACATATTCCCCAACACGCCTGAGTCACCTCCGGCCGGACACACTTTCCTGGGTCATGCCCGGCCTCGGGATATCAGCACGTCGTCGCCCCACCTAGACTCATCGAAGAGGCCAGCCCACCGGTCTAAATCCTATGTGCGCAGGGTTCATGGGCCCAATCACCCTTTGCACACCTGCACGATGCGAGGGCGGCCGAGGTCAGTCCTAGCACCCCTTAGTAACAAGCGCGATGCCGTTGCGGACCACTCGGGCGCGCGCCGCTCCATTGCTGACGTCCGAAGAGCTTTGGCTGATACAACGACGCTGAGTGCCCATAACTTTCCCACATGATGGTTAGTGCGTATTAAGGCCAATGACCTAACTCAGATCAAATACCCAACCCATTAGCATTTTATTAATGCGGGGAAAGCGCGACCCATGAAGTGCGGTCCATCGCCCCGCCACGAGGACCGTGGCAAGGGCCTCTCCTGCCCGTCCATGCCTCATCGACATCAAACCATGGGTACCCCTTAGGGCCGATCCATCACCAATATGTTTCAGTAACCCGGTCATAGTAACTGTGTGTATAAAACATCAAGACGGAACCTGAGGAATCACCCTCAAAGGGCCCCGCTCGGTGTAACCGTCAAGGTGGAACTAGAGGAATCACCCTCGAGGGTCCCACACTTGAGGGGTTGCACGACAGAGTCATCATCGGGAGTGGTGAAGGAGGAATCACCCTCGATAACCACGACCGACTAGCTACACTACAGAGCTAGCATCATGAGTACTTCATGAGGTGTCACCCTCGGTACTCGATAGTAGCGCTGCAGAGTCGTACAACTAAGGGGTGTGCGGTGATGTGTGGGGCCTGGCTTGTCGGTCGGTTGACCGAGTCTTCAAGTCTTCGAGTCGTCGATGAAGAAGCAGGGGCAACTGGAACTAAGGGGGGTCACTGGGGTTTCACTGATCAACCTATACTAAACAGTTGATATTGTAGCAGGTATAGTAGCAGTTTATCAAAAACAGGCTATGCATCAGAATAGGAGCTAGCTAATACAGTAGCAAAATTCTAATGCAAGAATGAGAGGGGAAGGAATAGGCGATATCGGAATGCTCAAGGGGGGTTTGCTTGCCTTGCTGCTCTGCGGCAAAAGGCTGGTCGTCAGGGGCGTAGTCATACCCGGTAGCAGCGTCAGCCTCGGGCTCTACCGGTAAGAAGATGGGGAAGAAACAATAAATATAAAGCACAGATGCAATCACGATGCATGATATGGCAATATACAGAGCTAGGCATGCACTAACGCAGTACTACGCATTGCAGACGAAACGGGAGAATATCTAACGATATTTCCCGGGTCTTTGGATTTATCGGACAGGCGATCCGGAGGGGAAAAGTTCCATGTTCATCATGATAGGAGCAAGTGACAGATGAATGGATGGCATATTTGGATTCGTGGGATTTTTCTGATCAACTTTCATGTATAAAACTTTTTCATCTGAGCTACGGATTATTTTATATAATTTTTCAAAGATTTAATCAATTTCTGGAATTATTCTATTTATTTAAATCGAATTATCCAGAATAGTAAATGATGACGCCATCATGACATCACCATGACGTCAGCAGGTCAAACCTAGCTGACCAAGTCAAACCTGACCAGAGGGTCCCACCTGTCATAGGCAGTGGGGCAAACAGTGGCTTACTTTGATTAAACAAAGGTTAATTAGCAGTGGGCCCCACATGAAGTGTCTGGTTAGTTAAACTAATTAAGTTTATTTATAAAAACCTTTTAATTAAGGTAATTACAAGGTGGGGCCCGCATGTCAGTGACCGGGGCCGCCCAGTCAGCACAGTTGACTGGGTCAACCCAGTCAACTGGGGCGAGGGGTCCCACTGGCAGTGACCCAGGGGCGGGCCCCGGGTGTGCCACGTCGGTGGACGGCGCCGGAGCGACGCCGGCGAGGCGAAACGCGGCGGCGCGGCCTCGGGTGTGGTCGGAAATCGCGCACGGGGCACCGTTTGCCGCGTTCTTGGGCGCGGTCGAAAGCTATGGTTGCGCCGCGTCGAATGGCGGTGGTGCGAGGAGCTGCGGTGACTGGAATCGAGCGGTGCGACGACGTCGGCGGCGAGGCGCTCAGGCGAGCTATGGCAACGGCGACACGGTGCACTAGCGAGCGAACTGATAGACTAGGCGTGCTCTACGCGGTGCGGTGAAGCTAACGGACGCACGCCCGTGACCATTTGGTCACCGGAGCCTCGCCGGCGACGACCTCCACGGCGACGGGCTCGGTCTCACGTGGAACGGCAGCTACGGGCACGCCGGAGCGAGGAGAGGAGAGCGGGGAGGAGCTGCGGCTCACCTTGCGGCTAAGGAAAGCCCTTGACGGGTTAGTAGCTGCAGGGTCTGCCGGAGACGGCGAGGATCGACGGCGACAGAGGCAGAAGGGGGCGGAGGAGATCCGGCGCTGCAGTGGCTCCCGGCTCGAATGGCTTGCACCGGTCGACGTGGAGGATGACGGCAAACACCTATGGCATCATGGCGAGGCGAGGGGTCGACGGTGGCCACGGGAACGACGGCGACCGGCGGTGGTTGCATTCGGTGGAGCTCGCAAGCGAGCGAGAGAGAGCGAGAGGATGGGGGGAATGGATAGGGACGACGAGGGAGTGGACGGGGGTCTCCCTTATCCCCTCGGCCACCCCTGTGGCGTCGCCGTGTCGCCGTTTCGCCGGAGCGCGCCGGCACGGCCACGGTCGCGGCGACATGCGCGGAGGAGGACGAAGGGGCAGGTGGGGGTGGTTGAGATGGGCTGGGCCGGCTACTGTTCCGCTGGGCCTAAGTGCACAGTCCACTTTTCCTTTTTCTTTCCCTTTTCCTTTTCTGTTTTCTCCACAGTTTCTGTTTTATTTTCTTTTTGCATTATTCCTTTATAGCAAAAATGTGCCACTGGGTCCAAATATTGTCTTGCAATATTCTGTAGAACCACCATTATTTTGGCATATTTAGAAACTATTTTCATTTTTTTTCCACAGAATTGAAGAGCACTTTTTAAAATGCAATTTTGGCTCTGTTTTGATGGTGGGGTCCACATCACAAACTTCATGATGTTGGTTTCCTCAACAACATATGTTTTGGATTATTCCACAATTGTGCAACATTTTTCCCATGCTGTTTGAGGATTTAAATTATCACACAAAAATTCAAAGCCTTTTTCAGTGGAATTTGAATTGGAAAATGAACTCAAACTTGATCAAGCCCTGTTTAGCAAAAGATTAGCTTAATCACTTGGCCATTACTGTAGCTTAGTTACAATCATCACTGTAGCATAAACCCAGGGTGTCACAGAATGGTTCGTCTGTGTACCCAAGATTGTTCAGATCAACTGTTGTCAATCCGTACTGTGGGTCTACCTGTACCCCGCCTCCTGACAGATTGACCCATTTGCACTGAAACAAAGGGACCTTGAAATCGTGTCCATAGTCAAGTTCCCATATGTCCACTATGTAAACATAATATGTGTCCTTTCCCCTATTGGTTGCTGCATCAAAGCGGACACCGCTGTTTTGGTTGGTGCTCTTTTGATCTTGGGTGATCGTGTAAAATTTATTCCCATTTATCTCGTACCTTTTGTAAGTCAATACAGTCGAAGATGGTCCCCTGTCCAACGAGTACAGCTCATCAGAAACAGTGTTGTCACCCATGAGACGTTTTTGCAACCAACTGCCGAAAGTCCTGATGTGTTCATATGTAATCCAGTCGTCACACTGCTCCGGGTGTTTGGAGCGCAGAATATTCTTGTGTTCATCGACATACGGGGTCACCAAGGTAGAATTCTGTAGAACTGTGTAGTGTGCTTGAGACCAAGAATGCCCGTTCCTACATATTATTGAGTCCACTCCTAGCGTGCCTTTTCCAGTCAGTCTCCCCTCATACCGCGATTGAGGGAGACCAATCTTCTTAAGGTCAGGAATGAAGTCAACACAAAACCCAATGACATCCTTTGTTTGATGGCCCATGGAGATGCTTCCTTCTGGCCTAGCGCGGTTACGAACATATTTCTTTAAGACTTCCATGAACCTCTCAAAGGGGAACATATTGTGTAGAAATACAGGGCCCAGAACGACAATCTCGTCGACTAGATGAACTAGGACGTGCGTCATGATATTGAAGAAGGATGGTGGGAACACCAGCTCGAAACTAACAAGACATTGCACCAAATCACTCCTTAACCTTGGCAGGATTTCTGGATCGATCACCTTCTGAAAGATTGCATTGAGGAATGCACATAGCTTCACAATGGCTAATCGAACGTTTTCCGGTAGAAGCCCCCTCAATGCAACCGGAAGCAGTTGCATCATAATCACGTGGCAGTCATGAGACTTTAGGTTCTGGAACTTTTTCTCTCCCATATTTATTATTCCCTTTATATTCGACGAGAAGCCAGACGGGAGCTTCATACTTAGCAGGCATTCAAAGAAGATTTCCTTCTCTTCTTTGGTAAGAGCGTAGCTGGTAGGACCTTCATACTGCTTTGGATGCATGCCGTCTTTTTCATGCACATGTTGTTGTTCCTCCTGTGCCTCCGGTGTATCTTTTGTCTTCCCATACACTCCCAAGAAGCCTAGCAGGTTCACGCAAAGATTCTTCGTCACGTGCATCACGTCGATTGCAGAGCGGACCTCTAGGTCTTTCCAATAGCATAGGTCCCAAAATATAGATTTCTTCTTCCACATGGGTGCGCGTCCCGCATCGTCAGTCGGAACAGATAGTCCGCCAGGACCCTTTCCAAAGATTACATGTAAATCATTGACCATATCAAGTATGTGATCACCAGTACGGAGGGCGGGCTTCTTCTGGTGATCTGACTCCCCTTTGAAATGCTTTCCTTTCTTTCGACATTGATGGTTGGTCGGAAGAAATCGACGATGCCCCAGGTACACATTCTTCCTGCATTTGTCCAAATATATACTGTCGGTGTCATCTAAACAGTGTGTGCATGCGTGGTATCCCTTGTTTGTCACAGGCCATGTGCTATGCTTGCTGCTCTGCTCCCCAAAAGGATTAACGCCATCTGCACTTAAACCAAACCATACGTTCCTTGGGTCACCTGTAAAGTCGCTCCACTTTCTCTCGATCTTTCTCCACTGCGACCCGTCAGCGGGTGCTCTCAACTTCCCGTCTTTCTGACGGTCTTTTATGTGCCATTGCATCAACTCGGCATGCTTTTTATTTCTGAACAGACGTTTCAACCGTGGTATTATAGGAGCATACCACATCACCTTGGCAGGAACCCTCTTCCCGGGGCACTGGCCCTCAACATCACCAGGGTCATCTCTTCTGATCTTATACCGCAACGCATCGCATACCGGGCATTCGTTCAAATCCTCGTACGCACCGCGGTAGAGGATGCAGTCTTTAGGGCATGCATGTATCTTCTGCACCTCCAATCCTAGAGGGCATAGAACCTTCTTTGCTTCGTACGTACTGCCGGGCAATTCGTTATCCTCTGGAAGCTTCTTCTTCATTATTTTCAGTAGCGAACTAAATCCCTTGTCAGATACACCATTGTCTGTCTTCCATTGCAGCAATTCCAGTGTGGCACCGAGCTTTCTGTTGTCATCTTCGCAATTTGGGTACAACCCTTTTTTGTGATACTCTAACATGCGATCGAACTTCAACTTCTCCCTTTCACTTTCGCATTCTCTCTGTGCATCAACAATGACCCAGCGAAGATCATCATCGGGCATATCGTCTGGTTCCTCTTGATCTTCAGCTTCCCCCATTGCAGCATCACCGTATTCAGGGGGCGGGTAGTTGTCATCATCCTCTTCTTCTTCGTTGTCTTCCATCATAACCCCTCTTTCTCCGTGCTTGGTCCAAACATTATAGTGTGGCATAAAACCCTTCTCAAGCAGGTGGAAGTGAAGGGTTTTAGAGTTGGACAAAGCCTTCGTATTCTCACAGATAGTACATGGACAATGCATAAAACCATTCTGCTTGTTTGCCTCAGCCGTTTCGAGAAAATTATGCAGGCCCTTAATATACTCGGAGGTGCATCGGTCACCGTACATCCATTGCCGGTTCATCTGCGTGCGTTATATAGTTCTCATTAGTGAACAACATATAACTCTCTAGATCGTCTAATTAAAACATACATTGAAACTATGTAAAAAATTTAAATGCAACAACAAATGCGATCATAACCGCAACTAAGGTACCAATTGATCCAACGGCATAATGATACCAAGCCTCAGTATGAATGGCATATTTTCTAATCTTTCTAATCTTCAAGCGCATTGCATCCATCTTGATCTTGTGATCGTCGACGACATCGGCAACATGCAACTCCAACTTCATCTTCTCCTCTTCAACTCTTTGTAATTTTTCTTTCAAGTAATTGTTTTCTTTTTCAACCAAATTTAACTTCTCGACAAGAATTTCTATGTCGGTTGGAATTTCCGGTTCACATACCTCCTAGATTAAAAAATCTATGTCACGTTGGTCGGCATAATTGTCATAAACACTAAATAAAACAAATAGTTATAAAAGATAATATATACCACATCCGAATCATAGACAGGACGAGGGCCGACGGAGGTGGATACCAAAACCATTGCACTATATAATAACAAACAATAATAAAAGTAAGAAAATTACACAAGTATCTATCTAAATCATACAAGTAAGAACTTTTTTCTTTTAGAAAGAATATAAGAAGAAGAGGCTAACCACGGTGGTGCCGGCGCCGAGATGGGCGCGGGTGATCGACGACGGTGAGGACGGGGACGGGACAGGACGGACCGCCAAACCTAGACAAATCTTGAGGAAAATGGAGCTTGGACAAGGAGCTTCGAGAGGAGAAAGCTTAAGTGTGGCTCGGGCATTTCATCGAACACCTCATGTGCATAGGAGGTGAGCTAGAGCACCACAAAGCTCTCCCAATGGATGGCCAAAAAAATAGAGCAGTGCACTGCTCTGCTCGCGGGCAGGGGGTATATATAGGCTGACCATTGGTCCCAGTTTGTGGTTGGAACCGGGACTAAAGGACACCATTTGGTCCCGGTTCCAGCCACAAACCGGGACCAATGGTTGTGGTCCAGGAGCCAGGCCTATTGGTCCCAGTTCGTGTGTGGAACCGGGACCAAAGGGGTCAGACGAACCGGGACCAATGGCCCACGAGGGCCGGCCGGCGCCCTGGCCTCACGAACCGGGACCGATGCCCCTATGGGTCCCGATTCGTGAGTGAATCGGGATTAATGGGCTTTTCAGGGCTGGACCAAAGCCCTGTTTTCTACTAGTGAACTGATGAGTTTTCGTCTGAAACCCTGATACTTCGAAAGAGATTGTTCATTTTGTACACGAAGTGCATCCAGTTTTTGCCGTAACCCTCTCAACTTTTTAGCACATGCTATGTGGGTGAAATGATGATACCATGCCAAGTTTCAACCATTTCAGAGTTCATTTGCAGTGCTATTCAATTCAGGGTCATCTTAGCTCAAAGTAAATCATGAAATGCATGAAAAATAGCAAATGAAGTCAGAAAAGGTTTGAAAAGTGATGATGTGGCTTTGAATGGTGCATATTGAATGCATAAAAAGTCTTGAGTTGAAATATGTTTAAAACTTTGAAATGCCTTTTGTAACTGATGAGTTTTCGTCTGAAACCCTGATACTTCGAAAGAGATTGTTCATTTTGTACACAAAGTGCATCCAGTTTTTGCCGTAACCCTCTCAACTTTTTAGCACATGCTATGTGGGTGAAATGATGATACCATGCCAAGTTTCAACCATTTCAGAGTTCATTTGTAGTGTTATTCAATTCAGGGTCATCTTAGCTCAAAATAAATCATGAAATGCATGAAAAATAGCAAATGAAGTCAGAAAAGGTTTGAAAAGTGAAGATGTGGCTTTGAATGGTGCATATTGAATGCATAAAAAGTCTTGAGTTGAAATATGTTTAAAAATTTGAAATGCCTTTTGTAACTGATGAGTTTTCGTTTGAAACCCTGATACTTCGAAAGAGATTGTTCATTTTGTACACGAAGTGCATCCAGTTTTTGCCCTAACCCTCTCAACTTTTTAGCACATGCTATGTGGGTGAAATGATGATACCATGCCAAGTTTCAACCACTTCAGTGTTCATTTGCAGTGCTTTTCAATTCAGGGTCATCTTAGCCTAAAATAAATCATGAAATGCATGAAAAATAGCAAATGAAGTCAGAAAAGGTTTTAAAAGTGATGATGTGGCTTTGAATGGTGCATATTGAATGCATAAAAAGTCTTGAGTTGAACTATGTTTCAAAATTTGAAATCCTTTTGTAACTGATTAGTTTTCGTCTGAAACCCTGACACTTCGAAAAAGATTGTTCATTTTGTACACGAAGTGCATCCAGTTTTTTGCCGTAACCCTCTCAACTTTTTAGCACATGCTATGTGGGTGAAATGATGATACCATGCCAACTTTCAACCATTTCAGAGTTCATTTGCAGTGTTTTTCAATTGAGGGTCATTTTAGCTCAAAATAAATCATGAAATGCATGAAAAATAGTAAATGACGTCAGAAAAGGGTTGAAAAGTGATGATGTGGCTTTGAATGGTGCATATTGAATGCAGAAAAAGTCTTGAGTTAAAATATGTTTAAAAAATTGAAATCCCTTTGTAATAGACGTATTTTCCCAAGGTTATTTGTAATAGACGATGTGGTCCAAGATAGACATCTTCCAAAAGTTATTTTTGTTAAAAACTTTAATAGCAAAAAGAATATTCATAAAGTATTTTTTGTTAAGAACTTTTAATATGCAAAAAAATAACATAAAAATAGCAAAAATGAACATAGATGCGCTTATATAGGGAAAATTCGACCTGAAATCAAAGTGAAATTCAATTTGATTTCAGGTCAAATTTCCTCCCGTATAAGGGCATGTATTTTCACTTTGAGAGGAACTCAACAAGGCAGAGAGGGGCGGGCTTATAAACCGGTGTGAGCGCCCCTCGCTTGGCGAGGTGGGACTAAACTCCCACCACAGCCAGGACCAACCCTTTAGTCCCAGTTGGTGGCTACAACCGGGACCAATGCAGACCTTTCGTCCCGGTTGGTGGCTCCAACGGGGCTAATGCCACCCTTTCGTTCCGGTTGGAGCCACCAACCGGGACCAAAGGTCTCTGCTTCCCGCCCTTTGGGCTGCTGAAATTGACCTTTAGTCCCGGTTGGTGGCTCCAACCGGGACGAAAGGGTGGCATTAGTCCCTGTTGGGGCCACCAACCGGGACGAAAGGGAGGGCTATATAAGCGGGACATGGAAAATTTTCCAAATCCACCTGCAGTTTCTTCTCCTCCTCTCCCCCGACGGCTCCGCCGACCACCTCGACGCCCCCAGGCTGCCGGATTTTGCCGTCCCCCGCTCCCCTGCCCTGACGTCGCCGTCGCCGTCACCGCGCCCTGCCCCTACAATGTCGTCGCCGTCGCCGCACCCTGCCCCGCCGCCTTCGCCCTCGGCACCGTCGGCCTTCTCCGGTCGATTCGCAGCAACGAGGACCTCCCTGGCCGCGCCGTCGACGCCTTCGCAACCGCGGTGAGGCCCCGGTTCTTTTACCCCTAGCCCCGTCGCCAATCTCCTCTCCTAACCCCGCTAGCCGCCTTGCCCGTGAGCTCCTCGCCGCCGGTCGTCTCGCCGCCGTGGCTAGAGCTCCCGTGACCCCCTTTAGATGCGGCCGAGCATGGGCTATGCCCTAGTGGCCTCAGGCGCCGCTCCTGTGGTCCCTAGCGTGGGCACCGCCGCGTCCAGAGGTCGCTGGCGACGAGCATCGCCGCCTGTGTCACCTGCAGGTGGGCCCCGACCGTCAGGCGATTAGCTTAATGCTAATCATCCTGTTAGTTAACCCCTGGGTCACTCACATATGGGCCCGACCCTGTTAATTTGATAGTTAGGTTAATTTTAAAACCCCTGGGTCACTGACATATAGTTAATTTGGTTGTTTAGTTAATTTAGTTAATTTTAGTTGTTTTAGTTGATTTAGTTAATTTAGTTGTTTAGTTAATTTAGTTAATTTAGTTGTTTAGTTGTTTTTAGTTGTTTTTATTGTTTAGATGTTTAGTTCTTTTATCGTCGGTTGTCAGTGACGCGATATCGAGGAGTCCCCGACGATCGTCGGTGAGGGAGAGTACCCCCCGACGATCGTCGGTGAGGGAGAGTCCCCGACGATCGTCGGTGACGCGATATGATGTTTAATTAGATGTTTAAATGTTTAGTTGCATAGCATAGCCGTTGAGTCGACGATGCCCGGCCCGCATCCTCGTCGTCGACTCGGCGCCGGCGACCACCTGCTTGAGAGGCGCCATGTTCGGGACTGGGCTCCGCCGGGCTGGCACTGGGAGGTGCTGCCTTCCGGGGAGCCCAGCTTGGTGAGGAATGAGGGTCCCGTCGTCGACCCGGAGGTTCTTTGGTGGCGGTCGCGTGGACCACTGTCGGTGCAGAGGGAGCCGGCCCCCGCGGAGGTGGTACGTCGCCGTGTCAGAGAGGAGGACGAGCACGTCCGACACTACATGGTTGCGTTGGACGCCAGGTTCTCCAATACCTAGCAGGTTCTTCAGGGATCTCACCCGAGCTATGATCCTGTCATAGTTCCTTCTCTTTGGGTGTCCACCGCCTGCGCCGCGAGACGTCAACTATATTTGTATTAGTGATATTATATAATACTATTCGATGATGTATTAGTGATATTATATGATCGTATTGTTGCATTGCCTTGTATTGATTTGCATATATATATCTCATGTTTGTATATTGCCACGTTGTATAATATTTGCAGAAACTATGGATCAAAGAAACTTAGAAAAAGAATAGTTGTTGGGGGATATAATCCGCGCCGAAGGTGATCCCTTGTGTATCTCAACGACACCGATTATCAGGAAGGAGAGGATGACGGCTCCGGTGATCCAACAATGGAGGAGGAAGGAGATCATGACGGCTCCGGTGACCGAATGGCGGAGGAAGGAGATCATGATCACGGCTCCGGTGACCGAACGGCGGAGGAAGGAGATCATGATCACGGCTCCGGTGACCGAACGGAGGAGGGACCCTCAACTGTTTCAAAGTCCGATGAGGTAAGGAGACGAGGCCCGAAGAAAAGGTTGCGCCCAGATGAAAGGTTCACGATCACAGAAGTTGCGAAAGATGGCCAACCGATTGCTCCCAAGCGGACCAAGGACGCATTTGTACATCAGTGTGGAGTTGTTGTTAGGGACCAAGTCTCGATCAACACCCATCAATGGAATACGAATAATAAGGACCCTGAAGTTTCTTATGTCCATGATAGACTGAAAGATGATCTTTGGACCGAGCTGATGGCAAATTTCAGCTTACCGCGAGAGGAGGATCCGAATAACCCTGTTATAGAGCGAAAGGTCAAGGCGTTTGCTCTTAAGAAGATGGCAGAACTATTCAGGAACTGGAAGAAAGAGTTGAACACAAAGTTTGTCGAGAAAGAGGAGACTCCGAAATTCGTCGGTCGATATGAGAAGATAAGAGGTCAATTTCCCGAATTTGTGGCCTACAAGAAATCGGAGAAGGGTAAGAAATGGTCACTGATAAACAAGAAAAATGCTGCCAGGAAGAAGTTTCACCATCACACGGGGTCAGGTGGCTACTACAAAGCCCGGCCGTTGTGGGACAAAGCTGAGCAAGACCTGCTTGCTAAGAATGTCCAACCAGCGACATTGCACTGGCCAGATCGTTCAAGGACTTGGTTCTTCGGGGTTGGGAAAACTTTGGACCCAGAAACAGGGGAGTGTGTTTGGACTGACGAGCAACTTGCAATACCCTTCCGGAAGCTTCAGGCAGTAATCAAGGTAGCGCAGGAAGGGACGTTCATTCCCGACAAAGAGAAGGACGAGCTGACAGAGGCCCTCGGGAAACCTGTACACCCTGGACGAACACGAGGCACACCCGGCTCCGTTCCGTGGAAGCATGGGTTTCCCGACAGCGGTGGTTATAGAAGCCAAGAGAGAAAAAGGAAACAGGAAGCAAGCGAAATGCAGAAGCTCGGTGCAAGATTAGCAAAACTAGAGGAACTTGAGAGCCAGCGAGCTACCGGCCAACCATCTGAGCGGCACGAAGATGCTTCCTTCGACGCTACCCCACCATCTCAGCGGAGAAGCAGTGTGGCTTCCACGGAGCTCGTTCAGCCTGATTTCACGGCTCCTCGCTACCCCGTGGATAGTATCACGGCGGCTGAACATTGCGAGCTAATGAATAAATGCCAGAACCTGACCTTCAAGGCGGCGGTCGGCTCTGTTGTACCTCGTCGAGCTGAGGGAACTTTCCATTGCCGTCTGATTCCACATGGCTATGCTGTTGTGATGGTGGATGAAATAATGAATGGATTTGAGAGGCTGGAGCTTGACAACCCTACAGGTGAAGAGGATATTATTCTTTTGGAAAATGCTTTGAGGAGTACCTGCCTATGGAGAAAAGAGTACATCAAGCTTCCAAACTGGACGCCTCAGCAGACTCCGTCTGCTCCTCCTCCGGCGCGTTAGGGCACTCCGCCTCCTCCTTCTCCTCCTCCGGCGCGTCAGGGCACTCCGCCTCCTCCGGCGCGTCAGGGCACCCCGCCTCCTCCTTCGCCTCCTCCGGCGCGTCAGGGCACTCTGCCTCCTCCACCTCCTCCTCCGCGCGTCAGGGCACTATGCCTCCTCCGGCGTGTCAGCAACGAGGGAAGAGAGTCGCCGCCGCCGCTCCGGCGGCTAGCGGTACAATAGGCGGGAAGAAATTCAAATTTGGTCCAACCCTCAAGCCTCTTCCAAAGTTACCATATGAGAGGACCGAAGAGGAAAACGCTGAAATCAGTGCAGCCGAAGTGAAGGCCCATTTTGCACGGAAAGATCCACCTCCGAAGGAAACGGTAGATCCGGTGAAAGCGAAGCGAACTCTGCATGCCCTGAAGCGACCACCACGGACTCGGCTATCCAACTATGACTGCATAGTTACTAAGACACATGCTGAAGCGCAGCGGTCGGGAAGTACTTCCAGTGCTGCAAGAGAGAAAAAACGAAGAAGTGGGAAAACAATTCCCCAACTCGGCGAACAGGAGATGCAATCGTGCCCCCCGCTCAAGGTGTCTAGCGATATCACTAATCATCCGGTGCTACTGCCTGGTACCACTCTTGATGATTACCTGCCCGATGATGTACAATTTGAAACGGCTGAGGTAGTAGTAGACGACTTTAGATACGAGCACGGGAAACCTCTCGTCAAACCTGATCATCCTCATCTAACAACGATGATGCAAAAATTGCATGACTGGTACATGGAAACCTGCAGGAAGTCCGGGACTAACAGTTTGTTTGTCGGAATTAAAAAAGAGCACGACTTCCCTGGAGTCGAGCTGCTGCCTGTTGAATTTGTGGAGGTATTTCAGTTATACAATCAAAAGGCCCTCGACAAACAACTCAAGACTTGCTACTGTCTGTAAGTATTACTTCTATAATTAAGTCTCTAGCTCAGCTCGTTCATTGCATGTATATATAATTATCCTCACTATATTATGCAGATTGAAGATGGTCGAATGCAAAAAAGCACAAATCTATGACATTGGGTTCATTAGCCCAAATACCGTAAATGAATGGTCGGTACAAAACGAGGCCAAAGATACCGAGAAGAACATGCTAGAATCGTTCCTTAGACATCAAAACAAAAGGGAAATACTCTTTCCTTACAACTTCAAGTGAGTGTTACTGTCTTGTGCATATTCAGTTTCGCTTACTCGAGGTTAAGTAATGTAATTGATGAGTTATGTGTGCGCAGCTTCCACTATATTCTGCTATCCATTAACCTTGACGGGGCATTAGTAATTGTCTTAGACTCGCTCCGTAAAGATCCCAAGTATTATGCGGACATGACTGCAATGCTCCAGAAGTAAGTTCAATCAATACCGGGACCATATCGGCAACTTTCGTTCATTTCCTGATATCAAGTAATTATTTTCTTTGCCTGCCAGGGTTTGGAAAAAGTTCACCACTATGGTTCCGGGTCTGAAGAAGGAGCTGCGATTTACGCACCCCAAAGTAAGTAGTACTAGCTAGTTCCGCGCATCTCTCATTGATTCTAGTTTCATCAATACCATTATCATGCTTGCTTATCAGTTTGATTGAACTCTATTCTCGTAAAGTGCTTGTACCAGTCACCCGGGACTCATTTATGTGGATACTACGTATGCGAGTTCATTCGCTACTATAACTCTGAGCGGGGCTTCTCTAAGAAACAATTTGAAGTACGTAAACAATATTCACAATTTTATTTTACATATTACCATCAATTGTGTTGAGTTTCATTCATATATATGTATTGACCCCCTTCTTTAAATTAGATCTAGCAGATGCGGGATGAACTCCTACCACATGATCGCATACGAGCAATTCAAGAGGAATTGGCGGGATTCTTTCTTGACCACGTCATACCTGAACACGGAGAATACCATGTGAAATTAGATATTAGGTGTTAGGGATTGTAAGAGATGTTATATTGTATATATGTAGTAGCGTCGGATAGATATACGAAAACTTGTTGTTCGACCAAGCACGGAGAAAGAGATGTCACTTCTCTCTATATATGTTCATGACGATCTTGTGTAATTAATGGTTTCCTTCATTTGCTTACTAGCTAGCGTCGAGTTCTCTCTATATGTATAGTAGCTAGCGTCGACCAAGCACGGAGAAAGAGAGGTCACTTCTCTCTATTAGCTAGCGAACACAATATGAAACCCCTAAATTAACCCTCCAAAACCCCTAAACCCCCCCCCCCCCCCCCTTCAAAAAAAAACCCCAGCGCCTGCGAGCTGCTGACGCGTGGCCGCCTTTTGGTCCCGGTTGGTGTTACCAACCGGGACTAAAGGTCCTCCTGCATGGGCGCCCCGCAGCGGCCACGTGGAGTCCCTTTGGTCCCGGTTCGTAAGCAAACCGGGACTAAAGGTTTTGGGCATTAGTCCCGATCGTGTTGTCCCGGTTTCAGAACCGGGACTAAAGGCCCTCTGGAACCGGGACTAGTGCCCTGTTTTCTACCAGTGTAAAGGGACTGGGCCAGGAGCGAGGCCCTTTAGTCCCGGTTCGTAAAGGGGTTAGACGAACCGGGACTGGTTCCTATCGAGGCCCGGCCGGCGCCCTGGCCTCATGAACCGGGATTGATGTACCCATTAATCCCGGTTCGTAACACGACCGGGACTAATGCAATATTCTGGCCCGTTTCAAAGCCCTGTTTTCTACTACTAGTGACGTATCCCCTGTCGGTTTCATTAATGGTGGAGTCAACAGGGAGGTGGTACGTGCAGTGCGCCTCGGTGGCCACGTATTGCATGGCTGGATCCCTTGATCCCTAGCGGTCCTTCCTGTCGGCCTCCTCTTCCACGACGTGGATCCACGTGTAATTATAAAATGTAACGATGACAATTTGACATGTAGCGTTTCTCACTTGTAACTGTGGTCATGCTGTGTAATTATAATATGTAACGATGCTGTTATTTTGTTATTTTGTTATAGAATCATACATGACGGGTGGCGCTGTAAATGACCAGGCAAGAGGCTTGAGGGAGAGGTTATAATAAAGGGTGTGCCTAGGTCTCAGTCGACTGAGAGTTCGCGAAGTCTCAGCCAAGTAATATAGTATGTAAGAAGAAAAAAAACTGAAAAAAATAGTTTGCACGAATCTCGATGCAAGATCAACGGATTATAGTATTGTCTCGGTCGATTGATTTTTAGCAGCGCCGTATAATAAACATGACTAATCATTATCACGTCACGTGGTCAGCAATGACAATGGAGCATGGAGAAAAGATCTCTGCTGTTGGCAGCGGACAACTTACCGTAAGCAATGAGGACTACTCCAAGAGGATATTTACCACAACAGTCACAAGTAGGGTGCAATGTACACGTTTTGATATAAGATGAATGTTTGATGAGTGACTTTATGTCTAAGTGTGCATTCAACTAGTAGTCTACTATAATTCTTATCTATGTTCCACACTTTTTCAGCAGAACTCTATTGCTAGGTTAGTTGGGTCTGTTGTTTTGTTGTTTGGTTTGTAGGCACACGAATCCTCTTAGCAGAAGAGCCATCATTCTGATGGGTCGAGCGTCGCTTATTCCATGATTGTTGGACTCTGCAAAGCATGCACCAAGGCCTGCTCGTAGTCTTCGTCTCTTCCAATGGAGCCGAAGGCAGCTCGGGGTGAGAGCAAGCTGGGACGGTAGCCGCTATAGACGTTCCACTGCTTCCGGTAAGCGTGAGTTTTTTTCCAGGCTACGTTTGGTTGTGCCGGAGTCGCCGGCAGTTGGATCCGATGGTTCCATTCCAAGGCACAGCACGCTGCCGTGTGCTGCGCATTCGCCGTGGTGTTGTACATGTAGACAATATCACCCAACCTGTAACACAGCATGCGGTCGCAGGCGTCGAACCAGGCGCCGCTCGGCGGGTCGTTGTCGTCGTCGTTCACATGGAAGGTGTAGCGCGGCTCCCAGCCATGCAGCCGCCCGCCGTCGTCGTCCTTGTCTTTAGGCAGCACGGACCAGAAAGTGATCTTCCGCTGGCGGACGACGCGCACGGCGATGTACAGCTCGCCGCACAGCTCGAAGGGTTGCACGTGCACCGCCGGCAGCAGCTCGCCGGCTTTCCGAGCGGTGGAGTCCACCGGGAGGCGTAAGGTGCGGCGTGCCTCGGTGGCCACGTCGATGACTAGCATCCGATCAGGCCTCCTGTAGTGCCCCCGCCGCTCCGTCACCACGTATAGCTTGCCGTCGATGAGCACTGTCGACGGCCCGAAGAAGTCCGGCACCGCGTGGTTCGGGAACGTGCGCCGGTGCCGTCGCCACCTATTACCACACCCCACACCCAAGGTGAGCACGTCCAAGTAGCTTTGTGGCGACTCCATGGCGTCCCACCGGTAAGAGAGGCAGAAGAGCTTGTACTGATGGGAGGACGGGCTGAACCCCATGGCGTACTTGATGGGGTAGCTGACGTTGGGCGGGGGCGGGATCTTCAGCGTCCCGCCGGTGACGGGGTTGCAGACGAACACCGGCCAATCCGCGTGCTTGCCCGCGGGCGCGGCCAGGAGGAGGTAGCCATTGCAGGCGTTGACGGGGTTGTAGGGGGAGGCTAGATCGGTGATGCGGCCCATGACCTTGGCCGTGGTGGGGTTGAGGATGACCATGTCCAGGCCGATGCCCGGGACACGGATCTCCAACACGGCCAACGCCTCCGCTGGCGTGCCGCCGTTGCCGGGGGTAGACACGACGTGGGCGGCATGGCTGTGGAGGTAGACGAAGGATGGGTTGGTGAGGACGCGGCGCCATTGCCATGAGACGCAGCGGCCTCGGGCGACGTCTCTTGCCGGCAGCCTAAAAAGGATCTCACGCAAAATCTCCTCCGCCACCGACTCCATGGTGTCGTCGAACGAACACGATGATCGACTCATACCCAGGCACGGCATATATATAGCTAGCTTTCGCTTCTTGAAACGGGGCGAAAACCGAGTCGGACAGTGAACGGTGAACCAATCCGATTTGGACACTGAACAGTGAACCAATCCGATTTTTGGGACATCCTTGTCATCGTCATCGTGTCTATTTTCCTTCGTTGGCTAGCATGCACACGGGGGAAATTGAATGAATTTAACTTTACAATTTGTCGGCACTTTTTGGAAATTGAATGAATTTAACTTTACAAATTTAGCTTTAGCGTAGTGAATTTGAGTAATTTTTACCGTATTTAAAGTTTCTCACTTTTTTATGCCCTGAACTTGTTACATTGTTTACTGCATTTATTACTAGAATCGGTTAGTAGATCGGAAAACAAAGAGGAAGGCGGTCGTCTTGTGTCTTTTTAAATAAAACCACTATTAATTCAAAAGAGAACAACAGTTACATCGTCTATTAAGATACTTACAATTTCACTCACGGGCTCGTCGAACCAATCATTGGTTGTAGAAAATAAAGTCAAACAAGCAAGCTCGAAACATGATCTGGACAAGGCTCGAAACCTGAAACTCTTGCTTTCAGCATTTGAGCAAATGTCAGGTCTCAAAATAAACATCCATAAAAATGAATTGTTCTGCTTTGGATAAGCCGTTGAGGCGGCGGCCGATTATGTTGACCTATTTGGTTGCGCACATGGCCAATTCCGATCTGGAAATGCAGATTCATTATCGGCGCCTCACCATTGCAGAGTGGAAGCATGTAGAGGAGCATCTAGAGAAACGGTTGAGTAGTTGGAATGACAAACTGCTCTCAGCTAGAGGATGGTTGGTTTTGATTAACTCTGTCCCCACAAATATGTTTCTCTATATGCTTTCTTTCTTCCAACTCTCAAAAGGGGTCCTACAAAGACTGGACTATTTTAGATCTAGATTCTTTTGGCAAGAAGATGGCGAAAAGAAAAAAATATAGACTAGCTAAATGGAGCGTGGTTTGTAGGCCGAAAGACCAAGGTTGGCTTGGAATTCAGGACCTGCAGGTCAAGAATGTGGCCCTGCACAGTAAATGGTTATTCAAACTTCCTACTGAGGATGGTGTTTGACAAACCATGATGCGCAACAAGTATCTTGGTCAAAAGGCGGTGTCCCAAGCATTTTGGAAACCTCGCGACTCGCACTTTTTGGCTTGTCTCATGGCGGCAAACAAACATCTCTTTTGCTTTTTTCGCGATAAAGGATGGGTCGGATATTCGTTTTTGAGAAGACATCTGGCTAGGAAATGCCAGCCTCCAAGAACAATATCCAGCCTTATACAACATTGCTCGCGATAAGAATAATACTATTGCGTAGGTGCTCAGTTCATCCCCGATGAATATTTCGTTCAGGCGGGATTTGATTAGCCCCCAACTTGTGTTATGGCATAATCTTTTATCCCGGCTGGATTCGATTACCCTGACACAAGGCCGGGACGTGTTTTGCTGGAACCTTACTACATCAGGGTTTTTCATTGTAGACTCTATGTATCGTGCGCTCACACATTTTATGGTTCCAGTGAGTAATAAAAAGAAAATTTGGAAGTCCAGGATTACACTAAAAGTGAAAATCTTCATATTGTATCTTCATAGGGGAGTTGTGTTAACCAAAAACATCCTCGCACGACGCAACTAACAAGGGAGTAAGAATTTTTGTTTTTGTACTCATGATGAGACAATCTAACACCTCCTTTCCCAATGCAAGTTTGCAAGTTCTACGTGGTCAGTCACCCAAATATCATCAAATTTGCATTAGTCCATAGTGTTGCCAATATTTTTGGTCATTGGTTGGACGGTATTCCAAATAGGTTCAAAACGCTAATAAGTGTGCGAGCGTATGCCTTAATTTGGTCGCTTTGGCTATATAGAAATGATTTGCTTTCTAATGACAAAAAATGCTTCTCCCCTGCAGGTTATTTTCCGGTGTATACACTCGCTACGCACGTGGTCTATGTTACAATGACCAGAGTACCAACTCATGTCCAGGGCTGTTCACGGTGGTGTGTACACGATTGAAGCAGGTGGCTATGGAGGATTTTTTCCACCACCTCCTTCTACATAAGCATAGTGTCGGTCTATAGGACTCTATTGTTGCCTATTTGTTGGTTTTTATTTCAGGATTTTTTGAAGTCTTTCGGATTTGATTGCGTGCATCCTAGTTATGCAGAGGCCGGGTGTTACTCATAATGCTTTGTATCCGCTTGATGCTATATTTTGAGATAAAAGAATTGCCCTTTATCAAAAAAGCAAGCTCATGACCAACAATGCTCAAACTAGTGAGAACAAAATCACGAGCGGCATAATAATAAATTGTCAAGATTCGCTTCCCTGCTACTTCCACAGATTATCCTCTGTTTCTTCATAGTCTCAATGACTTACAGATTATCTGAGTTAATCACAAGGTGTTGACACACCGCAATTTACGCCAGTGAAAAGGCCAAATCTGAGCGCTAAAGCTTCAGCAGTGGGAATTACAAATTATCTGAGTTAATCACTAGGCAATGGATTTTGTCTAGTGTCTCAGAACAGCACCAACCGAGCCCCTAGGAAAGTCAAGATGAAAAGAAACATCAAGCTTAAGTTTAACAAAACCCAAAGGTGGTCAGGTTGAACCCGCTTTCGTCAGTGTCGCATTAGGGGAAAGAGCATTAACTAGTTTGCCGCGAGACCGTGAAACCCCGTAGTAATCTGATTGATGTCTTGAGTAATCTTCTCATGGAACATCTTACGTCTTTCCCACCACAAGTCTCAAGTGGTAATGGCGAACAACTCACGAATATGTCCGGATATGAAATAAAACTCAAGGACAACCTCGCCAAACATGATAAAACTCACAAGCTATTTTAATTAGTACGTATCTTTTTGTTCGTCTGTGTAGTGCCCTCAGGTCCATTCGAACAAGACGGGCACAAAGGCGACACTTTCAAATGCCTATTGGCAAGTGAAACATGACAAGGAAGGGTGCCATGTAACGTTCTCGAAATTATTATATTAACCTTTGTAGGACAAGATGGTTCCAAAAATCTTACCCCAAATAGAATTAATAGCGGTTTCTATCCCATTTGTTCGTCTGAGCATCTTCCATGCTGGTGATCCCATTAAACAAAGTAATTTGAACAAACAGCGAAAATCTCATTCTTTGTGAAACCAAATGCAATAAAAATCAGACATCATGGAAGGGGAGAGGAATCACGTGAACTCATTGATCATCAATTAGCTACAACGTTTTTCTTACCAACTCTTCATCCGGATTATTGTAACAGGGTCTAAGATAGTAAACCTTTGACAAGAGATGTCCCCCTTTAGGAGTGATAACTCTTGTATTAGCACAATTTTGGATCCACGCATCTTCCAAAATATCAATATCCATTGTCAACTCTCCATATATAAGGAAGATTCATAGAATTGAATCCCGCCATATTTCTTTGCCCCCTTTTAAATTTTGCATTCAACAAATCACCATCAGGAAAAATACTGGGCTCTGAAGATTCTGGCACATAATGAATCTGGCTTCTCAAGAAGACACCAGGTTTGTTTAGCCCACATCGCTAAATTGGAACAATGGATGTGATGAAAACCCATCCCTCCTTTATTTTTTGGGGACACACATTTTCTACCAAGTCATCCAATGCATACTCTTCTGATTGTCATCATCTCATGACCAAAATGTCACGTCGCGTCAGTTATTCCTTTGCAAGTTTGTTTAGGAATTTGAAGGCACGCAGACATCACATAGGTAGGAATAGCTTCTACAACATACTGGAGTAGAGCTTCATTCCCTCCACTCGGTATTGTTTTTTTTTATTTCCATCCACTGATATTCATGATAACCCGGTCAATAAGATACTGAAAGAAATCGGTATTGTCCATACCCACATTGACCGTCAACCCCAAATATCTATCATTAAGAGCGTATGTCAAGATATTGAGAATGATAAAAATTTCTTCCCTAGTTTCCACTCTCGTATAGTTTTGTACTGATGGTCGGGTTGTTAATGTTCTGTTGAGAACACAATAGTTGTCATGTTGACAATGTGATATGGCATGGTAAGGGCATGTTGCCAAATGATGTGATCATTTATTCTACCAGATTTTCAGATATTTTCAATTGTAATGTTAACACTGGTATAAAATGAATTAGAATGCTCAAATATTTTGAATTTTAATGTTAAAATTGGTAAATGAATTGCAATGCTCAGATAAAGAGGGTCGGTGGTGGAGAAGAAACTACATATATGTGGGTTCGTTTGCAAAATAACCCAAGCTTCAGCGACGGGAAGTCTCCGTGCACTCTACCTCACTCGACTAACATGGCCACTTGAGCAGGCCGGGGCGCGTTTAGGACTTCGGGTGCACAACTTAAAACGTTTTAGGATTCAAATATTCAGTTTTAAAGTGTTAGGACCTACTTGATACCTTTTGAATAGTTGAGGACTGATGATGTCATTTCCTCCAAAAAATGCAAGTGTGGCTGCACATGCGGGAAGTGGGGCGCCGTGGAAAAGGTTGAAAAGGAAAATACAACCAAAATTACAAAGAAACTGAGAAAATAAAATCATACTATGTAATTGTGTGCGTGTTGCGGCTCATTTTAATAGAAGAGAGGGCAGAGAAAGAAAGAAGAAAAATATGCGTTAGTTCAATAAAAAGAGTTGTCGTTCAAAAAATAAATCTGAAAAACACCCAACATAACAGCCCATGAAAGGGTCACTCCATCCCGAGTGTGGACATCCTGAAACCGGGTACATATGAACCCGCTTTTCAAAAATGTACTTTAAACTCGTTTTGTAATGTCAAAAAATTCGAAACTAATTTTTGTGCATACATGTTCGCAGAAATATGTCCGCGGCACAAAGTTTTGTGAAAAAAAAAGTTTTTTTGTTTTGTCTCCATAAAAAGATAAATTTTAGTGCTTCTAAATAACGTTTCGCGACAGAATAGTATGTCTTTTTTGCACAGGCCACAAAAAAAGTTGTTTTTCCGTGAAACTTTCTGCACCCACATAGAATATGAAGACGTCCGCGCGCATTTTTTTCAGAATTTTTTGTCATTTTAAAATGTGTTTTCCAAAGTGGGTTCATATATACCCGGGTTCATCTATCACTTTCTCACTCCATCCCACTCTATACACAACGAAAGTAAAAGACCGATAGAGCCCACCAAGTTTTACTTAGCAACAGTAGCAAATAACACACACCCCTCAACGCCTGTGTGCGGTGGATCCTGTTTGCCGCATGTTAGCGTTACCGAGGCTTCGCTGAGGCAAAAAAGAGTGGCCCACGTGACACACGCCGGCCCACTTCCAGCAAGCAACTGATTTTGGAACCTTGTGGAAGGTTACCTGAACCAGTTTTTGCTAGTTTGTTATCTTTTACTGGTTTTTCCCTTTTTTCGTTTTCCTTTATCTTTTTTCTATGGTTTATTTCTTTTTGTTTCTTTGCTTTTCATCGATTCAAAATTTTTCAAAAATGTTTGGAATTTCAAATTTTCTATAACTTTTCAAAATTGTTCGTACTTTCAAATTTATTTCACATTTTCCTTTTTTATTATATGTTTTTATATATTTTAAAATCAATCATTGTTTGGAAACAAATAATGATATCAAAACATGTTCACAATTCCACAAAAACTGTTTGGGTTTTGAGAAAAATGATCATTAAATTAGAACATAAGTTAATTTATAAGAAACATCACCGTTTCACAGAATGTTCTCTTTTTTAAAACAAATCAAAGATTCAAAATTTTACATGTTTTCAAATATTTTTGGAAGTCTAGTTTTTTCATATTTTACAGAGTTTTCAAAAATTCAGACAAAAATTTATTTTTAAAAAATAGTTCATATTTTTTCAATGCATGTTCGCCATTTCAAAATTTGTTCAAGCTTTAAAATTCCTTCTATTCCAAAGTTTGTTGACATTTTCAAAGAAATAGCTCGACTTTAAAAAAAATGCATTTTCGAAGAAAAAGATCGAAATAAACCAACCAAAAAAACTGTTTCCTACGGTGAACTGGGCATTGACACCTGCAGGCGTTGTACAGGAGGTCTCGTGGTGAGCGTGGTGCTCGAATCTAAGTGCACATCGATCTAACGGGGACGACTCGATTAAGACTTTGCTAAATCTCAGTCTATTAAAATTTATCAGAGCCGGAAAATTTTGGCTTAAGAGTTTTAGTATACTCTATGCATATAAGAGAATAATCTTAATATAAAAGCATATTCCAAAATAATTTTTGATGCGGTTGATCATTGCAAACCAAAAGCCTCAATGGACCAATCGCCATAAAATTCAACGGAGCAATTCAATTTCACACATCTCAGGAATTACATTAAACACTGATGACATCTCCAGCATTTTAATAATATGCAACTTCAAATTAGTAGCTAAGATCGTAATCGAACGATTCATTACGTCACGTTGATGGCGTCACGAAGAAGCAGTGTGGGTACGGTGGAATGGAGCGGCGATCAGGGTGTGGTGGTGGCGTTGGTGGCGGCGCACGTGGTGAAGTCGCATGGCAGCTTGGTCCGGCCGGCAGGCCCGCCGCCGCCGGTGTTGGCGCGGCGGAAGCGGGCGCCCTCGATGAGCACGCGCTGGGCGGAGCTGAGGAGCGCGCCGTTGAGGTGGTCGAGGACGCTGGCGGTGGTCGGGTACAGGAAGGGCGACCCCGGCGCGTTGTAGTAGGCGTTGAGCAGCGCCGCCGTGGCCTCCCGGAGCAGCGTGCGGTAGGGGTCGCCGCGGCCGTCGAGCGCCTCCCGCAGCGTCATGTCCGGGCCGTAGCGCTGCGCGGCCAGAGGCCCGAACGCCATTGCCACCGTCGTGTTGGGCGTAACCACCTTCCAGTGGCACCGGTGCTCCAGGAGAGCCCACTGGTCGTACGCGCACGCCGAGCCGGAGCCCGAGCCATCGGCCGGCGTTTCGCTTGAGGAAGGCGCGGGCGGCGAGGGGAGCGTCTCCGGCTCTGGCTGCTGCGGCACCGTAGGTGGGCGGCGCCAGACCGGAGGCAGGAGCCGCGGCCTGCGGCGCCAGAAGATCGGCACCGGAGAAGACACCGGGCCCGGCGTCACCGCCAGGGGCGGCGCCGGCGGCGAGGGCGTAGCAGCCGCGACGTCTTGTGGAGGCACGGTGCCGCCGCGGGGGCAGAAGTCCATGGGCTGCTCCGGCTGCGAGAGGAGCGGCAGGACGGTGTAGAGGGCGAGGCCGAGCATGCGGAAGGCGAGCGTGAGCTCGCGCGGCTCGGCGTTGGCGGCAGCGGAGCAGTGGCCGGTGGCGTGGACGACGCGCGCCGTGCAGCGGTTCATGTCCGGCGAGCCCTCCATGCGGACGGAGAAGCCGCCGAACCAGTTGGTGTTGCACTCCCGCACCGTGATCGGGGTGTCGCCGCCGCCGCACTGGATGGCCACCCGCGCCCCTGCATCCATCCATCCATCCAAATCGCCATGCACGTACGTAGGCATGCGCGTTGCATGTTGGGTTGGTTAGTAGGTGGGCGGCCATGGACGCGTGCGTGCATGAGTAGGAGCGGGGTGGTTTACGCGCGTACGTACCGTAGAGCGGGTAGTCGAAGAGGCCGCGGGCGCCGTCCCTGCACTGGTCGCAGAACACCATGCCGGCGACCACCGTGCTGCCGGCCGCCGCGTCCGCCACCGCCGCCGCCGACACGACCAACAGCAGAACCACGGCCACCGCAGCGGCGCCGTCGTCGATGCGACCCATCATAGCTTCCTTACGTATGCGCGAGGGGACGATGGAGTTAGGGCACGATCTGCAGTGCGCCGGCGGCGATGGGTGGATTTATATGGCCGGCCAGGCAGCCAGGTGCCACGCACGTACGTAGTGAGGACGTGCAACTTTGTGTGAGTGATGGCGGATTGGCCGGAGTTTCATATAAGCTAGGAGCAAATGGGCTTTGCGTGCCCACCGGTTAAAAACCTATTAGCTTTTAGCTAGCTACTTAATTGTCTGTTTGGTCAGCTACATAAATATTTACACTTGGATGAATGGGTCCGTCACTCACTCACTGGAATGTCCGGACACGTACGTACGATCGGAGCAAAAGGTTGTGAGCTGATCCATGGGTCATCACTCTGATGCCATTCCTAATTGTTTGGTCACGTTATCATGCTAGTTATTTGTAATTTTCCTTTTCGTCCTTTCTGATTTTTTACATATCTGAATAGACCATTAGCACAAGATCAATCTTGGATACATTTCAAAACATTTTTAAACATTTTGTGGTTCAATCATATTTCAATCAACTAAAACATGAGTTTAAGGTCTCATGAAATAACTGAAATATGTGTTACTCCCTACATTCCAAAATACTTGTCATGGTTTTAGTTCAAATTAACCACACAAACTATTGTAGCATTCCAGTCACATTTCAGAAGTGTAGTTCGCGAATTTCATTTGCAGGATAAACAATATATTTACCACCATACGCAATTTGTTTGACATGATGGACTTTTCCACATTTTTTATTAATCCCAATAACACTTCAGTCACAATTCACAAGTATCGTTTCGAAAATAAAAATTTCTCCCGAAGAAAAATGTAACATTAAAAACAATTTCATAAACATTTCACACAAATTCAGTAACATTTGTTTTCACTTTCAGCTACAATTCAGAAGTATCACACATAAATTTTTATTTTTATTTTTAATATTTAAATTTATTAACACAAATTTCACTTCGGAATTTATAAATTTTTCTATAACTTTTTCAAAACAACGAAAAGTTGTTGAAATAATTGGTATTGGTCTGAAATGTTTCTAAAATTGATTCACAAATAAATGGAGTTATTGAATTGTCTGTGGTTTTTATGAATGTTTATAAACTTTTTGAAACTCTGAAATGTACAAAATAGTAAAAGTGAAATAAATAATAAAATAATTTTCATAGTTGACATTGCTACAATTGGTATAAGTGGCATTTTCGCGAAAATGGTTAAACTAAGTGAAATGAAGTAGCAAAAATACCTGAATCTGAAAAACTGAAATCTAAGTAGTCAAGATGTATTCAGCATTGGTCTTGCTTCAACACCAATCAGACCTATGGTTCAAATGATGTCAATGTAAAAAAAAATGATAATGTTTTAGCACTCATTTCGGGACATCAAAGAATGAATGTTGTACATCGGAAATTAGATAAGGCCATCTCTAGTCAATCCGCTAAATTTTAGAGGAATAAAGAGCCGAGTAAATCTTAGTGGAGTATTTTTTACTCCCCAAAATCCTAAATCTATGAAAGGCTACGTACATGTTACATAAACTTCCACCGCTAACTAACACATCCCCTCCCTGATTTTCAGGCGGAGTGGGCCTCACCCTCCCCCTAATGGAATAAAACATTCCCACGTCAGATCAGCACGTAATATTACGTAAATCATTACGTCGATGTAGCATTGCTCTTTTACTCCTCTATGTTTTGATCGTTTCCAGCCTATCCTCTAAATTTAGCAGAGTAAGATTTTATTTTTGCCAATTATTTCAATTCTAGTTAACTAGCTGCTCTACGTATGCGCGCCAGGACTACTGAGTTACGGCTCGAACTACACTATGCCGGCGACGATGGATAGATTTATATGACGGGCCAGGCAGCCAGCTAGAAGGCACGTACATGAGTACGTCCAACTTTGTGTGAGTGATGGTGGAATGGCCGGAGTTTCATATAAGCTAGGTGCAAATGGGCTTTGCGTGCCCACCTGTTAAATGGGCTTTGATTTTCATATAAGCTATCAGTTTCATATCCTGCTAGTTATTTGTAATTTTCTTTTTCGAACATTTTTCAATTTTACTGTTTCAATCATATTTCAATAAACTAAAACAAGTTTTTCATGTTTCGTAAAATAGAAGAAATATGTGTTAATTGTTTCCCCAAAATTGGTTGGAACCTAACTCATATTGCCCAAAACTCACAAACCTATGTAGCATTCCAATCACATTTCGGAAGTGTAATTTAACAAATTTCATTAGCAGGAATACAATTAAATTTACCACCACACAAAATTTATGTGACATGCTTAGATTTGTTTCCCAATTTTTATAAATCCCAATGATACTTCAGTTACAATTCACAATTATAATTTCGCAAATACTCCCTCTGTAAACTTTAATAAGACGTTGTAGGTCACTAAAATAGTGATCTAGAACGTCTTATAATACACAGGTAGTAACATTTTTCTAACAAAGAAGTGTACCATTAAACACAATTTCGTAAACATTTCACACAAATTCGGTAACATTTTTTTTACTTTTCAGTTACAATTCAGAAGAACCACACATCAATTTCTATTTCTATAGATAACATTTCAATTTTTTTATCTCGTTCACTTCAAAATTCATTAATTTTCTATAACTTTTCAAAAAATGAAAAGTTGTCAAAATAATTGATATTGGTGTGAAACATAGCTGAAATTCTTTGAAAATGATTGGAATAATTAAATTGTCTATGGTTTTCATAGTAAACTTTTCCAAACATTGGAATGTACAAAACGGTAAGAGTAAAATAAATAATAAAATAATTGTTATAGGTGAGATTGCTACAATTGAAATAAGTGGCATTTTTATCGAATGTCGATCTGATTGTCAATTCAATTTTCAAGGAACTATGCCAACTTATCGAATGTCGATCTGGTTTTCAAGGAACTATGCCAACTTATTTTAGTTTCCAACAATTTTTTTTCATTTTTCCGGATTTTTCTCGGTCAAATAAGGCCGATAATTTGTCGGACGTGTCAGAGCTTGCCTGCGTAGTCAGGAATCGTTCAGGCATGCCCACGTGCTTGAAAAATTGTGGTCATTTCAACAATGTCTAAAACTAAGCCATGTTCAGTGCAGGGTGTTTGGGTTGGCTAGAAGGCTTCGCCTGAGAGCACGTTGTTTCTCGACATCCTTCAAATGTCCCCCAAAATTTACCACCAGCTTCTATGACCAATTCAAGGCACCATGCCAATTTATTTTGGTTTTCCACAAATTTTCTTGGCCAAAAAAGACAGATAAATGGCCTAAGATGGTGCAACTTGCATACAGTGTCAGAAATTGTTTAAACCTGACGTGGACGACTATCATCGGCATGCCCACCTTCTTGCAAAAGTTAGGGTCATTTCAATAATGTCCAAACCTAGATTAAGTTCAACGAAGGGTGTTTTGATAGGCAAGAAGGGTCTGTTTGGAAGGACGTTGTCTTTTGAGATCCGTAAAATGACCCCAAATTTTTTCTATTAGTTTATATGACAAATTCAAAGCATTCTGCCAGGTTGTTTGGATATTTCATAAACTTTGCATTTTTTTAGGTTTTCTCGGTGAAAAATGGCCGATAAATTACCGTAAGTGTAGCAATATGCAAATGGTGTCGGGGGTTGTTCAAACATGGCATGGATGCCTTGTATTTCCATGCTAGGTTGCTGCAAGAAATTGGGAGAAATTATCCTTGGTCCAAAGAACCCACCAGTTGAGAGGAGTGCGCTAGACTAGCCCAGACGGATGCATCTGTGATCCTATAGTTTTTCCTAATTTGAATGCTTCATTTATGTGTAATTTTCGTCATTATCAATCGACATGAACCTTTTCTTATATCATAATCATTTCTTGAAATTGTCAACAATTTTGGAATATCAATTGTGTATAATTTTTTTTATAAACTTGAACACTTTTCCAAAAATTGTTAAAAAATTCCAAATAATTTGGGTTGAAGACAAATTACAAATCACTTATTTTTCTAAAGTATTATCAACTTTTTTTAAAACGTAAGCATTTCTTAAATTTGTGAACAAGAAGATTGAAAATGCGAACATATTTTTAAATTCAAAAACTTAATATTGTAAACAATATTTGAAAACAAGTAAGTTTTTTGGTATTCCAAACATTATTTTTATTTTTCTAAAGGTTATAATAATAATAATAAAGTTTAAAAATGAGGTAAATGAAATACCAAAAAAAGGGAAATTCTCATTGCTTCACATAGGGATCCTAACCGGTTTTTAAATTTTTTTATTTCCATGTTTAGTTTTCCTATTTTCTTTTTAATATTTTTTTTACTATGTCTTTTTCTTCTTTTATATTCATTTCCTTTCATTTTAGTTTTCAGATTTATTTTTACTTTTAATAGAATTCGAATATTGTTCTGAATTTGAAAATTATGTTCCTATTTTCATAATGTTTAATAAAGTCCAAAATAATTTGTGTTTCCAAAATGTTTGTAGTTTTCAAAATAATTGTTTGGAATTTCAGAAAGTGTTCCAACTTTTTAAAAGTTGGCTACATATTTTAAAAAATAATTCAAAAATTATATGAAATTGAAAAATGATTTATTTTTCAAACTTCTTCACAAATTGAAAATGTGTTCCAACTTTTTAAAAGTTTGCTACATATTTTAAAAAATAATTCAAAAATTATATGAAATTGAAAAATGATTTATTTTTCAAACTTCTTCACAAATTGAAAAATTGTTCGCGCTTTTAAAATATTATTTGGAATTCAAAAAAATGTTCCTGTTTTGAAAGTTGCACAAATTAAAAAAACTATCGTTTTTCAAAGTTTGTTCATATTTTCAGAAAATCTTCTCAGTTTCATAATTTGTTCCAAAATTCTATAAGGATATTTATCACATTTTTTAAATTGCAAAAAGTCCTCTTTTGACAAATACATACATACGTGATACAATGGCTATTCTGGAGGCACATACAGAAGCACGAGATTACGGGCATGAATCTATCACAAGCAAATGTGAAGAAATGACATATGCATGCGAGATGAGGTGGAGCATCTTCACCCTTCTTTGATGTGGTCTACAGGGTAACCACCGCGTTGCAACCCGTGACAGTCGTCCCCTCACTACCTGTGTAGCCAAGGAAGACAAGCAACCAACAACCACTTGTGTACCCGTCGTGAGGACCACACCGACTCACCTACTTGGGCGGCCGCTGTAGTGACCAAGGCCCCCCAACAGAGCGACACTCACCACCATCTTTGTAGATGTTGCGCTCCTCGGGAACACCTATGGTAGCACGGTAGACAAGGAGAGGTGATGACACTAGGGTTCGATCACCCACGATTCGCCTGAGAGAGATGTTGCGAGGTTCGAGGCCCTTAATCTCCCCCTCTCCGATTTTCACTATGCTTTTCATCTTAAGGATTAATGTTATTCTTAACTATCCAGAAAGGTCATGACTCGACAAACAAGATTGTACTGTTTGACAACGAATAATTTCCTCGAGGATTACTTTGTTAAGTTTTCCAATTTATTCATGTAAAAGAAGTTTTCCAAGGTATTCATTATCCTTGGTGTAATGTGTCCATAGATGGTTGAGGATTTCAGTTGTTTCTTGTGAGCATTTCTTGCGTTTGTCATGTAAAAATAATCAGTGAGCCTTCTGTCGACGTTGTCGCGGTCCATCCAGCCTTCAATGGCCTTTGGGTCATGGAGGTGTGGAGGACTTCGGCACCCGCCGATGGCAGGGACACCACTCATTCTTATTAGTTTCATCGTCTTGGTTGGGGTTGTGTGGCGACAGTGATGTCCCTCGGTAGGAATAATGTCTCCTATGTTCGATCAACGTTCCCGATGGTGCTTCTACCGTTGTTGGAGAATGTGTGGAGGTGTGTCTCCGTCGGACCCCGTGGGATTTGATCTATGGAGGCCGTCGATGGATATGTTTGCATCCAGTCTTCGTTCGTTTGTTCAGGTTTGATCCAATCGATCTACGACTCTCACCATCAGCAATGTATGACAACTTCCCAATTGTATAATACAACAGGGTTTGCCCAGTTCTAGTGAGGGAGGGACAATGATGGCAGCTTGCTCTAGTCCTTTTAGTCATTGCTACGTAGTCCATGGACCTAGTTTTGATTTGTGTTACCTCCGGTCTTCTTTGTACTGTCATGATGGATTATTATGAAATAGATTGCAAGGTGGCACCAGAGGTTCCTTGTGGTTGAACTAGCCAATTGTGGTTCAAGTCCTAGACTTGGCACGGGTGCTTAATTTTCTTGGATTTATTTTAGGCTTTCAGGTGATGTTCCTTCAGTGGAATGAGACACTCCGTCGACTAAGAGGGGCCTATGGTGAGTCAATCTGGAGATGTTTCACCTGCTCAGTATCTCGAAGGTACTCATAGGGGTACGGTGTGTGTGTGCACGTTTATAGGGGATACTGTATATGTGTGTGTATGTGAGCATCTGTAATTGTACTTTGTTAAAAGGAAGAATAGATTGCAAGGTGGCTCCAAAAAACATATAGTTCAATGACACTATTAACATCACCTAATCGCAAAAAATAAGATTATTACTATGCCAATCGTGGCTTCACTAGTTTCTTCCACGGAAACATATAATGGTACCTCCCCAGTGTGTTCCGTGAAATGGAAATTAACCCTTCTTCTCAAAACAAAACCGGAAACATATTTCACTGGTCATTTGACTGTGTTGATGCAAGTCATTATGTCATTATATATTTCTTGATTGTTTGATAGCAATGCATGGACACGTAGGTGGTCAGATGAGACTTAGATATTTTCAACAATATTAACTGTCACAGCTTATCACGTAAATTACGGACAAAGAAGAGCATTACACACAACAGTAATTATTAAAGCCAATTGTATATCATTGGTACCAACAGAAGCTCCAGCGTTTGACATCTTTTTCTTGATTGATTTTTCTTGCCAATAAAACCCAACGCACAGACACTTGCACGTAAGCTGGGCCATACTCTTGAGGGGCGTACGGAACCATGTCAGTTCATGAGGAATTCCTTGGGAGAGGTGGACCACATAGACCTGGGTTGCCAATGTAGATGGATGCCTGGTCCTCAATTGCTCTTAATTGGTTCCCGGACTGTATAGTCCTAGTCAGATCATTATATGAATAATTCAAGATGGTTAATGTTGTTAGAGCCGATAAACTTGTAGGGATTTTATTAGAGAGGTCGTTATGTGCGAGGTCAAAAGATTCAAATGCCTTAGCTCACCGATACTTTGGGGTATTATGTCAGTGAGATTATTCCTGAAGAAGTTTAAGCTCTTTAATGCAATGAGAATGCCAATTTCCCGAGGAATCTTTCCTGAAAAGTTGTGGCAAGAAAAATCAATGCTCACCATGTATGCGTCTAGTATATTCAAGTTGATGACCTTTTACGTTGTCAATTGAACTAGTTTTAATCTGAGCGTACATGCCCCAGATGGCATGACCAAAATCACCAATTTCGATAAGGCCACCACTGTTAATGGAAGTCACACTTATAGCTACGAGATTCCCAAGTGATCGCGGTATGTTCCCTGAGATGTTGTTGGATGCAATGTCTAAAATTTGAAAGGCCTTCATCCCGGTTAGTTAACTAAGGATGCCACCAGAGAACATGTTTAAGCGCAGACTCAACGGTGCCAATTGTGGTAACTTTGATCTGATCCATGTTGGTAAGCTCCCACAAAATTCATTATATGCCGGATCCAGAACTTTTAGCTCTCTGCATCTCTGAAGAAACGACGGGAATGCTCCCGAAAGATTATTGTTGTTGAAGTTAAGCAAGGTAATATTTTGGATTTTGAATCCTGGAGGGCAATTTGGCAATGTCTCGTTGTGCGCTCCAACTACAGTATACACATCATGCATCCACACCAGAAATATATTTTTGTTAGTTCGTCCCCATGCCGTGTTGCAACTTTTGCTCTATATCAAGTTCTAAAGGAAAGGTGTGATCCAGACTCTGAAACCGGCTAGTGCAAAAGCAAATTAACTCATTATGATGCTTACGATTATTCTTCATAGCATATGATCCTGAGATTTTGTCATGTGTGTGTGCGGTGGAAATCTTGTCCTAATTTTAGTTGGTACACAAGAGAAAGGTGGCGCCTTGACCAAGAGCTTCATACTTAGCCTAACATTTGCACTAGCCGATTGTTAAACTAATTATGTACACTTCAGTATAGCAAAAGGACCCTTCCACACTAAATTGGTTGACAGCGCATGCCGAAGAAGCAAAATGAATCAACGAAGCAGCCATCGCAGAAACAGCGGGAATTGGCCAAAATGATATCATGGAAGAAAAAAAAACAAATAGGTGCTACTCTTCCCTACAACAACAACAAAAAAAAAAACAGCAAAACCAGCACGTAGCTCTTCATCAAGCCATGAAGCAAGGAAATAAGAAGCATGCATAATGGGATTATACAACTCAATCGCAATCTGACAAAAATATCCTCCAGACGGTACTACAAACAATGGAAGGCTTGCTTAAATAAAATAACATATATGCTTAATTTATATATTTACTACGAACATAACATATAATTTCTATTAACAATAACACATATTTTCTATCAACTTAAATATTTAAAAACTTGAGGAAAATAATGGAAAGTGTTTTTTATTCAAATTTTAATACTTGAGGAAAATATTCATCACATCTTGCAGAATGGATTTCTTATTTTTCGTCAGGTTGATCTGACAAAATGTGATAATTGACATTGTGAGAAATGTGCTTTTCCAAGAGTATTTGCGGGCGAATAAATGGTACCTGGTGATAGGCATTCAGAGCATCTCACCATCATGGTACCTTGTGATGTGCATAACACAAATACCCGTTTCCTCTCTGAAAAAATTATTAGCGTAATTATGAGTCACCGTGTTGATCATGACTATGATAGGGTAATGGAGAACAATTAAGAAACAGGCTTAAAAAAGGTAGGGACAATGACAAACTTGATAATTGAGGTATCCATGAAACGGGGGGGGGGGGGGGGGGGGGAGGTGGACCAGTAATCCTTGGGTGTTGGCCACCCAGCATGTAAGCTGTATAGGCACCCGAACAATTCGTCGTGGAGGCGAGACGCGATAAGCTCGTGTCTAGCCTACTAATCCTGGTTGCATCCATTTGGACCGGACGAGGGGTCATATACTTGTATAACACTTGTAAGCATATCCCAGATGTACAGGGCCCATCCATCTCATAGGATTGCTAGGATGTAGAACTACAATGGAATAAGACGGCAAGCTATCATTAAGCTGTGTTTCAGCCACACATAAAAACTGGGAGAGTGCGAGCAAGATGACGAAGGGGTAACTGCACCATTTGCCCAATGAATTGATTCTGTACCTCTAGAAAATCGGAAATACTTGTGCCTTATAGAGCGAGCGTCTGAAAATAAATTAAGAGGGAGGAGTTTTAGAATAGGTAGCTGGTCCAAATTGATTGTATAGACGACTGGTTTGGGTTTGATTAGGTGCTGAGAAGAAAACAATTTATCATACCGAGAAATCACATTCTAGTATGTGGCGGTGATTCAGATATAGTAAAGCATGGTTTGACTCCAGATTAACCTGGTTCTGCGGTCGCAAAATGATACACCCTAGTTCATGATCAAGCATGGCATTGCCGACTAGCTGATCCATGATGTCCTTCCCGCTAACTCGTACGAACCGCGGAGCATTGTGTACTATCCAGTTCCTGGAAAAAAGGTCATAACAAGTAAATTTCTTATGGTGGTGCAGTGCGGCATGTTGTTTAATTAAATGGTCGAGAATGATAATATATGCAAACCTGGCAAGGTGCTGTGCAGACAACAATTGGAAGTGGGATTCAAGAAGTTCAACAGTAGTAGTTGATGTTGGGACGACTGGCTGGCCTGTGAACCATGGGTTGGTGGCGTAACTCCTTGATGATACATACTTCCTCTTCGGTATGTTGACGCGGTTGACACCAAAAATTACCGTCGAAGGATCACACTTCTGGTTGTCGGCGTACATATCCTTAACTGAAACTGATATGCACCATGCATAGTGCTAGACAGCAGAGCAAATTGATTCAGTTGCCCGAGCGTCGATTACATATTCCTTGCTAGGGCTTTTTGAGGCCTTGGTTTGCTGAGGGCGGGAAGTGGAGCTGGATAAACTCATCCGTTTAGCCGGTTTATGTTTATGAGAAGAGCTCTCTCCTGCACATCATTAATATAGAAAGTGAGGGAAAGTAAAATGATTAATAGTTTAGGGAAAGTAGATGATGGCCATGAAGATATGATCTGACAAAAATATGTTACCTTCAATTCAAGCCTCACGCCATGGATTTTGCTGGAAACTGGGGTTTGGTACATGGCTTGTAGAGTAGAACTGGGTGGGTTAGCTGGATCCTCTAGCTCCTGATGTTTATTTTCTGGATCATTGGGAGTTCAAGCATCCCACCAAAACCTATTTCTTTCCCTAACCTGCATTTATACTCACTAAACCGCTTCATGACAGTCACATCATGCCTGACAGACATTCTGGATGTTGTATTTGGGGGGAGACCATCTGAGCGACTAGCTGTGCCAGCAGCCGTACTAGCAGATGAATTCTGAAATGCTGGATCTGGTGGGGGGATCTGCCTATCACTAATATCGTCACGGCTAGTGGAGTCGGATATGGTTCTCTGGGAATGAGATGAACACATAGATGTGGGTGAGTAAGACTGCGCATCGAGATCTAGCTAAAAGATTTAGGACCAAAACAATCGGGGGTAGAAAGAGGGCGGTCCGCACATGATTACCTGATGGATAGCTGAGCCGGTGGAAGAATCAGCAACAACGGACTAGTCTGGAGGAGCGGCGGCTCTGGCGACTGGATCTTCTAGGGCTGGAGTATTGTACTGAGAAGAAAGATGGGCGGTCGACGGCGGTGGACTGCAGATGGGGGATAGTGGTGGGTGGGTGGGGTGCCGGCGTCGGCCTGCGCTTGGTGGCGGAGGACGAAGACTCCATTGTCGTGCCGAGGGAGAGGGGAGAGGAAAGTGAGGTACCGGTGGATGAACTGAAGAATACCGAGGAAGGAGATGGGTGGGTTTGGGGTGGGGGTGACGGCGGCTGTGTAATACCACCGTTGGTCCAGATATGGGAGGTGCGGTCCAGATAGCAGGAGCATCTGGACCCAGAGCCGAAACGGATTTCCGATTTATAACTCACTTATATCAAATTAAATTTGGCTTACTATATTGTGGTACAATTAAAATCGCAGCAAAACTGTCCTGGTACATTTATTGACAATCGATATGCCTAAATCTTGGTACATTTATTTCCTTGATAACAAAAAAAACTATGAATTGTGTTACCAAATAGCAGCAGAACTGTCCTGATTTGTTGGCCGATCATATCTTGTTGGCTGGCTAGTCCTCGTGGTGGAGAAGTTATTCCTGTGTCTGTTGTTGGCATCGCAGAGCACGTAGCAAGGCATTATCATCTTGCTGCAGCGACGTCACGGTGCCGAAGGCGAGGCGAGGCGAGAGTAGGCCGGGACGGTAGCCGCCGTAGACGTTCCACCGATGTTTGTAATCGTCGACTTCCTCCCAATCAGACTCCTCCGGTGGCGCCATAGTTGCCGGCAGGTGGATCTGTTGGTCCCACTCCAAGACACTATCGGCGGTCAGTTGTCGATCCTTCTTGGTGGTGTCGTACTTGTAGAGATCGTCGCCCAGCCAGTAGCACAACATCCCACTACTGTCGTCGTGCCAGGCGCCCCTTAGCTCGTCGCAGTCGTCGTTATGCACGACGAAGGTGTAGCACAGTTCCCAACTGTCCAGCTGATCATCATCATCATCGTCGCCGGCAAGCAGCTCGCTTTGCATCATCGGCGCCGACCACATGAACCAGAAGTAGAGCCTTTGGTCGCCGAGTCCGCACACGGCGACGCACAGCCGCCCGCGCATCTCGAATGGGTAAACCTCCTTAGGGTACACCTCGGGAGGGAGGGGGTACATGCGGTGCTCCTCGGTGGCCACGTCAATCTCTAGCATCAGATACGGCTCAATGGCCACCACGTACAGCTTGCCGTCGACGGACACCGGCGGCGACGAATGGAGGCTGTTCTCCACGTGGTACGGGAACACGTGCGGGTGCTGGAGCCACCTGTTGCCATTGCCACCGCCCAAAGGTGAGCACGTCAAGGTCGCTCTCCCTGAACTCGGCGTCCTCGTCGGGCTCCGGCTCCGTAAAGGAGAAACAAAAGAGTTTGTATTGTCGGGAGGACGGGCTGAACCCCATGGCGTACGTGCGGCGGGATTGGTCGTAACGCGGCGGCGCCCGCACCTTGAGGAGGTTCTCGCCGGCGCCGGAGATGGGATTGCACACAAACACAGGCCAGCTTCCCTTCTTGCGGGGTGCGAGGAGGAGGAAGCCGTTACAGGCGTTGACGGGGCTGTAGGGGGCGGCCAGATCTGATACCTGGCACATGGGGTTCGCCGAGGCGAGGTTGACGACGACCATGTCAAGGCCGATGCCCCGCCCGCGAGTCTCCGAGACGGCCAGCGCCTCTGTCGCACCTCCGCCGGCGCCGGGCGTGACATGGCTGGCGACCTGGCGTGGCCATGGAAGTCGACGAAAGATGTGTCGGTGAGGAGGTCACGCCATTGCCGGCAGACCCTGCGGCCGCGGACGACGTCCCTGGTCGGCAGCCTCAGGAGGATCCCACGAAGAATCTCCTCCGCTACAGACTCCATTACTATTTTTTCTCCTAATATTGATCGATCGATCTCAAACACCAGGTAAGGTATGGTATATATGTATGACTACGCGTGTACATTGATCTCCCGGTCGGACACGAACCAATCGACTGAGTACGTATCTGAATCGAGTTCTATATCACCACAGGTCTACAACATAACTGACAATAGCAAATTCCATCGCCATATTTGGCTAAGGACTTGTTTACTGATCTACACCTCCGTATTATCAGTTCATTTAAGGGAAAAGCTAACTAGCGACCGTCAATTGTGGGAGTTTTCGCAACGAACCCCTTCTAACTATTGGCCGCACCGATCTCAGAGCAGGGTCATTGCCACATCATTTTATAAACTAGTTCGCCGTAAGAGATAAACGCAGCAAACGCTTAACTTTTTCGAACAATCCCACGCACTGCACTGGCAAACAACGCATGCTTTCGCATGGTAGATTTGGATTTGAATCCCAGGCCCTCCTCTTTTTTTTTTTGCTACATGCCATTTTTCTAGGAAATTTGCCATGACAGTTTTCTTTGTTATTTTGTAAGCATAGTCAAAGAACCACATGCTCATCCACACCCCTAGCTGAGCAAGAGAGGAGCTAATCCACACACCAACTTATCGCATGAACTACGTGTGTGCAGTAACCCCACTTGCTCGAACTGTATGATGTCTTCAGTCATGTGAAGTTTCTTTCATAAATCACTATATTGCTGATGAGATGAAATAGCTTTTAACTAATCTATTGTTCCATCCGGGCGCCTGGGGGTCCATCCTGCCCGTTGACAGCTCTGACGTCGGAGGCGAGCTCTCCCGTCTGTCCGCTGCCGCTTTCTTCGCCGTGAAGATCTGTGCTTCGCCCCTATCCACCGTCGTTGCTGCTGTGCCACCTCCGGCTCTGCCACCATCGGGCCATTTGCAGGTTGAGGTGCGGCACCAAACTCTCTCCTGCTTCCTCAAGCAGACTAGATCTGAATCATGCGAAACCCATCCTTTTCAATCACCTAAGTAACTCGCCTAAAAATTGTGACGGGACCATCGGAAAAACAAGGATCCATGTACCTGCCGATTGGTTGCATATGAAACTCCATGGTGCCTCACCGCCGGCGCTTGTTATCTCTATCTTGAATTCCAAATAACCTTCACCCTCTGCGAGAAGACTCTGGCCATGCATTCAATTTGAGCCTGTAGCCACCGAACGGAAAGCGAACTTCCCGATCCACGGATCAGACGGATCCGCCGATTCCGATCCGAGGCTCACCTCGCCGACGGCGGACGACCGTCCACTAACTGGCTATTCTAATCCATCAACATGGCCCACCACCCAGCTCTGCCGTGTATGTATTTCGATAGAGTGCTCATTTTCTGGCAGCCCACAACCACGCGTATTAAAATAATGGCCCAGATCTAAATGTACCAACGAACGATGTCGATATCGAGCACATATGTGCTTATGACCAGTTACTCCGTGTCCCAAAGCATAGAGAATACCTACCAAGGAGTTATACATGTAGATAAAAAGGAATTACTTTAAGTTGGTTTCTACCAAGTTTATGTACCCGGAGTTCTTCAACTTTGATGATATTTTTCACACCTCAGCCGTACAAAATAAAATGATCATGCCATGATGCCAATATGGGTACCATTATTGAAGTAAAGAAGTTCAGCAAGACAAGGGTGAAAATTTTGTTGGTACATTAGGAATTCTTGAAGTCATCGCGGCAATGTTTGGCCGGGTCAAAAACATAAGACCTAGATAGTCTGATGGATTTGGATTGTTCCATGCCTCAGATTTGGGATGGGCGTAGGCCAGATATATTTTTATTTAACACGTTGGCTCGGTCATGAAGTTGATACCTCATAGATGCGGAAGAAAATCCTATACGACCGGGTCGTATGGATCTAAACTGGAGACCCTCTTCCCTACGTGACACCTGGCAATCCGGATCTTAAAGGATCCCATCGTTCCCCTTCACCATATAGTAGTTTGACTAATTTCTGCAGCCAATGTTCAATCTGTCCAACGCCCCAGCCGCAGCCCGCCGGTGTGATCCGCCCTGCGTGCTCACCGGATCGCAGCCGGCGTGCACCTCGACGCCAGGCCCAATTCAGCAGCTCGGCACAAATTATCCCCGCCGGCAGCAGCCACGTTCGTTGGCGGCCTAGCTCGCGGCCCGGCCACTCGATGCCCACCACATCCGGCCATGCGCATGCTCCTCTCCGCCGGACACAACTCCCTAGCTCGTGGCGCTCCATGCCTATCGGAAATGGCCACGTTCGTTAGCAGCAAAAGCTCGCAACACAACCCCAACCGCTTGTCCCCGCCGGCCACGGTCATACTCCTCATCGGCACCATTGACGCACTGACGCACTGTCAGGCTGCAAGCACCCATCGGTTGTTTTTTTTTTTTTTTGAAAGATCTGGCAGTTGCCAGCTTAATTGATTTAGCAGATAGAGAGCGGAAACATTGTTGATCAAGTGATCAGGGTGGATGAAAAAGAAAAGTACAGCTAGGGCTTTAGCTCCCTACATGCAAGGAGCAGCAAGCTACCCTAATCTCTCACGGTTGGATCCCCGAAAGGGGCCTCAAAACTGCTGCAGCCAGCGAGCCTTAGATGATCCATGGTTGATCTGACCGCAGCGATCACACGGCGAGCATCAGCCACTTGATCCCGAAAAACGCATTCGTTGCGGTGCTTCCATATCTCCCACGCGAGGATGATGATCAGAGCCTTGGTGCCCTTCCTGCATTGCTCCGGAGATCGCCTTGCCATGCATTGGATCATCCTTGCCGACGTTCCGTGCACGTTGGGGAGAGGAGCCAGAGCGCCGCAGCCGTTCTAGGACGATGCCTCGCGCCAGATCCCTCGAGAGAAGGGGCACTCCCAGAACAGGTGAATGGAGGTTTCCAGGTTTCTGACACAGAGGGGGCAGAAGTAGTTGTTCGGCCAACCCCTACGCTGGAGGCGATCGCTGCACCAGAGCCGGTCGAGCAAGAGCAGCCAGGCAAAGAATTTTGCCCTCTCCGGCGCCTGCGTCCTCCAGACGATGTCTTTGAAGCAGCCTTGGGCAGGCCGCGGGAACTGCGCTTTGTAGGCCCTGTTTGCCGAGTAGCGGCCATCGCCGCCACCGGTCCACCTGAGCTCGTCCCTGACCCCGGCGCGCAATTGAATGTTGGCGGTCTGGATGAGGCGCGCGATTCCGACGACCGCCAGGGCGATCTCATGGAGGTTTCCGTGCCGCATGTCAATGATCCACTGGTCGTTGTTTAGGGCGTCGGCAAGTTTCTCGTCGCTGGTGTGTGATTCCGTTGCATCTCGACTTGCCTGCAGTGGACAACGGCAAGTTTCCTTGTGAATCTGAAGAACGACATTTAATTTTTTACTGAAATTTCGGTTTGCCAAGCTTCTCGTCGGTTGTGGCCAAGCTTCTCATCGGTTGTGGCCAAGTTTCTCGTCGCTGGTGTGTGATTCCGTTGCATCTCGACTTGCCTGCAGTGGACAACGGCAAGTTTCCTTGTGAATCTGAAGAACGACATTTATTTTTTTACTGAAATTTCGGTTTGCCAAGCTTCTCGTCGGTTGTGGCCAAGCTTCTCATCGGTTGTGGCCAAGCTTCTCGTCGCTGGTGTGTGATTCCGTTGCATCTCGACTTCCCTGCAGTGGACAACGGCAAGTTTCCTTGTGAATCTGAAGAACGACATTTATTTTTTTACTGAAATTTCGGTTTGCCAAGTGTCATGCGGAGAAGAGGGTCTCCAGCTTGGGTCGGTACGACCTGGTCGTATAAGGTTTTTTTTTCCCATAGATGCATGCACCAACAAGTTCATTTAAAACTGCATGCTAACAGAGAAACGTAGGCCATATATCCCAACGCAATTTAGCAGTAAAATGAAAATATAAGATGAGGCAAAATACAAGGAAACCAAGTACATAGTGGACAACGATGGCAGAACAACAAAGACAAGGCACATCCTCACATCCATGCCTCATATTTGCACTCCTTGATTTATTTGACCAAGAAAACCACACCTAATCAGGCGTGGCCACAACCTTTTTTGCAGGTGGCGCCGCACTCGACGACGCATTGCTTCATAGCGTTTTGAGTGATTTCTTCGCACTGTTGAGGCGAAGGGTAGCACTGACTCCTGCATCGAAGCACGGTACTGAAAACATCGTATTGCGGCGGACAAGGGTGAAAATTTTGTTGGTCATTAGGAATTGTTGAAGTCGCTGCGGGAACGTTCGGCTAGGGCCAGAAACATAAAACCTAGATAGTCTGGCGGATTTGGGTTGTTCCCTGGCTCAGATTGGGGATGGATGTAGGCCAGAGATATTTTTATTTAACACGTTGGTTTGGTCATGAAGTTGATACCTCATAGATGCGATACCATAATGAAATGCATGCAGCAACCAGTTCATTGAGAACTGCATACTAACAGAGAAGAGTTGTAATGGTCTCACCGTTACATGTATTTTCCCGTAATTTTAATTTCCTAACTCCTCTTTTCCCACCGTCAGGTTAGTATGGATGGACGGCTCCTAAAATCATCAATCACAGTAACAGTTGTAAACAGAGATATCTACGAAGTGGTGGTAGATCAACGTATGCAGGTGGATTCCGTTCCGGTGGAAGCGATCGAGATTGTTGACTTGGATTCGGAGAGTGCCGACGGGAGGCCTGACTCACGGGTCGGAGGCAGGTTCCGGGTTCTCGTGGATAACGAGGACGACGAGAGCGAGGTCGATGAGGACGCCGAGGACAAGGGCAAAACAACGTCGCAATCTGCATCGGTGGAGACATCTTTGGCGGAAACGCCGTCGGGGACCGTCTCCACTTTCAATCGCCGAGAAGCAGTTCATTGCCGGACTAAGGAAACTCTGAAGAAGACCAAGCCATTGATCAAACCATGGATCGGGCCGATCCCGAAGGTAAACCGAACCCTACACACTTTGTCCGATTTCATTCCGGCCGATTGGACACTAGTAACTAAGAAGAAGAGAGGGAAGGGGGGCGGACGTCGGGGCCGCCGCCGCCGCCGCCGCCACCGAAGGGCACGTCGGCCGACACGATCAGAACGGCCAGAAGGGCGCGTTTGAAATCGTTGTTGGGCCAGGAGGTTGGGTCGAGGGTCTCGGCGGTCGTGGGCTTTACTGATACTGGGTATACGGCCCAGGTAGAGACCCAAGCCGCTGAACCTCCTATCCAGATCGCACCCTCGCTGCATGACCTCGCCTCGGAGCGGGAGCCGTCGCATGCACGCGGGTCGTATTCATCGTCTGCTAGGGTTCTAAGAATTGCGATTCCTGGGTTTCCTTCGCTCGGGATCGGACGCGCTGCACGGATACAGCAGACCACCGGCGCTCGTTCCTTAACCATGGCGGGACGTGGGGGTCCGCCTCCGCCCAAGCAGGGGCCGCCGCCCGCTGCGGTGCCGCCGGCCAGGGCAGCGCCGCCGCCCGCTGCGGTGCAGCCGGCCAGGGTAGTCGCCGCCGCCACCCAAGTCCCGGGACGGGGAGGTTCAAGGCCGCAGGAGGCAGCGCTGTACCGGCTGCTGGGCGACAGACCTTTGGCCGTGGCCGAGACGGACATTATGGCAGTGGCCGTGAGTACTCCGGTGCCGACGGATATGGTTACCCGCCCCGTGGACAGTGGGGTGACGACGGGTATGACGCGTATGGCGAAGGACAGCACCGCGGTTCATCTTCCACTGGAGGTGGGGCCGGATATGAGTGGTACAATGGCGGAGGAAACAGACGCGGTTTTCAAGGACCTCCCGGCAACTTCGTCGAGGGGGTGGCCGGCCCTAATAACCGGTATAACCGGGGAAGTCACCGTGGTTTCCGTGGTGGGAGAGGAGGGGGTCGACGCCCGCAGCCACCGCGTCCTCCACCACCGCCTGTTGATATGGCTGCTGTGGCCCAAGCCGAGCCAGTTGCTACGGTGGCGACGACCTCACCTGCTCTTCCCGAGGTGGCTGTAGACACAGTCCGGGCTTTGGCAACGGTCAGCATTCCGGTAGCCAACACTGGGGCTGCTAAGACAAGTGACGGAGGTTCTGACAAGGGATCGGACAAACCTGACGGTGAAAAGTTATCCAAGTGGGCTCTTAAGAAGAAGAAGTTACCGTGTTATAGATGTGGCGAGCCGGGACATTTTGTGGCAGAGTGTACCACAGAGCTTTGTGATTACTGTTGCAGATCGCAGCATGTGTCCAGTAAGTGCCCGCTCCTTTCTGGCCCCAAACCGGTGGTCAATATTTACGGGGTTTGCTGTCAGGAGTTAATGTTTTTTGAGTCACCTGATGTGGCACCTATGGCGCATGTGATGGAGAGTTCCTTTCCCGCAGTTGTCAAGGTTACTAATGGGATCATGACAGAGGCACAGATTGTGCAGCAGTTGCGGGAGTTAGTACCAGGAAACTACCAATGGAACCTTGTAAAGTTGGAGAACCAGACTTACAAGGTCGATTTCCCCACTAAAGAGGATCAGTTGCATATCCTTAAGTTTGGCATGTGCAGAGTACCGAGGACTAACATTATCATGGCTTTTGATGAATGGAAGCAGAAGGAGCCCGAGGGTACACCTTTAGAGAAGGTCTGGGTACGGTTCTATGGTGCGCCACCCAAACCGATTAATCACTTCTTGGTAACCTGGAGTTTGGGATCTCTCATTGGTAAGACGGAACAGGTAGACATGCCTTTCACTCGTGCACAAGGATCTGCGAGGCTACTTGTCAGTGTTGTCAATATTGAGTTCGTGCCGGATGTGGTCAAGTGGACGCATGCCGGGGTCACGTACGTGCTAGAGATTGAGATTGAGGACACACCGATTCCTCGGGAGGGGGATGCGCCTCAGGATATGGACATGACTGAGGGCGATGGAGCTCCCGGGAATCAGGAAAAGGGGCCCGAGAACACGCCACGGGAGTCGGCTAAGGGGCCGAATTCGCAACCGGATAAGGCGGATAAGTCTGCCAAGGAGGCGCCACCATCCACGACTCCGATGAATACACTTCGGTTTGGTTCTTTTGGAGCGAGGTCGGCGCCTAGTCGGTTATGGAGTAACCGAGTTGAGGCGGACGATCTGGCGGAACTTGAGTTACCACCGGTGATGCTCCCTGAATGTGTGTCGCCGACGGTTATTTCTTCTCAGCGGGCGGACTCCGGGTTGACGGTCACGCCGAGCTTTGAGGCGATGGTCATCGGAGAGCAGGCCGCACAGGAGGCACGGTACACACCTTCTGGCGCTAGCCTGGGCACAGTGGGGAGGAGTGCTCCGATGAACTCCACGGCTGTTGGCTCGGACGACATTGGTTTGCCGATCGCGAGTGGGGGGGGGGGTTGTGGGCAGGAGGCCCGCAGCGCCCTCTCACCTCCGGCGGTTCCGAGCAACATTGGGGAGGGGCGCGGGCAGGAGGCCCGCGGCATCTCCTCACCGCGGGGGAGTGGGATTGTCGAGCAGGTGGCTCCACGGTCTCCTTCTCCTATCACTTCGGTTGGCGATACCCGCTCGACCGCGCCTTACCCTTCTTCACCGGCAAAAAGGGAAGGGCGTGGGAGCAGGGAGCACACGCCTCGGGAGAGGACAACGGAGGAGCTTATCGCTTTCGGTGGGATCGCGGATCCGGTGACGACTGGCAGGCGTGTCAGCAACCGGATCCAGGGACAGCCAGATGCCGATGACCTGCAGCTAGCGCGCGCCAAGAGGGCGGCCAAGCTTCGAGATGTCGAGGCAAATACAGGTATGTCTTTCGATAAGAGTTGTTCTATTCTGCATTTTACCGAGCATGAAATTATTGATAAGGCAAACGACTTAGGTATATCTTTGGGTTCAACTGAGAAGGAGGTTGCGAAATCTGTAAATGATCTTTTAGATTTAGAAGCGGAACGGGCTTCTGAAATAATTCACAATCTCGCATCAGTTAAACCTATGAATGACGATGACATGAAGAATCTAGGAATGGTTGCTTTTGAAAACATATGTAATAATCTCTGGCCTAATGCGGAGGCCGAAGATGTGGAGGGGTCGGAGACTACGGACACTGTAGAGCCGCTAATAATGGAGGGCACTGTCTCGTGTTCTGCCGATCCTACGTTCCCGAAGGGTGATGGGGAGAAGCCCAAGCGACCCTGGAAACGGAAAATTTATCCTACTTCGGCGGTTCGAAGAAGTGCTAGGGTTAAGCTTAAAAAAAATTCCATGATGATTTATGAAGGGAATCTTTTGGAATAGCAGAGGTCTAGCTGACTTGGCTAAACGAAGGTTCTTGGCAGAGACAACGATAGAGCAAAAATTAGATTTCATTGCGCTATTGGAAACACAACGGGATAATTTCACCTCACAGTTCCTTGGAACTTTATCCGGAGGAATTGATTTTGATTGGCACGTTTTACCTCCTAGAGGAAGATCTGGTGGGATATTACTAGGGGTTCGGTGTGAAACGCTTGAGGTGCTTAATGTGGTTCGGGGAGATTTTGCGGTCAAGTTTCGGGTGAGATCAAAATTGGATGGCTTCCGATGGTCTCTAGTTGCTGTATATGGGGCAGCACAACCCGAACTCAAACCAGATTTTTTAGCCGACTTGGTGCGGATATGTGGAGATTAGACTCTGCCAATCCTTGTCGGAGGGGACTGTAACATAATTCGGAGGAGAGATGAAAAGAACAATGACAACTTTGATGGACGTTGGTCTAGGATGTTTAACATGATTATTGAGAGTCTTAGTTTGAGAGAAATTGAGCTCACCGGTAGACAATTTACATGGGCCAATACATTGCCCACTCCGACTTATGAGAAGTTGGATAGGGTGCTCGCTAGTGTGGAATGGGAACAAACGTACCCATTAGTGTCGGTACATGCGATGCAGAGGGCGATCTCAGACCACACACCATTACTTGTAGACTCGGGAGAGGCTACACATATTGCTAACAAGAATGCTTTCTCTTTCGAACTAAGTTGGTTCAAGAAAGAAAACTTTTTGGAGATCATTGCACGCGAATGGGCAAGGCCTGTTAGTGGACGAACTAGTATTGAGAGATGGCAAAATAAAATCAGAAATCTGAGACAGTTTTTGCGAGGTTGGGCCAGAAACGAGAGTGGGATATACAGACAAGAAAAAGAGCGACTCACCCAATTAATTGAAGCGCTAGACTTAAAAGCTGAAGTTAACCTTCTTACGGTTGATGAGCAAAGCTCCAAGTCCGAAGCTGAGCAAGGCTTACGAGCCCTTCTTAGAGAAGAGGAGCTCCGGTGGGCGTTGCGTGCTAAAGTGCTTAAGGTTGTCCAAGGGGATGACAATACACAATTCTTCCATATGATCGCGAATGGTAAACATAGGAAGAAGAAAATAATACAGCTTGAACAGGACGAGGGGACAATTGTGGGGCATGAGAATCTGAAAGCTTACATCTCTAATTATTATAAACAACTTTTTGGGCCTCCGGAAGCAAGCACAGTGTCCCTAAATGAATCTGTTATTGGAGATATCCCTCAGTTGCGGGCAGAGGAGAATGATATTCTATCTGCACCGTTTACTGAGAAAGAGGTACTGGATGCAATCTCACAAATGAAACCGAATAAAGCACCGGGACCAGATGGGTTTCCAGCTGAATTCTATAAGAAATGTTGGCATATTATTAAGGATGATCTTATGCCTATGTTTCATGATTTTTTTAACGGTCATTTAGAGCTGTTTCATCTTAACTTTGGTATGATTACGCTGTTGCCAAAGAAAGAAGAGGTAGTTCGGATCGAACAATTCAGGCCAATATGTCTTCTTAACGTGAGTTTCAAAATATTCACGAAAGTGGGTACCAATAGATTGACACAGATCGCTCACTCAGTGGTACAACCGAGCCAGACAGCGTTCATGCCAGGGCGACACATACTTGAAGGGGTGGTCGTTCTGCATGAAACGCTTCATGAAATTCATTCGAAGAAGCTAGATGGGGTTATCTTCAAAGTGGATTTTGAGAAGGCATATGATAAAGTTAAGTGGCCTTTTCTTCAGCAGGCAATGCGCATGAAAGGATTTAGTGAGGCCTGGCGGAACCAAGTGGGTTCTCAAGTCCAGAAGGGTAGTGTCGGAATCAAGGTTAACGATGATATCGGGCACTACTTTCAGACACGCAAGGGTTTGAGACAAGGGGATTCCATGTCTCCTCTCCTTTTTAATATAGTGGCCGATATGTTGACCATTCTTATTAGTAGGGCCAAGCAAAACGGTCAAGTGGAGGGGTTAGTTCCTCATCTGGTCGATGGGGGAGTCTCCATTTTACAGTACGCTGACGACACTATCTTATTCATGGAACATGACATTGCAAAAGCGCGCAATATGAAACTCATATTATGTCTCTTCGAACAATTGTCTGGATTAAAGATAAACTTTCACAAGAGCGAGTTGTTCTGCTTTGGGAAGGCCAAAGAAGAGCAAGATACTTATAGACAACTGTTCGGGTGTGAATTAGGTTCTTTGCCATTCAGTTATTTGGGCATACCGATTCATCACCGTAAGTTATCTAATAAAGAATGGAAGTGCATCGAAGATCGAATTGAAAAAAAGCTCAGTTGCTGGAAGAGCAAGCTTATGTCGTATGGAGGTCGGCTTGTGCTGATTAACTCGGTACTGACTAGTATGCCGATGTTCATATTATCGTTCTTCGAGATACCGAAAGGGGTGCGGAAGCGTCTTGATTTCTTCAGATCTCGATTCTTCTGGCAGTCAGATGAGGCCAAGAGGAAATACCGTCTCGCACGATGGGATATTCTTTGCCGACCCAAGGACCAGGGGGGTCTTGGTATTGAGAACTTAGAAATCAAGAATAAATGCCTTATGAGTAAATGGCTCTACAGGTTAGAGACAGAGCCGGAAGGTATGTGGGCACAGATTCTACGCAATAAATATTTACAGTCGAAAACGCTCGCCCAGGTTACCATGAGACCAACTGACTCGCCATTCTGGAAGGGACTCATGAGAACGAAGGATTTGTTCTTTCGTAGGGTCAAATTCTTGGTTGGCAATGGGATGTCAACAAGATTTTGGGAGGATACGTGGTTAGGAGAGACACCCCTAGCCGTACAATATCCCACCCTTTATAACATTGTGCAACGTAAAGAGGATTACGTTGGCACAGTATTTCAAACGACTCCCTTGAATATTCAGTTCAGACGTGCGTTAGTTGGTGAGCGATGGACTGCCTGGATGCACTTAGTTCGGAGATTGATAGATGTTCAATTATCCGACCAACCGGATTCGACGCACTGGAAGTCAGCTAGAAATGGGGTATTTACGGTGAAATCGTTCTACATGGATTTGATTAATTCTGGCCCAATCTCAAGATCGTTACATATTTGGAAGGTTAAGGTTCCCTTGCGTATTAAATTTTTTATGTGGTTCGTCCACAAGCAAGTAATACTCACCAAGGATAACCTAATAAAGAGGCGATGGGTAGGTAGTTCACGTTGTTGTTTTTGTGATCATGATGAAACAATACAACATCTATTCCTTGAATGCCCAGTTGCCAAATTGCTTTGGAGAACGATTCATATAGCCTTTAATATTAATCCTCCAGTTGACATGGATTCGTTGTTTGGAACGTGGTTAGCTGGGGTTGAGCATACTACTGCGGCCCGTATTCGGATTGGAATATGTGCGCTTCTTTGGGCTATATGGAATTGTAGGAATGATATGATTTTTAACAGACAACACACTTTAAATTTCTTGTAGGTTATCTTCAGAGCTACCGCATGGATCCGTATGTGGTCCTTACTCACTCCTATGGACTCGAGGGAGCCTTTGGTTACTGGGTGCAACCAGTGGGAGATGGTAGCACGGGCTATATTCAACCGGTTTGGGTGGCGGTCGCATAACAGGATAGGAGTCTAGGGAGCTTATCCTTTACATTGCCTTACCGGTTGCGATTTTGAGCATGTACTTTTCATTTCTTTGTTTCGCTCCGCTTGCGAGCTGTAATACTTTTATGACTTTGTGCTACTTTGAGGATTTTTAATAAGATGGCTGCATGCATCATTATGATGCAGAGGCCGGGGGTACGCCTCCATTTCCAAAAAAAAAAAAAGTTGTAAACAGAGAAGCATAGGGCATATATCCCAACGCAGTTTAGCAGTACAATGAAAATATAAGATGAGGCAAAATACAAGGAAACAAAGTACATAGTGGACAACGATGGCAGAACAACAAAGACAAGGCACACCCACACATCCATGCCTCATATATGCACTCCTATATTTATTTTGACAAAAAGAAAACTACTTAATTAACCGGTGGATCGATCAGGCATGGCCACAACCTTTTTTGCAGGTGCCGCCGCACTCGACGACGCACTGGTTCATGGCGCTTTGAGTGATTTCTTCGCACTGCTGAGGCGAAGGGCAGCACTGACTCCTGCATTGAAACACGGTACTGAGCCCTTGGCAGGCGCTGTAGCAGGTGCCCGGTATCCCCGACGAGGGGGTGCAGCGAGAACTGCACTGCGTGATGCATTCCTGCACGCACTCCTGCGTCGGGGCTCCACAGATGCCGCCGCATTCCGACCGGGACGAGTTGATGGTGTCGGCACACGTCGAGTTGCAGTCCTTGCATGCTATTCTTTTTCCCTCCCCCGACGCCGGCGCCGGCCATCCCATTCCCAGGAGCACGATGACCAGCACGGCAGCAACGGCTGCACCTGATGAAGCCATTAGAAGAGAAGAAGACAAGATATAAGGAAGATCTGAGCTAGCGTACGGACTGCTGCCCATATGATAGAGCCAACCATGCTTACTTATAGTCAAGAACACCCCACACCAAGTTTACCACTTGATCATCCATCTTAATGGTCGGTGACATATGCACATGCCCGTCAAGTCGTCGAGGAGTAGGAGTACCATCTACTACTTCTTATATATGTACAACTTGCACCATGCATTAATGATTCAAAAGTTGACTTATAGAGGAGTATTGAGATCACCACACTAAGTTGAATTAGCACGGTAACCCGCTAGGGGAACACCTTAAATATTTATTTATATTTCTAAATACAGTGTTAACTATAAATTTAGTTGTCAATCATTAAACATGAAGTACCTACTTAATCTCTTATATGATCACCATAATATATTTTAGCATATTGAGTTATTATCATTATATTATCAATTATTTACTCCATCTTAATCTCTTCGTTTATGCTGGTTGCGCAGTAATCCGTCGTGCATGTCTGCGTGCAGATGATGCTTCATTTTTGGATGTTAGCCATGTTGCTCTTTTTCCTTTTGGGTTTAAGCCATGAACTGTTTTTTATGCTTTGTAAACCTTTATTCCATTATCAATAATAATGGAACTTGGCTCGCAAATTTGGGCGGCGTATGAAAAAAAAAAAGTGTGCATAGCCGTATATATGTGAAAATGGATGTATATAAAACAGCAAAGATGGTCAAAGAATGCTTCCGGAAAACTAAAGAAATAACATCGTAGTTATATGTCCAAGACGACGAGTAATATTATAACTGCTTGCCACTAACAGAAACAAATATGTGCAATAATCCCCAGGCCTTGACATGGCATTGAAGAGAGTTTTGAAAGAAATAAACATGGCAATGGATTCACACTTCTAGTCACCGGGGGGGGGGGGGGGGGGGGGGGGGGGAATTGGTTTTCGTGCTGCATTTTTTTCTTCTGAAATTCCTAAAATTGGACAAAGAATTACCTTCATTCTAGAATCCATACATGGTGAGAGGTCGAGCCTATCCTACCGTAAGCGCCACAGTGATCTGGTTGAGATCTCATTCTTCAATTCTGACCTTGACTGGTTAAAGTCCAAAAATAATCTCCACTGACATGCAAATTAACTAGTCAAAACATCGTTAAGCCCAAGGCATTGACACACTACTTCAGTTTGTCCCATGCGCGAACCGGGCCGAGAGTTAGTAATATAGTACACTGTCGAAGAAAAGACTAGACAAAATTCATCCATGTTCACGAACGTACAATGACAATACTATAGCATGTTACCCCTGCCTCTCTTCATCCATGTAGAGTGGCTAAACATTTTTTTTGGAACACAACACACAGACACTTATACATACGCATATATAGACACCTACATAGTTGACGGGTACATCTCCTCTCACTGAACGCGCACCATGGAAGGCGGGAACGAATCCAGAAAAATGCGAACATCAGTGACAATTTTAGGGCTTGAATCCTAATGGGCTGGGGATACCACCGTCCTCCTGACCATCCAACCATAGTTTGATTCGCGAGTGGCTAAACATATATTGACAAAAAGATTGTAACTAAACATATGCATGTAAAGAATGGTTCCCGGTCAAGGTAAGTTGATAGGTTTCTAGTTTTTACTCCTCCGCAAGTCAATACTTGTAACGTGCAGGCACGTGGTGCGTGCATGTGGCGTTTTATGTAACATGCATGAATTCATTACGTATGTATACATAAGGCAAAGAGAAGTCCATCGGTGAAGATCAATAAGGCAGGGTGATTTTTGTAGGTGTACTGGATTCTGAAGTATAATTTATTTTATGCAAAACGGATATAGTACGTACACACTAATAATTCACACTCTTATATATTATACTTGACAAAATAAATATATGCAGCCATTTTTTTCATATAAGAAAATTCAAAAACCATACAGATATTTGAGTCAGTAACATTGCCACTTTCACGGGTATTTGGATTCACTTGATTTTATTGTGCCGTAAGTCAGTAACATTGCCACTTTCACGGGTATTTGGATTCGAGTTACATCCACTATGAAGTATCTCAAAATATTTTGTCGAATTTACAGTTCACATATGAGAATGCAACTAAAAGTCTAAGATTATTGCATTAATGATTGCCAGGCTATTCACTGAAAATCTACATTCTACGTCACAATTTCACAACATGAACACACTCATAATGCAAATGCCATGACACATCAGGTTTCATGCCACTTGACGAACCTATATCACAGTCAATTTTTAGCTGACTTCCAAAAACTGCCTACTTTATTTAAAAAAATCCTGTTTTGTTGTACTTTGTTATGCGTTGGGTTAGATGAAAAAGGAAATCATTTATCTTCAATACGAAAGCAAGGAGATTGCATGTATGAACCATCCTTGATCTGACTATTATGAGGCAAGTTGTCATGACTCAGTTTCTTCAAGTGAATCTAGGATCCTCCTACATGCTAATAAGCTAGTCCATCTTAATCTCTTCAGACCATTGACTTGAAGCTTGCTCCACTGAAAAAATGAACTCGTCAAGACTTCATTAAGTAGAAGAAACGACAAAAAATAGTGTTTCCCATAGGCCAACAGGAAGAATATAGGTACTGCGTGTGAAATCTTTTGAACTGCGTCTGTACAAACTACTGGGCATTCTAAGGTCTTCTATGCTGGTTGCAGAGTAACCTGTCGTATGTGTGCGCACGGATGATGCTTCATTTTTGCTGTTAGCCCTATTGCTAATTTTCCTTTTGGGTTTATGTCATGAACTTTTTTTTGCTTTGTAAAACTCTATTACGTTATGAATAATAATGGAACTCAACTTCCATGTTTGGGTGGCGCGTGGGAAAAAAATATGTGCACAGACACATGTGAGGATGGATGTAGATGGAAACCACAAAGATTGTCGAAGGAATGTTTCTCAAAAACTAAATAAATAACATGGCAATTATATGTCCAAGACGACTGGTATATTATTGCCACTAAAACAAACAAAGATGTGTGAGAATCCCCAGAATTTGGCATGCCTTGAAGAGAATTTCTGAGGAAAAAAAACATGGCAATGGTTTCACACTTATTAAAGCCTAGTCACAGAAAAAAATAAAATAATTCTTTAGTTTTCGTACAACATTTTTTCTGCAATTTCTAAAATTTGACACAGAATTATCTTCATTCTACAATCCATAGAGGATAAGAGGCGAGACTAGCCTAACTCTAAGTGACACAACGATGTTGCTGAGATCTCTTTTTTTAGGGCTTGTTGCTGAGATCTCAATCTTCAATTCTGACCTTGATATTTTCTTGAACTGTTCTGACTTTGACTTTGGCTGATTAAGGTCGAACAATAATCTCCACCGGCCCGCAAATTAACTAGTCAAAACTTCGCTAAGCCCAAGGCATTGACATACTAGTTCAGTTTGTCCCATGGCCAGCCCAACTAAGAGTTAGTAGTATAGTACGCCGTTCGTAAAAGTCCAGGCAAAACTCCTCCAATCCTTTCCTCCATGTTCGCGTACGATGACAATACTATAGCATGTTACCACTGTCTCTCTTCATCCATGTAGAGTGGCTAAACATATTGATAAAAAGATTGTAACTAAACATATGTATGCGAGGAATGAAGCCCGGTCAAGATAAGAATGCAGCATTCCATATCTTAAGGACCCCCTTAGCTGACGAACGTTCACCATGAGAGGGTGGAATTTATGAACGATTTCAAAGGCATTTTTAGTGAGGGGTGGCAGTTTCTTCAGAATTACATGGCAGTTTCTGTCATAGAAGGCAATTTTTGGTTCGAAGTTGCCACGAGTTGATCTCGTCTGAGAACTAAAGCTGCCATCAAAAGGAGTTCGTTTTCCACCCCTCTCCAAGTGAACGGCCATCAGTTAGATTTTCCGTATCTTAACTGTTCTCTCAAAACCTGATGCTGCCAGTTGTGTACCGTTAGGTTTGAAACAAACGTCGCATCCTGTGCGTCAACAACCTCGTCGCCAACACCCTGCTTTGCACGAACACGCCCCCGGAGCTGCGCCTCATACGCCCAGCCGCAGAACACCGCCGCTAGATCCGTCATCCCGAGCAAATGTCCCGCCTCGTCATCTATTCTTCGTCGACTTTTCCGACGCTGGCCTCGCCGCGAGCAAATCTGCCGCCTCATCATCCTCGCCGCTCCCTTTCGCTCCCCTACTCTCCAGTTCCGTCGAGATGGTCGTTTAGCTTGATGGATTCTTTACGGGAGGAAGCACACACGTAGCAACGTAGCAAGCTGACTTGATTGATCGGCGGGCTGGATGTACGCACGTACCTACGAAGTCGCCGGATAACACACGCCAGATCATGAGGCACACAACACGCCAGTTGATGGCAATTAGGGTCCCATGTTTTTTCTTAGTTTTCGATCTGGATCACGGTGCAAGCTAAGGCTGGGGTACACTTATATTTATATGCTATAAGGGCATCTCCAATGCTGACCCTCAAACCGAACATCGTAACCGTTCATGGACCGTCTTTCTGCTCATCGTCGGAGTTGTCCGACCGTGATGCTCCAGACCTAGCGGTTCCGAGCGCCCGTTGAACCGACGCAATGGATTTGCATCAGACAGATCCCAATGTCAGTCGGCGCACCCCGACGCCAAGCACCGACCCACGCTAGCAAGCACAACGGCTGCCAAGCCGCCCGGTGCATCCACGCCCCTGGCCAGATCCGACGTGGTGGACGTCTCCGGGCCTTCCCATACCCTCCATACATTTGGGCTCGATACGAGGGATGTCAGTCAGGTCGAACGTTTCAGGGCAGTTTGAGGCGTTCATCTGATTGACTTTTTTTACAAGTTCTGTTCCCAGGCATATAAAGTATTTCCTCTGTTCACTTTTATAAGACGTTTTAGACAGTTCAGACGGCACCCAAAACAGTTTAATTTCAGCTGTCTGAAACGTCTTATAAAAAAGAACGGAGGGAGTATGTTTGAGAAGTACAGCTGTAGATGCTCTAAGATAGCCTATTAGTTAAGGGACCAACTTAAAAAAAAACTTGTTAAAGCACTCCTAATCCTATACGATCCAGAATACGAACTGAATAGTCCCCTCAAAAAAAAAAGAATACGAACTGAATATGTTTCATGTTGTGTTCGACTCGGAAATCACTTTAGCTTTCCATCGGGCTGTAATATACATACGATAGCGAGGACTACATCCATCCATCGTCGTGATCTTTCTATACGTCGTGAAGAAGATGGAGTCTGTGGCAGAGGAGATCCTTCGCGAGATCCTGCTGAAGCTGCCGACGAGGGACGTCGCGTGCGGCCTCTGCGTGTCCCGGCCATGGCGCGGCGTCCTCACGGATCCACCCTTCCTCCACCTGCACGCCCACGCCACCCACGTCTTCTCCGGCGCCGGCACGGAGGCGCTGCTCCTGTCCGTGACCCACACGCCGGGCACAAACCCTGAGACGACGGTGTTCAACGTGTCCACTTCGACGGCCATGTGCGCCCTCGACGTGACCGCCATGTAAGGCTCCGCCAACGCCTGCAACGGCTTCGTCCTCCTCGCCGCGAACAGCGGCAGCAGCTCGCAGCTGCCGGTCTTCATCTGCAATCCCATCACCGGCGACAAGCTGCGGGTCGAGCCGCCGCTCAAGGGCAAGACGTCTGACGGGCCTTTGAGAGCGCACCCGCACATGTACGCCATGGGGTACACCGCGCCGACGCGGCAGTACAACCTCTTCCGCATCTCCTTCGCGGCCTCGAAGAACTACATGCACGTGCTTACCTTGGGCCGCGGGCCGAAGGCGGGCGTATGGCGCTGGCACCAGGGGAGCTTCCGGGGCCACGGGATTGGCTCGCCGCCGGTGCACATCGACGGCAAGCTTTATGTGCTGGCCAAGAAGCAGCAGGGCGACAGAAAGCCCGACAGGCTGCTGGTCTTCGACGTGGCCGCCGAGACTCAACACGCGTGCCGCCTCCCGACGTGCCACGCGGATGAAGCGCTGGCCGACGTCCTCGAGCTGCACGGACGGCCATGCCTCGCCGTGCACGAACAGAGTCCGTTCTACCGCCTCCGGTTCTGGGTCCTGACACCTGCGCCTCACCGCTGGCAGCTGCGCTACAGATTTGAAACTGGCGTCACTAACGGCGCCATTGTCGAACTGTGGCACCTAACCAATCTCCTCCTTTGCCGCCACCATCACCACCCGAGGGCCGCCTGGCTCGACGGTGACGACGGCATGCTGTGCTACCAGTATGGTGACCGCGTGTACAAGTACGACACCATGGAGGGACGTCGACCACAACCACCGGGCTACAACAAGGTGTGGGATCATCATCACCGGTTGCCGATTTCAGACGGCTGCCAATGGAGCATCTTCGGTGGCTACCGCCCTAACCTACTCTCGCCTCACGATCTCGCCCACATATTCCTGCACACCAAGAAAAAAAGAAAAGCCCCTCCTCTCGTCCCCTCCTCTCGTCCCCGCGTGGCGACGGGAGGGGAAAACCCTAGCCGCCGCCAACCGCCGCCTTCCCCACCTCTCCCTCTCCTCCCCCGCCGCCCCAGGGCGCGGCCGGGCAAAGCCGGGCCGTCGCCGGCGGCAGGGGATGCATCCTCGTCCCCTCACGCGATGGATCGGCGCGGGCCGACTTCTTCGAGCCGGGGTGTGGTGCGGCCGGGCACCATGGCGTGGTGGCTCCTCCGGCGCGCCTGGAGCAGCTGCGGCGTGGCGGATCGGCGCGGTGGTCTGCGCCTTGGAGGGGCGGCGGCTTCGGCCCCGATCTCTAGGCGGCAAGGAGGTGGATGGCACCGGATCTCCTGGCTGTGCGTGCACCTTGGGGGATCTGGGGCCTGGTCTTGGGGGCTGGCGGCGGTGGATCTGGGGCCCCCGGCCCTGATCCGATCTCCTCCGGCGGCGGTCCTAGGGTTCCAACTCGCGCCAAGATTTTGATCGACCGGATGCATGTCCCCATTGATCTGGCTGCAGTGTCGTGTTTCGGAAGGCTCCGCCGGGAACTCCCTTGGGCGATTCATGCCTGGAGATTGCTGGATCGGGTGGGATTCGGTCGTGCGCACCCGTGTTTTTCTCTGACCGTTTGGTTTCAGAGGGAGCGCTGCGAAGCTCTGCTGGCTGTTACCATCATGGGGTATGCTTTCTCGTTCCATGGTGAAGTCAGCTGGCGGAGAATGTCATGGAAGCTGAGATCTGAGGACTAGCAATGGTGTTTCGAGTCTCTGTGGCAATGAGGAATTGGCTTGGTGATTCGTGACTAGGAGCAGCGGCATGCTAGTGGGGGCGACTGCACAGGAGAAGTCCAAAGTCTTTCTTTCAGGATGAAAATCCAAGGTCTGGCCTTAATTGGTTGTGCCTGGCAATGGCCTTGTTGAAGGCATTGTTTTTGAGAGCGAGGACTTTCTTCAGGGTGAAAACCTAAGATCGATGATCGGGCGACGACGGTGTTTGCGCACTGTTCCCTTATTGGAGGCGTCGCTTTTGGAGAAGCTGGACTTCTGGTGCTGTCTTGGTGGTGTTAGTGCTGCTGTTTCAGGGAATAGATCATTGCAGCGGGACTTTTCTTTTTCGTAATTATTCTTTCTTTTTTTGGCTGTGTGCATCCGTAATGTCGCTAGGGCATTGCGTTGTTGCAGAGGTTGGGTGTAATTGGTATCTCCGCGATATTAATATATGCTCTTTGTCGAAAAATAAGTCACCCAAAAAACGCCACCGCTCGCCATGCCCGCCGATGTGCGACCGCGATGACCAGCGTGCTGCCAAGTTGCAGAAGTCTTCATAGTAGAATGAAAAACATTTGATAAACGACATTCATACAACACCTATTGGGAATGCCAATTCAAATTTGACATGTGAGTCGAGAAATCACTAATCCTCTATAAATTTGCCTTTGGAGTCTATTAATGAAGCTGTGAACCGAAATGGGATGTGAATTTTATAGCATGTAAAATATTTATGTCATTAATTAGTTTTAATATTTTCGAAGACTATTAGATGTGTTTTATTTATTTATGTGTTTTCAAAATAGTTTATACGTTATCTTAATTATAAACTTCCCACCAGGACCAGAGTTGTTTCCACAGGAGCACCTCTTGGATGGGCCGGTCGGCTTGGATTATCACTTGAAACATAATGGTTTGCTGAAACCTAGTCATCCCAATTTGCATTAAGTGTTGTACAAGATGTTATATGAGAAATATTGTTGTAGGATTATCACTTGAAACATAATGGTTTGCTGAAACCGAGTCATCCCAGTTTGCATTAAGCGATGATGACGACCGTTATTGGGAGAATTACAATGTCGGCATAAGGGTTGTTCTTGACGGCGTCGTGGGTAACAACTGTCTTGATTAGGGCACACGTGGGTCTAAGCAGATAGACGCCATGTTTTTTTACCGAGTGGGTCTCAAGTGTTACGCTAAATGGGTTGATTGATGCATGATGCTGGCCCAACCGAGTGATTCTTCTATCAAAGACTCAGGTTGTTTGGGCATGTTGGGCCGAATCCTTGTCGTGAGACTACCCTGGGGGCATCCAGCCGTCAGTAGCCCCCGAGTACACCGGTATGTCTCCTCCCTCTCAAGCCATAGCCGCACCGCCTTCCGCCGCGTCTCCCATATCCGCTCCCTCACCAACAACTTGGCTTAGATAGATCTCTCTCTCGCTCTCTCTCTCTCGGTTTCGATGGACGATTCTCCCGTTAGTGCCGATCCAATCTGTCGTAACTACATCTATCTGTGTATCTAGTCAGAAAACTAATTAATTGCGCATATCTGCATTGCATAGAGAAATAGGTACTCTTTGCTTGGTCATGTTTGTTTACAGCCGAATCGTATGGTTGCCAATTCTGCAAATCCAATCATATGTACCACAGTTCCACTTTTATTTGTTTGTTACATAAATAAATACGGCAGCTTTGTCCTCCCATTTGTTTGTCAGAAGTCAGAACAGAAGAATGCATATATTTTTCATATACATTTTGTAACAATCCATTTCCTCCTACAGGACGGTCTCTGCACGACTCACATGTCTTTTGATGCCACAAGGTACGATTAACTGTGGTTTCTTCGGCGTGAGTGCCGCAGTCGATTCTGGTCCTCAATAATATCTCGGCATTGGATTTGATGGTCACTATGTACTTCCCCTAATGGAAATGGCGCCACTCCCTCTTGGATACTGGTTCCAACCGACCGATATCGAAGTCATCATCTACTATTTAAAGAGGAAGATACTGGGTAAAAAGTTGCTCTGCAATGCTGTTACAGAAATAGATATCTACAAATTCGCTCCCTGGGATCTTCCAGGTATATTTCAATTTAGCCCCCTCCTTGCATGACTAAAATTTGAAAGTACTGCATAACCACATGTTTATATTTACATGCGGCTGCCAAACATGCTACTTTGCACAAGACCACTCCTCTAACCATTTGTTACTAGCAAAATGTTTGTTAGCTCCACTTGTACAGCAAGCAGTATGTTGATTCTTGACTATCTCTTATTGCAGGACGATGTCGTTCTCTGCAAAGTCTATAAGCAAAGCGGTATAGGTCCCAAGATTGGTGAACAGTATGGCGCTCCATTTGAGGAAGAGGAAGAGGAAATTAATGATGCAAAAGGGGACGCTTACCGTTTATCCCATTCTTAATATTAATATGAGCCTTCAAGTAATAAAAAGTAAAAAATACATTAGGAAAATAGAAATAATTAAAGAGACTAATAATAAAAAAAGCCAAACAAAAGAAAAACACTAACATCGCACAGTACTTCTAACCCCCCGCACCTCCGAGGGAGAGACCTAGGGTCACAGGCCGCCAGGACGGGCCCAGCCAGAAGCGTGTATCGAATGCTTTCGCCTCGGCACGGCTGATGATGAATCAGCTCCGTGTCCTCGGCGATGGGAAGGTCAGCGCTGGACTATTTAAGCCGCGAAGGACGTCGCTAGCCGAGCGATGTGGTGCTAAAACGTTCCACGCCGCTGTGTGCGTCTGTTTGTTCCCGGAACACTGGGTCGTCGCGTTCGTCCGTCGCTCAAGAGCGAGACGTCCGATGCGCCCTTGAGAATGCACCCTCACATGTACGCCATGGGGTACATCACGTCGACGAGGCAGTACAAGTTCTTCCGCCTCTCTTTCGCGGCCTCGAAGAACTATGTGCACGTGCTCACCTTGGGCCGCGGGGCGAAGGCGGGCGTGTGGCGTCGGCACGAGGGGCGCTTCCGGGGCCACGGGACGGGCTTGCCGCCAGTGCACATCGACGGCAAGCTTTACGTGCTGGCTAAGAAGCAGCAGGGCGACAGGAAGCCTGACAAGCTGCTGGTCTTCGACGTGGCCGCCAAGACGCAACACGCGTGCCGCCTCCTGATATGCGACGCGGATGAAGCGCTGGCCGACGTCCTCGAGCTGCACGGCCGGCCATGCCTCCCCGTGCACGAACAGAGTCCGTTCAACCGCCTCCCGTTCTGGGTCCTGACACATGTGCCTCACCGCTGGGAGCTGCGCTACAGCTTTGAAGCGGGCGTCACTAACAGCACCGTTGTCGAACTGCGGCACCTAACCGATCTCCTCCTTTGCCGCCACCATCACCATCCGAGGGCCGCCTAGCTCGACTGTGGCAACATCATGCTGTCCTACCAATATGGTGACCGCGTGTACAAGTATGACACCACGGAGGGACGTCAACGACAACCACCGGGCTACAACAATGTGTGGGACCATCATCACTAGTTGCCGATTTCGGACTGCTACCGATGGAGCATCTTCAGTGGCTACCACCCTAACCTACTCTCGCCTCACGATCTCGCCACTGCCCCGCAACAAGCAGAAGAACGGTTGGAGCATCAAGTGTTGCGTGTTCTCCGAAGCCACAAGTGATGCGTGTTCTTCGAGCGTGTTGACAAGTTGCGGAAAAACGGTTTGACTATGACTTAAATGTGTTTTGTGGGTTAATTTATGAAAAACAAAGGATCTTTTTTGTAAAATGGCGTGACAGTGAGATGACAGAAACACTCCGTGCTTTATTATTATTAGGTAGGTATAGATATAGATATAGATTCTTCTTGCGGGCGTTCCTGGTGGGGATGGAGATGCGGCCACGGCTGGAGGCGCGAGGGCCACCGGGGAAGGAGCGGACAAGGGGGTGCCACGGTGTGCGCCGTGAAGACCGCTCGGACCACTGCAGCACGAACTGCTGCATGCGGCACCCTCGAGCCGTAGGTAGTTGATGGCGCGCATGAAGGTCGGCTCCATGAGCAGGTTGAGGTTGAAGGCGGCGTGAGCATAGCTGGGGTCGAGCCCGCAGATGAGGTTGTTGAGCATGATCGCGTCAGAGACCGACGCGCCCACCTCACTGAGCTCGTCGGCAAGCACCTTGAGACAAAGGCAGTAGTCGAAGAGGGTTATGCCGTCCTGATGCAGGCTATAGAACTCAGTGTTGAGCAGTACCTGCCGTTGGAGCTGATTGTCGAAGAAGAGTTGGGAGATGGTGGTCCACGCCCCGAGCGACGTGTCATTGTCGCGGCTCACCGTGTTGTAGAGCCACTTGACGATGCTGGCATCCACCGCCAGCAAGTGTTCGTCGCCGATCATAGTGCATCGACGGACCCGTCGACGTGATCGCGGAGCCCAAATTCCTGGAAATTCAGGGAGAAGTAGGTGCGCCACGTCAAGAACGACGGCGTATGGAGGTCGAGAGTGATCAGTGCATGATCCTGGAAGTGGATGTGGCGTAAGGAGGCTGCGGAGGCAGGCTCAAGGACGGCGAAGGGGTTGATGTCGCCACCGGAGACGGAGGATCGGGGAGAGGCCATGGAGGGCGAGAGAGAGCGGAAGCGAAGACGATCAAGGATGAGCATGTGATACCATGTAAATAATGAGAGAGAAGGAGTTTGTGTGGCACACTGTTTGCATTGACATCAGGGGGTTTTATACATGTACAAGGGGCACACGATCATCTAACAGAAGCGCTATCCTAGGAGAGAGTGGGGGAAGTGGTTAGCTGAATGTGTGCGTGCGCTAACAAACTACGGTGATGCACTGACTGTTTCAACAATTTTGCTAACGAACTACGCGAGGCAGCTGGTTTTCATCATCAATTTTGAAATAAGTTTCGGAGAGCAACGGAGGGAAAACCCAAACCCAAATCGATCCCTATTCAATTCCGATCACCCACCACCGCCCATGGCCTCGCCTCCTCCTCCTCCACCTCCTCCCACAGAGGCCGCCGCTACAGCGCTCACCTCCTCGAACTCGTCGCAGCCGGCGACGGCGGAGGAGCGCCTCAAGGTGTACCTCCGCATCCGGCCCCTCACAGTCCCGGCCCCGGAGCGGGAGCGCGGCTGCAGGCCTGCCGCCGGCCGCGCCAAGGCCAAGGAGCAGCAGCCGCCGCCTCCTAGGAATCAGCAGCTGTCCGGGGTCTGCCTCGTCGTCACCGGCCCCGGCTCCGTCGCGCTCACCGTCCCGCAGGCCAAGCTCGTCGACCACCGGCGGGGCCGCACCGCCAGCCAGGTCTTCGACGGCTTCTCCGCCGTCCTGCCGCCCGACTCGTCGCAGGCATAACCCCCAAATCCTTTATCCCCTAGGAGTATTTCATTACTGTCTTAGTGGTACAATGCCATCGATTTCAGGTCAGGACAGACAGACCTAGGAGTGTTTCTCTACCGGGCTATAATTTAGATGCCGTTTACTGGACCTGAACCTATGCATTTGCTGGCATGCTATTAATCTCTCCTTACAATTCTGTGCAGAATGATATCTTTACTCAAGTGATGAACCCGCTAGTGGACGAGTTCTTGGGAGGAAAGAGCGGCCTTCTGGTTGCCATGGGTCCGACGGGGTCCGGCAAGACACATACCGTCTTTGGTACTGCGAGAAATCCCGGCCTAGTACCGCTCACGCTACAGAAGATCTTCACGGCGGCAGATGAATCCGAAGGTGCCAACAAATCGCCAAGGTACACCAGCTTGGTACACTCTACTAATGTATAATCTGCATATCTAGTGTTGGGTCTGTGCTAGGATTGACGGCAAATACCGCAAATATAGCAAATGTTCAGAAGATTACTGAAGCATGCAAGTCTGTAAATTCTGAACCTAAAAAAGTTTTAGAGTTTCGGATTCTCTCATCAGCAGCTTATAACCTACAAGATCTGAAAACGCAAGTTCTTTGCTATGGTGGAAGCAATTAAATCACAAATAATCTCTTAATGAGTTCCATGTCATACTTGCAGATCATTTTACTTGTCAATGTTTGAGATTCTCTGTGAAGGAAAAGGAGAACGGATTCTAGATCTTTTGTCCGATGCAGCAGAACTTGTCCTCCAGCAGTCAGCAACAATTAAAGGCCTTAAAGAGGTACTCCTTTCCTTAAAATTAGGCCCCTTGGAACAACACTTTGAATATGCCTGATAGGGTCATATAGTAGTCTTACTCTGATGTCAGTTTAAATGTCATCACCACAACTTTGTGATAACTTAAATTTCACGACCAGAATGAAGATGAATGAGATGTTTCTGTTTCCAGTCCTTTAAGGAATTTGCACTTGTTTGCTGTAATCAACCTTGGCTTCCAACCTGAAAGACGGGGTCTTGGAATGGCACATTCCAGTTGATATGCACTGCGTTAATAACTTAATATTAATAGTTTTTGTAGTAGACTAGTAGCATGCAGTCAGGTACTCACCTTTCTAGCAATAACATAAAATTAGATGCTCACTGTTATTTATTTTGCAGGTGGCCATTTCAAATGTCATGGATGCTGAGAGTTTAGTTTCACGTGGTATGCTTAAGCGCAGCACAGCTGCAACAGATGCTAACAGCGAGTCAAGGCATGTTCTCTGTATAAACCTGTTAACACATCTTTCATAACAATAACACTTATCCCGAATAATGGGCGTTGTTTTCTCATGATTTTTCCTTCCTAAGTTTCCACACCTTGTGTTTTCAGGTTTTCCCTTTAACTTTTTAGTTACAGTTATATATGATTAACTACATATTGTATTGCAGCCGGTCACAGTGCATCATCACTATACGTGATGTTCATGAAAATAGTGACCTACAAAATGAGCACCAAATTAGTGGATCTATTCTGACCATTGCAGACCTTGCTGGGCCAGAGCGAAAAAAGAATACTGGAAATAAGGTCTGCCCCGATTAGATGTTATCATGTATTAACAGTGATCATGGAACCTTGTCAGGAGACTGATGAGACCTTTTCTTGTAAACTTTCATTTTTTGGGTTCAAGGTTGTTAGAGAGTAACTTTATCAACAACACATCCATGGTTTTCGGTCTCTGTCTGAGGGTAAAAATAGCTTTTGTTTTGCTGCTCTTTATCCACAACAGATGCTGCTTGCAAAATGCATTTAATTCTCCCTCTTATCACTTGTCAGTGAGGTGCGCCTGCCAGCTAATGATAGTTATCCTTTTCAACTTTGGTAACTGCAGGCTTTGTTAGATCATCAGAAAAATCAAAAGAAAACCCTAGAGAAACATTTCAAGAACTCAATGGTATGTCTATTTGTATGAATCTCGAATCTTCCCTTTTTGATTATTTTGGCTGGTCTCCAAACAAGGCCCATCACATGTTATCCTAATCATGGTCCTAATGCATGTTTAAATGGAGATCTTCCCTTTCTATGGTTAGAGATCTAACAGTCGGCAAGTATTGACCTAATAAAAAATGATCCTGTCAAGATAATATTTTGAATGTGCTCATAGTCATATTCCCATCCTCAACTAAGCTACTGGCTTCCTATATCTATATTATAACTTGTGCAGCTTGGAGTCCATGTATACACTAGCATTATAAGAGCAGTGATCTAAACGCTCTTATAATACTTTATAGAGGGAGTATTAGACATTACTCTGTTTCTGGACACTCCGTTTCTCTACTCTTTAAACCTGTACATGCTTTGAGTTTTCGGTTTTAAATGATATTATCCAGTTCTTTGGTGACAATAACACAGAATTTTTATTTGTCCTAAATATTTTGTGTTTTTGAAAGTTGACAAGGTACTTGAAAGACTACCTGGAAGGAAGGAAAAAAATGACTCTGGTATGCCATTCTGACCTGAAATGATCTATATCAACAGCTCCTCACATGACATACTTTACTAGTTCAAATGTTTTTTGCGTGCGCTTTATTCTATCTTTAAGGGAAGTGTTCAATTTTAGTCTGAAAAGTGGGCAGAACAAGAGGAACTCAAAATAACGTGTTTCCATGTGGACAATTTAGTGTGAGCACTTTTTACGCTCTGGTCAGGAATGATGGTTGCACTGATAATGGTGTTTATGCTAATTTTTAAGGAGGCAGTCTCCAAGAATACTTTTGTTTACATTTGGTATAATGTCACAAAGTTTTGACTTTAGTGAGGTTGATGCACGAAACCTGATTGCTGCAAAATCTAGAACCGTAAATAAGTGCCTGGCTAGAACTATCAACTGCTTGAACAATACGCCCCTTTGGATTCTGACATCAACATGTTGGAACCTGACAACTTGTATTATTATTTTGTGAAGGATGCCTGCTGAAAAACCCAACAGAAGGCACATTTTTGCTAGTCATTTGCAATTTACTATTTATCTTTATGCTGGAAGAGTGTGGCATTGGCACTCTTACTCTGTGGTCTACACAGTGCCTATTGACTTGATAAGTGCACTATTTTGATGATCATTTTTTGTTCTTTCTCAGATTTTGAACGTGAAACCAGGAGAAGATGATTATGCTGAGACATCATATTTGCTCAGACAAGCATCTCCTTACATGAAAACAAGGTACTTCCCTTACGTTTTATGGCATACTTTTCTTATTTCTTCTTGTTCTTGGAGAAAGGAAAGTACATAACAGGAGTTGAGATGTTAGATTGCATCTTATCCACCAACTAGAGTTTTTTCTAATCCTGGTTTACACAGTTCAGTCGGTCCTAGGGTAACATATAATATTTCCTGTTAGGATTTTTAAGTAAAACAATAACAAATATTTGTCTGTTGGTAGTCCGGTCATAGAAACACATAATTGTTAGTTTACAAAATTAGAGAAAGGGGTGGAAGAAGACCGAATCATATAATTTGACTGTAAGGAAACATGAACCAAACACACGTGCGCTCTTTAGTCTTGACTTGACCGGCCAATGAATTGCTGTAGGAATGGGTGCATGTCAGTTGTCAACTGTATGGTAATGTAAGACCTGCCTCATGCTGTTGTGTTAGCTATACATAACCGTCTTTGCATGCCATTGTGTCGCATTAATTGGCAAGAAAACATTGACACACATATAAATTTATACCATTTTTTAATTATTATTCATTCCATTTCCTGTTATCTTTTCAGGTACACGAACCTTGATGAGTCTTCTGACTTGCTTGCCCAAAAGAGAAGCAGTGTTTCCCTGATTTGCCAAGAGAACAAGAAAAAGAGGAAGGTTAACAAGCCTGAAGTTCCTACGGTACAAATCACTGTTAAATCTTCCAATATTTTTTTATCATTTAAGTAGTTTACTTCTGTACTGCACAGAGCCTCCAATTATTGATGTGATCTTGAGATGTTTGCTCATGGTGCAGGTTGATTTTCACATTACCGTTTTGGATAGATCTTTACATATCTTTGCCTAGTTCCCCCTAGGAACCAAATGGTTAAATTTTGCCGTTATTTATTGTATTCTTGGCCTGATTAGTAATGTCTCCCATATGATATGATTGAAAGGAACTGCACTTGTTTAACAACATATATTCTTATACAATGTGCCAATGTTCAGGGTTTTCTTCTGAAACCTATACAAAATAGATACTAAAATGACAAATGTTCTACTGAATACCCTCATATCACATATTCTATCATGTTTTTAATGTCCAACAAGCATGTATCATACATGATCACTTGTGTAGCATTTCAGCTCCTAGTTAATTATTTTGAGTGAACTATCATTTTTGTTAAGCTCTCCAGGCTGAAGAAAAGGACAGCACTGATAAATGTGATGATTTTAAACTTTCTGAGAAAGGTTCTATTCTACCTGCACCGATATTTGATTTCTTATAATTTCTCATGCATATTTACTATGATTTGGAAACTGATGATATTGCTGGTTTTTGCGTCTTTAGTCTTGGTTAGGATCCTGGTTCCTTAATTGTACTTTTAATTGAAAATAACATTCTTTTTTTTGTATAATATACCTGAACTGTCTTCACTATACTAACATAACTCATATTACAACATTCATCTAATACTATATCCCTGTACATTTTTCTACATGTGTATAGATGAGTTCCTCAATTCAGAGCTGCAAAGAGTGTCCCGAACTGAACAAATCATGAAGAACCTTTTCAAGGCTTTATGGACTGTTTCGAAACAAAAGCTTTTGGTAAGCAGAAATTTTTACTTCTTATGTATGTTTAATTTACTGAATATTCATCCCTTAAGTACTCAAAATGATAAGATCTCTGAATGGCTATTATGGTCAATGCATGGCTGCACAGTCATTATCGTAAATGCAGTAGTTTTGTTTTGTGTGTACTCGTACTTGCTAAGTGCATTGATAATTTGTTTTTTCAGGTTTCTTTTTGCATTGTTTTGATCCATGTATTTGGTTAATAGGAATGTGAGAGTGCTGCTAAGAGCATGCAAGAATTGCTTAGAGATAAAGACATCCAGATTATGGAGCTGAAAAAGGAGTTGGATGACCTGAAGTCTCATTGTTCGCATGACAAGTTTCCAATTGCTGAAGATACCCCTGTTGTGCAAAATGATGTTGTGTCCCTTGGTCAAGCTGCTCGAAGCTCGGTTTCTCAATCTAATCAAACTGACAAGGGATCCAGTGAAGCTGCATTAGACAATTTCCATGTAAGTGTTGTGTTGTAATTCAGATCTTGATAAAAATTGAACATATATTGGAATTAATCTTGTTTAGATTTTTGTTACAAGTAACTTATATAGTTCCATGTTCTTTATTCTGGGCTATATGGAACACTAGAAATGATATGATCTTTAATGGCAAGAACTTCAATAATTTTTTGCAGGTTATATACAGAGCCATATCTTGGATCCGTACATGGTCGTTACTCACTCATGCGGACTACAGGGAACTTATGGCTATTGGGTGCAACCGGTGGGAGACGGTCGCACGGGCTATCTTCAGCCGATTTGGATGGCAAGCTAATAATAGGCTAGGTGTATAAGCATCGTAGCCTATTTTTGGTTTCGCTGGTTGTGGCAATTTTTATTTAATTTGTCACTTGTTTTTATGCTCAGTTCATGAGCAGTTTGTGGATCTAAGACTTTGTTCTTGAATTATTTTAATAACATGGTTGCATGCATCGATTGATGCAGAGGCCGGGGGCGGTGTTCCTCCTTTTCAAAAAAAGAAAATAGTTCCATGTTCCACTTCTGCTACAGTTGGCATTGGCATTGCTGACTGGTTCGCATACTTCATGTGAGGTTGAGGAGGCAGCAAGAGGAGTTTGATATTCTACTGGATGCTCGACAATTGGAAAGGCAAGTTCAGGAATCAACATATGTTCGCTCTTAACAAATGGTGCGTGGTTTTTTTTGTTTTTTTTTGCCTTAAGAATCATGCCAGGAGAAAGGTGCAAGCTATCCTCACATGGATGTGCATATGGTGGTTATCTCAGCGCATATGGTAGTTTGTTTCGACAGAAGAATAAAAGGAGTATCATTACTAGAGATATGTGACTAGACTTTCTGTGAATGCTCAATTACCCATTGTGTACTGAATTTTCGGAAAATGCCAATTGATCATCACGTGACCTGTGGTTAGACTTAAGAGGGGATTTAGTTTGCTTTGCTCACATATGTGTCTCCTAATTAGGAGGAATGAGGAAATTAAATTCCTCGGGATACAACGTGTATTGCACAGCCGCCGCGGCGCTCGTTTATTATTTATTTATTTTTACATATCCTCAGGGCCATCTCCCGCTTATATATATGGTCGGAGAGACCGAGAGGCTACCGCGTAATCTCGTGGAACGCGATCGCGATTCATTCCAAATTGACCGTCGTGGGGTGGCATTCCTCGCGAGGCCCTGCTTGGGCACACATCTTCTCACGGGAGTGGTGGTCGGCGAAGCCCCGGTGAAGGCCAACGACATATCTCCCGCCGAGAGTGTCCCGTCCAAAACTCTCCCGCCCACTTTTGCTTCCCGCCAAAACTCTATCAGTTGTGTTTCGACTTGTGAATCAGAGACATCTACGTTCCATTCTAAGAATGCATGTATGATGCTATCATAAGGTAACGACCCATCACACGCTAACAAGAAAAGCCGCAAAGAATAAACCATTTCCATAACCACTATTTGTAACGGAAGCTCTAGCCACCATCGCATTGAGCCATGGGGTAATAGTGTTCATCCATACCCCTCTCTCTCTCTCTCTCTCCCTCGTTGCCTCCACGACACATTTTTTTTTGTGGCAACTCGTTTGTGCGTGTTTTTTGGAGATGTGACTACTGTTGGTAGGTTGGTAGGGTTACAGGGGTGATGATCCAATCAACTAATTAGTTGGTTGTATGTACCTGTAGAGATGATGCACTGTCGTCTTGTCGAACGAATGAATTAATTAATCCGCCCAGGCCCAGGCAGAATATACCAAGTGATCACCCAGTTTTTGACAACGTTGTGGCAAAAACAACATATTCCTTGTGGGCCACATAACGGCAACACTAGGCAGTCTCTATAATGGTTTTAAATGCACTCAATAATATTTTTGGAGGCTCTCAAACGTGTGTGCTGGGTTCGCCATAAGCGCGTGCGGCTGCAATACCAGCAAACTGAAACTTCACTTCGTGTGTCTTCTTTTGGAGCCATCGAGGTGTGTCTTCTCACAGTGGTTGAGTGCAGGGGCTAGAACACAAGAGCTTGAGCCAACCATGGATGATATGGACACGGAAGAGAAGTGAAGTGGGCTCCGGAATAGCGTATAAGGTTTTGAGGCTGGAAGCATATGCTGTTGGGCAGTGATGCATACGTATTACATATACGATCGTCCTACATAGATTTGGTTCGTTAGCTTGAGTTTGCTCCACACATTAGTTATACAGAGATAGCGATCTATCTCAAGTAACTAACAACTTGCACGTAAGCTCTATCATAAATGTGGTCTATAAATGAGAACCAACAAACCCTCCATTTCCTCTTGAACAGTAAGCAACAAAAGACAACCCAGAGACCTAGTACAGATGCTATGCACATGCTGAGGTACAACGAGACCACATCACTCATTCCTTCGTCATGCTCTTGAGGACCATATGGAATTATGTCAGTTCGTGAGCAGTTCCATGGAAGAGGTGGACCACATAGACCTGGGTTGCCAATGTAAATGGATGATTGGTCCTCTAGTGCTCTTAATTGGTCCCCGGATGGTATTGTTCCAGTCAGATTTTTATATGACAAGTTCAAGCGGCTTAGTGATGTTAGAGCTGAAAATCTTGAAGGAATTTCACCAGAGAGCTCATTATGTGAGAGATCAAAAGATTCCAGTGCCCGTAGCTCACCAATACTTCGGGGTATTATGCCAGTCCGACTGTTCCAAGAGAAGTTTAAATTCTTTAATGCAATGAGCATGTCAATTTCTTGAGGAATTTGCCCTGTCAATCTGTTGCAAGAAATATCAATGTTCACCATGTATGCGATCCCTTTGGTGTATTCAAGCAGTTGACCTTTTATGTCTACTACTACAGTAAAAGCATCAACGGAAATGTCCAGAGCTCCAAATACATCAACAAGGTTGAGAAGGCCACCACTATTATAGGAAGTAGAGGTCATGGCTGTAAGATTCCCAAGTGAACATGGTATGTCCCCTGAGATGTTATTGCATGCAATGTCTAAAAATTGAAGCCCTTTCATCCAGGTTAGTTGACCAGGGATGCCACTAGAGAACATGTTTGGGCGCAAACGCAAAAGTGCCAAACGTGGTAACATTGACTCGATCCATGATGGTAATATCCCACAAAATTTATTGTAGGACAGATCCAGAAATTTTAGCTCTCTGCATCTATGAAGAAACGATGGGAATTCTCCTGAAAGACGGTTGTTGTTCAGCTTAAGCAAGGTAAGATCAGAGATTTTTATCCTTGAATACAATTAGGAAATGTCCCGTTTAGCAGGTTATTTTAGAGGTCTAGGAATTGCAATCGTTGGAGGGAGCAGGGCATAGTTCCAGAAAAGGAATTGTTGGAGAGGAGGAGCATTGCTAGCATTAGTGCTCCCATATCTGGTGGCAGTGTTCCTCATAGATTGTTTCTAGAGAGGTCCAAGAATTGTAGATTATTTGGAAGTGTTGGAATAGGGCCAACAATCTGGTTAGAACTGACATCTACTGTTGTCAAAGGAGATAGCAGGGGAATGTAGGAAGCGTGCCAACAAGACGTTCCTGACGAATACAATTTTTCAAGAGAGGAATTAGCAATCCAGAGAGGTATGTTATCATGTATGCTTGTAGTTTGAAATATCCAGCCAAAAGTGTTGGAATTAACCATGATAATTAGACTGTGTCCGGCTCGGACTAGCACAATCATCGTATAGGACTAGTATATATATAGCTGCTCCGGCTGCTTTATATAGCTATTTAACAAACCCCTGTAATTGAAAACCAGATCAAATCAATAGATAACCAGGACCGACAAGGTCCTGTTTAGCCATCAAAATCGTCTGTGGTCTCGTGCGTGTTTTTTCGTCGAGTTCAATCGAGCAAGTCATCACGTACGCAGTAGCAAGCTAGCTTTCACGGAAGCTTCCACCTGATTGCTAGCTTGCTTCTTGTCTACGTGACCATCAACTCTTGGTTCAACTGCAACACTAGCATATCCGGTCGGAAAGCAATCGGCCGTAGCTAGTTTGTTGTACGTCATTCCGCCGGAAAGTACACGACGGATCGGCGTCGAGATCGGGCATGTGTCAACAATTGGTACCAGAGCTTGGTTTGTCATTCATGATCTTCGAAAAGTAAGCAGACGTTCATGGCGGCAAGAGCGGAAGCACCGATGGAGATGATGGGGGTGTCACAATTCCCACGTCTGGGTCGAGAGGACTACGCACTATGGGCGATGAACATGGAGGTCGCGATGGAGGGCACCGAGCTCTGGGAAGCCGTCGACCTCAGCGGCGCCGAGTACGCGAAGTGCGCGACGAAGTACCGGAAGGATGGTCAGGCGTTAACGGCGATCTACTCCGTCATGCCGAAGGATGTGCTGCACACCTCGTCGGAGAGAAGTCGGCGAAGGAGGCATGGGAGACCATCAAGATCCTGCACCAGGGTCATGACCATGTCAAGGAAGCACACCTTTAGTCCCTGATGAGAAGCTACGAGTGCCTGAAGATGGAGGAAAATGAGACGGTTGATCAGTTTGCCGCCCGTCTCAAGACCCTCGTCAACGGCATACGCAACTATGGTTCAACCATAGAAGAAGTTGCGATCATCCGGCGTTTTTTGCACGTCACGCCGGCATGCTACATCCAGATCATCACGTCGATCGAGCAATGTCTTGACCTGAAAACTCTCACGGTTGAGGATCTCGTCGGAAGGTTCGAGGCCCATGACGAGAGAATTCGTCTTAGTTTCGGTGATGCGGAGGAGAGTGAGCATCTAATGTTGACAAAGGCATAATGGAGTTCCCTGTCGAAAGAAAAACAAGGCGGGTCCACAAGCAGCGGCAAGAAGAAGGGGAAAGGGAAGCAGTGCTCGGCAAGAAAGAACTTGGTCGACTCGGACGACGAGGATGCACCTGCACCACCGAGGAGGAAGTTTGACATCAGAAAAGTGAGGTGTCATAAGTGTGGCCTCTTCGGTCACTTCAAGGCTGACTGCGAAGAGGCATCAAAGCAGCGGACGCTCATGGCCGGGGAAGAAGATGACAGGGATATGATACTGATGTGCGAGCTAGTGGATGAAGCAGATCCAGATGATCATGATCAGATGGACACATGTCCAGTGAGTGCATCTGTGTTAGTAAACCCAGGCGAAGTCTTGGCGCGAGAAGACCATGACACAAGGCATGACGGTGTGGTCACGCTAGAACCAGGCGAAGTCTTGGCGCGAGAAGACCATGACACAAGGCGTGCCGATGTGGTCACGCTAGAACCAGGCGAAGTCGTTGCATCAGAAGACTATGACACAAGGCGTGACGGTGTGGTCATGCTAGAACACGGCAAATACATGGTGCCAGAAGTCCATGACGTACTGCGTTTCAGTGTGGTCGTAGCAAAGACGGGCCAAGACACGCGGCTAGTTGCAGTCGGATCAGACAACATGATGTTGGACAGTCCAGGCGTTGCAAGTCACGGTGGATCGGCGAGTCCAGAAGCTAGAGGTGTTGCATGCATCGAGCGGCAAGCCAGCCAGCTCGCGCGAGCAGGCGGCCGACACGAGGTGCGATGGTGTGGCCGGTGCAGCTTCGCTGGCTTGCGCACCCAACTCAGCAGACGGATCGGTTGCTAGCAGTCCATCCGGCAGGCCGGCTGGAGCAAAGATTCCCACAAGGGAGCCAATCGTCATGTAGTGGCTGCTACAAGTGTACAGCAGCAAGATTCCCTAAAAGGAGCTCACCAGCACGTGCATGCCTTATGATGGATGGTCTAGAAGGTGGGCAACACCAAGAACAGGTAGACGTGCAAGAGGGAGATAGCAGCCTAGGAGGTCGGGCTGCAGATTTTCCAGGAAATAGTCCACGAGTGTGTGGCCCAGTAAGCAATCGGTGTCGCTCAGTAAACAATCTGGTAAGCAGTTTGAGCGGATTTTCTTTTTTGAGGGGAATCCCGATCCCTCTAGCTCGAGCGCAGTTCTCCTCGATGTGGAGTGCCCTCGTTGGCCTCGCCGCCTCCTCCAGCGCCAGCGCCAGCAGGAAGAATACTAGGCTTATGTAAAAGAATTGGGACCCCCCGAATTTTGGGTCCTGTGCAGGCCGCACTTTTGGAACCACTGTGGGCCTGGCCCTGAACAGCAAATTGGGCCTTCTTCACTGGATAGCCTCTGCAAGCAGTGTGACTCGTGCGGCGTGCAGCTGGTCGACCCTTTGCTGGAACTGGTGGCAGGCGAACTGTACCTTGAGCTGAATGACCTGCCGTTGTGTCATGCCAGCCATGTTCCAAATGGCAGCAGCCAGGTGCTGGCGCCGTCAAAAGGTGCATACCATGAGGGCCCTCATACTGGATTTAGAGAAAGTCCAGAGTAGCAGCGAGGAGAGTGGCACCGTATCTACAACAGTTAATGGCTCAGGGGCGCCGTCTAGCTAGAAGAAGTGTGATCTCAGGGGTAGGCTCGGTTGTGACTTGAGGCTCTCATTAGTGGTTCTGCATTGGTCATCTGTTAAGTAAGAAAAGTGGGAGTCTGACAAGGTGTACAAATCTAGTCAGTTTTTTTTTTTTTTTTTGTTAAGAAAAGGAGGAAGACCCCCGGCCTCTGCATCTGCGCACAAATCTAGTCAGTAGGTAGGTTTTTAGTTGGCGTGGGATGTCGAAGGATCCGCAACCGTTTTTTATTGTGATGAGGAGGCAGATAGATATGGAAGGAATGAGGAGGAGAAGGTGTGAATAGTGGGAGCGGAGGGTCCCTTCTTTTGAGTTTGGTAGTGACGGGATGGAGAACAATTGGTTGGTTGTTAATTGGAGATGTGACTATTGTTGGTATGGTTAGAGGGGTGATGATCCAATCAATCATCAGTTTTTGACAAGACTGGACTGGTGGTAACAGCAGCACCCTACCAAGAGATCACTCAGTTATTGACAATGTTGTAGCAAAAATGACTATTCCTTGGGGGCCTTCATTTTTCCTGCCTCTAACGGCAACACTAACGGGCTCACTACACTAGTCAGTAGATTCTCTAAAACGGTATTCTAGAAAAAAAGATTCTAGAACGGCAGTGTTCAAAATAATTTTAGAGGCTCTCAAACGTATGTGGCGGCTTCAGCACAAGCGCATGCTGCTGCAATACCAGCAAATTGAAGCTTCTATTCATGTGTCCTCTTTTCAGCCATCGAGGTGTGTCTTCCCACCATGGTTTGGGTTAGTTTCTCAGAGTTTTGGTTGAGTGTAGGCTCTACGACACAAGAGCTTGAACCAACCATAAATGATATGGATACGGAAGACAGGGGAAGTGGCCCCGATACCATACAAGATTTTGAGGCTGGAAGCATGTCCCGTTGGGCAGGGATGCGTACGTGTTACATAGACCAATCAGATTACATACATTTGGTTCATTAGCTTGAGCTTGATCCACACCTTAGCTATACAAAGATAGGTATCAATCTCAAGTAACTAACCATGTACAACAGCAAGCCCCTTCTAGAGTATTCGGTTTATACACTACCGAGTACATGCGCAATTCCAGTAATAGTAACTATCACATATGATCAAGCTAAGTTACAAAACCAAAGAGAGCATTACACACAACAATGATTATTGAAGCTATTCTTATATCACTAGTACAAAGAGATATTCCTGTGTTTGAGATCTCATCCTTCATGGATTTTTGTTGCCAATGAAGCCCAACCCACAATAACTTGCATGTAAGCTCGATCATAAATGTGGTCTGTAAATGAGAACCAGAAAACCCTCCATTTTCTCTTGAACAAGAAGCCACAAAACACAGCCCAAAGACCAACTACAAATCCTATGCATATACTAAGGTACAACGAAACTACATCACTGATTCCTTCATCATGGTCTTGAGGAGCATATGGAATTATGTCAGTTCGTGAGCAATTCCTTGGGAGGGGTGGACCACATAGACCTAGGTTTCCAATGTAGATGGACGCTTGGTCATCCAGTGTTCCCAGATGGTATAGTTCCGGTCAGATCATTATATGACAGGTTCAAGCGGCTTAGTGATATTAGAGCTTATAAACTTGTAGGGATTTCACCGGAGAGCTCATTATGTGAGAGATCTAAAGATTCCAACGTCTGAAGCTCACCAATACGTTGGGGTATTATTCCAGTCAGGCTATTCCAAGACAAGTTTAAATTTTTTAATGCAACAAGCTTGCTAATTTCTTGAGGAATCTTCCTTGTCAAACTATTGCAAGAAAAATCAATGTTCACCATGTATGCAATCCCCTTGGTATATTCAAGATGTTTACCTTTTACATCCACAAATATGCTATTACTATAAGGATAAATGTACCCCATCCTAGATCCAATAATTAGAAAATAAAAAACATCAAAAAGTCCTCCACTATTACTGGAAGTAAAAGTCATAGCGATGAGATCCCCAAGTGAAGGTGGTATGTTCCCTGAGATGTTGTTGCATGCAATGTCTACAAATTGAAGCCCCATCATCATGGTTAGTTGTCCAGGGATGCCACCGGAGAACATGTTTGAGCGCAAGCGCAGAAGTGCCAAGTGTCGTAACTTTGACCCGATCCATGTTGGTAAGCTCCCAAAAAAATTATTGTATCCCAGATCCAGAAATTTTAGGTCTCTGCATCTCTGAAGAAACAATGGGAATGCTCCTGAAAGACTGTTGTTGTTCAGGTTAAGCAAGGTGATATTTGATGTTTTGAATCCGTGAGGGCAATTGGGAAACGTCCCATTTAGCAGGTTTTTTGATAGGTCTAGAAATACCAATTGTTGCAGCTGGAGCAGGGAGCAAGGAATAGTTCTAGAAAAGGAATTGTTGAAGAGAATAAGCACATCTAGCATTGGTGATCCTAAGTTTGGTGATGGCAGTGTGGCTGGTAGATTGTTTCCAGAGAGATCCAAGTGGAGTAGATTCTTTGGAAGTGTTGGAATTGGGCCAACAATCTGGTTAGACTGGACTTTTAGTGTCGTCAATGGAGATGACAGGGAAAATGTAGGAAGCATGCCAACAAACTGATTTCGAGACAAATCCAAATATATTGCAGAGGAATTACCAATCCAGGCAGGTATGTTACCGTGTATGCTTGTGTTTGAAACATCAAGATAAAATATGGATGATTGGTTAAGCCAAGATGGAAACTGGGGCCCTAGTATGCAAGATCTAAAACTTGCCCAGGATAAGCTGAATGGAGGTTTCCATGTAGTGTCGACCTTCATAGTTAAGGAATTATCCGAGATATCTAGATACTCTAAGGTGGTCAGATTTGTAAAATGGTCCTCAATGATTGTACCATGTAGGTTGTTGGAGGCTAGCCATAATCTGCGCAAATTTTTGAGCTCCCGTATACCAATTGGTATCTCTCCAGACAGCTTGTTGTGGTAGAGATCGATCTCCTTTAAGCTGCTAAAGTTCTCAAGCCAAGTTGGTAAGCTTCCTGTCAAATGGTTGTCGTAAAAACTCAGCACCTGCAATTCATCTGATGGCAACTGATGCAGTAGCTTTGCGTCATCCATGTTTATGAAGTTGTTGCCTAATATGAGCTCTTGTAATTTCTTCATTTTCTTGAAGGTAAACGGCACCATGCTAGTGAAGTTGTTTCCACTAAGATTTATTTTTTGAATGGACGTCAAGTTACCCAGTGCGTCGGCCGCCATGGTCTCCACCGATGTGAGGTTGGAGTGCACCGGGGGAGGCATAGAGTTCTGAAGCCCACAAAAACTAAAATCAAGGTCTATCAAATAGGAGAGCATGTTGATAGCATGAGTCCAGTCGACGGCAGCACTGAGGTCTACCCCATACATGCCTAGGACCTGCAGCTTCCTAAGGCGCGACACCCACGCGAGATCACGCGAGTAGGCATATGCTGCATACCATTGAGCTTAAGGCTGACCAGATCCGAGAGGTTTCCGTGGTGGGGAGGAATCCGACTGAAAAAATTAGATAAGGAGAGGTCGAGATGCATGAGGCGCCCGCTCCCGAGGGCGCCGATGAACTCCGGGATGTGCGTTAAGCCGAAGTCGTTGTATGAAAGGTCCAGCTGCTTCAGATGTTGCAAAGTAAGTAAGGAGGAGCGTATCTCACCCAATGGCCCAGTCGCTCTTGACTTGGAGCGTATCTCTTCTTTCTTTCTTTTTGAAAAAGGGCAAATCCGGACGTCTGCATCATTGCGATGCACATTGTGGATAGCACTAGAGTTGTACAAGTATCACCACGATTCCTCGAAAGTTACAAATGAAGTAGAATAATCAGCGAGAAAACAAGGCACACAAGGATCGGCTTGAACTTCCTTGACCACTTATAAACAGAATTGCGTACTGAATCTGATGCATGTTCCGTTAAGCTTTCGGGCCATATATACATGCAGTCGATGGAGTAGGTTAATTAGTCCGGCAAGCGTGTCCTGGTAGGTAGGTTACCTGAGTTGGTTAGTTTCCAAGCTATGTCCGTTTAACAGTGAAAGTACTACGAGAGTTACATTACGTGGGAGTCCTACTCTAAATAGGTTTAGGTTAGTGCCCGGATAGGTCTACTATATCTAGCGGATCTTGCCGTGTATATATGCATGTATAGAGTTCTATAAGATTAGGACGTGACTAGCTGACGCCCGGGCGCCTGTTTGCGGGAGCGAGCGCTCTTTAAAAAAGAAAGGAGCAAACCCACGCGCGACCAGGACAACCCAAAAAAGAAACTCGTACTTGACCTGGTTCTCTCCTCCAGCGCAATTAATTACCTTTCTTCATTTTTTCAAAAAGCTATATCTTTTGAACCAAATGTCAAAATGGAGATCCGTTTTCACGGTTGGTTTTCTCGCGACGAATGCTTCAAAACTAGATCTCATATGGATAGGTTTCGACAAATTTATTTTATGGGCAACTTTGTGTGCAATGGAGGCAACTCCAGTGTTATAGGGAAGCAACTCCTTCTTTTTAGCCTAGTAAGGTTGCGTGTTATGTTTATTTGTGTAAAAATAAAAAGATCATACAAAACATGAGGCGCCTTTAGTGCTACATGCAATCAACTTCACGGGGCTATTTGTACCCGTGAATTTTTTCTAACATTATCCCAACTTGCCTATCACGACTGCTCAAATTTTTACCGTTGTTCATCAGTTGCCTATGGTTGAGTCTCAGTTGCTCACAAAGACTTTGAAGTTGCCTAGTATGGATGCCTAGTTGCTTGCTATTGGTAATTAGTTGCCTAACTTTGCTGCTCAGTTGCCTAACTTTGCACATTAGTTACCTATAATATTATGAAGTTTTGTATCATTATTTGTCTAACTTGCTTACAAACAATATGAAGTTGCCTACTGGTGACGCTTAGTTGCCTGCCATTACTATTTCAGTTGCCTACAATACATTGAAAAGTTGGGATAATGTTAGTAAACTTAACAGGTACACATAGTGTAGTGAAGTTGCTTGTATCTAACACTAAATCGCTTCATATTTTTTGTGATTTTATCGTTTTTATACAAATCAACCAAATATGCAGTCCTACTCGGAAAAAAAAGAAGTTGCTTCTCAATAACAGTAAAGTTGCCTCAATTGCACCCAAAGTTACCCAAAAAAAAGTTCGACGAAACCTATCCATACGGGATCTAGTTTTGAAGAACTCGACGTGAGAAACCTAACGGTGAAAACGGTTCTGAATTTCAATACTCGAGTCAAAAGTTATGACTTTTTAAGTTTTTAAAACCCCACATTAATGCAATTGCGGTGATGGTCGTGCGCGCAGTGAGCCAGTGCATGGCTGCAGCGCGTGCGCTCGGGAAGTCCAATTAGTGCAGCTGCACTAATAAGTATTTGGGATAAGATTATTATAACACCGTGAACGTTGAGAAATAAAGAAAACAAACGACACGATATGGTCCATTGGCTACAAGTTTAGCATGTGTTCGTGATATTTTGATATAATCGATCCTAAAGGCGAATTCTAACGATGGAATCTCTGGCGGAGGAGGTTTTACGTGACATCCTGCTGAGGCTGTCGACGACGGACGTTGCCAGCAGACGTTGCGTGTCTCGACAATGGCGCGGCCTCACCCCTGGTTAGTGGAACTCCATGCATATGCTGCACACGTCGTCGCAGACGCTAGTGACGAAGCCGTCCTCGTCACCGAGACCGGGCCGCCGGGCAAGAGCCCTGAGACCACCGTGTTCAACGTATCCACGGGAAATAAAAATCACATGTGCTGCGTCGCTGGCCTCACCCCTGGTTACAGCCCCGCCAACATTTGCAACGGCTTTCTCTGCTTCGTCGCCCCAGTGGACGATCTGAGCTGGCAACCGGTGTTCATCTGTAACCCTATCACCGGAGATATGTTGCAGGTCGCACCACCACGAACAACAGGGTTGAACGTTTGGCATATGTACGCCATGGGGTACACCTTGTCGACCCGCCAGTACAAGCTCTTCCGCCTCTCTTCTCGGTCTCTGACGAGCTGGCGCTGCAAGAGAACATGATGCACATACTCACCTTGAGCGGCGGCGTAGGCGGCCAGTGGCGCCGTCATGACGGGTTGTTCGGGTGTCATGGGATGGACTCGCCTCCAGCGCTTATCGATGGCAAGCTATACGTGCTGGGGAAGGAGCGGGTGAATGACAGGAAGCCGAATAGATTGTTGGTGGTCGATGTGGAGAGCGAGACACACCACACGTACAACCTCCCAAGGTACAATGCCACGGACGCGGTGGCCGATGTCTTCGAGTTGCACGGCCAGCCGTGCGTCGTGGTGCACGAGCTTGGCCCGCGACGTCGCAGGCTCTGTTTCTGGGTCATCGAACTGCGGGCGTCGCACGGGGACGACGAGTGTTGGTACCTGCCACCGCTCTGCTGGGAGCTCCGCTATATCTTTGACATGGGCATGACGAGCACCGACATCATCAGCCCCCATCACCACCCAAGGGCCGCCTGGCTCTGTGGGGATGACGGAATGCTCTGCTATTTGTGTCGCGACAGGATGTACAAGTAAGACACCACGGAGGGACGGCGGCGGCAGCACTCCGTTTCTCCGGGCTATAGTAAGGGGTGGGACTACCAACTCCCGCTGTTGTCACCAAACGACAGCCGGTGGAACGTCTTCAATGGATATTGCCCGAACCTACTCTCCCCGTCCCCGCACGATCCCGCCATTGCGCCACAGCAAGATGAAGAAGAGAGCTTTCGAGCACCAGGTGGTACAAGGTCTCTCTGATGCCACAAGTCGACTAAACGCGGTTGCTCCCCACCATGGTTAACTGGTCCAGTGAAGCGTTCAGGTAGAAGAGACAAACCGAGCTTCACTACCCTGAGTTTCTCACCGATGGATTGAGCTAGCACGTACTAGATCAATGGATGGAGATACAACATCGTTTATATTATGAAATAGCTAGCACATATGTCATCGCTGCCTTCTTGTTTTCCCGTCCCCATGAATATATTTTTTGGTTTTTTGTCCCCATGAGTTAACCTTGTATACATTTACATGCACGCATGTACAGCTAACCTTGTGCACATGTGCACGTACACATGTACTAACCATGCTCCGCGCGCTCCAGGGCCGGCAGCCGGGCACAACGTGGACCTCGGCGCCGGGTGCGGGCTGGTGGCCGTGGTGGCAGCGCCGCCGGGGTCCAATCTTGTGTACAAGGAGGAGGCCGTGGGTGACACCGTCTTGCTTTTTCAGGGAGCTCGGCAACAATGAGGAACCCATCCCATCCGTCGTCTATGAATTCTTGTTTGGGGGGTCAGTCGTTGCTGCTGACTATCCATGCATACATACATATGCTGGAGTGCTTCCTGGAGCATCGGGCAGGTGAATACATATCCTCCATGGCAAACATCGTGGTCGGGTGCATCGAGCAGGAGCAGTGGCACCCTGATCTTCATCCTCGTCAAGAAGCCTCCACCGCCGCTACATGTCGCCCGGTACCATATAATGTTTCGAGGCTAAAAGGGTATGCCTTTGGGCAGGGATGCGTACGTGTTACGTAGAGCAATCACATTACAAATATTTGGCTAGTTAGCTTGAGCTTGATCCACACGTCATACCTATGCAACGATAGGAATCAATGTCAGCCAACTAACCATGTGTACAACAAAAACACACGCACGCCCCTTCTAGAATATATATTCGGTTTATAATCTACCGGATACACATACTTCAAGAAAATGTTCAAAAATGTGCACAATTTTTTAAAAACTCTTTGCAAATAGTATGAAATGTTCATGAATTCAAAAAATGTTCTTAATTTTAGAAAATGTTCGAAAATTTGTAAAATTATTCATGAATGTGGTGCGTGAATGAGAACCAATCGACCCTCCATTTCCTCTTGAATAGTAAGCCACAAATTCAAACCAGAGACCTACTACAAATCCTATGCACATGCGGAGGTACGCTGAAACCACATCACTCATTCCTTCATCATGCTCTGGAGGAGCATATGCAATTACGGTGGTTCGTGAGCAATTCCTTTGGAGAGATGGACCACATAGTCATGGGTTCCCAATGTAGATGGACGCTTGGTCCTCTAGTGCTCTTAATTGGTTACCGGATGGTATAGTTCCTATCAGATTGTTATATGACAGGTTCAAGCGGCTTAGAGATGTTAGAGCTTACAAACTTGCCCGTAATTCGCCAATACTTTGGGGAATTATGTCAGTGAGACCATTCAAAGACAAGTTTAAGTTCTTTAATGCAACAAGCATGCCAATTTCTTGAGGAATCTTCCCTGCTAAATTGTTGCAAGAAAAATCAATGTTCACCATGTATGCGATCCCATTTGTATATTCAAGCACTTGACCTTTTATGCTGACCAATAAACAATAAATATAAGGATAAACGGGTGTGAAGTCAAATCCAGAATTGACAAGTTGAAAAAGGCCACCACTATAATTGAAAGTAGAAGTCATAGCTATGAGATTCCCAAATGACTGCGGTAGGTTCCCTGAGATGTTGTTGCATGCAATGTCTAAATATTGAAGCTTCTTCACCGTGGATAGTTGACCAGGGATGCCACCAAAGAACATGTTTGACCACAAAATCAGAAGTGCAATTGATGGTAACGTTTACCCAATCCATGTTGGTAAGCTCCCATAAAAGTTATTGTCTGCCAGATCCAGGAATGTTAGCTATGTGTATCTCTGAAGAAACAATGGGAAAGCTCATGAAAGATTGTTGTTGTTCAATTTAAGCAAGGTAATATTTGAGGTTTTAAATCCTTGAGGGCAATTGGGCCATATCCCGTTTAGCTGGTTTTTTGATATGTCTTGAAATAATAATTGTTTCAACTGAAGCAGTGAGCACGGAATAGTTCCAGAAAATGAATTTTTGAATAGAAGGAGTAATTTTATCATTGATGCTCCTATATCAGATGGCAGTGTGGCCGAAATGTTGTTTCCAGAGAGGTCCAGTAAGAGTACATTGTTTGGAAGTGTTTGAATCGGGCCAACAATCTGGTTAGAACTGACATCTAGTATTTCCATGGGAGATAAAAGGGAAAATGTAGGAAGGATGCCAACAAGTCGATTTCTTGACAAGTTCAAATATATAGCATGGGAACTATCAATCTAGTCGGGTATATTATCGTGTACGCTTGTGTTTGAAACGTCAAAATAATTGGCCTTTAGTTGGTTAAGCTAAGCTGGAAACTGGGGCCCTAGTACGCAAGATCTAAAGCTTGCTTTAGATAGGGTTAATGAAGGTTTCCATGTACTGTTGACCCTCATGGTTAAGGCATTATCAGAGATATCTAGGAACTGTAAGGTGGTTAGACTTGTGAAATGACTCTTGGTGATTGCACCATGTAGATTATTGTTGGAGCTTAGCGATAAATCTATCAAATTTATGAGTTTTCGTATACCAGCTGGTATCTCTTCGGAAAGATTGTTGTTGTAGAGATTAAAAGTTGTCAAGCTGCTAAACGCCTTAGCTGAGCTAGTAAGCTCCCTGTCAAATGGTTCTCGCCAAAAATCAGCACTTGTAATTCATCTGATGGCAACTGATGCAGTAGCCCTGCCACCTCCATATTAATGAAGTTGGAAGTTAATATGAGCTCTTGTAGTTTCTTCAGTTTCTTGATGGTGAATGGCACCATGCCAGAGAATTTGTTTAAACCAAGATACAAGATCTGAATGGAGGTCAAGTTACCCACCGCGTCAAGGATTGGGCCATCAATTCCGCAGAGAGAGAGGTCAAGCTCTTCGAGGCTAGGCAGAGCCCAAACCCAATGTTTGGGTCCAAGAGATGTGTTGAAGCAGTTTCCAGCAAGGGTGAGGGTCTCTAGGGATGTGAGATTGGAATGTGCAGCAAGAGGCATAGGGTTCTGAACCCCACAAAAACTTAAATCAAGGTCTATCAAACAAGGAGCATGTTGATAGCATGGTCGACGACAGCGTTGAGGTCCACTTCAGACATGTGGAGGACATGCAGCTTGTTGAGGCATGACACTCACTCGAGATCAGGCAAGTAGGAGCCATGTCCCATATCGCGGAGTGGAAGGCTGAGCAGACTTGAGAGGTTACCGAGGTGGGGAGGAATCCGACCGCTGAAATTGGAGCTGGAGGGATCGAGATACGTGAGGCGCCCATGCCCGAGGGCACCCACAAGGTCTGGGATGAGTTTTCCACTGAAGTCATTGAAAGTGTTCAAATATGGGGTGGGCTTTAGGCCCATCTAAAAATTTCAGAAAAATCTCTAAGGGTGTCGTGACAAGGGATGGTGGGAAGTTTAATCCCACTCGGCTAGTGAAGAAGGAGTTCGACCTCCTTATAAGGGATTCTCTTCCACATGCTATTGGAGCTTGAGAAGATAAGAGGCCCTCGCGCACTCCTCCTCCGCCCGCCTCGCCACGCCTCGTCACGACGCGACGCGGGTTGCGGGATTGAGCCGAGCTCATACCTACGCGCTTATTTTTGTCGGTCAGGAACGAAGAATACGTAACGGACACGCCACGATCTAAGACGTCGGATCGTGGGCTGTACCCGACTCGGACGTGGGTCCAGCCCACGTCTCTCCACCCGGACGCGCATACATGAGGTTCGGCCAACCCTGGCCGACACGAACCGATCACATTTGCTCCACGTGAACCGCCCTTGTCGTTCCCTTTGTTGCTTCTGCCGCTGGCGACTCCGTCCCGTTCACCTCGTACACGGTTGACGGGAGAGCAGGCCTCCGAAACCCCGCCTCTCTGGATCCTGTACGGGAGAGGGGCGATTAGGTTTTTGGGTAGTGACGACGCGACTGCTCGCCCCCGTTCGACTTCCTCTACGTCATCACCATGTCTTCACCAACCGACGCCGACCGTGCCGCCGCTGAGAAGCTCGAAGCCGAGAATAAGGCGGCCGAGGAGGCTGCCGCCGTCACTTCCGCGGCTACGGCCAACTGGCCTATTGGAGGGTATAACACGTTTATCTCTCTCCTGTCTGTTTCTGTTGTAGCACTACTAGCGTTATACGTCGATGTTTCTGCTGTTAGCATAGTATGTGCTTGCATGATTAAATATCAGCATGTCTATGTTTCTGTTAATGCCATGATAGTGATTTACTCGTGGATTAATTTAATCAAAAAATTGCCTATTTACTCAGCAATTCAAAAACCTAATGTGTGTAGGAATTTTTGAGTCATGGTTTTGCTGCTGCACTGAAACCGGATAAGTTTACCGGTCATACTTTAAGCGTTGGCTGATCAAAACGACCTTATGGCTCACAGCAATGAACGTGTTCTGGCTAGCCTGTGTTACTCCCACAGGAACGATCACTCCTGAACAGGAGAAGGCGTTCAGGGAGGCCACCGTCTATTTTCTCGGAGCAGTTCTTAACGTGATTGGAGATAAGTTGGTTGACGCATATTTACATGTACAAGTTGCCAAGGATTTGTGGGAGGCACTCTAATTTAAATTCGGGGCCACCGACGCTGGGAGCGAGATGTATATTATGGAGTAGTTCTGATTCCTGTAGTGAATTATTGATGGCATAACTTTCGTACAAATATGTCAATATTTTATCATTATTCTTGCGATCATTTTCCTGAAAAGTATATTACGTGGTGTGAAAAATAATTAATGCCTATGAAATATTAGTAATTATTTTTTGTTTTATTAATGTATTTAAACTTTTATACTTATTTACAACTCATTTGTATCAAATTAAAATTTTGCATAATGTATTTTCATACATTTAAAATTATAAATATAAGTTTTATTAGTTTTGGTCGTTCATATACATTATATACATTTTGCCTTAAAAGTATATCTGTATGAGACCCCGTAAATATGAGAAAATGTGATAAGGCAAAATGGCAGGTCTTATTGGAGTAATTTTGATGCTGGCAACAATGTACTATATATGTACATGTGTATATTTAGCTATCTTTCTAGAGATATCTAAATTCAAAGGTATAAAAATATCTTTGTAGGGGTTTCTAGTTTATTATTAGGTGTGCATTGGTATACAATTAGACTATATAATCAGTTTACAAGGATTAATCTTTAGTGACTGGCATTTGTATTCCATTTTTATTTGTCAAATGTGTCCTATATTTACAATGGTGGTTGAATATTCCATTGAACACGTGTGTGCACTCTATCTACTTTTTTTTACTTCATACAGAAATCGCATGCCCTTGTTAATATAACATTTGATATAAAAATTTACTACAGGAAACCATGGTCTGCTTAGTACTTCCTCTATAAACTATTATTAATTTAAAGAGGGAGTACCCAAAACGCTCGGAGAAGGGCAAAACATACTCCCAAAGGCTTTCTCGTTCGTGGTGGAGATGATTGCGCAAGAAGTCGTGTAATTTTGATTAGACATGTTGTCATCTAGACTAGGAAATACATGATTAATCAGCTTCGTCCATCTCGCCTGTAGACGACACACAAATATCTTCAGGGAGCCATATGTGTTGGATTTTTGATAGTAGGTCTTTGGCCCAAAGCCCAACTAAAATCTGAAATTCTCATAGCCCATCTTGCATTGCTGTGTGTGTGGTGTGAGTGGGACTAATGTTTAGTCCCATACTGCTACGTGCCCGTGCGTTGCCACGGGCATTTTCAAAGAGTTTACTCCTTACATATATACACGCCAAAGCATAGAGTCGGGTTTCGCCCATCCTCCAACCGCCGGAGCGACCGGCGGTGGGAAGGGAACCCACGATCTCGCCAGCGGCCACGGGGAAAGACACTCTTGTTTTCGCCTCTTCCTTTCTGATGGGGAAACCACTCACCTTGCCTTTTATGCTTAAGACCAATGATCGCACGAAGCATGTCCATCTTTATTATAGAAAATATAGTGCATTGCAAGTGCGTTGTTTAGATTAACAGTAACTTAATGCATAGAGACTTGCTCGATCGCTAGTGTCATGATGTATCCTGAACTAATGAAAGTGCCATGCATGGCCAACTATTAGGAAGGCGCAATTCAGATATCATTTTGATTGATTCTGATAATTGTAAATGATGAACCCACTTACCTATGAGCTAATCCGAAACATCCAAATCTGACTGTTAAGTATTAAATCAAAACTGTTGCTATCCAAAAGTGAACACGAGCAGCTGCTGACACTTACCAAACATGTATAGACATCGAAGACAAGCAGAGTTAACAACAAATCCCATGATCGGGAAGACAAGTTGTCCTCAGGTAACAATAACTATTTAGATTTATATTTTGTTGAAACGGAAGAACAAAAATTTCCTGTGTTTTATGCAAGTAATTGTAACTATTTCAACCAAGGGAAGAGTATAGTGCTGAAGTACATACAGCATATCCCACTGTAAATCTGTAATGCTGCATATGAAGGGAGTGACAAAACAAAACTGAACATCAAGCTTCACTACTTCAGATCTTTTATACAAACAAAGGTGAAATCTTACAGTTTACTTCGGCATGTTGGCCAACAAATAAATATGTAAAAATGCTCACTTTACTACCATGAACGAACACATTGCATGCAATGTTCAACTGCAACACAAGCACAGGTTGGCCCCCATGAAGCTCCGCCACTGGTCGAGATTAAAAGTGGTCAAGCTGCTAAAGCGCCCTAGTTGAGCTGGTAAGCTACCTGTCAAATGGTTGTTGTCAAAAATCAGCACCTGCAATTCATCTGATGGCAACTGATGCAGTAGCCCTGCCACGTCCATGTTAATGAAGTTGGAAGTTAATATGAGCTCTTATAGTTTCTTCAGTTTCTTGAAGGTGAATGGCACTGCGCCGCCAGTAAATGTGTTTGAACCAAGATACAAGATCTGAATGGAGGTCAAGTTGCCCGCCGCATCAGGGATTGGGCCATCAATTCCGCGGAGAGAGAGAGGTCGAGCTCTTCGAGGCTAGGCAGATCCCAAACCCAATGTTTTGCTCCAAGAGATGTGTTGAGGGAGTTTCCAGCAAGGGTGAGGGTCTCCAGGGATGTGAGATCGGAATGTGCAGCAGGAGGCAGAGGGTTCTGAAGCCCACAAAAACTTAAATCAAGCCATCAAGGTCTATCCAACAGGGAAGCATGTTGATAGCATGAAGCCAGTCGACGACAACGCTGAGGTCCACTTCAGACATGTGGAGGACCTGCAGCTTGTTGAGGCGTGACACCCACGAGAGACCAGGCGAGTAGGAGCCATCTCCCACACCGGGGAGCTGAAGGCTAACCAGGTTCGAGAGGTTACCGAGGTGGGGAGGAATCCGACCGCTGAAATTGGAGCTGGAGAGATCGAGATACGTTAGGCGCCCATGCCCGAGGGCGCCCACAAGCTCCGGGATGGGTTTGCCACCAAAGTCGTTGTATGAGAGGTCCAGCCGCTTCAAATGTCGTAAAGTGACCACGGAGGAGCGTATCTCACCTCCAAGGCAGTCCGGGTAGAAGCCCAAGCTGTTGACTTGGAGCGCGACAACGTGGCCGGTCCAATTGCTGCAAATCACGCCCGTCCACCGGCAGCACTCGACGCCTCGCCACGACGACAGTATGTCACCTGGGTCAGTGAGGCCGGCCCTGAAGTCGAGAAGCGTGTCCCGCTCGCGAAGGACGCTGAGGGTGGCCGCTGGTGTTGGTGGGAGCGCCGACGAAATCCGGTGGAAGAGGAGGAAGCACATGGTTAGTATGGTCGCAGCAACTCGAAACGGGTGCATGGGCTTGGCCATTTTGGTGTGTGTGTGCGTCCTCTAACTTGGTTCGTTGGTTGGGTATTTTTTTGCAGGGTAGGATTCCGCGATGGAACAGCTAGTTCCTTCATTCCACGTATGCAATTCCAAGTCGACACGCACGTAAAAAAAAGTCCACACGTACGTAAAGATCCAAACCAAATAGGCTTGGCAACTTGCATGGTGCTTGGTTGACTTGAGTGATCACTCTGCGCCAGCTGTGTGGCTATGGTGGCCTTTGTTTGGGCTTCAGCTACAGATTCACAGATTCTGGGCCCCACAAAATCAGAATCCAGAACAAACACACAGATTCTCACCCTAGCTTCCTATAATCATTTTTAGAAAATGAACTACCAGCCACGTCCAAGCCGAAGCTGCGAATTTGGTGATTCCCGAGCTACCACTTACCCAACTTGAAGCTTGGCCCAAGTTCTCCCCGTTATTACACCAAGAATGTCACTCCTCCCCTGAGACCCAAATTCTCCAGCACACGTTATCCTCTCCCCCGTACGAAAACAAATACTAGAGAGAGAGAGATGCGATGCGGGGCTCGCACTAGCTTCTGGCAGCGCTAGCCTCCCCGGCCCCGTCGGCTCCAGAACGGGTGGATCCGGTGCCAACACCTCCGCTTCCCCCTATTCCGGCCATGAAGCCTCGCCGCTGCCGCTGCCCCGCAAGCTCCGCCTGCGACCTGCCGCCCCCGATCTCCGCGTATGCCGTCCCTCTCTGAGCTCCGGCCACCGTGCCGTTCCACCATTGGTCCCAACCTCCATCTTCTCCTCCCCCAGCGCTGACCACCTGCATCATCCTTGCTGGTGGCCATGTTCTGCAAGTTTTGACCATTGGGGCATTTGGGGTGTTGTGACATTTCATGGCACTTCCGATTTCTCTAAAGCAGGGTAAACAAAGAGCCTGTTTCTGATTCTTAATTAGAATCTGCAACTGTAGCTGATTTTAGGAATCCAAGCCGCAGTCGATTTTTAGGAATCTATAGCCCAAACAAAGGGGGCCTATGTAGCCACTTAGACAGTGAGGTAACTGTCTTCAGCGGATAAAATTCCATAGGCATCGGCTGTTCGGGCGTGACGACGGTCTTCCTCCGGCATAAATTTTTTCCTTCTTCCATTTTTTTTCCATCAGAAAAACACTAAATTCTACGGGGAAATTGCATGACAACGAAATTCCCTGTCCCGTGTGGGGTACCAAAGACCTACCAAGTGCCCTTCCTTAATACTTAAATATAACCTGATAACGATTCATATATAATTTTAGTTCAGAATCCTTATTAGAAATATAAATATTCATGTTACATCGCAACCAATTCGAGTGGAATGTGGCTAGTAGCAATGTGGGTGCATCCTCTAGTTCTTCTTCCGTAATGCCCTCCTCAATCTCTTACCGACAAGAGACCTGAGATAATGAAACCTAGCGTCCTGCTAACTGTCGTCGTTGACCGGCGGCAAGGATGACGAGCGGCGGCATTTGTTGGGTGACTTGTGGGATCGAAAATCGCATAGTAGTCGGTGCTCCGATCGCTCCTCTACCTGCTTCGGCGCGGCCGCGAGATCGTGGGGAGAGAGTAGGTTGGGGCGATAGCCACCGACGACGTTCCAACTGCGGGCGTTCATCGGCGACAGCCGACACCGGTGGTCCCACACGGAGTCCTTGTTGCAGGTCGGGGATGAGTAGTTCTGTCGCCGGCGTCCCTCCAGGATGTTGTAATGGTACACGTGGCCGCCGTACATGTAGCGGAGCTCCGCATCGTCGTCTTCAATCCAGGCGGCCCTCGGGTGGGAGCGAGGGCGGGGGTGGCCCGATCGGATCTCGGCGGAATGTGACTCAACGACGTCGCCGCCGACACCCATATCAAAACCATAACGCAGCTCCCAGACTTGATCCCATTTGTAGTAACCATGCGGCGCCAGCCGCGAGACCACCCAGAAGCGGAGCCTACGGCGGGGCAGGCCGAGCTCCTGCACAGCGACACATGGCCGGCCGTGCAGCTCGAGGACGTCGACCACCGCGTCCCCTGCGGCATCGAATGGCGGAAGGCGGCACATGCGGTGCGTCTCGCTCGCCACGTCGATCACCAACAGCCTGTCGGGCTTCTTGTCCGACTTCCGCGCCTTTGCGAGCAAGTACAACCTGTCCTCAATGAGCACCGGCGGCGAGCGCATTCCCTGGCACCGCAGGAGCCCCTGATGCAGACGCCAGTCTCTGTCAGTGGCAGCGCCCAACGTGAGCATGTACATGTAGCTCGCGCGCTCCACCGCATCGTGGTAGCCGGAGAAGGAGAAGCCGAAGAGCTTGTACTGGCGCGTCGACGGGCTGTACCCCATGGCGTACATGTGCCAATTGTTGGGGCTGACGGGCGGCGGCTCGACGCAAAGCTTGTCGCCGGTGATGGGGTTGAAGACGAAGACCGGATTCGAGCTGACGTCCGCCGTGGCGAGGCACATGAAGCCGTTGCAGGCGTTGGCGGGGCTGTACCCGCCATCCAAGCCGCCGAGGACGCACATGGGAATCTTGTTCCCGGTGGACGCGTTGAACACCGCCGTCGCGAAGCCCATGCCCGGCTCCTTTATCTCGGAGACTAGCAGGGCCTCCGCGCCGGCGCCGGAGACGACGTGCGCGGCGTGGGTGTGGAGGTCGAGGAAGCAGCAGTCGGTGAGGATGGCGCGCCATTGCCTGCACACGCAGCGGCCGACGGCGACGGCCCTCGTCGTCAGCCTCCGCAGGATCTCGCGGAGGATCTCCTCCGCCGCCGATTCCATCCTTGTGGTTCTCCAACGAACAGCACGATAGATCGATCAGGTTCCTGCCATGGATCGATTATCGGACTGTTGACAGCAAAAATTGTTTGCACAGCAACACACTCAATTCCTGAACAGATCAACAGTCTAGCCGGTCTTCTCCTTTGTTGTAGGAGGAACAGAATGGCCTTCTTCTTGCTGATCTCAAGAAAGACTTGATTTCTTCAGTGAACTTCAACGGATCAACGGCAAACAGAACCTAAGTGACGTCTAGGTTCCGTTTTCCAGGTGCAGCGGCGTAGGATTGACCTACTGCTGCGGCGATCTCTGAACTTGGAGGCAAGAACAGAGGCAGGCGATGGAAAAAACGAACGAAAGAAAAACTGTGCGTAGAAATAGTAAAATTGTTTTTTGTCGATGTTGGGTTCTCCCTCTACCGGCCTCGACCCTATATATATATACAGGGCGATCTGGACTTTGATCCTTTGAACGAACAGGAGACCAATCTGATTACAACTCTATTTTATATAATTTGGTCCTTATCTGTACGTTCAAAATCTGAACAGAAACCTGGTTTCCTTGATACTAAAAACTGTATAAACCAGCGAGGTCAACTGCTCTCCGTGCTCCAAAATAATTAGGCATATATCAGCCGTAGTCCTATCTTCATCTTATATCCGATGGCTGATGTATGTGAATAACATTAGAGTCTGAATCTGCAACTTCCTGTACTAACTTACCTCCCTGACTCCATAAGCATGTAGACATCTTCAGTTAAAAAACAATCTTCAGCTTAGCACATTAGTAGATCAGTATCATTGGAGCAAAGATTTTGATTCACGGTCCATATTTTAATTTGCCAAATTTGACTATCAACACAGGCCCCCCTGTTTTTTGGTAAAGCTTGCTTGCCAAAAAACATCTGCACCTTGCATCATGACCATGAATCAACACATTAACCATATAGCTCTGCCTTTGGGCGATGACTAGCATCATCGGCCATTGTATTCATTTTTCTCTGGGCGATGATAAACAAGCATCGGCCATGTGTATTTGTTTTCTTAGGGCGATAGTAATCTAGTATCGACCATATAATAATATCATTCAGGCATCTTGCCAAACACTTGGATAGTACTTTTTCAAGTACTTCCCATTAAGAGCTCTAGGCAATTTTTCACCTTGCAAACTTTGCACCACGTAAGAATTTCCAGGGACAACCTCTAAAATTTTATATGGTCCTTCCCAATTCGGCGACCAGTTTCCAAACTTATTATTCTTGGACCCAATAGGCAAAATCGTTTTCCAAACTAAGTCCCCAACCTGAAATGATTTTTCTCTTACTTTCTTATTATAAGCCTTGGCTACTCTCAGTTTATCCCTCTCAATTTCCCTCAAAGCTTTCATCCTTTCATCTGTTACTTCATCTATTTTATCCATCATGAGGTTATGATAATCTACGGCCGACAAATCATTTTGTTTAGCCAGCCTAAATGCGTCCAGATTTACCTCAATATGTAAAACAGCCTCTTGCCCATATACTAATTCATATGGTGTCACTTTTGTAGCACCATGTTGAGATATTCGGTGAGCCCATAATGCTTCATGCAACACTTCATGCCATCTTTTTGGATGTTCCTCTATTTTCTTTTTGATAAGCTCAATCAAAATCTTGTTACTAGACTCGGCCTGACCATTGGCCTGAGCATAATATGGTGATGAATTTAAGAGCTTGATCTTAAGTGATTCGGCAAATTCACGTATTTGATGTGATATAAAAGACGAACCTTGATCAGTGGTTAAAGTCTGTGGTATGCCGAATCGATAAACAATATGCTCCAAAATAAATTTAATCACCTCCTTATGAGTCATATTTTTAAGAGGAACAGCTTCTGTCCACTTTGTAAAATAATTTGTAGCTACCAAAACAAAACGATGACCTTTGGATGACTTAGGGTGTATTTGGCCGATAAAATCTAAACCCCATCCACGAAACGGCCATGGCTTAATAATAGGATGCAACATAGAAGCAGGTGCTAACTGTATATCCCCAAATTTTTGGCATGAATCACACCCTTTATAGTATCTAAAACTATCTTCTAACATAGTCGGCCAATAAAACCCAGCTCTTCTTAACAACCACTTCATCTTATGAGCCGGCTGATACGTACCACACATACCCTCATGTACTTCACCCATAGCAACTTTGGACTGGTCTGAACCTAGACATTTTAAAAGCAATCCCTTTGGTGTTCGGCGATACAATTCACCATCTAATAATGTATATTTCAACGCCTGGCGTCGAACCTTTCTATCTACTGATTGGCTAGGATCTTCTAAATATCTAATTATGGGTCTTCTCCAATCATTAGGTTCGGCCATAGAAATTTCAGCACACTGTAGCACCGGCTGTCTCAGGACAAATAGTTTTCCACTACTAACTTGGTAACCTGATGCTTGCTGTGCTAGATCATTAGCTTTAACATTCTCTTCTCTAGATATATGGCTAATGGCAAAATCATCCAAGGTTGCTATGATTCCCAAACATCTCTCCAAATAGTTATTTAATGACCCATCAAAGCATTGATAATTCCCACAAATTTGTTGCACGACTAATAATGAATCACCAAAAGCTCGTACACTTCTTACACCCATGGATTCTAAAATTTGCAAACCCAGCAAAAGAGCTTCATACTCGGCCTGGCTATTAGTACACAAATATTCTAAGCGTACAGATGTTTCAAAAATAGCACTCCTTGGTGAGACTAAAACAATACCAATACCTTGTCCTTCTCTACAAGTCGAGCCATCAAAATATAATTCCCATGGACATATCTCAATATAGCCGACATCTATATCATTTTCATCACTAACCCGATGATCAACAATAAAGTTAGCTACAATTTGGCCTTTCATGGATTTTAAAGATTTATAAGCCAAATCATATTCTATCAATGCATAAGCCCACTTACCGATTCTGCCACTCAAAATCGGTTTTTGTAGCATATATTTGATAACATCGGTCTGGCATGCTATTTCACAAGTACTAGATAGCAAATAGTGTCTCAATCTTGTGCAAGCATGATATAAGGATAAACATAACTTCTCAATAAACACATACCTCTGTTCTGTTTCCAATAGACGTCGGCTCAAATATGTGATTACAAACTCCTTTTTATCAACTTCTTGTGTTAGGACAGCACCAATAACATTATCTTCCGCGGCAACATACATCCGAAAGGGTGTTCCGGCTTTAGGTGCCCTCAACACAGGAGGCGTAGACAAATATTTTTTGATCTCATCAAATGCATGTTGTTGCTCTGCCCCCCAAGTGAATTCAGTTTCTCTCTTCAGCCGAAGTATAGGTGTAAATGCACTAACCTTTCCAGACAAGTTAGATATAAATCTTCTCAAATAATTAACTTTGCCTAAAAATTTCTGCATATCCCTCTTACATTGTGGCGCTTCTATTTTCTTAATAGCTTCTATTTTACTAGGATCTATCTCAATGCCTCTCTCATGTACTACAAATCCTAGAAATTTGCCAGCCGACACACCAAAAGCACATTTGAGTGGGTTCATCTTTAAACCGTACCGACGCATTCTTTCAAAGGCTAAGTGTAAATCGGCTAAATGATGATCTACACTATCCGATTTGACAACTATATCATCAATATATATCTCTACTACTATACCAAGTAAATCATGAAAGATTAGGTTCATAGCTCTTTGATAAGTCACGCCGGCGTTCTTTAGACCAAATGTCATAACAACCCATTCGAATAAACCAACAAAACCAGGACACCTAAAGGCCGTTTTGGAAGTATCCTCTTCGGCCATAAAAATTTGATTGTAGCCAGCATTACCATCTAAGAAACTAATAACTTTATGTCCCGAAGCATCATTAATTAACATGTCGGCTATAGGCATAGGATATTCATCTTTAGGTGTAGCCCTATTTAAATCCCTAAAGTCAATACATATTCTCAACTTACCGGTATTTTTCTTCTCAACCGGGACAATGTTAGAAATCCATTCAGCATACCTACACGGCCTTATGAAACCAGCTTTCAATAACCTCCCTATTTCTTCTTTAATCCCATCATACATATTAGGATTAAATTTTCTAGGCGGTTGTTTGTGAGGTCTAAATCCAGATTTAATAGGCAACCGATGCTCTACTAGCTCTCGGCTAAGACCTGGCATTTCATGATACTCCCATGCAAAACAATCAACATATTGTTTAAGTAACTCGATCACTTTCAACTTGTAATCGGCTGTCATGTTCCTATTAATAAAAGTCGGCCTAGGAACAGTACCATCACCTATATCAATCTCTTCTAATGGATCAGCCAACGAAAAACCTTGTCCTAATTTTTGCACTTCATCAAAGTCATCAATAGCCTCACAAATATCGTTCTTATCTGACCGATATTGTTCCACACGCCTTTGTAACCAATCTAAATTATCTTCTTTACTCATCTATAACATCACATTCTCGAGCCGAGCTACAACAGCTGGCTTTACAACTACGGGTACAAACCCATCTCTAGTTACACTAAGAAAATCAAAATCTGTGAGATCTAGCCCTGACAAACATTGGGCATCACCATGCTGCCAATTAGCTGAAGCATCAGCCATAGCAATATAGGTCGATGTATCCGCATGAACAATCTCCACATCATCATCGACCCACTGTATCAAAAACTGGTGCAAAGTAGAAGGAACACACCGGTTTACGTGTATCCAATCACGGCCCAATAAAACACTATAATTACCTTGCTTATCAGCGACAAAGAAAGCCGTAGGTATGGTCTTGCTTCCAATAGTAAGCTCCATAGAGATAACCCCTTTTGCTTCTGTAGGCTCTCCCCCAAATCCATTAAGTGTCAAATTGGTTTTCACAAGCTCGCTGTCTTCTCGCCCCAATTTCTTAAACAGTGAGTATGGCATAAAGTTTACGGCAGCTCCACCATCAACTAGCATTCTAGATATTGGCTTCCCATTAATATGCCCCTTAACATACAGTGGCCTCAAGTGACGGCTTGATTCATCTAGCTTCTCAAAAATAGCTTCCTTGGGACCAAGACATAGTTGTGCCGCTTCACTTTCCTCCACTGCCCGGAATTCTGAAGGCAATATAAATACCATATTAATATCCATACCATCGCATGTTGGAGAACCACTTTTAATCACTGGAGATCCTTCATCATCCAGCAGATCATCTTCATCATCACTGGGCATTGGAGCGGGTACGTTAACTTGTTTTACTCTCCACTCCTTTCGAACAGGAACCATAGGCTTCCACTCATTGAACCAGTCATCTCTTATTTTTTCGGCTTCATCTTCCCTCAACTTCTCCATTCGTAGTCTCTGTAACCGTCGTCTTTGTGAATGGGAAAGACCCTTTGGGCACCAACGTGGTTGCGGCTTTGTCCCCGGCAGTAAAGGCACATTCCTACCAACCTTCTGTATTTCTGAACCATTACTCAAATTGGAACAATCTGATTTTTTGGTGCCCCGGAATCAGCACAAGGGGTAATTAAACCAGATTACTGTAGCAGAATCCCTATTCACGGATGGCATTGTGGATTCCTTACGGTTTGTTATTCCTGTAGCGTCAGCCTTCTCATGTGTTGCTGTTGTGCCCTGTATTCCATTGCTGGCACCTGCAAGCATGCAACCTGGTTGTTTCTCATTTGTAATTGAGAATGGTTCCTCGTTCATATCCTTAGTCCCCTTCACACGATATACTTTTCGATTACGCTCACCTCTACCATAAAACCGATCCCTTTGATCATAACGGTCATGATTTGAATACGACAATCTATCAAAGACCGGCCTTCTGTGGGGTGTCCAACCTGGATGAAAGTGTCCAAAAGGCATTACCGGAGGAGGCGGCATCCATGGTCCGCACCAGCCCCATGGCGGACAAGGAGCAAAATCGAATCCCCATGGCATAGGCATTGGTGGCCCGTTAAATGGATATGGGACTGCTGCATGAAAACCTCCATGTTGATATTCTGGACCATCAAATCCCTGTTCTGGTGATCTTGGCCGCTTAAAGTTTCTCGGCCGATCAAAGTATTTTTGACCAGCCTTGCCATGTTCATACTTAGCCAGAAGCTTACCAAAAGTGACCTCCGGCTTTTGTATCTTTTTTATTGCCTTACTCTTCCCCTCATTAATCTTCCAACGGTCAACTTCGGGGCTTTTCGGTTTGATCATTCTTGGCCTGGCACTTTGCATAGCACCAGAACCTAATGTTGGTACTGTAACTTTAATAGATTCATCAGCCCTAGAATTTTTCTCAATCTGCACTCTTCTAGCCATTTCCCTAGTATCTTGGAGAGACTTTGAGCTATTCTCAGCCACCACCATATCTTTTCCTTTTACTGATTCGGCCTGAGATGGCCAAACAAGAACTTTCTTATTCTCAAAATCAATCATGTTGACAGGGAAAGGATTAGCATCTAATTGCATCCGCTCATCAAACTTCAAACGTCCTTCGTTAATGGCCGATTGAACCTGTCGACGGAAAACATTGCAGTCATTAGTAGCGTGAGAATAAGAATTATGCCATTTGCAATAAGCACGCCTTTTTAATTCTTCTGGTGATGCATGGTATAACATGGCCATTATTCAGTTTAATTTGCTCCCATTGAAACAAATAATCAAAGATCTTATCACACTTAGAGACATCAAATGTGTATTTCATCTCTTCCTTCTTATGTGAAATCGGCTTTAGTGCAGAACAAACAAATGGTTTAGACTTAGAAGCCCAATCCCATTCAGCCACACACATATCTGTACCTTCATCATCTGATGACTGAGAATCACATCCCACCATGTTCATACCAGGCCGATCACTTTTACTAGTTCTATCACTAGACCTCAGAAAAAATTTAGATTCTTTTGCCTGGCTTTCTTGAGCCAGAGCTTTCTGCAAAACTTGACTAACATCAATGAAATCATGTCCTTCTAGCTTTTCTTTAAGATGTACAAGCAAACCTGAATAAGCTAGATCAGCGAGATCCCTATCAGAAATTACCAAATTAAAACATCGGTTTCGTATATCTCTAAACCTTCTAATATATTCAGCAACAGATTCAGTATGCTTCTGTTTAACCGATGTTAAATGTGACAATCTGAGTTCATTATCTCCGGTATAAAAATACTCGTGAAACTTCTGTTCCAACTGAGACCATGTATGAATAGAATTGGGTGCAAGCGAAGAAAACCAAGAAAAAGCTGTACCAGATAAAGATAATGGAAATAATCTTAGTTTTAACACCTCAGTAGCACTAGCCTCACCGCATTGTACAATAAATTGAGCAATATGCTCCAGTGTTGTTCTACAGTCTTCTCCTGTGAACTTCACAAACTCGGGTATCCTAAACCCCCTAGGATACTGAAACGTATCATAATAATCAGGGTATGGTTTTCTATAAGCTGGTGCCTTACCCTTTGGTTCCAACCCAAATGAATCCTTCAAGACGGTAGCCAACTGCTCTTTAAGATTATCAGCCCCTGTGTGAGACTCGGCCATAGGCCGATCTTGTGCCATTGGCTGTTGCTGCCCTATAGTACTAGGTTGTGGAATATCATGGCCATGCTGCAGTGTTTGGTTCGGCTGTGTGTATGGCAAATATCTGAAAGGACTGTTAAAATTACTAGACGGTAATTGACCATATGCGCTGGTTGAATTCTGAGGTGGTATGGTAGGCACATAATGTATCATAGGCTGGTATGGAGACACGGGAATGCTTGCTGGAATAACATCTACTCGGCTTTGATTATTAATCATAGACGGAACCGAGGTATATGGGTTAGCTGTAGGACCTGACAAAGAAAATGCAGGAGGTGCATATGTATGTCCTGATCTAGCAACACTTGGTGGAACACTATTAGCCGGACCAATACTATTGTGATTTGCATATGAATTCATCGGCATACTATATTGTGGTGCTCCAGGGGGTGTTAAGAGTGTCGATGAATTGAGAGGCATAGCCCCATGCTGCATATTAGTAGCATTATTATTAGAAGCAGAAGCATCAGTTGCTAAGGGCTGCCTATCTCTTTCTCTGTCAGAATACGCAACTGATGGCTGCATAGAGTTACTAACCTGCATCTTTTCAAACAGATTTTTAACATGACCAGCGACCAAGCCGTCTAGATTTCTAACATAATTTTCATGTGTATTATGAACAGATGCACTTACTGATTGATCAATCATAATAGCCATCTCTTCCTTGAGACCATGTGTAATTTCGCTTACTGGTCCTACCTTTGATGCTTCTGTGACGGATGGCAGATCAGACCCCTTCATAATGATGCCTTGGCGAGTCTTCTGGAAGCAGGAAAGCATTGTATCTTCAAATTCTTGCGTGTGCCGGCGTTGAGCATCTTCAAATTCTTGCAAACGTTGCTCATACTTCTGACAATATTCTTCTGACAGCTCATCTAATGTAGGTTTGATGATGTTGCCGGAGTTGAGTTCGGCCTTGTTGTCAGACATGATAGCCGATTGACTCGATTCCCCAGCGGAGTCGCCAAATTGTGTTGACAGCAAAAATTGTTTGCACAGCAACACACTCAATTCCTGAACAGATCAACAGTCTAGCCGGTCTTCTCCTTTGTTGTAGGAGGAACAGAACGACCTTCTTCTTGCTGATCTCAAGAAAGACTTGATTTCTTCAGTGAACTTCAACGGATCAACGGCAAACAGAACCTAAGTGACGTCTAGGCCGGTTCCGTTTTCCAGGTGCAGCGGCGTAGGATTGACCTACTGCTGCGGCGATCTCTGAACTTGGAGGCAAGAACAGAGGCAGGCGATGGAAAAAACGAACGAAAGAAAAACTGTGCGTAGAAATAGTAAAATTGTTTTTTGTCGATGTTGGGTTCTCCCTCTACCGGCCTCGACCCTATATATATATACAGGGCGATCTGGACTTTGATCCTTTGAACGAACAGGAGACCAATCTGATTACAACTCTATTTTATATAATTTGGTCCTTATCTGTACGTTCAAAATCTGAACAGAAACCTGGTTTCCTTGATACTAAAAACTGTATAAACCAGCGAGGTCAACTGCTCTCCGTGCTCCAAAATAATTAGGCATATATCAGCCGTAGTCCTATCTTCATCTTATATCCGATGGCTGCTGTATGTGAATAACATTAGAGTCTGAATCTGCAACTTCCTGTACTAACTTACCTCCCTGACTCCATAAGCATGTAGACATCTTCAGTTAAAAAACAATCTTCAGCTTAGCACATTAGTAGATCAGTATCATTGGAGCAAAGATTTTGATTCACGATCCATATTTTAATTTGCCAAATTTGACTATCAACACGGACGTCACATGTACTATATTTTTGCCGATTGAAAACTTGGTTGGTTTCCGTGTGGGACAAGGAACCGAGATCGGACATGTGCTTGATCTGAGTCGGCGACTCGCACCGCTCGCATATACTTGTATATGCCGAACAGTTTTTCTAAGTTTAAACCGACTACTTCGTTATGTCTGATACTATCTTTCTTTGATTTTGGATGAAGATCTGTACAAAAAACGGAAATGTTTTACGTCAGTGCGCGCCGGTCGAATGCTGGGCCGGTCACACCGCTGGCTTGCTCGCGCAGCCCTCGTTACTAAGCCAACTCCGTGCCGCGTGACTGCACATCCCCATCTTATCCTTTCCCACCGCGCTGGACCACTCTTTCCTCTCTTCTTATTCCACATGAGGCTTCACTCCTTTCTGCTGCTCACGAACCACTGCAAGCTCTCCTTATCGTCGGCCAGATCTGCTCGGATCCGCGCCACCGGAGCTCTACCTACCTCGTCGGACCCGGCCACGCCGGAGCTGCAACCGTTTGAAGCTTTTTCCATAGCTGTTTGTAGCTCCTGTCAACGCTCTTTGTAGCTTTCGCCGTCACCCCGTAGCTCTCGCCAACACTCGTTTTTCGGAATTTTCACGGTGGAAGATTTTTTTCAAACCGGTTGAAGCTTTTTTTTCATGCCGGATGAAGCTTTTCTGCCATGGTTGAAGCTTTTTCCCATTCTGATCGAAACATTTTTTTCACAGCGGGTGAAGCTTTTCTCGACGCCAGTTGAAGCTTTTTTTTCATGTTTGAAGCTTTTCTTCTACGCCGGTTGTAGCTTTTTTCATGATTGAAGCTTTTTTTCGATGCCATTTGAAGCTTTTTTTTTTTTCAAGCCGGTTGAAGCACCCTTGACAGAAAGTTGTTGTTTTGTGAGATTTTTGCTGAAACTAGTGTTACAACCTCGCTTGGTGAAGTTGCAACCGGCTGTGAGGTGGTGAGGTATGCAGCAACCGCAGCAAACTTTTGCTGGAACCATAGGTCACCGGTGGTCGCTCCCCACAAAATTGTTGCAACCGGCGGTGAGTTTTGCTGGGACCGCAACAGCTTTTTGCTTCAACCATGGTCGCCATAGAAGATGCGGGGTGGGTGTTTTTGAACTCCGGCGCGCAGCGACGACGGCGAGGCGGCGAGCCAGCGGCAAGGGAGGAGGTGCGTGGGCGCACAGGAATGGGATAGTGAGTCAGACGGGGGGAGGAGGTGCACGGGATTCGCAAGAGGCGAGCGGGAGATTCGCTGGGGGCGAGGAAGACGACGACCAAGTCCACAGCCAGCCCGTCTGATACGAGCGTGATCGAACGGTTCCGCGGGGCTCCGTGTTAGGCAGATTGAATGGCCCACGCGGGACCGGCCGAAATTTTCGCCTGGCGCGCCGGCGCCTATCAGTCGCCTACAAAAAAATATTTCCGGTTTTTCTTTTTTCTTCGTACATACTACTTCTATATCACTTGACTAATACTTGATTAAATTTCAGTCAACTGGGACCTAGCCATATCCTTTGTCGAATTCATGTTTATCGATCCCTTCAAACATATATATCCAGAAAAAGGGGAAGCATCCGCGAATCACATACGTCGCTCTTATGTTCCTTCATCCCATTACGTATTTCTTTAAGCTCATACATCAGTGGCGGTGTCAAGATGAAAACCTTGTGATGTCATGCTCTTCTAATGAAATTGTTTGGTAGACAAATTAAACAGAAACAAAAAGTATTATATTTTATTACAAACATATTTATAGTAGCAGCCCTTTGTGATCATTGATATTTTTACTTGTTCGTGCGATGGCATCAGTACCAGACTGAAATACGCGTATTTCATATTCCATTGCACAGACCAAACTTGATATATTTCAACACGAAAAATGAAACTTTATTCCAAATAAAAACAACATCTCACTTCATAATAATATTGCTAGCTAGACAGAAAAAATTAAAGACAAGGAATAATATTGCAGTGTTGTTTTTTCATGGTAATACGTGTCTTCTTTATTTATATCTTGACCTGAAGCAACATCCATCATTCAATATCCATTCAAGACGAGGAATATATGGTGCCTCGGTCCACAGCCTCAGGCAACATGAACCTCTTTTCTTGGAAGATCACAAGATCACACGAAAGAGAGTCATTGTAAGATGACGTAGAACTCAGAGAGACAAAGATGTGTGGTGGAGGAAGGAGTAACTCAACAGTAAAAAAGGTCGACAATGATGCCTGACGTACATAAGAGTCCTAATAAAAACATCTGATACACAAGATGGTATTGAACCATAGAATATGAATCTTCAAGATATATGTTACAGAAAATTGGTATTGAACCATAGATATGTATGCCCGTTGCAACGCACAGGCTCATTTACTTTATATGATAGTTCAAATTTCTTTGATTCTATATATGATGATTTTTCATTGAAACCATGTAAGTATTTTATTTGCTAGCCGTTGGTTTAATGTATTTCCCTTTTTGCTTTAACTATGACAAGTGCACTGTGAGTTTCTATAGAAAGGGAAAATAATATGCATGGTTTGTTCACGTCGTTTTTTATCATGTGACGAGCTTTTGGCTGTTGCTCTGTGTTGACACATGGTAGATGCAGTGCATCCCTCTAACAACTTTCTAAGACTTGTGTGCTTGAGAGTTCAGCTGACTGATTCCGAGATGTCAAACATGGAGGAGCGGGTGAGCGGGGCATGTGGTGGCCGAGCTTGGAATTGACCATTTTCAGACGTATTGTGATTGGGTGGACACCACGACCACTGTCGACAAAGTCCAGAAGAAAGATAAGCGGCAACACAGGTGGGGCATCATGCTAAAATATAGGACATGTATCTATGGGTCATGAGTCATACTTATATTAGGCTAACGACATGTCTTTTTCTTCTTTCCCGTTGCAACGCACGGACAATTTTGCTAGTCTATACCTAATAATAAATGGCTATTGCTTCTTGCGGGACGTCATGGAATTGCGCCCAATGCAACAAAATATTACTCACCAATGCCACCTACAAATCATAAAAAAAAAACATTTCGTAAAGGGGAATCCCTGCCCGGACTGCCCAGACAGTAGGGACCTCCTACACTGCGCTCTACAAGCTGCGAGAAGAAGCAGTGCGCACGTTTGGGCCGGCCCATGTCCGGGCGGTCTTTTTTTTTAATTTCGATTTTTTTTTTCGTTTTTCTACTTTAAATAATTTGGACTTTCAAAAACGTTCCAAAAATAAAAAAGGAAATTTGAAAGAAATGTTTAATAAATAATAAAAAGTTTGTGGATTCAAAAAATATTCATGATTTTACAAAAAAAACGTTTACTTATTTAAAAAATGTTTGAAATTTTGAACAAAAATGATTGGGAAATCAAAAACTGTTCATGATTTTTAAAATGTTCTAGTATTAAAAAATGTTAATGAAATTGGACAAAATTTCGTCAATTCAAAAAATGTTCATGAATGAAAAAATATCCTAAAAATTCAAAAAAAATCGTGACTTCCAAAATAGTTATTCATTCATAAAATATTTGTTAAATCATAAAGACGTTCGCTGATTCAAAAAATGCTCATGCATTTCAAAGATGTTCTTTAAATCAAAACAATGTTCGCTGATTCAAAAAATGATCATGCATTTCAAAGATGTTTATTAAATAAAAAAATATTCATTAAATCATAAAGACGTTTCTGAATCTAAAAAATTGGTCCACCAATTTCCAAAACAATATTTGTCCATTCTAGAAATGTTCACCACTTCAAGAAAATGTTAAAAAATGTGCACAATTTTTAAAAAACACTTTGCAAACAGTATGAAATGTTCATGAATTCAAAAAATGTTCTTAATTTTAGAAAATGTTCGAAAATTTGTAAAATTATTCATGAATTTGAAAAATGTTCATGATTTCAAATATGTTCATGAGTTTAAAAAAATGTTCTTGATTTCACGAAATTGAGAGTGATAGTGTATCTTGGTTATGCTACAAAACGTGATCATGCTCATTGAAGATTACAAAAAAAAATGTTGCAACGCAGGACCCTTTTGCTAGTATATATAAATATCATAAGTATCATAGTACAAGCCACGTACAAACCTACCTGACAAAACTGAAAAGACAACAGAACACTAGCCTTTGCATAGAGAAACACCGGCTGAGAAGTAAAATTACAAACAAGACCGAAGAATTTTCCGAGCTTGACAGCGATGCCCGTCATCTGCCTCTGGTACAACCACATCAGCCACCAAAAGAAAAGATGACAGCCAGTAGCACTTCTTCGTATAGATCATCTGACGCCCGTCATCTGCCTCTGGTACAACCACATCAACCTACGCATAGATCATCTGACTCCTGGGCCTGACACTCCGGCCACTCGTCGTATACTCCTGGCGTAGCACCTCTTCGCCATCGATGATCTATGCACCTGCATCGTCACATGAGTTGATGATATGCAACATATATAGTTGAGCAACAGAAAGAGACAGACTTGGCAAAAATACAAGCAACATATCATAAGCATACAAAGTTCATCGTACCAAAATGCCCTAACTAGAGTGATCTTCGCTAGTTGAGGAGGACGGTTTAATTACATCACAAATAAAGTTTCGTCGTGCATAACTCAAAGTTTCATCATAGAGAAAGTATGGACTAAACGGACACATTGTCATATATCGTCAATCACTCCAACATGTCGTGCCATCCATGCAAGTCAGGGAGATAGTCCCCGAGCGCAGTGAAAGGCTTCAGGTCGAGACGCTGAGCGGCTACGCGTGTTCGGACGTCTTCCCGCGACATTTGCTCTTCTTCGTAGAACATCCCTGTTTTTTCGAGGACCTCCTTCATGATGATTTGGGCAAGTTCACGCTGGATGTGATAGAACTCAGCTCGGAGTCGATAATCCGGGATATCTCATAGGTTCTTTGCCCATTGCAGAATATGGGCATCGCCGGATCTAGGTGACATGAGAAGGTTCTGCTGATCCCGTCTAAACTCCTGCATGTGGTGGAGGACATAGAATCCATCACTGATAGTACCACTCGGTTGCTGGATGCAGCAGAAGTCAGTCTTATGGCCGAAGCAGGGCGCGCGGTTCCTTATCTTCATGAGCGTGATCTCTCCACCCCGTACGCCGTACGTAAAGATAGCACTGTCGAGAACAGACTTGATGTGGGTGTAATCCTTTTTCTTCATGTTCTTCGACGAGTCCAAGTAAAGAGCGTGGGAGACTCGGGGGTAAAGGATGATGAGGACGGCGCGCCCGTCGCTGCGCAAAATAAGTACACCTCAAATTAGCCTCCACGTGTGCAAATGAAATGATTGAAATCGAAGGAAGGATATCCGCGCGAATGACTTGCATGGGATGATAAGGCACGAGAATCGTCTCCTTGTCCTTATTGCCGACCATGAAATCGGCGATGTAGTTACTCGCGTATTCACGGTGCTTTTTGCAGACTGCCAAGAAGCTCTCGTGCATGAAGTACGGGTCAGCAACACAGATATAAGGTATCTGCTCAATCCTGATGATGTAGTTCATGTACAAGGCAAAAAGGCGGACAAACGTAAAATCCAGCTTTTTCAAGTGAAACATGTCGAAGATGTAATCGAATCGAAGGAAGAACTTTTCCGCGGGGAATGTGTCGACGTACAACCTTTGCTGCGGCACGTTAACCACGTAGAGCGGGTATCCTGGATTTTGCGAGGCGATCAGGCTTTTCTCTCTTCGCAGCACATCGTCATGAAGTCTCCTGAGATCGCCGTATATGGCCTCTACCGCTGCCTTATTAGGTAGGATTGGTTCACCGGGGATATGGTATTTTGCCGCACCCATGACAGGTATACGGTCTTGAACCCGAGGCTGCGGAGGCAGCTGGATCATAGAAGCAGCTTTGTTGCCTTTCCTCGCTCTCTTCCTATGCTTCTTTGCTATTGGAAGGTCGTCTATAATACGTTCAGCCTCCGGAGGTGGCAATTCAGGCACCGACTCATGACGCTCAAACCCTGAGTACTCATACTGTTGAGCCATCAATCCTCCGTCGTCATAGGCGCCAGTATTGAGATACTGTAGAGTGTCATCGTCATCCTCATCGATGGCATCGATATCATGCATTGCTTCTTCGGCGGCGGCGACGTCATCAGCGACTAATGGAGCCTCTTCCTCACCCCGTCCGCTATCACCCGGCACGACAGGCGACGCTAATTGGGTAGGTGGGGTGTTGATGTTCATACCTTGCTGAGGCTGCGTGGTCGTGGGTGTGCTCCCGGCCGCCTCCAGACGAAGCAGACTCTTTGGCCACAACAGGACCCACCTCTTGCAATCGCCAAGCCGCCGCGGGGTCTCGTCATCGTCTCCCCCTAGTACCGGAGGAGCCAAATTCTCGTGGCCCGGTTTGACACTGGCCACAGAAACCTTGAAGACGTCAGGGGGGATCGGCCGGCTGTGGAACAATTGTTTTGCAGGAATGTTGATTCATTCTCGTTGCGGCAAATCCCGGGCACTCGATATGTCCTAGTTTGTAGCACAAGTCATGCCGAAATTCACGGAAAATTTCGGCATGACCTTTGCTACAAACTGGACAAATAGAGCCCCTGAAATTTGCCGAAACGGAAATGAATCAACATTCTGGCAAAACATAGGCCACTCGGAATCATTCCCTGCAAACAATTTTCAAATATCCATCTTCGACACCGCAACACATGTCCAAATATACACGAGCAACCACATGTCCAAATATACATGTCCAAATTTCACAAGCTAATTCAAAAACTAAGTGTAGAAGCAAATTCAGCTAACTACTAATAGAACAAAATTCATTTAACTTTAGTGCTCTACAATGATGAAATGAAAAAAAATCAGTTAACTACTAATAGAACAAAATTCAGTTAACTTTAGTGCTCTATAATGATGAAATGAAAAAATTTCAGTACTGCCCTAGAATAATATTTCTGTCCTAATTTGATATCTAGCTAAATTCATATATATCAAAATAGCTACCTAGGGTTTATACCAAAACCTAGCTACCTAGGGTTCATACCAAAACCTAGGGTTCATACTTAAACCTAGGGTTCATACCTAAATTCACCTAAGTAAATTAACCTACTGCCCTCTTGCAAAGTATTCACCTACTGTACCACTACTACTCTGCTTAAACCTAGCTAGGGTTCATAACTAAATTCACCTAAGTAAATTAACCTAGAGAGGAGGGGTGGGGGCTTACAGAGAGGGTGCTCGGGGGAGACGGTGGCGGGGAGGTGCTCGGGGGAGACGGTGGCGGGGAGGGCGTCGAGGGTGGCTCCGGTGGCGTCTACGGCGGCTCCGGTAACGGTGAGGGAGGCAGGGGCGTCGAGGGAGGCAGGGGCAGCGAGGAGCGGACGAGGGTGGCTCCGGGGGCGTCGAGGGCGCGCGGCTCCGGTGGCGACTCCGGTGACGGCGATGGCGTGCGGCTCCGGTGGCGGCTCCGGTGACGACAACGGAGGCAGTGGCGGCGAGGGAGCAGGGGCGGCGAGGGAGAAGTTACGAGGAATGGGGAATTGGGGAAGGAGGGACGCCCGCGCAGGGGCAAGTCAAACTTAGCGGTAGCGCGGTTCCTGCAAAAGCGCTATAGCTACTTAGTCACAGCGCGGGTTATAGGAAAGCGCTACTGCTATAGCTAAGTTATCTATAGCGCGTGTACGGGAAACGCGCTATAGCTAATGTAACTATAGCGCTTTCGAGAACAGGCGCTGCTGCTATTGCTTTCATTTTTTATTTTTCTTTAATTTTCCTTTTCTTTTTTTCTTTCCTTTTTTTCTTTTCTTTTCCTTTTCTTAGTTGCAGCGCTGGCTCCTTAAAACGCGCTACTATTATTTTCTTAGCAGTAGCGCTGTCTGTAGATGGGCGCTACTACTATACCTAGCCTGTAGGCAACGGTGTGGCAGGTATAGTAGTAGCGCTTTTTATCTGGGACGCGCTACTGCTATATATATAATAGTAGCGATCTTTTTCACACCACGCTACTGTTATATAGCAGTAGCGCTTCCTTTTAAAAAGCGCTACTGGTAAGCTTCTGTGTATAAGGTTTTCCCTAGTAGTGTTATGCAGCTTTGCGGACCTTCAAGGTGGTTCACCAAAGGCAAAATCATTACCATTGAATGAGTCACACCAGGGCAAAACACCCCGGACACGCCATCGGACACCAGCTATGGCACCCCCACATGACTAAGACGTCGGAGGAGGAAACAATACCTGTCATCCATGAACCACGAACCCAGCACACGATCCACCATCTTCCAGATGCCGTCGATGCAGACCACAATCTGCATCCTCTCCTGGACTACCTCCCTATTGGGGAACGTTGCATGGGAAATAAAAAAAATTCCTACTAACACCCAAGATCTATCCATGGAGATGCATAGCTACGAGAGGGAGAGTGCGTCTACATACCCTTGTAGACCGTTAAGCGGAACCGTATATAATGCGGTTGATGTAGTCGTACGTCTTCACGATCCAATCGCGATCTGTCCCGATCAAGCGTTGAACGGACGACACCTCCGCGTTCAGCACACGTGCAGCTCGATGACATCTTCGCCTCCTCGATCCAGCGAGCGAGGGCGGAGTAGTAGATGGGTTCTATGGTAGCACGACGGCGTGCTGGAGGTGTTGGTGGAGCTAGTCCAGCAGGGCTTCGCCAAGCACTACTAGAATAAGGACGGAGGAGCAACATGAGAGAGAGAGAGAGGGATGCCGCCAGGGCATGGGAGAAGTGCGTTGGCAGCCCTCCCACCTCTCCTCTATATATAGGGGCAAGGGGGAGGCCAACCCCCTTAGGGTTTCCCCTAGGGGTGGGGCGATGCCCTAGGGGGTTGCCTTGGCCCCCAAGGCAAGGGGTGGCGGTCCCCTTTGGGTTTCCCCAAACCCTAGCCGCAATGGGTCTTGAGAGGGGGTGGCGCCCAACCCACCAGGGCTGGTGCGCCTCTCCTCTGAGCCCATGGGGCCCTCCGGGGTAGGTGGATCTCCCCGGTGGACCCCCGAAACCATTCCGGCATCCCCGACATAAAACCGATAAAACCCGAAACTTTTTCGGAACCCGAATACCAACTTTCCATATATGAATCTTTACCCCCGGACCATTCCGGAGCTTCCCGTCATGCCCGGGATCTCATTGGAACTCCGAACAACATTCGGTCACCAACATACATAACCCAATAATATTATATCGTCATCGAACGTTAGGTGTGCGGACCATACAGATTCAAGAATCATGTAGACATGACCAAGACACCTCTTCGGTCAGTAACAAATAGCGGGACCTGGATGCCCATATTGATTCCTACATATTCCACGAAGATCTTTATCGGTCGAACCACGATATCAAGGATTCAGTCAATCCCGTATGTAGTTCACTTTGTTCATCGGTATGTTACTTGCCCAAGATTATATCGTCGGTATCTCATACCTAGTTCAATCTCGTTATCGATAAGTCTCTTTACTCGTTTCATAATACAAGATCCTACTACTAACTCCTTAGTCACATTGCTTGCAAGCTTCTTGTGATGTTGTATTACCGAAAAGGCCCACAGATACCTCTCCGTCATACGGAGTCACATTTTTCTGGCCTGGCATTGATTTGATTGTCTTACACTCAGTCTGGGAAGCCCGACTACAGATTAGATGCTCTTGCCATCCGCATTTCTTGACAACCACAAATCTATACCTAACCATAAAGGGGGTATTGCTTCTGGCAGTATGTCAAGGAAATTGCCTCAAAAGTTACAAAATATTACCCATCAATGCCACCTATAAGTGATAAAAAAAACGTTTCACACAGGAGAATCCCCCGCTTGGGCCGGCCCATGCAGTAGGGGCCTCCTATATTACGCTATGCGCGCTGAGAGAAGACGTAGTGTGCCCGTTTGGGCCGGGCCATGTCCGGGCGGCCATTTTTTAAATTTTGTTTCTTACTTTTCTATTTTATTTTCCATTTTTTTCTAATTTAAATAATTTGGGACTTTAAAAAATTCCTAATACTAAAAACATGGAAATTGTGAAATAAAATGTTTAATAAATCATAAAATATTTGTGGATTCAAAAATATTCGCGATTTTGTAAACAAATGTTTGCTTATTAAAAAATTGTTCAAAATATTATAAACAAATGTTCATGAGTTTTTAAAAAGTTTGCGTATTAAAAAAAGTTAATGAAATTAAAAAAAATCGCTAATTTAAAAAATGTCCATGAATTGAAAAATACCCTAAATATTCAAATACTATTTGTGACTTCCAAAATAGTTTATTCTTTCATGAAATGATGATGCATTTCAAGAAATGTTTGTTAAATTAAAAAAATTCTTCAATTTTTTAAAATGTTCGGTAAATAAAAAAAATCGTGAATTTCAAAAATTGTTCCAGCATTTTCCAAAAAAATGTTTGTCGTTTCAAGAAAATTGTTTTTTTCAAATAGTATTAAATCTTCATGAATTCAGGAAATGTCCTTGATTTTAGAAAATGTTCGAAAATTTGTATAAGTGTTCACGAATTGAAAAATGTTCACGATTTCAAATATGCGCATGAGTTTTAAAAAATGTTCATGATTTCAAAAATTGTTTATGATCTCACGAAATTGAGTCTCGGTGAATGTGGTCATGACCATTAAAGATTATGATTATTTTGTCCTTCCATTGCAACACCCACGGTCCATTTTGCTAGTAGACGTTCAAGAGCTCCCGAGGTAAACGTATTCGGAGGGATTTGTTGAGATGACAAAGACATAAAACCCGGCTGAAACCCTGCTAGATCGTTGGGCCGCATCCGACGGTCAAAACGGACGGTGGATGTGCCCCTTTAATTCAGCTTCCTCCTCTCTGGTTTTCAATTTTGGGAATCAGTTTTCGGAGAGCAGCGGAGGGAAAACCCAAACCAAATCGATCCCCATTCAATTCCGACCACCATGGCCTCGCCGCCGCCACCGCCGACCACCGTCCGCCGGAACCCTCCGCGCCGCGGCAGGCCGGCCCTGACCCCGGGCCCGACCCCCGCCCCGGCCCCGGCCCCGACCCCGAGCACGGCCACGACCACTCTTCGCTCCCGCCGCCGGAAGGCCCCGGTCATCTCCCGACTGCTCGACGACGAACCCGCCGTCGCGGCGGCAGCTCCCCCGGCCCCCGCCACCCCTCTCCCGCCTCCTCCGCCCACCCCACCCGACGCTGCCATTTCCCCTCCTCCTCCTCCTCCTCCCGCAGCGGTCGCAGCCACTGCGCTCACCTCCTCGACCTCGTCGCAGCCGTCCGCGGCGGAGGAGCGCCTCAAGGTGTACCTCCGCATCCGCCCCCTCCCGGCGCTGGAGCGGGAGCGCGTCGGCAGGCCTGCCGCCGGCCGCGCCAGGGCCAAGGAGCAGCCGCCGCCCAAGAAGCCGGCGCCGACCGGGGTCTGCCTCGTAGCCACCGGCCCCGGCTCCGTCGCGCTCACCGTCCCGCAGGCCAAGCTCGTCGACCACCGGCGCGGCCGCACCGCCACCGAGGTCTTCGACGGCTTCTCCGCCGTCCTGCCCCCCGACTCCTCTCAGGTATAGCCCCCAAATCCTTACCCCCTCCCGAATCTGCCCCATTTTGGTCTGCATTTGCATCTATGCATAATGCATTCCATTACTAAACTGGCTCAGCGATATCGCTGCCTGGTAACCAGACCAGATACAAAGCCTGGAGCCTGCTCGATCCACGACAGATCGGCAGCTCCCATTCTGAAACCAAAAGCGGCTAGTTCGTGTGCAACCTTATTACACTTGCGGTTACAGAAATTGAAAGTAAAAGACTCAAGATTCGCATAGCAGACGCTCCTCGTCTCCCTTAGGAATACACCGATCAGCGCTTGGTCATACTCGTCGGACTTGAGTGCATGGACAAGCACCTGGGAGTCAGACTCAAGGATGACCCTGTGGCTCCGAGCTTGCTTCAGTAGCTAACACAAATGCCAAAGCTTCAGCATGTAAAGGCCCTGTCAGGCGCTCAAGTGAACCGGCCTTTTGCTGCAAAGAATTCACCTTGGTCGTTGCGACTTGCGAGCAATGCATCCCCAGGCTCCTTTCCCCGAGTCCGCATAGTAAGATGCATCCAAGTTGACCTGGATCACATCCGGTGGGGGTCGTTTCCACCTAGCCGGGGCCTGGGAGGTTACCTGTTCAGGCTTTTTTCCTCAATCTTGCTGAAATCCTGAAGGTGCTGACGAATGGTATGGCAAATGCTGTCAACACTCCTCAGCGTCTCCCCTGCATTCGCCTTGTTTCGTGCTGACCACCACTCCCACGCCTTGTTTCGTGCTGACCATCACGCTTGTTGCTGTCCAACCTCCATATATGATCAAACACCTCTCCTGGTCCAGCACATTCCAACAGAGCAGCGCGTATTTCCTCTAGTCCCATACCTCTCCAACAGAGCAGCATCTATGGATTTTGATGTCTGTCTTTGCCTACGAGATTATCCCCTCTCGCTTAGAACAAGTTGCTGTGCCCCAAGAAAAGCACCAAAACCCTGACGAATCGGCTCCATTCTGACCTGCATTTGCATTGCACCTGTGCATTCTGATGAGATGCCGTTGGTGGTTCACTGTGTCTTAGTGGTACAATGCCACCGATTTCAGGACAGACCTAGGAGTGTTTCTCTACCGGGCTATAATTTAGATGCCGTTTACTGGACCTGAACCTATGCATTTGCTGGCATGCTATTAATCTCTCCTTACAATTCCGTGCAGAATGATATCTTTACTCAAGTGATGAACCCGCTAGTGGACGAGTTCTTGGGAGGAAAGAGCGGCCTTCTGGTTGCGATGGGTCCGACGGGGTCCGGCAAGACGCATACCGTCTTTGGTACCGCGAGAAATCCCGGCCTAGTACCACTTACGCTACAGAAGATCTTCACTGCGGCGGATGAGTCCGAAGGTGGCAACCAATCGCCAAGGTACACCTGTTCTGGCCTCTTTACTACCAGCTTGGTACACTCTACTCATGTATAATCTGCATATATAGTACTGGGTCTGTGCTAGGATTGACGCCAAATGCCGCAAATAAAGCAAATGTTCAGAAAGATTACTGAAGCATGCAAGTTTGTAAATTCTGAAACTAAAAAAGTTTTACTGTTTCGGATTCTCTTGTCAGCAGCTTATAACTTAACATGATCTGAAAACGCAAGTTCTTTGCTATGGTGGAAGCAATTAAATCACAAATACTCTCGTAATGAGCTCCATGTCATACTTGCAGGTCATTTTACTTGTCAATGTTTGAGATTCTCTGTGAAGGAAAAGGAGAAAGGATTCTCGATCTTCTGTCCGATGCAGCAGAACTTGTCCTCCAGCAGTCAGCAACAATTAAAGGCCTTAAAGAGGTATCTAGCATCTCAGTTGGCCTACTTTCCTTAAAATTAGTCCCCTTGGAACAACACTTTGAATATGCCTGATAGGGTCATATAGTAGTCTTACTCTGATGCCAGTTTAAATGTCATCACCATGACTTCGTGATAACTTAAATTTCATGATCAAAATGAAGATGAACGAGATGTTTCTATTTCCAGTCCTTTAAGGAATTTGCACTTCTTTGCTGTAATCAACCTTGGCTTCCAACCTGAAAGACGGGGTCTTGGAATGGCACATTCCAGTTGATATGCACTGCATTAATATGAATAGTTTTTGTAGTAGACTAGTAGCATGCAGTAAGGTACCTGCCTTTCTAGCAATAACATAAAATTAGATGCTCACTGTTATTTATTTTGCAGGTGGCCATTTCAAATGTCATGGATGCTGAGAGTTTAGTTTCACGTGGTATGCTTAAGCGCAGCACAGCTGCAACAGATGCTAACACCGAGTCAAGGCATGTTCTCTGTATAAACCTGCTAACGCATCTTTCATACCAATAATACTAGTCCTGAATAATGGGCATTGTTTTCTCATTATTTTTCCTTCCTAAGTTTCCACACCTTGTGTTTTCAGATTTTTCTTCTAACTTTTTAGTTGCAGTTATATATGATTAACTACATATTGTATTGCAGCCGGTCACAGTGCATCATCACTATACGTGCTGTTCATAAAAATAGTGACCTACAAAATGAGCACCCAATTAGTGGATCTGTTCTGACCATTGCAGACCTTGCTGGGGCAGAGCGAAAAAAGAATACTGGAAATAAGGTCTGCCCCTATTAGATGTTATCGTGTATTAACAGTGATCATGGAACCTTGTCATGAGACTCACGAGGCCTTTTCTTGTAAACTTTCATTTTCAGGGTTCAAGGTTGTTAGAGAGTAACTTTATCAACAACACATCCATGGTTTTCGGTCTCTGTCTGAGGGTAAAAATAGTTTTTGTTTTGCTGCTCTTTATCCACAACAGATGCTTCTTGCAAAATGCATTTTTTTTCTCCCTCTTATCACTTACCAGTGAGGTGCGCCTGCCAGCTAATGATAGTTTTCCTTTTCAACTTTGGTAACTGCAGGCTTTGTTAGATCATCAGAAAAATCAGAAGAAAACCTTGGAGAAACATTTCAAGAACTCAATGGTATGTCTGTTCGTATGGATCTTGAATCTTCCCTTTTTATTTGTCCTAAATATTTTGTGTTTTGGAAAGTTGACAAGGTACTTGAAGGACTACCTGGAAGGAAGGAAAAAAATGACGCTGGTATGCCATTCTGACCTGAAATGATCTATATCAACAGCTCCTCAGATGACATACTTTACTAGTTCAAATGTTTTTTGCATGCGCTTTATTCTATCTTTAATGGAAGTGTTAAATTTGAGTCTGAAAAGTAGGCAGAACAAGAGGAACTCAAAATAACGAGTTTCCATGTGGACAATTTACTGTGAGAACTTTTTATGCTCTGATCAGGAATGATGGTTGCACTGATAATGGTGTTGAGGCTAATTTTTAACGAGGCAGTCTCCAAGGAATACTTTTGTTTACATTTGGTACAATGTCACAAAGTTTTGACCTTAGTGAGGTTGATGCGCAGAACCTGATTGCTGCAAAAGCTAGAACCGCAAATAAGTGCCTGGCTAGAACTATCAACTCCTTGAACAATACGCCCCTTTGGATTCTGACATCAACATGTTGGAACCTGACAACTTGTATTATTATTCTGTGATGGATGCCTCTTGAAAAAAACCAACAGAAGGCACATTTTTGCTAGTCATTTGCAATCTACTATTTATTTTTATGCTGGAAGAGTGTGGCATTGACACTCTTACTCTGTGGTCTACACAGTGCCTATTGACTTGATAAGTGCACTATTTTAATGATCATTTTTTGTCCTTTCTCAGATTTTGAACGTGAAACCAGGAGAAGATGATTATGCTGATACATCATATTTGCTCAGACAAGCATCTCCTTACATGAAAATAAGGTACTTCCCTTACCTTTTATGAGATACTTTTCTTACTTTGTTCTTCTCCCAGCCTTTTGTTGTCTTTGGAGAAACGGAAATACATAACTGGAGTTAAAATGGTAGATACTTAGATTGCATCTTATCCTAGACCTAGAGTTTTATCCAATTCTGGTGCATGCAGTTCAGTCCTAGAGTAACATTGACAATATTTCCTATTAGGATTAAGTAAAAGAACTCAAGGAGCAGAGAAGTCCTTTATTTAAACCTATTACAATAGCAGATATTTGTCTGTTGATAGTCTGATCATAGGAACACATAATTGTTAGTTTAGGATTAGAGAAAGGGTTGAAAAAGACCGAATCATAGAACTTTGACTGTAAGGAATTAAGAAAGAATGGCACATGGGCTCTTGAGTCTTGACTTGACCTGTCAGTGAAATTTGGAATGAATGGCAGTGGTCAAATGAAAGAGGGACTATAACTGAGACTGCACGGTAATGTAAGACTCACCTCCGGCTGTTGTGTTAGCTATAGATAAGCGTCTTTTGTCATGCCTATATTATTTGCCTCCTATGTCAGGGCTGGCCTTGCTCTTTGGGAGTGTGATATGCCTTGAGTATTATGTTATACAAGAGAGGCTGCTGAACTGATATGATCTTAGTAAGTAGCCTGAAGTAAAAGAAAATGTGGGCCGGGGCTTGAATGTCCAATGCCATGACCTGGGTTCAAGCATCCATGAACTTGACTTAGGGGCCCTGTTATTATACTGCTGGGGTGGCTGTTAAAAAAATTCTTAAAAAAAAGGAAATGTGACGAGAAAAGATGAAAGTGACATCAGTAGTTCTCTTAATGTGATCCTGATGCTTTTCAAGAATGTGTTTGCCCTATATAAAAAGCTCTAAGCACTTCATGTTCGCTAGTTTTTTCATGTCATTGTGCGCATTGGCTAGAAAACATAGATTTACATAGATACATATGCATATTTATCATTTATTTATTATCATTCATTCTATTTCCTGTTATCTTTTCAGGTACACCAGTCTTGATGAATCTTCTGACTTGGTTTCCCAAAAGAGAACCAATGTTTCCCTAGTTTGCCAAGAGAACAAGAAGAAGAGGAAGGTTAACAAGCCCGAACCTGAAGTTCTTACGGTACAAATTGATTAAATCTTCCAATAATTTTGTCCCATTTAAGTATTTAATTTCTGTTTGTCGCAGAGCCTCCAATAGTTAATACCATCTTGAGATGTTTGCTTGTGGTGCATGTTGATTTCACAGCATGTTTTTGGATTGACCTGTACATACAATGGCCCAGTTCCCCTATGAATTGAATTGTTAAATTTTGCCATTTTCATTGTATTTTTGGCCTGACTAATAATTTCTCCCGCTTGATACGATTCAAAGAAACAACTTATACAATGTGCCAATGTTTAGTGTTTTCTTCTGAAACCTATGCGAAATAGGTACTAAAATGACCAATATTCTACTGAATACCCTCATATCACATATTCCATCATGTTTTAATGTACAGCAAACATATCTCATACATCATCACTTGTATAGACATTTTAGCTCCTAGTTAATTATTTTGAATGAACTATCATTTTTGTTATGTTCTGCAGGTTGAAGAAAAGGACAGCATTCTTAAATGTGATGATAATAAACTTTCTGAGAAAGGTTCTCTTTACCTGCACCGATATTTCATTTCCTTTATTTTCTCATGCATTTTTACTAAGATTTGGAAACTGATGATATTGCTGGCTTTTGCTCCTTTAGTCATTGTTCGAATCCTGGTTCCTTAATTGTACTTTTAACTGAAAATAACAATTTTTAATATAATATACCTGAACTTGTCTTCTGTGTATTACTGTATTAACATGACTCGTATTACATTAATCTAGTACTATATTTTTGTACATGCATACAGATGAGTTTCTCAATTCAGAGCTGCAAAGAGTGTCCAGAAGTGAACAAATAATGAAGAACCTTTTCAATGCTTTATGGACTGTTTCAAAACAAAAGCTTTTGGTAAGCAGCAAAGTTTACCTCTTGTGTAATTTTTAATTTACTGAATATTCATCTCGTCAGTACCCTTAATGATAAGATCTCTGGATGGTTATTGTAAATGCACCTTTGATTGTTTTGTGTGTGTTCGTAGTTGTTAAGTGCATTGGTAATTTGTTCCTTCGAGTTTCTTTTTGTATTGTGTTGATCCATGTATTTCGTTAATAGGAGTCTGAGGTTGCTGCTAAAAGCATGCGAGAATTGCTCAGAAATAAAGACACTGAAATTATAGAGCTGAAAAAGGAGTTGGATGACCTGAAGTCTCGTTGTTCACACGAGAAGTTTCCAATGGCTGAAGATACCCATGTTAAGGAAAATGCTGCTGCATCAATTGTTCTAAGCTCGGTTTCTCAATCTAACCAAACTGACCTGGGATCCAGTGACGCTGCATTAGACAATTTCCATGTAAGTTAAGGTTCAAATTATAATAGCTGACGTTTGACGTTTGGAGGTATATATGCTAGTAGATGCTTTTCTGCTATTTCAAGCAATAATCAAATAAGCATGCTTTAATATTAGAACTCTATAAGCAACTTACCATATCTCCAATGCTCGTGTGTATTTTTTTTTTGCATATCACCTTCTGCCCTGCTTTATGTACTACTTGTGCCTCTAGCAAGCAACATATTCCCCTTTAAGTCTGTATCTCAATACTGTACTTTTTTTTTGCGTGTATCTCAATACTGTACATACCATGAGATCTGGTTAGCTGTACACTCTACATTTACCTGCTACCTGAACAGCCGTTAGGAGCAGCATAGGGTGTTTGTGTTGCTTGTGTAGACGTGTAGGGTGTACTTTGTTGTACGAAATCGGCACTTTCTTGCCCAACTTTTGCATATATTTCCTTCTCTTTGTGAAAAGACACGCAAACTCTTGTTTTCATGTTATCTGAAGTAAGCCATACATATGTGGTTGGAACTTTCTTGCTGATATGCTTGTATTTGTCTACAGTTGAGCACTGACTTGGTACAAAAGATCTCAGAAGAATCTACATATTCTGATCCAGAAATGTCTTCAGCTTATTGTGATTTGACAGGTTTATATGTTTTCACAGTAAACATGTCCTCACCAATATCAGCAAATAGTTGTTTTGGTTCTGAGTCCATTTTCTTATAACAGAGAAATCAGTGGACTGTGATACCTCTGTTGCTAACTTGATAGATGAACAAGAGTTGAGCTCCAGACATTTGAAGGTTTTATACTTATCCTTCAACATTCTGCACTCCGTCGTGGGCAATGTGTCCACACAGTTCAACCTTTTGTGATGCGACCTAGTGTTGAAGAAATTCGCCTCATCTTCTAATGATACAATGCCATCCTACTTTTTCAGAAAGAGGAATCATGCACTCCTGATGTTACTGAACCCAAGTGCGATCTGAAAAAGGAAAATACTGAGGTGGGCATGCAATTTTCTCACTTTCTCATGTATGCAGAGTCATTCTGCGTTGCATTTGAACGTAGTTCTTGTTACTGAACAAGATCAGTTTTTACTTTATGTTTCTCTTATTTCAGATAAGGGGACACGTGGGCAACAAGGGATCTGATGGTTCTGAGAGTTGTTCTGAGCAAACATCTGCACCTGACGGTGGTGTAACACATGCACCCAGTCATTTGGATGATCCATCTGAGCTAAGCTTTACAGGTCAAATAGTATATCCACTTTGTTTGACAGCTCTTAAACTAACTGGTACACAACAACTGAGACACGTGTATCATTTCTGCAGAACATATAGTTCCATGTAATCTGTCCGCACAGTTTACTGATATACAAGTTAGTGAAGAAGAGAAGGCTGCTGCAGAACACGGTAGGTGTCAAGTGTCGTGCATCATAATATTTGGTCGCTGATTTTTGGTAAACATGTCGTCACCAATATCAGCACACAGTTGTTTTGGTTCTGAGTCCATTTCTTATAACAGAGAAATCTGTTGACTGTGATACCTCTGTTGCTAATTTGATGGATGAACAAGAGTTGAGCTCCAGACATTTGAAGGTTTTATACTTGTCCTTCAACATTCTGCACTCCGTCATCGGCAATGTGTCCACACAATTTAACCTTTTGTGATGCGACCTAGTGTTGAAGAGATTCGTCCTCATCTTCTACTGATACAATGGCATCCTACTTTTTCAGAAAGAGGAATCATGCACTCCTGATGTTACTGAACCCAAGTGCGATCTGAAAAAGGAAAATACCGAGGTGGGCATGCAATTTCTCACTTTCTCATGTATGCAGAGTCATTCTGCGTTGTGCATTTGAACGTAGTTCTTGTTAGTGAACAACATCATTTTTAATTTATGTTTCTCTTATTTCAGATAATGGGACAAGTGGGCAACAAGGAATCTGATGGTTCTGAGAGCTGTTCTGAGCAAACATCTGCACCTGACGGTGGTGTAACACATGCACCCAGTCATTTGGATGACCCATCTGAGCTAAGCTTTACAGGTCAAATTGTATATTCACTTTCTTTGACAGCTCTTAAACTAACTGGTACACAACAACTGAGACACATGTATCATTTGTGCAGAACTTCATATAGTTCCATGTAATCTGTCCGCACAGTTTACTGATATACAAGTTAGTGAGAAAGCTCCCATGGAACAAAGTGAAGAAGAGGAGTTAAGCAGCAATACAGAAGTGGAGAGTATTCAACATGACGTCGGCATAAAAGGTTCAAACTCATTTCTTATGCTTGTTTCTTCGTTGCTAGTGATGTACTTTTATTTGTTAAACTTCCACTCGATCTTTGTACAGAAATGAAGCATCATGATTATCCAAGTTCCTCTCAGCAAGCGAATTCTGACACGGGAGACAATCGGCTTTCCTTAGAGCTGCAAGGGATGGTATGTAATCATTTAATCCTTTCGTTTTTGCAACACAAAGGAAAGTTTACCCTACCCGTTCTTGGAATGTTCTTAGTATGCCAGGGTTGGTCATGATGGCAGGCTGATGCATATTGCATTCTTTCCATGGCAGTATGCTCCATATGGGTTCCTCCTGAACATAAAAAAAGCATTAATCCGTTTCAGACAGTCGAGAACTCTTCACAGTCCCTCCTTAAAGCACCTTGAGAGATTTCTGCATAGGGAAAGCAATATCAATATGCATGATCAATTATTTTGTATCTCAAAACAACACCACTGCATGTAACTCGAGCTCATGCAGTTTCTGCTACTAGGAACACCCTACTGGAAACTATGGCATATCGGTTGAACTTTTCCTTGTTCTCTTCTAGGGTGCTGCTCAGCAGAATCCTGATGAACTGGTGCCTGAGCCAGAAAGATACGAGCCCACGGTAAAGGAGGCTGCTGCAGAACACGGTAGGTGTCAAGTGTCGTGCGTCATAATCTTTGGTCGCTAATTTTTTCTATATTCACGTCGCTTGCATTAAATGATGAGATGAGTCGCCTAATCAACATCGGTGCATTTCTGCAGCACATGGCCGACATGTACCGGGTGAAGGACTTCCCCAGACGAAGGCTTCAATAGTAAGCTCTTTTGCTTCGTGTCTGAAATTGGGTACTTATTAGATCGTTTTTGCCTGGGTTACTACTACCAAATACTGTAATGTAGTGCGGAATCGTAGATGCAGCTGATTGATTCTACCAGGGGTATTTATAATAATGCTGTCATACCACACGTATTTTGTTTCTACAGTTGCATTTCCTGATTTGGTTGTCTTGCTTATGCCAAGGCTCCAACCAAGGACTGCCAGGCAGAAGGAACCCTGGATGACCAAAAAGAGAACCTTTGCCAGGAAGAAGCAAACGAGGAGCTTTGCGCTTCGAAGCTTCGTGAAAACACAAAGAAAACGACAAGGTGAGCGAGCATACTTACGGAAGGCCACACCTAAATGCAAAAAACCAGCTTGATAAGGAGTAATTATTACCCATAATATGGTTTGGTTTGGTGAAGCAGGAGGAGGCTGCTGCCGAGGGCGGCCATGATGCTCAAGGAGTTCACTGGCCCCGCCATTGACGCCGCGGACTCGAAGAGGGCCGCGGTACGCACACGCTCCTTGTCTGCGGAAAGCGTTTGGTTTTGGACCGGTTGATTCTAACCTAACTGCCTGGCGCAATGGCTGTTACTGCAGGATGGAGGAGGAAGCGCCAAGGCATCGTCGGGCGAGCTGTCGGCGGCGGCTGCTGGGCGATCGGACGCGCTCATCCGGCTCCTCAAAGCAAAAGCCCCGCCCATGAGGCATCGCCGGGGCTAAGTCTTGGTTTGGTGTAGTTATTACTTCAATTAGATAAAATTCAGACCGTCAAATCATCTTGGTTTGGTGTAGTTATTACTTCTCCACGGTGTGTTGCTTCTGTAAGATCTTCACAATTAAACTTTTGGTGACACATGGAAATGTATCTATCTAAGAAACGCTCTCATCATCATCGTGCATTCATATAGTTTGCGATTTTTAATCGGTAGTGAGAAACTACATAGCGAAAAGAAGATGACACCTGAAGCCGTAGTCGGCACTTTATTCCCACAAAAAAAAAACTTTTTAAAAAAGCAAATACACCCAGGTTTAAAAAACTTTCTCCTTTTTTTGTGGAGAGACATCTTGATTTTTCTTGTGAGCGGCCAAAAAAGAGAGAAAAACATGATTATTCATAGTCATGAATAGTGTTATCACGGCTTGGTATTTTACATAACAAATGTTAGACTACTATTTTTGGGTACAAGCAGCTTTAATTTTTTGGTGAATTCTAACATGTACTACCTTTGTAAACTACAGTAGTTATCTAATACTGTAGGTCTTATATTAGTTAGGGAGTAATAAGTACCTATGTTTTGGATTTTCCAAAAATAAAATAAAATGGAGCTCTGGAGCCGCACAAGTCCTCACTCTTACGTGGCTTGTCGAGTGTCTCACCAAAATGGGGAATTTTTTATGGGGTGACGACAGTGAAGTCATGTACAAGACTTTTCTGTGAACCCTATTCACAGCCCTTGTCATCTTCATGTGGGGCTGTCTATTTAAAGGTCGATCATTGTTTGAAAGGGAAATGTGGGGCCCATCGGAGCAAAATATATTATGCTTCAGAATTGATTTCAGAACCACCACTTGCTATTTTGGGGGTACACATAGAAACTTATCAAAAAAAAAAACGCGTTCATCGCCCGTTCATACAATGCAGTTTTGTACGAAGAAACTGTATTAGCAAAGAAGACGGCCATGCGATTTCTGACAAAATTTGTTTTGCTGCATGTGGTCTACTTATCTTTTTTTTTTTGAAAGAAAACTAAATATAATGATAGTATTAACTCTTATATATAGCTTTCTTAAATCAGTACGTGTTGGATTTTAATTTGCCACAATTCCTCCGTTGTAAAACTCGAGTTATGCTTTTATCGCAACCACTTGTCAAGACACACACTCATCGCCTCTTTTCTGCAGTATCTCTGCACGTGCATCGTTGAAGAGCACTTGTGCACATGTATCACTACAACTTAGCCGCCAACAATTGCTAGTAAAAGTTCAAATGCCATTAGCTAGGGTACATCACTCTTGTTGCAGAATTGTATTTCCGCACATCAAGCATTATTTCTCTCTTGGAACAATCTTGTAGCTAGGCCGGAAAATCAAGGAGCGGGCAAAGGAGTTGGACGAGGAGGGGGCGTCGTCATGGCCGCCACCGGCATGACTCGCAAAGGCGAGGGTTTTTTACACTCTCTCTTGCACTCGCGCATAGTGGCGTAGAAGCCGTCCTTTATCACCAAACAAAGGAAGCAAAGCCCGGTGTCGCTGCAGTCGTCGGGGAACTTTTTTTCGATGCACAGCCCGTTTGGTAGCTTCACCTTCTCGCTGCCCGCGTCGGCCATGATCCGACCTGCGTATATCATGGAATAACAAAAGACGAACAATCGTCGTTATGCGGTATTTTTAGAGTGGTGTAAACAAACGACGCAGCGGATTGGTTAGACAAGATGCAAAAGAGATTTTGAAGGCCTTACATTGAGCAACGGTGGCGGAGCATAAGAGGTGTAGAGACACTAGTGCTGCCAGTGCAAGGATGCGAATCGTGTGCTTGTCCATGCCCCGCCCGATACGATTGAGAGATTGAGAGATTGAAATATCTTACTACCAATCTACACATGGCTGGATCGTGTATATATATATAGAGAGAGATTGAGACAAGAGAGAACATGGAGTAAACATCAAGCAATAGAATTGGAATTATTCAGTGTCTTCCCATATTATGAACCCTCATTGAAAGCACAAATCAAGTAAGATGATCTTTTTTCCCCTTTTAAGACAAGTTTCCGAATTTTGGTGGCAAATTACGATTGCGGGTTAGGAATGTCGGATTTATATCTCCTATGTCTATATTTGCATATTTCCGAATTGTAATTATAAGTATCCAATATCTATTGCCTTGTATACATGATCTGGTTGTGCACGTACTTTTTCTTTTCTTTTTGAGAAAATGATGTAGTACTTTTAGCAAATCCTCTCGTCATTGCACATTCAAATCCTTATTGTGTTGATATGACATCACGTGTCTCACACAAGTGGGGGCTCGTTCTTTTTCTTTTGAAGATCATAAAAATATAAAGCATGTCCATGAATCTACCTGTCCATATCTCCTGTACGACTTTTGTGAACCCAGTTTATGGCATCTCCTATGCGGACCGTGTGGTTCAAACATATTTGTCATTCAATGCAGTCCAGCATCTATCCACGGACCGGTTCGGACATCCTTTTTCCCGCATATCAGAGGCAAACTTTGGGGGGGGGGGGGGGGGGGGGGGCTTTGCGAGCGTCCGGACCGCTGGCATCCGATAACCTGACCCCACTAGAAGCCTATCCCGCACTTTCTCTCCATTGGATGCGCCGCTTCCCAAGACGCATTCATGCCGGCCCAAAGACGCAACGGTCGGCATTAATCCTGCGCGATGTGAAGGGACATAAGGGTGGCGCGGCCGATGCGACCACTCGGGCGACGCTGCTTCAATGCGGATGCGTCGTCCCGAGAAACCAACTCTGGCCATTGCATTGCATTGAAGCGGGCTGATCATCCGTTCGCCTTGCTTGGTCACAACTAGTTAAGCACGGCGTCGGTGTCGTCCACAACGCACTCTCCACTCCACGTCTTCGCACCACATCTCCGCGCACCTCCATTGCCCACCGCTTCATCGGCAATGGGCAATTCTTGGGTCTCGGCGTCCAGCAGGCGGCTCCGAATCCTGGCGACGCCGCCCTTGCACTTTGGGCTTGTCTTGCTCCTTGGAGGACGCCTCGTCCGCAAAGGAGGAGATCGTCATCTCCTTCTGCGCTGAGGAGGACCAATCGCCGCAGCTGCCTCCGTTGCAGACGTCCGTCCTATCATAGGACATAGAGCACGAGGAGTAGATGGAGCCGACGCTCTGTCGCTCACTCGTCCACGACATCGGTCCGGCAATGCCACCGGAGACGCTGCTCTGCGCCGTCAAGTCGAGCCTCCTTCCCCTCGTCGATCTCCCTCGCACAACCACAACGACTAAACCAGACGACACGTGGTTAACGAGGAGTGGCTCTCCCCAACACCTAGCCACGCCGGCGGTGGCCTGCCCCACGGGATTGCCGCGTAGGCGTGTGGTCGCATAGTGCACTACCTCGGCGACAGCTACTACTCCCGTAGGAGTTGTTGGATTTCCCGAAGAGCAAAGATGATGTAGCACGACAGAAGATACTATTTCCCTTAGTTAAAAACCAAGGTTTATTGAACCAGTGGGAGGCACCAAGCTAACAACATTAGCAATATCTCCACACACAAAATTAAAATTGCTTGCACCCAACATTATCAAGGCGGTTGTCAATCCCCTTGTTCTTGCTAGCCACAAGATTAAAAGCAAATAGTGATAATGCAAAGCTGCAAAAAAATAAAAGAGCAAATTGTAGATAGAGTATTAAATTTTCAAGAAACATAGTAAAGCAATAAGCAAGATGACATAATGTAGGTAGAAAAAAACCTAGCAATAAGATTAATCCTCATCGTTTTATCCTTAGTAGCAACAATACAATACGTGGATTCGTCCCTTTTTTCATATGACAAGATCACCGTAAGATCGAACCCACTACTATGCACCACTTCCTATGAAGAACTACTCCTCTATCTTGGCCAAAGAAGAATCGTAGATTAGAAAGCATACACACTATAAAAATACGCAGCAAAGAAACTTTAAGAGATTTAAATTAATTCAATGAACAATCTGATCATCAATCCACAATTCATCGGATCCCAACAAACACGCCACAAGAGGTACATCGATTGATCTCCGAAGAGATCGATGTATTGAAGATCATAAGAGAGGGAGAGAGAGATAAAGCCATCTAGTTACTACTATGGACCCGTATGTCCTAATGAAACTGCTCTTATATCATCATGGAGGCATCAGTGTTGATGAAGATGGCCTCCCCAATGATTTGCCCCTTTGGCAGAGTGTCAGAACAGGGCTCCAGATGGGATCACTTCGGAACAGAGACTTGCGGTGGCGATGAAATTGTTTCGAGTCTCGCTCCGAGGGTTTGGAATATATGTGAATTTATAGCCCATGAATTAGGGTAAACGGACCAGCAGGGGGCCCACAAGCCTAGGTGGCGCGTTCTCTGGCTTGTGGCCTCCTCGTGGGTCTTCTAGTCTTCCCCTGAATCTTCTAGGGTCTCTTATGTTTTAGAAAAATCATCAAAATATTTCATGGTGTTTGGACCTCTATAGGTATGTATCTACTAAATAAAAAACGTGCAAAAAAAACAGGAACTGACATTGTGCAATAAATTAATAGGTTAGTCAGAAAAATAATATAAAATGATATAGAAAGCATATAAAAGTCATAATATAATAGCATTTTACAATAAAAAGTTATAGATACGTTCGAGACATATCAGCAGCCGCGGAGGCGGCATCGGCGGTAGCTCGTTCTCCCGGAGTGCCATGACGGTGTAGGAGTGCACAGACAGGGAGCTGCGGCGAGGGGACAAGCACAATGCTGTGCGGCAGGCAGAGTTCGCGGACTCCGACGCCCCGCTTCCACAAATCCTCATGGACCCGGAGCTCGCAAAATCCTCACTGAGATTGCAAAAGCAAGTGTCATCTCCGCTACCTTGACGAGGAGATGGCCAAGTATGACCAGGAGTGGTCTCCCCGTGAGATCATCACCACAACCGCCTCCGGCAACTCCCTTCGCCCGTCTCCTCCCCCCCCCCGGCGCGCGCTCATGTCTGGCCGCGGCCACACTACGAAGGAGCAAGCATAGAAGATCATCCCCGAGCTCCAGGCGGCGGCAGGTAAGCCCTGCTGCAACACCACGCCCTACTGGCACTGAAAGCCCGACTCCGATTCCGATGACGATGGGGGTGCCGCTGGCCAGCCCGGCATGGCGTACGAGGTCACCGTCACGTATAAAAAAACTATCCAAGTTTGAATGAAAACTGTCAGGTTTGTTTAAATTTGCATCAAATTCGTTTATTTTTGTTAAATTCCGTTCGAAATGTCTCTGAACATCTATGGCTAGCTTTGAATGACAGCCTCTATCAATCGCTTGCAATGATACGATGGCTAAGAGAATCAGTGCTTAAGCAGAACATGATTGTGTGCAGCACCGGAGTGGATGAAGACGACGTCGCCAAGGCCGGCCGAGGGCTGATTTGGGAATGCGAGCTTGGGGAAGACAAGACCAGGACGCCTCGTGAGAGGCAGGATAGATCTGAGCCCTCCATGACCGGGTAGAAGAACTCTTCGCCGCTGGATCTAGGCCAGGGGCGGCCTCCCTGGTCATCCATAGCCACATGATAGAGAGATCGATGGACTTTTTTTACGCGAGAGATCGATGAACTTGAAGAGAGGAGACGTGCCGGGACTGAGTACTTCTGTACAATATGGCCCACCCGCAGATGTATTCACTTGTGTATTGTAAAACGTATATGTGGCAAAAATTTAACTGACACGGATCCTAGGATAATTTGTACCACTCATATTTCAGGAGCATCTGCTCTCGGGAGTCATTTCGTCTCTCTCCCAACAATTGCTAATAAAAGTTCAAATGCAAATTGCCAAACAAAACTACTCAACAACAACTGCTAGAGCATTACTCTTATTGCATAACTGTATTTCCGCACATCAGGCATTATTTTCTGGGGACAATCTTGTACATATGTAAGCCAATTTGAATGTCTAGGCTGGAAAATTAAGGAGCGGTTAAAGGAGGGGGAGGGGACGTGGTCATGACCACTAGCATGTCTTGCAAAGACGAGGATGTGGTACACTTGCTCTGACAGTCATCCATAGTGGGGTAGAAGACGTCAGTTACCAAACAATGGAAGCAACCACTTCTTGACCTACAATCTTCATAAGCTACTTCAACGCATAGCCCGTATGGTAAATCGATCTTCTTGCTATCCGTGTCAGCCATGGTTCGGCCTGTATATTATGGAATAGTAACAAACGAACAATCATCATTATGCAATTATTTTAGATTAGTATAAGTAAAGGACGCAACAAATTAGACAACAAGCAAAACAGAAAGGCCTTCACTAGCTATACGGCGTACATACTTCCAGCCAGGAGAAGTGAAGAAAAATTAAGCGTTGTGAAGATAAAGAAATATTGGTGTCCTAGCTGCCTTACATTGAGCAACAGTAGCAGAGCATACGAGATGTAGACACACTAGGGCTGCTAGTGCAAGCATGCGAATCGTGTGCTTGCCCATAACCCCACTCGACACAATACTAGCTAGGCAAGCACTCGGTCACTTGGTTGTCGATGAGAAATATCTTTCTACCAATCAACTCATGACTCGATCATATACATATATAGAGAGATTGAGAGAATAGAGAACCGGTCATCCTTATCCCATGCAGTAAACATCAAGCAATAACATTGGAACTATGTAATACCTTTCCATAGTATGAACCCTCATTAAAAGCATAAATTAAGTAACACTATTTTTCTTCTCTATTTAGATAAGTTTCAAAAATTTAGTGGCAAAACACGTATACGGGTTGGGAATGTTGGATTTATCTACTAAATTTATAGTCCCAAATGCTAAATATTTTACGTTAGTTTTTTGCGTCTTCCATGCGAGTGGTCTGAGGAGCATTGGATATGCTGCACGAATCTTAGGGCATGTCCCCCTGCAACCTCAGCATGGAATCTTTCGATCTGGTTGTTCATACCATGAACGAGCTCCCCTCACCTATTTTGTCGTGTCTTGAACGCGTCCATGCATCCCCAAATTCCCCTCTCCCACCGTCTCTTTCCCTCTCGACCACGAGCAGCCTCGCGTGTGCGCAGTCAAACGACACATTGGCCGACGTGCGGGGTATCATTGAAATGTTATCACCCCAATTATTCATATCCCATAGATTCAAATATCATTGAAATATAATGCAAAACATTCCTGCAACAACGTACGAGGATAATAAGTTATATGGATCTTAGTTTCAATTCTCATAGCTAATCCAGCCATTAGTGTTTCATACAATCAAATCTCACTGAAATAATAGTAACCAAATCATACCACAACACTAGATCTTGACGTATATCTCTCAACATGCGAATATTTGTTGGAAATATGCTTCGAACTCGAGACCTCTGGTCATCGGATAAACCAAGGTAACCAACAGGCCATCGTGGAATTGTGAAAGTTTTTGGTATGACGGATCTCTTATTGAACCAACACAATGGTCTCCTTTTTTCATTTTTTTATCCAAATTTTCTTTCTTTTTTCTCTTACTCTTTATTTTTTCAATTTAATTTTCTTCTTCAAATTTCGTGAACTTTTTCAAAATTATTAAATGTTTTTTAATTCACGTTTTTGTTTTCAAATTCATGAACTTTTCTTTAAATTCATGAAGTTTTTTGGAATTCTTAAACTTTTTTCACAAATTGTGAACTTTTTTTCAAATTCTAATTTTCTTAAAAAAAATTAAACTTATTCTGAAATCCATGAACTTTTATTAAAAATCTATGAACTTTTCTCAAAATGGATGAAAGGTTTTTTAAACTCGATATTGTTTTTTGAAAAAAACGCCAAGGAAGCTGAGGTTCCCAAAAATGAAACTTTTTTTGTAAAAAATTTCTTAGTGAACTTTTTTTGATAATCTGCACAAATTTTCAAATGTGTGAACTTTTCCTTTCAAAATTGATGACCTTATTTCAAATCCGCAAGTGCTTGGCCCGGCCCAACAGGCGCCCGACAGGAGCGATACCGCCACCTAGTTGGGCCAAGGCCTTAGCATTTTCTTCTTTTTTATTTGTCTGTTTTTATTCTCTTTTTTCGTTAATTCATTTTTCTCTTTTTGAACTTTATTATTCTTTTTTAAACTTGTTCAAAATTTTGAAATTTTGGTTTGAATGCCAAAATAACATTTTTAACTAACTTTTAAAAAATATGATTTTCAATACTACTTTTCTTCGTCAAATATTTAGTAAATGCTTTAAAAAACATTAATGTTTTCAATTTATCCCTTCGCTATTATAAGCTATATTAAAAACTTAAAATAATAGTTTTAGATACATGTTACATTATGATTTTTAATATTTTATTCTTCAAACCTGGCATAGATGTGTACCATGGGCATGCCCACCTGCTCGCATAAGTTTGATTCATTTCAAGAATGTCCAAAAAAACATGTTCAGCGTAATGAGAAGGCTCCGTTTGAGAGCACGTTGTTTCTCAACATCCGTCAAATGATACTTTTTCCGTTGACTTGTATGACTAATTCAAGGCACCATGCCAAGTAGTTTGGCTATTCGACATGTTTTGCATTTTCTATAGTTTTCTTGGTCAAAAAAGGACAATAAATGGTCGGACATGTGACAACTTGAATACGGTATCGGAAGTCGTTCAAACCTGGCATGTATGCCTACAATGGGCATGCCCACCCGGTGGCAAAAGTTGAAGTCATTTCAAGGACGTCTACAAAAACACCATGTTCAACGAAGTGTGTTCGAGTAGAGCCAGAAAGCTTCGTTAGAGAGCAAGTTATTTCTCAACATCATTTAAGTGGCCCGAATTTTTTTGATGGAATTGTATGACCAAATCAAGGCATCATGCCAAGTGTTTTTGGTTTTCGACAAGTTTTGTATTTTCTGAAGTTTCCTCGGTCAAAAAAGACAGATAAATGGCCGGATATGTCGCAGCTTGCATACGGTGTCGAAATTTATTCAAACGAAGCATGTATGCCTACCATGGGAATGCCCACCTGTTTGCAAAAGTTGGCATGATTTTAAGGATGTCTAAAACTAGACCATGTTCAACGGAGGGTGCTCGGGTTGGCGAGAAGGTTCCGTTTGAAAGCACGTTGCTTTTTGACATCCGACAAATGGCCCCAAATTTTTTTGCATCAACTTCTATGACCAATTCAAGGCATCATCCCAAATTGTTTGGATTTTCTATTTTTTGCATTTTCTGGAGTCTTCTTGGTGAAAAAGGCCAATAAATGGCCGGACGTGTCGCAACTTGCAAACGGTGTCAGAAGTTGTTTCAAACCTGGTTTGCCTCACATGTCTATGTCAGGCTGCTGCAATAAATTGGGGTCATTTTTACTAATTTGAATGCTTCTATTTCTTTAAATTTCCATCATTATCAATCAACACGAACATGTTCTTATGTCCTAACTATTTTTTGGAATTTGCCAACAATTTTGGAATTTCATATTGTGTATGAAGATTTACAAACTTGAGGCACTTTTCAAATATTGTTAACAAATTTTGCACAATTGATGAAAATTTTGAATGCAAATTGCAAACCATGTACTTTAAAATATATATTACCAACTACTAAAAAACGCTTAGGCCTTGGCCAACTGGGCGACGAGCCGACGACATCGCCCCCGTCGGTAGGCGTGGGCATAAAACCGATGAACCGAAGACCGAACTGACACCCAAACCGAAGGAACTGAAATTTTGTTTTTTAATGGTAGCACAGAAATTAGGGAAACCGAACACACATAAAGTCCTGTGAACGTGCAGCCAGCCGGGAGGGGCGTTTTGGCTCCCGGGAGCATTTGCTCCCGGATGAACAGTACCACGAAACATATCATAAAATGTTTTTGAAAAATTCTGAATTCTTTTGTGGATGTTTGTGTCAGTGTAGCAAACATGCTTGACAATTTTCATACGAAACCGCACAGTAGTATTTCGTCGGTGAAAAAAACAAATTTGGGTGACATTTTGGGGTAACATTTGGTGTTCAAATTTGTTATTTTTGCATAGGACACAATGTTTAACATTTTTGCCTAAAACTTTGCAGGTGACATTTGAAGGTGACTACAAATACACAAAATTTTTGTTGGGATTTTTTTGACATCTGAAAAATTATTTTTCGGCACGTGCTCCTGGTAGTCGAATTGGATTTCCCCAGCCAAAGGAGTTTCTCTCATGCGTGAACTTGCAGCCAAACGAGTTTCTTGCGTTTTTTTTTGAGCGAAAACGAGTTTCTTGCGTGTGTGAACGTGCAGCGCGCCACAGCGACAAGAAAATAATGGGCCAAGTCAGCCGAGCTGTTATGGGCTTCTTTTCTCCTATGAAGTCTGTTCGTACCTACATGTACATGATTAATGCAGGCACTCAGGTTATTTGCTTAGTCCCGCCTATATAAGAGCGCAGGTGGGTGGATGCTACCAACCTGAAATTCATTCTCACATAATAAATAATAATTATAATTATAATATATTCAGCAAATGCGGTATAAACCGAATACCAAACCGAAACAATCGGTTAGCTATTTTTTTGTTAGATATTTGTATTGTTTTTTTTACTGTTTTCAACTTTGCTAACTGAATTTACAGAAAAAGAATGGTAAGAACCGAATTTTCTGTTTATACCGAATGGTTAGCCTATTGGGCCAGCCCAAGTGTTTGTGGATTTGAAAAAAGTCCTCTTTTTTGTATTTTTTAGAAAATCATAGATTTTGTAAAGAATCAAACTATTCGTGATTTTTTTTCAAATTTATGATTTTTTTAAAAATCCTACCAATAAAAAAATTCGGAGATCTTGCAAACTAATCACAATTTTTTTTTAAATAATTTAAAAAGGTTGCAAAAAATTAAAAATTAAAAATAATCACAACTATGAAAAAAAGTTTGCGAAATTATTTAGTTTATTTTAAAAGGTTCATGCATGTAAAAAACAGAAATAAGGAAAAAGAAAAGGGAAAAAAGAAAAAAAAACAGTTTAAAAACACGAAAAAGCTTGGCCTGAAAGTATATGGAAAGATAAAGAAAGCAACTGGACAGAACAATTAACTTGTCTAGGTGTGTTAATAGAACCTGAAGTAAACCTTGAGGTTTAGAGTTCGAATCTCCTGTTGCGCATATTTTTTAAGATTGTTATAAAAACTGAGGGTATGCCATGTACGCCGGGCTACGTATTTTATAAAAGACTATCTTACCCTTTGTTATGACGGGGTATGGAGGGATCTCCTCCGTTGATGTGTTTAGGATGGTGTACCAAAGCAGAAGTGTATCATAGATTGGCCACACCAGTTTTTGCTACTAGGAACACCCTACTGGAAACAATGACATGTCGGTTGCACTTACCTCTGTTGTAGGGTCCTGCAGAGCAGAATCCTGAAGAACCATTGTCTGAGTCTGAAAGATGTGAGCCCACGGACCAGGGTAGAATAGGCCATTCTTCCCTTTGCATCTTCGTCTTAAGCAAGAACTTGCACGCCGAGCTGATTGTGAATCTTCCTTTACTGTCCGGGTACCATGCTCAAAAATCCTCCGCATTTCTTGTTTGGGTACCAAACCAAATCCATTACGTGGCATACCCTCAGTTTTTAGAGCTGATTGTGAATCTTCCTTTTCTGTCTGTTTTCATAATTGCATTAGCATCTATTGGAAGGAATACTGATCGCACCAATTCTTCGTTCCATGTTGCCGTAGCCGGCAATAACAGCTCCGAGCCCATCCTTGGGCGATCCGGCACCAGTGTTCTAGTTGGTTTCGGTGTTGTCTCTTTTGGGATCTAGTTATCGATCCAAATGTTTGTGGTTTGCGATCAACAATGGACATGGACCATAACGAGCAGGCGAATATGTTTTCACGAAGCCTATTAGCAAAGGAAGCCCAACAGTGTTGGGCCAACACAATTCTGCCCGGGAAATCGGGATTTGTCCAGTTGACGCACGTCATCGTTCACTATCGCCTACATGGGTAGCCCGGGCAAGTGGGGAAACCTATTCGGCGCGCAGGTCGCCCGCCAGAGACATGACGCGTACCCCCCTCACGCGCCAGGCGTTCGTATGGGCCGGCCCATCTTACTTTTGTTTCCTTTCGCTATTTCCTTCTTTTCTCTTTTCGTTTTTTATTTATATTTTTATCTTTTACTTTTATTTTTTTTTATTTTTATTTTTCAGTTTGCAAGCATCTTCCAAATTCGTGAACATTTTTTGAAATCATGAAAATTTTGTAAAGACATGAATATTTTTCGGAAAATTTCGTCACTCCCCGAGCAATTGTTACTCTCTCTGTTCCTAAATATAAGACATTTACGTTGTATTAAAATCTCTAAAAGGTTTTATATTTAGGAACCGAGGGAATAGTAAAAGTACAAATGCAATTTACCGAATCGAAATACTCAGCAACAACCGCTAGAGCATTACCCTTATTGCATAATTGTATTTTCGCACATCTGGCATTATTTCTTGGGACTATTGTAAATATGTAAGCAAGTTTGACTAGCTAGGATGGAAAATTAAGAAGCAGGTAAAAGAGGAGGAGGGGACGTCGTCATGGCCGCCACCGGAACGTCTCGCAAAGCCGAGGATTTTTTACACTCTCTCTTGCACTCATCCAAAGAGGGGTAGAGGACGTCATTTGTCAAACAATGGAAGCACCCTTTGTCTCCGCATAATTTGGCATCTCCCATATAAACGCATAGCCCGTATGGTACATTGATCTTCTTGCTATCCGTGCTAATCATGGTTCGACCTGTATTTCATGAAATAATAAGAAACTGTTATGCAATTATTTTAGAGTAGTATAAATAACGACGTAGTAGATTAAACAAAGAAGCAAGAGAGAAAGGCCTAAACTCTACATAGACGAGTGAAAAAAGATTAAGCATTGTGCAAATACAGAAATATTGGTGTGTTGGCTGCCTTACATTGAGCAACAGTGGCAGAGCATACGAGATGTAGAGACACTAGGGCTGCTAGTGCAAGGATGCGAAACGTGTGCTTAATCACTAGGTAGGCAAGCACTCAATCACTTGGTTGTCGATGAGAAATGTTTTGCTACCAATCAACTCATGACTCAATCGTATATATAGAGAGAGTGAGAGAACAGAGAGCCATTCATCCCTATCCCGTGCAGCTAACATCAAGCAATAAAAGTGGAACTAATTAATATCTTCCAATAGTATGAACCCTCATTAATTTTTTTCTCGTTTATACAAGTTTCAAAATTTTAGTGGCAAAGTACATATGCGAGTTAGGAATGTTGGATTTATCTAGTATGTTTATATTCCCAAATGCTAAAATATATGATATTAGTTTTTTGCGTCTTTCGTGCGAGCGACCTGAGGAGCATTGGATATGACACACGAATCTTAGGGCACAGCCCCCTGCCACCTCAGCATGGAGAATCATTCGATGTGGTCATTCATACCATGAACGAGCCCCTCTCACCTATTTGTCTTGTCTTGAACTCGTCCATGCATCCCCAAATTACCCTCCCCCACTGTCTATTCCATTTCTTTCCCTCTCCGCCGCAAGCTGCCTCGCGCGTGCGCGGTCAAACGACACATTGGCTAACGGTATCATTGAAATATTATCACCCCAAATATTCATATCCCATGGAATCAAATACCATTGAAATATAATGCAAAACATTCCTGCAACAATGTGTTAGATATCATCTAATATGTTAAGTTATATGGATCTTAGTTTTGATTCTCATAGTTAATCCAGCTATTAATGTTTTATACAATCAAATCCCATTGAAATAATAGTAACCAATTCACGCCACAACACTATGATCTCCACTAACGTATATCTCTCAACATGTGGATATTGTTGGAAATATGGCCTAGAAGCAATCGTGTGATGATTATATTTCCTATTTATTCATTAAGTTATTTATATAGTCTTTGAACAGTATCACCGACATGTATCAACAAGTATGTGACTTGTTTGTAATACTATGTGTTGTATGACCTTGGCACTTTCTTGCCTAACTTTTGTATATATTTGTTCTATGAAAAAAGATTAGTGTTGGCAAAAGTTGATACACATGTAGGTCAGAACATTCTTGCTGATATGCTTTTGTTAGAGTTGAGCAGTGAGTTGGTAGAAAAGGTCTCAAAAGGATCTACATGCTATGATCGAGAAATGTCTTCAGCTTATTAGGATATGACATTTTTATATGTTTTGCGCATCGAAGCCTCACAAAAACATAAGAAAATGACAAGGTTGGTGAGCGTACTTATGGAAGGCGGCACCTAATTGCAAGAACAAACTTAATATGTAGACGATATCCGTGATATAGTTGACACAACATGTGGTTTGATTTCGTGAGGTAGGAGGAGACTACTGTTAGTGGTGGCCATGGTGCTCAAGGAATTTACCGGCCCTGCCATTGATGCCGCATACTCGAAGAGGGACGCGGTACGCACGCACGCGCATCCGTCTTACTTGTGTCATTTGGTTATTGGATTAACATAAGTGTTTGCTAATTGGCCGAGGGTCCATTGCAAGACGGAGGAGGAGGAATGAAGGTTTCGTTAGGCGAGGAGGCAACAACACGGGCTGGTGATTGGATGCACTCATCCGACTCCTGAAAACGAAAGCCTCGACGACAAGGAATCGCCGGGGCTAGTGATGAACAACCACCCACTCAATTAGATAAAATTCAGACTGTCAAATCATCTCTGTTTGGTGTGGCTACTTCTCGACGGTGCAGTGCTTTTGTAGGATCTTCATGAAGCCCGCTTCATAGTTAAACTTATGGTGACACGTATGGAAAATATATCTATATATAAGAAACACTCTCGTCGTCGTGCATTCATATAGTTTACAATTTTTTGTCAGTAATAACGAATAAGGAATTATACAGCTAAAGAAGATGACACCTGGGTTGTAGTCGGGCTTCATTTTGGAAAATATTCTTTAAAAAATATAACCACGAGTAAGTTTAAAGATATTCATCCTTTTTATGTACACAAACATCTTGAAATTTTCTTGTGAACTGCAAAAAAAAGAGAAACACATGGCTTGTCGAGTGTTGGCATGACATCAATGTGTTTCACCAAATTGGGGGATGGATCCTTCTTTTCTTTATGATATGAAGAGAAAATATGGCGTGATAGAGAAATCATGTTGGTGAAATTACCAAATACTACAAATATAGCATGAAACCTAGACATCGGTGACAGATTCTACCAGGGTTATAATAATGTTATTCCACCACACATATTTTGTTTCTACAACTGCATTTCCTAATTTGGTTGTGTTGCTTATGCCAAGGTTTCAATTGAGCAATGCAAGGCAGAAGGAGCTGCAGATGCTGAAAAGGAGAAATTGCAGGTAGAAGGAATTATAAAATATAAGAAAGATGACCTCTACGCTTCTCAACCTCGCGAAAAAACAAAAGGCCACTAGGTGAGCAAGTATGTTTACGGAAGGCGGCACCTAAACTGCAGGAACCAGTTTCATAAGCAAAAAAAAAATACATTTCAATACACATACACACAACCCGTGGTTTGGTTTGTTGAAGCAGGAGGAGGCTACTGCCAGTGGTGGCCATGATGCTCAAGGAGTTCACCGGCCTCGCCATTGACGCCGTAGACACGAAAAGGGCTGCGGTACACATGCACACACGCGCCCCGTCTTACTCGGGTCATTTGGCTATTGGATTAACATAATGTTTGCTAATTATGAGGTTCATTGCAGGACGGAGGAGGAGGAGGAGGCATGAAGGCATTGTCAGACGGGCTAGGCAATCAGAAGCACTTATCCGGCTCCTGAAAACGAAAGCCCCACCGGCACGGCATCGTCGGGGCTAGTGATGAACACCCATCCACTCAATTAGATAAAACTAGATGAGCCACACACGCTGTTGCGCCATACACTACTAGGAGAAACCCTACTAGTAGCGCTTGAAAAACCTATAGCAGTAGCGCTGGGTCCAGCGCTACTGCTAACGCGCTACAGCTAAGTTGTAGCAGTAGCGCTGGTTGGTGCAGCGCTACTGCTAACCAGACTTAGCAGTAGCGCTGCATTGACCAGTGCTACTGATACAACTTAGTTGTAGCGCTGCTGCTAATCCAGCGCTGCTGCTAGATGCCTTCCAGCGCTGCTGCTAGTATTCCTGCTTTCACAGATTCATACCCCCTCTATGTATTCGTGCTGTATTTATACAGGCTCTATACAGTAGTTTCATCAGATCACAATAAACATACACTATTATCATCATATCATACACATACAGTAGTCTCGTCATACCATCATCATCATCATTCAACACAAATATCATCACATCTCGAAAATAGCGATACACAAGTCATGTCATGTCTCGAATAAGTGCAACTACATGGTCATGGCACACACACAAGTTTCATCATCTCTATCTAAACCATGATGTAGAAGAGAAGAGCGATCAGCATGAGCAAGACCGCGACTATATAGTACTTGAGGCACCGGCGGTTCCGCCCCCGCTCTTGCCGGAGCGTCCACCTCAAGTAACTACTTTCCGCTTCGGCTCTGCTGTCGAACCCTCTGTGACTAGCACCCGGGTACTTGTCCACCTGGGCCTGAGCGTCTGGCCAGTGGTCGTAGACTCCTGGAACCTTCCCAACGAACACGACGTAGCAGCCCTTCGCCATCCATGATCTATGTACCTGCATCGTGAACGATAATATGCAACATAATGTACTTAAGAACACAAAGAGGCATAATTAGCAAAATACAAGCAACCTATAGTAAACATAAATGACGAAGTTCCTCATACCCAAACTAATTAACTAGAGCGATCTACGCTAGTTCAGGACCACGGTTTAATTACATCACATAGTTTCGTCTGGACGCTAGTGACACATATATTGTCAACGACAATCAGTCCTCGGTCCAATCTTCATAGTCAGGGAGGAAGCACCCGAGCTTCTTGAAAGGCTTCAGGTCCAGACGCTGAGCGATTAGCAGTGCTCGGACATCATCCCACGTGATTGGCCCATGGTAGAACATCCCTGTTGGTTCGAGGACCTGCTTCATGATCACTTGGGCAAGTTCACACTGCACGTGATAAAACTCAGCTCGGATTCGATGATCCGGTGTCTTTCCTATGCTTGTGGCCTAGTTGACAATCTCGGCATCGTTGGTAGTAGCTGACATGCGAAGGCGTTGATTATCCCTTCTGAACTCGAGCAGGTGATGCATGAGGTAGAATCCATCAGCCTTACTGATGTGCGGTTGCTGGATGCAGCAGAAGTCGGTCTTATGGCTAAAAACCAGCCCGTTCCTCCTAAACTTTTTCACCTTGATATATCCACCAGACATGCTGAAGGTTAACAGGGCACTATCGAGAACACTCTTTATGTGCTTGTAATCCTTTTTCTTGATGTTCTTTGATGAGTCTAAGTATATAGCATGGGAGTATTCTGGGTACAGAACGATGAGGACGCCCCCCCCCCCCCCCCCCCCCGCTGCGCAAATTAAGTACACCTCAAATTAGCCTCCATGCTTGCAAAGGAATGATTAACACTTACGAAAGGATATGCGCGGATGACTTACGTGGGATGATAAGGCAGGAGAATCGCTTCCTTGTCCTTATTAGCGACCATGAAGCCGCCGATGTACTTGCTCGCATAGTCACGGTGCTCTTTGCAGACATCCAAGAAGCTCTCGTGCATATGGTACGGTTCCGCGACGCAGATATATTTTATGTTCTCGATCCTGATGATGTAGTTGAGATACAACGCATACATGCGGATGAACTGGAAATCTAGCTTGGTCATGTGGAACATGTCGTAGATGTAGTCAAATCGCAGGATGAACTTATCCGCGGGCCATCCCTCGACGTACAACTTCCCACCCGGCACCTGAGCCGCGTAAAGCGGGTATCCTGGTTTTCCCGAGATGAGAAGGCTTTTCTCTCTGGCCAGCACATCATCATGAAGTCTCCTTAGATCATTGTTCAGTATGTCCTCTAGCGCTTTCTGAGGTAGGATCGGGTGGCCGGCGACATGGAAACGCTCCGCACCTACGACAGGTATTCTGTCTACCTCCCGGGGCTTCAGAGGCGGCTGGCTGCTTGAAGCAGCTCTGGCGCCTTTAGGGCCTTTCTTGCCCGGTCTCCTCCTTTGCTTCTTGGCGGGTGACGGTAGTGAGCCCACCATACCTTCCCTAACTGTCACCCCCAGTGTCGTCGGGCTAATCAGTGGACGGCCCTCGGGTTGTTGCTGGGTAGAGGCGGCATCTGGAGGCGTCTCCTGCGAGGATCGCTTGAAGAGAGACTTTTTGCATTCCGCCTTATTAGGACGTTCCGGCTCCGGCAAATCAGGCAGCATCAAGTCATCATTTACACGCTCATAACCCGAGTCTTCGTCGTCCTGAGCCATCAATCCTCCATCATCATAGGCGGTATTGAAATACTTGTCTGGGTCATCATCATCCTCCTCCATGTCATCATCAGCATTTGCTTCTTCGACAACGGGGGCGACGTCATCTGGCACTAATGGAGGCTCTCCCTCGCGTCGTCTGCTATCACCCGCCACGACAGGTGCAGGTAATTTGGTAGGTGGGGTGGTGTTCATACCTTCTTGAGAAGCTGTCGTTGGTGTGATACCGGGCGCCTCGACACGAAGAAGAGTCTTCGGCCAAGGAAAGAACCAGCTCTTGCATGCGCCAATCCGTTGAGGAGTCTCCTCGTCATCGACTGGTACCGGAGGAGGCAAATCCTCGAAGCCCGCTAAGACACTGGCCACGTTAACCTTGAAGACGCCATCGGGCATCTCTCGGTTGTGGAACATGCGGTCCTTCGGCTTCACGATCGTTGCCTTTCCCACGGCCACCTTCTGGCCCTTGATGTCGTACAGTAGGGTGCACGGGGTATCGTTGGCCTACGAAGACATGTCTGCGACGTCAAACATCCGAAAGGCAATTGAAACGGAAGACTATATAGACATGCTGGTGAAAAGGGTATGACGCGTAATTACCGTGAGGGCGTCGAGATCAGCCATAGCCGAAGGCCCGCCGAGTAGTCCAGAGACGGAGGACGGGCTGCTATGAACAGGAGCGGGAGCATGTGCGGTGGCGTGAGCAGGTGCTGGTGGTGCGATGTTCACCGAATTGCTCCCGACGTAGCTGGGAAGGGGAAAGTCCGCTGGCCCTTTATCTGGATTTTTCTTCGTCCATTCAAAAAATGCCGGAAGCAAGCTGGAAATGGAAGATGTGAAGTCAGCCGTGACGCCAGCTACCGCTGCACTGACCCTTGCATCGACTATCTGTTCCAACTCTGCTTTGGTCTCAGCTTTGGACTTATTGATCGCAAGCGCGACCTTCTGGTCGATGGTCTATTGAGTAAGCAACTTTCTCTTCCTTCTTTCCTCTAGCTCCTCGTGGTAGCACGTCTTCCACGAGGCGCCATCTCCGACGCCGTGCACACGTCCATAGGACGGCGGTGTGTCCTCCGGGACCTTTTTCAGTATGTTCAGGGCCCGGTTGAAATGGGTGTCCCACTTGGGCCTCGCCGACGACTGTGACGACTCGTCGCTTTCGGCTGCCTTTTGGTGCTGCTCTTTCTGCAAAAGGAACGTCGATGGTTTACTAATAATGTGACAAAACTTGTAGTCGAATTGATTGGAAGCTAATATGATAATGTGGTAATATAACAATTACCAGAAGTCTCATGAACTCCCTCGTGTTCGGGTCCGTGTAAAAGGTCTTCTTGACACGGTCCCACTTGTACCGGGCCCTGATCCAGTCACGCTCCAGCGGGTCGGTGAACTCCGCCAAGGGGTCTGGGATTCCGTGATTTTCACGTTCGGCGTCCTCCTTGGCCCATACGTGCCTCTTCCCCTCGTAACCACGGCTTCCGAGGCGGTGGGGAGGCGTGTTCCTGGCCTGGAGCGCCTTCATTTTCTCTGACTTTTTCTTGGTTTCATCTTTAGCGCAAGTCTCCTTGAATTTTTCAAAGTCCTCTTCCGTAAGTGATGGATTGTCAGCATGAATCTTGGACCACGGTTCATTCTTATCAATCGCTTTTTTCACCCGAACTTTCCAGGCGGACAAGTCGTTGGTGAACGTCACCATCGCCTTGTTGTTTATCTTTGTCATGGCATCGTCGTCCCACGGTTCTTTGCTTTCTGTGCGGCCGGGGAACAGGAACCTATTGTGCAACTTCTTTAGGAGCATGTGCTCCATATGTGGTATCTTCTTCAACTTCTCGTCGTTGATGTTGGCGGTTTCCCTGAGGATGCATCCTAGTTGATTGCCCCAGCACGAGCACGCTTCATCCGGCGCTGTTGGCTCTAATTTCTTGGGGTGCATCTCCGTGACCACAATTTGTCCGATGCCGAGCTCGTTTGGTTTTCGTGACCTCTTCTGCTTCGGTGCTTTACCGGCTACGACAGCATCGTTGCCGGTCTCGGGGGTGGTGTCGGTGCCGGTGCCAGTGCTGGTGCCGGTGTCGGCGTCGGCGTCGGGGTTGGTGCCACTGCCGCCACCATGCACCCCCATCTGGTGTTCGTCCAGGTAATCGAAATAGTGATTTGCTGCCTCAATGGGGTCTTCTTCGAGGCGAGCTGAACCCCCGGCTGAGGCGTGGCTAGACATGTTTCCTATTCAACAATTGTAAATAAAAGATATAACCTTTGCTAATCCCGGGCACTCCATATGTCCTAGTTTGTAGCACAAGTCATGCCGAAAATCACGGAAATTTTCGGCATGACCTTTGCTAAAAAGTGGACATATGGAGCGCCTGAAATTTGCCGGAACGGGAATGAATCAACATTCCGGCAAAACATAGGCCACTCGGATATTCTTCGACATTCAACCAACATTGCAAACATTTTGCAACCAACATCAATTTGCAACATTTTGCAACAAACATTTTGCAACCAACATCAATTTGCAACAAACATTTTGCAACCAACAGGAGCACATATATAACATCAATTTGCAACCAACATTCAACCAACAGGAGCACATATACAAAGCAACCAACATTCAACCAAAGCATAGGTAGTTTTTTATACCTACTGTTTTTTATACCTACAATTTGCTACTATTTTTTATAAACATTCAACCAACATTCAAACATATACAAAGCAACCAACATTCTATTACTAAGTAGCAACAATCCTGTTTTTAACCCTAGATATGAACCCTAGATTTTTTTTCCTAATTGACTAGAGAGAGGGGGAGGTGGGGGGAGGGGGGTACCTGAAGCGGCGCGGACGAGGAGGCCGGAGCGGGTAGGGGCGACGACGGCGGGCAGGGGCGACGGCGGCGCGCGACAGAGAGGAGGGGGAGAGGTGGGAGAGTGGGGGGGGGGAATGGGAGGGCTCGGGCGTCCGCGCGGACGAGGAGGAGGTCGGAGCGGCGGGCAGGGGCGACGACGGCAGGCAGGGGCGACGGCGGCGCGCGACAGAGAGGAGGGGGAGAGGTGGGAGAGTGGGGGGGGGGGGAATGGGAGTTGGCAAAATTTGAGCACGCGCGGCGGTTAACTCAAAAATAGTAGTAGCGCTGGGTTAGGACGAGCGCTATAGCTAAATTAGCTATAGCGCTGGTTCATAATCCAGCGCTACTGCTAACTGTTTTAATTTTCAGTTTTTTTAATTCTAAAATACACATAGTAGTAGCGCTGGGTTAGGATCCAGCGCTATAACTATATGAGCTATAGCGCTGGTTCATAATCCAGCGCTACTGATATGTATTAGTTTTTATTATTTCCCTTTTCTTTTCTGTTTACTTTTCTTTTTCTTTTGTATTACTTTCTCCCTTTTGTTTTTGTTCTTTTGTATTGCTTTCTCCCTTTTGTATTTCTTTTGTATTGCTTTCTTCCTTTCTGTTTACGACGGCGTCTCCCTCCCACACTGCGCGAATATCACCGGAACCATGCATGTGGTGGTAACATATATATCAGTTGACCGATAACGGTTACTTAAGTGCGTACACAAAATAGATACATATATATAAATGATGGTTTCTCAGCTGCGTCGACGACGTTTCACATTGAGCTTCTTCCCTTTCTTGTTCGTTGCCGAATAATTGAGCCCCTCCTTGTGACTTTTCCGGAACCATGGAGTACGATCTTTCTTATGTAATGTAGTATTGATTCTTCTTTTCACGTATGCTTCATCGTCATCGTCATCTTCCCTCATCGGGTTGCCGTATTGGTCGTAGTCTTCCTCGTTGGCGACTCCATCCATTCCGACGATGCTCCTTTTGCCTCTCCTCACGACAACACGGCTGGGATTGGTCGTGTCGGTTATGAAGAAGCATTGTGTCATGTGCTTAGCGTGTACCCATGGCTCAGTTTTGGCGATGACGTTAACGTTCACGGTTGCGCTCTTCGCGTCAGCGGGTATAGACATGGTAGTGAAATACTTGTTTTCTCTTACGACGTCCTTAGCCCATCTGACACGGAACATCGTCGCATCGTGCAATCCAGTATAGTCAAGCTCCCAGATCTCTTCGACCCTTTCGTAGAATCTTTCAGTTGTGCCGTTGGCGTCGGTCACGCATTCAATCGTCATCCCAGAGTTCTGGTAATCACTGTCCATGTCTTTGGCCTCCGTGTAGAACGTGTACCCGTTGATATCGTATGACTGATAGGTCGCGAGTTTGGGCGCGGGACCATGTGCTAAGGCGTGTATGAGCAATCCTTCCGAACTGCCCTCTTCCGGGGGATTTTCAAGAACTTGCTCTTTGAACCAACGCAAGAAAGTTGCGTTGTGCTCTACAGTAACTTCGTCGTCCGTCTTGAGCATCCCCTTATCACGGTACTTATTTGCGATGGTTTCTTTATGCCGTGCCACATAATCATATACCACATCTAGGTGTTGTAGCACTACTAAGTTAGCCCTGTCAAAGTCGTTCCGTCGATTCGAGTAGTCCACGTGCAATTCCCTCCGGCCGTTGTTGTGACCTTCTCCTCCGAGCCTCCCATCGTGCTTCTTGACGGGCAAACCAACAACAGGGTCTCCGACGCCTATATAATTCTCGCAAAAGGAGATGCACTCATGCGTCAGATACCCCTGGACGATGCTCCCATCGGGACGGGACATGTTACGAACTAATCCTTTGATGACCCCATTCATCCTCTCGAATGGCATCATGCTGTGAAGGAATGTCGGCCCGAGGTCGATGATGTCGTCCACGATGTGGACACACAGATGCACCATGACGTCAAAGAACGCGGGCGGGAAGTACATCTCAAGCTCACATAGTATGACAACGATCTCTTCCTGTAGCCTTCGGAGCTGCTTCACACTTATGGACTTTCGAGAGATAACGTCGAAGAAGTTGCAGAGACCAGTAAGCGTGTCACGGACGTGCTTGTCCATTATCCCTCTAATGGCAACCGGGAGTATCTGCGTCATCATCACGTGACAGTCATGAGACTTCATCCCGCTGAACCTTTTCTTCTTGGGGTCTAGAAATCTGCTTATCTTCCCACAGTAACCGGAACTGACTTTGATTCCCATAAGGCACTTGATGAATTGATCGATCTCCTTCGCACTTAAGGTGAAGCAAGAAGGGGGGCAATAATTCTCCTCCTTCTTGTTGACTTTTCTGCCCCTTTCCCCCTCCTCCGTCTCCGTCTCCGTCTCCTTCGTCGACTTTTTACGGTGGAGATCTTTCCTGATCTTCAAATCTTCCAAGTCTTTCCTTGCCTTCGGCCCGTCCTTGGTCTTCTCTGGCATGTTCATCAGTGTGCCAAGCAAGCTCTCGAGGACATTCTTCGTGATATGCATTTGATCAAGGCAATGAGGCGTGTCGTGATTGGGCCAGTACTCCAAGTCCCAGAAAACAGACCTCGTTTTCCATACCTTCAGTAGCGGCTCCGGCGCCTTTTTCATCGTTCCCAGCGCGGGGCACTGTTCCCAGTTTTTCAACAGCTCGTTGATTTCGACGCCGCTCCTCTTACGTGGAGGTCCTCGATGCTCAGCCAACCCATTGAATAGATCTCCACGCTTTCTCCACGGGTCATCCTTATCGAGCCATCTACGATGCCCCATGTACACGATTTTTCCGGACCCGCCATCTTTCGTTGACGTAAGCTGCTGAGACGTTGTATCATCCATGCACCTCGTGCATCTGCAGTATCCGTGGCACACCTGGCCTGAGGTGTACCCGTAACCGAGATAGTCGTGCACCGTCGTCATCAGCGCGGCTCTCATATAGAAATACTCTCCTTTGCTGGCGTCCCATGTCCATGCCGGTGTTTTCCATAACGTGTCTAGCTCCTCTTTCAGAAGCCCCATATACAGGTTAATATTATTTCCCGGTTGTTTCGGCCCTTGAATCAGCATGCTCATGTGTATGTACTTTGTCTTCATGCACTTCCATGGGGGGAGGTTGTACATCCATACAAAGACGGGCCATGTGCTGTGGTTGGTGTTTTGGTTTCCAAACGGATTCATGCCATCGGTACTCGCACCAAGCACGATGTTCCTTGGATCTTCTGCAGCAAATCCATATACGGTGTTGAATGCTCTCCACTGGCTACCATCTACGAGGTGTCTCAGCTTCGGATCATCTCCATCGTCGGGCTTCTTCCTCTCCGCGTGCCAGCGCATGAGCTTTGCTTCCTTAGGATCTACGAAATACCGCTGCAGACGGGGAGTGATCGGAAAGTACCATACAACTTTCTGAGGAGCTTTCTTTCCCGCCTTCTTGTATCGAGAAGCATTGCACACTGGACAGCTGGTTTTTTCCGCGTGCTCCCCCCGATAAATGATGCAATCGTTGATGCATGCGTGGTAACTAATGTGCGGCAAATCAAAAGGGCAAACGATTTTCTTGGCCTCATCGACACTAGTAGGACACAGGTTCCCCGCGGGAAGAACTTTATTATGTAGATACTTCAAATGCTCATCGAGGCTTTTGTCTGTCCATTTGTTTTTGGCCTTCGTCTTTAGAAGTTCGAGCGTGAAACTCAAGCGGGTCACCTCGGGATCGCAACCGTCATACAATGGAGTCTTCGAGTCTACTTCAAGTTGCGCCAGCTTGGCCTCCTCTCTAGAAGCAGCTCTCTCGCTAGTCGTACTCTTGCGAAGGAGGTCTCGAACATGAGAGTCCTGCACGATTGCACTTAGTAGCGTCGAAGACTGCGGCGTGACCGCCGCCTCTGCTTCTCCGCCATGTCCGGACTCTTCTTCACCGTGTCCGGAATCTTCTCCGCCGCCATGTTCGGAATCTTCTCCGCCGCCGTCATTTAACTCTTCCCCGCCGCCATGTCCGACGCCATCGTCTTCGTGTCGATCGGTCATCTCTTCGTCTAGCCCCATGTCGTTATTCCCTACCATGTGTACGTCCTCCTCATCATCATCTTCACTTATCCACCGAGTATAGCCATCCATGAAACCATTCATCAACAGGTGCGCCTTCAACCTGCCACGATCAAAAGGGTCCAAAAGGACTCCTTCTTTGCATCTTGTACACGGACATCTAATCCTAGTCCGATTATTTGCATGCATGTCCATCACCGCGGATTGCATGTATCGCTCCACCTTCTATCCACTCACCTTCATGACCGACTGCATGCACAGTATAACAAGCAAAAGGGTTATAAACAAAATGCATGCATGCATCAAAGTCATATAAAAATTTGGCATGACCTTGCCTAAAAATAGGACATATCGAGTTTGCTCGAAATTCACCGAAACGGAAATAAATCGACATTTCGGCAAAACATAAGCAACTCGGGGGCATGTCACTCGCACAAATCTCTCCATATCCCAAACACACATATTCCCATTCACACACATATTCCCATTCTTGAAATGAACAACTTTTTACTCACCTATATCTAGCTAGATCTAGCTAGATCTAGTTGTTGGGGACATGTCAATAGCTAGCTAGATCAAGTTGTTGGGGAGGAGAGATGACTCTAGGTAACTAATGGAGAGGGAGAGAGATGAGCTAGCTAGATCTATATCTAATGGAATGGAGGGAGAGCCAAACAAATGAGGTAGGGGGCATTTATGGAGCTAGCTAGAGATGAGAAGGCCATTTATGGAGGAGAGTTATGGTGGAGGGGGGCATTAATGGGGAGAGAAGAGAGGTAGGAGGAAGAGAGAAGAAGGGCAACAATGGTGAGGGGAGAGGGAAAAGGAGGGGGAGAGAGGGCAAAGGGGGGGAGGAGGGGGAGGGGGGTGATAAGATGGCACCAGCCACGCTTAGCAGTAGCGCTGTTTTCCAGAACGCGCTACTGCTATGTCACTTAGTAGTAGCGCTTTCCAGAAAACGCGCTACTATTAAGTGGGGCCCATTAGCAGTAGCGGTTCCACCAAATAAAGCGCTACTGCTAAAGTCTTAATAGTAGCGCTGTATTATGGACAGCGCTGCTATTACCAATAGTGTCGGTGGGCTCGTCGGGTCCCGCTTAGCAGTAGCGCTCTTTATGTTTCCAGCGCTACTGCTAAGTCTTTACTTGTAGCGCTGCCTAAATCCAGCGCTACTGGTAATTAGCAGCAGCGCCTGTTACATTCCAGCGCTACTGATAGTGTCCTGCCTATAAGGTTTCTCCTAGTAGTGATAGTTTGCAACATATTTCAATGGGATTCCTTGTATGAAACATGAATGTTTGGAGTAATAATATAAGAGTTAGAACAAAAAATACATATGACTTATTGTGTTTTATTATTGTATAATATTTATTGAATGTAAATATCACAATAGAATGGAAATTCCCATGCATATTTGCATGTTGAGGTGAGTCTCATCCCATGCACGTTGCATGATGATGTGGCATGCTTGCATGTTTAGAGAAATAGGTTAGTGAAGGTTTGGTGATGAGATGACATGCTTACATGTTGAAGAAACTAGATGATGCCCCGCGCGTTGCTGCGGGATTGTATGCTAAAAATAATTGTTTTCAGCATTATTACACTTAATCGCAAGAAAAACATCCATTGGAATTTTGAGTCAATAAAGAGACACTATGCACACAAAAAGACATCATTTTTAGAAAAGATGTTTGAGTCGAGAAGGCTGTGGAAGTAATGTTAAAAGTCGTTGATGTGTTTACTTAATTAAGTTGTATATATTGATGTATACAAAAGCAATTAAGCATTACTTGCATAGATTGGGAAAGAAAAGTATTATCTGAACTTCTGAAGGTCTCTGATATGTCCATATCCCCTAACTGCAATTATCAGTTTCTCAGCTGCAAAAGCCATAAAAAATTCTGGGAAAAGTACCACTTAGTCAATAGTACTACCAAAGAGCTACATTGAAACACGGACTGCAGCCTGAAGTTCTGAACAAAATGCAGTTTTATTTTCTTAGTCACATTGCATAGTACATCCTCGCGTATACAAATTCTTGCAATGAGGAGTTGAGGACTGAATGGAGCATACCAAAAGTATAAGAACAATTGATGAACCCGTTAACCCGAAGCGCCAATGCTAAGGAAGTGTAGTAGCAGAATTATACGCAGACCTTGTTTTCCGATGCAATCAGGCATAAATGGCAGTAACAAACCCATGTAAGCACACGTCTCTGAAAGTCATACTATCTGCAACATTAGAAACACATCTCAACAAAAAGAGCTTTTAAGATGATAATAGTAAGATGGCCTTTAGATAACGACTCAAAGGTAAATAAGAATTTGAGAAGCGGCAGGAATGCCCCTTGTCTCGAAGTGTTCGTGCATACAAAAGCAATAAAGCATTACTTGCATAGATTGGAAACAGTAGTGTTAATACAAAGACTTGAAACAAATAACCCTTTCAATGATAACACTTACTCCCTCTATAAATAAATATAAGTGTGTTTAGATCACTAAAGTAGTGATCTAGACGCTCTTATATTTCCTTATGGAGGGAGTACATGTTATATATACAGGAAAATAGTGCATCAGAATCAGCATAGCTATAGAGGAATGTAAAAGGAATAAATTTGGATAATGGATCCATGTATGTGTGGTTTATCTTGCTCCCTGAGCTGGATAACTATTCTAATTTTTGGAGTATCGTCAAAATGCTTGTAATACCTTAACTATTTATAGAAAAAAAATTTATCATAGGAGACAAAAGAATGTTGCCACATATAGACAAAAACTTGCAGAGAAATGTCACCTTGTTTAACTGAATTTGAAATCGACCAGTGCAGCAAAGCCAGCAATCACTAACCTGCAAAAGTCTCAAGAACAGCCAAATTAACATTACTAAGATGTGAACTAATGTATAGCAGTATAGCACAAATGAAAAGACAGACGAAATAAATATTATTCAATCAGGATCTATGTATGTGTCCAATGTCAATTATAAATTGACCTAAATCACATTGTCACATGAAAAGCAAACTGACCGATGCACTTCTGTAAATTACAGGGTATTTAACCGGGCTGTACCTACTTCATAAATGATACTATACTGGAATCCTAATAGGAAGGTTTGTTTCAAGTTGCCAAGGAACAAAATAATTCAAGGGAGGATCTGATTATGCGTTAGTAGTACATATTAAGATGAGAATGTAATCATTCACGGCCAGCACCTGTACCCAATAAAAATACATGAATGCAAAAACATTAGTGCGTACTGGAAACGCAATCAACTTCGCCTTGACTCATTGGACGGGAAAACAAACTACACCGGCACACACAAAATAGGAGATAATCTGTACATACAACACAGATGTACATATTAGCGAGAGCAGGCGAATCATCTAACGGTGGCCCTGATGTAGTCCTCAAAGGACTGACGGTACTTGTCATAGAGCTGCTGCGAGTAGTCCTGCCGAGGATTCAGCATCGGAATGGATCGAATCGGCCTAGGCTAGGCATGGCGGGCGGAGGCGGGGACGAAGGCGACTTACGTGTTCAGCTGCATCATGTGGTCCTTGGAGTTGTGCTCGGGCTCTGGCCTTCAAGAATCTCGATGAGCATGTTGACACACCTCTGCATAAAGTTCCATCCATCATCCAGATCGATGCCATTGCCCCGCATGCCTCCATCGCCGCCGTAGCCGCCGGTTCTCATCCCAATGTCGGATGCAAACCCTAGAGGAGACACCTCGTGGTGTTTGTGTCGTTTGAGGAGAGAGAGATGGGGGTGGGAGTCGGGGCGGCCAGATTTTGAGGAGGGGTTCCGTCGCTGACGTTTCGGTTGGAGAAGAGATTCGCTTCCGCTTCTGCGTGTCAAGGAAGGAGGAGCGAACGGGTGGGGGCGTGGACCGAACACGGTGTGCAACTCTTCGCCACAGATCTTGTCCACACATGGTCAATCAAACGGTCGAAATGAAATAAGGTGACGTGGCCGCACGAGAAATCAGGTAGTGGGGATCAACTATTTAGGTATTAAATTATAGACATGTTAACGGGGGCTAGCTACTTAGATACAGAAGATTTGGTGTGGCTACTTCTCCACTGTGCGGTGCTTTTACCAAGGCTAGTTCACAGTTAAATTTATGGTAACACATATGGGAAATTCATATGTCTATAAGAAACACTCTCGTCATCGCACATTCATATAGTTTGTGGTTTTTTTGTTGGTAATAAGGAACTATATACCTAAAGAAGGCACTTGAGCTGTAGTCGGTGCTTCAATTTGGGAAATATTCTTTTTTTAATATAACCACAAACAAGTTAAAAAATATCCATCCTTTCAATGTAGACAAACATCTTGATTTTTTCTTGTGAGCTGCAAAAAAAAAAAAGGAGAAAATATAGTTTGTCGAATGTTAGCATGACATTGTGTGTGTTTCATGAAATTGGGTGATGGGTCTTTTTTTTCTTTATGATACGAAGAGAAAATATGGCGTGAGCGTGAAATCATGTCGGTGAAATTACCAAATACTGCAAATAAAGCGCGAAACCTAGACATCGGCGATAGATTCTACCAGGGTCATAATAATGTTGTTGTACCACACATATTTTATTTCTACAATTGCATTTCCTGATTTGGTTTCCTTGTTATGCCAAGGCTCCAACAAAGCAGTGTCAATCAGAAGGAGTTGCAAATGCTTAAAAGGAGAACCGTCGTGAATACAAAGGATAAGAAAGAGGGCCTTTGTGCATCTCAGCCTCATGGAAACATAAAGAAAACCACAAGGTGGGCGAGTATTATTAGGGAAGGCACACCTAAAATGCTAAATTGCAGGAACCATCTTGATAAGCAAATAACATTTCTACACATTTACATATAACTCGTGGTTTGGTTTGGTATAATAGGAGGAGGCTGCTGCCGATGGCGGCCATGATGCTGAAGGAGTTCACTGGCCCTGCCATTGACACCGCGGACTCGAAGAGGGCGGTGGTATATGAGCCATGGCGTCCCCATCTTGCTTGCGGAAAGCATTTGGTTTTGGATTGAATCTGACACGACTGACTAGTGTAATGGTTCTTATTGCAGGATAGAGGAGGCACCAAGGCATCGTCTAGCGAGGAGGCAACATCGGCGGATGTGTGATCGGACACCCTCATCTGGCTTCTGAAAGCGAAAGCTCCACCCGCACTGCATCGCCGGGCTAGAGGAGAAGAATGCACACTCAGTTAGACAAAATCCAGACCGTCAAATCATCTCGGTTCGGTGTAGCTACTTCACCTCGGTGCGGTGCCATTGTAGGATCTTCATCAAGTCCAGCTCACAGTTAAACTTATGGTGACGCATATGGAAAACTTATATCTATCTAAGAAACGGTGTCATCATCGCGCACTCATTTGTTTTCGGTTTTTTCTCGGTAAGGAACTATATAGTGAAAGAAGATGGCACCTGAGCTGTAGTCAATGCTCATTTTGGAAAAAAAAATCTTTTCTAAAACAAAATGCAGCCACAAGCAAGTTTTAAGAATATATAACCTGATCTAAAAAAAACACAACCACATCATTTTGGACGAATTCTAACATGTAATACGTTTTCAGTTTTCCAAATAAAAAAGGAAAATGGAGCTTGGGAGCCGCACAGATGCTCACTCTTATGTGTCTTTGTCGACTGTTGGCATGGCATCATGTGTGTCTCACCAAATTGGGGGATGGATCCTTTTTTCTTTATGATATGAAGAGAGAAAATATGGCGTGACAGTGATAGCTTGTTGGTTGTATCTACCTTTCCATGTCTGCTGTAGATGACTTTTTGTGAACCCTATTTACAGCCTTGTGTCATGTTCATGTGGGCCCGCCTATTTAAGGTCAATCATCGTTTGAAAGAGAAATGCGGGGCCCATCGCAGTGAGTATATTATACACCGAAATTGTTTTGGTGATACCAGCACGTGCTAATTTCTGGGCAAGCATAGTAGCTTGTGGCGAAATGGCGGTCAACATTTGTTCATTCACATAGTGCACACAAATCTTTTTGGTATGAAAACTAGAATGTACAAAATTATTTTTTGTGCGAACTTTTTGATTATTCATTTACCATTTTTTACATTGAGAAAAAAAAAACTTGGTCAAAATGGCGCACCTAGACCAGATAGGAACTAGACAGAGGCAAAAAGATATATGACGGGTGAAAAATAAATAAAAAGTATTACTGTTAATGCTTCTCCTACATCTTCTACTATATAATTTCTTTGTGCACTGTAGCAAATTTTGCACTGTTCAGTACATAGCTAGTATTTGGTCCGGGGCTTGCTTTGGGCTTGCCCTGATCCTAGCGTCGGCACCGAGTACATGCACATGTCAATTGTTAGATCGCCATATTTTGTCTCTTTTTCATACAAGCCGCATTTGAAGTCCATATTTTTCTCTCGTGTGAAATCTAGCAGACACTATTGCGTTCTAACGTAGACATGTCATATTTCCCTTTTTCTTTTGAGATGAATTCGTCTAAAGAGCCCGCTAGAGCCCTACCCCCCACAAATGCTCGTGCTCTTGTAGTCTCCCGCTTCTTCTCGCGACGCGCGATCACAGGGAAAGGTCGAGCCAAACGTGGTCTTCGAACCCTGATCCTTCGGTGGACGACGTGGTGTGATCCCTTGCACAACGACGGTTTGGGTCGCTTTGCTTTGTCCCGCCTCGTCGAAAACAGAGGTGTGAGAGACGGGAAACGAATAGTGAAGAAAAGAAGAAAGTACAGTTTTTTATCACAAATATAATAAAAATAAATATTGTTATTTGTTATTCAATGAAAAAGGGAGAAACATATTGTTTTCCATGGGTGGAAAAGGAGAAAAGAAGGGGAGAAGCGGTCCGGGAGTGGGCGTGGGAGTGAAAGAGGAGTCAGTGGCAAAAATCCCGTCTTTCTCCTCCCTCCTCCGTCCGTCACTGGTTAACCCTCCACCTCGCCTCCAGAAAATCCCCAAATCCCACGCCATTAGCGTCGCCTCCATTAGGGATCCGTCCCCCCTCTCCCTCCTCCTCCCCCTTGCCACCGCCGGATCGATTCCGGCCGCCGCCTCCTCCGGCGATCCGGGCGCGGGGATTGGTCAGCCGCAGATCCGCCCGATGCGCCCGCTGCCGCCGCCCGCCTAGGCACGGCAGCGAGCCGCCTCGCCGGACCGCCCGTCGCGTGCATGGAAACGCGCAGCCGCAAGCGCGCCGCCGCCAGCACCCCCTCCTCCTCCTCCTCCCCCTCCCCGGCCTCCTCTTCCAAGCGCGCCCGCACCGCCCCCGCCCCCGCCCCTCCCCGCGCCCCCAGCCGCCCCGGACCGCCCGCGATGGACCCGTCCCCGTCCTCCCGCCGCCGGGCGCGCGCCGCGGCGGCGGCCGCGGCCGCCGCAGCGGAGAAGGGCAAGGACCCGGACCCCTCCTCCACCTCCAACCCCGCGCCCCACCACCACCACCACGAGGACGAGGACGACGAGGGCGACGACGACTCGGGGGCCGCCCCCTTCCCGCCCTCCTTCACCTCCGCCAGCACCGCGCTCCAGGGCCTCCTCCGCAGGCTCGGCGCCGGGCTCGACGACCTGCTCCCGGGCTCCGCCGCGGCGGCGGCTGCCTCCTCCACCGCCTCCGCGCAGCTCAAGCGGATCCTGGCCGGCCTGCAGGCCGAGGGCGACGAGTCGCGCCAGCTCGGCTCCCTCATGCAGCTCTGCGAGATGCTCTCCATCGGCACCGAGGACTCGCTCGCCGCCTTTCCCGTCGACGCCTTCGTGCCGCTCCTCGTCGGCCTGCTCCGGGAGGAGGACGGCCCCGGCGCCAGCCCCGAGGTCATGCTGCTCGCCGCACGCGCCCTCGCCAACCTCGTCGACGTGCTACCGTCCGCCTGCTCCTCCGTCGTGCACTACGGGGCGATACCGTGCTTCTGCGCCCGGCTCCTCACCATCGAGTACATGGACCTCGCCGAGCAGGTGAATTGCCAAATTAACCGACCTACAAATTAATTGATTGATATACAATACAAGGTAGCTAAAGTTGTAGCTGGTTTTCTTTTCTTTGTGCCTGCGAAATGAATATGCTGTTGCTTAGAATTTTGCATGTGTTCGCGCCATATTTGGCCGGCGGCGAGACAATTAGAGTGTATTATGGCTGGATATTATGTTGTCACGAATCATGGATGTATCTACTTCTACTTATCATACAGTCTCGGTAGATTCGCATGGGAGACAAACATGTCTTTTTGCTCCTCCTCACCCATCCACTCGCCAATATACTGACAAATGACGGTATATGTTTTTATGACGCTCCTAGTCTCTGCAAGCTCTGAGGAAGATTTCGCTGGAGCATCCGACCGCGTGTCTGAGAGCTGGTGCACTAATGGCCGTCCTGTCGTATCTGGACTTCTTCTCCACTGGTGTTCAGGTATTTATTCGAATTCAACTCCACAGTTTCTTGATCAGAATGTAGTTTATTTTGTCGTATTCACGGAGCATACGCCTTGGTTCCCTTTACTTCAGTTTTGTTTCCCCTGTTTTTCCTGTGCGCACTGTTTGCTTCTACTTACTATATATGTTTCCTTGGTGGACACGCATTCTTCTAGAGAGTAGCATTGTCTACTGCTGCCAATATTTGCAGGAAGCTGCCATCCGATGCATCCGAGTTCGTCATGGAAGCGGTACCGTTGCTCACTAATCTCTTACACCATCACGACTCTAAGGTATGTGCCTTCGAAGTCCAAGCTTCTGACCCGTGATTTCTTATTACGAACATCCTGCCAGGGCATACATACAATTGTTTCAACCTTCTGTTTTTTGCACATTATTACAGGTGCTAGAGCATGCTTCTGTTTGTTTGACACGCATTGCAGAGGCCTTTGCTCACCATCCTGAGAAGTTGGATGAGCTGTGCAATCATGGGCTGGTTGCGCAAGCCGCAAACTTGGTATCCATCAGCAACTCCCCAGGCCAGACATCGCTGAGTACATCGACATATACGGTATACACAAATAAATGTCTTTTGCTATCCTTCTGTATTGTTTACTTTGGCCTGTTTTTGTTGTTGTCTTTGTAAGTGTGGATTGCTCATCCTTTCAGGGTTTAATCCGTCTTCTCTCAACATGTGCGAGTGGATCGCTGTTGGCAGCCAAAACACTTCTTCTTCTTGGCATTAGTGGCACCATTAAAGAAATTCTTTCAGGGTCCGGTTTGGTTGCTCGAACATCAGTCGCCCCAGCTTTGTCAAGGCCTGCTGATCAGGTAGTTACATCTATCACTGGTTTACTATTCTGTGGGTGTTAGCTTTATGACTAGTTTTTACCATCTTTGATGAGACCCAATTTGTATGTATTATCTATTCAAATTTGACTAGCGGATGGTGTACTAGTATTGCCTCTTTCACATCCTCTCCGCAGCTTACAAAACTTGCTGAAATTGGGAAGTTTCCGTAACATTTGTGTAATTATACATGCCAGACACATGCGTAATTTTCTTCAGTACCGAAGAGAGTTCTGTAGCAAACTAGTCCACAGTTGTCTTGATGAACATGCAGATTATCATCCAAAAGAAAACTATAGAGCCAAGTAAAAATGCCATGTCTTAGGAGCATGGATGGCCAACCAATTTAGTTATCCTCCTTGATTTAGGCATCTTGCATGAAAACCTTTGAGATGTTATAAGGAGGCACGAATGGGGAACATAAATACACAAGTAAATCATGTCTTCCGACAACCATATTTGGTAGAGTTTCAAAAGAATCTGACATTTGCTGCTCAAACATTGATTAAACCAATAAAATCGTAAGTGTTTGATCCGGAGTGGAACCGTGATATATGCTTGCATGCTTTTCTTGTACGAATGGTGTTCATATATTACTTGTAACCCTGCAGATGTTTGAGATCGTGAGCCTTGCCGATGATTTGCTCCCACATTTGCCTGTGGGGATAATTTCTTTACCAACAAACTGTCGTGTATTTATTAAAGGCTCATCTACAAGGAGACCTGCTTCCTCCAGCAGACAAGATGGGGCTGGTTCAACAGAAAGTGAGAGGTCAGGCCATGAGAGTCTATTACAAGAGCACCCCGAACTTCTACAACAGTTCGGTATGGACTTATTGCCAGTAATGACACAGGTCTGTTCTCTTTCTTATTTCTTATTGATGAATTTTAATTACGAACTTCTGGATTTATTTTTAGCTCTCATGCTTAATAACCTCCCCTACCGGACAGGTGTACGGTTCAAGTGTAAATGCACCAATACGTCATAAGTGCTTATCTATCATTGGGAAATTAATGTGCTATAGCTCTGCTGAAATGATCCAGACTCTCCTTAGCACGACAAACATATCCAGGTAACAATACAAGTTTCTACAGAATGGTTTCAGTCATCGGAGGCTGTATGTATCGCTTCAGTAGACAATTCTTCTTCTCTGATCCTTGCTGAGTTATACAAATGTCCCTTGCAGCTTCCTAGCAGGCATTCTTGCTTGGAAAGATCCACAAGTGCTGATTCCTGCTCTTCAGATAGCAGAAATTATGATGGAGAAACTTCCCGAGACATTTTCCAAGTTATTTGTGAGGGAAGGTGTTGTTCATGCTGTGGAAGCACTTATATGTCCGGAATCCTCAAATATGGTGCCTCCTCAGGTACCACCACAGGATAAAGATGGTGATTCTGTTATGTCCTCGCGCCCTAGACGACAACGTCGTCGTGGGGGTGCTGCACCTACAGATAACAGTTTGTTAGGTGTATCAAATGTTTCCAATTCTGGCATTGCCAGTGCGCCACCATGCTCTACAGAAGTTCCAGTCACCAGTCTCCGTTTTGAAGTTAGTGATCGTGCCAAGTCGTTCAAAGATAAATACTTCCCTTCAGACCTTGGTTCAAGCGATGCTGGAGTCACTGATGACCTTCTTAAACTGAGAGCACTCTGTGCAAAGTTGAATACTGTAACTGACAATGTCGTAACAAAAGCCAAAGGCAAATCAAAAGCCTTGAGTGCTAGCCATTTTGACATCTCACATGATGTGGAGGAACAGTTAGACCTGATAGTAAATGAAATGCTTGCTGAGCTAAGCAAAGCTAATGGTGTTTCCACATTTGAGTTCATCAGGAGTGGTGTCATCACATCATTTCTTGACTATTTGTCATGTGGGACATTTGGAAAGGAGAAGGTATCCGAAGCAAACCTGCCAAAGCTTCGCCAGCAGGCGCTAAGGCGATACAAGTCCTTCATATCTGTCGCCCTTTCTACTGACCATGAAAGGAATGAAACTCCAATGACTCTTTTGGTCCAAAAACTGCAAAGTGCATTATGTTCATTGGAGCGTTTCCCTGTTGTGCTCAGCCAGTCTAACAGAATTGGTAATGGAGGCTCCCGTCTTACCTCAGGTCTTGGTGCTCTAGCTCAACCCTTCAAGTTGCGCCTGTGTCGAGCTCAGGGTGAAAAATCACTTCGGGATTATTCATCAAATATTGTACTTATTGATCCCTTTGCGAGTCTAGCAGCTGTTGAAGATTTTCTTTGGCCCAGAGTTCAGCGTGGTGAGGCTGCTTCCAAACCTCAAGCTGCTTCTGCAAACAATTCTGAATCTGGTACACCCGGTGCCGCTGCTGGTGCATCATCAACACCTGCATCAGCCCGGCGTCCAACAACAAGATCAAAGTCGTCTGCTGCAAGTGCTGGTACATCTAATAAGGAGCCTCTAGAGGAAAGCACTAGTAGTGCAAAGGCAAAAGGCAAAGCTGTTGTAAAACCAAGCTCAGCTGAACCGAAAGGACCAAACACAAGGAATGCTACCCGCAGAAAATCTGCCTCAGAGAAAGATTTGGACATGAAGGAAACACATGGCGACAGTAGTTCTGAGGTATGTTATTTTAGTATAGCTTCTTATAAGACTCTACTGCATATTCCATCTAAGCTGTGATATTAAAAATGACAAAGATCGGGTTAATAATAATAGATTATAAAAAATGGATAACTTCCTTTTGTTTCTTGTCATGTATCTGCATTGGCTCCGTAAGATTTAGAAGGTGCTAGATAATTCATTGAACTATATCTCCCAGAAAAACTTCTGGGAATAGAGAAATATACTCAATTCTTGTATTTCTGTTTTTGCACAAACTGTGAAAGCTAGTGATATCATAAGGAATTTGTAGCAATAAGCTGTGCATGGATTTCATGCGCCGGGTTTGAAGCTTATCGTTGTTATATCTGACACAAGCTGTATATATTTACCAATATGGAAAATCATGTTTGGGACTAAAGGCTTTGTTGTTGTTGTATGTTTGAAAAAGAGGGCTTCATGTTTCGAGACATATTTGTATAAGTACTACCCTAGGCTAGCACCGGATCTTCTCTGGGCATTGTGTCATGCCCATTTTTGTTATTCGTAGCTTCTTGCAAAGAAAGAGATATAGCTCCCCACCCTTTTATATATAACTCGTGGTTGTTTATTGGCTCTTTCCTGGTGATTTTCTCTTGTGAGTAATGGTGCCATGCACTGAGACCATCTTGTGCTGTATAGTTTGCCATAATGTGCAAGGGTGATTAAGCCATATAGTCAACCAAGCTCACAATTTCTAATCCGAGGATAATGTTTGGATTTTTACTTGAACTGGAACTTTATCAAGTAATACCTCTTTATCTGTTATGTGCTTATGTGCAGGATGAGGAGCTGGACACATCTCATATTGAGCTTGATGATGCTTTAATGATTGATGATGATGACATTTCAGAGGATGAAGATGAGGATCATGAGGTGATAGTTTTTATGATTTAATCCTCTTCATTTCTCTCGTAAACCTTGTATGTATTTGTATTTGGAGTATTAATGTGTTCATGAGTTAGTTTAGACTTTAGACAGCCGGTCAGTCTGGCCTATTTTATACCCATGCTTAGGTGTAAGTTGGGGGGTAAGCAAGTATCTATATTTCCCCTGTTTAACCTAAGTGATCCATCCACAGAAAATACAAAGGCATTGGGGGAGACTCATATAGTAAATTAGTTTATTGAGATTATAACCTGTAAGATGCTAGACTCAGGCATGCTTTAAGATTAGCATACAGGCATGTGGGAAATAAAGTTCTTACTTGAACAGCCTGAAGATCCTTTACTTCTTTCCGCTTTTAAATAATAACTGTGTTGAGATTCTCAGGTTCTCCAAGAGGGATCTCTTCCTATTTGTGTTCAAGATGGGGTGCATGATGTGAAATTGGGTGACGCTGATGACTCCAATGTTGGTTCAGCAAGTGATAGCCAGGCGCAGCCATCATCTGGCTCTGGCTCCAGTGCTAGAAACATTATGGGCAGGGGAGTAAATGCTGCTGAATTTCGAAGTGCAGGTGCCTTTGGATCGCAAGGTGCAATGTCATTTGTTGCTGCGACAATGGCTGGACTGACTTCTGGTGGTGGTCGTGGTGTTAGAGGTGGTCGTGATCGGCGTGGCCTGTCACTTGGAGGTAGCATGAGTGAGCACAACAAACTGATATTCATGGCTGGTGGGAAGCAGCTCAGCAAAAATTTGACCGTATATCAGGCAATCCAACGTCAACTGATGCTCGATGAGGATGATGAAGAAAGGTTCAACGGGTCTGACTTACCAAATGATGGAAACCGCTTCTGGGGTGACGTGTTCACGATAACTTACCAGAAGGCTGATAGCCAGGCTGAGAAGGGATCCCAAGGTAGTTCTGCCTCATTGCATCAAAAATCAGAATCTTGCAGATCTGTTTCTGAAGCACACAAGGTTTCTCTTCTTGATAGCATCTTACAGGGGGAACTTCCATGTGATCTGGAGAAAACAAACTCAACTTACAGCATTTTAGCGTTGTTACGTGTATTAGAGGGACTGAATCAGCTATCCTCTCGTTTAAGAACACAAGCAGCATCTGATGATTTTGCTGAGGGGAAAATCGCTACGCTGGATGAGCTATATGAAGCTGGAACCAAGGTGCCTTCAGAAGAGTTCGTCAACAGTAAGTTGACACCAAAGCTTACTCGGCAAATGCAGGATGTTCTTGCACTCTGTAGTGGCAGTTTACCTTCTTGGTGTAACCAGATCACTAAAGCCTGCCCCTTTCTGTTCCCCTTCGAAACGAGGAGGCAGTACTTCCACTCCACAGCTTTTGGGCTGTCCCGAGCGTTGAATCGACTTCAGCAGCAGCAGGGTGATAATCCCAATACTGGTAGCGAAAGAGAGGTCCGATTTGGCAGGTTACAGCGTCAGAAAGTTCGTGTTTCCCGTAACCGCATTCTGGACTCTGCCGCTAAAGTTATGGAGATGTTCTCTAGTCAGAGAGCTGTTCTTGAGGTGGAATACTTTGGTGAGGTTGGGACAGGGCTTGGTCCTACTTTGGAGTTCTATACTCTCCTGGGCCATGAACTGCAGAGTGCTCGGTTGGGATTATGGAGATCTAGTTTGCCTTACGATTATTCAGAAATGGAAATCGACAAGAATGGTGTGATCCATGTGGATTCTGACGATGATTTGCCAGCTCCTCAAGAACTCAACTCATCCGAAGATGCCCGGAATCTGATTCAAGCTCCTCTTGGATTATTTCCTCGCCCTTGGCCTTCTAATGTTGATACCTCAGAGGGTAGCAGATTCCTCAAAGTTGTCGAATATTTTCGCTTGGTCGGTCGAGTTGTGGCGAAAGTCTTGCAGGATGGAAGGCTTTTAGATTTGCCTTTGTCAACAGCATTTTATAAGCTAATACTCGGACAGGTAAGTACATACCCTCTTATTCGTGAAAACAATATTTACTTGAGTTTGTTATCACTGTATGTCCTTCCAATTTCAGCATTTACTAATGTAAAATGCTTTATTTTTGCTAGGAGCTTGATTTATTCGACATTATCTTGTTCGATGCTGAGCTTGGAAAGACACTGCAAGAATTGCAAGTTCTTGTTGAGCGTAAGAGGTTCCTTGAGTCCACGTGTGGCAAGGATCAGCTAGAAGTTGCAGACTTGCGTTTCCGTGGAGCTCCTATCGAGGACTTGTGTTTAGATTTTACTCTTCCAGGTTTTCCTGATTATATTCTCAAAGAAGGCGAGCAAAACACAATTGTAAGTGATGTATTTGTCTTAGGGATTTTGTGTTTGCATTTGCTCTCCTTTTTATGCGGGGAGTAATAATAAATACTGTTTATTCTTTCCCTTAGGTTAATATTCACAATCTAGAGGAGTATGTTTCTTTGGTAGTTGATGCGACAGTGAAGTCAGGGATTATGAAGCAGGTTGAAGCCTTCAGATCAGGTTTTAGCCAGGTGCGACCTCATGCTGTCCGCTTGTCAACTCCTTTAATAATTTTGTAGATGTCTCAAGACTTACTTATTTTTACTAAATGCTTGTGTACTTTTTCTCTCTTTTAGGTCTTTGATATCTCATCCCTCCAAATATTTTCACCTCAAGAGCTTGACTATCTAATATGTGGTCGTCAAGAAATATGGGAGGTAATGTTCATCTCCCTCTCTTGATTTCAGTTCTGTTCTGTTACATTTCCACTGAACTGGCCTTGATTCCTGCAGGCTGAATCACTGGTGGATAACATAAAATTTGATCATGGGTTTACTGCTAAAAGTCCTGCCATTATAAATGTAAGTGCGGCCGTGTTTTCCTATACCTTAATCTGGCACTTTATAAGTTTAATGATTTCTTGATCCTCTGCTTGTATGCAGCTACTCGAGATCATGGCGGAATTCACCCCTGATCAGCAGCATGCATTCTGCCAGTTTGTAACCGGTGCTTCTCGGCTTCCGACCGGTGGTTTAGCTGCCCTTAGTCCCAAGCTTACCATAGTTCGAAAGGTGCGTTATGTCGACATCTGCTGCATATACGTCTTGGTTATGCCATGTTTCTTTCTTAACCTGCTATCTCTTTTGATTGTCAGCACCCCTCGAGTGGGGTGAGTACTTTGAATACAAGCGGGGTAACAGACGCTGCGGATGACGATTTGCCCAGTGTGATGACATGTGCCAATTATCTCAAACTACCCCCATATTCCACAAAAGTGAGTTTGGCTTTATTCTCTGGTATTTGGTCGTAAGTTTAACGCGCTGTTGTATCCCCCACTAACTCGCTTGTTTGGGTGTGTTCTCGCAGGAAGTCATGCGCAAGAAGCTGCTCTACGCCATCCTAGAAGGCCGTGGATCATTTGATCTATCCTGAGCTGATAACTAACGATACAGGGCTCACCATTGGATGCCCGTCAATTTTATCCCGAATTAGTTTTCTTCTTTGTTGCCTGTAATAAGATAGGTTGAGGTCACCAGCCGCTCTGCATAAAGCTTGAAAGGTCAGGTTCTAGCCGTTTGGCCTTGTCGTGAAATCTTTTGCTTCCCCTCATCCTCATGTGCTGTCTGTGTTGCGTTTTTTCAGTTGAACTTGCTGAAGTGGCGAGCCTCGCGAGCACCACCGACAAGTATCAGGAGGAGCACCTTTCCTCCAGTACATGTAAATAAAAAAGGAGTATACATATTTGTCGTGAGGATTTGTTCGTTTGTTGGCGATATTCTGTCCCATGTACCGATTTGAGAATGTTGCTGTGTTTGCTTTGGCGTTGTGTACATGTGTAACTCGATAATAAATTTGTGCTGTAGTGTATCTGGGATTAATCTTCTGTCTCGTTTCTGAGTTAGTCAGGGTGTAAACCCTACCCTACTGCCCAAATTAGAAACTCCAGGCCTATGGAATCGGTCGCTGGCATGTTAATGTAAGCAATTAACCGTCAGCATTCTAGAAATCACACATTCAAATAGCTGTTAGGTGGGTAACCGGAAATCTTGGTGACCTCTGTCGTGTCTTGTAAGTTCCTTCCCCTAAATCCAGTTTCATAAAATGCCTTTCCAAAATCATCTACTCCTGAACCAGGAGTAGATTTTATGAACTGAACGACTGGAAGTTTTTGGAAAGGCATCTGTGAATTTTGGTGAACTGGAAGGAAGGAGTACATTTGTTCTTCTTGACAACCATTGGGAGCCACAACGTAACTGCACTGCACGCTCACAGAAATATATATAGGAGTATAACAAGACTAGCAGGGAAACTTGACTTTAAAGGGTTTCCCCCCGCTTTATATTATAACCCTGAAGATAAATGTGGATGACTTGGTGTGCGTGACCATGAAGGAAAGCTAATTCGTGCTCAGGCAATCTGGTATGAGAATGGACTTTCTGCTATGTCCATGGAGGCGTATGCTTGCGTTTGATTTGGGGTATAGGAAAGTGCACATGGAAACTGATGCCCAACTTGTAGTTAAACTGTGGAATTTTTCGGAGATAGCTACAGTGATTAAGGGAATTCAAGAGCTTTGCGGGAATTTTGAGGAGTTTAAGTTGTCCTTCGTTCGGAGGGAAGCGAACGAGCTAGCTCATCTTTGTGCTAAACAGTGCAACTCCTCTAGACGTCGATGTATTTGGATCAACTATGTTCCAACCTCCCTCACTGCGTGTAATCCCGCAGTTTAAATTAATAAAGCTCGTGATTCTCAAAAAAAAAAAAAACCCATCCAGCTCGCTGGGACCGCAGCACAAACAAGCCCAAAAGGAAGATTTTTTTTCAAAAGTACTACCTATTTTGTACCAAATTCGAAAAGCATATGTCCAAATTGAAAAAAATCAAAAATAGCACCCCGTCGGCCTCTGGTGGGCCGAAGAGGGGCCTGTCGGCCGGCGGGAGGCCGAAGAGGGCCCGTCGGCCCACGGGTGGCCGAAGAGCCTGCTGTCGGCCCACGGGTGGCCGAAGAGGACCCGTCGGCCTCCAGGAGGCCGAAGAGCCCCTGGATAAGGCCGACCGCACGGGACCTTCTTCCTCCTCTCGCTCGCTCATCCTCTCTCTCTCGTTTTTCAACAGATTTTGCCCCCACCTCCGTTCTCCTCCATCCTTCACCCATTTGCCTATTCAATCCGCTGAAACAATAGATCATACCCATCTCCACCGGCCTACGGTCTCATTTTGTGCCATGGGGTAGTATTTTGTTCGTTTGGAGGAGCCATGGTGGGGTGGTGGAGGTGTGGATGGTGAGGAGGTGGTGTGGTGGAGAGGAAGAAGAAGGTGGAGAGGAAGAAGAAGGGGACACACGTCGAAGGTATACCGATTTTTTTTAGTTTAGGTTAGTTTTTTTATTGTACGTAAAATTAGTTTATGTAGTGTAGTCATTTTAGTGTACGTGTTGGTAGTGTAAGTTTATTTAGTTTACTTAGTGTAGTCATTTTTAGTGTACGTAGGTTTATTTTAGTGTAGATTTATTTTAGTATAGGTTTATTTAGTGTAGGTTTATTTTAGTGTAGGTTCTTTTTAGTGTACGTGTTGGTAGTGTAGGTTTATTTTGTTCGTTGCGAATAATGAGAAGCTGGCAATGTCTGACAGGTGAAAATGTCTGAATCCATAAATTTGACAGTTTATTACGGCCCTGGTAATGTTCGATATAATGAGTTGGGGGTTGATCTTAGCGAGTTTAAAAACGGCGTCATGACACTTTCAGACCCGGACAGACTGGACATTAGGCAGTTGAAGCACTGGTTGACTACTAGTTTTGGGCTGGATCCTGAAGTCTGTTCCGTCAGTATTCATGCATTGTGGACCAAATCCTGTAAAAATGTTAAGTGGGAGTTGATGCCGATAGATAGGAGCCAGCATTGGCTGTCCCTGTTAAGTCGTTCCAGAGACCGAAGAATCCACCCATATGCCCTAGTGCAACTAGTGGCGAAGGAGGAGAATTTCATACAAGGCAATGTGGGGTATGAACCAGGCCAGGGTAGTCAAGTGGCTAACGCGATTTATGTATCCGGGTCACAGCCACCGGATGTGGATGCTAGCCAAGCCGAGAAAGAGTCAGATTATGTGCCACACAATGTTCGTGGTCATGATACTGGGCAGAGTATTCAACCGATAGTATTAGCTGGCTCTGGTGTTGCTGATGGGGATGAGGAAGGCGATGAAATGCAGAGGGTGATGGAGGAAGAGGACGAGGATGGGTTTGCGGAGGATCTGGATTCAGAAAATTCCGAGGATGAAGTGGAGGTACCGATTCCTTCTGCATGGGATCAGGACATATCCGCCGGCATTACTGTCAACGATGGCCATGAGACTCCATGGCAATATAATGTGAACCAAGTCCAGATCGGGGCTATGTTTGACACAAAGAAAAAATTGAAGTATGCGGTGATAAAGTGGGCTATGTCTACGCAGAGGGTTTTCCGGACACACATATCGAGTCCAACAAAATATACCGTGAAGTGTGTTGAAACAGGTTGTCCTGCGAAGGTGCATGGGCACGTGCCGAAGTATAACATCCACTGGGTTGTCACCAATGTGGCCCCACATAATTGTGTGAGGAAAAACCTTTTGGTTCGTCATCCAAACCTGACTTCAACTCTCATAGCGCAACTCATGTATACTGAGATAGTTGAGAAGAAAGATATGGAAGCAAAACATATCCAGAAAGCAGTAAAGGTCAGATGGAATTATGACATTCCATATGGGAAGGCTTGGAGGGCTAAGCAGAAGGCTATGGAGGAAAGGTTTGGGACGTTCATCGACTCATATGATAATGTTGTCCGTCTCCTTGACATACTGAAGGAGAGGAATCCCGGCACTTATGTTAACATACAACACACGAGGTTGGAGATTATACCAGATCACAAGGTGTTGAAACGAGTATTCTTCTCTTTCAGTTTGTGCATCGAAGCTTTCCGGCATTGTCCTCCTGTGATGTTTGTGGATGGTACATTCCTGACTGGTCAGTACAAAGGGCAAATCCTGACTGCTATTGGTGTGGATGGGAACAACCAAATCATCCCACTAGCCATGGCATTTGTGGAGGGTGAGAACTTTCCCAGCTAGGTATGGTTCTTCCGGCAAGTTAAAATTGCGATCGTGAAGGACCGACCAAACGTGTGTGTCATTCATGACAGACATCCTGGTATATTGAAGGCCGTGAAGACACTAAGTAATCCAACAGCTGACAAGCCAACACCTTGGAAGGACTTGCAAAGCCGGTGGTGCATGCGCCATCTGGGTGCAAATTTTTTCTCACAGTTCAAGAACAAACGGTTGATGAACTTGTTCAAAAAGTTATGCAAGCAGAACCAACAGCGCAAATACGAATTTATTTGGTCAAAACTAGATGAGTTTACTAAGAAGCAGGTCCTTGCTAGGAAGAAAATGGAAAAATACCAGGTTAAATTAACAGCACTCATCGCGGAGCTAGAGGAGCCAGTAGGTCTTTGTGACTTGCCAGCAATTGACCCTCCTAATACGAAGAGAAAGAAGGGCAGGGCAATAAAGAATTTTTCTGAGTGGATAGAGAAAGAGCCTCCAGTGAATTGGTCTTTGCTGCATGACACCCATGGAGCTAGGTATGGCCACATGACAACCAATCTTGCAGAGGTGTATAACTTTGTACTCAGAGGGAATAGAGCATTGCCACTGACAGCTATTGTGGAGGGTGTATTCCATGGCACTTTGAGATATTTCAGAGAAAGGCACGAGTTAGCAAAGAAGCATATTGCAGTTAATCAGAACACACCTTATTGTAGCCGTGTCATGGAGTACATGGCTCAGAAGATAAAGAAAGCAAAAAAGCACACTGTCACACTCATAGGTAATCAGGAAAGGAGGTATGAGGTTCAGCTTCCTACTGATGGTTTTGGTTCTGCAAATGAGGTGAAGACGCATGAGGTTAAAATTGGAACGTAATTTTATCCAACTTGTGAGTGTACATGCAACAAACCGCAGTTGTTGCACCTGCCTTGCTCACATGTGTTGGCTGCCTGTGGCCAGATTGAGTTGGACGCTATCTCCTTCGTGTCTCCGTACTATTCAAAAGAGGTGTTGGAAATATGCCCTAGAGGCAATAATAAAATGGTTATTATTATATTTCCTTGTTCATGATAATCGTTTATTATCCATGCTGTAATTGTATTGATTGGAAACTCAAATACATGTGTGGGTACATAGACAACACTGTGTCCCTAGTATGCCTCTAATAGACTATCTCGTTGATCAAAGATGGTCAAGGTTTCCTAGCCATAGACATGAGATGTCATTTGATAACGGGATCACATCATTAGGAGAATGATGTGATGGACAAGACCCAAACTATAAACATAGCATTTGATCGTGTCAGTTTATTGCTATAGTTTTCTGCATGTCAAGTATCTGTTCCTATGACCATGAGATCATGCAACTCACTGACACCAGAGGAATGCCTTGTGTGTATCAAACGTCACAACGTAACTGGGTGACTATAAAGATGCTCTACAGGTATCTCCGAGGGTGTCTGTTGAGTGGGCATGGATCAAGACTGGGATTTGTTACTCCGTATGACGGAGAGGTATCTTAGGGCCCACTCGGTAATACAACATCACTATAAGCCTTGCAAGCAATGTGACTAAGGTGTTAGCCACGGGATCTTGTATTACGGAACGAGTAAAGAGACTTGCTGGTAACGAGATTGAACTAGGTATAGGGATACCGACGATCGAATCTCGGGCAAGTAACATACCGAAGAACAAAGGGAACAGCATACGGGATTAATTGAATCCTTGACATAGAGGTTCGACCGATATAGATCTTCGTAGAATATGTAGGAACCAATATGGGCATCCAGGTCCCGCTATTGGTTATTGACCGTAGAGGTGTCTCGGTCATGTCTACATAGTTCTTGAACCCGCAGGGTCTACACACTTAACGTTTGGTGACGATTAGTATAGTTGAGTTATTGTGTTGGTGACCGAAGGTTGTTCGGAGTCTCGGATAAGATCCCGGACATGATGAGGATCTCCGGAAGAGTCCGGAGGTAAAGATTGATATATGTGATAATAGTGTTTTGATCTCCGGAAGGGTTCCGGAATTCACCGGAAGGGGTTCCGGATGTTTACCGAAGTGTTCGGGTGCAGCAACACTTTATATGGGCCAAAGGGGTAAAACCCACGAGGTATTGGAAAGTGCAAAAGGAAGTTTTGTTGTTGCCTTAAGCGGTACTACCGCTGGTAAGGCAGTACTACCGCGTAAGCGGTACTACCACTTGTGTGAAGCGGTACTACCGCTCAAGCGGTACTACCGCTCACGAGCGGTACTACCGCTTGTGCGCGGTACTGCAGGGATCCGAATTGGACTCTTTCCTTGCGGGCCAAACCGACCTTGTGCTGGCAAAACCGACCTTGTAGAGGTTTTCTCTCCAAGTTTAGACCCCAGGGCTCAACATATAAATAGAGGGGCAGGGCTAGCACACGGGACACATCAGGATTTCCCAAGCCGTGTGCCGGCAACCTTAGCCCTCTAGTTCCTCCGTCATAATCTCCGTAGTGCTTGGCGAAGCCCTGCAGAGATTGTTCCTCACCACCATCACCACGCCGTCGTGCTGCTGGAACTCATCTACTACTTCACCATCGCTCGCTGGATCGAGGAGGTGAAGGCGTCATCAAGCCGTACATGTGTTGAACGCGGAGGTGCCGTCCGTTCGGCACTAGTTCGTGATCGGATCGAGGGACGACTTGCGATTTGGATCGCGGAGACGTTCGACTACATCAACCGCGTTTCTTAACGCTTCCGCTTAGCGATCTACAAGGGTATGTAGATTCACTCTCCCTCTCGTAGATGCTCATCACCATGGATGGATCTTGCGTGTGCATAGGAAATTTTTTGTTTCCCATGCGACGTTCCCCAACAGTGGCATCTGAGCTAGGTCTATGCGTAGATGAGATCTCGAGTAGAACACAAAGGAGTTGTGGGCGTGGGTGTATACATATTGCTTGCCGTTACTAGTTGATAGTTGATTCGGCGGTATTGTGAGATGAAGCGGCCTGGACCGACATTACGCGTACGCTTACGCGAGACTGGTTTCACCGCTGCGTGCACTTGTTGCATAAAGGTGACTGGCGGGTGTCTGTCTCTCTCACTTTAGTTGAATCGGTTCAATGAAGAGGGTTCTTTTAGAAGATCAAAAAGCAATCACTACACCACGTTGTGGTTTTGCGTAGGTAAGAATCGTTCTTGCTAGATACCCGTAGCAGCCACGTAAAACTTGCAACAATAATTAGAGGACGTCTAACTTGTTTTTGCAGGGTATGTTGTGATGTGATATGGCCAATTATATGATGAGATATATGTGATGTATGAGATGATCATGTGTTGTATAGAATATCACGACTTGCATGTCGATGAGTACGGCAACTGGCAGGAGCCATAGAGTTGTCTTTAATTATTTTCGCCGTTTTGCTTTACTTTATCGCTATAAGTTAGCAATAGTCGTGGAAGCAACAGTCGGCGCGACAACCTCATGGCGACACGTTGATGGAGATCAAGATGATGGAGATCATGGTGTCATGCCGGTGATGATGGAGATCATGCCGGTGCTTTGAAGATGGAGATCAAAAGCACAAGTTCATGGCCATATCATGTCACTTATGATTTGCATGTGATGTTAATCCTTTTATGCATCTTATTTTGCTTAGGACGACGGTAGCATTATAAGGTGATCCCTCACTTAAATTTCAAGATAAAATTGTGTTCTCCCTGAGTGTGCACCATTGCGAAAGTTCGTCGTTTCGAGACACCACGTGATGATCGGGTGTGATAGACTCTACGTTCGCATACAACGAGTGCAAGCCAGTGTTGCACGTGCGGAACACTCGGGTTAAACTTGACGAGCCTAGCATGTACAGACATGGCCTCGGAACACAAGAGACCGAAAGGTCGAACATGAGTCATATAGTAGATATGATCAACATGAAGATGTTCACCATTGAAACCACCTCAACTCACGTGATGATCGGACTTGAGTTGGTTGATTTGGATCATGTGACACTCGAATGACCGGAGGGATGTCAATTTGAGTGGGAGTTTTTAAGTAATATGATTAACTAAACTCATTATCTTGAACAATAGTCTAAGTTGTCTTTGCACTATTTATGTTGTAGATCATGGCTCGCGCAGTAGCACCCCTGAATTTTAATGCGTTCCTAGAGAAAGCTAAGTTGAAAGATGATGGAAGTAACTTTGTGGACTGGGCCCGTAATCTAAGGATTATCCTTACGGCTTCCCAGAAGGCTTATGTCCTTGATGCATCGCTTGGTGATCCACCCGCTCCAGTTGAGTCTCCAGACGTTGTGAACGCCTGGCAGGCTCGTTCTGATGATTACTCAATAGTTCAATGTGCAATGTTGTATGGCTTAGAACCGGGACTTCAAAGACGTTTTGAACGTCATGGAGCATATGATATGTTTCAGGAGTTGAAGTTTATCTTTCAGAAGAATGCCCGGATCGAGAGGTATGAGACCTCCGATAAGTTCTATGCTTGCAAGATGGAGGAGAACGGGTCTGTCAGTGATCACATACTCAGAATGTCTGGGTACTCCACCCGTCTGGCTGAATTGGGGATGCCCCTTCCGCCAGAGGCTATCACTGACAGAGTTCTTCAATCATTGCCACCTAGCTACAAGAGCTTTGTGTTGAACTATAACATGCACTGGATGAACAAGTCAGTCGCCGAGCTGTTTGCGATGTTGAAAGTCGCTGAGTCTGAGATTCAGAAGGAGCATCAAGTGTTGATGGTCAATAAAACCACTAGTTTCAAGAAGAATGGCAAGGGTAAGAAGGGTAACTCCAAGAAGAGTGGCAAAGCAGTTGCCCCTCCCGTGAAGAAACCCAAGGCTGGACCCAAGCCAGAAACTGAGTGCTTTCATTGCAAGGGAACTGGTCACTGGAAGCGGAACTGCCCCAAGTATTTGGCTGACAAGAAGGCGGCCAACAACAAACAAGGTATATATGATATACATGTTATTGATGTGTACCTTACCAACTCTCGTTGTAGTGCCTGGGTATTTGATACCGGTGCGGTTGCTCACATTTGCAACTCAAAACAGGAACTGCGGAATAGACGGAGGCTGGCAAAGGACGAAGTGACGATGCGCGTGGGAAATGGTTCCAAGGTTGATGTGATCGCCGTCGGCACGCTCGCTCTTCGATTACCATCGGGATTAGTGATGAACCTGAATAATTGTTATTTAGTGCCTGCGTTAAGCATGAACATTATATCTGGATCTTGTTTATTGCGAGACGGTTACTCATTTAAATCTGAGAATAATGGTTGTTCTATTTATATGAGTAATATCTTTTATGGTCATGCACCCCATGTGAGGGGTTTATTCTTATTGAATCTCGATAGTGATGATACACATGTTCATAACATTGATGCCAAAAGATGTAGAATTGATAATGATAATACCACTTTCTTGTGGCACTGCCGTTTAGGTCATATTGGCGTAAAACGCATGAAGAAGCTCCATGCCGATGGACTTTTGGAGTCACTTGATTTTGAATCACTTGACACATGTGAGCCATGCCTCATGGGCAAGATGACTAAGACGCCGTTCTCTGGAACAATGGAACGGGCAAGTGACTTGTTGGAAATCATACATACTGATGTGTGCGGTCCGATGAGCATTGAGGCGCGCGGTGGTTATCGTTACTTTCTCACCTTCACTGATGACTTAAGTAGATATGGGTATATTTACTTAATGAAACACAAGTCTGAAACGTTTGAAAAGTTCAAGCAATTTCAGAGTGAAGTTGAGAATCATCGTAACAAGAAGATTAAATTCCTACCATCTGATCGAGGAGTAGAATATCTGAGTTATGAGTTTGGCAATCACTTAAGACAGTGTGGAATTGTTTCACAATTGACACCGCCTGGAACACCACAGCGTAATGGTGTGTCCGAACGTCGTAATCGAACCTTATTGGATATGGTGCGATCTATGATGTCTCTTGCCGATTTGCCACTATCGTTTTGGGGTTATGCATTAGAGACAGCTGCATTCACTTTAAATAGGGCACCATCGAAATCCGTTGAGACGACGCCATATGAACTATGGTTTGGCAAGAAGCCAAAGATGTCGTTTCTTAAAGTTTGGGGATGTGATGCTTATGTCAAAAAGCTTCAGCCTGAAAAGCTGGAACCCAAAGCGGAGAAATGCGTCTTCATAGGATACCCAAAAGAGACAGTTGGGTATACCTTCTATCTCAGATCCGAAGGCAAAGTGTTTGTCGCTAAAAACGGAACATTTCTTGAGAAAGAGTTTCTCTCGAAAGAATTGAGTGGGAGGAAGATAGAACTTGATGAGGTTATTGAACCTTTACTTCAACCAGAGAGTAGCGCAGCGCAGAAAGATGTTTCTGTAGAACCTACATCAGTTGAAGAGGAAGTTAATGATGATGATCATGAAACTTCGGATCAAGTTGCTATCGAACCTCGTAGGTCGACAAGGACGCGTACTGCTCCTGAGTGGTACGGCAACCCTGTCTTAGAGGTCATGTTGTTGGACAACGATATACCTACGAGCTATGGAGAAGCGATGGTGGGCCCGGATTCCGAGAAATGGTTAGAGGCCATGAAATCCGAGATGGGATCCATGTATGAAAACAAAGTATGGGCTTTGGAAGTATTACCTGAAGGGCGTAAGGCCATTCAGAACAAATGGATCTTTAAGAGGAAGACGGACGCGGACGGTAATGTCACCGTCTATAAAGCTCGACTTGTGGCAAAGGGTTTTTCACAAGTTCAAGGAGTTGACTACGATGAGACCTTCTCACCCGTAGCGATGCTTAAGTCTGTCAGAATCATGTTAGCAATAGCTGCCTTTTTCGATTATGAAATTTGGCAGATGGATGTCAAAACAGCGTTCCTTAACGGTTTCCTTAAGGAAGAGTTGTATATGATGCAACCAGAAGGTTTTGTCGATCCAGAGAATGCTAACAAAGTTTGCAAACTCCAGCGATCCATTTATGGACTGGTGCAAGCATCTCGGAGTTGGAATCTTCGCTTTGATGAGGTGATCAAAGCGTTCGGGTTTATACAAGTTTACGGAGAAGCTTGTATTTACAAGAAAGTGAGTGGGAGCTCTATAGCGTTTCTAATATTATATGTGGATGACATATTACTGATTGGAAACAATATAGAAATGTTGGAAAGCGTGAAGGAATATTTGAACAAGAGTTTTTCAATGAAGGACCTAGGAGAAGCTGCTTTCATATTAGGCATCAAGATCTATAGAGATAGATCGAGACGCTTAATAGGACTTTCACAGAGCACATACCTTGACAAAGTTTTGAAGAAGTTCAAAATGGATCAGTCCAAGAAGGGGTTCTTGCTTGTGTTGCAAGGTGTGAAGTTGAGTAAGACTCAATGCCCAGTGACTGCAGAAGATATAGAAAAGATGAGTGTCGTCCCCTATGCTTCAGCCATAGGCTCTATCATGTATGCAATGCTGTGCACGAGACCCGATGTCAGCCTTGCCATAAGTATGGCCGGAAGGTTTCAAAGTGATCCAGGAATGGAACACTGGACGGCGGTCAAGAATATCCTGAAGTACCTGAAAAGGACTAAGGACATGTTTCTCGTTTATGGAGGTGATCAAGAGCTCGTCGTAAAGGGTTACGTCGATGCAAGCTTTGACACTGATCCGGATGACTCTAAGTCGCAAACCGGATACGTATTTATTCTCAATGGGGGTGCAGTTAGCTGGTGCAGTTCCAAGCAAAGCGTAGTAGCTGATTCTACATGCGAAGCGGAGTACATCGCTGCCTCGGAGGCGGCGAAGGAAGGTGTCTGGATGAAGGAGTTCATGACAGATCTTGGAGTAGTGCCTAGTGCACTAAACCCAATGACTCTGTTCTGTGACAACACTGGTGCCATTGCTCTAGCCAAGGTACCCAGGTTTCACAAGAGGACCAGACACATAAAGCGACGTTTCAATTCCATCCGCGATTACATCAAGGAGGACGACATAAATATTTGCAAAGTGCACACGGATCTGAATGTTGCTGATCCGATGACTAAACCTCTTCCAAGGGCTAAACATGATCAACACCAGAACTGTATGGGTGTTAGATTCATTACAATGTAAATCACATAGTGATGTGAGCTAGATTATTGACTCTAGTGCAAGTGGGAGACTGTTGGAAATATGCCCTAGAGGCAATAATAAAATGGTTATTATTATATTTCCTTGTTCATGATAATCGTTTATTATCCATGCTATAATTGTATTGATTGGAAACTCAAATACATGTGTGGGTACATAGAAAACACTGTGTCCCTAGTATGCCTCTAATAGACTAGCTCGTTGATCAAAGATGGTCAAGGTTTCCTAGCCATAGACATGAGATGTCATTTGATAACGGGATCACATCATTAGGAGAATGATGTGATGGACAAGACCCAAACTATAAACATAGCATTTGATCGTGTCAGTTTATTGCTATAGTTTTCTGCATGTCAAGTATGTGTTCCTATGACCATGAGATCATGCAACTCACTGACACCGGAGGAATGCCTTGTGTGTATCAAACGTCACAACGTAACTGGGTGACTATAAAGATGCTCTACAGGTATCTCCGAGGGTGTCTGTTGAGTGGGCATGGATCAAGACTGGGATTTGTTACTCCGTATGATGGAGAGGTATCTCAGGGCCCACTCGGTAATACAACATCACTATAAGCCTTGCAAGCAATGTGACTAAGGTGTTAGCCACGGGATCTTGTATTACGGAACGAGTAAAGAGACTTGCCGGTAACGAGATTGAACTAGGTATAGGGATACCGACGATCGAATCTCGGGCAAGTAACATACCGAAGAACAAAGGGAACAGCATACGGGATTAATTGAATCCTTGACATAGAGGTTCGACCGATATATATCTTCGTAGAATATGTAGGAACCAATATGGGCATCCAGGTCCCGCTATTGGTTATTGACCGTAGAGGTGTCTCGGTCATGTCTACATAGTTCTCGAACCCGCAGGGTCTACACACTTAACGTTTGGTGACGATTAGTATAGTTGAGTTATTGTGTTGGTGACCGAAGGTTGTTCGGAGTCTCGGATAAGATCCCGGACATGACGAGGATCTCCGGAAGAGTCCGGAGGTAAAGATTGATATATGTGATAATAGTGTTTTGATCTCCGGAATGGTTCCGGAATTCACCGGAAGGGGTTCCGGATGTTTACCGAAGTGTTCGGGTGCAGCAACACTTTATATGGGCCAAAGGGGTAAAACCCACGAGGTATTGGAAAGTGCAAAAGGAAGTTTTGCTACTGCCTTAAGCGGTACTACCGCTGGTAAGGCAGTACTACCGCGTAAGCGGTACTACCGCTTGTGGGAAGCGGTACTACCGCTCAAGCGGTACTACCGCTTGTGCGCGGTACTGCAGGGATCCGAATTGGACTCTTTCCTTGCGGGCCAAACCGACCTTGTGCGGGCAAAACCGACCTTGTAGAGGTTTTCTCTCCAAATTTAGACCCCAGGGCTCAACATATAAATAGAGGGGCAGGGCTAGCACACGGGACACATCAGGATTTCCCAAGCCGTGTGCCGGCAACCTTAGCCCTCTAGTTCCTCCGTCATAATCTCCGTAGTGCTTGGCGAAGCCCTGCAGAGATTGTTCCTCACCACCATCACCACGCCGTCGTGCTGCTGGAACTCATCTACTACTTCACCATCGCTCGCTGGATCGAGGAGGTGAAGGCGTCATCAAGCCGTACGTGTGTTGAACGCGGAGGTGCCATCCGTTTGGCACTAGTTCGTGATCGGATCGAGGGACGACTTGCGATTTGGATCGCGGAGACGTTCGACTACATCAACCGCGTTTCTTAACGCTTCCGCTTAGCGATCTACAAGGGTATGTAGATTCACTCTCCCTCTCGTAGATGCTCATCACCATGGATAGATCTTGCGTGTGCGTAGGAAATTTTTTGTTTCCCATGCGACGTTCCCCAACAAGAGGCAGTACCCAATGTCTGGACAGGTGAGATGACAGGGTTTAGAGTCGTCGGCAATTTCAACAAGGTAAACGATGGTGAGAGAGTATACATCCCGGATCCAGGACTTCGGGGAACAAGCAGGGGCAGACGCAAGGTAAAGCGCATCCGAAACGATATGGACCAATCTGAAGCTGGTGGAGCAACCAGACAATGTTTGCTATGCGCGGCTTATGGGCATAGGATGAAATATTGTCCCGACCTGAACAAAGATGGTGCTTCCACATCGACGGTGCTTCCACATCGACGACTGCGACAACAGTAGCAAGAGGTGGTCGTGGTGGTCGAGGCCGAAGGGGCGGACGAGGAACAAATAGCTCACAAGCTATATAATGTGTCGGCCTATGTCGGACTATGTTTTTATTTGTAATATGTCGGACTATGTTTTTATTTGTAATATGTCAGACTATGTTTTTATTTGTAATATGTCGGACTATGTTTTTATTTGTAATATGTCTGGACTATGTTTTATTTTGTAATATGTGTGGACTATGTTTTAACGTGTAATATGTCGGACTATGTTTTATTCTGTAATATGTGTTGACTATGTTGTAATTGCAGATATGGCTTCGTATCCGTTGCTTAATGGTAATATCGATAGAGGGCACCGAGGCACAGATATGGAAGCAGGCAAGAACTTAGAGGTGTTGATCACTCGCACCCCAAAGTCTAACTGGATGATACACCCTTTATGGGTTGATAGGTATGTGTCGGTATAATGACATACTATGTTTGGCATCCTTTTGATAGCCGCTAACTGTATGCTACATTCTATTTATTTTGTAGGTTAAATAGGGCTGGACTTCTACCCTTGGCACGGCTGGTTGAGGGTACATTGGATGAGTGGGTTGATCATCCGGAATTGGATGAGGCAGGTGAACCAATGCAGTTACACAAGAGGCAAGTTACACGTTTCTCTTACGACAGGTCACTCCTTACCTGCTTAGTAGATAGATGGAGACCAGAGACACATACGTTTCACTTTCCCTGGGGAGAGATGGCGCCTACTTTACAGGATGTGTCTTACTTGTTGGGATTACCTCTGGCCGGTGCTGCCATAGGTCCTTTAGAGCCAGAACCTGGTTGGCTAGCATCGATGCAGGCCCGTTTTCTGGCTGTGGTGCCAACTACTACGGTGCTAGGCAACGATCGTCACGGGCCTCTTTTTAGGTGGTTGAGCCAGTTTCAGATTGTCTCCTTAGGATATCCCAATGTTGAGTTGTCAGAGGCACAGATTGACCGATCCCTAGAGGCATATATTATGTGGTTGTTCGGCAAGACGATGTTCACGGAGAACCACGTGACCACTGTCGATGCACGACTCATCGGTATTGCACGAGAGATAGCTGACGCACGTTACCCGAGGGACATTGTGCAGAGGAGTTTTGGTTTTGCTGTGTTAGCGGCTACGTACAGAGGCCTGTGCAAAGCTTGCCAGTTGAAGTCTAGAAAATCAGGTCTTGTTGGATGTCCACTATTGTTGCAGCTCTGGTCATATGAGAGATTCCCTATTGGTCGACCCTATGTCAGCGTTGAAAAATCTTTTGGTTATGAGGACATGGCTGGGACTTACGTGCCTTCTATCGGCGACTTGCCTACTATGGGATCTGTTTGGACACGGAGAGAGGTATTTTCATAATTTGTAACAATATGAATTACTAATGTTTATTTCTCGCTATTCAATAGTATTACTAATGTTTGTTGTCAAATACAGAGACAGTTTGCGCATAGCCAGGTGAGGGGCTGCTACCCCTCCTTCACGGCGCAGTTTGATAGTTTGCACGAGGATCAAGTTATCTGGGAGCCATACTCCGATCGTGCTATTTCCTCCAGATGTGCAGATGGGATTTCTGGATTGTGCACTAGAGATCGGCATTATTGGATGACCAAGGCCAAGTTGGTGTTCGACGTGACGGTTGAGGAGATGGCTCTTCATAGGGTGATGAGACAGTTCGGTCTATGCCAAGAGCCCGACATTCCTGTTATTCCACACTTACCAGATCACGTGCACAAGTAAGTAATACTACTTTAGTTCTCATGTTTGCATTCAGAATATAACTAATCATGTAACGTGCATTTCAATCTCAGGTACAGTCGAGTAGGAGGAAACAAGTCCCAGGCTTCTTGGCCTCGCGACATTAGCCCTTACGTCAACGAATGGACTACTGCGTCGACAAATATCTGGGATGAAGTTCGGGCCTTTGACTGGGACAAGTTCGGGTTGTATCTGCAGCGTTACCGGCATAGCACGAGGATCTACTTGGTTCCATCATCAGCTCCTGATCATATCGAAGCCCCTCTCACCAGCGACCTGTTCCCAACTGCCTCAGTTGTGAGAACCAGACACCACGCGGTACGTGCTATGGTTCTCACATGTTAAGTTTTTCCTTAACGTGAATGTATACAATTGGTTAACTTCTTGTTCATAGGGTGAATTGACATCTGAGGCGCTAGAGGAGGTTTCCGCTATATTGCAACGCTTTGAGAGAGGAGATAATATCCCACAGCGAGAGCACATCTCATGGTTGAAGGGTCTTCAAGGAAAGCTACGCGGGATTTACGCATCTGTTACATGTAGACGATCTTCGGATGTTGCTAACACTCGTGCAACACAGCTTGCTGCGAATTTTAAGATACAACTTGCTACGAATTTTAAGATACAACTTGCTGCAATGCGAACATTAGGATACAATAACATAAATCTACTGAGTCCAACGGGGATATTTTCCTTTTCCATCACCAGCTTCTTCTGCTGCCTTGGCTGCACGAGCCCTTTCTTTCTTCATCTGCCTCTCAGCCTCACGGGCTCCTGTCGCTGTCGTTGAACCTCCGCCAGTCGAAGTCCCTCTTCTCGGTTTTTCTTCTTCATCTCATCAAGAATTAAAAGCCCTCTGCTTCACACAGTACTCTTGCCACTCTCTCTCCTGCTCTGCTTTCTCCTCTGCTGCCGCCTTCGCGCGGTGCTCTTCCGCGTCCAAACTTGCCCATGCACGACGACCTCTTTCACGAATCTCGGTCACCGCCCAGTCGGGTTTTTTCGTGTCAATCCAACGATAGTACATGCACAGAGGCGGAGGAGACTACAACAAAAATAGAAATAGAAATATCAAGTCAACAATAATATCAACAACGTGTTTATTCTTGGTGACTGAAACATACCGGAGGCCTGATGTACGATGAAATAGCAACGGGTGGATCTTCCTCATAATTGGCGCACATGAAAAACTTCGTGCCCAACCAATTTGAAAAATCCGTCACCTCCTTCACCTTGCAGAGATCGCCACACCAACAACGAAGTGCTTCCACCCCCTGAGGCAAAGTCGCACTCTTCATTTTCCTAGGCCTAATGCTTTGATCCGAGCAAGGCAAACTCATAATGACTAGCGCGTTGGTGTTTTGAAGTGCGGCTGGACGATGGAGAAGAGAGTGAGAAAGAGCAAGCAGTGTGGGCAGAAGCAAAGAGATGAGCGTGAGAGAGCAGGCAATGGCATATCGTATATAAAGATGAGGAGCACTGTGTTGTCGGTACAAGAAAATGATACACGCGCGTCCGCCGCAGCAACAGCAACGCACCGCACTGCTGTCTCCGACGTTTCAGACAAAGCAGACAGCAGGAATCAGGTAAAGCAGACAAAGCAGACACGCGCGCGCTCGGCCGAATCTTTGCCTAAAAATCAGCGCCGTTTGCATAAAAAACAGCGCCGTCATCATAACAAATCAGCGCGGTGCGATTCTGCCAATCACTACAGTCTGCCGTGGAAATCAGCGCACTTTGCTGCAGTGTGGGCATCGGAATCAGCGTCTGCGCATTGGAAAAAGCAAGGGAACAGTGAGATGTGCGTCCGGCCGAGGGAGAAGCCGTCGGTGGCGGCAGGCCCCGGAGGCCGACTCGCAATTATTGATACATTTAAGTGGAAAAAAAACTTCAGTACAAAGTTAGAAAAAACTCTAGTATGAAAAATTACACCAACACCCGGTTCAACAGGATACCTAACAATCACTGTGACCATGTACATGTTGTACTAAGTACGGTCACTGTGGCAGATGGCTGAAAACAACAACTAGCTCCTGATCACGTTCTTTGAAGGTTATGAGCACCAAATTGTTGACTTCAATAGACGATGCCAGAAGAAAATTACCGAAGCCTTCCTTCTTGAACACCATTCTATCACCCAAGCCAATAAAGTAGGAACAAGGAATGCTCACAGATATATCATCATCTTCAGAATCCAAAGTAATTTCAAGAGTTAAAGAACCGGTCCTAGGAATTGACAAAAAATCCTTCAAACTCCTCACAACCATGGGCGAAATAACCTGACAAAAAACATCAAGTTATAAATAAACAGTATACAATAATATACTGGAGCAAAGAACAAATAAATAAACAGTAGTCAAAAACAAAGCTCACCATATGTTGACCATTAACATTCATGGAATCAATCCTATGAACAAAAGGAGTACACAATATGTATTTGTCATCAAAGAGCAGTCGTGACATGACATACATTTGGTGATAATTCAGACTGAAGATACCACGACTATAAAAACAACTGTCAACAAGTTCCCTCTGAGTTTCACTCAGATCCTCAAGAGCTACAAAAAAATAATTTCACAAATTTAGCAGAACAGCAAAACGTATAAGCTGAAACAAAACTTAAAATCACTCAAAAAAAACTTACGAACGCAAGGTAAAGGGAACAACATAACACCATCCCGATGAAAATCAACACCAATCATAGTTCCATAGTGCTCAAGCCTAACAGTCATCATGTCACGATGACGGAGACCATAATCATTCACAAGTTCCTCCGAGGAAGGACCATGGAATTTACTGCTCACCCGACCATGTCTAAACAGAACATGGTATAAGTTACCCTCACTGTTGTGAAGAGCAAGCTCAATATCTGTGTCACCCCTCCGAATAGCTAAAGCTCTGCACTCCTCAATGTACCGAGCAAGATGTGATCTAACACTGCACGAAACATACTACAACAATAATGAAAGCAAACATCATAATCATATAAACGAAGGCATTAGAATACATTACAACCAAAACAACATCAACCATATGCCGCAATCAGATAAACAAGATATAGAATGTTACAACACGCCTTGAACATCGACGATCCAGCACCACAGTGAATACAGACGCACCAGAATCAAAGGCAGAACAAGGGCCACTTGGAGCTCGACACAAGGGGCAAGCCATTTACCTGCAAAGAAACGGTGACCAATAAGAACTGAATCCACAACCGAGTTGAAAGTTGACATTTGATTGTGTTGGAAGCAAAAAAAAATACCGTACGCCGGCGGAGAGAGCCCTAATCTATTGTTTACGCGGGTTCGATACGAAAATGGGTGGACGAGCGAAGAGATCGGCGCGGGGGTGCAAGCACCAGAGAGCAACGGGAGTGGGAGGTGGAGCTGGGGAGCCTGGAGGACGGGGGAGGGTGAAAGGAGTGGTCAGAGCAGAAAGAAAGGAGTGGTCGGCCTTATCCAGGGGCCCATCGGCCGCCTGGAGGCTGACAGGCAGCTCTTCGGCCATCCAGAGGCCGACAGGCCACTCTTCGGCCTGCCAGAGCCCGACGGACCCTCTTCGGCCTTGGGGTGGCCGACGGGCCCCTCTTCGGCCCACCAGAGGCCGACGGGGTACTATTTTTGATTTTTTCCAATTTGTGCATATGGTTTTCGAATTTGGTACAAAATAGGTAATACTTTTGAAAAAAAATCCAAAAGGAAAAACAAAAGAAAGAAAAGAGAAACAAATGTCGACAACAGCAGATCGACGAAGAGAGGAAGGCCGTCAACCGCTGCACCCACCGGAGAAGTACCACCGCATCTATCCCCAGCAATCCGAAGCGTCGCGCACCAAACAACACCTTCAAGAAGGAATGCGACGCTGCCGCCGCTGTTGCCCGAACAAGTTCTAGGTTTTCCCCCGGTATACGGAGGGGAGTGGAGAGGGGATATACCCGACGCCCTTCAGGAAGGTTCGGCGACGCCCGCAGGCGCCATCGCGTCGGTGCCGGGCAAGCCGCCAGGGATTTCTCCCGATCCACAACCACCACCACCACCCCAGACACTTCATAGTGCACCACCCACTCATCCGCCCACCAGTCTGTGCCACCACGGTTACCGGACCATCCTCGCCGTCTCTCTGGAGCTACCAACACGAGGCTTGGAGGGGGAAAAGAAGACAACGGCCACGGGAGCGACCACAACTCGACCGGAGGGAGGGGACAACCTCCACCGCAGCAGCGGAGCCGACCGAACGCGGCGACGGGGACTTGCCAGGCCGTGACGTCCCGGCCGGGCCCACTTGGGCCTGGACAGTCCCGGTCCCCGCGCTGCAGCTCGCCGACCGACGAGGTGTTCACCGCCCGGCCGCAGGTCGCCGCCGCCTCGCCCCACCACCAGGGAGTGACTCTACCGAGAGTCGAGCCACCGGCCCGCCCCAACCCAGTTGGGGCCCGAATGGGCCCAGATCTGGGCCGGACGGGCGACGCCGGCAACCAGCGCTACCGCGTCGCCCCACGACCAACGGCCGTGCCGCGTCGAGAGCCGCCGCCGGCCGAAGTGCACCGCCGCCAACCGCCACCGCCCGAGCAGGGGGGCCTGCGTGCGAGGAAGGGCAGACCGGCCGCCGCCGGCACCACGCGGGCAGGGCCCGGCGGCGCTCGCTGGCGGTGGCGGGGGGAGGGAAGGGAGAGGGGGGGGGGGGGTGCGTTGGAGGGGGGAGGGGGAGGAGCCCCCGGTCGCCTCGCTCGGGGAGGCGACGCGGGGCTGGCTTTCTCGTACGTGCTCCGACTATGATCGATAGTTTTCCTCAAAAAAAAAAAATGACTATGATCGATAGTGCAAGCAGGGAAACTTGCACATTGCTGGAAGTGTTGATGCTCACAACTGAGTTTATAAATTACCCATTCCATGAAGTGACAGTTTGCCCATATGTTGGATTCTTCAGATTCAGCATATATGCAAATTTTACATGACGAAACAAGAGCAAGTAATTTGAGGTGTAAGGAACACGTACCGTATATACGCAGAGCAAGTGTTACTTGTGTACATGTGAAAGGAATAAGCTTGGCAATGAACTCGTTCAAAACAGAGGGATAGGCCGTATGTACATGATCCCATTCCCAGCTATCAGTCGCCATTACTGTCTGCAAACGCGAGGGAGATTGGGCTTGGATGAACTTCAAGCACACCTCCTTCAATCCACGGCAGCGGTGCTGCTCGGCCAGAGCAAGAGTACTTGGACGCCACGGGCGATACCCTGGTCCGTCGCTGGAGAGCCGGGGCGGCTGCCCCAGCTCGCCCCAATGGTAGAACCGCCACTGCCTATACGCCGAGACAAGTGCGCTCCTCTTCACAGATGAACTTTAGCTGCTGGAGATGGTATCGGTCTGTCGCCACAGCCACAGGCAAGTCTTGCAGCCATTGCAGACCAATTTCCTCTTCTTGTTCCTGTTTCACAGGAGCTTCTGGCATTTCCTTCTCCTTCATCTTCATGGTGGTGTGGTGTCCAGGAAGCTAAGCAAAGCCCTGAGCACCTTGGCTTCCATGTCTTTGATCTGTATGACGCTGGACTTAGCAGTGCCCTCCTTCCTTCATGCATGGGGCCAAAGAGAACGTTGCCTCCACGGCCTCTTCAACATCTTCGTCGACATCGGTGTCGTAGACAAGGGTTGTCGCCGTTCGGGTACGTAATAGATACTCAATTAACCAGTCATGGCCGCCTACCACGAAAGGGCCGGCGGTGATGCTCTCGCCCATGGACAGCAGCTCTTTGGTGCCCGAGTAGCCCTTGACCATGAGCAGGTGGTGCATGCCCGCTGTCCCTGCGGGCGTTCACGGCCGACGTGTTGCAGAAGCACATGTTGTTGCGGTCGGCAACTAATACATTCACCATTCGCGGCCGCTGCCCCCGTCGCCTTCCACCGCTTTATCTTCGTCCAACACAAGCTCATCGTGAGCGTCGTCGTCGTCTTCCTCGACCACTTCATCTAATATATCCGACAATTGCGAGCGAAATCGGTCCCATGCTGATTGGTGCCGCAACCGTGGTAGAGTCCTTTCGTGGTAGGTCCCCCTATACGCATGCCCGGTGCTGGCAACCACTCTAACTGCTACCATTTAGTGATTAAATAGTAGCGCGGAACTACTTAACAACAGATCGCACCGTCGAGATTTGAAAATATTTTTGAAACATTTTCTTGAAAATGTCAAAAATTTTGAAGTCCAAATATTATTAAAAGCAAAAATAATTTCAAAATTCCAAACATTTTTCGCAAAGTTGAACATTTCTTGAAAAACACAGAGAAAAATTTGGATTTACAAACATTTTTTGTTTTTTTTAAGTGCGAAGACTTTCTAACTTAAAAACATAATTTTGTTTTTCACATTTGGAAATTTTGTTCAGGTTTCATAATATTTTTTTGAAGTGTCCGCACTTAAAAAAATCTTTCGGGGTTTCAAAAATGGTTCACGTTTTTAAAAAGGGTCATAATTCCAAAAAATCCATAAAATGTTCAGATTTCTTAATTGTTGATAAATTCGAAGAAAATATTTCGAAAAGTTTCAAATCTGGACGTTGTGTTATGTGGTTAAATACAATGACGCTTCATTTTTATCAGCTACAGTTATCTTATCGAGCGGCTAGCACGACTAGTTTAAGCCACGCCAGGTCACAGGTTCAATTACCAGCATGCTCTCTCTCTTTCTTTTTTTTTTGGTGGATTTTTAAATCGTATGTTACGAAAAGAAAACACATCGCGCCTGGTGGGCAAGCCCAGTAGCGTCCGGCTGCATGGTGTTCAGAGTTATTTTTTACTTACTACTCCGTCCATTTCTAATGTAGTGCATATAGATTTCCTACAAAATCAAAGCTTACAAACTTTGACCATGTTTATAGAGAAAACCACTCATATCTACAATATCAAATATATACAATGTGAAAGTACGTCTTGTGATGTCTCTGAGGATATATGTTTGGTATTCTAGATGTATATGCTTTTCTTTATAAATTTGATAGAAATTTATAAAGTTTGACTTCTTAAAAAATTCTATAGGCGCTACATTATGGAAAGGAGGGAGTGCACTGAAGCTGTTCAATTTTTATTTTTTGCTCATTCTTGGGGCTAGCCCGAATCCCTAGTACGGATTACGGAGTATTACATTCGGGGATGTCGGTCATGGACTTGCGCTGAGACTGCCAATAGGGTCTCTCGTGCGTGCTAATATAATCTCCTATTCTTTTCTCTGGCCAGCCCAGCCGAGCCCAGCCATAGCACGCACGAGTGGGTGTGTCTTCGCTGGCCAGCCCAGCCGAGTGGTTGTGTTCAAGCCCAACCCGGTCGTGCTCGTCGCCCGGCCAAGTCAAAATGGTTGACCAGGTAAGTTGACTTGCCATGGCACACAAGATTAGAACATAGTGGAGGCTGGCCGCTCCCTCAGGAACAGTAGCGGCACCTTTTTCGACGTCCGGCACGCTGCAGCGGTGTCCTCCGGCGCGGCCTCTCCTTTCCGACCGGCGGCGTGGCGCCTCTTACTCCCCGGAGGGAACCGCACGGACGAGAAATTGGGGATTTGATATCCATAGGCTATGTTGCAATTTGGAGCTTCATCTTTCCCTTAATAACGGAAACCCCAAAAATTCTGTTTGAGCCCTTGGTTTGTTCTAATATACAAGATGGCCCGTAGGATCTATCCTAATTCTGTCCAAGTCCATACATTTTTTTTGTCGAACCCACGGGTTAACAGATCTTTGCGGGTTAAGCCCTCTGGCTTAATGCATATTATGAATGAGCTTCATACTCTTTAGACTTTGCGGTTCGGCCCTCGGGCTTACTATTTTTGGAAAATTCTAGTTAGAATTATTTATATTTAAAGCCTCGGCTTTAAAGCAAATATACATGTTAGACCCTCGGGTCTTTAAAGCCATGGTGGAGGAATTTTCAGATAAGTGCAGATCTTGCAACTATGTAAGCCTGAAAATTTGTGTTGCATGATGAACCCCACGATCTGATTGTAGCCTAGGTTCAGTTCAATAGGTTAGAAAATGTGCCTATTAATTACAATAGGTTAGAAAATGCACAAGCTAGTCATGTGGCTGATCAAATCTGCACGGAGCCAGTTATGTTATTGTGGCCCAGACTAGGCACCTGCAGCTGACACCATGAACGTTTCGGTAACCTCTCGATGCATGTTAGGTTCCCTTGAAATTCATTTCGTGTCAGCTCAAATATTCTCAGTCTACAAACCCTCGTCAATGTATCTGGTATCCTTCCCTTTAGACAGTTACCCCTTTGCTTAAGGACCTCAAGTGAACTCAAGTTTCCCAACTGTGTGGGAAACATGCCATGTATGCTGCTCTACTCAAGGCTGAGATATTTGAGGCTGGTTGAGCCCTAAACCCAGCTAATAGTGTCCAACTGCATTTGAATTGAATTGCTACGGATGTCGAGGATCTTGAGCCTGGTGAGGTCCGAAGGGGACACAAAGTGGCATGTTTTATCTAGCAAACACGTGGATAGCCTGAAGACCTCAAGAGAGGCCAGCATGATCAATGTGTCAACCCAATCTATCACAATGCGAAGTCTCATACACGGCCGATTCTTGGCCAAGGCAAAGGGTGCGGTAGGCAAGGGCCCGTCTCAAATAAGGGCCCAATACATAATGTCAACATTATTACGGGGTAGACAGGGGCATTTGCCCCCCCCCCCCCCCCCCCGCCCCCGCCCCCCAATGCAATGCACCATGGTGTATTTATTCAATATTTATTTATGGTTGCGTACATATATCTTACAATTGTTATCTGCATCATGTAATCACATATACATGGCATATTAAGACTTTATTTGGTAAATTAAATACATTTTTCATGTGTTACTCCTTTATTATGTTTTCCTGATATGTAATATATACCGATGAAAGTATTTACATTAGTTTGTTATTGTTCATTGTACTTCATTCGCATTAGGGCCGGCCCTGGGTTCACATAATTAAGTCATGCCAACTCACCCGTCTCACACTTCTCTAATCGTTCGTATCTATGTAACCATGTGATACTCCGAAGAGATAGGTGCCGTGACTGTACTACACTTGAGAGAACACTAACGACTTGATATTTTTAAGTGAGAGATCACCCTAATAAAAAGCGACTACTGCGCAATCAAGAAGGGTGCATCATAAGGGATAAACATCTCAAGCAATTCATAATAGCATGATATGGTATAGCCCTTTCTGACGGAGAAGTCATTAGTTTCTTCGTCTTCGGCATTTGTGTCGGTGTTCACCTTCGCGAAGATTGTCACCACCTTGTCGATGCACCAAATAATATTGCTATCTCTATAGCTAATAAAATAAGTGCATTACATAAGGTTGACACACATGTCATTAAAGTGACAATCATATGGCTCCAGCCATCATGCGGAATCATGACACGCAGGTCATGTTAATTAATTTTGCATCATATAGTCATCTCATACATAATCAAATTAATATGAGAACTGCTATACCAAATCACATGCGATCCTGCAAAAACAAGTTAGACGTCTCTAATTGGTTTATGCAAAAATTTATTTTACGTGGCTTCTAAGTTTTTGTGTTAAACCGCAACTACAAACGTTTATCATCAAGTATGATTATTCAAGTCGCTAGATTAACTTTACGGGGTTTATGAAGCACGGGATAATAAAATGTCGAACCCCATACTGAACTTCGTCATATGCATGACGCCCATGCAGATCATATCTGCATTGCCCTTTAGTCTGCGAAATTTCATCTTTCTCTAACTATGGTGGAATTCAACGAACTGTTAGCACTTCTTTGATAAGCCAGAATCGCAGATTGCCAGAACTTTGAAACTCCACCATGCCGTTGTCAAGATCATAAATACGCAAATTCCAGGGAAGCAACAAGAACGTCGGTGTCGTGGTTTTCTCACGACAGATGCCATAGGGTGGCTTATTGAGAGTGGTTGGGGCCGAAGGACGCCGACGGGCTCCGGGAGCGGGATTAGGCACAAGCGGTGAGGGGCACACGATGTACCTAGGTTCGGGGCCCTCCGTGGGAGGTAACACCCCTAGTCCTGCTGGTCTAGTTATATGGTGGATGATGTTACAACGGTGCTCCTTGAGCTGTTTGTCTAGGGGAGGAAGAAGGAGCAGCCGGCTCCTCTTCCCTTGCTACGTGGGAGTGTGAGTGTGAGATGGGGCGAATGTCTCTGTGCGTGCCTGCCCGATGCATGGGGGGCCTCGGGGGGTTTTATAGGCCAACCCCCGGCTTACAATATTCCTAAGGTACTAACGAGGGGGGACCCGGTTGGGCATCCATCTCTGCCTGCATCCGGGCTGCCTCCTCTGCATGCATCCGGGCAACGATCGCCGCCTGCATCCGGGCTGCCTCCTCCGCCTGCATCTTGTCCGCCTGCTCCTCTGCCGCACTGGCCACCTCCAACGCTCTACGGTCATTGATCTCCTTCTTCTTCTCCACAAGTCATTTATTTGCATGTTCATTCAAGGTGGATTCATCCGCGAACATGATCTTCGCATCCTCTGCGTCGCGTGAGAGTTGCAACCTCTCCTTCTCGAGCTCAATCTCTCCAAATGTCTTGGCCTTCTGGAGTTCCAATTTGATCGCCGCCTCTTGCTTGTCCAACTCGATCTTCTCCCTCTCTATTTCAAGCCTCCCCTCTGCCCTCGTCCGATCCCGCTCAATCCTCTCCTTTTACGCATCCAACATAAGCTTGTACCTCTCCTCTTTCTTGCTCTCCCTTGCCGAAAAAATGCCCGTCCATGTGGACGCCATTTTTGTAGCAGCGACATCACAGGAGATCCTTACCTTCTCCCACTTGTTTCCCATGACTTGGCGGTTATCCTTTGGCATGGTATATCTTCCATTGGTGACGACAACGTTGTCGTCCTCATCGTCCAACCCAATGGATTGGTGGGAGCTTGAGCCATCATTCCTCTTCTTGCTGGTCTTGAGATCGGCCACAACTTGTTGCCACTTTGGCTTGCCATCCGATAAGAGCCAACAATGGCTAAAAGAAATTGGCCTCTTCTCGGTCTCGTGATACAAAGTGTCCGCCATCGCCGCCTAGCATACAACATACGTATGAGCACAAGAATGAAAAACACAAACATATTGAAATGACAATAAGATGTGGCAATCGAGCTTACATGAGTTGCCACTTCCGTCCCACTTTGAGGCCGTTTGGTCACTTGTGAGTAGTAACCGACGTACTTGTTCACTTTTCCTTGAATGGTCCTCCATCGATGTTGGAGATATACCACATTCCGGGTGCTCACGATAGGATGCGGTTCCACATACTCCTTTCGTTCATGATAGTCCTTCCAAATCTTCTCCCAATACGTGGTCCCCTTTTGCTCGGTGCCGCTTATTAGATCGAATGTTGTGCTCAACCAAGATTTGACCAACAAGATGTCCTCATATCTTGTGAAAGCAGGACCTCTTGCCTTCTTCGTCTTGCCCTTCTTCTTCTTCTTGGTAGGATTGGGAACGGATGTTGCCCCAATCACAAATGCGGTAGTCTCCTCCATTTCAAATTCCACATGGGCCAGATCTTCATTCTCATTGATCATGCTTGCCAAGTATGTCTCCTACACGTTCATGGTTTGCAAGCATTCATCATGTGCGAACTAGTGATCTATACGAAACATTAATCATGTGATCGGACAGGAGCAAACGTACCCGGTCTTGTTCAGACATTCCGTCGAACATGTCGAGTGCAGCCCGGGCGGTGGGGGTGCCCATGCTCACCCGCTCCCGAACGAGCTGCGGCGACTCACACTCGTGGACCGACGGCTGCTGCGTGCCCGGAAAGCTCTCCGGAATGGTCCAGCCGGCCGTCACATCCTCCTCGGTCTCAACGATGCCGGACGGCACAATCCGCATCGGCACTTGGATGGATGGGGTGCGGGGAGCCCGGCGTGCCGTGGGAGACATCTCGCAGACGATGCCCGCATCTACCTGCGCCGCCAACTCCGCCTCCCTCTGTCGCTGCCGGCGACGGCGCATCTTACGGGCGATGTTCACCGGCTTGCAAAACGAAGCGGAGGAAGGGACGCCGACGGACGAGGTGGACTGCGTCTCCGTCGCGGCGGTCAGGGACGGGCTTGAAGTCATCACGGAGGCAGATCGGGGTAGGTGGTGAGGATGGAGAGCAAGGGTGCCGGATGGCGAGGGGTCAAACGCGGGAAATGTTGGAGGGTGGCGGAAGGAGGAGGAATGGTTTGGAGAATTTGGGGGCAATTTGAGGTGGGGTCGGGCTGCCGGGTCTGACGTGGCGGGCGTGCCCGGGCTCCCCTATATCCGCCCCATATTTGGGCTGGAAATTGGGGGTGCCGATCAGGCTGGAAATTTGAGGCCTGTTCGAGAGGCCCGTCCGAAACGCATTTTCGTGACCGGGTAGTGACTAGACGGTTTGCCCGCGCGTTTGAGACAAATTTGAGTGGTTTGCCTGTAGATGCTCTAAGGAAGGCATTGGCGTTGGGTTGCTGCCGTGTTGACTGTTTGAGGCACAAACCGTGGCCTCCAACGCCTGCTGGAGCTCGCGGCCTCGCGCCGAAAGCAGGAGTAGATCGGCAAGCGGAGGCCTGCGTCGCGTGTGCACATGTGCATGCATGCAAAGGTTGATTAGCGGCGACTAATCAATGTCCATCGATCAGGTGAGGATAATAAAAGTAAGTAGTGGCGCTATATATGAGGAAGTACAGTATACTTTAGACTGCGCCATATATGAGTACTTCCGCGGAGTTGATCGCGTAGTTTGTCGGTTTGGTTTCCATGTCCTGATTTTGTACCGCCATGGCTGGATGCAACTTGTACTAGGCAGCAAACGAATGAGAGAGTGTCTACTAGAGCAGGCTGGTGAAGCGAAGGCCTAAGTTGAGCTGCTCTCGCTAGCTAGTACTACCTCCATCTTGATTTATTATCCTTTCGTATTTTGTGCTAAATTTTGACCGTAGATTTAATTAACATAATGCTAGTGCATGTCATTAAAAATTATGTCGTTGAATTTGTATTTGAACATAGTTCTGATGATATTATTTTTTGTGACATGCATTATCATTTTCTTGGTTAAATCTAAGATCAAAGTTTGACACACAATACAAAGAGTACCAATAAACTATTAAGGTCTAGCAAGTCTCAACTGCATTGGGAACATGAAAATACAGCTATGCATGTCTGCATTAAATTATGTCAACTTTGTACTACTAGTGCTCCGTGTAGGTTTATTGGTCTCCTTCGTATTTTGGCTAAATTTTGACTATATATTTAACTAATATCATAAAAAATTATATCGTTGCAATCATACGTAGTTTTCAAAGATATTATTTTTAGTGACAAGCATTAACATTTTAATTTAAGATCAAAGTTTGACACCAAATACAAAGGGAGGCAATAAACCAGGACAGATGTGGTATTTTTAATGTAGAATCAACCAATGCATGAAGGAGTGAGATAGTCATACAAGCATGTCATTCTTTGTCGATGTGATTTGCAAGATAAGTCCAATAAACTGGAAAAAAGGGAATAGTGGTAGAGTCAAGAGAGAGTATAGCAGAATCTACACTGCCCTAAGCAGACTAGTCTCTGTACAGGCACACCGCATGTAATATTTCGTTTTCATTTGCATGGGATGCCTTGCTAGCTTTGATGATGGAGAATTGAAGGACGCACGAAAAGAGTGAGATGGAACAATTGCTACTAGTACTACTGGCCAAAGAGCAACATGCATGCATGTCAAGCTTAAAGAGTGGATTCGTACTAATCCATGCCCGTTTCGGGCGCAACACCGTGGATCAGGCACCGCGGCAAAGCCATGTTGCGGCGCGCTTTTGTGATCGATGACCAGTGTTGCACATGCACGATCTAGGATCATTAACAGTGTTGCACCATGAGTCGGATCATCTGCTAGATTCCGGTTTTACGTCGTGCTAAAAAGAAAAATCTCGTCTCAGTTCTCACCACATGCAATGCTTGATAATCATGACAAGTGCTCAGCAGTACTAGTACTACTACTATATCAGTAGTCGCGTATCCCTCGATCTCTGGGAGAGCGTCCTCCAAAAACTCAACACCACTGTGTGTTGGCCCCATGGTGGGCGTCAACAGATGGTGAGAAGATGCGATGAGAGCTATCATATCTACAAACACGATTTTCAGAGGAATCCGATGAACTATCGATGAACTGCCAAGAACACGATAACCTAAAAAGTCTTAATGGGGGCTTACGAGGCTTCGAGCAGAGGAGAAGCGGTGGCGGTCGCGCTCCGGAAGAAGACCGCAAGCGATGGAGTCGAGCTCCGGTGACGACGGCATGGGGATGAGCTCGAGTCACGTCTAGGAAGCGCCGGTGAGTTCGACGGTGGCTCTGGAGGGAGAGGAAGAAGAAGTTAAAAAGTAAATCTGGGGGCCTTCGGATCCTATTAATAAGGATGGAGGATCCGAAGCGGCGCGGTGGAAAAATGGATTGTTGCAGTAAATTGTGGCTACAAAGACGCCTCGATTCCCGCGCTTGACAAGATTTGACGTCCGTTTAAACAGATTCACCATGATTACACATCACCGTCACAGGGCAGCATGATGACGTCATAGTAATGCCAGTTGAAAGGAAGCAAAGTTCCAAAGGGGAAGGAAACGAACCGGCATCATGTTAACTCAGGCAAAACTTCGGAGACAAAGAGAAAAGAAATGTCGGCTTAAAAGCAAGGTCCAAGTTTAAACTTTATGTTTAGGTTTTCATCTATTTCAGGATGGAATTTAGCATGGATAAATCCAACCTAAACTGGGGGCTAATGTTGGGGATATACCCCATGGTATGACTCGGCCAGGGTATGACCTGGTTCACAAGTGGCTGCTCATAACCAATGTCATAATATGGGCTACGGCGGCCGTGAAGCTCAAGGCCCATGAGGTTGCTCATCAGAAGGCCGGCTCATGGACGAGTACTTGGCGGGCCAGCTCATGAACGGAGTCATAGGGAATCTCCCTTACTTAAAAGTCAAGACAAGTAGAAGTAGACTAGGTCACGGGTTGTATTACGACCCGGATTCTATTGTAGCCTCAGGGCCTCAACCTATATATAAAGGGGAGCCCCTAAGGCAAAGGGGGCAAGTAAGAAAACCTCGAGAGCTAGCTTAGCGATTCTGCACCCTTGTAATCGAGATCATCATCATCAATAACACACAAAGCAGGACGTAGGCTTTTACCTCCATGGAGGGGCCGAACCTAGATAAACCCTTGTTTCTCGTTCCCGATTAACCCCATCCAAGTGACCACCTAGTTGCGATGGCTCCCATACTTCGTCCTCTTCCCCTCTCAAGATGGATTCATCGTGGGGTTGCATCCCGCCGGCCGCTTCACGCCTCCAAACGGGGTTTGGCCGGCGGCTGCTTCTTCGCCCCGGCGCGGCTATTCCCGTGGTGGCGACCGGACGGGGTGGGGTGAAGCCGGGACGATGAGATGGCAACAATGGCATGGCGGCGGAGGATGGTCAGTGGAGGTGATTGCGGCGGCAGTGGCGGCGATGGCTGAAGTGGAGAGGTCATCATAGTAGGCCATCTGGAGGACGGCGCACGGGAGGCAGGCAGGATTTTTTTGTTTACATCTACATGATCTATGAAGCAACATTTTTTACCTTAAAAATATAAAAAGCTGTTATTTATACATCTACGTCATCTATTGAAGAAGCTCACCACCCAATACAACAACCTGGCGCCCTATCGTGTGAAGCAAGCTTCGTTCCTGAGTCAAAGTTTTCGTACGGAACTGGTGCGTATTAACTACTCTCTGGCAATTCCATTCGCACAGTCGCACGGCTCTCTGCCCAAGCAAATGGACGCCTCACACTCGCACCGCTACACCGCAAGAAAACCCACTCCGTCCTCTTCAGCTTTCCACCGCCGCGATTAGATGCCTAACACGCCGTCGGCCAGCGATCTACCCTGCCGCAGGCCCCGCCGGCCGCTCACCGTGTACCGCGCGCGGGAGCTCGCCACCGGCAGGAGGCAACGCGTCCACGCGAAATGCATCCTGGTCCTGGATTCGGGGCGAATCCGTCTCGCACCATCGTCCTCTTCGCAGCCGGCGGCTGCACTGGGCTCCGGCGGCCAGCCCGGGACCGTAGTCACCGGCCACAACGAACAAGCTGTGGGCAAGGCCGGTGAACTCGTCAAGGAGAAGGATACTGCTGCGTTGTCGCGGAGGCGGACGCCGCGGAGATGCCATCTCATGGAGTGCTGCGTCCAGGCATCGTGTTCCCGTGAGGAGGATGGCCGCGGTCATGGCAGAAGGGTGATACGGCACCCACGACGCCGAGGACGACACACCGATGATGAAGACGGCGGTGTTCAGGGAACGGCCGCGAGGAGGAGGCCTAAGACTGAAGGCCGGCAGGCCAGCCGCAAGAAGAGGGACTTCCCCGCAGATGGGTGGGCAAATGGCGATGTTACCTTCAAGAAGAGCTCCCTGGTTGCTCCGAGGCGGCGGGGCGTCCAGGACCAAGAGAGAGATCAAGATGATCTCATCTACTCTCTGTTGGAGAATCATCGGAGCATATCAAGAGGAAGAAAAGGAAATCATCAGGAAGGCTCTGCTCCTGCACAAGAAGATGGAGGAGGCGATACGTTGCCTCTCGTATTCTCATTCGGGGAAACGGAAGATGGGGTGGTGAATGTTGATCTCGCCGATCAGTGGACGCACCTTGACTGGGTCATGGAGGTGGAATCCAGTCACACTTGCCACAAGGTAACTAATTAACTAAGCTGTTTTTGTCAATTATCCATCCATGCATGGTGCTACATTGTATTACTCCCTTCGATCCATATTAATTCTCGCTGACTTAGTTCAACTTTATACCGGGAGTACAATTTTTTTTGGTTTGGTTCCCGTTATGTTTTCTTTTGCTAGCAATTTGTTGTATAAATCCAATGATTTGACTCCGTGGTAAGTTGGATTTTGTGCTCAGTTTTGGTTCTACTTCTACCTGTTGATCTCGCTGATCCTTTTAGTTTGATTCCTATTAATAATCAGATTTGCTAATTCTTATCTAACTTTTTCAACACTGATTAAAAGCTTTAAGATTCCTGAATTTTATCCGTCATTGTGGTCGTTCACACGGGACCATCACATATGTCCCTTATCCACGATTGGGCCTTTTTTGTGTGTGGAGGAATTAGTCATTTTTGGCTGCGTGATTTTCACTTCCGTTGGGTTGAGGCGTTTACGTTTTTGTCTATTACGGCAGAGATCATGCGCCCTAGCCAAACAAGCCAGACCATGTATATGATTTTTTTGTGGGGTTTTGGAAAGATTCTACAAGTTCATAGTATGTTTTGTTTTATTTTTTATTTTATTTTAAAATAGTTTGTGTATTTTCTCTTACGAGGAGGAGTGGGCTTGTTCAAAAAAACGTTTTCAAATTCCTTTTGTTTGTGTGTTTTTCAGTTGCATGTCCACCTTAGACATGCAACTTATCCAGCCCCGATTCAATTGTACGTCCACCCTTGATATGCAACTCGGTCGATCCAGTTGCCTGTCCACCCTAGACGAGCAACTTGCCCTTTGTGTTAGTTCCGAGTTCTCCTGGAGTTGCCATCTCGTGTAGTCAATTGTTCGATGAGAGGTTTAGGCCTGAGGAAAGACCAATCGCAAGTATATACTGTGAATGCGAGTCTGCATCCAAACATCTATTCTAAATTTCAAATGCAGGCCTCTGTGATTTTTATGTTTACTCTTTTATTGATTATTTTCTTCTCTAAAGAAATAGTTGTAAAATCAACTGGACCTGAACTGAGATCAACTTACTGTTTTACGACAATGTTTTGTCTCAGCAGAAAGAGTAATCCAATTCTTCACTCTGATGCCCAGTAGTTATCTTTGTGTATCTATTAGACATTCTGCAAATCTTTGTCTACCTTAATTTTTGTTTCTACTTTCGAGAACAGACATTCTGCAAATCTTTGTCTACTTTATCGGAAAATAAATCCCGTGTCCTTTTCAATAAAAGGTGGATTTTATTGACTCAAAATGAAACATCAAGAGGGTACAAACACAATGAGCACACATCCGGCCTCTCATATCTAGGATGTACACATGCAACACCAACACACACACACACAAAATACTGACAACTAGTAAAGTCATATAAGACCGAAGCTATGCGTAGGCAAGGAAAAAATTCCAAAGCGACCAGATCCACAATCGTCAAACTGTAGCAATAACTGTATCTGCACCAACTATCTCATTACTCCACACGGACGACGAAGTTCTTCAACAGTAACGCCTCAGGAAGGAAGCGACGCAGACGCAGCCGCCATCATTGGATCCAACCATCAAGGCCAGAATCTAGGTTTTCACCCTGAAGAATCAGTCTGAGAATATCTGAGCAATGACTTCAACAAGGTAGCGACGTAGAAAAACGTCGCCATTGCTAGGTACAACCAACTCAGGTCAAACCTAGTCTTTCACCCCGGAGCTCGAGACATAGTGCAACTGGCACCACCATCAAATTCATTCATGTGTAGACATCACCACTTTTCCGCGATCTCAGTAGCTAGATGCAATGTGCGATCGCCGCAACTGCACACCCAACCACTGAAGTCAACATCTCACCTATAGTGCACATGCAATGTGCGTTAAGCCTTGTACCATAGTTTGCATCTCACCGCTGAAGTCAGCCTCTCCCCTATTAGTGTACATGATCTGCTTCTGCATATTATATACGTGTCGGAGTCAGCATTTTTGTTAGGTGTTTTGGTCTTCTGTTTGCATATAAGCAAAAAAGCATGTTGCTTCCCGGCAAATGTTTCGCGTGGTTTTTCGTTTGCTCCTTTATCCGACTGGAATTTGGTCATTGCATGCTATATGTAAGGCTTGTTAGTTTATGCCCGTGTTTATGTATTCTTGTTTGTCGGTTGGTTCCGTCAAAGAAGCATGATATTCAGAGTTTAGACGGGTGCTTCTTGTTTTCTGGTCCACCACTATGAAGTCCTGACTTGACCTGTCAGGTTTTAGCAAGCGTGCATTTCACACTCTAACTGGACAAAAAATCGACTTAGACTTCAACGAAAATCAGTCGCCTGATAAATAGGCAGACCCGGAATTTATGACCTTGTTTTAGGTTCCTACAAGGTGAAACGGGTGAAAATTGGTGGCTTTCTTTTCTCTAGATATATAGCGCAGCACATTTGTTTCATTTGAACAAACTAACTTCTTTTTTTTCTTACTTTAAGGATATCAAGAGCGATGCGCATGAAATTTGTGTAGATGGAGCAACTCCATGCAAGCGAGGAAAACATGATCTCTTTCACGATGATCAAATAGGTGTTCTCTGCCGAAAATGTGATTATATTGAAACCAAAACTAGAGACGTATTTCCCTCCATGGTAAGCTAAATTTGAGTTCAATAACTTTATTTCCAGATATTTTCAGATAGCATCAATACCTTATTTCGCTTTTGCGTCATAAAATTCAATAGGTGAAGGTGAAGGAGTCGAGGTATAGGGAACCAGTAGTGGAGCATGAGTTTGACTTATCCTTTGATGATATCCTGAAATCAGTTGGATATGAAGGAACGAGTAACGTGGGAGGTTATAAAACTGGTGTTGTCTGGGATCTCATTCCTGGGGTGCGGGAAGACATGTTCCCACACCAGCGGGAAGGATTTGAGTTCATGTGGAGAAAACTCGCAGGGGGAATCGACATTGAACAAGTGAAGCACACCATGAACGCTGACACTACAAGTGGCTGTGTGATTTCTCATTCCCCGGGAACCGGCAAGACCAGGCTAGCAATTACATTCGTGCAATCTTACCTGGAACTTTTCCCGCACTGCAGACCAGTTATCATTGCTCCCGGGGGGATGCTGGCTACGTGGGAGCAAGAGTTCAGAAACTGGAAAGTCAAGCTCCCATTCCATGTACTGAATTCTAGTGAGATCCAGTGGGATGAAGACAAGACCATCAAGAAACTGGTTTCAAATGATCAAGGTCTGGGACAGAAGTTGGCAATGAAAAAATTGAGCCAGAAATCGAACATGATGGTGAAGCTAGCATCTTGGTGCGAAGGGAGTAGCATACTTGGCCTAAGCTATTCACTTTACAGGAATCTTGCCAAGGGTGAAGGCAAGGATGGAGAAATGCAGAGGAATCTGCTTCTTGAGAAGCCCGGCTTGTTGATCCTCGACGAGGGGCACACACCAAGGAACAAGAAAAGCCTAATTTGGAAAGTTCTCGCACAAGTCAGCGCTGAAAAACGGATTATTCTATCAGGGACTCCATTCCAGAACAACTTCCTAGAGCTGTATAACATCTTGTGCCTCGTTGAACCGAAATTGACAAAAGATTTTGCTTGCAAAGAACCCATCAAGACAGGATTTGCTTCAACCAGCCAATCAAGAGCAGCACCGGATCAAGGCAAAGAATTTTGGAGTTCATTAAGGATAAGTAACATCACGGATGAACAAATCACAGAAATCCGGGAAAAACTGGGACATTTTGTGCACGTCCATAATGGTGACATTCTTCAGAAGTCTCTTCCAGGATTGAGAGAATCTGTTGTGATTCTGAACCCTCTTCCTCGTCAGAAGAAAATCATCGCAATGATGGAGAAAAGTGCAGGGAAGGGTTCTCTTGATGCAGAATACAAGATATCTCTTGCATCCATACACCCGTTCCTTGTCAAAAGCACAAAACCGTCAAACAAAGAAGCATCTGTTGTGGTGGACGAGATGAAGAGTGTACGTCTGGACCCGTGCGATGGAGTAAAGACATGGTTTGTTTTCGAGATGATCCATCTTTGTGCACCATTGAAAGAAAGAATTCTCGTGTTCAGTCAGTACCTTGAACCACTGGACCTGATCAGGGATCAGCTTACAAGAAAGCTAAACTGGACAGAAGGCAAGGAGATCCTGCTGATGAGTGGCAATGTACCTGTTAAACAAAGGGAAGCCTTGATGGAAGTCTTCAACGACATAAACAGCGAGGCTAAGGTGATGCTTGCATCAACCAAGGCCTGTTGTGAAGGTATAACACTGGTTGGTGCATCGCGTGTAGTTCTCCTTGATGTCGTGTGGAATCCTTCTGTTGGAAGGCAAGCGATTGGCCGAGCCTATAGAATCGGTCAGGAGAAGATTGTATACACATACAACCTGATTGCAGAAGGAACAAAGGAGGAGCTCAAATATAACGTACAAGCTACCAAGGATCGCATGTCCAAATTACTGTTTTTAAATAAACTGCAGCCTATGGGTGGCAATTTGTCACCGGAATTGATATCCAGTGATAAGATTTTGGAAACAATGGCTGCAAGTGAAGACCTCAAGGACATGTTTGTGCGGATTATCCAATGATAGATCAATCTTGTAAGTGGAAGCTTCTGAGATTAGAATGTGCTAATTGAAATTTTATGCAAAGGTGCTAAACTTATTTTTGTTATGTTGTGTGTCGACAGGGATGTGTGGTGATTCTACATTCCATCGATATCTGAACCTTCGGTGTCTCCAAGTAATGACTTGCATCTTGCCGCCCCTGTGGTGTAGCAGTTCCTAAGCTCATTTGGTGTTGCGGGTTGTAGGGTACTAATTGGTTTCCCTAGGGTTTAAGGTTTAGGGTTTAGGGTGTGTCAAACTCATTTGTTTCCCTTTCGCTCCTTTCTTTCTGGAAGACTTTGTATTTCTGATATTATTTGCTTATTAGTGAACTATATAAGTTTATTTGGATTAGTTATTGTCACTGGTTTAACCACATTGCTTGCTTGGTCCGAAGGTTGTTCTACATTTTTAGATACTACGACATAGTTAAAGAGACCTACCTGCCAAACTACAAAACATGCTAGGTTACTTTTCTATTCAACTATGTTATAAGATTAGCACCAAAAGGCAAGAGAGTCAAGAAACATATGCATGTCTCTCCAAAAAAAAAAAAACATATGCATGATTTAAATTCCATTTAGTTTATTTTGACTCAAGTCGCCTCCATCGAGCACACCATGAACGCTCTTGATTGTGACCATAGGGATTCGTGAAATGAAGAAACCACGATGCACTTCTGACTCGAACACAAGTATAAATAGGCAAGCAGCACATTGAATTACTCCCTCCGCACCCGTCTCCCTCTGCTCCAGTAACTCTAGCTGCCAGGCCGCCCTCTCCATCCTTTCAAGTCTCGCCGCAGCCGGTGGGTTCCCCGGCAAAGCCCGGGCCGACCCCAAGGAAGGTGGCGGCAGGGCACCTATCTCCCCCGTTGAGGCAGGTTGTGCGGGCGTGCGGCTCGTGTGCAATGGGAGCAGACCGGCGCTGATGTGACGAGGTTGGGCGTGCGGCGGCCGCCGCCGCGGAATAGCGGCTCCCGGCGCCGGCGTGGCCTGACTTCGGCGTGGAGGTCAGCTTCCCGCACGTTGGGGTTGATCTGGAGGGATTTCTCCTTGATCTATGCCCTTGGGTGCGTGAGACTAGGGAGGGAATCGGCCAATGGTTGTTGACCCAGATGCAGATATAGTGGCTGCCTGCCCGTCAGCGCGACGAGAGGCCTAGCGCGACTGACCAAGGAACATCGCTCGTGGGATTCGGGCCATGCCCGGATCTGACGGCGGCGATAGAGGTTGGTATTGTTTGGGCAACGACAATGGCTGGCATGGCGGTGAGCGCTCCGTCTAACATACGGAATCGGGGTGGCTGCACCTCTTCTTCGACGGCGGCAAACCCCGGGGTCGTGTGGGTGACTCGGAGTCTAGATCTCGAGGTGGCAACGGCCTTTCTGAGGCTGGTGGTGGTATGGATGGTTCCCTCCATCAGCAGATCAGGTTCAATGCGGCTCGACATGTGACACATACATCTTTTTTGGAGTCGTCGGGCAGTGCCTGTCGCCGGTATGTGAATCCTCCAGCGGATGCGTCGCCGGCGGATGCTGCGCATGACGTCTCATGCGGCGGGGTTAGGTCATGCCTTCTACAGACACGTCTTGCTCGATCGAAGGTGGTGCAACAGTGGCGGTACGTGGGCGGAATGGGACTTCTGTCTTCTGGTGTCTCCTCGTATCGAAGCATCGGTAGCCGGATAAGGGATGATGGTACATACGCGGCTTTAATGATAACTTTATGTATTCCGGTGGAAACACAAGATCTCTGACCAGGAAATGTCGACCCACGCCTGTGTCATGTCCTTGCTGAAAGTGGTGGACTGAAACTGTTGGATTTTTGCTAGTAGGCATTTGACCCAAAGCCCAACTAAAATCTGAAATTCTCATGGCCCATTTGACTTGGATGTGTGTGTGGTGTGAGTGGGACTAAAGTTTAGTCCCATACCGCTAGTTGGAAGAGAGCTACACCACCTTATAAGGTGAGCTCTTCTAGCACTTGTACGAGCATGAGAAGAGAAGAGGCCCTCGCGCACTCCTCCTCCTCGCTCGCTGAGGGAGTCCTGGACTAAGGGGTCCTCGGGAGGCCGGCCTATGTCTTATGGGCCGGATTGTATGGGCCACTTGCCGAATGCTGGAAGAGTTGAAGACCTCCTCTCCAAGAAGGAAGCTTCGGGAATCGTGGATTGTCCTCCACGTTTGGAGTAGCGAATAGGCATGTTTATCCCTTCGACGTGTAACCGACCATGTGTAAACCCTAGGGACCCCGGCGCCTATATAAGCCAGAGGGTTTTAGGATGTAGGACAAGAGAACTCATCTAGGGTTTTAGTCATACGATCTCGTGGTAGATCAACTCTGTAATCTTCATACACTCAATATAATCAAGCAGGATGTAGGGTATTACCTCCATAGGAGGGCCCGAACCTGGGTAAAACCTTGTCCCCGTTGTCTCCTGTTACCATCGATCCAAGTATCACAGTTCGGGACCCCCTACCCGAGATCCGCCGGTTTTGACACCGACATTGGTGCTTTCATTGAGAGGACCGCTGTGATCGCCAGAAGGAATCGATGGCTCGCCTAGTCGTCAACGACGAGGTCTGCAACACGGGTACTTTTGTCCCCGGACAGATCTTCGCCTTCGGCAGCATAGTGCTGCACGCCGACCACACTGGCCATCTAGGTCGCGTCGGAAGCTTCGCCCCTGATCAAGAGATCAGATTCGAGAACCTAGAGTTCTCCGTAGACTCTCGAGGCGATCTATCACTGTCTGGGCTCGCGGTCTCGCCCGCCATGCCCGAAGGCTCTGAGGCTTTAACCCCAGACCCACTATTCGGCCCCTCCCTTGGGATCAACCCCGTCGAGGGCCCGACGTCCAGTCCGGATCCGGCCATAGCGTCCAATGCCCGGACACCAGTTCTTGCCGAACACACCCCCCGCACGGACGCATCAGAGGTTCACTCCGGAAACCCTGTGCAGGCCGACCCGACCAAGCTCTCGATACTCAATGAGGCTCTGGACCGGATCTCGTCGATGAAGATCACCGACGATCCAACTCCGATTTGTTCTCAGACCGGATTTCAGACGGGTCAGGACAAATTTTTCGTCCCACCCACCACCCACTTCATAGCCACTGTCGAGGATTTAACCGACATGCTTGACTATGCTTCCGAGGAAGCAGAGCATATGGATGAGGAGGATAACGCCCTCACCCCCGCCAAGACCGGGCAGTGGACTGCCACCTCTACATACGACGTCTACATGGTGGACACCCCGAAAGACAACGGCGATAAATCGGATGAAGCGCCGTCAAGACGTCGAAGGCCGCCTAAACGGTCAAAAGGGAAAAAGGGCCGAAAATCTACCGATGGCACCGGGGATGGTGATACCCCGGAAGACATCGGCGGCCCCAAAATCCCCGAACACCCGTTAGAGGGTCAGGAGAGACCCGAAGACCTTCGTGACCCAGATGATCCATATGATCCCGAGGACGACGACTACCTCCGCTCTATCGAGGGGGAGGATAACGCGGATGCCGATGACTTTGCCATCCCCGATAATCCTGCTGACCAGGAACTGTTCAGACAACAGCTCATATCCACGGCTCGAAGCCTGAAAGCAAAAGAGCGGCAGCTCAAAGACGAATAGGACGACCTCAATGACCGATGGACGAGAGTCCTCTCAGCCGAGGAAGGATACGGCAACGGTCTATCGGACCAGCCTAAGAGCTATCCTTGCCGACGGCTGCTGCCACAATTCGACGACGAGCTCACTGATACGCCGTCACCCAAGCATACCCCATATGACAAGCCAGACCGCCCCCCTCGAGGACGAGACCGGACTGCTGATGATACCGGCTACAGGCCGACGATACCCCGTCGACGGGGAAAGGAGCCACTAGAGCCCGATGACAGGTTCGACCTGCGACACGACCTGGACTATAGAGCAGGCCGCGCCCGATCCATTTACGGATCCAGAGGATACTCACCCGATAGACGGGACAGGTACTGACCTCGGTTCGACCGCGACAATGAAGATCGGGAACAGCACCGAGCTAGGATAGACGCCGATCATCGGCGCAACATAGCTCGGGTTAGAGGGGCTGCACACCCACTGTGCTTCACAGATGAGGTAATGCGGCATCAGTTCCCGGAAGGGTTTAAGCCCGTAAACATAGAACAATATGATGGGACAACTGACCCAACAGTATGGATAGAGGATTTCCTCCTCCACATCCACATGGCACGAGGAGATGACCTTCACGCCATCAAGTACTTACCCCTGAAGCTCAAGGGGCCAACTCGGCACTGGTTGAATAGCCTCCCCGAAAACTCCATCGGGTGTTGGGAGGACCGAGAAGAGGCATTCCGATCTAACTTCCAGGGCACTTATGTTCGGCCACCAGACTCATCCGATCTCAGCAACGTCGTCCAGAAGCCCGGAGAGTCCGCACGGCTATTCTGGAACCGCTTCCTGACCAAGAAGAACCAGATCGTAGACTGCCCGGATGCCGAAGCTATAGCCTCCTTCAGGCATAATATTCGGGACGAATGGCTGGCCCGACAGCTTGGCCAGGACAAACCGAGGACAATGTCCGCCCTCACGTCACTCATGACCCGCTTTTGCGCGGGCGAGGATAACTGGCTCGCTCGACGTAGCCATAACCCCGAAGACCCCGGAACCTCTAAAGTTCGGGATGGGAACGGGAAACCGAAACGCAATAAGAACAAGCGCCGACACAATAATAGTGATGCCGATAATACGGCCGTCAACGCCGGCTTCCGCAATTCCCGCTTTGGGCAGCGGAAGAAGCCTCCTAAAGGCAAACATGACGGACCCACCCCGCTGGACAAGATTCTGGAGAGACCTTGCCAGATCCATGGCACTCAGGAGAAGCCCGCCAATCACACCAACCGTAACGGTTGGGTCTTCAAGCAGGCCGGCAAACTCGCAACTGAGGACCAAGGCAAGAGCCCACGCAGCGAGGACGAGGATGAGCCTCGTGGTCCGATCGGTGGCGGTCAAAAGAAATTCCCTCCAGAGGTGAAAACAGTAAACATGATCTACGCCACTCATATTCCCAAAAAGGAGAGGAAGCGCGCCCTTCGAGATGTCTACGCCATAGAGCCTGTAGCCCCGAAGTATAACCCATGGTCGGCATATCCGATCACTTTCGATCGACGCGACCATCCGACCAGTATCCGTCACGGGGGTTCGGCCGCACTCGTCCTAGACCCGATCATAGATGGGTACCACCTTACTAAAGTCCTCATGGACGGTGGAAGTAGCCTTAACCTGATTTACTCAGATACGGTGAAAAAGATGGGCATAGATCCTTCGAGGATCAAGCCCAGCAACACTACCTTCAAAGGAGTGATCCCAGGCGTTGAAGCCCGGTGCACACGCTCTGTAAGCCTGGAGGTTGTGTTCGGCTCGCCCGATAACTTCCGAAGCGAGGACTTGATCTTCGACATCGTACCTTTCCGCAGCGGCTATCACGCCCTGCTCGGCCGTACAGCGTTCGCCCGCTTTAACGCCGTCCCGCACTACGCATACCTCAAGCTCAAGATGCCCGGCCCTAGGGGGGTCATTACTCTAAACGGCAACACAGAGCGCGCCCTCCGAACTGAGGAACATGCGTTGGCCCTGGCGGCCGAATTCCACTACACCGATGATTGGCAATCGCCGACATCTGCCGTCAAGGCACCCTAGGCTGGGAAAAGAGCTCGGTCTCAATCCGAGGTACCAGAACCTTCCACTCCCTGTAAATAGGGAATCGCTCCCCATCGCACGGCCCTATTACCGGCAAAGTAGGTGCCGAAGAGGCACAACTTTGCGCTTAAAATTCCATGGGCAGCGGTGGGGACAAACTATTACAGGGTAGGTGTTCGGCTGGACCGAACTGTTATCGACAACACGTCTCCGGACACTCTACAGGTACCATAAAGTGCCTGCCACAAAGCGTCAAACTCATCCATACCTCGGCAACTTCTCAAGACCCTTTCTTCCAGGTCCGTTAGCCGAACTAACAAAGCCCATAAAGGCATACACCTCCTTAGGAGATGCAGGAGCAGATAAGCGACAGGGCACATCAAGGACGTCAGGTCATCTATCAAAGGCCCTTGGTACAACCTCTCCTGTAAAATTTATATTTCATTTATCAAATACCTGTAAACAGTTGCATCGGCAATTTGAATAATAAGAGTTGTTGAGTAAAATACAGATATATCATTTCTTCTTTGCTGTCCCTTTTCGGAACACGTTCTGTTTTCTCCCTCTTCTTGCGAACCTGTTTTGGTATATTGTATGATGCAACCGGCTAATAGACCGGGGGCTCGACTTTAAAAATCGCCCTAACCACAATTTCTTTAGGTGTTCGGCGTCTTGGAATTCTGCTTTATATGCATTGGTTCCGAACTATGTCTTGGGTCAATAGTTGGGTTGCCCGGCTCCTATGCTTGCCCCTTTATGTTCCGTTCGTTCGGCTAAAAGGGCAAAGGGAGCACCGCTGCGATTGTGCTTCCGGCTAGCCTGGTCAAGCGCCTCAGCGGAGAAAGCCGAAAACTGACTGTCATGGTATGCGAGAACCGGTCTGCGAATCCGAGCTTAACCAAATCTCGTCAGAGGTTATTCCGTGTCATACGATGGGTTTGGTGTTCGCACAAACCAGTGATATAGGCTTTGGCCACGGTTCATCCGAACATCACAAACACCTGGGGGCTCGTTGTTGGCTCCCGCACTCCTTTCTCGCGCCCCTATGGCTAAGTGAAAGCAATAAAGCATTATGGTCCGATTGCCTTGTCCGCCCCACACTACCGCCTTCGGGTGCCGATAAGTTCGGCTAAGGGTTATAGTGTGGTTGGAAGAGACACCTTGTGCAGTATCTACACGGGGGCTAAAGCCGACGACTCGCAGCTTTCAGGATTACCGGCCACAAAGGAGTTATAAAGGATGCAAAACATACAAGACATGATAAAAAAACCATGCATTTTTACTTTATACACGCTGACAAGTCTTCGGACATATTACAGCATTCTACTCATACTCATTCTCTCTCGTACACTGTGATTCTATGGCCCGAGCACCCTCCATAACTCCGGAGAAGTATAGTTCGGGGCGCCTATGACCCTTTCCAGGAGGCGGAGGAGCTGTAGCTACCTTCAATGGATCTAGCCCTGGCCAGTGCACCTTGGCCCTCGCAAAGGTCATCCTTGCTCCTTCGATGCAGGACAACCGCCTCAATGCGTCGATCCGAGGAGTGGCGTCGCTCAGCTTCCGCACTAGGCCGAAGTAATTGCCCGGCAATGGCTCGTTGGGCCACAGTCGGATCCAGAGATCCTTCAGGGCCGGTTCTGCCATCCGCTGAAGCTCCATTAGCTGCTTCAGCTGCTCCACAAGGAGAGGAGAACGCTCGGGGGCTTCGAATTGCGCCCAGAATAGACGAGCTTCATCTTCTTCTCCCCGCGAAGCATAGAACTGCTTCGCGTCCGCTAAGCTCTTCTGGAGGTCCGAGCAGGCGCCTGAGGAACGCCATACCTGGTTAAGCAACCTGAACTTGCTGTCCCCGAAGATACACTGCAATGAATACGGCTTACCATCCATGATAGCTTTGGCTTGGCGGAGCTCCTCTTCAAATGACCGCCTATCCACCCGCTCCTTTTGGAGATCGGTTTTCAGGGTGGATAGTTCGGCGGCTTGCTCTTTCCCTTTCAGCTCAAGGATCTCGCACTTTTTGCTGGCGTCCTTGAGCTCCTGTTGAATCTCTTCTACCCGAGCCTCATGCTTGTCGCTGGTGGCTCCCAGGGCGGATAGAGCGGTGGCCGCTTCTTTGGCCCCCCGACTTCTCAACCAAAGCTTCTTGCTTCGCTTTCTCAAGCTCGGCTTTGAGCTTCTCTATCTCTTTCGCCGAGGCTGCGTAAGTATCGACTTATGTTCAGAAACCGTGTTGATAGAGCGGTAACAAAGAGTTTCGATACTCTAATTTCGGCTTACCTTGCGCCTCGTCGAATCTCTTGTTTAGAGCATCAAGCTCGTCTTCGGAACTCTTGAGCTTTCGATTCAGCTCCTCTAGTTCGGCGGCGTTAGTAGCCGCTGCTGTCGACGAATCCTGTATCACAGAGTTATATAACCATTAAAGAGGTTTCGGAACGCCGAACTGTCACTAAAACTAACTCTGTGTCCGGACCACTAATGGGCTGATAGACCTATCCGAACACATAATTGTCCGGCGCTCAGCTCGGATGTAAGGCTACATTGGACCCCCAGGTCAGTTTTTCAAACTTACCTAGGGCTCGGGGGCTACTATGTGTATAACAATTACTTAAATAAATCAATATTTAACAAAGTAGGGCATTACTTGGCTTACCTGAAAGCCCGTAAGGAGACCGTTGAAGGCCTCCTTCAGTCCGGAATCCACGGACTGAATGCTCCGCAATACCGCACCCATAAGGATGCGGTGCTCACTGGAGATGGAGGCGCTGGACAGAGCCTCCCCCATGGCCGGCCACCCAGTGGTCGGCGGAGCCGGTGGGGATCGGGTAGCCCGATCTCCAGCCGGAGATTGAATTGGTACCTCCGGAGGCATCGTGTGCTCCGGAGATGGCCTCGGAGGAGACTGGACACTTCCATGTCCGGCCTCCTCGGTGTCCGGGTGAGTCTTCTCCCCCGGGCCTTCGGTGGCCGAGGTATTAGCCTCGACCGTGACGTCGTCGCCTTCACCTCCAGTATTCGGTTCCAGGGAAGCCTGCTGGGATGACACCTCTGTGGCATCCTTCTTGGTGCCCGGGGGAGAAGGGCGCGACGCAGACCCGCTCTCCGCAAGTTCGGCGGGCGGGGTCTCCCCGTCCGAAACTTGATCGGTGGGGAGAACGCGTGGTGGGGTGCAAATTGATGGGCGGTCACATGTTAATAAACATTCTAAATTAAGCACCGATGGCTCAGTAGGTCTTCGGATCCTTACCTTCGAGGTGGGGGCTTGACCCTGAGGTTCCTCCGCGGAACCCTCTCGAAGTCCTCGGACTCGGTGTTCGAGTCCGAACTGTCGTCGGACGAGATCACCTGTGTCCGGCGCGGTTTCTTCTGGGCGGGAGGAGCTATCTCCTCCGAGGCGTCCGATGACGCCGCCCTCTTTCCTGTGCGGGGGGAATCGCTTCCCCCCTCAGCCTCGTGCTCCTCCTCTTGATTTGAGGAGGCATGAGTCTCTTTGGACGCAGCCCCTGGCTGGTCCCTGTTGCGCAGGCCAGTTCGGCCTGGCTTCTTCTTCTCCTTATTCTCTGGCGCCTTGTAGGGCGCCACGACGAGCATCTCCAGCAGCAGCGGAGACTTGGGGTCTTCGGGCTGTGGAGCCGGACACTTGATGCCCATGGCTTTGCTCAACCATTCCTACGGAAGGTAATCGGAAAATGCTTAGACTATCTCTGAGGAGATGGAACCGATGAAATAACACAACACTATACCTCAGGTGCAGGCTTGATGGCGCTCAAGCCCTTGTCCTCCTTCCTGCTTGGCCAGTTCTCCTGCGCCTTGAACATCGCCTTCCATAGTTTCTCCCGCGTAGTGCGGAAGAGTTGACGAACTATAGGGTCGTCGTCAGTCCGGTAATCCCACATAGGAGAGCTCCGGCGCTGGCAGGGGAGGATGTGCCGCCGAAGCATGACCTGGACCACGTTGGTTAGGCCAACTCCCTCCCTGATTAGGGAGGCGATGCCCCTTTGCAGGTCCTCCATCTCTGTTTCCGACCCCCAGTCGAGACCCTTCCTGACCCATGAGGTCAATCTGGTTGGGGGGTCGGACCTGAATTCGGCAGGAACAGTTCCGCATTTGGCAGGAACAGTTCCGCCTTCCTCCTCCTTTGGCTCGGTGATGTAGAACCACTGCCTCTGCCAGGTTTTGATGGTGTCAATGAAGGTGCCAGATGGCCACACTGCGCGCAGAAGCTTGCCGATGACTGCCCCGCCGCAGTCCGCATGTGCACCGGCGACACACTTCGGCTTGATGTTGAAGATCTTGAGCCACAGTCCGAAGTGTGGCTCGACCCGCAGGAATGCCTCGCAGATAATGATAAAGGCAGATATGTGCATGAAAGAGTTCGGTGGGAGGTCGTGGAAGTCGAGCCCATAGAAGAACATAAGACCCCTCACAAAGGGGTGAAGTGGGAAGCCTAATCCCCGGATGAAGTGAGGGACGAAGACCACCCTCTCGCCTGATTTGGGGGTGGGGATCACCTGGCCCTCCTCTGCAGCTCAGTGGAAGACGTTGGCGGGGAGATAGCCGGCGTCCTTGAGATCTCGGATGTCCTGGTCTTTGACCGTGGAAGCTTCCCATTTGCCGCTGGCCATGGCTGAGCTCGGAGGAGGGAAAATGGAAGATTTAGATCTGGGCTCAGGAAGCTCGGAAATATGGGGAAGCAGGAGGCGAATGGGAGATGCGGATAAGCCTTGGGGTTTCCTTCCCCTTTTATTAAATATTATTGCCGGTTAAGCCTCCCTTCGCGACGCCGTGAATCCCTCCGCTTCCCGAGACATGCATGCCGTTGTGCGCGATTAAACATATCCCGTGTAAAACGGGGCACGATCTGTGCATTGATAGATCGTGCTGGTGGAAACGGCCTCGAACCGCGAATCGAGTCTTCACGACTGGTTTAGAGGTCGTGGTGGGCCGTGGCCTTTCGTCTGAAAAGTTGTCAGAAGACACTATTGGTTCTTTGACGTTTGGCCTTCGAAGCCGAACTACTCATGGTGTGCGGACGGTCTATGATCGGAAACATTACACGATAGAGGCCGAACTATAGCTCGGGCCGATCACTGTTTGGAGAAAGGAACTCGCCTCGCAAGCCGAAGACTCTGATCACTCGAAGCAGCTGGAGCCTGGAACCTTGGCATTGGAGGCTAGTTCGGGGGCTACTGAGGGAGTCCTGGACTAAGGGGTCCTCGGGAGGCCGGCCTATGTCTTATGGGCCGGATTGTATGGGCCACTTGCCGAATACTGGAAGAGTTGAAGACCTCCTCTCCAAGAAGGAAGCTTCGGGAATCGTGGATTGTCCTCCACGTTTGGAGTAGCGAATAGACATGTTTATCCCTTCGACGTGTAACCGACCATGTGTAAACCCTAGGGACCCCGGCGCCTATATAAGCCAGAGGGTTTTAGGATGTAGGACAAGAGAACTCATCTAGGGTTTTAGTCATACGATCTCGTGGTAGATCAACTCTGTAATCTCCATACACTCAATATAATCAAGCAGGACGTAGGGTATTACCTCCATAGGAGGGCCCGAACCTGGGTAAAACCTTGTCCCCTTTGTCTCCTGTTACCATCGATCCAAGTATCACAGTTCGGGACCCCCTACCCGAGATCCGCCGGTTTTGACACCGACACTCGCCACGCCACGCCTCGCCTCGCCATAATGCGCCGCGGGTTGCGGGATTGAGCCGAGCCGAGCTCATACCTATGCGCTTATTTTTGCCAGTCAGGAACGGAGAGTCTGTAACATACACGCAGCGATCTGAGACGTCGGATCGTGGGCTGTAACCGACTCGGGCATGGGTCCAGTCCACGTCTCTCCACCCGGACGTGCATATATATACGTGAGGTCCCTGCCAACCCTAGCCGCCGTCACATCATATGGTTTCGCACCGTTCCAGATCATTGCGTCGCCATCCAATTCGTCTCCATCCCTCCTTCCGGCGTGCACCTCGAGAAGGGACAGCAGGCCTCCGGAACCCCGCCTCTCGTGATCCTGTACGGAAGAGGGGCGATTAGGTTTTTGGGGAGCGCATTTGCGTGACTGCTGGCAGCGACTACTTCCCGGACGACGACTTCTTCCCCGATCTCGACAACCTCTTCATCAACGACATGGCCGACAACACCAACGCTGGAGGTTCTGCTCCCGCAGTACCGTATGCAATCTTGTCCTCTCTGTTTGAGATCATGCTAGAATTCTTATGTCTAGTTCGTGCCGTAAATTTAATATATTTGTATACTATGCAAGTCTGTGTGATTAGTTCAATCTTTGTCATTGCCGTCATGATTTATTTACTGTTTATTCGGATTAAATCTAGTAGTAATTTGCTCATATGTTCAACAATCCAAAAACCTGATTATAGGCAATTTACTCCAAATGGTTTTGCTGCGCATCTGAAGCCACCCACCTTAAAGGGGGTGCAATATGAGAGGTGGCGCACGAGAGCAGTTTACTGGTTTCAAACCATGACGCCACCAAGGTAAGCCTGAGGGTGATCTTAATCCTGCACAGCAGGAAGCTTTTGAGAAGATCGATACCCTCTTCAAGGGGACCCTTCTGAGTGTTCTTGACCATTCCATTATGGATTCGTACATGTCGTTTAAGAATGATAAGGATGGGTGCGTATGCTCATCGCCGCGTCAATAAAGTGTAGCAGGGAGTCCCATGCCAAGCAGCTCAGCCACGGCGGCGAGCTCATAACCATCGTGTGGGTCCTGACGGAGCACCTCCAAAGGCGCCCGTTTCGCTGACCAGTGTGTCTCACTCTACTTATTCTTACTGCTATGTGGTTTGGGATTTGTATATCCTTTTAGCCGATCACAAGTGCTATTGTCAGATCAAGTCCTCTATGTAAGGAGATTGTGTGTGTTGTACCACTTTTTTTCAGCCTGTCAGTGAAAAATAAATATTGTGAACTAACTATTTCAGTTTCAGAAAAAATGAGTACACAGGTTGGTGCAGAGTAAATCGACACACAATCAACTTGTACGGACATACATAATATCTTCGTTTATTCAGTTGCAAGTTGAGTAAATTTCATCAATCATACATCAAGTTGCGAGGTGCTATCACTCTCATACATGATGTTGAAAACTGAATATTTTGATACATGAAGTTGCCAAATTAGTTTCTATATTGGGGTTGCCCTGAATCGTCCGATGACTAGGCTCCCAGGGTTTTCTATCTATCTACCAAGAAAAGAAAAGATGGCCGGATACCTTGAAACTTATTTATTTTTCAAGCATGGAAATCACAAGCTTTCTATCAACAACGAACATGCAGCCCTTACAACCACTCGAAACAGGCTTTCGCCCCGCTTTATATATAAAGCAACAACCAACAGAGTACACGGCCGAACGATACAAAATGATGAGGCGGCCCCCATACAATGCCGACCCCAAGATAACCGGAGCACAAACACTACCGGGCAGTAACACAGGAAGAACTAAGTACACCGTCGCACTAACGTCCTGACACACCTAAGCTCCACGACAACGCCCTCAGGAGGGAAAACGGCGCAAAGAGTCGCCGCTGCCGAGTCCAGATGGACAAGGGTCTTCACCCGAAACCCTGACACGGAAAGAAGCACCTCGACGACGTCTTCAGGAAGAAAGCGGCGCCCTTGAGCGTCGTCGTCGGCGGCGCCAAAGCGCAGAGCTTTCACTCAGTAACTCCGTCGTGCCACCATGAGGTCTTCAAGACAAGCGCCAGAGACCAGCTCCCCAGGTCAGGATCGGGGCGTCGTCACAGAGAACAACCGCCAGAGCAACCCACCGCTACCCCTCTTGCCGCCCACACGACCAAGAGTGATAGCCACCATCACCACCATGGAGCCCGCCGGAGAGCCACCCATGTGGACCACCATCTGGAGCCGCCGCTCCAGCATCCATGTCCGAGAAACCGCCAACGATCCCCAACCCAGCATCCCAACCACGGTAGAAAGAGCGAAAGGGGTCTCCTTTCACTCCTAGCCCGGCATCAGTCCGGAGCCTGGGTCGACACCTCCACAGTAGGAGGCGTCGACGCCTGCATCCCCAGCCAGTTCCATTGGACCAGGGGGGCGCGACCCCGAGACTACCGACGGCCGTCGCCGAGCGGCCTCGCACAACGTCATACCATTGCCACGGACACCGAGTTAGCCGACCGTGAAGCGAAATCCCGACCACTGCCAACTCCCACCACACCCGCGAGGAGAAGGACCTCATCGCCGGCAGGCACCTCCGGACCACGCCTAACCCCACCTACCCAGAGCACGAGCTCCGACCCGCCCCGGGTCCAACCGGTCCACCCGAGCGCGAGCCCCAGATATGAAGCCGGCAACGTCGCACGAGCCACCAGGCCCGCCCCACGAGACATCCGCTCATCACCAGGAGAAGGGGGGGCACATCCACGCCCCTGCGCCACCAGCGGAGTTCCGGCAGACAGTACCACCACCCGAGCCGCTAGCCCGCACCCCCCACTGCCGCACACCAGCAAGAAGGCCACCGCAGACCGAGCAACAGCAGCCCCGTCGCCAGCGCCGGCCGCCACCACGAGGCCCCCAGAAGCCCAACCGGATCTGGGCGGAGCCCCCCACCACGACGGGCGCACGCCGTCCTGCGGAAACCGCCGGACTAAGACCGTCGCGCAGCCGAGCCCCACGGTAGCCCGGCGCCTCCCTCGGGCTGCTGTCCCGCGCCAGCCATGGCCCCCGAGCGGAGAGGAAGAGCATGCCCCGCCGGCGCCCACGCCGGCCGAGCTTTGCCCGCCGGCGGCAGGGGGGAGTGGCCGGAGAAGGGGCGGGAGGGCGGCGCGCTAGGGATTCCCCCGTCCGCTCGTGGGAGCGGCGCAGGGGAGCGGGGGGAGTTGGGTCGCTCAGCCCTTACAACCACATGGTTTGTATTAACAGACTGGGTGGGTACAAACATAGATTGTAAAAAAATATACACCGAATATTTTGCAACGGAGAGAGTTTGTTTTATTATACTTACAATTACGCAATTCCAGTTTCAGATTGTAATATATATTTACTCCCCTTTTTATATCTAGGCTTCCATAATTCTTTCCTTGCGGACAGAGTTTGAGATCTCGGATAGGTGAAATAAACTAGCACCCCTATCTTTGCCAGTCAAGGCAGATTGGAGATGGTGTTGAGGCCAAACTGACAATTTTCTATTGCTTTGATGTGCCACATTTATCCAAATGATAAAAAAAACGGGGGAGGAGGGACACCACTGTGCAGGCATAATAACCAACTCTTTATGTTGCCACCACACAGAGCCTTTTTTATTTTGTTCTCTGCAAATGATTTAAAGAGAAAGAAATGAATATATACATATAGCTTCGGCAATGAACGCGACTGCTTTTTTACCTGTAGAAAGTTGTGAAAATGGAGTCAAGAGATCGACTTGGAACCATCATTATGCAAGAGGAAAGAAAAAGAAGATGTTTGTATTCTCCTTTTGCTGCTACTCTGCTCACGGACAGGGTGTTTCATCACGAGCAAGTAAATGTGCATGGTAATGCAGGTTCATCCACGAGAAGCACATCTGTGCTTTCTGAAAATGAAAACACAGTTGTGCTTCCCTGAAAATTAGGAAAAAAAAACACAGGCTGGGCTCCTACGAGAAACACACATATGCTTTCGCGAGAAACACATCTTGCCTTCTCCAGAAAAAAGGGAAAAGCACAACCTGTGCTTCCAAGAAAAAAAAAAATTAAAACCGCAACCATGCTTCTGGCCTCTAGTTTTTTTTCTTCCGGACTTTTTAGTTGCTTTCTTCTCTTTTCATTTTATTTTGTATTTTTTTATTTTGGTTCTTTTTGTTTTTTGTGGCTTTTTCATGAAAACAACTCCAACGAAACCTATTAACATGACATCTAGTTTCGAAAATCTCAATGGAAAAAAAATCCAACAGTGAAAACGGTATTTAGACGCACGGTTCAAAACATAAAACGTTTTAAATAAACGAGTCTACGAGAAAAGGAGAAAACTCTGAGGGTGCGAAAAAGTGCCGCACATACAGTGCGCCACTTCTCAGTGTGTGAGAAGGTGAGAGTGACCTTTGCAAGCGATAACCCTTAACTAGTGGTTTCACAAGAGAGACCCTATCAATTTTTTTAATGTTTATGGTATGTAAGAAATTCCATAAAAACATTAAAGATTGCACATTAAAAAAAATTAAGTTTTAAAACATATTCTCAAATAATTAAAAAAATTGTCAAACGTAAAAAATCTCGAACACAAATTTTCTTCTTGAATTTGAATAAATATTTTAGAAATTAAAAAATGTTCTCCAATAGAAATTTGAAAATATTTTAAAAACGATGAACTTTTTTAAAAGAAAATAGAAACAAAACAATAAAAATAAAAATAAAAGAAATAAAGAAGAAAAGGAAAGAAAACACAAAAAAGAAAATGTAAAAACTAAATCAAAAAACATCCGTAAAAAACCGTAGAGAAAACAATAGAAAAAGAAAAGAAAAACGAACAGGAAAATTCTTCGTAAAACCGAAAATACCAGACCTGAAACCTTCCGACAACTGTATGGTGTGGCTAATTGGCCCGGCCCTTGTCTATTCTCAGTCCTTGTGCGTTTGCTCCTCTCCTCCAGCCCGGATAAGGTATGAACTCTTCGTTACTTGTGCTATTCTTTCTCTTCACTTGATAATTTACCTGTGCATTGCAATCGGAGTATAATTTTTTTATTAGATTACCCTGTAATTGAATGTCTATTTATTACATTGGTGCGCTAAAATCTTAGCAAGTTTTTGTATGCGATTACAGTTATTTACCTGTCATCTTATTGTTAAGCACTTATTTGGTAAAAAAAATGACTTACCAAAAAAATATTATTTGGGAGAAAGATCAGAGATGGGACAAAAATGTTATCTTATTGTTAAGCACTTATTTGGTAAAAAAAATTAGCTTACCAAGAAATATTATTATTTGGGACAAAATCAGAAGGGGAGCCATTTATAGAGAGGTTGGACGAAGGAGATGGTGAAACAGGAACCTCACGTACTTTTTAAGCAGTAGAGATAGAGATTTTGTTTTTTTTTTCATTCTCTTTTGTTGACTTCCCAATTGTTCTATTTTATTTTTCCCTATTATTCTATTTTTCTAGTTTATATTTTTAATTTTTGAGTGCCCCTTTTGGTTTCCTTTTATTTTTTGCTTGGGGGCTGCTATGCGTCTGACGGATCTTTTTAAAAGATCCGCCGCCTAGAGAGCCATCAGATATGACAATCGATTAGTTAGACGTCTTTTTATACTTTGCAACAAAGGTCTTGTTGCGGAAATATTTACAACCGAGATTATGTTGCGGGTTTTTTTACAACATGGTTTGTGTTGCATGATTTTATTTTTGCAACATGGGACGTGTTTCAAATTTTATTTTTACAACATGGATTGTGTTGCAGAATTTTTTTTAACCATGAGTGCTGCGGGATCTAGTCTCTGGTCGGTTTGCAATAAGGAGCTAGTTGCAGAATCTCTTTTTGAAACAATGGACCAGTTACACAAGGGGAACACGAAGGAGTTGACTCCCGGCCATCTGATTAAAAACCCATCTAATGGATCTGGAAGCGGCGGACGCTGGCACAAGATCAGTCGGTTGAAGGGAATCATTTTCCTTTTTACTTTCTTCTTTGCATAACAATGTGCCTAGAATATTTTCCATGACGTATAAGAAATCAATTATTTTTTCTACACATGGACACATTCTAGGGAATGAAATAAAGTCCATATGAGCTTAAAGCAAACAACCTAGAAAGAAAGAAAGAAAAATCTAAGAAATCCAATCCCCCAATCTTAAAATGAAAATACTTTTAACCAGAGAGCACTGTTTGACGACTAGCTGTCAAACAAAAAAGTTTATTCACGAGATGGTAAAGAGAAAACTATATGGTCAATTCGTATTTCTCATGATGAGAAATAAATCATATTTCTCATGATGATGAGAAATATGAGTCCATTGGTGCCAAGAACAGAGGAGTTGCATTGCGCCACCACCATTAACATCAGTAGTTCAGTACCAGCCTAAGTAGAACAGAGGATCCTGCCCAGTTTTGGCCCTCATTTGAGCAGTCACTCACTGGTAGCAGTTTCTGTCTCAGAATAAATGGAAGGGGACGGAGAGCACAAAGCGAGTGCCCAAATCTCCTTGATTGTGCCATCGGCCCCATCAAGCGAGAAGACCACCTCCGACAAGTACCATTTGCAGAGATCGTATAGAACTGGCATAATGTTTAATATTTTCTCAAAATCAATACTTTTTGGGTATGACAGTACAACTTACACCTTCAATTCAAGGTATGACAATACAATCAAATAGCTTTTAAATCATGTCCTATGTTCCAGTTGTGAATTTTTTTCCATTACTGTATATCAACTTTGCATCCTCAGGCTCCTTGTTTATTTCCAGTGTTTAATTCCATATAGCTGAATGACTAAAATAAGCATGCACATACGAAGAAAGATACAGTAGCGCATAGGTGCAACTGGCTCCTTGCCATATGTATGGTTTTGCGATTCAGATATATGGCACATGCATAGTAAGTGCCGCAGATACATACACATGATTTATATAAGGATGACATCGCATATGATACAGTAAGGTAAACAAGAAAAAGGTGAAGGCATGTGTATGCATACCTGAACAGTCACGACAATTCAACGGAGGACCGAGACTCTGGGCAGGGCTTTCTTGTAATACAGCGAGTGATGTGTCTCAAAGAGTGACGGGTGGTGCCTGGCCTCCAGACCGTCCCACTCTAGCTTGTCCCACAAGTCCTTCTCACAGTTCACAACGGGAAGGCCGACTCCATGGCGAAGGCCGACAGCCGGGAGGCGTCTAAGGCCCCAAGAACCCCTTATCCTGACCGTCTTGAGATTGGGAGCAAACATCTTGGCTTCGCATATTTGCTCCAGGCAATCGAGTTGGTGCAAGTAGATGTGCTTTAGCTTTGGAAAGTTCTTCACCGTGTCTTCTTTTCCAGCTTCATAATTCACATCCCATGGGAAGACCTGCCTGAGATTACCACAGTCGACTATTTGGATGGTCTCTAGGCTAGGTAAGATGAATGATGAGATTGGGAGGACAAACTTGAGCCGCGGGCAGTTGTGCAAGTGTATGCCCCACAGTTCCCCAAAAACAGATTCTTCTTCCTCAAATGCCCCAATTATTCCTTTGCTCCAAATGCAGCCAGCCGCTCGGAGATCGGTAACCCAGATGCTCTCCAAATGAGGAAAGGAATAAGACCACTCGTTGGCATAAGTGGTGAAAACTACCTGCATCTTAGGGCACTTGTCGATACGGAACCATCTCAAATAAAACCAAGATTTTCCACCTGCAAAGGCCGCTGAATCTGGTTTGGGGGTAACAGCAAGGATGGAAGAATTTCCATGGACGCGCAAGGAATGAGCCCAGCATAAAAATATCCGAATAGTTATGACTCCCCAATCGGACTCCACATCATTGAGGTTAATTCCATCACCAATCTCGATGTGGCGGTGCAAGGGTAGAAGCTGTGGTACCTCATAAGAATCAGTGACCCCCTCGAGCATTACATCATTATAGCAGCATCCGATGGGGCTTCGAACTGTCCAAACTAGCTGCCTATTGGATGTCTCAGTCCCCACGTTATTAACGCTTGTCGCTTCATCTTTGATCTCCAAAGACCCATCTAGATTCAAGTATAGGCTATCAGTAATCAAAAGCTCGAAACCGAGATCCCAAGAACCAAGCACCAAGTACGGAATGAACCTTGCATCTCTAACATAAACTTCGCCATCATATTTTCTATTTAAAGAGCAGATGAATGAAGAATCTTGTGGCCTTATGGTGTCCTTTCCTTGACTGCTGATGCGTAGTATTTTCAACCGTCTTTTGACGTCCCACCATAGTATTGCACGGAGTTTCTCGTGGCCTATCAGAAAGAGCCGCTCTAGGTTTGGCACCTGCACCACCTTATGGCTGAAGTCAAGTTTCCTGATTAAGGTGCCTGATAGGTCTAGCTCCTCAAGGCACGACAATGCTCCACATGCAATGTGAAGTTCTCCAAATGCACACAACCGACCAAAGAGATCTTGGAGACTTTTGCTTTTTGACTTGAACTTGCAGTTAGGCTGAATGATTCAATTGCTGGAGGGAGTCCTTCAGGTCCAACATACTCCAGCTGAACACAACCATCTAGAATCAGAGTCTTCAGACCAATTGCCTCTGATAGTCTTGGCAAAACTTTTATTGTATTATTCCCCAATAGATCGAGGAGCTCCAACTTCACCATATGTGTGAATTCATCCATTTCATTCTTTTCCCTAGAGCATATAGGTTCAATTATTCGAAGCTTGCGAAGGTTTTGCAGTTGTCGCCATGAAAATTGAATGTGCCAAATCCTTCCCCTCTTCATGTGTACCTCCCTAATGTTTGCAGCCATTTTCTCTATTGTCTCAGGTGACAGGGTCAGTTCCCAGGTTGTGTCATATATATCTAACACCCATAGGTTGTGAAAAAATTCCATAGTTGGTTTTCCTTGCTTCACGTGTTCTTCTTTTTGTTGATCCTTGCAACTATCCAAACCAAGGAAGCGTAAGCTTCGGCAACAACGGAAAGGAGGCGAAGAAAAATTGAAGGAGCAATTGCATAATCTGAGCACACTAAGCTTGTTCGCTTGATGAAACATGCCATCAGGTAATGATGTTATTGGAGGATCGGATCCCATTAGGACTGCAAGGAAAAATGATGTTGACTCTGGAGGTATAGTCATTGCCTCGATCTTTCGCGTTTCCTCCATACTACTAGAAGTAGCAACAATCCAACGTTTTTGAGGAGCACCCAAAATTTCAGCAAAAGGGGGAATTGTATCAATTGAGTGCATCTCTAATCTGATCCACAGATACAAAGCAGTACCAACATTCCATGCTTTTTTTTTGAACGGTCACCGGCGGGGAGAGTTTCCCCACCTGAATATATTACCACTCAAGCAGAGTACATGAGGAAGATTACATCAGTGACTCATACAGAAGGAATGCTAGCTGAAAGAAAGCTTAGCCAATGCCTAGCATAGTCTCTAAGTTCTACGTTATTAAAGCGAAAAATCCAAAGGAAAAAATCAGCAACAATGTTTGTGACACCCTCGATTTCTGCTACAGTAATAATTGTAATTAAGCTACAGTGATCACCCTTTTGATAATGCCATGTCACCATGATTAACAGTGCTTAATCATTATTTGGATCATGCCTCATTTCAAATTCCCATTCAATTGGAAATTCCAAACTTAAAATGGAAATAAAAGTTGTTTAAATTTGAAAACTAAAATGTTCATTAAATAGCCAATAATTCAGTAGGTTCTTATAAAATTGGAAACAACTTTCATCTAGTGATCAGGTGCCCCTAAAACAATTAAAACAGAGGTTGAAACAATACTTTAAATGCTTTCTAAATTATATAAGTTCCAAATGACTTTAAATAAATCTCCAACTTACTGTGGCAGTGCATAATCTTGCAATGTGAATTATAGGCAAGGTTCCATTTTTACACACCCCTTTTTGCTATTTGAAATATAATGCAAAACAAAATAAATAAGAGAAATCAAAAAAATAAAAAGAAAAAGAAAAGGAACAAACAACCCCCCTCCCCCTTGGGCCAGCCCAAAAGGCCGGCCCATCTAACCCGCACGGCCCACCCCGGCCGTCTGCATCTGCCCCCACCCAAACCCTAACCGGCGCCCACAGCCCCACTCTCTCCCCCCCCCCGATCCACTCCCTCCTCTCCTCTCCCCGTCCCGATCCAGTAGGATCGGGGCAACCGCGACGCCCCGCCGTCCCTCGTCGGAGGCCGGTCCCGACGCACCCCCGGCGCCACCCCGCCTCGCCGGCATCGCCGCCCGCCGCTCCTCCTCCTGCCCAACGACGCCGCCGGCCGCCTCCCCACGCCCGCCGCCCCCCTCTCCTCGCGCCGGTGAGCCCACCCGGGCTCCTCCCATCCCCTCCCTCTCTCCCCTCCTGCCGGCGCCGCCCACAGGCCCCGCACCGCCCGCGCGACCGCGCCTCGCCCCGCATCGCCGCGGCCCTGCACGCGCTCCGACGCCCCACCATGCACGCCCGCTCGCGCTCCCCCCCCCCCCGCCGCTCGCACGCGCCTCACCCCGCGCCCGTATGCCCCGTGCCCGCCCCTGCCTGGGCCTCGCCCCAGCCGACCGCGCCGTGGGCACGCCCTCGCGCGCCCGTGCCGCGTCGGGCGCCGCGGCTGCTGCCCGCCATGGCCGTGCCCCGCACCAGCCCCGCCCTTGGGCCTTCGCGCCGGCCATGGCATAGGCCGTGCGCCCCTGGCCCCCCTGCCACCGCGCACCACCGTGGCCCGCCTCGCGTGCCGGCCCGCCGGCCACGCCACGGCCACGGCCTCGGCCTTGCGCCCGTGTGTGTGTGCCACTGACAGGTGGGGCCCCACCCCCCCACAGAACGTTTTTAGAAAAAAAAGGATTTAAAAAGAATTAAAATAAATAAATAGATATTAACTAATTAGTTAATTAACTTAATTAGTTCTGGTTAATTAAACTAATTAATTAGTTAACCTAATTAATCTGTAATTAACTTAATTAAACACTAATTAACGTAAACAGTCTATGACAGGTGGGACCCACTGGTCCTGTTGACTGCTGATGTCATGCTGACGTCATCATGATGTCAGCCTGCACTGTTTCGGATAATTCGGATTTAATAATTAATATATAATTCCAGATTATTAATAAAACCTTAGAAATTAATATAAAATCAACCGTAACTCGGATCGAAAAACTTTCTACATGAAAGTTGATCAGAACGACGAGACGAACCCGAATACGCTACCCTCATACCCGCCTGATACATCTAACTACCCGAACGTGGAACATTCCCCCTCCGGTCACCTGTCCGACATTTGTCCGGATCCGGGAAAACCTTCCCGGATGGGTTCCCCCTTCATCGGTAACGTGCAACCCTACGTTAGAACACACCCGGCACTGCATATTGTCATGTCATACGTTGTGTGGCATTGTTTGCTTTATATTTATTGTTTCTCCCCCCTCTTCTTACCGGTAGACCCCGAGACTGACGCTGCTGCCGGATACGACTACACCGTTGGCGATTAGCCCTTTGCCGCAGAGCAGCAAGGCAAGCAACCCCCCCTTGAGCATTCCGATATCGCCCATTCCTTTCCCTCTTATGTTTGCATTAGATTTTGCTACTGTATTAGTTTAACAATTACTGATTTAGGTAAGCGAAAAACTGACATAAAGTAAACAACTAGAGAATCTAGGATGGAGGAGAGTAGCGTTAGTCTTGCCCCGCGAGACAGGAGTCTTGCAACCCAGCCAAACAGAAATTTACGAAAGTTGTCTATGATAGGGTCAAAGGCCGAAACTGGTAATTTTGTGGGAGAAAGCGGAAGCCCTAAATAGACTAGTGGGAAGACCTCCCGTTTGCAAAGCATGGCTTTCGCAATATCACTTTCTAAGAGAGAGTCTGTGGCAATGGTGAGCAGCGCAGTTTTCTGGAAGTTAATCACAAGACCTGTGGCCAAGGCAAAATCATCTAAAGTTTTTTTAAGGATGGAGGCAGCATTCACGTCTGCATGAGCGATGATTAGTGTGTCGTCTGCGTATTGTAGTGTAACCGGAGGATTCCCTTTGTTCAAGGGATGGCAGAAGGAATTAGCTTGGAAGGAGCGAAGGATTAGACGTTGAAGCACGTCCGCAACTAGAAGGAAGAGGTAAGGCGACATGGGATCGCCTTGTCGGACACCATTTTTACATTGGATCCAATGTCCTGGCGTACCGTTTAACAGCACAGCCGATTTCCCCGTGTGAAGGATGTTTTGGACCCAATGACAGAAAGCCGGCGGAAAGCCCGTTGTCTGCAGGATCTTGATCAAGGACGACCAGCAGACCGAATCAAATGCTTTCCTGAAATCTAGTTTGAAAACCATTGTGGGTGCGTTCCTGATATGGCACGTACTAAGGATGTCTGCGGCGTAAACGAAGTTCTCTGCGATGTTTCTACCCTGGAGAAATCCGGTTTGGTCATTGTGAATAAGCGATGGGATCAGGGGTTTTAGCCTGTTGGTGAGTATTTTGGCGACGGCTTTCGGGGTACAATTCTGTAAGGATATAGGACGAAAGTCGTTTGGAGAGGTGGGAGCGATTGATTTTGGGAGGAGAACGACAAAAGCCCTATTAAATCTTTCTAAGGAAACAGTTTCGGCATGGAAGGCCTCAAAAAAAGGTAGAATGATGTGTTTGATAGAGTGCCAGTGCCTACGATAGAAGGCAGGACCAAAACCGTCAGGACCTGGGCTTGCGTTGGGGTTCATAGGGAAAAAGGCGTCATGGATTTCACTGTGAGAGAAAGGTGTTTGAAGCTCTCGCAGTTGAGGTATATTCTGAGGGTATAGAGACGAGAGGTCGAAATTCCATTCGTCATTTTTGGTTACTCCAATGAGTTGATGGAAGAAGTTTTTTAGAATTACTTCTTTTTGTTCATGAAGAAACACTTCAACCCCATTTTCCAACAGCATCGGGATCTTGTTAGCACGCGTTCGTTGAGTGGCAGAGGCATGGAAGAATCTAGTGTTTTCGCCGCCTTCAACCGCGCCTCGAACCTTACCGCGTTGTTTCCAGAAGGCAGACTTTTGCCTAATAGTGCGCTGAAGTTTGGTGGCTAGAGATATCCTAACCAAATCTCCTTGATTGTGCCATCGGCCCCATCAAGCGAGAAGACCACCTCCGACAAGTAGCATTTGCAGAGATCATATAGAACTGGCATAATGTTTAATATTTTCTCAAAATCAATACTTTTTGGGTATGACAGTACAACTTACACCTTCAATTCAAGGTATGACAATACAATCAAATAGCTTTTAAATCATGTCCTATGTTCCAGTTGTGAATTTTTTTTCCATTACTGTATATCAACTTTGCATCCTCAGGCTCCTTGTTTATTTCCAGTGTTTAATTCCATATAGCTGAATGACTAAAATAAGCATGCACATATGAAGAAAGATACAGTAGCGCATAGGTGCAACTGGCTCCTTGCCATATGTATGGTTTTGCGATTCAGATATATGGCACATGCATAGTAAGTGCCGCAGATACATACACATGATTTATATAAGGATGACATCGCATATGATACAGTAAGGTAAACAAGAAAAAGGTGAAGGCATGTGTATGCATACCTGAACAGTCACGACAATTCAACGGAGGACCGAGACTCTGGGCAGGGCTTTCTTGTAATAAAGCGAGTGATGTGTCTCAAAGAGTGACGGGTGGTGCCCGGCCTCCAGACCGTCCCACTCTAGCTTGTCCCACAAGTCCTTCTCACAGTCCACAACGGGAAGGCCGACTCCATGGCAAAGGCCGACATCCAGGAGGCGTCTAAGGCCCCAAGAACCCCTTATCCTGACCGTCTTGAGATTGGGAGCAAACATCTTGGCTTCGCATATTTGCTCCAGGCAATCGAGTTGGTGCAAGTAGATGTGCTTTAGCTTTGGAAAGTTCTTCACCGTGTCTTCTTTTCCAGCTTCATAATTCACATCCCATGGGAAGACCTGCCTGAGATTACCACAGTCGACTATTTGGATGGTCTCTAGGCTAGGTAAGATGAATGATGAGATTGGGAGGACAAACTTGAGCCGCGGGCAGTTGTGCAAGTGTATGCCCCGCAGTTCCCCAAAAACAGATTCTTCTTCCTCAAATGCCCCAATTATTCCTTTGCTCCAAATGCAGCCAGCCGCTCGGAGATCGGTCACCCAGATGGTCTCCAAATGAGGAAAGGAATAAGACCACTCGCTGGCATAAGTGGTGAAAACTACCTGCATCTTAGGGCACTTGTCGATACGGAACCATCTCAAATAAAACCAAGATTTTCCACCCGCAAAGGCCGCTGAATCTGGTTTGGGGGTAACAGCAAGGACGGAAGAATTTCCATGGACGCGCAAGGAATGAGCCCAGCATAAAAATATCCGAATAGTTATGACTCCCCAATCGGACTCCACATCATTGAGGTTAATTCCATCACCAATCTCGATGTGGTGGTGCAAGGGTAGAAGCTGTGGTACCTCATAAGAATCAGTGACCCCCTCGAGCATTACATCATGATAGCAGCATCCGATGGGGCTTCGAACTGTCCAAACTAGCTGCCTATTGGATGTCTCAGTCCCCACGTTATTAACGCTTGTCGCTTCATCTTTGATCTCCAAAGACCCATCTAGATTCAAGTATAGGCTATCAGTAATCAAAAGCTCGAAACCGAGATCCCAAGAACCAAGCACCAAGTACGGAATGAACCTTGCATCTCTAACATAAACTTCGCCATCATATTTTCTATTTAAAGAGCAGATGAATGAAGAATGTTTTGGCCTTATGGTGTCCTTTCCTTGACTGCTGATGCGTAGTATTTTCAACCTTCTTTTGACGTCCCACCATAGTATTGCACGGAGTTTCTCGCGGCCTATCAGAAAGAGCCGCTCTAGGTTTGGCACCTGCACCACCTTATGGCTGAAGTCAAGTTTCATGATTAAGGTGCCTGATAGGTCTAGCTCCTCAAGGCACGACAATGCTCCACATGCAGTGTGAAGTTCTCCAAATGCACACAACCGACCAAAGAGCTCTTGGAGACTTTTGTTTTTTGACTTGAACTTGCAGTTAGGCTAAATGATTCAATTGCTGGAGGGAGTCCTTCAGGTCCAACATACTCCAGCTGAACACAACCATCTAGAATCAGAGTCTTCAGACCAATTGCCTCTGATAGTCTTGGCAAAACTTTTATTGTATTATTGCCCGATAGATCGAGGAGCTCCAACTTCACCATATGTGTGAATTCATCCATTTCATTCTTCTCCAAAGAGCATATAGGTTCAATTATTCGAAGCTTGCGAAGGTTTTGCAGTTGTCGCCATGAAAAGTTAATGTGCCAAATCCTTCCCCTCTTCATGTGTACCTCCCTAATGTTTGCAGCCATTTGCTCTATTGTCTCAGGTGACAGAGTCAGTTCCCAGGTTGTGTCATATATATTTAGCACCCATAGGTTGTGAAAAAATTCCATAGTTGGTTTTCCTTGCTTCACGGGTTCTTCTTTTTGTTGATCCTTGCAACTATCCAATCCAAGGAAGCGTAAGCTTCGGCAACAATGGAAAGGAGGCGAAGAAAAAATGAAGGAGCAATTGCATAATCTGAGCACACTAAGCTTGTTCGCTTGATGAAACATGCCATCAGGTAATTCTGTTATTGGAGGATCGGATCCCATTAGGACTGCAAGGAAAAATGATGTTGACTCTGGAGGTATAGTCATTGCCTCGATCTTTCGCGTTTCCTCCATACTACTAGAAGTAGCAACAATCCAACGTTTTTGAGGAGCACCCAAAATTTCAGCAAAAGGGGGAATTGTATCAAATGAGTGCATCTCTAATCTGATCCACTGATACAAAGCAGTACCAACATTCCATGCTTTTTTTCTTGAACGGTCACCGGGGGGGGGGGGGGGGGGGGGAGTTTCCCCACCTGAATATATTACCACTCAAGCAGAGTACATGAGGAAGATTACATCAGTGACTCATACAGAAGGAATGCTAGCTGAAAGAAAGCTTAGCCAATGCCTAGCATAATCTCTAAGTTCTAGGTTATTAAAGCGAAAAATCCAAAGGGAAAAATCAGCAACAATGTTCCTCAAGGTAATTCTAGCAGGTAGATCTTCAGACCTGAATACCATGGCATTTCTAGAGTCCCAAATTTTCCATAGGATAGCCAGCGCTACGGTGGGCCAGATGTTGGGGTTCAGCCCTGTAGGAGACTCAGCTACTTGAATGTCCGCCAAGGAGTTTGGTGGAGCGAGGCCAATGAGTTGCCAAACTTGAATAGCATAGGAACAGGAGCAGGAGAGATGATCGGCATCCTCACATGGATCCTGGCACCGTGGGCATGCAGCAGATGAAGCGATTGTCTTTTGCGCCAGGTTTGCTTTAGTGTTCAGCCTGTCACGAAACAGAAGCCATGCGAATATTTTGACCTTGATTGGCTCCGATGATGTCCATATGAAGGTATGGTGCGTGTCAAAACAATCTTCTGCAGTGACGGTATTGTAAACATTCCTGGCGGAGAATGGCAGACCATGAGTGAGAGATCGCTCGTCCGGCCTGTCTGAGGGTTGAAAATCCTGCAGCAACAACAATACACAATCCAACTCTCGAGATGCAGCATTAGAGAGGCGTTCCCTTAGGTTAGATAATAAGCTGGTTTGGAAAATGTTCGCCACAGTAACCTTTTCATTTACAGAATGTGAGAACAGGTTGGGGAAAGCTAGCTTTAGAGGCAAGTTAAGCAGCCATTTATCTAGCCAAAAAAATGTAGCCAGGCCATTATAGGTAATAACAAAGGAGTGGTTGATCAGTGTGTAGATATTTTGGTTAACCACCTTCCAGAGAAAGGATGGTCTTGGTGCGTTGGCCAAGATGTTTTGGGAGTATCTTTGCTTGTACCAGTGTACCCATGGAAGATCTTGGTTCTGGAGTATCTTGTAAGAAAACTTTAGGAGCAAGCAGCGATTATGAACTTGTAGATTTTTAATGCCTAGACCACCATGAGCTTTTGGTTTACAAACATTTTTCCAAGCAATAAGACAGCTCGCGCCGGTGCATGTTTCCTCGTTAGACCAGAAGAAAGATCTACGGATCGCGTCTAGTTTAACAAGTACTGATTTAGGTAAGCGAAAAACTGACATAAAGTAAACAACTAGAGAATCTAGGACGGAGGAGAGTAGCGTTAGTCTTGCCCCGCGAGACAGGAGTCTTGCAACCCAGCCAAACAGAAATTTACGAAAGTTGTCTATGATGGGGTCAAAGGCCGAAACTTGTAATTTTGTGGGAGAAAGCGGAAGCCCTAAATAGACTAGTGGGAAGACCTCCCGTTTGCAAAGCATGGCTTCCGCAATATCACTTTCTAAGAGAGAGTCTGTGGCAATGGTGGGCAGCGCAGTTTTCTGGAAGTTAATCACAAGACCTGTGGCCAAGGCAAAATCATCTAAAGTTTTTTTAAGGATGGAGGCAGCATTCACGTCTGCATGAGTGATGATTAGTGTGTCGTCCACGTATTGTAGTGTAACCGGAGGATTCCCTTTGTTCAAGGGATGGCAGAAGGAATTAGCTTGGAAGGAGCGAAGGATTAGACGTTGAAGCACGTCCGCAACTAGAAGGAAGAGGTAAGGCGACATGGGATCGCCTTGTCGGACACCATTTTTGCATTGGATCCAATGTCCTGGCGTACCGTTTAACAGCACAGCCGATTTCCCCGTGTGAAGGATGTTTTGGACCCAATGACAGAAAGCCGGCGGAAAGCCCCTTGTCTGCAGGATCTTGATCAAGGATGACCAGGAGACCGAATCAAATGCTTTCCTGAAATCTAGTTTGAAAACCATTGTGGGTGCGTTCCTGATATGGCACGTACTAAGGATGTCTGCGGCGTAAACGAAGTTCTCTGCGATGTTTCTACCCTGGAGAAATCCGGTTTGGTCATTGTGAATAAGCAATGGGATCAGGGGTTTTAGCCTATTGGTGAGTATTTTGGCGACGGCTTTCGGGGTACAATTCTGTAAGGATATAGGACGAAAGTCGTTTGGAGAGGTGGGAGCGATTGATTTTGGGAGGAGAATGATGAAAGACATATTAAATCTTTCTAAGGAAACAGTTTCGGCATGGAAGGCCTCAAAAACAGGTAGAATGATGTGTTTGATAGAGTGCCAGTGCCTACGATAGAAGGCAGGACCAAACCGTCAGGACCTGGGCTTGCGTTGGGGTTCATAAGGAAAAAGGTGTCATGGATTTCACTGTGAGAGAAAGGTGTCTGAAGCTCTCGCAGTTGAGGTATATTCTGAGGGTATAGAGACGAGAGGTCGAAATTCCATTCATCATTTTTGGTTACTCCAATGAGTTGATGGAAGAAGTTTTTTAGAATTACTTCTTTTTGTTCATGAAGAAACACTTCAACCCCATTTTCCAACAGCATCGGGATCTTGTTAGCACGCGTTCGTTGAGTGCCAGAGGCATGGAAGAATCTAGTGTTTTCGTCGCCTTCAACCGCGCCTCGAACCTTACCGCGTTGTTTCTAGAAGGCAGACTTTTGCCTAATAGTGCGCTGAAGTTTGGTGGCTAGAGATATCCTAAGTGCGATCTCCGCGGGTGAGAGAGGTGAAAATTCTTCATTTAAATCTAGGGCCTGGATTGCGATTTTGTAGTTAGCTTCTATTAGTTGGATGGGTTTGAGATTTTTGGCCCATGTTTTAAGGGATGAACGTGTTTTTTTGATTTTGGCTGCAAGAGAAGCGTCAGGAGGCAGAAACGGCCCACTATCTTGCCATGTATTGTGGATGAGTTCGTTGCATTCCGGGTAGGATGTCCAGAAGCGTTCGAAACGAAAGAGGCGTGAAGAGGGAACGAATGTTGAAACCGTGACAAGCAAGGGTACATGATCATAGGCGAAGCGCGTGAGAGAGGTGAGGTGCGTGTTTGGGAACAGTTCGTCCCAGGCCAGATTTATGAAGGCTCTGTCAATACATTCTAGGGTTGGGGAGGTTCGTTTATTAGACCAAGTGAACATACGATCTAGCAACGGCAGTTCCAAGAGAGCTAGTTGATCAATGGTTGAGTTAAAAGCGTCCGCGTCTGCTTTGTGGAAGTTTTTGTTATTTTTCTCGTGGGCAAAGCGTATTAAGTTGAAGTCCCCCATGATAAGGCAGGGGGTGTCAGCGTTAGGTTCAAGGGAAGTTAGTTCGGCTAGGAATTCTGCTTTTAGGTTTCTAAGGGAGGGAGCGTAAACGTTGGTAATAAGAAGATTACGTTTAGAAGTGAGGCAGGCACAGGTTAACGAGGAGGAAAAACGCAAGTGTTGACAATTTAATAGCGCGAGTGTTCTAGAGTTAGATGCGGACATCAAGCCACCTGCCGTCCCAGTAGTTGGAAGGTGATCATGTGAGTCCAGGAAGCGAGGTAGAAAAGATCTTATTTTGATTATGGCCGGGTCAACTAGTTTCCTTTCCTGGAGAAGCGCGAAGGAGGGGCGAATGGCGTTTAATTCCGAGAATACTTCCGAGCATTTATCAGGATCACCTAACCCTCTAACATTCCAGGACATAATGGAATAAGATTCAGTTTTCATGCTTAAACATTACAAACCCCTTACATAACTTTGGCCCACACACGGACAGGTAGATTAATAGGCCGATACAGACGCATACATTAAAGAGAAATACTAGTGGTAACGGCGCTGCAGAGGAGCGCGCGAACAAGAAGGTAGGCATACAGGAGGTTGCACCCCAACAGTGGCAATCCCGTTTTTTGCGACCCTTGCGTCTGCAAGAGCCCGGCAGAATGAAGCTCATCATGGGGTGCCTGCGGCACCCGATCCAGAGGCAATGTTTGTGACATCATCAGGAGGCAGACCGCAAGCGGCCGCGATGGCCGCCAGTGCGGCCGGGGAGGCGGGTACACGATCATCATCTTCGATAAGACCATCTTCGTCACAGAGCTGGGCATGGATGAGGGCATCCGAGAGATCTTTGGAGGTAGCTGCGAGATCAAGCTTCTTGGCTTTGTTGCGCATGGCCCTCGAAGTGATGGAAGAGTAAAGGGGGGGCTCCAGCGCAGCGAGACGAGCACTTCTACGGGCCTTGACGCCCGAGTCCACGGCCATCTTAGCCCGTCGGCTGCAGCGTCGCGCCACACACTCGTGCGGTGGCTCAGGAGCCGTGACGGCAGCGTCCGGAGTGAAAGGAGCGTGTGGAGCAGCAGTGGGCAGAGGAGCAGATATAGCAGGTGGGTCAGTAGCCGGTGCCGGCGGGCTGGGAGGCAGAGGCAGTGGCTCAGTTGATACTGGGGGCGGAGGAGGTGCAAGGGTTTGAGGAGTGGCAGTGGGTGGGAGACTAGGACGTAGCTCAGAAGCATGATCTACCGGAGGAGACCAAGGGGCAGGAACTAGCATTGCTACAGGCATGCCATCGGCCATAACTACTAGGATAGGGATGCCTTCAAGAGGCGAGGGAATGTTTCTGGCTTGGGTAGGTGAGGGAGGTGGACCAGGGGGAGATTCTGATGCAGATGCAAACGGAGACATAGACGTAGCCATCATATGAAACGATCGCGCCTCCTCGCATGAGAATCTAGCTAGGGCTAAGGATGCGGGAGGAGCGGAGGGGAGATGTAGATTCGTCATCCAACAAGAAGGGGGAGGTATCATCGGAACCAATGCCATGGCGGAAGAGCGCACGACGCTCTAGACTGACGACGACAATGTCGTTATCAGGTAGGCGGACCATGAGAGTGGGAGGGATGACACTGTCGCGTGCAACCATGACTAATGCACGTACACTGGTGTGGTCACCCTGGAAGCAGTTTTGGTCCGCAGAGACGAAGTCCCCAATGTGGGAGAATAGGTAATCTACGCCATCGGGGTGCCAGAGCTCATCAGGGAAGTCGAAAGCCTCTACCTCTGCCATATCGACAAAGAGGGCCATGGATCGGTTGTCTGCGTGCTCTAGACGCTCAAAGAAGAGGGTGTTACCCTCATGATGGATGGGACCGTGGCCGGTGACAGCAAATCGTTCTTCTGCGTTTGCGAAGGAAAGGCGAGCGGCTCCTCGAGCGGAGGAGGTAGCGCCCAAGGTGGGGTTGTTTCGGTGGAGCGCAATGGTGAGGCGAATGAAGCGGGAAGGGTTGGGCATAGGATTGGCGAGGTGGACGTAGGCGAGGTTGTCGACAGAGCGTACTAGGCATCGTGGTGGGACAAGGAGTGGGACATGTGGCTCGGAGGGTGGAGATGAGGAGGTTGCAGTGAATGCAGTGTGGAGAGGCGTGGTTGGGTGTGCATGTGGGAGCGAGGAGGGAGCTGGAGGGGAGGTCGAGGAGAAGCGCGGGCCAAAGATGAGGGGAAGGCGGAAGTCGGGCAGATCATTGGCAAGGACGCAATGGGATCCGAACCAGATGGGTGCGCCGTCGGACGCCATCGAGGCGGCGGAAGAGCCGGACGCGGTGTGCGTGCCGGTAGTGTGCGCCATCTTGCTGAAACTCCGATGGCCATCATCCTGACCTTGTACTATGCCCTCACAGACTCAATAGTTGGTGGCATGAGTAGCCCACTTGTTGTCAATAATGCCATCACCCAAAGAGAGTAATGACAAACGATACATGCAACACTCTGCTGCTATTTCAGGGGTGACGACAAGATTTCCTTTGGACCGAGCAATTTCTCTAGCCTCTGCCTGTAGAAAAAGCTTGCAACTGTGAGAAGCTTGATCATAAATATGAAGTTTTGTATTGTCCACCTTTTTCGCAATTCCTGAATTGAGCAGAAACCTTCCTCTAAATGTCCACAATATTCTAGTGCCAAACGTTCCTTGAGGAATGCCTACATCATGCAAGTCAACTGTGTTGTAGCTCCCATTCTGAAATACCACTAAACATCTATGTTCTTGTAGGGATCGATGGATTACTGTCACAACATGTTGTATCTCATCTCGAGATCCCTCATCTAACCCTTCCAAATCCGGATATTCGTTTCTGAGCTCGGGCTCAGATGCTCCCTAAATCTCTACCGTCAGCTCACATGTGGATCTGTGCTTGCTGGCGTATTCATCTGTGTAAAGGAGATGTATGGGAATTAATAAAAACTAGCAGGCAGGTGCATTAAATGTGCAGGCACCGTTATGGTTAAGGCGGAATAGAAACCAGGCGAACGGCTCAGTTGTCTCCCTGTGCTACGCTGAGCCGTCTCCATTCTTCTTCCGGCCACCGCCGTAAGTGTCTCCTGTCGTCCGACTTGCGGCCGATTCAAACACAGATGGAGCCATGAGCAGTGGAAGCTGGGACCTATAATTTTTTTCCCAAACTCTACCAGTGGATGCCGCATCAAAAGAACTGGCTCACAGTTCTAGGCTTATAGTGCAGCGGGGTGGCGTCCACCAACCAGCTCTGTACAGAGTGCGTTTATTCTGCAAAAAAAATTAAAAAAAAGAAAGCGTTTATTCTGCACCCAGTTCAAATTTTGAAAGCCAAGGAGCACAAACTGGCGTCACGCACTCATGCCAAGCTGCAGACATGGCTAGCTTCAGCAATTACATGTGTGATGACCACAGTAGGAAATACTCAGCTCCACATCAGGCATGTCACTCAAAAACTTTCAAACGTGAACAATTTAAGCTTTCAGAAATGTAAACCACAATAATTTATTTATCTACAACAACAAAGTTTACTGACCAATTCAACATGTCTACCGTATCGAATCAGAGGAAGCGTGGAGCAAATGCTCACTGAAACACACCAAAAAATCCTCAGTTTACATAGTTCTGCGATCTACGGAATCAAACATCAAAAATTATTTTTCTCAGCTATAACAAGTGGCCGTGTGCACGTGTTCCATCGGTGTCCTTCCATTCCACAGTTCTTGCATTTGCCAGGTTTTTGTGGTTTCTTGGGGGCATTCCCCCTTTCTGGGCAGGTGGTTTGCTTGTGGCCTTCGCGCCGACAAATGCTGCAGAAACGTGTTCGTTTGCTCAGCCCCTCATAAGGAGCCTTCACTCTGCTGTTAGTTGGTCGTCCGAGACCCGTGCAGGGCATTCACACTTGCAGACCAGCCACCACTCTCCACGACAAGCACCGTCAGTGCCCACAAAATCAACCTCCCCATTGCCTGCCATCCTGCCACCAGGGAGAATTGCCAGGCGGTCCTCAAATCCTAACCAGTCCCTCTTCTCGGCGAAAGGAGCTCTGCTCACCACCAAAGCTTTCAGGCCGGCAGACATGTGCCAAAAGACAGAAGCATAATTCCTTTTAACCAACGGTGGTTCTCCTGTTGCACAGTCATTCTCACAACTCATTTTATTTAGAGAACATGCTTAGTTTTAGAGCTGCAATTCAGATCCGAAATTGCATGATGGGTAAACTTGGTCATCGTCAGGTAAGTAACATCAATAAAAACAAATAATATGCACATCTATAGCAGCCAAAATCTTTCTCATACATCATTTTTATTGAAAACTGGCTTACTTAAGAGCAATTTAGATCTGAAATTGCACATAAGATAAATTTGAGCATCACCAAGTAAAATTATGAAAAAAGCAATGATATGCACAGGTGTGGTAGCTGGAAAGTACAAACCAGAACATGATAGTGATGTGGTGAATATTCAACCTAATATGATATGCACAGGTGTGCACATACTGAGTATTCAACCTAACTCAATCAACCTGTCCTGACCTTGTGGTTCTTCGGCTTAACACCTAAATCCAAGGGCTTCTCCTGGAGACTTGTAATTTCTGAGCTTACCGGGTACCTTTTGGGCCTGCCATGAGAATGGTCATTTCAAAAAAAGAAAAAAAATCAGTGATTTCGTGAGAACCGAAATTCAATTGTAGCCGGAGATGCTACTGAACATCTATGTGCATGTTTAGTACCAATGCATATTTGGTCAACTTAGCAATTACTTCAAGATTTCGATTGCATCAATACATGTATCTTTTCTACAGGGCTAGGAGGTGGAACTAAAAAAGAAATCATTTTAATGTTCAATGATTTGTAATGCCCGATGATTGCTCCACAAGAAAATTATTAGTTTCTCCAGAGCACATAAACTAATCCAACCTTCATTTACATGCATATGTAAAGCAGCATATCGAAAAACAAACAGTAATTCAGAGTGACAGTACACAAGTTCTAGCTCAGGCCGTATCACACTCTTCTCAGGTTGCTCTGCATACTTGCGAATTGTCTGCTCGAGAGCGCTCATCCGAGAAGGACACGGCACCCGATCCGGCGGCGCACTGCCTAGATGAAGCCTGCATTTTCGACAAGTACACGCTCACTTTTCCAATTCATCTACCTGAATATTTTGTCGGAATTCTTCAAGATGCCAGACTATGAAATAAAGCTTAACTAAACGTTTCAGGGTGCATATGAAATTCCATGCATATGTTCATTGAGAAGCAGCAAAGAACATCAGCCAATTTTTTTTCAGATTACCTCTTAGTCCAGCCCGGCGCCTCTGGATTTACTCTGTCCTTCGATTGAGCAGACCTCGTCGGAGATGCATCACGCCGACGCCGCACACCACCCCGCGCTCCATCCATTTCTTCTTCCCCGACCTTCTGAGCCACACCAGACCCAGCATTTGAATCAGCAGGCACCGCATTTTCACCTCCGTTCTACACCATGTAATGGAGGGGAACCGGATCTGGCTGCTCAAGATTGTCGGCGAACTCCTCCTTACAGGAAACCTGCGGAAATCGACGGGCACCGGCGCCGGACAGACCCGTTCGTTGGAGTACTTTTTGGTACAGACGCAGAATTCACCAGTAAATCTTCATAGCAAATTCGTAGATCTATAGGAACTCACCTGTCGACCGCGTCAAGGAGGAACTCCATGCCCTCACAATCCATCGCTTACTTCCTCCACGGCGAGGTACATGCGCCGCCGTAATCAGCGGCAACATTATCTGAGCCAAGGCCCAGAGAAACACCGGACGTCCTGGTCCACGGACCAGCTCGTGCTGCGGCGTCGTCCGTCTCGTTCGCCCGCTCTGGCCCCACGTCCTCGCCACTGTTTTCTACCGTATTCCACCGTATGCTCGATTTACTTTCGCTCGTGCCTGACACGCCAGCTGGAGTTGTTCGCATCCCAAGCCTCGAACGGACGAGCGGGATTTCGGGTGCATCTGAGCCCGAGCACCAAATCGCCCCTCTCTTCCAAATCATCCTTTTCATCTTGCTTGTCAAAAATAGCCATTACACGTTAAGGAAGCTTTAGTTCCTCAGCTATTTTCCTTTGTAGTGCTCTTCGACTTTTCCACCTTGAGCAATCAATGTGGATGATCTTGTCGAAATTCTTCATTAAAGATGACGGAGGGTCTTCGACAATAGCTCTAAGCACTGCAGAAGCAGCCAACCCGTGACATCCATTGTAATAGATGGTGCCATGTGTAGTGTGCTCAAGTAAGGAACAAACTTTGTATCGCAGCCTCAACATGAGGTGAATCATAGCACAGCTCCTGGTTATGGCAGTCAGCTGGGTTAAATTGACGTGTATAGCAGTTTCGGCCTAGTGTTACTTATTTAAAGGTATATATGCAAAGCTAGAAGTGATCGATGGACCATCCATGCTGCTACTTGTTTGTTAGTTTTGATTAGGACCACTAAGCTTGGCATGAATGGTCATGGACGTAAATCAGATTCACCAAGGTCCTTCGACACATGACATTAGAGCCCTTACGGAGCAAGCGATTCAACGACCAAAGAGGACAGATGGGATGGAGATCGGGGTAGGTGGGATAACTAAAAGAGGGGGATTTCTATAAATTGCATATACGGAGGACATAACCGCACTGTATCAAGTGCCCCTATCACTCTGATGAAAATGGTCGAACCGAAGTTTGAAAGATTACAATAATTGTGTTCCCATACAAAACATTATATCAAGATTTTTGGATGTGCGAGTAACTATATGTACCATATGGCAGAAAGATAGGAATGATTTGGCACTTTTAAATCCTGAATGCATCATTTTTTTAAGTTCTGAGAAAACACATCTTCATCGCATATTTGTGATGCACTTTATTGTTTGGTGCGCGTTATGTAATGAAATGACGCATCAAAGTTTTAAATAGCGGGCTATGGCAAAGAGTGGCAGAAGCGTTAGAACGCTAAATGGTGCTAAACGGCTTAGCGTGATGATTCTCCAAACGCTATAGTGTCGAGGTAGTGCGCTATTTAAAAATACATGACGCATATATCAAGAAGAATAGCTGTGTGTACAGTGCCATGACAAACAGACAAGGTCAATAACATTCAACAAGAACACAACTCGAGTGAAACAAGCATGCATATGTAAGAAAAATACCTCCCAATTGCTAGGCATGACGAGTTTCTGAATATGCCGGCCCAGGCGCCCAACAATTAAACAGAAGAAGCTTCAGATCCAAATGATCTAACCCATCCAAGCATTGCGAGCAGCTACAAGAGCATCTTAATCAGTTATATGTACACTTGTTGCCTCTTAAAACCAAGTCGAAGCAACGAGTACGAGCGAGGTAGCATAAGAAAGATCGATACTAGTACCTTAATCAGCAGCGACATTACATATCCAGTAGTACGTGTTGATGCTGTTTGCTCCGGGAAGAAAGATGGTGGCCACAGGATGGAGGAGGAACAAAACAATGGGGATGGGGCCTTGATTGGCAGCGGCCGATCCAGGTCTGCGGCGGTCGTCTGGCGGGCAGAGTGGATCTGGCCGGTGGTGGTGGATGGCGGCCGACGGCACACAGGCAGAGGGCCGACCTAGTCCGCGTTGGTGCTCGCCATCGCGTTTGTGCCATTCTGCTTTGCTGCTCCGTTGTGTCGTTGGTCCAAGTTGGCGCCCGTGTTGCTGCAGTGCCGTTGGTCGGAGCGACGCCGGTGGCCTCGGGTGTGGCGGCGTCTGAGCTCGTCTCGACCAAGGTCGGGGACTAGTGTTGGGGCTTGCTCGGCGGTGGCCGTCGGCAGCTACTAGGCCGTGTCCCTCCCGGTCCACAGGGACTGGCGGGGGATGCAGGCGTGGACGCCTCCTACTGTGGAGGCAATCACCTAGGGCCGGTGGCTGATGCCGGGCTAGGAGTAGAAGGACTGTCTTCTGCTCTTCCCACCGTGGTCTGCGCGTTGTGATGGTGATGGCTGGCGGTGACTCGGGACATGGATGCCGGGGCGGCGGCCCCGGATGGTGGTCCATATGGTGGCTTTCTGGCAGGCCCCATGATGGCAGTGGTGGCTATGTTTCTCGGTCGCCTGGGCGGCGAGGGGTGTAGCGGAGGGTGGTCCGGGCACACTTGTTGTTGCCCAGATCCAGATCTGGAGGCCGATTCTCGCCATGTCTGGTCTGGGTGCCCTGTCGTGGCATGGGTGAGCTGCCGAGCGAAAGCTCAGTGCTTTGGCACCGGTGACGATGACATCTGTGGGTGTCATTATCTTCTTGAAGACGTCGTCGTGGTTCTTCTCTCCGTGTTACAGTCTCCGGGTGAAAACCTTTGCCCACCTCGGGCTCGGCAGAGGCGGTGCTCGCGTTCCCCTCTTGAGGGCGTTGTCGTGGAGGCTAGGTGTCCTAGGTCGTGTCATGGCGTTGTAATCGGGTAGTCCTGTCGCGTGCATTTATGCTGGCTTGTTATCTAGGGATCTGCTGTCTCAGAGGACTACCTCACCGCATTGTATCGTTCGGCCATGTATCCTTGGTGTTTTTGATTTATATATAAAGCGGGGCGAGAGCCTGTTTCGAGAGGAGAGCAACTCACATGTGGTTTTGCTGATCAACGTACATAGCTTTGGCTATTGGCTTTGGATAAAGGGAGCGCCGCACATGCTTCTTTGCTTGGGTTTGGAGGCCAAGAATAAAGCCATTATCCATGCATATGCGTATCTCCCTTTTTTTGCTTTGGGAAGGCACCTGAGTGTTGGGACAAACCCCGGACCAATCCTGCCCGGCGACGCACGCCGAGCAGCCTTCCGGCGACACAAACGTCGGACGAAGGTAGACGAAGAAGACACAATGTTTTTTCCGGCAACGAACGCCGCGGCGCACCAACGCCTGTATCTTGGCTTTATTTCTCTCAACGACTCGAACACACACATGAGGTACACACGCACGCACGCGGCACAACCCGAAAGAACTCTCACGTCGACCGGGCACACACCACGGTCCCGACGGAGACTACATCTTCTAGGCCCATCACACTTGGCTCGGCTCACACCGTCGCTCGGCAACACACCGGAGCACGGCAACCCACCGGCGCATTTACATCAGTACACAGTGAGGGGTTTTATACCCGGGCTAGTATCACACACGCACGCCACTAACCCGGCCACCACACCGGCCACTAACCATGCATGCACAACTACTTACTTGGCCGGCACACACTCGGCCACTGCCTATGACCCAGCCAACTACACGCACTAACCGCACGCACTGGCTACTCCTACATGCACGTACGGGCTGGTCAAACTAACACACGTCTGGCTTGATCCGTTCCTAGACTCACGCCATGCACCAGACTAGTTGATCCACTAATCAACTAACTACACACATCAAGATTAGTACTAACATGCACCTGATAATGGAATGAAGCTTGTTAATTTGCTTGGTGTTGGACAAGGAAGATGACGTTATTCCTGTGGGCTGAAGGCTCTCTCCGATAGTATAAACTTGTTAAATGCAGTACAAAAGGACAAAACCTGAAATTCACTATTAGGATTTCTGAAACAAACAAAAAAAGGTTCTCTTGTCTAGAGATAGTTTCCCTGAATGAATCGTCCCGAAAAAGACCCACACCAATCTATTCTACAGGCAACTACCAAACAAATCGTGCAAGTTAAGACGACACAATGCACCTGAAAATAAATGTGCGTGGAGACCTGGCGTCGTACCGGATGACGCGGCGAGGCGGGCGTTGTGGTTGTGCACCAGCACCGTCGAGGCGCACGATGCCGTGAAGCTTGGGCTGGGTGAGCTAGAGGATGAAGATGGGGTGGATAACAAAAAGAGTGAAGAAGCTCCTTAATTTGCTTGGTGTTGCAGAAGAGTGATGAAGTTATTCTTTCCACGCTGGGCTGAAGAGGAATAATGCGAACCACGGTTCCCGGCTTTGTTTGTTCCATGGAGGTTCATGGAGATCCCCTGGCAGGTTCCAGGCCGGCAAAATCCGAGGCCCTGTGCCAAACTCTAAAATAGGACCTATCTCACTAAAAAAAATTATAAATATATAACTATAATAATGTAAAGATCATATAATATCTTACATACCAATGAGAAATATTAAGAATCATACCTATTCTTGGTTAACTTAAATAACAACATTCTATGTTAAAAAAAATAACATCATTCTTTAGTGTTCCTTGAAATAAAATCTTCAATAATATCGATATTTTCTAAATGAAGACATGACTCGGACGCCTAAGTGATGAAAATAATAAAATTAGCTACAATGTTTTAGCAAACATATACTATAACACTAATCTCTCTAGAATTGCAGAGCCCACATTCAATTGAGGTCTCCAATTGACATTGTGACACCCGATTTTGACCTGGTCAATAATTTCTCAAAGCTCTCTCATTTAATTATTTTATTTATACCTCTATAACACTATACTCCTTAGTTTTAAAGAGTCCACATTCAATTGAGGCCTCCAATTAAAATTGGGTCACCCGATTTTGACCGGGTCAACAATTTCTCAAATCTCTCTCGTTCAATTCTTTAGACAAATACACCATGCTTCCTAATGGGTTTGGTTTATGATTTTGACAACCAAAAGTTTTTCAAATCAATCAACCGACCAGCCTCTAAAAACATATCACTCACGCCCATGCAGCCGTCGACGTAGAAATTTTCCCACATATATAAGGTTGGTTAGCGTATAATATAGAATCACACCACTAAAGGCCCATCAAATTACCGAATTATAAATAAAAATAAAACACACTATGTCATCTCCCCCACACATAAAATGAAATATTCCATTAGTTTCAAAATATAAGGGGTATTAGTTTTTTGCAAAGTCAAATTCTTCAACTTTGACCAAGTTGAGAGCAAAAATATCGACAACCACAATATTAAATAAAAAAAATATGAAAAATTATTTAATGATGAATCTAATCAAAACAATTTGATATTATGGATTTTAATATATTTATCTATAAATTTAATCAAATTTAAAAGGTTTGACATTTAAAAAAAGTAATACACATTGTATTTTGAAATAGAGTGATTAGGTTTTTTTTAATCTATAGACGCAGCAAAGCGCGCACAGTCCTTCTAATATACACTATACACGATCTAAATTGGAACTCACAGCCAAGGTCAAAGGCTCACTGAATCACTGGATGTCGATGCAACGTCCCTTGAGAAAACGGAGATGGTGCGAACTTTCCCTGCCTTCCTACCGGCAGGAGCTGTCTGTTCCTGGCTCCTGCCCTCCTCCTTTTATTGATCTGATTGCGTCGCTGGCTCGCTGCCTGGATGTCGATGGGACGCGTGCCCTAGCTGCCAAACGAAGAACTGAAGGGAAGGGGGAAGGGACACTTCGATCTCTGGGTCTCGATCGCTATTTTGTTTTTCAGCGATCGATCGACAGGACGCCAGGCTGTTGTACGCGTACGCTGAGGCGTGAGAAGCGGAGAGCAGGTGTCGCGATCGAGACTTGAGCGCATGCGGGAGCAGAGAACAACAGTCCCATCTATCGCTAACTAAGCCAGTTTTTTTTTTTGAGAAACGCTAACTAAGTCTAATACTACTGCATAATAAATTGGAGGCCCCAAAAACCGGGGGCCTGTGCGCCCGCACAGGTTGCACCCCCCTAGGACCGGGCCTGTCCCCTGCGGCCTCCTCCTTCCTCGCCGAGGAGCCACGATACCCGGAGCCACTCATCGGCGTCATCCTGCCACGCCGCCCGCTGCGTCGTCGTGGACTCTGTTGCGGTGATCCTCCTCTGTCCCCGACGGCGGGGGCCCCGGCCTGAGGCGGCACGCGGTACTATCGTGCTTAGCGTGGGGGCATGAGTTAGGGGGCGGGCAGCGACGGCAACCATCAGATCGGATTTATTTCACCTTCACAACACACCGGGGTGTCATTTTTCCATTGTTGGAAAACTCATCACAATTTAGATGTCATGCAGAAACATCACAAATTTAAACACATAGGTTAACATTTTGCCACAGATACAATAGAAAATGTGCTAAAATTTGTCAAAATATACAAATGTTATGTGCACCCTCTGGATTAGTGTGTTTTGGTCGCGGGGTTTGTGGTCAATGTGATGTACCGTACCGCCTCAGCCGTTATGTGCACCCTCTGGATCAGTTGTGAGGGAATTATACCTACCTCAGCCGTTATGGTTTTCCGATTTTAAAGTTTGGAACGTACTTCCTCCGTTTCCTTTTAGTCTGCATATAACATTTGGTCAAAGTCAAACGATGCAAAGTTTGATCAAATATAGATCAAAATATATTAACATCTACAATACTAAACCTATATACTATGAAAATTAATATCATGATGCATCTAGTAATATTGATTTCATATTATGAATGTTGATATTTTGTTCTATAAAGTTAGTCAAAGTTTATGAAGTTTGACTTTGACCAAATTTTATATGCGGACTAAAAAGAAACGGAGGGAGTAAATAATTAACAATTGCATATTTTAATATATGTTTTCATTTTGGAGGGGGCACCCATGACATTCTCACTTTATTTGTCCTGCTGAGATGTCGGGTCATAAAGGCAACTCCAATGATTACCCATAACCTCCTCAAAAAAAGGTATCCGACAATTGTCCGACATCATAGCCTTCGGATAAAGCGAACCACAGCTCTAGGATTTGTCTTTTTCATAGATGTATAGAGACCTTACCACTTTTGACGCATGCGGGTAATGGTACCTGCATACCAAACAGGGTAGTGTAGCACTTTCGCAGAAGTATCACAATGAGTAATCATCCCAACAAAGAGCGGAGGAGAGTATTTATGGAGGCGTTTCTGCCACACACAAGGTGTCACGAGTCTTGTGTGAAGTACTGCTTGAGCTTCTGCAAATACTGGTACTGTCCTGGGTAAACGATAAACTAAATACGAAAGTAAAAAAAGAGGATTTAAAGGTGTCTACTAAATAACTAATGAAAGTAAATAACAAGAACCGAAAATGTAAATGGTGTTCTCTGCAATGAAGAGATTAGGTGCGGAGAGATTTCAGTTAATGGTAAGAATATATGAATTGTGCCAGTGCGACGGTAATACCAGTTACCTTATATTGTACTCATAGTATTTGATATAAACTTTCTGTAGGCGGTTCTCCCTAGAGTCATGAAACTCCACGCGGGGTTACGTTTCATTCTATGGCCCTGCTTCTCCGTTGCCACAGAGTGGTCATTTCCACACTTAAGGTCATAAGACCGGAACCAAGCATTAAGTTCAATGGATCACCGTTATCTCATATTGTCTTTGGTTCTCATAGATATCTCCACACGTCAGAGGTTCCTAAACAATATGTGTTACATGTGTAGGTCTTGAGATCATGTTGTCTGGGCCCTTAAATTGGACGACACGCATATGGTTCACCACAGCATAACAACATACTAACTAGATCATACTATTACAAATTCAAATGACTGACATATAGGATAGGCACATATCAATCTTACCACTTACCTATATCTCCCACATCTAGGGGAATTACTCACACATCATAAGAGGAGAATCAATCACAAGAGAGAGAAAAACCATGAAAATCATATTGATAATATTGAGGGGATCCACAATGAGATAAAATTGTGCTCAAATAGTCTTGATCTCAGATGAGATGGAGTAGAGATTACAAGTGCAAATCCCTCTTACAATAGTGAACGAGGTGATGATGATGATGGAGATGAAAGGACTAAAACCACGATGATCCTCGCGAGTTCTTCAGATCCTCCTTTCTCCTGTTCTGGATGGTGTGGCGGCGGCTAGGGTTCTCTTCCCGTCATGGTCCCTTCATGAAAGTTGCTTGTATAGACGAGAAGGAGTTGTGGGCACAACAAACAACCGCTCAAGCGAGCGCGTGCGGTCATATGGAAGGCCGTCTTTCACTTTGATGCGCCTGTTGACAATGCTATCTTCAGAAAAGTTGCTCCAATTGGCTTGATTTGCAGCAATCTCCTTTGGTTTCCTTCCAAATATGATATTTCCTGCCATCCAAAAGATAAAGTAGATTTTCCTATGTTTTGTTGGATTAGCGTTAGAAATATCCGAAGAATAATAAAAATCCAATGAAACCAAATGAAAATCACTATGAAAAACATCGCAAAATCTTGAGCCATCAGGTAGCGCGGCCAACCATCACGCCAAGCCGCGCTGGTGTGCCAACTAGCTCCGTCTGGTCATGGCGAACCTCGTAGCCCAAGGAATCGGCTAGAGACGCCTCCAGTCATCTTTCAACTCCAGTCGCCTCCATTTTTCCATCTCATCTCCATAACCATCACCACCTTCATCACTGCAGCCATCCCTCTCTAAGTTAGCCATACTTGTAATCGGTTATCATAATCGACAACATTGTAAGACTATTTATCAATCAACAATTCACCCTCATGTCATTTTCAATGATTTCTTCTTATGATCCGATTGTTATATGCGAGTAATTTCATAAGGCAATAAGTTGAGGCAAGGCCTTGCCACCCTATGTATGTATGCAGGGGGTCGCTGAAATGACTTTGCCTGATTGACGTTATCTGTTTGTGCGCTTCACAACGGAGTTGCGATGACTTTGCTTGATTGACATTAATAGCAAGGATAATTGATGCGGAGCATCCCACCATCATCCCCATGAAGCCTACACCATCAAGCCAACCCCCAAGTGGTCCTATGACAAGAGCTCGTGCACGTGACATTGGAACTAAGGTGAACTCACTCCTCTTTGAGCTAGATTTGAATATGAATGGGACTTGGATGCTACCTCACAATGAAACCCTGTGCATTCTTAGATACGAGGAAGATGACCACAAAGGACCAAGGAAGCATCCCCAAGACCATCACCAAGAGGAAGAAGAAGCAAGGAGAAAGGCCTGCCTGCACTTGCCCGGATCATCCGGACCCAGGTCCGGATCATCCGGCTTCAGCAACCGAACCGGAAAAAAAGGGCCCCTCCAAGCCGGATCATCCGGACCTTCCCCGGATCATCCGAACCCCCCAAGCCGGATCATCCGGGCCACCCTCCGGATCATCCAGGTTCAGTGACCGAACCGGCTAAAAACGACCCCCAAAGCCGGATCATCCGGGCCCAGGTCCGGATCATCCGGAAGATGCCCGGATCATCCGGACCCAGGTCCGGATCATCCGGCCTTGCCTGCGTGCAACTTGGGCCTTGGGCCTTGTATCGTTCCCTCACTTACCCTTTCGTCCCCTAGACTATATATACTCCTCCTCCCCCTCGTTTTAGGGTTAGCTTATGTTTAGCACTGATTTTGTTGAGCATAGCTTCATCTATCTCCTTCTCCTACGGAGTTGACCTCTTTGTGAGAAGATCCGAGACGGATGCCAAGGCCCCTCTAGAGGGAAGATCCTCCGGGATTTCAAGACCTCATCTCCTCCGGAGTGAGACGACTATCGGTTACGTGTATCCTCTTGTTTGACTTTGGATCTATGTATCTCGTGTGTTTGTGTGGATTTAGTGGATGTGTGATCGGAGATTGTTCTTGAGTTCGTGTTTTCTCTTTTGATTTCTCCCTTTTCCCCCTCCAAGTGTGAAAAGATCGACCCCCACGGGCTTGCCCCGTATCAATAATCCCACACGACGATAAGGGCCATCGGTTGGACAATTGACTCTCAATGCAGGTCGTGACCGGTCGTGACGTACTTTTGACACATCCCACACTTCATTGCATTGTGATCACATCGTAATGGATGTCTTTCAAGACTATTTATTACCAAGATGAGATCCCAGGTACAAGTATAAGGTTGTGAGAGTAAGACTTCTCGTACCCATGGCTATTTCAATATTATTTTTTACTTCCAATAACAATAACTTGTTTGACTGATTTTCGTAATGTGCATCCTCTCGTGGGTTCGATACATAGGGCACTTCTTGAGAGAAAATAGTAAGGAGACCTTATACTATCCAAACTGGATCTTAAAGGGCATCAGAAGGACACTCCCACTCATGGTTGCTATGTGGACGTGAACGAAGGTGGAGGTGAGCTTCTTCATAGCGCTGGAGATGGGGCAGTGCATGGAGCATGGCCCCGCGGATAACTCACGCGTGTTGAAGACGACGGCAAGCGGGCTTGGCGAAGGAGCGGATGCCAAGCGTGCTCATGTGAGAGAGCACAGTGCGTAGGTATGGGCATTACATGGATTTGGTCACTCGGAGATATTCCACATGCGAATTTTCATTTCAAATGCCCCAAATGGTAGAAGTTTACACCAAAGCACCAAAGACTTCCCCCTCCACTCCGCCCCCCTCCCTCGCCGCCGCCTAAAGGCGTCTCCGGGCGAAGCCCAGCCGGCATAGGCGGCGGCGCGGCCACCTCTTCTCCTCCGCCGGCTGGTGCGGGACGGCCGGCCGCCAGAGGCGCCAGGCTATGGCGGTGCCTGGCAGCGCGGCTTCAGGCGCTCGGCGACGCCGGCGTCGTCAGGTGGCTGCTTGTCGTCCTTCTGGCGCTTGGAGGTTGCGCGGCGGCTGCGAGTGCTCTGCTCCGATGGTTGTATGGTGGCCAAATCTGGCACGGGAGCTGGTGGTGGCGGTGTGTGCGTGCTGCGACCTGGTCGACGGCGGGCGGCGCGTGTTGGCGCCGCCTCTTCGCAGTGCCGCTCTTCTTCTTCCTCACAATCTCTCCCTCTCATGCTTTGTCTCACACGAACACACAAGGGGTGAGAAGAACTCAACACACACACGCACCAAGGAAGAGCACAAAAAGCTTTGCGTTGAGGCTCTGCTCCTTGGTCTACACACGCTGGCTACATTTTTCCACCAGCCCTCACGACTTCCTTTCATTGCCAACGTGCAACACATATATAATATATACATCAGGGGTTAGCACTCAAGCCGCACAACTCACGCCACTAGCCCACTACTACATCGTGCTCTCCTATCCTCTAATCACCCGGTCCACTTATACACAACTAACACACGTAGTTAATCTCCTAGATTTTCTCTAGTCCAAACGACTAGTACAACAACCCACGAATAGCTAGCTATACTACTACTTGCATGCAGCCAACAACCTGAACCGAACGCATACACTTATCACTACCAGAGCTTACCGGATGATCCGGCTCATCCTGTCATGCTTCAGCCTCTTGCGCCACTTGCCGCTTCACGCAGCACCACGGCTTCACGCCGCATCGGCATCTCGTCATGCTCGCCGCATCGCACGGCAGCCCGACATCTCGCCTCCTTCACACATATAGCTGAAACTTCACCGGACACCTGACACCATAGACTAAACTGCATGCAAAACTTAAACATGCATACATGGACATGACAAGATTAAACCTAACAGCGCGGGATGGCTTCTCTAAGGCTCCTCCTCGGCTGCTGGTGGCGGCTGCTCCGGCTCTCCACTCGGTGGGCGGCGGCGGTTGGTGGTCCAGCATCGGTCCGAGACGACAGACATGGTGGGGCGGCACAGAGGTGTCGGGTGGGGCGTTTGTCAGGAGGGATGGAGGGCTAGTGGTGGCCCTCCGTCGCCGGCAGGGGTGCCGGTCATGGATTTGTTCCGCGCCTACTCCTCCCCATCTCCCCGGTCTAATGATGCTTGGTCTCTGGTCTAACGTTCTTCTGGACTGGGCGGTCGCTGGCGGCTGCGCCGGTGGTTGGGGTGTCGGTAAGGCCAAAGCCGGCCCCTTGGTTGGTCGTGGAGTTGTCGGTTGGTAGGGCGGCGGCCCGGATAGTCAGAGGCGCGGCATTTGTGGGCGGAGCGTGCGTCTCAGGTGCGGGCGGGCAATCATGGCTACGCGGGTAGCGTGGTTGCTGATGGTTGACGGAGCTAGGGTGTGACGGTGGGGTGTGAGCGCCGGGGTACACCACTTGCCCAGTTATGCTGGCCGGCGGTGGCGGCGGCCATTGCTGTCGTACCCTTCCTGAAGGCACCATCGCGGCGTTCCCCCTCCTCGTCTTGCTCCGAGCGAAAACCTGATCTTCGGGATCGGGCGGTGGCGGCTATCCTTGGGCGTTCCCTTCTTGGAGGCACCGTTTTGGAGTCCTGGCTTCGTCGTTGTCCGTCTCACCTCTTTGTTGTGTGGGGTGGTGTGTCGGTGCCCGGCACATTTGTATCTTACCTTGGGTGTGTGGTGTGTGGTGTGTGTTTGTATCAGCTCTCGGTTGTAATCGGTGATGGTTGCTTTATAATATAAAGCGGGGAAACCCTTTTTCATCGAAGTTTACAACAAAGGTCGTGAGAGGAAGAAAAGAGAGACTAGTATATGGACACAGCGCATTCCTTGCATGGTTGATGCCTAAGCAATCATGCCAGCGATCGGCATCGTGACGGTCAACTTCCGGCAGTCGATCGCGCCAGATGGAGATATCCTCACAAAACCTCAGAAAAAGCAATGCTAGAGGTTTGTCTTATTGATTTTTTGTCTTGGTTAGTGTCGATTGATATATTCGTCCTGCATATCTGTGTTCTGAATGTGGTGTTGTTCACAAAATGAATATGCATTATGTATCCGCGAGTCCCATCCATTCTCCCTTAGTTCTTGTAGCTCATTCCTTGTTGACTTCACACATGACATGGCATTCAGGATGTCTTGATCCTTCTTTTGTAAAGAATGTGACAACGTATTTGCATTTCCTAATATATGCGACATCATGTGCAGATTAAACACAAAACGAAAGGCCTCAAAATATGCTACAAGACCACGTGCCTGATTTTTCTTCTCATTCTTGCTTTCTTTCCCAACATATTTTAGAACAGACATGACTATCGGGAACAACGACTTCACTAGACTTGAGAGAGTTCTATATATAGTGTGAACCCCCAACGTGTGTCACCAGCTCCCTGAAGAGTTTGATCTTGATTTAACCCTCTGCCAGTGCTAATCTACCCACTGCCTACGGCTTTTATTACCTCATCTTGATGTTTCTATCTTATCATGTCCTTTCTTTACAAGAAGCTCCAACCACATTAAACAAAATGTAGATCATGTAGAAAAAATCTGCAATATCTTCATGCTTCTTTGCTACTGCTATAATAACTAACTGGAGATGGTGCGAAAAACAATGCACAAAATATGCTGACTTATTCTCTTGCAAAATCTTTGGTTTCAAGCCATTAAATCACCACACATATTGCTGGCCCCGTCATAATATTGTCCTCTAACTTGTCTTATTCTAAATCCAATATCGGTTAATAATTTTTTTAAGTATGGACTTAAGACATATTGATGATGTTTCTTGCACATGTACAACTCCAACTAACCGTTCAATGATAAATCCATGCTTGCTAAGATATCTCAAGACAACTATCATTTGCTCTTTGTCAAACACATCAGCAGCCTCATCAATCAACAAACTAAACACATCGCCTTGAATTTCTTGAATAATAGAATTTAAAGTTATCTCTGCAGAACAATAAGAGGGTCATTAGAGATTAGTGTAACTTGTAAGAAAGCAAGTATAATAGGAAATACAATTTAGAGACGATGTTACCTTTGCAAAATAGTTTGCAATTTCCCTCTGAATATCCCCACATACCCACGGGCAATTTTGTGGAGCATTCCCAAGAACTACCTTCCGTATATCACATTTTTATTTGCCAAAGTCTTTACCAACTCTCAAAAGTTTCCCTTGTTTTTTGACTCTTCTGATTCATCATGGCCTCAGAAAGCTAAGACTTGATGCAACAAGTATCTGATTGAATCAATTGAAGCATTAAGACCAATTCGGTTTTACTTTTTTGTAAGATCAGTTTGCCTATTGAGCGCAACCTGAATTGATTGATCTTGATTCATCAAAGCATCACATCGTTTTACTAATACATTATGAAAGTTATTAACATTACCCTTACCCTCATGGGTATCCAACCTACTTTTCTTGTTCCAACCATTCCAGTCGTTAATTTCAAATGCATCACTCCCAGCTTGTCCCTCATTATAATCTCTGAAAAGATAGCAGCACAAACAAAATACCTTATGCAACTTTTCACTATACTCAAGCCAACCACCATAATCTTTAAATTAGTCTGGATTAAATCTTCGCGGAGTACCTCCAATGTCCTTGTATGGATACTCAAAATTAGACGGCGACCTGTAAGGTCCCCTCGTAAAATATCTCCGCCTAATCTCATCTTGCTTCTTGGGATTTCTTGTGTAATATGAAATTCTCTTCTGATCAGTGGATCATAAGGCAACTCATCTAAATTAATTTTTCTCTGAACAGAAGGCTTCGGGAGACTACTTGCAGCGATATTTGATGCACTTTTCTTACGTATAATGGGTGACCTTTATGTGCCGCATTATCTGGATCTGGTGATCAGCTTCTTCTAAAACAAATATCATTCCATAGCCTAGATCAATTAAAAGTGTACACAAAAAGTAATAGAAAAATAGGGCAAAAAGTTTCCCGTACTAGGTTGAACATGCACGAGAAGGAAGAGATGTCGACGACTGGAGGAGTGGCGGTAATCTTACTGCCTTCGTCAAATTAAACTGCGGTTGAGCGCTTGCCGTTGTGATCTGTAATTCTTTGTTTGGACGCTTGCCGTTGGCGTTTGAGGAGGCGAGATAGAAGCGACGGGCGAGAAGGGAGATGGAAAGACAAGTTGGGGAACCGACGAAGAGGCATGCGCCTGTCGTCCGTGTTTACATCATACAAGTTGGGGAACAAACTATTAATGAACTTTCCTGACAATGCGCACGAGAGGTAATTTGTTCATGGGCTTTTAGGCATTTTTTATTGTTCAGTGCATGTGCGTTGGCAGCTGATGGGTCAGACTTAACATTTTTAATGATGCATGCCTAATAAGTAGTACATACATCTACGTACCAGACAGATTTCATTGAGTTTATCTGAACACAATGACTGAACGTTGGCTCCGCCTCTGAACATAATTGAAATAATTACTACACAGAAGTCTCCTACCTACCCTAGCTATACACAACACGTTCAAACCAACGTAACCACAAAATCCGGTGATGGATATAATTTACTTAATTCTATCTTGTCGTTGGATGAATGGTATCAACAGTCTATATATACTTGAGGGTTGAAACCCATTTCGAATTCTGACAAATTATCGCATGTAGCCTTGACCGTATTACCCCTTCTATTTTAGTTTCTTGTGTGTTTTGTACTGCTCGCCTTATCTCTTTCAGTATTATAAAGATGTGTAGTTTACAATTCCTACTATCTTGGTATTCTCATATGTATTCATTGAGTAGGGCTGGTCTAATTAAATTTGGAATTCAAAGCGAATTAGAATCAATATCTTTATACTAAACTTATATATTTATTTGAACTTATTATTATCATACAATTTTAATGAGAATATAATTTATTATTTTATCCTAGTATTTTACCATATACCCATGCCTCCAAATATTAATTATAATATTGTTTGTTACACCGTTGTAATGTATATTGCTAAGATATTTGTTTCTGCAAACTGGAAATCTGAAAGAAAAAATTGAACTAAATTTTGACCATATATTTTGTGTGTGTATATGTGTGTGTGTCCAGATATATTTTGATCTTATTAATTATCATGATGTTGATATATTTAAGCATACAATGTCATTAATATCTTAAATGTGATTGCTGGTGTATTTTTATGTAATCCTATTCATAGAAACTTCTAGAGTACAAATTGTACTATTGGAAAATTCCAGTAGTTTGATTTGCTCATACTATTGTACTACTGGAAACTTCTAGAGTATAAACTGTACTATTAGAAACTTCTAGAGTGTTTTTATGTGACTCGTGTATTTTTATGCGATCATATTATAGGTTTGGTTTGATCATACGTTGACAATATATGCATGCTTTTTAATCCTTGATTGGCATACAAACTGTCATCGATTCTAATTTTGCATACATGCAATTTGATCTCGTACATCATCATCATTCCACGCAGCCGCCGGGAGGCTCTCCCATCTCATCTAGAGGGATACCTCTCCCTCCATTACCATCACCACGAAGGCCATGCAAGAGGAGGTGAAGGAGTCGCCGCCGCCATCGCCGGGCGCCGGCCATAGGCCGGGAACGCCGGTGCCAATCCCCATCCCCATAGGACAGAGGGACGATCATTTGTGCACATGCACTGTTGGAAGAAGCTAAAGGGACGGTATGTGTGGGACGGCATGATCCGTTCATGAAAAACTTGTTGAACATCTGGTTAATCTCGTTGAATTTGAACTATTGTTGTACTAGAGTTATTTGCATGCTATGTATGGATGATTTGTGCTATTTTCCATCCAAACTATGATAAATTCACCGTGTTTACATGAATTTTGTCCGATTAGTTGAAACTCTGCTTGAATTGTATGCGGGCAACATTGGATGGCCGGCTCCCACACCCGTATCCGCAGATTGGTCCCCTGTCCGCGGGCGGATCCGGAGCCGATTTTGTGTGTCAGCGTTGGAGATGCCCCAAAATCTTATGACATCCAATATACTCAGACGGTAACGCATATGTCCCGTTTACTGGTCACTCGCGTTCACACACTGCAGAGGTAGCTCGTCAGAGTCGGCCATTCAGTGGTCTTCAGGGCTCTCCAGAAGTTGGTAGGTAGCAGCAGACCATGAGCGTGACCAGCAATAACAACACGGGCACCACCCCTCCATTATTGCCTTGCTCTGCTCTGCTCTCCAAAAGGAACGACAACTCGCACTGCTCAATGTCCCAGATCACCATTGATCTTGCTCCTGCTCCATCCAACCATGGCCTCGCTTGTGTAGCCGGCGGCTTCTGTCAAGAGGAGTAGCAGATCGGGTTCGGTTTTTTCCTGAACCACCATTGCTGTACGTACATGCTCCATCTTCTTCCTCTGAAATGAATGTTATTTTGCTCCTCTTGTCCTTCCATCGCTCACTCTCACCTGCTCCTCGTCTTGTCTCAGCAAGCTGCTGGTGCTACGGGATCTGCCTGGCATTTGGAGAGCCTACCGGATATTGCTGCTTCCGGCAGCATTTGGGGGCGTTCGCTCAAGAGCCTACTCAGCTATGCTTGCTTCTACTTGTACTCGGTAAGGCCTTGTCGGTTACTAGTAATGACATCCTCCAGACGACAGTAGATGGATTTAATCCCTGCATTGCACATTTAGATAGATTCAGTGGTTACTAACCATTCAAATGGTATAAATTTGTTCAAATGACAAAATTTATTAGGTCCCCTAGCTAGTAGATGGATCTAATCCCTACAGGTAATGGGTGCCACCCTTTTGTCAAGCATTGCTGTCCACATTCAGATTCAGTCATGTACTAAGCATTCAAATATAGTAGTATAAATCTGTTCAAATGACATAATTTAGTTGATGATGATGATAGCAGATCCAAATACACAGACATGTAGGTATAGATTAACAGAATATGTATACATGTAATGTGACAAAAGAAGGACATCATGGAGGTTATCGGTCCTTGTTTTGAGCTCACAGAAAAAGAAAAGAATAATAGCCATATTATTATTTTTGTTTTAACATGGAAATGCTCAGTTGTTACTTGTTAGCCTAAAATACTAGACTCGGTGGCACTTCATCCAGGTTTGTTGAGATAAGAAGATGTATAAACTTTTTTGCCACAGCTTCCTGCTGTTTTCGTTTCGCTTGCAAAAATACAAGGAAAAACTAGATGGCCATGGTATATCATGAAACAGTCAGTAACCTTGTTCAAAGTCCAACTTTAGCTCTAACTACTTGAAGCCTTCTAGAAAAGGGAAGCAATAAAAGTATTACTCCAAATTGCTGCACTGTAAACTGAAGGGTGGTGTGTGCGTGTGTCCTTGTTCTTGTTATGTATGATGACAATTTTCTACAATAAAGGCATTCATGTTCGTATAATAGAAAGATTACAAGTAGTAATATAGTGGTGTCCTTGTTCATTAACAGAAGTGAAGGGAAGATCCCAAACTCTTCAGATTCAGAACCGTTGAACAGGTTGTAGTAGTTTCAACAATTTAACTTTCAGTGCAAGCAAACAAATGAACAATGGCCAGGTCACAAGTGCAATGCTACGTTTCTGTGCAGTTAATATGAGTGTGAATCACGATAGCACTAATGCCACAATCATCATGGATATAAACACATTATCCCCAAAGCAGATAAAAAAAAAGTACGCTTCAGGTAAACATATATCGAACTATATTACAGTAGATCCATAACACTCTTTGGGTAAGCACAGAGTCCACTGTAAGAACTGAAGTATGGAAATATCAAAAGTGAGATATAGATCACCTCTCCTTGACCAGTCCAGTGTAAGAATCAAAGCGTGGCAATCCAATCTATACTGTTTAAAAAGGTATAATAGTTACTCCCTTTGCATGGTTTTATTTTGACCACTAATTTGACTAATAATATATGGGGTGTAACAGAACGAGGCCTAAGCAGCAATGCACCTTGGTGTTGGAGTGGATGCAACTTTTTCCCTGTGTATTTCCAGCGATGAAGAACAATTTCCTTCGGTTTTCCTATAACAGGGCATATTCTTGTCTTTAACTTCCAATCCGTGTGTGTTACAGGAGTTCTTCCTAAAGTACCCATACATTGAGAACGAAGATCAATCAATCCCGACATGGAGGTGGTGACTGGGGCCATGGGAAGCCTGCTCCCTAAGCTTGGCGAGCTGTTCGTGGGGGAGTACATGTTGCACAAGCGTGTCAAGAAAGATGTCGAGTCCCTCGAGAGGGAGATGAAGAGCATGAACACTGCCCTTGTCAAGGTGGCGGAGGTGCCAAGGGACCAGCTGGACAACCAGGTCCTCGTCTGGGCTGATGAGCTGAGGGAGCTATCATATGACATGGAGGATGTCGTCGACAACTTCCTGGTGTTCATTGAGGGATCAGAATCCAATGCCGTCGCCGACTCAAACAAGCTCAAACGGATGGTGGGGGACATGGCCAAATTGTTCACCAAAGGCAAGACTCGCCATCAGATCGCCGATGCTATCAGGGACATCAAGAACCGTGCCCAAGAGGTGGCTGACCGGCGTAACAGGTACAAGGTCGACGATGCTGTTGCCAATGCAGCTGGCAAACACAAGGTTGACCCTCGTGTGATGGCATTATACAAGGATAAGAAAGAGCTCGTTGGCATTGAAGACGCACGAAATGAGCTAACCAAGAGGCTCACAGATGGTGATGGTGATGTTCCCAATCAGCAGCACAAGATGAAGATAGTCTCTATTTTTGGACCTGGAGGACTTGGCAAGACTACACTTGCTAAGGCAGTGTATGATAGGCTTGGAACACAATTTAAATTATTAAATACACAGCCTTTGTTCCGGTGGGTCGAAACCCTGAAGTGAAGAAAGTTCTCAGGGATATCCTGTTGGAAGTTGACAAGAGAGAGCATATGGGTGATGTAGCCACATTAGATGAAAAACAACTCATCGACAAGCTCCAACAACTACTTGAGAATGGAAGGTACACAACATTCCGCCCTGATCATTATATCTCATAACATTAGCAATTTGAGCTGACTAATCGTTCCCAATAAAAGAGGTATAAGTCAAAAATACCATCCATAATATATAATGTGTAGAACCAAATGCATCAATGTAATGACACAATGCGGCATTGCATGTTAGATGGATGCCATCTGAGTGGAACTGGCAAAGGCATAGAGAAATACTATTCCTATTGACTTATTAGCGAGGTGGCGCATCTTAACATCATAAGGGCGTTGAGCCCAATGAAGCAACCAGCTACAAAAACATGTGTTTCATTTCGTTCTGTCCAGTTCTAAATTTGGATTTGGAGAGGCCATTTATGTTCTGCTGTACTTTTAGAAAATGGACTAGATTTTACCATGTTTCCCAGCTCTAATATCATTTGGGTCTTGAACAACTACCAAACATTCTCACAAGTTCAGTTTGGAGCTGGAATATAAATCTTTGTTCAAGGTAACAATTCATAACCAAATTCAATATATAAAAACCTATTTAAATCTGAGGGATTAAATCAGTAAGAATACTACAGTTTTGATGAAAGAGATTAGATCAATAAAATCCATGCATGCATAACTACAGTATTGAACGATTCATACATATTTTATTCCTTGTTGAGGTGGATGCTATGCATTTTTTAAACATAATTTCTGGATAGTTTTACTAGCTAGTGCTTGACTCTTGTGTTGTCATGTGGATAGGTACTTCATTGTCATTGATGACATATGGGATTTAAAAGCATGGGACATTATCAAGTGTGCTTTCATTGATAACAATCATGGGAGCTGAGTAATCACAACTACTCGTATTCTTGATGTCGCCACAAACACCGGTGATATTTACAAGCTAAAACCACTTTCTCAACATTTGCCTGAAGAATTATTCTATGCAAGATGGTTTGGTGGTAAATATAAATGCCTTTTTGATCAACCAGCTGAAGTATCAGACAAAATTTTACAGAAGTGCGGAGGTGTGCCATTAGCTATAATAACAATAGCCAGTTTGTTGACTGGTCAACCTATGGAGGATTGGTCTAAAGTATTCGACTCTATTGGTGTTGGATCTGGAGATAGCAACACAGTTGTAGAGAACACGAGGAAGATATTATTATTTAGTTATTATGATCTACCTTACTATCTAAGGTCTTGTCTGATGCATCTGATCATATACCCAGAAGACTATTTGATCATGAAAGACAAATTGATATGGCAGTGGGTCGCCGAAGGTTTCCTCAGTGAGGAACCAGGGGTAGGTTTATTTGAGACAGGTGAAAGGTACTTTAATGAACTGACAAATAGAAGCATGATTGAGCTGGTAGAGGATCAACTAACTTACACAATAGATGCTTGTCGTATTCATGATATGGTGCTGGATATGATTTGTTTATTATCAAAGGAACAAAATTTTGTTACAATATTGGATAGTAACGAGAAGAACATACCTTCACCATGCAATGCCCGTAGGTTAGCTGTCCAAAAGAGAGACGTGCCTCTGGCCAACATGAGCATGCCGAAAGTGAGGTCGTGGTATGCCATCATGTGTGATCCCAATGCATTGCCGTCTCTTTCAAACTTTCAAACTTTTTTGCCACAGCTTCCTGCTGTTTTCGTTTCGCTTGCAAAAATACAAGGAAAAACTAGATGACCATGGTATATCATGAAACAGTCAGTAACCTTGTTCAAAGTCCAACTTTAGCTCTAACTACTTGAAGCCTTCTAGAAAAGGGAAGCAATAAAAGTATTACTCCAAATTGCTGCACTGTAATCTGAAGGGTGGTGTGTGCATGTGTCCTTGTTCTTGTTATGTATGATGACAATTTTCTACAATAAAGGCATTCATGTTCGTATAATAGAAAGATTACAAGTAGTAATATAGTGGTGTCCTTGTTCATTAACAGAAGTGAAGGGAAGATCCCAAACTCTTCAGATTCAGAACCGTTGAACAGGTTGTAGTAGTTTCAACAATTTAACTTTCAGTGCAAGCAAACAAATGAACAATGGCCAGGTCACAAGTGCAATGCTAAGTTTCTGTGCAGTTAATATGAGTGTGAATCACGATAGCACTAATGCCACAATCATCATGGATATAAACACATTATCCCCATTGCACTGAAACTGCTGCATATGCTGAAATTATGGAAAGCAGATAAAAAAAAGTACGCTTCTGGTAAACATATATCGAACTATATAACAGTAGATCCATAACACTCTTTGGGTACGCATAGAGTCCACTGTAAGAACTGAAGTATGGAAATATCAAAAGTGAGATATAGATCACCTCTCCTTGACCAGTCCAGTGTAAGAATCAAAGCGTGGCAATCCAATCTATACTGTTTAAAAAGGTATAATAGTTACTCCCTTTGCATGGTTTTATTTTGACCACTAATTTGACTAATAATATATGGGGTGTAACAGAACGAGGCCTAAGCAGCAATGCACCTTGGTGTTGGAGTGGATGCAACTTTTTCCCTGTGTATTTCCAGCGATGAAGAACAATTTCCTTCGGTTTTCCTATAACAGGGCATATTCTTGTCTTTAACTTCCAATCCGTGTGTGTTACAGGAGTTCTTCCTAAAGTACCCATACATTGAGAACGAAGATCAATCAATCCCGCCATGGAGGTGGTGACTGGGGCCATGGGAAGCCTGCTCCCTAAGCTCGGTGAGCTGCTTGTGGGGGAGTACAAGCTGCACAAGCGTGTCAAGAAAGATGTCGAGTCCCTCGAGAGGGAGATGAAGAGCATGAACGCTTCCCTTGTCAAGGTGGCGGAGGTGCCAAGGGACCAGCTGGACAACCAGGTCCTCGTCTGGGCTGATGAGCTGAGGGAGCTATCATATGACATGGAGGATGTCGTCGACAACTTCCTGGTGTCCATTGAGGGATCAGAATCCAATGCCGTCGCCGACTGAAACAAGCTCAAACGGATGGTGGGGGACATGGCCAAAATGTTCACCAAAGGCAAGACTCGCCATAAGATGGCCGAAGCTATCAGGGACATCAAGAACCGTGCCCAAGAGGTGGCTGACCGGCGTAACAGGTACAAGGTCGACGATGCTGTTGCCAATGCAGCTGGAAAACACAAGGTTGACCCTCGTGTGATGGCATTATACAAGGATAAGAAAGAGCTCGTTGGCATTGAAGACGCACGAAATGAGCTAACCAAGAGGCTCACAGATGGTGATGGTGATGTTCCCAATCAGCAGCACAAGATGAAGATAGTCTCTATTTTTGGACCTGGAGGACTTGGCAAGACTACACTTGCTAAGGCAGTGTATGATAGGCTTGGAACACAATTTAAATTATTAAATACACAGCCTTTGTTCCGGTGGGTCGAAACCCTGAAGTGAAGAAAGTTCTTAGGGATATCCTCTTGGAAGTTGACAAGAGAGAGCATATGGGTGATGTAGCCACATTGGATGAAAAACAACTCATCGACAAGCTCCGACAACTACTTGAGAATGGAAGGTACACAGCATTCCGCTCTGATCATTATATCTCATAACATTAGCAATTTGGGCTGACTAATCATTCCCAATAAAAGAGGTATAAGTCAAAAATACCATCCATAATATATAATGTGTAGAACCAAATGCGTCAATGTAATGACACAATGCGGCATTGCATGTTAGATGGATGCCATCTGAGTGGAACTGGCAAAGGCATAGAGAAATACTATTCCTATTGACTTATTAGCGAGGTGGCGCATCTTAACATCATAAGGGCGTTGAGCCCAATGAAGCAACCAGCTACAAAAACATGTGTTTCATTTCGTTCTGTCCAGTTCTAAATTTGGATTTGGAGAGGCCATTTATGTTCTGCCGTACTTTTAGAAAATGGACTAGATTTTACCATGTTTCCCAGCTCTAATATCATTTGGGTCTTGAACAACTACCAAACATTCTCACAAGTTCAGTTTGGAGCTGGAATATAAATCTTTGTTCAAGGTAACAATTCATAACCAAATTCAATATATAAAAACCTATTTAAATCTGAGGGATGAAATCAGTAAGAATACGACAGTTTTGATGAAAGAGATTAGATCAATAAAATCCATGCATGCATAACTACAGTATTGAACGATTCATACATATTTTATTCCTTGTTGAGGTGGATGCTATGCATTTTTTAAACATAATTTCTGGATAGTTTTACTAGCTAGTGCTTGACTCTTGTGTTGTCATGTGGATAGGTACTTCATTGTCATTGATGACATATGGGATTTAAAAGCATGGGACATTATCAAGTGTGCTTTCATTGATAACAATCATGGGTGCTGAGTAATCACAACTACTCGTATTCTTGATGTCGCCACAAACACCGGTGATATTTACAAGCTAAAACCACTTTCTCAACATTTGCCTGAAGAATTATTCTATGCAAGATGGTTTGGTGGTAAATATAAATGCCTTTTTGATCAACCAGCTGAAGTATCAGACAAAATTTTACAGAAGTGCGGAGGTGTGCCATTAGCTATAATAACAATAGCCAGTTTGTTGACTGGTCAACCTATGGAGGATTGGTCTAAAGTATTCGACTCTATTGGTTTTGGATCTGGAGATAGCAACACAATTGTAGAGAACACGAGGAAGATATTATTATTTAGTTATTATGATCTACCTTACTATCTAAGGTCTTGTCTGATGCATCTGATCATATACCCAGAAGACTATTTGATCATGAAAGACAAATTGATATGGCAGTGGGTCGCCGAAGGTTTCCTCAGTGAGGAACCAGGGGTAGGTTTATTTGAGACAGGTGAAAGGTACTTTAATGAACTGACAAATAGAAGCATGATTGAGCTGGTAGAGGATCAACTAACTTACACAATAGATGCTTGTCGTATTCATGATATGGTGCTGGATATGATTTGTTTATTATCAAAGGAACAAAATTTTGTTACAATATTGGATAGTAACGAGAAGAACATACCTTCACCATGCAATGCCCGTAGGTTAGCTGTCCAAAAGAGAGACGTGCCTCTGGCCAACATGAGCATGCCGAAAGTGAGGTCGTGGTATGCCATCATGTGTGATCCCAATGCATTGCCGTCTCTTTCAAACTTTCAAACTTTTTTGCCACAGCTTCCTGCTGTTTTCGTTTCGCTTGCAAAAATACAAGGAAAAACTAGATGACCATGGTATATCATGAAACAGTCAGTAACCTTGTTCAAAGTCCAACTTTAGCTCTAACTACTTGAAGCCTTCTAGAAAAGGGAAGCAATAAAAGTATTACTCCAAATTGCTGCACTGTAATCTGAAGGGTGGTGTGTGCATGTGTCCTTGTTCTTGTTATGTATGATGACAATTTTCTACAATAAAGGCATTCATGTTCGTATAATAGAAAGATTACAAGTAGTAATATAGTGGTGTCCTTGTTCATTAACAGAAGTGAAGGGAAGATCCCAAACTCTTCAGATTCAGAACCGTTGAACAGGTTGTAGTAGTTTCAACAATTTAACTTTCAGTGCAAGCAAACAAATGAACAATGGCCAGGTCACAAGTGCAATGCTAAGTTTCTGTGCAGTTAATATGAGTGTGAATCACGATAGCACTAATGCCACAATCATCATGGATATAAACACATTATCCCCATTGCACTGAAACTGCTGCATATGCTGAAATTATGGAAAGCAGATAAAAAAAAGTACGCTTCTGGTAAACATATATCGAACTATATAACAGTAGATCCATAACACTCTTTGGGTAAGCATAGAGTCCACTGTAAGAACTGAAGTATGGAAATATCAAAAGTGAGATATAGATCACCTCTCCTTGACCAGTCCAGTGTAAGAATCAAAGCGTGGCAATCCAATCTATACTGTTTAAAAAGGTATAATAGTTACTCCCTCTGCATGGTTTCATTTTGACCACTAATTTGACTAATAATATATGGGGTGTAACAGAACGAGGCCTAAGCAGCAATGCACCTTGGTGTTGGAGTGGATGCAACTTTTTCCCTGTGTATTTCCAGCGATGAAGAACAATTTCCTTCGGTTTTCCTATAACAGGGCATATTCTTGTCTTTAACTTCCAATCCGTGTGTGTTACAGGAGTTCTTCCTAAAGTACCCATACATTGAGAACGAAGATCAATCAATCCCGCCATGGAGGTGGTGACTGGGGCCATGGGAAGCCTGCTCCCTAAGCTCGGTGAGCTCCTCGTGGGGGAGTACAAGCTGCACAAGCGTGTCAAGAAAGATGTCGAGTCCCTCGAGAGGGAGATGAAGAGCATGAACGCTTCCCTTGTCAAGGTGGCGGAGGTGCCAAGGGACCAGCTGGACAACCAGGTCCTCGTCTGGGCTGATGAGCTGAGGGAGCTATCATATGACATGGAGGATGTCGTCGACAACTTCCTGGTGTCCATTGAGGGATCAGAATCCAATGCCGTCGCCGACTGAAACAAGCTCAAACGGATGGTGGGGGACATGGCCAAAATGTTCACCAAAGGCAAGACTCGCCATAAGATGGCCGATGGTATCAGGGACATCAAGAACCGTGCCCAAGAGGTGGCTGACCGGCGTAACAGGTACAATGTCGACGATGCTGTTGCCAATGCAGCTGGAAAACACAAGGTTGACCCTCATGTGATGGCATTATACAAGGATAAGAAAGAGCTCGTTGGCATTGAAGACGCACGAAATGAGCTAACCAAGAGGCTCACAGATGGTGATGGTGATGTTCCCAATCAGCAGCACAAGATGAAGATAGTCTCTATTTTTGGACCTGGAGGACTTGGCAAGACTACACTTGCTAAGGCAGTGTATGATAGGCTTGGAACACAATTTAAATTATTAAATACACAGCCTTTGTTCCGGTGGGTCGAAACCCTGAAGTGAAGAAAGTTCTCAGGGATTTCCTCTTGGAAGTTGACAAGAGAGAGCATATGGGTGATGTAGCCACATTGGATGAAAAACAACTCATCGACAAGCTCCGACAACTACTTGAGAATGGAAGGTACACAGCATTCCGCCCTGATCATTATATCTCATAACATTAGCAATTTGGGATGACTAATCATTCCCAATAAAAGAGGTATAAGTCAAAAATACCATCCATAATATATAATGTGTAGAACCAAATGCGTCAATGTAATGACACAATGCGGCATTGCATGTTAGATGGATGCCATCTGAGTGGAACTGGCAAAGGCATAGAGAAATACTATTCCTATTGACTTATTAGCGAGGTGGCGCATCTTAACATCATAAGGGCGTTGAGCCCAATGAAGCAACCAGCTACAAAAACATGTGTTTCATTTCGTTCTGTCCAGTTCTAAATTTGGATTTGGAGAGGCCATTTATGTTCTGCCGTACTTTTAGAAAATGGACTAGATTTTACCATGTTTCCCAGCTCTAATATCATTTGGGTCTTGAACAACTACCAAACATTCTCACAAGTTCAGTTTGGAGCTGGAATATAAATCTTTGTTCAAGGTAACAATTCATAACCAAATTCAATATATAAAAACCTATTTAAATCTGAGGGATGAAATCAGTAAGAATACTACAGTTTTGATGAAAGAGATTAGATCAATAAAATCCATGCATGCATAACTACAGTATTGAACGATTCATACATATTTTATTCCTTGTTGAGGTGGATGCTATGCATTTTTTAAACATAATTTCTGGATAGTTTTACTAGCTAGTGCTTGACTCTTGTGTTGTCATGTGGATAGGTACTTCATTTTCATTGATGACATATGGGATTTAAAATCATGGGACATTATCAAGTGTGCTTTCATTGATAACAATCATGGGAGCTGAGTAATCACAACTACTCGTATTCTTGATGTCGCCACAAACACCGGTGATATTTACAAGCTAAAACCACTTTCTCAACATTTGCCTGAAGAATTATTCTCTGCAAGATTGTTTGGTGGTAAATATAAATGCCTTTTTGATCAACCAGCTTAAGTATCAGACAAAATTTTACAGAAGTGCGGAGGTGTGCCATTAGCTATAATAACAATAGCCAATTTGTTGACTGGTCAACCTATGGAGGATTGGTCTAAAGTATTCGACTCTATTGGTTTTGGATCTGGAGATAGCAACACAGTTGTAGAGAACACGAGGAAGATATTATTATTTAGTTATTATGATCTACCTTACTATCTAAGGTCTTGTCTGATGCATCTGATCATATACCCAGAAGACTATTTGATCATGAAAGACAAATTGATATGGCCGTGGGTCGCCGAAGGTTTCCTCAGTGAGGAACCAGGGGTAGGTTTATTTGAGACAGGTGAAAGGTACTTTAATGAACTGATAAATAGAAGCATGATTGAGCTGGTAGAGGATCAACTAACTTACACAATAGATGCTTGTCGTATTCATGATATGGTGCTGGATATGATTTGTTTATTATCAAAGGAACAAAATTTTGTTACAATATTGGATAGTAATGAGAAGAACATACCTTCACGATGCAATGCCCGTAGGTTAGCTGTCCAAAAGAGAGACGTGCCTCTGGCCAACATGAGCATGCCGAAAGTGAGGTCGTGGTATGCCATCATGTGTGATCCCAATGCATTGCCGTCTCTTTCAAACTTTCAAGTGTTGCGTGTTCTAGCGATGGAAGAGTGCAGTTTTAGCGAAGACCGTCCTTACAGTCTAGAACATCTTGGGAGGTTAACTCAGTTGAGATACCTGGGTCTAAAGGGCGCATATATTAGTAAGCTCCCAGAAGAAATAGAAGATCTTCAATTTCTGCAGACACTGAACTTGAGGGACACAAATATAAAAGACCTACCAGGGAGTTTTGGTTTTTTAAGGAAACTCAAGTGTCTGTATGCTGACGTGAATTTTCCTGGTATAACAATGTCGAGTTGGATAGGGAATCTGACATCCTTGGAAGAGCTTTATTTGAGTACCGCTGACGAGTCTTCTATCTTCGTGAAAGAGCTCAGCAAGCTGACAGAGCTAAGGGTGCTCTTCTGTAATTTAGCTGCTGATGTGGATGAGTGCTGGAAGTAATTATATGTGGTGTCTTTATGCAATCTACGGAAAATCCAAGTCCTAAGCCTATGTTTTTCTCACACGGAACCAACATCCGAGTTTGATGACTACTGGAAAGGCTATGAGCCCCCCCTCGGCAACTCCGTGATTTGTGAATAAAGTCTGGTTTCAGAAGGGTTCCGGCGTGGAGTAATTCCTGGCTTCTTCCAAACCTCTCCAGCCTAGAAATGGAAGTGGATGATCTTGGGGAGCGGGATGTGGTCAACTTTGGGAATTTGCCTGAGCTTACTTACCTTTGGGACGCGATTCCTGGGGGCATGGAATTCCCTGATGGTGTGTAGCGACCCGACCCAAAACGGTCAAGTCTCTGTGCTTTCTGTGCCATCCCTGGATCAGTATGCTGGCACACACAGTACTTTGATGAAATACCATAACCTCACATGTAAAATAAATACCGTAGATTCAGAGTATACCTTATATCACAGTGGAAACAATGCAGAAGGGTGTGGAGTCCCATCAACGCCAACGGCAAGTTGAGTGTAGACCGTAACCCTATATCGTACTCTTACTTGTCGTAGAAATATCTGCAACATAAGACGTTGCAGCCGTGTAGGTCAGTACATTGAATTTACCGGCAAGATCACAATAAGAAAGCAGATGATAAAACTATTCTATATGCAATAAGGCTTTGTGGCTCTGTGTCTGAGTTTTTGCATAAAAACTGGTTTTATTTACTTTTTCCTACAACAAAGGAATATCAGGAATCTTCACTATGGAGTTATCTAATATGACATGGTTCCGCCAACCGATGTCTCATAGCCCACAAGTATCATAAGTTGCCCACAATTAATTATCCGTCTGGTGTTGAGAGTTCAGAGATAGATCCAAGTCCAGAGGCTCAAATTGTCCGTAACCAGGTACACGGCTAATCGATTAAGTTTTACTCTGTAGAGTGTTGTGCACTTTACCCACAAGAATTGTTCCCTCCTTGTAAGTCCTCGCACTGCCGGGTGTTTGATAACAGGACGAACGAAACATGGTCTATCAAAGAGTTTCCCTGACCGTTGTCCGGTGCCCATCCAACCCTACCATTCGTCTACATCTGCTAGCACCGTCCCAGCCAGAGTCACAACTAAGGTCAAGCAAGCCAGAGCCCAGATTGACTTGTGGCTGCACAGGTAAGCTTTCGGGCATGAAGTATTCATCCGTCTCTTTGAGTCTGGGTGGAGCTTTTCGCATGAGTACTGGCCTACTCCAGCTCACAACGCATCCACTAGGTTCTCCAGGGTGCCGCACAACCATTCTCCACCCAGTAGTGTGTATTGAAGTCTTGTCTCGAGTCTTGAAGTCCTGAGGTCTTGAAGATGCCATCATGAAGTTGTTTTCGTTGAGGTGAAGTCCTCCTTCTCACACCACTCAAGAACACTCATACCAAATCCCGTCTACTTTAGCGTAGCATTAAAATAAATAATGTTCCCGGGGCTTTAGTAACAAGGGTGGGTTCCTACCTCATGCATTCTACTTAATTACAAGAATTCAATATCACTACTGGAGGAGATGGTGAAATGGTGACACTAAATGCAATAAAAGCATAGGTACGTAAAGCATGGTCAAAGTGAACTTGCCTGGTAAGGTTGATGAAGATAATATCGCTCTTAGAAAATAACTTGATAGAACTATTCGTCACTCTCCGATGAAATCTATTAAGTCAAACATTGCACTCATATAAGCAATCATACTAGCAATCACTCTAACAAAACAAGAAACAAAAACAAGTACTAAACGCACTAGTGTTGAGATGAAGGAAATACTCAAGACAAAAGTTAAAACAACAAAACTTTATCAAAGCAACCAAGAATAATTTTCCTATAAATAACCTATTATCAACCGCAACAAAACAATAAAAATAAAATAAAACTTAACATAAAGTATTTTAGTAAATCTTTTACTAGCAAAAAAAATTACTTTTGAAGAACAACTAAGAACTATAAAGAACAACACACTAAACAACATGAGTTTCTGTCCTAATAAACTTAACAGCAAGAAAACCCTAAAATAATAAAATAACAGAAAATAAAATATAAAACAACTAAATTAACAGAAAGTATTTCTCATAAAACTTTGTTAGCAAAAGGGAACTAATTGAAAAGCTTTTATGAAACTCTACTTAATTATGACCTAAACGAGGTTAACCTTGAATTAAACCAAAAACAATTTCAACTCTAATACAAATTGTTTCTGATCTAAATTAAAGATTACAGAAAATAAAACTTATAAAACAATTTATAGAAAGTATTTTCCAAAAGAATCTAATTAGCATTGAAATCAATTTCAAGTTATTTATTGAACTAGAATTGATCCCATGCAAATTAAGCTTAAAATAACACAATTAAAATAAAAAAAATTAAATTTGTTGAGAAGCTACTGTTTACTAACAAAAACTCAAAACAATTTGTCACAAGTGACAAAAAGAAATAAATTAAAACTATTTAAAACAAATAAATTAAAGGCTAAAACAAGCATAACTAAACAGTACTGTTTTTGTTGTAAAACCCTAATTTAAATATTCTAAAATTTCTCAAATTAAACATACTGATAAACAAAGTCATAAGTGACCAGTAGGAAAAAGAATCAACTCAAAACCTATTTTGAAATTCAAGTTATTCACAAATCAAGATTTGAAGTAAATCAGTTTGAATTCAAATTTAAAATTTTCAAATATGGTAAAATTTAGTATCTACAGAAACTTCATAATTTTTTTGACCTAATGCAAAAAGATTCACTCAAAAACTAATTAAAACATAAAAGTTAAAGCTAAAACAAAAACAGATTCTATTCTGTTTTTAAAACAGAAACAGGAAAAAGAAAAATGATAACTAGCGAACGGTGGGGCTACGTGGCAGATTCTGATAGGCCGAGGGTGTGCGCTGCGGGTGCTAAACGAGCGAGCGTTCGGTTTATAAAAGAAAATGTTTCGGTTAATAATAAACTGAGAAAAACCGACCGGTTCACTAAAACTAAACCAGACCTAAACCGAAGGGGTACGGTGGATCTAATCTACGTCGTTGAACAGTGATCTAACGGAGGAAAAAGGTCCGTCGACTTACAGTGGGGTGGGGCGAACTCCGGCGAGGCGTCGATGGCGACAGGGAGCTCGGGGTCGTCGGGGAGGGAGCTCCGGTGGGTCTCCGGCGAAGACGAGGACACCAGTCGTCGCGGGCTTCGACGGCGAGTGCGTGGGTGGCATCGGCGAGAGGTGGGGGTGGCAGGGTAGAGCAGGGCGAGCTCGAGGTCACGGCGGCGGCTTCTGTCTCTGGCGATAGATTCTGGCGAGAGGTGGAGCTCGGGGTTGGGGCTTCGGGCGAAAACGAGGTGCGGGGCTCCTCCTTTTATAGGGGGCCTCGACTTGGAGCAGGGGGCGGGCTAGAATAGGCAGGAGATTGGCGGATCGCGGCGGCGCCGGCATCGGGAAGGAAAGGAGAGCGTGGAAGGAAGGTGACCACGGGGATCTCGGGAGAGGATCCGCGAGGGGATCGGTGGCCAATCGGTTGCCGTTTCGAGCGCGGGCGAAAGGTGGGTTGTCGGCGGCCTGGGCCTCGGCTGTCTAGCTGGGCCTGGGGCGCTCTGTTGGGCTTCGGCCTTTTGTTTTAAAAGAAATCCTTTTAAAAAAAAACAGAGACAGAAAAGAAGTAAAAGGGAAGTTAAATGGAAAACATATATAGGCATATTATATACCAAAATTTTCAGAAAAAGAAACTCTACAAGATGAACATATTTTCAAGGTCCAATAAAATTCTCACAAAATCAGATAATTCAAACAGTGCTACTGTTGCAAATAAAATGCAATAAAAATATTTTTAAAATACCAAAATGATTTCAAATTCATTTTTCTCCACTTTTCTATTGCAGGGAATCATTTTACCCTATTTTCCATATATTTTATTTTTGGAGAAAAATAAATTTGAAAACAACTCCAAAATGACTTTAAATTTGTATTTTCAAATCTTTTCCAAATTCTTTTCTGTTTTTGTCAAATATATTTCAATCCCCTCTGAAAATTTGAAGTGTCATGTTCCTCCTCTCATTATGAATAATTTCCAGGGGTTTTGAAATTTGGAAATTCAAATAACTCCAAGATGAAAGCTTGGGTTTCATAAAACTTTGAAAGGGCTTTCAAAAAAATCATTTATTTGAAACTTCCAACTCTCTTTCTTTTGATTTGAAGAAGTCATCTTATCTCCTCTCTTGAAACTCCTTGAGTTGCATAAAGTTTCTGAAGTTGAAATGTTTCCAGAATGGAATTCAAATATTTTCAAATCCCTTTTCAAATGGAAGAAATCATTCCATCTTCTCTCTAGGGTGTTGTATTTGAATGGATTTGAATATAAGGGAGTAATTACAAATTGAAAGCTTTGGGAAAGTCATGTTAGTCCCTCTCATTCAAAAGTTTTCAAAAGTTTCAAATTTTCACTCAAATTCAATCAATCAATCAAACAAACAATCATTTCATTAATTAATATAACATTCCAAAATTTGGGATGTTACATGGTGCTTTCCCCAAGTTGAGGAGCTGCAGGGTGTATGCGCCATTCAGATTTCTGAAGGGAAGCATGCAAAGCCTAGAATCTATTTATATCAGTGTGCAAGTGCGTAACTTGAAGGATGCCAGCACTGATTTAGACTTTATTGGTAGCCTGGGGAACCTCCCTTCGCTTCGGGAAGTGGAAGCTGAAATTGGCGTCAATAATGCCTATTCTTCTGATATTGAAAAGGTGAAAGCAACGGTGAGGCAAGCAATCGACACCCATCCCTACAATCCCACCATTCATATCCAGATTTCTGGTGAATGTCCGGTACCGGTACTACTACTACATGCTTCTTTCTCTATCTTGTGTGTGTGTGTTGTGTGTTTTCGATTCCCTGATAGCAAGCAGTGTTGGCTTTTTTTAGACTGATAGAAAAGAATTGGGCTATGGATGATTTTTCGATGTGGCCGCCTTCACTCTTCCTTTTGATAATGCTAGTACCGGTGTTGGTACGTCTGCTTAGGTAATCAATGACGAGAAGGAGGAAGAAAAATCAGATTCCAAGCAGAAAGACTTCAGTACAAGCTAGTTTATATCTTTTTCAATTCCAGTAATATCGGCCCTCTTCATTCTAACTCTCTTCTTTCTTCTGCAGTCCCACCACGACGATGACAACCACCCGGCCGCACATCTAACAGAAAGCAGCGTTGACGCCGCCAGTACATCTCCTCCGGTGCCTGCACGGCTGACATGGAGGCGGTGGGTGTGCTTCGCTTGCCTCAACTCGGGCAGCAGCAGTTCCGCAGCACCTGCCACAGCAGGTTCAAACCAGTGTGGCGCTTCAGGACAGTGGATGGATTAGGCAGCATAGCAGAGGATGATAATTAATGAGGCCGCCCAGCCTTGAATGAAAGCGCTGCTGTGCTGGATGATAGATTAAACTGCACTACCACTTTCCTTAAGATTTGTTACGTATTAAAACTGCTTGTTATTCCTGAATGATGCTTGGTCTGTAATAATTAGGATCGTATGAAGTAGCCAGGTTTTTTGCCCCGTAGTCTGTGACTATGGTCATGATCACGATTAGGTATCGACAGCGGGTTTTCCTGGCTTTTTGCTAGAATCCTGTTTTTTCCATTTCTCAACTCCACTTTGTTAAGACTTGTTGTTTCTATTGTGCCAAGTACTGAAAAGTATCCGAACATGATAGAGGAACTTATTGTTTCCATTTTCTATGATGCCAAGAGCTGATAAATACTCCCTCCGTTCCTGAATATAAGTCTTTTTAGAGATTCCACTATTAGACTACATACGGATGTATATAGACATATTTTAGAGTGTAGATTCACTCATTTTGTTTCGTATGTAGTCTCCTGTTGGAATGTCTAAAAAGACTTATATTTAGGAACGGAGGGAGTACTTTGTTAAGACTTCTTCTTCTTCCATATTTTTATAAGAAAAGAGAAAACTGTAGGAGAGGCTCCCTCCGACGGTATAAATACAGTGCACAAGCTCACAAAAGCATGAACAAGGGACATAGAGGACACTTTTTCTCTCTGTTATTAAGCCCAGATTCAATCCTAATTTCGTCCTACCGAAGATGTTCAACTTCACAACAGCCAGGCCCTACTAGCTCAGGTATACTGCTGTATTATTAGGATGGATTTCTAAGGTTGGCAAAGCCAAAAACAAAGGGCAATGATATATCTCTACTCCTAATTGCTCAGTTGGTGAATAGCATCCCGGTTTTTTTTCGTCCGGCTTTTTTTCGTCTCACCTCCCACCACCACCCTTCACATTGGTTTTTCCACCTCCCAATAAAAACTTTCCTAATCTTTTCAAGTTTTCCTAACCAGCCATGTTACAAATGGCAGGAACCAATAATACGTTACCAAACAATGAAATCCAATTATGTGGCAATCAATTTTGAATCCTAACTTTCCTAACACATGGATCCTTTCTAACAATCAAATCTCTATTATTAAATGACAATCAATATGTATTCGTCGTTGATACCTAGCCCCTCCTCCAACGATGACCGGCAGCCGCAGGACACTGGCCCTATCCCACGCCGCCGCTAGCCGCCTGGACGCCGGTTTTTTTTCGTCCGATTTTTTTCGTCTCACCTCCCACCACCACCCTTCACATTGGTTTTTTCACCTCCCAATAAAAACTTTCCTAATCTTTCCAAGTTTTCCTAACCAGCCATGTTACAAATGGCAGGAACCAATAATACGTTACCAAACAATGAAATCCAATTATGTGGCAATCAATTTTGAATCCTAACTTTCCTAACACATGGATCCTTTCTAACAATCAAATCTCTGTTATTAAATGACAATCAATATGTATTAGTCATTGATACCCAGCCCCTCCGCCAACGATGACCGGCAGCCGCAGGATACTGGCCCTATCCCACGCCGCCGCTAGCCGCCTGGACGCCGCGCTAGAGCCTTTCGTGGCCGTTGGGAGACGGGACACGTTCCTCCACAACGCCGTGATCGGGGGCTTCGCCGACGCGGGCCTCCCGAGGGCGCTCTGGCCGCTTACCGTGGAATGCTGGCCGCTGAGAGGGTGTTCGACGGAATGTCGGCCAGGGATATTGTCACATAGAAGACTCCATGGTGGACGGGTATGTGTCCAGTGGTCTCTCGGGACTCGGGGCGATGACCCTGTACTGCTTTAGGGTGATGCATGAGTTGTGGCATGCCAGAGTCGGGATTATTCGCCGCCCTTGACGCTTGCTTCCTGGAATATGCGTTGATTCAAAGGCATTGGCTCGAGCAAGACGTCACGGTCGGCACCTCTCTTCTTGACATATAATGGAAGTGTGGTGCCATTGCTTCTAACGAAGGCGGCGGAGATGATTGAGGAGGTGGACGGGATGCTGGGCATGCCATCGGAGCATCTCCGGCACGCTCCTTGAGCTGGACCGTGTCCTGCGCAGAGACATCCACTGCAAGCTCAATATGCTCATCAGCTACATCGACAACCTCCCACCAGGGTAAAGGAACCCATTCCCGTTTTTATCCGATCCGATATTTATGGTAGTTCCAACATTCATGTTCTAGGATTTTTTGATGAAACAACATGGTACTGGAACTGATGTGGGATTTTGATGAGTTGGTAGGGGTTCTCATTTGTCAATCTTTAGGTAAGAGGCATAGTGCGATGTACTAAACAATTTATGGCAGGGATAGTCACTCTCGATTACTCCGATTTGTCATCGTCGAACTTATCCTCTCAAATACATCAGTAGAAGTTTATCTCTGTTTTCCCTCTACGACAGAGCTTTATTTTTCTAGATACATTTTTCTCTCTGTCTTGACTTAGGATCCTTATATGATTCATTCAAAGAGAGTCTATAAGTGAGATAATATTTAGCCACAGAACAACTTCCTCCTGCATGGAGTTAGAAGCAAGGAAACTCAGGGTTCAGAAGCTTGACAAATTGTATGCAGACATGGCCTTGCACAAAAAACCGAAGGTGCGCTTTTCTATGGCAAATTGAAATATATTTATTCCTTGGGTCAAATCTGTATAGTATTTTTGGTTACTGAACCATATATGTTATGTTTGTTGTGTTTCAGATCCTGCCAGTTAGTTCAAGCAGCATGATTGTTTCGTACTCATGGTCTGTAAATTGTGGGACTATTGTTTATTTCTGTGATGTAGTAGAATGCAATTGGAATGTGAGTCTAGAACAGGGAGTTACTGCCTTGATTTCCTGGAGAATTCAGACTACTTTTTTTCCTTATCTGGAATGTTCAGGTCGAGGTTCCGATGTAGTTTTCTATTCACCTTGAGAAGCATAAGTACAACTCTTGTTTTCAAGCAGGATTCCAGGAACAAATTATGTGGGCTGAACCACCGGAGCAAGAAAATGACATGCCCGAGTCTCGGGTATGTGCATACAAGAGTTTTCTTTGCTTTATTCCTGCTGGCTGCCATATGCAGCGTCTTGGTCTCAGCTCAATTACAACATGAACCTCTCATCCTCGAAACAAAAGGCCTTGCATAGCTAATTTGACCTTGTAGCTCCACATGAATCCCCAAACGTCCATCGAATTGATCCAAGTAAAAGTGCACCTCTCATGTCTGTTTATATCTAGGAAGTTGAATTTAACCACATGACATAATGTAATTTTTGTCATTATTAATTATCATTAGAGGTTAACTGAGTAATTTCTTCAGAACCTTGAACAAATTCTGGAAGGAGCAGCATGACTCGACATGGAAGAAGTTCAGGGAGTTGTCGAAGATTCAATACGGTTTTCTTATTGATGATGTTCTTGAAATAGCTGATGTTCAAGTTGTCAGGTAGTATTGATTTTCAGGATTTATACGACAATTTTTTATTTAAATATTACTATATTCCATACCAAGTACTCCCTCCGTTCCTAAATATAAGTCTTTCTAAATATTTTAGCATAGACTACATATGGATATATATAGACATAGTTTAGAGTGTAGATTCACTCATTTTGCTCCGTATGTAGTTCATAGTAGAATCTCTAAAAAGACTTATATTTAGGAATAGAGGGAATATAATGTTATGTGTAGAAAGAATCATGAAACTAATTAGATGAGTTCCTGTGTCACTAATTTCTGAACATATTTCATTGTTCAGGTTTTGATTTCATCTGTTGAGCTATTTTAATTTCTTTTCATGCGAGCAATGAAAAGACTTTATGACTGGTACTATGTAGAAACTTTAATCAGTTGGTTGTGGAATCATGGTGGTGATTTGGATTTCTTCACTAAATTCTGATAGACTTCCATCTTGAGGGCTCTCCGTTTTGATTCCATATACTATTTTTGTTACTCTTGATATAAATAGACATGAGATTTATTGAGAATTTTATCTGCAGTGTGGGCCCTCGTACTTTTCACATGAAATCTTGAAGGAAAGTAGAACCAAGGCTCTGCGAATGGCAGTTGTGGCTCAGAGAAGAGGATAAGCGGGGGTGCGAGGGACTGATATGGACTACGGAAGGGAAGGAAGGGGAGGGAAGCTTCGCCATGAACTATGCCCATAGCTTGATGTCACACTGCATTGCAGCTCTTGTTAGATCCTAGAGAATTAGGATGATTTTGGGTGCTGGAAGAAGCTGGCACTCTCATGGACATGTTTGTCTAAGGGATTTAGAATTACCCCATTGATGATTTTTAGTCATTAAATATTCCAGGTTTCATTGTGCCTTAGTTTCCTCTTGGGACATTGGCCCTGAGGTGCGAACTCTGTCTACCCATGTCGATGTAAGGAGCCCGTGCCCCAGTTATCTCTCACATGCCCTGGTGAAGTAAACAAGAAGGTGGCGCGTGTTTTGGGCAGAAAGGCAATCGAGAGGAGGGACAACCATGCTGGCAGTAACAACAAACGAGTAGGGTGGGTGGGATGAGTGGGGCAAACCTGAAAGTCAATGGTGTTAATCCTCCGGTGGCCGCCACACTCGGAGAAGGTAGCATCACCACGGTGTGTAGCAGGTCGCGTCGCCGTGGTGGTCGCCCTCGGCGGGGCGGTGTGCACTCCTTGGCATAGGGAATCAACCCGGGATTGCCTTGTCATGGAGATTGATGGCGTGGCAGCATGACTGTGCTTGGCATGACTCGGCTGGGGAAGAAGATCAAGCCCGACGATGAGGGCGTTGTCCCACCTCCTTGCCAGGCTACACAACTATTCCCGAGGTTTTCCAACTAGATACAAACAAGTCAACTATGTGGATGGAATTAATCAAGAGCTGTGGGCCCTTCTACACCTCCCGTCCAGATCCGACTGCCCAGGATGCCAGACCCGTGGGTGCGCTGTCACGGTGCCGTGGAGGGGACTCAAGAGGTTGTTGGGTAGAGAAGGAAGCGGGCCAAGCCGTGGCGAGGAGAGGAAGGGCGAGCGACGCCATGAACGAGAGGGGAGGCAGTGGGGAGATGAGGGGTGTGATTCGCCATGATGTGGAGGGAAGGAGCGAGGGATGCCGTGGAGGGGAGGGGAGGCAATGGGGAGAGGAGGGGTTTGATTCACCATTGCGTGGAGGGGAGGTGCCGAGGAGAGATGGTGGTGGCGATGCATGGTGGGGAGATGAGATGTGTCGACACCCCGTGGCTAGCTGGATATGCGGGGAGAGTGAAGGCGGCTGTGCAGTGAGTGAGTGAGAGTAGTGACTACTTTTTTTTCCTTCGAGAAAAAGAGAAAGGAGCATATGCTATGCGATGACATAGATGTGTCCTAGCCTAACAAGTCATCTTTAGAGAAAATACCATCTAAGTGATCTATAGGTACCTACAGTTTATAGCTCGATAAAATCGGGATTCGCCTCACATTGTAACATGCAAATGAAGCTAAAAACAATATTTTTCACATTGTATGGAAATATCTTAAACACATCAAATAGATTCAAGTTTGTGACAGATGATTAGTTGGATCATTGCACTCTATGTACACAACTCTCTATTATATATTTTATCAACTTACAACACAAAGGAAGTTGATTTCAATTACTTTTCGATTGTTACAGGCTCTCATTTCTATACTTGCAAAATTTGACATGCATTATGTTTATATATGCAACCGACAAAAAATATATTCATGGCCCATGGCAACGCACGGACATTCTACTAGTAAGACTTAGATATGCAATACTTAAGTCATATCTAGATGTGCTTTAGCAAACCCGAAAAACAAATAAAGCAGGCCCGGAAATCTCACATCAATCTGACAGAGTTGACGATGTACAGGCAGCTCGCAAAATAGATGATGCAAGTCAAGACCCAAAATAGATATGCATGACAGAATACCTCACGTATCGGTTGGCGTGGCCCAAGGAGACTCGGTCGGAGCGGCGAGACGGACTACGATAGGCGGCGGCGCGCCATGGGAGGCGCCGCCTCGCCGAGTGGGGACTCGACCGGACCTGGGCCGAACTCGGCGTGGGCGTTGTGTGCCGTCCGATGCGATCGACGATCTGATGGCCCACGTGGCACCAAATATTGACGCTTTCGCCGAAGCGCGCAAGCGAGCACTCCAAAACGGATCGGCCCACTTCGAGCGTTAAAGCAGTGGCAGGCAAACCGGTTCTGGGAACAGAAAAGAAAACGGTTGACCATTTTTTTTAGCGCTCAACCGTATCTTTTTCTGTTTTATTTTTCTTTTTCCGGTTTTCCTGTTTCTTGGGGGTTTTATTTGGTTCTGTTTCGTTTTTATTTTTTATTATTTGTTTTCAAAAATGTTTGAAATATTAAATTTTGTTCGTGATTTTAAAAATTGTTCAAAAATTTGCTATAAAATAATAGATTAGATCCAAAAAAAATATAAATAACTATAAAAGTATATAAAAATGACGACATAATAGCATTTAACAATAAAATATTATAAATACGCTTGAGACGCATCACACCGGTGCTAGCATTTTCCTGGAACTATTCCAGGCTTGTGGCTATGTTCATTCAGTGTGAAGAGATATTTCCGTCGACTATGAGGGCGTCCGTTGTGAGTGTATATGAACATCTGCATTTGTACCGTGTTATTGTTAAAAAACACAACACTTGGTTTCCGTTTGGAATAATGGCACGTCGTGCCTTACGTTAACGTTCGTTTCTATAAAATAAACAAAATCGGACGGAAAAGGCTCTCCATCCAGCACAATCTCCGCTTCAAATTGAACCCAAGCACATCCCTGATCTCCGGCGTCGCCCGTCCTATCTCTAGTACCGCCTCGTCAGATCCGATGATGCCCCGTCCGAAGGGCACAACACCCCCGATCTTCGGCGACGCCGCTCCGCTAGTGAAACCGATGGGCGATCTCGTTCCGAAGAATCGAGCTCATCATTTCAATCACGTGTTCCCAGCCTCCGAAGAAGTTACCTCATCCCTATAGAGGTTACCGTCCATGGCTTACCAGCTAACGTTGTGCTCTCCGAGAAGACGTCGGATAAACTATATTACCGTTTTCTTCTCTAGGTCAGAGAAAGAGGAGCTTCGAGCAATTATAGATCTGATTAGGGGTCATCATGGAGTGACGGAGGCCAAGTTGGTCAATATTATGTTTCGTTTTTGCTAATTTTCAGCTAGATGAAAAGAATTGGCGTTCAGATCGCTATGTTGAGATTCGTGTCATTCCTTTTCTTTCTCGGACCTCTGTGTTGTTGTTTATCGGGTCCGCATACCCATTTTATCGGGAGAAACCCGTTAATTGCGCGCCCGCCTACCCGTCCTCGCCTTGGCGAGTGCCCTTTCATTTCAAAAAAATCTTTTCGTTTTGCTCTAGCTCCTCTCGTATCTCCCCCTTCCATTTCCAGCGGCAGAGAACTCGGTGAGTTGAGAGATGGAGTCCTGGCGATTTTGTTTGGGAGGTCTCCTTCGATGGGCGCGTGAGGGCTTGGTGGTCAGACGTCTGGAGTTCTTCACGCAGTATTGGTTGGTTCTTCTCTCCCCGTCATTTCCTATGTTCCCGTTTCCTTTTGTTTCCCCGTTGCTCAGATCTGTTGGTTGTTGCTCTTGTGCTATGGGGCTAGTTTTGTATCCTAGTGTTTTGATCCGTGTGGACGTGTGGTGCTCCGTGTGATGAGTAGGGGATCGAGTGATGTGATCTGTCTGGTGCTCGTGTGCTGTGTTGTGATGCGTAGGGCTCTATTCCCCTAGTTCTGTTCATATCCTAGCTAGGGTTTCGATCTGTTAGTTCGTTTCGTGATCTGTTAGTTTGTTTTCATATGAGTTGTAGCTGCTATCTTGTTTAGTTTGTGTCGTGATTTTAGATTAATTATCTGTCTCGACACCTGCTGGTTTTTACATTTAGTATCCTTTTGGTGCGAGCTGAGTTTGATTTGGTTGGTGAGATGACAGGGTTGCTTATGTTGTTTGTGCTTAGAGAAATTTAGGCCATCATTTTACTTGTCTGCTCATGTTGTACCTTCAGACCCATCTATTTATAGCCGATGCAGTTTCAATTGCAACAGAAACCCATACTTTCTCATCAATCACATAAGTAGCAGAAACATCTCCATAAGCTCTAAATAGATCCATTTTGACCTGATATCCTCCGCTCTGAGGAAGAACACCAGAATAATACTCACCCCTTGAACTGAAAAAATTGCAAATAATTATTTTATAGACTTCTACACTGGAACTATCATTCCTAACATTTCCTCACACGGCTGCAAGATCTGCTTGATGCTTTGCTGAATCCATTTTACTCTGTTATAGCATGTTAAGAGGGTTCAGTTTCTCTAGTGTAAGTGTTGATTATCCTTTTGTCTTCTGTTCTCTAATGTATTCTATTTAGGTGGGGGTGGTAGTTCTTGGGATTTCCATGTATTTACTGTAGTTTCGCCTTTGTAATTTAAGTTGGTTTGCCACTGTATTATAGAATGCTTGTAAGTGTATTAGCTCTGGTATTTTTGCTTGCTTATCATTGTAATTCATGTGTTTAAGAACTATAATTGTACTAATTTAGTTTCGACTGTTTAGTATCTGGTCAGTCTTGATATTGTAATTACAATGGTTCACCTTGAAAATTTTGCTTGCTTACTGTATCTCCAGTGTTTAGCATTTGGTTAGTGTTCCATCTTGATTGGTTAGTATATTCTAGTGATTTGCTGAGTGTAACACAGAGCTATATCACTGTAAATTTTGCTTGCTTAGTGTTCGAGCTTTGTAATTCTAGGGGTTTCATATTGTTTATGATTGTAATTCTAGTTTTTTTTCTTGGTTTACACTGTAATTTTAGGTCAATTGTAAACCATTTCAATTTCTGCTTTATTTTCCAGTGATATCTCTGTATTTCCAGTTGCTTAGTACTTTATTTTTTATCGATTTCTATTATAATTACAGTGGATTATTTTTAGTGATCTAGCTTTGTAAACAGATGGTTTAGCTTTCTAGTGGTTGCTCTGTAATTCCAGAGTTCTAGCTTTGTAATTCCACATGGTTATGATTGTAATTTCAGTAGTTAATTTCCTGGTTTTCTACTGTAATTGTAGGTGAGTTCCATTGTAATCCATTGTACTTTTTCAGTGATATTGCTCTGTATTTCCAGTGGCATGTTACTGTATTTTTTATTGATCATGACTGTAATTTCACTTGTTTCTTAGTGATCTAGCTCTGTAAATTTTATTTGATTATTACTGCAACTCCAGTGGTTTTTAGAGTGATCTAGCTATGTAATTCCACTAGTTTAGCTTTTTTCAGTCATCTAGCTCTATAATTTCAGTGGTTTAGTACTGTAAATTTTATTTGATTACTACTGTAACTCCAGTGGTTTTTAGAGTGATCTAGCTATATAATTCCACTAGTTTAGCTTTTTCAGTCATCTAGCTCTATAATTTCAGTGGTTTAGTACTGTAAATTTTATTAGATTATTACTGTAATTCCAGTGGTTTTTTGACTGATCCAGCTATGTAATTCCAGCGGTTTATTTGTATTTTTTCCAGTGATGTAGCTTTGTAATTCTAGTGGTTTAGTACTGTAATTTTATTTTTATTATTCCTGCAATTTCAGTGGTTTTTAGAGTGATCGAGCTATGTAATTCAAGTGGGTTAGTACTATATTTTTATCTGATTATCACTGTATTTCTAGTGTTTTTATTTATTTATTATGAATGTAATTCCATTGTGTGCCCTTGCATTATACTTGTTTGTATTCCATATTGATTTTCACTATAATTACACTGGTTTAGCTACGCATTTCTTCTTGTTATTGTTTGTTGTTCTTTCTGGATGCCCTTCTTTTTGTTTTTGCGGGGATTGTGGCATGATCATTTTCTTTAGTTGTAATAACTAGTTTAAGTATATTTTCTGTTTTTGTCTTCTTAGGCATTTGTTCAATCCAGTTTTTTTGCTCCATATATATTTGAATATATATATATGTATATGTGCTCCATTTATGTAACAAATAATTAGAAAATAATCCTAATATGAAATGGGTTGTACTAATGTGATTTAGGGTATTGTTTCTGCACTGTGGTCCTATTTGAGTGTGTCTATTGTTCTGATTTATTTTTTGTTAGGTCATAAGTAGTGGATATGTGGATTCAGTGTATTGTCTGATGTGTGGTGTGTAGATGGTTGTCGGCAGTCTTGATCTTCATGTACCTGCAAATCATTATTTTTTAACTTATAAGGCTTCGATGTTATTTTTGAATTGCTATGCATGTATCTACTGCTTTAGGTATAATTTACTATATTTACCTTGTCCAGCTCAATGTTGTCAAATAGATTTTGCGCTGCTTCATTTCTCATTGGATCATTATGTTCCTGCAACACGCAAACATTGTTCATGTATTTTTTTATGTAGGTTCAGTTGCTATTTTATATGCTTATTCATTTAATTTTAATTTTATTTTTTCTTACTGTTTCATTCTCTTCCTGATTGTTGATATGAGGCATTTCTTCTGTTGTGCATGGAGTGTAGTCAACTTCCATGTAGTCTTCTCCATGTATGGCTGTTGATGTGTATATTGTTCCTGCAAAAAGTAGGAGAAGGTCCTTGATTTCTATATGTCTACTGTTGTTGTTCTCCGTGTGTCATTGGCATTTTGTCTTACCTTGTACTCCCTCCGTCTCAAAATAAGTGTCGCTTCTTTAATAGTAAATTTGTACTAACTTAGTACTAATTTTGCGACACTTATTTTGGGATGGAGGGAGTACATCATTTGAGCTTGTTGTAGTTGAGTGAAGGAGTATGTTCCAGTCTGCATCATCAGATAACAAGTTGGCAAATATGACATTTGGTGTTGTTTTTGTGCATTCTCAGGATTGTTGGAGCTTCATCATCAGGATTGTGAAGTTAACAAAGGAAACATACATTAAGGAACGCAGCTTTGTCATCTTCGAGGCACTGCTCGGTCCTGTTCATGTTTGAATTGTTCATGTTTGAATCCAGTGCTGGTACCTGCATATTACTTTGGAGAACAATTATGTATTTGTATGTAGTGTTACTCCTCCAGTGTGTAGAGTGTGATCCCTAAAGTGACCTCACTATGATTTTACTTTTGCTCTTTCTAGTGTAAGATTTTCTAAATGCTTAATGTGTGATTCGTACTTGATGGTTATTTCCCCAGCAGCCTCCCTATGAATTTACAATGTTTTTTTCAGTGTAAGATTTGAACGCTCCAGTCGAAGTCGTAAGTGTTCAGCACTGTTGAATGTTGAAAGTGTAGCTTCTATGTTCCTGTTTTTTGCAAAAAACTACTGAAATTACAGTTACTTTAAGTTAGCTCAACTACTAAATTTACATGAACCTCTTTGTTGGTTTTACTATCATCCATGTTCCTGATTTGTAATCTTTGAATTCAGCAGTCTTAATTCATGTTTCAGTATTAGTTGTATTTTTTACAGTCCACAGATAATACAGGTTTAGTTCAACATCCAGACCAAGTGTTAGTTCAATAGCTACTGTAAATTGAATATTCAGACCAAGTGTTCAACACAGATAATACATGTTTCGATACCAGGTTTAACATTTAGACCAAGTACTAAGTGTAACATTCCGACCAAGCTAAGATGATTCTGTTCGCTACTTTTCTGTTCAGATTAGGAACGGTGCATTTGTGGACCCGTTAATTGTTGGGTTTGTTTGTGCTCTTTGGCGTGGTTCTGTTGAAAAGGTGGGGACAGAGTCAAACAGGAGGACAGGGGACAGGGGACAGGGGACAGGGTACAGTTGTCAACTCCTACTTGGTCGAAAATCTGACTGAAAGCAAATTGAATTTCAGCCGGATGTCATTTAGACACTAGCTCCCTTATCTTTTCATCTCATGTCCTGTTTTACGTATGGGGACGATGGTACTAGGCGAATATTTGTATGCTAAACTTCTATACTTATTTAAATTATTATTTTTACCCTAGTCTAATCTTGATGAGAACAATTTTTAAATTATTTTTCTAGAATAGTTAACCACATAATAATGCCTATAAATATTAATTATAGTGTTGTTCTTATACACTAAAAAATGCTATGTGTATTACTAAATTGGCTGTTATTATGAATTTACAGAATTTGTTGTAACAAAGTTATTTTTAAATATCTTAAAAAAACATAAATTATATATATTTTTCAATGTGTGTGTGTTCATGTATATTTCAATGTTATGGTAGAGATCTAAGTGCACTATCTATTTGTTACTCCCTCCGAGCTTGAAAAAATAAATCTTACATTATGGGATGGAGGGAGTATCTTTGTTTATGGTTTCTAGTGTATTATTTCATAAGCAAAGTTACAGAAACTTCTAGGATGAAAATTCTAGAGTATAAATTGAACTTCTAGCAAATAGGTTCACAATATGTGTATGTTTTGTACTTGGCATTGGACTAACATCCCCTGCAGTAGACAAGGGTGAACATAAAAATGCCATCAATTCTACATTTTTATGCATACATTTTAACTAGCTTGTATTTGTTTGATCATATGGTGTACTAGACCATGAAGACGCGTGTTACCGCGTCATCCATTTTAAAGAAACAACTATAATATGTTAGGAAAAACAAAGACAATAGAAATGTTTCATGAATTTTGGACAAGATACAGGTGGTCGAACTAAGTCAGAACTAATGAACTCACTGAAAGGCTACCGTTTTTTACAACTAAGTCGGAACTAATAAACTCACAAAAAGGCTAACCTTTTTATTTTATTTTTTCGCCACATCACATTAATAAGAAGGTTGAAAAAAAATACGTAGCGAAAAAACCGAAACATATATCCTCCAAAGGCTAGCATTACCTACTTTTGTACAAATCATCTATAAAAGGAATATCACGTTCTCAAGGAATTCAACTCTTTGCATCTATAGTATTGCTATCTCGTCTAGTTTGTACAATCTGCATTTTAGCAGACTATATAGAATGTCTGTCCACTAAAAAAGTTAATTTATTTCTAGAAAAAACATTGACAGAAAAAAGATGAGCAATCATCTTGCAAACTAACAGAAAATACCAAAATGAACTTATCTAAGTCAAACCCTAGATTGCCGAATCATATATGATTGTATTTAATTAAGTGAAACAATAGTAACTTATATCATCCATTTCTGAAGGGGGGCCAATGGAAATGAATTTTTCGCAAAAGATATGTGGATGGTATTGGCATAATTGCACACGACAGGAGCAATGTGCAAATTAGTAATATATCTAGGAGAGCTATGGCCAAGTATACAAATGCAACAGAATGTTTGAGATAATGCTAAGCACTGATGCAAATTATTTTAGTGACTAAAGTCTGATGTCGATATATATTGCAACACCAAAATACTGCAAAAGTTCAGCGCGAAGCACAAACAATCATATGAGAATATGCAAGTATATAGTAACTATCACCTCACAAATATAAGCACGTATGCTAATGAATTACACGACTATTGTTGCGCGGTTTCAATTTATCCAGCCTTGCTATTTGCGGTGGACCCTCCGAGCTATGGTTTTTTTCTAAGAATGGGCCAAGCCAAGCATCAAAGATCATAGAATGCAGAATGTTGACCTGGAACTCAAGTATATAACTCTCAGACCTGCTCCACACTACAGATGACTACATCACCAACGGCAGAAGTTAGTTCCTGGTCACCATCCATGGAATTCAAATGAACAATAGCAACCGAGTTGGCTTTAACATATCAACAGAACCATCTGCATAAGATAAAAGAAGCTTATTAACCTATGTTGACATATCTAAGAAATAGAAACTTCAACAATAAATGTCACATATACCTATGAGAAAGATTCCACTCTTCACGGAACTTCTAATCAGTAATTCTTTCGGAGGCATGATAACAAGACAATTGTATATATATATACATGGGATTCCAACATGCTAGTAGGAGTATATCATTGTGGTTAACAAGATCCTGCAATAGTCAATTTAGCTCGGTAGTTCAATATCTAAATTTCTAACATCACCGAAGAATGGAAGGTAAAATGAAAACATACAAATTTGGACCAGAGTTGGCACTTGGCAGATGTCTTTCTGTTCGCAAAATAACTTCCCAACGGGGCACCTCAACGTTTGTGTCTGTTTGTCAACAATATAAGTTTAGAGTTTGGAGTCTTGCACTTTGTAGAAGATGGCCCCAGTTTCGCAAGGGGAAAGTGGTGATTGCACCCACCTTCGATGCACCCACGCAGTGAACAGTAAATTCGAAAAAATAGAAAAAAAACAAAAAAAATCCTGAAACTTGGTGGATGTGATTATGAGGAAATGTTTTAGGAGCTTGCAAAGTTTGGTTACCATGAAACATCGAATGATCTCCATACAAAACGAAATACAAATGATGCTCTACACCCATGTTACTGTTCACATGTTTTCAGCACGAACTTTGTTTTTTTGTACAGATTTCCACGGATGTTATTTCGCCACCAAATTTTGCAAGCACCTAAACCATTTGGTCAAAATCACATCCACAAAGTTTCAGAATTTTTTGAAATGTTTTGCTAAGTTTTTGATCGTGGATGCACCGGGGGCGCAATGTGTGTGGGTGCACAAAAACCACTCTCTTTTGCAAGACCAACCGCATGCATGACAACTCAAGAAAAGTATCTTGGTTTCAACTAATTTCTCCTACAGCTTGCTCCTATATTATTCTATGTTATCAGACAAATATGGAAAACTTTCCATGTTATGCTGGTATGAAGCATCCTACCCATCTGCCCAACAAGATGAAACAGAGAAAGGCACATTACAGAGAACGCTAGGGATCAGAGATAACGGAAGTGGAAAAACCAAGGGTAAGGGTTTACTTGATAATATGGCACTTGAGTTTTTACGTCGTTGAGGTAGTCAACCCCATGTTTCCGTCACAACCTTCTTGCACCTGCAACGTGCTGTTGCCCCTTTGCTTGTCGCCACCGCGTGTTTGCACCAGTGTCAATGGGTCCAAACTGAGGCTTCCCCCATGCCGTCGCTCCGATGACGCTTTGCCACATTTTTATTTTTTTGAGGGAACGACGCTTTGCTTGTTTGCTTTTTCCTTTTGTGAGGGGTGATGATTTGCTTTTTTTTTTGTTGACAAAAGGATGACGCTTTGCTTTTTTTTTTTGAGAATCTGCACCCTTTATTTAAAATTCAATGTTCATGGGAATACAAATGATATCGGGCAGAGAGATAAGCCACACATGGCGCCCGGTTGAAAGAGAGGTACTCGCCTTGGCGAGAGCATGTGCCTCACCATTGTACTGACGCTTCTCATGTATGAACTGGACATCTCTGAATGAGCTTCGCTTGACCTTGATCTCCCGTAGGATACTGACATGTTGACATGGAGCACCAGATTCAATATTAGCCACCACTTCAGAGTAGTCCGAAGCAACACACAGCGAATCAATATGTAGGTCCAAAGCTAAAGTCAATGCTTCATTGCATGCACTTGCCTCCAGAGTAGCTGGATCAACAAGGCCTTGAAAAACAACAGCCGCCATTTTTGTCCCGACAAATGACCGCCGCCGCTCCCCTGGTTCCATCTCGGGATAGCCCTCCATCGACATTCAATTTTACCTCATGTGCAGCAGGACGCAGCCAGTGGGCCATAGATGCCGGTGCATGCACGTCGCTCTGGTTCGCTTGAAGGCCCCCAAAACTTACATGCACGTCCTTAGAGATTACATGCATGCCCTTTGTTGGATTAGAGCTGTGGATATGAACAAAGTTTAGATCCTCCAGAAACTTTGTGATAAAGCAACGCGTACTCATAGGACTTTGGTATTCATCATCATGGATAGCTCGCCTGCGTGCCCACCATATCGCCCACATCGTCACAAGCCCTCGAGTGAAATCCTCCTCCGGCAAAGTGTCCACCAACCAGAGCATCCAAAGCTTAGCATCATCCGTTCTGTTCGAGATTGCTACCTCATTGAGTTCCTCGTCCGCCAGGGCCCAAACGCACCTGGCCATGCGACAATCGAACAAAGAATGGTGCCACATGTCATTTCTGTATGACAGATAGAGCACTCAGGAGTATCCGCCATATTCTGTGTTTGCGTACATCACCAGTGGGAAGTGACGTCCGTGCTAGACGCCATGCAAATACTTTAATTTTTTTATGGAACCGTGGTTCCCCACAGTTTGGTCCACGAACGTTGATCTCCCACAAGGTTGGAGTGACCTGGATTACTTTCCAACCAGTCTGTTCGTTGCTGTTTCGTTGCACATAGGAGCCTATACGCTGAGCGGACAGTAAATACACCCTTCTTCTCATAGTGCCATGACCAAAAATCTGGTTGTACACTTGAACTGATTGGAATGTTCAGAATCGCCTCTTTATCTATCCCAAGGAAATGCTCTTCAATAAGATTTTCATTCCATGATGTAGTGGCATTATCAATCAGATCTGAGACCCTATACGGTGGGTTTGCGTACTTGGCACAAACCGGCCGGAGCTTGAAGTCCCTCGGGATCCAGTTATCTAACCAGATGTCTGTCCCTTCTCCAGTACCGATTCTTTTGATCAACCCAAGCTTCAGTGTGCCCCTACCCTCCACAATGGAGCGCCAGACTTGCGATGGATGCCTCCCCAACTCCGCTTCCAATACCGTACTATTAGGATAGTACACGGCTTTTAAAATCCAGGCACTCAGGGAGTCTGGTACCTGCAAAAGGCGCCATGCCTGACGAGCCAAGAGTGCTAAGTTAAATAGCTCGATGTCGTGGAAACCCATACCTCCCATAGACTTCGGTTGTGAAATAACCTCCCACGAGACCCAAGCAGTTTTCCTTTCACCCTTCTTGGAACCCCACCAGAATTTCTGAAGCAAACCACTGATATGATGGCACAAACCTCGTGGTAATTTGAAACACACCATGGAATAAGTCGGGATAGCTTGAGCCACAGACTTAATAAGGACTTCTTTTCCTCTGACTGAGAGAGCTTTCTCCATCCACCCCTGAACTTGGTTCCAATTTTTATCTTTTAGATATTTAAAAGAACCCTCCTTTGCACGCCCCACATCAGAAGGTAGCCCAAGATACTTTTCTGAAAGTTTCTCATTCTGAACGTCAAGTGTATGTTTGATCTCAATCATTATAGAATCAGAGCATCCTTTGCTAAAAAAATATCGAGGACTTATCTTTATTTATTCGTTGGCCTGACGCTGCGCAATAAGTTTGCAGAAGTGACTCAACTCTGCATGCCATAGCCGGGGTAGCATGAAAAAACAAGAGACTATCATCCGCAAAAAGAAGATGGTTAACCTGAGGTGCACCTGGGGCCACCTGAATTCCAGGTATGCTCTCAACTGGATCAGAGGATTTGAGCAAACATGATAAACCTTCAGCAGCTAGAAGAAACAGATATGGTGAAATAGGATCTCCTTGCCTGATGCCGTGTGAAGGCTTGAACTCATCCAGTTTACATCCATTAAACATAACTGAAAAAGACACCGACGTGACACATCTCATCACTGTCTGTGTAAAACGTGGGCTGATTCCCAATTTCAACATAACAGCTCTCAAATATGGCCATTCGAGCCTATCATACGCCTTCATCATGTCGAGCTTCAAATCACAAAATCTGTTGCCGTTCAACTTCTTCATTTTCATATAATGTAAGCACTCATAAGCAGAAATAACATTGTCAGTAATAAGACGGCCTGGTACAAATGTTGATTGTTCCTCAGAGATGATATTTGGGAGAATGAGTTTGAGCCGGTTAGCCAATACCTTGGATGTAATCTTGAAGATCACATTGCAAAGACTTATCGGTCGAAATTGTCCTAAATTTTTTGGACTTGCAATCTTGGAAATTAATACAATGAACATTTTGTCTATCTCCTCTGGAGAATCAACTCCACTCAGAACACGTAGCACCATATCAGTCACCTCAGCACCACACAATTCCCGCTGAAAGAAGTGCGTGGGAAAACCATCGGGGCCAGGAGCCTTCATGGGAAACATTTGAAACAATGATGTCTTTGCCTCTTCGTTACTCTATGGGGCATTAAGCTTGACATTAATTAGCCCATCCACCTTAACAGGGTTATGTGAAAGGACCTCCTCCATACCAATAGTACCCTCATCGGCATATAAATTTTCATAAAAGCTAGTGGCCATGGACGCCATCTCACTTGGGTCTGAACATGCAGAACCATCCGGACGCTGCAGCTCTGTAATACGATTTTTAGCCTTGCGTGCGCTCGCTTTCCGATGGAAATTTTTTGAGTTATTGTCGCTTTGCTTGTTGGTCTCTCCTATGGGCGCGACAGGTAAGGAGGCCTACTTCGACGCGTTTGGTTCGGCGAAAGTGCTGCCGTTTCCGATCCCCGCGCTTTCCGAAACGGTAGATCCTGTTTGGTTCGCGTAGTATGTTTTCGGCAGCAGCGGTTTCTGATACGCCGCTTCGCAAAGTCAAAACCAGCGGAGCGGAAGGTGATTAGGAAACCGGACGCCACCGAGCGAACCAAACAAAGCCAGTATCCTGTAAAAATGAATCGGAAGCAGCGCTTCCTTATAGCGAAACCCATTACGTTACCTGAGCAGGAACCAAACGCGTCGTTAGTATTTTCTTGGCCCGACTAATGAAAGGAAGCCCAGGTGGATCTCCAGAGCAGTGGCCCAAAGATGTTGGGCTGACACGGGGCACAGTGTCGCGGGTAAAAACGGCTTTGAGACACACAATGGCACGAGTGAACGATCTGGTCCATTCCTAGGCTCGATCCGACGGCTCACGAGCTCAAATCACAGTGAGAGCTCCTAGGTGGCTCAGTTTTTACTGTTTTTAATACAAGTGCTTGTGACAATTTCTAGAATAAGAACTAGCCCAACAAAACTAAATATACTGGCGTGCTCACCCTCTCGCGACCGTGTCGCCCCCGCCGCGGCCCCGGCGCCTCTCTCCTAGAGCCCTCCCCCGTGCCTCCCTTCCAGTCGCGGTCGCTGGCATCCGGCGCCGGGCCTGGCCCGGGCGGCCCCCGCGGCGGAGGCCCCTAGCCTTTCCCCTTGCGGTGTCGCGCCGACGCGAGGACGAAGCACGCCGTGGGGTGCACCTAGGCGGCGGCGGTCCGACGCCACGGTGGGGTGGCCTGTCGCGGTGGCGGGAGGTCTGCTGGGCGGCGGGGTGGCTTTTGGGAGGTGGAGGGGCAGCTAGCGATGGTGGATGGCGGCGGCGCTGGCGGCGGCCTGCTGCAGCGTGGCGGCCGGGGCTTTGCGGGCCCGATTTAGGCCTGGCCCGGCCCGGGTGCCCTGGTATGCCCCTGTTATCGCGTCTGGACGCGACCCCGATGGTCCTGGAGGCATGGGCCTCCCACATGACGGCGGTGGAGGTGGTTCCCTCCCCCGCAGCTCCGGTGCTGCCGCTCCCGATTCCTGGCGCTCCCTCTCTTCGTCCTCTTGGCCTCGTGTCGGCGATCTCAATGAGGCAGCATGGATGACCTCAAGACCGTTGTGGCGTATACTGGCGGGTGGCGAGCTGGCTGGTTGGCTCCGGTTCGGGCGGGTATTGGTGTTTGGGTTCCAGGAGAAATCTCTGGCGGCTCATCCGGCTCCGACGTGGTGTCGCCTGCGGGTGTCGCCATTCCTTCCTGAAGGGTGTCGGTGTCACCCATCCCCCACTCCCATCCGCGTGTCGGGGGAAACCCTAGGAGATGTCCCGGCAGCAGCGTCGTCGACGTCACATCCCTTCTTGGAGGTGCTGCTTGGTCCGCGGCGGATCGATCCTTGAAATGCGGTGGGACGAATCTGAAGGGCACAGCGGTGGCAGATTATCCGTGCTTTGTCGATCTGCCGTTGTTGGTATTTTTTTTCTTTCTCTTTCGGGCTTGATGTGCTGATCGCCCCAGCAGTTACGTTGTGATCGGTGAAAGTTGCTTTATGATATAAAGCGAGGAAACCCTTTTTCGGAAACCAAATATACTTAACACAGATATCAATACAACTCGTGGGTCGTCTTTCAGGGAGAATATCAGCCTAACTAAACTCATCGTTGCCCGTTAGCTTGGTTTGTTCCTATGCGGTGCTCCTGCAAATCGTAGATTATGAATTTTCGCATATTCAATGTTCTTTCTTGGACTGTTCCTATGTGGTACATGTTATTGGTTTGTATTGTAGACTCACTTATGTGAAGTGTGGATTTTTCACATATTCAATATTCTTTCTTTGACTGTTCCTATGTGGTACACATTATTGGTATGTAGTGTGGACTGCTTTTGTAAATTATGGATTTTCACAAATTTAATATTCCTTTTGGTTGTGTACGATGCACTCCCCGCCTACCCCACCTCCCATACACCCACCACCCCCCTCTCTCTCTCCACCCGCGCCGGAGCGCCGCCACCCCCCCGCAGGCCACCGCCGCAGGAGCAATGTCCAACGAATTGACGAGGGGTGGCGCTGGGGCTCGATTTCGCACGTGTCCTAGGCAAGGGCGGCCGGTGTTGGACTTGGCAGGCGGCGGCGCTCGAAGAGGTCGACCATGGCAGCGGGGCTCCTCCCGTGCGGCGCCTAATCGCGGGCAGCAGCGTCGCGGGGCTCTTCCCGTGCGGGCGGCGGCGTTCTTTGAAATAAAAGTTTTTTTTCCGCTCCAAGTAGGTCGTTTGCGTTGGGTACATATGCTCCAAACCGGATGCATCTGTCGATGTTTGTTTTCTGACCCAAACTAACAAAATTTGGACAAAATGAACGTCGTACGTGTTGGAGTTGGCCAGCGGCAAAAGAGGGAAGGAATCTCTCTGTGCCTGGGCTCAGATCTCGTCTGCAGGGTCTTGAGCCCAAAGTACTTTTTTATTTTCTTTTGGAGTTGAGTTGAGGCCAAAAGTAGTTGTTAAAAGAGGCCTATCAGACATGGACAGGGATGGCTAAACTAACATGGCTTCGGAAGTGAACGCGATATGCTTCTTTTATGTAGACGATTACATATTGACGAAGACCGAGCAAGCTCAATTAATTTGGTCAAGATGTAGATTAGCCGGCCAGCTCTTCAGCCTAGCTAGTTCACATGGAGCCTGCCAGCAAACACCGAGGACCGACAACGATGCCAAGATTAGCCGGTCTTGCTCGGCCTGGAGCCTGCCAGCCGTTATTGGTAGTACACGATTACATCTTGAGCAAGACCGAGCGAGCCTAATTAGTCTTTGTCGCAATGTTAATTAGCCTGCAAGCTGTTCAGCCTAATGAGCTCATATGGAGTTGGTACGCGTTATGGTCATGCAACGGGCTCGTCTTTTGTAGGGGCACCCCTCTTTTACTGGTGTGGTCATGTGTGTGCTTACAATATAACATCCTGTATGGTGTTGAGATTATGTACCCATTCTGTCCTCATAATGTAAAACGTTTTTTGACACTACCCTAGGTGACTTTTCTACTTTTTGCGTTCTTACTTCGACATGATGTATTGCACCTCGGGATGTATGGTTTTCGATCCAATTTTCCCAAAATGAGACTGAACATGGTTACGGAAGTAAACGATATGCTTATTTTATGTGGATGGAGAACACGGTTGGATCTAAGTCATATCTTTGTGCGTCAAATATTCAATATATACTTCCACACGACACACAGCTAGGTAAGATGGTAGAGTAAATGGCCCGATAAAGCAACCAGAGCACCACCGAGGCAGGATGCTCAACTGAGCCTGCTTGGGCGCCTTTGAGGCTTTGAGCATCTAGCTCTCTAAAAATGGCAAACACAAATAAGCTGATTATTTGTTTTCTACTCGGTTGGAATAATGGAAATTTTACATCAGCGGCAACTTGCAATTCATTTCTTAGACTCTGGTCACAAGTAGCAATTTGTGCCCAAACCCACCTACTGTACCCGAAATTGTTTATAGAAATACCAGCAAGCAATAAGTAAGAAATAATAAGGCGCATATTTATTTGTCCTTTGCTATATCAGACTAGTACTTATTGAGCAGATAGCCCATGCCAATCTCTCTCTCTCTCTCTCTCTCTCTCTCTCTCTCTCTCTCTCTCTCTCTCTCTCTCTCTCTCTCTCTCTCTCTCTCTCTCTCTCTCTCCCAGAGCTTGTCCGGTGCTGCTATCCGTGTTTCGTTTCATGTATGTACTAAGTGGCATCACCATATGTGCTACTCATGCATGCAAATGCCTTTCCTTTCCTTATTATGCCTGTGGATAATCCATTGATGTAGTAATACGAGTTCCTTCTTTTACAGATATTTTTACAGCGGATTAGGCGATGCTTGGAGATCCAGAACTGCACTTGTGGAACAAATGGGCAATCCAAATCCTCGTTCTACTCAGCTTCACTTTGCAAATCCTCCTCTTTATCCTTGCCTCTACCCGTAGGCACAGATCCTCCAGCCTGCCAGGGACCTTCCTCAGGCTGCTCCTTTGGCTCGCCTATCTCATGGCCGACTCCACCGCCGTATACACTCTTGGCCATCTTTCGTTCAGTGGTTGGTTGCCCGAGCACGAGCTGGTGGCATTCTGGGCGCCCTTTCTCCTCCTCCATCTTGGTAGCCAGGACAACATCACTGCCTACGCCCTTGAGGACAACCAGCTTTGGACACGCCATATGCTGACTCTTGGCGTCCAAGCCATTGGGGTTTGTTATGTCTTGTATAATCACATGATGCACAAACCAGCCATGGTCGTCGCTGGCAGCTTGATGTTCATGGCTGGTTTCGTCAAGTACTTGGAGAGGACGTGGGCCCTCAAACGCGCAACCCTTGAAACTTGAAAGCATCCGAAGCTTGATCAAGGCTCAGCCCGCTAGGGATCCCCCGGCAGGGTCAAAGTATAGTACAAGAGATCCAGATGAAGAAGAGCTTCTGTTGTTTGCTCACCATGTGCTCCCTACTTGCATGGCTGCGCTGACTGATTATTCCGATGATTCAGGTAAAGTTTCTGGAGATTGGAAAGGGGAACATATCGGCAAGGTAGTAGAGTTGGAGCTCTCCCTCATGTATGACATCCTCTACACGAAGGCAACCATGATCCACCATTGGTATGGCTACTTTCTCCGTGTCATCTCACCTCTCGCCACTATTGCTGCGTTCTTGTTGTTTCATTTCTATGGTAAACAAGGACAGTCCAAAATAGATGTTATCATCACCTACATCTTGTTTGGTGGTGCATTTTTTATGGACATGGTATCATTAGTCAAGGCTGCAATGTCAACATGGACATGTGATTTATTGGACAATAAAGGAGGATGGGATGCGAAGCTTTGTAAGCGACTTCAGTCTTGTCGTCGCCTTGTCAAGGCAGCATCCTGTAGAGGATGGTCAGGATCCATCGGGCAGTATAATTTGTTTGACGCGTGCTCTTGTGATATGACAAAGAGAAGCATCTGGGTGTTGAAGAAGATAAAGGTCGACGATTGGCGGAAGAGATATCAGTACAAGGGGACCTTCGTGATTCAGAGTGATGTCAGAAAGTTGTTGTTTCAAGAGATATGGCTGACGATTCAGAATAATGATGATCTCTCCGCGATGTTCGATGTGAAATCCGCAGAAGGTAATAATATTGAACTTCAGGAAGTTATTTTTATCTGGCACATCGCCACCAACATTTTCCTCTCGTACCCCGAAGCAAAACATGTAGAATCCCGATGTGTGAAGACCATCAAGGCCATCAGGGCCCTATCGAATTACATGATGTTTCTTGCCGTGTCACGCCATGACATGCTACCAGCCCTTAAGCTCCGCAGCATGTGCGAGAAGACTAGCGACGATTTGCAGAAAATATGGAGTGTGGCGGCTCCTGAGGAAAGGAAGGAAGGGTTTGTAGGCATACTGGCTGGGCTGATCTCAAAGAAGGCGGCTGCAACCTACTTCTCATATGATAAGCGCGACTATGGAACCGTGTTTGCCCAGGAACTGAAGCGTGCAATAGGAGGTCAGAATTTGCTTCAAAGAATTAGTTTGTGCCAGGATACCAGACCCATGTTTGCCCATATACTGCCTAAATACAAAACTAAACTGGCCGTGGAGAAAGTGTTGGACCTCGTCTTGGACGCATGGGTGCGTATGCTCGTCGCTGCGTCAATCAAATGCAGCAGGGAGTCCCATGCCAAGCAGCTCAGCCGCGGCGGAGAGCTCATAACCATCGCGTGGATCATGACGGAGCACCTCGAAAGGCGTGTGAGTCGGTGACCAGTTTGCATGATTGTACTTTTTCTTTTTCGTTTTTTGAGTTGGTCATACTTATTCTTGTTACTCTGTTATTTGGGACCAGATGTCCTGAGTCCTATTGTCAGGTTAAGTCGTGTCTACCGAAGGAGACTGTGGGTGGTGTACTACTTTATTTATTCAAGTTTTTCTAAGACACATAAATGTTGTGAATTAACTCTTTTAGTTTGAAAAATCATAAGTACGCATGTGTTTTTTTTTTTGCATGGTAATACGCGTCTCATTCATATGACAAAGATCATAGTAAAAGGCACGTATACGCTGACCTGACAAAACTAAAAAGACAGAAGAACGCTAGCTTCTGCATAAAGGAATACCAGTCAAGAAGGAAAATTACAATCAAGACGAAGTATCCCCTGAGCTTGACACCAACGCACGTCACCTGCCTCTCGCACCACCACAACGGCCACCAAGGAAAAAATTGACGGATCACCTCCTCATTCGAGCTCGACGTGGCTCCATCGCTGACACGACATCGAACTCCACATCTGGCACCCCCCACCACCACCACCACCACCACGCGCACGACTAAGACGTCATAGGAGTAAACCGTACCTGCCAGCCACCAACCACAAACCCAGCATATGATCCGACTTTCAGATGTCATCAATGCAGACCACTAGCTGCATCCACTCCTGGACTACGTGCCAAGCTACGCGCCGGCGCTGGAGCAGACGTTGTCGCAACGAAGGAGCCCGATCGAAGACATGAATCCACTGCAAGAATGCCGCCGCAGCCACGTCATCCCGCTTGAACAGACTAGTTCTCAAACACATCGCCGACCATAGAGCCGATAGCCTCATCGGGAGAGAATCTGAAGCTTCTTTATTCAGTGCCGCCGCCAAAGTCAAGACGTCGAACAACCCAAAACCTAAGATATTAGGGCCCTAAATACCTAAAGCTACACGATCCACATGTGCGGAATCCGGTGGCTGCTACAGGCTAGGATTTCCTGACGTCAGGGGCTAGAGGAACACCCTATTCGATGGTTTGCATGCCTCCTATTTTTTTGTACACAATGTTGGTTGTGAGTAATTCGAAGCACACCAACTATATTTTGCATCGTACATATATACTATCTTCTTTATTCAATTGCAATTGAGTAAATTTCATTGTCATTGATGACATATGGTATTTAGAAAGCATGGAACATTATCAAATGTGCTTCATTGATAATAATCATTGGAGCCGAGTAATCACAACTACTTGTATTCTCAAAATTGCCGCAAACACCAATGATATTTACAAGCTGAAACCCCTTTCTCAACATTTGTCTCAGGAATTATTCTATAACAGATTGTTTGGTGGCAAAGATAAATGTTCTTTTGATCATCCGGCTGATGTATCAAAGAATTTTTTACAGAAGTGTGGAGGTGTGCCAATAGCTATAATAACAATAGTTAGTTTGTTGGCTGGTAAACCTATGGAGGATTGGTCTAAATATTCAACTCTATTGGTTTTGGATCTGGAGATAATAACACAGATGTAGATAACTCAAGGAGGATATTATTATTATTTTGTTATTATGATCTCCCTTGTCATCTAAGGTTTTGTCTGCTGCATCTGAGCATATACCCAGAGAAACATTGATATGGCAGTGTGTCGCGGAAGGATTTGTCACTGAGGATCCAGGGGTAAGTTTATTTGAGACTGGAGAAAGATATGGCAGTGTGTCGCGGAAGGATTTGTCAATGAGGATCCAGGGGTAAGTTTATTTGAGACTGGAGAAAGATACTTTAACGAACTCTTAAATAGAAGCATGATTCAGCCGGTAGAGCATCCACTACCGTACACAATATATGCTTGTCGTATTCATGACCTGGTGCTGGATATGATTTGTTTATTGTCAAGGGAGCAAAATTTTGTCACTATATTGGATGGTAACGAAGAGCACACACCTTCACAATGCAATGCCCGTAGGTTAGCTGTCCAAAAGAGGGTTGTGCCTCTGGCTAACATGAGCATGCCAAAACTGAGATCGTTCTATGAGACCATGTGTGATCCCGATGCGGTGCCGTCACTTTCAAACTTTCAAGTATTACGTCTTGAGCATCTCCAGAGGTTACCTCAGTTGAGATACCTGGGCCTAAAGGGCACATATATTAGTAAGCTCCCAGAAGAAATAGGAGATCTAAAATTTCTGCAGACACTGGACTTGAGGAGCACTCGTGTCATAGAGTTACCAAAGAGTATTTGTTTGCTAAGGAAACTCAAGTGCTGGCATAGTTGAGGGTGCTCATCTATAGGTTAACTGCAGATGTGGATGAGTGCTGGAAGAATTTTTTTGTGGAGTCTTTATGCAATCTGCTGGAAAATCCTAGTCCTAAGTCTATATTTTTCCCACACGCAACCAACATCTGAGTTAGATGACTACTGGAAAGGCTATGAGCCCCCTCGGCAACTCCGTGTTCTGTGCATACAGTGCGGTTTCAGTAGGGTCCCGGCGTGGATTAATTCCTCGCTTCTTCCAAACCTCTCCAGCCTAAACATGGAAGTGGATGATTTTGGGGAGCAGGATGTGATGAACTTTGGGAGTTTGCCAGAGCTTACTCGCCTTTGGAACGCGATTCCTGGGGGCATGGAGTTCCCTGATGGTGCTTTCCCCAAGTTGAGGAGCTGCAGGGTGCATGCACCATTCAGGTTTCTGCAGGGAACTATGCAGAGCCTTGAATTCATTTGGATCAAAGTGGAGGTGCGTGACTTGAAGGATGACATCACTGATATTGACTTTATTGGTAGCCTGGGGAACCTCCCTTCGCTTCGCGAAGTGGAAGCTGAAATTGACGTCAGTGATGCCTGTTCTGCTGATATTGAAAAGGTGAAAGCAGCGGTGAGGCAAGCAATCGACACCCATCCCAACCATCCCACCCGTGATATTGAAATTTTTGGTGAATGTCCGGTACTACTACTACATTCTTCTTTCTCTATCTTTTGTGTGTGTGTGTGTGGGTGTGTGTGTGTTTTCGGTTCACTGGTAGCTACCAGCTGTGTTGACTTTTTTTAGATTGATGAAAAAGAATTGGACAGCGGACAATTTTTCGTTCCGGACCACTTCACTCTTTCCCTAATAGCTACCACTGTTGGTCCGTCTGCTCAGGTAACCAGTGACGAGGAGGAAGAAGAATCAGACTCCGAGCAGACAGAACAAGAGGTACCTACTTACTTCACTCCAAGATACCGTAGTTTCTTTCTTTTTCAATTCCTCGTCAACCGATCTTGCGTGTGTGCGTGCGTGCACGTGCGTGTGCGCGTGTACGTGCGTGCGGGTGTGCGTGTGTGCGTGTGTGTCTGTGTGTGTGTGTGTGTGTGTGTCACGAAGCAGCATTTGCTCAAGAGTCTTGACATTCTTGTCAAAACCCACGCATTCTTATAATCATCCCGCCTGTACATTTGAGTAATGTTATTAATTGATTCCCAAGGATAGATTCACTTTAGAATGCATGCTACAAAATTATGTTAGATGTAGGCATGTCCCTACAGTCATCTTCTAGAACATTTGTCAAACGTTTAGATTTGCTGCATAAAAAGCAATTTCACTTGCGCTGACGAATACTTCCATTTGTGGAGATGACAGTCAGATGCAAAGCAGGATGATCTTGGATGCGAGGGAGATCTGACCCTCAGGTACAGGCCAACAAAAAATCATATTATGAAGGAGATAGCTGTTCAGTTTTCAAAATCATAGACTACTGAAACGGAAGCTGCTATTCTCTGTTGGGGATTGCCTTCTACAACATATGTCTATTGTATCAATGATTCAAATGAAACTAATCCTGCTTTCATAGCTCGTTGTCCTGGGGATCAAACAAGAAAAAGCAGTAATCAAGAAGTTCAGCCGAAATATGATAGTCCTTGCTGTAACATGAATACATGATCGGAAGTTGGTTTCAGGATGCTTCCGCTGAGGTTGTTAGAGCTTTTCCATTTGGGTCCACCGGCGACAGGTAAGAGGGCCATCATTGCTACGCTTCAGATTTAGCGGAGAAGACATCATCGAACTGAGTTAGGTGATGCTTATCATAAATCTACCTCTCAGTTCATCTGTTTGAAATTGTGTCGAATATGTGTGTACGTGTCGGGCTACAGTTCGACTTGTAATTAGCGGAGAGTTAGCTGTTTGAGTGGAACGTGAGTAACCTGGGTCTAGTATATAAAGGCACTGTGGGGTAACTAAAATAGACTAGACATAACCTCGTAGACTAGACAAGAATCACAAGTGGGGCAGTCCGGGCGCCCATGGCAGGGGTGACCGGACTGGCCGCCACATGGTCTTTTTCCCAAATAGATCAAAGGTTGTTTCATTGTTTCTATGTTCTGCTTTTACTCAATGATATTTGCTTCTTAGTTTTCATTTCTTTTATGCACACTACTACAGAAACCTTTATCCGTGGAAAGTTACCAGTGGAGTGCCACCAGAGGCAAATGCCACTGGTAGCAAGTCAAAGTAGCAGTGACGTGTGACAGGGAAGACATGCCACTGGTAATTCGTTACCGGTGGCATGCCCGGTGGCCCACAGGCCACTGATAAAGCGCCACTTACCTGTGGCGTGCGCTTCTGGCGGCATGCCACTAGCATATCGTATACTAGTGGCGTGCGCCCACGTGAGCTCGCCATTGGTATGGCTTGCCAGGGCCCAGCCGCGGCCCGCGAAGATACCAGTGGCATGTCTCCTATATAGCACGCCACAGGTACCTATATTACCAGCATCGTGCGCCCATCCACGCACGCCACTAGTAATCCTGGGCAATAATTTAGCAGCGAGCTCGCCCCCTTCTCCTCCTTTACCTCCTTCTCTCCTCCAATTCTCCTCCTCCTCCCCTCCTCCACCTCTCCTACTTCGCCATCTCCATTTTTTAGATCTAGATCTCCAGCTCTCTTCATCTCTAGATCTAGCTCTAGCTCACTCTCTCCCTCCACTACTCTGTTCATGCATGCACACACACACACACACACACACACACACACACACACATATATATATATATAGTAATACTATTCATCACCCAGGGTGCAGAATGAGTTATTCTTAACCCGAGGTAATCTTACGATTGTTTCATAAATAAATTTCGTTTTGTATATAAATAGTTACATGCATATTGATTCATTATGTAAACTTTGGCATAATAAAACAAATATATAGGTGATAAGACCAGAAAAAATGCATTTTATGTATATTTTACACTCTGTTTTTACGTTCGTAACTTTATGTAGCGTAAAATATTTTTTACGACGATTTAATATTTTCTTACGTTCTCTTTTTAGGCATGAAGTAAGAAAAAAATTATGGGACGTAAAAATACGGTGCATTACTGGGAAAATGGAGGGGGGTGAAGAATAACTATTCCTCACCCAGGGTGACGAATAGCGCGACCCTATATATAGTAATATATATATATATATTTCTTGTGTGTAATACTGGCCATCGAGCCAAGGCAACAACTTCTAGTTGCTACATATAAATTTTTCATGGAATATATATGAGTTGCTAATGTTTTGACAAAATGTTGGTTGGTCAACATTTTGTCAAATTTCTGGCACACTCGATTTGTGTCATTTTTAGCAAAGGTCATACCGAAATTTTCTATGGCTTGTTGGTTTTGGTACTAATTAATTTTCTTATATCTTATAGGGATCGATTGAGTGATGGATCAAAGTTAGATGTATAACTGCGATCGGACGTCACGTAATTTCATGCATGTACGTTTGAAAGAGTTCTTAGATTTCGCCGAGCAAGATATTGAGAGAAGGGGTGTCACGAAGATATGTTGTTTGTGTCATGACTGCGAAAACATGAGGATATTCACAAGGGCCTCTGGCGCTGTGCAGTATCACTTTATGCGAGCGGGTTTCATGGAAGGTTATACATGGTGGAGAAGTCACGGTGTGGAGGATGCAGATGAGGATGAGGATGCTGCCGACGAAGGGTTAGACGAAGAAGCAGGGAACAGAGAGACGGAAGAAGAAGGGATGGAGCACGAAGAGGCCAGACATGAAGAGGTCGAAATGGACATGAGAAGCATGGGGGGCAATTTGGCCGGAATGGTCCCGGGCCCTCATGTGCAAGAGTTGATTGTGAAAGCGATGATTAATGACAGAGCGGCTCTTAGAGAGGCTGCCAAGTTGGAGACACTGGAGAAAAACTCAAAAATTCCATTGTACCCGATTGTAATCCGAAGCACACATGCCTTGGTGTCACGCTCAAACTTCTAGACCTCAAGGAAATCCACAATAGCACAAACACAAGCCTCGATAAGGAATTGGAGTATCTAGCTCAAGTTCTACCAGAGGGGAACGTGTTGCCTACTGGTACCGATGAGGCCAAGAAGGTCGCGTGCCCTCTTGATTTGGGGGTGACGAGATACCACGCGTGTGGGAGTGACTGCATCATTTATCGGAACCAGCGTGCGGAACTAACAAGTGTCTAGAATGGAGCGCACTGCGATTCAAGTGGGAAAGAACACGCAACCAGATGGTGGAAACGGATATTTAAAGAAGGCTGGTATTCCTACAAAGGTTGTATGGTACTCTCCACTCATTCCCCATTTGAAGCGTCTATAGCAAACAGGGAGGCAAAGATCATGCATTGGCACGCCGAGAGGACGAACATAGATGGAGGTGTGCCGAGACACCCTGCAGATGGTAGCTAGTGGAAAGCACTCAACGATGAATACCCCTCTTTCAAAGGAGAACCCAGGAATGTCAGAATAGGCATGAGTACGGACGGACTCAATCCTTTTGGCAAAATGAGCAGCACACACATCACCTGGCCCATGGTTGTATGGTTCAACAACCTCCCCCCGTTGCTCAGCATGATGCGGAAGTATCTACACATATCTATGCTAATTCAAGGGCCGACACAACCGGGGAATGATATGAACCTGTATCTCCAACTGTTGAAAGGAGGAGATAGACACATTATGGGCGGAGGAAGGGGTTTGGGTTTGGGACGATCACGAAGAAGACCATTTCCCTATGAAAGTTATGCTGGTCACAATGGATATCAATCTACCCAGCTTTGCCACGGTTACCGCGGATGTGTTATGTGTGTGGATAGTACAACAAGTCGTGGCCTAAAGGCCTCGAATAAAATTGTGTACATGGGGCACCGAAGATGTCTTGCAGAGGATGACGAGTGGAGATTTGATCGAGAAAAGTTTGACAAAATTGTTGAGACCCGATGACCACCACGTAAGAGGAGAGGGGAAGAAATCTATGAGTTGTTGAACTCTTGGGCCGAGTTCCCTAAGCCGGGAATGAAGCAGAAGAAGGTCGAGCCACTGTTAAAAGTATGGAAAAGGAGATCTATAGTTTGGGACTTGTCTTACTGGAGATTTCCCGAGACACTTCACTGTATTGATGTCATGCATATCCAGAAAAATGTATGTGAGAGTTTGCTTGATCTCTTGCTCAACTTGCCGGGCAAGACAAAATATGGGCCGAACAAAAGACAAGACTTGAAAGACCTCGACATAAGAAAGGAGCTCCATGCCAAAGTGGATACGACCAGGTTGACCAAGAATGTTATAAAATACAAGACGGACTGTCCCCCCGCTTGCTACATTCTAAGTCCAGAGGAGCTTGATAAAATTGTAAAGTGTCTCAAAGGTATTCGAGTTACTTTTGGGAACTCATCGGACATAAACAGATACCTAGACATGAAGAATCACAAAATAGTCATGATGAAGTCTCATGACTGTCACTTGATGATCCCACAGATACTTCCAATAACAATTAGAGGGCTAATGGAGCCATGGATCCACATGACACTTCTTGACCTCTGTAGCTTTTTCAACATTATCTCTCAGAAGTCGATCAGTAAGAAGCATTGCTACAGACTATAGGAAGAGATCATTGTCATACTATGTAAGCTTGAGATCTACTTTCTGCCCACATTCTTTGAAATCATCGTACATCTCTTGATCCATACCATCAACCTAGGCCCGGTGTACTTGCACAACATGTTCCCGTGGGGAAGGTTCAATGGGGTTGTCAAGCGATGCGTACGTGACAGTTTCCATCCGGATGGAAGCATCATCCAGGGCTTTTTGACCGAGGAGTGCGTCGTGTTTTCCACAGATTACATGGACGTCGACATACCTATAGGTGTGCCCGTTAACAAGCACATTGCATGCTCCATGGCATAGGTCACCGATGTGGAAAAAAGGATTTGTATGTGGAGAATAATGTACCGAAACGACACGATAACTATGTCAAAGCGCACACAGTTGTGTTATAGAACCTATAAGTGGTCGCCCTTATGATAGGAAGCACTTGAGAATGATAAAAGCAAAGTATGCCAGCAAAAGAAGGACCCAAGAGCAAATCCAGAAAGAGCACAACTCTACGTTCGTGAGTTGGCTAAAAAAGTACTTTGACGACCATCCATTGTCAACGTATGATGACAAATCAAAGATATTGTTCGTCTTGGCACAAGGCCCCATGATAAATCTCACGACATAGCAAGCATATGATATCAATGGCTACACATTCTATACGAAGGCCAGAGACTAGAAAAGTATGTACTAGAACTCAGGGGTGACAATGGAGGCCTTGACTGGTAAGGTAAAGGACAGATACTATGGCACACTCGAAGAGATTTGGGAGCTTGACTACACTGGCGAAGAGTCTCGAATTTGAAGACTATTTCACTACCATGGTTTCACCGAAATGAAAGCCTATTGGGGAAGTGAATGTGAAAGCAATCGGCTACACAAATGAGCCATGAGTATTAGCTAAAAAAGTGGCCCAATGCTTCTACATAATCAACTCGATAAAGTGAAGCTGGCTTGTGATGAGGAGAGGCAAAAGGAGTATCGTCGGAATGGATGGTGTTGCAGATGAGGAAGACTTTGACCGATTCGGCGACCCGACGGAAGAAGAAAATGACGATCGTAACAAACGGTCCAGCAGAAAGAGCAGAACTACATGTCCTGCAGATTGTCCCATCAAAAGAAGGAGTCACTCTATGGGGCCAACGTATACCAAGAAGAAGACCATAACTACCGTTGAGAAGATTGTCAAAGAGTGACAAGTACTAGCGGTAATTTATCACATTTTTAATCTCTTTTATATCTGCACTTAATTAATGATGTAATATCAAGTTGTATCTCTTTTGAATTCAAAAACAAATTACCTCCAAGTTAGTATTTGAATTTTCCCACCTACATGTTTGATTTTTTTTCCTCGAAGATGCTTCGGTTTCTAAGCAACATACATGACAACTTTAGTGAAACTCTCTCAAATTTTAACCACGGCCTCTAGAGGTCATATCGTGACACCATGCCATGTTTCATATTTTTCAGGCTTAATTTACATTTTTTAAATTCAAAAACAAATTACCTCCAAGTTAGTGTTTGAAATTTGCCGCCTACATGTTTGAATTTTTCAAACATTTCATGGATAAGACCTAAAACTATACTCAAGAACTTGAATATGATTTTTCTACTAATTTTTGGGCATTTGTTAATGTACTTGTAGTTCAAATTTGAATTATATCCATTAAGTACCTAGAAATACATTTAATGCATTAAAAATAGCAGTTTAAGGCTAAAAAGTGCCAAAATTGTACACAGAACTTGTAATGGTGTATCTTCAATGTCAAAAAAGTGTCGAAGTCAAATGATAAAGAAAACTATGAGTTCGCCTTCAAACCTCGCACTTTCCTTTTGAAAATACAATTTTTCCTCAGTGATGATTTAGTTTCTAAGCAACGTACATGACAACTTCTGGGAAACTCTCTCATATTTTAAGCACGGCCTCTAGAGGTCATATCATGACACTATGTGAAGTTTCATATTTTTCAGACTTCATTTACATTTTCTAAAAATTCAAAAACAAATTATCTCCAAGTTAGGGTTTGAATTTTCCTACCTACATGTTTGATTTTTTTTTTCAAATACTTATCCGATAAGATCTAAAAATGTACTCAAGAACTTAAATATGTTTTTTCTACTAATTTGTGGGCATCTTTTAATGTACTTGTAGTTCATTTTTGAATTATATTCATTAAATAGGTAGAAATACATTTAATGCCTTAAAAATTGTAATTTAACCATAAAAAGTGCCAAATTTTTACATTAAACTTGTAATGGTGTATCTTCAATGTAGAATTCTTTTGGACCATAACCCTAACATTACACACTAAAAATACCCTAAAACCATAAAACGTTACAAGTGGCATGCAATCTTTGGCACATGCCACTGATAAGTTGTTAGTGGCATGCCCGCTATCCCACATGACACCGGTAACTTGACTACATGACCCCTCCCTCCAGCGCGGGACTTGAGGAATTTTCCACAAGTCCCGTGCCTCCTAATTCCAACTCCTCTCGATCCCACGACTGGCCCAACCCTCGCTGCTGGCCACCCCAGCCCAATCCCGTCACCGTCGGCCCCCGCGCCCCGCCTCCTCTCCTCCCGTGGAGCCGTGCACCACATCCCACCTCCTCCGACTAGTTCGTGACCCGCCTCCTCACCTCCTTGGTTTCCCGGCGACCCGCCTGGTCTCCTCTCCCGGTGACCCGACGACCCCGGCCCGGTCAACTCCGCCACCACAGCATATGGCCAGCAACTCCCGCACATCCACGGTGATACCCGCGTATCCTGGACGATCCCTCAGCCCGGTCAACTCCACCACCGCAGTATCTCCGGCAACCCGACGTCCACACCGTCCTCCTCTCCCATAGCCTGTAGGTTGCTATTTTTTTGATTTTTTCATGATATTTTTTGCTATGGATACTTGCTATACTAGCTATGGATACTTGCTATGTGGTTGTGATGGATATGTGGTATGATGACGGCCATCGAGCCGAGGCAACTTCTAATTGCTCACGGTAAAGATGCTCACGCTATGTTTTCATTTTTTTCCAGGGAATTATGAGTGCCATTGTTTTGACAAAATGTTGATTCATCAATGTTTTGTCAAATTTCTGGCTCTCAATTTGTGTCTTTTTTAGCAAAAGTCATGCCTTTTTTTATGGATTTTATATTTATTATAGTTATTTTTAAAATTTAATAGTTATTTTGTCAAGCTCAATTTGTTTTTAATTTACTATTTAGCTCGAATATGGCCGGAAATACCTCCATTTCGTCACGGACAGTAATGGATGATGCCGAGGCACCATCGCGTACGGAAGCTCTCTGCGATCTGGACCTCGAACAAGCAAATCAGCGGGCAACCATCATGGGGGACTGTGTGGCCTAGCGCACCGACGAGAATGACTCGTCCGGTGACGATAAGTCTGGACGGGAAGAGGAGTCTCGCACCTGTGCTAAAGACAAAACCAATCGTGATGAAGGGACTGTCCGTGACAAAAACCAGATGGACGAGGCTACTGCGACGCCCCCGACTTAATCGTGCACTAATCATGCACGCAATTATGCACGATCAAGATCAGGGACTCGCTGGAAGGAATCACAACACAACTCTAAACACAAATTAAAATAAATCAAGCTTCATATTATAGCTAGGGGCCTCGAGGGCTTGAATACATAAGCTTGAGTACATAAGTCAGCGGAAGCAAATATTATCTGAGTACAGACATTAAAGTAAAAAAGTTTTGCCTTAAGAAGGCTGAGCATAACAGCGACAAACTAGATCGAAAAGGCACAGGCCTCCTGCCTGGGAACCTCCGAACTACTCCTGGGCGTAGAGCGAGATCCACGTCGTAGTAGGCTCCATCCTGGTAGTAGTGGCCTCCGTCGGGGTAGTAATCGTCAACGGGGTAAGCTGTCTCCTGGGACTCCTGGGCTCCATCATCTGATCGCGGCATCGTATCAAGGGGAAAAAGGAAGCAAAGCAACGGTGAGTACTCATCCAAAGTACTCGCAAGACTGACATCAGAACTATGCTAGCATGCACCATTATCAAAGGAATGGGGCTTTATCTGTGGACTAAACTGCAGAATTGCCAGAAGAGGGAGAAGGCCTAGTCCTATCGAAGACTAGAATCTTCAGTGTCTTGCAGCATTAGAAGAGTGCAGATTAGCATTTGTATAATTAGCAGACATAATGTAGCAAGGCCCAGAGATTCTACCTTGACTCCCTGCGAGAAATCAATCCCGGAGCCAACATTCCATTTATCATCACAAGTATCCATTTCTAGTTATCATAGATCAGGATACTCTCTGAGTGTCTGTTACCGTGGACACGGCTATTCGAATAGACGATACTTCCCTGCATGGGTGCACAAACTTACCAAACACGCTCGATAAACTCTGGCCAGATATAATTTTCGGGTCATACCCGACCTCGGCCGATCGACACGCCGTAATCCTACCTAGGCTCAACAGAGAGGCCAGCACGCCGGTCTACATCCTAATTGCTCGGGGTCTTGGGCCATTGCCCTCGCAATCCTGCACATTACGCCCACGACCGGTGTCAGTCCTAGCACCCCTTAATACAAGCGCGGTGCTTACGCGGGCCACCCGGGCGCGTGTCGCTCAATGTGACATCTGAAGAGCTTTCGGTCGAATGTACGGTCGCAGAGTGCCCATATCATTCTCGCGTGGTGGTTAGTGCGAAAGAGGCCAGAGGCCTACTCAGATCACATATCCAAACCCGTTAGTGTCATAATTGCCTGCGGCGACGATCGGTGCCCCATCCCGTCGCCCCGTCTCGAGGACTTGTGGCAAGGACATCAGATGTCCGGCCACGCCCCGTTAGTAACCCTTTGGGTGCCTTACCGGCGCACCCTACCACATCTCACACACGGGTACCCTTAGGGCCGACCCGTTAATCTCAAGTATTTCAGTGTTAAGTAATAGTAACTGTGTGTCTATACACCAAGTGGATATCCGAGGAATCACCCTCGATGGATCCCACTCGAGGTATGAGTATGACAAGAGTCACTATCGAAAATGGGAAGGAGGAATCACCCTCGATACCCACGACCCATTAGCTACACTATAGAATTATCATCGGGAGTGCTAAGTGAGGTATCACCCTCGGCACTCGATAGTAGCTCTGCAGGGCCATACTTAGGGGGTGTGAGGTGATGTGTCGGTAACGGCTTGTCAATCATTATGATTGAGTCTTCTGTTTTCAAGTCCTCGGTGTCGTCAATGAAAGCAGGGGCAACCGAATTAAAGAATGGGGGACCACAGGGTAACACTAACCATACCTATACTAGGCTGTTTATGGTAGCAATTATAAAAGCATTATTCAAAAACAGGCTATGCATCAGAATAGGAGCATTCATATACAGTAGCAAAATTCTAATGCAAGCTTGAGGGAGAGAGAATGGGTGATATCGGAATGATCAAGGGGGATTTGCTTGCCTTGTTGCTCTGCTACAAAAGGCTGGTCGTCAGGGGCGTAGTCGTACCCGGCAGTAGCGTCAGTCTCGTAGGCTACCGGAGAGAAGAGGGGTAAGAAACAATAAATATAAAGCAAGCAGATGCATCACGATGCATGACATGACTACATGCAGTGCTAGGGACGATCTAACGCGGTACTAGACGTAGCAGACGGAGCGGGAAAACATCTGACGATATTTTCCCTGGTCTGGGGCATTTATCGGACAGATGATCCTAATGCCGAATGTCCATGTTCATTATGCTAGAGGCATGGGGTTGATGAACGGACAGCGTATTCGGATTCGTGGGATTTTTTTGAGCAACTTTCATGTATAAAACTTTTTCATCCGGGCTACGGTTTATTTTATATTAATTTTATAAAGATTAAACAATATTCTGAAATTAGCTAATTAATCTACCGATAACTAATTAATTAATCTAATTAATTAATTATTAATATTATTATTAATATTTATCTATTTATTTATAAATTCATTTTTATTTTTATTTTTCGTTTTCAGGGGCTGGGCCCCGTCTGTCAGTGGGTCACCCACACACACACTACACGCACATACACCTACACAGGGGCACAGCCGACGGCAGCAGCGGGCGCAGGTGAGGCGGCAGCAGGCGCTGCGGCGAGCAGCAGCAGCAATACGGGCAGCAGCGCGACGGCGGCGGGCGCGTGCGTGCGCGGTGCCGGGGGGGAAACAGAGGCGGGCAAGGCCGTCCGGGTGTGCTCACCCTCGCTGCAGGTGTTCATCGGCGAGGCTCGAGGAGGTCCGGCGGAGAGGAGGCGAGGACGACGGCGACGAGGCGGACGGCGAGCTCCGGCGGGGCGGGCGAGGCGACGGGCCGGGGCGGCGTCCGGATCCGGCGGCGGCGGGGCGCGGCGGGGGGGGGTGGGCGATCGGGCGCGGGCGGGGCGGCCAGCTCCAGCGGCCGCCGGGGGGGGGGGGCAAACGGGCGCGGCTGGGCCGGCGGCCAGGTCCGTCGGCGGGGGGGCGGGGGAGGGGGGAATCGTCGAGGCTCGGGCGCGGGCCGGCGGGGGGGGGGGGGAACGGAGGGGGCCAGCTCGGGCGGGCGCCCAGGCAGCGGCGGCGGGTGGGGGGAGGGGGGAATGGGAGCAGGGGCGATCGGGGGCTAGGGTTCGATCGGCGCCCCAGGCGCCTTATAGGCGCCAGCCGGGCCAGCCTCTTTCGGCCTGCTGGGCCGAGGCCCAGTAGGTTTTTTTTTCAGCTTCTGTTTTTATTCAATTTGAGGCACAAAAATACTTTGTAAAAAGTTGGTTTCAATTTTATAAAAGCTTATGGAATATTTGCAACCCATCCATGATTTTTGTTTCCTGATTTGCAAAACTTTTAAATCCATTTTTCAAATGAATTTGAATTGCAAAGGAATTTCAATATGAGGTTGATTCCAAAGGTGATCACACATGGATTAGCAAAAGCATTAGCTTGATCTTGGCCATCACTGTAGCTTAATTACAATGATCACTGTAGCACTAAATCCAGGGCGTTACAACTCTCCTCTACTAACAAGAATTCTCGTCCCGAGAATTAAGAAGTAGAAGGAAAGAGCTCGGGGTATTCTTCGCGAAGGTGATCCTCGCGTTCCCAAGTGGCTTCATCTTCCGATTGATTTGACCACTGCTCTTTGAGGAACTTGATACACTTCTGATGAGTCTTTCATTCAGTTTCATCAAGGATGCGGATCGGATGCTCGTTGTAGGATAGATCATCTTGTATATCAAGCATCTCATAGTCCACTGCTCGTTGCGGATCCTTGAAGCAACGGCGCAATTGTGAAACATGAAAGACATCATGAAGATGAGAGAACTACGGTGGCAGTTCCAATTGATAAGCCACCTGTCCACGTGTGGCGATAACGCGGAAAGGACCAATATAGCGAGGAGCTAACTTGCCCTTCACACCAAACCGATGAGTGCCTCTCATAGGAGTGACTCGAAGATAAACCATGTCATCAGGAGTATAGAAAAGTCCCCAATGTTTACGGTCATAATTGCTCATCTGACGGGACTGAGCCGCCTTGAGATTCTCTCGCACAATGCGAACTTGTTCTTCAGCTTGTTGGATAATATCCAGACCAATGAGTGTACATTCCCCAGTTTCTGACCAATTCAGAGGGGTTCGGCACTTACGTCCATATATAACTTCAAATGGGGCCATCTTCAAGCTAGCTTGATAGCTATTGTTGTAGGAGAACTCAGCATACGGGAGAGATTCTTCCCACTTCTTGCCAAATGAGATGACACATGCTCGAAGCATATCTTCAAGCACTTGATTGACCCGTTCAACTTGACCCTGAGACTGCGGGTGATAAGCAGTGCTCCAGGTTATACTAGATCCCATAGCTTGGTGGAAACTTTCCCAGAATTTCGAGGTGAAATTACTGCCTCGATCTGAGCTTATCTCCTTTGGAATGCCATGCAGTGACACAATCCTGGAGATATATATGTCCGCTAATTGACTAGCAGTGATAGTCTGTTTGAGTGGCAGAAAGTGTGCAACCTTAGAGAATTGGTCGATGACGACAAAGATAGCATCATGACCTTTCTGTGATTTGGAGAGACCAGTAATGAAGTCCATCTGAATATTATCCCATTTCCACAATGGAAAAGGCAGTGGTTGCAGAAGTCCAGCAGGCTTCTGATGTTCCGCCTTGACTTGACGACATGTATGACATTCTTCGATGTATCGAGCAATATCTTGCTTCATGTTGGGTCACCAATAATTCTGACGGATGTCTAAGTACATCTTGGTGCTTCCGGGGTGAATAGACAGTGGTGTGTCATTAGCTTCTTTCATCACTTTCTCTGTCATAAGATCAAATTGGGGGACCACAAGACGATCCCTCAAATATAAAGCTCCATCTTCACCCAAGGAGAAGTCCTTAGCTTTCTCAGATGCAAGTGTACGCTTGATCGCATCAACTTCCATATCTTTCCCTTGTGCAATCACAATAGCCTTATGAAGATCTGGTTCCACAACAAGGTTATTAAGAAAACCTTGTGGAACAATGTGAAGGTTCAATTTACGAAGCTCTTCATGAAGACGGGGATTAGCCCTGGAAACCATGTGGTTGTCGCAATAAGATTTCCGACTCAAGGCATCGGCCATTACATTAGCCTTGCCAGGGGTATATGAGATACCAAAATCATAGTCTGAAAGAGCTTCCATCCATCTTCGCTGACGAAGATTCAAGTCCGGCTGAGTAAACAGATACTTCAAGCTTTGGTGATCAGTAAAGATCTCACAACGATTACCGAGAAGGTAATGTCGCCAATTTACCAATGCATAGACCACTGCAGCAAGATCGAGGTCATGAACTGGATAGTTCTCTTCATGAGGACGCAACTGTCTTGAGGCATAAGCAATTACTCTGCGCTCCTGCATTAGGACACATCCTAGTCCTTGACGAGATGCGTCGCAGTATATGACGAAGTCCTTACGAGAATCTGGAGGAGCAAGCACTGGGGCTGATGTCAGCTTGTCCTTGAGTGTCTGGAAACTTTCCTGACATTTATCTGTCCACTCGAACTTAACGCCTTTGTGAAGTAGGTTGGTCAGGGGCTTTGTGATCTTGGAGAAGTTCTCGACAAATCGACAGCAATAGCTGGCGAGTCCGAGGAAACTTCTGACTTGCTTGACATTCTTCGGGGGAGTCCAGTCAAGAATAGCCTAAACTCGTTCAGGGTTGACGGCAATACCATCCTTGGAGATAACATGACCAAGGTAAGTTACTTCATTCAGCCAGAATTCACACTTGGAGAATTTGGCGTATAGTTGATGTTCTCGAAGCTTTTCCAGCACAAGACGAAGATGTTCTGCATGTTCTTCTTTAGTCTTGGAATATACTAGAATAGCATCCAGATATACCACGACAAACTTGTCGAGATAGTCCATGAATATATAACTCATCAGGCGGGAGAAGGTTGCTGGCGCATTTGTCAAGCCAAAAGACATGACGGTGTACTCGTACAATCCATAGCGAGTAACAAATGCGGTCTTCAGGATATCCTCTTCACGAACACGGATCTGATGATAACCCAACCTCAAGTCGAGTTTAGAGAACACTGATGATCCAGCAAGCTGATCATACAGATCATTAATCCGAGGAAGCGGATATTTGTTTTGAATTGTTGCTTGGTTGATGGGCCGGTAATCTTGAACTAGCCGATTAGTACCATCTTTCTTCTTGACAAAGAGAGAAGGTGCTCCCCAAGCTGAGGAACTTGGACGGATAAATCCTTTCTTGAGTGAGTTGTCGATTTCCTTCTTCAGTTCAAGGAGTTCATGAGGAGGCATTTTATATGGCCGCTTAGCAATGGGAGTGGTGCCTGGTTTCAAGTCAATGACAAACTCGACTGCTCTAACAGGAGGGATTCCTGGTAGCTCTTCTGGAAATACATCTTGAAATTCTCGAACCACTGGAATGCTTTCGATCCCCTCAAGAGGTGATGCATTCAATGCGTTCGACCAATAAATCTCGGTCTCGGCATTTCGAACAAGACGAGCGGAATGGACCACTAACTGGTTGGAAGGGTGCAGGAGATGCACGGTTTTAGTGGCACACACTATTGAAGCATTATGTGCCATCATCCATTCCATACCCAAGAGTAAATCAATATTGGACGACTTCAATACAATAGGCGTGACAAGGAATTCCAGTCCTTCAATTTCTACGGTGACGTTAGGACAAACCAAGGTGGATTGGCAGTTGCCCGCGGGGGTTGATACCATTATTGTAATGTCCAGTCTCATCCCCAGCAACAACATACGGGATGTGTCTGAACGAGGTATGCTCCAAGCGGTCGTGAAACAGTCCACGGAGGCAGACGATAGCAGAATAGGCAGCATCATGGACTGCCCAGTCAACGGTCACTCCATCACCGTGAAAGGTGTCCAGCACACAGATGGAGCGATCCTCTCGATCGTAGATGTCCATCACTGCATGATACTGCTCCTGGTTGAACTCGTGGTAGTCCTCGTAGACTCTGTACTCGGGGTACCAGCGATATTGCAGCTTGGTCAAGAGGTCAACCAAAATGGCCGGAAACCCAGTAGCATCGGAAGCCGTAGTCAAACGTACAAACTGCCTAGCGGGACGCATCTGTAACAAAAAGTTCAGAGGATGTCAAATGACAGTGTGTGTATCATATATTCACAAGAAAAGATTGTCGATGAGATAGTTCTCCGGTGGATGTGATCACGTGATCCTAATGTTAGAGTTAGTAAAATCTTTAACCCGAAGAGAAGAGAGATCAGAACCCAGAGTATAGATAAGGAATAAAAGATCCTAATACCACCCGATTGAGATGTGGGCACGTAAGCCACAGCATTATGTTAGTAAATTTTTTTCAAAGTCTAGACTCAACTTCAGCCAAGGAATTGGAAAGGGGGCTACCTACAGGCAGTCAGCTCCGATACCAACTTGCGACGCCCCCGACTTAATCGTGCACTAATCATACACGCATTTATGCACGATCAAAATCAGAGACTCGCTGGAAGGAATCACAACACAACTCTAAACACAAATTAAAATAAATCAAGCTTCATATTACAGCCAGGGGTCTCGAGGGCTTGAATACATAAGCTTGAGTACATAAGTCAACGAAAGAAAATATTATCTGAGTACAGACATTAAAGTAAACAAGTTTTGCCTTAAGAAGGCTGAGCATAACAGCGACAAACTAGATCGAAAAGGCGCAGGCCTCCTGCCTGGGAACCATCATCAATGGGGTAAGCTGTCTCCTGGGACTCCTGGGCTCCATCATCTGATCGCGGCATCATATCAAGGGAAAAGGGAAGCAAAGCAACGGTGAGTACTTATCCAAAGTACTCGCAAGACTGACATCAGAACTATGCTAGCATGCACCATTATCAAAGGAATGGGGCTTTATCTGTGGACTAAACTGCAGAATTGCAGGAAGAGGGAGAAGGCCTAGTCCTATCGAAGACTAGCATCTTCAGTGTCTTGCAGCATTAGAAGAGTGCAGATTAGCATTTGTATAATTAGCAACCATAATGTAGTAAGGCCCAGAGATTCTTCCTCGACTCCCTGCGAGAAAGCAATCCCGGAGCCAACATTCCATTTATCATCACAAGTATCCATTTCTAGTTATCATAGATCAGGATACTCTCTGAGCGTCCGTTACCATGGACACGGCTATTCGAATAGATAATACTTCCCTGCAGGGGTGCACAAACTTACCCAACACGCTCGATAAACTCTGGCTGGATACAATTTTCGGGTCATACCCGACCTCGGCCGATCGACACGTCATAATCCTACCTAGGCTCAACAGAGAGGCCAGCACGCCGGTCTACATCCTAATTTCTCGGGGTCTTGGGCCATCGCCCTCGCAATCCTGCATTTTACGCCCAGGGCCGGTGTCAGTCCTAGCACCCCTTAATACAAGCGCGGTGCTTACGCGGGCCACCCGAGCGCGTGTCGCTCAATGTGACATCTGAAGTGCTTTCGGTCGAATGTACGGTCGCAGAGTGCCCATATCATTCCCCCATGGTGGTTAGTGCGAAAGAGGCCAGAGGTCTACTCAGATCACATATCCAAACCCGTTAGTGTCATAATTGCCTGCGGCGACGATCGGTGCCCCATCCCGTCGCCCCATCTCAAGGACTTGTGGCAAGGACATCAGATGTCCGGCCACGCCTCGTTAGTAACCCTTTGGGTGCCTTACCGGCGCACCCCACCACATCTCACACACGGGTACCCTTGGGGCCGACCCGTTAATCTCAAGTATTTCAGTGTCAAGTCATTGTAACTGTGTGTCTATACACCAAGTGGATATCCGAGGAATCACCCTCGATGGATCCCACTCGAGGTATGAGTATGACAAGAGTCGCTATCAAAAATGGGAAGGAGGAATCACCCTCGATACCCATGACCGATTAGCTACACTACAGAATTATCATCGGGAGTGCTAAGTGAGGTATCACCCTCGGCACTCGATAGTAGCTCTGCAGGGTCATACTTAGGGGGTGTGAGGTGATGTGTCGGTAATGGCTTGTCAATCTTGACGATTGAGTCTTCTGTCTTCAAGTCCTCGGTGTCGTCAATGAAAGCAGGGGCAACAGAATTAAAGAATGGGGGACCACAAGGTAACACTAACCATACTTATACTAGGCAGTTTATGGTAGCAGGTAGAAAAACATTATTCAAAAATAGGCTATGCATCAGAATAGGAGCATTCATATACAGTAGCAAAATTCTAATGCAAGCATGAGGGAGAGAGAATGGGCGATATCGGAATGATCAAGGGGGTTTGCTTGCCTTGTTGCTCTGCTACAAAAGGCTGGTCGTCAGGGGCGTAGTCGTACCCGGCAGCAGCGTCAGTCTCGTAGGCTACCGGAGAGAAGAGGGGGAAGAAACAATAAATATAAAGCAAGCAGATGCATCACGATGCATGACATGACTACATGCAGTGCTAGGGACGATCTAACGCGGTACTAGACGTAGCAGACGGAGCGGGAAAACATCTGACAATATTTTCCCGGGTCTGGGGCATTTATCGGACAGATGATCCTAACGCCGAATGTCCATGTTCGTTATGCTAGAGGCATGTGATAGATGAACGGACAGCGTATTCGGATTCGTGGGATTTTTCTGAGCAACTTTCATGTATAAAACTTTTTCATCCGGGCTACGGTTTATTTTATATTAATTTTATAAAGATTAAACAATATTCTGAAATTAGCTAATTAATCTACTGTTAACTAATTAATTAATCTAGTTAATTAATTATTAATATTATTATTTATATTTATCTAATTATTTATAAATTCATGTTTATTTTTAATTTTCGTTTTCAGGGGCTGGCCCCGTGTGTCAGTGGGTCACCCACACACACACACACTACACGCACATACACCTACACAGGGCCACAGCCGATGGCAACAGCGGGCGCAGGTGAGGCGCTGCGGCGAGCAGAAGCAGCAGTACGGGCGGCAGCGCGACGGCGGCGGGCGCGTGCGTGCGCGGTGCCGGGGGGGGAATAGAGGCGGGCAAGGCCGTCCGGGTGTGCTCACCCTCGCTACAGGTGTTCGTCAGTGAGGCTCGAGGAGGTCCGGCGGAGAGGAGGCGAGGACGACGGCGACGAGGCGGACGGCGAGCTCCGGCGGGGCGGGCGAGGCGACGGGCCGGGGCGGCGTCCGGATCCGGCGGCGGCGGGGCGCGGCGGGGGGGCGATCGGGCGCGGGCGGGGCGGCCAGCTCTAGCGGCCGCCGGGGGGGGGGGCAAACGGGCGTGGCCGGGCCGGCGGCCAGGTCCGTCGGCGGGGGGGAATCGGCGCTGCTCGGGCGCGGGCCGGCTGGGGGGGGGGGGGGAACGGAGGGGGCCGGCTCGGGCGGGTGCCCAGGCGGCGGTGGCAGGGGGGGGATGGGAGCAGGGGTGATCGTGGGCTAGGGTTCGATCGGCGCCCCTGGCGCCTTATAGGCGCCAGCCGGGCCGGCCTCTTTCGGCCTCTTTCGGCATGCTGAGCCGAGGCCGAGTAGGTTGTTTTTTCAGCTTCTGTTTTTATTCAATTTGAGGCACAAAAATACTTTGTAAAAAGTTGGTTTCAATTTTATGAAAGCTTATGGAATATTTGCAACCCATCCATGATTTTTGTTTCCTGATTTGCAAAACTTTTAAATCCACTTTTCTAATGAATTTGAATTGCAAAGGAATTTCAATATGAGATTGATTCCAAAGGTGATCACACCTGGATTAGCAAAGGCATTAGCTTGATCTTGGCCATCACTGTAGCTTAATTACAATGATCACTATAGAACTAAATCCAGGGCGTTACAGCTACAAGAGCTCGACGAACAAGAAGGTAGCAGAAGCCCAGGAAACAAAATAGGCTGACTACCGATAAGGTCATAGTCACTATAGTCGATAATGAGGGTAGACATGTCAGTCCCAAGTCCGCTGCAAAGGGGTACCCCAACGACCTTGGTTGCATCCTACGCGAGACCGTCAAGATCATATGCCGAGACATAGGGGGAAAGATGCCGCGCATCATCGAGCTCTTCTCTTGCAGAAGCTGCACAACAAGTATAGACTCCCGGAGCTTTCTGAGGTCGACAAACAAATAGTCAAAATTAAAGCCCTGTGTATATTTACCACATCCTTGAATATGTGGAAATACAATGCCAATAAAGAGAAGGACAAGGATTACGAAACTGTGATAAAGCCGAGGTGGCCTTCAATTTCTGAGAATGACTGGAATGTGTTCTATGAATATCGCTCGAGCGATGATTTCCAGAAGGAGAGTGAGTGGGGGAAGGAGATGCGGGGGAAGATGGTGGGTAACCACAAGCTCGTTAGCCGTGGTTACCTAGAGAAGAGGCCAGTGTGGGACAAGGAGGATGCAAACTATAATGCAAAAGGCACAAAACCTCCTTTCTCGGAAATCCAGGACCCACACGAAAGGTCTTTTGTCAGGGCCCGCTCGAATTTTAACCCGGAGACTGGGAAACACATCATTAAGGACGACAAGATGAAGAAGCTGGACGAAACCTTGGTAACCTAATCTAAACCTGCTTCATTTTACTTGTCCTACGAACATTTATTTCCAAGTAGGCATGTTTCTAAATGGTTCATGTGCATTCCTAATTGCAGAAAAAGCAAGCGCATGAACCTCAAAGCTCCCTAGAACCTGTCCATGCAGAAATGTGGGAAGGCCCTCTTAACAAGGTTTTGGGAAAGGTGAAGAAGTTGGCTATTGGATGTGTGTTGGGTGTCAGGTTAGGGGATGGATGGGACAAATATTACCCCTAAACCCGCGATCTTGCATGCCAGAGAAAGAAAGCCAAGCATGACATATATATCTATGCCAAAGTGGCATCCAAAGTAGCGGCCAAAGCAGCATCCAAAGTACAAGCTGAAGTGGATAAGCGGGTGAACCTCCTCCTCCCCCAACTATATGAGTGAATACAACATGAAGTGCCATAGATAGCTGGTACACAGGCACGCAGCCACTACGCTTGGAACAACAGACCCAGTCAGCGTAGCCCCTGAATTTGGGGACCCAGCCGGCACCCATCACTGCAGAAAAGAGTGGCATTACCTCTATCTCTTTCATGGGCCCCGGGTCACCAACTTCAATCGATGCCATCATGGTAAGTGTCACCGGCTCAACAAATTGTGTTGGCTTCATTGTTCGGTCTCTAACATCGAGTACTCATCGACTTGTCTACATGTTTCACAGGCAATCACTCCATGCTTTCTCCAGGCCGAAGTGCTCGGCTTGATGGTGCTGGTTGAGAGGGGTCGAATCCACCCACTAATGCTAGAGCAGAAGATACACACCATGGACTTACCAACACACTTGGCGAGGGTAGAGGTGACTAAGGTGCTTGGCGACTACAAGGATTTGGTTTTGCCTAAACCCCCAGAAGGGGCAGAGGGACCCATGAAACTAGGAGATTGCGAGGGGTGGTTCCTCAAGTGGTCAAAGCATGAGCTAAAGTTGGCTGAGACCTCCTCCAATCGCGAAACACCATGGCCGATGCATACCCACATTGCATCACCATGACCATCTCCTTTGGGTCTTTGCAAGCTTGTATCATCTAGGGGTGTGGTAGATGAGGGTATGGAGCATGGCACGCATCATGACGAGGATCCTGGCTCGCTTCATGGTGATGAATTGAATGGCATATATATGAGTTTGCGAACCTTGGCATGCCTTGGGATGATAGTATATTTCAAGATACGCCACCAGCTCAGCCCGACGAGGAACCCGCCAAGACATCGAAGCTAAATACAAACTCACTCCTGGCGGCATCTGTGGACCATCAAAAAAAGTGGAGAAAGTGGGCAAAGAAGAAACCTTCCAGCACTGGTACCAATGACAAACCGGGGGAGGCGAGGATGACGAAGAAATCTTTGGCATATGAACCATGCCCCCATTTAGAAAGGGAGCAAAGCATCATCAATGGTAGGAAATTCATATCCTTGGTCAACCCATGGTACCGGAGGATGTGTACAAAGACCTCCCGATCAAAATGAAGATTCTGCATGATAGCGTTGAAAGGGTGGAATTATCTCAAATTGAAGCTAGTGCCTAATTTTACGCGGTGACGGTGCCAACAGGTTTCCATTTCATGGAAGATTACCCCGCGGACAAATTCTATCTAGATTTTGGGGAGATCTTCAGCATGTTCAACCTTCTTAGGCTCGAAGCATCCTTAGTCAAGCTATGGGTGCCTTATCAAGCCAAAAAGGCCGAACGCATGAAGGTTAACAATGTTGCAATAGTGGAACCTTATCACATGCACGAGAACAACCTTGGCAGCGAAGATGGTAGGGATATTATGAAGAATTACCTTCTGTGTTTCATGCTAGCGCATAAGGAGAAGGACTACCTACTCATGCCCTTCTGACCCCTATAAACCATTCTCTACTTTCTGCTTCCATAGATTTCCATTATGCTTGCACGTACCAAACTTCTAGACATGATCTTATTGCTTTGTTCACTTGTTTGCACAGCGGCCACTGGATCCTCATAGTACTATTGTTGAAGTGGAGCTGTGCCTATTTCTTGGATTACATGAGAAGCAGGAAGAAACACTACACCCTCTTGAAGAAAGTTCTAGATGATGCTCTCTTCGACTATAATTACAGCGGAGGAAACATCATCATGACGGTCAAAAGTGGGCCTGTTCGCTTCATGCACGACACTGACTTCTGTTGCAGGCAACAGCCGGATAGAAGTATGATGTGTGGCTACTACGTTATCTCCCACATGAAGGAGTGTGTACGGCGCACAAAACGTTCAAGAATGACAAAGTCATGCTCAAGTGGAGTAAAAACCTCGAGCAAATGCGACTGGAGCATAGAGTTTGCACGCATCCTAAATGTCTTTGCGTCTATCATCAACAAGGATGTTGTCCAGGAAACTGGGAACTTCTATGGTGGCAATGAAACTTCGAAGGACCAAGCAGCTCTCTTAGAATGACAGGTTGATGATATGCCGGGCTTGTACAACTCAAAGGAAGACGCTTGCCTCACCACAGATGAATACATCCGTCAAAACAAGCGCTAGAGAATGAAAAGAGTGACAACAACATTGTCTGTGTCTTTCAGGTTGTTTTTCCTTCAAACATGTCTAGCTACAATCGTGTTTCTCAAAATTTGTGTCACATCTTGTTAATTTTTTTCTTAGTCCTAGCTACTACTTCATGATCTACTTGTTGCGTAAACACTTGTTATATATTGCATGCATTGTGTCCATGGTTTCATGTTGCACATTGATTGAAATGTGATATATATGTGTGGTGTTACGTAAATTTGCCTAAAACTGTCCAAAACTGCTGCCACAGAAGCAAAACGTGTTTTGGTCAGTTTTAGGCCAAAACGCTGCCACGACAGCAAAACTGCTGCCATGGCAGCGTTTTTACTGGGCCTCGTAGAGATATCAGTGGCGTGCCCTACTATGTGCGCACCACTGGTATGTCTTTTACCTGTACACCACAAGTATTCTTACAAGTGGTGTGACCAATGGCGGGCGCACCGCACGCCACTAGTAGCCCTTTCGGGCATGCCACTTGTAGTTGTTTCAGCAGTAGTGGCAATGTCTTCTAGCTCTAGAATTTGGAAGTATGAGTCGGGGACAGTAGTGCAGAAACCCTTCTAGGGGAAATTTACTAGTGGCACCCCACAAAAGTACCACACCACTGGTATCTGCCTAAAATACCAATGGCGTGCCAGTATTTCCGCATGCCACTAATAATGCATTACTAGTGACGTGCTTGCCAAAGAACACGCCACTAGTATGTGGGACCCAGCTGTCGGAACCGACATAAATTACTAGTGGCGTGTATGTCTATTGGAACGCCACTAGCACTGATAATACTAGTGGCGTGGCCTACTAATTGGCACGCCACTAGTAACTTCCGTCGGGCCCGCTTCTGGACCCCGCTTACTAATGGCGTGTGTTTTGGTCTGCATGCCACTAGTAAGGATGGTACTAGTGGTGTCCTGCTACACAGTGCACACCATTAGTACTACAGTAACTACACACACACACAACCTTTTTAGCCCATCCCCTAACATAGCTGCCACTCCTTCACCCATCTCTTTCTCGCGACCAGCCGCCGCCGCCCCTGGTCAAATGCGTCGCCGCCCAAGGTACCTCCTCCGGTCTCCTCCCTCCTCCTCTCTGCCTTCTCCTTCCTCTCAGTCTTCTCTCCTGGGTGCGCCGCAACTGATCCTGGTGGCCGGGCCATTTCCTGACACGCCACCCCTCTCTCTCGCTTCCCGCCACCGCCTCCTCCCGCCGCACTCCCGACGGAGAGCTCCCCCCGTCCCCCTTATTCTCCCCCTTCTTCTTCTTCATACCCTTGTTCTTCTTCTTCTTGCCCCTCCCTCTTCTTCTGCCCTCCTCTATCTCTACTCCCAGCCTTCTCCCTCCTCCTTCATTCCTTCTCCTTCCACTTCCCTCCTCCCTGCCTTCCCCTTCATCCTCCCTCCTCCGCACTCCTTCCTGCCTCCTCCCTCCTCATAAGAATGAGAGGGATTCAAATTTGATTAGTGGCATGCTAGCGGCACACCACTAATATCCATTATCAGTGGCACCATATTGGTGGTATGCCACCCACATGCCACTAATAACGTAAATGGCACGCCACTAGTTGGCTTTTCTGTACTAGTGTGACTTTCTTATTCAAAACTATAGAGATGTTTATGTGAATGCTCCGTGTTGTTTTCCTGGTTTCATTTAAAGAGGATTGTTCACTTATTCATGTGTAAGATGAAACTATGGTTGCAGTAATAGATAACTACTTTAGTTTGTCATTCCAAATTCAAGGTTAAATTTATGGGGGAAGAAGACATGATTCGAGGTGATTTCAATCTTATTTTTTTGTTATTTTTTAAAAATAAAATTGATGCTCATATGTTCATAAGGAAAAAAAAGTTGAATTTGTGGGGGAATAGAATTTTCATTGTTCATTATAGCAAATCTATAAAGCATGATTGGCAATCAAGGGAATGAAAATATAATGTGTAAAATAAAATTGTTTGTTGAGTTCATCCCAAAATTTTAACTTCAATCAAAGACAGGAATGCCTGAACTTCAAATACGTAGAGGTATCCATGAAATAAGCACCATGTAATTTAACAATACCGTAGGTTGTAACCCAAGGGATAACTAATCAACTTCTGTCACTACTATTTTAAAATGTAAAATCAACCGGTGTTGCATTTGATCCTTGTTACTAAATTTAATAATCCAGTAACATTTGACTAAAGTAATCTCCTTGGTTGTAATGTCTATGTACAGTTGGTCATGTACTGGCCATATAAAACTTTTTTTAATAGAGAAATACAATGCTAGAATTCTTGTACTAAATGGAAAGAAATGGAGATAATAATAATTTTATGAAGGTAGAGAGAGATGTTGCTTTGCCCAGGAGAGAAGAAACTTGATATGATTTTGCTTAGTTATAGTCAATGTCGAAATCTTCATTTTTTAGTCTGGTTAAACTGACAAAACTTTTTTTTGGCCATGTGCATAATAGGATAGCGTGCGAAATCTGCATGTCTGACTATGCAGGCAGCATCTCGACAGGATTATCATTCGGGGTTTGGCTGTTGAAGGGATTTGAAAGTTCAGTGGTGACAAACTTTTTTTGTGCATACAATTGTAACCATTTGTGTTTTTCTTTTTTTCTTTTACCCTTATTTATTTACTGTGTTTTTCCTTTTTTGGTCCACAGTTTGTCCCATGCAATGCAAGGGTCGAGTTCAATGGTGCAACAATCGAGAGTGTGCTCTTTGAGGCTTATGAGGGGCAGACATACATCATTGACGTGAATAAATGATGGAAAAGGACCCATATATGCGGTGAAAGATGGGAGAAGTTCATTAGACTAAACAATCTCAGCGAGGGAGAACTGGCCCGCTTTGAATTGGATGGACCAGTGCCCAAGTTAAACACTTGCTATGTCGCCACGCGCGTCCCTAGCGAGGCTGAGCTAGCATTTGTCTGCAGTTTTCACCCAAGCCATTAAGCTGAGCGGTGCAGAGTCTCCCAATCTCTTTGAAATCCTACCGTTCACCAACGGCTACATGGGGGAGCCCTTTGTGCACTGTTTGTTGACGACAAACATCGTCAAACACGTGACGGTATGTTTTTCCCCTGTCCTTTTCCTGTGTTGTTTTTCAGCCCAATTTTAATATTTTTTAGCTTTTTTAGTTTTCTTTTTTGTGTCCATCAATAACTGTGTGGCAGTGTCTGACATCAGTGTGCTCTTTTTGTTTTTCATTGCATCCCAGAAATTACTTGTCAAGGTAATTTCCAGCCTGAGCATCCCGAGGGATGGCCTGGCTGGACTACGCCTTGGAGTTGGGATCGTCAGCACTGCCGTGTACAAGACCTCAAAGGATGGCCGCATATGCTTCAAGGATGGGTTGAAGGAGTTCCGCATGGGAAAGGATCTAAGGGTTGGCACAATGATACGTCTCCAACGTATCTATAATTTTTGATTGTTCCATGCTGATATATTATCATTCTAGGGTACTTTTTGGGCATTTGTTTACCAATTTATAATATTTTTGAGCACTAACCTATTGACCCAGTGCCCAGTGCCAATTGCTGTTTTCTGCGTGTTTTTTGCTTTGCAGGTTTACCTTATAAAACGAAGTCCAAATGTCGCGAAACTTTAATATATTTTTTTCTGGACAATATGAAGCACTGCAAGCATCGGAGGAGGGCCAGGAGGTGCACCAGGGCCCCACCACACATCTGGCAGCGCCATAGCGGGGGGCAGATATGTGGTGGCCCCCCTGGCTGCCTCACGACGTCGTTCTCTGGCCTATAAATTCACATATATTCCAAAAACCCTATAAGTGCTCCCGAAACACTTTTTCCGCCGCCGCAAGTCTTTGTTCCGACGGGAGGCCATCTAAACCTCCGTTCCGGCGATCTGCCGGAGGGGAGATCAATGACGGAGGGCCTCTACATCAACCTTGCTGCCCTCAACATGATGTGTGGGTAGTTCACCACAGACCTACGGGTCCGTAGGCAGTACCTAGATGACAATCTCTCTCTCTTATGATCTTCAATACAATGTTCATCGCATCTTCGCTTTGATTTATCCGATGTAATCACTTTGTATGGTGTGTTTGTTGGGATCCGATGAATTGTGGGTTTATGTTCAGATTATTCATGAAAAGTATTTGAGTCACCGCTGATTATTATGATTCTTAATTGCATGATCATCATAGCTTCGTAATGCTCTCCGATCTATTGAGATAGTTTGGCCAACTAGATTAATATTTCTTCAGTGGGAGTGGTGCGTTGTAGTAGGTTCAACCTGGCGAATTTCTATATCCCAGTGACATAAAGGGACAAGATGCGTCTTTGCGTTGCTGCTACTAAGGATAAAACGATGGGGTTTATTCATATTAATGGAGTTTACTTTGTCTACATCATGTCATTGTTCTCCAAGCATTACTCTGTTTTTTCTTAATACGTAGAGAGGCAAGCATAGAAGCGCTCTTGAAGGGGAGTAATAGTAATAGGTGCAGGCAGCAGTCGGCCTATTTGCTTATGGACGTGATGCCTATATACACATGATCATTGCCGTGAACATCGCATAATTATTCGCTTTTCTATCAATTGCCCAATAGTAATTTGTTTACCCACCATATGCCTTTGCCATGAGAGATGCCACTAGGGAACACTACGGCCCCGGGTCTATTCACTTATATATTTACAAACGGTACTATTACCTTGTTGCCATTATTTGTCTTTTATTTTATTTTGCAATTTACAATTATCTACAGACCTCATTTGCTTGCAAATAACGAGATCAAGGGGATTGACAACCCTCTTGCCCTCGTTGGGTGCAAGTTGTTTGTTCTTTTGTGTGCAGTCGCTGAAGACGGTTGAGGATTGGTATTCCTATTGGTTCGATAAACCTTGGTTTCATAACTGAGGGAAATACTTGCCCGCATTGTGCTGCGATAACCCGTTCCTCTTCACGGAAAACCCAACGCAGATCATAGTCATCAGGAAGGATTTCTGGCGCCGTTGCCGGGGAGTACCATCACCAACTATCAAGTAGGTTCTCACAAATTTTCATTCACTTGTTCTTCTTTTTATTTGCTATTATATTTATTTTGTCTCATAAAAATTAAAAATACAAAAATATTTATCCTTGCTTGTTGCTAGTTTACTTTATCACTTGCTAGTTTACTTGTCTTGTTTGCAGTTGCCATCATGTCTGAGTTTGAAATTAGTGATGCTCCCGCCTCTAGTGCAGAAGCTTTTGAAAAAACAACTTTATCTTGTGATGAACATGCTAAAAGGAATTTTGATGAAGTTGCTAAAGAAAAACTTGATAATCTTACGGATGATGATCCTTCCAAAAAGGAACCCATCATGGAAACAAAGAAACTCCGCATAGGTAGTGGTAATATTATTGGGAAGAGTGTGATTCAATATTTTTTCACTTGTGCGGGATCTTTACCTTTGATAGGAGGCTCTATTGTTGCTAGAACTACAAGTTATGCGGATGCTATATCTTTGCTCATAGTACAATTGGAAAGGGAATTTATTCATATGCATCCTTTCATACAATGGTTGTTTCTAGAATTCTCAAATATTCAGGAGGCCTCTACTAAACGCCTAGCCACCATATTTCTTGTTCAGGAATTTAATGAAATCATGCAAGAGGCCAGAGATATATTTTCTCACTATAGGATTAAGGGTGAGTGCCCTCCCATAGAGGTAATTCTCTATGAATTAGAAGGAATAAGAAAATTGAGATCCACGGACTATGTTGCTTATGAGGAAAACTTTAGAAAGAAGGTTCCACCTAATGTTCTAGTTGATAAGATTTCCGAACACAATGATCAATTTGCTGTACCAAAACTTGGTTTGGGCTATGAGCTTGAGAGAGAATTAAGGAAATACCTTTATCAAAACCTATACAATGAGGAGTTGATCATTACTTATGAGAAACCAAAGGAGGAGCCTTCCACTCCTCCCGAGGTAGATCTCACGGATCCTAATGTTGTGCAATTTAGTCCCTTCAATTACTTTTGCCTTACAATTAGAAAACTGGCTGCTGAAAGGAGGGAATATGATTATAGCATGACGGACCGTCTTCATGATTATTACAACACTTGAAACTATGCATTAAGCCTAGCTAGGGGCATAAAACAATAGCGCTTGTTGGGAGGCAACCCAATAGTTATCTTAATTTTTGTTTTTAGTTGCTGTTATTTTGTGTTGACATGATTGCTGACTCTGTAATGATTATGTTTTATGTTTTAATTAGTGTTTGTGCCAAGTAAAGCCTTTGGGATAACCTATTTGATGAGTATGATTGATGCTGTGCAAAAACAGAAACTTTCGCCTCCAGTGCAGAATTTTTAATTCTCTGCTGGCGCGTGCTAAATTCTTGAAATTTTTACACAGTATTTCTGTATAAATTCCCCACGTTGTCCTAATTTTTCAGAATTTGTAGAGTTACAGAAGTATGGGATATTTATAGATTGCTACAGACTTTTCTGTTTTAAACAGATTCTGTTTTGCCTGCATAGTTTGCTTGTTTTGATGATGCTATGGATTATATCGGGGGGTGTAAGTCATGGATAAGTTAGAATACAGTACCTATTATGCAATTATAAATTAAGAATCAATTTACAACAGTACCTAAAGTATGCAATATGTTTCTTATACTAACGGATCTCACGAAGTTTTGTTGAGTTTTGTGTGATTGAAGTTTTCAAGTTTTGAGTGTGATCGCGATGGACCATGGAATAAGGAGTAGCAACAGCCTAAGCTTGGGGATGCCCAAGGCACCCCAAGTATTATTCTAAGGAAGACTCAAGCGTCTAAGCTTGGGGATGCCCCGGAAGGCATCCCCTCTTTCGTCTCAAACCATCGGTATGTCACTTGGAGCTATATTTTTATTCATCACATGATATGTGTTTTGCTTGGAGCGTCGTTTGCTTTTGTTTGCTTTTACTTTCAGTTTGCCACAATCATCATTTGCTGGACACACCTATTTAAGAGAGACTCACCTTCATTATAATTTGCTAGAATACTCTATGTGCTTCACTTATATCTTTTGAGCTTGGCAGTCACTAGTAGAAAACAGGGCTTTGGTTGACGCCAGGATAAGGGCATTAATCCTGGTTCACTTACGAACCGGGACCAAAGGGTGCATCAGTCCCGGTTCGTGAGGCCAGGGCGCCGGCCGGGCCTCGGGGGCCATTGGTTACGGTTCGTCTGACACTTTTGGTCCCAGTTCCAGACACGAACCGGGACCAATGGGCCTCGCTCCTGGCCCAGCACCTTTCGTCCCGGTTAGTGGCTGGAACCGGGATCAAAGGTCAGTCTTCTGTCCCGGTTCTAGCGACCAACCGGGACTAAAGATAAGCCTATATATACCCCCGCCCCTGCCCGCTCACTTTGTTTTTTGGCCGGCCGGCGTGTGCAGGTGCGTGTTGCTCTAGCTCTCACCTCCTATGCACATGAGGTGTTCGATGAAATGTCCGAGCCACACTTAAGCTTTCTCCTCTCCAAGCTTCATTTTCCTCAAGATTTGTCTAGGTTTGGCGGTCCGTCCTGTCCTGTCCCCGTCCTCACCGCCGTCGATCGCCCGCGCCGATCTCGTCGCCGGCACCACCGTGGTGAGCCTCTTGTTCTTATCTTCTTTCTAAAAGAAAAAAATTCTTACTTGTATGATTTAGATAGATACTTGTACAATTTTCTTACTTTTATTATTGTTTGTTATTATATAGTGCCATGACTTTGATATCCGTCCCCGTCGGCCCTCGTCCGGTCTATGATTCGGATGTGGTATATTATCTTTTATAACTATTTGTTTCATTTAGTGTTTATGACAATTATGCCGACCAACTTGACATAGATGTCTTTATCTAGGAGGTATGTGAACCGGAAATTCCAACCGACCCTCTTGTCGAGAGGTTAAATTTACTTGAAAAAGAAAACAGTTATTTGAAAGAAGAGAAGATGAAATTTGAGTTGCATGTTGCCGATGTCGTCGATAAACACAAGATCCAGATGGATGCAATGCGCTTGAAGATTAGAAAGATTAGGAAATGTGCCATTGATAATGAGGCTTGGTATCATTATGCTGTTGGACCAATTGTTACCTTAGTTGCAATTTTGATCGCATTTGTTGTTGCATTTAAATGTTTTACATAGTTGTATGTTAGTTTCAATGTATGTTTTAATTAGATGCTCTAGAGAGCTGTATGTTGTTCTATGAGAACTATGTATGAACTTTATGTATTTATTTTTTCAGTAATAACATTTGATCACTACTATACTTTGGTTTTAATGTGATGATGAATTTGTATTAATTTGATCACTTCTCTATTCATGATGTTCTGTAATGGTTTTTGATACACTTAATTATATAATGCACGCAGATGAACCGGCAATGGATGTACGGTGACCGACGCACCTCCGAGTACATTAAGGGCCTGCATAATTTTCTCGACGTGGCTGAGGCAAACAAGCAGAATGGTTTTATGTATTGTCCATGTACTATCTGTGGGAATACGAAGGATTACTCTGACTCGAAAACCCTTCACGTCCACCTGCTTGAGAAGGGTTTCATGCCACACTATAATGTTTGGACCAAGCACGGAGAAAGAGGGGTTATGATGGAAGACAACGAAGAAGAAGAGGATGATGACAACTATCCGCCCCCTGAATACGGTGATGCTGCAACGGGGGAAGCTGAAGATCAAGAGGGACCAGACGATGGGCCCGATGATGATCTTCGCCGGGTCATTGCTGATGCAAAGAGACAATGCCAAAGTGAAAGGGAGAAGTTGAAGTTCGATCGCATGTTAGAGGATCACAAAAAAGGGTTGTACCCAAATTGCGAAGATGACAACACAAAGCTCCGTACCACACTGGAATTGCTGCAATGGAAGGCAGACAATGGTGTATCTGACAACGGATTTGGGAAGCTACTGAAAATAATGAAGAAGAAGCTTCCAAAGGATAACAAATTGCCCGAAAGTACGTACGAAGCAAAGAAGGTTCTATGCCCTCTAGGATTGGAGGTGCAGAAGATACATGCATGCCCTAATGACTGCATCCTCTACCGCGGTGCGTACGAGGATTTGAACGCATGCCCGGTATGCGATGCATTGCGGTATAAGATCAGACCAGATGACCCTGGTGATGTTGAGGGCCAGCGCACCGGGAAGAGGGTTCCTGTCAAGGTGATGTGGTATGCTCCTATAATACCACGGTTGAAACGTTTGTTCAGAAACAAAGAGCATGCCAAGTTGATGCGATGGCACAAGGAAGACCGTAAGAAAGACGGGAAGTTGAGAGCACCCGCTGATGGGTCGCAGTGGAGAAAGATCGAGAGAAAGTGGGGGGACTTTACAGGTGACCCAAGGAACGTATGGTTTGGTTTAAGTGCAGATGGCGTTAATCCTTTTGGGGAGCAGAGCAGCAAGCATAGCACATGGCTTGTGACTCTATGTATGTATAACCTTCCTCCTTGGTTGTGCATGAAGCGGAAGTCCATTATGATGCCAGTGCTCATCCAAGGCCCTAAGCAACCCGGCAATGACATTGATGTGTACCTAAGGCCATTATTTGATGAACTTTTACAACTGTGGAATAAAAAAGGTGTACGTGTGTGGGATGCGAACGAACAGGAGGAATTTGACCTACATTCGTTGCTGTTTGTAACCATCAATGATTGGCCTGCTCCCATTAACCTTTCAGGACAGACAAACAAGGGATACCACGCATGCACGCACAATTTAGATGACACCAAAACTATATATTTGGACAAATGCAGGAAGAATGTGTACCTGGGGCATCGTCGATTTCTTCCGACCAACCATCAATGTCGAAAGAAAGGAAAGCATATCAAAGGTGAGGCAGATCACCGGAAGAAGCCCGCCCTCCGTACTGGTGATCACATACTTGATATGGTCAATGATTTACAAGTAATCTTTGGAAAGGGTCCTGGCGGACTATCTGTTCCGAATGACGCTGAGGGACGTGCACCCATGTGGAAGAAGAAATCTATATTTTGGGACCTACCCTATTGGAAAGACCTAGAGGTCCGCTCTGCAATCGACGTGATGCACGTGACGAAGAATCTTTGCGTGACCCTGCTAGGCTTCTTGGGAGTGTATGGGAAGACAAAAGATACACCGGAGGCATGGGAGGACCACCAACGTGTGCACGAAAAAGACGGCATGCATCCAAAGTAGTATGAAGGTCCTGCCAGCTACGCTCTTACCAAAGAAGAGAAGGAAATCTTCTTTGAATGCCTGCTCAGTATGAAGGTCCCGTCTGGCTTCTCATCGAATATAAAGGGAATAATAAATATGGCAGATAAAAAGTTCCAGAACCTAAAGTCTCATGACTCCCACTTGATTATGACGCAACTGCTTCCGGTTGCATTGAGGGGGCTTCTACCGGAAAACGTTGGATTAGCCATTGTGAAGCTATGTGCATTCCTCAATGCAATCTCTCAGAAGGTAATCGATCCAGAAATCCTACCAAGGTTATGAGTGATTTGGTGCAATGTCTTGTGAGTTTCGAGTTGGTGTTCCCACCAACCTTCTTCAATATCATGACGCATGTCCTAGTTCATCTAGTCGATGAGATTGCCATTCTGGGTCCTGTATTTCTACACAATATGTTCCCCTTTGAAAGGTTCATGGGAGTCTTAAAGAAATATGTGTGTAACCGTGCTAGGCCAGAAGGAAGCATCTCCATGGGCCATCAAATAGAGGAAAGCATTGGGTTTTGTGTTGACTTTATTCCTGACCTTAAGCCGATTGGTGTCCCTCAATCGCGGTATGAGGGGAGACTGACTGGAAAAGGCACGCTAGGAGCGAATTCAATAATATGTAGGGACGGGCATTCTTGGTCTCAAGCACACTACACAGTTCTACAGAATTCTACCTTGGTGACCCCGTATGTCAATGAACACAAGAATATTCTGCGCTCCAAACACCCGGAGCAGTGTGACAACTGGATTACATGTGAACACATCAGGACTTTCGGCAGTTGGTTGCAAACACATCTCATGGGTAACACCACTGCTGCAGATGACCTGTACTCGTTGGCCAGGGGACCATCTTCGACTATATTGACTTACAAAGGGTACGAGATAAATGGGAATACATTTTACACGATCGCCCAAGATCAAAAGAGCACCAACCAAAACAGTGGTGTTCGCTTTGATGCAGCAACCAACAGGGGAAAGGACACATATTATGGTTACATAGTGGACATATGGGAACTTGACTATGGACATGATTTTAAGGTCCCTTTGTTTCGGTGCAAATGGGTTAATCTGTCAGGAGGTGGGGTACAGGTAGACCCGCAGTACGGAATGACAACAGTGGATCTAAACAATCTTGGGTACACAGACGAACCATTCGTCCTAGCCAATGATGTGGCGCAGGTTTTCTATGTGAAGGACATGTCTACCAAACCGAGAAAAAGAAAAGATAAGAAAGTGAATACATCATACGATGAGCCAAAGCGCCACATAGTTCTTTCAGGGAAAAAAGACATCGTGGGAGTGGAGGGCAAGACAGACATGTCTGAAGATTATGAAAAGTTTCATGAAATTCCTCCCTTCAAAGTGAAGGCTGGCCCAAGCACCCTATTAAAAGATGAAGATTATCCATGGTTACGGCGCAATAAGCAAGGGACACACGCGAAGAAAAAGTGAAGACTTTCTCTTCACAACTATTCTGATGATGGCTTTGATCTAGAATATCACTGCCGTTACATGTCAAGAAATGAAATGCCTTTTGTAACAGATGAGTTTTCGTCTGAAACCCTAATACTTCGAAAGAGATTGTCCATTTTGTACACGAAGTGCATCCAGTTTTTGCCATAACCCTCTCAACTTTTTAGCACATGATATGTGGGTGAAATGATGATACCATGCCAACTTTCAACCTTTTCAGAGTTCATTTGTTTTTCAATTTCAGGGTCATTTAGCTAAAAAAATCAGTAAATGCATGAAAAATACCAAATGAAGTCAGAAAGGGTTGAAAATTGATGGGTCATTTAGCAATAAGAATGAACTAAAAAGAATCAATTAAATATAATATTAACTAAAATTATCAAAGTATTTATTTGTTAAAAAGAATGAACTAAAAAGAATCAACTAAAATATTAACTAAAAAGAATGAACTAAAAAGAATCAACTAAAACATTAACTAAAAAGAATGAACTAAAAAGAATCAAAATAATATTAACTAAAATTATCAAAGTATTTATTTGTTAAAAAGAATGAACTAAAAAAATCAACTAAAATATTAACTCAAAAGAATGAACTAAAAAGAATCAACTAAAACATGAACTAAAAAGAATGAGCTAAAAAGAATCAACTAAAATAAAATCTTTAATAGAAAACTAAAATAACAGAAAAAAAGAATCAACTAAAATAAAATCTTTAATAGAAAACTAAAATAACAGAAAAAAAATCCCCACCTACGAGGCCACAACAGCCTGCATACGACTAGAAACCCAACTACCAGTTGGGCCAGGACGCAGGCCCGCTGGGCAAGTAGGCCCCACAGAGGAGAAAGAGGAAGGTTAGGCCCACAGGCCTGCTTTAGAGAGGAGCTCAACGTTGCAGCCGCGGCGGCGCTTATAAACAGGTCCGGGCACCCTTCGCTTGGCGAGGTGGGACTAAACATCCAAGTGCACCGCGGCAGAGGCCTTAATTTGGTCCCGGTTGGTGGCACCAACCGGGACCAATGCCACCCTTTAGTCCTGGTTGGTGCCACCAACCGGGACCAAAGGTCTCTGCTTCCCGCCTTTTGGGCTGCTAAAATTGACCTTTAGTCCCGGTTGGTGCCACCAACCGGGACCAAAGGTCTCTGCTTCCCGCCTTTTGGGCTGCTGAAATTGACCTTTAGTCCCGGTTGGTGGCACCAACCGGGACTAAAGGTGGACTTTAGTCCCCGTTGGAGCCACCAACCAGGACTAAAGGGTTGGGTATATAAGCAGGGACTTAGGAATTTCTCAGATTTCATCTGCAGTTGCCCCCAACGATGCCGAGCACATCGACGCCGCCAGGATGCCCGAGCTCGCCGTCGACGCCCTCGCCGCCCTCTGCCCCGTCGACGCCGTCAGGCTGCTCCACCTCGCCGTCGACGCCCTCAACGCCGCCCCCCGTTCCCCCACCGCTGCCGCTGCCCCTTCCCCCACCGCCGCCGCCCCTCCCCGCCGACGGCTGCACCCTCCCCACCGGCGCCTCTCTCCTTCACCGCCGCTGCAGGCCCTCATCCACCACCGGTGCTCCCCACGCCTCGTCCATCGCCGCCCCCCTGCCCACCGCCATCCCCCAACGTGAGCATCTTCCCCCCCACCCCTCATTTTTTAGTGAAGTTTATGCATTTTTTAGTTTAGTGATATATGATTTATAGATACGTTGGAGACGTATCACACGCCACTAGTAATCACGTACCACCGGCGTCATACTAGTGGGGTGCTTCCCACATGGCACTAATAGGCATTTCAGCACGCCATTAATAAGGGGGTTCTGCACTAGTGGGAGAGGAAAAATGTGTCAAACAGAAAAGGATTGAAGGGCTATGGGGGGGCTATTTTCTGATTTTCACAGGGGCTCTTGTTTTCTCGGATATGGCCCTCATGCCCTTTATTTGATAGGCAAATTGGTAGTCATATCTTTGTGGGACTGCAATGTATTTGAATGTGGACTGTTTGGATGGTCAGTTTCAATAAGTACATATCCACAAATATAAGTGTTACAATATTCCTATGAAAATTAATAGTCAAATATGTGAAGATTTTGAGGCTGGGGAAAACTCAAAATTTTGGAATGTTTCTCTTTAACTAGAGGCAGGCTGCCTTCAGTTTCCTTTAGAAGAACCTTTCCATGATTTCACAAAAAACAAACTAGAAAAACAAAAACAAAAAATATAGGCCGTTGTTGTTAGATAGTGGCAACACCAACAACCGATTTAGTTGTGTATTCTTCCTATGTTACAATTAATTTGTTCATTCTATTTTTTTTACTTCTCACGGATTCAAATACAAGGGTTTGAGTGGTACAATTTTATCATTGCCATCTTAATTAACCTTACAACCGCACTTCTTGCTTTGAGAATGGCATTGCATATATCCCTGACTCTAGCATACGGTTTGATACTTCCATCCATTTTGTTTATAGCATTTCCCTGTCTCTTTTTTCCCACTTGTTAGTCTCGCATCTTTCGTGGTCCCATTCTATCTTCTTCAAATGCCAGTTGATACGAGTGGGAGCATTAAGTAACCGATCCCTGATGGCCCTCATTGGGTTCCTTGCCTCTCAAGCCAATGGAATTCATACCTAAAACTGAAACATAGATGGATTCTATCGCTTTGAGACCCCCTTATATTTACATGTATGCTTTGTGTAAAAAATAAAAAGAAAAATGATGCCTCATATTGAATTTAGTGTGTTCTTGTGTGTTGTGATTGTGATAACGCTGATAACTTAAGAAGTAGCTTCTCTCAAAATAGGCTTTCGCCTTGCTTTATAGATAAAGCACAACACACATAACATAGTAGGATTACAGAGAAGGAGTTAGGGACAGAACCCCAGACAAGCGAACAAGATACAAGGTGCCGAGGAGAACATCTAACAAAGGCTACGAACAGACAAGCACAACAAAGCCCGTGACGCTTGACACTACCGAAGCCCTCGTTCACTGGAATGCTCGCTGATCATAGCAAAGCCTAAGAGTGGAAGAAGGCAGACTCAGGAGGAAGACACCATCGTCAACTTTGAAAAGGGGGGACCTCGCTGCTGCACTGTCCGTCCATCGCCGAAGGGGATCTCCTACCCCCTCACCCTGGCATGAAGGGTGCCGATCCATGGGATGACAAGGAGCTCAGAAGCATAAAAGGCAGCGGAGCATTGCACCACCGGGGAAGAAGGGACTCCGAGCACGCCCACCATCGCCAGCCAAGCCAAGCCACGAGTAGCACCACACCCACCCATGAACTGCCCCAACGATGACTCAAAGAAGAGACCTAGGCTCTTGGAACAGTCCCTCCAAGGACGGAGCGCTACCAACACGCCATCGCCGCTTAGTCAGGAAGACCGGATCAAGGTTTTCATGTAGAGCCAAAGGTGGAGGGGCACACCCCCAATGGCACCTCCATGGAGGGGAGTAACGCTCACGAATGTCGCCGCCACCGACATCGACACCGTCCAACAAGGCTTTTGCCTGGGCACCAGCCACCAGCAATAGCAAATGGAAGGGGATCGAGTCTCCTAGATCTAGGCCAGATTGTTGACAAGAATGACGCAAGCACCACAGACGTTTGCACACATGTCACCTCGCTGTCGAGCCAGCATGCCAGCACCCGCATGATGGCGCCCACCGCTAGGCCGCCGCCACGCCCACCACCAGGAGCCGTCGCCCCAGAACCAAAGAAACCACCTAACCCATTTGGGAATGGGCCACAGATGCTCAGCAGGCCGCCCCCGCTGCCTCACCAGCGCCCCACAGCCACCCATGCCTCAGACTCCCGCTGAAACCCACCGGCCCAATGATGGATTGGTGGAGCACAGATCTAGGCCAGTCGGCGAGGAGCTGACGCTGCAGGGGCAATGCAGCGGTCGCCGGCCATGGCCCCCGTCCGACCCTCCTAGTCGGCGCTGGAGGAGAACAGCGTCGGCCCCCCTACCTGGGCGGGCCTCTCCCACCCAAGGCACCGACGGCGGCTGGGAGTGGATCTGATAACCCACAAGTATAGGGGATCGCAATAGTTTTCGAGGGTAGAGTATTCAACCCAAATTTATAGATTCGACACAAGGGGAGCCAACGAATATTTGAGTGTATTAGCAGCTGAGTTGTCAATTCAACCACACCTGGAGATTAAATATCTGCAGCAGAGTGATCAGTAGCATAGTAGTATGGTAATTTGATAGCAGTAGCAACGGTAACATCAGTGGTAACAGTGACAGCAATAGTTTTGTAGCAGTCGGAACAGTAGCAGCAATAGTTACTTAGCAAGAACAATAAATGGAAAACTCGTAGGCACTGGATCGGTGTATTCGTTGGATGATATTCATCATATAATAGTCATAACCTAGGGCGACACAGAACTAGCTCCAGTTCGTCGATATAATGTAGGCATGTATTCCGGAAATAGTCATACGTGCTTATGGAAAAGAACTTGCATGACATCTTTTGTCCTACCCTCCGTTGGCAGCGGGGTCCATAAGGAAACTAAGGGATATTAAGGCCTCCTTTTAATAGAGAACCGGAACAAAGCATTAACACATAGCGAATACATGAACTCCTCAAACTACAGTCATCACCGTGAAGTATCCCAAATATTGTCACTATGGGGTTGACGGATCATAACACGTAATAGGTGCATATGACTAGGCAAGATCGGATCAAGAACATAGATATAATGATGATAGCATAAACGGTTCAGATCTGAAATCATGGCACTCGGGCCCTAGTGACAAGCATTAAGTATGGCAAAGTCATAGCAACATCAATCTTAGAACATAGTGGATACTAGGGATCAAGCCCTAACAAAACTAACTCGATTACATGATGAATCTCATCCAACTCCTCACCGACCAGCAAGCCTACGAAGGAATTACTCACTCCCGGTGGGGAGCATCATGGAATTGGCGATGGAGAGAGGTTGGTGATGACGAAGACCAAAGATTCCCCTCTCCGGAGTCCCAAACGGACTCCAGATCTGGCCTCCCGATGAAGAACAGGAGGTGGCGGCGGCTCCGTATCGTAAAACGCGATGAAACTTCCTCTCTAATTTTTCTCCGAAAATAGGATTTTATAGCGTCAGAATTAGGGCAAGTGGGGCCACGAGGTGGGCACAACCCACCAGGGCGCGCCGGGGGGGGGGGGGGGCTGGCGCGCCCTGGTGTATGCTGCCCAGCCAGGGCCTCCCCTCTGGTGGTTTTTGGCTCCAGTATTTTTTATATTTTCCAAAATAAATCTCCAAAAAGTTTCGCTCCATTCCGAGAACTTTTATTTCTGCACAAAAACAACACCATGGTAGTTCTGCTGAAAACAGCGTCAGTCCGGGTTAGTTTCATTCAAATCATGCAAATTAGAGTCCAAAACAAGGGCAAAAGTGTGAGGAAAAGTAGATACGACGGAGACGTATCAACTCCCCCAAGCTTAACCCATTGCTTGTCCTCAAGCAATTCAGTTGACAAACTGAAAGTGATAAAGAAAAACTTTTACGAACTCTTTTGTTCTTGTGTACATATATATGCTTAAGTAGCACCCAGGTTTTCAGCAAAGATTATGACTAACCATGCCAACAATAACTCTTAGAAATTATTTTAACTCATATCAATGACATAAACAACTAGCGAGCAATAATAAGATATCTCGAGCGCCAACACTTTGTCAAAACAATCATGATACAATATGACAATAGTGGTATCTCGCTAGCCCTTTCTGAGACCGCAAAACATAAATGCAGAGCACCTCCAAAGTTCAAGCAGCAACTAAACATTATAATTCATGGTAGAAAAGATCCAGTCATGCTGCACCCAACATCAACTATACACAATGCATGAGGATGACAATAGTGCTCTCAGATCTGGCGCTTATTTAAGAAGGTGATGACTCAACAACAAAAATAAATAGATATTCCCTTCCCAGAGGGAAGCATGGATTTGCAGAGGTGCCAGAGCTGAAAGCTTTAAAACAGAGAAAGATATAATTTTGGGAGGTGCACCCTTCCTGTCAACGTTACGACCAAGAGTTATCAATATCTTCCCTGCTAAACAAATTAGCGGCGGTTCCCAAGCGGTAAAAGTAAAGGTTTACTCCCCCTCCACCAACAAACACATTCCACGGCTAACCGAATCCACGGGTACCGTCCAAACCAACAACTTTCCTAGGGGAGTTTTGTTTAATTATTTGCAGTTTTTGATTTCAGGACTGGGAATCCCTATTACCGCCCCTCTCGTGTAAGGACGAGTGAATAAACACTCATCATGAGAATAAACTGCTTAACATGGAAGATACTGACCGCCCCTTGTCGCTCCATGAGCGGTCCAGGCACACAAAACAGAAGTTCATTTGAAATTCTAGAGATGGCACATGCAAATTTACTTTGGAACAGCAGGGTAATACCGCATATAGGTAGATATAGTGGACTCTTCTGGAATAACTTTGGTTTAAGGATTTTGATGCACACGCAGTATTCCCGCTTAGTACAGGCGAAGGCTAGCAAATAGATTGAGAAGCGGCCAGCTAGAGAGCGAAAACGGTCATGAACATGCATTACATATAACGAACATTGACTACTAGCATGAGTAGGATATGGACACCATGAACATAAATATTATGAAGGCTATGTTGGTTTTGATTCAACTACATGCGTGAACATGTGCCAAGTCAAGCCACTTGAAACATTCAGAGGAGGATACCATATCATCATATCACATCACAACCATTTTAATGCATGTTGACATCCAAGATAAATCATTATCCACTCCTAGCTACTTAAGCATGGCATGAACAACTATAATCTCTAATGGTCATTGCAAACATGTTTGATCATAATATGCTGAATCAAGGATACTAGGTTAAACATATTTACAAAAACAAAAACAAGTTGAGTTCATACCCGCTTTCCTCTGCCACAGCCAATTCATCAAATATCGTCATTATTGCCTTTCACTTGCATGACCGAATGATAAGAAAATAATAATAGTGCAAGAGTGCCGAGGCCTAAGCTGGAATCTGCAAACATTTTATTCAAGAGGAGAAGACAAAGTAACATGGGCTCTTTGTTAGATTAACACTGATGCATATGAGAGCCACTCAACATTGTCATCGTGGTCTTCCCTTTTGGTACGACTCAAACAAAAGAGAAAAGAAATTCAGAGAAACACACTGAAATATTTTTGTAGTTTTTGATTTTTCTCTTGCAGAAAGGAAATTAAAAGTGAAAACAAAAACGAGAAGAACTATTTACACGGGAAAGCTCCCAACAAGTTTAGAAAGAAGAAACGAGAAATCTTTTTGGGTTTTCTCAAAGTTTTTCAAAACACACAAGAAAAACAAATTTAGCATGGATATTACAATGAAAAAGTATTAATACCGACAACTGGAATGAAATGTGTGAGCATGAATGTAATCTCGGTAGAAATACGTACTCCCCCAAGCTTAGGCTTTTGGCCTAGCTTGGTAATCACCATCCGCATGGATAATAATCTGAGAGATAGCTCACTGAGGCCCTTGGTGTAGACTCCTCAGTCCTCCTGGCGGCCTCGACTTCCGCATTGTATGCACGAGCCTCGCTCTCAAGAACATAGTATCTTCCCCTACCATGGAAATCAAAGAGAGCAGGAGCAGGCAAAGTGACAGGCACAATGGTTTTTTTTATTAAATCTCAAGTTGTAGGTGTAGTTAATGGCCGTGCCTGTAAGGAACTTATGACGCTTCATGGCCTCAAAGTCTAAATACTGAATAGGTAAGATAGGGTCATTAGGCCATGGTGATACATTTAGTCTATCTGCTACATGGCAAGCATAGATTCCTCCATAAAAATTACCATTAGCAGCATTGAGCTGCAATCTTCGTGCAACAATTGCTCCGAGATTATAACATTTATTTCCAGTTAAAGCAGTGTGTATGAGACTCAAGTCGGGAGTACACAATGTGCTACAATCTTGTTTGCCTACGATACATTTCCCATTAAAAAGTGCGAAGTAGTGTATTGCTGGGAAATGGATACTTTTAATTCTTGCTTGTGTTACTCCCCTATCCTCACCATAGCAAAGATTAACCAAAAATGTCTCGTACTCAGATTTTGCTGGTTCATCAAGGGAACCCCAATATGGAAGTTTGCATGCTTCACAGAACAATTCTAAAGGCATGGTGAAGGAACGGTCATAAAGGTTGAATGAAACTCTAGACTCACGAGGAAAATATTTAAATTTCTTTGTGAATGTTTTCGTGAGTTCGAGATGTTGAGGACATTTATCTGCGATGAACAAAACAAGTTCTGTATTGTGAATAAATTGTTCAAACTCCCCTTTAATACCTGCACCTTCCATAAACTCGTCGCACGGCCACAAGCATGATTTGGTAGCTGCCTCTCGTATCGAGCTTTCACTTGGCTCAACATAAGCTTGTCTAACCAAGCTTCCACTTGATGAGGCCTCCGAGGATCTCCTCCTCGAAGAACTCCTAAATAATTGCATTTTTATTTGCGAAAGATATTTCTGAAATATTTTTGAGACACAAAATTTTGTCAACAAAACTTTGTGAAATTGATTGCAACTACTCCTAAGCATGCATAGAGGCTATATTAAGCATTCAAACCACCTAGAGTTCTAAGAATTCAACATGCAAGCTCATCTACAGCAGCACCAAGAGTAGCTAATTATTCTAGAAATAACACACTAAACCAAAAACTAATTGGAGCAATGGAGGAGTCACATACCAAGTAGCAATCCCTCCAAACAATTTCAGAAATGGAGCTTCAAGCAAAGAGATCGAAATCCGTGGGTTTGAGAGCAAGAACACGGGAATGGTGGCTGTGGTGATCTTTTCTGGAGGTAGGGGATGATGTGGGCTAAAAGAATAAGTGAGGGGGCCCACGTGGGGGCCACAACCCACCAGGGCGCGCCTGGGGGTGCTGGAGCGCCCTGGTGTCTTGTGGGCACCAGGTGCACCCCCCTCTGGTATTATTTGCACCAGAAAATCATAAATATTCGGAAAAAAATCGTATCAAATTTTTAGAACATTCTAAGAACTTTTATTTTTGGGTAATTTTTATTGCACGGAGAAAACAAAAAGCAGGACAAACATGGCATTCAATTTTATTTGACTAACTAAAACAGAAAATAAAGTGTGGGAGCAGATAGTTGTGTTTACTAGATTCATCAACTTCATACCTCTCAAAAATGATCCATTAATAAGGTTGATCAAGTCTTATTAACAACCACTTCCGATTAGCATGAAACTGAAGAATTTTCGCAAAACACTAAGTTACCTCAATGGGGATGTGCATATCCCCCACAATAAGTATATCATATTTCTTCTTGACAGTAGGTAGAGGAAATTGATAACTTCCAATAGTGATGGCCGGAGATTCTTCAATAACATTTATACCATTCACTTGGAATTGTTTCTTCGGAAAGTGCACCGTGTGCTCATTACCATTGATATGAAAAGTGACTTTGCTTTTATTACAATCAATAACAGCCCCTGCAGTATTCAAAAAGGGTCTACCAAGGATAATCGACATGTTGTCGTCCTCGGGATTCTCAAGAATAACAAAGTTAGTTAAGATAGTAACATTTGCAACAACAACAGGTACGTCCTCACAAATACCAATAGGTATGGCAGTTGATTTATCAGCCATTTGCAATGATATTTCAGTAGGTGTGAGTTTATTCAAGTCAAGTCTTTTATATAAGGAGAAAGGTATAACACTAACACCGGCTCCCAAATCACATAAAGCAGTTTTGACATGGTTTCTTTTAATGGAGCAAGGTATAGTTGGTATTCCAGGATCTCCAAGTTTTTTAGGTACTCCATCCTTAAAAGAATAATTAGCAAGCATGGTGGAGATTTCAGCTTCAGGTATCTTTCTTTTATTAGTGATGATGTCTTTCATATACTTTGCATAAGGGGCCATCTATAAGATATCAGTTAAGCGGGTACGCAAAAAGACAGGCCTAATCATTTCAGCAAAGTGCTCAAATTCTTCATCATCCTTTTTCTTAGATGGCTTAGGTGGAAATGGCATGGGTTTCTGAACCCATGCCTCTCTTTCTCTACCATGTTTCCTAGCCACAAAGTCTCTTTTATCATAACGTTTATTTTTAGGTTGTGGGTTATCAAGATCAGCTGCAGGCTCTATTTCAACATCATTATCTGGTTCTCTATGGCTATTTGATTGGGTATCCTCATGAACATCACCATTATTATTTTCATTATCACTAGATGTATGTTCATTACCAGATTGAGTTTCAGCATCAGAAATAGAGACATCATTATTATTAGGAGGTTTTTCTATCTCAGGTTCACTAGAGGTATGCAAAGTCCTATCATTTTTCTTTTTCTTTTTCTTTTTAGAAGGACTAGGTGCATCAATATTAATCCTCTGAGAGTCTTGTTCAATTCTTTTAGGATGACCCTCAGGATAAAGTGGTTCTTGGGTCATCCTACCTCCTCTAGTTACTACTCTAGCAGCAAAATCATTCATATTATCATTCATTTCATCAAGCAATTCCTTTTGTGACTTAGCAACTTGTTCTAATTGAGTTTGAACCATAGAGGCATGCTTCCCTACACCTCTAACATCATTACTAATTCTAAATAACAAGTCACTCAAGCGAGCAATCATATCAGAATTATATTTCAATTGTTTCAAGACATGAGCATTGAAATGATCTTGCTTCAAACTATAGTTATCAAACTCATATAAGCATTGACTAGGATGTTTATTGTGAGGTATATCACCTTCATCAAACTTTAATAAAGAATTTACCTCTACCACCTGTGGAGGTGGTGGTGTGTCAAGGCCATGTATTTCTTCAATAGGTGGCAAATTCTTAACATCCTTAGCTTTAATACCTTTTTCCTTCATAGATTTCTTTGCCTCTTGCATATCTTCAGGACTGAGAAATAAGATACCCCTCTTCTTCAGAGTGGGTTTAGGCGGTGGTTCAGGAAGAGTCCAATCATCATAATTCTTCAATATGTTATTTAATAATTCCTCAGCTTGTTCAACAGTTCGTTCCCTGAAAACACAACCAGCACAACTATCTAGGAAGTCCCTAGAAGCATCAGTTACTCCATTATAGAAGATATCAAGTATTTCATTTTTCTTGAGAGGGTGATCAGGCAAAGCATTAAGCAACTGGAGAAGCCTCCCACAAGCTTGTGGGAGACTCTCTTCTTCAATTTGCACAAAGTTAAATATTTCCTGTAAGGCAGCTTGTTTCTTATGAGAAGGAAAATATTTTTCAGAGAAGTAGTAAATCATATCCTGGGGACTACGCACACAGCCAGGAGTAAGAGTATTGTACCATATCTTAGCATCACCTTTTAATGAGAACGGAAATAACTTGAGAATATAATAGTAGCGAATCTTCTCATCATGAGCAAAGAGTGTGGCTATATCATTCAGCTTAGTAAGGTGTGCCACCACAGTTTCAGTTTCATAACCATGGAAAGGATCAGATTCAACCAAAGTAATTAGCTCTGGGTCGACAGAGAATTCATAATCCTTATCGGTAACAAAGATAGGTGAAGTAGCAAACTTAGGATCACATTTCATTCTAGCATTCAAAGTCTTTTCTTTGTACTTGCATAATAATTTCTTAAGATCATCTCTATCCTTGCAAGAAAGAATTTCTCTAGTCACCACCTCATCCATAACATAACCTTCAGGTATCTTAGGCATTTCAAATCTAGGTGAGCTAGGACTAATAGGTGTTTCATAATCATCAATTTCAGCAATTTCATTCTCTTTAGCTCTAGCAATTTGTTCATCAAGAAATTCACCTAGTGGCACATTATCATCCAGCATGGTACTAGTATCATCATAAGCATCATTCATAGCAGAGGTAGCATCATCAATAGCTTGTGACATATCAGGATTACTAGCATGTAGTGGTGTTTCAAACTTACTCATCACAGAAGGTGACTCAAGTGCAGAGCTAGATGGCAGTTCCTTACCTCCCCTCGTCTTATAGGGAAAAATCTTGGTCTTTGGATCCTTCAGATTCTTCATAGTGATCAAATGATATAAATCCCAAGTGACTCAACAAATATAGCTATGCTCCCCGGCAACGGCGCCAGAAAAAGGTCTTGATAACCCACAAGTATAGGGGATCGCAACAGTTTTCGAGGGTAGAGTATTCAACCCAAATTTATAGATTCGACACAAGGGGAGCCAAAGAATATTTGAGAGTATTAGCAGCTGAGTTGTCAATTCAACCACACCTGGAGATTAAATATCTGCAGCAGAGTGATCAGTAGCACAGTAGTATGGTAATTTGATAGCAGTAGCAACGGTAACAGCAGTGGTAACAGTGACAGCAATAGTTTTGTAGCAGTTGGAACAGTAGCAGCAATAGTAACTTAGCAAGAACAATAAGTGGAAAACTCGTAGGCACTGGATCGGTGTATTCGTTGGATGATATTCATCATATAATAGTCATAACCTAGGTCGACACAGAACTAGCTCCAGTTCGTCGATATAATGTAGGCATGTATTCCGGAAATAGTCATACGTGCTTATGGAAAAGAACTTGCATGACATCTTTTGTCCTACCCTCCCGTGGCAGCGGGGTCCATAAGGAAACTAAGGGATATTAAGGCCTCCTTTTAATAGAGAACTGGAACAAAGCATTAACACATAGTGAATACATGAACTCCTCAAACTACGGTCATCACCGTGAAGTATCCCAAATATTGTCACTATGGGGTTGACGGATCATAACACATAATAGGTGCATATGACTAGGCAAGATCGGATCAAGAACATAGATATAATGATGATAGCATAAACGGTTCAGATCTGAAATCATGGCACTCGGGCCCTAGTGACAAGCATTAAGTATGGCAAAGTCATAGCAACATCAATCTTAGAACATAGTGGATACTAGGGATCAAGCCCTAACAAAACTAACTCGATTACATGATGAATCTCATCCAACTCCTCACCGACCAGCAAGCCTACGAAGGAATTACTCACTCCCGGTGGGGAGCATCATAGAATTGGCGATGGAGAGAGGTTGGTGATGACGAAGACCGAAGATTCCCCTCTCCGGAGTCCCAAACGGACTCCAGATCTGGCCTCCCGATGAAGAACAGGAGGTGGCGGCGGCTCCGTATCGTAAAACACGATGAAACTTCCTCTCTAATTTTTTTCTCCGAAAAAAGGATTTTATAGCGTCGGAATTAGGGCAAGAGGGGCCACGAGGTGGGCACAACCCACCAGGGCGCGCCGGGGGGGGCTGGCGCGCCCTGGTGTATGCTGCCCAGCCAGGGCCCCCCCCTCTGGTGGTTCTTGGCTCCAGTATTTTTTATATTTTCCAAAATAAATCTCCAAAAAGTTTCGCTCTGTTCCGAGAACTTTTATTTCTGCACAAAAACAACACCATGGTAGTTCTACTGAAAACAGCGTCAGTCCGGGTTAGTTTCATTCAAATCATGCAAATTAGTGTCCAAAACAAGGGCAAAAGTGTGAGGAAAAGTAGATATGACGGAGACATATCAGGATCCTGCGCCTCTTGCGCTATCGCCGCCGTAAGGAGCTTCACCTCCATGGCCGGCCAGACCACCATAGCCGTTTCCACGGCCAGATCCACGCCGGTCGAGCAACCATGGGATAGGTAGGAGGAGAGCAAGAGAGAGACGCGGAGATGAGGGGGAAGGGGCTGGGGACACCCGCCGCCGCCTGCAGCGAGAAGGGGAGCACAGTGGAAGGGGGTGACGGCGGTGAAAATCCTAATTCCCCCGACTCGCCTGGGAGGGGGCGACACGCGGGTCGGGGGGTGATACGTCTCCAACGTATCTATAAATTTTGATTGTTCCATGCTGATATGTTATCATTCTAGGATACTTTTTGGGCATTTGTTTACCAATTTATAATATTTTTGAGCACTAACCTATTGACCCAGTGCCCAGTGCCAGTTGCTGTTTTCTGCGTGTTTTTTGCTTTTCAGGTTTGCCCTACCAAACGAAGTCTAAATACCACGAAACTTTAATATGATTTTTTCTGGACAATATGAAGACCTGGAAGCATCGGAAGTGGACGAGAGGAGGCACGAGGGGCCCACAAGCCAACAGGGCGCGCCACCAGGGGGCGCGCCCTAATGGCTTGTGCCCCCTCGTGCGCTTCCCGACGCCCCTCTGTGGCCTATAAATTCACATATATTCCAAAAACCCTAGAAGCGCTCCCGAAAACTATTTTCGCCGCCGCAAGTCTCTGTTTCGATGGGAGGCCATCTATACCTCTGTTTAGGCATCCTGCCGGAGGGGAGATCAATCACGGAGGGTCTCTTCATCAACCTTGCTGCCCTCACCATGATGTGTGAGTAGTTCCCCACAGACCTACGGGTCCGTAGGCAGTACCTAGATGGCAATCTCTCTCTCAATCTTCAATACAATGTTCATCGCATCTTTGCCTTGATCTATCTGATGTAATCCCTTTGTATGGTGTGTTTGTTGGGACCCGATGAATTGTGAGTTTATGTTCAGATTATTCATGAAAAGTATTTGAGTCACCTCTGATTATTATGATTCGTATTTGCATGATTATTATAGCTTCATAATGCTCTCCGATTTATTGAGATAGTTTGGCCAACTAGATTGATATTTCTTCAGTGGGAGTGGTGCGTTATAGTAGGTTCAATCTGGCGGTGCTCTATATCCCAGTGACAGAAAGGGACAAGACACGTCTTTGCATTGTTGCTCCTAAGGATAAAACGATGGGGTTAATTAATATTAATTTAATTATCTTTGTCTACATCATGTCATTGTTCTCCAAGCATTACTCTGTTTGTCATGAACTTAATACGTAGAGAGGCAAGCATAGAAGCGCTCTTGAAGTGGAGTAATAGTAGTAGGTGCAGGCAGGAGTCGGCCTATTTGCTTATGGACGTGATGCCTATATACACATGATCATTGCCGTGAAAATCGCATAAATATTCGCTTTTCTATCAATTGCCCAACAGTAATTTGTTTACCCACCGTATGCCTTTGCCATGAGAGATGCCACTAGGGAACACTATGGCCCCCGAGTCTATTCACTTATATATTCACAAACGCTATTGCTACCTTAGTGCCATTATTTGTATTTTATTTTATTTTGCACTTTACAATTATCTACAATTATCTACACAACTCATTTGCTTGCAAATAATGAGATCAAGGGGATTGACAACCCTCTTGCCCGCGTTGGGTGCAAGTTGTTTGTTCTTTTGTGTGCAGCCGCTGAAGACGGTTGAGGATTGGTATTCCTATTGGTTCAATAAACCTTGGTTTCATAACTGAGGTAAATACTTACCCGTATTGTGTTGCGATAGCCCATTCCTCTTCACGGAAAAGCCAACGCAGATCACAGCCATCAGGAAGGATTTCTGGCGCCGTTGCCGGGGAATACCATCACCAACTATCAAGTAACTTTGCATAAATTTTCATTCACTTGTTCTTCTTTTTATTTGCTGTTATATTTAGTTTGTCTCATAAAAATCAAAAATACAAAAATATTTATCTTTACTTGTTGCTAGTTTACTTCGTCGCTTGCTAGTTTACTTGTCCTGCGTGATAGTTCGCTTGCTCGGTCACCATGTCTCAAGATACTACTAAATTGTGTGACTTCTCAAATACTAATAATAATGATTTTATTAGTACTCCTATACCACCGGCCACTAGTGCGAAGGCTTTTGATATTAATGCTGCATTGCTAAATCTTGTCATGAAAGATCAATTTTCGGGAAGTCCTAATGAGGATCCCGCATCACATCTGAATACCTTTGTTGAATTATGTGATATGCAAAAGAGAAAGGATATGGATAATGATATTGTGAAATTAAAATTATTTCCTTTTTCACTAAGAGATAAAGCTAAAGGTTGGTTTTCATCTTTACCTCGTAATAGTATTGGAACGTGGGATAAGTGTAAAGATGCTTTCATTGCCAAGTATTTTCCTCCTGCTAAGATCATCTCCCTTAGAAATCAAATAATGAATTATAAAAAACAAGATCAAGAGCATGTTGCACAAGCATGGGAGAGAATGAAATTGATGATAAGAAATTGTCCGACTCATGGTCTAAACTTGTGGATGATTATCTAAAATTTCTATGCTGGACTAAACTTTGTGTCTAGAAACCTTCTAGATTCTGCCGCAGGTGGTACCTTCATGGATGTGACCTTAGGAGAGGCCACAAACCTCCTGGACAACATTATGACAAATTATTGTCAATGGCATACCGAAAGAGCTCCAACTGGTAAGAAGGTAAATTCTGTCGAAGAAATTGCTACTTTGAGTGAAAAAGTGGATGCTCTTATGAATATGGTTGCTAGTAAAAATACTCATGTTGATCCCAATGATATGCCTTTGTCTACCTTGATTGAGCAAAATAATGATGCTATTGATGTAAACTTCATCTCAAGAAATAATTTCAACAACAATGCTTATAGAGGAAACTTCAATTCTAGACCGTATCCCGGTAATTCCTCTAATAACTATGGAAATTCTTATGGTAATTCTTATGGAAATTCTTCTATAAATTCTAATAGGATACCTTCTGATCTTGAGAACACCATTAAGGAATTTATTAATTCTCAAAAGTTTTTCAATACTATGGTAGAAGAAAAATTACATGTTGTTGATACTTTGGCTAAAAACGTGGATAGAATTGCTCTTGATGTGGAAACTCTTAAAAGTAAAACTTTGCCACCCAAGCATGACTTTAATGAGACTATTAAATCTATCCAAATATCTATTAATGAACGTAAGGAGAGGACCGCTAAGTTGAGAGCTAAGCGGGAATTCTTAGAAAAGGCTCTTTCACCCGGTTTTTACCGGAATCATGACGAAAATCTTAAAATGATTGGTGTTTCTCTTATTGAATCTTTGTTTAACTCTCTGAATATAAATGATAAAGGGACTAGAGATAAGTCAACTCTAGTTGAGGAGCGTCCCGTTTGCTTGGAGGGTGATGATTTTGATGCTAAAATTGAAAAAAGTGGGTTTGGAGAGGTCAAAACTTTAGCTAGTGATGTGCCCACTATATTGGATTACAAGGACTTTAATTATGATAAATGTTCTTTAGTAGAATGTATTTCCTTGCTGCAATCCATTATTAGCTCACCCAATGCTTATGAACAAAACAAATCTTTTACCGAACATATAGTAGACGCTATGATAAAAGCTTATGATGAGAAACTTGAACTTGAAGTTTCTATTCCTAGAACATTGCATGATGAGTGGGACCCTACTATCAAAATAAAGATAAATAAATATGAATGCAATGCTTTATGTGTCCTTGGTGCTAGTATTTCAACCATACCTACAACTTTATGTGATGTGCTTGGTCTCACTAATATTGAAGAGTGTTCCCTAAACTTGCATCTTGCGGATTCTACCATCAAGAAACCTTTAGGTAGAATTAATGATGTGCTTATTATTGCAAACAAAAATTATGTGCCTGTAGATTTCATTGTGCTTGATATTGATTGCAATCCTTCTTGTCCCATAATACTTGGAAGGCCATTCTTACGAACCATAGGTGCAATTATTGACATGAAGGAGGGAAACATAAGGTTCCAATTCCCATTAAAGAAAGGGATGGAACACTTCCCTAGGAAGGGAATTAAAACACCTTATGAATCAATCATGAGAGCCACTTATGGGTTGAGTGTCAAAGATGACAACACTTGAAACTATGCATTATGCCTAGCTAGGGGCATAAAACAATAGCGCTTGTTGGGAGGCAACCCAATAGTTATCTTTATTTTTGCTTTTTACTTTCTGTTATTTTGTGATTACATGATTGTTGCCTCCGTAATGATTATGTTTTTATGTTTTAATTAGTGTTTGTGCCAAATAAAGCCTTTGGGATAACTTATCTGATGAGTATGATTGATGCTGTGAAAAAACAGAAACTTTTCGCCTCTAGTCCAGAATTTTCTGTTCTCTTATGGAGCGTGCTAAATTCTTGAAATTTTTACACAGTATTTCTGTACAAATTCTTCACATTGTCCTAATTTTTCAGAATTTTTAGAGTTATAGAAGTATGGCATCTTTACAGATTGCTACAGACTGTTCTGTTTTAAACAGATTCTGTTTTGCCTGCATAGTTTGCTTGTTTTGATTATGCTATGGATTATATTGGGGGGTATAAGCCATGGAGAAGTTAGAATACAGTACCTATTATGCAATTATGAATTAAGAATAAATTTACAATAGTACCTAAAGTATGCAATATGTTTCTTATACTAACGGATCTCACGAAGTTTTGTTGAGTTTTGTGTGATTGAAGTTTTCAAGTTTTGAGTGTGATCACGATGGACCATGGAATAAGGAGTAGCAAGAGTCTAAGCTTGGGGATGCCCAAGGCACCCCAAGTAATATTCTAAGGAATACTCAAGCGTCTAAGCTTGGGGATGCCCCGGAAGGCATCCCCTCTTTCGTCTCAAACCATCGGTATGTCACTTGGAGCTACATTTTATTCATCACATGATATGTAATTTCCTTGGAGCGTCATTTGCTTTTGTTTGATTTTCACTTTCAGTTTGTCACAATCATCATTTGCTGGACACAGCTATTAGAGAGAGACTCACCTTCATTATAATTTGCTAGAATACTCTATATGCTTCACTTATATCTTTTGAGCTTGGCAGTTGCTCTAGTACTTCACTTATATCTTTTCGAGCATGGTGGAGTGTAGATTTTATAGAAATAATATGCTCTCATTCTTCACTTATATTTGTTTGAGAGCTGAATAAATAGTGACGGTAATTTGCATGGGTCATAATACTAGTACAAAAATAATAGGTATTCAATGAATGATAATCAAAACCATCATGTAGCACATATAGAGAAATTGTGGGTTAATGACATTCACGTGGTAATATAAAAAAGGTGTGAGTCCACAATTGTTGATTCATATAAGTGTCGAGATTAAGATGTGTTAACTTGTTATTCATCTAAAAATTAAAGAGGCATGGTGATGATGTGTGAGCATTTCTATTCCTCGTTAAAATCCTAGTGTTGTTTCGAGTCGGGGGCGCGCGGCGGTTAACTCCTACCAACCTCCTCCCTCGGGGCATGCGAGTAGTACTTTGATATGTGATAAAACTAATAAAACTTTGCAATAAGTATATGAGTTCTTTATGACTAATGTGACACCATGGACATACGCATCTTCACCTCCTTATATTTGCTAGCCTCTTCGGTACAGTGCATAGCCCATTCTCACCTCGAGAATCGGTGCGACTTTCGTCGGTGCATCCAAACCCCGTGACATGATACGCTCTGTTGCACATAAGCCTCATTATATCCTCCTCAAAACAGCCACCATACCTATCTATTATGGCATTTTCATAGCCATTCCGAGACATATTGCCATGCAAATTCCATCGTCACTTCACATGACTAGTTCATTCATCGTCATATTGCTTTCCATGATCATATAGAGCTGACATAGTATTTGTGGTGAAGCCACCGTCTATCATGTTTTTGATACATGTCACGCTAGATCAGTGCACATCCTGGTACACTGCCAGAGGCATTCACAGAGAGTCATATCCTTCTGTCAGTTCTTCATATTAAGTTGTAAGTAAATAAAAGTGTGATGATCATCTTTATTAGAGCATTGTCCCAGTGAGGAAAGGATGATGGAGACTATGATTCCCCCACAAGTCGGGATGAGACTCCGGACGAAAACTAAAATAAAATGGGGGAGGCCAAATGAGCCCACCATAAAAAAAAATGAGAGAAAAAGAGAGAAGGGACTTTGCTACTATCCTTTACCACACTTGTGCCTCAAAGTGTCACCATGTTCTTCATATCGAGTGTCTCCTATGTTGTCACTTCCATATGCTAGTGGGAATTCCCTTATCATAATAAACTTGGCTTGTATATTCCAATGACGGTCTTCCTCAAATGCCCTAGGTCTTCATGAGCAAGCAAGTTGGATGCACACCCCACTTAGCTTCAGTTGAGCTTTCATACACTTGTAGCTCTAGTGCATCATTTGCATGGCAATCCCTACTCCTCGCATTGACATCTATCGATGAGCATCTCCATAGCTCGTTGGTACGCCTAGTTGATGTGAGACTATCTTCTCTACTTTTTACCCCTTTGATATCTACCACCATATTCTATTCCACCTATATGCTATGTCCAATGGTTCACGCTCATGTATTGCGTGAAGAATAAAAAGTTGATGCATATTGAAAAGTATGATCCAATTGCCTGACTTGGGCACCGTGGTGCTTAACATTTGTATTAATGTGGTGAAGACGGAGTCATGCCTTGCTAATATAATAAGATGAATGGGGGTAAACATTCTTTTAGGATCGTATACCTTGAAAATCAATGATTGTTTTGCTTATACTTATAAATATTACTATGTTGCTGTTTGTTAATTCTTCATTTCTCAATGAGCATACATACAAAAGATTACATAATGGATAGCATGTCAAATCAAAAATTCTGTTTTTATCATTCACCTACTCGAGGACGAGCAGGAATTAAGCTTGGGGATGCTGATACGTCTCCAACGTATCTATAATTTTTGATTGTTCCATGCTGATATGTTATCATTCTAGGATACTTTTTGGGCATTTGTTTACCAATTTATAATATTTTTGAGCACTAACCTATTGACCCAGTGCCCAGTGCCAGTTGCTGTTTTCTGCGTGCTTTTTGCTTTTCAGGTTTGCCCTACCAAACGAAGTCCAAATGCCACGAAACTTTAATATAATTTTTTCTGGACAATATGAAGACCTGGAAGCATCGGAAATGGATGGGAGGAGGCACGAGGGGCCCATAAGCCAACAGAGAGCGCCACCAAGGGGGGCACGCCCTGATGGCTTGTGCCCCCCTCGTGCGCTTCCCGACGCCCCTCTCAGGCCTATAAATTCACATATATTCCAAAAACCCTAGAAGCGCTCCCGAAACACTTTTTCCGCCGCCGCAAGTCTCTGTTCCGATGGGAGGCCATCTATACCTCCGTTCCGGCATCCTGCCGGACGGGAGATCAATCACGAAGGGCCTCTTCATCAACCTTGCTGCCCTCACCATGATGTGTGAGTAGTTCCCCACAGACCTACGGGTCCGTAGGCAGTACCTAGATGGAAATCTCTCTCTTGATCTTCAATACAATGTTCATCGCATCTTCGCCTTGATCTACCTGATGTAATCCCTTTGTATGGTGTGTTTGTTGGGATCCGATGAATTGTGAGTTTATGTTCAGATTATTCATGAAAAGTATTTGAGTCATCTCTGATTATTATGATTCTTATTTGCATGATTATTATAGCTTCGTAATGCTCTCCGATTTATTGAGATAGTTTGGCCAACTAGATTGATATTTCTTCAGTGGGAGTGGTGCGTTGTAGTAGGTTCAATCTGGCGGTGCTCTATATTCCAGTGACAGAAAGGGACAAGACACGTCTTTGCATTGTTACTACTAAGGATAAAACGATGGGGTTAATTCATATTAATTGAATTATCTTTGTCTACATCATGTCATTGTTCTCCAAGCATTACTCTGTTTATCATGAACTTAATACGTAGAGAGGCAAGCATAGAAGCGCTCTTGAAGTGGAGTAATAGTAGTAGGTGCAGGCAGGAGTCGGCCTATTTGCTTATGGACGTGACGCCTATATACACATGATCATTGCCGTGAAAATCGCATAACTATTCGCTTTTCTATCAATTGCCCAACAGTAATTTGTTTACCCACCGTATGCCTTTGCCATGAGAGATGCCGCTAGGAAACACTACGGCCCCGGGTCTATTCACTTATATATTCACAAATGCTATTGCTACCTTGCTGCCATTATTTGTCTTTTATTTTATTTTGCACTTTATAATTATGTACAATTATCTACGCAACTCATTTGCTTGCAAATAACGAGATCAAGGGGATTGACAACCCTCTTGCCCGCGTTGGGTGCAATGCTATTGCTACCTTGCTGCCATTATTTGTCTTTTATATATTCACAAATGCTATTGCTACCTTGCTGCCATTATTTGTCTTTTATTTTATTTTGCACTTTATAATTATGTACAATTATCTACGCAACTCATTTGCTTGCAAATAACGAGATCAAGGGGATTGACAACCCTCTTGCCCGCGTTGGGTGCAAGTTGTTTGTTCTTTTGTGTGCAGCCGCTGAAGACGGTTGAGGATTGGTATTCCTATTGGTTCGATAAACCTTGGTTTCATAACTGAGGGAAATACTTACCCGTATTGTGCTGCGATAACCCGTTTCTCTTCACGGAAAACCCAACGCAGATCACAGCCATCGGGGGGAAGGAGTCGTATGTGCACACGAGCCACGAAGGGGTTGAGGGGGAGCAGATGTAGCCATCTGGGCCGGCCTGGCCTAGCACGGCCTGACCCACCCTTAAACGTGTCAGGCACGGCACGGCCCGCGGCGGCCCATATATAAGCATGTCGTGTCGGGCTGGCATGCGTGCCTCGCTTCGATGCCCAGGGACGACACATGAGCTAAACAGGTCGGCCTGGCACGGCACATTTGCTAGCCGGCTCGCGTGATATTCGGTCTTTAGGGCTGTTTTGGGCCTATTTTTGGCCTTTTGGGCTGTTAAAAAATAATGAAAAATCAGAAAAAATAAAAAAATTAACGGGCAAGCCGTGCCGGCACGCGGGTCTTGCCTCTTGGCCCAGGCAAGGCCCCAGGCATACCACGGGCCTGGCACGGCCCGTTTAGCAGCGTGCCGGGCCAGGCATGTGACTTGCCGGGCACGCGTGCTTCTGCGCCGGCCTGCGAAGCACGACCCGTTTGGCCAGCTGTGGGGGGGGGGGGGGGGGAGTGGTACGGCCAAGAAGTAGTTTCCATTGTTGAGTTGAATATAAGATATAGAAGCCTGAATGAAATAAGATTAAATTGTCACTATTATCTAAACCCTATTTGTTGTTCTAGCAACCAAAGTAATTTTCGAAGAGAAAATAAATTGAAGTGATAATCAGAATAGTCAGAACTTGTAAAGTTAATGTAGGGGTTGCGTACCATGCTGCAATGTCTGTGGTGGAAGATGTCATTTCCACTAATGGTGTATGTTCGAGCTTGTATTCCTTTTGGCTCTCCGAGATTTGGTTGAGTCTTCTCTTCATTCTTTGAATCCGACTAGATAGCGCATGTCGAACGATGATTTGGGTCCAGAAGCCAGTCATTTATTTGTGCCAAATTTTCCAGCCTCGATAACCCAAGCTTTTCAGGTCAACCTGTTTTTCACCAAAACACACACACACACACACGCGCGCGCGCGCGAGTTAGAAGTACCCACTTCAACTTGAAGTGGCTTCACCTATCGTGAGTAAATCAAATACATCGGTATTGAAATTTCGTCATTCTAGGTATGCTACAAAAAAACTGTCCTTCTCTGAATATACCTTTTTGACAGTAAGCTTTTTAAACTTTCAAAGGCTTTTTTTAGTGGATATATAGCTAATGAGAATTAATATGTAGAAAATTAAAATTAGCGTCAACTTTGCTTCATACTGTATTTACTAAAACAATCTAAAATAATGTGGTATTTACGGGTCAAGCCGTCGGTGCCGGCCCGGCGCTTCCGGTCGGCGTCACGGATGAAGGCCTGCAGCCACTCCAGCTGGTCGCGCAGCAGCAGCATGTCGTCACCCACCTCAAGCAGTACCTTTGCCTCGCGCAATGCGAGCTCCCCGAACTTGGACAGCACGGCCGCCACCGCGCTCTCCGCCATTGTTGTTCTCTCTTAGATCTGTTCCTTCCCTCCCAGACCAGCTTGTGTTCCTAGCTATGATGTGTGTGTTCTGTAGGGAAAAGCAACTATGTATAGGAGGCTATTAATTAAATAGAGAGTACTGGCCAACCAATCTTGTAGATAGTCTCTTTCTCTCTCTCTCTCTCTCTCTCTCAAAGAAAAAAAAATTAGATAGCCATCCTTAAAAATAATAGTACTAGCTAATAGGCTTAAATGGACTTCATTTTTCCAAGGTCCAGAATTCTCCAAGGACATCTCCAACAGTGCCACCTTATATAAGGACAGATTCTATTATGAGTGTGTACGCTCCAGGCGGTGTGCAGGCCACATCACAGTGCCACCACATCATAGAAATGCTGCATATGCCTGACAGCCACACGATAAGGTAGTGGACCGTGGACAGCGGACAGCTGGACTATCATCCCATGTTCATGTGCGCGAGGTCTCGAGCTCCCCCACAAAGTAGTTTTAGGTCAAACACAACCGGGGGACTGCCCGGCTCCTGTTTGCCCCGCTAGCTGGGCTCCAGCACATCACTTGTTCTCATCCAAAGGAAAATATCTTGACGAGAAAAGAAATTCGAATTCAAAATTTGACGAGAATTTTTTTTAATTCAAAATTTGTTTGAATACTTTTGGAAAAAACCTCCGAAATTTCTGAGATTTTCCGGAAACCGGTTCTTCCGGCCCCTCCCGAAAAAAAAAAGGTATCAAGAAAAGAAACCTTGATGCTGCTGTGTGTACGTGATAGACCTGGATTATCGGAGCACGTTCATTACTCCATCCGCGTGGTGGTTGTGGAGTTAAGGAGACAAGGACGCGTTTGGTGCCGGCGATCACGTCTCCAATAGATCCACGTCTTAGGTGGTCGCCCCTAATTATGGTAGGACATGGAACCAGGACCAAGCGAGTCACAGAGTTCGATGGGGTGGGTCATCTTCGTTCACACTATGATGGGTTCAACTCTAATCATCTACCTATAATCCCCGCAAAAAAAAAAAAAATCATCTATTTTATTTTATCGTAAGGCTCACATCATAATGGAAGAACCTAACACTTGATAGGAGTTGGCCTACTTGATGGTACTCAGTTCTATTAACAAAGGTTTTCCGCTAGTTACATTCATAGTGGCAACATGATAACGTAAAATACTGGGTGGTAAGCCTTTAGTAAGTGGCTCCACAAGCATACTCTTCAATAGGTTTAAGCGGCATATTACCTTGCACTAGTACATAACAGGGCATTGGTTCAGGCCGGGCCAGCCCATTAGTCCCGGTTCAGTCACGAATCGGGACCAATGGGGGCAACGGTCCCGGTTCGTGAGGCCAGGGGGCCGGCCGGGCCTCGTGGGGCATTGGTCCCGGTTCATCTGGACCCTTTGGTCCCGGTTCCAGACACGAACCGGGACCAGTGTGCCTCGCTTCTGGCCCACAACCATTGGTCCCGTTTCGTGGCTGGAACCGGGACCAAAGGGGGTCCTTTAGTCCCGGTTCCAGCCACGAACCGGGACCAATGAGATGCCTATATATACCCCCCCGCCAGCGAGCAGAGCACTTCACATTGCTCTGTTTTTCTGGCCGGCGAGGGGAGAGCTTTGTGCTGCTCTAGCTCACCTCTTATGCACATGAGGTGTTCGATGAAATGCCCGAGCCACACTTAAGCTTTCTTCTCTCGAAGCTCCTTGTCCAAGCTCCATTTTTCTCAAGATTTGTTTAGGTTTGGCGGTCCGTCCTGTCCCGTCCCCGTCCTCACCGCCGTCGATCGCCCGCATCCATCTCGGCGCCGGCACCACCGTGGTTAGCCTCTTCTTCTTATCTTCTTTCTAAAAGAAAAAAGTTCTTACTTGTATCATTTAGATAGATACTTGTGTAATTTTCTTACTTTTATTATTGTTTGTTATTATATAGTGCCATGGTCATGGTATCCGCCCACGTCGGCCCTCGTCCGGTCTATGATTCGGATGTGGTATATATTATCTTTTATAACTATTTGTTTTATTTAGTGTTTATGACAATTATGCCGACCAACGTGACATATATTTTTTTAATCTAGGAGGTATGTGAACCGGAAATTCCAACCGACATAGAAATTCTTGTCGAGAAGTTAAATTTGGTTGAAAAAGAAAACAATTACTTGAAAGAGGAGAAGATGAAGTTGGAGTTGCATGTTGCCGATGTCGTCGACGATCACAAGATCAAGATGGATGCAATGCGCTTGAAGATTAGAAAGATTAGAAAATATGCCATTCATACTGAGGCTTGGTATCATTATGCCGTTGGATCAATTGGTACCTTAGTTGCGGTTATGATCGCATTTGTTGTTGCATTTAAATTTTATAGTTTCAATGTATGTTTTAATTAGATGCTCTAGAGAGCTATATGTTATTCAATAATGAGAACTATGTATGAACGTTATGACGCAACTGCTTCCGGTTGCATTGAGGGGGCTTCTACCGAAAAACGTTCGATTAGCCATTGTGAAGCTATGTGCATTCCTCAATGCAATCTCTCAGAAGGTGATCGATCCAGAAATCCTGCCAAGGTTAAGGAGTGATTTGGTGCAATGTATTGTTAGTTTCGAGCTGGTGTTCCCACCATCCTTCTTCAATATCATGACGCACGTCCTAGTTCATCTAGTCGACGAGATTGTCGTTCTGGGCCCTGTATTTCTACACAATATGTTCCCCTTTGAGAGGTTCATGGGAGTCTTAAAGAAATATGTTCGTAACCGCGCTAGGCCAGAAGCAAGCATCTCCATGGGCCATCAAACAGAGGATGTCATTGGGTTTTGTGTTGACTTCATTCCTGACCTTAAGAAGATTGGTCTCCCTCAATGGCGGTATGAGGGGAGACTGACTGGAAAAGGCACGCTAGGAGCAGACTCAATAATATGTAGGGACGGCCATTCTTGGTCTCAAGCACACTACACAGTTTTACAGAATTCTACCTTGGTGACCCCGTATGTCGATGAACACAAGAATATTCTGCGCTTCAAACACCCGGAGCAGTGTGACGACTGGATTACATGTGAACACATCAGGACTTTCGGCAGTTGGTTGCAAACACGTCTCATGCGTGACAACACTGTTTCTGATGAGCTGTACTCGTTGGCCAGGGGACCATGTTCGACTGTAATGACTTACAAAGGGTACGAGATAATGGGCGCAGGTTTTCTATGTGAAGGACATGTCTACCAAACCGAGAAAAAGAATAGATAAGGAAGCGAATACATCATACGATGAGCCAAAGCGCCACATAGTTCTTTCAGGAAAAAGAGACATCGTGGGAGTGGAGTTCAAAAAAGAATCAACTAAAAAGAATCAACGAAGTGCATCCAGTTTTTGCCGTAACCCACTCAACTTTTTAGCACATGCTATGTGGGTGAAATGATGATACCATGCCAACTTTCAACCTTTTCAGAGTTCATTTGAAGTGCTTTTCAATTTCAGGGTTATTTAGCTCAAAAAAATCAGTAAGTGCATGAAAAATACCAAATGATGTCAGAAAGGGTTGAAAATTGATGATGTGGCTTTGAATGGTGCATTTTGAACACACAAAAAGTATGGAGTTCAAATAAGTTCAAAAAAATGAAATCCCTTTGTAACAGATGAGTTTTCGTCCGAAACCCTGATACTTCGAAAGAGATTGTCCATTTTGTACACGAAGTGCATCCAGTTTTTGCCGTAACCCACTCAACTTTTTAGCACATGCTATGTGGGTGAAATGATGATACCATGCCAACTTTCAACCTTTTCAGAGTTCATTTGAAGTGCTTTTCAATTTCAGGGTTATTTAGCTCAAAAAAATCAGTAAGTGCATGAAAAATACCAAATGAAGTCAGAAAGGGTTGAAAATTGATGATGTGGCTTTGAATGGTGCATTTTGAACACACAAAAAGTATGGAGTTCAAATAAGTTCAAAAAAATGAAATCCCTTTGTAACAGATGAGTTTTCGTCCGAAACCCTGATACTTCGAAAGAGATTGTCCATTTTGTACACGAAGTGCATCCAGTTTTTGCCGTAACCCACTCAACTTTTTAGCACATGCTATGTGGGTGAAATGATGATACCATGCCAACTTTCAACCTTTTCAGAGTTCATTTGAAGTGCTTTTCAATTTCAGGGTTATTTAGCTCAAAAAAATCAGTAAGTGCATGAAAAATACCAAATGAAGTCAGAAAGGGTTGAAAATTGATGATGTGGCTTTGAATGGTGCATTTTGAACACACAAAAAGTATGGAGTTCAAATAAGTTCAAAAAAATGAAATCCCTTTGTAACAGATGAGTTTTCGTCCGAAACCCTGATACTTCGAAAGAGATTGTCCATTTTGTACACGAAGTGCATCCAGTTTTTGCCGTAACCCACTCAACTTTTTAGCACATGCTATGTGGGTGAAATGATGATACCATGCCAACTTTCAACCTTTTCAGAGTTCATTTGAAGTGCTTTTCAATTTCAGGGTTATTTAGCTCAAAAAAATCAGTAAGTGCATGAAAAATACCAAATGAAGTCAGAAAGGGTTGAAAATTTATGATGTGGCTTTGAATGGTGCATTTTGAACAGACAAAAAGTATGGAGTTCAAATAAGTTCAAAAAAATGAAATCCCTTTGTAACAGATGAGTTTTCGTCCGAAACCCTGATACTTCGAAAGAGATTGTCCATTTTGTACACGAAGTGCATCCAGTTTTTGCCGTAACCCACTCAACTTTTTAGCACATGCTATGTGGGTGAAATGATGATACCATGCCAACTTTCAACCTTTTCAGAGTTCATTTGAAGTGTTTTTCAATTTCAGGGTTATTTAGCTCAAAAAAATCAGTAAGTGCATGAAAAATACCAAATGAAGTCAGAAAGGGTTGAAAATTGATGATGTGGCTTTGAATGGTGCATTTTGAACAGACAAAAAGTATGGAGTTCAAATAAGTTCAAAAAAATGAAATCCCTTTGTAACAGATGAGTTTTCGTCCGAAACCCTGATACTTCGAAAGAGATTGTCCATTTTGTACACGAAGTGCATCCAGTTTTTGCCGTAACCCACTCAACTTTTTATAACATGCTATGTGGGTGAAATGATGATACCATGCCAACTTTCAACCTTTTCAGAGTTCATTTGAAGTGCTTTTTACTTTCTTTCAAAACATAGTGGGAGTGGAGTTCAAAAAAGAATCAACTAAAAAGCCTTTATAAACCTCTACTATTTTTGAAATATAATTATATAAAAATTATGCAACTAAAATTATCAAAGTATTTTTTGTTCAAAACATTAATAGCAAAAAGAATATAATGATAAAACACACTGGAAATAAATAAAGCAAAAAATAAAACAAAAATAAATAAAACAAAAATAAATAAAACAAAAATAAATAAAACAAAAAACAAAAAAAATAATGGAAATTATGCAACTAAAATTATCCAAGTATTTTTTGTTCAAAACATTAATAGCAAAAATAATATAATAATAAAACACACTGGAAATAAATAAAGCAAAAAATAAAATAAAAATAAATAAAGCAAAAAACAACACAAAATAATGGAAGTTATGCAACTAAAATTATCAAAGTATTTTTTGTTCAAAACATTAATAGCAAAAAGAATATAATGATAAAACACACTGGAAATAAATAAAGCAAAAAATAAAACAAAAATAAATAAAGCAAAAAACAAAACAAAATAATGGAAATTATGCAACTAAAATTATCAAAGTATTTATTTGTTAAAAAGAATGAACTAAAATAACAGTAGAAAAATATTGGAAAAAAATTAAAAAAATAAATAAAGCAAAAAACAAAACAAAAATACCGAAAAAAATAAAAAAATGCCGCCTACTGGGCCACCACGGCATTAAAGCCCGCAGAAGGCCCAATAGGCCAACAGGCAGTTGCAAAGCGGTTAGGCCCGTAAGCCTGCGGTAGAGAGGAGCTCGACACGGTGGATGCAGCCGCGCTTATAAACCAGTACGACTGCTCCTCGCTCGGCGAGGTGGGACTAAACTCCTACCGTGCCAGGAACAAGGCTTTAGTCCCAGTTGGTGCCACCAACCAGGACCAATGCCACCCTTTGGTCCCGGTTGGTGCCACCAACCGGGACCAATGCCTCCCTTTGGTCCCGGTTGGTGGACCGGGACCAAAGGTCTCTGCTTCCCGCCCTTTGGGCTGCTGAAAAGAGACCTTTGGTCCCGGTTGGTGGCACCAACCGGGACTAAAGGTGGGCATTGGTCCCGGTTGGTGCCACCAACCGGGACCAATGCTTCTTGTATATAAGAAAACCCTTGGAAAATTTCAGGTTTTCATCTACCAGTTGCCCCGAGCCCGCCTCCCCGATTCCGCCGTCCCTGTCGTCGCCGTCGCCTCCCCGTCGCCGCGTCGTCGCCTCCCCGAGCCTGCCGTCCTCTTCGTCGCCGTCGCCTCCCCGTCGCCGCGTCGTCGCCGTCGTCGAGCCCGCCGTCCTCGTCGTCGTCGCCTCCCCGAGCCCGTCGTCCCCGTCGTCGCCGTCGCCTCCCCGACGTCGCCGCGTCGTCGCCATCGCCGATCCCGCCGTCCTCGTCGTCGTCGCCTCCCTGAGCCCGCCGTCCCAGTCGTCGCCGTTGCCTCCCCGTCGCCGCGTCGTCGCCTCCCCGAGCCCGCCGTCCTCGTCGTCGTCGCCTCCCCGAGCGCCCGCCGTCCTCGTCCCTGTCACCGCGTGCCGCCCCGAGCCCGCCGCCCTCGTCGCCGGCCTCTAGCCATCGCCGCCCACCCCAGTGAGCCCCCCCCTTTCCGGCCATGTATATGTTTTTTTCATGTATATGTATATGTTCATGTATATGTGTGTATATGTTCATGTAAAAAGTCATGTATATGTTTTTTTCATGTATATGTATATATGTTCATGTATATGTGTGTATATGTTATCCGGAATGTATGTCGTTGTCGATATACCCCCTCCCCGATAACTTCGACATGAGGGGGGAGGGGGGGCGATATACCCCCTCCCCGATAACATTTTTTTTCTAAGTTACTAAGGTAAAATGTTCACCCCCCTCTCGATATACCGGGCGACCAACTCTCGAGGCCACCCAAACCCTAGAAAAAAAATTCATACAGAAAACTCCGGTAATATAGATTTAGCAAGAATGCCCCCATTATGGATGTGCAAAAGAAGAAAGAGCGTTGTTGATCTCCTACCCCCTCCCGTCCCTACCCGATAAACTCTCGAGCCCACCCAAACCGTAGAAGAAAGAGCGTTGTCGATCTCCTACCCCCTCCCGTCCCTACCCGATAAACTCTCGAGGCCACCCAAACCTTAGAAGAAAGAGCGTTGTCGATCTCCTACCCCCTCCCGTCCCTACCCGATAAACTCTCAAGGCCACCCAAACCCTAGAAGAAAGAGCGTTGTCGATCTCCTACCCCCTCCCATCCCTACCCTAGAAGTGTTGTCGAGGCCACCCCAAACCGGACGTCGGACATTCATGAGAGAGGCGGTCCGGACGTCGGACATTCATGTTTGTATATTAATTGCCATGTTGTAATATTTGCAGAAACTATGGATCCAAGAGACTTGGAACAAGAACAGTTGTTGGGGGACATAATCCACGGCGGCGGACGTGATATCTTGTCGTTTCTCAACGACACCGATGGTCTGGAAGGAGAGGATGACGGCTCCGGTGATCGAACAATGGAGGAGGAAGGACATGATCATGATGGCTCCGGTGACCGAATGCCGGAGGAAGAAGGAGACCATGATGACGGCTCCGGTGACCGAACGGAGGAGGAAGCTGTTGCAAAGTCCGGCGAGGTATATATATTAATTAAACCTGTGCTAACTAGCTAATTGATGCATTAATTGTTTTGGTATGTACATATATTAATTAACTCTTCTTTCTTCTTTTATAGCCCTCCGGATCGAGCCAAACTTCGGTAACGAGACGAGGCACGAAGAAGAGGTTGCGCAAGGATGAAAGGTTCACGATCACAGCAGTCGCGCACGATGGCCATCCGATTGAACCCAAGCAGACCAAGGACGCATTTTCTGCTCAGTGCGGAGCTATTGTTAGGGACGACATCCCGATCAGCATCAAGCAATGGAATAAGCCTAAGGACGGCGCCCCTGAAGCTGATTATGTCACCGATAGACAGAAAGATGATCTTTGGACCGCGCTGAAGGCAAATTTCATCCTACCGCCAGAGGAGGATCCGAATAAGCCAGTTATAGAGCCACTGGTCAAGGCGTGTGCTCTTAAGAAGATGGCAGATCTATTCAGGAGGTGGAAGAATGAGTTGAAATCAAAGTTTGTCGACAAAGGGAAGACTCCAGTATTCACCGGCCGATTTGAGAAGATAAGAGATCAGTGGCCCGCATTTGTGGCCTACAAGACATCGGACAAGAGTATTAAAATGTCAGAGACAAACAAGACCAATGCTGCAAAGAAGCAGTATCACCATCACACGGGGTCAGGTGGCTACCTCAAAGCCCGGCCGTTATGGGACAAAGCTGAGAATGACCTGATTGCTAAAAACGTCGTACCACAAACATTGAACTGGCAAGACCGTTCAAGGACTTTGTTCTTCGGGGTTGGGGGAACTTTGGACCCTGAAACAGGGAAGTGCCGTTGGACGAACGAGCAACTTGCAATACCCATGAACAAGCTTCAGGAGTATATCACCGCAGCGCAGGAAGGGACGTTCATTCCCGACAGAGAGAAGGACGAGCTGACTGAGGCCCTAGGGAATGCTGAGCACCCTGGACGAACACGAGGCACACCAGGCTCCGTTCCGTGGAAGGTTGGGTTTCCCGACGCAGGCGGTTACAGAAGCCGGGAGAGAAAGAGGAAAGCGGAGCTGAGCGAAATTCAGAAGCTCAATGCAAGACTACAAAAGCTAGAGGAAGCTGAGAGCCAGCGAGCTGCCGGCCAACCATCTCAGCGGCACGAAGCTACCCCAGAAGCTACCCCGCCATCTCAGCGGAGAAGCAGCGTCGCTTCCACGGAGCCCCTTCAGCCTGACTTCACATCTCCTAGCTACCCCGTGGATACTATCACGGAGGCTCAACATTGCAATCTTATGAAGAAATGCCAGAACCTCACTTTATTGGCGGCTGTCGGCTCTGTTGCACCTCCTCAACCCAACGGAACTTTTCACTGCCGTCCGATTCCACATGGCTATGCTGTTGTGATGGTCGATGAAGTAATGAAGGAATTTGAGGAGCTCGAGCTTCACCACTCTACAGGTGAAGGGGAGAATCGGCTGGGTCGTGCCCTGAAGAGTACATGTCTATGGCAGAAGGAGTACATCAAGCTTATAAACTGGACACCTCCGCCTCCTCCTCCTCCGGCGAGTCAGGGCACTCCGCCTCCTCCTCCTCCTCCTCCTCCGGCAAGTGATCAGGGCACCCCGCCTCCTTCTCCGGCTCCTCTGACGCGTGAGGGCACTCCGCCTCCTCCTTCGCCTACTCCGGCACGTCGGAGCAATACGCCTCCTCCTCAACCTCGTCGGCAACGACGGAAGACAGACGCCGCCGCTCCGGCTCCTCCGGCGCATCGGAGCACTCCGCCTCCTTCTCCGCCTCGTAAGCAACGACAGAAGAGAGACGCCGCCGCTCCGGCGGCTAGCAGTACAAGAAGAGGCGGGAGGGATTACAGATACGGTCCATCTCTCAAGCCTCTGGAAAAGTTACCATATGAGAGGACCGAGTCTGAAAACGAGGAGATATGTCAGGCCGAATTGACGGTCCATTTTGCAAAGAAAACTCCACCTCCGAAGGAGAAGCTAGATCCGGTGAAAGTGATGCGCACTATCAATGCCCTGAAGCGACCACCACCGCCTCCGCCGGATTCCAACTTTGACCGCTGTAAAAGACATATCAAGATGCGCGGCGGTCGGGAAGTACTTCCAGTGATGCAAGGTTAGCAAACGAAGAAGTGGGGAAAAAAATCCCCAGCTCGGCGAACAGGCGAACCAATCGTGCCCCCCGCTCAAGGTGTCTAGCGATATCGTCGCTAATCATCCGGGGATGGTGCCCGGTACCAATCCTGGTGATTACCTGAGCGATGATGTACAGTTTGAGCCGTTGGAGGTGGACGAATTCAGTTACCGGTACGGGCAGCCTCTCGTCAAACCTGATCATCCTCCTCTAACAACGATGATGCGAACATTGCAAGAATGGTACATGAAAACATGCCAGGAGTCTGGGAGGGATGCTTTGACGCTGAAGATTAAAGAGGAGCACGACCTCGTTGGAATGGAGCAGTTGAATGTTGAATTTGAGGAGATATTCCAGTTATACAATCAAAAGGCCCTCGACAAAACAATCGTGACTTGCTACTGTCTATAAGTACTACTTCTGTAATTAAGTCTCTATATATATATAGCTCAGCTCTTTCATTGCATGTATATATAATTATCCTCGCTATATTATGCAGATTGAAGATCGTCGAATGCAGAAAAGCACAAATCTATGACATTGGGTTCATTAACCCAAATATCATACATGAGTTTACGGTTAAAAACAATGTCACACAAACCGAGGACAGCTTGCTACAATCGTTGCTTAAAAATCAAAACAAAGGGACAATACTCTTTCCTTACAACTTCAAGTGAGTGTTACTGTCTTGTGCATATTCGGTTTCCCTTATTACTCGAGGTTATAGTAATGTAATTGATGAGTTATGCATGCGTGCGCAGTTCCCACTTCATTCTGCTAGAGATTAAGCTTGAGCGGGGAGTAGTAATCGTCTTAGACTCGAAACGAAAAGATCCCCAGGAATATGCGGGCATGACTGAAATGCTCCAGAAGTAAGTTCAATCGATCATTATCGCATCATATCGGCAACTTTGTTCATTTCCTGATATCAAGTAATTATTTTCTTTGTCTGGCAGGGTTTGGAAAGAGTTCACCGCAATTGTTCCGGCACTGCCGAGGGAGCTGCGATTTACACACCCGAAAGTAAGTACTACTAGCTAGTTCCGCGCATCTCCCATTGATTCTAGTTTCATCAATACCATTTATCATGCTTGATTATCAGTTTGATTGAACTCTATTTCTCGTAAAGTGCTTGTGGCAGGAAAAAGGGAATAATTTGTATGGATACTACGTTTGCGAGTTCATCTACAACGCGACGACCCCTAAGCGGGGCTACTTTGAAAAACAATTTCAAGTGCGTAAGCAATAATATTCACAATTTTATTTTATTACCATGATTTGTGTTGAGTTTCATTCATATATATGTATTGATCCCCTTCTTCAAATTAGATGTGGCAGATGTGGGATGAACTCCTACCACATGATCGCATACGAGCAATTCAAGAGGAATTGGCGGGATTCTTTCTGGACCACGTCATAAATAAAGCCGGAGAATACCATCTGGAATTTGACATTAGATGTTAGGGATTGTAAGAGATCTTATATTGTATATATGTAGCTAGTAGCGTCGGATAGATATACCAGTTGGTAAGCGAACCGGGACTAAAGGTTTTGGACTTTAGTCCCGACCCTTTAGTCCCGGTTCCAGAACCGGGACAAATGGGCCTTACGAACCGGGACAAATGGGCCTTTTTCTACTAGTGTTGCTCGGGAGCCTTCCGAGATGGTTCTTGGGAGTTTGCATATCAAAGGATGGAAGTACCAGCGTGCGAAGCAAGGAAGTACACATGCATGCTGGGAGACTTGCAACGGTGGTTTCAGGCTGAATGCCCGCGTGTTACCATGGAATCATAAATAAAATACATAGAAAGAGATTGGTTAACTGGATTTTTTCTATTTTATGAATATGTATATAGTGAGCAATGTGGGTGTGATGTCCGACCTGTCACAACAAAAAATTTATGTTTTCTCTTGATTTCTCGATATATGTCGATCAACATGCACCCCTCATGTCCTTCTTTCTCCTTGCATCCCTCATGTTGTTCTTTCTCGTAGCCGCATGTCTCCTGCATCCCACTCAAGGAGAAAATTTCCTCGTCCTCCTTCCTTCATATTCTGGTGCCACTCAACTATTTTGCTCCTCATCGTTGTTTCGGAATAACAAAGTGACGAACAAACTGTTCATCGGGGTTGCCGCAGGCCAGCACAGCAAGCAGCTGGTAGGCACGACGATAATTGCGTGCTGCTCGGCTCAGACAACAACATCGCTTTCCACATCTACACCTAGCTCTGTCAAAGGAGCCATCTTGTGTTATGCACAGATCTAATTTGAGCAGAATTGGTTGAACTAAATTAAGATCGGTTGGTAACTGCGCTTGCTGGCTTGCATCATATTTGTTTAAGTGCTATCATTTTGCTCTGCAACCATCCATGGGTGGAACTGTGGAAAACAGAGGAGTCAACAACATTTTCAGGTTCAAATTAACATCTACTCCCTCTGTAAAGAAATATAAGAGATATATTTGTTTACGGAGGGAGTACTTTCTAAACTACAATCAGTCAACTAGCTAGTTCAGAAAGGACACGTTTCTTAAAACAACTAATCCAAGAACCAGCCGAGTGATCAATTGTTAACAATTGAGAGTCTAGAATTCAAGAAGCATTTTTTTGAAACCATATTCCTAAAACTAAAACTAAACTCAAACCTAGATCAAACCTCCAAAACATGCAGCTAACTACAGTTACAGTCCAACATGGACAAAAAAGGTTGTGCTTTTACAGTACCCATAGATTTCATGAAATAGTGCTTGCAGGTGAAAAACATCATATAAAATGGATAATCACCAATCAGGTAATTTGCAAAATATATAATGGAATTTCTCCAAACGGATCAATTGTTAATCACCTGAACTAACTACAATACATCGTCTGTGAAGAAAGAGTGAGAACATACCAGGAACATGATTTGTGTAGTAGTTCTCTGGCTGATACTACACAGGAGCCTCACCGCTGGCGTGGTGGTGGTGGAGACTGGAGACCATGGAAGGAGGTGAGGAGAGGCGGCGGCGACCACGCGAAGGGGAAGGGAAGGGGACGTGGCCCTCGAGGACGGGAGGGGATTGGTGATTAGGTTTTCATTGGGCAGCTCGCACCTCCCATACTTCAGGTATGCTAAAACAGAGCAAAGTCCATACCATTCCCTGGACCCACGCTTAACGAGGTCCATCAGTCATCCTCCTCTGAAGCCAGCATAAAGGTGCAACACAATTGATTGTCCAGTGATTGCCAGCAGCAAAAACCGTACGACAGTAACAAGATCGAACGGCTCACACGGTGAAAATCGCTCAGGTGCGCTAAAATGGCGGGTAGCCCAGCCATATTTACAGGGAGAAATCCTGTCATGCAACTTAATTTACAAGCTGGCCTGGAAGTTGAAATGGAAATTATATTCTTACTGCGCTGATCGTACATTCGTTTGATTCATATGTGACTGGGAATCGTAGTAGCTGAGGAATAGGTCCGTGGATTCCTGAATATTTGTGCAACACGAAAAACACCTATCTCTTCACAGTGGCGGATCCAGGATTTTAGACTTGGGTGTTCAAAAAAAAAATTGCCATGTACAATTCTAATATGTTTATAATGACAGTATCGTACAGGAATAACAAAAAGGAAAATTATTTACTACACTATATCTAATGGCCAAAAACCAAGGCATGGTGTCATTTTCCTTTACTTGCAGAAAAATTATTGAGGATAAAATGACCGGCGGAGCTTCGGCAAGGCCGAGTGGGCCGCGGCTCGCCCTGGTGTGGAGCAAAAATAGTTTTTATAGGCAGCCAAGCCAATGACGACGGACAGACATATAGAAATACATCAGGCATTAGCCTCGCACACAGTCGCATCTTGCATGTGTTCCTTGAAAATAAATACGCAGTGGACCGGAGGTGCTCAGGAGCAGCCGCTGGTACTGGACACATACACGTATATGGTATATATGATTCAGAATAAAAGTGCGTGCTCATTGCCCCGCCCAACTATTTTTTGGAAGCTCCGCAATTGGATAAAAGGTAACAAAAACCATTTTTCAAGTAGGGATCCTTTACTTACAGCCACTTGGGTCGTGTGGGATAGAATGTCAAAACTTATGCTTGTTAGATTGAGGCTTTGAGGCCAGTTTTATACGAATTAATATATGCGCACAAACTAGACCACAATTAATACATGTACATAGTATGCATCATATATAAAAAAATCTTGACAAAAAAATTGGGTGTACATTTGTACACCCATGCTCCCATATGGATCCGCCCCTGTCTCTTCATCGGAATAACGAAAATATCTTTCTACTGTGTGTCCAGAGCTGCAGGTCAGCAAACTCTGTGAATTTCTATTGTCTGCTAGTTTCCTATGTTTCTCTGTCAAGAGTCACGTTGCTCGGACTAGACTTTTCTACTCCTACCTTAAAATATATATATATATATATATATATATATATATAGGGGAGAGAAGGGGGGTTAACGCTTACGGATGAGAGGATAGGGAGAAAGTATGATGGTTTAGGCTTTTTGAACGAGAGAGCAATGCACGTACTACGGTCTGGATTGATCTTCCGGTTGCTTTCATGTCCCACGAGACGAAAATCTTCTCTGCTGACCTGGAATCACAACGTACGATGTCCTACTTTTTTTTGCTTTATTTTTGTACTTTTGTTTATACTTAAAAATATTTTAAATATACATATTACAAAAAAAATGTTGAACAAGTATTTAAAAAATGTTGAACAAGTATTTAAGAAATGTTGAACAAGTATTTGAAAAAATGTTGATCATGTATATAAAAATGTTAATCAAGCATTCGAAAAAAAAATTGAACAAGTATTTAAAAAATGTTGAACAAGTATTTGAAAAATGTTGAACAAGTATTTCAAAAATGTTGAACAAGTATTTCAAAAAATGTTGATCATGTATATAAAAATGTTAATCAAGTATTTGAAAAACAATGTTGAACAATTATTTGAAAAATGTTAATCAAGCATATGAAAAATGTGAAATGTCTATATAAAAAATGTTGACCATGTATTAAAAAAATGATGATTATTTTTATCATGTATATGAAAAATGTTAAGCGAGCATTTGAAAAAATGTTGAACAAGTGTTTGAAAAATGTTAATCAAGGGTTTGGAAAATGGTAAATGTGTTTCGAAAAAATGTTGACCATGTATTAAAAAAAATAATCTTTTTATTTGAAAACTGTTAATCAGGCATTTAAAAAATTATAAAAATATGCATAGAAAAAAATGTTGACTACGTATTAAAAAATGTTAAATGTGTATTAGGAAAATGTAGCTGACATATACCAAAAAGTAGAATGAAAACCAAAAGAAACAAAGAAAACCAAGAAAATGAAAACCAAAAGAGAAACAAAATAAAACAAAGAAAAATGAAAAATAAAACCGAGGAAACAAATGAAAAAAAGAAAAAAAATGAAGAAGAAAAAAGAAAAGAAACAACAGAAAACGAAAAAGAGAAAAAAAAAACCGAAGAAAAACGAATAAAACAGAAGAAAAACAAAAATACCTGGAAAAACCTATGGAATACCAGCTCTTTTCCTATCAAGTACGTCGCGCCTTGGAATCTGACACGAGACGCATGCTATCCGAGTGGCTAGTAATGTATCATTCCAACTTTATCGGATGTCCCCGAAGGGACAGTGGCTAGCAATGTACGCTCTCAACTATGAGATCGTGGGATCGACTCCACGTCCGCCTTCAACCCCTGGATCTCCTCCGGTGGTGCTGCCCGGGATCCGTCGAGGAAGCCCATGAGATGATCACCCCGGACCGGTGGTATGACTTGAGCCTTCCAAGGAAGATAATTCTCCCTGGTAAGCTTCGGGGAAGAGGAGTTCGACATAGCTAGATGCGTTTGTGGGAAGAGATAAAGGCTCTGATTATCATGTAAAACTAGCTGAAGCGTATATCTCTTAGCAGGGATGCGTGCATTTTTATTTTATTTTGTTGAACTTGATGCGTGCATTTTTTTTTTTTTGTTAAATCGATGCGTGCATATATGTTATATAGGCCTTAGCAGGGATGCGTGCATATGTTTTTTTTTTTTTGAACTTGATGCGTGCATATGTCATATAGGCCTTAGCCGAGATTTACAGGAGGCTTAGGATTCGATGGGTTTTTTTTTTTTTTTGAACTGTAGGATTCGATGGTTGATAGGCTTGATTTTGTACAACAACCTGGTGCAATCTACAGCTGTTACAACAACCTATCCTCGCAAAAAAAAAAAGTTACAACAACCTAGATCAAGCCTCAGTGACCACGTCCAAACACAAGTAGAATATAGAATTCTAGAATATACGCACTTGCAAACACCCTATGCTGAATATTTCCAACAATCAGGTAGATCAACATATGCATCCGCTAAACCAGCTTTGATGTAAACTTTGAAGAATTGACAGTGCGGCAAGGGCGGTCACCGACCAGCATGATAGTTTTTTTCTTTTTTCGAGGATAACCTACCTTTTTCCTATATTGAGAGGAGGATAATCTATTTTTTTTCGAGAAAACTTCCCATCTATTCATCATGCCATGCAGTACAAAGAAAACATAAATAATAAGAATTACATCCATGTCCGTAGACCACCTAGCGACAACTGCACGAACTGGAGCGAGCCGAAGGCGCGTCGCCGTCTTCACCCCTCCCTCACTGGAGCCGGAGCAAACTTATTGTAGTAGACAGTCGGGAAGTCGTCGTGCTAAGGCCCCACAGGACCAGCGCATTAGAACAACAACAGTCGCTGATGAAGAGAAGTATAGATCGAAAGGATCCAATCTGTAGACACACGAACGAAGACGAATAAAGACTGAATCCTACCGGACCCACCGAAGACCAGCACTGACCGAATCCCGCGAGATCCGTCGGAGGCACACCTGCACACGCCCTCCGACGATGCTGGACGCATCACCGGAACGGGGGCTGGGCGGAGAGAACCTTATTCCATCTTCAGGGAGCCGTCACCGCCTCGTCTTACTGAGCAGGACACAAACAGTAAACGAACTCATAAAAACACCTCAAAACGAAGGAAGATCCCTCCCGCTGGCAAGGGCCGGGGTCCACCGTGCCTCCATGGACCTAGGACCGCCGGAGACGAGACATACCGGCTTGGTTGGGCGGAATGGGCTTTCCTTAGCCTTTTGAAAGGTCGAGAAGGATCGTCCTCCTGGGCGCCTTCGGACGTCACCCTTTTCCCTCTCTTAGGGGAAGAAGCCTCGCCCTCCTCCTCTTCTTCCTCTTCCTTCTCCTCCTCCTCCTCCTCGGCGGAGGAGCTGTGGGTGCTCTCTCTCTTGTGGCTTCACCTTCAAGAGACTAGTCCAAAAAATGTGAATATCTAGTTCTAGGCGATAGAAGAGATAAAGGTCGTTTATCCTTGACATACTTGCCTGGTCTGAGATAAGTGCGAGCTTTCGAGTGACTTGAGTTTTAGGTTTTTAGGTGGATTTTATTTTTCCAAGGGTCAGAACAGTTCACACATATAACCTAACATAAATATTATGATGAGACAGCGGACCCCGTCCCATGTGGGCAACAAGCCCCGTTTTCATTGCAGCAAGCTCTGTTCTCATTACAGCTCACCTACCCAGCCCACCACCAGCCATGTGACGAGTCACTACCAGTAGCTTTCATTTTAATGAAGTTGGAGCATCCCAAATTAATATTGTGGTCCTCGAACTAGGATCTTCATGTGAATTTGCAGCTCAAATAAATTGCCTTCACAATCAGGTAGTTACAAAGACAGAATTGAATCATTCTACCAAAATCTAGGATACAAGTATCACTCGAGCGCAAGGTGAAACAAAGTTGGAGTGGTCCAATCCACGCGTGCCGGCTTCCATCTTCGGGTGACCTTCTTCCTTTTCTCAAATAAAAACTTTTTATTTCTACAGAATTTTCAAATTCGCAAAGATTTTATGCGATCACAACACTTCATGCAAAACAGATAAGTACTGATTTCCAGCATTTATTACTAGGATTAGTTACCAAAATATCAAAAAACCAAAAAGATATAAATCTCTAGCATTAAATAACTTCCTAAACAGAAAAGATATTAATTTCTAGCATTTATGATTATGACTATATACCAAAAGCAATAAAATCTAGTATATCTATATCTATTTTTTTTTTTGCGGGAGATATCTATATCTATATACCTATATAAAAAGTGCCACACATGTTTGACACAACCAATCCTGTCCATCCGTAATACTGCACCCAAGAGCTCTAGATTAAGTGAAGATTACACAAAAAACCAGCCTTAATTAGGCTTTAACTGGTCATCAACCCGTGCTTCTGCACGGGCTAGCAGTTTCAAAATTTTGTTGAGAAGACCATTTAAAAAATTACTGTTTGGGCACATGAAATTTTATGCAGTAATAATATAAAAGAAACTTAGTAATGAGCTCTATAAAGATTAAAAATGTTAAAATATCTTTTATCAACCCATGTTTCTGCATTCTTTTTCCTTACTAAAAAAAAAACACTGGCCAAGTTTATGTGGTCTAGTTATTAGGCAACGACGGGTTGACAATTGATTATATGCCACATTGCCATAGACCAGTTGATGGCTATGCTAAAGGCGGATAAATAAAATCAATCCATGATAGCCGATCTATGAAGCGGCGCCGCATGGTTACCTTCCCATGCGGCAGCACCCTCCTCTCTCTCTTGCATGCATGCAACAACACATGAGCATGACATCAGTAAAGAGTTCTTCAATTTAGAATTTTGAAAAAAATAAATATCTCACAACTGTTCACCCGATGGACGATCCGCTTTCACCATTGGCTTCCTCGGATGAGATATATATTTTTTTTTGAGGAATCACCGGGGGGAGAGTTCTCCCACCTGAATATTGGCACAAAGAGGCAAAAAGCCAAGAGTCACCCCGCTGATCTAGTTTATAAGGAAAATTGGATCGAAAACCTAAACAAGTTGACCCCGTTTATGAGGGAAGCCGGGTCGAAAACCATACAATAAAATGGTAAAAGAAAGAAGAGAAAAGATGGGAACCCAAGGCAAGGCACAACCCAGCTAGCCTACGGTAGTGCCCGCACTAGTAGACACACAATTAGATGTGGGGTGTCGTCAAGGGATCACAATACTGAGACTTTGCGAGCTACCGAGAGCACTCGCGTGCGGTCTGATCCCCACGTCGCGAACAGGAGCATCCATAATCAACGAGTGTCATAGCAAACACGAACCTTGACTGGTAGGTCCGCCACAGGAAATATGTACGATTAGCAAGTTGGAGAGGCACCTTGCGCCATCTTTGAGCAAAGCTGAATCGAGAGACACCAAGAGCATGAAGCTCGCCCCACCATGACAGTTTCCATTGGAGGGAGCTAAGCAAGCATATCACCAGGGAGTGAACGTCGAGGCACCACAGGAAGGGATGGTAGGGGGGCGGCCGTCATCGTAGAGGCGGAGGGGCGAGTATAGGTGCACTCCAGACCACACCTCAAGGGAGGTTTACGACAGAGGGGAGCGACGTCGTGGTCACTCGAATACCAGATCCGAGCAGGGGTTTCTCCAACAGTACATCTGGACACCGGCAGGCCGGGGATCAAACAGCGCCATCAAGATGGGAACGGCGCAAAGCGTCACCGCTGTCTCAGCCAGCCGCAGCTGTCCGACCATGGATTTCTCCCAATCCCCGGCCACATCCCCCACACGACTAATGCAGAGCAGCCTCCAATAGCACCGGGCAGCGTTGGGATGTATGGCCCCAGATCCAGGTGAATCCTGCCAGCATAGCGAAGCCACCAGGCACCTAGACGCCATGGTCACCGGTGAGCACCACCGACGAGGCGTGCCCTACGCGCAGGCAGGGCTACGGGCGGTGACAGCCCATAGGGGATCTACGAGGTGGGGGCGCTGGAGCCGCAACGCCACTTTCGTTGGCGAGCATACGGCACTGCGATGACGAACCGACGGGGAGGTGGAGGTTGGGTGGTGCAGGAGGCAGACGAGGTCTTTTGGATTAGTGGGAGGGGCGACACACGTCCGTAGTAGGTGCAGACGTGGAGGAGGGGTTGCAGGTAGCTTCCTACTGCAGGTAGGATTGGGCAGCTGAAGTCCAGAGCGCAGATGCATCGGTGCCGAGGACACAGAGCAGCACGGAGGCCAGCAGGTCGACAAATCACGGGGAGGCTTGGAGAGAGCGGAACAGGAGGGGGTCTGGCCGGCGAGCAAGATGCGAAGGGGAACGACCGGGAGGTCACGCGCCGTCGGGGACGTCTCGTCCGGGGGGGAGGGGGCAGGGAGCAGGGTGAGGGTGAATGACAGGGAGGTCGCGCGCGGCGCGGGGACGCGATGGTTGGTGGAACTGGGCTGCCCGCCGATGTCGAGGAGGACGATCGCGAGCCAGCATGGTGTGCACGACTTAGGTGACCGCCACGGCGGTGGCCACAGCACGGGCCGTAGGTGGCCAAACGAGGCACACGCCGTCCCCACAGATCTGGCATAGAGGAGCGATATTGGGCGTGGCGCGGAGGCAGCGGGCCCAGATCTGGTGATGACGAAGGCCAGCAGGCGTCCCCCGCCGTTGGGCGAGGCGGGGGCGGGAGGTGGAGGAAGCAGCGTCACCGGTGTCCACCCGAGGAGGCGAGCGGAAGGGGGAGAAGGGAAGGTGAACCCTGGAGCTTGGATTGAGAGAGATTGCGTGCCCCGGTTACCGGCGCGGGCCTTCGCCGTTGCCCCGGTGTCGCCCTGCCCAGGGGGTGTTTTGTTGTAGCCCTCGCGCGAGATCTTCGAAACTGGATCCCATGTCGGCATGTTTTGGTTTTTCGTCAGTACTTACCAGCAGGTTACTATCACTTACTTGTTAGATTATTAGTCACTTAGTTGCCAGATTAAATTAACTTGCTTGTCAGGTGGTTACTGAATGTCAATATATATAACTGTATGACTTTTTTGATGGTACTTATGTGTGTTGATACCACTTCTTACCTATTGTTAACATTTGAATACTCGGCATAACATTGCAATGTCTAAAAACATACAAAACTATTGTCTGATAACTATAGACAATTATCGTGGCAACTGTTCACCGCTAACATACAAAACTATTTTATATTGATTATTTGTCTCCCGCATGCATACCAAAGCTAGACTCACGCAACAAGACAAAAGCCGTGTAGTGGATGTTATGATCACTTCCATATAGAAGTAGAACATGCCATTCTATTTTTCAGGGACAGGAGGACCACGAGGTGGACCGGTGATGACAGCATGTACGCAGCTAGGACGGGTTGTCAACGGCCTGTCCTCCCAACAGGGGTGGCGACGCGAACCAACCTGTGGTTGGATGGTTAGAGGGACAGTGGTATTCCCAGCCCACCAGGGTTCAAGTCCTGGTGCTCGCATTGTTCCTGGATTTATTTCAGGATTTCTGGCGATGCGCATTCAGTGGGAGGAGACGTTCCCGTCGACGACGAGGCGCCTACGGTGACTTCGTAAATCTCAAGATGATATGCCGGCTCAGTCTTTCGGAGGTGCTCATAGGGGCAGGGTGTGCGTGTGTGCGTTCATAGGGGTGAGTGTATGCGCGTGTATGTGAGCGCTTGCGTCTGTACTGTGTTCTCAAAAAAAAAACAGGGGTGGCGACGTAGTCTCCGCTTTTTGGCATATTGAGCATTCTAGTGGCATTGGGAATGCTTTTTTTTTTAATTAACAACGCATACAACATGCGTTTCTGCGCTGAACGATACACTTAAGCGCGATATATTCGGCCGTAAACTTACTATGGCAACGTTGCACCCAAGTAACGTTAGGTTACTCGGGTAAGAAGCATTTTCCCGTAGTGCCAAAAAACACTCGGCAAACACTTCGGCACACGGTGAAGAAGTATTTTCCCGTAGTGCGGGAAAACGTGCATCATGCCAAGCCAAGGCACCGTGATGCCACCATGCATGTACACATCCACCCAGCTAGTATATAAACTAGCCAAGAGCTTAACGTCGATCGAACCACAACTTCACATCGCCGCCTCAACCCTCAAGGCGTCTCTTCTTCGTGTGCCAGTTAATTAACCATATATGGCCCAGCAAGGCAGCAACCAGGTAGCATCCCATAATCAAACGGCGTCAGGTAAGCCAGGGGACAACAAGCCTTGTTCAACTTCAATGGAGTACCAGCTAAAGCGGTACCTTCTGCTGCTGACCACTCTGGCGGCGACGGTGACGTACGCGGCGGGCTCAACCTGCCAGGGGTAGTCTGGCAGGAGGACACGCAGGATGGGCACCTCGCCGGCGACTCCATCCTTCCAGACACGCACTACCGCCGCTACCTTGCCTTCTACTACTGCAACGCCACCACGTTCGCGGCGTCGCTCGTGGCCTGCCTCCTCCTCCTCGTCCTCGACGAGGAGAACACGGTGTGGGCGACGGTCCTGCGGGCGGTCATGGTGCTCGACCTGTTCGGCCTCATGGGGGCCTACGCGGCCGGAAGCTGCCGGGACGCGTTCACGACCATCTACGCCTCACTTCTGGTCACCTCCGTCTTCGCCTACGTCACGCATGTCTTCCTAACCTAATCCTTCCGGTGGGCACGGGAGTACCAGCTCAAGAATACGGGAGGCAAGGATCCTGAGAAGCAGCAAGTCGAGGGTGCGAATGCAAACACAAACAGTCGCGAAGAGGAGCAGCAAGTCGAGGTCTTGATGCTACTGGCAACCTTCGTCGTCACCATCACGTACGTGGTCGGACTGGGCCCACCCGGCGGGTTCTGGGGCAGCACCCAGGACGGCCACCGTGTGAGCGACCCGATCATGCAGGACCACAACTCCGGCCGGTACCAGGCATTCTTCGTGTGCAATACCACCGCGTTCGTCGCGTCCTTGCTCATTATCGTGCTGCTCATGGACAAGGAGCTCAGCAAGACTATCTCTAAAAGAAAAAAAAGGTTTGTTGCACTGTATGGGTTCATCGCGGTGGCGGTGGCGCTCCTCGGCCTCGTGGGGGCCTATGCTGCAGGAAGCTGCAGGGAAGCCGATGCTACTATCTACGTCGTTTCTCTGGCCGGTGCGGTTCTTGCCTGCATATTTTTGCAGGTGGCTATTACTAAGAGATTTTTTACGGTAAAAGACGCCATGAACAAGGAGGGCTGTTGGGGCCGTAAACTGCTCACAATCATACGTGATTTTACTTCATGGCTGAAGAAAATAAAAGACCGGTTTACTCCTACTCCTAGCACCCCCGGGTATGCAAAGCACGCTTTTCTTTTTTGTTAATCCTTACTTGGCAAATTATCATTGGCGCACATAATTCAATTCTAGGATACAATTAATTTTAACTCTATATATCTATGCAACTACCAAGCATCCAAAACAAGGTGACAAAGTATTGGAAAAGAATCGCTCTCTTGTCATGTTGCTTGCTACCCTCGTGGTGAGCATCACTTACCAAGCAGGACTGGATCCACCGGGCGGCCTCTGGCCAGATGACCGGGATGGGCACAAGGGCGGCGACCCGGTGCTCCTCGCAACCCATCCTACTCGATCGGTACAAGGTGTTCTTCTATAGCAACTCAGCCGCCTTCGTGGCATCCTTAGTGGTCATCATAATGGTCCAGAGTAGATTTCTACTTCGGCGCCATACATTGCACGCAGCCATGATACTGGATTTGTTTGGCCTCATAACTGCATACGCTGCAGGGAGCAGCAGGGATATAAGCACATCCATCTATGTTGTCGCCTTGGCAGGTGTTGTCCTTGTGTATGTGGTGATACATATAGTATTCTTCACATTAGAAGAGAACATGGACAACCACCAGGATCCCGATAAGTTGGATAAGAGGCGTGAGATGCTGCTGTTGCTTGCCATCTTGGCTGCAACGCTCACTTACCAAGCTGGGCTCACCCCGCCAGGTGGCTTCTGGTCAGCGAATGACAAGTTTGGTCATCGCGCGGGGTTTCCGGTCCTCCTTGATAACTACCCCTGCCGTTACAATGCATTCTTCTACTGCAATGCTGCAAGCTTCATGGCATCCGTAACTCTCATAGTTCTTCTTGTGAACCCCACCCTATACAAGCCGGGGATAAGGTGCTATGCACTCTATGTGTGCATGGTGGTGGGCATGTTTGGCCTGATGGGTGCCTATGCTGCTGGAAGCTCCCGGCATGTGCGGACCTCCATCTATGTGATCACTTTAGTCGCTGTAGTGTTTGCCTTCGTAACCATTCAGGTGGTAATTTTCTGGATACAAAATTGGAAAAAAGGGCAGTCATCTACCTCATCCGGTCTAGTAAATGGGACCTCTGGGAATGAAGGCAGCACCAGTGATGAGCATAATTCTGAAGAAAAGGACCTTCGTGAGTACTTGATGCTGCTAGGAGTCCTGGCTGCGAGTGTAACATACCAGACCGGCCTGAAACCACCAGGTGGCCTCTGGCAGGATAACAACAACGAACATACTGCAGGCAACTCGATCCTCCATGACATCGACAGAGGCCGGTTCCGTGCTTTCTTCTATAGCAACTCCACTTCTTTCATGGCTTCTATTGTCGTCATTGTCTTGCTGCTTCCAGGGAAAACCCACAAGTGGCCGTTGTGGCCAATGCATACTGCCATCTTGCTAGACATGGTAGGCCTCCTTGGGGCCTATGCAGCTGGCAGCACCAGGGAATGGGAGACGTCCAGCCATGTCATCGCTTTGGTCGTCCCGGTGCTGGCCTATATTGCAGCCTACGCAGCAGTGTCATTATTCCGCAACAAGGACCGATGTGTGGCAACGGAAATTCTGCATGAACCATCCCAATGATGAAGAAAGCTTAGACGTGTTGCTTCTTTAATTATCTGGTTTCCAATTTTATTCAACTGCAAATGATGTGTGTTTTTCAAGATATTCAGTTTTTTCTTCACATGTACTTTCCATATGATATATACAACGGAGATGCCTCCAAATTATTGTGTACTTTTTTATGGACAATTATTGTGTACTTTTGTATAACCAAGTTGAAAAAAAATTACTTTCTAGTTTTAACATTGCCAGCCGCTGTGTACAACTATTGAGTACTCACATATTGTCAAACACTAAAAATTGCTAGTGTGGAGCTTTCATTTCAATCGTTTTCATTGGTCCAAGCAATACTGGTATCTTTATGGCCTTCTGTTCCAATTGCTAGCATTCTACTCACTGGCAGCATTGCTTGTCTCTTGTCTGTTTCATTTGGTTAAGCTCATCTTCTTTGTAAAATTTATTTCAGCGTGGCCTCCTGTCCCCTACCGCTTGGTAAAAAAATGAAGATCATCTCTTAGTTGGCCAACATAAGCACTCATCAAACATCATATCTTTGAATTCAATTGAGTTCACCCAATCCAATGTAAAGGTGCATTGATGGTCAATACGTGTGGGCTAGGTCATCAATCCATGCACCTGCACTGGCTAGGAATTTAGAAAGTAGTAAGAGTTTTTTTGTAACTTAATTGCACATTAAATTTTGTAAGTACTACAAAATTGAGGAAACTAAGAAATATAACTCCAAAAATATATTACTTAAAAACAAGTAATAGTTTTACTTCATTACTCATGTGAGAAATATTTTTTTTCGGTTAGTACGTACCATGTTCGTTGTGTTGTTCTGTAAAAGTTAGTGTTCATTTCATAATCCCATTACAGAATGACTCAAAGGTCAAAATTCCAAAATTATGCTTTTCTTGGAAATATAAGACTTACTTAGGGTTACGTTCCGCAGGAAGACTTGATTGCCATACATGTACAACATTCGAGCAATTCTTATTGCAGTAGATCCAATAAGCACTCAACCGCATGTCGGGTAACTCATGTTTTCTTCAGATATCTACACATATGTCCAGTGTCCACACAGTGCCTAGCATAGAATGCACATGTTAATATTTGCACTTGATTGCAAATTTTGCTGTGTTTGTTTGTTCCAAATTTATATGGATCAAAAGATTCTATAGTGACACTTGGTATCACTACTGGAATCGGTACTTTGGCGAGTTCCCAGGGTACTCGGCAAAGGCTGGAAAAAACTCGGCATTGTGTTTACCGAGTTCCGCACTCGCAAAAAGGACTCGGCTGGGAACACGTCGGCAATCATATACTTTGTCGAGTTCTTATTATCAGGAAATCGTAAAACACTTGAATAGCCTTTGCCGAGTTTTGAAAAACGAGAAATCGACAAACTACCACGTCAGACGGAACGGCCCGTTAACGGCGGCGACACGTGGCAAGATCTTTGCCGAGCGTGAAACCCGGCAAACATTTGACGAACAGGAACACGACACGTGGCATAAGTGATCGCCGAGTTCTCATTTGACAGAACTCGGCGACAGAACTCGGCAAACCATCGCCAAATACGAAACTCGGCATCTCTTAGACGCATGTCACAAACGATCGCCCGAGTTTTCGGACGTCAGAACTCGGCAAAGATACCCAGGAACTTTCGTGAAAATTTTAAAACTAACATTAAGGAGGCAGATAGGTCTATATTGTTGTATCCTTACAGCCTCATTAATCTTAGGTAATAAAATTATCTCACTGAAGTTTAGGCGAAACAATTCTAGTTGTCAAGCATGTAGGTGGCCAAACAAATCTAGAAGGTCCGGTTTGATAACCGCCCAGAAGTTCTGATAGAACTCAGCTGGAAAACCATCCGGACCCAGGGCCTTGTTGTGTTCCATTAGGAAAACCGTCTTCTTTACCTCCTCCTCGAGTAGGGAGTTATTAGAAGGTTATTTTCCTCAACAGAAACCTGGGGAATATCGTATGTTCGAGACTCATCCATCGAGAAGTTACCCTCTTCTGGAACACCAAACAGATTTTTATAATAATTAGTAATGTAAGATTTAAGTTGCTCATGACCTTCAATCGTACCCTCCTCTTGACTAAGAGAATGAATAAGTTTCTTCCAATGTCTGCCATTGGCTTGGAAGTATCTAGTATTTGAATCCCCTTTGAGAATAAATTGAGAGTTTGAATGCTGGTACCATTTGAGCTCCCCTTCTCTTAGAAGTCGAGCTATCAGTGCATTCGATTGACTCTTGATTTCAATTTCATGTCAGATAGCGGTCGAACCTCTGCCAAGGCTTCTAAATTGTCAATAATAGACGTGAGACGAATCTTTTCTTTTTTGAGAATACCCGCAGTATGCCTAGCCCAACCACCAAGGAATTTACGTATTGCACGTATTTTATTATTCCATTTTGTGTATTGGAGTAAGCCTGGCAATAGGTTTCTCCCACACCTCCTTGACCATATCATGAAAGCCATCACGGAGCAGCCAACCAAGTTCGAACTTGAACTTGCGTCTACTCTGTGGTCGTGGCAAACTCGCGGTTAGGAGGATGGGGGTGTTGGAAATATGCCCTAGAGGCAATAATAAATTGGTTATTATTATATTTCCTTGTTCATGATAATCGTTTATTATCCATGCTATAATTGTATTGATTGGAAACTCAAATACATGTGTGGGTACATAGACAACACTGTGTCCCTAGTAAGCCTCTAGTTGACTAGCTCGTTGATCAAAGATGGTTAAGGTTTCCTAGCCATTGACATGAGATGTCATTTGATAACGGGATCACATCATTAGGAGAATGATGTGATGGACAAGACCCAAACTACGAACGTAGCATATGATCGTGTCAGTTTATTGCTATTGTTTTCTGCATGTCAAGTATCTGTTTCTTTGACCATGAGATCATGCAACTCACTGACACCGGAGGAATACCTTATGTGTATCAAACGTCGCAACGTAACTGGGTGACTATAAAGGTGCTCTACAGGTATCTCCGAGGGTGTCTGTTGGGTTGGCATGGATCAAGACTGGGATTTGTTACTCCGTGTGACGGAGAGGTATCTCAGGGCCCACTCGGTAATACAACATCACATTGAGCCTTGCAAGCAAAGTGACTAAAGAGTTAGCCACAGGATCTTGTATTACGGAACGAGTAAAGAGACTTGCCGGTAACGAGATTGAACTAGGTATAGTGATACCGACGATCGAATCTCGGGCAAGTAACATACCGAAGAACAAAGGGAACAGCATACGGGATTAACTGAATCCTTGACATAGAGGTTCGACCGATAAAGATCTTCGTAGAATATGTAGGAGCCAATATGGGCATCCAGGTCCCGCTATTGGTTATTGATCGTAGAGGTGTCTCGGTCATGTCTACATAGTTCTCGAACCCGCAGGGTCTACACACTTAACGTTTGGTGACGATTAGTATAATTGAGTTATTATGTTGGTGACCGAAAGTTGTTCGGAGTCTCGGATAAGATCCCGGACATGACGAGGATCTCCGGAATAGTCCGGAGGTAAAGATTGATATATGTGATAATAGTGTTTTGATCTCCGGAAAAGTTCCGGAGTTCACCGGAAGGGGTTCCGGATGTTTACCGAAGTGTTCGGGTGCAGCAACACTTTATATGGGCCAAAGGGATAAAGCCCACGAGGTATTGGAAAGTGCAAAAAGTAGTTTTGCTGCCGCGTAAGCGGTACTACCGCTTGTGTGAAGCGGTACTACCGCCCGAGCGGTACTACCGCTTGTGTGAAGCGGTACTACCGCCCAAGCGGTACTACCGCTTGTGAGCGGTACTACCGCTTGTGCGCGGCTGTGCACGGTTCGGCAGGGATCCGAGTTGGACTCTTTTCCTGCGGGCCAAACCGACCTTGTGCGGGCAAAACCGACCTGGAGGAGGCTTTTACTCCAAGTTTAGACCCCAAGGCTCAACATATAAATAGAGGGGCAGGGCTAGCACACGAGATACATCAAGATTTCCCCAAGCCGTGTGCGGCAACCCTAACCCTCTAGTTCCTCCGTCATAATCTCCGTAGCGCTTGGCGAAGCCCTGCAGAGATTGTTCCTCACCACCATCACCACGCCGTCGTGCTGCTGGAACTCAACCACTACTTCACCATCGCTCGCTGGATCGAGGAGGTGAAGGCGTCATCAAGCCGTACGTGTGTTGAACGCGGAGGTGCCGTCCGTTCGGCGCTAGTTCGTGATCGGATCGAGGGACGACTTGCGATTTGGATCGCGGAGACGTTCGACTACATCAACCGCATTTATTAAACGCTTCCGCTTAGCGATCTACAAGGGTATGTAGATTCACTCTCCCTCTCGTAGATGCTCATCACCATGGATAGATCTTGTGTGTGCGTAGGAAAATTTTTGTTTCCCATGCAACATTCCCCAACATTGGCATCATGAGCTAGGTCTATGCGTAGATGAGATCTCGAGTAGAACACAAACGAGTTGTGGGCGTGGGTGTATACATATTGCTTGCCGTTACTAGTTGATACTTGATTCGGCAGTATTGTGAGATGAAGCGGCCCGGACCGACATTACGCGTACACTTACGCGAGACAGGTTCCTTCAACTGACATGTAATTTTGTTGCATAAAGATGGCTAGCGGGTGTCTGTCTCTCTCACTTTAGTTGAATCGATTTCAATGAAGAGGGTTCTTTTAGAAGATCAAAAAGCAATCACTACACCACGTTGTGGTTTTGCGTAGGTAAGAACGGTTCTTGCAAACCCGTAGCAACCACGTAAAATTTGCAACAACAATTAGAGGACGTCTAACTTGTTTTTGTAGGGTATGTTGTGATGTGATATGGCTAATTACATGATGAGATATATGTGATGTATGAGATGATCATGTGTTGTATAGAATATCACGACTTGCATGTCGATGAGTACGGCAACTGGCAGGAGCCATAGAGTTGTCTTTAATTATTGTATGACCTGCGTGTCAATCATTAAGCGCTATGTAATGCTTTACTTTATCGCTAAACGTTAGCAATAGTCGTGGAAGCAACAGTCGGCGCGACAACCTTATGGCGACACGTTGATGGAGATCAAGATGATGGAGATCATGGTGTCATGCCGGTGACGATGGAGATCATGCCGGTGCTTTGGAGATGGAGATCAAAAGCACAAGTTCATGGCCATATCATGTCACTTATGATTTGCATGTGATGTTAATCCTTTTATGCATCTTATTTTGCTTAGGACGACGGTAGCATTATAAGGTGATCCCTCACTTAAATTTCAAGATAAATTGTGTTCTCCCCAAGTGTGCACCGTTGCGAAAGTTCGTCGTTTCGAGACACGCCGTGATGATCGGGTGTGATAGACTCTACGTTCGCATACAACGGGTGTAAGCCATGTTGCACGTGCGGAACACTCGGGTTAAACTTGACGAGCCTAGCATGTACAGACATGGCCTCGGAACACAAGAGACCGAAAGGTTGAACATGAGTCATATAGTAGATATGATCAACATGAAGATGTTCACCATTGAAACCACCTCGACTCACGTGATGATCGGACTTGAGTTGGTGGATTTGGATCATGTTACACTCGAATGATCGGAGGGATGTCAATTTGAGTGGGAGTTTTTTTAAGTAATATGATTAACTAAACTCATTATCTAGAACAATAGTCTAAGTTGTCTTTGCTATATTTATGTTGTAGATCATGGCTCGCGCAGTAGCACCCCTGAATTTTAATGCGTTCCTAGAGAAAGCTAAGTTGAAAGATGATGGAAGTAACTTTGTGGACTGGGCCCGTAATCTAAGGATTATCCTTACGGCTTCCCAGAAGGCTTATGTCCTTGATGCACCGCTTGGTGATCCACCCGCTCCAGTTGAGTCTCTAGACGTTGTGAACGCCTGGCAGGCTCGTTCTGATGATTACTCAATAGTTCAATGTGCAATGTTGTATGGCTTAGAACCGGGACTTCAAAGACGTTTTGAACGTCATGGAGCATATGAGATGTTCCAGGAGTTGAAGTTTATCTTTCAGAAGAATGCCCGGATCGAGAGATATGAGATCTCCGATAATTTCTATGCTTGCAAGATGGAGGAGAACGGGTCTATCAGTGATCATGTACTCAGAATGTCTGGGTACTCCACCCGTCTGGCTGAATTGGGGATGCCCCTTCCGCCAGAGGCTATCACTGACAGAGTTCTTCAATCATTGCCACCTAGCTACAAGAGCTTCGTGTTGAACTATAACATGCACGGGATGAACAAGTCAGTCGCCGAGCTGTTTGCGATGCTAAAAATCGCTGAGTCTGAAATTCAGAAGGAGCATCAAGTGTTGATGGTCAATAAAACCACTAGTTTCAAGAAAAATGGCAAGGGTAAGAAGGGTAACTCTAAGAAGAGTGGCAAAGCAGTTGCTCCTCTCGTGAAGAAACCCAAGGCTGGACCCAAACCAGAAACTGTGTGTTTTCATTGCAAGGGAACTGGACACTGGAAGCGGAACTGCCCCAAGTATTTGGCTGACAAGAAGGCGGCCAACAACAAACAAGGTATATATGATATACATGTTATTGATGTGTACCTTACCAACTCTCGTTGTAGTGCCTGGGTATTTGATACCGGTGCGGTTGCTCATATTTGCAACTCAAAACAGGAACTGCGGAATAGACGGAGGCTGGCAAAGGACGAAGTGACGATGCGCGTGGGAAATGGTTCCAAGGTTGATGTGATCGCCGTCGGCACGCTCGCTCTTCGATTACCGTCGGGATTAGTGATGAACCTAAATAAGTGTTATTTGGTGCCTGCGTTAAGCATGAACATTATATCTGGATCTTGTTTATTGCGAGACGGTTACTCATTTAAATCAGAGAATAATGGTTGTTCTATTTATATGAGTAATATCTTTTATAGTCATGCACCCAATATGAGGGGTTTATTCTTATTGAATCTCGATAGTAATGATACACATGTTCATAACATTGATGCCAAAAGATGTAGGATTGATAATGATAATACCACTTTCTTGTGGCACTGCCGTTTAGGTCATATTGGCGTAAAACGCATGAGGAAGCTCCATGCTGATGGACTTTTGGAGTCACTTGATTTTGAATCACTTGACACATGTGAGCCATGCCTCATGGGCAAGATGACTAAAACGCCGTTCTTTGGAACAATGGAACGGGCAAGTGACTTGTTGGAAATCATACATACTGATGTGTGCGGTCCGATGAGTATTAAGGCGCGCGGTGGTTATCGTTACTTTCTCATCTTCACTGATGACTTAAGTAGATATGGGTATATTTACTTAATGAAACACAAGTCTGAAACATTTGAAAAGTTCAAACAATTTCAGAGTGAAGTTGAGAATCATCGTAACAAGAAGATTAAATTCCTACGATCTGATCGAGCAGGAGAATATCTGAGTTATGAGTTTGGCAGTCACTTAAGACAGTGTGGAATTGTTTCACAATTGACACCGCCTGGAACACCACAGCGTAATGGTGTGTCCGAATGTCGTAATCGAACCTTATTGTATATGGTGCGATCTATGATGTCTCTTGCCGATTTGCCACTATCGTTTTGGGGTTATGCATTAGAGACAGATGCATTCACTTTAAATAGGGCACCATCGAAATCCGTTGAGACGACGCCATATGAACTTTGGTTTGGCAAGAAGCCAAAGCTGTCGTTTCTTAAAGTTTGGGGATGTGATGCTTATGTCAAAAAGCTTCAGCCTGAAAAGCTGGAACCCAAAGCGGAGAAATGCGTCTTCATAGGATACCCAAAAGAGACAGTTGGGTATACCTTCTACCTCAGATCCGAAGGCAAAGTGTTTGTCGCTAAAAACGGAACATTTCTTGAGAAAGAGTTTCTCTCGAAAGAATTGAGTGGGAGGAAGATAGAACTTGATGAGGTTGTTGAACCTTTACTTCAACCTGAGTGTAGCGCAGCGCAGAAAGTTGTTTCTGTGGAGCCTACATTAGCTGAAGAGGAAGTTAATGATGATGATCATGAAGCTTTGGATCAAGTTGCTATCGAACATCGTAGGTCGACAAGGACGCGTACTGCTCCTGAGTGGTACGGCAACCCTGTCTTAGAAGTCATGTTGTTAGACAACGATGAACCTACGAGCTATGGAGAAGCGATGATGAGCCCGGATTCCGAGAAGTGGTTAGAGGCCATGAAATCTGAGATGGGATCCATGTATGAAAACAAAGTATGGACTTTGGAAGTATTACCTGAAGGGCGTAAGGCCATTCAGAACAAATGGATCTTTAAGAGGAAGACGGACGCGGACGGTAATGTCACCGTCTATAAAGCTCGACTTGTGGCAAAGGGTTTTTCACAAGTTCAAGGAGTTGACTACGATGAGACCTTCTCACCCGTAGCGATGCTTAAGTCCGTTAGAATCATGTTAGCAATAGCTGCCTTTTTCGATTATGAAATTTGGCAGATGGATGTCAAAACAGCGTTCCTTAACGGTTACCTTAAGGAAGAGTTGTATATGATGCAACCAGAAGGTTTTGTCGATCCAGAGAATGCTGACAAAGTTTGCAAACTCCAGCGATCCATTTATGGACTGGTGCAAGCATCTCGGAGTTGGAATCTTCGTTTTGATGAGGTGATCAAAGCGTTCGAGTTTATACAAGTTTACGGAGAAGCTTGTATTTACAAGAAAGTGAGTGGGAGCTCTATAGCGTTTCTAATATTATATGTGGATGACATATTACTGATTGGAAACAATATAGAAATGTTGGAAAGCGTAAAGGAATATTTGAACAAGAGTTTTTCAATGAAGGACCTAGGAGAAGCTGCTTTCATATTAGGCATCAAGATCTATAGAGATAGATCGAGACGCTTAATAGGACTTTCACAAAGCACATACCTTGACAAAGTTTTGAAGAAGTTCAAAATGGATCAGTCCAAGAAGGGGTTCTTGCCTGTATTGCAAGGTGTGAAGTTGAGTAAGACTCAATGCCCAGTGACTGCAGAAGATAGAGAAAAGATGAGTGTCATCCCCTATGCTTCGGCCATAGGCTCTATCATGTATGCAATGCTGTGCACAAGACCCGATGTCAGCCTTGCCATAAGTATGGTCGGAAGGTTTCAAGGTGATCTAGGAATGGAACACTGGACGGCGGTCAAGAATATCCTGAAGTACCTGAAAAGGACTAAGGACATGTTTCTCGTTTATGGAGGTGATCAAGAGCTCGTCGTAAAGGGTTACGTCGATGCAAGCTTTGACACTGATCCGGATGACTCTAAGTCGCAAACCGGATACGTATTTATTCTTAATGGGGGTGCGGTTAGCTGGTGCAGTTCCAAGCAAAGCGTGGTAGCTGATTATACATGCGAAGCGGAGTACATCGCTGCCTCGGAGGCGGCAAAGGAAGGTGTCTGGATGAAGGAGTTCATGACAGATCTTGGAGTAGTGCCTAGTGCACTTAATCCAATGACTCTGTTTTGTGATAATACTGGTGCCATTGCTCTAGCCAAGGAACCAAGATTTCACAAAAGGACCAGACACATAAAGCGACGTTTCAATTCCATCCGCGATTACATCAAGGAGGACGACATAAATATTTGCAAAGTACACACGGATCTAAATGTTGCAGATCCGATGACTAAACCTCTTCCAAGGGCTAAACATGAACAACACCAGAACTGCATGGGTGTTCGATTCATTACAATGTAAATCACATAGTGATGTGAACTAGATTATTGACTCTAGTGCAAGTGGGAGACTGTTGGAAATATGCCCTAGAGGCAATAATAAATTGGTTATTATTATATTTCCTTGTTCATGATAATCGTTTATTATCCATGCTATAATTGTATTGATTGGAAACTCAAATACATGTGTGGGTACATAGACAACACTGTGTCCCTAGTAAGCCTCTAGTTGACTAGCTCGTTGATCAAAGATGGTTAAGGTTTCCTAGCCATTGACATGAGATGTCATTTGATAACGGGATCACATCATTAGGAGAATGATGTGATGGACAAGACCCAAACTACGAACGTAGCATATGATCGTGTCAGTTTATTGCTATTGTTTTCTGCATGTCAAGTATCTGTTCCTTTGACCATGAGATCATGCAACTCACTGACACCGGAGGAATACCTTATGTGTATCAAACGTCGCAACGTAACTGGGTGACTATAAAGGTGCTCTACAGGTATCTCCGAGGGTGTCTGTTGGGTTGGCATGGATCAAGACTGGGATTTGTTACTCCGTGTGACGGAGAGGTATCTCAGGGCCCACTCGGTAATACAACATCACATTGAGCCTTGCAAGCAAAGTGACTAAAGAGTTAGCCACAGGATCTTGTATTACGGAACGAGTAAAGAGACTTGCCGGTAACGAGATTGAACTAGGTATAGTGATACCGACGATCGAATCTCGGGCAAGTAACATACCGAAGAACAAAGGGAACAGCATACGGGATTAACTGAATCCTTGACATAGAGGTTCGACCGATAAAGATCTTCGTAGAATATGTAGGAGCCAATATGGGCATCCAGGTCCCGCTATTGGTTATTGATCGTAGAGGTGTCTCGGTCATGTCTACATAGTTCTCGAACCCGCAGGGTCTACACACTTAACGTTTGGTGACGATTAGTATAATTGAGTTATTATGTTGGTGACCGAAAGTTGTTCGGAGTCTCGGATAAGATCCCGGACATGACGAGGATCTCCGGAATAGTCCGGAGGTAAAGATTGATATATGTGATAATAGTGTTTTGATCTCCGGAAAAGTTCCGGAGTTCACCGGAAGGGGTTCCGGATGTTTACCGAAGTGTTCGGGTGCAGCAACACTTTATATGGGCCAAAGGGATAAAGCCCACGAGGTATTGGAAAGTGCAAAAAGTAGTTTTGCTGCCGCGTAAGCGGTACTACCGCTTGTGTGAAGCGGTACTACCGCCCGAGCGGTACTACCGCTTGTGTGAAGCGGTACTACCGCCCAAGCGGTACTACCGCTTGTGAGCGGTACTACCGCTTGTGCGCGGCTGTGCACGGTTCGGCAGGGATCCGAGTTGGACTCTTTTCCTGCGGGCCAAACCGACCTTGTGCGGGCAAAACCGACCTGGAGGAGGCTTTTACTCCAAGTTTAGACCCCAAGGCTCAACATATAAATAGAGGGGCAGGGCTAGCACACGAGATACATCAAGATTTCCCCAAGCCGTGTGCGGCAACCCTAACCCTCTAGTTCCTCCGTCATAATCTCCGTAGCGCTTGGCGAAGCCCTGCAGAGATTGTTCCTCACCACCATCACCACGCCGTCGTGCTGCTGGAACTCAACCACTACTTCACCATCGCTCGCTGGATCGAGGAGGTGAAGGCGTCATCAAGCCGTACGTGTGTTGAACGCGGAGGTGCCGTCCGTTCGGCGCTAGTTCGTGATCGGATCGAGGGACGACTTGCGATTTGGATCGCGGAGACGTTCGACTACATCAACCGCGTTTATTAAACGCTTCCGCTTAGCGATCTACAAGGGTATGTAGATTCACTCTCCCTCTCGTAGATGCTCATCACCATGGATAGATCTTGTGTGTGCGTAGGAAAATTTTTGTTTCCCATGCAACATTCCCCAACAGGGGGCATGGTCTGATAGAGCCTCGACACGAGGTAATGCACGCACGGTAACCATAGGGAATTTAGATTCCCATTCGGTATCCATTAACACGCGATCTAATTTCTCGATGTCGGTTCATGGAGACTGTTCGCCCAAGTGAACTTTCTTCCAATCATGGAAACCTCTCGCAGATCAAGACTGCCAATAACAGCGTTGAACAGGAAGGGCCAATGATTATCAAACCTACCACGACTTTTCTCGTTTGGGAATCACTTATACCCATGAAACCCATATAAGTTGTAGTGGGTTTTTAGCTATTGCCCATCAAATCGTGTTGGGACTAAGTGGGATGTGGTGGGACTCCCACGGACAGTCCCATCTGCAGCCTGAGGCAAAGCGCAAGGCGTCATCCTCGAGAGGGTGGCGGCTTTATGTCGAGGCAAGGACCAGAGGGACAACACGAGCTACTGGGACGGGGACGGAGGTGTTAGTATAAGTTGCTTGCTGCAAGCACGGTACAACGCTGCTGCGAGCCCCGACTGCGGATGTTACGAGCGCAAGCCGCCGATGCTGTGACGGACCGTCGCCGAGGCTGCGAGCGGCAACAGGCAATGATGCGATGGTGAGACGAGGTGTTGTAGGCGGAGATGGGCAGTGCTGCGGTCGCGTGCAACGAGGTGCTTTTGCGAGCGGCGAGCGGGCAGGGCTGCGACCGGCGAGGGCAGCGATGCCGGTGCTGCAACGGCGACGACCACTGCTGCGAGCACGCGAAGGCAATGGTACCGCAAGGGCGATGGACAATACTGCTAGGCGGTGCGACCACGATGGCCACTGCTGGGAGCAGGGCGATGGTTCTGCGACGACGACCACCACCACCGCAACGGCAATGGCGTTTATTACCGAAACGAAGAAAGAAAGAAAAATAATAAAAAGATAATAAGAAAGCAAAAGAAAAATAACGAGTACACGAACCGAAAAAGCATTGCAGAGGCCGAGCTCCATAGAGCTCTTTATTGTTTTTCAGCAAAAATACTATTTCCACATATTAAAAAAATCTGAAAAAATGTATATACATAGATGTATATTCATAGTATACACGTATAAAATTTCATGAACATATATGTTCACATGTAATGTATACAAAAAAGATAAATACACAGATTAAAATGAGCTTTATCTTTGTTGTTTTTGGGCTAGATATTTATCTTTTTTGTGTAGCATGCAAATAATCGAATTACCAAATGAAACTTTTTACATACTTGACAAACATGCATATGTATTTGTATAAAAAAAATTGATATTTTTTGAAACTTATAAGTATATTTTAATTTCTTTTGGCAAAACGGGCTCCATGGAACCCGGCCTCTACAACGCCGCACTCGTACACGAACACCTTTTAGCGTCTCTGTCTCTCGCTTCTTACAAACCCCAGAAAAAGGCCCATCACGGCAAAACGAAGAAAAGCCCAGATAGCCAACAAAAACAAAGAAAGCCAATACAAGATAAATAGCGCAAATTATGGACTTTTTTTTTCCAAATTATGAACATTTAAAAAGAATTTGTGAACTTTTGTTTCAAATTTGTGAGCATTTTACATTTTTGCGAACTTTTTTCAACTTATGAACTTTTTCAAGTCTTAAACATTTTTCAAATTCATAAAAAAAAATTAATTTCGTGATTTTTTTCCTAAATTTCAAGAACTTTTTTCAAATTTACGAAGTTTTTTCAAAAAAATTAAACTTTTATAAAAAAATGAAATTTTTTGAACTTTTTTTGAATTCGTGAACTTTTTTTATTTTGAGTCAACTTAATATGACGGTCAATGCTTCAAGTCAATGGTCAATGGGTCAGTCAATGGTCAGCAGGGTCAGGTCAACAGATCAAACCAAGTCCCTGAAAAAAAAAACAGATCGAACCGATGGCTGGAGCGACCCGAGCGAGCGACCAGCTCGCGTTCGTGGGCCGGCCCACAAGGCGCTTCAGTGAGCGCCAGTTGGCTTCCGTGGCGCTAAAGGCGCCGAATAGGAGGTCTCGATAAATAGGTCACATGAACGTCCGTCCAGATGATTGAAAACAACACAAGCGACATCAGTCCGACACGGATCTTGACGCGTCCAGATCGGATGGTTATCGCTCAGTCGATTGAGAATTAGCAAATCCGTTTATTTCATTTTGTATTTTCAATGAAGAAGACACTTCCAATGGTTCATACTGTGGAAGGATGCATGGTATGGCGCAGGGCACGTGGAATTAATGGACCGGGCGTTGACTCCAAGTTGCCTCCGACGACCGCAATGCGCTTGTGACTGTCAGACTGTCACCATACAAAATTGTGGAAAAAATCAAGCACGATGCCAAACCAAACGCGTCCTTTTTCTCCTTAGCTCAATGGCGACAGAACTGCTGTGCTCCAATAACAATAATCACCTACACACACCACACGGGCCTCTGCTCAGCTGCTTGTTGCTTCCCAACCATGGCGGCTATATATGAGTAGGTGACGATGAGAGCCAAGTGAACCACAGCAACTCCCTCCATCGATGTGAGCGGTCGTCGTAGCTATCAATCTTGGTCAGTTAACTTGAGGCCTGCAGGTGGTCAGGTAAGCTCATCAATCCCTCTTCCTATGATATGATGCTGGCCTTCTTCTTCTTCTTCTTCTTCTTATTCTTCTTCTTCTTGCACAAGGAATGGTGTAGCTAGCTAGTATCATCGATCCTTTTCGTTTATATTAAGTATTCATAAGCGTTTTTCCTTTTCTTTTTCCGTAAAGAAATACCTACCTCTGTATCCTCCTATATATGCGCACGTCCATAATTTTATTAAGTTAAAAGGATGGCAATCATCCACGTATATCCAGCTTGCAAAAAATAAAAATTAATAAAAGACTATCCACATATATCTGGACTGCAAGACGACATGCTATTTGTGATAGTCACTTTCACAGTTCATTTTGTGCAGAATTTTCTCCAATCACATTGAGATGGCATGTTGCCAATAAACCCATCGTCCCGAAAATCATCAAAATTCAAACCGTCCCGCCCTCCCACATACCATCCACCCAGAATTCAAAACCCACCATGCGCCGGCGCCGCGTAGACCCCGGCCGGCGGGCTTGTACCCATATACCAACCGTGTTCAGACGTTCCCGTCGACGACGAGGTGCCTACGGTGACTTCGTAAATTTCAAGATGATATGCCGGCTCAGTCTCTCGGAGGTGCTCATAGGGGTAGGGTGTGCGTGTGTGCGTTCATAGGGATGAGTGTATGCGCGTGTATATGAGCGCTTGCGTCTGTACTATGTTCAAAAAAAAAAAAAAAAGGAGATTTCCAGCCTCGTCTCCACTTTTTTCTATTTCTTTTCCACCTCCGAGTTACCCCTCTAAAACACTACTCCTCCTCATTGTAAACACTCCCTCGCTCGGACACATCTCTCCTCTCCTCTTCCCGATCACTCCATCGATCTCCACAAACCCCTAGCTAGCAAGCAAGCTGGAACCAGCCATGGACAATCCTTCTCCGACCACCGGCCTCGCATCGGAACCCCCCTTGCGGACCTCGTCCCGCGAGCGCAATCCCATAATCAAGTCCGGCATGAGGTGGCCATCACCAATAGCCCGTGCGGCAAGTCGGCGCCGGGGAAGAAGAACAGGGCAGGCAAGGTGAAGAGATCGAAAGCGCCAAGGATGAAGGCGACAAGGCAGGATGCCACCAAGGACGACGACGATGTGTGCGCGGACAAGCCGGACCAGGACGCACCAACGGAGTGTAATAGAGGCGAAACTGGGCCATGACCCCCCCCCCGCGCCCGCGCGCCCCAAGAAAAGCAAATTAATGTGCTTTTTTATGGTACCCTATACTGCTAGGGAAACGGAGTAGTATATATCTAATCTCACCGTTGATTTCTTGAGGGTAGTTTAGACCCTAATTTTCACATTAAACTCTTCGAGAGAAAACGCCGCCGCAGAGCAATCTCGCCTGCTGCCGCTGCCGCCGCCCCAAGCAGCCAAGCTCCACCTCAATCGCGACGTGCAGTCCCCCATATTGCACGCCCAGCCGGCCGTACAACTCCCGTCGGCCGCTCTTGCCGCTGCGCTAGTTCGCTCCGTGCATATAGATCTCGCCATGCTCCTCCTGCATACCTTGCAGGATCGCACATCCATGACCTTGCCGCAGGGCTCGAACATGCATGGATTAGAACTTGAATTTGCATTGGACATGGGCAACTCTACAAAGGCGAACACGAAACTATCCATGACCGTCATCGCCTGTCACCTACATCATGCTCCCTTGGAGCGGTGGCGGGCATGACGTATTTCTATATGGCCTTCTTGTCGACAGCGGCGAGCTCGTGAGCGGTGTCCGATGGTTTAGCCACAACCGCCATGAACCTGGATACAATGAGCAGCGTAAGCCAATGCCTCACATATGGCCCGGCGAGGAAGAAGAGAATGGTGCACGTAGAATAGTCGGGTGAGACCTGCGCACATGCTGGCCGATAAAGGGGCGAGAGATGGGCGCGTACAGGAAGAGGATGCATGCGCACAGCGGCTGAACCAGAGAGAGGGACAAGTGACGGGCCGCCTCAATCCATCCGACGAGCTGAAAATTACGAATCTTCCCAAATTGCCCTCAACTCACATATACCACTCGTGTTAAATGGGCAGTGCGGGCTGTACTGGGAACCCAATTTGAGCAGTATACATCTCTTTGGGACGTTGGATCTCTAGGAACGAACGGTCAATATTCATTACACGGTACCGTAAAAGAGCTCAAATTAATAGGTATTTTCACCATTTAGACTTACAGTACAAACTTGAAAAGTTGTGTATTTCATTTTTTTTTTTTGATTAGTTGATTGATAAGAGAGATGTGGGTTGGAGCTTCAGTTGAATCGTTTTGTTGTGGATGATAAGAGAGATATGGCTTTTTTCATGCATATTGTGTGTTTTTATATGGAAATTGGCCCCCTCTTGTGCTTTGGTCACGCTCCGCCACTGTATGTACTAGCCATGCATGCATACATATTCCTTGCTTTTTCTTATTATGCCTATAGGTAATCCATGGATGTAACGATAAGAGTTCATTCTTTGGATTTATGACTTACATATATTTTTACAGCTAATTAAGCGATGTTTGGAGGGCCACTACACGTGTGGAACAAAGGGGCAATCCAAATCCTCGTACTACTCAGCTTCGGTCTGCAAATCATCCTCCTTATCCTTGCCTCTACCCGCCGGCGCAGATCCTCCACCCTGCCGCGGATCTGCCTGAGGGTGCTCCTTTGGCTCGCCTATCTCATGGCTGACTCCACCGCTATATACACTCTTGGCCACCTTTCCATCAGTGGTTGGTTGCCCGAGCACGAGCTGGTGGCATTCTGGGCGCCCTTTCTCCTCCTACATCTTGGTAGCCAGGACAACATCACCGCCTACGCCCTTGAGGACAACCAGCTCTGGCCACGTCACCTGCTAACTCTTGGTGTCCAAACCATTGGGGTTTGTTATGTCTTGTATAAACATATGACCCACGAACCAGCCATGGTGGTAGCAGCCAGCTTGATGTTCATGGTTGGTTTCCTCAAGTACTTGGAGAGGACATGGGCCCTCAAGCGTGCCACCCTTGACAACATCCGAAGCTCGATCAAGGCTCGACCCTCTAGGGATGCGCCGGTAGGGTCAAAGAAAAATGATACAAGAGACCCGGATGAAGAAGAGCTTCTGTTATTTGCTCACCATGTGTTACCTACTTGCATGGCTGCACTGACTGATTATTCTGAGGATTCGGGTAAAGTTTCCCGACATTGGAAAGGGAGACATATTGGCAAGGTAGTCGAGATGGAGCTCTCCCTCATGTATGACATCCTCTACACCAAGGCAACGATGATCCACTGTTGGTATGGCTACTTTCTCCATGTCATCTCACTGATCTCCACTCTTGCTGCATTACGGTTGTTTCATTTCTATGGTAAACATGGTCATGCCAAAATTGATGTTATTATCACCTACATCTTGTTTGGTGGTGCATTGTTTCTGGACATGGTATCATTAGTCAAGGCTGCCATGTCAACCTGGACATGTGATTTATTGTACAGTAAAGGTGGATGGGGTAAGACGCTTTGTAAGCAAATTCAGTCTTCTCGTCGCCGTGTGAAGGCAGCATCCTGTAGAGGGTGGTCAGGATCTGTTGGACAGTATAATTTGTTTGACGTGTGCTCTCGTGACATGACCAAGACAAGCATCAGAGTATTACGGATGATAAAGCTCGATGATTGGTGGAAGAAATATCAGTACAAGGGGACCTTAGTGATTCAAAGGGAAGTCAGGGAGTTGTTGTATGAAGCGATATGGTCGACGATTAAGAATAATGATGATCTCTCCGGGCTGTTCGATGTGAAATTGCCGGAAGGTAATATTGAACTTCAAGATGTGATCTTTGTCTGGCACATCACCACCAATATTGTCCTCTCGTATCCCGAAGCAAATGCAGTAAAATCCCCGTGTGTGGGGGCCATCAAGGCCCTCTCGAATTACATGATGTATCTGGCCGTGGCACGCCACGACATGCTACCAGCTCTTAAGGTCCGCAGCATGTGCGAGCAAACTAGCGATGCTCTGCAGGACATATGGAGTGAAGCGACTTCGTACCAAAGGATGGCAGGTTTTGGCCGCATACTGCATGCCCTGGATATCAGGAGGCCGTCTTGGTACTACGACTCCGACCGCCCGTATACTACGGTCATCTATGGAACCCTGTTTGCCAAGGAACTGCTACCTGAGACAATGGATCATTCCGCCAACGAACTCCATAGAAGCACACGCTCGGAAGATCGCATGGATAAGCGTTGTCGTAATATTCTTTGGCGTATAGTGCCCGAGACATACACAACTGGTAATCTGTCTGTGGAAGTGCTTTTGAAGCTCATATTGGATGCATGGGTGCGTATGCTCGTCGCTGCGTCAATCAGATGCAGCAGGGAGTCCCATGCCAAGCAGCTCAGCCGTGGCGGTGAGCTCATAACCATCGCGTGGATCCTGACGGAGCACTTCCATAGGCCTGCTCGTCGGTGACCTGCTGTGTGCTTATTCTGTTGTTTGGGACTAATGTGCCCTGCTAGCCGATCACAAGTCCTAATATTGTCAGGTTAACTCCTCCATGTAAGGAGATTGTGTGTGGTGTACCACTTTATTCAAGTTTGTAAGTGAAAAATAAATGTTGTAAATTAACTAGTTAATATGGATCGGAGGGAGTATTTCAGTTTCAGAAAAATATGTGCACGTTGTTGGTCCAGAATAAATCGAAGCACGACCAACCATTATTTTTCTCTGTACGGAACCATATCATATCTTGTTTATTTCATCTACAAATTGAGTAAATTTCATCCATCCGACATCAAGTCGAAGACAGCCGACTTTCATGCATGACGTTGAAAACTGAATACAGCCGACACCAAAAACTGCAACCGAAAAAAGAAGAAGGGGAAATCGAAGAATTCTAAGGATCGATATAATCTGAACCAACAAGAAGTGAAGCTAGGCTCAAACTGCTGCCCCTGTTGCAGAAGAGGAGAGGATCAGAGGAATCTATGTACCACCTCACAGGGGCTCAGATCTCGTCAGGCAAACAAACTGATACACACACGCGCGCGCGCGCAACCTGGGGTTTCTGAATATATAGCCCCCAGCTAGTGCATGCTTTGAAGCAAACTACAGTGTTCCTACGCAGTGTGTAGTTTTCCATGCGTGCCGAGCAAGCGAGTCCAAAGTAGTTTTCACCCCTCTTGGTCGACTCTTTCATCTGTCACGCACGATAGGTAATTAAGGTGACGTAACGATGGAAGATGAAAGGATGAGAGGAGGAAGGAAGCATGCAGTTGCAGGAGAAGGAGAAGAAGAAGAAGATAAGGTGTGGCTTTGAAAGCAACAGGCTTGGCTAACTGGTAGTATTGGAGCATTATTGGTCCATCGTGCTTTATTCCACAATTTTCGTATGGTGTCTGAGTCACAAGAACATTTTCCACGGTATGAATGGATCATTTTCCACAATTTTCGTATGGTGTCTTTGCTTGCGGTGGCGGAGGTGGTCTTCAGCGGGCGCCCACGCTGGTAGGAAGAACCTTCCTAAAACCCAAAAAAACGGACCTGGAACCTTCCGAAAACTGTAACTATATGGTGTGGCTGATTGGGCCGGCCCATGTCTACTCTCACTCCTTGTGCGGCTGCTCGTCTGCTCCGGCTAATGGCGGGAGATATTAGCTTCGCCGGAAGCATTCTGCCTGTGGGCCAGCCCCGATAAGGTGTGAACTTGTCGTTACTTCGAATATCCAATTCGGTGCCCGGGCTCAGACGAGCATCTGAGCCTGATGAACAGTAACATGATTAAAAATAGAAAACAAAATTAAAAAATTCCAATTTTTTTTTGCAAGCAAGAACGCCACTCTCTCGTTACTTGTGTTATTCTTTTTCTTTATTCTGTTTGTTTTTTCCTTTCTCTTTTGCTGATTTCCCTATTGTTCCTTTTTCTTTTCCCCTGTTATTCTTTTTTTCCAGTTTATGTTTTAAATTTTTGATTGCCCCTTTTGGTTTCCTTTTCTTTTTTACTTTCTTCTTTGTATAATAATGTGCCTGCAATATTTTGCATGATGTTTAAGAAATCAACTATTTTTTCTACACATGGACATATTCTAGGGAAGGAAATAAAATCCATATGAGCTTAAACCAAACAACCTAGAAAGAAAGAAAAAACTAAGAAATCCAATCCCCCAATCTTAAAATGAAAATACTTTTAACCAGAGAGCACAGTTTGACGACTAGTTGTGAAACAAAATGTTTATTCAGGAGATGGTAAAGTGAAATCAGTATGGTCAACTCATATTTCTCATTCTCATGATGAGAAATATGAGTCCGTTTTGTGCCAAGAACAGAGGAATTGCATTGCGCCACCACCATTAACATCAGTACCAGCCTAAGTAGACGGATCCTGCCCAGTTTTAGCCTCATTTCAGCAGTCACTCACTGGTAGCAGTTTTTGTCCCAGAATAAATGCAAAGGAACGGAGAGCACAGAGCGATTCTTGATTTCATATTCGAGAAATGATAAAAAAAACACTTTTGACGTCATGTCGACACGACTCAAATGCTCAAATGATGAAATACTTTTGACGTCATGTCGACACGACTCAAATGCTCTATATGGGTGAGTGCAAAAGAAGCATGCTCCTGTTGCAGCAGCAGCTGCTGCCTGGCAAGTAACAAGACGCACCTGTCTCTCATATATAGGAAACAAAGCCTGAAGAACAAGACAGTTCAGAATCCGTGTAAATCAATCACAATACATAGTCTTTTCAGGCAGCACTAACATTCTGCTGGATCGTCATCATCAACGCAAGCCACACTCTCACACTATATATGGGTTCTGTAGTTGTGGTGGGCACACCACACGCACATCGGATCTTCTTATTTTAGATACAAACATAAGCACAAACCAAACCAAACCAAACCACACGGCTGATACACAGCTAGTCTTCTCCTCGCTGGAGCACACAAGCAGGTGCACACACGCAGCATTAAGCACCAGTTTATTCTTGGGAAACTGAACACAACGTCAACTGGGCAAACCAACACTTGATTCAACCGTTGCAGCAGCAGCAGAAATCATCCCATCACCACATCTACAAACATAACGATAAAACTGGTTAATGGAAGACGAGAAGATAGCTGAATGCATAAAATGAGCACATATGAAGAAAGATACTAGTAGTACATAGGGGCGATTGGCTCCTTGCTATATGTACTATCTTCTTGCAATTCAGATAGCACATACATAGTACGTGCTGCAGATATATACACATGATTTATATAGATGTTATGGCATACGAGACGATACATGAAGCAAGAAAAATATGAGAGCATGTGTATGCATACCTGAACAGTCATGGCAATTCAACGGAGAACTGAGACTCTGGGCAGGGCCTTCTTGTAGTACAGTGAGTGATGTGTCTTAAAGAGCGAAGGGTGGTGCCCGGCCTCCAGCCCGTCCCACCCTAGGTTGTCCCACAAGTCCTTCTCGCAGTCCACAACGGGAAGGCCGACTCCATGGCGAAGGCTGACGGCCGGGAGGCGCCTAAGGCCCCAAGAACCCCTTATTTTGACCATCTCAAGCTTGGGGGAAAACATCTTGGCTTCGCATATTTGCTCCAGATTGTGGAGTTGGTGCAGGTAGACGTGCTTTAGCTTTGGGAAATTCTTCACCGTGTCTTCTCTTCCAGCTTCATAGTTCACATCCCATGGGAAGATCTGCCTAAGATTACCGCAGTGGACTATTTGGATGGTCTCCAGGCTGGGTAAGATGAATGATGAGATTGGGAGGACAAACTTGATCCTCGAGCAATTGTGCAAGTGTATGCTCCGCAGTTCTCCAAAGACAGATTCTTCCTTAAATGCTCTAATCATTTCCTTTGCTCCAAATGCAGGCAGCTGTTTGGAGATCGGTCATCCAGATGGTCTCCATATGAGCAAAGGAATAATACCAGTCCTTGGCGTAACTGGTGAAAACTGTCTGCAACTTAGAACACTTGTCAACATGGCACCATCTCAAAGCCTTGCAAAGGCCGAATATTGTTTGGGGGTAACAGCAAGGATGGAAGAATTGTCGTGGATGCGCAAGGAATGAGCGAAGCATATCAAGTGATGAATAGCTTCGACTCCCCAATGGGACTCCACATCAGCAAGGTTAATTCCATTACCAATCTCGATGTGGCGGTGTAGGGGTAGAAGCTGTGGGACCTCATAAGCATCAGAGGCCCCCTCGAGTACAACGTCATGGTAGCAGCATCCAATGGGGCTTCGGACTGGCCAAACTACCTGCCGATTGCGGGTCTCAATCCCCACGTTATTAATGCTTCTCCCTTCGGCTTTGATCTCCAAAGACCTATCTAGATTCAAGTATAGGCTATCAGTAATAATTAAAAAAAACTTGGACCCGTCTTCAAAAAAACGGAGCACCAAGGTCGGGATGAGCCTTGCATCTCTAACACAAAATTCACCATCATAATTTTCTGTTTACAGAGCGGATAAATGAAGAATCATGTGGCCTTATGGCGTCATTTCCTTGAGTGCTGATGCGCAGCATTTTCAAGCTTCTTTTGACGTCCCACAATAGTATTGCATGGAGGTTCTCGCAACCTACCAGAAAGAGCCGCTCTAGTTTTGGCACCTGCACCACCTTAGGGCTGAAGTTGAATTTCCTGATTAAGGCGCATGATAAGTCTATCTCTTCAAGGCACGGCAATGCTCCACGCAATGTGAAGTTCTCCAAACGCACACAACCGACCAAAGAGATCTTGGATACTTTTGCTTTTTGATTTGAACTTGCAGCTGAGCTGAATGATTCGATTGACGGAGGGAGTCCATCGGGGCCAGCATGCTCCAACTGAACACAACCATCTAGAATCAGAGTCTTCAGACCAATTGCCTCCGATAGTCTTGGTAAAACTTGTATTGTGCTATTCCCTGAGAGATCGAGGAGCTCCAACTTCACCATATGTGTGAATTCATCCATTTCATCCGTCTCCCAAGAGCACGTAGGTTCAATTATTCGAATCTTGCGAAGGTTCTGTAGTTGTCGCCATGAAAAATTGGTGCACCAAATCCTTCCCTTCTTCATATGTACCTCCCTGATGTTTGCAGCCATTTGCTCTATTGTCTCTGGCAACAGAGGCAGTTCCCAGGTTGTGTTGTATATATCTAGCACCCATAGTCTGTGAAAAAACTCCATAGTTGGTTTTCCTTGCTTCACAGGTTCTTCTTTTTGTTGATCCTTGCAGTTGTCCAATCCAAGGAAGCGTAAGCTTCGGCAACAGTGGAAAGGAGGTGAAGAAAAATTGAAGGAGCAGTTGCATAATCTGAGCACACGAAGCTTGTCCGATTGATGAAACATGCCATTAGGTAGTGATGTTAATGGAGGATTGGATTCCCTTTGGACTGCAAGGAAAAAGGACATTGACCCTGGAGGTACAGTCACCGCCTTGATCTTCTTCTTTTCTTTTATTTTTTTGAACAGGACCTCCTCTAACTTGGTCTTGATCTTTCTCGTTTCTTCCATACTAGTGGGGGTGACAACTATCGAACGTTTCTGAGAAGTGCCCAAAATATCAGTAAAAGGGGGCAATGTATCAAATGAGTAGTCCTCTAATCTGATCCATTGATGCAAAGTAGTACCAACATCCCATGCTTCATCATCCTGTCCTCCTTGTACAATTCCATCGCAGACCCAATAGTTGATAGCATGGGTAGCCCACTTATAGTCAATAATGTTGGCACCCCAAGAGATTGATGACAACAGGTACATGTAACACTCTGCCGCTATTTCAGGGGTGACGACGAGATTTCCTATGAACTGAGCAATTTCTCTAGCCTCTGCCTGTAGAAAAAGCTTCCAACTGTGAGAAACTTTTTCAAAAGCACGGAAATTTGAATTGTCCACGTTTGCCTCAATCCTTGAGTTGAGCAAAAACCTTCCTCTAAAACTCCACAATATTCTAGTGCCAAATCCTGCCTGAGGAATGCCTAAATCATACAAGTTAACTGTGTTGTGGCTCCCATTCTGAAATACCACTAAACATCAATGTTCTTGCAAGGATCGATGGATTACTAGCACAACATGTTGTATCTCAGCTCGAGATCCCTCATCTAACCCTTCAAAATCATCCTTTTCATCTTGCTTATCAAAAATAGCTATTACACGTTCAGGAAGCTTTAGTTCCTCAGCTATTTTCCTTTGTAGTGCTCTTCGACTTTTCCACCTCGAGCAATCGATGTGAAGGATCTTGTCGAAATTCTTCAGCAAAGATGGCGGAGGGTCTTCCCCAATAGCCCTAAGCACTGCAAAAGCAGCCAACCCATGCCATCCATTATAATAGATGGCGCCATATGTAGTACGCCCAAATAAAGTGATCAGCTCCTGTACCGCCGTCTCAACATTGGGTGAATCGTACCAGCGTGCCACTGCATTTGGTTATGGCAATCAGCTGAGTTCAATTCACATGTATAGCAGTTTCGGCCTAGTATTACTTATTTAAAAGGTATAGGCAAAGCTAGAAGTGATCCCTGGACCATCCATGCTTCAAATTGTTTGTTAGTATTGATTAGGACCACTAAATTGGGCATGACTGCTCATGAACTAAATCAGATTCACCATCGACACATGACATTGGAGCCCTTACTAATCAAGCGGTTCTACTACTAAAGAGCAAAGATGGGGTGGAGATCAAGGTAAGTGGGTAACTAAAAGATCTCTATAAATTATTTGATTGTGGCAGTTGCATATACAGATGACATAATCCCTCTGCATCAAGTGCTCCCTATTACTATCATGAAAATGCCTGAACCATATGACAGACTACAAGAATTGCATTCCCATACAAAACATCGGCAACTGCTCAAGATCGCTACGGCGGTTCCGATCTTGATCTCCTCAGCGGTGATGGCGGACTACGACGGCTGGAGTGTGGCGGCGACTCTGTAGCCGCTGCGGTAGGGAGCGTCGGCGGCCATGCTGCAACCGCTCAACCTCCCGGTTCGGCTTCGGATTGCGGTGGCACTCCTGGTCTTGATCTGCATCACGCGGATGCCCGGAGCGGCGACCCTGGGGTTGGCGGTGGTGGTCATCTCCTCCGTCGGAGGTGGCCGGCCTAAGGCTGGGTGGTCGGATCTCGAGATCCGTCATCTAATCCCAACTGCGAGTAGGGAAGACATAGTTGCCGGTGAAAACCGAGCCGACGGCGGGCGATTGTGGCATTCTATGCCGTTACCTTGACGAAGGCACCGTCGTGTAACGACTGTCGACCCCCTCGTGCTGCTTCGGGGGAAACCCTAGGATCTGATCTTCCAGATCGAATGATGGCAGCACTACGGTGTCGTTTCTCTCTTGAGAGAATCATTTGTGGAGCAGCACTGGAAGACAGAGGCAGGAGGTGGAAAGGCTTCGTCTTGGATGGAGCTTCGGTGGAGATGCCAAGTCATGCCTGGCCGACAGGTGCTACGCTGTGTCATGCCTGTTCGGCAGGTGCTACGCACGATAGATTTTTCGGAGACTTCAAGCTATGTCGGCTGGTGTGTGATGCCCCCGCCTTGATCGTGCACTAATCATACACGCAATTGCGCACGATCAAGATCAGAGACTCAAGGGAAGATATCACAACACAACTCTAGACACAAAAAAAATAATACAAGCTTTATATTACAAGCCAGGGGCCTCGAGGGCTAGAATACATAAGCTTGAATACACAAGAGTCAGCGGAAGCAACAATATCTGAGTACAGACATTATTAAACAAGTCTGCCTTAAGAAGGCTGAGCAAAACAACAAAACCTAGATCCTGCCTGGGAGCCTCCTAACTACTCCTGGTCGTCGGCGGTCTCCACGTAGTAGTAGGCTCAGACGGGGTAGTAGTAGTTGTCGGCGGGATCAGCTGGCTATTGGGTTCCGTCATCTGATCGCGACAATCGTATCATGGGAAAAAAGGGGAGCAAAGCAACTGTGAGTACTCATCCAAAGTACTCGCAAGACTGACATCAGATCTATGCTAAACATGCATCAGTGTCAAGGGGAAGGGGCTGTATCTATAGACTATATTGCAGAAATGTCAGAATAGGAGGGAAGGTCTAGCCTATCGAAGACTAGCATCTTGAAGTGTCTTACAACATTAGAAGAGTGCAAATTAGCATATCATAAGTAATAAGTATGTTGTAGTAATGCCCAGAGATCCTTCCTCGACTCCCATCAAGAAAGTGATCCCGGAGCCTTCATTTCAGTTTAGTGTCTCCAGTATCAAGTTCTAGTTGTAATAGATCAGGATACTTTCCGAGCATCCGTTACCGTGGACACGGCTATTCGAATAGATATACTTCCCTGCAGGGACGCACAAACTTACCCAACATGCTCGATTAACTCTGGCCGGACACACTTTCCAGGTCATGCACGGCCTCGGCTGATCGACACGCCGTAGTCCTACCTAGGCTCAACAGAGAGGCCAACACGCCGGTCTACATCCTAAATGCGAAGGGGTCATGGGCCAATCGCCCTTTGCAATCCTACGCGTTGCGAGGACGGCCAGTGTCAGTCCGGGCTACCTCTTTATACAAAGCAGGTGCTTACACGGGCCACCCGGGCGCGTGCCGCTCAACTGTGACGTCTGAAGAGCTTTCGGGAGAATGTACGACGCAGAGTGCCCATACTTATTCCCGCGTGGTGGTTAGTGCGAAAAAAGGCCAGAGGCCTACTCAGATCACATATCCAAACCCGTTAGTGTCTTGGGATCTCGCGGAAACGATCAGTGCTCCACGATCAGTGGTCCCGTCGCCCCATCTCGTGGACTTACGGCAAGGACAAAGAATGACCGGCCGTGCCGCGTAATTATCTCACGGGTACCCTCCAGGTCAACCCGACTTCTACATGGTTCTGGGGTAAAGTCAAAGTAACTGTGTGTCCATAACATCAAGGGGGAATCTGAGGAATTACCCTCGAAGGATTCCACTAGATGTAACCGTCAAGGTGACCTTGGAGGAATCACCCTCGAAGAGGTTCACACTTGAGGGGTTGCACGACAGAGGCATCATCGGAGGTGGTGAAAGAGGAATCACCCTCGGTAACCCACAACCGACTAGCTACGCTACAGAGATATCATCAGGAGTGAGGTAGGAGGTATCACCCTTGGCACTCGATAGTAGCTCTACAGAGTCGTACAACTAAGGGGGTGTGCGGTGAGGTGTCGGTCTTGGCACGTCGATCCCCTGGATCGAATCTTCAGGTAATCAAGCGGGGCAACAAGGACAAGGGGGAGGGGTCACTGATGGATCACTAACTAACCTATACTAAGCATATAGGATAATAGGTAAGGTACAACAACAGGTTACAAAAGCAGGCTATGCATCAGAATAGGAGCTATCGACAACAGTAGTAAAATCTAATGCAAGCATGAGAGAGAAGGAATGGGCGATATAGGAATGATCAAGGGGGTTTTGCTTGCCTGGAAGCTCTGCTGCAAGTGGCTGGACGTCAGAGGTGTAGTCGTACCCGGTAGCAGCGTCGGTCTCAGGGTCTACCGGAAAAAGAGGAGGAAGAAACAATAAATAAAGCAAACAAATGCATTACGATGCATGACAAGGCAATATGCTGTGCTAGGGGTGACCTAACGCAGTGCTACACGTTACAGACGGAGCGGAAAAATATCCGTGAATATTTCCCGGGTCTTAGGCATTTATCGGATAGATGATCCGAAGGGGAAGGTTCCATGTTTGCAGTGTTGTGGGCATGTGACAGGTATGTGGATAGCATATTTGGATTCATCTTATTTTTCTGAGAAACTTTCATATATAAATTATTTTCATCTGACTTACGGATTAATTTATATGTTTTTTCAAAGATTTAAATATTTTCTAAAATTTCTAGAATTTATTTAATTTCGAAAATAAATGGTTAAATTGCTAAGTGCACATAGAAAAGTGTACATAGTAGAGGGCTGTGGGGCTGACAGGTGGGGATAGTTGACCGGGTCAACTACCCAGTCAGCAGAGGCTGACTGGTGGGCCCAGCTGCTGACTCATCAGCTGACTGGGCCGGCCCTATCCATTTAAACAGTGGCTGGGCCCCACATGTCATACACAGTGAGCTAATTAGGGGTTAGATTAATTAGCTGGGTCAGTTAGAGGGTGGGGCACAGCGTCAGTGGCTATTAGAGGAGCGAGGGTTAGTGCTAATTAGTGGGTAGCCCCCTAATTAAAAGGGTCGGCCCCACATGGCAGTGGCACATCCAACCACCAGTGGCTGTGCATGCGCGCGGTAGCGGGACACCGGCGGCCAGGGCCAGCAGGCCGCGCGGGCGGCCGGGCGAGCGGGTGGCGCAGCCGGCAGGAGCTGCTCCAGGCAACGGCGAGCAGAGGAGGCGGCGCGGTTGACGCGGGCGGCAGCAGCAGCAGAGCAGTGAGTAGCAGCAGAGGCAGGTAGCAGCGGCGGCAGCAACAACACAACAATGACAGGAGCAGCAGCTGCGCAAGAGCAACAACAGTAGCGAGTAGCACAGCAGTAGGAGCAGCAGGGCGAGGCGCGCGCGTGGGCGTGCGTAGGCAGGCGCGGCTGCGGGCGGCACGCGGGTGTGGGCAGGCGCGCGGGGCTACAGGCGGACGCGGCCAGGGTCGCGCGAGCGCCCGCTGGAGCAGAGTTCCGGGCGCGGCGGACGAGCACGGGGACGGCGCTACGGCGACGAATCGAGGGGGAAAGGGGGGGGGACGGAACGAGGAGCTCACGGCGATGCTGAACCCGAGCTCGAGGAGGCCGAGGACAGCCGGCGTGCGACGTATTTGGCGACGAACGGCGGTGACCGTGGTGGAGAAGACGACGCGATGGCGAGCTTGGCGGCGGCCTGGTGACGAACCGAAGGGCGTAGAGGAAGGAGATGACGATGGCGGGCCACCTGGACGCCGTGTCGTAGCTCGGGGTGGTCGGTGGCCGCAGGATCGACGAGGGCGCGATGACAGCAGTGCGGCTGCGAGCTCAGGAATGAGAGGGAGAGCGAGTGAGAGGGGAAAATGGAAGGGGCTAGGGTTCCGAGGGGGCGTCGGGTCCTTATGCTCGCCGGGAGGCCACGGGATGGACGGCACGTGGCCATCTGCGGCCACGGATGCGCCACGGGAGTTGATGACCGACAAGTATAGGGGATCAATCGTAGTCCTTTTGATAAGTAAGAGCATCGAACCCAACAAGGAGCAGAAGGAAATGATAAGCGATTTTCAGCAAGGTAGTTTCTGCAAGCACTGAAATTGTAGGTAACAGATAATTCGATAGCAAGATAATTTGTAACAAGCAAGTAACGGTAACGGTAAACAAGGTGCAGCAAGGTAGCCCAATCCTTTTGTGGCAAAGGACAGGCCAGAACAATCTCTAGTAATAGGCAAAGTGTTCTTGAGGGTACACGGGAATTTCATCTAGTAGCTTTTATCATGTTGGTTTGATTCGTGTTCGCTACTTTGATAATTTGATATGTGGGTGGACCGGTGCTTGGGTGCTGTTCTTACTTGAACAACCTCCCACTTATGATTAACCCCCTCGCAAGCATCCGCAACTATGAGAAAAGTATTAATATAAAATCTAACCATAGCATTAAACGTTTGGATCCAAATCAGCCCCTTACGAAGTAGCGCATAAACTAGGGTTTAAGCTTTTGTCACTCTAGCAACCCATCATCTAATAACTACTCCACAATGCATTCCCTTAGGCCCATGAATGGTGAAGTGTCATGTAGTCGACGTTCACATGACACCACTAAGGGAATCACAACATACATATCATCAAAATATCGAACACATATCAAATTCACATGATTACTTGCAACATGACTTCTCCCGTGACCTCAAGAACAAAGGTAACTACTCACAAATAATAAACATGCTCAAGATCAGAGAGGTATTGAATAGTATAATGGATCTGAACATATAATCTTCCACCAAATAAACCATATAGTAATCAACTACGCAAGGTAATCAACACTACTAGCCACCCACAGGTACCAATCTGAGGTTCCGGTACAAAGATCGAATACAAGAGATGAACAAGGGTTTGAGAGAAGACGGTGCTGTTGAAGATGTTGATGAAGATTGGCCTCCCAAAGATGAGAGGGGTGTTGGTGATGATGATGGCTTTGATTTCCCCCTCCGGGAGGGAAGTTCCCCCGGCGGAATCGCTCCGCCGGAGGGCAAAAGTGCTCCTGCCCAAGTTCCGCCTCGAGACGGCAGCGCTTCGTCCCGAAAGTCCTCCCTTGATTTTTTCTAGGTCAAATGTGACTATATACCAGAAGATGGGCTCCGAAAGGGGGCCGAGGAGGGCACGATACACCAGGGCGCGCCCAAGGGGGTCTGGCGTGCCCTGGTGGGTTGTGCCCACCTAGCTGGCCCTCTCCGGTAGTTTTCTGCTCCAGTATTTTTTATTAATTCCAAAAATAATCTCCGTAAAGTTTCAGCTTCATTGGAGTTGTTCAGAATAGGTATCTCTGATGTGCTTTATTCAGGTCCAGAATTCCAGCTGCCGGTATTCTCCCTCTTTGTGTAAACCATGCATATTATGAGAGAAAAGGCATTAAAATCACTCCCTAAAGCATTATTATTCAACAAAACATAATAAATAACAGTAGGAAATCATGATGCAAAATGGACGTATCAACTCCCCCAAGCTTAGACCTCGCTTGTCCTCAAGCGAAAAGCCGAAATTGAAAAACATGTCCTCATGGTTTGATAGAGAGGTGTCGATAAAAACAAAATAAGGACATAGAAGCATCATGCTCATTATTATAACAGAAGCAAACTTTATCATAAAACTTATCAATACACTTTTATCATATAACTTCCCATGAACAAGTAACAGTTCATCACAACATAGAAGTATAAAGCATAAACCTTATTGAAAACCAACAAACTATGTTCTCAGTCAACTTTGCAACTACAATTCATCATATTTTGAGGAAGGGTCTCATGTCGGAGCCTTTTGGTAAGTCCACATACTCAACCATCATTTAGTCTTCTATGATTGCTAACACTCACGGCATACCCATGGGCAAAAAGTTTCAACCGGACACATAGGAAGATATGGGCTTATAGTTTCGACTCCCAACATATTCACCTCAAGGGTGATGCCAACAATAATAACTCATGTCCACTCATATCCAACTGGATATATGTGCCTATATCTTTCCTCACCACATGATGCTTGCAAAAGGAAAAGGTAAAAAGGAATAGGGAAATACTTTGACTCTTGCATAAAAGTAAATACATAAAAGTAAAAGATAGTCCCTTCGTAGAGGGAAGCAGAGGTTGTCATGCGCTTTTTGTTAGTATGCCCAATCCCTTAATGTAAAAGAACGTCACGCTACATTGCCCCCTATGATAGAAACCTTTATTATGCAGTCCGTCGCTTTTATTACTTTGCCATCATAAGTTCGTATAGCGCTCAATTTTCTCTTACACTAATTGATCAAAACACTTTTAGAAGCAATTTTTATTGCCTTATTGCATCGATGACAACTTACTTGAAGGATCTTACTTGATCCGTAGGTAGGTATGGTGGACACTCGAAGAATGAATTTGGTTTCGGTTTTTGGATGCACAAGTAGTATCTCTACTTAGTGCGGAATTTTTGGCTAGCAAAGGTATTGGGCAAGCACCACATGTTGAAGGATCTATGACAATATAACTTCTATGTTGATATGAACAAACATAAATCATTACATTGTCTTCCTTGTCCAACGTCAATAATTTTGACATATATAATATTTAATGGGGGCTCACAATCATAAAAGATGTCCAAGATAGTGTATTTGCATGTGAATCTCCCCTTCCCTTATTAATTCTTTCATGAATTGCATCATTGACTAATGCTATGTTTGTCAATCTCCAATAAATTTTACTACTTATACTTTTCCTTATGTGATGTCATTACTCACCATAATATTAGCACATGATTCTTTTCATTTGTTTCTCTTTCCTTTATTTTAATTGCAACAAGAAAGTAGAGAGGCAAAAACTCAAACTAAACTTTATTATATAACTCTCACTCGATTACATAGATAGATAGGCCATGAAACTAACACTCGAAAATAGATCATGCTAAACTTTTATTCAACTAAGGCAAAGGGAAACTAAAGATCAAACTAAAATAGATAAAAGTGAATAAAAGTGAAGGTGATACGATACCGGGGCGCCTCCCCCAAGCTTGGCTCAAGCCAAGGGGAGTGCCCATACCCGTGAACTCAAGTCTCCTTTGGTGGTGAAAATGATGAAGCTGGTGGTGTAGATGTGTCACACTTTTGCCTCAATAGGTACTCCAATTTACGGATGATGCTCCGAAGGGTGATGATGTGCTCTTCTAGCAAAATATTTTCACGAGTGAGAAACTTATTCTGAACACGAACCGCTTCGAAAGCGCTAAAAGCCTCGATTTCAGTGGGGGTGAGATGACTGTAATAAGGTTGAAGGATATCTTCTTCCTCCTCCTCTTCAGTTGGAATAGGGTGCGCCCTCCTTCTGGGAGCTGGTCCACCATGGACTCCTTGCCCTTGTCTTCCTTGTTGGCTTCTTTTGGCTCCTCCCTCTTCAGCTCCATCTGCATTAGCCAGGCATCTTCTTCTATGTTATTAGAAGAGGGAGAAGATATGATGCCCGGCTTGACAGATCTGACAGGAAAACATCACGAAACAAGAAGAGAGGATTTTTCTGCGATGCGGTCGTCAAAACAGTCGGGGGTATATATAGAGAATTTTTTTCTTGGGAAACAAGCATATGGAAGGAAAACGGAGTCGGGAAGGTGTCCGAGGTGGGCACAACCCACCAGGGCATGCTCAGGGGGTTCTGGCGCGCCCTGGTGTATCGTGCTCACCTCTATCACCTTTCGGTTTATTTCTTTATTTCCAAAATTTTCTAATATTCCAAAACTGACAAAAAATATTTTTGCAGATTTTTCGGAGTCCGTTAACTTACCGTATCACATACCTCCTATTTTTCAGAATTCTGGAGTTATCCGGAAGGTTTCTTTTATGTGTTCCTCCGGTGTCATGGTTTGAATAACATTTCTTTCAACGTTAATAGGCGTACCTGAGATATAGTGCTTAATTCTTTGTCCATTGACCACCTTCGGGTTAGTACCTTCGCATTATTAATCTTGATAGCTCCAGAACGATAAACCTCTTCTACAATATAAGGTCCTTCCCATTTGGAGAGAAGCTTACCTGCAAAAAATCTTAAATGAGAGTTGAACAAAAGAACATAGTCTCCTATTTTGAATTCCCGCTTTTGGATTCTTTTGTCATGCCATCTTTTTACTTTTTCTTTGAATAGTTTGGCATTTTCATAGGCTTGGGTTCTCCATTCATCTAGTGAGCTAATATCAAATAGCCTCTTCTCACCGGCAAGTTTGAAATCATAGTTGATTTCTTTAATTGCCCAAAATGCTTTATGTTCTAATTCTAGAGGCAAATGACAAGCTTTTCCATATACCATTTTGTATGGAGACATACCCATAGGATTTTTATAAGCTGTTCTATAGGCCCAGTGTGCGTTATCTAATTTCTTAGACCAATTCTTTCGAGACCTATTGACAGTTTTTTGTAATATTAATTTTATTTCTCTATTGCTAAATTCAACCTGACCACTAGATTGAGGATGATAGGGAGATGCAATTCTATGGTTAACATCATATTTAGCAAGCATCTTACGGAAAGCACCATGAATAAAGTGTGAACCACCATCAGTCATTAAGTATCTAGGGACTCCAAACCTTGGGAAGATAACCTCTTTAAGCATTTTAATGGAGGTGTGGTGATCAGCACTACTAGTTGGAATAGCTTCTACCCATTTAGTGACATAATCAACAGCAACCAAAATATGAGTGTACCCATTAGAGGAAGGAAAAGTCCCCATATAATCAAAACCCCAAACATCAAATGGTTCAACAACAAGTGAATAGTTCATAGGCATTTCCTGACGCTTACCGATATTACCAATTCTTTGACATTCATCACAAGACAAGACAAACTTACGGGCATCCTTGAAAAGAGTAGGCCAATAAAAACCAGATTGCAATACCTTGTGAGCAGTTCTATCTCCCGCATGATGTGCTCCATAAGTTTCGGGATGACATTTCCGTAGGATTTGTTCCTGTTCATGCTCAGGTACACAACGTCTAATAATACCATCTACTCCTTCTTTATAAAGATGTGGGTCATCCCAAAAGTAATGTCTTAAATCATAGAAGAATTTTTTTCTTTTGTTGGTATGTGAAGCTAGGTGGTATATATTTAGCAACAATGTAGTTAGCATAATCAGCATACCAAGGGGTGTTTTGAGAAACACTTATTGCAGCTAACTGTTCGTCAGGAAAACTATCATCAATAGGTAGTGGGTCATCAAGAATATTTTCTAACCTAGACAAGTTATCAGCTACAGGATTCTCAGCTCCCTTCCTATCAACGATATGTAAATCAAATTCTTGAAGCAAGAGAACCCATCTAATGAGTCTAGGTTTAGCATCTTTCTTTTCCATAAGATATTTTATAGCAGCATGATCGGTGTGAACAATAACTTTGGAGTCAACAATATAGGATCTAAATTTATCACAGGCAAACACAACTGCTAAAAATTCTTTTTCAGTAGTAGCATAATTTCGTTGAGCATTGTCTAGAGTTTTGCTAGCATAATGGATAACATTCAATTTCTTATCAACTCTTTGTCCTAGAACAGCACCAACAGCATAATCACTAGCATCACACATAATTTCAAAAGGTAAGTTCCAATCAGGTGGTTGAACGATAGGTGCAGAGGTTAAGGCTTTCTTAAGTGTTTCAAAGGCTTCCACACAATCATCATCAAAGACAAAAGGAATATCCTTTTGCAAAAGATTAGTAAGAGTCCTAGAAATTTTAGAGAAGTCTTTAATGAACCTCCTATAGAAACTAGCATGACCAAGGAAACTTCGAATACCTTTAATATCTTTAGGATATGGCATTTTCTCAATTGCATCAACTTTAGCTTTATCCACCTCAATACCTCGTTCAGATATTTTATGCCACAAAACAATGCCTTCATTAACCATAAAGTGGCACTTCTTCCAATTCAAGACGAGATTTGTTTGTTCACATCTTTGCAAAACTCGATCAAGGTTGCTTAAGCAATCATCAAAAGAAGTCCCGTAAACGGAAAAATCATCCATGAAAACCTCCACAATCTTTTCACAAAAGTCATAGAATATAGCAGTCATACATCTTTGAAAGGTAGCAGGTGCATTGCATAAACCAAAAGGCATACGTCTATAAGCATAGGTTCCAAAAGGACAAGTAAAGGTGGTTTTCTCCTGATCAGATTGTGACACAGGTATTTGAGAGAAACCAGAATATCCATCCAGAAAACAAAAGTGTGTGTGCTTAGATAATCTTTCTAGCATTTGATCAATAAAAGGCATAGGGTAATGATCTTTTCTAGTAGCTTTATTTAACTTTCTAAAATCAATTACCATTCTATAGCCAGTGACAATTCTTTGTGGAATGAGTTCATTTTTATCATTAGGAACAACAGTAATACCTCCTTTCTTAGGGACACAATGAACGGGACTTACCCATCTACTATCAGCTATGGGATAGATTATACCTGCTTCCAGAAGCTTTAATATTTCAGTTCTTACCACTTCTTTCATCTTAGGATTCAATCGCCGTTGATGATCAACAACGGGTTTAGCATCAGGTTCCATATTAATCTTGTGCTGACATAGAGTGGGACTAATGCCCTTAAGATCATCAAGAGTATATCCAATAGCAGCCCGGTGCTTCCTTAGAACTTTTAATAATCTTTCTTCTTCATGTTCTGAAAGGTTAGCACTAATAATAACATGATATATCTTTTTCTCATCAAGATAAGCATACTTCAAGGTGTCAGGCAATTGCTTTAATTCAAACACAGGATCACCTTTGGGTGGAGGAGGACCTCCAAGAGTTTCAATAGGCAAATTGTGTTTCATGAGAGGTTTTTGTTCAAAGAAAATCTGATCTATTTCATTTCTTTCACGCAAGTGCATATCATTTTCATGGTCAAGCAAATATTGTTCTAAAGGATCAGTAGGAGGCACGGCAATAGAAGCAAGACCAATTATTTCATCTTTACTAGATAACGTTTTATCACGAGGTTGTCTACTAAACTTGGAAAAAATAAACTCATGAGAGACATCACCAAAACTGACACCGACAGTTTGTTTTTCACAATCTATCTTAGCGTTGATGGTGCTCAAGAAAGGTCTACCAAAGATAATGGGACAAAAGTCATCTTGTGGGGAACCAAGGACTAGAAAATCAGTTGGGTATTTTACTTTCCCACACAAGACATCAACATCTCTAACAATCCCAAGTGGTGTGATGGTGTCTCTATTAGCAAGTTTAATAGTAACATCAATGTCTTCTATTTCAGCAGGTGCTATTTCATCCATAATTTCTTGGTACAAGGTAAAAGGAATAGCACTCACACTAGCACCCAAATCACATAAACCATGATAGCAATGATCTCCTATTTTGACTGAGACAACAGGCATGCCTTCTATGGGTCTATGTTTATCTTTTTCATCGGGTTTAGCAATTCTAGCAGCTTCATCACAGAAGTAGATAACATGCCCATCAATATTTTCTACCAAGAGATCTTTTACCATAGCAATGCTAGGTTCTACTTTAATTTTCTCAGGGGGTTTAGGTGCTCTTATATTACTCTTACGAACCACAGTTGATACCTTAGCATGTTCAGCAGGTGCTATTTCATCCATAATTTTCTCAGGGAAAGGTGGTTTTTCAATATAAGCGGTAGGCACACTGGATCAACATTGTAAATGATGGTTTCTTCTTTAGCTATGACCGGTTCTTTAATCTCTTCTTTAATAGGGGGATGATATTTAAACCACTTCTCCTTAGGGATAGCAAATGCTTCGCAGAAAGAGGCTACTATCTCAGAGTCAAGTCCATATTTAGTGATAAACTTATGAAAAATATCAGTATTCATAAAAGATTTAACACAATCAAACTCAAGCTTTATACCTGACTCATTACCTTCGTCGAGTTCCCAATCTTCAGAGTTGCGTTTAATTCTTTCTAAAAGATCCCACTTGAATTCAATAGTCTTCTTCATATAAGAACCAGCACAAGAAGTATCGAGCATGGATTGATCATTATGAGAAAGCCGAGCATAAAAATTCTGAATGATAACTTCTCTCGGGATGTCATGATTGGGACATGAATATATCATTGACTTAAGCCTCCCCCAAGCTAGAGCGATGCTTTCTCCTTCACGAGGCCAAAAATTATATATATAATTCCGATCATGATGAACTAGATGCATGGGATAAAACTTTTGGTGGAATTCCGATTGCAAACGATTCCAGTTCCACGATCCAAGATCATCACATAGCCTATACCATGTCAATACTTTTCCCCTCAAAGATAAAGGGAAAACCTTCTTCTTAACCTCATCTCCGGGTAAACCTGCAAGCTTAAATAATCCACAAATTTTGTTCACATATAATAGGTGCATATCAGGATGTTCAGTTCCATCTCCTGCATACGGTTTAGCAAGCAGTTGTTCTACCATACCCGAAGGAATTTCATAGCCAATAGTTTCAGTAGGTGCAGTAGGTTGAGGGCCAACTAATTGTGGTTCCGGTCAAGGTGAAGATACCCCGAACAAACCCCTCAAAGTATTGTTCTCCATAGTAGCAAGTAGCAATAAATTTCAGCACGTAGTATAAATTTTTCCTTACCAATTTCCACTTACCAAGAGCGCTTCACTCCCCGGCAACGGTGCCAGAAAAGAGTCTTGATGACCCACAAGTATAGGGGATCAATCGTAGTCCTTTCGATAAGTAAGAGTGTCGAACCCAACGACGAGCAGAAGGAAATGATAAGCGGTTTTCAGCAAGGTAGTTTCTGCAAGCACTGAAATTGTAGGTGATAGATAATTTGATAGCAAGATAATTTGTAACAAGCAAGTAACGGTAACGGTAAACAAGGTGCAGCAAGGTAGCCCAATCCTTTTTTGGCAAAGGACAGGCCAGAACAATCTCTAGTAATAGGCAAAGTGTTCTTGAGGGTACACGGAAATTTCATCTAGTTGCTTTTATCATGTTGGTTTGATTCGTGTTCGCTACTTTGATAATTTGATATGTTGGTGGACCGGTGCTTGGGTGCTGTTCCTACTTGAACAACCTCCCACTTATGATTAACCCCCTCGCAAGTATCTGCAACTACAAGAAAAGTATTAAGATAAAATCTAACCATAGCATTAAACGTTTGGATCCAAATCAGCCCCTTACGAAGTAGCGCATAAACTAGGGTTTAAGCTTCTCTCACTCTACCAATCCATCATCTAATAACTACTCCACAATGCATTCCCTGAGGCCCATGAATGGTGAAGTGTCATGTAGTCGACGTTCACATGACACCACTAAGGGAATCACAACATACATATCATCAAAATATCGAACACATATCAAATTCACATGATTACTTGCAACATGACTTCTCCCATGACCTCAAGAACAAAGGTAACTACTCACAAATAATAAACATGCTCAAGATCAGAGAGGTATTGAATAGCATAATGGATCTGAACATATAATCTTCCAACAAATAAACCATATAGTAATCAACTACGCAAGGTAATCAACACTACTAGCCACCCACAGGTACCAATCTGAGGTTCCGGTACAAAGATTGAATACAAGAGATGAACTAGGGTTTGAGAGGAGACGGTGCTGTTGAAGATGTTGATGAAGATTGGCCTCCCAAAGATGAGAGGGGTGTTGGTGATGATGATGGCTTCGATTTCCCCCTCCGGGAGGGAAGTTTCCCCGGCGGAATCACTCCACCGGAGGGCAAAAGTGCTCCTGCCCAAGTTCCGCCTCGAGACGGCGGCGCTTCATCCCAAAAGTCCTCCCTTGATTATTTTTCTAGGTCAAATGTGACTATATACCAGAAGATGGACTCCGGAAGTGGGCCGAGGAGGGCACGATACACCAGGGCGTGCCCAGGGGGGTCTGGCGCGCCCTGGTGGGTTGTGCCTACCTGGCTGGCCCTCTCCGGTAGTTTTCTGCTCCAGTATTTTTTATTAATTCCAAAAATAATCTACGTAAAGTTTCAGCTTCATTGGAGTTGTTCAGAATAGGTATCTCTGATGTGCTTTATTCAGGTCCAGAATTCTAGCTGCCGGTATTCTCCCTCTTTCTGTAAACCTTGCATATTATGAGAGAAAAGGCATTAGAATCACTCCCTAAAGCATTATTATTCAACAAAACATAATAAATAACAGTAGGAAATCATGATGCAAAATGGATGTATCAGGAGTCCACCATGCCTCTGTTGAACAGAGGTAGGGATGACCTCCCAGGTGGGCTGGGCCAGGCACTGTGCACTTGGCACAGTGCATAGTGGCCTGTGCTCTTTTTCCTTTTTTATTTCTGTTTTTCTTTTTCTAGCAGCTGTTTGCATTTATTTTTAGCCATCAAATGACTTTGCAAAAATGTGGAGCTGGTTAAAACAAATACTAGGGAATATTGAGCACTGCCACAAATATTTTGGGATTTATTTAAGTTAGTTGAATTTTCATAATTTAGAAAAAGGCATTTTAAATAATATTTTGGCCTCTATTTTAATTATTTCAGGGCACTTAACCACTTTATAAAATGCTAGTTTCTACCCCACAATTACTCAGGGATTATTTGCAACGTTATGAGCATTTTTGTTTTTTTGTTTGAAGAAATAATAATTTGACTTTATTTGAAATTTGAAATTGGATTGGGTTTGAATCAAAGCACTGTTCAAAAAATCGTCCGATTCCACGATTTATCGTCCGATTTATCACTACTCGTGGGGTGACCGATAAGATTATGCCTTATCTTCAACATTTATCTTTTGGGCCGATTTATCGCTCTGACAAGCGATTTATCGAAAATCTACTGATAAATCAGGGCTATTCCTAGCACTATGTTTGCTAAAACTCTGTTTATTTGTGTTTTTGTTGACCTTGTTATGCAATATGTAATATTGCCCTATTTTGTTTGTCATTATATGAGGATTCGAAGGCTAGGAATCAAGATAACAGTTCTGTCCAATAGTTTTTTGGTGTTAAATATAGCATATTTCAGTGTTTGGAACCTGGAATTTGCAAAATAATGGCCGATTAATAGTCGACCGATAAAATCGATTAATCGGCCGGTTACCGATTAATCTCTAATCCCCAGCTTACCGAGACGCTAACGATAAGCGATATCCTCAACATTGAATCAAAGTGAAGTTTAGCAAAATTAATTGTGATGACATGGCACCTTTAGTATGAGTTTACTGTGGCATGACACTGGGGTGTTACAAATCTCCTCCACTATAAGAAATCTCGTCCCGAGATTTAAGAGGTGGAGTAAGGGGGGAAGTTTTGGTTACGAAATTCTAACGGATCTTCTCGTTCTTGGTTGCTCTCCTCGAAGAAGTTGATCCCTTTCGTTGATGTCTTCAATTTTCTGTTTTAGGTCATCCTGATGAAGTCATCATCCCTTCTTTGGGATCTTCATCGTCCTACGAATGCGATAAGAGGGAAAACTCTGGAAGAACATATCTCCACAAAGTTGGGCATCTGACGGTGAACTCAGGGAAGAAGACATGAATTATTTCCCGAGTTGTAACTCAGGGAATTCATTGAGAGCAATATGCGATGGTACAAAAGTTTCAAACGGGTAGGCAATCATTCGATGACTAATCAGAAGGTGAAAGGGGTTCAGAGCAACGAAAATAAATATTGCGTCTGATACTAGAATAGATCATCCCTTGGACGGTGGCTCGGGAATTACATACGAAGCCAAGTGCAAAAGATACTTTGGAAACAAAGATGTACAGGAGAGTCAGGTTTCGATCCTGTGGAACTGTGGGTTAAGAGTGGGAAGAGCGGTGACATCTTGTACGGTCATGGTAGCAAGACATGTCAGAGGATAGCTTGTCAGTTATGTTGGCAACAACGTCGGTGCCAAGTGCGGGGGACGAATAGAAAATTTTTCCTACTCGTTGAAACGAGGTGTACCAATAGGCAAAGTTCTCGTCTACCGGTGGTTACCGGAATGTTAACAACAATAGTAACAGGGTCTTACTGACAGAGTTGTACACCGAGGTGTTTACCTAAGAAGGGAATTACCACTGCTCAGATAAGTTAGATTATGAGAAAGGTTAAACAAAACAATGGAAAGGAAAATGTGATTAGTATATTAATCAGACCAATGGAAAGGAAAATGTGTTTATACCCGCGTATCAAGAGTATATCTTTCCCAAGGAAAGGCAGAGCATGATATACATGATAGGGCTCCAAGTATGTAACCATTTAGACAAAGGGGCAAGGAATTTATGGGGTTTACCCATACAACGGTGTTTGGATAATTGATCAAGAATATTTAGCATTGTGCTTCTAATGTCCTTGTTGATATTCGGAATACCACAGTCATGATTCGGGGTAGCATCGACATGGTCATCAGGTAAAGGCCAGACTTTGAGAACACAAAGGATCCATCAGGAACAATTTCTAGAATAAGTCATACAATTTCCTCATGGAAGAATGGCTAATATTGCCGAACAAGATACTATAACAATAGGCCCTTCGGCCAGGTGTGCTAGCCATGACATCACCTTACCGAGTACATAGGGGCCAAAGTTATAATTCTTGGAAATGTTTCAACCATCATATCGGCCTGAGATTCAGATCTGGTTGGTGTCAGGATACCTCAGACTCAGGATGCCTGAGAAGAAAAGGGTGCAACACAAATTGACGAGATGATGTTGCAAGATTCTCGGAAAATGAACTATGAAAGCAAGCTTTGAATCATGAGTTGGATTGCAAGACACATGAACACAATGTCAATACATTTGTGCCCACATGGAAGTTTTTAGAATGGAATGCAATCAAGTTCTGGTTGGGAACCATCATAGAGGATATCAAAGTTCCATGTGTAAGTCTGGATCAGCTCTTATGAAGGAACTTCTTTTCCTTTAACAAATCAATCAGTGTCTTGGCGTGCTAGGAAATACATATGGAGTGAAGGTAGCAAATTTATCAAAACATATCATACTTCGCACATGCATGAATGAATTGGGACGATTCCAGAGGAAGCAAAACAACTTTTCTCATATTCACGGCAGTAACTTGCATCCAATGCACACGAACTTAGTGAAAAACACTTCTTTTATCAAATATATTCTTCATGAGCTAGGCGCAAAGATAATGCTTTCAAAATTTTCCAACACTAGCTTAAATGTTCATCATGAACCACGTAGAAGATGAGGATGTGGCCAATGGGCTCAGCAACAATTCATCGAGATTCCCATAAAGATGGATTTCCACAATTATGTGAACTAGGTGATAGCATTGGTCAGTCCCAATGATATAATAATGTATGCTCGAGGAGAACATCCACAAATAAACATTGAACAAGAAGTGCACCCGAAAATATGGATTGGGTAGCACGATCAATGTTAGAATGGTGATCCATTAGTCAACACACTAAGAATGGACTTATTGTTTATTAACTTCAACACAATAGGGTTGCTATGCTAGCAGTGCTGGATTTACACATCACAGTCCATTTGTTCGTATTCCGGTTAGACACAACACGGGGACTAAGAAATGAATGGAGGCCATGGAATCGGACGGGGAGCACTGGACTGGGGGGCAGCCGCAGGATTTATTTCACTTTCACACCGGTGGTGTCATTTTTTCCATTGTTGGAAAACTCATCATGGTTTAAATGTCACGCAGAAACATCGCAAATTCAAACACATGTGTTAGCATTTTGCCACTGATACAACAGAGATGTATTAAAATTTGTCAAAATATACGAACGCTAAGTGCACCCTTCAGATCTATGTGTGTGTTTTTTTAAATAAAGACACCCCAAGGCATTTTAGATTCGATTAATATCAAGGAAAAAAAGACAGTGCGATGGACAAACAACTGGACGCAGAATGACCAGTAAAAAATAAAATTACATTGAAAATCATACTGGCCTTCTTCTTCCTCCGATTGTATGCTGCCCGCGCAAAGATTGAAAACTGCACTGAAACAACATTGAATGAAAGGGACACCTGCAAACGCCCTTGTCATATCAGGCTTTGAAGGCGAGATATAGAAATCGCAATAGTCACTCGCCCCTTCAGACGAGATATAGAAATCGCTGAAGCAACATCGCTTGGAGCATCACCCCACACAGTACAGCCTTGCAATCCATGACCACCAGTTCAGATGGTTAGAGAAACCCAACCATGCAACAGAACAAACACAGAAGAAGATGTCGAAGTCGTCACACCAATATTCAGCACACCAGATGTCATGATCTGAAGGGAACCAACAAATCTGGGGACATGAACTTTCATAAGCCCTTCATCGGCGTCGGATCGAACGTCGTTGAGGTAGAGAGAGACCGGAGAGACCTTATTCCTACACACCATCTCCACCGCACCTCGTCAATATTGTCGGGGAAACAAAAATATAAGGAAAATAAAATGAGATGGACGGATCCCCACTGTTCTTGTCGTCGACGAGACCGCCGGATGGGGACCGAGGCGACGGCGTGTAGGGTATGTACAAAGTACAGGTGAATACCAAGGGATTATAATTGTCCTCTATGACAAGCCTGGGCCCCCAGCTAATATAGCATACCGGGGGTCCTAGGGTTATAGATCCTAGTCGGCTACGTTGACGGAGGTAGAGTCCTCCACGGCTCCGGTATCTTCGGATTGTACGCCGAATCGTCTCGATCCTTCTTGTAATTCGCCATGGGCTGCCCAATGTGGCCCAGGACGAAACCGACCTTGGGGTCCTCAGCCCGGCCCGCCAGGCCGGGAACCGACGTGGTGAGAGACCCCTTGGCCGGGACACCGTCACACGTCAATTCTACGATTGGGTGCCACCAAATTCACTAGTAGAAAACGGCCCATTTGTCCCGGTTCCAGAGGCCCATTTGTCCCGGTTCTGGAACCGGGACTAAAGGGTCGGGACTAAAGCCCAAAACCTTTAGTCCCGGTTCTCTTACGAACCGGGACCAAAGGGGCTCCACGTGGCCACTGTGGTGAGCCCAGGCAGGAGGACCTTTAGTCCCGGTTGGTCACACCAACCGGGACCAAAGGGCATCCACGCGTCAGCATCTGGCAGGAGCTGGGGTTTTTTTTTGAAAGGGGGGGTTTTGGAGGTTTAATTTAGGGGTTTCATATTGTGTTAGCTAGCTAATAGAGAGAAGTTTCCTCTCTTTCTCCGTGCTTGGTCGACGGTAGCTACTATAGAGAGAACTCGACACGCTAGCTAGTAAGCAAATGAAGGAACCATTAAGTACACAAGATCGTCATGAACATATACAGAGAGAAGTGATCGACCTCTCTTTCTCCGAGAGATTGGTCGAACAACAAGTTTTCGTATATCTATCCGACGCTACTAGCTACATATATACAATATCAGATCTCTTACAATCCCTAACATCTAATGTCAAATTCCAGATGGTATTCTCCGGCTTTATTTATGACGTGGTCAAGAAAGAATCCCGCCAATTCTTCTTGAATTGCTCGTATGCGATCATGTGGTAGGAGTTCATCCCACATCTGCCACATCTAATTTGAAGAAGGGGGTCAATACATATATATGAATGAAACTCAACACAAATCATGGTAATAAATAAAATTGTGAATATTATTGCTTACGCACTTGAAATTGTTTTTCAGAGTAGCCCCGCTTAGGGGTCGTCGCGTTGTAGATGAACTCACAAACGTAGTATCCACAAAAATCATTCCCAATTTCCTGCCACAAGCACTTTACGAGAAATAGTGTTCAATCAAACTGATAATCAAGCATGATAATGGTATTGATGAAACTAGAATCAATGGGAGATGCGCGGAACTAGCTAGTAGTACTTGTTGGGGAACGTTGCATGGGAAACAAAAATTTTCCTACGCACACACAAGATCTATCCATGGTGATGAGCATCTACGAGAGGGAGAGTGAATCTACATACCCTTGTAGATCGCTAAGCGGAAGCGTTTAAGAAACGCGGTTGATGTAGTCGAACGTCTCCGCGATCCAAATCGCAAGTCGTCCCTCGATCCGATCACGAACTAGCGCCGAACGGACGGCACCTCCGCGTTCAACACACGTACGGCTTGATGACGCCTTCACCTCCTCGATCCAGCGAGCGATGATGAAGTAGTGGTTGAGTTCCAGCAGCACGACGGCGTGGTGATGGTGGTGAGGAACAATCTCTGCAGGGCTTCGCCAAGCACTACGGAGATTATGACAGAGGAACTAGAGGGTTAGGGTTGCCTCACACGGCTTGGGGAAATCTTGATGTGTCTCGTGTGCTAGCCCTGCCCCTCTATTTATATGTTGAGCCTTGGGGTCTAAACTTGGAGTAAAAGCCTCCTCCAGGTCGGTTTTGCCCGCACAAGGTCGGTTTGGCCCGTAGGGAAAGAGTCCAACTCGGATCCCTGCCGAACCGTGCACAGCCGCGCACAAGCGGTAGTACCGCTTCACACAAGCGGTAGTACCGCTTGGGCGGTAGTACCGCTTCATACAAGCGGTAGTACCGCTCGGGCGGTAGTACCGCTTCACCAAGCGGTAGTACCGCTTACGCGGCAGCAAAACTACTTTTGCACTTTCCAATACCTCGTGGGCTTTTATCCCTTGGCCCATATAAAGTGTTCTCGCACCCGAACACTTCGGTAAACATCCGGAAACCCTTCCGGTGAACTCCGGAACTCTTCCGGAGATCAAAACACTATTATCACATATATCAATCTATACCTCCGGACTATTCCGGAGATCCTCGTCATGTCCGGGATCTTATCCGGGACTCCGAACAACCTTCGGTCACCAACATAATAACTCAAGTATACTAATCGTCACCAAACGTTAAGTGTGTAGACCCTGCGGGTTCGAGAACTATGTAGACATGACCGAGACACCTCTACGGCCAATAACCAATAGCGGGACCTGGATGCCCATATTGGCTCCTACATATTCTACGAAGATCTTTTATCGGTCGAACCTCTATGTCAAGGATTCAGTTAATCCCGTATGCTGTTCCCTTTGTTCTTCGGTATGTTACTTGCCCGAGATTCGATCGTCGGTATCTCTATACCTAGTTCAATCTCGTTACCGGCAAGTCTCTTTACTCGTTCCGTAATACAAGATCTCGTGGCTAACACTTTAGTCACATTGCTTGCAAGGCTCATTGTGATGTTGTATTACCGAGTGGGCCCTGAGATACCTCTCCGTCATACGGAGTAACAAATCCCAGTCTTGATCCATGCCAACCCAACAGACACCCTCGGAGATACCTGTAGAGCACCTTTATAGTCACCCAGTTACGTTGTGACGTTTGATACACACAAGGTATTCCTCCGGTGTCAGTGAGTTGCATGATCTCATGGTCAAAGGAACAGATACTTGACATGCAGAAAACAATAGCAATAAACTGACACGATCATATGCTATGTTCGTAGTTTGGGTCTTGTCCATCACATCATTCTCCTAATGATGTGATCCCGTTATCAAATGACATCTCATGTCAATGGCTAGGAAACCTTAACCATCTTTGATCAACGAGCTAGTCAACTAGAGGCTTACTAGGGACACAGTGTTGTCTATGTACCCACACATGTATTTGAGTTTCCAATCAATACAATTATAGCATGGATAATAAACGATTATCATGAACAAGGAAATATAATAATAACCAATTTATTATTGCCTCTAGGGCATATTTCCAACAGTCTCCCACTTGCACTAGAGTCAATAATCTAGTTCACATCACTATGTGATTTACATTGTAATGAATCGAACACCCATGCAGTTCTGGTGTTGTTCATGTTTAGCCCTTGGAAGAGGTTTAGTCATCGGATCTGCAACATTTAGATCCGTGTGTACTTTGCAAATATTTATGTCGTCCTCCTTGATGTAATCGCGGATGGAATTGAAACGTCGCTTTATGTGTCTGGTCCTCTTGTGAAATCTTGGTTCCTTGGCTAGAGCAATGGCACCAGTGTTATCACAAAACAGAGTCATTGGGTTAAGTGCACTAGGCACTACTCCAAGATCTGTCATGAACTCCTTCATCCAGACACCTTCCTTCGCCGCCTCCGAGGCAGCGATGTACTCCGCTTCGCATGTAGAATCTGCTACCACGCTTTGCTTGGAACTGCACCAGCTAACCGCACCCCCATTAAGAATAAATACGTATCCGGTTTGCGACTTAGAGTCATCCGGATCAGTGTCAAAGCTTGCATCGACGTAACCCTTTACGACGAGCTCTTGATCACCTCCATAAACGAGAAACATGTCCTTAGTCCTTTTCAGGTACTTCAGGATATTCTTGACCGCCGTCCAGTGTTCCATTCCTGGATCACTTTGAAACCTTCCGACCATACTTATGGCAAGGCTGACATCGGGTCTTGTGCACAGCATTGCATACATGATAGAGTCTATGGCCGAAGCATAGGGGATGACACTCATCTTTTCTCTATCTTCTGCAGTCACTGGGCATTGAGTCTTACTCAACTTCACACCTTGCAATACAGGCAAGAACCCCTTCTTGGACTGATCCATTTTGAACTTCTTCAAAACTTTGTCAAGGTATGTGCTTTGTGAAAGTCCTATCAAACGTCTCGATCTATCTCTATAGATCTTGATGCCTAATATGAAAGCAGCTTCTCCTAGGTCCTTCATTGAAAAACTCTTGTTCAAATATTTCTTTACGCTTTCCAGCATTTCTATATTGTTTCCAATCAGTAATATGTCATCCACATATAATATTAGAAACGCTATAGAGCTCCCACTCACTTTCTTGTAAATACAAGCTTCTCCGTAAACTTGTATAAACTCGAACGCTTTGATCACCTCATCAAAACGAAGATTCCAACTCCGAGATGCTTGCACCAGTCCATAAATGGATCGCTGGAGTTTGCAAACTTTGTCAGCATTCTCTGGATCGACAAAACCTTCTGGTTGCATCATATACAACTCTTCCTTAAGGTAACCGTTAAGGAACGCTGTTTTGACATCCATCTGCCAAATTTCATAATCGAAAAAGGCAGCTATTGCTAACATGATTCTGACGGACTTAAGCATCGCTACGGGTGAGAAGGTCTCATCGTAGTCAACTCCTTGAACTTGTGAAAAACCCTTTGCCACAAGTCGAGCTTTATAGACGGTGACATTACCGTCTGCGTCCGTCTTCCTCTTAAAGATCCATTTGTTCTGAATGGCCTTACGCCCTTCAGGTAATACTTCCAAAGTCCATACTTTGTTTTCATACATGGATCCCATCTCGGACTTCATGGCCTCTAACCATTTCTCGGAATCCGGGCCCATCATCGCTTCTCCATAGCTCGTAGGTTCATCATTGTCTAACAACATGACCTCTAAGACAGGGTTGCCGTACCACTCAGGAGCAGTACGCGTCCTTGTCGACCTACGAGGTTCGATAGCAACTTGATCCAAAGCTTCATGATCATCATCATTAACTTCCTCTTCAGCTAATGTAGGCTCGACAGAAACAACTTTCTGCGTTGCGCTACTCTTAGGTTGAAGTAAAGGTTCAACAACCTCATCAAGTTCTATCTTCCTCCCACTCAATTCTTTCGAGAGAAACTCTTTCTCAAAAAATGTTCCATTTTTAGCGACAAACGCTTTGCCTTCGGATCTGAGATAGAAGGTATACCCAACTGTCTCTTTTGGGTATCCTATGAAGACGCATTTCTCCGCTTTGGGTTCCAGCTTTTCAGGCTGAAGCTTTTTGACATAAGCATCACATCCCCAAACTTTAAGAAACGACAGTTTTGGCTTCTTGCCAAACCAAAGTTCATATGGCGTCGTCTCAACGGATTTCGATGGTGCCCTATTTAAAGTGAATGCAGCTGTCTCTAATGCATAACCCCAAAACGATAGTGGCAAATCGGCAAGAGACATCATAGATCGCACCATATCCAATAAGGTTCGATTACGACGTTCGGACACACCATTACGCTGTGGTGTTCCACGCGGTGTCAATTGTGAAACAATTCCACACTGTCTTAAGTGACTGCCAAACTCATAACTCAGATATTCTCCTCCTCGATCAGATCGTAGGAATTTAATCTTCTTGTTACGATGATTCTCAACTTCACTCTAAAATTGTTTGAACTTTTCAAATGTTTCAGACTTGTGTTTCATTAAGTAAATATACCCATATCTACTTAAGTCATCAGTGAAGGTGAGAAAATAACGATAACCACCGCGCGCCTCAATACTCATCGGACCACACACATCAGTATGTATGATTTCCAATAAGTCACTTGCCCGTTCCATTGTTCCAGAGAACGGCGTTTTAGTCATCTTGCCCATGAGGCATGGCTCACATGTGTCAAGTGATTCAAAATCAAGTGACTCCAAAAGTCCATCAGCATGGAGCTTCCTCATGCGTTTTACGCCAATATGACCTAAACGGCAGTGCCACAAGAAAGTGGTATTATCATTATCAATTCTACATCTTTTGGCATCAATGTTATGAACATGTGTATCATTACTATCGAGATTCAATAAGAATAAACCCCTCACATTGGGTGCATGACCATAAAAGATATTACTCATATAAATAGAACAACCATTATTCTCTGATTTAAATGAGTAACCGTCTCGCAATAAACAAGATCCAGATATAATGTTCATGCTTAACGCAGGCACCAAATAACACTTATTTAGGTTCATCACTAATCCCGACGATAATCGAAGAGCGAGCGTGCCGACGGCGATCACATCAACCTTGGAACCATTTCCTACGCGCATCGTCACTTCGTCCTTTGCCAGCCTCCGTCTATTCCGCAGTTCCTGTTTTGAGTTGCAAATATGAGCAACCGCACCGGTATCAAATACCCAGGCACTACAACGAGAGTTGGTAAGGTACACATCAATAACATGTATATCATATATACCTTGTTTGTTGTTGGCCGCCTTCTTGTCAGCCAAATACTTGGGGCAATTCCGCTTCCAGTGTCCAGTTCCCTTGCAATGAAAACACACAGTTTCTGGTTTGGGTCCAGCCTTGGGTTTCTTCACGAGAGGAGCAACTGCTTTGCCATTCTGCTTGGAGTTACCCTTCTTACCCTTGCCATTTTTCTTGAAACTAGTGGTTTTATTGACCATCAACACTTGATGCTCCTTCTGAATTTCAGACTCAGCGGCTTTCAGCATCGCAAACAGCTCGGCGGCTGACTTGTTCATCCCGTGCATGTTATAGTTCAACACGAAGCTCTTGTAGCTAGGTGGCAATGATTGAAGAACTCTGTCAGTGATAGCCTCTGACGGAAGGGGCATCCCTAACTCAGCCAGACGGGTGGAGTACCCAGACATTCTGAGCACGTGATCACTGATAGACCCGTTCTCCTCCATCTTACAAGCATAGAACTTATCGGAGATCTCATATCTCTCGATCCGGGCACTCTTCTGAAAGATAAACTTCAACTCCTCGAACATCTCATATGCTCCATGACGTTCAAAACGTCTTTGAAGTCCCGGTTCTAAGCCATACAACATTGCACATTGAACTATTGAGTAATCATCAGAACGAACCTGCCAGGCGTTCACAACGTCTAGAGACTCAACTGGAGCGGGTGGATCACCAAGCGGTGCATCAAGGACATAAGCCTTCTGGGAAGCCGTAAGGATAATCCTTAGATTACGGGCCCAGTCCACAAAGTTACTTCCATCATCTTTCAACTTAGCTTTCTCTAGGAACGCATTAAAATTCAGGGGTGCTACTGCGCGAGCCATTATCTACAACATAAATATAGCAAAGACAACTTAGACTATTGTTCAGGATAATGAGTTTTAGTTAATTATATTACTTAAAAAACTCCCACTCAAATTGACATCCCTCCGATCATTCGAGTGTAACATGATCCAAATCCACCAACTCAAGTCCGATCATCACGTGTGTCGAGGTGGTTTCAATGGTGAACATCTTCATGTTGATCATATCTACTATATGACTCATGTTCGACCTTTCGGTCTCTCGTGTTCCGAGGCCATGTCTGTACATGCTAGGCTCGTCAAGTTTAACCCGAGTGTTCCGCACGTGCAACATGGCTTGCACCCGTTGTATGCGAACGTAGAGTCTATCACACCCAATCATCACGGCGTGTCTCGAAACGACGAACTTTCGCAACGGTGCACACTTGGGGAGAACACAATTTATCTTGAAATTTAAGTGAGGGATCACCTTATAATGCTACCGTCGTCCTAAGCAAAATAAGATGCATAAAAGGATTAACATCACATGCAAATCATAAGTGACATGATATGGCCATGAACTTGTGCTTTTCATCTCCATCTCCAAAGCACCGGCATGATCTCCATCGTCACCGGCATGACACCATGATCTCCATCATCTTGATCTCCATCAACGTGTCGCCATAAGGTTGTCGCGCCGACTGTTGCTTCCACGACTATTGCTAACGTTTAGCGATAAAGTAAAGCATTACATAGCGCTTAATGATTGACACGCAGGTCATACAATAATTAAAGACAACTCTATGGCTCCTGCCAGTTGCCGTACTCATCGACATGCAAGTCGTGATATTCTATACAACACATGATCATCTCATACATCACATATATCTCATCATGTAATTGGCCATATCATATCACATCATACCCTGCAAAAACAAGTTAGACGTTCTCTAATTGTTGTTGCAAATTTTACGTGGCTGCTACGGGTTTGCAAGAACCATTCTTACCTACGCAAAACCACAACGTGGTGTAGTGATTGCTTTTTGATCTTCTAAAAGAACCCTCTTCATTGAAATCGATTCAACTAAAGTGAGAGAGACAGACACCCGCTAGCCATCTTTATGCAACGAAGTTACATGTCAGTTGAAGGAACCTGTCTCGCGTAAGTGTACGCGTAATGTCGGTCCGGGCCGCTTCATCTCACAGTACTGCTGAATCAAATATCAACTAGTAACGGCAAGCAATATGTATACACCCACGCCCACAACTCGTTTGTGTTCTACTCGAGATCTCATCTACGCATAGACCTGGCTCATGATGCCACTGTTGGGGAACGTTGCATGGGAAACAAAAATTTTCCTACGCACACACAAGATCTATCCATGGTGATGAGCATCTACGAGAGGGAGAGTGAATCTACATACCCTTGTAGATCGCTAAGCGGAAGCGTTTAAGAAACGTGGTTGATGTAGTCGAACGTCTCCGCGATCCAAATCGCAAGTCGTCCCTCGATCCGATCACGAACTAGCGCCGAACGGACGGCACCTCCGCGTTCAACACACGTACGGCTTGATGACGCCTTCACCTCCTCGATCCAGCGAGCGATGATGAAGTAGTGGTTGAGTTCCAGCAGCACGACGGCGTGGTGATGGTGGTGAGGAACAATCTCTGCAGGGCTTCGCCAAGCACTACGGAGATTATGACAGAGGAACTAGAGGGTTAGGGTTGCCGCACACGGCTTGGGGAAATCTTGATGTGTCTCGTGTGCTAGCCCTGCCCCTCTATTTATATGTTGAGCCTTGGGGTCTAAACTTGGAGTAAAAGCCTCCTCCAGGTATGTTTTGCCCGCACAAGGTCGGTTTGGCCCGCAGGGAAAGAGTCCAACTCGGATCCCTGCCGAACCGTGCACAGCCGCGCACAAGCGGTAGTACCGCTTCACACAAGCGGTAGTACCGCTTGGGCGGTAGTACCGCTTCATACAAGCGGTAGTACCGCTCGGGCGGTAGTACCGCTTCACCAAGCGGTAGTACCGCTTACGCAGCAGCAAAACTACTTTTGCACTTTCCAATACCTCGTGGGCTTTTATCCCTTGGCCCATATAAAGTGTTCTCGCACCCGAACACTTCGGTAAACATCCGGAACCCCTTCCGGTGAACTCCGGAACTCTTCCGGAGATCAAAACACTATTATCACATATATCAATCTTTACCTCCGGACTATTCCGGAGATCCTCGTCATGTCCGGGATCTTATCCGGGACTCCGAACAACCTTCGGTCACCAACATAATAACTCAACTATACTAATCGTCACCAAACGTTAAGTGTGTAGACCCTGCGGGTTCGAGAACTATGTAGACATGACCGAGACACCTCTACGGCCAATAACCAATAGCGGGACCTGGATGCCCATATTGGCTCCTACATATTCTACGAAGATCTTTTATCGGTCGAACCTCTATGTCAAGGATTCAGTTAATCCCGTATGCTGTTCCCTTTGTTCTTCGGTATGTTACTTGCCCGAGATTCGATCGTCGGTATCTCTATACCTAGTTCAATCTTGTTACCGGCAAGTCTCTTTACTCGTTCCGTAATACAAGATCTCGTGGCTAACACTTTAGTCACATTGCTTGCAAGGCTCATTGTGATGTTGTATTACCGAGTGGGCCCTGAGATACCTCTCCGTCATACGGAGTAACAGATCCCAGTCTTGATCCATGCCAACCCAACAGACACCCTCGGAGATACCTGTAGAGCACCTTTATAGTCACCCAGTTACGTTGTGACGTTTGATACACACAAGGTATTCCTCCGGTGTCAGTGAGTTGCATGATCTCATGGTCAAAGGAACAGATACTTGACATGCAGAAAACAATAGCAATAAACTGACACGATCATATGCTATGTTCGTAGTTTGGGTCTTGTCCATCACATCATTCTCCTAATGATGTGATCCCGTTATCAAATGACATCTCATGTCAATGGCTAGGAAACCTTAACCATCTTTGATCAACGAGCTAGTCAACTAGAGGCTTACTAGGGACACAGTGTTGTCTATGTACCCACACATGTATTTGAGTTTCCAATCAATACAATTATAGCATGGATAATAAACGATTATCATGAACAAGGAAATATAATAATAACCAATTTATTATTGCCTCTAGGGCATATTTCCAACAGTACTTACTTTCGGGTGTGTAAATCGCAGCTCCCTCGGCAGTGCCGGAACAATTGCGGTGAACTCTTTCCAAACCCTGCCAGACAAAGAAAATAATTACTTGATATCAGGAAATGAACAAAGTTGCCGATATGATGCGATAATGATCGATTGAACTTACTTCTGGAGCATTTCAGTCATGTCCGCATATTCCTGGGGATCTTTTCGTTTCGAGTCTAAGACGATTACTACTCCCCGCTCATGCTTAATCTCTAGCAGAATAAAGTGGAACCTGCGCATGCATGCATAACTCATCAATTACATTACTATAACCTCGAGTAATGAGGGAAACCGAATATGCACAAGACAGTAACACTCACTTGAAATTGTAAGGAAAGAGTATTGTCTCTTTGTTTTGATTTTTAAGCAACGATTGTAGCAAGTTGTCCTCGGTTTGTGTGACATTGTTTTTAACCGTAAACTCATGTATGATATTTGGGTTAATGAACCCAATGTCATAGATTTGTGCTTTTCTGCATTCGACGATCTTCAATCTGCATAATATAGTGAGGATAATTATATATACATGCAATGAAAGAGCTGAGCTATATATAGAGACTTAATTACAGAAGTAGTACTTACAGACAGTAGCAAGTCAAGATTGTTTTGTCGAGGGCCTTTTGATTGTATAACTGGAATAACTCGTCAAATTCAACAGACAACTGATCCATTCCAACGAGGTCTTGCTCCTCTTTAATTCTCAGCGTCAAAGTATCCTTCCCAGACTCGCTGTAGGTTTTCATGTACCATTCATGGAATTTTCGCATCATCGTTGTTAGAGGAGGATGATCAGGTTTGACGAGAGGCTGCCCGTACCGGTAACTGAATTCGTCCAACTCCAACGGCTCAAACTGTACATCATCGCTCAGGTAATCACCAGGATTGGTACCGGGCACCATCCCCGGATGATTAGCGACGATATGGCTAGACACCTTGAGCGGGGGGCACGATTGGTTCGCCTGTTCGCCGAGCTGGGGAATTTTTTTCCCACTTCTTTGTTTTGCTAACCTTGCATCACTGGAAGTACTTCCCGACTGCCGCGCATCTTGATATGTCTTTTTAATACAGCGGACAAAGTTGGAATCCGGCGGAGGCGGTGGTGGTCGCTTCAGGGCATCAATAGTGCGCTTCACTTTCACCGGATCTAGCTTCTCCTTCGGAGGTGGAGTTTTCTTTGCAAAATGGTCCCTCACTTGGGCACGACATATGTCCTCGTTTTCAGACTCGGTCCTCTCATATGGTAACTTTTCCAGAGGCTTGAGAGATGGACCGTATCTGAATTGCCTCCCGCCTCTGCTTGTACTGCTAGCCGCCGGAGCGGCGGCGTCTCTCTTCCGTCATTGCTTACGAGGCGGAGTGCTCCGACGCGCCGGAGGAGCCGTAGCGGCGGCGTCTGTGTTCCGCCGTTGCCGACGAGGCGGAGGAGGAGGCGGACTGCTCTGACGCTCCGGAGTAGGCGAAGGAGGAGGCGGAGTGCCCTCACGCGTCGGAGGAGCCGAAGAAGGAGGCGGGGTGCCCTGATCACTCACCGGAGGAGGAGGAGGAGGAGGAGGCGGCGGAGTGCCCTCACGCGTTGGAGGAGCCGAAGAAGGAGGCGGGGTGCCCTGATCACTCGCCGGAGGAGGAGGAGGAGGAGGAGGAGGCGGAGTGCCCTGACTCGCCGTAGGAGGAGGAGGAGGATCCGGAGGCATCCAGTTTGGAAGCTTGATGTACTCCTTCTGCCATAGACATGTACTCCTCAGAGCACGAACCAGCTGATTCTCCCCTTCACCTGTAGAGTGGTCAAGCTCGAGCTCCTCAAATCGCTCCATTACTTCATCCACCATCACAACAGCATAGCCATGTGGAATCGGAAGGCAGTGAAAAGTTCCGTTGGGTTGAGGAGGTGCAACAGAGCCGACAGCCGCCTTGAAAGTAAGGTTCCGGTATTTGGTCATAAGCTCGCAATGTTGAGCCTCCGTGATAGTATCCACGGGGTAGATAGGAGCCGTGAAGTCAGGCTGAACGGGCTCCGTGGAAGCCACGCTGCTTCTCCGCTGAGATGGCGGGGTAGCTTCTGGGGTAGCTTCGTGCCGCTGAGATGGTTGGCCGGCAGCTCGCTGGCTCTCAAGTTCCTCTAGCTTTTGTAGTCTTGCACTGATCTTCTGCATGTCGCTCAGCTCCGCTTTCCTCTTTCTCTCCCGGCTTCTGTAACCGCCTGCGTCGGGAAACCCAACCTTCCACGGAACGGAGCCTGGTGTGCCTCGTGTTCGTCCAGGGTGCTCAGCATTCCCTAGGGCCTCAGTCAGCTCGTCCTTCTCTCTGTCGGGAATGAACGTCCCTTCCTGCGCTGCGGTGATATACTTCTGAAGCTTCGTGACGGGTATTGCAAGTTGCTCGTCCGTCAAACGGCACTTCCCTGTTATAGGGTCCAAAGTTCCCCCAACCCCAAAGAACCAAGTCCTTGAACGGTCTGGCCAGTTCAATGTCTGTGGTACGACCCCTTTAGCAATCAGGTCAGGTCATTCTCAGCTTTGTCCCACAACGGCCGGGCTTTGAGGTAGCCACCTGACCCCGTGTGATGGTGATACTGCTTCTTTGCAGCATTGTTCTTGTTTGTCTCTGACATTTTCTTACTCTTGTCCGATGTCTTGTAGGCCACAAATGCGGGCCAGTGATCTCTTATCTTCTCAAATCGGCCGATGAATTCTGGAATCTCCCCTTTGTCGACAAACTTTGATTTCAACTCATTCTTCCACCTCCTGAATAGATCTGCCATCTTCTTAAGAGCACACGCCTTGACCAGTGGCTCTACAACTGGCTTATTCGGATCCTCCTCTGGCGGTAGGGTGAAATTTGCCTTCAGCAAGGTCCAAAGATCATCTTTCTGTCTATCGGTGACATAAACACCTTCAGGGGCGTCGTCCTTAGGCTTATTCCATTGCTTGATGCTGATCGGGATGTTGTCCCTAACAATAGCTCCGCACTGAGCAGAAAATGCGTCCTTGGTCCGCTTGGGTTCAATCGGTAGGCCATCGTCCGCGAGTGCTGTGATCGTGAACCTTTCATCCTTGCGCAACCTCTTCTTCGGGCCTCGTCTCGTTACCGAAGTTTGGCTCGATCCGGAGGGCTATAAAAGAAGAAAGAAGAGTTAATATATGTACATACCAAAACAATTAATGCATCACTTAGCTAGTCAGCACAGGCTTAATTAATATATATACCTCGCCGGACTTTGAAACAGCTCCCTCCTCCGTTCGGTCACCGGAGCCGTGATCATGGTCTCCTTCTTCCTCCGGCATTCGGTCATCGGAGCCATCATGATAATGTCCTTCCTCCTCCATTGTTCGATCACCGGAGCCGTCATCCTCTCCTTCCAGACCATCGGTGTCGTTGAGAAACGACAAGACATCACGTCCCCCGAGGATTATGTCCCCCAACAACTGTTCTTGTTCCAACTCTATTTGAGCCATAGTTTCTGCAAATATTACAACATGGCAATTAATATACAAACATGAATGTCCGACGTCCGGACCGCCTCTCTCATGAATGTCCGACGTCCGGACCGCCTCTCTCATGAATGTCAGACAAGGGATTCTCTTAACCTTTAAGGGATTTAACAAAATGGTGCCATTCTGAATGTGCAGAAAATGGTCCATATTTTTTCTGATCTCATCTACCCTTCTATATGTCACGTTGTCTAGTGTCAAAGGATTCAAGAAAACCAAGGCTTCATCATTAGCCGGAAGTAACAGGCGCATAATGGTACGAAGCTCTCCAAAATTGTTTTGGAACGGAGTCCCAGATAGGATAATTAATTAGCTTTTTGGTACGAAGTTCAGCAAGAGCCTTCCGAATATCGCTATTTGGAAGGCCTTTGCTGAAATTCGTACCAAAAAGCGAATTATTCTATCCGGAACTCCGTTCCAAAATAACTTTGAAGAGCTTCGTAGCATCATACGCATGTTACTTCCGGCTAATGATGAAGCCATGGATTTCTTCAATACTTTGACAGACAACGTGACATATAGAAGAATATATATATAGATGAGATCAGAAAAAAATTGGATCAACTTGTGCACATCCATAATGGGGGCATTCTTGATAAATCTATGTTACCGGAGTTTTCTATATGAACAAAAAAAATTCCACATGACATGTCCGACGTCCCTCCTCATGTCGAAGTTATCGGGGAGGGGGTAGACGACAACGACGCTCACCCCTCATGTCCGACGTCCGACGTCCCCCCTCATGTCATGTCCGATGCCACCCCTCATGTTGAAGTTATCGGGGAGGGGGTAGACGACAACTACGCTCACCCCTCATGTCATGTCCGACGTCCCCCCTCATGTCGAAGTTATCGGGGAGGGGTAGATCAACAACGATGCTCTTTCTTCTAGGGTTTGGGTGGCCTCGATAGTTGGTCGAGCGAGCGGACCGCCTCTCTCTCATGCATGTCCGACGTCCCCCCTCATGTCAAAGTTATCGAGGAGGGGGTAGATCGACAACGACGCTCTTTCTTCTAGGGTTTGGGTGGCCTCGATAGTTGGTCGGGCGAGCGGACCGCCACTCTCTCATGCATGTCCGACGTCCCCCTCATGTCGAAGTTATCGGGGAGGGGGTAAATTTTAACTTAGTGAGTCTTTTAATTAACTCATTTTCATATATAAATTATTTTCATCGGAGTTACGGTTAATTTTCTACGAATTTTCTATATACATACATCCATCGATATCCATCCATACATACATATACATCTACATTATATATGAACAAAAAAAATTAATAAACAAAAAAATACACTAAGCATCTACATCTACATATACATACATATACATATACATACATATACATAAACATGACTAAAAAATTCATCATATCAAAAAAATACACTAAGCATCTACGTATACATGTACATATATATACATACATTACATAAACATGATTAATAAAAAAACGGCCGGGGCGGCGCGGCGGCTCACAGCGGGGCTCGCGCGACGACGGCGACGGCGACGACAGGGCAGGGGCGCGGGGTCGGGGGCGAGGACGGCGACGATGGGGCAGGGGCGCGGTGATGGTGGGGGCGGGCCGGGGTAGGGGCGCGGGCTCGGGGCAGGGGCGACGGCGACGACGGGGGAGGGCCGGGGCAGGGGCGCGGGCGACGGCGGGGGCGGGCCGGGGCTGGGGCGACGGCGACGATGGCGACGGAGACGGCGGGGGCGGCGAACGGCGTCGGGGCAGCCTGGCGGCGTCGATGTGCTCTGCGTCGTCGGGGGCGAGTGCGGATGAAGTGTGAAAATTTCCCAAGTGTGGGCTTATATACCCCACCCTTTAGTCCCGGTTGGTGGCACCAACCGGGACCAATGCCCCCCTTTCGTCCCGGTTGGAGCCACCAACCGGGACTAAAGGTCTTTTTTCAGCAGCCCAAAGGGCGGGAAGTGGAGACCTTTAGTCCCGGTTGGTGCCACCAACCGGGACGAAAGGTGGGCATTGGTCCCGGTTGGTGCCACCAACCAGGACGAAAGGGCTGCGGCTGGCACGGCGTCGGGCAGGTGGATGTTTAGTCCCACCTTGCTAGCTGAGAGGCGTCGAGAGTGGTTTATAAGCGCGGCTGCGCCAACCCTCTCGAGCTCCTCTCTTTAGCAGGCCTACGGGCCTAATCGCATTCACTGCCCGTGGGCCTTCTCGGCCTTCTGCGGGCCTGCATCCTGGCCCAACTAGCTTGATGGGTTTCTAGTCGTATGCAGGCCGTGTTGGCCCAGTAGGCGGCATTTTTTTAATTTTTTTCCAGTATTTTTGTTTTGTTTTTTGCTTTATTTATTTTCTTTTTAGTTCATTCTTTTTACTATTAAAGTTTTTACCAAATAAATACTTTGATAATTTTAGTTAATATTATTTTGATTCTTTTTAGTTGATTCTTTTTGCTATTGAAAAATATTATATTTAATTGATTCTTTTTAGTTCATTATTTTTACTATTAAAGTTTTTAACAAATAAATACTTTGATAATTTTAGTTAATATTATTTTGATTCTTTTTAGTTGATTCTTTTTGCTATTGAAAAATATTATATTTAATTGATTCTTTTTAGTTGATTCTTTTTGCTATTGAAGAATATTATAGTTTTGTTTTAGTTGATCATAACAGAATATTTTAATTGATTATTTTTAGTTCATTCTTTTTGCTATTAGAGTTTCATAAAAGTTTTCTAGTTCATTCTTTTTGCTATTAGTTCATTCTTTGAGCTAAATGACCCTGAAATTGAAAAGCACTACAAATGAACTCTGAAAAGGTTGAAAGTTGGCATGGTATCATCATTTCACCCACATAGCATGTGCTACAAAGTTGAGAGGCTTACGGCAAAAACTGGATGCACTTCGTGTACAAAACGGACAATCTCTTTCGAAGTATCAGGGTTTCGGACGAAAACTCATCTGTTACAAAGGGATTTCATTTTTTTGAACTTATTTGACCTCCAGACTTTTTGTGTGTTCAAAATGCACCATTCAAAGCGACATCATCAATTTTCAACCCTTTCTGACTTTATTTGGTATTTTTCATGCATTTACTGATTTTTTTGAGCTAAATGACCCTGAAATTGAAAAGCACTACAAATGAACTCTGAAAAGGTTGAAAGTTGACATGGTATCATCATTTCACCCACATAGCATGTTCTAAAAAGTTGAGAGGGTTACGGCAAAAACTGGATGCACTTCGTGTACAAAACGGACAATCTCTTTCGAAGTATCAGGGTTTCGGACGAAAACTCATCTGTTACAAAGGGATTTCATTTTTTGAACTTATTTGAACTCCAGACTTTTTGTGTGTTCAAAATGCACCATTCAAAGCGACATCATCATTTTTCAACCCTTTCTGACTTTATTTGGTATTTTTCATGCATTTACTGATTTTTTTGAGCTAAATGACCCTGAAATTGAAAAGCACTACAAATGAACTCTGAAAAGGTTGAAAGTTGGCATGGTATCATCATTTCACCCACATAGCATGTGCTAAAAAGTTGAGAGGGTTACGGCAAAAACTGGATGCACTTCGTGTACAAAACGGACAATCTCTTTCGAAGTATCAGGGTTTCGGACGAAAACTCATCTGCTACAAAGGTATTTCATTTTTTTGAACTTATTTGAACTCCGGACTTTTTGTGTGTTCAAAATGAACCATTCAAAGCCACATCATCAATTTTCAACCCTTTCTGACTTCATCTGGTATTTTTCATGCATTTACTGATTTTTTGAGCTAAATGACCCTGAAATTGAAAAGCACTACAAATGAACTCTGAAAAGGTTGAAAGTTGACATGGTATCATCATTTCACCCACATAGCATGTGCTAAAAAGTTGAGAGGGTTAAGGCAAAAACTGGATGCACTTCGTGTACAAAACGGACAATCTCTTTCGAAGTATCAGGGTTTCGGACGAAAACTCATCTGTTACAAAGGGATTTCATTTTTTTGAACTTATTTGAACTCCAGACTTTTTGTGTGTTCAAAATGCACCATTCAAAGCGACATCATCAATTTTCAACCCTTTCTGACTTCATTTGGTATTTTTCATGCATTTACTGATTTTTTTGAGCTAAATGACCCTGAAATTGAAAAGCACTACAAATGAACTCTGAAAAGGTTGAAAGTTGACATGGTATCATCATTTCACCCACATAGCATGTTCTAAAAAGTTGAGAGGGTTACGGCAAAAACTGGATGCACTTCGTGTACAAAACGGGAAATATCTTTCGAAGTATCAGGGTTTCGGACGAAAACTCATCTGTTACAAAGGGATTTCATTTTTTGAACTTATTTGAACTCCAGACTTTTTGTGTGTTCAAAATGCACCATTCAAAGCGACCTCATCAATTTTCAACCCTTTCTGACTTTATTTGGTATTTTTCATGCATTTACTGATTTTTTTGAGCTAAATGACCCTGAAATTGAAAAGCACTACAAATGAACTCTGAAAAGGTTGAAAGTTGGCATGGTATCATCATTTCACCCACATAACATGTGCTAAAAAGTTGAGAGGGTTACGGCAAAAACTGGATGCACTTCGTGTACAAAACGGACAATCTCTTTCGACGTATTAGGGTTTCGGACGAAAACTCATCTGTTACAAAGGGATTTCATTTTTTTCAACTTATTTGAACTCCAGACTTTTTGTGTGTTCAAAATGCACCATTCAAAGAGACATCATCAATTTTCAACCCTTTCTGACTTCATTTGGTATTTTTCATGCATTTACTGATTTTTTGAGCTAAATGACACTGAAATTGAAAAGCACTACAAATGAACTCTGAAAAGGTTGAAAGTTGGCATGGTATCATCATTTCACCCACATAGCATGTGCTAAAAAGTTAAGAGGGTTACGGCAAAAACTGGATGCACCTCGTGTACAAAACGGACAATCTCGTTCGAAGTATCAGGGTTTCGGACGAAAACTCATCTGTTACAAAGGTATTTCATTTTTTTGAACTTATTTGAACTCCAGACTTTTTGTGTGTTCAAAATGAACCATTCAAAGCCACATCATCAATTTTCAACCCTTTCTGACTTCATCTAGTATTTTTCATGCATTTACTGATTTTTTTAAGCTAAATGACCCTGAAATTGAAAAGCACTACAAATGAACTTTGAAAAGGTTGCAAGTTGGCATGGTATCATCATTTCACCCACATAGCATGTTATAAAAAGTTGAGAGGGTTATGGCTAAAACTGGATGCACTTCGTGTACAAAACGGACAATTTCTTTCGAAGTATCAGGGTTTCATATGAAGACTCATCTGTTACAAAAGGCATTTCATTTCTTCAAATGTAACTGCAGTGATATTCTAGATCAAAGGCAGCATCATACTAGTTGTGGAGAGAAAGTCTTCACTTTTTCTTCGCTTGTGTCCTTTGCTTATTGCGCCGTAACCATGGATAATCTTCATCGTTTAACAGGGTGCTTGGGTCAGCCTTGACTTTGAAGGGAGGAATTTCATGAAACTTTTCATAATCTTCAGACATGTCTGTCTTGCCCTCCAATCCCACGATGTCTCTTTTTCCTGAAAGAACTATGTGGCGCTTTGGCTCATCGTATGATCTTTTCGCTTCCTTATCTTTTCTTTTTCTTGGCTATGGTAGACATGTCCTTCACATAGAAAACCTGCGCCACATCATTGGCTAGGACGAATGGTTCGTCTGTGTACCCAAGATTGTTCAGATCCACTGTTGTCATTCCGTACTGTGGGTCTACCTGTACCCCGCCTCCTAACAAATTGACCCATTTGCACTGAAACAAAGGGACCTTGAAATCATGTCCATAGTCAAGTTCCCATATGTCCACTATGTAACCATAATATGTGTCCTTTCCCCTCTTGGTTGCTGCATCAAAGCGGACACCGCTGTTTTGGTTGGTGCTCTTTTGATCTTGGGCAATCGTGTAAAATGTATTCCCATTTATCTCGTACCCTTTGTAAGTCAATACAGTCGAAGATGGTCCCCTGGCCAACGAGTACAGCTCATCAGAAACAGTGTTGTCACCCATGAGACGTGTTTGCAACCAACTGCCGAAAGTCCTGATGTGTTCATATGTAATCCAGTCGTCACACTGCTCCGGGTGTTTGGAGCGCAGAATATTCTTGTGTTCATCGACATACGGGGTCACCAAGGTAGAATTATGTAGAACTGTGTAGTGTGCTTGAGACCAAGAATGCCCGTCCCTACATATTATTGAGTCCGCTCCTAGCGTGCCTTTTCCAGTCAGTCTCCCCTCATACCGCGATTGAGGGAGATCAATCTTCTTAAGGTCAGGAATGAAGTCAACACAAAACCCAATGACATCCTCTGTTTGATGGCCCATGGAGATGCTTCCTTCTGGCCTAGCGTGGTTACGAACATATTTCTTTAAGACTCCCATGAACCTCTCAAAGGGGAACATATTGTGTAGAAATACAGGGCCCAGAACGACAATCTCGTCGACTAGATGAACTAGGACGTGCGTCATGATATTGAAGAAGGATGGTGGGAACACCAGCTCGAAACTAACAAGACATTGCACCAAATCACTCCTTAACCTTGGCAGGATTTCTGGATCGATCACCTTCTGAGAGATTGCATTGAGGAATGCACATAGCTTCACAATGGCTAATCGAACGTTTTCCGGTAGAAGCCCCCTCAATGCAACCGGAAGCAGTTGCGTCATAATCACATGGCAGTCATGAGACTTTAGGTTCTGGAACTTTTTCTCTGCCATACTTATTATTCCCTTTATATTCGACGAGAAGCCAGACGGGACCTTCATACGGAGCAGGCATTCAAAGAAGATTTCCTTCTCTTCTTTGGTAAGAGCGTAGCTGGCAGGACCTTCATACTGCTTTGGATGCATGCCGTCTTTTTCATGCACACGTTGCTGTTCCTCCCGTGCCTCCGGTGTATCTTTTGTCTTCCCATACACTCCCAAGAAGCCTAGCAGGTTCACGCAAATATTCTTCGTCACGTGCATCACGTCGATTGCAGAGCGGACCTCTAGGTCTTTCCAATAGGGTAGGTCCCAAAATATAGATTTCTTCATCCACATGGGTGCGCGTCCCGCATCGTCAGTCGGAACAGATAGTCCGACAGGACCCTTTCCAAAGATTACTTGTAAATCATTGACCATATCAAGTATGTGATCACCAGTACGGAGGGCGGGCTTCTTCCGGTGATCTGCCTCACCTTTGAAATACTTTCCTTTCTTTCGACATTGATGGTTGGTCGGAAGAAATCGACGATGCCCCAGGTAGACATTCTTCCTGCATTTGTCCAAATATATACTGTCGGTGTCATCTAAACAGTGTGTGCATGCGTGGTATCCCTTGTTTGTCTGTCCTGAAAGGTTACTGAGAGCATGCCAATCGTTGATGGTTACAAACAGCAACGCATGTAGGTCAAATTCCTCTTGTTCGTTCTCATCCCACACACGTACACCTCTTCCATTCCATAGCTGTAAAAGTTCATCAACTAATGGCCTTAGGTACACATCAATGTCATTGCCGGGTTGCTTAGGGCCTTCGATGAGCACTGGCATCATAATGAACTTCCGCTTCATGCACAACCAAGGAGGAAGGTTATACATACATAGAGTCACAGGCCATGTGCTATGCTTGCTGCTCTGCTCCCCAAAAGGATTAAAGCCATCTGCACTTAAACCAAACCATACATTCATCGGGTCACCTGTAAAGTCGCTCCACTTTCTCTCGATCTTTCTCCACTGCGACCCGTCAGCGGGTGCTCTCAACTTCCCGTCTTTCTTACGGTCTTTTATGTGCCATTGCATCAACTCGGCATGCTTTTTGTTTCTGAACAGACGTTTCAACCGTGGTATTATAGGAGCATACCACATCACCTTGGCAGGAACCCTCTTCCCGGTGCGCTGGCCCTCAACATCACCAGGGTCATCTCTTCTGATCTTATACCGCAATGCACCGCATACCGGGCATGCGTTCAAATCCTCGTACGCACCGCGGTAGAGGATGCAGTCGTTAGGGCATGCATGTATCTTCTGCACCTCCAATCCTAGAGGGCATATAACCTTCTTTGCTTCGTACGTACTGCCGGGCAATTCGTTATCCTTTGGAAGCTTCTTCTTCATTATTTTTCAGTAGCGAACTAAATCCCTTGTCAGATACACCATTGTCTGCCTTCCATTGCAGCAATTCCAGTGTGGTACCGAGCTTTCTGTTGTCATCTTCGCAATTTGGGTACAACCCTTTTTTGTGATCCTCTAACATGCGATCGAACTTCAACTTCTCCCTTTCACTTTCGCATTCTCTCTGTGCATCAACAATGACCCGGCGAAGATCATCATCGGGCACATCGTCTGGTTCCTCTTGATCTTCAGCTTCCCCCATTGCAGCATCACCGTATTCATGGGGCGGGTAGTTGTCATCATCCTCTTCTTCTTCGTTGTCTTCCATCATAACCCCTCTTTCTCCGTGCTTGGTCCAAACATTATAGTGTGGCATAAAACCCTTCTCAAGCAGGTGGAAGTGAAGGGTTTTAGAGTTGGAGAAAGCCTTCGTATTCTCATAGACAGTACATGGACAATGCATAAAACCATTCTGCTTGTTTGCCTCAGCCGCTTCGAGAAAATTATGCAGGCCCTTAATATACTCGGAGGTGCGTCGGTCACCGTACATCCATTGCTGGTTCATCTGCGTGCGTTATATAATAAAGTGTATTAAAAACCATTACAGCATATCATGAATAGAGAAGTGACCAAATTAATAGAAATTCATCATCACATTAAAGCCAAAGTACAGTAGTGACCAAAATAAATACATAACGTTCATACATAGTTCTCATTATTGAACAACATATAGCTCTCTAGAGCATGTAATTAAAACATACATTGAAACTATAAAATTTAAATGCAACAACAAATGCGATCATAACCGCAACTAAGGTACCAATTGATCCAACGGCATAATGATACCAAGCCTCAGTATGAATGGCATATTTTCTAATCTTTCTAATCTTCAAGCGCATTGCATCCATCTTGATCTTGTGATCGTCGACGACATCGGCAACATTCAACTCCAATTTCATCTTCTCCTCTTCAACTCTTTGTAATTTTTCTTTGAAGTAATTATTTTCTTTTTCAACCAAATTTAACTTCTCGACAAGAATTTCTATGTCGGTTGGAATTTCCGGTTCACATACCTCCTATATTAAAAAATCTATGTCACGTTGGTCGGCATAATTGTCATAAACACTAAATAAAACAAATAGTTATAAAAGATAATATATACCACATCCGAATCATAGACAGGACGAGGGCCGACGGAGGCGGATACCAAAACCATCGCACTATATAATAACAAAAAATAATAAAAGTAAGAAAATTACACAAGTATCTATCTAAATCATACAAGTAAGAACTTTTTTCTTTTAGAAAGAAGATAAGAAGAAGAGGCTAACCACGGTGGTGCCGGCGCCGAGATGGGCGCGGGCGATCGACGGCGGTGAGGATGGGGACGGGACAGGACGGACCGCCAAACCTAGACAAATCTTGAGGAAAATGGAGCTTGGACAAGGAGCTTCGAGAGGAGAAAGCTTAAGTGTGGCTCGGGCATTTCATCGAACACCTCATGTGCATAGGAGGTGAGCTAGAGCACCACAAAAGCTCTCCCACGGCCGGCCAAAAAAACAGAGCAGTGCACTGCTCTGCTCGCGGGCAGGGGGTATATATAGGCCAACCATTGGTCCCGGTTTGTGGCTGGAACCGGGACTAAATGATGGCTGGAACCGGGACTAAAGGACACCATTTGGTCCCGGTTCCAGCCACAAACCGGGACCAATGGTTGTGGGCCAGGAGCGAGGCCCATTGGTCCCGGTTCGTGTCTGGAACCGGGACCAAAGGGGTCAGATGAACCGGGACCAATGACCCACGAGGCCCGGCCGGCGCCCTGGCCTCACGAACCGGGACCGATGCCCCCATGGGTCCCGGTTCGTGAGTGAACCGGGATTAATGGGCTTTTCAGGCTGGACCAAAGCCCTGTTTTCTACTAGTGATTGCACGTTGTTCTAAAAAAACAAATCACACGTCTCATCCACGCGGCGGATTATGGAAAGTCAAAGCAACTTTTAGGCTTGGTCAACGAGTCAATGAAAAAAGACAAGGTTAATTGAAAAGAAAAACACTTTAAATCACTCGGTTGATTTTTTGGCTACAGCAACCGCGTCTGACACGGTCCGATCCTAAGCGATCATACGGCGCGGAGCGTCTCCTATCCCCGCGCGGAGGAGGCCCACCACTGGCGGAGCTACGTTGGGGCAAAACTATGCCATGGCCCGCCCAACCCAAAACTATGCCACTGTTCGGAAGTCCTCCGGCTCCGCGCTCCATGAACTCCATGCGCGAAGCTGAGCCGAACGTCCTAGCTGTGGGAAGCTAGCTTCGAGAAGTCCTGACGACCTGTAGTGTATTTTTGGAGGAGTTCCAGAAGCTGAGAAATCGGTGCTTCACGAAATCCTCTAAAACGCGGAGTTCACTAAAATTACAAGGGTTGCCACCGCAAAGTGAAGGAAAACGTTTCGATTAGTCTCTCTCCTCCCTTCTTTCCTCGCTCGTGCTTCTTCCTCGAACATAAAAAAGGTCAGACCTACCTTTTTGGGCTACCAGCCTGCCTCCAAGGCGGCCCAGTATGGCGCTACACGCCAGCAACCGCTGCCAGCCCAAGGTGACAAGAGAGAAGCTGATTTCGCTGCCGAACGGACAGGAATCGCTGCGTGGAGTGAGAAGCTAGGTCGAGAAGCTGAATCTTCGGAGTTGAGAGAGTTGGGAGAGTTTCTTTGTCTCACTCGATCATAAGCACAAATACAAAACAGTACACAATTTTCTCACCACACAAATTTCTGACGGCCTGCTGGTTAAACATCTTTGTTTCAAGCAAGTAGTTGGAAAGTAGTTGCACTGTAGAGTCATCACAGGTATCGGTGAGCACATCCTCAGCCAAGTTCTTTCCAACACGACCAAACATGAACCTATAGCAGAAGAGCACACCTTGGAGAAGAGCAAGGTAGCACAAGGTGTCCTTCGCCGCTCTTGGTTTGATGCTTGTCCATCTGAGTTGCCCCCTTAATCGTGTTCTATCAGACGCCATAATCAAATCCCTCATTAAGCAGAAGAATCATGCATGGCACTGCTGCAGTTTGCTTCAATGGCAACCAAACCAACCGGCAACCGCCATGCATGTTACTCACATTGACCTGATAATACTAGATGATTCTTCTGCTTTAATTTCTCATTGCCGCCATGCATGATTCTTCTGCTTTGCTTGCTCACTACTGTATACTAGTCGAAATGTCAGCCTGCATGGTCTGTTTCCTTGTGCTGAGAACGAATCCTAGATGTATGCACGCACGTATAGATGTTTAGCTATATTGAACACTGTAAATATATATAGTGTTGTGATGATTTTTGTTAATTACTCTACCGTAAAATGGTATAGGGTGCTCACAGCGATGAGCTTGCTGCTGCTTCAAGGCTGGAGGATAGCATCAACGTTTACCAGACCACCAGTCCCGATGTAGCCAAGCTTTTCGGCGTTGACCCGGAAGCAAAGCGCCCTTTCGTAGTCCTGCTGGAGGCAGATCAGGAGGGGAAGCTGACCGTATCCCGGTATAAACGTTCCACATTGTCCGATTTGTTTTTGAACCACAGCTTACTCCAAGAAACCGGTTTCTATATTCTTGACTCAAAATCTTATGACGTATATTCCCCTTTTCCTTCTGATCAAACACAAATATTGCAGTCAATTCTGCATTCCAATTTGCTGTTGCCATCTATACATATGTCATTCCATTTTTTTCCATCTATCTATCACAGCAGTTTAGCTAGCTACTAACCTCCGATCCGATGATACAACTTTTTTAGCTACATCCCTTCGTCTCTCCTCCAAGAAAAGGCGGCTAGGGTTTCTGCCTCCCGTTGGCGGCGCCGCCGATCTGCCACGTCTCCTGTGGCCTTAGGGCCATGGGTGCGTGGTGGATCTCGGCCCTTGCCGATGGGAGGGCTCCGTTTTTTTGTGCTTCTTCAAGTTTTGTTAGGGTTTGTATCCGGCTCAAGAAGACGAGACGGCGGCGGCTTCTTGAAGATGGAATAAGGTCCTCCCCGTCTAGCCCCCGCCCCGGTGGTGCGTCTAGCATCGTCGGAGGGCGTGTGGAGGTGTGTCTCCGGCGGATCTCACGGGATTCGGTCGGTGGTTGTCTTTGGTGGATCTGCTCGGATCCAGTCTTTGTTCGTCTTTGTTCTTGTGTCTTCAGGTTGGATCCTTCCGATCTAAACTTATCTTCATCGGCGACGGTTGCTGTTCTGGTGTGTTGGTCTCATGGGGCCTTAGCACGACGACTTCCTGACTGTCTACTACAACAAGTTGTGCCCGGCTCCGGCGATGGAGGGGCGATGACGGCGGCGCGCCTTCGGCTCGCTTCAGTGCTTGTAGTCGTCGCTAGGTGGTCTACGAATATGGATGTAATTTTAATTATCTCTAGTGTTCGCTGTACTGCCATGATTGAAGATGAATAGATTGGAAGTTTCTCGCAAAAAAAAAAAAAAATACTGGAAGTAAAGGCACACGCTTTGCCGCGCACGTTGGTTTTTTCTGTTGTCGGTTCTGGTATTGTCACAGTGCAAGTGCAGTGTCAACGGGCTAATGTAGCATTGGTTTTTCTTTTAGGACATGAGCATCTTCTATATATTTATCTTTGAGCCCTCTTGCTCCAATATAAAATGCATGCATGCACGTATTCCGCCGCTAGTCCTGAGAACAATCAAACTAACGAACGTGACCAAATAAGATTATAAAGTCAAAATTTGTAACAAAAAAATGCAACAGTGGCAGCAGATCACACTACAGCGGGGATCGGTGGCGCGTCTCCGACGCGCCCGACAACAGGGCTTGGCCACCTCATGCGACGGTGATGTGATTCCGTTCTAGGCGTGCAGCACGACCGTTTCTCTGGCTACGGCGAGATGGACAGCGAAAGCCGTGCTCGGATTTTTCTGGGCCGACGATGGTGACGCCTTTGGGCGTCATTACCTTGTTGAAGGTGTTGTTGATGGCGTTCTCGCCTACCTGCCTGCTGCTCCAGGGGAAACCCTAGGTCGTCCAGCTGATCTCGGACGATGACGTCAATGGTTTCGTATTTTGTTCTCTTGGGAGCTTCATCTTGGAGCTTCATTGGTTAGGTGGAACAATGGACGATGACAGGTTCGCGCTGCGGCGGACACTTCCATGTCTCACCGGTGCTCTGTTTTGGGTGGTTGAGGCATCAAGGTAGAGCGTGGCGACCGATGGCGGCGATCCTTCGTTGAGCGTGTTATGAAGATGGTGCATGGAAATTTGCCGGTGATAATTATGGCCTTGGAGGGACAGTGACAAATCATGGTGTATTGTCTCGGTGTCCCAATTTTCAACTTACAGACACTAGTGACGGAAGCGTGAGATTGATGGATGGTCTTCAAGGTGGGATTTTGATGGTGACACCTTCTCTCTACCTACAATCAATGGCTCCGTGATTGGCTAGGGCGTGTGTAATGCTCGCTGAATATCCCGTCTGGACTATATACACTTATATCATTTTCGGTGGCTGCACCAGCTCGACAAGGATCAATGTTGCTTTTTTTTTCATCCGCCTAGGCATAGCATTGGTCTTTTACAGCTTTGCTATATGCCGGTGTGATTTTGTGTGTGTGTGTGTGTGTGTGTGTGTATGTGTTGGTATTGGATGTATGCATCCTAACTATGCAAATGTGGGGTGTCTGCTCATGGGTTTTGTATCCCCTTGATGCTTCATTATGAGTTAATAAAGAACTCCCTTTTTCAAAAACAGCAGTACATAACTACCAACATGATGTACTACAATTATTTCCCTTTTCCTTGGATGCAGGATAGAAGATGTGGTTGTCCCATATAACCAGCTTTCCCATCGCAACTTCATCAGAACGAGCAAACGACAGGCAGAGCGGACAATGAAGATACTTCTTTTCTGGAAGTTCCATGACCAAAAGTTCGGAACATTCTGTGTACACAAGTGAATGCTCAGGATAGTATGGGTCCATAGGCAAAATATTGTTCTGGGTAAGCTCTTTCTATGTTGCAGAAGTCTCATCATTAACCTCCTTTACTAGTCGTGGTGGATTATCTGTTAAGGAGACGATGCCACATAAGTTCATGTCTAGGCAACCAATTTTGCTTCCAAATATTGGTGGTGGATCCATTCTCCACCCTCCAAATCAATCCCTAAACCAGAATATCACATCCCTCAAACGCCGCCCTTCAAATCTGGGACGGGTGATAGCCAAGAGAAGCTCCCAAAACCGTGGTCTCAGGGAAGTAGACAACTTAAAAATAAAATGCACTCAAGGGAAAGGGCTTCTAGAGGATCCTCCATGCATGTATTGCCAAGAGGGTCACATTTAAAAGTTCCAATCCTGGAAACATAGCCCTCCCTTATACTTTGGACGTGTCAACACGAGGCACCCAGGACACCCGCCTCGCGAGTGGTACCACCGAGGAACCGTGTAAAGGATTAGGAGGCAAGCAAAACCGCATCATGCCTGAGTCGAAGACGCTCCGAGATAGGAACCAAACACAACAAGAGACTCATGCATCAAGAGGCTTGCTATGTTTGATTCCTAATTCGTAGCGTCTATGACTCAGACATGATGCGGTCTCGCTTGCCTCCTAAATATTACTCCTTCTGTCCCATAATATAAGGGCATCTCCAAGAACGACTCTCAAACTGCCCGGACGTGTTGTGCCATCCAACGTGAGCCTGTATCAGTCTACCGAGTGGTCTGACGCACTTTTTCCCGCAAAGTGGAAACAAAGTCGGGGGGGGGGGGGGGGGGGGGGTTGCCTTTGCGGGAGTCCGGACAACAGCCACGTACGACTCTGACACCCCCGGCCCACTAAATCCCTCCTCCCGGTCCCATTTTCTTCCATTCCGCCCTTCTCCTTCTTTGCTTTGGATCCGCCCTCTCCTCCTCTGATGCTGCCGTTGTACCTCTCCAACCGGCACACATGCATTGCTGGACCTCCGAAGCCAACACCGACCCGCCGGCTCTCCTTTCGCGATGGTGCCGTCCACCCAGGACCCGTCCGTAGGCAATACACTCCGCCCCTATTGACGTCGTCCATGGAGGACACCACGCTCAGTAGGTGTTCGGTCAAATGCCATTGAGCTTATTTTTAACGCCATGTCGTCTTTTCAGAGTACGAAGGATGGCGGGGTACTCGACCATGGAGGATGAGTTGTTGTGTGACGCGTGGTTGGCCGTATCCGCGGATTTTGTAGGCAGGAGTAGGGGGCCTTCTAGTAGCGCATGCATAATTTGTTTCACGCGCGAAAGTACATTGCGCCCTATGATATGCACATCATCCAACAACACAATGTGAGGTCGTTATCTTATCGACGGTATGCCATCGAGACCTCCATCACCAAGTTTTGTGTCGCAGTTGATATGCTAGAGGCAAGGTAGGTATTGCGTGCACCAGCCGAGGAGATTGTAAGTTTTGCTTCTTCTTGCTCAAATTGTTGATGATTCATACATTCGTTCCGCAGTGTTGTCTTATGCTTTAGCCAAGTATAGCTCTAAAATCTATCTGATTTGCCAATAAATCATGATTTTCCTTGCTTTCCAGAAACCCTGACATGAATGAAATGTGCACTTCATCGTTATCCCTTGTTTTGATTACACTCTATCTATTCTTATCTCTTGTCGGGCCCCAATCCTTTTTCCTTCTTCTTTGAATTCCGATCGACATCCAACATACTAGTAAGATGTGATGATGCACCCGAATCTACTGCTCTGTGACAATGTTGCTCTATACATTATGTAGCGCGCACGCGTTGCCGTGATGTACCATAGGATAGAGGGACGATCATTTATGCACATGCACTGTTGGATGAAGCTGAAGGGGCAGTATGTGTGGGACGAAATGATCCGTTCATGAAAAACTTGTTGAACATCCGGTTAATCTCGTTGGATTTGAACTATTGTTATACTAGAGTTATTTGCATGTTATGTAAGGATGATTTGTGCTATTTTCTGTCCGAACTTTGATGAAATTCACTGTGTTTGCATGAATTTTGTCCGCTTAGTTGAAACCTTGATTGAATTATATGCGGACAGCGTTGGATGGCCGATTCCTGCACTCGTATCCGCAGATTGTTCCTCCTCTCCGCGGAGGGATCGGGAGCAAATTTTACACATCCAATATACTCAGACAGTAACGCATATGTCCCGTTTGCCGGTCACTCGCGTTCACACACTGCAGAGGTAGCTCGTCAGAGTCGGGCATTCAGTGACCTTCATTGCTCTCCAGAAGTTGGTAGGTAGCAGCAGACCATGAGCGTGACCAGCCCTCCATTATTGCCTCTTGCTCTGCTCTGCTCTGCTCTCCAAAAGGAACAACACCTCGCGCTGCTCAATGTCCCAAATCACCATTGATCTTGCTCTTGCTCCATCCAACCATGGCCTCGCTTGTGTAGCCGGCGGCTTCAGTCAAGAGGAGTAGGAGATAGCCTTCGTTTTTTTTCATGTACGTACATGCTCCATCTTCTTCCCCTGAAATGAATGTTATTTTGCTCCTCTTCTTGTCCTTCCATAATCCATCTCTCACCTGCTCCTCTTGTCTCAGCAAGCTGCTAGTGCTAGGGGATCTGTCTGGCATTTGGAGAGCCTACCGGATCTTGCTGCTGCCGGCAGCATTTGGGAGCCTGCTCAGCTATGCTTGCTTCTACAGGGTAAGGCCTTGTCGGTTACTAGTAGATGGATCTAGTCCCTGTATACTGCACATTTAAATTCAGTGGTGTACTACTAATAACCGTTCAAATGGTTTAAATTTGTTCAAATGACAAAAAATTTGTCAAGCATTACTGTCCACATTCAGATCCAGTCATGTACTTGCCATTCAAATAGTATAAATCTGTTCAAATGACATAATTTACTTGATGATGATGATAGCAGATCCAAATACACGTACACGCAGTATGTATAACTTGACAGAAACTCGAAACATACAGATTATATGGAGGTCATCTGTCCTTGATTCGAATTCACATGGAAAACAGAAGAATTAGAGCCACATTATTGTTTTTTAAACATGGAAATGCTTAGTTGTTAGCCTAAAATACTTGACTCAGTGACGCTTCATCCTGGTTTCTTGAGATGAGATGAATACACTTTTTGCCACAGCTTCCTGCTGTTTTTTCTTGGAAACAAAATACAAGGAAAAACTAAATGACCATGCTATATCATGAAACAGTCAGTAACCTTGTTCAAAGTCCAAATTTTAGCTCGAACTACTTGCAGTCTTCTATGAAAGGGAAGCAACAAAAGTATTAATCCAAATCGTCTTTGACTGTACACCGAAAGGAGTGTGTGCGTGTGTGTCCCATCGTGTCATGTATCATGACAATTACCTACAATGACAGCATTCATGTTCGTTTAATAGCAAGATTACCAATAGTACTACAGTAGTGTCCTTGTCCATTGATAAGAGTGAAGGGAGGATCCCACACTCCTCAGATGCAGTAAGCAAAGTTGTAACAGGTTCAACCTTTGATCTCCTATATCAGTGCAAGCAAACAAATGAATAGTGGCCAGCTCAGGAGTGCAATCATACGTCTTTTTCCAGTTAATGTCAGCGTGAATCACGATAGCGCTAATGCCACAATCATCCTGCATATAAAGACATTATCCCCTTCGTACTAAAACTGCTTCATATGCTGAAATTAGAAAAAGCAGATAGAAAATATGCTTCAGGTAGACACATATTGAACATTTGAACTATACTTTTGCTGATCCACAACATTCTTGAAGTAAGCCCCCCCCAACTCTCAAACAAATGTAGGCATACATTCCGCTGCAAGAATTGGTGTGGCAATAACCAATATAATCTATAATGTTTTAGAAGGTACTAGTTAACTTGACCAGTAATTTGATTATATGGGGTCTAACCAAATGAGGCCTAAGAAGCTATGCTTCCTTGGTGTTGGAGTGGATGCATTTTTTTCCTGTGTATTTCCTGCGAGAGAACAATTTCGTTTGGTTTACCTACAATTGGCCGATTCCATTCTTCTAACTTAAAATCCATGTGTGTTGCAGGAGTTCTTCCTAAAGGATACATACATTGAGAGCGAAGATCAATCAATTTCGTCATGGAGGTGGTGACTAGGGCCATGGGAAGCCTGCTCCCCAAGCTCGGCGAGCTGCTCGTGGGGGAGTACAAGCTGCAGAAGGGTGTCAAGAAAGATGTTGAGGCCCTCGAGAGGGAGATGAAGAGCATGAACGCTGCCCTTGTCAAGGTGGCGGAGGTGCCAAGGGACCAGCTGGACAACCAGGTCATCATCTGGGCTGATGAGCTCAGGGAGTTATCGTATGACATGGAGGATGTCGTCGACAACTTCCTGGTTTGTGTAGAGGAAACTGATGCCGTCACCAACTCAAACAAGCTCAAACAACTAATGATGAAGATGGCCAACCTGTTCACCAAAGGCAAGAATCGGCATCAGATTGTTAATGCCATCAGGGACATAAAGAACCGCGCCCAAGAGGTGGCTGACCAGCGTGGTAGATACAGGGTCGACGATGTTGTTGCCAATGCAGCTGGAAAATACAATGTTGACCCTCGTGTGATGGCTTTGTACAAGGATCAGAAAGAGCTAGTCGGCATTGAAGAAGCACGAAACGAGGTAACCAAGAGGCTCACAGATGGTGTTGGTGATGGTGATGTTCCCAAGCAGCAGCACAAGATGAAGATTGTCTCTATTGTTGGACCTGGAGGACTTGGCAAGACTACACTTGTTAAGGCAGTGTACGATGGGCTTCAAACACAATTTGAATACAAAGCTTTTGTTCCGGTGGGTCGAAACCCTGCAGTGAAGAAAGTTCTCCAGGATATCATCTTGGAAGTTGACAAGAATGGGCGTATGGGTGATGTCTCCACATTGGATGAAAGACAACTCATCAACAAACTCCGTAGACTACTTGAGAATGCAAGGTACGCACGATCCACCTTAATCAAGTTAATATCTTAAAAGAATAACCGAAAAGGGCTTTCGTCCCGCTAATATCTTAAAAGAATTACCGAAAAATGCTTTCGTCCGGCTTTATAGATAAACCAACGACTATCAGACAACCATACAAACCGATACAAACACACGCCACCACCACACTCACCCCACAAACCCAAGGCAAGAATACAAAGGTGCCGGGCACCGCGACACCACACCAACGACCACCAAGCAACATACAGGTACACAAGACAAACCGCTTGGACGGAGACCACCACCAAGAACTAGCTATCATGGAGAGTTGAGTTGGACACCTACGAAGCATGGACTCCAAGATGGTGCCTCCAAGAAGGTGCCGCCACCGTCCGATCGTGAAGGTAGTTTTCACCCGAAGTAGCACGGTGGAAGTGGGAGCAACCGAGACAGAGCCTTCAAGAAGGGAACAACGTTCGTGGACTCAACAACCGTCGGGCGGTAACACCGACAAGTTATGAACCCCGGCGCTCACACCCCTCCGGTGCACTCATGCGAGCTGCATGGCCATGGCTGCCCGCCCGCACCTGAGACACACATTCCACCCAGGAACGCCGCGACTCCTGCCGCCATGACAGCCGCATCCAGACAGTCCCGAGACAAAACAAAGAGATCGGCTTTGGTCCAAAATTGTGCTCCCCACCAATGAAACAGCAGTAGATGCTCTGCCTCGAACATCGCGGAACCTGCATCAACACACACTCGTATGAGGAAAGGGGGAGTGGACACATCCACGACTAGCACAACCCCCTGTGTCGGCAACGGGTGGCCCGACCACGTCGGCGCCTCCCATCCCTCCAATCTACCTCCCCACCGGACACCCCCTGTGTCGCCCCACCACGACAGCCGGTGCAGACCCATTTAAAGTCACCAACGCCGCCCGTCCGTAGGAGGGGCAGACAAAAATCGACCACCGCCATCAGGCTAGAAGTTCATCGGAAATGTCCACCCACACCGCTCACCGATGTCCAGCTGGAACTTGGCCAGCGCGCCCGACAGGTCCATCGCAACTACGCCACCACCCTCACCACCCGAGCGCCGAGGTAGGGGCAGAGAATTAGCAAATTGAGCTTACTAATCACTCCCAATTACTAAAGTATAATTGGAAATACCATCGATAACACATGACGTGTAGAACCTAATGTGTTACATGTAGTGACACAATGCCGCATTTTACATGTTATAGGAAGGAAGCCATCTACATGGAACTAGCAAATGGATAAAGGAATACTATTCCTTTTGACTCTCATCAGCTAGGTGGTGCATCTCAATGTCATAAGGGTATTGAATCCGATGAAGCAACCAGTTAAAAACATGTGGTTCATTGCGTTTTGACATGTTCTAAATTTGGATTTCGAGAGCCTATTCATGTTATTCTTATGTACTTTCAGAAAATGGAGTGGATTTTACCCTGTTTTCTAGCTTTAATATCATTTGGGTCAGAAGTTCAATTTAGAACTGGAATATAAATCTGAGTTCAACCTAATAATTCAAAACCAAATTCAATATATAAAAACATATTCAAATCTGAGGGGTGAAATTAATAAGTACAGTTTTGATGAAAGAGGTTAGATCAATCAAATTCATGCATACATTTTTCCAGTGGCTTACTCACTCATTTTCTTTTTTGTACCTGTAGATTCAACGATAGCATACGTATTTATATTCCTTATGGAGGTGGCTGCTATGCATTTTTTAAACATATTTTCTAGATGGTTTTAGCCAACGCATGACTCTTGTATTGTTATGTGGATAGGTACTTCATTGTCATTGATGACATATGGGATTTAAAAGCATGGGACATGATCAAATGTGCTTTGGTTGATAACAATTGTGGGAGCCGAGTAATCACAACTACTCGTATTCTCAAAATCGCCACAGAGTCTGGTGATATTTACAAGCTAAAACCACTTTCTCAACATACGTCTGAAGAATTGTTTTATACAAGATTATTTGGTGGTAAGGATAAATGCCCTTTTGATCAACCGGCTGAAGTATCAAATAAAATTTTACAGAAGTGTGAAGGTGTTCCATTAGCTATAATTACAATAGCAAGTTTATTGGCTGGTAAGCCTATGGAGGATTGGTCAAAAGTATTCGACTCTATTGGTTTTGGATCTGGAGATAACAACAAAGATGTAGAGAACACAAGGAAGATATTATCATTTAGTTATTATGATCTACCTTGTCATATAAGGTCTTGTCTGCTGCATCTGAGCATTTATCCAGAAGACTATTTGATCATGAAAGACACAGTGATATGGCAGTGGGTAGCCGAAGGTTTCATCAATGAGGAACCTGGGGTAAGTTTATTCGAGATTGGAGAAAGATACTTTAATGAACTCTTGAATAGAAACATGATCCAGACAGTAGAGAATCAAAATTACACAGTATTTGCTTGTCGTATTCATGATATGGTGCTGGATATGATTTGTTTGTTTTCCATGGAACAAAATTTTGTTACTATATTGGATAGTAACAAAAATGACGCGGCTTCACAATGCAATGCCCGCAGGTTAGCTGTCCAAAAGAAAGCTGTGCCTCTGGCTAACATGAGCATGCCGAAACTGAGGTCGTGCTATGCCACCATGTGTGATGATTCCACTGCGGTGCCATCACTCTCTAACTTTCAAGTGTTACGTGTTTTAGACATGGAAGAGTGCAGTTTTGAGAGAGCCCGGCCTTACCATCTTAAGCATCTTGGGAGGTTACCTCAGTTGAGATATCTGAGGCCAGAGAACACACATATTAGTAAGCTCCCAGAAGAAATAGGAGATCTGAAATTTCTGCAGACACTGGACTTGAGGGGCACTCCTATAAAAGAGTTGCCACAGAGTGTTGGTTTGCTAAGGAAACTGAAGTGTCTGCGTACTAGGAAGAATGGTTATTCTATAACAGTGTTGAATTGGATAGGGAACCTGACATCCTTGGAAGAGCTACATTTGAATATTGCTGACAAGTCTTGTATCTTTGTGAAAGAGCTCAGAAAGCTGACAGACCTGAGGGTGCTCATTTGTTATTTACATGTAGATGCAGATGCGGATGTGTGCTGGAAGAATATTTTTGTGGAGTCTTTATGCAAGCTGCGGAAAATCCAAGTCCTAGAACTAAGTGTCAAGCTAGGTGAATACTGGAAAGGGTATGAGCCCCCTCGGCAACTCCGTGATCTGGTCATAAAGGGCGATTGCAGTAGGCTCCCGGCGTGGATTAATTTCTCGCTTCTTCCGAATCTCTCCAACATAGACGTGGAGGTGATAGACGATGATTTGAGGGAGCAGGATGTGGCGAACCTTGGGAGTTTGCAAGAGCTTATTTGCGTTGGAAAGCTGTGGATTCCAGGGGGCATGGAATTCCCTGATGGTGCATTCCCCAAGTTGAGGAGCTGCACGGTGTATGCGCCATTCAGGTTTCTGAAGGGAAGTATGCAGAGCCTTGAATCCATTCTTTTCATATTGAAAGTGCGTGCCTTGAAGGATGCCAGCATCGATTTGGAGTTTAATGTTAGCCTCAAGAATCTCCCCTCGCTTCGGGAAGTGAGAGTTCAGACCCATGGCTACGATGCCTATTATTCTGATATTGTTGAAGCGAACACAGCGGTAAAGCGAGCAATTGACGCACATCCGAACCATCCCACCATTGATCTCATAACACTTGGTGGATATCTGGTACCATTACTACAAGCTTTTTTGTCTATATCCAGCTTGTTTTTTTTTTGGATTCCCTGACAGCTATGTGTTGGCTTTTTTTATAGATGGACAAAAAACCAACGTCGTCTTTGGATCATACTACCACTGTTGGTATGTCTACTCCGGGAATCGACAACGACGATGACAAAGAAAAATCGGACGCGGAACAGACCGAACAAGAGGTATTATTACTTAGTTTACTCCAAGCTAGCTAAGCTGGTTTATTCTCTTCTTTCTTTTGCTCATACTACCGTTGTTGGTAGTCTGCTCAGGTAATAAATGATGACAGTGACAAGGAAGAATCAGATTCCGACCAGACAGAACAAGAGGTATACCTACTTGCTATACTCCTAGCTGCTAATTTTTTTTTTATGATTATTCCTGTAATGAGCCCTCTTCATTCCGACTCCCCTCTTCGTCTACCTGGCGTGTGTTCTTTTCAATTCCCTGACAGCTACCAGTGTTGGTTCTTTTTTAGGTTGATGAAGAAGAATCGGACTCGGAACATACGGAACAAGAGGTACCACCAGCCTCCTATTTGGATCATACTATCAGTGTTGGTACATCTGCTCAACTAATCGAGGACAACAAGGATGAAGAAGAATCGAACTCCGAGCAGAAAGAACAAGAGGTACCTACTTACTTCACTCCAAGGCTCCAAGCTACTCATGTAGTGTCAAATACGCTCTTATATTATGGGACGGGGGGAGTAGTCTATTTCTGCTTCGATTCCTGTACTCGGCCCTCTTCATCCCAACTCCCTTCTTTCTTCTTCAGTCCCACCACGACGATGACAACCGTCCCGCCCCAAATCTAACGGAGAGCAGCATCGACGGCACCGGTACATCTCCTGCAGTGCCGGAGCAGCAACGTTGCTGAGGGGGTGGGCGTGCTTCGCTTGCCTCAACTTGGGTAGCAGTAGTTCCGCTGCATCTGCCACAGCGGGTTCCAACCAACGTGGCGCTTCAGGACAGGAGAAGGATCAGGCAGCACAGAATGATAAATAATGAGGCTGCCCAGCCCTGAATAAGAGCGTTGCTGTCCTGAATGACCAGTTAATCTGCATTACTACTTTTTCTTGAGATTTGTTATAACTTATAAAAGGATAGTGTGGTTCGCCAGGTTTTTTGCCCCGTAGTCTCTGTGTGTCTACCAGCCAGATGAGGCATGGACAGCGGGTTTTCGTGGCTTTTGCTGCAATCCTTTCTTCCTACTTTGTTAAGACTTGTTGTTTCTGTTATGCTCAGTACTGGAAAGTATCCAATTTTTCAGTTATCCATGTTAAGACTTCTTTCTGTTCTTTGTAAGAAATGAAAAAGTGTAGAAGAGGCTCTCTCCGACAGTACAAATTATGTTCGTGTAAGGAGATAAATACAGTTCAGAAGGACTGGAGACATAACCAGCTCAGGTTACGACTGCACTGGGCCGACATGAATTGGGAGCTGACGCTATAGCGGAAAGGAGCGCGGGTGAGGGTGGGGATTTTTAGGTGGCCTCAGATTTGTCGGAAGCGGGCATGGTAGCGGTCCAGACTCCCATAAAGCCCCCTCCTCCCCCGATTTGCTTTCAGTTTGTTGGGAAATGGGCATTCGGACCTACCCTCGGACGGATACAGACCGTGTTGGATGATATAACATGTTCGGACCTCGCGGTCCGGACGGTTACTGATGGCTTGAGGGTTCGTGTCGAAATGTCGTTAGGCCATTTCTAACCGATCCCCTAAAAACTAACGGGGTATCCGACCTAGTAAACCTTAGTGGAGTATATATACTCCACTAAATTTTGGTCGGTTCTAGCCAAACCCCTAAAGTTAGCGGAGTAAAACATAAATTTGCATGAATTCAATCTAGTTTCAACTTTCAACCGACATTTGCAAATTTAAACATAAGTTCAACACCAACCAAACATTAAACATAAATTCAAACTTCAACTACACTAGTAGACTACCGTTCAAAAGTGTGGTCGAGCCACTCCTTCCTCGTCTGGCTACCGGGGGTGAGAGCTGGTTCCGGGTCGGTGTCGTCGGCATCGTCGTCGGGGTAGACGCTACACCACTCGTCGAGCTCGATGGCTTCCTCATCGCCGCACTCCTCGCCGCCCTCCTTGCCGTCCTCCTCGCCGCCGTTCTTGCCGCCCTCCTCACCGCCTTGCACCTTGTCGTCGGAGAGGACTATAAACTCCCCGTCAGAGTCGGCAAAGATCACCCGCTCCGCCTCCACGAGCTCCAAGTGCTGCCGGCAGGGCTCCTCAATGTAGGCTTCGGCGGCTGCCTCCGCTTCACGGCGCTCCCGAGCCTCTCGGCCCTCCTGCGCCATCCGAGCGCTCACCACCCCCCGGCTCCGGCGGGACGAGGTGGACTGGTGCCGTCCCGAATGGGAAGTTCAGCCTGGCGGCGGTGCCGTGTACAGGGTCTCCCACCGATCGTACTCCATGGCCGCGAGCTCGGCCGTGTGGAACGACCCGAGCCACCTCCGTCGGTGGGTTTCCCGATTGGTGGTTTCCGCCACCCACATCCCCCACCCGTGCTGCCGGACGCAGAGGTAGGTCCTTGTCGGCGGCCGTGGCGGAGGGAGCTCCGGGAAATCCTCCAATCGGGTGGGGCGGGCGGTTCGGACGAGTGGCGGCGGCTCAAGGATGCGCCAGCAGACGGCAACCTGCGGACGTGGCAGCGCGGATCCACGCTGCGGATCGGCGGCAGGGACCTCCGTCCACCACGTCCGGCCATTGGGAGGAGAAGGGGCAGCGGATCGGGGCAGGGGACGCGCCGGCGGCGGGGCGAGGGGGAGAAGAGGAGGTAGAGGAGAGGAGATGTTTTTACTCAGCCGCCACGAGTCGGAGTAAATCTCTACTCCTAATTGGGGAGTTGGTAGCTTCCGTTCCGGGTTTTTTTTGTCATACCTCCCACCTTCGTCCGGTTTTTTTTGTCCGGTTTTTTTGTCACCCATCCAATAAAAACTTTCCTAACCAAACACGTTATAAACGGGAAGGAAGTGATTCTTTTCCGATCCACCTCGATCTCCTTCCCGATCCATTCCCGATTCTAACACTTTCCAAACGTATAAAATATCACACATATAACTTTCCTAACTTACCCAAATCAACCGATCTCTGTCATCAATGCAATTTACTTTAGGAAACAAAATAACGGATTTTACGGAAACAAATAACGAATTTGAAAAAAAACATTGACTAATCGACAGATATGTATCTCAACCTTCCTTCTTCAAATTTCTCTACTCCTAAATGGGGAGTTGGTAGCTTCCGTTCTTGGTTTATTTTCGTTTCCGTAACACTGGTTTTTTTCATCCGTCTTTTAAACCCACATCCCACCACCTCCGTTACCTCCGTAACACAAGGAAAAAAAAAGATTCGCCAATCCACCTGTCCCGATCGAGATCCCAAGCCGTTGCTCTTCCTCTCTCGGGTGAGAGGCAGCAACCGCCGTGGATCACCACCACCAAGACGCCGCCGATACGTGGATCATCATCCCGAATCACTAGGACGCAGCCATCGCGCCACCGCCGCCGCCTCGGATACCCACACGCCGCAGACGCAGATCCCCAAGGACTAGACGCAGCCGCCACCACCAAACCATGGATCCCCACGGACAAACGGCGACGGCGGCGAATAGTGCAAGGCAACGTCGACCACCAGCCGACGCCTCGTGCCCGCCCGCTGCTTGATCTTGGGTCACTGTCAACTTAGTCGCCGATCACACAAGCGCCACGGCTACGCCCCGTCGTGGTTTGTCTCTCTTCCCCTCTCCGCCCAAATCTCCCATCTGTGTTTGTGTTGCGCTGTGTGTGTGCGCGCGTGTGTGCTCTGCGTGAGTATTGTGGTGGGCATGCTCTGTGTGTAGCTTGCTAGCGTGTGCGAGTGCGTGATCTCCACCGATTGATGCTTGTATGAAGTCATTGTGTGTGCTTGCTTGCTGCTTGCTGGGTGCCGATGGATGCATGTTGCGTGTGCGTGCCTGTTTGTGGTGTTTGCTGGATGTGCGTGCCTGTGTGTGGTGTTTGCTGGATCAAGCAACAACGATACATGTTGTTTTCTAATTTTTGTGCTTGAATATATCATGTATATAACCAAGTAAGCTGTAGAGAAAAAAATACATATTAGTATGCAATATAATTAATTTCTTGATCTTATACTGATTACACACAATTTCATTCCATTGCTTGGTCATGTGCTTCTTTTTCCCTTGGTTCATTATGGACTACATTATTAACTTCTAAATTACAAACTGGATACCATCTTCAACATAAGATCCCATGTTCAAATTTATAGGTTGTTCATTTTTTTTATTCAATCCTTCTATCAGTAACTAGCATTCGTCGATGGAATATTTTACGATCTTCAGTTCTTTTGCTGACAAGCTTGGTTCAGTACCACTTTATTACTTACAAGCACTAGTAGAAAACAGGGCTTTGAAACGGCCAGAATATTGCATTAGTCCCGATCGTGTTACGAACCGGGACTAATGGGTGCATCAGTCCCGGTTTGTGAGGCCAGGGCGCCGGCCGGGCCTCGGCGGGAACCAGTCCCGGTTCGTATGACCCCTTTAGTCCCGGTTTCAGACACGAACCGGGACTAAAGGGCCTCGCTCCTGGCCGAGCCCCTTTAGTCCCGTTGCTAGCCACCAACCAGGACTTATACAACGCCTATATATATGCTCGCCCCTGCCCGCTCACTCCTCTGCTTTTTGGCCGGCCGGCGTTTGGGAGGTGTGTTGCTCTCTGTTCTCACCTCCTATGCACATGAGGTGTTCGATGAAATGCCGCAGCCACACTTAAGTTTTCTCCTCTCCAAGCTCGACCTCCAAGCTATATTTTCCCTAAGATTTGTTTAGGTTTGGCGGTGCACCAACTACACAAGTGTTCTAAAAGGTTAACGACTTCATCGTTTTATCTCTCACTGCTAGTTTAGCTCATTTCAAATGCTCTAGAAGTAGAGTGTGGTTTGTGGGTTTCAGTGGAGGAGTGTATGTGGGAGTTCTTTTGATTTAGACGCACAATTAGAGCTGAAATTAACTTCTTAGAGTCCGCACATGTGTAGGGTGCCGTCCCCGTCCCCGTCCTCACCGCCGTCGATCGCCCGCGCCGATCTCGTCGCCGGCACCATCATGGTGAGCCTCTTGTTCTTATCTTCTTTTTAAAAGAAAAAAAATTCTTACTTGTATGATTTAGATAGATACTTGTATAATTTTCTTACTTGTATGTTGTTCTATGAGAACTATGTATGAAGTTTATGTATTTATTTTTTTAGTAATAACATTTGATCACTACTGTACTTTGGTTTTAATGTGATGATGAACTTGTATTAATTTGATCACTTCTCTATTCATGATGTTCTGTAATGGTTTTTGATACATTTAATTATATAATGCACGCAGATGAACCGGCAATGGATGTACGGTGACCGACGCATCTCCGAGTACATTGAGGGCCTGCATAAATTTCTCGAAGTGGCTGAGGCAAACAAGTAGAATGGTTTTATGTATTGTCCATGTACTGTCTGTGGGAATACGAAGGATTACTCCAGCTCTGAAACCCTTCACTTCCACCTGCTTGAGAAGGGTTTCATGCCACACTATAATGTTTGGACCAGGCACGAAGAAAGAGGGGTTATGATGGAGGACAACGAAGAAGAAGAGGATGATGACAGCTATCGTCCTATGTACCCTGAATACGGTGATACTGCAATGGGGGAGGCTGAAGATCAAGAGGCACCAGACGATGTGCCCGATGATGATCTTCGCCGGGTCATTGTTGATGCACAGAGAGAATGCGAAGGTGAAAGGGAGAAGTTGAAGTTCGATCGCATGTTAGACGATCACAAAAAAGGGTTGTATCCAAACTGCGAAGATGGCAACACAAAGCTCGGAACCACACTGGAATTGCTGCAATGGAAGGCAGAGAATGGTTTATCTGACAAGGGATTTGAAAAGATACTGAAAATAATGAAGAATAAGCTTCCAAAGGATAACAAATTGCCTGACACTACGTATGGAGCAAAGAAGGTTCTCTGCCCTCTAGGATTAGAGGTGCATAAGATACATGCATGCCCTAATGACTGCGTCCTCTACCGCGGTGACAACGAGGAATTGAACGCATGCCCGGTATGCAATGCATTGCGGTATAAGATCAGACGAGATGACCCTGGTGATGTTCAGGGCGAGCGCCCTAGGAAGAGGGTTCCTGCCAAGGTGATGTGGTATGCTCCTATAATACCACGGTTGAAATGTCTGTTCAGAAACAAAGAGCATGCCAAGTTGTTGCGATGGCACAAAGAAGACCGTAAGAAAGACGGGAAGTTGAGAGCACCCGCTGACGGGTCGCATTGGAGAAAAAATCGAGAGAAAGTGGGAGGACTTTGCAGGTGACGCAAGGAACGTATGGTTTGGTTTAAGTGTAGATGGCATTAATCCTTTTGGGGAGCAGAGCAGCAATCATAGCACATGGCCTGTGACTCTATGTATCTATAACCTTCCTCCTTGGTTGTGCATGAAGCGGAAGTTCATTATGATGCCAGTGCTCATCCAAGGCCCTAAGCAACCCGGCAAGGACATTGATGTGTACCTAAGGCCATTAGTCGAAGAGCTTTTACAGCTGTGGAATGGAAAAGGTGTACGTGTGTGGGATGAGCATAAACAAGAGGAATTTGACCTACGAGCGTTGTTGTTTGTAACCATCAATGATTGGCCTGCTCTTAGTAACCTTCAGGACAGACAAACAAGGGATACAACGCATGCACGCACTGTTTAGATGATACCCAAAGTATATATTTGGACAAATGCAAGAAGAATGTGTACCTGGGACATCGTCGATTTCTTCCGACCAAGCATGCCTTAAGAAAGAAAGGCAAGCATTTCAAAGGTGAGGCAGATCACCGAAAGAAGCCTGTCCTCCGTACTGGTGATGACATACTTGATATGGTCAAGGTTTTACAAGTAATCGTTGGAAAGGGTCCTGCGGACAATCTGTTCCGAATGACGCTGAGGGACGCGCACCCATGTGGAAGAAGAAATCTATATTTTGGGACCTACCCTATTGGAAAGACCTAGAGGTCCGCTCTGCAATCGACATGATGCACGTGACGAAGAATGTTTGCGTGAACGTGCTAGGCTTCTTGGGCGTGTATGGGAAGACAAAATATACACCGGAGGCACGGGAGGACCAGCAACGTGTGAATGAAAAAGACGGCATGGATCCAAAGCAGTATCAAGGTCCTGCCAGCTACGCTCTAACCAAAGCAGAGAAGGAAATCTTCTTTGAATGCCTGCTCAGTATGAAGGTCCCATCTGGCTTCTCGTCGAATATAAAGGGAATAATAAACATGGCAGAGAAAAAATTCCAGAACCTAAAGTCTCATGACTGCCACGTGATTATGACGCAACTGCTTCCGGTTGCATCGAGGGGGCTTCGAACGGAAAACGTTCGATTAGCCATTGTGAAGCTATGTGCATTGCTCAATGCAATCTCTCAGAAGGTAATCGATCCAGAAATCCTACCAATGTTAAGGAATGATTTGGTGCAATGTCTTGTCAGCTTCGAGTTGGTGTTCCCACCATCCTTCTTCAATATCATGACTCACGTCCTAGTTCATCTAGTCGACGAGATTGCCATTCTGGGTCCTGTATTTCTACACAATATGTTCCCCTTTGAGAGGTTCATGGGAGTCTTGAAGAAATATGTTCGTAATCGTGCTAGACCAGAAGGAAGCATCTCCACGGGCCATCAAACAGAGGAGGTTATTGGGTTTTGTGTTGACTTTAATGCTGACCTTAAGCCGATTGGTGTCCCTCAATCGCGGTATGAGGGGAGACTAAGTGGAAAAGGCACGCTAGGAGCGAAATCAATAATATGTAGGACGGGCATTCTTGGGCGCAAGCACACTACACAGTTCTACAGAATTCTACCTTGGTGGCCCCGTATATGAATGAACACAAAAATATTCTACGTTGGACACACCCGAAGCAGTCTGACGACTGGATTACACGTGAACACATCGGGACTTTTAGCGGCTGGTTGCAAATGCATCTCATGCGAAACAACACTGTTGTAGATGACCTCTACGTGTTGGCCAGGACACCATCTTCGACTGTATTGACTTACCAAGGGTACGAGATAAATGGTAATACATTTTACACAATAGCCCAAGATAAAAAGAGCACCAACCAAAACAGTGGTGTCCGCTTTGATGCAGCAATCACTAATAGGGCAAAGGACACATATTATGGTTACATAGAGGAGATATAGGAACTTGACTATGGACATGAATTTAAGGTCCCTTTGTTTCGGTGCAAATGGGTCAATCTGTCAGGAGGCGGCGTACAGTTAGACCCGCAGTACGGAATGACAACAGTGGATCTCAACAATCTTGGGTACACAGAGGAACCATTCGTCCTAGCCAATGATGTGGCGCAGGTTTTCTATGTGAAGGACATGTCTACCAAACCGAGAAAAAAAAGATAAGGAAGTGGATACATCAAACGATGAGCCAAAGCGAAACTTAGTTCTTTCAGGGAAAAGAAACATCGTGGGAGTGGAGGGCGAGACAGACATGTCTGAAGATTATGAAAAGTTTCATGAAATTCCTCCCATCAAAGTGAAGGCTAACCCAAGCATCTTGTTAAACGATGAAGATTATCCATGGTTACGGCGCAATAAGCAAGGGACAAACGCGAAGAAAAAGTGAAGACTTTCTCTCCACAACTATTCTGATGATGGCTTTCATCTAGAATATCACTGCAGTTACATGTGAAGAAATGAAATCCCTTTGTAATAGACGAGTTTTCGTCCGAAACCCTGACACTTCGAAAGGATTGTCCAGTTTGTACACGAAGTGCATCCAGTTTTTCCTGTAACCCTCTCAACTTTTTAGCACATGCTATGTGGGTGAAATTATGATACCATGCCAACTTTCAACCATTTCAGAGTTCATTTGCAGTGCTTTTAATTCAGGGTCATTTTAGCTCAAAATAAATCATGAAATGCATGAAAAATAGCAAATGAAGTCAGAAAATGGTTGAAAAGTGATGATGTGGCTTTGAATGGTGCATATTGAATGCAGAAAAAGTCTTGAATTAAAATATGTTTAAAAAAATTAAATCCCTTTGTAATAGACAAGTTTTCGTCCGAAACCCTGATACTTCGAAAGAGATTGTCCAGTTTGTACACGAAGTGCATCCAGTTTTTTCTGTAACCCTCTCAACTTTTTAGCACATGCTATGTGGGTGAAATTATGATACCATGCCAACTTTCAACCATTTCAGAGTTCAATTGCAGTGCTTTTCAATTCAGGGTCATTTTCAATATGAATCATGAAATGCATGAAAAATAGCAAATGAAGTCAGAAAATGGTTGAAAAGTGATGATGTGGCTTTGAATGGTGCATATTGAATGCAAAAAAAGTCTTGAGTTAAAATATGTTTAAAAAAATGAAATCCCTTTGTAATAGACGAGTTTTCGTCCGAAACCCTGATACTTCGAAAGAGATTGTCCAGTTTGTACACGAAGTGCATCCAGTTTTTCCTGTAACCCTCTCAACTTTTTAGCACATGCTATGTGGGTGAAATTATGATACCATGCCAACTTTCAACCATTTCAGAGTTCATTTGCAGTGCTTTTCAATTCTGGGTCATTTTAGCTCAAAATAAATCATGAAATGCAAGAAAAATAGCAAATGAAGTCAGAAAATGGTTGAAAAGTGATGATGTGGCTTTGAATGGTGCATATTGAATGTATAAAAAGTCTTGAGTTAAAATATGTTTAAAAAAATGAAATCCCTTTGTAATAGACGAGTTTTCGTCCGAAACCCTGATACTTTGAAAGAGATTGTTCAGCTTGTACACGAAGTGCATCCAGTTTTTCCTGTAACTCTCTCAACTTTTTAGCACATGCTATGTGGGTGAAATTATGATACCATGCCAACTTTCAACCATTTCATAGTTCATTTGCAGTGCTTTTCAATTCAGGGTCATTTTAGCTCAAAATAAATCATGAAATGCATGAAAAATAGCAAATAAAGTCAGAAAATGGTTGAAAAGTGATGATGTCGCTTTGAATGGTGCATATTGAATGCAAAAAAAGTCTTCAGTTAAAATATGTTTAAAAAAATGAAATCCCTTTGTAATAGACGAGTTTTCGTCCGATCAAAGTTATTTAACTTAATATTATATAAAATTTATGCAACTAAAATTATCAAAGTTATTTTTGTTAAAAACTTTAATAGCAAAAAGAATATTCATAAAGTATTTTTTGTTAAGAACTTTTAATATGCAAAAAATAACATAAAAAATAGCAAAAATGAAAATAGATGCGCTTATAGAGAAAATTCAACCTAAATTCAAAGTGCTAGTGGACTCTTTTACTAGTACTTTGAATTTAGGTTGAATTTTCTCTACAAAGTGCATCTATTTTCACTTTAGTAACAGCGAGATAGTAGGCACATGTTCGGTTTGAGAGAGGCTCGTGCTGCCTCTCTCACAGCAGGGCTTATAAGCTGGTCGTCGTGCTCCTCAACTAGCGAGGTGGGACTAAACTCCCACAACAGCCAGGACCAGCCCTTTAGTCCCGGTTGGAGCCACCAGCCGGGACTAAAGGTCCCCTTTAGTCCTGGTTGGAGCCACCAACGGGGACTAAAGGGCTGGGCTTCCCGCCCTTTGGGCTGCTGGAGTTCACCTTTAGTCCCGGTTGGAGGCTAACCGGGACTAAAGGTGAACTCCAGTAGCCCAAAGGGCGGGAAGCCCAGCCCTTCAGTCCCGGTTGGTGGCTCCAACCGGGACTAAAGGGGACCTTTAGTCCCGGTTAGTGGCTCCAACCGGGACTAAAGGCTGGGGTATATAAGTGGACCAAAATCCATCTGCAGCTTTTGATCTCCATCTCCCCCGACGGCGCCGAAGAAAACCTCGACGCCGCCTGGCTGCCGGACCGCGTCGTTGCCTCCCCGAGCCCGCTCCTCATCGCACCGCCCTCGATGCTTCCCCGTCGCCGCCCCCGAAGCCGTCCCCGTCGCCGGCCCCAAAACCGTCCCCGTCGCCGCCCCGAGCCCCGCTCCCCTCCTCCTAGTTAGGTGAGCCGCCGGGCGCCACACCGCCGTTCCCCTCCTCCTATCCCCCCCCCCCCCCCCCCCCCCGCGGTCACCATCATCGCCCGTAGTATGAACCGAGTTAGTATGAAATTAGTTTGAAAAGTTCTAGTTAATTAGTATGAAATTAGTTTGAAAAGTTCTAGTTAATTAGCCGCCGGGCGTAGTATGAACCTAGTTAATTAGTATGAAATTAACTAGGTTTTATATTTTTCAAGTTCTATATTTTTCTTACTGTTATATGCAAATGATCCGAGTGGCCTAGTCAAAAATGAGTCTAACATGAGTTTAAGAAATTAAGCATTTCTAAAATAGCAAAACATTAAACGATAAGAAAATGTTCTCATAGGAATTTGTCTCGACATCGACGATGCCTGGCCCGCATCCTCGTCGTCGTCGAGTCGGCGGCGACATCCTGCTTGAGAGGCGCAATGTCCGGGACTGGGCTCCGCCGGGCTGGCACTGGGAGGTGCTACCTTCCCGGGCTCGGAGCTTGGTGAGGAATCCTGGTCTCGTCGTCGACCCGGACCTTCTTTGGTGGTGGTCGCGTGGGCCACTTTCGGTGCAGAGGGAGCGGGCCCCCGCGGAGGTGGTACGTCGCCGTGTCAGGGAGGAGGACGAGCACGTCCGTCGCTACATGGCGGCGTTGGACGCCAGGTTCTCCAATACCTGGCAGGTTCTTCAGGGATCTCACCCGAGTTATGATCCGGTGATGGTTCCTTATCTTTTGGTGTCCACTGCCAACGACTCAGAGACCGCTAGTGAACCGAGTTCACCGTCCTCCACTTTGGATTCTAGGATATTTGATCTGTATTAGTGATCTTATATGATAATATTCGATATGTATTAGTTAATATTTGATGATGCATTAACTGGATTATTCGAGATGATGTTTTAGTGATATTATATTCGAGTTCATTATAAATGTATTAGTGATATTATATTCGAGTTCATTATAAATGTATTAGTGATATTATATTGGTATAATGCGTGTGTGACTTTCAGTCTGTCGTTGCTCCTTGTGTGACTTTCATGTGTGTTTTTGATGGAGGAATCCCGACTGTTGTCGTTGGGGGCGCTTCCTCCTCTTCTCTTCTTGCGACGATATATACCTAGGTGTAATGCGCAAGGAGAGGAGAGGAGGTGCGCCCATCACCGACGGTCGAACTATTAGTGTGAGAGAGTGTCCACCCACATATATACACCACCATATCAGTGTGAGAGAGTGCGCACCAACACACCATAAGATATGAGAGTTATTTAAGGAAAGCCTCGACGGACCGAAAGTCAACCAATATTTAATTAGGTCTCTTTGGACATGTGTGTATGTTATTGCAGGGAACCCCTCCTAGTGCCTATGTTTTGCCGGAATGTTGATTTATTTCCGTTCCGGCAAATTTTAGGCGCTCAATATGTCTTACATTAGCAATGGTCCTGCCGTACTTTTTGAATCATGAACACAGGAAATGTCGTCGTCTGATGACGACGATAGGTGCCAAACGTGCAAACTGTGCGGCGAAGATAAGGGTTTTGCGACCAGCCTGGGATGCGAGATGGCAGGTTCTTCACCATGAAGCTTTACGAGGACTTCGACATTTCTACGGTACGCAACGATGACAAGTGTTTTTTCGTAATTAAGCATGACTTTTGTTTCTTTGCTTCAACGTGTAATTTCTGTTTTATACAATTCGACTAGTTCATCCCCTGTCATGCAAGACGGTATTTCTTGGATAGGCTCGGTTTCGAAGAGCACGACGGTTTCGAGACGAGGAGAGCCAACCTGAGGACTAAACATGGTCACACATTTCTGGTCAAAGTAATGAATGCAGTTAATAACACAGAATTAGGGTGCTCAAATTGGGAAGCTCTTTGCAAGGCATATGGATTTCAGGAGGATATGGAAATAACCTTCGAGCTTCGTCCTGAAGATCATATAGAAGGTAACATCGACATTTGGGTGGATGTCGATATGCTTCCTGTTTTACCTCCATGTGAGTTTATCAACCATGCATATTTGTCAAGTAATTTGCATTCTATATTTAAAAATAGTTGGTGTTCATCCATACTAAATTTATTAATTTATAATTTACAGCTTATTTCGTTTCTTCGAGTGAAACACAAAACATAATTGACACGACACACTACACTTATGGATCACATCTAACTTGGGAGGAGAAGGATGATCTTATCAACTTTATTATTGGTGTCCTAGTTGGTAGGCAGATCTTCCCGTATAATTTGGGAACTGGCCCAAATTATACATTGTACAGGACACTAGTGCATAGGTTGAGGGCGGATGACATTCGCCGAAATATCTTGGTAAGAGTTGCTAATTAAGTACACTACTATTGCGTAAATGGTATTGATTACATTGCTACCTAGGCTACTATTATGTTCTTCAACAGAAACTGCCAAATGAAGTTGTGCCTCCGTTGATGCAAGCCGAAGGTAATATGACATTTAAAAGCCCTATGAGGCCCGAGTTCTCTTTTGCATACTCGACTGAGCGCAAACCACCAAGACGGCTCCAAATTGAAGCATGGGAACAAATAAAGAAGGATCGCAAGCCACAAGTTGGAGACCATTGGATCTCTTTGCTTCATCATGGAGACATAGGTGTTATTCTGTTTTATGTCATTTTACCTAGGAGGGAGAACTAGGTCCTATGAGAGAGAAGTTTTTCTGGTTTATTTTAACTTGCATGATCGATTAGGATGATTACTATTATGATGTTTTTCTGTTTTATGAGATTTTAACTTGGTATGATTAAGATGATGATGAGTTGTTAGATGAGTAAGATGATGATGAGTTATATGACATATATTTGATTAAGGTGGATGGATGCAAGTGATCATGTTGAATTAGAGGAAAATATGATGTTGCGATTGGCCCTTTCCAAAAATGAAAACCCGCGTGAAAATACAATATAAATATAAAAGAAAATGAAAACGAAAAATGAAACACGGGCCTTTCCAAAAAAAACAGCGCCTTATTGTCCCGGTTTGTGTTACGAACCGGGACTAAAGGTCCTCTGATACGTCTCCGTCATATCTATAATTTTTGATTGTTTCATGCCAATATTCTACAACTTTCATATACTTTTGGCAACTTTTTATACTATTTTTGGGGCTAACATATTGATCCAGTGCCCAGTGCCAGTTCCTGTTTGTTGCATGTTTTTTGTTTCGCAGAAAATCCATATCAAACGAAGTCCAAATGGGATAAAAACTTACGGAGATTTTTTTTGGAATATATGTGAATTTTGGGAAGTGGAATCAACAGAAGGCGGTGCCCGAGGGGCCCACAAGCCACAGGGGCGAACCTTGGGGGGTAGGGCGTGCCAGGCTGGCTTGTGGCCACCCCATAAGGCGGTTGGTGCCCTTCTTTCCCCGCAATAAACCTAATATCCGGATAAAAATCGTGTTCAAATTTCAACCCAATCGGAGTTACGGATCTTCGGGAATTTAAGAAACGGTGAAAGGCCAGAATCGGGGAACGCAGAAACAGAAGGAAACAGAGAGAGAGATCCAATCTCGGAGGGGCTCTCGCCCCTCCGCCGCCATGGAGGCCAAGGACCAGAGGGGAAACCCTCCTCCCATCTAGGGGGGAGTCCAAGGAAGAAGAATAAGGAGGGGGGCTCTCTCCCCCTCTCTCCCGGTGGCACCGGAACGCCGCCGGGGCCATCATCGTGACGGCGATCTACACGAACAACTTCGCCGCCGTCATCAGCAACTCTCTCCCCCTCTATGCAGCGGTGTAACATCCCTTCTCCCCGCTGTAATCTCTACTTAAACATGGTGCTCAACGCTATATATTATTTCCCAATGATGTATGGCTATCCTATGATGTTTGAGTAGATCCATTTTGTCCTATGGGTTGATTGATGATCATAATTGGTTTGAGTTGCATGTTTTATTATTGGTGCTGTCCTATGGTGCTCTCCGTGTCGCGCAAGCGTGAGGGATCCTCGCTGTAGGGTGTTGCAATGTGTTCATGATTTGCCTATGGTGGGTTGCTTGAGTGACAGAAGCATAAACCCGAGTAGGTGGGTTGTTGCATATGGGAGTAAAGAGGACTTGATACCTTATAATGCTATGGTTGGGTTTTACCTTAATGATCTTTAGTAGTTGCGGATGCTTGCTAGAGTTCCAATCATAAGTGCATATGATCCAAGTAGAGAAAGTATGTTAGCTTATGCCTCTCCCTCATATAAAATTGCAATAATGATTACCGGTCTAGTTATCGATTGCCTAGGGACAAATAACTTTCTTGTGACAAAAAGCTCTCTACTAAGACTAACTTAGTTGTTTCTTTATCTAAGCAGCCCCTAGTTTTTATTTACGTGCTCTTTATTTTCTTGCAAACCTATCCCGTTACACCTACAAAGTACTTCTAGTTTCATACTTGTTCTAGGTAAAGCGAACGTTAAGGATGCGTAGAGTTGTATCGGTGGTCGATAGAACTTGAGGGAATATTTGTTCTACCTTTATCTCCTCGTTGGGTTCGACACTCTTACTTATCGAGAAAGGCTACAATTGATCCCCTATACTTGTGGGTTATCAAGACCTTTTTCTGGCGCCGTTGCCGGGGAGCAATAGCGTGGGGTGAATATTCTCGTGTGTGCTTGTTTGCTTTATCACTAAGTAATTTTTATTTTTCTGTTATTAACTTGTTTTCTATCTTTAGATATGGGTAGGAAACGCAAAATACCAAAAAAATTAGATGTACTTGCTGCTCCAAAAGTTGAGGAACCACCAGTGTTCCGTACCACCGAAGAATATTACTTGGGTCATCTTCGATCCACTTCTGCTCGTGCTGAAACCCCAACTAGCTTAGTTGAGGGCAAATCATTAAATGAGCATGCTTATTATGTGCGACACCGCTTATCTCAAAAAGGGAAACTTTTATGGCATCATATTAATACTTTGCAATGCTATGCTTGGAATTTATGCGAAATTTATGATTTTACTTGTTGTTCTGAAGACCCTAAAAAACACCTTCCCTATCAATGTGAGTTTAAGGATAATGGAATCGTATCTTCTTATGCCAAGGGTGTTTATAATTACTAAGATATTGAGCAAATTGAAGAATTTGTTGCTTTTAAGGGTGCCTATAAATTGGAAAAAAATTCAAAACTACGACGTATTTTATAGCAAATTCGGAAACTATAGGGCCGAACGCAAAAAATTCAGAAATGTGACCCCTTCGGCCTCTGGCTGGCCGAAGAGTGGCCCGACGGCCTGCGGCTGGTCGAAGACTGGCCCGTCGGCCTGCGGTGGGCCGAAGAGGGTCCCGTCGGCCTCCAGGCGGCCGAACAGAGGCCCGTCGGCCTCCACGCGGCCGAAGAGCGGCCTTCGGCCTCCACGCGGCCGAAGAACTGCTGGATAAGCCCGACCGCTCCTTTCTTCCTCCTCTGCTCGCTAGATCCTCCTCTCGCTCTCGTTTCGGGAGAGAATGACGGGAGAGAATGGAGGGAGAAAATGGCGGGAGAGAATGGAAGGAGAGAATGGAGGCAGAGAATGCCGGGAGAGAATTGCGGGAAAGAAAATGGCGGGAAAGAAAATGGCGGGAGAGAATGGCGGGAAAGAAAATAGCGGGAGAGAATGGCGGGAGAAAATGGCGGGAAAGAAAATGGGGGGAGAAATTGCGGGAAAGAAAATGGAGGGAAAAAGATTGCGGGAAAGTACATTTTTTTCATGTATAAGACGGCAATGGTTGTACAGGATTTGTAAGCCACTTTTAAATATAAAAAAACACTTCATCCTAATATAAAAAAACACTTCAGCACTCTTCGGCCAACAGTAGGCCGAAGTTACTATTCTTCGGCCAACGGTTGACCAAAAAGTAGTAACTTCGGCCAGCTGGGGACTCTTCGGCCAACGGTTGACAAAAGAGAGGTCTTCGGCCAATGGTTGGCCAAAAAGGCCCTCTTCGGCTAATCCGCGGCCGACGGGGTCATAGTTTCGATTTTTATGCATTAGGGTGTATAGTTTCCGAATTTGCTATAAAAAACGTCATAGTTTCAAAAAAAAATCATGAAATTGCTTCTTTGATTGAAAAGTATGATGCTACTCTTTACAAATCTGAAAGTTTTGCCATACTTAAATATTGCTATGAAAACTATGCTTCTAATGCTTATGTTAAGCCATATATTGAGGACTCCTCTGCTGTCCAAGAGGAGACTAATATTTTGCAGGAAACTATGGAAGAAGAAATTCCTGACACTGTGAGCTCATTAGATGAAAAAGATGACGAGGAGAGCGAAGAACAAAAGGAGGAAGAGCGGATTAGCTACCCGTGCCCACCTTCTAATGAGAGTAACTCTTCAACCCATACATTGTTTAATTTCCCTTCGTGCTTACCGAAGGATGAATGCTATGTTGATTGCTATGATCCCTTGGATTCTTTATAAATATCCCTTTTTGATGAAATTGATGCTTGCTATGCTTGCGGCCACGATGTCAATATGAATTATGCTTATGGAGATGAACTTGCTATAGTTCCTTATGTTAAGAATGAAATTGTTGCTATTGCACCCACGCATGATAGTCCTATTATCTTTTTGAATTCTCCCAACTACACTATATCGGAGAAGTTTGCGCTTATTAAGGATTATATTGATGGGTTGCGTTTTACTATTGGACATGATAATTTTGATAAATATAATATGCATGTGCTTGCTGCTCCTACTTGCAATTATTATGAGAGAGGAACTACATCTCTGCCTCTCTATGTTTCCAATACGATAAAATTGCAAGAAACTGTTTATACTATGCATCGGCCTTTACTTTGTGTGCATGAATTGTTCTTTTATGACATGCCGATGCATAGGAAGAGAGTTAGACTTCGTCATTGCATGATATATGTTACTTTGTGCTCACTACTAAATTACAAATCAGTGTTAATTAAAATTGGCTTTGATATACCTTGGGATCCGGGTGGATCCATTACTTGAGCACTTTATGCCTAGCTTAATGGCTTTAAAGAAAGCACTGCCAGGGAGACAACCCGGAAGTTTTAGAGAGTCATTTTATTCTGTTGTGTGCTTTTATATAGTTTAAAAACAAAAAAAATAAAGAGGGGAACCTAAAACTTTTTCAAAAAGAAAAGTGAAAGTGGGAGCTAGCCTTGAACTTTGTTCATGCCCATGGAAACCTTGTGAATCTTAATTACAGAAAATTTTCAAAAAAATTAATTATCCCCTTGTATAAATTCTTTGTATTATAAAAATAATGTGCCAAGATTTGCCTTTAGGATGATTAGATTGCTTGTTTGGTGTGTGCAGTGCAAAAACAGAAACTTTGGCTGTAGTACGTGAATTTACATTTTTTACTGGAATGTCAAAAGTTTCTGAAATTTTTACACAGTACTTCTATACAAATTTTTATTTTGTCCTAATTTTTCAGAATTTTCAGAGTTACAGAAGTATGGTGAATGTTCAGATTGCCACAGACTATCCTGTTTAAGACAGATTCTATTTTTGATGCATTGTTTTTCTAGTTTTGATGAAACTATCGATTTTTATCGGTGGTTTAAGCCATAGAGAAGTTATAATACAGTAGCTACAATGCAAAAATAAAATGTGATTGGTTTGCAACAGTACTTAAAGTGGTGATTTGTTTTATTATACTAACGGATCTCACGAGGGTTTTGTTAAGTTTTGTGTGATTGAAGTTTTCAAGTTTTGGGTGAGATCACGATGGATGAAGGAATAAGGAGTGGAAAGAGACTAAGCTTGGGGATGCCCGTGGCACCCGAAGGTAATATTCAAGGACTCCCAAGAAACTAAGCTTGGGGATGCCCCGGAAGGCATCCCGTCTTTCTTCTAACAACCATCGGTAATTTTACTTGGAGCTATATTTTTATTCGTCACATGATATGCGTAAATCTTGGAGCGTCGTGTGCTTTTTATTTTTCTTTTAATAATGCACCATTCTGGTATGAGGAAGTCCTTGGTTGATTTATAGAAGGCTCTTTGCACCTCACTTATATCTTTTGAGTATGGCTTTATAGAATGCTTCATGTGCTTCACTTATATCATTTGAAGTTTGGATTGCCTGTTTCTCTACACACAGAAAACCGCCATTTGTAGAATGCTCTTTTGCTTCACTTATATTTGTTAGAGCGTGGGCATATCTTTTGTAGAAAGAATTAAACTCTCATGCTTCACTTATATCTATTTAGAGAGTTAACTGAAGTTGGTCATTCACATGGTTATTCATAAAATCCTTCATAAAACTTGTAGATCACTGAATATGATATGTTTGATTCCTTGCAATAGTTTTGCGATATAAAGATGGTGATAATAGAGTCATGCTAGTGAGTAATTGTGGATTGGTAGAAATGTTTGTGTTAAAGTTTGTGATTCCCGTAGCATGCACGTATGGTGAACCATTATGTGAAGAAGTCGGAGCATGATTTATTTATTGATTGTCATCCTTTGTGTGGAGGCCGGGAGCGCGCGATGGTTAACTCCAACCAACCTCTCCCCTAGGGGCATGCGTCTAATACTTTGTTTCGATAGCTAATAGATTTTTGCAATAAGTATGTGAGTTCTTTATGACTAATGCTGAGTCCATGGATTATACGCACTCTCATCCTTCCACCATTCATAGCCTCTCTAGTACCGCGCAACTTTCGCCGGTGCATTACACCCACCATATATCCTTCCTCAAAACAGCCACCATACCTACCTATTATGGCATTTCCATAGCCATTCCGAGATATATTGCCATGCAACTTCCACCGTTCCGTTTATTATGACACGCACCATCATTGTCATATTGCTTTGCATGATCGTAATATAGCTAGCATGATGTTTTCATGGCTTGTCCTTTTTTGATGTCATTGCTATGCTAGATCATTGCACATCCCGGTACACCGCCAGAGGCATTCATATAGAGTCATATTTTGTTCTAGTATCGAGTTGTAATTCTTGAGTTGTAAGTAAATAAAAGTGTGATGATCCTCATTATTATAGCATTGTCCCATGTGAGGAAAGGATGATGGAAGCTGTGATTCCCTCACAAGTTGGGATGAGTCTCCGGACTTTACAAATAAATAAAAGAGGCCAGAGAAGCCCAAATAAAAAAAAGAGGCCAAAGAAGCCCACAAAAAAAATGAGAGAAAAGAGAGAAGGGGCAATGCTACTATTCCTTTTTCCACACTTGTGCTTCAAAGTAGCACCATGATCTTCATGAAAGAGAGTCTCCTATATTGTCACTTTCATATACTAGTGGGAATTTTTCATTATAGAACTTGGCTTGCATATTCCAATGATGGGCTTCCTCAAATTGCCCTAGGTCTTCGTGAGCAAGCAAGTTGGATGCACACCCACTTAGTTTCTTTTGAGCTTTCATACACTTATAGCTCTTGTGCATCCGTTGCATGGCAATCCCTACTCACTCACATTGATATCTATTGATGGGCATCTCCATAGCCCGTTGATACGCCTAGTTGATGTGAGACTATCTCCTTCTTTTTGTCTTCTCCACAACCACCATATTCTATTCCACCTATAGTGCTATATCCATGGCTCACGCTCATGTATTGCGTGAAAGTTGAAAAAGTTTGAGAATACTAGAGTATGAAACAATTGCTTGGCTAAAACCGGGGTTTTGCATGATTAAATACTTTGTGTGATGAAGATGGAGCATAGCCAGACTATATGATTTTGTTGGGATAACTTTCTTTTAGCCATGATATTTTGAGAAGACATGATTGCTTTATTAGTATGCTTGAAGTATTATTGTCTTAATGTCAAATGATAGACTATTGCTTTGAATCACTTGTGTCTTAATATTCATGCCATGATTAGATTATATAATCAAGATTATGCTAGGTAGCAGTCCACATAAAAAATTATCTTTTTTATCATTTACCTACTCGAGGACGAGCAGGAATTAAGCTTGGGGATGCTGATACGTCTCCGTCGTATCTATAATTTTTGATTGTTTCATGCCAATATTCTACAACTTTCATATACTTTTGGCAACTTTTTATACTATTTTTGGGACTAACATATTGATCCAGTGCCCAGTGCCAGTTCCTGTTTGTTGCATGTTTTTTGTTTCGCAGAAAATCCATATCAAACGAAGTCCAAACGGGATAAAAACTTATGGAGATTTTTTTGGAATATATGTGAATTTTGGGAAGTGGAATCAACAGAAGGTGGTGCCCGAGGGGCCCACAAGCCACAGGGGCACGCCCTGGGGGGTAGGGCGCGCCAGGCTGGCTTGTGGCCACCCCATAAGGCGGTTGGTGCCCTTCTTTCGCTGCAACAAAGCTAATATCCAGATAAAAATCGTGTTCAAATTTCAGCCCAATCTGAGTTACGGATCTCCGGGAATTTAATAAACGATGAAAGGCCAGAATCGGGGAACGCAGAAACACAAGGAAACAGAGAGAGAGATCCAATCTCGGAGGGGCTCTCGCCCCTCCGCCGCCATGGAGGCCAAGGACCAGAGGGGAAACCCTCCTCCCATCTAGGGGGGAGGCCAAGTAAGAAGAAAAAGGAGGGGGGCTCTCTCCCCCTCTCTCCCGGTGGCACCGGAACGCCGCCGGGGCCATCATCGTGACGGCGATCTACACCAACAACTTCACCGCCGTCATCAGCAACTCTCTCCCCCTCTATGCAGCGGTGTAACACCCCTTCTCCCCGCTGTAATATCTACTTAAACATGGTGCTCAATGCTATATATTATTTCCCAATGATGTATGGCTATCCTATGATGTTTGAGTAGATCCGTTTTGTCCTATGGGTTGATTGATGATCATGATTGGTTTGAGTTGCATGTTTTATTATTGGTGCTGTCCTATGGTGCTCTCCGTGTCGCGCAAGCGTGAGGGATCCTCGCTGTAGGGTGTTGCAATGTGTTCATGATTTGCCTATGGTGGGTTGCTTGAGTGACAGAAGCATAAACCCGAGTAGGTGGGTTGTTGCATACGGGAGTAAAGAGGACTTGATACCTTATAATGCTATGGTTGGATTTTACCTTAATGATCTTTAGTAGTTGCGGATGCTTGCTAGAGTTCCAATCATAAGTGCATATGATCCAAGTAGAGAAAGTATGTTAGCTTATGCCTCTCCCTCATATAAAATTGCAATAATGATTACCGGTCTAGTTATCGATTGCCTAGGGACAAATAACTTTCTTGTGACAAAAATCTCTCTACTAAGACTAACTTAGTTGTTTCTTTATCTAAGCAGCCCCTAGTTTTTATTTACGTGCTCTTTATTTTCTTGCAAACCTATCCCGTTACACCTACAAAGTACTTCTAGTTTCATACTTGTTCTAGGTAAAGCGAACGTTAAGCGTGCGTGGAGTTGTATCGGTGGTCGATAGAACTTGAGGGAATATTTGTTCTACCTTTAGCTCCTCGTTGGGTTCGACACTCTTACTTATCGAGAAAGGCTACAATTGATCCCCTATACTTGTGGGTTATCAAGACCTTTTAATGGCGCCGTTGCCGGGGAGCAATAGCGTGGGGTGAATATTCTCGTGTGTGCTTGTTTGCTTTATCACTAAGTAATTTTTATTTTTCTGTTATTAACTTGTTTTCAATCTTTAGATATGGGTAGGAAATGCAAAATACCAAAAAAATTAGATGTACTTGCTGCTCCAAAAGTTGAGGAACCACTAGTGTTCCGTACCACCGAAGAATATTACTTGGGTCATCTTCGATCCACTTGTGCTCGTGCTGAAACCCCAACTAGCTTAGTTGAGGGCAAATCATTAAATGAGCATGCTTATTATGTGCGACACCGCTTATCTCAAAAAGGGAAACTTTTATGGCATCATATTAATACTTTGCAATGCTATGCTTGGAATTTATGCGAAATTTATGATTTTACTTGTTATTCTGAAGACCCTAAAAAACACCTTCCCTATCAATGTGAGTTTAAGGATAATGGAATCGTATCTTCTTATGCCAAGGGTGTTTATAATTACTATGATATTGAGCAAATTGAAGAATTTGTTGCTTTTAAGGGTGCCTATAAATTGGAAAAAAATTCAAAACTACGACGTATTTTATAGCAAATTCGGAAACTATAGGGCCGAACGCAAAAAATTCAGAAATGTGACCCTGTCGGCCTCTGGCTGGCCGAAGAGTGGTCCGTCGGCCTACGGTTGGCCGAAGACTGGCCCGTCGGCCTGCGGTGGGCCGAAGAGGGGCCCGTCGGCCTCCAAGCGGCCGAAGAGAGGCCCGTCGGCCTCCACGCGGCCGAAGAGCGGCCGTCGACCTCCACGCAGCCGAAGAGCTGCTGGATAAGCCCGACCACTCCTTTCTATCTTCCTCTGCTCGCTAGCTCCTCCTCTCTCTCTCTCGTTGCGGGAGAGAATAACGGGAGAGAATGGAGGGAGAAAATGACGGGAGAGAATGGAGGGAGAGAATGGCGGCAGAGAATGCCGGGAGAGAATTGCGGGAAAGAAAATGGTGGGAGAGAATGGCAGGAAAGAAAATGGCGGGAGAGAATGGCGGGAAAGAAAATGGCGGGAGAGAATGGCGGGAGAAAACATCGGGAAAGAAAATGGCAGGAAAGAAAATGGGGGGAGAAATTGCGGAAAAGAAAATGGAGGGAAAAAGATTGCGGGAAAGTACATTTTTTTCATGTATAAGACGGCAATGGTTGTACAGGATTTGTAAGCCACTTTTAAATATAAAAAAACACTTCAGCCTAATATAAAAAAACACTTCAGAACTCTTCGGCCAACAGTAGGCCGAAGTTACTATTCTTCGGCCAACGGTTGACCAAAAAGTAGTAACTTCGGCCAGCTGGGGACTCTTCGGCCAACGGTTGACCAAAGAGAGGTCTTCGGCCAATGGTTGGCCGAAAAGGACACCGCAAGATTGAACCCAAAACTAAGCACTTCTCCCATTGCAAGAATTACCAATATAGTTGGCCAAACCAAACCAATAACTCGAAGAGACTTGCAAAGATATGAAATCATGCATATAAGAATTCAGAAAAGACTCAAATAATATTCATAGATAATCTGATCATAAACCCACAATTCATCGGATCTTGACAAACACACCGCAAAAGAGTATTACATCGGATAGATCTCCATGAAGATCATGGAGAACATGGTATTGAAGATCATAGAGAGAGAAGAAGCCATCTAGCTACTAGCTATGGACCCGAAGGTCTGTGGTGGACTACTCACGCGTCATCGGAGGGGCAATGCTGTTGATGTAGATGCCCTCCGTGATCGAATCCCCCTCCGGCAGATTACCAGAAAAGGCCCCCAGATGGGATCTCATGGGAACAGAGGCTTGCGGCGGCGGAAAAGTATTTTCGTGGCTTGTTCTGGTATTGGGGGAATATTTGGGAATTTATAGGCCGAAGAATAGGGTTAGGAGGTCTGCCGTGGGGCGACAAGCCAGGGGGGCGCCCCCCCCCCCAAGGGCGCGCCCTGCAGGCTTGTGACTTCCCAGCAGGTCTCCTGCCTTCGTCTCAAAGTCTGGTAGGTTTCTTCTGGTCCAAGAAAAATCATCCCGAAGATTTTATTCTGTTTGGACTCCGTTTGATATTCCTTATCTGCAATACTCAAAAACAAGGAAATAACAGAAACTGGCACTGGGCAGTAGGTTAATAGGTTAGTCCCAAAAATAATATAAAATAGCATATTAATGCATATAAAACATCCAAAACAGATAATATAATAGCATGGAACAATCACTAATTATAGATACGTTGGAGACGTATCAAGCATCCCCAAGCTTAATTCCTGCTCGTCCTCGAGTAGGTAAATGATAAAAACAGAATTTTTGATGTGGAATGCTACCTAACATATTTATCCATTTAATATTCTTTATTGTGGCACGAATGTTCAGATCCATAAGATTCAAAACAAAAGTTTAATATTGACATAAAAAAATTAATACTTCAAGCATACTAACAAAGGAATTGTGTCTTTTCAAAATAGCATGGCCAAAGAAAGTTATCCCTACAAAATCATATGGTCTGGCTATGCTCCATCTTCCCCACACAAAGTATTTAAATCATGTACAACCCCGATGACAAGTCAAGCAATTGTTTCACACTTTTATGTTCTCAAACCTTTCCAACTTTCACGCAATACATGAGCGTGAGCCATGGATATAGCACTATAGGTGGAATAGAATATGGTGGAGGTTGTGAGGAAAAAGGAGAAGATAGTCTCACATCAACTAGGCGTATCAACGGGCTATGGAGATGCCCATCAATAGATATCAATGTGAGTGAGTAGGGATTGCCATGCAACGGATGCACTAGAGCTATAAGTGTATGAAAGCTCAAAAGAAACTAAGTGGGTGTGCATCCAACTCGCTTGCTCACGAAGACCTAGGGCAATTTGAGGAAGCCCATCATTGGAATATACAAGCCAAGTTATATAATGAAAATTCCCACTAGTATATGAAAGTGACAAAATAGGAGACTCTCTATCATGAAGATCATGGTGCTACTTGAAGCACAAGTGTGGAAAAGGATAGTAGCATTGTCCCTTCTCTCTTTTCTCTCATTTTTTTTCTCTTTTTTTTTTGGTGGGCATCTTTGGCCTCTTTTTTTTTATTTGGGCTTCATTGGCCTCTTTTATTATTTGTAAAGTCCGGAGACTCATCCCATCTTGTGAGGGAATCATAGCTTCCATCATCCTTTTCTCTCATGGGACAATGCTCTAGTAATGATAATCATCACACTTTTATTTACTTACAACTCAAAACTTAGAACAAAATATGACTCTATATGAATGCCTCCAGCGGTGTACCGGGATGTGCAACGATCTAGCATAGCAAATGACATCATGAAAACATCATGCTAGCTTTCTTTCGATCATGCAAAGCAATATGACAATGATGGTGCGTGTCATAATAAACGGAACGGTGGAAGTTGCATGGCAATATATCTCGGAATATCTATGGAAATGCCATAATAGGTAGGTATGGTGGCTGTTTTGAGGAAGGTATATGGTGGCTGTTTTGAGGAAGGTGGGTTTAATGCACCGGCGAAAGTTGCGCGGTACTAGAAAGGCTAGCAAAGGTGGAAGGGTGAGATTACGTATAATACATGGACTCACATTAGTCATAAAGAACTCACATACTTATTGCAAACGTTTTTAGTTATCGAAGTAAAGTATTAGATGCATGCTCCTAGGGGAGAGGTTGGTAAGAGTTAACCATCGCGCGCTCCCGACCCTCACACAAAGGATGACAATCAATAAATAAATCATGCTCCAACTTCGTTACATAACGGTTCACCATACGTGCATGCTACGGGAATCACAAACTTCAATACAAGTATTTATACCAATCCACAATTACTCACTAGCATGACTCTCAATATCACCATCTTTATATCTCAAAACTATATGCAAGGAATCAAACTTCTCATAGTATTCAATGCACTTAATATGAAAGTTTTTATTATATCCCTCTTGGATGCCTATTATATTAGGACCAAATTCATAACGTAAGCCAATTACCGTGCTGTTTATAGACTCTCAAAATAATATAAGTGAAGTGCGAGAGTTCAATTATTTCTATAAAATAAGACACCACCGTGCTCTAAAAAGATATAAGTGAAGCACTAGAGCAAAATTGCCTAGCTCAAAAGATATAAGTGAAGCACATAGAGTATTCTAATAAATTCACGATTCATGCGTGTCCCTCTCAAAAATATGTGTGCAGCAAGGATGATTGTGGCAAACTAATAATCAAAGACTCAAATCATACAAGACGCTCCAAGCAAAACACATATCATGTGGTGAATAAAAATATAGCCTCAAGTAAATTTACCGATGGATTGAAGACGAAAGAGGGGATGCCTTCCGGGGCATCCCCAAGCTTAGGCTCTTTGGCACCCTTGAATATTCCTTGGGGTGCCTTGGTCATCCCCAAGCTTAGGCTCTTGCCACTCTTTATTCCATAGTCCATCAAATCTTTACCCAAAACTTAAAAACTTCACAACACAAAACTCAACAGAAAACTCGTGAGATCCGTTAGTATAAGAAAATAAATCACCACTTTAGGTACTGTTGTGAACTCATTATTTATTTATATTTGTGTAATATATACTGTATTCCAACTTCTCCATGGTTCATACCCCCCGATACAACCCATAGATACATCAAAATAAGCAAACAACGCAAAGAAAACAGAATCTGTCAAAAACAGAACAGTCTGTAGCAATCTGTAGACTTCGAATACTTGTGTAACTCCAAAAATTCTGAACAATTAGGAAAATCTGAGCAATTTGTATATTAATCTTGTGTAAAAATTTCAGACTCATTGGACGCTCTGGTGAATTTATAAAATTCCTGGACTGAGCGCAAAAGTTTCTGTTTTTCAGCAAAATCAAATCAACAATCACCGTGGACCATCCCAAAGGTCTTACTTGACTCAAACACTAATTAAAACATAAAAACACAATTACTACAGAGGTAATAATGTGTAAAACACACAAAAACAGCAACAAAAACAGAAAGCAAAAAATAAAATTGGGTTGCCTCCCAACAAGCGCTATTGTTTAACGCCCCTAGCTAGGCATAACGCAATAGATCAAGGTATTGTCATCTTTGGTATGCAATCCATAAGTAGCTCTCATAATAGATTCATAAGGTAATTTAATTATCCTTCTAGGAAAGTGTTCCATGCCTTTCCTTGACAGAATTTGGAATCTAATGTTTCCTTCTTTCATATCAATAATTACACCAATCGTTCTAAGGAAAGGTCTACCAAGAATAATAGGACCTGTAGGATTGCAATCTATATCAAGAACAATGAAATCTAGGGGCACATAATTCCTATTTGCAACAATAAGAACATCATTAATTCTTCCCATAGGTTTTTTAATAGTGGAATCCGCTAGATGCAAATTTAAAGAGCAGTCATCAATTTCATGGAAACCTAACACATCACATAAAGTTTTCGGAATCGTGGAAACGCTACCACCCAAATCACACAAAGCATGGCACTCATAATCTTTAATTTTAATCTTAATAGTAGGCTCCCACTCATCATAAAGCTTCCTAGGTATAGAAACTTCCAACTCAAGTTTTTCTTCAAAAGATTTCATCATAGCATCAACGATATGTTTAGTAAAAGCTTTATTTTGATCATAAGCATGCGGATAATTCAACATGGATTGCAACAAGGAAATACAATCAATCAAAGAACAATTATCATAATTAAAGTCCTTGAAATCCAAAAGAGTGGGTTCATTGCTATTTAAAGTTTTGACCTCTTCAATCCCACTTTTATCAATTTTAGCATTAAGATCTACAAACTCCAAATCATTGGGATGAATTTTAAATAAAGTTGACTTATCTCCAGTCCCATATTTATCAAGATTTATATTGGAAAACAAAGATTCAATAGGTGTCACATCAATCACTTTAAGATCTTCATCATTATTATCACGAGAACACACTTTTTCAAGCCATTCACGCTTAGCACGCATTCTAGCGGTTCTTTCCTTGCACTCATCAATAGAAATTCTCATAGCTTTTAAAGACTCATTAATATCACGCTTGGGTGGAGTAGATCTAATTATCAAAGAATCAATCTCAAGCGAAACTCTATCAACGTTCCTTGCCAAATCATCAATCTTGAGCAATTTTTCTTCAATCATAGCATTGAAAACCTTTTGCGAACTAATAAAATCTTTAATATTATTCTCAAGATCAGAGGGCATCTTATTATAATTTCCATAAGAATTGTTGTTGGAATTACCATAATTATTAGAGGAATTACTAGGAAACGGCCTAGGATTGAAATTACCTCTATACGCGTTATTGCCAAAATTGTTCCTACCAACAAAATTCACATCCATAGATTCATTATTATTTCCAATAAAAGAAGACAAAGGCATATCATTAGGATCAATAGGAGCACTCTTACTAGCAAACAATTTCATTAATTCATCCATCTTTTCACTCAAAGTATTTATTTCTTCAATAGCATGCACCTTTTTACTAGTAGGAGATCTTTCAGTATGCCATTGAGAGTAATTTGCCATAATATTATCTAGGAGTTTAGTAGCTTCTCCTAATGTGATTTCCATAAAAGTACCACCCGCGGCAGAATCTGAAAGATTTCTAGATGCAAAATTCAATCCCGCATAAAAAATTTGTATAATCATCCATAAACTCAAAACATGCGCGGGGCAATTTCTAATCATTAATTTCATCCTCTCTCAAGATTGTGCAACATGCTCATGATCAAGTTTCTTAAAATTCATTATATCGTTCCTAAGGGAGATGACCTTAGCGGGCGGAAAGTACTTGGAAATAAAAGAATCTTTACACTTATTCCATGAATCAATACTATTTTTAGGCAAAGATGAAAACCAAGTTTTAGCACGATCTCGTAGTGAGAACGGAAATAGCTTCAATTTAACAATATCATTATCCACATCTTTCTTCTTTTGCATATCACACAACTCAACGAAAGTATTTAGATGGGATGCGGCATCTTCACTAGGAAGGCCGGAAAATTGTTCTTTCATAACAAGATTAAGCAAAGCGGCATTAATTTCATAAGATTCCGCACTAGTGGCGGGAGCAATCGGAGTACTAATAAAATCATTATTATTAGTATTGGAGAAGTCACACAATTTGGTGTTCTCAGACATCGTGACCAACCAAGCAATCTAGCACACAAGAAAGCAAAAAGCAAACGAAAAGACGAACGGAAGAAGGGCCAATAAAAAGGCAAATCTTTTTGGTTTTTTCTGAAAATCGTTTTAGAAGTGGGGGAGAGGAAAACGAGAGGCAAATGGCAAATAACGTAAATGCAAGAGATGAGTTTGTGATGGGTACTTGGTAGGCTTGATGTAGATCTCCCCGGCAATGGCGCCAGAAATCCTTCTTGCTACTTCTTGAGCTTGCGTTGGTTTTCCCTTGAAGAGGAAAGGGTGATGCAGCAGAGTTGATAAGTATTTCCCTCAGTTGTTGAGAACCAAGGTATCAATTGTGGCACCCCGGCTCAGAGAACCGGATTACCAGTGTTTCCAGCCGAGAGATCATGTCCTCCGGAAACACACAACTACTTGGAACAGAACTGAACTGACTTTATTGACAGCTATCGGGTACAAGCTCAAATTTTACAATGATAGCGAGGCCAAAGGCACCCTCGGTGCTATGACAGTATCTACATTATTTATGGAACATAGCAGGGCCTCGGAACTACTAAGTAATTCTACAGCGTAGCGGAACATAGCGGCAACTCCATCCACAGGGACACTGCTGTGGACACATCCTAGTTAGCGTAGCATGAACCATCGGGACCTCCGTCCTCAGCTTCTCCTGCATCTGGCATGATTCGCCAGGTGAGTACTTTGAATGTACTCGCAAGCTCACGATAACCAAGTAATGCAGCAAACAATAGCATGGCAATCAATATGTAAAATACTTAAGCAATTCACTTACTGTACCGGTTATCAACTTACTATCTTCCGGGTTGTTCCACAACCCTCGGAATACTCATAAGACATCGAGTACTTCCGATCATGCGAAGAGTTCTTCCATCATTACTAACACTGTTACGGTTGACCACCTACTGAGGACTGGTCGGGCTATCCAATTCTGTGGACGCGGCTATTCGAATAGATTTTGCACTCTGCAGAGGTTGCGCACTTTACCCACACGATGAAGCACCTAGCCTCGTGATCCCATTCGGGTGGACCAGCTTTGCTTCAACGAAACCTGCCTGACCCGTGACTCTCCCATCGTACCACCGGCATTCATCCTGCCCCGGAGTCCTGCCCTGGGTGGCCCCTGTGTCCTCATGACACCTGCCACCGTCGTGGCCAAACTAAACTGTCCCAAACGGGGACGCCGGTACAATACTCAACTGGCTCACAGGGTTATCGCCGCCTACCTGATCAGGGTAGCACGAGCGCATAACCCTCCCTCTTTGGAGGTACCGGTGAAAGAGCACGCGATCAGACCAAGTCAAGGCCGTCCCATACCGGCAAATGTGGTTGCACGGCTAAGCCCAGACAGGTGACTCAAGATCAACCACCAATTTCATTTAACAAAATAGTGGTTTATTATACTAGGCAACTAAACATTTAAATTATTTACTATGATTTATCCTAAAGCAAATAAATAAGCATAATGCATGGAAATATGCAATGCTATTGAGATGCTTCATGAAATGGGTATATTGGCTTGCCTTGCTCTGTTGGGTTGTTCAAAAACTCCTGGTCTTCAAAATCACCAAAGTTCCCTTCTGGAAATATTTTTAAAATGCAAAGGAAAATGTCGCATAATGCATTTCTGTTGACAAAAAAATCTGTGAGTATTGGAAAAATACCAAAATTTGTCAGAAACTAAAGGGGTTCAATACCAACCCAATGCAAAAAGAATCAACTGAATTGGAGCTATAGATAAAAAGTTATTCAAGGTCAAAGTTTTGCTCAAAATCTGAAATTTAAATAAATAAAAACAGAAACCTGACAGGGCCACGTCGAAGGCGTAAAGTGGAAAGGCGTCTCCACTTATACCGCTTCGGCGCGGGCGTGGGCCGCTGACAAGTGGGGCTGGTTGGATTTAAACAAAGAGAGAGAAGAGGGACCGAGACGGGGCGGAGCTTCGGCGATGGTCGCCGGCGATAGAAACGGCGGCGGAGCTCGGAGTTGAGGGGAATGGATCGGGTGCTTGGAGACGAACACACACGTACCCGCAGCGTCACGGGAGATGGATGGACGGCGTCGTCCACTTCCTCTCCGGCGGCGGCGGCGTTCGGGTGGTCATCGGAGATGGCGGATTCGGCAGCAATCCGGTTGAGCAAGAGCTCGGGAGGAACCAGGGAAGCGAGCTGGTCTCGACGGTGGGCTTAATTAGAACCGAGGTGAGGTGGAGGTGGCTAGCGACTAGCTCTCGGGCGGCGGAGGTTCTCCGGCGAAGCTCGAGGCCAGAGGGCCTCCCGGCCTTGGCTCGTTGCTCTCGGAGGCAATTGGAGGTGGGGGAAGAGGGGTGAGGAGCTCTGGAGGGCCGGCAGGGCCTTTTATAGGCTGGAGACGGGCGCGGCGATTTCTCCCGAAGCGGCGAGGCACGGCCACGTCGTCGGTGCCAGGACGATGCGCTGGCTGGCCGGAAGCGGGCGACGTGGCGGGAGAGGGCAGGGGCATTGAATGGGCGAAGCGACGGCTCACGAGGAAGACTACGGCCAGCTCACCCACTGTGGCCGCACGGCCGCCACTGTGCCCGAGCGCCATGGCGGCCGCCGAGTGCGATTCCGGCGAGGAGAAGCTGCGGGAGAGGGCTAGGTGGAAGGAGGGGACGACGTCGGCGCGCGTGGACAAGCTAGGCCACGCGGGGCGGCAAGGACGCGTCATTTCCGGCTCGGGCACCGGGCAGAGCGCCCGCTCTGGCATGCCAGCACCGTGCTCACCACGGGTGTGGCCACCAGGAGGCCACGCAAGCCTGGCGCACCTTGTCCACTGCGTCGTCCTTCGACCATCTAGCCTCCCTGTGCCACTGCCTTGACCAGATTCACTCTGGTTTGATGGGTAGCTTCGACTACAGTTCCTGACTGCAAACTTGAGAGAGGTCTGGAGATGAGGTGAGCTGGGGATGAAGCCAGTGGAGATGTCCAGAGTGATCTACTTTGGAAGGACTACAAACTGACAAAGTTTGGAAAGGTTTGAAAAAGATTTGAACATAGTTCCTTTGTAAACCACAATTCTGGTACAGAATCTTGTTCTGCTTGTGGCACTCACATAGATGTTCTGCTCATGATGAAATTTGGTGGAGGGAAGTTATTTGATGCACAGAAGATGCCATAAAAATTTGAGAGCAATTGTGCACCTTTAGCTAGCACCTCCTTCACAAAGATTTGAAATGGGCAGAAACTTGTCAGAGTTTTGCTGCTGAAAATTTGTACTGGACCAGATGATATTTTTGGGTATTGAGGCTATATAGGATCCCTAGTACCTCAGGGAATTTATTGGGAATTTTTTGAGCTAGGAAAAATGGGGTTGCTTCACAATGGACCTATTCTGGCCAGAGAAGAAATAATTATTCTGGCCAAAATTTTGCATTGGGCAATGGAATATTTTTGAGGATTATGGAATCATATGATGATGAGAAGGTGTGGCAAAAGTTTGGGAATTTATTGATCATCCAATCTATAGGTTACTTCACAACCCATAGTGATGGCATACTTTCCCAAATAAAGAAAAGGATTATTGGAAAAGATTAAGTATTGGAAATTGACCCAAGAGAGGTGTGAGAGGGTTTTGGCAAGGGGATGAGGGTTTTGGGTTACTTGGGGGAAAGAATCATAGGTCCAATTCAACTGAAAAGATTTGAAAATTAACCAAATTGCAAATAAAACCCAAAAGAATTTGGAAAAGAAAAAGTTGCCAAAATCAGGGTGTCACAAACCTACCCCCCTTAGGATGAATCTCGTCCTCGAGATTCGGTTGCTCAGGGAACAAGTACGGGTATGCAGATCTTAAGAACTCTTCTCTTTCCCAGGTAGCCTCTTCCTCAGTATGGTGCTCCCATAGTACCTTGTAAAACTTGAGCACCTTACTCCTAGTAGTCCTTTCCATCTCATCCAAGATTCTGACGGGTTTCTCTTTGTAGGTCAGATCTTTAGCCAGTTCTATTTCACTCATATCTGCTTGCTTGATCGGTGGTGTAATGCACTTCCTTAACTGTGATATGTGGAAGACATCGTGCACATCTGATAACTCCGGTGGTAATTCCAACTGATTTGCCACCCTGCCTTTCTTAGCAATTTCTGGAAAGGGACCGATGTATCTTGGCGCAAGCTTTCCCCGGGTATGAAACGTCTTCACTCCCTTCATGGGGGTTACTCGAAGGTAAGCATATTCTCCGGGCTCAAAAGTCACTTCCCGGTGTTTCGGCTCATAGTAGCTCTTTTGACGGGACTTGGCTGCTCGAAGACGCTCCTGAATGTCTTTGACCTGCTTCTCGGCCTCGAGCATCAAGTCCGTGCCAAAGATACGGCTATCTCCTGTCTGGGACCAATTCAAAGGAGTGCGGCACTTCCACCCGTATAGTGCTTCGAATGGCGACATCTTGAGACTTGACTGATAACTGTTGTTATAGGAGAATTCTGCATAGGGTAGGCTATCTTCCCATTTGGGTCCATGGGTGAGAGCACAGGACCGAAGCATATTTTCCAGTATCTGGTTCACTCGTTCGGTCTGCCCATCCGTCCTTGGATGGTACGTCGTGCTATGCTTCAGCATGGTGCCCAAGGCTTAGTGCAATCGCAACCAGAATGCTGAGGTGAATAGGGAGCCTCTATCTGAGGTGATAGACTTGGGTACTCCATGAAGGCTGACTATCCGGGACATGTAGAGTTGTGCAAGTTGGTTTGCGTTGAAAGTGGTCTTTACCGGAATAAAGTGAGCCACTTTTGTGAGTATATCCACTATGACCCAGATAGCATCATTGCCTCTTGTGAACTTGGGTAGTCCAACAATGAAGTCCATACATATGTCATCCCACTTCCACTGGGGAACCGGTAAGGGTTGCAGTAGCCCAGCGGGTTTCTGGTGTTCCGCCTTGACCTTGTTGCAGATGTCACAGCAGGCGACATAGTAGGCTATATCTCTTCGCATCCCTGGCCACCAAAATGTCTCTCTCAAATCCTGATACATCTTGGTGCCTCCCGGGTGGATAGAATATGCGGACTCATGAGCTTCCCTGAGTATTTGCTACCTCAGGTTATCCTGGTCGGGCACACATATTCGCTTTTCAAACCATAAGGTGCCTTGGTCATCCACGCGGAAGGACTTGGCCTTCCCTTTCGGAATCAGCTCCTTGATTTCTTTTATTCCTTCATCTGGCTCTTCGGCCTTCTTAATTTCTTCCATAAGCGTTGGAGTAATTTCCAAAGTATCCGGGGTAATTGGGCCGCATAGCACCATATTGAGCTCAGCGAACTCTTCTTGTAACAATGGATGGAGACTTCCCATCAGTGCATTTACTGCTCCCTGTTTTCTGCTGAGGGCATCAGCGACCACGTTAGCCTTTCCCGGATGATAGTTTATTCCAATGTCATAGTCCTTGACTAGTTCAAGCCATCTTTGCTGTCTGAGATTCAGGTCAGGTTGGGTGAAAATATACTTGAGACTCTTATGGTCCGTGTATACCTCACAACGTTGTCCAATGAGGTAATGCCTCCAAATCTTTAAGGCATGAACCACGGCTGCTAATTCCAAATCATGCATGGGGTAGTTCTCCTCATGAGGTCGTAGTTGTCGGGATGCATATGCTACAACCTTTCCTTCTTGCATTAACACGCAGCCGATTCCACGTCTGGAAGCATCGCAGTATATGTCAAAACTCTTGTGGATGTCTGGAAGAACTAAGACAGGTGCTGTAGTTAGCCTTGTCTTTAGCTCTAGGAAGCTGCTGTCACACTCCGCCGTCCAGACAAACCTTTGATTTTTCTTGAGCAATTCCGTCAGTGGCTTCGCTATTTTGGAGAAGCCTTCTATGAAACGACGGTAATAACCTGCCAATCCCAGAAAACTATGGACTTCGGTCATCGAGGCTGGTGTCTTCCAATTTAGTACCGTAGTTACTTTGCTGGGGTCGACGGCTACTCCTTGTTCTGACAAAATATGCCCCAAAAACCCCACCTCTTTTAGCCAAAATTCGCATTTACTGAACTTGGCATACAGACGATGGGTCCTTAATCTTTCCAGGACAACACGGAGGTGTTGTTTATGCTCTTCTTCATCCTTGGAATATATCAGGATATCATCGATGAACACCACCACAAATTTGTCCAGGAAATCCATGAAGATCTTGTTCATCATGCTCATGAAATAAGTTGGAGCATTCGTCAGTCCAAATGCATGACTGTAAACTCATACAGACCATATCGGGTGGTGAAAGCTGTCTTAGGTATATCCTCTTTTCTGATTTTTAGTTGATGATACCCGGTTCGGAGATCAATCTTGGAGAATACCCGTGCTCCGTTCAGCTGGTCGAACAAATCATCGATACGAGGGAGCGGGTACTTATTCTTGATGGTGACCTCATTCATCTGGCGATAGTCTACGCACATTCGTAGACTTCCATCCTTCTTCTTGACGAACAGTACGGGTGATCCCCATGGCGAGATGCTTGGGCGAATGTACCCTTTCTGTAACATTTCATCCAACTCCTTCTTTAGTTCTGCCAGCTCTGGACCTGGCATACGGTAGTATTTCTTGTAAATTGGAGCAGTACCGGAAATCGCCTCAAATGCAAACTCCAATTACCGGTCGGGGGGCATCCCTGGTAATTCCTCGGGAAATACATTTGGAAATTCGCAAACTACCGGAATCAAATTCATATCCGTACCGGTAGCTTGATATGCCATTCCCTTCTTCGACATCATCTTGCTGGCAAGGAATTGGACTGTTTGTCCTGCCGGGTTAACTAGCGTCACTGTCCTCGTGGCACAGTTGATGCATACCTGATGGGGTGTCAACCAGTCCATCCCCAGTATTACCTCCAAACCCGAAGATTCAATGGCAATGAGTGCAGCTGGAAATTTAACTCCATGTATCGAAATTTCCAGATCTCTATATATCAGATTTGTTCTGAGCAGGGAGCCAGGGGATTGTACCACCATGATTTTATCCAAAAGCGAAGGGGAAAATTTGTGCAAGGTGGCAAAACTCCGCGAAATAAATGAATGGGAAGCCCCAGAATCAAATAAAATTATTGTAGGTATGTCGTTACCAGAAAACATACCAAGGACTACTTCTGGAGCTTCGCAGGCTTCCTTAGCGGAGATATGATGGACGCGTCCGTGGCAGAAGTTACGATTGGGGCGACGTCCAATAGTGTTGACCTACGGCTTGACGTCAGAGGATGGCTTCCCATTGTTGGCGGGGCACTGTTTGGAATAGTGTCCGCTTTGGCCACAAGTAAAGCAGGTGTTGTTGCGGCGGCAGTCCTCTATCACTGGCTGTTTGCCGAAGGTCTTGTTCTGGCTACCCGTCTTGTTACTGTTGCCATTGCTCCATGTCGGCTTGTATTCAGATGAGCCTGGCTGCCAGGTGCGTGGCTTCTGCGCAAACGGCTCACGGTTATCCTTCTTGGGTTCAAACTTCCGCTTGCGGTCATCGTATCCGGACTTATGCTCCCGTTTGGCTATGAAAGCCTTGTTTACCAAAGTCTGGAAGTCCAGAAAGTCCAGGAGAGCTGACAACGGAGAGTGTGATTCAGTCCTCCCAGAAACCGGTCTATCTTCCTTTCTTCAGTGGACACGTCATGGGTAGAGTACCGTGCCAGATTGTTAAACTTGTTCAGATACTCCGCTACAGACATATTTCCTTGTGTAAGAGCAAGGAACTCCCTTTGCTTCACCTTCATGATGCCTGTAGGGATATGATACTTGCAGAATAGTTCCTTGAACTTCTCCCAGGAAACATCTTCTCCAGATGGCCATGTTGCCTTTGTGTTGTCCCACCATATAGCTGCTGGCCCTTCCAGATAGTGAGTGGCAAAAGGAACCTTATCTGATTCTTCACAACGGGCTATGTCCAGCTTCTTTTCCATGGTCCTCAGCCAGTCATCAGCTTCTATAGGGTCCACAGCTTGGCCGAAATTGGGTGGCTTAGTGCGCTGGAAGTCAGATAGCCTAGAGTGTGTTCCACTGTGGTTGTTGTTCTGGCCTACCATAGCTTGCATCCTTTTCAAGAATTCCAGGAGGTCCTGGTTTCTCTTCTCCTCAAACATCCTCATGATCTGATCAGTGGTCAGTGCTTGAGGTGGTGGGGGTGATAAATCTTCTGGTGGTTGTCCTGCTTGTCTGGCGGATCGACGAACGGGGGTTCCATCGCCGCCTTGGCTACAACTTCTCTTCATCCTAAATTTGTTTCCATTGCGAAATACCGAACCGATGAGCAATATCCATAAGGGAACATAGTAATATGACGCCGGAAAGAAAATACGCGAGAAAGGCGAATAAAGCAAACAACATAATTATACAAGATAACCCAACATCATACATGGCAAGCTAGTAGAGGAATATCATGGCTAGACTGCTCATACGGCAGTTGACATATGCAAAGATGCATGCACTACCACTCAAGCCTCCACTCTAGTGGCGCGGGTGGCACGAACACAGACAGACTGAAGACTCCTCGTCATCTGATCCTGAGTCGGAGTCGGAACTGATGATATGGATCTCATCCTCCGGATCAAAGGAAACACGACAACGCTGCTGGGACGGTTCTCCTTCCGAGGAAAAAGAAGCACGGCGCCTCAGCATCGGAGTAGCTAGAGCGGCTAGGAGTGAGGCCCACTCTGCCGGGGTCTCACGATGGCTACCAGACGAAAAGCCTGGTGGCACAGTGGAGCTAGATGGAGTATCAAGCCTAGGTGGAGGTGGAACTGGTGGTGAATATACAGGTAGAAAGGTAGGCTGAGGTGGAGGTGATACTGCAATCGCGGCTGCAAGTGCCGCTTGGATACGAGATAGCTCCTCAGCCAAGGAAATGATCGTGCGATAACTAGCGTTCAGATAGCGAGATAGAACACCAGTCGCACGATCACACGCCGGGTCAACTAGAGCGAACATGACTCGCCCTGTCGTAGGCGACAGGGTGGGATAGTGGAAGAAACCTGGATGAGTCTGCATCTCGACCTCGTGGAAGCGCAAGTCAGTGAGAGCCTCCATCGCAGCAAACTGGATCGCCAACTCCTAGGTGGAAGCCGTTCCGCCCTTGGAAGAGCGAGAATAGCTACCAAGGTCCGAGCTCGCGATCAGGAAAGCCTGTGCGTGTTACTCATATACTGACTCGGCAAGCTACTCCCGAAACACCTGGTACACTGGATCTTCGCCATGGGGGTACAGTCGAAGCCAGACGTTCCGGAGCAGTACTGGAAAGGTGAATGGTGCAGGCTCATGATGGTAGTGGTATGGAACTAGTGCCATCTACACTCACAATGCCACTACTAGGAGAAACCTTATAGGCAGGATAATATCAGTAGCGCTGGAATGTAACAGGCGCTGCTGCTAATTACCAGTAGCGCTGGATTTTAGCAGCGCTACAAGTAAGGACTTAGCAGTAGCGCTGGAAGCATAAAGAGCGCTACTCCTAAGCGGGACCAGACGAGCCCACCGACACTATTGGTAGTAGCAGCGCAGTCCATAATACAGCGCTACTACTAAGATTTTAGCAGTAGCGCTTTATTTGGTGGAACCGCTACTGATAATGGGTCCCACTTAGTAGTAGCGCTCTTTATGGAAAGCGCTACTATTAAGTAACATAGCAGTAGCGCTTGCTGAAAAACAGCGCTACTGCTATGCGTGGCTGGTGCCACCTTTTCACCCCCCTCTCCCTCCTCCCCCCTTTACCCTCTCTCCCCCTCCTTTCCCCTCTCCCCTCACCATTGTTGCCCTTCTTCTCTCTTCCTCCTACCTCTCTTCTCTCCCCATTAATGCCCCCCTCCACCATAACTCTCCCCCATAAATGGCCTTCTCATCTCTAGCTAACTCCATAAATGCCCCCCTACCTCATTTGTTTGGCTCTCCCTGCATTCCATTAGATATAGATCTAGCTAGCTCATCTCTCTCCCTCTCCATTAGTTACCTAGAGTCATCTCTCCTCCCCAACAACTTGATCTAGCTAGCTATTGACATGTCCCCAACAACTAGATCTAGCTAGATCTAGCTAGATATAGGTGAGTAAAAAGTTGTTCATTTCAAGAATGGGAATATGTGTGTGTGAATGGGAATATGTGTGTTTGGGATATGGAGAGATTTGTGCGAGTGACGTGCCCCCGAGTTGCTTATGTTTTGCCGACATGTCGATTTATTTCCGTTTCGGTGAATTTCGAGCAAACTCGATATGTCCTATTTTTAGGCAAGGTCATGCCAATTTTTTATATGACTTTGATGCATGCATGCATTTTGTTTATAACCCTTTTGCTTGTTATACTGTGCATGCAGTCGGTCATGAAGGTGATTGGATGGAAGGTGGAGCGATACATGCAATCCGCGGTGATGGACATGCATGCAAATAATCGGACTAGGATTAGATGTCCGTGTACAAGATGCAAAGAAGGAGTCCTTTTGGACCCATATGATCGTGGCAGGTTGAAGGCGCACCTGCTGATGAATGGTTTCATGGATGGCTATACTCGGTGGATAAGTGAAGATGATGATGATGAGGACGTCCACATGGCAGGGAATAACGACATGGGGCTAGACGAAGAGATGACCGATCGACACGAAGACGATGGCGTCGGACATGGCGGCGGGGAAGAGTTAAATGACGGCAGCGGAGAAGATTCCGAACATGGCGGCGGAGAAGATTCCGGACACGGCGAAGAAGAGTCCGGACATGGCGGAGAAGCAGAGGCGGCGGTCACGCCGCAGTCTTCGACGCGACTAAGTGCAGTCGTGCAGGACCCTCATGTTTGAGACCTCCTTCACAAGAGTACGACTAGCGAGAGAGCTGCTTCTAGAGAGGAGGCCAAGCTGGCGCAACTTGAAGTAGACTCGAAGACTCTATTGTATGACGGTTGCGATCCCGAGGTGACCCGCTTGAGTTTCATGCTCAAACTTCTAAAGATGAAGGCCAAAAACAAATGGACAGACAAAAGCCTCGATGAGCATTTGAAGTATCTACATAATAAAGTTCTTCCCGCGGGGAACCTGTGTCCTACTAGTGTCGATGAGTCCAAGAAAATCGTTTGCCCTTTTGATTTGCCGCACATTAGGTACCACGCATGCATCAACGATTGCATCATTTATCGGGGGGAGCACGCGGAAAAAACCAGCTGTCCAGTGTGCAATGCTTCTCGATACAAGAAGGCAGGAAAGAAAGCTCCTCACAAAGTTGTATGGTACTTTCCGATCACTCCCCGTCTGCAGCGGTATTTCGTAGATCCTAAGGAAGCAAAGCTCATGCGCTGGCACGCAGAGAGGAAGAAGCCCGACGATGGAGATGATCCGAAGCTGAGAGACCTCGTAGATGGTAGCCAGTGGAGAGCATTCAACACCGTATATGGATTTGCTGCAGAAGATCCAAGGAACATCATGCTTGGTGCGAGTACCGATGGCATGAATCCGTTTGGAAACCAAAACACCAACCACAGCACATGGCCCGTCTTTGTATGGATGTACAACCTCCCCCCATGGAAGTGCATGAAGACAAAGTACATACACATGAGCATGCTGATTCAAGGGCCGAAACAACCGGGAAATAATATTAACCTGTATATGGGGCTTCTGAAAGAGGAGCTAGACACGTTATGGAAAACACCGGCATGGACATGGGACGCCAGCAAAGGAGAGTATTTCTATATGAGAGCTGCGCTGATGACGACGGTGCACGACTATCTCGGTTATGGGTACACCTCAGGCCAGGTGTGCCACGAATACTGCGGATGCATGAGGTGCATGGATGATACAACGTCTCAGCAGCTTACGTCAACGAAAGATGGCGGGTCCGGGAAAATTGTGTACATGGGGCATCGTAGATGGCTCGAGAAGGATGACCCGTGGAGAAAGCGTGGAGATCTATTCAATGGGTTGACTGAGCATCGAGGACCTCCACGTAAGAGAAGCGGCATCGAAATCAACGAGCTGTTGAAAAACTGGGGACAGTGCCCCGCGCCGGGAACGATGAAAAAGGCGCCGGAGCCGCTACTGAAGGTATGGAAAACGAGGTCAGTTTTCTGGGACTTGGAGTACTGGCCCAATCATGACACGCCTCATTGCCTTGATCAAATGCATATCACGAAGAATGTCCTCGAGAGCTTGCTTGGCACACTGATGAACATGCCGGAGAAGACGAAGGACGGGCCGAAGGCAAGGAAAGACTTGGAAGATTTGAAGATCAGGAAAGATCTCCACCGTAAAAAGTCGACGGAGGAGACGGAGACGATGACGGAGGAGGGGGAAAGGGGCAGAAAAGTCAACAAGAAGGAGGATAATTATTGCCCCCCTTCTTGCTTCACCTTAAGTGCGAAGGAGATCGATCAATTCATCAAGTGCCTTATGGGAATCAAAGTCAGTTCCGGTTACTGTGGGAAGATAAGCAGATTTCTAGACCCCAAGAAGAAAAGGTTCAGCGGGATGAAGTCTCATGACTGTCACGTGATGATGACGCAGATACTCCCGGTTGCCATTAGAGGGATAATGGACCAGCACGTCCGTGACACGCTTACTGGTCTCTGCAACTTCTTCGACGTTATCTCTCGAAAGTCCATAAGTGTGAAGCAGCTCCGAAGGCTACAGGAAGAGATCGTTGTCATACTATGTGAGCTTGAGATGTACTTCCCGCCCGCGTTCTTTGACGTCATGGTGCATCTGTGTGTCCACATCGTGGACGACATCATCGACCTCGGGCCGACATTCCTTCATAGCATGATGCCGTTCGAGAGGATGAATGGGGTCATCAAAGGATTCGTTCGTAACATGTCCCGTCCCGATGGGAGCATCGTCCAGGGGTATCTGACGCATGAGTGCATCTCCTTTTGCGAGAATTATATAGGCGTCGGAGACCCTGTTGTTGGTTTACCCGTCAACAAGCACGATGGGAGGCTCAAAGGAGAAGGTCACAACAACGGCCGGAGGGAATTGCACGTGGACTACTCGGATCGACGGAACGACTTTGACAGGGCTAACTTAGTAGTGCTACAACACCTAGATGTGGTAGATGATTATGTGGCACGGCACAAAGAAACCATCACAAATAAGTACCGTGATAAGGGGATGCTCAAGACAGACGACGAAGTTACTGTAGAGCACAACGCCACTTTCTTGCGTTGGTTCAAAGAGCAAGTTCTTGAAAATCCCCTAGAAGAGGACAGTTCGGACGGATTGCTCATACACGCCTTAGCACATGACCCCGCGCCCAAACTCGCGAGCTATCAGTCATACGATATCAACGGGTACACGTTCTACACGGAGGCCAAAGACATGGACAGTGATTACCAGAACTCCGGGGTGACGATTGAATGTGTGACCGACGCTAACAGCACAACTGAAAGATTCTACGGAAGGGTCGAAGAAATCTGGGAGCTTGACTATACTGGATTGCACGATGCGACGATGTTCCGTGTCAGATGGGCTAAGGACGTCGTAAGAGAAAACAAGTATTTCACTACCATGTCTATACCACCCGCTGACGCGAAGAGAGCAACCGTGAACGTTAACGTCATCGCCAAAACTGAGCCATGGGTACACGCTAAGCACATGACACAATGCTTCTTCATAACCGACCCGACCAATCCCAACCGTGTTGTCGTGAGGAGAGGCAAAAGGAGCATCGTCGGAATGGATGGAGTCGCCAACGAGGAAGACTACGACAATTACGGCAACCCGATGAGGGAATATGACGATGATGATGAAGCATAAGTGAAAAGAAGAATCAATACTACATTACATAAGAAAGATCACACTCCATGGTTCCGGAAAAGTCACAAGGAGGGGCTCAATTATTCGGCAACGAACAAGAAAGGGAAGAAGCTCAATGTGAAACGTCGTCGACGCAGCTGAGAAACCATCATTTATATATATGTATCTATTTTGTGTACGCACTTAAGTAACCGTTATCGGTCAACTGATATATATGTTACCACCAGATGCATGGTTCCGGTGATATTCACGCAGTGTGGGAGGGAGACGCCGTCGTAAACAGAAAGGGAGAAAGCAATACAGAAGAAATACAAAAGGGAGAAAGCAATACAAAAAAACCAAAAACAAAAGGGAGAAGGAAAGTAATACAAAAGAAAAAGAAAACTAAACAGAAAAGAAAAGGAAAATAATAAAAAGAAAAGAAAACATATCAGTAGCGCTGGATTATGAACCAGCGCTATAGATAATTTAGCTATAGCGCTGGATCCTAAAACGCGCTACTACTATGTGTAATTTAGAATTAAAAAAACTAAAATTTAAAACAGTTAGCAGTAGCGATGGATTACCGCACAGCGCTATAGCTAATTTAGCTATAGCGCTGGATACTAACCGAGCGCTACTGCTATTTTTGGTTAACCGCCGCGCGGGCTCAAAATTTGGCCAAGCCCGAATCCCCCCCTCTCCCCCCACTCTGTCGCCGCCCGAATCCCCCACTCTGTCGCCGCCGGCCGTCGCCCCTGCCCGCTATGGCCCCTGCCCGCCGTCGCCCCTGTCCGCTGTCGCCCCTGCCCGCTGTCGCCCTCGACGCCGGCCGTCGCCCGAGCCCTCCCTTGACCTCACCGTCGCCGCGCGGGCCGGCCCTCGACCTCGCCGTCGCCTGCAGCCTCAACCTTCGCTCAGCCAAGGTGAGCTCCCTCCGGCGATTCCCCGTCCTTCTTCTCTACATTCATTAGCCCGAGACGCACACCACTGCCGCCGACCGCTAGCTAGGGTTTCCACCTCGTCCCCGTCCTTTTTGTGTTTAGGTTTCCACCTCCCTTCCAAAAAGCTGCACCCCGTCAGTACACAGACGAGAACGACGAGGACCAGCCTCCCGTCCGTACCATCCCTGCACAGTTTCTGGAGACAGAGAGCATTCTGATGATTGTATGTTGCCCTCAGAGCTGTGATGCTTGTGAATATACAAGGAACAGGTGGAATATGCACATTTGCACATGATGACACGATGTAAATAGTATAAGAAGCAAAAAAGGAGCAAGGTATACACAATTATGTACTCCATGGTTCTGTTAAGACAGCCAAATTGTGCTTTAAAATTGTTCATGTAAAATAATCACATAATAGTAACCATAGAATTAATGTCTCTATGATCAGAAGCATCTCATCCAACAAACTACACAAGCAAACAACCATAAGAAGAATGTTTCATGTAAAAGAATCAGAGTTCAGGTACACTCCGCTTATAAATATGATTTCAAATTGAACATGTAGGAGCACAACCAAAAGATCATACATCACTTAAGAATGCAAATAAAAGACACGGTGAAGAAAGAATTTCAGCAGAGTCTCATTTGTCCACCACGCAAATGAATCATGTTACTTGTTACTCCCTTTGTTTGCTGTTATAAAATGTTTTAATGTTGGTTGAATGTCGAAGAATATCTGAGTGGCCTATGTTTTGCCGTAATGTTGATTCATTTCCGTTCTGGCAAATTTCAGGCGCTCCATATGTCCACTTTTTAGCAAAGGTCATGCCGAAAATTTCCGTGATTTTCGGCATGACTTTTGCTAGAAACTAGGACATATGGAGTGCCCGGGATTTGCCGGAAGGGGAATGAATCAACATTCCGACCAAATATAGGCCCCTTTTTTCTCTTCATTATATCTTTTATTTACAATTGTTGAATAGGAAACATGTCTAGCCACGCCTCAACCGGGGGTTCTGCTCGCCTCGAAGAAGACCCCATCGAGGCAGCAAATCACTATTTCGATTACCTGGACGAACACCAGATGGGGGTGCATGGTGGCGGCAGTGGCACCAACCCCGACGCCGACGCCGACACCGGCACCAGCACTGGCACCAGCACCGACACCACCCCCGAGACCGGCAACGATGCTGCCGTAGCCGGTAAAGCACCGAAGCAGAAGAGGACACGAAGACCAAACGAGCTCGGCATCAGACAAATTGTGGTCACGGAGATGCACCCCAAGAAATTAGAGCCAACGGCACCGGATGAAGCGCGCTCGTGCTGGGGCAATCAACTAGGATGCATCCTGAGGAAAACCGCCAACATCAACGACGAGAAGTTGAAGAAGATACCACATATGGAGCACATGCTCCTAAAGAAGTTGCACAATAGGTTCCTGTTCCCCGGCCGCACAGAAAGTAAAGAACCGTGGGACGACGATGCCATGACAAAGATAAACAACAAGGCGATGGTGACGTTCACCAACGACTTGTCCGCATGGAAAGTTCGGGTGAAAAAATCGATTGATAAGAATGAACCGTGGTCCAAGATTCATGCTGACAATCCGTCACTTCCGAAAGAGGACTTTGAAAAATTCAAGGAGACTTGCGCTAAAGATGAAACCAAGAAAAAGTCAGAGAAAATGAAGGCGCTCCAGGCCAGGAACACGCCTCCCAACCGCCTCGGAAGCCGTGGTTACGAGGGGAAGAGGCACGTATGGGCCAAGGAGGACGCCGAACGTGAAAATCACGGAATCCCAGACCCCTTGGCGGAGTTCACCGACCCGCTGGAGCGTGACTGGATCAGGGCCCGGTACAAGTGGGACCGCATTAAGAAGACCTTTTACACGGACCCAAACACGAGGGAGTTCATGAGACTTCTGGTAATTGTTATATTACCACATTATCATATTAGCTTCCAATCAATTCGACTACAAGTTTTGTCACATTATTAGTAAACCATCCACGTTCCTTTTGCAGAAAGAGCAGCAGCAAAAGGCAGCCGAAAGCGACGAGTCATCACAGTCGTCGGTGAGGCCCAAGTGGGACACCCATTTCAACCGGGCCCTGAACATACTGAAAAAGGTCCCGGAGGACACACCGCCGTCCTATGGACGTGTGCACGGCGTCGGAGATGGCGCCTCGTGGAAGACGTGCTACCATGAGGAGCTAGAGGAAAGAAGGAAGAGAAAGTTGCTTACTCAACAGACCATCGACCAGAAGGTCGCGCTTGCGATCAATAAGTCCAAAGCTGAGACCAAAGCAGAGTTGGAACAGATAGTCGATGCAAGGGTCAGTGCAGCGGTAGCTGGCATCACGGCTGACTTCACATCTTCCATTTCCAGCTTGCTTCCGGCATTTTTTGAATGGACGAAGAAAAATCCAGATAAAGGGCCAGCGGACTTTCCGCTTCCCAGCTACGTCGGGAGCAATTCGGTGAACATCGCACCACCAGCACCTGCTCACGCCACTGCACATGCTCCCGCTCCTGTTCATAGCAGCCCGTCCTCCGTCTCTGGCCAACTCGGCGGGCCTTCGTCTATGGCTGAGCTTGACGCCCTCACGGTAATTACCCGTCATAGCCTTTTCACCAGCATGTCTATATAGTCTTCCGTTTCAATTGCCTTTCGGATGTTTCACGTCGCAGACATGTCTTCGTAGGCCAACGATACCCCGTGCACCCTACTGTACGACATCAAGGGCCAGAAGGTGGCCGTGGGAAAGGCAACGATCGTGAAGCCGAAGGACCGCATGTTCCACAACCGAGAGATGCCTGATGGCGTCTTCAAGGTTAACGTGGCCAGTGTCTTAGCGGGCTTCGAGGATTTCCCTCCTCCAGTACCAGTTGATGACGAGGAGACCCCTCAATGGATTGGCGCATGCAAGAGCTGGTTCTTGCCTTGGCCGAAGACTCTTCTTCGTGTCGAGGCGCCCAGTATCACACCAACGACAGCTTCTCAAGAAGGTATGAACACCACCCCACCTACCAAATTACCTGCACCTGTCGTGGCGGGTGATAGCGGACGACGCGAGGGAGAGCCTCCATTAGTGCCACATGAAGTCTCCCCTGTTGTCGAAGAAGCAAATGCTGATGATGACATGGAGGAGGATGATAATGACCCAGACAAGTATTTCAATACCGCCTATGATGATGGAGGATTGATGGCTCAGGACGACGAAGACTCAGGCTTTGAGCGTGGAGATGATGACTTGATGCTGCCTGATTTGCCGGAGCCGGAACGTCCGGAATGCAAAAACTCTCTCTTCAAGCGATCCTCGCAGGAGACGCCTCCAGATGCCGCCTCTACCCAGCAACAACCTGAGGGCCGTCCACTGATTAGCCCGACGACACTGGGGGTGATAGTTAGGGAAGGTATGGTGGGCTCACTACCGCCACCCGCCAAGAAGCAAAGGAGGAGACCGGGCAAGAAAGGCCCTAAAGGCGCCAGAGCTGCTTCAAGCAGCCAGCCGCCTCTGAAGCCCCGGGAGGTAGACAGAATACCTGTCATAGGTGCGGAGCGTTTCCATGTCGCCGGCCACCCGATCCTACCTCAGAAAGCGCTAGAGGACATACTGAACAATGATCTAAGGAGACTTCATGATGATGTGCTGGCCAGAGAGAAAAGCCTTCTCATCTCAGGAAAACCAGGATACCAGCTTTACGCGGCTCAGGTGTCGGGTGGGAAGTTGTACGTCGAGGGATGGCCCGCGAATAAGTTCATCCTGCGATTTGACTACATCTACGACATGTTCCACATGACCAAGCTGGATTTCCAGTTCATCCGCATGTATGCGCTGTATCTCAATGACATCATCAGGATCGAGAACATAAAATATATCTGCGTCGCGGACCCGTACCATATGCATGAGAGCTTCTTGGATGTCTGCAAAGGGCACCGTGACTATGCGAGCAAGTACATCGGCGGCTTCATGATCGCTAATAAGGACAAGGAAGCGATTCTCCTGCCTTATCATCCCACATAAGTCATTCGCGCATATCCTTTCGTAAGTGTTAATCATTCCTTTGCAAGCATGGAGGCTAATTTGAGGCGTACTTAATTTGCGCAGCGGGGGGGGGCGCCGTCCTCATCGTTCTGTACCCAGAATACTCCCATGCTATATACTTGGACTCATCGAAGAACATCAAGAAAAAAGATTACAAGCACATAAAGAGTGTTCTCGATAGTGCCCTGTTAACCTTCAGCCTGTCTGGTGAATATATCAAGGACAAAAAGTACAGGAGGAACGGGCTGGTTTTCAGCCATAAGATCGACTTCTGCTGCATCCAGCAACGGCACATCAGTAAGGCTGATGGATTCTACCTCATGCATCACATGCTCGAGTTCAGAAGGGATAATTAACGCCTTCACATGTCAGCTACTACCAATGATGCCGAGATTGTCAACTGGGCCACAAGCATAGGAAAGGCACCGGATCATCGAATCCGAGCTGAGTTTTATTACGTGCAGTGTGAACTTGCCCAAGTGATCATGAAGCAGGTCCTCGAACCAACAGGGATGTTCTACCATGGGCCAATCACGCAGGATGATGTCCGAGCACTGCTAATCGCTCAGCGTCTGGACCTGAAGCCTTTCAAGAAGCTCGGGTCCTTCCTCCCTGACTATGAAGATTGGACCGAGGACTGATTGTCGTTGACAATATATGTGTCACTAGCGTCCAGACGAAACTATGTGATGTAATTAAACCGTGGTCCTGAACTAGCGTAGATCGCTCTAGTTAGTTAGTTTGGGTATGAGGAACTTCGTCATTTATGTTTACTATAGGTTGCTTGTATTTTGCTAATTATGCCTCTTTGTGTTCTTAAGTACATTATGTTGCATATTATCGTTCACGATGCAGGTACATAGATCAGAGATGGCGAAGGGCTGCTACGTCGTGTTCGTTGGGAAGGTTCCAGGAGTCTACGACCACTGGCCAGACGCTCAGGCCCATGTGGACAAGTACCCGGGTGCTAGCCACAGAGGGTTCGACAGCAGAGCCGAAGCGGAAAGTAGTTACTTGAGGTGGACGCTCCAGCAAGAGCGGGGGCGGAACCGCCGGTGCCTCAAGTACTACATAGTCGCGGTCTTGATGATGCTGATCGCTCTTCTCTTCTACATCATGGTTTAGATAGAGATGATGAAACTTGTGTGTGTGCCATGACCATGCAGTTGCACTTATTCGAGACATGACATGACTTGTGTATCGCTATTTTCGAGATGTGATGATACTTGTGTTGAATGATGATGATGATGGTATGACGAGAGTACTGTATGTGTATGATATGATGATAATAGTGTATGTTTATTGTGACCTGATCAAACTACTGTATAGAGCCTGTATAAATACATCACGAATACATAGAGGGGGTATGAATCTGTGGAAGCAGGAATTATAGCAGCAGCGCTGGAAGGCATCTAGCAGCAGCGCTGTATTAGCAGCAGCGCTTGCCTTTCCACAGCGCTACAGATAGTTAGTAGTAGCGCTGGTCAGTGCAGCGCTACTGCTAACCAGACTTAGCAGTAGCGCTCCACCGACCAACGCTACTGCTATAACTTAGCTGTAGCGCCTTAGCAGTAGCGCTGGACCCAGCGCTACTGCTATAGGTTTTTCAAGCGCTACTAGTAGGGTTTCTCCTAGTAGTGTGCCAACGGTTAGTAAAAAAATGAATCATGATGCATGCTATGCAACAATCAAATGCAGCAAGCAAGATGCACACTCAAAGCCCTATACTAATCGTGGTTCTAGCGCGGGTTAACTAGGGTGTCCAACAGTCAGCCCGGCTCTGATACCAAGCGTTGTGGCACCCCGGCTCAGAGAACCGGATTACCAGTGTTTCCAGCCCAGAGATCATGTCCTCCGGAAACACACAACAACTTGGAACAGAACTGAACTGACTTTATTGATAGCTATCGGGTACAAGCTCATATTTTACAATGATAGCGAGGCCAAAGGCACCCTCGGTGCTATGACAGTATCTACATTATTTATGGAACATAGCAGGGCCTCGGAACTACTAAGTAATTCTACAACGTAGCGGAACATAGCGGCAACTCCATCCACAGGGACACTGCTGTGGACACATCCTAGTTAGCATAGCACGAACCATCGGGACCTCCGTCCTCGGCTTCTCCTACATCTGGCATGATACGCCAGGTGAGTACTTTGAATGTACTCGCAAGCTCACGATAACCAAGTAATGCAGCAAACAATAGCATGGCAATCAATATGTAAAATACTTAAGCAATTCACTTACTGTACCGGTTATCAACTTACTCTCTTCCGGGTTGTTCCACAACCCTTGGAATACTCATAAGCCATCGAGTACTTCCGATCATGCGAAGAGTTCTTCCATCATTACTAACACTGTTACGGTTGACCACCTACTGAGGTCTGGTCGGGCTGTCCAATTCCGTGGACGCGGCTGTTCGAATAGATTTTGCACTCTGCAGAGGTTGCGCACTTTACCCACACCATGAAGCACCTGGCCACGTGATCCCATTCGGGTGGACCAGCGTTGCTTCAACGAAACCTTCCTGACCCGTGAATCTACCATCGTACCACCGGCATTCATCCTGCCCCGGAGTCCTGCCCTGGGTGGCCCCTGTGTCCTCATGACACCTGCCACCGTCGTGGCCAAACTAAACTGTCCCAAACGGGGACGCTGGCACAATACTCAACTGGCTCACAGGGTTATCGCCGCCTACCTGATCAGGGTAGCACGCGCGCATAACCCTCCCTCTTTGGAGGTACCGGTGAAAGAGCACGCGATCAGACCAAGTCAAGGTCGTCCCATACCGACAAATATGGTTGCACGGCTAAGCCCAGACAGGTGACTCAAGATCAACCACCAATTTCATTTAACAAAATAGTGGTTTATTATACTAGGCAACTAACCATTTAAATTATTTACTACGATTTAGCCTAAAGCAAATAAATAAGCATAATGCATGGAAATATGCAATGTTATTGAGATGCTTCATGAAATGGGTATCATGGCTTGCCTTGCTCTGTTGGGTTGTTCAAACACTCCTGGTCTTCAAAATCACCAAAGTTCCCTTCTGGAAATATTTTTAAAATGCAAAGGAAAATGTCACATAATGCATTTCTGTTCACCAAAAATTCTGTGAGTATTGGAAAAATACCAAAATTTGTCAGAAACTAAAGGGGTTCAATACCAACTCAATGCAAAAAGAATCAACTGAATTGGAGCTATAGATAAAAAGTTATTCAAGGTCAAAGTTTTGGTCAAAATCTGTAATTTAAATAAATAAATAAAAACAGAAACCTGACAGGGCCACGTCGAAGGCGTAAAGTGGAAAGGCGTCACCACTTATACCGCTTCGGCGCGGGCGTGGGCCGCTGACAAGTGGGGCTGGTTGGATTTAAACAAAGAGGGAGAAGAGGGACCGAGACGGGGCGGAGCTCCGGCGATGGTCGCCGGCGATAGAGACGGCGGCGGAGCTCAGAGTTGAGGGGAATGGATCGGGTGCTTGGAGACGAACACACACGTACCCGCAGCGTGACGGGAGATGGCCGGACGGCGTCGTCCCCTTCCTCTCCGGCGGGGGCGGCGTTCGGGTGGTCATCGGAGAAGGCGGATTCGGCAGCAATCCGGTTGAGCAAGAGCTCAGGAGGAACCAGGGAAGCGAGCTGGTCTCGACGGTGGGCTTAATTGGAACAGAGGTGAGGTGGAGGTGGCTGGCGACTAGCTCTCGGGCGTGGGAGGTTCTCCGGCGAAGCTCGAGGCCAGAGGGCCTCTCGGCCTTGGCTCGTTGCTCTCGGAGGCAATTGGAGGTGGAGGGAGAGGGGTGAGGAGCTCTGGAGGGTCGGCAGGGCCTCTTATAGGCTGGAGATGGGCGCGGCGATTTCTCCCGAAGCGGCAAGGCTCGGCCACGTCGCCGGCGCCAGGACGATGCGCTGGCTAGCCGGAAGCGGGCGACGAGATGGGAGAGGGTAAGGGCATTGAATGGGCGAAGCGACGGCTCGCGAGGAAGACGATGGCCAGCTCACCCACTATGGCCGCACGGGCGCCACAGTGCCCGAGCGCCGTGGCGGCCGCCGAGGGTGATTCCGGCGAGGAGAAGCTGCGGGAGAGGGCTAGGTGGAAGGAGGAGACGATGTCGGAGCGTGGACAAGCTAGGCCACGCGGGGCGGCAGGGACGCGTCATTTCCGGCTCGGGCGCCGTGCAGAGCGCGCGCTCTGGCATGCCAGCACCGTGCTCACCACGGGTGCAGCCACCAGGAGGCCACGCAAGCCTGGCGCACCTTGTCCACAGCGTCGTCCTTCGACCATCTAGCCTCCCTGTGCCACTGCCTTGACCAGATTCACTCTGGTTTGATGGGTAGCTTCGACTACAGTTCCTGACTGCAAACTTGAGAGAGGTCTGGAGATGAGGTGAGCTGGGGATGAAGCTAGTGGAGATGTCCAGAGTGATCTACTTTGGAAGCACTACAAACTGACAAAGTTTGGAAAGGTTTGAAAAAGATTTGAACATAGTTCCTTTGTAAACCACAATTCTGGTACAGAATCTTGTTCTGCTTGTGGCACTCACATAGATGTTCTGTTGATGATGAAATTTGGTGGAGGGAAGTTATTTGATGCACAGAAGATGCCATAAAAATTTGAGAGCAATTGTGCACCTTTAGCTAGCACCTCCTTCACAAAGATTTGAAATGGGCAGAAACTTGTCAGAGTTTTGCTGCTGAAAATTTGTACTGGACCAGATGATATTTTTGGGTATTGAGGCTATATAGGATCCCTAGTACCTCAGGGAATTTATTGGGAATTTTTTGAGCTAGGAAAAATGGGGTTGCTTCACAATGGGCCTATTCTGGCCAGAGAAGAAATAATTATTCTGGCCAAAATTTTGCATTGGGCAATGGAATATTTTTGAGGATTATGGAATCATATGATGATGAGAAGGTGTGGCAAAAGTTTGGGAATTTATTGATCATCCAATCTATAGGTTGCTTCACAACCCATAGTGATGACATACTTTCCCAAATAAAGAAAAGGATTATTGGAAAAGATTAAGTATTGGAAATTGACCCAAGCGAGGTGTGAGAGGGTTTTGGCAAGGGGATGAGGGTTTTGGGTTACTTGGGGGAAAGAATCATAGGTCCAATTAAACTGAAAAGATTTGAAAATTAACCAAATTGCAAATAAAACCCAAAAGAATTTGGAAAAGAAAAAGTTGCCAAAATCAGGGTGTCACATTGATACGTCTCCAACGTATCTACTTTTCCAAACTCTTTTGCCCTTGTTTTGGACTCTAATTTGCATGATTTGAATGGAACTAACTCGGACTGACGCTGTGTTCAACAGAATTGCCTTGGTGTTATTTTTGTGCAGAAATAAAAGTTCTCGGATTGACCTGAAAATTTACGGAAAATATTTTTGGAACTAATAAAAAATACTAGCGAAAGAATCAACCGGAGAGGGGCCACCACCTGGCACAAGCCAGGGGGGTGCCCCCCCCCTAGGGCGCGCCCCCCTGTCTTGTGGGGCCCCTGTGACTCCTCCGACCTCGTTTCCACTTCTATATATTCCTATTCGGGGAGAAAAAAATTAAGGAGAAGAGTTCATCGCGTTTTACGATACGGAGCCGCCGCCACCTCCTGTTCTTCCTCGGGAGGGCAGATCTGGAGTCTGATTTGGGCTCCGGAGAGTGGAAATCGACGCCGTCGTCATCACCAACCATCCTACATCACCAATTTCATGATGCTCTCCGCCGTTCATGAGTAATTCCATTGTAGGCTTGCTAGACGGTGATGGGTTGGATGAGATTTACCATGTAATCGAGTTAGTTTTGTTAGGGTTTGATCCCTAGTATCCACTATGTTCTGAGATTGATGTTGCTATGACTTCGCTATGCTTAATGCTTGTCACTAGGGCCCGAGTGCCATGATTTCAAATCTGAACCTATTATATTTTCATGAATATATATGTGTTCTTGATCCTATCTTGCAAGTTGTAGACACCTATTACGAGTTATGATCCGCATCCCCCAGGGTGACAATAACTGGGATTCTTTCCGGTTCTCTATTAAAAGGAGGCCTTAATATCCCTTAGTTTCTACTAGGACCGCGCTGCCATGGGAGGGTAGGACAAAATATGTCATGCAAGTTTTTTTCCATAAGCACGTATGACTATATATGGAATACATGCCTACATTACATTGATGAATTGGAGCTAGTTCTGTATCACCCTATGTTATAACTATTGCATGATGAATGCCATCCAACATGATGATCCATCACTGATCCATTGCCTACGAGCTTTCCACGTATTGATCTTTGCTAAGTTACTTTTCCGTTGCTACTGTTACAATCACTAGAAAACCGCTACTATCACTTTTGCCATCGTTACCGTTACTTCCATACTACTTTGCTACTGAATACTTTGTTGCAGATATTAAGTCTTTCAGGTGTGGTTGAATTGACAACTCAGCTGCTAATACTCGAGAATATTCTTTGGCTCCCCTTGTGTCGAATCAATAAATTTGGGTTGAATACTCTACCCTCGAATACTGTTGCGATCCCCTATACTTGTGGGTTATCAAAACCCTTTTTCTGGCGCCGTTGCCGGGGAGCATAGCTCTATTCTCTGAGTCACTTGGAATTTATATCTGTTGATCACTATGAAGAATCTGAAAGACGCTAAAACCAAGATCTATCCCTCGACTACGAGGACAAGTAAGGAACTGCCATCTAGCTCTGCACTTGATTCACCTTCTGTTATGAGTAAATTTGCGACACCACCACCTGCTACTGAATCTGATATGTCGCAAGTAATTGATGATGCTACTTCTGCTATGCATGATGCTTATGATGATACTTTGCTTGATACTACTGTGCCACAGGGTGAATTTCTTGATGAACAAATTGCTAGAGTGAATCCTGAAACTGATGATATTTCTGAATCTGATGAAATTATTGAAACTGAACACTATGATACACCTTCTAGACCTAGCTCTCCCAGATATGAATTGCCTGATATACCTAAGGGTTATGTTATGGAAGGAGAGGTAGCTAGGGACTTTCTTGCTTGTAAGGATAGAGATGATCTTAAGAAATTGCTGTGCAAGTGGAAGGAAAAATCTTTGAATGCTAGAATGCAATATGATCCCAAGTTTGCTACTTCACCTATCTTTGTTACCGATAAGGATTATGAATTCTCTGTCGATCCTGAGCTAATTACTTTGGTAGAATCTGATCCTTTCCATGGTTATGAATCTGAAACTGTTGTGGCACATCTTACTAAATTGAATGATATAGCCACCCTATTTACTCATGAGGAAAAAAATCGTTATTACTATATTCTTAAGTTGTTTCCTTTCTCATTAAAGGGTGATGCTAAGATATGGTTTAATTCTCTTGCTCCTGGTTGTGTGCGTAGTCCCCAGGATATGATTTACTACTTCTCTGAAAAATATTTTCCTGCCCATAAGAAACAAGCTGCCTTGCAGGAAATATTTAACTTTGTGCAAATTGAAGAAGAGAGTCTCCCACAAGCTTGGGGGACGCTTCTCCAGTTACTTAATGCTTTGCCTGATCATCCTCTCAAGAAAAATGAAATACTTGATATATTTTATAATGGACTAACCGATGCTTCTAGGGACCACCTAGATAGTTGTGCTGGTTGTGTTTTCTGGGAACGAACTGTTGAACAAGCTGAACTACTATCGAATAATATATTGAGCAATGATAATGATTGGACTATTCCCGAACCACCTCCAAAACCAACTCCGAAGAAAAGAGGTATTCTATTTCTCAGTCCTGAAGATATGCAAGAGGCAAAGAAATCTATGAAAGAAAAAGGTATTAAAGCTGAAGATGTTAAGAATCTACCACCTATTGAAGAAATATATGGTCTTGATAACCTGACACAGGTAGTAGAGGTAAATTCTCTCCGTAGATTTGATGAAGGTGATACTCCATATAATAAGTCTGCTAGCCAATGCTTGGATGAATTTGATAACTTTATTGTTAAGCAAGAAAATTTCAATGCTTATGTTAGTAGACAATTGAAACATAATGCTTACATGCTTGATTGCTTGGGTGATTATATGAGTAGAACTGTTAATGATCTTAATCTTATTAGTAAACATGCTTCCATGGTGACTACTCAAGTAGAACAAGTACTTAAGGCACAGAATGATTTGCTCAATGAGATGATTAGTAAGAACAATGATCATTCTGTTAGAGTTGTGACTAGAGGTGGTAGAATGACTCAGGAACCTTTGTATCCTGAGGGCCATCCTAAGAGAATTGAGCAAGATTCTCAGAGAGTTAATACTGATGCACCTGGTCATTCTAGTAAAAGGAAAAAGAATGACGATAGGACTTTGCATGCTGCTAGTGAACCTGTTATAAATTCACATGAAAACCCAAATGATATTTCTATTTCTAATGCTGAGACACAATCTGGTAATGAACATGAACCTAGTGATAATATTAATGATGATGTTCATGTTGATGCTCAACCTAGTAATGATAATGATGTGGAGATTGAACCCGCTGTTGATCTTGATAACCCACAACCTAAGAACAAAAGATATGATAAAAGAGACTTTGTTGCTAGGAAGCATGGTAGAGAAAGAGAACCATGGGTTCAGAAACCCATGCCCTTTCCTCCTAAACCATCCAAGAAGAAGGATGATGAGGATTTTGAGCGCTTTGTTGAAATGCTTAGACCTGTCTTTTTACGTATGCACTTGACTGATATTCTGAAAATGTCTCCTTATGCTAAGTATATGAAAGATATTGTGACAAATAAAAGAAAGATACCTGAAGCTAAGATTGCCACCATGCTTGCTAATTATACTTTTATGGGTGGAATACCAAAGAAACTAGGAGATTCCGGAGTACCTACTATACCATGCTCTATTAAAGGAAATTATGTTAAAACTGCTTTATGTGACCTTGGAGCTGGTGTTAGTGTTATGCCTTTCTCTTTATATCGTAGACTTGATTTGAATAAGTTGACACCTACTGAAATCTCTCTGCAAATGGCTGATAAATCAACTGCTTTACCCATCGGTATTTGTGAGGATGTGCCTGTCGTAGTTGCAAATGTTACTATCTTAACGGACTTTGTTATTCTTGATATTCCCGAGGACGACAGTATGTCGATCATCCTTGGTAGACTCTTTTTGAATACTGCAGGGGCTGTTATTGATTCAAATAAGGGCAATGTCACTTTTCATGTTAATGGTAATGAGCATACGGTACACTTTCCGAAGAAACAATGGCAAGTTCATAGTATCAACTCCATTGAAAAAATTTCAACGATTATTATTGGAGACTTTGAATTCCCTCTCCCTACTGTCAAGAAGAAGTATGATATACTTATTGTTGGGGACATGCATATCCCCATTGAGGTAACCTAGTGTTATTCGAAAATTCTCCGGTTCCGTGTCATTCGAAAAAAGTTTGTCAATAAGACTTGATCAACCTTATTGATGGATTCTTTTTGACGGGCATGAGATGGATGAATTTAGAAAGCACAACCTTCTGTACCCAACTTTTATTTTCTGTTCTTTAGATTAAATAAAGTGAGAATGCTCTTATTTCTCTGTTTTTTGTTTTATCCGTGCAATAGAAAAATGACCTGAAAATAAAAGTTCTCAGAATTCCCTAAAAATTTAGTATGATTTTTTCTGGAATATTTAAGAATTTTTGGCACTGTGAACACATCAGGGGGCTGCACCAGTGGGCCACAAGCCTGCAGGGCGCGCCCCCCTGGCTTGTGGGTCCCACGTGGGGCCCCCTCACTTATTCCAGCACCCATCCACTTCGTCTTCCTCCAGAAAAAATCCCACCATTGCTCAAACCCGTGTTCTAGCTCATCTTGCTGCCATTTTCGATCTCCTTGCTCAAAGCTCCATTTGCAAAACTGTTTTATGGAATTGTTCATCGGTATGTGCATCCTCCAATGGTCCAATTAGTTTTTGTTCTAGTGCTTTATATATTGCAAATTTTTGCTGCTGAGGTGACCTTGTTCTTGAGCTTGCATGTCAAATTTGTATGGTCCCAAGTAGTTTGGATGCATGATATAGCTTCTAGGCACTTGTGGGAGTAGTTGCTATAAGTTTTGATTGAGCTTTGTTCACCCTTATTTGGAGTCACTAAAAATTTCAGAAATTTTTCAGAGAAAGAAAAAATGTTAAGGAGAATATACGAAGGTGGTTCCTCGAGCAAGAAAACCCCGAGACTCGCGATACACGAGCCCGACTTTGAACCACCGACGGAAGCTCAAGTGCGGCCTTGTGAATGGCCGTCGGATCCATTCATGGTCCATGCCGGATTCAAGGAAGAATTTTACGCGTACATACGAAATGCTGGCCTTGAAGATTTTGTTTCAGACCAATGCAAGCAATATTATCAACTCACTGATTCCTTCGTGCGAAGGTTTGAATTTTCATCCAGGTGTAATACGCATTCCGTTCTATTTAATCTTTATGATGAATCTTATACTATGGACCTAGAGGATTTTAACCATGCATGCAAAATTCCACAATGGGGCAGCCATAGTGATCCTCACAAAATTGAATATAATGATTTTCTTGCTAGCATCACTGTGGGAGAAACTAGAAACATTACACAGGCTACCTTGGGGAGCATTCACTTTCCTGCCATATATTATTTTGCTCTCTTCATAGGTAGATGTATTAACGGTAAACTTGACCATAGCCACCTTTGCGTACCTGATCTTAGTATTCTTAAGAGTGCGGTCATGGGTGATAGACGATATAACTTGGGAGCTATTATTGCTAGGAGACTACATAAAAATGCTAAGGATGGAGATTTCTTTGGTGGAATTTATGCCACCCGTGTAGCTAATTATCTTGGGGTACCCATAAGGGGGAATGATATTGAGTTACCACGTGCTTTTCTTGATTATGAGGCTATGGTGCGCTACCAGTTTCTTGAGAGGAACGAACAGTCCCTCCTGTATCGACTAATTTTTGACAGACAGCGTGCTGTCCATATTACCCTTCCTGCTCCTGCCTTCTTTAACTTTCAGGAAAAACGGAGATACTTTATAACCAAGGAGGAGGCAAACGAGTACGAGAGAGAGGCGGAATCCATCCGCTTCCGCGATGCAGCCGCTCAGGCAGTAGCTGCCGCAGCCGAGTTTAACCCCAACTATGACTTTGGATACTATCCAGGCCAGCCATGGCCCTAGACCAACTTAGGCCAAAGGCCTAAGCTTGGGGGAGTACGTATTTCTCACCGACATTACATTCATGTTCACACACTCATTCCAGTTGTCGGTGTTCATACTTTTTCATTGTACCATCCATGGTAGTTTATTTCTTATTTTTGCTTTCTTCTTGTGTGTTTCATTAACCTTGAGAAAATCCAAAAAAAAAAAGTTCTAGCTTTACCTTCTAGTTTGTTTAGTTGTAGTATTAAAAGAAAACCCAAAAATATTTCTCGTTCTTCTTTTGCTTGTTGGGAGCTTTCCCGTGTAAATAGTTTTTCTTTCTTCTTTGCGTCCTAAGGAGAAGACCACGACGACATGCTGAGTGGCTCTCATATGCATTATTGTTTATCTATCAGAGAGCCCATATTACCTTGCCTTCTCCTTTGAGTTATTGCTTGCAGATTCCATCTTAGTCCAATGCACGAGCACTCTTATTATTATTCACACCGTTCGGTCGTGCAAGTGAAAGGCAATAATGACGATATATGATGAAGTGACTGAGATGGAGAAAAGCTGGTATGAACTCGACCTATTTTGTTTTTGTAAATATGATTAGCTCATCGTTCTGGATTCAGCTCGTTATAGATTCAACATGTTTGCAATGACAATTAGAGATTATAGTTACTCATGCCATGCTTAATTAGCTAAGAGTGTATAATGGTTTGTCTTGAGTGCCAACATGCATTTTAAAATGGTTGTGATGTAGTATGATAGGATGGTATCCTCCTCTGGATGATTCAAGTGGCTTGACTTGGCACATGTTCACGCATGTAGTTGAAACAAAACCAACATAGCCTCCACGATGTTTATGTTCATGGTGATTTATATCCTACTCATGCTTGCATTCAATGTTGGTTAATCTCAAAGCATGTCTATGACTGTTGTCGCTCTCTAGTTGGTCGCTTCCCAGTCTCTTGCTAGCATCCACTTGTACTAAGCGGGAACACTGCTTGTGCATCCATTTCCATAAACCCAAAGTTGTTCCATATGAGTCCACCATACCTACCTATATGCGGTATTTACCTGCCGTCCCAAGTAAATTTGCATGTGCCATACTCTAAACCTTCAAATAAATATTCTGTTTTGTATGCCCGAATCGCTCATGTAGTGATTAGGGGCTGTCAGTATCTTCCATGCTAGGTGGGTTATTCTCACGATATGTGTTGATTCACTATCATTCACGAGAAAGTGGCTGGTATTCGGGATGCCCAGTTCCATACTCAAAAATCAAATCAAACTATAATGAAACAAAACTCCCCCAGGATTGTTGTTTGTATGGACGGTACCCGTGGATTCGGCCCGCCGTGGAGTGTGATCGATTGGTGGAGGGGGAGTAAAAACTTTACTATTCTGTTTGGGAACCGCCTATAATGTATCTAGCATGGAAGATATCGAGATCTCTTAGTTGTTATGTTGACAATGAAAGCACACCTCTCAAAATTATGATTCATCCCTGTTTTAAAAGCTCGAGCTCTGGCACCTCCGTAAATCAATGCTTCCCTCTGCGAAGGGCCTATCTATTTTACTTTACTGTTGAGTCATCCTCTTCTTATAAAAAGGCACCAGTTAGAGAGCACCTCCGTCATTTGTATGCTTTGATATTAATTGATATTGAATATGAGTATGACTGGATCTCTTTTACCATGAATTACAATGTCTAGTCAGTCCTTGTTCTTCAGAGGTGCTCTGCATTTATGTTTAGCGGTCTCAGAAAGGGCTAGCGAGATACCATTATATCATATTGTATCATGATTGTTTTGATAAAATTGTTGTCATCCGAGACTTATTATTATTGATCGCTAGTTGATTATGCCATTGATATAAGTAAATGTGAGACCTAAATGTTATTGTGAATGTGGTTAGTCTATAATCTTTGCTGAAAATCTGAACATCAGTTAGACATATTTACAACAGCAAGATCAAACAGAGTTTGTAAAAGTTTTTCTTTATCACTTTCAGTTTGTCAACTGAATTGCTTGAGGACAAGCAAAGGTTTAAGCTTGGGGGAGTTGATACGTCTCCAACGTATCTACTTTTCCAAACTCTTTTGCCCTTGTTTTGGACTCTAATTTGCATGATTTGAATGGAACTAACCCGGACTGATGCTGTTTTCAGCAGAATTGCCTTGGTATTATTTTTGTGGAGAAATAAAAGTTCTCGGATTGACTTGAAAATTTACGGAGAATATTTTTGGAATTAATAAAAAAATACTGGCGAAAGAATCAACCGGAGAGGGGCCACCACCTGGCCACAAGCCAGGGGGGCGCCCCCCCCTAGGGCGTGCCCCCCTGTCTTGTGGGGCCCCTGTGGCTCCTCCGACCTCGTTTCCACTTCTATATATTCCTATTCGGGGAGAAAAAATTAAGGAAAAGAGTTCATCGCGTTTTACGATACGGAGCCGCCGCCACCTCCTGTTCTTCCTCGGGAGGGCAGATCTGGAGTCTGATTTGGGTTCCGGAGAGGGGAAATCGACGCCGTCGTCATCACCAACCATCCTTCATCACCAATTTCATGATGCTCTCCGCCGTTCGTGAGTAATTCCATCGTAGGCTTGCTGGACGGTGATGGGTTGGATGAGATTTACCATGTAATCGAGTTAGTTTTGTTAGGGTTTGACCCCTAGTATCCACTATGTTCTGAGATTGATGTTCCTATGACTTCGCTATGCTTAATGCTTGTCACTAGGGCCCGAGTGCCATGATTTCAGATCTGAACCTATTATGTTTTCATGAATATATATGTGTTCTTGATCCTATCTTGCAAGTTGTAGACACCTATTACGAGTTATGATCCGCATCCCCCAGGGTGACAATAGCTGGGATTCTTTCCGGTGATTACCGTAGTTTGAGGAGTTCATGTATTCACTAAGTGCTAATGCTTTGGTCCGGTTCTCTATTAAAAGGAGGCCTTAATATCCCTTAGTTTCCATTAGGACCCCGCTGCCACGGGAGGGTAGGACAAAAGATGTCATGCAAGTTCTTTTCCATAAGCACGTATGACTATATATGGAATACATGCCTACATTACATTGATGAATTGGAGCTAGTTCTGTATCACCCTATGTTATAACTATTGCATGATGAATGTCATCCGACATGATTATCCATCACTGATCCATTGCCTACGAGCTTTCCCCATATTGATCTTTGCTAAGTTACTTTTCCGTTGCTACTGTTACAATCACTACAAAACCGCTACTATCACTTTTGCCATTGTTACCGTTACTTCCATACTACTTTGCTGCAGATATTAAGTCTTTCAGGTGTGGTTGAATTGACAACTCAGCTGCTAATCTCGAGAATATTCTTTGGCTCCCCTTGTGTCGAATCAATAAATTTGGGTTGAATACTCTACCCTCGAAAACCATTGCGATCCCCTATACTTGTGGGTTATCACACATCAATCCAGTAGGAGACACAAGAAAGTCACCAATAGATGCACCTACACAAATAATCAAACACTTGCACCCAACGCTATAAAGGGGTTGTTAATCCCTTCACGGTTACTTGGTAGGATGAGATCCAATTGAGATAGATGGGAAAGAATACTAAAACGAAAAGTAAAAGACAAAAGTAAATAGATCTGAAAATATAATATGGAAAATAGACCCGGGGGCCATAGGTTTCACTAGAGGCTTCTCTCTTGAAGGCAAATAATACGGTGGGTGAACAAATTACTGTCGAGCAATTGATAGAAAAGCGCATAGTTATGACGATATCCAAGGCAATGATTATGCATATAGGCATCACGTCCGTGTCAAGTAGACCGAAACGATTCTGCATCTACTACTATTACTCCACACATCGACCGACTCCTGCCTGCATCTAGAGTATTAAGTTCATGAAGAACAGAGTAACGCATTAGGTAAGATGACATGATGTACAGGGATAAACTCAAGCAATATGATGAAAACCCCATCTTCTTATCCTTGATGGAAACAATACAAATACGTGCCTCACTACCCCTACTTTGTCACTGGGTGAGGACACCGCAAGATTGAACCCAAAACTAAGCACTTCTCACATTGCAAGAATTACCAATCTAGTTGGCCAAACCAAACCAATAACTCGAAGAGACTTGCAAAGATATGAAATCATGCATATAAGAATCCAGAAAAGACTCAAATAATATTCATAGATAATCTGATCATAAACCCACAATTCATCGGATCTCGACAAACACACCGCAAAAGAGTATTACATCGGATATATCTCCATGAAGATCATGGAGAACATGGTATTGAAGATCATAGAGAGAGAAGAAGCCATCTAGCTACTAGCTATGGACCCGAAGGTCTGTGGTGGACTACTCACCGGTCGCCATAAGTAGCATTTATTACGTACGTTATCAGTAACGTTCACTTTTATTACCATGATCGAACCCTTGGTTGCCGGGTATTGATGAGGGGCAGCGTACTCTATATAAGCCGCCCCTCCCCTCTGGCACAAGGGTTCGCACCCCCTGTAACTCACACATTCCACACGATAGAAGCTCCCGAGCACTGAGACGTAGGGCTGTTACCTCCACGAGAGGGGCCTGAACTCATACATCCGTGTGTACAATCTCGCCGTAGCTAGGACTCTTCCCTCAGCTTACGTACCACTACCTTCTACTGTCAGGCTCGTTCCCACGACAGTTGGCGCCCACCGTGGGGCAGGCGTCTAAGCGACTTCCGGCGAGTTTGCAATTTTCTTCTTCGTCATGTCTTCTGGCGGCGGTTTGTTCCTGCGCCACGAGATCCATCTTGGTGCGCTCACCTTCGTCACCGACGACTCGGCATGGCTCCAGGAAGCGCCTCTGGACGTTGAGGCGCTCCCGATCCGCGGGGCGACGCACTTCCGTGCAAGCTCCTGCGGTGTTCTTCTTCGGCAGCTATCGACTCCGTACCTGTCGGCTCTCCCCGCTGTTCGTCGCCACAAGCGATCTGGTCACTCACGGCTCCAGCGGTGGGTGAGGCATGCGGCAGCTCACCAAGCGTCATCTCCGCAGATCGCGGCTATCGAGCCCGCCGAATCACTTCACGGCGTGTTCGACTCGGCATCAGATCAGTCTGACGTTCCTTCCGAGTGCGAGAGCTGCGATCCAGCGGCTAAAGTTCTTATGGCGGGTTCACAGCAAAGCCCGCCTGGCTTCGGCCGCAGCAGACGCGAGGCTGGAGGACCATCGAATGAGCAGCAACATCGAGATGAGGAGATTCTCCATACTCCCATCGTCGGTACGACTGCCGAGGCCCAGGCCTTGGAGGCCACGCGCCTTCGGCTTAAAGAGTTGCAGCAGGCACTCGACGAGCGTACCCGCCAGCGTCCACCCGTTTCCAGTCGACGTCAGCGACAATTGTTTCCGAGTGGATCTTAGAACAATGTCAAGGTATTCCGTACTCCAGTTCTGAATGTTGCAGCCGCTGCTAGGATAGCAGATTCCATTCAACCATCACGTTCAGAGGCGGGGAGAGGTTTACAGCAGATCCGAGCGTTGCTTGATGCAGTGCAACAGCAGAATTCGGCTGTTTCTCAGTCGCGCAACAGGTTACATAGTAATTCGCCTAGAGCAGACACAGTTCAGTCGGCGCACAACCCAGGGTCACCTCTGCATTGCAGGGGCGGAGGTTACCATGAAGATCAGTACCAAGATCAGGGGCGAGATCAGTTTGCTCCTTGTTATCACCGTGATGACCGCCGTCGAGTGCCTACTCCTCCGCGGAGTGGTTCATATGTGCCCGGGCACTATGACAATAGGCGCCCGTTCGGCGGCGAGCGGAATCCTGGGTTTGATGCGAGGAATGTCCTCGCACAGAAGTGGATTGACAGGGGCAGGGCTCACAGGGATGGTTATGATAGAGACTATCTGAGTGGAAGTGGTGCCGTTGTCTCTGGGCCCGAGTGTTTCAGCAGAGCCATTCGATCTGCTGAGATTCCCCCCAACTTCAGGTTGGCGGCTGGAATAAGCAAGTTCACTGGTGAGTCGAAGCCTGAAACGTGGCTAGACGATTACCGAGTGGCGGTGCAGATTGGTGGAGGAAATGACAACATAGCCATGAAGCATTTGTCTTTGACGTTGGATGGTTCGGCCCGAGCGTGGTTGAATCGTTTGGCTCCTTCTAGCATCTACTGCTGGGAGGATCTTGCCCGAGTGTTCATCAGAACTTTCGAGGGCACGTGCAAGAGTCCCGCTGGTTTGATTGATCTGCAGCATTGTGTTCAGAAACCCAATGAAACTTTGAGGGATTACATTCAGCGATGGACCACCCTGCATCACACGGTGGAAAATGTTTCCGAGCACGAAGCCGTCTGCGCCTTCAAGGCCGGTGTTAAGTACAGAGAGCTTTATCTGAAGTTTGGTAGGACCGGAGATATTTCCCTGAGCAAGATGATGGAGATTGCCACTCGGTATGCCAATGGCGAAGAGGAAGACCGCCTCCGCAGCGGCAAGGGAAAAGCAGTCGACAATGCTGACGGCGGCGGCAATTCCAGTCGGAAGCAAAAGCGCAAAGCCGATGACCCTGCTCAGGCAGAGGCAGCTGCTCTGGCGGCACAAGGAAAGAATAAGGGGAAATCCAAAGGGCAATATACCCCCAAGAAATTAAAGAACCGGTCAGGAACGGACGTCATGGATTTGTCGTGTGCAATCCACACGAAGAAGGATGAGGAAGGCAATTTAATATTGCCAAAACACACCACTCGACAATGCAGGTTACTGATCCAATAGTTCAAGGAAGGACAGTCGAGTGGGAAAACTTCTAAAAAGGAAGATGATGAAGATCAACAGGATTTTCCTAAGGTCAATGCCACTTTGATGATTTTTGCCAATGTAGAAAGCAAAAGTCAACTGAAAGTTATTCACAGAGAGGTCAACATGGCTGTTCCTGCCACTCCCACATACCTCAAGTGGTCTCAGACTGCTATCACCTTTGACCAGACGGACCACCCCGCTCATGTCGCTACCCCCGGTCGGCAAGCTCTGGTGGTGGATCCTGTTGTAGGAGGCACTCGACTCCGCAAGGTTCTCATGGACGGAGGGAGTGGATTGAACATCTTCTATGCGGATACCCTCAAGGGGATGGGCATTCCGATGTCCCGACTCAGCGAGAGCAACATACAGTTCCACGGAGTCATCCCTGGGAAGAAGGCCAAGTCACTCGGTCAGATTGTGTTGGATGTGGTGTTCGGCACCGACAAGAATTTTTGCAAAGAAAAGTTGACGTTTGAAGTTGTAGACTTTCAGAGCGCATATCACGCCATCCTTGGTCGACCGGCTTATGCCCGTTTCATGGCCCGTCCATGTTACGTGTACCTCAAGCTGAAGATGCCCGGGCCCAAGGGTGTGATCACAGTCACAGGGAATCGACAAAGGGCTGAGGAGTGCCTACAACAAGGCTCCAAGATTGCCGACCATCAAATGGCTGTGGTCGAATTGGAAGAATACTGATCCTGCCGATCTGATGCGTTCCAAGAGGCCCGCCTCTGAGTCTGCTTTTCAGTCGGCAGCTGAAGTGAAACAAGTGAACGTCCACCCGACAGATCCTAATGCTGCCCCGACCAACATCTCAACGACACTCGACAGCAAATAGGAAGCCGCGCTCATCCAGTTCCTCCGTGAGAACTGGGACATCTTTGCATGGAAGCCTTCTGACATGCCGGGTGTACCCAGGGAGCTGGCTGAGCATCGACTGAGAGTTGACCCGAAGGCCAAGCCTGTCAAAGAACACTTGCGTCGGTCGGCGGCAGAGAAGCGGAAGGCCATCAGCGAGGAGGTGGCTCGACTCTTGGCGGCTAAGTTCATTCGCGAGATTTACCACTCCGAGTGGCTCTCGAACGTCGTCATGGTCCCCAAGAAAGATAAGTCACTCCGCATGTGTATTGATTTTAAACATATCAATCGGGTTGATACGTCTCCAACGTATCTATAATTTTTGATTGTTCCATGCTATTATATTATCTGTTTTGGATGTTTTATATACATTAATATGCTATTTTATATTATTTTTGGGACTAACCTATTAATCTAGAGCCTAGTGCTAGTTTCTGTTTTTTCCATGTTTTTGAGTATTGCAGATAAGGAATATTAAACGGAGTCCAAACGGAATAAAATCTTCGGAATGATTTTTCTTGGACCAGAAGAAACCCAGCAAACTTGGAGATGAAGGAAGGAGAGCCGCCGTGTGGCGACAAGCCATAGGGGCGCGCCCTAGGGGGGCGCCCCTGGCTTGTGGCCCCACGGCAGCCCTCCTAACCCTATTCTTCGGCCTATAAATTCCCAAATATTCCCTGGATACCAATAAGAGCCACAAAAATACTTTTCCGCCGCCGGAAGCCTCTGTTCCCGTGAGATCCAATCTTGGAGCCGTTTCTGGTAATCTGCCGGAGGGGGAATCGATCACGGAGGGCATCTACATCAACTCCATTGCCCCTCCGATGAGGCGTGAGTAGTTCACCACAGACCATCGGGTCCATAGCTAATAGCTAGATGGCTTCTTCTCTCTCTTTGTTCTTCAATACCATGTTCTTCATGATCTTCATGGAGATCTATCCGATGTAATACTCTTTTGCGGTGTGTTTGTCGAGATCCGATGAATTGTGGGTTTATGTTCAGATTATCTATGAATATTATTTGAATCTTCTCTGAATTCTTATATGCATGATTTCATATCTTTGCAAGTCTCTTTGAGTTATTGGTTTGGTTTGGCCAACTAGATTGGTAAGTCTTGCAATGGGAGAAGTGCTTAGTTTTGCGTTCAATCTTGCGGTGTCCTCACCCAGTGACATAGTAGGGGTAGCGAGGCACGTATTTGTATTGTTGCCATCGAGGATAAAAAGATGGGGTTTTCATCATATTTCTTGAGTTTATCCCTCTACATCATGTCATCTTACCTAATGCGTTACTCTGTTCTTCATGAACTTAATACTCTAGATGCAGGCAGGAGTCGGTCGATGTGTGGAGTAATAGTAGTAGATGCAGAATCGTTTCGGTCTACTTGACACGGACGTGATGCCTATATGCATAATCATTGCCTTGGATATCTTCATAATTATTCGCTTTTCTATCAATTGCTCGACAGTAATTTGTTCACCCACCGTATTAATTTCCTTCATGAGAGAAGCCTCTAGTGAAACCTATGGCCCCCGGGTCTATTTTCCATATTATATTTTCAGATCTATAAACTAAAAATACCAAAAATATCTTGCTGCAATTTATTTACTTTTGTTTTACTTTTCATTTCAGCAATCGTTTATATCTATCTCTATCAGATATCATCCTTGCAAGTAACCGTGAAGGGATTGACAACCCCTTTTTAGCGTTGGGTGCAAGTGTTTGATTGTTTGTGTAGGTGCAAAGATTGGGGCCTTGCTTGTTCCTCCTACTGGATTAATACCTTGGTTCTCAACAAACTGAGGGAAATACTTATCTACTTTGCTGCATCACCCTTTCCTCTTCAAGGGAAAACCAACGCAAGCTCAAGAAGTAGCAAGAAGGATTTCTGGCGCCGTTGCCGGGGAGGATACATCGCAAGATCAAGCCTACCAAGTACCCATCACAAACTCATCTCTTGCATTTACATTATTTGCCATCTGCCTCTCGTTTTCCTCTCCCCCACTTCAAAAACGATTTTCAGAAAATACCAAAAAGATTTGCCTTTTTATTCGCCCTTCTTCCGTTTGCCTTTTCGTTTGCTTTTCATTTGCTTGTGTGGTAGATTGCTTGCTTTGTCACGATGACTCAAGAGAATACCAAGTTGTGTGACTTTTCTAATACTAATAATAATGATTTTATTAGTACTCCGATTGCTCCCGCCACTAGTGCGGAATCTTATGAAATTAATGGCGCTTTGCTTAATCTTGTTATGAAAGAACAATTTTCCGGCCTTCCTAATGAAGATGCCATATCCCATCTAAATACTTTCGTTGAGTTGTGTGATATGCAAAATAAGAAAGATGTGGATAATGATATTGTTAAATTGATGCTATTTCCGTTCTCACTACGAGATCGTGCTAAAACTTGGTTTTCATCTTTGCCTAAAAATAGTATTGATTCGTGGAATAAGTGTAAAGATGCTTTTATTTCCAAGTACTTTCCGCCCGCTAAGATTATCTCCCTTAGGAACGATATAATGAATTTTAAGCAACTTGATCATGAGCATGTTGCACAATCTTGGGAGAGGATGAAACTAATGATTAGAAATTGCCCTGCGCATGGTTTGAGTTTATGGATGATTATACAAATTTTTTATGCGGGATTGAATTTTGCTTCTAGAAATCTTTTAGATTCCGCCGTGGGTGGTACTTTTATGGAAATCACATTAGGAGAAGCTTCTAAACTCCTAGATAATATTATGGCAAATTACTCTCAATGGCATACCGAAAGATCTCCTACTAGTAAAAAGGTGCATGCTATTGAAGAAATAAATACTTTGAGTCAAAAGATGGATGAATTGATGAAATTGTTTGCTAGTAAGAGTGCTCCTATTGATCCAAATGATATGCCTTTGTCTTCTTTGATTGGAAATAATAATGAATCTATGGATGTGAATTTTGTTGGTAGGAACAATTTTGGCAATAACGCGTATAGAGGTAATTTCAATCCTAGGCCATTTCCTAGTAATTCCTCTAATAATTATGGTAATTCCTACAACAATTCATATGGAAATTATAATAAGATGCCCTCTGATCTTGAGAATAATATTAAAGAATTTATTAGCTCGCAAAAAGGTTTCAATGCTATGATTGAAGAAAAATTGCTCAAGATTGATGATTTGGCTAGGAACGTTGATAGAATTTCTCTTGAGATTGATTCTTTGAAAATTAGATCTATTCCACCCAAGCATGATATTAATGAGTCTTTAAAAGCTATGAGAATTTCTATTGATGAGTGTAAGGAAAGAACCGCTAGAATACGTGCTAAGCGTGAATGGCTTGAAAAAGTGTGTTCTCGTGATAATAATGATGAAGATCTTAAAGTGATTGATGTGACTCCTATTGAATCTTTGTTTTCTAATATAAATCTTGAAAAAGATTCAGAGTTTATAGATCTTAGTTAAAAGGCGTCCCAATGATTCGGAGTTTATAGATCTTAATGCTAAGATTGATAAAAGTGGGATTGAAGAGGTCAAAACTTTAAATAGCAATGAACCCACTCTTTTGGATTTGAAGGACTTTAATTATGATAGTTGTTCTTTGATTGATCGTGTTTCCTTGTTGCAATCCATGTTGAATTCTCCGCAAGCTTATAATCAAAATAAAGCTTTTACTAAACATATTGTGGATGCTATGATGAAATCTTTTGAAGAAAAACTTGAGTTGGAAGTTTCTATACCTAGAAAGCTTTATGATGAGTGGGAACCTACTATTAAGATTAAAATTAAAGATTATGAGTGCCATGCTTTGTGTGATTTGGGTGCTAGCGTTTCCACGATTCCAAAAACTTTATGTGATGTGCTAGGTTTCCGTGAATTTGATGATTGCTCTTTAAATTTGCATCTAGCGGATTCCACCATTAAGAAACCTATGGGAAGGATTAATGATGTTCTTATTGTTGCAAATAGGAATTATGTGCCCATAGATTTCATTGTTCTTGATATAGATTTCAATCCTACATGTCCTATTATTCTTGGTAGACCTTTCCTTAGAACGATTGGTGCGATTATTGATATGAAGGAAGCAAATATTAGATTCCAATTTCCATTAAGGAAAGGCATGGAGCACTTTCCTAGAAAGAAAATAAAATTACCTTATGAATCTATTATGATGGCTACTTATGGATTGCATACCAAAGATGACAATACCTAGATCTATTGCGTTATGCCTAGCTAGGGGCGTTAAACAATAGCGCATGTTGGGAGGCAACCCAATTTTATTTTTATGCTTTTGTTTTTGCTTCTGTTTTTGAGTTCTGCACACATTATTACCTCTGTAGTAATTGTGTTTTCTTGTTTTAATTAGTGTTTGAGCCAAGTAAGACCTTTGGGATGGTCTACGGTGTTTGTGATTTGATTTTGCTGAAAAACAGAAACTTTCGCTCTCAGTCCAGGAATTTTGTAAATTCACTGGGACGTGATTTTGAGATGAAATTTTTACACAAGATTGATATACAAATTTCACTGATTGTCCTAATATTTCAGAATTTTTGAGTTACATAAGTATTCGAAGTCTATAGATTGCTACAGACTGTTCTGTTTTTGACAGATTATGTTTTCTTTGCGTTGTTTGCTTATTTTGATGTATCTATGGGTTGTATCGGGGGGTATGAACCATGGAGAAGTTGGAATACAGTAAATATTACACCAATATAAATATATAATGAGTTCACAACATTACCTAAAGTGGTGATTTATTTTTTTTATACTAACGGATCTCATGAGTTTTCTGTTGAGTTTTGTGTTGTGAAGTTTTCAAGTTTTGGGTAAAGATTTGATGGACTCTGGAATAAGGAGTGGCAGGAGCCTAAGCTTGGGGATGCCCAAGGCACCCCAAGCCATATTCAAGGATACCAAAGAGCCTAAGCTTGGGGATGCCCCGGAAGGCATCCCCTCTTTCGTCTTCAATCCATCGGTAAATTTACTTGAGGCTATATTTTTATTCACCACATGATATGTGTTTTGCTTGGAGCGTCTTGTATGATATGAGTCTTTGCTTTTTAGTTTGCCACAATCATCCTTGCTGCACACATATTTTGAGAGAGACACGCTGAATCGTGAATTTATTAGAATAATCTATGTGCTTCACTTATATCTTTTGAGCTAGGCAATGTTGCTCTAGTACTTCACTTATATCTTTTTAGAGCACGATGGTGTTTTATTTTATAGAAATTATTGAACTCTCGTACCTCACTTATATTATTTTGAGAGTCTTTAAACAGCATGGTAATTGGTTTAGGTTATGAATTTAGTCCTAATATAATGGGCATCCAAGAGGGATATAATAAAAAACTTTCATATTAAGTGCATTGAATACTATGAGAAGTTTGATTCCTTGCATATAGTTTTGAGATATGAACATGGTAATATGAGAGTCATGCTAGTGAGTAATTGTGAATTGGAAGAAATACTTGTGTTAAAGTTTGTGATTCCCGTAGCATGCACGTATGGTGAACCGTTATGTAACGAAGTCGGAGCATGATTTGTTTAATGATTGTCAACCTTTATGTGAGGGTCGGGAGCGCGCGATGGTTAACTCCTACCAACCTCTCCCCTAGGAGCATGCGTCTAATACTTTGCTTCGATAACTAATAGACTTTTGCAATAAGTATGTGAGTTCTTTATGACTAATGTTGAGTCCATGGATTATACGCACTCTCACCCTTCCACCTTTGCTAGCCTCTCTAGTACCGCGCAACTTTCGCCGGTGCATTAAACCCACCTTCCTCAAAACAGCCACCATATACTTTCCTCAAAACAGCCACCATATCTACCTATTATGGCATTTCCTTAGCCATTCCGAGATATATTGCCATGCAACTTCCACCGTTTCGTTTTTTTATGACATGCACCATCACTTTCATATTGCATATAGAGTCATATTTTGTTCTAGGTATCGAGTTGTAATTTTTGAGTTGTAAGTAAATAAAAGTGTGATGATTTGCATTATTAGAGCATTGTCCCGTGAGAGAAAAGGATGATGGAAGCTATGACTCCCTCACAAGTTGGGATGAGTCTCCGGACTTTACAAAAAATAAAAGAGGCCCGCGAAGCCTTATAAAAAAAAGAGGCCAAAGATGCCCACCAAAATAAAAAAAAAGGAAAAAATGAGAGACAGAGAGAAGGGACAATGCTACTATCTTTTTCCACACTTGTGCTTCAAAGTAGCACCATGTTCTTCATGATAGAGAGTCTCCTATTTTGTCACTTTCATATAACTAGTGGAATTTTTCATCTTATGCACAACCACTTAGTTTTCTTTTTGAGCTTTCATACACTTATAGCTCTAGTGCATTCGTTGCATGGCAATCCCTACTCACTCACATTGATATCTATTGATGGGCATCTCCATAGTCCGTTGATACGCCTAGTTGATGTGAGACTATCTTCTCCTTTTTCCTCACAACCTCCACCATATTCTATTCCACCTATAGTGCTATATCCATGGCTCACGCTCATGTATTGCATGAGAGTTGAAAAGGTTTGAGAACATAAAAGGTGTGAAACAATTGCTTGACTTGTCATCGGGGTTGTGCATGATTTAGATACTTTGTGTGGGGAAGATGGAGCATAGCCAGACCATATCATTTTGTAGGGATAACTTTCTAGGACCATGTTATTTCGAAAGGACGCAATTGCCTTGTTAGTGTGCTTGAAGTATTACTGTTTTTATGTCAATATTAGACTTTTGTTTTGAATCTTATGGATCTGAATTTTCATGCCACAATAAAGAATATTACATGGATAACTATGTTTGGTAGCATTGCACATCAAAAATTATGTTTTTATCATTTACCTACTCGAGGACGAGCAGGAATTAAGCTTGGGGATGCTTGATACGTCTCCAGCATATCTATAATTTTTGATTTTTCCATGCTATTATATTATCTGTTTTGGATGTTTTATATGCATTAATATGCTATTTTATATTATTTTTGGGACTAACCTGTTAATCTAGAGCCTAGGGCCAGTTTTTATTTTTTCCATGTTTTTGAGTATTGCAGATAAGGAATATTAAACGGAGTCCAAACGGAATAAAATCTTCGGAATGATTTTTCTTGGACCAGAAGAAACCCAGCAAACTTGGAGATGAAGGCAGGAGAGCCGCCGTGTGGCGACAAGCCACAGGGGGGCGCCCTAGGGGGGGGCGCCCCCCTGGCTTGTGGCCCCACGGTAGCCCTCCTAACCCTATTCTTCGACCTATAAATTCCCAAATATTCCCTGGATACCAAAAAGAGCCATGAAAATACTTTTCCGCCGCCAGAAGCCTCTGTTCCCGTGAGATCCAATCTTGGAGCCTTTTCTGGTAATCTGCCGGAGGGTGAATCGATCACGGAGGGCATCTACATCAACTCCATTGCCCCTTCGATGATGCGTGAGTAGTTCACCACAGACCTTCGGGTCCATATCTAGTAGCTAGATGGCTTCTTCTCTCTCTTTGTTCTTCAATACCATGTTCTTCATGATCTTCATGGAGATCTATCCGATGTAATACTCTTTTGCAGTGTGTTTGTCGAGATCCGATGAATTGTGGGTTTATGTTCAGATTATCTATGAATATTATTTGAATCTTCTCTGAATTCTTATATGCAAGTCTCTTCAAGTTATTGGTTTGGTTTGGCCAACTAGATTGGTAATTCTTGCAATGGGAGAAGTGCTTAGTTTTGGGTTCAATCTTGCGGTGTCCTCACCCAGTGACATAGTAGGGGTAGCGAGGCACGTATTTGTATTGTTGCCATCGAGGATAAAAAGATGGGGTTTTCATCATATTGCTTGAGTTTATCCCTCTACATCATGTCATCTTACCTAATGCGTTACTCTGTTCTTCATGAACTTAATACTCTAGATGCAGGCAGGAGTCGGTCGATGTGTGGAGTAATAGTAGTAGATGCAGAATCGTTTCGGTCTACTTGACACAGACGTGATGCCTATACGCATAATCATTGCCTTGGATATCTTCATAATTATTCGCTTTTCTATCAATTGCTCGACAGTAATTTGTTCACCCACCGTATTATTTTTCTTCATGAGAGAAGCCTCTAGTGAAACCTATGGCCCCCGGGTCTATTTTCCATATTATATTTTCAGATCTATAAACCAAAAATACCAAAAATATCTTGCTGCAATTTATTTACTTTTTTTTTACTTTTCATTTCAGCATTCTTTTATATCTATCTCTATCAGATCTCATCCTTGCAAGTAACCGTGAAGGGATTGACAACCCCTTTTTAGCGTTGGGTGCAAGTGTTTGATTGTTTGTGTAGGTGCAAAGATTGGGGCCTTGCTTGTTCCTCCTACTGGATTGATACCTTGGTTCTCAACAAACTGAGGGAAATACTTATCTACTTTGCTGCATCACCCTTTCCTCTTCAAGGGAAAACCAACGCAAGCTCAAGAAGTAGCACGGGTCTGCCCGAAAGATCATTTTCCGCTCCCCCGCATCGATCAGATTGTCGACTCAACTGCGGGGTGCGAGCATTTGTCTTTTCTCGATGCATACTCTGGCTACCATCAGATCCGTCTGTTTGGTCCAGATGAATTAAAGACAGCTTTCATCACCCCTTTCGGGTGTTTCTGTTATATCACCATGCCTTTTGGTCTAAAAAATGCTGGCGCTACTTTCATGCGCATGATTCAGAAATGCCTGCTCAAGAAAATCCCTCGGAATGTCGAGGCTTATATGGATGATATTGTAGTCAAGTCTCGCAAAGGTTCCGACCTGTTGACTGACTTGGCAGAAACATTCGCCAACCTGAGGAAATATGATATCAAGTTAAACCCATCCAAGTGCACTTTTGGAGTTCCTGGTGGCAAGTTGCTCGGTTTCCTCGTTTCCGAACGGGGGATCGACGTCAATCCCGAGAAGATCGGTGACATCACCCGAATGAAATGCCCTGAGCGTGTGCACGAGGTCCAGAAGCTCATGGGTTGCCTGGCGGCGTTGAGTAGATTTATTTCTCGTCTCGGAGAGAAGGCATTGCCTCTATACCGACTGATGAAGAAATCTGATACGTTCGAGTGGACTCTTGAGGCAGAAGCAGCGTTTGTCCAGCTCAAAGCCCTGCTTTCCACCCAGCTAGTGCTTGCTGCTCCGCACAGCAAAGAACACCTGCTTCTGTACATTGCTGCCACTAACCAAGTCGTCAGTACGGTTCTTACTGTCGAACGAGAAGAAGAGAGCAAGGCTTACAAAGTCCAACGTCCAGTTTACTATATATCTGAAGTATTGACTCCTTCAAAGCAAAGGTACCCTCATTACCAAAATCTCGTCTATGGTATATATCTATCAGCGAAGAAGGTGGCACACTACTTCCAAGATCACTCAGTCTCAGTCATCAGTGATGCTCCATTGTCTGAGATCCTCAACAATCGAGATGCGACTGGTCGAGTGGCCAAATGGGCTATTGAGCTCCTCTACTTTGATATCAAGTTTGAAGCAAAGAAGGCCATCAAATCTCAAGCACTAGCTGACTTCATGGCCGAGTGGATAGAACAGCAGCAGCCAACTCAAATCCACTCGGCGCACTGGACCATGTTCTTTGATGGCTCTAAGATGATGAATGGGTCTGGTGCTGGCGTAGTGTTGGTATCTCCAAAGGGTGACAAGCTCAGTTATGTCCTCCAGATTCACTTTGATTCCTCCAATAATGAAGCTGAATACGAGGCACTCCTTTACGCGTTACGTATGGCCATATCACTTGGCGTCCGGCGCCTGATGGTATATGGTGACTCAGATCTAGTGGTTAATCAGGTGATGAAGGAGTGGGATGTCAGGAACCCTGCCATGACTGGGTATTGCCATGCAGTGAGGAAGCTTGAGAAGAAATTTGAAGGTCTGGAACTCCACCATATTCCCCGAGTGAAAAATCAGGCAGCCGATGATTTGGCAAAGATCGGATCCACTCGGTGGCCTGTACCTAGCAATGTGTTTCTGGAACACCTACATTCTCCTTCGGTTCAAGAAGATCCCGTCACTGAAGAGCCCCCGCAAGCAATAAGCGCCTCCAACCCGAGTGAGGTTGATGTCCCAGCAGTCATAGATCTGGTCATGGAGATTCTGGTGATCACGCCCGATTGGACGGTGCCATATATCGCATACATATTGAGGCAAGAACTCCCAGAAGACGAAGTTGAAGCTCGACAGATCGTCCGCGGGTCCAAAGCCTTCACTGTGATGGGCGGACAGCTTTACAGAGAAAGCATAACTGGCGTAACTCAGCGGTGCATCTCTCCTGAGGAAGGTCGACTCATTCTGGAGGAAATTCACTCGGGGGCCTATGGTCATCATGCGTCCTCTCGGATGATTGTTGCCAAAGCATACCGAGCTGGTTTCTTCTGGCCGCGCGCCAACGAAATGGCTAAGGAGATTGTTGATCACTGCGAAGGATGCCAGTTTTACGCAAACTTGTCACATAAGCCCGCGTCCGCCTTGAAGACTATTCCACTCGTCTGGCCGTTCGCTATATAGGGTTTGGATATGGTCGGTCCTCTCCGAACGGGCCAGAGTGGATTCACGCATCTACTTGTAGCAGTCGACAAGTTCACCAAGTGGATTGAGGCCAAGCCCATAAACAAGCTGAATTCGCGTACTGCTATCAAGTTCATGAAAGAGATAATGTTCCGGTATGGAGTTCCCCACAGTATCATTACAGACAATGGTTCAAACTTCGACTCGGAAGAGTTCAGACACTTTTGCTCTGCCCAAGGCACTCGGGTGGATTACGCATCCATTGCGCACCCCCAGACTAATGGTCAAGCTAAGCGAGCAAATGGCCTTATCCTTCAAGGGTTGAAGCCTCGACTCATGCGAGATCTTGAACATGCAGCTGGAGCTTGGGTTACTGAATTGCCGTCTATTCTGTGGGACTTGAGGACGACTCCTAACCGGGCGACTGGGCGCACTCCTTTCTTCATGGTGTATGGAGCTGAAGCCGTTTTGCCGAGTGATATCCTTCACAATTCTCCCCGTGTAGACCTTTACTCCGAGGCTGAGGCTGAGCAAGCACGACAAGACAGTATGGATCTCCTGGAAGAAGAACGTGAAATGGCTCTGATTCGGTCGACTGTTTACCAGGAAGATCTGCGTTGCTTCCATGCAAGGCATGTCAGGAGTCGGTCGTTCCATGAAGGTGATCTTGTGCTCCGGGTGGATAAGCAGCGACCTAATAAGCTCGCCCCTGCATGGGAAGGTCCTTTCGTCATCACCAAAGTACTGAACAATGGGGCCTACCATCTTTTCAACCTCAAGAAGAATATCGACGAGCCGCGTGCCTGGAATGCAGATTTACTTCGACGTTTTTATACCTGACGACTGAGTTGTTTGATGTAATAAGAGTACTCCAGACAATGTTGCTTATCAAGATTATGACTCCCGCAGTCTTTTGTCGATTCCAATCGCACAATCTCGTATTCAAAAACACTCCAAGTGGTGAGGAACCCTCTCACTCAGGGGCTTAGCTGCAAACCAGTTTTCGCCAAAGTTAAGAACCCTGCCGAGTGTATAGCATCCTATCCATTCGGAAACTCAGTTGCGAATCAGTCATCGTCTAAGTTGAAAACTTCTCCATGTGATGAGCGACCCTCTCACTCGGGGGCTTAGCTGCGAACAAGTTTTCGCCTAAGTTAAAAACCCTGCCGAGTGTATAGCATCCTATCCATTCGGAAACTTAGCTGCGAATCAGTCTTCGTCTAAGTTGAAAACTTCTCCGAGTGATGAGAGACCCTCTCACTCGGGGGCTTAGCTACGAACCAGTTTTCGCCTAAGTTAAAGACCATGTCGAGTGAATAGCATCCCATTCACTCAGAAACTTTGCTGCGAACCAGTCTTCGTCTAAGTCAAAAACTCCTTCGAGTGACGAGCGACCCTCTCACTCGGAAACTTAGCTGCGAACCAGTTTTCGCCTAAGTTAAACATCCTGCTGAGTGGATAGCATCTTATTCACTCGGAAACTTAGCCGCGAATCAGTCTTCGTCTAAGTCAAAAACTTCTCCGAGTGACGGGCGACCCTCTCACTCGGAAACTTAGCTGCGAACTAGTTTTCGCCTAAGTTAAACATCCTGCCGAGTGGATAGCATCTTATTCACTCGGAAACTTAGCTGCGAATCAATCTTCGTCTAAGTCAAAAACTTCTCCGAGTGATGAGCGACCCTCTCACTCGGGGGCTTAGCTGCGAACCAGTTTTCGCCTAAGTTAAAAACCCTGTCGAGTGAATAGCATCCCATTCACTCGGAAACTTAGCTGCGAACCAATCTTCGTCTAAGTCAAAAACTTCTCCGAGTGATGAGCGACCCTCTCACTCGGGGGCTTAGCTGCGAACCAGTTTTCGCCTAAGTTAAAAATCTTTTCGAGTGAATAGCATCCCATTCACTCAGAAACTTAGCCGCGGACCAGTTTTCGCCTAAGTCCGGAATTCTTCCGAGTAATGAGCATCCATCTTACTCGGACAACAAATCAACTTAGCCAAGCAGAGTATTGGAAAGCAAAATGCAGATAAATCTAGAATCTCTAGCGCGGATAAAAGTTGCCCACGCAAACGGAAGTTCTCAAACTTAAGGCCTGAACGAAGTTTTAAGTGGTTACACCATCACTCGGCATACCGAGGCAAATAAAGTTTCAACTGCAAGCAAAGTTTTCCTCAAGCACCGGTGGGGCTCGCGGGATCGACGAAGGTGTCCAGACCAATCCCATCGGCGATCCGAGTGGCTGCTTCGATGAAGGTCTCCATGAAGTCTTTGAATTGAAGTTTCTTCGTGTTGATCAACTGGAGAGCCTTCAGCTTGTCCTCCTTGGCCTCCCTGCAATGGACTCGGACGAGTGAAAGCGCCACGTCAGCTCCGCAGCGAGCAGCAGATTTTTTCCATGCCTGTACTCGACCGGGGATCTCGTTGAGGCGGGTCATCATCAACTCGAGGTCAGTCTGGAGGGTGTCTTCTGGCCACAATTCTTTGTCGATCTTCGCCAGCGCAGCTCTGAGTCGAGTGATATACCCTTGAACACTACTAAGACGAGCGTCAAGCCGAAACATGTTCATGGCTACAACATCCCCGACGGGCGACTTGGTGGGGTCCAGATTTGGCTCGATCTCCTCAGTCTCCTTGTCAACGTCTTGGCAGAATTCTACACGAAAGGGAAATGAAAGGTTGGTCACGCTACTATTTTGTAGGAATTAAGGAAATTCACTCGACGAAAGAAAGTTACCTTCAAGCATGCCGAACATCTTCTTCGCGAAGTCTCCCAAGTATTTCTCCAGACCGCTACTTCTCTTGGTCTGTTGTTCAACCTTTTTGATCCAGTCGGCCCGTTCTTGCTTGAGTTTGATGTTCTCTTCTTCTAACTTACTGGCCGCGGCAAGCTTCTCCTCAGCGGCCTCAGTCTTCTCCCTCACCACCTTCTGAGCATCAGCGAGGGCCTTGTCTTTATCTTCAAGCGCCTTCTTCATGGTATCTAAAGAAATAACATTGTTGAGTCGCGCATGAAGTCGGCGGTTCTCATCACACACGTCTGTTCGAGTGAGGACACTCGGTTCAAAGGATAGAAAATAAAGTGATAGTGCAATTGGTCGACAAGGATTACCTCCCAGGGTCTTCAGCTCAGTCTGTGCACGGTCAAGGTCGTTCTTCGCCACCTCCAGATCCAGCTGAAGCTGGTTTTTCTCCTTCTCCAAGTCGACCTACTTAGTCCCAAGCTCACAGGCTTTCTGAAATCAGCAAAGAAATAGTTCAGTCGACATTAATATTTCTCCACTCCCAAGTGGAAAAGAGCAAGTTCAGTCGACTGATGGCGGCCCACCGCCCCACCCCACACCCCTGCAAAGCGTCATATCATGGTTGATGGTAATGAATTCCATGAAACCTACAGGATAGGTCTTAAGACCACAAGCGTACTCCAAGCACGAAAAAGGACCCCGAGTCCAAGTTCTTAAGACTACTACCCATCGTAAACGATCGACAGTAGTCTCGGGGACTACACCCAGTGGGTGCACTCAGTGTGCCCCCACTGGATACAACACCACTCGACCAGGTCCGACCTGTCCGAGTAAAAAAAGAAAAAAAAAGAGCAAACATGCAAACATTGTCTCTATAAGACCTCCGCCGATGCAAGCACTCGACGGCGGTCTCGGGGACTACACCCAGTGGGTGCACTCAGCGTGCCCCCACTGGAACTACTATCACTCGACCAAGCTGTCGAGTGACAAGCGACTATCAAAACAAATCTAAGACCCCTGCCGATGTCTTCGCCATTCGACAGCGGTCTCGGGGACTACACCCAGTGGGTGCACTCAGCATGCCCCCACTGAACCAGATACCACTCGACTAAGACCTGATCTACTCGAGGGGAAAACAAGCAAGTATGCATCAAAAGAAAACACCCAGTGGGTGTAGAGTCAAGATCGACAGGAATTCAATCGGAAATGAACTTACAGTCGCACTTACTCGGACATTGGCACGAAGCGCGGAGCTGGCATCATAAGCTAACTTGCTGGCCTCATACGCCTCCTTTGCACGTAGCATCATTTGCTCAGCCTGGATCATGGCCTAATTGCCAGCTCCAGTCTGGTCCTCTGGGACGCGGTACAGAGGGAAGGCGGGCATCGGATGAGTCAGCGCTGCAGCTGGGGTCACAAGAATTGCCGGATGTTGCCCAATTGGCGCTGAGGCCACAAGTGTTGAAGTGGCTAGCGGGGCACTCGACAGCGGAACCGCAAGTTCAGTTCTGGCTCGGGAAGAGTCGCCAAGTTCTTGGGACGATGCAGCAGTCGACCGACGAGGCGCTTGCCCCGACGATGTCCTCTGAGCACGTACGCGTGGGGTGCCCAAGGTCACACCTTCACCCCCCGTGCCCTGATGTGGCTCCTCATCGTCTTCCACATGGATGATGTCGGCAACTGCCAATCGACAACATTAACTTATACAATCGACGAATCATCTTCAAAAAAAAAACAGAGCAGAGTGAGGATTTGTTATACCTCGTTGAGAGGTGGCCGCGTCAGCAGTGTCCACTTCCTTATGCTCATCTTCATCTCGCAGAGGCGACGTCACCGACGTAACAACCCTGGCAGACAAATTCCACTCGATCAGCAAAGACATGAAGTTTCACAACAACAAAAAAAAAGGAAAACGAACACTCACGTTGAGGCGATAGGCACGGCGATTTTCATGCGAGGCAGAGCCTTCCGAGGTTTTGGTGCGTCAGACCTGGGCTGTTTCGCGGCCTTTTCAGTCGACCCAGATGTTGCAGCCCAGCCGCGCTTCGGATTCCTGGTGCTCGACGCCAAGGTTCTGCTTGGGACGGCCGCCGGGTCTTGGCGCTGCTTGGAACGATGCACGGAGTGCGGAGGAGGCTGAGCTTCTTCCTCGCTCCCCTCCAAGTCGTCATCACTGCCTTCACTGTCCTCGGCATATTCAACGTCTACGCTGCCATCGGCACTCTCTTCTCCGTCATCGGGCTGTTCTCCGTTTGGCACGGGCGAGTACATGTTCGTAAACTCCTGCCAGATACAAACAGTAAAGTCAGTCGGCTGAAGACCCAATCACTCGACGAAACATGAAAGCATTTGACAAAGATATAACTCAGCAGGTTCGTCGGCGGGTTCTCGGCAGAGAAGGGCAAGATTCGCTTGGCTCCCAGAGGGTTGTCATAGGCCCCGGTGATGCTTCGGAGCCACTGTGCAACAGTCTCCTTAGAGACTTCCTCTGGATGTGTCCGAGTGGTGTCTTCAGTGCCCGAATAGTGCCACATAGTGTGGTCCCTCGCTTGAAGGGGCTGGATTCTGTTGGAAATATGCCCTAGAGGCAATAATAAATTAGTTATTATCTATATTCCCCCGTTCATGATAATAGTTTATTATTCATGCTAGAATTGTATTGACCGGAAACTAAATACATGTGTGGATAATAGACAAATACTATGTCCCTAGTATGCCTCTACTAGACTAGCTCGTTGATCAAAAGATGGTCAAGGTTTCCTGACCATGGACATGAGTTGTCATTTGATAACGGGATCACATCATTAGGAGAATGATGTGATGGACTTGACTCAACCGTTAGCATAGCAAATGATCGTTCAGTTTATTGCTATTGCTTTCACTATGTCAAATACACGTTCCTCTGACCATGAGATCATGCAACTCCCGGATACCGTAGGAATACTTTGGGTGTATCAAACGTCACAACGTTACTGGGTGATTATAAAGGTGCACTACAGGTATCTCCGAAAGTGTTTGTTGAGTTGGCATTGATCGAGATTGGAATTTGTCACTCCGACTATCGGAGAGGTATCTCTGGGCCCTCTCAGTAATACAGCATCACAGAAGCCTTGCAAGCACCGTGACTAAAGAGTTAGTTGCAAGATGATGTATTACGGAACGAGTAAAAGAGACTTGCCGGTAACGAGATTGAACTAGGTATTGGATACCGACGATCGAATCTCGGGCAAGTAACATACCGCCAGACAAAGGGAACAACGTATGTTGACATATGAGGTTCACCGATAAAGATCTTCGTGGAATATGTAGGAATCAATATGAGCATCCAGGTTCCGCTGTTGGTTATTGACCGGAGAGTCGTTTCGGTCATGTCTACATCATTCCCGAACCCGTAGGGTCCGCACACTTAAGGTTCGATGACGATTTAGTATTATATGAGTTATGTGATTGGTGGCCGAAGTTTGTTTGGAGTCCCGGATGAGATCACGGACATGACGAGGAGTCTCGAAATGGTCGAGAGGTAAAGATTCATATATTGGAAGGCTATATTCGGACGTCGGAAAGGTTCCGAGTGATTCGGGTATTTTTCGGAGTACCGGGGAGTTACGGGAATTCACCGGGAGAAGTAATGGGCCTTATTGGGCCATACGGGAAAAGGAGAGGCAGGCCACGTGAGGAGGCACGCGCCCCCCCTTGCCCAAACCGAATTGGACTAGGGGAGGGGGCACAGCCCCCTCTTTCCTTTCCCTCTCCCTTCCCCCTTTCCTACTCCGTATGGGAGGTGGAATCCTACTAGGACTAAGGAGTCCTAGTAGGACTCCCCACACTTGGCGCACCCCTAGGGGGCCGGCCTCCTCCCTCTCATCCTTTATATACGGGGGTAAGGGGGCACCCCAAAGTACAACAATTGTCCCATAGCCGTGTGCGGTGCCCCGATCTCTGTTTTCCACCTCGGTCATATTTTCGGAGAGCTTAGGCGAAGCCCTGCTGGAATCACTTCACCGTCACCGTCGCCACACCGTCGTGCTGACGGAACTCATCTACTACCTCGACGTCTTGCTGGATCAAGAAGGCGAGGAACGTCACCGAGCTGCACGTGTGTAGAACTCGGAGGTGTCGTACGTTCGGTACTCGATCGGTGGAGCTCGAAGGATTGTTCGACTACATCAACTGCGTTGTGAGACGCTTCCGCTAACGGTCTACGAGGGTACGTAGAGACACTCTCCCCTCTCGTAGCGATGCATCTCCGTGGATAGATCTTGCGTGAGCGTAGGAAAATTTTGAAATTCATGCTCCGTTCCCCAAAAGTGGCATCCGAGCCAGGTCTATGCGTAGATGTGATTTACACGAGTAGAACACAAACAAGTTGTGGGCGTGGGTGTATACATATTGCTTGCCGTTACTAGTTGATACTTGATTCGGCGGTATTGTGAGATGAAGCGGCCCGGACTGACATTACGCGTACGCTTACGCGAGACAGGTTTCACCGCTACGTGCACTCGTTGCTTAAAGGTGACTGGCGGGTGTCTGTCTCTCTCACTTTAGTTGAATCGGTTTCAATGAAGAGGGTTCTTTTAGAAGATCAAAAAGCAATCACTACACCACGTTGTGGTTTTGCGTAGGTAAGAACGGTTCTTGCAAACCCGTAGCAGCCACGTAAAACTTGCAACTACAAAGTAGAGGACGTCTGACTTGTTTTTGCAGGGTATGTTGGTGATGTGATATGGCCAAGACATGATGTGATATAAGTTGTTGTATGAGATGATCATGTTTTGTAAGTTATCAGGCAACCGGCAGGAGCCTTATGGTTGTCTCTTTATTGTATGCAATGCCAACGCTATGTAATTGCTTTACTTTACCGCTATAAGTTAGCAGTAGTAGTAGTAGCAATAGCCGGCGAGACGACCACGACGCTACGATGGAGATCAAGGTGTCACGACGCTACGATGGAGATCAAGGTGTCAACCTGGTGACGATGGAGATCATGACGGTGTTTTGCTGATGGAGATCAAAAGCACAAGACGATGATGGCCATATCATGTCACATATATTGAATTGCATGTGATGTTAATCCTTTTATGCATCTTATTTTTCTTAGGACGACGGTAGCATTATAAGATGATCCCTTCACTAAATTTCAAGATAAGTGTTCTCCCCTAGTATGCACCGTTGCGAAGGTTCGACGCTTCTAAGCACCACGTGATGATCGGGTGTGATGGATTCTTTCGTTCGCATACAACGGGTGTAAGCCAGTTTTACACACGCAGGATGTACAGACATGGCCTCGGAACACAAGAGACCGAAAGGTCGAACATGAGTCATATAGTAGATATGATCAACATGAAAGATGTTCACCATTGATAACTAATCCACCTCACGTGATGATCGGACGTGGTTTAGTTGATGTGGATCATGTTACACTTAGACAACTTGAGGGATGTTAATCTAAGTGGGAGTTCTTAAGTAATTTGATTAGTTGAACTTCAATTGTCATGAACATAGTCTTACTTGTCTTAGCAAATTTATGTTGTAGATCAATAGACCGCGCTGTAGTTCCCCTGTTTTTATTATGTTCCTAGAGAAAACGAAGTTGAAAGTTGATGGAAGCAACTATGCGGACTAGGTCCGTGATCTGAGGATTGTCCTCACTGCTGCACAGAAGGCTTATGTCCTTAATGCACCGCTCAGTGAAATACCCCTACGGCTTCGTCTGAGGACGTTATGAACGTCTGGCAGACAAGAAAAGATGACTACTCGATAGTTCAGTGCGCCATACTTTACGGCTTAGAACGGGAGCTCCAAATATGTTTTGAGCAACTCGGAGCATATGAGATGTTCCAAGAGCTGAAAATTTGTTTTTCAAGCTCACACCCGGGTCGAGAGGTATGACACCTTCGACAAGTTCTATAGCTACAAGATGGAGGAGAACAGCTCCGTTAGTGAGCATGTACTCAGAATGTCTGAGTACTTCAAACACTTGAATCAAGTGGGAGTTAGACTTCCGAATAAAGTGGTGATTGATAGAGTTCTCCAGTCACTATCACTAAGCTATTGGATCTTCGTGATGAACTATAAACATGCAAGGGATAGAAAATCCTTAAGCTATTCGCGATGCTACAATCTGCGGATGTACAAATCAAAAAAAGGGAGCATCAAGTGTTGATGGTTAATAAGACCACTAGTTTCAAGAAGGGCAAGGGAAAGAAAAGGGAACTTCAAGAAGAACGGTAAAACAGTTGCCGCTCACGCGAAGAAACCCAAGGCTGAACCAAACCCGAGACTTAGTGCTCCCATTGCAAAGGGAAATGTCACATGGAGTGGAACTTCCCCAAAGTAACTGGCAGATAATAAGACTGGCAATGTCAACAAAGATATTTGATATACATGTTATTGATGTGTACCTTACTAGTACTCGTAGGAGCACCTGGGTATTTGATACTTGTTCAGTTGCTTGCAACTTGAAACATGGAGCTTCGGAATAAACGAGGGCTAGCTAAAGAACGAGGTGACGATGTGCATTGGAAGTGTCTCCAAGGTTGATGTGATCACCATCACCACGCTCTCTCTACCTTCAGGATTAGTGATGAACCTAAATAATTGTTATTTGGTGCTTGCGTTAAGCATGAACATTATATCTGATAGTGTTTATTGCAAGACGGTTATTCAATTTCAGAGAATAATTGTTATTCTATTTGGATAATATCATTGATGATCATGCACTTAAAATGAAAGGTTTATTGAATCTTGATCGTAGTAATACATATGTTCATAACACGAATGCCAAAAGATAATGATAGTACCACATATTTATGGCACTACCGCTTAGGTCATATCAATGTTAAACACATGAAGAAACTCCATGCAGATGGGTTTTTGGAATCTCTTGATTATGAATCATTTGAGACATGTGAACCGTGCCTTATTGGCAAGATGACTAAAACTCCGTTCTTCGGAACAATGGAGCGAGCAACCAACTTATTGGAAATAATACATACCGATGTATGCGGTCCGATGAGTGTTGAGGCGCGTGGTGGATATCGTTATGTTCTCACGTTCACAGATGATTTGAGTAGATATGGCTATGTCTACTTGATGAAGCATAAATCTGAAACATTTGAAAAGTTCAAAGAATTTCAGAGTGAAGTAGAGAACCATCGTAACAAGAAAATAAAGTTCTTACGATCTGATCGTGGAGGAGAATATTTGAGTTACGAGTTTGGCAATCACTTAAGACAATGTGGAATTGTTTCACAGCTCACGCCACCTGGAACACCACAGCGTAATGGTGTGTCCGAACGTCGTAATCGTACTCTATTAGATATGGTGCGTTCTATGATGTCTCTTACTGATTTGCCACTATCATTTTGGGGTTATGCATTAATGACAGCTGCATTCACTTTAAATAGGGCACCGTCTAAATCCGTTGAGACGACACCGTATGAACTGTGGTTTGGCAAGAAACCTAAGTTGTCGTTTCTGAAAGTTTGGGGATGCAATGCTTATGTCAAAAGGCTTCAGCCAGATAAGCTCGAACCCAAAGCGGATAAGTGTGTCTTCATAGGATACCCAAAGGAGACCGTTGGGTACACCTTCTACCACAAATCCAAAGGCAAAGTATTCGTTGCTAAGAATGGATCCTTTCTAGAGAAGGAGTTTCTCTCGAAAGAAGTGAGTGGGAGGAAAGTAGAACTTGATGAGGTAATTGTACCTCCTCTGGATAGTAGTACGCCACAGAAAGAAATTTCTGTGACACGAGACACAGACCAGAGAGGAAGTAGATGATGATGATCATGAAGCTTCGGATCAAGTTGCTACAGAACCTCGTAGGTCAACCAGGACACGCTTCGCACCAGATTGGTATGGCAATCCTGTCTTGGAGGTCATGTTGTTAGACAACGGTGAACCTACGAACTATGAAGAAACGATGGCGAGCCCGGATTCCGACAAATGGCTTGAGGCCATGAAATCCGAGATTAGATCCATGTATGAGAACAAAGTGTGGACTTTGGTAGACTTGCCCGATGAACGGCGAGCTATTAAAAATAAATGGATCTTTAAGAAGAAGACGGACGCTGATGGTAATGTCACCGTCTATAAAGCACGACTTGTTGCTAAAGGTTATCGACAAGTTCATGGAGTTGACTACGATGAGACTTTCTCACCCGTAGCGATGCTAAAGTCTGTCAGAATTATGTTAGCAATTGCCGCATTTTATGATTATGAAATCTGGCAAATGGACGTCAAAACGGCATTCCTTAATGGATTCCTTAAGGAAGAATTGTATATGATGCAACCGGAAGGTTTTGTCGATCCTAAAGGTGCTAACAAAGTATGCAAGCTCCAGCAATCCATCTATGGACTGGTGCAAGCATCTCGAAGCTGGAATACTCGCTTTGATGAAGTGATCAAAGCGTTTGGGTTTATGCAAGTTTATGGAGAAACTTGTATTTACAACAAAGTGAGTGGGAGCTCTATAACATTTCTAATAAGTATATGTGATTGGAAATGATGTAGAATTTCTAGAAAGCATAAAGAATTAATTGAAAGGAGTTTTTCAATAAAAACCTGTTTTTGAGTTATCCACGGTTTGGGCATCGAGATCTATAGAGATAGATCAAGACACCTGATAAAAGATTTTCACACACCTTGATGAGATTTTGAAGAAGTTCAAAATGGATCAAGTCAAAAGAAATAAGTTCTTGGCTGGTGTGAAGTGGAGTAAGACTTGAAGAGCTAGGTAAAGGTTGTTTACATGTTAGGCATCAAAATCTATAGAGATAGATTGAGACGCCTCATATGACTTTCACAAAACATATACCTTGACAAGATTTTGAAGAAGTTCAAAATGGATCAGTCAAAGAAGGAGTTCTTAACTGTGGTGAAAGGTGTGAAGTTGAGTAAGACTCAAATCTCGACCATGGCAAAATAAATAGAATGGATGAAGGTTATCCCCTATGCCTCGGCCGTAGGTTCTATAAAGTATGCCAAGCTGTGTGCCTTGCCATGTGTCTGGCAAAAGAGGTACCAAAGTGATCCAGGAGTAGATCACTGGATAGCGGTCAAATTATCCTTAAGATGACTAAGGAAGAATTTCTCAGGAATAGAGATGATAAAGAGTTCATCGTAAGAGGGTTACGTCGATGCAAGCTTTAAACACTGATCCGAAAGACTATGAGTCTCAGACCGGATAAGTATAGTGGGGAAATCTTTTGGAGTAGCTCCAAACAGAGTGTGGTAGCAGCATCTACATATAACATAGAGATTTGCCAAGAACACACGGATCTGAATATTGCAGACCCGTTGACTAAAACCTCTCTCACAAGCAAAACATGATCAGCTTTAGAACTGATTAAGTGTTAATTACATGGAGATGTAATCTAGATTATTGACTCTAGTGCAAGTGGGAGACTGTTGGAAATATGCCCTAGAGGCAATAATAAATTAGTTATTATCTATATTTCCCCATTCATGATAATAGTTTATTATTCATGCTAGAATTGTATTGACCGGAAACTAAATACATGTGTGGATAATAGACAAATACTATGTCCCTAGTATGCCTCTACTAGACTAGCTCGTTGATCAAAAGATGGTAAAGGTTTCCTGACCATGGACATGAGTTGTCATTTGATAACGGGATCACATCATTAGGAGAATGATGTGATGGACTTGACCCAACCGTTAGCATAGCAAATGATCGTTCAGTTTATTGCTATTGCTTTCACTATGTCAAATACACGTTCCTCTGACCATGAGATCATGCAACTCCCGGATACCGTAGGAATACTTTGGGTGTATCAAACGTCACAACGTTACTGGGTGATTATAAAGGTGCACTACAGGTATCTCCGAAAGTGTTTGTTGAGTTGGCATGGATCGAGATTGGAATTTGTCACTCCGACTATCGGAGAGGTATCTCTGGGCCCTCTCGGTAATACAGCATCACAGAAGCCTTGCAAGCACCGTGACTAAAGAGTTAGTTGCAAGATGATGTATTACGGAACGAGTAAAAGAGACTTGCCGGTAACGAGATTGAACTAGGTATTGGATACCGACGATCGAATCTCGGGCAAGTAACATACCGCCAGACAAAGGGAACAACGTATGTTGACATATGAGGTTCACCGATAAAGATCTTCGTGGAATATGTAGGAATCAATATGAGCATCCAGGTTCCGCTGTTGGTTATTGACCGGAGAGTCGTCTCGGTCATGTCTACATCATTCCCGAACCCGCAGGGTCCGCACACTTAAGGTTCGATGACGATTTAGTATTATATGAGTTATGTGATTGGTGGCCGAAGTTTGTTCGGAGTCCCGGATGAGATCACGGACATGGCGAGGAGTCTCGAAATGGTCGAGAGGTAAAGATTCATATATTGGAAGGCTATATTCGGACGTCGGAAAGGTTCCGAGTGATTCGGGTATTTTTCGGAGTACCGGGGAGTTACGGGAATTCACCGGGAGAAGTAATGGGCCTTATTGGGCCATACGGGAAAAGGAGAGGCAGGCCACGTGAGGAGGCACGCGCCCCCCCTTGCCCAAACCGAATTGGACTAGGGGAGGGGGCGCAGCCCCCTCTTTCCTTTCCCTCTTCCTTCCCCCTTTCCTACTCCGTATGGGAGGTGGAATCCTACTAGGACTAAGGAGTCCTAGTAGGACTCCCCACACTTGGCGCACCCCTAGGGGGCCGGCCTCCTCCCTCTCATCCTTTATATACGGGGGCAAGGGGGCACCCCAAAGTACAACAATTGTCCCATAGCCGTGTGCGGTGCCCCGATCTCTGTTTTCCACCTCGGTCATATTTTCGGAGAGCTTAGACGAAGCCCTGCCGGAATCACTTCACCGTCACCGTCGCCACGCCGTCGTGCTGACGGAACTCATCTACTACCTCGACGTCTTGCTGGATCAAGAAGGCGAGGAACGTCACCGAGCTGCACGTGTGTAGAACTCGGAGGTGCCATACGTTCGGTACTCGATCGGTGGAGCTCGAAGGATTGTTCGACTACATCAACCGCGTTGTGAGACGCTTCCGCTAACGGTCTACGAGGGTACGTAGACACACTCTCCCCTCTCATAGCGATGCATCTCCATGGATAGATCTTGCGTTTGGCACGGGCGAGTACATGTTCGTAAACTCCTGCCAGATACAAACAGTAAAGTCAGTCGGCTGAAGACCCAATCACTCGACGAAACATGAAAGCATTTGAGAAAGATATAACTCAGCAGGTTCGTCGGCGGGTTCTCGGCAGAGAAGGGCAAGATTCGCTTGGCTCCCAGAGGGTTGTCATAGGCCCCGGTGATGCTTCGGAGCCACTGTGCAACAGTCTCCTTAGAGACTTCCTCTGGATGTGTCCGAGTGGTGTCTTCAGCGCCCGAATAGTGCCACATAGTGTGGTCCCTCGCTTGAAGGGGCTGGATTCGTCGACTGAGAAACACCTCCAGCAGGTCCAAACTAGTCACCCCGCCGCAGACCAAATCTACTACTGCGTTCACTAAGATTCCTACCTGGACTTTCTCTCCCTCTATCACGGATAATGATCTAGGAGTAGTGGGTCGCTCCAATGTGAAGGGGGAAAGGCCAGTCGACATGTTGGGAGATGCTACATCGTTGCAATAAAACCAAGTCGACTGCCAGCCCCGAACAGATTCAGGAAAGGTCATCGACGGAAATGCACTCCTGCTCCTCTTTTGGAGTCCCAGACCACCGCATAGCTGGATGACATGGGTCTGACTATCATTGGGGTTGGCCTTTTTGACCGTCTGGGTCCGGATGGTGAAGATGTGTTTGAACAAGCCCCAGTGAGGGGGACATCCCAATTGGCAAAGAGCTGGCAGATGGCAAAGAGCTGGCTGACGGCAAAGATCCTGATTCCAGTAGTGCAAGAAGCATTCACACAATGTGATGAAAGCAGCAAGATATGCAATGGCATTCGGAGGGAAATGGTGAAGTTGCGCTCCAAAGAAGTTGAAGAACCCACGGATGAATGGATGGGGAGGCAGAGAAAAACCTCGCTCCACTTGGGTGAGGAGGAGGACTCGCTTGCCTTCGCGCGGCTCCGGCTCGATCTCTCCCTCTGACAGCCTCCACGACCCATCGGCGACGAGGTTCTGGACGTCCTCCGCCGTGACGGACGACGGAAGAAAATCCCCTTGGATCCACCCCGGCGGCGCCATGGACCGGGCGCATAACGGCTTCTTCGCCTTGTCTCCCTTCTTGGCGCGCTCGAGCTTCTTCGTCTTCCCCTTCGTCATCGCGGCGGTGGTCATTGAGGCGGGGCCGAGCGGCGCGTGTGGAGCAGAGGAGGCGGAGGAAAAGAGGGGAATGGGGGAGGAGCACTGTGCCAACCGCTGCGCTGTCGCGTCTTATACTTGCCCGAGTGGGCCGCTAACCTGCGGGCCCGCCAGATCTCTGTGTATCCTGGTAACAGAGGAAGCGCGGTATGTGGCGTAAAGGACGGTGCTAAAATCGAGGCGTCATGTCCCCCACTTGCCCCAGTCGTTGTGTCATCATCGCGTGGCGCGCGCTTCCCAAATTTTCGAATCCCGAGAAATCCGGGCCTGGCGAAGCGACCCGTCGCATCAAAAGATCCCTCTGTTCATTCGGACCTGAGTCCTTGCTCAAGATCACTCGGACGCATATCAATACAGAATCGATCAGGGTGAACGACAAAGATTCCAATCGACGCAAATTTCTGTGAAGCCCTAAAATGCATTCGGAATTTTGATGTCTTATCAGAACCTGCGTCAATCCCTTTTTCACTCGAACCCCGATCCATTCGGGGGCTAATGATGGGGATATGTACCTAGGGTAGGGTCTAAGGCCTGACCTACATACCCTACCTAACGATACTACATTGGAGAACTTAAAGATTACAAGATTACAAGGAAGACTCCGACTGAAATCACCACGGCGCATGAGTCACTCGACATGAAATCCACTCGGCAGTTTCTCCCTCCATTCGACAGCCGCCTTTCACTCGGAAGAACAAGAAGTCAGTCGACCGCAGAAGACCAGAAGCCACCCCAGGGAGGCCAACATACAGGCGTTCGATTGGTCGCCATAAGTAGCATTTATTACGTACGTTATCAGTAACGTTCACCTTTATTACCACAATTGAACCCTTGGTTGCCGGGTATTGATGAGGGGTAGCGTACTCTATATAAGCCGCCCCTCCCCTCTGGCACAAGGGTTCGCACCCCCTGTAACTCACACATTCCACACGACAGAAGCTCCCGAGCACTGAGACGTAGGGCTGTTACCTCCACGAGAGGGGCCTGAACTCATACATCCGTGTGTACAATCTCGCCGTAGCTAGGACTCTGCCCTCTCCTTACGTACCCCTACCTTCTACTGTCAGGCTCGTTTCCACGACAGTTAGTCCCAAAAATAATATAAAATAGCATATTAATGCATATAAAACATCCAAAACAAATAATATAATAGCATGGAACAATCAAAAATTATAGATACGTTGGAGACGTATCAAATTGCAATTCATATGTTGCCCTTTTTAATTGGTTTTCTGGTCCAGATTGCATGTGCAGGTCCAGTTGAGTAATTTTGAGTCTAATGAACCTCATCCAGCAACCGAAATTTCTACAAATCAAAAGGAAGAGCTAAAGAAAAGGCAACCAAAATTAAGTTTCTATACCAGTTTATTTAGCTCCTCCCACGATGAACACGAGCCCCCGTGTGAAAGCGGTCCCATTGAAACATTCCCAAAAATGCCAGATCTCCCTGTATAGAGTAGATGGGCATCTATTTTCGCTTGCTCATTGATTCCTTGATTCTGTTGGATGTGATTCTTGGTGCTCTGCTGCCTGTGGATTTTGAACAGTATGATCTCCTGTTTATGTCTATTGTTTTTTATAACTAAATTATGTCGATTGTTTCTTGTACACAACAATTGTTAGTACTACTTGTTATATAAAGGAAAATAGATGAAGCTTGAGGTTCTTTTTCTGAATGATTTTAAATCTCAGAGATTGACGAATTAGGTTGTGCAGGTTTCCCACTGATTTGTGTCCTTGATGAAGTGATTTTTTGCTTGTTTTTTTATAAGAACGAGTTACACATTTCTTGCTTATGAACAGTTGATTGCATCTCTGCTTATTGCATGAACAATATATGTACTGCTAAAGCGGCGTCTCAACCACAAACTCTTATGCCGGCATCTGCGCACCGACGAACTCCCCCACGTGCCCGATTTTTGTTCAGCTGCACATGTTCTTGTTGAGTTGGTTCTTTGGCAGGTATGTCGCCTTTTATGGATTTTTATCAGATTTTATTGTGATCATAATTTAGAGGTGTACGGTTCATATTGGCTAGCTAGCAAAGTATATGATTTGTTATTTTCGTGTCATTTGTGGGGTGACTCTTATGACCGTCTCCAATACAAGGGTAACAGTACATATATAGGTGTCTTTATTCTTTATGTTCCATGTAGGCAACTGATGGTCTGCATCTCCTATTTCCACGGAAAAAATAAATAAAAGGGTGGCTCCACTGTTGCTTTTGGTGTAAGTTATCCTCTGCATTTGAAAGCGCCTTCAAGATGGTGTTGTCTCCTAGGAAGGGCCTAGATTATAGAGTTTAACCAAGATAAGAGGGCATGTTTTGGTGAGGTTTAACTCGGCTCAAAATACATTTCTGGTTCTGGTCTAGCGCCATTTCATGTAAGGAGAATTGGCATGTGCACATTTTGGTGATTCATTTTCCTTGATTGTTCTCCATTGCTTTTAATCCAGATATCTCCATGTTATGCTAGGGGGCAGCAGTATTGAAGGACTTCGTGTTTTTCACTTTCTCCCTTTACCAGCAAGCCTTTGATGAATTGACACTAGTAGAAAATAGGCCTTCCGTTTAACCCTTTAGTCCCGGTTTGGCTTTGGCCCGGGACTAATGTGACCATTAGTCTTGGTTCCAACGGCTAAGAGCGGTCGGGGGGCACGGGCACCATTAGTCCCGGTTCATTTGGAACCTATAGTCCTGGTTTGTATCGCAAACCGGGACTAAAGGGGTGGTGGCAGGCTGGTGTCAGCCTAGGGCCCCCACGAGCCCTTTTATTCCCGGTTTGTGATACAAACCGGGACTATAGGTGGACCTTTAGTCCCGGTTTGTATAACCAACCGGGACTAAAGCTTTCCCTATATAAACCCTTCGTCCAGCCCGACTCCATTTCTCTATTTTCTCCATTCGAATTCCCCTCTCTGTTCTTCCCCTAGCTCGAGCTCCTCCCTCCATTTTTGCCAAGATTTGTCAAGATTTGAGGCACCCCAATCCATCCAAGTGTCCACAAAGGTTAGCAACTTTGTCCTTTCATCTCTTATTGCTAGATCATCTCGTGCAATGCTTTATAAGTATAGTGATTTGTGGGTTTTAGTTTGGGTGTAATTATGTGGTAGTTTTTTTGATTTATATGCAATTTGAGCTCAAATTAACTCCTTAGTTTGCATATGTGTAGGTGTGGTTTACTTAGTGTGCCTTCCCGTCCCCGTCCTAACCATCGTCGATCGCCCGCACCGTCCCGTCGCCGGCACCACCTTGGTGAGCCTCTTCTTGTGTTCTTATCCTTTTTATTAAAAAATCGTATTTGTATGATTTAGATAGTTACTTGCATAATTTTCTTACTTGTATGATTGTTGTTATATATAGTGCCATGGTTATGATATCCGTGCCCGTCGGCCCTCGTCCGGTTTACGATTCGGATGTGGTATATTCTCTTTTATAACTATTTGTTGCATTTCGTGTTAATGACAATTATGCCCATCAAGTTGACATAGATATTTTTATCTAGGAGGTAGTTGAACCGGAAATGCCAACCGACCCTATTGTCGAGAAGTTAAATTTAGTTGAAAAAGAAAACGAATATTTGAAAGGAAAATTGAAAAGAGTTGAAGAAGAGAAGATGAAATTGGAGTTGTACGTTGCCGATGTCGTCGATGATCACAAGATCAAGATGGATGCAATGCGCTTGAAGATTAGAGAGATTAGAAAATATGCCATTAATAAAGAGGCTTGGTATCATTATGCTATTGGATCAATTGCTACCTTAGTTGCGATTTTGATCGCATTTGTTGTTGCATTTAAATTTTTTATCTAGATAGTTGTATGTTGTTTTATGAGAAAATAAGTGTGTATGAACTTTATGTATGAACTTGTATTAATTTGGTCTTTTCGGTGTTGTGTAATGAAGATGAATCGGCAATGGATGTACGATGACCGACGCTCTCCCCAGTTCATTAATGGCGTGAAGAGTTTTTTGCGTGCGGCTAAGGCAAACAAGCGGGATGGTTTTATGTGTTGTCAATGTGGTGTGTGTAAGAATGATAAGACTTACTCTAGCTCAAAACAGATTCACGTCCACCTGTTTACGTCCGGTTTCATGTCTGGCTATAATTGTTGGACCAAGCACGGAGAAAGAGGGGTTCTAATGGAAGAGAATGAAGAAGAAGAGGATGACGACAACCATCCTGGGTGTCCTGAATATGATGGTACTACAATGGGGGAAGAGAATGAAGAAGAAGAAGCTGAGGCATCGTATGAGCCCGCTGATGATCTTGGTCGGGCCATTGCTGATGCAAAGAGAAACTGCGAAAGTGAAAAGGAGAAGTTGAAGTTGCAGCGCATGCTAGAGGATCACAAAAAAGGGTTGTACCCAAATTGCGAAGATGACAACACAAAGCTCGGTACCACACTGGAATTGCTGCAATGGAAGGCAGAGAATGGTGTGTCTGTCAAGGCATTTGAAAAGGTGCTGAAAATAATGAAGAATAAGCTTCCAAAGGACAACGAATTGCCCGACAGTACATACGAAGCAAAGAAGGTTGTCTGCCTTCTAGGATTGGAGGTACAGAAGATACATGCATGCCCTAATGACTGCATCCTCTACCGCGGTGAGTACGAGAATTTGAATGCATGCCCGGTATGCAATGCATTGCGATATAAGATCGGTCGCGATGACCCTGGTGATGATGTTCAGGGTGAGCGCCCCAGGAAGAAGATTCCTGCCAAGGTGATGTGGTATGCTCCTATAATACCACGGTTGAAACGTTTGTTCCAAAACAAAGAGCATGCCAAGTCGTTGCGATGGCACAAAGAAGACCATAAGAAAGACGGGAAGTTGAGAGTACCCGTTGATGGGTCGCAGTGGAGAAAAATCGAGCGAGAGTGGCTGGACTTTGCAGATGACCCAAGGAACTTATGGTTTGGTTTAAGTGCAGATGGCATTAATCCATTTGGGGAGCAAAGCAGCAAGCATAGCAAATGGCATGTGACTCTATGTATCTATACCTTCCTCCTTGGTTGTGCATGAAGCGGAAGTTCATTATGATGCCAGTGCTCATCCAAGGCCCTAAGCAACCCGGCAACGACATTGATGTGTACCTAAGGCCATTAGTTGATGAAATTTTACAGCTGTGGAATAAAAAAGGTGTACGTGCGTGGGATGAGCACAAACAGCAGGAATTTGACCTGCGAGTGTTGCTATTTGTAACCATCAATGATTGGCCTGCTCTTAGTAACCTTTCAGGAAAGACAAACAAGGGATACCATGCATCCACGCACTGTTTAGATGAGACTGAAAGTATATATTTGGACAAATGCAAGAAGAATGTGTACCTGGGACATCGTCGATTTCTTCTGACCAAGCATGCCTTAAGAAAGAAAGGCAAGCATTTCAAAGGTGAGGCAGAACACAGGAAGAAGCCCGTCCTCCGTACTGGTGATGACATACTTGATATGGTCAAGGATTTACAAGTAATATTTGGAAAGGGTCCTGGCGGACAATCTGTTCCGACTGACGCTGAGGGACGCGCACCCATGTGGAAGAAGAAATCTATATTTTGGGAGCTAGAATATTGGAAAGTCCTAGAGGTCCGCTCTGCAATCGACGTGATGCACGTGATGAAGAATCTTTGCGTGAACCTGCTAGGCTTCCTGGGCGTGTATGGGAAGACAAAAGATACACCGGAGGCACGGGAGGACCAGCAACGTGTGCACGAAAATGACGGCATGCATCCAAAGCAGTATCAAGGTCCTGCCAGCTATGCTCTTACCAAAGCAGAGAAGGAAATCTTCTTTGAATGCCTGCTCAGTATGAAGGTCCCGTCTGGCTTCTCGTCGAATATAAAGGGAATAATAAATATGGCAGAGAAAAATTTCCAGAACCTAAAGTCTCATGACTGCCACGTGATCATGACGCAATTGCTTCCGGTTGCGTTGAGGGGGCTTCTACCAGAAAATGTTCGATTAGCCATTGTGAAGCTATGTTCATTCCTCAATGCAATTTCTCAGAAGGTAATCGATCCGGAAATCCTACCAAGCTTACAGAATGATTTGGTCCAATGTCTTGGCAGTTTTGAGTTGGTGTTCCCACCATCCTTCTTCAATATTATCACGCACGTCCTAGTTCACCTAGTCGAAGAGATTGCCATTCTGGGTCCTGTATTTCTACACAATATGTTCCCCTTTGAGAGGTTCAGAGGAGTCTTAAAGAAATATGTTCGTAACCGTGCTAGGCCATAAGGAAGCATCTCCAAGGGCCATGAAACAGAGGAGGTTATTGAGTTTTGTGTTGACTTTGTTCCTGACATTAAGCCGATTGGTGTTCCTCAATCGCGGCTTGAGGGGAGACTGCGTGGAAAAGGCACGCTTGGACCAAAATCAATAATATGTAGGGACGGGCATTCTTGGGCGCAAGCACACTACACAGTTCTACAGAATTCTACCTTGGTGACCCCGTATATCGAGAAACACATGGATATTATACGCTCGAAGAACCCAGAGAAGTCTGACCCCTGGATTCAACGTACACACATTGAGGCTTTCGGCGATTGGTTGCGAACACATCTCATGAATGACGACAATGTTGAAGATGACTTGTACTTGTTGGCCAAGAGACCATCTTCGACTATATTGACTTTCCAAGGGTACGAGATAAATGGGAATACATTTTACATGATCGCCCAAGATAAAAAGAGCACCAACCAAAACAGTGGTGTCCGCTTTGACGATGCGGCAATTAGCAAGGAAAAGGACACATATTATGGTTACATAGAGGAGATATGGGAACTTGACTATGGAGGTGATTTGAAGGTCCCTTTGTTCCGGTGCAAATGGGCCAATCTGACTGGAGGAGGGGTAATGGTACACCCGCAGTACGGAATGACAACAGTGGATCTCAACAATCTTGGGCACACAGACGAACCATTCGTTCTAGCCAATGATGTGGCGCAAGTTTTCTATGTAAAGGACATGTCTACCAAACCGAGAAAAAGGAAAGATAAGAAAGTGGATACATCATACGATGAGCCAAAGCGCCACATAGGGCTTTCTGGGAAAAGAAACATCGTGGGAGTGGAGGACAAGACAGACATGTCACAAGATTATGAAAAGTTTGATGAAATTCCTCCCTTCGCAGTGAAGACTGACCCAAGCATCCTGTTAAATAATGAAGATTGTCCATGGTTACGGCGCAATAATCAAGGGACACACGCGAAGAAAAAAATTTATACCCCAAGATCCCACTCTGGGATGTGATTGGCTGCACCGTCATCACTTTTCTTCTCTAGTAAGTAGCCGGGATGGTCCAGTTTTGTACACGAAGTGCATCCAGTTTTTGTTGTAACCCTCTCAACTTTTTAGCACATGCTATGTGGGTGAAATGATGATACCATGCCAAGTTTCAACCTTTTCAGAGTTCATTTGTGGTGCTTTTTAATTTCAGGGTCGTTTAGCTTAGAAAAATCATTAAATGCATGAAAAATAGCAAATGAAGTTAGAAAGGGTTGAAATTTGAATATGTGGCTTAGAATGGTGCATATTGAATGCACAAAAAGTCTGGAGTTGAAACAAGTTTAAGAAAAATGAAATGCCTTTGTAACAGATGAGTTTTCGTCCGAAACCCTCATACTTCGAAGGAGATGGTCTAGTTTGTACACGAAGTGCATCCAGTTTTTGCCGTAACCATCTCAACTTTTTAGCACATGCTATGTGGGTGAAATGATGATACCATGCCAAGTTTCAACCTTTTCAGAGTTCATTTGTAGTGCTTTTTAATTTCAGGGTCGTTTAGCTCAAAAAAATCATTAAATGCATGAAAAATAGCAAATGAAGTTAGAAAGGGTTGAAATTTGAATATGTGGCTTAGAATGGTGCATATTGAACGCACAAAAAGTCTGGAGTTGAAACAAGTTTAAAAAAATGAAATGCCTTTGTAACAGATGAGTTTTCGTCCGAAACCCTCAAAACTTCGAAGGAGATGGTCTAGTTTGTACACGAAGTGCATTCAGTTTTTGCCGTAACCCTCTCAACTTTTTAGCACATGCTATGTGGGTGAAATGATGATACCATGCCCTACCTTTTTAGATTTCATTTGTAGTGCATTTTAATTTCAGGGTCATTTAGCTCAAATAAATCATTAAATGCATGAAAAATAGCAAATGAAGTTAGATAGGGTTGAAATTTGAAGATGTGGCTTAGAATGGTGCATATTGAATGCACAAAAAGTCTGGAGTTCATTTGGGTGATTTTGATTAAAACAAATGAAGGTATAAAACTAAAAGAGTTAAACAGAATCTGGTTTTGATTAAAACACCTATTTAAATTATCCTAAAAATTCCCAACTTTAACATAATGATAAAACATACTAATATTAAACAACAGGAAAAACAATCACTCAAAAATCTATTTTTAAACTAAAGTTATTCACAAATTACTGTTTCACACAAATTTCAAATGAATTCAAATTTAAACTATTTAAATTTGAAAACTACTGGCACTAACAGAAATTTTGTAATTGTTTTGACCTAAAGCAAAAAGATTCATTAAAAAACTATAAATATTCTAACAGTTATTCCAAATCTAAAAACAGAAATTAGAAAAACAAAACAAAACAAAAAAGAGAAAATACACCCCTACCAACCAGGACTAAAGGTCCCTTCCCGCGCGGAATTTGGGCCGCCGAAAAGATGGGCCTTTAGTCCCAGTTGGTGGATCCAACCGGGACTAAAGGGAGGACCTTAACCGGGACTAAAGGGTCTTTAGTCCTGGTTGGATCCACCAACTGGGACTAAAGGTCTCGGGCTATTTAAGCCCTGCTTCTTCCTCCCCAAATCACTCCGTCTTCACGCCCGCTCGACGACGCCGCCAGGCTGCCCCGCTCGCGCCCTCGACGTCGCCGTCCACGCCGCCAGGCTGCTCGTCTCCCTCGCCGCTCCTCGCCGCCAGACCACGACGTCGGCCCGCCCCCTGCTGCCCGCCGACGAACCCTTGCTGCGCCCACTCCTCCCATGGTGAGCCTCCGCCTCCTTCCCCCCTCTCTGTTCGGCCGCCCCTACCTCGTCGTGCCCGGCCCCTCGCCATGGCCGAGCGCGCGCGGCGGCGCCATGGCCGCCGGCCTGCCCGAGCACTAGTACTTCCTCTGCTCTGTTTCCTGTAATGGACCATGTTAAAACTGCTCTTATCCTTTTGTATTAGGCTCAGATAAGCAATGTTCATAAGTTGTAGAACAAATTCAAGTTCATAAGTTGTAGAAAAAATTCAAGTTGTGGCAAAAAACAATGTTCTGGCTATTTTGCATCACTGAACTCGTGTCTTTTATCATCAACTAAAGCCTGATCCTTTGGGAGATGCCAAATTATTTAAAAAGTTCAATGAATCATCGAAAAGTTTGGGGTCAAACAATCATTATTTTGTAACTTGCCAGTTGAAACATATACAGACCTCAACATTTTGAATGCACAAGTCCAAAATTAAAAAGAATGCAAATTTTGATTGGTGTCTTGCGGCTGTTGCAATCATTAAGAGTCTCAAGTGAACATAATAGGTCCTTCACAAGATTTTTAGTGAGATACATTTTGAATGCACAAGATCAAAGATTAGATAGGCATACTTACATTTTACCAAAATTAAGACCATGATTTTGAATTGAAGACATACTTATATTTATAATTTGCTATAAGAATGTTATTCTCACATGCATTAGGATAGTGGTGTATTTGTTTATTTGAGATAGGTCTCACATTTAGTAAAAGTAACATTTGTTTATTTATGTCTCTTTAAAGGTTGCTAGTCTTACCCCGGTGCCACCGCCTCCATTGACCCCCTGCCTCCAGCTCTTCCCGTCCGGCCGGCCCGTTTGTCAAGGTGAGGCCCTTGATCCCCAAATCCATTCAGATGTTTAGATGTTTTGATGTTTGATAGATGTTTAGATGTTTGATGTTTGATGTTCAGATAGATGTTTAGATGTTTGATGTTTGATGTTCAGATAGATGTTTGATGTTTAGATAGATCTTTGATGTTTAGATAGATGTTTAGATGTTTGATGTTTAGATGTGTTCAGATGTTGCTGAATTTGTTTATAAATATGAGTAGGATAATAAAATGATAATCATTGTTAGGCAAATCCCACGTTTATAAGTTCTTGAGTCGACGATGCCCATCCCGCATCCTCGTCGTCGACTCGGCGGTAACCACTTGCTTGAGAGGCGCCATGTCCGGGACTGGGCTCCACCGGGCTGGCACTGGGAGGTGCTGCCTTCCAGGGCGCGGAGCTTGGTGAGGAATGAGGGTTCCGTCGTCGACCCGGAGGTTATTTGGTGGCGGTCGCGTGGACCACAGTCGGTGCAGAGGGAGCCGGCCCCTGCGGAGGTGGTACGTCGCCGTGTTAGGGAGGAGGATGAGCACGTCCGACGCTACATGGCTGCGTTGGATGCTAGGTTCTCCAATACCTGGCAGGTTCTTTAGGGATCACACCCGAGCTATGATCCTGTCATAGTTCCTTATCTTTGGGTGTCCACCGCCTGCGCCGCGAGACGTCAACTATTCTGATGATGTATTAGTGATATTATATTCGATGATGTATTAGTGATACTATTCGATGATGTATTAGTGATATTATATGATCGCATTTGTTGTTGCATTGCCTTGTATTGATTTGCATATCTCCGGTTCTGCTTATTGAATGCATTCTAATTGTTTTATATTTGTTCTGGATTAGTTAAGCTATGGATGGTAGAGACAGAGACCATGATCAAGAGAATGCCATGTACGACCTGATATGCTCCGAAAACGAAGAGAATGAAGTAGATGATGGCTCACAATACCTTAACCCATCCGGTGAGGGAATTGAGGAAGAACAACCATGAGACGAAGGCGAACCAGCTGACAATGACGATGGCGAAGAAATTTTTGTCCATTTAACAGAGTCCGACGAGGTATTAATTTGCCCTCTGGTGATCATCAGATGTATTGATTGATTTGTATATATTAACGAATCTTTCTTCCTTTTAACCCTCCGGATCGAGCAAATCTTCTACAAGGGTTAAACGTGGCCCGACAAAAAGTTGAAACAAGGCGTAAAGTTTAACATCGATCAAATCAGAGCAGATGGCGAACCGATTGCTCCTAAAGAGAATGCGGACAAATTTATACGTCAATGCGGAGTTATCGTTAGGGACCAAATCCCGATCACCGTTCAAGAATGGAATCAGCCTAAAGATACCCAATCAGTTTCTTTTGTCAGCCAAAGAGCAAAAGATCTGCTTTGGGAGGAGATCATGAAACATTTCACCCTACTAGAGGATCTCACGGATCTCCAACGGGAGAAAGTCAAGAAGTGTGCTCTTAAGAAGATGGCCACACAATTCCAGTCTTGGAAGAAAAGAATATGGAAAAGTTACGTGGAAAACAAAAAGAAGACTCCAGAATTCAAAGGAGAATATGTGAAGTTAGCAGATGACTGGGACGAATTTGTGAAGTTCAAGGAATCAGAAGAAGCTAAGAAATGGTCGAGAATAAACAAGATAAATGCCAACAAAAAGACGTGGCACCATCGTCTGGGGCCAGGCGGCTACAAGTCTGGGTTGCCTAAGTGGGATGAATCTGAGAGAAACATGAAGGCTACAGGGGTCACTCCACTAACAGAGACTTGGCCCGAGAGGTGCAGGACTTGGTTTTATGCACATGGGGGAAAGTTGGACCCAAAGACAGGGGAGGTTCTTGAACAGGCAAGTCTTAAAGAAGCCACGGATGAGTTACTTAAAGCAATAGCAGAAGCTCGAGCGGGTGTTTACGAGCCCGAGAGAGAGAAGGACGAGCTTTCGCGCGCCCTCAAGAATCCTGAACACCCGGGACGAACACGAGGCAAAGGCATGGTTCCGTGGCTTCTGGGGTTTGCGGATTGGAACGACAGCTACAGAAGTCGTGCCAGAAAGAAGAAGCATGAAGTAGATCGGATTCAGGATTTGGAACGCAAATATAACATGCAGCAGGAGCAAATCAACAAACTTAGCCAGCAAGGCGCGTCTCAGCAGCAGCAGCAACCAGATCCAGCATTGGATGGTACCAATCCATCATCTATGCCGAAAAGCAACGTGGGTTCCACGGGGGTCCCGGCCGATGATGCACTGCTGGCTCGCTACCCCGTGGATGATATCCAAGAGTCGACACCTTGTGAGCTACACGTGAAACTGAAGAACATATCCATGAAGGCGGCGGACGGCTTTGCTTTACCGAGTGGACCTGAAGCAAGTTTCCACGGCAATCCGATTCCACCTGGCTATGCTCGTGTCGGGGTGGATCAAGTTGTGTCGGCATATGAATCACTAGATCTTGACTACCCTGGAGGTGAAGGGGAGTGGACACTGGGAGAAGCCAGGCGTCGTGTCATTTTATGGAAAAAGGAATGCATCGTGTTTCCAAACTCGGTGCCAAGGCCACCGACTCCTCCTCCAAGTTCGCCGCGTCAGCAGACTCCAACCCTTCCCGAGACGGAGCGCAGGGTGAGTCCGCCATATCCATCTCCGCCGCGCCAGCCGAATCCATCCCACCCCGAGATGGAGCGCATGGCGAGTCCGCGATATCAAGCTCCGCCACGTCAGCAGAGTCCATCCCACCCCGAGACGGAGCCTAGTGCGAGACGTCCGCGATATCGAAAAACAGCGTCTCCAAAGCGGAAGATAACACAAAAGAAGAAACCCGAGCCTCCTGCCAAAAAGAAGTTATCTTATGAGAAGACTGACGAGGAACTCGATGAATCAGTGAATCTCGCTTTGCGGGCCCATTTTGGACCGAAAGCGCCCCCGCCGCCAAAGGAGAAAATACCCGACGAGGTCGTACAACACTTTATTGATGCAGCTAAACCGGCGGAGAAAAGACCGGTATCAGACTATGAACGATGTATTACCAAGTCCTATGAATCCCAGAAAAGACAGAAGTCGAGCGGTAGCACTACATGCAGGAAAACTGTTCCCTAGCTCGGAGAACAGGCAGTCCAATCGATCAGCCTGCTCAAGGTGAGTGCCAATAACGTGGTAATAACCGACGCTGATAGAGAGAATGCTAGAATGCTCGGTATCACTCACTGGAAGTTGATGAGTTATGCATGCCCGCTTATACAAATCGTGTGCGCAGCTACCACTGGATCCTTCTAATCATTAGAGTTGACGATGGAACTGTTGAAGTACTGGACTCGCTAAGTAAAGACCCTGAAGATTACATAAGCTTGCATTCGTTGCTCGAAAGGTAATTTCAATCATTGACGCATGATACGTCTCCAACGTATCTATAATTTATGAAGTATTCATGCCATGTTTACAATAATTTTATATGATTTTGGTATGATTTTATTAGAACAAACCCGGACTGACGCTGTTTTCAGCAGAACTACCATGGTGTCGTTTTTTGTGCAGAAATAAAAGTTCTCGGAATGGGCTGAAAATTTACGGTGATTTTTTATGGACCAAAAGAAACCCCCGAAGCACCAGAGCTGGGCCAGGAAGTGATCGAGGAGGTCACAAGCCAGGGGGGCGCCCCCCCTAGGGCGCACCCCCCTGTCTTGTGGACTCCTCGAGGACCCCCCCTGACGTGAGACCGACGCCAAAAATTCCTATAAATACCAAAACCCCCAGAAAGAAACCTAGATCGGAAGTTCCGCCGCCGCAAGCCTCTATAGCCACGAAAAACCAATCGGGAGCCCGTTCCGGCACCCTGCCGGAGGGGGAAACCATCACCGGAGGCCATCTTCATCATCCCGGCGGTCTCTATGACGAGGAGGGAGTAGTTCACCCTCGGGGCTGAGGGTATGTACCAGTAGCTATGTGTTTGATCTCTCTCTCTCTCTCGTGTTCTTGAGATGACACGATCTTGATGTACCGCGAGCTTTATTAATATAGATGAATCATATGGAGTTTTCCCCTCTCTATCTTCTTGTGATGAATTGAGTTTTGCCTTCGAAGTTTTCTTATCGGATTGAGTCTTTAAAGGATTTGAGAACACTTGATGTATGTCTTGCGATGGGATATCCGTGGTGACAATGGGATGTTCTATTGATCCACTTGATGTATGTTTTGGTGATCAACTTGCGGGTTCCGTGACCTTGGGAATCTATGCATAGGGGTTGGCACACGTTTTTGTCTTGACTCTCCGGTAGAAACTTTGGGGCACTCTTTGAAGTTCTTTGTGTTGGATTGAACATGATGAATCTGAAATTGTGTGATGCATATCGTATAATCAAGCCCATGGGTACTCGTGGTGACATTGGAGTATCTAGGTGACATTAGGGTTTTGGTTGATGTGTATCTTAAGGTGTTATTTTAGTACGAACTCTAGGGCTGTTCGTGACACTTATAGGGATAGCTCATACGATTGATTGGAAAAGATAACTTTGAGGTGGTTTCGTACCCTACAATAATTTCTTCGTTTGTTCTCCGCTATTTGTGACTTTGGAGTGAACTCTTTGTCGCACGTGAGGGATTTACATATGATTCAACTATGTCAGTATTGTTGAGAGAACTTGCACTAGTGAAAGTATGAACCCTAGGCCTTGTTTTCAAGCATTGCAATACTGTTTTTGCTCACTTTTGTTACTTGCTACCTTGCTGTTTTTATATTTTCAGATTACAAAAACCTATATCTACCATCCATATTACACTTGTATCGCCATCTCTTCGCCGAACTAGTGCACCTATACAATTTACCATTGTATTGGGTGTGTTGGGGACACAAGAGACTCTTTGTTATTTGGTTGCAGGGTTGTTTGAGAGAGACCATCTTCATCCTACGCCTCCCACAGATTGATAAACCTTAGGTCATCCACTTGATAGAAATTTGCTACTGTCCTACAAAACTCTGCGCTTGGAGGCCCAACACGAGTCTACAAGAAGAAGGTTGCGTAGTGGACATCAAGCTCTTTTCTGGCGCCGTTGCCGGGGAGGTGAGTGCTTGAAGGTATATCTTTAGATCTTGCAATTGAATCTTTTAGTTTCTTGTTTGATCACTAGTTTGGTTCATAAAAGAAACTACAAAAAAAATGGAGTTTAGGTTGCATCATTTGTATCGTCTTTATAATGTCTTTCGTGAAAGTAAAGATTCAGAAAATTGTGCTCAATTGGTAGAGGAAGAAATTATGAAAATACTTGATGAGAATTCCTTGAATGATGAGCATGATTGCAATGTTGCTAGTATGAATTCTCTGAATATACATGATGCTAATGATATGCAAAGCCACGAGCTTGGGGATGCTATGTTTGATGAAGATGATATTTTTAGTCCCCCAAGTTTTGATGAGCAAATCTATTATGATGATGGCATGCCTCCTATTTATGATGATTATGATGATGACATGTATGCTATAAAGAGTGATAGTAACCATGAAACTTGTCATCATGATTTTAATATTGAATGTGGTTATGTCAATCAAGTGTCTCATGATATTTATTTTGTTGAATTTGCTCCCACTATTATGAATGAGAATAAAATTGCTTATGTGGAGAGTGACAAATTTTCTATGCTTGTGGATCATTAAGACAATGCTTTATGTGATAGTTATATTGTTGAATTCATTCATGATGCTACTGAAAATTATTATGAGGGAGGAACATATGCTTGTAGGAATTGCAATAATATCAAGTTTCCTCTCTATGTGTTCAAAATCTTGAAGTTATGCTTGTTTTCCCTTCCTATGCGAGTTGATTCTTGCTCCCATAAATTGTTTGCTCACAAAATCCCTATGCATAGGAAGTGGGTTAGACTTAAATGTGCTAGTCATATGCTTCATGATGCTCTTTTGCATGTTTCAATTACTATTCTAATATGAGCATCATTGAAATCATCATGCCTAGCTAAAAGGCATTAAAGAAAAGCGCTTGTTGGGAGACAACCCAACACTTTTCCTTTATTTTTTTGTGTGATCACATGATTAAGCTACTGTAGTAATCATGTTTTGTGTCTTTTATTTCAATAAAGTGCCAAGTAAAGCCTTTGGGATGACTCACAAGATGAGTAGAATTGATGCTGAACCAAAACAGAAACTTTTGACTCCAGTACAGGAATTTGCATTTTTTACTGGAGCGTGATAATGATCTGAAATTTTTACACAGTATTTATATACAAATTCTTCAGGTATTCCGAATTTTTCAGAATTTTTAGAGACAGGGAAGTATGGTTAAACTACAGATCTTCACAGACTGTTCTGCTTTTGACAGATTCTGTTTTGCATGCATAGTTTGCTTGTTTTAGTGTTTCCATAGCTTATATTTAGCGGTATAAATTATGGGAATGATAGAATACAGAAGTTATCATGTGAGAACAATTATGAATCTTGTCTTGACAGTACCTAAGTGAATTATCTTTAATTATTATACTAACCCTTCTCACGAAGTTCCGTTAAGTTTTGTGTGATTGAAGTTTTCAAGTTTTGGGTGAGACACCGATATGAGGAGAATAAGGAGTGGAAAGAACCTAAGCTTGGGTATTCCAAAGGCACCCCCAAGGAATATTCAAGGATACCAAAGAGCCTAAGCTTGGGGATGCCCCGGAAGGCATCCCCTCTCTCATCTTCAACACTATCGGTATATCTTACTTGCAGCTATATTTTTATTCGTCACATAATATGAGTTTTGCTTGGAGCATCATTTTATTTTCTTGTTTTCTGTTAGGTGTTATTCATAATCTTGTTTTTCAATAAAAAGTTCCAAGAATTGTCTTAGGATGCTTGCATTGCATGCTTTGATGTGTGCTGTGTAAAAACAGAAACTTTTGCTGTAGTGTTTGAATTTTCATATTTTACTGGAACGTGGAAAGTTTCTGAAATTTTAAAACAGTATTGTCATATAAATTATTTAGCATGTCCTAAATTTTCATAATTTTTTGAGTTACAGAAGTACACTGTTTTCATAAATTTCTACAGACTGTTCTGTTTGGACAGATTGCTGTCATAGTTTCGTTATCTACTTATCCTATAGTTTCCATAGCCTATATTGGTAGATATAAATTGTGGAGATGATAGTAAAAAGTAGATGATGTTTGAAATCATTATGCAACTTGTCTTGGCAGTACATAAAGAGTTGATTTATTATTATCTGTACTAACCTATCTCACGAGTTCTTTTCGAGTTTTGTGTGAATGAAGTTTTTGAGAATAGGTGAAACCATGATATGAGAGGATTGAACGAGATAAAAAAGCTCAATCTTGGGGATTCCCAAGGCACCCCAAGTAAATATTTCAAGAAGTCTCAAGCATCTAAGCTTGGGGATGCTACGCATCCCACCTCTCTTCATCAACAATTATCGGTTAGCCTATGTTGAGCCTAAAGTTTTATTCGTCCACATGATATGTGCTATCCTTGGAATGTCATTTTATTTTGTTGTTTAAATAAAGTACTTAATATCTGAAATTCTTATATGAGAGAGTCTTCACATAGTTATTTAAATTTTTGACTACTCATTGATCTTCACTTATATCTTTTTGGAGTAGTTTGTCATTCACTCTTGTGCTTTACTTATATCCTATGAGTAAATGGTTGAATGAATTGAATATCATAAATCTGAAATTAAATATGCTTCATATACTTATCCCATGGGGAGTAATGACTTCACACATAATAAGTATAGGTGGTAAAATTTATTGAAAGTTAGCAAACACCGCATTGGTCACTTGAACAATTCATGAAAGAATATTGAAGGAAGAGAGATTCCACATATAAATATACTATCTTGGACATCTTCTATGATTGTAAGCTCATTACTTATTTTCAAACTCGAGCAAATTAGTTAAAATTGGACAAGGAAGACAACTTAATGAGTTATGTTTGGGTATATTTGTATAGAAGTTATATTGTTATGGATCCTCCAACATGTGGTGCTTGCTTCCACCTCATACTAGCCAAAACTTCCGCACCAAGTAGAAATACTACTTGTGCATCCAAACACCCTTAAACCAGTTTTGCCATGAGAGTCCACCATACCTACCTATATGCGGTATTTACCTGCCGTTCCAAGTAAATTTGCATGTGCCAAACTCTAAACCTTCAAATAATATTCTGTTTTGTATGCCCGAATCGCTCATATAGTGACTAGGGGCTGTCAGTATCTTCCATGCTAGGTGGGTTATTCTCACGATATGTGTTGATTCACTATCATTCACGAGAAAGTGGCTGGTATTCGGGATGCCCAGTTCCATGCTCAAAAATCAAATCAAAATATAATGAAACAAAACTCCCCCAAGATTGTTGTTTGTATGGACGGTACCCGTGGGTTCGGCTCGCCGTGGAGTGTGATTGATTGGTGGAGGGGGGGTAAAAACTTTACCATTCTGTTTGGGAACTGCCTATAATGTATCTAGCATGGAAGATACCGAGATCTCTCGGTTTTTATGTTGACAATGAAAGCATACCGCTCAAAACTATTATTCATCCCTGTTTTAAAAGCTCGAGCTCTGGCACATCTGCAAATCAATGCTTCCCTCTGCGAAGGGCCTATCTTTTACTTTCTAGTACTTACCTTTATGCAAGAGTCATGGTGATCTTCACCACTTCCTATATTTCTCCTTTTTCTCTTGGCAAGCGTCATGTGTTGGGGAATGATCTAGACATATATATCCACACAAATATATTTGATCATGAATTATTATTGTTGACAATTATCTATATGATAAATAAGTTGGGAGGCGAAACATTAAGCCCCTATCTTTCTCTGTGTTCGATGGATGCTATTTGTTCTAAAAATATGCTTTGAGTGTCAATAATCATGGAAGACTATATGATAGTTGAGTATGTGGAATTTGCTAAATCAAAGCTCTTACATAGACCCTTCCTGAAAATAAGATGAATTGCAATTGTTCGATGACTAGGAATATGGTTTGTTAGTTTTCAAGAAACTTTCGGGTCCATACTTTAACATGTGAATAGCTTGTTACTTGATCATGAGAAGTTTTATGAGATGAGCTACTGTTTATGGTTTACATTGATGCTAGAAAAAGTGATTGGAATTATCATTGATCAAACTTGTGCACTTGCTAGCATTCATACTTCATAAATTATTTCTTTTATCATTTACCTACTCGAGGACGAGCAGGAATTAAGTTTGGGAATGCTGATACGTCTCCAACGTATCTATAATTTATGAAGTATTCATGCCATGTTTACAATAATTTTATATGATTTTGGTATGATTTTATTAGAACTAACCCGGACTGACGCTGTTTTCAGCAGAACTACCATGGTGTCGTTTTTTGTGCAGAAATAAAAGTTCTCGGAATGGGCTGAAAATTTACGGTGATTTTTATGGACCAAAAGAGATCCCCGAAGCACCGGAGCTGGGCCAGGAAGTGATCGAGGAGGTCACAAGCCAGGGGGGAGCCCTCCCCCCCCCCCTAGGGCGCGCCCCCCTGTCTTGTGGACTCCTCGAGCACCCCCCTGACGTGAGACCAACGCCAAAAATTCCTATAAATACCAAAAACCCCAGAAAGAAACCTAGATCGGGAGTTCCGCCGCCGCAAGCCTCTGTAGCCACAAAAAACTATTCGGGATCCCGTTCCGGCACCCTGTCGGAGGGGGAAACCATCACCGGAGGCCATCTTCATCATCCCGGCGGTCTCTATGACGAGGAGGGAGTAGTTCACCCTCGGGGCTGAGTGTATGTACCAGTAGCTATGTGTTTGATCTCTCTCTCTCGTGTTCTTGAGATGACACGATCTTGATGTACCGCGAGCTTTATTAATATAGATGAATCATATGGAGTTTTCCCCTCTCTATCTTCTTGTGATGAATTGAGTTTTCCCTTTGAAGTTTTCTTATCGGATTGAGTCTTTAAAGGATTTGAGAACACTTGATGTATGTCTTGCGATGGGATATCCGTGGTGACAATGGGATGTTCTATTAATCCACTTGATGTATGTTTTGGTGATCAACTTGCGGGTTCCGTGACCTTGGGAATCTATGCATAGGGGTTGGCACACGTTTTTGTCTTAACTCTCCGGTAGAAACTTTGGGGCACTCTTTGAAGTTCTTTGTGTTGGATTGAACATGATGAATCTGAAATTGTGTGATGCATATCGTATAATCAAGCCCATGGGTACTCGTGGTGACATTGGAGTATCTAGGTGACATTAGGGTTTTGGTTGATGTGTATCTTAAGGTGTTATTTTAGTACGAACTCTAGGGCTGTTCGTGACACTTATAGGGATAGCTCATACGATTGATCAGAAAAGATAACTTTGAGGTGGTTTCGTACCCTACAATAATTTCTTCGTTTGTTCTTCGCTATTTGTGACTTTGGAGTGAACTCTTTGTCGCACGTGAGGGATTTACATATGATTCAACTATGTCAGTATTGTTGAGAGAACTTGCACTAGTGAAAGTATGAACCCTAGGCCTTGTTTTCAAGCATTGCAATACTGTTTTTGCTCACTTTTGTTACTTGCTACCTTGCTGTTTTTATATTTTCAGATTACAAAAACCTATATCTACCATCCATATTACACTTGTATCACCATCTCTTCGCCGAACTAGTGCACCTATACAATTTACCATTGTATTGGGTGTGTTGGGGACACAAGAGACTCTTTGTTATTTGGTTGCAGGGTTGTTTGAGAGAGACCATCTTCATCCTACGCCTCCCACTGATTGATAAACCTTAGGTCATCCACTTGAGGGAAATTTGCTACTGTCCTACAAAACTCTGCGCTTGGAGGCCCAACACGAGTCTACAAGAAGAAGGTTGCGTAGTAGACATCAACGCACTATGTCGGCTTCTTTATTAGTTCATTTCCTGATATCAAGTAATTAATAACTCCTTTATTCATTTTGTTTGCCGGGCAGGGTTTGGAAACGTTTCATCAAAGAGGTCACCGGTGAATGGAAACCAGAGTTGAGATGGCGAAAGCCCAGGGTAATTAAGTAGTACTAGCTACGTCCGCGCATCTCTTTAATTCTAGTTTCAATACCATTGTCATGCTTCATTATTATCTGATTGAATTCTATTCTCGTAAAGTGCATGAGGCAGGTAGCGGGGACTGAAATATGTGCATATTGCGTTTGCGAGAACATTCGCTTTATGACCGAAAGCAACAAGAGTGCAAGAGATCTTTGGGTACGTAAACACCATTCATATTTTTTATCATGATCTAATACATATACGCACAACTAACATGTTCATATTGATCTCCTTCTTTAAAGATGCACGAGATGCAGGATAAGCTCCTACCAACGGACCGCATACGAGCAATTCAAGAGGAAATTGCGGGATTTTTGCTTCAGCAGGTCATATCTCCCGACGGAGAATACCATTACCCGATCCGCAAATGATCTGCAAATTGTACGATAAATTGTATATACCAAATTGTATATATATATATATATCTGTATGCATGTGGTCGTACGAGAAATTCTATGATATATGATTGCTTGTACGAGAAATTTTATGATATATGATCGGTTCTACGAGAAATTCTATTATATATGCATAATGTGTACAGTATGTAGTAGCGTAAAATATGTTTGAAATGAAAAAGAATTAAATGAAAAACACAAAATGAAAAGGAAAAATAAATAATAAACACTAATTAAACACCTAAACCCCTAAACCCCTAAACCCCTAAACCTTTAGTCCCGGTTGGTGTTACCAACCGGGACCAAAGGTCCCCATGCCCTGACGCGCGCTGCCGACCACGTGGCCAGGGTTTAGTCCCGGTTCGTAGCCAACCGGGACTAAAGGTTTGGACCCTTTAGTCTCTATACTTTAGTCCCGGTTGGGGAACCGGGACTAAAGGCCCTTCCCAACCGGGACTAATGGCCTGTTTTCTACTAGTGTGACACAGTTGTATGATATTTTGGGCTCGCTACTACAGGAGGAAACAGTGGGCCGTTATTCTTCAAAACCATATTACAAGTTCATGTTTGAAGGTTTAGCTACCTCGCCCCTTTTCAACACAATCTGTTTTAGTAGGGACTTATGGTTTAAGCGAAGTGAGAATGTTTTTATTTGTTCTAGGGACCTTCCAAATATGTATATGGATTATGAGCATGAAAAATATTTTTAATGTCAAGAGAGAGAGAGAGAGAGGGGGAGGGAGGGAGGGAGGGTTGATGTCGGGTTAAAAGCACATTTCAAAGTATAATAATAAGAAGATTGCATACCTAACACAGTTACACTTTTATCTCGCCAAAGTAAGAATAATTAAAAATATTTGGACAGATGAACTTATCATTGCTGAACTAATGAGAGAATCCCTGTTTTTCTCATGCTTCTATCTCTAAACTTGGGTGATCTGTAACAAATCACATGTGTAAAAGTTCGTAGTTATTTCTCTAGCCTGGTTATTCAATTAATTCATTGTCATTTAGAGATGAATTATTTTCTTCATACAGATAAAGCAATAAATCATGTAGAACTTTCTGCTATCAACTAGAGGGGAATCTAGGTATGATCCAACGGCATCTAGGCAAGGAGCCTGGGCTCCTAGGTGCCTCAAATGGTCGTCCTATATATATATATATATATATATATATATATATATATATATACACGTTGGATCATACCAGATTTTATTATTAAGATGGGTTTAAATTTTGCATGCATATCCACATTATTACTTTCCTATTTGTTTGCATGCCTACTGTTATGGAATGTAATAAAGGTTGTCTAATTATACGTGTCAATTTGTCCCTTTATGATTGAAAATCGTAATTAATTATTTACCCCTATATATATTTGTCCCTATATATATATATATATATATATATATATATATATATATATATATATATATATATATATATATATATATATATATATATATATATATATATATATTATTTGTCCCTATATATATTAGTTATATTACATTGAAAATTGCAAAATTTTGGTTTACCAGGTGAGAGCTTTTATTCTTGCAAATTACTCCCTCTGTAAAGAAATATAAGAGCTTTTAGATCACTAAAGTAGTGATCTAAACGCTCTTATTTTTTTTCGAAGGGAGTACAATTATATGACTATCTCCTGTTCTCTTCTTTTTGGAATTATTAGGGAGGTGGTGACCCATTTTCTCTTCTAATTGGAATTATTAGGGACGGAGAGTTGGAGATGATGGATCCAGGGAGGCTGCTGGCAGGGTCACCACTATTCGCGTGTGTGTTTGTTGCCGCTTCTTGCGTGTGGATGGGATATATGATTTAGAGAGTATAGCATTATTTTGGGACCTCCATTTCTTGTTCAAATATTTTTATTTATATGTTAGGATCATGATAGTTAATATAGAAAAATTGTGGATTAGTTTTTTGTTTTCTAGATGTTGTGTCGGGAAGCTAAGTCAAGGGGCAATAAATTGAGAGGATTAATGATGTATGGACATAGAAGGTGATTGACGACAAGTTCAATCAACAGTAAAGAGCGGCTAGAAGGATGTGTAGTGTTTGTAAGAATAGAGAGAAGAAGATGTTTGTATTTGTGTTGTGTGGTGAATATTCCCTGCAATGTGCTCATTCGTGGGGAGGAAAATGAGCATTCTTTACAAATTCATTGGCTGGCCCGTGGCAACGCACGGGCAGTCTACTAGTATACTCGATGGAGCAGAGATGGAGTAAAACAATTACTCCACTAATCGTTATAAGGGATCGGCTAGGTGCGACTTAGATGAGAAAAAACACAAATTTACTTCCTTATGGCTGGATAAGGAATAGGTTAGAAATGGAGAACCGACGTTTGGAGGCCGAGCTCCATTGAGCTCGAAATTTTTGAAAATTTCAAATTTCAAACTTTTTTGTTTCAAAAAAATCTGAAAAAAGTTATGCAAATAAACAAGGATGTTATGTGTATGTGTGTAATTTTTTAGGCTGAAATACCTTGAAATACGATCTGCACAAAAAAGACAAATTCATGGCCTGGAACGATGAATAGTATCATGTGTTAAAAAGCCTCAAATTTGTCTTTTTTGTACAGGCCTCATTTCAACGTATTTTTTTCTGAAAATTTACACACATGTGTGTTATGCCCTCACTTATCTCTGTATTTTTCAGAATTTTTTGAAATGTAAAAATATGAATTTTCATGAATTTTAAATTTTGCATTTAGAGGCCTTCATGGAGCTCGGCCTCCAAAAGCAATTTCCGTTAGAAATGAGAATGGCCTTATAACGCATATGTCGCATTGAGGGTCACACGCCTTCACACACTGTAGTGTAGCCCGGGCAGGCTCGCGCGCCCGGTTGTCTTCATTGCTCTGCAGAGATAGTTAAAGAAATGATTAAAAAAATACTTTTGGTGTCATGTCGACATAACTCGGATGCTCAAATGATAAAAGTATATTTGCCAGAAAAAATAAATTCTCTATATGGTTGATTGCAAAAGAAGCATGCTCCTGTTGCAGCAACGGAGGCCTAGCAAGTAACAAGACACACCTCTCATAGCAAACAAAGCCTGAAGAACAAGACAGTTCAGAATCCATGTAAATCAATCGGAATACATTACGGGTCTTTTCAAGCAACAAGCAACACTCTCACATTACGGGTCATGTCATTGTGCTGCTAGGCACACCACATGCACATCAGACCCTCTTATTTTTCGTACAAAACATAAGCACAGACCAAACCAACAATTCCAATCCAAACCAAACCAAGCAAAACCACATGTCTGATACATAGTCTTGTCCTCACTGGAGAGACACACGCCGAAACAAACAAGAAGGTGCACGCACGCATCATCAAGCACCAGTTTATTCTCTGGGAAATTATATAAACACAACGTCAACTGGGTAATCCAACACCTGATTCAACCGTTGCAGCAGCAGAAAATCATCCCATCACCACATCTGGAAATGTAATGATAAAACTAGTTAATGGAACCTGAAAAGATAGCTCAGTGCGTAAAATAAGCACATATGAAGAAAGATACAGCAGTACAAAGAGGCGATTGGCTCCTTGCTATCAATGTTTTAAATAGCGGGCTATGCCATTTAGCGGCGGCTCGACCAGAAGCTATGAAAGGCTATAGCGAAGCTAAGCCTCGTTTAGCGTTTCTCTTAAATCATGAAAAAATGAAACAATAAGTATATAATCAGGTATCATATATGATATATTGCATATACTTTACATATATGTAAAGTATATGCAATATATGATATATCGCACATCAAAACACCAGTACCAAGAGGCATCATAATTCAATAACCATGTTTCATATCAATGCATCATATATATCATAAACAAGAAAAAAAGATAATGCGGAAGTATGGTTTTGTATAGCGGCTTAGCGGGCTAAATGACTCCAAATTTAGCGCTATAGCGGGAAATAGCGGGCTATTAGCCTCATTTTTAATTTAGCAATAAAAGTGCATTGCTTTAGCGGAAGAGCTCTCAAAGGCTATAGCGGGGTAGCCGGCTATTTAAAACATTGCTTGCTATATGTATCGTTTGCAATTCAGATATATATATATATATAGCACATACATAGTACGTGCTGCACACATACACACAAGTTCTAAATAGATGTTATGGCGTATGTATGATACGGTACAAGAAACAAGAAAAAGGTGAGGGCATGTGTATGCATATATACCTGAACAAGTCATGGCAATTCAACGGAGGACCGAGACTCTTGGCAGGGCCTTCTTGTAGTACAATGAGTGATGTGTCTCAAAGAGCGACGGGTGGTGACCGGCCTCCAGACCATCCCACTCTAGGTTGTCCCACAAGTCCTTCTCGCAGTCCACAATAGGAAGACCGGCTCCATGTCGAAGGCCCACAGCCGGGAGGCGCCTAAGGCCCCAAGAACCCCTTATCCTGACCGTCTCAAGCTTGGGAGCAAACATCTTGGCTTCAGATATTACCTCCAGATTGTGGAGTTGATGCAGGTAGATGTACTTTAGATTAGGAAAATTCTTCACCGTGTCTTGTAATTTTCCGGCTTTGTAATCCACATCCCATGGGAAGATCTGCCTGAGATTGCCGCAGTCGACTATTTGGAGGGTCTCCAGGCTAGGTAAGATGAATGATGAGATTGGTAGGACAAACTTGAGCCTCGGGCAGTTGTGCAAGTGTATGCTCCGCAGTTGTCCAAATGCAGATTCTTCCTCAGCTACCTCAATTATTACTTTGCTCCAAATGCAGCCAGCCGTTGGGAGATCGGTTGCCCACATGGTCTCTAATTGAGGAAACCAATAATACCTCTTGTTGCTGCAAGGGGTGAAAACTGCGTGTAACTTAGGACACTTCTCGACATGGCACCATCTCAAATGAAACCGGGAATGTATACCTATAGTGACTGACTGTTTGGGGATAACTCCAAGGATGGAAGAATTGTCATGGACGTGCAAGGAATGTGCCCAGCACATCAATTGACGAGTAGCTATGACTCCCCAATCGGACTCCACATCAGTGAACTTAATTCCATCACCAATCTCAATGTGGCGGTGCAGGGGTACAAGTCGTGGGATTTCATAAGCATCAGCGACCCTCTCGAGTACGATATCATGGTAGCAGCATCTGACGGGGCTTCGGGCTGGACAAACTATCTGCACATTGCTGACGCTTCTCCTCGCTTCACCTTTGATCTCCAAAGACTTGTCTAGATTCAAGTATAGGCTATCAGTAATCAAAGACTTGCGACCGTCTTTCAAAGAACCGAGCACCAAGGACTGGATGAACCTTGCATCTCTAACATAAACTTTGCCATCATATTTTCCGTTCAAAGAGCGGATAAATGAAGAATCATGTGGCCTTATGGAGTCCTTTACTTGAGAGCTGATGTGTAGCATTTTCAGCCTTCTTTCAACGCCCCACCATAGTACTGCACAAAGCTTTTCGCAGCCTATCAGAAAGAGCCGCTCTAGTTTTGGCACCTGCACCACCTCTTGGCTGAAGTCGAGTTTCCTGATTAAGGTGCATGATAGGTCTAGCTCCTCAAGGCACGGCAATGCTCCACGCAATGTGAAGTTCTCCAAATGCACACAACCGACCAAAGAGATCTTGGAGACTTTTGCTTTTTGACTTGAACTTGTAGTTAGGCTGAATGATTCAATTGATGGAGGGAGTCCTTCAGGTCCAACATACTCCAGCTGAACACAACCATCTAGAATCAGAGTCTTCAGACCAATTGCCCCTGATAGTCTTGGCAAAAAAAATATTGTATTATTCCCCGATAAATCGAGGAGCTCCAACTTCACCATATGTGTGAACTCATCCATTTCATTCGTCTCCCAAGAGCATGTAGGTTCAATTATTCGAAGCTTGCGAAGGTTTTGCAGTTGTCGCCATGAAAAGTTAATGTGCCAAATCCTTCCCCTCTTCATGTGTACCTCCCTAATGTTTGCAGCCATTTGCTGTATTGTCTCAGGTGACAGAGCCAATTCCCAGGTTGTGTCATATATATCTAGCACCCATAGGTTGTGAAAAAAATCCATACTTGGTTTTCCTTGCTTCACGGGTTCTTCTTTCTGTTGATCCTTGCAACTATCCAATCCAAGGAAGCGTAAGCTTCGGCAACAGCGGAAAGGAGGCGAAGAAAAATTGAAGGAGCAATTGCATAATCTGAGCACACGAAGCTTGTCCGCTTGATGAAACATGCCATCGGGTAATGATGTTATTGGAGGATCGGATCCCATTAGGACTGCGAGGAAAAATGATGTTGACTCTGGAGGTATAGTCATTGCCTCGATCTTTTGCGTTTCCTCCATACTATTAGAAGTAGCAACAATCCAACGTTTTTGAGGAGCACCCAAAATTTCAGCAAAAGGGGGAATTGTATCAAATGAGTACTTCGCTACTCTGATCCATTGGTACAAAGCAGTAGCAACATTCCATGCTTCATCATCCTGACCTTGTACTATGCCATCACAGACCCAATAGTTGGTGGCATGGGTAGCCCACTTGTAGTCAATAATGCCATCACCCAAAGAGAGTAATGACAAGCGGTACATGCAACACTCGGCTGCTATTTCAGGGGTGACGACAAGATTTCCTATGGATCGAGCAATTTCTCTAGCCTCTGCCTGTAGAAAAAGCTTGCCACTACTGTGAGAAGCTTCATCATAAATATGAAGTTTTGTATTGTCCACCTTTTTCGCAATTCCTGAATTGAGCAGAAACCTTCCTCTAAAAGTCCACAATATTCTAGTGCCAAACGCTCCTTGAGGAATGCCTACATCATGCAAGTCAACTGTGTTGTAGCTCCCATTCTGAAATACCACTAAACATCTATGTTCTTGTAGGGATCGATGGATTACTGTCACAACATGTTGTATCTCATCTCGAGATCCCTCATCTAACCCTTCCAAATCATCCTTTTCATCTTGCTTGTCAAAAATAGCCATTACACGCTCAGGAAGCTTTAGTTCCTCAGCTATTTTCCTTTGTACCGCTCTTCGACTTTTCCACCTTGAGCAATCAATGTGGATGATCTTGTCGAAATTCTTCATCAAAGATGATGGAGGGTCTTCGACAATAGCTCTAAGCACTGCAGAAGCAGCCAACCCGTGCCATCCATTATAATAGATGGCTCCATGTTCAGTGTCCTCAAGTACAAGGCACAAACTCTGTATCGCCACCTCAACATTAGGTGAAGAATAGCGCAGCTCCTGTTTATGGCAGTCAGCTGGGTTAAATTGACGTGTATAGCAGTTTCGGCCTAGTATTACTTATTTAAAGGTATATATCTAAAGCTAGAAGTGATCAATGCACCATCCATGCTGCTGATTGTTTGTTAGTTTTGATTAGGACCACTAAGCTTGGCATGAATGGTCATGGACGTAAATCAGATTCACCATGGTCCTTCGACACATGAAATTAGAGCCCTTACGGAGCAAGCGATTTAACGACTAAAGAGGAGAGATGGGATGGAGATCGGGGTAGGTGGGGTAACTAAAAGAGGGGGATTTTTATAAATTGCATACACGGAGGGCATAACCCCACTGTATCAAGTGCCCTTATCACTCTCATGAAAATGGTCGAACCGAAGTTTGAAAGATTACAATAATTGTGTTCCCATACAAAACATTATATCAAGATTTTTGGATATGCGAGTAACTATATGTACCATATGGCAGAAAGATAGGTACGATTTGGCACTTTTAAATCCTGAATGCATCAAAAAAAAAATTAAGGTCTGAGAAAACACATCTTCGTCGCGTCTTTGTGATGCACTTTATTGTTTGGTGCTAGTTATGTTATGAAATGACGCATCAAAGTTTTAAATAGCGGGCTATGGCAAATAGCGGCAGAAGTGTTAGAGCGCTAAATGGTGCTAAACGGCTTAGCGTGATAGATTCTCCAAACGCTATAGTGTGGAGGTAGTGCGCTATTTAAAAATACGTGACACATATATTAAGAAGAATAGCTGTGTGTACACAGTGCCATGACAGACATAAAAAGTCAATAACATTTAACAAGAACACAACTCGAGTGAAACAAGCATGCATATGTAAGAAAAATACCTCCCAATTGCTAGGCATGACGAGTTTCTGAATATGCCGGCCCAGGCGCCCAACAATTAAACAGAAGAAGCTCCAGATCCAAATGATCTAACCCATCCGAGCCTTGCGAGCACCTACAAGAGCATCTTAATCAGTTATATGTACATTTTTAGCTTCTTAAAACCAAGTTGAAGCAACTAGTACGAGCGAGGTAGCAGAAGAAGGATCGATACCAATACCTTAATCAGCAGCTACATTACATATCCAGTACGTGTTGACAAGGTTTTTAATTTCGGAAACGAAATAATTTCGGACCTCACCGAAATATGCGAAATTTCGGAAATTTCGCATATTTCGGAAATTATTTCGGATTTTGAGATTTCAAATTTCACTTCATTTTAATGAATTTGAACATAATTTAAATTTATTTTAAAATAAGTTTGAATCTGCATTGAAATTTCGGGGTTAAAAATATTTCGGAGCCCACTGAAATATGCGAAATTTCGGAAATTTCATTGAAATTTCGTTGAAATTTTTAACCCTGCGTGTTGATGCTGTTTGCTCCGGGAAGAAAGATGGTGTGGCCACAGGATGGAGGAGGAGCAAAACAATGGGGATTGGGGAGCAACTCACATGTGGTTTTGCTGACCAACGTACATAGCTTTGGCCATTGGCTTTGGATAAAGGGAGCGCCGCACATGCTTCTTTGCTTGGGTTTGGAGGCCAAGAATAAAGCCATTATCCATGCATGCGTATCTCCCTTTTTTGCTTTGGGAAGGCACCTGAGCACCTGATAATGGAATGAAGCTTGTTAATTTGCTTGGTGTTGGACAAGGAAGATGACGCTATTCCTGTGGGCTGAAGGCTGCCGCTTGTGACTTTATTAATTTAAAGCCGGACGCTCCTAGCCTCTTCGATCTAAAAATAAAGTAGTGAAACATATCCTAATTTTCGAATTTCCTACTTTGTTAAGACTTCTTCTTCTTTCTTTCTTTTTTTCCCAAAGAAAAACTTATTCTTCTTATTTGTGCTGGCTTGCTATAATCCATTTTTCCTACTCATTTAAGACCTGTTGTTTCAATTGTTTGTTCTTATAATACAGAAAAGTATTGCCATTTTCCATTTTCCTTGTTAAGAACATACTACTTCTTGTTTCGGTACAGAGGCTCTCTCCGACAGTATAAACTTGATAAATGCAGTACAAAAGGACACAAAACCTGAAATTCACTTAACTCAGGTATACTGCACTATTAGGATTTCTGAAACAAAGAAAGAAGGTTCTCTTGTCTAGAGATAGTTTCCTTGAATGAATCAGGCCGAAAAAGACCCACACCAATCTATTCTACAGGCAACTAGCAAACAAATCATGCAAGTTAAGAGGACACAATGCACCTGAAAATAAATGTGCGTGGAGACCTGGCGTCGTACCGGATGACGCGGCGGGGCGGGTGTTGGGGTTGTGCACCAGCACCGTCGAGGCGCACGATGCCGTGAAGCTTGGGCTGGGTGAGCCAGAGGACCCCCCCTTCCTGCTTTGGGGTGGATCACAGACAGAGTGAAAAATGATGAAGTTATTCTTTCCACGCTGGGCTGCAGATGAATAATGCGAACCACGTCTCCCGGATTTGTTTGTTCCACATATATGTAGAGGCCCTAAACCTCACCTCTCGGCGCGCGCGGCCAGAGCACGAACAGCCTGTGTGGTTCCTCGTCTGCGCGGCCAACCGCCACGCCGAGCCTCGTCGGTGTGTCGGCTAGCTCCGCCTGGCCGTGGTGAACCTCGCAGCCCATGAAATTTTGGCGGAGAAGCCTCCAATCGACGGCACCGTCGCCGTCTTGCTCGCATCTGGATTTCCTCTTCCGCCATGTCTCGACCTGCTCTCGGGCCCATGGAGGTCCCCTGCGGCCTCCTCGTCCTCCTCCCTGAGGTGCTCCTCCTATGTCCCCGACGGCGGGGTCCCGGCCTCAGGCGGCATGCGGTACTACCGGGCTCAGCGTCGATGCTGTTGCTGCTGCCCGTTGGGGCGAGCGGCGACGGCGACCATCAAATCGGACGAGAAGCAGTGGGGCCCAGCGGCAGGATTTATTTCACTTTCACACCACACTGGACCGGGGTGTCACAATTTAAATGTCACAATTCAAATACACCCTCTACAACACTATGCTTCTTAGTTTTAAAGAGCTCACATTCAATTTAGGTCTCAAATCAAAATTGGATCATCTGAATTTGACCGGGTCAATACTTTCTCAAAGCTCTCACAATCAATTTTTTAAACTGTTATACACTATGCTTTCTAATTTTGGATCACCCGAATTTGACCGGTGATACGTCTCCAACTTATCGATAATTTATAAAGTATGCATGCCCTTCCTACTCAATTTTGTATGATTTTGATGCATTTTGACATGATTTAAATGGAACTAACCCGAAATAGTGTTCAAGAAAGCGTTTTTAAGTGACGCTTAAGCGTGCTTAAGCGTTGAGCGATGGCAAAACGCTTTGCTTTTGCCCTAAGTGGTAGATTAAGCATTTTTTTTAAAAAAAATTGTCCAAACTTTCGTTGTTTTTGAACTATTTCTGCTTTGTTTGCTTGCGCAATAATGGCAATATGACATTTATCTTATTATTAGGCTTTGTTTGGGAACTATTTTCTTCATATTCTGGCAAAATTCAGGCCACATGATTTCTATTTGCTTATGTCTATTTGAACTGAACTCTATTTTAGTTGTTATTTTGCTTGCTATGTGAACCTGATGTGTACTTGCTATTGTGTGAACTGAATTTTAGATGCTATTTGAATTACCTGTGTGCTATGTTTCCTATTTTTGTGAGTATATTATTCAAAATCTGCCAAATTCTAGTCAATTTCAGAAAACGTTTAAGCGCGGTTAAGCTGCGCTTAAGCATCCATTGCTCTGAGATGTGGCCTTCCGCTTCGCTTACGTTTTCTGCTTTTTTGAACATTGACCCGGACTAACGTTGTTTTCACCAGAATTATCTTGAGGTTGTTTTTGTGCAGACAATGAAAGTTCTCGAAATTGAATGAAACTTTTTGTTAATTTTTTATGGATCAAAAGAGGACCATAGAGCAGTGGAGATGTGTCGGCGGGTGGCCGAGGAGGCCACAAGCACAGCCCCCCCCCCCCCTAGGGCCGGCCCTCCGAGCTTGTGGGCCCCTCGGGCACCTCACTGACGTAAAACCTACGCCCAAAAATCCTATAAATCCTTGAAACCACAAAAACCGAAGGAGAACTTTCACTCCGCCGCCACAAGCCTCTATTCCGAAGCGATCTCATCTGAAGCCCTTTTTCGGCACCCTGCTGAAGAGGAAAATCATCACGAGAGGCCAACCTCATCATCCCGGCGGTCTCCATGTCGAGGAGGGAGTAGTTCACCCGCGGGGATGAGGGTATGTACCAGTAGCTATGTATCTGATCTCTCTCTCTCTCTCTCTCTCTCTCTCTCGTGTTCATGATGTGGCACGATCTTGATGTATCACGAGCTTTGTTAATATAGTTGGATCATATGGTGTTCTTTGCTTGCTACCTTGATGTGATGAATTGAGTCTTTCCCTTCGAGGTTTTGTTATGTTGGATTGGATTTGAGAACACTTGATATATGTCTTGCATGTGGATACACGTAGGGACAATGGGGTATTCTATTGAGTCACTTGATATATGTTCTGGTAATCAACTTGCGGATTCCCGTGACATTGGGGTGATCTATGCATATAGATTGATGCACATTTTCCTCCTGCTTTCTCCTATATAAATATTGGGGTACTCTTTAAAGTTCTTTGTGTTTGGTTGAATATGATGAATCTGAAATTGTTTGATGCATGTTGAATAATTAACTTATGGATACTTGCAGTACATTGGAGTGTCTAGGTGACATTAGAGTTGATTGATGTGTATCATAGGTGTTATTCTAGTACAAACCCTAGGGTTGTTTGTGACACTTATAGGGACGGCTCAATAGATCGATCGGAAAAGATAACTTTAAGGTTGTTTTGCTACCTACAACAATTTCATCTTATGTTCTCCGTTAGATAGGAACTTTGGAATGATTCTTTGTCGAACGTTGAGGGATGGTTATATGATTCAATTATGTTTGCATTATTGAGAGATTGCAGTAGTGAAAATATAATCCTAGGCCTTGTTTCCAAGCATTTATACATCGTTTTGCTCGTTGTTTATTACTTGCTACCTTGTTGTTTTTATATTTTTAGATTGCAAAAACCTATTTCTACCATCCATACTACACTTGTATCACCATTTCTTCGTCGAACTAATGCATCTATACAATTTACCATTGTATTGGGTGTGTTGGTGACACAACAGATTGTTTGTATTTGATTGCAGGGTTGTTTGAGAGAGACCATATTCATCCTACACCTCCCAAGGATTGATAAACCTTAAGTCATCCACTTGAGGAAAATTTGTTCTTGTCCTACAAAACTCTGCACTTTGAGGCTTGATATGTCTCCAAGCGTATCAATAATTTATGAAGTATTCATGCCAATATTCTACAACTTTCATATACTTTTGGCAACATTTTATATTATTTTTTGGGACTAACTTACTTACCCAGTGCCTAGTGCCAGTTCCTGTTTTTGTGTTTTTTTTTGCTTCACAGAAATTCCATATCAAACGAAGTCCAAACGCAATAAAAATTTACGGAGATTTTTTTTGGAATATATGTGAATTTTGGGAAGAAGAGTCAACGCAACACGGTGCCCGAGGGAGGCACAAGCCAACAGGGCGTGACCAGGGGGGTGGTCGCGCCCTGATAGCTTGTGCCTCCCCCTTAAGTCGGTTGGGGCCCTTCTTTCGCCGCAAGAAATATATTTTTCTTATAAAAATCCCCTCAAAATTTCAGCCCGATCGGAGTTAGGGATCTCCGGATATTTAAGAAACGGTGAAGGGCGAGAAAACAGCAGCGAAAATAGGAAAGAAACACACACACACACACACACACACACACACACACACACACACACACAGATCCAATCTCGGAGGGGCTCTCGCCCTTCGGAGCCATGGAGGCCAAGGACCAGAGGGGAGAACCTGTCCTCATCTTGGGAGAGGCCATGGAGGAGGAAGCCGAAGGGGGAGACTATCTCCCCCTCTGTTTCGGTGGCGTCGGAGTGCCGCCGGGAGAACCACCGCCGCGGTGACCGTCTTCATCAACATCGTCGTCTTCATCTCCTTCCTCATCTCTTTTCAGTGGTCCACTCTCACGCATCCCGCTGTAATCTCCTACTTGAGCATGGTGTTTCATGCCACATATTATTAATCAATGATGTGTTGCCATCCTATGATGTTTGAGTAGATGTATGTTGTCCTTTGGGTTGATTGATGATCTTGATTGGTTTGAGTGTATGTTTTATTTTGGTGATGGCCTATGGTGCCCTCCATGCCGCACACACGTGAGGGAATTCTCGCTGTAGGGTGTTGCAATACGTTCATGATTCGCTTACAGTGGGGGGCTAGAGTGACAGAAGCTTACAACCGAGTAAGGGGATTGTTGCTTATGGGAGTAAAGGGGACTTGATGTTTAATGCTATGGTTGGGTTTACCTTAATGATTTCTAGTAGTTGCGGATACTTGCTATAGGTCCAATCATAAGTTCATATGATCCAAGTACGGAAAGTATGTTAGCTCATGCCTCCCCCTCATATAAAATTGCAAGAATGATTATCGATCTTGTTATCAATTGCCTAGGACAATTCCGCACACCATACCATCATTCTTCCACACTCGTTATTTGTAATGTATTGTAATATACTCTAACTTTATATAGGCAGCAACGATTTTCATATTTTTGTTCTCCAATATCATGCAAATCTATCCTCTTTATACCCACAACGTAGTTTTATTTCTCGTTTCTAGATGGAAGCAAACACTTAGTGTACGTAGAGTCATATCGGTGGCAGATAGGACATGAAAAAATATTGATCTTACCTTTAGCTCCTTGTGGGTTCGACACTCCATACTTATCAATTTCATCTTTGGAAAGTGCTACGATGATTCCTTGTACTTGGGGATTATCAAGCTCTTTTCTGATGCCTTTGCCAGGGAGCAATAGCGTGGGGTTGATATTTTCGTGTATACTTGTTTGCTTTTATCACTAAGTAGATTTTATTTTTATTTTTCTTCTGTTTTCTTGCTTTATTTCTTTAGTTATGGGTGAAACAAACAAAAAAAATAAAAAAATAAAAAAATTTACTTGTCTTTTATAAGAGAAGCGATTGGAAAGTTATGCATTGGAGAAGTGAGGGCCAACCTTGAACACTTGTGTTCATGCTCATGGAAACAATGTAGAATTTTTCATGAAAGTTTCTCATAAAAATAATTATCCCCTTTAATATACCACTGTACCATAAAAATAATGTGCTTGTCATAATATTAATGATGCTCTTTTGCATGTTTCATCTACTATTCTTATGTGAGCATCATTGAAATCATCATGCCTAGCTAAAAGGCTTTAAAGAAAAACGCTTGTTGGGAGACAACCCAACACTTATCCTTTCTGTTTTTGTGTGTTCACATGATTAAGCTACTGTAGTAATCATGTTTTGTGTCTTTTATTTCAATAAAGTGCCAATTAAAGTCTTTAGGGTGATTTGAATGATAGTAGATTTGATCCTGTGCAAAAAAACAGGAACTTTTGCGTCCAGTGCAGAATTTCTCTGATTTTACTGGTACGTATTTTTTATCTGAATTTTTTATACAGTATTTGTATACAAATTATTCAGGTTGTCCTAATTGTTCAGAATTTTTGAAGTTAAGGAAGTATAGTTTCTCTACAGATCATTACAGATTGTTCTGTTTTAGACAAATTTTATTTATGCTTGCATAGTTTGCTTGTTTGATGATGCTATGGATTATATCAGGGGTATAAGCCATGGATAAGTTAGAATACAGTACCTTATGCAATAATTAAATAAGAGTCAATTTATAACAGTACCTAAAGTTTATGATTTGCCTATTATACTAACGGATCTCACGAGGTTTCTGTTAAGTTTTGTGTGATTAAAGTTTTCAAGTTTTGAGTGAGATACCGATATGAGGAGAATAAGGAGCGTCAAGACCCTAAGCTTGGGGATGCTCAAGGCACCCCCAAGGTAATATCCAAGGAAGACTCAAGCATCCAAGCTTGGGGATGCCACGGAAGGCATCCCCTCTTTCGTCTTCAACACTATCGGTATACCTTACTTTGAGTTATATTTTTATTCGTCACATAATATGTGTTTTGCTTGGATCATCATTTTATTTTGTTGTACAAGGCTGCACAATAGTACTCCCTCCGTCCCAAAATAAGTGTCGATGATCTAGTACAAAATTTGTACTAGTTTAGTATAAAATTTGCGACACTTATTTTGGGACGGAGGGAGTATTATTCTTCTCGCGAGCACCTGCACAATATTTGGAGGGGGGTGAACTGAGCACCTGCACAATAGTATTATTCTTCTCGCGAGCAATGATGTACAAGGCTAGACATTGTTCTCGAAGACTGGCATTCCCTAGCCAGATGTCTTTCCAGAAATGAATCTCTGACCCATCCTTTATCGTGAAAGACCCAAAGTGAAAGAGATGTTTCTTTGCCGCCATTAGACCAGCCCAGAAGTGAGAGTCACCAGGTTTCCAATATGCCTGAGACACCGCCTTTTGGCCTAAATACTTGTTGCGCGGCATGTTTTGCCAAACCCCAAACATTTACTAAGTAGGGCCTCATTCTTGACCTATAGGTCATGAATTCCAAGGCCACCTTGGTCTTTCGGCCTACAAACCACACTCCATTTGGCCAGTCTATATTTTTTCTTTTCCCCGTCTCCTTGACAAAAGAATTAGAATCTAAAATAGTTCAATCTTTGCAAGACCCCTTTTGGTAGTTAAAAAAAAGAAAGCATATAGAGAATCATATTTGTGAGGACGGAGTTAATCAAAACCAGCCGTCCCCCAACTGAGAGCAGCTTTCCTTTCCAACTGCTCAACCGTTTCTCTAGATGCTCATCTGCATGCTTCCACTCCGCAATAGTGAGACGCCGATAGTGAATCGGTATTCCCAAATACATAATCGGGAATTGGCCATGCGTGCAACCAAACAAATCAGCATAATTGGCCGCCGACTCAACGACTGCTCCGAAGCAGAACAGTTCGCTTTTATGAAAGTTAATTTTAAGACCCAACATTTTCTCAAACGTCGAAAGCAATAGTTTCAGGTTTCGAGCCTTGTCCAGGTCATGTTCCATAAAAAGAATTGTGTCATCGGCACATAGTTTTAAATAGCCCGCTATAGCCCCGCTATAGTTTTGCTATAGCCTTTTCAACAGGGTGCCGCTAAATGGTCTCATGTACAAAATGCACGCTATACCCCGCTATAGCCTTTTTGAAGGTCCGCCGCTATTTACCATAGCCCGCTATTTAAAACATTGCATCGGCATATTGCGGAATAGATAGACCATCATCCACAATGTGTGGCACTACTCCTGCAATCTGGCTTGGCGCCCTCAATGAGAATAGGCAACATGTCAGCAACAATGTTAAATAACATTAAGCACATGGGGTCACCCTGACGCAGTCCTTTCTTTGTCTGAAAGTAATGGCCTCCGTCCGGAAATGAATGTTGTGGGCTTAGTTCAAACCATTAGTTGATTCATCATCTCAGTGGGAGAGTGGTTGCTTGCTTCGCCGACCAGAAGCTCTACTCAGAAGGACAGGGACCCTGTCTGTTCAGAGGACGACGACGTCCAGCAGCAACTTCGGCGTGGACAGTGGAAAATCGAGTGATAGTAATCGCAGGTACAAGGCACACACAACTGTGCGTGATCTCCCCACCCAACTAGACGCAAATAATATGTACCGTGAGTACACTCCATCAGAGGACTCATGTACTGACGGGGCTCAGAGATCTACAGCTAGACATTGCTAATTTAATCCCTCAAACGTTCACGGACGCGTCCGGACTGTGATCGGACATGTTCGTTTTAACCTCTCATATTTTCTTTCAAACAACCACGTATCTCAAAGTTTTCTCCTCGAGTTTGAGTCATTTTGAGAAGCACCTTGTATCCGACCTCGCCAAAACACGTAGCAGCTAGTAACGCGGCACGACACGCACGCCCGGCTAGCTAGCTAGCCACACACAACATGCACGCACCGCTAGCTAGCTAGCCACGTACGCGGCGCCAGAATGCCGGCACGAGGCTATTGCTACATGCGGCGTGGCCAGACAACGGCAAGCTGGCGCCGCTGGGCAGCACGCAAAGCGTGGCCAGCCAGCACACAGCTCACTGAAGTAGCATCTACAGCCGGACCCTATATGCTCCTCAAACGTCCGGAACGCCCTCCCGGTCACTGACCGGTCACAAAAATACGACCCAACCGGACCCCTCATATCCGTCTCAAACGCCCGGACTGACCGGCACCCCTCATATCCATCTCAAATATGGGGACGATATGAGGACTCGCGGACGCGTCCAGACACGCCCGGTCAGTCCACCACGTAGGACGCGACCCCACTCCCACTACCAGAATAACAGCAGCTGCCGACGGCCTAATCTATGCCGACGGCTCCCGTCGGCATAGATGGATGTAAACCGACGGCCTAGGTCAAGCCGTAGGCATAGACAAGCCGTCGGCACATGTCCACCTATGCCGACGGGGGCCGTCGGCATCGATCGGCTGTCGGCAGCGTTCGCCATATGCCTACAGTGGCCGTCGGCATATCAAAGCCGTCGGCATAGAGGTGGACCCGGCTACCCGGGCGGCGACGGCCGTTTGACGGTGCGAAGCCTACACCGACGGAGCTAACGGGGGCCGTCGGCATAGCTAAGACGACGGCATCGATCCTCGTGCTCTGCCACGTCATCGATCCGAGCCCTAACCGGTCCGTGGGTTGGCATAGGTATGCCGACGGCCTGGCCGTCGGCATAGGACTGGCCCATTTCCTCTGCCACATCATCGATCCACGTCCTATGCCAAGTCATCGATCCAGGGCTCTGTCGATCCGTGGCCGTACCGTCGGCATAGATTTGCGTCTACGCGTGCCACATCACTTTCACACATGCATCAGGACCCGATGTGGTGTTTCGGTGGCATAGCTACACCCGGAAGGCCACCACGAAGCCCCGTTGACCAGGAGATCTAGCCCTTTGACTTTCGCCGGACGGGCTTTGACCGGTGGACTCTTCCACCTGGTTGCTATGGGTCAGCACATAGGAACATCCCCAAACACGGTCTGGACCAAACCCACCACTAGATTCCCTCCAGTTCTACCCGACGCGCACATTTCCCCCCTACAAGTGACGGCGGCAGTGCCGTCCGCGGAGGGGGGCCCGACCCCGGAGCCCCAAGACGAGCGTCTACGCGTGCCACATCACTTTCACACATGCATCAGGACCCGATGCGGTGTTTCGGTGGCATAGCTACACCCGGAAGGCCACCACGAAGCCCCGTTGACCAGGAGATCTAGCCCTTTGACTTTTGCCGGACGGGCTTTGACCGGTGGACTCTTCCACCTGGTTGCGATGGGTCAGCACATAGGAACATCCCCGAACACGGTCTGGACCAAACCCAGCACTAGATTCCCTCCGGTTCTACCCGACGCGCATGTTTCCCCCCTCCAAGTGACGGCGGCAGTGCCGTCCGCGGAGGGGGGCCACACCCATAAGCCCCAAGACGCCCGTGAGGGGGGGCACCACCCGGAGCCGCGTGCCACCACACTTTCACACGCGTAGGAGGGCCCGCCGCAACACCTGACATGTTTCCTACCCCCCAGGTACCCCATCCCGTTTCCCCCCTCCAAGTGACGGCGGCAGTGCCGTCCGCGGAGGGGGGCCACACCCATAAGCCCCAAGACGCCCGTGAGGGGTGGCACCACCCGGAGCCGCGTGCCACCACACTTTCACACGCGTAGGAGGGCCCACCGCAACACCTGACGTGTTTCCTACCCCCCAGGTACCCCGTCCCGTTTCCCCCCTCCGTGACAGGGTGGCAGCGACGTCCGTGAGGGGAGGCAATCGATATATAATTGAGGTATGTTTTTTTTTACATAAGGCACATTTAAGTTAATCAAATTAGTTTTGAAAAAAAAAAGAGAAAAAAAGAAAAATAAATAAAAAAGAGAAAATAATTAAAATAGAAAAAAAAAGTTGCGCAAATCTATGCCGACGGTAATGCCGTCGGCATACCTACGACCACGGATCGACAGAGCCCTGGATCGATGACGTGGCATAGGACGCGATCGATGACGTGGCAGAGGAAATGGGCCAGTCCTATGCCGACGGCCAGGCCGTCGGCATAGATCAACCTTATCCACTCGGGGAGCTGCCACTGACCCGTGGGGCCCAGGCTATGCCGACGGCCAAGCCGTCGGCATAGTCCCCCCTTATCCACTCGGCTGCTTCCTCCTCCACTCATTCGCTCTCTCTCTCTCTCGACCCCAACACTCCCTCTCTCTCTCGCCGCCGCCGACGCCACTCCGTTCGCCGCCACCGCCGCCTCCGCCCGGACCCGCCACCGCCGCCTCCGCCCGGACCTGCCCTCGCCCCTGCCCCTGCCCTCCTCCTCCGCCCGCGCCGCCGCCGTCTCCGCCCGCGCCGCCGCCTCCCTCCGCCCGGACCCGCCCTCGCCCCTGCCCCTGCCCTCCTCCTTCACCCGCGCCGCCGCCGTCTCCGCTCGTCCCCGCCCCGACCTCCGTCGACCCCACCCCGGCCACACCGCCGCCCCGCGTCGGCCACCTCGTCCCCGCCCCGACCGCCCTCGCCCCAGCTGCCCCGCGCGCGGCCGGCCCTCCCCTGCTCCGGCCCTCCATCGCCCGTGCCTGCCCTCCCCCCCCCCCCCCCGAGCTCCCTCCCTCTCTGTAGCAATTTTTTTTGTTAATTTAGTTGTTGTTCATAGTTATGTAATTAGATGGATGGTTAGATGGATGGATGCATTATGTATGATGATAGTTAGATGATAGATGATTTGATGATAGTTAGAAATGTGAGAAATGCAAGAAATGCAAAAAAAAATTAACAAGAATGCAAGAAATGCAAATGATAGATGATGATGTTGATGATGATAGATGATGATGTTGATGATGATGATTTTTTTATGCTCCGATGATTGTTAGGTGATGATAGATGATGATGATGATGAATATATTGTGATGTTCTTAATTTTGGTCACGGCGCAATTTGCAGGTTCTGTGGTGTTCCATCTCGGTGGAGTGATCGTCATAGGAGCTGTTGGTCCCCGATCGTCCCTCCGCTGTTGGACTACTTCCTCTACAGCCGAGGGTGAGCTACGAATCATGTCACTAGATTTTATTTTCAAGTCAAGTCGCGTAACCTAGGCGTCTTCCGTACGAAAGGGTTGCATTGATAAATATGCATTCAATTGCATATTTATCACCGCAGCTCTTTCGGATTGTCCAGCGTTTTCCACGGACAGCCCGAGGATGTGTAGATTGGGTACGTTCTTCATGTTCTACCCCGTTCCGAGACAGGATTTCGGCGGCGCCTCCCCATTGTTCTCCGGAGCACATTCTCTCGGCTATTTACCGAGACGTGTATCTGGAGAACAGCGGGGTGGTGCTGCCAAAATTTTGTCTCGGAACGGGGTAGAGCATGGAGAACGTACTCAATCTAGACATCCTCGGGTGGGATTAGGACCCATCTTTACCTATTAGAGATGTAGGTGGATTCAACGCGGTAGAAAATAAAAATTTGATGTGATTAATTTAAATGAATCCTTAATTTTGTTGTGTGGCTCCCAATAAAGCAGAGGATGGCAGATAATCAGTGGATGTATAGTGGTTTTATCCGTCAGAATCGAGTAACATCAGAGTGGATCGCGAAAACCGATGTGTATTTGAAGGAGATATTCCGTAGTCCAATGAGAATTATCCCACCATGCCCCTGTGCGAGATGTGCCAGACGTCACCGTAGAAATCAGAAGGACATGACTAACCACCTTCGCATGCACGGATATATGCCAAACTTTGACATGCCGCCGATAAACTTAGCCGAGCAGGACCGTGGTAGAGAGGAGGTGATGCGACAACGCATCGATGGTTATGCAGACGACGGGGTCAGGGACATGCTAGATGATGTCATTGTTGTAGAAACGGCACATGCGACACCTTCAGAGAATGAACTGGAGGAGCCGGAGGCAACCGCAAAGGCCTTTTTGGAGGTCTTGGCCTCGTCGAAGAAACCTCTTTATGCGGGTGCCAAAATATCTCAGCTGGATGCCATCTCGCAACTAGTTGCAGTCAAGGCTGAGTACGGCTGTAGCCAGAAATGCTTCGAACCATTCCTGGGAGTATGGGCTAACAGCCTCCCTGAGGGTCATGAACTGCTGAAAAGCATGTACGCTACAAAGAAACTCATGAATGCACTCTCTATGGATTATGAGAAAATACATGTTTGTTCGAAGAATTGCCTTTTGTTTAGGCACGAATATGCGGATGACCAGTACTGTAGGGAGTGTGGTTCGTCTCGGTACCTTGAGGTGGTCGGTGAGGATGGTGAGAAAAGGCAGCTAGATATCCCCGCTAAGGTTCTTCGGTATCTCCATTTCATAGAAAGACTGCAGCGCCTTTTCTTCACGGAGGAGTCTGCCAAAATGATGAAGTGGCACAAGGAAGGTATAAGGTACCATTCAAATAAAATCGTACACCCATCAGAAGGCGAAGCATGGAAGTCGTTCGATACAGAATACCCCGAGGAAGCAGACGAGGCCGGGAATGTCAGAGTTGCGATAACAGGTGATGGGTTCAATCCATATGGTATGTCTTCCAATCCATACAGCTGCTGGCCTGTGTTTGTTATTCCGCTCAATCTCCCTCCCGGTGCCCTAATGCAACGCAAGACCATGTTCTTGTCGCTCATCATTCCGGGGCCTGAATACCCGGGGAAGAATTTGGCAGTGTTTATGCAGCCGCTGGTGGATGATTTGCACCATTCTTGATACTTCCCGAGGTTGACATACGACCGAGATCTGCAGAGAAATTTCTTGATGAAAGTTTGGTTGATGTATTGCATGCATGAATTTCCCGGCTATGCCCTATTCTGCGGATGGTGTACAAGTGGGAAGATGCCATGCCCAGTGTGCATGCAGGCTCTGCGTTTGATTTGGCTGCAGAAGGGTGGCAAGTATTCAGCCTTTGACCTGCATCGATAGTTCCTCCCTCCAGACCATCCAGACAGGGAAGACAAGAAGAACTTCACGAAAGGCCGGGTTGTCCATGAAGTAACCGAGATTCCAACATTTTCGGGGGCAGATGTTCTTGCTCAGCTAAAAGCTCTCAAGCCTAAAGTCAAAGGCAAAGGCAAAGGCAAAGCCAAAGGCTTCGAGGGATATGGTGAGACGCGCAACTGGACTCACATTACCCCCTTCTCGAAGCTTCCCTATTTCAAGGACCTCAAACTTCCTTACAACATCGATGTGATGCACACCGAAAAGAATGTCGCGGAGTCCCTTTTCCGCACGATCCTCAACATTCCTGGTAAGACGAAGGATAACGTTAAAGCTAGAGCCGATCAACAGAGAATTTGTGATAGACCACGTCTAAACATGAAGCCTCCCACAGGCGGTCGAAGAAACTGGGTCAAGCCAGATGCTGACTTTGTCCTTAAACTGCCAGAAAAGAAGGAAGTACTTATCTGGATGAAACTCATTTTGAAGTTCACCGATGGTTATGCATCGAATATAAGTAAGGGAGTCAATCTTTCAACGGGCAAAGTGACCGGGCTCAAGAGTCATGACTACCATGTGTGGATTGAGCGGATAATGCCGGTGCTGGTTCGAGGCTATGTCCCCGAGCATGTATGGCGAGTGCTTGCCGAACTAAGCCATTTCTTCCGCACGCTCTGTGCTAAAGAAGTAAGTAAAGACGTGATTGAACAATTGCATAAGAAGGCACCGGAGTTGATAGTCAAGCTAGAGAAGATCTTTCCGCCAGGCTTCTTTACTCCGATGACACATCTCATTCTGCACCTCGCGAACGAGGTATTGTTGGGGGGGCCTGTGCAGAATCGTTGGCAGTACGGCCCTGAGAGACAGAACAAGCATCTCCGACAGAAATGTGGAAACAAAGCTAAGATTGAAGCTTCCATAGCTGAGGCAGTTATCCTAGAGGAGGTGTCAGACCTCAGGACATCGTACTATCCAGACCACGTTCCCCATCTGCATAATAAGGTGCCTCGATACAATATAGAAGAGCCCAAGTATCAACCCAAGCTCCATCTATTCAACGGGCAAGGTGGCAGGGTTGGGGCCTCAAAATCTTATAACATGCCACGACAAGAGTGGGAGGACCTCATGTTCTATGTCTTGCACAACATCGAGGAAGTTGAGGAAGTGTGGATGAGGTAATACCACTACACCATTCCTTTATGTCTTGCACAACATCATGTTCTATGTTCACTTAGTCCCGGTCTAACACCGCTTTTCTTCTTTTAGTGATTTCGTTCAAGAGGAATGGACGGGAATGAATCCTCCTACTGAGGCGGAGGCACTTACTCTTCTCCGTCATGGAAAACTTGGACGTAAAAATTTTGTTGCTTGGTTCATGGAGAAAGTAATTTTCCACATTCCCCTATTAAATACCTAGTTCAACATTTATTAGTTAACCGAACTAATGCACCCAGCAATTTCAATTATACTTGTAGGGAAAAGATCCGAACATATCTATGGATGACGAATTGAGATGGGTTTCCATGGGTTTTGACCCTGCGGTCATGACATGTAAAAAGTATGATGTGAATGGGTATCGCTTCCATACAGAGGAGCACCAGAACAGCCGGGCTGATCCCAAAACTATAAATACCGGAGTGTACACCCCCGGTCAAAATTCAGTAGACTACTACGGAAGGGTACAAAATATATACGAGATTACATTCCGCAAAGGGCGCGAAACCCTAAGTCTGCCTGTGTTCAAATGCCGATGGTTCGATTCGCGGGAGGGGCAGAGACATACGCCTTCCATTGGTTTGGTCGAAGTTAAACCATCAACCGTCTATGCCGGAGCTGATCTCTTCATTGCGGCTACCCAAGCTACACAAGTTTATTATCTGCCTTACCCATGCCACAAAGAGTACCTAAAGGGTTGGGAAGTTGTGTTCAAGGTGTCGCCACATGGTAAGCTACCGGACCCGAACGAAGACGATTACTACAACATTAACCCCATGACATACGAGGGAGTGTTCTATCAAGAGCAACCTGATGATGATGATGTGGTCAGAAACGATGACGATAGACCATTGGGTGATGATGATGTGGATCCAAATGATGACGATGCACGGAATGATGGTGAGACCATTGTTAATGAAAATGACATACTTATGCTAGAAAAGTTAAACGAAGACGCTGACGACGAGGAAGAGCCTCCACCTCCGTCAGACAACGAACATGATATGATTGATAGTGATGATGAGATCGAGTGAGAAAGAGGTTACAACAGTGATGATTCGTATGGGTTCTAGCAGATGTACGTTTCATGTATTTTTTTTCTATGGTTTAGGAATATGCCTTTTTATGCTTATTTTTTAATGTGTTTATTAGTCATTATTATTATGCTTTTTCCTTCATTATTAATGTACTAATTGTTTATTCTCTTTTCAATGCAGGTTCGTGGAACATGGGCAAGGGGAAGGCGGACGGCGCGGGTTTCATACGCAAGGTCGTCAGCATTGCTAGTCGGAGTGGTCGAGCACGTACTGTTCCCCCCCCCCCCGACTACTTGAGGATGACTCCTCACAGGGAGGTCCAGGGAGAGGTGCCCCTAGAGGAGGAGGGGCGGGAGGAGAGCCCCTGGAGGGTGAGGGGGTGGGGGGAGAGCCACTAGAGGGGGTCGCGGCCAGAAAGAGCGCACCCTCACCGACTTAGGGGTGTTGTCTTCGAGGCCCTCCTCTAGTGAGGTATCCTCTGCCGAGAAGGAGGAGTACGAGGAGGAGGAGGTTCAGGAGGGGGTGAGGAGGAGGAGGAGGAGGAGGTTGGGGAGGGGGCGAGGAGGAGGAGGCAGGCGAGGAGGATGGTGGTGGCGGGGATGATGGTGGTGGCGGGGTTGACAACAACAAGGGGTGGCTGCGTGGTAACGCAAAGCTCCCAAAGCATATTCCTGCTACCGAGGAGCAGAAGTGGCTCATTGAGCCCAAGGGGACAGAGTAAGTGCCACTTAATAATTTCAATAATAATTTAATTCTTTTGCTTGTCACATGCTTATATTTTTCTTTATTTTGCTTGTCACATGCTAATATTTTCATTCTTTAAATCTTTTGCAGTAACTGGACACATCCTAAAGGGGCCCATGTTCCCAACGGCATCATCACCGTCTTGCTGAAGGAATACTGGCCGGGGTTGTACTATCCGGATCCAGTCAGGCACCCGGACCGTCGGGTTTTGGCCACGACCTGGGAGCACTGGGAAGCGGCCCCCCACGCGGAGCATGTGACCCATGCTAAGGCCGTGATCACTAATTTTTGGGTGAGTTCTCTTCACAAGCACAAGTCCATTCTGGTTTCATGAATGATTTAACTCATGGCTTCTTCCATTCTGGTTTCATGAATGATTGTAGAAATACTATCGAGTTCTTCAGGAGCACAAGGCCACTGCCGACGAGATCATGCTGCACCAAGTGAAGAAGAAGGCCCGCCAGATGCAGTACGAGGTGCGCTGGGTGGCCATCACGCAATACTATCACGACGTTCTTGGTGTGAAGATGCCCAAGGAAGAAGCAAAGACGGGGGACATTACCTTGGAGAGGCACGAGTACTTGGCGGTAAGTATAAAAGATTTTTCATTCCGACGTTTGTGGTATATTTCATCGTTTCGTGTTAGACATGCCATTATGCTTTCATTATGTAGGTGTGTCCAAATTGGTGTTATGGAAAAGACGAGTCCTGGGCGGCATTGGTGGATCTGTGGTGTGGTCAGGATGGAACCTAGACAGCTACGAGCAGCAAAAACAAGGCTAACCGAGGGAAGAAGGGAGTACATGCTCAGGGAAACCGGAACCACTTTCTCCACAAGGCACTTCATGTATGACTAACCTCATTAAACAATCTTCTTCTTCTATTTACCGTCGCTTTCTTATGTATGACTAACCTCTGTTTGTTGGTGCAGGAGGAGAAACTGAAGCGGCCGCTCTCACACATGGAGGCGTGGGAGATCGCCCATACGCGGAGGAGGCCCAAGCCTGGCGAGGCCAAGTACTACGGCAAGACCGCGGAGAAGAAGAAGGACTACTCTGAGGCGTATCAGAAGCTACATCCTGACACACCTGACCCCATCAAGGCGCCTTTCGACGACAGGGTGGTGGTTGCCATGGGGCCGAAGGCTCATGGTCGGCAGCCGGTTTTGGATGCTATGGTCACTCCTTCTATCTCCTTCACACAGCTCCGAGCTACCGACCCGAGCCTGAGACAGCGCACGACCACGACCACTGCGCAGTCACAGTACCTCCTAGCCAAGCGGCACACTGTAAGTATTTTCCCTCTTATCTTCATTGCTCACTTTATTTTCCACATTTAGATGTTTTATGAGTTCCATCGTGTCATATTGCAGGCCTACATGGAGTACGCACGCCAGGAGACCATGGCGTGGCAGGCGAAAGTTGCAGCACGCGAGGAACACAGCACTCGCATGATGGAGGTTAGTTTAGCCCCTTTCATTTCACTTCCATATTTGCACTTTCATTTCTTCTGACATTCGTGTTTGCTTTGTCAATTAACATGCAGCTCGTTTTTTAGAGCATGAGGAACGGCACGATTCCTGAAATGGAAGCACCACCACCACCTGCAGGACCACAACCAGTGCTGCTTACCTTTGAGGAATTTCTAGCACAGCAACCGGGGACAACAGCGATTAGTATATCCCCAAACTATTCAACCACCTCTTACTGTTTATTCAACAAAATAACATCCACTGAACATGTCTTTTCAAACATCCAGGGAACCGGTGGATCATCCGTTTGTGGTGGTGCCAGTCTTCGCATCACTCCCGAGTCACGGAGCCCGGTCACTCCGATCCACCGAGGCAGTAGCAGTGGCGGTCTTGGCGGTAGCGCTGCCGCTAGCAGTGACGACCTGGGCTTTGGCGGACTTGGCGGTAACGACCTTGGCGGTGGTGGTGGACGTACTGGCGCTTAAGCTCTTTTACGCTACTTCCGATGACTTGTGTGCTTCTTAGCTAGATGCTTATGTTTCTGATATGCTTTTGTTGTTGGTTGTGAGGATGTGATGGTGGTGGTGTTGGTTGTGAGAACATATATATTTATGATGCTCTTGATGGTGGTGCTGTTGGTTGTGATGGTGGTGCTGTGCATGTCTATTTCGTTGTATATACCTGCTATTTGAATTGAAATGAATTGATATGAAACAAGAAAAAGGGGGGGGGGGGGGAATCAGACGAATACTACGCCGACGGCTTAGCCGTCGGCATAGACAGTGTGCGAGTTACCAGTTGCCGCCACGTGGCACCTCTGCCGACGGTCTAGCCGTCGGCGTAGTTTTGCCATATGCCGACGGCGTAGCTACGCCCCAGGAAAATGCCAGTGACCGCCACGTGGCTATAGATATGCCGACGGCCTAGCCGACGGCATAGTTGTGACAGATGCCGACGGCGTAGCCGACGGCGTCGCTACGCCTCGGGAATTGTCAGTGACAGCCACGTGGCCAGCCTACGCTGACGGCGAGGCCGTCGGCGTAGCTTCGCCACGTGGCGGTCACTGGTTGGGAGGCTCTTGACGGCGGCGCCGTCGGACGCCGTTTGGCGTGGAACTATGCCGACGGCCTGAGCCGTCGGCATAGTTGTACGGACGCCGTCGGGGTAGGCATCTATGCCGACGGCCTTTCTATGCCGACGGTTACCTGGGGTACGCCGACGTATATGTTGTCGACGGCCCTACGCCGACGGTGGCCGTCGGCATAGGTCTATCCCGACGGGAATCAGGCCTATGCCGACGGCCTGAGGTTTATTCTGGTAGTGTCCGGACCACCTTTTCTCTTTTCTTATTCATTATTTTCTTTCTCTCTCTTTTTCTCCACCAATCACGTGCAAGTGACCGGACATATGAGAAGAAAAATGAGAAGTGTGGCTGTGCGGACCAAATTATAGGGGCTCAAAACGGACACGCCGGTCCGCGGGCGTTTAAGGGGTCAGATTTGCTAGGTCCGGCTGTAGATGCTCTTAAATAGTTAGCCTAAAATACTTGACTCGGTGCCATTGTCACTGAAGTGTCTCTCTACTGTGCTGGTACTATAGTCACAGTCCAGAGAGAATGGCCTCTACACCCACACCAAATTGACAACAGTTACGTCAGAGTGTGAGACTCAAGGACCTTGGTGGTCAGGATGAGCAATTCATCCTGGTTTGTTCAGATAAGAAAGGAGCACACTTTTTGCAACAACTTTCTGTTGTTCTTACTTCAAAAAATACAAGTAAAAACTAAATGATCATGCCATATCATGAAACAGAAACCTTGTTCGAAGTCCAAACTTTAGCTCCCACTACTTGCAGCCTTCTAGGAAAGGGAAGCGACAATAGTATTCCTCCAATTGCATGCACTCTAATCTGAAATGTGTGTTGTCTGTGTGCGCGCGCGCTATGACCCGTGTGACCCATGTGGCCCATGCAACCCAACAGTCTATCTATATATGTTCTGCCCCCTATACAGTAAACCTTAACCCCAATAGAATACAAAACCAGGCCACCTTTCTATCCCAACCGCCACCCCTATCCCCCCTAATTCTACATGCTGTCAGAGCTTGAGTTCACAGCAGTGGTGATGGTGGTTGGCTGGTGGTGCTTGATGCCGATTGTCTGAGAGGAGAAGGCTTGTGTGGAAGAAGGAGAGGTGGAATCACAGATCTGAGGGGAGGAGATAGTAGAGAGGTTGAAAGTGGTTGCTGGAGGTTGCTAGTGGTGTGATTCAAGCTTGGAAAAGTTCAGGATGTATTTAAAAATTATTTATGGTATTTAAAAAAATGATCAACATGAATTTAGAAAATGTTCGACGTATACTGGAAAAATGTTCAACGTACATTAAAAAAGTTTCATCATGTACTTAGAAAGTTCGTCGCGCATTTAAAAAAAGGAGAAAAAGAAAGAAAGAGAACTACCAGTACAAAAGTAAAATAAAACAAGAAAAAAAGCATAAAACCCGAATAAAAAGACAGAAAAATCAAGCTCCTACTTGAGCTGCTTTTTATCTAGGTTTACTAGCTAATTGCCTGTGTGTTACAACTGGGTCATACATATTCTAGTGACCCCGCGTCCAACACTCGATAGAAAAGTTGAGCACTCCCGGGATATCCAGCATGTAGTAGAACAAATCAAATCGAGGGACAAAAACATGATCGTCGAGGGATGTCAAGATGGTGATGGAGAGAAAGAGAATACATGAGACGATCCATAGGGGATGAAGAAACTATAGGTGGTGCCGGGTCGGATGTGTCTGTCCATGTAGGTACCTTGCATGATGGAGTAGGTGGTTAGTTGGGAATACGTCGTCCAGATCGGCACGAGCTTAACTATCGACTTCACATCCGCGACATTCATCACCATCTGGGTGAAAAGTTCTTAAGAACACACGTGCACATAGATATTACAACAAATTTCATCAGTTTATTGAGGATTACTTTATGACTATTGGAGAAATGTAGTTCGCGAGGGGTAGAGGGGCCAGAGCCCCCCCCCCCCCCCCCCCCCCCCCCCCCCCCCCCTTCCCTAACCTTTGGGACCATCCATGTGGCCTCCTTTTCCAGCCCGTTCCTAGCCTCTCGTGAGGCACTGCATTGGTATAACACAAGATGGATGTAACAACCCAGAGTAACCCTAATTTCTTGGATACATCAACCGTACCAGATATAGTATAGTAGCAACTTATGTTGGCGGTTGGATTGAATAAGTGGCATGTTTTAACCCACCGCCATCAAGTCATGCTCTAGATTAAAGTATCATGCCCATGTAAATCATGTGATCGTTCTGATTTACTATTTTGGCTTGTACGGAGGATAATTTTATGTGTCTGCTGGTTGTACTATATAGCCCGTTGATATATATTAAATTTTCAAGTTTGTACCTTCAATTTGTTTTCATTTTTTACAGGTACTGTGCTCAAAGGACTAGAAGTATGGAGGAATGGAGGGATTCAGAACTTACCGAAGGTGTCCTGCGCCTGCACCGCTTGCGCCTGGTAGGCCGTCAGCGCTTTCTCCAGGCTCACCGCGTGAGCCTGGAGCGGCTGCTCCCGCTGCAGTGCTAGCAGGGCAGCACCCCCCCCCCCCCCCCCTTGGGACTACAGCTGTGCAATCTGATTATCCCTCACTAGTAGAAAACAGGGCATCAATCCCGGTTCCGGTTCTGAAAACAGGGCACAACGCCAATCGGGACTAATGCCCATCACTTTTAGTCCCGGTTGGCTTATGAACCGGGACTAAAGGAGCTCCACGTGGCCGCCGTGTGGCGCCCAGGCAGGAGGACCTTTAGTCCCGGTTGGTAACACCGATCGGGACTAAAAGGCAGCCACGCGTCAGCAGCTGCCAGGCGCTGGGGTTTTTTTTTTTTAAAGGAGGGGTTTAGGGGTTTTGGAGGGTTTAGGGTTTTCATATTGTGTTTCCCCCTTTTATTTTTGTGTTTACCCTTCAATTCTTTTATATTTAGGGTTTCATTTTTATTTAATGTTATCCATTCGACTCGACGTTAGTTACTACATATAGCAATGAAGGAACCATTACACAAGATCGTCATGAACATATATAGAGAGAAGTGACCTCTCTTTCTCCGTGCTTGGTCGAACAACAAGTTTTCGTATATCTATCCGACGCTACTACATATATACAATATAACATCTCTTACGATCCCTGACATCATCTACCTAAATCCATTTGCAATTCCATATGGTATTCTCCGTGTTCAGGTATGACGTGGTCAACAAAGAATCCCGCCAATTCCTCTTGAATTGCTCGTATGCGATCATGTGGTAGGAGTTCATCCCGCATCTCCCGGACCTAATTTAAAGAAGGGGGTGAATACATATATATGAATGAAACTCAACACAATTGATGGTAATAAAATAAAATTGTGAATATTGTTTACGTACTTCAAATTGTTGGTCAGAGAAGCCCGGCTCAAAGGTCGAGTGGCGCATGAACTCGCAAACGTAGTATCCACATAAATTATTCCCGGGTGCCTGCAACAAGCACTTTACGAGAATAGAGTTCAATCAAACTGATAATCAAGCATGATAATGGTATTGATGAAACTAGAATCAATGAGAGATGCGCGGAACTAGCTAGTACTACTTACTTTGGGGTGTGTAAATCGCAGCTCCTTCTTCAGACCCGGAACCATTGTGGTGAACTTTTTTCAAACCCTGCCAGGCAAAGAAAATAATTACTTGATATCAGGAAATGAACGAAATTTGCCGATATAGTGCAATAATGATTGAACTTACTTCTGGAGCATTTCACTCATGTCCGCCCACAGCTTAGGATCTTTACGTCTCGAGTCTAAGACAGTTACTACTCCCCCGTCAAGCTTAATGGATAGCAGAATGAAGTGGAAGCTGCGCATGCATAACTCATCAATTACACTTAACCTCGAGTAAGCGACACTGAATATGCACAAGACAGTAACACTCACTTGAAGTTGTAAGGAAAGAGTATTTCCCTTTTGTTTTGATGTCGAAGGAACGCGTTTAGCAAGTTTTCCTCAGTATCTTTGGCTCTGTTTTGTACCGCCCATTCATTTACGGTATTTGGGCTAATGAATCCAATGTCATAGATTTGTCCTCTTTTACATTCGACGATCTTCAATATGCATAATATAGTGAGGATAATTATATATACATGCAATGAACGAGCTGAGCTAGAGACTTAATTACAGAAGTAATACTTACATATAATAGCAAGTCATGAGAGTTTTGTCGAGGGCGTCTTGATTGATTAACTAAAATAATTCCACAAATTGAACGTACATCAGGTCGACTCCAATTAAGTCGTGCTCCTCTTTAATTCCCAGCAACATACTGTTGGTCCCATCCTTGCTGCAAGTTTCCAAGTACCAGTCATGCAATCTTCGCATCATCGTTGGTAGATGCGGGAGATGATCAGGTTTGACGAGAGGCTTCCCGTGCTCGTATCTAAAGGGCGCTACTACCTCAGCCATTTCAAACTTTACATCATCGCCCACGTAATCACCAAGAGTGGTACCGGGCGCTAGCCCCAGATGATTAGCGATATCGCTAGACACCTTGAGCGGGGGGCATGATTGCTTCTCCTGTTCGTCGAGCTGGGGAATTGTTTTCCCACTTCGTCTTGCAGCACTAGTAGTACTTCCCGACCGTCGCGCTTCATCATATGTCTTTCCAATACAGCGATCATAGTTGGATTGCGGCGGAGGCGGTGGTGGTCGCTTAAGGGCATCCAGAGTGCGCTTCGCTTTCACCGGATCTATTATTTCCTTCGGAGGTGGACGTTTCCGTTCAAAATGGGCCTGCACTTCGACAGCCATGATGTCCTTGTTTTCCTCGTCAGTCCTCTCATATGGTAACTTTGGAGGAGCCATGAGGCTTGGACCAGCTCTGAATTTCTTGCCTGTTGTACTGCTAGCCGCCGTAGCGGCGGCGCCTCTCTTCCGCCGTTGCTGAGGCGGCGGAGTCCGCTGACGCGCCGGAGACAGCTGAGGCGGAAGAGGACTCTGCTGAGGGGCCTCCTCCGCCGGAGACGGCTGAGCGACGGAGACAGCTCACGCGCCGGAGACGACTCAGGCAGCGGAGACGGCTGAGCTGGACTGTGAGGAGTCTGCTGAGGGGGCTCCTCCGGCTGAGTCTGCTGAGGCGGCGTCCAGTTTGGAAGCTTGATGTTCTCCTTTCTCCATAGACAGGTAGTCCTTAAGGCATTTTCCAGAAGAATCTCCCCTTCACCTGTAGGGTACTCAAGCTCCAGCCCCTTAAATTCGTCCATTATTTCATCCACCCTGACAATAGCAAAGCCATGTGGAATCGGACGGCAATGGAAAGTTCCCTCAGCTCGAGGAGGTAAGACAGAGCCGACCGCCACCTTCAAGGTTAGGTTATGGCATTTCGCCATTAGCACACAATGTTCATTCTCCGTGATACGATCCACGGGGTAGCGAGGAGCCGTGATATCAGGCTGAATGAGCTCCATGGAAGCCACGCTGCTTCTTCGCTAAGATGGTGGGGTAGCTTTGGGGGCAATGTCGAATGAAGGATCTTCGTGCCGCTGAGATGGTTGGCCGGTAGCTCGCTGGCTCTCAAGTTCCTCTATTTTCGCTAATCTTTCATTGATCTTCTGCATTTCGCTTGCTTCCTCTTTCTTCTTTCTCTCTCGGCTTCTATAACCAGTGTTGTCGGAAAACCCATGCACCCACGGAACGGAGCCTGATGTGCCTCGTGTTCGTCCAGGGTGTTCAGGATTCCTGAGGGCCTTGGACAGCTCGTCCTTCTCTCTGTCGGGATGGAACCTCCCTTCCTGCGCTTCCTTGATTGCTTCCTCAAGCTTTTTGATGGGTATTGCAAGTTGAGCTTTCGTGAAACGACACTTCCCTGATTCTGGGTCCAAAGTTCCCCCAACCCCGAAGAACCAAGTCCTTGCCCGATCTGGCCAGTGCAATGTCGCTGGTTGGACCCCTTTAGCAAGCAGGTCTTCCTCAGCTTTGTCCCACGTAGGCCGGGCTTTGCTGTAGCCACCTGACCCTGTAACATGGTGGTACTTCTTCTTTGCAGCATTTTGCTTATTTATCTGTGACCTTTGCTTGGCCTTCTCCGATTTCTTGTAGGCCACAAATGCGGGCCAGTGATCTTTTATCTTCTCATATTGACCGGTGAATTCTGGAGTCTCGTCTTTGTCAACAAACTTTGTGTTCAATAGTTTCTTCCAGTTTTTGAATAGTTCTGTCATCTTCTTAAGAGCAAACGCCTTGACCTTTGGGAGAATAACTGGCTTATTCGGATCCTCCTCTGGCGGTAGGCTGAAATTGGTCATCAGCGAGTTCCAAAGATCATCTTTCTATCTATCGTGGACATAAGAAACTTCAGGGTCCTTCTTCTTATTCCATTCTTGGATGCTGATCGGGACGCGGTCCCTAACAATAACTCCGCACTGATGTATAAATTTGTTTTTGGTTCGCTTGGGAGCAATCGGTTGGCCATCTCGAGAGACTTCTTCGATCATGAATCTTTCATCCTGGCCCAACCTTTTCTTCGGGCCTCGTCTCCTTACCAAAGTTTGGCTCGATCCGGAGGGCTAAAAGAAGAAAGAAGCGTCAATATAAGTACATACAAAACAATAAATGCATCTAGTCAGCAGAGGCTTAATTAATATATATATATATACCTCGGTGGACTTTGCAACAGTTAAGGCTCCCTTCTCCATTCGATCACCGGAGCCGTCACGATCTCCTTCCTCCTCCATTCCATCACCGGAGCCGTCATGATCTCCTTCCTCCTCCATTCCATCACCGGAGCCGTCATGATCTCCTTCCTCCTCCATTGGATCACCGGAGCCGTCATCCTCTCTTTCCTTACCATCGGTGTCGTTGAGAAACGACAACGTGATATTGATATCACCTCCGTCGCGGATTATATCCCCCAACAACTCTTCTTTTTCTAAGTCTCTGTCCATAGTTTCTGCAAATATTACAACATGGCAATATACAACCATGAGAGATGGATTAGTGGCAAACATAGACTTAATCACAACAAGGAATCATATGCATATGATCAATGGATTAGTGGCAAACATCATGCAAAGTTCACAAGTTTTATAACAGTCAGTTTCAGACAATCGTCGAGGACTCCATCCCCCTCATGTCTGATGAGTCGTCCTATCTTTCGAGAGAGGATACGTTATCGGGGTTATCGGGGTTATGTTTTAACGACCCCCCCTCATGTCGAAGTTATCGGGGTTATGTTTTAACGACCCCCCTCATGTCGAAGTTATCGGGGTTATGTTTTAATGACCCCCCCCCCCCCTCATGCCGAAGTTATCGGGGATATGTTTTAACGAACCCCTCATGTCGAAGTTATCGGGGAAACTAATTAGGCTACATAGACTTCCATGATTCTATTCCCCTTTGCCACAAATAATGTCTAGAAATTGCCCCAACTATAAACCATTTTAGTAACATTTTTGTCATCAAGTATATATCAACTATAGGAATGGGAGCTTCACATTTTCATTTAAAAAAAGTAGCTTCACATATTCATTTCAAAAAAAGACTTGCTTCACATTTTCATTTAACAAAAATACTACCTTCACATTTTCATTTCAAAAAAAGACTTGCTTCATATTTTCATTTAACAAAAATACTACCTTCACATTTTCATTTCAAAAACAGAGCACATTTCCACAAAACATCTCATCTCTCAAAATGGGAGATTCACATATTCATTTCAAAATTTAACTCATCATGCATATGCAAAATTTAACATTCATTTCAAAATGGGAGCCGGCAGGTAGGCGGCAGGCGGCTGGGGGCGGGATGCGCGGGGGGGCGGGGTCGGCTGGGAGCCGGCAGGCGCTCGCAGGGGGTGCCGGACGCGAGGGGTTGCTGGAGCTGGCGCGCAGCGGGAGGCGGAGCCGACACCGGCTGGGAGCCGGCGCGCGCGGCCGTGTTGGGGAACGTAGTAATAATTCAAAATTTTCCTACGTGTCACCAAGATCAATCTAGGAGATGCTAGCAACGAGAGAGAGGGAGTGCATATTCATACCCTTGAAGATCGCTAAGCGGAAGCATTGCAAAGAACGCGGTTGATGGAGTCGTACTCGCGGCGATTCAAATCGCGGAAGATCCGATCCAAGCGCCGAACGGACGGCGCCTCCGCGTTCAACACACGTACAGTCTGGGGACGTCTCCTCCTTCTTGATCCAGCAAGGGGGAGGAGAAGTAGAGGGAGAGCTCCGGCAGCACGACGGCGTGGTGGCGGTGGAGCTCGTGGTTCTCCGGCAGAGCTTCGCTAAGCACTACGGAGGAGGAGGAGGTGTAGGAGGGGGAGGGTTGCGCCAGGGGCAAGGGGTGCGGCTGCCCTCCCACCCCCCCTCTATTTATAGGCTGAAGGGGAGAGAGGGCCGGCCCCCTTAGATCCATCTAGAGGGGGGGCGGCGGCCAAGGGGGGAGCTTGCCCCCCCAAGTTGGTGGGAGGCGCCCCCACCCCTTAGGGTTCCCAACCCTAGGCGCCTTGGGCCCTTGGGGGGGCGCACCAGCCCACTAGGGGGCTGGTTCCCACCCATATTCAGCCCACGTGGTCCTCCGAGGCAGGTGGCCCCTCCCGGTGGACCCCCGGAACCCTTTCGGTGGTCCCGGTACAATACCGATAAACCCCAAAACTTTTTCGGTGACTAAAACTGGACTTCCCATATATAAATCTTCACCTCCGGACCATTCCAGAACTCCTCGTGACGTCCGGGATCTCATCCGGGACTCCGAACAACTTTCGGTAACCACATACAATTCCCATTACAACTCTAGCGTCACCGAACCTTAAGTGTGTAGACCCTACGGGTTCGGGAACCATGCAGACATGACCGAGACACCTCTCCGGACAATAACCAATAGCGGGATCTGGATACCCATATTGGCTCCCACATGTTCCACGATGATCTCATCGGATGAACCACGATGTCGGGGGTTCAATTAATCCCGTATACAATTCCCTTTGTCCATCGGTATGTTACTTGCCCGAGATTCGATTGTCGGTATCCCTATACCTTGTTCAATCTCGTTACCGGCAAGTCTCTTTACTCGTTCCGTAACACATGATCCCATGACTAACTCCTTAGTCACATTGAGCTCATTATGATGATGTATTACCGAGTGGGCCCAGAGATACCTCTCCGTCACACGGAGTGACAAATCCCAGTCTCGATTCGTGCCAACCCAACAGACACTTTCGGAGATACCTGTAGTGCACCTTTATAGTCACCCAGTTACGTTGTGACGTTTAATACACCCAAAGCATTCCTACGGTATCCGGGAGTTGCACAATCTCATGGTCTAAGGAAATGATACTTGACATTAGAAAAGCTCTAGCAGACGAACTACACGATCTTGTGCTATGCTTAGGATTGGGTCTTGTCCATCACATCATTCTCCTAATGATGTGATCCCGTCATCAACGACATCCAATGTCCATGGTCAGGAAACCATGACCATCTATTGATCAACGAGCTAGTCAACTAGAGGCTCACTAGGGACATGGTGTGGTCTATGTATTCACACATGTATTACGATTTCCGGTCAATACAATTATAGCATGAACAATAGACAATTATCATGAACAAGGAAATATAATAATAACCATTTTATTATTGCCTCTAGGGCATATTTCCAACAGTCTCCCACTTGCACTAGTGTCAATAATCTAGTTACATTGTGATGAATCGAACACCCATAGAGTTCTGATGCTAATCATGTTTCGCTCGTGGAAGAGGTTTAGTCAATGGATCTGCGACATTCAGATCCGTATGTACTTTACAAATATCTATATCTCCATCCTGAATGTAACCACGAATGGAGTTGAAGCGGCGCTTGATGTGCTTGCTCTTCTTGTGAAACCTGGGCTCCTTGGCAATGGCAATAGCTCCAGTGTTGTCACTGAAGAGAGTCATCGGGCCCGACGCATTGGGAATCACTCCTAGGTCGGTTATGAACTCCTTCATCCAGACTCCTTCCTGTGCTGCTTCCGAAGCAGCTATGTACTCCGCTTCACATGTAGATGCCGCCACGACGCTTTGCTTGCAACTGCACCAGCTGACTGCCCCACCATTCAAAATATACACGTATCCGGTTTGTGACTTGGAGTCATCCGGATCTGTGTCGAAGCTAGCATCGACGTAACCCTTTACGACGAGCTCTTCGGCACCTCCATAAACGAGAAACATATCCTTAGTCCTTTTCAGGTACTTAAGGATATTCTTGACCGCTGTCCAGTGTTCCATTCCGGGATCACTTTGGTACCTCCTTACCAAACTTATGGCAAGGTTCACATCAGGTCGGGTACACAGCATGGCATACATAATAGAGCCTATGGCTGAGGCATAGGGGATGACACTCATCTTTTCTCTATCTTCTGCCGAGGTCGGGCATTGAGCTGTGCTCAATCTCACACCTTGCAATACAGGCAAGAACCCCTTCTTGGACTGATCCATATTGAACTTCTTCAATATCTTGTCAAGGTATGTGCTTTGTGAAAGACCAATGAGGTGTCTCGATCTATCTCTATAGATCTTGATGCCTAATATGTAAGCAGATTCTCCAAGGTCCTTCATTGAAAAACACTTATTCAAGTAGGCCTTTATGCTTTCCAAAAGTTCTATATCATTTCCCACCAACAATATGTCATCCACATATAAAAGGAGAAATGCTACAGAGCTTCCACTCACTTTCCTGTAAATACAGGCTTCTCCATAAGTCTGTATAAACCCAAACGCTTTGATCACCTCATCAAAGCGAATGTTCCAACTCCGAGATGCTTGCACCAGCCCATAGATGGAGCGCTGGAGCTTTCATACCTTGTCAGCATTCTTAGGATCGACAAAACCTTCCGGCTGCATCATATACAATTCTTCCTTAAGGAAACCGTTAAGGAATGCCGTTTTGACGTCCATTTGCCAGATCTCATAATCATAAAATGCGGCAACTGCTAACATGATTCGGACGGACTTCAGCATCGCTACGGGTGAGAAAGTCTCATCGTAGTCAACTCCTTGAACTTGTCGATAACCCTTAGCGACAAGCCGAACCTTATAGACGGTCACATAACCATCCGCGTCAGTCTTCTTCTTAAAGATCCATTTATTTTCTATGGCTTGCCGATCATCGGGCAAGTCCACCAAAGTCCATACTTTGTTCTCATACATGGATCCTATCTCGGATTTCATGGCTTCAAGCCATTTGTTGGAATCCGGGCCCGCCATGGCTTCTTCATAGTTTGAAGGTTCACCGTTGTCTAACAACATGATTTCCAGGACAGGATTGCCGTACCACTCTGGTGCCGAACGTGTCCTCGTGGACCTACGAAGTTCAGTAGTAACTTGATCCAAAGTTTCATGATCATCATCATCAACTTCCTCTCTAGTCGGTGCAGGCACCACAAAAACATTTTCCTGCGCTGCACTACTCTCCGGTTCGAGAGGGGGTACAATTACCTCATCAAGTTCTACTTTCCTCCACTTACTTCTTTCGAGAGAAACTCTTTCTCTAGAAAGGATCCATTCTTGGCAACAAAGATCTTGCCTTCGGATCTAAGGTAGAAGGTATACCCAATAGTTTCCTTAGGGTATCCTATGAAGACGCACCTTTCCGATTTGGGTTCGAGCTTTTCAGGTTGAAGTTTCTTGACATAAGCATCGCATCCCCAAACTTTCAGAAACGACAGCTTAGGTTTCTTCCCAAACCATAATTCATACGGTGTCATCTCAACGGATTTAGACGGTGCTCTATTTAAATTGAATGCGGCAGTCTCTAATGCATATCCCCAAAATGATAGCGGTAAATCAGTAAGAGACATCATAGATCGCACAATATCCAATAGAGTGCGATTACGACGTTCGGACACACCATTACGCTGAGGTGTGCCAGGCGGCGTGAGTTGTGAAACAATTCCACATTTCCTTAAGTGCGTGCCAAACTCGTGACTCAAATATTCTTCTCCACGATCAGATCGTAAGAACTTTATTTTCTTGTCACGTTGATTCTCTACCTCACTTTGAAATTCCTTGAACTTTTCAAAGGTCTCAGACTTGTGTTTCATTAAGTAGACATACCCATATCTGCTTAAGTCATCAGTGAGGGTGAGAACATAACGATAGCCACCGCGAGCCTCAACGCTCATTGGACCGCATACATCGGTATGTATTATTTCCCACAAGTTGGTTGCTCGCTCCATTGTTCCGGAGAACGGAGTCTTAGTCATCTTGCCCATGAGGCATGGTTCGCACGTGTCAAATGATTCATAATCAAGAGACTCCAAAAGTCCATCTGCATGGAGTTTCTTCATGCGTTTGACACCAATATGACCAAGGCGGCAGTGCCACAAGTATGTGGGACTATCATTATCAACCTTACATCGTTTGGTATTCACACTATGAATATGTGTAACATCACGTTCGAGATTCAATAAAAATAAACCATTGACCAGCGGGGCATGACCATAAAACATATCTCTCATATAAATAGAACAACCGTTATTCTCGGATTTAAATGAGTAGCCATCTCGCATCAAACGAGATCCAGATACAATGTTCATGCTCAAAGCTGGTACTAAATAACAATTATTGAGGTTTAAAACTAATCCCGAAGGTAGATGTAGAGGTAGCGTGCCGACGGCGATCACATCGACCTTGGAACCATTCCCGACGCGCATCGTCACCTCGTCCTTCGCCAGTCTCCGCTTATTCCGCAGCTCCTGTTTTGAGTTACAAATGTGAGCAACCGCACCGGTATCAAATACCCAGGAGCTACTACGAGCGCTGGTAAGGTACACATCAATAACATGTATATCATATATACCTTTGACGTTGCCGGCCTTCTTATCCGCTAAGTACTTGGGGCAGTTCCGCTTCCAGTGACCGGTTCCCTTGCAATAAAAGCACTCAGTCTCAGGCTTGGGTCCATTCTTGGGCTTCTTCCCGGCAACTGATTTACCGGGCGCGGTAACTGCTTTGCCGTCCTTCTTGAAGTTCTTCTTACCCTTGCCTTTCTTGAAACTGGTGGTCTTATTCACCATCAACACTTGATGTTCCTTTTTGATCTCCACCTCCGCTGATTTCAGCATCGAATATAACTCAGGAATGGACTTCTCCATCCCTTGCATATTGAAGTTCATCACAAAGCTCTTGTAGCTAGGTGGAAGCGACTGGAGGATTCTGTCAATAACCGAGTCATCCGGAAGATTAACTCCCAGCTGAGACAAGCGGTTGTGCAACCCAGACATTTTGAGTATGTGCTCGCTGACAGAACTATTTTCCTATATCTTACAACTAAAGAACTTGTCAGAGACTTCATATCTCTCGACCCGGGCATTAGCTTGGAAAACCATTCTCAGCTCTTGGAACATCTCATATGCTCCGTGTTGCTCAAAATGCTTTTGGAGCCCCGGTTCTAAGCTGTAAAGCATGCCGCACTGAACCAGGGAGTAATCATCACTACGCGACTGCCAGGCGTTCATAACGTCTTGAGTTGCTGGGAAAATGGGTGCGTCACCTAGCGGTGCATCAAGGACATATGCTTTCTTGGAAGCTATGAGGATGATCCTCAAGTTACGGACCCAGTCCGTATAGTTGCTTCCATCGTCTTTCAGCTTGGTTTTCTCTAGGAACGCGTTGAAGTTGAGGGCAACATTAGCGTGGGCCATTGGATCTACAAGATAGATTGTAAAGACAATTTTAGACTAAGTTCATGATAATTAAGTTCATCTAATCAAATTATTTAATGAACTCCCACTCAGATAGACATCCCTCTAGTCATCTAAGTGATACATGATCCATATCGACTAGGCCGTGTCCAATCATCACGTGAGACGGACTAGTCATCAATGGTGAACATCTCCATGTTGATCGCATCTACTATACGACTCATGTTCGACCTTTCGGTCTCTCGTGTTCCGAGGCCATGTCTGTACATGCTAGGCTCGTCAAGTCAACCTAAGTGTTTCGCGTGTGTAAATCTGGCTTACACCCGTTGTATGCGAACGTTAGAATCTATCACACCCGATCATCACGTGGTGCTTCGAAACAACGATCCTTCGCAACGGTGCACACTTAGGGGGAACACATTTCTTGAAATTTTAGTGAGGGATCATCTTATTTATGCTACCGTCGTTCTAAGCAAATAAGATGTAAAAACATGATAAACATCACATGCAAATCATAAAGTGACATGATATGGCCAATATCATCTTGCCCCTTTGATCTCCATCTTCGGGGCGCGGCATGATCACCATCGTCACCGGCACGACACCATGATCTCCATCATCATGATCTCCATCATCGTGTCTTCATGAAGTTGTCTCGCCAACTATTACTTCTACTACTATGGCTAACGGTTAGCAATAAAGTAAAGTAGTTACATGGCGTTTTTGATTGACACGCAGGTCATACAATAAATTAAGACAACTCCTATGGCTCCTGTCGGTTGTCATACTCATCGACATGCAAGTCGTGATTCCTATTACAAGAACATGATCAATCTCATACATCACATATATTTCATCACATCCTTTTGGCCATATCACATCACATAGCATACCCTGCAAAAACAAGTTAGACGTCCTCTAATTGTTGTTGCAAGTTTTACGTGGCTGCTATGGGTTTCTAGCAAGAACATTTCTTACCTACGCAAAAGCCACAATGGTGATATGCCAATTGCTATTTACCCTTCATAAGGACCCTCTTCATCGAATCCGATCCGACTAAAGTGGGAGAGACAGACACCCGCTAGCCACCTTATGCAACAAGTGCATGTCAGGCGGTGGAACCAGTCTCACGTAAGCGTACGTGTAAAGTCGGTCCGGGCCGCTTCATCCCACAATGCCGCCAAATCAAGATAGGACTAGTAACGGCAAGCAAATTGACCAAATCATCGCCCACAACTACTTGTGTTCTACTCGTGCATGCATAGAATCTACGCATAAACCTGGCTCATGATGCCACTGTTGGGGAACGTAGTAATAATTCAAAATTTTCCTATGTGTCACCAAGATCAATCTAGGAGATGCTAGCAACGAGAGAGAGGGAGTGCATCTTCATACCCTTGAAGATCGCTAAGCGGAAGCGTTGCAAAGAACGCGGTTGATGGAGTCGTACTCGCGGCGATTCAAATCGCGGAAGATCCGATCCAACCGCCGAACGGACGGCGCCTCCGCGTTCAACACACGTACAGCCCGGGGACGTCTCCTCCTTCTTGATCCAGCAAGGGGGGAGGAGAAGTTGAGGGAGAGCTCCGGCAGCACGACGGCGTGGTGGCGGTGGAGCTCGTGGTTCTCCGGCAGAGCTTCGCTAAGCACGAGGTGTAGGAGGGGGGAGGGTTGCGCCAGGGGCAAGGGGTGCGGCTGCCCTCCCACCCACCCCCCTCTATTTATAGGCTAAAGGGGAGAGAGGGCCGGCCCCCTTAGATCCATCTAGAGGGGGGGCGGCGGCCAAGGGGGGGAGCTTGCCCCCCAAGTTGGTGGGAGGCGCCCCCACCCCTTAGGATTCCCAACCCTAGGCGCCTTGGGCCCTTGGGGGGCGCACAAGCCCACTATGGGGCTGGTTCCCACCCATATTCAGCCCACGTGGTCCTCCGAGGCAGGTGGCTCCTCCCGGTGGACCCCCGGAACCCTTTCGGTGGTCCCGGTACAATACCGATAAACCCCGAAACTTTTCCGGTGACTGAAACTGGACTTCCCATATATAAATCTTCACCTCCGGACCATTCCGGAACTCCTCGTGATGTCCAGGATCTCATCCGGGACTCCGAACAACTTTTGGTAACCACATACAATTCCCATTACAACTCTAGCGTCACCGAACCTTAAGTGTGTAGACCCTACGGGTTCGGGAACCATGCAGACATGACCGAGACACCTCTCCGGCCAATAACCAATAGCGGGATCTGGATACCCATATTGGCTCCCACATGTTCCACGATGATCTCATCGGATGAACCACGATGTCGGGGATTCAATTAATCCCGTATACAATTCCCTTTGTCCATCGGTATGTTACTTGCCCGAGATTCGATCGTCGGTATCCCTATACCTTGTTCAATCTCGTTACCGGCAAGTCTCTTTACTCGTTCCATAACACATGATCCCGTGACTAACTCCTTAGTCACATTGAGCTCATTATGATGATGTATTACCGAGTGGGCCCAGAGATACCTCTCCGTCACACGGAGTGACAAATCCCAGTCTCGATTCGTGCCAACCCAACAGACACTTTCGGAGATACCTGTAGTGCACCTTTATAGTCACCCAGTTACGTTGTGACGTTTAATACACCCAAAGCATTCCTACGGTATCCGGGAGTTGCACAATCTCATGGTCTAAGGAAATGATACTTGACATTAGAAAAGCTCTAGCAGACGAACTACACAATCTTGTGCTATGCTTAGGATTGGGTCTTGTCCATCACATCATTCTCCTAATGATGTGATCCCGTCATCAACGACATCCAATGTCCATGGTCAGGAAACCATGACCATCTATTGATCAACGAGCTAGTCAACTAGAGGCTCACTAGGGACATGGTGTGGTCTATGTATTCACACATGTATTACGATTTTCGGTCAATACAATTATAGCATGAACAATAGACAATTATCATGAACAAGGAAATATAATAATAACCATTTTATTATTGATTCTAGGGCATATTTCCAACAAGCCGGTGCGCAGGCGGGGGGCGGGCTGGAGGCGGAGCCGGCAGGCGGCTGCCACGGTGGGGCGCGAGGGGCAGCGGGGGCAGCAGGGGCAGTGGGAAAGGGGGAGCTCACTGAGGTCCGACACCGGCGACGGTCAGCGGGCTCGGGGACGGCAGGGCGTCGGCGAGGGGCGACGGCCCGGTCCGGCAGCCTGGCGGCGTCGAGGTGGTCGTCGGCGCCGTCAGGGGAGAGGAGGCGAAGAAACTGGATGGGGGATTGGAAAAACTGCTAAGTCCCGCTTATATAGCCCCCCGTTTAGTCCCGGTGCGAGCCACCAACCGGGACTAAAGGTCGTTTTCACCAGCCCAAAGGGCGGGAAGCCCAGCCCTTTAGTCCCGGTTGGTGGCTCGGACCGGGACTAAAGGGGGGCCTTTAGTCCCGGTTGGTGCCACAAACCGGGACTAAAGGGCTGGTGCTGCCACTGCCAAAAGTTTAGTCCCACCTTGCTAGTTGAGAGGCGCCCACACTGGTTTATAAGCCGCGCTGCGACTGAGCTGTCGAGCTCCTCTCTATTGCAGGCAGTACATGCCTAACCTTTGTCACTGCCATGTTAGTCCTGCTGGGCCCGCGGGCCTGCATCCTGGCCCATGTACAGATGGGTTTCTAGTCGTATGCAGGCCGTGGTGGCCTAGTAGGCGGCATTTTTTTATTTTTTATGTTATTTTAGTTTGCTATTTTAGTTGATTCTTTTTGCTATTGAAGAATATTATAGTTTTGTTTTAGTTGATCATTACAAAATATTTTAATTGATTCTTTTTAGTTCATTCTTTTTGCTATTAGAGTTTTATAAAATCTTTTTAGTTTATTCTTTTTGCTATTAGTTCATTCTTTGAGCTAAATGACCCTGAAATTTAAAAGCACTACAAATGAACTCTGAAAAGGTTGAAACTTAGCATGGTGTCATAATTTCACCCACATAGCATGTGCTAAAAAGTTGAGAGGGTTACGGGAAAAACTGGATGCACTTCGTATACAGACTGGACAATCTCTTTCGAAGTATCAGGGTTTCGGACGAAAACTCATCTACTACAAAGGGATTTCATTTTTTAACTTATTTTAACTCCAGACTTTTTGTGTGTTCAAAATGCACCATTCAAAGCCACATCATCAATTTTCAACCCTTTTGTGACTTCATTTGCTCATGCATTTAATGATTTATTTTGAGCTAAATGACCCTGAAATTGACAAGCACTACAAATGAACTCTGAAAAGGTTGAAACTTGGCATGGTATCATAATTTCACCCACATAGCATGTGCTCAAAAGTTGAGAGGGTTACGGGAAAAACTGGATGCACTTCGTGTACAAACTGGACAATCTCTTTCGAAGTATCAGGGTTTCGGACGAAAACTCATCTATTACAAAAGGGATTTCATTTCTTGGCATGTAACTGCAGTGATATTCTAGATCAAAGCCATCATCAGAATAGTTGTGGAGAGAAAGTCTTCACTTTTTCTTCGCGCGTGTCCCTTGCTTATTGCGCCGTAGCCATGTATAATCTTCATCGTTTAACAGGGTGCTTGGGTCAGCCTTCACTTTGAAGGGAGGAATTTCATGAAACTTTTCATAATCTTCAGACATGTCTGTCTTGCCCTCCACTCCCACGATGTCTCTTTTTCCCTAAAAGAACTATGTGGCGCTTTGGCTCATCGTATGATGTATTCGCTTCCTTATCTTTTCTTTTTCTCGGTTTGGTAGACATGTCCTTCACATAGAAAACCTGCGCCACATCATTGGCTAGGACGAATGGTTCCTCTGTGTACCCAAGATTGTTGAGATCCACTGTTGTCATTCCGTACTGCGGGTCTACCTGTACCCCGCCTCCTGACAGATTGACCCATTTGCACCGAAACAAAGGGACCTTAAAATCATGTCCATAGTCAAGTTCCCATATGTCCACTATGTAACCATAATATGTGTCTTTTCCCCTGTTGGTTGCTGCATCAAAGCGGACACCACTGTTTTGGTTGGTGCTCTTTTGATCTTGGGCGATCGTGTAAAATGTATTCCCATTTATCCCGTACCCTTGGTAAGTCAATACAGTCGAAGATGGTGTCCTGGCCAATGAGTACAGCTCATCTCCAACAATCTTGTTACCCATGTGATGTGTTTGCAACCAACTGCCAAAAGTCCTGATGTGTTCACATGTAATCCAGTCATCAGACTGCTCCGGGTGTTTGGAGCGCAGAATATTTTTGTGTTCATTGACATACGGGGTCACCAAGGTAGAATTCTGTAGAACTGTGTAGTGTGCTTGAGCCCAAGAATGCCCGTCCCTACATATTATTGAATCCGCTCCTAGCGTGCCTTTTCCAGTCAGTCTCCCCTCATACCGCGATTGAGGGACACCAATCGGCTTAAGGTTAGGAATAAAGTCAGCACAAAACCCAATGACCTCCTCTGTTTGATGGCCCGTTGAGATGCTTCCTTCTGGCCTTGCACGGTTACGAACATATTTCTTTAAGACTCCCATGAACCTCTCAAAGGGGAACATATTGTGTAGAAATACAGGACCCAGAATGGCAATCTCGTCGACTAGGTGAACTAGGATGTGCATCATAATATTGAAGAAGGATGGTGGGAACACCAACTCAAAACTGACAAGACATTAGACCAAATCATTCCGTAACCTTGGTAGGATTTCTGGATCGATTACCTTCTGAGAAATTGCATTGAGGAATGCACATAGCTTCACAATGGCTAATCGAACATTTTCTGGTAGAAGCCCCCTCAATGCAACCGGAAGGAGTTGCGTCATAATCACGTGGCAGTCATGAGACTTTAGGTTCTGGAAATTTTTCTTTGCCATATTTATTATTCCATTTATATTCAACGAGAAGCCAGACGGGACCTTGATACTGAGCAGGCATTCAAAGAAGATTTCCTTCTCTGCTTTGGTAAGAGCGTAGCTGGCAGGACCTTGATACTGCGTTGGATGCATGCCGTCTTTTTCGTTCACACATTGCTGGTCCTCCCGTGCCTCCGGTGTATCTTTTGTCTTCCCGTACACGCCCAAGAAGCCTAGCAGGTTCACGCAAACATTCTTCGTCACGTGCATCACGTCGATTGCAGAGCGGACCTCTAGGTCTTTCCAATAGGGTAGGTCCCAAAATATAGATTTCTTCTTCCACATGGGTGCGCGTCCCTCAGCGTCATTCGGAACAGATTGTCCGCCAGGACCCTTTCCAAAGATTACTTGTAAATCATTGACCATATCAAGTATGTCATCACCAGTACGGAGGACGGCCTTCTTCCGGTGATCTGCCTCACCTTTAAAATGCTTGCCTTTCTTTCTTAAGAGATGGTTGGTCCCAAGAAATCGACGATGTCCCAGGTACACATTCTTCCTACATTTGTCCAAATATATACTTTCGGTATCATCTAAACAGTGCGTGCATGTGTGGTATCCCTTGTTTGTCTGTCCTGAAAGGTTACTAAGAGCAGGCCAATCATTGATGGTTACAAATAGCAACGCATGTAGGTCAAATTCCTGTTGTTTGTGCTCATCCCACACACGTACACCTTTTCCATTCCATAGCTGTAAAATTTCTTCAACTAATGGCCTTAGGTACACATCAATGTCGTTGCCGGGTTGCTTAGGGCCTTGGATGAGCACTGGCATCATAATGAACTTCCGCTTCATGCACAACCAAGGAGGAAGGTTATAGATACATAGAATCATGGACCAGGTGCTATGATTGTTGTTCTGCTCCCCAAAAGAATTAATGCCATCTGCACTTAAACCAAACCATACGTTCCTTGCGTCACCTGCAAAGTCCCCCCACTTTCTCTCAATTTTTCTCCACTGCGACCCGTCAGCGGGTGCTCTCAACTTCCCGTCTTTCTTACGGTCTTCTTTGTGCCATCGCAACAACTTGGCATGCTCTTTGTTTCTGAACAGACATTTCAACCGTGGTATTATAGGAGCATACCACATCACCTTGGCAGGAACCCTCTTCCTGGGACGCTCGCCCTCAACATCACTAGGGTCATCTCGTCTGATCTTATACCGCAATGCACCGCATACCAGGCATGCGTTCAATTCCTCGTACTCATCGCGGTAGAGGATGCAGTCATTAGGGCATGCATTTATCTTCTGCACCTCCAATCCTAGAGGGCAGAGAACCTTCTTTGCTTCGTACGTACTGTCGGGCAATTCGTTATCCTTTGAAAGCTTCTTCTTCATTATTTTCAGTAGCGAACCAAATCCCTTGTCAGATACACCACTGTCTGCCTTCCATTGCAGCAATTCCAGTGTGGTACCGAGCTTTGTGTTGTCATCTTCGCAATTTGGGTACAACCTTTTTTTTGTGATCCTCTAACATGCGATCGAACTTCAACTTCTCCCTTTCACTTTCGCATTCTCTCTGTGCATCAACAATGACCCGGCGAAGATCATCATCGGGCACATCGTCTGGTGCCTCTTGATCTTCAGCTTCCCCCGTTGCAGTATCACCGTATTCAGGGAACATAGGATAGCTGTCATCATCCTCTTCTTCTTCGTTGTCTTCCATCATAACCCCTCTTTCTCCGTGCTTGGTCCAAACATTATAGTGTGGCATGAAACCCTTCTTAAGCGGGTGCAAGTGAAGGGTTTTCGAGTTAGAGTAATCCTTCGTATTCTCACAGACAGTACATGGACAATACATAAAACCATTCTGTTTGTTTGCCTCAGCCACTTCGAGAAATTTATGCAGGCCCTCAATGTACTCGGAGGTGCGTCGGTCACCGTACATCCATTGTCGGTTCATCTGCGTGCATTATATAATTAAGTGTATCAAAAACCATTACAGAACATCATGAATAGAGAAGTGACCTAATTAATACAAGTTCATCGTCACATTAAAACCAAAGTACAGTAGTGATCAAATGTTATTACTGAAAAAATAAATACATAAAGTTCATACATAGTTCTCATAGAACAACATACAGCTCTCTGGAGCATCTAATTAAAACATAAATTGAAACTAACATACAACTATGTAAAACATTTAAATGCAACAACAAATGCGATCATAATCGCAACTAAGGTAACAATTGATCCAACAGCATAATGATACCAAGCCTCATTATCAATGGCATATTTTCTTATCTTTCTAACCTTCAAGCGCATTGCATCCATCTTGATCTTGTGATCATCGACGACATCGGCAACATGCAACTCCAATTTCATCTTCTCCTCCTCAATTCTTTTCAATTGTTCTTTCAAATACTCGTTTTCTTTTTCAACTAAATTTAACCTCTCGATAAGAGGGTCGGTTGGAATTTCCGGTTCACATAGCTCCTAGATAAAAACATCTATGTCACGTTGGTCGGCATAATTGTCATAAACACTAAATAAAACAAATAGTTATAAAAGATAATATACCACATCCGAATCATAGACCGGGCGAGGGCCGACGGGGGCGGATACCAAAACCATGGCACTATATAATAATAAACAATAATAAAAGTAAGAAATTTATACAAGTATCTATGTAAATCATACAAGTAAGAATTTTTTTCTTTTAAAAAGAAGATAAGAACAAGAGGCTCACCACGGTGGTGCCGGCGACGAGATCGGCGCGGGCGATCGACGACGGTGAGGACGGGGACGGGACGGGACGGACCGCCAAACCTAGACAAATCTTGGGGAAAATGGAGCTTGGAGGTCGAGCTTGGAGAGGAGAAAGCTTAAGCATGGCTCGGGCATTTCATCGAACACCTCATGTGCATAGGATGTGAGAGCAGAGCAGCACACACCTCCCACACGCCAGCCGGCCCAAAAACAGAGGAGTGAGCGGGCAGGGGCAAGCATATATATAGGCATCTCTTTAGTCCCGGTTGGTGACTAGAACCGGGACAGAAGACTGACCTTTAGTCCCGGTTCTAGCCACCAACCGGGACTAAAGGGGCTGCGCCAGGAGCGAGGACCTTTAGTCCCGGTTCTAGCCACCAACCGGGACTAAAGGGGCTGCGCCAGGAGCGAGGACCTTTAGTCCCGGTTCGTGTCTGGAACCGGGACTACAGGGGGTCAGACGAACCGGGACTGGTGCCTGCCGAGGCCCGGCCGGCGTCCTGCCCTCACGAACCGGGACTGATGCACCCATTAGTCCCGGTTCGTAACACGGCCGGGACTAATGCACTTATCTGGTCTGGACCAAAGCCCTGTTTCCTACTAGTGCCTAGCCACGGATATCTCTCCTTTAGCAGGAAACAGTAGAAGGCGATAGGAACGACGAGGAGTTGCGTGATGAGTACATACAACAAGAGATATGCAAGCATCAACCCGAAGTTATTCTACTCCTTTGTCAGCTTCATCTGCAACAAGAGTCAATAAATGGAGGATAATGGGAAGATCTAGGATAATCTGCATAGTGCAAAACAGAATAGAGGTTGATGCGGATTTGATCCCGCGTCGACTCTATGAAGATTATTTGAGAGTGGAGAAAGATGCCTTAATGAACTCTTAAATATAAGCACGTTATCATTAACTTGTTGCAGTCACGTGGGAAAGTTTCAAAGGTGAATGATGAGAATATGTTAATTCTTGGAAAGGCCACAAATCTTGACGTCAGTTATTCTCCCAGCTTAGGGGCAATACTTTTGCTACAACTTATCACGTATGGAGGAGTCATCATGTAGGCCATTTCCCTTGGCCTCAACTACAACAATCTTCGTCCATTTATCGGTAACAAACTTGTTAATATTAGAGTTCTTTCTAGTGCTAGTGGTGGTTCATCATGGTCGTCATTGTATTTGAATCCGCGCAGAAGAGACGTAATTGCATGGATCCGTCTCGCAAGACGAAAACTCACGGGACCAAAACAAGGGAGAATTCCTTATTTGGCCCTTTCCTAAAATTTGTTTTCCTTTTTGGCCCTAATTTTTTTTCCTTTTCGACACTCAATTTTCATTTTGTTTCCTACATGACATTTCCGTCAATATTGGCACATAACAGTGTTAAGTCTGACATGCAAAGACCATTTTACCCCTGGTGTATTATGTGACCAAAATTATTTACAAGTCAAAAGCAGCCGTGATGTGATATGTTTTGTCTTTTGATTACATGACCAATGAAACCAAATATACTATTTCAGTACCACGTAACAGATTTGAGCACACCAGACATCTCATGCGCTTCCGTTTTACCACTTGATATATTATTCTGTTGCATTTTTTTGTGCGGATAAATTCCGTCCAAAATAGATATTGTTGGTGTGTTGGTGCGTATCTGTCCGGCACCGATGAACAAGTAGATATCGTTGCGTTCTGCGCAACAAGTACTCATACCGCTACCGTCTTAGGGTTAACGCTCAGGTGGACTCGGGAGAGAAGGTGCGGTGGGGATTTTTTTGCCAGTGAGCGAAAGCAGAGGTAAAAACGACTTTTCATGTTAGACTTAACACTATTATGTGCCAAAATTGACGGAAGTGTCATGTAGGGAACAAAATAAAAATTGTGTGTCAAAAAGGGGAAAATATAATTTTTTTAGGACCAAAAAGGGAAGCAAATTTTAAGAAATGATCAAATAAGGAATTCTCTTCAAAAACAACCCTGCCCACCTATGTGGGGGACCACCAACAGCCAACGTGGCCCACCCGTCATGGTGCGTCGTGCGGGTCTATAAGCATCAGTCCACAACACACACCACCCCCCCCCCCCGCCCCCTCCCTACTATAGCAAAGCGTAGGCGAGACACAACTCCACAGATCTCTCACACAAACGAAGGCAAAAGCAAGACACAGACCCGCGAGACGACGCACGTCTCTGCGTGCTTTTTGACTTTTGATGCGTCCGCGCGCGGTCCGGGAGAGGGCACAACACCATATGGGATCCCTTTCTTACCGTCTTGTTCGCCTGCTACTTTATTGCCACACGGGCCCTGCGAAGATCGGCCCGCATGTCATTTGGCCTGGGTCGTCTTGTGTGCGTGTTGTTTGACCTCCAAGCGTCCCCGCGCGGACTGTTTGGAAGGATGGCGCGCCTGCTCTCTCTTTCGTCACCCTGGGCATTTGGGTACCCTAACCCGCTATCCGAACCCGAACCGAATTACCCGAATTGTCGGGTAATTTGGGTATCAGGTTATGTTCGGTTCTCATTTCCTGGCTATTCGGTTTTCGGGTTAGGGTTCGGGTTTCAGTATAGAAAACCCGAAATACCCATACTACTCGAATTATTCATACTAACCAAATTATTCATGCTATTATTACACTGTCATGTTACCCATACTAACTAAAATACCCATACTACCCAAAATACGCATACTACCCTAATTGTTCATACCAAAAGCTGATGTGTGCTTCGAATATTTCGTGTTTTGTGGGTACCCGCATTACCCGAACTAAAATTTTGGGTAATTTGGGTTCGGATATTTTTTTTACAGAAAAACTTTCGGTTCCATTTTTTACTACCCGAATTACCCATAAACCGAAATACCCGAACGCCCAAGGTGACTCTTTCGCAGCAGTCGAGAATGGCGCCACACGCACACGACGCATCAGGAGAGGGTCTCCCTGCACCCCAAAACGGCTTACCCAACCAATTGCAGGAGAGAACGAGCCCATCAGTCATTAGGTGCCCAAAACTACAGCGAGGTAAAAATCAACGATGCTGATCAAACGTCCCAGACAGTTTGAACATCAGATTGACCAGATCTAATGGTCCGAAGTGCAGGAAATCGGGAGAGCATCCTGTAGGAAAGTTGGCTAGAGTCCTTATAGGTTAGAATGCTTTTAGTTACTACTCCAATGTGTTGCTATATATTAGTATCGTCCGTGTAATTGTTGTTGGGCTCGCTATTTACCATGACTGGTGGATTAACGTCATTTTTATGAGAAATTGCTCCAGTGATTCTGCTCTCGAGTATCGCTCTTCATTTACTCCTTGCAAAAAAAGAACTTGCTCTATGGAATGCATGATTCATCAGCCTATAAAAATAAATGGTGCCAGAAATTAATTGGCTCTGGCATTGTCTACCGGACAACCATGTCCTTGGACCTGCAAGACCAAGTATGCAAGTGCAATTAGAGTTTGGTTCATTTTGGATATGGTTATTTGTGAACTTACTAACCGCTAGGACAGGCAAACACAAAGCCACTAAATCTAGGATTACGCACACAAAAAAATAAAATCAAAACAGAACGGCCAAACTTGGTGATCAAGGTTCTTGCATGCACGTCACAACAAAATTTTATTACTGGACATCATTGTCCATTCTTTGGCATGATGCTAGAGTGCAACTCTAGTAACAAATGACGCAATTACAATGACGGTAAAAAAAAGTGCCGGCGCATTTGGCTTTCCTGACATGGTCCCAGTGACGCTCGCAAATGAAACGGCATTTGAAATTCAGGCACAGGATGGCCTGGATAGGCGTACTCTTCTCCACGCAATACTCTGTAGACAACATGCATTTGTCAGTAAAAGAAGTCCAAATAAAATCGTGCAGTTGAGTTGACAATATTCATGACGACTTTTCTACTCCGGTTGGAACGCAAAGGAACAGGGAGATTGATTTTGTACCAGCGCGGGTGGGATTTCCTAGCAGCGCAAGCACCATAAGGCAAAGCAGAATAGTTTTCTCCCCCATAAGATGAAGCGCAAACTTCTTCTTTGTTTCGTTTCTATTATTTGGGCTTGAAGAAGCATAGATAAAGTGTGCTATATTTATAGACTTGTTTTAGAGAACATTTATTCCTAGCGGCCCACTCAAATAAGATCAAAAAGATCCCTAACTGCGTCATCGTCGGGGGTATCCCCACTGCAATATGTCTTAAGCTCTATCTAATAGTAGAATTAAATGCGTGTTTAGATATGGTGGTTCGGGCGGCCGTATCTTAGTCAAGTATCTAAAAAAAATCTTTATTTAATGTTTTCTTTTTGCGAGAGAAAACTTATGAGATGTTCTGGATTTCGCGTTGATATCTGTATGTCTAGATGAAGATGCGGTTGCGCTATCTCTTTCCTCGTTAAATGGGGTGCCACATCATCAAGCTTTTTTTAATGTAGCATTGCACTGCCCTCATTCATACAAACTTGCTCTCTTGTATGTATTTGTATCCATTTAATGTGATTTTTTTTTTGTCTGTGGGAGATACTCTAAATTAATTCTTCACATTGGATGATGAATATATGTGATATGACCAATCCTTCCTTTTCTTCTTAGTTCAATCCATTGTGGGCATTGGTTAGCCCAGCCCAGCCCAGCCCAGCCCAGCAGCAGGAAGGGTACGCCGTGGGCCTGCCTCACGCGCCCCGCACACTCACTCACACGCTCCTCACGTGATTATGTGGTGGACTCTCCGACCCTCAAAAATCGAGTCTTTGGCTAGTCCGGTCCAATCCAGTCCAGCCGGCGGATCCATTTCCATTCCCACTTCCACTCCCCACGCGCTCCTCCTCGCCGGCCGGCCATGGCGGCGATGCCGATGCTCTCCACGCCCAGCCCCCGATCCCTCCTCCTGCTGCTCCTCCTGGCCACCCCCTTCCTCCTCGCCGCCTCAATCCCCACCTCCAACCCGGACATCGACCTCGACTACCTCATCAAGAACGCCGGCCTCGACGACGACACCCCGTCCACCACCACCGACGACGCCGAGGACGGCGCTCCGGACTTCCCCGGCCTCGACGCCGACTACGACGAGGAGGACCTCTTCGGCGACGACGACGACGGGCCGGAGGAGTCCTCCTCCCACCCCGAGGCGGTCGACGAGGCCCACGTGCTCCTCCTCACGGCCGCCAACTTCACCTCCGTCCTCGCCGCGCGCCGCCACGTCATGGTCGAGTTCTACGCGCCCTGGTGCGGCCACTGCCGCGCGCTCGCGCCCCACTACGCCGCCGCCGCCGCGCACCTCGCCGAGCAGGGGGTCGACGTCGCGCTCGCCAAGGTGGACGCCACCGAGGACCACGACCTGGCGCAGGCGCACGACGTGCAGGGCTACCCCACCCTCCTCTTCTTCATCGACGGCGTGCCCAGGGACTACGCCGGCGAGAGGACCAAGTAAGTAGTAGTAAACTCACTTTGCTCTAGCAGTCCAGTCCCAGATCCCCAATTCCCATTCACTCGTTAAGATTTTTTCCTTTGCTGCAGGGACGCCATTGTGGCTTGGATCAGCAAGAAGCTGGGCCCTGCGGTGCAGAACCTCACCACCGTCGACGAGGCCGAGAAGATCGTCACCGGCGACGACGTGGCCGTGCTCGCCTACCTCCACCACCTCTCGGTACGCTACGCAATGCGCCTTCTCCAGTGGCACCAAAGTCAACCAAACTCAAATTTCTTCGATTGCAAACCATGTTACCAAGATTGACCCAAGAATACAGTGCTTGAATCGCAACCAAACAGCTCATGTGGCCATGTTACCCCAAATTAGTGACCACAAATACAATGCACCCGTTTTTGTCAGTTCCCCTGAATATTCTGGATACTTTCTGGATGAAATGTCAACCTGCATGTTCTGCTTCCATGTGCTTAGAACAAATCTGAGATCCGCCTCCATGTCCCAAAATTGTTTGAATCGCAACCCATGTTACCCAGAATGACCCGAAATACAATGCTTGAATTTGTGGCCAAACTGAACATGTGGCCATGTTACCCCAAATTGACCCGAAAATACAATGCACCTAGTTCTTCTCAGTACTTCCCTGATTCTTTTGCTTGCACACTACTAGTAGATAAAATGTCAGCCTGCATATTCTGTTTGCATGTGCTGAGAACAAATCTGAGATGTGCTCATATGACATGTAACATGGTCATAAATCATTAATTACTCCGTCATCAAATGATATAGATTGCTCGCAGCAATGAGCTTGCTGCTGCCTCAAATGCTAGATGAGCTTGAATTGCAGCCAAACCGACCGTGTGGCCATGTTACCTCAAATTGTCCCAAAATTACAATGCACCTATTTCCCCCAGTGCCCTGATTCTTGTGCTTGCTCACTTCTAGTTCTAGTACAGTAGATAAAATGTCAACCTGCATGCTCTGTTTCCATGTGATGAGAACAAATCTGTGATGCGCTTGCATGTTTAGCTTATTGGACACTACATAAATACAGTATGGTGATGAATCTTAACTACTCTGTCAACAAATGCTGTAGGGTGCGCACAGCGATGAGCTTGCTGCTGCCTCAAGGCTGGAAGACACCGTCAGCTTCTACCAGACTACCAGCCCCGATGTAGCCAAGCTTTTCCACATTGACCCGGAGGCAAAGCGCCCGTCTGTAGTCCTGCTCAAGAAAGAGGAGGAGAAGTTGACCGTCTTTGGTATCTTCACCTCCAAGTTGCTTTAGCTTTCATCACCAGTCTTTCCTTTCCATTTGTGCGCACAATTTGGTTTGACTGTTAAATTGGTTAATTGGATAATAATGCACCGTGTGGCTTGCAGATGGTGAGTTCAGAGCGTCTGCGATTGCCGAGTTTGTTTCGGCCAACAAAATCCCATTGATCACCACACTCACACAGGAGACCGCCCCTGCGATTTTCGATAACCCGATCAAGAAGCAAGTATGCCATGCTGTCTGCCATGGGGTTTTATTTTCATCATGTTCTCGGCCCATGTATTATTACTCCTTTGCTGATCTGCTGTCTTCTAATTTCGACATCAGATTTTGCTGTTTGCTGTTGCGAAGGAGTCCTCAAAATTTCTGCCCATCATCAAGGAAACAGCAAAATCATTCAAGGGAAAGGTATTTTTTTCTGTTGATCGGACCAGTGTTTCATGAACTTCTTTCCTCTGTCATGTTCCATGTTTTATACTCAAATCCAAGCCATCACTTATTTCCTTTCTAACACTCTGTGTGTTTGCTGAGGTGGAGTCTCACTAAGCACTGATGTGGCCTGTGTCTCATATGCAGCTTTTATTTGTCTTTGTGGAGCGTGACAATGAGGAAGTTGGTGAACCTGTTGCCAATTACTTTGGAATTACTGGACAAGAGACCACGGTAATACCTCTTATTTTTTGTCATGTTTGTCCGTGTATTGATTTATTGCACAGAAACAGCATGCAGCAACTTGACTTTGATTTTAATGTGTCTGCTCTTTCTGTTTTGTACATTCTGATTTGATTACTTTGCAGGTTCTTGCTTACACTGGGAATGAAGACGCTAAGAAGTTCTTCTTCAGTGGTGAAATATCACTGGACACCATTAAGGTAATTGCTTAAATTCAGTACCAGATTGGAAGTAAAATCATAAGAATGTGGTCAACAGTTGCAAGAGAATATATTATGTTAGCAATATATAAGCCGACGAGCGTGTTTTTGCTTTTTGTTATTTGATTTATGCTGTTCTTTTTTATACCACTGTATATTTCTGTTTATACCGTGCTATATGTTGCTTCAGAAACTTGCATGTCAATGTACATTTTCTCATCTTTCGCCAAACTAGCACTTGTCTGTAGAAGATGCTTTATGTAACCACTATAGTCATTGTCGTTTCATCATTTTGCTGACGTTGAGGCTCTGCTAATGTTGTTGGGTACGATGGTATCAAGTATCATTGTTCAAGAAATTACAATGTTCCTTATAAAAAACTTTCTACTTCTTGTAATACCCAGGAATTTGCTCAAGATTTCCTGGAGGACAAGCTCACACCATTCTACAAGTCTGACCCAGTACCTGAATCCGTGAGTCGAGAAGAATGATCTGATATCTACTTTCTCTATCATTATTTACACGACAATGAGACATTCCTTGTGTTCCCATGCAGAATGATGAGGATGTCAAAGTCGTTGTTGGCAAGAGTCTGGATCAAATAGTTCTGGATGAGTCAAAGGATGTCCTTTTGGAGGTAAGTTCAGTTCTTGCCAGGTAGGTATTTGTATTTGAGAAGATAAAAATTGTGTGTTGTCCTTAACGCCTCATCATTTTGGACGCAGGTATATGCACCATGGTGTGGGCATTGTCAGTCGCTGGAGCCTATCTACAACAAGCTGGCCAAGTTTCTCCATGGCATCGACTCCCTTGTAATAGCCAAAATGGACGGCACAAACAATGAGCATCCTCGTGCCAAGGTCTGTGTCGCTGTCTGTTGGCTTTGTTAGTTTCCCTACTGTTTTCTTCAAACTGGATATTACTTGCTAAACTAGTCTGAGTTGGGGGCCATCAATAGTCACAGAGCATGTACATGCATTTTATATGAAACAATGCTAGTTGTAAAACAAGTGGAAGTTATTTTAACCATTTCTTCACTTATATTCCATTAAATTTGCAGTTGTGCTTTTTTATGGTGCACAGAAAGTATAGATTCATTATCTGTCTGCTGCCGTCTAGTATATGCTAAATATATTTATTCTGCGCCTATTTATCCATACACTACAGTATCATGGTACAGTTTGTCTAACGGGCTAAAGAGGTAACCCAGCCTGTGCGTAGCAAAGTATTAATAGGCTATTGCCAGATTTGAATCACATGCTGTTAGGAGTTAGAGACAAATTAATTTGGGAAATAGGTTGTATTTGGCAAGACAGATTTGGTTAGGAAGATAGAGATAGGGCTTGAGTCTTGTGGAACACAAGTCGAGTTGAGCCTCGGAGACGAACACTGTTGCCAGGTTGTTGAAGGATAGTGCCATATCCCCCGGTTATCTCGCTGAGTTCAAGGTCCATAATAACATCTAGAAATAGTGCAACAGTATTTTGATGTACACAGTCTTAAATAGCGCATGGGAAGGCTTTTGCTCTTCTATTCTTGATGTAGCACTATGATTATGACTGTTACACAAAGGATCTGATTCGCTGAATTTAGCCCTGTTTGCGTTTAATTTATCTTTCTTGAATTTATACATGGAAAATATAGATGCTCGATCGTTTTGCTTCACTACCATGTGGACTATCCAGAATACGGAATTGACACTTTGCATCCTGTTACAGCCTGATGGATTCCCCACGATACTCTTCTATCCAGCTGGGAAGAAAAGCTTTGAGCCTGTAAGTGCTTATCTATATATACGATGTTTCACTTCTTATTTTGCGACACGTCGGTCTGTTACTATGAGTTGTCTTTCAGTTGGTAGCAATCACGTTATCCTCGTCTCTCTTCTTAATAGGCTTCTCAGCAATGCTATCATCTATGCTTCCTTAGAGCTGTCTCTAGACTCCTTAACTCAGCTGAAACATGCATGTTTAAGTTCAGTTCACAATTCAAAGTTGCTGATATTGTAGGCCCTCCAGTTTTGGGGGATGGTATCAGATTCAGTAGACAACAGCACTATGGGGCTTTAGTCAACTGTGCAACCTGAGAAACTTGCTGTTGGTGTCGCATTTGCATCTACTAATTCGATTTGTTTGTTTGCTTGCTTGCTTTTGGGTAAACTATGCAGATAACCTTTGAGGGGGACCGGACGGTCGTGGAGATGTACAAGTTCCTCAAGAAGCATGCCGCCATCCCGTTCAAGCTGAAGCGCCCAGACTCGTCAGCGGCACGGAACGACGGCGCCGATGGCCCGGCTTCGACGACCGAGGCCGAGAAGAGCTCCGGTTCGAACCCGAAGGACGAGTTGTAGGGGATGATTACTTACACCATTGATAACCAGTACGAGGTGCCGATGCCGAAAGCAGAGGAGGGGATGCAGAAGGAATGGCTATGTTAGTTGGAGGTGTCAGACTGGGCAGCCGGAACAATTGTATGTTGAAAACACAAATGTTACTAACTAGAATCCAATAATAAAAGCATCAAGTCCTTCACTTACCACATCTTCTTGTTTCCATATATTACATACTCTACATATATTCATACACAAAATCTGGGAGAAAGGTAGGCATCAGTTAACTGTATATATACAGCAAGAAAGTAGAGCACAGCATAGCATACATATATACATACATATGTAGGGTATCTATGGCTGAGGGGTCTGATGGAGGTCTCGTTCTGACGGCGGGGGGCGTCGGGTGGCGGCGACGGCGGCCCTCCAGCGGACGGCCTGGAGGAGCACGGCGTTGGCGCAGATGGCGACGCCGAAGCCGGCGAAGGTGGAGAGGATGATGGCGATGACGGCCTGGAGCCTGACGTAGCGGTAGAAGAGGTGGGTGAAGAGGACGACGAGCAGGAACTGCAGCGCCGAGTATGCCCACACGTACCTCCTGGATGACACCATCCCGGCGGTGGTGAGCGCCGAGAAGGTGCCGAGCACGACGGCGAAGGGCACGGAGACGGCGAGGGCGGCGGCGGCGTTGCTGCCGTGGTCGCCCACCAGCAGCTGCTCCAGGAAGCAGAAGTATGCCAGCATGCTCACCGCCACCAGGACCACCGTCCCGTGCCGCCACACCCCTCTGAACCCCCTTCGCCGTGCTGTTCCTTCTCCTTCTCCTTCTTCCTGGCTGCCGGTGCCGCCGCCATTGTTGCCGGCGGTGGGAGGAGGGGGAGGAAGAGGGAGAGGGAGGCGGCGGAGGGTGACGGGGAGGTTGAGGACGTCGTGGCCGCAGACGTCGCAGTTGGGGTTGCCCTTGATGCCGAACCACTTGAGGGCGCAGCGGCGGTGCGCCAGCGCCAGCTCGCCCTTGCACCGGCACTCCAGCTTCAGCACCGCGCCGTCTTCTTCCTCATCCTCCTCCTCGCACAGCGCCACCATGCAGATCCGGCACACCGCCTCCTCCTCCCCCACCTCCTCTCCTCCTGCTTCCTCTTCTTCCGTTGGTGATGGTGACGGCGATGGCGAAGAGGGTGGTGATGATTGTGGCAATGGCGAAGAGGGCACTGCAGAAGACGATGAGACCCGGAACCGGCGCAGGGAGCTCGAGTCCGCCACCCGCTTCCGGTGGTGGGCGTGGCCGTGTGGGGCAGGCAGCCTCCTGGCGATGCTCGTCATCGGCAGCGACTGCGTCCGGCACACCGGCTTGGGCGGCTGCTGATGATGCTGATGTTGGTGAGGAGGAGGAGGGTTCAGGGCTGCACGTCCGTCTTCGGCAGCGGCTAGCTGATCAATGTCCACGGCGGTGGAGGAGGCGGCGAGCATCCTGAAGCTGCTGAAGAGCCTGGAGAAGGACAGCGACCGGGCGCCGTCCTCCTGCTCGCCTGATCTTGACGATCTGCTCAGGCTCATGCTCCTCCTCCTCTTCACCGGCAATGGCAATGGCAATGGCTTGCTGGCCTCCTCCTGCTGCTGCTCCTGCTCACACGCCGAGAGCAGCGGCCGCTCGCCATGACGATGATGCTCCTCCTCTTCCTCTTCCTCTTCCATCGTCGGCGTGATCGCAGCGCCGCCGCCCTTGCTGCTCTCCTGCACAAACAAACAGCCATCCGTCGTCTTCAAGGCATGCAACATGTGCATATTCTTGAATGAATGGATATACATGAAGATGGAGAGAAGCTTTACCTGCTGAGGAGCCATGGCGATAAACAGATAGCCGTGGCAGGATGATTAACAGCAGGCCACGGCAGGATGCATCATATATATTCGTAACAACATAACAAATCAACAATTATTTGCAATGCACTGCTGCAGCAATTAAAACCCGGAGAGGACAGTGACGAATAATAATGGATGGGAGCCGTCCGTCCGTGGGAAAGGCAGAAAAAAGATGAAGCAGCACAAAGACACACTTAAGTCAGTGATGGGAAGGGAGTGAGATTGATTGGTGGGTGCCCTTCCCCTTCCCCTTCCCCTTCCCTTTGATGATGGCGAGTGATGGGCTTCTACTACTCCCATGGCCACAAGTCTCTAAAACGTCTTATATTTCTGAACAAGGGAGAGGGAATACCTATCTAGCCTAGCCTAGCAGCCTAACTGCAACCACTCCTCCCTCCCCAGTCCTCACTCACCATCACCCACTGGCTATCTAGGGCGACAATAGCCTTGTTCTTCTTCTGATGATCAGGTAAAATGAGATGCACCTCGAGTGGTCATCGTCGACCTCGACCGAGTCGCATGTTATACTTGTTGATCGGTTAGCCGGAAATCAACTTGGCGGTTGCAAATGGAAAGTTGTTGGTTGCCATGGACATGGGCAATGGGCACGTTGCTGTTGCTTCCCTTCCACACATCATTCATTCAGGAAGAAAAAAGAAGCACCAGACACACAACATCCTTCCTTCCTTCCTTCCTTCCTTATCAACGGAGTACGCTTTGCTTTACGCGAGCCCAAAGCACGCAATAAATTGCAACATTGACGAGTCGGGAATGCAACAACCGTCAGGCCTTAATTTCTCTCAACACGGATGACAACAGACATCATTCCAGACAGACGTTTTTATTTCCTGCTGTTATGTTACAGAGATGCTACATATACAGGTCCCGACAACGACCGACCGACTATAGCCCCTCTCGAGCAAAACAGGTGTTATGTGGTGTCAGTACTTGGACGTCGCCTCCTTGATCTCCTCCAAGCTGATGGCCTGCAAAAGGTATGCCTCCACGTGTCAGAAAGACGTACAGAGATAGATGACAGAGAGCTGGGCAGCGTCTCTTATACACTCAAAGTTATGGTATCGACGGTATGCAAAAGGAAAGAGGGCGTGCCTGGTCCTCTCCGGCAAAATCGTTGTCGGGGGTAAGGAATAGCATGCAATGGCACTCCTTCCTGCACAAGCAGATCACAGAGTTGAAGAAAACAGAGGTTATTATTATCATAGCCAAGATTCCCCTTTCTATAGTACTTTCCAAGGTTACATACCAGCACAGTCTAAACTATGTTTGATGGTTCTCTACTATAATAACATCGGTGGGTGAGGAACCAAATTATTCAAACCGAGCTTTCACTTTGACATCCCTTACATTCCACGGTAGTTGTTTACCGCTATGCGCAAGTGGGTGAAGAACAGATGGTTCTAACCGAGCTTTCACTGTAATAAATCCCTTTCCAGTTGACGAACTGCGTGTCACGTTTATTAACCATACATAAGTCATACGAGTAGCATTCATCAATAATATGTGCTAACATCACAGGAGATACGCATCTGGCTAACTTGTGCTCCGGTGGCAAATCACGGTTGATGCGAATTGGATACGCAACGGAAAGGAACATATGTCGGACAATGATATAAGAAGCCAAAGAGGGTTGAAACTGAACCCTCTGGTGCATCTCTGGCATTTAAACATGATGAGAAAAAGAGCATCCCATCCCGTCCTTTTTCTACGCGCTACCTTAACAAGTGATGGCAGAAGGCAGAGATGTTAGAAACAGCAGGCCTCACCTTTCTCGCATGGGGACGCACGGGCAGTTCCAGAACCCTTGCGCGGCCTCGGCGGCCTTGTCGTCGTAATGCCTGGTTTGATTCAATCCCAAAGCAACAGGTTCAGGCGGGCATGCAAGTAGCACGTGTCTGTCAGACGCAGAACAGACGATGCATTCCTAACAAGGCATGAGATGATTAAATACTACCTGCAGGGGCAGAGGGGTGCTCCGAGTGAATCCTTGTGGTCAGCAAGCCCCTGCACACACAAAAAGGTTTTCTTCTGGTTAACAATCAATCGATTAATCATCAAGGAGAGGGACAGACACATCATCGGTGTGGGCCGGTAGGTAACCCTTGATTTACACTAGCGCCATGAACCTGAACACTGTCTGAGCTTAATTTGAACCAATCATCAATCATCAAGGAGGCACATCACATCAGGACAGCAGCACCAGCAGGCATGTAAACGAACTATTTTCATCTGTACCACCGCCATGAACACACTGCTTGACCTTAATCAGCTTGCATTTGCAGCGGCTGGTGGCTGAAGAAGATTGTAGGGTGATTCTGACAGGTTTGGTGTAACCACTATGTGAAACCGGAGCAGAGCAGCGTCATGGTCTGATACGGTGCGGGGAAACCGAAGGTACTAGAGTGCAATCAATCGAGGCTACAGGTAGTGACTAACCAGGAGCAGCAGGAGGAAGGGGGGGAAAGGGGGAGGGGAAGGCGACCTTGATGACGACGGCGGTGACGGACTTGTCGGAGCAGAAGAAGGTGCTGGAGCGGCGGGCGTACTGCTCCGAGAACTTGCGCATTATCTCCAAAGACTTCTGCTCCGGCGCCGCCCCGTCGTCGGCGGCTGCTCCACCGTCTCCGGCCGCTGCCAAACACGGCAAGGAAGAATCGGTTTTGTTTAGATTCCTAGGATTTCGATTTGGATTTGGATTCGGGGGTTGGTTGACAAGGGACGCGTACCTTGGGCTCGGACGGCGTACCTGCCGCGCCGTCCGCCCCTGGAGACGGGCGGCGGGCAGAGCGGGGTCCCGGCGGCGGTAGCGGCGGTGGAGGTGATGGACATCATCGCCGGCGCGGTGGGAGGGTGGTGCTGGGAAAGGGGGGAGAGGAGGTGGAGGAGAGAGGGATAAGGCGAGAGGCAGAGGAGAGGAACCCCTCCGCCTCATGTGTCTGTGTGTGTGTGGAGACTCTGGAAGATACCATCATCTCATTGCTCGCTCCTCCTCTCGCCACATGTTTCCATTTTCAAGATACCATTTTTGCATTTGCAACTCCTCTATTCTTTTCCTTATAGTATTTCTTAAACAAAAAAAGACAGCACCAAGATAATCAAGCTGTGAAATATCTATATCCATGCTCATGCTCTGCACAAAAATATAGAGTAGAAAAAAAAGACGACTTGCAAATGCAAAAATGTATGTATATCCATGTTCATGCTCTAAGCAAAACTCCATGCTTTGTCAGGGTCCTTTTCCGACGACCTCAAGGCTTAAATCAGACTTCACTCCACAAACATATTTGCTGGTAACAATACACAAGATACTACTCCCTCCGTCCCAAAATAAGTGTCGCATCGACACTTATTTTGGGACGGAGGGAGTACTACTTTGCCAACATGAAACAATAAGAAAACAGCAAGCAACAGGGTAGAAACACATAAGGGTGGGAAAAAAAAAAGATCAGCAAGGTCCAATCTTGCAAGATTTATGGCAAGAGACAGATATATCTCTGTCCATTCAAAAAAATAACACAGCTCATCAGATGGTTCATGCTGGGAGTTTTCCAGGGAAAATGGCAAGCCACTCTCATCAGATGATCCATTCATTCATTCATTCAACTGTTTTCCCCTCCTCTCTGCTCTAGCAATACCTCTTCTTTTTTTTTCATTTTCTCTGTCACAACATGGGCAGTACTACATGTAACATACAGAGTTTGTCAGGCACGGAACGACCATCATCATCTTCTCTAGCTAACCAAACTATCATTTACACAACGAATTACAGTTTCTTTGTCTCCGAGTCCACATCGGAATCAATTCCGCTTCTTCTTCTTCTTCTTCGCATAGTTACAACCGGAGGAGAGGAGGATGGGGCAAAAAAAAATGCAGCCTCACAGACTACTGGCCAATTATATCACACATGCAGCGGGAACAAAAGAAACGAGGCCTAGTCGAGGCTCCTCCAGACGACGTCCCGGCACCTGTCAGACACGCTCGCGGCCTCGGCGATCCTCAGGGCCATCACCGACTTGTACGCCGCCAGGTTGGCCCTCTCCATGAGGGCCTGGGCTCTGCTGCGCAGCTGGACGGCCTTGTCCACGGCCTGCTTCGCCGCGCGGTCGGCCTCCACCACCCTCTGCAAGGCCTCCCCTTCGCCGCCTGCACAGCAAAATGCAAAACACGGGGATGATGAGTACAGGCTCTAGATAAGTCTGTCTTACATCACTTCAGCAGCTGAATTATATATAGGGCATGATAGATATACAGCTAAGAGGATGATTACAGGCTTACTATATTTCGAGCACGATGATGTCTGCTTACTACGTTCATTCAGGCATAATGAAGTTTACTTGTTACTATGTCAAAATAAATGGCAAACACAAAAAGACATGACATACACGTCACATATTATAAAGTCATCAAGTGTATGGGTGGTTCCTCTGTCACAAATGATTTCTAGCATCGCAGTCTGAATACAGGAAAGTCAAAGAAAGATTTTGTGGTGTCCCACAGCAGGGCTTGTTTCAGGGTTTTAAATACCATACAAGTTGGGATGTCCAATAATTTTCAGCAACTGAATGCTAAGGTAGAGTAGATATACAACTAAGGGGGTGGTTATACTATGTATTGGGTACAATGATGTTTACTATGTTCGGGCATGATGAGATCTAGTTGTTACAGTGTCCAATGGCAAATGGAAAAGGACAAGACTTAAAAAGTTACTCCCTCCGGTCCTTTTTACTCCGCGTATTAGATTTGTGTCAAGTCAAAGTTTGCAAACTTTGACCAAATTTATATTTGAAAATATCAACATTTAGAATACCAAATATATATACTATGAAACTACATTTTATAATGAATATGACAATATTGAGTTGGTATTGTGAATGTTGATACTTTTATCTATAGGTTTGGTCAAAGTAGAGATACTTTGACTTTAGACAAAACTTATATGCAAACTAAAAAGGACCAGAGGGAGTACATATTTGGTGGTTACCAGCAAAAGATTTCTAGCATCACGATTTCCGTACAGCAAAGCCAAAAAAAGATTTTGTGGCATCCAACAGCAAGGCTTGTTACAGAGCTTTAAATACCTTACAGGTTAGAATTGTTCCAAAACTTCAGCAACTGAATGCTGGGGAAGGATAGATATACAACTAAGGGAATGCTAACAGACATACTATATCTTGAGCTCGACGGTGTTTAATTAAGTTCAGGCATAATGAGGTCTACAATATGTCAAATGGCAAAACTTAAAAAGACAAGACATGGGTGGTTCCTCGTCGCAGAAGATTTCTAGCATCACAATTTTCATACAGCAAAGTTAAAAAAAAGGATTTTGCGGCATCCAAGAGCAGGGCATGTTACAGAGCTTTAAATACCTTGCAAGAAGAACCCAGGCTTTCCTCGGCCAGATTGGCTTCTTTGTGGTCTCTTCACAGATCTCTTCTTTTTTACAGAAGATTTCTGCGACAGCCGTCCTCGCCTTACAGCAGGTGCGCCCTTTAAGAAATCAAATTCGCTGTGTTAGACAATATGAACGAATGCAGAAAAACAAAAAGGGAAGGATAGCTGCTATAAAGATCACATCAGGGGATTAGGCAAGGGATAAACTCCGAATTTACCTGAAATATCCTAAGCAGTGGTGTGCCTTTCTTATCTCTCTTAATAATCCAGTATTCATATATGGCAAGGACATTATCACCCTTGCCTAAAGCAGGGTGCCTGGAGAGAAGCTGATCCACATCATTAGCTTCCTCAGGATTATTGTAGGCATCCTTTTCGAACAAGGTTATTAATTTCTCGAAATCCTCATAGGAAATCTGGTTCAGACGGGTCCTTCTTCTATCAGAAGGCCCATGCTTCAGCTGAATGAGCCACTCTTCATCCTCCGAGTCCATGTCATAAGCTGAATCTCTCGAGAGGGCCCGCGCAACTTCATCATCCGCCGTTCTGATATAGTCTGGCACAGGGCGCGAAAAAGGATCTGCTACAGTCCCTCCCATGCCATCGGAGACCTCATGCACACCTGGAATCGGGATAATCTTTCCCTGAGAATTGCGCTCCCTGCCCTCGATGTGCAGCTCTTTGAATAAAAGCCAGTCCCATTTGTCAGGGAACTCAAGCTTCCATCCATCTTCGACTGCCCAGACGTAGGCATGGGTGTGACGGTTGACAACATAGAACCTCTGCTCCGAAGGCTTGAGAGAGACTCTAGTGACACCATGTAGCTTCACAGCCACACACCACCCGTTGGAGTTTGATAGTTCCAGCATAACTTCAGCTCCCTCTTCCCTCCAGCACCTATCAGCCTGAATAATCAAGAGGTTTGCTTTGCAGCGGAAGGTATCTATATTCTGTCTAACCTCGGACAGAGCCAGCCTTTCACTCGTGCGGTCAACGGGACTTTTGAAAAAAGACCTCTTTTGCTTCCCACTTGGTCCCATGGGCGTCGAGACATCGCTGTCATCCATGTTCTCAAGCAGGTCAAGAGAAATTTCTATTGCTGGCTTGGGCTGGACAGGTTCCTCGGAAACCACAGGGCCGCCAGACAATGCTGGCTTTTGCAGTCCCGTCTGAGAGGTCACGGTACCCTCCTTCACTCCAATTTCCTTGTCAGAAAATCTCACTGTGAGACGGCGGCGCCGGCTCAGGGGATGCCTCATCGAGCTTCGCTTCCTCTGGTGCTTCTTCAGCCTCAGACCATGCAGCACTACTCCTGGAGCCTGCTCAAGGGGTACATAATCCTGAACCGCTCCGTAAGATCCAACAGCAGGTGTGGCGTCCCCGGTGCTGGGAGACACGGAATCCACCTCTAGATGATCTCGAGAATACGATTCTTCTTCAGCTCTTCCAACCAAACCCATGGCCCGGCGAATCACGGCTGGCAGATATATGAAACGAAGATCTATCATGGAATGCAAGCCCTGGAAATAAGAAGGCAGCGCCGAGAAGTTGACCGACAACACCGGCTGCTGAGACAGGTCAGCACCACGGAGCTCGCACCACCCGCAGTTCACCGTAGGCCTCTGCAACAATGCACTCTACATACAGAAAGAAAGCACCAGCATCAATCAAACAGTCTGCAAAGGGAAGTAACAGATGATGCAGGCACATGAATGAACAGAAGCTGTATAGACTGTAACAGAAGCTGCTTACGGCTCTCTGGCGCTGGAGCCTGATAAAGTGCACCCCCTGCGACGCAAACGTGGTGGCAACAGCCGGTGAGGCCAGAAGAAACGAGGCCAGGCTCCGGACATGGCTCCGCTGGCGCCGGTGCAGCCACAGCAACACGGGCAGTAGGAAGCGCGAGAACCGGCTCGAGCTCCCGGGGGAAGACGCGTCCACGAGGACGACGAGCACGGCACTGCGACTGCCGACAGCGGCATCCAGAAAATGTGCGTCTTCAAGGAGCCCAACACCCGAAGCGAACTCCCTGGACGAGGAGCACAGGATGCCGCCGCCGGGGCCCAAAGGGGCAAGCTTGGCCCGCTTGTGCTTCCTGGTGAACACCACCCCGAACCTCCTGTCGCTGCCGCCGTCGCCGTTGCCGAAGTCCTCCGGCTCGGCCGGCGGCCTCTGGCGGCGCTTCCGCCTGTACACGGCTCCGAAGGACCTCGGCGACATGGGCCGCTCGGGCGACGGCTCGCGGAGCGGCGTGTGGGGCTTGGGGTCATCATCCTCGTCGTCGTCGTCGTCGCTGATGCTGGCGGCGCGCTCCCACCCGAGCCAGTGGGAGTGGGAGTGGGAGTGGCGGTTGGAGGAGACGGCGAGGCGCTTGGCGGAGCGCGTGACCCTGGCGGGCTCCGGCGGGCGCGGGGCCTGCTTGTGCGCCCGGGGCAGGAAGACGCGCGTGGAGCGCCGCGCCCCGACGGCCGGCATGGGCGGTGGGGGTGGGGGTGGAGGGGGAGGGGGACTCGGAGGCGGTGCGCGGTCAGATCCGGCGCGCTGCGTCCTCATCCAACATCGACGCCCCGCCGCCGCCCATCAGACCATCCTCCTCTCTCCTCCTCGGAGCCGAATCCTCCTCCGCCGCCCCCTCCGAATCGCGCCGGGCGGCGAGACCAGATCGGGGGACGGACCGGGACCGACGGAGGCGGCGAGGCGGGACCAGATCGGGGCGGTGGTCGGCGGGATCTGCGGCTGGCGGCGGCGGCGGCGGGTGGCTGGGGGCGGATCGGAGGGGGAGGGGAAAGGGGATCGATTTGGACGAGTGGATTAGGGATTTGGGGATTAGGGTTTCTCTCTCATCGAGGGGAGGAGAGAGAGGGAGGGGGGGGGGGGGGGTCGGGCTCGCCTCGAGGCCGACGAGAGGTGGAAGATGACGCGCGCCCGGCCGTCCGATCGCCATCCGACGGCCCTGGTTGATCGGTGGGGCCCACGTGCCGGTCGGCGTGGGCTGCAAGGCGCTGACGGTGGGGCCGGCGGGACGGAAGGTACTAGAACGCGCAGCCCAGGTAAAGTCCGCATACCCCCCCCTAGGGTCTCTGGAAATAACCTAATGCCCCCCTGAACCCTACAACACAACCCCCAGTGGTTTGGTTTTCCTCCGTTGACTCGTGTTGCACCAGCAAAAGCCGCACCGTCGAAAGTGTTTTCGTCCGGTTCTTTTGACGCATCTTATTTTCTATATACTTCTAATAAATGTTGGAGCTAGTGATCGGTTCATCCCTCCCTTCTCCACTCACGCCTGGGATCTAGACTATCGAGACAGTGACGAGCCCAGCTCCGCACCTTGTTGAGAGGGATCGGCATCTAACCCATGCGCAAAGGGGTATGAGAAAATGGATATGGCGATGTCTATTAAATTAGCGCACCAATCGAATCAATGTGTTTTTATTCTTTTGATAAAGTTTTTGTATAGTCCGGATCAAGGTGAACATGTGTCAGTTTGTTTATACGAGTATTTTCAGATGTAGGTTGACCACATGTTGACATGAGTATTCCCTTTTAATTGACTCGCGCAATGTTGGCAAAAGCCACCCACTTCGGTTGTTTTGCATCCATGCACGTTTTTTATCTTTCGCGGAGATGCACTGTCAAAGCAGTAACGAGTCGAGCATCATGTCTTCTCATGAGAGCCTTACCTTCTCACGGTCTAATCCATAGTTCCATACACAAAGGGCACATCATAAAATGAATCGAGCGGTGCCTATTAAATTGTCTCACCAAACAGATCATCGGGTTTTTATTCTTCTGGGAAGGTTGTTGTAGCACCCAACTCAGGATGAACAAATCAAGAAGTTTGTGCGGTACGCATTGGATTGTCAACGGGCATGTGTCCGTCTACTTGCATAAGTATTTGCACATAGTGAAGGTCAACCTTCTACACACCCGAGCATTACCTAAAGCAAGCATTAAAATCGTTCTCTTTACCCATGGACACACTTCGGTCTGTTTGCACGAGTATTTAAATATAATGGAGATCGGCCATGTGTCCACACAAGCATTTTTTTTCAGCATTTTTTTTCCCTCGGTGAATCGAGCAAAATTATTATGTCATTAAATGAGCCTACGACCTAAGCCTTGCGGACTTTATTTTTCCGATATATCGCTATATATAAATCCAAGATTTGAGGATATAAAGTAAGCATTAAAATCGTTCTCTGGATCCGAGAACATGCGTTAGTTCGTTTTGCATTGGTATTTGCATATAGCGAAGCTCGGTACCATGCCAACCCAAGTATTCTCATTTCGATCGACTCATGCCACGTTTATGAAACCTCTTATACGACAAAAGAATCAAGTTTTAATCTTTTTTACTAAATGAGCACATGATCGGAGCATTGTTTTTTTTTTTCCAAAGATATCACTATAAAGAGTAAATAGCATAAAACTACTACAATTCGGGCTATTGTTCCAGAAAACTACCGACTTTTGAATTTTCGCTGATAACTACCAAGTCAGGGGTCGGCTGTTTCAAAAAACACAAAACGCGCGCGACTAGCGATTTAAACCGTTTTCTGACCAACTGGGACCACCGGTCAGGCCACGTGGACGGCAGCGCTCACGGCGCGGGCGTTAACGCCCGTTACACCGACCGCACCGGTCGGGTCGGACCAAAGACTCTGATCGGGCCGCCATCTTCCTCACTCTCCCCCTCCCCTCCTCCACACCCGCTCCTGCTCTGTGACCTAGGTGCGATGGCGGCGGCGCAGCCCGACGGCGGCGAGCCTCTAGGCCAAGGCGGCACCGGCGATGATGAAGGTGGGCATGAAGAGGTTGACAAATGGCTGGGCAGCTCCAGTTTCCCGACGCAGCGGTCGCCGCAGCCGTCACCGCCCGAGGTCCAGTGGGATCCGGCATTCCGTGCGGCCAGGGCAGTGGCGAAGTGCATTCACGCGGATCCGGCGAGCGGCCACAAGTGGGCGTCGTCGTTTGGTGGAGTGAGGTAAGCATTTTCAGCAGCAGCTCCAGTAAACCTACAAGCATTTTCAGCAGCAGCTCAAATAGCATTCAATCTCAAGTATTTAGTAAGTGCAGTTGCTGCAGATGAGTTTCAGTGCTTTATATTAAATCTGCTTCTTTTTTTCAATTTAATCTTATACAGCTTAGATGATGAGATTTGGGACATGAGGCTACATTTTCAAGGAACAGATAATATGGAGAGAAAGTATTCAGTTTCTTCAGATATCAATTATCTGACCATATTAGCATTGGTTGAGTTGGAGGGTTATGGAATGGATGTTTTTCTGACTTATGTGAAGGAAGAGGGAAAGGGCTTGGAGGGGGTGGAGGTCCTGGATAGTGAGGAGAAAGTAGAGGAAATGCTTGACCTATTTGTTGATAAGAAGCTTCTCAATATCTCTGTCAGAAAAGCTATTGATCCTAGCCCAGCAGATGTTAATATGGATCACATCTTCCTTGAGGAACAGATTCCTATTGAAAATGTTTGTGAGCCAGTTGTTTACAGGGTTTCCCAAGAAGGTGTACTGTATCCAGCCTCTGATTCAACATTGCCAGCAGTAAACCCTGATGAGCCCTATCTTAACACACAGCAAAGCTGCAATTTCAACAAGGGAAAAAATGTTATGGATGAAGAAGAACAAGATGTAGAAGTAGAAGTAGAAGTAGAAGTAGAAGTAGAAGATGAAGATGATGATGAGATGGACAAATCCTCTTCTGATTTTGAGTTTTTCAGGGGTGATCACACAGGGCAGACTATATCATACAAGGCTTGGGCTAGGGGTGAAGATGAGGCTGGCACAGGGACAAGCCAGAAGCAGAGGGAAGAGGAACATACTGTAGATCACTATTGTGGAGCAAACTCAGAACCTTCTGAGTTTTGGGAGGAAGATCAAATCCTTTTTGAGGAAGAAGCAGTGGCACCTTCAGCTGTATTACAGAAAGGAGCAAAGAAGGTTAAGGCAGTGAGAAAACCAGGCCCAACTAGCAAGTCACATAGTGAGCCTGAACACATCAAGTTTGCAGATTATGTGCCTGAACCTGATGAATTCTGCTTTCCAGGTGATTTAGGCCTTACTAATGAAGAAGAAGTTCCAAGGTTGCCTTCTTGAAGGAAGAGTAGGGTGAAGAAGAAGAAGGAGAGGAGATGGTATGATCCATCACTGCCTGATGCACATGAGCAGTTTTCAATGCATTTATGTTTCCAAAATGTTGTGGAGTCCAGGGAAGCACTTAGAAATTTCCATGTTAGGACTCTTAGGAATTTTGAGTACCACAGAAATGAACCAACAAGGGTTATTGCTTGGTGCTCAGAGAGAAAGCATGGTTGTGAGTTTTACATAGTTGCCTCTAGGATAGCTCATGAGGCAACTTTCAGCATCAAGAAGATGAACTTGGATCACACTTGTGGAGCTAGTGGAGAGAACACCAAGGTTACAGTCAATTGGGTGGCCAAGGTTTGTGAGGACACAGTGAGATCCAACCCTGGAGCTGGTGTTGAAACAATTATGACATTTGCAAAGAAAAAGTTTGGTGTGCATGTGCCTAAAAGCTTGGCATATAGGGCAAGGAAGCAAGCAGTGGAAATTGTGCAAGGAGATCACAAACTACAGTACCACAGACTCAGGGATTACCTGCAGTGTGTGCTAAATACTAACCCTGGCAGTAGGTGCATAGTGACAACAATGGTGGACACAAAAAATCCAGCTCCTACACCCATGTTTCATTACATGTTCTACTGCTTGTATGCATGCAAGGATGGTTTTCTCAATGGCTGCAGGCCATTTATAGGTATTGAATCATACACACTGATCTAAGATAGTTGCATATATGTTATTTAGAACTACTATGATCATATCTTCAGGTCTTGATGGTTGTTTCATCAAGCTCAGCACTGAACAACAGATATTGGCAGCTACAGGCAGGGATGGGAATAACAACATCTTCCCAATAGCATTTGGTGTTGTTGACAAGGAAGAGACAGACAGCTGGACTTGGTTTCTCACACAGCTCAGAACAGTTATTGGGGCTGGTAACAAGTTTGGCAAATACACAATTATATCTGACAGGCAAAAGGTATGTGCTCCAACAATTCATAAAGTGTAATGTGTCTTTAAGCATACTTTAGCACTTATTGATGAGTGAGCCATCTCTTAACAGGGATTGTTGAATGCAATCAATGATGTATTCCCTGACTCCCCACAAAGGTTTTGTCTTAGACATATTTATGCCAACTTCCAATCTGCTGGTTTTAGAGGAGAGGAACTGAAGAAATATTTAGATCAAGCAGCCTATTCCTTCACTAAGCATGGATATGATCTAGGCATGGCAAATTTGAAAAAGGAAAGCTTGGAAGCTTGGAAGTGGTTGTCACAGATACCAGACCATACATGGGCCAGATATAAAATGGACACTGTGTGCAAAACAGACCTGGTTGTGAACAACCTTAGTGAAGTTTTCAATAAAATGATATTGGATGTAAGGAACAAGCCAATCAAGACTATGTTGGAGGGCATAAGAACAAAGTTGATGATCAAGTTTCAGAAGATCAGAGAGAAGACAGAGGCATGCAGATGGGAGAGAACACCCACCTACTCAGAAATGTTAGAAGAGGGCAAGAAGTGGGCTAAGTACTGTCAAGCATACATGGCAGGTCCAGGTGTCTGGCAAGTGACAAGCAGTTTTGAAAACACATACTGTGTTAATTTGAACAACCATACCTGTGACTGTAGGAGGTGGGACATGACAGTTGTGCCCTGCTCTCATGCCATTTCTGCAATGCAGAAACTGAAGCTACATCCTGAAGACTTTGTCAGCAATTTCTTCAAAAAGCCCATGTACTGTGAAACCTACAAGCACATAATATTCGCAGTGCCAGGTCCTGACCATTGGCCTCATACACCTGGTGATGTCATTTCTCCACCAGTTTTCAAAAAAAAGAAGGGCAAAAAACAAACTGCTAGGAGGAAAGGTCTATTTGAGGTGCCAGCTAAGAAGGACACCTCAAGAATTGGAACTGTGACTTGCAGCAACTGCAACATGCAAGGGCACAGGTTTAGTAACTGTGGTGCCCCCCTTGAAGCCTGGGTTGCAGATGAGGAAGAACCAGCACCAGGTTCTATAACATACTTGTTATTTCTTTTAATTCACAAGAAATTGTTTCAATCATTTCATTACAGTTACAATTTTGATTATTGTGTAGGAAAATAGAGCAGATTATTCAGAAGTTGTTTCTTCCATGGCTACAAATGCACAAAGGCCTCCAAGAGTACCTGCTGCTTCTGCACCTGAACCAGCACCAGTTGCACCTGCTGCTTCTGCACCTGCACCTGCTGCTATGTCAAGGAAAAGGAAGAACTCTTCCACTCCAGCAGCAGAACCAATCAAGAGGAGCAGGAGCAACACTACTACTCCAGCAGCAAAACCATCCAAGAGGAGCAGGAACAACACTTCTACTACAGCACCAGGTCCAGCCAGGAAGAGAAGCACCAACACTTCTTCTGCAGCAAAAAACACCAGGTCATCAAGAATCTCCCTAGCAAAGAACACCAGGTCTGCAGTTGCCCAGAGAGATGGCTCAAGAACATTCAGTGCACCAAGGCAATCAACATCAACTAGAATTAGGAAACCAACTGGGAAGTGGAAGGAATATCTGTATGCAAGTGGTAACTAGAATTTGGGTGTTTGAACTAGAGTTGAACTGCTTTGGTTTGTAATGACTGCTTTGGTTCCCAGTGTGTCTTAAAGACTTATTGGACTACTTTGGTTTGTTATGACTTTGTGTGGTTTCAGTGAAAATAACTACTGTTTTCATAAAGATCCAGTAAACCTACAAGCATTTTGAGCAGCAGCTCAGATAGCATTCAAAATTAGCAATACAACTTTAAGGTAACAACTACAGCTCCAATAAAGCCCAATTAAACACAACATTTAACAGTATATACAGTGACCAACACAGCATAGAAAATCCATTACATAATACTTAAGAACATAGCATAGAAGATTTATTACATCATACTTAAGAACACAACATAGAAGATCCATTACATCATACTTAGGAACATAGCAAATATTGTTCATACATACATAAGCTAGTTAGGCCACAAAATATACAGGCCACATCTTCACTTGACAATGTTAGGCCACATCCTTATACAGGCCTTGGATGTACTTCACCACCATAACCATCACTTCAAGACTCAAGGATGGCCTTGATTTGCTCTAACTTCTCCTTGCTGCCATAGCCATCTTTCAGCAACTCAGAAACAACTTGCTCAAACTTTGTCTTCTCCTTTTGAAGAAGATCTCTGTCCACTTCAACTTCCTTCATAGCCTTCCTTGTGTTCTGGATAATGTCAGCCTGGGACTGCAATATGCACCTCTGCTCCTTAGCAAGTTTTAGCTTTTCCATCTGCACCTCCAACCTAGCTTTCTCCTCTAGGTCCTTCTTCTTCTTCTTCTCAAAATCTTCCTCCTCCACTGCCTTCTTGTAATCCATGTGGTCCACCCTCCCATCCTGCCAATCAAACATCTTGCCTACATCTTCAACAAGCTTGTTGTACTCAGTGCAAAGCTTGACATTTTCAGCCTTAAGCTTGGCCAACTCCTTCTCATACTTCTGTTTGTCAAGTACCCTTCCACAGTTCTGGTCATGGAACATTTCCCATAGCTTGGACAAACATCTCTGAAGAACAGTAGGCCAAGGCTTGTCAACCCACTGTACAACCCCACAATTCACACCATTTTCCTGCAGTTGGAAAATATGAATTTATAAACTTATTACACTAGCAAATGTTGCTGAAAATATTGCTAGGTTGCTGAAAATATTGCTCAAAATTTTGCTAAGTTGCTGAAAATTTTGCTGCAAATGTTGCTGTAAATATTGCTAAGTTCAGTTACTGCAAACAAACTAACTTAAATTTATAAACTTATTACACTAGCAAATGTTGCTGAAAATATTGCTAAGTTGCTAAAAATATTGCTCAAAATATTGCTAAGTTGCTGCAAATGTTGCTGAAAATATTGCTAAGTTGAGTTACTGCAAACAAACAGTTGCTAAGTTCAGATACTAGAAACATACTAAAAAATATAAATGAAATCTTTAATATAACTTGCACTGGGCATCCATAGAAACGCCTTCCAGTTAATGTGCCTTCGAAAGCCACACACTTCATAGGCCTCAAGTGGTGCAGAATGCATTTGGGTTCAGAAAGCTCTAGTTGGCCATAGAAAAGGGGATCCACAATGGTGTCAGGTTCCTCCTGCATCCACAAAACCACCCACAAAATCAACAATTTAGCACAAATAATTAGTTACCAAAATCAACTAGGACCATAACCCTAAAGAAATCCCCAATATCAGCAACAACCCTAACCCTACAAAAATCCCCAAATCAGCAAGAACCCTAACCCTAACCCTACAGAAATCCCCAAGAACCCTAACCCTAACCCTACAGAAATCCCCGAATCCCCAATAGCTAAATACTATATCACAAGCAACACTAACCCTACCTAACCAAGATCCATATAAGGGACACAACAATATACCTAACTAACCAAGATCCATGGCAGTAGCGAGCAGCAGTCCGTAACCCTAGCTTGGGGGAAGAAAATACCTACCAAAAGCCCCATGTCCATGCTGACGGCCTCGCATTCATCGTCTGAGCTTGTTTCACCGTCGTTCCAGGAAGGCATGGTGACAGGGAGGTGCGCGACCGTCGGCGGCGGCGAGCTCAGAGTGGAGCAGGGGAGTGGGAGCAGGGGAGTGGGAGCAGGCGACGACCGAGGACGACGAACTGGGTATTAAACGCCCAGTTCCGACCGGTGCGGTCGGTGTAACGGGCGTTAACGCCCGCGCCGTGAGCGCTGCCGTCCACGTGGCCTGACCGGTGGTCCCAGTTGGTCAGAAAACGGTTTAAATCGCTAGTCGCGCGCGTTTTGTGTTTTTTGAAACAGCTGACCCCTGACTTGGTAGTTATCAGCGAAAATTCAAAAGTCGGTAGTTTTCTGGAACAATAGCCCGAATTGTAGTAGTTTTATGCTATTTACTCCACTATAAAGCCCAAATCTTTGGATGAGAACTTCGATCGTTATAAAGTAAGCACCACAATCATCCTACCAACCCACAAACATGTGTCGGTCTGTTTACATGAGTATGTACACATAATAGAGGCCGACCATGTGTCCACCCCGAGCATTTCCCTTTCAATCAACTCACGCCATGTTGGCAAGGAAATCGTCAATGCGACAAATGAATAGTGCAGCATTGTTTTTCATTAAATGAGCCCCGACCTAAGCGTTGTGTTCTTTATTACAGAGCCAAGGTATAGGGATGAAACATGAGTAAAAAATCCATTATTATCTGGATATGCAAGCACATATCTTATCGGTCTATTAAAGTCGATAATATGAGAGGTCATCTGAAAGGACGTGGATGTCGCCTAGAGAGGGGGGTGAATATGCGCTTTAAAATAATTACGGTTTAGGCTTGAACAAATGCGGAATAAAACTATCGTTTAATTAGTCAAGCACAAAACCTAAAACAACTAGGCTCACCTATGTGCACCAACAACTTATGCTAAGCAAGATAGACAACTAAGTGATAGCAAGATATATAACAAGAAACAATATGGCTATCACAAAGTAAAGTGCTTAAGTAAAGGGCTCGGGTAAGAGATAACCGAGGCACGCGGAGACGACGACATATCCCGAAGTTCACACCCTTGCGGATGCTAATCTCCGTTCGGAGCGGTGTGGAGGCACAATGCTCCCCAAGAAGCCACTAGGGCCACCGTAATCTCCTCACGCCCTCGCACAATGCAAGATGCCGTGATTCCACTAAGGGACCCTTGAGGGCGGTCACCGAACCCGTACAAACAAGGTTGGGGCAAACTCCATAACTTAATTGGAGGCTCCCAACAACACCACGAAGCTTCACCACAATGGATTGTGGCTCCGAGGTGACCTCAAATGCTCGGGGCAATCTCCACAACCTAATTGGAGACCCCGAAGCTTGCCCGGAGCTTTGCACCACAATGATTGAGCTCCGAGGCACCACCAACCGTCTAGGGCGCCAAAGCACCCAAGAGGAACAAGCTCAAGGGTGCTCAAACACCCAAGAGTAATAAGCTTCTCAAACTTCACTTCCACGTATCACCGTGGAGAACTCAAACCTATGCACCAAATGCAATGGCAAGGGCACACGAAGTGCCCAAGTCCTTCTCTCCCAAATCCCACCAAAGCAACTAATGCTAGGGAGGAAAATGAGAGGAAGAACGAAGAAGAACACGAAGAACTCCAAGATCTAGATCCAAGGGGTTCCCCTCACATAGAGGAGAAAGTGATTGGTGGAAATGTGGATCTAGATCTCCTCTCCCTTTTCCCTCAAGAACTAGCAAGAATCATTGGAGGGATTGAGAGTTAGCAAGATTGAAGAAGGTCAACAATGGGGGAAGAACACGAGCTAAAGAGATAAGGTTCAATGGGGAAGAAGACCCCCTTTTATAGGTGGGGAAAAATCCAACCGTTATGCTCACAGCCCGCACAGAGCGGTACTACCGCTCCAAGGAGCGGTACTACCGCTAGGGCGGTAGTAGCCATATGAAACACTACTGCAACGAGGCAACAGGGCGGTAGTACTGCCGGAGCGGTACTACCGTCTGCCCTCGCGGTACTACCGCGGGGTAGTATTCAACGGCCACTCAGGTGCAGCACACGGCAGAAGACACCGTGAGGCAGCGGTACTACCGCGCGTCCACGGATGTAAAAAATTACTTCCGTGCCTACCTCCGCTGAGGGCGGAGCTGCGCAAAAGTCCGGCACGGTAGTACCGGACATACATCACGGTACTACCGCTCGAGGGCGGATGTAAAAAATTACATCCGCGCCTACTACCGCAAGCGCACGCATCAGGTGCTGGGGACAGCGGTACTACCGCTCTAGTGAAGCGGTACTACCGCTGTCTCCTGCGGTACTACCGCTCCCTTGAGCGGTACTACCGCCCTCGGGAGGGCAACAAAGAACCAGAGCAGCCAGATGGAACCAGTAAAACCAGAACTGCCATAACCTTCGCATATGAGCTCCGAATTGAGCAAACTCAAGCTTGTTGGATTCAGGACGACAAGAGCTATCCAACAGTGACTGGTTATCTTAAGAAGAGGCAGTATGAAAATGCCAATGATATAGAGATGTGAAACCTCTATCAATGAAGAACCGGCAAAAACTCCAACATCGAAAACATCATAGAAGATGCATATGGACTCCGTTTTCGATGAACTTGAGCTTGTCATGAAGCTGACCATAAGCTCAAGAACCCACATAGAGAAAAGCTAACCAAGAACCAAGAAAGATGATGATGCCAAGAATGCAATGGTTTGAGCTCTCAACGAACGATACGATCAAGCTACTCACTTGAGAGCCCCCTTGATAGTACGGCAATCGATCCTATAACCCGGTCTCCCAACTACCACCATGAGACCGGTAAAATAGAAAACCCTATCAAGGTCAAACCTTTGCCTTGCGCATAGTCCACTTGAGCTAGATGATGACGATCTTGACTTCCTCAAGATGGACCACCTTTCTTGATTGCGCCGGCTTGATGAAGACTAGTTGATTGCTCCCCCATACTCCACTATGGGTGAGCCACTCTTCGGCACATCTTCACAAGTCCATTGTCACCACAATGAATGGCAAGCCTCAAGCATGATCTCTTCGTGATGCTTCACTTGAGCTTGCACATCGCAACCTTGATGACGATCTCCACTTGATGTCATCTTCCATGGGATGTATGGGATCTTCCTCTTGATGCAAGCCCATGGAAATATACCTAACCCCACAAAGAACTCTCACGTAGACCATGGGTTAGTACACAAAGCGTAATGGATAATGCTTACCACACCATGGGATCACTTGATCCCTCTCGGTACATCTTGTACGCTTTGTGTGTTGATCAACTTGATTCACTTTTTGACTTAGTCTTGATCAACCTTGTATCTTATCTTCTCTCTTCATAAAGATGATGTCTTGAAGGTAAACATGAATGCTCACACAATCTTCTTCTTCAAGACATGCTTGCAATAAGCTCAACTCCCACATGACCAATCTTTGGATAAACCTTGAATACCACCTTGGTCACCATATAAACTCCTTGAAACCAACAGATGGACTTCAAGAAGTACCTACGGACAAATCCTTCGAATATAACTCAAGGCAACCATTAGTCCATAGGGATTGTCATCAATTACCAAAACCACACCACTAGTAGAAAACAGGGCTTTAGTGCCGGTTCGTAAGGGCCTTTAGTGCCGGTTCTGGTGGGGACTAAAGCCCCCCCCCCCTTTAGTCCCGGTTCAACACGGCCCGGCACTAAAGGCCCACCACGTGGCACCTGCCGGCGCCGTGGGCTGGGGGACCTTTAGTCCCGGTTGGTAACACCAACCGGCACTAAAGGCCCACCACGTGGCGGGCTGGGGGACCTTTAGTTCTTTTAATTTTGGTTTATTTTTCCTTTTAATCCTTTAGGGGTTTATGAATTAATTATGGTTTATTTTGCATATATATAAATAGAATTTCTCGTAGAACCGATCATATATATATATATATATATATCATCGAATTTCTCGTACGATGACCATTCACATACATATATATATATACAATTTGTTATATACAATTTCTCCTACAATTTGCGCATCATTACATATGCAGGGCATTACTGCTTGATCTTGTAATGGTATTCTCCTTTGGGATCTATGACCTGGTCGAGCAGAAATCCAGCTATTTCCTCTTGAATTGCTCGTACGCGATCCGTTGGTAGGAGCTGGCCCCGCATCTCCGTCAGCTATAATCAGGAGATCAAGATGAATATATTAGTTGTGTGTATATATATTAGCTAGATCATGATAAAAAAAATTATGGATAGTGTTCTGGCAAACGTCGTACCCAAAGATTTCTTTCGTTTCTGCTCCTTTCAGACGTGATCATGCAAATGTTCTCGCAAACGTAGTATGCGCATAAAGCATTCCCCTGCTCCTGCTTCATGCACTTTACGAGAATAAAATTCAATCAGGTAATAATTAATTAAGCATGATAATGGTATTGAAACTAGAATTAAAGAGATGCACGGACGTAGCTAGCTAGTACTACTTAATTACCTTGGGTCGCACCCATGTCAGCTTTTGTTCCCAGTCGCCTGGGACCTGTTTGACGAACTTGGCCCAAGCCCTGCCCGTCGGCAAAGAAAATGAATAAAGGAGTTATTAACTAGTTGATATCAGGAAATGAAGTAAAGAGGCCGACATAGTGCGATAATGATTGAAATTACCTGTCGACCATCCCCCTCACGGTTGAGTATTCGGATGGATCCTTATATAGTGAGTCCAGTACTTCAACTTTTGCCTTGTCAACTTCAATGATTAACAAGATCCAGTGGTAACTGCATGCGCACACGTTTTGTATAAATAAGCGGTCACGTGCATATAACTCATCAACTACACTTATATATTAACATCTAGTAATTAAGCAAAAAATAGAATTTGTAGTACAAGATATAGTAACACTCACCCGAAGTGGTAAGGAAGTAGTATTTCAGGTTGGGTGTTTAGTTGCTTCAAAAACTCTATCAGGGATTTCTCTGTGTCTTTTCTCGAATATTTATCTTCCCATATCGCCTGATTAACCGTATTTGGGTCAATGAACCCAATGCCATAGCGTCCAGCTATTTTCATTTCATATATCTTCATTCTGCATAATACCACAGAAAATAATATAGTGAGGATAATTACAGGTAATGAACGAGAGCACAGCTAGCTAGCTAGAGACTTAAATTACAGAAAGAAATCACTTACAGACAATAGCAACTGACGATAGATTTGTCGAGTGCGTCTTGATTGAATAACTGAAGCAACTCTGAATAATGAATCCACACGTCTTTTTTATGGAAGTAATGCCTTTTCTTGACTTTCACCATGAGGGACTCTTCATTGGTATTTGTTGTTTGTTGCATGTACCACGTATGCAACTCGTACATTCTCGTTGGTAGAAGCTTGACTCTTCATTCTCATTGGTATTTGCGGTCTATCAAGAGGTTTGACGCGGACATATTGCCATTTTACTTCCTCCTCTGTAATCCCGGGGATTTCCTCAAGGCCTAGGAGTTGTTCAACAGTGACACCGGCCTCTTTAGCCTGCCTTCTAAGATCGTCGGTTATTACCAGCCGATCGGCGGTACTCACAGGCCGTGTTTGTACAATGAGCGGGGGGATCGATTGCACTGCCTGTTCTCCCAGCTGGGGAACAGCTTTCCCGCTTTTTTTGCCAACTGCTTGGCTCGAGCTTGAGCTCGACTCCTTTTGTCCTGCCAAATATGACTTCTTGATAGACCGCACATAGTCGGAGTCCTTCTGATTGTCAGCCGGTCGAGCCATATCAATAAAGTGTTGTGAGACATGCTCAGGTACTTTCTCCTTTGGCGGCGCGGGCGGTTTCGGTGCAAAATGGGCCTTCAATTGGGCATCACATGCGTCGTCGAGTTCCTCCTGAGTCAGGTGGTAAGACAACTTCGGAAGAGGCTTGAGATCTGGACCATATTTGAATTTCTTGCCTGTTGTACCGCTAGCCGTCGTAGCTGTGGCCTCTCTCTTCCGCTGTTGCTTAGGCTGACGCCGTGCCAGACTTGGAGGAGGAGTCGGCTGATGCGGTGCCGGCGGACTTGGAGGAGGAGGAGTTGGCTGACGCCGTGCCGGACTTGGAGGAGGAGTCGGCTGACGCGGTGCCGGACTTGGAGGAGGAGGAGTCGACTGACGCGGCGGCGGACTTGGAGGAGGAGGAGTCGGTGGCCTTGGGAAGACGATGCAATCCTTTTTCCATAGAATGATACGATGTATGGCCTCTCCCAGTGTTCTCTCCACGTCACCTCCAAGAATGTCAAGTTGTAGCCCGTTATATCCTGACATCACTTCATCAACCCCGACATGAGCATAGCCTGCTGGAATGGGATTGCAATGGAAGGTTGCTTCAGGGGGATTTGCTAAAGCATAGCCGTCCGCCACCTTCATGGATAAGTTCTTCACTTTCATGTGTAGCTCACAGTTAGTCCTGTCTTTGATATCATCCACAGGGTAGCTAGCTAGCAGTGCATTATCGATATCGGCCGGGGCGGAACCCACGCTGCTTCTCGGCATAGATGGGACGGTGCTATCCAATGCTGGATCGATCTGCTCATGCTGCCGCTGAGACGCCCTTTCCTGGCTGAGTGAGTCGATCTGCTCCTGCTGCCGCCTGACAAATCGTTCCAACTCCAGGTGCTTTGATTCTAGTCCTTCAAGGCGGAGTGCTTCCTCCTTCTTCTTCTTCTCCTCCTGCATCTTCTTTCTCGCACGGCTTCTATAGTCGTCGTTCCAATCCGCAAACCCCTCAAACCACGGAACAACGCCTTTGCCTCGTGTTCTTCCCGGGTGTTCAGGATTCTTCAGGGCACGCGTAAGCTCGTCGTTCTCTCTATTGGGCGTGAACAACCCCGTTCAAACTTCTTCTATTGCAATAAGTATTTCGTCTGTCGCTTCTTTAAGACTTGCCTTCACCATAACCAGCCCTGTCTTTGGGTCCAACTTCCCCCCATGCGCATAAAACCATGTCCTGCACCTGGAGGGCCATGTCAATGTAACTGGACTGACCCTTGCACTAATCATCTCTTGCTCAGATTTATCCCACTTAGGCAGGGCCACCTGGTAGCCACCTGGCCCCATATGATGGTGCCACTTCTTTTTCCCAGCATTAATCTTGTTTTTTCTCGACCGTTCCTGGGTTTCTTCCGATTCCTTGAACTCCACGAAAGCGTCCCAGTGGTCTTTTGCCTTCACCAGTGCTCCCGTGAATTCTGGAGTCTTCTTTTCAGATTTGACGTACTTAGTCCATGTATTTTTTTTGAAGGTGTTGAATGCGATCGCCATCTTTTTAAGAGCATAGTTTCTGACTTTCTTCAGATCTGCATCTGTCAAATTATCTGGTAGGGTGAAATGTTCCATGAGCGTAGTCCAAAGCACATCTTTTGCTCTTTCGTCGACAAAAGTAACTCGGCCTGCTCGATCTCCCTTTGCTGGCTTTTTCCATTCTTGAACGGAGATCGGGATTTGGTCCCTGACAATAACTCCGCATTGATTCTTGAACTTGGTCGCATTTTTCCTAGGTTCAAGCGGTTCGCCAGTTGATATTTGGATGGAATCGATGTTGAACTTTACGCCTTTATCCAACTTTTTGGCCGGGCCTCGAACTACCCTGTCGCTTGTAGAAGATTTGCTCGATCCGGAGGCCTAAAAGAAGAAAGATCGATTCGTTAGTACATACAAATCACCGGATGGCTTATATAATAAATATACCTCGCCGGTCTTTGTTATTTGAAGAACATTTTCTTCGTCAACATCGTTGTCGTCGCCTTCATCTATTCGTTCGTCTTCATCAAATATCATACAACCCTCACCGGAATTTTTCAGATATTGCGAGCCGTCATCATCTTCAGGTTCATGCTCTGGGCTCTTGGAGCGTATGATGTCGAACAGAGCCTCTTCTCCTTCTCTGCTGGTATTGTCCATAGCTTTTATTTAACTAATCCAGAAGAAAGATAAAACAATTTAGTATTCAAATTAGAATGCATGCAATCAATAAGGAAAAACTGAATCATAGTACATAATATGCATCTCGAATAATTCATATAATATGCATCATCGAATATAATCTCGAATAAATCGTCTCGAATATTATCGAATATAATCTCGAATACATCTCGAGTATTATCACTAATACATCTCGAATATTATCATATATATAACATCACTAGCTAATACAGATCGAATATTATCGAAGAATCTAGTTCACTCGCGGTTCCTGAGGCGCGGGCGGTGGACACCCAAAGAGAAGGAACCATCATAGGATCATAGCTCGGGTGAGATCCCTGAAGAATCTGCCAGGTATTGGAGAACCTGACGTCCAACGCATCCATGTAGCGACGGACGTGCTCGTCCTCCTCCCTGACACGGCGACGTACCACCTCCAGCGGGGCCGGCTACCTCCGCACCGAAAGTGGCCCACGCGAACGCCACCAAAGAAGCTCCGGGTCGACGACGGGACCCGGGTTCCTCACCAAGCTGCGCGCCCCTGAAGGTAGCACCTCCCAGTGCCAGCCCGGCGGAGCCCAGTCCCGAACGTTGCCCCTCTGAAGCAGGACGTCGTCGCGAACGAGTCGACGACGAGGATGGGGGCCAGGCATCGTTGACTCCGAGAAAAAATTCTTATGAAAACAAATTCTACTTAACATTTCTATACATCTAATTAACATCTAATTAACATTATATACATCTAATTAACATTTATAAAAAAAATTATATACATCTAATTAACATTTATCATTTCTATACATCTAATTAACATCTAAAAAAAAATTCTAATTAACATTTCTATACATCTAATTAACATTATTAGTATACCCTAATATCTAACATTTCTATACATCTAATTAACATTATATACATCTAATTAACATTTATAAAAAAATTCCATGGCGGCAGGGGCTCACAGCGGGGAGATGGCGACTGTGACTGCGACGGCGACGGCGACGGCGACGGCGACTGCGACGGCGACGGCGCGCGAGCTCGAGGAGGGGGCGGCGACGGCGTGGGCGGCGCGTCGGGGGCGGCGACGGCGTGGGCGGCGCGTTGGGGGCAGCGACGGCGTCGGGGCAGGCGGTGCGTCGGGGGCGCGCGGCGGCGATCTCCTCTGTTCAGTGGTCGAAGAGACGAAGAAGTAGAGGGAAAATGAAAAAATTTCAACTGCTGCTTATATAGGAGGACCTTTAGTCGCGGTTGGTGGCTCCAACCGCGACTAAAGACCCCCCTTTAGTCGCGGTTGGAGCCACCAACCGCGACTAAAGGTGAATTTCACCAGCCGAAGCGGCGGGAAGCGAAACCCTTTAGGTCTTTAGTCGCGGTTGGAGCCACCAACCGCGACTAAAGACCTGTTCCTGCCACGGCGCACGGCGGTGGAAGTTTAGTCCCACCTCGCTAGTCGAGGGGCGCCTCGACCAGTTTATAAGCCCCGGCGCGGGCACTGCATTGAGCTCCTCTCTAATGCAGGCCTTCTGGGCCTACCTCTGTTGCGATTCCCTGTGGGCCTACTGAGCCTTGCGGGCCTGCGTCCTGGCCCAACTACAGGTTGGGTTTCTAGTCGTATGCAGGCCATTGTGGCCCAGTAGGCGAGATTTTTTAATTTATTTATTTTTCATTTTTTTTGTTTTCTGCTTTAATTTTTTTTATTTCTGAGTTGTTTTTTTCTTTCTTTAGAGTTTCTTTGTGAATCCTTTTGCTTTAGGTAAAAAAAATATAAACTTTCTGTTAGTGCCAGTAGTTTCCAAATTTGAATAGTTTAAATTTGAATTATTTGAAATTTGTGTGAATCACTAGTTTGTGAATAACTTTACTTTAAAAATAGATTTTCCAGTGATTATTTTTTCTTCTGTTTAATTTTATTGTGTTTTATCATTATATTCAATTTGGTAATACTTAGGTTATTTAAAAAAATGAAATGCCTTTGTAACAGACGAGTTTTCGTCTGAAACCCTGATACTTCGAAAGAGATTGTCCATTTTGTACACGAAGTGCATCCAGTTTTTGCCGTAACCCTCTCAACTTTTTAGCACATGCTATGTGGGTGAAATGATGATACCATGCCAACTTTCAACCTTTTCAGAGTTCATTTGAAGTGCTTATCAATTTCAGGGTCATTTAGCTCAAAAAAATCAGTAAATGCATGAAAAATAGCAAATGAAGTCAGAAGTGGTTGAAAATTGATGGCGTGGCTTCGAATGGTGCATATTGAACGCACAAAAAGTCTGGAGTTGAAATAAGTTTAAAAAAATGAAATGGCTTTGTAACAGACGAGTTTTCGTCTGAAACCCTGATACTTCGAACGAGATTGCCCATTTTGTACACGAAGTGCGTCCATTTTTTGCCGTAACCCTCTAAACTTTTTAGCACATGCTATGTGGGTGAAATGATGATACCATGCCAACTTTCAACCTTTTCAGAGTTCATTTGTAGTGCTTATCAATTTCAGGGTCATTTAGCTCAAAAAAATCAGTAAATGCATGAAAAATAGCAAATGAAGTCAGAAATGGTTGAAAATTGATGGCATGGCTTCGAATGGTGCATATTGAACGCACAAAAAGTCTGGAGTTGAAATAAGGTTAAAAAAATGAAATGGCTTTGTAACAGACGAGTTTTCGTCTGAACCCCTGATACTTCGAAAGAGATTGCCCATTTTGTACACGAAGTGCGTCCAGTTTTTGCCGTAACGCTCTCAACTTTTTAGCACATGCTATGTGGGTGAAATGATGATACCATGCTAACTTTCAAACTTTTCAGAGTTCATTTGTAGTGCTTATCAATTTCAGGGTCATTTAGCTCAAAAAAATCAGTAAATGCATGAAAAATAGCAAATGAAGTCAGAAATGGTTAAAAATTGATGGCGTGGCTTCGAATGGTGCATACTGAACGCACAAAAAGTCTGGAGTTGAAATAAGTTTAAAAAAATGAAATGGCTTTGTAACAGACGAGTTTTCGTCTGAAACCCTAATACTTCGAAAGAGATTGTCCATTTTGTACACGAAGTGCGTCCAGTTTTTGCCATAACCCTCTCAACTTTTTAGCATATGCTATGTGGGTGAAATGATGATACCATGCCAACTTTCAACCTTTTCAGGGTTCATTTGTAGTGCTTATCAATTTCAGGGTCATTTAGCTCAAAAAAAATCAGTAAATGCATGAAAAATAGCAAATGAAGTCAGAAAGGGTTGAAAATTGATGGCGTGGCTTCGAATGGTGCATACTGAACGCACAAAAAGTCTGGAGTTGAAATAAGTTTAAAAAAATGAAATGGCTTTGTAACAGACGAGTTTTCGTCTGAAACCCTGATACTTCGAAAGAGATTGCCCATTTTGTACACGAAGTGCGTCCAGTTTTTGCCGTAACCCTCTCAACTTTTTAGCACATGCTATGTGGGTGAAATGATGATACCATGCCAACTTTCAACCTTTTCAGAGTTCATTTGTAGTGCTTATCAATTTCAGGGTCATTTAGCTCAAAAAAATCAGTAAATGCATGAAAAATAGCAAATGAAGTCAGAAAGGGTTGAAAATTGATGGCCTGCCTTCGAATGGTGCATACTGAACGCACAAAACACATAAGTACACTACTATTAGAAAGATTCCCTCCGGTTTGTCCGAAGTGGGACTTTCCAGGTATATAAGTCCGGAAACTAACTAGAGAAGCCGGTCACATCCCAGAGTGGGATCTTTGGGTATAAAACTTTTTCTTCGCGTGTGTCCCTTTGCGTCGTAACCATGGACAATCTTCATCGTTTAACTTGATGCTCGGGTCAACATTCACTGTGAAGGGAGCAATTTCATGAAACTTTTCATAATCTTCTGACATGTCTGTCATGTTCTCCACTCCCACGATGTTTCTTTTCCCAGAAAGAACTATGTGGCGCTTTGGCTCATCGTATGATGTATTCACTTCCTTATCTTTTCTTTTTCTCGTCTTTGTAGACATGTCCTTCACATAGAAAACCTGTGCCACATCATTGGCTAGGACGAATGGTTCGTCTGCGTACCCAAGATTGTTGAGATCCACTTTTGTCATTCCGTACTGCGGGTCTTCCTTTACCCCGCCTCCTGTCAGATTGACCCATTTGCACCGAAACAAAGCGACCTTCAAACCAAGTCCATAGTCAAGTTCCCATATCTCCTCTATGTAACCATAATATGTGTCCTTTGGCCCATTGATGTTTGCTGCATCAAAGCGGACACCACTGTTTTCGTTGGTGCTCTTTTTATCTTGGGCGATCGTGTAAAATGTATTCCCATTTATATCGTACCCTTTGAAAGTCAATATAGTCGAAGATGGTAACTTGGACAGCAAGTACATGTCATCTTCAACAGTGTCGTCATGCATGAGACGTGTCTGCAACCAACCGGCGAAAGTCACCATTTGTTCATGTGTAATCCAGTCGTCAGACTACTCCGGGTGTTTGGAGCGTAGAATATTCTTGTGTTGCTCGATATACGGAGCCACCAAGGTGGAACTTTGTAGAACTGTGTAGTGTGCTTGCGCCAAAGAATGCCCGTCCCGGCATATTAGTGAATTCTTTCCTAGCGTGCCTTTTCCACCCAGTCTGCCCTCATGCCGCGATTCAGGAACACCAATCGGCTTAATGTCAGGAATAAAGTCAACACAAAACTCAATGACCTCCTCTGTTTCATGGCCCTTGGAGATGCTTCCTTCTGGCCTAGCACGATTATGAACATATTTCTTTAAGACTCCCATGAACCTCTCAAAGGGGAACATATTGTGTAGAAATACAGGACCCAGAATGGCAATCTCCTCGACTAGGTGAACTAGGACGTGCGTCATGATATTGAAGAAGGATGGTGGGAACACCAACTCGAAACTGACAAGACATTGCACCAAATCATTCTCTAACCTTGGTAGGATTTCTGGATCGATTACCTTCTGAGAGATTGCATTCAGGAATGCACATAGCTTCACAATGGCTAATCGAATGTTTTCCGGTAGAAGCTCCCTCAATGCAACCGGAAGCAGTTGCGTCATAATCACGTGGCAGTCATGAGACTTTAGGTTCTGGAACTTTTTCTCTGCCATATTTATTATTCCCTTTATATTCGACGAGAAGCCAGACGGGACCTTCATATTGAGCAGGCATTCGAAGAAGATTTCCTTCTCTTCTTTGGTAAGAGCGTAGCTGGCATGACCCTGAAACTGCTTTGGATCCATGCCGTCTTCTCCGTGCATACGTTGCTGGTCCTCCCGTGCCTCCGGTGTATCTTTTGTCTTCCCATACACGCCCAAGAAGCCTAGCAGGTTCATGCAAAGATTCTTCGTCACGTGCATCACGTCGATTGCAGATCGGACCTCGAGGTCTTTCCAATAGGGTAGGTCCCAAAATATAGATTTCTTCTTCCACATGGGTGCGCGATTGTCAGCGTCATTCGGAACAGATTGTGCGCCAGGACCCTTTCCAAAGATTACTTTTAAATCCTTGACCACATCAAGTATATCATCACCAGTACGGTGGCGAGGCTTCTTCCGGTGATCTGCCTCACCTTTGAAATGCTTGCCTTTCTTTCTTACGGGATGCCTGCTCTGAAGAAATCGACGATGCATCAGGTACACATTCTTCTTACATTTATCCAAATATATACTGTCGGTATCATCTAAACAGTGTGTGCATGCGTGGTATCCCTTGTTTGTCTGTCCTGAAAGGTTACTGAGAGCAGGCCAATCATTGATGGTTACAAACAACAACGCATGTAGGTCAAATTCCTCATGTTCTTTCGCATCCCACGCACGTACACCTTTTCCATTCCACAGCTGTAAAAGTTCTTCAACTAATGGCCTTAGGTACACATCAATGTCGTTGCCGGGTTGCTTGGGGCCTTGGATGAGCACTGGCATCATAATGAACTTCCGCTTCATGCACAACCAAGGAGGAAGGTTATAGATACATAGAGTCACAGGCCATGTGCTATGATTGCTGTTCTGCTCCCCAAAAGGATTAATGCCATCTGCACTTAAACCAAACCATACGTTCCTTGCGTCCTTTGCAAAGTCCTTCCACTTTCTCTCGATTTTTCTCCATTGCGATCCGTCAGCGGGTACTCTCAACTTCCCGTCTTTTCTTACGGTCTTCGTTGTGCCATCGCATCAACTTGGCATGCTCTTTGTTTTGGAACAAACGTTTCAACCGTGGTATTATAGGAGCATACCACATCACCTTGGCAGGAATCTTCTTCCTGGGGCGCTCGCCCTCAACATCACCAGGGTCATCGTGGCCGATCTTATAGCGCAATGCACATCATACCGGGCATGCATTCAAATCCTCGTACTCACCGCGGTAGAGGATGCAGTCATTAGGGCATGCATGTATCTTCTGCACCTCTAATCCTAGAGGGCAGACGGCCTTCTTTGCTTCGTACGTACTGTCGGGCAATTCGTTGTCCTTTGGTAGCTTATTCTTCATTATTTTCAGCAACTTTTCAAATGCCTTGTCAGGTACACCATTCTCTGCCTTCCATTGCAGCAATTCCAGTGTGGTACCCAGCTTTTTCTTGTCATCTTCGCAATTTGGCTACAATAATTTCTTGTGATCCTCTAACATGCGCTGCAACTTCAGCTTCTCCTTTTCACTTGCGCAGTTTCTCTTTGCATCGGCAATGGCCCGACCAAGATCATCAGCGGGCTCATCTGATGCCTCTTCTTCAGCTCCTTCCCGCATTGCCGGCTCAGCTTCTTCCCCCATTGTTGTACCATCGTATTCATGGAACCCATGGCCAGGATAGCTGTCGTCATCCTCTTCTTCTTCATTCTCTTCCATTAGGACCCCTCTTTCTCCGTGCTTGGTCCAACAGTTATAGCCGGACATGAAACCGGACTCAAACAGGTGGACGTGAATGGTTCTTGAGTTAGAGTAATTTCGATCATTCTTACAGCCAGCACATGGACAATGCATAAAACGATCCGCCCGCTTGTTTGCCTCAGCCGCAACCAGAAAAGTATGCACGCCATTAATGAACTGGGGAGAGCATCGGTCATCGTACATCCATTGCCGGCTCATCTTCATTACACAACACCGAAAAGACCAAATTAATACAAGTTCATACATAAAGTTCATACACATTTGTTCTCATAAAGCAACATACAAACTCTCTAGCTAAAGCATTTAAATGCAACAACAAATGCGATCAAGATCGCAACTAAGGTAACAATTGATCCAACAGCATAGTGATACCAAGCCTCACTATCAATGGCATATTTTTAAAATTTTTTAATCTTCAAGCGCATTGCATCCATCTTGATCTTGTGATCATCGACGACATCGGCAACATACAACTCCAGTTTCATCTTCTCTTCTTCAACTCTTTTCAATTTTTCTTTCAAATACTCGTTTTCTTTTTCAACTAAATTTAACTTCTTGACAAGAATATCTATGTCGGTTGCAATTTCCGGTTCACATACCTCCTAGATAAAAATATCTATGTCAACTTGATGGGCATAATTGTCATAAACACGAAATGCAACAAATAGTTATAAAAAAGAGTATATACCACATCCGAATCATAAACCGGACGAGGGCCGACGGGGACGGATATCAAAACCATGCCACTATGTATAACAAACAACCATACAGGTAAGAAAACTATACAAGTAACTATCTAAATCTTACAAACATGATTTTTTTTAATAAAAAGGATAAGAACAAGAGGCTCACCAAGGTGGTGCCGGCGACGGGACGGTGCGGGCGATCGACGGTGGTTAGGACGGGGACGGGAAGGCACTAAGTAAACCACACCTACACATGCAAAGTAAGAAGTTAATTTGAGCTCAAATTGCATATAAATCAAATGAACTACCACATATAAATACCCCCAAACTAAAACCCACAAATCACTATACTTATAGAGTATTGCAAGAGCTAATCTAGCAATGAGAGATGAAAGGACAAAGTTGCTAACCTTTGTGAACACTTGGATGGATGGGGTGCCTCCAAATCTTGACAAATTTTGGAAAAAATGGAGGATGAGCTCGAGGAAGAGGAAGAACAAAGGAGGGGAAGAAGGGGAAAACAGGGAGGAGTACTGTGTTCGGGCTGGCCGAATTCATATAGGGGATCTTTAGTCCCGGTTTGTGCCACGAACCGGGACTAAAGGTTAGCCTATAATACCGGTTCGTGGCACGAACCGGGACTAAAGGTTATCGTGGGGCCCCAGGCTGACACCAGCCTGCCACAACCCCTTTAGTCCCGGTTCGTGGCACGAACCGGGACTAAAGGTCCGGAACGAACCGGCACTAATGATGCCCGTCACGAACCGCGACTAATGGTCACATTAGTGCCGGTTCAAAACCAGACCGGGACTAATGATGTGAACAAAAGGTCTGTTTTCTACTAGTGCACATGGATAAATGTGCTCTTACATCATCCCCACATCAATCCAAGTATTTTCATTCCAAGGGTCTCATGTCGCGTTGGCGGAATCGCTTGTAATATATGGGTAGTTTAGACTTGCTGAACAACATGGGTTTAAAAAAAATACATGCCCGATTTTGTGGTTCAGGGGTTGAGCAATGAATTTCTTGAAAACGTGAAGTTAACCCTCGGACGCTTCCTCTCACTCAGATAAGACCGAAGTGCTTTTCGGTAGGGCCACAAGTGAAGCGATGTGCTTCTCATTCTTCTAAGGCGATTGCTATAGATCCTAGACGATGATGAAGCATGAACAAGCTCGATCATCGAAAAATAAGCATTGAACCATATTTTTATAATGTCAGACATGTGCCAGTCCATTTGCATAAGTAAAGCATTGAAACCGTCCGCCGGGTCCGCGGGCACGTATCTTATCGGCCGGTTTTCCGTGAGCATCTTTGTATGGACGCCTCGCTCCACGTCGGTGAAACCGCTTGGTGTATGTTGGAGTGGTGTAGTATGCCGGTCCTCGGAACACGAGGGGGTGGGTTGAAACGAATGCCTGCCCAATGGTTTTGTGGTTTCAGGGGGCTGAGCAGCGAATTTGGTGAAACGTCAGGGGGGAGACGTGGAGTTAACCGTCGCGTCGCATCGCATCTCCCCGTGATAAGACCGGCCGGAGCGCTCCCATTCCCCACTCCCCACACACTTGTTCTAGAACCCTCCCTCCATCGAACCCAACTGCCCAACCCAATCCAAGGAGGAAGGAGAAACCCTAACCCTAGCCAGAGCGATGGATCCGTCCAAGCTGGGCGAGCTGCGGTCCTTCGTCGACGCCTGCAAGAAGGACCCGTCCCTCCTCGCCGACCCCGCCCTCGCCTTCTTCCGCGACTACCTCGCCTCCCTCGGCGCCGAGCTGCCGCCCGCCGCCGCCGGCTCCGGCGCCTCCGGAGCCAAGCCCAAGCCCGCGCCCAAGGTCCTCCGATCCGCCGTCCCTTCCCGATCCTCTATTTCTTTTCCTTGTCAGATCGCCTTACTGTGTTGGGTTTCAACTTTGAACCGGCAGGCGACCTCCATGGACGACATCGACGACGATGATGAGGACGAGGACGACGACCAGGACATGCGCGACCCCACCCCCGAGCCCGACGAGCTCGACGAGGACATCGTCGAGTCCGACCTCGAGCTTGACGACGACGGCGTCGTACAGCCCGACCACGACGACACTCCCCAAAAGGTCGTCGTCCCCTGCTCCCTCCCCTCCCCTGTTTACCGCCGTCTCTGCTTCCTTACCGTTTTCATCGCCGCTTGCTAGTCTAGATTCGCAGTCAACTCGCATCATAGCAAAGTTACCGCCTGTACTTGGCCCCGTCGCATCTTTGTTTGCGGACCCACCGGATGCAGGAAATGCGCCAAATTTCGTCTGCAAAATCTTGCCACCTTGCCCTAGATGGCTAGATTATTGCCTTACACGCCAGGATCATGCTGTTTCCTTCTGCAATTTGTCACGCTCCACTGCCCTGCTCTAGTATACCTCTCTTATTATCAACTTGCAACCAGTGATGTTCTTTTTCATTCTTTACTGCTTCATCAAGCCTCTCTGCCCTGTTAGTGTTCTAGTACAGTTGTTCATAACCATGTTAGTCTAGTTGTTCATAACCATCCTACCTTGCTCTAGATTGCTGTTACCTAACAATCCATGATTATGCTGTCTTCTTCTGTAATTTTATCACGTTTCACTGCCCTGCTTTAGCCTAGCTCTATTATTACCAAATATATGTTCTTTTTCCTCTTTAATTTGTCAAGCATCGCTGCCCTGTTTCTAGTCTACTTCTTCATAATCCACTTACTAGCTTGCTCTAGCAATTACTTCTTCAACACACCAGTCTCTCTCTGCTCTTAGCACACCCCTTGACCAAGGTGAACTGAAATTTTCTGACTTTGTTTGGCAGATGGGAGACTCTTCCGTCGAGGTGACCGAGGAGAACCGTGACGCCTCCCAGGAAGCAAAGGGTCAGGCAATGGAAGCAATGTCAGAAGGTAGCGCCCTTTTGCCTTGTTCTTTACCTCTGTGCTAGCTTGCACCAGCTCTGTTCCTTCGTTCTCTAATCTGTGGCTCTTGTGTTACTATTTGGCAGGAAAACTGGAAGAGGCCGTCGAGCATCTCACCAAGGCCATACTGCTGAATCCAACCTCGGCAATCATGTATGGTACCAGAGGTATGAATGATGTGACTGCTGCTTATGCATTCTTTCCTCTTGTTGCTGTACAGAAACATTTCTTGTGTCGGTTCAATCCACTATCAGCAATCATTCATGTATGAGAACTACATTTACTTGCTGCCCCATGTGACTAGCAGCATCTGACTGGTTTGTGGAATCCTTGTGTTTTGTGCAGCATCTGTGTTTATCAAAATGAAGAAGCCTGCCGCTGCCATTCGTGATGCGAATGCTGCTCTAGAGGTGGTGATTCTGTTCCCCTTATGCCCCTTTATTATTTTACTGTCCTGTTCTGTTTCATGCACCATACACGCGGTCTAGATGCAGAGTTTTCTGTGGTGTAAAGGGATGGGTTAAGTATGGAGCATTTCTGTTGATTGCAAGGATGGCATGGTGCTCTTTATCTGATTACCCATCCTTCTGTTATGTATTTCTTTCAGATCAACCCAGACTCTGCAAAGGGCTACAAGACCCGTGGAATGGCTAATGCTATGCTTGGCAAGTGGGAGGAAGCTGCTCGTGATCTGCATGCCGCGTCAAACATTGACTACGATGATGAGATCAATGCTGTGCTCAAGAAGGTGGGATGTCTTTGCATCAACTATGTTCTATATATATGTTAGTACACAACGCACATGCTCGTTTCAACGATCCTGATGCTGGTGACCTTGCAGGTGGAGCCTAATGCACACAAGATAGTGGAGCATCGCAGGAAGTATGACAGGCTGAGGAAAGAGAGGGAGGAGAAGAAAGCTGAGCGTGACAGACTTCGTCGCCGTGCCGAGGCACAGGTGGATTCATCATCATACTATTTTTTCCACTTGTGGTAGGGGCTTTCCAGTGATACTGTTTAGGATTCATACTAAAGCTCAATGCCTTGTGTTCTTAACAGGCTGCTTATGAAAAGGCCAAGAGGAAGGAGCAATCATCAAGCCGCTCATCAGGAGGCATGCCTGGTGGCTTCCCATTCCCAGGAGGCATGGGTGGAATGCCTGGTGGCTTCCCTGGAGGAATGCCAGGTGGTTTCCCTGGAGGAATGGGTGGTATGCCTGGAGGAATGGGGGGTGGTTTCCCTGCAGGAATGGGGGGCGGCATGCCCGCAGGAATGGGAGGTGGTATGCCTGGAATGGGGGGTGGTAGAGGAATGGGAGGTGGTATGCCTGGAGCTGGAGGTGCTCCCGGTAATGTTGATATGGGTGACATCTTGAATGTAAGTGCTTGGCCACTGTCTGCCTTCCTTGTAACCATAGCTCTTGATATCGGAGAAACCTGATTTACACAACGTTCTTTTTCCTTCTCTTTGAAACAGGACCCTGACCTGATGGCAGCATTTGGTGACCCAGAGGTTATGGCGGCCCTTCAAGATGGTACAGTTTTCTGCTCAATTAGTTCTCAAATCCCCATTTACTTTCTTGTACAGTTGCCTGGTGTAATTGATCTTCCTGGCCAAGTCCTGGTGCTGGAAGACCGCTGACTGAATATAGATTTTCTCTTAATAATAGCAGTGGTCATAAGTGTAACATATTCTTTCCAAAGTATTTAGTCTGTATTTAGAGTAGAGTGGTCATATTTGGTGAGTTATATGGAAGGTGCGGATTAGTTTGATTGAGTATTCTGAACATGAAAGCATGCTAGTGATGTATGTTCAATCCTGAAATCTGGTGCGGTAGATCATTTTTAATCACTACAGGCCACTATATGTGATGCGTTTGATGATATCCTTATTCTTATACTAGATTAGTAGATATATTCTAATAATTCAGGTTAGTACTCATGGTTCCAACATTCCTTGTATGCATCCATTTCTAGTGAAAGTTTTAATTGTTAGGACATAACTGTTTGCTTGTATCATGATGTATTTGCTGCTTTAGGGTACATTGTTCTGGTCCTGTAGTTTCTTACTGGTCAGGGTAGTATTGCATGTCTCAAATATTTAGACGGAGGTACCATTTTATATGAGCTATACTAAATCTTTGAACCTTGCAGTATTCTTAAACTTGGATATAATGCTTATACGAATTGTAATCTCTAAACTTGGTTATAATGCTTAACACGAACTTTAGTCTCTTATAAATAGTAAATGCATGAAGGTTATTATTAGGACAGAACCATCTTGTATCTCTGCCTGCTTATACGCCTGCTTCTTTAGGGTTGTTTTGTAGAACTGCTTTAGCCTTGGTTGTTGTCCAACATTTTCTTTGCAGTGGTGATCTGACCCTGTGTTTGTTGGAAACTGTCTGTTTGGTGCAGTGATGAGCAACCCTGCCAACTTGGCCAAGCACCAGGCCAACCCGAAGGTGGGGCCCATCATAGCCAAGATGATGGCCAAGATGAACGGGAATCGGTGAACGCCCCGTGAGCCCTTGTGACCGACGGTTTTGCGATCAGCAGGACAAAAAAACTCTGGTTAAGTGTTGGCAGTGTCTTTTTGCACATCCTGAAACAGGCGGGTGTTGGTTGGCGATACTAGCGCGCAGAGACGTGGGCGATGTCATGCCTGGCTTTATTATATGTTGGTAGTAAGTAGTGGTAGTGAACTTGCGTTGGCTGACAGTCTGCGGATGCTTGAGGGTTTTACCGAGATGATGCGACAGTTCCCTGTTTATATATTTGGCGGAGAAGACGTTACAGCTGATGAATGCTTTTTATGCCTGCGATTCGTGTTGCCCGATTCTTATCTGCATTCTGGTTTTGCCGTGCTTTGCATGGGTTACTTGGTTCTGTTTACTGCAGTAGTGTTGCTAGTTGAATTGGTTCTATGCCCGTTTGTTAGGTTTGAAGAGATCGATCTCACTCTCTCCTTGATCCCACTTAACTTTTCCCTCAAAAAAAGAAAAAAAAAAAGAGATCCCACTTAACTTTAAGTGGTTGATGACAGGAGACAAACAGCACAAAGCACTTGTTGTTCCTGAACTCAGTTGAGTCGTAGTTGATGAAACTATCGGTGCTGGCGGTATGATCTTGCTGTGGCTGCCTGTATCCCTACTATTACATGTTCAGGATCGTGGAAAACCTGGATCTGCTTTGAGCCAGTAATCTCACAGAAGTCTTAACATAAAGTTCCTGATTGGCACTTGGGTTTAACCGGGGAGACCTGGCGGCTGCTGCTGTAGCTAATGTGTTGCAGTATGTGAATACCCTTTTATCTAATAATTGCTGCAAGTTTAAGAGCCTTCGCTTCTGCTTGTAGGGGTGAAGCAGCTTGTGTTGCAGTTGCTGAAGTTGTAAGTAGATTCCATCCGAGTGGTTCCGGGCGAAAGCTCTGTGCTATGGAACCAACGGCGGCGATACCCGTTTGTGTCGTATCCCTCTTGAGGGTGTCACTGTGGTCCATCTCTCTAGGCCAGGGCTCTAGATGAAACCCCTTGACCATTTCTTTGGTCTTGGCTGTGTCGTTTCTCTCTTGAGAGCATCGTCGTGGAGCCCAGGTTGTCTTCGACGTGACGCGCCGCCATAGACCCTATCTTGAAGCTTCTTCGGCGCTGGCATGGAATGGTTGCACTTTCCTCCTTATCTTCTACTCCCTCCGTTTTTAAATATAAGTTATTTTAGAGATTTCAATATGGACTTCATACGGTGTATATAGACAGCTTGTATAGATTACTCATTTTGAATGGAATCTCTAAAAAGACTTATATTTAGGAACGGAGGGAGTACACGGGTCCTCATTGGCACACTCCCATTCCTCGATGTCTGCCATGCAGGCTCAGCCCTGACGATCCGGAGTGGGAGCGCAAGGGGCCCTCTATTTTTTTAAAACGCGGTCTCTTAGGGCCCGATTCATTAAAAAAGGTCGAAGAGAGTTGCCCAATTAATTAACAGAAAACTGGGCGAAAACCGTCACAACATGCCCGCCAAAACAAGGCAGTCAGGGCGACCTGGCAACCCACACAAGAACACACACACGCCATCGAGGAGAAAAGCGCCATCGAGGTTGCAATCCGGTGTCATCGTCATCACTCCTCCGCGAGGGCGACTCCGACTCCACCTTCAACGACCACTGATGAAGCCCTCACCGCTCAAGCTCCGAGGCCTGCGCCGGTCGATGCCAAACAGTCCACCACACACGCCGACGACCAGGCAGCTCCGACTCTGTCGACGAGCATTGCAGGGGAAAAGCACTGGGCCTGCGTCGAGCCGGCACCGGAACCGATCGCCCGTCTCGTGTCATCGTCACCGCGGAGACACCTCCTCTGCAGCTCCGACTTCAGGGAGACAAGTGAGGCACGACAACCCCTCGAACACGCCGAATGAGACCGACTACCAAAGCTCAGCAGCTGCCCAACTCCACCCAAAGCCGCCATCGTTGCCACACAAGAAGTCGCGCCACATCACCATTGCCGGACGAACACCTACCGACCGCAATGCTGCGAGCGTCCAGCCCATGGAGCGCGCAAACATGATCCAATGCTCTTCAAGACGACACCCCAAAGAAGGAAGCGACGATCCCGACGCCGTCGCCCGACCCGACTGGGCCTTAGGCTTTCACCGGAAGAGCCCAGTAAGCTTTCGCCTGGAGCACCGCCCAACACCACACCCTCACGCACTGCACCTCCGCTAGCCCGCTCACCTCCCACGAAGCCATCGCGCCATGACCAAGCAGAAGCCACCACCACACCACACAACCACTACTGGTCTCACCGACCGGAGACAAGAGCAGGACGGACAGCACACCTCGGCGACGTCTTCAAGAAGAGCACGACACCCGAGGGCATCGCCGTCGCTGGCCCTGACCAGCCCGAGGCGGAGCTTTCGCCCGGTGCTGCCACACTGCCCGCCAGAGCCCGAGCCTGGTCGGACCACCAAACAGCCTCATGCCGCAACCTCGGCCGCCAGCAGCCAGTGAGCAGAGGCCCGCACAGGCCCAACGGCCCCAATGCCCGCAGAAGCCAGATCCGGAGGATCCAGGCTCACTGGAGGCCGCCTCGGAGCCCCACGGCCGGCCGGAGCCAGCCACTAGGAGGGCGGGGCCGGCGCATCTGGAGCCGCATCGCCGCGTGCCAGAGCCACGCCGACAGGGAGCGCCGCACCAGCCGACCACCGCTGCACCAAGCAGGCCACGACGCCACACCACGGGGGAGCAGCTGCGCCGCCATGGGCCGCCGCCTTGCCGCCACATCACCGAGGAAGTCCACCGCGCCGTCATGGTGTAGGAGATATGCCCTAGAGGCAGTAACATCAGTTATTTTGTATCTCCGAGTTTGTAATGAATGTTTAGTTTCCATGCTATAACTGCAATGATTCTTGAGTCTGCAATATCCACGAGGCTCGAAGGGAAACTCATGTGCACGTGTGGTATACTAAACGGTAAAATGTATTCCTGGTCTTGCCTCTAAGACTGGCTCAAGTATTGCATGATGATCCTGTTTTCCTGATCATGGGCATGTCTATGCTTGCAATTTTGAGGGCACAATGTTAGGAGAACACTTGTGTTGAATCGACCCGAATTGATGTTATGCTGTGAGATACATTCGTCACAAGTTAATGGTTAATAACACAGAGATAGTTAATGTTTGCATAATTCCTTAGACCATGAGAGTACCGAGTTCCTTCGTACTTGCTTCGTGAACTTTGGGGTTTGTTAAACGTCATCCGTAACTGGGTGGCTATTACGGCGGCTTACGGGTTCACGGAAAAGTATGGCAAGTGACAAGATAGCTCAAGATTGGGATTTGCTCCTCCGACGATGGAGAGATATTCACGGGCCCTCTCGGTGTTACGGTATCCATCATCGTCTGGCCAGACACAATGTGATTTGATCATAGGAATGCCGGAAAACGGAAACGAGAAAAGAGAACAAAACCGGTAACGAGGTAACTGGCATAGTGAACAAGTGTTGATCCACGGGGATGTCGATAAATCTCACCTCGGGTGTTTGTAACATATCACGACGCAACAGGAATATCACACGGTAACTGGAGGTTCGCTCGAATATTTATTCGTGTGGGTATAGGGATCAATATGGGTGTCCACGGTTCCGCTATTGATCATTGATCGGAAAGTGTTCCGGTCATGTCTATATTTCACCGAACCTATAGGGTCACATGCTTAAGGGTCATCTATCTGCTGAATACCAGACAGGGAGTCTGAGAGGAAGTCACCGGAAAAGTTTCGGAGACGACGGATAAAGTTCCGGAGAGAAAACCGAAAGTGGTTCGGAGCTGCCGGAATTGTTTTGGAGTAAAACGAAAATGTTTCTAAATTAAACCACAATACCAAAAATGTTTCGGAACATGCCCAGAATAATTTTAGAGGATGCCGGAAATGTTCTGGGATTTTCTGGAATTTTTCAGGAAAAACTTTCGCGGAAAACATCTTGTCTCAGCACGAGGGGACAAGATCCCAAGATTCGTGGGCATCCATGTTTGGTGGCTTTATGGGGAGGGAGCACCCTTGTTTGGTGGTCCATGTTTGGTGGGAGGTGGGGCCCCCATGTAGGGGGCCAAGGGGTGGCCGGCCATGGTGGGAAAACCCCCCATGTGGGGCTTTTCTCCACCCATGGTGGGTGGCTTTTCATATGCCACTTCCATGTGGGGGCCACTTACTTTTTGGGATGAAAATTTCAGCCACCACCCCCTTTTCTTTCCCTATAAATAGAGGTGGAGAGGAGCTCTCCACACTCACTTCAATCTCTCATACGCAAGCCATGCATGATCTGGCATTCTCTCTCCCTCCCCGCGAAATAGTTTCGTAGAGCCGAAAGACTGTCTGGGTTCCGACAGGAACTAGTTTTGGACGGCGAAGCCCTGCCGGATAGCTGACACCGTATGTGTGCAACCCCATAGAGAGGTCGTAGTTTCGATCTTTTGCCCGAGGGGCTGTTCGAGTGTCCTCCCGAAGGGCTGTCCGAGTTTTCGTTCGAGTTTCGAGGGTCCTCCCGAAGGGCTGTCCGTGACATCGTCTGAGGGACTGTCCGACCGCCTCCCGAAGGGCTGTCCGACGAGGGAGTACATGCTCGCGGTTGGGAGGTTGTAAATCCTAGCTGTGGGGATCTGTACCGACGATCTCCACCGACTCTTCTTCCGCTGCGCTTCGAGTCGGTACGGATCAGATCAAACCTTGTATGCAGTCTCCATAGTGGTCCTGGGCGTGCTCGCTGTACCGAATTTTTTTGTTTTCTATCGCGTTCCCCTACACATGGACCGCCGCTGCACCAAGCAGGCAGCGACCTCCCTCCGCCGTGCGCCTACGCCGAGCCGGTTGACGAGGCCCCCGCCGAGCCCCAAAAGCCAGCACCGCCAGGTCAAAGGAATGCCCCGCCGCCGCCCGTGCCGCCCAGGCTTTGCCCAGACGGCACCGTCCAGCGGCGGCAGCCGGGGGTGCCCCGGTGCGGCCGACGGGGCCGCACGGGAGCGAGCTGGGATGGAGGTGAGGCGTGGAGGAGGTGGACGGCTGCTGCTGCGACCCTGGCGATGGCGCAACTGGATTTCGGGAGGGATGGAGAGAGAGTGCGGAGAGGATTCCGGATCTGTCCTCTGCTGTGGAGGAGGTGGTCGGAGGCGGGAGATCAAACGGCGGCGACGGCGGAGCTCGCTGCAGCCGCGGGCAGAGGAGAGCCAAATAGAGTGCAGCTTAAGGGGCCCTCTTTGGCGACAACTTGGTTGTGAGTGTTGCAAAACTAGGCCCGGTGCTTTCCCTTGGAGGTGTTGTTCCGTCTCTTGTGGGCAGTCTAGGTTACTTAGTAGTGGTAGGGTGTGGATTCTTCTTTGTAAGAGGATCTTCTCATGAGATCGGACGTTTGGCTCTCGGCCTCCACGGAGGCCCTTTTTTTGGAAAAAATAAAAATTCAAACTTTACGGTTTCAAAAAATCTAAAAAATTTTGTGCAAGTAAATAAGGATGTTATGTGTAAGTGTGTCAAATTTCAGGATGAAAAACATTGAAATGCGACCTGTACGAAAAAGACAAATTCATGGCCTGAGAGGATGAATAGTATCATGTGTTAAAAAGCCCTAGATTTGTCTTTTTTGCACAGCCTTCATTTCAACGTGTTTTGCCCTGAAAATTTACACACATGTGTGTTATGCCTTCATGTATATCTGTGTTTTTTTTCAGAATTTTTTGAAATGAAGAAAAAATAAATTAAATTTGATCTTTTTCAAAACCGAGCTCCATGGAGCTCGGCCTCCAAAGACAATATTCAATCTTCACATCTTCTTGTATCAGTTTGGTTGTATGGCTTTATATATAAAGTGGGGCAGAAGCCGTTTTCGGCAAATTTTTATGTTCACCCATGACTACTATAGGGATGTTATTCCAATGCCAAGTACGAAATATGCGCATATTGTCAACTTATTAACAAATCCAGCTTTCAAAACAAATTCGCCAGAAGTTCAATTATAATCTATAACCTTCATTCTAGAAGTTTCAGTATTTGTGTTATGAAATAATACACTAGAAGTCACAACTAAGATGACAAATAAATTGTATGCTTAGATATCTACCATGGTACTGAAATATACACGAACACATACATACTCAAATATATGTAATTTATGAAATTTTCTAAGAGAACTTCTGTTACACAACATTCATTAAACTTATCGTAACAAAAAACTAGTAGTAATATAGATGACATTTATAATTGTAAAACAAAGAAAAATATAATTGATATTTAGCGGCATTATTATGTGGTTTAGCAAAATAATAGAACATTATTATTCTTATCAAGATTGGATTATGGTAGAAATAACAATATTAAATAAGTATAAAAGTTTAGCGTATAAATATTCGAATAGATTCGTTTGGGCCGGTCATGCCACCGCCGTGCTTCGGGTCGACGCTCCCCCACCTTGCCATCGCGCTGCTGCTGATGTTGGAATGCGTGCTGGTTGGCGCCTTAAGCGCCCGTTACAACTTTTTCTGTAAAAGGCGCACCCCCCTCCTTCTATTTGTGTAGAATGAGCTGGTCCATCATGTAGGCACGAGTGGGAAGCTTATTGCAGCTTCCGTCCGGTTTCTTTTTTCGGTTTTGTGGGCGGTTTTTATTCAGTTTTTTCTTTTCTTTTTCCCTTTCCCTTTTCTTTTTTAAAATACATGAAGATTTTCAACTTCAAAAACTTTCTTCAAATTTGAGAACTTTTTCTCAAATTAGCGAATTGTTTTTGAGTATTTTTATTTAAATTCATGAAAACTATTTTCCCTCAAATACGTGAACTTTTTTCAAGTCCATTTTTTTTGAATCTGTGATTTTTTTCTCATCGAAATTGATGATTTTTTCAAATTCGTGAACTTTTCCAGATTCATGAACTTTCTTATTTCATGAACGTTTTTCAAATTCACAATTTTTTTTCAAGTTCATGATTTTTGTTTTCAAAATGATGAAACATTTTTTGTGAATTTTATTGCATTTTTTCCCAAATTTGTGAGCTTTTTTCCCATGTTTTTTTTGAATTTTGTGAACTTATTCTAAAAAGTCAATGGTCAAGGCCGTTCATGGTCAACGGTCAATAATGTCTGGTCAACTAGGAACCGACCAAATCACAAATGCAAGCGAAACAGGCAGGTAATAAGTGAAATTAACTCTTTCTGTTATTATATGACGACCATTTGACACACCGCACATATTACAAGACAATATGTGCGCTGACATGACAATAAGTGAAATTAACTGGGAGTCTGATGATTACTGGGCTGACATGACAGCGCTCCGAACGACTCGCCGGTGAGGATGCCAGGTCAAACACAACCTCCCGTTACTTCTCATCTTCGCTCTCCCTTGCTCGGTTTATCGAGGAAGCAGAGCATACCATCCACGCCGGCGTACACGGCTAGCACGCTCACGGAGAAACTATTTTGTAAATATATAATACAAGTATATTTTTCCAAGGGGGCATATGACACCCCGCCCCAACATAAGGAGCAAATCATTGACATTAGGTCTCATTATCATTAGAAGACGATGAAAACTACTAGTACATAGGGTTTTGTACTCTCCCTGGCGGCGGTCTGGCGGAGAGTTCCTAGTCTGCCTGGTCTCCGATCGACGGCGGTCTTCGGTTCCAAATCAACTTCCCCTCGCGACAGTAGGTTGCTGGGACTCGTCGGCATCGGGTGGATCCCTGGATCCTCCTACCCGGGGTGTCTCTTTGACCTTACGGCGCTAGGGTTTTGGACGACGGCCATGGCGGGTGGCGATGTGGAGCATAAGGCACCGGAAGGGGCAGCTGAGGGCAAGGGTGTGAGGCAGGCATCGGGGGCTTCCCCTTCACAACCGGCGGCGTCGGGGGCCCTTCCCTCTGGGGCGGCGGTATCTGACGAAGCTTCTGGGTGCTCCGGCCAGGGGAAGGGAGGGGGTTTAGATTCCATGTTCGACAGATTGGATCTTACTGACGAAGATTTCGATGATTTCGTTATCGAGGACGAAGCAGAGATAGTTGAAGGGACTCGCTGGTTGGCGGTGGCGCGCGTGGTTTGCAGGAAGAGGTTCTCCCATGAAGCGTTCTCTCAACAGATGCAGTATGCCTGGAATCCAGCGCGAGAGGTACGGATACGTGCAGTAGGCGACAATCTTTTCACTGTGCAGTGCTGTTGCCTAGGCGATTGGGAGAAGATCACGTTGCGGGGGCCGTGGCTGTTCCGAGACTGGGCTGTTGTTCTGGCGGAATACGACGGACTGTCAGACCCGGAGTCTATAGAGCTCAATATCATGCCAATATGGATTCAAGTCATTAAACTCCCAGAAGCCTACAGGAAGCTGCATATAGTGAAGAAACTCGTGGGCAGAGTTGCAGGGGAAGTGAAGGAGGTAGAGTTAAACCCGGTTGGTAGTTTCCGTGGTGATTTCATCAGGGTGCGTGTTCTGCATGATGTGAGACGGCCCCTGACTAAATGGGTTTCACTATCCATGGGTGGGAAGAGATACCCCTATATGGTCAAGTATGAAAAGCTGGGCCAATTCTGTTCTGCGTGTGGTGTGTTAGGCCATAGTTTTAAAGAGTGTGGAGATGGTGTTTTTGAGGAAAAGGATCTTAAATATGGCGATTGGCTGTATGTCACTCCACCAGGACGAGGTCGCGGAACCAATTCCCCCTATGGTGGCATGAGAGGGGGGCGCGGTGAGGAGACCTTTGCAGGAGGTAGAGGGAGAGCTGACATGTCTTCTGCTTCGCGGGGCAGAGGAAGAGGAGCTGCTGCAGGCGGTTTAGGCCGAGAAGTCGCGCCATATGTCGATTGGCGAGAGCACCCCGAGCGGCGTGTTTCTGGTACGCCGGCTGAGCTGACTGACACGGCCACGAGCCCGGTAAAACATTCAGATGTGCATATGTCAGAATTAGAGACTTCTGCTAAAAGGGGCCTAGAATTTGTGGAGACTGCACCAAAGCCAATTCTGCCAATCTTAGCCTCAAATATGCAGATTGATGGATATGGGACAGTGAATGAGAGTGTGGACTTGCCTACAAAGGAGAAAAAGAGAACTAAACTGGCAGATGGTACCTCGGTGTCCGGAGCTTCAAATGGATCGGCGGCATCCCTTGAGGATGACCGCCGGGTACAATGAGTATCCTAATCTGGAACTGCCGGGGTTTGGGGCAACCCCGGACAGTTCAGGAGCTGGTCTGCCTAGTGCAGACCTATAAGCCCTGCATTGTCTTTATTTGTGAGACAAGACAATGCGTGGATCGTGTGCAGAACCTGCGGCATAGGTTGGGAATGACTGAATGCCACCAAGTCTCAAATGATGGGAAAGGGGGCGGCATTGCCCTGTATTGTGTAGAGGGAGTGCATCTTGATCTACTGTCTTACAGTGATCGCCATATTGATGTGCACGTTGGGGGCGGGCCTTATGAGAGTACTTGGCGTGGCACCTTTGTTTACGGTGAGCCGAAGGCGAGCGAGAGAAATCACATGTGGACTTTGCTTCGACGAATCAAATCTCGCTCGTCGTTACCCTGGTTAATTGCAGGTGATTTTAACGAAGCAATGTGGCAGAATGAACACTTTTCTCGGCGGCGCAGAGGAGAGAGGCAGATGAGCGAGTTCCGTTCGGTTCTCTCAGACTGTGATGTACATGATCTCGGGTTCACGGGCACACCGTGGACCTTTGATAACCACCAGAAGGGAGACAAGAACGTACGTGTGCGCTTGGACCGTGCAACAGCTACACCAGCATGGACTTCACTTTTTCCAAATGTCCGTGTTCATCACATACAAACGTCTCGCTCAGACCACACTCCCATCTTACTGTCGACGGAGGAAGTGACACAGGAGAGGCCGGCGAGACCGGTGCGCCGCTATGAAATAGCCTGGGAAAGGATTCCCAGCCTTCCCGCGGCGGTGACTGAGGCGTGGTCGAAGAGGATCGGCAACATGGAGGGCGAAGGCGATTTCACGAGCCATGCTAATGGGCCTCGAACTGGGGCGACGCTGGGAACATTAAATGATGCTTTGGACTCTATGATGAGCTCTTTGCATCGCTGGAAATTGAAGAGTTTCCCATCAATTCCAAAGGAACTGAAGAAGATTAGGCAGGAGTTGGATTCGCTTGCTCAGCTAACTGATCAAGCAAGCGATGAACGGAGGAAATCTCTGCATGCTGAGATGGATGAGTTGCTGTACCGAGAGGAACTGATGTGGCTACAGCGATCCAGAGTTGACTGGTTACGTGAAGGTGACCGAAACACAAAATATTTTCACCGTAAAGCCTCTAGGAGACAGCAGAAGAATAAAATTACAAAATTAAAAAGACCAGATGGCTCGGTTACTAAGGATGTCAAGGAGATGGAAGAGATGACTACAGATTTTTTCAAAAATCTTTATGCTCGTGATGACAGTGTCAACCCAGTGGAGATTTTACGCCAATTTCAGCCATGCGTTGATGATCGTATGAATGAGGCTCTAATGGCTCCGTTCTCGGAGAAGGAGATTGGTGAGGCACTTTTCCAAATAGGACCACTGAAGGCACCAGGACCGGATGGTTTTCCTGCGCGTTTTATTCAGCGTAATTGGGGACTTCTGAAAGAGGATGTGATAGCAGCAGTGCAGCGTTTCTTTGTTGATGGTGTCATGCCAAGTGAGGTGAATGAGACCTCTATTGTTTTGATCCCAAAAAAGAATGATCCCGAGGAGTTAAAGGATTTCCGACCTATAAGTCTGTGTAATGTGGTCTACAAGATTGTGTCTAAATGTCTAGTCAATAGACTCCGACCACTGCTTCAGGACATCATTGCACCGTTCCAGAGTGCTTTCATCCCTGGACGGTTAATTACTGATAATGCTCTCATTGCTTTTGAGTGCCTCCATGCTATTCAAGGAGGTTCAGCTGCTTGCTCGAAGTTTTGTGCTTATAAACTGGATATGGCTAAGGCATATGACCGTGTTGATTGGGGTTTTCTTGAAGGAGTTTTGGCGAAACTGGGCTTTCATAGCACTTGGATACGGTGGGTGATGGCGTGTGTGACCACCGTACGTTATTCGGTTCGCTTCAATGGACATTTGTTGGACTCCTTTTCCCCAACTCGTGGGCTGCGCCAAGGTGATCCACTATCACCGTATTTGTTTCTTTTTGTTGCTGATGGGTTATCATCTTTGATTAAGCAGGAGATTGAAAGCGGAGCCCTGAGAGAGCTCAAAATTTGTAGAAGAGCACCGGGGATCTCACACCTACTCTTCGCGGACGACTGCCTCATGTTTTTTGAGGGATCGACCCAACAAGCAGGAGTAGTTAAAACAATACTGGATAAATATGAGAAAGGGACCGGACAGATGGTGAGTTTGGGGAAGTGCTCTATCCTTTATGGGTCAAAGTGTGATGAGGCTGTGCAGGAAGTGATTCAAAATCTGTTGCGTTACGAAACTAATACTTTCGAGGAGAAATATCTTGGACTCCCTGTTCCGGAAGGAAGGATGAAGAAGGGGAAGTTTCAGCCCCTAAAAGACAGATTTGGCAAAAAAGCTGGTGATTGGGTTGAAAAGTATATGTCTAGTGGGGCGAAGGAGACCTTAGTGATGGCTGTGTTACAAGCTCTACCTACTTATGCCATGGGGATCTTCCGGTTTGCTGCTGGTCTTATTGAAGATCTAAACAAAGTGGTACGCGACTTCTGGTGGGGCGATGAAAATGATAGGCGTCGAATGCACTGGATGTCGTGGGACAAAGTTACAAGACCAAAGTCACACGGTGGTATGGGATTTAAAGATTTAAAGGTGTTCAATCAAGCTCTCCTTGCTAGGCAAGCATGGAGATTAATTCAAGAACCAGAAAGCTTGTGTGCCAGGCTACTGCGAGCAAAATACTACCCCAACGGGAATTTAATGGACACGGCCTTCATCCACAATACCTCGCAGTCTTGGCAAGGCGTCATGCATGGCCTTGATCTGTTAAAAAAAGGGGCGATCTGGAGAATTGGTTCAGGCTCTCAAATACGGATATGGCGCGATAACTGGATTCCTAGACAGGATTCCCTAGGGGTCTCTGGCAAAAAGAAAAGGACTAGGGTGCGATGGGTCTCGGAGCTGATAAACCCCGCTACTCGTTGCTGGGATGAGCGCATGATCAGAGAGATCTTTTTCTTGCCTGACGCCGAGGCGATCTTGGCGATCCGGCTCAATCCGCGCTGCACGGATGACTTTATTGCATGGAACCCTGAAGCGAATGGCATGTTTACAGTTCGTTCGGCCTACCGCCTGGGTATACAGCCTGCCCTCGATCAATTGGCAACCGGACAGTCCAGCTCATCTCCTCTCGGAGATAGATCGATCTGGGATTGCATTTGGAAGACCCCGGTGCCGCAGAAAATTCGAATTTTCGCATGGAAGGCGGCGACAAACACTTTGGCTGTTCTAGCAAATGTTCAGCGAAGAATTGCAACTGTTAACCCGACCTGCTCCCTTTGTGGTATGGGTATCGAAGATGCACAACATGCGCTAATATGGTGCACCCAGGCACGTGCCTTGCGGGATGGCATGAGAGAACATTGGGGCCTTCCACCGGAAAAGGAATTTTATACGACAGGAAAAGAATGGTTCCTCCAGCTTATTGCAAATGCAGAAAAGGAGACGAGAGTTAAACTTCTTTATCTTTTTTGGCGAGTGTGGCACCACAGAAATAATGTGGTTCACGGCGATGGCAAGGCTTCCATTGTGGCTTCGGTGCAATTCCTAAAAAATTATGAGTCGTCGTATGCGGAGGCCAACACGATGGAGGTTACAAGGGCAGGGAAGCAGGCGATTTTCCCGAGCCAGCATCCTGCAGAAGCCGAAGCTACCTGGGTGCCGTGGAAGGCGCCTCCTGTAGGTTCCATTGCGATAAATGTTGATGCAGGTTGGGACTGTGTGAGCAACAAAGGAGGTATTGGTATCATTTGCAGGAATCACAGCGGAGAGGCCCTAAGTGCTACTTGGAGGACGATCTCCTACTGCCCTAGTGCTGAAGAGGCAGAAGCGACAGCTTGCCTGCAGGGACTGAAGGACCTAATCAAAATGCAGAAACCAGGCCTTGTACAAGCTGACTGTCTCCGGGTGGTGAACGCAGCTAATTCCTGCTCTATGGATCGATCGGCTTCATGGGGTATTTACCTGGAGATTAAGGAACTTCTTCGTCTACACCCAGAGCTGAGCATTACAAAAGTTGATAGGTCTAGTAACAGTGTAGCACATGCTTTGGCTCAACTAGGGAAGCGTGGCTCAAATGGGTCTCTCTGTGGCTCGGTACCTCCGTGTGTGGCGGGACTGGTCACTGATGATTGTAAGAACACTGTGTAATTCTCAATGTGGCAGGTTTCTTACGCACTCTTTTCCTTACCAGGGTACCTAAGGGGACTGGAAGGTTTTTAACGAGGCGGCCTGCTGCATATTTTAGTGATCTTACTTCAAAAAAAAAAAAAAAAACTACTAGTACATGCATCCATACATCCTGGGGCCACTATATTTGGGAGGCAGATCTTGACAAAAGAAACTGAAGGGAGTTAGTGATGCGAGCCTACTCCATCGTACAAGCTACCTACAGCTACATGGACATGCACATCCGACCCGGCAGGCACGTACGGTCTCCAGTTTAATTATCCCCTCCCATGTTTCCTCTTTCTCTCCATCATCATCTTCACATCCCTCAACGAGCACGTTTTTGTGCCTGGATTTGATTTGTTCTATTACTTTTTTTTGAAACGAGGCAAAAGATTTGCCATTTCATTGATTAAGAAGAAGAGATTTGATTTGTTCTATTACTTGCCGGCTATCCTCGGAGTGCTCAACTTTTCTGTCTTTCTGGTGTTTGCGAGGAGCCACCAGTACACGCACGGTACTGATACGTCATCCGTGAGCGTGGCCGAGGAGGACGCAGTTTAATGCAGGCAGCAGGTGCCACAGTGGCACGCTAAGTCTGCTCGCAGACTATATACTTTAGTCAAAGTTTCAAACTTTGTGCGAATGTATTTCAAGTTATTAACTCATATGAAACTGTAATAAGAACCTACAGGTGCCACAGGAGCTTGATTGTTTTGCCTTTTCATTCCGGTTTTAGGCCTTAATTATTATTATTATTTTAAATTTTAAATTTTGCACTGGTAGTTCCCTTTCTTCTATCATTTTCATTTTCAAATGCATGCTGAACTTTCTTTAGTACACTATGATTTTCTTATTATGCGGCGAATATTTTGAACTAAGAGCAGAACATTTTTCTTTAATGCAGTGGATATTTTTTAAATACACCCTGAATTTTTTTCAGTACGCGATGAACATTTCTTTAATGACGAACATTTTCTAATATACAGTGAACATTTTTTAAATACACGTTAAACTTTTTCAAATATGGTGAACATTTAAAAAAAATACATATGAACATTTTAAAAATACACCTTAATTTTTGTGTTTTGACAAACAATGGGAAACGAAAAAAAACTGAAGTAATAAAATGAATAAACAAAATCGCTACCAGACCACTCCATCGCTACAAAAACAGGTCTGCACCTTTATTCCAGTTCTATGAGGTAATTCACAGAGGTAATCTCAGAGGAAGATCTCACCATTTTTATGCAAGAGGTAAGTATTACCAAATTCATTTTGTTCCACTCTGCTAACCAAACACTGAAATGTAACCATTCTGTTCCACCTAATTATGCCAGCCAACGTAGGAACAGAACCAAACCATTTCAGTGGAATGGAACCATGACATTTCATTCCACTTCGTTCCCGAACCAAACACACCTATTTCTTAAATACGGTGAACATTTTTCTTATTATACCAGTATTCATCGAACATTTTTATATAAAAAAGAGACTATCCAGGACTAGCCCATGGAGGTATATTTTTATAGAAGGAAATCTCTAAGCACCGCGCGTCACCTCCGGGACTCGAACGGGGGTGGGCTTGCTCGCTCCGTGTGAGCCAAGCCAACAGGGTGACACCCTGTTCTCATCGAACATGTTTATAAATAAGCTTAAAATCAGTATTCATCGAACATTTTTTATTATATGGCGAACATTTTTAAATATGCGCTGAATATTTTTCTTAAATACAGTCAATATTTTATAAATACACCCTGAACTTTTTTCAGCACGCGATGAGCATTTTTTTTAATAAACACATAAAACTTTTTAGTGTATGATGAACAGTTTCTAATATATGGTGAACATCTTTTTAAGTATGCGCTAAACTTTTTATAAATATGGTGAACATTTTTAAAATACAGAATAAACATTTTAAAAACAAATGTTCATTTTTGTGTTTTCACAAACAATAGAAAACCAAAAAACTGAAGCAAAATGAATAAACCAAAAAAAATCGCTACCGGACCACCCCATCGCCACAAAAACAGGTCCGCCCACTCGAAGTCACCTATGCGTAGCCTCAACTTTTTCGACAAAGGGTGCTTTTTATTATCTCATAATGTAACGTCGAGGGATACAATCATAACAAGCACACACCCAACCTATGTATAACTAAGATGCATGCAGTCAACACACAAAAAAAATCACGTTGGCGAAAAGCAAAGTCAAATAAGATCGAAACTATGCCTAGACGCATAAAGAAAACGAAGAAGAAGAAGAAATACTGAAGCAACCAAAACAGCGATCCATGATATACCTCAGCGACCATCTGTACCAACCATCTGAACTAATGCGTCAAAATAGGAGGTCTCGCTTCAAAGGCCATCAAGAATATTATCGGTGGTTCCCTATAAAAAAAGAATATTAACGGGGGTAGCAGGTGCGACACCTTGATCTTATGTGTAAAATGACCATTTTTGAAGGCTGCTCCATCGGTTTCGTTCTGCACAGGCGGCTCCCCTAGCCGTAGCTCCGCCCAGTGCTTATGAGACATCGTTATTTAAGAGAAAATGGATGACACATGCACGCAATGATTTTGTATCTTTTGTCGTTTATTTATACTATATACTAAAAAGACAAATTGCACATAGGATAGTCAAAAAAGGTTTGTTTCTGTCGTGGAAAGATTGATTCTAGTATGGGGATTCTCTTGGTACTTGTTCCTTCAAGGAAAAGAGAAGCTGATTTTCTCTCGCCGCCTTGTCAATTGAAATTATACATGTACAATGATTACGTGAAGGTTGATTTCACATCACTCATTCATTGTGCTTGCCTTGAGTTCTCTCCCAGGATATACCGCGTCATTCCCGTCTCTCGGAGCTTTTTTGAACCCTTTCTCATGATGCACGGCTCTGTCATTATCGTCTCGTGTAGACGGGTTCATCCAACAGGGTAGAACTTAACTCGATGGACTCAGCTGAAAAGAAAAGAAAAACAAAATCATCTACTAAGCCTTACGCATTAAACAAACTTGGAGTTACGACATCATTCAGGAATCCTATGGACCTACATTGACCCGATGAACTTGCGCCCTATCCCTTGAAGAAATATCTCATCAATTATGAAGACAAATGTTCGAAGCATAGAAGTACTCATGTTTTTGACACTCAACAATACAACCCATGGTCATAAACTCATAATATCCCCAATTTTTACTCATAAGCGTGTTCGGGCTCTGCTGCTTTGGGTTCGTTGCATTGCATCCATATATACGCGCATTCCATTCCATTCAACTCAGTTCACCAACTCCATCCATACATATATTTAAAAAATGCCCCATGGCATAAAAACAACATGACTTGCTTGCTTCTTGATCGGATTATCAAACACCGGAGGGGTGGCTTCCTGTGTGAGGGTGGTATGTGATCAACGGGATTTTGTTGGCTGAAACAAACTCGGCAATTGCAGACGCTCCGAACTCGCCATCTGCAAGATACACATTACATTATTAATTATCCAATTTTAAGTCAAACCAACTCAGTACATAGAAATGGAAAGCAAGTTAGAGACGATACCATATAGGATGAACGTCTCCTCCTGTTTGTTGAGCAGGACTAGTGATGGGCGCTTTGCTTCCGGGTCAATGTGGAAAAGCTTGGCTACATCAGGATTGGTGGTCTGGTAGAAGTTGACAGCCCGGTACAAGCTGTTGATATCTTCCAGCCTTGAGGCAGCGGCAAGCTCATCACTGTGAACACCCTATAGCATTTGTTGATAGACTAATCAATTTTGGGCCACATGTGTGGTGCAATTGCAGCAATTTGGTTGGTTGGTAGACTTTGCTGGATTTGGAACGTACCGAGAGGGAGTTGAGGAAGGCGAGCACGGCCACGCCGTGGCCGTTGATGATCTTCTCGGCCTCGTCGATGGTGGTGACGTTCTGCACAGCAGGACCCAGCCTCTGGGATATCCAAGCAACCATGGCCATGGCGTCCCTGCAGCAATGGAAAACGATGATTCAACAGCAGCAGCCGGACAGGGGAATGAAGAAGAATCACTACTTACTTGGTCCTGTCGCCGTAGTAGGAGTAGTCCCTGGGCACGCCGTCGATGAAGAAGAGGACGGTGGGGTATCCGTCGACGCCGTGGGCGCGCGCGAGCTGACGGTCCTGGGTGGCGTCCACCTTGGCGAGCGCGACGTCGAGCCCCTCGTCGGCCAGGTGCGACGCGGCCGCAGCGTACTCCGGGGCGAGCTTGCAGGACCAGTAGGACCAGGGCGCGTAGAAGTCGACCACGACATGGCGGCGGACGTCGAGGAAGGAGGAGAAGTTGGCCGCGGTGAGGACGACCACGTGGGCCTCGTTGACCTGCTCGGTGTACTTCTGGAGGGAGGCGTGGGATGAGGCGGAGGAGGGGTGGGGGAGAAGGAGGAAGAAGGGGGTGGAGAGGAGGAGGAGGAGGACGAGAGATCGGGGCGATGGCATCAGCATCGTCGCCATGGCCGGCCGGCTAGGAGTGGGGTAGAGTGCGTGTTGGGAAGTGGAATGGATGCAATAGAGAGATCAGCGGAGACTTTGAGGACTTTGAATCGAGTTCTACGGACATCGGCATCACCGCCGGCCGGCCGGCCTCGTCTGCACGAGCGCTCGGTGCCGGACGCCTGAGGCCAAATGACTCCTGATGCTACTGCTACTGGGCTAGGTAGGCCCAAGCAATGCCAAACGGTGATGAATGAAAATGAGTAGCTAGCTCCAGGAAAAAAAGCGAAGGCTATCCTCCAAAGTCCAAACAGAAAAACCAAAAAATCCACTACGCAAGTCCCAATTTTTGTTTCTTGCTTGCTGGAATATTGAGCACTTTGGCACACTCATATATGTGGTACATGTACATCTTGCCATTTTCTGAAACACGGTTCCTTAGGAACCATGTTAGCGATAAGCTAGGATGCCAGTGTGCGGCCATGGTTCTTTCTCTCTCGGCCTTATCGACATGATTCGAATTCTAGATTAGCAAAAGGAATGAAGGAAGATTACAAGAGCCTTAGGGGCACGAGCACGAAGACTTCCCGGGCGTCATCAAGGTCAGGCCGACTCCGGTAGGTGAGCGATGACAGTGGATCGTCATGGTCGCGGTAGTGATTGTTCGATGATCTAGGGACTTCGATGTGATTTTTATTATGTTCAGGATGCTTTACACTTCTGGTGAACCTTTATAATAGATCTGAATCCTTTTTGCAAAAAGCAGCACTGCTACGAGAATAGAGGATGAGGGGGCGCTTCTAGAAGTTGATAAAATTTTCTACAAACTTGCTCAAAGTTCGTATAGTTTGACAATGAAAAAAAATCAAATATATCTTTTGGAATGGATGGAGTACTTGTAGCAAGACTTGCACGGGGAGAACTAGACCAAATACTGCCTTATCTATAGATAAAGTAGTTCTTTTTTGGGCTAGATAAGCCCAAAGTAGTTTGTGCAAATTAGTTAATCAACATTTTACCACCCAGTTTGTAACTTGTGGCAAATGTATGCCCAAATTAGAATCCTAGCCACTTTATACCTCAAACTTTCATTTTGTGAAATGTTTCCCCTCGTGATACAAATTTGTGCCATGCTTTATTCACTCTTAAGTTTAAATTTACGCTAAGATTTACCCTGTAAATAAGTTTCCACCTATTTTATTGGCACAAATTTAAAGCTTGGGATAAATCCTTTCCGCATAATCCCTGTAAAAATGATAAAACTAAAGGTACAAAGTAGAAAATTTAATATATACCATCACACAATCATAGTACAACCAGCACACACATACAATTATCCTCCGTACAAGCCAGAAAAGTAAATAAGAACAATCACAAGATTTACATGGGCATCATGCCCTAATCTTGATTGATCTTGACATTATATAGCATGGCATGACTTGATGGTCGTGGGTTACAACACACCACTTATTTAATCCAACCGGCAATATAAGTAACGACTATATTATATCTGGCGCGGTTGATGTACCCGAACTTCTCATGCCAATGGTTCCTCTGCTTGGACGTTTGCTTCCCCATTTCCTTTTTCTGCTTGTGTCCCAAGTGGTGGTTTTGGTTGTGCATTCGGGTCGGGCAGTGGGCCTGGCAGTGGTTGTGGATTTGGGTCTGGTAATGGCTGTGGGTTTGGATCAGGATGCGGTCCTGGTAATGGCTGAGGGTTTGGGTTTGGCTGTGGGTCCGGCAATGGCTTCGGGTTTGGGTCTGGTAATGGTTGTGGGTTTGGATCAGGCTGTGGTCCTGGTAATGGTTGAGGGTTTGGGTTTGGCTGTGGGTCCGGCAATGGTGTCGGGTTTCGGTCTGGTAATGGTTGTGGATTTGGATCAATCTGCGGTCCTGGTAATGGCCGAGGGTTTGGGTTTGGCCGTGGGTCTGGTAGTGGCCGCGGCTTTGGGTTTGGCCGTGGGTTCATCAACGGTTGCGGGTTTTGGCCTGGCAATGGCTGTGGATTTGGGTCAGGATGCGGTCCTGGTAATGGCTGAGCGTTTGGATCAGGTTGTGGCTCTGGCAGTGGTTGTGGGTTTGGGTCTGGTCGTGGTCCCGGCAGTGGTTGTGGGTTTGGGTCTGGTCGTGGTCCCGGCAGTGGCTGTGGGTCTGGTAGTGGTTGAGGGTTTGGATCTGGCTGTTTTCCTGGTAGTGGTTCTGGATTTGGGTTACCCCGTGGGCCGTACTGAGGGTCTCTAGTGATCAAGCTGTGTCTACCTGCAGCAAGAGCAAACGCTGGAAGAAGCATAAGCAGCAGCGCTGCTACGAGAAGGGAGGACGAGGAGGGGCGCTTCCTCATCGTCATGGCTAAGCTTGTGGCCAAGCTTGTGTTGCTACTACTTGCAAGTGTGTGCGCCTCAATCTTCCTATTTATAAGTGAATTCAGCCAATCAAGGCTGGACAAACATGTACGCTGTTTACTCCAACTCTGATTGGGCTTGTTAGCTTTGCCTTTTGGAGACGCGGAACTGCACGCCTCCGCTTAGTGCGCCAACCGGCAGCCAATCACAACAAAAAGTCATTCAGAAAAGTTGGATTAGTTTTCGTCCGGATAGATGTGCCATTTTTCAGTTGATAGTAGGAGAGCAACATGCAAATGCATACAGTCGCCTAAGTTATGAACAACCTGATCACTTTCAATAATTCTGTTGAACGGATAGCAGGGTAGCAGATGGCTGTGAGCATGGAATTTGTTAATCGCGTGAAAAATACTATTTTTTTGAAAATACGAAAAATCATTTAAAACGTATACATGTTATCTGCGTATCCAAGAAGTTTAATTTAAGCCATACGATGATTTGTAGGCTACACACAGAAAAAAAATCCAGCCCAAATGCAATAGTAATAAGCCTATTTTAAATCATGCATTAGTCGTTTTTTTTCTCTTTGCGTAGACTACATATGAAAATATATTTTGTTGGAATTTTGTATGAACACACTACACCTTTTTTTTTGAGAAAAAGTTGAGGTGTAAGAATAAAGTTCTTGATAAAAAAAAAGCCCGTAGGATGTTTTGTTTTACACCGGAAAGTCATATGATTCTTTTTTTTTTCGAGGGAAAAAGTCATATGATTCTAACCAAGAGGTTTGCGCGGATGCTTTTTTTTTTTATGGATCAATCTAGTGCAAATGAGTCCTATGATTTGTTTTTCTATGAATTGCTATTCTATGACTCAGACAACGCATACAGGAAAATTTTCTAAGGATTAAACTCCTCCAAAATTCCATTAAAACCCCTTTGAATCAAAGAAGCCTATTTCGCAAATAAATAAATAATAATAGTCAAAGAAGGCTAGCAGCAAAGCTAGTAGCTGTCCTATCGGACAGTGATGCCCCTTTAAGTACGCGGTTTCTAATAATCACGATCAGTGCACGCATTTTACAGTGCACTCATTTCGGTTGTAGCTGTAACTTTCACATTTCATACATGCAATGTTCTAGAAGAAAAAAAAAACTAGTATATACTATGCATGCTTGCATCTAGTTGGGCAGTAGCATGACTTTACCTAACCTACCGATTGAATCGTATACTACCAGAATAAGTCACGTTCCCGACGGCCCATACTATGCCGACGGGGGCCGTCGGCATATATGGCGATATACCACCATCTATGCCGACGGGGGCCGTCGGCGTCACGAAGCCGTCGGCAGATGTCGTGATATGCGTACGGTGGCCGTCGGCATATATGTGGGCCCGGCCACCAGGTGGTTAACTGCTGTTTGACGCCGTCAAATATATGCCGACGGCCCTAACGGCGGCCGTCGGCATACCTTTGGCCACGTCATCGATCCGCGGCACGTGCCACGTCATCGATCCGTGGCATAGCTGCCGTCGGCATAGCTATGTATTATTATTATTTTATTATTTTATTTTTTTTCTAAATTGAAATTTGATTAATTTAAATGTGCCTTATCTAAACATAAACATACATAGATACACCACGCGTGTCTGTTGGCCCAGTTTGCCGCCCGGTTAACAGTGCCAGGGTTAGACGGGACCGGGTACTTGGGGGGGGGGGGTAGCTATGCCGTCAGGTCTTGCGCTGGGCCCTCTTACACGTCTGGAAGTGTGGTGGCAGGTGCAAGCACCTGGCACGCGGCTCCGTAGTGTGACCCTCCTCACAGACGTCGCTGCCGTCGTCACACGGAGGGGGGAAACGGCCACGTCGGGCAGACACGGAGGGAATCTTGCGGTGGGTTGTGCCCGGACCTTGATCTGAAGTGTACCTATGGGCTGGCCTATCACAGCCAGGTGAAAATGTCCATCGGTCAAACCACGTCCGGCGAAAGTCAAAGCCCTAGATCCGCCCGGTCAACAGTGCCAGGGTTAGACGGGACGGGGAACTTGGGGGGGTAGCTATGCCGCCAGGTCTTGCTCTGGGCCCTCTTACACGTCTGGAAGTGTGGTTGCAGGTGCAAGCACCAGGCACGCGGCTCCGTAGTGTGACCCCCCTCATGGATGTCGCTGCCGCCGTCGCACGGAGGGGGGAAACGGCCACGTCGGGCAGACACGGAGGGAATCTTGCCGTGGGTTGTGCCCGGACCTTGATCCGAAGTGTACCTATGGGCTGGCCTATCACAGCCAGGTGAAAATGTCCATCGGTCAAACCACGTCCGGCGAAAGTCAAAGCCCTAGATCCGCCCGGTCAACAGTGATCCCCCCAAGTAGTCCCGTCCCGTCTAACCCTGGCACTGTTGACCGGGCGGATCATGAAATTATTACATGGTGCAGACACATGTGATATAAGATGTGTGGTAAATTTTCATGTTTTTTTAGATGTAGAAGTATCTGAAAAAAATCCCTCCTTGCAGATTGTTCTTTGCATGTCTATGAGTGGGGTGGGGGGCCTTCGGCGGTTAGCAATCCCACCAAATCTTGCGTTGGGTCCTCTTACATGTTCGAAAGTGTGGTGGGGTATTTAAATAGGCAGTACGCGGCTCCGGCATGTGACCCCCTTCATGGAGGGCACTGTCGCCGGCACTTGGATGGGGGGGGGGGAACGGCCACGTCGGGTCGACCCAGAGGGAATCTAGTGGTTGGTTGGGCCCAGACCTTGTTTTGAGATGTTGCCATGGGCTGGCCTATCACAACCAGGTGGAAAGGTCCATCAGTCGAAGGCCGTCCGGCGAAAGTCGAAGGCGTAGATCTCCGGGTCAACGGGGCTAGGGTTAGGCCGGTCGGGGCCTTTAGGGGGTAGCAATGCCACCAAAACATCGCACTGGGTCCTCATGCATGTCTTAAAGTGTGGTGGTATGTTTAAAGAGGCAATACGCAGCTCCGGAGTGTGGGCCCCTTCACGGACGGCGATAACACCAAAGTAGCGTTCGGCGGTTTCGCCGTTGCGTAATTTTTCTAAGCACCCAGCATGCGATAAAATCATGAAATTATTACACGGTGCAGACACATGTGATATAAGATGTGTGGTAATTTTTCATGTTTTTTTGAGATGTAGAAGTATCTGAAAAAAATCTCTCCTTGCAGATTGTTCTTTGCATGTCTACGAGTGGGGTGGGGGGCCTTCGGCGGTTAGCAATCCCACCAAATCTTGCGTTGGGTCCTCTTACATGTTCGAAAGTGTGGTGGGGTATTTAAATAGGCAATACGCGGCTCCGGCATGTGACCCCCTTCATGGAGGGCATTGCCGCCGGCACTTGGATGGGGGGGGGGAGGGAACGGCCATGTCGGGTCGACCCGGAGGGAATGTAGTGGTGGGTTGGGCCCGGACCTTGTTCTGAGATGTTGCCATGGGCTGGCCTATCACAACCAGGTGGAAAGGTCCATCGGTCGAAGGCCGTCCGGCGAAAGTCAAAGGCGTAGATCTCCGGGTCAACGGGGCTAGGGTTAGGCCGGTCGGGGGCCTTTAGGGGGTAGCAATGCCACCAAAACATCGCACTGGGTCCTCATGCATGTCTTAAAGTGTGGCGGTATGTTTAAAGAGGCAATACGCAGCTCCGGAGTGTGACCCCCTTCACGGAGGGCACTGCCGCCGGCACTTGGTGGGTTGGGCCCACGGAGACCGCACCGGCTTGCGAGAGGTAGCAATGCATGTTAAATAAAGGTGCATGTTAGGAGATGTTCTTTTATAAATGAAGGTGCATGGTAAATAAAAAAAAGCAAATTTAAAAACAAAAAAAAAATGAAAAATATCTATGCCGATGGCTCTGCCGTCGGCATATCTTGACACGTGGCGTCTTATCTATGCCAACGGCAAAGCCGTCGGCATAGATCCTCCTTATCCCCTCGCGATGCCCTCCGAACCGCTCATTCCGCTCTCGCCCGCGACCCCGCCCCGACCCCGCGCCGCCGCCGCCACCCTCTCCGCCACCGGCTCACGCCGCCGCCGCGCCACCCTCTCCGCCACCTCGTCGCACCGCCGCCACCCCGGATCCGCGCCACCCCGACCCCGCACCGACCCCGCACCGCCCCGCTCCGACCCGTGCCCCGCCCCGACCCCGCACCGCCCCGCCTCGACCCCGTGCCGGGCCGCCCCGACCCCGCCCCGTCCCCGTCCCACCCCCGAGCTCGCCGCCTCCGCGGGCGAAGGCGCCGCCCTGCCTCGGCCACCCCTCGCCCGGGCCACCCCTCTGGCGCCGCCGCAGCTCAAGGCGCCGCCCTGCCCCGGCCACCGTCCGCCCCGTGCCTCCTTGTCCTATCACGGGCCTCGCCTCGGCCCGGGCCTCCTCTGCCGCCGCCTCGGGCCGCGTCGTCACCAGCCTTGCCTCGTCCGCCCCGCCTTGTGCCATCCCCTGCCTCGTCCCGCCACCCACAGTGAGCTCCTCTCCCTCTCATCGCATCTCTCTATTAGGTTTAGATGGATCGATGAATGTATGTATGTTAAATCAATGTTTTTTAGATGGATGGATGAATCATGGATGTTTGATGAATTGATATGTTGGCTATATTTTTTATTTTGTTTGATGGATTGATATGTTGGAGTGATTGATATGTTGGATGGATCATGGATGGATGGATGGATTGATATGATGCAATTTTTTTAAAACTTTTAGAAGTTTGGTTGTAGTGGAGGTTTGGATGAAAATCCTTGCTTTGTTAATACATTGGTGCTTGTCTATTATGTTACAAGTAAATCCAAATCAGTGTATTATGTTGTTTTGATAATACATCGGTGCTTGTGTATTCGATTAGCTAGGTAGAATAGAGACATTTGTGCAATGTATAGATGTTGGTGTGTTCGATGATGTAGGTCTGAGGTTTTTCTTTAGTTAGCCAGTTGCGGTTATGGCCACCTTCATTGTCGCTTGCTTGCGCCGTTTAAATTTGATACTAAAAATTGATTGCAAAAAGTTGATATATTTGTTGGTTGATTTGTCTGATCAATAGGGTAATCTCCCTGGAGTGATCGTCATTGGAGCTGTTTGTCCCCGATCATCCCTCTGTTGTTCGTCTACTTCCTCTACAGCCGAGGGTGAGCTACTAGTCCATCTCCTTCTCCGGTTTTTTTTCATGTCACTAGATTACATATTCACGTCAAGTCGCGTAACCTAGGCGTCTCCCATTCGGAAGAGTTGCATCGATAAATATGCATTCAATTGCATATTTATCACCGCAACTCTTTCGGATCGTCCAGCGTTTTCCACGGACAGCCCGAGGATGTGTAGATTGGGTACGTTTTCCATGCTCTACCCCGTTCCGAGACAAGATTTCGGCGGCGCCTCACCATTGTTCTCCGGATGCACATTCTCTCGGCTTATTGCCGAGACGTGTATCTGGAGAACAGCGGGGAGGTGCTGCCAAAATTTTGTCTCGGAACGGGGTAGAGCATGGAGAACGTACTCAATCTACACATCCTCGGGTGGGATTAGGACCTATCTTTACCTATTAGAGATGTAGGTGGATTCAATGCCGTCAACGTGATAGAAAATAAAAATTTGATGTGATTAATTTAAATGAATCCTTAATTTTGTTGTGTGGCTCCCAATAAAGCAGAGGATGGCAGATAATCTGTGGATGTACATTGGTTTTATCCGCCGGAATCGAGTTACACCAGAGTGAGTCGCGAGAACCGATGTGTTTTTGAAGGAGATATTCCGTCGTCCAATGAGAATTATCCCACAATGCCCCTGTGCGAAATGTGAAAGACGTCTCCGTAAAAATCAGAAAGACACGTCTGAGCACCTTCGCACGCACGGATATATGCCAAACTTTGACATGCTGCCGATAAACTTTGCCGAGCGGGACCATGGTAGAGAGGAGGTGATGCAACAATGCATCGGTGGTTATGCGGACGACGGTGTCAGAGACATGCTAGATGATGTCATTGCTGCAGAGATGGCACATGCGACACCTTCAGAGAATGAACCGGAGGAGCCGGAGGCAACCGCAAAGGCCTTCTTGGATATCTTGGCCTCGTCAAAGAAACCTCTTTATGCGGGTGCCAAAGTCTCTCAGCTGGATGCCATCTCGCAACTGATGACAGTCAAGGCTGAGTACGGCTGTAGCCAGAAATGCTTCGAAGCATTTCTGGGAGTATGGGCTAACAGCCTCCCCGAGGGTCATGAACTGCCGAAAAGCATGTATGCCACGAAGAAACTCATGAAGGTACTCTCTATGGATTATGAGAAAGGGGCTGTTTGTCCGAAGAATTGCCTTTTGTTTAGGCACGAGTATGCGGATGACAAGTACTGTAGGGAGTGCGGTTCCTCTCGGTACCTTGAGGTGGTCGGTGAGGATGGTGAGAAGAGGCAGCTAGGAATCCCTGCAAAGGTTCTTCGGTATCGCATTTCATAGAAAGACTGCAGCGCCTTTTCATCACGGAGGAGTCTGCCAAAATAATGAAGTGGCACAAGGAAGGTATAAGGTACCATCCAAATAAAACCGTGCATCCATCAGAAGGCGAAGCATGGAAGTCGTTCGATGAAGAATACCCCGAGGAAGCAGCCGAGGCTGGGAATGTCAGAATTGCCATATCAGGTGATGGGCTCAATCCATATGGTATGTCGTCCAATGCATACATCTGCTGGCCTCTGTTTGTTATTCTGCTCAATCTCCCTCCCGGTGCCCTAATGCTACGCAAGACCATGTTCTTGTCGCTCATCATTCCGGGGCCTAAATACCCAGGGAAGAATTTGGGTGTGTTTATGCAACCACTGGTGGATGATTTGCACCATTCTTGGTACTTCTCGAGGTTGACATACGACGGAGATCTGCAGAGAAATTTCTTGATGAAAGTTTGGTTGCACTATTGCATGCATGACTTTCCCGGTTATGCCCTTTTCTGCGGATGGTGTACAAGTGGGAAGATGCCATGCCCAGTGTGCATGCAGGCTCTACGTTTAATTTGGCTGAAGAAGGGTGGCAAGTATGTAGCATTTGACCTGCATCGACAGTTCCTCCTCTAGACCATCCAGACAGGGAAGACAAGAAGAACTTCACGAAAGGCCGGGTTGTCCATGAAGTAAACGAGATTTCAATGTTTTCGGGGGCAGATGTTCTTGCTCAGCTAAAAGCTCTCAAGCCTGAAGGCGAAGCCAAAGGCAAAGGCAAAGGCAAAGCCAAAGCCAAAGGAGAAGGCGAAGGCGAAGGCCAAGGCCAAGGCAAAGGCAAAGGCAAAGCCAAAGCCAAAGGCTTCGAGGGATATGGTGAGACGCACAACTGGACTCACATTACCCCCTTCACGAAGCTTCCCTATTTCAAGGACCTCAAAGTTCCTTACAACATCGATGTGATGCACACCAAAAAGAATGTCGCAGAGTCCCTTTTCCGCATGATCGTCAACATTCTTGATCAGACGAAGGATAACATTAAAGCTAGAGCCGATCAACAGAAAATTTGTGATAGACCACGTCTAAACATGAAGCCTCCCACAGGCGGTCGAAGAAACTGGTTCAAGCCAGATGCTGACTTCGTACTTAAAAAACCAGAAAGATGGAGGTATTGAAGTGGCTCAAACACATAGTGAAGTTCACTGATAGTTATGCATCGAATATAAGTAAGGGAGTCAATCTTTCAAGGGGCAAAGTGACCGGGCTCAAGAGTCATGACTATCATGTATGGATTGAGCGGATAATGCCGGTGATGGTTCGAGGTTATGTCCCCGAGCATGTCTGGCGAGTGCTTGCGGAGCTAAGCCATTTCTTCCACACACTCTGTGCTAAAGAAGTATGTCCCGAGGTGATTAGACAATTGCATAAGAAGGCACCGGAGTTGATATGCAAGCTAGAGAAGATTTTTCCGCTAGGCTTCTTTACTCCGATGACACATCTCATTTTGCACCTCACGAACGAGGTATTGTTGGGGGGGGGGGGCTGTGCAGAATCGTTGGCAGTACGGCCCTGAGAGACAGAACAAGCATCTCCGACACAAATGTGGAAATAAAGCTAAGATTGAAGCTTCCATAGCTGAGGCAGTTATCCTGGAGGAGGTGTCAGACCTCAGGACATCGTACTATCCAGACCACGTTCCCACTCTGCATAATAAGGTGCCTCGATACAATATAGAAGAGCCCAAGTATAAACTCAAGCTCCATCTATTCAGCGGGCAAGGTGGCAGGGCTGGGGCCTCGAAATCTTATAACATGCCACAACAAGAGTGGGAGGACCTCATGTTGTATGTCTTGCACAACATCAAGGAAGTTGAGGATGTGTGGATGAGGTAATACCACTACACCATTCCTTTATGTCTTGCACAACATCATGTTCTATGTTCACTTAGTCCCGGTCTAACACCACTTTTCTTCTTTTAGTCAATTCGTTCGTGAGGAGTGGACGGGAATGATTCCTCCTACTGAGGCGGAGGAACTTACTCTTCTCCGGCATGGAAACCCTGGAAGGAAAATTTTTGTTGCTTGGTTCATGGAGAAAGTAAACTTTCACATTCCCCTATTAAATACCTAGTTCAACATTTATTAGTTTACCGAACTAATGCACCCAGCAATTTCAATTAAACTTGTAGGGACAAGATCCGAACATATCCATGGATGACGAATTGAGATGGGTCTCCATGGGTTTTGACCCTCAGGTCAAGACATGTGAAAAGTATTATGTGAATGGGTATCACTTCCATACAGAGGAGCACCAGAACAGCCGGCCTGATCCCAAGACTATAAATACCGGAGTGTACACGCAAGGTCAAAATTCAGTTGACTACTACGGAAGGGTAGAAAAAATATACGAGCTTACATTCAGCCGTGGGCGCGAAACCCTAAGTCTCCCTGTGTTCAAATGCCGATGGTTCGACCCAGTAGAGGGGCTGAGACATACGCCTTCTGTTGGTTTGGTCGAAGTTAAACCATCAACCGTGTATGCCGGAGCCGATCTCTTTATTGCGGCTACCCAAGCCACACAAGTTTATTACTTGTCTTACCCATGCCAGAAAGAGTACCTAAAGGGTTGGGAAGTTGTTTTCAAGGTGTCGCCACATGGTAAGCTACCGGACCCGAACAATGACGATTACTACAACATTAACCCCATGACATACGAGGGAGTGTTATATCAAGAGCAAACTGATGATGATGTGGTCAGAAACGATGACGCTGACGCCTTGGGTGATGATGAAGTGGATCCAAATGATGACGATGCACGGAATGATGGTGAGACCATTGTTAATGAAAATGACATACTTATGCTAGGAGGAGGAGGAGGAGGAGGAGGTTCGCGAGGAGGAGGAGGTTCAGGAGGAGGAGGAGGAGGAGGTTGGGGAGGGGGACGAGGAGGAGGAGGATGGTGGTGGCGGGGAGGATGGTGGTGGCAGCGAGGGGGTTGCCCACAACAAGGGGTGGCTGCGTGGTAATGCAAAGCTCCCTCCCCTTCCTGCTACCGAGGAGCAGAAGTGGCTCATTGAGCCCAAGGGGAAAGAGTAAGTGCCACTTAATCATAATTTAATTCTTTTGCTTGTACACATGCTAATATTTTCATTCTTTTGATTATACACATGCTCATATTTTCATTCTTTCTATCTTTTACAGCAACTGGATAATTCCTAAAGGGGCCCGTCTTCCAAACGGCGTCATCACCGTTTTGCTGAAGGAACACTGGCCGGGGTTGTTCCGTCCGGATCCAGTCAGGCAGCCTGAGCATCGGGTTTTGGCCACGAGCTGGGATCACTGGGAAGCGGCCCCCCATCCGGACCATACCACGTATGCTAAGGCCGTGATCACAAATTTTTGGGTAAGTTCTCTTCAGAAGCACGAGTCTTGAGTTTCGTTCGTAGTTTATCATCGAATGGTTTAACTCATGGCTTCTTCCATTCTGGTTTTCTGAATGATTGTAGAAATACTATCGAGTTCTTGAGGAGCACAAGTCCACTGCCGACGAGATCGTGCTGCGCCAAGCGAGGAAGAAGGCTCGTCAGATGCAGTATGAGGTGCGCTGGGTGGCCATCTTGCAATATCATCACGACACTCTTGAGACGAAGATGACCATGGAAGACGCGCGGAGGATGCATGTTACCTTGGAGAGGGAGGAGTACTTGGCCTTAAGTATAACAAACTTTTCATTCCGGTGTTTGTGCTAAATTTCATCGTTTCGTGTTGACATGCCATTATGCTTTCATTATGTAGGTGTGTCCTGCTTGGTGTTATGGAAAGGACGATGGATGGGAGGCATTGGTGGATCTGTGGCTCGGTCAGGATGCAGAGTGGGCTGCTAAGAGCCAGAAAAACCGGGCTAACCGAGGGACTGACGGAACACATGGTCAGGGAAACCAGAACCACTTTAGCCACAAGAAAGTTCAGGTATATCTATTTACATGAAACATTCTTCTTCTTCTATTTACCGTCACTTTCTTATGTATCACTAACCTCTGTTTGGTGGTGCAGGAGGAGAAACTGAAGCGGCCGCTCTTTGACATAGAGGCGTGGCAGATCGCCCATGCGCGGAATAAGTCCAAGGAGGGCAAGGGCAACTACTACGGCAAGAGCGAGGAGAAGCTGAAGGCCTACGAGGAGGTGTATCTGAAGGTAAATCCTGGCACACCTGACCCCTTAAAGCAGGCTACGGACAAGAGGGCGGTGGTGGGCATAGGGCCGAAGCTTCATGGTTGGCAGGCGGTTCTGGATGCCGTGTGTACTCCTTCTATCTCCTTCACACGGCTCCGAGCTACCGACCCGAGCCTGAGCCAGCGCACGAGCACGACCAGTGCACAGTCACACTCCCTCCTAGCCCAGCAGACCAGCGTAAGTATTTTCCCTCTTATCTTCCTTTTTGCTCACTTTATTTTCCGCATTGAGATGTTTTATGAGTTCATCATGTCATATCGTAGGCCTACATGGAGTACACACGCCAGGAGACCATGGCGTGGCAGGCGAGAGTTGCAGCAGTCCAGGAGCACAGCAATGGCATGATGACGGTTAGTTTAGCCTCTTTCATTTCACTTCCATATTTGCACTTTCATTTCTTCTGACATTTGTGTTTGCTTGGTCAATTCACATGCAACGCGTTTTTGAGAGCATGGCGGCCGGCACGGTTCCTGTAATGGAACCACCACCACCACCTGCTGGACCTGCACCAGTGCTCCTTACCTTTGAGGAGTTTCTGGCACAGAACATGGAGAATCCGGTTTGTACATCCCCAAACTCAGCAACCACTGCTTACCGTTTATTCAACATAATCATATATCCCCTTAACATGTCTTTTTGAACATCCAGGGAACCGGTGGATCATCCGTTGGTGGTGGTGCCAATGACGGCATCACTCCCACGTCACGAAGCCCGGTCACTCCGATTCACCGAGGTGGCGGTGGCGGTAGCGGTAGCGGTGGTGGTGCCGGTCCTGGCGGTAGCGCTGCCGCAAGCAGTGAGGACCTGGGCTTTGGCCGTTTGGGCGGTAAGGACCTTGGTAGTGGACCTCGTAGGGCTTAAGCCCTTTGTATGCTCGGTGTGCTTCTCTTTATGTTTTTATTATTGTGATGATGATGATGATGATGATGTTATTGTGATGATGATACTTATGTGATGATGGTACTTATTGTGATGATGATGATGTTATTGTGATGATGATGTTACATGTATATGTGCTGTGAATTTGAATATATGTATATGTATATGTGCTGTGAATTTGAAATGAATTCAAACTGAAATCAGAAAAAAATAGGCAGCATCTATGCCGACGGCTTTGCCGTCGGCATAGACACCGCCGAGGCACCAGTGGGCGACACGTGGCACCTATGCCGACGGCTAAGCCGTCGGCATAGATTTAAACGCATGCCGACGGCTAAGCCGTCGGCATAGGTGCCACGTGTCGCCCAACTGGCCGTCGGCATATGCTGGTGCCAGGGAATGCCAGCACTTGCCACGTGTCAGCACTATGCCGACGGCTTAGTCGTCGGCATAGATTTGAACATATGCCGATGGCTTAGCCGTCGGTATAGTTCTGACACGTGGCGCGTTTTTATTGGGGGTAACTTGACGATGGCGCCATCTGCCGCCGTCATACGAACGAGTTTGCCGACGGCCGTACGGACACCGTCGGCATAGGTACCTATGCCGACGGCAGGCCCAGGTACGCCGACGTGTACGATGCCGACGGGTCTATGCCGACGGCGGCCGTCGGCATAGGTCTATCCCGACGGGATTTGGACCGATGCCGACGGCTTTGGCCGTCGGCATAGCCAGTAATCCCGGTAGTGCGTATGTATAGATGAAAACAAAGACATCCGTAGAGTACCAAATTAAAGACGATATGACCTCACAACTAGATTGGATTGGGTGAGTGGAGTGCCACTTTAATCGTTGTCTGCAGCACGCGTGATGATATTTCTTCAGAGGCACTGAAGTGGGGAACAAGACTAATAGAACAAATAGCAAGTGAGATTTTTAGAGCTTCACAAGGTTGGAGGCCTGGTGTGCTGAGAATTTCTCAGGGTACGTGTTCTTCAGGTTGTAGCTCTGCTGCCAAGGACAGGAGGAGCCACCGCGACGTCCATCCTGCCGCTCGCCGCTCTACGTGCACCGCCACTTTGTCAGGTTCATGCAGGGGAAGGAAGGTACCGGCGACGACGGTGGACACGCTCAGGCTGAGCGCGCGGATTCTTGCCACTGTGCTTAAGCTTGTCTCCGATGTGTAGACAGCTACGGCACCGCCGTCCATGGTCGGCCTTGCTCGGGGGTCTCAACACAGCCGCATGCCGCCTTTCCTTCAAGGTCGATCATGACTAGCGAGTAGAGCATTCGCTTCGATCTCCACTGGGTAGAGGTGCAGCTAGCTGTCGTTGGAGCCGGATGGGTGCTGCTCTTCTGTTGATTCTATCAAGCGTACTACGTGTAGAGTGGTTGGGGCAATGCATGCATGCAACGTAACAAGTGCAAAAGAGCTATATATATATACATATTTGTCTACATGGATCGATGAATTTTAGGTAGTGTGCATGTTTATCAAGTGACAATTAAACGGCCGCGTGTCTATCTATAGTTCTATACACTAGATGACACTCCACGCATTGCTGCGGGCAGCGGAGAATCTAGGAGGAAAACGAAGGCTCAGCTTTAGTACAAGGGCTGTAACCGGGAAGCATCAGGCTAGACACTAGATAGTGGGCTGAGATGGGCTGGGAACTACTAGTAAATTTTTGTCTTTCAATATCGGAAGGCAGGCTTGAGCATGTTGAAGCATGTCCAGTAGAATTGCCAGTGGCCGCGGGATAGATAAATTGAATACCTTTATTTGCATAGTAGATACTCCCTCTGTCCCGAATTACTTGTTGCAGAAATGGATGTATCTAGATGTATTTTAGTTTTAGATACATCCATTTCTATCCATTTCTGCGACAAGTAATTCGGGATGGAGTAGTAAGAATAATTCTTTTGCAACAGACACAATACTTGTATTATATAGTTATAAATATTGCAAATTGCCATTTTGAGATACTTATTGTGTATTATGTGTGATTCTTGTTGTAGATCGACCTTCATATCTACATACTTTGCATACTTAATATGTGCAAAAAGAATGAAAACTAAACATGAATACTCGAGTGATGGAGCTCCTGTATCTGTATGGACAATGAGAACAAAACTAACCATGACCGTCGGAGCAAAACAGTATCTATCCTTTTTCTATTTTTAACAAAGTGAGTACCAAATCATTTGTCTCGATGGGCTGAAAAGAGCATGATAACTTATACATAGATAAGCACCGAGATCCAAATTATCACGTTGCAGCCGGAATTCATTTGCAACAAAAATAAATTACGCATGAAAATTTATAAGATGCACCCTATGACCAGATCACGGAGTTGCCGAGGGGGCTCATAGCCTTTCCAGTAGTCATCTAAGCACTCATCCATATGTGCCTTTGATTAACAGATGAGCACCCTCAGCTCTGTAAGCTTTCTGAGCTCTTTCACGGTGATACAAGACTTGTCAGCAGTAGTCAAATGTAGCTCTTCCAAGGAAGTCAGATTCCCTACCCAATTTGACACTGTTATACCAGCACCATTCACGTCAGCATGTAGACACTTGAGTTTCCTTAGCAAGCCAATACTTTGTGGTAACTCTTCTATATTAGTGTCCCTCAAGTCCAGTGTCTGCAGAAACTTCAGATCTCCTATTTCTTCTGGGAGCTTACTAATATATGAGCTCTCTAGACTCAGGTACCTCAACCGAGGTAACCTCCCAAGATGCTCAAGATGGCAAGAACGGTCTCTCTTAAAAGTGCACTTTACCATGGCTAAAACACGTAACACTTAAAAGTTTGAAAGTGATGGCACCGCAATGGGATTACACATGGTGGCATAGCACGATCTCAGTTTCAGCACGCTCATGTTAGCCAGAGGCACAACTCTCTTTTGGATAGCTAACCTACGGGCATTGCATTGTGAAAGTGTGTGCTCTTCATTACTATCAAATATACTAACAAAATTTTGCTCCTTGGAAAATAAACAAATCATGTCCAGCACCATATCATGAATACGAGAAGCATCTATTGTGTGGTTTTCTATATTCTCTACCGGTTGGATCATGCTTCTATTCAAGTGTTCATTAAAGTATTTTTCTCTGGTCTCAAAACTTATCCCTGGTTCCTCTTTGACAAAACCTTCGGCTACCCACTGCCATATCAATGTGTTCTTCTTGATCAAATAGTCTTCTAGATATATGCTCAGATGCAGCAGACAAGACCTTAGACAACAAGGTAGATCATAATAACTAAATGCTAATATCTTCCTCGTGTTCTCTACATCTGTGTTATTATCTCCAGATCCAAAACCAATAGAGTTGAATACTTTAGACCAGTCCTCCATAGGTTTACCAGCCAACAAACTAGCTACTGTAATCGGCACACCTCCACACTTTTGTAACATTTTGTTCGATACTTCAGCTGATTGATCAAAAGGGCATATATCTTTACCACCAAATAATCTTGTATAGAATAATTCTTCAGACTGATGTTGAGAAAGTGGTTTTAGCTTGTAAATATCACCGGTCTCTATGGCGACATTGAGAATACGAGTAGTTGTGATTACTCGACTGCCTTGATTGTTATCAGTGAAAGCACATTTGATAATTTCCCATGCTTCTAAATCCCACATGTCATCAATGACAATTAAGTACATGACAACACAAAGGCCATGCATTAGCTACTAAACCATCTAGAAAATGTGCGAAAAAATGCATAGTGGCCACCTCAATCAGAAATACAAACACGCATGTAATAATTCAATCTACAACAGCTACAATAAGATAAGGAATGCGTAAGCCACTAGTGAAAATGCATGCATGGATTTGATTTATCTAATCTCTTTCATCAGAACTGTAGTTCTTACTAATTTCATCCCTCAGATTTAAACATTTTTTTATATATTGAATTTTGTTTTGAATTATTAGCTTGAACCCAGATTTATATTCCAGTTCTAAACTGAACTTCTGAGAATGTTTGGTAGTCGTTCATGACCCAAATGATATTAAAGCTGGAAAACATGGTAAAATCTACACCATTTTCTAGAAGTACATAAGAACATGAATATGCTCTCCAAATACAATTTTAGAACATGTCAAAACAAAATGAATCACATGTTTGTAACTCCTTTACTTATTGCCCTTATGACGTTGAGATGCACCACCTAGCTGATAAGAGTGAAAAGGAACAGTATTCCTTTATACATTTGCCAGTTCCATGTAGATGGCATCGATCCTAATATGTAATGTTGCATTGTGTCACTACATGTAACGCATTAGGTTCTACACTTTATATGTTATCGATAGTATTATACCTATGGTATTTTCAATTTATACCTCAATAATTGGGACTGATTAGTCAGCTCCAGGGGCGGAGCCAGGATTTGAGTATGGGGGGGGGGGGGGGGGGGGGGCAAGCCAAGCTACTAATAGAAATTTAGTGCAAAAAAATAACTACCATAATATGCGCTTCATCATATAAAAACAACACTAAAATTATACTATTAGCTTAAATTTGCCTATAGGATTGCCAATAATATCAAATATTTAATAACTTGGTCAGAAGAAATCTTAGCTGCTAATTCTCTTTCAATGTATATTATAATGCAGTGCGGAAGCAAGTTTTTTTTTTTGCAGGGGTGTGGAAGCAAGTTAATCTCCCTTTTACTTTGAGAATTCAAAGCAACATGCTTAAAAATGAACTGATCTTGTGTTTGACAGTAGTTTTCTCTTCATAATTGCTGAACTATAATTCTTGGAATTAACATCACATATCACACAACCAAAAGAACTAAAAATCTGATTTATATTTATTTCAAGTACAGGATCAAAATTGAGAGAGATTAGTACTATTCCCTCCAGCCCCATGTAACTGACGCAACCCATTCACTATTAGAAGATGTCCAGGCACACAACGGCGACATTTAATTAGGGCCAGGGGGAGTACTAGACAGTAATATGTAGTTCTAACCTTGGCTAGATGCGTAGTGCGTTTGCTGGAGAAGAATTGCAGCCAAAGAGATGGGTACTTCAGTAGATTGGTCGTCGCGGCACCAGCGTCACTAACTCTGATTGCATGTATGAGGGCAGCAGGGGCGAATGGCGGCTGCAGCAGAACGATCTCGCAAATCATACGTTAATCACAGAGAACTGCCGCACTTGAGGTTTAAGAATCCATAAACACGAGCGAGCAGTCCTCGTCTCGTCCGCACGCGCGTCGCGCGACCGCGTCCGTCCCCGCGGGCGGCCGGCCGTGCCGTTCATCCTTCAACCCCAGCGCTCCCCCCCCACCCACCCTCTCCCTGCCGTCGCCGGCGTGCGTCGCCGGGCTCGGCCTGGGGCGGCGCTGGCGGCGGCGGCCCGCGGCTTTTCCCCTCCTGCGGCTGATCCTGCGCGGTGCGGCGCGGCGGCGGGCTGGCTCGCCGCTGGCGTCGGTGGTCGGAGGCGTGGGGCGCGGCCGTTGGCGGCGGAGCTCCGCGGCGGCGCGAGCTGGCGGCGCCCGCTCGGCCCAGATCTGGGCCGGGGCGGGCCGGCGGCTCCGATCTGCGGCGTAGCTTCCTGGAGGCGGCGGTGGGGCGTCTGGATCCTGGGTGGTGGCGGTGCCGTCGTTGGCTTGCTGCTGCGTGGCGGCGGAGTCTTTGCGGGCTCGATCTAAGCCCGGCTGGGCCCGGGTGGCCTGGTTTGCCTCCTGCTGCGGCGTCCGGCCGGCTACCGCGATGGTGCTGGAGGAACTGGCCTCTCGTGCGACGGCGGTGGAGGTTGTCCCCTCCTGCTCGGCCGCGGTGCTGCCGCCCCCGGCTCCATGCGTTCTCGTTTTCCGTCCTCTAGGCCTCGCGGTGGTGGCCTCAGTGAGACGGCGTGGGTGGCTTCATGACCGTGGTGGCGCAGGCAGGTGGGTGACGTGCTGGGTGGAAGACTCCGGAGCGATTGGGTAGTGGTGTCCTGGGGGTGGGAGAAATCCATGTCGGCTTGTCCGACCCGACGCGGTGACGCCTGCGGGTGCCGCCACCCCACCTTGGAGGGCGTCGGGTGACCCCTTTCACCTTCTTCCTCCGCGTGCCGGGGGAATCCCTAGGACAAGTCCGGGCAACAGCGTCGTTGTCGTCGCTCTCCTTCCTGAAGGTGTTGCTTGGTACGCGGCGCTCCGGAGTGTTGGGTGCGTGGTTGGACGACTTCGGAGGGCGCAGCGGTGGCGGGTCATTCACGTGTCGTCAAGCTGCCATTGTTGGCATTTGTTTCTCTCTTGTTCTTCTTGTTTTATCTTTGGGCTTGATGTGCTGTTCGCCCCAGCAATGCGGTGATGGTTGCTTTGTAATACAAAGCGGGGGGAAACCCTATTTCGAGCTAACTGCCGCACTTGACGCTAGGGCTAGGAAACTAAAGCGACAGACGAGATCACCTAGGACTGGCTATGTATGGGCTTCCTCATGGGCCTTTTCCCCTTTTTCAGATTTACGTTACAGAGATAGGGGGGGCCAATACACGTAATCACCTAAGATTATCCCTGATTAAAGACGTACATGGCAGAGTTTACTCGATCGTTAGGGGGGGCCAGGCCCCTGCTCGCCCCCCCTTGTCTCCGCCACTGGTCAGCTCAATTTGCTAATTCTCTTGAGATATAAACTAGATTAAGGCGGATGTTGCGTACCTTGCATTTGAAGTAATCGTCAGAGTTTGTCGATGAGTTGTCTTTCATCCAATGGGGACACGTCACCCATACGCCCATTCTTGTACACTTCCAAGAGGATATTCTTGAGAACTTTCCTCACTACAAGGTTTCGACCCACCGGAACAAAAGCTTTGCATTCAAATTGTGTTTGAAGCTTATCATACACTGCCTTAGCAAGTGTAGTCTTGCCAAGTCCTCCAGGTCCAACAATAGGGACTATCTTCATCTTGTGCTACTGCTTGGGACAATCTGTGAGCCTCTTGGTTAGCTTGGCATGTGAGCCTTCAATGCCAACGAGCTCTTTCCGATCCTTGTACAAAACCAAGACACGAGGGTCAACCTTGTCTTTGCCAGATGCATTGGCGACAGGATCGTCAACCCTGTATTTATCACGCCGGTCAGCCACCTCTTGGGCACGGCTTTTGATGTCCCTGATGGCATTATTGATTGGATGGCGAGTCTTGCCTTTGGTGAACAAGTTGGCCATCTTCCCCACTAGCCATTTGAGCTTGTTTGAGTTGGCGACGACTTTGGATTCAGGTCCCTCGACGCACATCAGGAAGTTGTCAACAACATCCTCCATGTCGTATGACAGCTCCCTAAGCTCATTAGCCCAGATGATGACCTAGTTGTCCAGCTAGTCCCTTGGCACCTCCGCCACTTTGATGAGGGCGGCATTCATGCTCCTCATCTCTCTCTCGAGGGACTCAACGTCTTCCTTAACACCCTTTTGCAGCTTGTACTCCCCCATGAGCAGCTTGCCGAGCTTGGGGAAGAGGCTTCCCATGGCACCGGTCACCACCTCCATGGCTAGGAAGAAGTTAGAAGACAGGAATCTGCCCTGTTGTTGTAAAACCAAGGTAAAATGGTTATTGCCACACTTCTATTATTACACTGGCTGTATGCCTTCTTTTGTTATTGTTTCAAAGATATGTGATCTAAACAATTGAAGATTTTCATGTTAAAAAATAATGATGTGGCTTCTCTTTTTCTTGTATTTTTCTGTAAGCAAGGCCTTGCTGGGTATCAACAGCTAGCATAGCTGAGTAAGGCACCCACCCTCGAATGCAGGGACAAATCCAACACTGAGTAGCCGGATGGTAGGTTCTTCAGCGACCGCCTCCAAATGCCAGATCGCCGCTAGCTGGAGAGGAGCAGGTGAGGGATGGAAGGACAAGAGCAGAAAAACAGTTCTGGGGAAGAAGACAGAGCATTTACAGCTAGCAATGGTGGTTCAGTGCCTTACCGTGTAGAAGCCACTAGCATAGGAATTGACCCTCGACCACAAACCTAACACTGAGTAAGGAGCTCTCCGGCGACTTCCCCACGACGGCAATGCTAGTAGGCTCTTCAGCGACTGCCTCGAAATGCCAGATGCACTTCTTTAGCTTTGCCTTGCAGAGACAAGAAGGAGAGGAGCAAGTGAGAGACAGGTAGTGAAGTGACAAGTAACAACATGAAAACATTCATTTCAGGGGCGAAAAGATGGATGTGGCTCAGAAGATGGAGTGTTTACAGCAACTCCTCTTGACTGAAGCCGCCGGCTACACAAGCGAGGCCATGGTTGGATTTGGATGGAGCAAGAAAAAGAGCAACGGTGGTCAGGGACATTGCGGGGGAGACTTGTGTGAGATATCACATTAGGTGCGGCGACTTGGACAACTCTCTTTACTCCAGCCTAGAAGTCGATCTTGTCCCCTGGTTTTAGCAAACCTGCCCAATACATCATAAAAGAGCATGCAGTGAAAACAACTTCTAAAGGGGAACGAACCGCATGTTTCTCAAACGTGGCTTTGTTGCGAGTACACCAAATCCCCCAACAAATAGCCGCCACAATCATCATGTTATATTTCTCTCCCTCAGGAAGGAAATAGTAAAGCCATGAGATACTTTGCCACAAGAAATTGGGACTACAGGAAGCACCAAGAACCATCCTGAAGACACACCAGATCGACCGAGCAAAGGAACAAGTGAAAAAAAGGTGCTTGGCAGTTTCAACTTCCCTACAGAAAGAACAAACAGGATTTCCAAACCAGTTTCATTTGCGCAAGTTATTTCGGGAAAGGATTGCATTTTGAAATAATTGCCACAAGAAGATCTTAATCTTCAAGGGAACACTGGCTTTCCAAATCCACTTATTATTTGGCCCCAAAGATCTTTTTCCAACCATTCATAGACCGACTTAACAGTAAACACCCCTTTACTAGTTAAGGCCCAAGAAACCTTGTCAGGAGAGTCATTAAGAGTTAAAGTGCTAGCCTTAGCAACAATACTAGACCAAGAATCAATCAGATCCCCAAACAACCGCCGACGAAAAGAGGGGACACAGCCCGAGGCCACAAAATCACCCAAGGTGCAGTTTTGGTTCTGACAGATGTCAACCAGACACTACAAGAATCAGGAAATTTGCCGTTTGTTGAGCTCTTTGCCGTCAGCTTTTTGTCGGGGCTGACGGTAAAGACCATTTTTTTTACGATTCGACATCCAGGGGTCACGCCATAGCCTGGCCAAGTTACCACTGTTAACGATGATTCTTCTCCCCGCAAAATACACATCTTTAACTTTCATGATAGCCTTCCAGTAGGGGGAATCATTGAAACAAGGTTGCACCGTGGCAATCATTCGGTCTTCGAAGTATCTAGCACAAACAATCTATTGCCACAAGCCAACACCAGTCTCCAACTTCCACCACTACTTCACAAGGAGGCTAATGTTTTGTTTACGTAAATCTTTAATGCCCAAACCCCCAATCCTCTTGGATCTGCAAATCCTCGCCCATTTCACCATATGATAAGCCCGTTTCTTTTTACCCTTCCTCCATAAGAAACGCCTACGGTGAGTGTCCATTTTTTTAATAAAGGTCTTATTGAGCAAGAACATGGACATAAAGAAGGAGGGAATCCCATCAAGACTAGAATTAAGTAAAGTATATCTAGATCCCGAGGAGGCAGAATCCCCGATCCAAGCATCCGAACGCTTAATCAGTTTAGCATCAAGGAAATCCCAATCGATCGTTTTGAGCATCTGAAAGCACATTTGCTCCCTTGGTGGTTTTGGTAATTCATGTCAACATACATGTTGTTGGACTAACATTTTCATCTAGTATATTTCAGGAAGAGTTCAACATTGGCTTAAATGGATGGAGATGTGGACCCCCTCAAGCTACAAAGGACATACATTGGCAAAAGCTTCAAGACTCTACATTTTTGGTTAAGTGATCAAAGATCACATTGAGTCCATTGGAAAGCCAATACTATTAAAAGGGGATGAGTTTTTGATCATGGGTCATTTGCTCAAGTGCTTGAAGATATTGCTCCAAAATCCTCAACTACTTTCCCACATTCCAAACTGTCCAAAACCCTAAGTCCAATCTCGGTCCCACCGAAATGCTCCTATCCGGACCCACCAAGATACACCAGACAGTGCCATAAGCCAAACCCTAGAAACTCGGTACAACCGAGATGACATTCGGTCCCACCGAAGTGCAGTGACCAAGTTTCTGTAACACAGTGTGTTCACTTCAGAATCACCGAGATGAACCTACCGGAATTACCGAGATGAGGTAACTGCTTAGGTCATCACATATCGGAGCCATCGAGTGGATTCATCCGGTCTCACCGAAACGTCTAACGTTCGAATCTTTTACACAGGTCGGTCTCACCGAGATTTACTTTCGTTGTCACCGAGTTATGCATAAAGTTTGTAACGGCTAGATCTTTGGTGATGGCTACAAATACCCCACCCACACCACCTTCTCTCAGAGAAAGCAACCAGGACAAAACTACACTTCCCATATCCATTTTCTGAGAGAAAACCACCTACACTTGTGTTGAGATCAAGGCATTCCACTCCAACAATTTGATCCTTGATTTTTAGCCCCCTCAAGTTGCTTTCCACTCCAATTCTACTCCCTCCACCATGCCAAATCTGTGAGAGAGTGATTGAGTGTTGAGGAGACTATCTTCTGAAGCACAAGAGCAAGGAGTTCATCATCAACAACAACATCTATTACCTTTTGGAGAGTGGTGTCTACTAGATTGGTTAGGTGTCACTTGGGAGCCTCCAAGCATGTGGAGTTGAACCAAGAAGTTTGTAAGGGCAAGGAGATCGCCTACTTCGTGAAGATATACCCCAAGTGAGGCTAGTCCTTCGTGGGCATAAGCCATGGTGGAATAGACAAGGTTGCTTCTTCATGGACCCTTCGTGGGTGGAGCCCTCCATGGACTCGCGCAGCCGTTACCCTCCGTGGGTTGAAGTCTCCATCAACGCGGATGTACGATAGCACCACCTATCGGAACCACGCCAAAAATCACCGTGTCTTCATTGTGTTTGATCTTCCTATCTCTACCCCTTTACTTTTCTTGCACTTGCATGTTGTAAAATTTCCGCTGCCCTATCTCTAGATATGCATGTGTAGGAAGTATTGGTTGCAACTTAACTAGTGCCAAAATCTGCCTAATTATCAAGAAAATTAAAAACTGCACTTTTGCCTTGTTAAGTGTCTATTCACCCCCCCTCTAGACCTATCTTCTTGATCCTAGGTAACCGACACAACAAGATATTTCATAGGAAGAGTTCCAACTTGACAATTGAACATATTAGCATAAAAGCCATCAATGTCATTGTCCCCACCAATAGTAAACACTTCACATTTTAAGTAGTTGATCTTTAACTCAGACATAAGCTCAAACAAATAAAGCAGCAATTTGATGTTAACAGCTTTAGCAGGATCATGAGTAGAACACAAGACCGTATCATCCGCGTATTGCAGGATAGCAACACCACTCTCAATTAAATCAGGAGCAAGCCCCTGGATAAGACCTTTTTTTGCGCGGCAATGACCATTTTAGTGAGACACTCAGCTGCCATATTGAACAAAAAAGTGGAGAAAGAATCACCCTGACGAACCCCTTTAGCACTCTGGATATAGGGACCCATCTCATCATTGATCTTAACGCTAACTCTCCCATTTCTAAGGATCTGGGAGATCCAACCACTCCACTTGTCATTAAACCCCCGAATCTTGTGTCAAGCCAACAAAAAGTCCCAGTTGACCTTGTCGTATGCTTTTTCAAAGTAAAGTTTAAGCACCACACCAATCTATTTTTTAACATGTGTATAATGCATGATCTTGTGCAAGGATAGGATACCATCCATTATGTTTCTCCCTTTGATAAAAGCATTTTGCTGAATGCTAAACAACTTAGCAGCAAAAGGAGCCACCCTGATGTCTAGAGTTTTAGTGATCAGTTTATAAGTACATCTAAGGAGGCAAATCAGCCTATATTGTTAGATTTTTTTGGCGTTCGAGGACTTAGGTATAAGGTGATAATTCCATAGTTCAACCGATGAACAAAACACGTCTAGACCGCACGGTCTGGACGGTTGCGGGTGGTTTGAGGGTCCGCGTTGGAGATGCCCTTACGTTCCATGTGTTCTTCTAACCTTGTGTTCCATCTCCTGCTTGTTGGAATCTTTTGCTTACATCTTAGTAGATGAGGGGGTATGTGGTCTACAGAGGGAGGTGTCCTGGAGTTTATGATTCATGGCAGGCATGCCATGAATAGGTGTACCGTTACCCGGACAACTACTTTTTAGGGTATGAGACTATGGAGGAAGCAGAGGATGCTTACTCCAATTTTGTGCTCACAAATGAGAGCAGAGTAGGAAATGGTGCACGTCCGGTAGGGTTGAGTGGGCTGAAGAACTTGATGATCTTTGTCCAGTTTGTCGTCATCGGGGTGTCGCTTTTATCCTTGGCAAGGTTAGTACATCAGGCCATAATTTTCTAAAATATGAGCCTAAATCAAATACTATAATGCTAACTCAAATAATTGCAATAGCTCCGGCAAAGTGTAGAGGCAGCGACGGCAAAGTGTAGAGGTAGCGACGAAGCATCCCCTCGTCATCCCCTTGAGCTCACGTCGGTCTAGATGATCTTCTTGTTTTTATGATGTTTATGAACTTTCTATGTTGCTTGCCACAATGCCGAACTTTGTATGTAGCTTGTGATGTTCATGTCATTAATACTTTATGTCGGCGAAGATTTGTTAATTATGTGACATGAATTAAGTTTCTTTGCAAATTAAAGTTGTCTTTATGTGATTGTAATGTGAGCAAATATATATATGTATATGTATTTGTTTTGATGTAGGGCTGCCCAAAAAATAGTCAAAAAAGAAAAGATCGATAAGTTTTGCCGAGTGGCGAAACTCGGTGAAACTGTTTTCTAGAACGTATGCCGAGTTCAGAACTCGGCAAATAGCCGATTGGCCAGCCAACTGTGAACTTTCGCCGAGTATGAAACTCGGCAAAAGGCAAACATTCATCGAGTTTCTATGGGGGAAAACTCAGCAAAACAATGGACAGAGCAAAATATTCGACAGGAGTTTGCCCAGTTTCGTTTGTCATAAACTCGGCGAAATGTGGCACCGGGTAATAATGTTGTTCCACGCGTCGAGTCCTTACTCGACGGTAGACTGCTGAGTTCTGAACTCGGCAAAGTATTTGCCCAGTTTTGCTCACGAAGGAACTCGACAGATATTTTGTACTGGGCAACAAGTGCCAGCACGTGGCTTCTTTCCATTCGTCGTTACTCTGCCGAGTTAAGCACGGTGGAACTCGGGAAACCTGAGTGCCACGTGGCATTTCCGTTAACGTCCCGTCCAACCTGATGATGTGATTTGCCGAGTTCGCTTGCAGGCGAAACTCGACAAATATTATTTAAATATTCACTGAGTTTCCGATAGAAATAACTCGGCAGATTTAATGTTTGACGGGCTGTGTCCAGCCGTGTGTTGTTCCCCAAGTTTGGGACTCGGCGAAGATTACGCCGAGTTTATTATGGGCTCTGCCGAGTTCCTCTTAAACACGGCAACCAGGGCGATTCTAGTAGTCATTATGATAGCACATGACCAATTGTGTCAACTCTGTTTACTTTCCCATACGGAGTACACATAATTGATGGCAAATACCATATAATTCAACTTAGAGCGAAAGTGATAAAAGTAAAAACATTGAAGTTCAGTACAACTCCTTGCGTAGTACATGCAAATCTCAGTTTATTACACAACGCTGTCTTCTCTCATGTTTCAAAATACATGACTCTGGTTGGTTTTGAAAAAAATTACAGAGTTACACTGCCCTATGCATTAGAGGTGCTAACAATTGGATTGCCGAATACATTTTAATAGCACGCACTCTACTCAAAACTAAATGAAGGTGTTGCTCTTCTTACAGACTAGATGAGTTTTGGGAATGGGGTTAGTTCCCATCTTTAGAAGATGAGGCTCTGCTTATGTTGTTTGAGTTGGTTTTGGTATGTTATGGGCTTTCTCGAGATGTTTCCACAGGGAAGAAGTGCCATTTATTTTTGAGTCAGCTGCGTAATCTTTTCTGCAATGGTTGCAAGACGCCCGCACACCATCCTTATCCACTGTGAAGTGCTGCCATACTTTTGATTTTCCTCTTGATTTTGCTGCAGGTTTTCGCATGCTTTTAGGAGGCGTGTTTCTTCTGTACCTCTTGTTCGGAGGGACGGGGCGGTTGTCATCGTCGTGGTGGGACTGCAAAAGAAACAAGGGAATTGGAATGAAGAGGGCCGTTTACAGGGAATCGAAAAAGAAACTTACCAGCTAGGACTAGGAGTAAAGTAAGTAGGTACCTCTTGTTCGGACTCTGAGTCCGATTCTTCTTCGTCCTCCTCATCGTCGTCGGATCCCTGAGCAGGCGTACCAACGGTGGTAGTATGATCAAAAGAAAGAAGAGAATTTTGAATGAAGAGGGCCGAATTGAAAAATAAACCAGCTAGGTAGCTAGCTTGCTTGGAGTAAACTAAGTAGTACCTCTTGTTCGGCCTCCTCGGAGTCCGACTCTTCTTCGGAGTCCGATTCTTCTTCATCCTCGTCGTCGTCGTCGAATCCCTGAGCAGGCGTATCAACGGTGGTAGTATGATCAAAAGAAAGATGAGAATTTGGAATGAAGAGGGCCGAACTGAAAAATAAACCAGCTAGCTAGCTAGCTAGCTTGCTTGGAGTAAACTAAGTAGTACCTCCTGTTCGGCTTCCTCGGAGTCCGACTCTTCCTCGTAGTCCTGAGAAGACGTACCAACGGTAGCTATCAGGGAATTGGAAAAGAAAAATACGCCAGATAGACAAAGAAGCATGTAGTAATACGTACCAGGAGCCAACCTTGTGGTGAGATCATAAGGGTGGGACGATTGGGATGGGTGTCGATTGCTTCCCTCACCGCTTCTATCATGTTTACATAATCAGAATTATAGGCATTATCGTTGATGAAGTTAGCTTTCACTTTCCGAAGCGAAGGGAGGTTTCCCAGGCTACCAATAAAGTCAAAATCAGTGCCGGCATCCATCAAGGCACGCACTTCCACAATGATTTCAATTTCTTCAAGGCTCTGCATACTTCCCTGCAGAAACCTGAATGGCGCACGCACCCTGCAGCTCCTCAACTTGGGGAACGCACCATCAGGGAATTCCTTGGCCCGCAGAATAAACATCCATCCAAGGCAAGTAAGCTCTGGCAAACTCCCAAGGTTCACCACATCCTGCTCCCCCAAACCATCCTCATTCAATTGTCCGTCTAGGCTGGAGAGGTTCGGAAGAAGCAAGGAATTAATCCACGCCGGGAGCCTACAGAAACTGCCCCATATGAACAGATCACGGAGTTGCCGAGAGGGTTCATAGCCTTTCCAGTATTCATCTAACTCGACTCTTAGTTCTAGGACTTGGATTTTCCGCAGATTGCATAAAGACTCCACAAAAGTTTTCTTCCAGCACTCATCCATACGTGCAGTTAATTTACTGATGAGCACCCTCAGCTCTGTCAGCTTTCTGAGCTCTTTCACGAAGACAGAAGACTCGTCAGTAGTAGTCAAATGTAGCTCTTCCAAGGATGTCAGTTCCCCGATCCAATTCGACACTGTTATTATACCAGCACGCAGATGCTTGAGTTTCCTTAGCAAACCAATACTCTGTGGCAACTCTCTAATATGAGTGTTCCTCAAGTCCAGTGTCTGCAGAAACTTTAGATCTCCTATTTCTTCTGGGAGCTTACTAATATTTGTGCTCTCTATACTCAGGTATCTCAACTGAGGTAACCTCCCAATATGCTCGAGAGTGTAAGGATGGTCTCTCTCAAAACTGCACTTTTCCATCGCTAGAACACGTAACACTTGAAAGTTTGAAAGTGATGGCACCACATTGGGATCACACATGGTGGCATACCACGACCTCAGTTTCGGCATGCTCATGTTAGCCAGCGGCACAACTCTCTTTTGGACAGTTAACCTACGGGCATTGCATTGTGAAGGTGTGTGCTCTTCGTTACTATCCAATATAGTAACAAAATTGTGTTCCTTTGACAATACACAAATCATATCCAGCACCATATCATGAATACGACAAGCATATATTTTGTACTTTTCTGGATGCTCCACCGGCTGGATCAGGCTTCTATTTGCGAGTTCATTAAAGTATCTTTCTCCGGTCTCAAATAAACTTACCCCTTGTTCCTCACTGACAAATCCTTCGGCGACCCACTGCCATATCAATGTGTCTTTCATGATCAAATAGTCTTCTGGGTATGTGCTCAGATGCAACAAACAAGACCTTAGATGACGAGGTAGATCATAATAACTAAATAATAATATCTTCTCCGTGTTCCCTACATCTGTGTTATTATCTCCAGATCCAAAACCAATAGAGTTGAATACTTTAGACCAATCCTCCATAGGTTTACCAGCCAATAAACTAGCTATTGTAATTATAGCTAATGGCACACCTCCACACTTCTGTAAAACCTTTTTTGATACTTCAGCCAGTTGATCAAAAGGGCATTTATATTTACCACCAAACAATCTTGTATAGAATAATTCTTCAGACAAATGTTGAGAAAGTGGTTTCAGCTTGTAAAAATCACCGGTCTTTATGGCGACATCGAGAATACGAGTAGTTGTGATTACTCGGCTCCCATGCTTGTTATCAATGAAAGCACATTTGATAATATTCCATGCTTTTAAATCCCATATGTCATCAATGACAATGAAGTACCTATCCACATGACAACACAAGAGCCATGCTTTAGCTAGTAAAACCATCTAGAAAATATGCTAAAAAATGCATAGCGGCCACCTGAATAAGGAATATAAATACATATGGAATCATTCAATCTACAGCAAGTACAAAAAAGAAAAGGAGGGAAGCCACTGGATGCGCTGAGTCACTACATCTAACGCATTAGGTTCTACATGTCATATATTATCGATGGTATTTTTAACTTATACCATTTTCTAAAAGTACATATATAAGAACATGAATAGGTTCTCCAAATCCAAATTTAGAACATCTCAAAACGAAATGAACCACAGGTTTGTAATTGGTTGCTTCATTGGATTCAATGCCCTTATGATGTTGATATGCACCACCTAGCTGATAAGAGTCAATGGGAATAGTATTTCTTTATGGATTTGCCAGTTCCATGTAGATGGCATCCATCCTAACATGTAATGCCGCATTGTGTCACTACATCTAATGCATTAGGTTCTACACGTCATATATTATCAATGGTATTTTCAACTTATACCTCTGTAATTGGGAATGATTAGTCAACTCAATTTGCTATTGTTATGAGATATAAACTTGATTAAGGCGAGGTGTGTACCTTCCATTCTCAAGTAGTTGTCGGAGTTTTTTGATGAGTTGTTTTTTATCCAATGTGACTACATCACCCATACGCTCACTCTTGTCAACTTCCAACAGGATATCCCTGAGAACTTTCTTCACTTCAGGGTTTCGACCCACCGGAACAAAAGCTTTGTATTTAAATTGTGCTGGAAGCCTATCGTACACTGCCCTAGCAAGTGTAGTCTTGCCAAGTCCCCCAGGTCCAACAATAGAGACTATCTTCATCTTGTGATGCTGCTGCTTGGGACCATCTCCGAGCCTCTTGGACTCTTGGTTAGCTTGTCCCGTGCATCTTCAATGCCGACGATATCTTTATGATCCTTGTACAGAGCCACCACACGAAGGTCAACCTTGTGTTTGCCAGCTGCATTGGCAACAGCATCATCGACCTTGTATCTGTCACGCCGGTCAGCCACCTCTTGGGCGCGGTTCTTGATGTCCCTGATGGCATTGGCGAAGGATTCAGATTCCTCGACGCACACCAGGAAGTTGTCGACCACATCCTCCATGTCGTACGACAGGTCCCTAAGCTCATCAGCCCAGACGATGACCTGCTTGCCTAGCTGGTCCCTTGGCACCTTTGCCACCTTGATGAGGGCGGCGTTCATGCTCCTCATCTCCCTCTCGAGGAACTCAACATCTTCCTTGACACCCGTCTGCAGATTGTACCCCCCCACGAGCAGCTCGCCGAGCTTGGGGAGCAGGCTTCCCATGGCACCAGTCAACATATCCATGGCCCTCAATGTATGGATCCTTTAACTAGGAAGAATTCCTGTAACACACGGATTAGAGGTAATTGGAAGATAGGAATCTGCCCCGTTGTAGGAAAACCAAAGGAAACTATTCTCCATCGCAGGGGAGAAAAAAAATGTACCCACTCCAACACCAAGAAGCTAGCTGCTTACCGAGTACTAGAAGCAGCATATATAGCTGAGTACGGCACCCACACCCTCGCCGACAGAGAAATCCAACACCGAGTAAGGAGCTCGATCTTTGGTGAAATCCCCTAGCAGCGACCGCCTCCATGTGTTGGATCCGTAAAAAAGTGAGAGCATGAAAAACATTTCAGGGGGAAAAGATGTACTAGCTGAGAAGATAGAGCATTTACCGCAATGGTTGTTCAGAAAAAAATGAAGGCGATCTACTCCCCTTGACTAAAGCCGCCAGCTACACAAGCGCCATGGTTTGATGGAGCAAGTGCAAGAGCAGCGCGAGGTCTCGGTCCTTTTAGAGGGCAGAGCAGAGCAAGGCCATAATATGGAGGAGTGTTGCCCGAGTTACTGCTGCTACCCTACCGAATACAGGAGAGTAGTGATGCCACATCTTTTTCAAAGCCGCTTTGAATGACGAGTGAGACGAGTACCGGCCAGAAATTGACATGTCTAGAACTCGTCAAGGATAAGGATAGTGCCCCTTCATCCACTGCCCACGTACGAGTCATTTTCCTGCCCCTTCTTCCACAGCCCATAAGTCTTTCCGCGTGAGTCATCTTCAACCCAATCGTTCAACTAATACAAGTCAGTCAGTCAGGTTTGAACGCGTGTTACGAGCAATGGGACGTACGGGTCTGCATGTGCATGCGTTATTGCTAGGAAGCCCCACGGACGCACATCCAAGGAGGCTGCCAACTAGCAGGTCCCGCTCCCACAGCCAGAATACTCCTGCCGGTGGCGGTGGTGGAATGGATCATTCACGTGTCCTACTCTTAAGTCTTAACCCAAGCGAACCAAAGTACCAGTACTATTCGTAAGAAGAACAATTACATGAGCCGGCTCGTGCGACTAGTAATAATATTTAGGTTATTCTTTTAAACGATATTTATGTTGGGTTATTTATACATTCACTATTTTGCTATACCTTCTTATGTCCTTCTTATGTTGGGTTAGGCGGATGGCAGTCATCAACGCTCGCTCCTAGTACAGTCATTGTTAGGCGGACGGTGTGAGAGGTCGCTGCTTGCGGGGTCGGGGAGCATACGCAAGTGTCGAGCAGGGGTTGGAGGAGTGAGCTTCAGGTCCCAGTGGTCGGCATCGCCTTGAATGCAAGGACCAACTCTGCCATCTGGTCCGTCGCTGGCCGGCGGCGTTCACACATTCACAACGGAGCATACGACGCAACCTGGCGAGCAGGGGTTGGCGAAAGGGGCTTGAGGTCCAGATCACCTTGAATGCAAGGACCGACGCCCCATCTGAACCGTCGCCCGTCGGCGGCATTCACACATTCGCAGCGGAGTGTACGACGTAACCTGTCGAGCAAGGGTTGGGAAAGGGAGATTGAGTCGCCTTCAGTGCCATGTGATTCTTCGCGGACGGCATCCACGTCGGAGGGCGATGGCTGAGCGGTGTCGCATTCAAGGCCATGTGATTCTTCACCGGTGGCATTGATGGCGGAGGGCAACGGCAGGTGGACGGAGTCCGTCGGACCGGACGCTAGTACTAGTTTTGTTGTTGTTGTAACGTTAGTTAATTGCCCGTGCATTGCAACGGAGGCATACACATTCCGAGGCCCACACACTTTGAATTTCAAACACGTAACTATACAGTTGTTTTATATTTCACACTAAGTTCCCCATTAAACTTGCCTCCCCCCTCTCTATCTCCCTCTCAGACAATGTCAACTCATTCCTGCAAGATTTATTAAGAATCAAATTTCAGAAATCATGGCATTTAGTCACCAGTTGGGAACCAATTCAAATTCCACAACCAAGAATAGGAACGGCAAAAGAGAACAAAAGGTCTCATGGAATCCATATAAATTTCATTAGCAACCAGCAGATACCCACTGTGTTTGAAGTTTGAACTACACCACCAATAACCACTCAATGTTTGAATTGCACCACCACAGTACAACCATACAGTAAAATTTGGCGTTGAACATGTATACAGACAAAACGATTCATGCATGCAGAATCTGGGACAACTCAAATGTAACAGATCGGATGACCATTCCTTAATATTCTAGACGATCAAAAGTTAAGTACAAAACATGTGCATATTGTCAACTTATTATCGAATCCAGCTTTCAAAATAAATTTGCCAGAAGTTCAATTTATACTCTAACCTTCATTCTAGAAGTTTCAATATTTGGGTTACGAAGTAATACAATAGAAGTCACAAATAAGATAACAAATAAATTGTACACCTAGATCTATCGTAAATAGCTAAATAAAGCGCAAAAAAACATACATAGTCAAATATATATAATTTATGAATTTTTCTAAGATTACTTTTGTTACACACATTCATTAAATCTATCGTAACAGAAAAAAAGTTGTATACATGACATTTATAATTGGAAAGGAAAGAACAATATAATTAATATTTAGTGGCATTATTATGTGGTAACTATCTTAGAAAAATAATAGAACATTATTCTGATAAAGGTTGGATTATGGAAAAATAACAATTTTAAACAAGTATAAAAGTTTAGAGTAGAAATATTCGAATAGATCCGTTTGGGCTGGTCATGCCACTGCCGTGCTCCAGGCCGACGCCTCCCCCACCTTGCCATTACGCTGGTGCTGATGCTGGAACAATGCTTGCTAGCGCCTTAAGCGCCCGTTACAACCTTTTCATAAAAGACGACCCCCCCCCCCCCCCCCCCCCCCCCCCCGCCCCTCTTTCGATTCGTGTAGAATGGGCCGACCCATCATTTAGGCACGAGTGGTAAGCTCCTATACAACCTTTTCCGTAAAAGGCGCACACCCCCCCTCCTTCGATTTGTGTAGAATGGGCTGGCCCACCATTTAGGCACGAGCGGGAAGCTTCTGGCCATTTTTTGTTTTGTGGACGGTTTTTATTTTATTTTCTTATCTTTTATTATTTCCTTTTATTTGTTTCTAAAATACATGATTTTTTTTCAAATTCGAATACTTTCTTCAAATTTATCATTTTTTTCTCAAATCAGCGAATTGTTTTTGAACATTTTTACTTAAATTCATGAATTCTTCCCTTAAATATGCGAACCAGTCCATGTTTTTTGAATCTGTGTTTTTCTTAAAATGATGATTTTTAAATTTTATAAACTTTTCTAGATTCATGAACTTTCTTATTTTATACTTTTTCAAAATTTTGATTTTTGTTTCAACATGATAAATCTTTTTTGTGTGTGAAATATTTTATTGCATGGTTTCTTTTCCAGATTCGTGAACTTTTTTGTTTTTCACATTTTTGTGAATTTTATAAACTTATTCTAAAAAATGAATGGTCAAGGTGGGTCATGGTGAACGGTCAATAACAGATGGTCGACTAGGAAACGACCAAACCTTGTGAACTAGGAAAATAATAATCTGAGCAAACAAGGACCTATTTTTGAGTGAGCGATCAGGAATCGAGCCAGCACTCGTAATGTATATTGGGTCGGGGCCGGCCCATGAGTTGGAGGTGCGTGAGTGCCAGTTCTAAAAAACAAAAACAAAAAAAACTGAAGCGCCGATTAGGAACATTCCTCCGAAAGAAAAAAAAACCTCAGAAGTGCTTGCGAAAAGAAGATACTAATACGTTAAAGGAATCACTGAGAGTGAGTGGACCATGTTACAGAGATAGAGCATTGCACTAATGAGGCTGCTCTTATACATCGCTCGTACTGTGTTGTCACCGAGGAGGAATTCATCAGTGCCTACGGGCATGGTGCAGTCTGTCCGGTTTGGTGCTGTACCAAATAACCAAAAACCAACCGAAAATAAACCGCCGACATGGCATGCACAAAGATTAGGAAAAGAAAATGAGACAAAAAGTGACACACATTTGTTTAAATGGGGTATAAATTCAGAAAATCGCTAAATGGGGTAATATCTGTGACAAATGCGAAACTGGGAGGTGATAAGTGAAATTAACTAGTTCTGTTAGGCCAACTCCAGCGCGCTACCCCATCCTGTCCGGGTGCGTCCGTTCGGGGCAAAACGGACATACCAGACGGCCCAGCGCTCGGACACAAACGGTCTTTTGTCCGTTTTCGACCCATCCTCGGCCCAAGTTTGGGCCGCCTTTGAGGTGAAACAGACAGCGTGGGGACGGGCCGGACGCGCGCGCTTGTCCTTCCCTGGCCCGCCCGTCGGTGGCACAGGATTCCTTATACTGTCCCCCCCCCCCCCCCCCCATCGAGCGCTCCAGCCGCACCCCCTGCCACTCTTGTCCCTCGCCGCCGCCGCTGCTACCATTGCCGCTGTGCCGCTCGGATGCGCGCTCATCCCAAACCTTGTCGCAGGCCCCACTTCCTCGACGCCCCGAGCTACCCAACCACGACCACCTGATTTGCGCTCCCAGCGGTCGGATTTGGAACGGATCCGGCTGGACTTGGGCTCGCCCGGCTGCGTGGAGGCCACGCCGTGCCATGGACTGGCCGGGCACCGGGCTGGGAGGTCCCGGCAAGGCCGCAATGCCGCATGCAGGTACTGACTCCTCCTCTAGCCGTTCGGATCTACACCGTCGGCGGTTCGCCGGTAGATACACGAACGGCGGGAGGCCGGGGTCGGTGCTGGCCCAAAGGCTCGTCGGCGCACCGTTGCCACTCATTAAGTGCAACGACTGCCCAAGGAAGGTCCAGCGCCGCATGTCTACAACGCCGGAACATCCTGGATGGGTGTTCATCAAGTGCCCAAACGATGGGGGGGGGGGTATGTGCTACTTTAGCATCGGTTGTGCTCTCAGATTTGACTAGTTGTGCTAACTTAAATTTTTTGTTGTGTAGAATGGATGCGACTTTTGGTATTGGGAAGAAGAATACATCGATATTTTGATAGAGCGCAAATTAGTAGATGTTCGTGCACTTTTAGCTACAATAGAAGCTAGAAATGAGACTAGTGCACTTGTTGCTAGAATAGATGCTAGAGATGCAAGTAGATGCGAGGAAGCAACGTCTAATTCGAAGAAGATAGAAGCACACAAGATTGAGCCTCCACAGATCAACAATGAATGCATCGAGAAGGCACTAATCCAACTTACGGGAGCGGTTATGGAAGTTGGATTTATTTTAAAATGTCTTCTTGTGGTTCTTGTTTTCTTTGGTCTTGCTATTCTAGTCAAAATTTGGTGATGTGCTTCCATGTATCAAAAATCAATGATAAAAATAAAAGATATGTGCTTGGAAAGAAAAATGTATGCGGACGGGATGCGGCCGAATGCGGCCGTGCGTTGGGCGCATCCCAGGAAAGGCTCGGGCACGACCCCATTGCCCTACCCAAACGGACAGAATCCGGGCAAAACGGACGTCCGTTTGGGGTCGTGCGCTGGAGTTGGCCTTATTATATGCCAACCATTGGACACACCACACATATTACAAGACAATACATTATAATTAGACCACTAGCTACATGCACAAGCAGTAGATCATGTAATCTTTTTTTCATTACCACCAACTGACCATATAGATCTACAAGTACACAAGACAAACCAACGCCAAACACAATACTACAAGTCAGTCATTAACTGTGTAATCCCATACATCTACGTCTCGTGGTGTGCCAGTCTGATACCAACACGTCCCTTTACTTGTCATCTCCGTTCTCCCTTGCTCGGTTTGTCGAGGAAGCGGAGCGTGGAGCACACCATCCAGGCTAGCGTACACAGTTAGCATGCTCATGGAGAAACTATGTAAATATATAATACAAGTATATTTTTCAAGGGGGCATATCCCCCCCCCCCCCCCCCCCCCCCCTCCCAAATAAGGAGCAAATCATTCATATTAGTGATCGGTCTTGTTATCATTAGAAGGCGATGAAAACTTAGTAAGCACCAAACTAAGTGCCTGGTCTCGTTTTCATTAGAAGGCACATCCGATCTGCTAAAGCCCCGAGTTTCATTATCCCCTCTGGATCCCTATCATGTTTCTCATTCTCTCCATCATCATCTTCACACCCCTTAACAAGCAGTCAAGCACATTTTTGTGCCTCGAGTTGATCCGTTCTACTACTTGCTGGCTATCCTCGGAGTGCTCAACCCTTCTATCTTTCCGGTGTTCGTGAGGAGCCACCAGTACAAGCACGATAGTGATACATCATCCGTGACCATGGCCAAGAAGAACGCAGTTTAATGCCGGCAACAGCTGCCACAGTGGCACACCCATCTCGGTCTAATGTATGTTCCTGTTCAAAGACTGGGCTCACACCAAGTGACGCACGAGGGTGCCGGTTTTGTGTGTGTGTGTGTGTGTGTGTGGAAGGGCTAGGTAAATTCTTTCGCCAGCCGAGAGAGGCAGCTCAAAAAGCCGAAATACTATCTTCAGCTAAGATGACCATCTGCCTCCACCTTAACGTGGCAACCCACCATTTTCTCCATTCCTTCTTCCTCCCACCGCTTCTTCTTCCTCACTTCTGGATCATCTTCCTCCTCTCTTGTTCTCTACCAAACAGGATGACCTCTCTTGTACGCTTTGCTGTCCTCTCGTTGTTACTTTTTTGTGCGAAGGTGCAGGCCCATAAATCGGAGAACGAGCATCGAGGGTGGCCAGACTGGGTTAAGGGAGTAGTGGCTACCCTTTGCGTCTGCTTCACAATCCTCGTGGTAGTCCTCCTTGTTCGTTGTTTTAGAGGCAAGAACAAGTATAAGCCTGCTCGCACACTACTTCAGGCAAAGTTTCAAACAATGTGTGAATATGTTCCAAGTTATTAACTCATATGAGGACGGTAATAAGAACCTAAATAAAAGCAGCTTGAGCAGGAGTTTGATTGTTTTGTTTTTTTATTCTGTTTTAGGCTTTTTTATTGTTGTTGGTTTCTTTCTTTTGTTTTCATTTTTGTATTGGCAGTTTCCTTTCTTTTTCATTTCCATTTTTAAATGCTTGCTGAACTCCCTTTAATATACGATGATTTATATATGCTGAACATTTTTCAAGTATACGTCGAACATTTTTCCAGTATTCATCGGACATTTTATTATTATAAGTCAAACATTTTTAAGTACACGCTGAACATTTTAAATACATCCTGAAATTTTTTCAGTACCTGATGACCATTTTAAATACATCCTGAAATACTCCCTTTAATATATCTTTTAAATACATCCTGAAATTTTTTCAGTACCTGATAACCATTTTTTTTCATAAACACATACACACATAACACTTTTTTAATACATGCCAAACTGTTTTGTAAATATGGTGAGCATTTTTAAATACATGCTAAACTGTTTTGTAAATATGGTGAGCATTTTTAAAATACACAATGATCATTTTAGAAACAAACGTTAATCTTTGTGTTTTCACAAACAATAGAAAACCAAAAAACTGAAGCAAAATGGATAAACCAAAAAAATCGGTACTGAACGACTCCATCACCACAAAAATTTGTCGACCCACTCGGAGTCACCTATGCGTAGCCTCAACTTTTTTGACAAAGGATGCTTTTAATTGACTCATAATGTAGCATCAAGGGATACAGTCATGACGAACACACAACCAACGTCTGTATAACTAAGATGAAGATAGCCAACACACAAAAAGATCAAGCTAGCAAATAGCAAATTCAACGCATAAAGAAAATGAAGATGAAGAAGAAATCCCAAAGCAACCAAAACAACGATCGATGATATACCTCAGCGACCATCTGTACCGAACATCTGAACTAATTCCAAATAGGAGATCTGGCTTCTGAGGCCATCAAGAATATTATTGGTGGTTCCATATAAAATAATAATATTAATGGCGTTTTTGACCGTATATGATAACAGCAACGCTAATGATTGAGCTTGTCACTGGTATTCAGTTATGCGTACACACACATTGCATTATGATTATTTCATGCGAAAAGAAAATCAGAGGCAGTTTATTTGTAGCTAACAGGCGCTTGCTGCCTCCCATTGGCTCGCCGCTCGCCAACAAGCATTCCATTGCACTCAACTGAATTTAAGAAAAATGTTCAGTGCGTTGGGGATCTGCTAGTTTGGGTTCATTGCATTGCATCCATATATATATATACAAGCATTCTATTCCATTCAACTCAATTCATCAACCCCACCCATACATACACATATAAAAAATGCCCCATGCATACAACAAACTTACTTTCTTCTTGATCTGAATATCAAACATCGGAGGGGTGGCTTCCTGTGTGAGGGTGGTATGTGATCAATGGAATTCTGTTGGCCGAAACAAACTCGGCAATTGCAGACGCTCTGAACTCGCCATCTGCAAGACACACATTGCATTATTAGTTATCCAATTTTAAGTCAAACCAACTCAGTACATAGAAATGGAAACCAATTTAGAGAAGATACCATAGACGGTCAGCTTCTCCTCCTGTTTCTTGAGCATGACTAGTGATGGGCGCTTTGCTTCCGGGTTAACGTGGAAAAGCTTGGCTACATCAGGACTGGCAGTCTGGTAGAAGTTGACAGCCCGGTACAAGCTGCTCATATCTGCCAGCCTCGAGGCAGCAGCAAGCTCATCACTGTGTGCACCCTATAGCATTTGTTGATAAGAGTAATCAATTTTGGATTTTTGGTTAACATGGTTGTTGGCAGACTTTGCTGGGATTGTTGGAACATACCGAGAGGGAGTCGAGGAAGGCGAGCACGGCCACGCCGTCGCGGCCGGTGATGATCTTCTTGGCCTCGTCTATGGTCGTGACGTTCTGCACATCAGGGACCAGCCTCTGGGATATCCAAACGACCATGGCGTCCCTGCAGCGATTGAAAAATCACAACCATGATATGAATATGATACAGCGAACGTGGATTTTTGAAGCATAGGCTTTCAGACACCTCTTATCCATACCCTTCAATGTTGCTTTAAGATCTGTGCTATACAACTAACTTACTACATGTAGTTTTCTCTTTTTTGTTTCTTCCATATAAAAGAACATATGAACTTCAAACTTTGCACAACAACAAAACATTCTTACTACAATGTGAGAAAAAACTTTCAGATTTTTTCATCAAACATAAATATACAAAATCAGTTTTTTTGAGTAAAAAAAAACTCATTTTGTATATTTATGTTGGTCAAAAAAATCTGAAAGTTTTTTCCCACATAGTAGTAAGAATGTTTTGTTGTCGTGCAAAGTTTGAAGTTCATATGTTGTTGTATGTGAAAGAAACAAAAAAGACAAAAGTTCTTACACGAATCGCGATGCAGAAATAGATGGCTAGATAAGGGGGTGCACCAAAGCATATGCTTTCTCAAATGTTTACCATGATACAGCACAGCAGTAAGCCAGTAACCAGGGAGGGGAATGAAAGAAGTATTTTTCGCCGCTACTTACTTGGTCCTCTCGCCGTAGTAGGGGTAGTGCCTGGGCACGCCGTCCACGAAGAAGAGGACGGTCGGGTATCCCTCGATGCCGTGCGCGCGCGCGAGCTGACGGTCCTGGGTGGCGTCGACCATGGCGAGCGCGACGTCGACCCCCTTGTCGGCCATGTGCGACGCGGCCGCGACATACTCTGGGGCGAGCTTGCGGGACCAGTAGCACCAGGGCGCGTAGAAGTCGACCACGACGTGCCGGCGGACGGCGAGGAAGGAGGTGAAGTTGGCGGCGGTGAGGACGACAACGTGGGCCTTGTTGTCGTTGACCACCCCGGGCAGGATGAGCTCCCGGAGGGAGGCAGAGGCGCATGAGGGGTTGGGGAGGAGGATGAAGAAGGGGGTGGCGAGGAGGAGCAGCAGCAGGACTGATCTGGGCGTGGGCATCGGCATCACCGCCATGGCCGGCTGGCGAGGACGAGAAAGAGAGAGCGTGTGTGAGACTTCGAGGGCTTTGAATCGAGTTATACGGACATCTGCATCACCGCCGGCCGGCCTCGTCTGCACGACCGCTCTGTGCCGGACGCCTCAGGCCAAATGACTCCCGATGCTCTAGGCTAGGTTCTTCTAAGAGCATCTCCAGTCGCGATGGACTAATTCGGCCCCCTCAAACGCCCGCGGATGCGGACGGATTCGGGTGCGTCCGTAGATAGTGACAAGTCAAGTCTTAAATTTCACTTCTTGCTTGCTGGAATATTAAGCACTTTGGCAAACTCATATAGTATTTGGTAAATGAACATCTTGCCATTTTCTGAAACGCGGTTCCTTAGGATCCATATTAGCAATAGGCTAGGATGCTAGTGTGCGGCCATGGTTCGCTCTCTCAACCTCATCGACAGGATTCGAATACTAGAGTAGCAGAACGAATGAAGGAAGATTACAAGAGCCTTAGAGGCACGAGCACAAAGACTTCCCTGGTGTCATCGAGGTCATGCTGACTTCGGTAGGTGAGCGAAGATAGCGCGGTTCGTCCTGGTCGCGTTAGTGATTGTTCAATGGTCTAGGGACTTCGATGTGATTTTTGTTATGTTGGGGATGCTCTACACTTCTAGTGAACGTTTATAATAGATCTGAATCCTATTCAGGAAAAAAACAGCACTTCTACGAGAAGAGAAGATGAGGGGCGCTTCTATAAGTTGATAAAATTTCTACAAACTTGGATAAACTTCATATAGTTTGACAATGAAAAAGAAATCAAATATATTTTTGTGAAATGGATGGTGTACCTGTAGCAAGACTTGCGCAGGGAGAATAGACCAAATACTGCCTTATCTATAGAAAAGGTAGTTTTGTTTTGGGCGAGATAAGCCCAAAGTACTTTGTGCAAATATTCTCCATAAGTTCAAAATTTAAATGCAATATATATAGTTAATCAACATTTTACCACCTGATTTGTAACATGTGGCAAATGTATGCCCAAATTAGAATCCTAGACACTTTATATCTCAAACTTTCATTCCGTGAAATGTTTCCCCTCGTGTTACAAATTTGCACCATGATTTATTCACACTTAAATTCAAATTTACGTCAAGATTTACCCTGTAAATAAGTTTCCACCTTTCTTATTGGCACAAATGTAAAGCTTGGGGGTAAACCGCATAATCCCCGTCAAAAATGATAAAACTAAAGGCACAAAGTAATTTTTTAAATATATATCATCACACAATCATAGTACAACGAGCACACACATACAGATATCCTCCGTAAAAGCCAGAAAAGAAAATAAGAACAATCACAAGATTTACATGGGCATCATACCCTAATCTTGATTGATCTTGAAATTATATAGCATGGCATGACTTGATGGTGATTGGTTACAACACACAACTTATTTAATCCAACTGGCAGTATAAGTCATGACTATACTATATCTGGCGCATTTGATGTGCCTGAACATCTCATCCCAGCGGTTCCTCTCGGACGTTTGCATCCACATTTTCTTTTTCCGCATGTGTCCCAAGTGGCTGTTGTTGGGGAACGCGACAGAAAACAAAAAATTTCGGTATAGCGAGCACGCCCAGAACCACTATGGAGATTGCATACAAGGTTTGATCTGATCCGTACCGACTCGTAGCGCAGCGGAAGAAGAGTCGGTGGAGATCGTTGGTGCAGATTCCCGCAGCTAGGATTTTACAACCTCCCAACCGCGAGAATGTACTCCCTCGTCGGACAGCCCTTCGGGAGGCGGTCGGACAGTCCCCCGGACGATGTCACGGACAGCCCTTCGGGAGGACCCTCGAAACTCGAACGGAAACTCGGACAGCCCTTCGGGAGGACCCTCGAACAGCCCCTCGGGCAAAAGATCGAAACTACGACCTCTCTACGGGGTTGCACACATACGGTGTCAACTATCCGGCAGGGCTTCGCCGTCCAGAACTAGTTCCTGCCGGAACCCAGACAGCCTTTCGGCTCTACGAAATACTCTTTTCGTGTGAGGGAGAAGAGAGAGCTAGCAAAGCATAGCATGTGTATGAGAGCACAAGGATGAGGAAGTGGGCTGCCCACTCACCTCTATTTATAGGCTAGCCAAGGGGTAAAGTTGTCATACAAAAACCCCAAAATGCCCATGGAATATCCCTTTCATAAAAGGAATATGCCATATGGGAGTGCCATGTGGAGCACCATGGTGCCCCACCCATCTTGGCCGGCCACACCCTTGGGGGACCCCCATGAGGGGCTGCCTTGGCCCCCAAGGCCTTCTAGAAACCTTTTTGGAAATATCCAAAAAGGTGTTTTTCCACAAATACCCAAAAAGCACTTTCACTATTCACGACGACATTTTTCAGCGTCTGATCGAACTGAAAATATTCATGTGTGCTTAGAACAATTCTAGTACCCACCAAAATAATTTTCAACGCGAGCCGGAACAATTCCGGTTTAGTGATTTCATCTGCCAAAAGCATCTGAAGCGGTTTCGGCAGCTCCGGAACATTTCCGGTTTTCATTCCAGAAAATTCCAAAAAGTTTCCAGAACGATTCTGGCACCCTCTAAGAATTATCAGGCATGTGCCAAGACCAATTTGACTTTATGGTATCCCCTGAAACAACTTTTCCAGTTTCACCGAAATTCATCCGGTGACCTCTCTCTGCGGAACTTTTCCGCTGTCCGAAACCTTTCCGGTGTCCGAAACTTTTCCGGTGTTTTTCTCTCAGACTCCCTGTCTAGTATTCAACAGATAGATGACCCTTAAGCGTGTGACCCTATAGGTTCGGTGAAGCATAGACATGACCCGGAACCCCTTCCGATCAATGATCAACATCGGAGCCGTGGACACCCATATCGATCCCTATACCCACACGAATAAATATTCGAGTGAACCTCCAGTTGCCGTGTGCTATTCCTGTTGCTTCGCGATATGTTACAATTACCCGAGGTGAGACATGTAGGCATCCTCGTGGATCAACAACTTGTCCACAATGCCAGTTACCTCGTTGCCGGTATTGTTCTCTTTTCTCGTTCCCGTGTTCCGGCATCCCAGTGATCAAATCACAAGTGTCTGGCCAGACGATGATGGATACCGTAACACCGAGAGGGCCCAGAGATATCTCTCCATCGACGGAGGAGCAAATCCCAATCTTGAGCTATCAAGTTACTTGACATACTTTTCCATGAACCCGTAAGCCGCCGTAATAGCCACCCATATACGGATGACGTTTAACAAACCCCAAAGTTCATGAAGCAAGCATGAAGAAACTCGATACTCTCATGGTCTAAGGAATCATGCAAACGTTAACCATCTCTGTGTTATTTAACCATTAACTTGTGACGAATATATCTCATAGTATAACATCAATTTGGGTCGATTCAACACAAGTGTTCTACCAACATCGTGCCCTCAAAATTGCCGGCATAGCCATGCCCATGATCAGGAAAACAGGATCATCATGCAATACTTGAGCCAGTCTTAGAGGCAAGACTAGGAATACAATTTACCGTTTATTATACCACACGTGCACATGAGTTTCCCACCAAGCCTCGTGGTTATTGTAGACTTGAGAATCATTGCAGTTATAGCATGGATCATAAACATTCATTACAAACTTGGAGATACAAAAGTAACTGATATTACTGCCTCTAGGGCATATCTCCTACAGTCTCCCACTTGCACTAGAGTCATAATCTAGTTACATGGCTTCCCTAACACCAATGGCAATCCGGTGTTGCTCATGCTTTGCTCGTGGTAGAGGCTTTGTCATCGGGTCTGACACATTCAGATCCGTGTGAACTTTGCGTACTTTCACTAAACCTTCTTCGACATGATGTCGAATGAGTTTATATTTGCGTTGAATATGCATTGTCTTATGGTGCGAACATGGCTCCCTTGCCTGAGCCACGGCGCCACTATTATCACAATAGATCTCCACCGGGTCCTGAGCACTTGGAACCACACCAAGATCTTCAAGAAATTGCTTGATACCGACAGCTTTCTTGGAGGCTTCTGAAGCAGCAACATATTCTGCCTCCGTTGTAGAATCCGCCACAGTCTTTTGTTTGGAACTTTTCCAATCAACTGCGCCGCCGTTCAATATGAAAACATAGCCAGATTGAGATTTGAAGTCATCTGGGTCAGACATGAAGCCTGCATCAGTGTAACAACTTACAATGAGCTCTTCATCACCTCCGTACACAAGGAGTAAATCCTTGGTCCTTCTGAGGTACTTAAGAATACCCTTGACTGCGGCCCAGTGTTCCAATCCTGGATCACCTTGGTACCGGCTGCTAACACTTAGCGCATAGGAAACATCCGGTCTTGTACATAGCATGGCATACATAATAGAACCAACTGCCGAAGCATATGGAATATCATTCATTTGTACTCGCTCATCAAGGGTCCGAGGACTCTGATTCTTGCAAAGAACCGTGCCAGGTGACATGGGGAGTAGGCCTTTCTTGGAGTTCTCCATGTTGAACCTTTTCAACACCTTGTCAATGTACGTGCTTTGGCTTAGCGCTATCAGGCGTCTTGATCTATCTCTATAGATCCTGATGCCTAATACATATGCCGCTTCGCCTAAGTCTTTCATTGAAAAACTTTTCTTCAATGAGTCTTTTATTTCGCTAAGGAAATTCACGTCATTTCCAATCAACAATATGTCATCCACATACAAGATTAGAAATGCTTTGGCGCTCCCACTAAACTTCTTGTACACACAAGATTCTTCATCGTTCCTGATGAAGCCAAACTCTTTGACCACTTCATCAAAACGAATATTCCAGCTCCTTGATGCTTGCTTCAGACCATAAATGGCTTTCTGAAGCTTACATACCTTTCCAGCATTCTTAGGATCGACAAAACCTTCTGGCTGTATCATGTATACATCCCTATCAAGGTTTCCATTTAGGAAAGCCGTTTTGACATCCATCTGCCATATTTCATAATCGAAATAAGCAGCAATTGCTAGTAATATCCGAACAGACCTAAGCATAGCTACGGGCGAGAAAGTCTCGTCGTAGTCCTCTCCTGGAACTTGCGTGAACCCTTTCGCGACAAGTCTAGCTTTGTGGATAGTAATGTTACCATCCGCGTCCGTCTTTCTTTTGAAAATCCATTTACAACCAATGGGTTTTACGCCATCTGGAAGTTCTTCCAAGTTCCAAACTTGGTTTTCGTACATGGATTCCATTTCGGATCTCATGGCTTTGTGCCATTCCCTTGAGCTAGGCCCCGCCATCGCTTCCTTGTAGTGCGCAGGTTCATCGTCTTCAAGAATGAAGATTTCGTTATGAAACCACTCAGGTGGCTGGATAGCCCTACCTGATCTGCGCGGTTCAGTTACAACAGTGTTTGAAGTTTCCGCATCACATGCGACAACTTCCGGCTCGGTTGTAGGGATAATTAGCGGAATTACTTCCGGTTCCTTAGCCATATCAACGGTTGCCGAAGATTCACTAATCTCATTAAGTTGTACTGTCCTCCCACTCAATTCTTTAGCGAGAAACTCTTTCTCAAGAAAGATTCCGTCCTTAGCAACAAACACTTTGTGCTCGGAGGGTAGGTAGAAGGAATACCCAATAGTGCTTGTTGGATAACCTACAAAGTAACATTTGTCTGATCTGGGATCGAGTTTGCTTGGCTGTAAACGCTTTACGTATGCCTCACAACCCCAAATTTTAAGATGCGACACACAAGGTTTCTTCCCATGCCACATCTCATGTGGTGTCGTCTTAACAGACTTAGACGGTGCTTTGTTTAGTGTGTGAGCGGCAGTGAGTAGTGCGTGACCCCAAAAAGATATCGGTAGATCTGTAAGAGACATCATCGACCTTACCATGTCTAACAGGGTTCGGTTACGCCGTTCTGACACTCCGTTTCGCTGTGGAGTTCCGGGAGGCGTAAGCTGTGAAACGATTCCACGGTCACTCAGATGTTGGCCAAACTCGTGACTAAGATATTCGCCTCCGCGATCAGACCGCAGAAACTTGATCTTTTTGTTACGATGATTTTCTACCTCATTCTGAAATTCTTTGAACTTTTCAAAAGTTTCCGACTTATGCTTCATTAAGTAGATATAGCCATACCGACTTAAATCATCAGTAAAAGTCACGAAGTAAAAATACCCACCCCGTGCGGCCGTGTTCATTGGACCACATACATCACTATGTATTATTTCCAATAATTCACCCGCCCGTTCAGGATGACCCGTGAACGGCGTCTTGGTCATTTTTCCCATCAAGCAAGCTTCACATGTGTCAAATGATTCAAAATCAAAGGACGGTAAAACTCCATCTTTATGGAGTCTTTGCATGCGTTTCTTTCCGATGTGGCCAAGCCGACAGTGCCACAAGTAAGTGGTGGTGGTATCAGCCTTCTTAAGGCGTTTAGCATTCACGTTAAAGACATCATTTCCACATTCAAGATTTAGTATGAAAAGGCCCCCAACAATGGGTGCAAATCCATAAAACATATCCTTACAATAAAGTGAACAACCATTGTTCTCAGACTTGTAGGAGTACCCGTCGTGTACTAAACATGATCCAGAGATAATGTTTCTACACAGCAACGGAACAAAATAACAGTTACTAAGTTCCAAAATAAATCCTGAAGGGAGACGTAGAGGCATAATGCCGACGGCTTGAGCGGCGATCCCAGCGCCGTTCCCGACACGCATCACGACTTCATTCTTTGCCAGCTTGCGCACCTTCTGAAGCCCCTGTATCGTGTTGCAAATGTGAGCAACCGATCCGGTATCAAATACCCAAGACTTAGAATTTTCGCTAGCAAGCAAAACGTCAATGACATTAACTTGTATAACAATTATACCTGTTCCGGTTTTCCCGGACTTCTTATCTTCCAGATACTTCTTGCAGTTTCTCTTCCAGTGTCCTGTGCCCTTGCAGTAGAAGCACTCAGTTTCATTCTTGGCTCCGCCCTTAGATTTGCGTTGGAAGCCGGTCTTACCGGCGCCCTTGCCCTTCTTTGGCTTGCCTTTCTTTTTGAAACTGGCAGTTTTATTCACAAGCAACACTTGCTTGCGATTTTTCTGCAGTCCTCCTTCAACAGATTTCAGCATGGCAAGCACCTCATTAGGTGTTTTGTCCATCCCATTCATGTTGTAGTTCATGACAAAACCTCCGTAAGAAGGGGGGAGTGAACGGAGCAACATGTCCATTACATGCTCTTCTGGAAGTGGAAATTCCAGGGTTTTAAGCCTTTCAGCGTAGCCAATCATATTGACTACGTGCTCGCCAACTGAACTGCCCTCAGCCATCTTGGTCTCCGACATCATTTTCATGATATCAAAACGTTCAGACCGTGCATTAAACTTGTACAGAGCATCCAAATCTTTGATCATATCAAAGGAGTTATGGAATTCAAAACGTTTTTGAAGCTCTGAACTCATGCAAGACAGCATGAGACACTGCACTAAGTTGAAATCATCATCCTTAGTGGCCCAGACATTTTGTATGTCTGCCGCGGCTGTTGCCGCCGGCTTAGGTGGAAGAGCTCCATCAAGCACGTACACTTTCTTAGCGCTCCTGAGGACAATCCTCAGGGTACGGACCCAGTCCGCATAGTTGTTTCCATTCGCAGCTAACTTCTCTTTCTCTAACATAGGGCCTAAGTTGAACGCGGTGTTGCGAGCCATTTGATCTACAACGGAAAACACAAGTTCATTTTAGACATTGTTCATAATGATTTTTGGCACTAGTGAATAAACAATTTTATTCTAAAGTGCGCTCCCACTCAAATCAATATCTCTCAAAATTGATTGTAAGTGATTCAAGACCCAGACTTCAATTCATCGCCATAGAATCATCATCTCATGACGGGAATTTTAATCGGTAGGCCAACTTGCCGATCACATCTCCATGTGACTCTTGTTCATCTTTCGATGCGTGTGTTCCGAGCTCATGACACTCATGCCTGAACGTCAAGACAACCAAGTGATCTCGCTGCGAGGTCTCAACTCACTCGCCTCACACATCCCTAATCGTTCGCACCCATGCATCCATGGCGTACCCCGAAAAGTTAGGTGCCGTGACGGTGCTACACTTGGGAGAACACTAACTACTTGATATTTTTACGTGAGAGATCACCCTAATAAAAAGCGACTACCGCGCAATCAAGAAGGGTGCATCAAGAGGGATAAACATCTCAGGCAATTCATAATAGCATGATATGGTATAGCCCCTTCTAACGGAGAAGTCAAGTATTCTTCGTCTTCGGCATTCGCGTCGGAGTTCACCTTCGCGAAGATTGCCACCACCTTGTCGATGCACCACATAATATTGCTATCTCTATAGCTAATAAAATAAGTGCATTACATAAGGTTGACACGCAGGTCATTAGAGTGCAATCATATGGCTCCAGCCATCATGCCGAATCATGACACGCAGGTCATGTTAATTACATCATATAGTCATCTCATACATAATCAAATTTAATATGAGCATTGCTATACCACATCACATGCATAACCATCCTGCAAAACCAAGTTAGACGCCTCTAATTGGTTTATGCAAAATTTTATTTTACGTGGCTTCTAAGGTTTTTACTTAAACCGCAGCTACCAACGTTTATCATCAAATATGATACTTCAAGTTGCTAGATTAACTTTCCAGGGTGTATGAAACACGAGACAGTAAAATCTCGAGCCCCATACTAAACTTCGTCATACGCGTGACCCCCGTGCAGATCATATCTGCATTGCCCTTCGTCTGCGAAACATCCATCTTTCTTTGACTAAAGTGGAACCCAAAGAACTGTTAGCTTCGTTGATCTGTCAATCAGCATACTCAGGAGCAGCATGAAAGGATCGCGGATTGCCAGAACTTTGTCAGATTCCACAATGCTGTCAAGATCAGGACTACGCAAATTCAAGGGAAGCAACAAGAACATCGAGTAACAGATTTCATCTGCTACCCGCACAAATAATTTTCAGCAATAGATCTCATCTACTACCTAATTATATTGTGCAACACCCATACATCTCTATGTATTCTAGATCATAACATGCATCTACTCATAGCCTGGCTCTTGATGCCACTGTTGGGGAACGCGACAGAAAACAAAAAATTTCGGTATAGCGAGCACGCCCAGAACCACTATGGAGATTGCATACAAGGTTTGATCTGATCCGTACCGACTCGTAGCGCAGCGGAAGAAGAGTCGGTGGAGATCGTTGGTGCAGATTCCCGCAGCTAGGATTTTACAACCTCCCAACCGCGAGAATGTACTCCCTCGTCGGACAGCCCTTCGGGAGGCGGTCGGACAGTCCCCCGGACGATGTCACGGACAGCCCTTCGGGAGGACCCTCAAAACTCGAACGGAAACTCGGACAGCCCTTCGGGAGGACCCTCGAACAGCCCCTCGGGCAAAAGATCGAAACTACGACCTCTCTACGGGGTTGCACACATACGGTGTCAACTATCCGGCAGGGCTTCGCCGTCCAGAACTAGTTCCTGCCGGAACCCAGACAGCCTTTCGGCTCTACGAAATACTCTTTTCGTGTGAGGGAGAAGAGAGAGCTAGCAAAGCATAGCATGTGTATGAGAGCACAAGGATGAGGAAGTGGGCTGCCCACTCACCTCTATTTATAGGCTAGCCAAGGGGTAAAGTTGTCATACAAAAACCCCAAAATGCCCATGGAATATCCCTTTCATAAAAGGAATATGCCATATGGGAGTGCCATGTGGAGCACCATGGTGCCCCACCCATCTTGGCCGGCCACACCCTTGGGGGACCCCCATGAGGGGCTGCCTTGGCCCCCAAGGCCTTCTAGAAACCTTTTTGGAAATATCCAAAAAGGTGTTTTTCCACAAATACCCAAAAAGCACTTTCACTATTCACGACGACATTTTTCAGCGTCTGATCGAACTGAAAATATTCATGTGTGCTTAGAACAATTCTAGTACCCACCAAAATAATTTTCAACGCGAGCCGGAACAATTCCGGTTTAGTGATTTCATCTGCCAAAAGCATCTGAAGCGGTTTCGGCAGCTCCAGAACATTTCCGGTTTTCATTCCAGAAAATTCCAAAAAGTTTCCAGAACGATTCTGGCACCCTCTAAGAATTATCAGGCATGTGCCAAGACCAATTTGACTTTATGGTATCCCCTGAAACAACTTTTCCAGTTTCACCGAAATTCATCCGGTGACCTCTCTCTGCGGAACTTTTCCGCTGTCCGAAACCTTTCCGGTGTCCGAAACTTTTCCGGTGTTTTTCTCTCAGACTCCCTGTCTAGTATTCAACAGATAGATGACCCTTAAGCGTGTGACCCTATAGGTTCGGTGAAGCATAGACATGACCCGGAACCCCTTCCGATCAATGATCAACATCGGAGCCGTGGACACCCATATCGATCCCTATACCCACACGAATAAATATTCGAGTGAACCTCCAGTTGCCGTGTGCTATTCCTGTTGCTTCGCGATATGTTACAATTACCCGAGGTGAGACATGTAGGCATCCTCGTGGATCAACAACTTGTCCACAATGCCGGTTACCTCGTTGCCGGTATTGTTCTCTTTTCTCGTTCCCGTGTTCCGGCATCCCAGTGATCAAATCACAAGTGTCTGGCCAGACGATGATGGATACCGTAACACCGAGAGGGCCCAGAGATATCTCTCCATCGACGGAGGAGCAAATCCCAATCTTGAGCTATCAAGTTACTTGACATACTTTTCCATGAACCCGTAAGCCGCCGTAATAGCCACCCATATACGGATGACGTTTAACAAACCCCAAAGTTCATGAAGCAAGCATGAAGAAACTCGATACTCTCATGGTCTAAGGAATCATGCAAACGTTAACCATCTCTGTGTTATTTAACCATTAACTTGTGACGAATATATCTCATAGTATAACATCAATTTGGGTCGATTCAACACAAGTGTTCTACCAACATCGTGCCCTCAAAATTGCCGGCATAGCCATGCCCATGATCAGGAAAACAGGATCATCATGCAATACTTGAGCCAGTCTTAGAGGCAAGACTAGGAATACAATTTACCGTTTATTATACCACACGTGCACATGAGTTTCCCACCAAGCCTCGTGGTTATTGTAGACTTGAGAATCATTGCAGTTATAGCATGGATCATAAACATTCATTACAAACTTGGAGATACAAAAGTAACTGATATTACTGCCTCTAGGGCATATCTCCTACAGCTGTTTTGGTTGTTCATTCGGGTCGGGCAAATGTATAGTTAATCAACATTTTACAACCTAATCTGTTACTTGTGGCAAATGTATGCCCAAATTAGAATCCTAGCCATTTTATACCTCAAACTTCCATTTGGTGAAAGTTTCCCCCTCATGTTACAAATTTGCGCCACGATTTATTCACTCTTAAGTTTAAATTTATGCCAAGATTTACCCTGTAAATAAGTTTCCACCTTTCTTATTGGCACAAATTTGAAGCTTGGGGTAAATCCTTTCCGCATAATCCCTGTCAAAAATGATAAAACTAATGGTACAAAGTAGAAAATTTAATATATATATCATCACACAATCATAGTACAACCAGCACACACATACCATTATCCTCGGTACAAGCCAGAAAAGTAAATAAGAACAATCGCAAGATTTACATGGGCATCATACCCTAATCTTGATTGATCTTGACATTATATAGCATGTCATGACTTGATGGTGGTGGGTTACAACACACCACTTATTTAATCCAACCGGCAATATAAGTAATGACGATACTATATCTGGTGCGGTTGGTGTACCCGAACATCTCATGCCAACGGTTCCTCTTGGACGTTTGCTTCCCCATTTTCCTTTGCTGCTTGTGTCCCAAGTGGTGGTTTTGGTTGTGCATTCGGGTCGGGCAGTGGGCCTGGCAGTGGTTGTGGGTTTGGAGCTGATAATGGTTGTGGGTTTGGATCAGGTTGCGGTCCTGGTAACGGCTGAGGGTTTGGGTTTGGCTGTGGGTCCGGCAATGGCTTCGGGTTTGGGTTCGGCAATGGTTTTGGATTTGGATCAGGTTGCGGTCCTGGTAATGGCTGAGGGTTTGGGTTTGGCTGTGGGTCTGGCAATGGCTTCGGGTTTGGGTCTGGTAATGGTTGTGGGTTTGGATCAGGTTGTGGTCCTGGTAACGGCTGAGGGTTTGGCTTTGGTTGTGGGTTCGGCAGTGGTTTCGGGTTTGGGTCTGGTAATGGTTGTGGGTTTGGATCAGGCTGCGGTCCTGGTAATGGCTGAGGGTTTGGGTTTGGCTGTGGGTCCGGCAATGGTTTCGGGTTTGGGTCTGGTAATGGTTGTGGATTTGGATCAGGTTGCGGGCCTTGTAATGGCCGAGGGTTTGGGTTTGGCCGTGGGTCTGGTAGCGGCCGCGGGTTTGGGTTTGGCCGTGGGTTCATCAACGATTGCGGGTTTTGGCCTGGCAATGGTTGTGGATTTGGGTCAGGGTGTGGTCCTGGTAATGGTTGAGCGTTTGGATCAGGCTGTGGCTCTGGCAGTGGTTGTGGGTTTGTATTAGGTTTAGGTTCAGGTAGTGGTTGCGGTTTTGGGTCTGGTCGTGCTCCCGGCAGTGGTTGTGGGTCTGGTAATGGTTGAGGGTTTGGATCTGGCTGTTTCCCTGGTAGTGGTTCTGGATTTGGGTTATCCTGTGGGCCGTCCCGAGGGTTTGTAGTGATCAGACTGTGCCTCCCCGCTGCAAGAGCAAACGCTGGAAGAAGCATAAGCAGCAACGCTGCTACGAGAAGGGAGGACGAGGAGGGGCGCTTCCTCATCGTCATGGCTAAGCTTGTGTTTCTACGTACTTGCAAGTGCGTGCGCCTCGATCTTCATATTTATAGGGGAATTCAGCCAATCAAGGCTGGACAAGCATGTACGCTGTTTACTCCAACTCTGATTGTGCTTGTTAGCTTTGCCTTTTGGAGACGCGGGACTGCACGCCTCCGCTTAGTGCTCCAACCGGCCGGCAATCACAACAAAAAGTTATCTAGGAAAGTTGGAGTAGTTTTCGTCCGGATAGATGTGCCATTTTTCAGTTGATAGTAGGAGATCATGCAAATGCATACAGTTGCCCAAGTTGTGAACAACGTGATCACTTTCAATAATTCTGATGAACCGATAGCAGGGTAGCAGATGGTTGTGAGCATGGAACTTGTAAATCATGTGAATAAATAATAAAAAATACGAAAAATCACGCAAAAACATATACATGTTATCTGCGTATCCTAGAAGTTTAACTAAGCCATACGATGATTCGTAGGCTACACAAAAATATTAAAATTCCAGCCCAAATGCAATAGAAATAAGCCTATTCTAAGTTATGTATTTGTCGCCCCCCCACCCCTTTGTGTAGACTACATACGAAAAAATATATTTTGTTGAAATTTTGTATGAACACACTACACCTTTTGTTCAGAAATTTTTGAGGTATATATAAGAATAAACTTCTTGAGCAAAAACAAAGAAGCCCGTAGGATGTTTTGCTGTACACAGGAAAATCGTACGATTATAAAAGGTTTGCATGGATTAAAAAAATTTCTGTGGAATCTTGTGCAGATGAATCCTATGATTTTTTTCTTCTATGAATTGCAATTCTATGACTCAAGCAACACATACAGGAAAATTTTCTAAGGATTAGATTCCTCCAAAATTCCATTTAAACCCCTTTGAATCAAAGAAGCCTAGCACCAAAGCTAGTAGCCGTCCTATCGGACATTGATGTACCTTTTTTTTGTGGGGACAGTGATGCACCTTTAACTACACGGTTTCTAATAACCACGATCAGTGCACAGTGCACTCATTTCGGTTGTAGCTGTAACTTTCACATTTCATACACCAATCACGATCAGTTGCTTGTTGGTACACATGCAATGCTCTAGAAGAACAAAAAAACTACTCCTATATACATATGCATGCTTGCATCTAGTTGGGCAGTAGCATGACTTTACCTAACCTATCGATTGAATCGTATGCATAGATGAACAAGAAAAAACATCCATAGAGTACGGAATTAAAGACGACATGACTTCACAACTAGATTGGGTTGGGTGAGTGGAGTGCCACTTTAATCATCGTCTGCAGCACGCGTGATGATATTTCTACAGAAGCACTGAAGTGGGGAACAAGACTGATAGAACAAATAGCAAGTGAGATTTTTAGAGTTTCACAAGATTTCTAGAGTATGCTGAGAATTTTTGGTGTCTTATCAGGGGGTTCTTCAGGCTGCAGCTCTGCTGCCGAGATTTTCTCCAGCTTCTCTCTGAAGATTTTTTGCTTTGCTTTGTTCCTCTGTTGGTCTGTATAATGAAGTTCCCATGTTTTGTGATGGTTGCAAGTTCACTGGAGTCTTTATCTATTTGGCCGAAGTGTGCCTGAATATGTCCTATTCGTTAGTCTTTCGACGTTCCATCTAGATCTAACTGATTTGCGACATCCATCCATATTTACAGAAAATAGAAGATGTAGAAGAATTTAGAAAAATCAATTCAACCGATAGTGGAAAGTGTGAACTCAATTGCACAATCTGCTAGCCAAGTAAATTCATCATCCCAGGGATCAAAGTAAGATGGTGTCCCTGACCTGAAATGATCGAGTTCATGAAGCTATGGGACACTATTCAGAGTTTCAGTTTGGATGATGCAGCCTCTGATTCTCTTGGTTGGCCATGACATTTAACCGTTTAACGTACTAGTGGCAGGGGCGCGCCCTTGGCGCGCCTCCTCCGCGTCACTGTTCGCACTAATCTTGTCGGTGTATTTGTTAACGTGTAATGAGCAACAGTTGTTGAAAATAAAATATACAGTTGTAAGTTAGAAGTGCATCTGCATAGTATTTATTCATAAAGCACATCCAACAGAGCAGAATTACATCAGTATGGATTCTATCGTGCCTAGCTAAACCAAAATGGCCCAAACAATTCAGTCCTGAAATCCCATATCAAAATGACCCAAATGATCCAGTCCTGAAATCCATACTTTAAATTGGGTCTTAACCTCCACTTCATTCGCCCCTGGGATAAATATTCAATCAGGCTCGTGACCCGAAATTGCAAAAGAAACGGTAGGTCAACTCTACGTTTTATTAGTGAGTAGTGACAAAAATTTGCAGGCAAAGTTGAGTCTTACAGTTTCTCTCCCTCTTCGCAACCATAGCTTGATGCCACAGCATGCAGATGCCTATCCTTACTGAACGACAAAGCAACAATGCTTGACACATACTTTGAGTACTGCGATCAAAGAATAAGATCATGAATACCTAAAACACTTCAGATAATCATAGTCCCAAAGCAAAATTATCACTCGGTCACTTGATACAATCTCCATGGTTGTGCCACTGCTATCCCACCACAAATCCATCATGGCCTCCGGTGGGAACTGTGGCGTATCTGCAGACAATACATAACTTTGAGACAGATAAACCTACGAGAGATCACCCAGAAAATTAAGCACTAAAACTTTACATTTGATCAAATGCAATGGCACTGGCAGGATAATGCATCACATATGCTTTACTCCATTGTCCTAAGAATAATACAAAAGTAAATTCAAACATTTTACCTCCATGAATCAGCCATGCTTGGCGCCACATCAACATCTTGCCATCGGTTGCTAGTCTATCGCATGTACGCACTTGCAAAATAAAGAACAACTTGTTCAAAAGTGTTCAACTGAAATATAAGCACATATGCAATGTGGGGATTTCCCCCAGCCCTGGCCTTGCCAAAATAGATTAAAATGCATGGGTGCTTAATTTTTTGGAATGGATGTCAAGGGAATGTGTACTATAAAAAACACAGGGTATTTTCTCTTAGTCATTTGAATAAACAAGCAAGGTGCACCTTTTGTATCACATATAATTGCAGCCATCAGAACAAAAAGTTGTTAAGAGTGGGGATCAAAGATCCATGAAGAAAATAGATGCACACATCCTGTCTGATGCGTTAACACAACCTTCGCTGCATACTTTAAAAAAATAATCTAATTTCACATTAGCTCCATCTCGATCCGGTACTACTTTAGAATTTGAAGAAATTTAGAGAGGTAGATCACATTTTTGTTTGTCTAATGCCAAATTTTAATCATTACACTCTCCATGAGCGGAACACAGGCCCGTCGCTGGGCGTATCCACCTGTCTTTTTTACTGTGCCGACGGGAAAGATAAAATAAAAAGAGACACAAGAAAAACGTACTGTGCCGCAGGGGAAACATACAGCCTCCTCTCTCACGAGCTCTCTCTCTCCCCCCGCGACTCCTCGCCGCCGCCAACACCACCCCATGCCAACCGAATCCGGCGAGTCCCGGAGGCGGGTGGCACACCAACGACCTCCCCTCGCCCCGTTCCTTTCTCCCATCCATCCAGATCCTTAGCTACCATGAAGCTGCAAAGTTGAGAGATGTCCAACAGATTTCTGAATTTAATTAGAGTGACTACTTGTTGGAAAGAGATCATCATCATATGACAAAACAAATACCCAAAATATGTTCCCATCACATCACACAACCATGATGTGCAGTCAAGCATGAGGTTGCAATGTAATGCAAGAACAAAGCATTACGGTCGTTGGGTGGGTTGTGGTCACCTGTGACGGACGGTGAGACTGACAACGTTAACACTGTCAGTTACCTGTTCCTCCGTGGACGCTGACCTGAACACACTAGCGCCCGACTTGCCAGAGATGAGCGACAAGATACCCGTCTAGTCCTCGATCGACTCCCTAACAAAAGCGAGCCCATAAATAGGAGGTAAAAAATAAAACGGAACAGAGTGTGAGTCCCCAAGAACCACATAACAACCCGTTAAAAAAAGAGAGCCACAAATCGATTTGAAACATGGAGTGTATTCAGGTTGATTTTGTGCTATAGCAGTCCCCAAAATCAAATCGATTTGTGGAAAGAGCCATAAATACACGATTTGTGCTATAGCAGTCCCCAACATACTCAGGCTCGATTTGAAACATGGAGTGTATTCAGGTTGATTTGAAACATCGATTCTTGTTGGAAAGAGTGTTCACAAGGCTATAGCACAAAATCAAATCCATGAGTATGTATGCGTGGGCTTCGACCATAAATACGTGGACAAAAATTAAGCACCGGCTAGAACCACACAAAATCAGATCAAAAGATGTAGCGGTGAGCTCGTGAGACATCCATGCTGCAGGTTGGCCTTAGAACACAGCAGGAGACCACACAGATCAGCACAATAATTGAATAAAGCATGACAAAGAGAGCACACCTTGCCACGACATAACAACAAACAGGCTACAAGCGGCAACCCTGAACTGGAGAGGTCGGCCATCTCATTCATAAAGCAGAAGAGACCTGAAATACACGAGGCAATGATGCTGAGAAACACACACTTCACATAGATAGTACAAGAGAATCTTTATTACTACCCAACTAGCACATATCACCAATTTGATCAACAGAAAAAGAGCTGTTAGGAATCTCACAACCTGCTTATTCCTTTTCCAGTACCAAGCAAGCTACCAGAGTTGGCTTACTGTACCTACCACATATGCACACTGCTATTCTGGACAGGCACCAAAGTAATTACAAAACAGGTGTAAAAACTGGACTTCCTTCCTTGGCATCATGCGCCAAACTGGGTAACACCACATCCATGTCATTAATCTTTGTGGGCTCTTGCTACCAACACAAACCTGATTTTTACTGGAGAAATAAAAATTACACAGGAAACTAATCTAACAAATTTTGCACTATAGGCCGACGCTAAACACTGCATCACCAACTGATTAATTCCTTGCAGTAACCAAACGGATATAGCTTGCTCCAATGATCTACTATTTCAATTAAGCCCATCAGTTCTTGCTTACAAAAAAAAATCAGGGACCATGCTGAAATTCAACCCAGCTGAGAGCCCTACCACTAGCTAGTATGACCAGCATGGAAGTAGCATGACAGCGCTCGTACGAAATCGGCAACTAACATGGGAAAACACGATCAACACCCATAATGAAAGATCCTGTGCCTATGTTGGGAGCGATACCTGACGGTAGAAGAAATTGTCTCGGCGCCGACACAGCAATCACGAACACGAAGAATCCACAGCAGACGGGCGCGGCAGCAACCGGAAGTTGGTATCTGCGATGGCGGTGAAGCCCTAGGCGGACACACGCGACACCTGGAGCTGAAACATGGAGTGAACGAACTGTAGGCGGTGGCTCAGATGTACGGCTTGGGTTCGCCGGAACCCACGACCAGAAGTTGCGCCAGTTCTTTGCCACGCGATCCCCAGAGACCTCGCCGGTGCACCCGACACCGCTGAGGCTGCCCGATCCCGGGCCTCCATACCGGCGATACTGTGGACGGGAGGCCTCGCCCTGCGAGACAGAGGATCCGAGTCCGATACTGCCACCGCTCGGCGGTGTCGCGGCGTGGACGGGAGGCCTCGCCCTGCGAGACAGAGGATCCGACACTGCCACCGCTCGGGGGCGTGGGTCTGCGCAAGGGCTGAGCCTCCTCATCGCCGCCGTTTTCCTAGTGGCCGCGATGTGGCTAGCATCGCACCGGTGGAGGGGAGACGAGGCAGGGGATGGAGAGGGGGTGAAGGCGAAGCAGCAGCGGCGGTGGCGATATGGCAGAGGAGAGACGAGAAGAGGAGTGGTTGCGTGTGGGGTGAAGAGAGCGTGGAGTGCAGGGTTGGGTCGCATGCGGGAGGCCTTCTTTACTGTGCGCACCAAAAATTATCGACCGACAAAACAGTGCCCTCACCAGTAGCTTCCGTCGACGGGAGGGTTCGCTCCTGATGGATGTAATGTAATGTCTATACTGCGGGTGTTTATTGTACCGCCTTCTCACTCAAGGTCAGGGAGACACTTTCTTCATGGGAGCTGATTGAAATTTGGAGATGTTGGGCCGCAAAATATTTGCTTGGTTAGCCATCGTGCTGTCTGCATGGAGAGGATACAGTCGACCACATCATGCTGCAATGCGTCTCAGCGTGCCATATATGGATTGAATGTTTCACGAGACTACATTTTAACATCGTTGTGCCATCTCAAACTGACAGCCCTCAAGCTTGGTGGATCAGTGCGAAGACTGCATTCATAGGAAGAGCTGGCTCCTGTGGAAACAAATAAATAAACGCCAAGGTTTTGGGAAACTAAGACCTTGGCCGTCCCAGGTCACTGTCAGACCCAACGATTCACCCTTTTGGAAAGGCTTGACGAGAACGAAAGCAGCTTTCTTCAATAGGTCTAAGTTTATCGTTGGAAATGATGAGTTGACGAGATTCTGGGAGGATACGTGGTTGGGGGAGACGCCACTAGTCACACAATATCCATCTCTCTATAATATTGTGCAGCGTAAGGAGGCTTATGTTGCCACAGTATTACAGTCTGTTCCTCTAAATATACAATTTTGAAGGGGATGGATAACTTGGCTTCATCTAGTCAGAAGATTGATGGATGTTCATTTATCGGATGAGTCGGATAGACTTCATTGGAAGTTATCTACGAATAGCATCTTTTCGATGAAATCGATGTATTTGAACCTTATTGACTCTGGACCGATTCCCAAGTCGATACATATTTGAAAGATCAAAGTACACTTAAGAATCAAAGTCTTCATGTGGTTTGTTCACAAGGAGGTGATTCTCACTAAGGATAATTTGGCAAAACGTAATGGAGAGGGTAATACAAGATGTAGCTTTTGCGATCACCATGAGACTATCAAACACCTCTTTCTAGACTGTCCGTTAGCAAAAAGAATTATGGCGATCCATACATATAGCCTTTAATATCGCACCTCCAAATAGTATTCACACGTTATTCGGGACGTGGCTAAATGGAGTAGAGATATATACCGCGGGACATATTCGGATAGGAGTATATGCTTTACTATGGGCTATATGGAATTGCAGAAAAAAATGACATGGTTTTTAACAGACAAACTCGTACAATTTTTTTGCAGGTATTACACAGGGCAACTTCTTTGATCCATACGTGGTCGTTACTCACTCCTGCGGAAACCAGGGAGCCTTTGGTTACTGGGTCTACCCGATGGGAGATGGTAGCTCGGGATATCTATAAGCGGTTTGGATGGCGGTCCACTAGTAGGATAGGTGGTTAGTCATCTAGTCCTATTTTCACCGGTTGTAGCAACTTTTTCATTCGGAGATTATTTCTCAGCTTCTTTTGAAGCTTGTATTGGACCGCAGTTCTTTTGGTTACTTTCTTTAATAAAGGAGCTGCATGCATCTTTCTGATGCAGAGGCCGGAGGCACTTCTCCTTTTCTAAAAAAAAAAGTTTTTTGGGAAACCTTGAGCAACGGCAATCAGGGAATGCTCTGGTGGGGACTTAATTCTAGATGAGTTAGTTGATGACATCGAAACGCGCAGAAGCGGTTAACTTGGAGTACTTTTCGATGGGTGAATAATTTGTACTCCTTCCGTTTCTTTTTAGTCCGTATATATGATTTGGTCAAAGTCAAACTTCGTAAACTTTGACTAACTTTATAAAACAAAATATCAACATTCATAATATGAAATCAATAATACTAGATGCATCATGATATTAACTTTCAGTTCATCAACTGGCTCTTTTGCTTGGATGTTCAGTTGGGAGCTTTCCTTTCACCTATCTAGGGGCTCCTCTCAGCTATCACAAGCCTAAAATGGAACACTTCTTATATCTTATTGAAAGGATACAAAAGAGATTGGCAGCATGCTCTCAATTTCTTAGTTATGATGGCAGACTTCTTATGGTTAATGCTGTCCTATCTTCTTTACCAACTTTCCTCATGAGCTGCCTACTATTTTACAAAGGCATCATTGATCAACTGGACAAATACAGAAGACATTGCTTCTGGAGAGGAAAGGACTTGGAGAAGAAGAATCCACCCTTGGCTGCTTGGGACTTGATATGCAGACCCAAAGATAAAGGGGGATTAGGAATTTTAAACTTATCCACCCAAAACACCTGCCTCCTCCTCAAAATGATTCATAAATTCATAAATCATGACAATATTCCCTGGGTGAATTTGGTATGGGAAGCTTACTATCAAGATAGCACTCCCAACACTCCACTGCACAATAGTTCATTTTGGTGGAGAGACTGTCTGAAACTACTACCAATTTATAAACTTCATGCTGCTAGTAAACTTCACAATGGGCTCTCTTTGGACTTCTGGAATGACACTTGGGAGGGTATGATACCTTCACAGAAATGGCCTCACCTGCACTCTTTTGCTAAGGACCTGCAAGTCTCAGTCTCACATATATGGCACCTAGAGGATCTGTCAGCTCACTTTCATTTACCATTGTCAGAAGAAGCTTACACTCAATTCCAAGAGTTAGATGATTTTTTGCAGCAGCTTAGAGCATCTACATGCGGACTTGGCAAATCCGGCCCCTCAAACGCCCGCGGAAGCGCCCGCGGGCACTGACCGGACACCCCTCAAATGTTGCGCCGCACATCCACATATAGCAAAATCGAAACCTCAAATCCATGCAATCCATGCACGTCGATCATATGAAACAAACTGTCCGAATGCCAAAGTTCGAAAGAAAGCAAAGCAAAGCAAATCATAGTTCAACAAACCGGACATGGCAAAATCAAATCAATGTCCGAGCGTGACTGATGGCCTCCGATCACTCGCTGTGTGGCTGCTGCGAGAAGAGGAGTGCGTCCTGCTCCTCCTGAATCCGGCCTGCCAGCTCCGCCTGCATCCGGGCATGCTGCTCCGTCTGAATCCTTGCTGCCTCCTCCGCCTGCATCCGGGCTGCCTCCTCCGCCGCAGCCGCCCTCCGGGCGTTGATCTCCTTCTTCTTGTCCGCAAGCCACTTCTTTGCATGGTCATCCAAGCCGGTCTCGTCCGCCAACATGATCTTCGCATCTTCCGCGTCTCGTGCGAGTTGCAACTTCTCCTTCTCGAAATCCATGTCGGCAAATGTCTTGGCCTTCTTGAGCTCCCATTTGATCACCGCTTCGCGCTTCTCCAACTCGATCTTCTCCCTCTCAATTTCAAGCTTCTTCTCCACCCTAGTTCTGTCCCACTCCATCCTTTCCATTTGCGCTTCCATGAGGAGCTTGTACCTCTCCTCCTTCTTGCTCTCCCTAGCCGAAAAAATGCCCGTCCATGTTGACGACATTTTGGTAGCCGCGGCATCACGGGCGAGACGTGCCTTCTCCCACTTGTTTCCCATGACTTGGTGGTTGTCCTTTGGCACGGTGGCTTTTCCGTTCTCGTCCACGACAACATCGTCCTCTTCATCGTCCAACCCAATTGATTGGTTGGAGCTTGAGCCATCATTCCTCCTCTTGCCGGACTTGATGTCGGCCACAAGTTGGGTCCACTTCGGCTTGCCATTCAACATGAGCCAACAATGGCTAAAAGCAAATGGCTTCTTCTCCACCTCGTGATACAAAGTGGCCGCCACCACCGTCTAGCGAACAACATTTGTATGAGCACGAGAATGCAAACACAAGAAGCATATGCAATGGACGAGAAGATGAGGCAATCGAGCTTACGTGAGTTGCGATTCCGAACCCACTTTGAGGGCGTTTGGTCACTTGTGCGTAGTAGCCGACGTACTTGTTCACTTCCCCTTGAATGATCCCCCAACGATGTTGGAGAGATGCCACATTGCGAGTGCTCACGATAGGATGCGGCTCCACATACTCCTTTAGCTCGTGATACTCCTTCCAAATCTTCGTCCAATAGGTGCTCCCCTTTTGCTCCGTGCCGCATATTGGATCCATCATTGTGGCCAACCAAGCTCTGACCAACAAGATGTCCTCGTGTCTTGAGAATGCCAGACCTCTTGCCTTCGCCGTCTTGGCCTTCTTCTTCTTGCTCGGATTGGGATCGGATGTGTTCCCAACTTCAAAAGCGGTGGTGGCCTCCAATTCATACTCCAATTGGGTCGGATCTTCATTCTCATTGATCATCGTCGACATGAACGCCGCCTATATGATTAAGATTTGCAAGTATTCATCATGAGCGAAAGAAACTAGAGGGCTATGCTTAAATATGATCAGACAAGAGCAAAGAAAACGCACCGAGTCTTGTTCGGTCATTCCGTAGAGCAGGTTGAGGTCAACCCGGGCAGTGCCGGAGCCCGTGCTCGTCCACGCCCGAACGAGCTCCGACGAGTCACACACGTCCACCGCCGGCATCTGCGTGGGCGGAAAGCTGTCCGGAATGGCCCAGCCGGCGCTCGGATCGTCGTTTGTCCTAATTGGGTCGGTGACCGTAATCCTCGCTGGCGCTCGGAGAGAAGGGGTGCGGGAATCCGGCCGCGGCGGAGTAGACATCTGCTCCTGCGCGTCCGAACCTCCCTGCGACGCCTAAGGAAGGGTTTGGGGGGATTTGGTGCAATTTGGGATGGGAACGAGCTGTCGGGTCCGACGTGGCGGGTGTGTCCGGGCGCGTCCGGGCGCCCCCATACCCGCCTCATATTTGGGCTGGATATGGGGGGTGCCGGTCAGCCCGGGCGTTTGAGGGCCGTTTGAGAGGCCCGTCTGGGTCAAAATTTTGTGACCGGACACTGACCGGGCGGCCTGCCTGGGCGTTTGAGGCGGGTTTGAGAGGTCCGGTTGTAGATGCTCTTATACTTTCAGATGAAGCAGACTGCTGGCAAATGCCATCTACAGCCACCACATATCAGGTTTCTCATGCTTACAAACTCCTCACTAATTTCCCCCAGCTCTACCAGTCATCAATTGGACTTGGAAAACCTGCTGTCAACTTAAGCATAAAATCTTCTTTTGGCTGCTCATCAACAACAGACTGAATACCAGGGCAATGCTTCTCAGGAAAACATTCTACTTACCATCATATTCACGTGTCATGTGTAACCTGGGAGAATTGGAAACTAGAGATCATCTCTTTTTTCATTGTCCTTTTGCACAACATTATTGTTGGCAGTATATCTGCCCAACATGGTCTGCTAACTCTTTGGGGATACAAAATGAACTTGAAGGACTTAAGGATATGCTCCAGGTTCCTTTTGCTTTTGAAATTATCATACTGGTCTCCTGGGCCATTTGAACTACCAGAAATGACTTCATTTTCAAGTCCAAGCCTCCAAACCTATATTCTTGCCGAAGGAAACTCAAAGAAGAACTGCACTCGATTTTATACAGGGCACAGAGACAGAGCTATGCGGGCTTTGAGGGCTGGGTGCACGCCTTCAGATGATTTTGGTGGCACCAATTGTATTATACATTGTATTTCCTTCATTTCTTTCACTCTTTTGCTCTTTTTTTTCTTTTCCTTGTTTGTTTTAGGACCATGTACATCTTTGGTGTATAGTTTCCTTTTTTGATTCTTTGAGTCCATTTGGGCTCTGACATTCTGTACTATTTATTAAAAAAATCAATAAAAATACGCAGCAAAGTCCTGCTGTTTCCCTAAAAAAAATGATATTAACTTTCATAGCATATAGGTTTAATATTGTAGATGTTGATATATTTTGATATATATTTAGTCAAACTTTGCATCGCTTGATTTTGACAAATCTTATATGCAGACTGAAAAGAAACGGATGGAGTATCTAGTTATAGGAGTTGGGCTGGGTGAGTTAGCTCACATCGTTGTCCACAAGGACTTTTGAGCTTCTTATAAATTCATGATGTCACTTTCTATAAAACCATGCTATGCCAAGAAAATGGAGAATAGGGTTGGGCATAGCACACTTCTCATCAGTACTTAAACAAAATAGGATACTTTTCAGTACTTTAGGATAATAGAAACAACAAGTCTTTACGAAGTAGGAAAATGGATTGTAGCAAAGCCAGGAAAACCCGCTGTCCATGCCTGGTCCTGACGATGACCATAGACATAGTCTACGGGGCAAAAAACCTGGCACACCATACTATCCTATCATTACAAACCAAGTACCAGGAATAAAAGAAGTTCTAATAATAACAAGTCTAAAAGAAGTAGCACTGCAGTTTAATTGACCATCAAACACAGCAACGCTATCATTCATGACTCGGCAGACTCATTATCATCCCCTGCCTTGAAGTGCCACATTGGTGTGAACCTGCTGTGGCAGGTGGAGTGGAGCTTCTGCTGCACGAGTTGAGGCAAGCAAAGCACCCCCACTGCCTCCACGTCCGTCGCGGCACAGGCACCGGAGAAGATGTACCGGCGGAGTCGACGCTGCTCTCTGTTAGATGAGGGACGGGTCGGTTGTCATTGTCGTGGTGGGACTGCAAAAGAAAGAAGCGAGTTGGAATGAAGAGGGCCAATATTACAGGAATTGAAAAAGAAATAACCTAGCTTGTAGTGAAGTATATCTAGGTACCTCTAGTTCTGTCTGCTCGGAGTCCGATTCTTCTACATCGTCGTCCTCGTCGTCAATTACCTGAGCAGACATGCGTAGTATGATCAAAAGAAAGAAGAGAATTTGAATGAAGAGGGCCGAATTGACAATAAACTAGCTTGCTAGCTGGCTAGCTTGGAGTAGTACCTCTTGCTCAGTCTGTTCCGAGTCCGATTCTTCTACCTCGTCGTCCTCGTCGTCGATTAACAGAGCAGATGTACCAACACTGGTAGTATAATGCATAGAGGAGGATGGTAGTAACTCTTGTTTGGTCTGTTGCGAGTCCGATTCTTCTTCATTCAACTAAAAGAAGACAACAGTGGTAGCTGTCAAGGAATTGAAAAAAAAAACGCCAGATAGAGAAAGAAGCATGTAGTACTACGTACCACACTTCCACCAACTATTAGGAGATCAAGGATGGGACGGTTTGGATGGGTGCTGATTGCTCGCCTCAAAGTTGTGTTCACCTTTTCAACATCAGAAGCATAGGCATTATTGTGGAAGATGTAAGCTTTCACTTTCTGAAGCGAAGGGAGGTTCCCCAGGCTACCAATAAAGTCCAGGTCAGTGTTGGCATCCTTCAAGGCACGCACTTCCACTTTGATAAAAATAAATTCAAGGCTCGGCATACTTCTCGGCAGAAACCAGAATGGCGCATATACCGTGCATCTCCTCAACTTGGGGAACGGACCATCAGGGAATTCCATGCCCCCCGGAATCTGCATGTTTCCAAGACCAGTAAGCTCTTGGAAACTCCCAAGGTTGACTACATCCTGCTCCCCAAATTCATCCGCGTATACACCTAGGTAGGAGAGGTTCGGAAGAAGTGAGTAATTAATCCACGCCGGGAGCCTACTGAAACTGCCCGGTATGTACAGTTGATGGAGATGCCGAGGGGGTTCGTAGCCTTTCCAATAGTCATCTAACTCGAATCCTGGCGACCGAGTATATAGTCCCAGGACTTGGATTTTCCGCAGATTGCAAAAGGACTCCACAAAAAGTTTCTCCCAGCACATATCCACATCGATGGTTAATCTACAGATAAGTACCCTCAGGTTTGTCAGCTTGCTGAGCTCTTTCACGAAGATACAAGACTCGTCAGCAGTTTTCAAATGTAGCTCTTCTAGGGATGTCAGGTTCCCTATCCAATTCGGCACTGTTGAAAACTTAGAAGTTAAGAATAGATGCCTACTTAGCAAATGGCTATACAGGTTATCTACGGAGACCGATGGAATGTGGATACAAATTTTGAGAAATAAGTATCTACAATCCAAGACTCTAGCACATGTTTCAGCTAGACCTAATGACTCGCCATTCTGGAAAGGCCTAATGAATGTGAAAGCGTCCTTTTTTCAGCGAGTTAAATTTCTGGTTGGTAACGGTACCACGACCAGATTTTGGGAGGATACGTGGCTGGGGGAGGCACCGCTGGCTATACAATATCCCACATTATATAATATTGCTACACGCAAGGCAGATTATGTTTCCACAGTACTACAGTCCATACCCCTTAATGTTCAATTCAGACGAAATCTAGTGGGTCAGAGATGGAACTCATGGTTACATCTGGTCAGACGTTTGATGGATGTGCAACTATCTGATCACCAAGATCGAATTCATTGGAAATTAACCACGAGTGGTTCTTTCTCGGTGAAGTCGATGTATATGGATTTAATTAACCATGGACCCCTATCAAGGTCGTTGCATATATGGAAGATAAAAGTTCCGTTACGTATTAAAATTTTCATGTGGTTTGTGCACAAGGGTGTCATATTAACAAAGGATAATCTGATCAAACGTAACTGGAACGGAAATGCTACTTGTTGCTATTGCGGTCACAATGAAACAATTCAACACCTCTTTTTAGATTGTCCACTAGCAAAATTACTTTGGCGCACAATTCAGATAGCTTTTAATATTCAAGCACCAATGAATATCAACATGCTTTTTGGGGCGTGGCTCGACGGAGTCGACGCAACACTAGCTAATCATATACGCATTGGCATTAGTGCATTATTTTGGGCTATCTGGAATACTAGAAATGATATAATTTTCCAAGGCAAGAAACTTAACAATTTTTTGCAGGTCATATACAGAGCAACGTCATGGATCCATACGTGGTCATTACTCAACCATGTGGACAACAGGGAGCATATGGATATTGGGTGCAACCGATGGGAGACGGTCGCACGGGCTATCTTCAGCCGGTTTGGATGGCGAGCTGTTAATAGGCTAGGTGTGTAGGCATCGTAGTCTATTGGTGACGCCGGATGAGGCTTTTTATTGTACGTTCTTTTACTTTTATGGCTCACACTGTGTGGCCTTTACCAACTTGAGACATTCAGACTTTTTTTGATTTCTAATAATATGGCTGTATGCATCGTTCTCGATGCAGAGGCCGGGGGCTTCGTTCCTCCTTCTCCAAAAAAAAAAAGACACTTGAGTTTCCTTAGCAAACCAATACTCTGTGGTAACTCTCTTATACAAGTGCCCGACAAGTCCAGTATCTGTAGAAACTTTAAATTTCCTATTTCTTCTGGGAGCTCATGAATATATGTGCTCTCTAGACTCAGGTATCTCAACTGAGGTAACCTCACGAGATGCTCCAGATGGTACGGACGGCCTCCATTAAAACTGCAGTTTTCCATAGATAACTTTTCCATAGCTAAAACACGTAACATTTTAAAGTTTGAAAGTGATGGCACCGCATTGGGATCACACATGGTGGCATAGCATGACCTCAGTTTAGGCATGCTCATGTTAGCCAGAGGCACAACTATCTTTTGGACTGCTAACCTACGGGCATTGCATGGCAAAGAGGTGTGCCCTTCGTTACTATCCAATATAGTAACAAAATTTTGTTCCTTTGATAATAAACAAATCATATCCAGCACCATATCATGTATACGGCAAGCATATATTTTGTAGTTTTTCTCTACCGGCTGGATCATACTTTTATTTACGAGTTCATTAAAGTACCTTTCTCCAGTCTCAAATATACTTACCCTAGGTACTTCACTGACGAAACCTTCGGCTACCCACTGCCATATCACTGTGTCTTTCATGATCAAATAGTCTTCTGGATATATGCTCAGATGCAGCAGACAAGATCTTAGATAACAAGGTAAATCATAATAACTAAATGATAATATCTTCCTTGTGTTCTCCACATCTGTGTTATTATCTCCAGAACCAAAACCAATAGAGTTGAATACTTTAGACCAATCCTCCATAGGTTTACCAGCCAACAAACTAGCTATTGTTATTATAGCTAGTGGCACACCTCCACACTTCTGTAAAAATTTGTTTGATACTTCAGCTGATTGATCAAAAGGACATTTATCTGCATTACCCAATAATCTTGTATAGAATAATTCCTCGGACAAATTTTGAGAAAGTGGTTTTAGCTTGTAAAGATCACCAATCATTGAGGCAACATCGAGAATACGGGTAGTTGTAATCACTCGGCTCCCATGATTGTTATCAAGCAAAGCACATTTGATAATGTCCCATGCTTCTAAATTCCATATGTCATCAATGACAATTAAGTACCTATCCACAAGACAACACAAGAGCCATGCATCAACTAGTAAAATCATCCATAATACACGTTTAATTATGCATAACAACCAAATCAACAATGAATATAAATAAGTATGGGATCGTTCAATCTGCAGCAAGTACAAAGAGGAAAAATGAGTAAGCCACTGAAAAATGCATGCTTGAATTTGTGTGATCTAATCTCTTTCATAAAAACTGCAGTTCTTGTTAATTGCATCCCTCAAATTTAATATGTGTTTATATGTTGAATTTGGTATCTAATTATTAGCTAGAACTCAGATATATATTCCGGTTCTAAATTGAACTTGTGAGAATTTTTTGGTGGTTGTTCAGGACCCATATGATATTAAAGCTGGAAAACACTGTAAAATGTATTCCATTTGCTAAAAGTACATGAGAACATGAATGGGCTCTCCAAATCAAAAATTAGGACATGTAGACGTGAACCATAGGTTTGGAACTGGTTGCTTAATTGGATTCGATGCCAAGCGCCACCTAGCTGATATAAGAGTCAAAAGTGTGAGGAATATGCAACTTGTATTCCCACCCGACCCTATGCCGGTATATATACATGTACATGTAATAACTAACTAAAAAACGGTTGACAGACTTGCAAAATATGACACTGATGGAAGCTCTTCACAGGTATACGAATAACCCATTGCTCTCAAGTAACCTTACTGCATACAATACAGGGAACAAACATTTGAAGAAATTACAAGCATAGTGAAGCAAGAGCTCACCTAGGTCTAGGAAGTACCCACAAAACACTTATTGAATGGGTAAACTACAAAGGCTGCACATCGCTATATTACAACAATAACACCCTCCCCTCCCCCTCAAACTCATGATGGATCAAAAACACTTCGTATGGAGAGATAAAAACCGTGATATGCTCTAGTTTGTGCCTTCGTGAAGAACTACGCTACCTGTAACTTGGAAGGCACATACTGGAGAGCTGGCACACCGCACACAAAGTAAGCAACAACAGCAATATGCTTGGTGAGCACATTTTGTTTCCTTGTCTTCCAGGCAATAAGAGGACCACCAACAACATCACACAAGCACCATGTACCAAGGGAAGGCACACATGCGAGATATAGTCAGTGGAGCGATTCACACCAACACTACCGACGAAAGTCACGAGGGGAGTCGTTGGAGAGCGACCATCACCGGCTACAAAGGTCGTGATAGGAGTGACTATAGAGCGATCGCCACAGCCTACAGAAGGCACCAGAGAAAACAACGTCATAGGTAGAGAAGCACCAAGCACCGATGGACAACGCATGAGCGAGACGGGTCAGTGTTGGGAACACCGTCAAAAACCACCGGACAACAAGAGAAAATGTGTTCGATAAAGGCATTGTACATGTTTTCTAATAGTTTTCTTACAAAACTAGCTTTGTCTTGTGGAAGATTAGAGTTGAGGAGCATGGAAGAGGAGCGTACAGGGCGGGTGTGGGAGGGGAGCGGTCTGTATAGAGGCCTACTGTGGGATGGGCTGACGGCTCTGAGATCCGGCGTTGAGATCCTATATTTAGCATAAAGGGATCCAAAACCATGGCCGACAACAACGAATGTCCAGAGATGGGGGCAAGGCATCAACCTCCAGGATATGCGGGGAACGGGCCTCCTGGAGAAGGTGGTGAGACGCCGAACTTCTAGAGATGGCGATGGGGCTTGGCCTCCTATAGCGGAGGGGAGCCAGCCTCCTGGAGAAGGCGACTAGGAATTGGCCTTCTTGAGATGGCGATGGGGTGCAGCACGACGGATATGAGCACGAAGGAGATGGCGATGGGGAAATCATGGCAGAATGGGGGTACCAAGCTCGAAAGGCCACAACGGGAGCGGCGGCCTGTAGAAGTTCACCTGGGCGGGAGAGGCCTAGACGACGAAGAGGAGATGACGCCAATCTAGAGGCAGGGGAGAGACAACAATGGTTGTTGGTGGGTGAGACAGCGGAGTTCGTCGGGAAGAAGACACGGACACGGGTCGGGGAGGTGAGAGAGATAAATGAGGGAGGTGGGGTTGCACGTGAGCATGCTAGGCGGAGAAAGAAAGTGGTCAAAACTTAGACTGAGATTGATTATGAGAGGAGGATGAGTTGCGCGTGCGAGGAAGAAACCTTAGGCTTTAATACCATGTTAGGAATATGCAACTTGTATTCCCATAGGGCCATAGGGAAGTATCTATACAGTACATGTGCAGAAAATATGCAGAAATCCCTTTATAAAACAGGGAAAATACAAAGGCTACACAATATGCTATATTATGACAACAAAAATGAATAGTATTTTATGCATTTGGCAGTTCCATGTAGATGTCATCCATCCTAACAAGTACTCTCTCTGTTAGGTTTATTCAATTCAATGGCAACGTAAGGGCATCCATTTCTCCACGCCTGTGCTCAGCTTTCTCCCCGACCGTCATTGTCATTTCCTTCATTGAATTAATTCACTACGAGCAGCTACTAATACGAGCAAGGATAATAATGGAGTCAACTGCTGTTTGTATCATTCTCATTGCCATGTCATTTATGATCAATCTAATAGCCCACCCATATAATAGTTAACTATAAAAATATATTGCCCCATTAGTAACAGACCCATCTCATTCTCTGACAAAGTTTCGTGAAGTCTGTGGTGCAACTGGCTATAAATCTACCTGCTTCTCTTGTCTCTCATCCGCTCTCTTTTGTAACTAACCAAAACTTTGATGCTTGTAACGTAGCTTCATTGACTTCAACGCCCTCATGATGTTGAGATGCACCGAGTGAAAAGGAATAGTGCTTCTTTATGCATTTGCCAGTTCCACGTAGATGGCATCCACCCTAATACGTAATGTCGCATTGTGTTACGACATCTAACGCAAGCATTAGGTTCTACGTGTCATATAGTGTCCACTGTATCTTCAACTTATATCTATGTAATTGGGAATGACTAGCCAGCTCAATTTGCTAATTATCTTGAGATATAAACTTGATTAATGAGATATAAACTTGATTAAAAACGGATGGTGGGTACCTTGCATTCTCAAGTAGTCTTCGAAGTTTATCGATGAGTTGTCTTTCATCCAATGTGTCTACATCACCCATACGTCCGTACTTGTCAACTTCCAAGAGGATATCCTTTAGAACTTTCTTCACTTCAGGGTTTCGACCCACCGGAACAAAAGCTTTGTATTTAAATTGTGTTTGAAGCCTATCATACACTGCCTTAGCAAGTGTAGTCTTGCCAAGTCCGCCAGGTCCAACAATAGAGACTATCTTCATCTTGGGCCGCTGCTTGGAACCATGTGAGAGCAACTTTGTTAGCTCATTTCGTGCGTCTTCAATGCCAACAAGCTCTTTCTGATCCTTGTACAAAGCCAACACACGAGGGTCAACCTTGTGTTGGCCAGCTGTATGGGCAACAACATCATCAACTTTGTATCTGTCACGCCGGTCAGCCACCTCTTTGGCATGGTTCTTGATGTCCCTGATGGCATTACCTATCTGATGTCTAGTCTTGCCTTTGGTGAACAAGTTGGACATCTTCCCTACCAGCCATTTGAGTTTGTTTGAGTCGGCGACGGAATCAGATTCAGATCCCTCGACACACACCAGGAAGTTGTCAACAACATCCTCCATGTCGTAGGACAGCTCTCTGAGCTCGTCAGCCCAGATGATCACCTGTTTGTCCAGCTGGTCCCTTGGCACCTCTGCCACCTTGACGAGGGCAGCGTTCATGCTTTTCATCTCCCTCTGGAGGGACTCGACGTCCTCCTTGATGCCCTTCTGCAACTTGTACTCCCCCACGAGCAGTTCGCCGAGCTTAGAGAGCAGGCTTCCCATGGCACCGGTCACCACCTCCATGAGTCCATGGCATGCGTTGGATGAACTTAACTCTCAATTTGTCGGTCCTTATCCTTTAGGAAGAATTCCTACACCCGGACAATTGGAAGTTAGAAGACAGGAATCTGTTGTACCAAACAAAGGAACCTTTTTTTAGTATGCATGCGATTCAATTAAAACGAAGAACCACAGTACTCGGGAGGTCGAAAGACGAAGAAGAAACTTGAATGCCAACACCGCACGGACTAGCAGGAGACCGCACGTCAACCTGGAGAAGTACCCTGCTAGTCCGTGCAAAGCACCTCGCAGGTTCCCCCACAAGAGGAGCGAGGAAACAAAGCAGCTTCCCTTCCCCTTTCTTCTGCTATAGTTGCCACAGAAATTGCACAGCAGAGAGAATGCATTACCGAGTAGTACAAGAAGCATGGCTAGCTGGGTAAGGAGCTCTCTGGTGAATTCCCCACGTCGACAAATCAGTGGCTGCCTTGCTGAGACAAGATGAGGAGCAAGTGAGAGACGGTAATGAAGGCGCGCTGCAAACGGAAGGACTTGTGGCTGGGAGAGGATGGAGCACTTCCAGCAACGGTGGTTCAAGAAAACACGAAGGCGGTCTACTCCTCTTGAAGCCGCAGACTACACAAGAGCCATGGTTGGATGGAGCAATGGTTCATTTTTTAAACGGAGCAAGGCAATAATGGAGAGGTGGTGTGTTATAGTAGATCACTTGCGAAATTAAAAACTAGCGGTCCGTGTTTCTACCGAGTAATGGGATGTCGCACATTTCGTTTGGGGATGTGTGCGTACACAATACATATACAAAGTATTCCACTCACTTTGCTTTAACACATGTGATTTTTTTTCTGGGCTCCAATCACTGTTTGACAGTAGGAATTTATTCCACTCAACATATTTTATTCTTTCAGCCCAGGATCATTCACCCATACTTTTAGTTTGATTCTACACTCCATAACAATAACTTTTGAACAACTGATACGTTTTTAATCTATTTGCAGATTTGCTTTCATGACATTTAAATCTTTAAAACAAGATAAATATTGGAAATGGTTTGAACAAGTTCAAATTCGAATGTTGATAAAATAATGAAACTTATATGGTACTCCCTCCATCCACATATATAGGACATAATACGTCTTCCGGGGTAGCATTTGACCAATGATAAAATTATTAATATATGAGATGTATGATATAAAAATTATATCATCACAAACTCCTTTCACATACTAATTCGAGGGTATGCTTTGTGTGACATGCATTTCATATAATAATGTGCTAATCCATAATATATGGAGGGTCCTATATATATGGATGGATGGACTATACCGGATGGTACACCACTGAAACCGGAGTGAACCAATAATTAAAACATGCAGAAATAATAATAAACCATAATGAAACTTATATCAAAATCAGAGATGAAACATTAATGATGTATAGAATGAAACAATGACGTAAATCATGCAAAAGAGAATGCATGTAAAAATAATGAAAGCATAGCCGCGTCACAAAAACGAAATAGTATAGGACACAACCAAACCATGAAAGATAATTTAGCAAAATGATATGAAAACTTATTTCAAGACTCAAAGAATAGCAACGAAGCCTGAATGAATTAGTACCGATGTTCGGAATGAAAAAGCAATGAAAACATGTAACGAAAAAATAATTTGAATTAAAAAAATCAACCGTGTCCAAAATTGATCTTGTTTTGAAGATTTAAATATCATGAGTACTAATATCCAAACGATTTGTCAATCAGATATTTCGTTCAAAAGATAAAGTTGATACAAACAATGTAATCAGACTGAAAAGCATGCGTGGGTGGGATGTAATACTACCTTTTTTTACTTCAATCATACCCGCTAGTCACTATGTCGTGAGGCCTTCTCGCTAGCTCACGTCATAGAGGTGGGTAAGAAAGTTAGCTTGATGGATGGAGAGAGAAGGTAGTGTGATGTATATGTACCAGACAATATATGATATTGCCGTACATGCACACATCCCCAAACAAAATATACGGCATCCCACTATCCGGTGGAAACCGGTACTGTTAGAAAATCCACTCTCTAGATCGCTCACCTACCGAGTGCAGAAAGCTTTCTTTTTGGGCTTCTTTGAATTACGAGCTTACAACGTGTGTATGCGTCTAGAAGATTCTATTGTCATCCACTGAAATCGGCCTCGGGTGTGAACGTGTGTGGCTATTGGACCTGCATTTAACCACTAGCAGAACGGCTAGAACGCGTATTCGATAAAAATATTGTGTCACTACCAGATGGGCAATCATACACTAGAACGCGCTATTTTGGAATCGGTGGTATTGTATAACTTTTGTGTGGCTTCAGCGGGTCATATGAACGGACGCACCAACAATCTTTTGTTGGCATAGTCCATCCACACACGTCATCCACAGCCCACCTGCTAATATATGAAACAAAGTAGAAGCTCCACATCTGCATCGGGAGATGATTGGACTGGCTGGGCATCCGCATGGTTCCGTTAAGATTCTGAAATTTTTGCATGTATCTAGGATTTAAGAGATTCACCCATCTCACCTCCCATGATTTTTCTTTTGACTTCTAAATTTCAATCTATTACTCCCTCTGTTCCTAAATATAAGTCTTTTAAGAAATTTCATTATGGACTACATGCAGATGTATATAGACATATTTTAGAGTGTAGATTCACTTATTTTGCTTCGTATGTACTCCCTCCGTTTCTAAATATTTGTCTTTTTAGAGATTTCACTATGGACTACATACGGATGTATATAGACATAATCTAGAGTATAGATTCATTCATTTTGCTTCGTATGTAGTCCATAGTTGAATCCCTAAAAAGACAAATATTTAGGAACGGAGGGAGTAGTCCACAGTGAAATCTTTAAAAAGACTTATATTTAGGAACGGAGGGAGTATATCTTTTAAACCATAAGTCCAATTTATATTTTATTTGCATACTCGTGCGACGAGGGCTTTAAAACAAGACCACTCTTAAATATGTTTTGACAAGTTTTAAAGCCTTCTCCAAGTTTTAGCAACTAAAACTTGCTAAAAACGAATAATAAATTCATCAAGTTTCAATAATTAAACTTAAACCCTAAGCCCTGAACACTAAACCTTAAAATCAAATGAAACTTGCTAAAACTTGATAAAAACGCAATAATACAACTATGAAGTTTTAATACTATTTGTAACTTCACAACATTTAAAAGCTGTCAAAATGCATTCAGGAGTGGTCTCGTTTGAAAGTTCTTGTCACAACAAACACAAAAATGCAAACGAAATCAAGGGCTTAAACTATGTGGGGGACCAACTAACTTCACCAATCTTGGAGTAAATGTGTGGCTGCATGCATGCGTGCCGCCGCCCATGTGTGCCCCTGCAAATTTCTCCAGCTCCATCTCCGCAGTATTTCTCTCATTTCACTTGAACAATACAATCCTTCTAACAGATTTCTTCATATCTTCACAGACGCTTCATTTGCACTGGGTTGACATATTCTTAAATCATTTTGTATTGCCTTGTCTGAAATCAGAATGAAAATGAACTATGATTTCCATTCTACATTCAAAATAAAAAAGACATGCCCCCTACTCAGCACATGCAATTGATAGTCATCACTATCTCAATTGATAGTCATCACTTCTCAATTGATAGTCATTGAACATTGGAGACACGACCAGGGATGGCGGGACGTATAGGAGGTGGCGGGTGGGAGGCGTGAATGCAAGATGCCAGCGGAATGATCGACCGGACAGAGGCTAGGGCAGCTTTCTTCCCACCGCGTCCTTCCTTGTGTGTCGGAGATACAAAGCGAGTGGTGAACCACAAGAACTTAAAGCTAGAG